>OY997262.1:247750470-252750470 GCA_963921465.1 Triticum timopheevii | reverse complement strand
TACAGTGCTTACGGTCGAGCGGGAAGAAGAAGGGAAAGCCTTCAAAGTTCAGCGCCCAGTGTATTATCTCTCTGAAGTTTTGACTCCATCGAAGCAAAGATATCCTCATTATCAGAAGCTTGTGTATGGGATCTACATGACCACGAAGAAGGTTGCTCATTATTTCTCTGATCATTCCATTACAGTCGTCAGCGATGCCCCACTTTCAGAGATTCTGCACAACAGAGATGCAACTGGTCGAGTGGCAAAATGGGCGATTGAACTCCTTCCCCTTGATATCAAGTTTGAGGCAAAGAAAGCCATTAAGTCCCAAGCGATAGCAGATTTCCTCGCCGAGTGGATTGAACAATAGCAGCCGACTCAAGTTCACTCGGAGCATTGGACCACGTTCTTTGATGGCTCTAAGATGTTAAATGGTTCTGGTGCTGGGGTAGTTTTGGTTTCCCCCCAAGGAGATAAGCTCAGATATGTGCTCCAGATCCACTTTGATTCCTCCAATAATGAAGCAGAATATGAAGCACTTTTATATGGGTTGCGCATGGCCATTTCACTCGGCGTCCGTCGCCTTATGGTTTATGGCGACTCAGATTTGGTGGTAAATCAGGTGATGAAGGAGTGGGACGTTAGAAGCCCAGCCATGACTGGATACTGCAATGCAGTGAGGAAGCTTGAAAAGAAATTCGAAGGGTTAGAGCTCCATCATATACCCCGACTGAAGAATCAAGCGGCTGATGATTTGGTGAAGATAGGTTCCAAGAGAGAAGCCATTCCCAGTGATGTGTTCTTGGAGCATATCCATACTCCATCAGTCAAAGAAGATCCTTTTACCGAAGAAGCACCGTAGCCCAAGAGCATCACAGATCCGACTGAGGTTGAAGTTCAAGCAGTGGTCGACCTGATCATGGAAGCTTTAGTGATCACTCCTGGTTGGACAGTACCGTATATCGCGTATATCTTGAGAAAAGAGCTCCCGGAGGACGAAGAAGAGGCTCGATAGATCGTCCGCCGATCTAAGGCCTTTACTATGATAAGGGGACAGCTGTACAGGGAAAGCGCGACTGGAGTTGGTCAGAAATGCATAACGCCAGAGGAAGGTCGAATAATCCTTGACGACATCCACTCGGGGACCTGTGGTCATCATGCGTCCTCTCGGACCATCGTGGCCAAAGCATACTGAGCCAGATTTTACTGGCCTAGAGCGAATGAAATGGCAAAGGAGATAGTCGACAAGTGTGAGGGATGTCAATTTTACTCCAATATGTCACACAAGCCCGCATCAGCTTTGAAGACCATACCACTCGTCTGGCCCTTCGCAGTATAGGGGTTGGATATGGTTGGACCCTTAAGAACAGGCAGAAGCGGTTTCACACATGTGCTGGTAGCAGTCGACAAGTTCACCAAGTGGATTGAGGCTAAACCCATCAAGAACCTTGATGCCGGTACTGTTGTCAGCTTCATCAGAGAATTGATATTCAGATATGGAGTCCCGCACAGCATCATCACTGATAACGGGTCAAACTTCGATTCGGAGGAATTCAGGGCGTTTTGCACATCTCAGGGCACACGAGTCGACTATGCTTCAGTCGCTCATCCTCAGTCGAATGGACAAGCAGAGCGGGCCAATGGCTTGATTCTCAAAGGGTTGAAACCCCGACTGATGCATGATCTCAAGCATGCGGCTGGAGCATGGGTCGATGAACTTCCCTCGGTGCTTTGGGGGTTAAGGACTACGCCTAACCGGTCGACTGGGAGAACTCCGTTCTTCTTGGTCTACGGAGCTAAAGCGGTCTTGCCGAGTGACCTGCTTCACAATGCTCCTCGAGTCAAGCTCTACACTGAAGCTGAAGCAGAACAAGCACGGCAGGATGCAGTCGACCTTTTAGAGGAAGAAAGGGAGATGGCTCTGATCCGATCGACCATTTACCAGCAAGACTTGCGTTGCTTCCATGCCAAAAACGTGAAGAGTCGAGCCTTCCAGGAAGGAGATTTGGTTCTCCGAGTGGATCAGCAGAAACCACACAAGCTTGCTCCTTCTTGGGAAGGTCCCTTCATCGTCACCAAGGTTCTCCACAACAGAGCGTACCATCTTTACAACGTCGAGCACAACATCAACGAGCCCCGAGCTTGGAACGCGGAGTTGCTCCGCCCCTTTTACACTTAAGTATCCACTCGGAAATGTAATAAAAGCACTTCTGTAGTTCATTTTTCACAAGACAATAGTGTTATAATTTTCCCAGTGATTGTTGTTGCTTTTATTTGTTCAATAAAATTTCCCCTCAGTGGTTGGCTTAGCTGCGAATCCGTTTCGCCTAAGTTTGTAAAAAAATCCTTGCCGAGTGGTGAGCCAGCCTCCCACTCGGGGGCTTAGCTGCGAATCTGTTTCGCCTAAGTACTTTAAATCCTGCTGAGTGGTGAGCCAGCCTCCCACTCGGAGGCTTAGCTGCAGTTCAAGTACTCGCCTAAGTATCAATAAAATCCTACCGAGGGGTGAGCCAGCCTCCCACTCGGAGGCTTAGCTGCAGTCCAAGTACTCGCCTAAGTATCAATAAAATCCTACCGAGTGGTGAGCCAGCCTCCCACTCGGAGGCTTAGCTGCGGACCAAGTACTCGCCTAAGTTTCAATAAAATCCTACTGAGTGGTGAGCCATCCTCCCACTCGGCGGCTTAGCTGCAGTCCAAGTACTCGCCTAAGTTTCAATAAAATCCTACCGAGTGGGGAGCCAGCCTCCCACTCGGGGGCTTAGCTGCAGCATAGCGCTCGCCTAAGTACAAGTATAACGTGCGTTCTGCAAGGTAGACAAGGTGCAGGTCGACCGCTACCCTCTTCTTCCGAGCTACGCCACAAGTATAATGTGCGCTGCAAGGTAGACGAGGTGTAGGTCGACTGCTACCCTCCTCTTCCGAGCTACGCCACAAATATAACGTGCGCTCTGCAAGATAGACAAGGTGCAGGTCGACTGCTACCCTCCTCTTCCGAGCTACGCCACAAGTACAACGTGCGCTCTGCAAGGTAGACGAGGTACAGGTCGACTGCTACCTTCCTCTTCTGAGCTACGCCACAAGTACAATGTGCTCTCCGCAAGGAGGACGAGGCACAGGTCTACTGATGCCCTCTTCTCCAGAGGCACACCACAAAAATCCTACCGAGTGGAGAGCAGACCTCCCACTCGGGGGCTTAGCTGCAGCCCAGTGCTTGCCTAAATTTTTGAAAATCCTACCGAGTGGAGAGCAGACCTCCCACTCGGGGGCTTAGCTGCAGCCTAGTGCTCGCCTAAGTTTTTAAAAATCCTACCGAGTGGAGAGCAGACCTCCCACTCGGGGGCTTAGCTGCAGCCCAGTGCTCGCCTAAGTTTTTGAAAATCCCACCAAGTGGAGAGCAGACCTCCCACTCGGGGGCTTAGCTGCAGCCCAGTGCTCGCCTAAGTTTTTGAAAATCCTACCGAGTGGAGAGCAGACCTCCCACTCGGGGGCTTAGCTGCAGCCCAGTGCTCGCCTAAGTGTGTTGGGGAACAAGTCGATTGCAATAAGCGCTTCGCCTTAGCCTGCAAAAGACACCTCAAACCAAATGCAAACATATTCAACGTCGAATCCAAGTTCGGATAACATCTAATGGAACCGAAAGTGCTCGGGCGCTAAGCCCGTTAAGGTTTATCAGTTACAAAAATCACTCGGCATACCGAGGCAAATTTAAAGTATCAAGGTCAGAAGTTTTTTACCCCTCCTGCAGAGGGCTGGAAGGCGCAACAAACTCATCCAGGTCGATTCCATTTGCAATCCGAGTGGCAGCAGCGACGAAGGTCTCCATGAAAGATCGGAAATCATGCTTCTTGGTATTAGCCACCCTAAGGGCTGCCAGCTTGTCCTCTCGAGCCTCCTTGCAGTGAACACGGGCCAGAGACAGAGCAACATCCGCGCCGCACCTGGCAGCAGACTTCTTCCATTCTTGCACTCGACTTGGAACCTCGTTCAGTCGAGTCATCAGAGACTCGAGATCGTTCTGAAGCGTCTCTCTTGGCCAGAGTGTTGTGTCGATGTGGGAAGTTGCGACCTTCAGCCTTGCGAGATAGTCGACAACAGCAGCAATGCGAGATTCAAGACGGAGCACATTCATGGCGACTTCATCTTTCACAGGAGATTTGATGGGATCCAGGTTTATTTCCAATCGACCAGTCTCCTCTTCAAAGTTCTGGCAGAACTCTGCAAACACAACCCCAGAGTCAAGACAGCAGTTTGATGGAGAAATCATAGCCAAAATATTTATTTGATACACAAGATTACCTTCAAGCATGAGGAATAACTTCTTGGCGAGTCCTCCCAGATAAGCCTCCAGATCGTTCTTCTTTCCCACCAACTCACTAGCCTTGTCAGTCAGGGCAATCTTGTCACTCTTTAATCGACTGACCTCCTTGTTGGCCGCATCGAGAGCAGCTTTCAGATTGGTATTGTCCTCTTCAAGCTTGGTGACTGAAGCCAGCTTCTCATCCGCAAGCTTGGTCTTCTCTAAAGCCGTTTTCTGCATCTCAGCCAAGTCAAGGTCTTTCTTCTTCAGGGCATCCCTCAGCTTGTCTGCAAAGTTACAGTGAGATCAGACTCTGAAACGGACGAGAGGCAAAGGCAGTCGTCGAGGGTCTCACCAAACATACCTTTTGCTTCCTCCTTCGCCTTCGTCAAGTTCTCCTGGACCAGTTTCAGATCAAGCTCGCGCTGAATGTGCTTGTTCTCCAACTCAGTGTAACGAGCCGCAAGTTCGCAGGATTTCTGCGAAGAAACAATCGACAGATGTCAAAGACAATTCACTTCCGAGTGACTAAGGAAAAATCATAGTGTTTCTAAGACTACGGCCGTATATAAACATTCAACCATAGTCTCGGGGACTACACCCAGTGGGTGCACTCAGCGTGCCCCCACTAGTTTTATCAGTTAGAGTCGACCAGTCGACCAACAAAAAAAATGAGAGGTGTTCTTTAGACTGTAGTTGACTGCCAGCAGTCGACCACAGTCTCGGGGACTACACCCAGTGGGTGCACTCAGCGTGCCCCCACCGGTCTATGAATCCATTCGACCTAGTCGAGTAAGGAAAAAAACTTAAGACATAAAGACTATGGTCGACTGCCAGCAGTCCACCATAGCCTTGGGGACTACACCCAGTGGGTGCACTCAGCGTGCCCCCACTAACCCGGAATTTCAATCGATGCACCCAGTGGGTGTACGACAGATACTAGGATTTTCAGAAAGAAAGATTTTCAGATATCATATCTTAACAGAACAGGCGATGACTGACTGACCTGAACGTTACTCTGAAGAGCTGAACTGGCGTCATAAGCTGCCTGGCTGGCGTCTCGGATTGCCTTCACTTGCTCCATCATGACCCCTGCCTGGCGTATTACTTCTTTAGCAGCACTGGCTTGGTCTTCTGGGACGTGGTGGGTCGAGAAAAGTGAAGGTTGAGCAGCACTCGACGACGAAGGGCGAGCACTCGTCAACGGCACCGCAAAGGACACGGTAGGCCGAGTGACATTGTCTCCCTCCACGACCAACGTCTCGGGCGCTGGCACATCCTGAGTCGCCTTGCCAGCAGACGCTTTCCTGTTCCTCCTCTGCCTGAGTGGTTCCTCGTCGCCGTCATCGGGAAGGTCAATAACGACGTTAGCTGAAGCTGCAGGAAAGAATCAAAATTAGATACAAGGAGCCAATCGACTAAAGATGGAACTACAAGAGTCATAACAGGTTTTGAAGTGACAGCATCTTCCATCTCGTGATCTTTAGCCCTGGCCGAGGTATCAGAAGTAGCAGCACTGCAGTTCCAAAAGTCAGTCGATTAGCTCATGAGTCGACCAAAAATAAGTTCATGTGAAACGAGAAAATTCAAGTTACACCATTACCCTGAGATAGTGGGGATCACCATCTTCATCTTCGGCAAGACCTTCGCCGGCTTCGACGGTGCCACTCGAGATTGCTTCGGAGCTTTCTCAGTCGGCACCGGAGAAGTCGTCCGAGGACGCTTGGTCGCTGCGCGACGGTCGCGACCCCCTTACCACGCTCGGCCGCGGGATCATGGACAAGCTTCGAGCGTCTTTCCGAGCGAGGAGGTGCAACTTCCTCCTCCTCCTCCTCCTCTTCCTCCTCGCCAGAGTTACCATCCTCATCATCGTCATCAGCATCCGAATCCCACTCCTCCGGGCTTTCGCCACCACTTCCTTCCTCCCTCTTAGTTGGCGCTTGCGCTCCATTAGGCATCGAGTACAACTCAGTGGTGGCCTGACAGACAACAAAACAAGACAATGGTCAATCGACCAATTTGCAGTGAAGCCAAATGAATAAAGCAAGATTACAATCGGGAATAAGTGGTCATACCTTATCCGGTGTGTAGGTATGGTCGAGTGGTGGAATCCTCCTAGCCCCTCGAGGGTTGTCCTTATTTCCTGTGATGGCAGCCATCCACCTCTCCAGTGTGGCGTCGTTGACCGCCTCCGGATGGACCCGAGTGGTGTCTTCGGTACCATAGTACAGCCACATCAGATGGCCTCGGTACTGAAGTGGTTGGATGCACCGTCGAAGGAAGACCTCTAGAAGGTCCATACCCGTCACTCCGTCCCGAACGAGCTGGACCACGCGCTCCATCAACATTTTTACCTGAGCCTTCTCCTCAGGAAGCACCTTCAGAGAAGAGGGTTTGTTCACTCGGTCCATGGAGAACGGAGGTAGACCAGTCGACTGCCCCTGCGTCGACTCGTCCTGGCAGTAGAACCAGGTCGACTGCCACCCTCTAACCGACTCAGGAAGGGTCATGGCCGGAAAAGTACTCTTACTCCTCATCTGAATCCCAAGACCCCCGCACATCTGGATAACCTTAGTCCTCTCATCATCCGGACTCGCCTTTTTCACCGTCTGTGAGCGACAGGTGAATATGTGCTTAAAGAGACCCCAGTGCGGTCGACAATCCAGGAAGTTCTCGCACATGGACACGAAAGCAGCAAGATAGGCAATGGAATTGGGAGTGAAATGGTGGAGTTGCGCCCCAAAGAAGTTCAGAAACCCTCGGAAGAAAAGACTCGGCGGCAGAGAGAATCCACGATCTACATGAGTGGCTAGGATAACGCACTCACCCTCCTGCGGCTGCGGTTGCCACTCGGTCCCCGGGAGCCTTGCTGACCCATGAGAGATCAGTCCCTCATTGGCCAGGTCGTTGAGATCCGCCTCGATGATGGTCGAGCGGATCCAATCCCCTTGGACCCAACCTTGCGGCAGGCGGGACCTCGACAAAGATCCGCCCCGACTGGACACTCTTCCCTTTGCTTTCCCCGTCGCCGTTGCCTTCTTCGCGTGCTCCAAGGCCGCCGTCCTCTCCTTCACCATTGTCGTCAGCGAAGCACGCGAGGAGTAGCTGGGCGGAGGCGAGAGCAGGCACAGCGGGCGGAAGTGAAGAGGGCAGAGAGGGGAATGGGGAGACACTGTTCAAAAACCCTCGCCCGGCGCCTTATATAAGGACACTTCCGAGTGGCTGACAAGTAGGCCTGGGCAATCCTGTCACATCCCGAAACAGTCACGCACACGCAAAACATGGCGAAAAAGGCGGCATGGAAATCGAGGCGTCTACGCCTTATCCCATCCGAGTACCGTGGTCCGCCCCGCTTCGCGCGCTTCCCAAAATTCGGATCCCACAAAATCCGCTAACAGTAGATCAACCTGTCAGACGGTGGATTTCCTACAATCCGTCGATCGGAAGTTCACCAAGTTCAAAAGTTCACTCGATAGAAGAAAAGAATGGATCAAGGCGACTGAAAGAAAAGTTGTTACCATCATTAAAAAAGGTCATTGATCCGAGATGAGGCATGCTCAGAACACAAAAACAGGTCAGAAAGATTATCAACTCCTTCCTCACTCAAACCTCGATCCATTCGGGGGCTAATGATGAAGTCATGTACCTAGGGTAGGGTCATGGACCTGTCCAAGGTACCCTCCCCAAGGACATCTTTAGAAGAAGCTGCCTTCCAGTCGACCGAGAGGGATTCCACTCGACGGACTCGAAGACACTCGACCATGAAGACTCACTCGACCACCAGGAGATCTAGAGCCACTCTGTAACCAAACGGTCTGTAATTAAGTAGTCTTTATGGCCATGATGACACTTTATGTAGGACATTACCAGTAACGCCCATCCTTTATGTACTTTAAACCCTGCATAACTGAGGGCCGGAGGGGTCTGGCAGACACTATATAAGCCACCCCCCTCCTCAGTGTAAAGGGTTCTCACCCCTGTAACCTACACACACATAATCCAGTCGACAGCCTCTGGGCTCCGAGACGTAGGGCTGTTACTTCTTCCGAGAAGGGCCTGAACTCGTAAATCTCTTGTCTGTACAACTGCTCCATAGCTACGATCTTGCCTCTCCATACCTACCCCCCATTCTACTGTCAGACTTAGAACCACGACACAAGTCATCAAGGAGCTACACAAAACGAAGACATCAAGCTCATGTTGGTGAATGGGTATCCGGCTCCGACTCCGACAATCACTCCGAGAGAAGCTATCACTCTGACTCCAAATATACTAAAGATGAAGGTGTTGCCGGTCTAGCACTTGTGTCAACCAACTCCTACGACATATTTGATTCACCAAATGAAGGACTTGGAAGATGCTTCATGGCTAAAGGCCCAAAGGTATCACACCCCGAGTATGTTGATTTCAATAGTGATGAAGATGACTTGTTAGGTGATGATGATTTACTTGTTGACAACTCTAGTGATGAATACTATGATGAAACGTCAATTAATCATGCTAATCAAGATAAAACGAGTGACAATGATAAGGAGAATATTGAGCTTCTAACTAAAGAACTAAACACTCTTAAGTTAGCTCATGAAACTATCTTAGAAGATCATCGAGAACTTTTAAGGACTCATGAGAAGTTACGCTTTGAAAAGCTCAACCTTGAGCAAGAGCATGAGTTCTTAAAGGCAATCAATGATGATCTTCGCAAGAAAAGTTCTTCTTACATTGCCAAGCGTTTACTCTTATCTACTTACATGCCTCAAGTCAAGTCTAGTAACAAGAACAAGAAAGATTCTTCCTCTAGTAGTAACAATAATCATGCTAAATCCAATGTTGTTGCTTCTAGTAGTTCTCTTGATTCCACTAATGATTCTCTTAGCCAAGTTACACTTGAGCAAGAAAATAGCTTATTGAAGGGAATTATAGAGAAAGGTGTTTACAAGAGCCTTGCCGGGAGTAAGCAATTCGAGGAAATTGTACGCAAGCAAGGAAGGCACCGGAAGAACCAAGGTGTTGGTTTTGAATGAAAGTTCAATGCCAATGGAGTTGAGTGGGAAGAAGATCAATACCCCAAGACGAAGTTTGTTCCTCAACATTAGAAGTATGATCCTACTTCCTTCAAAGGGACACAAGCCCAAGATGATCTTCCACCACAAGACCACAAGCAAAAAGGCAAGGATAAGATTCAAGAGGAGATTGATGCATTTGAAGAAGCTCCTAAGGCCTTGGTCAAGTGGGTTCCCAAGACTACATCAAGTTCTACTTCATCAAGTACGACTACAACTCCAAGGATTCCCATCAAGATGATGTGGATCCCGAAGAAGAAGAACTAGAGAGCTCTTGAGGGTGACTTCGCCAACATACTTCACTCTTATCATTTTGGCAAGAACAAGTGCAATCAACTTCCACATCTTGCATTAGTTCAAGGAGTCACAAACCCTCTTGTTGGTAAGACAAGGGACAAGGTAACCTAATGCTTTCATAGACATCATCTTGTGTGTGCATCACTCTATGTCTATGGATATCCTTGTTTGTTCCTTGTGGGACTAACCCGTGTAGGTATTGAAAGTGCAACTCACTCCAAAGGATTGCTCCAAATGATCTACATCAACATTGAGCATCCACATCTTCAACACCTACATGAAGTCATCATCGACAAAACCCAAGGTAGTTCATCCCTCTTAGGGGGGTCTCACATCTAGGGGAGCTTTACTCTAAGAATTGAATCAAAGCAACTCTAATGGTGTGAACACAACAATGCTTTATGTAAAAGTGGTAACCCCACTTGTGCTTAAACGATGAGTATGACCTATGATCAAATGTTCTCATTTGACTCCTAAGTCAATATACTCATATATAGATGACCTAGTCATCGCCAATTGCTTGATAGATGCTAGAATTGGTTGTGCATGCTTTGCCACATATTTCATTTGCCATTTTATTGTGTGAGCATGTTGGTTACATATTTTACTCATTCGAGAACAACCACTTGTAGTTTTGATTGTTTGGTTTATTTTTCTTTTGCCAAGTGGATGGAAAAGAATGCCTAAGAACCTTCTCTAGCTATCTATGCTTTTCTTGTCTCAAACTCTATTCATGCTACATCACAAAGTTTGATCAAGCCAGATTCGAACCACTCTGTGTGAGGAGCACTCGAAGTCCCCGATTCGTCATAGACTTAAACTTCCAAAACTTATTTGTGCGTTTCGGTCTGACCGATTCATCCATTTCGGTCATACCGAGATCACTAAGTCGATCTAGGCTTTCAATCTCGGTGCAACCGATTTGAACTTTTCGGTCACACCGAGTTGCAGTAACTGCTTGCAGTTATGCATCTCGGTGCCACCGAGTTGTTCCACTCGGTCACACCGACAGGGTCAGGCTATATATATCCCTGGGCCAAAATTTGGAAATTTCTCCGAACCCCTTCACCCGCGCTCAGCCTGCTCTGCCTCCCAGGGTCTTCGGATCGTCCTCCTCATCGCCAGCTACCTCCTGCCGCTGGTCTCCGCCGCCGTCAATGGGAATCGTCTCCGCCGTTGCCGCCATAGTAGGTCCATCGCCGCACTTACGGTCTGGACTTGATCCTTTTGCTAATCTCACTCCGATTCCTAGCACATTGTTTTGCCATGTATCTTGCCACGATTGAGATCACTCTATCCAGCGAAATCACTCCGTAGTTTAGTTGTGGATTGAAAATTTAGGGTTAGGTTTCCGTCGAAATCATCTCGGACCAACCGAGTTCTAGAACTCGGTTCCACCGATTTGGCTAAGGCCATTGCACATGTAATTCTCGGTCTGACCGAGAATTGCAAATTGGTGTGATCGAGTTCAGGACTTTGTGAAACCCTAGCAGTCTCGGTGCCACCGAACTGTGACTAGGTCTGACCGAGTTCACTAGTTTAGGTTCCAAAAGCTGCTTCGGTATCATCGAGTTTTCAAAACGGTAGATCCGAAATGCTTTCTGTGGAAAACTAAAACTAAGTTTTTGACTCATTCTTTTGCAAAAACCTCTGTACTTTGTGATGCTCATCCTATCTATCTCATCTATATCTATTCACAGGGTCTGCTGTCAGTGTTTGCATCATGTAAGATCAGAGTGACAGTCAGAACAAGTCTGAGGAGCAGGTTCAGATGAGTGAGGGCACTAGTCCCTCTAGCAGCTATGATGATGGTAGCAGAAGCACACCCAACAACTTGCCTAAGGCAGCCACCAGGGCCAGAAAGAAGAGAACCTCACATTCTGAGGATGAGGACTATGTGGTAGTTGAGGATGAGGCCACTTCCAAGAAGAAAGTTCTGAAGAAGCAATATGGCACAGCTGCTGCCACCAAGCTAGGAATGTAGAAGAAGGCACCTGCAAGAAGGATTCCCACTTCCAAACCTAGGAAGGTTGTGATACGTCTCCAACGTATCTATAATTTATGAAGCATTCATGCTATTTTATTATCTGTTTTGAATGATTACGGGATTTTTTATACACTTTTATATTACTTTTGGGACTAACCTATTAACCGGAGGCCCATCCCAAATTGCTGTTTTATTGCCTGTTTCAGTATTTCGAAGAAAAGGAATATCAAACGGAGTCCAAACGGAATGAAACCTTCGGGAGCGTGATTTTTGGAAAGGATATGATCCGGGAGACTTGGAGTTCAAGCCAGGGAAGGTTCAAGGAAGCCAGGAGATAGGAGGGCGCGCCCACCCCCCTGGGCGCGCCCCTGTCTCTTGGGCCCCTCGAGACTCCCCCGACCGACTTCTTTCGCCTATATAAGTCCACGTACCCTAAAAAAATCAAAGACGAAGATAGATCGGGAGTTCCGCCGCCGCAAGCCTCTGTAGCCACCAAAAACCTCTCGGGAGCCCATTCTGGCACCCTGCCGGAGGGGGGATCCCTCACCGGTGGCCATCTTCATTATCCCGGCGCTCTCCATGATGAGGAGGGAGTAGTTCACCCTCGGGGCTGAGGGTATGTACCAGTAGCTATGTGTTTGATCTCTCTCTCTCTCTCTCGTGTTCTCTCTATGGCACGATCTTGATGTATCGCGAGCTTTGCTATTATAGTTGGATCTTATGATGTTTCTCCCCCTCTACTCTCTTGTGATGAATTGAGTTTTCCTCTTGAAGTTATCTTGTCGGGTTGAGTCTTTAAGGATTTGAGAACACTTGATGTATGTCTTGCCGGGCTTATCTGTGGTGACAATGGGATATCACGTGATCCACTTGATGTATGTTTTGGTGATCAACTTGCGGGTTCCGCCCATGAACCTATGCATAGGGGTTGGCACATGTTTTCGTCTTGAATTTCCGGTAGAAACTTTGGGGCACTCTTTGAAGTACTTTGTGTTGGTTGAATAGATGAATCTGAGATTGTGTGATGCATATCGCATAATCATGCCCACGGATACTTGAGGTGACAATGGAGTATCTAGGTGACATTAGGGTTTTGGTTGGTTTGTGTCTTAAGGTGTTATTCTAGTATGAACTCTATGATAGATTGAACAGAAAGAATATCTTCATGTTATTTTACTACGGACTCTTGAATAGATAGAACAGAAAGGATAACTTTGAGGTGGTTTCGTACTCTACCATAATCTCTTCATTTATTCTCCACTATTAGTTGCTTTGGAGTGACTCTTTGTTGCATGTTGAGGGATAGTTATGTGATCCAAGTATGTTATTATTGTTGAGAGAACTTGCACTAGTGAAAGTATGAACCCTATGCCTTGTTTTCTACCATTGCAATACCGTTTACGCTCACTTTACCACTTGTTACCTTGCTGTTTTTACATTTTCAGATTACAAAAACCTATATCCACCATCCATATTGCACTTGTATCACCATCTCTTCGCCGAACTAGTGCACCTATACAATTTACCATTGTATTGGGTGTGTTGGGGACACAAGAGACTCTTTGTTATTTGGTTGCAGGGTTGCTTGAGAGAAACCATCTTCATCCTACGCTTCCTACGGATTGATAAACCTTAGGTCATCCACTTGAGGGAAATTTGCTACTGTCCTACAAACCTCTGCACTTGGAGGCCCAACAATGTCTACAAGAAGAAGGTTGTGTAGTAGACATCAAGCTCTTTTCTAGCGCCGTTGCCGGGGAGGTGAGTGCTTGAAGATATATCTTTAGATCTTGCAATCGAATCTTTTTGTTTCTTGTTTTATCACTAGTTTAGTTTATAAAAGAAAAACTAAAAAAATGGAGTTAATCTTGTCTCATACGCTTCATCCTTTTAATATCTTTCGTGAGTATGATGAAAAGGAAAATTGTGCTCAAGTGCTAGAAGATGAAGTCTATAAAATGTTTGGTACTAGATCTTTGTATGATGAGCATGATTGCAATGTTGTTAGTTTGAATTCCTTGAATATCCATGATGCTAATGATATGCAAAGCCACAAGCTTGGGGATGCTATGTTTGATGAAGATGATATCTTTAGTCCCCCAAGTTTTGATGAGAATATTTATTATGATGAAAGCATGCCTCCTATTTATGATGATTATATTGATGAAAGTGGGTTTGGAAGAGTGTCAACTTTAGGAAGTAGTGATCCCACTATTTTGGAAGATGTTGAATTTTATTGTGGTGGATATGAAAGTGGATTTGGAAGAGTGTCAACTTTATTTAGTGATGAATCCACTATTTCGGAAGAGGTTCCAATTGATTATGAGAACGGAGTTGCTATCTATGATGATTATTGTGATGACTTGTATTCTATTCAGAATAATTATAACCATGAAACTTGTCATCATGATTTTAGTTTTCAATTGGATTATGCCTCACATGATAATTATTTTGTTGATTTTGCTCCCACTACCATTCATGAGAAGAAATTTGCTTATGTGGAGAGTAATAAAATTTTTATGCTTGTAGATCATGAAAAGAATGCTTTAGGTGCTGGTTATACTGTTGAATTCATTCATGATGCTACTGAAAATTATTATGGGGGAGAAACATATGCTTGTAGGAATTGCAATAATGTCAAGTTTCCTCTCTACGTGTTGAAAATCTTGAAGCTATGCTTGTTTTACCTTCCTATGCTAGTTGATTATTGTTCCCGTAAGTTGTTTGCTCACAAAATCCCTATGCATAGGAAGTCGGTTAGACTTAAATGTGCTAGTCATATGCTTCATGATGCTCCCATTATGTTACAATTCTTATGTTTTAGGTGAGCATCATTGTCATCATCATGCCTAGCTAGAAAGGCATTAAAGATAAGCGCTTGTTGGGAGACAACCCAATATTTACCCTTACTGTTTTTGTGTGTCCACATGATTATGCTACTGTAGTAATCATGTTTTATAGCTTTTGTTTCAATAAAGTGCCAAGTAAGACCTTTAGGATAGCTTACGGTGATAGTTGTGTTGATCCTGCTGAGAATCAGAAACTTTTGCACCCAGTAAATTAGTTTTTTAATTCACGGAAACGTGCTTCTGATCTAATTCTTTTTGCTCTGGATCGGTACACAAATTTCTTAGGACTTCCTAATTTGGTAGGATTTTTGGAGTTCCATAAGTATACGTTTGATACAGATTACTACAGACTGTTCAGTTTTTGACAGATTATGTTTTCTTTGTGTTGTTTGCTTATTTTGATAAATCTATGAGTAGTATCAGAGGGTATGAACCATAGATAAGTTTGAATACAGTAGATATTACAACAATATGAATTTAGAACGAGTTCATTACAGTACCTAAGTGGTGATTTTATTTTCTTATACTAATGGAGCTTACGAGTTTTCTGTGGAGTTTTCTGTTGTGGAGTTTTCAAGTTTTGGGTAAAGATTCGATGGACTATGGAATAAGGAGTGGAAAGAGCCTAAGCTTGGGGATGCCCAAGGCACCCCAAGGTAATATTCAAGGACAACCAAGAGCCTAAGCTTGGGGATGCCCCGGATGACATCCCCTCTTTCGTCTTTGTTCATCGGTAAACTTTACTTGGAGCAATATTTTTATTCACCACATGATATGTGTTTTGCTTGGAGCGTCATTTTCTTTTGTTAGTATTTGCTTGCTGTTATTTAGAATAACGTTTTGCATCTTTATTTTCAATAAAAATGTCAAGGATATCCTTTACCATGCTTATTTTGCTAGTATACATGTTGCTGTTTGAAAACAGAAAGTTTATCGCTGTTGAAAAAATTCCCTAGAAAAGTCAGAGAATGATATAATGTTGAAACTTTTTGCATATTGAGCTCTGATAAATCTTCTACAGCGTAGTATTTTTCTCCTAATTTTTGGAGTTAGGGAAGTATTGATACTCTTGCATTCTTTACAGACTGTACTGTTTTGATAGATTGTTGTTATGTTTGCATTGTTTGCTTGTTTAATGATTCTATTTGAGATAATCTATACTTACTCAACTACTAACTCTGAATGTTCTCGCTATCGAAGGATTTCTTTCTTTGAGGCTCAATTCCTTCCCGAAAGAATAGTAGACTGACAAACGTATCTTACTCGTTCCCTCAACTGCTCGACTGAAAGAACTCTTAGTTCTCATTCTGTTCTTTCTTGTTTTTTCAGGATCCAGGAAAGACTTTCTTTAAAAAGAGGAATCCAGATGGATAGATTGTGAAATAGAGTATCTCCATCGATTGAAACATCAAGGATGAAATAGAGGACTTCTAACCGAATGATTGATGGAATTCAGGTGTATTAAATATGCAGAGGCATTTAGTATGCAATGTTGAATAATAATTTTAGTGATTTGTTATAGTAGAAAATGATAAGGTTTTGCATTGGTTTATACTAACCTATCTCACGAGTTCTTGTTGAGTTTGGTGTGGATGAAGCTTTTGATAAAAAGAGAAACCATGATATGAGAGGAATTAAAGAGACACAAAAGTTCAAGCTTGGGGATTCCCAAGGCACCCTAAGATAATATTTCAAGAAGTCTCAAGCATCTAAGCTTGGGGATGCCCTGTTAGGCATCCCACCTTTCTTCTTCAGCAACTATCGGTTAGTATCGCTTGAACCTAAGTTTTTGCTTCTTCACATGAGTTGTGCTATCCTTGCAATGTCATTTTATTTTGTTTTGCTTGCTGTTTGAATACAATACCAAGATCATAAATTCTTAAATGAGAGAGAGTCTTCACATAGTTACATAATTAATTTAGCTACTCATTGATCTTCACTTATATTTTTTTGGAGTAGTTTGTCTTTACTCGTGTGCTTCACTTATATCCTATTAGTAAATGGTTGAATGAGTTGAAAGTCATAAATCTGAAATTATATATGTTTCATTTGCTTATCCCATGGGGAGTAATGAGTTCACATCTAAGTAGAGGTTGTAAATTTATTGAAGGTTAGCAAGCATTGTATTGGTCATTTGAACAATTCATGAAAGAATATTGAAGGAAGAGAGATTTCACATATAAATATATTATCCTAGACATCTTTTATGATTGTGAGCACTCATTAAGTATGACATGCTAAAGAGTTGATGTTGGACAAGGAAGACAACGTAATGGGTTATGTTTTCTCACATCTCAGTTAAAGTATATTGTCATGGATCATTGAAACATGTTGAGCTTGCCTTTCCCCCTCATGCTAGCCAAATTCCTTGCACCAAGTAAAGATACTACTTGTGCTTCCAAATATCCTTAAACCCAGTTTTGCCATGAGAGTCCACCATACCTACCTATGGATTGAGTAAGATCCTTCAAGTATGTTGTCATCGGTGCAAGCAATAAAAATTGCTCTCTAAATATGTATGATCTATTAGTGTGAA
Organism: Triticum timopheevii; assembly: GCA_963921465.1. Lineage (NCBI taxonomy): Eukaryota > Viridiplantae > Streptophyta > Magnoliopsida > Poales > Poaceae > Triticum > Triticum timopheevii. Next base: position 252,733,462 of record OY997262.1, on the reverse strand, counting down.
GAAAATAAGCTTTATATGATCTTGTTATGGAAGCAATAAAAGCGACGGACTGCATAATAAAGGTCCATATACAAGTGGCAATATAAAGTGACGTTCTTTTGCATTAAGATTTTGTGCATCCAACCATAAAAGCGCATGACAACCTCTGCTTCCCTCTGCGAAGGGCCTATCTTTTACTTTATGTCTTTTACTTTATGCAAGAGTCAAGGTGATCTTCACCTTTCCCTTTTTCATTTTATCCTTTGGCTAGCACCTCGTGTTGGGAAGATCCTGATATATATATCCAATTGGATGTAAGTTAGCATGAACTATTATTGTTGACATCACCCAAAGGTGAATAAGTTGGGAGGCAACACTATAAGCCCCTATCTTTCTCAGTGTTCGATTAAAACTCCATAACCATTAGTATTGCGTGAGTGTTAGCAATTGTGAAAGACTATATGATAGTTGAGCATGTGGAGTTTGCTAAATCAAAGCTCTGACATAGACCCTTCCTGAATTGTTTGATGACTAAGAATGAAGTTTGCTAGTTTTCAAGAAAGTTTATGGTTTATGCTTTAACATGTGAATAGCTTGTTACTTGATCGTGAGAAGTTTTATGAGATGAACTACTGTTATGACATATAATCATGCTAGAAAAGGTGATTGAAATTATTATTTATCAAAACTTGTTCACCTGCTAGCATTCACACTTCATAAATTCTGTCTTTATCATTTACCTACTCGAGGACGAGCAGGAATTAAGCTTGGGGATGTTGATACGTCTCCAATGTATCTATAATTTATGAAGCATTCATGCTATTTTATTATCTATTTTAAATGATTACGGGCTTTATTATACACTTTTATATTACTTTTGGGACTAACCTATTAACCGGAGGCCCTGGCCATATTGTTGTTTTATTGCCTGTTTCAGTATTTCGAAGAAAAGGAATAACAAACGGAGTCCAAACGGAATGAAACCTTCGGGAGCATGATTTTTGGAAAGGATATGATCCGGGAGACTTGGAGTTCAAGCCAGGGAAGGTTCGAGGAAGCCAGGAGATAGGAGGGCGTGCCCCCTGTCTCCTGGGCCCCTCGAGGCTCCCCCGACCGACTTCTTTCAGCTATATAAGTCCATGTACCCTAAAAACATCAAAGACGAAGATAGATCAGGTGTTCCACCGCCACAAGCCTCTGTAGCCACCAAAAACCTCTCGGGAGCCCGTTCCGACACCCTGCCAGAGGGGGATCCCTCACCGGTGGACATCTTCATCATCCCGGCGCTCTCCATGAGGAGGAGGGAGTAGTTCACCCTCGGGGCTGAGGGTATGTACCAGTAGCTATGTGTTTGATCTCTCTCTCTCGTGTTCTCTCTATGGCACGATCTTGATGTATCACAAGCTTTGCTATTATAGTTGGATCTTATGATATTTCTCCCCCTCTACTCTCTTGTGATGAATTGAGTTTTTCTCTTGAAGTTATCTTGTCGGATTGAGTCTTTAAGGATTTGAGAACACTTTATGTATGTCTTGCCGGGCTTATCTATGGTGACAATGGGATATCACGTGATCCACTTGATGTATGTTTTGGTGATCAACTTGCGGGTTCCGCCCATGAACCTATGCATAGGGGTTGGCACACGTTTTCGTCTTGACTTTCTGGTAGAAACTTTGGGGCACTCTTTGAAGTACTTTGTGTTGGTTGAATAGATGAATCTGAGATTGTGTGATGCATATCGTATAATCATGCCCACGAATACTTGGGGTGACAATGGAGTATCTAGGTGACATTAGGGTTTTGGTTGGTTTGTGTCTTAAGGTGTTATTCTAGTATGAACTCTATGATAGATTGAATGGAAAGAATAGCTTCATGTTATTTTACTACGGACTCTTGAATAGATAGAACAGAAATGATAACTTTGAGGTGGTTTCATACCCTACCATAATCTCTTCGTTTGTTCTCCACTATTAGTTGCTTTGGAGTGACTCTTTGTTGCATGTTGAGGGATAGTTATATGATCCAAATATGTTATTATTGTTGAGAGAACTTGCACTAGTGAAAGTATGAACCCTATGCCTTGTTTCCTACCATTGCAATACCGTTTACGCTCACTTTTACCACTTGTTACCTTGCTGTTTTTACATTTTCAGATTACAAAAACCTATATCTACCATCCATATTGCACTTGTATCACCATCTCTTCGCCAAACTAGTGCACCTATACAATTTACCATTTTATTGGGTGTGTTGGGGACACAAGAGACTCTTTGTTATTTGGTTGCAGGGTTGCTTGAGAGAGACCATCTTCATCCTACGCTTCCTACGGATTGATAAACCTTAGGTCATCCACTTGAGGGAAATTTGCTACTGTACTACAAACCTCTGCACTTGGAGGCCCAACAACGTCTACAAGAAGAAGATTGTGTAGTAGACATCAGGTTGCCACTGGTGAAACCATGAAATTCACCATTGAGTCTGAAGATGAAGTTGCTGCCCAGGACAAGAAGAAGAAGAGAGTCAGAACCACTGCTGCCAAAGTACTTGGCAAGCCCTCTATGAGGAGAGACTCTGAAGATGAAGAGGAAGAGGTTGCTGCACCAGCACCTAAAGCTCAGAAGCTTATGGGAGATGACATAAGGTCAGGGGTTGCTCCATCAAAGCCCAAAGAAGCTCCCAAAGCTGATGCTCCAAAGCCCAAGTCTGCACCAAAGAGGAATACAAGAAATATTCCTGCTGGAGAGAAGAACAAGGCCCCAGTGCCTGAAGCTGCTATAGAAGAAGAAGATGATGATGAGTCACATGTCTTGAGGAAGTTGAAGCCCAAAATTCTAGATCACAATGATGCTCATCCAGTAGCTGAGGAAATGAAGCTCAGGAAGGATGCAGGACTCAGACAGTGGAGATTGGCTGATCCCTATGCAGTCAGGAGAAGAACTGTTGTGGACTACAGGTTCCATACAAAGGAATAGCGGGACTTCTATGAGACAGTGTTGCTTGACAAGAAGCCAATAGTCTGTGATATGAGATGGGTGGACTGGAAGTACATCAGGGAAAATGAAGAACACTACCCTGGAGTCTATGGTAGTTTCAAGTCTTGTGGAGTAGAGGACTTTGTTGGGCAGAAGCTCACAAAGTGGAATGATGAGCTTATTATGTAGTTCTACTCCACAGCTCATTTCTACCCAGATGGAAGGATTGTCTGGATGTCTGAAGGTACTAGATACCAATCAACAGTTGAAGAATGGGCAAAATTGATCAATGCTCCTAAGGAGAATGAGGATGACTTGGATGTCTATGCCAAGAAGAAGAAGGATCACAACTCCATGGCACACATGTACAGAGAGATCCCAGATGCCGTTGTTGAGACACACAAATTTGGATCAGTACATTACCTTCTATCAGGTTTGCCAACAATCAACTGGATCCTTAGGCATACTCTATTGCCAAATTCAGGTGATCACAAGATGATCAGAGGCTATGCAATTAACCTGTTTCACATATTTTATGTTCCTCAAAAGTTTAAGGTCATGAGCCTAATCGTGTAAACTATCAAGAGGACAGCTGCAGATCAGAAGAGAAGTTGTGGGTATGCCCCACAAATCCAGGAGCTAATCAACTCCAAGATGGGCACTGGCGCATATCTCTTGGACAAGGAACACATGCCCATCTACCCAGACTTTGAGGATAACACTATTGTGATGGATGAGAATGAACCATCCTCTGTGCAAGCTCAAAAAAATAAGGAGAAGGCAAGGACTGAAAAGGCTGCAAAAATGCCAACCATTGATGAGGCATCTCAATATTTCCTGAAGAGCAAGCAAGATCAGCTTGGCTACTTGATTGCCTCCACTCTGAGGATTGAGAAGGGATTGGCCACCCTGACTCAAAACCAGGAGAGCATGGAGAGAATCATGGAGTAGAAGTTCTATGATTTAGATGTGAAGGTCACTGAGATACAGTCAGTTGTTGAGCAACTTCAGGATGAAGTGCAGGAGAAGAAGGGCAAGTCTACCACTGATGCTTTTTCTAGAGTGCCAAGGAGTCAGAGATCTGCTGCAGTGTCAGTTACAGACATGAGAGCAACTTCATCTGCACCAGCTACAGCTTCGTGCATCCATCTCCAGCACCCACTCCACCAGCTCCAACTACATCAACTGATGCTTTCGTCCTTGGAGTTTTATCTACATTACCACCTGAAGACCAAGCCTGAGAGTCGATCTAGCACTATGCATTTTTTATGAACTTTTTGGTAACTTGTTGCCAAAGGGGGAGAAAATGTATAGATCATAGGCTTTGAGAGAGAGTTTTGCTTTTGTTCTCTCTTGTTTTGCTTTTTGGTGGTTGAACTTTGTTATTTGCTTGTTTGAGATACTCTGTGCTTGTGTGAGATACTTGGATGATCATGTGTTTGATCATATGCTACCTTAATGCTTGTTGGATGACACTATCCTTTATATCTCTATATGATCATTCATTTTGCTTGGTGATGAGTGCATGTATTTAATTATTATCATTTTGAGCGCTCCACCAAGATGTATGTGACATGGAAGAGTAACCCATGATCCTTACTCTTTGTGCATTTGTAGTCCAAAGCAAATCTTAAACTATGCACAAATTTAGGGGGAGCTCTTGCTTTTCACATACTTCTCAAAGCGACAATGTTTTTCACACTTAATATCATTTGTCAAAGCTTTGATCTATATGTTGTCATCAATTACCAAAAAGGGGGAGATTGAAAGTGCAACTATCCCTAGGTGGTTTTGGTAATTCCTAACAACATATAGCTCATTGAGCTAATGCTATTTAAAGATAAATATTTCAGGAAAGCTCAATGATTGGCATGGCATGGGTGAGAAAAGTGGACCCCTCAAAATACTAAGGACAAAAGGATTGGCTCAAGCTCAAAGCTCAAGACTCTATGTCGGTGTCAAAACCGGCGGATCTCGGGTAGGGGGTCCCGAACTGTGTGTCTAGGCGGATGGTAACAGGAGACAAGGGACATGATGTTTTACCCAGGTTCGGGCCCTCTTGATGGAGGTAAAACCCTATGTCCTGCTTGATTAATATTGATGATATGGGTAGTACAAGAGTGGATCTACCACGAGATCAAGGAGGCTAAACCCTAAAGCTAGCCTATGGTATGATTGTTGTAATGTATGTTGTGTCCTACGGACTAAAGCCCTCCGGTTTATATAGACACCGGAGAAGGCTAGGGTTACACAGAGTCGGTTACAATGGTAGGAGATCTACATATCCGTATCGCCAAGCTTGCCTTCCACGCCAAGGAAAGTCCCATCCGGACATGGGACGGAGTCTTCAATCTTGCATCTTCGTAGTCTTGGAGTCCGGCGGACGATGATAGTCCGGCTATCCGGACACCCCCTAGTCCCGAACTCCCTCAGTAGCCCCTGAACCAGGCTTCAATGACGATAAGTCTGACGCGCATAATGTTCGGCATTGCAAGGCGGGTTCCTCCTTTGAATAATCCAGAGAAGATCATGAACACCAGGATAGTGTCCGGCTCTGCAAAATAAATTCCACATTCCACCGTAGAGAGAATAAAATGTACACAAGTCCAATCTGCTGACGTATTTTGCGGCATGTCGTCACGCTACTACCAAGCCTTTACTTGAATCATTTTTTATTATACCACCTCAGCACGTTTAGCGAAGCGGTTTCCTTGGCACGTCTTGTCGAAGCAGAGATCGTGTTCCCCTTATTCCGGGATTCTCATCAATACGAGCGTGGGTAACCCAACCGTGCCCGTCGCCATGTCTCCTCTATCGAAGGTGAATCCCGAACGGTCATGGAGACGGCTCTTGGTATTTTCCCCCTTTATAAGAGGACCAAGGCTCGTTTCTTTTCTTCAATCTTCCATCGAATCCTCTCCTTGCTCCAAGTTCCAACACCCAGAGCCCCAGATTCGAGCGCTTCGGACCTTCAACAATGTCCGGCTCCGACCTTCAGGGTCGGTGACGGAGGAGGACGTGCTAAAGCTGCGTGAGGGCAAGTACCTGTCTTACGAGATTTCGCACAGGTTGCCCATACAGGGGCAGGCCGTACCCACTCCCGAGCCCGGTGAGTACGTCGTCTTCGTATCCCACCTCCGTCGGGGTTTAGGCTTCTCGACGGACCCCTTCGTGAGAGGGCTCATGTTCTACTATGGGCTGGACTTTCATGACTTGGCTTCGGAGTCCATCCTCCATATCTCCGCATTCATTATCGTCTGCGAAGCCTTCCTCCGCGTCACCCCCCACTTCGGCCTATGGCTGAAGACCTTCAATGTGGAGCCGAAGATGATCGGGGGGTGTCAAGCGGAGTGCGGCGTGGCGGCCATAAGTAGGAGGGCCGATGCCCCGTGGCCCGAGGGCTCCTTCCAAGAGGAGCTCGGCTTGTGGCAGCAGGAGTGGTTCTATATCACCGCTCCGAAGGGCAGCAAGCAAAAGCCGCCTCCTTCATTCCGCCCGGGACCTCCACGCCGGTTGATGTCGTGGGTCAACCAAGGGCTCAATTGGGGGCCGTCCGAAGACGTGCCCTTATTGCAGGGCCGGATTCGAGACCTCCAAGCGAGGGAGATCAATCTGGTTGTGGTGATGCAGGTCATGCTAATCAGGCGTCTTCTGCCCTGCAAACGCCGTCCTCTTCGGTCATGGGAGTTCAATCCGGAGGGACCACGAATTCTCCAACACTTCATGGGTATGACACCCGTGGAGATGTACAAGTTGTTCTTCGGACCGCAGGTGGCGTGTCCGGAATTGACCGAGGACATAGGCCTAAGCTGCAATCGCCCGGATACTCAGGTAAGTAGCTCAGAGTTCGGACGTTCTGTTTATTTGCTTTTCTAAAATTCGCCTCCTAACCCATTATTCTTCATCAGGAGTGGGTAGCGCGATCGAAGCTGATAAGGTGTCCGGCCCCCCTCCCAGAGACCGCACCGGATCCCGTGCTGGTCAGAATGTTGGAGGTCGCGCCCGTAGAAGGGGGCGATGGGGAAAATAGAAGAGCTATCACCTCACCCAGGGGGGCGCCTGAAGAGGGGGGGATCGAAAATCCCTCCTTCCAGGGGGAGAAGAGGACCGCCTCCGAAGACCCGGAGGCCAAAGCCCCTAAGCGGGGGAAGAAATCTTCACCGGAGGGTCCTGCGTCCGGGGAGAACCCGGACGTACAATCGTCTCTAAAGGATCAGCCCTCCAGCGAGCCGTGAGTAGAAAAAGGGGAGTTCATTAATAAGAAAATACCCCTACTTGTGCTTCTGTGGATAACCGAAATTTTTACCTTACAGTTCGGATCTGCGGACTTCTCAGATGAGTTCATCTTCGGGGGATCTTCGTCCGGAGATGATGGAGAGCGAAACGCCTCCGTCTGCTGCGCCGTCGGACAGGGCAGACGAGCCTAAAGTATCGTCACGGAGGGTATCCCAGAGCCCGGTGGAGCCGGAGAGTTCGGCGCCGACAAGTGTTCGGCCGGGGGAGCTGAAGAATCTGCTCGAGAGGGCGTCCATCTCAGAAGATCACCGTGCTTTGATGAGTATGGTGATTGGAAGGATTTCGTCCGCCGAAAGCGGATTGCATAATGCCGTCAGGAGTTTGCTGGCGGGATTTGAGGTACGCAAGAACGACGCGCCTTTTTGACAGTTTTGCACATAGAAGTGCGCCCTGTATAGATAGTAGTCCCTGAGACTCGGTAGGTTGTCGAAAGCGACAGCGTGCCGAGGATCAAAATCGTAGGTATTGAATGTCGCCCTTCCTATGCAGGTGGCGGATAGTCCGGGGGCTAGCCGGACTAGTGGAGTTGTCGAGTTAATGCGGCAACTTGATGTGGCAGATGCGAACATCGCGCTTGTCTACCGGCGACTTGACGAGTCGCAAGGTAAATGAATTCTCCGCAGTCACTTATTTAAGGGAGCCAAAGCCCGCCTCTGACAATATATATGCTGTGATACAGACAGTGCTGCTGCTGTGGAGAGCCTTCGGGCCGAGCTTGCTCAAGCTAAGGAGCAAGCCCGAAGGAGTGATGCGGCTGCCTCGAGGGCGGCCGAGGAGTTGAAAGCCGAAAAGGCTGCACACTGCCTAAGCAGGGAAAAGATGGCCGAATTGGCCGTAAAATTGAAGGATGCTACCGACCGCAATGAGGCTCTTGAAAAGGAGCGCCTATCAGAGCGAGAAGACCTGGGGAAGGCCACCGCCGAGGCCAAGGATGCCCGTTCTGCAATGCGGGCTATGAAGGAGGAGCTGCGCCAGGCCAGAGATATTGTGGCTGGCAGGCCTTTTCTGCTGCGTCGCCGGTTTACGGATCCGAAGTATGCCCAACTTGGCCAGCTGTGGGGTCTGGAGGATCCATATATGGACTTACCAGCAAGTGCGGCGGATGCCGTTGTGCACTTCCGGAGTCAGAAGGATCACAAGACGGAAGAGCTATTTTGGTCTCAATTCCATAGTCCGGGTCGTTCACTTCCGTTGACGGATCGGTTGGCCGAATGGGCTGAGCTGAACAGGTTGTCCGGACTTGCCATGACTGATATCGTGGCTCATGTCTGGCCAGAGAGGCCCAAGGCGACGAGCTATTTTGGCTTATTGCAGCAATTTCTTGGAGCGGTGCTGCATATCAAGGAGATGAAGCGGTCGGCCTGCATAGAAGGTGCACGGATGGCCCTTGCCCGTGTGAAGACACATTGGACAGAGATGGATGCCACCGTTATTGCAGCCCAGGGTTTGGACGAAAGCCGGTTACCCGCCGAGCACTATTTTGGGGAAGTTATGCGTGGCGCTCGTGTAATAGAGTCGCAGTGCTCGAAAAATGTCACGTTCAAATGAACATTTTATCTTGTAAAACAATGATTATGATGTAACCGCTTTTTATACTTGTGCGTTCCAAGTATTAAAATATCTCCTATGCGGCCGTTTATGTATACATTTGTATAACCTGAAAGATGGCAGTCTTCGGCTTCAGCCCCCACGCACAAGGTGCGGGGGTGTTCGCAAAAAATAGCGCGTTTTCACACTTAATCCGACGTCTCGGTCCTGTTAAGGAGGTGGTAGCGTAGCAAACGAGGCAATCCGGACTATGATGCTTTATCACTTTCACTTAGCCATTGGAGTTCGAGGGTGGGGCTACGATATAGCCCCTGGGGGCACCGCGCTTCTCCGGATTCGGGGCGCGTGTGTGCCTGACCGGGAAACGGTCCTTCGTCAAAGCGGGGAATTCTAAACATTCCGGTAGTCGATCGAGTGGTTGACCAGTCTCTCGCTGTATCATGACAGTCAGTTTTCGGCTTTCTCTACTGAGGTGCTCGCCCAGCCGAACTGGGGCACAATCGCAGTAGTTCTCCTGGTTCCGCGTTAGCTGATGATAGGGAACGTAAGGCAGCAAAACACAGGAGCCGGGCAAACCCAACATTTGACCAAAGACATGATTCAGAGATGATGCATATAAGGCCTAACTCGGGACGCCGAACACTCCCTAAGGTGTTCGGAATTTATAATAATGGGCAGAACAATGCCCTAAGCCCTTAGTGTCCAGGTACGGGCATGGTCCTCTGACGCGGCCGATGCCAAAACGTCAGGCTCCACTTTGGTTATAATGAGAAACCAAGGGATTATAACAACAAGAGACAGTAAAAAAGGTTTACGCAGGGTCTTAATCTGAAAAGAATCCTTGCGACGGGTCCCTACTGCACGTCTGCGCCTGTGTCTCCGTTGTGCCGTTATCCTGGACGGGTGTGCGTGTTGTTCATCTGTAAAAAGAGAGGAACTTAGTTTGGAAGGAAATCGTGCGAAAAATATGTACGATGGAAGAAATATAAATAAGTAAGGCGGAGTCTGTATGAGCTCGCTGTTGCTTGTGCGCGGAGCCCCTTGTGAAGGGATGTGCGGCTAGGGAGCCCCTAGCTTATTTATGCCGGACTCGTCTGACCGTGTCCGGGGTCTTTAAATGACCCTTGCACTGAAATGATGCCACGTGGACCGGGCATCTTAAGTGTAAGAGACGCGTAATGTGGTATGGCGTTGAAGCATATAAAAGCTTCTCGTCCCAAGAGTGCTTGATAGCTACTTTTAAATGGGACGATATGAAAGACTAGTTTTTCGCGTCGAAAGTTGTTCGGTGATCCGAACACAACTTCTAGTAATAAGGAGCCTGTGCACTTGGCGTAAGGGCCTGGCGTCACTCCTTTAAAGGAAGTGCGGCTGTGTCGAATTTTAGTAAGGTCTATCCCCAACTTGCGGATTGTGTTTGGATACAGCAGGTTTAAGTCACTGCCTCCGTCCATCAGGGCAGTCCATCCTGCATTTCGAACGCTTCTAGAATAATCCAGGTGGTCGAAAGTGATTGGTTTTGATGTCCAATCTCTATGTTCCGCTGGGTTGGACCGTGCGAGACCCATTTTAACGGGTGCCGCACTGTTTTTCCGTATTATCACATGAAGTGAATTTACTGCTTTGACCTTTTGTGGGAAAGTCTTTTGTTTTCCGGTGCTCTGCTGGTGGGGTTTATCATCATCTTTGCTTGATGCGTCGAGCCCCTTGTGTTCGGCGTTTAATCGGCCGGACTGTTTGAAAACCCAACAATCTCGGTGGGTGTGGTTTGCAGGCCTTCCGGGGGTACTGTGGATTTGACATATCCGACCCAAAATCTTGTTTAAGTTGGATAGTTCATCGTTGTTATCCTTAAGAGGCGGTGTTTTGTTGTTTGGCCGCGAGCTTTTGAATCCGGCGTTGACCGCCGTGCTCTTTGGGCTTTTCTCTTTATTCCGGCGCTGGTCTTTTCTGCGTCGTGATTTTCCGTTTCCATCTCTGATCTCGGATGTACTTGGGTCGCTGGTGCTACATCTTGCTAGCCAGCTATCCTCTCCCGCACAAAAGCGGGTCATGAGGCTTGTTAGCGCGGACATTGTCCTCGGCTTCTCTTGGCCAAGGTGTCTGGCGAGCCATTCATCTCGGACGTTGTGTTTAAAAGCTGCTAAGGCTTCGGCGTCCGGACAGTCGACTATTTGGTTCTTTTTGGTGAGGAACCTGTTCTAGAGTTTGCGCGCTGACTCTCCGGGCTGTTGAGTTATATGACTTAGATCATCTGCATCTGGAGGGCGGACATAAGTTCCTTGAAAGTTTACTCTAAACGCGTCCTCGAGCTCTTCCCAACTTCCAACAGTGTTTTCTGGGAGGCTTTTGAGCCAATGACGGGCTGGCCCTTTGAGCTTGAGGGGGAGGTATTTTATGGCGTGGAGATCATCTCCTCTAGCCATGTGTATGTGTAGTATATAATCTTCTATCCAGACTCCAGGGTCTGTTGTTCCGTCGTAGGCCTCTATGTTTATGGGTTTAAATTCTGCTGGGAATTCATGATCCAGCACCTCATTGGTGAAACATAGTGGGTGTGCGGCGCCACTGTATTTGGGTGTACCGCTGTCTTCGAACACTTGGCGTGTTGCATTGCTTCCTGGGGCCCTCTTCTTTGGCCCGTAAATGGACCTGGCTGGGCCATCTGTCTTTCCAGGGTCATTAGTCGGTTTATGTGCGGCGCCGCTTTCAGATTTTGGCCTATCATCTGGCCGTCTATCCAACCAGGCAGCCTCTTTGTTTTTTGACTGTGGGGGCTCTATGGCCTCCTCGTTAAATTCTGGCAGCAGCTTGCGCTTCGGGTAGCTCTTTGATTGATGGCCATTGCCGTATTTGTCTGCGGTTTTGAGCACTTTGCTCCACCTCATTCTGAGTGTATCTTCCGCTGTTTTGAGCTTCCGTTTTTCCTTTTTCAAACTTCTTGCGGTGGCGACGAGTCTTTTCCGAAGGTTTTTATTCTCTGGCGGAGTGTCCGGCGTGAGGTCGTCTAGACTGTTGTTTTCGCCGGGCTTGGACTGATTATCTGACTCGTCCTGTTTGGACGGTTGCTTGTCAGCGTGTTCGTCGTCCACTGGTTTGCCCTGCTATATTGCTGGGTCATTAGGAGCACTGTTGTTGTCGAGGCGGGATTTAGGGCGGCGTCTGCGTCGCCGTTTTGGTTGTTTGTCGGCGGGATTATCTTCTGCCGCGCCCCGTTGGTCCTCGTTATCGCTTCCTTTTGGGGTATCCACCATGTATACGTCGTATGACGAGGTGGTCTTCCCGTGCCCTGTAGGCGCTGGTTCTTGTTCGTCTCCGGCATCGTTGTCCATACCGTCGATGTCTTCAGAGTCATAGTTTAGCACGTCGGTTAAGTCGTCGACAGTGGCTACAAAGTGGGTGGTGGGTGGGCTTTGAATTTCTTCGTCGTCCGAATCCCAACCGTCCTGGCCGTAGTCCGGCCAGGTCTCTCCGGATAGCGAGAGGTGTTTTAGAGAATTAGGATGTCGCCCCAGGGCGAGTGTTGGAAGATGTCCGCGGCGGTGAATTCCATAACCGGCGTCCGATCGGATTTGATTGGCAGGGGCACGGACGGTCTAGAGTCCGGCACCTCAGAGTCACGAGCTTCGTGAGGGACAAGGTTAGTGTTCGGCTCCATCGCCGTGGAAGTTGAAGCCCCCAAGGCGGTGTCCAACCACCGGTCCTCGATCTGGGCGATCGGCTCCGGACTAAGGGCCGGAGCGGATTCTTGTGCGGCCACCAAGGCACTGTTCGGCGGCAGAGCTAGATCATGCCCATCGTAACAGTGCGGCACGCTTGGCTGTGGCTCGAGCCCGTCGAAGATCAAGTCCCTGCGGATGTCGGCCGTGAAGTTTAGGCTTCCGAATCTGACCTGATGGCCAGGGGCGTAGCTTTCGATCTACTCCAGATGGCCAAGTGAATTAGCCCGCAGTGCGAAGCCGCCGAATACGAAGATCTGTCCGGGGAGAAAAGTCTCACCCTAGACAACATTGTTGATTGAAGAAGCCATCGAGCCTATCGGTGACGACACAGAGGAACTCTTAATGAAAGCACCAATGTCGGTGTCAAAACCGGCGGATCTCGGGTAGGGGGTCCCGAACTGTGCGTCTAGGCGGATGGTAACAGGAGACAAGGGACACGATGTTTTACCCAGGTTCAGGCCCTCTTGATGGAGGTAAAACCCTACGTCCTGCTTGATTAATATTGATGATATGGGTAGTACAAGAGTGGATCTACCACGAGATCAAGGAGGCTAAACCCTAAAGCTAGCCTATGGTATGATTGTTGTAATGTATGTTGTGTCCTACGGACTAAAGCCCTCCGGTTTATATAGACACCGGAGAAGGCTCGGGTTACACAGAGTCGGTTACAATGGTAGGAGATCTACATATCCGTATCGCCAAGCTTGCCTTCCACGCCAAGGAAAGTCCCATCCGGACACGGGACGGAGTCTTCAATCTTGCATCTTCGTAGTCTTGGAGTCCGGCGGACGATGATAGTCCGGCTGTCCGGACACCCCCTAGTCCAGCACTCCCTCACTCTACATTTTCTATTTTAGTGATCCAAGATCACATTGAGTCTATAGGAAAAGCTAATACTATCAAGGAGGGATGAGGTGTTGCTTAATGAGGCTCTTGCTCAAAGTGCTTAGTGATATTCTCCAAAGCCCTCAACTACTTTCTCACATCCACATATGACCTAAACCAAAAGTCAAACTCGGCCCCACCGATTCTTCCTATCCGGCGCCACCGAGTTCAGATGTCATAGACACTGCCACAAACCCTAGGCAAATCGGTCTCACTGATAGGTATCTCGGTCTCACCGAGATGGGATTGTAATCTCTCTGTTTCCCTTCGTAACATTTCGGTCTCACCGAGATGAGCAATCGGTCCCACCGAGATTGCAATGTAAACTCTCTGTTTCCCTTTCGTAACATTTCGGTCCAACCGAGACGAGCGAATCGGTCTCACCGAGTTTACCTGACCAACTCTCTAGTTAGCTTATTACCAAAATCGGTCTCACCAAGTTTGTGTAATCGGTCTGACCGAGATTATGTTATGCCCTAACCCTAACCATATCGGTCCTACCGAGTTGCATGTTGGTCCCACCGAAAATCCTAACGGTCACTAGATTTGCTGAATCAGTCTGAATGAGTTTCTCAATTTGGTCCCACCGAGATTGGCAAGTTGTGTGTAATTGTTAGATTTTGTGTGGAGGCTATATATTCCCCTCCACCTCCTCTTCATTCATGGAGAGAGCCATCAGAACGTGCCTACACTTCCAGCATACATTTTCTGAGAGAGAACCACCTACACTTGTTTTGAGGCCAAGATATTCCATTCCTACCATATGAATCTTGATCTCTAGCCTTCCCCAAGTTGCTTTCCACTCAAATCTTCTTTCCACCAAATCCAAATCCTGTGAGAGAGAGTTGAGTGTTAGGGAGACTATCATTTGAAGCACAAGAGCAAGGAGTTCATCATCAACACACCATTTGTTACTTCTTGGAGAGTGGTGTCTCCTAGATTGGCTAGGTGTCACTTGGGAGCTTCCGACAAGATTGTGGAGCTGAACTAAGGAGTTTGTAAGGGCAAGGAGATCGCCTACTTCGTGAAGATCTACCGCTAGTGAGGCAAGTCCTTCGTGGGCGATGGTCATGGTGGGATAGACAAGGTAGCTTCTTCGTGGACCCTTCATGGGTGGAGCCCTCCGTGGACTCGCGTAGCCGTTACCCTTCGTGGGTTGAAGTCTCCATCAACGTGGATGTACGATAGCACCACCTATCGGAACCACGACAAAAACATCTGTGTCTCCTATTGCATTTGCACTCTCCAAACCTTCCCTTTACATTATTGCAAGTTGCATGCTTTACTTTCCGCTGCTCATATACTCTTTGCATGCTTGCTTGAGTCATGTTAAGATTGCTTGAACCGTGCTAAGTTGCTAAAATCTGCCAAGAACTAAAATTGGGAAAAGGATAGATTTTTATTTGGTCAAGTAGTCTAATCATCCTCCCTCTAGACATACTTTCGATCATACAGCATGGCCTGGGCGGAAGGTGCCCCCTCCACTTCAAGTACGACGCCCTTGCGACCCTCTACGTGAGGGTGTTCAGGGGGGACGGCTGCCGCGTGGGGTGCTGCCCAGAGAACAGCAACGACGACGATGGTGGCGACGGCGAACTTGGCCTTGGCGACGCGCGCTCCTCCTCTCGTGACGGCAGCTCCTCCTCGGGCATGGCTCGAGCAGCGGTGGCTACGACCGGCCTCCGCGTCGTCGTGCTCGTGTCATGGGCGCCGGTGGCTCGTCCCGTCGCAGCGCTCCAGTGAAGCCGGAGAGGAGCCTAGCCTGAAGCTGGGGGCCGACGAAGTTGGACTCAAGGCCGGTGGCCCCAGATCTCCTGTGGGAGTACTGGTGGAGTGTCGGGCCACCTTGAGGCGCTGCTTGAGGATGCGGCGCTGGTGCCAAGCCTGCACGCCTTCGGGCCCTCTTTGTTTAGCCTTTCCTTTCTCCTGCAATTTGAGAAAAAAGAAGAATGTACCCTGCGAGGGTGTGTAATGATCTGCTGCTGTTATGCCTTTTTATGTTATGATTGCCGTCCTTGATGCTGTGTTGCAGTGTTTGTAATTTTGAGCGGGTCAGGGTAGGAAGGCTTAGCTTGATACATGCAGTCATCCTCCGCCTTGTGAGAACCTATCCTTAGGTACTTGACAGCCCCCCCCCCAGGGTGTACACCCTGTGCCCTCAAGAGATACACCTTGTGCCTTCAGGAGCCGCGGCAGGGCAGAGCTGTCCCTTGTAGGAAGAGAAAATATGTCGAGCAACTTGCTCCTCCTTACGCGAGCCCCTTGCCATAGGTTAAGGGCCTGATGCACTGCGTCGCGCTGCCTGGGGGGCACGGACATGAGGGGTGCTGGCGCCAGCGGACTCGGTCAAGGGCTCCTCACGAGGATGAAGCCGAAATAACGTGGTTCGGCGTGGTGCGTACACGCAATGGTAGGCCCTAGGCGCACACACCTACCTAGCCCCACGCGCGAGGAGCGCGAGGAAAAGTGGAAGGCGACTGCCACCTCCCTCATGTCCTTAGACCAAAGCAGCTTAGGAGAAAACACACTTGAGGAACCAGCGCTCGAGAATACCAAATCCATTGAAAAACTTACTAAGAAAACCTCAAGCAACTTCAGAAAGCAAATGAACAGCCGCGTTCGGCACCTAATCTAGTCTTCTCACCAGCACGGAGCTAAGTGCTGCCACTAGGACGTGGGAGGGAGGCCCCATGAGGCCCCAGGGCGACTCTTAGGAGACTCCGGGGCGTGTACAGCCCCACTCATTATTACGTGAGAGTGTCACGAGCGGAGACCTTCACAGGCTGGAGTCTTGCTTCACAGGCCCGAGCCTTTCTTCAGGGGTAGAACTTCCGGAGGTGCTGGATGTTCCAGGCGTTCTGGATGGGGACCTCGTCCTGTGTCTCCATGCGCGTGGCGCCAGGCCTGGAGACACTGGCAACCCTAAACGGGCCCTCCCACATGGGAAAGTGCTTATGCAGCCCCTCCCTGGATAGCACCCGCCTCACGACGAGATCGCCCACCTCTGACGTCCTGGAGCGGACGCTGCGGCAGTGGTACCGCCGCAGTGCCTGCTGGTACCTCGCTGCCCGGAGCGAGGCTTGACGGCGGCGTTCCTCCCCCAGCACGAGATCCATTCTCCATGTAGTGTACTACTGCATTTTGTCAAACGCCAGGACCCGCGTGGAGCGATGCTTGACCTCATGAGGGAGAACCGCTTCTGCTCCGTAGATGAGGAAGAATGGCATTTCTCCTGTTGGCTTGGTCGCGGTGGTGCGGATGGACCACAACACAGACTGCAGCTCGTCGAGCCAGCCCCTGCCGCATGCCTCGAGCTTCTTCTTGAAGGTGCGAGTCTTGAGGCCCCTCAGGACCTCCGCATTGGCCCTTTCAGCCTATCCATTGCTTCGTGGGTTTGCTACTGAGGCGTAGCAGATCTGTGTTCCAAGGTTAGCACAATATGTTTTGAAAAGATTGCTGGTGAACTACGAGCCATTGTCGGTGATAATGTGATTGGGGACCCCAAATCGGCTCACGATTCCCTTGATGAACTTGACGGCTGATCCTGCTGGGATGATGCACACGGCTTCTACCTCCGCCCACTTGGTGAAATTGTCGATGGCGAAGTAGAGGTATCGGTAGCCCCCTGGTGCCCGAGGGAATGGTCCCAAGATGTCTAGCACCCAGACCACAAACGACCACGTGAGTAGTATCGTCTGGAGGCCCTGCGCGGGCTGATGGATCTGCTTGGCGTGAAACTGGCATGCTTCACAAGAGCGCACCAACTCTAGAGCGTCGTTGAGCGCGGTGGGCCAGTAGAAGCCACTGCGGAACGCCTTGCTCACCAGGGTGTAGGAAGAGGAGTGGTGCCCGCAGTCCCCACCATGTATGTCCGCCAGCAGCTCGAGCCCCTGTTCCTTGGAGATGCACCACAAAGAAACGTCATTGGGCCTCCTGCGATATAACTCACCATCCTTGATGCAATGCACGATGGCCTGGCGGGCCACGCGCTCGGCGTCCTCCTCCTTCTCTGGTAGGGTCCCCTGAAGCAAGTACGCCTTGAACTCTTCTGTCCAGCACCCCTCCTGAGGCTCAAGCGCGAGCAGCAAGCGGAATCCTGAGGGATGACCATAGGCTAGAGCTCCCTTCTCTAGCGCCTGTGGCAGGTCCTCCTGAGGTGGTGCTGGAGTCACGACGTGCGGGACCGCAGATGGCTTGAAGAGCTACTCCTCAAACACCCCTGGCTCCTGAGGGAGCCTGCGAGAGGCTCTTTTGGCGATGTCGTCTTCTTCCTTGTTCATCCCGCGCGACACATGCTGCAGCTCCACGCCCATGAACCGCTTCTCCATTTTGCGCACCTCTTCTAGGTACACCTCCATGTGTTCGTCCTTAGGCGTGTACTCCTTGTTGGAGAAATTGACGAGGAGTTGAGAGTCGCCTTTGATGGCGAGGCACTTTACCCCCAGTGCGGCCGCGGCCCTGAGCCCGACGAGCAAGCCTTCAAATTCTGTGATGTTGTTGGAGACCTTCTTGCCCAGCTGGAAGCAGAGTTGTTCTGCATAGCAAAGCTTGTCCTTAGTGGGCGAGATGAGGATGGCCCCCGCCCCTGCGCCTTGCCGAGCAAACGCCCCGTCGAAGTACATTACACATCCGTCTGGCTCTTCATCTCCTGGTAGGAGGGAGCAGTCCTCGCCTTCTCCGTGACCTGGAGCGTCGGTCCATTCGGCCACAAAGTCCGCGAGGGCCGCGCCCTTGATGACCCTGGTGGTGCTGAACTCGAGATCAAATGCTTGGAGCTCAATGTTCCATTCAGCAACCCGTCCAGCTGCGTGCGGGCTCCGGAGCACCCTCTCTAGCGGGTACGCTGAGACAACTTTGATAGGGTGACCTTGAAAGTAGTGGCGCAGCTTCCTAGAAGCGACTAGAAGTGCGAGCAAGAGCTTCTATGGCATGGGGTAGCATGCCCGGGCCTCCCTCAGTACTGTGCTGACGAAGTAGACAGGGTGCTCGACAAGGGGGGAGGCATCAGCAGAATCTTGTTCTTCATGAGAGCTCAAGTCCCTTACGACTTCATGAGGCCCGTCCTCCAGAGCCTCAACAGTCACGGGATCAATCGTGGCTTCAGGGGGGATGTTGACCACTGCACCGGCCCAAACTTCAGATGCCTTGCCCTAGGGGTTCTGCGCCTTGCTTGCCGGTAGTGCGTCCCGTTCCGGCTTCTTGATCAGGCGCTCCTTCCTTAGCGCCACCAGGGTGGCGCTGGCTGAGTGATGGGTCGCTGCCAGATAGAGTACCAAAGGCTCGAGAGGGCGTGGTGCCACCATCACGGGTGGACTAGTCAGGTATCTCTTGAGGTCCTGGAAGGCTGCGTCTGCCTTGGGGGTCCACTCGAATGGCTCCTTCCTTTTCATCAACTTAAAAAACGGGAGGGCGTGCTCCCCCAGCATGGAAATGAAGCGCCCAAGTGAGGTTACGCAGCCAGCCAGCTTCTGCATCTCCTTCAAGGTATGTGGGGGGTTCATATCTTCTATCGCCTTGACCTTCTCTGGGTTGGCCTTGATCCCTCTGTGCAACACCAAGAAGCCTAGCAGCTTGCCGGAGGGGACCCCGAACACACACTTTTCAGGGTTAAGCCGAAGATCCACCGTGCGCAGGCTGGTGAACGGCTCCTCCCGATCTTTTATTAGAGTCCTGGCCTCCCGAGATTTTACCACTATATCATTGACGTAGGCCTCTGCGTTCCTCCCGAGCTGCAAACCCAGGGCGATGTGCATCAACCGCCGGAAAGTTGCCCCGGCGTTGCTTAGCCCAAAGGGCATGCAGGTGTAGCAGTATACCCCACATGGGTTGAGGAACACCGTCTTCTCCACATCCTCCACGGCCATCTTGATCTGATGGTAGCTGGAGAAGGCGTCAAGGAAGCACAACAGGTCGCACTCGGCGGTGGAGTCGACGATCTGGTCGATGCGAGGGAACGGAAAGGGATCTTGAGGGCAGGCCTTGTTGAGGTTGGTGAAGTGGACACACATGCGTTCCTTCCCTCCTTTCTTGGGGACGATGACGTGGTTCGCCAGCTAATACGTCTCCAACGTATCTATAATTTTTGATTGCTCCATGCTACTTTATCTATTGTTTTGGACTATATTGGGCTTTATTTTCCACTTTTATATTATTTTTGGGACTAACCTATTAACCGGAGGCCCAACCCAGAATTGCTGTTTTTTGCCTATTTTAGTGTTTCGAGGAAATGAAATATCAAACGGAGTCCAAAAGGAATGAAACCTTTGGGAACGTGATTTTCTCACCGAACATGATCCAGGAGACTTGGACCCCGCTCCAAGGAACAAAAGAGGCGGTCATGAGGGTGGGGGGCGTGCCCCCCCTAGGGTGCGCCCCCTGCCTTGTGGGCCCCCTGTTGCTCCACCGACGTACTCCTTCCTCCTATATATACCTACGTATCCCCAAACGATCAGAACAGGAACCAAAAACCTAATTCCACCGCCGCAACCTTCTGTATCCACGAGATCCCATCTTGGGGCCTGTTCCGGAGCTCCGCCGGAGGGGGCATCCACCATGGAGGGCTTCTACATCAACACCATAGCCCCTCCGATGAAGTGTGAGTAGTTTACTTTAGACCTTCGGGTCCATAGCTAGTAGCTAGATGTCTTCTTCTCTCTTTTTGGATCTCAATACAATGTTCTCCCCCTCTCTCGTGGAGACCTATTCGATGTAATCTTCTTTTTGCGGTGTGTTTGTTGAGACCGATGAATTGTGGGTTTATGATCCAGCTTATCTATGAACAATATTTGAATCTTCTCTGATTTCTTTTATGTATGACTGAGTTATCATTGCAAGTCTCTTCGAATTATCCTTTTGGTTTGGTCAACTAGATTGGTAGTTCTTGCAATGGGAGAAGTGCTTAGCTTTGGGTTCAATCTTGCGGTGTCCTTTCCTAGTGACAGAAGGGGCAGCAAGGTACATATTGTATTGTTGCCATCGAGGATAACAGGATGGGGTTTTATCATATTGCGTGAATTTATCCCTCTACATCATGTCTTCTTGCTTAAGGCATTACTCTGTTTTTAACTTAATACTCTAGATGCATGCTGGATAGCAGTCGATGAGTGGAGTAATAGTAGTAGATGCAGAATCGTTTCGATCTACTTGTCTTGGACGTGATGCCTATATACATGATCATACCTAGATATACTCATAACTATGCTCAATTCTTTCAATTGCTCAACAGTAATTTGTTCACCCACCGTAGAATATCTATGCTCTTGAGAGAAGCCACTAGTGAAACCTATGGCCCCCGGGTCTATTCTCATCATATCAATCTCCATTACTTTATTACTTGCTTTGTTTTTACTTTGCCTTTTACTTTTTGCTTTGCATCTTTATACCAAAAATACCAAAAATTTTATTTATCATCTCTATCAGATCTCACTCTCGTAAGTGACCGTGAAGGGATTGACAACCCCTAATCACGTTGGTTGCGAGGAGCAATCGTTTTGTGTAGGTACGAGGGACTTGTGCGTGGTCTCCTACTGGATTGATACCTTGGTTCTCAAAAACCGAGGGAAATACTTATGCTACTTTGCTGCATCATCCTCTCCTCTTCGGGGAAATCCAACGCAGTGCTCAAGTGGTAGCAAGAAGAATTTCTGGCGCCGTTGCCGGGGAGGCTCACGCAAGAGCGAGTCAACCATACCAAGTACCCATCACAATCCCAATCTCTCGCATTACATTATTTGCCATTTGCCTCTCGTTTTCCTCTCCCCCACTTCACCCTTGACGTTTTATTCGCCCTCTCTTCCCCAGTCTCCTACTCTCTTTCCCGTTTGCCTTTTCCTGTTGCCTTTCTGTTTGCTCGTGTGTTAGTTTGCTTGCTTGTCGTTATGTCTAATCACTTATCCACTCCTATGTCTCCCGAGTTTGAAGTTCTTCACTTCAAGCAAAGGCAAGGAGAAAACTTAAAAGATGCTTGGTATAGGATGATGGAATCTTATCGTAAGTGCACCCTAGAGGTGAACTATATAATTCTTCTTCGTAATTTTTATGTTGGGTTAAATATGACGTATAGACAACTCTTGGATTGCATGGCCATGGGAAATTTCATTGAGATTGATCCCAGTATTGCGCATGAAATTATAGAGGAAATAGTGGGAACACTACCCCAAAAGGGAGGATCTCATCCTACCCAGGAAGAAACCCAAGTGTTTGAGAAGATTTGCGAAGTAACAATTTTTTTACAAAAGTCTCTTGAGCCTCTTAAAAGTGTTAGCGGAAATCTTCACCGTATGAATATGTTGATTACTCTTTGTAATAAGCGGTTGGATTCTTTAGATCTAAAAATTTCCAAGTATGAAGGGAAGTGGGAAGAACTCCCCGGATTCGAGCATGACTCCGCTAAAAAACTGAAAAATTAAAGATGGCAATACCTAGATCTATCCTTGCTTTTATGCCTAGCTAGGGGCGTTAAACGATAGCGCTTGTTGGGAGGCAACCCAATTTTATTTTTTGTTTTTTGTTTTTTTGCTTCTGTTTAGGAATAAATAATCCATCTAGCCTCTGTTTGGATGTGGTTTTATCTTTTAATTAGTGTTTGTGCCAAGTAGAACCTATAGGATAACCTACGATGATAGTTGATTTGATTCTGCTGAAAAACAGAAACTTTACGCGCACGAATATTATTTTGTTAAATCACAGAAACGTGCTTTTGCGTTGATTCTTTTTGCTGCTGTTCAATAAACAAATTTTCCAGGACTTCCTATTTTGGTAGGATTTTTAGAGTTCCAGAAGTTTGCGTTAGTTACAGATTACTACAGACTGTTCTATTTTTGACAGATTCTGTTTTGCGTGTGTTGTTTGCTTATTTTGATGAATTTATGGCTAATAAAATAGTTTATAATCCATAGATAAGTTGGAATAAAATAGGTTTAACACCAATATAAATAAAGAATAAGTTCATTACAGTACTTTGAAGTAGTCTTTTGTTTCCTTTCTCTAACGGAGCTCACGAGATTTCTATTGAGTTTTGTGTTGTGAAGTTTTCAAGTTTTGGGTGAATTCTTTTGATGGATTATGGAACAAGGAGTGGAAAGAGCCTAAGCTTGGGGATGCCCATGGCACCCCCAAGATAATCCAAGGACACCAAAAAGTCAAAGCTTGGGGATGCCCCGGAAGGCATCCCCTCTTTCGTCTACTTCCATCGGTAATTTACTTGGAGCTATATTTTTATTCACCACATGATATGTGTTTTGCTTGGAGCGTCTTGTATTATTTGTGTCTTTGCTTGTTAGTTTACCACAATCATCCTTGCTGTACACACCTTTTGAGAGAGCCATACATGAATTGGAATTTGTTAGAATACTCTATGTGCTTCACTTATATCTTTTGAGCTTGATAGTTTTGCTCATAGTGCTTCACTTATATCTTTTGAGCGTGATAATTTTTGCTCTAGTACTTCACTTATATGTTTTAGAGCATGGTGGTGGATTTGTTTTAAAGAAACTATTGATCTCTAATGCTTCACTTAGATTATTTTGAGAGTCGTTAATAGCATGGTAATTTGCTTAATATTAATATACTTGGTATTCAAGATATGTGAAACTTTCTTTTGAGAGAATTGAATACTAAGATAAGTTTGATGCTTGATAATTGTTTTGAGATATGGAGGTGATAATATCAAATTCATGCTAGTTGAGTGATTATGAATTCAAAGAATGCTTGTGTTGAAGTTTGCAAGTCCCGTAGCATGCACGTATGGTTAAAGTTGTGTAACAAATTTGAAACATGAAGTGTACCTGGCTTGTGCATCCTTATGAGTGGCGGTCGGGGACGAGCGATGGTCTTTTCCTACCAATCTATCCCCCTAGGAGCATGCGCGTTGTACTTGATTTTTGATGACTTCTAAATTTTTGCAATAAGTATATGAGTTCTTTTGACTAATGTTGAGTCCATGGATTATACGCACTCTCACCTTTCCGCCTTTGCTAGCCTCTTCGGTACCGTGCATTGCCCTTTCTCACCTTGAGAGTTGGTGCAAACTTCGCCGGTGCATCCAAACCCCGTGATACGATACGCTCTATCACACATAAACCTCCTTGTATCTTCCTCAAAACAGCCACCATACCTACCTATCATGGCATTTCCATAGCCATTCCGAGATATATTGGCATGCAACTTCCATCATCATCATCATGACATACATTAATTTTGTCATATTGCCATTGCATGATCATGTAGTTGACATCGTATTTGTGGCAAAGCCACCATGCATTATTTTTCATACATGTCACTCTTGATTCATTGCACCATCCCGGTACACCACCGGAGGCATTCATATAGAGTCATATCTTGTTCTAAGTTTCGAGTTGTAATCCTTATGTTGTAATCATAGAAGTGTGATGATCATCATTATTAGAGCAATGACAAAAAAAGGCCCCAAAAAAAAGAAAATAAATAAAAAGGGCAATGCTACTATCTCTTTTTCCACACTTGTGCTTCAAAGTAGCACCTTGTAGTGAGTCTCATGTATTGTGCTTCAAAGTAGCACCTTGTTCTTCATGTAGTGAGTCTCATAAGTTGTCTTTTTATACTAGTGGGAATTTTTCATTATAGAACTTGGCTTGTATATTCCTACGATGGGCTTCCTCAAATGCCCTAGGTCTTCATGAGCAAGCAAGTTGGATGCACACCCACTAGTTTTCTTTTGTTGAGCATTCATAGCTCTAGGGCATTCGTTGCATGGCAATCCCTACTCCTCATGTTGACATCAATTGATGGGCATCTCCATAGCCCGTTGATTATCCTTGTTAATGTGAGACTTTCTCCTTTTTTGTCTTCTCCACACAATCCCCATCATCATATTCTATTCCACCCATAGTGCTATATCCATGGCTCACGCTCATGTATTGCGTGAAGGTTGAAAAAGTTTGAGATTATTTAAGTATGAAACAATTGCTTGGCTTGTCATCGGGGGTATAGAAGTTGGGAACATCTTTGTGTGACGAAAATGAAGCATAGCCTAACTATATGATTTTGTAGGGATGAACTTTCTTTTGCCATGCTATTTTGAGAAGACATGATTGCTTTGATTAGTATGCTTGAAGTATTATTATTTTTTATGTCAATATGAACTTTTGTCTTGAATCTTTCAGATCTGAATATTCATGCCACAATTAAGAAGATTTACACCAAAATTATGCCAAAGTATCACTCCGCATCAAAAATTCTTTTTTTATCATTTACCTACTCGAGGACAAGCAGGAATTAAGCTCGGGGATGCCTGATACGTCTCCAACGTATCTATAATTTTTGATTGCTCCATGCTACTTTATCTACTGTTTTGGACTATATTGGGCTTTATTTTCCACTTTTATATTATTTTTGGGACTAACCTATTAACCGGAGGCCCAGCCCAGAATTGCTGTTTTTTGCCTATTTCAGTGTTTCGAGGAAACGAATTATCAAATGGAGTCCAAACGGAATGAAACCTTCGGGAACGTGATTTTCTCACCGAATGTGATCCAGGAGACTTGGACCCTGCTCCAAGGAACAAAAGAGGCGGTCACGAGGTTGGGGGGTGCGCCCCACTAGGGCGCGCCCCCTGCCTCGTGGGCCCCCTGTTGCTCCACCGATGTACTCCTTCCTCCTATATATACCTACGTATCCCCAAACGATCAGAACAGGAGCCAAAAACCTAATTCCACTACCGCAACCTTCTGTATCCACGAGATCCCATCTTGGGGCCTGTTTCAGAGCTCCGCCGGAGGGGGCATCCACCATGGAGGGCTTCTACATCAACACCATAGCCCCTCCGATGAAGTGTGAGTAGTTTACTTCAGACCTTTGGGTCCATAGCTAGTAGCTAGATGGCTTCTTCTCTCTTTTTGGATCTCAATACAATGTTCTCCCCCTCTCTCGTGGAGATCTATTCAATCTAGTCTTCTTTTTGCAGTGTGTTTGTTGAGACTGATGAATTGTGGGTTTATGATCCAGCTTATCTATGAACAATATTGGAATCTTCTCTGAATTCTTTTATGTATGATTGACTTATCTTTGCAAGTCTCTTCGAATTATCCTTTTGGTTTGGCCAACTAGATTGGTAGTTCTTGCAATGGGAGAAGTGCTTAGCTTTGGGTTCAATCTTGCCGTGTCCTTTCCCAGTGACAGAAGGGGCAACAAGGCACGTATTATATTGTTGCAATCGAGGATAACAAGATGGGGTTTTATCATATTGCATGAATTTATCCCTCTACATCATGTCATCTTGCTTAAGGCGTTACTCTGTTTTTAACTTAATACTCTAGATGCACGCTGGATAGCGGTCGATGAGTGGAGTAATAGTAGTAGATGCAGAATCGTTTCAATCTACTTGTCTTGGACGTGATGCCTATATACATGATCATACCTAGATATACTCATAACTATGCTCAATTCTGTCAATTGCTCAATAGTAATTTGTTCACCCACCATAGAATATCTATGCTCTTGAGAGAAGCTACTAGTGAAACCTATGGCCCCCGGGTCTATTCTCATCATATCAATCTCCATTACTTTATTACTTGCTTTGTTTTTACTTTGCCTTTTACTTTTTGTTTTGCATCTTTATACCAAAAATACCAAAAATATTATTTATCATCTTTATCAGATCTCACTCTCGTAAGTGACCGTGAAGGGATTGACAACCCCTAATCGCGTTGGTTGCGAGGAGCTATCGTTTTGTGTAGGTACAAGGGACTTGTGCATGGTCTCCTACTGGACTGATACCTTGGTTCTCAAAAACTGAGGGAAATACTTACGCTACTTTGCTGCATCATCCTCTCCTCTTCGGGGAAATCCAACCCAGTGCTCAAGTGGTAGCAAGAAGAATTTCTGGCGCCGTTGCCGGGGAGGCTCACACAAGAGCAAGTCAACCATACCAAGTACCCATCACAATCCCTATCTCTCGCATTACATTATTTGCCATTTGCCTCTCGTTTTCCTCTCCCCCACTTCACCCTTACCGTTTTATTCGCCCTCTCTTCCCCTGTCTCCTACTCTCTTTCCCGTTTGCCTTCTCATGTTGCCTTTCTGTTTGCTCGTGTGTTAGTTTGCTTGCTTGTCGTTATGTCTAATCCCTTATCCACTCCTATGTCTCCCGAGTTTGAAGTTCTTCACTTCAAGCAAAGGCAAGGAGAAAACTTAAAAGATGCTTGGTATAGGATGATGGAATCTTATCGTAAGTGCACCTTAGAGGTGAACTATAGAATTCTTCTTCGTAATTTTTATGTTGGGTTAAATATGACGTATAGACAACTCTTGGATTGCATGGCCAAGGGAAATTTCATTGAGATTGATCCCAGTATTGCACATGAAATTATAGAGGGAATAGTGGGAACACTACCCCAAAAGGGAGGATCTCATCCTACCCAGGAAGAAACCCAAGTGTTTGAGAAGATTTGCAAAGTAACAAATTTTTTACAAAAGTCTCTTGAGCCTCTTAAAAGTGTTAGCGGAAATCTTCACCGTATGAATAGGTTGATTACTCTTTGTAATAAGCGGTTGGATTCTTTAGATCTAA
The DNA here is from genome assembly GCA_963921465.1 of Triticum timopheevii. Taxonomy (NCBI): domain Eukaryota; kingdom Viridiplantae; phylum Streptophyta; class Magnoliopsida; order Poales; family Poaceae; genus Triticum; species Triticum timopheevii. Next base: position 252,706,514 of record OY997262.1, on the reverse strand, counting down.
AAATTTCCAAGTATGAAGGGAAGCGGGAAGAACCCCCCGTATTCGAGCATGACTCCGCTAAAAAACTGAAAACTAAAGATGGCAATACCTAGATCTATCCTTGCTTTTATGCCTAGCTAGGGGCGTTAAACGATAGCGCTTATTGTGAGGCAACCCAATTTTATTTTTTATTTTTTGTTTTTTTGCTTCTGTTTAGGAATAAATAATCCATCTAGCCTCTTTTTGGATGTGGTTTTATCTTTTAGTTAGTGTTTGTGCCAAGTAGAACCTATAGGATAACCTACGATGATAGTTGATTTGATTCTGCTGAAAAACAGAAACTTTGCACGCACGAATATAATTTTGTTAAATCACAGAAACGTGCTTTTGTGTTGATTCTTTTTGCTGCTGTTCAATTAACAAATGTTCCAGGACTTCCTATTTTGGTAGAATTTGTAGAGTTCCATAAGTTTGCGTTAGTTACAGATTACTACAGGCTGTTCTGTTTTTGACAGATTCTGTTTTGCGTGTGTTGTTTGCTTATTTTGATGAATCTATGGCTAATAAAATAGTTTATAATCCATAGAGAAGTTGGAATACAGTAGGTTTAACACCAATATAAATAAAGAATGAGTTCATTACAGTACTTTGGGGTGCGCGCGCTGACGCTTCTTTAGGCGCGCGCCGACGGGGCCGACGAAGGAGCGCCTGCCATGGGGGTCGGCGACATGATCTAGAGGTCAAGGAAGAGGATTCTGAGGCACCCCTACCTGGTGCGCCAAATGTCAGATTTCAGGATCCGGCAACCCTTGATAGGTTCGAACTCTAGGGTGCGTGCGGAGATCTCAACCTGCCCAGCCTGCCTACTCGCTATCCTCCCTAGCCTAGCGCGTTAAGCTCACAGAGACATAAAGACAGAGATTTATACTGGTTCAGGCCACCGTTGTGGTGTAATACCCTACTCCAGTGTGGTGTGGTGGATTTCCTCGAGGGTCTATGGATGAACTAGTACAAAGGATGAACAAGCCTCAGGAGGTGAGGTGTTCTTGAGCTGGTGTGGTACTCGGGTCGAAATGGATCTCTCTCCCTCCACGGTGGTGGCTAAGTCCTATATATGATGGCCTTGGTCCTCTTCCCAAATATGACCAGGAAGGGATTCCACAACGGTGAGATTTTGAAAGGGGACAAGTAGTATAGTCTATCCTGACAAAAGTAGTCTTCACCTGTGAAAAGCCTCTGGTCGTGACACTGCGGTGGGCTCGGTGATGACCTCCGTCCTGTCGTCCTGGTGGTATTGGTCTTGTTACACCAGAATGGAAACCTTTGGCTGATTCCTCGGGACTCCGCGCCTGTGGCTTGCCTCCCTTGCACCGAATAGGAAACATGCGCTCTACACCCGCCTGGCGCCCACCTGGCCTTGGTCGTCATGGCTCACGTCAGTTGAGCGTCATGAGGCAACTGCATAGAACTCTCCGCCCCTCAGGAGCCCTCCTGAGAGGCCAACTCCTTCGGGGGTCTTGGCGTCGTCCCCCTCGCGAGGGTCTTGTGGTGTTGATGTTGAAGCTGGGCCGTACCAGCCGTCGGTGGAGCCACATGGGGGGCCGCAGGCAGGCAGGACTGGATACCCCCAAGTCCAGGACGCCGACACATACAACGGGTGCAAGCCAGTTTTGCACATGCAGAATACTCAGGTTAAACTTGACAAGCCTAGCATATGCAGATATGGCCTCGGAACACTCAGACCGAAAGGTCGAACATGAATCATATAGTAGATATGATCAACATAGAGATGTTCACCATTGAAAACTACTCCATCTCACGTGATGATCGAACATGGTTTAGTTGATTTGGATCACGTGATCATTTAGATGACTAGAGGGATGTCTATCTAAGTGGGTGTTCTTAAGTAATATGATTAATTGAACTTCAATTTATCATGAACTTAGTCCTGGTAGTTTTTGCATGTCTATGTTGTTGTAGATCAATGGCCCGTGCTACCGTTCCCTTGAATTTTAATGCGTTCCTAGAGAAAGCTAAGTTGAAAGATGATGGTAGCAATTACACGGACTGGGTTCATAACTTGAGGATTATCCTCATTGCTGCATAGATGAATTACGTCATGGAAGCACAACTAGGTGTACCACATGCGCCAGCAACTTCAGACATTGTGAATGCCTGGCAGACGCGTGTTGATGACTACTCGATAGTTCAGTGCGCCATGCTTTACGGCTTAGAATCGGGACTTCAAAGACATTTTGAACGTCATCGAGCATATGAGATGTTCCAAGAGTTGAATTTAATATTTCAAGAAAATGCCCGAGTTGAGAGATATGAAGTCTCCAACAAGTTCTATAGCTGCAAAATGGAGGAGAATAGTTATGTCTGTGAACACATACTCAGAATGTCTGGGTACCATAACCACTTGACTCAGTTGTGTGTTAATCTTCCTGATGATAGTGTCATCGACAGAGTTCTTCAATCACTGCAACCAAGCTATAAGGCTTTGTGATGAACTATAATATGCAAGGGATGACGAAAACGGTTCCCGAGCTCTTCGCAATGCTAAAGGCTGTGGAGTAGAAATCAAGAAGGAGCATCAAGCGTTAACGGTCAACAAGACCACTAGTTTCTAGAAAAAGGGAAGAAGGGGAACTTAAAGAAGAATAGCAAGAAAGTTGCTACTCCTGTGAAGAAGCCCAAGTCTGGACCTAAGACTGAAACTGAGTGCTTCTACTATAAAGGAACTGGTCACTGGAAGCGGAACTGCCCAAGTATTTGGCGGATAAGAAGGATGGCAAAGTGAAAGGTATATTTCATATACATGTTATTGATATGTACCTTACTAGTGATCGTAGTAGCGCCTGGGTAGTTGATACTAGTTCTGTTGCTCATATTTGCAATTCGAAGCAAGGGCTACGGATTAAACAAAGATCGGCTAAGTACGAGGTGACGATGCACGTCGGAAATGGTTGCAAGGTCGATGTGATCGCCGTCGGCACACTACCTCTACATCTATCTACGGGATTAGTTTTAGACCTGAATAATTGTTATTTGGTGCCAGCGTTAAGCATGAACATTATATCTGAATTTTGTTTGATGCGAGACGGTTATTCATTTAAATCAGAGAATAATGGTTGTTCTATTTATATGAGTAATATCTTTTATGGTCATGCACCCTTGTTGAGTGGTCTATTTTTGTTGAATCTCGATCGTGGTGATACACATGTTTATAATATTGAAGCCAAAAGATGCAAAGTTGATAATGATAGTGCAACTTATTTGTGGCACTGCCGTTTAGGTCATATTGGTGTAAAGCGCATGAAGAAACTCCATGTTGATGGGCTTTTGGAAGCACTTGATTATGAATCACTTGGTGCTTGCGAACCATGCCTCATGGGCAAGATGACTAAAACTCCGTTCCCCAGAACAATGGAACGAGCTACTGACTTATTGGAAATAATACATACCGATGTGTGTGGTCCAATGAGTGTTGAGGCTCGTGGCGGGTATCATTATTTTCTGACCTTCACAGATGATTTGAGCAGATATGGGTATATCTACTTAATGAAACATAAGTCTGAAACATTTGAAAAGTTCAAAGAATTTCAGAGTGAAGTGGAAAATCATCGTAACAAGAAAATAAAGTTTCTATGATCTGATCGTGGAGGCGAATATTTGAATTACGAGTTTGGTCTTCATTTGAAACAATGTCGAATAGTTTTGCAACTCACGCCACCTAGAACACTACAGCGTAATGGTGTGTCCGAACATCATAACCGTACTTTATTGGATATGGTGCGATCTATGATGTCTCTTACTGATTTACCGCTATCATTTTGGGGTTATGCTTTAGAGACGGCTGCATTCACTTTAAATAGGCACCATCAAAATCCGTTGAGATGACACCATATGAACTGTGGTTTGGCAAGAAACCCAAGTTGTCATTTCTTAAAGTTTGGGGCTGCGATGCTTATGTGAGAAAGTTTCTACCTGATATGCTCGAACCCAAATCAGAGAAGTGCGTCTTCATAGGATACCCAAAGGAAATTGTTGGGTACACCTTCTATCACAAATCCGAAGGCAAGATATTTGTTGCTAAGAATGGATCCTTTCTAGAGAAGGAGTTTCTCTCAAAAGAAGTGAGTGGGAGGAAAGTAGAACTTGATGAGGTAATTATACCTACTCCCAAATTGGTAAGTAGTTCATCACAGAAATTAGTTCCAGTGATTCCTACACCAATTAGTGAGGAAGCTAATGATGATGATCATGAAATTTCAGATCAAGTTACTACCGAACCTCGTAGGTCATCCAGAATACGGTCCGCAGCAGAGTGGTATGGTAATCCTATTCTAGAAGTGATGTTACTAGACCATGATGAACCTACGAACTATGAGGAAGCGATGATGAGCCCAGATTCCGCGAAATGGCTTGAGGCCATGAAATCTGAGATGGGATCCATGTATGAGAACAAAGTGTGGACTTTGGTGGACTTGCTCGATGATCGGCAAGCCATAGAAAATAAATGGATCTTCAAGAAGAAGACTGACGCTAGCGATAATGTTACTGTCTACAAAGCTCGACTTGTTGTGAAAGGTTTTTGACAAGTTCAGGGAGTTGACTACGATGAGACCTTCTCACCCGTAGCGATGCTTAAGTCTGTCCGAATCATGTTAGCAATTGCCGCATTTTATGATTACGAAATTTGGCAAATGGATGTGAAAACTGCATTCCTTAATGGATTTCTTAAATAAGAGTTATATATGATGCAACCAGAAGGTTTAGTCGATCCAAAAGTTGCTAACAAAGTGTGCAAGCTCCAGTGATCCATTTATGGACTGGTGCAAGCCTCTCAGAGTTCGAATATACGCTTTGATAGTATGATCAAAGCGTATGGTTTTATACAGACTTTTGGAGAAGCATGTATTTACAAGAAAGTGAGTGGGAGCTCTGTAGCATTTCTAATATTATATGTGGATGATATATTGTTGATTGGAAATGATACAGAATTTCTAGATAGCATAAAAGGATACTCGAATAAGAATTTTTCAATGAAAGACCTCGGTGAAGCTGCTTACATATTGGGCATTAAGATCTATAGAGATAGATCAAGACGCTTAATTGGACTTTCACAAAGCACATATCTTGATAAAGTTTTGAAGAAGTTCAAAATGGACCAGTCAAAGAAAGGGTTCTTGCCTGTGTTACAAGGTGTGAAGTTGAGTCAGACTCAATGCCCGACCACTTCAGAAGATAGAGAGAAAATGAAAGTCGTTCCCTATGCCTCAGCCATAGGTTCTATCATGTATGCAATGCTGTGTACCAGACCTGATGTGTGCCTTGCTATAAGTATAGCAGGGAGGTACCAAAGTAATCCAGGAGTGGAACACTGGACATCGGTCAAGAACATCCTGAAATACCTGAAAAGGACTAAGGATATGTTTCTCATTTATGGAGGTGACAAAGAGCTTGTCGTAAATGGTTAAGTCGATGCAAGCCTTGACACTGATCAGGACGACTCTAAGTTGCAATCCGGATACGTATTTATATTGAATGATGGGGCTGTCAGTTGGTGCATGTCCAAGCAGAGTGTCGTGGCGGGATCTACGTGTGAAGCAGAGTACATAGCTGCTTCAGAAGCAGCAAATGAAGGAGTCTGGATGAAGGAGTTGATATATGATCTAGGTGTAATTGATGACCCACAAGTATAGGGGATCTATCATAGTCCTTTCGATAAGTAAGAGTGTCAAACCCAACGAGAAGCAGAAGGAAATGACAAGCAGTTTTCAGTAAGGTATTCTCTGCAAGCACTGAAATTATCGGTAACAGATAGTTTTGTGATAAGGTAATTCGTAATGGCTAACAAGTAACAAAGTAACTAAGGTGCAGGAAGGTGGCCCAATCCTTTTTGTAGCAAAGGACAAGCCTGGACAAACTCTTATATAAAGCAAAGCGCTCCCGAGGACACATGGAATTTCTGTCAAGCTAGTTTTCATCATGCTCATATGATTCGCGTTCGTTACTTTGATAATTTGATATGTGGGCGGGCTGGTGCCTGGGTACTGACCTTCCTTGGACAATCATCCCACTTATGATTAACCCCTCACGCAAGCATCTACAACTACAAAAGAAGAATTAGGTAAACCTAACCATAGCATGAAACATATGGATCCAAATCAGCCCCTTACGAAGCAACGCATAAACTAGCACTACTAGGGAAAACCTTATACACAGAATGTTACCAGTAGCGCTTGTCAAAATGAGGCGCTACTGCTACTTAGCAGTAGCGCGTCCGGCAGAACTGCGCTACTGTTAGCTGCTTAGCAGTAGCGCGACAGTTACAGAAAGCGCTACTACTATAATTGCCACACTGTTTCCGACGTGCTAGGTATAGTAGTAGCGCCCTTCTGCGAACAGCGCTACTACTATGGATTTTAGCAGCAACGCGTTTTTCGTCCCCACGCTACAGTTAAAGCTATTTTCACCTAACCCCCCGCGCGGCCTGATTCCCTCTCCTCTGCTTCCTCCCCCAATTCTCCTCTACATTTCCTTGTCGCCTCCGCCTCGCCGCCGTCTCCCCCGACCCCACCTCGCCGTTGTCTCCCCCGACCCCGCCTCGCCGCCGTCTCCCCCGACCCCGCCTCGCCGTCGTCTCCCCCGACCCCGCCTCGCCGCCGTCTGCCCCGACCCCGCCTCGCCGCCGTCTCCCTCGACCCGCCTCGCCGCCGTCTCCCCCAGCCCCGCCTCGCCGCGCCTCGGTGCCGCTGTCTCCCCCGACCCCATCTCTCTCCCCGCCCTCTGTAAGCACTCTCCCCTTCCGATCCCTCTTCTCTGCTTAGTATGAACCCTAGCTATTTAGTGATAGTTAGTATGAACCCTAGGCTATTTTTATTGCTAGTTAGTTAATTACTTAGATGGTAATTAGGGCAGTAGTTCCTAGGTACTTATTTTTAGTAAGAACTAGTTGAATTAATAGAACTAGTTAGTAAGAACTTGTTTCTATTTTTTAGTTAAAGCAATTTTTCCCGCCTCGACGTGGACGATGCCTATCCCGCATCCTCGTCGTCGAGTCGGCGGAGGACGACACCTGCTTGACCAGATTGGTCATGTCCGGGACTGGGCTCCACCGGGGTGGTACTGGGAGGCGCTACCTACCGGGGGGCGCAGGTTGGTGAGGAGCCAGCCTGTTGTTGACCCGAACCTTCTTTGGTGGCGGTCGCGTGGGCCAGTGACAATCCAGAGGCTCGAGGACTCCGCGGAGGTGGTGCGTCACCGTGTCAGTGAGGAGGATGCACACGTCCGTCACTACTTGTTTGCGTTGGAGCACAGGCCGTTCTCCAATACTTGGCAGGTTCTCCGGGGATCTCACTGGAGCTATGATCCCGTGATGGTGCCTTCTCTGTGGGTGTCCACCGCCCGCGCCGATACCTGTCGTGTGCTAGAGTTTTAGTTGTATTAGTGATGTTATATGTATGACACTATTCGTGATGTATTAGTGATAATATTCGACGATGTACTGACGCATGAGATGATCTACTTTTGCTTATTGAATGCATGAGATGATCTACTTTTGAAATGTATATCTTGTGTTGCTCAATATCCAAGTGGCCGGTCATGTTTGCAGGTTACACCTTTGAGTGGCCTATGTTTTGCCGGAGTGTTGATTCATTTTCGTTCCGGCAAATTTCAGGCGCTCAATATGTCCTATTTTAGCAAAGGTCATGCCGGATTTTTCCGTGAATTTTGGCATGACTTGTGCTAGAATATGTAGGAAATATCGAGTGCCCCGGATTTGTGTGTTGAGTATCTTGGTAGTTGTCTTCAATCGATTTTCAATTAATGTTTTAGCTATGAACATAGTAAATGTCTGACGACGAGAAGGATTTCGGTATTTGCAAATACTGCGAAGACGAGCGCGGCCTGTGCGACGGAATCTTCCTAGATGATGATAGGCGCGGGATACAGTAAGTCACAATGACAAGTCTTTTTCGTAATTAAGCATGACATCCGCTTCATTTGCTTCAACTTATATTTTTTTATTATTCTACTAGCGTATCCCCTGCCATGCAAGAGTTTTTGTATTGGATAAGATAGGTTTCAGTCATAGTATGGAGGAAAAGAAAGTTTACTTGAAGACCGAGCATGGTTATATTTTCCATGCAAAGTTATACAATTCAGACGACTACACCTATTTTGGATGCAAAACATGGCGAGCACTATGCAAGACTTATACATTTGAGCCTGATATGGTTATCACCTTTGATATTCGTCCGGAAGATGATATTGAAGGTAATACCGACATCTGGGTCGATGTGCAAATGCCTCCAGTTATACCATTATGTAAGTTTCTCAACCATATTTATGTCTTTGATATTGTTTATTGAAAAATAGTTGACAACTAATTTGTATTGTCAGCTTATTTCCGTGCAAGCAAACATGTCCAGCGCTTGGTAGACAGGACCGTATACTGTCCTGGGGCTGAACTCAACTGCGAGGAGCTCAGTCATTATGTTTCATGGCTTGAGGATCTTGATACTGTCAAGACAAATTTTCTTCCTGCATTTAGAAATGTTAGTACTGAAAATGTGCGACCAATAGTGTTTGTAATGAACTACGGTCACATCCATTTGGGAAGGATGGTAAGATTTTTACCTTTTGTCCTCATTGCGTCTTTTCCATACATTATTTTTGAAGCTAAACTTCATTGGTAAGTATGTTACCATACGATGTTCTTCAACAGGGACTCCCGATGAATGTTGTGCCTTATGGGATCGAGACTAAAGGTATCATGAGTATTATCAACTTACGGCCAAGATATCCTACAGCTTACTTTAGTGCATTCAAGATTAGCGACGAATGCTTAATAGTGCAAGACTGGACCAAATATGTGTTGGGGGAGCGCAGAGAAGTACTAGGGAGCAGCAAACAGAGGCGCCTTCCACGATTAGGAGACAGGTTCATCTGCATGCTCCAATTTGATCAAGGAGGAGAGCTACACATGTTTTATGTTGTTTTACGTAAGAGAGAGCAGCAGGAGTGAGTAGCTGGCTAGAAATGAGTTTCAGGATGATGATGTGCTACACTATTACTATGATGATAAAATAGCTAGTGTTGGTGGTAATGACTATGATGATTATTATTAGCTAGTGTTAGTGGTGATTAAATAAATACTGTTGGTGGTAATGACCATGATGATGATTAAATATCTTGTGCTGGCAGATTAGATTCAAGTGGAGGCAACATGTGGTGCACATCGAAAGTACTACTAGTCCAAACTAGATCAAGTTTGGATTAGTAGTATACTTTTGACATGCACCACATATTGCCTCCACTTGAACCTAATCCACCTTCATTTAATACACTGTTATGGATATAATGATGTAAACCTCATAACAGCTGGTATTGTACCAATATTTGTATGATGGCCCATAAATACACTAAAAAAATAAAAATAAATACTAGTAGCGATGGAAAGAAAACACGCTGCAAGTAGATACCTTAGCAGTAGCGCGGTAGTGAACAAGCGCTGCAGCTATTTGTCCTAGCAGTAGCGCGTGACGGCACGTGTTACTGCTAAGCAATAGCTGTAGCGTCTTATTAGTAGCGCGGCCACCCGCGCTACTAGTGGGCACAAAACACGCGCTACTGCTAGGGTTTTCCCTAGTAGTGTAGCGTTTAAGCTTCTGTCACTCTAGCAACCCATCATCTACTTATTACTTCCCAATGCCTTCCCCTAGTCCCAAATAATGATGAAGTGTCATGTAGTCGATGTTCACATAACACCACTAGAGGAAAGACAACATACATCTCACCAAAATATCGAACGGATACATAATTCACATGACTACTTATAACAAGACTTCTCCCATATCCTCAGGAACAAATGTAACTACTCACAAATCATATTCATGTTCATAATCAGAGGGGTATTAATATGCATAAAGGATCTGAAGATATGATCTTCCACTGAATAAACCAACTAGCATCAACTACACGGAGTAATCAACACTACTAGCAACCCACAGGTACCAATATGAGGTTTTGAGACAAAGATCGGATACAAGAGATGAACTAGGGTTTGAGAGGAGATGGTGCTGGTGAAGATGTTGATGGATATTGACCCCCTCTCGATGAGAGGATCGATGGTGATGGCGATGGCGCCGATTTCTCCCTCCCGGAGGGATGTTTCCCCGGCAGAACAGCTCCGCCGGAGCCCTAGATTGGTTCCGCCTCGAGACGGCGGCGCTTCGTCCCGAAAGCTTCCTTGTGATTTTTTCCAGGGCAAAAGACACCATATAGCAGAAGATGGGCATCGGGGGCCTTCCTGGTGGCCCATGAGGCAGGGGGCGCGCCCTCCACCCTCGTGGCTGCTAGGTGGCCCCCCTCTGGTGCTTTCTTCGCCCAATATTTTTAATATATTCCAAAACTGACTTTCATGGAGTTTCAGGACTTTTGAAGTTGTACAGAATAGGTCTCTAATATTTGCTCCTTTTCCAGCCCAGAATTCCAGCTGTCGGCATTCTCCCTCTTCATGTAAACCTTGTAAGATAAGAGAGAAAAGGCATAAGTATTGTGACATAATGTGTAGTAACAACCCATAATGCAATGAATATCGATATACAAGCATGATGCAAAATGGACGTATCAACTCCCCCAAGCTTAGACCTCGCTTGTTCTCAAGCGAAAGCTGAAATCGAAAAATATGTCCACATGTTTAGAGATAGAGGAGTCAATAAAATAAAATACAGACATGAGGGCATCATGATCATTCTTAGAATAGCAACATATATATTGTCATATGATTTATTATGCTAAAGTAATAATCTATTCACAATGTAGAGTATGAATCAGAAACTTCATTGAAAACTAGCAAACTATAATCTCAGTCATTGAGGCAATTGCACTTTATCATAACATCAGAAAGAGTCAATATAAGAGCTTTTCAGCAAGTCCACATACTCAACTATCATTTAGTCTTTCACAATAGCTAACACTCACGTGATACTTATGGGTATGAAGTTCCAATCGGACACAGAGAAAGATAGGGGCTTATAGTTTCGCCTCCCAACCTTTTACCTCAAGGGTAATATGTCAACAATAATACTTTATGAAAACCTACATCCAAGTGGATATATATATATCAGGATCTTTCCAACACATAGTGCTTGCCAAAGAATAAAGTGTAAAAAGGAAAGGTGAAGTTCGCCATGACTCTTGTATAAGGGTAGAAGGTAAAAATAAAAGATAGGCGCATCGCAGAGGGAAGCAGAGGTTGTCATGCACTTTTATGGTTGGATGCACAAAATCTTAATGCAAAAGAACGTCACTTGTATTGCCACTTGTGATAAGGACCTTTATTATGCAGTCTGTCACTTTTATTTCTTCCATATCACAAGCTCGTATAAAGCTTATTTTCTCCACACTAATAGATCATACATATTTAGAGAGCAATTTTTATTGCTTGCACCGATGACAACTTACTTGAAGGATCTTACTCAATCCATAGGTAGGTATGGTGGACTCTCATGGCAAAACTGGGTTTAGGATATTTGGAAGCACAAGTAGTATCTCTACTTGGTGCAAAGAATTTGGCTAGCATGTGGGGAAAGGCAAGCTCAACATGTTGGATGATCCATGACAATATAACTTTTCGGATATAAGTGAACATAACTCATTACGTTGTCTTGCTTGTCCAACATCAACTTTTTAGCATGTCATATTTTAATGAGTGCACACAATCATAAAAGATGTCCAAGATAGTATATTGATATGTGAAAACCTCTCTTTCTTTATTACTTCCTATTAATTGCAACGATGACCAAAACTATGTTTGTCAACTCTCAATAACTTTTATTCATCATACTCTTTATCTGTGAAGTCATTACTCTCCGTAAGATCAATATGATCTTTTTATTTCTTTTTATTCTTTCTTGTACTCCCTCAAGATCATAGCAAGATAGCAAAAGCCCTCAACTCAAAACTAATCTTTATTATATAACTCACGGACTCAATTACATAGATAGAGATCAAAACAAAACTCAAAACTAGATCATACTGAAACTTTATTCTACTAGATCAAGATATAACCAAAAGGATCAAACTAAGAGAAACGGTAAAGATAGAAATGTGATGGTGATACGATACCGGGGAACCTCCCCCAAGCTTGGCAGTTGCCAAGGGGAGTGCCCATACCCATGTATTTATGTCTCTATCTTCGGAGGTGATGATGATGGAGTTGTCGATGATGTAGGCTTGTCATCCATCTTCCAAGGCATAGGCTCACCATCAAACAATGGAGCAAAGGAATTTCCAAACTCTCTGTGGCAATTGAGAATTATAATAAAGCTCTTTGCGAGATTGATGAATTGGAAAATAAACGTGCCTTAACTGTCCCAGAGAATAACTTCAGAAAAATCCTCAAAAAGCATATTCTCCGATTGCTCAGATACCAACAACTCTATTGGAAAAAACGGTGCACCATACGGTGGGTTAAATTTGGGGATGAACCATCAAATTTTTTCCAGGCAATGGCTTCGGAAAGGTACAGAAAGAACAATATTGCATCCCTAACTACCGTTGATGGGATTGTTGTGGAAGATCACATAGGGAAAGAGTCAATCATCTTCCAAACTTTTGAAGAAAGAATGGGTTCTTCATCTGGACATGACATGAAATTTAATCTACACAAAATCATCAAGAAGTGCCAAGGTCTAGATGTTCTCACTATCCCCTTTTCAAATGAGGAAATTGACAACGTAATTAGAGAGATGCCTGCAGATAGAGCACCTGGCCCGGATGGCTTCACGGGTGTGTTTCTCAAGAAATGTTGGCCGATAATTAAGGAGGACTTCTACAAGCTCTGCCATCAATTTCACTCGGGCAATCTTTCACTTGAGAGCATTAGTGATGGCTTCATCACACTCATCCCAAAGATCAGCTCTCCTGAAACGATCAATGATTATAGACCAATCACGCTCTTGAACTATTGTCTTAAGGTCATCACAAAAATCCTAGCCAATCACTTACAAAAAGTCATACTCAAAATCGTGCATCATAACCAGTATGGATTTCTCAAGGGAAGAACTATTCAAGATTGTCTTGTGTGGGCAGACGAATACATATATCAATGTCAACACTCCAAGCAGGAAATTATGCTCCTAAAACTAGACTTTGCAAAGGCATTTGACACGATTGAGCACGAGGCCATGATTGACATTATGAAGAGCATGGGGTTTATGAAAAATGGATAAGCTGGATTCGATGCATCTTCTGCTCAGGTAAATCATCTATGTTACTTAATGGAACACCTGGTCGGCAATTTCTTTGTCAATGTGGAGTACGACAGGGCGACCCCTCCCTCCGCTAATTTTTGTACTTGCGGCCGACCTTCTTCAAGCAGCCATTAACGATGCTTTCCAGCGCAATCTTATATGCCTACCATTTCATTCAACAAATCAAAAGGAGTATCCTGTGATCCAGTACGCCGATGACACTATCTTGGTCATTCCATCATGCACGCAACAAAAAGCTCAGATTGTCAAGACTATATTAACTGACTATGCCTCCTCAGTTGGACTTAGAATAAACTTCCACAAATCTACTCTTATCCCAATCAATTATGGTACAGAAAAAAGTAATGAGATTGCCAATATCTTCGGATGTGTTGCGGGGAAAATGCCATTCACTTATCTTGGGCTACCGCTTGGCACTACTCGGCCCTCTGTCCAAGAGCTTATGCCCCTTGTTTGCTCACTCAAGCGATGTTTGTCTTCTACCCTCAACATGGTTTCTTATGGCGGCAAACTTTCGCTTCTCAACTTGGTCATTACATCGCTCATTATCTTTGCCATCTGTACTTTGAGAATGCCTATAAAGATCATTGAGTTACTAGACAAAATAAGAAGGAAATGCTTGTGGATCAAAAAAATGGATCACGGCGACAAAATTAACTCCCTTGCTTCCTGGGACATGGTGTGTCGGCCCAAGGCCAGTGGTGGCTTGGGAGTGTTAAATCTGCGTGTCCAAGGTGATGCCCTGCTGCTTAAATACCTCCACAAGTTTTACAATAAATGGGACACACCATGGGTGCAATTGACTTGGGACACTTACTACACAGACCAAATCCCACATGCATCCGACCCATGTGGGTCATTTTGGTGGAGAGATGTGATCAAGCTAATACCAACTTACCGGGGTATCTCAAAGGTGAGCGTGGGGAATGGTGAAAATGTACTCTTTTGGAAAGACATCTGGAGAGAGGAGATACTTGCTGAATCATATCCTCGATCTCTCTCATATGCCAAAAATGAGGATCTGTCTGTCCAAAAATTCTTGGGCATCACCACTTTACAAGAGGCGTTTCAACTACCACTCTCCCCACAAGCACATGCAGAATTGAGACAGTTACAGTTGGAAGTTTTGGAGGATCACCTCTCCAATGAGATTGACAAGTGGACATATGTTTGGGACACCAACCTCTTCTCTGCAAAACAATATTATACATTCTACTTCAGAGAAATTCAAGCACATGAAACTTTCGGATGGATTTGGAAATATAAGTCAACAATGAAAATAAAAGTCTTCTGGTGGCTGTTACTTTCTCACCGCCTCAACACCAGAAATATGCTAAAACGACGGCATTACAATATTGGAGATGTTCATGACTGCATTCTTTGTGGATTACCAATTGAGGAGATGTTGGAGCATCTCTTCTTCGAGTGCCACTTCAGCTCTGACTGCTGGTCCCACCTTGGCCTCTCTTGGCCTCAGGGCAACACAAGATTGAACAACATCTCCAAAGCAAAAGAAGACTGGAATAGGCCACTCTTTATGGAGCTATTTTTGCTGGCGGCCTGGAGTATATGGAAGGAGCGCAATAACAAACACTTTAGAAAGATCATACCATCCAAATCTTCTTGGTTGGATAAACTTAAGGCTGACTTTTCACTGCTCACCCATAGGGTTAGAGAAGAACACAAACAATACATTTCAATAATCCTTGCTTCCCTGTAAACTAGTACCTGCTTCCCACCCCCCAAAGGGGGATGGATTGTAATTACAATGTACAGATTCACTAACCTATATTAATATATAACGTAGTGGGAGGTACTCCTACTGTTTCTGGTCAAAAAAAATCATAGAAGGATGATCGAGTCTCCGGGATCCTCAAATCTGCAGCCAAACTCATCCTCTTGAATCTATATTCATACTCACAGTTTTGGTTTTGCAGGTCATAGACCTGGGCTTGGAGGTGCTCGATTTTCTCGGGAAGCTTGAAGATGGTCTCCCCAATGTTCTTGGCATCCTGCTTGTGGTTGTTGGTGAACTCCGCGATCATCATGTGGTTGGCGTTGAGTCCATGTTCCACCATCCCTTGGCACTTGAAAACTTGTTGCTCCATTGCTTCGAGTCTTGTCTCCACGCTTCCGGTCCTCCTTGGTCCCTCAACATCGCGGATGTGCAGCACCCCCTCACGCATCTCAATGGTTTGAGGGTGTTGCAGCACCTCCGCGAGGTAGGGGTTGATGACCTTCTCGAAAAACTTATACTTGGGGGCGCTTGAAGACGTCATGGTGATCTAGATCTATCAGAAAAATAGCTCAAAACAAAAATGTCAGGGAAAGCTGACCCACGAACACCTATGGGACCGGCGGACCGAGCCCCTTTCGGTTCGGCGGGGGGCGGAGATCGCGCGAAGAGCAGATCGAGGCAAAGCACACGAGCAGTTTACCCAGCTTCGGAGCTCTCCGGAGAGATAATACTCCTACTGCTGCATGTCTGAGTGTATTGAGTTCTTGCTCGGGAGCGCTAAGTGCTACAGTACTCACTAGCTGCTAACGAAACCGAGCGTGAGTGTTTTCTGCCTTCGAACCCCCCTCTAGTTGCGCATGGGCCTCCTTTTATATGCTCAAAGGGTCACCAACAGGTGGCAATGTAGACAAGGGTAAAAATGGAAAAGGAGTTGCGGTTGGTACAACTACTTGTACAGTGTATCATACCTAACCCTGACGGCAGGGGACAAAGGCATTAAATGCCCGTCCGCGTCGCCCAAACAGTGCAAAAAAGGACCGTCAGGGACGCCACCGCTTGCCACGATGGAAATCTTGTCAGCGCCGCATGCCACCGCGCACCGCTGGCTGCACAGCCTCTTGCCACGCGCGCCTGGAAAGGTCTCAGGGCGACACGTTGGTGGATGTGCTGGAGCGTGGGTACAGAGTGGTAGCTTGCCGCGGCAAGCGCCTTGCCGCGGTCGTTGTCTTGTCGTGTCCGGAAGCTTGTCGCTCACCGGGCCTCGCCAGGACGCGTGGCGTGTCGCGGTAAGTTCCTTGAGATGCCTCGGTTGGCCTTCCCGGCAAGCTCCTCTTGTTGGGGCCTTGTCTCCTTGGCTTGAGTACTTTGTTCTTGAATGGATCCAAAGGAACCACGGAGGACCTTGGCGGTCACCCGGCAAGCCTTGCCGCGGGGTGCTGCGACTGCCCGTGCACAAGTTCAGGATACTAGGGTACCCCTACTCTAGTACACCGACAGGAGCCCCCGGGCCTGGGCCACACACGGTGCCGAGCGCTGTTGGGCCAGGCCCAAAATAGGGCACGGGCACGCGCGGCCTGGGTTACGCCGTATCTTACTCCGTATCCACCGCGCCCTCCCCGAACGGCACGCGTTGAATGCGGCGTCATGGGAGAGATCATGGGTGGTTTCTTTATTCAGAAAGACGGAACGTCCGCCCCCTCCATCTTTATAAGGAGGGGAAACAGGGGCAGTTCCCCCATCTCGCCGGTTGCTGTTCCAATCTCAAAAACCTCCGCCGCTCCCCCCTTCTTCCCAAAGCCGAAAGAGAGCAGCGCTCCGCCCCCCATCGCCACCAGCACCACCAATGCCTTCGATCTCCCCCACCACCTCCGCCATGGCTCAGAAAGCCGGCAAGGGGAAGGCCGTGAAGTCGACCGAGGCGCAGCGGCTCGCGGCGCTGCGAAAGGAGCAGACAACTTTCCCCCCCAAGCTTGCCGCGAAGGAGATGAGGGAGTACTACTACCTCTTCTGGTCGACGGAGACGCGAGCGCATCCGCGCACGAAGGTACTCTCCGCCGCCGCTTCGGAACGGGCTCCGAATGGATATCCCTTCTTCGCGTTATTCTTCTACTGCGGGCTCTGCCTGCCTTTCTCTGAATTTTTCTGTGACATTATGAACACCTACGGGTTTCACCTCCTTGACTTCACCCCCAATGCCGTTCTGACCATGGCAGTTTTCGCACATCTCTGCGAAAACTTTGTCGGAGTCCATCCAAATGTAGCTCTTTTCCGCCACTTCTTTATGCCCCGAGTTGAGAGAGGAGAGCCTTTATCCGGCGGAATCGCCTGGATCTCGAGAGCCGGCAAGAAGGAAGCTTATCTGGAGGGAGAGCTCCGCGGCAAGTGGGAGGAATGGAGAGCAGATTGGTGCTGGATCGTCGAGGAGAACCCGCAGCCATTTACCGCCCAGCGCCAAGCCCCAGTAGCGCGCGGCAACGATTGGAGCAACGTGGCCCCGGAAGACGATAGGCTGAAGATCGCCGTCACCCGGATCCTACGCCTCAGGCTTGCCGGGCTCACTGTAGGCGCGTTGGCACAGATTTTCTTCGCCGCCGCATCGCCCCCCTGCAGGAGAGGAGGAGACCCGCCTGGGAGTTCGGGGGTGCGGCTGACATCATGAGGCTGCGCCCGGGCCTCAACTTCAACTTCACTGTCCTGGAACTGGACGCGATGCTCAAGGAACTGTTCAAACACGACCCTCAACATCCCGAATGGTTCAGGTTGCCGAAGGGTGTCGTTCCGCTGTGCAACAACTTCTCGCTCGACCGCATCCGTGCAATGATGCCGCTGTGCGATTCGCATGGAATTGTCCCAACTTGGCAAGAGCCCGCAGACGATGTCGTGCAGGAGTTCTTTGACGGCTTGGTAGAAGTGCTGGTCCGTTCTGATGAGCAGAAAAGCCTCACCCGCAACACCACCGATGCGGAGATGCAGCGCATCGCCACTAGGGCGGAAGAGGCGGCGGCAGCCGCTGCCGCGGGCGAGTTTGGATTCACAGTGGAGGAGGCAGAGGCAGCAGAGGCGGCAAGCCTTGCCGAGCGAGATGAGCTTGCCGGCGAGGGAGAGCTTGCCGGCGAGGGAGAGCTTGCTGGTCCTGAAGTCGAGTCGGGCGATCCCGCCGAGGGTGCGAGCAGCTCGTTGGAGACCAACTCCTCTTCCTCCTCGTCTTCAGGCAGCCCACCGCAAGCAGAGCCCCCAGCTCCACCAAGAAGGCGTCTCCGCAAGGTTGGGGACATGGCGGGGCGGCGGACGAGTCAACAGCCGCCGCGCCGCGCGACACGCTCCACCGTGGCAAGCACTGTTGCCGCGGGAGCACCTCAAGCCGATGCGGCAACTGGAGTGGGGTCGTCCCGGACCACCGCCACTTCCCCCGCCAAGCGGCTAAGGGAACCTACTCCTCTGCCTCGTCGCGCCGAAGGTGGGTCGAACTTTGACCTCTCCGCGCTCAGCTCCGACGAGGAAGAAGAAGAGTAAGATTCTTTGCTGTACTTGTAGTTCTTCATTTCTTGCTGTTTTTTGTCTTGTATCTGATTTGCTTTACTCCGAATCCATTCCTTTTCAGGACTCTGGCCCAGAGAGCGGCAGAGAGAGCCAAGGTCCCGGTGATTGTCATCGAGGACGAACCCACCGCGACAGCGGGTGGTGTGTCCGAGACCATCTTGCCGGACCCGGCAACTATTTCCCAAAGCAGCCCCCAGCGTAAGTATATGGTTTACTTCCCGCTGTTAGGCGCACATGGGTGCTCTTTCTTTGTTGACATCTGACTATTGGTTTGTGTAGGAGCAGAGCAGCCTCACCAGGAGCGCCCGGAAGCCGCCCCCGACATGCCATCTGCTTCGACTACACCGCCAAGGGAGGGTTCCCCGGCAAGGTAGCGTTCTCCGGCAAGGGAGAAGTCTCCGGCAAGGGAGAGTGCCAGTGACCCCACGGTGGCGGAGACCACTATTGTAGAGCCCAGTACATGTAATCCCCTCGCTTGAAAACTTCCCTTGGGTTCTTCTTCTTCTGATCTTCTTTTTGGATATTTGCTTGACTCTTCTCCTTTTCCGGCCGTCAGATCCCCCTGTCACGGAGCCGATGGAGACCGAGGTCGCCGGCAAGGAGAACACGCGCGGCAACACCGACGACGCCGCTGCCACCGAAGAAGCAGTTGGCGCTGATGAGCCCGCCGGCGAAGAGGCCGCCAAAGCTGCCGCCGCAGAAGCTGGCGAGGGATCTGGCGATCGCACTGACGACCCTGTGGCCGCAGGAGCGATAGGCGCTACGCCGACCGCTGATCCCTCCGCCGCTGCCGCAGCGTCAGGCTCCGAAGAGCCCCAGCCCGGGGCCTACTTGAAGGCCGGCGATGGCGTCTTCATCAAGCTCCCCTGGGAGTCAAGCTCCAGGGCGCCGGTCGAAGTAGAAATCTTGGATGGAGAGGTGCTCGCCTCCGCTGGGCTGACGCTGGTCGATGCGCCGAGCAGCAGCAGCGGCGAGTCTGAGGAGGAGCGGCTGCTACGGAAGCTGGTGTCGCTCTACCGCGCTCGACAGGCCAAGCTGGAATCCCGAGAAGCGCTTGCCGCGAAGGCGGGAGTGGACATCGAGAAGCGTGCAGAGGAGCTCCGGGGTCGTAACCAGGAAGCCTTCCTCCTCGAGAAGGCTGAAGTTGAAGAGCAACAGCGGCTTGCCGCCGAGGAGCTGTTTGCGTGGGAGGGCGAGTTGGCGCAGCGGAAGGTCAATCTTGACAGCCACGAGGAGGAGCTTGCTGCGCGCGAGCAAACATTCGGCGGGGTTCTCAAGGAAGCAGAGGATGCTGCTGCAGCTGCCGAGGCCGCCAAGTAGGAGCTGGAGACGAAGGTGGCGCAGCTGGAGGCCGATCTCAAGGCGAGCGGTGAAGAGCTTGCCGCGCTCAAGCGTGAGTGCGAGAAGGACGCCTACACCCTTGGCGAGCTGCAGGGTAGTCTCGCCGAGAAGGGCAAGGAACTTAGCGCCGCCAAGGACTCCAACGCAGATCTTGAGTTGAAGCTGACTACTTTGACCAAGATGCTGGACGGCGCCAGGGAGCAGGAGGTGGCCTTGAAGAAGCAGATCAAGGCCGACGAGGCGCTGCTGGCGAGTGCTGCTGCCACCCAGAACACCTTTAGGGAGAATGTGGAGCACTGGACGGAGGGTCTCGTGGATGTTGCCGCAGCCATCGACAGGGAGCTGGCGCAGCTGGGGATGGAAGATTTCGGGTATCCCTCCGATGAGAACCTCCAACCCAGCGCCAAGCTCAGCTTGTTCTTCAAAGGCGTGGCGACGGCCCTCCAGCGACTCCGGGAGAAGATCCCAAAGCAGCTGGCCGACGAGTTGCACAGAATCTGTGCAGGAGCTCTTCAAAAGGTGTTGGTGAAGGTGGCCTTCCGCAACCCAGGCCTCAACCTCACCAACGTCCTCAAGACCCTGCCGCCGGAAGCTGATCTGGAAGCGCTCAAGACCCTTGTCGCACCCATTGTGGACAAGGTGAGCGAGATCAAGAGGGTTGAGGGCGATCGCGTAGATTAGGCCGTCCGTTTTCTCCTTTTCTTGCTGCTGCTGGTCATGTTATCAAAACAATCTGTTAGAGCTGCGACAAGCTATCTTGTAATATAACTCTATTTTGGGTATCGATTGCTATGTTATTTCCTTTACTTGATTCCTTCCTTTGTATGTTTTTGCCCTACGCTTTTAGGGAACTTGTCGGTGCAGGCACCTTAGCCGCGAGCGCTGAGTGCGGGACGTCAGCAGCCTGCTGGCAGTGCCGCTACCGACAAGAAACCTTGTCGCAACTAGTCGCAGCTCACTTAAGTTGTTGAGCGGACTCGAAACAAAGTAAGGGCGCAACTAGCTACGAGTTGGTTCCTCCACGCACAGGTTTTCCATACAAAGCAAGGTCGTTCGAGGAAGATAACTTAAAATTTTTAAAACTGATTGCTCAAACTTTGGCAACTTAGCTTTTCTGTCGTTTGCTTCCTGGTAAAGCGAATCTTTCTTGAACGACGCCTGGTCCACACCATTATCTTCTCCTTTCCCCCCGGCAAACTTGTGGGCGTGGGAACCTTCCTTTCTTTGAGAAAGAGAAAGAAGAGAAAATAAAGATATGGAGCCTTATGGCTCGTTATTGCTTACCGGGGGTAGGCGCTGCACAAAGTGTCAGATAACACATGCAAAAAATAGAAAGCATGAAATTGACAAGATGTGCGAAGCACATGAGCTTTACATATGCACGGGGTCTGCGCCCGGCTTTGTACAAAGGACTACATGCAATAGCGGAAAGACTTGTACAAAAGGTGGTTGCCGGAACAGGTTCCGGCAACCACGCCTTACGGGTAAAACTTACGAAGATGCTCAATGTTCCAGGAGTTGCTCACCGGAATGCCATCTTCGGTCTCAAGGCGGACAGCGCCAGGCCTAGTGACTCGTTTCACCCGGTAAGGGCCTTCCCACTTCGGCGTCAACTTGTTGGAATTCTTGGCGGACTGAACGCGCCGAAGAACAAGGTCGCCTTCCTCGAGACTTCTGGCATTAACTTTGTGGCTATGGTAGCGGCGCAAAGCTTGCTGGTATTGAGCAGCTCGTACAGCAGCCTGAAGACGGTCTTCCTCAAGGAGCAGCGTGTCATCTTGTCGCAGCTGCTCTTGCTCAAGCTCATCATAAGCGAGCACTCGAGGTGACCCGTATACGAGTTTTGTGGGGAGAACTGCCTCTGCTCCATAGACTAGAGCGAAAGGTGTCTGGCCAGTGGCTCGATTTGGCGTCGTCCTGATCGACCAAAGAACCACCGGCAGCTCCTCAATCCAGTTCTTTCCGCACTTGCGCAACCTGTTGAAAGTCCTGGTCTTGAGCCCATGCAGCACTTCAGCATTTGCCCTCTCCGCTTGACCGTTGCTTCTCGGATGAGCAACAGAAGCGAAGCAGACCTTGGCGCCAAGATCTTGGACGTACTGCATGAAGGTGCGGCTCGTGAATTGCGTTCCGTTGTCGGTGATGATCCTGTTAGGGATCCCGAAGCGGCAAACAATCGACCTGAAGAACTTGACTGCTGACTGTGCTGTCACCTTCCTCACCGCTTCCACTTCCGGCCACTTTGTGAACTTGTCGATTGCAAAGTACAAGTACTCAAAGCCCCCGATAGCTCGGGGAAAAGGGCCGAGGATGTCGAGCCCCCAGACCGAAAATGGCCAGGATAAAGGGATTGTCTGGAGAACTTGAGCTGGTTGGTGTATCTGCTTGGAATGGAACTGGCACGCTTCACACTTGGTTACTTGTGCAGTTGCATCCTGGAGGGCTGTCGGCCAAAAGAAACCTTGCCAGAATGCTTTACTGGCAAGTGCTCTTGCGCCAGTGTGGTGACCTGACCACATATGCCTCCATGTATCTCTGCCAACAGCTTTTGTCCATCTTCCCGGCGAATACACTTCAATTTCACACCATTGAGTCTTCTTCTGTACAGTGTGTTGTCGACAAACTGGTACATACTTGACTGCCGGGCTACTCTTTCCGCTTCTTCTTGCTCTTCGGGAAGTTCTCCTGTCTGAAGGAAATGGACAATCTGCTGTGCCCATGCTGGAGCTTGCGGCTCGACAACAAGGACTAAAGGCACATCTGCTGCTGCGGGAACATCCGCTTCTACAGCGAGGACCCGCGGCTCAGCCGGAGCTTGACGTTCCCCGGCAAGCTTGCCGGAGCAAAACTTGTCGGGAGCGTCTGCTTCAACGGAACAAACCCTAGGGCTTGCCGGAGCAGACTGCTCCTTAGCACTCTTGGTGTTGATCTTGGGGACCTTCTTGGCGGCGGCTTTGGGGAGCTCTGCCGGAAAATAGTCACCAGAAATCAACTTCCTCTTCTTGCTCTGTCCAGTTGATGGCGTTATAGACGGCTGAGTCAGTTTGAGCACAAAGATCCCTGGTTCCACAGGTAACTTAAGTGCGGCGCACTTCGACAGGACATCGGCAATGTCGTTCTGAGCTCTTGGAACATGTTCCATCTGTAGGCCGTCAAAATGCTCTTCTAACTTTCTCACTTCATCAACGTAAGCTTCCATCAACGGACTCTGATAATTCTTGTTCACTTGGCGGACGACAAGCTGCGAGTCACCCCTGACAATGAGCTTCTTGATCCCAAGGTCTGCTGCGATCCTGAGACCGGGAAGCAAACCTTCATACTCTACGGTATTGTTTGTTGCTTGCTCCTTGGGAAAGTGCATCTGGACTACGTACTTGAGGTGCTCTCCGGTAGGCGCAACAAGTAGCACGCCCGCACCGGCGCCTTGCAGCGAGAAGGCACCATCAAAGTACATCAGCCACTCTTTGCTTGCTTCCTTGATGGGGATGCTTGTTTCTGGAATTTCTTCATCTGGTGTTGGCGTCCATTCTGCTATGAATTCTGCCAATGCTCTGCTGTGGATAGTTGAAGTGCTCTCAAACTTGAGGCCAAAGCTTGACAGTTCCAGCGCCCACTCCACAATCCTGCCTGTTGCTTCTGGATTCTGCAGTATCCTCTTCAGCAGAAAACGAGTGACAACTGTGATCTCATGTGCTTGGAAGTAATGGCGCTGCTTTCTCGAGGCCATGAGAAGGCCGAAAAGCAATTTTTGCACACCAGAGTACCTTGACCTAGCCCCCTGCAGAAGGGAACTAACAAAGTAAATTGGGCGCTGCACCATTCTCTTCTGTATCTCCTCATGCGCCTGCGCAGATCCATCTTTGTCGGGACCAGAGCTTGTCAGTGAAGTCTCTTGCTTGTCGCTGGATGCATCTTCCGTGGTTACTGGCTCATCATCCGCCTCCCTCTCCGCTACTAACGCAGCACTAACCACTTGAGCAACTTCTCTTGTGGCTTAGGTGCGACAAGTGTTGGAGTGGAGGACAAGTATCTCTTCAAGTCCTGTAGCGCAGCCTCCGCTTCCGAAGTCCATTTGATTGGACCTGCCTTTTTCAATATTTTGAAAAACGGCAGGGCGCGCTCAGCAGACCTAGAGATAAACCTGCTGAGAGCAGCCACGCAACCGGCAAGTCTTCGTACATCCTTGACGCGCTTTGGTGCTTCAATCTGCTCAATGGCCTTGATCTTGTCGGGATTGGCTTCAATTCCCCGCAGAGACACGAAGAACCCGAGAAGCTTGCCGAAGGGGACTCCAAACACACACTTCTCGGGGTTAAGCTTGAGGTTGATCTTGAGCAGATTTGCAAAGGTTTCGTCTAAATCCTGAATCAGAGTTGCCTTGTCCTTGCTCTTGACCACTATGTCATCCATGTAGGCCTCCACATTTCTGTGCATTTGTGGCTCAAAAGCGTCATGGACTACCCTTGCAAATGTTGAACCAGCATTCTTTAAACCGAAAGGCATCCGTGTGAAACAGTATGTGCCACATGGAGTGATGAATGCGGTCTTCTCCTCATCCTCTTCTGCCATGAAGATCTGATGGTATCCTGAATATGCCTCAAGAAATGAAAGCAAGTCACATCCAGCCGTGGAGTCAACAATCTGGTCAATGTGCGGTAAGGGAAATGGGTCTTTGGGACAAGCTTTATTGACATCGGTAAAGTCAATACAAAGCCTCCATTTCCCGTTTGCCTTGCGCACGACTACAGGATTGGCCAACCACATAGGATGGAGCACTCCTCTGACAAGGCCTGCTGCTTCCAACTTCTTGATTTCTTCTGCGATGAATTCTTGGCGCTCCACTGCTTGTTTCCGGACTTTCTGCTTGACGGGCCGCGCATGAGGACAGACGGCAAGATGGTGCTCGATTACTTTCCTGGGAACACAGGGGATGTCAGACGGTTGCCACGCAAACACATCGACGTTCGCCCGCAGGAAAGCAACGAGCGCGCTTTCCTATTTAGGGTCGAGAGTGGCACTGATGGTGAAGGTACCACCAGTGCCGTCCTCCTTGGCGGGCACCTTCTTGGTCTCTGGCGGAGCTGCCATCGTCTTGTTACGCTTGCCGGTGGAGCTCGATGGTGCGTCCTCGACGGTAGCGCAGCACTCCAAAGAGGTGCGCTTGCCGGAGTGGGCATCAGAACTCTTGCCGAACTTGGTCTTCTTCTTCCCCCGGGAGCTTCAACGGCAAGTGACTTGCGATCTGTTGCGGCTGCTGCTTCCCGGTAGATCTTGTCGGCGTAGATAAGAGCATCCTTCTTGTCGCCAGGGACAGAGATGACACTTATCGGGCCTGGCATCTTCAGCATGTTGTATGTGTAATGAGAGGCTGCCATGAATTTGGCGAGTGCTGGACGGCCGAGTATCCCATTGTAAGGCAATGGAAAGTCAGCAATGTCAAAAGTGACCCTCTCAGTCCTGAAGTTCAACTCGCTGCCAAATGTCACCAGCAACGTGATCTTTCCCTTCGGCTTGCTCCTTCCCGGATTGATTCCTTGGAATGTGCCGGTCTCTTCGAGCTCGCTGTCAGGGATCTGGAGTTTCTGAAGTACCACGGAGGAGATCAGGTTCAAGCCGGCCCCGCCGTCAACTAGCATCTTAGTGACCTTGAGGTTGCGGATAGTTGGTGAAACCAACATCGGCAAGCACCCGACCGCAGATATGCGATCAGGGTGGTCCTCAATATCAAAGATGATAGGCGTGCTGGACCATTTCAGAGGCTTGCGTGACTCGACGGGTGGCTCTGCCGCATTGACTTCCCGCACCCACTGCTTGAGCTGGCGGTGTGAAGTATGCAGAGAAGCACCACCGTCAATGCACAGGACCTCTGTGGCTTTCTGGAACACCTGCTCACCGGTCTCGTCATCATCCATATCTTCATTGTCGTCGTCATCTTCGTCCTTGTTGCGGCCGCGGGGAGGTCTGTCTCCTTGCCTCTGCTTGGCCTTGCCGCGGCGTCCTCCTCGGCCGGGGCGTTTCTTGCTGGATCCTCCAGTACCTTCTTGGGCCTTCTCCTTGTCGCGTTGCTCATATTCAGCTTTTTGCTGCTCGACAAGCTGCTCGACCTTCTTGCAGCTCTGGAGGTCATGACCCTTGGTGCGGTGGATCTTGCAGTACTGCTTGTTGGTGCTGTCCTGCTTGTCGGCGACCGCCACAGCCTGGCAGTTGGTAGCTCCGGCTTTCTGGGCGTCACCTCCGTTGCCGGACTGCTCAACGACTAGCACATCTTTGCCTTTCTTCTTCCTGTTGTTCCGCCGCTGGTTTTTCTTTGCCGGGGCAGCATCCTCGCTATCAGATCCTCCTGCTTCTGTATTCTCTCCGGGGAGTTTCCTCCCTTCCTCAGCACGTGCACACTTGTCGGCCAGGGCATATAGCTCACTGACGTCTCTGATCTTGCACATCGCCATCTCCTCCCGCATCCTGTGGTTTTGCACGTTCTGATGGAACGCGCTGATGACCGCGGCAGGGTGGACATCTGGGATGTTGTGTTGTACACGGCTGAATCTCTGAATGTACTTGCGCAGGGGCTCTCCTTCCTTCTGGGTGAGCAGATGAAGGTCGCTCTCTTGGTCATGAGGTTTGTGGCCGCCTGTAAAGGCGCCGACAAACTGATGGCATAGATCTGCCCAGGAAGATATGGAGTTATCCGGCAAGTGCATGAGCCAGGACCTGACATTGGGCTTGAGCACCAGCGGGAAGTAGTTGGCAAGGATCTTGTCGTCCCGCCCCCCGGCAGCTTGCACCGCGATGGTGTAGTTGCTGAGGAACTCCGACGGATGTGACTTGCCGTCGTACTTCTCTGGTACGTCTGGCTTGAAATTCTTCGTGCTGGGCCACTAGACTTGCCGCAGCTCACGAGTGAACGCAGGGCAACCTACCGCGTACGGCAAGTCTCCTGGTTCCCCTGGCGCATGCATGTCAACAGAGGGCCCAGGGCGCTGGTCCGATTGACGTCACGCTTCTCTCCGACGCTCGATGCGAGTACGAGCGTCTTCTTGCTGTCGTTCGTGAAGAACTTGGCGCTGATCGCGACGAGCTCGTGGATCTGATGATGCGGTGGAGTCGCTGTCAAGGTAGATCCGACGAGTCGGTGATCTTGGCCTTCGGGGCGGAGAGTGCATGGTGGTTGCACCCCCACCGGTTTTGTCGCCATCGGCTCGTGCCTGGTAGTCTTGCCGCAGCTGCGATGTACTCGGCTGCCGTGGAGTGTCGCCGTTGGCGAAGCCGATGAGACTCTGAATGGTGGCCCTCCATTCATCGATCTTGTCCGCCGTTGGAGGGTAATCCAGGAGCAGTTGAGCTCGTGCCAAAGCTTCTGCTGGAGTGGTGGGCGGCAGTGGCGAACGGTGCGAGGAGCGGGATATGCTCGGACTTCTAACTATGTTAGAAGGAGCAGTATTCCGTCCAGGCGACCGTGTCTCGCTCGTGCCAACATGTTGGCGTGTATGCTGGTCTTGAGCACCCCGAGATCCACCAGCTCGATCTTGGTCCAACGAACGTATGGTACCACGAGTACCATGACGCTGTCGGTCCCGCGCCTCATGAGATGGGCGTGGTGCATGTACGGACGCCGAGGTCTGCGCAGCCTTGTCCTTGGACCTGGCAACACCGTGAGCTCCCTCGTCGACGCCCGTTCTTCGCCGGCGTCTACCCCACCACCTGTTTGCTCCAGTGGTGGTGGGATCGATGCGGACGGAGCAGCCACCTCCGAAGCCTTCTTCTTCGGCGGCATGTCGATGAAGAAGATGAAGATCTAGCTTGTGTGAATGCCAGATCAGGTTCACACAGCCTCGACGCCCCCTACCTGGCGCGCCAAAGATGTCGGGGAAAGCTGACCCACGAACACCTATGGGACCGGCGGACCGAGCCCCTTTCGGTTCGGCGGGGGGCGGAGATCGCGCGAAGAGCAGATTGAGGCGAAGCACACGAGCAGTTTACCCAGCTTCGGAGCTCTCCGGAGAGATAATACTCCTACTGCTGCATGTCTGAGTGTACTGAGTTCTTGCTCGGGAGCGCTAAGTGCTACAGTACTCACTAGCTGCTAGCGAGACCGAGTGTGAGTGTTTTCTGCCTTCGAACCCCCCTCTACGTTGCGCATGGGCCTCCTTTTATATGCTCAAGGGGTCACCGACAGGTGGCAACGTAGACAAGGGTAAAAATGGAAAAGGAGTTGCGGTTGGTACAACTACTTGTACAGTGTATCATACCTAACCCTGACGGCAGGGGACAAAGGCATTAAATGCTCGTCCGCGTCGCCCAAACAGTGCAAAAAAGGACCGTTAGGGACGCCACCGCTTGCCACGATGGCAATCTTGTCAGCGCCGCATGCCACCGCGCACCGCTGGCTGCACAGCCTCTTGCCACACGCGCCTGGAAAGGTCTCAGGGCGACACGTTGGTGGATGTGCTGGAGCGTGGGTACAGAGTGGTAGCTTGCCGCGGCAAGCGCATTGCCGCGGTCATTGTCTTGTCGTGTCCGGAAGCTTGTCGCTCACCGGGCCTCGCCGGGACGCGTGGCGCGTCGCGGTAAGTTCCTTGAGATGCCTCGGTTGGCCTTCCCGGCAAGCTCCTCTTGCCGGGGCCTTGTCTCCTTGGCTTGAGTATTTTGTTCTTGAATGGCTCCAAAGGAACCACGGAGGACCTTGGCGGTCACCCGGCAAGCCTTGCCGCGGGGCGCTGCGACTGCCCGTGCACAAGTTCGGGATACTAGGGTACCCCTACTCTAGTACACCGACAAAAAACAGAGGATTTTGTCGTGGTACGGTGGTCAAAACCTTCGGGAGATTATATAATGAATTTTTACCGACCAAAAGAAGTATCGTGCAAGAAAACAGAGTCCGGAGGGCACACGGGGTGTCCACGAGGCAGTGGGGTAGGGCGCGCCCTCCACCATCGTGGATGCCTCGTGTCTCCTTCGGACTACTTCTTATTTTCCTAATTTTTAAAATATTCCAAAACGGAGAAAATTTGCTATTTGAGAAGTTTTGGAGTCGGTTTACTTACCGTACCATATACCTATTCCTTTTCGGAGTCTGAAATGTTCTGGAAAGTGTCCCTTATGTACTCCTCCGGGGTTACGGTGTCAATAATATTGGTTTCAACATTTATGGGATTACCTGAGATATAAAGTTTGATTCTTTGACCGTTCACCACCTTCGGATTTGTGCCTTCGGCGTTGTTGATTTTTATGGCACCGGAACGATAGACCTCCTCGACAATTTAAGGACCTTCCCATTTAGAGAAAAGTTTTCCTACAAAAAATCTTAAACGAGAGTTGTATAGCAAAACATAATCACCTACATTAAACTCACGCTTTTGTATCCTCTTGTCATTGCCATCTTTTAACTTTTTCTTTAAACAATTTGGCATTCTCATAGGCCTGGGTTCTCCATTCATCAAGCGAGCTAATATCAAATAGCCTCTTCTCACCGTCAAGTTTGAATTCATAATTGAGCTCTTTAATAGCCCAATATGACTTATGTTCTAGTTAGAGAGGTAAGTGACATGCTTTTCATAAACCATTTTATACGGAGACATACCCATAGGATTTTTATATGCAGTTCTGTAGGCCCATAATGCATCATCAAGTTTCTTGAACCAATTCTTTCTAGATGTATTAACAGTCTTTTGCAAAATTAATTTGATCTCTCTACTACTCAACTCTACTTGACCACTAGAACGTGGATGGTATGGAGATGCAATTCTATGATTAACATCATACTTAGAAAGCATTTTACGAAAAGCATCATGTATAAAATGTGAACCACCATCAGTCATTAAATATCTAGGGACTCCAAACCTCGAAAAAATAACTTCTTTAAGCATCATAATAGATGTGTTATGATCAACACTACTAGTTGGAATAGCTTCTACCCACTTAGTAACGTATCAACAGCAACTAAAATATGTGTATACCCATTAGAGGATGGGAAAGGTCCCATATAATCAAAGCCCCAAACATCAAATGGCTCAATGACAAGTGAATAGTTCATAGGCATTTCATGACATCTACTAATATTACCAATTCTTTGACATTCATCACAAGACAAGACAAACTTACGGGCATCTTTGAAGAGTATAGGCCAATAAAAACCGGATTGCAATACCTTATGTGCAGTTCTATCTCCATCGTGGTGTCCTCCGTAAGCCTTGGAGTGAAACTTGCGTAGGATCCGTTCCTTTTCATGCTCAGGTACACAACATCTAATAACACCATCTACTCCTTTATAAAGGTGTGGGTCATCCTAGAAGTAATGTCTTAAATCATAGAAAAACTTTTTCTTTTGCTTGTATGTGAAACTAGGTGGTATAAATTTAGCAACTATGTAATTAGCATAATCAGCATACCATGGAGAAGTACGAGAAGCATTTATGATAGCTAATTGTTCATCAGGAAAACTATCATCCACAAGTAGTGGGTCATAAAGAACATTCTCTAACCTAGACAAGTTGTCTGCAACGGGGTTCTCAGCTCCCTTTCTATCAATGATATGCAAATCAAATTCTTGTAGCAAGAGAACCCATCTAATAAGTCTAGGTTTAGCATCTTTCTTTTCCATAAGGTATTTAATAGCAGCATGATCAGTGTGAACAGTTACTTTGGAATCAACAATATAAGGTCTGAACTTATCACAAGCAAATACAACTGCTAAGAATTCGTTTTTAGTAGTAGTTTAATTTGTTTGGGCACTGTCTAGAGTTTTACTAGCATATTGGATAAAATTTAATTTCTTATCAACTCTTTGCCCTAGAACAACACCTATAGCATAATCACTAGCATTACACATGATTTCAAAGGGTAAATTCCAATCAGGTAGCTAAACAATAGGTGTAGAAATCAAGGCTTTCTTAAGTATTTCAAGTGCTTCTACAGAATCATCATCAAAGACAAAAGGAACATCTTTTTGTAAGAGATTAGTCAGAGGCCTAGAAATTTTAAAGAAGTCTTTAATAAACCTCCTATAAAAACCGGCATGACCGAGGAAACTTCTTATACCTTTGATGTCCTTAGGACACGACATCTTTTCAATAGCATCTACTTTAGCTTTATCAACTTAAATACCTCTTTCAGACATTTTATGCCCCAAGACAATACCTTCATTAACCATAAAGTGGCACTTCTCCCAATTCAAGACAAGATTAGTTTCTTCACATCTCTGCAAGACTCAATCAAGGTTGCTTAAGCAATCATGAAAAGAAGTTCCATACACAGAGAAATCATCCACGAAAACCTCAACAATATTTTGACAGAAGTTAGAGAATATAGCAGTCATACATCTTTGAAAGGTAGCAGGTGCATTGCATAAACCAAAAGGCATACGTCTATAAGCAAAGGTACCGAAAGGGCAAGTAAAAGTGGTCTTATCCTGATCCTCTTTTGACACAGGTATTTGAGAGAAACCAGAATAACCATCTAGAAAACAAAAATGAGTATGTTTGGATAGTCTTTCTAGCATTTGATCAATAAAAGGTAGAGGGTAATGATCTTTTCTAGTAGCTTTATTTAATTTGCAGAAATCAATTACCATTCTATAACCTGTAACAATTCTTTGTGGGATGAATTCATCTTTATCATTAGGAACAACAGTAATACCTCCCTTCTTAGGGACACAATGGACATGACTTACCAACTGACTATCAACAACAGAATAAATTATACCTGCCTCCAGAAGCTTTAGTATTATTTCTTACCACTTCTTTCATTTTAGGGTTTAACCGTCGTTGATGATCAACAACTAGTTTAGCATCTTTCTCCAATTTTATTTTATGATGGCATAGAGTGGGACTAATGCCCTTAAGATCATCGAGAGTATATCCAATAGCAGCACGGTGCTTCTTCAGAGTTTTCATTAATTCCTCTTCTTCATGCTCTGAAAGGTTAGCACTAATAATAACAGGATATATCTTATTTTCACCAAGATAAGCATATTTAAGAGTATCAGGTAATTGTTTAAGCTCAAACACAGGATCTCCCTTGGGTGGAGGAGGATCCCCTAGGATTTCAATAGGCAAGTTGTGTTTCAAAATAGGTCCCTATTTAAAGAATACTTCATATATTTCCCTTCTTTCATTCATAAACATATCATTTTCATGGTTGAGCAAATATTGTTCTAAAGGATCATTAGGAGGCACAACAATAGAAGCAAGACCAATAATTTCATCTTTACTAGGCAATTCTTTATCGTGGGGTTGTCTACGAAATTTAGCAAAATTAAAATCATGAGACATATCCCCCAAACCAACAGTAAAAATATCTTTTTCGCAGTCTATCTTAACATTGACAGTATTCAAGAAGGGTCTACCGAATATAATGGGACAAAAGTCATATTGTGAGGAACCAAGAACAAGAAAATCAGTAGGATATTTAATTTCCCGCACAAGACTTCAACATCTCTAACAATCCCAATTGGTGAAATAGTACTCTATTGGCAAGGTTAATAGTAACATCAATACCTTCTATTTCAGCAGGTGCAATATCATGCATAATTTCTTTGTATAATGAATGTGGTATTGCACTCGCACTAGCACCCATATCACATAAGCCATGATAACAATGATCTCCTATTTTAATAGAAACAACAGGCATGCCAACAACAGGTCTATGTTTACCTTTAGTATTGGGTCTAGCAATTCTAGCAGCTTCATCGCAGAAATAAATAACATGCCCATAAATATTATTTACCAAGAGATCTTTAACCATAGCAATACTAGGTTCAACTTTAATTTGCTCAGGGGGTGTAGGTGTTCTAGCATTACTCTTATGGACCACAGTTGAAGCTTTAGCATGATCCTTTATTCTAACAGGAAAAGGTGGTTTCTCAATATAAGTAGTAGGAACAATAGGATCAACATTATAAGTGATAGTCTTTTCATCAACTTTAATCGGTTCTACTACTTTTACTTCAATAGGAGGATGATATTTAAACCACTTCTCCTTAGGGATATCAACATGAGTAGCAAATGATTCACAGAAAGAAGCTACTATATCAGAGTCAAGCCCATATTTAGTGCTAAATTCACGAAAAGCATCGGTATCCATAAAAGATTTAACACAATCAAACTTAGGTGTTATACCTGACTCCTTACCTTCGTCGAGTTCCCAATCTTCATAGTTGCGTTTAATTCTTTCCAATAAATCCCATCTGAATTCAATATTCTTCATCATAAAAGAACCAGTACAAGAAGTATCAAGCATGGAGCGATTATTGAGAGAAAGTCGAGCATAATTTTTTTGAATAATAATTTCTCTTGAGAGCTCATGATTGGGGCATGAATATAACACTGACTTAAGCCTCCACCAAGCTTGAGCAATACTTTCTCCTTCACGAGGTCAAAAATTATATATATAATTACGATCACAATTAACCAGATGCATAGGATAAAAATCTGATGAAATTCCAGTTTCAATCGGTTGTAGTTCCATGATCCAATATCATCACATAGCCTAAACCATGTCAATGCCTTTCCCTTCAAATATAAAAGATAAGACCTTCTTCTTGATAACATCCTCGGGCATACCTGCAAGCTTAAATAATCCACAAACTTCATCCACATAGATTAGGTGCATATCGAGATGTAATGTTCCATCTCATGTATAGAGATTAGCTAGCAGTTTCTCTATCATACCCAAAGGAATTTCAAAAATAAGTATTTTCAGTGGGTTTAGTAGGTTGAGGAGAAATTCTTTGCTCTTTTGGTCGGGGTGAAGATACCTCGAACAAGCCCCTCAAAGGATTATTTTCCATAGTAACAAGTGACAGTAAATTTCAGCACACTATATAAATGTTTCCTTACCAAATTTCACCTACCAAAGGCGCTTCACTCCCTGGCAACGGTGCCAGAAAAGAGTGTTGATGACCCACATGTATAGGGGATCTATCGTAGTCCTTTTGATAAGTAAGAGTGTCGAACCCAACGAGGAGCAAAAGGAAGTGACAAGCAGTTTTCAGTAAGGTATTCTCTGCAAAAGAACTGAAATTATCGGTAACAGATAGTTTTGTGAAAAGGTAATTCATAACGGGTAACAAGTAACAAAGTAACTAAGGTGCAGGATGGTGGCCCAATCCTTTTTGTAACAAAGGACAAGCCTAGACAACCTCTTATATAAAGCAAAGCGCTCCCGAGGATATATGGGAATTTCGGTCAAGCTAGTTTCCATCATGCTTATATGATTCACGCTCGTTACTTTGATAATTTGATATGTGGGCGGACCGGTGCCTGGGTACTGCCCTTCCTTGGACAAGCATCCCACTTATGATTAACCCCTCCCGCAAGCATCCGAAACTACGAAAGAAGAATTAAGGTAAACCTAACCATAGCATGAAACATATGGATCCAAATCAGCCCCTTGCGAAGCAACGCATAAACTAGGGTTTAAGCTTCTGTCACTCTAGCAACCCATCATCTGCTTATTACTTCCCAATGCGTTCCCCTAGGCCCAAATAATGGTGAAGTGTCATGTAGTCGACATTCACATAACACCACTAGAGGAAAGACAACATACATCTCATCAAAATATCGAACGAATACCAAATTCACATGACTACTTATAACAAGACTTCTCCCATGTCCTCAGGAACAAACGTAACTACTCACAAATTATATTCATGTTCATAATCAGAGGGGTATTAATATGCATAAAGGATCTGAACATATGATCTTCCACCGAATAAACCAACTAGCATCAACTACAAGGAGTAATCAACACTACTAGCAACCCATAGGTACCAATCTGAGGTTTTGAGACAAAGATCAGATACAAGAGATGAACTAGGGTTTGAGAGGAGATGGTGCTGGTGAAGATGTTGATGGAGATTGACCCCTTCTCGATGAGAGGATCAATGGTGATGATGATGGCGACGATTTCCCGCTCCCGGAGGGATGTTTCCCCGGCAGAATAGCTCCGCCGGAGCCCTAGATTGGTTCCGCCAAGGTTCCGTCTCGAGACGGCAGCGCTTTGTACCGAAATCTTCCTTATGATTTTTCCAGGGCAAAAGACACAATATAGCAGAAGATGGGCATCGGGGGCCTGCCTGGTGGCCCAAGAGGTAGGGGCGCGCCCAGGGGGTAGGGCACGCCCTCCACCCTCATGGCTGCTGGGTGGCCCCCCTCCGGTGTTTTCTTCGCCCAATATTTTTAATATATTCCAAAACTGACTTTCGTGGAGTTTCAGGACTTTTGGAGTTGTGCAGAATAGGTCTCTAATATTTGATCCTTTTCCAGCCCAGAATTTCAACTGCCGGCATGCTCCCTCTTCATGTAAACCTTGTAAAATAAGAGAGAAAAGGCATAAGTATTGTGAAATAATGTGTAGTAACAGACCACAATGCAATGACTATCGATATAAAAGCATGATGCAAAATGGACGTATCAGTAATATATTGCGCCTTGAACTTACTACGTTCCCCAACACATATTGCGCCTTGAACTTCTCCTCGTCTTTGATGACCCTAAAGCAATGGGAGAGGTTGGAGCACTTGCCATTGTGTTGGACCTTGAATGCCTCCAAAGCTTTAAATGCCTACAAATGTATATCATGCAAGCATATTGGCAAATGGTATGCAAATGAACACACAAACTTAAATGGAATGACACAAAAAGAGGGCGGCTTGCTAGCATACCATGTCTTGCATTCCGATGCCGCTCACGGGGCGGGCCTTGACGCTCTCAAGAGTGGCACAAAACTTGTTGCACTCTTTTTGGATCACCCTCCATCACTCTGAAATGGACACCCACCTGCGCGTGCTTACTATTTGGTACGACGGAAATTTCTTGCGCTCATGGAACTCACGATGAACACGAATCAAAAAGTTGAATGCTTTTGTTCGGCGCCCGTCTTGGGGTCTTGCCCAATGTCTCTCGAACACTCACAAATAAGCTTGTCCTCGGCTATCGTGTATGCCTTGGTCCGCTTGCTCTTCTGCTTCGGCTTCACCCTGGTGGCTTGGTTGGCGAGCTCGTCCTCAAACAAAGGCTCCCCTTCGATGTTGCACTAGTCCTCTTCCTCTTGCCCATTGTCCTCCAGAAACTCGTGGTCGAGTGGGAAGCCGTCCAGGTCCAGGCCGACCTGATCATGCATGAAGGCTGCCTGATCTTGATCAAAGGTGGACGGCGTGAACGCCCCTCGGCTGTCCTGGCTTTGTGTCTTGTCGGGATCATAGCCAGCCTCGGCGGCACCGCTAGCGGCCTGCACATCACCCTCGAAGATCATGTTCTGCATGTAGTCGTCGAGGCCGGCATTCCGTCAAATAGGCTGTGTGCGCCTGAGAGCATGTCAGCTGGCATCTTCTGCGCGCGTTTCCTCACGCCTCCAGATGACGAGCCACCGGCCACCGATGTGGCATTGAGGTCGATGTGCGCGGGCGCGGGCATGGAAGGCGCCACCATGCTCACCTCGAGAGAGCACTCCCTGGAGAGGCGGGAGGCCTGTGGGTAGACATGGAAGCAGAGCATCGGGATGCAAGCCGACATGCGGGGCGAGTCGGGCAGCACCATCCGAGGGAACACGAATGAGCCGGTGCTGGCCGCGGCCACGGCGGCGTTGACGAGGCTGTGCTGGCTAGGTTTAACCCTAACATATAGAGCGCCTCCCTCGTTGCCGCCATGACGCGTGTGTTGGTGACCTCCTACTGCGCGGTGGCGCGACGGCGGCCGCCGCGATGGCTTCATTCCTTGCGTCCACCGTGTGCTTCCGGCCCTTCCTCTTGGCCGACTTCCTTGCCCGCTGTTCGGGCGTCAGTGGCTTCTTCGGCTTGGGCGCGACAATGGTCTTGCGGGGGCGCGAGGCTTGCCTTTGCTGGAGGGGGTGGTCGTCATGCCGGACAAGGCGAGGGAGGCGAGGCCGTCAGTAGCGCCGTCCATGGTGGGGGGGGGGGGGAGGGGACGGCAGCGCACGCGGGTGGGAGGTTTTTTCAGGGAAAATGGTGGAGGCCGCCACCGACCAGGGGGGCCCAGGGGAGGAGAAGGCGCGCGCGCGCGTCCATCTCTTGTCCGCGCTGACACAAATCCAGCTCAAAAATGGGCCGGGAATGGGTCGGCAGGCGGACGAAAAGCGACGGCGCGTTTGGCCGTCTTTTGTGTTCACACTGTCGCTTTTCGTCCAAAAGCGCCGTCGTGCATGTACACTTCAATGTGTTCGCACTTTCGACCGCACGCTTTCTGTCATGCATGTACATCCATGACGATTTTATGACAGAATCAAGATAGTCATACATGTGCTGTCGTTGAAGTGTTCCATGACATTACCAAAATTATCATCATGGAAGTGTCCACTTCCATGATGATAAATCGCGCGTCATATAAGTGCTTTCGTCAAGGGTGACCGACACGTGGCATGCACCATAACAGGACGCTGTTAAGCGCCGTTAAGCTATCGGGTCCAGTTTTGGATCCGATAACCCGCTAACAGCCACGACCAATGCCGATTTTGCACATGTAAAATTCTCATTGGCCGACGGAACCATGCGTCAGCTCCGCATTGGCACAGGTGTCACTCATCCAACGGTCGAGATGGGCCTATGATATGTTGACATGTGGACGGGCCCAAAAGTGTCCCATAAAGTTTAAATGGGCTGGCCCAACTAAAAGCCTAGAAGATTTAGCAAACCATAATGGGCCGACCCAGCAAAAGGCCCACAAGATTTTGCGGACCATAATGGGCCGGCCCAGCTAAAGTCCCAACATTCTCAGTTAAGGCCCGTATGGCTATGTCGGCATTTTGGGAACGGGGGTCCCCATACTTGCCTGCCTGCGGCCTGCGGCGTGGCTCAACCAGTGGCCCAGTACGGCCCGTCTTCATCAACTAACACTCAAGACCCTCGCGAGTGGCCAAGCCTCGCGGGGCAGACGACATAAGGCCTCCTCAGGGGCGGCCTCACCAGGCTGGCTCACGAGGAGGCGGAGAGATCAAGGCAAGGGGTACCTCGCAGGTTCCGGTGATGCAAGCCATGATGATCAAGACCAGGCGGGTGCCAGGCGGGCGTCAGCCTACGCAGAGTCCTCGTTTCCTCTTTGGTGCTAAGGGGGTAAGCGCAGGCGTGGAGTACCGAGGCATCAGACAAATGTTTCCATATCGGTGCAACAAGACCAAGACCAGCAGGACGGCAGGACGGAGGTCCCCATGGAGCCCAAGGCGGCGTCACCACCAGCGCCTTTAGCAGGCGAAGACCACCTTTAGACAGGATAGCTTGTACTAGTTGTCCCCTTTCAAAATGGCCTTTGTTGGATCCCTTCCCGCTCAATATTAGGGAAGAGGACCAGGGCCTCTATAAATAGGGCTAACCACCACAGTAGATGAGGGAGACAAAACGAGACAAGTTAAGTTCATCTACACAGCGGACCAGCTCAAGAACACCTCTCCTCGCGAGGCTGTTCTTCCCTTGTACTGTTCATCGTCAACCCAAGAGGCAATCCACTACCACACACAGGAGTAGGGTATTACACCACAACGGTGGCCCGAACCTGTATAAATCTTGTGTCTCTTGTGCTGCGAGTTCATCGATCTAGCTTAGGGATCGCGGCGAGGCTGATAGCGAGATTCAGTAGGGGGAAATCTTCGTGCGCACCCCAGTGTTCGAACCTTAAGGGTTTTGCCGGAACCCGATATCCGACATTTGGCACGCCGAAATCTTCCTTTCGCTGATCCGCGCCCCATCGCTTCGTCGCATCCATGTCGGACGCCCGCCGAGCCCGCACAGAGCGCCGGGCTTCTCTCACCGCTCACGTCGCCCAGACGGCTCCTGTCAGTGGACCTCCTCGTCATTCTCCGTCGCTTGCCTCCAACGCCGCCACCGGCCCGGCGGGCAACGAGTAGCAAGCATCCTCGTTGCAACCCTCGGTGCAGCGGGAAGGCCACACCGCCACTCTGTTATTGACCCCAGCTGGCTCCTCGTCCCACGCTCGTCGCACCCCCACGGACGCGCAGGCCGCGCTGCTTCTGGCACGTGAGCTCCTGCACTACCGCCCTGTCGACGAACTCTATGAAGAATGGCTCGCTCGCATCACTGAGCTCGTCGACGCCGCAGGGGGCTCTCCCGTGCCATCCCTCTCGCTGCCTCACCCTCCGCCAGGTATGGGCGATGCGGCTCAGGGAGCGCCTCCACCACCTCCTCCCCAAGACGGCGCCCTGGCTCCAAGGCGTGCGGTCCCTGGACGTGACCCACCGCATCCAGCGCCCGCGTGCCAAGGCCGTGCTCCCCGTGCTCCCCGCACCGGCGCGACAAGGCCGCGTGCTGCCTCTGGCAGCGGTGCACGGGTACCATCAAGAGCAAGCTACACATCAGCAAAGGGCCCCGGTGACCACAACAAGTTGTTGCGCCTTCACCATCGAGCTGTGTAGCGTTGCTTGGCCGGGCAAGTTCAAGCCAGATCTACCTCCTCGCTACGACGGCAACCCCGACCCTGCGGAGTTCTTGCAGCTCTACAAGCTGAGCATCGAGGCGGCCAACAGAGACAAGAATGTCATGGCAAACTGGTTTCCCATGGCGCTCAAGGACGGTGCCCGCTCGTGGCTCCTGAACCTGCCTCCTGGCTCGATCTCATCCTGGGACGAGATGTGTAGCCGCTTCATCGCCAACTTCCAGGGCACTCGAGACCGCCCCCCGGCCGTGGGTGACCTGCGCCGCATCAAGCAACAACCTGGGGAGACCCGCAGAAATACATCTAGCACTTCAACAGCGTCCGCCTCAAGATCCCTAAGGTGATGGACGAGGCCATCATCTCGGTGTTCTTCGATGGCGTTCGCAACGTCAAGATGAAGGAGGAGCTCGCCATCCATGAGGAGTTGTGCACATCCCTGGAGCTGTTCAACCTGGCAACCAAGTGCGCAAGCCTCTCCCTCCTCGAGCTTCCAGTTGCTGACCCAGAAGAGAAGAAGACCAAGGCCAAGGATGTGAAGTGCAAGGGAGTAGCCGTGCTTGCAGCAGAACCAGACACGAGGCATGGCGGGGACCAGCCGGAGTCGTCCAAGGGCAGCCGACCATTCTGCGCCTACCATAACCTCCACACCCACAACACCAACGAGTGCCAGGAGCTCAGGGCCGTTCTAGAAGGACGCTTCGGTCAACGCCCTGAGTGCAATGACTGGGGCTACGGCCGAGGAGGAGGACGTGGCGGAGGATGATGGGATGATCGTGGCCCTCACCAAGAGTGGCGTGACCGACCTCATGAGGATCGCTGGTAGGATCAGCCTCGTGAGGGCGCCTAGAGGGATCAGCCTCGTGAGGACCGCCTGCAAGGCAACGCAGGTCTTCCTCCGTTGTCGCCGCCGCCAAGGAGGAATCATGACCACTGATACATCTCCAACGTATCTATAATTTTTGATTGTTCCATGCTATTATATTACCCGTTTTGGATGTTTATGGGCTTTACTTTACACATTTATATCATTTTTGGGACTAACCTACTAACTGAAGGCCCATCCCGTATTGCTATTTTTTTGCCTAGTATTTCGAAGAAAAGGAATATCAAACGGAGTCCAAACGGAATGAAACCTTTGGGAGCATGATTTTTGGAACGAACGTGATCTAGGAGACTTGGAGTTCAAGTCAATGAAGCTTCGAGGTGGCCACGAGGGTGGGGGGCGCCCCCCTACTGGGTGTGCCCCTGTCTCCTGGGCTCCCCGAGCGTACCTCGACCGACTTCTTTCGCCTATATAAGTCCATATGCCCTAAAAACATCGAAGACAACAATAGATCGGGAGTTCCGCCGCCGCAAGCCTCTATAGCCACCAAAAACCTCTCGGGAGCCCATTCCGGCACCCTGCCGGAGGGTGGATCCCTCACCGGTGGCCATCTTCATCATCCCGGCGCTCTCCATGACGAGGAGGGAGTAGTTCACCCTCAGGGCTGAGGGTATGTCCCAGTAGCTATGTGTTTGATCTCTCTCTCTCTCTCTCTCTCTCTCTCTCTCTCTCGTGTTCTTGAGGTGATACAATCTTGATGTATCACGAGCTTTGCTATTATAGTTGGATCTTAAGATGTTTCTTCCCCTCTACTCTCTTGTAATGGATTGAGTTTTCTCTTTGAAGTTATCTTATCGGATTGAGTCTTTAAGGATTTGAGAACACTTGATGTATGTCTTGCCGTGCTTATCTGTGGTGACAATGGGATATCACGTGATCCACTTGATGTATGTTTTGGTGATCAACTTGCAGGTTCCGCCCAAGAACATATGCATAGGGGTTGGCACACGTTTTCGTATTGACTCTCCGGTAGAAACTTTGGGGCACTCTTTGAAGTACTTTGTGTTGGTTGAATAGATGAATCTGAGATTGTGTGATGCATATCATATAATCATGCCCACAGATACTAGAGGTGACAATGGAGTATCTAGGTGACATTAGGGTTTTGGTTGATTTGTGTCTTAAGGTGTTATTCTAGTATGAACTCTATGATAGATTGAACAGAAAGAATAGCTTCGTGTTATTTTACTACGGACTCTTGAATAGATCGAGCAGAAAGGATAACTTTGAGGTGGTTTCGTACCCTACCATAATCTCTTCGTTTGTTTCCCGCTGTTAGTGGCTTTGGAGTGACTCTTTGTGGCATGTTGAGGGATAGTTTTATGATACAATTATGTTATTATTGTTGAGAGAACTTGCACTAGTGAAAGTATGAACCTTAGGCCTTGTTTCCTACCATTGCAATACCGTTTATGCTTACTTTTATCATTAGTTACCTTGATGTTTTTATATTTGCAGATTACAAATACCTATATCTACCATCCATATTGCACTTGTATCACCATCTCTTCGCCGAACTAGTGCACCTATACAATTCACCATTGAATTGGGTGTGTTGGAGACACAAGAGACTCTTTGTTATTTGGTTGCAAGGTTGCTTGCGAGAGACCATCTTCATCCTATGCATCCCACGGATTGATAAACCTTAGGTCATCCACTTGAGGGAAATTTTCTACTGTCCTACAAACCTCTGCACATAGAGGCCCAACAACGTCTACAAGAAGAAGGTTGCGTAGTAGACATCAAGCTCTTTTCTGGCGCCGTTGCCGGGGAGGTGAGTGCTTGAAGGTATATCTTTAGATCTTGCAATCAAATCTTTTTTGTTTCTTGTTTTATCACTAGTTTAGTTTATAAAAGAAAAACTACAAAAAAATGGATTTAAGTTTGCCTCATACGCTTCATCTTTTTAATATCTTTCGTGAGAATGATGAAAAGGAAAATTGTGCTCAAGTGCTAGAAGAAGAATGCATTAAAATGTTTGGTACTACTCCCTCCGTCCCATAATGTAAGATTTTTTGACACTGCACTAGAGTCAAATAAGCGTCTTACATTATGGGACGGAGGGAGTAGATCTTTGTATGATGAGCATGATTGCAATGTTGTTAGCATGAATTCCTTGAATATCCATGTTGCTAATGATATGCAAAGCCACAAGCTTGGGGAAGCTATGTTTGATGAAGATGATATGTTTAGTCCCCCAAGTTTTGATGAGAATATTTATTATGATGAAAGCATGCCTCCTATTTATGATGATTATATTTATGAAAGTGGATTTGGAGAGGTCGTGACTTTATTTAGTGATGAATCCACTATTTCGGAAGAGGTTCCAATTGATTATGAGAACAAAGTTGCTATCTATGATGATTATTGTGATGACTTGTATGCTATTAAGAATAATGATAACCATGAAACTTGTCATCATTGTTTTATTTTTTAATTGGATTATGCCTCACATGATAATTATTTTGCAGAGTTTGCTCCCACTACTATTCATGAGAAGAAATTTGCTTATGTGGAGAGTAGTAAATTTTCTATGCTTGTAGATCATGAAAAGAATGCTTTATGTGATGGTTATATTGTTGAATTCATTCATGATGCTACTGAAAATTATTATGAGGGAGGAATATATGCTTGTAGGAATTGCAACAATATCAAGTTTCCTCTCTATGTGCTTAAAATTTTGAAGTTATGCTTGTTTTGCTTTCCTATGCTAGTTGATTCTTGTTCCCATAAATTGTTTGCTCACAAAATCCCTATGCATAGGAAGTGTGTTAGACTTAAATGTGCTAGTCATATTCTTCATGATGCTCTCTTTATGTTTCAATTCTTATCTTTTATGTGAGCATCATTGTCATCATCATGCCTAGCTAAAAGGCATTAAAGAAAAGCGCTTGTTGGGAGACAACCCAATATTTATCCTTACTGTTTTTATGTGTCCACATGATTATGCTACTATAGTAATCATGTTTTATAGCTTTTGTTTCAATAAAGTGCCAAGTAAGACCTTTAGGATAGCTTACGGTGATAGTTGTGTTGATCC
Source organism: Triticum timopheevii (assembly GCA_963921465.1). Lineage (NCBI taxonomy): Eukaryota > Viridiplantae > Streptophyta > Magnoliopsida > Poales > Poaceae > Triticum > Triticum timopheevii. The sequence continues at coordinate 252,663,310 of OY997262.1, read as the reverse complement.
TGCTGAAAATCAGAAACTCTTGCGCCCAATAAATTAGTTTTGATAATTCACAGAAGCGTGATTCTGATCTGATTCATTTTGATCTGCATTGGTACAAATATTTCTTAGGAATTCCTAATTTTTTAGGATCTTTTTAGTTCCAGAAGTAAATGTTTGATACAGATTACTACAGACTGTTCTGTTTTTGACAGATTCTGTTTTCTTTGTATTGTTTGCTTATTTTTATGAATCTATGAGTAGTATCGAAGAGTATGAACCATAGAGAAGTTGGAATACAGTAGATATTACACCAATATGAATTTAGAATGAGTTCACAACGGTACCTAAGTGGTGGTTTATTTTCTTATACTAACGGAGCTTACGAGTTTCCTGTTGAGTTTTGTGTTGTGAAGTTTTCAAGTTTTGGGTAAAGATTCGATGGACTATGGAATAAGGAGTGGCAAGAGCCTAAGCTTGGGGATGCCCAAGGCACCCCAAGGTAATATTCAAGGACAACCAAGAGCCTAAGCTTGGGGATGCCCCGGATGGCATCCCCTCTTTCGTCTTCGTTCATCGGTAACTTTACTTGGAGCTATATTTTTATTCGCCACATGATATGTGTTTTGCTTGGAGCGTCTTGTATGATAATAGTATTTGCTTTTTAATTTACCACAATCATCCTTGCTGTACACACCTTTTGGGAGAAGCCCACTTGATTAGCATTTATTAGAATACTCTATGTGCTTCACTTATATCTTTTGAGCTAGATAGTTTTTGCTCTAGTGCTTCACTTATATCTTTTAGAGCACGGTGGTGGCTTAATTTTGAAGAAATTGTTGATATCTCATGCTTCACTTATATTATTTTGAGAGTCTCTTAGAACATCATGGTTTTTTCTATGGTTATAAAATTGGTCCTAGAATGATGAGCATCCAAGTTGGGTATAATAAAACTATCATAGGAAGTGAATTGGATGCTATGATCAATTTGATACTTGATAATTGTTTTGAGATATAGAGGTGGTAATATTAAAGTCATGCTAGTTGGGTGATTATGAATTTAAAGAATGCTTGTGCTAAAGATTGTGATTCCCGTAGCATGCACGTATGGTGAACCGCTTTGTGATGAAGTTGGAGCACAATTTTATTTATTGATTGTCTTCCTTATGAGTGACGGTCAGGGACGAATGATAGTCTTTTCCTACCAATCTATCTCCCTAGGAGCATGCGCGTAGTACTTTGTTTTTGATGACTTGTAGATTTTTGCAATAAGTATATGAGTTCTTCATGACTAATGTTGAGTCCATGGATTATACGCACTCTCACCCTTCCACCATTGCTAGCCTCTCTTGTGCCGCGCAACTTTCACCGGTACCATACACCCACCATATACCTTCCTCAAAACAGCCACCATACCTATCTATTATGGTATTTCCATAGCCATTCCGAGATATATTGCCATGCAACTTTCCACCGTTCCGTTTATATGACACGCATCATTATTGTCATATTGCTCTTTGCATGATCAGGTAGTTGACATCGTATTTGTGGCAAGGCTACCTTCATAATTTTCATACATGTCACTCTTGATTCATTGCATATCCCAATACACCGCCAGAGGCATTCATATAGAGTCATATCTTGTTCTAAGTATTGAGTTGTAATCTTGAGTTGTAAGTAAATAGAAGTGTGATGACCTTCATTATTAGTGCATTGTCCTAGTGAGGAAAGGATTATGGAGACTATGATTCCCCCACAAGTCGGGATGAGACTTCAGACTTAAAAAAATAGAAAGGCCAAATAAAAAAAGAGAAAGGCCAAATAAAAAAATGAGAGAAAACGAGAGAAGGGACAATGCTACTATCCTTTTTACCGCACTTGTGCTTCAAAGTAGCACCATGATCTTCATGATAGAGAGTCTCCTATGTTGTCACTTTCATTTACTAGTGGGAATTTTCATTATAGAACTTGGCTTGTATATTCCAATGATGGGCTTCCTCAAAATGCCCTAGGTCTTCGTGAGCAAGCGAGTTGGATGCACACCCACTTAGTTTCTTTTGACGAGCTTTCATACATTTATAGCTCTAGTGCATCCGTTGCATGGCAATCCCTACTCACTCACATTGATATCTATTAATGGGCATCTCCATAGCCTGTTGATACACCTAGTTGATGTGAGACTATCTTCCTCCTTTTTGTCTTCTCCACAACCACCACTCTATTCCACATAAAGTGCTATGTCCATGGCTCCCGCTCATGTATTGCGTGAAAGTTGAAAAAGTTTGAGATTACTAAAGTATGAAACAATTGCTTGGCTTGTCATCGGGGTTGTGGATGATTAAATACTTTGTGTGATGAAGATAGAGCTACAGCCAGACTATATGATTTTGTAGGGATAACTCTCCTTGGCCATGTTATTTTGAGAAGACATGATTGCTTGATTAGTATGCTTGAAGTATTATTATTTCTTATGTCAATATGAACTTTTATTTTGAATCATTTGGATCTGAACATTCATGCCACAATAAATAACATTAAATTGAGAATTATGCTAGGTAGCATTCCACATCAAAAATCTGTTTTTATCATTTACCTACTCGAGGACGAGCAGGAATTAAGCTTGTGTATGCTTGACACGTCTCCAACGTATCTATAATTTTTGATTGTTCCATGCTATTATATTACCCGTTTTGGATGTTTATGGGCTTTACTTTACACAGTTATATCATTTTTGGGACTAACCTACTAACCGGAGGCCCAGCCCGTATTGCTGTTTTTTTTGCCTATTTTAGTATTTCGAAGAAAAGGAATATCAAACGGATGCCAAACGGAATGAAACCTTCGGGAGCGTGATTTTTGGAATGAACGTGATCTAGGAGACTTGGAGTTGAAGTCAAGGAAGCTTCGAGGTAGCCACGAGGGTGGGGGGGGGGGGGCGCCCCCCTACTGGGCGCGCCCCCCTGTCTCGTGGGCTCCCCAAGCGTCCCCCGACCGACTTCTTTCGCCTATATAGGTCCATATACCCTAAAAACATCGAAGACAACAATAGATCGGGAGTTCCATTGCCGCAAGCCTCTGTAGCCACCAAAAACCTCTCGGGAGCCTGTTCCGGCACCCTGCCGGAGGGGGGGATCCCTCACCGGTGGACATCTTCATCATCCCGGCGCTCTCCATGACGAGGAGGTAGTAGTTCACCCTCGGGGCTGAGGGTATGTACTAGTAGCTATGTGTTTGATCTCTCTCTCTCTCTCTCTCTCGTGTTCTTGAGGTGATACGATCTTGATGTATCACGAGCTTTGCTATTATAGTTGAATCTTAAGATGTTTCTCCCCCTCTACTCTCTTGTAATGGATTGAGTTTTCTATTGAAGTTATCTTATCGGATTGACTCTTTAAGGATTTGAGAACACTTGATGTATGTCTTGCCATGCTTATTTGTGGTGACAATGGGATATCACATGATCCACTTGATGTATGTTTTGGTGATCAACTTGCGGGTTCCGCCCATGAACCTATGCATAGGGGTTGGCACACGTTTTCGTCTTGACTCTCCGGCAGAAACTTTGGGGCACTCTTTGAAGTACTTTGTGTTGGTTGAATAGATGAATCTGAGATTATGTGATGCATATCGTATAATCATGCCCACAGATACTTGAGGTGACAATGGAGTATCCAGGTGACATTAGGGTTTTGGTTGATTTGTGTCTTAAAGTGTTATTCTAGTATGAACTCTATGATAGATTGAACGGAAAGAATAGCTTCATGTTATTTTACTACGGACTCTTGAATAGATCGATCAGAAAGGATAACTTTGAGGTGGTTTCGTACCCTACCATAATCTCTTTGTTTGTTCTCCGCTATTAGTGGCTTTGGAGTGACTCTTTGTTGCATGTTGATGGATAATTTTATGATCCAGTTATGTTATTATTGTTGAGAGAACTTGCACTAGTGAAAGTATGAACCTTAGGCATTGTTTTCTCCATTGCAATACCGTTTACGCTCACTTTTATCATTAGTTACCTTGCTGTTTTTATATTTTCACATTACAAATACCTATATCTACCATCCATATTGCACTTGTATCACCATCTCTTCACCGAACTAGTGCACCTTTACAATTTACCATTGTATTGTGTGTGTTGGGGACACAAGAGACTCTTTGTTTTTTTGTTGCAGGGTTGCTTGAGAGAGACCATCTTCATCCTACGCCTCCCACGAATTGATAAACCTTAGGTCATCCACTTGTGGGAAATTTGCTACTGTCCTACAAACCTCTGCACTTGGAGGCCCAACAACGTCTACAAGAAGAAGGTTGCGTAGTAGACATCAACCACCACCAGGACAAGAGGGCTGGGGGCTTCCAGGAGCCACGTGCTATCGCTTGCATCTTGGGTAGAGCTCAAGCCCCAGGCTCTCAGCGCATCTTCAAGAAGTTCTCTCGCGAGGTGAACGCAGTCCTCCCCAAGCTCGAGGCCACACGCCCGCTCAGGTGGTCCAAGTGCGCCATCACCTTTAGCTTGGCATCCTCCCAATGCTCTGCTCACCAGTTATCAGCAACGTGCAAGTCACCAGGACTCTCATCGATGGCGGCGCAGGGATTAATGTCCTGTCCGTTGAGATGTTCGACAACCTCCAAGTGCCATATGATAAGCTCCAGCCTACCAAGCCTTTCTCAGGAGTCACCGATGGTTCCACCACCCCGATAGGGCAGGTCCGCATCCCTGTCACCTTAGGCAAGCACGACAACTACCACACCGAGCTCATCGACTTCGACGTCACCCACATCTACTTGCCGTACAATGCCATCCTCGGGTATACTGCCCTGGCCAAGTTCATGGCGGTGACCCACCACGGCTACAACGTCCTCAAGATGCCAGGAAGCGGTGGAATCATTATGGTCCCCTGCGAAGAGAGAGATGCGGTGTGCTCCCTTGAGCGTGCCTTGCAAGCTGCATCAATCGAGGACCCGTACGGCAAGGGCGAGAACTCACCTGAGGCCGTCCCCAGGAAGAAGAAGCAACCGCTCTACACAAGGCCTCAGGAGGTTAGCATCTCAAGTAGTGTCGCGTCAGGGTCAGCGCCCGTGCAAGGGGTGCCTCCTTCCATCGAATAGGAAGGCACGTCGGGCGCCCTCCTTGGGCAGGGCATGGGGGCTCTCTTCTGGAGGGCCTCAGACCTTACCAACATCACGAGGGAGGCGCTCCGGCACCACTTGGAGGCGTGCTTTGCGGCACGTTTCCCTCAGGAAGGTACGGGGTAGGGAAAGCCCAACATTTAGGAGTTCATCACCAAGACCACTCAGGAGCTTCAGGAAGCGAGAGCAATGCGCGGCGATCGCCACTTGCCTGGCATGGTCCCCTATCCAGGCGAGGATGGTGGGCTGCGCGTCTGCATCGACGTCCCAGGGCTCAACCGGGCCGCATCTCAAGAGCGTCTCTGGCCTTCGCGCGTGGGACGCTGCGACGGCCCACCGCACAGCTACTTCGCATGCCTTTCGGCCTGCCGAACGCGGCTGCCACCTACCAGCGTCACCTGCAGAGCATTTTGGCGGCTCAAGAGGCCAGGCATCATGCGGTCCTAGTGGAGATGGAGATGATCCTCAAGGAACCACCTGGACCCCCAGAGCCTCCCGAGGCCCAGGGCTACGGCGGCTCGTGAGGGAAGGCCTCTTCACTGCACATCTGCAGCTACTCCAACACCCCCTCTACAATGGAACCAGGTGATATCTTCCAAGTTCATTTCAGCTGGGAGCGCCCTCAGGGCTGCATCATTCCCAGGCCGCGTTGGTCCATCCCTGTGGCATGTATCCCTTCTTCTTATGTTTTTAGCTTACCTTGCTGGGAGCGCCCCTCGGGCTGCATCATCCCCAAGCCGCTCGGGTCCGACCCAGTGGCGTGTATCCTTTCTGTGTTTACCTAAGATGATTTGCCTTTCATGCCTAATCTACTTGTGATTATCACCTGCCAACTACCACGGGTCTGCACCGCTCTCATGCAATTCGCTTGCGCATTAAAAGGGGAGCTCCTGAGCGTCGCGACTCAGGAGATCTTACTGGCTCTCTAGCCCTCGCCCCCTGGCCTTGACCACGGCATCGCGACCAGGCATACCAGCGGCGGCTGAGCTCGCTCGAGGGCCAGGACCTGAGGACGTAGAGCACCTATACCTAACCGTTTCGCAGGAATACACAGTCGTCTGAGACTCAAGACCAGGCGCAACCCGCCTTGATGTAGGGCCTCGTGAGTCCCGCGCTGGCTCACGAGTGCCCAGATACACCTCGTCTAGCCTTGTCGTGCAAGCCACGTGTGAGGGCGGGGCTGTACACGCCCCAGGGGCTCCTCCCGGGGGGGGGGGGCTCCCACGCACCAGTGGAAGCACCATGCTCCACGCTGGCTGACGACACTGCCGAGCAGCAGCTATGCCCGTACACATACAGAAGCACTATGCTCCGCGCTGGTGATAAACAATTGTGAGCGGCCCCACGGCCGTATCTATCTCAGGGAGCCCAGAGCTCAGTGTCCGACCTCATCGCAACACCTCCCCTCGGGAGCTTCGTGCAAGGGGGCTGGATAATTGGGCTGCGCTCGGGTCACGCCCGAGCATACGCCACCCAGCCAGGCCCTCCAGACCTGGTCGTCGTGTGCCCCTCCCCGAGCGGAGCCAAGGTATGAAGATCGTTTGAACGTCAAGGGGGACTCCTGAGCATCGCAACTTAGGAGCCTAACTGGTCACATAGCCCCTCACTCCTTGGTCCCTCCTGGTGATCCAGTCGGGGCTAACGGCGGTTGAGGTATGCGCGGGGCCGGGCTCTGCCGACGTAGAACGCCAGATATACTCCTATGTTCCCTCCCTATTTGCTGTTTGCGCGTCAAGGGGGACTCCTGAGCATCGCGACTCAAGAGCCTAACTTGTCAAGTAGCCCCTCACTCCTTGGTCCCGTCCTGGTGATCCGGTCGGGGCCAACGGCGGCTGAGGTATGCGCGGGGCAGGGCTCTTCTGACGTAAAACATAAAGCAAATAGGAAGGAAACAGCAAAATCTCGAAGCAAATATTACAAGCCATAATTTTCTTTACAATACCATACGCAAGTTTAAACGCCTCCACGAGGCATGGTGCATGTTGCAGGAATTAAGCAGGAAATAAGCCGTCACCCTTAGACATCACCGTCGCCCGCCTGAGACTCCACCCCTGTGGTGGCACCATTCGGGGCCACAGGATCAGCGACACCGCCTGCCGTGGGCGCAGGAGCGAAGGCGCAGAACTTCCCCAGCAAGGCCTCCACCTGGCCCTTCAAGGCTTTAGCAGTAGCGGTGCAGCGCTTGCTGTCCATGGGCTCCAGCAGCTCGTCAAGATTGGCGTCAGGGTCACGAAGGTGGAGGTGGCTGAAGACGCGCGTCAGCACCGTAGAATAAAGGACGCAAGCTTCTACCTTGGCCATGGGGCCGACGCTGCTCACGACTTCCTCAAGCACCTCGACCAAGAAGGGAAGCAGCTGGGCAGGGCCGTCCTCGTCGATAGCCAACGGCTTCTCCAAGCCCTTCTCATAGAGCGTCTTCAGCGCTGCACGAGACCTCTCCTCGAGGAGTGCAAAGGCCACGCGGTCCTTAGCCAGGAACTTCGCCTTGGCATCCAGCTCGGCCCTCTCCGCCCTTGACTTCTGCTCCAGCATTTCTAGCCGGCCGCACTCAGTGGTATGCGCCTCTGCCAACCGCGTAAGCTCGGTGTCGCGGTCCCTGACGGCATCCTCCCGAGCCTTCATCTTCTCCTCCTCCGCTCGGCGGCCACGAGCCTCTTCGGCATGCTTGTCGCGTAGATCCTTCAGCCCGGCCTCCAATACCTTGCAGCGGTCCTGGGCGACCGCGACATCCTTCAGTGCCGCCTCACGAGCAACTATGGCCTGGGTGGCGGCCTGCTTCTCCTCCTCAGAAGCCGCCGCGGCCCGCCTCAACGCTGCTCAGACGGAGGCGTCGGAATGAAGCCAACTAGAGACCAGCTCCAGGTGCCCGGCTACCAGATGGGAGTCGGCGCCCTGGAGGTCTTCTCGCAGCTGGACCATCCCGGAAAGGGTGTGATCCAGGACATCAGAGGAAGCAGAAGAACCTGGAACCAGCGGCGCAGAAGGAGGAGGTGGTAGCGTAACAACAGCTCGGGAGACTGGGGGCTCCTTTGCCTTGGGTACCTCAGCAGCAGTGTTAGGCATCGGCACCTCTGGAGCCAGCAGGGCCATGGGGGCTGGCCCCCCACCAGGTCACTTCTCCAAGCCTCGCGAGGATGACCGGGCAGGGGAGGTGCGAACGTCGTCTCCTCCCCTCCCCGTGGATGACTGAGCGACCGTGGCAGATGAGTCTACCCCAGGCGGAGTCACCGCGTCCCCCTTCCTCTTCTTTGCTGCAGGCGGCGACCTAACACCGATGGAGGACGTCAAGCTCAGGCAGCATAATCAAGAGCAAGATGGAGTACGAACACTTACTGGTCTACCGCGGCGTAGTTCACTACCCTCTTGCCGATCTTGAAACCCGAGAGCCTCGAGGCTCGAGGCGCGGCCGCAAGAGCCCAAACAGTAGGGGAAGGCGCAGCAGAGGGGCTTGAGGCGGCTCTAGGCGGCGCCTGGGCAGAAGCGGCCTCTCGGGAGATCAGCGCCGACTTGCCCTTCTTCGGGATCGTGGGCGGATCCTCCTCGTCCTACGTGGTGTTAGCCTTGTCGTCGTCTGGCAAGGTGCAGAGGATGTCGGCCCTGCGCGGGGGAGAGGTCTCCCCCGTCCCCTCAAAGGTCGCCTCCGAGACACGTCCACCCGCGCCGTCGCCCCCTGGGCCACAGGGAGCACCGCCTGCACCAGGCCGCATCTGTCAAAGGTGGGTATAGCAGCCACTACTTGTGCCCTGTCCTCGCAGAGGAACAAGGGGGCAGGGGTCCCCACTGGACACTCCTGGTCGTCTCCGACCAAGAGGCGGAGAGCTGAGGCCAGCTCATCATCGGCCAAGGCCGCCGGATTCAGGCGAAGCTCGTTGTCTGCATCCCCAAGCATCCATAAGGGGCGCGAGTGCGCCTAAAGCGGAGCCACCCGCTGCGTCAGGAACTCCCTCAGGAGCGTGGCCCCCGTTAGCATCGCCATCTTCGCGTTGTCCGGCTTCTAGTCGGCGTTCATCCTCTCCAGCACCAATTCTGCCCGATCATCAGCAAGCTTCGTGCGAGACCACCCTTCATTAGGCTGGGGCATCTCCATTGACAGCGTTAACCGAGGGTGGACACACTTGGCATCCATCATGACCCACTTGCTCCAGAAGTTGTCGGTCCTCTTCCCGGCCTTCGAGATCGCATTAGCCTTGCCGTACACGATGAAGTTGGCGCACGCAGAGGTGTGGTCGCCGTTGGTTCCGAGAGAGAATAAGCGGCGCAGCAGAGCCATGGACGGCATCACCCCAACATGCGCCTCGCAGTAGTAGGCGAAAATCGACAAGAGGAGAGCGGAGTTGGGATGGAGATGAAGGGCCTGCAACCTGTAATGGCTGAGGATGGCGTAGAAGAAGTCGGAGAAGGGAGGAACCAGGCCTGCGACGATGGTGTTCATGAATAAGGGGTAGAAAGTGCTCCCCTTAGCCTCTGGCTCGGCGGAGCCCGCCCGGAGTTCGGTCTCCCCCTTCTCGTTGCCCTCCACCGCCGTCATCAGGCGCGTGGCGGCGAGATTCTTCTCCGACACATTGGGGGCGTCCAGGGCCGGTGCATACCAAGCCGGCAGCCCATCAGCCTTGGCTTTGCGGGGCGCCATCGCTCACCAAAAGACAAGGAGTGGAGCATATCTGGAGATTCCAGGAGAAAGGAGCGAGGAAGGGGATCTGGAGCAAGGCGAAAGAAGGCAATGAAGGCAAGCCTTGCCCGCGCTAGCCTTTTGTCAGTCGGGCAATGGCCGAGGCAGCGTGGGGAAGCGGGGACGCCCACGTCCAATCAGTCGCCACGCGTCAACCAAGGTTGCAGGCTGTTGGGGCCCGCGGTGCTCCACACTTTCCCTTTGGCTTCGCCGCTAAGCCTAGTACGAGCGCGCCATGGGCCCGGGGGCTACTGTCGGTGTTCTGGGAACGGGGGTCCCTAGACTTCCTGCCCGCGGCCTGCGGTGTGGCTCAACCAGTGGCCCAGTATGGCCCGTCTTCATCAACCAACACTCAAGACCCTCGCGGGAAGGACGACGCAAGGCCTCCTCAGGGGTAGCCTCACTAGGCAGGCTCGCGAGGAGGAAGAGGATCAAGGTAAGGGGTACCTTGCGAGAGGTTCCCGTGACGCAAGCCATGACGATCAAGACCAGGCGGGCGCCAGGCGGGTGCCAGCCCGCGCAGTGTACTCGTTTCCTCTTTGGTGCTAAGGGGGCAAGCGCAGGCACGGAGTATCGAGGCATCATGCAAAGGTTTCCATATTGGTGCAACAAGACCAAGACCAGTAGGACGGCAGGACGGAGGTCACCATGGTGCCCAAGGCGGCATCACCACCAGTGCTTTAGCAGACGAAGACCACCTTTAGTCAGGGTAGCCTGTACTAGTTGTCCCCTTTCAAAATGGCCGTTGTTGGATCACTTCCCGCTCAATATTTGGGAAGAGGACCAGGGCCTCTATAAATAGGGCTAGCCACCATAGTAGACGGGGGAGACAAAACGAGACAAGTTAAGTTCATCTACGCACTACACCAGCTCAAGAACACCTCTCCTCGCGAGGTTGTTCTTCCCTTGTACTGTTCATCATCAGCCCAAGAGGCAATCCACCACCACACGCAGGAGTAGGGTATTACACCACAATGGTGGCCCGAACCTGTATAAATCTTGTGTCTCTTGTGCTGCGAGTTCATCGATCTAGGTTAGGGATCACGGCGAGGCTGAGAGCGAGATTCAGTAGGGGAGAATCTTCGTGCGCACCCCAGTGTTCGAACCTTAAGGGTTTTGCCGGAACCCGATATCCGACAGGCTAGTGTCAAATCGGCTCGTCAACGGCCTGTCCTAAACTTGTCATCATCGTGGCCCATGGTCACTTCTGGCCCGTTAACAGTCCGCTATGTATTTGGGCCGAATTACGGCCCAGTGTATTTTCGGCCTGTTAAAGGTCCTGCTTCATTTGGGCCCATTTACATGCCATTGAAACTTTCGGTCCATAAACGACAATGAAGGATTTGGGTCATATTCGGACATGTCTGACATTCAGCCTGTTAGAGGCCCACTATAGATTTGGGCCTCTTTCGGCCTGTTGTGATTTTTGGCCTGTTAACGCCGGACGAAATCCATGGGCCATATGTGGCCCAACGTCACATAGGGCCCGTTAACGGCCCATATAAAAATGACGCTAATCAAGCCCGACCGAACTTTCGGCCTGTTAAACGCCCGTGTATTAGGTCGGCGCATTTACGGCCCGTCCGAATTTTGGCCTGTGAAAGATCCGCATTGTAAATGGGCCACCATTTCGGCTTGCTAAGACTAGTGGGTTATTTGGCACAATCAGGGCCCAATCTCACTTTCGGCCTATTAAAGGCCCATGTTTTTATGGGCTCAAGATATTTTCACCTGTAAACGGCGTATTGTTACTGAGGGCCCAAATTATGTTTAGGCCTGTTAAAGGCCCACTATGGGCACAGGCCTACCAGAAAAATATGAAAGCTTATGCTGGTTCAGACCCAAATATTTTTAGTGGGCTACATGCAAATTTCGGGCCATAATCATTTTTAGCCCAATTGGAATGGACCCTATGAATGTTGGCATGTTGGGATCCTACGAAGCTTTCAGCCGAATACATTACTAAGATAGACCTACACTACACAAAAATAGCACCGTAATTACTGCAGCCTTTGGTAGCATCATAAATGTTGTATGACAACAAAATAAATTCCAACCATACAACAAAAGGCCTGTTGGCATAAAGTTTACAGTCCTTGCAGGTAAAAGCACCATCAGATGTATAGAAGCACAGATCATTTGACCTGGGTGCTAATGTTTCAGGCTGTAGAGTCTGATGGAGCAGCACGATCTTCACCTTTTTCCGCCATTGCTCTTGAACAACGAAGCGAATGTTTGATAGTCTGGTTTCAAAACCATTCATATCTTGACGACATTTTTCAACCACTATTCTAGTTTCCGAAACGACGTCCATTAGGGATTGGACTTGTGTCTGGAGCACAGATATATCACTCTGTCTAGCCGGAAGATTTTGTTCAGTAGGCGATTTGGACGAGGTTACCTTGACAACCAACCCAGAATTACGCAGGAAGGTGCTTTTTGCACTGTTAGTGGAGAGGTACTGACGCACTACAGCAAGAGGTGACATTGTGCCTGTGGTAGCCTCGTCACCTTCAGGTGGTTGTAGTTGTTCAATCATTTGTTCCAAAGCTTGCTGAAATTTTGAACTTGTAGATTATTGTACCAGATAAGTTACTAATGAGACAAAAATAAAAAAAATAAAGTAGGTTACACGTTTATACATAACTTATTTTGGTGAACTACTATAATACATTAGCATGTATTGTAGTGCCAACTACATAATAAAATCACTTTCGGAACATATGTCCATGTAGCATGCCTACTGTATTGTCTATTTCCTCACATTCGTTGACATCTAAGGATAAAGAGACATGGTTTTAAGTAGGATGAACATAGTATGACATCATTCATATCATGGGCAAACAGATATAAAACAAACATGCTATTTTATCATTGTGTGCGCACGTGAACATAACAACTAGATTACAGATCAAGACCAAAAGAATATCCTTCATCTCTTTTAAACCATGTAAGGTAAAATGATACGTTAAGACAACTGTGTATAAATGTGAACAGAGTAACTGACATTGGCTGCAAACCAAGTAGTTAAATGAACACATCATAGTACCAATCAGTTCAAGGCAGGAGGAGTAAGGACTTACAACAGCGACTTGAATTGGTGTGCTCATGCCCTTCATCTTGTTGGTGTGGCAATCCTTGAAGATTTGCACTGCATTCAGTTCAGGTTCTTTTTGGTCTGCACGGGCTTTCCTCTATATTTGGAACAAGTCAATATAGATATGATAATATGGCACAGAAAAAAGAAGGAAGTAGCAGCTATTTACAAGAGCCTTGCAGTGTGCAATATAGCTACGAGATCCTATTATCTGTTGGAATTTCACTTTAGAACGGTTGGTCTTGTTATTCAAACAGCTAGCCTAGAAGAAGATACACTTGTAAGGCACATACATAAATACAAGTTAAATATGTGGTCTGATCAAATACATATAGCCTACCTGATACTTTGGATCAGACCAGTGTTTAACAATGGCTGTCAAGTCTTCATCTGTAATATATTCCACTGGAGATGTTTGGGCGATTTCATTGTTAGCCTTGCCTTCAAAGTGAGATTTTCTAAGATGGTACCGATACTGTCGCAGAGCAGACTGAAAACATGAGTGCATGCTTGTTTAGTTGCATCATCTTTCGGATCCAACTTGAACCTCATCTGTTGAAAAAAGAATGTGAGTCTTATTAGGAGGAAGCTAGAAAGTATGGGACAAAGCAAGACAATATTACTAATTGCGATGAATAACATTACTTACGGATAAATGGTCAAGGAAGGTGTTAAACTGGGTATTGTCTTTCTCATTCCTATACTGGATCCATGTTGGGAGGATACATGCATGACACCTAACGACAACGGCTGCCTCTGATACTAACTTGGCTGACTCTGTAGCATCACTTGGCCTTTTTAAACCTGCCTCAAAATGGATCTCCATTCTTCCTCCTTTAGATTTTGTTAGTTTGTCAAGCATTATCCATGATGTCTATTTCTGCTTGCGCCATGGTGCTAGTTCAACAACAAATGTGGAAAGTGTTAGTGTACATCAAACTGTGAGAGTACATATAAAGGAGCATGCAACTGCAACTTGACTCGGTCAGGTACCGTCTTGGTGTTGATGCTCATGAGGTCCAACTGATCTTGCCAAGTCCTATTGTGTCAGCAGTGCTTCGGAAGTAGTGTTAGGTGTGAAGGCAGCTTGGGAACTGGCCAGTTCCGGAGCAAACGAACGAGTAACTCGTTGAGATGCTGGTATAGTTGAAGCGCATGCTGCAGCTGGTGGAGCAGGTGATATTGTGTTTGTAGATTTAGCCTGTGGACTTGGACCTTCTACTGCACTATAAGTACCAGCAGAATCTCGACGACAGATCCTTTTCCGTTTCACCCGGCAAGTAACACCACTCCCTACTATATGCTTTTCCTTGCCCTTTTTGACTTTTCCATGTCAAGCCGTACCCACAACACAAAAGAATAAAATCGCTCTTCAAAACTCATTGATGCATGATACAGACAAGCAATACATTGATGTAAGACAACCGTATGAGGATGGAATATGTAAGAGAAACAGGACATCATGACATATTCATAGCTACGATGTGTAAACTAAGCAGAAGGATTTTCAAGAAAATAGAAGTAATGCAAGCTAGACACCATATGAAAGATGCAACCAATATTAGTCTGCCAAGTTAAATGTGTCTTGTCATAAGTGGCTATTCGAAAAATTAGAAGCAGTACAACGTAGAAATCAATGCAAGATGCATCACTATCAAACTGCCATGTTAAAAGCGTCCAATCATGAGTGACTGATGCGGGATACACAACAACAGTACTTTGATGTAAGAACATGGTATGATAGATAGATGCAGTGTATTCTAGACACAGAAAGACATGTCATATGCACATATATAACGTATAAACATAGCAGGTGCAATTTAATCAAAATAGAAGAAATACAGGCTAGACAACATATGCAACATGAAACCAATTATCACATTGTCAACTTAGAGCAAGCACCTGCGATGGTGGAGTACGGGAGATGAACTCATCATGTAGACTTGGGACTTCAACTTCATTAGCAGTAGCAGTGGCAAATCTAGAGAGTCTCTGTTTGCGTTGGTGCGAAGGACCACCAACATCCCCTAAGTTACACTTTGCATTCCTATTTTCTGATATTGCCTTATGAAGTCAAAACCACAAGAAGATGAATAAAATTAGATCTGCACAACTGGTTGAGGCATGATACAGATGAACACTACTTTGATGTAAGGCAAGCGCAGGATAAGAGGATGGAATATATACAAAAAAGACAGCGTTGCATATTCACATGTACGATAGGAGGATGGAATATGTATGAAAAAACAGTAAGCAGAAGGCATTTCAACAAAATTAGAAGAAATGAAAGCTAGGCACCATATGAACATGCAACCAATATCACTCTATCAGGTAAAAAGTGTCTCGTCATAAGTGCCATTTCAAGAAATTAGAAGCGGTACAAGCTAGAAGACAATGCAAGATGCAACCTACATCATCGTCCCAAGCTAAATGTGTCTTATGGGTAAGTGATCATTGCAGGTATAAATTGTAAGCTACGTAGATGCAATTCAACATAATCAGAAGCAATACAAACTAGACATCATACGGAAAACACAACCACATATAAAAGTTCAAGTTAGAGCAAGCACCTGTGATGGTGGAGTAGGGGAGATGTGCTCATCATGTACACGTATGTTCTAGAAATAGGAACACGTGACATCTTCACAGGCATTATGTGTAAAGTAAGCAAATGCAATTCAACAAAGTTAGAAGCAATACAAGCTAGACATCATACGCAACATGCAACCACATATAATAGTGCCAAGTTAGAGCAAGCACCTGTGATGGTGGAGTAGGGGAGATGTGCTCATCATCTACACATCTACGTTTATTGTCCAGCCTTGTGTTGTCTTGCGAATCTTGTTGGGAGGATGGCAGAGTAGAATCTGTAGAGACCCCCTGTTTGAGTTGCTCCGAAGGACCACCATCATCCACTGCCGGACTAATTTCCTGTAGCTGTAATGATTTTGCATTGTGAAGTCAAACCGATAAGAAAAAGGAATAAAATTCGCTCTTCAGAACTCATTCATGCATGATACTGACGAACACTACTCGGATGAAAGGCAAACACATGATGCGAGGATGGAATATGTACGAAAAACAGGATGGCATGACATATTCACACCTATGATGTGGTAACTAAGCAGAAGGCATTTCAAAAAATTAGAAGAACTGCAAGCTAGACACCATATGAAAGATGCAACCAATATCACTCTGCCAAGTTCAAACTGTATGGCGTTTCAACCAATTAGAAGCGGTACATGCTAGAAATGATATGCAAGACACAACCAATATCACAATGGCGACTTAAAGGTGCCTTATCATAAGTGACTGATGCGGGGTATGCAAGAACAGTAGTCTGATGTAAGAACATGGTGTGATCAGATATAGTATGTTCTAGAAACAGGAACACATGTCATATTCACAGGCATTATGTGTAAAGTAAGCAGATGCAATTCAACAAAGTTAGAAGCAATACAAGCTAGACACCATACACAACATGCAACTACATATAATAGTGCCAAGTTAGAGAAAGCACCTGTGATGGTGGAGTAGGGAGATGTGCTCATCATCTACACAACTACGTTGACTGTCTAGCCTTGCGTTGTCTTGCGAATCTTCTTGGGAGGATGGCAGAGTAGAATCTGTAGAGAACCGTCGTTTCAGTTGCTCGGAAGGACCACCATCATCCAATGTCTTGCCAATTTCATTCGGATTTATTGATTTTGCATTGTGAGGTCAAACCGACAAGAAAAAGGAATATAGTTCGCTCTTCAGAACTCATTCATGCATGATACTGACGAACGCTACTCTCATGAAAGGCAAAGTCATTATACGAGGATGGAATATGTACGAAAAACTAGACGGCCTGACATATTCACACCTATGATGTGGTAACTAAGCAGAAGTCACTTCAACAAATTAGAAGCACTGCAAGCTAGACACCATATGGAAGGTGTAATCAATATCACTCTGCTAAGTTAAAACTTTCTCGTCATAGGTGGCGTTCATCAAACTAGAAGCACTACATGCTAGAAATCATATTCAAGACGCAAACCAATATCACACTGCCAACTTAAAGGTGTCCCATCATAAGTGACTAATGCAGGATACACAAGAAGAGTAGTTTCATGTAAGAACATGGTGTGATAGACAGATATAGTATGTACCAAAAACAGGAAAGCGTGTCATATTCACACGTATCATGTGTAAGCTAAGCAGATGCAGTTTACACTAATTAGGAGCAATACAAGCTAGACACCATATGCAACATGCAACCAGATATCACACTGCCAAGTTAGAGCAAGCACTTTGGATGGTGGAGTAGGGGAGCGGAGACTTGGACCTTGTAATGCACTAGCAGTACAAGGAGAATCCGTACAGATGCTCTATTTACGTTGCTGCAGAGAACCACCATCATCGCCTTCCTTACTCTTTTCCTTCCTCTTTCTAGATTTTGCCTTGTCAAGTCAAACCCACAAGAAAAAGGAATACAATTTTCTCTTCAGAATTCATTGATGCATGATACTGACGAACACTACTTTCATGTAAGGCAGCCGCATGATAGGAGGATGGAATATGTATGAAAAACAGGACGACGTGACATATTGACATGTATGATGTATGAAGTGTAAACTAAGCACAAGGTGTTCGAACTTGTTAGAAGCAATGCAAGCTAGAAACCATATGAAAGATGGAACCAATATCACTCTGCCAAATTAAGAGGGTGCCCTAACAAATGTATTTGATCAAATTAGAAGCAATACATGGCAACAAGCTAGAAATAATATGCAATATGCAATGAATAAAGGTGACTCATCGTAAGTGATTGATGCAGGATACAGAAGAGAGGTAGTTTCATGTAAGAACATGGTTAACACATAGATGTAGTGTGTACCAAAAATAGGAAGGCATGTCATATTCACAGGTATAATGTGTAAACTAAACAGATGCAATTTACCCCAATTAGAAGCATTACAAGCTAGACACTGTATGCAACATGCAACAACATATCACACTGCGGAGTTAGAGCAAGCACCTGTGATGGTGGTGTAGGGGAAGTGTGGTTTTCAAGTACAGAGCTACGTTCAATATCTTCATTTAGGCATGTTGTTTCTTGAGAATCATGTGGAGAGGATGAAACTGCATTCTTTATAAGAGTAGCGCGTCTCATACTAACCCACGGGCGTGACTGCCTCATCATAAGCGATAGATGCATGATACACAAGAACAGTAGTTTGATGTAAGAACATGGTGTAATAGGCAGATGTAGTATGTACCAAAAACAGGAAGGTGTGTCATATTCACATGTATAATGTGTAAGCTAAGGAGATGCAATTTAAAAAATTAGGAGCAATACAAGCTAAGCACCATATGCAACATGCAACCAGATATCACACTGCCATGTTAGAGCAAGCACCTGGGGTTGTGGAGTAGGGGAGATGAGTTTTGGAACATGCACTGCAGTAGGAGCAGCAGGAGAATCTACAGAGATCATCTGTTTCGGTTGCTCTAGAGGACCACCATCATTCCGTGCCTTCGTCCTTTCAGGTTTTGCCTTGTCAAGTAAACACACAAGAAAACGGAATGAAATTCACACTTTCAGTTCGTTGATGCATGATACTGACGAACACAAATTTTATGTATGGCAACCACATTGTAAGAGGATGGAATATGTATAAAAACGCTAAGCAAAAGGCATTTCAACAAATTGGAAGCAATGCAATCTAAACACCATATGAAAGATCCAACCAAAATCACTCTACCAAGTTAGATGTGTCTCATTATAAGTGGCACTTCAACAAATTAGAGGCAATACATGATTGAAATGGTATGCAAGATGCAACCAATATTACACTATCAACTTGAAGGTGTATCGTCAGAAGTGATTGATGAGGGATACACAAGAAAAGTAGTTTGATGTAAGAACCTGGTTAATAGAAAGACGTAGTATGTACCAGAAACAGGAAGGCATGTCAAATTCACAGGTATAATGTGTTAACTAAGCAGATGCAATTTACCCTAATTAGAAGCATTACAAGGTAGACACCATATGCAACATGCAACCACATATCACACTGCCAAGTAAGAGCAAGCACCTGCGATGGTGGTGTGGGGGAATTGCGGTCATCAACTAGAGAGCTACATTGATTATCTTCATTTAGCCTTGCGATTTCTTGAGAATCATGTGGGAAGGATGACACTGCACTCTTTAAACGAGTAGCGCGTCTCACAGTAACCCACTGGGGTGACTGTCCCATCATAAGTGATTGATGAGGGATACAAAAGAGTATTAGTTTGATGTACGAACATGGTTAATAGACATATGTAGTATATATCAAAAACAGGAAGGCGTGTCATTATCAAAGTTATAATGTGTAAAGTAAGCATATGCAATTTAACCAAATTGGAAGCAATACAAGCTAGACACCATATGCAACATGCAACCACATTTGATAGCGCGAAGTTAAAGCAAGCACCTGGGATGGTTGTGTGTGGCAATTGAGATCTCAACTACAAAGCTACGTTTACTGTCTCCAACTGCTGACACTGCACCCTTTAGAGCGCAGAAACGCCTAGTGCTTATCTTCGAATTACACTGGAGCGACTTCTGTCTTTTCTTTTTTGCATTCATCAACACTGTGTCAAAGTCTGAAATACCCACGCATAAAAAACAATAGTGTGAGTACGGGTGAAATGTGTGCACAATTAGTACAGTGTAAAGGTAGCAGATTGCAGGTCGGTGAGAAATAAATGCTGGGAGGCATATGATAGCTCTACAACATGCATGGCACACTAAATTACTACAAGATTTTATGAAAATAACAATCGACTGAAAATAAATAGGTCAGTCCATTTTTCTGCACCGTCCGATGTACAAAGAACGGGCAGATCGCCTTCTTCTACCTCTAGCTAGTCAGTATTGACGATCTTCCTCGAAACACCAGCGACCACCGGCCCAGTCCCCTGCCTCCGCCCTCCCCTCGACCTCACCGCACCTCCATGCTTGGCACCGCCCCCGGCCATCCATTCAAGCCCCGCCGACCTCCAAATCCGGCGCAAGAAGCTCCTGCGCCCCACACACTGATGCGGAGCATCCCTCGACCATCACTGTGGACGTCACACCACCTCCGCAAGGACGGAGAGAACCAACGTCAAGGACACACGCACGCGCCATCGAGACCGAGGTGAACTCCTTCCTCTTCGAGTTTCACTTGGATTCACACGAGAGTCGGGTTCCACCTCAAATGGATACATTGTGCATTCTTAGGTACCAAGGACATGATCGTGAATAAGATAGGAGGGAGCCACAAGCAACTGAGAAGAAGGAGAAGGAGGGAGAATGGCTCAAGCACAAAGACACGGAGGCGCTGGACCCCCTGGGTGCCCGGCCATTCATGCCCTCGGTGCCCCGGCCTTCGGCCGCTGCCTGGGTGGCGCCCCTGAGCACCCCGGGTGCCCGGCCCCTCGTTGGGAGCTGCCACCGCCACCCCGGGTGCCCGGGCCACCAACCCCCAGGTGCCCGGCCCCTCCTCTAGCCGCCCCCCTGCACGGCCACGGGTGCCCGGCCCCTCCCGCGCCACCCGGGTGCCCGGGCTTTGGACCCTCGGGTGCCCGGCCTCGACCACCTACAACCGGCCCTGACCAGCCCGGGTGCCCGGCCCTTCGGCCCCGGGTGCCCGGCTACCAACAGCCGCACCATCCCCGGGTGCCCGGGCCACTTTATCCCAGGTGACCGGACCCATCCGAGAATGCCGGCGTGCAAGTTGGGGTTTTTGACCCTTGTATCCCCCTCTCCCCTCTATTTCGTCCCTAGGCTATATATACCCCTTCCCTAGATCATTAGAGAGGATAGCAAAGTATATGAGATGATTTAGAGAGCTTTGCTCCTTGTACCCACTCCTCTAGGAGATCAAGACCTCCTAGGAGAAGATCCCTAGTGGATATCAAGCCCCCAACTTGGGAAGGATCCCCATCATATGATCATCAAGACCTCTCTCCTCATAGGATTGGGATGAACTAGTACCTTGTGTCTTTCCCTTGTTGTCCTTGGATTCGTTGTGACCTCTTGTGTGTTCTTGGATCTAGTATATGTGTGACTGGATCTAGTCAATTTGAGTGTTTCCCCTCTCTTGTGTTCTTCGTGTTCTTGGATATTTCCCCTCCAATTCGTGAAAGATCTCCACATAGGGTTCCACCCTACAACATCTTGGTATCATGAGCCACGTTGATCACGAAATTGGAGCCTGCCCTCCTTGTTTTCTAGCCTAATTTTGCTTGTTCTTGCCCAAATTCGAAAATTCCCCACCAAAAATTGCCCCAATTTTTTTTTGTGATTTGTTGGTTTGATGAGATTTTGTTGGATTTGTTCCAAGGATTTGCTTGGCTTCAAGTGGATCTATCCTTCCCCCCATCCATCTCCACCTTTCCCTCCACGAAATCCACCAATTTCTTCCATTTTTCCATGAATTTCCGCCCAAATCCGTGACCCCCGGGCACCGGGACCTCAAACCCCGGGCACCCAGACCCCCCCCCCCCCCCGACGCATCCCTGCTGACCCCCCCGGGTGCCCGCACCCCTTACCCCCAGGTACCCGGACCATCGGGCCTCTTCTTCAGCCCAACCTTGCTGACCACCCCGGGTGCCCGCACCCCCAAACCCCGGGTGCCCTCACCCCCCCTGAATCAGCCAACCAACATTCACCATTTTGGCCATAACTTTCACTCCCGGAGTCCGATTTTGACGTTCTTTAGCTCGTTGAGTAGCTATTGACATCCCCCATCCATCTAGATAGGTTAAAATATAATTTGACTCCATCAAAATTTTGGCATTTTGGCATCTTTGCATAGGCCATCCACCATATCATTCACAAAACCACCATTGCTTTCTGCCACCGAACCCATTTTTGACCCTTTTAGCATTTGTGGTGGCTTGAGTGGTGACTTGAGTCTCCTAAGGTGTTTCGCATACTTAGGGACGGTTGCTTATCCATCACCCACCACCACCACTTCCGCATTGCTAACTCCGGAACCACCAACGCATTCCGCTACCACCATTTGACATTTTCCTTGCAGATTTGGAGTTTGTGGTTTTTTCCGTTTCCTAGGGTGTTTCGGCTATCTAGGAACGGTTCAACATCGTCAACACCGCTGCTCACCTTCGATAAGGATTCAACATCGACCACTTCACCAATTTGACACCCTAACTATAAGCAAGAACGGTAACCTCTATATCACCTTGGTATCGTGGTATCCCATCTTTGTACATTCTTGCCATTACATTGTTAACCCCTTAGCCCATTTTGCGTCACTTGCCTATCGAGACTAGCCATTTGAGTATGGGCCAATTGCACTCTTGCCCCTATTTGGTTCCCACCCCCGGGTTTTGCCCTTACTTTTCGGGCATGCCCAGTTTTGCCCTTAGTCTTTCCCCTCCGTCAGCTCAAATGCCCTTCTATCACAGCTCCGCTTGGTCAGCGCCGTTTGACTGTGACGGCTCGATGTTTTGGACACATTTGCCCCTGGGTTTGATACCCCCTCCCGTTTTAGTCGTCTTCTAGCTCCCACTGCACAAGAAAACAGAGAAGCGGCTGGGAAGGAGAGGTGTGACATCGCGGTGTGGGGAGAGGCGGGAAGGACCATGGCTGCGTCGGCCATCTCGTCGGAGAACTCGTCGCCGGCAGCCGAGCAGGTTTTATAGCTCATCTGGTCCCCTTGCTTTTCTAGGGTTTGCTAGATTTGGCAGATAATTTATGGATCTTCGCCTGATTTAGGTGGATGGGGTAGGCATTGTTCAGCCCAGCTCTGAGTTCTACTTGCCAGACTCGACGTACTGTGGCTTGGAGCCGCGCTCGAAGCATCATTGTCCGGGGCACCTGCTAATCCCAGCTCGTCATGTCGCCTGGGGAGGCGCAAGCACTGGACGTTGTTTTTTGGGTTGCCCTCTGGATGTATGATTTCATTTGCATTGCATTTTCGTTTGAATTTTCTGATTTAACTTTCAAGGATAATTTTAATCAAATTTATTATTTTCAGTTGCCAGATGAATGTGAATGGGCAGTTTGGGTTGACCCACCACCTCCAGAACATGTTGGTCTTTCCTTTGAAGAACTGCACCGAGTGATCGAACATAGCTGGATAAAAAGTCACCATCTGGAGAAGAGAGCAATTGATCTTGAGAAGAAGAATCATGCATTGAACAAGGAGTTGAAGAAAATGAAAGAAATGATGCGCATAGGGACAATGTTGTTTGCTAGCATTTTCATTTTTTTCTAGCAATCTCAATGGCTGTGTGCACAGAATGCACATTAGTTTATGATCTATGTAGCTCAAATGCACTTGCTATGTTATGAAGCTATAATGAACATATGAAGTTGTATGAACCTAGCAGTTATTATGTTATGTTATGAAGCTTTATGGACCCAACAATTTGAAAATGCATATTGTGAAAAGAAAGATCAAACATGAATCTTGCTGCAACTAGATCAAGCTTTATAGACATAGTTCAGAAGCAGCATTTGATATTCTTCAACAACCAAAATAACATAGTTCACAACCAATCTTGCTGCAACTAGACATAGTTCACAAGCAGCATTTGATATTCTCAACAACCAAAAGAACATAGTTCACAACCAATCTTGCTGCAACCAAAAGAACACATTACAACAAATCTAACAGTTTCAAACTTGCACATCACATTAGTACTCATTTTCCAGATTTGGCCTTCTTGCTCCTTGTGTTGCTGGCTGGGATTGTCATCTCCCTAGCCTTGCTCCTAGTCAGTTTCACAGGGATTTGGGGAACAACTGGATGGAGAACTTGCTCTTCACATGCAGCAACTCTTGCGTCTGCATTGCTGCTAGTAACTGAGCAAGGTTCTTCTTCTGGAGTTGTAGAAGTGTTAAGCTTCCTCTTCTTGCTGATAGCCATTGGAGATGCTCCTCTCTCTGCTGCCTTCTTGTAGTTCTTCCTTGGTGTGCTAACAAATAGGGAAGAAATAGTTGGTTAGTAGCAGTTCAATAGATATTTTCAGGTAAAAGCACATAAATAAATCAAAGAGGAATAATATTACCTTTGAACTTCATCTGCAACTATGGAAGCTTGTGTTGCTGCCTCATTTATTTCACTATGGGGCTCTACTTGAGCATCATCTGCACCTGCAGGCTGCACTGGAGCTTCATCTACACCTGCAGGCTGCACTAGAGCATCATCTGCACCTGCAAGATGCACTGGAGGTTCATCTTCACTGTATGGCTCCTCTTCTTCTACTTGTTCATCATGTAGGTCTGCATTTTGGTTAGGAGGGTCTTCTTCAGCATTGTCAGCTCCCCAGTGTGCATCTTCTTCACCAAATGCTGGATCAATGGCTTTTTTGCAGGTTTTCAGTAAGTGACCCAAGCCACCACACCTCTTGCATTTTCTCTTCCTAGGACCAAGTCCTTTTCCTTCACTTGCTCGCTTAATTCTTGTCTTCCTTGGCCTGCCAGGTGCAGCTTTGTTCTGTATAGGTGGACTTAGTTTGAAACCAGGGTCTACAATATCCCACTGCTGCTTTCCTTCAAGTGCAGACAGGTTCTCATCATATGTTTTTTAAACATTTCAACTGAGAAGTACTTGTGCACATACTGGTCTATTTCTTTAGCTTCCCCTGTCAATGATGTTATGAAGAATAGAGCATGTATGCATGGCTGGCCTGTAACTTGCCACTTTCTGCAACTGCATGTACTTTTCTCTACATCCACAGGGTATCTCCACTCCCTCTTCTCCTTGTCTATAGCAGTCACCTCTGCTTCAGTTGGACCTCTCCTAACTAAAGTCATGTCCAAGCCTTTGGATCTTGCCATCAAAATCTTCATAACTCTGGGAATTATGATATGCCCATTGAATTTTTGTAGTTCTATGCTATTCCTAAGGCCAAATTTTGCATTAAGTACTGCCTGATCTTATCAAACAAGTCCACAATGTGGAGACCCTTGAACTTTTTAATTTTGGAATTGAATGATTCTGCAAGGTTGTTATTGACATAGTCAACCTTGCAGATATCACTGAATTGTGCTCTGGCCCAGATTTTTGTGTGGTGCTCTTCTAGATAAGCCTGCACCTTGGGTTTTGTGAACAACTGTCTCAGGTGATAGTTGTGCTTCTTAATGCTATAAGTCAATGAACAAGGCCACAAATGCTGGTCATAGAACTTCCCCCTGAATTTCTTAGAAAAATTCTAAGCCAGATGTCTCATGCACTCTCTATGCTCTACCCCAGGGTAAATGTCATCTACAGCTGTTTCAAGACCCTTGCATGCATCAGTATGAATTACTAGTCCTTCAGGATGACCTATGACCTTCTTCAAATTTTGGAAAAACCAACCCCAACTCTCTTTAGACTCTGTCTCCAAAACACCATATGCAACTGGAAAAATCCAGTTATGTGCATCAATTACACATGCAACAACCAACTGACCTCTGAACCTACCATTTAGTGAAGTAGCATCAACAACAAGGTAGGGCCTACAACTAGCTAAAAATCCCTGCCAGCAAGCTTTGAAACTGACAAAAACTCTCCTAAAACACTGCTTCTCATACCTCTTTCCTCTTAGCTAGAAAGGTACTTTGTGTGTGTGTCAATTTCTACTACACTACCTGGAGAAGCCCTCTCAACCTCAGCTTTGAATGTCTACAAAAGTTGAAAACTATCCTCATATTTACCATACAAGTTGTCAATTGCCATTTGTTTACCATAAAACACTCTCATGTATGGCAATTCTATACCATTTTTTTCTTCAAATTAGTTACCAACTCACCAGGACCAATGTTGGAGTTTTCTCTGACCCAATTTTGCACAGCATCAGCTATCCATCTCCTCTTGGCTGCTCTGAGCCTCTCAGTTCTGTTCACACTTGGGCAGTGGTGCTCATAAGGATTTACTTTAATCTGTAAATTGAAACAAACCTAAACATTAGCAATCTGTGTGGCTCACTAAAACTGAATATGCAAACTAAATATGCAACATACTGTCAATGAGATTACTTAGTAGGACTGTTACTACCTGAAACAAAGTACTGTTTCTCATTAAAGAGGCATGTATCCTCCATCTATACCTTGGGAAGGTACAATAGACAGTGAACCTTGATGGATCACTCTTCTCTATTTTGAACTCTACTTCATGCTGAATTGAGAATGTGGCAACTGCATTCCTGCAGTCAACAGCAGAAGGAAAAACAACTCCTTCAGCTAAACTTGGATTTTCCCTGTCATACATCATCTCAGGCCTGTCCTCATCATCATTCTCAAAATGTCCCATGTCAATGTTCTCTTGTTCCTCCTCTGAATCAGTATCTGAAAACTCAGCAGGAATAAAATCCTCATCTATCTCTTCATTTGTCTTCTGCACAAGATCTGGAAACATCCTCTCATCCTCCTCATCTGAGCCTACCACATCATCAGGCTCAGCCTCCTCAATCATAGGCTCTAAAGAAATTTTAGTTTCTTTGCTGTCAGGTTGCCTTGGCACATTTGCAGTAGGAGTTGCATGTGGATTGCAAGTACTACTAGAGGGTGCTAACCTGCTCCTAGAAGTACTTCCTGCTGCATGTGCTTTATTTGTTGCTTTAGAGGCAGGGGGCTTTGCTTCTGTAGTTGCTGCTTCTGCTCTACATCTCTGAATTACAGTAGTTTCAACATTTGCAGTTTTGGAATCAGCATATGTAGCAAACATTACACCTAACTCATCATCACACTGTAGAGGATTCCAAGTAGCTTTCTCTACATCCCAGAATCTGAACTCAACTGCATCATGCATACCCGAAGGATATTTCCTATAGACTGTAGACTTAAAATAATTGAAAGAGCTTGTGCAGTCCACTACTAGAGGGAAACTGAAACTTGCATCATGTCCCCTGGTACCACCCTTTTCTAAAAGAGTGGTCGCCATTCTAATTGTGAGAAAGAACGCACATGATGGATCCATTTGACAATTGTGAACACAACCGAAGTTATGGAATGCACCTTTCTAATCATGGAAACAGATGAGTAAGTATTGGATCTGGAAACTTACCTGTCGGGATCTCCTGCCTTGAATCTGTCGTGCAGCCACTCCTCATGGCATCGTCATCGCCGCCACCGCCACCGCGCGAAGAGCGTGTCTCCACCATCACCACCGCGCGAAGTAGATCCAGCAAAGAGGACTTCACGACATCGAGGCCATGGTTTCTATGGGAGCCCGCGTCGCCGCCAAATGCTAGGGTTTGGGTTGCCTTTGTCGTCGCCGATCTAGGGTTCGGGGTGGGGATAAGATAGAGGACAGAGGGAGGGGGAGGGGAAATGGCAACTACACTGTCTACTCTATGTGGACCCACCTGTAAGGAAGGCCCAGGGGCAACCGGTGTCCAAAACATCGAGCCGTCACGGTTAAACGGCGCTGACCAAACGGAGGTGTTACAGAAGGGCATTCGAGCTGACGGAGGGGAAAAACTAAGGGCAAAACTGAGCATGCCCGAAAAGTAAGGGCAAAACCCGAGGGTAGGAACCAACTAGGGGCAAAGATGCAATTGTCCCTTTGAGTATTGTCGGCAACGTTACTTGTGCACATTAGTGATCCATACCTTCCATTGCATATATACCATATCATATTGGTATCATCTTGGTATCATCATATCATCCCTTGTGTCACAAGATTGTTCCCACATATACACAATTGCTATCTTGGTTTGTGCATTTCGCATAAGTGGCCATATAAAAAAAAGAAAAAAAGAAAAAGCTTTTAAGAAAAAAGAGAGCAAAGAGCTTGTGAGCAAGAGCCATAGCATCATACCACATTGCACATAAGATTATCATATCCGATCATCTTGGATCACCTTGAGAAGAACATCGGGAACATCATATACACATAGCATACTTGGGATAAAAAACTCATACATTTTTCATCCTATAGGTTGTGCACAAGTGTCGTATCCGCCGATTGAGCAATCGTGCTAGCGTCTCTCTTGAGTTGTGCAATACGAGCGCTTTCCGTGGATTCCACATTTTGTGCTCATTCCTTGGTTGCACGACCCCATTTATCTATCCGTGGGTGTGTTTCCGTGTGCCACATATTGCTTTGGTATACTTGTTTCACTTGCGAATTTGTGACTCTTTTCCAACATTATTGACTCTTGCTAACATTTTGCATCAAATTTTTGTGCCACTATCCTCACCGAGCTCCACCATAAGCCTTACTTGTTTAGGTGTGAGAATTGACAAGATCCGGTACCAATTGTGCTATTTCCTTGATACATTATTGAGTGATCATTGATCCATCTTCAACATTGGATAAAGGTACATTTGGTCTTGTTCTTTCCTTTCTTCCACTCACATTTTCTCGAGTCTTGTGATGGATAGGCAAGGCATTTCATCTCCGGTCTTCCACGACAGCGACGGCACGAACAACTACATCACCAAAATGCCCATCTTCAGACTACAACAAGCAATGCAAGGCATTGAGCGACTTGCCATCGACATTCGCCAAAACAAAGCAAGGAAAAGGGACTACATCGACACCAAGTTGGCCGAACAAATGGATCAAGTACGAGACATGGTGGCCAACTACAAGTCTTCTTCCCCATCGTCATCTTCAAGGCGGCGACGCTCAAGTGGCCAATCTTCAAAACGTCATCGAGCTCAAGCACTACAACACCATCAAGATGAAGATGCTCGCGATGCATACACCTACAAGTCCCAAAAGGCTCTACATCAAGCTACGGCCAGACTTCATGAGCACAAGAGAAGACCGCGAGATGAGTACCAACAAGACAGAGCTACGACTACTACCACCACTTCAGCATGTTCGCCAAGTTTTCTCAAGGCCATCCACGGCGATAGTGACGAGATGATCGAGCATGGGATTTTCCCTTCGATCATGGAGGAGAGCGATGATGTGCCATCTTCGGCCTTTATCCATGGTGACGATGACGAGATGGTTGAGCATGGGATTTTCCATTCGACCACGGCGATGTATGATGACTTGAGTGACTTGTGCCACCATCTCGAGAGTGAGAGTGCTTCACCACTAGCCCCATATATGACGAGTTGCTCCAATTCCCATGTGAGGAGAGCCACCACCACCACCACCACTTTAGTGATTTGAGTGACTCCACCATATGTGACAATGAGTGCACCTACCTTGAGGGAGTGAGTGAGCCACCACCACATAGAGAGAATGAGGTAGTTGATAGGGCATGTGAGGCCACTATGATTTCTAACAACTTAACCTCTACCTCTATTATGTCTTCTCCTTTGGTGCTAGGTCCCATATATTATGACGCGCCGATCCGCGACGACTTCGTCCTTCCTTTGGACAAGACGATGTCCATGGTGGAATATGATGCACCCCCCACATGGTTACATCGATTTGATTGTGATGAAAACCATCTGGCCGTTGCCACCTTGCCTACACCACTTGAGTGGAATGAACAAGGTAACATAGGTGAAGGCGATGTTCTAGTCCCACTAGTGGACATCCTTGGTATTGATTGCTTGCATGATGTTGATCCACCTATTGGCACGCTTCATTCTAGTTCGACTTCCCCATGCGATGATCTACCCATTTATAATGAGTTTGATGATTGCCATGTGGAGTCTATTAGTTGTGATGCCATGTTACATAGGATTTCTTGTGATAATTCTCTTGGTCACATCATGTTTGACAATCCGCTCGACTTGTCATATGCTATGCATGAGATCAACCATATGTCATGTTTGCAATCTCTTCATAGTGACTATGCATATGCCATCAAATTAAACCCAATTTGCACTTATGGCATAGATGACAAGCCCATGGTTATTGGCATTTGTTTCTCTTGTGATGGTATTGATATGCTCCCTTTGCATCATTTATCTCATATGCCATGCCATGACCACCTAGCTTCGGATATGCATTGTTTTGGATGTTGTCCATTTTCTCCATATGATGTTTCCAATATTGCTGTAGGATCGAAAGTATGTCTAGAGGGGGGGTGATTAGACTACTTGACCAAATAAAAATCTAGCCTTTTCCCAATTTTAGTTCTTGGCAGATTTTAGCAACTTATCACAATTCAAGCAATCTTAACACAATTCAAGCAAGCATGCAAAGAGTATATGAGCAGCGGAAAGTAAAGCATGCAACTTGCAAGAATGTAAAGGGAAGGGTTTGGAGAGTGCAAATGCAATAGGAGACACAGATGTTTTTGTCGTGGTTCCGATAGGTGGTGCTATCATACATCCACGTTGATGGAGACTTCAACCCACGAAGGGTAACGGCTGCGCGAGTCCACGGAGGGCTCCACCCACGAAGGGTCCACGAAGAAGCAACCTTGTCTATCCCACCATGGCCGCTACCCACGAAGGACTTGCCTCACTAGGGTAGATCTTCGCGAAGTAGGCGATCTCCTTTCCCTCACAAACTCCTTGGTTCAACTCCACAATCTTGTCGGAGGCTCCCAAGTGACACCTAGCCAATCTAGGAGACACCACTCTCCAAGAAGTAACAAATGGTGTGTTGATGATGAACTCCTTGCTCTTGTGCTTCAAATGATAGTCTCCCCAACACTCAACTCTCTCTCACAGGATTTGGATTTGGTGGAAAGAATATTTGAGTGGAAAGCAACTTGGGGAAGGCTAGACATCAAGATTCATATGGTAGGAATGGAATATCTTGGTCTCAACACAAGTGTAGGTGGTTCTCTCTCAGAAAATGTATGTTGGAAGTGTAGGCATGTTCTGATGGCTCTCTCCACGAATGAAGAGTGGGTGGAGGGGTATATATAGCCTCCACACAAAATCTAACCGTTACACACAACTTACCAATCTCGGTGGGACCAAATCGTGAAAGTCGGTCGGACCGATTTAGCAAATCATGTGACCGTTAGGATTTTTGGTGGGACTGACATACAACTCGGTAGGACCGATATGCGTAGGGTTAGGGCATAACGTAATCTTGGTGATACCTATTACACAAACTCGGTGAGACCGATTTTGGTAATGGACACACAGAGGGTTGGTCAGGCAAACTCGGTGGGACCGATTTGCTCATCTCGGTTGGACCGAAACATTACAAAAGGGAAAGAGAGAGTCTGCATTGCAGTCTCGGTGGGACCGATCGCTCATCTCGGTTGGACCGAAACTTTATGAAGGGAAACAGAGAGATTGCAATCCCATCTCGGTGAGACCGAGATCCCTATCGGTGAGACCGATTTGCCTAGGGTTTGTGGCAGTGGCTATGACATCTGAACTCGGTGGCGCCGGATGGAAAGAATCGGTGGGGCCGAGTTGGACTTTTGGTTTAGGTCATATGTGGATGTGAGAAAGTAGTTGAGAGCTTTGGAGCATATCACCAAGCACTTTGAGCAAGAAAACCATTAAGCAACACCTCATCCCTCCTTGATAGTATTGGCTTTTCCTATAGACTCAATGTGATCTTGGATCACTAAAATAGAAAATGTAGAGTCTTGTGCTTTGATCTTGAGCCAATCCTTTTGTCCTTAGCATTTTGAGGGATCCACTTTTCTCACCCATGCCATGCCAATCACTGAGCTTTCCTGAAATATTTATCTTCAAATAGCATTAGCTCAATGAGCTATATGTTGTTAGGAATTACCAAAACCACCCAGGAATAGTTGCACTTTCAATTGCTCATGAGGAGACCCCCATAGTTTCCTCATACATATTAGGAGATTTGGATGCATTCCATACTTTGCATGATCCCACTACTTGTGTGCACCATATGCTCCCCATGAATAAACATGCTAGTGATGTGCCATATACTTGCATTCTCAAATTCCAAGTGGTGCTCCCAACTCTTGATGAGCTACATCAACCTTGAGCAACCCACACAAGTTCAACTACACGATCAACACCACCAAGGTATGTTATTCCATCTTAGAGAAGCTTTACTCCATGCCATGAGCTAAAGCAACTCGACAAGATGTGAATACATTGAGATGCTTAAACAAAAAATGGCAACCCCATTTTGAGCTTAAACGATGAGTATGACCTATGATCAAGTGATCTCACTTGACTCCTAAGTCAATATACTCTAACATAGGTGACTTTGTCGCCGACCATCTCTAGATGAAGTTCTCTTGTTTTCTTTTCTGTGTTTTTGCATTTGTCTCATGCATATTTGATTCCCTTTACAAAAAAAACTTCATCTAGACTTCTTTCTGTTTGCTCTGCATTTTCTGCATCCAATTCATTGCATATCATTCAGTAAATTCCTTGCAAATCTTTGTGAGATCTTACTAGTCTAGTGAGCTGAGGTGACAAGTGTTTTCCCTGCGATGAACTCGGTTACACCGATTTGTTGTTTTCAGTCCAATCGAATCCTTTCGGTACAACCGAAGCATACAACTCGGTGCCACCGATTTCACAACAGGAAAAATAGTTTGCCACTTATTCTGTGTTTCTTCTGATACAGCTCCACTCAATGAATCTTGTCCTCTACAAGCATCACATTTATATAAATGCTTTGTGCTGTGACTCAAGGATCGAACCCTTCTTGGAAATTGATGTCAAAGGGGGAGAGAGAGATCACATCAAAGCTTATCACTTAGAGAGTATCACCTCCTCAAGGGGAGAAAGAGATCTCCAGGGGGAGAGAATACTCAAGTAGAAAGTATTTCTCAAGGATCCCAGATGCTTGGTGTTCAAGAGGAGAGATGCCACATATCTTCTTGAGGGGAAAGACATGTTCATATGTGCTTATTTGCATTAGCTCTGTTCATTTATATCATTCAGCTCTGATTTTCTGTTCCCTATCTTCTCCTAGTAGCCCATGCTAGATTCAGGGGGAGCAAGACATCTAAGGGAAAGAAATCATTTAAATTCATTGCATATCTTTACTCTTGGGGACATGTCTAATCCAATGTGGTACTTAGTATTCACTCTCTACATGTCATCCCAGTCTTGGTATTCTTGTGGTTTCTTTTGTTTGCTCTGGCTAGTAGATGTACCTGTGTTATCTAACCTTGTTTACGCAGGTTCATTCCATCCTAACCCAACTCAAGACTACAAGATAAGTATATGCATCACAATCATGTGTATGAGGAATTCTTGCTGATGTACATACGGTTTGCAAGAAGGACTCATGAGCATGAAGGTTTTCTTTAATATTCTTTACTCTGATGCATATGGCCAAGATACATGTAACACATTTCCTACTCTATCATGGTTATGCTCTCACATGCTTCTATATTCAATATTCACATGATTGCATACATGTAGGGCCAGCCTATGCTTGTTACATGTCTTTCCAAAGCTTTACTTGCTATTCTTTATATCTTTATCTAAAGCTTTGATGTATGTTGTCATCAATTACCAAAAAGGGGGAGATTGAAAGCACAAGTGCTCCCTAGGTGGTTTTGGTAATTAATGTCAACATATCTCTTGTTGGACTAACACTTTTATCTAGTATGTTTCAGATAAGTTCAACAATGGAGTGGCATGGACTAAAGGATGTGGGAACTCCTTCAAGGTGCTAAGGACAAAGGATTGGCTCAAGCTTCAAGCTCAAGACTCTTCATTTTATATTTTAGTGATCCAAGATCACATTGAGTCTATAGGAAAAGCCAATACTATCAAGAAGGGATGAGGTGTTGCTTAATGAGCCTCTTGCTTCAAGTGCTTAGTGATATGCTCCAAAAACCCTCAACTACTTTCTCACATCCACATATGACCTAAACCCAAAGTCAAACTCGGCCCCACCGATTCTTTCTATCCGGCGCCACCGATTTCAATGTCATAGCAACTGCCACAGACCCTAGACAAATCGGTCTCACCGATAAGGATCTCGGTCTCACCGAGTGGGATTGTAATCTCTTTGTGTATGTCCATTACCAAAATTGGTCTCATCAAGTTTGAGCAATCAGTACTACCGAGATTACAATGCAAACTTCCTGGTTGACTCATTACCAAAATCGTTCCTACCGAGTTTGTGTAATCGGTCCAACCGAGTTTGCCTTACCAACTCTCTGGTTAGCTAATTACCAAAATCGGTCCAACCGAGTTTGTGTAATCGGTCTCACCGAGATTACATTATGCCCTAACCCTAACCATGTCAGTCCCACCGAAAATCCTAACGGTCACTAGATTTGCTAAATCGGTCCGACCGAGTTTCTTGATTCGGTCCCACCGAGTTTGGTAAATTGTGTGTAACGGTTAGATTTTTTGTGGAGGCTATATATACCCCTCCACCTCCTCTTCATTCGTGGAGAGAGCCATCAGAACGTGCCTACACTTCCAGCATACATTTTCTGAGAGAGAACTACCTACTCATGTGTTGAGACCAAGATATTCCATTCCTACCATATGAATCTTGATCTCTAGCCTTCCCCAAGTTGCTTTCCACTCAAATCTTCTTTCCACTAGATCCAAATCCTATGAGGGAGAGTTGAGTGTTGGGGAGACTATCATTTGAAGCACAAGAGCAAGGAGTTCATCATCAATGCACCATTTGTTACTACTTGGACAGTGGTGTCTCCTAGATTGGCTAGGTGTCACTTGGGAGCCTCCAACAAGATTGTGGAGTTGAACCAAGGAGTTTGTAAGGGCAAGGGGATCGCCTACTTCGTGAAGATCTACCGCTAGTGAGGCAAGTCCTTCGTGGGCGACGGCCATGGTGGGATAGACAAGGTTGCTTCTTCGTGGACCCTTCGTGGGTGGAGCCCTTCGTGGACTCACGCAACCATTACCCTTCGTGGGTTGAAGTCTCCATCAACGTGGATGTACGATAGCACCACCTATCGGAACCACGACAAAACATCCGTGTCTCCAATTTGCGTTTGAATCCTCCAAAACCCTTCCCTTTACATTCTTGCAAGTTGCATGCTTTACTTTCCGCTGCTCATATACTCTTTGCATGCTTGCTTGTTATGTATTGTGAATGTTAAACTTGTGCCTAAACTCCACTTAAACTTAAAGAACTTAAAAACTGCAAGTTCGGTGCTTAGTGTCTAATCACCCCCCCTCTAGACACCTCTTCTCAAGGTCCTACAAGTGGTATCAGAGCATTGGTCTCCATTGCCTTGGTTTAATCACCATCGGAGGAAGATGGATGAGTCTACTTTGGGGAGTCTTAGACATAGAGTGCCTATACTTGATGGAGAGTATTTTCATGAGTGGAAAAATGAGATGCTTGTAATCTTCAATCAATATCATTTGAACAAGTACATTGCTAGCCCTTGTGCACCTCATGTTGATCCTACGCATCCTACTCTTGATGAGTCAATTTACATGATTAGGAATATTAGAACTGCCGAACTTATCATTAGAGGCCTGCCTAGTAACTTGATTGGATGTTTGCCTACTCTTAAGTGTGCCTACACTATATGGAAATTTCTTGAGGAACGCTTTCCAAATTATTCCTTGAAAAATCTAGATGAAATTCTCCACAAGTCTATTGCCTTGAGTAAGATGAATACTAGTGATCCTATGTTTGGTGATCGTCTATTTGAACTTACAAACCTTATGCGTGCCAAAGGAGATGTTGGAATTATTAGTGATATTATTTCCGAAGCTATAAAAATTCATAAGCAAGATCATTGTCAAACTCACTCTAACGAATTACCCTCTCTAAGATTTGATCCACCACATGACGATGTTGAACATGGATACTATGATGAGGATGATGATAGTGACTTCAATCTTGATGATGCAATGAGACACTTTGGTCTTATGGAAAATCTTCTGGGATATATGTCAGGAGGAAAGGAATGGGTTCTTGATAGTGGATGTACTGATCACATGACCGGAGATAAAGACATGTTCCGTGAGCTTGCTGAAAACGATGGTCCTCTAAAGTATGTCACCTTCGGTGACAACTCAAAGGGTAAGGTGGTTGGCCTCGGTAAGGTGGCTGTCGGTGTCAAAACCGGCGGATCTCAGATACGGGGTCCCAAACCGTGTGTCTAGGCGGATGGTAACAGGAGACAAGGGACACGATGTTTTTACCCAGGTTCGGGCCCTCTCGGTGGAGGTAAAACCTGTGACGCCCCCGATTCAATCGTACACTAATCATACACGCAAACGTGTATGATCAAGATCAGGGACTCACGGGAAGATATCACAACACAACTCTAAAAATAAAATAAGTCATACAAGCATCATAATACAAGCCAGGGGCCTCGAGGGCTCGAATACAAGTGCTCGATCATAGACGAGTCAGCGGAAGCAACAATAACTGAGTACAGACATAAGTTAAACAAGTTGCCATAAGATGGCTAGCACAAACTAGGATACAGATCGAAAGAGGCGCATGCCTCCTGCCTGGGATCCTCTTAAAATACTCCTGGTCGTCGTCAGCGGCCTCCACGTAGAAGTAGGCTCCTCCAGTGTAGTAGTCGTCATCGACGGTGGCATCTGGCTTCTGGGCTCCGGCATCTGGTTGCGACAACCAGGTAGAAGGGAAAGGGGGAAAAGAGGGAGAAAAGCAACCGTGAGTACTCATCCAAAGTACTCGCAAGCAAGGAGCTACACTACATATGCAAGGGTATATGTGTAAATGGCCATATCGGTGGACTGAACTGCAGAATGCCAGAATAAGAGGGGGATAGCTAATCCTGTCGAAGACTACGCTTCTGGCAGCCTCCGTCTTGCAGCATGTAGAAGAGAGTAGACTGAAGTCCTCCAAGTAGCATCGCATAGCATAATCCTACCCGGCGATCCTCTCCTTGTTTCCCTATGGAAAAGCGATCACCGGGTTGTTTGTGGAACTTGTCTGGGTGTGTTTTATTAAGTATCCGGTTCTAGTTGTCATAAGGTCAAGGTACAACTCCGGGTCGTCCTTTTACCGAGGGACTCGGCTATTCGAATAGATAAACTTCCCTGCAGGGGTGCACCACATAACCCAACACGCTCGATCCCATTTGGCCGGACACACTTTACTGGGTCATGCCCGGCCTCGGAAGATCAACACGTCGTAGCCCCACCTAGGCACAACAGAGAGGTCAGCCCGCCGGTCTAAATCCTATGCGCGCAGGGGTCTGGGCCCATCGCCCATTGCACACCTGCACGTTGCGAGGGCGGTCAGAAGCAGACCTAGCAACCTCCATTACAAAGGAAGTCATGTTACGCGGTCCAATCCGGCGTGCGCCGCTCCGTTGCTGACGTCAAGAAGGCTTCGGCTGATACCACGACGTCGAGTGCCCATATCTTTCCCACGTAGTTGGTTAGTGCGTATAGACCAAATGGCCAGACTCAGATTAAATACCAAGATCTCGTTAAGTGTGTTATTATGAAGCAACCACGGACACCGACCAGGGCCAGGCCCACCTCTCGCCTAGGTGGTCTCAACCTGCCCTGTCGCTCCGCCACAAAGATCCACACAGAGGGCCGTCGGGACAAAGGTCCTTTCAGCCCCCAATCCGTGAATCACTCGCGGGTACTCTTCGAGCGGACCCGACTTTAGTCACCATCTGTAGTATGTATATATGTATAGTATATACCCGTGATCACCTCCCGAGTGATCACGTCCCAATAGTATAGCAAGGCAGACTGACAAGAATGTAGGGCCAATGATGATAAACTAGCATCTTATACTAAGCATTTAGGATTGCGGGTAAGGTATCAATGACTGTAGCAACAATGACAGGCTATGCATCAGAATAGGATTAACGGAAAGCAGTAACATGCTACACTACTCTAATGCAAGTAGTATAGAGGAGAATAGGCGATATCTGGTGATCAAGGGGGGGGGGCTTGCCTGGTTGCTCTGGCAAGGAGGGGTCGTTGTCGACGTAGTCGATCACCGGGGCATCATCGGCCTCAGGGTCTACCGGAGAGAAGAGGGGGGAGAAATAGTAAATACATAGCAAACAGAGGTATCACTAAGCATGACATGACGATACGTAGCGCTAGGCGTGCTTTAACGCGGTACTACACGTTGCAGACGAAGGGGGGAAACATCCGAGGATGAATTCCCGGCGTTAGGCGGATTCCACACAAAGGAAAAGAGGGGGAAAGTTCCAAGTTCAGCATGCTAGGGGCATGTGACAGATGAACGGACCGTGTATTCAGATTTGCTGGATTTTTCTGAGCAACTTTCATGTAGAAAACATTTTCATCTGAGTTACGGTTTAATTTCTATGAATTTCTAAAGATTAAACCATTTTCTGGAATTATTAAAATTAATAGAAAAGGAATATGATGTCAGCATGACGCCATGCTGACATCAGCAAGTCAACAGTGACTGTACAGGTCAAACCTGACATGTGGGTCCGGTGGGACCCACATGTCAGCCTCTGTGACTTTAACAGTGTTAGTTTAGACTAACAGTTGGTTAATTAGAGGGTGGGCCCCGGGCGTCAGTGAGTGTTTTAGGTTAACTAATCATTTTTATTTATAAAACGTTATTAGACTAATATAACAGAGAGGGGCCCACATGTCAGTGGCTGGGGGCTGCCCCGTCAGCACGGTTGACTAGTCAAACCAGTCAACGTGGGTCAGCAGGTCCACTGAGGGCCACCAGTCAGTGGCACGGGATGGTGCCACGTGGGTTCCAGCTCGGCACCGGCCGGAGACACGCCGGAGCTAACTCCGGCGACCATTCCGACGGCCGAGCGAATGGGAGAGCGGCGGAATTCGTTCACAGGTGGCCGTTTCACGCGCGAGAGGGCGCGTTCGAACGAGCGGAGCTAGCCGCGTCGAACCATGGTGGTTATGTGGCCGAAGGTGGCCGAAAACGAGGCCGGCGACGAGCTACGGCGGCGGCGCGTATGGGACCTCGACGGAAACGGCGCTACGGAGCTCGGCAGAGCGCGTGCGCGTGTTCGTTTTGCTCCTGGGGGCTCCAGGAGCACGGTGCTGTGCTCAGGCGAGCATGACAGCGGCTATGGCGACGGCCATGAGCTCATCGGCGGCGAGGTGTTCGGGCACGGCAAAAGCGGCGGCTGCGGCTACGGGGAGAGGCCGGAGAGAGGGGGAGGCGATGCGGCTGCTCATCGTGAGCCTGTAGGTGTGCGTTAGCGGGCTCGGGAAGGACCAACGGCGGCGAATCGGCGGTGGAGACGAAGACGGCCGCAGGAGGAAGAAGGGGTCGTCGGGCTCGCGGTGGTGGCTCCCTTCTCGCTCCAGTTGGTGCAGAGGGTGTAGCCGAGGACGGCGCGTCTCGTGGACGTGCTGGCGAGGCGCAGGGTGGCCGGTGGCCGCGGCTACGGCACATCCATGGTGACGGTGGCGTCGGTTGAGGAGGGGAGGGGATCTGGAGAGCGAGGGAGAGAGCGACGAGGGGGAGAGTGGGCAAGTGGGCGAGTGGGGAGGGAGCCCGAGGCGTCGGGGCTGCCCTTATCCTCCCCGCGGCGCCTGTAGCGGCGTGGCCGGCGAGTTGGTTCAGCGGCGACGTGCGCGCGCGGTCGCTCACGCAGTGGAGGGGAAGGCGACCTGGTGGGGTGGGGGTGTGGGCCACATGGCATGTTGGGCTGCCAGGTGGGCTAAGGCCCATGGGGGGGGCGCGGTGGCCAGCTGGGCCAGTCGGCCTAGTTGAGGGGGGCCTTTTTTTCCTATTTTGTTTTGTTTTTACTTTTTTTACTTTACCTTTTCTGTTTTAGTTTTGTTTCCTATTATTTTAGTTTTAGTAAAATATACACTTAGTATCTAAATTAGTATTTCAACTTAGTCCATAGTCACAAGAAGTCTAGCCCTCAAATAAATTAGTTTGACATTTTATTTATTACAAAAGGTATTTAAATAATTGTTTTTGCTGTTGTTTTATTCATCTTATAGTATTTAAACATTTTATAAAGGTGTGGCTTCTCCACCATAATTACGTATACAATATTTGGTTCACTCTGAACATTTTAGTTTTAAAATTTGAAAACTTTTATTTATTTTTTGATTGATTTTGAATTTGATTTCGAATCAGTTTCGATCTAACGCGAGGTTAGCAACAGCAACCGAGGTGACGTGGCATCGTTAACGCGGGATTACTGTAGCCTAATTATCCAGGCGTCACAAAACCCTACTCCTGCTTGATTAATATTGATGATATGGGAAGTACAAGAGTAGATCTACCACGAGATCAAGGAGGCTAAACCCTAGAAGCTAGCCTATGGTATGATTGTTGTTCATCCTATAGACTAAAGCCCTCCGGTTTATATAGACACTGGAGAGGGCTAGGATTACACAGAGTCGGTTACAATGGTAGGAGATCTACATATCCGTAGTGCCAAGCTTGCCTTCCACGCCAAGGAAAGTCCCATCCGGACACGGGACGAAGTCTTCAATCTTGTATCTTCATAGTCTTGGAGTCCGGCCAAAGATGATAGTTCAGCTATCTGGACACCCCCTAGTCCAGGACTCCCTCAGTAGCCCCTGAACCAGGCTTCAATGACGACGAGTCCGGCGCGCATATTGTCTTCGGCATTGCAAGGCGGGTTCCTCCTCCGAATAGAAGATTTTGAACACCAGGATAGTGTTCGACTCTACATAATAAGTTCCACATACCATCGTAGAGAGAATAATATTTACACAAGTCCAATCTGCTGACGTATTCCGTGGCGTGACATCACACCGCAACCAAGCCTTTATTCATATTTACTGTTCCACCTCAGCGTGTTTAGCGAAGCGGTTTCCTTGGCACGTCTTGTCAAAGCAGAGATCGTGTCCCCTTATTCCGGGATTCTCATCAATATGGGCGTGGGTAACCCAACCGTGCCCGTCGGCACGCCCCCTCTATCGAAGGTGAGTCCCAAACGGTCACGGGGAGGGCTCTTGGGATTCAAACTCTTTATAACAAGACTAAGGCCTGCTCCTTTCTTTCAATCTCAATTGAATCCGCTCCTCGCCTCGAGTTCCAACACCCAAGGCTCCAGATTCAGGCGCTTCGGACCTTCGACAATGTCCGGCTCCGACCTGCAAGGCTGATGGATGCCTTCCTCCGCCACGGAAGAAGACGTGCTAAAGCTGAGAGACGCCAGGTATCTAACCGGCAAATTTCGCATAGGCTGCCTGCCCAAGGGCAAGTTATTCCTACTCCCGAGCCTGGTGAGAGCGTGGTGTTCGTGTCTCACTTCCGTCGGGGTTTAGGCTTCCCGACGGACCCCTTCGTGAGAGGGCTCATGTTTTATTATGGGCTGGAATTCCACGACTTGGATCCGGAGTCCATCCTCCACATCTCATCGTTCATTATCGTATGTGAAGCCTTCCTCCGCAATACCCCTCACTTCGGATTGTGGCTCAAGACCTTCAACATGGAGCCGAAGATGATCGAGGGGCAGCAGGCAGAGTGCGGAGGGGCTGTTATACGCAAGAGTGCTAACGCTCCATGGCCTGAGGGCTCTTTTCAGGAGGAGCTTGGTCTGTGGCAACAGGAGTGGTTCTATATCACCGCTCCCAGGGGTACCAGATGGGTGGCGCCACCTGCCTTTCGCTCGGGTCCTCCATAACGGCTGGCATCATGGGTCAACAAGGGGCTTGTTTGGGGGCCGTCCAAGGACGTACCTCTGTTGCAGGGCCGCATTCGAGACCTCCAAGAGAGAGATCAATCTGGTTGTAGTGGCGCAGGTCATGCTGATTCGGCGCCTTCTGCCCTGCAAACGTCGCCCCCTCCGCCTATGGGAATTCAATCTGGAGGGACCACGAGCTCTCCAAAACTTCATGGGCGCGACGCCCGTGGATATGTATAAGCTGTTCTTCGGATCACAAGAGATGTGTCCGGACTTGACCGAGGATGCAGGTCTGAGCTGCAATCGCCCAGATACTCAAGTAAGTAGTCTTGTGCCCGGACACGCTATCCGTACCTTTATCATAAACTTACCCGTTAAAGAGTTGTCCCTTGAACAGGAGTGGATAGTGAAAGCAAAGCTGATAAGGTGTCTGCCCCCCCCCCCCTCCTGAGACCACGCCGGATCCTGTGTTAATCAAGATGCTGGCGACTACGCCTTTTGAAGAAGGCGAAGGGGGGGACAAGGAGGCTACTGCCTCCGCGAAGGAGGCTTTCAATGAAGGGGGGATCAAGAATCCCTCGCCCTAGGGGGAGAAGAGGACCGCTTCTGAAGATCCGGAGGCCAAGGCCTCAAAGCGGGGGAAGAAATCTTCACCAGAGGGTCCTGCGCCTGGAGAAGCCCCGGCCTCACTATTTCCCCAAGGAAATCAGCCCTCTAGCGAGCCGTAAGTAGAAAGGGAAGTTTTGTAATAAGGGACATCCCTGATTTTATTTCTGAAGATAAATGAAGCTTTTACCTTGTTGTTCGGATCTCAGCCCTTCTCAGCAGAGCTCATCTTCGGGGGATCTTCGTCCGGAGATGATGGAGAGAGAAATGCCTCCATCTGCCGCACCGTCAGGCAGGACGGACGACCCTGAGGTGTCGTCGCGGAGGGTTTCCCCGAGTCCGGCGGGGCCGGAAGGTTCGGCACCAACTGGCGTACGGTCGGAGGAGCTGAAGGATCTGCTCGGGCGAGCGTCTATCTCAGAAGATCACCGTACGTTAATGGGTACGGTGATTGAAAGGATTTCATCCGCTGAGAGCGGATTGCACGAAGCCGTCGGAAGTTTACTGACGGGGTTTGAGGTACGCAAAAATGATATACCTTCTGACAGTTTTGCATATAGAATGCGCCCTGTATAGATAGTAGCCCCTGAGACTCGGTATGCAGTCAAAATTGACGGCGTGCCGAGGATCATAATCTCAGTTGTAAGATGTCGCCTTTCCTATATAGGTGGCGGAGCGTTCGGTGGCCAACCGGACTGATGGATTTGCCAAACTGAAGCGGCAACTTGACATTGCGGATGCGGACATCACGCTGGTCAATAAGCGACTTGACGAGTCACAAGGTATGCGGCCTCTCCGCGGACACCTGGTAAGGGAGCTTGACGCCCTTGCCTTATAACATGTATGCTTAATGCAGATGGTGCCGCTGCTGTGGAGGACCTTCAGGCGGAGCTTGCCCGAGCCAAGGAGCAAGCCAGAAAAAGTAATGCGGCTGCCTTGAAGGCGGCCGAAGAGCTGAAGGCCGAACAGGCTGCTCACTGCCGAAGCAGGGAGGAAATGGCCGAGATGGCCGTGAAGCTGAAGAATGCTACCGACCGCTACGAGTTTCTTGAAAAAGAACGCCGAGCGGAGCAAGAGGACCTGAATAAGGCCACCGCCGAGGCCAAGGATGCCCACTCCACGATGAGAGCTATAAAGGAGGAGCTACATCAAGCCGGGGATATCGCGGCTGGAAAGCCCTTTCTGCTGCGGAGGAAGTTCACGGATCCGAAGTATGCCCAGTTGGGTCAGCTGTGGGGTGCGGAGGATGCTTATCTGGATTTGGCGGCGAGTGGTGCAGACGCGGTCGCACACTTCCGAGGCCAAAAGGATCACGGAATGGAAGAGCTTTTTTGGTCACAGTTCCATAGTCCAGAGCGTTCCCTTCCATTAACCGATCGGTTAGCCGAATGGGCTAAGCTGAATAGGTTGTCCGGACTTGCCATGAAGGATGTCGTGACTCATTTGTGGCTGAAAAGGCCTGAGCCAAAGAGTTATTTTGGCTTGGTGCAGCAGTTCCTTGATGTGGTGCCGCATATCAATGCAATGAAGCAGTCGGCATGCATAGAGGGTGCGCGGATGGCTCTTGCCCGTGTCAAAACATACTGGGCAGAGATGAAGGCCACCGACGTTGCATCCCAGGATTCGGGTCAAAGCCGAGTACCTACCGAGCACTATTTTGAGGAAGTCCTACAGGTCACTCGTTTAATAGAGAAGTAGTGCTCGAAGAATATTATGTTCAAATGACATGTATGATTTGTGAAACCATGTTTCAAATATAATATAAGGGCTTTTTATACTTGTGCGTTCAAGTATTGAAGTACCTCCTGTGCGGCCGTTAATGTATATGTGTATATAACCTGAAAGATGGCAGTCTTCGACTTCAGCCCCCACGCACATAGTGCGGGGGTGTTTGCAAAAAAGCGCATTTTCACATTTAATCCAATGTCTTGGTCCTGTGAAGGAGGTGATAGCGTAGCAAACTAGGCAACCGGACTATAATGCTTTATCACTTTCACTTAGCCATAGGAGTTCGATGGTGGGGCTACTATATAGCCCCTAGGGGCTACTATATAGCCCCTAGGGGCACCGCGCTCTCCGAATTCGGGGCGCGTATGTGCCTGACCGGGAAACGGTCCTTCGTCAAAGCGGAGGAATTCTAAACATTCCGGTGGTCGATCGAGTGGTTGACCAGTCTCTCTCTATATCATGACAGTCAGTTTTCGGCTTTCTCCACTGAGGTGCTCACCTGGACGAACCGGGGCACAATCGCAGTAGTTCTCCTGGTGCCGCGTTAGCCGATAGAGCGGGACATAAGGCAGCAAAACACAGGAGCCGGGC
The DNA here is from genome assembly GCA_963921465.1 of Triticum timopheevii. Lineage (NCBI taxonomy): Eukaryota > Viridiplantae > Streptophyta > Magnoliopsida > Poales > Poaceae > Triticum > Triticum timopheevii. Next base: position 252,619,143 of record OY997262.1, on the reverse strand, counting down.
AAACCCAACATTTGACCAAAGACATGATTCGGAGCTGATGCATATAAGGCCTAACTCGAGACGCCTAACACTCCCTAAGGTATTTGGTCTTTATGAAAACGGGAAAAACAATGCCCTAAGCCCCTAGTGTCCAGGTACGCGCAAAAATATCAGACGCGGCCGATGCCAAAACGCCAGCCTCCTACTCGGTTGTATCAAGAAACCGGGGGATGTGTATCAACAAGAAACAGTAAGAAAGGTTTACGCAGGGTCTTAATCTGAAAAGAATCCTTGCAACGGGTCCCTACTGCACGTCTGCGCCTGTGTCTCCGTTGTGCCGTATCCTGGACGGGTGTAGCACGGTGTTCATCTATAAAAGAGAAGAACTTAGTTTGAAAAAAGATCGTGCGAAAAAATGTATTTTTAAAATAAACAGAGTATGATTCAAAAAATGAGTAAAATTGAGCTTTATTGGCTCTTGTTGTACATGCGTGCAGCCCCTTGTAGGGGGTACGCAGTTAGTAAGCCCCTTGTTTATTTATGCCGGACTCGCCGAACCGTGTCTGGGGTCTCAATGACCTGTTTAGGTGCTTTGATCGGCAAAGCCGGATTAGTGTGTGGCTGTCAAGGCAGTCTCACTTTATTCTGTATCCAAGGAACACTCGAAGTTTCCCTTTAATGAGATGATGCCGCGTGGACCGGGCATTTTAAGTGTAAGAGATGCATAATGCGGTATTGCGTTAAAGCGGGCGAAAGCTTCGCGTCCCTATAGTGCTTGATAGCTACTTTTAAATGGGGCGATGTGGAAGACTAACTTTTCGCGACGGGAGTTGTCGGATGAGCCGAACACAACTTCTAGTGGTAGAGAGCCCGTACAATGGGCATATGGGCCTGGCATCACTCCTTTAAAGGAAGTGTTGCTATGGTGAATTTTGGTTGGGTCTATCCCCATTCTGCGGATTCTGTCCTGATATAACAGGTTTAGATCACTGCTGCCGTCCATGAGGACTTGGGTAAATTGTAGTCCGTCGATTATAGGATCTCATCTCAAAGCAGTCCATCCTGCGTTCTGGATACTTCCGGAGTAATCCTGATGGTCGAAATTGATTGGTTTTGACATCCAGTGTCGGGACTCCGCTGGGGTGGACCGTGCGGCGCGTACTTTAGTAGGCGCCGCTCTATTTTTTCCTGTTGTCACTTGAAGTGAGTTTACTGCTTTGACCTCTTGTGGGAAATTCCTTTATTTTCCGGTGCTCTGCTTGTGGGGTTCGTCATCGTCCTCACTTGGTGTGTCGAGCCCCTTGTGTTCGGCATTAAGTCGGCCGGACTGTTTGAAGACCCAACAATCTCTGTGGGTGTGGTTTGCAGGCTTCCTGGAGGTACTGTGGATTTGGCATATCTTGTCCAAGATTTTGTTTAGGTTGGATAGCTCGTCGCTGTTGTCCTTGAGAGGCAGTTTTTTGTTGTTCTGCCGAGAGCTTTTGAATCCGGCATTGACTGCCGTGCTCTTTGGACCATTTCCCTTAGTTCGGCGCTGGTCCTTGCTGCGTCGTGGTTTCCCATTTCCATCCCTGACCTCGGATGTACTTGGGTCGCTAGTGCTGCATCTTGCCAGCCAGCTATCCTCTCCCGCGCAAAAGCGGGTCATGAGGCTTGTTAGTGCGGCCATTGTTCTTGCCTTTTCCTGGCCAAGGTGTCTGGCAAGCCATTCGTCTCGGACGTTATGTTTGAAGGCTGCTAAGGCTTCGGCGTCCAGACAGTAGACTATTTGGTTCTTTCTGGTGAGGAACTTGTTCCAGAATTTGCGGGCTGACTCTCCGGGCTGTTGAGTTATGTGACTTAAATCGTCTGCATCCGAAGGGCGGGCATAAGTCCCCTGAAAATTTGCCCAAAACGCATTCTCGAGCTCTTCCCAACTTCCAATGGTATTTTCTGGGAGGCTTTTGAGCCAATGCCATGCTGGCCCTTTGAGCTTGAGGGGTAAGTATTTTATGGTGTGGAGGTCATCTCCTCTAGCCATATGTATGTGCAGGATGTAATCCTCAATCCAGACTCCAGGGTCTGTTGTTCCGTCGTATGCATCTATGTTGACGGGCTTGAATCCCGCTGGAAATTCATGATCCAGCACCTCATCGGTGAAACATAGGGGGTGTGCGGCGCCCCTGTATTTGGGTGTGCCGCGATGTTCGAATACTCGACGTGTTGTATTGCTTTCTAGAGCTTGCTTTCTTGGCCCATAAATAGACCTGACTAGGCCATCCTTTTGGCGCGGATCCTTATGCGGATCGCGTATCGACTTGTGTGCGGCGCCGCTTGCCGCTCTTTGTTTGTCGCGTGGTCATCTATCCGACCGGGCGGCCTCTTTGCTCTTTGATCGTGGGAGCTCTACGGCCTCCTCGTCAAATTCGGCCAGTAGTTTGCGCTTCGGGTAGATCTTTGTTTGGCGACTATCGTCGTATTTGTCTGCGATGTTGAGTACCTTGCTCCATCTCATTCTGAGTGCGTGTTCCGCTGTTTTGAGATTCCGCTTCTGCTTCTTCAGACTATGTGCGGTGGCAATAAGCCTTTCGATGTGTCCGGCATGAGATCGTCCGGACTGTTATCTTCGCTGGGGACGGATTGTCTATCCAAGTTATCCTGTTCGGATGGTTGCTCGAGGGCATGTTCGTCGTCCACCAGTTCGCCCTGCTCTATGGCTGGGTCTGTATGGGTGCTGTCTTTGTCGAGGCGGGTCTTGAGCGGTGCTTATGTCGCCGTTTTGACTGCTTTTCGAGGGAATTATCCTTCGCGGCGTCCCGTTGTTCCTCGTTATCGCTTCCTTTAGGGGTATCCACCATATATACGTCGTGAGTTGAGGTGGCCTTCCAGTGCCTTGTAGGCGCTGGTTCTTGGTCGTCTCCGGCATCGTTGTCCATACCATCGATGTCTTCGGAGTCGAAGTCTAGCATATCGGTTAAGTCATCGACAATGGCTACAAAGTGGGTGGTGGGTGGGCTTTGAATTTCTTCATCGTCCGCATCCCAACCTTCCTGACAATAGTCCGGCCCGGGCTCTCCTGATAAAGACAGAGACTTTAGTGAATTTAGGGTGTCGCCAAAAGGCGAGTGCTGAAAGATGTCCGCGGCAGTGAACTCCGTGATCGGCGCCCAATCGGATTCGATTGGCAGGGGCGCGGAAGGTTCGGAGTTCGGAAAGGAGTCCGGCACCTCGGAGTCACGGGCTTCACAAAGGACAGGATTGGTATTCGGCTCTATCGCCGTAGAGGTAACAGCCCCCGAGGGAGTGTCTAGCCACCCATCCTCGATCGGCGCAGTCGGCTCCAAGCTAAGGGTTGGAGCGGACACTTGTGCGGCCTCCAGGGCACTGTCCGGCAGCAGAGTTAAATCATGCCCATCGTGGCAGTGCGGCATGCTCGGCTGTGGCTCGAATCCGTCGAAGATCAAGTCTCCGCGGATGTCAGCCGTATAGTTCAAACTTCCAAATCTGACCTAATGGCCAGGGGCGTAGCTTTCGATCTGCTCCAGATGGCCAAGTGAATTGGCCCGCAGTGCAAAGCCGCCGAATACGAAGATCTGTCCGGGGAGAAAAGTCTCACCCTGGACCGCATTGTTGTTGATGATCGAAGGATCCATCGGGCCTATAGGTGACGACACAGAGGAACTCTCAATGAAAGCACCAATGTCGGTGTCAAAACCGGCGGATCTCGGGTAGGGGGTCCCGAACTGTGCGTCTAGGCGGATGGTAACAGGAGACAAGGGACATGATGTTTTTACCCAGGTTCGGGCCCTCTTGGTGGAGGTAAAACCTTACTCCTGCTTGATTAATATTGATGATATGGGTAGTACAAGAGTAGATCTACCACGAGATCAAGGAGGCTAAACCCTAGAAGCTAGCCTATGGTATGATTGTTGTTCGTCCTACGGACTAAAGCCCTCCGGTTTATATAGACACCGGAGAGGGCTAGGGTTACACAGAGTCGGTTACAATGGTAGGAGATCTACATATCCGTATTGCCAAGCTTTCCTTCCACACGAAGGAAAGTCCCATCCGGACACGGGACGAAGTCTTCAATCTTGTATCTTCATAGTCTTGGAGTCCGGCCAAAGATGATAGTTCAGCTATGCGGACACCCCCTAGTCCAGGACTCGCTCAGTGGCCATATCACATGATAGCTCCATACAAAATGTCATGCTCGTTGAATCTCTTGGATACAACTTACTTTCAGTATCTAGACTTGCTGATTTCTGTTTCAATGTCCTATTTACTGAAGTAGATTGCCAAGTGTTTCATAGAGATAATCATAAAATGGTCTTTGCCGGTATACGTAGAGGTGATCTATACATTGTTGATTTCACTAAAAAGGCTCAACCTAAAACTTGCTTCATTGCTAAATCCTCAAAAGGTTGGTTATGGCATAGAGGATTAGGTCATGTTGGCATGCGAAACCTTGACAAGCTTATTAAAGGAAATCATATCCTTGGTGTTAACGATGTCATATTTGATAAGGATAGACTTTGCAGCGCTTGTCAAGCAGGTAAACAGGTTGGAGGAAGGAATCCCGTGAAAAACATCATGACCACAAGGAGGCCACTTGATCTACTTCACATGGATCTTTTTGGTCCCAATGCTTACAAGAGTCTCGGTGGAAATTCTTTAGGTCTAGTTATAGTTGATGATTTTTCAAGATTTACGTGGGTGTTCTTTCTCGATGATAAATCGCAGGTCCAAAAGATTTTCAAAAACTTCGCTAGGAAGGCCCAAAATCAATTTGAAGTGAAGATCAAGAAGGTTCGCAGCGACAACAGAACGGAGTTCAAGAACGCAAATGTGGACACCTTTCTTGACGAAGAAGGGATTTCACATGAGTTCTCGGCTACGTACACACCTCAACAAAATGGAGTTGTTGAGAGGAAGAACCGGACGCTCATCAAAATGGCGATAATGATGCTTAATGAGTATAAGACACTGAAGCACTTTTGGGCAGAAGTGGTTGAGACAGCTTGTCATGCAACAAATCGCTTGTATCTTCACAAGCTACTCGGCAAGACGGCATACGAGCTCCTCACCGGTAACAAACCCCAAGTTGGATACTTTCGAGTATTCGGCTCAAAGTGCTACATTTTTTATAAGCATCGTCGTTCTAAATTTGCTCCTAAGTCTCATGAAGGTTTCCTACTAGGTTATGGCTCGAACTCTGACACTTACCGTGTCTACAACAATTTCACCCGAAAGGTTGAAGAGATGGTAGATGTGAAGTTTGATGAATCTAACGGCTCGCAAGTAGAGCAATTGCCAATTGATGTAGGAGACAAAGATCCTTCGGAAGCAATCCAAGACTTTTCTATTGGCAAGATCCGTCCAATGGAGGTGAAGGAGAGTACCTCGTCCGTCCAAGTGGAAGCTTCTACTTCACGACAAGGTGAACCAAGAGCTGATACGGAAGCATCCACAAGTGGGAGACACCAAGATGAAGAAAACGAGGAAGTGCATCAAGATGAACGTCAACAACCTTCTTCTCCACCACGACAAGAGAACGACAACACCGACAATGAAGAAGGCCAAGAAGAAGTACAAGATGAAGAAGAAGTTCAACCAAGAACCAAGCAAAAGCTTTCATGAGTTCGAGCAAGAATTGCTAAAGACCATCCCGTCGAGCAAATCTACAATGATATTCAAACCGGGAGAATCACTCACTCTAAAACTCGTTTAGCTAACTTTTGTGAAAACTATTCTTTCATCTCTAGCATTGAACCTATGAAGGTTGAAGAAGCATTGGAAGATCCTGATTGGATAAATGCTATGCATGAAGAGCTACACAACTTGAGAGGAACCAAGTTTGGACATTGGTTGAGAAGCCCGACAACAACCACAACATCATCGGTACCAAATGGGTGTTTCACAACAAGCAAGATGAAGATGGACAAGTAGTTCGCAACAAAGCACGTCTCGTCGCCCAAGGCTACACACAAGTCGAAGGTATGGACTATGGTGAGACTTACGCTCCCGTTGCTAGACTTGAGTCCATTCGCATCTTACTTGCCTATGCTAATCACCATGATATCACCTTGTACCAAATGGACATTAAAAGTGCTTTTCTAAATGGTAAAATAGAGGAGGAAGTTTATGTTAAGAAACCTCCCGGCTTTGTCAATCCTAAGAAACCAAATCATGTTTACAAACTTCACAAAGCTCTTTATGGTCTTAAACAAGCTCCTAGAGTGTGGTATAAATGCTTGACCAAGTTCCTCATTGAAAAAGGCTTTGAAATTGGGAAAATTGATTCCACACATTTTACTAAAAGGGTTAATGGAGAATTATTTGTATGCCAAATTTATGTTGATGATATTATATTTGGTTCAACTAACCCTCATTTTAGTGAAAAGTTTGGGAAGCTAATGTCGGAGAAGTTTGAGATGTCTATGATGAGTGAACTCAAATTCTTTCTTGGGTTGCAAATCAAGCAAACTAAGGAAGGTACTTTTGTTTCTAAAACGAAGTACACCAAGGACTTATTCAAGAAGTTCAACATGCAAGAATGCAAAGGTATGACTACACCCATGCCTACTAGTGGACATCTCGACTTGACCAAAGATGGTGAACTGGTTGATCAAAAGGTTTATCGCTCTATGATTGGTTCATTGTTATATCTATGTGCTTCACGTCCCGATATCATGCTAAGTGTGTGCATGTGTGCACGATATCAAGCTGCTCCTAAAGAATGTCATCTTAAGGCCGTGAAAAGGATAGTGAGATACTTAATCCATAAACCAAATTTTGGCATTTGGTATCCTAAGAGGGCCTCTTTCGATCTTGTTGGCTACTCCGACTCGGACTATGCCGGAGACAAGGTTTATAGAAAGTCCACTTCGGGTACTTGTCAATTTCCTGGTAGATCTCTTGTGTCTTGGTCTTCCAGGAAACAAAACTCGGTATCCTTATCCACCGCCGAAGCGGAATACATTGCCGCTGGTTCATGTTGTGCTCAATTACTTTGGATGACCCAAACTCTTAAAGATTATGGGATATATGTGAAACATGTTCCATTGCTTTGTGACAATGAAAGTGCTATCAAAATTGGTCATAATCCTGTACAACATTCTTGAACTAACCATATTGAAGTTCGTCATCATTTCATTCGAGATCATGTTGCTAAGGGTGACATTAATCTTAAGCATGTTCGCACTGAAAAGCAATTAGCGGATATATTCACTAAACCTCTTGATGAAAAAGTGTTTTGCAGGTTGAGAGGAGAATTGAACATCATAGATGCTTCAAACTTGGAGTAGAAACTCCATTGGATACATGCAAGACATGAGCTTATGACTAATCCTTGATATCACTCTTATGATGAAGATCTTATGTCTTGGATATATTTGCATCTTGCATGTTATCTAACCCATGTAGGTACTTGGTTGAATCAAATTCCATGAGATTGTAATCTACTCACATATTGAGCAATCTCTACATCACCAAGTTTCTACACTATGGTGGTTGAAGACAAGGAAGCACGGAACCATTCAAACATATCCTTTGACAAATTCTATGTTGAGCTTCATGATTGTCATTTTTGGATACACAAGTGCTGTTCCTTGCAAAAACTAACCCATGTAGGTAAATGGACTCAAATTCCAAGTGGTGCTCCCAACTCTTGATGAGCTACATCAACCTTGAGCAACCCACACAAGTTCAACTACATGATCAACACCACCAACCAAGGTATGTTATTCCATCTTAGAGAAGCTTTACTCCAAGCCATGAGCTAAAGCAACTCGACAAGATTTGAATACATCAAGATGCTTAAACGAAAAATGGCAACCCCATTTTGAGCTTAAACGATGAGTATGACCTATGATCAAGTGATCTCACTTGACTCCTAAGTCAATATACTCTAACATAGGTGACTTTGTCGCCGACCATCTCTAGATGAAGTTCTCTTGTGTTCTTTTCTGTGTTTTTGCATTTGTCTCATGCATATTTGTTTCCCTTTTCAAAAAAAAACTTCATCTAGACTTCTTTCTATTTGCTCTGCATTTTCTGCATCCAATTCATTGCATATCATTCAGTAAATTCCTTGCAAATCTTTGTGAGATCTTACTAGTCTAGTGAGCTGAGATGACAAGTGTTTTCTCTGTGATGAACTCGGTTACACCGATTTGTTGTTTTCGGTCCAACCGAATCCTTTCGGTACAACCAAAGCATAAAACTCGGTGCCACCGATTTCACAATAGGAAAAACAGTTTGCCACTTATTCTGTGTTTCTTCTGATCCAGCTCCACTCAATGAATCTTGTCCTCCACAAGCATCACATTTATATAAATAGTTTGTGCTGTTACTCAAGGATTAAACCCTTCTTGGAAATTGATGTCAAAGGGGGAGAGAGAGATCACATCAAAGCTTATCTCTTAGAGAGTATCACCTCCCCAGGGGGAGAAAGAGACCTCCAGGGGGAGAGAATACTCAAGTAGAAAGTATTTCTCAAGGATCCCAGATGCTTGGTGTTCAAGAGGAGAGATTCCACATGTCTTCTTGAGGGGAAAGACATGTTCATATGTGCTTATTTGCATTAGCTCTGTTCATTTATATCTTTCAGCTCTGATTTTCTGTTCCCTATCTTCTCCCAGTAGCCCATGCTAGATTCAGGGGGAGCAAGACATCTAAGGGAAAGAAATCATTTAAATTCATTGCATATCTTTACTCTTGGGGACATGTCTAATCCAATGTGGTACTTAGTACTCACTCTCTACATGTCATCCCAGTCTTCGTATTCTTGTGGTTTCTTCTGTTTGCTCTGGCTAGTAGATGTACCTGTGTTATCTAACCTTGTTTACGCAGGTTCATTCCATCCTAAGCCAACTCAAGACTACAAGGTAAGTATATGCATCACAATCATGTGTATGAGGAATTCTTGCTGATGTACATACTGTTTGCAAGAAGGACTCATGAGCATGAAGGTATTTCTTTAATATTCTTCGCTCTGATGCATATGGCCAAGATACATGTAACACATTGCCTACTCTATCATGGTTATGCTCTCACATGCTTCTATATTCAATATTCACATGATTGCATACATGTAGGGGGATCCTATGCTTGTTACATGTCTTTCCAAAGCTTTACTTGCTATTCTTTATATCTTTATCTAAAGCTTTGATGTATGTTGTCATCAATTACCAAAAAGGGGGAGATTGAAAGCACAAGTGCTCCCTAGGTGGTTTTGGTAATTAATGTCAACATATCTCTTGTTGGACTAACACTTTTATCTAGTATGTTTCAGATAAGTTCAACAATGGAGTGGCATGGACTAAAGGATGTGGGAACTCCTTCAAGGTGATAAGGACAAAGGATTGGCTCAAGCTTCAAGCTCAAGACTCTTCATTTTATATTTTAGTGATCCAAGATCACATTGAGTCTATAGGAAAAGCCAATACTATCAAGAAGGGATGAGGTGTTGCTTAATGAGACTCTTGCTTCAAGTGCTTAGTGATATGCTCCAAAACCCCTCAACTACTTTCTCACATCCACATATGACCTAAACCCAAAGTCAAACTCGGCCCCACCGATTCTTTCTATCCGGCGCCACCGAGTTTAATGTCATAGCCATTGCCACAAACCCTAGACAAATCGGTCTCACCGATAAGGATCTCGGCCTCACCGAGATGGGATTGTAATCTCTCGATGTATGTCCATTACCAAAATCGGTCTCACCGAGTTTGAGAAATTGGTACTACCGAGATTACAATGCAAATTTCTTGGTTGATTCATTACCAAAATCGGTCCTACCGAGTTTGTGTAATCGGTCCAACCGAGTTTGCCTGACCAACTCTCTGGTTAGCTAATTACCAAAATCGGTCCAACCGAGTTTGTGTAATCGGTCTCACCGAGATTACATTATGCCCTAACCCTAACCATATCGGTCCTACCGAGTTGCATATCGGTCCCACCGAAAATCCTAACGGTCACTAGATTTGCTAAATCGATCCGACCGAGTTTCTCGATTCGGTCCCATCGAGTTTGGTAAATTGTGTGTAACGGTTAGATTTTGTGTGGAGGCTATATATACCCCTCCACCTCCTCTTCATTCGTGGAGAGAGCCATCAGAACGTGCCTACACTTCCAGCATATACTTTCTGAGAGAGAACTACCTACTCATGTGTTGAGACCAAGATATTCCATTCCTACCATATGAATCTTGATCTCTAGCCTTCCCCAAGTAGCTTTCCACTCAAATCTTCTTTCCACCAGATCCAAATCCTATGAGAGAGAGTGGAGTGTTAGGGAGACTATCATTTGAAGCACAAGAGCAAGGAGTTCATCATCAACTCACCATTTGTTACTTCTTGGAGAGTGGTGTCTCCTAGATTGGCTAGGTGTCACTTGGGAGCCTCCGACAAGATTGTGGAGTTGAACCAAGGAGTTTGTAAGGGCAAGGGGATCGCCTACTTCGTGAAGATCTACCGCTAGTGAGGCAAGTCCTTCGTGAGCGACGGCCATGGTGGGATAGACAAGGTTGCTTCTTCGTGGACCCTTCGTGGGTGGAGCCCTCCGTGGACTCGCGCAACCGTTACCCCTCGTGGGTTGAAGTCTCCATCAACGTGGATGTATGATAGCACCACCTATGGGAACCACGACAAAACATCCGTGTCTCCAATTGCGTTTGAATCCTCCAAAACCCTTCCCTTTACATTCTTGCAAGTTGCATGCTTTACTTTCCGCTGCTCATATACTCTTTGCATGCTTGCTTGTTATGTATTGTGAATGTTAAACTTGTGCCTAAACTCCACTTAAACTTAAAGAACTTAAAAACTGCAACGTTGGTACTTATTGTCTAATCACCCCCCTCTAGACACCTCTTCTCAAGGTCCTACACAAAGACTCCGCGCATTTCTTCTAAACGGCCCTCACTTGGCTATGGGCTATTGTCCATTACATATTCTATGCCCATCTTGCCATGTTCACTTTGTATGATATGCTCATTCCTATGCCTTTGCCATGCATTTGTGACCCATGCTTTGCATTACACATGATGATTGATGATACGTCTCCAACGTATCTACTTTTCCAAACACTTTTGCCCGTGTTTTGGACTCTAACTTGCATGATTTGAATGAAACTAACCTGGACTGACGCTGTTTTCAGCAGAACTGCCATGATGTTGTTTTATGTGTTGAAAAGAAAAGTTCTCGGAATGTCCTGAAAATCCACTGAGGCACTTTTTGGAATTAATAAAAATTTCTGGGCAAAAGATATACACCAGGGGGCCCACAGGCTGTCCACGAGACAGGGGGGCGCCCCCCCCCCCAGGGCGCGCCCTCCTATCTCGTGGGCCCCCTGGACCTCCACCGACCTCAACTCCAACTCCATATATTCACGTTCGGGGAGAAAAAAATTAGGGAAAAAGTTTCATCGCGTTTTACGACATGGAGCTGCCGCCAAGCCCTAATCTCTCTTGGGAGGGCTGGCCTGGAGTCCGCTCGGGGCTCCGGAGAGGGGGATTCGTCGCCGTCGTCATCATCAACCATCCTCCATCACCAATTTCATGATGCTCACCGCCGTGCGTGAGTAATTTCATCGTAGGCTTGCTGGACGGTGATGGGTTGGATGAGATTTACCATGTAATCAAGTTAGTTTTGTTAGGGTTTGATCCCTAGTATCCACTATGTTCTGAGATTGATGTTGCTATGACTTTGCTACGCTTAATGCTTTTCACTAGGGCCCGAGTGCCATGATTTCAGATCTGAACCTATTATGTTTTCATGAATATGTGTGTGTTCTTGATCCTATCTTGCAAGTCTATAGTCACCTAATATGTGTTATGATCAGACGACCCCGAAGTGACAATAATCGGGATACTTTTTGGTGATGACCGTAGTTTGAGGAGTTCATGTATTCAGTATGTGCTAATGCTTTGTTCCGGTTCTCTATTAAAAGGAGGCCTTAATATCCCTTAGTTTCCGCTAGGACCCCGCTACCACGGGAGGGTAGGACAAAAGATGTCATGCAAGTTCTTTTCCATAAGCACGTATGACTATTTACGGAATACATGCCTACATTACATTGATGAACTGGAGCTAGTTCTGTGTCACCCTATGTTATAGCTATTACATGAGGAATCGCATCCGGCATAATTATCCATCACTGATCCATTGCCTATGAGCTTTTCATATATTGTTCTTCGCTTGTTTACTTTTTCGTTGTTACTGTTACAATTTCTACAAAAACCCCAAAACATTTGTCTTTACTTTTGCTACTGTTACCTTTATTATCATACCACTTTTGCTACTAAACACTTTGCTGCAGATACTAACTTATCCAGGTGTGGTTGAATTGACAACTCAACTGCTAATACTCAAGAATATTCTTTGGCTCCCCTTGTGTCGAATCAATAAATTTGGGTTGAATACTTTACCCTCGAAAGTTGTTGCGATCCCCTACACTTGTGGGTTATCAAGACTAATTTCTGGCGCCATTGCCGGGGAGCATAGCTCTATTCTCTGAGTCACTTGGGATTTATATCTGTTGATCACTATGAAGAACTTGAAAGACGACTGAACTACTATTTTGCCCTCGACTACGAGGGGAGGTAAGGAACTGCCATCTAGCTCTGCCCTAGATTCTCCTTCCGTTATTAGTAAGCTTGCGACACCTAAACCTGCTACTGCTATGAATTCTGATATGTCGCATGTTATTGATGATGCCACCTCTGCTATGCATGATGAAACTACTTCTGTGCTTGACACTACTTTGCCATTAGGTGAATTTCTTGATGAACAACTTGCTAGAGTTAGGGGGAATGAAATTACTGAAGAACCTATTATTGATGATAGTGATGATGAAGGTTCTCCCAAGATTATGTATTGCATGTTGTTCCTAAGGGTTATGTTATGAATGAAGAAGCTGCTAGGGAAATCTTTGCTTGCAATGATAGATATGATCTTAAGAAATTATTAGCCAAATGGAAGCAGCAGTCTCTTAATGCTAGAATGAAACCTGACCCTGCTTTTGCTACTTCACCTATCTGTGTTACTGATAAGGATTATGAATTCTCTTATGATCTTGAGATTATTACTTTAGTAGAATCTGATCCTTTTTATGGCCTTGAATCTGAAACTGTTGTGGCACATCTTACCAAGTTGAATGATATAGCCACCCTGTTTACTAATGATGAGAAGTCTCGCTATTTTTATATCCTTAAGATATTTCCGTTCTCATTAAAAGGTGATGCTAAGACTTGGTATAATTATGTTGCTCCTGGTTGTGTGCGTAGTCCCCAGGATATGATTTATTACTTCTCTGCTAAATATTTCCCTGCTCATAAGAAACAAGCTGCCTTGCGGGAAATATATAATTTTGTGCAAATCAAAGAAGAGAGTCTCCCACAAGCTTGGGGGAGGCTTCTCTGGTTACTTAATGTTTTGCCAGATCATCCTCTTCAGAAAAATGAAATACTTGATATCTTTTATAATGGACTAACCGATGCTTCCAAGGACTACTTGGATAGTTGTGCTAGTTGTGTTTTCAGGGAAAGAACAGTCGACGAAGCTGAAATACTATTGAATAATATGTTGACTAATGAAAATAATTGGACTCTTCCTAAGCCAGTTCCTGAAGCAATTCCTGAACCAATTGAGCCAACTCCTGAGCCTATTCCTAAACCCACTCCGAAGAAGAGAGGTGTTTTATTTCTCAGTCCTGAAGATATGCAAGGGGCAAAGAAATCAATGAAAGAAAAGTATTAAAGCTGAAGATGTTAAGAATTTACCTCCTATTGAAGAAATACATGGTCTTAATATACCGCCTGAAGAACCACATTGTCTTGATAACCCAACATGGGTAGTAAACGTAAATTCTCTCTATAGATATGACAAAGTTGAAATACCCTCTACTAAATTCCATAGCCCATGCTTAGATGAATTTCATGACTTTATGGCTAGACAAGAAAGTTTTAATGCTTATGTTGGTAGAGAGTTAAAGAATAATGCTTTCGAGATAGGACGTGTAAGTGATAATCTGGCTAGAGTTAAAGATGAACTTCACCTTGTTAGCAAATATGCTTCTATGGTTGCTACTCAAGCTGAGCAAGTACTTAAAGCTCAGAATGATTTGCTTGATGAATTGAATAATAAAAATGACTTTGCTGTTAGAGTGGCTACTAGAACTGGTAGAATGACTCAGGAACCTCTGTATCCTGAAGGCCACCCTAAGAGAATCGAGCAAGATTCTCAGAGAAATAATTAGAGGCACCTAGTTCTTCTAAAAAGAAGGAAAAGAAAAATGATAGGACTTTGCATGCTTCTAGTGAACCTACTGTAGACACACCTGAGAATCCTAATGATATTTCTATTTCTGATGCTGAAACACAATCAGGTGATGAACATGAACCTAGTGATAATGTTAATGATAATGTTCATGTTGATGCTCAACCTAGCAAACACAATGATGTAGAGATTGAACCTGCTGTTGATCTTGATAACCCACAATCAAAGAATCAACGTTATGATAAGAGAGATTTTGTTGCTAGGAAGCACGGTAAAGAAAGAGAACCATGGGTTCAGAAACCCATGCCCTTTCCTCCTAAACCATCCAAGTCAAAGGATGATGAGGATTTTGAGCGATTTGCTGAAATGATTAGACCTATTTTCTTACATATGCGCTTAACTGATATGCTGAAAGTGAATCCTTATGCTAAGTATATGAATGATATCATTACAAATAAAAGAAAGATACCGGAAGCTGAAATTTCCACCATGCTTGCTAATTATACTTTTAAGGGTGGAATACCAAAGAAACTTGGAGATCCGGGTGTACCAACTATACCATGCTCCATTAAAAGAAATTCTGTTAGAACTGCTTTATGTGATCTTGGAGCCGGTGTTAGCGTTATGCATCTCTCTTTATATCATAGACTTGAATTGAATAAGTTGACACCTACTGAAATATCTTTGCAAATGGCTGATAAATCAACTGCTATATCTGTTGGTATTTGTGAGGATGTGCCTGTTGTGGTTGCAAATGTCACTACCTTAACGGACTTTGTTATTCTTGATATTACCGAGGACGATAGTATGTCTATTATCCTTGGTAGACCTTTTCTTAATACTGCAGGGGCTGTTATTGATTGCAACAAAGGCAATGTCACTTTTCATATTAATGGTAATGAGCATACGGTACACTTCTGAGGAAACAATCTCAAGTTCATAGCATCAATTCTATTGGACAAGTTCCAACTATTATTATTGGAGGTTTTGAATTTCCTCTCCCTACTGCCAAGAAGAAGTATAATATTCTTATTGTTGGGGATTTTCATATCCCCTTTGAGGTAACTTAGTGTTATTCGAAATTTCTCTGGTTCCGTGTTATTCGGAATGAGTTTGTTAACAAGACTTGATCAACCTTGTTAGTGGATTAATTTTGATGATCACGAGATGGACGAAACTAGAAGGCACAACCTTCTGTACCCTCTTTTTACTTTCTGTTATTTAGAATAAATTAAACAAAAATAGTATTATCCGTCTGTTTTCTAAATTATCCATGCATTAAAAAATAGTCCAAAAATAAAAAGTGCTCCAAATGCCCTGCAAATTTACTATAATTTTTTCTGGAATATTTGAGGATTTTAGGCACTGAAAACACTGCAGGAGGGGCAAGCACCAGGCCACGAGAGTGGAGGGCGCCCCCCCTATAGGACGCGCCCCCAGTCTCGTGGGCCCTTGGTGGCCCCCTCCACTTATGCCAGCACCCACACACTTCATCTTCTACCCAAAAAAATCCCCATCCAGCTCAAGGACGAGTTCTAGCTTGTTTTGCTGCGATTTTAAATCTCCTTGCTCAAAGCTCCATTCACAAAACTGCTTTGTGAGATTGTTGCTTGGTGTGTGACTCCTCCATTGGTCCAATTAGTTTTTGTTCTAGTGCTTTATTCCTTGCAAATTTTTGCTGCATAGGTGACCATGTTCTTGAGCTTGCATGTTAAATTTTTGAGGTCCCAAGCAATTCCAATGCATGATATAGGCTCTAGGCACTTGTAGGAGTAGTTGCTATCAATTTTGTTTAGTTTTATTCACTTTTATTTTGAAGTTACTAAAATTTCAGAAATTTTCAGAAAAAGAATTATGCTTAGAAGAATGTACCAAGGTGGTTCCTCAGCAAAGAAAGGGCCAAAGATTGCTATACGTGAGCAAGATGTTGAATTGCCAAGGGACGCAAATGTACGGGCTTGTGAGTGGCCATCTGATGATTTTATGGTCGAAGCAAGCTTCAAGGAAGAATTTAACGCGTATGTGCGTAATGCTGAGCTGGAGGACTTCTTACAAGATAAGTGTCCCCAGTACTATCAATTGACTGATTCCTTTGTGCGGAGGTTCCAATATATCTGTGCGCGTAATTCTCCTAGTGTCATGTTTGATATTTATGATACATCTTATACCATGGATTTGGAGGATTTCACAACTGCTTGCAAACTCCCGCAGTGGGGTAATATTAATGATCCTCGCAAATCTGAATTTAGAGATTTTCTTGCTAGTATTACTATGGGAGAATCTAGGGACATAGCACAAGCTACCATAGGGAGCATTCATTTTCCTGCTATACATTATTTTGCTCTCTTTACTGGTAGATGCATTAACGGTAAGGACGAAGCATGTCACATGTGTGTCCCTGATCTTTGTGTCCTCAAGAGTGTTGTGTCAGGTTATAAAGGTTATAACTTGCACTACAAAAAAATACACTTTCTTGATGATACGTGTCTGTCACAGTAGGTCGCATTTTTTGTCATGCATGTACATCCATGACAAATTTATAACAGAATCAAGATAGTCATACCTGTGCTGTCGTAGAAGTGTTCCATGACATTACCAAAATTATCATCACAGAAGTGGTCCACTTCCATGACGATAAATCGTGCATCACAGAAGTGCTTTCGTCAAGGGTTACCGACACATGGCATCCACCGTAACAGAATGCTGTTAAGCTATCGGTCGGGTTTTGGATCCGATAACCCGTTAACAGCCCCGACCAATGGGAAATTTCCACGTGTAAAATTCTGATTGGCCGAAGGGAACACCTGTCAGCTCGTTAGTGGGCCAGATGTCGCCCGTCCATTGGAGGAGACATGCCTATGGTACGTTGACACGTGGCTGGGCCTAACAGAGGCCCATATAGGTTAAAAAGGCCGGCCCAGTCAAAGGCCCGTAGAACTTAATCAGGTACTAGTGGGCCAGCCCAATAACGGCCTGCTTAATAAAGGCCCATTTACAGCCCGAAACCAGATCTGGCCCGTTAATTGTTCGCCCAATATTTGGGCCCTTTATGCCCGAAGCCAGATCTGGCCCGTTAATTATTCGCCCAATATTTGGGCCCATTTGCGGCCCGAAGCCAGATCTGGCCCGTTAATTGTTCGCCAAATATTCGGGCCCAACTACAGCCCAGTGACTTTCGGCCTGTTAGAGGCCTGATATAGACATGGGCCCATTTCAGCCCGGTGTGACTTTCGGCCTGGGAATGGCCCGTGCTGCCCATGGGCCATATATGGTCCGACGGGACATTGGGACCAATAACGGCCCGTGCTAAAGGTGGCAACAGTTAAGCCCAACGTGACTTTGGGCCTGTTAAAGGCCTATCGCGTAATTCAGCCCGTTGATGCCTGTACTAAGCTTTCGGCCTCTTAAAGGCCCATGATACCAGTGGGCCAACTAAGGCCCGAGATATGTTTCGGCCTGCTAACGGCCCGTGAGCTAACTGGGCCCATAACGGCCCGGTCTACATTTCGGCCTGCTGAAGGCCCGTCGACAACTAGTGAAAACTGAGGCCCAACATGCATTTTGGCCTACTAAAGGCCCGTGGTTTCATCTCGGCCTTAACAGGCCAATACAATATTCAGCCTGTTAATGGCCCAACGCTACCTGGGCCGAACTAAGCGCTTGGTCAACAAAAGGCCCAACTAAAATATAGGCTGGTGTAAGTTTGGGCCTGGCGCAATGTGTGAAGGCCCCAATCATTCGGGCCCAAGAAAGACGCAGGCCGGCCCAATTGTGGCACACTAAACACCTGGCCCGTTATCGAATGTTTCGGCCCGGTTGACTACATCTGATTTTTTTTTCAGATAGCGAATGATGGCAGTAACTAGTAGGAATTAAGAACAAACCTACTCTACACAATAAATAAATTACGGCATAGTAACTAAGAATAAACCTACACTATACAATAAAAGATTAAAGGTATATTACATCCATTGGGCATCGAAGTTCGCCACCAGTGATCATAAAGTGCAACGAAGAAGCAGATTACAAAAACTGGGCACCATCGCAGTGTAACAAAATAATACTGAACCGAGACCACTTCCAAGACAGTTCAAGAAAGGTTAGCCTTGCGGGGGAACTGCTACGCAAGCTGCTGAGCAAGGCTGTGAGATCGGCCTAGCATGTCGGTCATAGCTTCCAGGTGTAGCTGTTTAGCGATGAGGTTCTCATTGGTGTTCTCCGCAATCTTTCTTAGAGATAGGACTTCAAGTCGAAGTTGAGTTGCAGAATGCCTTTCTGCAAGAACTTGGGACTGAAGAAGTCGAACTGATTCAGATAACGAATTTTGTGAGCTTGTCTGACTGCTAGTCTCAAGTAACTTGAACACTGCATCAAGACAAGACTTTGGGGTTGTCTCGCTATCTTCAAGATGTTTTGCCTTCTTTGCTGCAATATATGTTGGGTTTGTCTCACAGCCTTCACCAGACTTGTGCATGCCATCAGGCATATCACCCTGAAACAAAGCAGAGAGACGACAGGTTTTGCACGTGTATAAACAAAGATGATAACTGTTCTGTCAATTCTATCCAATTTCAAATTAGAAAATAAAGAGTAAGTTCAAAATATCAATAGCATAATTTGGCATTGTTCATAATGCGGGGAGCTTCACCACACTACTGGATTACCATGTCAACATAACAAGCATAGATGAAGGGCAAAGAAAATCATTGTATCTATTTTGGATAATGTGCATGGCATGTTGTTCATATCATCAGCCACATCAGTAAGATAAAACAGGAGATGACAAGGTGCAAACGTGGGCTGCTTCACCACACACTGGATTATAGATCCACAAAACCAATCATACATATAGGGAGTATTAAGTAATGTGCATGGTATGAATAATAAATTTGGTTTTACAAGTAAAACTTAGAACTTACAGTTCTTACGAACATGCATTTTGGTAGAAACAGCAAACTAAACAGCAGTAGACGATAGGGAGTATGAGCAAATTAAACAGCAGTTGAGGATAAACGCTTTAGAAGGATTGACTTACATTAACAGTTAACACCGGCGTTATAATGCCCTTCTCCATGTCAAGGGAAGGATAACTCAAGAATTTCAGCATAGAATCTTCTTCATAAGCATTGCCTGTACTCTACATTTTGTAGAGAGTAATTATAGATATGATAATACTAGAAGGGATAGAGGATAATGAAGATAAGATGCAGATTGATGCTACATAATCAACTACCAATCCCTGGAAGTACAAGCGTTACAGGACGAAATGTGCTGACAAGAGCAATGGGCTACACTTCTGCACTGGCATTGTCTATGTATTCTACTTGTTGGTAAGATTAAATATAGATTTGATCTTTTTTAGTAAATGGTGGGCGAGGGAGATAAGATGCAAAATGCTACAAAATGAACCAATCCCTCTTCCCATAATACAAGAGTGTTTTGAACATTGGTGTACTGTACAAAACGTTCTTATATTATGGGACAGAGGGAGTAGCTGTTAATGTAAGTATAATGATAGACCACGTTCAGTCCTTACAAGAGGACTGCAGAGCTAAACCTCTTCAAAAGCATTGGATTGATTCTAAATTTGTGTAAGAGTCCATACAGATCTTATAATGTCCACCAAATGGGCGATTACGAGGCTAACATGTGCAGTGATGCTACATAATCAAACAGCTATGAAAGTAAGTATGGTCATACAGGGCAAGAGGTACTCACGAGAGCAATGCAGTGTGCAGTATAGTTGCGAGATTCTGTGGTCCCTTGAGAACGAATATTCTTCTGCTAACAGTTTTCGTACAAGTGAGACATTAAGGCAAATGCAGAAATGTAGTTCAAATTGTGATGTGATATCATAGACAGTACCTTACGCTGCAGCCGAGAACAATGTGTAACAAGATTATTCCAGTCACCGTCAGATAAATGTAGCACCGGAGACTTTATAGAAATTTCGTTCAGATGCTTGCCATCGAAGTGCGCTTGCCTCAGGTAGGAACGATAATTCATCAACGAGTGCTTGAAAAGCGCAACCAACTCTTGCTCGTCATCACAATCTAGTTTTCTCCTCGCCTATTTAAAAGAATGAAATCTTGTGTCTTCTATCAGCAGAAACATATGCAGTAATGACCATGAATAACATTAGTACATTACTTACGCGTAAGTTGCGGAGGAAGACTGGAGATTGTTATGTGTCTGCGGTATAATCTTTCCATGAAGGAAAGATGCGCACAAAGTTCCTGACAACAACATAAGCTTCGTCTTCTAAACTGGGAAGAAATGGAACATGGATCCTATTTGCTGCAATTGGGGCTCTCTCTGGTTCGAAAAGGGATTTGGCAACTGGATTTGGTGTACTCTTTGCTGGAATGGGGTTTTTGCGTCGTACAGCTGGTGCTATGTCAACTGGCATAATCATACTATTTGCTGCAGTTGGGGTCTGCTGAGTTGGGGCATCAGAAATGACCAGTGTAGTAGGGCTAGAGTCTGCTAGAGTTGGGGTATTTTGTGGGTCAGGTGATATTGCAACTACACCTAATGGGCTATTTGATTTATCAGGTGCCACTACCTTTTCCAAATACTTTGCTTGTGCTCCTCCACGATCAGCAATCGCCCTCTTCCTTTTGAACGTCTGATACACAAGAACATCATTTGAATGGATAAATATGGTATGATGACAGATGTAATATGTACTGAAAATGGATAGGCAGGGCGTATTCACATACACGGTGTGTAAACTAAGCTAATGGCAGTTCAACAAAGTAGAAGCAATGCAAAGCATCAGTTGCAAGATATGTGCGAGCAATGTAACCTTGGAAAGTTAGAGCAAGTACCTTGATGGGTGAATAAGATAGGGCATCTTCCTCTGGCTCCTCCACTAGGGAGCTACATTGACTTAGGTCTCCCTCTAGCTCAGAATCACTGTTAGGATCATATTCTAAGCATGAATCTGTAGGTGGAGAGCGTTTGCATTACATTGCATCCAGACTTGATTTCAGTCCCTTAATGCCAAGTTTGACAGCCATGGCATTGTTCTGCTTTATTCTTTTCATGCGCGCAAGCTCATAATCATTATGATGCTGTTCAGAATCTGAGATTCATGAAAACATAAAAAGTAGTCAGATTATCTATGGAATGCATTGCGGATTCAACTCAGAGAGTGTCTCCCTATAAACCCCTGCATATGCAAAGTTCACCCCCCGAACCGTGCTGACCAGACCACACACAAAAATACAAACCCCTTATGTCTCTATAACAGGCAGACACACTTTTCAAAACTGAAGTAGGAACATTAGAATCATATGAAATTCGTATTTGAACAAATAAACTAAGTAATTATGAGTGGCATAATGTTTAGCTTCAAGGGTGGAGTGTTGGCAGTGCGACACAAAGCAAGTAGGCAGATTGTATTCCATGTAAAAGATCGAAACCTATGTAAAAGCTGGAAATGACACTTTCTTTCTATCTATACAATGCAGTGTTCGTTACCCACACATGATGGAAGAGATCACATAGAGAAATACTATTCACTCAGGTCTACGGTTCCAGTATTTAGAAACAGGGTGGTCCACCCTAAAAGAATATTGACAACAAATATGACAAGGCAAGCATAGATGTAGTGAATCAATCATTTACTTGTGAGCTTATTAGGACAAGTATGCAGAATTGTAAACGCAGTTAGAGACCGTCCAAAATCTGAATGAAGAAGTTTGTCTAGCACTTATTGTTTGCAACTAATCGACATGAATAATTGGATATTATATCGAATGAGTAAGAAAGACAAGTAAAATTGTCAACAAACCTGGCTTGCAGTAGTAATCTGGGTCAATGTCACTACAACCAACAATCCAAAATTACTAGTTTCTGTTCCGAGGGCCGGAATTTTGAAAACCCTGTGAACTTTAGAGGTACTAAAGATTACCGAAATACATCTGAACCATTAAGTGTAGGTAGCACTGAGCACACAACAAACCCTAATGACAGTCCTGCCTAATGAGTAATGAATCAATTAGAAAATGGGTGATGAGGAGCGGCTGCTGAGTGTTGAGGACGTATCTCAGGATAAATCGGGCTGGCTTGGTGGGTGCTGCACGCCTGAGCCCTGAACAGACTGGGAAGACAGGCACAGCGGCGCGCCCGGGCAGCGGTGACGCTGTTGGGCGAGCGGCTCCTGGCCTCCTGTTAGTCCGGCGTCTCCTCCTAGAGTCATGCCGTCCGAGGACGGCAAGTCACCGGCGAGGCAGGCGGCTGGGGGCGAGTAGAGATCAGAAGCGTGCAGCAGAACAAAGGGGAATCGGGGCCTGGGACGACCCAAAATCTCAGGGTGGGCCGACCCACCGTGGGCACCCTGTAGAGATACACACCCGAGCGGCGAACATGCATTTTCGAAACTAATTTAGGAACATTTAGCTGACCAATTAAACAACTCTATTTAAATAATATCAGATTCGTATTTGAACATCTAAGCTTGTTTAGCTTGATGCGTGGAGTAGTGTTATTATGACACGAAGCACGTATTCTGATCGTATAGTGATCATAAAAGGGGGAAACTCTAAGCATATTTTTTTATCAAAAGAGGGTTTTCCCTCCGATTTCTATAAAAGAAACCACCACGGAACGAACAGGATCAATTAAACCCTAAACATGATCAATTAAACCATATTATGGCTGTGCCATGGCAGATTTGAAGCTGCAAACCGGAGAAATGATATTTAGCATCCATTGTTTGCTTCGAACTAAGAAGTAAATTCTAAGAGCTGAAAAGAAAGTAGAGTAACCAAGTTAAGATCTATTTTCTGGTTGAGACCAAAAAGTTGAGGAGATATGAAGTACCACCTCTCTCGCGGCGCCGTGTAGGCATCGGGGGTGCGATGGCTGTCGGTGGTGTTGAAGCATATCTGCGACGGTAGACGGGTGCATCGGGGGATAAGTTCCGTTGCGGTAGAAGAGAAGGTCGTGTGAGCGGCCCCGGCAAAGAGGACGACGACACCGATGAAGCGAGAGGACGCGATGCAAGGCTATTGGTCCATCGCTGTGGATGAGAAACGTCCATCTCTAGCAGTGGACGACGCGGTCTTGGTAGGCGCTCTGGCATGGTGGAGGACGGTGGCGATGGATGTGGTGGAGGACGACGGCGATGGATGGGGTGGCGGACGGAGGCTGGTGTGGGGATGGGGTGTTCTAGCGCGGACGGTGTATGAATGGGAAAATGGAGGGAGAGGTACGGGGAACCATGTTTTTGGGACGCGCCTGTCTGAAATATGGGAAAGTTATGAACTTAGCCCCCGTTTAAAATTTGGACGTCTCGTCGGTTGGGGATAGGACGGTAATCTCGCATATCACCAATATTTGTCCAGAGCGATTTCGGGCGAGGAGAGGGTGGTTGGCGCCCATGGTTGGCGCCCACAGTCTATGAACGGGGCTGACAGTTAGGGCGGTTGTGTCACCTCTGAGTGAAGTTACAAACCTGCCCCTATTGAAAATATTTGCCTACATCGATTTCGGCCGAGTCGAGTTTTTTTTGCCGCCCACCGTGTATGAATGGGGAATGGAGGGAGAAACAGAGGTCTTTCGGACGAGCTTGAATCAAATGTGTTTTGCCGCCCTTGTTTGACGCCCACCGTGTCAGAATGGGCTCAGAGGCGGTCGTGTCACATCTAATGGAAGTTACTAACCTACCCCTATTTAGGGCAGTGGAAATCGGGCCGATGGATTGTCCGTGTAATGGGTAGACAGTAATTTCCATCTCCCAAACACTGGGCTTCGGGCAGCCGACGTGGGAGTGGACATTTTGCAGCTTCTTTCGAATTTTGGGACAATAAGCATCCATGTTTACCCTGGCAACTAAATTCGAATCCATTTTGTATTCCTATATGAATCTTTATAAATCGTTCTATGTGTTTTTATATATCTTCAAAAGGACGACAAAGATGTATTCCACTGTCATATATGAATATGGTTTACAAATGCCGATACTCAAATTCAGAAACTAGTATCCAGTTTAAGGTGAATTCGAATATTTGGAACACTTCATGTCCAAGTCAAATTTCACACGCAGCATAATGTGTACTCCCATTTAGATATGTACACAAGCGATGTATCAAGATTCAAATACCGAGTCAATCAACCAAGAATGTACAGAACTAACAAACATATAAACACTTATAGAGTATATGGATCAATAATATAAACTAACATACATAAGCCAAGCCGCTGTACTTTTTTTTGGCTACAACAGCATCCTTTTTTTAGCCAGCATCTTGGCCCTTTCCGATGCGTGCCACGGTCCATCTATACTACTACTATTGCTGAATGCACATTCATCCTAGTTGGCTTATTTGTAGGTCTGGCACAGCAATCCAAATGAAATGTCTCCGAGTCTTATCAATTAATACAGACTTGTGCTCAAATAAAATTACAAACCAAAAAACAAAAAAATATTACATGATCTCTAAAACAAATGGTTTGATTGATTACATGAACAGACAACACAAAGGTTATTCAACTATGGAAAGAACATTTCACCTATGATTTACCAAGTAGGAATTTAATTTCCTCTTTTCCTTCAGGACCTTAACAATCTGGTCAGTCTCAGCTTGCTTTGTTTTGAAATCCACCAAATATTTAATGGTTGTCTTGAGTACTGCTTGTGATTGTGTTGTTTGCTTCCTCAACATGTCAACTCCATCTCTAAGTGCAGAAGTAGAATCTCTTTCTACCACTAGTTTAGCCTCTAGAGCATCAGCAGTTGGCAATTCATAATGCACGATTGGGCCGGTGCCACTGCTGTGGGATGATGCAACGTCCATGGGGACCTCGCTCTTTGATCTTGGGCTAACCTATTTTGCCATTAAAGTTCCGATTAGATTCAGAAAAGTTGAAGTTAGCAAAACATCTCAACTGGGAGTTATAACAGCAAACTAGTTAAACAAACAAGGAATTAAAGAGTTTCAATTGGATGATGAAAAGTACTCCCTCCATCCCATAATGTAAGACGTTTTTTAACACTATGCTAGTGTCAAAAAACGTCCTATATTATGGGACGGACGGAGTAGTTATTAACATCATTGTAACCCATTGTTGCAGCAGCAAAGCAGTTAAACAAACAAGTAGATATTTAAGTTAAGGAAAACAGGTAATTCTTAACAGTAAGTATCAAACACATAGATAGGCACAATCTATAGTATGATTAACAGGATGTGCCATTATGTAATCAGTAGCAAACTAAATTAAGCCAATCAACCTAATTGAACAATTTTGTAATAAGTGGCTAACTAAAACTCCGAGAAGCAGGTAACTAAACTTACGCTAGTTCTTTGTACAGGCACACTGCAACTTCTTTTTTGCTTACAAGGTTGTACAAAGGAGTCCATGGCATCAATTGCTTGGATACGCAGTCCCAATACTTCTTTCTTCCCACACTGCATGGGTAAGTCGAATGGTTAATCTGGTAAGATGGTGCGTCCTTGATATGTTATATGAGGACGTGTAGTCAGACTAGTTGTAGCCAAACACATCACACTGGCTTTTACTGTATATTTCATGCGATTACTTTTGGCATATCGAGATCTAAGCAATCTACAATAGGATGAAAAGACTGGCATCCTTCACATTATTGGCGAACTCAGTTCATAGAAACAAGCAATTCAACCATTCTGTGGGTAAATCAAAAGCGCCACCGGAATATTTTTCACTATCGAATCATACACGCAAAAAGGGGCGACGCCACCATAGGGGCTTGTATGGGTGGCTGCCTCAGGTGGCTGGAAAGTGTGCACCTAGTTTGAGTCGTCTAGGTTGGCCCATGCTAGTTTTGTTCGTCCCAACGCACGAGCAGGCAATGTAAAAAATGAAGAACAATGTTTCAATTTGGATGGGCCAATAACATAAGTGCAAGGCAGGCCCTATAGCAGGCTCGCGGCCCAAACGAGCGCCTCCCATATCGATCGACGGCAGGAAAAATCCCAATTCATTTGCTCCAGCCTCCAGTCTGGTTCGCTCCTAACCTAGCCGCCGCTGGACAGACCAACACAGCACTTCCTCGCGCCCTCGTTGGAGGGCGGTCGCCGGGCTTCAAGCGAACGGAAGGACAAGAAGATGAAGATCCAACCCTGGGTGTAGCCTGCGTGGGAGGCAGCGGCGGCAACACGGTCATGGCATCGAGCTTGCGCAAACGGACAGTCGCAGCTTGCAAGAGTAGCATGCGCAATGAGCAGGTACATCACATCCCTGATTATATCTATGTCAACTCTTCAATTTCTGGCCAATAGTTAAACCTGACGGTGTTGTAAAACTGCTTGTATGTAGGGAATCTATGAGAAAATGAAACCAATTTCTACTTATTTTATAACTCCCCCAATCAATACTGAACTGACTGAATCTGATGTATCTAATCAAGTTTCCGGTGAAAACATACAAGCTCATGTTGTTCTTGAGCCTGAAGTGTCTAATGAATAGACTGCTAAGGAAGGATTTGGTGCAAACATTTTACATGCTCCTGGTGATGAACATATAGTGTTCAATGAGGGATCTAATGCAAGCATTATGCAAGCTCATCGAAGGATTTAGTGTCTAATGATGATCTACTATGTTGAGAGAGACAGAGATTTGCAGGCATTGATGACAAGCAAATTATAGTGCATTTTCATAGCTTGAGGAAACGTTGAGGCCATCTACCAGAAAGTCCCCATATCATGACAACATAGCATAAATACTTTTATAATCTGTTGTTTGAAACTATTGGCATACTTGTGCAGGATAGATATATTGATATGCAGTTTGCGCACTGGTTATACGTGCAATTACACTTTGATATTTTCCCAGAGAACGAATAATTCAGGCAGGTACAGACCATGTTTGTAGTCCTTGTACACCATGTTGCATTTTGTGTTTTTTGGTGCTTGCATCATTTAGTGTTTATAATCTGAATTACTTTGGATCATTAGCTGGTTTTCAAAGTGCATGTAGCTTCACATTTCTCAAGTTATGTTGATTTCCGGAGTGCAAGTGCCTTCGTATTTTTTAAGTTAAATGTTCGCCCCTGGTAACTTGAATTCATGGATCAGCCACTGCACACAAATCATACACGAATGCCAGTACGAATTAAATGAAATGCAGGGACTTACGGTAGCTCGTTGTACAGGCTCGCTGCAGCTCTACTTGCGCTTGGGATGTTTCATGTACAAGTCCATGTTACCACTTGCTTGGATGTGCAGGCCTTGTGCTCCTTGCATCCCCCTCTGCATTTTTGACACGGCGAATGGTTGATCAAATAAGAGGAATTAACCTTGATGTTGTACTGGAGGACAGATACTTACAAGGTTATACGGGTGTGCAGGATGTGTACCAGATCCCGTAGCCCCGTCATGCTTCGCTAAAAAATGGATTTGCTTGTTTCAGATGATATCTCCATAAGAAATAAGAGTTAAAGTCAGAGTTGCATAGGCGTGTAAGCTAAGACAGCAGTGAAAGGATATCCAAACATCGTCGAAACAGTGCACAATGGAGTGATGTGTGGATACCTAGTTCGGGCCGGCGTTTGCGCATGCTCGCCTAGCTAGAGTGCGGGTCACTTTAGAGCCGTTGAGGGTGATGCGCTGGCATTGGCTGGCTGCGCACGGATGCAGATCTTGAGTGGCAGCGGAGCGCTACGATGCGGTGGAGGAGACCGTTGGTGAAGCCCCAATGACCTCGGGGGCGGAGGTGCGACGATGTGCTCGGTGAAGTAGCCCCGGTGAGCTGGGAGGCGGCATCGGTGAAGCGCACCTGATGTGGTGGAACTTGGTGTCTGTGAGGCACGTCGGTTGCGGCCGTCGACGTTGTCGGTGGACCGCCCGGTGCGGCGGACGAGGGCGTAGATGAGGTAGCTCCGGTGCGGTGGTGAAGCACGACCGTCATCTTCGTCATCGTCATCCGGCACAGAGGTGGGGAACGGTGGGGAAAGAGACGAGACGAGGGGCGATTCGAGGGATGGCGGCTAATTAGGGATTTGAGCAATCTGGGCGCGGAAGGGGACGGTGGAGAAGAGAGATTTTGCAGGGCTGGAATTGGGGCCGCCAGATATTTCAATCCGAAACATGGAAGCACGAACTTATATTGTCGTCGTCCTTTTTTTGGGGGGAGGGGGGTGGGTGTCTGGGTGCTACGCGTCCGTACGACACACGCGACCACCCCGACAGGACTCGCTTCCGTGCCTTAAGGCACCTGCCTTTGTGCCCATGACATGTGGCTGGCCCACATGTCAGTCACCCAAGGGTTGTTGCCTTTAAGGCACCGAAGCAGCGTCCACCCCGACACGACCCTGGTCTACCTGGTGCGCCTACATTTGAGAATGCAAACGAATCTTCTTTCATTTGCAAACGAATCTGTATGTATTATCATGCTCGTGTTTTCCTTGCAATAATTAGTCATTCGGAACGAGATACTCCATCCGTTCACTTTTGTAAGTCATTTCAGACAACTTAAAATGAACTGTTTTGCACATTGTCTGAAATGTCTTCAAGGTCTTATAAAAGTGAACATAGGGAGTACTATAAATTAATTAATGAGGAGTTATTTGAAAAAAAATCGAAACGGTACCCACGCTAACGTGGATTAGAGTGTGTCACATAATTAGTTATTTGAATTAGAGTGTGTGTCACGTAGTTAGTTATTTGAATTAGAGTGTGTGTCACGTAGCGATCTCCAATTCTAACGTGGATTTCGCATTTCACTGTATCCATGCTACTTTTTAATACAAATACATATGTATATGATGAACACCATCGTAGTGAGAAAATTTTTGGATGGATTCAAACATATGACCTACAAAATAGCACAACAAATTGAGCCAATGTCAACTTTTCGAAACATAGTATGGCACGAATTCGAAATAATTACCCGTATGCCTGGTCCTCGGTTCAAATCTTACAATGTACACTGAATTGAAACATTGATGTTAAGTCTCGTACTATGTACATTCAAATGTTGTTTTAGTCCCCCCCCCCCCTCCGTGCACAAACGCTACATACTTCCTGTATCGGTCAATCTTCCTCTCCTAACCACCTTAGCAAGCTATCGTTTTCCAACACACGTTCATTCTTTCTCTCCATGTTTCGATCTCTAAGTCTCTCAACTACACAACCCCTTTTTCCACTCCTGTTACCAAATGTATTTACCTCACACACCCGTCATTGCACCCCATGCCGAGCTCTCTCCCTCTCCCCCTCTCCCTCTCACCCTCTCGCGCTAAATACATGCATTGCCTATCTAGCCCCCCAACCTCTCGTGCGCAAGAACACACGTTGTATATCTAGGTCACTCCCTCGAGACTGTCTCACTCTTTCTTCCGCACGGTGGGCCACACTCTCTCAATCTCACTCTCTTTATCTGAGTCTCGTTTAACCTCGTTTTCTTTCACACACAAATGATATATCTCCCTATTCGGGCCTCGATCGACACACTCTATACTCTCTCACGCAGATTGTCTATCTAGGTCAGTCCATCCAAGCCGCCGCCACTCTTTCGACCTCATGGTGGGCCACACTCACTCAATCTCTCTCTCTCTCTCTCTCTCTCTCTCTCTCTGTGTGTGTGTGTGTGTGTGTGTGTCTCGATTTACCTCGCTCTTTCTCAGACAAAAACGATATATCACCATGTTTGAGCCCAATTCAACCTATTCACATTGTATACTCTCTCACGCACATCGTCTATCTAGGTCACTCTCTCCAACCCGTCTCACTCTTTCGATCACACGGCGACCCTATGTGATCGGTTGACCTTGCTTCCTCCCACACACAAAATATATCTACACGTCTATGACTGGATCATCTCTCAAGATCTATCTTACAGCCCTCACCCTTACCAAAAGCTCAATCGGACAATATCTCTCCGGAGCATATATATTTGTTCAATGAATGTTGGACCACACTCACTTTGTCTCTCTATCTATATGTCTCTCGATTGACCTCGCTTTCTCATACCGTATCTTTCCACGCGTTGAAGCTACTACCTCTCCATCCCTCGCAAAGCCGGAGCTATTTACATTGCAAGGGGCACTCCAACCTTGGATTAATTTGTGTAGGCATTTATTCCAGTCGGTTTAGATTATATTTTCGTAGCATTCGGCCCACAACTACTCCAAACACCGTTGCAACCCACGCAACTCCCCTAGTTGATTTCTCTCTGGCTCGGTCATCGCTCTCTCGCACGTCCTTTCTCACCTTCAACGTCGCACCATGGTATTATTGAAAAAACTATGTTGTTCTCTTTAATTATTATAAATAAGCTACAAAACTACACACCGATAGTCCACTTGGAATGGAACAAATTTTGACCCACAAATTAAAGTGCTACAAACTACACACCAAGGGGCCCACATGTCATGAAACAAATTTGGACCCATATACAAATTAAAAAATAAAGAACGAGGATCGAACATGCGACCGGGCCTTCAAGCCGCACGTCAATAGGCAACGTACGTAAGAATGTTTGTTCTACCCCCTTTGTTCACATAATGTTTTTATATTACCATAGCCTAATTAATGGATAACATGTAATATTATTTTTAGTACTATTCGCCTTCACTTACTAGTGGGTTCCATGTGTGCTCTGTCTCTCTCCTCCCCTTCTGCGTTTAGACGCACGGGCAAACAGGAAGAACTCGCGGACGATGTTGTCGTTGACCATATCTGGACGCGTTCACAACTCACAAGTCACGGCACCAGTTTCACGTACTAGCAGCACTAGTCAGTGTGTACGTGCAATGCACGTTAATTTGGAAGTATATTAAGTGCATGCGGATATTAATTAAACTAAGATATTATTTGCATGTTGTCATGTGATTAGCACTATTTTTGGCATGAAATTAACTGCACGCTAAACGTGTTGAGCGCTCGACATTGAAGCAGTCTAGGTCGTTGGATGACAAGGAATACATGTGGCCTGATGACGTTTTATATTTAATTTGATACGGCTCTAGCAGAACATTCAATCGATCAAACCATACATTTCGTTCAGTCTGACTCCGAACTTAAATTATACGACGATCGATATAAAATAACGGAAATGATAAACGTTTGGATTTTAAGCATGGCAATCCGAACGTTTTTCATGGCAAATTTAGATTACGCGGCAGCGGCGGGGGCGTCTCGCGGTGGGAAGCGGCTCCTCTGCCGTGCTTTTTGTGTCGTCGGGCCACTGACCGACGGCGACGGCGGCGTCTTGCATCGTTGTTGGCGTACTCCTGGACGTTGGCCTAACTTCAAGGAAGGCCAAAATGTTCTGGACTTCGGAGCGAGTCAAGTGGCGGGAAGAGGCGACTAGCGTTGGAGCAAGGAAGCGGTCGACGGCGGCCATCCATGCCGCTGAGGGGGGCACTGGCACCCGCGCGGGGACAGGCGCTGTCAACGGCGCGGCGGAGATGTTCGTGTGCATGGGCACCGGCACGGGCGCGCACATCAGTGCACGTGCGGGCGCATGCGCTGGCAGGTGCACGGGCACCAGCACGGGCGTGCGCGTCAGTGCACGCGCAGGCGCATGCGCTGGCAGGTGCACGGGCGCGTGAAAGTCGGCGGGGACCTCATAGAACCCTGTGGCATCAAGCTCGGCGACAATGTGCGGCTCCCAGCCCATCAATGCCACGGGGATGGGCGCTGGCGCAGTCGGGGCGACGGGAGCCGGAACGGGAGCGGGGACAGGCGCGGCGTCTTCCCGCAAGGCTAGTTCAAGCTCGTCCCAAAGCGCCTTATGTTCTTGAGACTCCGGCTGGGTGTCTTCCTCATGAAATTGGAACACTAAGGGCAGACCATCATGATGCGGCATGGCGTACGTTTAGGTCAGGCTAGTTGGAGGTAGACGACAGGAGAATCGGAGAGGAAGAGAGAGGATTGTTGTGATACCGGGTAGTGCGGGGTTGATTTTAAACTACGGCGCCGGCGACATTAAAAGTGGGAGCAGTTGGGACGATGGTGGGCGGCGGAGCCTGGTCAAAGGTCTCGCCTCCTGGTGAGTCTGCACAGCGGTCTGCTCGCACGCCTCCCTGACAGCCGGCGCAGCGGTCTGCTCGCACGCCTCCCGTCGACTCACACGCTTGCTGGGACGGCACCTGCCGATGAGAAGCGGGGACTCGTGGCGGCACGTAAACGCCCACGGTTTCAATAGTGAAAGCATTCGCCTTAACGTGACAGGTCTTTTCCCTCAAAAAAACGTGACATGTCTTTGTTCCAAAATACCTTGGCTCTTCATTTGTGCAACTTGTCATAAGTAGCTTGTCTTGAATTGAAGAAAGAACTTACAAAGTAATATTTGTGCCATATCACGTGACCATGCTCAGTTTCAAGAATTTATGCTCCCTTTTGGATTTTCTGAAATTTAAGACCCAGGATTCGAAACAATATCATAACCTGCATCATGCAATAAATTTTCAAGCCGTACATCTGTCATGTTGTATTTCTTAAGAAAGGATTTGGTCAAATATTTTGCTTAGTTAAACCTCCTTTCCGGTTTATAGGGCTCAATTCGAAAATCTCACCAACCAAGGTAGATGGTGAGTGGTGGAACAATTGTTGTAGTTTGCAAAACCACTCAATTAATGCGCTTGTTTTCCTCAAAATTTGTGTTTACGAATGCATTAATTGCAATGCATGCATGCATAAAGTACATGCATTGGTCAATTTTCTCTTAATACTTGCATGTAATGATTTATTGCACCTTGAAATCTGAACATGTGATGGGGAACAACCAAATTGAGACTTATAAAATGGGAAAACTAAAATTTTGAGATAAGCCCTATAAACCGGAAAGGATAATCCCTCCGTACCAGTGCATTGCCTGATATATTAACTCAAGTACTAGGCACGAACAAAAAAAGTACTAGGCACGAACAAACGGGCTCAATTCTGTGCTCATCCTGGTGTAGTAGTAGTACTACTAGGCAATGCAGTTGACGGGTGACATTGACGAGCAGCGACCGAGGGAATTGAACCGTGCTCGGCACGGTAGGTAACGTTGTCTAATTACTAAAGCATCCCTCCGTTGTTCATCGGTAGTCATTATGGACCGGGGACATGAGGGGAATTTCCTAGGGCTGGAATTCTGGCCGCCAGATATTTTGACTTGAAACGCTGAGGCTCGACTGGTTGGGGTTGCCTAATGTGTGTACCACACACGCCACCGAAGGACACGAGCCCGTTTTTTTAGGATCAACACGAGCTAAGGTCTGGCTGGTACGCCGTTGGGTCCTACCATTTGAGAATACGAAAGGAACCTTTTAAATTGCTGAACGAATCTATGTGTATTACAATACCCGTATTTTCCTTGCAAATACTAATCTCAACGTGGTAATTGATTTATGACGAGCCGTTGAATTAGAGTTAATTTGTGATATAGTGATCTCAACGTGGATTTCACATTTCATGGTATCCCTAGTAAGTTTTCCAATGCAAATTCAAATTTAAAAGATGAACAATATGGAGGTGAGAAAACTTTATATATATCAAGCATATGACCACACACACACACACACACACACACACACACACACACACACACACACACACAGAGAGAGACACACGCACGAACACGACAACAATCCAATAAGTATAGTGCATCTATTTTTCCAACCCATGCATGTATGACACGAGTTCAAAAATACTCCTTCTATTCCTAAATATTAGTCTTTTAGAGAGTTCAACAAGTGACTACATACGGAGCAAAACGAGTGAATCTAGACTCTAAAATATGTCTATATACATCTGTATGTGCCAGTCCATTTGAAGCCTCTAAAAAGACTAATATTTAGGAATGAAGGGAGTAAAATGTAAGACATCCATGGTCCTCAGTTCAATATTTAAAATGAACATGAAACTGAAACATGAATTTTAAGTCTAGTACTACAGTACATGCAAATGTTGTGTTTAGGCAGAGCTATGATTGTCGGGGGTCGACCCCTCGACCTTAGACAAAACTGTGGAGCTCTGTTTAGGGTTGTTTAGATTATATTTGTTCCCACCCTCCCAACCACCGATTGGTTGTGCACCCCCACCCCTCTTCCCCGGGAGAATATCATGTGCCCCCATACCTTACATGCTATATGCCGATACGAGTTGCTTGGAGCTTGTAGATCTGAGATATAGCAGCTCACATGATGTGTCTTAATTTTTTTGCAGGAAACCTTGATGAGTTTGAGAATTGCACACAATTTGTACAAAAACTACTTAGATGCCCTTTGATCCCATATCCAACGACCTCAAAGCTTGTATCACCATAGCATCTTAGATGAAGGAGGACATCATATTCTCCTGTATGTAAGAATATCATGTGCCACCACACCTTAGATGCTTTGGTGATACAAGCTCTTCGGAGGCGTTGGATTTGTGACCCAACACCTCCTCGGTGGTTTGAATGGTTTTTTGCAGAAAATCCCCAAAAGACTTCGGCCAGTGCTTACAAGCACAATGACTGCTCAGATGCCATTGGATCTCAGATCAAACGACCTCCAAGATCGTATCACCGTAGCATCCAAGCTGCGATAGCACCTTATGTTTTCTCGCACGGGAGAGTATGAGGTGCTCCCGCACCATAGATTATATGGTGGTACGAGTTCACTGAGATATAACGGCCCATAGTAGGACGTTTGAATGTTTTTGCAATATACGGCTGATAGAGTTTGGGAAATGCGTAGAAAGTACAAGTACTATGCATGTGCCATCTGATCACTGATCATACGACCTAGATGCTCATATCACCGTAGCGGGTAATTAAGCTACGGGGAGCACCTAATATTAGCACCGGGGAGCCATTGGATCGAAGATGCAGCGGCACACACGAGGCCTAAATGTTTTATTTGCAAAAAAAACTTTGGAGAGTTTGGAAATTGCGCATAATTACAAAGACTACTCCCAAGCCATTGGATCTCACTTCCAACGGTGTAAAAACTCGTATCACCATAGTATCTAAGCTGCGGGGTGGATGTGATATTCTATGTCGCTGTCATTTTTGTTCGTAAACTTGCAAAATACGTGTAACTCGTGTTGTTACTTGTCTAACCGCGCAAAGTGTTTGTTCAAAAAAAAACATCCTACACTGAAATATCGGAACAACACACGGGGGTCCCAGTTGTCATTAATCAAATTTGGACCTAAAACTAACACTGAAAGACGAGATTTGAACTGGCAACCTGGACTACAAAGCGTAAGTCGATAGCCTGAAAAAACAAACGGTTGTTGGCTTTGTCCCATAACTTGATTTTATACAGTACTTGCGTTGAGTAGAGTAGAGGGAGTGCCTCGTCAACACGTGCATGACCGTTGTCTCACTTACGGGTGGTCCCAGGTCTGCAATCTCAATCTCTCTTCTCTCCATCGTCTAACCTTTGCACGGGCACACAAGAAGAGTGGCGCTAGCTTGCCGTGGTGTTATTACAACTAAAAAAAGCTTCGAAAATAGAAGAATCGCCTAGAACAAGAGACATTGCGGCTGGTCGAGACGGAGCTAACCGTGCCACGTTTGCATGATGAAGCTGTGTGGCTAGTGGGGTGTTTTCTACCGACTGGCTGGGTCCCGAGGTCGAACCATAGTTACTACGTCTGATACAGTATATTTTTACACGCACATTTTTCCTCCGTGCCGAGACGTGGCACACCCTACCGCGCGGTTTCGGGGTCCTCCCGGGTGGTGCACGCATATATTCTTCCTGACGTGGGATGCCCTACCGCGCGTTTTCTGGGTCCTACTCGGTCGTAGCATCGTAGCAAGTAAATGAGTCATCAAATCACGAAAGAGCACCTTTCCTGCCGAGTACATCAGTGAAGCACGGTGGCTAGCTAGTTGGGCTAGTTCGACCGATTAGCTAGGCCACCGCCACATTTGTTTTTTCACCCCTTTTTTTATCTACTTGTCGACAGGTAAATTTAAATATCCATCATGGCGTTGCTCTGGTGTTTGGGCGCGGCAAGATTTTAAATTTTTTGATTGACGGGAGCAGGCGTGGCAGGATTTTAAATTTTTTGATTGACGGGAGCAGGCGTGGTAGCAATTAGTCACGATGACTCCGCCTGTAAAGACCCACTGCTCCCTGATGTGCGAAGTCGTCGACTGGTGTTTTACCATGGTGAAAACCAAAAATTCCCCGCTCCTCGGCTGGCTCCCTCCGCCTTCCCATAGATTGCATTGCCTTTCGCCGTTTCGCCCCCTTTGCTTCCTCTCCCCATTGCTTCTACCTAGTGCCATGGCGGCGCAGCAGATCACGGAGTCCGAGGTGAGGCGCCTGACACAGGAGCTCCATGCCAAGGATGCGGAGCTCAGGGCCAAGGACGTGGAGCTCCGTGAGCTCAAGGAGGAGAGGAGTGCCATGCTCATCCGTTATGTGCGGGAGTTCACAGAGCTTCAAAAGCGGCAGGCGTCCACCACAAAGATGCTCGAGGCGTCAGCGGTGTTGCTGCAGAAAGCGGGAGATATGATAGGCCGTCAGGGGAGCCGGCTTGAGCGCGAGCGGGCCGATCGTGACGAGGTCCAGGATCGCCTCAGCCACTTGGTGAACCAAGTTGCCACGCACGTGTTGCGGCTGCGCGATGCCTACCGTCGTGCCAGCGCGACGATGCCGGCCGTCGGGCTAAACCCGTTCGACCACCCGGTCGACTTCAACGAGCTGCGGCTTCCTGACCTGGTCTCCTTCTTCACCTATATCTCCGAGGAGCTGAGCCGTCTCCGCGCGATGGTGGGAGCTGAGCTGGACAAGGAGGGGTTGCGCGTTGCCGTCGCCGTTGCCTGGCGAATCCTTTCAGGGCTCCGTCACCGGAATCCATTCATGCCATTGGACGCCGTCTTTGACGAGCTGGCTCCCATTGACCGGGAGCGGGCTCTGTGGGTGGTTGCACCCTGCATCACCAACGTCGTGCGCCTCGAGAAGCAGAGGGACTTCGGTGGTGTTTAGGCGCCCTTTGCATGGGCATGTCCATGTCTTGGTGCAACATGACCGTTGGATCAAACTCAGACGGTGCAGATCCGTCACTGTAGCACAAAGCGTGTGGGTGTGTTTGGTTGCATTCTCATCTCAATATAGTTGTTTCCTCTTCGTGTATTTTATTCAACCTACTAGTGTGGACTCATGCACCCTTCATGCACTCTGCCAAACACCCAAAAGTGGGTCGAGAAGGAAACTTTTGCTCCCATCCCGTGCACCCTTCATACACCATGTCTAACACTATAGGATGTGCTTCATATGGTTCATGTTTCGTGGAGTACTCTAGCACCGTACTCTCCGTGCGCTGTGGACCTAGTTCTCTTAACATCGATCTCACCGTTCATTCTCGACCAGACTATCGAAAAAGCGATACTATGTTACATATAGGAGTAGTTGACATGCGCACAACACAACAACAAGATTGTGTAGTACTGACGTATGAACCACTGCACATGCCTAGTAGTAGGAGCATTGTGTATGTTCAAGTGGCTGCCGTGTTTCGCACTCCTCCGTCGTAAGAGTGGAAACACTTGTTGTAATCATTTTTTTCTTCAGAATGAAAAACAGTAGACACGCTCTATCGTGCGGATCCTCCTCCAGCCATGCACTAAATTACTCACTTTCGCCGACGTGTGGGACAACCAGCACCTGGGTCCACCAGCCATGCACTAAATTACTCCATAGTAGAGTGATGGTAGACTACTCCGATCGAACCGCCGCAGTAATGCCCAATGAGCCGTCAAATCACAAAGCCCCCTCCTTTCCAGCAGTAAGTTGGACGGACGAAGCAACCATCATTTCACTCTTCTCTCTCAGCTTCCTCTCTTGAAGAAAACCCCCACTCGCTTCGCTTCTCCCTCATCTCGTTCCTCCTTTCACTCTTCTCTCTCAGCTTCCTCTCTTGGATGGACGCCGAAGCACCGGCCGACGTGATGTCTATGGCTCTGGCCAAAACCATCGAGGCTCATGGTACGAAGAAGCACAAGCACCCCGCCAAGACTACCGCAGACAAGCTCAAAGCCATCGCCCTGTCCAAGCCCCCCTCTCCGGGATCCCTCATTAAGCAAGTCCAGGTAATGTCTCTTGTTAACGATCTTTTTCTCGATCTTGATCATGTTTTTTCATCTAACACGCAGTACTAGTACTGGTAGTAAAACTTTCTGGGTGATCTTGCATGTGATTTTAGTGTGCCAAATGACGGTTCTAAATTCCTATTTTGACCAAAACATGCGAGAGGTTGACACTGATTTCTTATAGATTAGTTTCAACTACTTCCTCTGTCCCAAATTTCTTGTCTTAGATTTGTCTAGATACGGATGTATCTAATACTAAAATGTGACTTGATACATCTGTATCTAGACAAATCTAAGACAAGAATTTTGGGACGGAGGGAGTACTTTATGAACATTAATGCTACCTTTTAAGAGGGTATATTTGCCTCAGTAACTTGTGTTATGGATAATGCATGTAATCCCTCTGCTCTCATGCCTTTGAAGACATGTTCTAGTGTCTTTGTTCACTCATTTCTGTGCGTATATGTAGTCATATATGGAGTATAATATCGAAAATCATCTTATATTTCTGAATGGAGGTAGTAATGAAATATGGTTTCTATTTGAATTAGAACCAGGTCCGCGGTGGAGATGAAGTTCTCAAAGTCACGTTGTGTGAACTGGAAGACCTGATGATGAGTTCTACTGCTAAACTATCCAGCTGCTGTATCCTTGTCGCCACGTGTCCTAAACTAGTGTTTTCCTGTAGCATTGTTGTCAGGCGTGTTCTCGAGGCTGTACTTGACCACAACAATTTCTTGGTTGTGCCTTCGATTACGAAGGGTGTGGTTCTTGTAAAGCTTCCCAAAAAATCTGATGCGGCCTGTCTTCATCATCATGTTTATGAGTGGAAAGACCACTCTGTTAGGTTCTCCAAGGTTGACAAGATGGTGATGGTGCATATAGACATCTCACACGAAGTCCATGGCCTAGTCAGTTATGCGGGGTTCATCCCGTAGGTCGGTGGCAAGAAATAGTCTGCAGAGTTTAGTTAGTGCAACATTGCTTGTCTGTAGTAAGTACTATTGTTCAATACTTGATTTGTGTTTGTGAACCCTGTATTGTTTATTAGTACTATCGCTTTTGGTGTGTGGTCAGTCCTGAGAACGGTCTATGTTAATGGCTGTCCACTCAATTCAGTCTGTACATTTTGAAGTATCCAGATCATATTTTTTGTGAGGACGGTTTATCAATTATGGTTACACACCAATATCTGTATGCATTGCAGGGTTTATCGCACCCACCAGGATTTCCAGTCCCATGGATGTTCGGTCCATACGATTTGTCACGACCTTTGGACTGTCCTGCTTGTGGGAGTAGGCAGGGCCCCTGCATGCCACGCGTAGTTGGACGATCAATCTTCTGTTTAGTACTTCAACATAGTGATTTCCTGGTAAGGATTCACTCGTGTCACATCAAGTAAATCTTATTGATTTACTGTCTAAATCTTATTGATTTAATGTCATGTTTTCTTTCTTTTCCTGCAATTTTCCGATGCAGGTTTTGCCATGTGACATTCATCACAGAATAAACCGTTTGGTTTGCTCTACGATGGCTATTTTTGCATGTTTCACTTCTTATGTCGTGTCAGTAACGAAGGCACTGTCCATCACTTGTATTACTGGAAAAAATTGGATCAGTCTGTTGTCTGAGTACAAGCTGAATCCCTATGATGAACTGCAGTTTGGTTTAACAAAAATGCCACAATTAGTCCTTCTCGTGTTTAAAAGAAATGAAGAAAAAAACTGGATCATGGTCATGGATCCTAGTCAAGTTAGAAAGCTGATCATAGCAGACTAGACACGATCGCCGCTGTCTCGCACAGATCGAGCACCGGCAGTTGCTCTAGCACTGATAGCGGCAGCAGCTCAATCTGATCCAGCTGAGGATTGGGCACCGACCGCGTCAGCGGATCAGTCTGATCTACCGGAGGATCGGGCATCGACACCGGCACCAGCTCTACAAGAAGCACCATCTCCGGCAGCAGCAGCGGCTTCGGCACCTGCACCAACACTTGCACTTGCATTTGGTCCAGCCCGTGCAGTTGCACCAGCAACAGACTGGGCTGCAGTTCGCACTTCATATACCAAAGTCCTTACAAAAACCGACATGTCCACCTTCTTGGTAAGCATTGGCCGCCCAAGTGCTTCGTTCTTTTTTCTTTCCATGTTGTTTCACATGATTCACTGTGTTGATCTAACTGTTTGGGTATGTCTTCTTGTTTTCAAACAGAGAATTCCTAAAGCAACGAGGGAGTCATTCAACAATCCGGGCGACCGCGGCCAAGTTTCTCTTACCATGCGCAGCCTTGGTGTGAATGAACTTGCTCAATATACCGTAAGTACAAAGGATGGTCGCATGATGATTGATGCTAAAGGATGGTCAAGGTTCAAATCTAAATCATATCTTGCGGTAGGGGATGATGTCAAAATCGAACTTTCTCGACAAGGAGTGCTGGTCCAAATCAACTTTGAAATTCTTCAGTAGCAGCATGCAACTGCCGAACTGATCTATCCTCCGAGAGATTTTGATGTAATAATCTGGCATGGTGAAACAAGTGTGCTGTGTGTATAAGTAGTACGACAGTATTATTTATCACATGGTATATCATTGATAGAATTGCAACTCTGATTGCTGGTTAGGAACTGTCGTTCGATTTCATTCCAATAGCTGCCCTGCTTTATTCAATTTTGTGTATTTGCCTTGCGACAACATCTAAAACCAGCGCAGTACCGATCGCTTGCAATATGAAAAGCGCTGAGGTAGAACACATGGGCCCCCAAACATGTAGGGTCGGCCTGCGGCCCAAAGTCCAGAACCGTGAGCCTATCTGAGTATTATATTCTCAGCTGAACCCCCATAAAAAAAAGCTGAACCCCCATAATGCATGTGCGTTGTAGAGGGAGTATATTTCTCGGCAAGGTGAGCCCGTGATATAAAATATTTGTATATTTCTTTACAGAGGGAGTATCTCTCTGTCAAAAAATATATTTATGTGTAACTAGTTACTCCTGTCATTCTACTTCCTTTCGCTGATATGTGGGGCAACCGGCAACGGGGTCCACGTGCCATATGCACAAATTAGAGTGCACAACTTCATGGTAGACACACCCCGGTCGTAGCACCGCAGTAATGCCCAATAAGCCATCAAATAACAACCCCCCATTTCCAGCTTTAGCAGTAAGCTGGACGGACGAGGCGGCAATATTTCACCGGGCCTGAATCCCCTTCTCCCTCGTCTGCTTGTTCAGAGAAAACCCCCGCTCGGCGATTGCATAGGGTTTTCTCATGGAGAACCAGGTACGAATTCTTCATCCATCCCCGATAAATCCAAGTCCCTTGGTCGCAGGTAATCCTTGGATGGAAGCCGCCGCCGTTGATGCATTTTTCTTCGTATTGAATCTAGTGTGTTTCAGTTGCATTGCCCAAAGTGCGAGTACCCTATAGATTTCTGCGCCCACGGCGAGATGCCACACTTGTTCCTTCTCATCCTACCACAACATTTTGAAACACGCACAATATGTTCCTAGAATCCTCTTCTCTATCAGGGAGGGTGGGGTTTTTTTGAACATGCAGTGTTCTCATATTATTTTTCCTGCAGTGTATTATTTGCTCTACCAGAACACATGTACTCAAGATGCTCGGCCTTGCCATAACTGAATACACTAGTTTAATGGTCACAGTGAAGACAATCCATGGATATTGCTTCCGAGTTGGGTTCATGAACCAAGAAGATCGCTGCTTTTTTTATGGACGAACTTGGATAAACTTTCTCAAGTGTTATGGAATGAAAGCTGGCGCACGAATGTTGATGGAAATAGCAGAACCTAGTCTCATCTTCACTGAGATCTTCCACGCCGACGTCATTCCAATTGTTCATCCATGTTAGTTTTGTATCTGGTTCTTGCTTGTTGCCTCGATTACTTCTTAATCCACCTATTCTGTCTAACTAATCACAATTTAACTTTAGAAGTAGCAACGAATCTCTCACGAAGATGCTACTTCTAACTAATATTGTCTTATAATTGGTGGCACGTGTAGGTTTTTTCAGAGTTAAGCAGTCTGCTCGTTTGTTACTCTGTAATAACTCGGTTGTTACTAATGGCACTGAAGTTGGCTGGATTGACATCCACATGTTCCTACACTTTATTGATCGTCTTGAGGTCCTTGTGGAGCGTTTCAATGGTGGAAGGCCACGTGGGATATGTGTGCCACTGCTGCATTCGTTGAACAGGTCCAACTGTGTCGAGAAACTTATGGTATGAGCTGTTTTCTATTATATATGTTGTTCATAAACTATTGCTTATACACAGTTTTACAGTTGTGATCTTCTTGAAACAGGAACTGCCGAGTTCTATTGTTCCTATACAGATGCCTGACCATGGTCGGGTCAGACTTGCGCTTGGTAACAACATGATGTTTATGTCAACCTACTCAATTCCCCTTGGAGACGAAAAGATACTTATTCGTGGGTGGTCTCAGATAATGAAGGCCCATCCATCTTGGAGAATAGGACAGAAGATTATGTTCATGCTTTTCCATGGCTCTAAAGCAAATATCCTGTTTATTGACCACGTTGCAAGATGAAGCCGCTTTCAGAAGGTTGTGGATGCGCGGGGTGGCGCCTGGGCCTTGTCCTGGGGCTTGGCGGCCTCACCCTTGGTTAACTGTAGGCAAAGTAGCACTGTTTGAGGCGTGCTTTGTACGGTTGAACCTGTATAAGTACTCATACTGCTTTCAGCTTTGGTTGCTAAGTGCCCCTGCTGGTTTCAGTTAAGGTTGTTAAGTAGTCCTGCTGCTTTTACAGTCTGTCGTGTTTCTCCAGTCCTATCTTCCTCCAGCCGCCAAAACCAAACCAGCGCCAGCGGGGCCGCCTGCTTTCGCCTCCCACGGCTGGCTGTGCCTCAGCGCACACATCACCGCCCCACCGTCTCCTAAATCGTTAACACCGGTGTCCTCCGCGCGCTTTGGTGCGCTCGCCGCAGCGCCGCCCTCTCGCGTTGTCAACATGGTTAACAAACAATAGGCATCGGCAGAAGTACGTGGAGAGGATGACAGTAGGGGCCCACCACATCAGCGTATGGAAAAATAAAATGCTTCCTCCTAGTGTTTTCCTGACATCTGGGACCCACGACATTGTGAGCGTATATAGTCAATAGACAAGAGAACAGCACAAGATCGGCTGACACCTGGGACGTAGCTACTCGAGCCGTATTTTTTTTTGGTATTGTTGAGACGGAGCAGGGTTTGAACTGGGCTGTGGCCCGTCTAGCCCAGGCTTATATTTTATGTTCACCATGTGACCAGCCCAGCTATTTTTTCTTTGAGCAAATGAGCCCAGTTTATTTTTTCTGAAGAATACCCAATCCAGGCCTACTTATTTTTCTACGCCTTGAAAGTAATATGAAATGGGATGTAAATATAAAAAACAGATGACAAATTGGCAATTACTTTATAATTTCTGATTTTTTTCACATTTTCAGATTCCTATTTCACTGGGCATTAACCTAATTCATATATATCTTCAAAGTACTTTAAATCTAGCTCGACATTTCAGTATTAAAAATAGTTTGGAACCCACAGAAATAAGCGAAATTGGCCCTGGCCAACCAAAAAATGACTGCAATAAATTGCATAAGAAGTTGCCATGAGCTATATATAAATTATTAAAAAAAGAGGGAGTGGTCTAACTTGTGGGCCTGTTTAGTTGACGTGTATGCAAGATTTTTTTAGTTACTATATACTACGTCAACAAACGATTCTAGCAGATGTAACCATTGGATGTCAATCCAACGGCCGTCGTGTTTCTTCAATCTCTAATCTTCTTGCTCCAGCCGCCAAAGCAGCGCCGGCGGGACCACCTGCTCCCGCCTCCCGTGGCCGGCTGTGCTGCCGCGCAGGCCTCAACGCCCCCTACTACTCCCATCGCTGGCCAAGGCATCCCTCTACTCACCCACACCCCTGTTATTCTGCGGCGACGACAGCCTCACACCGCAGCCGAACCGGTGAACCCTCGTACTCCTCTCCGCGCGGTCTTCCACTGCCGCGTCTTCCCCGGATCTGCGTCGTCCCCTTCCTAGGCCTCGCCGTCGTCCACCGCTGTGATGCTCTCGGCGTGGCGTGGTCAATATGGTCAACGACCGACTTCCATCGGAAGAGTACTGTACGTGGAGAGGCTGACAGCTGGGTCCACGGCAGCCGCAAGGAAGTGCCTTCTTATTATGCGGAAAATAATTATTCCTCCACCGGACATCTGGGACCCACTGGACGGGCCACCAGTACTTTGCGAAAAAAACGTTTCCCCCTGACTGCTGGGACCCACAGGTCGGGTCACCGTATTTCGCGAAAAAAACGTTCCCCCGTTGTTAGCTCGGACCCACCAGAAGTGCCTCCTTATTACGCACAAAA
This sequence comes from Triticum timopheevii, assembly GCA_963921465.1. Lineage (NCBI taxonomy): Eukaryota > Viridiplantae > Streptophyta > Magnoliopsida > Poales > Poaceae > Triticum > Triticum timopheevii. The sequence goes on along the minus strand of OY997262.1, from coordinate 252,574,513 downwards.
AATGAATACCCCCTGCTAGCTGGGACCAACGTTGGTGGGAGGCTGCCTTGTGGGCCTACTAAGTTGACTGGGATGGAGGCCTTTGTCAACTTTTGTCAATATATGAACGATTCTAGCTCCAGTGACCGTACGATGTCCATCCAACGGCCGTAGTGCTTCTTCAACCTCTGGTCTTCTTGCTCCAGCCACCCAAAGCAGCGCTAGTCGTGCCGCCTGCTCCTGCCGCTCGTGGCCGGCTGTGATGCCGTGGAGGCCTCACCGCCCCTAGTACTCCCACCGCTGGCCAGGCCATCCCTCTACGCACCCACACCCCCTGTTATTCTGCGGCGACGGCAGCCTCACACCGCAGCTGAACGAGTGAACCCTCATACTCCTCTACACGTGGGCATCCACTGCCGCGTCTTCCCCGGCTCCGCGTCGTCCCCTTCCTAGGCCTCGCCGTTGTCCACCGCCCTGGTGCTCTCGGCGTGGCGTGGTCAACGTGGTCAAGGAATGGCTTCCATCGGACGTGGACTGTACATGGAGGGGCTGACAGCTGGGTCCACGGCCGCAACAAGGAAGTTCCTCCTTATTACGCGCAAAATAATTATTCCTCCACCTGACAACAGGGACCCACCGGACGGGCCACCGTATTTCACGAAAAAAACGTTTCCCCTGTCTGCTGGGACCCACCAGCTACATCTTCAAACGCAAGGAAGTGCGTCCGAAAAAAACGATTCGCCCCTCTGACCACTGGGACCCACCAGCTACATCTTCGCACGCAAGGAAGTGCGTCCGGGCAAAAAAAACAATTCGCCCCCCTGACTGCTGGGACCCACCAGCTACATCTTCGCACGCAAGGAAGTGCGTCCGGGCAAAAAAAACCAAAACAATCCGCCCCCCTGACTGCTCGGACCCACCAGCTACATCTTCGCAGGCAAGGAAGTGTTTGACAGTCGGGACCCACCTGGTCGAAGCGTACGTACCGTTGTCATTCTGGTCGCGAACGTGTACGTACATACTAGTCGATGTAGAGGCGCGCACATGTCGTAGATGTAGAGGCGCGCACATGTCGTAGATGTAGAGGCGCGCACGTGTCGTAGTAGAGGCGCGCACGTAGCATGTACACGTACGTACAGCGGGGAGGGTGCAAGAAAGAAAATATGGCCACGTGCGTACATACGGGCAGGGTCTCTAATGCCTATCGCGCATACGTACATGGCTGGGTCGGAACGGAGAAACAGCGTCGTCGTCGTGTTCATGGGGAGCCAACCGGCTGGGTCGGAACGGAATGCATGGTCGTGTTCATCGGGAGGGCTTGGCCGGAACAGGCGATGGAAACGAGGCCTGGCGTACCGCACAATGAAGGAAACGGCCTTGTGTTCGACCGGCCACGTTCGAAACGGGGTCCTGTTGATCGGGAGGGGCCTGGCGTACCGCAAAATGGAGGAAACGGACCTCCTACGGTCAAACCGGGGGTCCTGTTGATCGGGAGGGGTGTGGCATACCGCAAAACGGAGTAAACAGACCTCCTACGGTCGAAATGGGGGTCCTGTTGATCGGGAGGGGTGTGGTGTACCGCAAAACGGGACTCCACGGGATACTGTTCATCTCCACCGTCGACCTCCTCCAGCCTCCACGGGCTACCGTCGACCTCCTCCGGCCTCCACGGGCTCCTGTTCATCCAGCCTCCACCGCGCGCTACTCCACCGGCTACTGTTCAACCACCCCTCCACGGGCACCCCTCCACCGTCTATTGTTCATCCAGCCCTCCACACCACGGGGTCCTGTTCAACCACCCCTCCATGGGCACCCTTGACCGTCTACTGTTCATCCAGCCCTCCACACCACGGGGTCCTGTTCAACCACCCCTCCACGGCCACCCCTCCACTGTCTAATGTTCATCCAGCCCTCCACACCACGGGTTCCTGTTCATCCAGAGGCAACGCCACCGCTCATTGTTCATCCAAACCCCCCCCCCCCCGCAATGCTTAGTGTTCATCCCAGAGGCAGCATCGATCGGCTTCAATTAGCAGCAGTAGCGAAGGAATCGCTCCATCGGGTTTAGTTAATAGCCATCGATCGATCCCTCGGGTTCAGTAACGCGTAGCCTACAGTGCAATCGCTCGGGTTCAGTTAGAGCCCAACGCCTCGCTCGGGTTCAGTTAGAGCCAACGCCTCGCACACACGCGCGTACGTACGAGAGAAACGCGCATCGCTCTCCCACCATAATCGGCAACTCCCCAAAATTTTCCTCCCCCTTGCTTCTACCACGGTTTTTTCCGTCATGGACGGCCCAAAGGATGTCATGCAGCTGCGTCTTCGGCCCGCCCAGGACGAAAAGCCCATTTTCTGTCATGATTTTTTGTCATAGAAGTAGGAGCCCACCACATCTATGATGATACCGGGTTTTGTCACAATTATCGTCATAGAAGTGTCATATGTATGACAGAAAAAAAAATTGTTCGGCCCAAAATGTCACGGATGTGTCTTTTTTTTGTAGTGTTGGGGGCAATAGTTGCATGTAGGTTGCAGAATAATAGTAGAAAAGGGGATTTATTTGGAGGAATTTATGCAACCCGTGTGGCTAATTTTCTTAATATAGCCCCACGAGAGGGGGATATGATTTTACCTCCTGTTTATTGGGATAAAGAAGCTATGTTCAATCATCATTTTCTAGAGAGGAATGAACAATTCCTCCATTATCGACTAATCTATGACAGACGCAACGTCGTCCCTATTACTCTTCCTGCTCCCTACCTTTTTGATTATCAGGCAAAAGGAAGATATGTTGTCACCAGGGAGGAAGCAGCTGAATATGAGAGGGGAATGGAGGTAGCTCGCCAACACGCTGCTGCTCAGGAGGCGGTTGCCTCTGCATCTCAGTACAACCCCAGTTTCACTTATGGATATCAGCCAGGCGGTCCTTGGTACTAGACCAACTTAGGACAAAAGCCTAAGCTTGGGAGAGTATGTATTCCTCACCGACTTTATATTCATGTTCACACACTAGTCGTCGGTGCTCATACTCTTTCATTATATTATCCATGCTAGTTTAAATTTCTTTTATAGTTTTCTTCTTGTGTGTTTGATAAACCTTGAGAAAAACCAAAAAAATTAGTTAGTTTAATTTCCATGCTTGTAGTAGAAATTAAAATGAAAACCCAAAAAGATTTCTAGTTCTTCTTCTTACCTGTTGGGAGCTTTCCCGTGTAAATAGTTTTCTTTTCTTTTCTTTCCTTTGGGGGTCAAGAAGACCATATTGAGAATGCTTAGTGGCTCTTATATGCATGATTGTTTATTTAACTTAGAGCCCATATTACTTGTCTTCTCTCTTGAGTTGAATGCTTGCAGATTCCAGCTTAGTCCAATGCACGTGCACTCTTATTATTATACACATCGTTCGGTCGTGCAAGTGAAAGGCAATAATGACGATATATGATGGACTTATTGAGATGAGAAAAGTTGGTATGAACTCGACCTCTCTTGTTTTTGTAAATATGATGAGTTCATCGTTTCTGAGTCAGCTATTATGAAGTAAACATATTTGCAATGACATTTAGAGATTATAGTTGCTTGTGCCATGCTTGATTAGCTATGAGTTATAATGGTTTACCTTGCGTGCCAACATGCTATTAGAATGATTATGATGTGATATGGTGGGATGGTATCCTCCTTTGAATGTATTAAGTGACTCGACTTGGCACATGTTCACGCATGTAGTTGAATCAAATCAACATAGCCTTCATGATATTTATGTTCATGGTGGATTATATCCTACTCATGCTTGTACTCGGTGTGAATTAATTTAATGCATGTTTATGACTGTTGTCTCTCTCTCAGTTGGTCGCTTCCCAGTCTTTTGCTAGCCTTCAGCTGTACTAAGCAGGAATACTACTTGTGCATCCAAACTCCTTAAACCCCAAAGTTGTTCCATATGAATCCACTATACCTTTCTATATGCGGTATTTACCTGCCGTTCAAAGTAAATTTGTATGTGCCAAACTCCAAACCTTCAAATGAAATTCTGTTTTGTATGCTCGAGCAGCTCATGTTACAACTAGGGCTTCCTATATCTTTCATGCTAGGTGGGTTATTCTCAAGAGGAGTGGACTTTGCTCCTCATTCACGAGAAAGGGCCGGTAACCGGGATGCCCAGTCCCATGATCCAAAAAGACCAAAGCAAATCAAAATAATTAAACAAAAGTCCCCCAGGGCTGTTGTATGTTGGAGGCACTCGTTGTTTCGAGTAAGCCATGGATTGATGCTTGTAGGTGGTTGGGGGAGTATAAACCTATACCATTCTGTTTGGGAACTGCCTATAATGCATTTAGTATGGAAGATACAGCCATCTCATAGTTGTTGCGTTGACAGCGAAAGTATGCCGCTCAAAATGTTATTCAATCTCTATTCTAAAATCGAGCTCTGGCACATCTATAAATCCCCGCTTCCCTCTGCGAAGGGCCTATCTATTTACTTTTATGCTGAGTCATCATCCTTCTTATTAAAAGCACCCGCTGGAGAGCACACTGTCATTTGCATTCATTTCTATTGGTTTATATTGGGTATGACTTGACTGGATCTCTTTTACCATGAATTACAATGTTTAGTCAGTCCTTGATCTTTAAAAGGTGATCTGCATTTATGTTTTGCGGTCTTAGAAAGGGCTAGCGAGATACCTTTTGTTATATCAAGTTATGATTGTTTTGAGAAAGTGTTGTCATCCAAGTTTTATTATTATGGCTCGCTAGCTGATTATGCTATTGATATGAGTAATTGTGAGACCTAAGTGTTATTGTGAGTATGGTTAGTTCATAATATTTGCTGAAACTTGAATGCTGGCTTTTCATGTTTACAACAACAAGAGCAAACAGAGTTTGTAAAAGTTTTTCTTTATCACTTTCAGTTTATCAACTGAATTGCTTGAGGACAAGCAAAGGTTTAAGCTTGGGGGAGTTGATACGTCTCCAACGTAGCTACTTTTCCAAACACTTTTGCCCTTGTTTTGGACTCTAACTTGCGTGATTTGAATGAAACTAACCCGGACTGTCGTTGTTTCAGTAGAACTGCCATGATGTTGTTTTATGTGTAGAAAAGAAAAGTTCTCGGAATGTCCTGAAAATCCACGGAGCCACTTTTTGGAATTAATAAGAATTTCTGGGCGAAAGATATACACCATGGGGCCCACAGGCTGTACACGAGATAGGGGGGCACGCCCCCCCTAGGGCGCGCCCTCCTATCTCATGGGCCCCCTGGACCTCCACCGACCTCTACTCCAACTCCATATATTCACGTTCAAGGAGAAAAATCAGGGAAAAAGTTTCATCGCGTTTTACGACACGGAGCCGCCGCCAAGCCCTAATCTCTCTCGGGAGGGCTGATCTGGAGTCCGTTCGGGGCTCCGGAGAGGGGGATTTGTCGCCGTCGTCATCATCAACCATCCTCCATCACCAATTTCATGATGCTCATCGCCGTGCGTGAGTAATTTCATCATAGGCTTGCTGGATGGTGATGGGTTGGATGAGATTTACCATGTAATCAAGTTAGTTTTGTTAGGGTTTGATCCCTAGTATCCACTATGTTTTGAGATTGATATTGCTATGACTTTGCTATGCTTAATGCTTGTCACTAGGGTGCGAGTGCCATGATTTCAGATCTGAACCTATTATGTTTTCATGAATATATGTGTGTTCTTGATCCTATCTTGCAAGTCTATAATCACCTATTATGTGTTATGATCCGACAACCCCGAAGTGACAATAATCGGGATACTTCTCGGTGATGATCGTAGTTTTAGGAGTTCATGTATTCACTATGTGCTAATGCTTTGTTCCGGTTCTCTATTAAAAGGAGGCCTTAATATCCCTTAGTTCCCGCTAGGACCCCGCTACCACGGGAGGGTAGGACAAAAGATGTCATGCAAGTTCTTTTCCATAAGCACGTATGACTATTTACGGAATACATGCCTACATTACATTGATGAACTGGAGCTAGTTCTGTGTCACCCTATGTTATAGCTATTACATGAGGAATCACATCCGGCATAATTATCCATCACTGATCCATTGCCTACGAGCTTTTCATATATTGTTCTTTGCTTATTTACTTTTCCGTTGCTACTGTTACAACTTCTACAAAAACCCAAAAACATTTATCTTTACTTTTGCTACCGTTACCTTTATTATCATACCACTTTTGCTAGTAAACACTTTGCTGCAGATACTAAGTTATCCAGGTGTGGTTGAATTGACAACTCAACTGCTAATACTCAAGAATATTATTTGGCTCCCCTTGTGTCGAATCAATAAATTTGGGTTGAATACTTTACCCTCGAAAGCTGTTGCGATCCCCTACACTTGTGGGTTATTAATTGATTCTAGTACTTGTATGTGTATTTGCAAACATGGTGGAGATATTGCTTGTTCTTGCCATGTTTCCTTTGTGATCCATTACTATGATGATACTATGATCTTGCATTATGCCCGTGCTCACGATATGTCATGTGCATTGCCTATATCTCTTATTTGCTCACATGACATGATTGCCATGATTTCCTCTAGTGTGTTGCATCTTCGCTCCACTAGTTTGCACGACTTGATTTCTATGATTTCCCATGTTTCATCCAATTCTTGGATTACTTGCTCCTATCACATGTTTGGTTGCAACGATGTCATTCTTTCACATATGCCATGTCCCATTGATTGCTACATGCTTGCCTTGATTGTGTCATAGATGATGAACAATTTCTCTTTCTATTGTGTTGAGTGCCACTTGATTTTCACTACACCCTATGCACATTATGCTTGGATTGTATTGCACTTGAGCATGTGTTTAGTCATATCATCTTGTTGGGTGTTGTGAATGACTCTTAGGCCTACCATAGACCGTTCATTGAGACTCTTATGCATGCTTGCTATGACATTGAGGTCGATGCTTATTCTCTTGAAACACATATTTGCATCGCTACCTCACATTTACATGCTTGTTTCCATGATGTCCTTGATTTTGCTCAATTTATGTGCTTACATGCCATGCCACAATCCCTTGTCACACCATATATTATGCTTGATGACGACACTTGTTTGGTGAATCACCTCATGAATGCTTGGTTATGCACTAACAGTAACCACATTTGTTTTTCAAAGTGTTTGTTATACTTGCTCCTTTTGAAGGAATCACGAGACGGTGCAACATTGGAGAGTGCCCACTTCGAGCTTCAACATGATACGTGCTTGGTGGTCGTCCACTTCTACACAGCGACACCCTCTATTTCCCATGGTGATGAAGATCACGATCCATGGACGGATCTCTCCCAAGGAGGGGAGATGATGCGGAGCATCCCTCGACCATCACCATGGACGTCACACCACCTCCGCAAGGACGGAGAGAACCAACATCAAGGACACGCGCACGCGCCATCGAGACCGAGGTGAACTCTTTCCTCTTCGGGTTTCACTTGGATTCACACGAGAGTCGGGTTCCACCTTAAATGGATACATTGTTCATTCTTAGGTACCAAGGACATGATCGTGAAGAAGATAGGAGGGAGCCACAAGCAACCGAGAAGAAGGAGAAGGAGGGAGAGTGGCTGAAGCACGAAGACACGGAGGCGCTGGACCCCCCAGGTGCCTGGCCCTTCATGCCCCCGGTGCCCGGGCCTTCGACCGCTGCCTGGGTGGCGCCCCTGAGCACCCCGGGTGCCCGGCCAACTGGCCCCGGGTGCGCTGGGAGCTACCACCGCCACCCCGGGTGCTCGGGCCACCAACCCCTGGGTGCCCGGCCCCTCCTCCAGTCGGCCCCTTGCCCGGCCCTAGATGCCCGGCCAAATGGGCCCGGGTGCCCGGCCCCTTACGCGCCAGCCGCCAGTGCCACCTGGGTGCCCGGCCTCGACCACCTACAGCCGGCCCTGACCAGCCCGGGTGCCCGGCCCTTCGGCCCCGGGTGCCCGGCCACCTACAGCCGCACCATCCCCGGGTGCCCAGGCCACTTTACCCCGGGTGCCCGGACCCGTCCAAGAATGCCTGCGTGCAAGTTGGGGTTTTTGACCCTTGTATCCCCCTCTCCCCTCTATTTCGTCCCTAGGCTATATATACCCCTTCCCTAGCTCATTAGAGAGGATAGCAAAGTATATGAGATGATTTAGAGAGCTTTGCTCCTTATACCACTCCTCTAGGAGATCAAGACCTCCTAGGAGAAGATCCCTAGTGGATATCAAGCCCCCAACTTGCGAAGGATCCCCATCATAGGATTATCAAGACCTCTCTCCTTTTGTCTTTCCTTTGTTGTCCTTGGATTCATTGTGACCTCTTGTGTGTTCTTGGATCTAGCATATGTGTGATTGGATCTAGTCAATTTGAGTGTTTCCCCTCTCTCGTGTTCTTCGTGTTCTTGGGGATTTGCCCTCCAATTCGTGAAAGATCTCCACATAGGGTTCCACCCTACAACACACCCCTATGATAGACACCGATGCGCCGCTTCCCCGGTGAATAGGCAGACTAGGTGCTCCGCGCGCCTAAGCGGGTGCTGCTTCTTTTAATTGCAGTTTGACTAACCCTGAATTGAAATACAGGCGGGCTACTAACCTCTAGCAAAGGTGAAATAGTAAAGGGAGGAAACATTGTACATTTAGTATCACGAAGAAGATGCAGTAAGAAGCGCTCAACTAGTTTCTTTCGTGGGGTGAATATGGTGTGAGCAGAGACATAAGATTTGCACGAATAAGGAAGAGGAGTACCTCTTTCTGCTGGCAGTGTTGTGCCCTCCTTCTATTTTTCCAACGATCTTCTTGTGGTTTGCTGGAAACGAGAAGTTGTGGAGGACGGTGGAGCCTTGGACGAACCCATGGCCAAGGTGTTTAGTGTGTTGCGGTGGCCGTCTGTCGGCGGCGGGGAACCAGATCGGAGGCGATGAACGACGGCGTAGCGCGAACAACTCCGGTGCGGTGGATGGTTGCGCCAGTGGAGCGGCAACGGTGAGGCATAGGACGGCGTGGTCGAAGTGATTCTGGTACGACGCACATCAGCGTCGGCATCGTGGAGGCAGCTCTGCCTCGGCTTCAGCTGCTAAGTCCTTGAGGGTGTTGCGGTTGCGGTTGCGTTGGACGACGACATCGGGGTACCGACTCCGGCATGATGGAGGAGGGCGGCGGTGGATTGGGCACTATGGGATGGAGGACGGAGGAGGCTGGGGTTTCGCGGCTGGTGGAGAGAGCGTTTTGGCGCCCACGGAGTATGAATGGGGAAACTGGGGGAGGGGGTGTCGGTGTCAAAACCGGCGGATCTTGGGTAGGGGGTCTCAAACTGCGCATCTAAGGCTAATGGTAACAGGAGGCGGGGGGACACAATGTTTACCTAGGTTCGGGCCCTCTCGATGGAGGTAATACCCTACTTCTTGCTTGATTGATCTTGATGATATGAGTATTACAAGAGTTAATCTACCACGAGATCAAAGAGGCTAAACCCTAGAAGCTAGCCTATGGTTATGATTGTTGTTGTCCTACGGACTAAACCCTCCGGTTTATATAGACTCCAGAGGGGGCTAGGGCTACACAGAGTTGGTTACAGAGAAAGGAATTTTCATATCCTAACTACCAAGCTTGCCTTCCATGCAAAGGAGAGTCCCATCCGGACACGGGACAAAGTCTTCTATCTCGTATCTTCATAGCCCAACAGTCCGTCATACGCATATAGTCCGGCTGTCCGAGGACCCCTTAATCCAGGACTCCCTCAGTAGCCCCTGAACCAGGCTTCAATGACGATGAGTCTGGCGCGCAGATTGTCTTCGGCATTGCAAGGCGGGTTCCTTCTCCGAATACTTCAAAGTAGATCTTGAACACAAGAATCAGTTCCGGCTCTACAAAACAAATTCCATATGCCACTGTGGAGAGTATAATGTTTTCACGAGTCCAATCCGCTGATAGTTTTTACAACACGACATTACGTCATTGTTCAGTCATTATTTTGAATCGCTTTTCTGTCCTGCTGCTCCATGTTTCGTGCGGCGATTTTATTGGCATGTCTTATCGAAGCGGAGATTGTGTCCCCTTATTACGGGATTCTCATCAACACGGGCGTGGGTTACCCAACCGTCCCGTTAGTATGACTCCTTCGGACATTTGATATCCGTTATCTTTATAAGGAGGCCGAGAACCGCCTCTCCCCTCTACGCTACTTCCTCCTTCTCTCACCTCGAGCTCCAACACCCAAGGCTTAACCAGTCGCTTAGAACCTCAGGCCATGTCCGGATCCAGCTTTCAGGGCCAGTGGACGGCTTCCTCTGTCACCGAGGAGGATATCAAGAAGCTTAGGGAGGCGAGGTACTTGACTACGGAAATCCTTCACAGGCTTCCTGCATCAGGGGAGGTTATCCCTACTCCTAGGTCTAATGAGAGGGTCGTATTTATCCCTCACTTCCTTCGGGGGTTAGGTTTCTCCCTCAATCCTTTCGTTCGAGGGCTCCTATTTTACTACGGACTAGATTTCCATGATCTAGCTCCGGACTCACTCGTTCACATCTCATCATTTATTATCGTATGTGAGGCTTTCCTCCGTATCCCTCCACACTTTGGCTTGTGGCTCAAGACCTTTGATGTAAGGCCGAGGATAATAGATGGAAGACACGCAGAGTGCAGAGGTGCTCTGATAAGCAAATCAGCCAACGTCGTCTGGCCAAAGGGTTCCTTCACCACAACTTCCGGCCTATGGCAACAGGAGTGGTTTTATATCACGGAGCCTCACGGTAATAAATGGGTGGCTTCACCCGCCTTATGATCTGGCCCTCCGTCACAGCTTGCATCATGGGTCAACAAGGGGTTGGACTGGGGATCGCTAGATGAAGTTCAAATACTGCAAAGCCGCATTCGAGACCTTATTAAGAAAGACATCGACCTTGTCAAGGTGATTCAAGTGATGCGAGTCCGTCGGGTCCTGCCATGCCAACGCCGACCTCTCCGCATGTGGGAGTTCAATCCGGTAGGACCGCAAACTATTCAACGCTTCTTCAGCACAACACTCAAAGGATGTATGAATTAGTCTTCGGGTCACGAAAAAGGTGTCCGGACACCACAGAGGACGCAGGCCTCGACTGCAACCATCCAGATTCCCCAGTAAGTACTCTATTTCGAACACGTTTTTAGTTTTAAGTTTCTCATAACAAAACTGAGAAAACCATACTCTGCTAGGGCTGGTTGAGGAAGGCGGAGAGGATCAGGTGTTCGGCCCCTCTTCCCGAAAACTCAGCGGACCCGGTGTTAACCAGAATGCTGGCTCCGGCACCCTATCAAGTGCTGTCGAGGGAAGAAGAGGAGAGGAGTGGAGAGGCCCAAAGCGGGCTTCATACTGGCGGTGCGTCACGCACCATATCCGGGGAAATCGGAACCCCCGTGTCGGAGGGTGAACGGGGAGGAGAATCTAACATTCCCTCTCCCCACGGGAAGAAAAGAGCCACTCCCGAAGACCTGGAGGCAGAGGCTTCCAAGCGAGGGAAGAAATCCCTATCAGGGGGCCCAAGTTCGAGAGGCGAATTTGCCACACAGTGCCCACAAGGGACCAGCCTCTAGCCGAACCGTAAGTGAACAAAGGTGTTTAATAAGCATACCCCGTTCTTTTCCCGTTTGTGAGGGCAACATTTTGAAATGTATGTCTTGCAGTCCGGCCTATAGCCTTCCTCAACAATCTTCGTCTTCGGGGGATCTTCTTCTGGAGATGATGGAGAGCGAAACGCCGCCTCATACTTCCCCGCCCCATAAGGCGGACGACCCCAAGGTGTCATCCCGGAGGACCTCTCCCGACCCGCGAAGGAGTGCCAGGCCAGAAGATGACTCTTCGGCTGCCCGGGGTCCAGGGTGTTCGTCTCCTAGAGAGACCGACAACAAAAATCCCGGATCGTCCGATGTACAGCCAGACATACGGACGGGTCTTCTGCAGCGAGCGCCCATCTCAGAGGAACATCGTACCTTAATGGGTACGGTGATTGAAAGAATTTCATCCGCAAAAAGCTGATTGAATGAGGCCTTAACGAGCCTGCTAAGAGGCTTTGAGGTATTAATTTAGCCTTTTTTGTACTGTAAACGCAATGTGCACTGTGTGTAGATAGTAGCCCCTGAGACTCTGGTTGTCTTCCCAATGGGACGACCAGAGGATCAAATGAATATGCCCAGGTAATAATTTTGCTAATTTGTACACAGGCGGCTGCAACCCCGGACACTGCCCGGGCTGCTCAATTTGCCGAGCTGAAGCGGCAACTTGATGTGGCAGATAATGACATCATGCTTGTGAACAAGCAGCTTGATGAGGCGCAAGGTATGTATTTTGGGCGGTCAGTGCGTATAAATTAGAGAATGATGCTGGAATTTATAGTGTGCTTTGACTGCAGATGGAACTACCGCGGTGGAGACCCTTCGGGCTGAACTTGCCCGAGCCAAGGAGCAAGCCAGGATAAGCAATGCGGCTGCCAATAAGACCGTTGGTGAATTAAATGCCGAACAGGCTGCTCATCGCCTGAGTGAGGAGAAAATATCCAACATGGTGCTTGAGCTAAGGGACGCTGCTAACAAATATGCGCTTCTCGGGAAAGAGACCAAAGAAAAAGTGCCTGACCTTGAGAAGGCCTTACAAGTGGCAAAGGAAACCTGGTCGGAGGCCAGGGCGGCACGGGAGGACATTCGGCAAGCTGGGGAGATCGCGACTGGAAAGCCTTTTTTATTACGAACTAAGTTCGGAGATCCGAAGTATTCCCCGCTTGATCAAATGTGGAGTTCTCCGGATGCATATTTGGACTTGTCAAAGAGTGTTTTTGATGTGACGCAGTTTTTCCAGGCCCAAGAAGGCCATGAAGCGGAACGGCTTTTCTGGTCGCAGTTTAGCATGCCAAAGCGTCTGCTACTGTTGAATGAGCATATGGCCGAATGGGCCGAGCTCCACAGATATCAGGACTTGCCATGAAGGTTGTCGTGGACCTGCTGTGGCCTGGGGGAGCAACTGCGAACAATTATTTTGGTTTAGTGTAGCAACTTGTTTGTGCGGTGTCGCATATCGACGCTGTGAAGCGATCAACGTGCATAGAAGGTGCATGGATGGCCCTTGCCCGTGTAAAGATGTATTGGGCAAAGATGAAGGCCACCAATATTGCAACGGGGGGTCCACCCGGGGATAAGGACACGCCAAATCAATATTTTGAAGAGGTACTAGAGGGTTCCCGCTTGATAGAGGGTCAATGCTCGAAGAATGTTATGTTTGAATAACATGTATCCGAATTGTAAAAGCAATGCTTATGATAATGAAGGCTGTGTTTATACTTTTGCCCGTAAAGTATTTTAGTGCCTCCTATGCGGCCATTTTTGTATATATGTATGTAACCTGAAAGTTTGCAGTCGTCGGCTTCAGCCCCCTCGCATATGACACGGGGGTGTTCCTAAAAGCACTTTATCACACTTGACCCAATGTCTTGGTCCGTTTAAGGAGGTGTTAGTGCATCGAACTAGGCAATCGGACTATACAGCTTTAACACTTTCACTTAGCCATAGGAGTTTAATGGTGGGGCTACTATATAGCCCCTGGTATGTCCGCGTTTATCCGAATACGGTGCATTTACATACATGACCAGGAAACCGGTCCTTCGTTAATGCGGAGGAATCGCGAAGATTCTGCTGAGTCATCGAGTGGTTGACCAACTCTCGCCTTATCATGACAGTCAGTTTTCGGCTTTCTCTACTGAGGTGCTCATCTGGATGAACCAGGGCACAATTGCAGTAGTTCTCCCTTGGCTGCCTTAGCTGATAGAACGGAACGTAAGGTAGCAAGCACAGGAGCCAGGCAAACCCAACTATTGACCCAAGACATGATTTGGAGCTGATGCATATAAGGCCAAAACTCACGACTCCAAACACTCTAGAGGGTATTCGGACTTTTCAATATGTACCGGGCTTGCGGCCCCCAGTAATGAACCCTAAATTCAAGGCACGTGCTATGACCCGGCGTGAGGAGATAGCGCCTGTGGTGAGAATATAGTAGCACACTACTTGGCTGCTTCTATCACATCCATTTTAGTATGGCGAATCGTAAGTTTGCAAGTACTGCCCATATCCAGGGTGTTTTATATGCCAAGAGGGTATACGACAACAAGAGATGAAAATAAGAAAAAAGGTTTACACGGGGTCTTAATCTAGACAGCAACCTTGAAACGGGGCACTGTTGCACGTCTGCGCCTTTGTCTCTGTTGTGCCGTGTCCTTGAAGGGTATATCATGATGGCCTATCTATAAAAAGAAAAAACCAGGTGAAAAAATCTGGTATGGTCGTGGGTATAATTTGTTGGTTTCGATGAACCGTGAACTGTAACTTCTTGAGTCTGAATAGGGTCGAGCCAAACTATGGACTTATTACGTGCAGGGTGCCCCCAGCGCTACCCAAGGAATTTTGAGTGTATATTTATGTATACAGGAAAATGTATATAGTCTTCTTATGGGGCGATCTATGGGGGCAAGACTGCTAAACAAGCATAGGTTTATCTGAGCTTTTACACGTAGGTGTACACCGAACACGTTTGGCTGTGTCCGCGGTCTTGAGGACCGATGAGCTGTTCAGCCTAAAAGGGCTGCTTCGTGCTTCGGCTACTAGAGCCACCGCGTATTCTTCTGTACAAAGAGAATGCTCTGTGCTTCCGCTCACCGTGATAATGCCACGTGGTCCAGGCATCTTGAGCTTAAGATAAGCGTAGTGCAGAACTGCATTAAAATGGGAGAAGGTTGTTCATCCAAGTAGTGCATGATAGCCACTTCAGAATGGAGCAATGTCAAAGATTAGCTCCTCGCTTCGAAAGTTGTCGGGGGAGCCGAAGACGACATCCACTGTTAGGGTGCCCGTGCAGCGGGCCTCTACACCTAGTATTACTCCTTTAAAGGTAGTGCTACTTTGTTTGATTCTGGACAGGTCTATCCCCATCTTGCGGACAGTGTCCTGATATATCAGATTGAGGCTACTGCCACCGTCCATGAGGACTCGGGTGACGTGGTATCCGTCGATTGGGTCGAGCACTAGGGCAGCCAAACCCCCATGACAGATACTAGTCGAATGATCCCTGCGATCGAAAGTGATCGGACAGGCCGACCATGGGTTGAATTTGGGGGCGACAGGCTCTATAGCATATACGTCTCGGAGTGTGCGTTTGCGCTCCCTCTTTGGGATATGAGTGACATAAATCATGTTCACTATTTTGACCTCCGGTGGAAATTTCTTTTGCCCCCCCCCCCATATTCGGCTGGCGAGATTCGTCCTCTTCTTTGCTTTGTGGTCCCTTCCCCTTGTGTTCGGCATTGAGCTTGCCGGCCTTCTTGAAGACCCAACACTCTCTGTAGGTATGATTAGCTGGTTTGTCGGGGGTGCCATGAATTTGGCAGGACCTTTCGAGGATTTAATCTAGGCTAGACGGACCATCTCTGCTGCCTTTAAGTGACTTTTTCTGTTGACAGTGTCTGGAGCCCCTGAATCCGGCGTTTACCGCTGTGTTGTCCGGGATTTCTTTGTTGTTCCAACGTTTGTTTTTATTTCGTCGTGGCTTTCCATTGCCATCCCTGACTTCAGATGTGCCAGGGTCGCTGGTGCTACTACGGGCCAACCAGCTGTCCTCTCCCACGCAAAAGCGGGTCATTAGAGTAGTTAAGGCTGCCATTGTCCTTGGCTTTTTCTGGCCTAGGTGTCTGGCCAGCCATTTGCCCCGAACACTGTGTTTGAAAGCTGCTAAGGCTTCGGCGTCCGGACAATCGACGATTTGGTTCTTGTTAGTGAGAAACTGGTTCCAAAGCTTACGGGCTGACTCTCCGGGTTGTTGGGTTATGTGACTTAGATTGTCTGCATCCAGAGTTCGGACATAGGTCCCTTGGAAATTGGCCCTGAAAGCGTCCTAAAGTTCTTCCCAGCTTCCAATGGAATTTTCGGAGAGGCTTTTCAGCCAGTGCCGAGCTGGTCCTTTTAGCTTGAGGGGTAGGTATTTGATGGTGTGGAGATCGTCTCCGCGAGCCATATGGATGTGAAGAATAAAGTCTTCAATCCAGACCGCAGGGTCTATCGTTCCGTCATATGCCTCGATGTTCATGGGTTTAAACCCTTCTGGAAATTCATGATCCAGCACCTCATCGGTTAAGCACGAGGGGTGTGCAGCGTCCTGATACGTCTCCAACGTATCTATAATTTTTGATTGTTCCATGCTATTATATTACCCCTTTTGGATGTTTATGGGCTTTATTTTACACATTTATATCATTTTTAGGACTAACCTACTAACCGGAGGCGCAGCCCGTATTGCTGTTTTTTTCCTATTTCAGTATTTTGAAGAAAAGGAATATCAAACGGAGTCCAAACGGAATGAAACCTTCGGGAGCGTGGTTTTTGGAACGAACGTGATCCGGAGAACTTAGAGTGCAAGACAAGAAGCTTGCGAGGCGGCCAGGATACAGGAGGGCGCGCCCACCCCGTCTGGGCGCGCCCCCTATCTCCTGGGCCCCATAGGCGGCCACCGACGTCCTTCTCCCTCCTATATATACCTACGTACCCCGAAAACATCCAGGGAGCCAACGAAACACAATTTCCACCACCGTAACCTTCTATATCCGCGAGATCCCATCTTGGAGCCTTCGCCGGCGCTCTGCCGGAGGGGGAATCGACCATGGAGGGCTTCTACATCAACACCATAGCCCCTCCGATCAGTTGTGAGTAGTTTACCACAGACCTTCGGGTCCATAGTTATTAGCTAGATGGCTTTTTCTCTCTTTTTGGATCTCAATACAATGTTCTCCCCCTCTCTTGTGGAGATCTATTCGATGTGAACTCTTTTTGTGGTGTGTTTGTCGAGATCCGATGAATTGTCGAGATCTCCTCTGAGTTCTTTTATGTATGATTGAGTTATCTTTGCAAGTCTCTTCGAATTATCAGTTTGGTTTTGCCTACTAGATTGATCTTTCTTGCCATGGGAGAAGTGCTTAGCTTTGGGTTCAATCTTGTGGTGTCCTTTCCCAGTGACAGAAGGGGCAGCAAGGCACGTATTGTATTGTTGCCATCGAGGATAAAAAGATGGGGTTTATATCATATTGCTTGAGTTTATCCCTCTACATCATGTCATCTTTCTTAATGCGTTACTCTGTTCTTTATGAACTTAATACTCTAGATGCAGGCAGGAGTCGGTCGATGTGTGGAGTAATAGTAGTAGATGTAGAATTTTTTCGATCTACTTGTCACGGACGTGATGCCTATATACATGATCATGCCTAGATAATCTCATAACTATGCGCTTTTCTATCAATTGCTCGACAGTAATTCGTTCACCCACCGTAATACTTATGCTATCTTGAGAGAAGCCACTAGTGAAACCTATGGCCCCCGGGTCTATCTTTTATCATATAAGCTTTCAATCTACTTTTATTTGCATCTTTACTTTTTGCATCTATATTATAAAATACCAAAAATATATTTATCTTATCATACTATCTCTATCAGATCTCACTTTCGCAAGTGGCCGTGAAGGGATTGACAACCCCTTTATTGCGTTGGTTGCGAATTCTTTGTTTGTTTGTGTAGGTGCGTGGGACTTTTAAGGAGCCTCGTACTGGATTGATACCTTGGTTCTCAAAAATTGAGGGAAATACTTACGCTACTATTGCTGCATCACCCTTTCCTCTTCAAGGAAAACCAACGCAAGCTCAAGACGTAGCAAGAAGGATTTCTGGCGCCGTTGCCGGGGAGGTCTTCGCTCAAGTCAAGACATACCAAGTACCCATCACAAACCCATCTCCCTCGCATTTACATTATTTGCCATTTTCCTCCCGTTTTCCTCTCCCCCACTTCACCCTTGCTGTTTTATTCGCCCCTCTTCCGTTTGATCTTGTGTCTCCATGTGCCTTCTTTTTGCTTGCATCTTCGCTTGCTAATAGTTTATGGATCCTCATCCACTTGCTAATCTCTTTAAGAGATCCAATTATGTTGAACCTATTGCTAGTGAGTTGAGTGCACTAGAATATCTTTATGAGGTTTTGCTTGAAATTCGTGAATCTGAAAATTGTGATGAAGTACTTTATGTAGCAATTCACGATAGATCTTTGAATAAAAATCATGATTGCAATGATTTTATTACAAATTCTATTGATGTCAATTGTGCTCATAATATGCAAAACCCTAAGCTTGGGGATGCTAATTTTGCTATGTCCACTACTTGTTGCAGTGATCATGATTGGGATGATTCTTCTTATGATCCTAAAAATTTATTTAAGCCCCATGATGAATATGAGATTGATAATAGTGTTTTTGAAAGTGGGTTTGGAAGAGTGTCAACTTTAGATCCCACATATTTGGAGAATGTTCAATCTTATGAAATTTTTGGTAAAAGTGGGTTTGGAGAGGTCATGACTTTAGTTAATGTTAATCCCACTATTTTGGAAGAGTGTCAACTTTGCATGCATGTGGATCATGTTGAAAATATTTTATGTGATAGCTATTTTGTTAAATTTTCTTATGATCCCACATGTAATTATTATGAGAGAGGAAATTATGATTGTAGAAATTTTCATGTTAGTAAATTACCTCTTGTTATGTTGAGGTTGCTTTTGTTTCTTCCTGCTTCCTTGCATATGCTAGATTTTGCTTGCTATGATAATTTGTTTTCCTATAAGATGCCTATGCATAGGAAGTATGTTAGACATAGATGTGTTTGTCACGTGTTTCATGATGCTCTCTTTGTGCTTCAATTCTTGTCTTTCATGTGAGCATCATTGAAATTATCAATGCCTAGCTAGGGGCGTTATATAATAGCGCTAGTTGGGAGGCAACCCAATTTTATTTGTGTTTTTGTTTTTGTTTCTATTTACTAATAAATTTTGCATCAACCTTCTGTTTAGATGTGTTTTTATCTTTTAATTAGTGTTTGTGCCAAGTAGAACCTATAGGATAACCTATGATGATAGTTGATTAGATTCTGCTGAAAAACAGAAACTTTGCGCGCACGAAATTAGTTTTGTAAAATCGCAGAAACATGATTTTGCATTGATTCTTTTTTATTCTGATCAATAGACAAATTTTCCAGGACTTCCTATTTTGGTAGGATTTATAGAGTTCTATAAGTTTGCGTTAGTTACAGATTGCTACAGACTGTTCTGTTTTTGACAGATTCTGTTTTTCTTGTGTTGTTTGCTTATTTTGATGCATCTATGGCTAGTAAAATAGTTTATAAACCATAGAGAAGTTAGAATACAGTAGGTTTAGCACCAAAATAAATAAAGAATGAGTTAATTACAGTACCTTATGTGGTGGTTTTGTTTTCTTTCACTAACGGAGCTTATAAGATTTCCTGTTGAATTTTGTGTTGTGAAGTTTTCAAGTTTTTGGTAAAGCTTTGATGGACTATAGAACAAGGAGTGGCAAGAGCCTAAGCTTGGGGATGCCCATGGCACCCCAAGATATTCAAGGATAGCCAAAAGCCTAAGCTTGGGGATTCCCCGGGAAGGCATCCCCTCTTTCGTCTTTGTTCATTGGTGACTTTACTTGGAGCTATATTTAGAAGTCTCTCATGCTTCACTTATATTTTTGATGACTTCTAAATTTTTGCAATAAGTATATGAGTTCTTATGACTAATGTTGAGTCCATGGATTATACGCACTTTTACCTTTCCATCATTGCTAGCCTCTTCGGTACCGTGCATTGCCCTTTCTCACCTTGAGAGTTGGTGCAAACTTTGCCGGTGCATCCAAACCCCATGATACGATATGCTCTATCACACATAAACCTCCTTATATCTTCCTCAAAACAGCCACCATACCTACCTATTATGGCATTTCCATAGCCATTCCGAGATATACTGCCATGCAACTTTCCACCGTTCCGTTCATCATCGTCATGACATACATTACTTTTGTCATATTGCCATTGCATGATCATGTAGTTGACATTGTATTTGTGGCAAAGCCACCATGCATAATTTTTCATACATGTCACTCTTGATTCATTGCACCATCCCGGTACACCGCCGGAGGCATCATATAGAGTCATATCTTGTTCTAGTTTCGAGTTGTAATTCATGTGTTGTAATCAATGAAAGTGTGATGATCATCATTATTAGAGCATTGCCCAAAAAGAAAAAGAAAAAAAGCCCAAAAGAAAAAAAAGGCCAAAGAAGAAAAAAAATAAAAGAAAAAGAAAAAAAGAAAAAAAGCGGAAAAGAAAAAAAAGAAAATAAATAAAAAGGGCAATGTTACTATCTCTTTTTCCACACTAGTGCTTTAAAGTAGCACCTTGTTCTTCATGTAGTGAGTCTCATATATTGTGCTTCAAAGTAGCACCATGTTTTTCATATAGTGAGTCTCATAGGTTGTCATTTTCATATACTAGTGGGAATTTTTCAATATAGAACTTGGCTTGTATATTCCTACGATGGGCTTCCTCAAATGCCCTAGGTCTTCGTGAGCAAGCAAGTTGGATGCACACCCACTAGCTTTCTTTTGTTGAGCATTCATTTATAGCTCTAGTGCATCTGTTGCATGGCAATCCCTACTCCTCATGTTGACATCAATTGATGGGAATCTCCATAGCCCGTTGATTATCCTCGTCAATGTGAGACTTTCTCCTTTTTTGTCTTCTCCACACAATCCCCACCATCATATTCTATTCCACCCATAGTGCTATATCCATGGCTCACGCTCATGTATTGCGTGAAGGTTGAAAAAGTTTGAGATTATTTAAGTACGAAACAATTGCTTGGCTTGTCATCAGGGGTATAGAATCTAGGAACATCTTTGTGTGACAAAAATGAAGCATAGCCTAACTATATGATTTTGTAGGGATGAACTTTCTTTAGCCATGTTATTTTGAGAAGACATGATTGCTTTGATTAGTATGCTTGAAGTGTTACTATTTCTTTTATCAATATGAACTTTTATTTTGAATCATTTGGATCTGAACATTCATGCCACAATAAAGAAAATTACATTGAGAATTATGATAGGTAGCATTCCACATCAAAAATTCTGTTTTTATCATTTACCTACTCGAGGACGAGCAGGAATTAAGCTTGGGGATGCTTGATACGTCTCCAACGTATCTATAATTTTTGATTGTTCCATGCTATTATATTACCCCTTTTGGATGTTTATGGGCTTTATTTTACACATTTATATCTTTTTTTGGACTAACCTACTAACCGGAGGCCCAGCCCGTATTGTTGTTTTTTTGCCTATTTCAGTATTTCGAAGAAAAGGAATATCAAACGGAGTCCAAACGGAATGAAACCTTCGGGAGCGTGATTTTTGGAACGAACGTGATCCAGAGAACTTGGAGTGCAAGTCAAGAAGCTTGTGAGGCGGCCAGGAGACAGGAGGGCGCGCCCACCCCCTCTGGGCGCGCCCCCTATCTCCTGGGCCCCACAGGCGGCCACCAACGTCCTTCTTCCTCCTATATATACCTACGTACCCCGAAAACATCCAGGGAGCCAAAGAAACACAACTTCCACCGCCGTAACCTTCTGTATCTGCGAGATCCCATCTTGGAGCCTTCGCCGGCGCTCCGCAGGAGGGGGAATCGACCACGGAGGGCTTCTACATCAACACCATAGCCCCTCCAATGAGTTGTGAGTAGTTTACCGCAGACCTTCGGGTCCATAGTTATTAGCTAGATGGGTTCTTCTCTCTTTTTGGATCTCAATACAATGTTCTCCCCCTCTCTTGTGGAGATCTATTCGATGTAAACTCTTTTTGCGGTGTGTTTGTCGAGATCTGATGAATTGTGGGTTTATGATCAAGTTTATCTATGAGAAATATTTGAATCTCCTCTGAATTCTTTTATGTATGATTGAGTTATCTTTGCAAGTCTCTTCGAATTATCAGTTTGGTTTGGCCTACTAGATTGATCCTTCTTTCCATGGGAGAAGTGCTTAGCTTTGGGTTCAATCTTGCGGTGTCCTTTCCCAGTGACAGCAGGGGCAGCAAGGCACGTATTGTATTGTTGCCATCGGGGATAAAAAGATGGAGTTTATATCATATTGCTTGATTTTTCCCTCTACATCATGTCATCTTTCTTAATGCGTTACTCTGTTCTTTATGAACTTAATACTCTAGATGCAGGCAGGAGTCAGTCGATGTGTGGAGTAATAGTAGTAGATGCAGGCAGGAGTCGGTCTACTTGTCAGGGACGTGATGCCTATATACATGATCATGCCTAGATAATCTCATAATAATTCGCTTTTCTATCAATTGCTCGACAGTAATTTGTTCACCCACCGTAATACTTATACTATCTTGAGAGAAGCCACTAGTGAAACCTATGGCCCCTGGGTCTATCTTTTATCATATAAGCTTTCAATCTACTTTTATTTGCATATTTACTTTTTGCATCTATATTATAAAATACCAAAAACATATTTATCTTATCATACTATCTCTTTCAGATCTCACTTTTGCAAGTGGCCGTGATGGGATTGGCAACCCCTTTATTGCGTTGGTTGCGAGTTCTTTGTTTGTTCGTGTAGGTGACTGGGACTTTTGAGGAGCCTCCTACTGGATTGATACCTTGGTTCTCAAAAACTGAGGGAAATACTTACGCTACTATTGCTAAATCACCCTTTCCTCTTCAAGGAAAACCAACGCAAGCTCAAGACGTAGCATGCCCCTGTATTTGTCTGTGTCGCGGGTAGGCCCAACGGTTGCAGTGTTCGGTGTTGGTTCCAAACTGTTAAGTTACCTGCATGTTTGATTTGATGGCCCTGATCCTGTGCAGGAACGTGTTCCCTGGATCCATAAATAGACCTAGTTCTGCCAGCTCTTTTGTCCGTGTTTCTGGTTCTGGGTTGCGGCCTCCCTTCCTTTATGTGTAGGGGTGTTGTGTACGACGTTGTTGGCCGCTCTGCCTCGATTACGGGGTGGTCGGCCTGGCTGATCGGCCGTATTTTTAGTCGGCGGTATGGGCGCGATAGCTTCGTCGTCGAATTCGGGCAGCAATTTGCATTTGTAGTAGCTATTTGTTTGGCGATTACCGCCGTATTTTTCCTGAGTGTCGAGCACTTCATTCCATTTATTATTGAGCTTATCATGTGCAGCTTTAAGCCATTGCTTCTGCTTTTTCAAGCTCCTCGCGGTGGTAATAAGTCTCTAGAGGTGCTCTTGTTCCAATTTTTCTTCCGGGATGATGAATGCATCGTCACCCTAACTGATCTCCTCTTTGGAGACAGGTTGGTAATTGGAGTCTTCGGCATCGCTGTGATCGGCCAGGGGCCCTGGACTGTGTTTGCCATCACCTTGCTCGTCCCGCTCCATTGCTGGGTCCGCGATTTCTTTATTGTCTTCGGTGTCGTCTGGGTGTTATCCCCTCTTGTGTCGGCATCGCTATTTTTACCATGATGTGGTTTCGAGCGGCACCGCTAACGTCGGTGCTTTGGCTGCTTTCCAGGAGTTTTATCCTCGACTGGGTCCTTTTTGTCATCGCCGTTGTCTTCTTTGGGTGTATCCACCATGTATATGTCGTATGAAGAGGTGGCTGTCCAGCGCCCTGTGGGCGGTGGTTCCTGTTCTTCTCCGGCATCGTCATCCATACCATCGATGTCTTCGGAGTTGAAATCAAGCATGTCGGTCAAATCGTAGATAGTGGCTATCAAGTGGGTGGTGGGTGGGTAACGAAGTTCTTCGTCGTCCGCTTCCCACTCATGCCGGACATAGTTCGGCCAAGAATCTCCTGACAAGGAGAGGGACTTTAATGAGTTTAACACATCACCTAGGGGTGAGTGTTGGAATATGTACACGGAGCTAAACTCTAAGATCGGCGCCTGGTCGGATTCGATGGGTGCGGATACACGCGGTTCGGAGCCTATGGCCGGAGACGAGTCCGAGGTCCCGATGACACAGGCCTCGTCGGAGGTCAAATCTGTGTTCGGCTCTAGCGCTGCTGAGTCTACGGCTTCAGGACGAGGTCGAGCCTCCCGTCCTTGGATGGCGTGCTTTGCTCTGGATCTAAGGCCAGTGTGGTTACAAGCGCAATCTCCCGCACATAGTCTGATGACATATTTAGGTCATGTTCATCGTGGCGGCAGGGCGCGGCTGTTCTAGGCTCGAATCCGTCAAAGATCAAGTCTCCATGGATGTCGGTGGTGTAGTTCAAGCTTCCAAACCTGACCTGATGGCCAGGGGCGTAGCTGTCGATCTACTCCAAATGGCCAAGCGAGTTGGCCCGCAGTGCGAAGCCGCCGAATATGAAGATCTATCCGGGGAGAAAAACTTCACCTTGGACGGCTTTGTTGTGGATGATTGAAGGAGCTATCAAGCCTTATGGTGATGACACAGTGGAACTCTCAATGAAAGCACCAATGTCGGTGTCAAAACCGGCGGATCTCGGGTAGGGGGGTCCCGAACTGCGCGTCTAAGGCTAATGGTAACAGGAGGCGGGGGACACAATGTTTACCCAGGTTCGGGCCCTCTCGATGGAGGTAATACCCTACTTCCTGCTTGATTGATCTTGATGATATGAGTATTATAAGAGTTGATCTACCACGAGATCAAAGAGGCTAAACCCTAGAAGCTTGCCTATGGTTATGATTGTTGTTGTCCTGCGGACTAAACCCTCTGGTTTATATAGACACCAGAGGGGGCTAGGGTTACACAGAGTCGGTTACAGAGAAAGGAATCTTCATATCCTAACTACCAAGCTTGCCTTCCACGCAAAGGAGAGTCCCATCCGGACATGGGACAAAGTCTTCTATCTCGTATCTTCATAGCCTAATTGTCCGTCATACGCATATAGTCCGGCTGTCTGAGGACCCCTTAATCCAGGACTCCCTCAGGAGGAACTAAGGGGGAACAATGTTTCGGTTTGGAACTCGCTTGTTTGAAATTTGGGGAAAGTTACAAACTTTGCCCCAATCTAAAATTTCGGACATATTGTGGGTTGGGGGTAGGACACTAATCTTAGGTGTTCCAAATGTGGGCGGGATAGATTTCGGCCGAGCGCATGGGTGTTTAGGCGCCCACGGCATATGAATGCTTCTCGGAGGCGGTTGAGACTGGCATCTTGGTAAAGTTACAAACCTACCCTAGTTTAGACCTTTGGACATCAGGCCGATAGGCTACACGGGCCAGAGTCAGGACAGTAATTACCTACCACCAAACATTAGTCTCGCGCGGTTTCGGGTGACCAGAGGCTTATTTGGCGCTTCGTTCAATATTTGGGAGCAGAAGCATTAACGTTTTCGGTTCTCTTGAATTGAACTTTCAGGATTTGTCAAACTTCACAAATCTTTACTCTTGAAAATCCTAAAGCTACGATTATTTTGGAATGGAGGGGGTACATTTGAATATACATTGTACACGAGTATATATTAAAAAATATGCAACTTACCTCAGTTCATGCATGGTTCCAGATATAATCTACTTGGTTGCAAAAAAAAAGTTAGACATGCGTATGAATATATAGCATGTTCAAACGCACAACAAAGATTGATGCCCCCTTTTAGATCTGATTTACAAATGCCATTATCTCGGGTTCAAATAGATGAATGCACTTCCTATGAATTTGAATCTTTGAAACCCCCTTTATGTTGAATTCAACATGTATTCTATTTTGTAGCTAGCAATTTGGAATGTATCCATGCAAGTGACAAATGTATAAAGTGCTTCACACTAACAACATGGAGTGCACTAATTAATGTTTATATATGAATTGCAAAAGCAATCCATTGCCTGTATTACAAACCGCTCTCACTCTATGGATCGATAATATGAAATAAACACATGCACATGCTAGAATTCAATAGAGTATGGGTGTCTAATAGACCGATTTTCGTCCATATGCAATTTGCAAAATTCATGATCTCATCCAAAAATAATAATGCCATTTATATTTTAATTTAATGTGTAGAACCGCCTTTTACATGTAGATGCACTATGCCTCGGCCCGTTCTCACAAACACGCTATATCTCTCTCTATCTAACGCATAAGTGCACACACTTTATATGCATCGGCATTTCTCTTTCACACATGTTCACAATCTCTCCCGGGGTGTCGGGGTGTCTCATGCACATGCTCTCTCTATATATCTCTCTCTTTCTCACTACTATGTACCACTCTTTTCACTAATCTCAGTTGGAAAACACTATTTCTCTCACATGCATATATACACACGCACGGTCTCTACTAGCCCTCTATACGCACATATATGTGCCTACGTGTCTCCCGCATGCACATTATCTTTAGGCCTCGCTCGCACACATTGCCCCCGACCCCCCCACCCCCCAGACACACCTCTCTCTTAGTAGTTGGCAGATATGATTCCATCATATCATTCGGTAGGATATCCCTAACTGTTAGGCTGGATGGTAGTACGAAACAAAGTTTTACCCTAGTTCGGACCCTTGCAGTTGAGGAAAAAGCCTACTCTTGGTACTGTATATTAGTGATAGGGGTGTGTACAAAGTACACGTGAATACCAGGCATTGTGCATGTGTGTATACTATCGACGAACTAGCCCCAAGCTTCTATAACATACTCGGGGCCTAGGGTTACAAATCATATATAGTCGGCTTATCACTAGTGTGGATAGAGTCCTCCACGACTCTGGTAGCTTCGTGTTGTACGCCGAGTCCTCCACATGGGTCTTCGTATAATGCGTCTCGGTCCAACCTATGTGGTGCAGGATGGAACCGACCCATGAGTCCTCATGTTGACCCACCACAACTAGAAATGATGTTCCCACCACACCACACCGCAATCGGCCACTAAGAAAATAAGCATATACAATAGTACGATGTTATACATGAAAGTTAATTGCATGGTGCATCAAAAAATATTTGTTCTGCATTGTGAATGTTTATATATTCTCCTAAAATATTAGTCATGGGAAAGAGAAACGAAGGGCATATCTCTCCTTGTCTCCACCGGACACCCCCTCTTTCTACACCACTTTCAGGTACGCACACAAATTATCTCTCGGCCCTCTAAAAGTATGCATGCCCACGACACATTCACGCATGACAGTCACTGTATTTCAAGCTAAAGCACTATATGGTCACTGGACTTCAGAATATGCTCATTACGGTCACCGTATACATTCCCGTGGTGATCATACAGTATCTAGCTCACGATACATCTCCGTTTTTCTTGATGACACTAACGGACTTTGCATTTGATGCGTGCTCCGTATTTTGTTGACGACACTTATGGTCATTGTATTTGAAACGAAAGCATGATATGGTCACTGGACTTCAGAATAAGCTCATCACGGTCACCACATACATTTTGTCGTGCTAACCAACATGTGGTTGGATGGTTAGGAGGGCAGTGGTTTCTCGAGCCCACCAGGGTTAAAGTCCTGGTGCTCGCATTTATCCTGGGTTAATTTCAGTATTTTTTGGTGATGTGCGTTCAGTGGGAGGAGACGTTCCACTCGACTACGAGGCACCTATGGTGACTTCGTAAAATCTCAAGATCATATGCTGGCTCACTCTCTCGAAGGTGCTCATAGGGGTAGGGTCTGCGTGTGTGCTGTTATAGCGGTGAGTGCTTGCGCGTATATATGAGCCCTTGCATCTGTACCGTGTTAAAAAAATACATGTCATGATTATAAGATCACTGGCTCACCCATACAACTCCTTATTTTGTTGATGACACAATCAATTGACCAGTCAAACGTTCCATGTGGCGCAACTAGTGTTGCACCATCGGGGCGCGTAACCGTGGGGCCCACCTGTCAGCCCATATATGAATGAAAGAAATGGTAGTTTGAGTCTGTACTGTGTTAATAAAATACATTTTAGGGTGATCATACGGTCACTGGCTCACCATACAACTCCGTAATTTGTTGATGAAACAATCAATTAACCAATCAAACGGTCCACATTCTGCACCGCACATTACCATAGGGCCCACCTGTCAGCGCGTATATGAAGGACATAAATGGTAATAAATTAGTGGTCGGTGGGTATTCGAAGTCGTGAGACCTCTAGTTGGCAGTCGCCGGCGATGGGGGGCAGTGATTGGGCGGTGGTGTGGGGATCGCCGGAGAAAAAGCTCGGCGCGGGGGGAGGGCTAGAGGGATGGTCGGTGCGGCCGTGGACCGGCGGTAGGGAGTGGTTTCGGGGCGGGCAGGGCGGCATGGCGGCGAGGGCCGGCGGTTCGGCCGGTGGTGGCTGGCGGCTTAGGGGGCGGAGTTTGAAGATAAACTGCAGGCCCTTGATTTCGTATCCAACGGCTGGAAAATCTAATGACCAGAGATGAAAAAGTCAGTCGACTGACGTGTAGCCTCACCCCGCACGTACACATGTACGCACGTAACACTTGCACGAACACACGCACGCATGTAGGCGTGCAACACTGAAACGTACACATAACAAACACACACATGCATGCAGGCGTGCAACACTGACACGTACACATGCACTCACGAACACAAGCACGTACGCATGCATGCATGCAACACCGAAACGTACCCTTGCACGCACGCAACACTCGCACGCCTGCATGCACACAACACACGACGCAAGACACACGCTCAACCTATACGTGCATCCACCCTTTGTTAAGGACATGGATTGTTACAGGTATTAACCAATCTTATCTGCGATAAGCAGAACATTGATGTTTGCAGCGGTCTTTATGAATCACAAAGTATCGAACAGGCTATCAACATAGTAGGCTTATCTACATGAAATAGATGACGTCACACTGATACGTCTCCAACTATCTATAATGTTTGATTGTTCCATGCTATTATATTACCCCTTTTGGATGTTTATGGGCTTTACTCTACACTTTTATATTATTTTTGGGACTAACCTACTAACCGGAGGCCCAGCCCGAATTGTTTTTTTGCCTATTTCAGTGTTTCGAAGGAAAGGAATATCAAACGGAGTCCAAACGGAATGAAACCTTCGGGAGTGATCTTTTTGGAACAAACGCAATCCAGGGGACTTGGAGTGGACGTCAAGAAACAAACTAGGCGGCCACGAGGGTGCCCGGCGCGCCCCCTGGGGGTGGGCGCGCCCCCCACCCTCGTGGGCCCCTCGAGCGTCAACTGACCTACTTCTTCCTCGTACATATATCCACGTACCCCGAAAACATCTAGGAGCACCACGAAAAACTATTTCCACCGCCGCAACCATATGTATCCGCGAGATCCCATCTTGGAGCCTTTGCCGACGCTCCGCCGGAGGGGGAATCGACAATGGAGGGCCTCTACATCATCTCCAAGGCCTCTCCGATGAGTTGTGCGTAGTTTACCACAGACCTTCGGGTCCATAGTTATTAGCTAGATGGCTTCTTCTCTCTCTTTGAATCTCAATACAAAGTTCTCCTCGATCTTCTTGGAGATCTATTCGATGTAACTCTTTTTGCGGTGTGTTTGTCGAGATCCGATGAATTGTGGGTTTATGATCAATTTTATCTATGAGAAATATTTGAATCTCCTCTGAATTCTTTTATGTGTGATTAAGTTATCTTTGCAAGTCTCTTCGACTTATCAGTTTGGTTTGGCCTACTAGATTGATCTTTCTTGCAATGGGAGAAGTGCTTAGCTTTGGGTTCTATCTCACGGTGTCCTTTCCTAGTGACAGCAGGGGCAGCAAGGCACATATTGTATTGTTGCCATCGAGGATAAAAAGATGGGGTTTATATCATATTGCATGAGTTTATCCCTCTACATCATGTCATCTTTCTTCATGCGTTACTCTGTTCTTCATAAACTTAATACTCTAGATGTAGGCAGGATTCGGTCGATGTGTGTAGTAATAGTAGTAGATGCAGAATCGTTTCGATCTACTTGTCACGGACATGATGCCTATATACATGATCATGCCTAGATAATCTCATAACTATGCACTTTTCTATCAATTGCTCGATAGTAATTCGTTCACCCACCGTAATACTTATGCTATCTTGAGAGAAGCCACTAGTGAAACCTATGGCCCCCGGGTCTATCTTTTATCATATAAGTTTTCCATCTACTTTTAGTTGCATCTTTTATTTTCCAGTTGTAACATCCCAATTTTCCTAAATTAGGATGTTATTAGATCATACATATGCATATCATATTTTCCATGCATTATTTGCTCTTCTGCAATATTCTTTTCATTATGCAACTAAAGGCAATTTATTGGATTGGAGATAACATGACTTCTCCCCTGTTTAAAAATGTTCATAATGTCAAGAATATTATTTCCAGTTCATTTGATATGTTCTGCTATTTTTGTTAGCCTTCAAAGTATTTTATTTGACTGTTTTTTGGTGTTCTGTGTGTCCTATTGCATAAAAATAATTTCAAAAATGCATTAGGTGAGGAACTAGTGTTACTGTAGTTTATATTAGTAGTAAATATTTTACTGTGTGTATATGTATTTTTGTTTAGTTTTTATTATGTTGTTTTTATTTTAGTTTAACTGTTGTAGCAATTTTGTTTTCTTTAAAAGAAAAAAGAAACCCAGCCAGCTAGCCAGTGCAGCAGCGCACACGCGCGGCCCAGCAACCGCGGCTCAGCCAACCACCAGCCCCGCAGCCCGCTCGCTCGCAGTCGTTGCCGAAGCGGTACGCCCGCACCTGACCCGCATCGCTCGCCCACGCCCGATCCACCTTGCCCCGGCCACTGACCAGCGGGCCCCGCACCTGTCATTCCCTTCACTGAGCCGGACGCGCCGCCGCGCGCATGCCGAGGCCGACCCGGACCAATCCGGCGCCTGGTCCGACCCCGTGCACCACTAGGACTCCCCGGTCGAGCAAAAGCCATCGGGAACCCTAGCGCACGCCCTCCCCTTTCTTTCCTCGTCTTCTCGAAGCCGATGCGCCGATTGGATCTCGCCGAAGAGCTCCGTCGTTCGCCGGGCAGTTGCGCCACCGTAAGAACGCGCCGAGCCTCACATCTTGCTCCGTTCGATCCGCCGCTCCACGAAGCACTCGTTTGACCAATCAGGGTGACCTGCAGATCACCAGAACGATGCCGCTGCCGCCGCCCAACTTTGCCGAAGTTCGCGACGCCGCCGTCTGTAGAGGACGCCCCCGTCGCCGTACTCACCACCACCACCTCCACCACTCAACGCTGCACCCGTCCGTCCCTTCGTCTTCACCGGAGCACCACCGGAGAGCCGCCGCCGCCGTCCTCTGTTCTCTGGTGCGCACGCGTGCACACAGAGTAGGCTCCAACCAATCACGAGCTGCCACGTGGGCACCAGCTACAGCACACACACGAACAGTGTAGGAGTTTTCTGTTCTTTCTGTTTTCTTTTTCAGATTTCAGCTAAAACTTCAACTAGCTATATCTTTTATTACATAAGTCCAATTTAGGCAATTCTTTTTCCTATGCACTCACAAAAATCAGCACATTATCACAGTACCAACTTTGCACATGTTTGCACTGTTCAAATTTGAATTCGTTTGAATTTTAAATGAACCTTCCGGAGGCCGTAACTCTCAAACCATTTATCGGAATCGAGTGATTCTTTTTGCGTTGTGACCGTAGTGCAATTTAGGTGCTGTTAAGCTTCTGTTGTTGAGTTTTAAAATTGGTTTTCTTGCTGTTGGTTTTGTTTTGGTTCTTTTCGTGTTCCGGTGATTGATCTGTTGAATTGTGTGAAACGTGTAGATTGTCCGGAGTGTGACGCAAACTATTGTCAGGAGTGTGACTTTCTGATCCAGAACCAAGGCAAGTTACATGTTGATCGTCCTTTAACTATTGTTTTCTATGCATGTAGTTATATCACACTATAAATATCTGCATGTATAGGATTACAATATTATTTTGCTATATGTTGTTGAGCTATCTTCCCGTCCTTGCAAACCGTGGTAGTTGTAGTTGCTATGCTTTGTAGACGGGGGTGGTTCATGTTTACATTGAGATTATGTGAGGATTATAAATATAATCAAATTGAGTAGTAATTGAGGACTTAATTCACCTCTGGGCGGAATTGGTATTGAAGGGTGGTTTCAAGAACATCATGGTTTTTACCCTCTGAATGTAAGTGGACGGCGGCCCAGGTTCAAAAAGATCAGACAGACTTAGTGACTAGTAGCTTCCATATATGACCACTGGCTAAATGGGCTCTGGCTTAGTTGATCAGTTGTGGAACCCTTACCCGGATGTGCCAGCAGATGTAGATATAATAGTTGGGATGGGCCTCCTGTTGGGACTAGGGGACTGCTTCTGAAAGACTTCGTCTCAATCTTCGGATTGGGTCCAGTGGGTAAAGCGTACTAAACTCTGCAGAGTATTAAAATTAATCATGATTAGCCGTGCCCCCGGTTATGGGTAAATTTGAGCAAATATGCCATTACAGTTGTTGGATGATCTTGACAGATGTGACACTTAATAATATTTGTGGGCAACTTAATAAAGGGTAGGTTGGAGTTGATTTTTTGCCAACTCAACCTTGTGTATTTAATTGTAGTAATAAAAGAACTAAATAAATGTTTGACTATTAGGTAGTTATTAGGATAAAATCAGCTTTATGCAAAAATAAACCCTCAAGCCTTCCTTTTGTTGTACTATGCATATACATGTAGGTCTTCTATTATTACTCCTGTGTAACTTGCCAATACATTCAAAGTATTGACCTATATGGCTGCAACGTCTCATGTTGCAGGATATTCAGACGATGAGTAAGGTACCGTTAGGGTCGTGAGTCTGCACTCAGCATCGCTAGTGGGCTATGATGGGACTCATCTTTATTTTCTGCTACTTTTCCACTGTTTGATTGAATAAAGCTAGCCAAGTGCTATGCAGATTCTTTTATTTTATATATTCTGGATCATACGTTGTAATAAATGATGCACTTTCTATTCTGGTATTCATCTATACTGTGTGTTCTAGCGAGTTCGATCTAGGGACTAGCACGGTAAGCACAGAGACTCAAATCCTTCGAGATTTAGTCGTTACACCAATCTATATCATAAAAATACCAAAAATACTTATCTTATCTTATTATCTCTATCAGATCTCACTTTCGCAAGTTGCCGTGAAGGGATTGACAACCCCTTTATCGCGTTGGTTGCGAGGTTCTTGTTTGTTTGTGTAGGTGCGTGGGACTTTTGAGGAGCCTCCTACTGGATTGATACCTTGGTTCTCAAAACTGAGGGAAATAGTTACGCTACTTTGCTGCATCACCCTTTCCTCTTCAAGGGAAAAAACAACGCAAGCTCAAGACGTAGCAAGAAGGATTTCTGGCGCCGTTGCCAGGGAGATCTTCGCTCAAGTCAAGACATACCAAGTACCCATCACAAACTCATCTCCCTCGCATTACATTATTTGCCATTTGCCTCTCGTTTTCCTCTCCCCCACTTCACCCTTGTCGTTTATTCGCCCTCTCTTTCCCAATCTCCTCTCTCTTTCGCTTGCCTTTTTGTGTGCTTGTGTGTTGTATTGTTTGTCACGATGGCGCAAGATAATACCAAATTATGTGACTTTTCCAATAGCAATAATAATGATTTCCTTAGCAATCCGATTGATCCTCTTAATGATGTTGAATCTTATGAAATCAATGCTGCTTTTTTGAATCTTGTTATGAAAGATCAATTCTCTAGCCTTCCTAGTGAAGATGTCGCTACTCATCTAAACAACTTTGTTGATTTGTGTGATATGCAAAAGAAGAAAGATACGGATAATGATATTGTTAAATTGAAGTTATTTCCGTTTCACTTAGAGATCGTGCTAAAACTTGGCTTTCGTCTTTGCCTAAGAATAGTATTGATTCATGGAATAAGTGCAAAGATGCTTTTATCTCTAAGTATTTTCTTCCCGCTAAGATCATCTCTCTTAGGAACGATGTTATGAATTTTAAACAACTTGATCATGAGCATGTTGCCCAGTCTTGGGAAAGAATGAAATTAATGATTCGCAACTTCCCTACTCATGGTTTGAACTTATGGATGATCATACAAATTTTTTATGCCGGATTCGATTTTGCTTCTAGAAATCTTTTAGATTCGGCCGCGGGAGGCACTTTTATGGAAATCACCTTAGGAGAAGCTACTAAACTCCTTGATAACATTATGGCTAATTATTCTCAATGGCACACCAAAAGATCTACTAGTAAAAAAGTGCATGCTATAGAAGAAGTTAATGTTTTGAGTGGAAAGATGGATGAAAACTTATGAAATTGTTTGCTACTAAGAGTTCTCCTATTGATCCTAATGATATGCCTTTGTCTACTTTGATTGAGAATAATAATGAATCTATGGATGTGAATTTTTGTGGGTAGGAATAATTTTGGTAAAAATGCTTCTATAGGAAACTTTAATCCTAGACCGTTCCCTAGTAATTCCTCTAATAATTATGGTAATTCCTACAACAACTCTTATGGAAATTTTAATAAGTTGCCCTCTGATTTTGATAATAGCGTTAAAGAATTTATGATCTCTCAAAAGAATTTTAATGCTTTGCTTGAAGAAAAATTGCTTAAAGTTGATGATTTGACTAGGAACATTGATAGGCTTTCTCTTGATGTTACATTAATGAGTCTCTCAAAGCCATGAGAATTTCCATTGATGAGTGCAAAGAAAGAACCGCTAGGTTGCGTGCTAAGAAAGATTGCTTTGTAAAAGCGTGTTCTTCTAGTTTCCATGAAAATAATGATGAAGATCTAAAAGTTATTGATGTATCCCCTATTAAATCCTTGTTTTGCAATATGAATCTTGATAATGATGGGACTGGAGATGAGTCAACTTTAGTTAAAAGGCGTCCCAATAACTCGGAGTTTTTAGATCTTGATGCTAAATTTGGTAAAGGTGGGATTGGAGAGGTCAAGAATTTAAATAGCATTGAACCCACTATTATGGATTTCAAGGAATTTAGTTATGATAATTGTTCTTTAATAGATCGTATTTCCTTGTTGCAATCCGTGTTGAATTCTCCTCGTGCTTATAGTCAAAATAAAGCCTTTACCAAACATATTGTTGATGCCTTGATGCAATCTTATGAAGAAAAACTTAATTTGGAAGTTTCCATACCTAGAAAACTTTATGATGAGTGGGAACCTACTATAAATATTAAAATTAAAGATCATGAGTGCTATGCTTTGTGTGATTTGGGTGCTAGTGTTTCCACGATTCCGAAAACTTTATGTGATGTGCTAGGTTTCCACGAATTTGACGATTGCTCTTTAAGCTTGCACCTTGCGGATTCCACCATTAAGAAACCTATGGGAAGGATCAATGATGTTCTTATTGTTTCAAATAGGAATTATGTGCCCATAGATTTTATCGTTCTTGATATAGATTGCAATCTTTCATGTCCTATTATTCTTGGTAGACCTTTCCTTAGAACGATTGGTGCAATTATTGATATGAAAGAAGGGAATATTAGATTCCAATTTCCATTAAGGAAGGGCATGGAACACTTCCCTAGAAAGAAAGTTAAATTACCTTATGAATCTATCATGCGAGCTACTTATGAATTGAATGCCAAAGATGGCACTACTTAGATCTATTCTCGCCTTTATGCCTAGTTAGGGGCATTAAACGATAGCGCTAGTTGGGAGGCAACCCAATTTTATTTTTATTTCTTGCTTTTTGCTTCTGTATAGTAAAAAATATTTCATCTAGCTTCTGTTTAGATGTGGTTTTATGTTTTAATTAGTGTTTGTGCCAAGTAGAACCTATAGGATAACCTACGGTGATAGTTAATTCGATTCTGCTGAAAAACAGAAACTTTTCACGCACGAAAATAATTTTAGTAATTCACAGAAATGTGCGTTTGCGTTGATTATTTTTGCTATGGATCAATAGACAAATTTTCCAGGACTTCCTATTTTCGTAGAAGTTTTAGAGTTCGAGAAGTATTCGAAAGTTACAGATTGCTACAGACTGTTATGTTTTTGACAGATTCTGTTTTTCATGTGTTGTTTGCTTATTTTGATGCATCTATGGCTATTATCCAGGGGTATGAACCATAGAGAAGTTGGAATACAGTAGGTTTAACACCAATATAAATAAAGAATGAGTTCATTACAGTACCTTATGTGGTGGTTTTTCTTTCATACACTAACGGAGCTTATGAGATTTCCTGTTGAGTTTTGTGTTGTGAAGTTTTCAAGTTTTGGGTAAAGATTTGATGGACTATGGAATAAGGAGTGACAAGAGCCTAAGATTGGGGATGCCCATGGCACCCCAATATATTCAAGTCTAACAAAAATCCTAAGCTTGGGGATGCCCCGGAAGGCATCCCCTCTTTCTTCTTCGTCTATCGGTAACTTTACTTGGAGCTATATTTTTATTCGCCACATGATATGTGTTTTGCTTGGAGCGTCATGTATGCTATGAGTCTTTGCTTTTTAGATTTCCACAATCATCCTTGCTGTACACCCCTTTTGGGAGAAACCCACATGATTTAGAATTTATTAGAATACTCTATGTGCTTCACTTATATCTTTTGATCTAGATAATTTTTGCTCTAGTGCTTCACTTATATCTTTTAGAGCACGACGGTGGCTTTATTTTGAAGAAATTGTTGATCTCTCATGCTTCACTTATATTATTTTGAGAGTCTTTTAGAACAGCATGGTATTTGTTATGGTTATAAATTTGGTCCTAGAATGATGAGCATCCAAGTTGGGTATAATAAAAACTATCATAGAAAGTGCATTAAACACTATGATCAATTTGATGCTTGATAATTGTTTTGAGATATAAAGGTGGTAATGTTAGAGTCATTCTAGTTGGGTAATTATGAAATTGAGAAATACTTGTGTTGAAGTTGTCAAGTCCCGTAGCATGCACGTATGGTAAAAGTTGTGTGACAAATTTGTTGCATGGAGTGCTCTTTTAATTGTCTTCCTTATGAGTGGAGGTCGGGATCGCGCGATGGTTAAATCCTACCAACCCTTCCCCTAGGAGCATGCATAGTAGTACTTTTCTTCGAGGGCAAGTAGACTTTTGCAATAAGTATATGAGTTCTTTATGACTAATGTGAGTCCATGGATATACGCGCACTCACCCTTCCACTTTGCTAGCCTTTATTATGCCGCGCAACCTTCGCCGGTATCATGCACCCATTATTTACCTTCCTCAAAACAGCCACCATACCTACCTATTATGGCATTTCCATAGCCATTCCGAGATATATTGCCAAGCAACTCTCCATCGTTCCGTTTATTATGACACGCTCCATCATTGTCATATTGCTCTTTGCATGATCATGTAGTTGACATCGTATTTGTGGCAAGGCCACCTTCATAATTTTTCATACATGTCACTCTTGATTCATTGCATATCACGGTACACCGCCAGAGGCATTCACATAGAGTCATATTTTGTTCTAAGTATTGAGTTGTAATTCTTGAGTTGTAAATCAATAAAAGTGTGATGATCTTCATTATTAGAGCATTGTCCCAAGTGGGAAAGGGTGATGAAGGCTATGATTCCCCCACAAGTCGGGATAAGACTTTGGACTTTACAAAAAAAGAGGCCAAAGAAGCCGATATTAAAAAATAAAAAAAAAGTCCAAAAAAGCCCATCAAATTAAAAAAATGAATGAGAGAAAAGAGAGAAGGGACAATACTACTATCTCTTTTCCACACATGTGCTTCAAAATAGCACTATGATCTTCATGATAGAGAGTCTCCTATGTTGTTACTTTCATATACTGGTGGGAATTTTTCATTATAGAACTTGGCTTGTATATTCCCATGTTGGGCTTCCTCAAAATGCCCTAGGTCTTCGTGAGCAAGCAAGTTGGATACACACCCACTTAGTGTTGGGGAACGTTGCAGAAAATTAAAAATTTTCCTACGGTTTCTCCAAGATCCATCTATGAGTTCATCTAAGCAACGAGTCAAGGGAGTGAGTTTGCATCTACATACCACTTGTAGATCGGGTGCGGAAGCGTTCAAGGGAAGGGTGATGATGGAGTCGTACTCGCCGTGATTCGGATCACCGATGACCAAGTGCTGAACGGACAGCACCTCCGCGTTCAACACACATACGGGACGGACGACGTCTCCTCCGTCTTGATCCAGCAAGGAGGAAGGAGAGGTTGAGGAAGATAGCTCCAACGGCAGCACGATAGCGTGGTGATGTTGGTGCAGCAGTACTCCGACAGGGCTTCGCCAAGCACGTAACGGAGGAGGAGAGGTGTTGGGGAGGGGAGGGGCTGCGCCTTTGGATGTCTCCAGCAGCCCTCCCCTCACCCCTCTATTTATAGGGGAAGGGGCAAGGGGGGCCGACCCCTCTAGATGGGATCTAGAGGGGGGCGGCGGCCAGGGAGGGGGGACTTGCCCCCCAAGCAAGGGGGGCGCCCCCCTTAGGGTTTCCCCCCCAACCCTAGGCGCATGGGCCCAAGGTGGGGGCGCGCCCAGCCCTCCAGGGGCTGGGTCCCTGCCCCTTGCGGCCCATGTGGCCCTCTGAGAGGGGTGGCCCCTCTCGGTGGACCCCCGGAACCTCTCCGGTGGCCCCGGTACAATACCGATAAGCCCCCAAAACTTTCCGGTGTCCGCATGACAACTTCCCATATATAAAACTTCACCTCCGGACCATTTCGGAACTCCTCGTGACGTCCGCGATCTCATCCGGGACTTCGAACAACATTCAGTAATCACATACAAGTCTTCCTAATAACCCTAGTGTCGCCGAACCTTAAGTGTGTACACCCTACGGGTTCGGGAGACATGCAGACATGACCGAGACGACTCTCCGATCAATAACCAACAGTGGGATCTGGATACCCATGTTGGCTCCCACATGTTCCACGATGATTTCATTGGTTGAACCACGATGTTGAGGATTCGATCAAACCCCATATACAATTCCCTTTGTCAATCGGTACGTTACTTGCCCGAGACTCGATCGTCGGTATCCCAATACCTTGTTCAGTCTCGTTACCGGCAAGTCACTTTACTCGTACCGTAATGCATGATCCCGTGACAAAACCACTTGGTCACTTTGATCTCATTATGATGATGCATTACCGAGTGGGCCCAGAGATACCTCTCCGTCATACGGAGTGACAAATCCCAGTCTCCATCCGTGTCAACCCAACAGACACTTTCGGAGATACCTATAGTGCACCTTTATAGTCACCCAGTTACGTTGTGACGTTTGATACACCCAAAGCACTCCTACGGTATCCGGGAGTTACACGATCTCATGGTCTAAGGAAGAGATACTTGACATTGGAAAAGCTCTAGCAAACGAACTACACGATCTTGTGCTATGCTTAGGATTGGGTCTTGTCCATCACATCATTCTCCTAATGATGTGATCCCGTTATCAACGACATCCAATGTCCATAGCCAGGAAACCATGACTATCTGTTGATCAACGAGCTAGTCAACTAGAGGCTCACTAGGGACATATTGTGGTCTATGTATTCACACGTGTATTACGATTTCTGGATAATACAGTTATAGCATGAATAAAAGACAATTATCATGAACAAGGAAATATAATAATACTTTTATTATTGCCTCTAGGGCATATTTCCAACAGTCTCCCACTTGCACTAGAGTCAATAATCTAGTTACATTGTGATGAATCGAACACCCATAGAGTTCTGGTGTTGATCATGTTTTGCTCGTGAGAGAGGTTTAGTCAACGGATCTGCGACATTCAGATCCGTATGTACTTTGCAAATATCTATGTCTCCATCTTGAACATTTTCACGGATGGAGTTGAAACGACGCTTGATGTGCCTGGTCTTCTTGTGAAACCTGGGCTCCTTGGCAAGGGCAATAGCTCCAGTGTTGTCACACAAGAGTTTGATCGGCCCCGACGCATTGGGTATGACTCCTAGGTTGATGATGAACTCCTTCACCCAAATTGCTTCATGCGCTGCCTCCGAGGCTGCCATGTATTCCGCTTCACATGTAGATCCCGCCACGACGCTCTGCTTGCAGCTGCACCAGCTAACTGCTCCACCATTCAACATATACACGTATCCGGTTTGTGACTTAGAGTCATCCAGATCTGTGTCGAAGCTAGCGTCGACGTAACCCTTTACGACGAGCTCTTCGTCACCTCCATAAACTAGAAACATGTCCTTTGTCCTTTTCAGGTACTTCAGGATATTCTTGACCGCTGTCAGTGTTCCTTGCCGGGATTACTTTGGTACCTTGCTACCGAACTTACGGCAAGGTTTACATCAGGTCTGGTACACAGCATGGCATACATAATAGATCCTATGGCTGAAGCATAGGGGATGACACTCATCTCTTCTTTATCTTTTGCCGTGGTTGGGGACTGAGCCGAGCTCAATCTCACACCTTGCAACATAGGCAAGAACCCCTTCTTGGACTGATCCATTTTGAACTTCTTCAAAATCTTATCAAGGTATGTGCTTTTCGAAAGACC
Source organism: Triticum timopheevii (assembly GCA_963921465.1). Lineage (NCBI taxonomy): Eukaryota > Viridiplantae > Streptophyta > Magnoliopsida > Poales > Poaceae > Triticum > Triticum timopheevii. The sequence goes on along the minus strand of OY997262.1, from coordinate 252,534,263 downwards.
TATGAGGTGTCTCGATCTATCTCTATAGATCTTGATGCCTAATATATAAGCAACTTCTCCAAGTTCCTTCATTGAAAAACACTTATTCAAGTAGGCCTTAATGCTGTCCAGAAGTTCTATATCATTTCCCATCAGGAGTATGTCATCTACATATAATATGAGAAATGCTACAGAGCTCCCACTCACTTTCTTGTAAACGCAGGCTTCTCCATAAGTCTGCATAAACCCAAACGCTTTGATCATCTCATCAAAGCGAATGTTCCAACTCCGAGATGCTTGCACGAGTCCATAAATGGATCGCTGGAGCTTGCATACTTTTTTAGCATTCTTAGGATCGACAAAACCTTCCGGCTGCATCATATACAGCTCTTCCTTAAGATGTCCGTTAAGGAATGCCGTTTTGACGTCCATCTGCCATATCTCATAATCATAGTATGCGGCAATTGCTAACATGATTCGAACGTACTTCAGCTTCGCTAAGGGAGAGAATGTCTCGTCGTAGTCAATCCCTTGAACTTGTCGATAACCTTTAGCGACAAGTCGAGCTTTATAGATGGTAACATTACCATCCGCGTCCGTCTTCTTCTTAAAAATCCATTTGTTTTCTATCGCTCGCCGATCATCGGGCAAGTCTGTCAAAGTCCATACTTTGTTTTCATACATGGATTCTATCTCGGATTTCATGGCTTCAAGCCATTTGTTGGAATCCGGGCCCGCCATCGCTTCTTCATAGTTCGAAGGTTCACCGTTGTCTAACAACATGATTTCCAGGAAAGGGTTGCCGTACCACTCTGGTGCGGAACGTGTCCTTGTGGACCTACGAAGTTCAGTAGCAACTTGATCCGAAGTACCTTGATCATCATCATTATTTTCCTCTTCAGTTGGTGTAGGAATCACAGGAACATTTTCCTGCGCTGCACCACTTTCCCGTTCGAGAGGTAGTACTTCATCGAGTTCTACTTTCCTCCCACTTACTTCTTTCGAGAGAAACTCTTTTTCCAAAAAGCATCCGTTCTTGGCAACAAAGATCTTGCCCTCGGATCTTAAGTAGAAGGTATACCCAACGGTTTCCTTAGGGTATCCTATGAAGACGCATTTCTCCGACTTGGGTTCGAGCTTTTCAGGTTGAAGTTTCTTGACATAAGCATCGCATCCCCAAACTTTTAGAAACGACAGCTTAGGTTTCTTCCCAAACCATAATTCATACGGTGTCGTCTCAACGATTTAGACGGTGCCCTATTTAAAGTGAATGTAGCTGTCTCTAGAGCGTATCCCCAAAATGATAGCGGTAAATCGGTAAGAGACATCATAGACCGCACCATATCCAATAGAGTGCGATTATGACGTTCGGACACACCGTTACGCTGAGGTGTTCCAGGCGGCGTGAGTTGTGAAACGATTCCACATTTCCTTAAGTGTGTACCAAATTTGTGACTTAAGTATTCTCCTCCACGATCTGATCGTAGGAACTTTATCTTTCGGTCACGTTGATTCTCTACCTCATTCTGAAATTCCTTGAACTTTTCAAAGGTCTCAGACTTGTGTTTCATCAAGTAGACATACCCATATCTACTCAAGTCATCAGTGAGAGTGAGAACATAACGATATCCTCCGCGAGCCTCAACGCTCATTGGACCGCACACATCGGTATGTATGATTTCCAACAAGTTGGTTGCTCGCTCCATTGTTCCGGAGAACGGAGTCTTGGTCATTTTGCCCATGAGGCATGGTTCGCATGTGTCAAATGATTCATAATTGAGAGACTCTAAAAGTCCATCTGCATGGAGCTTCTTCATGCGCTTGACACCAATGTGACCAAGGCGGCAGTGCCACAAGTATGTGGGACTATCGTTATCAACTTTACATCTTTTGGCATTCACACTATGAATATGTGTAATATTACGCTCGAGATTCATTAAGAATAAACCATTGACCATCGGGGCATGACCATAAAACATATATCTCATATAAATAGAACAACCATTATCTCGGATTTAAATGAGTAGCCATCTCGTATTAAATGAGATCCAGATACAATGTTCATGCTCAAACTTGGCACCAAATAACAATTATTAAGGTTTATAACTAATCCCGTAGGTAAATGTAGAGGTAGCGTGCCGACGGCGATCACATCGACTCTGGAACCATTCCCGACGCGCATCGTCACCTCGTCCTTCGCCAGTCTCTGTTTATTCCGCAGCTCCTGCTGTGAGTTACAAATATGAGCAATGGCACCGGTATCAAATACCCAGGAGTTACTACCAGTACTGGTAAGGTACACATCAATTACATGTATATCAAATATACCTTTGGTGTTGCCGGCCTTCTTATCTGCTAAGTATTTGGGGCAGTTCCGCTTCCAGTGACCCTTCCCCTTGCAATAAAAGCACTCAGTCTCAGGCTTGGGTCCATTCTTTGACTTCTTCCCGGTAACTGACTTAGCGGGCGCGGCAACATCCTTGCCGTCCTTCTTGAAGTTCTTCTTGCCCTTGCCCTTCTTGAACTTAGTGGTCTTATTGACCATCAACACTTGATGTTCTTTCTTGATTTCAGCCTCTGCTGACTTCAGTATTGAAAATACTTCAGGAATGGTCTTCACCATCCCCTGCATATTGTAGTTCATCACAAAGCTCTTGTAGCTTGGTGGGAGCGACTGAAGGATTCTGTCAATGACCGCCTCATCAGGGAGGTTAATGTTCAGCTGAGTCAGGCGGTTGTGCAACCCAGACATCTTGAGTATGTGCTCACTGACAGAACTATTTTCCTCCATCTTACAACTATAGAACTTGTCGGAGACATCATATCTCTCGACCCGGGCATGAGCTTGGAAAACAAGTTTCAGCTCTTCGAACATCTCATATGCTCCGTGATGCTCAAAATGCTTTTGGAGCCCCGGTTCTAAGCTGTAAAGCATGCCGCACTGAACGAGGGAGTAATCATCAGCACGAGACTGCCAAGCGTTCATAACGTCTTGGTTCTCTGGGACGGGAGCGTCACCTAGCGGTCCTTCTAGGACATATTGTTTCCTGGCAGCTATGAGGATGATCCTCAGGTTCCGGACCCAGTCCGTATAGTTGTTGCCATCATCTTTCAGCTTGGTTTTCTCTAGGAATGCGTTGAAGTTCATGTTAACATGAGCGTTGGCCATTTGATCTACAAGACATATTTGCAAATGTTTTAGACTAAGTTCATGATAATTAAGTTCATCTAATCAAATTATTACAATGAACTCCCACTCAGATTAGACATCCCTCTAGTCATCTAAGTGTTACATGATCCGAGTCGACTAGCCCGTGTCCGATCATCACGTGAGACGGATTAGTCATCGTCGGTGAACATCTTCATGTTGATCGTATCTTCCATACGACTCGTGTTCGACCTTTCAGTCTCCATGTTCCGAGGCCATGTCTATACATGCTAGGCTCGTCAAGTTAACCCTAAGTGTTTTGCATGTGTAAAACTGTCTTACACCCGTTGTATGTGAACGTAAGGATCTATCACACCCGATCATCACGTGGTGCTTCGAAACGACGAACTGTAGCAACGGTGCACAGTTAGGGGAGAACACTTCTTGAAATTGTTGTAAGGGATCATCTTATTTACTACTGTCGTTCTAAGTAAACAAGATGCTTAAACATAATAAACATCACATGCAATTATATAGTAGTGACATGATATGGCCAATATCATATAGCTCCATTGATCTCCATCTTCGGGGCTCCATGATCATCTTGTCACCGGCATGACACCATGATCTCCATCATCATGATCTCCATCATCATGTCTTCATGAAGTTGTCACGCCAACGACTACTTCTACTTCTATGGCTAACGCATTTAGCAATAAAGTAAAGTAATTTACATGGCGTTCTTCAATGACACGCAGGTCATACAAAAATAAAGACAACTCCTATGGCTCATGCCGGTTGTCATACTCATCGACATGCAAGTCGTGCTTCCTATTACAAGAACATGATCTCATACATCACAATATATCATTCATCATTCATCACAACTTCTGGCCATATCACATCACATGACAATTGCTGCAAAAACAAGTTAGACGTCCTCTAATTGTTGTTGCATCTTTTACGTGGCTGCAATTGGGTTCTAGCAAGAACGTTTTCTTACCTACGAATAACCACAACGTGATTTTGTCAACTTCTATTTACCCTTCATAAGGACCCTTTTCATCGAATCCGCTCCAACTAAAGTGGGAGAGACAGACACCCGCCAGCCACCTTATGCAACTAGTGCATGTCTGTCGGTGGAACCGGTCTCATGTAAGCGTACGTGTAAGGTTGGTCCGGGCCGCTTCATCCCACAATACCGCTGGAGCAAGAAAAGACTAGTAGTGGCAAGCAAGTTGACAAGATCCACGCCCACAACAAAATTGTGTTCTACTCGTGCAATAGAGAACTACGCATAGACCTAGCTCATGATGCCACTGTTGGGGAATGTTGCAGAAAATTAAAATTTTTCCTACGGTTTCTCCAAGATCCATCTATGAGTTCATCTAAGAAACGAGTCAAGGGAGTGAGTTTGCATCTACGTACCACTTGTAGATCGGGTGCGGAAGCGTTCAAGGGAAGGGTGATGATGGACTCGTACTCGCCGTGATTCGGATCACCGATGACCAAGTGCTGAACGGACAGCACCTCCGCGTTCGACACACATACGGGATGGACGACGTCTCCTCCGTCTTGATCCAGCAAGGAGGAAGGAGAGGTTGAGGAAGATAGCTCCAACGGCAGCACGACGGCGTGGTGATGTTGGTGTAGCAGTACTCCGACAGGGCTTCGCCAAGCACGTAACGGAGGAGGAGAGGTGTTGGGGAGGGGAGGGACTGCGCCTTTGGATGTATCCAGCAGCCCTCCCCTCACCCCTCTATTTATAGGGGAAGGGGCAAGGGGGGCCGACCCATCTAGATGGGATATAGAGGGGGGCGTCGGCCAGGGAGGGGGGACTTGTCCCCCAAGCAAGGGGGGCGCCCCCCTTAGGGTTCCCCCCCCCCCAACCCTAGGCGCATGGGCCCAAGGTGGGGGGCACGCCCAGCCCTCCAGGGGCTGGGTCCCTGCCCCTTGCGGCCCATGTGGCCCTCCGAGAGGGGTGGCCCCTCCCGGTGGACCCCGGAACCTCTCCGTTGGCCCCGGTACAATACCGATAAGCCCCCGAAACTTTCCGGTGTCCGCATGACAACTTCCCATATATAAAAATTCACCTCCGGACCATTCCGGAACTCCTCTGATGTCCGGGATCTCATCCGGGACTCCAAACAACATTCGGTAATCACATACAAGTCTTCCTAATAACCCTAGCGTCACCGAACCTTAAGTGTGTAGACCCTACGGGTTCGGGAGACATGCAGACATGACCGAGACGACTCTCCGATCAATAACCAACAGCGGGATCTGGATACCCATGTTGGCTCCCACATGTTCCACGATGATTTCATCGGTTGAACCACGATGTCGAGGATTTGATCAAACCCCATATACAATTCCCTTTGTCAATCGGTACGTTACTTGCCCGAGACTCGATCGTCGGTATCCCAATACCTTGTTCAGTCTCGTTACCGGCAAGTCACTTTACTCGTATCGTAATGCATGATCCCGAGACCAACCACTTGGTCACTTTGAGCTCATTATGATGATGCATTACCGAGTGGGCCCAGAGATACCTCTCCATCATACGGAGTGACAAATCCCAGTCTCGATCCGTGTCAACCCAACAGACACTTTCGGAGATACCTGTAGTGCACCTTTATAGTCACCCAGTTACGTTGTGACGTTTGATACACCCAAAGCACTCCTACGGTATCCGGGAGTTACACGATCTCATGGTCTAAGGAAGAGATACTTGACATTGGAAAAGCTCTAGCAAACGAACTACACGATCTTGTGCTATGCTTAGGATTGGGTCTTGTCCATCACATCATTCTCCTAATGATGTGATCCCGTTATCAACGACATCCAATGTCCATAGCCAGGAAACCATGACTATTTGTTGATCAACGAGCTAGTCAACTAGAGGCTCACTAGGGACATATTGTGGTCTATATATTCACACGTGTATTACGATTTCCGGATAATACAGTTATAGCATGAATAAAAGACAATTATCATGAACAAGGAAATATAATAATACTTTTATTATTGCCTCTAGGGCATATTTCCAACACTTAGTTTCTTTTGTTGAGCTTTCATACATTTATAGATCTAGTGCATCCGTTGCATGGCAATCCCTACACACTCACATTGATATCTATTAATGGGCATCTCCATAGCCCGTTGATACGCCTAGTTTATGTGAGACTATCTTCTTGCTTTTTGTCTTCACAACCACCATATACCACATATAGTGCTATGTCCATGGCTTGCGCTCATGTATTGTGTAAGAGTTGAAAAAGCTGAAGCGCGTTAAAAAGTATGAACCAATTGCTTGGCTGAAACCGAGGTTGTGCATGATGGGAGTATTTTGTGTGATGAAAATGAAGCATGGCCTAACTATATGATTTTGTAGGGATGAGATTTCTTTGGCTATGCTATTTTGATAAGACATGATTATTTGTTAGTATGCTTCAAGTATTACTATTTTTATGTTTTATAAGCTTTTATCTTGAATCTTTTGGATCTGAACAATCATGTCACAATAAAGAAAATTACATTGAGAATTATGCTAGGTAGCATTCCACATCAAAAATTCTGTTTTTATCATTTACCTACTCGAGGACGAGCAGGAATTAAGCTTGGGGATGCTTGATACATCTCAAATATATCTATAATTTTTTATTGTTCCATGCTATTATATTACCCGTTTTGGATGTTTATGGGCTTTACTCTACTCTATTATATCAGTTTTGGGACTAACCTACTTACCGGAGGCCCAACCCGAATTGTTGTTTTTTTGCCTATTTCAGTGTTTCGAAGGAAAGGAATATCAAACGGAGTCCAAATGGAATGAAACCTTCGGGAGCGATCTTTTTGGAACAAACGCAATCTAGGGGACTTGGAGTGGACGTCAAGCAACAAACGAGGCGGCCACGAGGGTGCCCGACGCGCCCCCTGGGGGTGGGCACACCCCCACCCTCGTGGGCCCCTCGAGCATCAACCGACCTACTTCTTCCTCCTACATATATCCACGTACCCCGAAAACATCCAGGAGCACCACCAAAAACTATTTCCACCGCCGCAACCTTCTATATCCGCGACATCCCATCTTGGAGCCTTCGCCGGTGCTCCGCCGGAGGGGGAATCAACCACGGAGGGCCTCTGCATCATCTCCAAGGCCTCTCCGGTGAGTTGTGAGTAGTTTACCACAGACCTTCGGGTCCATAGTTATTAGCTAGATGGCTTCTTTTCTCTCTTTTAATCTCAATACAAAGTTCTCCTCAATCTTCTTGGAGATCTATTCGATGTAACTCTTTTTGCGGTGTGTTTATCGAGATCCATTGAATTCTGGGTTTATGATCAAGTTTATCTATGAAAAATATCTGAATCTCCTCTGAATTCTTTTATGTGTGATTAAGTTATCTGCAAGTCTCTTCGAATTATTAGTTTGGTTTGACCTACTAGATTGACCTTTCTTGCAATGGGAGAAGTGCTTAGCTTTGGGTTCAATCTTACGGTGTCCTTTCCCAGTGACAGCAGGGGCAGCAGGGCACGTATTGTATTGTTGCCATCGAGGATAAAAAGATGGGGTTTATATCATATTGCATGAGTTTATCCCTCTAGATCATGTCATATTTCTTAATGTGTTACTCTGTTCTTCATGAACTTAATACTCTAGATGCAGGCAGGAGTCGGTCGATGTGTGGAGTAATAGTAGTAGATGCAGAATCGTTTCGATCTACTTGTCACGGACGTGATGCCTATATACATGATCATGCCTAGATAATCTCATAACTATGCGCTTTTCTATCAATTGCTCGACAGTAATTCGTTCACCCACCGTAATACTTATGCTATCTTGAGAGAAGCCACTAGTGAAACCTATGGCCCCCGGGTCTATCTTTTATCATATAAGTTTTCCATCTACTTTGAGTTGCATCTTTTATTTTCCAATATATATCATAAAAATACCAAAAATAATTATCTTATCTTATTATCTCTATCAGATCTCACTTTCGCAAGTTACCGTGAAGGGATTGACAACCCCTTTATCGCGTTGGTTGCGGGTTCTTGTTTGTTTGTGTAGGTGCGTGGGACTTCTGAGGAGCCTCCTACTGGATTGATACCTTGGTTCTCAAAACTAAGGGAAATACTTATGCTACTTTGCTGCATCACCCTTTCCTCTTCAAGTGAAAAACCAACGCAAGCTCAAGATGTAGCACACACTCAATGAACAATCGTCGGTTTATGAAATGCCCGCTTCTGACCGCCCTGGCCCACCAAAAGTTCCTCTGTTATGCACTGCCTGCGTTGGGTCACTGACATGCAGGCCATGTACCCGAAGAGCCCACACATTAGTGGAAGATCGGAGCGGTGTCGTACATCAGAGTCGAGGGCGCCACTCGCTACATGCCCGACTGAACAGGCCTCCTTGCCGCATTCAAACGCCTCCATGAAACCCGCCCATGTGGAAGCCGAGAAACCCACTCTGGACACACGTCCATTCATGACCGGCCCAGCATTAAATGCAACGTCGGCCAAGCTCCTCTCGTCCGTCGTATATTTAATCTCCTATTTAAACGAGGCCAAACGCCAGCCAAGAATCGCACACCTCCGCCGCTCCCCTATCTCCTCCTTCACCATTTTGTCCACTCTTACAATGGCTTATGAAGAGTAGTTATCCCGCATCCAAGCCGGCTGGGTGGCCCGCCGAGCCTGCCTGATACGAGCTATGCAGCTCGCTGATCCACCTCCTCCCCTCGCCCGACAAAGCCAGTTGCCGCCCCAAGCCAGCGCACGGTTCAGAAACTCGCCGCTCCAGGCCAGCTCGACGAGGAGCAGCGCATGGGTGTCGTTGCTGCCGTCCATGCTGCCGCCTCGTACCGCGCCTCCCATGTTTGCGACTGCGTCTCCCGTTTCTGTGGCTGAGACTCCCATGCCGGCGGCTGTGCCATGCAAGCAGCGACAGAAGTCGGGTGCACGGAGAGCGACGAGTCGGTGGTCAGCGCCTCCGCGTCCGCCGCCATCATAAAGGAGAAGTAGAACACGGGAGGCCATCGCCGCTTGGGTCCCATGAAGGCCACCGCGGAGGTGACCCCGGCATACACAGCAGGTGTCTTGCCGGATCCTTTTGTTACGAGGACCTTCGTCGACCCCGCATAGGCTCCACGGAAGCGGGGAAGCCCCCTTCCACCTTCATCTTCGGCATCAGCCAATGATATCAGTTGGGTAGTAGGGAAGCGAGCCGTCCTTTGCGCTGAAGCATATACCTCTGGGGTCCCGGCAGTCCAGCGATCGTGCTGCCGGACATGAGGAACACAAATGGATCGGCGGGCGACCATTTAGGCCAGGTATTATATACCTGTGTTGTCCAGAACTAGCACCGCGTAGTTCATTTGAATGTAATGATATCCGTCATGTTTGTATGAAAATCTGGTATTTTATATGATTTCCGTCATTGTTTATATGAAATATCGCCGTGTTTGCATGAATTTCGTCCAGTTGGTTGAGTTGCTGTCATAATGTGTGCGGCTACGGTTGGTTGGCGTAATTTGCGGGTCGCCGGTCGGTCTGCGGGCGGCTCGGGTGGCGTGGTGGGACAAAAAAACACAGCTCGTGCGAGCTCGTCTCAAACGTGCATGCTGGAGGATGCATGAGCACCCGAGCCATTCCTCGTTCATCGGTGGCAAAGGCACCGGTGGACAAAAGGGTCACCAATATTTTGGCTACCCCGGGCAAGATCCAAACAGCCCCTCCAAGCAGATTCAAATCCCTCGTTTGCCGTGAAATTTTGCCATGTGTTGTTTTCATGGACTAGCAAGATGTACGTGCATTGCATGGAACATCAAGGTGCATTTTTTACAAAACACCTGTTGTGATTGACCCATGCAGGAGTAATCCCATTTGTAAAAACTAATGATATCTCAAGAATTTTATCAGAAAAATGGTATCTCAAGAATTTTATCGGATTCCATTTTTGTATACAAGGCCACAAACTCATATTATAGGTACCAAGGCAAAAAATAATGTCTTCTAAGACAATGTTGCAAGCCACCTTGTTTCCTTGTTTGCTGTGTAAATTAATGTGTATTCATCTCTTTCATGCACATCAAGCCAATGCTCACACTCCTGCATGGATGCAAGGGATAATTAATGTCCTCCTTTGCTAGTACTACAAGGCAAACACCATTAATATTGCATTGATTAGTGTTAGTGGCCTTGTATATCTGCAAATTATAATTTTGATAGTGGACTTGTATATAAAAATGGAGGGAGAAAGATGAGGGATAAGGTGAGGAGGAGTGGGGCGTGGTGGTGACTGGTGGTCAGACTGGGCGGAGGCATGGGGATGGACGGCGCATTATGTCTAGGTTTGTATCTATCTCTCTCTCACACCCATGTAGGTGGGGGACGTGCACGAGGTGCACGCATGGCGCACGTACTCCCGTCTCTTTCCCAACCACACCCGCGCGGGTACACGGTGGAGCTCATTTTTGTACGAAAAGGCAGCCCATGTGGTAATTTGACACGTGTACTGGTTGTCCACTTGATGGAGGGATGATCGTCTACCACAGGTGAACAAACAAATTGCGACTTGACGCATTATGTTAAAAAAGAGGGAAACCATGTGGGGCCTACCTTAGAGGCAAGGATCTATACACTGGAGTACTTTTGATGTGTCCCGTTAACTCGCAGAATGAGGAGAAGCTTGCTTAGTACGTCATCTCCCCCGCCCATGGGCGCGGTGGCTCGCAGGATGAGGTGAAGCTTGCTTACTAGTACTGTACGCCTTATGCCCACTCCCTCGCCCATGCGCGTGGTGGCTCGCAGGACGAGGAGAAAATTTTACTACTCCCTCCGTTTACTCCTCATCCCTACCTTGGTTAGAGAGATTATCATATTGTTTGGAATATATATGTCCTTTAGTACTCCCTCCATTTACTTATACAAGGCCATTATAAAAAAATACATTTTGCATCTATACAAGGCCACAAATAGTAAACAAGACAAAATTTATTACTCCCTCCTTTCCAGTTTATGGCTCGATTTCAAAATCTCTCCAACCAAGGTAGATGGTGAGTGGTGGAATTAATTTCGTAGTTTGCACAAGTAATTAGTACGCTCGTTTTTCTCAAGAAGTTATTTTTACCGAGGCATTAATTAGAACAAACGCATGCATGACCACTAAATTTCCATGAACTTTGCATTGGTGAGTTTTCTCTTGACACTGCTTGCATCGGGTGATTTAACGCACCTCGAAATCCAACATGTGATGGTACTACTACTAGTAGTAGAATTGAGACTTATAAAATGGAAAAACGATTTTTTTAGATGAGCCCTATAAACCCTTGTGGGTACGTACTCCATAAAATCAGATTTCCCAAAACTAAGTCGCTCAACCTTTATTTGCTTTTTTGCCTTCCTGCCTCCTTGCCTCGAACAGACTATGCCAAACTCCCCTACCTACCGCGCGGGAAAAGACCCTCCCTCGCCTTTTTTAGTCCGGGTTTGTATCAATGGATCGTACGAAGCAGCAAAAACCAAGCCGTGTCTTGTACTCCTCCGTCGACACTCGCTTTCATGAATTTTGTACTTCCTCTCGCCGACATGTGGGACATATAGCAACTGGGTCGACGTGTCAAGCACCAAATAACAGTGCAGAACAGTAGGGGAGACGCACCCTAGTCATACCGCCCCATTAGTAGTAATGAGCAATGAGACGTCAAATCACAATGCCGCACCTTCCCAGACGGACGAAGCAACCGTTATTTCACACTTCGGTTCGCCATCATCTCAAACCACGTAGTATTGCTTCTGCCTCAACAGGGACACGCGCATCGCCTTGGTACATCATGACACGTGGGACCGCATGACAGGCCATGCTCCCCCGCCAATCGCTCGGTAAAATCACCTCATTTTTACTACTTCCTTCGTATTGGTTTACATGGCATGCACGTCGTTCTAGGTTGAGAATTTAACTGGCTATATATGTGATGAACAATATATGTTTAGAAACTACATCCACTTAAGAATCCAATGATATACTTTTTTTGACATAGAAACTCATATTTAGTTAGTCAAATGGATGACCTAGAACTACGTGCACGCCCTATAAACTGAGACGCCTAAAAAACCGAGACGGAGAGGGTAGTACATTACATCTTTTTAGATCAATATAGTCGGGATTCACCAAGGAGCAAAACCAAGTGGTAGGATGCTCCTGTTGTGTTGGCGTAGCAACTCAAGCAGGGTCAGTCCGCACACGAAATGGCGACACACTTAACAGGACCCCTTTAGCCGACATGTGGCTCATCCACCATCTTGTTCCACATGCGATGCACCAAATTACAGTTCAAAGCAGCGGTTGTAATTGGAGGCACCCCGGTCGTAGCGCTGCAGTAGTAGAAAATGGGCGATGAGGGGTCAAATCACAAAGCCCCACCTTTCCCGCATTAAGTTGGACGGACGAAGCAACCATCATTTCACCTAGGGCGCAAGAGCATAAAGAAAAGAGCAAACCAATGACGCGTGCGGCAGCTACCTAGGGCACCCTAGGGTAGGGATCTCCACTACAATTTTTTTTAAAGAGCCTCCACTACAAATTGGCTTCTCCCTCGTCCTCTCAAAGAAAACCGATGATGTGTGTGGCGGTAGGGTTTGTAGGAGTACTATAGCATGCGGGGCCACATCATAGTAAACGGGTGAGGGATTGAGTTCGAGTCGACGCCTTAAATATGTGTGGGCCGCTTGGTTTTACGGGAACGAGGCAGCATTTTGGTTTCGGGGACCAGTGGAGATATACGTATAAAAAATTGTGGACGTAGGTTCGACCGAAAGGCAATGATGCATGGGCCCTGCATTTTGATATACCCGTGGCCACGTGAAATTTGCTACTCTACTCAAAACTAGTAAGGTACACATGCATTGAACGCATGAGATTTGCAAACCAAATTATGAATAAATACACACTATAGCATGTAAAGCTTTGAGTCATATATGCATGATGTAGATGTTCGTTTAGTTCTTATAGTTCATCTCATTCAAAGTCAGTTAGTTTTATAAAAATGTTAAGATTCATGGGGTTGTGCATTGTAAAGCATAAAGTAAAAAACAAATGATGGCAATTCATTTAGAAAAAAAAATGGGCAATTATGATACGGAAGATTCTAGAACAAAGGAGAAGTGCTTGTGTTTTGAGGTTTGTGCATTATGCTTAAGTTCAACCATGGAGTCTTCTAAATTGTACATGTGGCAGAATCTGGTGGAATGTTGATCATATCCAACGGCCAGTAGTGCTCGGATTTGCCATCTCTGCACTGTTGGATTAGCTTCATCCAGCGACCATCTTTCAAAGTTATTCGCACACTATATAGTTCTTGTGCCATAGTTGCATGTCTTGGAAAAAAGCTACTAGTGGGTTGTACTAGCTATTTAGGAATAGAAGATGTATACATGGAAGTTGTAGGGAAAGATATGACATGGAGTATCTCAATTCCTATGAGTAGGGATTGGAAAAGAGATGACACTTGGTTCACATCATAGGAACTTTTCTATTGAATCTAGAGATGACATGTATCTCAATTCCTATGAGGAGGGATTAGAAAAGAGATGTCATTTGGTTCATATCATAGGAACTTTTCTATTGAATATACGCTAATGTTTATTTTCCTTTAAAATTATGGGAGTGTAGGAATCCATTCATATGAACCAAGTGGCTCTAAACCTATAAAAATGATATCATGTTTATTTCCTTTGAAATGTCGAGTATATGAATCTATTCCTATGAACCAATTGGCTCTAAAGGAAAAATCCTATAAAAATCATATCATATAGAGTTCCTATGATATTCCTCCGCACCAAAGGATGGTTGAAATTGATGCAGGTGATACGATGGTCTTTCTTTGTAGACTCCTCCCCCATCTTTATAGTTACCTCTCGAAGATGAATGAAATGATATATACTGGGTATTCTATATGTGCAATTTGGTACATGAAAACTCGGTAAAAGTTTGGGAGGTTCAAATTTTCAATAAAAGCTATATGCACTGCATTTTGGAACGGAGGGAGCATACGGCAGTTGCTAACACTCACATGGAAGATTTGTGTGTATGAGGAGTGGTTGTTCTGTTAAATGACATGGCAAAACTGACACTGACGGATGCCGATCTAACGGTTCTTACGGTGTTCGCCAGGAAAAGGCTTATGGCGAACGTTTGTCGGATAATGATTTACGGACACATGCATTGCATTGATACGTGCCCCCTCTCTCTCACGCACACACACACACACACCCTCACGAGTCATGACTCTCCCGAGTCCTCTCGCACCCATCGTCTATCTGCGGGTAGATGTCACACACATATGTGCTCTTCACACCCTACCCTGAGAACTTCTAAAACAAAGACGTCACGCACATTTTATTTTAGCTCACACGTCACACACTTATACTATTACTCTTGTGGCGAACGTTCTTTGGGCATAGTATATTGTACTCTCACAAAGAGAAGCGGTGCACGCACGCATTAGTTCTCTCACACTGACTCGTGGGTACATGTAGGAGCGCATTTTTTGGAGCTAGTATAACAAAATCACTCCACTATATATATAAGCAGGAGACTTAGCGCTTGCTTTACTAGGGTTCCTCTCTTTACCCTCTCATGCTCTCCAGATCTAAGCAAGACATAGGTAGCCACACTCTCTCTGCTCTCGGCTGGTCACAAATCCGGCTGGACAACCTCGACCTGGGCAGGGGTGTAGGTGCATTGTTCACGCTGTCGTCAGCGGCGAGGGACGAGACCAATGGCTGCCCGCGCGTCCCGATCGACGGTCATGCCATTCTCTCCGAGAGAGCGCCGGCTCGGGAGGGCATCCGACCCCTTCTTCCTCCCTGCGGTATTGTAGCCAAGATGCGGCCTCCCGACGCTGTCTTTGCCACATGACGACGACCCTCAGGTATATATTCCTTCGAAACCTACCTTGCTCTACTGCCCCAGCTCCCCACTTGGCTCTGTGTGGATCTTTTTCTACTTCCGTCCGCTGTTCCAAAGCCACCTAGACTTTTACTATTATTAGAGGTAAAGCTAGTTCATACAGTCGACTCTAAGAGTTGGTTCAAACAGGGAAGAAAGTGGGAAAGCTGTAGCATGAATCTAGGACTTGGTTCTAAGAGTAAATGGGGGAAAGTAGTAGATACTGGCTACCCAACCGGTCTCTAGGTTGAAAAGACGAAGAAAGCATGGTGGATGGCGAAGGGTGGGGGGAAGTGAACCTGTCTCTTGGTTGAAAAAGGAAAGAAAGTGACGGCTGTTGGGGGACAACGCAAATGAGAATGAGCATGTCTAGATTTCCTGTGCTCACATAGGAAAATGTCGCCAAGGAGATAACAAATGGGACAAATGCAGACATGATGCCTGAGTGTTTGCCACTCTCGGCAACCACATGTGCCTCACCACTTTATGCCCCTACTGTCCCTACGCCCATATCGCTACCGTTAATGTAAAATCACATGTAGCATTAAGCAATGCCACCTAATGTCAATATAAGTAATGGTCTAGTGATGTCGATAAATTGAAGCAATGCCACCACCATTTTATGAAGTGCTTCCGTCTTGCTTTATTTCCCATGAATTATGTTTTTGCAGTTACACTTAAATCTCACACCGCTAACATTGCTTCATCCCAGTGGAACTGCACAAATTTGATTGCACATTTACTGACCATGTGCTACTCTCGTGACAGTAATACTAATGTTATTGTTTTGCATGTTAATCTAGTGGCAGTGTTGATGTGATGTGATGCTACTTACTTAAGGGCACTTTCATATTGTCAATCTAGTCCCAATTATAACACAATAGATGCTGTTGTTAATCATACGCCACTGCAAATATCTGTCACTATTTAAATAACCGTATTTCATATTTGCGCAAACAGGGATGTTTGTCTCCATATCGTTTCTTGTCTGCACAATCAAAAGTACACACCTCAGTTTTAGTACAACTGCACAAAATGAGATGGCTATTCCTAGCTACCGTCCTCTAACCACAAGTGTTCCAGGTATTCCTACATTGGTAGTAACTAGGTAGAATGACCAATGCAATCTAAAAGAAGCCGATTCGTACGCTTTACTTCCTGATTGCAGTGCAGGGACGAACAAAAACAATTGCATCCTAGTCCGGAATGCACTTTCTACTAGTTCATCCATGGACCGAGGACTAGCTGGTACGGCTGCACGGCGGTTTTTTGGACAGGTGCGCGGACAAGAGGCATTGTGGTCTGCTTATTTCTGCAAATAGTGTGCTTAAAGTTAGTGGAATGCACAAGAATTTCAGCTGGTCAGTACACTGCATGGTTCAGTTCAGCATTCCAGTTGTGACCACAATTATAATTAGTTATTCTGGAATGAGAGAACCTAACCCTGGATGGTGGCAACAAGAAAAACCAGAGTGAACTCCAGGAAATTTAAGCCTGCCGGGAGGCCCTTTGCTCAGAGAAGCCTTGCTTGTTTTTTTCCTGATTTGTAAACCTTCTCACAACTTTGTCTTTTGCTGTGAACTAGTATATGTTTGTTATGTTCTATGAATCATTGAGATGTATAAAATTGCTTAACTTATGCTTTTCAAGTTTTTTATGAAGTCGAGTTTAATGTGAGTGTTCCACATGAACGCTGGACTAGCGTGTGAACGTTTTGAATTTACATTGTGGCCTCAGTTAACTGCATGAACCATTGTAACAAGATATATAGTTGCTTATATGGCAGACATCAGATTGTTGATTGTTAGTTGGTCGATAGCCTAGTGTTGAAGCGAGCTGAGCCAATGTGTCATGTTTTGCACACCTGCTTACAAGTGGGTTAGCACCAACAGTGTTTACAAGTACTTATGTATACGTCGGCGCACAATTCTCGAATGAGTACTCTATTTCATCAAACGCACACTGCTCGTATGATAAACCGTGACAACTTATGTCTTACCATGCCATATTCATGAAAAAACTAGTGAGGACGCATCTGTTTCGGCAACAATTACAATGGTTCTCACATGATTCACGGGCACACAAAAGTAGCAGCAGTTCCCATAGACGGATTCAAACAGAGTACTATCCCCAGAGGGCTCGATAACAGGCAAGGTTTGGATAATTAGACACAATCCAAACTACTATTAAACACTAGTTGGGGCAACTATTTCATGCCTCGATCTAATTTGGGCTGGACACAAGATGGACCTTGCCATGAACATCATCGAGGACATCCAGCAGCAGCTCAATCCTGTGAACCTTCATGAAGACAACCTTGAGGCCTTGCCACTCATAAACTTGTTTGTGGAGGCATGCCATGTCATCTTCCCGCGTAAACTTGACAAGAATAGTATGCCTCACAAATGAAGGAGTAGCTTTGACTCCTGTGCTTTAGTACACCCTGGACAACATGCCTGACAACAGTGAGGCTGGAATACAACTCGACATTGGTATAAGCGCAAATGGCTTCCAGGATCCAACAGCCTAAGAACTCTGTTTTCCCAGTGCGTATATTCAGGTCATCCGCCTCATAGCGAGTGACATGTACAACCACACAATCCTTGTCTGCATCAGGGCTCTAATTGAAACAGAAACAA
Organism: Triticum timopheevii; assembly: GCA_963921465.1. NCBI lineage: Eukaryota > Viridiplantae > Streptophyta > Magnoliopsida > Poales > Poaceae > Triticum > Triticum timopheevii. The sequence continues at coordinate 252,516,547 of OY997262.1, read as the reverse complement.
ATTCTGAATTACTTTCTAGTATAAGAAACACAAGTTATTTAAACCACTATGTATAGCATGGCATCGAAGCTAATAAAATTTTGCATTATTCATCACCACATACTTAGATGAAAAAACACAATCGAGATCAGCAAAGAAGAAAATCACCTTGGGCAGCTCGGGGGGGGGGGGCACATCCTTGAAGTGGTAAAACTGCTCCTGCAGTGCCACGGGGGCTGTAGCCTCAAACGGCGCGTTCACCATCTCAGTAGTGTCCGTGAGCGTATCTGGGGTCGGCTCGGTGGCTGCCTCCATCTTCTTGGAGCTCTATGTCTCGTGGGGATCAGCCTCCCGTGTTTGCTCCAATATCGACATATCTTTGCCTGGTTCTCCTTGGTCCATCATGAAACCGACGAATACTAGGATACCACTGATGAAACAAAAAAGAGAGTGAGGATCGGTTACTGCTTTGCAAAAGTTCTTTTTTTCTCTAAGCGGAAATATACGAACATCACGGATCCACTTACCTTCCCTTCATTGGGAGAGAAGAACAGTGGCAGATGCAAGTGTTGCCTTTCTTGAAGACAGTGAGGGAGAAGGGGATTCAGTGAAGATTGAAATGATGGTTGCTTCGTACGTCAAACTTAGACTGCGGGCAGGTGGGGTTTTGTGATACGACGGCTCGTTACTGTCGCGCTACGACCGGGGTGACTCTCTGCCTGCATACTGCCTTCTAATTTGGTGGATGGAATTTGGGCCTACGCGCTGCATGGCCCGCATGTCGGTGAACAAAAGTATAACGACATTCAGTAGGGAGACGTTTCGATGACCTAGGAGGAGCCAGAAGCGGTAGTGTATCCATTGTACTAGTAGTAATTGTTTGTATGGGTAGCTGTAGAGTGTCTCCACTATACTAGTAGTAATTGTTTCTCTGGGCCCAAGACAAAACAGCCCATCCACCCTAGTAAATAGTAAAATCTATTCAAAAGCCCGTATATTTACTTAATGACAGGCGCTACCCACACCGAACACACCGCCCCCCAAAAAAACCTGGGTGCTCTTCTTCCTCCTCACTCCCACCCACCTCACATCAGCTCGCTCCACTCGTACCCCCAAATTCCTCACCTCACTCCTACAGAAAACCCCAGCTCCCCTTCTTCCTCACTACTACAGAAAAAGCCCATCTCCCCTTCTTCTTCACTCGCACTACAACTAGGCTCGTCATTCGTTACTCTACTCAAATCAATGAGTGCAGTGTGACGCCCTCGAGGAAAATGGAGTCGGCTGACCCCAGCACCAAGAAGATGAGGCTCCCGCCTACGGCGATGCCTATTGTAGATCCCGCACCCGGCAGCGCATGGAGAAGCGGCGACCCCGCCCCCATCGGATCCCAGGAACCCGTAGAATCTCGGGTGGACCGCATCAGTGATCTCCCAGACGCTGTCCTTGGGGAGATCATCTCGCTTCTCCCCACCAAGGATTGCTGCCGCACCCAAGTCCTCTCAATTCGGTGGCGCCCTCTATGGCACACCATGCCCCTTATTCTCGACTGTCGCCAGCTATCTCTCTTCAATGATTTTGAAATCCCCAGAGCCATCATCTCCTCCCACCAAGGCTCCGTTCAAAGCCTCTACATCCCCTCATGCTACCTGAGCAAGCATACCATGCCCTGCACGTTGGACGCCTGGCTAAAATCCCCTGAATTCATAGAACTACAGCTGCTTGAGTTCTACTATTCCCCTGGAAATCACCTACCACATACCGAATGCCATGTACTTGTGCCCTCAGCACTGATGTCCATCTCGCGCTTTTCCTCCTCTCTCCACACCGCCACCTTTGCGTTGTGCTACCTACCAGACAATCTGGTACTAAACCTTCGACTCCCATTTCTCAAGAAACTTTCACTTATGCGGGTTTGTATAACGGAGGCCTCATTGCACAGCATCATCCACTCCAGTTGCCCTGCCCTGGAGTGCTTGGTGCTTGTTTTCATAGTTAGAATCGGTTGCCTCCAAATAAAGTCGCCTAACCTTGTAAGAATTGGAATTTCTTTTGACGGAAGGCAAATCATCATCCAAGATGCCCCTTCACTTCAAAGGTTGATCCTTGATTCTAGTTATTCACCATTGCAAATAACCGTCCCCTCTGCTCCTAAACTGGAGACCTTGGGTGTAATACATGATATTTGTGCTCATTTCAATATGGTGTTTGGCTCCACAGTTCTTCAAGTACTTTATATTATCATCTACACTTGTAACCATAAGCTGCATTTTAAATTTCTGTGCATAAATTATATATCATCTTGGAGTACACATTTTGTACTAATATTATGTTCTATGCTCAATGAAGAGTTTCTCCATGGATGGCCTATCAATGGTGCTGGATTACGTCAAGATCTTATATATCCAAATGAATAGTTTTGATCTGAACAAGATTATTGGCTTCCTTCAATGCTTTCCATGTCTGGAGAAGTTGTATATAAAGGTGATAATTTCACGCACATTGGAAGCCCGCATATAGTGTACTAGAATTAACCGTTCAGTTGTTGCTCTTTCGACACTCTTTTTTTCGACCTTAACTGTTTTCAATATTCATGTCTATTTAGGCAACATGACGGGGTAAGAAATTTATAACCAATCGATGGATTCGTAAGCACCGGGATTTTCTCACTTCTCATGAGATTCGATTGAAGACAATAACGCTAGAATGATATGTAGCCAACCATGCAAACACTAGATTTGTCACATTCTTCCTACTGAATGCGAGGTTACTATTGTCCATTGGGCTTAAGTTTATCTTCAACATGGTTTTGACGGATGGTTATGTCGAAGAGCAAAAAAAGGAGTTTCAGGTGGGCAAAAGAGCTTCTGAACGTGTCGGGCTTTTATTTACAACATATTGTGGTCATAATCTAGTAAGTTTTATGACCCATGATGTTCATTTTATGGACCTGACCGTTCCATTTGACTGTGACTGCCGAAAACAGTGCTGGAGTTAGATGTTGTTACCCTTTTCAACCTGGGTTTTGTGTAAACCTGATGAACAATTAACCCTCGTGCTTTTGTATAGTTTGTAAGCTAGAGTTAGACATTCTTGCCCTTTTCAACTCGGCTGTGACTGTCATATTTTCTTTGAAACAAGGCAAATGGCTTGCCATTCGTTTAACTTAGAGTGAAATATTGTAACAAATCCGAACCAAGGGAAATAACATCACTCTCAACGGCTGCTTGAGCTCACTGTGCATTACAGAAGCCAAGTGATTAGCCCCCACTAGCACCCACAAACTTATTTCAAACTAGCACATCAAATGGGATTTAAATTTTCATAGGAAAGGCTGCATGGCCGTGACAGATTTGGATTCTGACATTTGGGACCCACGAGGAAATAGCCTGTCCAAGGTGGTGTCAACTTACTAGCCAGTCAACAAACAATTCTGCCTACCAGCCATTGGATTGACATCCAACATCTATCGTGTATCTTCTATATCTTGTCTTCTTCTTCCTCCAGCCGCCCAAACCAAACCACCCTGTCGGCTCCGTCGGCTCCCGCCTCCCATGGCTGGCAGCGCCTCCGCCGCCCTATCGTACCCTCCAACGTTGGCCAGTCCCTCCCTCTATTCCCCCACGCATCCTGTTATTCTCCGGCGATGTCAGCCCCAACACGCACCCGCACCCAAACCAGTCAACCCTCGTACTCCCCTCCGCCTGGGACTGGACCGGCGCATCTTCCACGGCTCCTGTTCGTTCCATTCGAGGCCTCGCCGTCGTCCTCCGCCTTGGTTCGCTCGCTGTGTGCGGTGCGCCGCCCTCTTGCGTTGTCAACGTCGTCAACAACCGAGAGGAACAAGGAGATGACTGTATGTGGAGAGGATGATAGTAGGGACCCACCAGCGTCATGGCAGTACACAAGCAGGTGCCTCGTTATTACAAGCCCAAAAAATGGTTCCTCCTAATGGTTGGGCATCTGGGGCTCACGCCATTGTCAACATAGTCAATAAACGAGAGAATTACACCACGAGCGGCTGACACCAGGGACCCAGCAGGGCGCGCAGTTTTTTTGAGGAACAAGCAGTTGTTATTTATACTAGTTTTAGCGACGGATCAAGGTAACAACGGGGTTGTGCGGGGGCTGTGGCCCGTCTAGCCAGGGTTTTATTTATGTTTACCACATCATGAGCCCAGTTGTGTTTTTTTCTTGCTGAAAATGGCTAGCCCAGTTCTACTTTTTTAAAGAAATACCCAAATGAGGCCTAGTTGCTTTATCAGCCCTGTTGGGCTGCAAATCTTTCAAGATGAGGAGAGTTTCATTCGGTTTGCCCAGAAATGGGCTGTACATTTTTAAAACACATCAAACCGGGAATTAGTTTCAAATTTTTTTTCATTACAAGATTTCAAATTCCATTGATTTTTATGCGTGGACAATTATTTGGATTTCATATTTATATAACTTATTTTTTCAAAATAGTTTGAATGTGAATCGATATTTCCAGATTAAAAATAGTTGACCGCATTGAAATATGCAAAATTTCGTATAATTTTTAACCATGGCCACAATATGGGGTGTAATGCTAACAAAAAGAAGATGGGCTCCAAAAAAATCGTAAGAATTAGCAAATGGGTTGTACATTATTAGAAATAATGGCAGATGGGTTGTATGCTGTTTTCCACAGATTTGAGGCTGACTTGTGCGCCTACTACAGGTTGACGCATATGCTTTCCTAAAAAATGGTTGACGCACACGCAACGCCGTGTAAACTTAGTCAACACACGAGAGCAGTGACTGTTGGATGTCCATCCAACGGCCGTCATGCTTCTTCAATCTCTACTCTTCCTGCTCCAGCCGCTCAAACAAGCGTCAGCGGGACTGCCTGCTCCCTCCTCCCACGGCCGGCTATGCTGCTGCGCAGGCCTCATCGCTCCACCGTACTCCCATCGCTGGCCTAGCCATCCCTCTACTCACCCACACTTGCTGTTATTCTACGGGGACGGCAGACGAACCAATAAACCCTCGTACTCCCCTCCGCATGGGAAACAACTGCCGAGTCATCCCTGGCTCCGTGTCGTTCCCTTCCTAGGCCTCGCCATCGTCCACCGCCCTAGTGCTCTCGGCGCGGCTTGGTCAACATGGTCAATGAACGACATCCATCGGAAGTGGACTGTACGTGGAGAGGCTGACAGCTGGGTCCACGGCCGCACACAAGGAAATGCCTCCTTATTACGCGCAAAATAATGATTCCTCCACCTAACAGCTAGGACCCATCGGAAGGGCCTCTGTATTTCACGAAAAAATGTTCCCCCCACTGACAGGTCGGACCCACCAGCTATATCTTCGCACGCAAGGAAGTACCTCCTTATTACGCACAAAAAAATGAATACCCCCCTACTAGCTGGGACCCACCATAGTGGGAGGCTAACTTGTGGGCCTACTAAGTTAACGAGGACGGATGGCTTTGTCAACTTAGTCAATATGAACGATTCTAGCTCCAGTGACCGTACGATGTCCATGCAATGGCCGTGGTGCTTCTTCAACCTCTGGTCTTCTTGCTCTAGACGCCCAAACCAGCGCCGGTCGTACCGCATGCTCCTGCCTCCCATGGCTCACCGCCCCTACTACTCCCACCGCTGGCCAGGCCATCCCTCTACTCACCCACACCCCCTGTTATTCTGCAGCGACGGCAGCCTCACACCGCAGCCGAACCAGTGAACCCTCGTACCCCTCTCCGCGTGGGCATCCACTCCCGCGTCTTCCCCGGCTCCATGTCGTCCCCTTCCTAGGACTCGCCGTCGTCCATCGCCCTGGTGCTCTCGGTGCGGCGTGGTCAACATGGTCAAGGAACGACTTCCATCGGAAGAGTACTGTACGTGGAGAGGCTGACAGCTGGGTCCACGGCAGCCGCAAGGAATTGGCTCCTTATTATGCACAAACTAATCATTCCTCCACCTGACAGAAGGGACCCACCAGACGGCCCACTGTATTTCATGAAAAAAACAGTTCCCCCCTGACTGCTGGGACCCACCAGCTACATCTCCGCATGCAAGGAAGTGCGTCCATATTACGAAAAAAAAAATTCGCCCCCCTGACTGCTGGGACCCACCAGCTACATCTTCGCACGCAAGGAAGTGCCTGACAGACGGGTCCCACCTGGTCGAAGCGTACGTAGCGTTGTCATTCTGGTCGCGAATGTGTACGTACGTACTGGTCGATGTAGAGGCGCGCACGTGTCGTAGTAGAGGCGCGCACGTAGCATATACACGTACGTACAGCGGCCAGGGTGCAAGAAAGTAAATACGGCCACGTACGTACATATGGGCGGGGTCTCGAACGCCTACTCGCACATACGTACGGCCAGGGCTCGTGTACATGGCTGGGTCGGAACGAAGAAACTTTATCGTCGTCGTGTTCATGGGGAGCCAACCGGCGTCGGAACGGAATGCGTCGTCGTGTTCATCGGGAGGGCTTGGACGGAACAACCGATGGAAACGAGGCCTGGCGTACCACAGAACAGAGGAAACAGCCTTGTGTTTGACTGGCCATGGTCGAAATGGGATCGTGTTCATCGAGAGGGGTCTGGCGTACCGCAAAAAAGAGGAAACGGACTTATGTTGGACCTCCTACGGTCGAAAGGGGGTCCTGTTGATCGGGAGGGGTGTGGCGTACCGCAAAACGGAGGAAATGGACTTGTGTTGGAGTGCTACGGTCGAAACGGGGATCCTTTTCATCGGGAGGGGTGTGGCGTACCACAAAACGGGACTCCACGGGATACTATTCATCTCCTCCAGCTGACCTCCTCCAGCCTCCACGGGCTACTGTTCATCCACCGTCGACCTCCTCCAGCCTCCACATGCGACTGTTCATCCATGGGCTCCTGTTCATCCAGCCTCCACCGTGCGCTCCTCCACCGGCTATTGTTCAACCAGCCCTCTCCACGGGGTCCTGTTCAACCACCCCTCCACGGGCTACTGTTCATCCAGCCCTCCACCGACTAATGTTCAACCAGCCCTCCACCGGCTACTGTTCAACCTTCCCTCCACGGGGTCCTGTTCATCCATCCCTCCACGTGGTCTTGTTCATCCACGCCCAACCGGCTCGATCGATCGGGGTCCTGTTCATCCAGTGGCAACACCACGGGGTCATGTTCATCCAACCCCCACCGGGGACTGTTCATCCAACCCCCCAGCAATGCTCACTGTTCATCCAGAGGCAGCATCGATCGGCTTCAGTTAGCAGTAGTACCAAAGGAATTGCTCGATCGCTCGGGTTCAGTAACGCGTAGCCTGCAATGCAATCGCTCGGGTTCAGTTAGGCGACGCCTCGCTCGGGTTCAGTTAGAGCCCAACGCCTCGCACCCACGCGCGTACATGTACGAGAGAAATGCGCATCGCTCGGCCCCCGACCACCCACCGTAACCGGGAACTCCCCGATATTTTCCTCGCCCTCGCTTCTACTACGGTTTTTCCGTCATGGACGGCCCAAAGAATGTCATGCAGCTGCATCTCCGGCCCGCCCAGGACGAAAAGCCCATTTTCTGTCATGATTTTTTGTCATAGAAGTAGGAGCCCACCACATCTATGATGATACTGGGTTTTGTCACAATTATCTTCATAGAAGTGTCATAAGTATGATAGAAAAAAATTCGTTCGACCAAAAATGTCACGAATGTGTCTTTTTTTGTAGTGCTAAAATACTCGACCTCCACCAGGCCGAGTAAAAGTTATGACCTCTTATCCATGTTCCCACTAACCATTGCGTTGTCACCGGTGCAGCTACCAACGACTATCCACCGCCTCTGCTGCTACCTCACCGCCCTTCTGCCAAAGTCTGAGCCGGTCGCCGGCTGTCGCCGGAGTCAAGCTGAAACACCACAGCCGCCGCATCGACCGAGTCAACGGAAATGCCTCAGATCTTCTTCCTCGTTGGCTAACCGGGTTCGCACCATGCTTACACACATTTGCCGGTCATCTTCACACCTTGTCGACCACTAGTATCGGCTCAATGGTACCGGCGGCCGTTACACCTCCGCCGCTTTGCAAGTGTTTGATGGTTTATCGGAGAGGCTCCTCATTGCACCTATACGATAAATGGTTGTGAGTACATGTTGCGTTACTACCTTGTGGATAGCATCTATCCTCCATGGGCCCCATTTGTCAAAACAATTACGCGTCCAAAAGATAACAAAACATCTCTGATACATCTCCAACGTATCTATAATTTATGAAGTATTCATGCCGTTATATTATCATTCTTGGATGTTTTACAATCATTTTGTAGTCATCTTATATCATTTTTTGGTACTAACCTATTGACATAGTGCCCAGTGCCAGTTGCTGTTTTCTGCATGTTTTTTTACATGATAGGAAATCAATATCAAATGGAGTCCAAACGCAACGAAACTATTGGAGCAATTTTTTGGGCCAGAAGAAATCCAGTGGGCCAAGGAAGCACCTGGGGGGCTGCTCGAGGGGAGCAACACCCACCAGGGCGCGCCAGGAGGCCCAGGCACGCCCTGGTGGGTGCTGCCCACCTCGGGTGCCCCTGGACCGCCTCTTCCCCTATAAATTCCCAAATATTCCAAAACCCTTCGAGGTAGCCCTAGATCGGAAGTTCCGCCGCCGCAAGACTCTATAGCCACTGAAAACCAATCGGGACACCGTGTTGGCAACCTGCCGAAGGGGGGAATCATCTCCAGTGGCCATCTTCATCATCCCGGTGGCCACCACGATGAGGAGGGAGTAGTCCACCCTCGGGGCTGAGGGTTTGTACTAGTATCTATGTGTTTAATCACTCTCTTGCGCGCGATCTTGAGATGTCACGGTCTTGATGTATCATGGGCTTTGTTAACATAGATGGATCATATGATGTTTCTCCCCTCTCTACATTTGTTGTGATGAATTGAGTCTTTACCCTTTGAAGTTTTGTCTTATCGGATTGAATGTTCAGATCTGAGAACACATGATATATGTCTTGCATATGAATACCCGTGGTGACAATGGGGTATTATTTTGATTCACTTGATATATGTTATGGCACTCAACTTGCGGATTCCCAAGGTGAATTTGGGGTAACCTATGCATAGGGGTTGATGTACGTTTTTATTATCTTTTCTCCGATAGAAACTTTGGGGTCACCTTGTAGTTCTTTGTGTGGATTGAGTATTATGAATCTGAAATTGTTTGATACATATTGTATAATTAACTCATGGGTACTCGCGGTGACATTGGGGTATCTAGGTGACATTAGAGTTGGTTGATATGCATCATATGGTGTTATTTTAGTACGAACTCTTGATTAAATCGATTAGAAAGAATAGCTTGCTGTTATTTTAGTACGAACTCTAGGATAGATTGATCGGAAAGAATAGCTTTGAGGTGGTTTCGTACCCTACAAACAATTTCTATCTTTTGTTCTTCGCTAATAGGAACTCGGGAGTGATTCTTTATTGCACTTTGAGGGATAATCATATGATCCAACTATGTTAGCATTGTTGAGAGATTGTACTAGTGAAAGTATGCACCCTAGGCCTCATTTTCCATCATTGCAATACCGTTTGTGCTCCATTTTACTATTTACTACCTTGCCATTTTTATTATTCGCACTACAAAAACTCATATCTACTATCCATACTACACTTTTATCACCATCTCTTCGCCGAACTAGTGCACCTATACAGTTTGCCATTGTATTGGGTGTATTGGGTACACAAGAGATTTCTTGTATTTGATTGCAGGGTTGCTTGAGAGACACTATCTTCATCCTATGACTCCCACGGATTGATAAACCTTAGGTCATCCACTTGAGAGAAAATTGCTACTGTCCTACAAAACTCTGCGCTTGGAGGACCAACACGAGTCTACAAGAATAAAGTTGCGTAGTAGACATCAATATCACTTTGCAACACATCAAGAGTCGACTAGGAAGGATGTGGAGAGAAATTTCGGTGTGCTTCAGAAGCGTCTTGCCATCGTTCGTGGCCCTGCCGAGTATTGGAACTCCAAGGTTCTATGGCAAGTCATGACTTATTGTATCATCTTGCATAACGTGATCATTGAAGATGAGAGGCACATGCCTGAGAACTTTGGTACATCACCCATGAAAACCCTGTTGCGCAAGAGCATGATGAGACTCCTCGAAGCGCATCGCATGATCGAGAACCGAGAAGCTCATACCAGCTCGGAGATGTTCTTGTTGAGCTTCAGTGGCATCTCCATAGCACTTCATAGATATGCTTGTATCATGCTATTTACTTTATTTCAACCCTTCAGTGTTTGGATTTGAATAATTTGGTTTGTAAACTATGAATTTTGTAATATTTGTGAATATTGTGAACCTTAATTATTATGTTGGGTTTTAATATGTGTGCAAATATATAGTTCAAATGTACTATCTAAACTAGAATTGGAATAATTTGGCAAAAATAAAATTTTACTCCGCTAAGTTGTGGGGATCGGTTGGAAATGACCAAAATTTAGATGAGTAAAAGTACTCCTCTAAAGGATATTCGGCCAAATACTCCTCTAAACTTTAGGGGTTGGCTTGAGATGCCCTTAGATCTCCTTCATCTAATGAAAAAAAGTTTGGGTCGTGTGAAGATGCTCGACGATTACAGTTTGATCCAAAAGCCTATTGATGTGACAAAGATTTATTTACTTTTGAGTAATAGTAGGCAACCCACGAATAGACGATGCCATCGTCTTTTTTCATTTGATCAAATATCGCTGGAAGCTAAAGAGTCGACCTCTTCCCTTCCTCTTAACCAGGCATACCTCGCGCGTCTCTCAATGATGATGCACTAACGCCCTCCACATTGCTGCTCGCCACCCGTTGCATCCATGCTACCCTGCAACCCCCTCCTCATCTACAATGTGTCACCACCACCTCTGTCATCCACCTCCATGGCTTCCTTTTCTCGTATGCAAGTGCTTCAATAACCCACAAATATAATAGGTCAATTGTATATCTTTTCATAAGTAAAGTGTCGAACCCAATGAGGAGCAAAAGTAATTGGCTTATGGAAATTAGCAAAAAGTCTGTAATAGTTGAAAATGTTGTTTGTTTGAATGAAAGAACGGGTGTGGGAGTCCTGGACTAGGGGGTCCTCGGGCGTCCGACCTATGTGATATGGGCCGGACGGATGGGCTGTCAAGATACAAGACAAGAGATCACCTCTCGTGTCCGGTAGGAACTCCCATATACGTGGATGGCTAGTTTAGGTGTCCAGATATGTTATTTCCTTTCTGTTAAACTGACTTTGTACAACCCTAAGCCCCTTTGGTGTCTATATAAACTGGAGGGTTAGATCAGAGGCAGGATCACAACATTACTAAGCTAGCCAAACTAGGGTTAGCCAATACAATCTCATGGTAGATCAACTATTGTAATCCCTATACCCTTCGAATATAATCAAGCAGGGGTAGGGTTTTACCTCCATTAAGAGGGCCCAAACCTGGGTAGACATTGTGTGCTTTGTCCATTGTTACCATCGGTCCTCAAACATATAGCTTGGGCCCCCCTACCCGAGATCTTCCGGTTTTGACACCGACATTGGCGCTTTCTATATCGTTGACAGAAGGATTGATGGCTCGCCTCTTCATCAACAATGATGCTGCATCTAGGGAAACCTTTCTCCCCGGACAGGTCTTTGTGTTCGGTGGCTTCATGCTTCGTGCCAACTCGATCGGTCGCCTCGAGCAGGTTGACAGTTACTCCCCCGGCCACCAGATCAAGTTCAGAAACCTGAACTACGTCGCTGATATCCGAGGAGATCTAATCTTCAAGGGGTTCACGGCCTTGGCTTCCACTCCGTGCCCCCATCAAGAAGTCTTTTTGGATCACCTATTAGATCCCGTTCAAGGGTCAACCCTCATACCTGCCCTGGCCTTAGATCCAGGGCGGGTCGCATTGTCCGAAGACGGGAGCGTTAGCCCCGCCGGACTCCTTCCCCTCATGGAGCTCCCGACCGAAGACCCAGATGCAATCTTGCACTTTCCCCTGGACAATCACTCCAAACTATCGAGGTCTACGCTCATTGGGTCCGATCAGGTGTCCCATGCCGAACTCAACCCTCCAGATCCACAGTTTCCGGTCCAACTTTCGCTCCTAGATGAAGCATTGCGATTAATGCAGTCTCTCGCCATCACGGAGGCTTTGCCTCCGAACTGTACCCAGCTCGGGCTGGGGGCTGAGAGCGGGGAATTTTATGCTCCACCCACCACCCACTTAATAGCCACCGTCAAGGATTTAACCGACATGCTGGACTACGCGTCCGAAGACAACAACGGCATGGACGACGATGCCGACACCGAACCAAGACAAGTTCCACCCGTCACAGGGCGTTGGACGGCCACTTCAACCTATGATGTGTACATGGTGGACACTCCTGATAAAAAGGACAACGAGGATAATCTGAGCCGCGATGAGGACAAACCCGTCGATAAACCACCAAAGCGTCAACGTCAGCGGCGCCTGATACGTCTCCAATGTATCTGTAATTTTTGATTGTTCCATGTTGTTATATTATCATTCTTGGATTTTTTACAATCATTTTATAGTAATTTTATATCTTTTTTGGTACTAACCTATTGACATAGTGCCCAGTGCCAGTTGCTGTTTTTTTGCATGTTTTTTACATCGCAGGAAATCGATATCAAACGGATTCCAAAAGCAACGCAACTCCTGGAGGAATTTTTTTGGGCCAGAAGAAAGCCAGTGGGTCAAGGAAGCACCTGAGGGGCTGCTCGAGGGGAGCGGCACCCACCAGGGCGCGCTCTGGGGGGTTGTGCCCACCTCAGGTGCCCCCCGAACCACCTCTTGGCTCTATAAATACCACAATATTCCAGAAACCCTAGGGGAGTCGACGAAATATTGATCCAGCCACCGCAGAGTCCAGAACCACCAGATCCAATCTAGACACCATCATGGAGGGGTTCACCACTTCCATTGTTGCCTCTCCTATGATGCGTGAGTAGTTATTTGTAGACCTATGGGTCCCTAGTTAGTAGCTAGATGGCTTCCTCTCTCTCTCTTGATATCAATACAATGGTCTCTTGGAGATCTATATCATGTAAGTCTTTTGGCGGTGTGTTCGTTGGCATCCGATGAACTTTGAGTTTATGATCAGATCTATGTTTTTATCCATGAAAATTATTTGAGTCTTCTTTGATCTCTTATATGCATGATTGCTTATAGCCTCGTATTTCTTCTCCGATATTTGGGTTTTGTTTGGCCAACTTGATCTATTTATCTTGCAATGGGAAGAGGTGCTTTGTAGTGGGTTCGATCTTACGGTGCTTGATCCCAGTGACAAAAGGGGAACCGACACGTATGTATCTTTGCTACTAAGGATAACAAGATGAGATCTATATCTGCCGCAATAGACAAACAGATCTCGTCTACATCATGCCATCGTTTGCATTACTCTATTTTCTCATGAACTTAATACACTAGATGCATGCTCGATAGCGGTCGATGTGTGGAGTAATAGTACTAGATGCAGGCAGGAGTCGGTCTACTAATCTTGGACGTGATGCCTATATAATGATCATTGCCTAGATATCATCATGATTATTTGAAGTTCTATCAATTGCCCAACAGTAATTGTTTTCCCACCATTTACTATTTTTCTCGAGAGAAGCCACTAGTGAAACCTACGGCCCCCAAGTCTCTTTTCATCATATTTGCCTTTGCGGTCTATTTTCTCTTGCATTTATTTTCAGATCTATTAAATAAAAAATACAAAAATACCTTGCTGCAATTTATTTGTTCCGTGATCTATTTATCCTATCTACCACTTTTTACCTCACGTTATTTGCCTACTTGAGGCACCGTACCCAAAAGGGATTGACAACCCCTTTAACACGTCGGGTTGCGAGTATTTGTTATTTGTGTGCAGGTTTTGTTTACGTGGTGTGAGGAGGTTCTCCTACTAGTTCGATAACCTTGGTCTCATCACTGAGGGAAATACATACCGTCGCTATACTGCATCATCCCTTCCTCTTTGGGGAAATACCGATGTAGCTCTAGCAGACATCAGTGCCGCTCATGACCATGTCAGGCGAAGGATAGTAATACCAGCACCGGAGACAACAAGACTCCGGATGATGCCGAAGATCCCGAATACCCCGTCGAGCCCACATCAGAACATGATGAAAGGGAAGAGGGTCAGTATAGTCCCGAACACGCTGATCACAAAGATTCGGAGGACAACAACTACATGCCAGAATCTGAAGAGGAGGTTAGCCTCGGTGACGAAGACTTTATCATCCCAGAGGAACCCCTCGAACAAGAATGCTTCAAGAAACAGCTCATCGCCACAGCGTGGAGCCAGAAAAAGAAACAGCAGCAGCTCAAAGCTAAACAGGATACTCGATGAAAGGTGGACTAAGTTCCTAGCCGCTGAGGAATACGGCCATGAGCGACCTGCCAAAAGTTACCCGAAGCGCAAGCTGCTCCCACAATTTGACGACGAATCCCTTGAGCCAATACCATCGAAATACAATCAGGCAGATCAACCAGATCAACCACCATGTGGACGGGATAAAGAGGCATATCAAGCCGAACACCAACCTGCACCCCCTCGCCAAAGAGGCAGGGAGATAGCAGCCACGGGATACACATATGACTTGTAATGTGACCTAGCCAATAAAGTTGGCCAGACTAGATCAATCTACGGATCAAGAGGTCGTGCTCCGATGCGAGACAACAACTATGAAGCCCGACGTGGCGACCATTACTATACTCGGGATCAGAACCAAACTCGGATGTCAGCCGACCTCCGTCGTGATATTGTGCGATATAGAGGGGCCGCACACCCTTTATGCTTCACTGATGAGATGATGCAGCACCAATTTCTAGAAGGGTTTAAACCCGTAAACATCGAACAGTACAATGGAACAACGGATTCAGACGTTTGGATTGAAGATTTTCTTCTCCTCATCGACATGGCTCGTGGAGATGACCTCCATGCCATCAAATCTCTTCCTCTAAAGCTGAAAGGACCAGCACGGCACTGGCTGAACAACCTCCCAGAAAACTCCAATGGAACCTGGGAAGATTTGGAAGATGCTTTTCGGGCCAATTTTCAGGGCACTTATGTCCGGCCACCGGATGCTGATGACTTTAGTCACATAATCCAAAAAACTAGGCGAATCAGCTCGCAAGCTTTGGAATCGATTCCTAATCAAAAAGAACTAGATCTTGGACTGTCTGGACGCCAAAGCCTTAGCGGCCTTCAAACACAGCGTCCGGGATGAATGGCTCACCCGGCACCTCGGGCAGGAAAAGCCGAAGACTATGGCAGCCTTAACTGCACTAATGACCTGCTTCTGTATGGGTGAGGATAGCTGGTTGGCTCGTAGAAGCAACAGCTCGGGCGACCCTGGCACTTCTGAGGCCAGGGATGGCAATGGTAAACCTCGCCGCAAGAAAAATAAACTTCAGAACAACAATGACGATGCAGACGATACGACAATCAATGCCGGATTTAGTGGCTCTAAATTTTGGCAACAGAAGAAACCTTTCAAAGGTAACAGGGACGTTCCATCCAGCTTGGATAAAATCCTTGAGAGGCCTTGCCAGATTCATGACACACCCGATAAGCCTGCTAACCACACCAATAGGAATTGTTGGGTTTTCAAACAGGCCGGTAAGATAAATACCGAACACAAGGGAAAGGGACCTCCAAGTGAAGACGATGATGAGCCCCGTCAGCCGAACACCGGGGGTCAGAAACAGTTTCCCCCCGAGGTAAAAACAGTGAACATGATCTATGTCACTCATATCCCCAAAAGGGAGCACAAGCGCGCACTAAGGGACGTCTACGCCGTAGATCCTGTCGCCCCCAAGTTTAACCCATGGTCAGCCTGTCCGATCACTTTTGATCGCAGGGATCACCCAACCAGTATCCGTCACGGGGGTTCGGCCGCCCTGGTACTTGATACAATTATTGACGGATACCATCTCACTAGAGTCCTTATGGACAGGAGCAGCAGTCTCAACTTGATCTATCAAGACACTGTCCGCAAGATGGGAATTGACCCATCAAGAATCAAGCCTAGTAACACTACCTTTAAAGATGTGATACTGCGTGTGGAGGCCCGTTGCACGGGCTCATTGACACTAGAGGTAGTATTCGGCTCCCCAGATAACTTTTGTAGTGAAGAATTAATCTTCGACATCGTCCCTTTCCGTAGTGCCTATCACGCACTGCTCGGACGAACTGCTTTCGACCGCTTTAATGCAGTCCTGCACTAAGCTTAGTTGAAGCTTAAGATGCCCAGACCTCGGGGCGTTATTACAGTCAATGGAAATATGGGGCGCTCCCTCCATACTGAAGAGCACACCGCGGCCCTCACAGCAGAGGCTTATGGCGACCTTATCAAGCCGAAAAGTTCATCGGCCAATAAAGCCAATGATGTATCTAAACGAGTCTGGTCCACGCATAATTGCGATAAATCAACGGATTCGGACCTTGATTAGCAGTTTGGCCTCCTCCAATCGCCCCATCAGGATGCGGCTTACGTACTACTACCTCTTTAGCTTGCGTTGGTTTTCCCTTGAAGAGGAAAGGGTGATGCAGCAAGGTACCGTAAGTATTTCCCTCAGTTTTGAGAACCAAGGTATCAATCCAGTAGGAGATAATGCACAAGTCACCGAATACCTGCACAAACAATCAAGAACTTGCAACCAACGTGATAAAGGGGTTGTCAATCCCTTCACGATCACTCGCAAAAGTGAGATCTGATGTAGATAGATAAACAGTAAAGTAAATATTTTTGGTATTTTTGGTTGTATAGATTGGAAAGTAAAGATTGCAAAATAGTAGATTGGAAACTAGCAAGATGTAAACGAGATTCAATAATATGGAAAAGAGACCCGGGGGCCATAGGTTTCACTAGTGGCTTCTCTCGAGATAACATATATTATGGTGGGTGAACAAATTACTGCCGAGCAATTGATAGAAAATAGCATAATTATGATGACATCTAAGCCAATGATCATGAACATAGGCATCACATCCGTTTCAAGTAGACCGACTCCTGCCAATATCTACTACTATTACTTCACACATCGACCGCTATCCAGCATGCATCTAGAGTATTAAGTTCATAAAGAACGGAGTAACGCATTAAGCAAGATGACATGGTGTAGAGGAATTAACTTAGGAAATAGGATGAAAACCCCATCTTGATATCCACGATGGCAACAATACAATACGTGCCTTGCTGCCCCTACTGTCACTGGGAAAGGACATTGCAAGATTGAACCCAAAGCTAAGCACTTCTCCCATTGCAAGAAAGATCAATCTAGTAGGCCAAACTAAACCGATAATTCGAAGAGACTTGCAAAGATATCAATTCATGCATATAAGAATTCAGAGAAGAACCAAATAATATTCATAGATAATCTTGTTCATAAATCCACAATTCATCGGATCTCGGCAAACACACCGCAAAAAGAGTATTACATCGAATAGATCTCCAAGAACATCGAGGAGAACATGGTATTGAGAATAAAAGAGAGAAAAGAAGCCATCTAGCTAATAACTATGGACCCGAAGGTCTGAGGTAAACTACTCACGCTTCATCAGAGAGGTAATGGTGTTGATGTAGAAGCCCTCCATGATCGAATCCCCCTCCGGCAGATCACCGAAAAAGGCCCCAAGATGTGATCTCATGGGTACAGAAGGTTGTGGCGGTGGAAAAGTGGTTTCGTGGCTCCCCCTGATGTTTTTAGGGTATAAGAGAATATATAGGTGAATGAACTAGGTCAGGGGAGCTACAAGGGGCCCACGAGGGTGGGAGGCGTGCCTACCCCCCTGGGCGCGCCCTCCTGCCTCGTGGCCGCCTCGTTGCCTCTCCGACTTTATCTCCAAGTCTTCTGGTTTGCTTTCGGTCCAAGAAAGATCATCGCGAAGGTTTCATTCCGTTTGGACTCCGTTTGGTATTCCTTTTCTGCAAAACTCTAAAATAGGCAAAAAAAACAGAAACTGGCACTGGGCCCTCAGTTAATATGTTAGTCCCAAAAATAATATGAAATAGCTTAAAGCCCATTAAACATCCAAAATAGATAATATAATAGCATGGAACAATCAAAAATTATAGATACGTTGGAGACGTATCAAGCATCCCCAAGCTTAATTCCTACTCGTCCTCGAGTAGGTAAATGATAAAAACAAAATTTTTGATGTGGAATGCTACTTAACATATTTATTCATGTAATTTTCTTTATTGTGGCATTAATGTTCAGATCTGAAAGATTCAAGACAAAAGTTTAATATTGACATAAAAACAATAATACTTCAAGCATACTAACAAAGCAATCATGTCTTCTCAAAATAACATGGCCAAAGAAAGTTATCCCTACAAAATCATATAGTCTCGCTATGCTCTATCTTCATCGCACAAAATATTTAATCATGCACAACCCCGATGACAAGCCAAGCAATTGTTTCATACTTTTGATGTTCTCAAACTTTTTCAATCTTCACGCAATACATGAGCGTGAGCCATGGACATAGCACTATATATGTGGAATAGAAGGGTGGTTGTGGAGAAGACTAAAAGAAGAAGATAGTCTCACATCAACTAGGCATATCAACGGGCTATGGAGATACCCATGAATAGATATCAATGTGAGTGAGTAGGGATTGCCATGCAACGGATGCACTAGAGCTATAAGTGTATGAAAGCTCAACAAAAGAAACTAAGTGGGTGTGCATCAACTTCCTTGCTCATGGAGACCTAGGGCACTTTGAGGAAGCCCATAATTGGAATATACGAGCCAAGTTCTATAATGAAAAATTCCCACTAGTATATGAAAGTGACAACATAGGAGACTCTCTATTACGAAGATCATGGTGCTACTTTGAGGCACAAGTGTGGAAAAAAGGATAGTAACATTGCCCCTTCTCTCTTTTTCTCTCATTTTTTTATTTGGGACTTCTCTTTTTTATGGCCTCTTTTTTTCGTCCGGAGTCTCATCCCAACTTGTGGGGAAATCATAGTCTCCATCATCCTTTCCTCACATGGGACAATGCTCTAATAATGAAGATCATCACACTTTTATTTACTTAAAACTCAAGAATTACAACTCAATACTTAAAACAAAATATGACTTTATATGAATGCCTCCGGCGGTGTACCGGAATGTGCAATGATTCAAGAGTGACATGTACGAAAAAATTATGAACGTTGGCTTTGCCACAAATACGATGTCAACTACATGATCATGCAAAACAATATGACAATAATGATGCATGCCATAATAAGCGGAACGGTGGAATGTTGCATGGCAATATATCTCGGAATGGCTATGGAAATGCCATAATAGGTAGGTATGGTGGCTGTTTTGAGGAAGGTATATGGTGAGTGTATGGTATCGGCAAAAGTTGCGCGACACAAGAGAGGCTAGCAATGGTGGAAGGGTGAGAGTGCGTATAATCCATGGAGTCAATATTAGTCATAAAGAACTCACACACTTATTGCAAAAATATATTAGTTATCGAAACGAAGTACTATGCACATGCTCCTAGGGGATAGATTGGTAGGAAAAGACCATCGCTCGTCCCCGACCGCCACTCATAAGGAAGACAATCAATAAATAAATCATGCTCCAACTTCATCACATAACGGTTCACCATACGTGCATGCTACAGGAATCACAAACTTTAACACAAGTATCTCTCAAATTCACAACTACTCTACTAGCATGACTCTAATATCACCATCTTCATATCTCAAAACAATCATAAAGAATCAAACTTCTCATAGTATTCAATGCACTTTATATGAAAGTTTTTATTATACCCATCTTGGATGCCCATCATATTAGGACTATTTTTATAACCAAAGAAAATTACCATGCTGTTCTAAAAGACTCTCAAAATAATATAAGTGAAGCATGAGAGTTCAACAATTTCTATAAAATAAAACCACCGCCATGCTCTAAAAATATATAAGTGAAGCACTAGAGCAATATTGTCTATCTCAGAAGATATAAGTGAAGCACATAGAGTATTCTAATGAATCACGATTCATGCGTGTCTCTCCCAAAAGGTGTGTAAAGAAAGGATGATTGTGGTAAACTAAAAAGCAAAGACTCAAATCATACAAGACGCTCCAAGCAAAACACATATCATGTGGTGAATAAAAATATAGCCTCAAGTAAAGTTATCGATGGATGAAGATGAAAGAGGGGATGCCTTCCGGGGCATCCCCAAGCTTAGGCTTTTGGTTGTCCTTCAATTTGACCTTGGGGTGCCTTGGCCATCCCCAAGCTTAGGCTCTTGCCACTCCTTATTCCAAAGTCCATCAAATCCTTACCCAAAACTTGAGAACTTCACAACACAAAACTTCAACAGAAAATCTCACGAGCTCCGTTAGTATAAGAAAATAAATCACCACTTTAAGGTACTGTAATGAATTCATACTTTATTTATATTGGTATAAAACCTACTGTATTCAAACTTCTTTATGGTTCATACCCCCCGTTACTACTCATAGATTCATCAAATTAAGCAAACAACACGCGAAAAACAGAATCTATCAAAAACAGAATAGTCTATAGTAATCCGTCACTTTCGAATACTTCTGTAACTCAAAAAATTCTGAAATAAATTGGTGGACGTGAGGAATTTGTCTATTAATCTTCTGCAAAAGGAATCAACCTAAAATCACTCTTCTATAAAACAAATGACAGCTATTCTCGTGAGCGCAAAAGTTTCTGTTTTTTACAGCAAGATCGCACTGACTTCACCCAAGTCTTCCCAAAGGTTCTACTTGGCACAAACACTAACTAAACACAAAACCACATCTAGCCAGAGTCTAGATGAATCATTTATTACTAAACAGGAGTAAAAAACAAAGAACAAAAATAAAATTGGGTTGCCTCCCAACAAGCGCTATCGTTTAACGCCCCTAGGTAGGCATAAAAATAAGAATAGATCTAGGTATTGCCATCTTCGGCATGCAATTCTTTCCTCATCGAATCCTCCAAAACCCGTCTTAACAAATCTATTCTTTCCCTTATTTCCCTTTTAGTAGAAGAACTTAAATCATGGAAATGGCTTTGATTTGTGATTTTAACATTCATAAACCCATAGTCGGGATCATCACCATATATATCATCATATAAAATGCGTAGTTCATTTCTAACGAGTTCCTTCATCATTTTATTCAACCAATCCCTATTGAATCCTACATAAGTTCCTCTAGTAATCCAGTCAAACTCCTCAAAAGCCTCAAGGTACAAAGATTAATATATTTTAGAATGGGGAACTCTCTTCCTAAGATTTTCACTGTAAGATTGATAATCTCTAGCTTCCAAACTACGCTTGGTTTATTTATCGTACAAAATATCCATAATCGGAGGGTCTTCAACATCTTTTTTATAGAAAGCAAAAATATCCCTAGCTTCTTGTATTATAAAATTGAATTCACGCATAAGGATAATAGTGGCAATCTGTTTAGCTATAGGGTGATTGATATTGGGAAGTTCGTAAAACACGTTTTGCAAAGCAGGATGGATATGCACAAATTTTCTTTCTAATTTCTCAACAGGCATAACAATGGCATCAGCATAACACTTGGTCTCAAGAAGAATAGACTTTTTATTAATAGGCATGGATCCTGTGCAATCAAAGAATTCTTGGATAATACTTTTCCAATAATATTACCGTCCCCCACATGAAAGATTTTTGTTTTGTAATTAGGTGAAGTTTTAGTTTCATGATTCAAAGAACAAGACTCGGGTGCTTCTTCAAGATTTTCAATGATAACCTCCCCAGTTTCAGAAATGATGGCCACAAACCGAACTAACAAATGAGCACACAAGAAGCAAGCGAAAAGAGACGAACGGAAGAGGGGCAAAGAAAAGGCAAAGGTTTTTCGAAAATCGTTTTAGAAGTGGAGGAGAGCAAAACGAGAGGCGAATGGCGAAAAATGTAATGCAAGGGAGAAGAGTTTATGATGGGTACTTGGTATGGCTTGACTTGACGTAGATCTCCCCGGTAATGGTGCCAGAAATCCTTCTTGCTACCTCTTGAGCTTGCGTTGGTTTTCCCTTAAAGAGGAAAGGGTGATGCAGCAAAGTAGCATAAGTATTTCCCTCAGTTTTGAGAACCAAGGTATCAATCCAGTAGGATACGACGCACAAGTCACCAAATACCTGCACAAACAATCAAGAACTTGCGACCACGCGATGAAGGGGTTGTCAATCCCTTCACGGGACTCGCAAAAGTGAGATCAGATAGAGATAGATAAACGGCAAAGTAAATATTTTTGGTATTTTTGGTTGTATAGATTGGAAAGTAAAGATTGCAAAATAGTAGATCGAAAACTATCAAGATATAAACGAGATTCGGTAATATGGAAAATAGACCCGGGGGCCATAGGTTTCAATAGTGGCTTCTCTCGAGATAGCATATATTACGGTGGGTGAACAAATTACTGCCAAGTAATTGATAGAAAAGCGCATAATTATGATGACATATAAGGCAATGATCATGAACATAGGCATCACGTCCGTTTCAAGTAGACCGACTCCTGCCTGCATCTAATACTATTACTCCACACATCGACCGCTATCCAGCATGCATCTAGAGTATTAAGTTCATAAAGAACGGAGTAACGCATTAAGCAAGATGACATTATGTAGAGGAATTAACTCAAACAATATGATGAAAACCCCCATCTTGTTGTCCTCAATGGCAACAATACAATATGTGCCTTGATGCCCCTACTGTCACTGGGAAAGGACACTGCAAGATTGAACCCAAAGCTAAGCACTTCTCCCATTGCAAGAAAGATCAATCTAGTAGGCCAAACTAAACCGATAATTCGAAGAGACTTGCAAAGATATCACATCATGCATATAAGAATTCAGAGAAGAACCAAATAATATTCATAGATAATCTTGTTCATAAATCCACAATTCATCGGATCTCGGCAAACACACTACAAAAGAGTATTACATCGAATAGATCTCCAAGAACATCGAAGAGAACATGGTATTGAGAATCAAAGAGAGAGAAGAAGCCATCTAGCTAATAACTATGGACCCGAAGGTCTGTGATAAACTACTCACGCTTCATCGGAGAGGTAATGGTGTTGATGTAGAAGCCCTCCATGATCGAATCACCCTTGGGCAGATCGCTGGAAAAGGCCCCAAGATGGGATCTCACGGGGACAGAAGGTTGCGGCGGTGGAAAAGTGGTTTCGTGGCTCCCCCTGATGTGTTTAGGGTATAAGAGTATATATATAGGCGAATGAACTAGGTCAGGGGAGCAATGAGGGGGCCATGAGGGTGGGAGGCGCGCCTACCCTCCTGGGCACGCCCTCCTGCCTCGTGGCCGCCTCGTTGCCTCTCTGACTTCATCTCCAAGTCTTCTGGTTTGCTTTTGGTCCAAGAAAGATCATCGCGAAGGTTTCATTCCGTTTGGACTCTGTTTGATATTCCTTTTCTGCAAAACTCTAAAATAGGCAAAAAAACAGAAATTGGCACTGGCCCCTCGGTTAATAGGTTAATCCCAAAAATAATATGAACTAGCTTATTAAAGCCCATTAAACATCTAAAATAGATAATATAATAGCATGGAACAATCCAAAAATATAGATAGGTTGGAGATGTATCATGTACCGCGCGTATATAACTACGCACTAAAAATACCCTGGGCGGCGCCGGAGGCACACTGCGAAAAAGGTCCATAGTACGGCTTGACCCCATCTGGACCGCATATACCTTTTTTTCACTGCAGGTTCATCAAGAGCCGTACTTGCTATATGGTTGTTTCAGGAGATCCTCTTAAGGCTAGCGTTCCCCAACCATCAAACACTCCTATGAAAGGACTTATTACTAAGGAGAAACGGCGCAGACGTGCGACAGGGCATCAGTGGAGTTTTTGAACCATTAGTTTTAGGCCCTGTGTTTGACTTTCCCTGATGTAAAACTCTTTCTTCTTCTCTTTAGGCATGTAACATGACCTTAATATTAAATGGCATTGTCCGTCGAAACACGCATCGACGTATTCATAAGGATATAAAGGAAGCAGATGATCATCACCTTTTTGGTTGGGTTCTTGTATTATCTTGTCATCTGTGTTCCCCCTTTGTTCGACTAACATACGTGCTTCGGCACGGCCTTCATACTAGGGACTGTATTCGGTGCTGCAAATTCTTAAGTCCGAACACCTATAGAAAATTCTTCGGCGTCCTAGATATTGCATTATATGCATCGACTCCGAATCATGTCTTTGGTCTATAGTTGGGTTGACCAGCTCCTATGTTTGCCACCTTACGTTCCGCAAGTTCGGCTAAGGTAGTAAAGGGAGAACTACTGCAATTGTATTTCTAGTTCGTCCGGTTAAGTACCTCAGTAGAGAAAGCCGAAAACTGACCGTCACTATATGCAAGAGCAGGTCAGTGATCCAGTAACTTAGTGTTATACTACAAATTGTTTGCGATTTATACCGTGTTATACAAGGGGTTGGGCTTCGACCAGCTGTGTTGCAAAGGCGCCGCACTCCTGATTATCGTTCACGCAACAAGGGGCTAGTACTTAGCGCCACCAATGGACTCTTATGGCTAAGTGAAAGTACTAAAGCCGCATAGTTTGATTGCTTAGTTCACCTCGCAAGACGCCTCCTACATCGAACCAAGACGTTGGATAAAGTGCGGTCATGCATTCCCGAACACCCCTATAATATTTAAGTGGGGGCAGAAGCCGGTGACTAGTAAACTTTCAGACTTATAAATTAAAACGGTCAAACAGGAGGATAAACTAATCATAAAGCGCAAGCATAAATAGTTTACACCATAAGTTCAGTACATGACTCTTACAAACCGAACTCTACTAATCAAATATGATGTCCTTTGAGCACTGGCCCTCTACAATGCGAGCTCCCTCAAGGACCTCGCCGAAGTACTTCTCCGGCCGCCGGTGATCCTTGCCTTCAGTTGGCCTTGCGGTGGCAATCTCGGTGGACTTCATCTTCGCCCATTGTACCTTGACTCGGGGAAAGGCCATCCGGGCACCTTCTATGTAGGCCGACCGCTTGATGGCGTCAACCCGAGGACACGCCTCGACCAGCCGCTTCACAAGTCCAAAGTGGCTGCTGGGTATGGGCTCGGCTGGCCAAATACGGACTATTACATCCTCATGGCTAGTCCGGCCACCCTGTGTAGCTCCGTCAGCTGCTTCAGCTGATCACTAAGGGGCGCCGGATACTCTGGCGCAAGGTATTGTGACCAGAATAGTTTCTCTGTGGAGCTCCCCTCTTCGGCGCGGAAGAACTCGGTGGCGTCAGCAATGCTCCTCGGCAGATCCGTAAATGCGCTTGGAGAAGTCCAAACCCGGGTCAGCAAAATATATCTCTTCCTTGTAAATTTACTCTGCATGAGAAAGGCCTTACCATCCGCTATTTGCCTCACCTCTTGGATCTATTGGCGAGCACCCTGGGTCTCAACCCGGGCTTCTTTTCGCGCTTTCCAGCGCTTTGGTGAGCTCGGAGGCTTGTTCCGAACTCTTCTTCTCCAAGGACTCGCACTTGGCGATGGTGTCCTTGAGCTCTTGTTCGACCTCCCCACCCGCGCCTCATGTTTTTGGCGGGTGGTTTGCTCCACATCTAACTCCTTGGATGCTTTGTCAGCGGCCTCCTTGCTCACCTCTGCCTCCTTCTTGGCTTGGGCGAGGGCGCTCTTGAGAGGGACTCGGCCTCGGCTGCGCCAACTGTGAGTATAGTCATAACATTTAGTTAGTTTAAAAGATTAACACACATATCACTCTCGGGTATGTAGAAGTGTTGCATCCCTTGGGTTTCGTTAAACCGCCTATTGATGCGGTCGAGTTCCTCATCAGATAGCCAAAGCTTTCGGTTGAGCTCGGCAACCTCTGCGGCGTGGGCAGTAGCCGCCAGCATAGAAGCCCGTCCAACAAGATAGTATGATACGTTATCACTTTGTTTTTGATCCTCTATCCGGATTGTTCTAATTCGGACAGAGTCTCAGGGGCTACTGTCTATACATGGGTTCGGCCTTATATATATGTATATACAAAAAACTCGTAAAGAGCATTACGTCTCATACCTCAAAGCCCGTCAGTAGGCTGTTGAAGGCTTCGGTCAGTCCGCTCTTCGCAAAACGAACCTTTTCCATAACCGCACCCATCAGGGTGCGGTGTTCCTCCACGATGGACGCGCATCGCAGGGCTTCCTGCAGAGTGTTAGAGGCCTCTGGATTGATAGAGGTCGCCGATGGAGATGTTGCTCCTTCCCCCTCTGTCGAAGGGGGGTGTTGGTTCAAACCCAGAGCCGTATTGGTTTCTGTGGCGGTGTTCGGCGAGGGCCCGAACTGTTGAGGCCCCCCACCCTCGGTGGTCATGGGGGTTGGTGTGCCCCGCTCTATAGCGTCCTAGGTGTTACCCTTGGGCGCCTTCTGGACGGCCTCGTCCGCTCCCCCTCGGCCAGGAGATGTCCTTTGGGATGACACCTCGATGTCCTCCATGGCAGGAGGGAGAAGGCGTGCGATGGTCCGTCACTCTCTGCCTCTTTAGGTGCCAGAGAGTTCCCCTCCGAAGAATAGGGAATCGGGATCTCACGTGGAGGGCTGAAAAGCAAAGCAAAGATTTGATTTATATAATAGAGGCAGATTAAGCGATACATAAGTTTTTGATACTTACGTTTTGGCCAGGGGCTTCTCCCTTTGGATCCTCTCCGGGCTGTGTTCAGACTCTGAGTTCGAACTATCTGAGAGGATTACCCTCCCCTTCTTCGGCGTTGCTCCCTCCAGGTCCTCGGGGGCTGTCCTCTTCCCCCTCCTTGTCTTGAGTGGGGAGTCGCTCTCCACTTCCTCCTCCTCTTCTTCTTCCTCGTCTTCCTCATGAGAAGAGATGGCCTCGGTCTCCTCGGACACTGCATCCGAAGGACCTTTGCTGCGGGGCCCGTCCTTGGTCCCCTTGCCCTTCTTCTTGATCTTATTCTCCGACGCCTGATAGGGCGCCGGGACCAGCATCTCCTCCAGCTGAGGAGTGACTGGGTCTTCGGGCAATGGAGCCGGACTCTTAATCTGCTCCGACTTCTTGGTCCAGCCCTACAAAGAGGTGGGCTGATGAGTTTCGCATTAATCGAATACATAAACATGATATATCTTCAGAAAATTAAACACTTACCAGAGTGGCTGGATTCTTGGCTTTGAGGCCGACGTCTTCGGTCTCCATGGGCTAGCTCTTCCGCGCCTTGAAGAGCATCTTCCACATTCCCTCGTGCGTTGTGCCGAGGAAATGCTGCAGAGTCCGCGGCTCCTCTGGATTGAACTCCCACATGGGGGAAGTCCGGCGCTAGCAGGGGAGGATGCGCGGAAGAGCATAATCTGCACTACGTTGGTTAAACCAACATTTTTGCTCAGCACGTTGGTGATACGCATTTGCAGCGTCAGCACCTCCGTCCGAGACCCCCAGTCGTGGCCCTTCGCGGTCCAGGAGACAAGCCTCATGGGGGGTCCCGATCTGAATTCCAGGATTGCCGCCCACTTAGTGCGGCGCGACTCAGTGATATAAAACCACTCTTGTTGCCAGATCTTGACGGTCTCCACGAAGGCCCCCTTGGGCCACGTGCCATTGGGCAGCTTGCTGATCATAGCTCCACCGCAGTCCGCATGCTGCCCGTCCACCACCTTCGCCTTCATGTTGAAGACCTTTAGCCACAGGCCGAAGTGTGGGTGAATGCGGAGAAGGGCCTCACACACAACGATGAACACCGAGGTGTGGAGGAAAGGGTTTGGGGTTAGATCATGGAAATCTATCCCGTAGTAGAACATAAGGCCGCGAACGAATGGGTGGAGTGGAAAACCTAACCCTCTAAGGAAATGGGGAAGGATGACGACCCTTTCGCCGGGCTCCGGAGTGGGAATGATCTGACCCTTGGGTGGGAGCCTATGCACGACGGTGGCGGTGAGGTATCTTGCACTACAAAGGTCCTTTATTTCCTTCTCCATGACGGAGGAGGCCTCCCACTTGCCTTTGGAACCGGATCAAGCCATGGTCGGAGGAGGTGGTGGTGGTGGTGAGAAAGACGGAAGCTTTTCGGGCGCTGAGAGCTTGGGAGATTGGAAGGCAGAGGAGACCGGAAGGCGTGGGGGAGAAAGGAGAAATCCATTGCCCTCTTATAGGCGGTAAAAATGCCAACCATCCCCCCACTTGTGCCTTGAAGCTCGCCTATTCCAGATGAAAGCATGCGGCGTAAACGGTTGGATTACCCAAATTTTATTGATGAGCAATCCCGTATAAGTGGGCACGATCTCTGTTTTGACAGGACGGGCCAATGGGGCTTGACCTCGGAACACGGAATTCGGGGTGTAAAAATGGTTCAAAACATCAAAGGGTCAAGTCTGACGCTTCACCAAAAAAATTTGTCAGTAAAAGACACTATTCCTATTTTTTCTATATCCTGCCTTCACGGCTTAACTACGCAAAGCCGTATACAATTCTTTTACGGAGGAAAACTGATGTGTATTATTCAACGAACCCACCTCCCAATGTCGAACACGTCGTCATTGAATACTGGTTCAGGGGCTACTGTGGGAGTCCTGGACTAGGGGGTCCTCGGGCGTCCGATCTATGCGATATGGGCCGGACGAATGGGTCGTCAAGATACAAGACGGAAGATCACCTCTCATGTCCGGTAGGGACTCGCGTATACATGGATGGCAAGTTTAGGTGTCCGGATATGTTATTTCCTTTCTGTTAAACTGACTTTCTACAACCCTAAGCCCCTCCGGTGTCTATATAAACCGGAGGGTTAGATCGGAGGTAGGGTCACAACATTACTAAGCTAGCCAAACTAGGGTTAGCCAATACGATCTCGTGGTAGATCAACTCTTGTACCCCCTATACCCTTCGAATATAATCAAGCAGGAGTAGGTTTTTACCTCCATGAAGAGGGTCCGAACCTGGGTAAACACTATGTTCTTTGTCCATTGTTACCGTCGGTCCTCAGACATATAGCTTGGCCCCCCATACCCGAGATCTGCCGGTTTTTACACCAACAACGGGTGCAAGAATTTAAATAACAAAAAAAATTCAAATACTTGTGTAGTAGTGCTTGTACTTGAGAACATCAACTATCTTTATGACATTCTTGGATAAATTGCATACTTGTTTTAACATTCACTATATAAACCCTCTTGTTGAGATCATCATCAATTACCAGATGGAGGGATTGAAATATTCAATTTATTTTAGTGAACTGATCTGGTCATAAAGTGACAATTCATCATGTCCCAACAAACACACCACATATTACATCGAATTGATCTCGATCATTTGAGAAGGTTCACGGGAACATGAATATTGAAGATCCAAAAAGAGAGAGAATCATCTAGAATTCTAGATACTGCATGGACCCTAGTGTCCTAATGGAACTACTCACACATCATCATGGACGCAACAAGGTTGATGAAGAAGCCTCCAGCAATGGATTCCCCCTCCGACAGAGCTCCGGAATAGGCCTTAAGATTGGATCTTCGCGAAACAGGAGCTTGGGGCGCAATATTTATTTTGAATATGACGGAGGGTTTCGGTGTTTATAGGGATTTATTGCGGTGGAATCAACGTAAGGAGATGCGGGTGGGCCCGACACGGCTTAGGGGTGTGTCCTACCCCCCCCCCCCCCCCAGGGTACACTGGGCGGCCGTGTGTGGCCCCCTTGCAGATCCTCTCGATCTATTCTGAAGCTTCCACACTGCCTTGTTGCCCAAAAATTGTATTTTAATCGACAAGTGATTTTGACTTCCGTAGATATTGATTTCATGCGAAACCCAAAACAAGTATAAAACAGGAACTGATATTGCGCACTAAATTAATAGCATAGCCTAGAAAATAATATAAATTACTATAAAAGTGATTATATAATAGTAACATGGAACAACAAAAAAAATACATTTGAGATGTATCAGTGATGGTCATCAAGTTTGAGAACTATGAGTGCAAGATGAGCATCCAGAGGTTATATGCTTTGAAGCTTACTTCAACATCATGATCATGTACATGTGAAGATGTGATCAAGTGAATGCTTACCTCACTGTAAAATGAGGAAGCAATTCAGGAAACTTCACCAAGTGATAGTGGTCAAGTAAAGGTTCCCAAATTGAGGTAAATATTTTTTATATACACATTTAACATTTTTTAAATACAAGATTAACATTTTACGAAAACTTATATTTTTTGATGTCTTATTTTTTATACGCACTGTACAATTTTTATATATCTAATATATTTATCTAATACGCATCTAACATTTTGCAAATACAATATTAACAGTTTTTGAATGCATGGTCAACACTTCTTTCTATACACATTTATATTTTTCATATGCTTGATTATCATTTTTCAGATACAAGATTTTTTAACATGATTAACATTTTTTATTCACATTTAACATTTTTCAAATGCTTGATTAAAAAAATTTAAATGCATGGTCAAAAAAATCCAGACACCCCTCGCAAAAAAAATCCAGACACTATTTATATATTTTTTATTAATTTTCGTATACATGAGAAATAATTTCTCTATTCTCATTTACCATTTTTCAAATGCTTGATTAACCTTTTTTTCAAATGTTTTATGTAAAGTGTTTTTTCTAATATATTTATTTAAAATATTTGGAAGTATAAAAGTAAAAAAACAAACAAAAAAAGGAAAACAATAAACGTGAAAAAAAAGAGGCTGGTGCCTCCCGCAGGTCTGGGCCAGTCCATCTCGCGCTCGCGTTCAGGCGAGGATTCCCTACGTGTCGCTAAAAGCGAGACATAGGGGCGCCCTCTGATCGCTGACAGAGTAAACACGCCTGGTGGCTGACAGGAAAGTAGGAAACTGAAGAAGAAACAGCACGACGTCGTTTCGTACTAACTGGACTCCACGCCTCCACGGTCTTGTGCGATTTGTTTTTGGACTCGGCTCTGCGCAATAAATAAACTCCAGTCAGACTAAAACTCCAATCAAGTGTCCGAGAACGCCTGTGTATTGGTGGTCGCAGACAGATGTGATTTGAAATATCCATGGCTGGCACATATTGGCCTCTTCTAGCACCGTATTCTCTCGCACACGGCGAACAATCGACATATCGTCTATCGTGCGCTTCTCCTTCGAAGAAGAGGACAACCTGATCGACGGATTATGGCTGACGAAAAGCAAAGCCCGGAGTAAGTTGTCCACTGAATTTTTTTTAACACAATACATACGCAAGCACTCATATACACACGCATATACTTATCTCTATGAATGCACATATGCACACCCAACCTTACGAGCAACTTCAAAAGACTGAGCCAACATATCATTTTGAAATTTACGAAGTCACGGTAGACGTCTCGTCGTCCACGGGAACGTCTCCTCCCACTGAATGCGCATCGCCGGAAATTCTGAAATAAATTCAGGAATAAACGCGAGCACCAGGATTTGAACTCTGATAGGCTATGATACCACAGTCCCTCTAACCATCCAACAACGGGTTGGCTCGCAGCTGTCCATTGAACTTGTGTTGTACATTTAGCTTGATTGTTATGAATGTAAAAGTCCCTTATATAATTAAAAAAAAGGTAAACGGCCGTCCCCAACCGCCGGCCCCGACCAAATCCCCCTCGGCCACCAGGCGAAGCTGCTGCTGCCGCCTCCTCCAGCCCTAGCCGCCTCCCTGACCTGAGCTACCCACGACCCTCCCGCCAGCCCCGGGATTTCCTCTCAATTCCTGCATAGCCTCCTCCGGCGCCGCCGTGCACCTGTTCCCGTCCAATGGGCCGGTCGAACCGCAACAGGCGTACGAAGAGACGTCCTCAGGATTCTTCATCTCTACCACCACCGCCGCCGCCTCCTCCTCGTCTGGCTCCCTTCCCACCACATTGTTGCGGCCAGGTGTAATCTGGCGCGCCTCGGTCGTCTTCACCTATTATTACCATTTTTCTCAACATGGTCGAGATTTAGCTTACTCAAATGACAGTGTGAAAACGTTATTTATCATTGTTTCCGCGGATCTTTCTTCACCTATTTTTAGCCCTTATCCTTGTTGGCTCATTTTAGGCATGGTGCTGATAACAATGATGGACGAGATAGTGGTGAAGGTGCTGCTGTCGCTCGTCAACACAGGTAATTCTTTCACCAATATGCCTCCCCTTGCCTTCGATGTTATGTTCTAGTTTAGCGTGAGAAGTACTATACGGTCACGTTTGGTTGAAGTCACTCACTTTCAGTCCGCGGAATTCTGAATTTCAGTTACATTGTCGGTATAAGTATAACATGAAATTTGTATGTGGGACTGCTATATATAATGGGTGAAGTACTATCAAGTAGTCTCTCTGTAATCACTTTATATTCTATTTGTCGATAATTCTCTTGTAATTTTCTTTAATCATTTATAAATAGGGTGCTTATATGATTGATTATTCTCCTAAAATTGTTTGAAACCATCTGCAATCTGTTTCAGTGCTAATGCTGGTAGCGATGATGATGGGGATATCGGAGATCCTTTTCTTACTGATAGATTTGGAAATTTGACAAGCTGGAGGCTGAGTGATTTGGAGGCAGCAGCGAAGAATCATCTTGAAGATGGAGAAAGTGAAACAGAGCTAGAAGAAAAGAAATATTCCAAAAAAGAAATGCTAAAGCGTGATGCTGACCGTAATTGGTTACAATGCTTATGGTGATGGCCAACACCGTGGTTCCTCGTGGACGGGTGGTGGCCGCGGATACGCTTGGCAGAGTGATGGTACTGCCAAGAGACCTTTTCTCGGTCCTCCGGATGGTTTTGTTGAGGGGGCGTCTGGCCCTGACTATCGGCAGCGGGGCGGATACCGCGGTCATCGTGGTGGTCGAGGTGGTCGTTTCCATCAACGGCAGCCTCCTCCACCTGTGGCCGTCGAGCAGACGGTCGTCACGGGGCTGCGGAGTCGCCGGTTTTGTCCGGTCGGGCTATGGATGTGGTGACAGTGCTCGCCAACGCTGAGATACCTAGGTCTGAGACTACGGAGTCCGCTTCAGTGGAGGCGGCAGACAGGGCTGATTCGGATAGGGCATCCAAGTGGGCGCACAAGAAGGAGAAGATGTTGTGCTATCGTTGTGGAGAGAAGGGCCATTTTATTGCCGAATGCGTGGCTAAACTATGTGATACTTGTGGCAAGCCGGCTCATGATACGGGGGACTGCCCGATTTTGCGTGATCAGATGTCGTCCCTTACTATGTATGGAGTGTATTGTGCTGAGCTCGCGTTCTTTGAGTCTCCTAGCGCGAGGGAGATTCCAGAGGAGACCCAGAGTATGACCACTGGGGTTGTGAAAGTAACCAAAGGAGAGGTCTCTGAGACCCAGATTGTGCAGAGGCTGAATGAGTTAGCTCCAGGTGACTTCCAGCGGGAGCTCGTTAGTCTCGAGGCCAACATGTTTAGGGTTGAGTTCCCTTCGGTTGAGGATTTGCAGAGACTTCTGAGTTTTGGGTTGTGCAGAGTGACTGGCACAGAATGTATCCTCGAGTTCCACGAGTGGAAGAAGGTCGAACCTCAGGGCAAGCCTCTTACTCAGGTTTAGCTTCGTTTTTCCGGGGCTCCCTAGAAGTCGATGCAGGATGCTAGGGTCGTGGCTAGCTTGGGCATTATGGTAGGGAAAATTGAGAGAGTGGATATGGCCTTTACCCGAGCTCACGGGGTAGCCCGACTACTGGTGAGTGTTCTGGATATTGAGTTCGTGCCTGATGTGGTCAAGTGGACATATAGAGGCCAGATTTATAACCTCATGATTGAGTTTGAGGATGACGATCTGTTCGCTAAGGCTGCCAATGGGACTGATGTAGACATGCACGAGGGAGATGACAGCTCGGGAGCTAAGGAGGCACCGGTCGATGATGCTGGACGAGAGTTTTCCAACGGACCGGGGCCCGTTTCTCAGACGCCCCGGGTGGGGACAGCACCACCCTCGTCGGTGCCTATGACTTCTCTAAGATTTGGATCTTTTGAGCCTGCTTCTGCGCCTCCCAGACTTTGGAGTGACCGGATAGAGTCAGACGATGTATTTGAGCGCACATTACCTACCTTGGATTTTGAGGATGCTGAGAGTCCTGTTCTCAGGACGCGAAAGAAGAAGGTAGGTAACGTGCGCTCAAATACATCGTCTGACTCTATCCGGTCACTCTAAAGTCTGGGAGGCGCAGAAGCAGGCTCAGAAGACCCAAATCTTAGAGAAGTCATAGGCACCAACGAGGGTGGTGCCGTCCCAACCCCGGGCGTCAGAGAAATGGGCCCCGGTCCATTGGACAACTCTCGTCCAACATCATCGACCGGTGCCTCCTTAGCTCCCGAGCTGTCATCTCCCTCGTGCATGTCTACATCAGTCCCATTGGCAGCCTCAACGAACAGATCCTCATCCTCAAACTCAATCACGAGGTTATAAATCTGGCCTCTATATGTTCACTTGACCACATCAGGCACGAACTCAATATCCAGAACACTCACCAGCAGTAGGGCTACCTCGTGAGCTCGGGTAAAGGCCATATCCACTCTCAGTTTTCCCCACCATAATGCCCAAGCTAGCCATGACCCTAGCATCCTGCATCGGCTTCGAGGGAGCCCCGGAAAAAGGAAGCCAAACCTGAGTAAGAGGCTTGCCCTAAGGTTCGACCTTCTTCCACTCGTGGAACTCGAGGATACATTCTATGCCAGGCACTCTGCACAACCCAAAACTCAAAAGTCTCTGCAAATCCTCAACCGAAGGGAACTCAACCCTAAACATGTTGGCCTCGAGACTAACGAGCTCCCACTAAAAGTCACCTGGAGCTAACTCCTTCAGCCTCTGCACAATCTGGGTCTCAGAGACCTCTCCTTTGGTTACTTTCACAACCCCAGTGGTCATACTCTGGGTCTCCTCTGGAATTTCCCTCGCGCTAGGAGACTCAAAGAACGTGAGCTCAGCACAATACACTCCATGCATAGTAAGGGACGGCATCTGATCACGCAAAATCAGGCAGCCCCCCGTATCATGAGCCGGCTTGCCACAAGTATCACATAGTTCAGCCACGCATTCGGCAATAAAATGACCCTTCTCTCCACAACGATAGCACAACATCTTCTTCTTCTTGCGCGCCCACTTGGACGCCCTATCCGAATCAGCCCTGTCTGTCGTCTCCACTGAAGCGGACTCCGTAGTCTCATCAGACCCAGGTATCTCAGCGTTGGCGAGCGCCGTCACCACATCCATAGCCTGACCGGACAAAACCGGCGACTCCGCAGCCCCGGCGGTGACCGTCTGCTCGACGGCCACGGGTGGAGGAGGCTGCCGTTGACGAAAACGACCACCACGATGACCGCGGTATCCGCCCCGCTGCCGATAGTCAGGGCCAGACGCCCCCTCAACAAAACCACCCGGAGGACCGAGAAAAGGTCTCTCGGCAGTACCATCACTCTGCCAAGTGTAACCGCGGCCATCACCCATCGATGAGGAACCACGGTGTTGGCCATCACCATAAGCATTGTAACCATCATCTCCCCATTGACCCCGGGGCGGTCCGCTAGTTCCACTGTTAGCTGGGTCACGTGGCACTCCCGTCCCTCCATTAGCAGTGCGAGGTGACAGAGCATGTGTCTGTACCGGTCCAGGCCGCTTCTGCATCGGCCTCGCGACGTGGTGCGGCGGCGGCACAGCCCGAGGCTGATGACCAGGCGCCGGGACAGGCATGACGGCAGTCTTAGACTGCGGCGGCCGTGGCCCTAGCGCAGCGCCGCCTCGTCCCGCAACCGTTCCCGGACCCTGCGGCGGTGGCCGAGGCCCAAGGACCGACCCGCGGTAGTCACCGCCGCCGGAAAATGCACCGGCGGCCTCTGCCCACCTCGACCCGCAGCACCGGCCACCACCGGATGTCCAGACGGTGCCACGGCACCACGTCCAACACCAGCCGCCGGAGGTCTGAGACCCGGCGCGCCGCCACCGCGAGCCGCACCGGCCGGTGCAGTCCCAGCCGCAACCAGATTCTCCTGTCCAGAAGCCGCTCCACCGCCACGGCCGACCGGTGGCTTCGATCCAGTTGGGCCACCCCCACGCCCCGCCATGGCAGCGAGAGGCGGTATACGTGCAGCACGGCCAGCCCCACACGTACGAAGCCTGGGGACAGCACGAGCACGACGAACCCTAGGCGGAGGCGTAGGTGGAGATCGATCAGGAGGCGTAGATTATTTTCTTTATTCGTTGGAAGCATGTATTTCGTTTTCCAGTTTCCTTTACCAGCTGGTGAAACGGGCCAAATCAGGATTCCAGTTCTAGTTAACATTCTGGTAATACCATGAATGAATACCATGCATATGTGCGTGTTCTCTTACT
Organism: Triticum timopheevii; assembly: GCA_963921465.1. Lineage (NCBI taxonomy): Eukaryota > Viridiplantae > Streptophyta > Magnoliopsida > Poales > Poaceae > Triticum > Triticum timopheevii. Next base: position 252,480,236 of record OY997262.1, on the reverse strand, counting down.
TTTATGAAATACTACGTAATAATATGCATTGGGAAGTCTAGGATTTTACAATTCAAAAACCTAAGCATCCAGCATACATTATATGAAAGTGCTATGTATATAGCGAGATAAGCAACAGCAATCAATCTATTTTCTCTGGCTATTCTCATTTCAACTCGCTGCCCAATTGTGTAGTCATGCCATCTACCTTCACACGGTAGTTATGATGTTGTAGATCAAAGTTTTGTAGCTTATTACTAAGTCATAAACTTAATATAATTTATATGCTTCAAATCATTCTCTCGTTTATCATGATATTGAAAAATGAAAATATTTTTGTTTTTGAAGGACATTGCTTTGGTTGTAAGAGTCAAGGTTCTGTGGACTTGAGGCATCCAGCTGGAGAAAGTTTGTATGTTGGTTGTTGGAGGTCATGTGGATTGCGAGTTCCCATTTATGTGGGATAGTATCAGTGAGGTACTGTAAATTAAGTGACATCTTTTTTTCCTGCTGTTTTCTTGCTACAGTTTTTCTATATACTGCATATATTTGGTTGTATATGTAGGGCATGTATAGTACGTCTATGCATTTGATCGTATTTCACATTTTCAGGATGACTCTGATTGAGAGGGAAGATGTCCTAGATGGCCATAAAGAATGTCTGATGGGAACGATGTTCTTCTTCTGTTATTCTCATTTTAACGTCTATGTGGTGCCACTTTTATTTGGAGGGCGTGTATAATACGTTAGAGCATCTACAACCGGGCATAGCAAATATGACCCCTTAAACGCCAGCGGACGTGCACGCTTAATGACCGGGCTTGTCCGTTTTGAGCCTCTATTTATCCGTCCGTGGAGCCACACTCCTCATTTTTCTTCTCATATGTACGGTCACTTGCACGTGATTGGTGGAGATGAAGAGAGAGAAATAAAAGAATAAATAAAGAAAGAGAAAAGGTGGTCCGGGGTGGGGCTGCGTCCTACGTGGCGGAATGCCCGGGCGCATCCGCGAGCCCTCGTATCCTCCTCATATTTGAGATGGATATGAGGGTTCGCGGACAGTCCGGACGTATAGGGATGATATGAGGGGTCCGGTCGGATCACGTTTTCCAACCGGGCGCGTTCGCGGGCGTATGAGGAATGATTTGAGGCGTCCGGCTGTAGTTGCTCTTACACTAGCTATATAATTAATTCTGAATTCATATGGCACGAACGTTCTCTCGTCTGCCTTGCAGCGTGACTGGGCTGCATACCGTCCGATCGGGGTGTGATCGCGCAGGGGCGGTGATTGAGATGTGACGAGTTAATAAGGGTTAGTTTGGTTTGTGTCCACACCTTAACATGCATGGCCTGGCATGTGACTGGAGCGTGCCTGATAACCGTTTGGTTGGTGCCTGGAAAGAAAAATGACTGCCTGGCCTGGCCCTCCCAAGCAACTGCATTAGCCTGGCTTCGTCGAATAAAATACTAGTAATAAAGTGCTTAGCACCAGGCAGCGTGTTTAGCCCGGTTCAGTTTCTACTCCTGGGCAGCAGCCTGGGTCCTAACCGTGAGACAAAAATAGTATGGCCCACTGATTTAATATTTTTTAAAGGCTAAGGCCTCCTTTGGTTTAGAGAAATTTTATAGGAATTTCATAGGATAAGATTTCTATAGGAAAAATTCCTTTAGAGCCCTTTGGTTTGTAGGAGTGTAATCCTATTCTTATGAAGAAATTCTTCCTATCCTTCACATTTCATAGAAAAATAAACATTAGCCTAGATTCAATGAAAAAAATCATATGATGTAAATCAAAGGGCATCTCCTTTCCTATTCCTACTCATAGAATTTAAAATACATGTCATCTAATTTTTTTTGACTTCTCTATTTCTATGATTTTCTTAGCCTATGAACCAAAGGAGACCTAAGCAGGCAACTGCAGGCAAGGATCAACTCAAACACTTCAAGTCCATGCTTGCCTGGCAGGCACAAATCAACGACAACTCAGGCCCAGGCCAGGCGCTAGTTTTTCTTGAGGCACAAAGCCAGGTCACCAACCAAACTAGCTCTAAATGTGTCACGCATTGACTGGGTCGCGCTAAGCTCATGTCAAGCATACCAATTTCCTAATTACTTTTGGTATTCATACGTTGCTTGTATAATAAATGGTGTTACTTCATACGCGCAATGACATAATCATTGGTATGTACTCCCTCCGTTTCTAAATATAAGTCTTTTTAGAGATTTCACTAAGGGACTACATACGGAGCAAAATGAGTGAATCTACACTCTATAATATGTCTATCTACATCCGTATATAGTTCATAGTGGAATCTCTAAAAAAACTTACATTTAGGAACGTGAGGGAGTACAACTTTGACAAAACATATGCTGCTATGCAACCATTCATGGATCCTCTACCCCGCAAAAGAAAAAAAAGAGCCATTTATGGATCCTCGTTGTGTTGTGGAAGTATTCCGAAGTGTTAGAAGGGAGAGAGAGGTTTGGTGGAATATTTTCATTGTATTGCTTGAGCCTCGTGGGCATATATATAGGAGTACAAAGATCAACTTGGAGTACAAGACAAGGCAGGAACAAATCCTAGTCTATCCTATACTTCCTAATAATCCTTATACTCAACATCCCCCCGCGGTCACAACGATAGCGACGCAGACGGTGAGACTGGAGAAGAATCCGAAGGCAAGCCGACGGACACCCCCCCCCCCCCACAGTCGTAACGTCGACGCATCGCGGAGTTGTGGCTGGAGTGGCAACCGACGAGGTTGCTCAAGCAAGGCGGTAGCCCTTTGTGCCGTTGTCGAGGTAGCCGAGAGCGTGGGTGGTGGAGCCGTGATCGAGGTAGCCGTGTGAAGATTGCCGTGGTCGATGTCGAGTCGGGGTGACCGGTGTCGAGGAAGTCGCCATGGAGCCGCAGGCGCAAGGTGGCGCCGAGTTAGTCATGGGCGCAGTGGTGTCGAAGTAGTGGTGCGCCGGGAAGAAGATGTTGTTGACGACGCGTCGCGGCGGGTTTGCCAAGCCCGGGGACACATCATGGACGAAGGCACGCCGGTGTTGCCAGCACCGGGCATGCGTAGATGGACGAAGACGAAGTTGACAAAGTGCTACACCAGGCTTGCCAGGCCCGGGGACACGTCATGGACGAAAGCATGCATCGGTGTTGCCAGCACCGAGCATGCGTAGAAGAGGGACCTGCACGAGATGTACGCCATGTCGGAGAAGTCGGAGGGGCCAGCAGAGAAGAACTCGACGACGATTGCGGCGTCCATCGGCACGGGGCCGATGTCACCAACGGTGGTCGGAGTAGACGAAGTGGTCGGGGTAGATGACGGCGACGCTGGCGACGGGCTGGCGCTTGGATGAAGATGAAGGGGGTGGACGGGCGGCGGCGGCGGCCAAAGAAGAGCGGCGGCGGCGGCCTGACGGCGGCGGCGGCGGCTAGGTTAGGAGTGCAGTGGCGATGCTCGAAGTAGGCGAAGAACCCTGACAGCATGACGAAGACCGGCGCGGAGGGTGGTGTTCCCGCGCCAAGGGAGACGGCGCGACACATACCACAGCAGGTCGACGCGCGGTGACGGCGGAGTGGACCGCGGGCCGCGGTGCTACGGCCCAAAGGGGCGACGCAGCGGCGGCAGGCGGGTCGGGGCGACGACGGGAAGACCTCGGGGCGGCGGCGGGGACCGCGGGCCGCGACGCTGCGGCCCGAAGGGGCGACGCAACGACGGTTCGCGAGTCGGTGCAACCGCAGGGACGGCCTCGGGATGGCGGCGTGGGCCGCATGCCACGCTCGCTACGGCCCGACGGGGCGACACAGCGGCAGCGCGAGGGTCGATGCAGCCACGGGACGGCCTAGAGCAGACGCCCTCGGGGCAGCGGGGGACCGCGGGCCGCGGCACTACGGCCCGAAGGGGCGACGCAGCGGTGACGCGGGTCGGTGCAGCCGGGAGAAGAACCACGGGGCGGCGACGCAGCGGCAGCCCGATGCTCGATCGGTGGAGAGGCGCGCTGAACTCGGGGACGATCTTCGTGGGACATGCGAAGGCGCGCGTAACCGACGGGCCAGGTCGGTCGCGCGGCGTAGATGAGGCGGATCACGGCGGCGAGCGGGTGATCAAGCCGATCGCGCGCGAGGTCGGGGACGCCGCTCGGTGAAGGCGTGGTGGCGGCGGAGTCCGAGATGAAGCCGGCGGCGGCGGGCGCCAGGGCGGCTATGATTGGCCGCCGCATGGCGCGAGGCCGCCGTGTCGGGATGATGCAGGAGTCCCGGTCGGAGCAGGCGGTGACGGTCGGCGTAGATCGACGGGCGGGCCGTCGCGCGGACGGCGGCGGTGAAGGGCCGCCGCATGACGCGAGGTCGCCGGATCGGGGCGACCGGTGGGCCGACGCGCGGACGACGCGCGAGGCCGCCGAGTCGGGGCAACCGGTGGGAAGACGCGCGAGGCCGCCGGGTCGGTGAAGAAGCCGGCCAATCGCGCCGGTGTTGGAGTAGAGGCGCACAGTGTCGACGGCGGCGGTGGGCGACGCAAACCGGATCACATAGACCGGAAAACCAAAAGTAGACGCCGATCAAAGCGACCGGCGAGAGAGAGAGAAAAACCCGGATCAAAGGATCGGAAAAAAGACTCTGCAGCCGGCCAACACGACCGGCGGACGAACCCTAGGTACGGGCGGCGCGGCCCCCGGCGGCGGTCAGGGAGGCCGACCGCCCCGGGGGCGGCGCGCGGGTGCGGAAGCGGCGGTTGCTAGGGCTTAGGATCGATTTGCGATAGATACCATGTTAGAAGGGAGAGAGAGGATTGGTGGAATATTTTCGTTGTATTGCTTGAACCTCGTGGGCATATATATAGAAGTATAAAGATTAACTTGGAGTACAAGACAAGGCATGAACAAATCCTAGTCTATTCTATACTTCCTAATAATCCTTATACTCAACACGAAGAAAGTGACGTTTTTAGACATGTCTTGCGTCAAAATTTGGAACCATTAACCAGAAATATTATTTTAAATGTTTGCACTTGAGATTTATAAATCATATGCAAAGATTCGTCTTGAGAAGTATTTCTAGAATATTGTTATATGCTACATTCTGGGCAGAGAGATGGAAAGAATGAGAGAGGTAGGAGACGGCCGCCCTCAAGAGATAAGGCAGGGGAACGAGTGGCTCCGAAGGAAGCGGTGCGTGGTCCCCACCAAAACACGTGGCGTCTAGGCGACGTTTCAGAAATCAGCCGGGTGATTTCAAAATTTTCCAAATAAATCTTCAGGTGACTGAAAATATTAAAAGTGATATTTTATAGTCTATTTATTAGGCATGTGACGTAGAAATCATATTTAGACAACTGATCTCGGCAACAAAATCCACAAGTTTTACAAGTAGTGTTTTGCAATGAAATCCATCCAAGACCAGCTTGATCAGGAGCGAATTGTGGCGTTCTTTTTTTCTCTAGAAGGGCTTGGAGGGGAGGTTGTGGTTGGCGAGGAAGTGCTTGAAGAGCTCCAGCGCCTGCTCGGGCAGCGACGTTGGCACCATGTGCCCGGCTCCTCTCACCGTGACAAATGTCAGGCCATCGTACACCACACTGGCGGAGGAGCCCAGTGGGCAAGGTGTGGCAGCCGCCACACCTTGATTTGGCACCAACTTTTTATATATGTAAGCATATACTTTTCTTTTTAGAAATGCAAACATATACTACTCGTTAGTTTTAGAACACGCTAGATTGATTCATCCAAACAAAGCTAGATGAAGCACATAAGTTAGATCGAAAGCACACAAACTGGCAGCTTGATTGATGTATTGCCCAGCACATGCCCATCTCACTACGTAGACGTACGCGAACCAGCTCGCTTCCACTGCACATACCCATCTCACTACGTAGACGTATGTAAAATAATTATCTTTTGCATCTCTGAGGCCAAAAATACCTCCCCAACAGATAGTGTAAATGCAAATAATAATAATAATAATAATAATAATAATAATAATAATAATAATAATACATTTCCGTCACCCGGAGATGCAAACTATAACACCTCACGGTGCAAATTTGCATCTACACCTTTAGGAGATGTAAAAGGAACGGCAATGCGTCAACCGCCCAACCGTCTTCATTGCACTTCCGCCAGCCCGCCCGCCGGTGATTTTTGCCCTGAAATGCGTCGCCGTCGCCTGTCGGTCCATCCCCGACCCCACCGCCGGCAGCAGCGTCGTAGCCGTGGCCGACCCGTCGATTTGAGTCTGCTACGCTGATGACTGCCCGCCTCCGCCGCCGGCGATTTGTGCCTGAAAACGCCGCCGCTGCCGCCTGCCCATCCATCCCGAACTCCATTGCGACCCCACGACCTATCCCCACCACTGCATGCGTCTTCTCTAGACATCATTAAAAGATTATGTGCAGTGCAGTTTGAATTGGCTATTATATTTTTGCATCAAATTTTTTTTAGGGGGCATCAATTTTGTCTAGTTGACAGTTTGCCACATCTTAATTTTTTTTCGTCCTCCGCCTCTGGTACACCACACTCCATCCACCAACCTGCAACCAACAAACACATCAGAAACAAGAACGTCCTCACGATGTAACGTGTGAGATAGTGTCATAAGATTAATTAGCAACCAATTAGGGGATACTTGTCGATGGGATTCTCCTGCTATTTTGTTCAGTTATCCAGTTAATTAAAACAGTAGCGGTACCTGCTTGTGACTGAACCATGGCGACCAGTCCTCCTTGATCGGCAGGCCGAGCTTCTTCAGCGTGTACCTCGTCGACGTCGTAGGGATCCTTGCGTCTGTGTCGCCGCTGAAAATCCATATGCGAAGCCCTTCCTCCGCGAGCTTCTTGACGATGGGGACGACCGTCATGTCGGAGTCCTTCCACACGGCGTTGATGCTATTGCTGAAAAGAAACACCACAGAAGCAAAACAGTATAAATTCAGCTACGAAAAGGTACACACAAAAACACAATCCCGAGCCCAACAAGGAAACTCGGCGAGGTGAGCTCACCGGCAGAGAACGTAGGGATACGGCAGTCCTGTGGTGTTGGCATGCAGAGCCCTCTGCACATCCTCACGGTTCAGGTACTCGGTGGCGTACGTCTGCGTGCATGGATCGAAGCCCATCGGCAACTTGAGGAGATCAAACTGTGTGCATGAAAAATCAATCGCACTGTTTGATCAGCAGAACACACATGCACTAAATTTTTTGAAGCTGAAGCCAAGGAGGATGCTTTGCTTACACGGCCGTTCGTCTGTCCGATGTTCGCCGAGGACGACGCGTTCAAAGCCGGGTACCCGAGGTCGCAGTAGGGGGTGTAGAGGCTGTAGACGTCTATGAGTTTGTAGAGAAGAAAGAACTCGCTCAGTGCCGCGTCGCACTCCGGAGACAGGATCTCCATGCTGAAGTCGCACGACTTGAGGAAGGCGCTGTAGAGCGTGTCGGAGATGATGGCGTGGTGCCACGCCGAGTCCACGATCCCCTGCAAGTCTGTGTCCCCGTCCATGTACGCGTTCCCGATCTGCACTCCATTTTGTTTAGTTACTGCTAACATTCAAGCAATCGCAGGATGGTGAAATGGGTAGCTTATTATAGCTGCATAGTACTGTATGTACCAGGATGCCTTTGAAGTTTATGTAGTTTTCTTTGGAGGCCTTCTTGTTCTCCTCCACGATGACATTCGCTAACTGTGGAATGTAGTGTCCTAGCGATCCAGTCGCAAGAGAATTAGAATGAGCAAACTGCAAAAGTCAGATCACGAGTACAGTAGTATTATCTAGCTATCTATGGATAAGTTGGCAGACCTGCATAGCTCTCTCCGGCTATGTAGAACTCTTTCGTTTTGTGCTGGGGGAACCTTTGAAACCACCTGACGAGGAAAGCGTATGAACCGTGTGCTGCAAAGGACGAATGAAATGTCATGTTATCTTGGGAAGAAATCCCTTCATTGTTAGGATAGAAGAGGAAACACATATATGTCTTGCATACCGGTGGAATTGTCTCCCGGTGGATCTATTTCGAAAGACGTGTTCGTGTATGAAAATCCAACACCCGCTGGAGAGTCCAGGAACAATAAGTTGGCAGCTGAAAGTTCACCAGACAGTAAGCTATACATGATTCCATTGTTATGGTAAATAGTACTCCCCCCGTCTCAAAATAAGTGTCTTAAACTTAGTACAACTTATTTTGGGACGGATTGGTTTGCACTTGCCTTGGTTCCAGGCATACGGATTGAGCTCGAGCTCAGGCACATCTTTCTTCACAAGAAATGGCCCGAGCTCCTGCGCCTGCCCAAACCCTACAGAAGAACACCCGGGTCCTGCAAATTTTGCAAAAAACACACGATGTACAGCTACATTACATGTGCATCTTTCACCCACAAAGTTTTCTGAAGCTCCAAGTTAAAATACAGTAAATCAGTTAGTAACCTCCATTTAACCATAGGACCAGTGGCTTCTCGTCAGGCTTCTCCATAGCCTCAAAGAACCAATAGAACAGTGCCTTGCCGAGGCGCTCATCGGTCGTGACGTACCCGGAGTAGTGCTTGAACGCATATGAGTAGCTCGGCGCTCCCGGCAGCGACACGACGCGGTCAAGCTCTTGCGCGGCCATTGTGGCCACGTCAAGGTTTGTTGTTGCACTGTCAGGCCGTGCTGCAACAGTGCAACAGAGTGCCAGTGCAACAGACACAAGTAGCAAGCAGGGCACAGTGGAAACCTCCATGGTTTAAGGTTTATCAGCCCCTTTTGCTCGGGGTTGTGGGAAAGTTAGGCATTGGAATGAAGTATTTATAGTACAGAGACAGTGTGTGGAGTGCAGAGACAACTGACAAGTAGATCGAGTCCTTGGCCGGCATCAACCTTTTCTCGTTGGCCTGATTCTCCCTCTTGCTTAGAATTACATGATTACTCTTTAAGAATATGATTTAGCAATGTTGTTATTCATGACAGACCAACAGTAAGAAAGATTAGCCATATATACTTACTTTTATTGGTAATTTCAGTTTGGAAAGCAGTGAAGGCTGTGAGCATGGGTGTACAATCCCACAACACAGCTTCAGTCCGGGAGAAAACTTGCTTTCGGCTACTGCGAAGGCCGGTGGTGGCGGCGCTATCTGCATCGTTTCCTTCTTGAAGGCATGGCCGTGGAGAAGGTCAAGGCCACTCTCTGCTACCTCCGGAGGAAACCCTAGATCGGATGATCAGATGACAGCGGCGCTCTGGTGTCGTTCCCCTCTTGGGGGTGTCATTCTTGGAGGTACACACGTGATCGAGGGACCAGAGGACGGATTCTTTGGTGGAGCGGTGCGTCGTCTCACTCATTGATGGCGGTGGGTCTCGGCGGCATGGCGCTGTGGTGACTCGGTGTTCGATGCGCGGAGATGGACTCGCGCAGGAGGGTGACGCGGTCTGGCGTCGTGGTGCCGTCGACGGCAGCTAGACCTGGCAAGGTAGATGCAGCAGTACAGCTCTGAAGATGGATTGGTGGCAGGTGGCTACGGCGGCCTCATACCCGGCAGGCGTCCTGGTTGTGGAGTGCGCCGGACCGGTGGGTGACCCATACCCGGCAGGTGTCCTGGATAGGACCCCAGGTCTTAGATGTTAGATTTGGCTGCGAGGCCTGTTTGGTATTAGGCCCAGTCTATTAGCATCCCTTCATCAATTGGATAGAAGTAGCGACAGATGTTGCCTAGACGGTGGCTTTAGTCTTACTGTTGTATCACTTTGTAAGGTCGTGTGTCAATAATTAATAAAGTAGATGTATGCATCGTTCAGATGGAGAGGCCGGGGGGCCCTCCTCCATTTCTAAAAAAAAAGTCCTTGCCTACATTTTTTGAAAAAATAAAACATTGTGGGTAACTGTGACTTCTCGCCCGTTACTCATGCATCGACAAATGTTTTTGGCTCCGCAAACGTCTCTTACAATCTGGAGTGCTTGTGTATTGTGCACACGGTTTCAAGTTTGCGTGGTTGTGTCCATGCCGGAATCGCGTGTGCTTACATCATCTTTGTTGGCTCATATTATCGTTGCTATTTTTTCTTTTTTTTTATTGATTTTTCATCCTTCTAGGCATTGTTTCAATCTTATATGACTTAATCCTTTGTGTGTGTGTGTGTGTTAATGTTGTTTTTGTACATCCTAATTCGGAAGAAGCCAAGTTTGTGTGTTCATTATTTTGAATTGCCTTAATGCTACATTATAAAAGAATAAAAAGGTACTACTTGTTGTGCCGGCTATTAGTACGCAGACAAACAAGTATCAGTTTTATCAGCATAAGCATCAAAGGAAGCATTGTCCTTTATCCCAAAGTATCATTCACTGGAAAAGGCTTTGCAGTCCGGATTGAAAATGACACTATATAATACTCCCTCCGTTTTTACGCCCATGCTGGACCTCAAACGGGCTTGCGCGTCGTGTATTGAATCACCAGGAAGCATGCCCATTTTGTGACCAAGAGGAGGAGAGCCTCAATCATCTCCTCATCGGTTGTGTGTTCGCGAGGGAAATCTGGACCGGTATATGCCTAGTGATGAACAGACCGGAATGGACACCAACATGGACACGGTGTTGGAGGCTAGGAGGATCGGTGCACCAACAAGGTTGACACAAGGTTGGGGGCGAGAGACACTCGGGCCTTATTTCTTCTAGGGATGTGGGAGCTATGAAAACATTGGAATGCGGTCGTTTCGATGGTGCTACGCCTTCGAGTTCTCAATAAGTAGAATCGTCCTTGAGGGTAGGACTTGGAAGAGAGCGGGCCTTTTTAAGGGCGACGTCAGGCCACTCTTCACGACCGTAGAGAGATGGACGAACGAGAGGAGTTAGATGATATGATCGAGTGAACGTGGAATTGGGGTTATGTAACCTATAACTGCCAATGTGGAGGGGCTTTTTACGCCCATCCTCTTCTTTAATATATAGTACGCACACTCATGCGTACTTGAAAAAAAAATACTAATAAAACGCGCTTAACTTTTTTTAGTGTTTCTGAAAACACAGTACAATCGAAGTCGCTCACATACACGAATACGCGAGACATCCAACTTTAACTATAATTTTCACTAACAATATGGTTACCTCATTAATATGAAAACATATAAAATCAAATTATTTTACAAGGTAAATATGGCAATACAAATTATACATGCCCAATTTAATTATTTTTTATATAGTGATCAAAATCATTCATTAAAGACCGTGCAAAGTCAAAGGGACACCTTACATTTTTAGAAAGGAGCAGGTGACATGATCATGTATATAATTGATATGATGTCACTGAGACGGCACTGCGGAATCATTCAACAGACCAGAAATGCTGATCTCAAAGTGACGAAGACATAATTATGCTAATAAGTTTGTATTGAGTTTTTTTACAACTCGGTTAATAAGGACTTCGGATAAAATATTCAAACTTGCTTCAATACTTATACGCAGTGCCCCTATGGAAATGATGCATATTAAATCATGGGACTGAAAAAAAATAATGACAAATGCCTGACACCGCACAAAGCATATTGCTATGCTTATAATAGGTTCATATTAATGTCTATCTCATAAATAACTCATCATTTTTAGAGAAGAGGCACGGGACGAGCCTAGCTCTGAATTAATAATGCCACAAACCAGTTAGGAATTACAAAGTTCAACAAGCAACGGTGGCCAAACGATACATGGAGTTCAACAAGTAGTGGGTCAGGTCGCCGCCATCAAAACACAGATGACGATTGCAGCCACTCCTTCCAACATGGGCAATGTTACGTTCGCTCATCGCAACACAGACGATGTTTGCAGTCGCCTATTGGACACGAACGACGTTGCAGAAGCACGGAGCAGCAATGGCCATTGTAACTATTGGGGTGAGTTAAAGCAGTGCAACGTGGTGAGTTACAGGGGGCGGTATGGCATGCGAGCGATGGCCAGGAATTTTGCAACAATGGCGGGGCCTTGTAGCACGTTGGCCAATGGGGGGTTGAAACTGCGGGTGGCATGTGGCGGCAACACTCACCTGACGATGCAATGTGTGAGAGAAATCGAAGCGAGGAAGAAAAGGGAGTCATGACAGAAAACGTGTGGATGGGGATAAGGCTAGAAGGGATAAGACTAGAAGGAGATGAGTGGCTCCACAGAGACGCGTGTCACTTAATAGAGGCGGCCGAAGAAACAAAAGACAATTGGATGATTTCCAACGTTTTCAAGAAAGAACAAACAAGTAATTAGGCCTCGTGCTAGGCCGGTTAATGCTTCATCCTCAGCCTTGCCCGTCTAGACCGAGAATCATTCTCTTGGTCATAAATACCCACAAACTTACGCAACCTCGATGCCACCCAAAACAAGAGGAAATCCTATTTGGGGCTCAAGACATCTTCAACGTCGATCCTCGAACCACCTACAACCGTCTGGATTGAGCGGTCTGCACACATACTGCCATCTAACGTGGTACCCCATCGGTCCGCGGAACGGTCCAGACGTCAGCTTTCCCACAAATTAGAAGTAAAGTAGAGATTTTACGGGAATCCGGACATCTACATAACGAACAACCTCCACTTGCGCGGAAGGTGATTTGTTTGGCGGAAGGCTAGCATGTTTAAAGGCCAGAAGATGATTAGCATTTGGCGGAATCATTTCTGAAAATGACCATCACTCCACTCACTCATACGGCCTTCCTTAGTTTGTTATTAGTGGGTCGTGGCCCATAGAGACTTACCTCCACCAGCTTCAAAGTTTCCTCGATTCTTAGGGTCGTTTTCTCTATGTTTTTTACTTCTATTTTCTTTGGCAGTTTCCTATTTTCATTGGCTGTTTTCACTTATGTTTTCTGGCAGTTTTCTATTAGGGTTTTTATTTTGTTTTTGTTTTTTCTTTAATTTTAACTTTCTAGTTTTCTAAATCATGAGATTTTAAAAAAAACTAAGATTATTTTTTCAAAGTGGTGATTTTAAATTCGTGAACTATTTTTGCAATTGGATAAAATATTCTAAAATTCAGGAATATTTTTTAAATAAATATATATTCAATAATTTTTGTATTTGGTGGATATTTTTTCAATCAAAAATAGTTTTTAAATTTTCAGGGAAAAATTTAATTCATGAACTTTTTTTAATTCCATAAACTTTTTACAATTGCGAGAATATTTTGTTCTTTCAAATATACATTTTTTTATATAAAAATGGATATTATTTTAGTGAACCAGTACTTGTTGGCGATCGAGGTGTGCAAAAGCGATCCATATGAGTGACTTAATTGGCCGCGGGCTGCCAAGGGCACGCATGAGCGTCAGGGGCACTCAAGAGGTGCTCCCCAGAGAGGCGACACTGAAAATGCATTTTTAACTTTTTGTTAAAATGTGATTTCTTTTGGAAATTCTAAACGTTTTGCAAATTGAATTTTCAAGATTTGATTTTTAGTTTTTTTATGAACTTATGGAAAAAATAGTAAAGAAAAAAACTAAACAGAGAATCGGAAAAGTCACTAAAGGTATAAATAAAGATAAAAAATGGGGATTCAGAAACCTTGTAGGAGGTTCACAAAACCGGTCAGAAACATTGCCAAAACCAGGTGGCTCGGATATGTGATACGTCAAGCTGGCCGGTTTATCTCGGATTCGCTTGCTCGCGGGTATGTGTGCATCCGCAGCAATTTGCTGCAGCCAGCCAGCGGCGAGTAGGATTCAGGCGCTGCTATGTCTCGCGTACAGCGAGTTGAGTCTTCTTACTCACTGAAGCGCGCGAGGATATGAACCGGCCTACTTTGCGGTAGGTATGCTGCCTCGTTTTCTTTTTCTGTTTTTTATCTTTTTATTCCATTTTTAGTTTTATTTACACTTCTAAATATTGTAAACATATATATTAGAATTTTTTACTTTACATAATATTTTTTTTAACAGCATGCTTTGAAAAATTTAGAATGTGTATACAAAAAATGTTGACCGTGTATTTAAAAAATAATGAATTTTTTTTATCATGTATATAAAAATGTTAATCAAGCATTTAAAAAAATATTGAACAGGTATTTGAAAAATATTGAACGAGTATTCGTAAAATGTTGAAAAAGTGTTCAAAAAATGTTTTGTAAGTATTAAAAATGTTAAACAAGTATTTGAAAAATGTTGAACAAGCGTTCAGACAAAGTTGAATGTGTATACAAAAAACGTTGACCATTTATTAAAAAAATGATGAATATTAATCAAGCATTTGAAAAAAAATATTGGACAAGTATTTGGAATTGATCAAGCATTTGAACCATGTTGAATGTGTTTACGATAAATATTGACCATGTATTAAAAATGAAGAAATTTGTTGATCATGTATATGACAAATGTTAATCAAGCATTTGAAAAAAGGGATAATTGGTTTTATGCCCCTAGTTGTGTCCCACTCGACAGTGTTACCTCTAATTTCCAAAAGTCAGCGGTTCTGTCCAACCCACTTTGGTCGTCTTGTGCTTTTGCCCTTTGACCGTTTGACCGTCACTTTAAAAACTTCATAACTAATTCATACTAAATCATAAAAATGCAAATAAGATACCAAAATGTTCGGAAAACATCACTTGTATCTCAATGTCACTTGCATTCATGACAAAAGTGTTGGTAAGTGCCCATCCGAGTTTTAGCTCTTATCACACCACCATGAACAGTAAAATCTTAAAAAGTTCAAAAAAATCCAAAAAAATTGGTGTCAAAGAATGATAACTGTTTTCAGTGCTTGCCAAGTTTCATCAAGGAATACCATTTGTGGAAGTCATGCCAAAATTCAAAAAATAAAAAATGGTGAAGAAAGAAAAAACAAAAAAAAAGACAAAGAAACCGGCTCGAATCGCCTCAAATAGGACGCGCCTCTACTAGTTACCACGAAATGGACCTGAGCGGAGCGACTAGCAGCGCCTATGTTCTCGGTGAAGACCATGGATTGATCTCTACTTCTCCCATTTCCTATGCTATTTTTTACTGGCTATACGCGCGCGAATGGGCCGGTCCAATACAACGTGATGGAGGAAAAACCTTCAGCTAGAGCAGTCAACTCAAAAAAAAAAAAACCTTCAGCTAGAGCAAACAACCTTCTCCCGAGAACAAGCTGACTCCGCTCTCTCCTCCAGTCGTCGGCTCGGCGGCACACGCAGCTGCCTCGCGGCGTGCACTCCGCCGATCGTGTCCACGACTACCTCCACACGCGTTACCTGCTCCGTCAGGCCGCGAGGATCGAAGACCAGAGAGCACGAGACGGACTCAGCGAAGCGGCGGTTCGCCGAGAAATCAAATCAAGCGCTGGGTTGCCGAGGCCAGGCCACACTCGTGGCTGCCGACTTGCCGGACGTGGAAGACGCAGCGTGAAATGTCAGTGGAGTGGGTATGTGCGTCGCGTTGCACCCAACCCAACGATTAATTTGGATGCTGTAGCATGCAGATGCGGTGCCCACGGCCGGTGGATGCCTGACGACTGACGGCCAATCTGACTCCGATCGAGTCAAGGTTTCCGCGCCGCGCCGGCCTTGGCTTTTACTGGCCTGGGTACGGCCGCTGCGTTTCCGCTTTGTGCTTCCATCGTCGCCCTTCACTACTCGCGACGCAAGATCAGTGCAGCTCTACGAAATCCAATTGTTTAAGGAGCACTACGCCCCCACTCCCGCTTGCTTTGCGGTTAGTCAGGGCATCTTCAGCAGCGCCCCGAAGAAGGCCTTCTCAGGCGATTTTTTTGCGCCGGCGCCGAAAAAACGGCCCAGTCGTGCCCCCAGAAGCCCGATTTTCGCCGGCTTGGGCCGAAAACAGCGCCGGCGGACCCAGCCCGAACCCGGCGCGCTGGGGACGCTCGGGGGCGCCGGGCGAACTTTTTTGGCGCGAAGAAACCGCGGCCCGACGCGTCAGCGACCGGGTTACTTCTCGGCCCTTCGTCGTCCTCATCGCCTCGTTTCCCGCGGCAAATCAATGCCAAAGCTGCCGCGCTGCCGCGCCAGTCAGCCTGCGCCATTGATGCTTCACGGGCGGCGCAGTGAAGGGCGGACGACGCGCGTCCCTCGCCCTCGCCTCGCCCGCCACGCGTACGCACGGTGCCACGCGTGTGGGCGACGCGTCGGCCTATATATGCCGCGCCCCGGCGCACTCGGTCGTCACACTTCCCCCTCCGCCGTCGCCCCTTCCCCTCCGCCGTCGCTCCTTCCTCCCTCTCCTCTCCTCCTTTTCACCGCCTCCAATGGCCGAACGTTTCCCAGGCGACGGCGCGGCGGCGAACGGCTTCGGCCGCCGCCATCTCCATGAAGACGAGGCTCGCCTCCTTTACGAGGCCGAGTACCCGGTCCCGCCGGACATGCGGGTGCCCGGGGCGTGGAGGATCAGCGCGAGCGGCGTGCCGGTGCCCCCGGTACCCTCCGGCGCAGTGCGGCGCGCGGAAATCGCCCGCATCCGCTCGAACCTGCCGCCTGCGGCGAGGGAGGCGCCATGGTACGCCCCCGACAGCCCGCTGTGGGAGCCCTACTTCCGCCGCCGTCACGCCCAGCAGCTCGAGGCCACCAACGGCGTTGTGCCCTTCGGCAGGCAAAACTCCGCCGGCCGGCGTCGATGGTGGGGCGTGCCAGGGCGCACGCTGGACGCCGTCCTCGAGTACATCGAGGGCGGCAACACGCCGCGCCTCGACTACCCCGCTCCCCCTTCCTTTTCACGCCGCCGGGGAAGCTCCTGGACCCCGAGGCGCATGGAGACCGGGGGGTCCTCCTCTTCATCCGGCGGCTCGCCCTGCCTCCGCCCCGTCAAGCCGGAGCCCCAGGACACGCCTGTGGCCGCGCGCACCCGCAGCTCCGGCGTCCGTATCGGCGCCCCGTCAAGCCGGAGCCCCACCGGCCGTTTTGTCCTCGTCGAGCCCAAGCCGGAGCCCGGCCTCGTCGAGCCCAAGAAGGAGCCCGGCCTCCCCGCGGAGTACGAGGAGATAGCCCGGCGCGGCTTCTCCGACGAGGACGCCATGCGGTGGGCGCGGGAGGACTACCTCCGCGAGGAGACGGTCCGGCAGTGCCGGGCCCTGGAGGAGATCGCCACCCGCAAGCGCGGGCGCGAGGACGAGCACGGCGTCGTCATCCTCGACAGCGACGACGACGACGCCCCCGGACCTTCCAACCCGCCGCGCCAACCGGGGGAGGGGTGCAGCAGGGACGGCGGAGGTTTAGGCGGGGGCGGCAGCGGCGACGACGACGACGACGACGACGACGGCGGCGGCGGCGACTACACGCGGTTCTACAGCCTCCTCGGCATGTAAACGCGTTGGGCGGGCGGCGAGGCGGGCGGCGAGGGAGACGGCGGGAGTAGCCCGCCGGTTTTTTTTTTTGTAAAATATGTTTAAGTTTGAACGAACTCGCCGAAGTTTGCTATGAATTTGCGCCGTGTTTGTGACGTGTTTAAATTTTTTTAAAATCCCGTGGGCGCCGCGACTGGGGGGCATCACGCCCTCAGTGCGCCGTTTAGCGCCGGTGCGCCCCAGGGGCGATTTTTTGCCCCTCCTGGGGGCCAACGGCTGGAGATGCCCTCAGTATCCGGTCGATGCGTTGCGTGCTAGTAGTAGCCGTGCTTCCAGCTCATGCTTTGGCAAATGATTATTGACTAATCAGACGTGTTCTAACTAACTTGGGCTTAAAACAAAAGCATGGTACGCGTAGGCCTAGGGCAATTTCTCAGGCTGGTCCATTCCCCTTCAAACTATCCATCCACTGTCGCCGTCTATTGTCATCATCATCATGAAATTTCATGATCATGTCCATGTTCCACGGCTGATTAGTCATCCTCGGATAGCAATGCCGACAAACTTGGCGGTGGGGCGACGTGACCCTAATCCCCAGGAGCCGTTTGTCTCTTCTCAACATAAGTTAAACTTCCAGTAGTACAGATGAACTGACTTGTCCTCCTTTTCCACAAGACAGGAAAAACTCTTGCTAACACTCAACCGCAGCACACGCATGAGCATGAGCATACAGTTGTAGGCCACATCGACTTAATTCTGACAGTGACGGGCACGGTGTCGACGTCGACACGTCGATGTGTACGCCATGTGCTGTGCTGCGTCTACGCTGCAGTCCACGTACACATGCATCCAGCTGGGACCCGCACGCCGTCGATTGATCGGTCACATGCATTGATGCATGGGTGAATGGATGGAGCGCCGTGGCCCGTGTGTCATCAATGTTCGCATCGCAGGCCAACATTGATAGTACGTATATCTCCGCTTGGAACATGCCGACCACGTATGAAATTGCTTCTTGGGAGAAAGAGCGGGCGGCTCCTCTAGGGGACCAAGCAGTGAAAATATCGTAGTAGTGGTACTAGAGTAGATGCGTGTGCTGGCAAGCAAGCAGTTGGGACCTGTTTGGTTGCCTGCATTAGATCGGGTCAGGCCTGCGTGGACAGAAAATGAGATGTTTGGATGCATGTGTTCATTGTTTTGGCCCGCACATCACGAACCTCGAAGCCACCCCTCAGCTAGGCCCGCTAGGAACGTCTGAATCGGCCGTTTCCAGCAAGCCGGACTCGAACGATGCAGGCGAGGGGAACGCCGCGGTGTGCAGCTGCAAGCAGGGAGATGGTGGGAGCGAAGGCACATCTCCAAAAAAGCGGCGGGACGAATTCGAGTCACCGCTCACCGAATCGGTCGCCCTATATATCCAGGATGATCGCCGTGGCAAAACTCCCGCCACCATTCCCCCCTCTCGAGCTTTCCCTCCGGTGCAGATCCACTTCGACGACGAGGTAAGCGACACAACTACTCCGGCGACCGATTGACTGCGGCGGCTGGTCGGCTCCTCCTCCTCCTCTCCGACGTGCCAGACACCTCCTCCGCGGCTCTTCTGATGGCGTCTGTAAGTTCAATCACCACGTCCTCTCTACTAGTTATTGCTAGATCTGTCCATGTGGTAGGGTTAGATCTTCTGATCTGTTTGACTGTGATGTTGTAGTCTCATCTGGATCTAAATCTTCTTCATAGTTATAGAAGCCATTTCTTGTTTGCCTCCTTCGCCTAGCAATTCTCTTCTTCTTAATCAATGAAAATAGCAAATCTTTTACCTCGTTTCAAAAAAAGACTGTGATGTTGTAGTAGCTGCTTGTGATGGATTTGGAGCATGCTAGGGGTTGTTTCCATATGGGTAAGTGTTGGTAGCTAGTGGTCATGGATGGATCAGTAGTATGCTTAGATGTGTGATATGCTAGTGTGCAAGTGTTGAACAAGACCATCCATGTGTCCATGATTAGTGCTCTATTATGCTGTGTTGAGCTGTGGTGTGCTTTGATGGATTTGGTAGTGTTGTCTTCAACTAGATCATCCATGTGTGCATGTGTTGTTGCTAGTTCGATCTGTCCATGTTGTATTGCTAGTTCCTACTATCCATGTGCAGTGTCTTGTGGTGTTGATGACGTTTACTTATGTAGGACATGACCACACAAGAGTTTAGTCAGGCCCTCGTGCTATCCGAGAGCCAGTTCCTGACGTCGTACGTCGAGGACTCCCAGCCTCCTATGGACCAGATGCCTCCTTATTAAGAGGTTTTCGAGGTGCCGCCTATGGTTCCTCCATTTGTGCTCGCTCAGCCCAATGTTGTTGCTCACGCTGCTGCTCAAAAGGCAGCCGCAAAGGAGAAGAATGATGGCAGGGGAACAACATGAAATGGCAGTCGTTCCTCTCCACTTTTGTGCTTAACAAGATGTGTGGGATCATAGCTAGTGGGGTGAGGACTGACAAGGGCTTCAAGGAGGTGCACTTGAACCTTGTCGCAAAGCAGGTGTTTGACTTCTGTGGACAGAAGGTCACCTTGACCCAAGTGTACAACCACCTGAGGAAGTGGAGAGCGAGGTGGGTCACCGCGTCCATGCTGAGAGACCTCAACGATGCTTCATGGGATGAGGAGACCTGCTCGATCCTTCTGGAGGCAAAGCACTACCAAGGTCACATCGTGGTTAGCTCACAAACTATGCCATTCTAACGAACCAGCAGTTTAAGCCTATGAACCATTGCCATTATAACTAACCTCTCTGCCCTGTTTCTTCTTAGGCTCACCCAAAGGCGCAGAGTTCCTCAACACCCCTATCCAGAACTACCACCAGATGCAGCAGATCTTCTCCTTCGGGCTGGGAACCGGCAAGCATGCCATGGGCTCTAGTCAGTCGCTGGGCTCGCCGATGCCCGAGTTATCCAGACACCCAGGAGTCAGACACCATCAGCGTTGATGCTCCTGAGAAGGATGGTGAGCACGTTCCTGTGCTTGATAGGAAGAGGAAGCGGGCAGGCTTCATGGAGGAGGAGTTGAGCATCTTTAGCAGCATGACTGAGGCAGTGAAGGAGGTGGTCACCGCCATCAGGGAGAGCAAGAGTGTGGACGTCCACCCTGAGATCTACGGCGCCGTCATGGAGTAGATTGGCTTCAACCTGGAGGCTCTCATAGTGGCTCTCAGCCGCCTGCTAGACAACAAAGCCTAGGGTGTTGGGTTTGTTGCCATGGGAGTGTTGGGGAATGTAGTAATTCCAAAAAAATTCCTACGCACACACAAGATCATGGTGATGCATAGCAACGAGAGGGGAGAGTGTTGTCTACATACCCTTGTAGACCGTAAGCGGAAGCGTTAGCACAACGCGGTTGATGTAGTCATACGTCTTCACGGCTCGACCGATCAAGCACCGAAACTACGGCACCTCCGAGTTCTAGCACACGTTCATCTCGATGACGTCCCTCGAACTCCGATCCAGCCGAGTGTCGAGGGAGAGTTCCGTCAGCACGACGGCGTGGTGACGATATTGATGTTCTACCGTCGCAGGGCTTCGCCTAAGCACCGCTACGATATTATCGAGGTGGACTATGGTGGAGGGGGGCACCGCACACGGCTAAGAGATCCAAGGGATCAATTGTTGTGTCTTTGGTGCTAGCCCTGCCCCTCTATTTATATGTTGAGCCCCGGGGTCGAAACTTGGAGCAAAAGCCTCCTCAAAGTCGGTTTTGCCCGAAAGGCAAGAGTCCCACACGGACTCCAGGACCAAACGCTACAATCCTTGGTGTCTGGTCTAGACGCCATGGGCCTCGGCGTCTGGCCCAGGGCCAGACGCCAGGGTCTCCGGCGTTTGGCCTCCTGGCCTCCGCAAAACTCCTTTTGCACCGACCTAAAGCCTCATGGGCTTGACCCCATGGCCTAACCATATCATCCAATATATGAATCTTTACGTCTCGACCATTTTGAAACTCCTCGTCATGTCCCCGATCTCATCCGGGACTCCGAACTCCTTCGGTACATCAAAACATGTAAACTCATAATATAACTGTCATCGAAACCTTAAGCGTGCGGACCCTACGGGTTCGAGAACAATGTAGACATGACCGAGACACGTTTCCGGTCAATAACCAATAGCGGGACCTAGATGCCCTTATTGGATCCCACATATTCTACAAAGATCTTTATCGGTCAAACCGCATAACAACATACGTTGTTCCCTTTGTCATCGGTATGTTACTTGCCCGAGATTCGATCGTCGGTATCCAATACCTAGTTCAATCTCGTTACCGGCAAGTCTCTTTACTCCTTACGTAATGCATCATTCCGTAACTAACTCATTAGCTACATTGCTTGCAAGGCTTATAGTGATGTGCATTACCGAGAGAGCCCAGAGATACCTCTCCGACAATCGGAGTGACAAAACCTAATCTCGAAATACGCCAACCCAACATGTACCTTTGGAGACACCTGTAGAGCTCCTTTATAATCACCCAGTTACGTTGTGACGTTTGGTAGCACACAAAGTGTTCCTCCGGTAAACAGGAGTTGCATAATCTCATAGTTACAGGAACATGTATAAGTCATGAAGAAAGCAATAGCAACATACTAAACGATCAAGTGCTAGGCTAATGGAATGGGTCATGTCAATCACATCATTCTCCTAATGATGTGATCCCGTTAATCAAATGACAACTCATGTCTATGTTTAGTGTTGGGGATATTACCACTAGGCGTAAACCGGCCTACTTGGGCCGGGTTAACTTCATTAGTGGTATAAGCAGATGAAGGCCCAAGGCCTGTAGTCGGTTTAGAACATGTAGCCGTAAACCGGCATGATGTGTAACTTGTATTGTAAGTTAGGAATAGAGAGATACCAACCGGAACAAGAGTATGAACCGGTTGGGACTCTATGGACCGACGGGCGTCACCCGTGTATATAAGGGGACGACCCGGCGGCGGTTCAGGACAGACAACCAACAACTCGAGCCTAGGCGAAGCTTATTTGCTCCCTAGCCATCGAGACCACATCAATTCCATCACAACTAGACGTAGGCTTTTACCTTCATTGAATTGGCCGAACTAGTATAAAACCCTCGTGTCTTTGTGTCCGCTTTAACCCCTTCAAGTAAACCCGTAGCGATGGCTCCACGACTAAGTCCTTTCACTAGGACATCTGCCGTGACAAATCCATGACAGTTGGCGCCCACCGTGGGGCTATCGCACGATGGTTTGACGATCTTGGAGGGCAAGCTCAAGGGACTCGAAGGCTATGTTGTGGGCCGGATGACCAAGAGTCGTCGCGGCAGGATCTACATCGACGACGCAGGATGGGGTCCTGAGGCCGATTCGATCGAGTACGGGTACCGGGTCCCCTTCGGCGGCATACACGTTTTCATTGGCAAGATCGGTGAGCCTGGGCCTGAGACGGACATCTGCACCGACCTCGTCGAGACGGCTCAGCGTGCGAGATCTACCCAGGCTAAACCGGCCATGAAGCGTGCCTTCGTTGGAGTCATCCACGGAGGAGAGCGTGAGGACGAGTCAGAACACGGTAGCGAGACCGTCGTCTATTCCGGCGACGAGTCCTCGACCGGAGAGACCGAATCGCTATACCAGTTGCAAGACGATCAGGTTAGGGGATGTTCCGATGGCGACAGTATTCCGGACCCCCCAGGCCAGATCAACCGGGTTGGAATATTCATGGCCGGCACCCAGGCGGCGAAGCATTCTTCAACCGCCGCAGCAATGCTCTCCGGATCAGCAGCGGCAGTGGTAGCAGGGGCAGGAGGCCTTGTGTGCCCGCCAGTTCAAGTCTTATCCGATCTATTTGATGCACTAGCCGCGCTTATGGCAGAGGCCAATCCGGCGGATCAAGAGGCTCATGATACAGAAATTGCAAAGGTGAAGGAGCAGATCGTGCAAGCCAAAGCGGATCTGGCAGCAGAGAAGGACAGGATGGCTGCAGAGCGGGCCGCTTTGGACGCCCAGGCCTATAAGCTCATGCTTGACCAGAATGCATCACAGGAGGTCTTGAAGCGGAAGCACAGATCACGCCTGCCGTTAGGGTTTGACCCCCGAAATCTCTTTCACACTCCAGGAGCAGGGCCCAGTAATCCGCCGCAGTATCTGGAGGCAAACCGGATTGAAGCACCAGGGCCAGGAGCGACGGTCCAGCCCCGCCTGATGGAACCCCCTCAACAGAACATCGTGGCCCCTCTGCCGGTCTAGACACCCCCGGGTCATTATTCGAATCCTATGGACAACCTTGTTGCGGTCGCTGCACGATTAGAGGCCATCCCAGTCGAAGGGGACTCTCCGCAAGCGATAGAGACGCGCCGGGTTAAGGGGCTTCTCCGGACTGCGCTGATTCAGCAGGAAGCATATTCGTACAGCCGTGATCGGATTCACTCTACGCCCCGTCCAAGCCGGAGCTATAGCAGGCGCATGAATGAACCGGCCATATCGAGCAATGCGCGAGGCCGTGAAGCAGCCCGTGGCAATAGCCCGACAGGTGGTGTCCGCGATGCGCAGGATGTGGTGGATCGGGCCCGGGCACAAAGGGAGGCCGAGTTAGCAGCACAGGATAATGCGGGTCAACTTACACCGGTTCGCTCTACCACCTTCGCCGGACCAGGAGTCACATCCGCTTTGGGAGTGCCTTGCTTAATCCCCGCTTTATGTAATGTGCGCCTGCCCAAAGATTTCAAGGGTCCACGCAAGGTGCCGAATTATACCGCGGATTTATCCCCTGAAGCGTGGGTAGAGAGTTATGAGATGGCCATGGAGATGCTGGACGTGGATGAGGCCGCGTGTGCAAAATACTTCACCATGATGCTTGAGGGTACGGCTCGTACTTGGTTGAAGAGCCTACCACCCAATTCTATCAGCTCATGGGCCCAGTTGCGGGCCCGGTTTATACAGAATTTTAAGGATACCTATAAACAACCCAAGTCCATAGTAGACCTGGCGGCTTGTGTTCAGGAGGAAGGAGAATCAATGACCCGTTGGGTGCGCCGCGTTTCGGAAATTTTGCACTCGTCTGACAGGATTAATGCTGACTCTGCGATCTTAACCCTGGAAGGCAACTGCCGGTTTGAGCCTTTAAAATTGAAATTGGGACGCATGAAGCGGTTCTGTAATGACATGGGAACCATCATGGCCGCTTTAGTGAAGTATGCTGATTCGGACAGTACCAAGGATCCCGAGCCTGATGATGATGAAGCAGGGAAGGGAAGGAAGAATAGCAATTCCAAACAACAGCAGCACAAACCGGCGGGTCATGGAAACGGAGGCAAGCGCAAGGCAGATGGTAGCATGGATTTTGTGGCCAACACCAATGCACAGGACAGAGGGCAGCGGCGCAGAGGTAAAGCGGCAAATCGTAATGGAGCTCCCAATCCTAATGCAAGTCGTTTGAATTATTTGTTGAATCAGCCTTGCCCAAAGCACGGGACGAAGGAGTCGCCGGCTAACCACCTTTGGAAGGATTGTTATATTATGCAGGAGTTTAAAAACTCTAATGCCTTCCGGTATGACCATGGGATAGGTGGCGGTTCAGGATCCGGTTTACACGGACCGGGTCACGATGGAGCTTCCGGTTCAGGTTTCAATCAGGGCGGTCACAACAACCAGAATAATCAGAACGGCCAGCAGCAGCAGCAGCAACAGCAGTCGGGTTATCAGAGCCAGCCAAAGCAGTTGAGCAATGGGCAATACCATGTTTTCACAACTAGCTTGGATAAGCGCGACCGAAAACTCCACAAGCGAGCGGTGAATTCTGTTGAACCGGCCCTACCACGTTACTTACGCTGGTCAGAGCAGCCTATCGTGTGGAGCAGAGAGGATCACCCGCCCCGGGTTGACAATCTGGGCCAGCTAGCATTAGTGGTAGACCCTCAAGTGGGGGGTTATAAGTTCACCAAGGTACTCATGGATGGAGGAAGCAGTATTAACATACTATACTATGAGACATTCCGGCGCATGGGTCTAACAGACAAGGATCTCAGACCGTCGAATACGGTGTTCCATGGTGTTGTGCCAGGCAAATCTGCATATCCTGTTGGTAAGATAGCCCTAGATGTGGCTTTTGGGGACGAGCACGATTCTCGGACGGAAAAATTAACCTTTGAGGTGGTGAAGATCCGGAGCCCGTATCACGCCTTGTTTGGGCGGCCCGCTTATGCCAAATTTATGGCGCGGCCTTGTTATATCTACTTACAGCTCAAGATGCCGGGTTACAAGGGGACGATAACGGTTCATGGGAGCCGTAGGGTCGCTTTGGAATGTGAGGAAGGTGATGCGGCGTATGCAGAGTCGGTCTGTGCCACGGAAGAGTTGAAGTATTATAAGGACAATGTTGATCCGGCGGATATGACCTCTTTGAAGAAGCCAACTACAGAGCATGATTCAGATCTGAAGTTCAAATCGGCAGCTGAGACCAAGCTTGTTGACTTCGTGCCCGGAGATTCATCCAAGCAGTTCACTATCAGTGCCAACCTGGATCCCAAATAGGAAAGCGCGCTCATCAAGTTCATCCGTGAGAATCGGGACATTTTTGCATGGAAACCGTCTGACATGCCAGGTGTACCGAGGGAACTCGCTGAGCACACTCTTAATGTGGATCCTAAGTACAAACCGGTGAAATAGTTCCTTCGCCGATTTAACGAAGAAAGACGCAAAGCCATTGGAGAGGAAGTGGCCAGGCTTTTAGCAGCTGATTTTATTGTTGAGGTGTTCCATCTAGAGTGGCTTGCTAATCCGGTGCTGGTTCTTAAGAAAAACGGCACTTGGCGTATGTGTGTGGATTACACAGATCTTAACAAGGCCTGTCCGGCAGATCCTTTTGCCCTCCCCCGCATTGACCAGATCATTGATGCCACAGCAGGTTGTGAGCGTTTGAGTTTTTTGGATGCATACTCTGGATATCATCAGATCAAGATGGCGGTTAAGGACCAGGAGAAAACAACATTTATTACTCCCTTTGGAGCCTTCTGCTATGTATCTATGCCCTTCGGGCTCAAGAGTGCCCAAGCCACCTATCAACGGTGTGTACAGAATTGCCTACATAAACAGATCGGCCGCAATGTGCATGCCTATGTGGATGATATTGTAGTAAAGTCAAGACAGAAGGAGACGCTGGTGGATGATTTGAAGGAGACCTTTGACAACTTGCGAGTTTACAAGATGATGCTTAATCCGGCCAAGTGTGTCTTTGGTGTTCCGGCAGGCAAGTTACTGGGTTTCCTGGTGTCTAACAGAGGAATTGAGGCTAACCCGGAGAAGATTACGGCTATTACATCCCTAGCTAAACCGAAGTGTATCAACGATGTTCAGTGTTTGGCAGGCTGAATCGCTGCACTGAGCCGGTTTATCAGCCGCCTCGGAGAGAAGGCCATCCCTTTGTACCAAATGCTGAGGAAGACAGACAACTTCGTCTGGAGTCTGGCTGCTGATGAGGCATTTGAGGACTTGAAGCGGCAGTTAGCCAATCCGCCGGTTCTTGCAGCTCCGGTGGACAAGGAGCCACTATTATTATACGTAGCAGCTAATGCTCGGGCAGTTAGCATGGCTATTGTGGTGGAACACAAGGAGGCAGGCAAAGAATATCCGGTTCAGCGGCCGGTTTATTATATCAGCGAGGTGCTTATTGAATCCAAGCAAAGGTATCCGCATTGGCAGAAGTTGGTCTATGGTGTCTTTATGGCCAGCCGGAAGTTGAAGCAGTATTTTCAAGGGCACCCCATCACGGTGGTCAGTTCAGCTCCCTTGGGTGATATCATACAGAACCGGGAGGCGACTGGCCGGATTGCCAAGTGGGCTATAGAGCTTGGGCCACACGGACTGAAGTATGTACCTCGGACGGCGGTGAAGTCTCAAGCACTTGTTGATTTCATCAATGACTGGACGGAGTTACAAGCGCCAGAGGAGAAGCCGGATCACACATATTGGACTATTCATTTTGATGGATCCAGGCAATTGGAAGGCTCGGGGGCTGGAGTTGTATTAACTTCCCCACGAGGTGATAAGTTTTGTTATGTTCTCCGCTTAATGTTCCCTTGTACTAACAATGCAGCTGAGTACGAAGCCTTGCTCCATGGTCTCCGGATGGCTAAAGAGATGAACTTAAGCCAGGTTAAGTGTTTCGGTGACTCGGACCTTGTGGCTCAACAGGTGTCTGGCACTTGGGATTCTAAGGACCCGCTCATGGCTGCATATTGTCGGGAAGTGGATAATATCGCAGGTTGCTTCAAGGGTTATCAAGTGGATCATGTGGACCGTCGGAAGAATGAAGCGGCATACGCTTTAAGCCGGTTAGGTTCTCAGCGCAAACCGGTCCCGCCCAATGTCTTTTTGGACGTGTTGCACAATCCGTCAGTCCAGCTCCCAGGTGAAGCGGATTTGGCTATTCCTGACCCGGAGGCTCAATTGGTGGCAGCATTACATGCTATTCCGGATTGGACGGTTCCTTATATTGCATACATGACCCGGGGGGAGTTGCCAGAAGATGAAATTCTAGCAAGACAGATAGTCCGGCGATCCAAGTCCATGACGATTCTCAATGGTGAATTGCATCGTTGCAGTGTCTCAGGGGCGTTTCAACGTTGTGTTTCTCCTGAGGAAGGCTGTGAAATCTTAAGGGAAATCCATGAAGGGGATTGTGGACACCACGCCGGTTCAAAGTCTTTGGTGGCAAAGGCGTTTCGTCACGGTTTTTACCGGTTGACAGCACATGCTGATGCAGAGGACTTGGTTAAACGGTGCGATGGATGTCAGAAATTTTCAAGGCGTGCGCATGTGCCGGCTCAAGAATTGAGGATGATTCCAATAACATGGCCGTTTGCAACTTGGGGGCTGGATATGGTCGGACCTTTTAAAAGATCCAAGGATAAGAAAACCCACCTTTTGGTAGCAGTTGATAAATTTACCAAGTGGGTTGAAGCGGAGCCTGTCATCAAGTGCGATGCAGCAACAGCGGTGCAGTTCATCAAAAAGGTGATTTTCCGGTTTGGCTTTCCGCACAGTATCATTACTGACAATGGTACCAATTTATCCAAGGGGGCTATGAAGGAGTTCTATGAACGTGAGCACATCCGACTTGACGTGTCATCAGTGGCGCACCCCCAGTCCAATGGACAGGCAGAACGAGCTAATCAAGAGATCTTGCGAGGCATCAAACCTCGGCTTATGGTCCCATTGCAAAGAACACCGAGCTGTTGGGTTGAAGAGCTACCATCTGTGCTCTGGAGTATCAATACTACGCCAAACCGGTCCACATGATACACACCATTTTTTATGGTCTATGGAGCAGAGGCAGTTCTCCCTAGTGATATCCGGCACGATTCGCCTCGTGTGGCAGCTTATGTTGAAGCGGGCAATGAGACGGCACGGCAAGACGCTTTGGACCTATTGGACGAAGCGCGTGATCTAGCGGCTGCCCGGTCGGCGATTTACCAACAAGATCTTCGTCGCTATCACAGTCGCCGGGTTAGAACCAGAACTTTTCAAGAAGGAGATTTGGTGCTTCGACTAATCCAGGACCAGACGGATATGCACAAGTTATCCCCACCTTGGGAAGGACCTTTCGTCGTCAGCAAGAATCTGCACAACGGGTCGTACTATCTGATTGATATTCGAGAGCATCAAGACTCACGTACATCAGAGGAGGAGACCAACAGGCCGTGGAACATAGCTCATCTTCGGCCTTACTATACTTGAGCCATCGGCTCTATCTATGTACATATCATGACAATGTATATATTATCTTTGATATATCAAATCGGAGCCTCAGCTAAAGCGGGGTCTCTGTCTTTCTTATCATGCGAGGTTACACGGAGTGGTTCTGTTTAAAGCGGCCTCCGGTTTACCCCTTGACATTTGCTTTTTATATATCACTGGGGGCCTTGGTCGTGTCCGAACCAACGCGACACCCTTTGATAGGCGACAGCCACCAGATCATTTGGGGACATGGTCAAGTCTGAACCAGTCACGCCTCTTGGTCGGCCTAAGGCCACAAAATCACTTGGGGGCATGGTCGAACCCGAACCATTGCCACGCCTCTTGATCTGGCATATATGCCACGAATCATTTGGGGACCTGGCTGACTTGAATCATTGTCACTCCTATTGGGGGCCTTGATCCTGTCCGACCATGGTAATGCCATCTGATCAGCTCAGTATAGCATATTTTTGCAAACGGTTTTTATCATTGCCTTTGCTTCCATGTTATTTTCATGGTTTGTTTGTTCTTTGCTGTTGTCGGATTTCTTTTATGTCGACAAACACCTTTTTTCCGGTTCAGATGATGGATTTGATTCCCCTTTAATCCGGAGGAGTATGCCTGGTTTACCTTTTCCCCTGTTAACATCATGGAGTAGCAAGGGGGCTCATATTGATTCAGTACGGTTTAGACGGGAGCTATTTTCTCCCCCCTTTTTTGACGCTAATGGTTTATAAAACCGCCGCTTCAGGCTTGGCTAAGCCAGCTTCATGCCCAAACATGGCAGGTATTTATGTATCATCTATTTGTTATATTACTGATACACATATCAAGATCATAAACCGGCTGGCGGTATAACCGCCACCGAAGTTCAAATTTTTCTGATTGCAGGAAATATGAATTAAAGTTTTTCAAACAAAAGCTTCAGTACTTATGCACGAAGGCATATTCCAGGCAGAAGTTTTAACTATCATATTACAAGGCAGCACGGTGCCCAAACAAGATCATTGTTCTTTTGGAAAGATGTCACACATAGCTCTCCAAACCGGCTTCCGGTTCAAGCCTGCTCCTCATCCTCCGCCGCTTCAGCTTCCTCGTCTCTACCCATTGGCTGGAAATCAACAGTGGTCCAGTCGATTCCCATTAAATCTTGGAAAACAGCCTCTTCATGGATCAGGGAAGACGGTTCAATATCAGGAGCACAAGTGTGCTTACGGATTGGAGGGATCAGATTCTCCGCTTCAACAGTTGGGGCAGGCACTCGCTTGTTTTGCTCGTTATATTGCGCTTGATAATGCGTCAAATCTGCCTCTTCAGCTAGCTGGCAAGCCAGAGGGCGCACTGCACGGTTTATTGCTCTTAAATCCTCTTCATTGAATTCAGAGCCATCTTCTTTCAGGCTGGGATAGCCTTGAGCCGCTTCCAAGGATCAAAATCTGGCACCCATGCCTTTGCCCGGATCAAGGCATTGATGGCTCCAGTTCGGGCAGCGGATTTTTTCAGCTCCTCAATCCGGGCTGGAAGCATTGACAACCTGCTAAGAGTGTCCTGGATTAAAGAGGGCGCCGGGTTGTTATGAGAAGCTGCGGTGATGATCCGTTGGGCTCCGGTATACAATTGTTCCACCAAGGTGTAGGCAGCTTTCAGTTTCTTCCGCACATCATTTCCTAAGTGCCCAATACGTGTGCCTACAACAAGATTGGAATGGTCTCAAACCGGATTTACGCTACAGCAGGTTCAAATTATCACAGAAGTTAAAAGGAGCTTACCAAAGATTGCAGCAGTCATGGAGTGTATTTGCCGCTGTACGGCCGTCAGTTCATCCACCACCGGTTTAAGGGCAGCTTCAGCATTTTCCGCTCTTTTGGTTAAACCGGCCTTCTCAGTGGCCCAGTCAGCCCGCTCCTTCTTGAAGCCTTCTTTCAGCCATTCAGCAGTGCTCAAGGCGCTGGTTAATTCTTGCTTTGACTTATCTGTTTCAGCTTGCTGGGTCTTCAAGGCCTCCTGCAAATCGGCAATCCGGTCCTCCTTGATTTTCACCTCAGCCTGCATACAGACAGCGTTTAAACTTTACACAAGCGATCCAAGAAATTGAAGTATCAACCACATAACAAAGTTATATGCCTGATACTTGGGGGCTAATGCACCTTCAGTTTTTGCATATTACTAGATTGCAAAGTCCCAAGCTCAATACAAGTATTCAACTTGGCACTTGGGGGCTAATGGCTATTTGATCAAGTTATGTTCTAAGGACAGTTTTCTATTGGAGCCCCGGTTTACTTATGTTAAGTTAGACCGGCCCTTGAGGGTTATGCTGACGGGTTTCAAAAATGTTCAGGATCAAGTCCCGGTTTGACCAAGGTTACAAACCGGCCCTTGGGGGCTACAAGGATGAATGCAATGGCAGCAAGGAAAGAAGAAATTTACCTCAAATTTATCCCTCATCATTTTGACCAGGCCAGCTTCGCAGTCACGGCTAGTGTAAAGCCGGTTTAAATAGCCGGAGTGAAGATCTTGGGCACTCGGAGCAGCATATGTCTCTAGTTCAACATCCCATTTTCCTTTGTTCAAAGCGGAAAAATCCTCTTTGATGGTATGCTTGGTAAGGGTGACAGGATTCCCGGGTTCAGAGCGGCCCACACCGGTAATCACAACATCTTTGGACTCGCCGGTTTGTGTTGGCGCGGCCGGTTTGTCAGCAGGAGTGTGGGATTTTTCAATCTGGACGGAGCCGGCAGGCGGATCAGCAGAGGCTGGAATATTAATAAGCCCTTCTTTGGGAATAATGTCGTCTTGCAAAGGAGGATCATTGGGGATATCTTCAGAAGTAAACATTTCACAATCCGGCGCTTGGTCATGTTCTGGGGCCACATCTTCTTCAGCCGCTCTATCCAGGCGGGCCTTCTTGCTTGGTTTCGGTTTAGCCCTGAAAGAAAAACAAAAAGTCAAGGAAAAGCATAAGCCATTACGCAGTATACTGGAAGCATATGTTCAGTTTAACTTACCCAGCAACTGTTTTCAAAGGTGGTAGCTGAGTGGCCGACGATTCACCAGACGATGAATGAGAAGTGACCTGATAATCGGAGTCGGATGGATTAAGAGGTTGACGGAAGAAACCCGCTTTGGGATTTAAATCAATAAAAAGGTCGGAGACCTCGGAGGGGCGTTTTCGAACCGGACTGTTCGGTAAACCGGCAGAAGTAACTACCTGGCCACTGTGCCGGGTTGTGCGGCGAGCTTCGTGTTGCTGGGTCTTCATAAGAAATTGGGGATCCAAATAAGCAAGAGGATGAGAAAATTTAACTTTCCGGTTTGCCCGGCGAAATTTTGGCAAAGGCAAGATTTCTGAATCGGAAGAGAGAATAGTTACCTCAACGAATCCCTCATTGCTGGCTTCAGCGTCATCCTGACAAGCATCATCATCAATAAGGCGTGTAAAAAGCAAGCCAAGTGAATCAAGTTCTACCTCAAGATCCGGATTACCCACATCATCATCAATGGCTGGGTCAGATGAAGCGGTGGTTTTTCTCTTACGAGCTGGTTTCTTGATAACCTTGGTCTTGGGCCGGGTTGGCCGCCCTGCCTTCTCCGTTTTATCTTGTGAAAGCTTCTTGCTCCAAAATGGATTATCACTCTGAGTCAGCAATAATTAAGGGTCAGGCAGATAAAGCAGTAACAGGTTTAATAATAGAGCAATTAAAATCTTACCGCTGGTGGTTCGTTGGTGGTGCAGTAAGGAAGCAGACCGGTTTGAGCACAGAGGTGCTCCGGTTCATTCAACATCTTCTTTACAGATTCTGTGACTTCGTCGACGGAAACTTGAATTTTGATATGTCGGAGTGGGTCATCGACGCTACCAGTGTACGTGCACATCAAACCGGAGCGCCGGCTCAGAGGCAGAATGCTCCATGATATCCAACAGCGTGCAAGGTCTATTCCTGTTAAACCGTTGGCCATGAAGGCCCGGAGCTTGGACAGTTGAGGAGCATATTTAATTCTCTCCTTGGCACTTAGCCTTTGTGGAAAGGGGTGAGTGTTGCTGAGCCGTTCCGGACGGAAGCCAGGCAAGGGATTTTCATTGTCAGGAGATGTATCCTTGCAGCAAAACCAAGTGGCATTCCACTCCTTGGGGTGAGTATGAAGTTTGACGTGGGGATAGGTGATTTCCTTCCTCTTCTGAATGGCCATACCGCCCAGTTTGGTATTAGGACCGTCGGTTAATTCAGTGCGGCGGTTCAGATGAAAGAGATCTCTAAACAGCTCGACTGAAGGTTCCTCTTGAAGGTATGCCTCAGAAAGTACTTGGAAGTGACATAGATTGGTGACAGAATTGGGGCCAATATCCTGTGGACGGAGCTGAAAATTGGCTAACACATCCCGATAAAACTTAGAGCCGGGCGGTTTGAAGCCCCGGGCCATGTGATCTGCGAAGACCACGACCTCTCCCTCCTGGGGCGTGGGAGGACATTCATCTCCAGGAACCCTCCAGTGGATCGTATCTTTACTATCCAAAGCGCCGATCAGGACTAGATCGTCCAACTGTGATTCTGTGACGCGAGAGGGAACCCAGTTGCACTCATACACCTGTTTGGCCATGGCGAGATCTACAAGAAATAGGAGATCCGGTTCAAGGACACGCTGGATAAAAGAAGGTGTTGATCTAACTACGATAAACCGGAGGCAGTACTTATGAACCGGTTTTCTACAACATGGCATCATATGGATTCTGGCGGTTCAACCAGGGGACTAATGATATATACCGGTTTAGCAATTTTTTCTATGGTAAAGTTAAACCGCCTGATTTAAGCATCGGAAGCAATTGAAGCTATGGATAACTATGCAGAAATAAGTTTCACAAAATCTTGTTACAGCCGCGGATCTACAGCAAGCTCAAAAAAACAGGAAATATTTCGAAGAGTAAGGCGGAAACAGAAGTGAACCATTGAGCGGATATGTGTGGGAGATCTATGGGCTTAGATGAGAAGTTGCAAGCGGATGCTTAGGGATCGTTACTAAACACAGCAAGAGTTCATGGATTCATTCAAGATCAGAGAACAGATATGAGCGCGATGAACACAGCATGAACATGGAACCCTAAGAACAGATCTAGGTTAAGAAGGAGAGAAAGCTTACCGGGAACGGAGAAGATGCGGGAAGGTGCCACAGTACTCTGGTACGTTCAGGTTGATGCAGCGGCCCGAGACGAGGCAGAGGTCGACGGCGGTGGCGGAGCTCCAAAGCCGGCGACGTGAGGAAGAAGAAGAAGGGACGAAGGGGAAAGAAAAGAAATGACCCTTCGGTCTTATTTATAAGGCAACCGAGCTAGGTCAAGCGCGTGGATCCAGGAGCTGTTATTAAGAGGGCGTTATAAATTTCATGATGACGTCATGCCGGTTTACAGTAACCAAAACTGATGACGTCATGCCGGTTTACAACAACCAAAAATGATGATGACATGGAGGTTTACCAATTACCAGAAGATATCCAAGACGCAAGATTGTGTGAAGGATTGACATGAACCAATTCAAATCAATCTGGGGCCTAATGTTGGGGATATTACCACTAGGCGTAAACCGGCCTACTTGGGCTGGGTTAACTTCATTAGTGGTATAAGCAGATGAAGGCCCAAGGCCTGTAGTCGGTTTAGAACATGTAGCCGTAAACCGGCCTGATGTGTAACTTGTATTGTAAGTTAGGAATAGAGAGATACCAACCGGAACAAGAGTATGAACCGGTTGGGACTCTATGGACCGACGGGCGTCACCCGTGTATATAAGGGGACGACCCGGCGGCGGTTCAGGATAGACAACCAACAACTCGAGCCTAGGCGAAGCTTATTTGCTCCCTAGCCATCGAGACCACATCAATTCCATCACAACTAGACGTAGGCTTTTACCTTCATCGAAGGGGCCGAACTAGTATAAAACCCTCGTGTCTTTGTGTCCGCTTTAACCCCTTCAAGTAAACCTGTAGCGATGGCTCCACGACTAAGTCCTTTCACTAGGACATCTGCCGTGACAAATCCACGACAGTTAGGAAACATAACCATCTTTGATTAATGAGCTAGTCAAGTAGAGGCATACTAGTGACATTAAGTTTGTCTATGTATTCACACATGTATTATGTTTTCGGTTAATACAATTCTAGCATGAATAATAAACATTTATCATGAAATAAGGAAATAAATAATAACTTTATTATTGCCTCTAGGGCATATTTCCTTCAGTCTCCCACTTGCACTAGAGTCAATAATCTAGTTCACATCGCCATGTGATTTAACACCAATATTCACATTTGTATATGATTAACACCCATAGTTCACATCGTCATGTGACCAACACTCAAAGGGTTTACTAGAGTCAATAATCTAGTTCACATCGCTATGTGATTAACACCCAAAGAGTACTAAGGTGTGATCATGTTTTGCTCGTGAGAGAAGCTTAGTCAACGGGTCTGTCACATTCAGAGCCATGTGTATTTTGCAAATATTCTATGTCTACAATGCTCTGCACGGAGCTACTCTAGCTAATTGCTCCCACTTTCAATATGTATCCAGATTGAGACTTAGAGTCGTCTGGATCGGTGTAAAAGCTTTCACCGATGTAACTCTTTACGACGAACCTTTTTGTCACCTCCATAATCGAGAAACATATCCTTATTCCACTAAGGATAATTTTGACCAATGTCCAGTGATCTACTCCTAGATCACTATTGTACTTCCTTGCCAAATCAGGGCAGAGTATATAATAGGTCTGGTCCATAGCATAGCATACTTTTATAGAACCTATGACTGATGCATAGGGAATGACTTTCATTCTCTTTCTATTTTCTGTTGTGGTCGGGATTTGAGTCTTACTCAATTTCATACCTTTGCAACACAGGCAAGAACTCTTTCTTTGGCTGTTCCATTTTGAACTACTTCAAAATCTTGTCAAGGTATGTACTCATTGAAAATCTTATCAAGCGTCTTGATCTATCTCAATAGATCTTGATGCTCAATATGTAAGTAGCTTTACTGAAGTCTTTCTTTTAAAGAACTTCTTTCAAACACTCCTTTATGCTTTGCAGAATAATTCTACATTATTTCTGATCAACAATATGTCATTCACATATACTTATCAGAAATGCTGTAGTGCTCCCACTCACTTTCTTGTAAATACAGGCTTCACCGTAAGTCTGTACAAAACTATATGCTTTGATCAACTTATCAAAGCGTATATTCCAACTCTGAGGTGCTTGCACCAGTCCATAGATGGATTGCTGGAGCTTGCACATTTTGTTAGTACCTTTAGGATTGACAAAACCTTCTGGTTGCATCATATACAACTCTTCTTTAAGAAAACCATTAAGGAATGCAGTTTTGACATCCATTTGCCAGATTTCATAAAATGTGGCAATTGCAAACATGATTCGGACAGATTTAAGCATCACTACAATTGAGAAAAACTCATTGTAGTCAACACCTTGAACTTGTCAAAAACCTTTTTGCGACAAGTCGAGCTTTGTAGATAGTAACACTACTATCAACGTCCGTCTTTCTCTTGAAGATCCATTTATTTTCTATGGTTTGCCGATCATCGGGCAAGTCCACCAAAGTCCACACTTTGTTCTCATACATGGATCCTATCTCAGATTTCATGGCCTCTAGCCATTTTGCGGAATCTGGGCTCATCATCGCTTCCTCATAGTTCGTAGGTTTATCATGGTCTAGTAACATGACTTTCAGAACAGGATTACCGTACCACTCTGGTGCGGACCGTATTCTGGAAGACCTACAAGGTTCTGTAGTAACTTGATCTGAAGTTCCATGATCATCATCATTAGCTTCCTCACTAATTGGTGTAGCAATCACTGGAACTGATTTCTGTGATGAACTACTTTCCAATTCGGGAGAAGGTACAATTACCTTATCAAGCTCTACTTTCCTCCCACTCACTTCTTTCGAGAGAAACTCCTTCTCTAGAAAGGATCCATTCTTAGCAATGAATGTTTTGCCTTCGGATCTGTGATAGAAGGAGTACCCAACCGTTTCCTTTGGGTATTCTATGAAGACGCACTTCTCCGATTTGGGTTTGAGCTTATCAGGTTGAAAACCTTTTTCATATAAGCATCGCAACTCCAAACTTTAAGAAATGACAACTTAGGTTTACTGCTAAACCATAGTTCATACGGTGTCGTCTCAACGGATTTAGATGGTGCCCTATTAAACGTGAATGCAGCTGTCTCTAATGCATAACCCCAAAACGATAGTGGTAAACTGATAAGAGACATCATAGATCGCACCATATCTAGTAAAGTACGATTACGACGTTCGAACACACCATAACGTTGTGGTATTCCAAGTGGCGTGAGCTGTGAAACTATTCCACATTGTTTTAATTGAAGACCAAACTCGTGACTCAAATATTCGTCTCCGCGATCAGATCGCAGAAACTTTATTTTCTCGTTACGATGATTTTTCCACTTCACACTGAAATTCTTTGAACCTTTCAACTATTTCAGACTTATGTTTCATCAAGTAGATATACCCATATCTGCTTAAATCATCTTGTGAAGGTCAGAAAATAACGATACTTGCCACGAGCATCAACACTCATTGGATCGCATACATTGGTATGTATTATTTCCAATAAGTCAGTAGCTTGTTCCATTGTTCCGGAGAACGGAGTTCTAGTCATCTTGCCCAAAAGGCACGGTTCGCAAGCATCAAATGATTCATAACCAAGTGATTCCGAAAATCCATCTTTATGGAGTTTCTTCATGCGCTTTACACTGATATGACCCAAACGGCAGTGCCACAAATAAATTGCACTATCATTATTAACTTTTCATCTTTTGGCATCAATATTATGAATATGTGTATCACTACGATCGAGATCCAACAAACTATGTTCATTGGGTGTATGACCATCGAAGGTCTTATTCATGTAAATAGAATAACAATTTATTCTCTAACTTTAAATGAATAACCGTATCGCAATAAACATGATCAAATCATATTTATGCTCAACGCAAACACCAAATAACATTTATTTAGGTTTAACACTAATCCCGAAAGTATAGGGAGTGTGCGATGATGATCATATCAATCTTGGAACTACTTCCAACACTCATCGTTACTTCACCCTCAACTAGTCTCTGTTTATTCTGTAACTCTTGTTTCGAGTTACTAATATTAGCAACCGAACAAGTATCAAATACTCAGGGGCTACTATAAACACTAGTAAGGCATACATCAATAACCTGTATATCAAATATACCCTTGTTCACTTTGCCATCCTTCTTATCCACCAAATATTCAGGGCATTTCCGCTTCCAGTGACCATTTCTTTTGCAGTGTAAGCACTCAGTTTCAGGCTTTGGTCCAGCTTTGGTCTTCTTCACGGGAGTGACAACTTGTTTGCCATTCTACTTGAAGTTTCCCTTTCTTTCCCTTTGCCCTTTTCTTGAAACTAGTGATATTTGTCAATCATCAACACTTGATGCTCTTTCTTGATTTCTACCTTCGTCGATTTCAACATCACGAAGAGCTCGGGAATCGTTTTCGTCATCCCTTGCATACTATAGTTCATCACGAAGTTCTAGTAACTTAGTAATGGTGACTAGAGAATTCTCACAATCACTATCTTATCTGGAAGATTAACTCTCATTTGATTCAAGCGATTGAAGTACTCAGACAATCTGAGCACATGCTCACTAGTTGAGCGATTCTCCTCCATCTTTTAGCTATAGAACTTGTTGGAGACTTCATATCTCTCAATTCAGGTATTTGCTTGAAATATTTACTTCAATTCCTGGAACATCTCATATGGTCCATGATGTTCAAAACGTCTTTGAAGTCCCGATTCTAAGCCGTTAAGCATGGTGCACTAAACTATCAAGTAGTCATCATATTGAGCTAGCCAAATGTTCATAACATCTGCATCTGCTCCTGCAATAGGTTTGTCACCTAGCGGTGCATTAAGGACATAATTCTTCTGCGCAGCAATAAGGATAAACCTCAGATCACGGATCCAATCCGCATCATTGCTACTAACATTTTTCAACACAATTTTCTCTAGGAACATATAAACATATGAAAGCAACAATGCAAGCTTTTGATCTACAACATAATTTGCAAAATACTACTAGGACTAAGTTCATGATAAATTTAAGTTCAATTAATCATATTACTTAAGAACTCCCACTTACATAGACATCCCTCTAATCCTCTAAGTGATTATGTGATCCATATCAACTACACCATGTCTGATCGTCACGTGAGATGGAGTAGTTTCAACGGTGAACATCAATATGTTGATCATATCTACTATATGATTCACGCTCGACCTTTCGGTCTCCGTGTTCCGAGGCCATATCTGTTATATGCTAGGCTCGTCAAGTTTAACCTGAGTATTCCGTGTGTGCAACCGTTTTGCACCCGTTGTATTTGAACGTAGAGCCTATCACACCCGATCATCACGTGGTGTCTCATCACGAAGAACTTTCGCAACGGTGCATACTCAGGGAGAACATTTCTTGATAATTTTAGTGAGAGATCATCTTAAAATGCTACCGTCAATCAAAGCAAGATAAGATGCATAAAGGATAAACATCACATGCAATCAATATAAGTGATATGATATGGCCATCATCATCTTGTGCTTGTGATCTCCATCTCCGAAGCACCGTCGTGATCACCATCGTCACCGGCGCGACATCTTGATCTCCATCGTAGCATCGTTGTTGTTACGCCATCTATTGCTTCTACGACTATTGCTACCGCTTAGTGATAAAGTAAAGCAATTACAGGGCATTTGCATTTCATACAATAAAGCAACAACCATATGGCTCCTACCAGTTGCCGATAACTTCAGTTACAAAACATGATCATCTCATACAATAAAATATAGCATCACGTCTTGACCATATCACATCACAACATGCCCTGCAAAAACAAGTTAGACGTCCTCTACTTTGTTGTTGCAAATTTTACGTGGCTGCTACGGGCTGAGCAAGAACCGTTCTTACCTACGCATCAAAACCACAACGATAGTTCGTCAAGTTGGTGCTATTTTAACCTTCGCAAGGACCGGGCGTAGCCACACTCGTTTCAACTAAAGTTGAAGAAACAGACACCCGCTAGTCACCTGTGTGCAAAGCACGGCCGTAAAACCAGTCTCGCGTAAGCGTACGCGTAATGTCGGTCCGGGCCGCTTCATCCAACAATACCGCCGAACCAAAGTATGACATGCTGGTAAGCAGTATGACTTGTATCGCCCACAACTCACTTGTGTTCTACTCGTGCATATAACATCAACGCATAAAACCTAGGCTCGGATGCCACTGTTGGGGAACGTAGTAATTTCAAAAAAATTCCTACGCACACGCAAGATCATGGTGATGCATAGCAACGAGAGGGGAGAGTGTTGTCTACATACCCTTGTAGACCGTAAGCGGAAGCGTTAGCACAACGCGGTTGATGTAGTCGTACATCTTCACAGCCCGACCGAGCAAGCACCAAAACTACGGCACCTCTGAGTTCTAGCACACGTTCAGCTCGATGACATCCCTCGAACTCCGATCCAGCCGAGTGTCGAGGGAGAGTTCCGTCAGCACGACGGCGTGGTGATGATCTTGACGTTCTACCGTCGAAGGGCTTCGCCTAAGCACCGCTACGATATTATCGAGGTGGACTATGGTGGAGGGGGGCACCGCACACGGCTAAGAGATCCAAGGGATCAATTGTTGTGTCTTTGGTGCTAGCCCTGCCCCTCTATTTATATGTTGAGCCCCAGGGTCGAAACTTGGAGCAAAAGCCTCCTCAAAGTCGGTTTTGCCCGAAAGGCAAGAGTCCCACTCAGACTCCAGGACCAAACGCCACAATCCTTGGCGTCTGGTCCAGACGCCATGGGCCTCGGCGTCTGGTCCAGGGCCAGACGCCAAGGTCTCCGGCGTTTGGCCTCCTGGCCTCCGCAAAACTCCTTTTGCACCGACCTAAAGCCTCATGGGCTTGACCCCATGGCCTAACCATATCATCCAATATATGAATCTTTACATCTCGACCATTTCGAGACTCCTCGTCATGTCCCCGGTCTCATCCAGGACTCCGAACTCCTTCGGTACATCAAAACATGTAAACTCATAATATAACTGTCATCGAAACCTTAAGCGTGCGGACCCTACGGGTTCGAGAACAATGTAGACATGACCGAGACACGTTTCCGGTCAATAACCAATAGCGGGACCTGGATGCCCATATTGGCTCCCACATATTCTACGAAGATCTTTATCGATCAAACCGCATAACAACATACGTTGTTCCCTTTGTCATCGGTATGTTACTTGCCCGAGATTCGATCGTCGGTATCCAATACCTAGTTCAATCTCGGCAAGTCTCTTTACTCGTTACGTAATGCATCATTCCATAACTAACTCATTAGCTACATTGTTTGCAAGGCTTATAGTGATGTGCATTACCGAGAGGGCCCAGAGATACCTCTCCGACAATCGGAGTGACAAAACCTAATCTCGAAATACGCCAACCCAACATGTACCTTTGGAGACACCTGTAGAGCTCCTTTATAATCACCAAGTTACGTTGTGATGTTTGGTAGCACACAAAGTGTTCCTCTTGTAGACGGGAGTTGCATAATCTCATAGTTACAGGAACATGTATAAGTCATGAAGAAAGCAATAGCAGCATACTAAACGATCAAGTGCTAGGCTAACGGAATGGGTCATGTCAATCACATCATTCTCCTAATGATGTGATCCCGTTAATCAAATGACAACTCATGTCTATGGTTAGGAAACATAACCATCTTTGATTAATGAGCTAGTCAAGTAGAGGCATACTAGTGACATTAAGTTTGTCTATGTATTCACACATGTATTATGTTTCCGGTTAATACAATTCTAGCATGAATAATAAACATTTATCATGAAATAAGGAAATAAATAATAACTTTATTATTGCCTCTAGGGCATATTTCCTTCAGGGAGCAGCCCACAGGATGCTTTGGCTGAGGACCTGGCTGGGCAAGCACTACTACTTGTGCTGCTTCTACTGGTGGCGATGGCGTGCATGATCCTCGACGGTGATGGCGACAAGGACGATGATGATGATGATGTATATTTTGTGTAGTTAGGGCTTGAAAACAATATTATGGTCTATATATTTTGGTGATGTTGTATATACTAACCCCTCACGGTGATCCTCGCGGTGATCACAAACTTGCGGTGGTAGCATTACACCCTCTTTTGGATGTGGTGGTAGGATGATACGAAAGTAGTGGTAGGTTGAACTTGCTATGATCATGCATGCTCACTAATGCTTTATGCTCCATTGCTTGCTCCTAGAGTTCTTCATTGCTTGTTGTTTGTGTATTTGAATGCTTGTTGCTTGAACTTATTGCTCATTTTCACTGTCATGGCAAGTGGTATGTGGTGTTCGAAGGTAAGGTTCCAGGGGTTTACAGTTCATTGGAAGCTTGCAACAAACAAGTTTCAGGGTATGGCGACAACAACCACAAAGGAGGGTTTAAGACTAGGCAGGCAGCAGAAGATGCTTACTCCAAGTATGTGAGCATTCATGCAGCAAGTTGAGGTTGACAAGGTGGATCGTCCATTAGGGCTGAAGAACTTCATCATCTTCATCTAGTTCATCGTCATAGCATTGTTGTGGCATTGGTGTGCTCAGTGTGATCATGTGTAAGGTGTAGTAGTATTGGTAAGCTCAGCAAGTAGGGTACAAGGTGAGCACAACTCTATGCTCGTATGTAACCAAACAAGGTGTACTCGTGTGACCACATACAATGCGAGCAACCAAATGCGGTGCGTAGAGGCATCGCTACAATGCAGGGAGAGGACATGCAGGCAACCAATCAACATGGAGATGTTGGTTTTTTTCCCTGTATATGCTCAACCAGGCCCAACCGGGACAAGTATGCAAATGGGCAAAAAATGATCCGAGCAACCAAACGCGTCCGTGAAAACTCGGTAGTGCGACACCAAGGTCCAAATGTAAACTTAAGAGCATCTACAACGTCTCAAAGCGGTCTTAAACGTCTAGGCGGACCGCCTAGTCACTAATCGATCAAAAGAACCCGATGCAGCTGGATGCCTCAAACCGTCCTCAAATGCCCGGTCCGACCAACACACCTCATATCTAGCCCATATATATGTCGGATATGGGGAGGCACAGGCACGACCGGGTACGTTCGTCACATCAGACCGGCAGTCGAGTTCCACACAAAATCGCCCAGAAACTCAACAGTCTGACGGGTGTCTTCTCCTGTGGGGGTGTGAACACCGTGAGGCGCCGCTCTGGCTTGCCGCCCAAGGCTAAAGTCCGGCTATTTAAAGACAGACATCGTCCCCCAACCCTAGTCACATCCTCTTCCTTCCTCTCCACGCCACCAGCCTGAGCCCATGCATATATCTCTGTCTCTACCTCCATCTTCCCTCGTCGTCCGCCTCCTCCATGGTCCGACATAAGAAGACCACATACACTATGCTAGCGCCGGAGCATCGGTTCTAGATTTACGAAGAGATCCAAGCGAGACGTGCCGCCTAGATCGCAGCTGCCCTGCCTCCCGACTCGCCAAAGCTAGAGGAGGAGGAAGAGGGGGGAGAGCAGCAGTTGGAGCCCATGGAGCAGGCGGATCCGGAGGAGGAATATGAGGAGCTGACGCCAGTTGCGGGCTTCGCCATGGAGGACGCCATGGCGGAGTTTGAGGTCACCCAAGCGGCGGAGATGGCAAAGCAGACACGCTTTTCAATGAGGTGGAACGGAGATGAGGTGTAGATGGAGTCCAACCAGCACTTCATCCGGCAAGAACAGGAGGAGACCGACGCGCTTTTTGAAGAGGTGGAAGTGGAGATGGAGGCGGAGGTCGTGTCAGAGCTGAAGTAGCATCTATCGCCCATGTACCCGGAATGGAGATTGTGGACATCTCCGACGACAATCATAGTGTAGTGTAGGTTAGTTGATGTACATACTACGTAGATGTTTACTTTGCATGGTTTTAAGGGTTAAAGTATGGGGTATTCGGATGCAGAGAAGGAAATTTGAGGGCTCTCGATCACTTCCCACGGACGCGCCCGGGCGCGTCCACTAGCGTTCGAGCGACCGGATTTGGTGTATCTGGTTGTAGATGCACTAAGAGCATCTACTGGAAGGTTCCCAAAACTCCCCCTATACGATTGGGTGGACGACTCGATCACTAACGGTCACAAAATCCTAACCCAATCGGTCACCTAAAATTGACCATATATGTTTGGGCTGACCAACCCCTCGTACCAAACCTAAAACTGAGGCGGATATGAGGAGTCCCAGACACGCCCGAGCGCGTTCGCCATGTCGGATTAACGTGTGGGGCCTACACGGACACTAGTCGAAACCCAGTGGTCTGGTAAGAACGCCACTCTGGCACGCCGCCCGAGGTGCCAAATTCAGCTATTTAAGCCGGATGATGGCACCCCAATCATATCCCGTCCCATTTGCCTTTACCCTCCCTCTCACGTAGCCGCCGTCCAATCTGCTCGCCCTCCGTCCTGACAGCAAATCATCACTTTTGTCATGCTCACCTTGGATCAGCAGTTGGAGGAGATCCACGCTGGATGCGATGCTCGGATTGCAGTCGGACTCTCTTCAAACTCGTCGGAGCCAGAGGAGGAGCAAGAGCAGACCCGAGAGGAAGAGTCGGAGGAGGAAGAGGATGCAGATGAGGCAGATCTGGTGCCTCCCTCTACGGGCTTCGCC
Source organism: Triticum timopheevii (assembly GCA_963921465.1). NCBI lineage: Eukaryota > Viridiplantae > Streptophyta > Magnoliopsida > Poales > Poaceae > Triticum > Triticum timopheevii. The sequence continues at coordinate 252,435,586 of OY997262.1, read as the reverse complement.
ATGGCCGATGCACTGGTGAAGTACAAGGTCACCCAAGAGAATGAGGCGGCTGAGCAGGAAGCCATCCTGAGTCTATCCGGCTGGAGCACGAGGTGGAGGTAAACCGCCGCTTCCTACGCCAGGCAGCCAAAAAGCGCGACTAACTATTCATGCTTGTGGACGGGGTGCACAATGAGCACGAGGCCGGTTCGTCCGGCACCTAGGGACGGACGTCGTCTACATCTTCGACGAGAAGTAGTACTAGCAGGGTAGTTGATATGTCTCTAACGTATCTATAATTTTTTATTGTTCCATGCCATTATATTATCTGTTTTGGATGTTTAATGGGCTTTATTATACACTTTTATATTACTTTTGGGACTAACATATTAACCAAAGGCCCAGTCCAAATTGTTGTTTTTTGCCTATTTCAGTGTTTTGCAGAAAAGGAATATCAAACGGAGTCCAAACGGAATGAAACCTTTGGGAGAATCGTTTTTGGAACAAACGCAATCCAGGAGACTTGGAGTGGACGTCAAGGAAGCAACGAGGTGGCCACGAGGCAGGGAGGCGCACCAAGGGGGTAGGTGCACCCCCACCCCCCTCGTGGCTCCCCTGACCGACTTCTTTCGCCTATATATACTCACATACCCTGGAAACATCCGAGAGCACCACGAAACCCTATTTCCACCGCCGCAACCTTCTGTACCCGTGAGATCCCATCTTGGGGCCTTTTCCGGCGCACCGCCGGAGGGGGAATCGATCACGGAGGGTTTCTACATCAACACCATAGCCTCTCCGATGAAGTGTGAGTAGTTTACCTCAGACCTTCGGGTCCATAGTTATTAGCTAGATGGCTTCTTCTCTCTCTTTGGATCTCAATACGAAGTTCTCCTCGATCTTCTTAGAGATCTATTCGATGTAATACTTTTTATGGTGTGTTTGTCGAGATCCGATGAATTGTGGGTTTATGATCAAGATTATCTATGAACAATATTGAATCTCCTCTAAATTCTTTTATGTATGATTTGTTATCTTTGCAAGTCTCTTTGAATTATCAGTTTGGTTTGGCCTACTAGATTGATCTTTCTTGCAATGGGAGAAGTTCTCAGCTTTGTGTTCAATCTTGTTGTGTCCTTTCCCAGTGACAGCAGGGGCAGCAAGGCACGCATTGTATTGTTACCATCGAGGATAAAAAGATGGGGTTTATATCATATTGCTTGAGTTTATCCCTCTACATCATGTCATCTTGCCTCATGCGTTACTCTGTTCTTATGAACTTAATACTCTAGATGCATGCTGGATAGCAGTCGATGTGTGGAGTAATAGTAGTAGATGTAGAATTGTTTCGATCTATTTGTCGCGGACGTGATGCCTATGTACATGATCATGCCTAGATATTGTCAGAACTATGCACTTTTCTATCAATTTCTCGATAGTAATTTGTTCACCCACCGTAATACTTATGCTATTTTGAGAGAAGCCACTAGTGAAACCTATGGCCCCCGGGTCTATTTTCCATCATATAACTTTCTGATCTATTTTATCTTGCAATCTTTACTTTTCAATCTATATCATAAAAATACCAAAAATATTTATCTTATTATCTCTATCAGATCTCACTTTTGCAAGTGGCCATGAAGGGATTGACAGCCCCTTTATCGCGTTGGTTGCAAGGTTCTTATTTGTTTGTGCAGGTACGAGGGATTTGAGTGTAGCCTCCTAATGGATCGATACCTTGGTTCTCAAAAACTGAGGGAAATACTTACGCTACTTTGCTGCATCACCCTTTCTTCTTCAAGGGAAAACCAACGCATGCTCAAGAGGTAGCAGTAGTTCATATGTATGTAGTAGTACGTGGGTGATTTTGTGTGTGCATGGGTATTATAGATTTGAGGGTGTCACTAAGGTATGTGGTTTTGGCAAACGAAACATGAGGGTGACCGAGCTATATCCGTGGAGGAGCCTGGGGGCGTCCGCAGACATATGAGGGCTCATATTTTTCATTTGCGACTGTAGATGCTCTAAGGGCAACTCTGCTAGTAGAACATTGGTATTGGTTCAGTTGTCATAATAAATGTCAATATGATACCATTTTCTTCTAAAAATGGCACTCTATAGAGTCGACATATGCCTTCAGACCGCCATAATTTATGTAGGCCGCTTCAAAAACAAGCTTGTAACCTCCATATTTGGAGGTTGTGGAGATCTCATTTGGATCTCGTCCCAAATCCAACCACCAGTGCAGGAGGGCGGTTTCACCTTCTTCTTCCTTGTGCCGGTACTCATATTTTAAGTAGCGCACTGGTGGTACACGCATTGTCGTGCATATATAATCACCGATGAGTGGGGTAACACGACGATCATCCGTCCCATTAGCGGTGCACCCGCTCCCTCGGATTCCAGATGAGGCCGTACGGATCGCCGCCATGTCGTATCATCTCCAGCTATGAAAGCTCAATGGGCGACACAACTCTATCACCTTGCCGCCTCCCCATCTCCTACCCTTCCTGCCACAATGTCGCCATGCTGGAAAAACACAGCCACTTAGCTGAACCTTTTGTCCTAGTCGCAGCAAACTAGCCCACGACAACTGGGCGATACCTTTTCTCACGACAGCACGTGTGATGCTTCCTCCTCTCGCAACGGCTCTTGTGACAACGATAGCTGGGGATATGTCGCCTCCCATTGCGGCACGCGGTGGAATTTGGTTCCTCATGCGTTATCATGCCCGTCAATGATGTCGACTCCATCGACGTGGCTGGCCCCGTCGTCCCGATATGGAGCCGGAGCGTTATGACCCGGTCGACGAGGAGTGCATCTTCTATGAGTTCCAATCCGCAACCACCAACAAGGAGGATCAACAATTCGTGGTTGTCTCTATTGAAATCGACCCATGTGCCTTCTTCGACAATCTCTCGGAGGATGACGAGGATGACTAGATGGCGTTGGTGGTGGCGGTACAGTTGGTAGCGAAGGAAATATACCCTGGAGGCAATAATAAAAAAATTTATTTTATATTTCCTTATATCATGATAAATGCTTGATACATGTGTGGATACATAGACAAAACATTGTGTCCCTAGTATGCCTCTACTTGACTAGCTCGTTAATCAAAGATGGTTAAGTTTCCTAATCATAGACATGTGTTGTCATTTGATGAACGGGATCACATCATTAGGAGAATGATGTGATGGTAAAGACCTATCGATCCGTTAGCTTAGCATAATGATCGTTCAGTTTTATTGCTACTGCTTTCTTCATGCCAAATACTTATTCCTGCGATATTGAGATTATGCAACTCCCGGATACCGTAGGAATGCCTTATGTGCAATCAAACGTCACAACATAACATGGTGATTATAAAGATGCTCTACAGGTATCTCCGAAGGTGTTTGTTGGGTTGGCATAGATTGAGATTATGAGCATCCAGGTTCCACTATTTTTTATTGACCAGAGAGGTGTCTCAGTCATGTCTACATAGTTCTCAAACCCGTAGAGTCCGCAGACTTAACATTCTATGACAATTTGTATTATATGAGTTATGTGATTTGGTGACCGAATGTTGTTCGGAGTCCCCGATGAGATCACGGACATGAAGAGGAGTCTCGAAATGGTTGAGAGGTAAAGATTGATATATAGGACGATAGTATTCGGACACCAAAAGTGTTCCGGGGGTACAGGGTACGTATCGGGTCACCGGGAGGGGTTCCGGGCATCCCCTCGGCAACTACATGGGCCTAAGGGGCCAAGAGTGGGACAAACCAGCCCCTAAGGGGCTGGTGCGCCCCATGTAGGTCGAAATAGAGGGGGGAAAGAAAGAGGAGAAGAGAGAAAGGAAGGAAAGGGATTCGGCCTTTGAAAGCACAAGTGCTCCCTAGGTGGTTTTGGTAATTAATGTCAACATATCTCTTGTTGGACTAACACTTTTATCTAGTATGTTTCAGATAAGTTCAACAATGGAGTCGCATGGACTAAAGGATGTGGGAACCCCTTCAAGATGCTAAGGACAAAGGATTGGCTCAAGCTTCAAGCTCAAGACTCTTCATTTTCCATTTTAGTGATCCAAGATCACATTGAGTCTATAGGAAAAGCCAATACTATCAAGGAGGGATGGGGTGTTGCTTAATGAGTCTCTTGCTTCATGTGCTTAGTGATATGCTCCAAAACCCTCAGCTACTTTCTCACATCCACAAATGACCTAAACCCAAAGCCAAAATCGGTCACACCGATTCTTTCTATCCGGCGCCACCGATTTTGCATGTCATAGCCACTGCCACAAACCCTAAGCAAATCGGTTCTACCGATAGGGATCTCGGTCTAACTGAGATGGGATTGTAATCTCTCTGTGTATGTCCATTACCAAAATCGGTCTCACCGAGTTTGAGCAATCGGTACTACCGAGATTACAATGCAAACTTCCTGGTTGACTCATTACCAAAATCGGTCCCACCGAGTTTGTGTAATCGGTCACACCGAGTTTGCCTGACCAACTCTCTGGAAATCTCATTACCAAAATCGGTCTCACCAAGTTGGTGTAATCGGTCTTACCGAGATTATGTTATGCCCTAACCCTAACCATATCGGTCTCACCGAGTTGCATTCCGGTCCCACCGAAAACCCTAATGGTCACATTATTTACTAAATCGGTCTGACCGAGTTTAACGATTCGGTCCCACCGAGTATGGCAGATTGTGTGTAACGGTTAGATTTTGTGTGGAGGCTATATATACCCGTCCACCTCCTCTTCATTCATAGAGAGAGCCATCAGACTGAACCTACACTTCCAGCATACATTTTCTGAGAGAGAACTACCTACTCATGTGTTGAGGCCAAGATATTCCATTCCTACCATATGAATATTGATCTCTAGCCTTCCCCAAGTTGCTTTCCACTCAAATCCTCTTTCCACCAGATCCAAATCCTATGAGAGAGAGTTGAGTGTTGGGGAGACTATCATTTGAAGCACAAGAGCAAGGAGTTCATCATCAATGCACCATTTGTTACTTCTTGGAGAGTGGTGTCTCCTAGATTGGCTAGGTGTCACTTGGGAGCCTCCAACAAGATTGTGGAGTTGAACCAAGGAGTTTATAAGGGCAAGGAGATCGCCTACTTCATGAAGATCTACCGCAAGTGAGGCAAGTCCTTCGTGGGCGACGGCCATGGTGGGATAGACAAGGTTGCTTCTTCGTGGACCCTTCGTGGGTGGAGCCTGTTGGGGACCGTAGCAGAAATTCAAAATTTTCCTACGTATCACCAAGATCTATCTATGGAGAAACCAGCAACGAGGGGAAGGAGAGTGCATCTACATACCCTTGTAGATCGCTAAGCAGAAGCGTTCAAGAGAACGGGGTTGATGGAGTCGTATTCGTCGTGATTCAAATCACCGATGATCCTAGCGCCGATCGGACGGCACCTCCGCGTTCAACACACATACGGAACGGAGACGTCCCCCAAGCCTTTATCCAGCAAGGAGGAGGGAGAGGTTGATGGAGATCCAGCAGCACGACGGCGTGGTGGAAGTAGCGGGATTCCAACAGGGCTTCGCTAAGCGCTGCGGGAGGAGGGAGATGTGTCACGGGAGGGAGAGGGAGGCGCCAGGCCTTAGGTATGGTTGCTCCTCCTTTTCCCCACTATATATAGGGCCAAGGGAGAGGGGGAGGGCGCAGCCTTGCCCCTTCCTCCAAGGAAGGGTGCGGCCAAGGGTGGGGAGGAGTCCATCCTCCCCAAGGCACCTCGGAGGTGCCTTCCCCCTTTAGGACTCTCCCCTTTTTCTCTTCTCTTGGCGCATGGGCCTCTTGGGGCTGGTGCCCTTGGCCCATGTAGGCCAAGGCGCACCCCCTACAGCCCATGTGGCCCCCCGGGGCAGGTGGCCCCACCCGGTGGACCCCCGGGACCCTTCCGGTGGTCCCGGTACAATACCGATGACCCCGAAACTTGTCCCGATGGCCGAAATAGCACTTCCTATATATAATTCTTTACCTCCGGACCATTCCGGAACTCCTCGTGACGTCCGGGATCTCATCCGGGACTCCGAACAACTTTCGGGTTACCACATACTAATATCTCTATAACCCTAGCGTCACCGAACCTTAAGTGTGTAGACCCTACGGGTTCGGGAGACATGCAGACATGACCGAGATGACTCTCCGGTCAATAACCAACAGCGGGATCTGGATACCCATGTTAGCTCCCACATGTTCCACGATGATCTCATCGGATGAACCACGATGTCAAGGACTTAATCAATCCCGTATACAATTCCCTTTGTCTATCGGTACGATACTTGCCCGAGATTCGATCGTCGGTATCCCGATACCTTGTTCAATCTCGTTACCGGCAAGTCTCTTTACTCGTTCCGTAACACATCATCCCGTGATCAACTCCTTGATCACATTGTGCACATTATGATGATGTCCTACCGAGTGGGCCCAGAGATACCTCTCCGTTTACACGGAGTGACAAATCCCAGTCTCGATTCGTGCCAACCCAACAGACACTTTCGGAGATACCTGTAATGCACCTTTATAGCCACCCAGTTACGTTGTGACGTTTGGTACACCCAAAGCATTCCTACGGTATCCGGGAGTTGCACAATCTCATGGTCTAAGGAAAAGATACTTGACATTAGAAAAGCTTTAGCATACGAACTACACGATCTTTGTGCTGGGCTTAGGATTGGGTCTTGTCCATCACATCATTCTCCTAATGATGTGATCCCGTTATCAACGACATCCAATGTCCATAGCCAGGAAACCATGACTATCTGTTGATCACAACGAGCTAGTCAACTAGAGGCTCACCAGGGACAAATTGTGGTCTATGTATTCACACGTGTATTACGATTTCCGGATAATACAGTTATAGCATGAATAATAGACAATTATCATGAACAAAGAAATATAATAATAATACTTTTATTATTGCCTCTAGGGCATATTTCCAACAGTCTCCCACTTGCACTAGAGTCAATAATCTAGTTCACATCAATATGTGATTAACACTCAAGGTCACATCCCCATGTGACTAACACCCAAAGAGTTTACTAGAGTCAATAATCTAGTTCACATTACCATGTGATTAACACTCGATGAGTTCTGGGTTTGATCATGTTATGCTTGTGAGAGATGTTATAGTCAACGGGTCTGAACCTTTCAGATCCGTGTGTGCTTTACAAATCTCTATGTCATCTCCTAGATGTAGCTACCACATTCTATTTGGAGCTATTCCAAATAACTGTTCTACTTGGAGCTATTCTAAATTGTTGCTCCATTATACATATCTGGTATCTCTACTCAGAGCTATCCGGATAGGTGTTAAGCTTGCATCGACGTAACCCTTTACGACGAACTCTTTTACCACCTCCATAATCGAGAAAATTCCTTAGTCCACTAGTTACTAAGGATAACTTTGACCGTTGTCCTGTGATCCATTCTTGGATCACTCTTGTACCCCTTGACTGACTCATGGCAAGGCACACTTCAGGTGCGGTACACAGCATAGCATACTGTAGAGCCTACGTCTTAAGCACAGGGGACGACCTTCGTCCTTTCTCTCTATTCTGCCGTGGTCGAGCTTTAAGTCTTAACTTCATACCTTACAACTTAGGCAAGAACTCCTTCTTCGACTGATCCATCTTGAACACCTTCAAGATCATGTCAAGGTATGTGCTCATTTGAAAGTACCATTAAGCATTTTGATCTATCCTTATAGATCTTGATGCTCAATGCTCAAGTAGCTTAATCCAGGCTTTCCATTGAAAAACACTTTCCAAATAACCCTATATGCTTTTCAGAAATTCTACGTCATTTCTTATCCATAATATGTCAACAACATATACTCATCAGAAATTCTATAGTGCTCCCACTCACTTCTTTGGAAATACAAGTTTCTCATGAACTTTGTATAAACCTAAAATCTTTGATCATCTTATCAAAGTGCACATTCCAACTCCGAGATGCTTACTCCAGTCCATGGAAGGATCGCTGGAGCTAGCATACCTTTTAGCATCCTTAGGATCGACAAAACCTTTCTGATTGTATCACATACAACCTTTCCTTACGAAAACTGGTAAGGAAACTTGTCTTGACATCCATCTGCCAGATTTCATAAATGCAGCTAATGCTAACATGATTCCGACGGACTTAAGCATCGCTACGGATGAGAAAATCTCATCGTAGTCAACTCCTTGAACTTGTGAAAAACTCTTCGCCACAAGTCGAGCTTCATAGACGGTGACATTACCGTCCATGTCCGTCTTCTTCTTAAAGATCCATTTATCTCAATGGCTTGCCGATCATCGGGCAAGTCCACCAAAGTCCATGCTTTGTTCTGATACATGGATCCTATCTCGGATTTCATGGTTTCTTAACCATTTGTCGGAATTTGGGCCCACCATCGCTTCTCCATAGCTCGTAGGTTCATTGTTGTCTAGCAACATGACCTTCAAGACAGGATTACTGTACCACTCTGAAGTAGTACGTATCCTTGTCACCCTACGAGGTTCGGTAGTGACTTGATCCGAAACTTCATGATCACTATCATAAGCTTCCACTTCAATTGGTGTAGGTGCCACAGGAACAACTTCTTGTGCCCTGCTACACACTTGTTGAAGTGACGGTTCAATAACCTCATCAAGTCTCCACCATCCTCCCACTCAATTCTTTCGAGAGAAACTTTTCCTCGTGAAAGGACCCGATTCTAGAAACAATCCCTTATTGCTTTCGGATCTGAGATAGGAGGTATACCCAACTGTTTTGGGTGTCCTATGAAGATGCATTTATCCGCTTTGGGTTCGAGCTTATCAGCCTGAAACTTTTTCACATAAGCGTCGCAACCTCAAACTTTTAAGAAACAACAACTTAGGTTTCTCTAAACCATAGTTCATACGGTGTCATCTCAACGGAATTACGTGGTGCCCTATTAAAGTGAGTGCGGTTGTCTCTAATGCCTAACCCATGAACGATAGTGGTAATTCGATAAGAGACATCATGGTATGCATCATATCCAATAGGGTGCAGTTATGATGTTCGGACACACCATCACACTATGGTGTTCCAGGCTGTATTAGTTGTGAAACAATTTCCACAATGTCTTAATTCTGTGCCAAACTCGTAATTCAGATATTCATCTCTATGATCATATCATAGATCTTTTATCCTCTTGTCACAACGATCTTTCAACTTCACACTGAAATTACTTGAACCTTTCAATAATTCAGACTCGTGATTCATCAAGTAAATGTACTCAACATCTACTCAAATCATCTGTGAAGTAAGAACATAACGATATCCACTACATGCCTCAGCACTCATTGGACTGCACACATCAAAATGTATTACTTCCAACAAGTTGCTTTCTGGTTCCATTTTACTGAAACCGAGGCTTTCAGTCATCTTGCCCATGTGGTATGATTTGCATGTCTCAAGTGATTCAAAATCAAGTGAGTTCAAACGGTCCATCTGCATGGAGTTTCTTCATGCATATACACCAATAGACATGGTTCGCATGTCTCAAACCTTTCAAAAACGAGTGAGCCCAAAGATCCATCAACATGGAGCTTCTTCATGTGTTTTATACCAATATGACTTACGTGGTAGTGCCACAAGTAGGTGGTACTATCATTACTATCTTTTGGCATGAACATGTGTATCACTACGATCGAGATTCAGTAAACCATTCAATTTAGGTGCAAGACCATTGAAGGTATTATTCAAATAAACAGAGTAACCGTTATTCTCCTTAAATGAATAACCATATTGCGATAGACATAATCCAATCATGTCTATGTTCAACGCAAACACCAAATAACAATTATTTAGGTTTAACACCAATCTCTTTGGTAGAGGGAGCGTGCGATGCTTGATCATATCAAGCTTGGAAAAACTTCCAACACATATCGTCATCTCACCTTTAGCTAGTCTCCGTTTATTTCGTAGCCTTTTGTTTCGAGTTACTAACACTTAGCAACCGAACCGGTATCTAATACCCTGGTGCTACTAGGAGTACTAGTAAAGTACACATTAACACAATGTATATCCAATATACTTCTATCGACCTTGCCATCCTTCTCATCTACCAAGTATCTAGGGTAATTCTGCTCCAGTGGTTGTTCCCCTTATTACAGGAGCACTCAGTCTTGGGTTTGGGTTCAACCTTGGGTTTCTTCATTAGAGCAGCAGCTGAATTGCCGTTTTATGAAGTATCCCTTCTTGCCCTTGCCCTTCTTGAAACTAGTGGTTTGACCAACCATCAACAATTGATGCTCCTTCTTGATTTCTACTTTTGTGGTGTCAAACATCGCGAATATGTCAAGGATCATCATATATGTCCCTGATATATTATAGTTCATCACGAAGCTCTAGCAGCTTGGTGGTAATGACTTCGGAGAAACATCATTATCTCATCTGGAAGATCGACTCCCACTTGATTCAAATGATTGTTGTACTCAGACAATCTAAGCACAAGCTCAACAATTGAGCTTTTCTCCCTTAGTTTGTAGGTTAAGAAAATCGTCGGAGGTCTTATACCTCTTGACGTGGGCACGAGCCAGAAATCCCAATTTCAGCCCTCAAAACATCTCATATGTTTCGCGACGTTTCAAAAATGTCTTTGGTGCCTCAATTCTAAACCATTTAACATTACCGAACTATCATGTAGTCATCAAAATGTGTATGTCAGATGTTCGCAACATCCACAGACAACGTTCGGGGTTCAGCACACTGAGCGGTGCATTAAGGACATAAGCCTTCTATGAAGCAATGAGGACAATCCTCGGTTTACGGACCTAGTCCACATAATTGCTACTATTAACTTTCAACTAAATTTTCTCTAGGAACATATTTAAACAGTAGAACTATAGCGTGAGCTACGACATAATTTGCAAAATCCTTTTGACTATGTTCAGGATAATTAAGTTCATCTTATGAACTCCCACTCAGATAGACATCCCTCTTGTCATCTAAGTGATCACATGATCCAAGTCAAACTAGGCCGTGTCCGATCATCACGTGAGACGGACTAGTCATCATCGGTGAACATCTTCATGTTGATCGTATCTACTATACGACTCATGCTCGACCTTTCGGTCTCCGTATTCCGAGGCCATGTCTGTACATGCTAGGCTCGTCAAGTTAACCCTAAGTGTATTGCATGTGTAAATCTGTCTTACACCCGTTGTATGTGAACGTAAGGATCTATCACACCCGATCATCACGTGGTGCTTCGAAATGACGAACTGTAGCAACGGTGCACAGTTAGGGGAGAACACTTCTTGAAATTGGTGTAAGGGATCATCTTATTTACTACCATCGTTCTAAGTAAACAAGATGTATAAACATGATAAACATCACATGCAATCAAATAGTGACATGATATGGCCAATATCATTTTGCTCCTTTTGATCTCCATCTTCGGGGCTCCATGATCATCATCGTCACTGGCATGACACCATGATCTCCATCATCATGATCTCCATCATTGTGTCTTCATGAAGTTGTCTCGCCAACTATTACTTCTACTTCTATGGCTACCGTTAGCAATAAAGTAAAGTAATTACATGACGTTTAAGTTGACACGCAGGTCATAAATAAATAAAGACAACTCCTATGGCTCCTGCCGGTTGTCATACTCATCGACATGCAAGTCGTGAATCCTATTACAAGAACATGATCAATCTCATACATCACATATATCATTCATCACATCCTTTTGGCCATATCACATCACATAGCATACCCTGCAAAAACAAGTTAGACGTCCTCTAATTGTTGTTTGCATGTTTTACGTGGCTGCTATGGGTTACTAGCAAGAACGTTTCTTACCTACGCAAAGACCACAACGTGATATGCCAATTGCTATTTACCCTTCATAAGGACCCTTTTCATTGAATCCGATCCGACTAAAGTGGGAGAGACAGACACCCGCCAGCCACCTTATGCAACTAGTGCATGTTTGTCGGTGGAACCGGTCTCACGTAAGAGTACGTGTAAGGTTGGTCCGGGCCGCTTCATCCCACGATGCCGCCAAATCAAGATAAGACTAGTAACGGCAAGCATATTGAACAATATCGACGCCCATAACTACTTTGTGTTCTACTCGTGCATAGTAAATACGCATAAACCTAGCTCTGATACCACTGTTGGGGAACGTAGCAGAAATTCAAAATTTTCCTACGTATCACCAAGATCTATCTATGGAGAAACCAGCAACGAGGGGAAGGAGAGTGCATCTACATACCCTTGTAGATCGCTAAGCGGAAGCGTTCAAGAGAACGGGGTTGATGGAGTCGTACTCGTCGTGATTCAAATCACCGATGATCCTAGCGCCAAACGGACGGCACCTCCGCGTTCAACACACGTACGGAACAGAGACGTCTCCCATGCCTTGATCCAGCAAGGAGGAGGGAGAGGTTGATGGAGATCTAGCAGCACGACGGCGTGGTGGAAGTAGCGGGATTCCAACAGGGCTTCGCTAAGCGCTGCGGGAGGAGGGAGATGTGTCACGGGAGGGAGAGGGAGGCGCCAGGCCTTAGGTATGGTTGCTCCTCCTTTTCCCCACTATATATAGGGCCAAGGCAGAGGGGGAGGGCGCAGCCTTGCCCCTTCCTCCAAGGAAGGGTGCGGCCAAGGGTGGGGAGGAGTCCATCCTCCCCAAGGCACCTCGGAGGTGCCTTCCCCCTTTAGGACTCTCCCCTTTTTCTCTTCTCTTGGCGCATGGGCCTCTTGGGGCTGGTGCCCTTGGCCCATGTAGGCCAAGGCACACCCCCTACAGCCCATGTGGCCCCCCGGGGCAGGTGGCCCCACCCGGTGGAACCCCGGAACCCTTCCGGTGGTCCCTGTACAATATCGATGACCCCGAAACTTGTCCCGATGGCCGAAATAGCACTTCCTATATATAATTCTTTACCTCCGGACCATAACGGAACTCCTCGTGACGTCCGGGATCTCATTCGGGACTCCGAACAACTTTTGGGTTACGGCATACTAATATCTCTATAACCCTAGCGTCACCGAACCTTAAGTGTGTAGACCCTACGGGTTCGGGAGACATGCAGACATGACCGAGATGACTCTCCGGTCAATAACCAACAGCGGGATCTGGATACCCATGTTGGCTCCCACATGTTCCACGATGATCTCATCGGATGAACCACGATGTCAAGGACTTAATCAATCCCGTATACAATTCCCTTTGTCTATCGGTACGATACTTGCCCGAGATTCGATCGTCGGTATCCCGATACCTTGTTCAATCTCGTTACCGGCAAGTCTCTTTACTCGTTCCGTAACACATCATCCCGTGATCAACTCCTTGATCACATTGTGCACATTATGATGATGTCCTACCGAGTGGGCCCAGAGATACCTCTCCGTTTACACGGAGTGACAAATCCCAGTCTCGATTCGTGCCAACCCAATAGACACTTTCGGAGATACCTGTAATGCACCTTTATAGCCACCCAGTTACGTTGTGACGTTTGGTACACCCAAAGCATTCCTACGGTATCCGGGAGTTGCACAATCTCATGGTCTAAGGAAAAGATACTTGACATTAGAAAAGCTTTAGCATACGAACTACATGATCTTTGTGCTAGGCTTAGGATTGGGTCTTGTCCATCACATCATTCTCCTAATGATGTGATCCCGTTATCAACGACATCCAATGTCCATAGCCAGGAAACCATGACTATCTGTTGATCACAACGAGCTAGTCAACTAGAGGCTCACCAGGGACAGATTGTGGTCTGTGTATTCACACGTGTATTACGATTTCCGGATAATACAGTTATAGCATGAATAAAAGAAAATTATCATGAACAAAGAAATATAATAAGAATACTTTTATTATTGCCTCTAGGGCATATTTCCAACAGAGCCCTCTGTGGACTCGCACAACCGTTACCCTTTGTGGGTTGAAGTCTCCATCAACGTGGATGTATGATAGCACCACCTATCGGAACCACGCCAAAAACATCCGTGTCTCCAATTGCATTTGAATCCTCCAAACCCTTCCCTTTACATTCTTGCAAGTTGCATGCTTTACTTTCCGCTGCTCATACACTCTTTGCATGCTTGCTTGCTATGTATTGTGAATGTTAAACTTGTGCCTAAACTCCACTTAAACTTAAGGAAACTTTAAATTGCAACTTTGGTACTTAGTGTCTAATCACCCCCCCCCCCTCTAGACACCTCTTCTCAAGGTCCTACAAGTGGTATCAGAGCATTGGTCTCCATTTCCTTGGTTTAAACACCATTGGAGGAAGATGGATGAGTCTACTTTGGGGAGTCTTAGACATAGAGTGCCTATTCTTGATGGAGAGTATTTTCATGAGTGAAAAAATGAGATGCTTGTAATTTTCAATCAATATCATTTGAACAAGTACATTGCTAGCCCTTGTGCACCTTATGTTGATCCTATGCATCCTACCCATGATGAGTCAATTGACATGATTAGGAATCTTAGAACTGCCGAACTTATCATTAGAGGATTGCCTAGAAACTTGATTGGATGTTTGCCTACTCTTAAGTGTGCCTACACCATATGGAAATTTCTTGAGGAACGCTTTCCAAATTATTCCTTGAAAAATCTTGATGAAATTCTCCATAAGTCTATTGCCTTGAGTAAGATGAATACTAGTGATCCTATGTTTGGTGATCGTCTATTTGAGCTTACTAATCTTATGCGTGCCAAAGGAGATGTTGGAATTATTAGTGATATTATTTCCGAAGCTATAAAAATTCATAAGCAAGATCATTGTCAAATTCCCTCTAACGAATTACCCTCTCTAGGACTTGATCCACCACATGACGATGTTGAACATGGATACTATGACGAGGATGATGATAGTGACTTCGATCTTGATGATGCAATGAGACACTTTGGTCTTATGGCAAATCTTCGGGGATATATGTCAGGAGGAAAGGAATGGGTTCTTGATAGTGGATGTACCGATCACATGACCGGAGATAAAGACATGTTTCGTGAGCTTGCTGATAATGATGGTCCTCGAAAGTATGCCACTTTTGGTGACAACTCAAAGGGTAAGGTGGTTGGCCTCGGTAAGGTGGCAATATCACATGATAGCTCCATACAAAATGTCATGCTCGTTGAATCTCTTGGATACAACTTACTTTCAGTATCTAGACTTGTTGATTTCGGTTTCAATGTCCTATTTACTAAAGTAGATTGCCAAGTGTTTCGTCGAGACAATCATAAAATGGTCTTTACCGGTGTGCGTAGAGGTGATCTATACATTGTTGATTTCACTAAAAAGGCTCAACCTAAAACTTGCTTCATTGCTAAATCCTCAAAAGGTTGGTTATGGCATAGACGACTAGGTCATGTTGGTATGCGAAACCTCGACAAGATTATTAAAGGAAATCATATTCTTGGAGTTAACAATTTCCTCCCACTCACTTCTTTCGAGAGAAACTCCTTCTCTAGAAAGGATCCATTTATTAGCAACGAATGTTTTGCCTTCGGATCTGTGATAGAAGGTGTACCCAACAATTTCCTTTGGGTATTCTATGAAGACGCACTTCTCCGCTTTGGGTTTGAGCTTATCAGGATGAAACTTTTTCACATAAGCATCGCAGCCCCAAACTTTAAGAAATGACAACTTTGGTTTCTTGCTAAACCACAGTTCATATAGTGTCGTCTCAACGGATATAGTGTCGTCTCCCAAGTCAATATACTCTAACATAGGTGACTTTGTCGCCGACCATCTCTAGATGAAGTTCTCTTGTGTTCTTTTCTCTGTTTTTGCATTTGTCTCATGCATATTTGTTTCCCCTTTCAAAAAAACTTCATCTAGCTTTCTTTTTGTTTGCTCTGCATTGTTCTGCATCCAATTCATTGCATATCATTCAGTAAGTTCCTTGCAAATCTTTGTGAGATCTTACTTCTAGTGAGCTGAGGTGACAAGTGTTTTCTCTGTGATGAACTCGGTTACACCGATTTGTTGATTTCGGTCCAACCGAATCCTTTCGGTACAACCGAAGCATACCACTCGGTGCCACCGATTTCACATCAGGAAAACAGTTTGCCACTTATTCTATGTTTCTTCTGATCCAGCTCCACTCAATGAATCTTGTCCTCTACAAGCATCACATTTTTATCATTGCTTTGTGCTGCATCTCAAGGACCAAACCCATTCGACAGATTCCAGAAAGCCCTTCTTGGAAATTGATGTCAAAGGGGGAGAGGGAGATCACATCAAAGCTTATCATTTAGAGAGAGATCAAATCAGAGGAAGAATTTATCACCTCCTCAAGGGGGAGAGAGATCCTCAGGGGGAGAGAGAGATCTCCAGGGGGAGAGAATACTTAAGTAGAAGTATTTCTCAAGGATCCCAGATGCTTGGTGTTCAAGAGGAGAGATTCCACATGTCTTCTTGAGGGGAAAGACATGTTCATATGTGCTTATTTGCATTAGCTTGCATTAGCTCTGTTCATAAGTTATATCCTCCAGCTCTGATTTTCTGTTCCCTATCTTCTCCCAGCATCCCATGCTAGATTCAGGGGGAGCAAGACATCTAAGGGAAAGAAATCATTTAAATTCATTGCATATCTTTACTCTTGGGGACATGTCTAATCCAATGTGGTACTTAGTACTCACTCTCTACATGTCATCCCAGTCTTGGTATTCTTGTGGTTTCTTTTGTTTGCTCTGGCTAGTAGTTGCATCTGTGTTATCTAACCTTGTTTACGCAGGTTCATTCCATCCTAAGCCAACTCAAGACTACAAGGTAAGTATATGCATCACAATCATGTGTATGAGGAATTCTTGCTGATGTACATACTGTTTGCAAGAAGGACTCATGCGCATGAAGGTATTTTCTTTAATATTCTTTGCTCTGATGCATATGACCAAGATACATGTAACACATTGCCTACTCTATCATGGTTATGCTCTCACATGCTCCTATATTCCATACTCACATGATTGCATACATGTAGGGGGAGCCTATGCTTGTTACATGTATTTCCAAAGCTTTACGTGCTATTCTCTATATCTTTATCTAAAGCTTTGATGTATGTTGTCATCAATTACCAAAAAGGGGGAGATTGAAAGCACAAGTGCTCCCTAGGTGGTTTTGGTAATTAATGTCAACATATCTCTTGTTGGACTAACACTTTTATCTAGTATGTTTCAGATAAGTTCAACAATTGAGTGGCATGGACTAAAGGATGTGGGAACCCCTTCAAGATGCTAAGGTTTAAGGATTGGCTCAAGCTTCAAGCTCAAGACTCTTCATTTTCCATTTTAGTGATCCAAGATCACATTGAGTCTATAGGAAAAGCCAATACTATCAAGGAGGGAAGGGGTGTTGCTTAATGAGTCTCTTGCTTCATGTGCTTAGTGATATGCTCCAAAACCCTCAGCTACTTTCTCACATCCACAAATGACCTAAACCCAAAGCCAAAATCGGTCACACCAATTCTTTCTATCCGGCGCCACCGATTTTGCATGTCATAGCCACTGCCACAAACCCTAAGCAAATCGGTTCTACCGATAGGGATCTCGGTCTAACCGAGATGGGATTGTAATCTCTCTGTGTATGTCCATTACCAAAATCGGTCTCACCGAGTTTGAGCAATCGGTACTACCGAGATTACAATGCAAACTTCCTGGTTGACTCATTACCAAAATCGGTCTCACCGAGTTTGTGTAATCGGTCACACTGAGTTTGCCTGACCAACTCTCTGGAAAGCTCATTACCAAAATTGGTCTCACCGAGTTGGTGTAATCGGTCTTACCGAGATTACGTTATGCCCTAACTCTAACCATATCGGTCTCACCGAGTTGCATTTCGGTCCCACCAAAAACCCTAACGGTCACATTATTTACTAAATCGGTGTGACTGAGTTTAACGATTCGGTCCCACCGAGTTTGGTAGATTGTGTGTAACGGTTAGATTTTCTGTGGAGGCTATATATACCCGTCCACCTCCTCTTCATTCGTGGAGAGAGCCATCAGACTGAACCTACACTTCCAGCATACATTTTCTGAGAGAGAACTACCTACTCATGTGTTGAGGCCAAGATATTCCATTCCTACCATATGAATCTTGATCTCTAGCCTTCCCCAAGTTGCTTTCCACTCAAATCCTCTTTCCACCAGATCCAAATCCTATGAGAGAGAGTTGAGTGTTGGGGAGACTATCATTTGAAGCACAAGAGCAAGGAGTTCATCATCAACGCACCATTTGTTACTTCTTGGAGAGTGGTGTCTCCTAGATTGGCTAGGTGTCACTTGGGAGCCTCCAACAAGATTGTGGAGTTGAACCAAGGAGTTTGTAAGGGCAAGGAGATCGCCTACTTCGTGAAGATCTACCGCTAGTGAGGCAAGTCCTTCGTGGGCGACGACCATGGTGGGGTAGACAAGGTTGCTTCTTCATGGACCCTTTGTGGGTGGAGCCCTCTATGGACTCACACAACCGTTACCCTTCGTGGCTTGAAGTCTCCATCAACATGGATGTACGATAGCACCACCTATCGGAACCACGCCAAAAACATTCGTGTCTCCAATTGCGTTTGAATCCTCCAAACCCTTCCCTTTACATTCTTGCAAGTTGCATGATTTACTTTCCGCTGCTCATACACTCTTTGCATGCTTGCTTGCTATGTATTGTGAATGTTAAACTTGTGCCTAAAGTCCACTTAAACTTAAGGAAACTTAAAATTGCAACTTTGGTACTTAGTGTCTAATCACCCCCCCCCCCTCTAGACACCTCTTCTCAAGGTCCTACAGCCTTCCCCTTCCTTCTCTCCCCCTCCTCCTTCCTCCCCCCTTCGGGAATTATGGTAGGGGGCGAATAGGATTAGAGCCCCAAGTAGGATTCCTCCTACTTGAGCGCCCCCTTGGCAGCCCCCTCTCCCTCCCACCTATATATATGAAGGAGGGGAGGCACCTAGAACACACAATATTGGTTCCTAGACGTGTGCGCCCCCCCCCCCCCCTCCACAGTTTACGCCTCCGGTCATATTCACGTAGTGCTTAGGTGAAGTTGTGCGTGGATCACTTCACCATCACCGTCACCATGCTGTTGTGCTGACGCAACTCTCATTGACACTTTGCTGGATCAAGAGTTCGAGGGACATCATGAGCTGAAGGTGTGTAGAACTCGGAGGTGCCGTACATTCGGTGCTTGATTGGTCGGAACGATAAGAAGTTCGACTACATCAACCGCGTTAACAAATGCTTCCGCTTTTGGTCTACGAGGGTATGTGGACACACTCTACCCCTCTCATTGATATGCATCTCCTAGATAGATCTTGCGTGAGTGTAGGAATTGTTTTGAAATTGCATGCTATGTTTCCCTACAGTGGCATTCGAGCCAGGTCTTTGCATAGATGATATGCACGAGTAGAACACAAAGAGTTGTGGGCGGTGATCGTCATACTGCTTACCACCAATGTCTTATTTTGATTTGGCGGTATTGTTGTATGAAGCTGAAGGAAATATGCCCTAGAGGTAATAATAAAGTTGTTATTTATATTTCCTTGTATCATGATAAATGTTTATTATTCATGCTAAAATTGTATTAACCGGAAACTTAGTACATGTGTGAATACATAGACAAAACATAGTGTCCCTAGTATGTCGCTACTTGACTAGCTCGTTAACCAAAGATGGTTATGTTTCCTAACCATAGACATGTGTTGTCATTTGATGAACGGGGCACATCATTAGAGAATGATGTGATGGACAAGACCCATCTGTTAGCTTAGCATAATGATCGTTAAGTTTTATTGCTATTGCTTTCTTCTTGACTTATACATGTTCCTTCGACTATGAGATTATGCAACTCCCAAATACCGGAGGAACACCTTGTGTGCTATCAAAAGTCACAATGTAACTGGGTGATTATAAAGATGGTCTACTGGTGTCTCCGAAGGTGTTTGTTGGGTTGTCATAGATCAACATTAGGATTTGTTACTCTGTGTACCGGAGAGGTATCTCTGGGCCCTCTCGATAATGCTCATCACTATAAGACTTGCAAGCAATGTGACTAATGAGTTAATTATGGGATGATGCATTATGGAACGAGTAAAGAGATTTGTCGATAATGAGATTGAACTAGGTATGAAGATACTGACGACCGAATCTCGGGGAAGTAACATACCAATGACAAAGGGAACAACATATGTTGTTGTGCGGTTTGACCGATAAAGATCTTCGTAGAATATGTAGGAGCCAATATGAGCATCCAGGTTCCGCTATTGGTTATTGATCGGAGATGTGTCTCGATCATGTCTACATAATTCTCGAACCCGTAGGGTCCGCACGCTTAATGTTCGATGATGATTTGTATTATGAGTTATGTGTTTTGGTGACAGAAGTTTGTTCGGAGTCCCGGATGAGATCACGGACATGACGAGGAGTCTCGAAATGATAGAGAGGTAAATATTCATATATTGGAAGGTTATATTCGGACATCTGAATGGTTCCGAGTGATTCAGATATTTTTCCGGAGTAGCGAGGGGTTACCGGAACCCCCCGGGGAAGATTTGGGCCAACATGGGCCTAAGGGAGAGAGAGGGAAGCTCATAAGGGTTGGCCGCGTCCCCCTCCTAGGGAGTCCGAATAGGACAAGGAGGAGGGGGCTGCTCCCCCTTCCCTTTCCCTCTTCCTCTCCTTCTTATTCCCTCCGGTGGAGAGAGGAAGGGGGGGGGAGTGAATCCTACTTGGACTAGGAGTCCAAGTAGGACTCCCCCCATGGCGCGCCCCTCCTGGACGCCGGCCTCTCTCCCCCCTCCTTTATATACATGGGCAAGGGGCATGCCAAAGCATAACAGTTGTTCTCTTAGCCGTGTGCGGTGCCCCCTCCACCGTTTACTCCTCTGATAGTATCATCATAGTGCTTAGGCGAAGCCCTGCGCAAATCACATCATCAACACCGTCATCACGCCGTCGTGCTAAAGAAACTCTCCCTCGACCCTCTGCTGGATCAAGAGTTCAAGGGACGTCATCGAGCTGAATGTGTGCTAAACTTGGAGGTGCCGTACGTTTGGTGCTAGATCGGTTGGATGGTGAAGAAGTTCGACTACATCAATCGTGTTAACATAACGCTTCCGCTTTCGGTCTACGAGGGTACATGGACACACTCCCCCCTCTCGTTACTATGCATCTCCTAGATAGATCTTGCATGATCGTAGGATTTTTTTTTTGAAATTGCATGCTACGTTCCTCAACAGTGGTATCAGAGCCAGGTCTATGCGTAGATGATATGCATGAGTAGAACACAAAGAGTTGTGGGCGATAATAGTCATACTGATTACCACCAATGTCTTAATTTGATTCAGCGGTATTGTTGGATGAAGCGGTCCGGACCGACATTACATGACCGCGTTCATGAACCGACGTGCTTTGCACACAGGTGGCTGGCGGGTGTCTGTTTCTTCAACTTTAGTTGAATCGAGTTTGACTATGACCGGTCCTTGTTGAAGGTTAAAACATCACACTTGACGAAAAATTATTGTGGTTTTGATGCGTAGGTAAGAACGGTTCTTCCTAGAAGCCCGTAGCAGCCACGTAAAACTTGCAACAACAAAGTAGAGGACGTCTAACTTGTTTTTGCAGGGCTTGTTGTGATGTGATATGGTCAAGACATGATGTGATATAATTTGTTGTATGAGATGATCATGTTTTGTAACAAAGTTATCGGCAACTGACAAGAGCCATATGGTTGTCGCTTTATTGTATGAAATGCAATCGCCATGTAATTGCTTTACTTTATCACTAAGCGGCAGCGATAGTCGTAGAAGCAATAGTTGGCGAGACGACAACGATGCTACAATGGAGATCAAGGTGTCAAGCCAGTGACAATGGAGATCATGAAGGTGCTTTGGAGATGGAGATCAAAGGCACAAGATGATGATGGCCATATCATGTCACATATTTTGATTGCATGTGATGTTTATCTTTTATGCATCTTATTTTGCTTAGTATGATGGTAGCATTATAATATGATCCCTCACTAAATTTCAAGGTATAAGTGTTCTCCCTGAGTATGCACCGTTGTTATAGTTCGTTGTGCCGAGACACCAGGTGATGATTGGGTGTGATACGCTCTACGTTCACATACAACGGGTGCAAGCCAGTTTTCCACGTGCAGAATACTTGGGTTAAACTTGACGAGCCTAGCATATGCAGGTATGGACTCAGAACACTGAGACCGAAAGGTCGAACGTGAATCATATAGTAGATATGATCAACATAGAGATGTTCACCATTGAAAACTACTCCATCTCACGTGATGATCAGATATGGTTTAGTTGATATGGATCATGCGATCATTTAGATGACTAGAGGGATGTCTATCTATTTGGGAGTTCTTTAGTAATATTTGGGAGTTCTTTAGTCTGATAGTTTTTTTGCATATCTATATTGTTGTAGATCAATGGCTCGTGCTATCGTTCCCTTGAATTTTAATACGTTCCTAGAGAAAGCTAAGTTGAAAGATGATGGTAGCAACTACATGAATTGGGCCCGTAACTTGAGGATTATCCTCATTACTGCACAGAAGAATTACGTCCTGGAAGCACCGCTAGGTGCAAGGCTTGCTGCAGGAGCAGATGCTGGTGTTATGAATGTCTGGCAAGCTCGACCTAATGACTACTCGATAGTTCAGTGTGCCATGCTTTACGGCTTAGAATCGGGACTTCAAAGACGTTTTGAATGTCATGGAGCATATGAGATATTCCAAGATTTGAAGTTAATATTTCAAGCAAATGCCCGAGTTGAGAGATATGAAGTCTCCAACAAGTTCTATAGATGCAAGATGGAGGAGAATAGTTCTATCAGTGAACACATACTTAGAATGTCTGGGTACCATAACCACTTGACTCAGCTGGGAGTTAATCTTCCTGATGATAGTGTCATTGACAGAGTTCTTCAGTCATTGCCACCAAGCTATAAAGGCTTCATGATGAACTATAATATGCAAGGGATGGAAAAGACAATTCCCAAGCTCTTCGCAATGCTAAAGGCTGTGGAGGTAGAAATCAAGAAGGAGCATCAAGTGTTGATGGTTAACAAGACCACTAGTTTCAAGAAAAAGGGCAAAGGGAAGAAGGGAAACTTCAAGAAGAATAGCAAGCAAGTTTCTACTCCCGAGAAGAAACCCAAGTCTGGACCTAAGCCTGAAACTAAGTGCTTCTACAGCAAAGGGACTGGTCACTGGAAGAGGAACTGGGCCAAGTATTTGGCGGATAAGAAGGATGGCAAAGTGAAAGGTATATTTGATATACATGTTATTGATGTGTACCTTACTAATGCTCGTAGTAGCGCCTGGGTATTTGATACTGGTTCTGTTGCTCATATTTCCAACTCGAAATAGGGGCTACAGATTAAATGAAGATTGGCTAAGTACGAGGTGACGATGCACGTCAGAAATGGTTCCAAGGTCGATTTGATCGCCGTCGGCACGCTACCTCTACATCTACCTTCGGGATTAGTTTTAGACCTAAATAATTGTTATTTGGTGCCAGCGTTGAGCATGAACATTATATCTAGATCTTGTTTGATGCGAGACGGTCATTCATTTAAATCAGACAATAATGGTTGTTCTATTTATATGAGTAATATCTTTTATGGTCATGCACCCTTGTTAAGTGGTCTATTCTTGTTGGATCTCGATCGTAGTGATACACATATTCATAATATTGAAGCCAAAAGACGCAAAGTTAATAATGGTAGTGCAACTTATTTGTGGCACTGCCATTTAGGTCATGTTGGTGTAAAGCGCATGAAGAAACTCCATGCTGATGGGCTTTTGGAATCAGTTGATTATGAATCACTTGATGCTTGCAAACCATGCCTCATGGGCAAGATGACTAAGACTCCTTTCTCCGGAACAATGGAGCGAGCCACTGACTTATTGGAAATAATACATACCGATGTATGCGGTCCGATGAGTGTTGAGGCTCGCAGCGGGTATCGTTATTTTCTGACCTTCACAGATGAATTGAGCAGATATGGGTATATCTACTTAACTACTTAATGAAACATAGGTCTAAAACATTTGAAAAGTTCAAGGAATTCTAGAGTGAAGTGGAAAATCATCATAATAAGAAATAAAGTTTCTACGATCTGATCGCGGAGGCAAATATTTGAGTTACGAGTTTGGTCTTATTTGAAACAATGTGGAATAGTTTTGCAACTCACGCCACCTGGAACACGACAGCGTAATGGTGCGTCCGAACGTCGTAACCGTACTTTATTAGATACGGTGCGGTCTATGATCTCTCTTACTGATTTACCGCTATCGTTTTGGGGTTATGCTTTAGAAACAGCTGCATTCACGTTAAATAGGGCACCATCTAAATACGTTGAGATGACACCATATGAACTGTGGTTTGGCAAGAAACCTAATCTGTTGTTTCTTAAAGTTTGGGGCTGCGATGCTTATGTGAAAAAGCTTCAACCTGATAAGCTCGAACCCAAATCGGAGAAATGCGTCTTCATAGGATACCCAAAGGAAACGGTTGGGTACACCTTCTATGACAGATATGAAGGTAAGATATCCGTTGCTAAGAATGGATCCTTTCTAGAGAAGGAGTTTCTCTCGAAAGAAGTGAGGAAAGTAGAACTTGATGAGGTAATTGTACCTTCTCCCGAATTGGAAAGTAGTTCATCACAGAAATCAGTTCCAGTGATTCCTACACCAATTAGTGAAGAAGCTAATGATGATGATCAGGAAACTTCAGATCAAGTTACTACTGAACCTCGTAGGTCAGACAGAGTACGGCCTGCACCATAGTGGTACGGTAATCCTATTCTGGAAGTCATGTTACTAGACCATGATGAACCTACGAACTATGAGGAAGCGATGATGAGACCAGATTCCGCGAAATGGCTTGAGGCCATGAAATCTGAGAAGGGATCCATGTATGAGAACAAAGTGTGGACTTTGGTGGACTTGCCCGATAATCGGCAAGCCATAGAAAATAAATGGATCTTTAAGAAGAAGACTGACGCTGACGGTAATGTTGTCTACAAAGCTCAACTTGTTGCGAAAGGTTTTCGACAAGTTCAAGGAGTTGACTACGATGAGACCTTCTCACTCGTAGCGATGCTTAAGTCTGTCCGAATCATGTTAGCAATTGCCGCATTTTATGATTATGAAATTTTGCAAATGGATGTCAAAACCGCATTCCTTAATGGATTTCTTAAAGAAGAGTTGTATATGAAGCAACCAGAAGGTTTTGTCGATCCAAAAGGTGCTAACAAAGTGTGCAAGCTCAAGTGATCCATTATGGACTGGTGCAAGCCTCTCGGAGTTGGAATATACTCTTTGATAATGTGATCAAAGCATATGGTTTTATACAGACTTTTGGAGAATCCTGTATTTACAAGAAAGTGAGTGGGAGCTCTATAGCATGATAACCCACAAGTATAGGGGGTCGCAACGGTTTTCAAGGGTAGAGTATTCAACCCAAATTTATTGATTCGACACAAGGGGAGCCAAAGAATATTCTCAAGTATTAGAAGTTGAGTTGTCAATTCAACCACACCTGGATAACTTAATATCTGCAGCAAGGTATTTAGTAGCAAAGTAGTATGGAAATAACGGTAACAGTGGCAAAAGTAATAGTAGCAGTTGTGTAGTGATTGTAGCAGTGACAACGGTAAAGTAACTAAGCAAAGATCAATATGTGGAAAGCTCGTAGGCATTGGATCAGTGATGGATAATTATGTCGGATGCAATTCCTCAATGCAGAACTAGCTCCAGTTCATCAATGTAATGTAGGCATGCATTCTGAATATAGTCATGCGTGCTTATGGAAAAGAACTTGCATGGCATCTTTTGTCCTACCCTCCCGTGGCAGCAGGGTCCTATTGGAAACTAAGGGATATTAAGGCCTCCATTTAATAGAGTACCGGACCAAAGCATTAACACCTAGTGAATACATGAACTCCTCAAACTACGGTCATCACCGAGAGTGGTCCCGATTGTTGTCACATCAGGGTTGTCGGATCATAACACATAATAGGTGACTATAGACTTGCAAGATAGGATCAAGAACTCACATATATTCATGAAAACATAATAGGTTCAGATCTGAAATCATGGCACTCAGGCCCTAGTGACAAGCATTAAGCATAGCAAAGTCATAGCAACATCAATCTCAGAACATAGTGGATACTAGGGATCAAATCTCCTGAACGTCGTCAGAAATTAGTCTTGATAACCCACAAGTGTAGGGGATCGCAACAGCTTTCGAGGGTAAAGTATTCAACCCAAATTTATTGATTCGACACAAGGGGAGCCAAAGAATATTCTTGAGTATTAGCAGTTGAGTTGTCAATTCAACCACACCTGGATAACTTAGTATTTGCAGCAAAGTATTTAGTAGCAAAGTAGTATGATAATAAAAGTAACGGTAGCAAAAGTAATGTTTTTGGGTTTTGTAGTAGTTGTAACAATAGCAACGGAAAAGTAAATAAGCGAAGAACAATATGTGAAAAGCTCGTAGGCAATGGATCAGTGATGGATAATTATGCCGGATGCGATTCCTCATGTAATAGCTATAACATAGGGTGACACAGAACTAGCTCCAGTTCATCAATGTAAAAGAACTTGCATGACATCTTTTGTCCTACCCTCCCGTGTTAGCGGGGTCCTAGTGGAAACTAAGGGATATTAAGGCCTCCTTTTAATAGAGAACCGGAACAAAGCATTAGCACATAGTGAATACATGAACTCCTCAAACTACGGTCATCACCGAGAAGTATCCCGATTATTGTCACTTCGGGGTTGTCGGATCATAACACATAATAGGTGACCATAGACTTGCAAGATAGGATCAAGAACACACATATATTCATGAAAACATAATAGGTTCATATCTGAAATCACGGCACTCGGGCCCTAGTGACAAGCATTAAGCATAGCAAAGTCATAGCAACATCAATCTCAAAACATAGTGGATACTAGGGATCAAACCCTAACAAAAATAACTTGATTACATGGTAAATCTCACCCAACCATCACTGTCCAGCAAGCCTACGATAGAATTACTCACGCACAGCGGTGAGCATCATGAAATTGGTGATGGAGGATGGTTGATGATGACGACAGCGATAGATTCCCCTCTCTGAAGCCCCGAACGGACTCCAGATCAACCCTTCCAAGAGAGTTTAGGGCTTGGCGGCGGCTCCGTATTGTAAAACGGGATGAATCCTTCTCCTTGATTTTTTTCTCCCCGAACGTGAATATATGGAGTTGGAGTTGAGGTCGGTGGAGCTCCAGGGGGCCGACGAGGCAGGGGGCGCGCCCCAGGGGGGTGGGCGCACCCCCACCCTCGTGGACAGGGTGTGGGCCCCCTGGTGTTGATTCTTTTGCCAGTATTTTTTATTAATTCCAAAAGGTTGCTCCGTGGATTTTTAGGTCATTCCAAGAACTTTTATTTCTGCACAAAAATAACACCATGACAGTTCTGCTGAAAACAGCGTCAGTCCGGGTTAGTTCCATTCAAATCATGCAAGTTAGAGACAAAACAAGGGCAAAAGTGTTTGGAAAAGTAGATACGATGGAGACGTATTAACTCCCCCAAGCTTAAACCTTTGCTTGTCCTCAAGCAATTCAGTTGACAAACTAAAACTGATAAAGAAAAACTTTTACAAACTCTGTTTGCTCTTGTTGTTATAAATATGTAAAGCCAGCATTCAAGTTTTCAGCGAAGATTATGAACTAACCATATTCACAATAACACTTAGGTCTCATGTTTACTCGTATCAATGGCATAATCAACTAGCGAGCAATAATAATAAATCTCGGATGACAACACTTTCTCAAAACAATCATAATATGATATAACAAGATAGTATCTTGCTAGCCCTTTCTGAGACCGCAAACATAAATGCAGAGCACCTCTGAAGATCAAGGACTGACTAAACATTGTAATTCATGGTAAAAGAGATCCAGTCATAGTTATACTCAATATAAATTAATAGTAATGCATGCAAATGACAGCGGTGCTCTCCAACTAGTACTTTTTAATAAGAGGATGATGACTCAACATAAAAGTAAATAGATAGGCCCTTCGCAGAGGGAAGCAGGGATATAGGTGCCAGAGCTCGATTTTGAAATAGAGATAAATAATATTTTGAGCGGCATATTTTCATTGTCAACATAACAACCAAGAGATCTCGACATCTTCCATGCTACACACATTATAGGCGGTTCCCAAACAGAATGGTAAAGTTTATACTCCCCCTCCACCAACAATCATCAATCCATGGCTTGCCCGAAACAACGGGTGCCTCCAACTAACAACAATCCTGAGGGAGTTTTGTTTGCATTTATGTTTATTTGAATTGAGCATGGGACTGGGCATCCCGGTGACCAGCCATTTTCTCGTGAGTGAGGAGCGGATTCCACTCCTCGTGAGAATAACCCACCTAGCATGGAAGATATAGACAACCCTAGTTGATACATGAGCTATTCGAGCGTGCAAAACAGAATTTCATTTGAAGGTCTGGAGTTTGGCACATACAAATTTACGTGGAACGGCAGGTAGATACCGCAAATAGGAAGGTATGGTGGACTCATATGGAATAATTTTGGGGTTTAAGGATTTTGGATGCACAAGCAGTATTCTCGCTTAGTACAAGTGAAGGCTAGAAAGAGGCTGGGAAGCGACCAACTAGAGAGCAACAACAGTCATGAACATGCATTAAAATTAATAAACACCGAGTGCAAGCATGAGTAGGATATAATCCACCATGAACATAAATATCGTGGAGGCTATGTTGATTTTGTTTCAACTACATGCGTGAACATGTGCCAAGTCAAGCCACTCGAATCATTCAAAGGAGGATACCACCCTATCATACCACATCACAACCATTTTAATAGCATGTTCGCACGCAAGGTAAACCATTTTAAACTCCTAGCTGATTAAGCATGGCATAAGCAACTATAATCTCTAATTGTCATTGCAAACATGTTTATTCATAATAGGCTGAATCAGGAACGATGAACTAATCATATTTACAAAAACAAGATAGGTCGAGTTCATACCAGCTTCTCTCATCTCAATCAGTCCATCATATATCGTCATTATTGCCTTTCTCTAGGAGCTCCTATGATTCCGCTGAGCACTCTTAATTAGCCCAGATGCGTTCTATAGCTCCAACCGCGTCCAGCCCATGCAACTCGTCCCTAGCTTTGATTCTGGTGACCATTTGGACCGTGTTCACCATCGTTCATTGCCACGAGCCTTAGCTTCCTTGTGCCACAAACCGCGCATAAAATAGTGCCATGCAGCAAGCACACGATAACCTGCATCGCTTGTTGAGGTCGTCGGCAACTAATTCTAGTGAGCTGATGTTGACGTAATTAGCTTAGGCCTAATTGCTTCTATTTCACCTCAAAAAGACAATGACAGGTGGGTCCCCATGGTTAAATAACTGGCCATTGTCTGGACGCAGGTGAAGAAAAGTAACAGAGACATTGATGGGTCACTAACGAGGGGCCCCACTGGTCAAATACCACTTTGACCTCATCCACATCAGCATCTGACTGGGGCAAACCAGCCAGGAAAGTTTTTTGGCGGTATGAAATTGTTTTTTTAGGGGAAGGCCTTACGGCTAGCTTTATTAAACTTTAAGTAACACTTACATCATCTGCAAGCAAGACAGAAATAAAACTCGGGGGGGGGGGGGGATCCAGCCACAAGGACGGTGGATCATCCCTACCCCGTTGAGCTAGCGTGTGAGCAACCATATTTGATTCTCTCATACAATATTCAAAGGAGACCTTCCCGAAATCTGTCGACATTCTTCCAGTATAGGGCCAGCCACCATAGAATGACCACTGTCACTTGTCATTGCATCCACAATTGTCATATTGTTTGCTCGAGCAACGACAGAGTGGATCCTATTGATCCGGCGAGCTTCAACCCTTCAAGTAGTGATGCCGCCTCCGATGTTTCAACATCACCCACATGCTCAAGTTTGGCTGTGGAGGTCGTGATGAAGAAGCTTGCACTGACACGGATAACAGCACCACATAATCCAACGTGGTCGTTTTCCAGAAAAGAGGCATCTATGTTCAAAACTAGCTAGCCCCCTAGGGGGTTCATCCATCTGTTCATTCTTGGGCTTGCAGTCTTCTTCGTACACGCTCGCACATAATTAAGCGCAATAGCTAGAATAGCTTGCGCGGATCGTTCAGGGTTTTGAACACTCTCTCCCTTCTCAATTTGTCGCCTCTGCCACCAAATGTACCAGCACGATACCGTGATCATCTCTGGTAATTCAATTACATCCTAATAAATCTTCTGGCTTGATGGGTCACACAATAGAAAATCCAGAATCTCAGCTCCTGATTTGCATGGGATTTTCATTGTCCTTATCATTTCATGTAATCTAAGGAGCAACATATCTTTCCAGCTCTGCAGCAGCCAAAAAACATGTGCGACACATCTTCTGCCTACAGTTTACATACTGGGTATTGCGCCGATGTTGGTATGTGGCGATCGGCCAAGACACCAAAGCAAGGAATCGCGTCATGTAAGGCACGCCATATCCAAATTTTCACTTTGCTTGGAACCTTCAAACCCCAAATCTTCTTCCAAACCGAATCAAAAACTGACGCACTTGAAAGAGAGTTGGGATTAACACTTCCGTAAGAATCTTCCCACTGTTTGTAGTAAGCCATCCGTACACTAGATGTACCCAATTTTGTCAGATGCCATGCCACATAATCTTCCATGTCATCCTGGTGCAATGGAATCTAAAGTATCCAATCAACATCGATGGGCCAAAAATTATCCCTGATGAGCTGCTCATCCCATTCTCCGGACGTTGGATCAATGAGCTCGCTAACACGGGTAAGCACTCTGTTCCTTCGAGCAGTCACAATTTTCCTTGAAGAACTATTCAAGATCCAATAGTCCTCCCAAATGTTTAATTTTAGGCCATTACCAACCCTCCATATGCAGCCTTTTTTAAAGGTTTGGGTTCTATCCCAGATGCTCTGCTATACATAAGAGGAGCCTTTTTTTTCAAGCCACAATTAAGCAGTTCACCAGTAGGGTAGTACTTCGATCGGAGCACCCTTGCACATAGAGAATCATGATGTTCAATCGGTCTCCAGCATTGTTTCGCTAGAAGTGCCAGATTGAAGCTGTGAATATCCCGAAAGCCCATCCCCCCTTTTCCTTCGGGATACACATCCTCCACCAAGCAAACCAATGCATATTTCGTTGGTTTTCCCCGTCACCCCACCAGTAATGCGAAATGGCATCAGTGATTCCCTTACAAATTTTCTTTGGGAATTTGAAAACACTCATCGCATATGTAGGGATGGCTTGGGCCACCGCCTTAATCAATGCTTCCTTACCACCAAAAGAGAGGGTCGTTTCCTTCCACCCATTAATCATTTTTTGAATCCTCTCAATGATATGCTTAAAACAGTCAACGCGGTCCACCCCAATCATGGAGGGGAGACCCAAATATTTATCCGATAGTGATTCTGTCATGATGTCCAAAATTTTGCAAACCTCCACTTTCCTGTCAATATTAGTATTTGGGCTGAAGTAAATTGATGATTTTGCTGGACTTACCAACTGCCCCGACGCCAAGCAATAGTCATCCAGGATCCTTTTTGGTGTGTTAGCATTCTCAGCGTCTGCCTTCATCATGATCAAAGAGTCGTCAGCAAACAATAGGTGAGAAATAATAGGGGAGTCACGACACACCTGAACCCCTTTGAGATTGCCTGCTGCTTCCTCATGAGCAATCAGATTTGAAAGGCCCTCCGCACATAGGAGGAATAAGTAGGGGGAAAGGGGGCCTAATTGGAGTTAAATCTGACTTTATATTCAACTGATGTCACACAGGCCATAATAAGATCAATCCATATTTCATCGAAACCCAGTCTGCCAAGTATTGCCTTCAGGAACACCCATTCAACCCTATCATATGCTTTGTGCATATCAAGTTTCACCGCATAAGATCCAACCTTCCCTTTCTTCTTCTTCTTCTTCTTCTTCATTGTATGGAGACATTCGTATGCCACAATGACATTATCTGTGATGATCCTGCCAGGCACAAAGGCACTCTGTGTCTCACAAATTATGTCAGGAAGGAAAACCTTCAACCTTGCTGCCAACATCTTCGCAATCACCTTATAAACGACGTTGCAGAGGCTAATAGGCCTGAATTGTGTTACTTTCTCAGGGTTGCCCACTTTTGGGATTAGAACAATGGTGGTAGTATTCCAGCCTTCAGGTATAACTCCACTGCTTACCGCCTCTAGTACCTCCTTCACTAGATCTTGTCCCAAGAGGTGCCAAAATTTCTTATAAAATACCGCATGTAGCCCGTCCGGCCCTGGTGCTTTCAAGTCACCAATGCTAAACAGAGCTTGTTTAACTTCCTCCTCCGAATAGGGTGCCAGTAGTGCTTCATTCATATAAGGAGTAACTCGCGGTTGTACTTTATTGATCACATCCAAATTTTGTACATTAACATCAGATGTAAAGAGGTTCTGGAAATAAGCATCTATAAGGTTTTTCATAGATTCATTATCCTCTAACCAACCTCCGTTCTCATCCATCAATTGCCGAATAAAATTCCTTTTCTTGCGCGCAGATGCAAAGTTATTAAAAAAGTTTGTATTCCTATCACCGATCTTTAACCAATTTGCTCTGCTATGTTGGACCCAATATATTTCTTCCTTCTCCATAGTCTCTTCGATTTCAATAAGCAAAGAGCGCTAATTGTTTAGGGGGTGAAGGGAGTAGAAATAAAAATCAGGGGTTATGTGAATCACCAACTTTTTTCAGGATAGTAAAATGAACTTTTTTCTTCCATTTATGTCATTTTCCAATTTTGCTGGACGTGCATGCACACGTAGTGAGGTTCCTTCTTGAAGTTAGCATGCCATAATTCCTTATTTGACGAATATATGTCCATAGATTGCAAATTATTTATTTGATACACACCCTTATACACTAATTTTATTTATTATAATCAAAAAGAATATTAAAGCATTTTTCATGACAGAGTAGATGTTACGCATGTTACTTGAGCTAATATACAACATAATCAGACAAATTGTGTGAAATTAGTGTTTAAACAACATCTTCAGCATACACGGGTATCTCATACTTTCACCACAGGTACAAGCTCACCAGCCATACAAAAAGCAGTCCATGATCAGATTTAACCTTCTAATCCCTTCGTCTGGAATTACTTGTCGCAGAATGTATAAAAATGAATGTATCTAGAACTAAAATATGTCAAGATACATTCATTTCTTCGACAAGTATTTCCGGACGGAGGGAGTACTATTTATCAATAAAAAAATAACTTTCTATTATTACTTTTTATAAACCTAAAAAAAAACTTATAGTATTATTATTTTCACACACACCAACCGTTCCACTTTCTTTCACGAATGGGAGTTGTAAAAGGCCCAAGGGGCAGGTACGCAAAAATAGTCACCGCAGGCGCGGAGGGCCCCGCCAAATCCCTCTTATGCAGGGCAGGAGGAGATACATGTGGCCTGCCCTTTTCCCCTCTGGAAGCCCTCGCTTTCTGACCGAGGTCGTCGTTTGAACTTTGTCCCTTCTTTTCAATTATTAAAAAAACGCAGCTTGTCTTCTGGCGAAGTTATATCAGAGCAGCGGCCGGCGCCACACCTGCTCCGTTCAGACCTCAGAGTAACACACTTCACTGTGAGGGTTTAGGTACAGCCATTAACGCGGCTGCAAGCACAGGCCCCGGAGCGGAGCCGGAGGGCGGAGGAGCAGATCGGGCATGGCCGGCGGCGAAGGCGCGGAGGGGGCGCGGGCGCTGGACCAGACGCCGACGTGGGCAGTGGTCGCCGTCTGCGCCGTCATCGTCGCCGTCTCCATCCTCCTCGAGGGCATCCTCCACCACCTCGGCCAGGTACGCCCCCGAGCCCCCTTCCCTCCGTTTCCCATCTCTCTGAACCCGCCCAATACATCCCCGCTCACCATTATTGGGCGCGGTGGTGCCTTGCCTGCAGTGGTTCAGCAAGAGGAAGAAGAAGGCGCTGTTCGACGCCCTGGAGAAGGTTAAATCCGGTACATTTTGCGACGCGCCCGTCCCCACCCCCAAAATTTTCGCTTTGTTTACTTCCGCGCGTAATCTGCGGCGCCCTGCATCGACCGCCCGTGTGAAGAGGAAATTTGATGGGCGTTGGTGCTTGCCATGTGCAGAGCTCATGACTCTGGGCTTCATCTCGCTGCTGCTGACTGTCACGGCGAGGTACATATCGCGCATCTGCATCCCGGCGGGGGCCGCCCACACCATGCTGCCCTGCAAGCTCTCCAGGAGCTCGGAACACGGAGAGGGCCACGGCCGACGGCACCTGTCCGAAGAGCCGGCCAACTTCTCATGCCCCAAAGTGAGTTCACTACTGCCAAGTGTCAACTGCGTTGTTTTTACACTTGTGCTGTAGCAAGGTGTATCACATTGATGTGGATACCAGTGATTGGGGGTCAGGGTATCGAGATTGATATTTTATTTTATTTCATCTGTTCGTATTATCTTCAGAAATGGTCTGGTCATTCCAAAAATGTTTGTTTTTATTCTCGGAATCCCAATGCCATTTCAGGGTATGGTGTCACTCGTTTCAACCGATGGGTTACACCAGCTACATATCTTTGTGTTCTTCCTGGCTGTCTTCCATGTAACGTTCAGCGCTATTACAATGTCCCTGGGCAGAGCAAAGGTAAGGTCTATTCCTCGGGCAACGTACAAGTGCCTGTTCTGAATTTCCAAAAGTTTTTTACAAGGATTTCAAATATCGAGACGAGGGAGTACTAGTTAGTGTACGTGAGCAAGGCCACAAGCTTGAAATAACTCTGAAATTTTATGTGCAGACGCGGATATGGAAGGAGTGGGAAAAGGATACTTCCACCATCACCTATGAATTTTCTGCCGGTAGTGTCTCAATTGATTAGATATTGGTTCATATGCTTTAACTGAATGTGTAAGCAGCGTAACATGCAATGTTCAGTTTGTCTCTTGTTATGCTAGAAGTAGAATCAAGCGGATACCTTCTTAATCAGCTTATTTGCAATCTCTTGTTAGGCATTTTTTTAAACTGCTGGTACCCATTGGTCATATTTTACTTTTCAGATCCGTCGAAATTCAGGCTCACTCACCAGACTTCTTTTGTGAGGCAGCACGCAAGCTGTTGGAGCAAAAGCACAATTATGCTCTATGTCGTAAGTTCTCTCATGGCTCCTCCCAACGATGGTTATGAAGTAGCATACCATATCAAATTTTCAGAGTAAATTGCAAATTTAAGTTCCCAGATTAATAAACGGCGTCAAGCATAGTTATTCCTTACTATCTATTCCCTCCGTCCCAAAATAATTGTTGCTGATTTAGTAATAACTTTATGTTAAATCAGCGACACTTATTCTGGGACAGAGGGGGTACATTTCTACTGGATATCAAATATCAGTTAGGGCTTACCATTCTACATTTCTACTGAATATCAAATATCGATTAGTACTTCTTGCAGATAACTAAATTAGTATTTACCATTCTACATTTCTCCTGAATATTAAATATCAAAGGTTTATACTGAATTTTTCCAACCGGGGGAACTCCAGTTCCAAAATCTTTATACTCATTGCTGAGCTATTCCGAGTAGAAACTACCGAACAGAAACCCTATGGTTTTCCAAGATCATATAGCGTTTTTTTTATAATAGAACCATAGGCTACATCAAACGGGTGTTAAACTGTTCTAAATATAGTTTAAAGCATCCTCGTGATTTTTTCCTGCATAATGTATCTAGAAATGCTTTAGCTCCGGAGCTTCTTATGCTTTGATTTTATACAGGTGAGCTTCTTTAGGCAGTTTTTCAGATCTGTTCGGAGGACAGACTACCTGACTTTGCGGCACGGATTCATTGCTGTGAGTAGCTTCATATTTCCAGTAATTTTCTGTTTTTAGTTTACACTGATGATTTATCTCTGTATAGGCTCATTTATCCCCAGGGACTAGGTTCAACTTCCAAAAGTACATCAAGAGATCTTTGCAGGATGATTTCAAGACAGTTGTTGGCATTAGGTAAGGAAGCCTATGAATCATCCTTGATTTATCTTCCTAATAAATTAATGACTCATTTGTATCACCATTGTTTTACTAGTCCACCTCTATGGGCTTCTGCTCTGGCTGTCATGCTCTTCAATGTTCATGGTGAGTTATAATCCTATATTTCCTTTGTTGGATTTCCTGTGCAATTTAGCACGATATAATTTCCAGTACACAAGGATCTGTGGGGAGCTTTCTGTGAAACTATGTTATTTTTTAAATTCGGAATATTCATTCTTCAGGATGGCACAACTTGTTCTGGTTCTCCACAATTCCCCTTATAGTAAGTTCTTACTAACTGTAGCATGTTTTATATTCATGTTGCTAAGTTCCTAACCATGCTTTTGGATATTTAGGTGATTTTAGCTGTTGGAACAAAGCTGCAGGCTATTATTGCAAGGATGGCTGTTGAAATTACAGAAAAACACACAGTTATTCAAGGAATGCCAGTGGTGAAACTCAGTGATGAACATTTCTGGTTCGGAAAGCCTCATATGGTTCTTCACCTTATCCATTTTGCATTATTCCAGGTCGGTTAACGGACTAGAAAGGACCCTTATCGACCAGACTGAATTATTTTGAAAAGACAGATCTGCATTTAGACCTGAATTGGGCCCATTAGTCATGTAGTAATGGTTCCCCTGCTGAATAGTTTCTTGTCTTCTTTTTTTTTGCGAATTGAATAGTTTCTTGTCAACTGTGGTAAAATGAACTTGAACTCACATGGTTGCCAGGGAAAGAAAACAGTTGTAACTAGAGCATACTTGTTTCATTGTCATATAATGATTCAATCCCTAGCCTTCCGCATGCACTTTCGAATCGAATTTGAAGGACAACTCTGTCAAAACTTCTAATAGCTGTTCTTCGTTCTTGCAGAATGCATTTGAGATTACTTATTTCTTTTGGATTTGGGTAAGACTACTATTGACATTTGGAATCATTTTTTATGGTACTACTCTGTCAGTACTCTTTTGATTATAACTGTTAACTCTCGTGCAGTACGAATTCGGCTTGAGGTCCTGTTTCCATGACAACTTTGAGTTTATCATTGCAAGAATCTGCCTTGGGTGAGTATCAATACTGTATCTTCAAACTGATTTATTCCTCAATCATACTAACAGTGTCTGCTCCTACTCATATGTGTAGGGGTGTCGTCCAATTTGTGTGCAGCTACATCACGCTTCCACTCCATGCCCTTGTATCTCAGGTACCTACTCACACTGCTCGCCAATGTTCAGTAACTATCCAACTTCAGATTCTACTGACACTTGCTTAGTTACTTTGATCATCAAACTGTGAAAGCAATTTATCAGCAAATTCGACGACTGACAGAGGAGTGTAATGGTTGTTGTCCAGATGGGATCTTCGATGAAGCGAACCATCTTCGACGAGCAGACGTCCAAGGCCCTGAAGAAGTGGCACAAGACGGTGAAGAAGAAGCAGCAGCAGCAGAAGGGGTCATCACATGCCTCCTCAGAGACGCCAACCACGGACACGCCCGAGGCAGGCCGGCTTAGCCAGTGCCAGTTCGTCGCCGAGGCGGCGCCGGCGCCGGTGGCGAACCGGCACCTCCACCGCTACAAGACCATAGCGCACGTCGGCGCCACCAGGGCGCTCTCCGACTCGGACTGCTCCGACACGGACGCCGAGGCGCAGACGAGGTACCTCATCCCGCCCACGAAGCAGAGGAGCCTGGACTCGGAGGTCCGCGTGGACGTGGACGCGGCGACGCCGGATCACCGTGATAGTTTCTCCTTTCAGAAGCCGCCGCCTGCTCAGAATGCGATGGAGAAATGATCAAACGGGCGTAGGTCGCGCTTATAGTATACTAATCAGTACTACTAACTTGTGTTAGATTAGAGGATGAGCAGATCGTCGAGGTGGGTAGGCAACTTCACCGTGCATGTTTTCATTGTTTTGACTAGAGATTAAGGTTAGTGTGCCATTTGGGGTGCATGAGAAGTCACGGGAATTTCGATGGAGTTTTAGGGGAAACAGTTTAATTGTGATTTCTATGCTCAAAAGCAAAAACAACTGAATCGAAGAGGCTTCTTCGAAGCGTTATTTCATGTACTATGGCCGAATGCGGACCTCCTGTTCCATCGTTTATATCTTGGACCACCCCTTTGCAATCCGATGCAATCATCATATTTGTCACCTGAAGATCATCTGCAAGAGCTAGAGCCTCCCTGCACGCAAACGTCTCCAGGATTGTAGGGTCAGTTATGCCACGGTAGACGGCCGCCGAAGAGCCCAAGTATAATCCCCTGTGGTCTCGACACACCGCTGAGACTGCCTCGCCGCGTGTATGACGCCCAACAGCTCCATCGACATTGATTTTCATGACACCCACCGGTGACGGTAGCCAATTCCTCGCCCCAACTCGCGGTGCTTCTGTCTGTGCTTGGCGCTCGTCGGGCTTCTCCAGCTGCTGCAGCTCGTTAATGTACGAGGTTACAAACGATGAAGTATGCATAGGGGATTGAAAAATGCCTTCATGAATCGCCTTCCTTCTGGCATACCATATTGCCCACAAAGTGACAACCAGCAATGTGAAAGACTTCTGATCAAGATCATCATTCAACTTAAACAACCAGTTCTTCGCGCTAGTCTCCTCATTCTCCACCATTTGTGCCACCGGGTCCGGGTCGGATAGTGCCCAAGTGCAGCGGGTCAACATGCATGACACTAGAGCGTGACGCCATGAATCAGGAGACCCACACAGCGGACAAGAGTCGCGTGTTGCCATATTCCTCTTGTTCAAAACATCTGTAGTTGGGAGAGAGTGGCGAGCTAAGCGCCACAGAAAAACTCTAACCTTTGCTGGCACCGTGAGAGAACAAAGTGAGGACCAGTCCCGCTCCTCTCTGTCGCTGCTCGAGGATCCGCTCCTGCCTTCAAGCCAATTTTCCCGAGTGATTTTCGTTTTGATCATAAACCTATAAGCCGAGCTCACAGTAACATACCCTTCTTCTCCAGATGCCATGCCAAAAAATC
Organism: Triticum timopheevii; assembly: GCA_963921465.1. Lineage (NCBI taxonomy): Eukaryota > Viridiplantae > Streptophyta > Magnoliopsida > Poales > Poaceae > Triticum > Triticum timopheevii. The sequence continues at coordinate 252,396,511 of OY997262.1, read as the reverse complement.
CTCTATATTGCTTGTGCATACAGGGATACACATAATCGCCTCTGCATCCGTTGGCAAAAAACACGTTCGAACTAGGGTTTCATTCCACGACCCCGCTACGGGAAAAAGTAGCTCCGAAACAAGCTGTGGCGGGTCTTGGAAGAGAGAAACAATTGGCCGCAATGATCCCTCCTTGGGTATCCAATTGTGATCCCAAATTCTCGTTGTCTGGCCATTGCCAATCCTCCGAATTATGCCCTGTTTAAGGATGTCTCGTCCCTCTAGGATAGCTCGCCAGATCTGCGATGGGCGTGAGCCCAATTCTGCCATAAGGAACTCCAAGTTCGGGAAGTATGATGCCTTGAGGATCCTTGCACTTAGCGTTGATGGATCATGCAGCACCCTCCACGCCTGTCTAGCTAACAGTGCTAGATTAAAGAGTTCTAGGTCTCTGAAACCCAGTCCTCCCAAATATTTTGGCCTCGTCATTACCTCCCATGATACCCAAGCCGGTTTTCGTTGCCCCTCCTTGCAGCCCCACCAGAACTTATGTATGATGGAGTTTATATGTTCACATAAACCTCTAGGAAGCTTGAAACATGACATGGAATAAACCGGGATAGCTTGTGCAACCGACTTGATTAGTACCTCCTTGCCCCCAGTAGACAGACACTTGCCCATCCATCCTTTCACCTTGTCCCACACCCGCTCGCTCAAGTGTTTGAAGGTGCCCTTTTTTGAATGTCCAACATCTGTGGGCATACCAAGGTATCTGTCACTTAAGGACTCATTAGGAACCTGGAGACACCCCTTCACTGCATCTCTCACTATTTGTGGGCATCCTTTGCTGAAAAAATAGATGATTTTTCCTTGTTAATCCGTTGACCCGAGGCCATGCAATAAGTATCCAAAAGGTGTGGCACTTCTTCTGCTCCATCAACGCTCGCCTTGAAGAACAGCAGGCTATCATCCGTGAATAAAAGGTGGTTCACCGACGGAGCCGATGGAGCCACCTTGAAGCCGCTAAGCTGGGATGATCCAATCTGAGATTTGAACAGGCACGAAAGGCCCTCTGCTGCCAGCAAGAAAAGGTATGGAGAGATGGGGTCTCCCTGACGAATACCTCTGGAAGGTGAAAATTCTTCTGATTTGCACCCATTAAACATTACTGAAAAAGAAACTGTTTTGACCATGTTCATGACAGTGGAGACCCATGGTGCTGCAAAACCCAGTTTCCTCATGATAGCTTCCAGATAGTTCCACTCCACTCGATCATATGCCTTCATCATGTCGAGCTTTAGAGCACAATTGTTATTGTTCTTTGACTTATTCCTCTTCATAAAGTGCAAACACTCATATGCTGAGATTATGTTATCAGCTATAAGCCGACCAGGCACAAAGGCTGACTGCTCTTCAGAAATAACTTCAGGAAGTATTATCTTCAACCGATTAGCTAGAACCTTTGAAGCTATTTTGTAAAAGACATTGCATAAACTAATCGGTCGAAATTGAGATAACAGAGTTGGTTTTGATACCTTAGGGATTAATACCAAAACGGTGTCATTCACACACTCCGGGCTCTCTTTTCCCCGGACTATACTGAGGACAACACGAGTGACCGCCGCGCCACAAATATCCCAGTGCCTCTGGAAGAAGTGTGTCGGGAACCCGTCCGGCCCCGGGGCCTTGGTCGGGAACATCTGGAAAAGTGCCTTCTTAACTTCTTCTTCCTTGTACGGCGCCGTTAGAGTTTCGTTCATTGCTGTTGTCACCTTTGAGGGGACATGTTGAAGCACATCATCTAACCCCTCCACCCCCTGTGAGGTGTATAAGGCTTTATAGAAGTCAAGTGCCATCTGCTGCATCTCTGTTAAATTGTCCGTGAGCTGCCCATCTTGCTTCTGCAATGACTTTATCAAATTCTTGCGCCGTCTATTTGAGGTTCGGAGGTGGAAGAAATACGTATTTCTATCCCCCTCTGACAGCCATGCCACTCTTGATCGTTGGTGCCACATTATTTCTTCCTGAAGATATAGCTCGATCAATCGATCATTTGTTTTGATCTCAACATGGCCCAGTGCAGTCCTTGCTGGGTCACTCCTGAGCCGCTCTAAGTCTTTCTTCAACCTCCTTATTTCTGATTTTACACTCCCAAATGTTGACTTGCTCCACTTGCCCAAATTGTTAGACAAGGATTGCAGGTTTGCTCAGACTTCTGCCGCCGTTAGATTAGGGCCTTTCACCTCCCATGCATGCTAGACCGTGGGGATTAGCTTGGGATGTGTGTCCCACATGCACTTGTACTAAAACTGTTTTTCTCCTTGCTTCCCTCTGTCCGGTGGAAACAACATCAGATTTATAGGAGAGTGGTCAGAGGTCGCGGCTGTGAGATGATCAACCGCTGCTAGGGGAAACCGAGCGCACCACTCGGGCGTGCCCAAAGCCCTGTCGAGTCTGAATCTTGTATATGATCCACCAGTGACCTTATTTTTGAACGTCCACTTACGGCCCTGGAAGCCGAGGTCAATCAGTCCACACACATCGACTGCATCATGAAAGCCTTGAATCTGGGTTTGACTTCTCTGACCAATACCATCATGCTCATCATAGAGTAGAACCTCGTTGAAATCCCCAATGCACAACCACATCATGTTTTGGAGGGCTGCTAGGTTTTTCATTGTGTCCCACGTTCTGTACCGAAGATGTGTTTGTGCCTCTCCGTAAAAACACGAGAGCCTCCAAGGGTCCCCTCCCATGTCTGAGATCTTCGCATCAATATGATACTGCGAATAGCCCAAAATCTCAAGCTTTATTTCTTTGTTCCAATACAAAGCTAAACCACCACTCCTACCGGTGGAACCAACAGCAAAAGATGAATCAAAACCTAAAGTACTTGATAAAGTTTCAGCTATATCCTGCAATCTGTGTTTCAATGATACAAAGTACTCTAGGGGCAAACTTTAGAATGATTTCTCACAACTCTTGAACTATCGGGGTGTTGCCTAGTCCCCGGTAGTTCCAGCTAAGGCAACTCATTATGCTCCGCGGTCCTCCACCGGGGAGGCCGCCGATCTAGCATCAAGAATCTTCAAACCAGTTGAGTTCTTCCTCCCACTCGAGTTCAACACCTTCTCTGTCTGCTGCGAGAGTCTCGAACGTTTTGGGTCCTGTTTGGGAGGTGGGCTAATGGGTAGATTCTCAGCACCACCATTGTTCTTCTCCACAGGCATGATGTCCAGACTTGTGGTAGCCGCTGCAGGAACGAGTACACCCACTACCTCTTCAGAAGTCCTCTTGTGACTTGCGTCATTATCCTACATATAAGTATCCTCGCCTTCCTTCTCATCCTCTTGCGTCTTCTGTCCCGAGCTGCCTCCTCCCTCTTTTCCCCTAGTTCTTTGCCCATTATTGCGACGTTTAGTGCCCCATGCCATAGTAGCAGGTGCTCTGAGGTTCTTGAAAACCAGAGCAGAGGGAGGTTGAACACCATCTCAATGTTCCTTGAATTCGTGGCTCATCATACCACACACATGTCACCAATCTGGGAGTCATTCATATTCTACAGCAAAAATTTCTCGCTGACCGCCACGGACTATAGAAGTCGCCTTCTTCAGCTGCTTACGGACATCCAGGCGAATTCTCACTCTATAGAAATTACCTTCAAAGTCAAAGGTCGAAGGCTCTGACTCCACAAACTCGGCGATCTTTGCTGCCAAAGCTTTAACCTTTCCGTGGTAAGTGATCGGTAGGTCAAGGATTCTTGCCCAAATCTCGAATTTGAACAACTCAAATGATGAGGGCTTGGAGTATCCATCATAAGGAACAATGATCACGGGGTTACCCCCAAAGTGCCATGGCCCCCCTTGTGTCACTCTTTCCCACTCCCTTAGGCACTCAAACTACATGATGAACAAGTTCTCTTCTAGGTTTTTTTCTTGACCCTTCTTGCGAGATCCCAAGCTGATCGCATGTTGCGAAAGAACCAGTAAGTGCTGAAGTTTTTGTTGATGTGAACACGGACATGACCATCCACCTAAGATCCTCTTCTAGTGGCGCATCGTCCTCCTCGAAAACGACATCATCTAGGTCATCTTCTTTCAGGGCGAGTTCCTCCATCAGATCCTCGAGCTTCCCCTTCCCCTTGCTGCTGGATGCCACCATGGTGCCTTGCTTCGCCTTCTTCAGAAAAGGCGGATCCGATCTCGCTGCTTCGGCGCCGCCGAAACCACAGCCAAAACCCTAACACCTCCCGCCCTGTCTAGCTCCCCACCAAGGCCGGGAAGCAGTACAAGACTGCCCCGTAGTCAGCCCGAGCTGAAGAGGTCAGACGAGCGGCGGCGAAGGACAAAGATTTCTCAACATCGCCGGTGGCTGCGAGAGAACAACGAAACCCTAGCGAGAGGGCTCGCAAGTCAATGACCGTGGTGACGTTGTCCGGCGAGATGCAGCATGGACGGTGGCGCGGCCCAGCGTGGATGCGACGCAGTGAGGCCCGGGAGAGGCAGCATGGCGCAACAGGGCGGTGGCCCGGCGGTGTGGCGCAGTGGTTGCAGCGGAGCGTTGAAGCAGCAGGGCAACAACACACGAGTCAGGCAGTTTCCTTGCTGCCAAAACTTTAGGGGAAGACCTTCCCCTAACATGTAGCGTGCTTGTTCCTTCTTTGGAGCTTTGCTTCTTCTGCGTCTTTCAAGCTTCTCTCTTAGATGGTGTAGACGCTCCCTTGTGCATGACCTCCTTGGCTTGCCAGACTCTTGGCTCAAACCTAAATGCGCACAAGGTAGGAGTGCCAAGTAGTATATCATTCTCGAGAATAATAGGTAAACACATGCATCGGAGATGATTCGCTGTTGTAAGCCATGTACGTGTGACACTTGGCATGAAGCACTTGACAAGGTACGAGTCAACCTCAAATTCGAACCTTCATTGGTCCTAAAAAATGAACCTTCATCACCATGGTACTGGACAGATTGAGGCGTCCATCTTTTGTCTGTATGGACGCAAACCCATTCTAAATTTGAGGCGAAGTTCCGTCAGACACGAAACAGACATATTCAAAAAATGTGTCATCATGTTTGAGAGAGCATGGTGCCCACATGTTTGGTTTTGGTAATTGATGGACTAATGGTTGCCTTGAGTTACATTTGAAGGGTTAGTCCATAGGCTTTGCTTGAAGATCATTCGTTGGTTTCAAGGCTATAAGTAGAAGATTATATGTTGAACAAGGTGGTATTCAAGGATTGATCCAAATATTGGTCGTGTGAGAGTTGAGCTTATTGCAAAGCATGTCTTGAAGGAGAAGATTGTATGAACATTCATGTTTACCTTCAAGATATCATCTTTACGAAGAGAGAAGATATCTCACAAAGCGTAGAAGTTGTACCGAGTGGGATCAAGTGATCCCGTGGTATGGTAAGCATTGTCCATTACGCTTTGTGTACTAACCTATGGTCTATGTGAGAGTTCTTTGTGGGGTTAGATATGTTTCCAATGGCGTGCATCAAAAGGAAGATATTATATAACCTATGGAGGATGACATCAAGTGGTGATTGTCATCAAGGTTGCGGTGTGCAAGTTCAAGTGAAGCATCATGAAGAGATCACGTGCTTGAAGCTTGTCATACATTGTGGTGACAATGGGGTTGTGAAGATGTGCCAATGGATCACCCATAGTGGAGTATGGGGGAGCAATCAACTAGTCTTCATCGAGCAACACAATCAAGAAAGGTGGTCCAACTTGAGGAGGTCAAGATCGTCATCATCTGACTCAAGTGGATTATGCGCAAGGCAAAGATTTGTCCTTGATAAGGTTTTCTATTTTTCAGGTCTCATGGTGTTAGTTGGGAGACCGGGTTATAGGATCGATAGTCGTACTATCAAGGGTGGATGTCGAGTGAGTAGCTTGATCGTATCATTCGTCGAGAGCTCAAACCATTGCATCCTTGGCATCATCTTTCTTGGTTCTTGTTTGGTCTTTCTCTATGAGAGTTTTGGAGCTTGTGGTCATCTTCATGACATGCTCAAGCTCATCGAAAACGGTTTTTGTACGCATCATCTATTGTGTTTTAAATGTTGGAGTTTTTTTGGATCATATTTGGAAGGTTCTCTTCCTTATCCTATTGGAATTTATTCTACATTGCTAGTTCTAAATATATCCAACGAGCTTGAGTTTGCTGATTTCGGAGTCCGTTTGCAAAGTTATGATAGTTTCGGTCTTCTTGCATCCTGTTGTTCTCTATGTGGGCTTCCTTGAGGTGCCCAAGTGGTATTGCCACAGTCCAGCTCCACCTGCACTTCCGCTTGTGTTTGAGCTTCTGTTGCCCTTCCCGTTTTGATGGTGGCAGGGCGGTGGTAAAGTGCGGTTGTACCGTCTTAAGCGGTAGTACTGCTGGTGTAGGGTGGTAGTACCGCTTGTTGTGGTACTGCCGCTCCTACTACTTGTTGGAAATATGCCGTAGAGGCATTATTAAATTGGTTATTATCATATTTCCTTGTTCATGATAAACGTCTCTTATCCGTGCTAGAATTGTATTGATCGGAAACTTAGATACATGTGTGGATACATAGACAACACCGTGTCCCTAGTGAGCCTATACTAGACTAGCTCGTTGATCAATAGATGGTTAATGTTTCCTAACCATAGACATGTGTTGTCACTTGATAACAGGATCACATCATTAGGAGAATGATGTGATGGACATGACCCAACCATTAGCATTGCATATGATCGTTCAGTTTATTGCTACTGCTTTCTTAATGTCAAATACATGTTTCTTCGACCATGAGATCATGCAACTCCCGGACTCCAGAGGAATGCATTGTGTGCCATCGAACGTCACAACATAACTGGATGATCATAAAGGTGCTCTACAGGTATCTCCGAAGGTGTTTGTTGAGTTGGCGTGAATCGATATTGGGATTTGTCACTCCGTATGACGGAGAGGTATCTCTGGGCCATCTCGGTAATACAACATCACAAGAAGCTTGCAAGCAAAGTGACTAAGGAGTTATTTACAAGATGATGTATTACAGAACGAGTAAAGAGACTTGCCGGTAACGAGATTGAACTTGGTACGGAGATACCGACGATCGAATCTTGGGCAAATAACATATCGATAGACAAAGGGAACTACACATGTTGTTGATACGTCTCCAACGTTCTATAATTTATGAAGTATTCATGTTGTTATATTATCTTTCTTGGATGTTTTACAATCATTTTATAACAACTTTATATCATTTTTTAGGACTAACCTATTGACATAGTGCCTAGTGCCAGTTGTTGTTTTTTGCTTGTTTTTTACATTGCAGAAAATCAATATCAAACGGAGTCCAAACGTATTGAAACTTTTTGGAGATTTTTTGGACCAAAAGACATTCAGTGGGCCAAATAAGTACCGGAGGGGTGCCCCAAGGGGGGCACAACCCACCTGGTGGGTTGTGCCCACCTTGGTGGCCTCCCGCACCGCCTCTTCACCCTATAAACCTTCAAATATTCCAAAAACCCAGTGGGTAACCCTAGATTGAAAGTTCCGCCACCGCAAGCCTATGTATCCATGAAAACCAATCTAGACCCTGTTCTGGCACCCCGCCGGAGGGGGAAATCATCACCGATGGCCATCTTCATCATCCCGGCGACCACCATGACGAGGAGGGAGCAGTCCACCCTCGGGGCTGAGGGTTTGTACCAGTAGCTATGTGTTTAATCTCTCTCTCTCTCTCTCTCCCGTGTTTTTGATGGCACGATCTTGATGTATCGGGGGCTTTGTTAATATAGTTGGATCATACGGTGTTTTCCCTTCTCTATCTTGTTGTGATGAATTGAGTCTTCCGTTTGAGATTTCGTTTTATCGGATTGACTACTTTTATGGATTTGAGAGGACTTGATATATGTTTTGCATATGATTAACCGTGGTGACATCAGGGTAATCTATGATAGGGGTTGATGCACGTTCTCGTCTTTGTTTCTCTGGTAGAAATCTTGGAGCACTCTTTGAGGTTCTTTGTGTTGGATTTAGTATTATGAATCTGAAATTGTTTGATGCATATCGCATAATCAACTCACGGAGACTCGCGGTGACATTGGAGTATCTAGGTGACATTAGAGTTGGTTGATGTGTATCATATGGTGTTATTTTAGTACAAACTCTTGGTTAGATTGATTAGAAAGAATAGCTTTGAGGTGGTTTCGTACCCTACAAACAATTTCTTCTTATGTTCTCCGCTAGATAGGAACTTCGGAGTGATTCTTCATCGCACTTGTATCACCATCTCTTCGCCGAACTAGTGCACCTATACAAATTACCATTGTATTTGATGTATTGGGGACATGAGAGACTTTTTATTATTTGGTTGCAGGGTTGTTTGAGAGAGACCATCTTCATCCTACACCTCCCACAGATTGATAAACCTTAGGTCATCCACTTGAGGGAAAATTGTTATTTTCCTACAAAACTATGCGCTTGGAGGCCTAACACGTGTCTACAAGAATAAAGTTGTGTAGTAGACATCAAGCTCTTTTGTGGCGCCATTTCCGGGGAGGTGAGTGCCCGAAGGTATATCTTTAGATCTTGCAATTGAATGTTTTAGTTTCTTGTTTTATCACTAGTTTGGTTTGTGAAATAAACTACAAAAAATGGAATTGAGGTGGCATCATATTATTCATCTTTATAATGTCTTCCGTGAAAATGATGGAAAGGAAAATTGTGCTCAATTGATAGAAGAAGAATTCTATAAAATGTTTGACAAAAAATCTTTGAATGATGAGCATGATTGCAATGTTATTGGTATGAACTCTTTGAATATCCATGATGCTAACGATATGCAAAGCTATAAGCTTGGGGATGCTATATTAGATGAAGATGATATTTTTAGTCCCCCAAGATTTGATGTGCAAATTTGTTATAATGATTGCATGCCTCCTATTTTGGAGGGTGTTGAATCTTGTTACAATATTGAAAAAAGTGGATTTGGAGAGGTCATGACTTTATTTAGTGATGAATCCACTATTTTGGAAGAGGTTTCAATTGACTATGAGAACAAAGTTGCTATCTATGATGATTATGGTGATGACATGTATACTATAAATAATAATGATAACCGTGAAACTTGTCATCATAATTTTAATTCTCAATATGATTATGCCAATCAAGTATCACATGATAGGTATTTTGTTGAGTTCGCTCCCACTATTATTCATGAGAATAAATTTGCTTATGTGGAGAGTAGTAAAAATTCTATGCTTATGTATCATGAAAATAATGCTTTATGTGATAGCTATATTGTTGAATTCATTCATGATGCTACTGAAAATTATTATGAGAGAGGAACATATGCTTCTACATATCTCAATAATATCAAGTTTCCTCTCTTTATGTTGAAAGTTTTGAGTTGCACTTGTTTTACTTTCCTATGCTACTTGATTCTTGTTCCCATAAGTTGTTTGCTCACAAAATCCCTATGCATAGGAAGTGGGTTAGACTTAAATTTGCTTGCCATGTGATTCATGATGCTCTTGTTATGTTTCAGTTCTTATCTTTTGTGTGAGCATCATTGAACTCATCATGCCTAGCTAAAAAGGCATTAAAGAAAAGCGCTTGTTGGGAGACAACCCAACACTTTTACCTACTGTTTTTGTGTGTTCACATGATTATGCTACCGTAGTAATCATGTTTTATTGCTTTTGTTTCAATAAAGTGCCAAGTAAATCCTTTGGGATAGTGTGGATGATAGTTGACTTGAATCTGTGCAAAAACAGAAACTTTTGCACTCACTCCAGGGATTTTCAAAATTCACCGGAGCTTTTGATCTTAATTTTTTACAGGTGATATATATACAAATTCCATATGTTGTCCTAATTGTTCAGAAATTTTGGAGTAGCGGAAGTATGGCTGTTTTCCATATCATTACAGTCTGTTCTGTTTTTGACAGATTCTGTTTTCAATGCATAGTTTGCTCGTTTCCTAGTTTGTATGGCTTATATTGCTCAATATAAATTGTGGAAATGATAAGGTACAGTAGGCATTGTGTGGGAACAATTATGAATCTTGTCTTTGACAGTATCAAAGTGAATGATTTGCTTTATCATACTAACCTATCTCACGAAGTTCCGTTTTGTGTGATTGAACTTTTCAAGTTTTGGGTGAGATATCAATAGGAGGAGAATAATGAGTGACAAGATCCTAAGCTTGGGGATGCCCAAGGCACCCCGAGTTAATATTCAAGGAAGATCCAAGCAACTAAGCTTGGGGATGCCCCGGAAGGCATCCCGTCTTTCATCTCCAACATCATTAGTAATCTTACTTGGGGCTATATTTTAATTCGTCACATTATATGAGTTTTGCTTGGAGCATCATTTTATTTTGTTTTTATTTGCTTTATGCTATCTACAATAATAGTTTTCGTGTTTTACTTCAATAAAAATGTCAAGTATAGCCTTTGTCATGCTTATTTTGCAAGTATACGAGTTGCTGTTTCAAAATAGAAAGTTTATCCTGTTGTAAAAATTCTCTAGAAAAGTCAAAATGTGATAAAATGTTGAAACTTTTTGCACAATAAGCTATGATAAATTTTCTACAGTGTGGTGATTTTTCAGAATTTTCTAAGTTGAACAAGTATGGATCCTTCTGCACTGTTTACAGACTGTTCTGTTTAGACAGATTGCTGTTATGTTTGCATTGTTTGCAAATGTTCGCATGTTTAATGATTGTATTTTAGGATAGGAGTTTTAAATATGCGCAGGAATTTAGTATGAAATGTTAAATTGTAATTTTAGTGATTTGCTACAGTAGAGAATGATAAGGTGTTGCATTGACTTATACTAACGTATCTTACGAGTTCTTATTGAGTTTTGCGTGGATGAAGTTTTTAAGAATTAGGGAAACCGTGTTATAAGAAGAATTAAGAAGACACAAGAGCTCAAGCTTGGGGATGCCCAAGGCATCCCAAGTTAATATTCCAAGAATTATCAAACATCTAATCTTGGGAATGCCCCGGTAGGCATCCCACTTTTATTCATCAACAATTATCGGTTAGCCCCGGTTGAGCCTAAGTTTTTGCTTCTTCACATGAGTTGTGCTATTCTTGGAATGTAATTTTATTTTGTTTTGCTTGTTGTTTTAATAAAATACTTAGATCTGAAACTTTTAAATAATAGAGAGTCCTCAAATAGCTACCCATTTACATAACTACTCGCTTGATCTTCACTTATATCTTTTTGGAGTAGCTTGTCATTTACTCTTGTGCTTCACTTATATCCTATGAGTAAATTGTTGAGTGAACTGAATATCATGAAGTTGAAATTATATGTTCATATCATGCCTAGTAGTAGCTTCATATTGGGTTTAGAAAGTGAATTTTTTTGAAGCTTGACAATCACAATATTGGTCATACAAGCAATTCATGAATGATTAGTATAAGGAAGAGAACTTTCACATGCAAATATATTATCTTGGAAATCTTCTATGATTGTGAATACCCATTATTTGTTTTCAAACTTGATCAAATTAGTTGAAGTTGGACAAGGAAGATAACATAATGAGTTATAGTTGTGTATATTTGCATAGAAGTTATATCGTCATAGATCCTCCAAAATGTGGTGTTTGCCTAGGATCTTTTGCTAGCCAAAAATTTGTACTAAGTAGAGATACTACTTGTGCATCCAAAAACCCTTAAACCCAGCTTCTTGACATAGTGTCCACCATACCTAACTATGGATTGAATAAGATCCATCAAGTAAGTTATCATTGGAGCATAAAGCAATAAAGGCTCCTAAATATGTTTGATCTTTTATTGTAAGGGAAAATTGAGCGTTGTACGAACTTGTGATGGCAAAGTAATAAAAGGGACGGATGGCATAGTAAAGGTTGCTATCATAAGGGGCAATATAGCAAATGATTTGAGTAGGTATGGATATATCTACTTAATGAAAGACATGTTTGAAACATTTGAAAAGTTCAAAGAATTTCAGAGTGAAGTGGAGAATCATCATAATAAGAAAAAAAAGCTTCTACGATTTGATCGCGGAGGCGAATATTGGAGTTACGAGTTTGGCCTTCATTGAAGACAATGTGGAATTGTTTCACAACTTACACCACCTGGAACACCACAGGGTAATGGTGTGCGTGAATGTCGTAACCGTACTTTATTATATATGGTCGTCCTGTGATGTCTCTTACCAATTTGCCACTATCATTTTTGGGGTTATGCATTAGAGACAGCCGCATTCATGTTAATTAGGGAACCATCTAATCCGTCGAGATGACACTGTATGAACTATGGTTTGGCAAGAAAGCCTACGCTGTCATTTCTTAAAGTTTGGGGATGCGACGCTTATTTCAAACAACTTCAGCCTGATAAGCTCAAACCCAAAGCGAAGAAGTGTGTCATCATAGGATACCCTAAAGAAACTATTGGGTATACCTTCTACCACAGATCCGAAGGCAAGATCTTTTTTGCCAAGAATGGGTCCTTTCTAGAGAAGGAGTTTTTCTTGAAAGAAGTGAGTGGGAGGAAAGTAGAACTTGATGAGGTAGTTATACCTCCTCTTGAATTGGAAAGTAGCACATCAGAGAAAACCGTTCCCATGATGCATACACCATTCGAAGAAGAAGCTAATGATAATGATCATTCTTGGATCAAGTTACTACTGAACCTCGTAGGCCGACCAGAACACATTCCGCAGCAGAGCGGTATGGTAATGTAGTCCTGGAAGTCATGTTGTTGGACAACAGCAAACCTACGAACTATGAAGAAGCTATGACAAGCCTAGATTCCAAAAATGGCTTGAGTCCATGAAATCGGAGATAGGATCCATGTATGGCAACAAAGTGTGGACTTTGGTGGATTTGCCCGATGATCGGCAAGCCATTGAGAATAAATGGATCTTTAAGAGGAAGACGGACGTTGATGGCAATATCACTGTCTACAAAGCTCGACTTGTCCCAAAAAGGTTTTCGACAGGTCCAAGGGTTAACTGCGATGAGACTTTCTCACTCGTAGCGGTGCTTAAGTCTGTCAGAATCATGTTAGCAATTGCCGAATTTTATGATTATGAAATCTAGAAAATGGGCATCAAAACTGCATTCCTTAACGGGTTTCCTAAAGAAGAGTTGTATATGATTCAACCAGAAGGTTTTGTCGATCCTAAAGGTGATAACAAAGTGTGCAAGCTCCAACGATCCATCTATGGACTGGTGCAAGCATCTCGGAGTTGGAATATACGCTTTGATGAGGTGATCAAAGCATTTGGTTTTATACAGACTTACGGTGAAGCCTGTATTTACAAGAAAGTGAGTGGGAGTTCTGTAGCATTTCTGATATTATATGTGGATGACATATTATTGATTGGAAATGATATAGAATTTCTGGATAGCATAAAAGGATATCTGAATAAGAATTTTTTAATGAAAGACCTCGATGAAGCTACTTACATATTGGGCATCAATATCCATAGAGATAGATCAAGACGCTTGATAAGACTTTCAATGGGTACATACCTTGACAAGATTTTGAAGGAGTTCAAAATGGATCAACCAAAGAAGGAGTTCTTCCTGTATTGTAAGGTGTGAAATTGAGTAAGACACAAAGCCAGACCACAGCATAAGATAGAGAGAGAATGAAAGTCATTCCCTATGCCTCAGCCATAGGTTCTATAATGTATGCCATGCTATGTACCGGACCTGATGTGTGCCTTGCCATAAGTTTGGCAGGAAGGTACAACAGTGATCCAGGAGTGGATCACTGGACATCGGTCAAAATTATCCTTAGTTACTAGAGGACTAAGGAAATGTTTCTCGATTATGGAGGTGATAAAGAGTTCATCGTAAAGGGTTACATCGATGCAAGGTTTGACACCAATCCTGATAATTCTAAGTAGCAAACCGGATACGTATAATGAAGCGGTCTTTGGAATAGCTCGAAGCAAAGCGTGATAGCAGCATCTACAATATGACATAAGGATTTGCAAAATACACATGGATCTAAATGTTGCAGACCCATTTGACTAAAACCTCTCTCGCAAGCAAAACATGATCAAACCCCAGAACTCATTGGGTGTTAATCACATGGTGATGTGAACTAGATTATTGACTCTAGTGCAAGTGGGAGACTGTTGGAAATATGCCCTAGAGGCAATAATAAATTGGTTATTATCATGTTTCCCAGTTCATGATGAACATATATTATTCATGCTAGAATTGTATTGATAGGAAACTAAGATACATGTGTGGATACATAGAGAGCACCATGCCCCTAGTGAGCCTCTACTAGACTAGCTCATTGATCAAAAGATGGTTAAGGTTTCCTAACCATAGACATGTGTTGTCACTTAATAACGGGATCACATCATTAGGAGAATGATGTGATGGACAAGACCCAACCGTTAGTGTAGCATATGATCGTTCAATTTATTACTACTGCTTTCTTAATGTCAAATACATGTTTCTTCGACCATGAGATCATGCAACTCCCAGACTCCAGAGGAATGCCTTGTGTGCCATCAAATGTCACAATGTAACTGGGTGATCATAAAGGTTCTCTACAGGTATCTCCGAAGGTGTATATTCAGTTGGCGTGAATCAAGATTGTGATTTGTCACTCCGTATGACAGAGAGGTATCTCTGGGCCCTCTTGGTAATACAACATCACAAGAATCTTGCAAGCAAAGTGACTAAGGAGTTAGTTACAAGATGATGTATTACAGAACGAGTAAAGAGACTTGCCGGTAACAAGATTGAACTAGGTATGGAGACATCGATGATCGAATCTCGGGAAAGTAACATACCGATAGACAAAGGGAACTACGTATGTTGTCAAAATGGTTCGGCCGATAAAGATCTTCATAGAATATGTAGGAACCAATATGGGCATCCAGGTCCAGCTATTGGTTATTGACCGGAGAAACGTCTCGGTCATGTCTACATAATTCTCGAACCCGTAGAGTCCGCACGCTTAACGTTCATTGACGATATAGTATTATATGAGTTATGTATGTTGGTGATCGAATGTTGTTCGGAGTCCTGGATGAGAACGTGGAATGACGAGGAGCTCCGGAATAGTCCAAAGGTAAAAATTGATATATGGGATAATAGTGTTTGGTCTCCAAAAGGGTTTCAAAATTCACCAGAAAGGGGTTTAGGATTTTTCCCGAAATGTTAGGGTACAAGAACACTTTATTTGGGCCAAGGGGTAAAGCCCATAGGGCTTTAGGAAGGTGCAAAAGGCAGTTTTGTGGAGGCCAACAAGGGGCCAGATGCCAGGGACCCTTGTGTCTGGGGCTAGACGCTAAGGACCCTGATATCTAAGTCCTGGAGTCCGAGAAGGACTCTTGCCTTGCGGGCTAAACCAACTTTGAGGTGGCTCCAAGAAATGACCCCAGGGCTCAACATATAATTAGAGGGGCAGGGCTAGCACCCAGAACACATCAAGATTCACCAAGTCATGTGCCGACAGCCCCACACTCTCTAGTTTATCCTCTGTCATCATTTCTGTTGTGCTTGGCGAAGCCCTGCAGAGATTGTTGTTCACCACCACCGTCACCATGCCGTCGTGCTGCCGGGGCTCATCTACTACTTCGCCCCTCTTGCTGGATCAAGAAGGCGAGGACTTCATCGAGCTGAACGTGTGTTGAACGCGTAGGTGTCGTACATTTAGTACTTGATCAAGACGAATCGTGAAGGTGTACGACTACATCAACCGCGTTGATAAACGCTTCCACTTAGTTATCTTCAAGGGTATGAAGATGCTCCCCTCCTCTCATAGCTATGCATCTCCATGGATGGATCTTGCGTGTGCGTAGAATTTTTTTGTTTTTATGCAATGTTCCCCAACAGTACTGCTGGCACTACCGCAGCTCATTTGGTGCCTTGGGAACTCATCTTCGCATTCACGGATGTAGATGACGGTAGTACCGCTTCAAGCGGTACTTCCGTCCTACCTGTCTCCACTATCACGTCTCCACCGTGTTGTGCAATACGCAACAGTAGTACTGCTCATAGGGCCATTAGTACCGCTCCGGCGGAACTACCACGCTTGTAGCTCCCCTACTTGCACGCGTCGGCCGGTACCACCGCGCCAAGCGGTCGTACCGCTCCCGTGAACGGTAGTACCGCTCGTGTGCATCTGCAGACACATAATGGTTGGATTTGTCCCCACCAATAAAAGGTGGTCTTCTTTCCCAATGGATCTTATCCTTTGAGCTCGTGTTTGCCCTCCATTGTTGTCTTCTTTGAGCTCGCTATTTCTCAATCCCTCCAATAATTCTTGATAGTTCTTAAGGGAAAATAGAGAGGAGATCTAGATCTACATTTTCACCAATCACTTTCTCCTATGTGAGGGGAACCCCTTGGTTCTAGATCTTGGAATTATTTGGGTTCTCCTCTTGTGTTCTTCCTCTCATCTTCCTCCATAGCATTAGTTGTCGTGGTGGGATTTGGGAGAGAAGGACTTGGGCACTCTATGTGCCCTTGCCATTGCATTTGGTGCATTGGTTTGAGTTCTCCACGGTGATACGTGGAAGTGAAGTTTGAGTAGCTTATTGCTCTTGGGTGCTTGGTACCCTAGAGCTTGTTCCTCTTGAGTGCTTGGGCGCCCTAGATGGTTGGTGGTGTCTCAGATCCGAGCGAGCGTCACGATCTCCAATTACGTTGTGGATATTGCCCCGAGCAATTTGTACGGCTTCCGGTGACCGCCCCCAAGGGTTGCCAATTCTACGGGTTTGGTGATCGCCCTCAAGGATTGCCATTTGTATGGGTTCAGTGACCGCCCTCAAGGCTCCCTTAATGCAATCATGACATCTTGCATCATGCGAGGGCATGAGGAGATTATGGTGGCCCTAGTGGCATTTTGAGGAGCATTGTGCCTCCACACTGCTCCAAACAGAGATTAGCATCCAAAAGGGTTTGAACTTCAGGATACATTGTTGTCTTTGCTTGCCTCGGTTATCTCTTACCCGAGCCCTTTACTTATGCACTTTACTTTGTGATAGCCATAGTGTTTCATGTTATATATATCTTGCTATCATTTAGCTGTTTATCTTACTTTTGCTTAGCATAAGTTGTTGGTGCACATAATTGATCCTGATTGTTTTAGGTTTTATGCTTGAAAAATTAAATGCTAGTTTTATTCCGCATTTGTTCAAGCCTAAGCCATAATTAGTTTAAAGTGCCTACTCACCCCCCCTCTAGGTGACATCCACTATCTTTCAGTGTTGGGTGATGGTTTCTTCCCACACGTTTTTCAAAAGAAAAGGAAAAGGTTCTGCCCACACTGACCCAAACATATACTAACGGACGAAATACTTCCCCAGCATTGGAAGTTGCCCCAAGAAGAGTACTGGTGCGATAAACAGATTTTAGACTCTGTGCATGTATCGATCTTAGAGCATCTCCAGCCATTTGCCCCCCTAGGGGCTAGAAAAAGCACAGCTTGGGGGTGAACCGGCGACATTTTCGCCATGGGGGCGATCGGGCTCCCAGCTGCCGCCCCCAGGGTCACCCCCAGACGCCCTTGTTTAAACATTTTGAAAAAGATATTCGGTCAAAATTCGGCAAAACAGGACATAGATTCGGCAAACACGACATAGATTTAGGTGTTCCACAGTTTTTTACATCAAAAACATAAATTTAACTAAAAAACAAAAGGGCCACGTCTACAGGCCGAAGAACTCGCTGAACGCGGTGTAATCACCGTCGTTGCTGCCCTCGTCATCATCATTCTCCTTCTTCACGCGGCCGTTCCTGAGGTACTCGAGGACGGCGGAGCATGCGGCCGGGGGCGCCCCACCACAGGCGGCGCCCGTCGCTGTTGTTTTGCCCCCTGGCCACCAGCGCGCTGTTGATAGAGGCAAGCCTCTCTGCCTGCCAACGTTCGAAGTACGCCTGCCACGCCTCGTGGTTTCCGAGGTCGTACTCCAGGAGGGCGCAGTCCTCCTCCATCAGGGAGGCCCGCACACGCTCGATCTCTGCATGGAAGTATGCAGGGTGTTCAACGTCAGGCACAGGGGGACTGGGATGCCCCGGGCGCTGAGCCTCCATTGCCCTGGTGCATGCATGTCGGGGGACGCCGGGTAATTCACCTCCTGGAGGAGGTGAGCTTCACACTCGTGGAGAGAGCGACGGCCGAAGCCGTTGGCCGCCGCCGCGTCGTCGGGGAACCGTTCACCCATCGGGGTGTGCGTGCACGCGGTGGCTAGACGGGGAGAGGGCGTCGGCGGCAAGAGAAGGAGGGTTGCGGACGAGGTGATTCCACCGGCAAGGGCGGCTTTTATAGTGGCCGGTGGGCGGTAACGCGTGTGTACGCGTGGCGGGAGGGGGCGTGTTGCCTCACCGCGCCGCCCGTGAGGAATCAATGGAAGGCTGACCGGTGGTAGCCTTGGCATTGATTCCCAGCGGGAAACTGAGGTGATGAGGACGACGAGGCTCGGGGGACACTGACTCGGCGGGGCCACCGTTCTTTCACGCCAAAAACGATTGCCCCGGCGCCCCCAGCGCGCCTGGTTCAGCTTGGGTCCGCCGGCGCAAGTTTCGAGCCTAAACGGCGAAAAATGGGCTCTTGGGGGCGCGACTGGGCCGTTTTTGGGCACCGACACCGAAAAAGGGGCCTGGGGGGCCTGTTGGGGGCGCGACTAGAGGTGCTCTAACGTCTTGGAAGTACTATACGGTGAAAGGTATGATTGTAATAGCAAGAATTGAGTATAAAACTGTTTATCCATCTAACTAAGAAAACAAGTAGGTTGTGGAATGATTTATTTATTTTTTGAAGTGAATTTCGAGCTTTATTCAAACAAAAGTGTTTGCTAGACAGTCAGCCAAGAGGCCGCTAACCAGAAAACTTGGAGTTTCAGAGATCCAGCTCTCGGTTACAGACACATTGCATGCCCTCTGTGCACATAGGTGCGCTGGACCATTAGCTGATCTGCTTACATGACTTATTACAAAAGAATCACAACTAGCAGCAAGCTGCTCAATTTCGTAGAATACTGGTGCCACACTGTTGAGGCGAGTGTTCTAGAGATTAACGATCTCTAGACAGTCGGTTTCCATCATCACCTGAGCATAGCCCCGTAGATTTGCAAAGATAACGCCATCCCTCAAAGCTAGTGCCTCGGCAATCATCGGGTCGGTGACCCCGTGCAAGGGTTTACACCAAGCGCCTAATAGCGCATTTTTAGAGCGAGCAACACCTCCCGCACCGCTCATCTCAGTGGAGTGCCGAACAGCGGCATCGGTGTTGATCTTCACTTGGCCCAATTCAGGTGGCCTCCAGCCATGGCCTGGAAATATAGATGCTTGCTGTTTGGGGACGTCGAGCAAGGCCAAAGCCTCTCTGGTGAGTCTAATAGAGGTCACCGGGTCATACTTTTCACCGTCGTGAGTCCACCTGTTGCGAGAGCTCCAAATAGACCACATAATGGTGATTATTGTTGCGCGCTCCTTTCCATTGAACATTTAGCCACATAAAATGTCGCTCGCCCAAGAGGATGGATGAAGCCTTGGCAGTTTGATATCTAAGACCAATCTTGCTTCTTCCCAATATTGTCGAGCATGTGAGCAGTGTAATAGCGCATGGTCGAGATCTTCCTCTTTTGCTTGACAAAGTTTTAATAAACTGACATCTCTGATATGTCTGTGATGCAGCGTCTTCTCGTCAGGTAGAATGCCTCGAAGGACTCGCCACCAGAAAACACGCACTTTTGGGACAACTTTGAGAGACCATAGCGATTTCCACAGATGTGATTGATCTACTGAAGCTCCTGTAGCCTGCCCCTCACCTAGAGTTAATTGCTCGTTGAGGTTCATAAGAGCTCGGTATGCTATTTTCACACTGTAATTGCCTAATTTCTCATGCGCCCATGCTAGAAAATCTGCACCACCACCTCGCTGCAATGGAATATTCAGTATAGCTTCGACATCTGGTGTAATGAAGATTTCCCGTACCAACTTCCTCTTCCAGGTCTAGTTGGCTGTGTCGATGAGATCGCTAACCCATTCCACATTAGTATTGGGAGGTTTTAGCAACGGGGTTCTGGGAGCCGTGGTGTGTATCCACTTATCTGTCCAAGCGTTGATGGTGGTGCCATCACCCACCCGCTGGACTAAGCCTGTATTGAGAGCCTCACGCCCAGCCACTATGGCCCGCCAAATTGCCGAGGCAGAATGGGGAACATTGGCTTGCATGAAATCAGTGTCTAGGAAATATCTCCCCTTCAAAACTCTAGCACAAAGGGAGTTCGGATTTGTCACAAACCTCCAGCCATGCTTTCCCAGTAGTGCTAAGTTAAAGAGATGGTAGTCATGGAAGCCCATGCCACCTTTGCATTTTGGTACTGTGAGTCCTTTCCATGATATCCAGTGAACTGCTCCACCAATATTTGGCCATACTTGAAGTCAAACTCTTACATACTTTCTTTGTCAATAAGAAACAACTCATGCTGAACGTAGGAACCGCCTGCACTATGGACTTCAACAATGTTTCTCTTCCCGCGCATGCAAAAGGCCTTTCAGACCAGCCCTGCATTTTGCCCTTTGATCGGTCCCCAATATGCTTAAATGTGCCGCTTGTAATATTTCCAACGGCAGTTGGGAGTCCAAGGTATCTCCCGCTGAAGGTTTCATCATACACTCCCAGGATTCCTTTCAAAACTTGCCTGGACGTTTGTGAAGTATTCGAGCTGAAGTATAATGCAGTTTTATCCCAATTCACACACTGTCCTGATGCTTCCCCATAAATCCGCAAAATTTGATTGAGTCGCTCTGCACTGGTCTTACACCCCTGTCAACTGAGGCACCATAATATTTCAGAAGAGATGAGAGACCTTCTGCACCCAGGATAAATAAAAACGGTGAAGCTGGGCAGCCTTGCCGAAGTCCTCTTGATGGGGTGAAGTAGGGTAGCAGCTCCCTGTTCACTCGAACCGAGAAGCGCACAGAAGTAACACATTTCATAACAAGTCAAACTAATGTGCTACTAAAGACAAGTCTGAGAAGAATAGCCTCCAGATAGTGCCATTCCATGCGGTCATGTGCTTTCATCATGTTGAGCTTAACCGTGCATGCCGTATTCTTCCCCCTCTTCCTTCTTCGCAAAGTGGGAACACTTTCGAAAGCAACCAAAACATTGTCAGTTATTAAGCATCCCGGAACAAAGGCGCTTTGTTCCTCACTTATAATTTCGTCCATACAGCCCCGCATACGGTTCGCAATTGCTTTGGCAGCTATTTTGTATAAGACGGGGCACAATGCAATGGGACGGTACTGATGGATCATCTGAGGGTGTCTCACCTTAGGGATGAGAGTTATAGAAGTGTCGTTCAGTCCCACCGGTAGATCACCTCCATTAAGAAATCCAAGCACCACAGTTGTAACATCATCTTTCAGAAGTTGCTAATGACGTTTGAAAAAACCCGCTGTATATCCGTCCACTCCAGGAGCTTTAGAAGGAGCCATCTGAAATAAAGCCTCCTGTACCTCTCGTGGTTCATATGGTCCGTCAAGATGCAGGTTCATCTCCAGTGTCACCTTTACAGGGACATGATCCAACAACTCATTCATATCAAATACCCCTTGTGATGTATATATATTTTGATAGAATGGTTGTATCTTTGCTTTATCCTCATCCGCGTCAGCACAAACCGAGTCGTCAGCTCTTCTTAGACCACTGGTTTTATTCAATCGCTGACGCTGTTTGGCTTGAGCTTGGAAGTAGGCGGTATTGCGATCTCCCTCTCGGAGCCAACTGACGCGTGACCGCTGCCGGAGCCATATTTCTTCTAGTTTGAGAGCATCCCGGAGCTTAGTCGCGGTCCTTTTCTCTTCATATGATGGCCCTCGTCCAATGGACTGCCTCCGCAGCTTATCTACCTTTTTCTGTAGCTGCCAAACTGATGTTGCGAGACATCCAAAATCTCGCGTTCCCCACGGCTCGAGTGTTCGCTGGAGCGCACCCAATGATTCAACTATCCCTTGCAGGACAGGGGAACGATTCTGCTGTAACCATGTTTCCGTGACCAAATTCTCATAGTCCATATGAGTTTGGCAAACGTTCTCGTAACGAAACTGTTTCGGTCGCCGCCCCTTGGTCATGTGGTTTGTCTCTGATTTCTGCAACGATGAAACAGTGGTCCGACTCCACCGCACTGATATGCCGTACTCGGATGAACTCATAATGCTGGCGAAAAGCCTTGTTTGCAAAAGCGCAATCAAGCCTGGCCTTTACGTTAGCATCTCCATCCTGCCTATTATCCCAAGTATAGGGCAGTCCAGTCCACCCTAGATCTTGGAAAGCAACATCGTCAACAACCTCTCTAAAAGCTCGCATTTGCCATTCCGGACGAGCCGAACGACTAAAGTGCTCATCGCCATACAGAGTCTCATTAAAGTCACCCATGCACATCCATGTAGCATATGGCTGTGCATACAAGGTTCTCAAAAAGCGCCAGCTGTGGTGTCTATTCTCAGCTCTAGGTGCTCCATAGAAGCCTGTGAATCGCCACTCGAGGGAGTTTTGATCCTTCATCCGCACCATTGTATCGATATGGCCGGAACTGTAGTTTTTCAACTGAACATCATAATCCTTGGACCAGAAAAGGCCTATGCCACCACTTAGTCCTTCACTGTCCACCGCAAAAGATCCCGCGAAACCTAGCTGGTAACGCAGATCTTCAACTCTTTTTGCCCTGATTTTAGTCTCCATTACAAATAGCAGGGCAGGAACTTCTTGCTTCACAATGCTGCGAAGCTCGCGAACTGCTCGGGGTTCCCAAGCCCCCGGCAGTTCCAACTTAAGCAATTCATTGCGATCGGCAGGGCTGCTGCACGGCCTCTGCCGAATTTTCAGGTGTGGGTTTCTTTTTCTTCGATTCCCTCACAACCCCTTCCTCCTCTTCATGAGTAGTTTGTCTATCTTCCTCCATTACCTGACCAGCTATGTGTTCAGGGTGTGCAGAGTTGTTTCCGTCGGTAAGGAGTAGTGGACGACTAGCAACTGGCCGGTACACTTGTTTTGGCGCCTCCTTCCTCTTATTTTGTGGTCTGTTCTTCATCGGAGAGTTCACCTCCGCTTGTTCCTTGCCAGCAGTAGTTGAATTCCGAGACTCCCTCTGGCTGTTTGTGTACGTATACTGTTCTTTCAATGTGCCATCGCCAGAAGTTGCCTTCCTTTTATCCTCTGGTGCCCTTAACCAAGGTCCAAACTGCAGCTCCCCTTTCTCATCCCTGGGGCCAGGGTTGGGGCAATATAGGTCTGAATGACCTAGACGTCCGCAAGAGAAGCAAAGTGTGGCACTTGCTCATACTGTATGTCATAGAGATCAGTTCTGCCCCTCTTTGCCAATTCAATCAAGATCCATCGCCTCAATGGTTTCTTGACATCTATAGAAACTCTCTCACACAAATATCCACCAACATGATCAAACTGTATAGAAGTGGCTGCCTTATCAATTTGCTGCGCAATCAATTTTCCCCAAGCCTCGTTTTGCAAATTATACGGAAGATTTGGAACCCTAGCCCATAAACTGAGTCGATCAAACTGAACCTCATTAGGTCTCATGCTGTCCTCAAAATCAGCCAAGATGACGACGTTTTTGATGATATGCCAAGGTGAGCCTTCCCAGATCCGTTCGCGGTCGCGTTGGGATTCAAATTCTGCCACAAAGGTGTTCTCTCCCATCGATCGAAATTGGAGTCCTCTAGGGTTTTCCCACGGCGGCCGGAGTGCGTTGGTTATGGTCTGGATATGAAGGAGGTTCCGATGCAAAATCCTGCCCGCCAATAGGCACTTCTCCGGTTTACCTTCTTCCCTGTCATCGATGACAAGCGGTGTCGCCTCCTCATCGGTAATCCCTAGTTTCCCGAGTTTATCTTCGAGCAGGGCCTTGGCCGTCCGTGGGGAGACCGGATCCGCTGCCCGATGATCGCCGCTGGCTGATGCAGACATCTTCCCACGGAATCCAGGGACGCCCCGCCGTGTAGATCCGGCGTGCGCCGTCAAGTTCCGCTCGAAACCGTAATCGCCCAGGTTGTGGAATGATAGGAAATGTAACGGTTAAGGGCTAATCTATTACTCCCTCTGTTCTGATTTACTTGTCGTGGTTTTAGTTCAAATTTGAACTAAAACCACGACGAGTAAATCAAAACGGAGGGAGTAGAATGTTTGTACTTTCGTTGCAGTACATGGACAATTATCTACTCCGTTGCAAAATAGATGACCTAACTTTGTACTAAAGTTAGTATAAAGTTGAGTCATCTATT
The DNA here is from genome assembly GCA_963921465.1 of Triticum timopheevii. NCBI lineage: Eukaryota > Viridiplantae > Streptophyta > Magnoliopsida > Poales > Poaceae > Triticum > Triticum timopheevii. The sequence goes on along the minus strand of OY997262.1, from coordinate 252,372,291 downwards.
TTGGAACGGAGGGAGTAGTTTATTAATATAAAATGCGTGGTTACTAAAAAAAAAAGACCAGCGCGGCAAACTAATTTATCTTAAACAGTTTTCCTCCGGTTGCCACTCTTATGTTCCAGATGCACCCGCTCCCCTTGCCCGACGACCCGCGCCGCCTCCGCCGGCTCCTCTCGTCCTGCGCGGCGCTCCGGACACTCACCCGCCTCCACGCCCTCCTCATCGTCTCCTCCTCCGCCTCCTGCCACCACATCCTTTCCTCCTGCCTCGCCACCGCGTACGCCCGCGCCGGCGACCTCGCCGCCGCCGAGTCCACGCTCGCCACCGCGCCCACGTCCCCCTCCTCCATCGCCGCGTGGAACGCCCTCCTCGCGGCGTATTCCCGCGGGGCCTCCCCAGACGAGGCGCTGCGCGTCTTCCGCGCTCTCCCGCCCGCCGCGCGCCCCGACAGCACCACCTTCACGCTCGCGCTCTCCGCGTGCGCGCGCCTCGGGGACCTCGCCACCGGGGAGATCGTCAGGGACCGCGCGTCCAAGGCAGGGTACAGGAACGACATCTTCGTGTGCTCGTCGCTGCTTAACTTCTACGCGAAATGGGGCGCCATGGACGATGCCGTCAAGGTGTTCGACAGAATGCGGAAGAGGGACCACGTCACGTGGAGCACCATGGTTACCGGATTCGTGAACGCGGGGCAGCCGGTTCAGGCGATCGAGATGTACATGAGGATGAGGGGAGACGGTCTGGAGGGAGACGAGGTGGTTATCGTCAGTGTTATGCAGGCTTGCGCAGCAACAGGGGATGTCCGGATGGGGGCCTCAGTTCATGGCTACTTGTTGCGGCATGCTATGCGGATGGACGTTGTCATCTCAACAAGCCTTCTGGATATGTATGCAAAGAATGGGCTGTTTGATCAGGCGCGCCGGGTGTTTGAGTTGATGCCGCACAGGAATGATGTGTCCTGGAGCGCACTGATCTCACAACTTGCACAGTATGGGAATGCAGATGAGGCACTTGGCATGTTCAGACAGATGCTGGGCTCTGGTCCTCAGCCCAGTTCAGGGCCAGTTGTTGGTGCACTACTAGCTTGTTCGGATCTTGGACTCCTGAAGCTAGGGAAGTCAATACATGGTTTCATCTTGAGGCGGCTTGAGCTCGATCGCATGGTAGGTACGGCAGTCATTGATATGTACTCAAAATGCGGCTCCCTGGCAAGCGCCCAATTGCTTTTTGATAAGGTTGTCTCAAGAGACTTGATTTCGTGGAATGTGATGATTGCGTGCTGCGGTGCTCATGGACGAGGCCGTGATGCCCTCTCTTTGTTCCAAGAAATGAAGAGAAACGAAGTAAGACCCGATCACGCCACATTTGCTTCTCTTTTGTCGGCTCTCAGCCACTCCGGTCTCGTAGAAGAAGGGAAATTCTGGTTCGATTGCATGGTTAATGAGTATGGAATTGAACCTGCGGAGAAATACTTGGTGTGTATAGTGGATCTCTTAGCTCGTTCTGGTCTTGTTGAAGAGGCCAAAGACCTGCTGGCATCAATGCACACCAAACCAACCATCTCAATTTTGGTCGCTCTACTTTCAGGCTGTCTGAATAACAAGAAGCTGGAACTTGGAGAGAGCACAGCAGAGAAGATCCTCGAACTGCAGCCTGGGGATGTCGGCGTCCTTGCCTTGGTCTCAAATCTTTATGCTGCTGCCAAGAACTGGGACAAGGTCAGGGAGGTGCACAAGCTAATGAAGGACCACAGCAGCAAGAAGGTGCCCGGGTGTAGCTCGATAGAGATACGCGGAGCACTGCATACATTCGTCATGGAAGATCAGAGCCATCCTCAGCATAGACAGATTCTGCAGATGGTCTCGAAGCTCGACTCCGAGATGAGGAAGATGGGCTATGTCCCGAAGACGGAGTTTGTGTACCATGACCTTGAGGAAGGCGTCAAGGAGCAGCTTCTCAGCCGCCACAGCGAGAGGCTGGCGATCGCCTTTGGGCTGCTGAACACGAGCCCAGGGACGAGGCTCGTGGTCATAAAGAACCTCAGGGTCTGCGGCGACTGCCACGACGCCATCAAGTACATGTCGAAGATCGCCGACAGGGAGATCGTGGTGCGAGACGCGAAGCGCTTCCACCATTTCAAGGACGGAGCCTGCTCCTGCGGCGATTACTGGTGAAGGGTGTCTCGCGACATAACCTGTCCGTTGTCCACCAGCTCCGTCTTTGCTTGGTCTCAAATCTTTATGCCGCTGCCATGAACTGGGACAAGGTCGTGCGGAAGCTAATGAAGCCTGGGTGTAGCTCGATAGAGATACGCGGAGTCTACTGACTGACGTGAACCAGCATGTAGGTGAGTGCCAGTTCCAGCTGTCCTGTGCAACTGCAAACACAGTGATTTGATCAGATTTCATACTCCCTCCGGGAGGGAGGGAGTATATGAGACCGGGGTGGTTACGTTTCAGAAATTTGAACGAACGCTCTAGATCTTCCATGCTTCTCAGAGATTTGATACCATAGGGAGGACAAGCAGAATAACTGTGCAAACTTCTCTCGTCAGTCTTTGTCCGCTTAAATAAGTGTGAGCGGAGTGCAGTTCCACACAGGACAGCTGGAACTAGCACTCACCTATATGTGGTTCCACAAGTCCACATTATACACTGCGTCTGCGTCGTCACCCCTGTTGAAATCGTGTCGAGAGCCGTAGGCGACCGTACCTCTGAATACATGACGCAGCGGTCGGTCGTCGAGGTTTACGGCACCACGACTCTACCACCACCAACGCCAGTACCGATCGCGACGTCAACACCGCCCGTGCTCGGGGCGCCATCCCGAGCCTTCGATGCACCGTCGTCAGTCTATGCACCGGCCTCGCTATCGTTTCATTTTCCACCGGCCGCGGACCCGGACGGGAGGCGCGTCGCGTCGCGGTAGTGCCCCGTCGGCGAGCGTGGCCGTCGCCGTCTGAGCGGCCGCGGGCGTCTCTTGCCGTGTGGGCGGGGAAGGTGACTCGCAGCGTGGCAAAATTTTGCTTTGCCTTGCCTTGTCTCGCTTTTCTCCCGGGGCTCGTCTCGTGGACTCGTCGTGATCGCTACGAATCTTGACGAGGGGAGGGGGTCCAGATAACGCTGGACGGACTTTCGTGACGTTCGTTGGAGCTGCTAGTGGTTGAGGAACGCTTGCTTCTCAAGTAGGAGTACTGGAGTAGGAGTGGCGGGTCGGACGGACCTGCCCCATGTGGGAGCATGGCAATGCCGCTCGCTGTTCGAGACTGCTAGGCTATAGCTATAGCGCCTCAACTATTGGGAGTTGGGCACCGGCCGCTCATGATTGGGATCGATTTTCCACTTGATCGTGGAGCTGGTTTGGCCTCGTCGTTGACCTGCCGGTGAGTGGAAACTGGCCGGCGTCTGCACGACGCGGAATGTCGCGTCCGACTACAGCGAAACTTCTGTCTTTAGAAGATCAGGGATCGCCTCCCCGGTTCCATACTTCCATTTCATTGCAGAATGAACACGCATCATCCATCTACCCTACTCCATCCACAGCGAAGGCGTTTTCTTTTCCGTTCTTTTATAAAGCTCCGGAGGAAATGTTTCTGAATCTGCACCCAAAATAAATCTTAGTATCTCCCAAAAATAAAATGCAAAATCTTAATCTCTAATTATCTTGGCGCGTCCACGTGTGCCTTTTGGGATTTTCCAGCTGGTCGACGATACCGGCCCAACCCGCGGGAAATCGCCACGGGAGCTTCGCTACGACGCTTACCCGCCCGCCATTAGCAATCGCAACCTGCCAATACCACCACCCCCCTTTCGCTTCTCTCGCGTCTCGCCACAACTTTAATTTTGCGGAAAAGGCCCCTCCAACTACCGGCGCGGGACGAACGTGGGCGATGCTCCGGCCATCGCCGTATCCGTCGCGGCGTCTCCTCCAGAGCGGCGACCCCAGCCGCATCCCGGGCATCCCCCCGGCCGATCCGCCCGCCGGCGTCAGCTCGGATGTCGTCGTCATCCTCGCCGCCCTGCTCTGCGCGCTCATCTGCGTAGTCGGCCTCGCCGCCGTCGCGCGGTGCGCGCGCTCCCGCCGCAACGCCAACGCCCACGCCAACCAATCCTCGCCGTCCGGCAGCCCGGCCCACGCCCTGGAGCCGTTCGGCGGGGGCGGCGGCGGGCATAACCATGGTACTACAACTACTACGGCGACAGGCGCGTCGGGGGGCAGCGTGACGACCACCAGCAAGGGGCTCAAGAAGAAGGCGCTCAAGGCGCTGCCGAAGCTGGCGTACGCGGACGCGGTGGCCGCGGCGGCGGCGGCGAGGGGCGCCGTGGCGGGGGGCGAGGAGGAGGAGGGGCAGGACGGGATCCTCGCGGAGTGCGCCATATGCCTGACGGAGTTCGGCGAGCGGGAGGAGGTGCGCGTGATGCCGCAGTGCGGCCACGGGTTCCACGTCGACTGCGTCGACACCTGGCTGCGCTCCAACTCCTCCTGCCCGTCCTGCCGCCGCCCCATCGTCCTCGACGACCCCGCGCCGCCCAAGCGGTGCCGCAAGTGCGAGGAGACCATCCTGGAGGCGGTCATCGCCTCGTCGTCGTCGGCCGGCGGCAGCCGCGGCGGCGGCCGTGGGGGATTCTTGCCGTAGTAGCAGTAGAAAAGGCGTCATGTCCCCTGGCGGGTGGGTCCAGGTCGGTGTGGGTAGTTGAGCTGCTCCTTTCTGCTGGTGGCCCACGCTGCAGTACTACCGCAGTGAAGTTTTTCTTCTCAAGAAATGGAAAGGAGAATAATTAGAGCTGTGAATGTGACTCTTTTCTGCAACCTTTTTCGCCCTGCACTTGCGCTACTGCTCCAGTACGTGTGGATGTGGGGAACATGACATCAGATTTGTAAAGAGCGTGCGTGGTCTCGTGTAAAAATATACTATTTGTACTGCATATAGCTTGCTCAAAAGAGGCAAAGAAAAACATTTTACATGTGGATCCGGCAAGCTAGAAATATGCAGCTCGTGTCTGAAGATCTGTTTGGTGCGGAGAAATAGGTGGACGTTGTGGAGTAATGACAGTTATCATAACTGAGTTATGAAATATCGAACTTGTATGGAGAAACATGTAGAAGTCGACAATGGCATGAAATTGTTTCTCGTGTGGAGAGAGAAATAGGTGAAAGTTGTGGAGTAGTGGCAGGTATGAATATCAAACTTCTGGTGCTGAAAAACATGTAGAAGTTGACAATGGCATGAAGATCTTTTTGGTGTGGAGAGAGACATAGGTGGAAGTTGTCAAGTAATGACAGCAAGGCTACATGGGCCGTGGCCAGCATTGCAGCGTTTGCTTCTATAACAGTCAGCCCATGGGCCCAAAAAATCCAGCTATAAGCATTTGTTTTGCAGTGTGGTCCGCCCAATTTTTTGCTACAAGCTCCGCCACTGAATGACATGTATGAAATATCAGACTTCTGATATGGAGAAACACGTCGAAGGCTACAAAGACACTCACAATGACAGGGAGACCACACTAACTTTGGAATACTTTGGGCCTGTTTGGATGATGCCCACGGGAGCCCTGCCAAAACGGTGGCGTGCCAATTTTTTGGCCATCGAATTCGCCGCCAAGTTCTCGCCACCACGCGGGCGTCAGAATCACTGCAGGTCGCAGCAGGTGACCAAAATATTGGCTGGGATTCTAAAATTTGGTTGCAATCCAAACGCCAGCCCAACCCATCGGTCAACGCCAAAAAATTGGCAGGGCAGCCGTGGGCACTCAACCAAACAGGCCCTTTGTCACTACACCCCCTACTTTCTCTTGTGGAGCTTGTTACTCTTGGGTATCTGGGCAACCTAGACGAAAGAGGTCACCTCAGAGCCACAATCCATTGTGGTGAAGCTACGTGGTGATGTTGGGAGCCTCCAATTAATTTGTGGAGATTGCCCCAACATTGTTTGTGAAGGTTCCGGTTGCCGCCTCCAAGGGCACCGCCTACTGGAATCGTGGCACCTTGCGTTGTGCGAGGGTACGAGAACAATAAGGTAAGCCACTGTGACACTTGGGGAGCATTGTGCCACCACATCTCTCCAACTAAGACATACCTCCCCCAAAGGAGGGAACTTCGGGAACTACAACATCGTCTCCACTTGCAGATTTTTTTAACTTACTTGTTGCAAGCTTACTTTCAGTGTTAATCTTTCTAACTTCTTGTTCTTGAGCTTGTCATACATGTTGTCCACCTAGTTGCATATTTAGACAACTCATTCTTGTTGTTTTCCTAAAATTTGAAAACAAGTTAAAATTATTAGTCGTCTATTCACCCCCTCTATAGTCAACCATATCGATCCTTCCAAGTCCTCACTCGGTCGTCGCCACATCTGACATTGTCAGGCCAATGATTTTCATCCCAGTTGCCGAGACCAACCACTAATTAAAGGCCAGTACATCAAACAACAAGGCGATGCCTTCAACATGGTAACGACACAAGTTCATCTCTGTTGAGCCGACCAATAAATGCCAGATCAAGAGTTCTCACTCCGGACATGAAGCGGTGTTTCAAACATCATCTTGATGATGGGTATTTTAGTAGTCACCCCCACTAGTACTCCACTGCAGGGTGTAGTTGTGCTAGCAGATGGGTGGATGTATTCCCACCATAAACGTGATGGGGAACGAAGCATGAAAATAAAAAAAAATTCCTACAACCAAGATCTATCTACGAGAATCATAGTAACGAGAGGGGAGAGTGTGTCTACATACCCTCGTAGACCGGAAGCGGAAGCGTATATAACATGGTTGATGTAGTTGTACTCTTCGCGGTCTCATCACGATCCAACTGATCTAGTGCCGAACGAACGGCATCTCCGAGTTTAGCACACGTGCGGCTCGATGACATCTCATCCTCCTTGATCCAGCAAAAGAAGGCAAATAAGTAGATGGGATCACAACCAGCACGACGACGTGGTGGTGATGATGGTGGTGGAGCAACCGCAGCGCTTTGCTAAGCAAAAAACAGTGGACGAGAACTATGCCGGGAGGAAGAGACGGGCCAACAGCCAAGGCCAATGTCTTGGGGTGCCTTGTGTCAGTGTCAAAACCGGCGGATCTCGGGTAGGGGGTCCCAAACTGTGCGTCTAAGGCTGATGGTAACAGGAGGCGGGGGACACAATGTTTACCCAGGTTCGGGCCTTCTCTATGGAGGTAATACCCTATTTTCTGCTTGATTGATCTTGATGAATAAGAGTATTACAAGAGTTGATCTACCACGAGATCGTAATGGCTAAACCCTAGAACTCTAGCCTATGAGATTATGATTGTTGTCCTACGGACTAAACCCTCCGGTTTATATAGAAACCGGAGGGGGTTAGGGTTACACAAAGTCGGTTACAGAGAAAGGAAGCTACACATCCGCATCGCCAAGCTTGCCTTCCACGCAAAGGAGAGCCCCATCCGGACACGTGACGAAGTCTTCTATCTTATGTCTTCATAGTCCAACAGTCCGGCCACAGTACATAGTCCAGCTGTCCGAGGACTCCCTAATCCATGACTCCCTAAGTAGCCCCCGAACCAGGCTTCAATGACGATGAGTCCGGGCGCAGATTGTCTTCGGCATTGCAAGGCGGGTTCCTTCTCTGAATACTCCAAAGTACCTGACTTAAACAACAGTGTCCGGTCCTTCACTTAATGACGTGCTCATCGGCTTCTGTAACTTCATGACTTCAGCTTCCACGTGTCGAGCGAATACGAGAGGTCGGGGCATTTTTGCATTTACCACCCTGACCGTATGAGAAAACTGTCTATTAAAGAGACGGGGATCTTCAGATCCAATCCACACCATCTCCCCCAAATGAGGAATCCTCAAAGCTTGTTCGCCAAAACCACTCCAACATGGCTAGCGCTCCCAGCTCTTCCTCCCGCCCTCGCGGCCCCAAACAGGGTGATTCGGAAAAGTGTTCCGTAACCCTCGGCCAACTAGTGAAGCTGCAGACCCATGGATTTCTCCCCCCCCCGCAGATCTAGTCCCCGTCCGAGCCGGACTGGCTTCTTTTGACGGAGGGGAACAGGCGGAGAAGTTCCCCTACCCATCCAGGGGGGAACGAGTATGCTATGTGCCCTATTTGCTGAGAGGCGTCGGATTTCCAATCCATCCGTTCCTCCGAGGGCTTCTGGAGTACTATGGCCTCCAACTGCATAACTTCACACCTGCCTCTATCCTACATATTGCGGGTTATGTTGCTCTTTGCGAGCTATTTCTGGGTTGCGAGGCTCATTTTGAGCTATGGAAGAAGTTGTTTTGCCTCGTCCCTCGTAATCGAGAGGGATTAATATTCCAAGTGGGCGGAGCCAAGATATGGCGCATTGCCGTGATCGGATACCTATCCGGTACACCAAAGAAGGCATCCGAAGAATGGCCTTCTGAATGGTTTTATATTGAAGATGTATCCCTTCCTGACCCAATCCGGAGAGGTCTTCCCGGATATTCAAATACTCCATTGAAGAAGTGCCTCAACTGGCGTCCTCGGAGCCCTAGGGCAGAAGATAGCATGGAAGTCCACCAATTTATGAGCAAGATAAAGACGCTTGCTCAATCCAGATTGTCAATAGTCGAGGTTATGGCGATATCCATAATGCGAGGGGTTCAACCACTCCAATACCAAGGGCGCCCCATGTGGCACTTCAATGGAGAAGACGATGCCGACCGCTATGGTTGGAAGGGTTCGGACACTTACGCTGCCTTAGCAAAAATACTGTCCGGATTATACAAAGGGGAGTAGGAGGAGGTCATCCATATTAAGCCCAAGGATGGATTTTCCATGTATAACCCTCCCAGCTGGGTGAGTTTCCGTCTACTCCATGAACTCCCCTGAATCCTTTTTCATAAATACTAATCCGTCATTTATAACAGGAATGGCGGAAAGTCACTAGGGAGATTCACAGCCCCGCACCACAGCCAGAGGACCACAACCAGGCCCTCGACCACGGATTCGAAGAGGATCCGGATATATTCGTGGAGCTCGGGGAAGGGTGGTTTTACCAGGCAAGCCGTGATGGCACCGAAGTGGCCATCATTGCCGACTATCCCGACCTTCTCCCTGCGATGCATGTAAGTGATCAGGAGACTTGTCCTTTGATAGAATTCCCTCTTTCTGCCTTACCCACCGCACTATATTATGCTCTAAAGGGGAGGCAATCGGCGCGCAAGAAGGTAGTGCCTACGACAGGCAGGCTTCCGAAGAGGAATGCAAATAGAAATATGGTCGAGCCTTCATTGAAGAGGTATGGTTTTAAATAAGCCCCATGGCCGTCATCTTAAAGTATGACACTACCTGTTGTGTCTTATCAGGAAGAAAATTCGCTGGACTATGTCCGTGGATCCTGCCGGTCAGACCTCTACTAGCCGGATTCCGGACACTACCACGGGAACAGAGGCTAACGCGGAAGTGACATCGGATTGTCCTTCTGCGGAGGATTCAGATAAAGTATCTGCCACTAACTCCGAAGTGGAAAGCGCCATGAATCATCGGCGCTGGCGGGCCGCTCTTTGCGACCCTGGTTTTTCAGAAGAAACTTTCAATGCCTTTAACTCGGGTGATGCATACATCCGAGCTGCTCGAGATGGGCTTTCCAGATCCACATATCAGTATTTGAAAGATATGCGGGTGAGTACACATTTGTGCAGAACTGATAATCATATACCAGTGGCCCCCGAGACTTGAAACAGTTGGTACAACTGATTTAAGGATCGTTATATGACCAGGTGCTCACAGAGAAGAACAATCTGTCGTCTCAAGAGCTGGAAAGGTGTCAGGCCTAACTGACTAAAGCTACCGCCGAACTGGAGAAATCCAAGAAGGCAGCATCTGGTAATGTTCCCCTCTATCGAGAAAACATAATCATATACCAGGATTATTAATACAGGTGCAACTCTTATAGAAGAAGCACCGGATGTCGCACAAGCGGGAGGTTTAGGAGCTCAAAGGCAACTGGCCGCGGGCGAACGCGTCCCGACAAAGGTCAGGGTGGAGAAGAACAAACTCCAAGATGACAATACCAAGCTCGGCGAAGAGCTAAAAGATGTGCGAGCCCAGCTAGCTGACTCCGAGAAGGAAAATAAGAAGCTGCGAGGCGGCATATTTGGTATGTGTTCGGACTTGCATTTATATAGTTCGGCAAGTGAAGGTACTGACAGAATTATGTCTGTAGGTATATTGACGGGCCGTCCCGAGCAGGAGGTGTCCGGATCATCGAGCGATCTGCTACAAGAGCTGTCGCAAATGCACAAGCGAGCTCGACAGGTGATGCAAAGTGTTGCTAAGGCTTTATGGCCATCCGACTCCCCTCTAGGAAGTATGGAGGGGCTTGTACAACTATTCCAGGGAGCGCGGCGACGCTTTCAATTATGGAAGATATCGGCCTGTCGTGAAGGTGCGCGTGAAGCCTGGGCAATGGTGAAGACCCGCTATACCAAGCTCGACCCGAATCACATGGACTGGGTCGGACCTGTAGGGTCGAACAGAGAAGAAATTCCCATTAGCTTGGTATACGACCAGGTATGAGTAGCCGCCAAGTATTCCCAACAGGATTGTAGGCTAGAAAGCCTGTTGGATGACATAGAGGAAGAAGTATTTGAGTCCAAGTGACTATGTACTTCATTTGATAGATTATGTCTTCTAGCTAAATTGTAAAAAAACGCTTGTCATGGCAGACCTTTTTGCTTCAACCTTTGGACCCTAAGGTGTGGAGTGCTTCCGAATACCCGCTCGGTAATATAAACCGGGGTATGCATGGATGCCAGGCGTAGGGGTCATAGTTTCTTGAACAGACAAGTATCCGGCTAGTTATGTTATATTACATTGTAATCATAAGAAGCATCTTCCAGGGAGAATAGTTCCGTTAAGGGTTCCTTTCCCTGGGTAAGCATGCATCAAAGTGCATGTCCGAACTATGCTTGAAAAAGCCATAGCATACATAACATCTGGGGGTGCATAATGCGACAAGTAAACAACATATTTAGTCCACCGACCGAATATTCCCTTAAGAACGCTAGCTTTCGGCTTCACCTAGTCTGAGGTACACATCCGGATGACCCAGCAGTAACAATCGCAGATGTGCTCCCTTTATGCCCTAGCCGAACTAACGGGAACGTAGGGTATAAGCACAGGAGCCAGGCAACCCAGCTTGGCCAAAACTTAAGCCATATCGATGCATATAATGGCGAAGAAAAGGTACATACGTGGAAAAGACACATATGTTGTGAGCTTGATGCTCAGAAAATAATAGTAATAAGCTTCTGTACAAGAAGCCCCCAGGTATAGTTGACATACATATTAACAATTGTATGCTTTTGTAGGTGTATGGTCAAGCCGTGCAAGAGATTTACACCTTTAAGAAATAAAGGGAAAAGATAGAAAAAATAAATAAAGGGAGGAAAAAGGGAAAAGGAAGACTAACGAAGAGTCCGGCGCTAGGCATAGAATCTTCGGAGTCTGGCCGCGTTCCATGGGTTCGACTCCAGGCGGTTGTCTGATGCATCACGCAGGCGGTACTCTCCTCCGGTGAGAACTTCATCAATGATGAAGGGACCCTCCCACTTGGGCTTGAGTTTGTCCTTTTTCTTCTCCGGCAAGCGTAGAACGAGTTCACCAATATTATAGGTCTTGGCTCGTACTTCTCTGCTTTGATATCTGCGAGCCTGTTGTTGATAGAATGTGGAATGGGCCTTAGCAACGTCGCGCTCCTCCTCCTCTAGGGCATCTAAGGTGTCCTGCCGATTCAGCTCGGCCTCTCTCTCTTCGTACATGCGCACTCAAGGCGAGTCATGAATAATGTCGCAGGGTAACACGACCTCTGCGCCATACACCATGAAAAAGGTGTATATCCGGTAGAACAATTGGGCGTGGTCCGCAGCCCCCAGAGTACGGAGTCAAGCTCCTCCACCCAGTGCTTGTCTGATTCTTTCAAAGACCGCACTAATCTAGGTTTGATGCCGCTCATAATAAGACCGTTAGCTCGTTCGACTTGACCGTTGGTTTGTGGGTGGTATACGGAGGTGTAATCAAGCTTGATGCCCAGATTAGCACACCAGGCTTTCACCTCATCAACTATGAAATTGGAGTCGTTATCAGTGATAATGCTATGTGGAACACCATGACGGTGCACAACGCCGGATATAAAATCTATCACTGGCCCGACTTCGGCCGTTTTGACTGGTTTGGCCTCTATCCACTTAGTGAATTTATCCACCATGACCAACAGGTATTTTTTCTTGTGGCTTCCCCCTTTAAGGGGTCTGACCATATCAAGCCCCCAGACCGCAAAAGGCCATGTGATGGGGATTGTTTGTAGAGCGGTGGGTGGCATATGGCTTTGGTTGGCGAAAATCTGGCATTCGACGCAATGTTGGACGAGGTCCTACGGGTCTTCTCGGGCCGTTGGCCTATAGAAACATGTATGGAAGGCCTTGCTTACAAGGGCCCGAGCCGCGGCGTGGTGACCACCGAGACCGGCATGAATTTCAGCCAAGAGCTGCCGCCCTTCCTCCTCGGAGATACATCTTTGAAGTACTCCGGTAGCGCTTTTCTTATAGAGTTTTCCCCCGTGAACCTTGTAGGCTTTAGAGCGCCGCGCAATGCAGCGTGCCTCATTCTGGTCCTTAGGAAGCTCTCGCCTATTAAGGTAGGCCAAGAAGGGTTCGGTCCATGGGGCGATGACTGCCATGATGAGATGGGCCGATGGTGTAATTTCGGTGGCTGAGCCCCTGATGATGTCAGTATGTTCGGATTCTGGGGTTGTATTCGGGTCTGGATTTGTAGTGCTGCTCTCCCCTTTCCACACCACGGATGGCTTGAAAAGCCTTTCCAGAAAGATGTTAGGTGGGACGGTGTCACGCCTGGCGCCGACGCGAGCAAGGACATCTGCCGCTTGCTTACTTTCTCGAGCCCCTCGAACCGAGCCGACATTTTGAGAATGGCGTTACGGTAACCCACCATCTTCGGATCTTTGGCATCGAAATCTCCATTTATTTGAGATATTGCGAGGTTTGAATCCCCGCACACTTCCAGGCATTGTATGCCCATGGAGACGGCCATCTGAAGACCATGCAATAAGGCTTCGTATTTGGTTGCATTGTTAGAGTCCGTGAACAATATTTGTAGGACGTACTGAAAAGTATCTCCGGTAGGGGATGTTAGGACAACACCTGCCCCTAGGCCTGCCAGCATTTTGGAGCCGTTGAAGTGCATGATCTAGTTGGAGTATGTGCCGTACTCTTTAGGGAGTTCAGCTTCTGTCCATTCGGTGACGAAGTCAGCCAATACTTGAGATTTAATGGCCCTGCGCGGTTTGTATGATATGTCGAATGGAAGGAGCTCAATGGCCCACTTGGCAATCCGGCTTGTAGTGTCGCGGTTGTTTATTATGTCATTAAGAGGTACCTCAGAGGCCACCGTAATTGGGCACTCTTGAAAGTAGTGTCGTAGCTTCCGGGATGCCATGAAAACCGCATATGCTATTTTTTGGTAATGAGGGTACGGGGATTTGCATGGTGTGAGGACGGTGGATACATAGTATACCGGCTTCTGGAGTGGGAATTTGTGTCCGTCCGCCTCTCGTCCGATGACGAGCACCGCGCTCACGACTTGGTGTGTGGCCGATATGTATATAACATGGGTTCGTTGATGTTTGGCGCGGCCAGGATTGGGTTGCTTGCTAGAAGAGCCTTTATTTCTTCCAATCCAGCCGTTGCCACGTCCGTCCACTCGAAGTGTTCGGTGCATTAAAGAAGGCGATACAACAGCAATGCATTTTCTCCTAGTTTGGAGATAAAGCGGCTTAAAGCTGCCACACATCCGGATAATTTTTGGACTTGTTTAAGGTCTGTTGGGGTAGCCAACTGTGACAAAGCTCGGATTTTAGCTGGGTTTGCCTCAATTCCTCTGTTGGAAAAGATGAAGCCCAAGAGTTTTCCAGCGGGAATGCCGAAAACACACTTTTCCGGATTGAGCTTGATGTCATATGTTCGGAGGTTGTCAAATGTGAGACGCAGATCATCGATTAAGGACTTGACATGTCTGGTTTTGATGACTACATCATCCGCATATGCTTCAACTGTCTTGCCAGTTTGCTTCTCCAGGCATGTTTGAATCATGCATTGATAGGTGGCGCCGGTGTTTTTGAACCCAAAAGGGATGGTGTTGAAGCAGAAAGGCCCGGATGGGGTGATAAATGCCGTTGCGGCTTGATCGGACTCCTTCATCTTGATTTGATGGTATCTGGAGTATGCATCGAGGAAACATAGTGAGTCGTGTCCTGCGGTAGCGTCGATGATCTAATCAATGCGGGGGAGGGGAAAAGGATCCTTAGGGCAAGCCTTGTCGAGGTCTTTGAAATCAACGCATAGGCGCCATGATTTATCCTTCTTTGGTACCATCACCAGGTTTGCTAGCGAGTTCGGGTGTTTTATCACTCTGATGAATCCGGCCTCAAGTAACTTGGCTAGCTCCTCTCCCATGGCTTGTCGTTTGGGTTTGGAAAAGCACCGTAATGTTTGCTTGACAGGCTTGTATGCCTTCAATATGTTCAGGCTATGTTCGGCCAGCCTGCATGGGATTCCTGGCATATCAGAAGGGTGCCAGGCAAATATGTCCCAGTTTTCACGTAGGAACGCCCGCAGTGCGGCGTCGACCCTGGGGTCCAGCTGTGCCCCGATGGATGCTGTCTTCGTGGAGTCCGTTGGGTGGACCTGGAATTTGACTATTTCGTCTGCTGGTTTGAAGGAGGTGGATTTGGATCGCTTATCAAGTATCACGTCGTCCCTATCCACCGTGGAGCGCAGTGCGGTTAATTCTTCGGCCCTGAGGGCATCAGACAATGCCTTGAGGGCCAGGGTGGCGCTTTTGTTTTCGGCGCGGAATGCTATGTCCGGATCGCTGGCAAGAGTGATGATTCCATTGGGCCTTGGCATCTTGAGCTTCATGTACCCGTAATGGGGTACAGCTTGGAAGCTCGCAAGGGTGCGTCCTTTTTGTCCGGACGAGGGGTTTAGTGGAAACCGGTGGCTCCCAAGAGGTTGCCTGAGTTTTCCAGGCGCTTTCCATTGCATAGTACTTCCGTACTATGGTTGCCAAGTCAGCGAAGTGTGATACGTGACGGCGATTGATTGCATTGAGGATTCCTTCGTCCGTACAATTTTTGCAGAATAATGAGATAGCGTCTTCATCGCGGCAGTCTTTGATCTTGTCCTTGACAAGGAGGAATCTGGCCCAAAAGTGATGGATCGTTTCCTGGGACTGCTGTCTGATGTCGGTAAGATCGCTTATATCTGGGTGGGTGGGTGTCTTTAAGTCCGAACCCTGACCCAATCTGGGATCCGGAGCTTGAGAAACTTCCAAGCTTAACGGTTCGGGCTCCGGGATATCAACCAATTTTTCAGGCCCACTGCCCGATTCTAAGTTCGGAGTATGGGGCATGCCTTCCCGAGGGTGGGTATCTAGCTATGTGAGCTCGGAGATCCGAACATAGCTTGTCCTCAACATAGGGGAAGAGTCGTCGCATTGCTCCTCCACTACTGCTATCTGATGGGTGATCGGTGGAGATTCAATTTCTCTCTGATCGGGTTTAGGCCCAATCCGATCATAGTCCGTAGTGACTCCCAACGCGGCGATCCGATCTAGGAGCTCTCCTAAAGACAAAAACTCCATCGGGTCCATCTGTTCGGAGTATTCTGAGCTGACACGAAGGCGATTTTGATGACCCGAGAAGTCATTGTCGGCCCGACGTCCGAACGGGCGGCCATGGTAAAGCCGCCCAGCCGGAGGGTTTGGCCTGAAGCCAGGGCTACCCCGGAGACGATGTTGTCCTTGATAACAAGGCGAGCCATCAAGCCTATCTTCAACATCACAGCGGAACTCTCAATGAAAGCACCAATGTCGGTGCAAAACCGGCGGATCTCGAGTAGGGGGTCCCGAACTGTGCGTCTAAGGCTGATGGTAACAGGAGGCGGGGGACATAATGTTTACCCACGTTCGGGCCCTCTCTATGGAGGTAATACCCTACTTCCTGCTTGATTGATCTTGATGAATATGAGTATTACAAGAGTTGATCTACCACGGGATCGTAATGGCTAAACCCTAGAAGTCTAGCCTATGAGATTATGATTGTTGTCCTACGGACTAAACCTTCCGGTTTATATAGACACCGTAGGGGGCTAGGGTTACACAAAGTCGGTTACAGAGAAAGGAATCTACACATCCGCATCGCCAGGCTTGCCTTCCACGCAAAGGAGAGCTCCATCCGGACACGGGATGAAGTCTTTTATCTTGTGTCTTCATAGTCCAACAGTCCGGCCACAGTACATAGTCCGGCTGTCCGAGGACCCCCTAATCTAGGACTCCCTCACCTTGCTGCGCCCCCTCCCCTATATTTATATGCGTGGGAGAGCTGGGAGTCCAGCCCTGCTCCTAATATGAGTTGGCGCAAAGGGGAAGAGGACTAGGACTCCAAGTCCAATCCTATTCATACTAGGACTCCCATTTTTCCCTTCCCTAGCCACATGGGGTTTTGAGGACTTGGTGCGTGATGTCTACACACAACTAGTTCTTGTAGACTTGTGTTGGGCCTCCAAGCACAGAGTTTTTGTAGGACAGTAGCAAATTTCCCTCAAGTGGATGACCTAAGGTTAATCAATCCGTGGGAGGCGTAGGATGAAGATGGTCTCTCTCAACCAACCCTGCAACAAAATAATAAAGAGTCTCTTGTGTCCCCAACACACCAAATACAACGATAAATTGTATAGGTGCACTAGTTCGGCGAAGAGATGGTGATACAAGTGTAGTAATGATAGTAGATATTGATTTTTATAATAGGAAAAATAAAAAATAGCAAGGTAGCAAGTAACAAAAGCGAGCACAAACGGTGCAATGCTTGAAAATGAGGCATAGGGTTCATACTTTCACTAGTGCAATCTCTCAACAATGCTAATATAATTGGATCATATAACCATCCCTCAACGTGCGATGAAGAATCGATCCAAAGTTCGTATCTAGCGGAGAACATAAGAAGAAACTGTTTGTAGGGTACGAAACCACCTCAAAGTTATTCTTTCGAATCAATCTTTCCAAGGGTCCGTACTAAAATAACACCAAGTTGTTCTTCCTGACCAATCTATCCAAGAGTTCATACTAAAATAAGACCATATGATACACATCAACAACCTCTAATGTCACCTAGATACTCCAATGTCACCACGAGTATCCGTGAGTTGATTATACGATATGCATCAAACAATTTCAGATTCATAATACTCAATCTAATACATAGAACCTCAAAGAGTGTCCCAAGATTTGTACCGGAGAAACAAAGACGACAACGTGCATCAACCCCTATGCATAGATTACCCCAATGTCACCTTGAGAATCTGCGATTTGAGTGCCAAAACATACATCAAGTGAATCAATACGATACCCCGTTGTCACCAGGGGTATTCACAGCAAGACGTACATCAAGTGTTCTCAAACCCATAAAAGTATTCAATCCAATAACAATGAAATATCAAAGGGAAAACTCAATTCATCACAACAAGATAGAGAGGGGAAAACACCATATGATCCAACTATGTTAACAAAGCTCGCGATACATCAAGATCGTGCCAAATCAAGAACATGAGAGAGAGAGAGAGAGAGATTAAACACATAGCTACTGGTACAAACCCTCAGCCCCGAGGGTGGCCTACTCCCTCCTCATCATGGTGGCCGCGGAGATGATGAAGATGGCCTCCGGTGATGATTTCCCTCTCTGGCAGGTGCCGGAACAGGGTCCAGATTGGTTTTACATGGAGACAAAGGCTTGTGGCGGCGTAACTTCCGATCTAGGTTAATTTTCGAGGGTTCTTGAATATATAGGATTTTTTGGCGTCAGTTTCACGCGAAGATGGGCCTCAGGGGCCCACACCCACAGCAGGGGCCCCCTCTGGTGGTTCTTTGCTCCATTATTTCTCTTTTCTTCCAAAAAATCATCAAAAAGTTTCCTTCGATTCTGAGAACTTTTATTTTTGCACAAAAAAGAACGCCACGATAGTTCTACTGAAAACAGCGTCACTCCGGGTTGGTTCCATTCAAATCATACCAAAACCATGTAAAATTGTTGTAAACATGGCATGAATGCTTCATAAATTATAGATACGTTGGAGACGTATCAGTGCGCCTAGCCCAACAAGGCCAGGGCGCCTCCCCTCATGTCAAGCCAGCCCTTGGGACGTGGTGGACCCACTTGTGGACTTCCGGACCCCTCTGGAATCCTCCGGAACCTTCTAGAAGCTTCCCAGTACAATACCAAAAAACTGCACCTTTATTCGGAACCCAAAATATGACTTCCCATATATAAATCTTTACCTCTCGACCATTCCAAGACTACTAGTGACGTCCAGGATCTCATCCGGGACTCCAAACAACATTCGGTTACCAATCATCCAATATCCCAATACTACTCTAGCATCAACAAACGTTAAGCATGTGGCCCTGCGGGTTCGGGACTCACGTAGTCATGACGGAGACACCTCTCTGGTCAATAACCAATAGCGGGACCTGGATGCCCATATTGGTTCCTACATATTCCACGGAGATCTTTTATCGATTGAACCACGATGTCAAGGATTCGGTTAATCCCGTATGCAATTCCCTTTGTCCGGCGATATCTTACTTGCCCAAGATTCGACCGTCGGTATCTCCATACCTAGTTCAATCTCATTACCGGGAAGTCTCTTTACTCATTCTGTAATACAAGATCCCGTGACTAACTCATTAGTCACATTGCTTACAAGCTCTTTCTGATGTTGTATTACCGAGAGGACCCAGAGATATCTCTCCGTCACACGGAGTGACAAATCCTAGTCTCGATCCATGCCAACCCCAAAAACACCTTCGGTGATACCTGTAGAGCACCTTTATGATCTCCCAGTTACGAAGTGATGTTTGGATACACATTAAGTATCCCCCTGGTATCAGGGAGTTGCACGATCTCATGGTCTTAGGAATTGATCCTTGACTTGAAGAAAGCTATAACAATAAACTGATACGATCAACTACAAAGCTTACGGTTGGGTCTTGTCCATCACATCATTCTCCTAATAATGTGATCCCTTTATCAAATGACAACTCATGTCTATGGTTACGAAACCTTAACCATCTTTGATCAACGAGCTAGTCTAGTAGAGGCTCACTAGGGACATAGTATTTGTTTATGTATTCACACATGTATTTAGGTTTCTGGTCAATACAATTCTAGCATGAATAATAAAACTTTATCATGAATAAGGAAATATGATAATAACCAATTTATTATTGCCTCTAGGGCATATTTCCAGCAGTCTCCCACTTACACTAGAGTCAATAATCTAGTTTACATAGTTATGAATCTAACACCCATGGAGTCTTGGTGTTGATCATGTTTTGCCCGTGGAAGAGGTTTAGTCAACGGGTCTACCACATTCAGATCCGTATGTGCTTTGCAAATTTCTATGTCTCTATCCTTAACATAATTATGAATGGAGTTGAAACGACGCTTGATGTGCTTGGTTCTCTTGTGAAACTTGGGCTCCTGGGCCATGACAATAGCTCCAGTGTTGTCACAAAAGATAGTCATTGGATCTGATGCACTAGGTATTACACCTAGATCGGATATGAACTCCTTCATCCAGACTCCTTCTTGCGCAGCTTCAGAAGCAGCTATATAGTCCACTTCACATGTAGATCCTGCCATGACACTCTATTTTGAACTACACCAACTGATCGCTCCACCATTTAATATAAATATGTATCCATTTTGATTCTTAGAATCATCGAGATCTATGTCAAAGCTAGCATCAACATAACCCTTTACGATGAGCTCTTCGTCACCTTCATAAACGAGAAAACATGTCCTTAGTCCTTTTCAGGTACTTCAGGATGTTCTTGACTGTTGTCCGGTGATCTACTCCGGGATCACTTTGGTACCTCCCTGCCATACTTATGGCAAGGTACACATCAGGTCTAGTACATAGCATGGCATACATTATGGAGCCTATGGCTTAGGCATAGGGAATGCCTTTCATCCTTTCTCTTTCTTCTATCGTCATTGGGCTTTGAGTCTTACTCAACTTCACACCTTGAAATACAGTCAAGAACCCTTTCTTTGACTGATTCATTTTGAACTTCTTCAAAACTTTGTCAAGGTATGTGCTTTGTGAAACTATGATTAAGCTTCTTGATCTATCTCTATATATTTTGATGCCCAATATGTAAGCAACTTCACCCAGGTCTTTCATTGAAAAACTCTTGTTCAAGTATCCTTTTATGCTTTCCAGAAATTATATATCATTTGCAATCAACAATATTTCATCCACATATAATATTAGAAATGCTATAGAGCTCCCACTCACTTTCTTGTAATTACAATCTTCTCTGTAAGTTTGTATAAAACCAAAGCTTTGATCACCTCATCAAAGCGTATAGTCCAACTCCGAGATGCTTGCGCCAGTACATAGATGGATCGCTAGAGCTTGCATACTTTGTTAGCATCCTTAGGATCAACAAAACCTTCTAGTTGCCTCATATACACACTACAAAAAAAGACACATCCGTGACATTTTGGGCCGAACGAATTTTTTTCCTGTCATACATTTGACACTTCTATGACGATAATTGTGATAAAACCCGGTATCATCATAGATGTGGTGGGCTCCTACTTCTAGACAAAAAATCATGACATCAAATGGGCTTTTCGTCCTGGGCGGGCCGGAGACGTAGCTGCATGACATTCTTTGGGCCGTCCATGACGGAAAAAACCGTGGTAGAAGCGAGGGGGAGGAAATTTTGGGGAGTTGCCAGTTACGGTGGGAGGTCGGGGGCCGAGCGATGCATGTTTCTCTCGTACACGTACGCGCGTGTGTGCGAGGCATTGGCTCTAACTGAACCCGAGCGAGGTGTTGGGCTCTAAGTGAACCCGAGCGATTGCACTGCAGGCTACGCGTTACTGAACTCGAGCGATCGATCGATGGCTGTTAACTGAACCCGATGGAGCGATTCCTTCGCTACTGCTCCTAACTGAAGCCGATCAATTGGATGGACAGTGAGCGTTGCTCGGGGGGGGGGGGGGGGGGGTTGGATGAACAGTGAGCGGTGGCGTTTCCTCTGGATGAACAGGACCCCGTGGTGTGGAAGGCTGGATGAACAGTAGACGGTGGAGGGGTGGCAGTGGAGGGGTGGTTGAACAGGACCCCGTGGTGTGGAGGGCTGGATGAACAGTAGACGATGGAGGGGTGCCCGTGGAGGGCTGGTTGAACAGTAGCCGTTGGAGTAGCACGCGGTGGAGGCTGGATGAACAGGAGCCCGTGGAGGCTGGAGGAGGTCGATGGTAGCCCGTGGAGGCTGGAGGAGGTCGATGGTGGAGATGAACAGTATCCCGTGGAGTCCCGTTTTGCGGTACGCGAACCCCACCCGATGAACATGACCCCCGTTTCGACTGTAGCACTCCAACACAAGTCCGTTTCATCCGTTTTGTGGTATGCCACACCCCTCCCGATCAACAGGACCCCTGTTTCGACCGTAGGGGGTCCGTTTCGTCCGTTTTGCGGTACGCCACACCCCTCCCGATCAACAGGACCCCCGTTTCGACCGTAGGAGGTCCGTTTCCTCCGTTTTGCGGTATGCCAGACCCCTCCCAATGAACAGGATCCTGTTTCAAACGTGGACGATCGAACACAAGGCCGTTTCCTCTGTTGTGCGGTATGCCAGGCCTCGTTTCCATCGCCTGTTCCGTCCAAGCCCTCCCGATGAACACGACCACACATTCCGTTCCGACCCAGCCGGTTGGCTCCCACGCGTTGCGTTGCCTCCCGAAGAACACGACGCATTCCGTTGCCTCCCCATGAACACGACGCATTCCGTTGCCTCCCCATGAACACGACGACGACGCTGTTTCTCCGTTCCGACCCAGCCATGTAAGTATGCGCGAGTAGGCGTTCGAGACCCTGCCCGTATGTATGTACGTGGCTGTATTTTCTTTCTTGCACCCTCATCGCTGTATGTACGTGTACATGCTACGTGCGCACCTCTACTACGACATGTGCGCGCCTCTACTACGACACGTGTGCGCCTCTACATCAACCAGTATGTATATATGTATACGTTCGCGACCAGAATGACAACGCTACGTACGCTTCGACCAGGTGGGTCCCGACTGTCAGGCACTTCCTTGCCTGCGAAGATGTAGCTGGTGGGTCCCAGCAGTCAGGGGGGCGAATGTTTTTTTTGCCCGGACGCACTTCCTTGCGTGCGAAGGTGTAGCTGGTGGGTCCCAGCAGTCAGGGGGCGAATCATTTCTTTTTGCCCGGACACACTTCCTTGCGTGCGAAGATGAAGCTGGTGGGTCCCAGCAGTCAGGGGAAACATTTTTTTCCGCGAAATACAGTGGCCCGTCCGGTAGGTCCCAGCTGTCAGGTGGAGGAACCATTATTTTCCGCGTAATAAGGAGGTACTTCCTTGCTGCGGCCGTGGACCCAGCTGTCAGCCTCTCCACGTACAGTCCACGTCCGATGGAAGTCGTTCCTTGACCATGTTGACCACGCCGTGCCGAGAGCACCTGGGCGGTGGACAACGACGAGGCCTAGGAAGGGGACGACGGGGAGCCGGGGAAGACGTGGCAGTGGAAGCCCGCGCGGAGAGGAGTACGAGGGTTCACTGGTTCGGTTGCGGTGTGAGGCTGCCGTCGCCGCAGGGCCTGGCCAGCGGTGGGAATAGTAGGGGGCGGTGAGGCCTCCGCGGCAGCACAGCCGGCCACAGGAGGCAGGAGCATGCGGCACGACCGGCACTGCTTTGGGCGGCTGGAGCAAGAAGACCACAGGTTGAAGAAGCACTACAGCCGTTGGATGGACATCGTACAATCACTGGAGCTAGAATCGTTCATATTGATTAAGTTGACAAAGCCCTCCGTCCCCGTCAACTTAGTAGGTCCACAAGTCAGCCTCCCACCAAGGTGAGTCCCAGCTAGCAGGGGGAGTATTAATTTTTTTGTGCGTAATAAAGAGGCACTTCCGGTGGGTCCGAGCTGACAGCGGGGGGAACGTTTTTTTTGTGAAATACGGTGGCCCGTCCGGCGGGTCCCAGCAGTCAGGGGGAAACGTTTTTTTCGCGAAATAAGGTGGCCCGTCCGGTGGGTCCCTGCTGTCAGGTGGAGGAATAATTATTTTGCGCGTAATAAGGAGGCACTTCCTTGCGGCCGTCGTGGATCTAGCTGTCAGCCTCTCCATGTACAGTACTCTTCCGATGGAAGTCGGTCGTTGACCATGTTGACCACGCCGCACCGAGAGCACCAGGGCGGTGGACGATGGCGACGCCTAGGAAGGGGACGACATGGAGCCGGGGAAGACGCAGCAGTGGAAGCCCGCGCGGAGAGGAGTACGAGGGTTCACTGGTTCGGCTGCGGTGTGAGGCTGCCGTCGCCGTAGACTAACAGGGGGTGTGGGTGAGTGGAGGGATGGCCTGGCCAGCGGTGGGAGTAGTATGGAGGCGGTGAGGCCTCCGCGGCAGCACAGCCGACCACGGGAGGCAGGAGCAGGCGGCACGACCGGCGCTGCTTTGGGCGGCTAGACCAAGAAGACCAGAGGTTGAAGAAGCACTACGGCCGTTGGATGGACATCGTACGGTCACTGAAGCTAGAATCGTTTATATTGACTAAGTTGACAAAGCCCTTGGTACGCTCCAACTTAGTAGGCCCACAGGTCAGCCTCCGAAATGGTGCACCCCAGATGTCAGGGGGAGGAATCATTTTTTGGGCGGCCGAAGCTAAGATTATCCGATATTGAAGAAGAAGCACGACATCCGTTAGATAGACATCCAACGGCCACTACTGCTAGAACCGTGTGTTGACTATAATAAGTTGACAAAGCCTTGCATACGCGTCAACTTATTTTTTTAGGGGACGCGTCACTTAGTAGGCCCACAAGTGTGTGGCAGAGAACTTATAGCCCATTTGCATTTTGTAAGAATGTACAGCTCATTTTTAAATTCTAATGGAATTTACAACAGCCCATTTACAGTTTCGTGAAAGTACATGCCATTTTCTAGCTAGGACAACGATTAATAATTTCAACCAACCGTTGAAGATAGAATTCAATAAAATTTCCCACATTTTGATGGGATCCGAAATATTTTTATCCCGAAATTTCCAGTCAGATTAAATATAAATTTGTATTACATAAAAACCAACGAAACATTGCACGCGTAACAATGAAAATTTAAGATTTTCAAAATCCATAAATAATATTTTATAAACTAATTTCGTGTTTGGTCCATTTTTTTATAGTTACTGCCCAGTTTTTATAATTACATCCCATTTATTATTATTAAAGCCCATTTTCCTGTTAAGCCTAATGCATCCCTCCTAGGAAAGATTTGCAGCCCAGCGGGGCGGAGAATAACAAGTTGACCTTGCCTGGGTATTCCTCGAAAAGACGTATAGCTGGGCTAGCCATTTTCATCTTGGAAAAAGTAGTATCTGGGCTGGATATCTGGCCTGGGCTAGACGGGCCACAGCCCGCCTAGTTAATACCCTGCTCTCCTCTGAACAACAACGAAATCATCGCCAAGAAAAACTCTATAGTGCTCACGCCTCAAAAACACAAATACTGCTCGAGCTGCTTGGTCCCAGCTGTCGGCCGCACTTGTGCAATTCTCTCGTTTATATTGACTACATAGGTTGACAATGGTGTGGGACCGTGATGTCAGGAAACCAGGAGAAAGCAAAAAAAAATAGTTGTACATAATAAGGAGGCACTTGCGTACGTACGGCTATGGCCCTAGTGGGTCCCTAGTGTCATCCAGTCAAAATAAAGTCATCTCCTGAATCCTCATGTTCGTTGACCATGTTAACAATGCTCGGTGCGACGGCGAGTGCAACAACTTGAAGGACAACGGAGAGGGCCTCGCGGGCCCTACGGAGGTCTGATACAGCGCCCGCTGCTCATTCAGGAAGCCAGGATCATCGGACACCTATGAGCACCTTCGAGAAACTGAGACGACATGAAACGGTAAGGCCGCGCTTGGGAGCTCTGGTTTATTTCAAACCTGTATTAACATACAAGTGTAATTTACTCGTCATCGGAAGGCCCGAGGTTTGTAAGTAAAACTGGCGGGTTACGCGTGTAATTTGAGAGACCAGTGTATATTTTACGAGCACTGCTATATGGACGACATTACCAGATGATACATGCACGACATGCGTATCATGCCATCCATGGGCAAGGCTGAAACATCAGCTAACGGCTGGATTAGCAATCGTCCAAGTGTCGTTCAACGTTTTTATCGTGTGTGAAGTACTTCCAATATTTTACTAGTTGAAATCGACCAACCAAGCGCCTTCGCCCGAGACCATCTACTTTAATTTACAAGCGTCAGTTTTACAAGCGGTTTTGGTTGGAAAACAACGATCCAATCACGGCCTAATATCATGAGTTGGTCGGAAGATCATATGGTTTCATGTCTAACCTACCTGACATGTTGTATAGGCTATGAATGAAACTTCAGACGATGAACTTCTTACGCACGGAAACAACAGAAGATGATGGTCTTCTTAACAAGCAAATCACTGGCATTAGATCGACATGCAAAACAATATGAAGCATTATTCTCAGGAGGCACGGTGAACAGCTCGTGATGCCGCATGCCACAACATTCCAAGCTCAACTTTGCAATCAAACACAAGGGCTGACATTACATAGACAATATTCAGAACAAACTCTTAACACAGGAATATCTCAGCAGAGTAACTATTTACTTCTAAACTGAACACAGGAATAGGAAAAAACACTCGACGCTGCTCACAGCAAGGGCGTCCCACTCAAAAATATCAAATGCATGTCTTCTGGCTAACATCAATGAGCAAATTTTGACAAGGTTTTCCAATTCCAACATATTAAACTAACGTCTTCTTGCTAACATCAATGATTAAACTTTGACAAGCTTTTCCCATTCAAAATATGTAATGCCTATGATCGTGTCCTGTTGTAGCTTTTGTACTTGTTTTGGTACTTTTTGCCCAAGGCACTCCACGTGTTGTTAAATTGCCAATGGTCTCTACAGACTAGTCATGTCACTGGTGTCTAATAATACTCTGTAAAGCTTCTTGGTCATTCCTTTTGTAATGTACTGCAACCAGTGACTGCTTCTTTCTGCAAAGTGGAACGACCAACTAGACCCAGTAACGCAGCAGTTTGCCTTGGACACATTGGCTCCTTTTGTGCAGTTAAACTAAAATCGAAGTCGGAATAAAACCGAGCTTTAATTTTGATATCCCTGTAAGCAACAATAGGTATAAGGGAAACAGTTACTGAGAAATAACGGTTGATGACTTGTCTTAATGGGAAACAAAGCAGGAGAGTAGCAATTCTCCATCACTGTGATTCATTCATATTGACTGAGACATTATCTTAACAATGCCTTGTTTCAACATGTATAAAGAACGACAAAGCAGAAAAGTACCATTCCTAAAACAATGCAACTGATTCATTTTTAAAGAGACCTTATCTTAACAATACCTTGGTTAAACATGTAGAAAGAACTACAAAGCAGGATAGTACCATTCCTAATAAGTGTTGCAGTTTTGAACTAAGATTCAGTAGTTAATTAATTCTGAGAGTGGCATTGCTTAATTTTACCAGCGGCATTAGATTAACGAAAAGCATAAACAGTTCCAGGGGAGAGGGGGCGCAACAACAATATGTGCTTCCATCTACTTATAAAGGGGGTGATGCAGAGTTTGTTGTAACAAAGCAACAAGCATCATGTCTGGGTTGGTCCCATTTTTGTTCACTACTTAATGGGAAAAGACAACAATACAATAGCTTCAATTCAACATTTATTTAAAACAGTACCAGTACAAGTAGCACAACATCTCAAAGCACACTACACAATCATGTGGATGAGGGCCTGTACTGACCTTTCATGAGAACACCAGGATAAAATACGAATCTGCTAACACGAATAGGAAATCTAATCTCGTTTTGTGCAGTTGCACTGAAATCAAACAAAGTGTTTCATGTAGCGAAGCAAAATGTCGCAATAGCAACAAGTTGAATAGATATCATGTGGTTGAGACCAAGATTTGAAAAAACTCGAGAGGAACACCGGAAACAAATCTCGATCTCCTTTTGTGCAGTTCCACCAAAATTAAGCAAAGTCACCGGTGTGACATTCAAGTTGAACTGCACAAAACACTCTTAAAACATAAGTGTTTCGAGTAGCGAAGCAAAATGTCACAATAGCAACAAGTTGAATCGATACCCCTGTTTTAATAGAGGCAAAAAAGGAAACAATTACTTGCTGATAAAGGAGGATGAAACAAATGGTGACAGAAAGAAG
The DNA here is from genome assembly GCA_963921465.1 of Triticum timopheevii. Taxonomy (NCBI): domain Eukaryota; kingdom Viridiplantae; phylum Streptophyta; class Magnoliopsida; order Poales; family Poaceae; genus Triticum; species Triticum timopheevii. The sequence continues at coordinate 252,344,933 of OY997262.1, read as the reverse complement.
CATCTAACTTATCTTGGATGGAAAACAAAGTAGGATAGTAACATTTCTAAAACGGTTGCATTGATTCATATTAACAGAGACACTCTATGAAACAACATTCGTTAAAAAAATGTAATTTACTTTTAACAGTGGCATTGCTTCAATTTTCCGGCGGCATTCTTAGATTAACAACAGCAAAATAGCTGTATGGGAACTTTTTTCCTATGTGAGGGCAACAAATCAAGTCCTGCACAAACTACCCGACCCCCAACTTCTTTCCCTTTTCAACAAAGAGATCGGTTCCTTACAGATGTGTGTACTGGGTTACCCCCCTTTTCCCTTTTCGACCAACAAAGCGGCTGGATAGCCAGTCTATACTACTTTTCCTCCCTCCTTTCCCCATTGAACCACGTCCTAGATTCATGCTCCACCCCATCGCACCTTTCTTTCCTCTTGGAACCAAGACCTAGATTCGACAACAGATCGAAAAAGATCCACATGCAGCTAGAGCAACGATGGTTTCAAAGAAACTTATACCTAAGGGTCGTCGGGATGTGGCAAGGCGTGCGGCGGGAGGCCGAATCTGCCCACACTACGTACGTCAGCGAGGAAGAAGGGGTTGGTGGCCCTCCCGCACAGGCGTTGGGTGAAAGAGAATAGCGCAGCCGGCAGTGGATTGCCTCCCTCGCCGAAGGCGATAGAGTTAACGCTGCACCTCCTCCCCTTCCCGGTGCAACGGGATACGGACGCCTCCTTCACCAGCTGTGAGGGGGGGGGGGGGAGAGAGAGACAAGAGGCCAACGCAATCTTGTTTAGATCTGGTGAAGAGAGGGTGAGAGACTGTGAATATAGCAAACCCTAGAAAATGAACGCTGAGCCTCCAGCGTGTAACATATATGTATTGCGGCGAGCGTGTGGGGAGTGCAAACCCAAGCGAACAAGCACTGAGGCTCCCGCTTATATATATACTAATGTAGTACAGACTGAGCTCCGGTGCCTTCACTACATCTGCTTTTGGCTGTATGACAGGTGAGCCAGCCACATTTTGGGCCCACCTGTCATAAACCCAAATGCAGGTGCACTAAGTCAATGAAGCTGCGTCCATATAGTACTCTCGTGTGTATACGACTAATATATAGTGGAGTGGTTTTCTTATTCTCTCCATAACAATCATTTTAAATTGTGTAAGTACGAAACGAAACTCTTTATAAAATGTACAGTGAAGAAAACTAGTACTACTTCCGATGAACTAACGATCCACGCCCACGCGTCCTGGTCACACTTCCTGTCCTTCACTTGTGGTACACTACCCTACCTTAAGTGAACAACCACACATGCGCCAAATTATCGGAAACATGTGAGAGTGTGTACACATAAAGAATTTTAATTTCAATTATCGGAAAGGTTTGAGAGTATTACAAAGTTTGACTTCAGTCAAATCTAATATGCAGAGTAAATAAAAATGGAGGGCTACTACGTCCATCCGGGTTTTTAGTCCATACCATTTTTTAAATCAAAGTTAATAGCTGGACAAATAAAATTACAGGGGAGTTGGAGACAAAGTTGTGAGAAGGCTTAGAAATCAATACAAAACTTATGCTCTTAGTACCAACGTCGATCCTTCTTCGAGGAAACATTTGGATCATAGCCAATTGTGTGATAAAATTGCACCAACGTGAAAGACGACTGTGTCTCCAACGCAACCAAGGTGAACTGACGAAGGATATCATATTTGTGCGTAACAAGCAAAGAGCACTGATGGAAGACAGTTTGTTTTTATTGAAAATCGATCAGCTTCACCAGCCGACGCAACCATGAGGCGCAACCATGAGCATCGATAGGTCATCGTGGTGATGCATCATCCATTTGGCATCAAGTTTGGGTGAGGCACCTATGAAGTTCGACAAATCCTCACTGTGGTCTGTTTCTTCTCAGTAATCAAGCTCGAGGAAGGAAGAACGATGTGGCAAAGGACAGTGAGGCGGAACAACAATGGCCATCCAATTTTGTGCAGTTCCACTAAAATTGAGGAAGACATGCCCGGGTATGGAGACACGCATCGCTGTTTCCAAAAATATAACAAAGGGTTAATGAAAAGAACACCAACAAACAGAAGCATCATAATTATATCTTGATGGGAACTAAACCAGGATACCCGAGAAAAAAAGCATTTCTTCATTTAACCAGTGATAGTACTACCACCATATGGACAATGACTGAACAACCACCATGTACTTTTTGTCGAAACAACATGTATACCTCCACCGAGGCATAAATCAGGACAACTTTTCGAGTGGCATTTCCTCTATATTAGTACTAGTAGGTGATGTTGGACTAGCCGACGAACCCTAGCTACTATGCATGGGGAGCTGGGGAGTAGTCGCATAGAAGAAAACCCGCACACAGCGACCTGGGGAGCTGGACCAGTACAAGAAGTTATACCTCAGGTGGGCGAGATGTCGTTTAGGCGGGCGGGCGGGATCTGCCCACAACACGACAACGAACAAGGGCGCGGAGGATCTTCATCCGCGCCAGTGCCGGCTCCGAGAGGACGGTGCGCATCGGCTCCCTCCATCGCCGACGGCGACAACGTCAACACTGCACCTCCTCACCTCCCGCAGCGGACGGGATTCGGCCGAATCTGTGACCACCGGTGAGGAGAGAGATAGAGTGGACACTGTCATCTTGTTTTGATATGGAGAGGGTGAGAGGGCGAGACGCGAGAAACTCTATCAAACAAGAGGCTATAATGGAGTAAAAAAATCTCTCCATAGAAGTGGTTTTAAATAGAATACGCGCGTTCCCAAAAAAAAACGAAAACTGGCGGACAATTTTTTAAGGGTCTGTCTAGGACACATCTAGATGTGACATAGTTATGTCACATCAAAGTTGATGTCCACTCTGTTTGTGGTCTATTTTTTTGTCCTAGTTTTTTTTGTTTCTTGTTGCTACATTATATACTTGTGGGAGCTTAGATGTGATATCCTTAAATAACATCTAGATGTGAATTAGACAAACAGATTTTCTAACGTACCAAGAAAGAAAACTCGATCAAAAACACGCCCCCACTTCCAGGTCGCGAGAGTCGTCGCGCACACACACATAGACATAGACATGCATATCCGTGTTTACGTAAAATTCCATTTCCATCTCCATCTCAAATCATATTTGTCCAACTGGCACATTATTTACGTTGTTAATTATATACATAGCAATATTAACGTACAACATCTCTTGTTTGCGCACGTCCGGAGCGCTGCCACGGCCGGTCCTGACCAACCCGAACCCTCTTCATCACCCGCGCGTGCTTCCCGCCCGAAACAGTCAGTGCCGCATTCATGCCCGGCCAGAGTGGACGCGACTCTCACTGGCGCCGGCATTGAAGAGGCGCGCCGGCCGAGAGAGCGTTGCCCGCGCCGCTTCCGGGTGCATGCGGCTGCTCCGCGTTCAAAGGTCGCAATAGCTGGCTACAACATGCATGTAAAAAGTTCTTGGGAGTCCGTGCTATAGCTAAGCTGTCCTCCCCCAACTTGTCAATCTCTTCCAGTAGTGCTAGTAGTACTCCATAGCGCGATCCATCGACAAGCAGGCGGGAAAGTTATTGTATACTCGGTTTGCGGTGAGTGGCATGCCGAGCGACCGTGCAGGGTCGAGCCGTGTTGGAGGGTGAGACATGAACACGACAGACGTGATTTAAACGTTGGTTTTGCTCGATGGCGCGATCCAACGAAACGAAACGTTGGTTTCTCTCCGTTTCCATTTTTTCTCTGGAAAAACGGGAACTTTCCTCCATTTTCATTCCTATTCCAAGGTTGCCCCGTTACAACATTCCATCAAATACAAAGGAAAACTAATATGCGTGCTGATGTATCTCAATGATTCACAGATCATAGCCAATATTTACTTCACAACTAAAGAAAAAAGTTGTGAGAGCGTGTACGAAAGAAAAACTACTGATGGGGTCACTGCGACTTAAACCCTAAACCCTAAACATGATTTAATTCCCTGGCCAGGTAGAACCTGTCGAAGGAAAGATGGCTGGCACCCTCGGATCATACGATGCTTTTGTGCTGTTCCACTAAAATCGACCTGAGCATCCCTGATGGCAAAGATATTGAAGAAGTGTGATTAGCATAATAGTACTGGCACTAGTTCATGAGACATAAACTCATCACAAGTAGAAGTCGGTAGAAGTAGAGAAAGATCGACATGGAGATGGAGCTACGACAGTGGAGCAAGCCGGCTCCAAAAGGAAGATGGACTACCTGGGACGTCGGGCTGTAGCTAGAAGGGTGGTTGGGACGCGGCATCGGCCCATACCGCGGTGACCCTCGATTGGGACGCACCGACTGTGGGTTTTCTCCCTCGCTGATGTCGACCGCATCTACGCAGAACATTGTTCCCTTCCCCCAGCTGCGGGATCAGGCCCGTCGTTCTATGCTTGTGAAGAGAGCAACCTTAGCAAGCAGGCTTGTAGCTTAGGCTCCTGCTAGTGTATATATAGTGGTTTTCTTTTTCTCTTCATATCAACCATTTTATATTGCGTACGTGTCATTCAAGAGTGAAATGATGGTTGCTTCTTCCGGCTAACTTACTGTGTGATTTGACTGCTCCTTAGTGGCCCCTACACGTACTCCCCCTACGTGTATGCAACAGTCACACATACACATGGACGCAAAAACGCGCGCGATGCCCTAATGCATGCATGTCTGAGCACACGACGGAACACACGGTCACGCTAAGTGCTCAACCTACACATGCATGCACACACATACTCAGTCAGGGTGAGCTAGTGACTGCATAAACACCGGAATATATATATATATATGTATATATATATATATATATATATATATATATATATATATATTGAGCGCAATGAGCGTATTATGAAGTCCACTGACCGTATTTTTACAAATATACAGTGACAGACAGTGTATTTATCTCGTTTGAAATTAATCCATATTAACCGGAGAGGAGGCAGTATGGACTAGCAATACTTTGGCCTTGTTTGGATACTCTAACTCACTTAGAGGTTAGAGTTAGATTCTAACCCTGAACTAACCATGAACTAACTCTAGCCAAAGAGGTGTTTAGATGACAGGGTTAGATGGAGTGCGGATACGGCGAGGCGCCTTCACGGGCGTTGCGAGAGGGAGGGAGGAAGATGATGAGAAGCTTCGAGGAAGTGGAGAGGGATTTGCTGCGGCGAGAGCGAGAGAAAAATGTGTTTTTTTAGTGCTCCAGAGAAGAACTAACCCAAATAAGCACCTCTTGGGTGGGTTAGATTTTTTGGATGGGTTAGATGCTTCTAACCCAAACTAACCCTCCTATTTGGATACTTTTGGGTTAGTTGAGTACAAACTAACCCAAACTAACTCTAACCCATGGATCCAAACAGGGAGAAGCTTGCGCGCGGTGGCTCGCAGGACAAGGAGAAACTTTTGACTAATGCAAGCTCTCCCTCGCTCAGGCGGTGGACGTGCAACAGTTAATTTGGTGTCAGATTGCCAGAAGCATACACTATACTACTAGTGCTACTATTGTTCGACTTCCCGAATAGGCGAACAGCCAAGCGCAAAGTTTACTAGTACTAGTACTACTAATATAGTCTATAAAGGCACGTACTATACTAGTACTAGGAACCGGATGGAGGAGCGTCTGCACTCTTATTATAATTTTAAAATGTGATACATCAATCTTCAACACATTTGGTTCTCTTCGAGGGTTCTCGCATGTGATAATGGAAGTTGATTGCATGGAACACTCGCCACAATTCTCGCTTAATTCTGGCTCATATCCTGTTACAGATAGTAGCGCTCGGTAATATTTCCTCTTTTTTTGTTATTCAGCATGTAAACAGGTCAGCAAACCTTGCGGCGCATCTTCGTGAGAACCGTGCTTGCTGCACTTTGAATGTGGCCGAGAGCTGTCTTGATGAAACACCTCGCTTCCTACTTCTTTTTTTGCAGGGCACCTCGCCTCCTAGTGACCAGTGTCTTGGCTGATCGTCCTAAGAATGCTTATATATGAATAAAGCTCTCTCATTTACCCGCAAAAAAGATTAAGCCATATTAACTGGAAAGGAGGGAGTATGGACTAGCACTACTTTTTGGTGTTTCCCGTCAACTCGCAGAACGAGGAGAAGCTTGCAGGACATGGTGAAGCTCGCTTACGCCTTTTGACTAATGCAACCTACCCTCGATGGACATGCATCAGTCCATTTGGTGTCAGATTGTCAGAGGCATACATTGTAGTACCCAACATGCGGAGTACCATCATTGTTCGACTTCACGAAGAGGCGAAGAGCCAAGCGCAGTAGTACTACTACTAGAACCGCATGGTGGAGCGTCTGTACTCTTATTTTTTTATCTCTAATAAAGTACACGTTTATTCCGGAGAAGGGCGGAAAACGGCAGCCCAACATGTAATGAATGATATCGATCAACCAACCATGCTCGAATATATCTTGGCCTCCATGCGAGCCCGTCTGTGTGTTCTCGCTCCTCATCTCTCTCAAGGAACGGCGGGTTGGCTCTTTGCCGTCAATTGAGATCGGTTTGCTCACACTCCTGTCCCACATGTCAGTGATATGCCTAGTGGAGGTGCGTTGACCGACTGGCCATACGCGTACTTGGTTTTGAACCTTCATACTACTCCTCCCTCCGTCACAGTTTACATGGCGCGTTTCATTATGATGCATTTCTCTCAATGCATTTCCACCACCAGAGGGACTTTAGACGCGTTTGGTTTAATGCTCAATTAATTAGGGCATGGTAACCGCAATCAAGTCCACAATTTTCTCTCCATGTACTCTATACTACTACGGAGTGGAGTAAGTGCATGCATGTGTGTACCCGGGGTGGAAGCACTGCATGCATGTGTGTACGCATTATTCCCTCTAGTAATAGACGTCGTGCTATAACTACCAATGCTCTTTTTCAGGCTGATCGCTAGTCGCCTTGGTCCCACAGATCTTTTTTCTTTTTTCCGAAGCGCGCTGTATAAATAGTGACGGATGGAGTAGTATGAGCGGATTCAAACAAGAGCGTATTGATGGTTGCTTCTTGAGAGCAACTTACAGTGGGAAAGGTGGGGCTTACGATTTTACTACTCATTACTCACTATTAATGCGGCGCAACGACCGGGCTGAGTCTCCCATGCAGTTGTGCACTACCCCCTCGGTTCTTAAATATACTCCGGAGTATATTTGTCTTTCTAGAGATTTCAACAAGTGACTACTCAAATATTTGTCTTTTTAGAGATTTCAAATGGACTGGCACATACGGATGTATATACATATTTTAGAGTGTAGATTCACTCATTTTGCTCCGTATGTAGTCACTTGTTGAAATCTCTAGAAAGACAAATAGAATATTTAGGAACGGAGGGAGTACACATACGAAGCAAAATGAGTGAATCTACACTCTAAAATATGCCTGTTTGAAATTTGTAAAAAGATAAATATTTAGGAACGAAGGAGTATAATTTTGTGCATGGCACATGGACCCGGATGATGAAGAGGCTTCTGGCAATGCTATCAAGCTTCCATCATTTGTTTACATAATTGACGTACTATACAAATAATTTTCCAGCGAGACATGAAATTGTACAATGGTGTGAGCTTTCATCTTCTGTTTCGCGTGTCTTGCCATCGATGCTCTTTCGGAAACAATAAAAAACTAACTTCCTTGCTAATGCATGTCAATTATTAGCATATCAGAGCTAATAATTATATCACAACTGAAGACAGAGTTGTGAGAAGGTGTTAAATTAAAATTGATCCATGCTGTCATTGGCAGCAACGTCCCCCCAGCTCTGTCTAAATCAACAAGGCGTGTTGGGAAAAAAAGTAGCTGTCTGGAGCATGCAACATTCCGATCATTTTGTGCAGTTCCACTAAAATAGAGCTGAGCGTCCCTGTTCCAAAGATATTAAGTGTGATTACGATAATAGAGGACTGCTGATGAAACAATAAACACATAAATAGAGGCCGGTCACCTTTGCAGTCTCTCTTAATACTAACTAGTTCTAGAAGATTATGCTAGGAGTTGGATGAGGAGGATAGAGCAAAACCAATCTCCCTTTGTGCAGTCGCACTGAAATGTAGAGACATTGCCCATGTGACATTTTAGTACAACTCACAAAACACTCTTAAGAAAAAAGTGATTTGTGCAGTTCACCAAAAGGTCGCAATAGCAACGAGGTGAAATGGATAGCCCTGTTTGCAAAAAACAGGTAGAAAGGAAACAATTACTGGCCAATAACAGTTGATGACACATGCGACGACAAAAAAGAAGCATATTCCTTGCCCTAAGGGAAGATAACAACACGGTTGTGTTTGTCTAAAATGGTGTGAGGACGAGAATGCAATATGGAAAGTACGCTGGACGAGCTACATTTTGGGCAAAGAACTATGAAGATCCACATGCAGTGACGTGGGAAGACGGGCAGTGGAGCAAGGCCGGAGGGGATACCTGGAGGTCGTCGGGATGTAACTAGGTGAGCGGCGGTAGGCGCAATCTGCGAGCAGGTGGCGTAGGCCCTGCCGCGCCGGAGCTTGGTCAGAGAGAACGGCGTGTACCGCACATCGGGACGTGCTGCCTCGGCGCCGTCGAACGGAGAAACGATGCACTTCCTCCCTTTCCCCCGGCGGACAGGATGCGGCCGGATCAGTGACCAACGGTAAGAGAGAGAGAGAGAGGCCACCGCACTCCCTTTCCCCCGGCGGACGGGATGCGGCCGGATCAGTGACCAACGGTGAGAGAGAGAGGCCACCGCAGCCTTCTGTGAGATACTCTGAAGAGCGACAAACCAGGCACGCAAGGCTCCATTGTATATAGTGAGCAGACTACCTTTTTCTCCATAAAAATCGTTTTATATTCTGTGTATGTGCCATTGAGCGCTATAGCTTTATTTAAAAATAACGCGGCAATGCGTCAAGTATAACTTTGTTTCATGCAGGCGTGGTACACGACCTCCCTAGGTAAACAACCGCTACAGGCGTTCAAATTAGCACGTGGGCTGCCATTTCGTAAAGAAATGAGCTCCACCATGTACCCGCGCGGGTGTGGCTGGGCACGAAGCATGAGTACGTGCATGGTGCATCTATTCTCTTCTTGTATATGTACACCACCTACATGGGGTTGTGTGAGAGATACAAACCTAGAGAGATATAGTGTGTGGGTTCTTGAGAGTTTTTTTGGGGGGGGGGGGGGTCAATCAAAAAATGTAACATATGCAATGTGTGTGAAATAGAGTCCTGGATATAACATATATATAGAGGGGCCGATCCATGAGAAGAGAGTGGAGGTATCACTGGCTTGAGGTGTCCATAGAATCGAAAAGAGGGATGATGTCTGTGTGTGTGCGCGCGCGATTGATAAAGAGTGCCATCGAATTTGTGTGTGCCCACGTCAAAGATATAGAGTGGCTGGCCTACTGGAACGTGAGAGGGGACATGTGCAATTTGTCTCTGTGGCATGGATACCTACCTGCAGCGCTCGACTAATGGTGTGTGGTGGGGGAAGAGGGAGTCCCAATTAACTATAGAGGTACAATGGCTGGTATATGTGTGGAGGAGGAGAGAGGCCTACCTCATGTATTAAGGAGATCGATCTGCCTCATGTAATAAGGGAGATCGATCGGCATCCATGCATATGTGCAGGAGAGGAATAAGGTTGGGAGAGAGACAGAGCTAGAGTTTTGAGGGGGTGGTAGTGGAGTTGCTTCTAACAAATGGTGGGGTAGGCTTGCTAGACAAACGGAGGGCACGCCCGCAATATCAATAAGAGAGGAGATTGCTGCTTGTTGTCTGTGCACGTGCGTGTGAGATACGGGTCAGGAGGCATCACGAATGATGGGGGGGCGATGTGGCTGTGGTAAGCAGACATAACTACATAGGAAGATTAGTCGCCCTTTGTTAGAGAAAGGAGAGACATAACTTGTGAGGTACGTTGATCGATGGGGGGGGGGGTAGTTAAAGTCGATCCAGGTATATGTTGGGAGACCGATCGGTGTACATGCATGTGTGTGTTAGAAGCAAACGAGGCACGAGGAGAAGGATAGAGAGAGAGGGATGCATGTAGGAGGTGGTACGAGAGGCATACTATATCGAGCAGGGAGGAGTGTGCGAGTACGAGAACGATGAAAAGAGTGGTGGGAGTGAGACATGGACAATGACAAGAGAAGAGGGGAAGCTTGTGTTTGTGGTAGGCACACCTGGCTAGAGAGGCATATCGATCGATGTGTGCCGTAAAGAAGGAGCTGGGGGGCCTACACACACCGTGGGTGAACGACCTAAAGTGAAAAGACGAATTTGCGCGATGGAGCTAGAGAATGCCGAGGGAGGGTGAGAGGGATGCGGGCGTGTGCATGCACAAGAGAAAGTTAGCGCTAGCTACAAAGATAAGAGGGTTGTGTGGGTGTAAAAGGCGAATAGAGATCATATATACTTCATTATAAAAAGCGAATTCGGATATTTGAAGAATTTATCATAGTGTTTTAAACCGACGCATGTGTGAATATATATAACGGTGATACACATGGTGTGTTTATGAACATGTTATACTACATTTAATATATTTTATCTCTACTCTTATAAAAAACGGAGTTGTTGATGATGGTGTGCCTGCCATCCTGCATTATAGGCCGTCTGATTTATATCTGGCGGATAGCAAGGAAACTATGATGGTTGAAGTTGGCAACAATCATGATTGTAGATTCTTATTGAAATAGAGAAACAAATTCAAATTTAGTTCGAATTTCAGCGGTCGTATAGACATTTGGAATGCACTAAAATGTTGGTATGAGTAGGTTACATGCATTATACAGCAAGTGAAAAAAATTAATCGGACATAACATGGATTCATACTCCCTCCTTCCATCTATATAGGGCGTAATGAGATTTTTAGGACCGCCTTTGACTATTGACAAGATTAATAGTACATGACATGCACAATGTGAAAACTATATCATTGAAAGAACCTTTCATAGACAAAGTCAACGGTGTGCTTTGTGTAAGTTGCATGTCATATATCATTGCTCTAATATTTGGTCAAAGTTAGCATCGAAAAACGCATTAGGCCCAATATAGATGGAAGGAGGGAGTAGCTTTGAATAGCATTTGTATAGTAAAACGGGGCAAGACTCTTTCTTTGTGTGGTGTGAATAGTTTTATTTTTTCCGTTTTCTTTTTGGTTGAGGGAAGTGCGAATTGATTTGCTACGTACAAGTACAATATTACTACACATTAGGCTTGTCCCTAAATTTCAACCCGCGTCTTGTTATATCCCGAAAATTCAGATATCGTGCTCCCAAAACTGGCGCCTTCACAACCCGCACCTTGCTATCCCGAAATTACAACGCGCGCAAAAACTCCCTCCAGCTGCAAAATCCCGACATGCGAAATCCTCCTTCTAACCCTGAGCCGAAAGGGCCGCGTTCAAATTGGTGGGGGTACTTTTGTAACACACCCTACATTTTGGACAAGCGCGTCCCTAAGTCATGCTTCACCCCCTCCAATCGCCCCCTTTTTGCCATTCAAAATCCCAGGCCGCCATAACCTCTCCGCTCCAGCCACGAAACCCCACCATCCTCCGTCCGCCACGTCACCGCTGCCCAGCCGGAGCCTCTTCCCCGACGACGTCATCCACCGCAACAGCTCGACGTCCCTCGTCCACCTCCCCGGATGAGGATCCATCGTCCATCTCGCCGTCCCGCCGGTTTAGCCGCCCCGTTCTCCACCTCCAAGGAGCTGCTCCGACAATCGCCTCGTCTATCGCGGTTGCTCCATCCCCACAGCGCCGCCTTAACCTGCTCCACCAGAACCGCAGCATCCTCACCGACTCCTCGGACAAAGCTGAGGCCTACTCGGCGCCACCAAAGAGGTTGTACACTCATCGCATCGCACCTTCTCCTTAACTCGACCTCCCGGCGCCGACGATGCTCTATCCCGCACCCCCATGGAGCGGCTACCTTGAAGCCAGCGCCGCGGGCGACATCTCCACGGCGCCTCTCACCCAGTGTGAGGCCCCTTCGGCGGCGGTGTCCATACCAGCCGGATCTGCTACTGCTGCTCCGGCTCTCGCTCGCTCGCTCGCGCTACTACTGCTGCTCTGGCTCTCGCTTGATCGCTCGCTCGCCCAGCTGCTGCTGCTGCTCTCCCCCTCGCTCGTGCTGCTGCTTTGCTCCGATTAAGCCACACTTCAGTCAACTGAATCGAATTTTGGTTCAGTCAATTTTCAGGGGTTGGAGGGGCTCACCGGAGTTAAGGAAGAACCACCCGCAGCGGGGATGGGTGCTCGCCGGAGAGGTACCCCACTATCTATCTTAGGGTTCAGGGTGGGGGCGGGGGGCCTAGAGGGCTGGCCGGGGCGGCGGTGGCGAGTTGTTTCAGGGCGGCGAGGCGGCGCTGTGGCCGGCGGTTCGGCCGGTGGTGGCTGGCGGCTTAGGGGGGTGCAGGTTGAAGATGAACTGCAGGCCCTCCCTAAACTACATGTCAAATGCCTCTCTGCTACCATTGCGTTCAGTTTCGACAGTAGCATTCAGATTCCATAGTAAATTTCAGTTTCGACAATTAAGTTCAGAGTCAACAGTTTTTACCTCATTTGTTGTAGTCAGGTGGTTTTTGGTGATGTTAATTTTACATCCATTTTACATCATCTATTGGAGATGCTATTAGAATCCCACATGAGATTGATGATGTCTGTCTTGTGCTGCTTCAGCCTTGACGTCTTACGGCTCACTGGAGCTGCTCCAACGATAGAACAATCCATCACAACAGAGCAGTGCCCTGGACGCCGTCTATAGATTCCTCAGATCTTCCTCCACACCTCCGACAGCCACCTCTGCCTCAACTGCTTCAGTGACCAACCCAATGATGCCGAGGTCGACACGGCTACGGCAAAGAGGTTGTACACATGTTGCATCACTTATCACTATACATTCACGTCGATCCATTAGGGCTATTTTGGTTCAACGGAAAAACGTCGATCCACTGGTTGTTACCATCACTCTAAATTTCCGCATGTTCTCCTTACATAATCTCACCATATTTTTTCGTATGCATGTCAGATATTGTACACAGTCATGCTGAACATGTAGAGAAAAAGAGAAGAGTTTTGCGCGGCAATACAATGTCATGCAGACATTGCTCCATGGTGGGTTCAATGGCAAACCCTCCCCACCCCTCTCCAGATTGTAATCCAAAGGAAGATATCTATTCTGAGGCGTATTCAGACGCCGCTGACCACTCCTATTTACCCCCCAAGGTGTTTGCTCTACCTTGGTATGATGATGTTAGTCATATAATGCATATGTTGCCTTGCAGTGCCTACTTTTGACATCATATATGTCATCTTCGTAGTTTAGACATGTTTTGTAATGCCACCTGTTTAGTTTCTATATCATATATGGGAAATATGCAGTCTCATGTCTTTTAGCCAGCCATAATATATGTGAAATATGCAATGCCATCCTGTTTAACCAGACATCATATATTTGAATGATATCTTGCCCATCCTTTTCTTCATTACATTTCCATTTGGTGACAATGTTTGTACATTAAACTACTCTTCCTGTGAATCAGCCATTTGGGTGGGAGATGGAAAAATCTGGAGTGAAAACAAGGCCTTCAGAGCAGACAGTGCTACCTGTCGATGCAGATCTCTTGTTGGGTCCCGATAGCTCCTCAGAGATGGATTCAGAGACAGTTGACCAGTCCTATTCCCCCAATGAGGTGTATGCTCTAACTTGGCACGGTTATACTGCTCATATCATGCATACAGTGTCTTGCATTGCATAGTTTAGACATCATATACACAATATTCAACACCATGTTCTTAGTTCAGACATCATATCGAATGCCCTCTGTTTAGCATATAAATCACATTTGTGAATTAAATGATGCGATCCTGATTACTTAGATAACATGTAGGTGAATTATGTCATGCGATCCTGTTTAGTTATTCATCATATCTTTGAATTATGTTATGCTATGCTATCCAGTTTAGATAGACATCATATATGTGAAATTATGTCATGCTATCCGTTTTAGTTAAACAATATACATGTCAACTATTTTATGCCCTCTTTTTTCCACACTATCTATTGCATCTGTCTCTCATACAATGTCTGTACATTCAACTATGTTTCCTGTTTATCAGGCATTTGAATTGGAGCGGGTGATGCCAGTATCTAGCGGAATAAAAACACGGTCTTCAAATAAAACAGTGCTACCTGTTGGTGGATATAGCACCCCGGTTGTACATGCACAAGAACCATCCCTACCACACATAACCCAAACTCTCGCAAATTGTACCCCTACTGCGATGGACAGAGAACCAGCTTCACCCAATCTAACCCCAACCCCAGCCGATAGTAACCAAGTTCCTGTTGACACAGCACCATCTCCACCACAGAGCTCCCAAACAAGAGCAGTTAGTAAGGCAGCTCCAGTGCCCAAAGGGCCAGTACTATCACGGCGAACCCCAACTCCACCAGTTAGTACGCCTATTCCTCTGGAGGAAGCATAACCAGCCAGTCGTAGTTTAGCATCTATCGCATTTGATGTTGTTAAATCGTATGTGCATATCTTCCCATCTTGGAAATATTATACTGAAGATGAAGGAAAATGCCAGTTGCAGGTGTTTGTCCAGGAGTTATGTGTAAGTAATGTTATTCATGGCAATTACTTTGCTTCGTCCCATACATCCTACCTCCGTGCTGGTTAGAATACAGCAAATTTTCCCATTTTTCTCTATAGAGAAGGACCGATTTGGAAACTCAGGATGAGGTAACCTGTGCTAATACCTCTGCTATCTTCAAGAATGCTTGGTGGCAATATCAGAATTACCTGAAGAAAACGTACTTCACCAGCAAAGAAACTCATTAAGTTCCCTTACGTTCTCCTGAGACACATTTACTGGAGGATGACTGGGAACGCCTTGTTCTGTACTGGTCCTGAACCAAGAATGTGGTAAGGTCTATGAGCTCATTTTCTATTTTTAAGTATTTTATTCTTGCGTCTTACTGTACTCTGTTCATGTAGAACAAGTGCCTAAACTTGAAGAACAACTATTCTAATTTAAGATTCCATTGCTATCATAGTTCAAAAAAGCGCTAGGCGTTAATTGTGCATTTTGCCACCGCCTTGCGATTTACTGACCAAAGCGCATGCTTATGCGCAGTTATGCACAGATTATGCGTAGTTATGCGCAATGCATTTTGCCAACGCCTAGAGCCTAGGCGCGCTTAAGCGCTCGCTTAGGCGCGCCTTTTTTAACTATGTTTGCTTTGCTCTTGTATCACTGTATTTACTGATACAAACTTATTTTTAAATTGAAGGATCCAATCGAAACTCCAATGGTGCAACAGGTATGTTCACGCATGTTTCTTTAACAGGTTTGCTCTTATCAATAGCTCTGTTGATTTCAATTTCAATTGTGTATACAATTGACTTTCATATCATGCACATTACTAGCATCACAACAGAGCCAATAGTGTTGTTGTACATGTAGACCCGTGGTACCCATCTGAAATCTTGTTGTGCCGTGTAGTTTCCCACGCTTTGTATTCTTTCACTGCTGCTTTGTCTTGAACTGATATGATTTGAACCGTGTCTCTATTTTGATTTGGCAAGACAATGCAGTGACCATAGGACATAGATATATGTTTGTTTGATGTTTTTATTATGTACTAGTACTTGGCAATAGAAGACTTGGTAGTTTAATCCTGCCCACCTTACTAATGAACTGGTTCACCGAAATGAGTTTCATATACTAGTACATGCTAAACTTGTTATGTGTCTGCTTGTTTCTTCTTTTAGAATGATGACAGAATATTGGGGAAGAGTGCTTTATTAAGCAATGGTAAAGGAAGTAATGCAGATAAGGTTCAGGATAGTGACACATCCTTGTTGGTCTCCAACAAAGCTGATAAAACAGCTAAGGAAGACTATCTTGAAGACAGTGGGACAACCCCAAAGTCCTGTCTTGGTTTAGTGTTCGAGTTACTAGCCACTACCGCTTGCACAAGCTATTCAAACTCACTGTCTGAATTAGTTCGGTTTCTTGAGTCTCAACTACAAGCTGAAAGACATCGATCAGCTGTGCTGCGACAAGAAGCGGAAGGACTGCGGAAGTCCCTGGAGCATTCAGATGCATACTTTCTGGTGCAACAGCAAGCGTTGGAGGATTTTAGCGCCAAACAGGACAAAGATAATCAGCTTGCTAAGCTTATTGCCAGCATGGTGGATACCCAGGATAACGTTTCTTGAGCTCTTCTGAAGTTGTTTCAGTTTTGCTCTTGTTTTGCTGCCGCGTTTATTTGCACTAGTGGCCAATTTTGACGGCCAGTGTATGTAATATGCTGCTTTGTTCCCTATATTTGCACTGGTGGCAAACTTTGATGCCTAGTGGATCTATATGTGTAATAGCGGTAGTAGGCTTGCGTTAATTGCTTGCTTATTTATTTCCTTATTGTCTTGTTTAGTTGTTTGCTTGTAGTCACTGCAGTTCTTTTTCTGTGTTTTTCTAGTGGCCACAATACCCTATTTTTGGTAACTAGGCCAAAATAATCATGCCAACACACGGACTGTTGTAACCATGGGCCTCCTGCAGGCCGTATGATCCATGGGCCTTCTTCCGGCCGTAGGATCCATTGGCCTTCTATACGGGCCGTAGGATCCATTGGCCTTCTATACGGGCCTTAGGGTCCATGGGCCTTCTACGGGCCATAGGGTCCATGGGCCTTCTACGGGCCATACGACCCATGGGCCTTCTACGGGTCGTAGATCCATGGGCCTCATAAGGGCCGTAGATCCATGGGCCTTCTACGGGGCGTATCATCATTTCGCCAATCATGGGCCGTACAATTTTTGGACCATAACGGGCCGTTAAGAGACTGTATTTGATAACTCTATGAAAATAGCCCAACGGGTTTTTTTTACATGAAAACGGCTCAACGTATTAACGGTCCGCAAACGGGCCGACTGTAACGACGGGCTGAATTTGGCCCACAAGTAGAAAATGATAGTAACGGGCCGTATGTAACCGAATGCTACAAATGAGCCCAAGAATCAATGGGCCCTGAGAAGGCTGAAAGATAACTTGGGCTGGAAACGACCCAATAGAATAACGGGCCATTAATGTGTAAAAAGTGATACACTGTTCATTACGGGCCAGTTTCACCACGGGTCGTTAATGGGCCAAGAGTTACAAAGGGCCTCATATGGGCCGAAAGAAGTCATGGGCCACACATGGGCCGGAAGTTAAAATGGGCTGGAATCATATTGGACGGCCCATATGACGCTACTGGGCCTAATACGTATAGGGCGTAACGGGCCCTGGGTTAGCGGGCTGTAAATGGGCTATATGCGAACAGGCCATTAACAGGCTTTCAGTGGGCCGACCCGCCACATTTTGACCAAGTCAAACGGGCCGGCCTTTTCACAGGAATGGGCCTCTGTTGGGCTGTGCCACGTGTCGCCGTATCATAGGCGCCTTCGGTCCAATGAGCGGATGACATCTGTCCCAACGGTGAGCCGACACATGTTTCCTCCAGCCAATGATGATTTTACACGTGGAAAATCCCCATTGGTCGAGGCTGTTAACGGGTTATCGGATCCAAAACCCGACCCGATAGCTTAATGGCATTCCGTTATGGGGGATGCCACGTGTCAGTCACCCTTGACGAAAGCACTTCTGTGACGCGTGATTTATCGTCATGGAAGTGGACACTTCCATGATGATAATTTTGGTAACGTCATGGAACACTTCTACGACAGCACAGGTATGACTATCTTGATTCTATCATAAATTTGTCATGGATGTACATGCATGACAAAAAACGCGACCTACTGTGACAAACACGTATCATCACGGAAGTGTATTTTTTTTGTAATGACAACTCTTCCTTAAGAAACTAGTTAAGGAATGTTGTTTTGACGTCTATTTGCCACATCTCATAATCATGAAATCAGCAATTGCTAACATAATTCTAACAGACTTAAGCATCACTACAGGTGAGAAAGTCTCATCATAGTCAACCTCTTGAACTTGTCGGGAACCCTTCGTGACAAGTTGTGATGCCCTCGATTCAATCGTACACTAGTCATACATGCAAATGTGTACGATCAAGATCAGGGACTCATGGGAAGATATCACAACACAACTTTAGACACAAATAAAATAATACAAGCTAAGGGCCTCAAGGGATCGAATACATAAGCTCGAAACAGAAGAGTCGGCAGAAGCAACAATATCTGAGTACATACATAAAGTTAAACAAAATACCTTAAGAAGGCAAGCACAAAAGCAACAACGATCAAAGAGGCAAGGCCTCCTGCCTGGGACCTCCTAACTACTCCTGGTCGTTGGCGGTCTCCACGTAGTAGTAGGCACCCTTTGGGTAGTAGCAGTAGTCAGCGGGGGTGGCATCTGGCTCCTGGGATCCACCACCTTATCGCAACAACCGGGTATAGGGGAAAAAGAGGTAGCAAAGCAACCGTGAGTAGTCATCCAAAGTACTTGCAAGCATCAGATCTATGCTAAGTATGCATTGGTATCAAATAGAAGGGTTGTATGTGTGGACTATACTGCAGAATGCCAGAATAGAGGGGAAGGCCTAGCCTATCGAAGAGTAGCATCTTCAAGCATCTTGCAGCATTCAGAAGAGTACAGAATAGCAATTTATAATTAAAAAGCATGTTGCAACATTAACACCCAGAGATCCTTCCTCGACTTCCTGCGAGAAAGCAATCCCGGAGCCAAAATATCCATCGCATGTATGAAGTTTCCATTTCTAGTTGTAATAGATAGGGATACAACTCTGAGCATCCATTACCATGGGCACGACTATTTGAATAGATAACTTCCCTGCAGGGGTGCACCACATTACCCAACATGCTTAATTACTTTGGCCGGACACACTTTCCTAGGTCATGCCCGACCTCGGAAGATCAACGCATCGTAGTCCTACCTAGGCTCCGCAGAGAGGTCCCTGCCAGTCTACATCCTAAGCACTTCGGGGTCTTGGGCCTATCGCCCTTTGCACTCCGGGTCATTATGCAACGAGCCAGGACGAGCACCTCCTCATCCTGGATGGCACTGGCTTGATAGGCCCACAATGTTGAACAAGACGTCTGACAGAGCTTTCGGAAGAAACGTACGATGCCGAGTGCTCATAACTATTCCAGCATGACGGTTAGTGCGTATAGGCCAGTGTCCAACTCATATCAAATACCCAAACCCTTAGTGTATTGGGAGCTCGCAGAGACAAGCAGAGACTCACGATCATGTGACCCCGTCGCCCATTCTCGAGGAAATACCACAAGGGCTAGCCCTGCCCACTCGGGGGCGGCCTTCCTGCCCGACCGTGCCTCATAATTATCTCGTGGGTGCTCTCCGGGCCAGCCCGACTTTCACAGGTATCTCTCACGGGTACCCCTCGGGGCCGACCCGACTTTAACAAAGGTATGAAGTAAAGCCAGGGTAACCGTGTGTCCAAAACATCAAGGAGGAAAACCCGAGAAATCACCCTCGAGGGATTCCCCTCGATGTAATCGTCAAGGTGAACTTAGGAGGAATCACCCTCGAGGTTCACACTTGAGGTGTTGCACGACAGAATCGTATCAGGAGTGGTGAAGGAGGAATCACCCTTGATGACCACGACCGAATAGCTACACTACAGAGTTATCATCAAGTGTGTTACGAGGTATCACCCTCTGCACTCGATAGTAGCTCTACAGAGTCGAGCAACAAAAGGGGGTGTGATGTGATGTCTACTATGCAACTTTATTCTTGTAGACTCGTGTTGGGCCTCCAAGCGCAGAGTTTTGTAGGACAGTAGCAATTTTCCCTCAAGTGCATGACCTAAGGTTTATCAATTCGTGGGAGGCGTAGGATGAAGAAGTTATCTCTCAAACAACCCTACAACCAAATAACAAAGAGTCTCTTGTGTCCCCAACACACCCAATACAATGGCAAATGGTATAGGGGCACTAGCTCGGCGAAGAGATGATGATAGAAGTGTAATATGGATGGTAGAAATAAATTTTTATAATCTGAATAAATAAAAACAACAAGGTAGAAATCGAAAAAAGTGAGCACAAACGGTATTCCAGTGCTTGAAAACAAGGCCTAGGGTCCGCACTTTCTCTAGTGCAATCTCTCAACAATGCTAATATAATTGGATCATATAACCATCCCTCAGCGTGCAATGAAGAATCACTCCAAAGTTCCTATCTAGCAGAGAACATAAGAAGAAATTGTTTGTAGGGTTTAAACCACCTCAAAGCTATTCTTTCCAATCAATCTATCCTAGAGTTCATACTAAAATAACACCAAGCTATTCTTTCCGATCGATCTAACCAAGAGTTCGCACTAAAATAAAACCATATGATACACATCAACCAACTCTAATGTCACCTAGATACTCCAATGTCACCGCGAGTATCCGTGAGTTGATTATATGATATGCACCAAACAATTTCAGATTCATAATACTCAATCCAACTCAAAGAACCTCAAAGAGTGCCCCAAGATTTCTACCAGAGAAACAAAGACAAGAACGTGCATCAACCCCTATGCATATATTACCCCAATGTCACGTCAGGAATCCGCAAATTGAGTGCCAAAACATATATCAAGTGAATCAATATGATAACCCATTGTCACCACGGGTATTCATAGCAAGAGATAAATCAAGTGTTCTCAAATCCAAAAAAGTATTCAATCCGATAAAACAAAATCTCAAAGGGAAAACACAATTCACAACAAGGTAGAGAGGGAAAATACCATATGATCCAACTATATTAACAAAGCCCGCGATACATCAAGATCGTGACATCACAAGAACACGAGAGAGAGAGAGAGAGATTAAATACATAGCTACTAGTACAAAGCCTAAGCCCCGAGGGTGGACTACTCCCTCCTCATCAGGGTGGCCGCTGGGATGATGAAGATGGCCACCGGTGATGATTTCCCCCTCCGACAGGGTGCCGGAACAGGGTCCGCATTGATTTTCGTGGATACAGAGGCTTGCGGCGGCGGAACTTCTGATCTAGGGTCATCTTCGGGGGGTTTGGAATATTTGGCAATTTATATGGCGAAGAGGCGGTGCGGGAGGACACCGAGGTGGGTACAACCCACCAGGGTGCACATGGGCCCCCAGGCGCGCCCAGGTGGGTTGTGCCCCCCTCAGGGCACCCCTTGATACGTCTCCAACGTATCTATAATTTTTGATTGTTCCATGCTATTATATTATCCATCTTCGATGTTTTATATGCTAATTTATATTATTTTTGGGACTAACTTATTAACCTAGAGCCCAGTGCCAGTTTCTGTTTTTTCCTTGTTTTTGAGTTTTGGAGAAAAGGAATATCAAATGGAGTCCAAACGAGCTGAAATTTATGGTGATTTTTATGGACCAAAAGAAGCCCCCGAAGCACAAGAGTTGGGCCAGAAGAGTCCCGACTCAACGACAAGGGGGAGGGCGCGCCCCTCTACCTTGTCGCTGACTCGTGAACCCCCCAACATCAAACCAACACCAAAAAATCCTATAAATCCAGAAACCCCCAGAAAGAAACCTAGACCGGGAGTTCCGCTGCCGCAAGCCTCTATAGCCACGAAAAACCTCTCGGGACCCCATTCCGGCACCCTGCCGGAGGGGGAAACCATCACCGGTGGCCATCTTCATCATCCCGGTGCTCTCCATGACGAGGAGGGAGTAGTTCACCCTCGGGGCTGAGGGTATGTACCAGTAGCTATGTGTTTGATCTCTCTCTCTCTCTCTCATGTTGTTGATTTGGCACGATCTTGATGTTCCGCGAGCTTTGCTATTATAGTTGGATCATATGATGTTTCTCCCCCTCTACCTTCTTGTGATGAATTGAATCTTACCTTTGATGTTTCACTATTATCAGATTGAATACTATTATGGATTTGAGAACACTTGATGTATGTCTTGCATGGGATACCCGTGGTGACAATGGGGTGTTCTATTGGTTTACATGATGTATGTTTTGTCATGCAACTTGCGGATTCCCGAGGTGACATTGGGGTAATCTATGCATAGGGGTTGACGCATATTTTCGTCCTTGTTTCTTCAGTAGAAATCTTGGGGCACTCTTTGAGGTTCTTTATGTTGGATTGAATATTATGAATCTGAAGTTGTTTGATGCATATCGTATAATTGACCCACAGATACTTGTGGTGACATTGGAGTATCTAGGTGACATTAGGGTTTGATTGATGTGTGTCATATGGTGTTATTTTACTAGGAACTCTAGGGCTGTTTGTGACACTTATAGGAATAGACCAATGGATTGATCGAAAAGAATAACTTTGAGGTGGTTTCGTACCCTACAATGAATTTCATCTTATGTTCTCTGCAATAGGAACTTTGGAGTGACTTTTGTCGCTCGTTGAGGGATTGTCATATGATCTAGTTATGTTATCATTGTTGAGAGAACTTGCACTACTGAAAGTATGAACCCTAGGCCTTGTTTCAAAGCAATGCAATATCGTTTTTGCTCACTTTTGTTACTTGTTACCTTGCTGTTTTTATATTTTCCATATTACAAAAAACAATATCTACCACCCATATCACACTTGTATCACCATCTCTTCGCCAAATTAGTGCACCTATACATTTACCATTATATTGGGTGTGTTGGGGACCCAAGAGACTCTTTGTTATTTGGTTGCAGGGTTGTTTGAGAGAGACCATCTTCATCCTACGCCTCCCACGTATTGGTAAACCTTAGGCCATCCACTTGAGGGAAATTTTCCACTGTCCTACAAAACTCTGCACTTGGAGGCCCAACACGAGTATACAAGAAGAAGGTTGCGTAGTAGACATCAAGATCTTTTCTGGCATTGTTGCCGGGGAGGTGAGTGCTTGAAGGTATATCTTTAGATCTTGCAATCGAATCTTCTAGTTTCTAGTTTTATCACTAATTTAGTCTAGAAAAGAAAAACTACAAAAAAATGGAATTAAGGTTGCCTCATATGCTTCATCTTTTTAATGTCTTTCATGAAAATAAGGATTCCGATAATTGTGCTCAAGTATTAGAAGAAGAAGTCTATAAAATGTTGGGCACTAAATTTTTGAATGATGAGCATGATTGCAATGTTGTTAGTATGAATTCTTTGAATATCCATGATGCCAATGATTTGCAAAGCTACAAGCTTGGGGATGCTATGTTTAGTGAAGATGATATTTTAGTCCCCCAAGTTTAGATGAGCAAATTTATTATGATGATAGCATACATCCTATTTATGATGATTATGTTGATGAAAGTGGGTTTGTAAGAGTGTCAACTTTAGATTATAATTATTCCACTATTTTGTAGGGTGTTGAATCTTATTATAATGATAAAAGTGGATTTGGAGAGGTCATGAATTTATTTAGTAATGATTCCACTATCTTGGAAGAGGTTTCAATTGATTATGATGAGAACAAAGTTGCTACTTATGATGATTATTGTGATGACACTTATGTTATAAAAAGTAGTGATGATTATATTTATAAAGCCTGTCATAATTATTAATATCCTTTTATTATACAAACGGTTTTTAACCCCTTTCCGCGATAGCATTTTGAACCATCGCCAAGTGTGTGTGTGTGTGTGTGTGTGTGTGTGTGTGTGTGTGTGCGTGCGATAGAGGGGTCCTTCCCACACGACCCAGAAACCGTCGGGGATAGGGGGGCCTTGATGCATACAGTTGTCCTTATAAAACTGCTTCTAATATCTCGAATATCCCAAATGCTTCATCCTTGAAACTCATTTGTGCTTGCATTGCCATCGCAGTCGGACTTCTATGGTTTTACCTAAAACCAGGTGCAGTCCAGGCACATTCCAGGCACATACCAAACTGGCTCTACGTTATGATGCCTGGCACATCACAAATAGTTCATGATTGTAAACCGTGTACGATAGGTCGACAATCATACACATTTAGTTTCCCGCACCGTTTGTGATATTGTCTGACATCACACATGCTTTGCAAACGGCAACTGCGTGCATGGTTACACACGTTTCCTCTCCGTGAACCATGTCGGATTATGATGTATATCACGCACGCTGTGCTTTATAGATCGTGTGGGTCATAATGACCTGCAGAGCGTAATTTCACCCTAAGTTAATTGATGTTATTTAAAATTATACCTAATTTGAATTTGAAAGTAGGCTATAGCTTTATTTATATCCATCAAGTTCAAACAACCAATGCATTATTTGATTCACAGGTATATATGTTCGAGAATTACATAAGCACCAAATAAAGAATGATGAACCATGGTTGTATAGTTGTACTATTAAAGATGGAAAAGAAAGAGGCGAGAGAGATTCTGGTTGCTGAACAAGGTGAAGCTGAATGGCCATATTGTGCTCGCTTTGATGTAGAAGGCACACATTACTCTAGTCCAACCCCTTTTGATGGCCGGCCACCAACCATGTAGTTTTAGAGGTAATCTTGAGTAAACTTCTCCAGTATCCACTACAAAGGAAAAAAGATACAGACATTGTCATCTAACACAACTCATAACGGTCAGTAAAAAGAAGTCTACAGAGTTCTTACTTACCATCCTGCAGTTCACTATTGTCTTGCATAAAGTGTAAACAAATAGTTAAATTAACATCTTTTGACCCATTTTAATAACAATCTTTATCAGTTTCCTCACTTGATGCTGGTTCATGAATATCTCATTGCCCCATACGCAGAAAGGGTCGAAGTGTGGATCTTTGGCAATGACATATATGTACCAAAAAGCACAAAGTTAATATTAGAAGCTAAACAACAATTGCAAAATGATGTAGTACAACACTCCCTCCATCCCATTATATAAGATTGTCGGCGTTCTGGGAACCATGGTACCCAGCCCTGCCCTGCTTGCGGCCCACGACGTGGCTTCATCGACGGCCTGGTACGACCCGACTTCGACTACGGCAAGACAAGACCCTCGTGAGGGGCCAAGTCTCGCGATGCAGGTGACTTCAAGACCTCCCGAGGGAGCGGCCTCCTTAGGATTCCTCTTGAGCAGAGTGGAGATTTCTATGCAAGACCAGCTTCACAAGGCTAAAATGACATCAGCCATGACGACCAAGGCCAGCGTGTGCGTAGTACAACAGGTTTCCTCTTCGGTGCAAAGGAGGCAAGCGCAGGTTTGGAGTCCCAAGGAATCAGTCAAAGGTTGCCATTCACGTGCAACGGGACCAAGACCACCAGAATGGCAGGATGGATGTCATTGTCGAGCCCACCATGACGTCATGCTCAGAGGCTTTGCAAGCGAAGACCACCTTTCGTCAGGATTAGATGTACTTATTATTCCCTTTCATATTTGGCCGTTGTGGGATCCCTTCCCGCCTAAGTTTTGGAGGAAGAGGACCAAGGCCACTATATATAGGGCCTAGCCACCATCATAGAGCGGAAGATCAATCTGTTAGCTCACCAGACGATCAGCTCATAGAATCACAAAAGGGCTCACCAAAAGACCACACCTCCTGAGGTTGTTCTTCCACTTGTACTAGTTCATCCTCAGCCCATCGCAAGGTCAATCCACCACAAAGCAGGAGTAGGGTATTACACCGCAAGGTGGCCTGAACCTGGGTAAACTATTGTGTCTTTCTCTGTCGTGTTCATCGAGCTATGTCGTGAGAACAGCGGATCGGGAGGCTTAAGAGGTTGAGTTCTTTGCACACGCCCCTTAGTTCGAACCTTTCTTGGGTCTGCGGAGCCCGGAATCCGACAAAGATCTTATTGCATGTATATCTAGACATCATTAGAACATTAAGGTAACACTCTTCCTTGTTGCAATGTTGCCTAGGATTGCATATTTAGTCATTCAGTACAATGCATGTTGCTATGTAGCCTCAGATATACTCCCTCAGTAAACTAATATAAGAGCATTTAGATTACTAAAGTAGTGATCTATACGCTCTTATATTAGTTTACAGAGGGAGTATTAAATATGGCCCTAGTTAATCTACCGGTAAATGGGTTAAAGATATATTCAGTGAAATGTTCGATTCGACGATTAATCCCCAGGCTATATGGTACCAGCTACCGATATCCTGAACAATGAGTATATATAAGCAATGCGATGAAACTAACCTTGATGCAAAACAACAGTTGTTCTCAATATTGTCCTTTATGAGTACATATAAAGGCATGTTAAGCACAACAGGCTAAACATCAACCAAATATATCCATGATAGACAACATAATCTACAAATGATAGCTTCAGTGTATAGGTTTAAGCATGCTAGTTAAGCCAAACAAGAAGTGAAAAGGTGTGTTAACCACAACATGCATAACATTTAAAACAAGCAAATACAATCATTCAAACTGGTATTGTGCAGGTCTAAAGTACACTAGTTATTGTTAAAAATGAAAAGGCGTGTTAACTGCAACATCCTTAACAACAACCAAATATTGTAATTCATAGTGGTATTGTTGAAACTGTTATTGATGAAATTGAACTGCACGACAAATAGTTGCACATATAGAGCATCACCTTGTGAAGAACTGGAAGAAACAAGGCATACAGCCATCTCTAGCCGATCCCCTAAAAGTTAACAGACTAAAACCCTTAGTGGAGTATATATATACTCCAGCATTTTTTCGCCTTTCTAGTCGATCCCTGATACATCCATTTTGCATCATGTTTTCCTACTGTTATTTATAATGTTTTTATGCATAATAATGCTTTTTGGAGTAATTCTAATGCCTTTTCTCTCATAATATGCAAGGTTCACCCAAAGAGGGAGAATACCGGCATCTGGAATTCTAGACCTGAAAAGGCTACATCGGGCAACCTATTCTGCACAACTCCAAATGAGCTGAAACTTCACGGGGATTTTGTATGGAATAAATAAGAATTATTGGAGAAAATAACCACCAGAGGGGCTCCACCATGTGGGCACAACCCACTTGGGCGCGCGAGGGAGCCCAGGCGTACCCTGGTGGGTTGTGCCCTCCTCGGCCCACCTCCGGTGCCCATCTTCCGGTATATAAGTCATTTTGACCTAGAAAAAAAAATCAAGAGAGGAATTTCGAGACGAAGCGCCGCCTCTGAAGGCGGAACTTGGGCAGGAGCACTTTTGCCCTTCGATGGAGCGATTCTGCTGGGGGGAACTTCCCTCCAGGAGGGGGAAATTATCGTCATCATCATCACCAACAACTCTCCCATCTTGGGGAGGGCAATCTACATTAACATCTTCAACAACACCATCTCCTCTCAAACCCTAGTTCATCTCTTGTGTTCAATCTTTGTACCAGAACTATAGAAATGTGCTTGTAGGTGACTAGTAGTGTTGATTACATCTTGTAGTTGATTACTATATGGTTTATTTGGTGGAAGATTATATGTTCATATCCATTATGCTATTTAATACCCCTCTGATCATGAGCATGATTATAATTTGTGAGTAGTTACTTTTTTCTTAAGGTCACGGGAGAAATCTTGTTGCAAGTAATCATGTGAACTTGATATGTGTTCGATATTTTGGTGGTATGTATGTTGTGATTCCCTTAGTGGTGTCATGTGAACGTTGACTACATGACACTTCACCATACATGGTGCTAAGGGAATGCATTGTGGAGTAACTATTAGATGATGGGTTACGATAGTGACAGAAGCTTAAACCCTAGTTTATGCGCTATTCCGTAAGGGGCTGATTTGGATCCAAAAGTTTAATGCTATGGTTAGATTTATTCTTAAAATTTTCTCGTAGTTGCAGATGCTTGCGAGGGGGTTTATCATAAGTAGGAGGTTTGTTCAAGTAAGAACAGCACCTGAGCACCGGTCCACCCAAATTATCAAAGTAGCGAACACAAATCAAACCAACATGATGAAAGTGACTAGATGAAATTCCCGTGTGCCCTCAAGAACGCTTTGCTTATCATAAGAGACTGTTTTGGTCTGTCCTTTGCCTCAAAAGGATTGGGCTACCTTACTGCACTTTTGTTACCATTACCGTTAATTGCTTGTTACAAATTACCTTGCTATCAAACTACTCGTTACTTATAATTTCAGTTCTTGCAGACATTACCTTGCTCAAAACCGCTTGTCATTTCCTTCTACTCCTCGTTGGGTTTGGCACTCTTACTTATCAAAAGGACTACGATTGATCCCCTATACTTGTGGGTTATCAAGGCTCTTTTCTGGCGTCGTTGCCAGGGAGTGAAGCGTTCTTGGTAAGTGGAAAATCGGTAAGGAAACATTATTACTACGTGCTGAAATTTATTGTCACTTGTTACTATGGAGAACAATCCTTTGAGGGGTTTGTTCGGGGTATCTTCACCTCGACTAGAACCACAATTAGTTACCCCTCAACATACTGCACCTACTAAAAATATTGGTTATGAAATTTCTTCGGGTATGATAGAACAATTGCTAGCTAATCCTTATGTAGGAGATGGAACCGAACATCCTGATATGCACTTGATATATGTGGATGAAATTTGTGGATTATTTAAGCTTGCAGGTTTACCCAGAGATGAAGCTAATAAGAAGGTTTTCTCTTTATCTTTTAAGGTAAAAGCATTGGCATGGTATAAGCTATGCAATGATATTGGGTCTTGGAATTGGAATCGATTGAAATTGGAATTTCACCAACATATTTATCCTATGCATCTAGTTCATCGTGATCGGAATTATATATATAATTTTTGGCCTTGTGAAGGAGAAAGTATTGCTCTAGCTTGGGGGAGGCTAAAGTCAATGTTATATTCATGCCCCAATCATGAGCTCTCAAGAGAAATTATTATTCAAAATTTTTATGCTCGACTTTCTCGTGATGATCAATCCATGCTTGATACTTCTTGTACTAGTTCCTTTATGAAGAAGTCTACTAAATTCAGTTGGGATCTTTTAGAAAGAACTAAACGCAACTCTGAAGATTGGGAACTCAACGAAGGTAAGGAGTCAGGTATTAAGCTTAAGTATGATTGTGTTAAATCTTTTATGAATACCGATGCTTTTCAAAAGTTTAGCACTAAATATGGACTTGACTCTGAGATAGTAGCCTCCTTTTGTGAATCACTTGCTACTCATGTTGATCTCCCTAAGGAGGAAGTGGTTTAAATATCACCGACCTATTAAATAATAAATTGAAGAACCGGTAATAGCTAAGGATGAAACTATTATCTATAATGTTGATCCAGTTGTTCCTACTACTTATATTGAAAAACCACCTTTCCCTGTTAGGATTAAGGAACATGCTAGAGTTTCAATTGTGGTCAATAAAAGCTATATTAAAACGCCCAATCTTGGTGAACAAATCAAGGTAGAACCTAGTGTTTCTATGGTTAAAGATACCCTGGTAGAAAATATAGATGGGCATGTTATTTACTTCTGTTATGCAGCTGCTAGAATGGCCAAACCCAATGAAAAAGATAAACATGGACCCGTTGTTGGCATGCCTGTTGTCTCAGTCAAAATAGGAAATCACTGTTATCATGGTTTATGTGACTTAGGTGCTAGCGTGAGTGCTATTCCTTTTACCTTATATCAAGAAATTATGAATGATATAGCACCCACTGAAATAGAAGACATAGATGTTACTATTAAACTTGCTAATAGAGACACCATACGACCACTTGGGATTGTAAGAGATGTTGAAGTATTGTGTGGGAAAATAAAATATCCTACTGATTTTCTTGTTCTTGGTTCCCCACAAGATAACTTTTGTCCCATTATGTTTGGTAGATCTTTCTTGAACACCGTTAATACTAAAATAGATTGTGAGAAACAAATTGTCGGTGTAAGTTTTGGTGATGAGTCTCATGAGTTTAATTTTTCAAAGTTTAGTAGGAAGCATCATAAGAATGGGTTGCTTAGTAAGGATGAAATAATTGGTCTTGCTTCTATTGTCGTGCCTCCTACTGATCCACTAGAACAATATTTGCTAGTCCATGAAAATGATATGCATCTGCATGAAAGAAATGAAATAGATAAAATTTTCTTCGAACAACGACCTCTGCTTAAACACAATTTGCCTATTGAAACTCTAGGAGGTCCTCCTTCACCTAAAGGTGACCCTGTATTTGAATTAAAACAATTGCCAGACACTTTGAAATATTCTTATCTTGATGAGAAAAAGATACATCCTGTTATTATTAGTGCTAACCTTTCAGAACATGAAGAAGAAAGATTATTGAACATTCTGAAGAAGCACCAAGCTGCCATTGGATATACTCTTGATGATTTAAAGGGTTATTAGTCCCACTCTTTGTCAGCACAAAGTTAATGTGGAACCTGATGCTAAACCCGCTGTTGATCACCAACAACATTTAAATCCTAAAATGAAAGAAGTGGTAAGAACAGAAATACTGAAGCTTCTGGAAGCAGGTATAATCTATCCCATAGCTGATAGTAGATGGGTAAGTCCCATTCATTGTGTCCCTAAAAAGGGAGGCATTACCATTGTTCCTAATGATAAGAATGAACTTATTCCACAAAGAATTGTCACTAGTTATAGAATGGTAATCCGTTTTAGAAAATTAAAGATACTAGAAAAGATCATTACCCTCTACCTTTTATTGATCAAATGTTAGAAAGATTGTCAAAACACACACACATTTTTTTCCTTGATGGATATTTTGGTTTTTCTCAAATACCTATCTCACAACCTGATCAAGAGAAAACCACCTTTACTTGTCATTTTTGAACTTATGCTTTATAGACGTATGCCTTTTGGTTTATGCAATGCACCTGCTACCTTTCAAAGATGTATGACTGCTATATTCTCTGATTTTTTGAAAAGATTGTTGAGGTTTTCATGGATGATTTTCCCGTTTATGGAACTTCTCTTGATGATAGCTTAAGAAACCTTGATAGAGTTTTGCAGAGATGTGAGCAAACTATTCTTGTCATGAATTGGGAGAAGTGCCACTTTATGGTTAATGAAGGTATTGTCTTGGGACATAAAATTTTTGAATGAGGTATTGAGGTGGATAAAGCTAAAGTTGATGAAATTGAGAAAATGCCATGTCCTTAAAGATATCAAGGTATTCGTAGTTTCCTCGGTCATGCTGGTTTCTATAGGAGGTTTATTAAAGATTTCTCTAAAATTTCTAGGCCTCTTACAAATATTTTACAAAAGGATGTTCCATTTGTTTTTGATGATGACTATATAGAAGCCTTTGAAACACTTAAGAAAGCCTTGATTTCAGCGCCTATTGTTCAACCACCTGATTGGAACTTGCCTTTTGAAATTTTGTGTGATGCTAGTAATTATGTTGTTGGTGCTGTTCAAGGACAAAGAGTTGATAAGAAACTAAATGTTATTCATTATGCTAGTAAAACTCTAGACAGTGCCCAACGTAATTATCCTACTACTGAAAAAGAATTCTTAGCAGTGGTGTTTGCTTGTGATAAATTTTGATCTTACATTGTTGATTCTAAAGTTACTGTTCACACTGATCATGCTGCTATAAAATATCATATGGAAAATTAAGATGCTAAACCTAGACTCATTAGGTGGATTCTCTTGCTACAAGAATTTGACTTACATATCACTGATAGAAAGGGAGCTGAGAACCCCGTGGTTGATAACCTGTCGAGGCTAAAAAATATTGTTGATGACCCACAACCTATTAATGATAGTTTTCCTGATGAACAAGTAGCTGCAATAAATATTTCTCATAGCACTCCTTGGTATGTTGACTATGCTAATTATATTGTTTCTAAATATATACCACCTAGCTTCACATACCAACAAAAAAAAATCTTCTATGATTTAAGGCATTACTTTTGGGATGATCCACATCTTTATAAAGAAGGAGTAGATGGTATTATTAGACGTTGTGTACCTAAGCATGAAGAGGGATAAATCCTACAGAAATGTCACTCTGAAGCTTATGGAGGGTATCATGCGGGAGATAGAACTGCTCACAAGGTATTGCAATCTGTTTTTTATTGGCCTACTCTCTTCAAGGATGCCCGTAAGTTTGTTTTATCTTGTGATGAATGTCAAAGAATTGGCAATATTGGTAAGCGCCAGGAAAGGCCCATGAATTATTCTCTTGTTGTTGAACCATTTAATATTTGGGGTTTTGACTACATGGGACCTTTTCCTTCCTCTAATGGCTATACACATATTTTGGTTGCTGTTGATTATGTTACTAAGTGGGTAGAAGCTATTCCAACCAGTAGTGCTGAACACAACACCTTTATTAAAATGCTGAAGGAAGTCATTTTCCCAAGGTTTGGAGTCCCTAGATATTTAATGACTGATGGTGGTTCACATTTTATTCAAGGTGCGTTCCGTAAAATGCTTGCAAAATATGATGTCAACCATAGAATTGCATCACCCTATCATCCTCAGTCTAGTGGTCAAGTTGAACTTAGCAATAGAGAAATAAAGTTAATATTACAAAAAATGTCAATAAGTCCCGAAAGAATTGGTCTAAGAAATTAGATGATGCACTTTGGGCTGATAGAACAATATATAAAAATCATATGGGTATGTCTCCTTATAAAATGGTTTATGGAAAAGCTTGTCATTTGCCTCTTGAGTTAGAACATAAAGCATATTGGATAATTAAAGAACTCAACTATGATTTCAAACTTGTCGGTGAAAAGAGGCTATTTGATATTAGCTCACTAGATGAATGGAGAACCCAAGCCTATGAAAATGCCAAGTTATTTAAAGAAAAAGTTAAAAGATGGCATGATAAGAGAATCCAAAAGCGTAAGTTTAAAGTTGGAGAATATGTTCTTTTGTACAACTCTCGTTTCAGATACTTTGCAGGCAATCTTCTCTCCAAATGGGAAGGACCATATATTATCGAGGAGGTTTATCGATCTGGAGCCGTCAAAATAAAGAATGCCGAAGGTACTAACCCGAAGGTTGTCAATGGAAAAAACATTATATCTCAGGTACGTCCATTAATGTTGAAAGTAATATTATCCAAACTATGACACCGGAAGAACACATAAAGGAAACCTTCCGGAATACACCAGAATCATGAAAGAAAGAGGAGGTACATGATACGGTAAGTAAACGGACTCCGAAAAATCCGCAAAAATATTTTCTGTCAGTTTTGGAATATAATAAAAAATAGGAAAATAAGAAACAACCAGGAAGGCACCCCCGGTGGGCACAAGACATTAGGGTGCTCCTGGCTTGCCAAGCGCGCCCAGGTGGGTTGTGCCCACCTCGGGTACCTTCCGGACTCCGTTTTTCTTCCGTTTGCTTGTTTCCCAGATGTAGCGAGCAGACCTCAAACGGTCAAGTCTCTATGCATCAGTGTCATCCCTGGATTGGTAATGCTGACATGCACAGTACTCGAGGATTTATAACAGAGTGTCAATCACACACTTATACATCGAAATGTCTCAAAAGAGAACTTATTACAATAATATGGCATAAGGCCATCTAAATAAGATAACAACGTAAGGCTTGGAAGATAAAGTGAGTGCATCAACTCCAACGACATAGCTGAGTGAACGACAACGACCTATGGCACCTTACTCGTCGTCTGAAAAGTCTGCAACATGATATGTTGCAGCCCGAAACGGGTCAGCACATGGAATATGCTTGCAATGTAACACAAAGGAGTAATGAGCATAACAAATTCTATCACTACATGCATATATGGCTGGTGGAAAGCTCTATGGTTAAAGTTTTGCATAAAGCCAATTTTTCCCTACAACAAAGGAATACATTTTATTTAACTATCATGGTGGTTGTTAAACATTGAGAAGGGTCCTCCAACTCAATCCCAATTAAGCAATATCAATTAACCCAACAAATTAATTTAGTGTGATGAGATCAACATGATAACCCAAGAACTAGATACTCAAGATGTCCATAACCGGGGACACGGCTAACCATGATTAGTTTGTACACTCTGCAGAGGTTTGCATACTTTTCCCCACAAGACTCGATCTCCTCCGTTTGATTTTTCGCACTACATGATGTTTGAGAAACGGATGACCAAGACACAGTCTTTCAGAAACATTAACTCTTTACTTCGGATGGACAGTTACACCTACTTTCCCCTACATCTGCTAGCCCACCATTGAAAGAGGTCATGCAACCTAATCAACTATGCTAGATCCCATAATAGCTTGTGACTGCACATGGAAGTTTCTAGTATGAATAATCTTATGATCCCTTTGAGCCTGGGTGGCGAACCGTAGGGTGATCACACAGGTGCTCCGGGATATCCTAGGACAACACTGGATTCTCCAGGTGCCCGCAACCAATCCACCCAGAAGTGTATTTAAGTAGCCACCTTAAGTTAACCATTAATTAACAATTCTCACATCTATCATGGATACACTCAACCAATCCACGTCTACGAGCATAGCGTAGCAACCTGAGCATAACGTAGAAGTAACTCCCAAAGGTTTGATAATAAAAGGGCAATAGGTTCTACCTCATCATCTACTTCCCAAAACCACATGTTAATCAGATCCTAACCATGCAATGTTTGAGGATTGGAACTAATGCATAAAAACTGGGTAATAAAGGGATATGATCAAAGTGTTACTTGCCTTGCTAACGATCCGCAAACCCTAGAGACTCGTAGTAGCACGCTTCGTGCTCCAGGAATTCTATCGCAAACAAACAATAGCATGCATAAGCACTCAAGCAAAGAAGCACGGGTAAAACTCAAATAAGAAGATCCAAATAGAAAGTGCAACTAAAGAGCTACGCTTTGCAAAAAGAAACAACTCAAAGGAAGCAACGAAACTCAAGATACGAGCGAAACAAGATTCGTTTACTAATCTGGACTAATGTCAAATTTTACAGTACCAAAATCATGTTCAAGTTGGTTAAACAGAAAGAGGGCTTCGAGACAAAGATTTAGGCGCTGGTTTCATCTAATTTGGATAAACGAGCAAAAAGTTATACTAGAATGGAAATTAGGGAAGAAATCGCGATAAAAAATAATCGCAGATAAACCCTGGAAAAAAAACAGGACGAACAGACTAATGAACGAACATTCGCTGTTTGAGCCTAACCGACGAACAACGTTCGTTAGAACGAACGAATGGACGAACATCCGCTAAACAACTAAACCGAAGAAAAACCAAACCGATCTAAATAAATAAAAACCAAACCTAGGTTTTTTAAGAAAACCGACGGCTTTTAACTAAAAACCAAAAAAAATGGCACGGCAAGATCCGGCGGCTCTGGCGGCTCGATCCGGTGAGGCGGCAGCGTGCGGCGGCGTGGGCGACGACGGCGCGGGGAGGCGGCGGGGTGCGGCACGGGCGGCGCGGCGGTGGGGCAGCGTAGGCGGCGGCGGTGGCTGCGTGTGCGGCGCTGCTGCTGCTTGCTGCGGGCAGGGCGGGGTGGCGATGTGGGGGTCGAGGGCAGCGGCGCCTCGGGCTTTAAAGGCCCGGGGGGCGTGGCGTGTGGGAGGGGGCGGCGCCGGCAGCTCGGGGTCGGACTCCCCAATCCCGTCGCGAGCACGATGACGGGAGGCGGCGGCAGGAGATGGGCTAGCTGGGCTTCGGCCTGGCTTGGTCCGAAACTTTTTTTTTAAAAAATCCGCCGGAAGAAAGAAAGAAATCCTAAATAAAATATATTTTTTTTATAAAAATGCCAAAAACAATTTTCACCGTCTAAATAAAATATTTAGAACAAAGAAAACATTTTCTTGGCCTAAAAATGC
The DNA here is from genome assembly GCA_963921465.1 of Triticum timopheevii. Classification (NCBI taxonomy): domain Eukaryota; kingdom Viridiplantae; phylum Streptophyta; class Magnoliopsida; order Poales; family Poaceae; genus Triticum; species Triticum timopheevii. Next base: position 252,309,318 of record OY997262.1, on the reverse strand, counting down.
AATTTTGAAAACATGCATAATTTTTCTAATTCAAATAAAATAGCAATAAAAAACCAAGTAAAATAATTATTTGATTTTAACATTTTTCCTCCAATATTTCTTTTATTTCGGAGAAATCATTTTATCCCCTCTCTTTTATTTTATATTGGAAATATTTTTGGAGAGGAAAAATAAGTAAAACCAAAATGATCCTCCTTTCAAATTTGAGAAAATTCAAATATGAAAATAAATGAAATCCCCAACTCTCTCCGTGGCTCCTTGAGTTTCTTAGAATTTATAGGATCAAACAAAATGCAACTAAAAAATGATATGCATATGATGACCTATGTATAACATTTCAAATTGAATTTTTTTGGGATGTTACACCAAGATACAAAATCTTTATATACCCCCCGAACCCATTGACCACCATATCATGGAGAAATCTTCTGTTTTCTTTTCCTCGATGTTTTCTTGACAAATCTGAAACTATGTCATCCCAAGACTCAGAGGGTTAGAGCTATGTTTCTGATTTTTATCGCAAACCCGAAGGATTATGGGGATGTGGAGCACTATAGCTGAACTTTGGAGGAAGAAAAAGACTATGATCCCAAAGGGGAGGAGGAGACAAGCTCTGATGAAGTTGAAGTTCCATTGCCTCAACCTGGGGACATGCACATGGAATTCAAGAAGCCAAAAGTCTCCCCAATAAAGCAAGGAAACCTAAGATCCAGTTTATCTCTTTTCGTCTCTTGCAGGAAAGCAAGCAAGAATTATGCAAAAAGATATTAGAGCTCGAGCAGGAGATTGGTGACTTAAAGGAGGAAAATTCCATCCTCAAGCGTAAGCTAAGGAAGGAGGATAAGATCGTTACTACTTCATCACCACCACCTCCTTCTTCATCACCAAAGGAAAATTGAGTATCGGGTATGGGCACTCCCCTTGGCTTGTGCCAAGATTGGGGGAGGTGCCCCGGTATCATATCACCTCCATTATCTTTTGCCTTTACTTATCTTAGTTCGATCCATAGTTATGTTTTGCTTTAGATGAATAAAAGTTTAGTTCGATCCTTTCTTTTCGAGTGTTTGCTTAGTGATCTATTCTTGTAATCGTGTGTGAGATATATAATAAAGTTTAGTTTGAGTTTTGTTTTCTTTACTTCCATGTTTAATAAAAAGAAATGAAATAAATGAAAAAGATCATATGCTAATCTTATGGTAAGTAATGACATCACATAAGGAAGAGTATAAGTAGAAAATTTTATTGGAGATTGACAAACATAGCATTGGTCAATGATGCAATTCATGACAAAATAAATAAGGGAGGAGAAGATTCACATGCAAATATACTATCTTGGACATCTTTTGTGATTGTGAGCCCCAATCAAAATATTATATGCCAAAATTATTGATGTTGGACAAGGAAGACAATGCAAATGATTTATGTTCGTTCATATTCACGTAGAAGTTATATTGTCATAGATCCTTTTACATGTGGTGCTTGCCCCCCATCTTTGCTAGCCAAAATTCCGCACTAAGTAGAGATACTACTTGTGCATCCAAAAACCTTAAACCCACATTTTGTTTTGAGAGTCCACCATACCTACCTATGGATTGAGTAAGATCCTTCAAGTAAGTTGTCATTGGTGCAATAAGGCAATAAAAATTGCTTCTAAAAGTGTTAGATCATTTACTGTAAGAGAAAATTGAGCGTTGTACGAACTTGTGATGGCAAAGAATAAAAGCGACAAACTGCATAATAAAGGTTCTTTTGCACTAAGAGATTGAGCATACAAACAAAAGGCGTATGGAAACCTCTGCTTCCCTCTGTGAAGGGCTATCTTTTACTTTTATGTACTTAGGTTTATGCAAGAGTCAAAGTATTTCCCTCTATTCCTTTCGGTTTTCTCTTTTGGCAAGCATCATGTGGTGAGCAAAGATCTAGGCACATATATCCAGTTGGATATGGGTGGCATGAGTTATTATTGTTGACATCACCCTTGAGGTGCATATGTTGGGAGGCGAAACTATAAGCCCCTATCTTTCTATGTGTCTGGTTGAAACTTTTTGCTCATGTGTATGCGGTGAGTGTTAGCAATCATAGAATAGTATATGATGGTTGAATATGTGCACTTGCCAAAAGACTCCGATACGTGACCCTTCCCTGAAAAGATGATGAATTGTAGTTGCAAAGTTGACTGAGAACATAGTTTGTTAGTTTTCAATAGATTTTATGCTTTATACTTTGATGTTGTGATGAATTGTTACTTATTCATGAGAGTTATATGATAGAAGTTTTATGATATAAGTTCTATGATAAAGTTTTATGTTAAAGTTTGGTGCTGCTACAATAATATACATGATGCTTCTACGTCCATATTATTTTTTTATTGAGACCTCTCTCTCTCTAAGCATATGGACATGTTTTTCGATTTCAGTTTTCGCTTGAGGACAAGTGAGGTCTAAGTTGGGGCGAGTTGATATGTCCATTTTGCATTGTGTTTTCCTACTGTTGTTTATAATGTTTTTATGCATAAAAATGCTTTTTGGAGTAATTCTAATGCCTTTTTCTCATAATATGCAAGGATCACACAAAGAGGAGAATACCGGTTGCTAGAATTCTGGACCTGAAAAGGCTACGCCAGGCCACCTATTCTGCACAACTCCTAATGAGCTGAAACTTCATAGGGATTTTTATGGAATAAATAAGAATTATTGGAGAAAATAACCACCAAAAGGGGCCCACCAGGTGGGCACAACCCACCTGGGCACGCCAGGGAGCCCAGGCACGCCCTGGTGGGTTGTGCCCTCCTCGGCCCACCTCCGGTGCCCATCTTCTAGTATATAAGTCATTTTGACCTAGAAAAAATCAAGAGAGGACTTTCGGGACGAAGCGGTACCGTCTCGAGGCGGAACTTGGGCAGGAGCACTTTTGCCCTCCGGTGGATCGATTCCGCCAGGGGAACTTCCCTCCCGGAGGGGGAAATCATCGTCATCATCATCATCATCACCAACAACTCTCCCATTTTGGAGAGGGCAATCTCTATCAACATCTTCAATAGAACCATCTCCTCTCAAACCCTACTTCATCTCCTGTGTTCAGTCTTTGTACCCGAACTATAGTTGGTGCTTGTGGGTGACTAGTAGTGTTGATTACATCTTGTAGTTGATTACTATATGGTTTATTTGGTGGAAAATTATACGTTCAGATCCATTATGCTATTTAATACCCCTCTGATCATAAGAATGATTATCATTTGTGAGTACTTACTTTAGTTCTTGAGGTCACGGGAGAAATCTTGTTGCAAGTAATCATGTGAACTTGATATGTGTTTGTTATTTTGATGGTATGTATGTTGTGATTCCCTTAGTAGTGTCATGTGAACGTTGACTACATGACACTTCACCATACTTGGGCCTAAGGGAATGCATTGTGGATTAGTTACTAGATGATGGGTTGCGAGAGTGACAGAAGCTTAAACCCTAGTTTATGCGCTATTCCATAAGGGGCTGATTTGGATCCAAAAGTTTAATGCTATGGTTAGATTTATTCTTAATACTTTTCTCGTAGTTGCAGATGCTTGTGAGGGGGTTAATCATAAGTAGGAGGTTTGTTCAAGTAAGAACAACAACTAAGCACTGGTCCACCCACATATCAAATTATCAAAGTAGTGAACACAAACCAAAGCAACATGATGAAAGTGACTAGATGAAATTCCCGTGTACCCTCAAAAACGCTTTGCTTATCATAAGAGACTATTTTGGCATGTCCTTTGCTTCAAAAGGATTGGGATACCTTGATGCACTTTTGTTACCATTACTTTTACTTGCTCGTTACAAATTACCTTGCTATGAAGCTACTCGTTACTTAATTTCAGTGCTTGCAGACATTACCTTGCTGAAAACCTCTTGTCATTTCCTTCTGCTCCTCGTTGGGTTCGACACTCTTACTTATCGAAAGGAATACGATTGATCCCCTATACTTGTGGGTCATCAATCCCCTAAACTTAATGTTGTAAACTTCAATTTGATCATGTTCAACGGAGGTTCAACCGAAAGTAGCATGCATTCAAACATAAACATAGATAGTTTTGCATAACCGAACATAAAACATAAATTTTAACTAAACTAAACTACTTTCGGTCAAAGTGGAGGTCGAGCCAATCCTTCCTCGTCAGGTATGATCTGCCATGAGCCAGATCTGGTCCGATGCCGCCGTCCAGGTCATTGGGGAAGACACTTCACCACTCGTCAACGTCAATCTCCTCGTCCTCACCGCCCACGTGGACGCTCTCTGCGCCGCCGTCCTCGCCGCCTTCGACCTCCTAATCAAAGGAGAGCATGATAACCTCGCCACCCTGCACACTAGCAAAGATCATCCACTCTGCCTCCACGAGCTCCGAGTGCTGCCGACGGAGCTCTTGCATGTATTCCTCGTCAGCGGCCTTGGCCTCAAGGTGCTCCCATGCCTCGCGGTCCTCCCGCACCATAGCCGAGCTCACCACCCATGGCTCCGATGGGACGAGGTCGACCAGACATATAACAAAGGGGAAATTGATCCTAGCCGCCGTGCAATGATAGCGGGCCAGCCAGTGGTTATACTCCATGGACGCGAGCTTGGCTATATGGAAACTACCGAGCCACCGGCGGGTGTGGCTCCCGACCCGTAATCTCTGTGACCCACGTCCCCCACCGCCGCTGCCAGACCCCGAGGTAGGTCCTCGTTGGTGGCCGGGCCCAAGGGATGACGGGGAAGTTCTCGAACCGACATAGGGGCGCGGCGGCGGCCCAATCGGGCAACCGACGATGGCGGATCGACAAAGAGCCCTCGAAGGACGACGGGGACACCTTGGCGGCCACCTCACCAGCGTTGGGCGAAGAGGCCGCGATAAACCTCTTTGGGCCATTCGCTCCTCGAGATCCCCGACATTTAGGCAGAGGTTGAGGATGAAGGCAGTGACAACGATGGTTTCAAGCGAGGGATGGGTAGTGTGTGTCTGTGTTAGCGAAGGTTTTGGGGTGTGTGTGCTATGTGTGAAGGGGGGTGGGCAAGGTGGTTTTTGAGTAAATACCGCAGCAAGTGAAAAATTTACTAGGCGGGAATAAAATGCGTCTACTGAAAATTTGGATCAAGGGCGAGCAGATATTTTTGAGATTGCGAGCGATGTAGAGGCAAGAGTAAAATGCCGGGGCTACTGAAAATTTGGATCAAGGGCGGGAAGATATTTTTGAGACTGCGAGGGATGTAGAGGCAGGAGTAACAAGGCGGGGCTACTAAAAATTTGAATCAAGGGCGAGCAGATATTTTTGAGATTGTAAGTGATGTAAAGGCGGGAGTAAAATGCCAGGGCTTGTGAAAATTTGAATCAAGGGATTGAAGCAGAGAGGGAGTAACAGACATCGCACACGCTCCACACATACTAATCATGTGCTGTCAAAAATAAAACTCTTCCAGGCAATAGATATTTTTGAGATTACGAGGCAGTAGATATTTTCGAGAGCGGGAGCCAAGCCTCATGGAGCCCAATCTACTGTGTCGATCTGAGTGACTGCAGGGGCACGGGCGTGGCACACAGGTAGTCTGAACAAACCGTGTCTGTTGCATCCCCAATGGCTGACGGTTTCTGCATCCAACTCGTGTGTTGTTTATAAGTTTGGCAAAAAGAATGTCTGGCAAAAAGAATAACGTGGGAAAGGGTCGGAACACAAACACACTTGCATGTGGACCAAATATATGTATGAAAAGGGTGGTTTGATGTTCGAATACCCAATGCACAACTTTGATGTGGCACCTATCGCACAAAAGCAAGGTATTGCTAGTCAGCCACCCCCTACGAACCCTACTTCATGTTGGTGGTAAGGGAATCCTAGCTATGAATGGATGCCCCCAAATAGCTAGGTCTGAAATCTCACCCTACCGTAACACAAAACCTAAAGGAGTCCATCATATATATGGTCAAACTTCCCCTTTTGTTTCCTGAAAGGGTGGACCGTGTGCCGACCCACAAATGTGTGCTTGTGGCGCGAGATGGGTGAGACCACATACGAACCACCTGCGGGTGGACCTACTATATGTATGAAAAGGGTGTAGTGTGATATTTAACTACCATTCACAACTTTGATGTGGCACGTCCGCTTGACAAATTAACCGGACTTTCCCGACCCCACGGAGGTTGCAGGTAGCGCGAAGTAGCCACCCCACGCACATACACATGTCGGGGGGTGGGGGAGGGTATCTCACCAAGACGTACTGTAACACGGACCAAGCAGAATCCAACTTGGTCCTACAATCTCTCCCGCTCGTTGTTGGTTAAAGTGACGGACATCCACACGACCCCGCAAAATGGGCTAGCTTGTCACCGATAACCTCATCCCTACAAAAAAAGACACATCCGTGACCTTTTGGGCCAAACAATTTTTTTTTCTGTCATACATATGACACGTCTATGACGATAATTGTGACAAAACCCGGTATCATCATAGATGTGGTGGGCTCCTACTTCTATGACAAAATATGATGACGGAAAATGGGCTTTTTATCCTGGGCGGGCCGGAGACGCAGCTGCATGACATTCTTTGGGCCATCCATGACGGAAAAAACTGTGGTAGAAGCGAGGGGGAGGAAAATTTCGGGGAGTTGCCGGTTACGGTGGGAGAGCGATCCGCGTTTCTCTCATACAGGTACGCGCGTGTGTGCAAGGCGTTGGCTCTAACTGAACGCGAGCGAGGAGTTGGGCTCTAACTGAACCCGAGCGATTTTGCACTGCAGGCTACGCGTTACTGAACTCGAGAGATTGATCGATGGCTGTTAACTAAACCCGATCGAGCGATTCCTTCGCTGCTGCTGCTAACTGAAGTCGATCGAATGGATGAACAGTGAGCGTTGCGTGGGGGGTTGGATAATAGTGAGCGGTGGCGTTGCCTCTGGAGGAACAGGACCCCGTGGTGTGGAGGGCTGGATGAACAGTAGACGGTGGAGGGGTGGCCGTGGAGGGGTGGTTGAACAGGACCCTATGGTGTGGAGGGCTGGATGAACAGTAGACGGTGGAAGGGTGCCCGTGGAGGGGTGGTTGAACAGTAGCCGGTGGAGTAGCGTGTGGTGGAGGCTGGATGAACAGGAGCCCGTGGAGGCTGGGGGAGGTCGACGGTAGCCCGTGGAGGCTGGAGGAGGTCGACGGTGGAGATGAACAGTATCCCATGGAGTCCCGTTTTGCGGTACGCTACACCCCTCCCCCCGTTTCGACCGTAGCACTTCAACACAAGTCTGTTTCGTCCGTTTTGCGGTACGACACACCCCACCCGATCAACAGGACCCCCATTTCGACCGTAGGAGGTCCATTTCGTCTGTTTTGCGGTACACCACACCCCTCCCGATCAACAGGACCCCGTTTCGACCGTACAAGGTCCGTTTCCTCCGTTTTGCGGTATGCCAGACCCCTCCCGATGAACAGGATCCCGTTTCGAATGTGGCCGGTCGAACACAAGGCTGTTTCCTTCGTTGTGCGGTACGCCAGGCCTCGTTTCCATCGCCTGTTCCATCCAAGCCCTCCCGATAAACACGACCACGCATTCCGTTCCGACCCAGCCGGTTGGCTCCCACACGTTTCGTTGCCTCCTGATGAACACGACGCATTCTGTTGCCTCCCCATGAACACGATGCATTCCGTTGCCTCCCCATGAATACGACGACGACGTTGTTTCTCCGTTCCGACCCAACCATGTATGTATGCGCGAGTAGGCGTTCGAGACCCTGCCCGTATGTACGTACGTGGCCGTATTTTCTTTCTTGCACCCTCGCCGCTGTACGTACGTGTACATGCTACGTGCGCGCCTCTACATCCACCAGTATATATATACGTACACGTTCGCGACCAGAATGACAATGCTACGTATGCTTCAACCAGGTGGGTCCCGACTGTCAGGCACTTCCTTGCCTGCGAAGATGTAGCTGGTGGGTCCCAGCAGTCAAGGGGGCGAATCATTTTATTTTTTTTTGCCCGGACGCACTTCCTTGCGTGCGAAGATGTAGCTGGTGGGTCCCAGCAATCAGGGGGGCGAGTCATTTTTTTTGCCCGGACGCACTTCCTTGCGTGCGAAGGTGTAGCTGGTGGGTCCCAGCAGTCAGGAAGGAAACATTTTTTTCACGAAATATGGTGGCCCGTCCGGTGGGTCCCCGCTATCAGGTGGAGGAATAATTATTTTGTGCGTAATAAGGAGGCACTTCCTTGCTGCGGCCGTGGACCCAGCTGTCAGCCTCTCCACGTACAGTCCACGTCTGATGGAAGCCGTTCCTTGACCACGTTGACCACGCCACACCGAGAGCACCAGGGCGGCGGATGACGGCGAGGCCTAGGAAGGGGACGACACAGAGCCGAGGAAGACTCGATAGTGGATGCCCACGCGTAGAGGAGTACGAGGGTTCACTGGTTCGCTACGGTGTGAGGCTGCCGTCACCGCAGAATAACATGGGGTGTGGGTGAGTAGAGGGATGGCCTGGCTAGTGGTGGTAGTAGTAGGGAGCGGTGAGGCCTCCGCCGCATTGCAGCCGGCCACGGGAGGCAGGAGCAGGAGGCACGACCGGTGCTGGTTTGGGCGGCTGGAGAAATAAGACCAGAGGTTGAAGAAGCACTACGGCCGTTGGATGGACATCGTACGGTCACTAGAGCTAGAATCTTGCATCTTGACTAAGTTGACAAAGCCCTCCGTCCCCGTCAACTTAGTAGGCCCACAAGTCAGCCTGCCAACTATACTGGGTCCCAGCTAATTGGGGGAGTATTCATTTTTTTGTGCGTAATAAGAATGCACTTCCTTGCATGCGAAGATATAGCTGATGGGTCCGAGCTGTCAGCGGCGGTAACGTTTCTTTCGTGAAATACAGAGGCCCTTTCAGTGGGTCCCTGATGTCAGCTGGAGGAATCATTATTTTGCGCGTAATAAGGAGGCATTTCCTTGCGTGCAGCCGTGGACCCAGCTGTCGGCCTCTCCACGTACAGTCCACTTCAGATGCATGTCGGTTGTTGACCACGTTGACCAGGCCGCGCCGAGAGCACCAGGGCGGTGGACGACGGTGAGGCCTAGGAAGGGAACGACACGGAGGCAGGGAAGACTCGGCAGTTGTTTCCCACGCGGAGGGGAGTACGATTGTACGAGGGTTTACTGGTTCGTCTGCCGTCGCCGGAGAATAACAGCAGGTGTGAGTGAGTAGAGGGATGTCTAGGCCAGCGATGGGAGTACGGTGGGGCGGTGAGGCCTGCGCGGCAGCACAGCCGTCCTTCGGGGAGGAGGGAGCAGGCTGTCCCGCCGTCGCTTGTTTGAGCAGCTGGAGCAGGAAGAGCAAAGATTGAAGAAGCACGACGGTCGTTGGATGGACATCCAACAGTCACTGCTTGTGCGTCAACCTTTTTTTAGGAAAGCCTCAAATCTGTGGAAAACAGCTTACAACCCATCTGCCATTATTTCTCATAATTTACAGCCCATTTGCTAATTCTTAAGGTTTTTTTTGGAGCCCATATTCTTTTTGTTAGCATTACAACCCATTTTCTAATTCTTAAGGGTGTTTTGGAGCCCATATTCTTTTTGTTAGCATTACAGCCCATATTGTGGCCACGGTTAAAAAATTATACGAAATTTTGCATATTTCGGTGCGGTCCGAACTGTTTTTAATCCCGAAATTTCGACTCACATTCAAACTGATTTTAAAAATAAATGTATATCAATATAAAACCCAACAAATTCTCCACACATAAAAATTAATGTAATTTAAAATATCGAAATGAAAAAAAAAGATATTTGAAACTAATTGCCGGTTTGATGTGTTTTAAAAATGTACAACCCATTTCTCATTACTGATGGGCCATTTTCTCGGCCAGCCGAATGAAAGCTCTCCTCGTCTTGAAAGATTTGCAGCCCAACAGGCCTGACAAAGCGACTTACTTGGCAAATCACAAAAAAACTGGGCTGTGGCCGTGGACCCAGCTGTCAGCCTCTCCATGTAGAGTACTCTTCCGATGGAATGTCGTTGACCACATTGACCACGCCGCGCCGAGAGCACCAAGGCGGTGGACGACGGCGAGGCCTAGGAAGGGGACGACGCGGAGCCGGGGAAGACGCGGCAGTAGATGCCCACGCGTAGAGGAGTACGAGGGTTCACGGGTTCGGTTGCGGTGTGAGGCTGCCATCGCCGCAGGGCCTGGCTAGCGGTGGGAGTAGTAGGGGGCGATGAGGCCTCAACAGCAGCATAGTCGGCCACTGGAGGCAGGAGCAGACGGTCTCCTCGGCGCTAGTTTGGGCGGCTGGTGCAAGAAGAGCAGCAATTGAAGAAGAAGCAAGACCGTTCGATTCAAATCCAACAGTTACTAATGCTAGAATTGTTTGTTGACTAAGTTGACAAGCCCTGCATACGCGTCAACATAGTAGGCCCATAGGTCAGCCTCCCAACTGGTGCGCCCCAGATGTCAGTGGGAGGAATCATTTTTTTCGCATAATAAGGAGGCAGTTGATTGCGTGCGGCCAGGCCAGCGGAGGGAGTAGGGTTGGCCGGGGAAGCCTGCGTGGCATCACAGCAGGCCACAAGAGGAGGGAGCAGGCAGTCCCACCGGCACTAGTTTAGGCGGCTGGAGCAGGAAGATCAGAGATTAAAGAAGCACGTCGGCCGTTGGATGGACATCCAACAGTCACTGCTGCTAAAATCGTGTGTTCACTGACAAAGCCTTGTGTAAACAAGTCAGCCTCAAAATCTGTGGCGTGTACAACCCATTTGCTATTATTTTTATAATTTTTACTCATATTCTAATTCATATGGAATTTATTGCAGCCCGTTTTCCATTTTTAGAATTGCCGGCCATTTTCTGGTCAGTACCAGGGTCAAAAAGTTAACTAAATATGTGGTAAATTTTGAAAATTCGCAAATTTTTGCTGGGGAACAAAATATTCATAATCCAAAAATTAATGGCCATACTAAAGCAAATTTAAAAATAAATTATTACTATGTCATGTTAAATCCAATGAAACACGTATAAGATATCAGTGAAGAACAAAATTAAAAAAAAACTAATATCCCATTTGCTATAATTTTTTTGGAATTTTCAACCCCTTTTGATATTACTTTTAACAGACATTGACCATGGCCAGGATGGAATGCATCCCTCCCCGTCTTGAAAGATTTGCAGCCTAGTAATTCGGAGAAAACAAATAGGCCTAGCTTGGGTATTCTTCAAAAAAGAAATACTGGGCTACCTATTTTCCCAAAGAACTAGTGCATGAGCATTTAGCTTTATTTATTTATTTATTTATTTACTTATTTATGTTTAGGAGACCATGAGCATGTACCTGGGCCGGATTCATGTCAGAGCCGTTAATTATGGGCTTCTCTATTGGGCCTTCATCAGTGGGCTGCATGTTATCGACAAGTGGAAAATGTGTTCCGTACAAAAAATAGTATGAGCTACGTACGGTACGGGGCACTAAAGGATCGAACCGTGCAACGACTTCCAAAACAACACATTTATTCAACCAACAGACGAAATATACTACTGATTGTACATTGAAAACAGCAGCAGCAACAACCAGGGCTGGGGTGCAACAGAAGCAGTAAGCAGGCCAGAAGAGTGAAGACGCAGCTCTCTCTTCCAAACCAAACATCAGCCATCATTACAAAAGGGCTACCAAAAAAAGAACAAGTGTATGCATCAAACTAAATAAAGATCCTACAACACCAAGTGTACGCATCTAACTAACTGGCTCAGTTAGACGTTACTATTTATTATGCTATGGAGATTGGCTGACGGCTTGAACCAGATGGGTGCCTGACGGGGGAAACTCCAGCCAGTAGCTCAAAGTATGATACTTGCGACCCTCTCTCCTACTTTGGGCTGCAGAGCGTGGCGGTACATATCAGGGTATGGTGCATGCAGAGACGCATGGTACGCTGTGTACACACAGTTTTGCCTGATGAACGAAACCGCGCTGCCATCATGATCCTTGCCGTCGGTTATCTCCTGGTTAATCGGATAATTTAGTTCGACAAACAGAGAGCGTGTACCAAGGCAACTTACCAGCCTCCAGTCAAAAATTCCTGAAGGCCCAGAGAAGCTGGGATCCTGCTCAGAGACCTTGCAGTGAATGTGATTGTATTCCACGAAACAACACGTCTAGTACGTGCGAACGATCATCAATCTTTCGTCGTCATCTGATCGAGCCAGGAACCACCTGCAACTACCATGCCGCTTTTCTTTGAAAGGTTCTGGGATTAGGAAGGGTTGGGACACCAGGCGGCCTACAACATCATATCAAGTTGGAGTCAAATAAAAAAGGGCTCTTGATTTAGTCAATCTTAAGAACAGCATGTTATGAGCATGAATATTGTTTCAGTAAATGTTGACAGTAATATAAGCAAGCCATCATGATATCATGGGAAAGTAACATACTGCTGTAATATCCGTTTGTAGCGATGACTGGAGTAGGCCAGCAATACATCCAGCCATAGAAGGAGTCGACAGCGTAAATGAAGCCCTTGTGTTCAATGGCATCAGAGAACCATGGAGGATGTATGATCCTGCGATGGACGTGTAGATTTCTCCACTTACCGCAGTGACCTATCAGATAGGCGAGACCGCGGTTGAAGAACGCAATTAGCCTGAAATCTTTATAATTCGCAGATCTTGTGGGCACTTGGCAGATTACAACCTTGAGCAAATCAAACTTGGTATCATGTTGGCTACTGTAAGATTCCGAGTATTCTGGGCCGCGGTGCCAAAGCGGTGCAGTGTTAATCGAAGGAAGGGGGATCAATCGCCGGGTGTAGACCTCCACAAGCATCCAGCTGCCGCGACCGTCGACGAGAACCATCCAAGATGTGTTCATGCTGACCCAGTACATACTGTTAATGTAGCTGAGGCTGACGGGGATCAGATCGCAGTGAAGGGGGTTGATGCTCGCCACCCTACGATCGTTATGCTGCGTGACACGCCGTTTCTGAAGATCAAGCAGCATCAGCAAGCAAGGAGTTGGCTTAAAAATCTCTGGCCTAAGGGCTTTGAGTAAACGGTACAGCCCCGACGAGCACGCGGCGAGCGGCATGGTACTGAGATTATCCACATGCGAAACAATGAGCTTGATTACCTCTGTGGGGAGCGAATTCTAGCCACTCTTTCAGCGGACGTTGCTCGGTTCTGCCATTGTTAGTGCTTGGGTTTCGGACAAGGGGGGGAGGCGCCTTAGCGGGGATGGAAGCTTGGACGAGATTATGTGCGGACAAAGATGGAGAAGCGAATATGTGCTGCGGGAAGTGGACAGGTGATGATGACTACAGCACGCCGCTTGACTTATGAGACACATACCAGCAGCGTAGGGTCATATCGATGCCAGACAACTTGCTTGAGTGATCACAGTACTGGTACTCCCTACAGTACCTACTAGAGTACTATGCCCTAGCTTGCTAGAGTAGAGTAGTAGAGTAGGACTCTGCTCTACTACTAGCACCGGAGGAGTAGTATATTCTAATCTAAAATAGTTACAAACTTCAAGCCCAAGCGTGGAACGACTACGAACCGTGCTCAAAGACCGTATCTACGTGGTGTTTGGACTTATATGCAAAAAAAATAGCAAGATGCCCATGCATGCACGGCACACCATCATCACCAACTTGGTTTTTTCTCTGCTCCTACTCCTATAAAAGACTTAGTTGGTGATGATGAAGGCGAGGAGGCGTGTTCAGCCGGGCGTGCAGCAGACGGCGCAGCACTATTCGATTTGTTATAAAAAAAAGTAGTAGAGATAGAGACATAGGGAGGAGCACGAGGTTGTGGGAGATAAGCCTGAACGATGCAAGGCCTTATCTGTAAATGTGGAGAGAGGTGCGGGTATCTTTTGTAAAATTGTCATAGTTGGCTTTCTATCCATCAGATATAGATCGGACGGTCTATATTACAAGATTGCAGGCATACCATCTTCACCAACTCGGTTTTCTATAAGAGTAGATATAGATAGATATAGATAGATAGAGACTAGGGAGTACTAGTAAGGACACCATCTACTGCATCGTGTGCTACTCCTGCGCTCCATTCGGCGGCCGCAACGTCCCCTACAGCCACTCCCTCCTGCGCTCCATTCGGCGGGCGCTGTTGAAATCTGGGGAGCGCACTCTCGTGACTGCTAGCAGCCATGACTTCACCGATGACGGCTTCTTCCCCGACCTCGGCAACCTCTTCCTCAACGACATGGGCGACAACCTCAACGCCAACGGTGCTGCTCCCGTTGCGCCGTATGTGTTTCTGTCCTTCCTGTTTGAAATCGTGGTCGAATTCATGTTTCTAATCTGTATCCTACTACTATTCTAGTCCACATGATTAGTTTCATCTCTGTTATAGCCATCATGATTTATTTTGTGCTTATTCGGATTAAATCTCGTAGTAACTTTCTCACATATTCAACTGGCGCAACGTCCCCTACAGCCAATCCCGTTTCATGGACGGCCTGATCGATGCCTCCAAGGAGCCCTTCGTCCACTGCTATGAGTGCCCGATGCCCTTTTGTGGCTCGCCGGCGGACATGGTGAATCACCCCACGGATGCGTGTAGCGGTCACTGCTGGCCCTTGGCGGTGAACATCAAGTACGACACGTGCTACCGGTTCACCATGCCGGAGTCGCTGGAGGATCACCGCCGCTTGCTAGTCTCGGAGGAGGACGACAGCGTCGTCCTCTTGATCGTGGGCACCGGCGAGGCCCGCGCAGGCCGCCGCCCCGTCTCTGTAATGTGATCAGGGGCATCGCCGCTGACGCTGACACTGACACGAGGCAGATGTACGGGTGCGTGGTCAATGTTACTACGCATGCGGGCGCGAGCGGCGAAACCAGCCTCATCGGACAGACTTGGACTCTGAGGAGCTGGGACTATCCGGCCAATGTGGACTTGGAAAACCCATGGCATCCGTTCCATCCTTTACCCGTCGACTCTGTGCACGGGGACTCTAAGGAGGTTCACCTGGACATACGCATTACCAAGTGCACTTAGAAAACATGTAGTGTGTATGTGGGCGCTTATGGCCCGTGTCTTTGCCGCTTTTGATTCTGTAAGCATGTTGTTAAACTTGAGTGGCTTTCGCCGTAGTCCTTCCTTTGAACTGCTCCTCTCAGTGAGCTGATGTAAGACAGTTTGGGTTTCATTTGATAATGGAACCGGGGAGGAGCCTCTCTGTTCTTCTAAAAAATATACGCATTATCAAGTTAAATGTTGATCATTAGTCTTCGCTCAATGTAATCCGCTGTCTAAGCATGTGGAGACTTCCATGCAGGATCTTGCTCTATTGGAGTATCGCGCATGAATAAAAGTGTATCCATTTATGGTTTAGTCTAGAATCTTCCATGTATGAATTTTTACTACCGTACTGGTGAAAGACTTACGATGAACAATTTCTTACATCTCCTCTGCCCCCTTGCAAGTCATCCTGATTTAATCCCTCCGTCTCGGTGTATAAGGGCATGGTTAATATTACTTAATAGTATAGCCAACTGTTGACTATAAGAAAGTGCCATGTCATCTGTAGCCAACATGTATAACAATCGATACTCAAAAACTAATTCTTAAAGATCATTTCTTGCAAAGCACAATAAGTGTTATTTCTTCACAAGTTTTGGATGCAGGTTGAACAGTTGAACGCTTTTGTTTGCAAAAGATACCTTTTTATCTATTTCACCCGGATGTTTGTGAGCTCTAGAGATGAGATAATATCCGAAGAAACCTATCGATACCCGTTACACATGAGATGACCCCCACATCCTTTGTCAAAATAAACAACTCCCCGATCAATGCATTTCACTCTTCAGTGCAACGCACGGGCACCTTACTACTATAGATTAGTACGACCAAAAATTGAACTAACATTATATATAGTATGATAAATACTGATGTATGTCACCTAAAATTATATCATTCAAAACTATGTTCAAATACGAATCCAACGATATAGTTTTTGTTGACATGCACTAACATTTTGTCAGTTAAATCTTCAGACAAATTCAATGGGGGACTAATAAACCACGACCGATGTAGTACAAGTGTAGAGGGCGGCGCTGCACGGGAGTCTCACCTCTCACTCGTGGCGCGGCAGTAAAGCCGTCTTATCCCAGTAATAAGTGGCCTGGTAAAATAAGCGGACAAGCAACCATCACATCCCTTCGTCTTTTTTGCATTTCATCTCTCTACATTTACTTTCTCCGGTTCATCTCCCACACTCGATCCCTAGCTACTACTCCTAGGGCCAGTTCTTTTGGCGGCTTCCCCAGCTTTTCTCACAAGACTAGTCACAGTGGAGAGTAGCAATAAGGCGCCTCACTCATTTATTTGGGCTTCTAAACTACTACTCCGTCCTGGTTTATTCCTCATCATTGTAATTTGTGCTAAATTTTGACCAAAGATTTAACTGATAAAATGTTACTCAAAACACTTAGGCGCGGTGCATCTAGGTGTGTAAGTCATCTTACGAAAACCAAATAATCCCAAAACACTTGGGCACGGTGCATTAACTTCTACCTCGTTTCTTGTTTCTTGACATATCAACCAATAAGAGATAAAGAGTGTGCATGCTTTTAATGACTTGAGATATCAAACACGACATGCAGTGGTTAGTTCATTGCATGCAATACTATTAATTAGCAAATAAACATTAACGTTTCTCATTTTCTCCTCCTCCTTGGTCACGGTGCACAGCCTAAGATGACTTACTCACCTAGACGGACGGAGTAGTGCATGTGACATGCACTAACATTTCATTAGTTAAATTTATGATCAAAATTTGACACAGATTACAATGGGGACCAATAAACCAGGACGGAGGTAGTAGTTATGGGATTACTAATCTAGAAGCCTAAAAGAACTAGCCCCTGGTACTCCTACTAGTAGTAGTACTTACGTTGGAATCGTTTCACAAGCTTGACTAGTGCTGTTTTTCTACTTTTACAAAAACCGCATCGTAATGTTAAAACGTGCATTTGCATGTACATAAGTAATAGTAGTACTCCCTCCGTCTAGGTGTACAAATCTTCCCTCCTTCTTGGTCACCGTGCATAACCAAAGATGACTTATTGACCTGGACGGAGGGAGTAGAAAAGTCTGCAAGCATATATCGAGAGAGACGTGTAGTCCGATAGTATATAGTAAAGTTTGTGCTATATGCATGTACTTGCAAAATGCGTAATAATACACAACGTTTCCAAACTTTCCCTTTTACATACTTAATTAAGGACGCTAAAAATTCATGAACGTTCGGGATTTATCATTTGCGTCCCAAAACTAATGAGATCGCCTTAAGAAACAAAAATTATACTCCTCCTAAAAGCCACGGCGCTCGCAGGAGCGCTTGCAGCGCGCCACGAGTGCCCTGGTGCGCGGCCGTTTCCCAGCGCGCCGACACAACGCCTCTTCCTCAGCCTCTCAACTCGCGAGGTGCTGATTGGAGGCTTGCCGGCGGGCGAGCGCGATCTCACCGGTGTGGTGATCCGGCGCCAACAGGTACTCCTCCTGGCTGGAAGCATGCACTCGGTCCACGTACCGGCAAGCGTAGATGAGGGGCTTGGACCCGACTGCACTCAGGGCGTCGGCACGGGCGTCCTCCGCCACCCTCACGGCCCTCGCACGAGCCTTTTGCCAAAGAACCAATTGCTTGACTCTCTCGGACGCGACATAGATCTCCCAGAAAGCTTGTTGCACGGTGCGCTTCTCTTCCTCGGCCTTCTTCTCCGGCTCTATTTTGGCGCGCTCTGCTGGAGGCAAAGCCTCCCACAAGGCGACATCCATTTCTTGCCAAAGCTGCTCAAGGCTGGGGGGCTCGGCGGGTGGTGCGGCGTTCACCTCGTAGCGGGGAGCCGACGTGTCCTCCAACGCGCGTGCTGGAAAGATTGGGAACGCCGACACGTCCACCTAGATGCGTCGCGGCGAGGAGCGGAACGCCAACGCGTCCTCCTCGACTAGTGGCGGCGAGGAACGGAACGGCAATGCGTCGCGTCGTGGCGAGGAGCGGAACACCGACGCGTCCTCCTCGACTAGTGGTGGCGAGGAACGGAACGGCGACGCGTGACCATCCGCGCGGTGCAGCGAGGGGCTCCTAGCGCTTGGGAGGGGCGATGCCATGGTGGTCGACGTGAGAGGGAGGGGGAGGAGATAGCGATGAAGGTGAACATGAGGGGGAGGAGATAGCAATGTCGTGGGAGGTGCAATGGCACACCTACATAAGATATGGACTGAGCTGCACTGACTTAACTGTAGGTCCAGTTGCGTCACTGACATGTGGGCGAATACACTGCTGGGCCCGTATGTCAGTGACCCAATGCACCTGATGTTAATTAAAAGCTACGTGGGCATATTTGTTGGAGTAAATTACGGGGGAGTGAAGGGGTGGAAATATTACTGGTCACAGCGGATTGGACGAGTGTGGGGGGAGGAGGGTCATGCATGCAGATTTTTTCACACGGGGTGGAGTGGTGGGACCGCCGGAGGGAGATGGAGAGTTTGGCAGGCATATTGTTTCCACACATGGAGAGGAAAAGATTTGGAGATGAACAGGCTTCCTGCAGGTATGGGGAACGGTGCATAATAAGTAATCTTGCATGCCGGGCTAGGTATAGTCTCAAGTCATTAAAAACATACACGCCCACACATGTTCATATTTCAAGGTGCACTAAATTTTTGCATGCGATGATTAAGGCTGGCCATAATGGTGGTATCTTAGCTGGTATCATGCACACGGGAATAGCAAACATGCTGATGTGGCAAATAATTAAAGAAGAGAGGGGGGGGGGGGGTTAGAGTAACTAGTGTTCATGATGCATTGGTAAACACATTTTTTTGTGAAGAACGACAGCTTTAGTTGAGTACTTTTGCAGACTTCGAAAACTATTCCACCGCCTCTACTATCTTGCTAAGAGTAGGTGAAATTTTTGAGTCGAGCCCTTTAAACTAGAAGGGAGGTAGTGATACTCTAATAGCTAGGTGTGTAAGTAATCTTACAAAAACCAAATAATCCCAAAACACGTAGGCGCGGTGCATTAACTTCTACCTCATTTCTTGTTTCTTGGCATATCAACCAATGAGAGATGAGGGTGTGCATGCTTTTAATGACCTAAGACTATCAAACATGACATGCTGTGGTTAGTTCATTGCATGAAATATTATTTAATTAGCAAATGAACATTAATGTCTCCCGTTTTCCCCTCCTCCTTGGTCACGGTGCACAGCCTAAGATGATTTACTCACCTAGACGGAGGGAGTATCAACATTCACAATGTCAAATCAATATTTTCACACTCATTATAAAACGTAGTTCTTATACTCATTATAATCAGTATTGTAGATATTGACATTTTTAGTATAAATTTGGTCGTGGGATTTCATTGATGCCTGTCAAAGCGTGGAGGAAGCAGAGCTTAGGGCTTGCATTGCCGGTCTCTACATAGGTATTTCTCTTCATAATCCTGTAATTTTAGAGACTGATTGCGCTTTTGTGATAGCGTCTCTTGCATCGGGGGACTATGACAGGTCTGCTATGCGTGACCTGAAGATGAAAGCGTTGAGCATCTCGAAGTTGATCAACAATCTTTAATTGTCAAAGATTAGCCGTTTGGCCAATAAGGTGGCACACTTAATCGCTAAGTATAGCTTTGACAATAGAATAGATGGCATTCTTATAAATAACGTACCGCCCTGTGTGGTGAATATTGTATCGAATGAGTGTACTGGTGTGGCTGGTTAATTAATATAAGGTGGTGTTAAAAAAAGTATATATTTGGTCAAACACTTTGCAAATGGTTGACGGGAGTAAAAAGGACCAGAGGGAGTATCATGCATGCGGAGTAGGCAAAAAAATTGCTCATTTATAGCCGGTCAAAGTCTCAAAAGGCGGGACCGTGCGAGGGAGGCGAAGGTCGTGGGAGGCGCGACGGTTGTCGGAATTAAGTGAAGTTACATCCATGCGCCGGCATGGCGTGCGAATAGGCAGAAGCTAGACCGTCAGGCCTACGATATGGGTCTAGTAGACATGACATCTAGTGGGTCCTGCATAGTTCTCGAGAACTCTTTGGGGGCTTGCAGCCGTTTATCCATCAGGCAAGCCAGCAACCCCACGCTGTTCGCACGCCCTACTCGTCCCCGTCTTCTACCTCACAACAGTTTGCTCCTAGTCGTCCTGTCCTTTCACATTAGTTCGCTCCTAGTTTTTGCGGGGTACAACTGTTCAACTTCTCCTAACCCTCCTCCAAAATCCATGGCCTCCCAAATCTCCATGGTCGCCGCTGAGTACCAGGTTAGAGCCATCACCAGTGATCAGTTCATCGACATCTACACATGTGGATCCGCGACGGTGAAAGCATGGCTTGCTCGCTTCCTACGCATGTTCAACAGTTCAACGGATGAGTGGGCGCTGGGCTAGATGTTGAGTGCACCACAGTCCTGGGACGAGAGAAGGATCTTAAGGACCAAGAGAGGAAGAAGCCCGCCATGATCCAGGTTTGCGTACATAACATTTGCTTGGTCTACCACATATGCCATGCCGACGTTGAGTGCCAGGATTTTAAGAACTTCCTCAAGGAGAAAAGAGTGAAATTCGTTACTGTAGGTTTTAAGAACGACAGAGATGTCCTGCGTCGGATAGGTCTCGTTGTAGGCCAGCCCTTCGATCTCCAGAAGGCAAGCCTGGTGTCCTCCTCTCAACCTTTAATGCTGACCCTGGCAGCAGCCATGATTGATCCTTCGTACACTAAACTGAAGAAACCTCATCACGAGTTTCATCATGCATGGGAGTTGAAGACACTAGATGAAGATCACATCCTGTACACAACAATGGATGCCTACCTTTGTTTAAATATCTACTTGGGTTGGATGAAGAAGCAGAGCCCAGTGTCCGGTTCAAGCAAAGAAGCGTCGGCAAAGAGGAAGAGGAAGAGGGACGAGGACGAAGTCTAGGACGTGGACTCGGACTCCGAGTAGGTGGTAGTGCCGTCGCTCATGCTGGTTCTACTGCAGTGTCAAGCGAACTAGTTGCTTAGTTTATTTTCAAGGGTGTGTTGTGTTGAGGCCCCAGCAGAACTATGCTTATGTTCTTTCTTGTTATTTGAACTCTTTAGTACGTGGAGTAGTACTAGTACTATGTCTTACTACTGTTCTTCTTGCAGTTGGTACTACTGCTTGTATCTTCGTGCTCCTACTGTACTTAATACGTTCGTACTAGTAGTATAATTTGGGTCAGTCGATTTGTGAAAGAAATTCGATGGAGCGAAGGAAGAAGATGGCAGAAGAGGTGGAAGAAGCCCTTCTAGCCATCCATGTTGCATCAAGCGGCTCACATGAGTCGACTGACCCAAATTGCTCCTTCAGATTGCAGGATCCATGTGGCATTCAAGGTCTCGAAGGTAGATTCCGCGTCCGCACCCGGTTTGCAGGCTCGACGCGCGCGCGACCGGCTTCCGCCGTGACAGCCACCATGCGCGCCTCCTCCGCGCGGGCGGAGACGACAATGACACACTAGTTCCTCCTCGCCGGCGTGCTGGAGCACGCGCTCGTCCTCCTCTTCATACGCTGCGTGCATAGACGCGGCTCCACCAGCTGCTCGCGTGCTTGGCAACACGGCGGCATGGCGAGGAGGGACTGCAGACGACATGAGTGGGCGATCCTTCGGCTTCATGGCACAGGGATGGCGGCGACACGGCGGTGATGGGCGAGAAATTGTTAGCCGGAGCAGGCGGGCGCCGGCATGCGCAATGGCGGCGGCGGCATATTGATGAGTGCGCGTATGGGAGCTTACTTTAGTTTTATATAAGGTTGGTCAAACTTAAAAGAAAACCGTACTAGTACACGTAAACATTAGACTTAGGCAGTGCTTTTATTAATTTTTTTAAGTTAGTACCACAGCCATGATATGGAATCCTGTGCAAGCGCGTGAATCGCGGCCGCACGGTCGACCGAACGGTGCGTCACCATGTCGCGCTCGAAGGACATCCACCGAAACTTTTTGTGTGTGTGAAAACAATCCTCGAATATTACTCAAGTTTTTTTTCCTGGGAAAGTTCTTAACGCTGCAATATTTCCATATATTTGAATTTAGCTCCAGTTTGTGTTCTATTTGGATTTGGACGTTTTAGGTGCGCCCTAGTTTTTTAATACTTCTTTTGTGTGTGTGACTGAGAGAGAACGTGTGTATGTTTCCATATGTGTGTTGTGGCAGAAGGGCAATGTGGAGACGGTGTGCGTGTGATACAGACATAGAGAGGTGTGAATGTGCAAATGATCATGCATGAGTGAGACATAGACAGATGCCGATACGTTGTGTATACATGAGAGAATGGTCTTCTAGTTTACTTGTGTGTGTGTGTGAGAGAGAGAGAGAGAGAGAGGAGCATCCGTAACACAACAACCATCTCTCTCGATTCGTCCGTCCCTCGCACGATCGCATGCAACACATGCATCAACGCGCACATTTTGACATCCTCACTCGGCCCCTGCCCACCTCAAGGCCCGCACAATATCTTCGTGAATACCCATTTCTCTCCTTAGGTTTGTTTTCGCTCAATATCTGACACACACGCACGCGCGCGCGCACACACACAAACACACACATGCAGCACAACACACACACACACTCCCCCGAGCACATAATTCATCCCCATCCAAGGTTACATGGCGACCACTCTCTCTTGTGCGTCTTTGCACCCCGACATGCACAACACCTCAATCTTCAAAGAGGGCATCGAGCAGATCGAAGACGGCGACCACACCGCGCTGGAGAATGCGGGGTCATTTGGAAGCAGGGTGATGTGACGACGGCTGACTGACTCCTCCCCCCACCCTCTCTCTCTCTTTCACAAAATTACCAATCCCTCTCTCCCCCGCACAAAATTGTCAATCCCTCAACCCATGATATCCTTCCCCTCTCGTCCATCTTTTTCCAGCTCTCTCATCAAACTTGTTGTCTCTTCTCCTTCCACGTATATAGAATCCGGATGCACACACATCTCACGTATATTACATGTCTCCATCTTTCTCACAGACCTAACTTCTTCCTCTCTCTCTTTCTCTTTCTCTCTCTCTCTCTCTGTCTTGTTAGGTTTGTCTCCTACTCTCTCGTCCACATACATACAATCTTTTCCGCCCTATCTGCTCCATCTTCAAAAGCTCTCTCTGCACGTTTCATTCACACAATGGGATATGTCAAAATGTTGCTTCTATAATGGCTGATGTAGAGTTTTTGTTGTTTTTGTTGCATCCTACAAAGTAATAACTATGAAATGCATTTAGATTCTCATTTGACTGGGATTATGTGAGTTTGAGCATGTTGTGAAGTACTATAGACCTTGTATACATCTTGGGATTCGACAATGACTGTAACTATTGAATTGTATAGACCATTACATTCGAAGTCAATAGCCTAATATATTTATTTAACAATTTCAACAAATGATTAGTTCACTACAAACTAAGAAAACAAATGTGTACTCCCTCCATTTTTATTTAAGTCCGCGTATTAGCATTGGTCAAAGTCAAGTTTTGTAAACTCTCAGAAAGCTTATAACAAAAACTATTAACATATACAATAACAAATAAATACCATTAGATTCATTATTGAATGTACTTCCACATCATACGTATTTGTTATGGTAAATGTTTATATTTTTATATAAACTTGGTCAAACTTTAGGAAGTTTGACTTTGGTCAAACCTAATATGCAGAGTTTACTACTAATACTCGCTACTAGTTGCTTAGCCGAATCACTCAACACGCCACACGGGGAGTCTAGTGTCACAAAATTTTGAGGTCGGTGGGAAAATCTCCCGCGACCCTGATTCGAGCAGTGGGAAGTTACCATCATAGCCTTCGGAACAGGCCTACGGACGACGCTTGGTAGGTGGCTGTATTCGTAACTTCAGGTTCACCCTACCTAGCCAACCCCACCCCGGCACCCAGAGTAGTACACCTGAATACTCCCCATTTTCTATCCCCACCGCAAAATAGACTTCTCCACGGCACCGCAGCCTTCGTGCTCCACCCCTTTACATCGGCGCGCTCGTCCACCATAGCGCATCTGCCTCATCGACGACCTCGTACGCTGCACTGGAGCCAGTCCACCGTCGTCATCGTAGATGGAGCCTCTTCCCCGGCATCGTCTTCCATGGTCTCGAATCTGCTTCCCGGAAGCCGACGCCAAGCGCAGAATTACCACCATCGTGGACAATGAACTGACTCCCGTTGCCGACCATGACTCATAGAGGCTGCTGCGACCATCGTTCTCCTCCTCGATTGGTAATGTGTGTATTGAATCACTTAGCAGTACATGTGCAGTTCCAATTTTGTTCATACCTACCCTTTAGTTTTCCTGGGTGCTATTGTTAGTGTAAAAGTAATTGGTTATAGCCTCCATTGTCCAACAGAATATCAGCTTGTAATTGTGCGTCACTCCTATATCGCGCTGTGCTTGGGTAGGTTTTTCATCTGCAACCTGTAGTATGGCAAATGATGGAAAGGTTTTTAGAACTAGCAAGATGCCCATGCGTTGCACGCATCAAGATGCATTTGTATGAGTAGTTTATCTTGTGGGAGAAAAGGATGAACGAGGGAAGGCCTTATTTGCAAATCTGGAGAGGGGTATGGGTATCTTTTTGCAAAATTCCCATTTGTTTCCTTCCTATCTGTCAGATGTAAATCAGACGGCCTATATTGCATGAAAAAAAAGTATAGAGAAAAAAAAGTAGACTGTAAAGGAAGTAGAGATAAATATTAAATATTAAATGTAAAATAAATATAACCGTAGAGAAGAGAGTAGAGATAGCAGAGACACCGGGAAAGGATCGCGCGCGCGCGGGAAAAAGCGGCCGGGCGTGCGCTAGTTTTGGCACGCGGCGTCCAGCGCGCTTTATAAAATCCAACGCCCTCCTACCGCTCTATGCTTTGCCACCGCTCTGTGCCTCGCCACCGCTCTCTCCCAGCTCTTTTTCGCCTCGCCGCCGCCGTGCCACCATGCCGCCGCGTCGCCGGGAAACTTAGGGATACCGCAGCATCCGCGCGTGCCCCTCCGGCGGTTTCTCCGCCGAGATCCGGTTCCGTGGGATGCGCCTCGGCCTCGGCAATTTCGACACCAACAACGAGGCCGCCCGCGCGTATGACGCGGCGGCATGGCGCCTCCGGTGGCCTCATAGAACATTGAACTTCCCTAACGTGCCGACGCGGGAGCGGGCGCAGGAGCTCGTGCCTCTGCCGCGGCTTAGCACCGACGAGGATCATCGCGACAACCGAAGGCGGGAGCACCATATCGGCATCATCGAGATGGATGAGGAAGCCATGGCGCTGTGGCGCCAACACTTCCCGCAGGACATCATCAACGAGTGTGAGTTCTACGTGCAAAGGAGGGCGGAGAGGGATAAGAGGAGGGCGGAGCAATCCGCCTATCGCGAGGACAAGCGTAGGCGAAAAGCGGACGCTCAATTGAACATGAGGCTAGGAGCAACGTCGCCCTGGGAATCCGACGACGATCAGTATCTTCACGCCTACAGTCAGACGTCGGAGGAGGACATCACCAAGGAGGATTCGGATGACGAGGAGTAGTTGAATTATCTTTTTTTATCTATCTATGCTGAGAACTATCCTCTACTCTCTAGTATCTACTTCTCAATTTCAGCATTGTAAACGCTTTTTTAAAGCGTCGCGCGTTGCAATTCTGTTGGAGATGCTCTAACATGGCAGACGAGTGCTTTAATGTTGCCCACAAGATGCGCGAGTATTACTAGTAGTATTTTTCTTGCCATGTTGAGATTTTAAAACCATGAGTGTGAACATGCAGAGGAGCAATGAAGACCAAACATGGGATATTCGGGACATCTTCTAGGAGCGTGGCAAGTTAAAGAGGAGCTGCACCGAACCTATAAAACGAGCTTTGGTAAGTAACACCCTTTCAATTACTTTCGTTTAGCCTCGTGTTCTTCTATGTGTATATGTTGTAGTTTCTGTTTCTCTTAAGCGTGGTGTTCTTCGATGTGTAATAAGAAGAGTCTTAATCGTCCTAATGCTTTCGTTTTTAACTTTATGTAGGAAGTGGGTGTTCTCACCTTCTAGTCTGTTTTTATATTTCTTTTCCTTTTGAATTCACTTCTCCGAGTTCTGTTTATCTGGCTTCTACTAAATGGATCTAGGTTTTCTGAGTATTGATATAAAAAAGAAGTAACTTCATGTCAGGATGCAGTTCCTGCGAGGAGGGAAGTATGGTCAACCTCGAGATCATGTTTCCAAAATGAGGCTGGATTACACACAAGGTGCCAGTTCCCTAGTGATGCTGGATTAGACACAAGGTGCAAATTCCCAGATGATGCTGGATTACACACAAGCCAGGTGGAGTCGTCAGCTGTTCGTGTCCTCGTGGCATTAGTAAAGGCTGAAAGAAAGCGTGCAGCAACCCTTGAGAATGTAGTTGAGTTCCTGAAGAAGCGAAAAGAGCAATCAGATGCTCTCTTCACCCAAGCCAAAGAAGAGATGGAAGAAGCCAGAAATAAGCTAGCAGAGGCAGAGCAGGCTAGGCGTCTCCTGCTATCTAAAACTGTTGTCAATACAAAATTTCCTTCATAATAGCTAGGTTCAAATGTTTATCCAGTCACCTTGCCTGTTGTGATGTCTGTGCATCTACTGATGTGGCACACAATGTTTTTTTGGGTCATGTAATAACAGCAATTACTTTCCAAACAATAACAGACGAAGCATTGGACATGGTCTAGTTCACGCGCAAGCCCGACATTCCAAGTTCAACTTCCATATCAAATTCATGTTCACAGATATCTGCACATTCATACAAAATGTCCACAACCATGATTCACTTCAAAGCCAAAAAATGTGAGGAGAGTTATAAATAAAGAAAAACCTCTACTAGTTCCTGCTACCAGTGCGAGCACAACAAGTCAAGACCATGCATAAATTAATTATATTTTAGTCATGTTTTCTGTTCTAAAATGCCTGCCGGCTCGCGGAAGGACGTGTTGCCGGCACACGTGCGGATTCAATGAAGGCAGGCAGGGCAGTCTTAAGCTAGTTGCACGCGGCGTGGGGGCGTGCTCAGCCAGGCCTGCAGCGAGTGTGGCCCTCTTGGCCGGCGCGCCGGTTCGATGCCTGCTGTCCGTGTCAAAACCGGTGGATCTCGGGTAGGGGTCCCGAACTGTGCGCCTAGGCGGATGGTAACAGGAGACAAGGGACACGATGTTTTTACCCAGGTTCGGGCCCTCTCGATGGAGGTAAAACCCTACTCCTGCTTGATTGATATTGATGATATGGGTAGTACAAGAGTGGATCTACCACGAGATCAAGGAGGCTAAACCCTAGAAGCTAGCCTATGGTATGATTGTTGTAATGGTTGTTGTGTCCTACGGACTAAAACCCTCCGGTTTATATAGACACCAGAGAGGGCTAGGGTTACACAGAGTCAGTTACAATGGTAGGAGATCTACATATCCGTATTGCCAAGCTTGCCTTCCACGCCAAGGAAAGTCCCATCCGGACACGGGACGAAGTCTTCAATCTTGTATCTTCATAGTCTTGGAGTCCGGCCGATGATGATAGTCCGGCTATCCGGACACCCCCTAGTCCAGGACTCCCTCAGTAGCCCCTGAACCAGGCTTCAATGACGATGAGTCCGGCGCGCATACTGTTCGGCATTGCAAGGCGGGTTCCTCCTCCGAATAATTCATAGAAGATTGTGAACACCAGGATAGTGTCCGGCTCTGCAAAATAAATTCCACATTCCACCGTAGAGAGAATAATATGTACACAAGTTCAATCTGCTGACGTATTTTGTGGCACGACGTCACGCCACTACCAAGCCTTCACTTGAATCGTTTTTTATTATACCACCTCAGCGCGTTTAGCGAAGCGGTTTCCTTGGCATGTCTTGTCGAAGCAGAGATCGTGTTCCCCTTATTCCGGGATCCCCATCAATACGGATGTGGGTAACCCAACCGTGCCCGTTGCCACGCCCCCTCTATCGGAGGCGAGTCCCGAACGGTCACGGGAACGGCTCTTGGTATTCTTCCTCTTTATAACGGGACCAAGGCTTTGTTTCTTTTCTTCAACCTGCAATCGAATCTGCTCCTCGCCCCGAGTTCCAACACCCAGAGCCCTAGATTCGAGCGCTTCGGACCTTCAACAATGTCCGGCTCCGACCTATAGGGCCGGTGGATGCCCTCCTCCGTCACGGAAGAGGACGTGCTAAAGCTGCGAGAGGCCAAGTACCTGACTTACGAGATTTCGCACAGGTTGCCCACCAAAGGGCAAGTCATTCCCACCCCCGAGCCCGGCGAGTATGTTGTGTTTGTATCCCACCTCCGTCGGGGCTTAGGCTTCCCGATGGATTCTTTTGTGAGAGGGCTCATGTTTTATTATGGGTTGGAATTCCACGACTTGGCTCCGGAGTCCATCCTCCTTATTTCTTCATTCATCGTCGTCTGCGAAGCCTTCCTCCGCATTACCCCTCACTTCGGCTTGTGGCTGAAGACCTTCGATATGGAGCCAAAGATGATTGAGGGGCGTCAAGCAGAGTGCGGCGGGGCGGCCGTAAGCAGGAGGGCTGATGCCCCGTGGCCTGAGAGCTCCTTCCAAAAGGAGCTTGGCTTGTGGCAATAGGAGTGGTCTTATATCACCGCTCCCAGGGGCAGCAGGCACAAGCCGCCGCCCGTCTTCCGCTCGGGACCTCCACGACGACTGATGTCGTGGGTCAACCAATGGCTCAACTGGGGGCCGTCAAAGGACGTGCCCCTATGCAGGGCCGGATTCAAGACCTCCAAGCGAGGGAGATCGATCTGGTCGTGGTGATGCAGGTTATGCTGATTAGGCGTCTCCTGCCCCTGCAAACGCCGTCCTCTCCGGCTGTGGGAATTTAATCCGGAGGGACCACGGATTCTCCAACACTTCATGGGTACGACACCTGTGGAGATGTACAAATTGTTCTTCGGATCACGGGAGGTGTGTCCGGAATTGACCGAGGACGCCGGCCTAAGCTGCAATCGCCCGAATACACAAGTAAGTAGCTCTGTGTTTGGACATACCGTTTTTTTGCCTTTCTACAATTCGCCTTTTAACCAGTGGTCCTTTAACAGGAGTGGATAGCACAAGCAAAGCTGATACGGTGTCCGGCCCCCCTCCCAGAGACCGCGCCGGATCCCGTGCTGGTCAGGATGCTTGGGGTTGTGCCTTCAGAGGAAGGCGAAGGGGAAAACCGAGGAGCTACCGCCTCGACCAAGGAGGCTTTTGAGAAAGGGGGGATCGAGAATCCCTCCCTCCAAGGGGAGAAGACGACCGCCTCCAAAAACCCGGAGGCCAAAGCCCCGAAGCGGGGGAAGAGATCTTCACCAGAGGGTCCTGCATCCGGGGAGGCCCCGGCCGCACAATCTCCCCTAAAGAATCAGCCCTCCAGCAAGCCATGAGTAGAAAAAAGGGAGTTTTGTAATAAGGGACATCCCTATTTGTGCTTCTGAGGATAACTTAAGTTTTTACCTTGTAGTTCGGATCTCCGTCCCTCTCAAATGAGCTCGTCGCCGGGGGACCTTCGTCCGGAGATGGTGGAGAGCGAGACGCCTCCGTCCGCTGCGCCGTCAGGTGGGGCGGACGACCCCGAGGTGTCATCACGGAGGGTATCCCCGAGTCCGGCAGGGCCGAGGAGTTCGGCGCCGACTAGTGTTTGGCCGGGGGAGCTGAAGGATCTGCTTGAGAGCGCGTCTATCTCAGAAGATCACCATGCATTGATGAGTATGGTGATTAGAAGGATTTCGTCCGCCAAAGGCGGTTGCGTGATGCCGTCAGGAGTTTGCTGGCGGGGTTTGAGGTACGTAAAAATGACATACCTTTTGACAGTTTTACACACAAAGTGCGCCCTGTACAAATAGTAGCCCCTGAGACTCGGTAGGTTGTCGAAAGCGACAGCGTGCCGAGGATCAAAATCGCAGGTTTTATTTTTCGCCTTTCCTATGCAGGTGGCGGATAGTCCGGGGGCCAGCCGGACTGATGGAGTTGCTGAACTAAAGTGGCAACTCGATGTTGCGCATGCGGACATCGCGCTAGTCAACAGGCGACTTGACGAGTCGCAAGGTAAGTTTTTTTTGGTGATCACCTAGTAAGGGAGCCGAAGCCCACTCCTTACAACATATGTGTGAAATGCAGATGGTGCCGCTGCTGTGGAGAGCCTTTGGGCCAAACTTGCTCGAGCCAAGGAGCAGGCCAGAAGGAGTGATGTGGCTGCCTTAAGGGCGGCCAAAGGGCTAGAAGCCGAGAGGGCTGCTTGCTGCCGAAGCAGGGAGGAGATGGCCGAGATGGCCGTGAAGTTGAAAGATGCTACCGACCGCTATGAGGTCCTTGAAAGGGAACGCCGAGCGAAGCAGGAAGACCTGGTGAAGGCCACCGCCGAAGCCAAGGATGCCCGTTCTGCAATGCGGGCTATAAAGGAGGAGCTGCGTCAGGCCGGAGATATTGTGGCTGGCAAGCCCTTTCTGCTGCGCAGGAGGTTTACGGATCCGAAATATGCTCAGCTTGGCCAGCTATGGGGTCCGGAGGATCCTTATATGGACTTGGCTGCGAGTGCGGCAGATGCTGTTGTGCACTTCCGAAGTCAAAAGGATCACGAGACGGAAGAGCTTTTTTGGTCTCAATTCCATAGTCCGAAGCATTCACTTCCGCTGACCGATCAGTTAGCTGAGTGGGCTGAGCTGAATAGATTGTCCGGTCTTGCCATGACGGATATCGTGGCTCATGTCTGGCCGGATAGGACCAAGCCGAAGAGCTATTTTGGCTTATTGCAGCAATTCTTTGGGGCGGTGTCGCATATCCAGGCGATGAAGCGGTCGGCCTGCATAAAGGGTGCACGGATGGCCCTCGCCCGTGTGAAGACACACTGGACGGAGATGGATGCCACTGCTGTTGCGACCCAGGGTTCGGACGAAAGCCGGTTACCCGCCGAGCACTATTTTGGGGAAGTTCTGCGTGGTGCTCGTGTAATAGAGTCGCAGTGCTCAAAAAATGTCGTGTTCAAATGAACATTATGATTTGTAAAACGATGTTTATGATATAAGCGCTTTTTATACTTGTGCGGTCAAGTATTGAAATATCTCCTGTGCGGCCGTTTATGTATACGTGTGTATAACCTGAAAGATGGCAGTCATCGGCTTCAGCCCCCACGCATAAGGTGCGGGGGTGTTTGCAAAAAATATCGCATTTTCACACTTAATCCGACGTCTCGGTCCTGTGAAGGAGGTGGTAGCGTAGCAAACGAGGCAACCGGACTATAATGCTTTATCACTTTCACTTATCCATAGGAGTTCGAGGGTAGGGCTACGATATAGCCCCTGAGGGCACCACGCTCTCCGAATTCGGGGCGCGTATGTGCCTGACCGGGAAACGGTCCTTCGTCAAAGCGGAGGAATTCTAAACATTCCGATAGTCGATCGAATGGTTGACCAGTCTCTCGCTATGTCATGACAGCCAGTTTTCGGCTTTCTCTACTGATGTGCTCGCCTAGCCGAACTGGGGCACAATCGCAGTAGTTCTCCTGGTGCCGCGTTAGCCGATGATACGGAATGTAAGGCAACAAAACATAGGAGCCGGGCAAACCCAACATTTGACCAAAGACATGACTCGGAGCTGATGCATATAAGGCCTAACTCGAGACGCCGAACACTCCCTAAGGTATTCGGTCTTTATAATAACGGGAAGAACAATGCCCTAAGCCCCTAGTGTCCAGGTACAGGCAAGAATTTCTAGCGCGGCCGATGCCAAAACGCCAGCCTCCTCGTTGGTTATGGTGAAAACCCGTGGGATGGTAATCAACAAAAGACAGTAAGAAAGGTTTACACAGGGACTTAATCTAAAAAGAATCCTTGCGATGGGTCCCTGCTGCACGTCTGCGCATGTGTCTCCGTTGTGCCGTATCCTGCACGGGTGTGCACGTTGTTCATCTGTAAAAAGAGAGGAACTTAGTTTGAAAGGAGATCGTGCGAAAAGTGTATTAAAAATTGAAATATTAATGAATGAATAAAGCTGAGCCTATATTAGCTCATTATTGCTCGTACGCACAGCCCCTTGTGAAGGGGTGTGCGGCTAGGGAGCCCCTAGCTTATTTATGCCGGACTCGTCTAGCCGTGTCCGGGGTCTTGAACGACCTTTTAATGAAATGATGCCGCGTGGACCGGGCATTTTAAGTGTAAGAGACGCGTAATGTGGTATTGCGTTAAAGCGGACAAAAGCTTCACGTCCCAATAGTTCTTGATGGCTACTTTTGAATGGGGCGACATGAAAGATTAGCTTTTCGCGTCGGAAGTTGTCGGGTGACCCGAACACAACTTCTAGTAGTAAGCAGCCCGTGCACTTGGCGTAAGAGCCTGGCGTCACTCCTTTAAAGGAAGTGCGGCGATGTCGAATTTTGGTAAGGTCCACCCCCAACTTGCGGATTGTGTCCGGATATAGCAGGTTTAAATCGCTGCCCCCATCCATTAGGACTTGTGTAAATTGTAGTCCGTCGATTATGGGATCCAATATCAGTGCAGTCCATCCTGCGTTTCGAATACTTCTGGAATAGTCCAGGTGGTCGAAAGTAATTGGTTTTAACATCCAATCTCGGTGTTCCGCTGGGGTGGACCGTGCGACACGTGCTGTAGCGGGTGCCGTACTATTTTTCCGTACTATCACATGAAGTGAGTTTACTGTTTTGACTTCTTGTGGGAAAGTCTTCTGTTTTCCGGCGCTCTGCTGGTGGGGTTCGTCATCATCCTCGCTTGGCGCGTCGAGCCCCTTGTGTTCGGCGTTGAGTCGGCCGGACTGTTTTAAAACCCAACAATCTCGGTGGGTGTGGTTTGCAGGCCTTCCGGAGGTACTGTGGACTTGACATATCCGATCCAAAATTTTGTTTAAATTGGATAGCTCTTCACTGTTGTCCTTAAGAGGCAGTGTTTTGTTGTTCGGCCGCGAGCTTTTGAATCCGGCGTTGACCGCCGTGTTCTTTGGGCTTTTTTCTTTATGTCGGCGCTGATCTTTTCTGCGCCGTGATTTTTCGTTTCCATCTCTGATCTCGGATGTACTCGGGTCGCTGGTGCTGCATCTTGCTAGCCAGCTGTCTTCCCCCGCGCAAAAGCGGGTCATGAGGCTTGTTAGCGCGGCCATTGTTCTCGGCTTCTCTTGGCCGAGGTGTCTGGTGAGCCATTCGTCTCGGACATTATGTTTAAAAGCTGCTAAGGCTTCGGCGTCCGGACAATCGACTATTTGGTTCTTTTTGGTAAGGAACCTGTTCCAGAATTTGCGCGCTGACTCTCCGGGCTGTTGAGTTATGTGACTTAAATCCTCTGCATCCGGAGGGCGGACATAAGTCCCTTGAAAATTTGCTCTAAACACGTCCTCGAGCTCTTCCCAACTTCCAATAGTGTTTTCTGGGAGGCTTTTGAGCTAATGCCGAGCTGGCCCTTTGAGCTTGAGGGGTAGATATTTTATGGCGTGGAGATCATCTCCTCTAGCCATGTGTATGTGGAGGATGTAATCCTCAATCCAGACTCCAGGGTCTGTTGTTCCGTCGTATGCCTCTATGTTTACGGGTTTGAACCCCGCTAGAAATTCATGATCCAGCACCTCATCGGTGAAACATAGTGGGTGTGCGGCGCCCCTGTATTTGGGTGTGCCGTTGTCTTCGAACACTCGGCGTGTTGTGTTGCTTCCTGGGGCCCTCTTTTTTGGCACGTAAATGGACCTGACCGGGCCGTCTGTTTTCCCAGGATCATGAGTCGGCTTGTGTGCGGCGCCGCTTATCGCTTTTGGCCTGTCACCTGGTCGTCTATCCGGCCAGGCGGCCTCTTTGCTCTCTGACTGTGGGGGCTCTATGGCCTCCTCGTCGAATTCTGGCAGCAGCTTGCGCTTCGGGTAGCTCTTTGTTTGATGGCCATTGCCATATTTGTCCGCGGTCTTGAGTACTTTGCTCCACCTCATTCTGAGTATGTCTTCCGCTATTTTGAGCTTCCGTTTTTCCTTCTTCAGACTTCTTGCAGTGGCGAGAAGTCTTTTGTGAAGGTTCTTATGCTCCGGTGGCGTGTCCGGCGTGAGATCGTCTGGACTGTTGTTTTCGCCGGGCATAGATTGATTATCTAATTCATCCTATTCGGATGGTTGCTTGGTTGCATGGTCGTCGCCCACTGGTTTGCCCTGCTCTATTGCTGGGTACTTAGGAGTGCCGTTGTTGTCGAGGCGGGACTTAGGGTGGCACCTACGTCGCCGTTTTGGTTGTTTTTCGGTGGAATCATCCTTTGCCGATTCCCGTTGTTCCTCGTTATCGCTTCCTTTTGGGGTGTCCACCATATATACATCATGGGTTGTAGTTTCCTTCCAGTGCCCCGTAGGCGCTGGTTCTTGGTCGTCTCCGGCATCGTCGTCCATACCGTCGATGTCTTCGGAGTCGTAGTCTAGCATGTCAGTTAGATCGTCGACAGTGGCTATAAAGTGGGTGGTGGGTGGGCTTTGAATTTCTTCGTCGCCCACATCCCAACCATCCTGACCGCAGTCCGGCCAGGGCTCTCCTGATAACGAGAGATGCTTTAGCGAATTCAAGATGTCGACAAAGGGTGAGTGCTGAAAGATGTCCGCGGCGGTGAACTCCATGATCGGCGCCCAATCGGATTCGATTGGCAGGGGCGCATGAGGCTCGGAGTCCGGCAAGGAGTCCGGCACCTCTGAGTCACGAGCTTTATAAGGGACAAGGTCAGTATTCGGCTCCATCGCCGTAGAAGTTGCAGTTCCCGAGGCGGTGTCTAGCCACCTGACCTCGATCTGCGCTGTCGGCTCCGAACTATAGGTCAGAGCGGACTCGTGTGCGGCCTCCAGGGCACTGTCCGGCGGCAGAGCTAAATCATGCCCATCGTGACAGTGCGGCACGCTCGGCTATGGCTCGAATCCGTCGAAGATCAAGTCTCCGCGGATATCCGCCGTGAAGTTTAGGCTTCCAAATCTGACCTGATGGCCAGGGCCGTAGCTTTCGATCTGCTCCAGATGGCCAAGTGACATGGCCCGCAGTGCGAAGCCGCCGAATACGAAGATCTGTCCGGGGAGAAAAGTCTCACCCTGGACTGCATTGTTGTTTGAAGAATCCATCAAGCCTATCGGTGACGACACAGAGGAACTCTCAATGAAAGCACCAATGTCGGTGTCAAAACCGGCGGATCTCGGGTAGGGGGTCCCGAACTGTGCGCCTAGGCGGATGGTAATAGGAGACAAGGGACACGATGTTTTTACCCAGGTTCGGGCCCTCTCGATGGAGGTAAAACCCCACTCCTGCTTGATTGATATTGATGATATGGGTAGTACAAGAGTGGATCTACCACGAGATCAAGGAGGCTAAACCCTAGAAGCTAGCCTATGGTATGATTGTTGTAATGGTTGTTGTGTCCTACGGACTAAAACCCTCCGGTTTATATAGACACCGGAGAGGGCTAGGGTTACACAAAGTCGGTTACAATGGTAGGAGATCTACATATCCATATTGCCAAGCTTGCCTTCTACGCCAAGGAAAGTCCCATCCGGACACGGGACGAAGTCTTCAATCTTGTATCTTCATAGTCTTGGAGTCTGGCCGATGATGATAGTCCGGCTATCCGGACACCCCCTAGTCCAGGACTCCCTCACCTGTGCTATGAGAGGTCGCGTCTGTGTCAGAGCAATCACTCCCTCCAGTCCTTTTTTGTTTGGGTATAACAAAATCTCGTTTTCCATTCACATTTTACAAGTAAAATTCATGGACAAACTTTGACCCAAAGTACGATGGGGACTAGTAAACCAGAATGGAGGTAGTAGTTTTTTTAATCAAAGAAGGGTTTCCCCTTCCGATTACTAAAAACCAGCATCTAAATCTAAACCATAGTATTTGCCCTAGAACTACCAGGTTCAACATCTCGCAACATAAACCCATACAACCATACGCCAAGGAGGTACGTAGTACTATGAATTCCATTTTCGCTCCATACCAATCGTTCTAAAAACTACTTACCTTATAACGTGCCATTGAAAATCGGAACTCTTAACCCCGCTAAAAAACGATATTTTAAACGTGGCTACTCGATCTGTGGCGACTGGCGAGCCACCGCGCTCCAAGTCGTTCACCTGTGGTCCCGGCCATCAACTCCTACAAAGGTGCTCCACCACGTACCCGGTACCCGCGAATGCAACAATCGTGCGCCTAGGGTTTTAGGGTTTATTTGTTAACGTCGCCTTTACATAACACTTATGTGTGCGAGACAGCGAGAGGCCGACTGCGTGCGTGCACCTCTTCTCTTCATATATGTACTCCACCGTTTGTCTGGTGTCCAAAAAATTATAATAACTACTAGCAATGTGCCAATGCGTTGCCACACGATCAAAGTAGATTAATACATATTCACCGATTTGATAGAAAAAAGTCTAGTTTTGAAATACGTATATCACTAAAAATATGTTATGTTTCACTCAAAACATATTCCTTTGGTGGTTGTGATGAGATAAGGGAGGAATGTTGTTGGTTGCAAGATTCGAGAAGTGGTATATGTCTAATTTCTACTCTTACTAGCAAGATGCCCGTGCGTTGCACAGAACATCAAGATCTTGTGGGAGAAAAGGATGAACGAGGGAAGGCCTTATCTGCAAATGTGGTGAAGAGTGCGGGTAAATTGCCATATTTTCCTTCCTATCCGTCAGATATATATCGGACGACCTACATTGCAGGATGGTAGGCCCACCATCATCACCAACTCTATTTTTATCCCTACTCTTATAAACAGCATTGTCGGTGATGATCGTGTTCCTGCCATCCTGCAATATAGGCCGTCCAATCTATATCTGACGGATAGGAAGGAAACTATGGCAATTTTGCAAAAAGATACCCACACCCCTATCCACATTTGTAAATAAGGCCTTCCCTCGTTCATCCTTTTCCCCCACAAGATAAACTACTCATACAAATGCATCTTGATGTTCCGTGCAACGCATGGGCATCTTGCTAGTTGTTGCAAAAAGCCCATGTGCGTGTGAGAGAGAGGGAGAGTTGAGGAGGACGGAGTGCATGTGTGACAAAGACACAAGTAGTGTGTGTGTGATAGGTATCAGCTTAAAATGAGGCGATAGTGTGTGTGTGTGCACGATCGAGAGGGCGTGTCTCAAGAAGGGAAGAAAAAGCTACATAGATACAAGGACTGAGAGAGAGACATGTATGCGATGGTGGAAGCACGAGTGTGCGGGTGTATAAACCTATCTAGAGGCTAGCTAGTCGATAAATGTTTGTGAGAGAAATACGAGTCGGGGTGCGAAAGTGAGAGTTTTGTGTGTGAGAGAGAGAGACGGTAGTCGGGAAGGGGAGTGGAAGAAGGAGTTGTGTGTGTGTCTGTGAGAGAGAGAGAGGAGACGGTAGCCGGGGTTGTCTGATCGGTAAACAAATGAATAATGTCAGTCTGGGATGGAGACGAAAAGGAGACCGCAAAAAATGTTGTGTCTACAGGAGAGAGAGAGAGAGAGAGAGTAATTTTAGTGGTATGAGTCATATGTAGAGACATATAGGGTGTGTGAGAGAATCCCACAGAGAGAAAGACAAAGTGAAAGACGATTGGAGACTGTGTGTGTGTCGGTGAAAAAGAAAGCTTAGGTACCGAGTGATACCAGAGAACAATAGAGACGTGAGAGATAATGAAAACCGTGTAATGTATAATGATAGGGAGAGTGTGACACTTCTCAAGGGAGACGTCGAGAGACCATGTTTGCGAGGATAGGAGAAACATGAAGTGAGCGTGCGGGTGAGCTGGAGAAAAGAGAGTGATAGCTACCTGAAGGAGCATGCATGCGAGAGAGATGGGCGTGAAAGGAGTGAACAAAAAAGGGATTCAAATATTTGAATTCGAGATGATGATACATGTAATCCATACTCGAACCAAAATTGATCTATCAAACATGCATACTCATATGAATTCACGCACATCTATGTTATTTAATATCTAGATATTACTGATCCATACATTTTAGTAGAACATAATTTGGTTAAATTTTTTCGAATTCAACCTTAAGATTTCGAGATCGTTGTATTTGTAAATCATATTATACATATAAAGGAGCAAAATTCTTTGTTGTTCTTTTGAAAGTATATATATAAATGATGTATATAGAATGTAATTCCAATTGAAAATGGATCTCGCCCGAAAAAAATAGTAGAATACAAACGGGATTCGAATTGAGTTGGCACGGTAAACGTGCACTGTGCAAAATTTTAACAAAGCGGGGAAAGTCGCAGTAACCCCGTCTGAAACCAAAATCTGCGAGATGGAAATCACTACTGCCTATCCCTGCCACGCAAAGCCTATCTGCTAGATTTCTATAGGTTTTGATAGGGGTAGGTTTGTAATTTCACCCAAACATGACGCAACCGCCTCTCACCCGGATTCATACACGGTGGGCGCCAAAACACAGTGTGCCCTTGGCCGTAATCGACTCCCTCCCCGATTCATATTCATACACGGTGGGCGCCAAAAACAAACTCTCGTCGGCAAATATTCGGTGTATGCAAGATTACCGTCCTATCCCCAACCGACTAATGTTGCTGTGATGTAGTAGAAATTTGAAACAGGGGTTAAGTTTGTAAATTTCCTCGCATTTGAGACAAGCGCGCCCTGAATACATGGTTCCCCCCTTCCTCTCTACCTCCCTTTTCCCCATTCATACTCCGTGGGCGCCAAAACACCCTCTCCACCCCACCCTCCTCCGTCCGCCGCCGTCCGCCACCCCATCCACCACCGTCCTCCTCCACCATGCCGGAGCTGATACCCCGACGCCGCCATCCAATACAAAAGATCACCTCTCTCATCCACGCCTTTGGACCTGGATCCTTGCATCCCATCCTCTCGCTTCATCCCCGCCATCGTCCACCTTGCCGGCGCCACTCCTACGACCGTCTCGTCCACCGCGCCCCGCCGCCACCGTCTACCCTCCTAGATCAGCTTCCACGCTGCCGACAGCCATCGCTACCGCAGCACCGTCAAATTCTCGGCAGATGCGTACACGGCGCCGCACCAGAGGTGGTACTCTTTCGTATCTGCTCAACTTATTTATCGCAGCAAGAAAATAGATCGCCAAAGCTTTACTCTGATTTCTTGTCTTGGTTGCAAAGTTGCCTTTGTCCGGTTTGCACCTTCAGATCCGCCATGGCACGCTCAACACTATACTCCCAATACTTATGGTTTCCCCCTTTTATATTCCACACTAGTTAAATCACAGTAGACTAAATTTCAAAATTGGGTCAGTCGATTTTTCAGAGCTCGCCGGAGTTTGCTGGTGCGATTCAAGGGCCTCAGGTGGTTGTGGGGCCTCGCCGAACGAAGAAAACTCAACGCGGGTGGGGGGTGGGGGTGGCGGAGGAACACAGGCGATGGGGGCCGGTGGTCCGGCCAGCGGCCCGTGCTGTGTTCTGTATGTGAAGAATTAAGAGACGAGGAAGAAGAAGGGTTAGGAGACGTAGGATCTTCATCCAACTGCCTGAAATGGTCAAGAGACAGCTGGGAGTTGCATTCTTAATGCGCTCTGGTTCATATTGTGTGGGCACTGCGCAACCAACATTTTATTATCCTATATATGCTTGCTCTTCTTTACCATGTTCCTCTTCCGTTCTTCTTTAATATGTACTCTCTCTGTTCCTAAATACAAGTCTTTGTATAGATTCCACCATGGACTACATACGGAGCAAAATGAGTGAATCTACACTCTAAAATGTATCTGGATACATTTGTATGTGATCCATAGTGGAAATCTCTACCAAGGCTTATATTTTGGAACGAAGGGAGTATGCTAGTAGTACAGTATGTTCCTTGTACTGAAGATGAGCAAGGACATTTGCAGTGTAGAGGTCTATATGGTCGGTTGTGATGGACACTTTGAGCCTCTTTGATTCGTAGGATCTTGAAACATAGGAATAGGATTTGTAGTGGCCTGCCCACTTGAATCCTATAAGAATAGCAATGCGCGAAGCTGTGTCGCCTTTGAGAGTTACACTGATATTAACAGTACCGCACCTTCACTTGAAGAGAGCTGGTATCCGAAGCCTTTCTAGCCGTACAGACAATACTAGCACATATATTCCAGCAAGTTCCACTTCGCTGATTTTACTCTGATGCTTAAGGTTTTCCCGTGATATCTACACTATGATCTGTGGAGCTGCTTTGTGTCGCACTAGCAGCAGTCCACTCTTGAAGCTAAACACTGCAATGACTTACAAAATTGGCACCAAGGCATTGAGTGCCATTTTGGATGCAATGAAACTCATACGCTTCCCACCTGTTGACT
Organism: Triticum timopheevii; assembly: GCA_963921465.1. NCBI lineage: Eukaryota > Viridiplantae > Streptophyta > Magnoliopsida > Poales > Poaceae > Triticum > Triticum timopheevii. Next base: position 252,269,020 of record OY997262.1, on the reverse strand, counting down.
TTTGTGCAGAATATGATCCTAATGACTATTCTAACCTCGAGGAGTCAAAGGCAGATGGCCTGTCCTGTTCACCCATCAAGGTGCCTGTTCTAATTTGGCAATGTTTTATTGATTGCGGGTATCTTGCATATGTTGTCTTGCATTTCTTCTACTTTGTTGCACTGCCATCTGCTTAGTTTACTCATCATATATGTCGAGATGCCATGCCAATCCATTATCAATACATATTCCATCTGTCATCATACCATGTTTTTCCACTCAAATGCTATTCGTGTGCATCAGACATCAAAAAGGAAGAGGTGATTGCCGAACCTGAAGGAGCACCAGCAAAGTCCTTGAAAAACGTGGTGGTGCCAGACAAATCAGACAACATCCCACTTATATTGGCTATACAACCAGTGACACAAAACGTAGGACCGACTCCAGCAGACGGTACCCATACTTCACTAGCCACACCACTAGCCCCACCACACAGGACCTGCACTCCATCAAAAGGTATACCGATTTAATTTGCCATAGCACCAGCTGTACCACAGAAAAATCCCACTCCAGCAAAAAGTACAGCAAGTCCACCGGCCGAAGACCTATCCCAACTGCAGAGACGGCCAATTCCTGCATATTGGAACCCCATTCCATTTATTCCCAGTTTGAAAGACAATGCTTTCAATGTTGTTAGGGACTACGTGCATATATTCCCATCATGGGAAGATTATTGTGATGACAAACACCATTTTCACATCTTCCTGTCCATTTACGTGTAAGTGCTATTATTCATGGTTATTATTTTCCTGTTTTCTGCTGATTGAACACATCAACGATTTACATTACATTGTTGTAACTAGGCGAGGGGAAATCTGGCTAGCCAGGACGAGCAAAGCTTGCTTGTGCTTTTCAAGGAAGCATTGCAGCAGTATCGGTGTTACCTGAGGAAATCAAACTTTGGTGGCAAGTCTATAAACGAATTTCCGGCGAAGTCTCCTGTGCTAAATTTAGAAGACATTGAATGGAAAAACCTTGTTATGCACTGGTCTTGTTCCCAGGATGAGGTACTGTATATGAAATCACATGACAATTTGAACTTCTACTTTCCCGCATGTGCCTTATGGATCTTTTCTGTAGGAAATCTGCTCGAAGAAGAATTCTGGTTTGAAAAGAACGACAAGATATCGCAAATATGCTGCCCGCTGCTTTGCTCTTGTTAGTACTTGTTGTCCTGTATCTGTGTACTTGCATACATACCTGATTCATTATGTGACAGCAGTATGCATGATAGCTTGCTTATCAATTGTTCGCTCCAAATTATCTGATCTGTATGAATGGTTACATTAGTGTAGAATATATCCAATGCCAATGTTTTTTTAGCTCTGCATTGTTCTTGTAAGTACATGTTGTCCTTTATTAGTGTCCTTATAATGACAGGTAGTTGTTCATGTACCATCACTCTGCAGCTTATTTTCCTTTGCCCTCCATTTTCTACACATCAGATCTATATTTACTCTTACCATAAGGTTGGTACTGGAAAAGTTTAGCTGTGCATTGCTCTTGGCTGTACCTTTTGCATGTATCGCCGCACTTACATTTATAGCTACTTGGTTATGTAGCATCACTCCTCATCTTATCTTAAATATTCTCGATTTTTTCGTATATTATCACCTCTATATTTACCCTTAACAAAATGTAGAATAAAGGCAATGCTTATGAAGAAGATTCTGTGGTAAACTTCTTGAATTGCCCCCCCCCCCATCAGCATGGACAAGGCCTTTATAGATCCTATCTTCACCAAAAATGTAAGTTTGTCCATCTCAAGCCTTCAAACTTTGTTGTATATATTTGGTTAGGCATGACTGCAACAGCTGTTTATTTTTGGTGTTTGCATCAAATTGCATGTTTAAAGTTTATTATGTAGTTCATAAACAAAAGTTTGTCCTTTCTCAATTTAAGTTTTCAATTGTACAACCAAGTTCCTTATTCATACCATGTCAATTAAACTATACAGAGCAAGTGATCTTGTTTTGCACTGCATGTATGCTTCTGTTCTTCATCCGTAGTCCAGTGGTGTGGTGAACCTACCCACTACAGCACAATGTCATGTTCTGCAATGTCTTAACTATGAACAATGTCATATCATTCTACTACTCCCTCCGTCCGAAAATACTTGTCATTGAAATGGATGTATCTAGATGTATTTTAGTTCTAGACACATCCATTTTGATGACATGTAATTCCGGACGGAGGTAGTATTATTTAAACCGTCTCTTTATTTGCCAATCTGAAATGTGATAAATTGACAGCACACTAACCATTGATACTTATGAGTTCTTGATCTGTAATCCAGTGGTGTCGTGAAGCTGCCAACTCCTTCACAATGTCATTTCCTGCTATGTCTTGACCTGAACAATACCATATTGTGTTAATGCAATTTTAAACTGTGTCACTTTATTCGTCAGTAAGAAATGTGATGAATTGTCAGCACTGATACTTTGATGTGCAGAACTTGTCATCTGTCTGCTTGTTTATCTTTCAGAGTGAGGAAGATTTAAGTGTTGAACAAGCGCGGTCTCATCATCTTGCTCGGCTGCTTGCGCTGCAGCTCCCCAGTAGGGCTAACCTTTCTTGAACTCTATTAAAGTGCTGTCGGTTTTGTATATTATTTTGTCAGCGTGTTTATTTGCACTGGTGGCGATCTTTGATGCCCAGTGTATGTAATCTGCTGTCTGCTTGTGCTTTATTATCATGGGGAACTTTGATGCCCAGTGGATGTAATATGCTGTAATTTCTTTATTGTATAGTCTAGGTTTTTTCTTATTCACGATGCTACAGCTATTTTACTGTATATATATCTTGTCTTCGCAGTAAACCGGCCAAACCATAAAATTACGGTACATAATCGGGCCGTCATGCAATCACGATGTAGGTTGGGCCTGAAACATGCCGAACAGCTAACGGGCCGGCAGCAGCCCGAAATGAACCCTGGCCCATGATTGTGCGAATCAAATCACGGGCTTTTAACATGCCAAAATTGACTCGGTCCTTGTTTGGCCCAATCAGATATCGGCTGCGAGCAGGCCGGATGCAAATCGGGTCGTAGTTAGGCCCAACTATATGACGGGCATTTAACAGGCCAAAATTAATATAGGGCCGAAATGTTAAACGGGCCCTTAAGAGGCCAAAACAAATATCAGGCCGAATTACTTAGTGGGCCTTTAGCAAGTGGGCCCAAAAGCATAGTGCCAAGTTGACGGGTCGAATCTGATATGGGCCATTGAGCCCATAGCCTCTTAAAGGGCCGGACCTGATCTGGGCCATAATTTGGCCCAGAACGTGGTAGCCTTTTAACGGGCCGGATCTCATATGGGCCACTATTAGGCCCGGAACGTGACACGCCATTAATGGACCGGATCAAATATGGGTCGGCATTTGGCCCAAAACATGGCAGCCAGTTAATGGGCCGGCCTACTAGGGTCCTCAAATTCTTGTGGGCCTACAACTGGGCCGGCCCATTAACGTCGGCGAAATCTCTTGGGCCTTTAGCCGGGCCGGCCCATTATGATCCGCAAGAATCTTGTGGGCCTTTACCTGGGCCGGCCCATTATGGCACACAAAAATCTTGTGGGCCTTTACCTGGGCCAACCCATTATGGCCCGCAAAATCTTGTGGGCCTTTAGCTGGGCCAGACCATTATGGTCCGCAAAATCTCATGGGCCTTTTGCTGGGCCGGCCCATTATGGTCCGCAAAATCTTGTGGGCCTTTAGTTGGGCCGGCCCATTTAAACTTGATGGGCCGGTCCACGTGTCAACATATCATAGGCGCGTGTCACCCATTGGATGAGTGACACCTATGCCAGCGCGGACCTGACACGTGTCTCCTCTAGCCAATGATGATTTTACACGTGGAAAATCCCCATTGGTCGGGGCTGCTAATGGGTTATCGGATCCAAAACCCGACCCGATAGCTTAACGGCGTTCCGTTACGGTGGATGCCACGTGTCGGTCACCCTTGATGGAAGCCCTTCTATGACGCACGATTTATCGTCATGGAAGTGGACACTTCCGTGATGATAATTTTGGTAATGTCATGGAACACTTCTACGACAGCACGGGTATGACTATCTTGATTCTGTCATAAATTTGTCATGGATGTACATGCATGACAAAAAACGGGACCTACTGTGACAAACACGTATCATCACGGAAGTGTATTTTTTTGTAGTGCATGAGGGAGTACTGTATGACAAACCCACTCTATGCATGTGGCCCAAGTATGTATAGGGAAGTGGTGTGTGTGGTGTTTGAATACCCAATGCGCAAATTTGATGTGGCACCATGATTTGGAACTATAAAATCCCCACACTGGGCGAGGGTTCATGACCCGTAGCATGTGCTCAAACTTAATTAGGCTTGGAATGATTGACCTACTATACGGTAACTCGAACCAAAGAGGAAGAATCCACCATGGTGACCGTTCTCGTCGTTGGTCAAAATGATGGACATCCACGCGGGCCCATGAATATATATAGGCTTGTCGCCCATAACCAAGCGAGTGAGAGTGTGTCCAAAGACAACCATTGCATGTGTGTGTCCCGAACATATTTATGGTGGTGTGTGATGCATCCATATGGGTTGAATACTCGGCCCAATGCACAACATTGGTGTGGTGCATGCGTTGAAAATTGCAGAGGTCCCCACAAAGAGCAAGTGGTTCATGACGTGTCATGTGCTCGCCCCCCCCCCCTCCGATCCAGCGGGATGAATTCATGTGTACACATGTGCTATTATGTATATATGTATGTAATCTCACATCATGATCAATATCGTGAGATAAACAAAAAAATTAATCCCCTCCTAAGTCAAATTAATTAACCTCTCTCACTGTCGGTGAAAGTGATGGACCAAGCGGGTCGACTGATGGAAGCGTCGCTGATAACCGCGTGAGTGAGTGCCAGAGGACAACAACCATCACTTGCATGTGTGCCAGAACATCTATATGGAGAGGAGTGTGGTTGTGATGTTTTGAATAACTAATGCACAACTTTGATCTGCCATTTGCTTCAAACCCCGCAAAATCCCCACACAGAGTGAGGTTCATGTGACACCTAGTATATGTTGGTCACACCCCCCCTTCGACACGTACTATACACCTAGTAACACAACCCTAAAATAATTAATCCTCCTTGTTCTACAAATGTACATCTCTTTCATTGGGTCAAAGTGCTGGACGACGAACTCGCGGGCCCATACAAAGTGAAGCGTACGTCGCACGCGAGTGCGCATCCTATATAGGACTGCGTACCACCGTCTGCATGTGTCCCAAAGAGGTGTTTGTGTGATGTTTAAATACGCATGCACAACTTTGATGTGGCACCACACACACATAGACATATAGGCACCCCAGTTAATTTATCTATATATAGGTAAATTAACTGGGGTGCCTAGGTGCCTAGGCACCTAGGTGCATTATGGAAAGTTTTATTTGTTGATGCATGTCTACAATCCACTATATAATGACTTTCCAAGTTTTTTTGCATGTACTCCAACCATTAAGGTCAATCATTTACTATTGGTTCCTTAGAAAATTTCCTTTCCAAACTAAAACTGCATGGTATTTTTCTATAATAATGCACTCTATTGTATGTTCATTCAAAATATTTTGGACTTTCATACCTCCCATTGATTTCTAGAAAAAAGATGGCGTGTACATATATACCCATGATATTTTTGGTTATAATACATCCTTTATATTTCTCACATTTTGACCATAGGTGCATTCCAAGATACCCAATGGTATGTACATACCTAATGAAACAAAAGGGCATGTATACCCTCTAATTTTTTAAGGTATCATGTATGGCAAAATAATATGAAACATCATACGAAAGGTTTGTATGTATAATTAGGATGTTTTTATGTATTTTCCTAATGTTTTACTTTTCCTGGTATCTAGTATTTTTTTTTAAAATAAGGCCAGGTAACACTTTCTGACGACTAATTTTTCTATACAAAAGAAGGTGACCAAACAATATCAATAATGATCCTAATTATTTTTTACTCTTTTGAATGTATGCATGCAGGTTGATATCCGCACACGTTTTTTCACATTTTGATCATAGATGCATATAAAGATACCCAAGGGTATGTATATACCTAATGAAACAAAAAGGGTATGCATATACTCTGATTTTTTAATGTATCATAGGACAAAACCACCGCGTGCATGTGCCCGTGTGTTATGTGATGTTTGAATACCCGATGCACAAGTTTGACGTGGCACATGCTTCGCAAACCGGAAACGCACTACACCACGATGTGTATCCCCCTCACTTCAAGCCGGTGGGAGGGACTCATGTGTACGCACATGCCTAAACTTTGAAATGGAATCTCACCAAGATCCACACCGTAACACACATCCCAAGATGAATCCCCCTTTGGTCAAATGCCTCTCGTCACTACTAGGAAAATGCTTATAGGTAGACATTTAGCAGTAGCGTTGGTTATATACCCCACGCTACTGCTACTTAGCAGTAGCGCTGGCCAAAACCAGCGCTGCAAGCGCACGTTAGCAGTAGCGCATGTTTTCCCGGCCAGCTCTGCTGTTAATGGGCCACGCACTCGGCCCCCTATTGCAGCTTTAGCTATAGCGCTGGGCCTCCTCCCCCACGCTGCTGCTAAGCCCACCTCTGCTTCCTCCCTGCTCCGGCCCGCGCACGCGCCCCTCTCTCTCTCTCTCACTCACTCTCACACTCACATGCTCACACTCATGCGCCCCTCAATCCCCAGCTCCGGCCGACGCCCCCGTGTCCTACGCCGGCCGCCCTCCGCCGCACGGGCCCTCCTCCCCTGCCGGCCGCCCTCTCCCGCGCCGGCCATCCTCCCCCCCCCCTCGCCGGCCCTCTTCCACCGAGAGGTACTCCTCCCTCCTTCTCCTCCCTCCCTCCCTAGTAATAATTATTAGAGAGTAGTTATTTTGAATCCTATATAGTTGAAAAAATGTAGGTTCTTAGAATAATGTAGGTTATGGTCGAACCCTAGCTATGACAGATTAGGTAGTATGAACCCTAGGTTTTTAAATTAGCTAGGTTTTAAAATTAGGACAGAAACTTATCTAGAATTTTAAATTAGGACAGAAATTTATCTAGGTTTTTAATTAGGTGTAGTTAATAGAATTTAGGTGTTTTAGGTGTATTTAACATAATTCTAGGTGTTTTAGTTGTTTTAGGTGTAGTTAACAAATTCTAGGTATTTATTTAGTTAAAGCAATTGTTGTTATTATTTTTAGTTAAAGCAATTTTTCCTGTTATATGCAAATTTGCAGTGGACATGTCATATTTTTAACATGTCACATTTTGGACATGTCACATTTTTCCGAGAGGCCTATGTTTTGCCAGAATGTCAATTCGTTTACGTTATGGAAAATTTCAGGCACTCGATATGTCCTGCTTTTAGCAAAGGTCATGCCGAACTTTGCTAAGTGTTTATTAACTTTGTTTTCATAATTAAGCATTTGTTCTCGACGTCGACAATGCCTGGCCTGCATCCTTGTCGTCGACTTGGCGGAGGAGGATTTCTTGATTATAGGGGCCATGTCTGGGACAGGGCTCGACCTGGCTGGTACTGGGAGGTGCTACCTTCCGGGGCGCGCAGCTTGGTGAGGAGGCAGCCCGTCGTCGACCCGGACCTTATTTTGTGGTGGTCACATGGGCCAGTGATGGCGGGGAGGCCTTCGTCCACCGCAGAGGTGGTATCTCACCGTGTCAGCAAGGAGGATGAGCACATCCCTCGCTACATGGTTGCGTTGGAGGGCAGGTCCGACAGTACCTGGATGGTTCTTCAGGGATCTCACTGGAGCTATGATCCTGTGATGATTCCTTCTCTTTGGGTATCCACTGCCTGCGCCGATACCCGTCGTTCGCTAGGGTTCTAGATGTATTAGTGATTTTATATGTATGATACAATTCGAGATGTATTAGTGATAATATTCGACGATGTACGGACGCAAGAGATAATTTAGTTTTCTCATTGAATGCATGCTAATTTGAATACTAATTCGTTTTATGATTTAGTTTTTCTTATTGAATGCACGTCTGTTTCAACTATATGAACATAGGAAATGTCTGACGACGATAGCGAAAGGGAATTCGGTATGTGCGAATACTGCAAAGACGAGCGCGGCCAGTGCGACAAGCCTCACCTAGTTGGTGGTAGGCGCTTCAGGATCAAGCTGGATGAGAACTTCGAAGTGCATATAGTAAGTCACAACGACAAGTCTTTTTTGTAATTAAGCATGACTTCTGCTTCTTTTGCTTCAACTTATAATTAGATTTTTTTTACTATTCTACTAGCGTATTCCCTGCCATGCAAGAATATACGTCTTGGATAAGATTGGTTTCAGTACTATGGAAACTATGGAGGTAAAAAGAGTTAACTTGAGGACCGAGCATGGTTATAGTTTTCTGGCAAAATTATACAATACAGACACCTACACCCATTTTGAATGCAAACAATGGAGTGTGCTATGCAAGGCTTATGCATTTGAGCCTGATATGCTTATCACCTTTGATATTCGTCCGGAAGATGGTATTGAAGATAATATCAACATCTGGGTTGATGTGCAGATGCCTCCAGTTCTACCTTTATGTAGGTTTCTCAACCATATTTATGTCTTGGATATTGTTTATTCAAAAATAGTTGACAACTAATTTCTATTGACAGCTTATTTCCATTCAAGCAAACATGTCCGGCCCTTGGTAGACATGACCTACTACAGTCCCGAGGCTGAACTAAACTACGAGGAGATAAGTCATTATGTTTCATGGCTTGAGGATCTTCATACTGTCAAGAAAAAGTATTTTCCTGGACTTAGAAATGTTAGTACTCAAAACTTGCGACCAATAGTGTTCGTACTGAACTACGGTCACATCTATTTAGGAAAGATGGTAAGATTTTTACTATTTGTCCTCAGTGCATCTTTTGCATACATTATTTTTTAGCTAAACTTAATTCCTAAGTATGTTACGACGATGTTCTTCAACAAGGACTCCCGATGATAGTTTTGCCTCAGTGGATCGAAGCTAAAGGTCGCATGTCCATGGTTAGCATACGACCAAGACTTCCTACATTGCACATGAGTGCATTCAGGATTTCTAGAAGCGAGTCAAAGACTGGAACAAAATTGTGAAGGATCGCAGAGAAGTACTAGGGGGCAGCAATCATAAACATAGCCCACAACTAGGAGACAGGTTCATCTGCATGCTTAAATATGATGAATCAGGAGCGCTCCACATGTTCTATGCTATTTTACCTAAGAGAGAGCAGTAGGAGTGATTAGCTAGCTAGAATGAATTTCAAGATGATGATGATGTGCTACACTATGTAGCTATGATGATTGGACAATGTTGGTGGTAATGACTAGCTATGATGATTATTAGCTAGTGTCGGTGGTAATTTTCCCTTACTTGCAACTCCTATGCTGAATTAGAGGCTATGTTGATGCTACTACTAATCATTGTTGGTGAAGCAAATGCATCTCAATTTCCATCCAAGAATAATGCATTTGAATATTATTATTTTTAATTTCTAATTAATTAGCTGTAGCGTGGGGTGGAGAAAGTGGCGCTACTAGTATATAGGATAGTAGTAGCGTGTGTGGAGAAAGCAACGCTACTAGTACTTAGCATATCTGCAGCGTGGGGTAGAAAACGCGCTAATGCTAATATTTAGCTGTAGCGCCATAGCAATAGCGCCGGCACCCACGCTACTGGTATGAAAAAAAACCACGCTACTAGTAAGCATTTTCCTAGTAGTGCGTTGTCAAAGAAAACTGAAAACCTTTGCAGGCTAACGAATGGGCACGTCACTGATAACCGCACGAGGGAGTGTCCGAGAGGACCACCAATGCATGCATGTGCATGTATGTATAAAAGGGTTGTGTAATTCTTTAGTTAACCAATTCGCGAGTTTGATGTGGCATATATGACTCACAAAATGATCAATAATCCCACACGGAGGCTCACGACTCGTAGTGTACTGCCCCCACCCACAAGAGACACAAACATCCCGCACCACCACAGCCACTCTGAGGCATGTCAAACTTTTTGTGCAGTAAACATGTGACCAAAGGAGTGTCATGTTAAAATTTAAAAAACAAAGATCATTCGACCGTTTTATACATTGATTGATTTTGTAGGGATCTAATGTGCGAAAATCAAATTTGAGCTACATGTGCACCAAAATGGATTGCAAAATCGTATGTGTGTTCGAGGGTGCATGTTTCCCCATGCAAGAGATTTCAAAACATTGAGAATATAGATTTTTAAAATTCAGTAAATCCAAAACCTAGTTAAAATTCATGGAAATTATCATGGTGTCATATATGGACACCAGTAGACTGTGATATTGTATCTTTTTCATCAAATTTGAGACATGTTTTGATATAATCTTCTTACAAATGAGAGATTGTTAATAACTGGCAACCAATATCTCATATAGATTATTTATTGGACCTTGTGCGTTAGACCGTGCCATGTTTCGGTTAAGCAGTAAAGCGGCAGAATGAATCATCAAAAAAAAAAATACGTGCTACCACATGCCCCGTGTGCCGTGCGAGCATGCATGAGTTGACGGGACGCATGCGAGTAGTCCGCCGCATAGGCAGCCCAGGAGGCGTGCGTGCAGGTGTGTGAATTGACAAGAGGCATTTTCGTTGCGCAGTGTCACCGGGAGGCATGCGAGTAGCTGTGTGAAATGATGGTAGGAATGCCACAATCCCACCGTGTAGGCTCACCGGGAGGCGAGACAGCCTTTGACCGCCGCCCGCCTCGCTCCCGCTGGTCCGCATTAATGGCGCACCTGAGCTGCCAGCCATAATAGGCGGCCGCACCCCCGGTGCATAGTGGTCACCAACGTCTGGACTTTGCAGTGTATGAGGATGACGCCGAAGCGCACCATTAGAGGGAGTGGCGACGTCGGGGCTGGTGAAGCACCCGCGCAACTCGTGAAGCTGGGCAAAGAGGTTGCCATCGCCGCCGACAAGGTCTCACGCAGGCAGCAGCGTGACCTTGTCTTCGTCGGTGCCGTCTTGCCCCCCCCCCCAGCCGGAGCAGGAGGTCAACAACAACTCCAGCAACGACTGCGACTCCAACAGAAAACCGGTTAGTCATCTATATACCCATTTATGCGGCAAACATATCATGTGTTTTCTCTGGTCCCCTCTCTAAATTTTTGGAATACAAATCCTATGGTTATGTTCTCTCAGTCCATGAAATCAGAGTAATTAAGATCCGACTAGTGTATTGATTGTTTGAATGGTATTAGTATAGGGTTAGTAATTAATTGTTTGTTCTGTACAAATGATTTTTTCTAATAATCCAACTAGGGTTAGCGTGCATGCTAATAACTTGTGGCCAGATCTTGATAATTGATTTTGAATGTCCTACATATATGTTTGTGCCTTTTTTCTTCCAGATCTTGAGAATTGATTTTGAATGTCCTACATGTATGTTTCTGCCATTTTTTTCTATCAGATTGGTATGTACACAGATGAGGCTCCAGCCAACGTCGCCGCCGAATGTAGATCTTGGACCCGGCTGCGCGGCCAGAAGCGGCCACGCCCCACCCCTGGACCTGAGGAACCAGTAGAATCTCCGGCGGACCGCAACAGCGATCTCCTAGACGCCATCCTTGGGGAGATCATCTCCCTTCTCCCCACTAAGGATGGTTGTCGCATACAAGTCCTTGCATCTCGGTGGCGCACTCAGTGGCGCCCCGCGCCTCTTAATCTCGACCATCGTGAGCTATCTGTCGATGATGATTTTGAACTCCCCAGAGCGATCATCTCCTCCCACCTGGGCTCCGTTCAATGCATCTACATCCCGGCATGCTACCTGCCGGACATACCCTGCATGGTGGCTGCCTGGCTGACATCCCGTCAATTTGATAAACTCCAGCAGCTTGAGTTCTACCATTACTACAGTGATAGGTTACCACCAAGAGCTGCATGTGTGCCCTCGTAACCGATGCCCATCTCAAGGTTTTCCTCCTCTCTCCACACCGCCACCTTGACCCGGTGCCATCTAGCAGACAATCTGGTACAAATGCTTCGACTCCCACTGATGAGAAACTTGTGCTTGTGTTGGTTGATCTGTCGGCGGACTCACTGCACAACATCATCCACTCCAGCTGGCCTGCACTGGAGCGTTTGGTGCTTGTTTTTGCAAAAGGAATCCATATCCCTTGTCTTGTAATCATTGGAATTCATTTTGAAGGACAAGAGTTCATCATTTAAGATGCCCCTTCACTTCAAAGGTTGCTCCTTGATTGTTTTTATGAAGCTTTGCAAATAATTGTGGTCTCTGTGCCTAAACTGGAGACCTTGGGTGTATTTCATGATCCGTTTGAAGGTTACAAGTTGGTGGTTGGCTCCACACTTATTCAGGTACTGTATGTTATCCATGTACACCTTAGTAATCTACATTTTTCATTTGTGTGCATAAGTTAAATATAATCTTGAAGTACACTTTTAGTGCTAATATTATGTTCTATGCTGAATGAAGAGCTTGTCCATGGATGGCGTATCAGGGGTGGTGGATTCTGTCAAGACCTTATATATTTATATAGGATGTCTTGATCTAAACACCACTATTGGCTTGCTGTGATGCTTTCCATGTCTGGAGAATTTGTATACAAAGGTGATGATTTCACACACATTGAAAGCCCATATATAATGTACTAGAATTAACCGTTTAGCTGTGCTCCTTCAACATACTCTATTTTAGACATTAATTGTTTTCAATCTTCATGTCTACTTAGGTACTAGGACTTCGAGAAAAAGGTCTAACCAATCGATGGTAGAGGAAGCACAAGGATTTTCTCAGATCTCATGACATTCGTTTGAAGACAATAACGGTGGAAGGATATGCATCCAATCATGTAAACACTAGCTTTGTCACATTCTTCATGAGGAATGCGAGGGCCCTATTGTCCATGAGGATTAAGTTTTTCAACAAGAAATATATCACAGAACTGTATGTTGAACAACATAAAAAGAAGTTTCAGGTGGACCTAAGGGCTTCTGACCGTGCTCGGCTTATATTTACAACAACTTGTCGTCATCATGGAACTATAGATCTTTTGTATCGGGATTTTGATTTTATGGATTAGACCGATCCATTTGATTGTGACTGCCAAAAACTTTAGTTGAGTTAGATGTTATTGCCCTGTTCAATCCAGGTTATATCTAAACCTGGTGAACAATTGATCCTCGTGCTTTTGTACCTTTTGTAAGCTGGAGTTAGATATTGTTGCCCTTTTCAACTCGACTTTGACCCATATTTTCTTTCATACTGGGCTTTGATCTTTGTTCAATACCGAACCTGCAAGTTCTTAGCGCCCGCGAGCACGCACCAAACTTATTGTCAGCTAGCACACCAAATGGGATGTATTCTTAATAGTAAAAGCTGCATGGTAGTGACAGATTTGGATTCTGACATTTGGGACCCATGTGGGAAAAGCCTATCCAGGGCGGTGCCGACTCGATAGTAAACATTGAGAAATCTGGTTTTAAAATTACTCTAAATCCAAAACTCACCTCAAAATCATGAAACATGTCATGGTGTTATGACATGGCACCAACATGCTGCGGTAAAAAATAGTCCAATTTGGGACAAGTTTTGGTATAAACTTCTAACAAACCGGAACTTCTCTTAAGAAGCCTCATGGTTCCGAGAGGAAATTTGTCACCTATATGTGTGTGAAACGACATACCTGTCTCTTCCCGCCTTGATTTATTCTCAGATGCAACATGCAACTATAGGAGTGTCGTCCTAAAAATATGAAATTATTCAGCGTTCGTTTTGCTTTTTTATACATTATTTGAGTTTTCTAGGCATTTTGGAACATACTTTGGTGTGTGCAAAGGTCCTGTGTCTACTAGCCACCTATGTAATTGGATGTTCAATTTGGTTATGGAATCAAGTCCTTATAAGTACATATATTGTTGTTCTGTATGCAATGACAATGCACACGGACCATAGTAGGAAACCTGTTGGTGATGAATTCATCAATCACTGACAATTGTATAGCAGCAAGCGTTTGCCCACAACAGACATGGATCATTAGCAGGAATTGTCTATGTTATTATGGTTCTTCGCACACATTTCTGATTAGGAACCTGTATGCCGTATATCGCACACACCTTGATCTGGCTGACCATTTCTTTTGTGTTGCCTAATCACAAATAGTTCATTCGAATGAACTGTATGCCGTATATTGCACATACCTTCATCTGGCTGCCTGTTTATGTTGTTCCAACTCATCCAAAACAATTTATCCAAGTGAACTGCATGTCGTATATTGCACACGTCTTCATCTGGTTGCCCGTTTCTCTTGTTCTGTCTCATCAAAAACAGTTCATTGAACTGAACAGTATGCCCTGCATCGCACACCCAACTACAATGTGAACCATGTTTGATGTCTCTGCCATCGCAAATGTTTTGCATCTTTTCTGACAGTTTTTTACATCACCGTTTGCGATTAATGCATCACACACAATTTCGTCGAAGGATCTCTGATTGTAGTGTCGTGTTAGTAGCATCCTGCAGTATTGTAAGGTACAACAGCAGGTTACAAAAGCAGACTATGCATCAGAATAGGAACAATCAATTACAGTAGCAAAATCTAATGCAAGAATGATAGAGAATGGAATGGGCGATATCGGAATGATCAAGGGGGTTTTGCTTGCCTCGAAGCTCTGCTGAAAAGGAATAAGGGTCGTCGGTGATGTAGTCGATCACAGTGGCATCATAAGCGGTCTTGGGGTCTACTGGAGAAGAAGAGGGGGAAGAAACAGTAAATACAAGCAAACAGATGCATGGCATGACAACAGGGAGAGCTAGGGGTATTCTAACGCGGTACTAGGTGATACAGGTGAAGGGGGGAAAACATCCGGGAATGTTTCCCCGAAGTTTGGCATTTTCGGATAGATTAAACGGAGGGGCGGTTTCGTGTTTCCTATGCTAGGGCCGTGTGATAGACGAACAGAAGGCATATTCGGATTCATTATATTTTGAAGGAAATATGCCCTAGAGGCAATAATAAAGTTGTTATTTTATATTTCCTTATTCATGATAAAGGTTTATTATTCATGCTAGAATTGTATTGATTGGAAACATAAAGACATGTGTGAATACATAAACAAATACCGTGTCCCAAGTAAGCCTCTACTAGACTAGCTCATTGATCAAAGATGGTAAAGGTTTCCTGACCATAGACATGTGTTGTTATGTGATAACGGGATCACGTCATTAGGAGAATAATGTGATGGACAAGACCCATCCGTTATCTTAGCATAATGATCGTTCAGTTTATTGCTATTGCTTTCTTCATGTCAAATACATATTCCTTTGACTATGAGATTATGCAACTCCTGGATACCAGAGGAATACCTTGTATGCTATCAAATGTCACAACATAACTGGGTGATCATAAAGATGCTCTACAGGTATCTTCGAAGGTGTTTGTTGAGCGGGCATAGATCAAGATTATGATTTGTCACTCTAAGTATCAGAGAGGTTTGTCTGAGCCCTCTCGGTAATACACATCATAAGAAGCCTTGCAAGCAAATGACTAATGAGTTAGTTAAGAGATGATGTATTACGGAATGAGTAAAGAAACTTGCTAGTAACGAGATTGAACTAGGTATACAGATACCGACGATAAAATCTCGGGCAAGTAACATACTGATGGACAAAGAGAATTATGTATGTTGTCATAACAGTGCAACCGATAAAGATCTCCGTAGAATATGTAGGAGCCAATATGAGCATCCAGGTTCAACTACTGGTTATTGACTGGAGAGGTGTCACGGTCATGTCTACATAGTTCTCAAACCCGTAGGGTCCGCAAGCTTAACGCTTGTTGATGATATAGTGTTATATGAATTATACGTTTTGATGACCAAATGTTGTTCAGAGTCCCGAATGAGATCAAGAACATGACGAGGAGTCTCGAAATGGTCAAGAGGTAAAGATTGATATATAGGACGATGGTATTTGGACACCAAAAGTGTTTCAGGACGTACCGGGAAGGAATCGGGTCACCGGAAGGGGTTCCGTCCCCCGCCCCCCCCCCCCCGGCAATATATGGGCCTTATGGGCCAAAGGAGGGGACAGACCAACCCACAAGGGGGCTGGTGCGCCCCTCCCATGGCTGGCCGGCCCTAAGGGGAAGGAAAGGAGAGGGGGCCTCCTGCCTTTCCCTCCTCAATTGAGAAAGGAAGGGGGGGCGCCACCTCCTCCTTCCTTCCCCCGCGCTCCAAATAAGGAAAGGGGGGGCGCGGCTTTGGGAGAGACCCAAGTAGGATTCCTCCTACTTGGGTGCCCACCTTATCTGCTCCTCCCTCCCTCCCAACTATATATATGTGGGAGGGGGCGCCTAGCACACAACAGACAATTGCTTAGCCATGTGCGGCGCCCCCCTCACCATTTACACCCCCGGTCATATTTTCGTAGTGCTTAGGCGAAGCCCTGCGGAGATCACTTCACCATCATTGTCACCACGCCGTCGTGCTATCAGAACTCATCCACTACCTTGTCGTCTTGGTGGATCAAGAAGGCGCGGATGTCACCGAGCTGAATGTGTGCTGAACGTGGAGGTGTTGTATGTTTGTTACTCGATCAGTTGGATCGCAAAGAAAGTCCGACTACATCAACTACGTTGTGAAATGCTTCCGCTTACGGTCTACGAGGGTACATAGACACACTCTTCCCCCTTGTTGCTATGCATCTCCATGGATAGATCATTGCGGGTGCATAATTTTTTTTGTTTTCCATGCAATGTTCCCCAACAGTGGAATCATGAGCAAGGTATATGCGTAGATGATATGCACGAGTAGAACACAAAAAAGTTGTGGGCGACAATGTTCATACTTCTTACCACCAATGTCTTATTTTGATTCGGCGGCATTGTGGGATGAAGCGGCCCGGACCAACCTTACATGTCCACTCACATGTGACCAGTTCCACCGACTGACATGCAAGTAGTTTTGCATAAAGGTGGCTGGCGTGTGTCTGTTTCTCCTACTTTAGTTGAATCAAATTTGACTGCGGCCAGTCCTTGAAGAAGTTTAAAACAACAAACTTGATAAATCACCATTGTGGTTTTTGCCGTAGGTAAGAACGGTTCTTGCTGGAAACCCATAGCAGCCACGTAAAACTTGCAACAACAAAGTAGAGGACGTCTAACTTGTTTTTGTAAGGTATGTGGTGATGTTATATGGTCAAGACATGATGTGATATACATTATTGTATGATATGATCATGTTTTGTAATTTATCGGCAATCGGCAGGAGCCTTATAGTTGTCTCTTTATTGTATGAAATGCAAACGCCATGTAATTGCTTTACTTTATCGCTATGCGTTAGCAATAGTTGTAGAAGCAATAGTTGGCGAGACGACCACGACGCAACGATGGAGATCAAGGTGTCGAGCCGGTGACGATGGAGGTCATGACAATGCTTTGGAGATGGAGATCAAAAGCATGAGATGATGATGGCCATATCATGTCACATATTTTGATTGCATGTGATGTTTATCTTTTATGCTTCTTATATTGCTTAGAATGACGGTAGCATTATAAGATGATCCCTTCACTAAATTTCAAGATATAAGTGTTCTCTCGAGTATGCACCATTGCGAAAGTTCGTTGTTTCGAGACACCACGTGATGATCGGGTGTGATAGACTCTACGTTCACATACAAAGGGTGTAAGACAGATTTGCAAATGCAGAATAGTTGGGTTAAACTTGACGAGCCTAGCATGTACAGACATGGCCTCGGAACACTGGAGACCGAAACGTCGAACATGAGTCATATAGTAGATATGATCAACATAGAGATGTTCACCATTGCTGACTACCCCATCTCACGTGATGATCGAACATGGGTTAGTTGATTTGGATCATGTATCACTTAGACAACTTGAGGGATGTTGATTTAAGTGGGAGTTCATTAGTAATTTGATTAACTGAACTTAATTTATCATGAACTTAGTCCTGATAGTATTTGCAAATCTATGTTGTAGATCAATAGCTCGCAATGTAGCTCCCCTATTTTTGATATGTTCCTATAGAAAACAAGTTGAAAGATGATATTAGCAATGGTGCGGACTGGGTCCGTGATCTGAGGATTATCCTCATTGCTGCACGAAAGAATTATGTCCTTGATGCACTTCTAGGTGACAGACCTATTGAAGGAGCAGATGTAGACGTTATGAACGTTTGGCAAGCTCGATATGGTGACTACTTTATAGTTTAGTGCACCATGCGTTGCGCTTAGAACCGGGACTTCAAAAATGTTTCGAACGCCACGGAGCATATGAGATGTTCCAAGAGATGAAATTGGTATTTAATACTCATGCCCATGTCGAGAGGTATGAGACCTCTGACAAGTACTTTGCCTACAAAATGGAGGCGAATAGATCAACCATTGAGCATGTGCTCAGAATGTCAGGGTCCTACAATCGCTTGAATCAACTGGGAGCTAATCTTCCAGATAAGATAGTGATTGAAAGAGTTCTCTAGTCACTACCAAGCTACTAGAACTTCGTGATGAACTATAATATGCAAGGGACGACAAAAACGACTCCCGAGCTCTTCGCGATACTAAAATCGACGAAGGTAGAAATCAAGAAAGAGTATCAAGTGTTGATGGTTAACAAGACCACTAGTTTTAAGAAAAAAGGCAAGGGAAAGAAAGGGAACTTCAAGAAGAATGGCAAGCAAGTTGCTACTCCCATGAAGAAGCCCAAAGCTGGACCTAAGCCTGAAACTGGGTGCTTACTACCGCAAAAGGAATGGTCACTAGAAGCGGAACTACCCAAAATACTTGGCGGATAAGAAGGGTGGCAAAGTGAACAAAGGTATATTTGATATACATGTTATTGATGTATACTTTACTAGTGTTCGTAGTAACCCCTGCGGAGATCACTTCACCATCACCATCACCACACCGTTGTGCTATCGGAACTCATCCAGTACCTTATCGTCTTGCTGGATCAAGAAGGCGCGGATGTCACCGAGATGAACTGTGATGAACGCGGAGGTGTCGTACGTTCGGTACTCGATCGGTTGGATCGCGAAGAAACTTCGAATACATCAACTGCGTGGGCGAGCGGGCGTAGGGCCAGGGGGCACGGGTGCGGTGATGTGGGCAGGTGGGCACGGACGGATGGAGACGACGTGGGCAGGGGGGACTGTTTTATTTTATTTTAGTTAGCAAAAATGTTTTACTAAAATATACAACTGGCTCCATAATTAGAGTTACAATAAAACCCACAACAACAAAAAGTTTCACTCGCAAATAAAATGGTTTGATATTTTACAAATTATAAAAGGCATTTGATTGATTGATATTGCCACTATTTTAATTATTTTAGTGCATTTAAACCTTTTATAAAAATGTGGTTTCAACATGACAAATATCCAGGGATTATTTGCCACGCTTTGAACATTTTAGTTTTAATGTTTGAAAACTTTTACCGTTTGATTTTGATTTAAATTTGAATTTGAACTGGTTTTGAATCAACGTGAGATTAACAACAGTAATCGTGGTGACGTGGTATCATTAATAGAGGGTTACGGTAGCTTAATTATCTGGGCGTTACACACATCAAGCTTTATAGATGGTGACATTACCATCAATGTCTGTCTTCTTCTTAAAGATCAATTTATTCTCAATGGCTTGCCGATCATCGGGCAAGTCCACCAAAGTCCATACTTTGTTCTAATACATGGATCCTATCTTGAATTTCATGGTCTGAAGCCATTTGTCGGAATCCGGGCTCATCATAATTTCTTCATAGCTCATAGGTTGGCCGTTGTCTAACAACATAATTTCCAGGACTGGATTACCGTACCACTCTGGTGCGTAACGTACCCTGGTCAACCTACAAAGTTCAGTAGTAACTTGATCTGAAGTTTCATGATCATCATCATTAGCTTCCTCTTAGTTGGGTGTAGGCATCACGGGAACTACTTTCTGTGATGTGCTACCTTCCAATTCGAGAGAAGGTACAATGAGCTAATCAAGTTCTACTTTCCTCCCACTCTCTTATTTCGAGAGGAACTCCTTCTCTAGAAAGGGCCCATTCTTGGCAGCAAAGATCTTGCCCTCGGATATGTGGCAGAAGGTATACCCAATGGTCTCTTTAGGGTATCCTATGAAGTCTCACTTCTTTGCTTTGGGTTCGAGCTTATCAGGCTGGAGCCTTTTGACATAAGTGTCGCATCCCCAAACTTTACGAAACGACAGCTTAGGCTTGTTTCGAAACCACAACTCATACGGTGTTGTCTCAACGGATTTAGATGGTCCCTGTTTAAAGTGAATGCACATGTCTCTAATGCATAACCCCAAAATGATAGTACGTGGAAAATCAGTAAGAGACATTGCTACTTCTTGAGCTTGCATTGGTTTTTCCCTTGAAGAGGAAAGGGTGATGCAGCAAAGTAGAGATAAGTATTTCCCTCGGTTAGAGAACCAAGGTATCAATCTAGTAGGAGACAACGCACAAATCACCAAGACCTGCACAAAGAATCAAAAAACTTGCACCCAACGCGATAAAGGGGTTGTCAACCCCTTCACGGTTACTTGCAAAAGTGAGATATGAGAGAGATAGATAAATAAAAAGTAAAATATTTTTGGGTTTTTTGGTTTATAGATCTGAAAGTAAAAGATTGCAAATAGTCGATCAGAAACTTATATGATGGAAAATAGACCCAGGGGCCATATGTTTCACTGCTGGCTTATCTCAAGATAACAAATAATACGGTGGGTGAACAAATTACTATTGAGAAATTGATAGAAAAGCGCAAAGTTATGACGATATCTAAGGCAATGATTGTGAACTATAGGCATCACGTCTATGTCAAGTAGACTGACTCCTGCCTACATCTACTACTATTACTCCACACTGCTACGTCTTGAGCTTGCGTTGGTTTTCCTTGAAGAGGAAAGGGTGATGCAGCAATAGTAGAGTAAGTATTTCCCTTAGTTTTTGAGAACCAAGGTATCAATCCAGTAGGAGGCTCCTCAAAAGTCCCACGCACCTACACAAACAAACAAAGAACTCGCAACCAACACAATAAAGGGGTTGTCAATCCCTTCACGACCACTTGCGAAAGTGAGATCTGATAGAGATAGTATGATAAGATAAATATATTTTTGGTATTTTATAATATAGATTGGAAAAGTAAAGATGCAATAAAAGTAGATTGAAAGCTTATATGATAAAAGATAGGCCCGGGGGACATAGGTTTCACTAGTGGCTTCTCTCAAGATAGCATAAGTATTACGGGGGGTGAACAAATTACTGTCGAGCAATTGATAGAAAAGCGAATAATTATGAGATTATCTAGGCATGATCACCTATATAGGCATCACTTCCGTGACAAGTAGACCGACTCCTGCCTGCATCTACTACTATTACTCCACACATCGACCGCTATCGAGCAAGCATCTAGAGTATTAAGTTCATAAGAACAGAGTAACGCATTAAGAAAGATGACATGATGTAGAGGGATAAACTCATGCAATATGACATAAACCCCATCTTTTTATCCTCAATGGCAAAAATACAATACGTGCCTTGCAACCCTTATTGTCACTGGGTAAGGACACCGCAAGATTGAACCCAAAGCTAAGCACTTCTCCATGGTAAGAAAGATCAATCTAGTAGGCCAAACCAAACTGATAATTCGAAGAGACTTGCAAAGATAACTCAATCATACATAAAAGAATTCAGAGGAGATTCAAATATTTCTCATAGATAAACTTGATCATAAACCCACAATTCATCGGATCTCGACAAACACACGGCAAAAAAAGTTACATCAAATAGATCTCCACAAGAGAGGGGGAGAACATGGTATTGAGACCCAAAAAGAGAGAAGAAGCCATCTAGCTAATAACTATGGACCCGAAGGTCTGTGGTAAACTACTCACAACTCATCAGAGGGGCTATGGTGTTGATGTAGAAGCCCTCCATGGTCGATTCCCCCTCCGGTGGAGCGTCGGCGAAGGCTCCAAGATGGGATCTCGCGGATACAGAAGGTTACAGCAGCGGAAATTGTTTTTCGTTGGCTCCCTGGATGTTTTCGGGGTACGTGGATATATATAGGAGGAAGAAGTAGGTCGGTGGCCGCCCGAGGGGCCCACAAGATAGGGGGGCGTGCCCTGTAGGGGTGGGCGCGCCCTCCACCCTCGTGGCCGCCTCGGCTGATTCTTGGCTTGCACTCCAAGTCCCCTGGATCACGTTCGTTCCAAAAATCATGCTCCCGAAGGTTTCATTCCGTTTGGTCTCCGTTTGATATTCCTTTTGTTCGAAATACTGAAATAGGAAAAAAACCAGCAATACGGGCTGGGCATCCGGTTAGTAGGTTAGTCCCAAAAATGATATAAATGTGCAAAATAAAGCCCATAAACATCCAAAAGGGGTCATATAATAGCATGGAAGAATAAAAAATTGTAGATACGTTGGAGACGTATCAAGCATCCCCAAGCTTAATTCCTACTCGTCCTCGAGTAAGTAAATGATAAAAAATGAATTTCTGATGTGGAATGCTACCTAGCATAATTCTCAATGTAATTTTCTTTATTGTGGCATGAATGTTTAGATCCAAATGATTCAAAATAAAAGTTCATATTAACATAAGAAATAGTAATACTTCAAGCATACTAATCAAAGCGATTATGTCTTCTCAAAATAACATGGCTAAAGAAAGTTCATCCCTACAAAATCATATAGTTAGGCTATGTTTCATTTTTGTCACACAACAATGTTCCCAAATTCAACACCCCCGATGACAAGTGAAGTAATTGTTTCGTACTTAAATAATCTCAAGCTTTTTCAACTTTCACGCAATACATGAGCGTGATCCATGGATATAGCACTATGGGTGGTATAGAATATGCTGATGGGGATTGTGTGGAGAAGACAAAAAATGAGAAAGTCTCACATTGACGAGGATAATCAATGGGCTATGGAGATGCCTATCAATTGATGTCAACATGAGGAATAGGGATTGCCATGCAACGGATGCACTAGAGCTATAAATGAATGAAAGCTCAACAAAAGAAACTAAGTGGGTGTGCATCCAACTTGCTTGCTCACGAAGACCTAGGGCTTTTTGAGGAAGCCCATCGTAGGAATATACAAGCCAAGTTCTATAATGAAAAATTCCCACTAGTATATGAAAGTAACAACATATGAGACTCACTATATGAAGAACATGGTGCTACTTTGAAGCACAAGTGTGGAAAAAGAGATAGTAACATTGCCCCTTTTTATTTATTTTCTTTTGCTTTTTTTTTGGCCTTCCTTTTTTTGGCCTTTCTTTTTTTTGGCCTTTCTTTTTTCTTTCTTTTTGGGGACAATGCTCTAATAATGATGATCATCACACTTTTATTGATTTACAGCACATGAATTACAACTCGAAACAAGAACAAGATATGACTCTATATGAATGCCTCTGGCGGTGTACCGGGATGGGCAATGAATCAAGAGTGACACGTATGAAAATTATGCATGGTGGCTTTGCCACAAATACGATGTCAACTACATGATCATGCAATGGTAATATGACAAAAGTAATGCGTGTCATGATGATAAACGGAACGGTGGAAAGTTGCATGGCAATATATCTTGGAATGGCTATGGAAATGCCATAATAGGTAGGTATGGTGGCTGTTTTGAGGAAGATATAAGGAGGTTTATGTGTGATAGAGCGTATAATATCACGGGGTTTGGATGCACCGGCGAAGTTTGCACCAACTCTCAAGGTGAGAAAGGGCAATGCACGGTGCCGAAGAGGCTAGCAATGATGGAAAGGTAAAAGTGCATATAATCCATGGACTCAACATTAGCCAAAAGAACTCATATACTTATTGCAAAAATTTAGAAGTCATCAAAAACCAAGCACTACGCGCATGCTCCTAGAGGGATAGATTGGTCGGAAAATACCATCGCTCGTCCCCGACCGCCACTCGTAAGGATGCACAATCCAAGGACACTTCATGTTTCAAATTTGTTACACAACTTTAACCATACGTGCAGGCTACGGGACTTGCTAACTTCAACATAAGCTTTCTTTAAATTCATAATCACCCAACTAGCATGACTTTAATATCACTACCTCCATATCTCAAAATAATTATCAAGTATCAAATTGATCATAGCATCCAATTCACTTCCTATTATACCCAACTTGGATGCCTACCATTCTAAGACCAATTTTATAACCATAGCAAATACCATGCTGTTCTTAAAGACTCTAAAAATAATATAAGTGAAGCATGAGAGACTAGCAATTTCTACAAAATTAAGCCACCGCCATGCTCTAAAAGATATAAGTGAAGAACTAGAGCAAAAACTATCTAGCTCAAAAGATATAAGTGAAGAACATAGAGTATTCTAATAAATTTCAATCAAGTGGGCTTCTCCCAAAAGGTGTGTACAGCAAGGATGATTGTGGTTAACTAAAAAGCAAATACTAACATCATACACGACTCTCCAAGCAAAACACATATCATGTGGCGAATAAAAATATAGCTCCAAGTAAAGTACCACACGAAGACGAAAGAGGGGATGCCTTCCGGGGGCATCCCCAAGCTTAGGCTTTTGGCTATTCTTGAATATCTTGGGGTGCCATGGGCATCCCCAAGCTTAGACTTTTGCCACTCCTTATTCCATAGTCCATCAAATCTTTACCCAAAACTTGAAAACTTCACAACACAAAACTCAACAGGAAATATCATAAGCTCCGTTAGTGAAAGAAAACAAAACCACCACATAAGGTACTGTAATGAACTAATTATTTATTTATATTGGTGTTAAACCTACTGTATTCCATGTTCTCTATGGTTCATACCACTTAATACTAGCCATAGATGCATCAAAATAAGCAAACAACACACGAAAAACAGAATCTGTCAAAAACAGAACAGTCTGTAGCAATCTGTAACTAACGCAAACTTCTGGAACTCTAGAAATCCTTCCAAAATAGGAAGTCCTGGAAAATTTGTCAATTGATCTACATAAAAAATAATCAATGCAAAATCACGTTTCTGTGATTTAACAAAACTAATTTCGTGCGTGCAAAGTTTCTGTTTTTCAGCAGAATCAAATTAACTATCACCATAGGTTATCCTATAGGTTCTACTTGGCACAAACACTAATTAAAACATAAAAACACATCTAAACAGAAGGTAGATGCAAAATTTATTACTAAACAGAAACACAAATAAAAAACACAAATAAAATTGGGTTGCCTCCCAACTAGCGCTATCGTTTAACGCCCCTGGCTAGGCAAAAAGCGAAGATAGATCTAAGTAGTGCCATCTTTGGCACTCAATTCATAAGTAGCTCGAATGATAGATTCATAAGGTAATTTAATTTTCTTTCTTGGAAAGTGCTCCATGCCTTCACTTAATGGAAACTGGAATCTAATATTACCTTCCTTCATAACAATAATCGCGCCAATCGTTCTAAGGAAAGGTCTACCAAGAATAATAGGGCAAGAAAGATTGCAATCTATATCAAGAACGATAAAATCTACGGGCACCAAATTTATATTTGCAACAATGAGAACATCATTAATCCTTCCCATTAGCTTTTTAATGGTGGAATCCGCAAGGTGCAAATTTAAAGAGCAATCATCAAGATCATGGAAACCTAGAATATCACATAGAGCTTTCGGAATCATGGAAACACTAGCACCCAAATCACACAAAGCAAAACACTCATGATCTTTAATTTTAATCTTTATAGTAGGTTCCCACTCATCATTAAGTTTTATAGATATAGAAACTTCCAAATTAAGTTTTTCATCATAAGATTGCATCAAGGCATGAATGATATGTTTGGTAAAAGCTTTATTTTGACTATAAGCATGAGGAGAATTAACAACGGATTGCAAAAAGGAAATATAACCTTCTAAAGAACAATTATCATAATCAAATACCTTGAAATCCGAGATAGTGGGTTCAATGCTATTTAAAGTCATGACCTCTCCAATCCCACTTTTACCAAATTTAGCATCAAGATCTAAAAACTCCGAATTATTGGGACGCCTTCTAACTAAAGTTGACTCATCTCCAGTCCCATTATTATTAAGATCCATATTGCAAAACAAAGATCTAATAGGGGACACATCAATAACTTTAAGATCTTCAGCATTATTTTCATTGAAACTAGAAGAACACGCCTTTACAAAGCAATCTTTCTTAGCATGCAATCTAGCGGTTCTTTCCTTGCTATCAATGGAATTGCAATTGCTTTGAAAGACTAATTGATATCATGCTTAGGAGGAGTATATCTAAGTTTAAGAGAATCAACATCAAGAGAAAGTCTATCGACGTTCCTAGCCAAATCATCAACTTTGAGCAATTTTTCTTCAAGCAAAGCATTGAAATTCTTTTGAGAAATCATAAATTCTTTCACACTATTCTCAAAATCAGAGGGCATCACGTCCGTGTCAAGTAGACCGACTCCTGCCTACATCTACTACTATTACTCCACACATCGACCGGCTCCTACCTGCATCTAGAGTGTTAAGTTCATGAAGAACAGAGTAACACATTAAGTAAGATGACATGATGTAGAGGAATAAACTCAAGCAATATGATGTAAACCCCATATTTTTGTCCTCGATGGCAACAATACAATACGTGCCTTGCTGTCCCTACTGTCACTGGGAAAGGACACAGCAAGCTTGAACCCAAAGCTAAGCATTTCTCCCATTGCAAGAAAAACCAATCTAGTTGGCCAAACTAAATCAATAGTTTGAAGAGAATTACAAAGGTATCAAATCATGCATATAAGAATTCAGAGAAGATTCAAATAATATTCATAGATAAGTTGGTCATAAATCAATAATTCATCGGATCTCGACAAAGACACCACAAAAGAAGATTACATCGGATTGGTCTCCAAGAACACCAAGGAGAACATGGTATTGAGAAGCAAAGAGGGAGAATAATCCATCTAGCTACTAGCCATGGACCCGTAGGTCTGAGGTAAACTACTCACGCTTCATGGGAAGGGCAATAGAGTTGATGTAGAAGCCCTCCATGATCAAATTCCACTCCGGCAGGACGCCGGAAAAGGTCCATAGATGTGATCTCACGGGTACAGAAGGTTGCGATGGGGGAAAAGTATTTTCGTGGATGCTTCTGGTGGTTTGGGGATATTTGGGAATATATAGGACGAAGAATTAGGCCAGGGGTGTCACGAGGGTCCCACAAGGCAGGGGGCGTGCCCTACCCCCTGGGCGCGCCCTCCCCCTTGTCGCCGCCTCGTGGCTCTTCCGACTTGATATCCAAGTCTCTTGGGTGTCTTCTGGTCCAAGAAAAATCATCGCGAAGGCTTCATTCCGTTTGGACTTCGTTTGGTATTCCTTTTCTATGAAGCTCAAAACCAAGGAAAAAACAGAAACCGGCATCGGGGTTAATAGGTTAGTCCCAAAAATAATATAAATTAGTATATTAATGCATATAAAACATCCAAAACAGATAATATAATAGCGTGGAACAATCAAAAATTATAGATACGTTGGAGACGTATCAAGTATCCTCAAGCTTAATTCCTGCTCGTCCTCGAGTAGGTAAATGATAAAAACAGAATTTTTGATGTGGAATGCTACCTAACATATTTATCCATGTATTTTTTTTCTTTATTGTGGCATGAATGTTTAGATCCATAAGATTCAAAACAAAAGTTTAATATTGACATAAAAACAATAATACTTCAAGCATACTAACAAGGCAATTATGTCTTCTCCAAATAACATGGCCAAAGAAAGTTGCCCCTACAAAATCTTATAGTCTGGCCATGCTCCATCTTCGTCACACAAAATATTCAAATCATGCACCACCCCGATGACAAGCCAAGCAATTGTTTCATACTTTTGGTGTTCTCAAACCTTTTCAACTTTCATGCAATACATGAGCGTGAGCCATGGACATAGCACTATAGGTGGAATAGAATATGGTGGTTGTGGAGAATGCAAAAAAGAGGGAGATAGTCTCACATCAACTAGGCGTATCAACGGGCTATGGAGATGCCCATCAATAGATATCAATGTGAGTGAGTAGGGATTGACATGCAACGGATGCACTAGAGCTATAAGTTTATAAAAGCTCAAAAAGGAAACTAACTGGGTGTGCATCCAACTTGCTTGCTCATGAATACCTAGGGCGATTTGAGGAAGCCCGTCATTGGAATATACAAGCCAGGTTCTATAATGAAAAACTCCCACTAGTATATGAAAGTGACAAAATAAGAGACTCTCTATCATGAAGACCATGGTGCTACTTTGAAGCACAAGTGTGGAAAAAGGATAGTAACATTGCCCCTTCTCTCTTTTTCTCTTATTTTTCTCTCTCTTTTTTCTTTTTTTGTTTGGCTTCTTTGGCCTCCTTTTTCCTCACATGGGACAATGCTCTAATAATAATGATCATCACACTTCTGTTTACTTACAACTCAAAAAATTACAACTCGATACTTAGAACAAAAATATGACTCTATATGAATGACTCCGGTGGTATACCGGGATGTGCAATGACTCAAGAGTGACATGTATGAAAGAATTATGAAAGGTGGTTGTGACGCCCCCGATTCAATCGTACACTAATCATGCACGCAAAAGTGTACGATCAAGATCAGGGACTCATGGGAAGATATAACAACACAACTCTAAAAATATAAATAAGTCATAAAATCATCATATTACAAGCCAGGGGCCTCGAGGGCTCGAATACAAGTGCTCTATCATAGACGAGTCAGCGGAAGCAACAATATCTGAGTACAGACATAAGTTAAACAAGTTGCCATAAGATGGCTAGCACAAACTGGGATACAGATCGAAAGAGGCGTAGGCCTCCTGCCTGGGATCCTCCTAACTACTCCTGGTCATCGTCAGCAGCCTGCACGTAGTAGTAGGCACCTCCAGTGTAGTAGTCTCCGTCGACGGTGGCGTCTGGCTCCTGGGCTCCAACATCTGGTTGCGTCATCCGAGAAGAAGAGGAAAACGGGGGAAAAGAGGGAGCAAAGCAACCGTGAGTACTCATCCAAAGTATTCGCAAGCAAGGATCTACACTACATATGCATGGGTATATGTGTAAAGAGGCAATATCGATGGACTGAACTGCAGAATGCCAGAATAATAGGGGGATAACTAGTCCTATCGAAGACTACACTTCTGGCAACCTCCGTCTTGCAGCATGTAGAAGAGAGTAGATTGAAGTCCTCCAAGTAGCATCGCATATCATAATCCTACCCGGCGATCCTCCCCTCGTTTCCCTGTGGAAAAGCGATCACCGAGTTGTCTGTGGAACTTGTCTGGGTGTGTTTTATTAAGTATCCAGTTCTAGTTGTCATAAGGTCAAGGTACAACTCTGGGTCATCCTTTTACCGAGGGACACGGCTATTCGAATAGATAAACTTCCCTGCAGGGGTGCACCACATAACCCAACACGCTTGATCCCATTTGGCCGGACACACTTTCCTGGGTCATGCCCGGCCTCGAAAGATCAACACGTCGCAGCCCCACCTAGGCACAATAGAGAGGTCAGCACGTCATTCTAAATCCTATGCACGCAGGGGTCTGGGCCCATCGCCCATTGCACACCTGCATGTTGCGTGGGCTGCCGGAAGCAGACATAGCCCCCTTAATACAAGAGCAGGCTTACGGTCCAATCCGGCACGCGCCGCTCAGTCACTGACGTCACGAAGGCTTCGGCTGATACCACGACGTCGAGTGCCCATATATTTCCCGCGTAGTTGGTTAGTGCGTATAGGCTAGTGGCCAGACTCAGATCAAATACCAAGATCTCGTTAAGCGTGTTATTATGAAGCAACCGTGAATGCTGACCAGGGCCAGGCCCACCTCTTGCCTAGGTGGTCTCAACCTGCCCTATCGCTCTGCCACAAAGATCCACACAGAGGGTTGTCGGGACAAAGGTCCTTTCAACCCCCAATCCGTGAATCACTCGCGGGCACTCAACGAGCCGACCCGACTTGTATATATGTATCATATATACCCGTGATCACCTCCCGAGTGATCACGGCCCAATAGTATAGCAAGGCAGACTGACAAGAATGTAGGGCCAATGATGATAAACTAGCATCCTATAGTGAGCATTTAGGATTGCGGGTTAGGTATCAATGACTGTAGCAACAATGACAGGCTATGAAACAGAATAGGAGTAACCAAACTGTAACATGCTACACTACTCTAATGCAAGCAGTATAGACAAGAATAGGCTATATCTGGTTATCAGGGGGGGCTTGCCTGGTTGCTCTGGCAAGAAAGAGGGGTCGTCAACTCCGTAGTCGAACTGGGCAGCAGCAGCGTCGGTCTCGTAGTCTACCAGAGAGAAGAGGGGGAAGAAATAGTAAATACAATGCAAACATAAGCATGACGATGCATGACATGACAATGAGCGGTGTTAGGTGTGCCCAATCGCGGTAGTAGGTGATACCGACGAAGGGGGGAAACATCTGGGAAAGTATTCCCGGTGTTTCGTGTTTTCAGACAGGTGAACTGGAGGGGGAAAGTTGCGTGTTCGCTTTGCTAGGGATGTGTGGCGGACGAACGGGTTGCATATCCGGATTCGTCTCGTTGTTCTGAGCAACTTTCATGTAGAAAGTATTTTCATCCGTGCTACGATTTATTATCTATGGTTTTCTAAAATTTTAATCATTTTCTGGAATTTTATTTAATTAATTTAAATCAACATTATCCAGAATAGTATGGGATGACGTCAGCATGACGTATGTGTGATGTCAGTAGTCAACAGTGCGGTTGACTAGAGTCAAAACTGACTTGTGGGTCCAGTGGGACCCACCTGTCATTGAGTCAGAGTTGGAAAAGGATTTGTTTTAAACTAATAATGATTAACTAAGTGTGGGCTCCATTAGTCAGTGACTAATTGGCTCAGATTAATTAGATTAACTAATTTTATTAGCTTAAAAGGGGGGCCACTGGTCAGCTGCTGGGACCAGCCCAGTCAGCAAGTTGACCACGGTCAACTGGTCAAAGGGGGCCCTGGGCCCACCAGTCGGTGGCCCAGGCGGTGCCATGTGGATGCCACGTCGGACACCGGCCGGAGACGCACCAGAGCTGACTCCGGCGAGCCAAATGCAGCAGCGCGGCTTGGGAGGACGCGGGTTTCGCGCACAGGGGGTCTGCTAGGCTGTGGCCGGGCGCGTTCGACGCGGCTCGGCGTCGCGCGTCGAGCGATGGTGGCCAGAGGGGTTGGAACGGACGGAGGCGAGAGCTACGAGCTCGCCGGCGGCGAGGTGCTCCGGGCAAGCGACAACAACGATGATACGGGGCGGTTTTGGGAAAACCAGAGAGCGCGGCGAGGCCTACGCGGCATGGGGAGTGCAGCGGGGTTGAGCCCGTGACGAAAAGGTCACCGAAGCCTTGCCGGCGGCGAGCTCCGCGGTGATGCATTCGGGCGCTCATTGGGGACGGCGTTAGGAGGCACGGGAGGGAGCGTGCGCAGGCGCATTGGGCTCCTAGGAACCCCAGGAGCACAACGGTGAGCTCGGGCGAGCGTGACGGTGGATGTGGCCACGTCGGCGAGGTACACCGCAGCGACCAGAGCCCGGGCATGACGACGAGCTAGCTATCACGCGAGCTAGGGGAGCTAGAGGACGGAGGAGGGAGGCAGCTCACCTAGCGGCATGCACGGTGGCTGGTGAATGGTTTAGTAGCAGCAGAGGGGCGTCGCCGGAGTTGGTGAAGAGCGGCAACGAAGCTCGTCGGAGTAGAAGAGGAAGATGACGGTGTCGTGGCGTTGCGGTGGCTCCGAACTCCAACGGGTTGCACCAGTCAAAGCACCAGACGACGACGGCCCTTGGAGACACAGTGGGACGACGAGGTGGGCACGACGGCCGTGGCTAGGCCGGAGCCATGGCGGCGGTGGCTTTCGGATGCGGTGGGATGGATCTAAGGGGAGAGGGAGAGGCGCAGGGACCGAGAGGGAGAGCGGGGGTGAGTGGGGAGGAGACCCAAGGAGGCGCGGCGCTGACGACCTTATCTCCTCCCGGCGTCGGTGCTGGCGAGGCGGTCGGGCGGGGATGCGCCCCTGTTCCGAACCGAGTCGGGGGAACAGGAAAGGGAGACGAGGCAGGGGGGGCCGGGCCGGTTGGGCTGGCCGGCTGGCTACCCGGGCCAGTTGGCCCAGGGGGGGTTTGGGGGTCCTTTATCTTTTCTTTTGTTTTTTTTCTGTTTGGTTCTTTTCCTTTTATTTATTTTCTTTTATGTTTTCCCTCAATTTAAAATATTTGGGCACTTTGTAAAAACATGTCTTCTCCACAATAATTGCCAGTGCAATATTTGGCACCCACCAAACATTTTTGTTTTAAGGTTTGAAAACTTTCGTTGTTTGACATATTTTGATTTGATTTTTGGACCGGTTTTGAACTAACGAAAGATTAGCAATAGTAACGGAGGTGACGTGGCATCATTAGCCGAGTTTCACTGTAGCATAATTATCCGGGCGTTACAAATCTCCTCCACTACAAGAAATCTCGTACCAAGATTTAGGAGGTAGAAGGAAATAGTGCGGGGTATACTTCGCGCAGACGATCCTCGCGTTCCCAAGTGGCTTCATCTTCAGAATGGTGCGACCACCGGACTTTGAGGAAATTGATCGCCTTCTGACGTGTGCGGCATTCAGCTTGGTCGAGAATGCGGACCGGATGCTCTTTATACGAGAGGTCCTGTTGCAATTTGAGCACTTCATGATCCACTCCTCGGATTGGGTCCTTGAAGCAGCGGTGGAGCTGTGACACGTGGAACACATCGTGAACCTGAGAAAGGTTGGACGGAAGCTCCAGTTGATATGCCACTTTTCCACGCCTTTCCAGAATAGTGAATAGGCCAATATAGCGAGGAGCTAGCTTGACCTTGATCCCGAAGCGGTGAGCACCCTTCATTGGTGTAACTCGAAGATATGCCTTTTCGCCAGGTTGATAGACCATGTCCTTATGATGACGGTCATACTGACTCTTCTGACGCGACTGAGTAGTCCTAAGATTCTCACGAATAATGCGGACTTGTTCTTCGGCATGTTGGATAATATCCGGGCCGAAGAGTGGACGTTCCCCAGTTTCTGACCAGTTCAGAGGGGTTCAGCACTTTCGTCCATATAGCACTTTGAAGGGGGCCATCTTCAGACTAGCTTGATAGCTATTATTATAAGAGAACTCAGCATACGGGAGCGATTCCTCCCATTTCTTGCCGAAGGAAATAACACAAGCTCGAAGCATGTCTTTGAGAACTTGGTTGACATGTTCAACTTGCCCTTGCGACTGAGGATGAAAAGCAGTGCTGAGAGACAGA
Source organism: Triticum timopheevii (assembly GCA_963921465.1). Lineage (NCBI taxonomy): Eukaryota > Viridiplantae > Streptophyta > Magnoliopsida > Poales > Poaceae > Triticum > Triticum timopheevii. Next base: position 252,235,626 of record OY997262.1, on the reverse strand, counting down.
TGAGTCCCCATAGCTTCTTGGAAACTTGCCCAGAATCTTGAAGTAAATAAACTGCCTCGGTCTGAACTGATTACCAATGGAATACCGTGAAGCGAGACAATTCTGGACAAGTAGAGGTTTGCCAGCTGACTAGCAGTGATCGTTTCTTTGACAGCCAGAAAATGTGCAACTTTAGAAAGCCGGTCAATGACGACAAGAATAGCATCATTACCATTCTACGATTTGGGGAATCTAGTGACGAAGTCCATTTCAACATGGTCTCATTTCCATTCAGGAATAGAGATAGGTTGCAGAGTTCTAGCAGGCCTTTGATGCTCTGCTTTGATACGATGACAAACGTCACACTCAGCAACATAACAAGCAATGTCTTGCTTCATATTAGACCACCAGAATCTCTGACGAATGTCCTGGTACATCTTGGTGCTACCGGGATGAATAGACAAAGGTGTATCATGAGCTTCTTTCATAACCCTTGGAGTCAGATTCAGGTTTTCACTCGCACAAGGCACCACCAGGCGGCCTTTGAAGTACAAGGCGCCATCATCGGCAATAGTGAAGAATGAGGGCTTTCCTTCTGAGAGATAGCATTTAATCTTCTCGACTTCAGAGTCATAATGTTGAATAGTCTTGATATCGCCCACGAGATCTGGCACGACAACGAGGGTATTTAGAGAACCTTGAGAAACAGCATGAAGATTCATCTTTTGAAACTCTGGGGGAGGGGGAGCGAGTGCACCAGGGGGAACAATATGGAGGTTCAGCTTTCTAAATTCTTCAACAAGCGAGGGCTGAACTTTGTGAACCTGGAGGTGGTTGTAATATGATTTGCGGCTCAAGGCATCAGCCATTACATTAGCCTTGCCTAGGGTATACGAAATACCCAGGTTAAAATCTGCAACAATCTCCATCCATCTTTGCTGACGGAGGTTCAAATCTGGTTGAGTAAACAGATACTTCAGACTTTGGTGGTCGGTGAAGATCTCGCAACGATTACCGAGAAGGTAATGTCGCCACTATTTCAGTGCATGGATAACAGCAGCAAGCTCAAGGCATGAACTGGATAGTTCTCTTCGTGAGGGCGCAATTGACGAGAGGCATAAGCAATCACTTTACGCTCCTGCATTAGGACAGCGCCTAGGCCTTGACGTGAAGCATCACAATAAATGATGAAGTCCTTCTTAGTATCTGGAGGAGCAAGCACTGGGGCAGATGTTAACTTGTCTTTGAGCGCCTGGAAACTTTCCTGACACTTTTCTGTCCACTCAAACTTGACACCCTTATGAAACAGGTTAATCAGAGGTCTAGCAATCTTGGAGAAGTTCTCTACGAATCAACGGCAATAGCTGGCGAGTCCGAGAAAACTTCTGACTTGCTTGACATTCTTCGGAGGAGTCCAATCGAAAATAGCATGAACTCGCTCGGGGTTGACGGCAATACCATCCTTGGAGAAGACATGCCCAAGATAGGTTACTTCAGGAAGCCAGAATTCACACTTGGAGAACTTGGCATAGAGTTGATGCTCTCTAAGCTTTTCCAGAACAAGACGAAGATGTTCAGCATGTTCTTCTTCATTCTTGGAATATACAAGGATATCATCCAGACTAACCACAACAAACTTGTCGAGGTATTCCATAAAGATATAGTTCATCAGACGAGAGAAGGTGGTGGAGCATTGGTTAATCCAAAACACATGACGGTGTACTCGTATGATCCATAGCGAGTCACAAATGCGGTCTTCGGGATATCTTCTTCACAAACACGGATCTAGTGGTAACCCAACCTCAAGTCGAGTTTAGAGAACACTAACGAACCAGCCAGTTGATCATATAGATCATTGATCCGAGGGAGAGGATATTTGTTCTGAATGGTAGCCTGGTTAATAGGGCGGTAGTCTGGGACCAATCGGTTTGTCCCATCCTTCTTCTTGACAAAGAGAGAAGGTGCTCCCCAAGGAGAGCAACTTGGGCGAATGAAACCACTTCGAAGAGATTTCTCGATTTCCTCCTTAAGCTCAATGAGTTCATGCAGCGACATCTTGTAAGGTCGTTTTGCTATAGGAGTGGTGCCTGGTTTTAAGTCAATGATGAATTCGACATCTCTAGCAGGAGGAATCCCTGGAAGTTCTTCAAGAAAAACGTCTTGGAATTCACGAACGACAGGAATGTTTTCAATGCCCTCGAGGGGTGCAACATTCAATGCGTTCAAGGCATAAAGCCTTGCCTCGGCATTCTGAACCAGACAAGCATTGTAGCTAATAATTTCATCAGAAGGGTGTAGCAGATGGACGGTCTTAGTGGCGCAAACTATAGAAGCAGTATGCGCTTTTAACCAATTCATTCCCAGAATGAGATCAATGCTACAGGACTTCAGTACGATGGGAGAGACAAGAAATCTAGTCCTTCGATTTCAACGGGGACGTCGTTGCAAATCATGGAGGTCCGACATTGGCCCGCAGGGGTGTGCACTAATAGAGAAGCGTCCATGTCCTCACATTTAATGTCGTGCAAGCATGCAAATCTTCTGACATGAATGAATGCGATGCACCTGTATCAAATAAAACGGATGCTGGTACTGAATTTACAAGGAGTGTACCCATCACAGTAGCCGGCTGGTCTTGAGCTTCGTTCAGATCAACGTGGTTGGCATGACCACGACCATAAGACTTGGCATTGTTGTTGCGGGGCTGGTTGTTACCACGGCCAGCTGCTGGAAGGGCCAGTTGATTCTAATTCTGATTGCAGTCCCTGGCATGATGACCTGGTTGACCACACTTGTAGCACAGACCATTATTGGGAGTGGGAACATGAGCTTGGGGTGGTGGAGCTGGAAGCCTTGGCTACCTTTACGGTGGAGGAGGCAGACGAGGTGCAGCATAGGTCTGCCTTGGGGCAGGTGCATTTGGACGGTACATGCTGTTCGGGATCCATATCTTATGCTTCTGCGAGGGCGGGCCCGAAGATGAGCCCGTGTCACGGTTGCGCCTGTGAGAGCTCTGGTGTTCCTGCAGACCAGTCTCGACATTGATGGCCTTATTCACCAAGGTGGCAAAACCGGCAAAGTCATGCACTAGCAATGCAAGCTTGATGTCAGCTTGTAGTCCATCACATAACTTCTCCTGTCTGCGTGCATCAGTTGCAATGTCTTCTTCAGCATAGCAGGATAAGTCCAGAAACTCTCGCTGCTAAGCTTCCATAGTTTTGTTGCCCTGGGTGAGGTTGCGGAACTCACGCTTCTTCCTGTCCATGATCCCCTGAGGAATGAAGCGGGCACGAAAGGCAGCTTGAAAGTCTGGCCAGGTGATGATTGTCCCAACTGGCAGAGTACGCCTATGGCTATCCCACCATTGAGATGCGGGTCCCTTCAGAAAGAAGGAAGCAAAGGTGACATAGCGGGCAGGGGCTACATCAGCAGACTCTGTTTCATAGGTGATGACATGGAGCCAGTCATCAGCATCCAGCGGCTGAGTTGAGCTGCGGTGCACGGTTGGGTTGAGGCGCATGAAATCCTGCAGAGTCACTTGGGTTGGCTGCTCGTTCATATTGGGGCGAGGGAATTGAGCCATCATATTCTCCATGAACTGGTGATTCATCTCGAGCTGTTGGACCATACCAGCCATGTACTCAGGCGGTGGTGGGGCGTTGCCGCCACGATCACGACCACCTAGTCTAACCATCCTGTTAATATATAACAGGGGGTAGTTCAGCATTGAGAAATTTTGCATAGACAAGAATCATTCATGATGGAACATGCATAATGAAAGGAGCACGACAGATACTACATAGTAGTCGGCATAACTTACAAAAGGGGTCGAACATAGAATTCAGTACACATAGTTCAGTACATAAACTAAGTCATCATAGGTGGCACGCAGGCTCGCAGCGAATGCATCTAGTCCTAATGAGCAAGACTACATCAGTCCCAGGAGGTACTGTGGAGGTAGTCGTAGCCCGACAACTGGTAGTGAGGCAATGGATAGTCCATGTCAGTGACCTGGGGGCCGCGGATACTTTGGTGTAGAACCCGACGCTCAGGTGGCAGAAGAGGACCAAGTGCGGGAGTGTAACCTCCCACCTCTAGCCAACCGACACTGTGGGGCATCACAGTCCTGGCTGGGTAGATCGCAGAACGCGGTAGCTATCTAGATAGAACAAAGGGGTGCAACATCATAAGAGCCATGTAAAGGTGCTGACGAGTGGTGTACAACTCGTGGCGAAGAGCTCGGTTAGCTCGGTCCAACCCATCAGCATGCAGAATGAGGCTCTAATGGTGGAAGGGCTCTCGGGTGACAGTGAAGTAGGAAGCAGTGTAGTATCCCTCCGCACCAACGTCAGATGCGGTAGCAATGTGCCTGAAAGGGGAAGTGTCCAACGCCCGATACTCTCCACAAAGACGTGTCAGAGCAGCATAGGCAGCACCATGAACTGCCATCTCGATGGTCACTCCAACTCCATGAGCGGTGTGCAACACGGTAGTGGAGTCATACTCCCAAGAGTAGAGGTGGACGATGGCATGGTACTGCTCCTGGTTAAAGTCCTGGTACTCCTCGTAGACGGTGTACTCAGGGTGCCAGCGATAACCCAGATAGGTCATCATCTCAGCTAGCACAGCAGGTGATCCTGAGGCACCAATGGCCGCCGTGTGGCACACGACCTGCCTCGAGGTTCCATCTGAAAACAAAGATGTTTCAATGGAGTCAAATGACAATGTGGGTATTATTCAAAATTCTATCCTATGGAACATCTATGGCTTATCCAACTTTGGGGTGAATGTGGTAACTGGATCCTAATGTTAGGGTTAGTAAATTTGTTTAACCTGAGTAGGAGAGAGTTTAGAGCCCCAGAGTAAAGGTTGAGGAGTAAAAGATCCTAATACCACCCAATGGCGACGTGGGCCCGTAAGGCACACAGCCAAGTTAGTAAAAGTTTTGTAGTGACTAGACTTGACTTCGGCCAAGGAATGTGGAAGGGGGATTCCTACAGGAAGTCGGCTCTCATACCAACTTGTGACGCCCCCGATTCAATCGTACACCAATCATGCACGCAAACGTGTATGATCAAGATCAGGGACTCACGGGAAGATATCACAACACAACTCTAAAAACATAAATAAGTCATACAAGCATCATATTACAAGCCAGGGGCCTCGAGGGCTCGAATACAAGTGCTCGATCATAGACGAGTCAGCGGAAGCAATAATATCTGAGTACAGACATAAGTTAAACAAGTTGCCATAAGATGGCTAGCACAAACTGGGATACAGATCAAAAGAGGCGCAGGCCTCCTGCCTGGGATCCTCCTAACTACTCCTGGTCGTTGTTAGCAGCCTGCACGTAGTAGTAGGCACCTCCAGTGTAGTAGTCGTCATCGACGGTGGCGTCTGGCTCCTGGGCTCCAACGTCTGGTTGCGGCATCCGAGAAGAAGAGGAAAACGGGGGGAAAGAGGGATAAAAGCAACCGTGAGTACTCATCCAAAGTACTCGCAAGCAAGGATCTACACTACATATGCATGGGTATATATGTAAAGAGGCAATATCGATGGACTGAACTGCAGAATGCTAGAATAATAGGGGGATAGCTAGTCCTATCGAAGTCTACGCTTCTGGCAACCTCCGTCTTGCAGCATGTAGAAGAGAGTAGATTGAAGTCCTCCAAGTAGCATCGCATAGCATAATCCTACCCGGCGATCCTCCCCTCGTCACCCTATGGAAAAGCGATCACCGGGTTGTCTGTGGAACTTGTTTGGGTGTGTTTTATTAAGTATCCGGTTCTAGTTGTCATAAGGTCAAGGTACAACTCCAGATCGTCCTTTTACCGAGGGACACGACTATTCGAATAGATAAACTTCCGTGTAGGGGTGCACCACATAACCCAACACGCTCGATCCCATTTGGCCGGACACACTCTCTTGGGTCATGCCCGGCCTCGGAAGATCAACACGTCGCAGCCCCACCTAGGCACAACAGAGAGGTCAGCACGCCAGTCTAAATCCTATGCACGCAGGGGTCTGGGCCCATCGCCCATTGCACACCTGCATGTTGCGTGGGCGGCCGGAAGCATACCTATCCCCCTTAATATAAGAGCAGGCTTACGGTCCAATCCGGCGCGCGTCGCTCAGTCGCTGACGTCATGAAGGCTTTGGCTGATACCACGACGTCGAGTGCCCATATCTTTCCCGCGTAGTTGGTTAGTGCCTATAGGCCAGTGGCCAGACTCAGATCAAATACCAAGAGCTCATTAAGCGTGTTATTATGAAGCAACCACGAACGCCGAACAGGGCCAGGCCCACCTCTCGCCTAGGTGGTCTCAACCTATCCTGTCGCTCTGCCACAAAGATCCACACAAAGGGCTGTCGGGACAAAGGTCCTTTCAGCCCCCAATCCGTGAATCACTCGCGGGCACTCAACGAGCCGACCCGACTTTAGTCACCATCTGTATGATATGTATATATGTATAGTATATACCCGTGATCACCTCCCGAGTGATCACGGCCCAATAGTATAGCAAGGCAGACTGACAAGAATGTAGGGCCAATGATGATAAATAGCATCCTATACTAAGCATTTAGGATTGCGGGTAAGGTATCAATGACTATAGCAACAATGACAGGCTATGCAATAGAATAGGAGTAACCGAACAGTAACATGATATACTACTCTAATGCAAGCAGTATAGAGAAGAATAGGCGATATCTGGTGATCAAGGGGGGGGGGGGCTTGCCTGGTTGCTCTAGCAAAGAGGGGTCGTCAACTCCGTAGTCGAACTGGGCAGCAGCAGCGTCGGTCTCGTAGTCTACCGGAGAGAAGAGGGGGAAGAAACAGTAAATACAATGCACACATAAGCATGACGATGCATGACATGACAATGAGCGGTGTTAGGTGTGCCCAATCGCGGTAGTAGGTGATACCGACGAAGGGGGCAAAACATCCGGGAAAGTATTCCCGGTGTTTCGCGTTTTCTGACAGGTGAGCCGGAGGTGGAAAGTTGTGTGTTGCTATGCTAGGTATGTGTGGCGGACGAATGGGCTGCGTATCCGGATTCGTCTCGTTGTTCTGAGCAACTTTCATGTAGAAAGTATTTTCATCCAAGCTACGGTTTATTATCTATGGTTTTCTAAAGTTTTAATCATTTTCTAGAATTTTATTTAATTAATTTAAATCAACATTATCCAGAATAGTATGGGATGACGTCAGCATGACGTATGTGTGATGTCAGCAGTCAACAGTGCAGTTGACTAGAGTCAAAACTGACTTGTGGGTCCAGTGGGACCCACCTGTCATTGAGTCAGAGTTGGAAAAGGATTTGTTTTAAACTAATAATGATTAACTAAGTTTGGGCCCCATTAGTCAGTGACTAATTGGCTCAGATTAATTAGATTAACTAATTTAATTAGCTTAAAGGGGGGGCACTGGTCAGCTGCTGGGACTAGCCCAGTCAGCAAGTTGACCACGGTCAACATGTCAAAGGGGGCCCTGGGCCCACCAGTCGATGGCCCAGGCGGTGCCACATGGACGCCACGTCGGACACCGGCCGGAGATGCACCGGAGCTGACTCAGGCAAGCGAAACATGGTGGCGCGGCTTGGGAGGGACGCGGGTTTCGCGCACAGGGGGTCTGCTGGGCTATGGCCGGGCGCGTTCGACGCGGCTCGGCGTCATGCGTCGAGCGGTGGTGGCCAGAGGGGTTGGAACGGATGGAGGCGAGTGCTACGAGCTTGCCGGCGATGAGGTGCTCCGGGCGAGCGACAACAACGATGATACGGGGCGGTTTTGGGCAAACCAAAGAGCGGGGCGAGGCCTACGCGGCGTGGGGAGTGCAACGAGGTTGAGCCCATGACCAAAAGGTCACCGGAGCCTTGCCGGCGGCGAGCTCCGCGGTGATGCGTTCGGGTGCTCATCGGGGACGGCGTTAGGAGGCGCGGGAGGGAGCGTGCGTAGGCGCATTGGGATCCTAGGAACCGCAGGAGCACAATGGTGAGCTCGGGCGAGCGTGATAGCGAATGTGGCCACGACGGCGAGGTACACCGCGGCGACCAAAGCACGGGCATGACAACGAGCTAGCTACCGCGCAAGCTAGGGGAGCTAGAGGGTGGAGGAGGGAGGCATCTCACCTAGCGGCACGCACGGTGGCCGGTGAATGGTTTAGTAGCAGCAGAGGGGCATCACCGAAGTTGGTGAAGAGCGGCGACGAAGCTCGTCGGAGTAGAGGAGGAAGACGACGGTGTCGTGGCGTTGCGGTGGCTCCGAACTCCAACGGGTTGCACCAGTCGAAGCAGCGGACGACGGCAGCCCTTGGAGACACAGTGGGACGGCGAGGTGGCACGGCGGCCGTGGCTAGGCCGGAGCCATGGCGGCGGTGGCGTTCGGATGCGGTGGGATGGATCTGAGGGGAGAGGGAGAGGCGCAGGGACCGAGAGAGAGAGCGGGGTTGAGTGGGGAGGAGACCCGAGGAGGCGCGGCGCTGGCGACCTTATCTCCTCCCGGCATCGGTGCCGGCGAGGCGGTCAGGCGGGGACGCGCCCCTGTTCCGACCCGAGTCAGGGGAACAGGAAAGGGAGACGAGGCAGGGGGGCCGGGCCGGTTGGGCTGGCCAGCTGGCTAGCCGAGCCAGTTGGCCCAGTGGGGTTTGGGGGTCCTTTATCTTTTCTTTTGTTTTTTTTTTCTGTTTGGTTCTTTTCCTTCTATTTATTTTCTTTTCTGTTTTATCTCAATTTAAAATATTTAGGCACTTTCTAGAAACATGTGTTCTCCACAATAATTGCCAGTGCAATATTTGGCACCCACCGAACATTTTTGTTTTGAGGTTTGAAAACTTTCGTTGTTTGACATATTTTGAATTTGATTTTTGGACTGGTTTTGAACTAACGAAAGATTACCAACAGTAACGGAGGTGACGTGGCATCATTAGCCGAGTTTCACTGTAGCATAATTATCCGGGCGTTACAGTGGCTTTGCCACAAATACGATGTCAACTACATGATCATGCAAAGCAATATGACAATAATGAAGCGTGTCATAATAAACGGAACGGTCGAAAGTTGCATGGAAATATATCTCGGAATGGCTATGAAAATGCCATAATAGGTAGGTATGGTGGCTATTTTGAGGAAGGTATATGGTGGGTGTATGGCCCCAGCAAAAGTTGCGCGGCACAAGAGAGGCTAGGAATGGTGGAAGGGTGAGAGTGTGTATAATCCATGGACTCAACATTAGTCATAAAGAACTCATGTACTTATTGCAAAAATCTATTAGTGATCGAAACAAAGTACTACACACATGCTGCTAGGGGGATAGATTGGTAGGAAAAGACCATCGGCCGTCCCCGACCGCCACTCATAAGGAAGCAAATCAATAAATACCTCATGCTCCAACTTCGTTACATAACGGTTCACCATACGTGCATGCTACGAGAATCGAAAACCTCAACACAAGTATTTCTCAAATTCACAGTTACTCACTAGCATGACTCTAATATCACCATATTCATATCTCAAAACAATCATAAGGAATCAAACTTCTCATAGTATCCAATGCACTTTATATGAAAGTTTTTATTATATCCCTCTTGGATGCCTATCATATTAGGACTAAATTTACCATGCGCTCTAAAAAGGCTCTCAAAATAATATAAGTGAAGCTTGAGATTTTAACAATTTCTATAAAATAAAACCACCGTCGTGCTCTAAAAAAGATATAGGTGAAGCACTAGAGCAAAATCGCCTATCTCAAAAGATATAAGTGAAGCACATAGAGTATTCTAATAATCACGATTCATGCGTGTCCCTCTCAAAATGTATCTACAGAAAGGATGATTGTGGCAAACAAAAAAGCAAATACTCATATCATACAAGACGCTCCAAGCAAAACACAAATCATGTGGTGAATAAAAATATAGCCTCAAGTAAACTTACCGATAGACGAAGACGAAAGAGGGGATGCCTTCCGGGGCATTCCCAAGCTTAGGCTCTTGGTTGTACTTGAATATTACCTTGGGGTTCCTTGGGCATCCCCAATCTTAGGCTCTCGCCACTCCTTATTCCATAGTCCATCAAATCCTTACCCAAAACTTGAAAACTTCACAACACAAAACTCAACAGAAAATCTCATAAGCTCTGTTAGTATAAGAAAATAAATCACCACTTTTGGTAATGTTGTGAACTCATTCTTTATTTATATTGGTGTAATATCTACTGTATTCCAACTTTTCCATGGTTCATACCCCCCGAAACTACCCATAGATTTAGCAAAATAAGCAAACAACACAAAAAAACAGAATCTGTCAAAAACAGAATACTCTGTTGCAATCTGGAAACTTTGAATACTTTTGTAACTCCAATAATTCTCAAAATTAGTACAACCGGGGAAATTCGTCTACCAATCTTGTGCAAAAAGAATCAGATCAAAAACATGCTCCTGTGAATTATGAAAATTATTTTCCTGGGTGTAAAAGTTTTTGTTTTTCAGCAAGATCAAAACAACTATCACCGCAAGCCATCCCAAAGGTCTTACTTGGCACAACCACTAAATAAAACAAAAACCACATCTATCCAGAGGCTAGATGAATTATTCAAAGCAAAACAGGAACAAAAATCAAAAACAAAAATAAAATTGGGTTGCCACCCAACAAGCGCTATTGTTTAACGCCCTTAACTAGGCATAAAAACACAAGGTATTGTCATCTTTGGTATGCAATCCATAAGTAACTCTCATAATAGATTCATATGGAAACTTAATTTTCTTTCTAGAAAAGTGTTCCATGCCCTTCCTTAACATAAATTTAAATCTAATGTTTCCTTCTTTCATATCAATAATTGCACCAATTGTTCTAAGGAAAGGTCTTCCAAGAATAATAGGACATGTAGGATTGCAATCTATATCAAGAACAATGAAATCTTCGGGCACATAATTCCTATTTGCAACAATAAGAACATCATTAGTCCTTCCCATAGGTTTCTTAATAGTGGAATCTGCAAGATGCAAATTTAAAGAACAATCATCAAATTCACGGAAGCATAACACATCACATAAAGTTTTTGGAATCGTGGAAACGCTAGCACCCAAATCACAAAAAACATGGCACTCATAATCTTTAGTCTTAATCTTAATAGTAGGTTCCCACTCATCTTAAAGTTTTCTACGGATAGAAACTTCCAATTCAACCTTTTCTTCAAAGGATTGCATCATAGCATCAACAATATGTTTAGTAAAAGCTTTGTTTTGATTATAAGCATGAGGAGAATACAACATGGATTGCAACAAGGAAATACGATCTATTAAAGAACAATTATCATAATTCAATTCCTTGAAATCCAAAAGAGTGGGTTCAATGCTACTTAAAGTCTTGACCTCTCTAGTCCCACTTTTATCAATTTTTGCATCAAGATCTAAAAACTCTGAATCATTGGGACGCCTTTTAACTAAAGTTGACTCATATCCATTCCCGTCTTTATCAAGATTTATATTGGAAAACAAAGATTCAATAGGAGTCACATCAATCACTTTAAGATCTTCATCACTATTTAAAGACACCGATTTAGCGGCCATCTTATTTACTAAAGTACCTTGTTTATCAGAAATTTGGCCTATTAAATTTTCAAGTTGAGCAAACTAAGAATTTAAACCATAAAATTCCTTAGACATATCATCAAGCTCTTTATTCATGAACTTCATAAAACTTTTCTGCTCCTTAAGCTCATTTCTAAAGAAATTATTGGGCTCAAATTGTAATGACATGAAGCTCCTAATATTATTTTCAATTTCTTTCAACCTTCTAAAGTAAGGATCAACACTCTTTGGTTGAGCCATGGAGGAAGGCAAGCAAACCAACACACAAGCACACAAAAAGCGAACGAAAAGACGAACGGAAGAGGGGCGAAGAAAAAGGGGCGAATCTTTTCGAAAATCATTTTAGAAGTGGGGGAGAGGAAAACGAGAGGCAAATGGAGAATAATGTAATGCAAGAGATGAGAGTTTTATGTTGGGTACTTGGTATGTCCTTACCCGTAGATCTCCCCAGCAACAGCGCCAGAAATTCTTCCTGCTACTTCTTGATCTTGCGTTGGTTTTTCCCTTGAAGAGGAAAGGGTGATGCAGCAAAGTAGAGATAAGTATTTCCCTCAGTTAGAGAACCAAGGTATCAATCCAGTAGGAGACACCACAGAAATCACCAAGACCTGCAAAAACAATCAAACAACTTGCACCCAACGCGATAAAGGGGTTGTCAATCCCTTCACGATTACTTGCAAAAGTGAAATCTGATAGAGATAGATAAATAAAAAGTAAAATATTTTTGGGTTTTTTGGTTTATAGATATGAAAATAAAAGATTGCAACATAGTAGATTGGAAACTTATATGATGGAAAATAGACCCGGGGGCCATAGGTTTCACTAGTGTAACATCCCAAATTTTCAATTTGGAATGTTAACAAATAGATCATTATTGCATATCATATTTTATGCATTTTGCCTCGATCCTAGAAATTCTACGCAACTCAAGGACCCACAGAGAGAGTTGGGGATTTTGATATTTTCATATTTGAGTTTTCTCAAATTTTGGAAATAGGATGATTTGATTTTATTTATTTTATCTTCAATTATTTCGATCATATAAATATGAGAGAGGGAATAAAATGACTTTCCCAAAATAAAGAAATATTGAGGATTTAATAAAAAATCAAATAAGGTTTTATTTTGGATTTTGTGGCTATTTTATTTGAATTTAGGAAAAATGCGCGTTTTTTCAAAATTTAATTTAGGCCCCAAATAAATGTTCATCTAAACCGGCTTGATTTTAGAAGTCGGGGAAAATTTATTTCGGGACTTTTGGACCGTTTAGTATTTCTTTCGTTTATTTTTCTGCGTATTAATGTTAAAAAAAACTGGAACCGACTACGGGCCGTAACCGGCCAGGACTCCGCCTGGCCGGGTCTTTATAAGCCGCGCCTCGGGCCCCGCCCCAGCCCAAACCGCCGCCGCCAGCCCAACCCGCCGCCGCCGCCCAAACCCTAACCCTAGACGCCGCCAGCCCGCGCTGCCGCCGCCGCCGCCGCTACCCGCTGCCGCGCCGCGCGCCGCCGCCGCTGGCTGATGCCGCCCCTGGACCACGCCGTTATCACCGCCGACCACCGCCGCCCTCGCTGGAACCGCCGCCGCCGCTGCCGACCCGCACCTCGACGTAGACCTCGCCGCCGCCGTTTTTTTAGAAAAACCGTTCGGTTTTTCGTCTGTTTTTTTAGATTCGTTTTTTATTAGATCGGTTTTTTCCCTGTTTAGGTTAATTAGAGAGCGTTCGCTCGTTCGTTCATTTTAACGAACACGTTCATCGTTTAGATCCAAATAACGAACGTTCGTTCGTTAATCTGTTCATCGTTTTTCTTTTCTCGGATTTGTTCCGTGATTTTCCTGATCGCGATTTCTGATCCGATTTTCTTTTTAGTATAACTCTTCGCTCGTTTATCGGAATCAGGCGATTCAAGCGCCTAGAGTTTCGTCACGAAACCCTCTTTTAGAATAATCTACTCAAACAACTTTTTGCTTCTGTAAAATTTGACTTAGGTCCAGATTAGTAAATGAAGCTTGTTTCTTTCGCAATTTGAGTTTTGTTTCTTCGATCGATTTGATTCTTTTTGCAAACACGAGTTCTTAAGTTGAGCTTTCTGGTTAGATCTCTTATTTGAGTTTTACTTGTGCATTAGATGAGTACTTATTGTATGTTTGTTTGTTTGTTGCGATAGAGTACCCAGATTGCGCCGCTTGCTACTTCGAATCCCTAGGTTACACGGATCATTGGCAAGGCAAGTAACACTTTGATCATACTTCTTTATTACCCAGTTTTTATGCATTAGATCAATCCTCAAACAATTGCATGATTAGGATCTGATTAATATGTGGGTTTTGGGATGTAGATGAGGTAGTACCTATCACCTGTTTTATTATCAAACCCTTGGGAGTTACTTCTACGTTTGCTTATTATGCCATGCTATGCTAGTAGACGTGGATTGGGTGAGTGTATCCATGACAGATGTGAGATTGTTAATTAATGGTTTATTTAAGGTGGCAACTTTCATACACATCTGGGTCGATTGAGGTACGTGGGTATTCCAGGATTGCTTGTTTGTTTTTGGACCGCCACCCAGGCTCAAAGGGATCATAAGATTATTCATGCTAGAAACTTCCGTGTGCAGCCACATGCTATTATGGGCTCTAGCATAGTTGATTAAGTCGTGCAAACTCTTACAGTGGTAGACTAGAAGATGTAGGGGAAAGTAGGTGTATAGGTCTACCCATCGTAAGGTGCTAGCGCTTCTGAAAGACTATGTCTCGGTCATCCGTTTCTCAAACACCATGTAGTGCGATAAAACCAACGGAGGAGATCGAGTCATGTGGGGAAAAGTGCGCAAACCTCTGCAGAGTGTATAAACTAATCATGATTAGCCGTTTCCCCGGTTATGGACGTTTTGAGTATCTAGTACTTGGATTATCATGTGAATCTCATCATGTTACTTTAATTAATATTGTTGGGATTTAACGATGATGTTACTTAATTGGGATTGAGAATGTTGTCAACCATTCTCAATGTTTAACAACCACCATGATAGTTAAATAAAATTTATTCCATTGTAGTAGGGAAGAATTGGCTTTATGCAAAACTGTAACTGTAGAGCTTTCCACCAAGCCATATATGCATGTAGTATAGCTATATTCTTTCATTACTCTCTATGTGTTATATTGCCAGCATATTCCATCTGCTGACCCTTTTCCGGGCTGCAACGTTATGTTGCACACTTTTCAGACGAAGAGTAAGATGCCTTAGGATCGTGGTTCTATACTCAGTGATGCCGTTGGAGTTGATGGACTCACTTATCTTCCAAGCCTTCTGTTGTTATCGTTATTAGATGGCCTTAAGCCATATTTATTGTAATAAGTTCTCTTTGGAGACATTCGATGTAATAAGTGTGTGATTGCTACTCTGTTATAAATCCTTCAAGTACTGTGCGTGTCAGCATTACTGATCCAGGGATTACACTTATGCACAGAGATCAGACTGTTTGAGGTCTGGTCGCTACAAGATGGTATCAGAGCACACGCTGACTGTAGGACACGACCACTAAGCTAAAGCCCTAGATCACTACTCTCTCTTCTCATTTCCGACTCCTCATCTTCTCTATTCTTTTAGGATGGCGGATGCAAGGAACAAGTTCACGCAACTGGATGAAGATACACCTTTTGGACGACACCTGAAGGAAATCATGAGATACCTGAACATCAGAGTACCAAGCTTCACCGGAACCTACAATGCCACATTACCTGAAGAGGAGCGCTGGATGATTCAAGTTCAAGTTCCAGGAAGGACGTTCATGCCCGTCACTGAGCCCATAGAGTTTTCCTTTGATGCACCAACCTGGAGTCTAGGAAAGAGCATGGCAGCCCACATCACCATGGGACGTATTGGAGAAGTTTACCACAAGGAGCTTAAGGATACGATCTACCAGATTTGTGGGCGCCGAGATGAGCAATGCGAGATGGTCAGCACCAGGCAGGAGTCGATCTACTTGTCATGGACGTGATGCCTATATACATGATCATGCCTAGATAATCTCATAATTATTCACTTTTCTATCAATTGCTCGACAGTAATTTGTTCACCCACCATAATACTTATGCTATCTTCAGAGAAGCCTCTAGTGAAACCTATGGCCCCCGGGTCTATCTCTTATCATATTTTTCTTCCAATCTACTTTTATTTGCATCTTTACTTTCTGCATCTATCTTATAAAATACCAAAACTATATTTATCTTATCATACTATCTCTATCAGATCTCACTTTCGCAAGTGGCCGTGAAGGGATTGACAACCCCTTTATTGCGTTGGTTGTGAGTTCTTTGTTTGTTTGTGTAGGTGCGTGGGACTTTTGAGGAGCCTCCTACTGGATTGATACCTTGGTTCTCAAAAAATGAGGGAAATACTTACGCTACTATTGCTGCATCACCCTTTCCTCTTCAAGGAAAACCAACGCAAGCTCAAGACATAGCAACAAGGAATTCTAGCGCCGTTGCCGAGGAGATCTTCGCTCAAGTCAACATACCAAGTACCCATCACATACTCGTCTCCCTCGCATTTACATTATTTGCCATTTTCCTCTCGTTTTCCTCTCCCCCACTTCATCCTTGCCGTTTTATTCGCCATCTCTTTCCCAATCTCCTCCTCTCTCTTTCGCTTGCCTTTTTCTGTTTGCTTGTGTGTTGGATTACTTGTTGCCATGGCGCAAGATAATACCAAATTGTGTGATTTCTTGAATACCAATAATAATGATTTCCTTAGTACTTCGATTGCTCCTCTTAATGATGTTGAGTCTTGTGAAATCAATACTGCTTTGCTGAATCTTGTTATGAAAGATCAATTCGCTAGCCTTCCTAGTGAAGATGTCGCTACTCATCTAAACAACTTTGTTGATTTGTGTGATATGCAAAAGAAAAAAAGATACGGATAACAACATTGTTAAATTGAAGTTATTTCCGTTTTCACTTAGAGATCATGCTAAAGTTTGGTTTTAGTCTTTGCCTAAAAATAGTATCGATTCTTGGAACAAGTGCAAACATGCTTTTATCTCTAAGTATTTTCCTCCCGCTAAGATCATCACTCTTAGGAATTATATTATGAATTTTAAACAACTTGATCATGGGCATGTTGCCTAATCTTGGGAAAGAATGAAATTGATGCTTCACAATTGCCCTACTCATGGTTTGAATTTATGGATGATCGTACAAAAATTTTATGCCGGTTTGAACTTTGCTTCTAGAAATCTCTTAGATTCAGCCGCGGGAGGCACGTTTATGGAAATCACGTTAGTAGATGCTACAAAACTTCTTGATAATAATATGGCTAATTATTCTCAATGGCACACCAAAAGATCTTCTAGTAAAAAAGTGCATGCTATAGAAGAAATCAATGTTTTGAGTGGAAAGATGGATGAAATTATGAAATTGTTTGCTACTAGGAATACTCCTCTTGATCCCAATGATATGCCTTTGTCTACTTTGATTGATAATAATAATGAATCTATGGATGTGAATTTTGTTGGTAGGAATAGTTTTGGAAACAATGCTTATAGAGGAAACTTTAATGCTAGACTGTTCCCTAGTAATTCCTCTAATAATTATGGAAATTCCTACAATAATTCTTATGGTAATTTTAATAAGATGCCCTCTAATTTTGAGAATAGTGTGAAAAAATTTATGATTTCTCAAAAGAATTTTAATGCTTTGCTTGAAGAAAAATTGCTCAAAGTTGATGATTTGGCTAGGAACGTTGATAGACTTTCGCTTGATGTTGATTCTCTTAAACTTAGATCTTCTTCTCCTAAGCATGATATCAATGAGTCTCTCAAAGCAATGAGAATTTCCATTGACGAGTGTAAGGAAAGAACCGCTAGATTGTGTGCTAAGAAAGATTGCTTTCTAAAGGTGTGTTCTTCTAGTTTCCATGAAAATAATGATGAAGATCTTAAAGTTATTGATGCGTCTCCTATTAGATCTTTGTTTTGTAATATGAATCTTGACAATTATGGGACTGATGATGAGTCAACTTTACCTAGAAGGCGTCCCAAGAATTCGGAGTTTTTAGATCTTGATGCCAAATTTGGTAAAAGTGGGACTGGAGAGGTCATGACTTTAAATAACATTGAACCCACTATCTCAGATTTCAAGGAATTTGATTATGATAATTGTTATTTAGAAGGTTGTATTTCCTTGTTGCAATCCGTTGTTAATTCTCCTCATGCTTATAGTCAAAATAAAGCTTTTACCAAACATATCGTTGATGCCTTGATACAATCTTATGATGAAAAACTTAATTTGGAAGTTTCTATACCTAGAAAACTTAATGATGAGTGGGAACCTACTATAAAGATTAGAATTAAAGATCATGAGTGTTTTGCTTTGTGTGATTTGGGTGCTAGTGTTTCCACGATTCTGAAAACTTTATGTGATATTCTAGGTTTCCATGATTTTGATGATTGCTCTTTAAATTTACACCTTGCGGATTCCACAAAAAGCCAATGGGAAGGATCAATGATATTCTCTTTGTTGCAAATAGAAATTTGGTGCCCGTAGATTTTATCGTTCTTGATATAGATTGCAATCTTTCTTGCCCTATTATTCTTGGTAGACCTTTCCTTAGAACGATTGGTGCAATTATTGATATGAAGGAAGGAAATATTAGATTCAAATTTCCACCCAAAAAAAGGCATGGAGCACTTTCCAAGAAAGAAAGTCAAATTACCTTATGAATCTATCATGCGAGCTACTTATGAATTTAGTGCCAAAGATGGCACTACTTAGATCTATCTTCGCTTTTATGCCTAGCTAGGGGCGTTAAACGATAGCGCTAGTTGGGAGGCAACCCAATTTTATTTGTGTTTTTTGTTTTTGTTCCTGTTTAGTAATAAATCTTGCATCTACCTTCTGTTTAGATGTGTTTTTATCCTTAAATTAGTGTTTGTGCCAAGTAGAACCTATAGGATAACCTATGATGATAGTTGATTTGATTCTGCTGAAAAACAGAAACTTTGCCCGCACAAATTTAGTTTTGGTAAATCACAGATACGTGATTTTGCGTTGATTTTTCTTGATGCTGATAAGTAGACAAATTTTCCAGGATTTCCTATTTTGGTAGGATTTTTAGAGTTCCATAAGTTTGCGTTAGTTACAGATTGCTACAGACTGTTCTATTTTTGACAGATTCTGTTTTTCGTGTGTTGTTTGCTTATTTTGATGCATCTATGGCTAGTAAAATAGTTTATAAACCATAGAGAAGTTGGAATACAGTAGGTTTAACACCAAAATAAATAAATAATGAGTTCATTACAGTAACTTATGTGGTGGTTTTGTTTTCTTTCACTAACGGAGCTTATAAGATTTCCTATTGAGTTTTGTGTTGTGAAGTTTTCAAGTTTTGGGTAAAGCTTTTATGGACTATGGAATAAGGAGTGGCTAGAGCCTAAGCTTGGGGATGCCCATGGCACCCCAAGATATTCAAGGATAGCCAAAATCCTAAGCTTGGGGATGCCCCGGGAAGGCATCCCCTCTTTCGTCTTCGATCATTGGTAACTTTACTTGGAGCTATATTTTTATTCGCCACATGATATGTGTTTTGATTGGAGCGTCGTGTATTATATTATTCTTTTCTTTTTAGTTTACCACAATCATCCTTGCTGTACATACCTTTTGGGAGAAGCCTACTTGATTAGAATTTGCTAGAATACTCTATGTGCTTCACTTATATCTTTTGAGCTTGATAGTTTTTGCTCTAGTGCTTCACTTATATCTTTTAGAGCATCGTGGTGACTTAATTTTGAAGAAATTGCTAGTCTCTCATGCTTCACTTATATTATTTTGAGTCTTTTAGAACAGCATGGTATTTGCTATGGTTACAAAGTTGGTCCTAGAATGATGAGCATCCAAGTTGGGTATAAAAAAACTATCATAGAAAAGAATTGGATGCTATGATCAATTTGATGCTTGATAATTGTTTTGAGATATGGAGGTAGTGATATTAGAGTCATCCTAGTTGAGGTGATCATGAAAAATACTAGAGTTGAGGGTTGTGATTCCCGTAGCATGCACATATGGTGAACCGCTTTGTGATGAAGTTGGAGCACAATTTTATTTATTGATTGTCTTCCTTATGAGTGGCGGTCGGGGACGAGCGATGGTCTTTTCCTACCAATCTATCCCCCTAGGAGCATGCACGTAGTGCTTTGGTTTTTGATGACTTCTAGATTTTTGCAACAAGTACATGAGTTCTTTTGACTAATGTTGAGTCCATGGATTATACACACCTCACCCTTCCACCATTGCAAGCCTCTCTTGTGCCGCGTAACTTTCGCTGGTATCATACACCCACCATATACCTTCCTCAAAACAGCCACCATACCTACCTATTATGGCATTTCCATAGCCATTCCGAGATATATTGCCATGCAACTTTCGACCATTCCGTTCATATGGCATGCATTACTTTTGTCATATTGCTCTTTGCATGATCATGTAGTTGACATCGTATTTGTGGCAAGGCCACCTTCATAATTTTCATACATGTCGCTCTTGATTCATTGCATATCCCGGTACACCGCCGGAGGCATTCATATAATCATATCTTGTTCTATCTTTGAGTTGTAATTCTTGAGTTGTAAATCCATAAAAGTGTGATGATCTTCATTATTAGAGCATTGTCCTAGTGAGGAAAGGATGATGAAGGCTATGATTCCCCCACAAGTCAGGATGAGACTTCGGACTTTACAAAAAGAAAAAAAAAGAAGAAAAAGAAAAAAAGAAAAGGCGAAAAAGAAAAAAAGAAAGGCTAAAGAAAAAAAAGAGAAAAAAAGAGAAAAAGAAAAAAATGAGAGAAAAAGAGAGAAGGGACAATGCTACTATCTCTTTTTCCACACTTGTGCTTCAAAGTAGCACCATGATCTTCACGATAGAGAGTCTCATATGTTGTCACTTTCATATACTAGTGGGGATTTTTCATTATAGAACTTGGCTTGTATATTCCAATGATGGGCTTCCTCAAAATGCCCTAGGTCTTCGTGAGCAAGCGAGTTGGATGCACGCCCACTTAGTTTCTTTTGTTGAGTTTTCATATATTTATAGCTCTAGTGCATCCGTTGCATGGCAATCCCTACTCACTCACATTGATATCTATTAATGGGAATCTCCATAGCCCGTTGATACGCCTAGTTGATGTGAGACTATCTTCTCCTTTTTGTCTTCTCCACAACCACCATTCTATTCCACATATAGTGCTATGTCCATGGCTCACGCCCATGTATTGCGTGAAAGTTGAAAAAGTTTGAGATTATTAAAGTATGAAACAATTGCTTGGCTTGTCATTGGGGTTGTGCATGATTAAATACTTTATGTGATGAAGATAGAGCAATAGCCAGACTATATGATTTTGTAGGGATAACTTTCTTTGGCCATGTTATTTTGAGAAGACATGATTACTTTGACTAGTATGCTTGAAGTATCACCATTTTCATGTTAATATGAACATTTATTTTGTATCATTTGGATCTGAACATTCATGTCACAATAAGAAAAATTACATTGAGAATTATGCTAGGAAGCATTCCACGTCAAAAATTCTGTTTTTATCATTTACCTACTCGAGGACGAGCAGGAATTAAGCTTGGGGATGCTTGATACGTCTCCAAAGTATCTATAATTTTTGATTGTTCCATGCTATTATATTACCCCTTTTGGATGTTTATGGGCTTTATTTTACACATTTATATCATTTTTGGGACTAACCTACTAACCGGAGGCCCAGCGCGTATTGCTGTTTTTTTTTGCCTATTTCAGTATTTCGAAGAAAAGGAATATCAAACGGAGTCCAAACGGAATGAAACCTTCGGGAGCGTGATTTTTTGAACGAACGTGATCCAGAGGACTTGGAGTGCAAGTCAAGAAGCAGCCGAGGCGGCCACGAGAGGGTAGGGCACCCCCCTACAGGGCTCGCCCCCTGTCTCGTGGGCCCCATGGGCGGCCACAAACGTACTTATTCCTCCTATATAAACCTACGTACCCCGAAAACATCCAGGGAGCCAACGAAACACAATTTCCACCACCGTAACCTTCTGTATCCGCGAGATCCCATCTTGGAGCCTTCGCCGGTACTCCACCGGAGGGGGAATCGACCACGGATGGCTTCTACATCAACACCATAGCCCTTCCGATGAGTTGTGAGTAGTTTACCACAAACCTTCAGGTCCATAGTTATTGGCTAGATGGCTTCTTCTCTCTTTTTGGATCTCAATACAATGTTCTCCCCCTCTATTGTGGAGATCTATTCGATGTAAACTCTTTTTGCGGTGTGTTTGTCGAGATCCGATGAATTGTGAGTTTATGATCAAGTTTATCTATGAGAAATATTTGAACCTCCTCTGAATTCTTTTATGTATGATTGAGTTATCTTCGCAAGTCTCTTCGAATTATCAGTTTGGTTTGGCCTACTAGATTGATATTTCTTGCCATGGGAGAAGTGCTTAGCTTTGGGTTCAATCTTGCAGTGTCCTTACCCAGTGAAAGAAAGGGTTGCAAGGCACGTATTGTATTGTTGCCATCAAGGATAAAAAGATGTGGTTTATATCATATTGCATGAGTTTATCCCTCTACATCATGTCATCTTGCTTAAGGCGTTCTCTGTTCTTGTGAACTTAATACTCTAGATGCAGGCAGGACTCGGTCGATGTGTGGAGTAATAGTAGTAGATGCAGGCAGGAGTCGGTCTACTTGTCACGGACGTGATGCCTATATACATGATCATGCCTAGATAATCTCATAATTATTCGCTTTTCTATCAATTGCTCGACAGTAATTTGTTCACCCACCGTAATACTTTTGCTATCTTGAGAGAAGCCTCTAGTGAAACCTATGGCCCCGGGTCTATCTCTTATCATATTTTGCTTCCAATCTACTTTTATTTGCATCTTTACTTTCTGCATCTATCTTATAAAATACCAAAAATATATTTATCTTATCATACTATCTCTATCAGATCTCACTTTCGCAAGTGGCTGATAACCCACAAGTGTAGGGGATCGCAACAGCTTTTGAGGGTAAAGTATTCAACCCAAATTTATTCCCCCTAACTCTAGCAAGTTGTTCGTCAAGAAATTCACCTAATGGCAAAGTAGTATCACGCACAGAAGTTGTGTCATCATGCATAGCAAAAGTGGCATCATCAATAACATGTGACATATCAGAATTCATAGCAGTAGTAGGTTTAGGTGTAGCAAGTTTATTAATAACAGGAGGAGAATCTAGTGCAAGGCTAGATGGCAGTTCCTTACCTCCCCTCGTAGTTGAGGGCAAAATAGTAGTTCGGTCGTCTTTCAAGTTGTTCATAGTGATCAACAGATATAAATCCCAAGTGACTCAGAGAATAGAGCTATGCTCCCTAGCAACGGCGCCCGAAATTAGTCTTGATAACCCACAAGTGTAGGGGATCGCAACAGCTTTCGAGGGTAAAGTATTCAACCCAAATTTATTGATTCGACACAAGGGGAGCCAAAGAATATTCTTGAGTATTAGCAGTTGAGTTGTCAATTCAACCACCCCTGGATAACTTAGTATCTGCAGCAAAGTATTTAGTAGCAAGAGTGGTATGATAATAAAGGTAACAGTAGCAAAAGTAAAGATAAATGTTTTTGGGTTTTTGTAGTAGTTGTAACAGTAGCAACGGAAAAGTAAATAAGCAAAGAACAATATGTGAAAAGCTCGTAGGCGATGGATCAGTGATGGATAATTATGCCGGATGCGATTCCTCATGTAATAGCTATAACATAGGGTGACACAGAACTAGCTCCAATTCATCATTGTAATGTAGGCATGTATTCCGTAAATAGTCATACATGCTTATGGAAAAGAACTTGCATGACATCTTTTGTCCTACCCTCCCGTGGCAGCGGGGTCCTAACGGAAACTAAGGGATATTAAGGCCTCCTTTTAATAGAGAACCGGAACAAAACATTAGCACATAGTGAATACATGAACTCCTCAAACTACGGTCATCACCGAGAAGTATCCCGATTATTGTCACTTCGGGGTTGTCGGATCATAACACATAATAGGTGACTATAGACTTGCAAGATAGGATCAAGAACACACATATATTCATGAAACATAATAGGTTCAGATCTGAAATCATGGCACTCGAGCCCTAGTGACAAGAATTAAGCATAGCAAAGTCATAGCAACATCAATCTCAGAACATAATGGATACTAGGGATCAAACCCTGACAAAACTAACTTGATTACATGGTAAATCTCATCCAACCCATCACCGTCCAGCAAGCCTACGATGGAATTACTCACACACGGCGGTGAGCATCATGAAATTGGTGATGGAGGATGGTTGATGATGACGACGACGACGGATCTCCCTCTCCGGATCCCCGAACGGACTCCAGATCAGCCCTCCCGAGAGTGATTAGGGCTTGGCGCCGGCTCTGTGTCATAAAACGCGATGAAACTTTCTCCTTGATTTTTTTTCTCCCCGAACGTGAATATATGGAGTTGGAGTTGAGGTCGGTGGAGGTCCAGGGGGGCACGAGATAGGAGGGCACGCCCTAGGGGGGCGTGCCCCCCTGTCGCGTGGACAGCTTGTGGGCCCCCTGGTGTTATTTCTTTCGCCAAAAATTCTTATTAATTCCAAAAAGTGCCTCTGTGGATTTCCAGGACATTCCGAGAACTTTTCTTTTCTACACATAAAACAACATCATGGCAGTTCTGCTGAAAACAGTGTCAGTCCGGGTTAGTTACATTCAAATCATGCAAGTTAGAGTCCAAAACAAGGGCAAAAGTGTTTGGAAAAGTAGATACGTTTGAGACGTATCAACTCCCCCAAGCTTAAACCTTTGCTTGTCCTCAAGCAATTCAGTTGATAAACTAAAAGTGATAAAGAAAAACTTTTATAAACTTCATTTGCTCTTGTTGTTGTAACATGAAAAGCCAGCATTCAAGTTTCAGCAAATATTATGAACTAACCATACTCACAATAACACTTAGGTCTCACAATTACTCATATCAATAGCATAATCAGCTAGCGAGCCATAATAATAAAACTCGGATGACAACATTTTCTCAAAACAATCATAACATGATATAACAGAATGGTATCTCGCTAGCCCTTTATGAGACCGCAAAACATAAATGCAGAGCACCTTTAAAGATCAAGGACTGACTAAACATTGTAATTCATGGTAAAAGAGATCCAGTCAAGTCATACCCAATATAAACCAATAATAATGAATGCAAATGACAGTGTGCTCTCCAGCGGGTGGTTTTTAATAAGAAGGGTGATGACTCAACATAAAAGTAAATAGATAGGCCCTTCACAGAGGGAAGCAGGGATTTGTAGAGGTGCCAGAGCTCGATTTTAAAATAGAGATTAAATAACATTTTGAGCGGCATACTTTTGCTGTCAACGCAACAACTATGAGATGGCTGTATCTTCCACACTACATGCATTATATGCAGTTCCCAAACAGAATGGTAAAGTTTTATACTCCCCCAACCACCAACAGGCATCAATCCATGGCTTGCTCGAA
This sequence comes from Triticum timopheevii, assembly GCA_963921465.1. Lineage (NCBI taxonomy): Eukaryota > Viridiplantae > Streptophyta > Magnoliopsida > Poales > Poaceae > Triticum > Triticum timopheevii. Next base: position 252,210,520 of record OY997262.1, on the reverse strand, counting down.
ACAACGAGTGCCTCCAACTAACAACAGCCCTGGGGGAGTTTTGTTTAATTATTTTGATTTTCTCTGATCTTTTTGGATCATGGGACTGGGCATCTCGATTACCGGCCCTTTCTCGTGAATGAGGAGCGGAGTCCACTCCTCGTGAGAATAACCCACCTAGCATGAAAGATATAGGCAGCCCTAGTTGAAACATGAGCTGCTCGAGCATACAAAACAGAATTTCATTTGAAGGTTTAGAGTTTGGCACATACAAATTTACTTGGAACGACAGGTAAATACCGCATATAGGAAGGTATGGTGGACTCATATGGAACAACTTTGGGGTTCAAGGAGTTTGGATGCACAAGCAGTATTCCTGCTTAGTACAGGTGAAGGCTAGCAAAAGACTGGGAAGCGACCAATTGAGAGAGCGACAACAGTCATAAACATGCATTAAAATTAATTCACACCGAATACAAGCATGAGTAGGATATAATCCACCATGAACATAAATATCATGAAGGCTATGTTGATTTGATTCAACTACATGCGTGAACATGTGCCAAGTCGAGTCACTCAATTCATTTAAAAGAGGATACCATCCCATCATACCACATCATAATCATTCTAATAGCATGTTGGCACACAAGGTAAACCATTATAACTCATAGCTAATCAAGCATGGCACAAGCAACTATAATCTCTAAATGTCATTGCAAATATGTTTTCTTCATAATAGCTGACTCAGGAACGATGAACTCATCATATTTACAAAAACAAGAGAGGACGAGTTCATACCAGCTTTTCTCATCTCAATAATTCCATCATATATCGTCGTTATTGCCTTTCACTCGCATGACCGAATGATGTGTATAATAATAAGAGTGTACGTGCATTGGACTAAGCTGGAATCTGCAAGCATTCAACTCAAGAGAGAAGATAGGGTAATATGGGATCTAAGTTAAATAAACAATCATGCATATAAGAGCCACTAAGCATTTTCAATATAGTCTTCTCGACCCCTAAAAGAAAGAAAAGAAAATAAAACTATTTACACGAGAAAGCTCCCAACAAGTAAAAAGAAGAAGAAGAAATCTTTTAGGGTTTTCATTTTAATTTCTACTACAAGCATAGAATTTAAACTAACTAATTTTTTTGGTTTTTCTTAAAATTTAACAAACACACAAGAAGAAAACTAGAAAAAGAAATTTAAACTAGCATGGATAATACAATGAAAGAGTATGAGCACCGACGACTAGTGTGTGAACATGAATGTAAAGTCGGTGAGAAATACGTACTCCCCCAAGCTTAGGCTTTTGGCCTAAGTTGGTCTAGTACCAAGGATCGCTTGGCTGATATCCATAAGTGAAACCGGGGTTGTACTGAGATGCAGCGACAACCGCCTCCTGAGCGGCAGCGTGTTGGTGAGCTGCCTCCACTCCCCTCTCGTATTCAGCTACTTCCTCCCTGGTGACAACATATCTTCCTTTTGCCTGATAATCAAAAAGGTAGGGAGCAGGAAGAGTAACAGGGACGATGTTATGTCTATCATAGATTAGTCGATAATGGAGGAATTGTTCATTCCTCTCAAGAAAATGATGATTGAACATAGCTTCTTTATCCAAATAAACAGGAGATAAAATCATATCCCCCTCTCATGGGGCTATATTATGAAAATTAGCCACACAGGTTGCATAAATCCCTCCAAATAAATCTCCCTTTCTACTATTATTCTGCAACCTACGTGCAACTATTTCCCCCAAGTTATAACCTTTATAACCTGACACAGCACTCTTGAGGACACAAAGATCAGGGACACACATGTGACATGCTTCTTCCTTACCGTTAATGCATCTACCAATAAAGAGAGCAAAATAATGTATAGCAGGAAAATGAATGCTCCCTATGGTAGCTTGTGCTATGTCCCTAGATTCTCCCACAGTGATACTAGCAAGAAAATCTCTAAATTCAGATTTGCGAGGATCATTAATATTACCCCACTATGGGAGTTTGCAAGCAGTTGTGAAATCCTCTAAATCCATGGTAGAAGATGTATCATAAATATCAAACATGACACTAGGAGAATTGCGCGCACAGATATATTGGAACCTCCGCACAAAGGAATCAGTCAATTGATAGTATTGAGGACACTTATCTTGTAAGAAGTCCTCTAGCTCGGCATTACGCACATACGCGTCAAATTCCTCCTTGAAGCCTGCTTCGACCATAAAATCATCGGATGGACACTCACAAGCCCGTACATTTGTGTCCCTCGGCAATTCAACATCTTGCTCACATATAGCAATCCTTGGCCCTTTCTTTGCCGAGGAACCACATTGGTACATTCTTCTAAGCATAGTTCTTTTCCTGAAAATTTCTGAAATTTTAGTAACTTCAAAATAAAAGTGAATAAAACTAAACAAGATTGGAAGCAACTACTCCTGAAGCAGTTTTGTGAATGGAGCTTTGAGCTAAGAGATCGAAAATCGCAGTAAAACGAGCTAGAACTCGTGCTTGAGCTGGATGGGGATATTTTTGGGTAGAAGATGAAGTGTGTGGATGCTGGCATAAGTGGAGGGGGGCCACCAGGGGCCCATGAGAAAGTGGGGCATGCCCTATAGGGGGGCACGCCCTCCACTCTCGTGGCCTGGTGCTTGCCCCTCCTGCAGTGTTTTCAGTTTCTAAAATCCTGAAATATTCCAGAAAAAATCATACTAAATTTGCAGGGCATTTGGAGCACTTTTATTTTCGGACTATTTTTTTATTGCACGGATAATTCAGAAAACAGACAGATAATACTATTTTTGCTATATTTATTCTAAATAACAGAATGTAAAAAGTTGGTATAGAAGGTTGTTCCTTCTAGTTTCATCCATCTCATGGTCATCAAAATGAATCCACTAACAAGGTTGATCAAGTCTTGTTAACAAACTCATTCCGAATAACACGGAACCGGAGAAATTTCGAATAACACTAAGTTACCTCAACGGGGATATGAAAATCCCCAATAATAAGAATATCATACTTTTTATTGACAGTAGGGAGAGGAAATTCAAAACCTCCAAAAATGATAGTTCGAACTTTTTCAATAGAATTGATGCTATGAACTTGAGATTGTTTCCTCGGAAAGTGTACCATATGCTCATTACCATTAACATGAAAAGTGACATTGCCTTTGTTGCAATCAATAACAGCCCCTGCAGTATTAAGAAAAGGTCTACCAAGAATAATAGACATACTATCGTCCACGGGAATATCAAAAATAACAAAGTCCGTTAAGATAGTGACATTTGCAACCACAACAGGCACATCCTCACAAATGCCGACAGGTATAGCAGTTGATTTATCGGCCATTTGCAAAGATATTTCAGTAGGTGTCAACTTATTCAGTTCAAGTCTACGATATAAAGAGAGAGGCATAACACTAACACTGGCTCCAAGATCACATAAAGCAGTTCTAACATAATTTCTTTTAATAGAGCATGGTATAGTTGGTACACCCGGATCTCCAAGTTTCTTTGGTACTCCACCCTTAAAAGTGTAATTAGCAAGCATGGCGGAAATTTTAGCTTCCGGTATCTTTCTTTTATTTGTAATGATATCCTTCATATACTTAGCATAAGGATTTACTTTGAGCATATCAGTTAAGTGCATACGTAAGAAAATAGGTCTAATCATTTCAGCAAAGCGCTCAAAATCCTCATCATCCTTTGACTTGGATGATTTAGGAGGAAAGGGCATGGGTTTCTGAGCCCATGGTTCTCTTTCTTTACCGTGCTTCCTAGCAACAAAATCTCTCTTATCATAACGTTGATTCTTTGATTGTGGGTTATCAAGATCAACAGCAGGTTCAATCTCTACATCATTCTTTTTGCTAGGTTGAGCATCAACATGAACATTATCATTAACATTATCACTAGGTTCATGTTCATCACCTGATTGTGTTTCAGCATCAGAAATAGAAATATCATTGGGATTCTCAGGTGTGTCTACAGTAGGTTCACTAGAAGCATGCAAAGTTCTATCGTTTTTCTTTTTCTTCTTTTTAGAAGAACTAGGTGCCTCTAAATTATTGCTCTGAGAATCTTTCTCGATTCTCTTAGGGTGGCCTTCAGGATACAAAGGTTCCTGAGTCATTCTACCAGTTCTAGTAACCACTCTAACAGCAAAGTCATTTTTATTACTTAATTCATCAAGCAAATCATTTTGAGCTTTAAGTACTTGCTCAGCTTGAGTAGCAACCATAGAAGCATATTTTCTAACGAGGTGAAGTTCATCTTTAACTCTAGCTATATTATCGCCTAAGCGTCCTATCTCGAAAGCATTATTCTTTAACTCTCTACCAACATAAGCATTAAAACTTTCTTGTCTAGCAATAAAGTCATCAAATTCATCTAAGGATGGGCTATGAAATTTAGTAGAGGGGACTTCAACTTTATATATCTATAGAGAGAATTTACCTTTACTACCTGTGTCGGGTTATCAAGACAATATGGTTATTCAATAGGCGGTATATTAAGACCATGTATTTCTTCAATAGGAGGTAAATTCTTAACATCTTCAGCTTTAATACCTTTTTCTTTCATTGATTTCTTTGCCTCTTGCATATCTTCAGGACTGAGAAATAAAACACCTCTCTTCTTCGGAGTGGGTTTAGGAATAGGCTCAGGAGTTGGCTCAATTGGTTCAGGAATTACTTCAGGAACTGGCTCAGGAAGAGTCCAATTATTTTCATTAGTCAACATATTATTCAATAGTATTTCAGCTTCGTCGACTATTCTTTCCCTAAAAACACAACCAGCACAACTATCCAAGTAGTCCTTGGAAGCATCGGTTAGTCCATTATAAAAGATATCAAGTAATTCATTTTTCTTAAGAGGATGATCAGGCAAAGCATTAAGTAACCGGAGAAGCCTCCCCCAAGCTTGTGGGAGACTCTCTTCTTTGATTTGCACAAAATTATATATTTCCCGCAAGGCAGCTTGTTTCTTATGAGCAGGGAAATATTTAGAAGAGAAGTAATAAATCACATCCTGGGGACTATGCACACAACTAGGAGCAAGAGAATTATACCAAGTCTTAGCATCACCCTTTAATGAGAACGGAAATATCTTAAGGATATATAAATAGCGAGACTTCTCGTCATGAGTAAACAGGGTAGCTATATCATTCAACTTGGTAAGATGTGCCACAACAGTTTTAGATTCAAGGCCATAAAAAGGATCAGATTCAACTAAAGTAATAATCTCAGGATCAACAGAGAATTCATAATCCTTATCAGTAACACAAATAGGTGAAGTAGCAAAAGCAGGATCGGGTTTCATTCTAGCATTAAGAGACTGCTACTTCAATTTAGCTAATAATTTCTTAAGATCATATCTATCATTGCAAGCAAAGATTTCCCTAGCAGCTTCTTCATTCATAACATAACCCTTAGGAACAACAGGTAATACATAATCATTGGGAGAACCTTCATCATCACTATCATCAGTAATAGGATCTTCAGTAATTTCATTCCCCCTAACTCTAGAAAGTTGTTCGTCAAGAAATTCACCTAATGGCAAAGTAGTATCACGCATAGAAGTAGTTTCATCATGCATAGCAAAAGTGGCATCATCAATAACATGCGACATATCAGAATTCATAGCAGTAGCAGGTTTAGGTGTAGCAAGTTTATTAATAACAGGAGGAGAATCTAGTGCAAGGCTAGATGGCAGTTCCTTACCTCCCCTCGTAGTTGAGGGCAAAATAGTAGTTCGGTCGTCTTTCAAGTTGTTCATAGTGATCAACAGATATAAATCCCAAGTGACTCAGAGAATAGAGCTATGCTCCCTAGCAACGGCGCCAGAAATTAGTCTTGATAACCCACAAGTGTAGGGGATCGCAACAGCTTTCGAGGGTAAAGTATTCAACCCAAATTTATTGACTCGACACAAGGGGAGCCAAAGAATAATCTTGAGTATTAGCAGTTGAGTTGTCAATTCAACCACACCTGGATAACTTAGTATATGCAGCAAAGTATTTAGTAGCAAGAGTGGTATGATAATAAAGGTAACAGTAGCAAAAGTAAAGATAAATGTTTTTGGGTTTTTGTAGTAGTTGTAACAGTAGCAATGGAAAAGTAAATAAGCGAAGAACAATATGTGAAAAGCTCGTAGGCAATGGATCAGTGATGGATAAGTATGCCGGATGCGATTCCTCATGTAATAGCTATAACATAGGGTGACACAGAACTAGCTCCAATTCATCAATGTAATGTAGGCATGTATTCCATAAATAGTCATACGTGCTTATGGAAAAGAACTTGCATGACATCTTTTGTCCTACCCTCCCGTGGCAGCGGGGTCCTAACGGAAACTAAGGGATATTAAGGCCTCCTTTTAATAGAGAACCGGAACAAAGCATTAGCACATAGTGAATACATGAACTCCTCAAACTACGGTCATCACCGAGAAGTAACCCGATTATTGTCACTTCGGTGTTGTTGGATCATAACACATAATAGGTGACTATAGACTTGCAAGATAGGATCAATAACACACATATATTCATGAAACATAATAGGTTTAGATCTGAAATCATGGCACTCGAGCCCTAGTGACAAGCACTAAGCATATCAAAGTCATAGCAACATCAATCTCAGAACATAGTGGACACTAGGGATCAAACCCTAACAAAACTAACTTGATTACATGGTAAATCTCATCCAATCCATCACCGTCCAGCAAGCCTATGATGGAATTACTCACGCACGGCGGGGAGCATCATGAAATTGGTGATGGAGGATGGTTGATGATGACGACGGCGACGAATCCCCCTCTCCAGAGCCCCAAACAGACTACAGATCAGCCCTGCCGGCTTGGCGGCGGCTCTGTGTCGTAAAACGCGATGAAATTTTCTCCCTGATTTTTTTTCTCCCCGAACGTGAATATATGGAGTTGGAGTTGAGGTCGGTGGAGGTCCAGGGGGCCCACGAGATAGGAGGGCGCGCCCTAGGGAGGCGCGCCCCCTATCTCGTGGACAGCCTATGGGCCCCATGGTGTTGATTCTTTCGCCAAAAATTCTTATTAATTCCAAAAATTTCCTCCGTGGATTTCCAAGACATTCCGAGAACTTTTCTTTTCTACACATAAAACAACATCATGGCAGTTCTGCTGAAAACAGCGTTAGTCCGGGTTAGTTTCATTCAAATGATGCAAGTTAGAGTCCAAAACAAGGGCAACAGTGTTTGGAAAAGTAGATACGTTGGAGACGTATTAGTGGCCGTGAAGGGATTGACAACCCCTTTATTGCGTTGGTTGCGAGTTGTTTGTTTGTCTGTGTAGGTGCGTGGGACTTTTGAGGAGCCTCCTACTGGATGGATACCTTGGTTCTCAAAAACTGAGGGAAATACTTACGCTACTATTGCTGCATCACCCTTTCCTCTTCAAGGAAAACCAACGCAAGCTCAATACGTAGCAAGAAGGATTTCTGGCACCGTTGCCGGGGAGGTCTTCGCTCAAGTCAACATACCAAGTACCCATCACAAACTCATCTCCCTCGCATTTACATTATTTGCCATTTTCCTCTCGTTTTCCTCTCCCCCACTTCACCCTTGCCATTTTATTTGCCCTCTCTTTCCCAATCTCCTCCTCTCTCTTTTGCTTGCCTTTTTCTGTTTGCTTGTGTGTTGGATTACCTGTTGCCATGGCGCAAGATAATACCAAATTGTGTGATTTCTCGAATACCAATAATAATGATTTCCTTAGTACTCCGATTGCTCCTCTTAATGATGTTGAGTCTTGTGAAATCAATACTGCTTTGCTGAATCTTGTTTTGAAAGATCAATTCACCGGCCTTCCTAGTGAAGATGTCGCTACTCATCTAAACAACTTTGTTGATTTCTGTGATATGCAAAACAAAAAAGATACGGATAACAATATTGTTAAATTGAAGTTATTTCCGTTTTCACTTAGAGATCGTGCTAAAGTTTGGTTTTCGTCTTTGCCTAAAAATAGTATTGATTCTTGGAACAAGTGCAAAGATGCTTTTATCTCTAAGTATTTTCCGCCCGCTAAGATCAACACTCTTAGGAACGATATTATGAATTTTAAACAACTTGATCATGAGCATGTTTCCCAATCTTGGGAAAGAATGAAATTGATGCTTCGCAATTGCCCTACTCATGGTTTGAATTTATGGATGATCGTACAAAATTTTTATGCCGGTTTGAACTTTGCTTCTAGAAATCTCTTAGATTTGGCCGCGGGAGGCACGTTTATGGAAATCACGTTAGGAGATGCTACAAAACTTCTTGATAATATTATGGCTAATTATTCTCAATGGCACACCGAAAGATCTTCTAGTAAAAAAGTGCATGCTATAGAAGAAATCAATGTTTTGAGTGGAAAGATGGATGAACTTATGAAATTATTTGCTACTAAGAATACTCCTCTTGATCCCAATGATATGCCTTTGTCTACTTTGATTGAGAATATTAATGAATCTATGGATGTGAATTTTTTTGGTAGGAATAGTTTTGGAAACAATGCTTATAGAGGAAACTTTAATGCTAAACCGTTCCCTAGTAATTCCTCTAATAATTATGGAAATTCCTACAATAATTCTTATGGTAATTTTAATAAGATGCCCTCTGATTTTGAGAATAGTGTGAAAGAATTTATGATTTCTCAAAAAAAATTAATGCTTTTCTTGAAGAAAAATTGCTCAAAGTTGATGATTTGGCTAGGAACTTTGATAGACTTTCGCTTGATGTTGATTCTCTTAAACTTAGATCTTCTTCTCCTAAGCATGATATCAATAGTCTCTCAAAGCAATGAGAATTTCCATCGATGAGTGCAAGGAAAGAACCGCTAGATTGCGTGCTAAGAAAGATTGCTTTATAAAGGCGTGTTCTTCTAGTTTCCATGAAAATAATGATGAAGATCTTAAAGTTATTGATGCGTCTCCTGTTAGATCTTTGTTTTTGCAATATGAATCTTGATAATTATGGGACTGATGATGCGTCCCAAGAATTCGGAGTTTTTAGATCTTGATGCTAAATTTGGTAAAAGTGGGATTGGAGAGGTCATGACTTTAAATAACATTGAACCCACTATCTCGGATTTCAAGGAATTTGATTATGATAATTGTTCTTTAGAAGGTTGTATTTCCTTGTTGCAATCCGTTATTAATTCTCCTCATGCTTATAGTCAAAATAAAGCCCTTCGCAGAGGGAAGCAGGGATTTGTAGAGGTGCCAGAGCTCGATTTTGAAATAGAGATGAATAACATTTTGAGCGGTATACTTTCACAGTCAACATAACAACTGAGAGATCTCGATATCTTCCATGCTACACACATTATAGGCGGTTTCCAAACAGAATGGTAAAGTTTATACTCCCCCGTCACCAACAAGCATCAATCCATGGCTTGCCCGAAACAACGGGTGCCTCCAAATAACAAAAATCCTGGGGGAGTTTTGTTGCAATTATTTTGATTTGATTTGAGCATGGGACTGGGCATCCCGGTGACCAGCCATTTTCTCGTGAATGAGGAGCGGAATCCACTCCTCTTGAGAATAACCCGCCTAACATGGAAGATACAGACAACCCTAGTTGATACATGAGCTGTTCGAGCATACAAAACAGAATTTCATTTGAAGGTTTGGAGTTTGGCACATACAATTTTACTTGGAACGGCAGGTAGATACCGCATATAGGAAGGTATGGTGGACTCATATGGAATAAATTTGGGGTTTATGGAGTTTGGATGCACAAGCAGTATTCCCGCTTAGTACAGGTGAAGGCTATAAAGAGACTGGGAAGCGACCAACTAGAGAGCGACAAAATTCATGAACATGCATTAAAATTAATCAACACCTAGTGCAAGCATGAGTAGGATATAATCCACCATGAACATAAATATCGTGAAGGCTATTTTGATTTTTTTTCAACTACATGCGTGAACATGTGCCAAGTCAAGTCACTCGAATCATTCAAAGGAGGGTACGACCCTATCATGCCACATCACAACCATTTTAATAACATGTTGGCACGCAAGGTAAAACATTATAACCTCTTAGCTTATTAAGCATGGCATAAGCAACTATAATCTCTAATTGTCATTGCAAACATGTTTATTCATAATTGGCTAAATCAGGAACGATGAACTAATCATATTTAGAGAAACAAGAGAGGTCGAGTTCATACCAGCTTCTCTCATCTCAATCAGTCCATCATATATCGTCATTATTGCCATTCACTTGCACGACCGAACGGTGTGGATAATAGTAATAGTGCACGTGCATTGGACTAAGCTGGAATCTGCAAACATTCAATTCAAGGGAGAAGACAAGATAATATGGGCTCTTGGTTAAATCAACAATCATGCATATGAGAGCCACTAAACATTTTCATCATGGTCTTCTCCTCTCGACCCCCAAAGAAAAGAAAAGAAATAAAACTATTTACACGGGAAACCTCAAAACAAGAAAAAGAAGAACGAGAAATCTTTTTGGGTTTTCTTTTCATTAATACTACAAGCATGGAAAGTAAGCTAACCAATTTTTTTGGTTTTTCTTAAGGTTCATTCAAACACACAAGAAGAAAGCTAGAAAAAGAAAATAAACTAGCATGGATAGTACAATGAAAAAGTATGAGCACCGACAACTAGAATGAGTGTGTGAACATGAATGTAATGTCGGTGAGAAATACGTACTCCCCCAAGCTTAGGCTTTTGGCCTAAGTTGGTCTATGGCCATGGGTAGCTTGGCTGATATCCGAAGTTGTAATTGGGGTCGTACTGAGATGCAGCAGCCATTGCCTCACGAGCTGCAGCCTGGCGGCGAGCTGCCTCTGTCCTCCTCTCGTACTCGTTCGCCTCCTCCCTAGTTATAATATATCTTCTTTTTGCCTGATAGTCAAAGAAAGCAGGAGCAGGGAGAGTAATATGGACAGCGCGATGTCTGTCAAAGATTAGTCGATACTTGAGGGATTGTTCATTCCTCTCAAGAAACTGATGGCTAACCATGGCATTATAATATAAATAAGTAGGAGGCAACTCCATATCATTTTCATGTATGGGTATCTCAAGAAAATTAGCCACACGGGTTGCATAAATCCCACCAAACAAATCTCCAGCTAAGCCATTATTATGCAACCTACGTGCAACGATGGCCCCCAAGTTGTATTGTTTATCGCCTAACACATCACTCTTGAGAACACAAAGATCCGGAACACACATATGACAAGCTTCATCTTTACCGTTAATGCATCTACCTATCAAGTGTGGAGGGGGGCCACCGTGGGCCCATGAGGCAGGGGCACGCCCAGGGGGGTAGGGCGCGCCCCTGACCCTCGTGGCCAGGCGCCAGCTCCCCCTGTTGTGTTCTCACTACTAGATATTCTCAAATATTCTAGAAAAAATCATATTAAATTTGCAGGGCATTTGGAGAACTTTTATTTTTGGGGTATTTTTTATTGCATGGATAATTGAGAAAATAGACCGAAAATACTATTTTTACTTTAATTAATCTAAATAACAGAAAGTAAAAAAGAAGGGTACAAAAGGTTGTGCCTTCTAACTTCATCCATCTCATGATCATCAAAAGGAATCCACTAACAAGGTTGATCAAGTCTTGTTAATGAACTCATTCCGAATAACATGGAACTGGAGATATTTTGAATAACACTAGGTTACCTCAATGGGGATATGCACATCCCCAATAATAAGAATATCATATTTCTTGTTGACAGTAGGAAGAGGAAATTCAAAACCTCCAATAATAATTGATGGAATTTTTTCAATAGAATTGATGTTATGAACTTGAGGTTGTTTCCTCGGAAAGTGTACCGTATGCTCATTACCATTAACATGAAAAGTGACATTGCCTTTGTTGCAATCAATAACAGCCCGTGCAGTATTCAAAAAGGGTCTACCAAGGATAATCAACATATTATTGTCCTCGGGAATATCAAGAATAATAAAGTCCGTTAAGATAGTAACATTTGCAACCACAACAGGCACATCCTCACAAATACCAACAGGTATTGTGGTTGATTTATCGGCCATTTGCAAAGATATTTCAGTAGGTGTCAACTTATTCAATTCAAGTCTATGATATAAAGAGGGAGGCATAACACTAACACCAGCTCCAAGATCACATAAAGCAGTTTTAACATAGTTTCTTTTAATGGAGCATGGTATAGTTGGTACTCCTTGATCTCCAAGTTTCTTTGGTATTCCACCCTTAAAAGTATAATTAGCAAGCATTGTGGAAATTTCAGCTTTCGGTATCTTTCTTTTATTTGTAATAATATCTTTCATGTACTTAGCGTAAGGATTCACTTTAAGCATATCAGTTATACGCATACGCAAAAAGATAGGTCTAATCATTTCAGCAAAGCCTTCAAAATCCCCATCATCCTTTTTCTTGGATGGCTTAGGAGGAAAAGGCATGGGTTTCTGAACCCATGGTTCTCTTTCTTTACCATGCTTCCTAGCAACAAAGTCTCTCTTATCATCACATTGATTCTTTGATTGTGGGTTATCAAGATCAACAGCAGGTTCAATCTCTACATCATTATTATTGCTAGGTTGAGCATCAACATGAACATTATCATTAACATTATCACTAGGTTCATGTTCATCACCAGATTGTGTTTCAACATCAGAAATACAAATATCATTGGGATTCGCAGGTGTGTCTACAACAGGTTCACTAGAAGCATGCAAAGTCCTATCATTTTTCTTTTTCTTCCTTTTAGAAGGACTAGGTGCATCTAAATTATTTCTCTGAGAATCTTGCTCAATTCTCTTAGGGTGGCCTTCAGGATACAAAGGTTCCTGAGTCATTTTACCAATTCTAGTAGCCACTCTAACGGCAAAGTCATGTTTATTATTTAATTCATCGAGCAATTCACTTTGAGCTTTAAGTACTTGTTCTGCTTGAGTGGTAACCATATAAGCATATTTACTAATGAGTTTAAGTTCACCTTTCACTCTAGCCATATAATCACTCAAGTGTCCAATCATGTAAGCATTTTGTTTTAATTGTCTACCAACATAAGCATTGAAATTTTCTTGTCTAGCCATAAAGTCATCAAATTAATCGAAGCATTGGCTAGCAAACTTAGTAGACGGGATTTCAACTTTATCATATCTACAGAGAGAATTTACCTTTACTACCTGTGCCGGGTTATCAAGACCATGTATTTATTCAATAGGTGGTATATTAAGGCCATGTATTTCTTCAACAGGAGGTAAATTCTTAACATCTTCAGCTTTAATACCTTTTTCCTTCATAGATTTCTTTGCCTCTTGCATATCTTCTGGACTGAGAAATAGAACACCTCTTTTCTTTGGAGTTGGATTAGGAGTTGGCTCAGATATTGGCTCAGGAGTTGGCTCAAGAAGAGTCCAATTATTTTCATTAGTCAACATATTATTCAATAACAATTCAGCTTGATCGACTGTTCTTTCCATGAAAACACAACCAGCACCAACGATCCAAGTGGTCCTTGGAAGCATTAGTTAGTCCATTATAAAAGATATCAAGTATTTCATTTTTCTTAAGAGGGTGATCAGGCAAAGCATTAAGTAACCGGAGAAGCCTCCCCCAAGCTTGTGGGAGACTCTCTTCTTCAATTTGCACAAAATTATATATTTCCCTCAAGGCAGCTTGTTTCTTATGAGTAGGGAAATATTTAGCAGAGAAGAAATAAATCATATCCTGGGGACTACGCACACAACCAGGATCAAGGGAATTAAACCAAGTTTTAGCATCACCCTTTAATGTGAATGGAAATATCTTAAGGATATAATAGTAGCGAGATTTCTCATCATTAGTGAACAGGGTGGCTATATCATTCAATTTAGTAAGATGTGCCACAATAGTTTCAGATTCATAGCCATAAAAAGGATCAGATTCAACCAAAGTAATTATCTCGGGATCGACAGAGAAATCATAATCCTTATTAGTAACAAAGATAGGTGAAGTAGTAAAAGCAGGGTCATATTTCATTCTAGCATTCAGAGATTTCTGTTTCAGTTTAGCTAATAACTTCTTAAGATCAGATCTATCATTGCAAGCAAGAAAATCTCTAGCAGTTTCTTCATCCATAACATAACCCTCAGGAACAACAGGCAATTCATATTTAGGGGGAGAACCTTCATCATCACTATCATCAATAATATCAGTTTCAAGACTTTCATTCTCTCTGGCCCTAGCAAGTTGTTCATCAAGAAATTCACCTAATGGCAAAGTAGTATCAAGCATAAAAGTAGTTTCATCATAAGTATCATGCATAGTAGAAGTGGCATCATCAATAACATGCGACATATCAGAATTAATAGCAGAAGCAGGTTTAGGTGTCGCAAGCTTACTCGTAATAGAAGTAGAATCAAGTGCAGAGCTAGATTGCAGTTCCTTACCTCCCCTCATAGTTGAGGGATAAATCTTAGTTCTTTCGTCTTTTAAGTTCCTCACAGTGATCAGCAGATATAAATCCCAAGTGACTCAAAGAATACAACTATGCTCCCCGGCAACAGCGCCAGAAAATAGTTTTGATAACCCACAAGTATAGGGGATCGTAACAGTTTTCGAGGGTAGAGTATTCAACCCAAATTTATTGATTTGACACAAGGGGAGCCAAAGAATATTCTCAAGTATTAGCAGTTGAGTTGTCAATTCAACCACACCTGGATAACTTAGTATCTACAGCAAAGTATTTAGTAGCAAAGTAGTATGGAAGTAATGGTAACAGTGGCAAAAGTAATAGTAGCAGTTTTGTAGTAATTGTAACAGCAGCAGCGGTAAAGTAAATAAGCAAAGCACAATATGTGGAAAGCTCATGGGCATTGGATCAGTGATGGATAATTATGTCGGATGCGATTCCTCATGTAATAGTTATAACATAGGGTGACACGGAACTAGCTCCAGTTCATCAATGTAATGTGGGCATGTATTCCGAATATAGTAATACATGCTTATGGAAAAGAACTTGCATGACATCTTTTGTCCTACCCTCCCGTGGCAGCGGGGTCCTAATGGAAACTAAGGGATATTAAGGCCTCCTTTTAATAGAGTACCGGACCAAAGCATTAACACTTAGTGAATACATGAACTCCTCAAACTACGGTCATCACCGAGAAGTATCCTGATTATTGTCACTTCGGGGTTGTCGGACCATAACACACAATAGGTGACTATAGACTTGCAAGATAGGATCAAGAACTCACATATATTCATGAAAACATAATAGGTTCATATCTGAAATCACGGCACTCGGGCCCTAGTGACAAGCATTAAGCATAGCAAAGTCATAGCAACATCAATCCCAGAACATAGTGGATACTAGGGATCAAACCCTAACAAAACTAACTTGATTACATGGTAAATCTCATCCAACCCATCACCGTCCAGCAAGCCTACGATCGAATTACTCATGCATGGCAGTGAGCATCATGAAATTGGTGATGGAGGATGGTTGATGATGATGACGGCGATGAATCCCCCTCTCCGGAGCCCCGAACGGACTCCAGATCAGCCCTCCCGAGAGAGTTTAGGGCTTGGCAGCGGCTCCGTAATGTAAAACGAGATGAAACTTTCTCTCTAATTTTTTTCTCTGCGAACGTGAATATATGTAGTTGGAGTTGAGGTCGGTGGAGGTCCAGGGGGCCCACGAGGTAGGGGGCGCGCTCTAGGGGGGCCCACCCTAGTGGACAGGGTGTGGGCCCCCTAGTGTTGATTCTTTTGCCGGTATTTTTTGTTAATTCTGAAAAGTTGCTCCATGGATTTTCAGGTCATTCCGAGAACTTTTATTTCTGCACAAAAATAACACCATGGTAGTTCTGCTAAAACCAACATCAGTCCGGGTTAGTTCCATTCAAATCATGCAAGTTAGAGTCCAAAACAAGGGCAATAGTGTTTGGAAAAGTAGATACGACGGAGACGTATCACTCGTGCATACACATCTACGCATAGACCTAGCTCATGATGCCACTGATGGGGAATGAAGCATGAAAATCAAAAAAAATCCTACGAACACCCAAGATCTATCTAGCAGAAGCATAGCAATGAGAGGGGAGAGTGTCTCTACTTACCCTCGTATACTGAAAGGGGAAGCGTATATAACACGGTTGATGTAGTCGTACTCTTCGCGATCCGATCATGGTCCAACCGATCTAGTGCCAAACGGAAGGCACCTCCGAGTTTAGCACACATGTGGCTCGATGACGTCTCCTCCTCCTTGATCCAGGAAGAGAAGGCAGAGAAGTAGATGGGATCACAACCAGCACGACGACGTGGTCGTAATGGTGGTGGTGGAGCAACGGCAGCGCTTCTCTAAGCAAAAAACCATGGACGAGAACTATGCCGGGAGGGAGAGATGGGGCAGCAGTCAAGGCCAATGTCTCGGGGCGCCTTGCTACGCTCCTGATACGTCCATTTTGCATCATGCTCTTATATCAATATTTATTGCATTATGGGTTGTTATTACACATTATAGCACAACACTTATGCATTTTCTCTCTTATTTTACCAGGTTTACATGAAGAGGGAGAATGCGACAGCTGGAATTCTGGACTAGAAAAGGAGCAAATATTACAAACCTATTCTGCACAACTCCCAAAGTCCTGAAACTTCATAGAGAGTCATTTTAGAATTAATAAAAAATACTGGGCGAAGAAAGCACCAGAGGGGGCCACCAGCCATCCACAAGGGTGGGAGCACGCCCTACCCCCTAGGCGCGCCCCTTGCCTTGTGGGCCACCTGGCAGACCCCCAATGCCCATCTTCTACTATATGGTGTGTTTTGACCTGAAAAACTTCAGAAGGGAGCTTTCAGGACAAAGTGCCGCCGTCTCGAGGCGGACCCTGGGCAGAACCAATCTAGAGCTCCGTTGGAGCTGTTCTGCCAGAGAAACTTCCCTCCGGGAGGGGGAAATCGAAGCCATCATCATCACCAACATGCCTCTCATCGAGAGGGGGTCTATCTCCATCAACATCTTCACCAGCACCATCTCCTCTCCAAACCCTAGTTCATCTCTTGTATCCAATCTCTGTCTCAAAACCTCAGAGTGGCACCTATGGTTTGCTAGTAGTGTTGATTACTCCTTGTAGTTGATGCTAGTTGGTTTATCCGGTGGAAGATCATATGTTCAGATCCTTAATGATAATTAATACTCCTCTGATTATGAACATGAATATGCTTTGTGAGTAGTTACGTTTGTTCCCGAGGACATGGGAGAAGTCTTGTTATAAGTAATCATGTGCATTTGGTATTTGTTCGATATTTTCATGAGATGTATGTTGTCTTTCCTCTAGTGGTGCTATGTGAATGTTGACTACATGACACTTCACCATGATTTGGGCCTAGGGGAAGGCATTGGGAAGTAATAAGTAGATGATGGTTTGCTAGAGTGACAAAAGCTTAAACCCTAGTTTATGTGTTGCTTCGTAAGGGGCTGATTTGGATCCATATGTTTCATGCTATGGTTAGATTTATCTTAATTCTTCTTTCCTAGTTGCGGATGCTTGTGAGAGGGTTTAATCATAAGTGGGAGGCTTATCCAAGGAAGGGCAGCACCCAAGCACGGTCTACCCACATATCAAATTATCAAAGTAACGAACACGAATCATACGAGCATGATGAAAACTAGCTTGACAGTAATTCCCATGTGTCCTCGGGAGCGCTTTGTTTTATATAAGAGTTCTTCCAGGCTTGTCCTTTGCTACAAAAAGGATTGGGCCACCTTGCTGGACCTTAGTTACTTTTGTTAATTGTCACTCATTACAAATTATCTTATCACTCAACTACCTGTTACCGATAATTTCACTGCTTGCAGAGAATACCATGCTGAAAACCGCTTGTCATTTCCTTCTGCTCCTCGTTGGGTTCGACACTCTTACTTATCAAAATGACTGCCATAGATCCCGTATACTTGTGGGTTGATACATCTCCAACGTATCCATAATTTATGAAGTATTCATGATGTTATATTATAAATATTGGATGATTTACAATCTTTTTATAGCAACTTTATATCATTTTTGGGACTAACCTATTGACCTAGTGCCCAGTGCCAGTTGCTATTTTTTGCTTGTTTTTTACATCGCAGGAAATCAATATCAAACAGAGTCCAAACATAGCAAAACTTTTTGTGGATTTTTTATAGATCATAAGACATCCAATGGGCCAGAGCAGCACCTGGGGGTGCCCCGAGGGGGGCATAACCCATCAGGGCGCGCTTGGGCCCCGAGGCGCGCCCCGGTGGGTTGTGCCCACCTCGGTTGTCTACCGCACCCCCCTCTTCGCCCTATAAATCGTCAAATATTCCAAAAACCCTCGCGGAAACCCTAGATCAGAAGTGCCGCCGTCGTAAGCCTCTATAGCCACGAGAAACCAATCTAGACCCCGTTCTGGCACCCTTCCGGAGGGGGGAATCATCACCAGTGACCATCTTCATCATCCCGGCGGACACCATGATGAGGAGGGAGTAGTCCACCCTCAGGGATGAGGGTTTGTACCAGTAGCTATGTGTTTAATCTCTCTCTCTCTCTCTCGTGTTCTTGATGGCACGATCTTGATGTATCCGGGGCTTTATTAATATAGTTAGATCATACGGTGTTTCCCCCTCTCTATCTTGTTGTGATGAATTGAGTTTTCCCTTTGAGATTTCATTTTATCGGATTGAATACGTTTATGGATTTGAGAGCACTTGATGTATGTCTTTCTATGAATACCTATGGTGACAATGGGGTATCGTATTGATTGACTTGATATACGTTTTGGCACTCAACTCGCGGATTCCCGAGGTGACACTGGGGTAATCTGCGCATAGGGGTTGATGCACATTCTTGTCTTTGTTTCTCCGGTAGAAATGTTGGGGCACTCTTTGAGGTTCTTTGTGTTGGATTGAGTATTATGAATCTAAAATTATTTGGTGTTATTTTAGTACGAACTCTTCTATAGATCGATCGGAAAGAATAGCTTCGATATGGTTTCATACCCTACATACAATTTCTTCTTATGTTCTCCGCTAGATAGGAACTTTGGAGTGATTCTTCATCGCACGTTGAGGGATGGTTATGTGATCCAATTATATTAGCATTGTTGAGAGATTACTCTAGCGAAAGTATGGACCCTAGGCCTCATTTTCAAGCATTGCAACACCGTTTGTGCTCACTTTTGTTACTTGCTACCTTGCTGTTTTTATTTATTCAGATTATAAAAATATTTTTCTACCATCCATATTACACTTTTATCACCATCTCTTCGTCGAACTAGTGCACCTATTCAATTTGCCATAGTATTGGGTGTGTTGGGGACACAAGAGATTTCTAGTATTTGGTTGCAGGGTTGTTTGAGAGAGACCATCTTCATCCTACACCTCCCACAGATTGATAAACCTTAGGTCATCCACTTTAGGGAAAATTGCTATTGTCCTACAAAACTCTGTGCTTCGAGGCCCAACACGAGTCTACAAGAATAAAGTTGCATAGTAGACATCAAGCTCTTTTCTGGAGCCTTTGCTGGGGAGGTGAGTGCTTGAAGGTATATCTTAAGATCTTGCAATTGAATCTTTTAGTTTCTTGTTTTATCACTAGTTTGGTTTATAAAAAGAAAACTAAAAAAATGGAATTGAGGTTGCATCATGTTATTCATCTTTATAATGTATTGCGTGAAAATGATGGAAAGGAAAATTGTGCTCAATTGATAGAAGAAGAATTCTATAAAATGTTTGACAAAAAATCTTTGAAAGATGAGCATGATTGCAATGTTGTTGGTATGAATTCTTTAAATATCCATGATGCTAATGATATGCAAAGCCATAAGCTTGGGGATGCTATATTTGATGAAGATGATATATTTAGCTCCCCAAGATTTGATGTGCAAATTTTTTATAATGATTGCATGCCTCCTATTTATGATGGTTATAATGATGAAATTGTATTTGGAGAGGTCGTTACTTTATTTAGTGATAAATCCACCATTTTAGATGAGGCTTCAATTGACTATGAAAACAAAGTTGCTATTTATGATGATTATGGTGATGAAATGTATGCTATAAATAATAATGATAATTGGGAAAATTTTCATCATAATTTTAATTCTCAATATGATTATGCCAATCAAGTATCACATGATAGTTATTTTGTTGAGTTTGCTCCCACTATTATGAATGATAATAAATTTGCTTATGTGGGGAGTAACAAAATTTCTATGCTTATGTATCATGAAAAGAATGCTTTATGTGATGGTTATATGGATGAATCAATTCATGATGTTTCTGAAACTTATTATGAGAGAGGAACTTATGATTCATGATGCTCTTGTTATGTTTCAATCTTTATCTTTTATGCGAGCATCATTGAACTCATCATGCCTAGCTAAAAGGCATTAAAGAAAAGCGCTTGTTGGGAGACAACCCAACACTTTTACTTACTATTTTTGTGTATTCACATGATTAGGATACTGTAGTAATCATGTTTTATTGTTTTTGTTTCAATAAAGTACCAAGTAAAGCCTTTGGGATATTGTGGAGGATAGTTGACTTGATTCCGTGCAAAAACAAAAACTTGTGCGCTCAGTTCAGGAAATTTGAAAATTCACTGGAACGTGATTTTCATCTGAATATTTTACAGATGATAGATATACAAATTATCTACGTTGTCCTAATTTTTCAGAATGTTTGGAGTAGCAGAAGTATGGTTGGAGTACAGATTACTACAGGCTATTCTGTTTTTGACAGATTCTGTTTTCCATACACAGTTTGCTTGTTATCTAGTTTCTATGGCTTATATTGCTCAATATAAATTGCGGAAATGATAGGATACAGTGGGCATTGTGTGGAGACAATTATGAATTTTGTATTTGACAGTACCAAAGCGCAATGGTTTGCTCTTTATCATACTAACCTATCTCACGAAGTTCTGTTAAGTTTTGTGTGATTGAAGTTTTCAAGTTTTGGGTGAGATGTCGATATGAGAAGAATAAGGAGCGAGAAGACCTTAAGGTTGGGGATTCCCAAGGAACCCCAAGATAATATCCAAGGAAGATCCAAGCCAATAATTTTGGGGATACCCCCGGAAAGCATCCCCTCTTTCGTCTTCAACATTATCGGTAACCTCACTTGGAGCTATGATTTCATTCGTCACATGATATGAGTTTTACTTGGAGCGTCATTTTATTTTGTTAGTATTTTCTTGCTGTTATTTAGAATAATGTTTTGCATCTTTCTTTTCAATAAAAGTAGTAAGGATAGCCTTTACCATGCTTATTTTGCAAGTATATGAGTTCCTGTTTCAAAACAGAAAGTTTGTCGCTGTTGCAAAAATTCCCGAGAAAAGTAAGAGTGAGATAAAATGTTGCAACTTTTTGCATAGTAAGATCTGATGAATTTTCTACAGTGTGGTAATTTTTCAGAATTGTTGGAGTTAGGGAAGTATGATGAATCTTGCATTCTTTACAGACTGTACTGTTTTGGCAGATTGCTGTTATGGTTGCATTATTTCCATATGTTTGCTTGTTTAATGGTTCTATTTGAGGATAGGAGTATTATATATGCAGAGGTATTTAGTATGCAATGTTGAATAATAATTTTAGTAATTTTCTACAGTTGAGAATGATAACGTTTTTGCATTGGTTTATACTAACTTATCTCACGAGTTCTTGTTGAGTTTTGTGTGAATGAAGTTTTTAAGATTTAGGGAAACCGTGATATAAGAGGAATTAAGGAGACACAAAAGCTCAAGCTTCCGGATTCCCAAGGCATCCCAAGCTAATATTCCAAGAAGTCTCAAGCATCTAAGCTTGGGGATGCCCCGGTAGGCATCCCACCTTTCTTCTTCAACAATTATCGGTTCGTATCGGTTGAGCCTAAGTTTTTGCTTCTTCACATGAGTTGTGCTATGCTTGGAATGCCATTTTTTTGCTTGCTGTTTATATAAAGTACTTAGGTTTGAAAGTTTTTAAATAAGAGAGAATCCACAACTAGCTACCCATTTTCTTAGCTACTCGCTTGATCTTCACTTATATCTTTTTAGAGTAGCTTGTCATTTACTCTTGTGCTTCACATATATCCTATGAGTAAATTGTTGAATGAAAGAAGTTGAAATTGTATGTCCATATCATGCCTAGTGGTAGCTTCACATTGGGTTTAGAAAGTGAAATCTATTAAAGCTTGACTATCACAATATTGGTCATACAAGCAATTCATGAATGATTAGTAGAAGGAAGAGAACTTTCACATGCAAATACACTATCTTGGAAATCTTTTGTGATTGTGAGCCCCCATCAAAATATTATATGCCAAAATTGTTGACGTTGGACAAGGAAGACAATGTAATGATCTATGTTTGTTCATATTCATATAGAAGTTATATTGTCATAGATCCTTCAACATGTGGTGCTTGCCCCCCATCTTTGCTAGCCAAAAATTCCGCACCAACTTGAGATACTACTTGTGCGTCAAAAAATCCTTAAACCCAAATCTTATTCTCAAGATTCCACCATTACCTACCTAAGGATTGAGTAAGATCCTTCAAGCAAGTTGTCATCGATGCGATAAGGCAATAAAAATTGCTTCTAAAAGTGTTAGATCATTTAGTGTAAGCAGAAATTGAGTGTTGTATGAACTTGTGATGGCAAAGAATAAAAGCGATAGACTGCATAATAAAGGTTGCTATCATAAGGGGTAATATAACGTGATGTTATTTTGCACTAAGGGATTGAGTATACAAATAAAAATCGCATGGCAACCTCTGCTACCCTTTGTGAAGGGCCTACATTTTACTTTTATGTATTTACTTTCATGCAAGAGTCAAAGTTTTTCTCTCTATTCCTTTTGAACATGTGGTGAGGAAAGATATAGGCACATATGTCCAGATGGATATGGATAGCATGAGTTAGTATTGTTGACATCACCCATGAGGTGAATACGTTGGGAGGCGAAATTATAAGCCCCTATCTTTCTATGTGTCCGGTTGAAACGTTTTGCTCATGTGTATGTGGTGAGTGTTAGCAATCATAGAAGACTATATGATGGTTGAGTATGTGGAGGTCTTACTTAGACTCTGTTGAATAAGTTGAATTGCAATTGTTTGGTGACTAAGAATATAGGTTGTTGAGTTTCAAGAGAATTCATTGTTTGAACCTTAACATGTGAATTGGTTGCTACTTTAACATGATAAGTTTAATAAGAAAGAATTGTTGTTATGATGCTAGGAAAAGTGATTGAAAATGTCATTGATCAAACTTGTGCACTTTGCTAGCATTCACACTTCATAAATTATTTCTTTTACCATTTACCTACTCGAGGACGAGTAGAAATTAAGCTTGGGGATGCTGATACGTCTCTAGTGTATCTATAATTTATGAAGTGTTCATGCTGTTATATTATCATTCTTGGATGTTTTACAATCATTTTGTAGCAACTTTATATCATTTTTTGGGACTAACCTATTGACCCAATCCCCAGTGCCAGTTGCTGTTTTTTGCTTGTTTTTTACATCGGAGGAAATCAACATCAATCGGAGTCCAAACACCGCAAAACTTTTTCTGGGTTTTTTATGGACCAGAAGACATCCAATGGGCCAGAGCAGCACTTGGGGGTGCCCTAAGGGAGGCACAACCCACCAGGGCGCGCCTGGGCCCCCAGGCGCGCACCAGTGGGTTGGCCCCACCTTGGTGGCCTTCCGCACCCCCTCTTTGCCCTATAAATCGTCAAATATTCCAAAAACCCTTGCGGAGACCCTAGATCAGAAGATCCGCTGTTGTATGCCTCTGTAGCCATGAGAAACCAATCTAGACCCCATTCCAGCACCCTGCCGGAGGGGGGATCATCACCGGTGGCCATCTTCATCATCCCGGCGGCCACCATGATGAGGAGGGTGTAGTCCACCCTCGGGGCTGAGGGTTTGTACCAGTAGCTATGTGTTTAATCTCTCTCTCTCTCTCTCTCGTGTTCTTGATGGCGTGATCTTGATGTATCGAGGGCTTTGTTAATATAGTTGGATCATATGGTGTTTTCCCCTCTCTATCTTGTTATGATGAATTGAGTTTTACCTTTGATATTTCATTTTATCGGATTGAATACTTTTATGGATTTGAGAACACTTGATGTATATCTTTCTATGAATACCCATGGTGACAATGGGGTATCGTATTGATTCACTTGATATATGTTTTGGCACTCAACTCGCGGATTCCCGAGGTGACATTGGGGTAATCTACACATAGGGGTTGATGCACGTTCTTGCCTTTGTTTCTCTGGTAGAAATCTTGGGGCGCTCCTTGAGGTTCTATGTGTTGGATTGAGTATTATGAATGTGAAATTATTTGGTGCTATTTTAGTACGAACTCTTGGATAGATCGATCGGAAAGAATAGCTTCGAGGTGGTTTCGTACCCTACAAACGATTTCTTCTTATGTTCTCCGCTAGATAGGAACTTTGGAGTAATTCTTCATCGCACGTTGAGGGATGGTTATGTGATCCAATTATATTAGCATTGTTGAGAGATTGCACTAGCGAAAGTACAAACCCTATGCCTCATTTTCAAGTATTGCAATATCGTTTGTGCTCACTTTTGTTACTTGCTACCTTGCTGTTTTTTTATTCAGATTATAAAAATATATTTCCACCATCCATATTACACTTTTATCACCATCTCTTCGCCAAACTAGTGCACCTATACAATTTGCCATTCTATTGGGTGTGTTGGGGACACAAGAGATTTCTTGTATTTGGTTGCAGGGTTGTTTGAGAGAGATCATCTTCATCCTACGCCTCCCATAGATTGATAAACCTTAGGTCATCCACTTGAGGGAAAATTGCTACTGTCCTACAAAACTCTGCGCTTGGAGGCCCAACACGAGTCTACAAGAATAAAGTTGCATAGTAGACATCATGGGTCACCAAGACTCTTTTCTGGCTCCATTGCCGGGGAGTGAAGCTCCTTTGGTAAGTGGAATTTGGTAAGGAAACATTTATATAGTGTGCTGAAATTTACTGTCACTTGTTACTATGGAAAATAATCCTTTGAGGGGTTTGTTTGGGGTATCTTCACCCCGGCCGGAAGAGCCAAGAGTTGCCCCTCAACCTACTGAACCTACTGAAAATATTTATTATGAAATTCCTTCGGGTGTGATAGAGAAACTACTAGCTAATACTTATGCAGGAGATGGAACATTACATCCGGATATGCACTTAATCTATGTGGATTATTTAAGCTTGGAGGTTTGCCCGAGGATGAAGTCAAGAAGAAGGTCTTCCCTTTATCTTTGAAGGAAAAGGCATTGACATGGTATAGGCTATTGGATGATATTGGATCTTGGAACTACAACCGATCGAAATTGAAATTTCATTAGAAGTTTTATCCTATGCATGTGGTTCATCATGATCAAAATTATATATATAATTTTTGGCCTCATGAAGGAGAAAGTATCGCTCAAGCTTGGGGGCGCTTAAGTCAATGTTATATTCATGCCCCAATCATGAGCTCTCAAGAGAAATTATTATTTAGAAATTTTATGCTCGGCTTTCTCGTAATGATCAATCCATGCTCGATACTTCTTGTACTTGTTCTTTTATGAAGAAGACTATTGAATTCCAATGGGCTTTATTGGAAAGAATTAAATGCAACTATGAAGATAGGAACTCGACAAAGGTAAGGAGTCAGGTATAAACCTTAAGTTTGATTGTGTTAAATCTTTTATGGATACCGATGCTTTTTCTGATTTTAGCACTAAATATGGACTTGACTCTGAGATAGTAGCTTCTTTATCTGAATCATTTGCTACTCATGTTGATCTCCCTAAGGAGAAGTGGTTTAAATATCATCCTCCCATTGAAGTGAAAGTAGTTGAACCTATTAAAGTTGAAGAAGAAACTATTACTTATAACGTTGATCCTATTGTCCCTACTGCTTATATTGAGAAACCACCTTTTCCTGTTAGGATAAAGGAACATGCTAAAGCTTCAAATGTGGTTCGTAAAAGTTATACTAGAACACCTACACTCCTTGGACAAATTGAAGTTAAACCTAGTATTGCTATGGTTAAAGATCTCTTGGTCAATAATATTGATGGGCATGTAATTTATTTCGGTGATGGAACTGCTAGGATTGCTAAACCCATATCAAAGATAAACATATACCCGTTGTTGTCATGCCTGTTGTTTTTGTTAAAATAGGATATCATTATTATCATGGCTTATGTGATGTGGGTGCTAGTGTGAGTGCAACTCCTTTTACCTTATATCAAGAAATTGTGAATGATACTGCACCTGCTGAAATAGAAGATATTGATGTTACTATTAAGCTTGCCAATAGAGATAATATATCACCAATTGGGATTGTTAGATATGTTGAAGTCTTCTGGGGGGAAATTAAATACCCTACTAATTTTCTTGTTCTTGGTTCCCCACAAGATGATTATTGTCCCATTATATTTGGTAGACCTTTCTTGAACACTGTTAATGCTAAGATAGACTGTAAGAAAGAGATTGTTACTATTGGTTTAGGGGATATGTCTCATGATTTTAATTTTTCTAAATTTCATAGACAACCCCTTGATAAAGAACTGCCTAGTAAGGATGAAATTATTGGTCTTGCTTCCATTTCCGTGCCTCCTACTGATCCTTTAGAACAATATTTGCTAGATCGTGCAAATGATATGTTTGTGAATGAAAGAAAGGAATTAGATGAAATATTATTTAATCAAGGGCCTATTCTGAAACACAATTTGCCAGTTGAAATCCTTGGGGATCCTTTGAAGGAAATATGCCCTAGAGGCAATAATAAAGTTTTTATTTATATTTCCATATATCATGATAAATGTTTATTATTCATGCTAGAATTGTATTAACCGGAAACTTAGTACATGTGTGAATACATAGACAATACATAGTGTACCTAGTATGCCTCTACTTGACTAGTTCATTAATCAAAGATGGTTATGTTTACTAACCATATACATGTGTTGTCATTTCATGAACGGGATCACATCATTAGAGAATGATGTGATGGACAAGACCCATCCGTTAGCTTAGCATTAGGATCATTACAGTTTTATTGCTACTGCTTTCTTCATGACTTATACATGTTCCTCTGACTATGAGATTATGCAACTCCCGAATACCAGAGGAACACCTTGTGTGTTATCAAATGTCACAACGTAACTGGGTGATTATAAAGATTCTCTATAGGTGTATCCGAAGGTGTTTGTTGGGTTGGCATAGATCAAGATTAGGATTTGTCACTCCGTGTATCGGAGAGGTATCTCTGGGCCCTCTCGGTAATGCTCATCACTATAAGCCTTGCAAGCAATGTGACTAATGAGTTAGTTACGGGATGAAGCATTATGGAACGAGTAAAGAGACTTGCCGGTAATGAGATTGAACTAGGTATGATGATACAGACGATCGAATCTCGGGCAAGTAACATACCGATGACAAAGGGAACAACGTATGTTGTTGTGCGGTTTGACCGATAAAGATCTTCGTAGAATATGTAGGAGCTAATATGAGCATCCAGGTTCCGCTATTGGTTATTGATCGGAGATGTGTCTCGATCATGTCTACATAGTTCTCGAACCCGTAGGGTCCACACTTGTAACATCCCAAATTTCCAATTTGGAATGTTATACATTGGACATCATTGCATATCATATTTTATTGCATTTTGGTTGATCCTAGAAATTCTAAGCAACTCGAGGACCCACGGAGAGAGTTGGGGATTTCGTTATTTTCATATTTGAGTTTTCTCAAATTTTGAAAAGAGGATTATTTGGTTTTAATTATTTTTCTCTTCGAATATTTCTAATATGAAAATAAAAGAGAGGGGATAAAATGACTTCTCCAAAATAAAGAAATATTGCAGGGAAAATATTAAAATCAAATAAAAATTTATTTGGAGTTTTATTGCTATTTTATTCTCCAAAATAAAGAAATATTCGAGGGAAAATATTAGAAAAAAAATTTGTTTTTCAAAATTGCATTAGAGGCCCAAATAAATGTTCACTTTGTCCGTAATATTATTAGAGGACCGTGAAAATTTATTTCAGGATTTTTGGACTCCGTTTAGTATTTCTTTTTATTAGTTTTTCTACGTGAGGATTTTTTTAAAAAAAAGTGGAACCGACTTACCGGGCCATGTCCGACCTGGACACTGCGCCCGGCCGACCTTATAAGCCGGAGGCCCGACCCCGCCGCCAACCCAGCCACGCTCGCCTGAAACCCTAGCCCCACCGCGTCGCCGCCGCCGTCGCGCGACTTTGCCGCCGCCGCCGCACGAGCTCGCCTCCCGCCCCCGCCGTCGTACGGGTTTTCTTGGAAAACCGATCGGTCTTTTTCGAAACCCTAGATCTAGTTTTTTCTGATCGGTTCGGTTTTTCTCGGTTTAGTTAAATAGCGGACGTTCGTCCGTACGTTCTTTTAACGAGCGTTGTTCGTGCGTTAGCCATAGACAGCGAACGTTCGTTCGTTAGCCTGTTCATCGCGTTTTATTTTTCCAGGGTTTTTCCGCGATTATTTTCGATCGCGATTTCTGCCCTGATCTTCGTTTTAGTTGAACTTTCTGGTAGATCTCTTTGCAAACCGAAGTTCTTCAGTTGAACTTTCTGGTTAGATCTCTTATTTGAGTTTTACCCATGCTTCTAGTTGAGTGCTTATGTATGTTACTGTTTGTTTGCGATAGAGTACCCGGAGTGCAAAGCGTGCTACTATGAGTCTCTAGGTTTTGCGGATCATCAGCAAGGCAAGTAACACTTTGATCATATCTCTTTATTACCCAGTTTTATGCATTAGTCTCAACCTCAAACATTGCATGGTTAGGATCTGATTAACATGTGGGTTTTGGGAAGTAGATGATGAGGTAGAACCTATTGCCCTTTTATTATCAAACCTTTGGGAGTCACTTCTACGTTATGCTGAGGATTGCTATGCTATGCTTGTAGACGTGGATTGGGTGAGTGTATCCATGACAAATGTGAGTATTGTTAATTAATGGTTAACTTAAGGTGGCTACTTAAATACACATCTGGGTGGATTGGTTGAGGCACCCTGGAGTACCCAGTGGTTGTCAGGGCACCTGGAGAGTCTAGTGTTATCCTAGGATATCCCGGAGTACCCGTGTGATTATTCTACGGTTTGCCACCCAGGCTCAAAGGGATCATAAGACTATTCATGCTAGAAACTTCTGTGTGCAGCCACAAGCCCATATGGGCTCTGGCATAGTTGAGTAAGTTGCGTGAGCTCTTGAAGAGGTAGACTAGCAGATGTAGTGGGTTGTAGGTGGTACTGTCTACCGAGAGTAAAGAGTTAATGCTTCTCCAAGACTGTGTCCCGGTCATCCGTTTCTCAAACATTGAAGTGCGAGAAATTCAACGTAGGAGATCGAGTCTTGTGGGGAAAAGTGCGCAAACCTCTATAGAGTGTATAAACTAATCATGGTTAGCCGTGTCCCTGGTTATGGACATCTTGAGTATCTGGATCTTGGATTATCAAGTTGAACTCATCACTCTAAATGAATTTGATTGGGCTTAATGATGATGCTTAATTGGGATTGAGTTGGAGGAACATTCTCAATGTTTAACAACCACCATGATAGTTAAATAAAATTTATTCCTTTGTTGTAGGAAAAAATTGGCTTTATGCAAAACTGTAACCATAGAGCTTTCCACCAGCCATATATGCATGTAGTGATAGCATTCATTCTGTTCATTACTCTATGTGTTACATTGCCAGCATATTCCATGTGCTGACCCATTTCGGGCTGCAACATTTCATGTTGCAGACTTTTCAGACGACGAGTAAGGTGCCATAGGTCGTTGTCATTCACTCAGCAATGCCTTTGGAGTTGATAGACTCACTTTATCTTCCAAGCCTTCCGCTGTTATCGTTTTTAGATGGCCTTAAGCCATATTATTGTAAGAAGTTCTCTTTTGAGACATTCGATGTAATAAGTGTGTGATTGAAACTCTGTTATAAAACCTCAAGTATTATGTGTGTCAGCATTACGATCCAGGGATGACACTGATGCAGAGAGACTAGACTGTTTGAGGTCTGGTCGCTACAAGATGGTATCAGAGCACACGTTGACTGTAGGACACGACCACTAAGTTAAAACCATAGGTCACTACTCTCTTCTCATTTCTGACTCCTCTCCTTTTCTACTCTATAGGATGGCAGACTCAAGGAACAAGTTTACACAACAAGATAAAGACACTCCTTTTGGATGACACTTGAAGGAAGTTACTAGGTACCTGAACATTGGAATACCAAGCTTCACTAGGACCTACATCACCACTTTACCAGAAGAGGAGCGTTGGATGATTCGAGTTCAAGTTCCAGGAAGAACGTTCATGCCAGTCACTAAGCCCATAGAGTTTTCCTTTGATGCACCAACCTGGAGTCTAGGAAAGAGCATGGCAGCCCACATCACCATGGGACGCATTGGAGAAGTTTACCACAAGGATCTCAAGGATACTATCTACCAGATATGTGGGCACCGAGATGAGCAATGGGAGATGATCAGCACCAGGAGGGACAGGTCCATTGCAGCTTTCATCCAGGAGTTAAACCAGCACATTCGTCGCTAGCAGAACCAGATGTGCGCAGGCATGATAGATCTGAAGAAGGCAATGACCAGGATCACGGAGCTGGAGGAAGAACTCAAGTCTACATGCAATGTATATGAGGAGGAAATGACGATACTCGTGGAGAAGAATGATGACCTGACAAGGAAGCTACAAGTATTCATGGGAGACCCCGCGCCAGGAGGAGATGACGATGATTCCAAGGACATTTGCTCGGAGGACTACATCATCATCGACGACACCGACTGGGATCCCGACGTTAGCGATGATGACTATGTTGATGAAGCTAGAGCGGATATCATATGAAGTCTTCTACCGATTAAGACTTCTAGTCGACCACCATATCAGTAGTAGTATTTCCCCATGTATATAGTATGGTCCGAGCACTTTTGTAACGATAGTTAGACTGATTGTATGCCCTTGTTTGAATTGATTGAAGTGATATGATTGTGTTTGTCTCATGTGCATATGGGTAGTGTTTTCCCTCTAGACCTTATTCTATTCTGTTTTCTCACCTTTTCTAAACCCATCAGATGCCTTCGAGATGTGAGAATGGATTTGCTTTCCCACCCGAGCTCACTCAGTTGATCCAGCAGCAGAATACCTTGATGCAGCTACTAGTTCAGAATCAGAACTAGGGGAACAACAACCACAACAATCCACCACCACATGTTGATCACTTAGCCCGTTTTCTAAGGCTGAATCCGCCAGTGTTCTCTAGTAGCACCGAGCCGATTGTTGCAGATGATTGGCTCCGCAAGATTGGAAGGGAGCTGACCACTGTAGGATGCACATATGTGGAGAGAGTGCATTTTGCCGCACATCAGCTTGATGAACCCATAGCATCATGGTGGGAGAATTTCATAGCCACTTACCCCATTGACACTGTTACATGGGATCAGTTTCAGCAGGCTTTCCGCACTGCCCATGTTTCAGCAAGAGCTATGGCCATGAAGAAGAGTGAGTTTCACAACTTGCACCAAGGAGGTCGCACAGTAGGGCAGTATGTGGATGAGTTTAGTAAGTTAGCACGTTATGCCCCGGATGACATTGCTACAGATGCTGCTAAGCAGGAGAAGTTTCTGGAAGGACTGAATGATGAGCTGAGCATGCAATTGATGGTGGCAACCTTCAACAATTACCACGAGTTGGTAGATAGAGCTCTCATGATCGAAGGGAAGCAGCAACAGATAGACAACCGCAAGAGGAAGTATGGACAAGGGAAGTACAATTCAGGAGCTCAGCAGAGGCCCTGTTTACCTGGAACTCGGGAGGACACATTCACCACAACCATGGAGGCCATAATTCCAATGGAGGAAGTTCGCATAACCATAGTGGCCCCAAGAATGGGAATGGAGGAAGCAACGGCCAGAACCGTTCCAACCCAGCAACGCCCACCAAGAAGGATCTAAGTTATATTACTTGTTTCAAGTGCGGGAAGAATGGACAATACGCCACAGAGTGTTCAGAAGCAAAGAAAGGAAATGGCAATGGAAGCTCTGGGAAGAAGCCCAACCCTTTCAACAGGGGACAAGTGAACCACCTTAGCGTGGGGGAGGTTGAAGCGCAAACCGATGCAGTTATAGGTAAGTTTTTGGTTAAGTCATTTACTGCAATCATTCTTTTTGATACTGGTGCATCGCATTCATATATATCAAGGGGATTTATGGATAAGTATAACCTACCAACCCAAGCCCTTAGGTCACCCATGTTAGTAACCTCGCCAGGAGCAGAATATATGGCTAGCCTATGGTGTGATCGGTTACCATTAAGGATTTGTAACCACATGTTCCCCTCAAACCTAATAATATTGGGATCGCAGGGACTGGATGTAATATTAGGCATGGATTGGTTATCAAAGTATGGAGGGAACATTGACTGCGCCAGTAAGTCAATTATGCTCACCACCCCAGAAGGAAGAAGGATTAAGTATGTATCCCGGCATTTTCCGAAGAGGACTCAAGTAAATTCCTTATCGGGAGTTGTACAGGAGGAAGTACCAGTGGTGAAGGATTTCCCTGGCGTATTTCCAGAGGAGTTGCTGGGCATGCCACCGGACAGAGACATTGAGTTTTTGACTGAGCTTTTGACAGGCATAGGGCCAATATCTAAGAGACTGTATCGGATGCCCGCCCGGGATTTGGAAGAAATTAAGAAGCAGATCACCAGTACTTCTAGTGGAGAATAAGGATGGATCATTAAGGATGGTTGTTGATTATCGTGCGCTGAATGAAGTGACGATCAAGAACAAGTACCCACTGCCGATGATCAATGATTTGTTTGACCAGTTGCAAGGAGCTAAAGTATTTTCCAAGATCGATCTACGATCAGGATACCACCAGCTGAAGATTCGAGAGCAGGATATACCTAAGACAACTTTTACCACAAGGTACGGGCTATATGAGTATAACCGTTATGTCATTTGGTCTGACTAATGCGCCTGCCTATTTCATGAACATGATGAACAAGGTGTTTATGGAGTTTTTGGATAAGTTCGTCATGGTGTTCATTGATGATATATTGGTCTACTCAAAGAATGAAGAGGAGCATAAGGAGCATTTGCGTTTGGTTCTAGAGAAGCTCAGGGAACATCAGTTATATGCCAAGTTCAGCAAGTGTGAGTTTTGGTTGAAGGAAGTTGGATTCCTCGGACATGTTATATCCAGAGAAGGAATAGCAGTAGACCCCACCAAGGTTGTCAATGTGACTAAATGGGTAGCACCCACGTCGGTTGGAGAGATCCGGAGTTTCCTTGGACTCGCAGGATACTACAGGAGGTTCATTGAGAATTTCTCTAAGATTGCAAAGCCCATGACGGAGTTGTTGAAGAAGGACACCAAGTTCAATTGGACTGAGGAGTGTGAAGCCTGTTTTCAGGAGTTGAAGAAACGCTTGCTTACAGCCCCATTGTTGATTCTTCCAGATCAACGCAAGGATTATCAAGTGTATTGCAACGCTTCTCGTCGAGGACTTGGAGCAGTGCTTATGTAGGAGGGAAGAGTTGTTTCATATGCCTCACGACAGCTTAAACCTCATGAACTAAATTATGCTACCCACGATTTGGAGTTAGCAGTCGTAGTGCATGCATTGAAGACATGGAGACACTTTCTCATCGAAAACCATTGTGAGGTGTACACGGATCACAAGAGTTTGAAGTATATCTTCACACAGAAGGAGTTGAATCTCAGGCAAAGGAGATGGTTGGAGCTCATAAAGGATTATGATATGAAGTTGCACTATCATCCTGGAAAGGCTAATGTAGTAGCCGATGTGTTGAGTCGCAAGAGTCATGTCAATACACTCATGACCGGAGGATTACCCAAGGAGATAGCAGAGGATCTTCGCGAGCTATGTTTGGAAATAGTTCCGAGAGGTTATGTAGCAGCATTGGAAATTCAGTCTACCTTGATGGATAAGATCAGGGAAGCTCAGAAGACTGACAAGGAGATTGCCGAGATAAAGCAAAGGATGAGCAAAGGAAAGGCTAAAGGATTTCGTGAGGATGAGCACGATACTTTATGGTTTGAGGATCGCATATATGTGCCTAATGACCCCGAGATCAGGAAGTTGATTCTGCAGGAGGCCCATGATTCACCATACTCGATTCACCTAGGAAATACCAAGATGTATCTGGATTTGAAGGACAGTTTCTGGTGGACCGGAATGAAGAAAGATATTGCTGAGTATGTAGCAGTATGTGATGTATGTCAGAGAGTAAAGGCAGAGCATCAGAAGCCAGCAGGATTGCTACAGCCATTGTCGATACCCGAATGGAAGTGGGACAAGCTAGGCATGGATTTTATCATGGGATTGCCTAGGACTCGTGCAGGCTATGACTCGATATGGGTTGTAGTCGATCGGTTGATGAAGATAGCTCATTTCATCCCAGTGAAGACCACTTACACCAATGCTAAGTTGGCAAAGATATACATGACCAGGATCGTATGTCTGCATGGAGTTCCGAGGACCATTGTATTAGATAGAGGAACTCAGTTTACCTCAAAGTTTTGGAATCAGTTGCACGAAACTTTGGGTACTAGGCTAGAGTTCAGTACAACCTTTCATCCACAGACAGATGGACAGACCGAGAGAGTCAATCAGATTCTGGAGGACATGTTGAGAGCTTGTGTGCTAGATTATGGACAATCTGCTGTATGCGGAGTTCTCTTACAACAACAGTTATCAAGCCAGTTTGAAGATGGCCACTTTCGAAGCTTTGTACGGAAGGAGGTGCAGGACACCGTTGCTATGGGATGAATTTGGAGACCGTCAGTTGTTTGGACCAGATTTGATTAAGGAGTCTGAAGAGAAAGTTAAGTTGATTCATGATAGACTCAAGATAGCCCAGTCCAGGCAGAAGAGCTATGCGGATTCTAAACGCAAGGAGACAGTTTACGAAGTCGGAGATAGAGTATATCTTCATGTGTCCCCACTTCGAGGAGTTAAGCGCTTTGGAGTTAAGGGAAAGTTAGCGCCATGTTTTGTGGGACCATACAAAGTTTTGGAGCGTATGGGAGAAGTTGCTTACAAGCTGGAATTGCCAGAAGGATTGTCAGGAGTTCACGATGTGTTCCAGTTTCCCAGTTGAAGAAGTGCCACGCAGAGATGGCCGATATTCCTCTGAGGGATACAGTGCCACTGGAAGCGATTCAGTTGGATAGTGATTTGACTTATGAGGAGAAACCAGTGAAAATTCTCGAGTTTGCCAGCCGAGTCACACGCAGCAAGGTTATCAAGTCCTGCAAAGTTCAGTGGATCCACCATACCGAGGATGAAGCCGTCTGGGAATGAGAGGAAGACCTACTGAAGGACCACCCGCACCTATTTTCTAGCCAACCCGAATCTCGAGGGCGAGATTGATCTTAAGGGGGGTAGGTTTGTAACATCCCAAATTTCCAATTTGGAATGTTATACATTAGGACATCATTGCATATCATATTTTATTGCATTTTGGTTGATCCTAGAAATTCTAATCAACTCGAGGACCCACGGAGAGAGTTGGGGATTTCGTTATTTTCATATTTGAGTTTTCTCAAATTTTGAAAAGAGGATCATTTGGTTTTAATTATTTTTTCTCTTCGAATATTTCTAGTATGACAATAAAAGAGAGGGGATAAAATGACTTCTCCAAAATAAATAAATATTGGAGGGAAAATATTAAAATCAAATAAAAAATTTATTTGGAGTTTTATTGCTATTTTATTTGAATTAGGAAAAAAATGTGTTTTTCAAAATTGCATTAGAGTCCCAAATAAATGTTCAGTTTGTCCACAATATTATTAGAGGAATGGGAAAATTTATTAGTTTTCCTGCGTCAGCATTTTTAAAAAAAATGTGGAACCGACTTACCGGGCCGTGTCCGACCTGGACACTGCACTCGGATGGCCTTATAAGCCGGGGGCACGACCCCGCCGCCAGCCCAGCCCCGCCGTGCCGCGCCGCCGCCACGACGTCGCCGCCGTCTCGTTGCCGACCCCACCGCCGAGGTAGCCGACCCCGCCGTACTATTTTTCTCAGAAAACTGATCGGTTTTTTTCGAAACCCTAGATCTAGTTTTTTCAGATCGGTTCGTTTTTTCGGTTTAGTTAAATAGCGGACGTTCATCCGTTAGCCGCAGAAAGCAAACATTCGTTCGTTAGCCTGTTCATCGCGTTTTATTTTTATTTTTTCAGGGTTTTTCCGCGATTATTTTCGATCGCAATTTCTGCCCTGATCTTTGTTTTAGTTTATCTTTTCGCTCGTTTATCCGTTTCAGGTGAAACAAGCGCCTAGATCTTCGTCTTGAAGCCCTCTTTTTGTTTAACCAACTTGAACAAGATTTTGGTACTGTAAAATTTGACTTTAGTCCAGATTAGTAAATGATTCTTGTTTCTTTCATAGTTTGAGTTTCGTTGCTCCATTTGATTTGATTCTTTCTGCAAATTGGAGTTCTTCGGTTGAACTTTCTGGTTAGATCTCTTATTTGAGTTTTACCCGTGCTTCTAGTTGAGTGCTTATCTATGTTACTGTTTGTTTGCGATAGAGTACCCGGAGTGTGAAGCGTGCTACTATGAGTCTCTAGGTTTTGCGGATCATCAGCAAGGCAAGTAACACTTTGATCATATATCTTTATTACCCAGTTTTATGCATTAGTCTCAACCCCAAACATTGCATGGTTAGGATCTGATTAACATGTGGGTTTTGGGAAGTAGATGATGAGGTAGAACCTATTGCCCTTTTATTATCAAACCTTTCGGAGTCACTTCTACGTTATGCTGAGGATTTCTATGCTATGCTTGTAGACGGGGATTGCGTGAGTGTATCCTTTACAGATGTGAGTATTGTTAATTAAAGGTTAACTTAAGGTGGCTACTTAAATACACATCTGGGTGGATTGGTTGAGGCACCCTGGAGTACCCAGTGGTTGTCAGGGCACCTGTAGAATCCAATGTTGTCCTAGGATATCTTGGAGTACCCGTGTGATTATCCTATGGTTCGCCGCCTAGGCTCAAAGGGATCATAAGATTATTCATGCTACAAACTTCCGTGTGCAGCCACAAGCCAATATGGGCTCTGGCATAGTTGAGTAAGTTGCGTGAGCTCTTGAAGAGGTAGACTAGCAGATGTAGTGGGTTGTAGGTGGTACTGTCTACCCAGAGTAAAGAGTTAATGCTTCTGAAAGACAGTGTCTCGGGCATCCGTTTCTCAAACATTGAAGTGCAAGAAATTCAACGGAGGAGATCGAGTCTTGTGGGGAAAAGTGCGCAAACCTCTGTAGAGTGTATAAACTAATCATGGTTAGCTGTGTCCCCGGTTATGGACATCTTGAGTATCTGGATCTTGGATTGTCATGTTGAATTCATCACTCTAAATGAATTTGATTGAGCTTAATGATGATGCTTAATTGGGATTTAGTTGGACGAACCTTCTCAATGTTTAACAACCACCATGATAGTTACATAAAATGTATTCCTTTATTGTAGGAAAAAAATGGCTTTATGCAAAACTGTAACCATAGAGCTTTCCACCAGCCATATATGCATGTAGTGATAGCATTCATTCTGTTCATTACTCTATGTGTTACATTGCCAGCATATTCCATGTGCTGACCCGTTTCGGGCTGCAACATTTCATGTTGCAGACTTTTCAGACGACGAGTAAGGTGCCATAGGTCGTTGTCGTTCACTCAGCTATGCCATTGGAGTTGATAGACTCACTTTATCTTCGAGGCCTTCCGCTGTTATCGTTTTTTGATGGCCTTAATTCATATAATTGTAATAAGTTCTCTTTTGAGACATTCGATGTAATAAGTGTGTGATTGAAACTCTGCTATAAATCCTCAAGTATTGTGCGTGTCAGCATTACCAATGCAGGGATGACACTGATGCACAGAGACTAGACTGTTTGAGGTCTGGTCGCTATAGCACGCTTAACATTTGATGATTATTTCTATTAAGAGTTATGTGTTTTTTACGACCAAAGTTTGTTCGGAGTCCCAGATGAGATCACAGACATGACGAGGAGTCTCGAAATGTTCAAGACATAAAGTTTTATATATTGGATGGTTATGTTCGGACACTGGAATGGTTTTGAAAAGGTTCGTACATTTTCCGAAGTACCGGGAGGTTACCCGAACCCCCCGGGGATTAATGGGACTTCATGGGCCTTAGTGGAAGAGAGGAGGCAGCGTCTAGGTGGAGGCACCCCCCCCCCAGCCCAAACTGAATTGGACTAGGGGTGGGGGCGCGGCCCCCCTTTCCTCCTTCTCCTCCGCCTCTTTCCCTCTTCTCCTATTCCGGAAAGGAAAGGGGAATCCTACTAGGACTAGGGAGTCCTAGTAGGACTCCGCACACTTAGCGCGCCCCCTTGGTCGACCGCCTCCTCCCCTCCTCCTTTATATACGGGGGAGGGGGTCACCCCAAAGACACACCAAGATTTCTCTTAGCAGTGTGTGGTGTCCCCTTCCACAGTTTACTCCTCCGGTCATAGCGTCATAGTGCTTAAGCGAAGCCCTGCGCGGATCACATCATCAACACTGTCACCGTCGTGCTGACGGAACTCTCCCTCGACCCTCTACTAGATCAAGAGTTCGAGGGACGTCATCGAGCTGAACGTGTGCTGAACACGGAGGTGTCGTACGTTTGCTACTTGGATCGGTTGGATCGTGAAGACGTTCAACTACATCAACCGCGTTAACTAACTGATGAAGTCATGTACCTAGGGTAGGGTCATAGACCTGATCTAAGTACCCTTCCCAAGGACACCCTCAGAAGAAACTGCATTCCAGTCGACCAAGAGGGACTTCACTTGACGGACTCGAAGGACTCGACCATGAAGACTCACTCGACCACCAGGAGATCGAGGGTCACTCTGCATCCAAACGGTCTGTAATTAAGTAGTCTTTATGGCATTTAGGACACTTTATGTAAGGCGTTACCAGTAACGCCTAGACTTAATGTACTTTAAACCCTGCATTACTGAGGACCGGAGGGGTCTGGCGGACACTATATAAGCCACCCCCCTCCTCAGTGTAAAGGGTTCGCACCCCTGTAATCCATACACACATAATCCAGTCGACCACCTCCGGGCTCCGAGACGTAGGGCTGTTACTTCCTCCGAGAAGGGCCTGAACTCGTACATCCTTGTGTTCACAACTGCTCCATAGCTAGGATCTTGCCTCTCCATACCTACCCCCTATTCTACTGTCAGACTTAGAACCACGACAGTTGGTGCCCACCGTGGGGCAGGTGTCTTAGCAATTTTTGGAGAAGTTGCAATTGTTCCAATTGCTTCCATCATGGTTTCCGGTGGAGTTTTGGTCGAGGGCCGCGAGATCCGTCTCGGCGCGCTCACCTTCATCGCCGACGACTCCGCTTGGCTCCAGGAGGCTCCACTCGACGTCGATGCGCTCCCCGTCCGCGGTGCGATGCATTTTCGCGCATGTGTCCGTGGCGTTCTGCTGCAGCAACCGTCGACTCCATATCGGTCGACTTCCCTATCGTCCACCCTCCCTGTCTCCCGCCAGCGCAAGCGCTCTGGTCGGTCGAGGCTCCAGTGGTGGGTGAGGCACGCGGTGGCTCGCCAGACAGTCACCACCCAAGTTGCGGCAATCGAGCCCGACGAGTCCCTCTACGGCCTGTTCGATCTGTCGACTGGCTCCGTAGAGACTGCATCCGAGTGTGATAGCAGTGATCCAGCGGCAGAAGTTTTGTTGGTCAATGGGCCTCGCAGCCCTCCCGGCTTCCCCCGCGGCGATGGGGTGGACGGTGGAGGCGACCCCGCTCAAGTCCATGAGGAGTACCAGCCCGAACCACTAAATTCCCTGCAAAGGGAAGAACTTCGCCGCAGGAACATGGATGCCCTGCATACTCCCATCGCAGGAGAAACCCCCGAGGCTCGTGCCTTGGATGAGGTGCGTTTGGCCAACTTGGCTGAACGCGCTCGTCTGGAGAACCTTCAGCGAGCACTCGACGAGCGCGCGCGGCAACGAGTACCCGACGGCAGTCGACGTCAACTCTTCCCGCCGACTCAGGTATATCGAACCCCGATTCAGAATTTAGCAGCTGCAACCCGTATAGCAGAGTCAATCCAACCCTCTCAGTCGGAGGCTGGCAGAGGCTTGTTGCAGATCAGAGATTTGCTTCGGGCAGCAGGAGATCAGAATTCAGCCGTGTCGCAGTCACGCAACAGAATTCACAGTCGATCCGTCGCTGCGAATACGGTTCAGTTGTCTCACAGCCCCAGATCGCCTCCGCGGCGTGAAGGACGTGAGAATCAACGGGATCAATATGGTGACCGATACGATCGTGAGGATAGGCGTCGAGTGCCCACTCCTCCTCCGAGAGGCGGGTCTTATGCTCCTCGGCAGCAAGATGACAGGCCTCAACTCAGTGTGGGGCGAAGAGCTCCAGTAGACCCCCGGGAACCAAGCTTCGACGCGCGATCCATCATCGTGCAAGGCTTGGTCGATCGGAACAGGGCTCATCGGGGTGGCCGTGATAGAGACGCGCCCACTAGCAGCCGAGTGCATGTTTCTGGTCCGGAATGTTTCAGCAGGGCTATCAGAGCCGCGGTGATTCCCCCCAACTTCAGGTTGGCCACTGGAGTAAGCAAGTTCACCGGTGAGTCTAAGCCTGAAACTTGGCTTGAGGACTACCGAGTGGCTGTACAGATCGGCAGCGGGAATGACGAGGTGGCTATGAAGCACTTACCACTCATGTTGGAAGGTTCGGCCAGGGCGTGGTTGAATCAGTTGACTCCAAGCAGTATTTACACTTGGGAGGATCTTTCCCGAGTGTTCGTCAGGACTTTTGAGGGAACCTGTAAGCGACCAGCTGGGTTGACAGAGCTGCAAGTTTGCGTGCAGAAGTCAAATGAAACCTTGAGAGAGTACATTCAGAGGTGGATTACTTTGCATCATATCGTGGAGAACGTGTCTGATCATCAGGCAGTCTGCGCCTTCAAGGATGGTGTCAAGAACAGAGAGTTAAGTTTGAAGTTTGGGCGGACCGGAGATATGACCCTGAGTCGAATGATGGAAATTGCCACCAAGTACGCCAATGGTGAAGAGGAGGACCGACTCCGCAGCGGCAAGTACAAGCCGAGTCAGTCAGAGAAGGGAAACTCCAGTCGGAAGCAGAAGCGGAAGGCCGAACCAGCGGCTCCTGGGGAGGCTCTGGCCGTGACTCAGGGCAAGTTCAAGGGAAAACCCAAAGGATCCTCGAACCCCAAGAAGGTGAAGGATAAAGAAGGAAATGACGTGATGGATATGCCGTGTCACATCCACACGAAGAAAGACGAAGAGGGTAATATCATCTACCCGAAGCATACCACTCGCCGGTGTCGACTCCTGATCCAGCAGTTCCAAGGTAAACAGGCCAAGGACAAGGAAAAGGAGTCGGACAAAGCCGAAGACAAGGAGGACAGTGAGGGAGGATATCCTCATGTTAATTCCACTCTGATGATCTTTGCGGATGTAGAAAGCAAGAGCCAACTGAAGGTTATTAACCGTGAGGTGAACATGGTCGCCCCGGCAACACCCAGTTATCTGAGATGGTCCCAAACTCCCATCACATTCGATCAGTCTGATCACCCGACTCATATAGCCACCCCTGGGAGGCAAGCTTTGGTGGTCGACCCGGTCGTCGAAGGCACTCGACTGACGAAGGTGCTAATGGATGGCGGCAGTGGACTGAATTTGTTGTATGCGGACACGCTGAAAGGGATGGGCATTCCGATGTCCCGACTGAGCAAGAGCAACATGAGTTTTCATGGAGTTATACCTAGAAAGAAAGCTGAGTCGCTCGGTCAGATAGCTCTGGACGTGGTGTTCGGCGACTCGAAGCATTTCCGCAAGGAGAAGCTGACGTTTGAAGTTGTAGACTTTCAAAGTGCTTACCATGCTATTTTGGGGAGACCAGCTTACGCACGGTTCATGGCTCGACCATGTTACGTGTACCTCAAGCTGAAGATGCCCGGCCCCAAAGGCGTGATCACTGTCACTGGCGACCG
The DNA here is from genome assembly GCA_963921465.1 of Triticum timopheevii. Lineage (NCBI taxonomy): Eukaryota > Viridiplantae > Streptophyta > Magnoliopsida > Poales > Poaceae > Triticum > Triticum timopheevii. The sequence goes on along the minus strand of OY997262.1, from coordinate 252,168,478 downwards.
GAAGAAAGCAAAAGAGTGTTTCCAGAAAGGCTCGAAAATTGCCGATTCCCAGGTGACAACGGTTGACTTCGAGGGGTACAAGCAAAATGTAGATCCGAGTGATTTGTTGCAGGCAAAGAAGCCTGCTACTGAGTCAGCGTTTCAGTCGTCCGGTGAGACAAAACCCGTCCACATTCACCCGACTGACCCCAATGCAGCTCCGACCCATATTTCCACAACACTCGACCCTAAATAGGAAGAAGCGCTCATCCAGTTCCTCCGTGAGAACTGGGACATCTTTGCATGGAAGCCTGCTGACATGCTGGGTGTTCCCAGGGGACTGGCTGAGCATCGCCTTAGAGTCGACTCAACCGCAAAACCAGTCAAAGAACATCTTCGACGGTCCGCCGTCCAGAAGAGAAAAGCAATTGGTGAGGAAGTGCCTCGACTATTGGCGGCAGGATTTATCCGAGAGATATACCACTCCGAGTGGCTCGCCAATGTCGTCATGGTCCCCAAGAAGGACAAGTCACTCCGCATGTGCATAGATTTCAAACACATCAATCGGGCCTGCCCGAAAGATCATTTTCTTCTCCCTCGCATCGATCAAATTGTTGACTCGACCGCGGGATGCGAGAGATTGTCTTTTCTAGACGGCTATTCCGGGTACCATCAGATCCGTCTGTATGGACCCGATGAGATAAAAACAGCTTTCATCACTCCATTCGGGTGCTTCTGCTATATCACCATGCCATTCGGCCTCAAGAACGCCGGAGCCACGTTCATGCGAATGATTCAGAAGTGTTTGCTCACTCAAATAAGTCGGAATGTGGAAGCGTATATGGATGATATCGTGGTCAAGTCGCGAAAAGGTTCCGACCTGCTGACTGACCTCGCCGAAACATTTGCCAACCTCAGGAGGTATGGTATCAAGCTCAATCCATAAAAGTGCACATTCGGAGTTCCTGGTGGCAAGTTACTCGGTTTTCTCGTTTCCGAACGAGGAATCGACGCTAACCCAGAAAAAATCGGCACTATACTCCGAATGAAACACCCCGTGTGGGTGCACGATGTCCAGAAGCTTACTGGATGCTTGGACGCATTAAGTCGATTCATCTCACGACTCGGTGAAAAGGCATTGCCTCTTTACCGACTGATGAAGAAGGCAGACAAGTTCAAGTGGACTCCAGAAGCTGATGCAGCGTCTGCCGAGCTAAAAGCTCTGCTTTCCACCTAGCCGGTGCTTGCTGCTCCAATCAGCAAAGAGCCTCTGTTGCTTTATGTTGCAGCCACAGGACAAGTCGTCAGTACAGTGCTTACGGTCGAGCAGAAAGAAGAAGGGAAAGCCTTCAAATTTCAGCGCCCAGTGTACTATCTGTCTGAAGTTTTGACTCCATCAAAGCAAAGATATCCTCATTATCAGAAGCTTGTGTATGGGATCTACATGACCACGAAGAAGGTTGCTCATTATTTCTCTGATCATTCCATTACAGTCGTCAGCGACGCTCCAATTTCAGAGATTCTGCACAACAGAGATGCAACTGGTCGAGTGGCGAAATGGGCGATTGAACTCCTTCCCCTTGATATCAAGTTTGAGGCAAAGAAAGCCATTAAGTCCCAAGCAATAGCAGATTTCCTTGCCGAGTGGATTGAACAACAGCAGCCGACTCAGGTTCACTCGGAGCATTGGACCATGTTCTTTGATGGCTCTAAGATGTTGAATGGTTCCGGTGCTGGGGTTGTCCTGGTTTCCCCCAGAGGAGATAAGCTCAGATATGTGCTCCAGATTCATTTCGATTCCTCTAACAACGAGGCAGAATACGATGCCCTTTTATATGGGTTGCGCATGGCCATTTCACTCGGCGTCCGACGCCTTATGGTTTATGGCGACTCAGATTTGGTGGTCAACCAAGTGATGAAGGAGTGGGACTTTAGAAGCCCAGCCATGATTGGATACTGCAATGCAGTGAGGAAGTTGGAAAAGAAGTTTGAGGGGTTAGAGCTCCATCATATACCCCGACTGAAAAATCAAGCGGCTGATGATTTGGCAAAGATAGGTTCCAAGAGAGAAGCCATTCCCAGTGGTGTGTTCTTGGAGCATATCCATACTCCGTCAGTCAAGGAAGATCCTTTCACCGAAGAAGCTCCACAGCCCAAGAGTGCCACAGATCCGACTGAGGTTGAGGTCCCATCAGTGGTCTACTTGGTCATGGAAGTTTTAGTGATCACTCCCGACTGGACGGTTCCATACATCACATACATCTTGACGAAAGAGCTCCCGGAGGACGAGGAAGAGGCTCGACAGATCGTCCGCCGATCCAAAGCCTTTACTGTGATCAAAGGGCAGTTGTACAGAGAGAGCACGACCGGAGTTGGTCAGAAGTGCATAACGCCAGAAGAAGGTCGGATAATTCTTAATGACATCCACTCGGGGACCTGTGGCCATCATGCGTCCTCTCGGACCATCGTGGCCAAAGCATACCGAGCCGGGTTTTATTGGCCAAAAGCGAATGAAATGGCAAAGGAAATAGTCGACAAGTGCGAGGGATGCCAATTTTACTCCAACATGTCACACAAGCCTGCATCAGCTCTGAAGACCATTCCACTTGTCTGGCCTTTCACGGTATGGGGTTTGGATATGGTTGGTCCCTTGAGAACAGGACGAAGCGGTTTCACACACGTACTGGTAGCAGTCGACAAGTTCACCAAGTGGATTGAGGCTAAACCCATCTAGAACCTCGACGCCGGTACTGCTGTCAGCTTCATCAGAGAACTGATTTTCAGATATGGAGTCCCACACAGCATCATCACTGACAATGGATCTAACTTCGATTCGGAAGAATTCAAGGCATTATGCGCATCTCAGGGCACTCGAGTCGACTATGCTTCAGTCGCCCATCCCCAGTCGAATGGACAGGCGGAGCGAGCCAATGGCTTGATCCTCAAAGGGTTGAAACCCCGACTGATGCGTGATCTCAAGCATGCGGCTGGGGCATGGGTCGATGAACTTCCCTCGGTGCTGTGGGGTCTAAGGACCACGCCTAATCGGTCGACCGGAAGAACTCCATTCTTCTTGGTCTATGGAGCTGAAGCGGTGCTACCGAGTGATCTGCTCCACAATGCTCCTCGAGTTGAGCTCTACAACGAAGCTGAAGCGGAACAAGCGCGGCAAGATGCAGTCCACCTCCTAGAAGAAGAAAGGGAGGTGGCTCTGATCCGATCGACCATCTACCAACAAGACTTGCGTCGCTTCCACGCCAGAAACGTGAAGAGTTGAGCCTTCCAAGAAGGAGATTTGGTTCTCCGAGTGGATCAGCAAAAACCACACAAGCTTGCTCCTTCTTGGGAAGGACCCTTCATCGTTACCAAGGTTCTCCACAACGGAGCGTACCGTCTCTACAACGTCGAACACAACATTGAAGAGCCCCGAGCTTGGAACGCGGAGCTACTCCGCCCATTTTACACTTAAGTTTTCACTCGAATGAGTTGTAATAAAAAGTACTTTTGTAGTTCATGTTTTGCAAGATAATAGTGTCATAATTTCCCCAATGATTTTTTTCACTTTTATTTGTTCAGTAAAATTTCCCCTCAGTGGGTGGCTTAGCTGCGAATCCGTTTCGCCTAAGTTTGTAAAAAAATCCTTACCGAGTGGCGAGCCAGCCTCCCACTCGGGGGCTTAGCTGCGGATCTGTCTCGCCTAAGTTTCAATAAAATCCTACCGAGTGGTGAGCCAGCCTCCCACTCGGAGGCTTAGCTGCGGATCCGTTTCGCCTAAGTTTCAATAAAATCCTACCGAGTGGTGAGCCAGCCTCCCACTCGGGGGCTTAGCTGCAGTCCAAGTACTCGCCTAAGTTTCAATAAAATCCTACCGAGTGGTGAGCCAGCCTCTCACTCGGAGGCTTAGCTGCAGTCCAAGTACTCGCCTAAGTTTCAATAAAATCCTACCGAGTGGTGAGCCAGCCTTCCACTCGGGGGCTTAGCTGCAGCCCAGTGCTCGCCTAAGTTCAAATTCAACGTGCGGTCGTAAGGAGGACGAGGTGCAGGTCGACTGCGACCCTCTCCTCCGAGCTACGCCACAAGTACAACGTGCGGTCGCAAGGAGGACGAGGTGCAAGTCGACTGCGACCCTCTCTTCCGAGCTGCGCCACAAGTACAACGTGCGGTCGTAAGGAGGACGAGGTGCAGGTCGACTGCGACCCTCTCCTCCGAGATACGCCACAAGTACAACATGCGGTCGCAAGGTGGACGAGGTGGAAGTCAACTGCGACCCTCTCCTCCGAGCTACGCCACAAGTACAATGTGCGGTCGCAAGGAGGACGAGGTGCAAGTCGACTGCGACCCTCTCCTCCGAGCTACGCCACAAGTACAGCATGAAAATCCTACCGAGTGGAGAGCAGACCTCCCACTCGGGGGCTTAGCTGCAGCCCAGTGCTCGCCTAAGTTTTGGAAAATCCTACCGAGTGGGGAGCAGAACTCCCACTCGGGGGCTTAGCTGCAGCCCAGTGCTCGCCTAAGTTTTGAAAATCCTACCGAGTGGAGAGCAGACCTCCCATTCGGAGGCTTAGCTGCAGCCCAGTGCTCGCCTAAGTTTTGAAAATCCTACCGAGTGGAGAGCAAACCTCCCACTCGGGGGCTTAGCTGCAGCCCAGTGCTCGCCTAAGTTTTGAAAATCCTACCGAGTGGAGAGCAGACCTCCCACTCGGGGGCTTAGCTGCAGCCTAGTGCTCGCCTAAGTGATTGAAGAACAAGTCGATTGCAAAAATCTCCTTGCTTCAACCTGCAAAAGACATCTCAAACCAAACACGAGCATATTCAAACGACGAATCCAAGTTTGGATAGATACCTAACGTAACCAAAAGTGCTCAGGCGCTAGGCCTGTTAAGGTTTATCGGTTACACAATCACTCGGCATAACGAGGCAAACTTAAAGTGTCGAGCGCAAGAAGTTTTTTACCCCTCCTGTGGAGGGCTGGAAGGTGCGACGAATTCGTCGAGGTCGATTCCGTCAGCGATCCGAGTGGTAGCGGCGATGAAGGTCTCCATGAAGGACCGGAAGTCGTGTTTCTTGGTGTTCGCCACCCGAAGAGCCGCCAGCTTGTCCTCTCGTGCATCCTTGCAATGAACTCGGGCCAGACACAGGGCGGCGTCTGCACCGCACCTGGCAGAAGATTTCTTCCATTCCTGCACTCGACCAGGGACTGTGTTCAGTCGAGTCATCAGAGACTCGAGGTCATTCTGGAGCGTCTCTCTGGGCCAGACTGTAACGTCGATGCAAGAAGTGGCGACCTTCAGCCTTGCGAGATAATCAACAACGGCAGCGACACGAGATTCGAGCCGGAGCACGTTCATGGCGACTTCGTCATTCACAGGAGAGTTGATGGGGTCCAGGCTTGGCTCCAGTCGACCAGTTTCCTCTTCAAAGTTCTGGCAAAATTCTGCAAGCACAACCACCGAGTCAAGATAACAGTCGAATGGAAAGATCACAGTTGAAATACCCGTTTGGCGCAAAAGTTTACCTTCGAGCATGAGGAATAGCTTCTTGGCGAGTCCGCCCAGATAAGCCTCCAGATCCTTCTTCTTCCCCATCAGCTCACTGGCTTTGTCATTCAGGGCAATCTTGTCACTTTTCAGTCGACCCACTTCTTTGTTGGCAATATCAAGGGCAGCTCTCAGATTGGTATTTTCTTCTTCAAGCTTGGTGACCGAAGCCAGCTTCTCGTCTGCGAGCTTGGTCTTCTCTAAGGCTGTCTTCTGCATCTCAGCTAGCTCAAGATCTTTCTTCTTCTGGGCCTCCTTCACTTTGCCTGCAAGGTTACAGCAAGATCATACTTTGAAACAAATGAGGGGCAAAAGCAGTCGTCGAGGCCTCACCAAACATACCATTGGTCTCCTCCTTTGCCTTCGCCAAATTCTCCTGGACCAACTTCAGGTCAAGCTTGAGTTGGATATGTTTGTTCTCCAACTCGGTGTAACGAGCCGCAAGGTCGCAGGATTTCTACAAAGAACCAATCGACAAGGTGTCAAAGATAATTCACTTCCGAGTGACTAAGGAAAAATCATACGTTTCTAAGACTACAACTGAATACAAACATTCGACCATAGTCTCGGGGACTACACCCAGTGGGTGCACTCAGCGTGCCCCCACTAGTTCTATCAAGGAAGAGTCGACCAGTCGACCAACAACAAAAAAAACAAAAAAACAAAAACAGGAGTTGCTCTTCAGACTATAGTCCACTGCCAACAGTCGACCACAGTCTCGGGGACTGCACCCAGTGGGTGCACTCAGCGTGCCCCCACCGGTTTGAGAAATCCATTCGACCTAGTCGAATGAAGGAAAAACTTGTAAAGCCTATGGTCGACTGCTAAGCAGTCCACCCTAGCCTCGGGGACTACACCCAGTGGGTGCACTCAGCGTGCCCCCACTAACCCGGAATTTCAATCGACACACCTAGTGGGTGTAGGACTACTACGGAATTTAGAAAGAGGAATTTTCAGATAGCATATCCTAACAGAACAGGCGATGACCGATTGACCTGAACGTTGCTTTGAAGAGCGGAACTGGCGTCATAGGCTGCCTGGCTAGCCTCCCGGATGGCCTTCACCTGCTCCATCATGACTCCCGCCTGGCGTATCGCTTCTTTTGCAGCACTGGCTTGGTCTTCTGGGACGTAGTGGGTCGAGAAGAGTGAAGGCTGTGCAGCACTTGACGACGCGGGGTGTGCACTCGTCAACGGCACCGCGAAAGATACGATGGGCCGAGTGGTGTTCCCCCCCTCCGTGTCCAGTGTCTCGGGTGCTGGCACATCCTGAGTCACTCTGCCAGCAGACGCTTTCCTGCTCCTCCTTTGCTTCAGCGGTTCCTCATCGTCGTCGTCGTCAGGAAGGGTGATAACGACGTTGGATGGAGCTGCAGAAAAGAATCTGAATTAGATACTAAGAGCCAATCGACTAAAAGACGAAATTACGAGTCATACCAGGTTTTGAAGTGGCAGCATCTTCCATCTCATGATCGTCAGCCCTAGCTGAGGTGTTAGAAGTAGCAGCACTGCGATTCCAAAAGACAGTCGGTTGATTTATGAGTCGACCACAAATAAGTTCATGGAGAACGGAGAAACTCAAGCAACATCATTACCCTGAGATGGTGGGGATCGACACCTTCATCTTCGGCAAGACCTTCGCCGGCTTCGATGGCGCCATTCGAGATTGCTTCGGAGCCTTTTCAGTCGGCGCCGGAGAAGTGGTCCGAGGGCGCTTGGTCGACTGCATGACAGTCGCGACCCCCTTGCCACGTTTAGTCGCAGGGTCATGGGCGAGCTTCGATCGCCTTTCCATGCGAGGTGGTGCAACTTCCTCCTCCTCCTCCTCTTCTTCCTCCCCATCGGAGTCGTCGTCATCATCATCATCAGCAGCGTCCGAGTCCCACTCCTCCTGGCTTTCGCCCCCGCTTCCTTCTTCTTCTTCAGTCGGCGTTTGTGCTCCATTGGGCATTGAGTATAGTTCGGTGAAGGCCTGACAGACAGCAATATAAAGATCAATTGACCAATTTGCAGCGAGGGAAGGATAAGTATGGCAAGATTACAATTGGAAATAAAGTGGGCATACCTTGTTTGGAGTGCTAGAATGGTCGAGCGGCGGAATCCTCCTGGCTCCTCGAGGGTTGTCTTTATTCCCAGTGACCGCGGCCATCCACCTCTCCAGTGTGGCATCATCGACTGCTTCTGGATGGACCCGGGTTTCATCCTCGGTTCCACAGTACAGCTACATACAATGACCTCGGTACTGAAGAGGCTGGATGCGTCGCCTAAGGAAGACCTCCAGAAGGTCCATGCCCATCACTCCTTCCCGAACTAGCTGGACTACACGCTCCATCAACATCTTCACTTGGGCTTTCTCCTCAGGGAGCACCTTCAGAGAAGAGGGTTTGCTTGCTCGGTCCATGGTGAACGGAGGGAGACCACTCGACATCCCCGGCGTCGACTCGTTTTGGCAGTAAAACCAAGTCGACTGCCATCCTCTGACCGACTCGGGGAGAGTCATGGTGGGAAAGGTGCTCTTGTTTCTCATCTGAATCCCCAGACCTCCACACATCTGAATAACCTTGGTCTTATCGTCATCTGGACTCGTCTTTTTCACTGTCTGGGAGCGACAAGTGAATATGTGCTTGAACAGACCCCAGTGCGGTCGGCAGCCCAGGAAGTTCTCACACATGGACACAAAGGCAGCAAGGTAGGCGATGGAATTCGGATTGAAGTGGTGGAGTTACGCCCCAAAGAAATTCAAGAAACCACGGAAGAAAACACTCAGAGGCAGAGAGAACCCGCGGTCGACCTGGGTAGCCAAAAGAACACACTCACCCTCTTCCGGCTGTGGTTGCCACTCGTCCCCCGGAAGCCTCGCTGCTCCGTGGGGGATCAGACCCTCATTAGCCATCTCCGTGAGATCCTTCTCAGTGATGGTCGACCGGATCCAATCCCCTTGGACCCAGCCTTGCAGCAGGCGGGACCTTGACGAGGATCCATCTCGACTAGTCACTCTCCATTTCGCCTTCCCCGTCGCCGTCGCTTTCTTCGCGCGCTCCAGAGCCGCCGTCCTATCCTTCACCATTGTTGCCATCAAAGAGCACGAGGAGTGGTTGGGCAGAGGTGAGAGCAGGAGATGCGGGCGGAGGTGGAGAGGGCAGAAGGGAGATTGGAGAAGCACTGTTCAAAAACCCTCACCGGACGCACTTTATAGAGCCGCTTCCGAGTGGATGACAAGTGGACCCAGGCGATCCAATCACATCCCGAAACAGTCGCGCATACGTGATACGTGGCGAAAAAGGCGGCGCGGGAATCGAGGTGTCTATGCCCTATCCCATCCGAGCGCCGCGGTCCGCCCCGCTTCGCGCGCTTCCCAAAATTCGGATCCTGCAAAATCCGCTAACAGCAGATCGATCTGTCAGACGAGAGATTTCTCGCGATCCGTCGCTTGGAAATTACTAAGTTCAAAAGTTCACTCGACGAGAAAAAAGAATGGATCAAGGCGACTGAAAGAAAAGTTGCTGTTATCAACGAAGAGATTGTTGATCCAAGACGATACATATCCAGAACACAAAAGCAGGTCAGAAATTATATCAACTCCTTCCTCACTCAAACCTCGATCCATTCAGGGGCTAATGATGAAGTCATGTACCTAGGGTAGGGTCATAGACCTGATCTAAGTACCCTTCCCAAGGACACCCTCAGAAGAAACTGCATTCCAGTCGACCAAGAGGGACTTCACTCGACGGACTCGAAGGACTCGACCATGAAGACTCACTCGACCACCAGGAGATCGAGAGTCACTCTGCATCCAAACGGTCTGTAATTAAGTAGTCTTTATGGCATTTAGGACACTTTATGTAAGGCATTACCAGTAACGCCTAGACTTAATGTACTTTAAACCCTGCATTACTGAGGGCCGGAGGGGTCTGGCGGACACTATATAAGCCACCCCCCTCCTCAGTGTAAAGGGTTCGCACCCCTGTAATCCATACACACATAATCCAATCGACCACCTCCGGGCTCCGAGATGTAGGGCTGTTACTTCCTCCGAGAAGGGCCTGAACTCGTACATCCTTGTGTTCACAACTGCTCCATAGCAAGGATCTTGCCTCTCCATACCTACCCCCTATTCTACTATCAGACTTAGAACCACGACACTAAACCTTCTGCTTTCTGTCTACGAGGGTACATGGACACACTCTCCCCCTCTCATTGCTATGCATCTCCTAGATAGATTTTGAGTGATCGTAGGAAATTTTCTGAAATTGCATGCCACATTCCCCAACAGTGGTATCAGAGCCAGGTCTATGCGTAGATGATATGCACGAGTAGAACACAAAGAGTTGTGGGCGATAATAGTCATACTGCTTACCACCAACGTCTTACTTTGATTCTGCGGTATTGTTGGATGAAGCGTCCCGGACCGACATTACATGACCACGTTCATGAGATTGGTTCTACTGACGTGCTTTGCACACAGGTGGCTGGCGGGTGTCTGTTTCTCCAACTTTAGTTGAATCGAGTTTGACTACGGCCGGTCCTTGTTGAAGGTTAAAATAGCACACTTGACGAAAAATCATAGTGGTTTTGATGCGTAGGTAAGAACGGTTCTTGCTAGAAGCCCATAGCAACCACGTAAAACTTGCAACAACAAAGTAGAGGATGCATAACTTGTTTTTGCAGGGCTTGTTGTGATGTGGTATGGTCAAGACATGATGAGATATAAATTCTTGTATGAGATGATCATGTTTTGTAACAGAGTTATCGGCAACTGGCAGGAGCCGTATGGTTATCGCTTTATTGTATGAAATGCAATCGCCATGTAATTGCTTTACTTTATCACTAAGCAGTAGAGATAGTCGTAGTAGCAATAGTTGGAGAGACGAGAACGATGCTACGATGGAGATCAAGGTGTCAAGCCGGTGATGATGGAGATCATGACGGTGCTTTGGAGATGGAGATCAAAGGCACAAGATGATGATGGCCATATCATGTCACATATTTTGATTGCATGTGATGTTTATCTTTTATGCATCTTATTTTGCTTAGTACGGCGGTAGCATTATAAGATGATCCCTCACTAAATTTCAAGGTATAAGTGTTCTCCCTGAGTATCCACCGTTGCTACAATTCGTCGTGTCGAGACACCACGTGATGATCGGGTGTGATAAGCTCTACATTCACATATAACGAGTGCAAGTCAGTTTTGCACGTGCAGAATACTTAGGTTAAACTTGACGAGCCTAGCATATGCAGATATGGCCTCGGCACACTGAGACCGAAAGGTCGAACATGAATCATATAGTAGATATGATCAACATAGAGATGTTCACCATTGAAAACTACTCCATCTCACGTGATGATCGGACATGGTTTAGTTGATATGGATCACGTGATCATTTAGATGACTAGAGGGATGTCTATCTAAGTGGGAGTTCTTTAGTAATATGATTAGTTGAACTTTAATTTATCATGAACTTAGTCCTGATAGTTTTTTGCATATCTATGTTGTCGTAGATCAATGGCCCGTGCTACCATTCCCTTGAATTTTAATGTGTTCCTAGAGAAAGCTAAGTCGAAAGATGATGGTAGCAATTACACGGACTGGGTCCGTAACTTGAGAATTATCCTCATTGATGCACAGAAGAATTATGTCCTGAAAGCACCGCTAGGTGCAAGGCATGTTGCAGGAGCAGATGCAAACGTTATGAACGTCTGGCAGAATCGATCTGATGACTACTCAATAGTTCAGTGTGCCATGCTTTACGTCTTAGAATCGGGACTTCGGAGACATTTTGAACGTCATGGAGCATATGAGATGTTCCAAGAGTTGAAGTTAATATTTCAAACAAAGGCCCAAGTTGAGAGATATGAAATCTCCAACAAGTTCCATAGCTGCAAAATGGAGGAGAATAGTTCTGTCAGTGAACACATACTCAGAATGTCTGGGTACCATAACCACTTAACTCAGCTGGGGGTTAATCTTCCTGATGATAGTGTCATTGACAAAGTTCTTCAATCACTGCCACCAAGCTATAAAGGCTTCGTGATGACCTATAATATGCAAGGGATGGAAAAGACTATTCCTGAGCTCTTCGCAATGCTAAAGGCTGTAGAGGTAGAAATCAAGAAGGAGCATCAAGTGTTGATGGTTAACAAGACCACAAGTTTCAAGAAAAAGGGCAAAGGGAAGAAGGGGAACTTCAAGAAGAATAGCAAGCAAGTTGCTACTCCCGGGAAGAAGCCCAAGTCTGGACCTAAGCCTAAAACTGAGTGCTTCTACTGCAAAGGGACTAGTCACTGGAAGCGGAACTGCCCCAAGTATTTGGCGGATAAGAAGGATGGAAAAGTGAAAGGTATATTTGATATACACGTTATTGATGTGTACCTCCCTAATGCTCGTAGTAGCACCTGGGTATTTGATACTGGTTCTATTACTCATATTTGCAACTCGAAACAGGCGCTACGAATTAAACGAAAAATAGCTAAGGACGAGGTGATGATGCGTGTCAGAAATGGTTCCAAGGTCGATATGATCGCCGTCATCATGCTACCTCTACATTTACCTTCGAGATTAGTTTTAGACCTGAATAATTGTTATTTGGTGCCAGCGTTGAGCATGCACATTATATATGGATCTTGTTTGATGCGAGACGGTTATTCATTTAAATTAGAGAATAATGGTTGTTCTATTTATATGAGTAATATCTTTTATGGCCATGCACCCTTGTTGAGTTGTCTATTTTTGTTGAATCTCGATCGTGGTGATACACATGTTCAGAATATTGAAGCCAAAAGATGCAAAGTTGATAATGATAGTGCAACTTATTTGTGGCACTGCCGTTTAGGTCATATTGGTGTAAAGCGCATGAAGAAACTCCATGTTGATGGGCTTTCGGAATCACTTGATTATGAATCACCTGGTGCTTGCAAACCATGCCTCTTGGGGAAGATGACTAAAACTCTGTTCTCCGGAACAATGGAACGAGCTACTGACTTATTGGAAATAATACATACCGATGTATGCGGTCCAATGAGTGTTGAGGCTCATGGCAGGTACCGTTATTTTCTGACCTTCAAAGATGATTTGAGCAGATATGGGTATATCTACTTAATGAAACATAAGTCTGAAACATTTGAAAAGTTCAAAGAATTTCAGAGTGAAGTGGAAAATCATCGTAACAAGAAAATAAAGTTTCTAAGATCTGATCGTGGAGGCGAATATTTGAGCTACGAGTTTGGTCTTCATTTGAAACAATGTGGAATAGTTTCGCAACTCACGCCACCTGGAACACTACAGCGTAATGGTGTGTCCGAACGTTGTACCCATACTTTATTGGATATGGTGCGATCTATGATGTCTCTTACTGATTTACCGCTATCGTTTTGGGGTTATGCTTTAGAGACGGCTGCATTCACATTAAATAGGGCACCATCGAAATCCGTTGAGACGACACCATATGAATTGTGGTTTGGCAAGAAACCCAAGTTGTCATTTCTTAAAGTTTGGGGCTGCGATGCTTATGTGAAAAAGCTTCAACCTGATAAGCTCGAACCCAAATCGGAGAAGTGCGTCTCAATAGGATACCCAAAGGAAACTATTGAGTACACCTTCTATCATAGATACGAAGGTAAGATATTCGCTGCTAAGAATGGATCCTTTCTAGAGAAGGAGTTTCTCTCAAAAGAAGTGAGTGGGAAGAAAGTAGAACATGATGAGGTAATTGTACCTTCTCCCGAATTGGAAAATAGTTCATCACATAAATTAGTTCTAGTGATTCCTACACCAATTAGTGAGGAAGCTAATGATGATGATCATGAAACTTCATATCAAGTTACTACCGAACCTCGTAGGTCAATTAGAGTATGATCCGCACCAGAGTGGTACGGTAATCCTATTCTGGAAGTCATGTTACTAGACCATGATGAACCTACGAACTATGAGGAAGCGATGATGTGCCCAAATTCCGCGAAATGGCTTGAGGCCATGAAATCTGAGATGTGATCCATGTATGAGAACAAAGTGTGGACTTTGGTGGACTTGCCCGATGACCGGCAAGCCATAGAAAATAAATGGATCTTCAAGAAGAAGACTGACGCTGACGGTAATGTTACTGTCTACAAAGCTCGACTTGTTGCGAAAGGTTTTTGACAAGTTCAAGGAGTTAACTACGATGAGACCTTCTCACCCGTAGCGATGCTTAAGTCTGTCTGAATCATGTTAGGAATTGCTGCATTTTATGATTATGAAATATGGCAAATGGATGTCAAAACTTCATTCCTTAATGGATTTCTTAAGTAAGAGTTGTAAATGATGCAACCAGAAGGTTTTGTCGATCCAAAAGGTGCTAACAAAGTGTGCAAAGCTCCAGCGATCCATTTATGGACTGGTGCAAGCCTCTCGGAGTTGGATTATATGCTTTGATAATGTGATCAAAGCATATGGTTTTATACAGACTTCTGGAGAAGCCTGTATTTACAAGAAAGTGAGTGGGAGCTCTGTAGCATTTCTAATATTATATGTGGATGACATATTGTTGATTGGAAATAATACAGAATTTTTGGATAGCATAAAAGGATACTTGAATAAGAATTTTTCAATGAAAGACCTCGGTGGAGCTACTTACATATTGGGCATCAAGATCTATAGAGATAGATCAAGACACTTAATTGGTCTTTCACAAAGCACATACCCTGATAAAGTTTTGAAGAACTTCAGTATAGATCAGTCAAAGAAAGGGTTCTTGCATGTGTTACAAGGTGTGAAGTTGAGTCAGACTCAATGCCCGACCACTGCAGAAGATAGAGAGAAAATGAAAGTCATTCCCTATGCTTCAGCCATAGGTTCTATCATATAAGCAATGTTGTGTACCAGACCTGATGTGTGCCTTGCTATAAGTATAGCAGGGAGGTACCAAAGTAATCCAGGAGTGGATCACTGGACAACGGTCAAGAACATCTTGAAATACCTGAAAAGGACTAAGGATATGTTTCTCGTTTATGGAGGTGACAAAGAGCTTGTCGTAAATGGTTACGTCGATGCAAGCTTTGACACTGATCCGGATGACTCTAAGTCGCAAATCGGATACGTATTTATATTCAATGGTGGAGTTGTCAGTTGGTGCACTTCCAAGCAGAGCGTCGTGGCGGGATCTACGTGTGAAGCGGAGTACATAGCTGCTTCAGAAGCAACAAATGAAGGAGTCTGGATGAATGAGTTCATATCTGATCTAGGTGTAATACCTAGTGCATCGGGTCCAATGAAAATCTTTTGTGACAATACTGGAGCAATTGCCTTGGCAAAAGAATCCAGATTTCACAAGAGAACCAAACACATCAAGAGACGCTTCAATTCCATTTGCCATCAAGTCAAGGAGGGAGACATAGAGATTTGCAAGATACATACGGATCTGAATGTTGCAGACCCGTTGACTAAGCCTCTTCCATGAGCAAAACAAGATCAGCACCAAGACTCCATGGGTGTTAGAATCATTACTTTGTAACCTAGATTATTGACTCTAGTGCAAGTGGGAGACTGAAGGAAATATTCCCTAGAGGCAATAATAAAGTTGTTATTTATATTTCCTTCTATCATGATAAATGTTTATTATTCATGCTAGAATTGTATTAACCAGAAACTAAGTACATGTGTGAATACATAGACAATACATAGTGTCCCTAGTATGCCTCTACTTGACTAGCTCGTTAATCAAAGATGGTTACGTTTCCTCACCATAGACATGTGTTGCCATTTGATGAACGGGATCACATCATTAGAGGATGATGTGATGGACAAGACCCATCCGTTAGCTTAGCATTATGACCGTTACCGTTTCATTGCTACTGCTTTCTTCATGACTTATACGTGTTCCTCTAACTATGAGATTATGCAACTCCCGAATACCGGAGGAACACCTTGTGTGCTATCAAATGTCACAACATAACTGGGTGATTATAAAGATGCTCTACAGGTGTATCCGAAGGTGTTTGTTGGGTTGGCATAGATCAAGATTAGGATTTGTCACTCCGTGTATCGGAGAGGTATCTTCGGGCCCTCTCGATAATGCTCATCACTATAGGCCTTGAAAGCAATGTGACTAATGATTTAGTTATTGGATGAAGCATTATGGAATGAGTAAAGAGACTTGCCGGTAACGAGATTGAACTAGGTATGATGATACCGACGATCGAATCTCGGGCAAGTAACATACTGATGACAAAGGTAACAACGTATGTTGTTGTGCGGTTTGACCGATAAAGATCTTCGTAGAATATGTAGGAGACAATATGAGCATCCAGGTTCCGCTATTGGTTATTGATCGGAGATGTGTCTCGATCATGTCTACATAGATCTCGAACCCGTAGGGTCCGCACGCTTAAAGTTCGATGACGATTTGTATTAAGAGTTATGTGTTTTTGATGACCGAAGTTTGTTCGGAGTCTCGGATGAGATCACGGACATGACAAGGAGTCTCAAAATGGTCGAGGCATAAATATTGATATATTGGAAGGTTATGTTTGGACGTCAGAATGGTTTCGGAAAGGTTCAAACATTTTCCGGAGTACTGGGAGGTTATCGGAACCCCCCGGGGGATTAATAGGACTTCATGGGCCTTAGTGGAAGAGAGGAGGCGGTGGCTAGGTGGAGGCTCCCCCCCACCAGCCCAAACCGAATTGGACTAGGGGTGGGGGCGCGGCCCCCCTTTCCTCCTTCTCCTCCACCTCTTTCCCTCTTTTCCTATTCCGAAAAGGAAAGGGGAATCCTACTAGGACTAGGGAGTCCTAGTAGGACTCCCCACACTTAGCGCGCCCCTTGGCCGGCCGCCTCCTCCCCTCATCCTTTATATACGGGGGCGGGGGGCACCCCAAAGACACACCAAGATTTCTCTTAGTCGTGTGTGGTGCCCCCTTCCACAGTTTACTCCTCCGGTCATAGCGTCGTAGTGCTTAGGCGAAGCCCTGCGCGGATCACATCATCAACACCACACCACGGCGTCGTGCTGACGAAAGTCTCCATTGACCCTCTACTGGATCAAGAGTTCGAGGGACATCATCGAGCTGAACATGTGCTGATCACGGAGGTGTCGTACGTTGGTACTTGGATCGGTTGGATCATGAAGACATTCGAATACATCAACCGCGTTAACTAACGCGTCCGCTTTCGGTCTACGAGGGTACGTGGACACACTCTCCCCCTATCGTTGCTATGAATCTCCTAGATAGATCTTGCATGATCATAGGAATTTTTCTGAAATTGCATGCTACGTTCCCCAACATCCTCCTCTACCCAAGGGTGATCCCTTCTTTGAGCTTAAACAATTACCTTGTACTTTGAAATATGTTCATCTTGAAGGATGATATATTCTGTTATTATTAGTGCTAACCTTTCAGAGCATGAATAAAAGAAATTATTGAAAACTCTAAAGAAGCACCATGCCACTATTGGATATACTCTTGTTGATCTTAAGGGCATTAGTCCCACTCTATGTCAACACAAAATGAATTTGGATCCTGATGCTAAACGAGTTGTTGATCATCAACGACAGTTAAATCCTTAGATGAAAGAAGTGCTAAGAAATGAAATACTAAAGCTTCTAGAGGAAGGTATAATTTATCCTATTGTTGATAGTAGGTAGGTAAGTTCCGTTCATTGTGTCCCTAGGAAGGGAGGTATTACTGTTGTTCCTAATGATAAGAATGAATTGATTCCACAAACAATTGTTACAGGTTATAGAATGGTAATTGGTTTTCACAAATTAAACAAAGCTACTAGGAAAGATCATTACCCTCTACCTTTTATTGACCAAATGCTAGAAAGACTATCCAAACATACACATTTCTGCTTTCTAGATGGTTATTCTGGTTTCTCTCAAATACATGTGTCAAAAGAGGACCAAGAAAAGACCACTTTTACTTGCCCTTGGTACTTTTGCTTATGGAAGTATGCCTTTTGGTTTATGCAATGCACTTGCTACCTTTCAAAGATGTATGACCGTCATATTCTCTGACTTTTGTGAAGAGATTGTTGAGGTTTTCATGGATGATTTCTCCATTTACGGAACTTCTTTTGATGATTGCTTAAGCAACCTTCATCGAGTTTTGCAGAGATGTGAAGAAACTAATCTTGTCTTGAATTGGGAGAAGTGCCACTTTATGGTTAATGAGGGTATTGTCTTGGGGCATAAAATTTCTGAAAGAGGTATTGAAGTTGATAAAGCTAAAATAGACGCATTGAAAAGATGCCTTGTCCTAAAGATATCAAAGGTATAAGAAGTTTCCTTGGTCATGTTGGTTTCTATAGGAGGTTTATTAAAGACTTCTCTAAAATTTCTAGGCCTCTCACTAATCTCTTGCAAAAAGATGTCCCTTTTGTTTTTTATGATGATTGTGTAGAAGCGTTTGAAATACTTAAGAAAGCCTTCATTTTTGCACCTATTGTTCGGCCACCTGATTGGAATTTACCATTCGAAATCATGTGTGATGCTAGTGATTATGTTGTTGGTGTTGTTCTAGGACAGAGTTGATAAGAAATCGAATGTTATTCATTATGCTAGTAAAACTCTAGACAGTGCCCAGAGAAATTATGCTACTACTGAAAGGAATTTTTAGCAGTTGTTTTTGCTTGTGATAAGTTCAGATCTTATATAGTTGATTCCAAAGTAACTGTTCACACAGATCATCCTGCTATTAAATATCTTACGAAAAAGAAAGATGCTAAACCTAGACTTATTAGATGGATTCTCTTGCTGCAATAATTTGATTTGCATATTATTGATAGAAAGGGAGCTGAGAACCTCGTTGAAGACAACTTGTCTAGGTTAAAGAATGTTCTACCTACTGATGATAGTTTTCTTGATGAGCAATTAACTGTCATAAATTCTTCTCGTAATCATGGTATGTTGATTATGCTAATTACATTGTTGTTAAATTTATACCACCTAGTTTCACATATCAGCCAAAGAAAAAGTTTTTCTATGATTTAAGACATTACTTTCGGGATGACCCACACCTTTATAAAGAAGGAGTAGATTGTGTTATTAGACGTTGTGTACCTGATCATGAATAGGAACATATCTTACGCAAGTGCCACTCGAGGCTTACGGAGGACACCATGTTGGATATAGAACTACACACAAGGTATTGCAATCTGGTTTTTATTGGCCTACTCTCTTCAAGGATGCTCGTAAGTTTGTCTTGTCTTGTGATGAATGTCAAAGAGTTGGTAATATTAGTAGACGTCAGGAAATGCCTATGAATTATTCACTTGTTATTGAACCATTTGATGTTTGGGGCTTTGATTTTATGGGACCTTTTCCTTTCTCTAATGGGTATACACATATTTTAGTTATTGTTGATTACGTTACTAAGCGGGTAGAAGTTATTCCAACTAGTAATGATGATCATAACACCTCTATTAAAATGCTTAAAGAAGTTATCTTTCCGAGGTTTGGAGTCCCTGGATATTTAATGACCGATGGTGGTTCACATTTTATTCATGGTGCTTTCCGTAAAATGCTTGCTAAATATGATGTCAACCATAGAATCGCATCTCCATATCATCCTCAGCCTAGTGGTCAAGTAGAGTTGAGCAATAGAGAGATTAAATTGATTTTGCAAAAGACTGTTAATAGATCTAGAAAGAATTTGTCTAAGAAACTTGATGATGCATTATGGGCTCATAGAACTTCTTATAAAAACCCTATGGGTATATCTCCATATAAAATGGTTTATGGAAAGGCTTGTCACTTACCTCTTGAACTAGAACATAAAGATTATTGGGCAATCAAAGAGCTCAACTATGATTCCAAACTTTCCGGTGAGAAGAGGTTATTTGACATAAGCTCGCTTGATGACTGGAGAACCCAAGCCTATGAGAATGCCAAGTTGTTTCAAGAAAAAGTTAAAAGATGGCATGACAAAAGGATACAAAAGCGTGAGTTTAATGTAGGTGACCATTTTTGGCTATACAACTCTCATTTAAGATTTTTTGCAGGAAAGCTTCTCTCTAAATGGGAAGGACCTTACATTATTGAGGAGGTCTATCATTCTGGTGCCATCAAAATCAACAATGCCGAAGGCACAAACCCGAAGGTGGTAAACAGACAAAGAATCAAACATTATATCTGAGGTACTCCCATAAATGTTGAGACAAATAAATTAATACCATAACACTAGAGGAGTACATAAGGGATACTTTCCAAAATGTTTCAGACTCCGAAAAGGAATAGGTATGTGGTACGGTAAGTAAACCGACTCCAAAACCGTTCTAATAGCAATTTTTCTCTGTTTTGGAATATTTAAAAAAATAGGAAAATTAAAAGTAGTCAGAAAGAGACACGAGGAGACCACAAGGGTGGAGGGCATGCTCTACCCCCTGGACGCGCCCCCTACCTTGTGGACACCTTGTCTACCCTCCAGACTCCGCTTTCTTGCACAATACTTCTTTTGGTCAGTAAAAATTCATTATATAATCTCCCGAAGGTTTTGACCACCGTACCATGGTAATATCTCCTGTTTTTGTTTTGAGCTGTTTTCTGCCACAGTTTTCAAGGCGGGGCTCATGTCTTCCTCCTCCTCCAACAATGTGGACGGCAATGCTTGGTTGATGTAGATGGAACTCGGGGGGCGGAGACCAAGGAAGCCACGATGGAAGAAGATCAAGGGGATTCGCTTGAGGTCCACCCTCCGGCTTCGGAGAGAGGCACTCTGGCTGGCATCTCCACTATTCCCAATCCCCATCAAGTTGTAGGGACTACGAGTGACCATGAAGGCCAACAAATACAAGGAGGACTTCCTCCCAGGAGGCCCTTACACAGGTTACACCGGAACAACTTTCATAATCTAGTTCATAATTATGGAGTGGAGAATACACCTCGCACACACATACCTTCCAATTGGGACATATCATGTCCAAGTGAAAGTGATGTTGGGAAAAGTTCATGGTGGCCAAAAAACAAGCATCTTTTAGAAGAGATTCAGAAGAATGAAATTATGCTTCAACGTGTACTCTGACAATTGCAGGATCTGAAGGGAGCTTAATCAAGCTAACAACAACTCCATCATCACCACCTCCAAAGAAAGAATCATAAATACATGGGTATGGGCACTCCCCTTGGCAACTGCCAAGCTTGGGGGAGGTGCCCTGGTATCGTGTCACCATCACAGCTTTACCTTTATCGTTTTTCTTAATTCGAACCTTTTGGTTATATCTTGATCTAGTAGAATAAACTTTTAGTATGATCTAGCTTTGAGTTTTGTTTCGAGATCTATCTGTGTAATCGAGTCTGTGAGCTATATAATAAAGAGTAGTTTTGAGTTGAGGGCTTTGCTTTCTTGCTATGATCTTGAGGGAATAAAAAAAGAATAAAAAAGGATCATATATTGATTTTATGAAGAGTAATGACTTCACATATAAAGAGTATGATGAATAAAAAATGTTGAGAGTTGAAAAACATAGTTTTGGTCATTGTTGCAATTAATAGGAAGTAAAAAATAAAGAGAGGTTTTACATATAAATATACTATCTTAGACATCTTTTGTAATTGTGAGCACTCATTAAAATATGACATGCTAAAAAGTTGATGTTGGACAAGGAAGACAACATAATGGGTTATGTTTTCTTATATCTAAATAGAAGTTATATTGTCATGGATCATCCAACATGTCGAGCTTGCTTTTCCCTCTTATGCTAGCCAAATCCTTTGCACCAAGTAGAGATACTGCTTGTGCATCCAAACATCCCTTAAACCCAGTTTTGCCATGAGAGTCCACCATACCTACCTATGGATTGAGTAAGATCCTTCAAGTAAGTTGTCATCAGTGCAAGCAATGAAAATTGCTCTCTAAATAAGTATGATCTATTAGTGTGAAGAAAATAAGCTTTATACGAACTTGTGATATGGAAGAAATAAAAGCGATGGACTGCATAATAAGGTTCTTTATCACAAGCCGCAATATAAAGTAACATTCTTTTGCATTAAGATTTTGTGCATCCAACTATAAAAGCGCATGACAACCTCTATACAAGATTTTCTGTGAAGGGCCTACCTTTTACTTTTATCTTCCACCCTTATATGAGAGTCATGGTGATCTTCACCTTTCCTTTTTACATTTTTTTCCTTTTGGCAAGCACTATGTGTTGGAGAAAGATGCAGATATATACATCCACTCAGATGTAGGTTATCATAAAGTATTATTGTTGACATTACCCTTGAGGTAAGAGGTTGGGAGGAGAAACTATAAGCCCCTATCTTTCTCTGTGTTCGACTGAACCTTTGAACCCATAAGTATCAAGTGAGTGCTAGCAATTGTGAAAGACTAAATGATAGTTGAGTATGTGGACTTGCTGAAAAGCTCTTGAATTGACTCTTTCCGATGTTATGATGAATTGCAATTGCTTCAATGACTGAGATCATAGTTTGTTAGTTTTCAATGAAGTTTTGGTTCATACTTTACCTTGTGAATGAATTGTTACTTTAGCATAAGAAATTATATGACATGATATGTTGATGTTCTAAAGATGATCATGATGCCCTCATGTCTGTATTTTATTTTATCGTCACCTCTATCTCTAAACATGTGGACATATTTTTCGATTTCGGCTTTCGCTTGAGGACAAGCGAGGTCTAAGCTTGGGGGAGTTGATACGTCCATTTTGCATCATGCTTTTATATCAATATTTATTGCATGGGCTGTTATTACACATTATAGCACAATACTTATGCCTTTTCTCTCTTATTTTACAAGGTTTACATGAAGAGGGATAATGCCGGTAGCTGAAATTCTGGACTGGAAAAGGAGCAAATATTAGAGACCTACTCTGCACAACTCCAAAAGTCCTGAAACTGCACGGAGAGTCATTTTGTAATTAATAAAAAATATTGGGCGAAGAAAGCACCAGAGGGGGGCCACCAGCCATCCACAAGGGTGGGGGCACGCCCCCTGCCTTGTGGGCCACCTAGTAGGCCCCCTATGCCCATCTTCTGCTATATGGTGTGTTTTGACCTGAAAAAAATCAGAAGGGAGCTTTCGGGACGAAGGGCCGCCGTCTCGAGGTGGAACCTGGGCAGAACCAATCTAGGGCTCCGTTGAAGCTGTTATGCCGGAGAAAGTTCCCTCTGGGAGGGGAAATCGAAGCCATCGTCATCACCAACGATCCTCTCATCGAGAGGGGGGCAATCTCCATCAACATCTTCACCAGCACCATCTCCTCTCCAAATCCTAGTTCATTTCTTGTATCCGATCTCGGCCTCAAAATCTCAGAATGGTACCTATGGGTTGCTAGTAGTGTTGATTACTCCTTGTAGTTGATGCTAGTTGGTTTATCCGGTGGAAGATCATATGTTCAGATCCTTAATGATAATTAATACTCCTCTAATTATGAAGATGAATATGCTTTGTGAGTAGTTACGTTTGTTCCGGAGGACATGGGAGAGGTCTTGTTATAAGTAATCATGTGAATTTGGTATTCGTTCGATATTTTGATGAGATGTATGTTGTCTTTCCTCTAGTGGAGTTATGGGAGCGTCGACAACATGACACTTCACCATGATTCGGGCCTAGGGGAAGGCATTGGGAAGTAATAAGTAGATGATGGGTTGCTAGAGTGACAGAAGCTTAAACCCTAGTTTATGTGTTGCTTCGTAAGGGGCTGATTTGGATCCATATGTTTCATGTTATGGTTAGATTTATATTAATTCTTATTTCTTAGTTGCGGATGCTTGCGAGAGGGGTTAATCATAAGTGGGAGGCTTGTCCAAGGAAGGGCAGCACCCAAGCACCGGTCCACCCACATATCAAATTATCAAAGTAAAGAACGCGAATCATATGAGCATGATGAAAACTAGCTTGACAGTAATTCTCATGTGTCCTCGGGAGTGCTTTGCTTTATATAAGAGTTCTTCCAGGCTTGTCCTTTACTACAAAAAAGGATTGGGCCACCTTGCTGCACCTTAGTTAATTTTGTTACTTGTCACTTGTTACAAATTATCTTATCACACAACTATCTGTTACCGATAATTTTAGTGCTTGCAGAGAATACCTTGCTGAAAATCGCTTGTCATTTCCTTCTGCTCCTCGTTGGGTTTGACACTCTTACTTATCAAAAGGACTACGATAGATCCCCTATACTTGTGGGTCATCAGCCCCCTCCCCTATATTTATATGCATGGGAGGCCTAGGAGTCCAGCCCTACTCCTAATAGGAGTTGGCGCCAAGGGGAAGAGGACTTGGACTCCAAGTCCAATTGTATTCCTGTTAGGACTCCCCTTTTTACCTTCCCTAGCCACATGGGCTTTTGAGGACTTGGTGCACCTAGCCCAATAAGGCCAGGGCACCTCCTCTTAGCCCAATCCACCCCTTGGGATGTGGTGGACCCATTTGTGGACTTCCGGACCCCTCCAGAATTCTCCGAAACCTTTTGAAAGCTTCTCGGTACAATACAGAAAAATTGCACCTCTTTCCGGAACCCAAAATATGACTTCCCATCTAGAAATATTTACCTCTCGGCCATTCCGAGACTCCTCATGATGTATGGGATCTCATCCGAGACTCCAAACAACATTCGGTTACCAATCATCAAATATCCCGTTAAGCGTGCGACCCTGCGGGTTTGTGAATCATGTAGTCATGACCGAGACACCTCTTCGGTCAATAACCAATAGCGGGACCTGGATGCCCATGTTGGTTCCTACATATTCTATGAAGATCTTTTATCGGTTGAACCACAATGTCAAGGATTCGGTTAATCCTGTATGCAATGCCCTTTGTCCAGTGATATGTTACTTGCCCGAGATTCGATCGTCGGTATCTCCATACCTAGTTCAATCTCGTTACAGGCAAGTCCCTTTACTCGTTCCATGATACAAGATTTTGTGCCTAACTCATTAGTCACATTTCTTGCAAGCTCTTTATGATGTTGTATTACCGAGAGGGCCCAGAGATATCTCTTCGTCACACGGTGTGACAAATCCCAGTCTTGATTTGTGCCAACCCGACAAACACCTTCGGTGATAAATGTAGAGCACATTTATGATCACCAAGTTACGAAGTAATGTTTGGATACACACTAAGTATTCCTCTTGTGTGAGGGAGTTGCACAATCTCATGATCTTAGGAATAGATACTTGACATGAAGAAAGCTATAATAGTAAACTGATATGATTAACTGCTAAGCTTACGGTTGGGTCTTGTCCATCACATCATTCTCCTAATGATGTGACCCCGTTATCAAATGACAACTCATGTCTATGGTTAGGAAACCTTAACAATCTTTGATCAACGAGCTAGTCTAGTAGAGGCTCACTAGGGACATAGTATTTGTTTATGTATTCACACATGTATTTAAGTTTCAGTCAATACAATTCTAACATGAATAATAAACCTTTATCATGAACAAGGAAATATGATAATAACCAATTTGTTATTACCTCTAGTGCATTTTTCCAACAAAATGACCACCCTAGCCGCCAGGGGAGCGTCCTGATGTGGCGTGAATCTTCCCGCTGTCACTCTCCACCTTTGCGAGCCGACAAGCAACATCCACCACATATTTGGGACCGCTGTCCCCGACGTCCTCCATGTGAACGGAAGCGGATACTACCGAGTATGATACCGACAATAGGCACCATTGCGCCCCGGCTCCATCAGCAAACAAAAACCTTCCCAAGCGTGGACCATTGCCCACGAAGCAGACAACAAGAGGTAAAAGCACTCCAGGTACTCTAACTTGCACAATATTGACATTTTAGTCCCAAACTTGCAAAACTCAACCCCACCATACCCCAACTTGCACTGCATGTGACGTTTTAGTCCCAGGCCAATGACAGCTCGACAAGTGGCAGTCAGGTGGCTAGCCCGGTCGTCGCACGCACTTTTGCAAAAACCCTCCTGCCGTTTTCTCTAATCAACCTGCAGTTCATCTCACCTGAATTAAATCGGTTGGAATCCAGCATCCTTCCCCTCCGCCATTACACCAAAGGAGAAAGCAGGGAAGGCATGGCCGGACTCGGGACTTGACCATGCCACGCCACCGGGAACGAGCAAACCAACAGAGCGCAGAAGCCCACACACGTAGTAGCAACTTGCATCGTTTGAGATCACGCGACCATGCTTGGAGTGGCTAGCTAGCCTCGCCTCGGTGCACCCACACCAGCTGCTGCGCCGGCGCCGCCGGCTGGACGGCGAGGGTGGGGCGCGGAGGGACACGTCGGCCGAGGTGCCTGGGCTCGGCCGGGGGCGCACTACAAGAAATATGTCAACTTATGACCTTGACTATTGGTCACTAAAAGGTCATTGTTTTTCATTTGTGACCAAAAACAGAAGGTCAAAAGCTGGCGGTCGTAAACTGAAATTAACGACCTTCTCTGTGAGAAGGTCATAGACGTTTACGACCAAAACAGAAGGTCGTTGAACCCATGACCTTTTGATTTGGTCACTAGCTGTCTGCTCAGGCCACGTCGGATCCGACGTGGCAATCTGACGTGGAAAAACTACGACCAATTGAAAAGGTCAAAAATTAGATCGACCCGGTCCAATTTGGTGTTTTACATGGGCCGAGCCCAACAATTTGGCCTTTTTAATTATTTTTTCAGTCCATTTTTTGTTGACTTCATGGGCCAAGCCCAACGTTGCAGCCTTTTTTATTGTTGGCCCGTGGCCTTTTATTATTTATTGATTTTCTATTTTCAGCCATTATATATTCAAGCTGGTCCCACTAGTCAGATGGGTCCCACTTGTCATGATCATCTCTCAAATTGGTCCCACATGTCAGAAATGTACAAATTTGACAGATTATTTTCATAAGTGGCCCCATTGGTCAAGTTTCCATTTCACAAGTTTTCAGATCACATACATAATCAAAAAGAACACATAAAATTCATCAAATATACCACTAAATAAATCTATTACAATCTTTACAACACATATATGCTACAATATGCTACTCTTCACTGAGTAGAACTTGACGGCTTCACACTTCACGGCTTCACACTTGCTTCACACTTCACACTTGAGCTTCTGTAAAAGAGGAAGAACCACAATTTTAAATCTCAATTGCAATATAGGCTATATACAGAAGCAGTTCAAAGTTGAAACAACATCAATTAAATCTTGAGAGAAAAATAGAAATATATTGTGATGGTATAAGTTGGTTGTGTTGCCATCATGGAGCGTAAATAAGAACCAGCCAGCAGAGACCTGAACCAGGAATTCATGGCAGCAAGCAAGCAAATCAATTTGGCAAATAGTGCAGGCTGGTACCATAATGAACCTAATGAAAGCATGTCCAATATTTTATACTATTCCCAAAGACCACTTTTTTGCTAATACTAATATATTAATCTTAGCCAAAGTTCAAGACTGAAAATGTAAGCATTTTACAGTATACGTATGCACTATGTTAAACCATTAAATGGGTGATTAGTAAGGGATGGTAAAATATTTGCAGATTTCACATTAGTGGACTGCTTGCACGCTGACAAGAGCAACTGTATTCCTAGTGAAAATTGAACTTGGGGTTTGACAAATCAAACAACAGACAACAATGACAACTGAAGCACGTGAGCTCTTTTATATTCTCAAAGATTGCAGAAATCACACAAATTAGTACAAATATATTATGCTTAGCCAGTGCTAAGAATTCAAGTGTTGCACAGTAATAGACCCACCCCTCCCCACCACTCAAGCGAGGTAAGCATCTGTTGGGGAATGTTGCAGAAAATTAAAAAAAATTCTACGGTTTCACCAAGATCCATCTATGAGTTCATCTAAGCAACGAGTCATGGGAGAGAGATTGCATCTACATACCACTTGTAGATCGAGTGCGGAAGCGTTCAAGGAGATGGTGATGATGGAGTCGTACTCGCCGTGATTCAGATCACCGATGACCAAGTGCTGAACGGACAACACCTCCGCGTTCAACACACGTACGGGATGGACGACGTCTCCTCCGTCTTGATCCAGCAAGGAGGAAGGAGAGGTTGAGGAAGATTGCTCCAACGGCAGCACGATGGCGTGGTGGTGTTGGTGCAGCAGTACTCCGACAGGGCTTCGCCAAGCACGTAACGGAGGAGGAGAAGTGTTGGGGAGGGGAGGGGCTGCGCCTTGGGATGTGTATAGCAGCCCTCCCCTCACCCCTCTATTTATAGGGGAAGGGGCAAGGGGGGCCGACCCCTCTAGATGGGATCTAGAGGGGGGGCGGCGGCCAGGGAGGGGGGACTTGCCCCCCAAGCAAGGGGGGCGCCCCCTTAGGATTTCCCCCCCAACCCTAGGCACATGGGCCCAAGGTGGGGGGCGCGCCCAGCCCTCCAGGGGCTGGCTCCCTGCCCCTTGCGGCCCATGTGGCCCTCCGAGAGGGGTGGCCCCTCCTGGTGGACCCCCGGAACCTCTCCGGTGGTCCCGGTACAATACCGATATGCCCCCGAAACTTTCCGGTGTCCGTATGACAACTTACCACATATAAATCTTCACCTCCGGACCATTCCGGAATTCCTCGTGACGTCCGGGATCTCATCCGGGACTCCGGACAACATTCGGTAATCACATACAAGTCTTCCTAATAACCCTAACGTCACCGAACCTTAAGTGTGTAGACCCTACGGGTTCGGGAGACATGCAGACATGACCGAGACGACTCTCCGGTCAATAACCAACAGCGGGATCTGGATACCCATGTTGGCTCCCACATGTTCCACGATGATTTCATCGGTTGAACCATGATGTCGAGGATTCGATCAAACCCCATATACAATTCCCTTTGTCAATCGGTGCGTTACTTGCCCGAGACTCGATCGTCGGTATCCCAATACCTCGTTCAGTCTCGTTACCGGCAAGTCACTTTACTCGTACCGTAATGCATGATCCCGTGACCAACCACTTGGTCACTTTGAGCTCATTATGATGATGCATTACCGAGTGGGCCCAGAGATACCTCTCCGTCATACGGAGTGACAAATCCCAGTCTCGATCCGTGTCAACCCAACAGACACTTTCGGAGATACCTGTAGTGCACCTTTATAGTCACCCAGTTACGTTGTGACGTTTGATACACCCAAAGCACTCCTACAGTATCCGGGAGTTACACGATCTCATTGTCTAAGGAAAAGATACTTGACATTGGAAAAGCTCTAGCAAACGAACTACACGATCTTGTGCTATGCTTAGGATTGGGTCTTGTCCATCACATCATTCTCCTAATGATGTGACCCCATTATCAACGACATCCAATGTCCATAGCCAGGAAACCATGACTATCTGTTGATCAACGAGCTAGTCAACTAGAGGCTCACTAGGGACATATTGTGGTCTATGTATTCACACGTGCATTACGATTTCTGGATAATACAGTTATAGCATGAATAAAATACAATTATCATGAACAAGGAAATATAATAATACTTTTATTATTGCCTCTAGGGCATATTTCCAACAGTCTCCCACTTGCACTAGAGTCAATAATCTAGTTACATTGTGATGAATCGAACACCCATAGAGTTCTGGTGTTGATCATGTTTTGCTCGCGAGAGAGGTTTAGTCAACGGATCTGCGACATTCAGATCCATATGTACTTTGCAAATTTCTATGTCTCATCTTGAACATTTTCACGGATGGAGTTGAAGCGACGCTTGATGTGCCTGGTCTTCTTGTGAAACCTGGGCTCCTTGGCAAGGGCAATAGCTCCAGTGTTGTCACAAAAGAGTTTGATCGGCCCCGACGCATTGGGTATGACTCCTAGGTCGGTGATGAACTCCTTCACCCAAATTGCTTCATGCGCTGCCTCCGAGGCTGCCATGTACTCTGCTTCACATGTAGATCCCGCCACGACGCTCTGCTTGCAGCTGCACCAGCTTACTGCTCCACCATTCAACATATACACATATCTGGTTTGTGACTTAGAGTCATCCAGATCTGTGTCGAAGCTAGCGTCGACGTAACCCTTTACGACGAGCTCTACGTCACCTCCATAAACGAGAAACATGTCCTTTATCCTTTTCAGGTACTTCAGGATATTCTTGACCGCTGTCCAGTGTTCCTTGCCGGGATTACTTTGGTACCTACCTACCAAACTTACGGCAAGGTTTACATCAGGTCTGGTACACAGCATGGCATACATAATAGATCCTATGGCTGAAGCATAGGGGATGACGCTCATCTCTTCTTTATCTTTTGCCGTGGTCGGGGACTGAGCCGAGCTCAATCTCACACCTTGCAACACAGGCAAGAACCCCTTCTTGGACTGATCCATTTTGAACTTCTTCAAAATCTTATCAAGGTATGTGCTTTGTGAAAGACCTATGAGGCGTCTCGATCTATCCCTATAGATCTTTATGCCTAATATGTAAGCAGCTTCTCCAAGGTCCTTCATTGAAAAACACTTATTCAAGTAGGCCTTAATGCTGTCCAGAAGTTCTATATCATTTCCCATCAAGAGTATGTCATCTACATATAATATGAGAAATGCTACAGAGCTCCCACTTTCTTGTAAACGCAGGCTTCTCCATAAGTCTGCATAAACCCAAACGCTTTGATCATCTCATCAAAGTGAATGTTCCAACTCCGAGATGCTTGCACCAGCCCATAAATGGATCGCTGGAGCTTGCATACTTTGTTAGCGTTCTTAGGATCGACAAAACCTTCCGACTGCATCATATACAGCTCTTCCTTAAGATGTCCGTTAAGGAATGCCGTTTTGACGTCCATCTGCCATATCTCATAATCATAGTATGCGGCAATTGCTAACATGATTCGGACGGACTTCAGCTTCGCTACAGGAGAGAATGTCTCGTCGTAGTCAATCCCTTGAACTTGTCGATAACCCTTAGCGACAAGTCGAGCTTTATAGATGGTAACATTTCCATCCGCGTCCGTCTTCTTCTTAAAAATCCATTTGTTTTCTATCGCTCGCTGATCATCGGGCAAGTCTGTCAAAGTCCATACTTTGTTTTCATACATGGATTCTATCTCGGATTTCATGGCTTCAAGCCATTTGTTGGAATCTGGGCCCGCCATCGCTTCTTCATAGTTCGAAGGTTCACCGTTGTCTAACAACATGATTTCCAGGACAGGGTTGCCGTACCACTCTGGTGCGGAACGTGTCCTTGTGGACCTACGAAGTTCAGTAGCAACTTGATCCGAAGTACTTTGATCATCATCATTATTTTCCTCTTCAGTTGGTGTAGGCATCACAGGAACATTTTCCTGAGCTGCACTACTTTCCCGTTCGAGAGGTAGTACTTCATCGAGTTCTACTTTCCTCCCACTTATTTCTTTCGAGAGAAACTCTTTTTCCAGAAAGCATCCGTTCTTGGCAACAAAGATCTTGCCCTCGGATCTTAAGTAGAAGGTATACCCAACAGTTTCCTTAGGGTATCCTATGAAGACGCATTTTTCCGACTTGGGTTCGAGCTTTTCAAGTTGAAGTTTCTTGACATAAGCATCGCATCCCCAAACTTTTAGAAACGACAGCTTAGGTTTCTTCCCAAACCATAATTCATACGGTGTCGTCTCAACGGATTTAGATGGTGCCCTATTTAAAGTGAATGTAGCTGTCTCTAGAGCGTATCCCCAAAATGATAGCGGTAAATCGGTAAGAGACATCATAGACCGCACCATATCCAATAGAGTGCAATTACGACGTTCGGACACACCGTTACGCTGAGGTGTTCCAGGCGGCGTGAGTTGTGAAACGATTCCACATTTCCTTAAGTGTGTACCAAATTCGTGACTTAAGTATTCTCCTCCACGATCTGATCGTAGGAACTTTATCTTTCGGTCACGTTGATTCTCTACCTCATTCTGAAATTCCTTGAACTTTTCAAAGGTTTCAGACTTGTGTTTCATTAAGTAGACATACCCATATCTACTCAAGTCATCAGTGAGAGTGAGAACATAACGATATCCTCCGCGAGCCTCAACGCTCATTGGACCGCACACATCAGTATGTATGATTTCCAACAAGTTGGTTGCTCGCTCCATTGTTCCGGAGAACGGAGTCTTGGTCATTTTTCCCATGAGGCATGGTTCGCATGTGTCAAATGATTCATAATCGAGAGACTCTAAAAGTCCATCAGCATGGAGCTTCTTCATGCGCTTGACACCAATGTGACCAAGGCGGCAGTGCCACAAGTATGTGGGACTATCGCTATCAACTTTACATCTTTTGGCATTCACACTATGAATATGTGTAATATTACGCTCGAGATTCATTAAGAATAAACCATTGACCATCAGGGCATGACCATAAAACATATCTCTCATATAAATAGAACAACCATTATTCTCGGATTTAAATGAGTAGCCATCTCGTATCAAACGAGATCCAGATACAATGTTCACGCTCAAACTTGGCACCAAATAACAATTATTAAGGTTTATAACTAATCCCGTAGGTAAATGTAGAGGCAGCGTGCCAACGGCGATCACATCGACCTTGGAACCATTCCCGACGTGCATCGTCACCTCGTCCTTCGCCAGTCTCCGTTTATTCCGCAGCTCCTGCTGTGAGTTACAAATATGAGCAACAGCACCGGTATCGAATACCCAGGAGTTACTACGAGTACTGGTAAGGTACACATCAATTACATGTATATCAAATATACCTTTGGTGTTGCCGGCCTTCTTATCCGCTAAGTATTTGGGGCAGTTCCGCTTCCAGTGACCCTTCCCCTTGCAATAAAAGCACTCAGTCTCAGGCTTGGGTCCATTCTTTGACTTCTTCCCGGCAACTGGCTTACCGGGCACGGCAACATCCTTGCCGTCCTTCTTGAAGTTCTTCTTGCCCTTGCCCTTCTTGAACTTAGTGGTCTTATTGACCATCAACACTTGATGTTCTTTCTTGATCTCAGCCTCTGCTGACTTCAGCATTGAAAATACTTCAGGAATGGTCTTCACCATCCCCTGCATATTGTAGTTCATCACAAAGCTCTTGTAGCTTGGTGGGAGCGACTGAAGGATTCTGTCAATGACCGCCTCATCAGGGAGGTTAATGTTCAGCTGAGTCAGGCGGTTGCGTAACCCAGACATTTTGAGTATGTGCTCACTAACAGAACTGTTTTCCTCCATCTTACAACTATAGAACTTGTCGGAGACGTCATATCTCTCGACCCGGGCATGATCTTGGAAAACTAGTTTCAGCTCTTCGAACATCTCATATGCTCCGTGATGCTCAAAACACTTTTGGAGCCCCGGTTCTAAGCTGTAAAGCATGCCGCACTGAACAAGGGAGTAATCATCAGCACGAGACTGCCAAGCGTTCATAACGTCTTGGTTCTCTGGGATGGGAGCGTCACCTAGCGGTCCTTTTAGGACATATTGTTTCCTGGCAGCTATGAGGATGATCCTCAGGTTCCGGACCCAGTCCGTATAGTTGCTGTCATCATCTTTCAGCTTGGTTTTCTCTAGGAACGCGTTGAAGTTCATGTTGACATGAGCGTTGGCCATTTGATCTACAAGACATATTTGCAAAGGTTTTAGACTAAGTTCATGATAATTAAGTTCATCTAATCAAATTATTACAATGAACTCCCACTCAGATTAGACATCCCTCTAGTCATCTAAGTGTTACACGATCCGAGTCGACTAGGCCGTGTCCGATCATCACGTGAGACGGACTAGTCATCGTCGGTGAACATCTTCATGTTGATCGTATCTTCCATACGACTCGTGTTCGACCTTTCGGTCTCCGTGTTCCGAGGCCATGTCTGTACATGCTAGGCTCGTCAAGTTAACCCTAAGTGTTTTGCATGTGTAAAACTATCTTACACCCGTTGTATGTGAACGTAAGGATCTATCACACCCGATCATCATGTGGTGCTTCGAAACGACGAACTTTAGCAATGGTGCACAGTTAGGGGAGAACACTTCTTGAAATTGTTGTAAGGGATCATCTTATTTACTACCGTCGTTCTAAGTAAACAAGATGCATAAACATAATAAACATCACATGCAATTATATAGTAGTGACATGATATGGCCAATATCATATAGCTCCATTGATCTCCATCTTCGGGGCTCCATGATCATCTTGTCACCGGCATGACACCATGATCTCCACCATCATGATCTCCATCATCGTGTCTTCATGAAGTTGTCATGCCAACGACTACTTCTACTTCTATGGCTAATGCGTTTAGCAATAAAGTAAAGTAATTTACATGGCGTTCTTCAATGACACGCAGGTCATACAAAAATAAAGACAACTCCTATGGCTCCTGCCGGCTGTCATACTCATCGACATGCAAGTCGTGATTCCTATTACAAGAACATGATCTCATACATCACAACATATCATTCATCATTCATCACAACTTCTGGCCATATCACATCACATGACAATTGCTGCAAAAACAAGTTAGACGTCCTCTAATTGTTGTTGCATCTTTTACGTGGCTGCAATTGGGTTCTAGCAAGAACGTTTTCTTACCTACGAATAACCACAATGTGATTTTGTCAACTTCTATTTACCCTTCACAAGGACCCTTTTCATCGAATCCGCTCCAACTAAAGTGGGAGAGACAGACACCCGCCAGCCACCTTATGCAACTAGTGCATGTCTGTCGGTGGAACCGGTCTCACATAAGCGTACGTGTAAGGTTGGTCCGGGCCGCTTCATCCCACACTACCGCTGAAGCAAGAAAAGACTAGTAGTGGCAAGCAAGTTGACAAGATCCACGCCCACAACAAAATTGTGTTCTACTCGTGCAATAGAGAACTACGCATAGACCTAGCTCATGATGCCACTGTTGGGGAACGTTGCAGAAAATTAAATTTTTTTCTACGGTTTCACCAAGATCCATCTATGAGTTCATCTAAGCAACGAGTCATGGGAGAGAGATTGCATCTACATACCACTTGTAGATCGAGTGCGGAAGCGTTCAAGGAGATGGTGATGATGGAGTCGTACTCGCCGTGATTCAGATCACCGATGACCAAGTGCTGAACGGACAGCACCTCCGCGTTCAACACACGTACGGGACGGACGACGTCTCCTCCGTCTTGATCCATCAAGGAGGAAGGAGAGGTTGAGGAAGATTGCTCCAACGGCAGCACGACGGCGTGGTGGTGTTGGTGCAGCAGTACTCCGACAGGGCTTCGCCAAGCACGTAACGGAGGAGGAGAAGTGTTGGGGAGGGGAGGGGCTGCGCCTTGGGATGTGTACAACAGCCCTCCCCTCTCCCCTCTATTTATAGGGGAAGGGGCAAGGGGGGCCGACCCCTCTAGATGGGATCTAGAGGGGGGGCGGCCAGGGAGGGGGGACTTGCCCCCCAAGCAAGGGGGGCGCCCCCCTTAGGGTTTCCCCCCCAACCCTAGGCGCATGGGCCCAAGGTGGGGGCGCGCCCAGCCCTCCAGGGGCTGGCTCCCTGCCCCTTGCGGCCCATGTGGCCCTCCGAGAGGGGTGGCCCCTCCCGGTGGACCCCCGGAACCTCTCCGGTGGTCCCGGTACAATACCGATATGCCCCCGAAACTTTCCGGTGTCCGTATGACAACTTCCCATATATAAATCTTCACCTCCGGACCATTCCGGAACTCCTCGTGACGTCCGGGATCTCATCCGGGACTCCGAACAACATTCGGTAATCACATACAAGTCTTCCTAATAACCCTAGCGTCACTGAACCTTAAGTGTGTAGACCCTACGGGTTCGGGAGACATGCAGACATGACCGAGACGACTCTCTGGTCAATAACCAACAGCGGGATCTGGATACCCATGTTGGCTCCCACATGTTCCACGATGATTTCGTCGGTTGAACCACGATGTCGAGGATTCGATCAAACCCCATATACAATTCCCTTTGTCAATCGGTACGTTACTTGCCCGAGACTCGATCATCGGTATCCCAATACCTCATTCAGTCTCGTTACCGGCAAGTCACTTTACTCGTACCGTAATGCATGATCCCGTGACCAACCACTTGGTCACTTTGAGCTCATTATGATGATGCATTACCGAGTGGGCCCAGAGATACCTCTCCGTCATACGGAGTGACAAATCCCAGTCTCGATCCGTGTCAACCCAACAGACACTTTCGGAGATACCTGTAGTGCACCTTTATAGTCACCCAGTTACATTGTGACGTTTGATACACCCAAAGAACTCCTACGGTATCCGGGAGTTACACGATCTCATGGTCTAAGGAAAAGATACTTGACATTGGAAAAGCTCTAGCAAACGAACTACACGATCTTGTGCTATGCTTAGGATTGGGTCTTGTCCATCACATCATTCTCCTAATGATGTGACCCCGTTATCAACGACATCCAATGTCCATAGCCAGGAAACCATGACTATCTGTTGATCAACGAGCTAGTCAACTAGAGGCTCACTAGGGACATATTGTGGTCTATGTATTCACACGTGTATTACGATTTCCGGATAATACAGTTATAGCATGAATAAAAGACAATTATCATGAACAAGTAAATATAATAATACTTTTATTATTGCCTCTAGGGCATATTTCCAACAACATCATGGCTTCATCAGGTCTGCGAGAACAAACTATGTAAAAAATCAAGGGCATAACAGATTCATGTCAAGTTATACAGGAGCAATCAAACAGATTCATGTCTAGAGTTCATAGAAACGATGAAACCAGATTATCATAAGTCACGTTTAAACATCAAACCAGATTTACAAGTGAGCATGGTTAGAGTTCACAGAAACGATCCAAATTCAAAACTTAGGGGTGGATGGGATAACGGAGAGGGGATGCACCGCTCTAGCAGAGGGTGGCACCAAGGACAGAGTCGCCGTCAATGCTTCTGGTGCGCTCCAGTCGCCTACATGTCAGGAGTTTTGTGACTCGTGAAGATACATCTATGCACCAAAGCAGCAGTTCATTTACCAAAAGAAAATAACAGTTCAAGCATCATGGTACCAACACCAATTTATCAATAGCTCAACACCAAAAATGGAAGTTAAATTGACAAAGCCATACTCTGACCATTTCATCCTCAATACACGCAATGTGTTGTGCGCTTCACATACACATGGCAAATGCACTGCACATAACAAGCAGACTAGTAGAAATTACTACAAGAAGGAGAACAACACACCTCATGTACAGAATTCACACTTGACAATTACAATAGGCGCTGCACATACATGGAGAAGTGTTTCAAAATAAAACTCAGGATTTAGGCACGCATCTTCAGATTTTTCAATCAGTTTGCCAACAAATTCAGTTGATTTCAATTAAAATTGAGTTGATATAGTCCTTGAGTGCTAATATAGTATTGTATTGGTGAAAGAAACATGTCACCACGAAGAGCTTTAACAGTTAGCACCAATTTTATTAGAGAATCAAACAGAAGCACAAGGAGGCATTACTTAAATGGATTGATTTCCTTCCTCCTTGAGGGGAGTGGTTTTTGTTCTCTTCTGTACATTTCTATTTATTAGGATTAGCTTTCCTGTATAGCTTTCTTTTGCTGTTCCTTTTTCTTCCTCTTCTTGAGGGAACTTTGTACTAGTCCTATTTTGTTTTTGCATTAATAAAATGTTGTGGGGTGCAAGCCCTGCAGTCTTCAAGGTCAAAAAAAAGTTATTAGAGAAGTTCAGAGACAGATTTGAGAAATCTATATTATAGAAAACTTCAGTGCATACAGAAGTTCTCACAAGTCTCATTGCAAATATCAAGTGCATACAGAAGCTTTGATTTGAGTGGGAATGGTATGAAAGGACAATATTCTCAAGAGTTGCATATACGGACAATATTCTCAAGAGTTGCATATCTACATAGAAATGATGCTGGTATCCTGATTGCAATAATGTTCCTCCTAGACATGAAGACCATAAGCCAATCAAATAGCAAATGGTTTACTGGATAACTGAGCGAGGTATTTTCCTTTTTCAAACACTGAATGTCAAAATGTCAAAACAAACACCTCCTCAAAATTAATGGCCAGACTCACAATTCAAGTGCTTGCATTATTACAATAGTTTGGAAAAACGTTAACACAGGATCACTCTGCTCAACAAACAATGTCTATGAGCAATGTACTAATTAGAATGATGTACAATAACATCTTCGACAGTAGACAACTATCCCCTAAATTAGTTGTAAGTTTGTAGTTGACAGGAGGAATCATCACATATGTAGTAGACAGGAGGAAGAAGCGACAGATCAAGGAAATTGTCTCACCAGCAGCAACAGCTGGCAACGGGCGAAGTTGACGAGGGTCAGCGGTAGGAGCAGCTCACATAAGTGGTCAGGGAAGACAGCCGGCAGCAGGTCCGTCGCATCATGTGAATCCATCCATTGGCAGAAATCATAATAAAATCATCGTCATTGACATGGCAGAATGGGCGTGCAAAGAAATTATTTACAGGATATACAAAGCAACTACATGTTGATATGATTGGATTGTATGCACGGCGGATTTGTAATACTTAGTGTGAGTGATGCTAGTCAATAAAGATGGGATTCACAGGAAAACAAAAATAATCAATCAGCAATCACCATACGTATGTGCATAATAATTGTATATATATAATCTGACTTGATTTCTTTCTTAAAAAATATATTATCAACATGGCTAGAGACTATATAGATGGTCTACTCTGGTATGTAGGTACATGTGCATCCATCTTTTGCATGCCGGCAATCGGACTGAGAAAGCTAGACACAAAAATACTAGAAAGTATATATACTGAGAAAGCTAGACACAAACATAACCGCCTAGCTTTGGTAAGGTACATGGCTTTGTTTCACTCACTGCAGGAAAGTGAGCTGCTCTTGTCTAGTGTGGTGTCTGCCTCTTGAAACGGATGCTTAGCTCATAAGTAAAGCAGGAGATTGTCAAGTTAGGACTGAAAGCACATCTTAAGAAATTTGAGGCCCTGTTCGAAGACCCGCCACTCCACCACTCTGCTCCCGGAGCTGGGGTTAAAAAGCACGCAGCTGGGAAACATATGCTCCCCAGCTCCTCGTATTTTTAGGAGCTGGAGTGGCTCCAAACAGGGCATGAATATCATCTTACTATTATAACTGTGTGTTTATAAACCACATGGCAGGCACCTATCATTTTGCACATACACACACCAATAGAAACAAAGGTAGGGGGTATGTTCACATTGTAGATATTAGATATGCATACACATCTTGACTTGACTAGCAGTGGATGTGTTCACAGGGCATCCAAGAGGAATGTTCTTTGCAATCTTCATGTGTTAAGTTGGGATGATAGCAAAGGAAAAACCCTTGCATACGTCTATGTATTTACTGTTGATTAATGCACCACCACACCATTGCCACATACTGCAGCTTCTAATTCAACTCATCATGCAAAATCGTGAGGCAACAAACAGCTGCAGCAGTGGCATGAGACGCTAACTCGACAGCAACGCAACAGCGATGGGATAAGCAACAGCTGGTTCATACAGCGGTACGGCACAGATCGCATCAAGCAGCACGGCGAGAGGGGGGGCAGGGGAAGTACCGGCGGCCCGGGGCGGGCGGGGGAAGAGATCGAGGTTGAGGAGCGTGTGCGGACGGGAGCGGAGCTAGAGGTCGAGGAGCACGGCCGCCGTCATCTGCGCCAGCTCGCCCCTTCCTTAGTGAAGCCCGCTGGCGGATCTGGTGGATGCGCCCGCCTCTGCACCAAGATCGAGGGGATAGGGTTCCCGGAGGAAGCAACCAAGGCGCGTCCACCATGCACAGGGCCAGGACCAGGCGTCGGGGAGGATGGGGTCGGAGTCGGTGAAGAGGCCATCATCCTCCTCGTGGTGCATGCTGCTCCCGTTGAAGTCGGGCATGCCGAAGGGTGCGCGGCGGCGGGGTCGTGGTGGAAGGCGTACGGGTCGGGGGAGGCCGGGAAGTCATTGCCGCCTCCCGAGACATGGACGTCCGTGTGGGGGCACCGCCGTCGGTGAAGCTGAGGAAGGGGTCGTCGCGGCCGGGGAGGAGGTCGGGAAGTTGAAGGCAGTGGCCATGGGTAGGCTGGGGATCTGGAGCTCGAGAGGAGCGTGGGGATGGGGGATGGGAAGTGGAATCGAGGTCGGAGGCACCGGATCCGTGCGTACGGGGCTGGCAGGGAGGGCGCGGCGTCACGAGAGAGAAGACGGTGGGGAGGAAGGGGACGGGATCGAGAGGAAGGGGACGGTGGTGATGCGGTGAGGAAGGGGGGAAAGAAAGGAGGCGGGGGGTGGATGGAAAATTACCATGAGGACGAGCTAGGGTTTCGAGGTTGGTGTGGATGGGTTGAGGACTGCCGTTGGATCCCGAGCATCCGATGGTGTTTGATACACGATCCGCGTGAGATGCCTACAGACCAATCAGAATGTAGTACGATGTTATGACCACCTAAATTGGTCGTGGTTGACTAAAAATAATATGTTAAAATCATGTCAACTATTTTATGACCTGAAAAATTCAAAAAGAAAATGGAAAATCATGTCATTGTGTCACCAAAATGTGTACAAGTTTTCAGAAAAAATAACAAACATGAAATAAGATTAATATCTTTAAGAATATGTCGTGAGAAATGAGTTTTTAGACAAAAATAATCATTTTCCATTTTTCGAGTGCCCGAAATGAGTTCTTTTTGTGAAGGACCGACCATATATTTGTTGTAAAATTGGACCTAATAAATTTTATAAAATACTAGGCCATATTTAATGCATAATTGAAAAAATGATTGGGTGTCAAAAGTTTTGATCCACCTTTGGTGAAAAAGACAAATTTCCACCGATTCAGTAGGAAGCGGGTCAAATTTGAACTGCAGCTGCCTCATAGTTTGCTCTTTATTTTTTCCAAAAATCATTTCTAGGTACATAAGTATCTATTTAATCAGAGAAACGCCAAAAAAATTATAAGATTCAACCACTAGCTAGGAACGGTCATTCCCGCCGTTTTGACCGCATTTTGAAACGGGCATAAAAAATTCAAAAAAATTGAAAAATTGGAAAATATTCGCACTGTGTCATTATATGTGACCAAGTTTGCAGAAAAAATAATAAACTTGTAATATGGTAATTATTTTTAAAAAGTGTTCTCAGAAACGAGCTATCATGCGTGAAGATTCAGGGCTTTCAAGCCAAATGATCAATCTTATGGCCACATTCATGGCATAAGTTGTTCAAATGATCTCATATTGTGCACAAGGGTTCAT
Organism: Triticum timopheevii; assembly: GCA_963921465.1. NCBI lineage: Eukaryota > Viridiplantae > Streptophyta > Magnoliopsida > Poales > Poaceae > Triticum > Triticum timopheevii. The sequence goes on along the minus strand of OY997262.1, from coordinate 252,127,870 downwards.
CTTGGAATTCCAAACAATGTTGCCTAAGAGAGTTTTCATTTTCTCTGCACGGAAAATTCATTTTCCATTTTCCGAGTGCCCGAAATGAGGTTTTTTTGTGAAGGACCTACCAAATAATTGTTGCAAATTGGACCAAATCAATTTTATAAAATACTAGGCCATATTTAATGCACAATTAACCAAATGTTTGGGTTTCAAAAGTTTTGATCCACCTCTGGTGAAAAAGACAAATTCCCGCTGATTCAGCAGGAAGCGGGTCAAATTTGAACTGCAGCTGCCTCATAGTTTGCTCTTTATTTTTTCCAAAAATTATTCTAGGTACATAAGTATCTATTTAGTCATAGAAACACCAAAAAATTTACAAGATTCAACCACTAGCTAGGAACAGTCAAGCCCGTCGTTTTGACCGCATTTTGAAACGGGCATAAAAAATTCAAAAAAATCAAAAAATTGGAAAACCTTCACATTGTGTCATTATATGTGACCAAGTTTCCAGGAAAAATAATAAACTTGTAATACGGAAATTATTTTAAAAAAGTGTTCTCATAAATGAGCTATCATGCGTGAAGATTCATGGCTTTCAAGCCAAATGATAAATCTTATGGCCACATTCATGGTATAGTTTGTTGAAATGACCTCATATCGTTCACAAGGGTGCATCTTGGAATTCCAAACAATGTTGCCTAAGGGAGTTTTCATTTTCTTTGCACGGAAAATTCATTTTCCATATTCCGAGTGCCTGAAATGAGTTTTTTTTGTGAAGGACCTACCATATATTTGTTGCAGAATTGGACCAAATAAATTTTATAAAATACTAGGACATATTTAATGCACAATTGACAAAATGGTTGGGTGTCCAAAGTTTTGATCCACCTCTGGTGAAAAAGACAAATTCCCACCGATTCAGCAGGAAGCGGGTCAAATTTGAACTGCAACTGCCTCATAGTTTGCTAATTATTTTTTCCAAAAATCATTTCTAGGTACATAAGTATCTATTTAATCAGAGAAATATCAAAACTTTTTCAAGATTCAACCACTAGTTAGGAACGGCCAAGCCCGCCGTTTTGACCGCATTTTGAAACGGGCATAAAAAATTCAAAAAAATCAAAAAATTGGAAAACCTTCACATTGTGTCATTATATGTGACCAAGTTTATAGGAAAAATAATAAACTTGAAATACGGCAATTATTTTTAAAAAGTGTTCTCAGAAACGAGCTATCATGTGTGGAGATCAATGCCTTTCAAGCCAAATGATCAATCTTATGGCCACATTCATGGCATAGTTTGTTCAAATGACCTCATATCGTGCACAAGGGTGCATCTTGGAATCACAAACAATGTTACCTAAGGATCTTTTCATTTTCTTTAGACGAAAAATTAATTTTCCATTTTTTCGAGTACCCAAAATGAGTTGTTTTGTGAAGGACCTACCATATATTTGTTGCAAAATTGTACCTAATCAATTTTATAAAATACTATGACATATATAATGCACAATTGACTAAATGATTGGGTGTCAAAAGTTTTGATCCACCTCTGGTGAAAAAGATAAATTCCCGCTGATTCAGTTGGAAGTGGGTCAAATTTGAACTGTAGCTACCTCGTAGTTTGCTCTTTATTTTTTCCAAAAATCATTTCTAGGTACATAAGTATTTATTTGATCAGAGAAGCACCAAAAAAATTCCAAGATTCAACCACTAGCTAGGAACGGTCAAGCCCGACGTTTTGACCGCATTTTGAAACGGGCATAAAAAATTCAAAAAAAATCAAAAAATTGGAAAACCTCCACATTGTGTCATTATATGTGGCCTAGTTTCCAGGAAAAATAATAAACTTGTAATACGGTAATTATTTTAAAAAAATGTTCTCAGAAATGAGTTATCATGTGTGAAGATTCACGGCTTTCAAGCCAAATGATCAATCTTATGGCCACATTCATGGCATAGTTTGTTCAAATGACCTCATATCGTGCACAAGGGTGCATCTTGGAATGACAAACAATGTTACCTAAGAATCTTTTCATTTTCTTTGGACGAAAAATTAATTTTCCATTTTTTTGAGTGCCCAAAATGAGTTGTTTTGTGAAGGACCTACCATATATTTGTTGCAAAATTGTACCTAATCAATTTTATAAAATACTATGACATATATAATGCACAATTGACTAAATGATTGGGTGTCAAAAGTTTTGATCCACCTCTGGTGAAAAAGATAAATTCCCGCTGATTCAGTTGGAAGCGGTCAAATTTGAACTATAGCTACCTCGTAGTTTGCTCTTTATTTTTTCCAAAAATCATTTCTAGGTACATAAGTATTTATTTGATCAGAGAAGCACCAAAAAAATTCCAAGATTCAACCACTAGCTAGGAACGGTCAAGCCCGACGTTTTGACCGCATTTTGAAACGGGCATAAAAAATTCAAAAAAAATCAAAAAATTGGAAAACCTCCACATTGTGTCATTATATGTGGCCTAGTTTCCAGGAAAAATAATAAACTTGTAATACGGTAATTATTTTAAAAAATGTTCTCAGAAATGAGCTATCATGTGTGAAGATTCACGGCTTTCAAGCGAAATGATCAATCTTATGGCCACATTCATGGCATAGTTTGTTCAAATGACCTCATATCATGCACAAGGGTGCATCTTGGAATGACAAACAATGTTGCCTAAGGAACTTTTCACTTTCTTTGGACGATAAATTCATTTTCCATTTTTTCGAGTGCCCAAAATGAGTTTTTTTGTGAAGGACCTACCATATATTTGTTGCAAAATTGTACCTAATCAATTTTATAAAGTACTAGGCCATATACAATGCACAATTGACAAAATGGTTGGGTGTCAAAAGTTTTGATCCACCTCTGGTGAAAAAGACAAATTCCCGTCGATTCAGTTGGAAGCGGGTCAAATTTGAACTGCAGGTGCCTCGTAGTTTGCTCTTTATTTTTTCCAAAAATCATTTCTAGGTACATAACTATCTATTTAATCATAGAAACACCAAAAAAATTCTAAGATTCAACCACTAGCTAGGAACGGTCATTCCCGCCGTTTTGACCGCATTTTGGAATGGGCATAAAAAATTCAAAAAAATCAAAAAAAATGTAAAACCTTCGCATTGTGTCATTATATGTGACCAAGTTATTAGAAAAAATTATAAACTTGTAATATGGCAATTCTTTTAAAAAAGTGTTCTCAAAAAAGAACTATCATGTGTGAAGACTCATGGCTTTCAAGCCAAATGATCAATCTCATGGCCACATTCATGACATAGTTTGTTCAAATGATGTCATATTGTGCACAAAGGGGCATCTTAGAATGGCAAACAATGTTGCCTAAGGAAGTTTTTATTTTGTTTGGACGAAAAAATCATTTTCCATTTTTTCGAGTGCCCGAAATGAGTTTTTTTGTGAAGGACCTACCATATATTTGTTGCAAATTTGTACCAAATCATTTTTATAAAATACTAGGCCATATTTAATGAACAATTGACAAAATGGTTGGGTGTCCAAAGCTTTTATCCACCTCTGGTGAAAAAGACAAATTCCTGCCGATTCAGCAGGAAGCGGGTCAAATTTGACCTGCAGCTACGTCATCTGGCCATAAAAATAGGAGGGTTCTAGATAACACTTCCTTTGCAATGTGCCAATCTGGCCATAAAATAGAAATTGAACTTGGGCTCACGTAGACGATTTGACTGAGCTGCAATTTGAAGGAGGGTGATAATTTGGGCATATGAAGGAACTGTATTAATTTCATGTCATTTGGATATATAAAAATGGTACTTCCTTCACATTCCAAAAATTTGTTGCAAAACATTAGACCACATTTCATGTACAAATCACCAAATGGTTTCATGTAAAAAGGTTTCCATACACCTCTCGTGAAATTGACAAAATTTTCACTAATTCCTCAATTTCAAACAAAGTTTAATATTTTTAAATACTTTTTTCGAAAAACCTAGAAAATATTTGTTGCAAAGTGGAACAACACCATTTTCAATACATGTTTAACATTTCGGAGTGCAAGTTTAAGATTTTTTGAAAACTTGGTCAACATTTAATCATGAAATGTTTAACATATTTTTTCCAATGCTTCGATTAAATTTTTTAAAATACATGATAAACCATTTAGTATACATTATATATTTTTGTATAAAAAATTTCTTATACATGAGAAGTTGAAAAAATCATGAAAATTAAAAAACTTAGCGTTGCGTCACATTTTTCACATAGTTAATAAAAAATTACAAACTTGGAAATGATGATTTTGAATTGATGATATTTTTTTTTGAAATTTACAACCATTTTTGTGAACTTTTTTATGAAAAAATTTTGAACATTTTTTGAATTCAAAAATTTTGGGTCAAATTCACAAGCATGATTTCAATACGCGAACATTTCTTCAAAATCATGAACTTCTTTTAGTCCGCGTACATTTTATGATTTCACGTACATTTTTCTAACAAATTCATTTTTATGTTTGAAACTTTTTTGAAATCCCAAATTATTTGAAAGAAGAAGAAATGAAACATATTTTTTAATAATAAACATACATTTCAGACCTAAAAACGCCTGCTAATAGGCTATGGGCTGTGAGCCCACTCGGCGGACCGTTGTGTTAATGTAAAAAAGAAGGAGAGAAGGGGAGGCCTATCACGACTTAGGCCCAAGCCTAGGAAACGATCTTATCTATAAAAGAATGGATTGCGGTAACATATCACTACCGAGATGGTGGCGTGGTGGTGTGGCTCTGCGGGTTTGTGTGTTCCGGCGCGGGTTCAAATCCCCGTTGAACATATTTCTTTTCTACTTTTCTCCATTGACACTGGTGATGCCACATGCCAGTTGGTGGGTCCTGCTTGTCAGGTAAGTGGTGGGACCCGCATGTCAGTTGGTGGGTGTTGTGTGGTCAGGTCGTCCTACCCGTCAGGTCGGTGGTGGGACCCGCATGTCGGGTCAGTGGGGCCAACGGGTTAGTTCAATGGTGGGACCTGGAGTCAGTTTATTGGTGGGTCCTCCATGCTAGTTTGGTGGGGCCCATTTGTAAGTGGTAGATTCAAACCAGTGCCATGTGCATGACATATAGGCAAAAATGACACATGGATATGACACATAGGCAAAACTGATGAGGTGGCACCTAGTCATAGCAATGCACCATAATTTACAAAGCTATGACCATCTATATTGGTCGTGATTAGCTAGAAATAATGCATCGGACCGGTGTTGTTTGCTTTATGACCATTTCGTGTAAGGAAATTACGACCTTTCTAACCAAAATGGTCGCAATGGTTTAGGGTTTGGAGCCCCCCGAACAGCTTTTGACCAATTGATCTCAAATGGTCATAGATCTATGACCAATTCTTTCAGGGTCACTAACAGAAGGTCACTAGTTGGCATATTTCTTGTAGTGGCGGGTCGGCGGCGAGAAGACGAGAAGAGGGCCGGAGGTACTCGTCGGTGTGGCACGCGAAGGTGGAGCGGCTGAAGTGCCTCACCAGCCTATGCCTGCCCTGCAAACACCAACGGCTCACGGCGTCAGAGAACAAATTGCATCCATGCATGCATGCATCGACGACACGGAGGAATCTCGTGTGTGCACGTTCATTAATTACCTGCATATAGGCGGCGCCGATGTTGTTGATCTTGCCGCTGCCAAGCGAGCGGTGCCAGCCGCGGCCTTGCAGGGCGTAGTGCAGCCCGCGCGCCGCGTCGGCCGTCGTGAAGTTGACGAAGGCGTACCCCTTGTTGCTGCAGTGCTGCCTGCTAGATTTGCACGTTGCAACACAAGAATGAAGACCGTGACCCTGGAGTTTCTCAACTGCTGGAAAATTCATTCAAGCTAGCTAGAAGACCACACTAAAGTTGTGCATTCTTTCATCGGCCGTTTATTTCCCTGACTTGCTTTGGTTGTTTGTCTTCTAGAGTTTTTACAGATGTAAATGAACAACTTACCATTTTGTCTATTACTATCACCAAAGCACGGCAAACAAGTAGGTACATACTCTGCCAAACTGTGTCTCGCCAAAAGAAGAACTACTTTGTGAAACTACCGTACTTATTTTTCTGACTTTCATTTTCCTCTATTACACCACGCGAAGGACGATGTGCAGAAGAGAAAAAGAAGAGGACTAACGATGGCTTTCGTCCATTTGATGATAGTGCGACTAGTCTGTTCCGCTACGGCACAAGAAAAAATGCAGGCAAGAAATCACCCTGTCAAGCCGTGAGAGAAGAGCGAGCATGAGATGAATCACCTGAAATCCATGGGTAGGTAGAGGAAATCGTACGCGGCAGTCACGGCGCTGGTGTTGTGCCGCGTGTTCACGCGGGCGCAGTGGTTGTCCAGCAGCTTCATCACCGAGGCGCGGCTGCATGCGACGGCGCACATCAAAATGTGAAAGATCCATCAGCTAAAATGCAGGCACTAGGAGCTCCTTTGTCTGGCTGTAGGTTGACATGTTGTCCAATAGGGTGGGCTTTGCCCAATGTGTTTCAATCTAGGGGTGTGGGCTTGGCCCTTGTTGTTCCGGTTTTCACCCAGTTTTTCGTAATTAACTGGGCAATTCTCTTCTGCTTAATTAATAGATGAGGCAATCTTTGCCTCCGTTTCAAAAAAAAATGCAGGCACGAACTGAACACAACGATGGAGAAGATAGCATGGCGTAGGGCTAGCTGGTCACTTAAGTGAGCTTGATTTAGTGGTTAGAATGTGTAGTTAACTGAAGATTCAGACAGAATTAATTTAGGTGTTGTGCTGTACTGCGGGTTGATTAGAGAAAACGGTAGGTTTTTTTTGTAAAAGTGCATGCGACGACCGAGCCAACCACCTGGCTACCACTTGTCGAACTGTCATTGGCCTGGGACTAAAACATCACATGCACTGCAAGTTGGGGTATAGTGGGGTTGAGTTTTGCAAGTTTGGGACTAAAATGTCACATATTGTGCAAGTTAGGATACCTGGGGTGCTTTTACCTCAGACAACAAACATCCACCCTTGGCCACCGAACGTCCATCCTGAGAATACCGTCACACCACGAACGGAAGGCCACCGACCACGGGATCGAGCACCTAGAGAAACATGTAGAAATCGACAATATTACGGGGACATGGAGAAACATATAGAAGTCAACAATGGCACTGACAGGTGGCGGGGAGACGGCAATGACTTTTCCGGCAAATTTGACAATTTTGACCTTGGGATGAAATCAATTCACAGAATGAACTGTCCATGAAACTATTTCACGCCCCTGACCTTTTTGTGTAGCGCCCGCCACGTTGGCGCCACACCCTACGGTGCAGCGCCTAGCTCAGGGGCGTTGCACCTCTGTCCAGCGTGGCAGCCTTGGGCCCCGCACCCAGCAGTGCAGCACCTCCGAGCTAGGTGCCACACATGTAATGTGCAGCGCATAGCCCTCGGGCACTGCATTGTGACTTAGATGCAGCCCGCGCGCTAGCCCTCCCCACCCCACCCCATCCATTGCCAGTTACAGAACAGCGGCGGCCCTCTCCTCTCCCCCTCTCAATCCCCTTTCCCAAATCCTTGAGATCTGACAATTTGGTCCGTGGATTCCTTCACCAATCCATCCTAGAAGGTACTCCTCTCCGATCCCCTTCTTTCTATCCATATAATGTATGCTATTTTGAAGATTTGGGGAATCCTTGTTTGAATCTTGGATGTATTAGATTTGGGGAACCCTTGTTAGATTAGAGTGTTGCATGTATTAGAATCTTGCATGTATTAGATACCTAATTTTGCAGCCCTAGTTTAGTATATTTTATTGAAAAGATATGGTTTGGATACATAGGTTGACATGTTATTTTATATGGAAAATAGATTTGTATTTAATCTTGCATGAAGTAGGCCTAGTTTAGTTTATTTGTGTTGAACTTATTTTTTTTGACAAGAATGCTTTGGATACATATGCTTTGAATTTTGCATCTAGTAAGCGTAGTTTAGTTTATTTGTATTCGAAAGATAATTGTGTTGACAAGAAAGTTTTTTTAAAAATTGTTAGGATGGTTTGGCTTCTCGATGATCACTGGGACAAACAACACCGGTCGTATGCTATGTCGGTGGAGCAGCGGGTAATAATGAAAGTTGCCGGTGTTATGAATTTCATGTTTATTTCAAACACAAATGCCCATATGTAATGATTTGTTTGTTTGTTTGTAGGAGCTTGCACCTTTGAAGATTCAGTCTCACGGGGTCACCCTTGGGTGGATGCGCTATGATGAGCGGTACACACCGTATGTAAGGGAGACAGGACTTCTCCCTTTCATTCAGTTGGTCAGCCGATCGACGCCACCCAACAATGCTGCAGCACTCACCGCGCTTATTGATCATTGGAGTCCGGAGACACACACTTCCTATCTTCGGACCGGGGAGATGACCGTGACGCTCCAGGATATGGCTATGATCACTGGTCTTCCTATCGATGGGAAGCCTTTGTGTATGAACACCGATTCTGATGGGTGGCGCGCGCAGATGCATGCCCTTATCGGTATGGTTTCTCCAGAGCCTCGTGAACCAGAAGCAGAAGACAAGAAGAAGGAAAGAATCGCAGTCGGTGCTCCTTTCACTTGGATTCAATCGAACTTTAGAACTTGCCCTGGGGATGCTAATGAGGACACGGTGAAGACATATGCTCGTGTGTACATGTGGTACGTAATATCCAGGACTATGTTTGTTGATGGCACAGGAAAGAATGCTCCATGGATGTGGCTGAAGGCGTTGACCGTCTTTGATAGCAAATGGAGTTGGGGTTCGGCGACACTGGCTTACTTGTATCGACAGGTATGAAGTTGTTTCCTTTTCACTTCATTGCTACATTATCAATGCGATCTTGTTGTTAATTCAATCATGTTCTCTTTTATGTGCAGCTGGACGAAGCCTGTTGTAGGCCATCTGGAGGTATTGGTGGTTGTATGCTCGCACTTTCCATATGGAGCTGGGAGCGTTTGCCAGTTGGACGACCGAAGATTGTTAAGTACGAGGATTGGGACGACAAACACGACCCACTACGGTGCCCCACTTGGGCTTACAAGTGGGATGTGTTAAATGAGACGACGGATGAGTACAAGAGCGAGCTGGACGCGATCACGCCTGAGCAGGTGAATGGACATTGGATAAGTGATTATCATGCTTCTATCATAACTCAATATCAATTTTGCATTCTATCCCATCTTGCAGGTGGAATGGGAGCCGTATGGAAAAGAAGAGAGTTTTGGTTGCACGCCAGAGTTCAGTCTGAATCCGATGTGCACTAGGGATAGGGATCTCTGGCATATGCGGTGCCCACTCATATGCAACTGGGCGGTTGAGCTTCACCTGCCACATCGGGTGTTCCGCTAGTTTGGTTTGTTCCAGTCATTTCCGCCGGAGTGGCAGGACACGGACAAGGTGCTACACGGGTAAGTTTCTGTTTCTAACTAGCACTTAACGGCTTCTCGGCTGTTTCAATGGTGGAAATATTCTGTTTCTAACTTGCAGGTTGGATAGGAAAAAGTAGCGGAAGATCGAGGATTGGGCCAAGCATCACAGGAAGTATGTCGTAGAGTTCGCGCTTAGTGTGGAGCAAGCTAGGGCTGGAAAACGAGCCCAGCTTCGTGAGCACTGCCCGATCGCGTTCAACAACTATCTCACATGGTTTCTTGAAAATACCCGTGTGGAGGTATGCAAGCCGGCGTATGCTGATGAGATCTTGGAAGAACCGACCATTTTTGATGAGCTAGCCCAGCACCAGTACAACTCATTAGTCAGGAAAGGCAACTCAGTGATCCCTGTGGGGCCAATGATGAACTTTGTGGTATTTGCCCTTTTTGCTTTTCCATTCGCACTATTCTCATTTTCGCTTGCCTAACACGTTAATACTATTTCTGTTCATAGCGTGCCCAGATCAAGAAAGCAGCTGATGAGACCGAGACTATTCTGGAAACAACCCCGGTTGGCAAAAGCGATGGGGAAGGTGCACTTCGAGCATTCATTAAGGTTCACATCTCCTTCAAACTAGCACTTAACATGTTTTGCTATGTTTGATGTCTCATTCACTTGTACATGTTGCAGCGCCAGGGCCAAAAGTTAAGGCGGCTATCAAACCCTTTCGGTTGTCGTGGCCCGGAGTATGTATCACCAGAACGGCCTAGGTCGACGACACCATCAGATCCCACTTCGGGCCAGGGCCATGGTGATCCTTTGGAGGATGAGGATGTGGGTGTGATCACCCAACAAGTATGTCATGAGCATATAACCAATTGTTGATGCATTGCATACTATATCCTCACACACGGTCTTTCCATATCTTTTGTTGATGCATAGGCTGCTGATGAGGATGAGGATGAGGGGACGTACCAGGTTCGGTCTGCATACCAGTTAAAGCCTAGGAAGGGAATCAAAAAATACACACCTGAAGACTTCACCCAAAGAGGCAAAAGGACGGTCGGCACCTCGCGGATGGCGGCTCTGGATGACTATTTGGAGGACGATTTGGATGACGTGGAGGCGCCGGAGCCGGAGCCGGCGCGGGTTCCTCTTCCTAGGAAGGTGAAGAAGATAGGAGTCAAGAGGGGGGGAGGAGCCAACAAGCGCTCAAGGAACTAGTCATTGCCCTCTATTTGTAATGGTCACTCTAGGTTGTAGCTCAAGGAACTAGCTCTATGTTTGTTGTAGCTCCTTGTTGAACTCTATGTTGAATTTTTCATGATGGTCACTCTACTCTAGGTAATGTTGAACTTGAAGCTGTTATTAATGTTGAACTTGTCATGATGGTCACACGATGTTGAACTTAGCTCATAATAGTGTTGAAATTACTGTTTATTCTGTGATGCAATTATCTATGACTTAAAATGACCAAGTTGAGCAATATTATGCAGGGCAACATAAAGCGACAAGGATAGCTATAGACTGTGCAGCACCTAGCCAGCAGGCGCCACACTGGACAGTGCAACACCGGGCAGGTAGGCGCTGCATTGTACAGTGTGGCGCCTGCGGGCTAGGCGCTGCATAGGTCTGTATTGTCCAAACACTTCTGTTGCTCTCTGGACTGCTACAGACCTATGCAACGCCTAGCGTGCAGGCGCCACACTGGACAGTGCAACGCCTGGCAGCTAGGCGTTGCACTGTCCAGTGTGGCGCCTGGGGGCTAGGCGTTGCATAGGTATGTAGCTATCCAGAGAGCAACGGAAGGGTTTGCAAGTTACAGACCTGTGCAGCGCCTAGCTCTCAGGCGCCACACTGAATAGTGCAATGCCTAGCCCCTGGGCGTTGCACTATCCAGTGTGGCGCCTGTAGGCTAGGCACTGCACAGGTCTGTAACTTGCAAACCCTTTTGTTGCTCTCTGGATAGCTACATACATGTGCAACACCTAGCCCCCAGGCGCCACACTGGACAGTGCAACGCCTAGCCGCTGCGCGTTGCACTGTCCAGTGTGGCGCCTGCACGCTAGGCGTTGCACAGGTCTGTAGCTGTCCAGAGAGCAACATAAGTATTGCAAGTTATAGACCTGTGCAGCGCCTAGCACGCAGGCGCCACACTAGACAGTGCAATGCCGAGCGGCTAGGCATTGCACTGTCCAGTGTGGCGCCTGAGTGCTAGGCGCTGCACAGGTCTGTAACTTGCAAACCCTTCTGTTGTTCTCTGGACTGCTACATACCTGTGCAATGCCTAGCCCCCAGGCGCCGCACTGGACAGTGCAACGCCCGCATGCTAGGCGCTGCACTTGGACTTAGTAAATTTTTTGCATATGCAGACACAGTAAGATGGTGTGAAGTAGTATTGATACTTAGCAAGCAAAGAACTGTGAAGACAACATATGCACAAACTAATTCACGACACATAGCAGCTCATAACACATAGTACTTCAACTTGAGGAGTAGTTCATACAACCAAATTTAGGAGGAGTCATAGTAGGCCATTACACATAGTACTTCATGACACAAAGTAGTTCACAACCAAATCGAGGAGGAGGCATAGTAGGCCATTACACATAGTAGTTCACAACCAAATCGAAGAGCATAGTTTAGAGGATAACATGATCATCGTCCACAAGCAAGTTGAAGTTGAAGATGACATAGCTCTATTGCGTAGAGCAAGGCCCCTTTCCCTTCTTCTTCTTCCTCTCTTCTTCCTCTTCCTCCTCCCTTTTCCTTATGAGGTGAGCCTCTTTAACCACCCTCTCCATGAATATCTTGTTCTTCCTCTCCTCTTTTTCAGCTGCGAATGCCCAAAGTTTCATGGTTCTTTCTTCAAAATCCTTTTGACGCTTCTTCTGTGCCTACTCACATTTCCTCACCAACGCTCGCTCCCTAGCCCGCATCGCACATGATGCTCTCTCTGTTTCCTTCCTCTCCTTCTCAAGCTCCTCTTCCTTCTTCTTCTTTAGTGCTGCTTCATCCTCATCTCTAAGCTTCTTCGCAGCCTTCTCCCACCATCCCACTATCTCATCTTCGCCATCCTCCTTCATTGTTGCTTTGTTGGGTTGGGAAGCCGCCATACCTACAATGAGTGAAACATAATGGTCAGTAAAGACAATAAAAACAAATGGAAGAACATGTGCAACAAGAACATATGAAAAAGAAGAACATATGAAAAATAAGAACATATGAAACATTATAGTTAGTGAGCAACATACGGAAATGGTCCATCGAGGTATCCAAACATTCCTCTATAATGACCTTGTCCTTGTCCATCACCACGGCCAAGTCCACCACCACGGCCAAGACCATCACCACGGCCAAGACCACCACCAAGAGCTCTACCACCACCACGGCCTACACCACCACCACGGCCTACACCACCACCACGAGCTCTACCACCACCACGGCCTCTTGTAAGTCCTAGTTGACAACCTCTTTGTTGCCTAGATCCTCTTTGGCCAACACTTGGTTGGCTTGGCACTTGTTGGCTACCACTTGGTTGGCTTGGCACTTGTTGGCTACCACTTGGTTGGCTTCCTTGTGTAGCTCCTTGTTGGCTTGTACTTGCATCATTTTTCTTGGACCTTTTCCTTGGTTTCGTACATTTTCTTTTGTTGTGGCCATGACCTTTGCACTCCCCACAATGGGAGCTCTCACGAGGCTCTTGGAATTGCTCGTTGCCCACTTCACGGCGGCCACCATGGCCCCATCCGTCCATGTCGCCTCTAAGACGCTTTGTCTGACGTCTACCCCGTTTAACAACCTTCAACTCCGGATCCGGCCATAGTTGAACACCATGGTACTCCAGCCATTGTGATTGGTCAAGATATGGGTGAAAGCGGGGAGCCCATGTTTTCTTGACCGTCATGACTGAGAACTCCGACTCCCTCACGGTGCGTGGGTGATTGATGTCCACATTCCTAACGCGACCGGCGCTATACAAGTGTGAACATGGAATATGAAGCAACAATGGCCTCCCACAAGAGCAATCACATTGTGTTAACGACACCTCGAAAGCACGACCTCCATGTTGGTGGCCATCGTTTGTGGTTCCTCTTGGCTCTTTCACTTCGTACTTCCACTCTTCATTGTCATATAATATAGCTTCTTCTGAGTCCACCTTCCGTGATTGAAATACCAACCATTCATCAACCTTGGGTGGGAACTTGTACTTGTACTTGCGCGGGTTCTCACCCGCTATCTGTGCATCCGTTTCCATCGAGTACTTTAGAAAGTACGCATTCATCTTGTCAAATGTGTATTGAACTATTGTCGTCACGGGTAATCCACGTGCTCCTTTGAGCACCCTATTGAAGCATTCGGCCATATTGCTTGTCATTTGACCGTATCTCCGGCCATCTTCATCAAAAGCACGTGCCCACTTGTTCCGGTATTGAATGTGCCTATGGAGAAAGTCTTGACCCCCGGGATCAAGTTTTTTGTGTGCAAGCAATTTGTTGTACAAAGTGGTGAAGCGCTTGTCGGAGAAAGCGAGACAACAATCTTGAAGATCATCGGCCAACTCCTTAAGGCCACATGCCCTATAGAAGTTTGAACAAAAGTGCCTCATGCACCATCGATGGTGCAACGGAACATGCCCGGGAATGTCAATCTCCATCGCGTTAAGAATACCTTGATTCCGATCCGATATGACACAAATTTCCCTCTAAGCGGGTAACACCTTCGTCCTCAAAAGACGCAAAAACCACTCCCAGTTGTCATTGTTCTCCACCTCAACCAAAGCAAATGCCAATGGCAACACCCGGTTATTGGCATCACTTGCTATCACAACCAACAAGGTGCCCTTGTATTGTCCGGTCAAGAACGTGCCATCAATGGCGATGACTGGCCTACAGTGTTCGAAAGCCCTCACGCATTGCTCGAACGCCCAAAATGCACGGCTAAATACTCGGACTTTCCTTCCTTCATGAACCGTTGTTTGGTGCCCATGAGGCTCGACCGCATGAACCATGCTCGGGTTTGTAGCAGCGATGGCTAACAACAACCTAGGGATTCGGTTGTATGCTTCCTCCCAAGTACCATACAACATCTTAAATGCGGCTTGCTTTGCCTTCCATGCCTTGCCTATTGGGGAACGTAGTAATTTCAAAAAAAAATCCTACGCACACGCAAGATCATGGTGATGGCATAGCAACGAGAGGGGAGAGTATTGTCCACGTACCCTCGTAGACCGTAAGCGGAAGCGTTATGACAACGCGGTTGATGTAGTCGTACGTCTTCACGATCCGACCGATCCAAGTACCGAACGTACGGCACCTCCGAGTTCAGCACACGTTCAGCTCGATGACGATCCCCGGACTCCGATCCAGCAAAGTATCGGGGATGAGTTCCGTCAGCACGACGGCGTGGTGACGATGATGATGCTCTACCGGCGCAGGGCTTCGCCTAAACTCCGCGACGATATGACCAAGGTGGAATATGGTGGAGGGGGGTACCGCACACAGCTAAGGAACGATCCGTAGATCAACTTGTGTGTCCTAGGGTGCCCCCCTGCCCCCGTATATAGAGGAGCAAGGGAGGGGGTGGCCGGCCTAGGAGGAGGCGCACCAAGGAGGAGTCCTACTCCCACCGGGAGTAGGATTCCCCCCTTCCAAGTAGTAGGAGTAGGAGTCAAGGAAAGGGGGAAGAGAAGAGAAGGAAGGAGGGGGTGCAGCCCCTTCCCCTAGTCCAATTCGGACTAGGCCTTGGGGTCGCCCAACCTCTCCTCTCTCTTTCCCCTAAAGCCCAATAAGGCCCATATACTCCCCGGCAAATTCTCGTAACTCTCCGGTACTCCGAAAAATACCCGAATCACTCGGAACCTTTTCGAACTCCGAATATAGTCGTCCAATATATCGATCTTTATGTCTCGACCATTTGAGACTCCTCGTCATGTCCCCGATCTCATCCGGGACTCCGAACTCCTTCGGTACATCAAAGCTTATAAACTCATAATAAAACTGTCATCGTAACGTTAAGCGTGCGGACCCTACGGGTTCGAGAACTATGTAGACATGACCTAGAACTATTCTCGGTGAATAACCAATAGCGGAACCTGGATGCTCATATTGGCTCCTACATATTCTACGAAGATCTTTATCGGTCAAACCGCATAACAACATACGTTGTTCCCTTTGTCATCGGTATGTTACTTGCCCGAGATTCGATCGTCGGTATCCCAATACCTAGTTCAATCTCGTTACCGGCAAGTCTCTTTACTCGTTATGTAATGCATCATCCCGCAACTAACTCATTAGTCACATTGCTTGCAAGGCTTATAGTGATGTGCATTACCGAGAGGGCCCAAAGATACCTCTTCGACAATCGGAGTGACAAAACCTAATCTCGAAATACGCCAACCCAACATGTACCTTTGGAGACACATGTAGTACTCCTTTATAATCACCCAGTTACGTTGTGACGTTTGGTAGCACCCAAAGTGTTCCTTCGGTAAACGGGAGTTGCATAATCTCATAGTTATAGGAACATGTATAAGTCATGAAGAAAGCAATAGCAACATACTAAACGATCAAGTGCTAGGCTAACGGAATGGGTCATGTCAATCACATCATTCTCCTAATGATGTGATCCCGTTAATCAAATGACAACTCATGTCTATGGCTAGGAAACTTAACCATCTTTGATTCAACGAGCTAGTTAAGTAGAGGCATACTAGTGACACTATGTTTGTCTATGTATTCACACATGTATTATGTTTTCGGTTAATACAATTCTAGCATGAATAATAAACATTTTTCATGAAATAAGGAAATAAATAATAACTTTATTATTGCCTCTAGGGCATATTTCCTTCAGTCTCCCACTTGCACTAGAGTCAATAATCTAGTTCACATCACCATGTGATTTAACACCAATATTCATACCTGTATATGATTAACACCCATAGTTCACATCGTCATTTGACCAACACCCAAAGGGTTTACTAGAGTCAATAATCTAGTTCACATAGCTATGTGATTGACACCCAAAGAGTACTGAGGTGTGATCATGTTTTGCTCGTGAGAGAAGCTTAGTCAACGAGTCTGTCACATTCAGAGCCATATGTATTTTGCAAATATTCTATGTCTACAATGCTCTGCACGGAGCTACTCTAGCTACTTGCTCCCACTATGTATCCAGATTGAGACTTAGAGTCATCTGGATTGGTGTAAAAGCTTGCATAGTTGTAACTTCTTACGACGAGCTCTTTTATCACTTCCATTATCGAGAAATATTTCCTTAGTCCTCACTAAGGATATTCTTGACCGCTGTCCAATGATCTACTATTAGATCAAAATTGTATTCCTTTGCCAAACTCAGAGCAAGGTATACAATAGGTCTGGTACACAGCATAGCATACTTTATAGAACCTATGACTGAGGCATAGGGAATGACTTTTCATTCTCTTTTCTATTTTCTGCCGTGGTCGGGATTTGAGTCTTACTCACTTTCACACCTTGCAACACAGGCAAGAACTCCTTCTTTGACTATTCCATTTTGAACTACTTCAAAATCTTATCAAGGTATGTACTCATTGAAAAAACTTATCAAGCGTCTTGATCTATCTATATAGATCTTGATGCTCAATGTGTAAGCAGTTTCACCGAGGTCTTTCTTTGAAAAACTCCTTTCAAACATTCCTTTATGCTTTCCAGAAAATTCTACATCATTTCCAATTAATAATATGTTATTTACATATACTTATCAGAAAGGCTGTAGTGCTCCCACTCACTTTCTTGTAAGTACAGGCCTTTCCAGAAGTCTGTATAAAACCATATGCTTTGATCCACTCATCAAAGCGTATATTCCAACTCCGAGATGCTTGCACCAGTCCATTGATGGATTGCTGGAGCTTGCACACTTTGTTAGCATCTTTAGGATTGACAAAACCTTCTGATTGCATCATATACAACTCTTATTTAATGAATCCATTAAGGAATGCAGTTTTCACATCCATTTGCCAGATTTCATAAAATGTGGCAATTGCTAACATGATTCAGACAGACTTAAGCATAGATACGAGTGAGAAAATCTCATCGTATTCAACACCTTGAACTTGTTGAAAACCTTTTGCAACAAGTCGAGCTTAGTGGATAGTAACACTACTATCAGTGTCCGTCTTCCTCTTGCAGATCCATTTAACATGGCTTGCTGATCATCGAGCAAGTCAATCAAAGTCCATACTTTGTTCTCATACATGGATCATATCTCAGATTTTATGGCCTCAAGCCATTTCGCGGAATCTGGGCTCATCATCGCTTCCTCATAGTTCGTAGGTTCATCATGGTCTAGTAACATGACTTCCAGAACAGTATTACCATACTACTCTGGTGTGGACTGTACTTTGGAAGACCTATGAGGTTTTATAGTAACTTGATCTGAAGTTTGATGATCATCATCATTAGCTTCCTCACTAATTGGTGTAGTAATCACTGGAACTGATTTCCGTGATGAACTACTTTCCAATTCGGGAGAAGGTACAAATTACCTTATCAAGCTCTACTTTCCTCCCACTCACTTCTTTTGAGAGAAACTCCTTCTCTAGAAAGGATCCGAATTTTAGCAACGAAAATCTTGCCCTCAGATCTGTGACAGAAGGTGTACCCAATAGTTTCTTTTGGGTATCCTATGAAGAAACATTTCTCCGATTTGGGTTCGAGCTTATCTGGTTGAAGTTTCTTCCCATAAGAACCGCAGCCCAAAACTTTAAGAAACGACAACTTGGGTTTACTGCTAAACCATAGTTCATACGGTGTCATCTCAACGGATTTAGATGGTGCCCTTTTAACGTGAATGCAGCTGTCTCTAATGCATAACCCCAAAACAATAGTGGTAAATCAGTAAGAGACATCATAGATCGCACCATATCCAATAAAGTGCGGTTACGATGTTCGGACACACCATAATGTTGTGGTGTTCCAGGTGGCGTGAGCTGTGAAACTATTCCACATTGTTTTATATGAAGGCCAAACTCGTAACTCAAATATTCGCCTCCGCGATCAGATCGCAGAAACTTTATTTTCTTGTTACGATGATTTTTCCACTTCACTCTGAAATTCTTTGAACCTTTCAACTATCTCAGACTTATGTTTCATCAAGTAGATATACCCATATCTTCTCAAATCATCTTGTGAAGGTCAGAAAATAACGATACTTGCCACGAGCATCATACTCATTGGTCTGCATACATCAGTATGTATTATTTCCAACAAGTCAGTAGCTTGTTCCATTGTTCCGAAGAACGGAGTTTTAGTCATCTTGCCCAAAAGGCACGGTTCGCAAGCATCAAATGATTCATAACCAAGTGATTCCGAAAATCTATCTTTATGGAGTTTCTTCATGCGCTTTACACCGATACGACCCAAACGGCAGTGCCACAAATAAGTTGCACTATCATTATTAACTTTGCATCTTTTGGCATCAATATTATGAATATGTGTATCACTACAATCGAGATCCAACAAACTATTTTCATTGGGTGTATGACCATTTGAAGGTTCTATTCATGTAAACAGAACAACAATTGTTCTCTTACTTTAAATGAATAACCGTATTGCAATAAACACGATCAAATCATATTCATGCTCAACGCAAACGCCAAATAACATTTATTTAGGTTTAACACTAATCCCGAAAGTATAGGGAGTGTGTGATGATGATCATATCAATCTTGGAACTATTTCCAACACTCATCGTCACTTCCCCTTCAACTAGTCTTTGTTTATTCTGTAACTCCTGTTTCGAGTTACTAATCTTAGCAACTGAACAAGTATCAAATACTCAAGGGCTACTATAAACAATAGTAAGGCACACATCAATAACCTGTATATCAAATATACCATTGTTAACTTTGCCATCCTTCTTATCCACCAAATATTTAGGGCATTTATGCTTCCAGTGACCATTTCCTTTGCAGTGTAAGCACTCAGTTTCAGGCTTTGGTCTAGCTTTGGGCTTCTTCACGGGAGTGACAACTTGTTTGCCATTCTACTTGAAGTTTCCCTTTCTTTCCCTTTCCCCTTTTCTTGAAACTAGTGGTCTTGTCAATCATCAACACTTGATGCTCTTTCTTGATTTCTACCTTCGTCGATTTCAACATCACGAAGAGCTCGGGAATCGTTTTCGTCATCCCTTGCATACTATAGTTCATCATGGAGTTCTAGTAACTCAGTGATGGTGACTAGAGAATTCTGTCAATCACTATCTTATCTGGAAGATTAACTCCCAATTGATTCAAGTGATTGAAGTACCCAGACAATCTGAGCACATGCTCACTAGTTGAGCGATTCTCCTCCATCTTTTAGCTATAGAACTTGTTGGAGACTTCATATCTCTAAACTCGGGTATTTGCTTGAAATATTAACTTCAATTCCTAGAAAATCTTATATGGTCCATGATGTTCAAAACATCTTTGAAGTCCCGATTCTAAAGCCGTTAAGCATGGTGCACTAAACTATCAAGTAGTCATCATATTGAGCTAGCCAAACGTTCATAACGTCCGCATCTGCTCCTGCAATACGTTTGTCACCTAGCGGTGCATCAAGGACATAATTCTTCCGTGCGGCAATGAGGATAAACCTCAGATCACAGATCCAATCCGCATCATTGCTACTAACTTCTTTCAACACAGTTTTCTCTAGGAACATATCAAAATAAACATATGAAAGCAACAACGCGAGCTATTGATCTATAACATAATTTGCAAAATACTACCAGGACTAAGTTCATGATAAATTAAAGTTCAATTAATCATATTACTAAAGAACTCCCACTTAGATAGACATCCCTCTAATCCTCTAATTGATTACGTGATCCATATCAACTACACCATGTCCGATCGTCACGTGAGATGGAGTAGTTTCAACGGTGAACATCAATATGTTGATCATATCTACTATATGATTCACGCTCGACCTTTTGGTCTCCATGTTCCGAGGCCATATCTGTTATATGCTAGGCTCGTCAAGTTTAACCTGAGTATTCCGCGTGTGCAACTGTTTTGCACCCGTTGTATTTGAACGTAGAGCCTATCACACCCGATCATCACGTGGTGTCTCAGCACGAAGAACTTTCGCAACGGTGCATACTCAGGGAGAACACTTCTTGATAATTTTAGTGAGAGATCATTTATAATGCTACCGTCAATCAAAGCAAGATAAGATGCATAAAGGATAAACATCACATGCAATCAATATAAGTGATATGATATGGCCATCATCATCTTGTGCTTGTGATCTCCATCTCCGAAGCACCGTCGTGATCACCATCGTCACCGGCGCGACACCTTGATCTCCATCGTAGCATCGTTGTCGTTACGCCATCTATTGCTTCTACGACTATTGCTACCGCTTAGTGATAAAGTAAAGCAATTACAGGGCGTTTGCATTTCATACAATAAAGCGACAACCATATGGCTCCTGCCAGTTGCCGATAACTTCGGTTACAAAACATGATCATCTCATACAATAAATATAGCATCACGTCTTGACCATATCACATCACAACATGCCCTGCAAAAACAAGTTAGACGTCCTCTACTTTGTTGTTGCAAATTTTACGTGGCTGCTACGGGCTGAGCAAGAACCGTTCTTACCTACGCATCAAAACCACAACGACAGTTCGTCAAGTTAGTGTTGTTTTAACCTTCGCAGGGACCGGGCATAGCCACACTCGGTTCAACTAAAGTTGGAGAAACTGACACCCGCCAGCCACCTGTGTGCAAAGCACGTCGGTAGAACCAGTCTCGCATAAGCGTACGCGTAATGTCGGTCCGGGCCGCTTCATCCAACAATACCGCCGAACCAAAGTATGACATGCTGGTAAGCAGTATGACTTGTATCGCCCACAACTAACTTGTGTTCTACTCGTGCATATAACATCAACGCATAAAACCTAGGCTCTGATACCACTGTTGGGGAACGTAGTAATTTCAAAAAAAAAATCCTACCCACACGCAAGATCATGGTGATGGCATAGCAACGAGAGGGGAGAGTATTGTCCACGTACCCTCGTAGACCGTAAGCGGAAGCGTTATGACAACGCGGTTGATGTAGTCGTACGTCTTCACGATCCGACCGATCCAAGTACCGAACGTACGGCACCTCCGAGTTCAGCACACGTTCAGCTCGATGAAGATCCCCGGACTACGATCCAGCAAAGTGTCGGGGATGAGTTCCGTCAGCACGACGGCGTGGTGATGATGATGATGCTCTACCGGCGTAGGGCTTCGCCTAAACTCCGCGACGATATGACCGAGGTGGAATATGGTGGAGGGGGGCACCGCACACGGCTAAGGAACGATCCGTAGATCAACTTGTGTGTCCTAGGGTGCCCCCCTGCCCCCGTATATAAAGGAGCAAGGGAGGGGGTGGCCGGCCTAGGAGGAGGCGCACCAAGGAGGAGTCCTACTCCCACCGGGAGTAGGATTCCCCCTTCCAAGTAGTAGGAGTAGGAGTCAAGGAAAGGGGGAAGAGAAGAGAAGGAAGGAGGGGGCGCAGCCCCTTCCCCTAGTCCAATTCGGACTAGGCCTTGGGGGCGCCCAACCTCTCCTCTCTCTTTCCCCTAAAGCCCAATAAGGCCCATATACTCCCCGGCGAATTCCCGTAACTCTCCGGTACTCCCAAAAATACCCGAATCACTCGGAACCTTTCCGAACTCCGAATATAGTCGACCAATATATCGATCTTTACGTCTCGACCATTTCGAGACTCCTCGTCATGTCCCCGATCTCATCCGGGACTTTAAACTCCTTCGGTACATCAAAACTTATAAACTCACAACAAAAATATCATCGTAACGTTAAGCGTGCGGACCCTACGGGTTCGAGAACTATGTAGACATGACAAAGAACTATTCTCGGTCAATAACCAATAGCGGAACCTGGATGCTCATATTGGCTCCTACATATTCTGCGAAGATCTTTATCGGTCAAACCGCATAACAACATACGTTGTTCCCTTTGTCATCGGTATATTACTTGCCTGAGATTCGATCGTCGGTATCCCAATACCTAGTTCAATCTCGTTACCGGCAAGTCTCTTTACTCGTTATGTAATGCATCATCCCGCAACTAACTCATTAGTCACATTGCTTGCAAGGCTTATAGTGATGTGCATTACCGAGAGGGCCCAGAGATACCTCTCCGACAATCGGAGTGACAAAACCTAATCTCGAAATACGCCAACCCAACATGTACCTTTGGAGACACCTGTAGTACTCCTTTATAATCACCCAGTTACGTTGTGACGTTTGGTAGCACCCAAAGTGTTCCTCCGGTAAACGGGAGTTGCATAATCTCATAGTTATAGGAACATGTATAAGTCATGAAGAAAGCAATAGCAACATACTAAACGATCAAGTGCTAGGCTAACGGAATGGGTCATGTCAATCACATCATTCTCCTAATGATGTGATCCCGTTAATCAAATGACAACTCATGTCTATGGCTAGGAAACTTAACCATCTTTGATTCAACGAGCTAGTCAAGTAGAGGCATACTAGTGACACTATGTTTGTCTATGTATTCACACATGTATTATGTTTTCGGTTAATACAATTCTAGCATGAATAATAAACATTTATCATGAAATAAGGAAATAAATAATAACTTTATTATTGCCTCTAGGGCATATTTCCTTCATTGTCGTACTTCACCTTGTAATGAAAGATGGCTTTCATAAGGTCAATGACATGTTGGACGCTCATTGTTGGAAGTGTGGATATTGAGTTGGAGAGCCTGTAAGCGATGAACTCGGACGTGAGTTTTTTGTGGTTTTGGGACACAATCTTGCCATCCACCCTTTTGCCTTCGCACATGTGAGTTGGCACACAACTCACTATGTGCCAAGTGGGACCTCCTTTCCATGGTCTTGCACGCACAATCCACGGACATATTTCATATTCACATGCACATGCAACCGTGTAGCGCACATTGACGTCCGAGTGCACCACCTTGTGTGGACAATAATGCGTAATTGAGTAGTTGTCGAGCCACATCTTCAATTCCAAGAATGTTTCGAACTTAGACCCTTTTGCAATCCGGTTCTTGTCATCTCCCAAATCACGGTGAGAGCTTGGCCTAACCCCAACAGATATACATTGGCCACCATCTACCACGGCTTCATCCGCGAGACTAACATCCTTGAACAATGTAGTCCGATGATCACGACCGAATACCTTCTCGAAAGCTTCGGCCTCCTTCACCGTGAACCCCTCCGGATCAACTTGTTCGTCGGGACCATCGTCATCCGAGTCCGATGCATATGCACGGGAAAAAGGGATGGAATGGTCCATTGTCTCTTGCAAATGGTATTTGTCGAGATCACCCACATTGTTGTCATGGAGATCAACTTCATTGTCATCGTCCGCATACTCATCATTCTCCTCTTGCAAAGCTTCATCGTGGTTGCTTGTAAATGGGCTCAATGTTGGCCTCACTTCTTGGATCAAAATATGTCCAACAATTTTATCTCGCTTCAAGGGTGGGGGGCTACTAGCAACCAAAGGGGAAGGGCTCCGGTTCAAGTCCAAATGCAACCTTGAATCAACCTTCTTCGTTGCAAATAACTCAAGAGCCTTGTCTAGTGATTTGGCCACCGTCTCCTTACCCAACGTTGCTCCGAGTTAACACGCATTGTCTTCCAACGGATGTGCATTCCAAAACCAACATTATGCCTTCCTTCCAACTCAACGATATCACTAGGGTCCATCCAATTCAAATCTTTCCTAACTTGTTGCAAGAGCTCCGCATAGCTAGGACTACTATCAAACACCATGTCAAGCTCATCCGGGTCTGGTTCAATATTGCCTTGCAAGAAGGCGTCTTTGTCCCCGTGATGAACAAACACACGTGTTATTTCCATCCCTATAAGCATTCAAAGAACACAAGGTAACATCGCTTCCATGAGTACTAATCCAAGGATACAAACCCTAATATATATATATGAAACAACAACCCTAACCATAACCATAACCCTAACCAAAACCATAACCCTAGCCCTAAACATAACCCTAGCACCAACATAAGAACACCCATAAGAATAACCCTAACATACTAACAAAGCCTAATCATAGGAAAATGGCAAACAAACATCTCACATCTCCATGCAAATCTCTAGATCCAAACAAAACTAGGGTTTCCCCAAACTAGCAACAAATGAGCAATTTGATAACATTACTTGGATCAAAAGAAGGGGATCAGACAAGATTACCTTGAGGGAGGGTTTGACTTCAAAATCCACAGACAAATTCTTTAGATTTGCAAGTTTTGGGAGAGGATTTGAGAGGGGGAGTGTCGGTGTCAAAACCGGCGAATCTCGGGTAGGGGGGTCCCGAACTGTGCGTCCAGGCGGATGGTAACAGGAGACAAGGGACACGATGTTTTTACCCAGGTTCGGGCCCTCTCGATGGAGGTAAAACCCTACTCCTGCTTGATTAATATTGATGATATTGGTAGTACAAGAGTGGATCTACCACGAGATCAAGGAGGCTAAACCCTAGAAGCTAGCTATGGTATGATTGTTGTGATGGTTGTTCGTCCTATGGACTAAACCCCTCCGGTTTATATAGACACCAGAGAGGGCTAGGGTTACACAGAGTCGGTTACAATGGTAGGAGATCTACATATCCGTATCGCCAAGCTTGCCTTCCACGCCAAGGAAAGTCCCATCCGGACACGGGACGAAGTCTTCAATCTTGTATCTTCATAGTCTTGGAGTCCGGCCAATGATAATAGTCCGGCTATCCGGACACCCCCTAGTCCAGGACTCCCTTAGTAGCCCCCGAACCAGGCTTCAATGACGACGAGTCCAGCGCATATATTGTCTTCGGCGTTGCAAGGCGGGTTCTCCTTCAAATTCCATGTACCTGCCGAACAGTGTCCGGCTCCCTTACAAATGTTGCGCTCCTTGGCTTCCACGCCCAATAATGGCCTCCTTCC
Source organism: Triticum timopheevii (assembly GCA_963921465.1). NCBI lineage: Eukaryota > Viridiplantae > Streptophyta > Magnoliopsida > Poales > Poaceae > Triticum > Triticum timopheevii. Next base: position 252,102,522 of record OY997262.1, on the reverse strand, counting down.
ACGCGTCGCATGAATGCGAAAAGCCAGGGTACCTTTTATGTTTTACCCCCTAGCTGTGCAAATAATCTGCCTATAAGAGAGGCAAGAATCTAGATCCAAATCACACCATCTTCCTTCCGCGAGTACTCATCGGAGCGCTTCTGACCAAAAATCCATTCCATCATGGACCGTCGACGCGGCTCCTCCTCTCGCGCTCCCAGCCCTCTGCCAGGAGATTGGAGGAGATGTTCTGTCCCGCACAACGAGCTGGTGACGCTCCAAGCGGAGGGATATCTTCCTCCAGCCTTTATGGTCCCGGTTCGAGCCGGGCTGGCCACCTACAAAGGTGGGAAGCAAGCGGAGGCCACCCCTAGTCCCAATAAAGGGGAGCGGGTATGCTTCGTCCCCTATCTGATAAGGGGGCTTGGATTTCCTGTACATCCGTTCCTTCGCGGGCTTCTGGAGTTCTACGGACTCCAGCTCCATCACCTCACGCCCGCCTCTATTCTGCATATCGCGGGTTTCGTAGCTCTTTGCGAGCTATTCCTGGGCATCGAGCCGCACTTTGCGCTGTGGAAGAGGCTATTCTGCCTCGTACCCCGCTCTCACGAGGGGTCAATATATCAAGTGGGTGGTGCCGAAATATGGCGCATCGCCGGGACCGGATATCCATCCGGAACCCCTAAGAAGGCGTCTGAAGACTGGCCTTCAGAATGGTTTTATGTAGAAGACGCTCCACTGCCGGACCCTGTTCGGACCGGCCTCCCGGAGTTCAGCAATGCTCCTCTGAAGAAACGCCTGAGTTGGCGCCCGCGGAGCCCTCAGATGGAGGAAGACAAGAGCGTCCATTATTTGATGGGCCGGATAAGGTTACTGGCCCATTCCGGATTGACCATGATTGGAGTCATGGCCACGTGCATAATGTGGGGGGTGCAGCCACTGCAATACAGGGGCCACCCCATGTGGGATTTCAACGGGGAAAATGATGCCACCCGTCACGGCCGTAGAGGGCCGGGATCGGCCGAAGATCTGGTGAAGATTCTGTCCGGCCTGTACAAGGGGGAGAAGGAGGACTTCCTCCAGACAAGCCCATTGAATGGGTTCTCCATGAATAACCCTCGGCGCTGGGTAAGCAGACATTTTGTTTATCCGACCCATGCTTTCAAAGTTAAGTACCTCACTTTACGATTTTGACGCAGGAGCTGCGTCGGGATGTGGAGGGCATACATAGTCCGGCTCCACAACCCGAGGATCCAGGAAGATCCCTTGATCCGGCCTCCGAAGAGGATCTGGACATAAAGGTGGAGCTAATCGACGGGGTGTTCCACCAACTCAGCATGGACAATGCTCTAGTCGCCATTACGGCTGACTACCCCGGCCTATCTCCGGCTTCCCAGGTGATTGTGACCGAAGTCCTGACACCATTATTTCGTCCTTGCGCATTTCTGACCACTGCATACAATGGTGTCTCGCAGGAGGTACCTTCAAGGCGGGAAGCCGAACCCGCGGCGGCTGACCAACAAGGGTCAGTCCGGCCCCGCAGGCGAAAGAGGGGTGCGATACGAATCGAAACGTCACCGCAACGGTATAGCTCGTGACCATCATTTAGGACAAAGTTCCTAGGAGGTGTTTGAATGCTCATGACTTTTGCAGGAGAAAGAGTGCTCGCCGGACTGTGGGCGGAGAGGTTGCCAACCAAGCCTCTGCCAGCCAGGCTCCAACACCTGGTCCGGAGGGGGAGGCGAGCGCAAGGCGCGAGCCGGATACTCCTCCAACGGAGGATGCCGACAGGCTGTCCGCCACCAGGTCTGAGGTGGAGAGCGCCATGAACCATAGGCGCCGCCGGACAGTTTTTCGTGACGCGTGCTTCTCCCCTGAGGCGTTGAATGCCTTTAACGCGGGGGACGCGCACCTCCGTGTTGCTCAAGATGGTTTGACCAGAGCCACGGAGCAGTATGTAAAAGACATACGGGTAAGAGATTTTAATAGTTGTATATGCCAGTAGCCCCCGAGACTTAAAGTAGTTAGAGTAACTGATTTAAGGATCATTTGATATGCAGGATCTTACAGAGAAGAATACCCAATTGTCCCAGGAGCTACAAGAGTGCAAGGCCCAACTTGAGGCTGCACTCGGTGCTGCAGGAGGAAACACAGAGACCCCTCCTGGTAACACATTATTTCAAAAAGATAAGCGGTGTGCGGCGTGCGTGTAAGTCTGACAATGATATTGCAGATGTTGCCAGACTGGATCCGGACAAGCAACAACTACTGCGCCAGCTGAAGGCCGGCGAGAGGGTGCTGACGAAGGTGCAGCAGGAAAGGAACAAACTCCAGGATGCCCACGCCCAGCTTGGAGAAGAGCTGAAAGGTGTTCGGGCCGAGCTGTCTGGCTCCGTGAAGGAGAATCAGCGGCTTCGTCGCGGCATCTATAGTAAGTTCTTGAGCAAACTCTTTTGAAAAGAAGAGTTCGACAAGGAAGCCAATTGACAGAAATATGTCTGTAGGTGTGCTCACAGGTCGCCCTGCGGAGGAGATGCCCGTCTCAACGGGTGATCAACTTCCCGAGCTGGTGCAATTGCTCGAACGAGTTCGGAAGGCGATGAGCAGCGTCGTCCAGGCCTTATGGCCGTCCCTCTCCCTACCCGAGGGCCTTGGAGAGCTTGCGGAGAAGCTTCAGGGAGCGCGGCAGCGCTTCCATTTATGGAAGATATCGGCCTGCCGCCAAGGTGCCAGGGAGGCCTGGGCCATGGTGAAGACACGGTACAAGAAGGCGGATCCCAACCACATGGCCGAGGTCGGACCTATGGGGCCCGATGGGAAGGAGATCCCTGTGAGCTTAGTGTACGGCCAAGTAGAGTTGGCCGCTAAATATTCCCAACGGGACTGTAAATTAGACAGCCTGTTAGACGGGATTGAGGAGGAGTACAGTCAGTCGATTTGACGATGTATGTAAAATGACATGTAAAATGCCTTCTAGCCGGATTGTAGATCGTTTGTCTTTGCCGACCTTTTCGCTTCAACCTCGGGACCCTAGAGTCCGGAGTGTGTCTGAATACCTTCTCGGTTAAAAAAAACCGGGGCATGCATGGAGACCAGGCGTAGGGGTCATTAGTGCTTTATCAGACAAGTGCCCAACTAGTTATGTTATATTACATGGTTAGTAAGAAACATCTTCCAGGGAGAATAGTTCCGTTAAGGGTTCCTTTCCCTGGGAGGCATGCCCTAAAGTGCATGTCCGGACTGCGAAAAGAGCAGGAAAACATCTGGGGGCAGATAAATAAATAGGTAAAAAATCATCTTTCAAGTCACCGACCGAATATTCCCTTAAGAATGCTAGCTTTCGGCTTCACCCAGTCTGAGGTACACATCCGGCTGACCCGGCAGTAACAATCGCAGAGGTGCTCCCTTTACCTCCTAGCCGAACAATCGGGAACATAGGGGTAAGCACAGGAGCCAGGCAACCCAGCTTGGCCAAAACTTAAGTCATATCGATGCATATAATGGTGAATAAAAGGTACATGTGGAAGTTTGACACATGTGCTGGGCATGAAGCCCGTGTAAGTAAGCTTTTGGTAAAGAAGCCCCCAGGTATAATGAGTGCGGATAGCACATCAAGTGTGTGCGAACAATGCGCAAATAGGCCTCTAAGGGCTTTTATGAAAAAGGTGAGAGAAAAGAGAGAAATAAAAGGCGGCTGAAGTGTAAAAAACATGGACGGAGGAAGGAAACGAACTCTTAGTCCGGCGCTAGGTGTAAAATCTTCGGAGGCGGGCCGCGTTCCATGGGTTCGGCTCGAGTCGGTTGTCCAATGCACTTCGCAGACGGTATGCTCCGCCGGTCAGGACTTGGTCGATGATGAAGGGACCCTCCCATTTGGACTTGAGTTTGTCCTTTTTCTTGTCCGGCAGGCGTAGAACTAGTTCGCCAACGCTGTAAGTTTTAGCCCGTACTTCTCTGCTTTGATATCTTCGAGCCTGCTGTTGATAGAATGCGGAACGGGCCTTTGCCACATCACGTTCTTCCTCCAATGCGTCCAAGCTGTCCTGCCGATCCAGCTCGGCTTCTCTTTCTTCGTACATGCGCACTTGAGGTGAGTCATGAATGATGTCGCAGGGCAAAACTGCCCCTGCGCCGTATACCATGAAAAATGGTGTGAATCCGGTAGTACGGTTGGGCGTTGTCTGCAGCCCCCAGAGTACGGAGTCAAGCTCCTCTACCCAGTGCGTGTTAGATTCCGTAAGGGACCGCACTAGTCTGGGTTTGATGCCGCTCATTATTAGACCATTTGCTCGTTCCACTTGACCGTTGGTTTGAGGATGGTAGACTGAAGCGTAATCAAGCTTAATGCCCATATTTTTGCACCATAATTTAACCTCGTCGGCCGTGAAGTTTGTGCCGTTATCGATAATGATGCTATGGGGGACGCCATAACGGTGTACTACCCCGGATATGAAGTCTATCACTAGTCCGGACTCTGCCATTTTAACTGGCTTGGCCTCTATCCATTTGGTGAATTTTTCCACCATGACCAATAGGTACTTTTGCTTGTGGGTTCCCCCTTTAAGGGGTCCAACCATGTCAAGCCCCCAGACCGCGAACGGCCAGGTGATGGGTATAGTTTTGAGGGCGGTGGGTGGCATATGGCTCTGATTAGCAAAGAGCTGACAATCGACGCATATTTGGACTAAGTCCTGAGCATCTGCCCGGGCCGTCGGCCAATAAAATCCTGTACGGAATGCCTTGCCTACAAGGGCCCGAGCTGCGGCGTGGTGTCCGCCTAGTCCGGCATGAATTTCAGCCAGGAGGTTTCGCCCTTCCTCTTCGGAGATACACCTTTGAAGGACTCCGGTTGTGCTTTTCTTATAGAGTTCTCCCTCGTGGACCTTGTAGGCTTTAGATCGCCGAACTATGCAGCGGGCCTCATTTTGGTCTTCGGGAAGTTCCTGCCTAAGTAAGTAGGCTAGGAATGGCTCTGTCCACGGGGCAATTACTGCCATTATTTCGTGGGCTGAAGGTGTTATTTCATCGGCTGAGTCGCCGATTATGTCAGATTGTTCTGTGTTGGGTGGTGCGGCTGCTTCCGGGTTGTTATTTCCGGACTCCTCTTCCCATAGTACGGATGGCTTAAAGAGCCGTTCCAGGAAGATGTTTGGAGGGACAGCGTCGCGTTTCACGCCGATGTGTGCCAATACGTCGGCTGCTTGGTTATTATCCCTGGCTACATGGTGGAATTCGAGTCCTTCGAACCGAGCTGACATTTTTAGGACAGCGTTACGATAGGCTGCCATTTTCGGATCCTTGGCGTCAAAGTCTCCATTTACTTGGGATATTGCCAGGTTTGAGTCCCCGCGCACCTCTAGGCGTTGAATGCCCATGGAGATTGCCATCCGGAGGCCATGTAGGAGGGCCTCATATTCGGCTGCATTGTTGGAGTCCGTGTACATTATCTGAAGTACGTATTGGACTGTGTCCCCGGTTGGGGACGTCAATACGACGCCAGCCCCCAAGCCGACCAACATTTTGGAGCCGTCGAAATGCATAATCCAATTGGAGTATGCGCCGTACTCTCTAGGGAGTTCGGCTTCAGTCCATTCAGCGACAAAGTCAGCCAGGACTTGCGATTTTATAGCTCGCCGAGGTTTGTAAGTTATATCAAATGGTAAGAGCTCAATGGCCCATTTTGCAATCCTGCCCGTCGCGTCGCGGTTGTTTATAATGTCGTTGAGGGGCACTTCGGAGGCTACTGTTATCGAACACTCTTGAAAGTAGTGTCGGAGCTTCCGGGATGCCATGAACACTGCGTACGCTATCTTTTGATAGTGCGGGTAACGGGACTTCCAGGGAGTTAAGACAGTGGATACGTAGTACACTGGTTTTTGAAGAGGGAATTTATGCCCTTCTGTTTCTCGTTCGACGACGAGTACCGCGCTTACAACTTGATGTGTTGCCGCGATGTATAACAACATTGGTTCGCCCAGGTTAGGCGCAGCAAGGACCGGATTTGTTGCCAATATGGCTTTTATTTCTTCGAGTCCGGCAGTGGCAGCATCCGTCCACTCGAAGTGTTCGGTGCGCCTGAGGAGGCGATAGAGGGGCAGTGCCTTTCTCCCAAACAGGAGATAAAGCGGCTTAAAGCCGCCATGCATCCAGTCAATTTTTGTATTTGTTTGAGGTCTTTTGGAATATCCAGCTGTGACAGAGCTCGGATCTTGGCTGGGTTTGCTTCAATTCCTCTACCGGATACAATGAAGCCCAGGAGCTTTCCGGCTGGTACGCCGAAAACGCATTTTTCTGGATTCAGCTTAATGTCATATGCTCGGAGGTTGTCGAATGTAAGCCTCAAATCGTCTACTAGAGTTTCGACGTGTTTGGTTTTGACGACTACGTCGTCTACGTATGCCTCTACTATTTCGCCGATCTGGGTAGCCAGACATGTCTGAATCATGCGCTGATATGTTGCGCCGGCGTTTTTGAGTCCGAAGGGCATCGTGTTGAAGCAGAATGGTCCATATGGAGTAATGAATGCCGTTGCGGCTTGGTCCGCCTCCGCCATCTTGATTTGATGGTAGCCGGAGTATGCGTCAAGGAAGCACAATGAATCGTGCCCTGCAGTAGCATCGATTATTTGGTCGATGCGGGGAAGGGGGAAGGGATCCTTTGGGCAGGCCTTGTTGAGGTCTTTAAAATCGACGCATAGGCGGCAGGATTTGTCCTTCTTTGGTACCATTACCAGGTTTGCTAGCCAGTCCGGATGTTTGATGTCTCTGATGAATCCGGCTTCCAGCAGTTTGGCTAGCTCTTCTCCCATTGCCTGTCTTTTGGGTTCGGAAAATCGCCGAAGAGCCTGTTTGACTGGCTTGAATCCTTTTAGGATGTTTAGGTTGTGTTCTGCCAATCTGCGTGGGATTCCTGGCATATCTTAAAGGTGCCAGACAAAGATGTCCCAATTTTCCCGAAGGAATTCTCGCAGTGCGGCATCTACATCAGGGTTCAACTGTGCCCCGATGGAGGCCGTCTTTGTTGGGTCCGTTGGATGGACCTGGAATTTGACTATTTCATCCGCTAGTTTAAAGGAGGTGGACTTGGATCTCTTATCGAGTATCACATCGTCCCTATTCACCGTAGAGCGCAGTGCAGTGAGTTCCTCCGTCGCTAGGGCTTCGGATAGTGCCTCCAGGGCTAATGCGGCTGTCTTGTTTTCAGCGCGGAGTGCTATGTCCGGATCACTAACGAGAGTGATTATTCCGCCGGGCCCAGGCATCTTAAGCTTCATGTACCCGTAATGGGGTATGGCTTGAAAAATTGTGAATGCCTCTCGTCCTAATATAGCATGATATCCGCTGCTGAACGGGGCCACTTGGAATGTGACCTCTTCAGACCTGTAATTGTCCGGCAAGCCGAACACCACATCAAGTGTGATTTCTCCTGTGCAGCGCGCTTCTCGGCTAGGGATTATTCCTCTAAAGGTTGTGCTGCTTCGCTCAATGCGGCTGCAGTCTATTTCCATTTTTTGAAGAGTTTCCTCGTAGATGAGGTTTAGTCTGCTGCCGCCATCCATGAGTACCTTGGTAAGACGAAAGTCGTCCACTATTGGACTGAGGACCAACGCGGCTGGTGCTCGGGCTGTTCGGAATTTAGGTTCGTCGCTGGCGTTGAAGGTGATGGCCGTGTCGCTCCATGGATTTGTTGTTGCTACTTGGTAGACTTCGGAGAGGTTGCGGATTGTTCATTTTCACATATTATTTGATGCGAAAGTCTCGAAGACTGTTGACACCGTACTGGTACTGATGGAGTGGTTTTCCGGAGCTAGAAGCTCCTCGCCACTTTTGGCCACCTGCCGCAGTATCCAACATGCTCGAAGGCTATGTGTTGGGGTGGCGCCTTCTGTACTGTGAATTTTACAGGGTCCGCTGAGCCATCCCTCCAGTACGGTTCCGTGCCCTTTATGAGGTTTTTGGTTTTTGGTTTTTGTACCTGGTGCCTGAGTGTGATGCACCCTTTTGTTACAGACTAGGGTTGTATTCGGGGCCGGATTGTCCCAAAACTTAGTTTCGGTTTTCCGGAAACTCTCCATCGCACAGTACTTTCGTACTATGGACGCCAGGTCGGCGAAGCGTGTAATTTCACGACGGCTGACGGCGTTCAAGATTCCCTCGTCCGTGCAATTATTGCAGAAAATTGAAATTGCGTTTTCCTCTCGACAGTCCTTTATCCTGTCCATAACCAGGAGGAATCTGGCCCAGTAATGATGTACTGTTTCAGCGGGCTCTTGCCGGATTAGAGATAGATCGCATATGTCTGGGTGGGTGGGTGGAATTGAGTCCGGAACCCTACCCATCTCGAGGCTCAAGGGCCGAGAAGTTTCCGAATTTGGAATCTTGGATTGCTGGACGTTGTCCAACGAGTCCGGTCCGATGCCTGACCTTTGGTTCAGTGCTTGATCGAAGTCCGTCCCTCCGCGGGAATCCGGCATGGAGGGTTCGGGAGCCCGGACATGACTAGTTTTCAATACAGGAGAAGAGTCGCCGCGTTGTTCCTCTACCACCGCAACGTGGTGGGTAAGCTGGGGAGAGTTAATCTCTCTCAGATCGGATTTAAGCCCAATCTGATTGTAGTCTGTAGCGACTCCCAGGGCGGCGATGCGATCCAAGAGCTCGTTTACGGATGAGAGCTCTATTGGATCCAGCTGCTCGACGAATTCCGAGTTGACGTGAAGATTGCTTTTGATGACCCGAGAGGTCATCGTCGAAGCAGTGGCCGAACACGCGGTCATGAGAAAACCACCCAGCCGGATAGTTTGTCCGGCGGCCAAGGCTCCTTTGGCGAAGATACCGTCTTTAAAGACGGGAAGAGGCATCCTTCCTATCGGTGACGGCACAGAGGAACTCTCAATGAAAGCACCAATGTCGGTGTCAAAACCGGCGGATCTCGGGTAGGGGATCCCGAACTGTGCGTCTAGGCGGATGGTAACAGGAGACAAGGGACACGATGTTTTTACCCAGGTTCGGGCCCTCTCGATGGAGGTAAAATCCTACTCCTACTTGATTAATATTGATGATATGGGTAGTACAAGAGTGGATCTACCATGAGATCAAGGAGGCTAAACCCTAGAAGCTAGCCTATGGTATGATTGTTGTGATGGTTGTTCGTCCTATGGACTAAACCCCTCCGGTTTATATAGACACCGGAGAGGGCTAGGGTTACACAGAGTCGGTTACAATGGTAGGAGATCTACATATCCGTATCGCCAAGCTTGCCTTCCACGCCAAGGAAAGTCCCATCCGGACACGGGACGAAGTCTTCAATCTTGTATCTTCATAGTCTTGGAGTCCGGCCGATGATGATAGTCCGGCTATCCGGACACCCCCTAGTCCAGGACTCCCTCAGGGAGAGAGTGGGAGAGGGGGCAAAGCTCGGGTTGGGGGTGGGAGAGTGTGTGCTGTGGGGGGAGTGGGGGAGGGGGGGGGGGGGGCAGCCGGATAAGTCACAGTGCAGCGCCCAAGCACCAAGCGTTGCACATTAAAAGTGTGGCGCCTGGCGGCTAGGCGCTGCACAACGTGTGCCGCCTAGCACCGAGGCGTTGCACAACTGGGTGCGGGGCCCAGGGCTGCCACGGTGGACTGCCGTGCAACACCCGCCAGCTAGGCGCTGCATCGTAGGGTGTGGCGCCGGCGTCGCGGGCGCTACACAAAAGGGTCATGGGTGTGAAATAGTTTCACACCCAGCTCATTCTGTGAATTGATTTCTTCCACATGTCAAAATAGTCAAATTTGTCGACTTTTTCATACTTGGGCCATCTGTCGTTACATGTGCACAAAGTGATGCAACAGTCCCCCACAAAAAAAGTGATGGAACAGTGAGATCGATGTATCGTGTATACCCCTCTGAACAAAGCACACATTAGTGTATAGTAGCAGTACTCGTACTACATGAGAGCATTTGAACGAAGACAGCAACGGCGCAGACACCATTGGTTCTGCTGCGAACCTTGATCCCGGGGACCGGATTGCCGACCACGAGACGTGTGAATTTGAGCCGGCGGGTTGTCGGTTTCAGCTAGCGGTAGGTCACCGGGAATGATCATCCAAAGGTGCGTGTGAGCGCGAGGTTTTTGTCTTTCGATGACTGGAAATTTGGAATGGCGCATCACAACTAATCATACGAGTAGGTTTAAAAAAACCTGCTCCGTCGACTTCGTTTCCATCAACAATAACAAAAGGTCGTCAATCTGGTGAATGGCTGTTCGCAGTCACTGAGCCACGCCAACAATTGTCACCAGCAAGTCAGCGCGCGAAACACATTCCTTCAAATTCTAACCGGACATCAATGATGCAATTACTGGAGCCGCAGAAATGCGAGGTTTCTGAAGAGTTCTTGTGCACTCTCCTCTCCTGCGTTGCCTGAAAAGAAAGCTAAAGCAAATACGAGGGATCTGGCTTCCCAAGAATCCCTCCCGGCACATCCCTCCCCACCGAGCTCGGGAAATGAATTAAGTATAGAACTAATCGTAGTCGACCATGGGAGGGATCACGTCAACTTTTTCGCCGTCTTTGGGCCACCAAAACCACCATGATTGAAAGAGAGACCCTAGAAGCAGCAGCTTTTAGGCTCCGTTCCGCACTGACAGCCGGCTGGTAGGATTTCTACCCCACTATCTGTCGTACTCCCGATCTCCGCCTGCATTGGAGACAGTGGTCACTTGACCAAATCACACTTTCTGTGAACTACTACTCCAGTTGCGTTTCTTTTCTCTTAAAGCACAGTATTACTCCCTTCGGTCCTTTTTACTCTGCATATTAGGTTTGTCTGAAGTCAATCTCATCCAACTTTGACTAAGTTTATATAAAAAATTATAGACATTCACATAACAACACCGATATCATTAGATTCATCTTGGAATATATTTTCATATTATATTTATTAGACATTATAGATGCTAATAATTTTTAATATAAATTTGGTCAAACTTAGCAAAAGTTTGACTTTCGGCAAATTCAATGTGCAGAGTAAAAAGGACCGGAGGGAGTATTATATTGTATAATCTCACATGGCTTTGCCCTATTCTGTCTTCTGCGTCCATCCTTTTGAGGTGACAACTGGCCAAACCATGAGAAACGCAGGTCTGCACGCAGCGGCATCTGCACGCGCGGCATCGACGGCGCGAGGCCTTCGCGATTCTCACCATGCTTCCTAGAGTATAGGCCGGAGATGGACTTCGTTTTGCAACGTATATATGCGTATTAGTAAGACCAGACTGACAGTACGATGGTGCAGAGTTGTGCATTTGACGTGCACGCAAGCGGCCGCACGGTCAAGCAAAAAGACGACCTGCAATGTGTCAGAAGGGAGTGAAGTCTATTTTAAACTCTGAGGATGTAGAGGGCGGCACAAATGAACCCTGACGTTTAAATCCCTGAAGTCTATACCCTGACCTAATTGATCCCAGTCATTTTTTACCTTTAGTCTGTATCCAAACAGGGGATTCATATATGGCTCGGGAAAGACCGGGATCAGGGTGCCTGCAGGTGGGTCTCAGGCTCCAGCAACCTGGAATAAGATCATACGTCACAGCTCACAGGGCAGTAGCATGCTCCTCCGCTATCAGTCTGGGTAAACCATCGAAACCCTTCTGTTGGTCGTATTTCAGATCATACTTCAGATTATTGTGTGACGCCGAGGCCGGGACGGCGAACGAGCGTTGCAACCCGAAGGAAAATGGCAACGGTACAGCTTCAGATACGAACAGGGACTGCTCTCCGGATTTTTTTCATGGCTTCGCCGGCGGCCGTGGAGCTTTACGCCATGGATGAACGAGGAGGTGAGCCATCACCCATTAGCAATGTGCGTGGCCCATGACCCATTGGAGAGATACGGTGAGGCATGCTACGTACAACATCGTCCAGGACGACGACAAGGCGCACGCGGCGTTGGGCAAGATGTGGGAGAAGATGTGGTAGTCTCGGCCACGAGCTCCACCGCCTTGCAGTACGCCCCGCTCTTGTTCTTGGCTACGCAGGCGATCGGGATGGAGCTACGAGCGTCTGGCGGCTGTGTGTCACTGTGTCCGAGCGGCCATGTACACCGGGATCAGCAAGGCAACAAGGAGTGGCGTTTTGGCGTCCCCATCTCGCCGAGCACACCGCCGACCAGAGCCTCCACGGGCGCGCCACCGCGAGAGCTATCGTCGCAGGAGAAGCGCGCACCCCGAGACCTCGTACATGGAGGAGGCGCGCGTCGTCCGTGCACGCTCCGAGGTGCGTCGCCAAGGATGGAACAAGCGCTGCTCGAGGGTTCCTGATGTGCACGCTCGCGTCGGCCACTAGCGCGTAGCGGGCAACGCTGCAGTTGGGGGGCTCCATCATCATTTACCTGCACCACTGCATCGGCTACACCTACGCGCACGCCGACACACTCAGCTCGGCCCCGCCGGCGGCTTCTCGAGGTTCACCGCGAGTCGGCAGCAGTGACAAGCCACGAACGGGCTCGTCACTGAGGTGGCCGAGGCATTCCTGCCATGCAGTACGCGGATCAGCGGAAACCAAGCCACTGCATGCGGGAAGATGATGACGCCCGCCCGCGCGGAGTGCTGACATAGCAGTCATTTATTGGGTCAAAGTCATCAATCCCAGCTTCCCAGTGCCACATCATCAAATCCACTCCTAAAAATGCCTGAAGGTTCGAAACCAACCGGGAATGATGAGGTGAGGGTATGGACTTCACGGATTTGGACGTCGGGGTTCATTTGTGTCACCCTCTATAACCTTAAGGTTTAAAACAGACTTCACTCGACGGCAGCTCCACCCCACCGCACGTGGTATAGCCCACCTCCCACCGATCCACTCGCACACACATTGATTGCGGCTACAACCAACGATGTTGTAGACGAAACAGGGGCCATTGCAGAGCGCATCGAAGCTTTCCTCGATCTTCCCCGGCATCGATCCAATCCGACGTACAGCACGTCTGATCCTCCGCGCCGGCCAATCTGAGAAAAACGGTCCGCCAACCAACCGATAAGGACGACAGATCATGGAGAAGGGGGCCAGCCACATACCATCGCTGGAACTGGCGAAGTAAAAAAGAACCGAAAAGTTTTACTTACCCGTCGCCAAACGCCGGTGTGGTCGCTCCGGGGAACGCCATGACCAGACGAAGCTCGAACGCCTTCCTTTTCGGTTCAAGCGGGTCCGTGGGAGTGCGAGAGGTGGGCAGCTCCTAACCACAGGCACACGCATCCAACTCTGCGTCGTTCGGAACGCTTTAGCAAAACCAGAGCAGGCGGTCCCACGCGGTAAAAAAAATCCCACCACTGCAAGACTGTTCCCGTGTCAGATTTGTACCACACTTTTTCAAGCATAGGGAGCACACGTGAGAGTGCGGCGTTGCAGAGGCCGGGCTCCATTGAGCCCGTTATGCCAAAAAAAATTCAAAATATACTTAAAAGTTTCAAAAAATATCAATTTTTTTAGACAAATACATATGCATGTTTGTCAAGTAGGTAAAAAGTTTCATCATGTAATTCAGTTATTTGCGTGCTACACAAAAAAGATAAATATCTGACATAAAAACAACAAAGATATAGCCTATATTAATCTGTGTATTTATCTATTTATCTTTTTCATATACACTACATGAAAACATATATGTTCATGAAATTTCATACGTGTATAATACAAATACACATGTATGTATAGACTTTTTTTCAGATTTTTTTAATATGTGAAAATAGTATTTTCGCTGAAAAAAAATAAAGAGCTATGTGGAGCTCGGTCTCTGCAATGTTTTTTCGGCACACGTGACCACTGTATTGTGCTGTATATGGCGATGTATGCAACCTTTGTCACTTTCCCACTTATTCTATGCACGCATCACAGCGACGCAGCGGGACGGCGGATATCTGCGTTCAGATGCCGCTGCGTGCAGAACGTCCGCACTCGCCAAACCATGGCCTAATATATTGTCTTCCAAAGATGTGGAACTTCAGGGCCTATATGGTTTTGCAGCTGATGGTGGTCTAGCTGGCTGCGGGTTCGCGGAGGTGCGGCTGTAGGTGAAAACCACGCCGACTTGGGTCATAGCTGAGGAGGGCGACGTATTTGCGTTGTTACCTTGTCAAAGACATTGTTGCTACAACTCAGTCTTCCTGCTAGGACTGCACTAGGGAAACCCTAGATCCGGGTCTCTCGGATTGGACGATGGCGTTGTGAGATGTGTGGCGTTGTTCTTCATCCTGGGAGCATCGTTTTTTGAAGCAAGTGCTGACTGGAGGGGTCCTGAGGTGGAGCGACATGGTTTCTTTCTAGTCGGAGATGGCAAGTCTAGACGGCTTGTGGCAACGTGGTCTCGACGGCTAACTAGCGCGCGCACAACAGTGGCATTGTCTGCCGTCACAATGATGTTGACGGTGGGCTTGGCAAGGTCGTTGCGTTGATCCTGTCATGAAGATAGGTTCATGGAAGATGGCGGCCGCGACTTCGGGGGCGCGCACATGCGATGCGTGTTGGACCAATGATCAGGTTTTAGATGATATGTGTAGGTGTAGGTATGAGGTCAGGCATAATACTCCCTTCGTGCGGCTTAGGACATCGAACGAAAAATCAATTGAACTAATGAACAGTTTAATTGATCAGACAAGTACCAAGGAGCAAAAAAACATATGCACTTTAGCACGGGATGAGCGTGAAATTAGTTGCTTGTTCTATCGGTAGCCATCTTTCATTCGGCGTTTATCAAAAACGGATATATTTTAGATGGGATGGTCACTATCCATGAGGTGTTTCATGAGCTTAGAAGGACTAAACAAGAGGGGGTCACACTAAGTTAAACTTGAAAAAGGGTGAATTGGGATTTTCTACAAGAGGTTTTGCTTAAGAAGGGTTTTCTTTAGTGAAGTGCAAAGGTTGGATTAAACAAGTGATAGAAGGGGGTGCGGTGAGTTTCAATATTAATGAAGAGGTTCGCCCATATTTAAAGAGCTGCATACAAATACTTTAAAAAGTCAAAATTTACAAACTTTGACCAAGTTCATAGAAAAAACTATTTATATCTACAATACCTAATATATAAAATCTGAACTAGTATATCTTGTGATGAATCTAATGATATATTTTTAGCTTTCGACATATAAATGTTCTTCCCAACAAACTTAGCCAGAGTTTATAAGGTTTGACTTTTACAAAAAATCTATATCCACTACATTATGAAACCAAGGAGTAACATAAAATGGTTGTGTGCATATTTCCCATACACCCAGAAACACTACTTATCCTCAAAAATAGTACTAATAGCACAACTAAACTGCTGAAGTGACTGGCAACTGAGAACTAGAGGCAACAAAGAGGATAAACTGAATCGACCGAGCAAGGCAAAAACATAAACGACATAAATTGTGATAACAGCACTAGTTACATGGGCAAGAAATTACTAGTTACATGGGCAAGAAATTCTGAATAACACAAATAGAAAGTTCCAAAGCGAAAAGAACAGATGATCTAAGTACATATCCTACTTCCAAAAGCCGGCCTACGACGACATGATTCAGCCTCACGATGTAAAGTCTTCCGTATCTGCTCTCTTTGAAGTTTCTTCACCAAAGCATCGCAGGTTAACCAGTGTAGTAGTAGTTATGACACCACAAAATTACCACCAGCGACGCAGATCACCAGATCAGAGCAACTAGTCCGTGGCTTCCTTGCCCTGCTTTGCCCCGACTGAGAAGAACTCCGTGATAACCTCCAGGGGCATGCCCTTTGTCTCAGGGACCTTCATGTAGACGAATACAAAGGCCAGTATGCAAACGACAGCATATATTCCAAAGACTCCAGCGAGACCGATGGCGTTGAGCATCACGGGGAGAGTGTAGGTCACGATGATGTCACCGATCCAGAAGGTTAGCGCGCAGATGGCTATGCAGATGCCACGGACGGAGGTGGGGAAAATCTCCGCGCAGAGAATACTTGGGATAGGCCCAAACCCCATGACGAAGAAGCAGAAATAGACGATGACGCTGATCGTTGAGAGCGCGGCGTGCACCATGGTTCCGACATCCAGAACATTCACCAAAACCAAGACAGCTAGTGCTACTATCAAGACAGGGATTGTCGAAAGGAGAAGAAACCTGGATGAGAAACAAAATGGAAGAATGGTTACTGTTTCATTCACATTCAGCAATACCACATTGTATCACAAGTAAACAATATCATGCAAAATCTGAAGTCTAACCTTCTTCCTGACATATCCATGAGTCTCATGGCAATGCCAATGCTGGGAAGCATCAGCAAGGTTGTCAAGGCACTAATAAGAATAGATGCAGAGGAAGAGCTTAGACCAATGTTTGATAGAAGAACCCCGACACCTGCTTGCTCAAGTATCTGAGGTGTGTAGTAGAGGACTCCATTGATACCCGCAAACTGAACAAACAAAAGTTGATCATCAGCACATGAACATTCGGTATGCAATATATGTATTTAGGTACTAAACATGAAGCATGGAAGAACAAAAAAAGGAAACATAGGGATGAGGAAACTGAAGTATGTCACAATTTGAAATATTGTTATTCTAGGAACGCTACAACCATTCACAACAATAAGAATGTATTATGTGTTTCTACCGCACCACCTTTCTTCTTATACTTTCTACCACAAGATCAAAATTGATCTTACTTGTGCGAAGGACTAAAGGAATATAGTAGCATATCACAGTTTGATGAGCAAAATTATGTTATCCAGATTAGCATTATCAGCTTATCAAGTTTATTTACTTCAGAAAACTACAGCAACCTGATATCGGTGTTGCTTACCATAGGCAGCAAAGCATATTATTTTTCTCGCAATAAGGCTGAAGGTAAAAACTTCAACAAGAAGGCATGGGCAGCACCCAACAGCATGATGTTATTATTATTATAAAGTTTTAGTTTGAAGAGAAAAACAAAGACTGTTAAATACTAGATCTATAAGAAATGTGTGTGCTAAATTAGTTGTCAAGAGCACTTAGCAGTGCATACATTGATATTTATATGCAGCAGAAAGGCAAAAACGGCTGACCTGCTGCAGGATCTGTAATCCTATGCCAACGAACAGTGCATGCTTCACTCCAGGTTCAAATAGTTCTGCCCATTTTGTACCCTTGGACACTGCCTCAGATGGATGTACCATGGCAGGACCAGCAAGCTGCTGCTCTATCAGGTCCTTCGAATAAAGAGCAGGTTGGCTCACTAGAGCAGCTGCCTGGATATACTCACCACCAGGAGGAATATCACCTCCTGGCATAGACAATATAGAGCCCCTCCGATCACCTGACACGCCCTCCTCATGCAAGTAAATACGCTGGAAGCCGCCTTCCTTTTGCCCATCTGCACCTTCTCTCTCAGTCCACTTCCAAGCTAACTGCCACCCCCCACCAATGCCCATGCTGCTTACTGCCTCCCCGCCCTGCATGCTGCTACTTCTTCCCACACCACCCATTATGCTTCCATGAGGTGCAGCAATCTCCTTACCCTCCACGCTTGTCGCTTGACGAGAAATAAGCGGGCTATTGAGGCTATCCTCAATGTCATCAGCGCCATGATCCGATGCATAATCTTCATCATCCCTATGACTCTCAGCATCCCAGTCAGCTTTAGCCTGCTGCTGTTCCGCCACGCTAAACATGCTGCCAAAGTTAGGAAACAATGTGCTGCGCATACTCCCCATTACCTCAGGCATCTTCTCATGGACACTTCCGAAGAGAGTGACAAGTGGGTCCACGAGAGATTTACCCTGACTAACCATACTCCCATGACGAGACATGAGACCCAAGGCGCTTCCAAGTGCACTTTGGCCGCCGCCCCTAACAGGACGGGCGATCCAAGATACCCCTTCTTCAGCTCCGTACAGCTTCAACTTCTCTTCATCTGGAGCCAGCCCGTCATCAGCAAGCTCATCATCAGGCCCAATTATGTATTCCTCAAAATGTGTGTCTTTCCCAACACCCAATCCTTCAACAAGAAGGGCCATTTCTCCTGCACAGTTAATCCCACATGGGTAAGATCATCGGAGATTTCATGCCTGTCAGACTAGTAAGTATTTAGAGAAGACAGACAAACCTGAGACATCTTCCCTTCCCCGCAGTCCCTGCAACACTCGCTTGGCCTCGGCCATTCTTCCTTTGCTCACAAGCCATCTCGGCGACTCGGGCAAATAGAAGACAGTCAATGCAAAGTACATAAGCGACGGGATCGACAAAACCCCAAGCATGATTCTCCAGTCAGGCTGCGGCATGAGGGACATGGTGAACACCATGCAGTAAGAAAGGAACATCCCTCCTGACCCACTGAACTGCGGCAGCGTGTTCAGCAGCCCTCTAATGTCAGTCGGGGCGGTCTCTGAAATGTAAAGAGGGACAAGGGTGACAGCCAAACCGATACCGAACCCGTCGATGAGCCTGGCCAAGAGCAACACATAGACGTTGGGCGCCCAGAGCATCACCAGGCCACTGACAAAGTAGAGGACAGACGAGGCGATCAGCAGGGGCCGCCTGCCAACAGCATCAGCCACAGCCCCAGAGAAGGTCGTGATAACCGTCGCCCCGATGAGCGACATGGCGACGATGAGGCCCTCGATCAAGGGCTGGGTCTCCAAGCTGAACTCCTTCTTTATGTACAGGACGGCGCCTGGAGAGATCACAGCAGCAAGTCAACATGGTCAGCGTGAAGTCAAAGCATCTGCATCGGTTCAGAGTTCTGAACATGTCGACACAGACTGAATTGTCATGGTTCGGATGCGCAGATCACGCATGAGACGGATCCGTTCAGAAAACTCGGAAATCTTGCGAGGATTTCGTTTCGGCTGCTTGATCGGTTTTTAAAGATTGTACGTATGTAGAACAAGAAAGAATATTTGTTTTTACTACCACTACTACTAGTACATGCAGCTCCACCAAATCCGTCATGATCGGAGCCGGCAAGATTCCCAATAATTGCTGCCTCTACCTAACAACACGGGCCCCTGGGACGCGCAACAGAGTATCCCAACGGCGTCGAAAGAGAAACTGTTTTTCCGGAAGCACGCACGAACGAACGAATTACCTGCAATGGTCGCATTATCCCACCCCTGCAGCAGGTTCCCGATGGACGCCGCTATGGCGACCAGCACGGCGCCCGACATGGCCGCCGAATCTTACCCCTGCGCAGCACAATCACCACCAACAACAACGGCACCCATCAGCACGGCAAAGCTCGCGAGATATGACAAACGACAACGACGACACCAGCACCCAAGAACAAATCAGATTCGACAGAAGCAGCCGCAGCCGGCCACGGTCGCCTCTGCTCCACGCACACACAAAACAAGCAGGGGGCAGAGCTTCGGCGCTTACCCGACGACGGCCTCCGGAGTTGAGGATCTCCGCTCGGGCACGGGACCTCGCAGGGAAGCTGTGAGGAATCTGGCGAGGCGGGCAGGCGTATAAGAGGCGGAATCCCTGCCAGCCCCGGAAGCTTTTTCACCTCCAGCTGTGGCGTCGATTTCGCCCCGGGCGAGATGAGGAGTGTGCGTGAGTGTGGGGTGGGGACTCTGTCGACTACTATCATCTGGTGGCCTCCGATTTCTCTACGATATTCCTCCGAGCGCCGCGGCGGAAAAGGCCGCCACGACGCTGCCTCGTGGGGTCCCGGTACGGACGGGGCCACGCGTCAGCCGGCGATGCGGGTGGGCGCGCGCGTGGAGCGTCTGCTGACAGGCGGGCCTGGTGGAGGGGCAGGGCCGCATATGGGAATTATTGAATGGGGTGGGCGAGCCCGGATCCAACCTTCCTTCTCTCTCTCGCCCGTCTCGTGTAGGACAACCAGCCATTTTGTACTTGTGCTATTAATTGATTTGTTTAGAGAGGATCCGTGGTGCGCTGTCACATGCTCACTCCAAAACTGATGGCCCTGCTAGATTCCAAGGGGGTGTAGTAGTGTACCAGCTTGCAACAGGCTACTATACGGAATTTCAGACTCCCATGTTCTGTGTTTTGAATCGTGTCTCGCTCTGCATGATGGGGGTTCCAGTGGTTATAGAATATCCTCTGTAGAACGTTGTAGGTTCCAAGATGAATAAGGAGGTTCCCCTAAGGTTTTTACCTGCATTTTTTTAAAAGTTTTTACCTGTGTTCCAAGCTTGAGAGGAGATTTATGAACAAAGTTTTCAACATGTGTTATGAATAGATCCGAATTTGCTTTGGTGTAGCGGATTCGATCAATAGCCGAAAAGTAGACATTGGTCCGGTTCGATTGCCTCGCTTCTCGCGCTTTCATTTACGATTACTTCTTCATTTTACAACAAGATCTACTTCGGAGACGTGGGGTGATTTTGATCACGATGGGAGTGGTGGAAGAGGGACAAGAGAGTTTTGCGGCGGCAGGCGAATAGACGTGACATCCACCACCATCGTCAGGGGGAGGACGCCAACCGTGTCATGCGTAGTGTGTGCGTGGACGCATACGGCCAAGCAAGTTGGTTTTCGTGGGGACAAAGCATCACGATCGACCGGCCCACGATAGACTCACATATCCTGCATTAGATGTTCGATGTGTATTCTGTTGGCCACATTACGAGATGGTATTACGACATTATGTGGGCATATGTACCAACGGAGCATATGAATATTCGATGTCGCCAAAGGATTATCATGGAACCTAGGCTTGAAATGAAATTTCAATTCATACTACTTAGGCCTTGTCTGTTTCAGCTTTAGGAAACAGATTCTTGTAGGAGAAATCAAAAGCTGAAACAAACAACTCCTTGGAATCAATTTTGTCAGTGAAAACTAAATCAAGATTCGAGCCATTTTCAGTGGAATGGCATGAAGCGCGTCCAAGTATACTTTGATGACAAAGCAACAATGTTATCGACTATATGTTTTTTGAATGCAATCTAACAAAGAACAAATACTAGGGGTTTCAAACTTGAGAAAATTAACATATGCATCTCCGTATCAACAAGAATGTCATCTAGTTTGTCAAATGATTATAATTCGTCTTAATAAAACACACAGTGTCAGCCTTGGAGTTTGATCACCCGTGGACTACGAATTAGCCACCTCAAACTCTGGTTGGTTCTCTTCATAGTGGTTCTAGATCTAGTTCCGTTTTTTTTTTAACTTTAAAGTCTTCATAATTCTACCTTGACTAGATATGCAGGTGTGCTGCTACAAACAATAAAATTTGTTACCAAAACAAAAGTTGTTGATTCGCATTTAGTGACCAAGATTTGTATATTGCTACTGTTAAAATAGGCAGGTAAATTACCATGGTTCGTCCCTGGAAAATGGACTATATACGTCAATTGATGTGCATTCAACGGCTTGCCAAATATATCAAAGTATTTTGGGCTTTTATTCAAAACGTATTACCAAAGCCGGCTTGAGAAAAGAAACTGGCCTCTAAAACGAAATATAGAACCGGTGTGAGTGAGGAGAGCATAGCGTGGGGCTGGGATGGGGTCGGTGAAAAACAAAATGTCAGCGTATTTTTGAAGTATAGGAGAGGTTAGTTAAACACAAATTTTGTGAGGAAACCGTATCAATCAAACTACTACTATAATTGATCCATCCTATGGCATCTTATGTCCATACAAGCATACAAACATACAAGGTCAGAAATCAGATATTATTCTGGAGGAGATGGGTACAACAGTTCTTGAAACGGACGGCTGCGGACCAGGTTGCCCCAAAGATCGAGTGGCCCCGTCGATCTCTGGACAATTTGAAAGAGTGCCTCACAATAATCGCAGGGGGGAATGGGCCCGAAACCGCACGTCGGCGACGCTCTCCCGGACGGTGACACATTCTTGGTTTCTATTATTCCCTGGTGTAAAGCTTTCTACTTTATTCCAAATGGTGCCGTGTGATCGCTGCAGCGAGGCACTAGGCCATCCACCCTGTCACTCTCTGCTTTACGACGAGAGATCTATAGATATTTTTTGTGATGGTTTTGATCTAGATGCGCTTGCCGTGGCATCGATCGCCTCCGGTTTAATTAGCCAGTCTAATTAATTCAGGAGGAAACGAGGACGTCTAGATGTTCCCTGCGGACACTGGACAAGGAGTAGGTTATGAGAGTTGGGCTCACCTAGTATAGTTTCAAAAATTTATTCGTGAATGTGACACGTCAAACAAGATCTTTCGTAGGTGTAAGATTGCTAGGCTTTAGTATTTTCTGGACGCACCGTGCTGTTATCTTTTTTCCTCAGTCGATAGTCCTCTCCCCTCCTCCTTTGCCGGCCTCAGCGATGTGGAATGCATTAACGCCGTTAGAACATCCACACCCGGGCACCTCAAACTCGTTTCAAACGCCCGAACGAATTGTCCGGTCAGTGATCGGTCACAAAAATACGATCTAGACAGACTCTTTAAACGAACTTTAAACATCCGGGCTGACTGACACCCTTTATATCTAGCTCAAATTTGGTGTCGATATGGAGCGCCCGGGTGCGTCCGTCATATCAGACCCGCCAGCCCTATCCCACCACAAATTACACAAAATTCGCCGCCTTGACCTACCGGATCCATTTTCTCTCTCCTTTCTTCTTCATCCTCCGTGTCGGACGTCTCGCAGTTCTGTCACCACCCTTGCTCTGCAGCCGTTCCAAGTCTCTACGCCTCCGGCACCGACACAACAGTCCTCTCTCCGGTCCTCGCCGCCGGGGACGTCGTCGTGAAGCGGCTCCCTACCGGCAAGGCACCCGAACCCGATGGGTTCACGGTGGAGTTCATGCGCTCCTGCTAGCCTATCATCAAGGCTGATTGCGCCATGTTCGACAAACTCTAGGCCATGAACGGTAGGGGTTTTCACAAGCTTAACAAAGTGCTACTCATCCTCCTCCCCAAGAAACCAGACGCGTCTGCACTCACCGACTACCGGCTGATCAGTTTGATCATCTCCTGGCTAAACTATTTGTGGAAGTTTTTTCCCTGCGGTTGGCGTCGCGGATGGGGCAGATTGTATCCGTCGATTAGAGCGCTTTCCTCGCCGGACAAAGCGTGTATGGCAACTTCCTTCTGGTGCAACAAACGGCACGCTTGCTGCACAACCTAAAGGCCTCGAGAATCCTCCTCAAGTTGGACATCACGAAGGCCTTCAACATAGTCTCCTGGCCCTTCCTTCTGCAAGCTCTACGACACCTTGGCTTTGGGCACCCCTGGTGCGAATGGGTGTGCATCCTCATCTTGATACGTCTCCGTCATATCTATAATTTTTTATTGTTCCATGTTAATATTATGCAACTTTTATATACTTTTGGCAACATTTCATATTATTTTTGGGACTAACATACTGATCCAGTGCCTAGTGTCAGTTCTTGTTTGTTGCATGATTGTTGTTTTGCAGAATATCCATATCAAACGAACTCCAAACGCGATAAAACTTTACGGAGATTTATTTTGGAATATATGTGAATTTTCGGAAGAAGAATCAATGCAAGACGGTGCTCGAGGGGCCACTAGGCACCAGGGCGCGCCAGGGGGTGCTCGGCACGCCCTGATGGGTAGTGGGCACCTCGTAAGGCAGTTGCTGCCCTTCTTTCACCGCAAGAAAGAAAATTTATGGAAAAAATCGTGTTAAAATTTCAGCCCAATCAGAGTTACGGATCTCTGAAAATTTAAGAAACGGTGAAGGGCCAGAAAACAGGAACATGAAACAAAAGAGAACAGAAAGAGAGACCCAATTTCGGAGGGGCTCTCGCCCCTCCACCGCCATGGAGGCCATGGACCAGAGGGGAAACCCTCCTCCCATCTAGGGAGGAGGCCAAGGAATAAGAAGAAGGAGGGGGCTCCCCCCCCCCACTCTCCCGATGGCGCCGGAGTGCCACCGGGGCAAGGATCATGACGGCGATCTACATCAACAACCTTGCTACCGTCAACACCAACTTTCTCGCCCTCTATGCAGCGGTGTAACCTATCTATTCCCGCTGTAATTATCTACTTAAACATGGTGCTCAACACCATATATTATTATCCAATGATATGTGGTTATCCTATGATGTTTGACTAGATCTGTTTTGTCCTATGGGTTAATTGATGATCATGATTGGTTTGAGTTGTATATTTTATTTGGTGATGTCCTATGGTGCCCTCCGTGTCTCGCAAACGTGAGGGATCCCCATTGTAGGGTGTTGCAATACGTTCATGATTCTCTTATAGTGGGTGGCGAGAGTGACAGAAACTTATACCCGAGTAAAGGGGTTGTTGCGTATGGGAGTAAAGATGACTTGATACTTAATGCTATGGTTAGGTTTTACCTTAATGATCTTTGGTAGTTGCGGATGCTTGCTAGAGTTCCAATCATAAGTGCATATGATCCAAGTACGGAAAGTATGTTAACGCATGCCTCTCCCTCATATAAAATTGCAATGATGATTACCGGTTTAGTTATCGATTGCCTAGGGACAAATAACCTTCTTGTGTGACAAAAAACTATTTACTAAACAACTAACTTTTATTATCTTGCATTTTATTCATAGTTTTATTCTTGCAAAGTAGTTCTAGCATCACACCTACAAAAAAGTTTCATACTTGTTCTAGGTAAAGCAAACATTAAAGTGTGTGTAGAGTTGTATCGGTGGTCGATAGAACTTAAGGGAATATTTGTTCTACCTTTAGCTCCTCATTGGGTTCGACAATCTTATTTATCAAAAAAGGCTACAAACGATCCCGTGGGTTATCACATCTCTACGGCGTCCACGCGCGTCCTCATCAATGGCAACCCCGACCCACCGGTGGACCACGCGTGCGGGATCCCCCGGGGTGACCCCACCCCCCATCTTCGCCATCGTGATCGACATGCTCAACTTGCTGCTACAGCATAGAGTCGCGCCGGTATGCTTCAACAGCTCACCACCTAGCATGCAGCGTCTACCATTTCCCTGTTAGGCAATGACGTGGTCCTCTTTTGCCACCCGACCACCATCGAGCTAGCCACCATCCGCGAGCTGCTCCGGGTCTTCGGTGATGCCTCGGGACTCCTTACCAACTTCCTACAAGGCTAAAATGCTCCGCCACCCCATCTATTACGGTGATGAGGTATTAGCTCCACACTCACGTGCGCGGGCACCACATTCCCCATGTGTGTCTGGGCCTCCCCCTGTCCATCTGCAAGATCCCCTCTTCGGCTCTGCTACCACCATGCTTGTGCACAAACTTAAGGCAATCGCGATCAATCAAACGATCCTGAAGAAGATCGCGCGTGTCACCCTTGGCATTGCCGATGAGACACCAAATCGGGTAGCTATCTTTTCGGTTGGCCGCGCGTCTGCCGTCCTTTGGAGTTTGGTGGCCCTGTCGTGCGCGACCTACATCTCATCGGCATCTCGCTATGAGATGCCATTGGCTATGGCTCAAAGCCATGGACCATTCTCGCCCATGGCACCACCTGCAGACCCCCCCCCCTCTGACGACCTGACTAGCCATTTCTTCCGCGCCTCCACATCTTGGCGATGGGAGAACTTGTCGTTTCTGGAGTGACCACTGGCTCAACAACGATACATCTCCATTGTATATACTTTTTTAAACACTTTTGCTCTTGTTTTGAACTCTAATTTGCATGATTTGAATGAAACTAGCATGGACTGACGCTATTTTCAGCAGAACCACCATGGTGTTGTTTTTGTGCAGAAATAAAAGTTATCAGAATTAGACGAAACTTTGTGGAGATTTTTAATTGAATAAATAAAAAATACTGAAATGAAAATCCACTAGAGGGGGCCACCTGCTGTCCACTGGACAACATGGCGCCTCTACCCCCCCCCCCCCCCCCCCCCCGGGCGCGCCCGATGTCTTGTGGGGCCCATGGGCGGCCGTCTGACCTAATTCCAAGCCTATAAATTTCATCTTCCCGAGAAAAATATAGGAGAAGTTCCATCGCGTTTTACAATGCAGAGCCGCCACCACCTCCTGTTCTTCATCGGGAGGGCCGATCCGGAGTCCGT
The DNA here is from genome assembly GCA_963921465.1 of Triticum timopheevii. NCBI lineage: Eukaryota > Viridiplantae > Streptophyta > Magnoliopsida > Poales > Poaceae > Triticum > Triticum timopheevii. The sequence continues at coordinate 252,076,600 of OY997262.1, read as the reverse complement.
TCGGGGCTCTAGAGAGGGGGATTCATCACAGCCATCATCATCAACCCTTCTTCATCAACAATTCCATGATTCTCACCGCCGGGAGTGAGTAATTCCTTCGTAGGCTTGCAGGCTGGTGATGGAGATGGATGAGATTTGTCATGTAATTTAGTCGATTTGTTAGGGCTTGATCCCTAGTATCCACTATGTTCTGAGATTGATGTGGCTATGACTTTGCTATGCTTAATGCTTATCACTAGGACTTGAGTGACATGATTTCAGATCATGAATATATTTGAGTTCTCGATCCTATCTGCCAGTTGTATGCACTTGTTATTGTTCTGAGCCATAGTTCCCAAGGTGAGAATAATTGGGATACTCTCTGGGGATGACTGTAATTCGAGAAGTTCATGTATTCACCACGTGTTAATGCTTTGTTCTGGTTCTCTATTAAAAGGAGGACTTAATTACCCTTAAATTTCCTTATGGACCCTACTGCCACGGGAGGGTAGGACAAAAGATGTTATACAAGTTCTTAATATAAGCACGTATGATTATATATAGAATACATGCCTACATTGAATTGATGAATTGGAGCTATTATGTATCGCTCTAGGTTGTGATTGTTACATGATGAATGCCATCCATACAAATATCTATCGCTGATCCAATGCCTACGCTTTGCTCATATTGTCTTTGCTAAGTTACTACTACTACTGTTGTTGTTGTTGTTGTTGTTGTTACAATCACAAGAAAACTGTTATTGTTACTGTTACACTTACTATTGCCACTATCAAACTATCATACTACTATGCTACTAAATACTTTGGTGCAGAGAAATTACTTTGTACGTGTGGTTGAATTGACAACTCAACTGCTAAGACTCATAAATATTATTTGGCTCCCCTTGTGTCGAATCAATAAATTTGGGTGAAATACTACTCTCGATGATTGTTGTGATCCCCTGTACTTGTGGGTCATCAAGACTATTTTCTGACGCTGTTACCAGGGAGCATAGCTCTATTTATTGAGTTCACTTGGGAATTATATATCTGTTGATCGCTATGAATAACCTAAAAGATTCTAAGACTAAGATCGTACCCTCTAAGACGAAGGAAGGTAAGGAACTACCATCTAGCTCTGTACTTGAGTCACCTTTTGTTTTAAGTAGGCCAACAACACCACCACCTGCTATTCAATCTGACATGTCACAAGTAGTTGAGGATATTGCTTCTATTATAAATGATATTCATGATGATCCTAGTACTTTGTGCTACTTGTGAGCTGCGTTGGGATTTTACCCGAAGAGGAAGGGTGAAGCAGTACATTAGAGATAAGTATTTCCGTCGGTGAGAACCAAGGTTATTGAACTAATAGGAGAATCAGACAAACCCCAGTGAACAGCACCTGAACACACAAAAGCAAATACTTGCACCCAACGCGGGTAAGGCCCTGTTTGTTTGGGCTTTTGCTTCTGGTTTTGCAGCTTTTTCACTTTGAACAAAAAGCCATAAAAGCTCATAAATAGGTGGTTTTGGAGCTTTTATGGGTTTTGATGAATCAATATAACAATATTTGGCTCCAAAAGCCATAAAAGCTCCAAAAGCACCTATTTAGGAGCTTTTATGGCTTTTTGGCGAAAGTGAAAAAGCTGCAAAAGTAGAAGCAAAAGCCCAAACAAATAGGGCCTAAGAGGGCTGTCAATCGCCTTGAACTCGTTACTTGCAAGGATTAAATCTTGTATATGTAGATAGGTAAATTGCACAACAAAAGAAAAGTAAATAAATTGCAGTAAGGTATTTTTGGTTTTTATAATATGATTAAGTAGACCAGGGGGCCATAGTTTTCACTAGAGGCTTCTCTCTCTCAAAACATTAGCATACGATGGTTGACAAACTACTGTTGGGCAATTGATAGAAAAGCGCATAGGTATGACGTTATTAATGGCAATGATCACACATATAGGCATTACGTCCGTCACAAGTATACCGGCTGCTACCTGCATCTACTACTATTACTCCACTAATCCACCGCTATCTAGCATGCATCTATTGTATTAAGTTCATGAAAAACAAGGTAACGCTTTAAGCAAGATGACATGATGTAGACAAACTAAACTCAAGCAATATGAATAAATCCCATTGTTTTATCCTGAGTATCAACAATACAAATACGTGCCTCGGTACACCTTTTGTCACGACATGAAGACACCACAAGATTGAACCCACTACAAAGCACATCTCCCACATAAGATAAATCAATCTACTTGGCCAAACCAAACGGATAGATCGGAGAGAAATATAAATCTATCATAATCATGCATAATAAAGTTCAGAAAAGACTCCATTACTTTCAGTGAATAATCTGATCATAAACCCACAATTCATCAGATCCCAATAAACACACCACAAAAGAAGATTACATCCGATAGAACTCCAAGGAGATCACGGAGAATATTGTATTGAAGATCAAAGAGAGAGAAGAAGCCATCTAGCTACTAGCTATGGACCCGTAGGTCTGTGGTGAACTACTCACGCATCATCGGAAGATAGCAAGGATGATGTACAAGCCCTCCGTGAATGATTCCCCCTCCGGCAGAGTACCGGAGAAGGCCTCCAGATGGGATCGCAGAAAAACAAAAGCTTGCGGCGGCAGAATTTTTTTCCGGGTGGCTCTCTGGGGGTTTCCCAATATTTGAGAATTTATAAAAGTGGAATTACGTCAGACGGGGGCCACATGGGGCCCACGAGATAACAGGGACGTGCCATGTTGCCTTGCCGTCTGGTCTCCTCTCGAAGCTTTTAGGGTCTCTTTTGTCCAGAAAAAAACCGTCAAAAGTTTCGTAGCGTTTGGACTCTATTTGGTACTGATTTTCTAGAAAAACAAAAACAAGCAAAAAAACAACAACTGGCACTAGGCAGTGGGTTAATAGGTTAGTTCCCCGAAATGATATAAAATAGCATAAAATGCATATGAAGCATCAAAGATTGATAATATAATAACATGAAACAATAAAAAATTATAGATACATTAGAGATGTATCAGCATCCCCAAGATTAATTCCTGCTCGTCCTCGAGTAGGTAAATGATAAAAATAATATTTTTGATGTTGAATGCTACATGGCATGTTTATCATGCAATATCTTTACTGTATAAATGATGAGAAACGATGAAGTAATAATATCAACATAATAATATCAAAATAATAATATCCATGAATATAAGAAACATAATCAGTACTTTTTGAAAATATACGATCCTTCATGAATGTTATCCCCACTCATTTTATCATGTTATCATGGCATGACTCCGCCTTCACCGCATAAATATAAATCATGAGCACCCCGGTGTCAAAACAGGCAATTAGATCGTACTCCCCCTTCAGCATTTTCAACCCCATGCAATACATGAGCGTGAGCCATGGAAATAACACTATAGGTGGAATAGATTGCAATGACAGAGATCAATAAAGGGAAGTCAAAAAGGAATAAGGTCTCGCATCAACTAGGTAAATGAATGGGAAATGGAGAGGCCCATCAATTAATATCATTGCGAGGTGTAGGAATTGCCATGCAACAGATGCACTAAGAGCTATAAGTGTATGAAAGCTCAACGGAAACTAAGTGGGTGTGCATCCAACTTGCTTTCTCATGAAGACCTCGGGCATGTGAGGAAGCCCATCATCGGAATATATAAAGCAAGTTCTATAATGAAAAATACCCACTAGCATATGAAAGTGTTAACTCGGGAGACTATATATGAAGAACATGGTGCTACTCTGAAGCACAAGTGTGGAAAAGGATAGTAACATTGCCCCTTCTCTCTTTTCTCTCATTTTTTGTTGTTGGACTCTTTTGGCCTTTTTTCGTCCAGAGTCTCATCCCGCTTTGTGGGGGAATCATAGTCTCCATCACCCTTTCCTCACTCGGACAATGCTCTAATAATGATGGTCATCACACTTTTATTTACTTACAACTCAATAACTAGAACAATATGACTCTATATGGATGCCTCTGGCGGTGTACCAGGATGTGCAATGATCTAGTGTAACATGTATAATAACGATGAACGATGACTGAGCCACAAATATCATGTCAGCTCTATATGATCATTCAAAGCAATATGACGATGATCACACATTTTATGAAAACGGAACAATGGAAGTTGCATGGCAATATATCTCGGAATGGCTATGGAAATGCCATAATAGGTAGGTATGTGGTTGTTTTGAGGAAGATATAAGGAGGCTTATATGTGATATATCGTATCATATCACGGGGTTTGGATGCACCGGCGAAGTTTGCATCAACTCTCGAGGTGAGAAAGGGAAATGCACGGTACCAAAGACGCTAGAGGAAAGGTAGGAGTGCGTATAATCCATGGACTCACATTAGTCATAAATACTCATATGCTTATTTTGGAAGTCTATTAGCCCTTGAAGCAAACTACTACTCGCATACCCCTAGGGAATTTGTTGGTAGGAGTTAACCATCACCCGCATCTGATTATAACAGCACTCAAGGATTTCAATCGGAAATACAATTGCTCAAACCTCCCCACCATGCCATGACCAACACTGAGATGATAAGTTAATAACAAGATTTAATACCGATATTTCTACTAACCAATGATCATGAAACAATATCCTTTCATATTACGACATCAATAAACCATACGTTTCATATTTAGTGATCTACATGATTTTTTTATTGCATCCCCCTTGAGTACCGATCCTTCTCGGAATAGTCTTATAACATGTGCATATTGCCATTACTATTTAATAGACTCTAAAAAAGATTTAAGTGAAGCATGAGAGTGCAACTCTACAAAATATAACCACTGCCATGCTCTATTAGATATAAGTGAAGCACTAGAGCAACTACCTAACTCAAAAGATATAAGTGAAGCACATAGAGTATTCTAACAAATCACGATAAATGTGTGTCCCCTCAAAAGGTGTGTCTAGCAAACAATGATTGTGGCAAACTAAAAAGCAAACAAGCAAAAACTATGGTACAAGACTGTTGGCGTTCTGGGAACGGGGGTCCCCAGACTTGCCTGTCCGCGGCCCGCGGCGTGGCTCCACCAGTGGCCCAGTACGGCCCGTCTTCATCAACCAACACTTAAGACCCTCGTGAGGGGCCAAGCCTCACGGGGCGGACGACGCAAGGCCTCCTCAGGAGCGGCCTCACCAGGCAGGCTCGCGAGGGGGCGGAGAGATCAAGGCAAGGGGTACCTCATGAGGTTCCCGTGACGCAAGCCATGACGACCAAGGCCAGGCGGGCGCCAGCCCGTGCAGTGTCCTCGTTTCCCCTTTGGTGCTAAGCGGGCAAGCGCAGGCGCGGAGTACCAAGCCATTGGGCAAAGGTTTCCATATCGGTGCAACAAGACCAAGACTAGCAGGACGGTAGGACGGAGGTCATCATGGAGCCCAAGACGGCGTCATCGCCAACGCTTTTGACATGCGAAGATCACCTTTAGTCAGGATAGCTTGTACTAGTTGTCCCCTTTCAAATTGGCCATTGTTGGATCCCTTCCCACTCAATATTTGGGAATAGGACCAGGGTCTCTATAAATAGGGCTAGCCACCACAGTAGAAGGGGACGGATCCAGATCATCCTCATCCACACAAGTTCGCCAAGCACAAGAACACCCCTCCTCAGGAGGCTGTTCTTCTCTTGTACTGTTCATCATCAGCCCTAGAGGCAATCCACTACCACCACACAGGAGTAGGGTATTACACCACAACGGTGGCCCAAACCTGTATAAATCTTGTGTCTCTTGTGCTGTGAGTTCATCGATGTAAGCTTAGGGATCGCGGCGAGGCTGAGGGCGAGATTCGGTAGGGGGAAATATTCATGTGCACCCCAGTGTTCGAACCTCAAGGGTTTTGCCGAAACCCGATATCCGACATTTGGTGCGCCAGGTAGGGATGCGCCGAAGTCTTCCTTCCACTGATCCGCGTCCCATCGCTTCATCGCATCCATGTCCGACGCCTGCCGAGCCCGCGCCAAGTGCCGGGCTGCTCTCGCCACTCGCGTCGCCCAGATGGCTCCTGTCGGCGGGCCTCCCCGTCGTTCTCCGTCACCTGCCGCCACCGGCCTGGCGGGGAACGAGCAGCAAGCGTCCTCGTTGCACCCCTCGGTGCGGCGAGACAGCCGCACCGTCACTCCGTCACTGACCCCAGCCGGTTCGTCGTCCCATGCTTGTCGCGCCCCCACGGACGCGTAGGCCGCGCTGCTTCTGGCGCGTGAGCTCCTGCATTAGTGCCCCGTTGATGACCTCTATGAAGAATGGCTCGCCCGCATCACCGAGCTCGTCAGCGCCGCCAGGGGCTCTCCCGCGTCGTCCCTCTCGCTGCCTCGCCCTCCACCAGGTATGGGAGACGTGGCTCATGGAGCGCCTCCACCGCCTCTGCCCCAAGACGGCGCCCTGGCGCCAAGGCGCGGGGCCCCTGGATGTGACCCACCACGTCCGGCGCCCACGCGAGGAGAAGGAAGCTATCAAGAAATCCCTCGGCCTCAAGAAGGCGCCCCCGTGCTCCCTACACCGGCACACCAAGACCGCGTCCCTGCACCGGCACGGCAAGACCGCGTACTGCCTCTGGCAGCGGTGTGCGGGTACCATCAAGAGCAAGCTCCGCATCAGCAAAGGGCCCCGGTGACCACATCAGGTTGTCACGCCTTCACCCCCGAGCTCTGTAGCGTCGCCTGGTCAGGCAAGTTCAAGCCGGACCTACCTCCTCGCTACGACGGCACCCCGACCCCACGGAGTTCTTGCAGCTCTACAAGCTGAGCATCGAGGCGGCCAACAGCGACGAGAAGGTCATGGTGAATTGGTTTCCCATGGCGCTCAAGGACGGAGCCCGCTCGTGGCTCCTGAACCTGCCTCCCGGTTCGATCTCCTCTTGGGATGAGATGCGCAGATGTTTCATCGCCAACTTCCAGGGCACTCGCGACCGCCCCCCGGCCGCGGGCGACCTGCGCCGCATCAAGCAGCAGCCTAGGGAGACCCTGCAGAAATACATCCAGCCCTTCAACAGCGTCTGCCTCAAGATCCCCAAGGTGACGGACGAGGCCATCATCTCGGTGTTCTCTGATGGCGTCCGTGACGTCAATATGAAGGAGGAGCTCGCCATCCACGAGGAGTTGTGCACATCCCTAGAGCTGTTCAACTTGGCGACCAAGTGCACAAGAGCTGAGGAGGGATGCCTCTCCCTCCTCGAGCTCCCTATTGCCGACCCAGAAGAAAAGAAGACCAAGGCCAAGGATGTGAAGCGCAAGGGATTAGCCGTGCTTGCAGCAGAACTAGACACGAAGCGCGGCAGGGACCAGCCGGAGTCGTCCAAGGGCAGCCGACCGTTCTGCGCCTACCACAACCTCCACACCCACAACACCAACGACTGCCAGGATCTCAGGGCCGTTCGAGAAGGACACTTTGGTCGACGCCTCGAGCGCAACGACCGGGGCTACGACCGAGGAGGAGGACGTGGCGGAGGACGATGGGACGACCGTGGCCCTCGCCTGGAGTGGTGTGACCGACCTCGCGAGGATCGCTGGCAGGACCAGCCTCGCGAGGGCGCCTAGAGGGACCAGCCTCGTGAGGGCGCCTGGAGGGATCAGCCTCGCGAGGACCGCCCGCAGGGTAACACAGGCCTTCCTCCGCTGCTACCGCCAAGAAGGAATGACGACCATCACCAGGACGAGGGGGCTGGGGGATTCCAGGATCCACGTGCTATCGCTTGCATCTTGGGCGGAGCCCGGACCCCAGCCTCTCAGCGCATATTCAAGCAGTTCGCCCACGAGGTGAACGTAGTCCTCCCCAAGATCGAGGCCACACGCCCGCTCAGGTGGTCCAAGTGTGCCATCACCTTCAGCTCTGCAGACCAACTCAAGTGCGCGGTTACTGCTGGCGTCCTCCCGATGCTCTGTTCACCAGTCATCAGCAACATGCAAGTCACCAGGACCCTCATCGATGGCGGCGCAGGGCTTAACGTCCTGTCCGTTGATATGTTCGACAACCTTCAAGTGCCATACGATCAGCTCCAGCCTACCAAGCCTTCCTCAGGAGTCACCGACGGTTCCACCACCCCGATAGGGTAGGTCTGCCTCCCTGTCACCTTCGGACAGTGCGACAACTACCGCACTGAGCTCATCGACTTTGATGTCGCCCACATCCACCTGCCGTACAATGCCATCCTCGGGTATCCGGCCCTGGCCAAGTTCATGGCGGTGACCCACCATGGCTACAACATCCTCAAGATGCCACGAAGCGGCGGAATCATCACGGTCCCCTGCGAAGAGAGAGATACGGTGTGCTCCATCAAGCGTGCCTTCCAAGCTGCATCAATCGAGGACCCGGACAGCAAGGGCGAGAACCCTCCTGAGGCAATCCCCAAGAAGAAGAAGCAACCGCTCCGCTCAAGGGCTCAGAAGGTCGGCCTCTCAGGCGGTGCCGCGTCAGGATCAGCAACCAACGCAATAAAGGGGTTGTCAATCCCTTCACGGCCACTTGTGAAAGTGAGATCTGATAGAGATAGTATGATAAGATAAATATATTTTTGGTATTTTATAATACAGATAGGAAAAGTAAAGATGCAAATAAAAGTAGACTGAAAGCTTATATGATAAAAGATAGACCCGGGGGCCATAGGTTTCACTAGTGGCTTCTCTCAAGATAGCATAAGTATTACGGTGGGTGAACAAATTACTGTCGAGCAATTGATAGAAAAGAGAATAATTATGATATTATCTAGGCATGATCATGTATATAGGCATCACGTCCATGACAAGTACACCGACTCCTGCCTACATCTACTACTATTACTCCACACATCGACCCCTACCCAGCATGCATCTAGAGTATTAAGTTCATAAGAACAGAGTAATGCATTAAGAAAGATGACATGATGTAGAGGGATAAACTCATGCAACATGATATATACCCCATCTTTTTATCCTCGATGGTAACAATACAATACGTCCCTTGCAACCCTTATTGTCACTGGGTAAGGACACCGCAAGATTGAACCCAAAGCTAAGCACTTCTCCCATTGCAAGAAAGATCAATCTAGTAGGCCAAACCAAACTGATAATTCGAAGAGACTTGCAAAGATAACTCAATCATACATAAAAGAATTCAGAAGAGATTCAAATATTTCTCATTGATAAACTTGATCATAAACCCACAATTCATCAGATCTCGACAAACACACCGCAAAAGAGTAACATCAAATAGATCTCCACAAGAGAGGGGGACAACATGGTATTGAGATCAAAAAAGAGAGAAGAATCCATCTAGCTAATAACTATGGACCCGAAGGTCTGCGGTAAACTACTCACAACTCATCGGAGGGGCTATGGTGTTGATGTAGAAGCCCTCCGTGGTCGTTTCCCCCTCCGGTGGAGCGCCGGCGAAGGCTCCAAGATGGGATCTCGAGGATACAGAAGGTTACGGCGGTGGAATTTGTTTTTCGTTGGCTCCCTGGATGTTTTTCAGGTACGTGGGTATATATAGGAGGAAGAAGTAGGTCGGTGGCCGCTCGAGGGGCCCACGAGATAGGGGAGCTCCCTGTAGGGGTGGGCGCGCCCTCCACCCTCGTGGTCGCCTCGGCTACTTCTTGGCTTGCACTCCAAGTCCTCTGGATCACGTTCATTCCAAAAATCACTCTCCCGAAGGTTTCATTCCGTTTGGACTCCGTTTGATATTCCTTTTCTTCGAAATACTGAAATAGGCAGAAAAACAGCAATACGGGCTGTGCCTCCGGTTTGTAGGTTAGTCACAAAAATGATATAAATGTGTAAAATAAAGCCCATAAACATCCAAAACGGTAATATAATAGCATGGAACAATCAAAAATTATAGATACGTTGGAGACGTATCAAGCATCCCCGAGCTTAATTCCTGCTCGTCCTCGAGTACGTAAATGATAAAAATAGAATTTTTGATGTGGAATGCTACCTAGCACAATTCTCAATGTAATTTTCTTTATTGTGGCATGAATGTTCAGATCCAAATGATTCAAAATAAAAGTTCATATTGACACAAGAAATAGTAACACTTCAAGCATACTAATAAAGCAATCATGTCTTCTCAAAATAACATGGCTAAAGAAAGTTCATCCCTACAAAAATCATATAGTTAGGCTATGCTTCATTTTCGTCACAGAAAAATGTTCCCAAATTCTACACCTCCAATGACAAGCCAAGCAATTGTTTCATACTTAAATAATCTCAAAAAGATTCAACTTTCACGCAATACATGAGCGTGAGCCATGGATATAGCACTATGGGTGGAATAGAATATGATGATGGGGATTGTGTGGAGAAGACAAAAAAGGAGAAAGTCTCACATTGTCGAGGATAATCAACAGGCTATGGAGATGCCCATCAATTGATGTCAACATGAGGAGTAGGGATTGCCATGCAACAGATGCACTAGAGCTATATATGAATGAAAGCTCAAAAGAAAACTAGTGGGTGTGCATCCAACTTGCTTGCTCACGAAGACCTAGGGCATTTTGAGGAAGCCCATCGTAGGAATACATAAGCCAAGTTCTATAATGAAAAATTCCCATTTTGCCTACTAATGGCCTACTAATGGCGCACCTGTTTTGCCTACTAATGGAGCACTACTGGTGCGCCATTAGTATCACGCCACTAGTATTTTTTACTAATGGCACACCACTGGTGCGCCATTAGTATCTGGTATACTAATGGCACACTGCATGGTGCGCCATTAGTATACCAGATACTAATGGCGCACCAGTGGTAGTGCGCCATTAGTAAAAAAAAATAATTTTTTTTGTTTTTTCTTAATCTCAGGTCCCTATTTCACATATGAGATATCCAACACATATATATACAACAAGCATCCATATAACAATCATAGCCAACACACAAGTTCCATCATATATACATATATAGTCAACACATAGTTCCATCGTTACATATTACAAAAGTTTCACATTTGTTCATCCAACACCGTTATCCATCAATTCACAAAAGTTTCACATTGATACAAAATAAAAACACAAATGGAAAAGAAGCACTCCATCCATGCAAGCTTCCGTGAATTAAATCAAATCTGCAAAATGATAAACAAGAAGTTAGAAGAAGAAGAAGAAGAAGAAGACTAGAAGAATACTAGAAGAAGAAGAACAAGAAGAATAAGAAGAATAAGAAGAAGACTATAAGCTTATTATGTAAACTTGATCTTTTTGTGCTAACATAAGTAATTTTGGAGCTAACCTATAGGAAACTAAGCATATAAGCTCTAAGTTAGCATATTAGAGCCAACTTAGGTAAAATGAAGCTAACCTATGTCATTTTGGAAAAGAAGAAGAATAAGAAGAAGACTATAAGCTTATTATGTAAACTTGATCATTTTGTGCTAACATAAGTAATTTATGAGCTAACCTATAGGAAACTAAGCATATAAGCTCTAAGTTAGCATATTAGAGCCAACTTAGGTAAAATGAAGCTAACCTATGTCATTTTGAAAAAGAAGAAGAATAAGAAGAAGACTATAAGCTTATTATGTAAACTTGATCATTTTGTGCTAACATAAGTAATTTTGGAGCTAACCTATAGGAAACAAAGCATATAAGCTCTAAGTTAGCATATTAGAGCCAACTTAGGTAAAATGAAGCTAACCTATGTCATTTTGGAAAAGAAGAAGAATAAGAAAAAGACTATAAGCTTATTATGTAAACTTGATCATTTTGTGCTAACATAAGTTATTTTGGAGCTAACCTATAGGAAACTAAGCATATAAGCTCTAAGTTAGCATATTAGAGCCAACTTAGGTAAAATGAAGCTAACCTATAGGAAACTAAGCATATTAGAGATAACATAGGTAACTAAGTATATATATATCATTTTGGAGATCTGACATACCTGACATAGTTCAGTTCTCATTGTTCTTCTCCTTCTCCTTCCTCAGCCTGATGCGCCAAGAGCGGCGAGGCGGTGGAGGCAGTGGGATGTAGTGTTCTATCACAATTGGCGTGGTCATGTCGCCCAGCTGTGGGATCGCCGGCGCCACCACCGGTGCGTGGTCATTGTCAGGCACCACCACCATCGCGAGGCCGCCTTCAGGCAGGACGGGCACGACCATCGCTAGGTCATCCTCAGCCACCTCCATCTCTTGCCCATGGTCAGCCACCACCATCTCTTGCCCATGGTCAGCCACCACCATCTCTTGCCCTTGGTCAGCCACCACCAGCGCTAGGTCATCCTCAGCCTGATGCCCATCGTCATCCTGCAGCTCCTCATCCCCACTCTGCTCCTCTTCTCCCGCACTCCAGTCTGGATCATCCTTCTTGTTGTCTATGCTGCTGCCAGAATCACTGCTGCTTTCGCTAAAGCCAGAATCGGTGTTGCTTTTGCTACAGCCACAGTCACTGCTGCTTTGGTTGTAGCCAGTGTCGGTGCTGCTGCTCCCATTACCTGTCCAAATGCAACAATGACCGTTAACAATCGATGTGAGACAATGCCAAATGTAGAGGAATAAGAAGAGGCAGAACATACTAGCACCATCATCGTCAGCGTAGCACATGTGACACATAGTCGCGTTGAACACCTTCACGATGAGCATGGTGGCGGCGGCGTCGTACCTGAAGAGAAGGAAGTACCCCAGCCGCAGGTTGTAGGCATGGTAGAACTTCTCCCACCCACGAGACAAGTACATGTGGCCCTCCTTGATCACCAACTCCACATCCCACTACCTGCGAAACCCGCTGCCGGCCTGTCGCAGCTTCACATTATTTGGCGGATCTTCACCCAGCATGTTCATAAAACTGTCAGGCAGCCTCTGCAGTTTGGGACAATGAGTGATGTAGCAAACAACAAATATCATAATGAGATGGGTGAAGGGGAGATCTCTCGTTTTATATACCTGCGTCATGGATGATACTGAAGTCCCAAGTATCATACTGAAGAACTCGGAAGCATCCAACTCGTACTGCGGTGTGGCAGAGCGGCGGTGGCTGCTTCCCCCCATCTCTGATAAGCAGCAGAAGAGACCAATTAGTACCCTTACAACAGATCATAAAACATGCATTAGTCGCAAGTACCCCATATGTCCTATTTTTAGCAAAGTCATGCTAAAATTCACGGAAAATTTTAGCATGACCTTTTGCTGAAAATAGGACATATGGAGTGCCCGAATTTGCCAGAACGAAAGTTAATCGACATTCCGGCAAACTCAAGGACCTCTCGGGGTACAGCAGCAACATCACAAGTTGACAAGTCATACTTCCATATAGATGAAAGTAGCATGATATACTAATTACCAGATGGGGTAGCAACGGATAGAAAAAAATAAGAATGGTGTATGCACTAAACAAGATCTCATGGCTCTCATGATCATAATTCATGCATGATAAATTAGATATAAAGGCCGCAAAGATTAGTCCGGATGCCTTAAATCTTAACCACATTTTGCTATTGCTAATTTCTAGAAGTGAGCTCTGACAGCTTTCTATAATAAATTAGTCAAGATAAGTTCCTAAGCTCCTGATATGACGAAACTAGCGTACATATACCAATAAATGCAATTTGTAACAAATTGTTGTACAACAATATATCTTGTAGCCATGAAACCCTACCCTGATTCTCCTTTCTTCCTCTTGCCGAAGAAAAGTTGGCTGCAGAGGATGGTCCAACTCAGATCAGCCTGCAGAAGTTCATTGTATAATTCTGTTTAGTTCCAAGCAGTAGTTCAAGAAGTGCAAACTTCAGAAGTTTAAATTAAAGTTTTAGTTGATTTTAAAGTTAAATTAAAATTTCACTTAAAGTTTCAGTTAAAGGAGAGCATTTGCTACTGGATTTTAGGGCTATTGTAAGCAGTGCACTACTGCACTATTGTTCATACTCCTGCACTATTAGTCACTTGCAACCTACCATAAAGTTCATATATACTCCTGCACTATTAAATCCCAGGGCATGAGTTCAGAGAATTGGACTTGCAACCTACCATAAAGCTCATCATCATCAACGCAACGATACTATCTGGTTGTTGCCACCATGCTAGCTAAGCTAGAACCCTTCCAACAAAATCTCTAAACTTGCCTCTGAACCACAACAAAAAACGCTTACTTAGTTTTGACTACCTGAAGGTCAATCTCTAGGCCTGTAGTTGTATGTAGGCTCTAGAATTCAATTCAGATAACTACACTGTACACCTATCTATCATCATTTTCATTTCATTCTCATTTCTTTTCACCTATATATGTATGCGATCCTCTCCACAAACCTAGATAGCCCATTTCTTACTCTAGATAGGGTACCCAATTCACAGCAGCTTAACTGATTGATTTTAACTATCTGTATCATGAGCAAGGACTGATGACAAAACCCTAATAGAGTTCTCGCGGGATTGAAACAAGGCAGAGAGGAGAAGAGGGTCGAGAGAGGGGACCTTGGCATCGTTCTTGCGGCCGGCGAAGTAGCGGCGGCGTTGCTGGGCGGGGGCGGCTGCTCTGGGGACGGGGAGGGAGGCGCTGCGGTGCTGGAGGCGGGGCCGTGGAGACTGGGCGCGTGTGGCTGCCCGGCTCGTCGGTGGAGGCGGCCGTCGGAAGCACCTCGACGCGCCGCCGACCGAGGCTCCAAGTCTCCGGTGGCTCCGAGGGTTAGGGAGGGAGGCGAGGAAGGCGGCGCTCGCGGGGGAGGCGGGGCTCGGGGGGGAGGCGGCGCTCGAGGGGGAGGAAGGGGAGATGGAGGCGGCGGGGGCGCATGGGCGGCTGCGGCGGACAGAGGCGGCTGACGGCAGGGGCGCGTGGGCGGCGGGGGCGCGTGGGCGGTGGACGGCGGGGGCTTGATCGAGTGGGGAAACCTGGTACTAAGAAAAAATAGTAACCCTGGTACTAATGGCGCACCAGAAGCAGGTGCGCCATTAGTAACCAGGGTTACTAATGGCGCATTTGCATACGGTGCGCCATTAGTAGTTTTGCAAAAGAAAAAAAACAACAGTACTGGCGCACCATGTCCCTGGTGCGCCATTAGTGTCTTCCACACTAATGGCGCACCTGAACATGGTGCGCCATTAGTATATACTAATGGCGCACTACATGGCAGGTACGCCATTAGTGTTCATCCCATCTATAGCCCTTTTCCTAGTAGTGAAGGTATCAATCGAGTAGGAGGCTCCTCAAAAGTCCCACGCACCTACACAAACAAACAAAGAACTCGCAACCAACGCAATAAAGGGGTTGTCAATCCCTTCACGGCCACTTGCGAAAGTGAGATCTGATAGAGATAGTATGATAAGATAAATATATTTTTGGTATTTTATAATATAGATAGGAAAAGTTAAGATGCAAATAAAAGTAGATTGAAAGCTTATATGATAAAAGATAGACCCGGGGGCCATAGGTTTCACTAGTGGCTTCTCTCAAGATAGCATAAGTATTACGGTGGGTGAACAAATTACTGTCGAGCAATTGATAGAAAAGAGAATAATTATGATATTATCTAGGCATGATCATGTATATAGGCATCACGTCCATGACAAGTAGACCGACTCCTGCCTACATCTACTACTATTACTCCACACATCGACCCCTACCCAGCATGCATCTAGAGTATTAAGTTCATAAGAACAGAGTAATGCATTAAGAAAGATGACATGATGTAGAGGGATAAACTCATGCAATATGATATAAACCCCATCTTTTTATCCTCGATGGCAACAATACAATACGTCCCTTGCAACCCTTATTGTCACTGGGTAAGGACACCGCAAGATTGAACCAAAGCTAAGCACTTCTCCCATTGCAAGAAAGATCAATCTAGTAGGCAACCAAACTGATAATTCGAAGAGACTTGCAAAGATAACTCAATCATACATAAAATAATTCAGAAGAGATTCAAATATTTCTCATTGATAAACTTGATCATAAACCCACAATTCATCGGATCTCGACAAACACACCGCAAAAAGAGTAACATCAAATAGATCTCCACAAGAGAGGGGGAGAACATGGTATTGAGATCAAAAAAAGAGAAGAAGCCATCTAGCTAATAACTATGGACCCGAAGGTCTGTGGTAAACTACTCACAACTCATCGGAGGGGCTATGGTGTTGATGTAGAAGCCCTCCATGGTCGATTCCCCCTCCGGCGGAGCGCCGGCGAAGGCTCCAAGATGGGATCTCGCGGATACAGAAGGTTACGGCGGTGGAAATTGTTTTTCGTTGGCTCCCTGGATGTTTTTCAGGTACGTGGGTATATATAGGAGGAAGAAGTAGGTCGGTGGCCGCCCGAGGGGCCCACGAGATAGGGGGCGCTCCCTGTAGGGGTGGGCGCGCCCTCCACCCTCGTGGTCGCCTCGGCTACTTCTTGGCTTGCACTCCAAGTCCTCTGGATCACGTTCGTTCCAAAAATCACTCTCCCGAAGGTTTCATTCCGTTTGGACTCTGTTTGATATTCCTTTTCTTCGAAATACTGAAATAGGCAAAAAAAACAGCAATACGGGCTGGGCCTCCGGTTAGTAGGTTAGTCACAAAAATGATATAAATGTGTAAACTAAAGCCCATAAACATCCAAAATGGGTAATATAATAGCATGGAACAATCAAAAATTATAGATACATTGGAGACGTATCAAGCATCCCCAAGCTTAATTCCTGCTCGTCCTCGAGTAGGTAAATGATAAAAACAGAATTTTTGATGTGGAATGCTACCTAGCATAATTCTCAATGTAATTTTCTTTATTGTGGCATGAATGTTCAGATCCAAATGATTCAAAATAAAAGTTCATATTGACACAAGAAATAGTAATACTTCATGCATACTAATAAAGCAATCATGTCTTCTCAAAATAACATGGCTAAAGAAAGTTCATCCCTACAAAAATCATATAGTTAGGCTATGCTTCATTTTCGTCACAGAAAAATGTTCCCAAATTCTACACCCCCAATGACAAGCCAAGCAATTGTTTCATACTTAAATAATCTCAAAAAGATTCAACTTTCACGCAATACATGAGCGTGAGCCATGGATATAGCACTATGGGTGGAATAGAATATGATGATGGGGATTGTGTGGAGAAGACAAAAAAGGAGAAAGTCTCACATTGACGAGGATAATCAACAGGCTATGGAGATGCCCATCAATTGATGTCAACATGAGGAGTAGGGATTGCCATGCAACAGATGCACTAGAGCTATATATGAATGAAAGCTCAAAAGAAAACTAGTGGGTGTGCATCCAACTTGCTTGCTCACGAAGACCTAGGGCATTTTGAGGAAGCCCATCGTAGGAATATACAAGCCAAGTTCTATAATGAAAAATTCCCACTAGTATATGAGAGTGACAACATACGAGACTCTCTATATGAAAAACATGGTGCTACTTTGAAGCACAATATATGAGACTCGCTATATGAAGGACATGGTGCTACTTTGAAGCACAAGTGTGGAAAAGAGATAGTAACATTGCCCCTTTTATTTTCTTTTTTTATTTTTTTATTTTTTCTTCTTTTTTTGGGCCTTTCTTCTTTTTTGGCCTTTCTTTTTTTTTCTTTGGCCTTTCTTTTTTTTTATTTTTGGGGACAATGCTCTAATAATGATGATCATCACACTTTTATTGATTTACAACACATGAATTACAACTCAAAACTAGAACAAGATATGACTCTATATGAATGCCTCCGGCGGTGTACCGGGATGGTGCAATGAATCAAGAGTGACATGTATGAAAAATTATGAATGGTGGCTTAGCCACAAATACGATGTCAACTACATGATCATGCAATGGCAATATGACAAAAGTAATGCGTGTCATGATGATAAACGGAACGGTGGAAAGTTGCATGGCAATATATCTCGGAATGGCTATGGAAATGCCATAATAGGTAGGTATGGTGGCTGTTTTGAGGAAGATATAAGGAGGTTTATGTGTGATAGAGAGTATCATATCACGGGGTTTGGATGCACCGGCGAAGTTTGCACCAACTCTCAAGGTGAGAAAGGGCAATGCACGGTACCGAAGAGGCTAGCAATGATGGAAAGGTAAAAGTGCGTATAATCCATGGACTCAACATTAGTCAAAAGAACTCATATAATTATTGCAAAAATCTAGAAGTCATCAAAAACCAAGCACTACGCGCATGCTCCTAGGGGGATAGATTGGTAGGAAAAGACCATCGCTCATCCCCGACCGCCACTCATAAGGATGCACAATCCAAGGACACTTCATGTTTCAAATTTGTTACACAACTTTAACGATACGTGCATTCTACGGGACTTGCTAACTTCAACACAAGCATTCTTTAAATTCATAATCACCCAACTAGCATGACTTTAATATCACTACCTCCATATCTCAAAACAATTATCAAGTATCAAATTGATCATAGCATCCAATTCACTTCCTATGATAGTTTTTATTATACCCAACTTGGATGCCTACCATTCTAGGACCAATTTTATAACCATAGAAAATACCATGCTGTTCTAAGAGACTCTCAAAATAATATAAGTGAAGCATGAGAGACTAGCAATTTCTACAAAATTAAGCCACCGCCGTGCTCTAAAAGATATAAGTGAAGCACTAGAGCAAAAACTATCTAGATCAAAAGATATAAGTGAAGCACATAGAGTATTCTAATAAATTTCAATCAAGTGGGATTCTCCCAAAAGGTGTGTACAGCAAGGATGATTGTGGTAAACTAAAAAGCAAATACTAATACCATACACGACGCTCCAAGCAAAACACATATCATGTGGTGAATAAAAATATAGCTCCAAGTAAAGTTACCAATGAACGAAGACGAAAGAGGGGATGCCTTCCGGGGGCATCCCCAAGCTTAGGCTTTTGGCTACTCTTGAATATCTTGGGGTTCCATGGGCATCCCCAAGCTTAGGTTTTTACCACTCCTTATTCCATAGTCCATCAAATCTTTACCAAAAACTTGAAAACTTCACAACACAAAACTCAACAGGAAATCTCATAAGCTCCGTTAGTGAAAGAAAGCAAAACCACCACATAATGTACTGCAATGAAATCATTCTTTATTTATATTGGTGTTAAACCTACTGTATTTCAAGTTCTCTATGGTTCATACCACTCAATACTAGCCATAGATGCATCAAAATAAGCAAACAACACACGAAAAACAGAATCTGTCAAAAACAGAACAGTCTGTAGCAATCTGTAACTAACGCAAACTTCTGGAACTCTAAAAATCATACCAAAATAGAAAGTCCTGGACAATTTGTTCATAAGAACAGAGTATTTACTGGATTAAGTTCATAAGAACAGAGTAATAAAGGGGTTGTCAACGCAATAACTCGCAAACTAGTTTGATACTTTTGAGGAGCCTCCTACTGGATTGATACCTTGGTAGAAAATCCTACCAAAATAGAAAGTTCTCAAAAACCTAAGTATCCAGCATGCATATAGAGTATTAAGTTCATAAGAACAGAGTAACGCATTAAGAAAGATGACATGATGTAGAGGGATAAACTCATGCAATATGATATAAACCCCATCTTTTTATCCTCGATGGCAAGAATACAATACGTGCCTTGCAACCCTTATTGTCACTGGGTAAGGACACCGCAAGATTGAACCCAAAGCTAAGCACTTCTCCCAGTGCAAGAAAGATCAATCTAGTAGGCCAAACCAAACTGATAATTCGAAGAGACTTGCAAAGATAACTCAATCATACATAAAAGAATTCAGAAGAGATTCAAATATTTCTCATAGATAAACTTGATCATAAACCCACAATTCATCGGATCTCGACAAACACACCGCAAAAAGAGTTACATCGAATAGATCTCCACAAGAGAGGGGGAGAATATGGTATTGAGATCCAAAAAGAGAGAAGAAGCCATCTAGCCAATAACTATGGACCCGAAGGTCTGTGGTAAACTACTCACAACTCATCAGAGGGGCTATGGTGTTGATGTAGAAGCCCTCTGTGGTCGATTCCCCCTCCGGCGGAGCGCCGGCGAAGGCTCCAAGATGAGATCTCGCGGATACAGAAGGTTACGGCGGTGGAAATTGTTTTTCGTTGGCTCCCTGGATGTTTTCGAGGTACGTGGGTATATATAGGAGGAAGAAGTATGTGGGTGGCCGCCCGAGGGGCCCACGAGATAGGGGGCGCGCCCTGTAGGGGGGGGCGCGCCCTCCACCCTCATGGCCACCTCGGCTACTTCTTGGCTTGCACTCCAAGTCCTCTGGATCACGTTCATTCCAAAAATCACGCTCCCGAAGGTTTCATTCCGTTTGGACTCCGTTTGATATTCCTTTTCTTCAAAATACTGAAATAGGCAAAAAAACAGCAATACGGGTTGGGCCTCCGGTTAGTAGGTTAGTCCCAAAAATGATATAAATGTGTAAAATAAAGCCCATAAACATCCAAAACGGGTAATATAATAGCATGGAACAATCAAAAATTATAGATACGTTGGAGACGTATCACCTAACTACACGCGCCTTCGTGGCCGACGCCATCATCAACAACGGGCCACGGGAGACCGGCGCCAACCCCATCCAGATAAGCGGTGGTGACGTCCCGATGCTACCGCCTTGCGCCGGGCCTGGCGAGAGCTCGGGGGCACGTAGCTGTCGTCGCTCGTCTCCGGAGTCACGAAGGGCTCGGGAGAGTCGCTGGACTCCCAAGCGCCGCTGCTGCTGTCGGAGGAGCCGCTGGAGGAGCGAATGGCAGGCCCAGCCCCTGCCGTGTCGACGTCTTGACTACCCCCACCAGGGAAGTACTCTAGGTGGTGGCCTTCCACGTCGAAGACCTTGAAGGACAACAAGGAGGCGCCATCGTATTCGAAATGGATCACGAGGGAGCCCCCCGTTCGGCAGACCCGGGCGACGTCGCCCCAGCCTCGGGTCATAAAGATCTTGCCCGGGGAAAAGACCTCAACCTCCGCTCCGGTCGCCGGGGCACCACAGTCGGCGTGCTGCAACCAAAGCTCGAGAGGCCCGGCATCTCGGTGGAGAAGAACGAAGGGAAGCGGATCCAGGTGCTCGGAGGCATCACCGCATGCAGCACGAGCTCGCGAGAGGAGTCCGCGGTGTGGACTCCCAGGGCGACAGCACACGCCACGTTGGCGCATCGACCGCGGCTCCGGTGCAGTCGGCGCCGCTCGCCGCCCCTTTCTCCGGAGCCCTCGGCTGGGGAGCACTCGAGTAGCGGGTACCCAGGAGGTAGCTGCTCGCACCAAGGCCTTGTCATCTCCAGCCTCATAACCTCGCCGCGGCGGCGGTGGACTGGTCTTTTCTTCGGCGGAAGCAGACCGGGTCTGTCCCGGGGAGCCTTCCCCTTCTCTTCGACCGAGAATCTACGGATCGGCGCCATTGGCGTCAAGGCTGGAGGTGGAGCAGGGAGAAGAAGCAGGCGGAGCAAGAAGAGATGGGTGATGGGGGCTTCCACCCCCCTCATTTATAGCCCAAGGAAGGCCAACCGTCGACCTCCACGATCGCAGGTAATGATGGCCCTTTTTGCAAGCAGCAGGGACTCGTCAAGTCGGGCAGTTGCCGAGGCAGCATGGGGAAGTGGAGACGCCCATGTCCAATCAGTCACCACGCCTTGACCAAGGTTGCGGGCTGCTGGGGCCTGCGGCGCTCTGCACTTGCCCTTTGGCTTCGCCGCTAAGCCAAGTCCGAGCACGCCTTGGGCCCGGGGGCTACTGTCGGTGTTCTGGGAACGGGGGTCCCCAGACTTGCCTGCCTGCGGCCCGTGATACGTCCATTTTGCATCATACTTTTATATCAATATTTATTGCATTATGGGTTGTTATTACACATTATATCACAATACTTATGTCTATTCTCTCTTATTTTACAACGTTTATCATGAAGAGGAAGAATGCCGACAGCTGGGATTCTGGCTGGAAAAGAAGCAAATATTGGAAACCTATTCTGCACAACTCCAAAAATCCTGAAACTCCACAAAAGTCATTTTTGGAATTAATAAGAATTATTGAGCAAAGAAAGTACCAGAGGGGGCCCACACCCTGGCCAGGAGGGTGGGGGGCGCGCCCCCCTTACTGGGGGCGCCCCCTGTCTCCTGGGCCCCCTATTGGCCCTCCGATGCCCATCTTCTGCTATATGAAGCCTCTTACCCTAGAAAAAATCATAAGCAAGCTTACGGGACGAAACTCCACCGCCACGAGGCGGAACCTTGGCGGAACCAATCTAGGGCTCCGGCGGAGCTGTTCTGCCGGGGAAACTTCCCTCCGAGAGAGGGAAATCATCACCATCGTCATCACCTACGATCCTCTCATCAGGAGGGGGTCAATCTTCATCAACATCTTCACCAGCACCATCTCCTCTCAAAACCCTAGTTCATCTCTTGTATCCAATCTTGTATCAAAACCACAAATTGGTACATGTGGGTTGCTAGTAGTGTTGATTACTCCTTGTAGTTGATGCTAATTGGTTTACTTGGTGGAAGATCATATGTTCAGATCCTTAATGCATATTAATACTCCTCTGATCATGAACATGAATATGCTTTGTGAGTAGTTACGTTTGTTCCTGAGGACATGGGTGAAGTCTTGCTATTAGTAGTCATGTGAATTTGGTATTCGTTCGATATTTTGATGAGATGTATGTTGTCTCTCCTCTAGTGGTGTTATGTGAACGTCGACTACATGGCACTTCACCATTATTTGGGACTAGAGGAAGGCATTGGGAAGTAATAAGTAGATGATGGGTTGCTAGAGTGACAGAAGCTTAAACGCTAGTTTATGCGTTGCTTCGTAAGGGGCTGATTTGGATCCACTAGTTTCATGCTATGGTTAGGTTTACCTTAATACTTCCTTTGTAGTTGCGGATGCTTCCAATAGAGGTTAATCATAAGTGGGATGCTTGTCCAAGAAAGGGCAGTACCCAAGCACCGGTCCACCCACATATCAAATTATCAAAGTACCGAACGCGAATCATATGAGCGTGATGAAAACTAGCTTGACGATAATTCCAATGTGTCCTCGGGAGCGTTTTTCTCATTATAAGAAATTGTCCAGGCTTGTCCTTTGCTACAAAAAGGATTGGGCCACCTTGCTGCACCTTATTTACTTTCATTGCTTGTTACCCGTTACAAATTATCTTATCACAAAGCTATCTGTTACCTACAATTTCAGTGCTTGCAGAGAATACCTTACTGAAAACCGCTTGTCATCGTTGGGTTCGACACTCTTACTTATCGAAAGGACTACGATAGATCCCCTATACTTGTGGGTCATCCAGACTCTTTTCTGGTGCTATTGCCGGGGAGTGAAGCGCCTTTGGTGAGTGGAACTTGGTAAGGAAAAATTTATATAGTGTCCTTAAATTTTCTGTCACTTGTTACTATGGAAACTAATCCTTTGAGGGGCTTGTTCGGGGCATCTTCGCCCTGACCAGTAGAGCAAAGAGTTGTGCCTCAACCTACTGAACCTACTAAAAATGTTTACTTTGAGATTCCTTCGGGTATGATAGAGAAACTGCTAGCTAATCCCTTTGCAGGAGATGGAACATTGCATCCCGATTTACACCTTATCTTTCTGGATGAAGTTTGTGGATTATTTAAGCTTGCAGGTATTCCCGATGATTTTGTTAAGAGGAATGTCTCCCCTTTATCTTTGAAGGGAGATGCATTGACATGGTATAGGCTATGTGATGATACGGGATCTTGGAGCTATAAACGATTGAAATTGGAATTTCACCAGAAGTTCTATCCTATGCATCTTGTTCATCGTGATCGTAATTACATATATAATCTCTGGCCTCGCGAAGGAGAAAGCATCGCTCAAGCTTGGGGGAGGCTTAAGTCAATGTTATATTCATGCCCCAATCATGAGCTCTCAAGAGAAATGATCATTCAAAATTTTTATGCTCGGCTTTCTCTAAATTATCGCACCATGCTCGATACTTCCTGTGCTGGTTCTTTTATGCTGAAGACTACTGAATTCAAGTGGGATTTATTGGAAAGAATTAAACGCAACTCTGAAGATTGGGGTTCCGACAATGGTAAGGAGTCAGGTATGACACCTAAGTTTGATTGTGTTAAATCTTTTATGGATACTGATGCTTTTCGTGGATTTAGCGCGAAATATGGACTTTACTCTAAGATAGTAGCTTCTTTATGTGAATCTTTTGCTACTCACGTTGATCTCCCTAAGGAGAAGTGGTTTAAATATAATCCTCCCATTGAAGTAAAAGTAGTTCCACCTGTTACAGTTGAAGAAAAGACTATCACTTATGATGATCCTATTGTTCCTACTACTTATGTTGAGAAACCGCATTTTCCTGTTAGAATAAAGGATCATGCTAAAGCTTCAACTTTGGTTTGTAAGAGTAATACTAGAACATATACACCTCCTGAGCAAATTAAAGTTGAACCTAGTATTGCTATGGTTAAAGATCTCTTGGATGATAAAGATGGGCATGTTATTTACTTCTGTGGTGAAACTGCTAATATTGCTAGACACGATACTAAGATACATAGACCTGTTGTAGGCATGCCTGTTATTTCTGTTAAAATAGGAGATCATTGTTATAATGGCTTATGTGATATGGGTGCTAGTGCTAGTGCAATACCTCATTCCTTATATATAGAAATTATGCATGATATTGGACCCGCTGAGTTGGAAGGTATTGATGTCACTATTAAGCTTGCCAATAGAGATACTATTTCACCAGTTGGGATTGTTAGAGATGTTGAAGTCTTGTGTGTGAAAGTTAAATATCCTGCTGATTTTCTTGTTCTTGGCTCTCCACAAGATCACTTTTGTCCCATTATATTTGGCAGACCCTTCTTGAATACTGTTAATGCTAAGATTGATTGTGAAAAGGATGTTGTTACCATTAGCTTGGGGGATATGAAACATGAGGTTAATTTTGCTAAGTTCCGTAGACAACCCCGTGATAAAGAATTGCCTAGTAAGGATGAATTTATTGGTCTTGCTTCTATTGTCGTGCCTCCTACTGATACGTTAGAACAAATTTGCTAGACCATGAAAATGATATGTTTATGAATGAAAGAAGGGAAATAGATGAAGTATTTCTTAAACAGGGTCCTATTCTAAAACACAACTTGCCTGTTGAAATCCTAGGGGATCCCCCTCCACCCAAGGGTGATCCCGTGTTTGAGCTCAAACCTTTACCTGATATATCCTGTTATTATTAGTGCTAACCTTTCAGAGCAAGAAGAGGAAAGATTATTGAAAACTCTGAAGAAGCACCGTGCTGCTATTGGATATACTCTTGATGATCTTAAGGGCATTAGTCCCACTCTATGTCAACATAAAATTAAATTGGATGAAGGCTCCAAACCAGTTAGAGATCCTCAACGACGGTTAAATCCTAAGATGAAAGAAGTGGTAAGAAAGGAGATACTGAAGCTCCTTGAGGCAGGTATAATTTATCCCATTGCTGATAGTGATTGGGTAAGTCCTGTCCATTGCGTCCCTAAGAAGGGAGGTATTACTGTTGTTCCTAATGATAAAGATGAATTGATTCCACAAAGAATTATTACAGGTTATAGGATGGTAATTGATTTCCGTAAATTAAATAAAGCTACTAAGAAAGATAATTACCCCGTACCTTTTATTGATCAAATGCTAGAAAGACTATCCAAACATACACATTTCTGCTTTCTAGATGGTTATTCTGGTTTCTCTCAAATACCTGTGTCAGTGGAGGATCAATCAAAAACTACTTATACTTGCCCTTTCGGTACTTCTGCTTATAGACGTATGCCTTTTGGTTTATGTGGTATTCATGGATGATTTCTCCGTTTATGGATCCTCTTTTGATGATTGCTTGAGCAACCTTGATCGAGTTTTGCAGAGATGCGAAGACACTAGTCTCGTCTTGAATTGGGAAAAGTGCCACTTTATGGTTAATGAAGGCATTGTCTTGGGGCGTAAGATTTCTGAGAGAGGTATTGAAGTTGACAAAGCTAAACTTGATGCTATTGAAAAGATGCCATGTTCCAAGGACATAAAAGGTATAAGAAGTTTCCTTGGTCATGCCGGTTTTTATAGGAGGTTCATTAAGGACTTTTCTAAAATCTCTAGGCCTCTGACTAATATATTGCAAAAAGATATTACTTTTGTCTTTGATGATGATTGTGTAGAAGCATTTCATATACTTAAGAAAGCTTTGATCACTACACCTATTGTTCAGCCACCTGACTGGAATTTACCCTTTGAAATTATGTGTGATGCTAGCAATTATGCTGCAGGTGCTGTTCTTGGGAAAAGAGTTGATAAGAAATTAAATGTTATCCAGTATGCTAGTAAAACTCTTGATACTGCCCAGAGAAATTATGCTACTACTGGAAAAAAAAATCTTACCAGTTGTATTTGCATGTGATAAGTTCAGACCTTATATTGTTGATTCTAAAGTAACTATTCACACTGATCATGCTGCTATTAAATATCTTATGGAAAAGAAAGATGCTAAGCCTAGACTTATTAGATGGGTCCTCTTGCTCCAAGAATTTGATTTGCATATTATTGATAGAAAGGGAGCTGAGAACCCTGTAGCAGACAACTTGTCTAGGTTAGAGAATGTTCTTGATGACCCACTACCTATTGATGATAGCTTTC
Organism: Triticum timopheevii; assembly: GCA_963921465.1. NCBI lineage: Eukaryota > Viridiplantae > Streptophyta > Magnoliopsida > Poales > Poaceae > Triticum > Triticum timopheevii. The sequence continues at coordinate 252,050,063 of OY997262.1, read as the reverse complement.
CTGATGAACAATTAGCGGTCATTAATGCTTCTCGTACTGCTCCATCGTATGCTGATTATGCTAATTACATTGTAGCTAAATTTATACCACCTAGTTTCACATACCAGCTAAAGAAAAAGTTCTTTTATGATTTAAGACATTACTTCTTGGATGACCCGCACCTTTATAAAGAAGGAGTAGATGGTGTTATTAGACATTGTGTACCTGAGCATGAACATGAACAAATCCTACGCAAGTGTCGCTCCGAACCATATGGAGGACACCACACTGGAGATAGAACTGCACATAAGGTATTTGATGACCCACAAGTATAGGGGATCTATCATAGTCCTTTCAATAAGTAAGAGTGTTGAACCCAACGAAAAGGAAATGACAAGCGGTTTTTAGTAAGGTTTTCTCTGCAAGCATTGAAATTGTAGGTAACAGATAGTTTTGTGATAAGATAAATTGTAACGGGTAACAAGCAATGAAAGTAAATAAAGTGTAGCAAGTTGGCCCAATCCTTTTTGTAGCAAAGGACAAGCCTGGACAATTTCTTATAATGAGAAAAGAGCTCCCGAGGACACATGGGAATTATCGTTAAGCTAGTTTTCATCACGCTTTCACGTTCGGTACTTTGATAATTTGATATGTGGGTAGACTGGTGCTTGGGTACTGCCCTTACTTGGAAAAGAATCCCACTTATGATTAACCCCTATTGCAAGCATCCGCAACTACAAAATAAGTATTAAGGTAAACCTAACCACAACATTAAACATATGGATCCAAATCAGTCCCTTACGAAACAACCCATAAACTAGTGTCTAAGCTTCTGTCACTCTAGCAACCCATCATCTACTTATTACTTCCCAATGCCTTCCTCTAGGCCCAAATAATGGTGAAGTGTCATGTAGTCGACGTTCACATAACACCACTAGAGGAAGGACAACATACATCTCATCAAAATATCGAACGAATACCAAATTCACATGACTACTAATAGCAAGACTTCACCCATGTCCTCAGGAACAAACGTAAGTACTCACAAAGCATATTCATGTTCATAATCAGAGGAGTAATAATATGCATTAAGGATCTGAACATATGATCTTCCACAAAGTAAACCAATTAGCATCAACTACAAGGAGTAATCAACACTACTAGCAACCCACAGGTACCAGTTTGTGGTTTTGATACAAGATTGGATACAAGAGATGAACTAGAGTTTTGAGAGGAGATGGTGCTGGTGAAGATGTTGATGGAGATTGACCCCCTCCCGATGATAGGATCATTGGTGATGACGATGGTGATGATTCCCCCTCCCGGAGGGAAGTTTCCCCGGCAGAACAGCTCTGCCGGAGCCTTAGATTGGTTCCTCCAAGGTTCCGCCTCGTGGCGGCGGAGTTTCATCCCGTAAGCTTGCCTCTGATTTTTCCAGGGTAAAAGCCTTCATATAGCAGAAGATGGGCACCGGAGGGCCACCAGGGGGCCCAGGAGACAGGGGCGCGCCCCCCACCCTCCTGGCCAGGGTGTGGGCCCCCTCTGGTGTTTTCTTCGCTCAATAATTCCTATTAATTCCAAAACTGACTTCCCTGGAGTTTCAGGATTTTTGGAGCTGTGCAGAATAGGTTTCCAATATTTGCTCCTTTTCCAGCCAGAATTCCAGCTGTCGGCATTCACCCTGTTCATGGTAAACGTTGTAAAATAAGAGAGAATAGCCATAAGTATTGAGATATAATGTGTAATAACAGCCCATAATGCAATAAATATTGATATAAAAGCATGATGCAAAATGGACGTATCAGTATTGCAATCCGGTTTTTATTGGCCTACTCTCTTCAAGGATGCTTGTAAGTTTGTCTTGTATTGTGATGAATGCCAAAGAGTTGGTAATATTAGTAGACATCAAGAAATGCCTATGAATTATTCTCTTGTTATTGAACCATTTGATGTTTGGGGCTTTGATTATATGGGACCTTTTCCTGCCTCTAATGGATATACACATATTTTAGTTGCTATTGATTACGTTACTAAGTGGGTAGAAGCTATTCCAACTAGTAGTGCTGATCATAACACCTCTATTAAGATGCTTAAAGAAGTTATTTTTCCGAGGTTTGGAGTCCCTAGATATCTCATGACTGATGGTGGTTCACATTTTATTCATGGTGCTTTTCGTAAAATGCTTGCTAAGTATGATGTTAATCATAGAATTGCATCTCCTTATCACCCGCAGTCTAGTGGTCAAGTAGAGTTGAGTAATAGAGAGCTCAAATTAATTTTGCAAAAGACTGTTAATAGACCTAGGAAGAATTGGTCCAAGAAACTTGATGATGCATTATGGGCCTATAGAACTGCATATAAAAATCCTATGGGTATGTCTCCGTATAAGATGGTTTATGGGAAAGCATGTCACTTACCTCTCGAACTTGAACATAAAGCATATTGGGCTATTAAAAGATCAACTATGACTTCAAACTTGCCGATGAGAAGAGGTTATTTGATATTAGCTCACTCGATGAATGGAGAACCCAGGCCTACGAGAACGCCAAGTTGTTCAAAGAAAAAGTTAAAAGATGGCATGACAAAAGGATACAAAAGCGTGAGTTTAACGTAGGTGATTATGTATTGCTATTCAACTCTCGTTTAAGATTTTTTGCAGGAAAACTTCTCTCTAAGTGGGAAGGTCCTTACGTTATCAAGGAGTTCTATCGTTCCGGTGCCATAAAAATCAACAACTTCGAAAGCACAATTCTGAGGGTGGTGAACGGTCAAAGAATCAAACATTATATCTCAGGTAATCCTATAAATGTTGAAACTAATATTATTGAAACCGTAACCCCGGAGGAATACATAAGGGACACTTTCCAGAATGTTTCAGACTCCGAAAAGGAATAGGTATGTGGTACGGTAAGTAAACCGACTCCAAAACAATTCTAATGGTAATTTTTCTCTGTTTTGGAATATTTAAGAATTTTGGAAAGCAAGAAGTAATCCAGGAAGGACACGAGGCCTCCACGAGGGTGGAGGGCGCGCCCACCCTTACTGGGCGTGCCCCCTGTCTCGTGGGCACCTCGTGTACCTCCCGGACTCTGTTTTCTTGCACGTTACTTCTTTTGGTCAGTAAAAATTCATTATATAATCTCCCAAAGGTTTTGACCACCGTATCACGCAATTATCTCTTGTTTTTGTTTCAAGCTATTTTTTTGACAGATCTAGAGCATCATGACATCACCCTCCTTCAACAATGAAGACAAGGATGCTTGGCTATTTAAGACAGAGCTGAAAAGAGAAGAACCTGAGGAGATCAACAAGGATGAAGGGATCAAGAAGGCCATGGAGGATCAAGCTCCGGCGGTGGAAGAAGAAAACATCCCTCAACCTCTACCTAACCTCTTAACCCCAACTGAGATTGAAGCTTTCAAGATGATTGATTTAGCTCTCATACAAAACAAGTATCTCACATAGGAAAATATTTTGTTGAAGGATCATATCGTCGCACTCAAGGGCATTATCCGCAAGTTGGAGGAGTTTTTACGCTCGATGTGCAATTATCCTCCATCATCACCACCTTCATCACCTCCGAGGACATAATCACATGGGTATGGTCACTCCCCTTGGCAACTGCCAAGCTTGGGGGAGGTGCCCCGGTATCGTATCACCATCACACTCCTATCTTTACCGTTTTACTTAGTTCAATCCTTTTAGTAATATCTTGATCTAGTAGAATAAAGTTTTGGTATGAATTAGTTTTGAGTTTTGCTTTGTGATCTCTCTATGTAATCGAGTCCGTGAGCTATATAATAAAGATTAGTGTTGAGTCAAGGGCTTTGCTATCCTGCTATGATCTTGAGAAAATAGAAAGAATAAAAAGAATAAAAGAGTTCATATTGATCTTATGGATAGTAATGACTTCACATATAGAGAGTATGAGGCATAAAAGTTGTTGAGAGTTGACAAACATAGTTTTGGTCATCGTTGCAATTAATAGGAAGTAATAAAGAAAGAGAGGTTTTCACATATAAATATACTATCTTGGACATCTTTTGTAATTGTGAGCACTCATTAAAGTATGACATGCTAAAGAGTTGATGTTGGACAAGGAAGACAACTTAATGGGTTATGTTTTCTCACATCTCAGTTAAAGTATATTGTCATGGATCATTCAAACACGTTGAGCTTGCCTTTCCCCCTCATGCTAGCCAAATTCCTTGCACCAAGTAGAGATACTACTTGCGCTTCCAAATATCCTTAAACCCAATTTTGCCATGAGATTCCACCATACCTACTTATGGATTGAGTAAGATCCTTCAAGTAAGTTGTCATGTTGCAAGCAATAAAAATTGCTCTCTAAATATGTATGACTTATTAGTGCGGAGAAAATAAGCTTTATACGATTGTGTGATATGGAAGTAATAAAAGCGACGGACTACATAATAAAGGTTCATATCACAAGTGGCAATATAAAGTGACGTTCTTCCGCATTAAGATTTTGTGCATCCAACCCTAAAAGCACATGACAACCTCTTCTTCCCTCTGCGAAGGGCCTATCTTTTACTTTATGTCTTTTACTTTATGCAAGAGTCAAGGTGATCCTCACCTTTCCCTTATTCATTTTATCCTTTGGCAAGCACCTCGTGTTGGAAAGATCCTGATATATATATATCCAATTGGATGTAAGTTAGCATGAAATATTATTGTTGACATCACCCAAAGGTGTTTACGTTGGGAGGCGAAATTATAAGCCCCTATCTTTCTCAGTGTCCGATTGAAACTCCATAACCATAAGTATTGCCTGAGTGTTAGCAATTGTAGAAGACTATATGATAGTTGAGTATGTGGACTTGTTGAAAAGCTCTATTCTTGACTCTTTATGATGTTATGATAAATTGCAATTGCTTCAATGACTGGGATTATAGTTTGTTAGTTCTCAATAAAGTTTATGATCCATACTTGACATTGTGAATAGATTGTTACTTGAGCAAAAGAAATCATATGACAAAATCTATATATGTTGCTGCTATAAGAATGATCATGATTCCCTCATGTCCGTATTTTATTTTTATCGACACCTCTATCTCTAAACATGTGGGCATATTTTTCGATATCGACTTCCGCTTGAGGACGAACGAGGTCTAAGCTTGGGGGAGTTGATACGTCCATTTTGCATCATGCTTTTATATCAATATTTATTGCATTATGGGCTGCTATTACACGTTATGTCACAATACTTATGGCTATTATCTCTTATTTTACAAGGTTTATCATGAAGAGGGAGAATGCCGGCAGCTGGGATTCTGGCTGGAAAAGGAGCAAATACTGGAAACCTATTCTGCACAGCTCCAAAAATCCTGAAACTCCACGAAAGTCATTTTTGGAATAATAAGAATTATTGAGCAAAGAAAGTACCAGAGGGGCCCCACACCCTGGCCAGGAGGGTGGGGGGCACGCTCTACCCCCTTATTGGGTGCGCCCCCTGTCTCCTGGGCCCCCTGTTGGCCCTCCGGTGCCCATCTTCTGCTATATGAAGCCTCTTACCCTGGAAAAAATCATAAGCAAGCTTACGGGACGAAACTTCGCTGCCACGAGGCAGAACCTTGGCGGAACCAATCTAGGGCTCCGGCGGAGCTGTTCTGCCAGGGAAACTTCCCTCCGGGAGGGGGAAATCATCACCATCGTCATCACCAACGATCCTCTCATCAGGAGGGGGTCAATCTTCATCAACATCTTCACCAGCACCATCTCCTCTCAAAACCCTAGTTCATCTCTTGTATCCAATCTTGTATCAAAACCAAAAATTGGTACCTGTGGGTTGCTAGTAGTGTTGATTACTCCTTGTAGTTGATGCTAATTGGTTTACTTGGTGGAAGATCATATGTTCAGATCCTTAATGCATATTAATACTCCTCTGATCATGAACATGAATATGCTTTGTGAGTAGTTATGTTTGTTCCTGAGGACATGGGTGAAGTCTTGCTATTAGTAGTCATGTGAATTTGGTATTCGTTCGATATTTTAATGAGATGTATGTTGTCTCTCCTCTAGTGGTGTTATGTGAACGTCGACTACATGACACTTCACCATTATTTGGGCCTAGAAAAAGGCATTGGGAAGTAATAAGTAGATGATGGGTTGCTAGAGTGACAGAAGCTTAAACCCTAGTTTATGCGTTGCTTCGTAAGGGGCTGATTTGGATCCACTAGTTTCATGCTATGGTTAGTGAGGGAGTCCTGGACTAGGGGGTGTCCGGACAGCCGGACTATCATCGTCCGCCGGACTCCAAGACTACGAAGATACAAGATTGACGACTCCGTCCCGTGTCCGGATGGGACTTTCCTTGGCGTGGAAGGCAAGCTTGGCGATACGGATATGTAGATCTCCTACCATTGTAACCCACTCTGTGTAACCCTAGCCTCCTCCGGTGTCTATATAAACCGGAGGGCATTAGTCCGTAGGACACAACATACATTACAACAATCATACCATAGGCTAGCTTCTAGGGTTTAGCCTCCTTGATCTCGTGGTAGATCCACTCTTGTACTACCCATATCATCAATATTAATCAAGCAGGACGTAGGGTTTTACCTCCATCGAGAGGGCCCGAACCTGGGTAAAACACCGTGTCCCTCGTCTCCTGTTACCATCCGCCTAGACGCACAGTTCGGGACCCCCTACCCGAGATCCGCCGGTTTTGACACCGACATTGGTGCTTTCATTGAGAGTTCCTCTGTGTCGTCACCGATAGGCTTGATGGCATCTTCAACCAACAACGCTGTCCAGGGTGAGACTTTTCTTCCCAGACAGATCTTCGTATTCGGCGGCCTCGCACTACGGGCTAATTCGCTTGGCCATCTGGAGCAGATCGAAAGCTACGCCCCTGGCCGTCAGGTTAGATTCGGAAGCCTAAACTTCACGGCCAATGTCCGCGGAGACTTGATCTTCGACGGACTCGAGCCACAGCCGAGCGCGCCGCACTGTGACGATGGGCATGATCTAGCCCTGCCGCCGAACAGTGCCTTGGTGGCCCCACATGAATCCGCTTCAGCCATCAGTCCGGAGCCGATCGCCCAGATCGAGGATCGGTGGATAGACGCCGCCTCGGGGGCTTCAACTTCCTCGGCGATGGAGCCAAACATTAACCTTGTCCCCCGCGAAACTTGTTATTCCGAGGTGCCGGACTCCTTGCCGGACTCCGAACCTCCCGCACCCCTACCAATCGATTCGGATTGGGCGCCGGTTATGGAATTCACCACCGCGGACATCTTCCAACACTCGCCTTTTGGCGACGTCCTAAATTCGCTAAAGCATCTCTCGTTATCAGGAGAGTCCTGGCCGGACTATGGCCAGGATGGTTGGGGTACGGACGACGAAGAAATTCAGAGCCCACCCACCACCCACTTTGTAGCCACTGTCGACGATCTAACCGACATGCTAGACTACGACTCCGACGACATCGACGCTATGAACGACGATGCCGGAGACAAACAGGAACCAGCGCCTACAGGGCACTGGAAGACCACCTCGTCATACGACATATATATGGTGGACACCCCAAAAGACGGGGACGGCGAAGAAGCAGCGGAGGCGGACTCTTTAAAGAAGCAGCCCAAACGCCGGCGTCAGCGGCGCCGCTCCAAATCCCGCCACAGCAAGAATGGAGATTCCGGCACAGGAGATAATAATACCCCAGAGAGTGCCGAAGACAATCCCCTCCAGCAAGACTCAGCGCAGGAGGATGTAGAAGCAAGCCCTCACGAGAGGGCGGCAGACGAAGAGGTTGAGGATCATAACTATAGGCCTCCCTCCGAAGACGATGCAAGCCTCAACGATGACGAATTCGTCGTACCTGAGGATCCCGTCGAACAAGAGCGTTTCAAGCGCAGGCTTATCGCCACAGCAAACAGCCTAAAGAAAAAGCAGCAACAACTTCAAGCTGATCAGGACCTGCTGGCCGATCGATGGACCGAGGTCCTCGCGGCCGAAGAGTATAAACTCGAACGCCCCTCCAAAAGCTACCCAAGACGCAAGCTGCTCCCCCGATTAGAGGAGGAAGCATACATACCTCCATCACCAGCGCACGATATGGCTGACCGACCACCCCGTGGTCGTGACAGAGAGGCATCCAGGCCCCCAGCCAAGACCGTACCCCGGCATCGCTCCAAAAGTACGAAGCCAAGAGGGAACGCGCCGGACTTGCGAGACATATTGGAGGACAAAGCAAGACAATCCAGATCCATCTACGGATCACGTGGGCGCCCCACGACCCACGACGAATACCGTCGCGCCGGATACAATAACCCCTGCCGGGCCGAGCACAGCAGACAGCGCTCTCTCGAGCTGCGTCGCGATATTGCTCAATACAGAGGCGCCGCACACCCGCTATGCTTTACTGACGAAGTAATGGATCATCAAATCCCCGAAGGGTTTAAACCCGTAAACATCGAATCCTACGATGGCACAACAGACCCCGCGGTTTGGATCGAAGATTATCTTCTCCACATCCACATGGCCCGCGACGACGATCTCCATGCCATCAAGTATCTACCACTCAAGCTTAAAGGACCAGCTCGGCATTGGCTAAATAGCTTGCCCGCAGAGTCAATTGGGTGCTGGGAAGACCTGGAAGCCGCATTCCTCGACAACTTCCAGGGCACGTATGTGCGACCACCAGACGCCGATGACCTAAGCCACATTATTCAGCAGCCAGATGAATCGGCCAGACAATTCTGGACATGGTTCTTGACAAAGAAAAACCAAATCATCGACTGTCCGGACGCAGAGGCCCTTGCAGCCTTCAAACATAACATCCAGGATGAATGGCTAGCCCGGCACCTGGGGCAGGAAAAGCCGAAATCCATGGCAGCCCTCACATCGTTAATGACCCGCTTTTGCGCGGGAGAGGACAGCTGGCTAGCTCGCAACAACAATCTCCGTAAAAATTCTGGCAGTCCGGATACTAAGGACAACAACGGCAGGTCACGTCGAAACAAAAACAAACGCCGCATTAATGGCGATGATAAGGAGGATACGACAGTCAACGCCGGATTCCGAGGCTCTAAACCCGGTCAGCGGAAGAAGCCATTCAAAAGAACCACTTCGGGTCCGTCTAATCTGGACCGAATACTCGACCGCTTATGCCAGATACATGGCACCTCTGAAAAGCCAACTAACCACACTAATAGAGATTGCTGGGTGTTCAAGCAGGCCAGCAAGTTAATTGCCGAAAACAATGACAAGGGGCTAAACAGCGACGACGAGGAAGAGACCCGACCGCCGAACAATAGAGGACAGAAGGGTTTTCCCCCACAAGTGCGGACGGTGAATATGATATACGCGACCCATATACCCAAGAGGGAGAGGAAACGCGCACTAAGGGACGTCTATGCGATGGAGCCAGTCGCCCCGAAGTTCAATCCATGGTCCTCTTGTCCGATCACTTTCGATCGAAGAGACCATCCGACCAGCATACGCCATGGCGGGTTCGCCGCATTGGTTTTAGACCCAATCGTCGATGGATTTCACCTCACGAGAGTCCTGATGGACGGCGGCAGTAGCCTGAACCTGCTTTATCAGGATACAGTGCGCAAAATGGGCATAGACCCCTCAAGGATTAAACCTACAAAGACAACCTTTAAAGGTGTCATACCAGGAGTGGAAGCCAACTGTACAGGCTCAGTCACACTGGAAGTGGTCTTCGGATCCCCGGATAATTTCCGGAGCGAAGAGTTAATCTTCGACATAGTCCCGTTTCGCAGCGGCTATCACGCTCTGCTCGGACGAACCGCGTTTGCAAAATTCAACGCGGTGCCGCATTATGCATACCTAAAGCTCAAGATGCCAGGCCCTCGTGGAGTCATCACGGTCAATGGGAATACGGAACGCTCCCTCCGAACGGAGGAACATACAGCGGCTCTCGCGGCAGAAGTACAGAGTAGCCTCTTAAGGCAATTCTCCAGTCCGGCCATTAAACAGCCGGATACAGCAAAACACGCCCGAAGCAATACCAACCAAGACCACCTGGCGCGATCAGAGCATGCATAGCAATGCGGCCCCAACCCTCGCCCGCGCATGATCGCAATAATAACACTCCGCGTACATCAATACGCTTTGGAGATACCATGGGCACAGGGGAGGGGGCACGATCGCAACAGACCCAGAGTGCGGTTCGACCACACCGGGGGCTCGCAAGTGTGCCCCCCTTTTTTTATTTTTTATTATTTTCCTTCTTTTATGTACACAGGACTCCGTTAACCAGAAGCCCTGTCCGGCGGCGAACCTGCCGAACTCATGATGCAACAGTCAGGGACTAAAGAAGGCTGCGACGAACACTCAGGTGGTCTCAATTACGAGCATTAAATTCGATTATATACACCAAGTCCGCAGCTCACCCCTGGAGGGGGACATGTTTACTTAGTCCAAATCCCTTGCTTACCGCACTATTTGTATCAGTCCGCTCTCCTAGCAGACTTTCTTTCATAAATAATGCAGCACCTTTTTGATTGCAATTGCATTACCTTTTATATATATATATATGCTCATTATATGACATCTTGCGCCCGTATATTTTGGTACGGCCTAATACGCCAGGGGCTTATGTTCCCCACTCTATGGTGTGATAAGTCCGAACACTTTCATAAGTGCGGCACCCCGAACTTATAGCATTATATGAATCGGCTCCGAATCATGTCTTGGGTCAATAGTTGGGTTTGCCCGGCTCCCACGTTTTGGTGCCTTACGTTCCGTTCTGTCGGCTAAGGTGGCAGTGGGAGAACCACTGCGATTGCGCCCCGGTTGAGCCGGGCGAGCGCCTCAGTGGAGAAAGCTAAAACTGACCAGCATGATAAGGCGAGAGACTGGTCGCTGTTCGAGAGGTTTTTTCGGGTCCTTAAAGACTCACGCCGCTTCGAGCGAAGTTCCTGACAATGTCCGACGAAGGCGTGGATAGCGCCCCGGATTCGGTCTTCCGAATACCAGGGGCTTTGCCGAAATTTAAAATTATAGAATTCTATGGCTAAGTGAGAGTGTTCAAGCATTATAAGTCCGGTTGCCTTGTTCGTTGTGTTGAGCGCCTCCCTCGATGGACCCAACAATGGGAACAAGAGTGCTCAAGTTTATCCCGAACACCCCAGCACTCGTGGCTTGGGGCCTGAAGCCAACGACTTGCCATCTCTCAGATTTTATAAACGGCCGCACAGAAGGTAATATTTTAAATTAAAAAGCGTTGCTCAAAGCGCACATGAACAAAGTTTCAGCGCACAGGATAATACATAGCAAATTCACTCAAAGATTACATTTCTGGGGCACTCATCCGCAATATCGCGGGCTCCCTTCAGGACAGTTTTATAATACATTTCGGGCATGCGATACTCCTTGCCCGGTGGCGGTGGGTCCGTGAGAAGCTTCTCTGCATCCAACCTGCCCCAATGCACCTTTGTGCGGGCGAGGGCCCGGCGAGCGCCTTCAATACAGGCGGAGCGCTTGATGACATCCACCCAGGGGCATGCATCCACCAGCCGTCGCACGAGGCCAAAGTAGCTCCCGGACATGACCTGTTCAGGCCACAGCCGGACTATAAGGCCCTTCATGGCCTCTTCAGCTACCTTGTGGAGTTCGACCAGCTGCTTCAGCTGGTAGCTTGGGGGCACCGGGTGTCCGGCCTCAGCGTACTGAGACCAGAAGACTTTTTCCGTCGAGCTCCCCTCCTCGCCACGATAGAATGCGGCGGCATCGGATGCACTACGCGGCAGATCTGCAAACGCCCCTGGAGAGCTCTGAATGCGGGTAAGTGTCAGGTATTTTACATTAACATGCTTGCTGTGCATGAAAAATGCCTTACCCGCCGCTATTTTCTTTACATCTTCAACCTCCTGAAGGGCCTTATGGCCTCGGCCTTGGCGGACTTGGCACTTTCGAGAGCCGAGGCAAGCTCGGACTCTCGAGTCTTGGAGTCACGCTCCAAACTCTCATGTTTCTCCATGAGAGCCTGGAGCTCTTGTCGTACTTCCGCCACCCGTGCCTCCTGCTTTTCTCTTTCTGCCCGTTCCGCGGCCGCACTGCGTTCGGCCACGGACACAGCCTCCTTCAGGGCTGCCACCTCGTTAGTGGCCCCTGCAATACCCATATTATCCTTGTTAATTTTATTGCAACCAAAATCCTTTTCTGTAAGGTAACCATTCAAAGTGGTGTGACTCACCTTCTTTGTCCTCGAGCTGCTTCTTGGCATGGCCGAGCTCTTGCTCGGACCGCTCGAGATCCTTTTTCAACACATCGACCTCCGCCGATAGTGCGGCAGAGGTCAGCAGCGCAGCCTGCAAACCCATATTAACATATGTTAAGCAACCCTGCGCATATCTTGTTAGATCCTCAGTCCGACTTTTCTTTCCGAACACCGAACTGAGCATCAGGGGCTACTGTCTATGCGGTATTACATTACATAATTTTAACTTCTTACCTCAAAGCCTGTTAGAAGGCTGCTGCAGGCTTCGGTCAGCCCGCTTTTGGTGAGCTGAACCTTTTGAATCACCGCACTCATGATAGTGCGGTCTTCTTCCTTGATGGAAGCGCCTTTAAGCGCCTCCAACAAGTTATCCGGCGCCTCCGGTTGGACGGAGGCCGCCGGTGTCACGGTCTTGCCCTTCTTTCGAAGGGGCCGCTTGCCGGACTCTGGAACCACTGCGGGTTCCGATGTAGAGTCCGACGCAAAGTCCGGGAGGCTGCCTGACGGCGCCTCCGGAGCCTCCTCCTGATGGGTCCCTCTCTGGGATCCCACCTCGGCGTCCTCGTCGGCGCGTGGGGTAGAGGCAGTCGGAAGTAAATCCACATCCGACGGGGCCAACGACCCGCTCGATGAGTCGGGGAGATCGTCATCGGCCGGACTACGGACAGAATGCGGCATTAAGGGCACTACGCGACACGAAAGAAATTGCATATAAAGGATCCGGATACTTACGATCTTGCCGGACGCCTGGCCCTTGGAGGCAACTCATCCTCGCCAACGGTGGTATTGGCGAAACTGTCCGGAGGGATAGTTCTCCCCCTCCTGGACCCTTCGGCCTCCCCTATTGGGGAAGCCTTCCTCTTCTTCTCTCCCTCCTCCGGGAGAGAGTACTCCTCCTCCTCCTCGTCTTCGGGGGAGGAGTACGCCTCGTCGCCAGACGCCTGATTACGGGAACTCTTTCGAGTCCCCGTGGCCACCTTCTTGGCCTTCTTCTCCGGCACCACGTGCGGTGCCGGAACCAGCAGCCCTGCTAAACGGGCGTCCACTGGGTCTTCTGGCATGGGAGCCGGGCTGATAAGCTGCTTGGCCTTCTCCGTCCATTCCTGTCAAAGGAAAGGAAAGAATGAAACCCTCTTATAATCAATTCGATTACTACAATGTGTCCCGTAATGGGGTTGAATCACTTACCTCGTCAGCCGGATGCTGCGAGCGAAATCCGCGATATTCTGTCGCGGATGCGGGGGCTTCGGTGCCCTTAAACAGCACCCTCCAGGCGCCTTCATATGTCGTATTGAAGAGCCCGCTTAGCGCCTGGTGCTGTTCCGGATTGAACTCCTGCAGATTGAATGCCCGTTCTTGGCATGGGAGGATCCGGCGGATGAGCATGACTTGGACCACGTCGACGAGCCTGAGCTTATCGCTCACCAGCTTCTGGATGCAGGCTCGGAGTCCCGTCAGCTCCTTTGGATTGCCCCACAACAAGCCCTTCTCTTTCCAGGAGGTGAGCTGCATGGGGACGCCAGATCTAAACTCGGGGGCCGCCGCCCATGTGGGCTTGCGCGGCTCGGTGATGTAGAACCACCCCGATTGCCACCCCTTGACGGAGTCCACGAAGGCCCCTTCGAGCCAAAGGACGTTGGGTAACTTACCCAACATGGCGCCTCCGCATTTCGCTTGCGTGCCCTTCACAACCTTCGGCTTGACGTTGAAGGTCTTGAGCCACAGGCCGAAGTGGGGCCGGATGCAGAGGAAGGCCTCGCACACGACGATGAACGCCGAGATGTTGAGGATGAAGTTCGGCGCCAGATCGTGGAAATCCAGGCCGTAATAGAACATGAGCCCCCGGACGAATGGATGGAGCGGAAAGCCCAGTCCGCGGAGGAAGTGGGGAAGGAAGACAACCCTCTCATGGGGCCCAGGGGTAGGGATGAGCTGCCCCTCGTCGGGCAGCCGATGCGCGATATCGCCGGAAAGATATCCGGCGCTGCGCAGTTTGGTGATGTGCTCCTCCTTAACGGTGGAGGCCAACCATTTGCCTCCCGCTCCGGACATATTCGGAGAAGGTTAGGGCAGGATGCGCGAGCTTGGGCGTTGGAGCTTGAGTACGCGGAGATGGATAATCAAAGGAGGAAGAAGGCGTAGGTGAGAAGGTAAATCCTTATCCCTTATATATAGGCGGACGAAAACTATGCGTCCCGCTGGCCTGATAAAACTCGCTTATCTCCCAAGCGCCACCATCAATGGCGCGGTTGGGTTACCCACGTCCGTATTGATGAGAATCCCGGAATAAGGGGAACACGATCTCTGCTTCGACAAGACGTGCCAAGGAAACCGCTTCGCTAAACGTGCTGAGGTGGTGTAGTAAAAAAGATTCAAACAGTGGCTTGGTTGATGTCACGCCGCATAATACGTCAGCAGATTGAACTAGTGTACATTTTATTCTCTCTACGGTGGAATGTGGAATTTATTTTGCAGAGCCGGACACTATCCTGGTGTTCATGATCTTCTCTGGATTATTCAAGGGAGGAACCCGCCTTGCAATGCCGAACATTATGCGCGCCGGACTTATCGTCATTGAAGCCTGGTTCAGGGGCTACTGAGGGAGTCCTGGACTAGGGGGTGTCTGGACAGCCGGACTATCATCGTCCGCCGGACTCCAAGACTACGAAGATACAAGATTGAAGACTCCGTCTCGTGTCCGGATGGGACTTTCCTTGGCGTGGAAGGCAAGCTTGGTGATACGGATATGTAGATCTCCTACCATTGTAACCGACTCTGTGTAACCCTAGCCTCCTCCGGTGTCTATATAAACCGGAGGGCATTAGTCCGTAGGACACAACATACATTACAACAATCATACCATAGGCTAGCTTCTAGGGTTTAGCCTCCTTGATCTCGTGGTAGATCCACTCTTGTACTGCCCATATCATCAATATTAATCAAGCAGGACGTAGGGTTTTACCTCCATCGAGAGGGCCCGAACCTGGGTAAAACATCGTGTCCCTCGTCTCCTGTTACCATCCGCCTAGACGCACAGTTCGGGACCCCCTACCCGAGATCCGCCGGTTTTGACACCGACAGTTAGGTTTACCTTAATACTTCTTTTGTAGTTGCGGATGCTTGCAATAGGGGTTAATCATAAGTGGGATGCTTGTCCAAGAAAGGGCAGTACCCAAGCACCGATCCACCCACATTTCAAATTATCAAAGTACCGAACGTGAATCATATGAGCGTGATGAAAACTAGCTTGACGATAATTCCCATGTGTCCTTGGGAGCGCTTTTCTCATTATAAGAAATTGTCCAGGCTTGTCCTTTGCTACAAAAAGGACTGGGCCACCTTGCTGCACCTTATTTACTTTCATTACTTGTTACCCGTTACAAATTATCTTATCACAAAACTATCTGTTACCTACAACTTCAGTGCTTGCAGAAATTACCTTACTGAAAACCGCTTGTCATTTCCTTCTGCTCCTCGTTGGGTTCGACACTCTTACTTATCGAAAGGACTATGATAGATCCCCTATACTTGTGGGTCATCAGTCCGCGGCGTGGCTCCACCAGTGGCCCAGTACGGCCCGTCTTCATCAACCAACACTCAAGACCCTCGCGAGGGGCCAAGCCTCGCGGGGCGCACGATGCAAGGCCTCCTCAGGAGCAGCCTCACTACGCAGGCTCGCGAGGGGGCGGAGAGATCAAGGCGAGGGGTACCTCACGAGGTTCCCGTGACGCAAGCCATGATGACCAAGGCCGGGCGAGCGCCAGCGTGCGCAGTGTCCTCATTTCCCCTTTGGTGCTAAGGGGGCAAGCGCAGGCGCAGAGTACCAAGGCATCAGGCAAAGGTTTCCATATCGGTGCAACAAGACCAAGACCAGCAGGACGGCAGGACAGAGGTCATCGTGGAGCCCAAGACGGCGTCATCGCCAGTGCCTTTGACAGGCGAAGGCCACCTTTAATTAGGATAGCTCGTACTAGTTGTCCCCTTTCAAATTGGCCGTTGTTGGATCCCTTCCCGCTCAATATTTGGGAAGAGGACCAGGGCCTCTATAAATAGGGCTAGCCACCACAGTAGAAGGGGATGGATCCAGATCATCCTCATCCACACAAGTTTGCCAAGCACAAGAACACCCCTCCTCAGGAGGCTGTTCTTCCCTTGCACTGTTCATCATCAGCCCTAGTGGCAATCCACCAGCACCCCACAGGAGTAGGGTATTACACCACAACGGTGGCCCGAACCTGTATAAATCTTGTGTCTCTTGTGTTGTGAGTTCATTGATCTAAGCTTAGGGATCGCGGCGAGGCTGAGGGCGAGATTTGGTAGGGGGAAATCTTCGTGCGCACCCTAGTGTTCGAACCTCAAGGGTTTTGCCGGAAGCCGATATCCGACAAAGACGATCCAAGCTAAACTTATCATGTGATGAATAAAAATATAGCTCCAAGTAATGCAGTGATAAATTTTAGACGGAAGAGGGGATGCCATCCGGGGCATCCCCAAGCTTAGACGCTTTGGTCTTCCTTCAGTATTAACTTGGGGTGCCTTGGGAATCCCCAAGCTTAGGGTCTTGCCGCTCCTTATTCCTTCATCCATCGTGATCTCACCTAAAACTTGGAAACTTCGGCACACAAAACTCAACAGAAACCTCGTGAGATCCGTTAGTATAATAAATATTATAAACTTTAGGTGTTGTTATAAACCCATTCATATTTTATTCACGCATAATACCTACTGTATTATAACTTATCCATGACTTATACCCCCTGATATAACCCATAGCATCATTAACACAAGTAAACTATGCAATAAAAAATAAAATCTGTCTAAAACAGAACAATCTGTAAAGATCTGGATAAAAATAAATCATACTTGTGTAACTCTAAAAATTCCGAAAAGTTAGGGCAATGTGGGAAATTTGTATATCAATCATGTGTAAAAATTTCAAATCAAAAGCACATTCCAGTGAAATTTAGTAATTCCTGGACTGAGAGCAAAAGTTTCTGTGTTTTCATAGAATCAAGTCAACTATCAACCAAATCATCCCAAAGGCTTTACTTGGCACAAAACACTAATGAAAACATAAAAGCACAATCATCACAGTAGCAATAATCATGTTTGCACACAATAACAGAAAATATTGGGTTGGTCCCAACAAGCTCTTTCTTATAGCCATTAAGATAGGCTTGAGATTTGAATGACGCTCTCGTGAAAGACAAGAATTGAAGCACAAAGGGAGCATCATAAAACATGTGACAAACACATTTAAGTCTAACATACTTCCTATGCATAGGCATTTTATAAGCAAACAAATTATCTAGACAAGAAATATCTGGCATATGCAAGGAATAAGAATAAAATATAGACAATCTCAACATAACGAGAGGTAATTTAGTAACATGAAAATTCCTATAACCATAGTTGCCTCTCTCATAATAATTACATGTAAGATCATATTCAAATTCAACAATGTAGCTATCATAAAATACCCTCTTTATGATCCACATGCATAAAAAATTTATAATCTTCCAAGATAGTGGGATTAACATCAACAAAAGTCATGACCTCTCTAAACCCACTTTTACCAAAATTTCATAAGATTGAACACTCTCTGGATATGTGGGATTATTTTTACTTAAAGTTTACACTCTTCCAAACCCACTTTCAATATTATTGCAAACATTATTATCAATAACATATTCATCACGAAGCTAAAATAAAGTTTTTTAAGATCATAAGAAGCATTATCACCCCAAACATGATCATTGCAATAAGTAGTGGATATAGCAAAATTATAATCCAAAAGCTTGTAGCTTTTCCTATCATTAGCATAGTTGACATTAATAGAGTTTATAACAACATCATTGCAATCATGCTTTTCATTCAAGGAGCTATCATGGATCACTTTATAAATCTCTTCCTTTAACACTTCATCGCAATTTTCAGATTCATAATTTTCAAGCAAAACTTCATAAATATAATCAAGTGCACTCAAATCACTAGCAATTGGTTCATCATAATTGGATTTTTTTTAAAGATTAGCAAGTGGATGAGGATCCACATCAATAATTTTTAGCAAGCAAAGATGCAAGCAAATAGAAGGCACATGGCAGCACAAGCAAAGATAGCACACAAATAGTTTTGGTATTTTTTTTATTTTTAGAGAAGTGTAGGGAGATGAAAAATAGAGGCAAAGGCAAATAAAAATTAGGTCAAGTAATTGATAGTTTGAGTGAAGGTACTTGTAGTGATTTGATGATGTCCCCCGACAACTGCGCTAGAAAATCTTTCTGCTACTTGTGAGCTGCGTTTGGATTCCCCCTGAAAAGGGAGGGTCAAACAATAGAGTAGAGATAAGTATTTCCCTCAGTGAGAACCAAGGTTATCGAACCAATACGAGAATCACACAAACCATAGTGAACAGTACCTGCACACACAAAAGCAAATACTTGCACCCAACGCACGCAAGAGGGTTGTCAATCCCCTTGAACTCATTACTTGCAAGGATTAAGTCTTGTATATGTAGATTGGTAAATTGCAAAAAAGTAAATAAATTGCAACAACGTATTTTTTGGTTTTTACAATATGATTAACTAGACCCAGGGGCCATAGTTTTGACTAGAGGCTTCTCCCTCGAAACAATAGCATACGGTGGGTAGACAAATTACGGTTGGGCAATTGATAGAAAAGTGCATAGTTATGATGTTATTCATGGAAATGATCACACATATGGGCATCACTTTTGTGACAAGCAGACCGACTCCTGCCTGCATCTACTACTATTACTCCACCAATCGACTGCTATCTAGCATGCATCTATGGTATTAAGTTCATGACAAACAGAGTAACGCTTTAAGCAAGATGACATGATGTAGACAAAGTAAACTCAAGCAATATGAATAAACCCCATCGTTTTATCCTTAGTAGCAACAATACAAATACGTGCCTCGCACCCCCTTCCGCCAGAAGGTGAAGACACCGCAAGATATGAACCAACTACAAAGCACCTCTCCTATTGAAGATAAATCAATCTAGTTGGCCAAAAAATGGATAGATCGATGAGAAATACAAAGCTATCATAATCATGCATAATAAAGTTCAGAAAAGTCTCAATAACTTCCAATGAATAATCTGATCATAAACCCACAATTCATAAGATCCCAACAAACACACCGCAAAAGAAGATTACATCGGATAGAACTCCAAGGAGATCGAGGAGAACATTGTATTGAAGATGAAAGATAGATAAGAAGCCATCTAGATACTAGCTATGGACTCGTAGGTCTGTGGTGAACTACTCATGCATCATCGGAAGGCAACAAGGATGATGTAGAAGCCCTCCATGATCGATTCCCCCTCCGGCAGAGTACCAGAAAGAGCCTCTAGATGGGATCACGGAAGAACAGAAGCTTGCGGCGGCATAAAAATTGTTTTGGGTGGCTCTCTAGGGGTTTCCCAATATTTGAGTATTTATAGAAGTGGAATTAGGTTAGACAGAGCCACAGGGGGCTCACAAGGTAACAGGGTGCGCCCTACCCCCTAGGCATGCCTTGTTGCCTTGTCGTCCCCTCGTTTGTCATCTTGTCTCCTCTCAAAGCTTCTAGGGTCTCTTTTGTCAAGAAAAAAAATTGCCAAAAAGTTTCATAGCGTTTGGAGTCCGATTGGTACTGATTTTGTGGAAACCAAAAACAAGCAGAAAAGAGCAACTGTTACTAGGCACTGGGTTAATAGGTTAGTTTCCAAAATGATATAAAATAGCATAAAAATGCATATAAAGCATCCAATATTGATAATATTATAGCATGAAACAATCAAAAAATTATATATACGTTGAAGACGTATCACTTTGCTTGGTGAAGCTATGCCACTAGGTGAATTTCTTGATGAACAATTTGCTAATGCTAAAGAACTTGAAAATGATGAAACTGATGAAAATTATGATTCACCTGCTATGCCTAGCACTCCTACTGGAACTAAAATGCCTAATGTACCTGAGGGTTATGTTATGGATGGGGAGATTGCTAGAGAATTTCTTGCTTGCAATGATAGGGAGGATCTTAAGAAGTTACTGAGTAAGCTGAAAGAAAAGGCTATGATAGAAAGAATGATATGTGATCCTAAGTTTGCAACCTACCTTATCTTTGTTACTGATAAGGATTATCAATTCTCTATTGATCCTGAACTTATTGCTTTTCATGGTTATGAATCTGAAACTATTGTTGCACATCTTACTAAACGAAATGACATTGCCACCTCATTTACTCAAGAGGAAAAAATTCGCTACTACTATATTCTTAAGTTGTTTCATTTCTCATTAGAGGGTGATGCTAAATAATGGTTTGATACTCATGCTCCTGGTTGTGTGCGTAGTCCCCACGATATAATATATTACTTCACTGGAAAATATTTTCTTGCTCATAAGAAACAAGTTTCCTTACAAGAAGTATATATATAATTTTGTGCAATCCGAGGAAGAGCATCTTACTCAAGCTTGGGGGAGGCTTCTCTAACTATTAAATGCTTTGCCTAATCATCCTCTTAAGAACAAATGAAATACTTGATATCTTTTATAATGGACTAGCCGATGCTTCTAGGGACTACCTAGATAGTTGTGTTGGTTGTGTTTTTAGGAACGAACTATTGAATAGGCTCAAGAGTTATTAAATAATATATTAAGAAATGACGATGATTGGACACTTCGTGAATCACCACCTAAACCAACTCCTAAGAAGAGAGGTATTCTATTCCTCAGTCCAAAAGATGTGCAAGAAGCAAAGAAATATATCAAAGAAATAGGTATTAAAGCTGAACATGTTAAGAATTTACCACCTATTGAAGAAATACATGGACTTGATATCCTGATTGTTAAGAAAACTTCAATATGCAAATTAGTGATCAATTGCTATCATTATTGAATGCTTAATTGATATGATGTTTAGAATTTCTAATGATGTTAAAGGCTTATGTAAACATGCATTATATGGTTCAAACTCAGCTAGAACAAGTTTCTAAATCACAAAATGATTTGCTTAATGAGATGAACAACAAAATGAATGATCATGTTGTTAGAGTAATGACTAGAGGAGGTAACGTGACTCAGGATCCTCTATATCCTGAAGGTCATCCTAAAAGATTGAGCGAGAGTTTTAGATAATTAATAACGATGCATCCAGTTCACCTAGGAAGAAGAAAAAGAATAAAGATAGAACCTTGCATGCTTCTAGTGAACATATTATAGAAAAACCTTCTGAGAATCCTAATGATGTTTCTATTTCTGATTTTGAAACACAGTCTGGTAATGAGCATACACCTAGTGATAATGATAAATATGATGCTAATGATGATTATATAGATGCTCCACTAGAAAATAATGAAGAATCTATGGGTTCAAAAACATGGTAAAGAAAGGGAACCATGGGTTCAAAAACCTATGCCATTTCCTAGTAAGGCTGTGAAATATAGAGATGAAGAGGCTTTTAATCGCTTTGTTGAAATGCTTAGACCTTTGTATCTGAGAACACCCTTAGCAGATATTATGAAAATGCCTCCGTATGCTAAATACATGAAAGATATTGTTACTAATAAAAGGAAAATACCACAGACTGAAATTTCTACTATGCTTGCAAATTATTCGTTTGAAGGAAAAATACCTCAAAAGTTAGGAGATCCATGAATACCTACCATACCATGCTCTGTCAAAAACAATTGTGTTAGAATTGCTTTGTGTGACTTAGGAGCTGGTGTTAGTGTTATGCCTTTTTCTCTATATAGAAGACTTGACTTGAATAAGTTGACACTTGCTGAACTTTCTTTGCAAATGGATGATAAATCAACTGCTATACCCATCGGTATTTGTGAGGATGTTCCCTTTATTGTTGCTAATTTCACTATCTTAACAGACTTTTGTTATTCTTGATATGCCCGAGTACGGCAACATGTCGGTTATTGGTTGCAACAAAAGCAAGGTCACTATCTTAACAAACATGTGGACCTTCTCTGAATACTGCAGGGGCTGTTATTGGTTGCAACAAAGCAAGGTCACTTTCCATGTCAACAATAATTAGCATATAGTATACTTTCTGAAGAAACAAACAAAGTGAATAGTATCAATTCTATTGAAAAGGTTAAGACAATCACTATTGGAGGTTTTGAATTCCCTCTTCCGGCTTCAGAAAAGAAATGCCAAACTCTCATTGTCGGGGCAATGCATATCCCAGTCGAGGTAACCTAGTGCTACACAAAAGTTCTTTGGTTTCATCTTACACGAAAATAGTTTGTTAATAAGACTTGATCAACCTTATTAATGGATTCTTTTTTAAGGGCATGTGGTCGATGAATTTCGTAAGCACAACCTTCTATAATCCTAGTTTACTCTCTGGTATTTACAGTTTAACAAAGTGAAATGCCATGATTATCCTGTTTTCCGAATTATCTATGCAATAAAAAATGGCCCAAAAATATTAATGCTCAGAATGTCGTAAAATTTTAACACTACTTTTTATTGAATATTTATGGAATTTTGGCACTGGACACACCCCAAGGGGGTGCACATGTTGTCCACAAGACAGATGTCTTATGGGACCCACAGGACCCCACTCACTGAGCCCACCTGCCCATTGCTTCTTCTTCCTCCAAAAAAATCGTGGTAGCTCTTATTCTTGTGTTCTTGCCCAGAAAACTGAGATTTTCGGTCTCTTTGCTCGAACCTTCATTTCTGAAACTACTTTGGGGGATTACTCCTTGGTATGTGACTCCTCCGTTAGTCCAATTAGTCTTTGTATTAGTGGATTATATTTTGCTTATTTTGCTACTGCTGGTGCCACTGAAAATGAGCTTGCATGTTGAATTCATTTGGTTCTAAGTAGTTTGAATGCTTGATATAGCCTCTAAACACTTGTAGGAGTTGTTGCTATCGATTTTGTCAAGTTTTATTAACATCTTTTTGTGGCCCAAAAATTTCAGAAATTTTCTCAGGAACATGAATTTGTTCAGGAGAGGTTCTTTGAGCCGGAGTCCTAAGGGAGTTACAGGTGGAGCACCGGACCTCAACCTCCATTGTAGAGTGGAGGTACGACCATGGAGTGGCCACACAATGCCTTCATGAGCAAAACCGGGTTTCGACATGAGTTTGAGCAATTTGCGCCAAACGTCGGTTTGACCAACTTCCTCACGGATGAGTGTGACCAGTACCAATTTCTCACTAGTAGTTTCGTGCAATTTTTTTACTTCATGCCTAGACCGGATATTCCCATGGTACGCTTTGATTTATATGCTCAACATTTTGAAATACCATTTGCTAAATTCTATGAGATATGCATGATTCCCTCTAAGGGGGTGTTGAGGGAACCTTGACCTGAGGAGTTTGAGGATTTCCTTCTTACCTTAACTATGGGAGAATTTAGAGGTGTTTCCAAGGCTAGAGTCACTAACTTGCATTTCCTATTGTGCATTACTTTGATTTATTCATAGGAAAGTGTTTGACTGCTGGGCAGGAGGGTGGTATGCTCAGTGCCCCTGACCCCACCATCTTACGTGGTGCACTTTTTGGTGATAGAACTTATAGTCTGGGAGGAATTACTGTATGCCACTTGCACACAAATAGGACTAGGGCAGTATTCGCGGCGTTATCTATGCTACACACCTTGAGAGATGTTGCTATCCGCCCCGATGATCGCTTGCTACCTAGAGTTTAATTCGACCATCAATCCATGATAGATCACCACTTTATTGATAACCACGAACCTCCTCATCATAGTCGCTATTATTTGGTATTTAGTGAGGATTCTCATGAGATTATTTCTTTGCCTGCTTCTTCTTTGTTTGACTCTAATCCCAAGCATGGATATGTCATCATGCCCAATGATATCATTGCTTAAAAGAACGAACTAGCTGCGGCAGAGAACAAGGCCCAACCTTGGGACTCTCGAGTGCCGCCGCCCCGTCATTTTCCTACTGGACCTGGTGGATTCTACGGGTGGTGATTACCAAGTTAGGCCAAAAGCCTAAGCTTGAGGGAGGATGTATTCTCACCGACATTTCATTTCATGTTCACACATTCATTTGAGTTGTCGGTGTTCATCATTTTCATTGTATATCCATGTTTCGCTTTATTTTGCTTTCCTTTTGTGTATTTGAAAAACTTCAAAAACCCAAAAATATTTATTGATTCTTTTTTATTTTTCTTTCTCGTTTTGTTAGCTCGTAGTATTAAAATAAAACCCAAACAGATTTCTCGTTTCTTCCTTTTTGATGTTTGTTGGCGGTTCTTCGGTGTAAATAGTTTTTTTCGCTTTTAATTTTTCTTCTTTAGTTCACTTTATTCAGAAAAACTAAAAACTCCAAAAATATTTTAGTGTGTTTCTCTTAATTCCTTTTCTTTTCTTTGAGTCGTCGTATGGACAAGACTTCGTAAGAATTGTTGAGTGGCTCTCATATGCTTTGTTGTTGATCTAACGAAGAGCCAATATTTCCTTGTCTTCTGCCTTGAATAAATTGTTTGCAGATTTCAACTTAGTCCATGACACACTTGTACCATCATTATTTTTACATCATTCAGTCGTGCAAGTGGAAGGCAATAATGAAAATGATTTGATGAAGCGATTATGGCAAAGAAAAGCTCGTATGAACTTGTATTGTTTTTGTTTTTGTAAACATGTTTAACTCAATAGCCGTGATTCAATATATTATGAGTAAACATGTTTGTGACGACAATTAGAGATTATAGTTGCTCGGGCCATGCTTAAGTAGCTGGGAGTAGATAATGATTTATCTTGAGCGTCAACATGCATTAAAATGATTATGACATAGTATGCTAGAATGATATCCTCCTCTTAAGAATTCAAGTGGCTTGACTTGGCACATGTTCACACATGTAATGATTCAAAACAAGTGCGGCCTTTATGATATTTATATTCAAAGTCTTTATATCCTACTCATACTCATATTCAATGTTAAATATTCAGAGTGATTCAAGACCAGTGCAACCACGAGGGAGCGACAAGCCTGCTAGGCACGTCCCCTAGGCTTGTGGGCCCCTCGTGGCAGCTCTTGACCTAATTCCGCCTCCATAAATAATCAAATATTCCTAATATACCAGAGAGCCACCCGAAATATTTTTTCCGCCACCGCAAGCTTCTGTTCTTCCGTGATCCCATCTGGAGGCCTTTTCCGGCACTCTGCCGGAGGGGGAATCGATCACAAAGGGCTTCTACACCATCCTTGCTGCCCTACAAATGATGCGTGAGTAGTAACCACAGACCTATGGGTCCATAGCTAGTAGCTAGATGGTTTATTCTCTCTCTTGGATCTTCAATACCATGTTCTCCTTGATCTTCTTGGAGTTCTATCCGATGTAATTATTTTTGCGGTGTGTTTGTTGGGATCCGATGAATTGTGGGTTTATGATTAGATTATTCATGAGATATATTTGAGTCTTCTCTGAACTTTTTATGCATGATTGTTATAGTGTTGTATTTCTCTCTGATTTATCTGTTTGGTTTGGCCAACTAGATTGGTTTATCTTGCAATGGGAGAGGTTCTTTGTGATGGGTTCAATCTTGCGGTGCTCCATCCTAGGGACAGAAAGGGAAGGGACACGTATTTGTATTGTTACCATTAAGAATAAAACGGTGGGGTTTATTCATATTGATTGATTTTACTTTGTCTACATCTTGTCATCTTGCTTAAGGAGCTATTTTGTTTTTATAGCTTAATACCCTAGATGCGGGCTGGATAATGGTCGATGGGTGGGGTAATAGTAGTAGATGCATGCAGGAGTCGGTCTACTTATCTCGGACGTGATGCCTATATACATGATCATTGCCTTGAATATCGTCATAACTATGCACTTTTCTATTAATTGCCCAACAATAATTTGTTTATCCACCGTATGTTATGTGCTTGAGAGAGAAGTCTCTAGTGAAAACTACGGCCCCCGGGTCTACTTTTATCATATATGAAATCCCAAAATACTTTACCGCACCTTTTCTATTTTATTTTATTTTGTAATTTATTTTATATATCTACCACTAAGAGATTTGGTCCTTGCAAATAACCTCCAAGGGGATTGACAACCCTCTTGTTTGCGTTTTGTGCAAGTATTTGCTTTTGTGTGTAGGTACTGCTAACGAGGTTCTGTGTGGTTGTCCTAGTGGATCGACAACCTTGGTTCTTAACTAAGGGAAATAGTTATCTCTACTGTACTGCATCATTCTCTCCTCTTCGAGGAAATCCCAATGTAGCTCAAAAGTAACAGGAATGACGTGAATCGTCGAAAGAAGAACTCGTCTGTCGAGCCGACTACCCCAAGACCGAAGTCATTCTGCCGAATAAGAGTATCGTCCTCGGCGTCGTAGACCAGTTCAGGGGCTACTGACGGTGTCCTGGACTAGGGGGTACCAACCTAGTTGGCCCATAGTCCTCGGGCCAAGCTTACGGGCCATCATTCTTACAAGGGAGGACTCCGAAAGCCTCGCACCTCGACATGATCAAGGTAGCATCTGCCAAAGACTTGGTGTGTACTCCAAGGACATCTTCGGTCACCGCCATGTGCATCTTCAGATATGTGACCGACCATCACCCTAGGTACCCCCCCCACGTGTATATAAGCCAAGGTGTTTAGCCTGTAGAAGGGATCCGATCATAATCACATCCACCCATCGATGTGTATACAAGCCTAGGGTTAGAACACTACTTACGATCTTGAGGTAGATCAAGCTTGTACTCGATACACAACCATCAATGCAATCAAAGTAGGACGTAGATTACCTCTTCGAGAGGGTCCGGACCTTGGTAAATAATGTCCCCTTCGCCCCGTGTTACACATTGATCCGAGATCCACAGCTCGGGACCCCCTACCCCGAGGTCTGCCGGTTTTAGTACCGACACCAAGGCCAAACGGTGCAGACCCCCCCCCCCCCCATGTCTAGTAGAATGCCTAGGCAGAATGCTTAGTATTATGAACTGCAATGTATAATGCAATATTATGTCCTTATGTTCTCTACTATGTCCTTGAAATAGGTATGAACTGCTATGTATGTGATATGTTGTATGTCGTATGTATGATCTACGTGCATGAATTTGTATGGATTTGAGGATGGCCAAATGGAGAAGATAAAGAACGTCGTTGCACGGACACACAAATGAGAATCGCCCCCTGCTATCAACGGACATGTCCGAACATGTCCACGGACATATAAATGGCTAAATTAGTCCAATCCAATTAGAGATGCTCTAACAATATGAAGGAGACGCACTGCCAAACTTGTTAACAGCCACCACACATAGACTACATTATTACATGTGTTGCTTTCATAAGCACATTAGCGTCACCTTTTCGTTTTCTTTGCTCGTTGAAGCTTCCAATCCGTGGCGTAGCCCGGGGCCCGAGTACCACAGTACCACGTCAGTAAGTACTAACTTTTTCTAACACACGTCATTACGCAGTAGTAACAACTTAAACCGGCCGATCAATGGAATAACACGTCAGTACGTGCGGAAGAAGCTTAACAAGTGAAACGACAAGCTTTGGCCGCCGCGGTGAAGCCATGGTAGTACCCGGTGCATATCTCAGCCGTCCGATGAATGAAAGCAAGCCGGCCGCCGGCGAGAGGTCCCACGCACGCTAGCCGATCATATCATGCGATGCTGACGACGGCGGCACGGCCGGACGCAACACCCGTACGTGGACGTATCGGCGCATGGGCGCGCACAGGTGTCGGCACGGGGCCTCTGGTCTCACCGCTGAGTCATCAGACCGGCCGGCCTGCGGCGGCGGGGGGTCGTTTCACGTGCCCGCACGCGTCGACAGCGGAGTGGCTCGACGAGGCGCCCATGCTTCCTTGCCGATGTCTTTTCGGCGCTGGACGATGCCAAAATTGTCTCCACCTGGGGCACGGTCCATCCGGAGCCTCTCCGATTTCGTACCGAGTACGTGTAAATGGAGCGCGAATTGCTCTCTCCTTTCGTAAACGTCGTGTTTTTCTGGAGCAGTCTTGGGGTCGAAATTAATGCTCGGATGCCTGGAGGTTTTGCCGCACGCACGGATGGTCCACCGTGCTGAGGTTCACGTTGATCGAATGAATGATCGGTGGGAAAACTTGATTTGGCTGAAGCTTTTGCCATCGATGCGTTAGTGGCCATGGTGATGGCGCCATGTGCCGAGCAATTAAGAGTAGTTATCTTAATGATATCTTCCAGGCTTTTGTTGACGAGACTTCGGAATGCCCGGTACTACTACATGAGTAGGTACCGCAGAGCGGGCCCGCATTCAGTGTGCAGTCCCAGACTCCGACCTGGTAGTCCGCGCTTCGTTCAATGCACGCAAAGGTGGACACCGCGCCTACCGTGAACTGGGTTGCAACGGAGAAGAGAATGTCGACGATGATCCCGGTGCGTATGTGTGTGCAGTTAGGCCAAGCGTCACTTTCCGACCGGGACGCGTGTTTTGTTGTTGGCTTCTCGTAGTGAGACACGACAGCAGCGTGTCTGCTTCAGCCTTCAGGGGGAGGAAGGCTTTCGGGTACTGCTAGAACTGTACAAGCAGAGCGACCTTGCTCGGAGAGCCGGTCAGGAAATGCAACATATATATGGAATCTCCCTCTCCTCCTCCCGTTTGAAGCACGGGAAGTTACATTCGCTCTTGTAGGAATTGGACTGTTTCATGTGAAATTCTGTTTTTTTTTGTGTGTGGGTGTGTGGGTGAATTACCCCCATTTTATTCAAATGTCAATAGAGGCGAGGGTAAAAACGCCATCTGGCATAGTCGACAGCCATATGCGCCGACCGACATCATTGTTGCTTGAACAAAGAACAAGTCTATGTGCTTTTCTATTTGATCCTCTATTCTTGTAACGAAACCTAATCATGTCAAAACCAGCGCTCCGAGTTATTATCTCATGTACTATCAAAGAAAAATTCCCACTCGTGCCCTTAGGGATAGAAGAGATTCCACCTCAAACAAAAGGGGTAGAAGAAATCACTCCTTGGCAATCCATGCCAATCCTGCGAAATTCTCTTTCTCTCTCTTTTGAACAATGGCATCCCTCTTTTTGTTGTTCAAAATTCAATGTTGTGAGGCATTCAAACGCCTATGGCGAAACTCTGGTGCTCTGGACGGGACAAGTTGTTCAATATTTTTTTGTTGAGCGGGTACAGTATTTCTCCTGACATGCTCTGGTCGTCGTTGGGCCAAGCAACAACTTGGCCCATTTCCAAACAAGGTAGAGCAGCATGCCTTGTTGATGGCAAATTCGTACAACGAGGCAGAGGATGATATAATTAAGGCGGCTGCTACGAATCATCCGGCTTATGCCAGAAAAAGTTAAGCCGCCTTGCTGACCGTCTGATCTAGCCCAACCACACCATTCGATTTGTTCCTCCCAGCCCCCGTGGAATGGTCAACGCACGCACGTCTCCCACACATCGCACAACCTGCTTCCCTTTCTGCTTCGATCTCGTAGCATCGGGAGTCGCCGGAGAGCGTTGCAATGCAGCAGCGAGAGCCGCCAACTAGTATTGCATCGGAGCACGGGTTGCCACCGGCGGGCGTTGCGTTGCGGCACCGGCGGCGAACATCGCCCGCCTTCTCTCGT
Organism: Triticum timopheevii; assembly: GCA_963921465.1. NCBI lineage: Eukaryota > Viridiplantae > Streptophyta > Magnoliopsida > Poales > Poaceae > Triticum > Triticum timopheevii. The sequence continues at coordinate 252,020,288 of OY997262.1, read as the reverse complement.
GTGCTATGTTGCAACATGCAACAACACAGCGGGCGCCGCTGCCTCTGGCCTCCTCGTTCGTGTGGCGATGTAGCACCAGCGGCCAGCGGAGCACGAGGAGTCGCCGGCGAAGCTCCATTGTAGCATGGAGCTCTGAGAAAATGCCAGAGAGCGCCGCGATGCAGCACCCGGAGCTGCCCCGCTCGAGTGCTGCATTGGAGCACGGGTTGTTTCCAGTGAGCGCTCTATTGCAGCTCCGTCGCCAGCGACTTGCAGCACCAGTAGCACCGATGAGCTGCATCACAACGCCAGCGCGCCAACGAAGTTGCATCGCAGCACGGTGGACCGTGGACAAGTTGTTGTCTCGCAACACCGGCGGTCGTGGATGAGTTGTTGCGTTGCAGCACCGGCGGGAGTTGACGAGGGCAACATCGCATCACTGGCAGCACTGACGAGCGGTCGCCTCGCCCATGTGGCCATGCGTGTTGTGTGGCAGGAGTGTGCCGGTGTCGACCCCACGATGTTGCAACATCACATCAGTGCGCGGCGGGATGCGGCATGGCGTGGGCGCCGTTGCTCCAGCAAGGTCGCTGTATCGTGGGCGACCAGTCCGCGTCGCCATGGGAGCATCTCTCCTCTCGAGCCCGACGAACAGAGATTGAGCAAGCGAGGAAGATTATGTGGAGGAGAAAAGATCGTGCGAAAGAGATAAGGATAAGGAGGCTGGAAGGGAAGCGGTGGATGGGGACCAGAGGGGCACGTGGCGAGCAACCCGCGCGGCTTGTGTCTCGTTGGTTTCAGCCGGTTGAAAACAAACGTTGTGGCTGCTACGAATCATCCGGCTTATGCCAGGAAAAGTTAAGCCGCCTTGCTGACCGTCTGATCTAGCCCAACCACACCGTTCGATCTGTTCCTCCCAGCCCCGTGGAATGGTCAAGGCATGCATGTCTCCCTCACATCGCACAACCTGCCTCCCTTTCTTCTTCGATCTCGCAGCACCAGGAGTCGCCGAAGAGCGTTGCGATGCAGCAGCGAGAGCCGCCGGCTAGTACTGCATCGGAGCACGGGTTGCCACCGGCGGGCGTTGCATTGCGGCACCGACGGCGAACGTCGCCTTCTTTCCCTTGTGTGCTGCATTGCAACATGCAACAACACAGCGGGCGCCACCGCCTCTGGCCTCCTCGTTCGTGCGGCGATGTAGCACTAGCGGCAAGCGCTGCATCGGAGCACAGGGAGTCGCCGGCGAAGCTCCATTGCAGCATGGAGCTCTGAGAAAACGCCGGAGAGCGCCGCGATGCAGCGCCCGGAGCTGCCCCGCTCGAGTGTTGCATTGGATGACGGGTTGTTTCCGGTGAGCGCTCCATTGCAGCTCCGTCGCCAACGGCTTGCAACACCAGTAGCGCCAACGAGCTGCATCACAGCGCCAGCGCGCCAACAAAGTTGCATCGCAGCACGGCGGGCCGTGGATGAGTTGCTGTCTCGCTACACCGGCGGGAGTTGACGAGCGCCGCAACACATCACTGGCAACACCGACGAGCGGTCGCCTCCCACATGCGGCCATGCGTGTTGTGTGGCAGGAGTGCGCCGGTATCGACCCCGCGGCATTGCAGCATCACATCAGTGCGCGGCGGGATGCGGCGGGGCATAGGCGTTGTTGCTCCTGCAAGCCTTGGGAGCATCTCTCCTCTCGAGCCCGACGAACAGAGATTGAGCGAGCGAGGAAGATTATGTGGAGGAGAAAAGACCGTGTGAAAGAGATAAGGATAAGGAGGCTGGAAGGGAAGCGGTGGATGGGGACCAGAGGGGCACGTGACGAGCAACCCGCGCGGCTTGCGCCCTGTTGTTTTCAGCCGGTTGAAAACAAACGTTTCCCTATAATTAATTTGCAGATGTTCTCAGAAATTGCCAAAAAAGAGATGTTCTTAGAAAATGCTGCTTTTTTTAGGCAAGCAAATTTTGCCGTTGGGTTTCCAGGACAAGTGCAAATGACACATGAGATCACTATTCTTTGGGCCTGGGGTTCCAATGGGAGGTGCAACAGGAGGGGTGTCCATTTGGGCGCGACTACACTTGTAACGAGACGGAAGGTAGCGTCGCCTGAAGGAACGACCCAAGTAGCAAGCTTGTGCATTTCTTTTCCCGTTCCCTTTTTTTCTCTCGTTTGTTTTCTTTTTTTCATTTTCATTTTTTATATATTTTCAAGAAAATCTACAAAACGTATATTCCACACACAATTACTTAATTTGGAAGAAAAAATGCGCATTATTAAAAAATATGTTTGTGCAACTTTAAAAATATTGATAGCATTTGGAAATTATGTTTCTACAAATATTCAAAAAATGCTAAACACATATTCGAAAACAGATTTAAAATGTATTTGAATAATAATGTTAAACATGGATTTAAATATTAAATAAAGTTACAGATCTATACGGAAAATGTACAGTGTGTTTGAAAAAAAGAAGACATCAAAACAAATATTTGGAAAAAAATGTTCATCATAGTAATTGAATTTCTTAAAATGTTTTTAGAAAATTTCTTATGTATATAACAAAGGTAAAATGTATATGAAAAAAGTAGACATCAAAATCATTTTTTTGAAAAATTACAATGTATTTGAAAAATGCTAAACTTGAACAAAATAGTCATACGTGTAAAAAATATAAAGTGTATGAAAAAACCTTTTGGATTAGTGTATGAAAAAACCTTGACGTAAAAACTTGTATTTAGAAAATGTGAGCCATGTATTTAGAATTTGTTAAACGTCTATGTGTTTTTTGTTGATGTATAGGAAATATACATACATCAAAAGTATATATTAAAAAACGTTTTTTATGTATTTAGAAATATTTAAACATGTATAAGAAAATATTCTTGATATATACAGAAAATATACAATGTGTGTCAAAAAAAACTGGACATGCGTTGAACAATTTTTTTTTAGAAAACCCAGAGAAAACCATAGGGAAAAAAAAGGACAATGATAAAAAACATTAATGCACTTACTTCTTCGGCGTCGACGCTTCAGGCACCGGTAACGGCGTGCACCGTAAACCGGCCGCCCATTTTACCTTTTCTTCTTCTATATTTATAGGAACGGCGGGCACCTCGGCGTCGACGCTTCAGGCACCGGTAACGGCGTGCACCGTAAACCGGCCGCCCATTTTACCTTTTCTTCTTCTATATTTATACCCAAAAACGAAATGTCCTATTTGCTGCTGGTTGCGGTAAGTTGCCGGGGCAACGCACAGGCTAGCGGTCGACCGACACGACTGGGCCGGCCCATTTGATTAGATCGCATTGGCACTACCCCCCATCCTGTTTTGGGAACCTTCCAGAAGGTCCCCTGAACCATTTTATTTTTTCTTTTCTATGGTTTTTTCTTTTCTACCTATTTCTTTGTGGTCTGGTTTTTCTTTTTCCGTTTTCTAAATATTTAAGATTCTAAAAAAATCATATTTTTGAAAATGTTCCTGTTTTCAAAATTTGTTCCTACATTAAAAAATTGTTCTAATTTGAAAATTGTTTGGGAATTTCAAAAAATGTTCTTGTATTCAAATTTTGTTCGGAAATTTCAAACTTGTTTGCTTCTTTTCTAAATATTGTCAAAAAAACGTTCATGAATTTCTGAAAATTTTGTTTTTTGTATTGTTTTTAAGTTTTCTCCTTTTCTTTTTCAATTTTTTTTCGAACTTTTTTGAAAATTTCAAATATCATTCAGAATTTCAAAAAATGTTCTCATTTTGAAATTTGTTCACAAATTCCGAAAATGTTTATAATTTAAAAATGTTTGTGGTTTCAAAATTTTGTTCACAATTTATAAAATGTTCTTGTTATCAAGATTGGTTCACGAATTCAAAAATTGTTTAGGAAGTTACAAATAATGGTCAGGCTTTCAAATTTGTTCGGAATTTTTTTTCTCTTTTAGAAAAAATTATAACAAATTCAAAATACTTTTGTGGTTTCTAATTTTTGTTTATCTTTTTTGAAAAATGTTTGAATTTCGCAATTTTATTTGTGTTAAGAAAATTCTCGTTTTAAAAAGAAAGATTTCGACTTTGAGCTGCTCCTCCCAATAGTGCTTTTAGAACTCCGCGGTGTATACATTTACCAACGCGGTGTCAGCTCAAGTGGCTAGCGGCAGTCATTCAGTAGCCAGATGTGGTGAGGTTGATCCTCCATGAGGGCGCTTATTTTTTTTTAGCTGCACCGCGTTTGTTCGCTCGCTGCAGTGTTGCTAATGGGCCGGGGCGCTTTGTTTTTTAGCTGCACCGCGTTTGTTCGCTCGCTGCAGTGCTGCTAATGGGCCAGCCCACTCAGTGGCGCCCCCTGTGCGATATGGCGGTAATTAGCCGCAAAATGCGACACATAGGACTTCTCGTGCCATGTTAGCTTTTTTATTCTTCTTTATAACGCTAAAAAAAATGTAACGGGTTGCCGTCCCTGGCTTCCTTTTTTTACTGGTTTTGTTTTCGACTGTTTCCTTCTGTTTTTTCCCTTTTCCTTCTTTCTTTTTCCAGTTTCTTCACATTATTTTGAAAATTCATTAATTTTACTTAAATTCATGGATTGTTTTCGAATCTCATGAAGTTTTCCAAATTCATGATTTTTTTCCATATTCGATGAACTTTTTTCAAAATTGTTGACATTTTTAAAAATTTGTGAACTCTTCTCAAAATTGAAGATTTTTTTTTATCAAAATTGATGAACTTTTTTCAAAACTGATCAAATTCTTTTAAATATTGATGAAGTTTTTCAAAATTGATGAAGCTTTTGCAAATTTGTGAACTGCTTTTTAAAGAGGATGAGATTTTTTGAAAACTCATGATCTTGTTTTTGTTTTTTTAAATCCGTGAACATATTTGAATTCATGATTTTATTGTTTTCTTTTCCATAATTTTCGGAATAATTTATACTAGATTTATAATATATGTATAATATATCTTTTCCTGATAGTAGCTGACAAGTTTAGCGTGGTCTACTGGATAGTGCGCGTGGCTGTTGTCCTCTTCGAGGGAAGTTGGAGTACCGGTTCTCTTATATAACAAATAGAAAAAATTCCCTACTTTTTTTCACGTTCACTTTCTTGAGCAGGCTACTAGGCCGCCCCGCGACACGCTCATGCGAGCGCCAGCACCTCTAATCGGCATTAACAACGCCGAATAGGCTGGGAACCTCCTAATCAACACGTTCGCCACCTGTTACGCACACTGCCGCTCACAGACGATTACACTGGGCCGTCGCCCAAACATTCGCTCACTCGCACTGCAGGGATCGATCGGTCGCTTACCCCACATAGATCGATAAAAAAGAGATCCCTCACTCATGCACAATGTACGCGACTCAAAATATCCACCCAGCAAATTCTAAAAAAAGTGCTTAAAAAAGGCATAATATACGCTAGCTGTTGCTGAAAAAACCCGTCAAGTAGTTGGTCTTGACAATTGTAAAACAAACTTCGTGCAAATTGAAAAATGTTCACAAATTTGGATAAATATTGCAAATAGAAAAAGGTTCAAGGATTTGGAAAAAGAACGCAAATTAAAAAACTCACTTTGATTTTTTATTTAAATTTGAAAAACAAAAGTTCAGCTATATTGAAAAAACAATCATATTTGACACAGTTCAATAATTTGAAAAAAAATATCATAATTTGAAAAAAAAGTTCATTGAAATTGAAAAAAGTTCATCGATTATTTTTAAATCATTAGTTTTGATTTAAAAAATCATCGAATTTCAAATAAAAAGTTCAATGAATTTAAAAAAAGTTCATCAAATTTGAAAAAAAAGGTTCATCAAGCTTTCAAAAAAGTTATGCTTCAAGGAAAAATAGGCATTCAATACGCTAGCTGTTCCTGAAAAAAAATAATCAAATATTTAGAAAATGATTACAAATTGAAACAAGAGTTCAAGGATTTGGAAAAATATCGCAATTTGAAGAAAGTTCACCAATTTTGAAAAAGAAATTAATAAATTAAAAAAGGTTCAGCTATTTTAAAAAAAGAAATATTGAATTTGAAACGGATCATTAATTTGAAAGAAAATCAATAATTTTGGAAAAAAATTCATAATTTCACAAAAAGTTCATTGAATTTTAGAAAAATCATCTATTTTCTAAGAAAATCATCAATTTCGGTAAAATCATCTATTTTGAACAAAAAGTTCATCGAATTTAAAAAAATGTTCATCAAGTCCGAAAAACGGATTCATAAATTGAAAAAAGTTCATCGATTTTGAAAAAAATCAGGAATTTTAAGGAAAAAAAGAAATCGGCAATAAGCAAATCTGTATAAAACAAATAGATTCACAATGGTTATTCGAAGAAGAATTAAAGAAGGTAAGTAGCAGAACGTTAAAGTTATCCGCTTAGTTACCGCCGTTGTACTTGTACATAGCCTAAGCATGTGGAGTTTGAATCTCCACTGGCGCTCACTTTTGGAGGTTTAACAAAAAAGAAAAAAAAGTGTAAGATGGGCCGTTTGGGAAATACCGAACCGGCGCGTCAGTTTCGCCTCTATACTACGCTGTTGTGGGCCTGCTCCTTAGTTGCTACACATGTTAATTCATTTGTTCGTTTTGTTTCTTTTTTTGTATTCCAAAATAAATTAAATATACATATTTAAAATACTTTACTTAAATTTCTAAACTGACAATCTGACATTTAAAAAGTAGTCATACAATGTAAAAATAACGTCCATGAACTTTTTGTTTTTTAGCATTAGAAAAATGTTTGTGACATTTATTTTTTCTCGATTTTCAAAAAGATTGAGCCGCCTGCCGAGCTTCGATGACCTCATCAATGTCTCGGATGCATTGTAGCGCCACCACCTTTTGTCGTTCCAATTTGGATCGTGCCTTCGATAGCTTGGCACGCAGCGTAGCTAACGCCTCTTCTGCCGCTGTTCAAAACACTGACTCTCACATTACTTAATTGTGCTGCTCGACAGTTAAATTAATAGTAGAACACATCCTCCGTTTACCTTGCGTCATTCCCATCTACTGCTATATAACACCCATGTCTTCCTCGGACCGTGTCAACCGGCAATTTACATCCTCTAGTTCTTGTAAATTGGAAAACGAGTAAGACTCAGACTCCTCCACATTAAAGGGATATGTTAGTAACCCAAGAATAAGTTGATCCTATGGATGCTTTCTCCGTCCATCAAGAGTCTCAGGGAATACTGCGCATTCTCATTTAAAAAAATATTCGACCCTCAAGCCAGTTTTATTAAAACTATCTTAAGGCCCAGGGGCTACTGTAATCCCTTAGAGGGTAAAAAACTTCTTATACGCATGGTGTATGAACCTTCTCCGTAAAAATTAATATCTTGCATCAAGCTACCAAGATAAAATCCAAAAGTAGCTCGCATAAAAATTTACCTTAAAACCTTTGGCAAGATCGGCAAAAACAACCAGCATCCCATCCTTAGCAGACTGGAACCGAGTGAGGGATTTTCCGAGTACAACCCTGTGTTCGATTGGGAGGGGGGGGGGGGGGGTAGGACTGCTTCGAGCCATTTCTACCTTCCGCTCCCACCTTGGCAGCAAGACCCCCTCAGGGTCGAGCAATGGAGGAATCTCAGCTTTGGCCGCAGGGATTCTGTCATCGGAGTCATCCTTCGTAGGTCGATTACTACAGATAAAGCAGGGGAAAGGTGAATATAAAGTTTCTAAGTGCAACTTTAAAAAGAAAAAGGGGTTGTGACGCCCAAAGTAAATGGGGAATTTACCTTGGTACCCTGATGACTTGGATAAGGGAGAAATCCCAACTGACCACCTCGGCTCGTATTGACACCTTGCTAGTCGGAGCAGCATGTGCCTTTCGTAAGCGCTTATATTGTCGAGGAGGGTCAAGCTCCTCGGCCTCGTTGGTCGCTGGTCTTTCCCAATTTTACGAAGAGTTGGACTCGCTCGCTCCACCTCCGCCATCCCATTCGACGACAGAAGAGCTTTGGTGGGAATAAAACTAGGAGTAATTTGCAAGATAATAGAAGTTAGAAAGCTTTTGTAGCACAAGAGAAGGGTTTGTCCCGAGGCAATTGATAACTAGACCGGTAATCATTATTGCAATTTTGTATGTGGGAGAGGCATAATCTAACATATTTTCCGTACTTGGATCATATGCACTTATGATTGGAACTCTAGCAAGCATCCACAACTACTAAAGATCACTAAGGTAAAACCCAACCATAGAATTAAGTAACAAGTCCTCTTTACTCGCATATGCAACAACCCCCTTACTCGGGTATAATCTTTTGTCACTCTGGCCACCCACTATAAGCCAATTATGAACATATTGCAACACCCTACAGTGGTAATCCCACACGCTTGCGCGACATAGAGGGCACTATAGGACAACACCAAAATAAAACATACTACCCAAACCAATCACGATCATCAATCAACCCATAGGACAAAATGAATCTACTCAAACATCATAGGATTGTCAAACATCATTGGATAATAATGTATAGTATTAAGCACCATGTTTAAGTAGTTATTACAGAGGGGAGAAGAGGTGTTACACTACTGCATAGAGGGGAAGAGAGTTAGTGTTGACGATGGCGAAGTTTTTGGTGTAGATCATCGTTAGGGTGGTTCCCCCGGCGGCGCTCCGGCGCCACCGAGAGAGTGGGGGATAGAGCCCCTCCTTCTTATTCTTGCTTGGCCTCCCCCTAGATGGGAGGAGAGTTTCTCCTATATCCATGGCTGCCATGGCTCCCAGAGGACAGGAGCCCCACCGAGATTGGATCTCTCTTTGTTCTCTTCTGTTTCACGTATGTTTTTGGACCCCTTCAGCATTTTTTATATTCCCTAAGATCCATAATTCCGATTGGGTTGAAATTTTGAGGGGATTTTATGCGGAAATTATCTTTCTTGCGGCAAAAGAAGATCTGCAACCGCCTTACGAGGGAGTCACAAGGCAGCACGATGTGGCCACTGATGACCCACAAGTGTAGGGATCAATCGTAGTCCTTTCGATAAGTAAGGCTATCGAACCCAACAAGGAGCAGAAGGAAATGACAAGCGGTTTTCAGCAAGGTAATTTCTGCAAGCACTGAAATTGTAGGTAACATATAGTTTGATAGAAAGATAATTTGTAACAAGCAAGTAACGGTAACGATAAATAAAGTGTAGCAAGGTAGCCCAATCCTTTTGTGGCAAAGGACATGCCGAAACGATCTCTTATAATAAGCAAAGCGTTCTTGAGAACGCACGGGAATTTCATCTAGTCACTTTCGTCATGTTGGTTTAATTCGCGTTCACTACTTTGATAATATGGTATGTGGGTGGACCGGTGCTTGGGTGATGTCCTTACTTGAACAAACCTCACACTTGCGATTAACCCCCTCGCAAGCATCCGCAGCTACGAGAAATGTATTAAGATAAAATCTAACCATAACATTAAACATATGGATCCAAATCAGCCCCTTATGAAATAACGCATAAATTAGGGTTTAAGCTTCTGTCACTCTAGCAACCCATCATCTAATAAATACTCCACAACGCATTCCCTTAGGCCCAAAGATGGTGAAGTGTCATGTAGTCAACATTCACATAACACCACTAAGGGAATCACAACATACATACCATCAAAATATCGAACGAATACCACATTCACATGATTACTTGCAACATGACTTCTCCCATTGTCTCGAGAACAAAAGTAACTACCACAAATGATATTCATGTTCAAGATCAAAGGGGTATTAAATAGCATAATGGACCTGAACATATAATCTTCCACAAAATAAACCATATAGCAATGAACTACAAGATGTAATCAAGACTACTAGTCACCCACATGTACAAATCTGAGGTTCCAATACAAAGATTGAACACAAGGGATGAACTAGGGTTTTGAGATGAGATGGTGTTGTTGAAGATGTTGATAAAGATGGGCCTCCCAAAGATGATAGGGGTGTTGGTGATGACGATGGCTTTGATATCCCCCTCCGGGAGGGAAGTTCCCCCAGCGGAATCTCTCCACCGGAGAGCAAACGTGCTCCTGCCCAAGTTCCGCCTCGAGACGGCGGCGTTCCGTCCCGTAAGTCCTCCCCTTATTTTTTTCTAGGTCAAAAGACCTTATATACCAGAAGATGGGCACAAGAGGTGGGTTGGGCTGCCCACCACCCACCAATGCGCGCCTGGGGGGGGGGGGCTGGCGCACCCTGGTGTCTTGTGGGTACCTAGCAGCCCCCCTCTGGTATTTCTTTCCCCCAATATTTATTATTTGTTCCAAAATAATTCTCCGCAAAAATTTCAGCTTGTTTGGAGATGTGTAGAATAGGTATCTCTGACATAGCTTTTTTAGGTCCAGAATTCCATCTGCCGGCATTCTCCCTCTTTGTGTAACCCTTGCATATTATGAGAGAAAAGACATTAGAATTACTCCATAAAGTGTTATTATGCATAAAAACAGTATAAATAACAGTAGGAAAACATGATGCAAAATGGACGTATCAACTCCCCCAAGCTTAGTCCTCGCTTGTCCTCAAGCGAACGACAATATCGAAAATCATTTCCACATGTTTAGAGAGAGAGAGAGAGAGAGAGAGAGAGGGAGGGAGGGAGAGAGAGAGGTGTCGATAAAAACAAAATACGCACATAGTAGCATCATGCTTATTATTATAACAACAACAAACTTTATCATATAACTTCTCATGAACAAGTAACAATTCATCACAACATCAAAGTACAAAGCATAAACTTTATTGAAAACTAACAAACTATGTTCTTAGTCGACTTTGCAACTACAATTCATCATATTTTCAGGAAGGGTCTCATATCGGAGCCTTTTGGCAAGTCCACATCCTCAACCATCACTTAATCTTCTATGATCGCTAACACTCACAACATACATATGAGCAAAAAGTTTCAACCGGACACATAGAAAGATAAGGGCTTATAGTTTCGCCTCCCAAGTTATTCACCTCAAGGGTGATGTCAACAATAATAACTCATTATCACTCACATTCAACTAGATATATGTGCCTAGATCTTTCCCCACCACATGATGCTTGCCAAAGAGAAAATAAAAAGGAATAGAGGAAAATACTTTGACTCTTGCATAAAGGTAAATACATAAAAATAAAATATAGGCCCTTTGCAGAGGGAAGCAGAGGTTGTCATGGGCTTTTTGGTTTTGTATGCACAATCTCTTAATGCAAAAGAACGTCATGTTATATTGCCCCTTATCATAGCAATCTTTATTATGCAGTCTGTCATTTTTATTACTTTGCCATCACAAGTTCGTACAACGCTTATTTTCCCTTACACTAAAGGATAAAACACATTTAGGAGCAATTTTTATTGCTTTTTGCATCGATGACAACTTGGTTGAAGGATCTTACTTAATCCATAGGTAGGTATGGTGGACTCTCAAAACATGGATTTGGGTTTAAGGTTTTTGGATGCACAAGTAGTATCTCTACTTAGTGCGGATTTTTGGCTAGCAAAGATGTTGGGCAAGCACCACATGTTGAAGGATCTATGACAATATAACTTCTATCTGAATATGAACAAACATGAATCATGACGTTGTCTTCCTTGTCCAACGTCAACAGTTTTGGCATATAATATTTATTGGGGCCTCACAATCATAAAAGATATCCAAGATAGTGTATTTTCATGAGAATCTTCTCTTCCCTTATTTATTATTTCATGATTTGCATCATTGACCAATACTATGCTTGTCATCCTTCAATAAATTTTACCATTATACTTTTCCTTATGCGGTGTCATTATTTACCATAAAAGTAAAGAAGCAAAAACTCAAACTAAACTTTATTATATAGCTCTCACTTGATTACACAGATAGATAGATCACGAAACTAGCACTCAAAAATAGACCATACTAAACTTTTATTCAACTAAATCACGAAATAACTACGGATCGAACTAAGATAGGTAAAGGTAATAAAAGTGATGGTGATACGATACCGGGGCATCTCCCCAAGCTTGGCACAAGCCAAGGGGAGTGCCCATCCTCGTGTACTCAAATCTCCTTTGGTGATGATGGTGGTGGTGGTGATGAGGTAGAGGCAAACTTGTCCTCCGGCTTCCATGGCAGCAGCTCACCATCATAAGAGGAAGCATGAGTCTCCTGAGTCCTGCAACTGGCAGGTAAACTCATACGTTTAAATCTTGCCTCATACTCAAAAACTTGGTTTTGAAGATCGTAGATTTCGCTTTGCAGAAAATTGATTTGCTCGTTGAAGATGAAGACGATGTCCTTCATAGACCGGCCATCCACCTTGTGATCATGAGTGAATTCCGTAATCATGAGGTGATTGGCACTAAGTCCACGATCCACCATCCCTTGGCACTTGAAGATCTTTTGCTCCACCGCCTCGAGCCTAGCCTCCATGGTCCCCATCTTCTTAGGCCATTGAAAATCCCGGATGTGGAGCACCCCCTCACACATCTCAATGGCTTGAGGGTGCTTCATCACCTCCGAGGGGCCCACTCGAAGAACTTGTCCTTGGAGGAGCTTGGTGTGGCCATGGCAATCTAGATATGTCAGAAAACAGCATGAAACAAGAACAGAGGATTTCTCTGTGATACGGAGGTCAAATCGTCCGGGGGTATATATGAAGATTTTTTATCTTGGGAAAGAAGCATCTAGAAAGAAAACAGAGCCGAGAAGGTGCCCGAGGGGCCCACAACCCACCAGGGCGCGCCCTGGTGTCTTGTGGGCACCTGGGTTGCCTTCTCAGTTATTTCTTATTTTCCTATTTTAGTAATATTCCAAAACTGACAGAAAATATATTTGTGGATTTTTTCGGAGTCCGTTGACTTACCATATCACGTACCTCTTCCTTTCCAGGGTTCTGGAGTGTTCTGGAAGGTCTCTTTTATGTGTTCCTCCGGTGTCATGGTTTGAATAATATTAGTTTCAACATTACTGGGCATACCTGAGATATAGTGTTTAATTCTTTGCCCATTGACCACCTTCGGATTAGTGCCTTCGGCGTTATTAATCTTGATAACTCCAGAGCGATAAACTTCTTCGATGATATATGGCCCTTCCCATTTGGAAAGAAGTTTTCATGCAAAAAAATCTAAAACGAGAGTTGTTCAATCAAACATGTTCACCAACTTTGAATTCCCTTTTTTGGATTCTTTTTGTCATGCCATCTTTTCACCTTTTCTTTGAATAGTTTGGCATTTTCATAAGCTTGGGTTCTCCATTCATCTAATGAGCTAATATTAGATAACCTCTTTTCACCGGCAAGTTTGAAGCCATAGTTGAGTTCTTTAATTGCCCGGTATACTTTATGTTCTAACTCAAAAGGCAAATGACAAGCTTTTCCATAAACCATGTTGTATGGAGATATACCCATAGGATTTTTATAAGCTGTTCTATAAGCCCAAAGTGCATCAGCCAATTTCTTAGACCAATTCTTTCGGGACCTATTGATAGTTTTTTGTAATATTAATTTTGTTTCTCTATTGCGAAGTTCGACTTGACCACGAAACTGAGGATGATAGGGTGATGCAATTCTATGGTTAACATCATATTTAGCAAAAAAATTTATGGAAAGGCACCATGAATAAAGTGCGAACCACCATCGGTCATTAAGTATCTAGGGACTCCAAACCTAGGGAAGATAATTTCTTTAAGCATTTTAATAGATGTGTTATGATCAGCACTGCTGGTTGGAATAGCTTCTACCCACTTAATGACATAATCAACAACAACCATAATATGTGTGTACCCATTAAAGGAAGGAAAAGATCCCATATAATAAAAACCCCAAACATCAAATGGTTCAACAACAAGTGAATAATTGATAGACATTTCCCGACGCTTACCGATATTACTAATTATATGACATTCATCACAAGACAAGACAAACTTACATGCATGTTTGAAGAGAGTAGGCCAATAAAAACCAGATTGTAATACCTTATGCGCAGTTCTATCTCCCGCATGATGCCCTCTATAGGCTTCGGAGTGACACTTCCGTAGGATCTGTTCCTGTTCATGCTTAGGTACAAAACATATAATAAGACCATGTACTCCTTCTTTATAAAGATGTGGGTCATCCCAAAAGTAATGTCTTAAGTCATAGAATAATTTTTTCTTTTGTTGATATGTGAAACTAGGTGGTATAAATTTAGCAACAATGTACTTAGCATAGTCAGCATGCCAAGGAGTGTTATGAGAAGCATTTATTACAGCTAGTTGTTCATTAGGAAAACTATTATCAATAGGTAGTGGGTTATCAAGAATATTTTCTAACCTAGACAATTTATTAGCTACGGGGTTCTCAGCTCCTTTCCTATCAGTAATATGTAAGTCAAATTCTTGTAGCAAGAGAACACATCTAATGAGTCTAGGTTAAGCATCTTTATTTTCCATAAGATATTTTATAGCAGCATGATCGGTGTGAACAATTACTTTGGAATCAACAATGTAAGATCTGAATTTATCACAAGCAAACACAACTGCTAAAAATTCTTTTTTAGTGGTAGCATAATTTCTTTGGGCGCTGTCTAGAGTTTTGCTAGCATAATAGATAACATTTAATTTCCTATCAACTCTTTGTCCTAGAACAGCACCAACAACATAATTACTAGCATCACACATAAATTCAAAAGGCAAGTTCCAATCAGGTGGTTGTACAATAGGTGCAGAAGTTAAGGCTTTCTTAAGTGTTTCAAAGGCTTCTACACAATCATCATCAAAAACAAATGGAACATCCGTTTGTAAAAGATTAGTAAGAGACCTATAATTTTTAGAGAAGTCTTTAATGAACCTCCTATTGAAACCACCATGACCAAGGAAACTCTGAATACCTTTAATATCTTTAGGACCTGACATTTTCTCAATTGCATCAACTTTAGCTTTATCCACTTCAATACCTCGCTCAAAAGTTTTACGCCCCAATAAAATGCCTTCATTAACCATAAAGTGGCACTTCTCCCAATTCAAGACAAGATTAGTTTGCTCACACCTATGTAAAACTCGATCAAGGTTCTTAGCAATCATCAAAAGAAGTTCCATAAACAGAGAAATCATCCATGAATACCTCAACAACTTTTTCACAAAAATCAGAGAATATAACAGTCATACATCTTTGAAAGGTAGCAGGTGCATTACATAAACCAAAGGGCATACGTCTATAAGCATATATTCCAAAAGGACAAGTAAAGGTGGTTTTCTCTTGATCAGGTTGTGATACATGTATTTGAGAATCTTTCTAACATTTCATAAAGAAAAGCCAGAGGTTAATGATCTTTTATAATAGCTTTGTTTAGTTTTCTGGAATCAATTACCATTCTATAGCCAGTAACAATTCTTTGTGGAATAAGTTTATTTTTATCATTAGGAACAACAGTAATACCTCCTTTCTTAAGGACACAATGCACACAGTTTACCCATGTACTATCAACTATGGGATAGATTATACCTGCTTCTAGAAGCTTTAGTATTTTAGTTCTTACCACTTCTTTCGTCTTAGGATTCAATCGTCGTTGGTGATCAACAACGGGTTTACCATCAGGTTCCATATTAATCTTGTGCTGACAGAGAGTGGGACTAATGCCCTTATGATCATCAAGAGTATATCCAATAGTAGCATAGTGCTTCCTCGGAATTTTTAATGATCTCTCTTCTTCATGTTCTGAAAGGTTAGCACTAATAATAACATGATATATATTTTTCTCACCAAGATAAGCATACTTCAGAGTGTCAGGAAATTGCTTTAATTCAAACACAGGATCACCTTTAGGTGGAGGAGGACCTCCTAAAGTTTCAATAGGCAAATTGTGTTTAAGGACAAGTTGTTGTTCAAAGAATTTTTTTTATCTATTTCTTCTTTCACGCAAGTGCATATCATTTTCATGGTCAAGCAAATATTGTTCTAGTGGATCACTAGGAGGCAAGGCAATAGAAGCAAGACCAATTATTTCATCTTTGCTAGGAAATTCCTTATCATGAGGTTATCTACAGAACTTAGAGGAATTAAATTCATGAGACACATCACCAAAACTAACACCGACAGTTTCTTTTTCACAATCTATCTTAGCATTGGCAGTGTTCAAGAAAGGTCTACCAAAGATTATGGGACAAAAGTCATCTTGTGGGGAACCAAGAACTAGAAAATCAGTAGGGTATTTTATTTTCCCACACAAGACTTCAACATATCTAACAATCCCAAGTGGTGTGATGGTATCTCTATTAGCAAGTTTAATAGTAACATCTATGTCTTCTATTTCAGCGGGTGCTAAGTCATTCATAATTTCTTGGTATAAGGTAAAAGGAATATCACTCACACTAGCACCCAAGTCACATAAACCATGATAACAATTATCTCCTATTTTAACTGAGACAACACGCATGCCAACAACTGGTCTATTTTATATTTTTCATCGGGTTTGGCAATTCTAGCTACTTCATCACAGAAGTAAATAACATGCCATCTACATTTCGACCAAGAGATCTTTAACCATAGCAACACTAGGTTCTAATTTAATTTGTTAAGAGGGTTTAGGTGCTCTAACATTACTTTTGCGAACCACTGTTGATACCTTAGCATGTTCCTTTATCCTAACAGGGAAAGTTTTTTTTTCAATATAAGCAGTAGGCACAACTGGATCAACATTGCAAATGATAGTTTCATCTTTAACTATGACCGGTTCTTTAATTTGCTATTTAATAGGGGTATGATATTTAAACCACTTCTCCTTAGGAATATCAACATGAGTAGCAAACAATTCACAAAAAGATGCTACTATCTCAGAGTCATGTCCATATTTAGTGCTAAACTTGTGAAAAGCATCAGTATTCGTAAAAGATTTAACACAAGAAAACTCGAGCTTAATACCTGACTCTTTACCTTCGTCGAGTTCCTAATCTTCAGAGTTGCATTTAATTATTTCTAAAAGATCCCACCTGAAGTCAATAGTCTTCTTCATAAAAGAACTAGCACAAGAAGTATCAAGCATGGATTGATAATTACGAGAAAGCTGAGCATAAAAATTTCTGAATGATAATTTCTCTCGAGAGCTCATGATTGGGGCATGAATATAACATTTACCTAAGCCTCCCCCGAGCTAGAGCGATACTTTCTCCTTCACGAGGCCAAAAATTATATATATAATTCCGATCACGATGAACTAGATGCATAAGATAATTTTTTTGGGTGAAATTCCAATTTCAAACGATCCCAGTTCCAAGATCCAATATCATCGCATAGCCTATACCATGTCAATGCTTTCCCCTCAAAGGATAAAGGGAAAACCTTCTTCTTAACTTCATATTCGGGTAAACCTGCAAGCTTAAACGATCCACAAATTTCATCCACATACATAAGGTGCAAGTCGGGATGTTTCGTTCCATCTCCCGCATAAGGATTAGCTAGCAGTTTCTCTATCATACCCGAAGGAATTTAATAACTAATATTTTTAGTAGGTGCAGTAGGTTGAGGGGAAACTCTTTGTGTTTCTGGTCGAGGTGAAGATATCCCGAACAAACCCCTCAAAGGATTGTTTTCCGTAGTGACAAGTAACAATAAATTTTAGCACGCAATATAAAATTTTCCTTACCGATTTCCACTTACCAAGAGCTCTTCACTCCCCAGCAATGGCGCCAGAAAAGAGTCTTTATGACCCACGAGTATAGGGGATCAACCGTAGTCCTTTCGATAAGTAAGAGTTTCAAACCCAACGAGGAGCAAAAGGAAATGACAAGCGGTTTTCACTAAGGTAATTTATGCAAGCACTGAAATTGTAGGTAATAGATAGTTTGATAGCAAGATAATTTGTAACGGGCAAGTAATGGTAGTGTTAAATAAAGTGCATCAAGGTAGCCCAATCCTTTTTTGGCAAAGGACAGGCCAAAATGTTCTCTTATAATAAGCAAAACGTTCTTGAGAACACACAGGAATTTCATCCAGTCACTTTCGTCATGTTGGTTTGATTTGCGTTCGCTACTTTGATAATATGGTATGTGGGTGGACCGGTTCTTGGGTGCTTTTCTTACTTGAAAAAACCTCCCACTTATGATTAACCCCCTCGCAAGCATCCGCAACTACGAGAAAAGTATTAAGATAAAATCTAACCATAGCATTAAACATATGGATCCAAATCAGTCCCTTACGAAATAGCGCATAAACTAGGGTTTAAGCTCCTGTCACTCTAGCAACCCATCATCTAATAACTACTCCACAATGCTTTCCCTTAGGCCCAAAGATGGTGAAGTGTCGTGTAGTGAACGTTCACATAACACCACTAAGGGAATCACAACATACATACCATCAAAATATCAAACGAATACCAAATTCACATGATTACTTGCAACATGACTTCTTTCGTGGCCTCAAGAACAAAAGTAACTACTCACAAATGATATTAATGTTCAAGATCAGAGGGGTATTAAATAGCATAATGGATCTGAACATATAATCTTCCACCAAATAAACCACACAATAATCAACTACAAGATGTAATCAACACTACTAGTCACCCACAAGTACCAATTTGAGGTTCCGGTACAAAGATTGAACACAAGGGATGAACTAGGGTTTGATATGAGATGGTGTTATTGAAGATGTTGATGAAGATGGGCCAGCCAAAGATAAGAGAGGTGTTGGTGATGACGATGGCTTCGATTTCCCCCTCTGGGAGGGAAGTTCCCCCGGCGGAATCGCTCCGCCGGATGGCAAAAGTGCTCCTGCCAAAGTTCCACCTTGAGACGGCGGCGCTCCATCCCGAAAGTCCTCCCCTTATTTTTTTTCTAGGTCAAAAGACCTTATATACGAGAAGATGGGCACCAAAGGTGGGCTAGGCTGCCCACCACCCACCAGGGTGTGCCTGGGGGGGGGGGGGGGGCTGGCGCGCCCTGGTGTCTTGTGGGCACCTCGCAGCCCCCCTTGGTAGTTCTTTTCTCCAATATTTATTATTTATTTCAAAATAGTTCTTCATAAAATTTCAGCTTATTTGGAGATGTGCAGAATAGGTATATCTGGCGTAGCTTTTTCAGGTCCAGAATTCCATCGGTCGACATTCTCCCTTTTTGTGTAAACCTTGCATATTATGAGAGAAAAGGCATTAGAATTACTCCATAAAGTGTCATTATGCATAAAACATTATAAATAACAGTAGGAAAACATGATGCAAAATGGACGTATCAACCACCCCCTGGCCATGGCCTGGTGACTTGTGACCAACTCGGGTACCGTCTTACATTGATTCTTGTTCCCCAAAATCACATATATTCCAAAATAATTCTCCATAAAATTTTATTACATTTGGACTTCATTTGATATGGACTTTCTGCGAAAAAAATGCAAAATAGGAACTAGCACTGGGAACTGGATCAATATGTTAGTCCCAAAAATAATATAAATGTTGCCAAAAGTATAAGAAAGTTGTAAAATATTGGCGTGAAACAATCAAAGTTATAGATACGACGGAGACGTATCAGCAACCCCACACTTAATTCCTGTTTGTCCTCGAGTAGGTAAATGATAAAAAGATATTTTTTATGTGGAATGCTACCTAGCATATCTTGATCATATAATCTAATCATGGCATGAATATTAAGATACGAGTGATCCAAGGCAATATTCTATAATTTTATATATAGACATTAATACTCAGGCATACCAACAAACAATCATGCCTTTCAGAATAAAAATGCTAAGAACACTATCCCTACAAAATCATATAGCCTTGTCATGCTCCATCTTCTTAACACAAAGTATTTATCATGCACAACCCCGATGACAAGCCGAGCAATTGGTTCGTACTTTTTAACGCGCTTCAGCCTTTTCATCTACCACACAATACATGAGTGTGAGCCATGGATATAACACTATGGGTGGAATAGAATGCGGTGATAGAGATCAATAAGGGGAAGTCAAAAAGGGAGAAAGTCTCACATTGACGCGACTAATCAACGGGCTATGGAGATGCCCATCAATTGATGTCAATGCGAGGAGTAGGGATTGCCATACAACAGGTGCACTAAGAGCTATAAGTGTATGAAAGCTCATCATGAAAACTAACTGGGTGTGCATCCAACTTGCTTGCTCATGAATACCTCGGGCATTTGAGAAAGCCCATCATCGGAATATACAAGCCAAGTTCTATAATGAAAAATTCCCACTAGTACATGAAAGTGACAACATAGGAGACTCTCTATATGCAAAACACGGTGCTACTTTGAAGCACAAGTGTGGAAAAGGATAGTAACATTGCCCCTTCCCTCTTTTTCTCTCATTTTTTGTTTTCTTTTTTATGGGATCTTTTTGGCCACTCTTTTTTATTTATTTTATTTTTCATCCGGAGTCTCATCCCGACTTGTGGGGGAATAATGGTCTCCATCATCCTTTCATCACTGGGACAATGCTCTAATAATGATGATCATCACACTTCTATTTACTTACAACTTGATAAAAACTATACAAGATGACTCTATATGAATGCCTCGACAATGTACCAGGATGTGCAATGATCTAGCGTAACATGTATGATACTAATGAACGGTGGCCGAGCCACAAATACTATGTTAGCTATATGATCATGCAAAGCAATATGACAATGAATGATCAAGTCATGTATATGATGATGATGTAAGTTGCATGGCAATGTATCTTGGAATGGCTATGGAAATGCCATGATAGGTAGGTATGATAGATGTTTTGAGGAAGACATAAGGAGGCTTATGTGTGATAGGACGTACCATATCACGGGGTTTGGATGCATCGGCAGAGTTTGCACCAACTCTCGAGGTGAGAAAGGGCAATGCACGGTACCGAAGAAGCTAGCAAATTGCAAAAAGGTGAGAGTGTGTATAATACATGGACTCACATTAGTCATAAAGAACCCACATACTTATTGTGAAAGTTTATTAGCCCTCGAAGCAAAGTACTACTACACATGCCCCTAGGGGGATAGGTTGGTAGGAAAAGATCATCGCTTGTCCCCAACTGCCACTCATGAGGAAGACAATCAATAATAAATCATGCTCCAACTTAGCATAACTAGAGGCTATATGTGCATGATTCAGGAATCACAAACCATAACACCAATATTCTTACTAAACCACAACCATTCACTAGTACCTCCCACACATTACCATCTTAATATCGCAAAACTATTGCAAGGAATCAAACATATCATATTCAGTGGTCTACAAGTTTTATGTAGGATTTTTTGACTAACCAGGCAAATGACTAATTCCTGTTGACTCTCTAAACATATATAAGTGAAGCATGAGAGTTTAATTCTTTCTACAAAAGAGCACACTCTAATAAATATAAGTGAAGCAAAATGGCATTCTAAAAATAACGGTTTTCTATATGTAGAGAAACATGCATCCAAACTTCAAATGATATAAGTGAAGCACACGAAGCATTCTATAAAGCCATACTCAAAAGATATAAGTGAAGTGCAAAGAGCATTATATAAATCAACCAAGGACTATCTCATACGAGCATGGTGCATAAAATAAAATGGAAAAATAAACACAAAATACGCTCCAAGAATTTCCGCATATCATGTGAACAAAATGAAAACCAAGACATACCAATAATTGTCGAGGAAAGATGGGATGCCTTCCGGGGCATCCCCAAGCTTAGATGCTTGAATCTCCTTGAATCTCTACTTGGGGTGCCTTGGAAATCCCCAAGCTTGAGTTCTTTCCTCTCCTCATTCTCCTCATATCAATACCTCCTCGATCTTCAAACACTTCATCCAAACAAAATTTAACTGAACTTTTTGTTATAAGGGTTAGTACATATAACATCAAATCCCATCATGTCCAGCTATAACATTATTGTATAATTATAATAAAAAATTACCCACTATATGCTATCACAAATCTATGGCTCCCAAGTCAATGTGGCTCAACAAGATTTCAAACATAAGCAAATAAGGAAACTATAACAACAATCTATGAAATCAAGACAATCTGTAAAGATGCAGATGGTACATATACTTCTATAACTAAAAAAATCTGAAACATTAGGACAAAACAAACAATTTTCATAGAAGTATTGTGTAAAAGTTCTAGAAACTTTTGATGTTCCAGTAAAAAATGAGAAATCACGCACTACAACCAAGTTTCTATTTTTGCACTGCACATATCAAACAAGCAATTTAAACATCCTAAAGGCAAATCTGGGCACATTATTTTTATAATACAATGAATTTGTACAAGTGGATAATTATTTTTGTTGAAAGGTTTCTGTAATCAATGTTCACAAAGTTTCCATGGGCATGAACAAAGTTCAAGGATATCCCCCACTTCAACGGTGTTCGTCTTTCTCACTTTCACTTTCCTTTTTGATAAGCTTTAGGTTCCCCTCTATATTTTTTGTTTTTAAACTTTTTAAAAGAAGATAATATAATAAAGTGACTCTCTAAAACTTTTGGGTTGTCTCCATGGCATCGTTTCTTTAAAGCCATTAAGCTAGGCATATAGTGTTGAAGTAATTGATCCACCCGGATCCCAAGGTATATGAAAGCTAATTTTAATTAACAATGATTTATAATTTAGTATTGAGAACAAAGCAACATATATTATGCAATGACCAAGTCTAACTCCCTTCCTATGCATCGACATGTCATATAAGAACAATTCATGCACACATAATAAAGATCGATACATAGCATAAGTAGTTTCTTGCTTTTTATCGTATCTGAAACATAGAGAGGTGGGATGTAGTTCCTCTATCATAATAATTGCAAGTAGGAGCAGAAAGCACATGCATATAATATTCATCCAAATCATCATGTGTAGTAGTAAAATGCAACCCATCAATATAATCCTTAATAATCACAAACTTTTCCAGTATAGTGTAGTTGGGAGATTTCAAAAAGATAATAGGACTATCATGTGTGGGTGCAATAGCAAAAAATTCATTCTTGAGATAACGAACTATAGCAAGTTTATCACCATAATCATCATTCATATTGGCATCATGGCCACAAGCATAGCAAGCATCAGTTTCATAAAAAAGATATTTCAAATAATCAATGGGATCATAACAGTCATCATAGCATTCATTCTTTGGTAAGCACGAAGGGACATTAACCAATGTATGGGATAAAGAGTTACTCTCATCAGAACGTGGGCACGGGTGATCAATCTGCTCTTCATCCTTTTATTCTTCACTCTCCTCCTCCTCTTTTTCATCTATTGAGTTCACAGTTTCATCTATTTCTTCTTCCATAGACTCCTGTAAAAATTTAATATCTTCTTGGACAATGGAGGTGTCCTCAATATATTCTTTAAGATAAGCATTGGAAGCATAGTTTTCATAGAAATATTTAAATATGGAAAAACATTCAGATTTTTAAAGAGTACTATCATACTTTTCAATCAAAGAAGCAATTTCATAGGCACCCTTAAAAGAAAAAAAAATCTTCAATTTGTTCAATATCATAATAATTATAGACACCTTTGGCTTAAGAAGATAACATTTGATTATCCTTAAACTCACATTGGAAGGGAAAGTGTTTTTTAGGGTCTTTAGAACAAGTAAAATCATATATTTCGCATAAATTCTAAGCATAGCATTGCAAACAATTAACTTCATACCGTAAAATTTTCCCTTTTTGAGACAAGCAGTGTCGCACAAAATAGGCATGCTCATCTAATGATTGTCCCTCAACTAAGCTCATTGGGTTTTCACCACGAGCACAAATGGATCAAAGACGATCCAAGTAAAAAGCTTCAGTAGTATGATAGTTTTTGGGTGGTTCTTCAACCATTGGGTTAGCAAGTCAACTGTTGTTTTGGTATTTTACATTTCCAACCATCCTCGTAGTAGCTTACTGTTGGGCAATTGATAGAACTTCAAATAATCATGACGATATCCAGGCAATGATCATTATATAGGCATCACGTCCAAGATTAGTAGACCGACTCCTGCCTACATCTACTACTATTACTCCACACATCGACCGCTATCCAGCATGCATCTAGTGTATTAAGTTCATGGAGAAACGAAATAATGCAATAAGAACGATGACATGATGTAGACAAGATCTATTTATGTAGAAATAGACCCCATCTTGTTATCCTTAATAGCAACGATACATACGTGTCGTTTCCCTTTCTGTCACTGGGATCAAACACCGCAAGATCGAACCCATCACAAAGCACCTCTTCCCATTGCAAGATAAATAGATCAAGTTGTTCAAACAGAACCCAAATATCGGAGAAGAAATACGAGGCTATAAGCAATCATGCATATAAGAGATCAAAGAAGACTCAAATAACTTTCATGGATAAAAACATAGATCTGATCATAAACTCAAAGTTCATCGGATCCCAACGAACTCACCGCAAAAGACTTACTTCATATGGATCTCCAAGAGACCATTGTATTGATAATCAAGAGAGAGAGAGAGGAAGCCATCTAGCTACTAACTACGGACCCGTAGGTCTACAAAGAACTACTCATGCATCATCGGAGAGGCACCAATGGACATGATGCACCCCTCCGAGATGGTGTCTAGATTGGATCTGGTGTTTCTGGACTCTGCGGCGGCTGGAATTGATTTTTGTCGACTCCCCTAGGGTTTCTGGAATATTGGGGTATTTATAGAGCAAAGAGGCAGTTCAGGGGGCACCCGAGGTGGGCACAACCCACCGGGGCGCGCCTGGGCCCCCAGGAGCGCCCTGGTGGGTTTTGCTCCCCTTGGAGCACCCCCGAGGTGCTTTCCTGGCCCACTAGATGTCTTCTGGCCCAAAAAAATCCTCAAAAAGTTTCGCTGCGTTTGGACTCTGTTTGGTATTGATTTCCTGCAATGTAAAAAACATGCAGAAAACAACAACTGGCACTGGGCACTATGTCAATAGGTTAGTACCAAAAAATGACATAAAATGACTATAAATGATTGTAAAACATCCAAGAATGATAATATAACAACATGGAACAATAAAAAAAATTAGATACGTTGGAGATGTATCAAACACGCCTTCCCTAGCTATGTGGCGTGCCGGATGAGCCGTGGAGTACTCCCGATTCCTGGGCATGTGGGGGTGCAACGCGAACGTGACATGCCTTTTTCTTTTACTAGCAATGTGCCCATGCGTTACAATGGATCCAAAGTAGAATAGTACTTGTTCACAAACTTGAAAGAAAACACTCTTGTTTTGATATACATATATACCACTAAAAATATTTACTTTTCACTCAAAATATATTTCTCAGGCTGGTTTGATGAGGTGAGGGAGGGATGTGGTTGCTTTCAAGATAATAAGGGGTTTTCTGTAAATTGGAGCAGAGAAGTGGGCTATTGTTGCAAAAATGCCACAACTTACCTCACAACCGTTACATGTAGATCTAATGGTCAGAAATGACGGATGGCAGACACACCACCATCACCAACTGAGTCTTTTATAGGAGTAGAGAAACATGTATAAATTGTAACATTTGGTTCTGCTCCTTGGCACGATCGATAGATAGAAATAACAATTGGAAACGCTAGGGCGGGGCTTTTTCCGCCAGATAAGCAGGGTAGTAGCTAGGTTGGCGCATCGTTGGTTTGGTCACATGCAATTCGACATGTTGTAGTGTTTCTAGCAAGATGCCCGTGCATTGCACAAAGTTGATGGAAAAGGTAAGCACAACTTATAAATTGATGGATGGAGTACTAGTTATAGCAACACATATAATTGCCTCCAAATGTGAGAAAAGGGATCACACATGTCTGTATTGACTGGAACGAGAATGCAATAGCGCAATAAGAATTAAGGCCACGACGATGCGATCGAAGTGGTGGTTATAGGAGGCAAGAAGAAAGATGCATCCATCAACGCATGACCTCCTCCTCCTCGACTCAGTGTGCCGGGCCACCGACCGGTAGCTTAGGAGCGGTGACTTTTGTGGCGAGGTCAAGGTTCTTCTAAACAAAGGCATACAATGCTTCCAGCTAGTTGACGAAGGACAACATCGCTGCGTCCTCACCGGTCTTGTAGATACCTATGTACATGAATTCCTCGTACACGTGGATGTGTAGGTCGACAAATTCTTTTAGAGTGAGGAGCCTCGCAGTGAGCGTGACCTCCAGGTGGATATTCTTTGTTGCGTCGGCGGGCAGTCGCAGGGCCACCAGTGCTTGAAAGAGGTTCTCGCCATAGAGGCCGATTAGGGTGGCAGGCAATGAGGAGTCGAGGCACGCGGGCTGGAGGAGTACAACGATGTTGTCCGCGAGCTTCTTGACGATGATGAACTTGTTGATGGTGGCAACGATCATCTGGTCCAACTGAGAGTCGTAGTTGGCCTCTACGATGGCCATGAACCATCTGGTCGCCAACATCGTCTGGAGACGATCCTTGGTGCCACGCCGCAGGCCGGCGTCGTGGACCATCTAGCACAGCTGATGATGATATAGACCTAGGGTAGGGTCATAGGCCTGACCTATACGTCCTATCCAAGGTCACTACCCTAGAAGCAAAGACACCCAAGAGGCAACAGGGAGTACCAATTGAAGGCGTCGAGTGCAATCCACTCGACCAGTCATATCACTCGGGTACCCCTCCCTCCTGATATCACTCGACCATACGGGAAACCACTCGACTTACAGAAGACCAGGAGTCACTCAGGACAGCAACGGTCAGGCGTTCACTCGTAGTCTTTAAGATCATTAATAGCACTTTATAGCTGGCATTATCAGTAACGCCCTATCTTTATGTACATTGAACCCCTGTAACGGAGGTGGGTTGGGTCCTGGCGCACTCTATATAAGCCACCCCCCTCCTTTGGGACAAGGGTTCGCACCCCCTGTAACACACACTCTCATATTCCAGTCGACCGCCTCAGGGCACCGAGACGTAGGGCTTTTACCTCCTCCGAGAGGGGCCTGAACTCGTAAACACTTGCGTACAATCTCACCATAGCTGGGACCTTGCCTCCTCATTCGTACCCCCTATACTTACTATTAGACTTAGTACCACGACAGTTGGCGCCCACTGTGGGGCAAAGCATCTTAGTGACTTCCGGCGAGGTTGCATTTTCTTCGATCTTCATCAACATGGTTTCCGGCGGCGGTTTGGTCATGGGCCGCGAGTTCCGACTCGACGCGCTCACTTTCGTCGCCGACGACTCCGCCTGGCTCCACGAGGCCCCTGTCGATGTCGAGGCCCTCCTGATCCGTGGTTCGTCGCACTTCCGTGTGAGTGCCTGCGGCGTCCTCCTTCGGCAGCCATCGACCCCGTATCAGTCGGTCCTCGCGTCGTCGTCTCACTCTACTGGACACCGCTGCAAGCGGTCTGGTCGTTCATAGCTCCAGCGGTGGGTGAGACACGCGGTGGCTCGTTAGGCGTTCACCCCCAAAGTCACGGCGATCGAGCCCGACGTATTTCCCTGCGGACCAGTCGACCTGTCGACTGATTTCACGGACAACTTTTCCGAGAGCGGGAGTTGTGACTGTTGGGGAACATAGTAATTTAAAAAAAAATTCCTACGCACACGCAAGATCATGGTGATGCATAGCAATGAGAGGGGATAGTGTTGTCCATGTACCCGCGTAGACCGAAAGCGGAAGCGTTAGCACAACGCGGTTGATGCAGTCGTACTTCTTCACGATCCAACCGATCAAGTACCGAACGTATGGCACCTCCGAGTTCAGCACACGTTCAGCTCGATGATGTCCCTCGAACTCCGATCTAGTCGAGCTTTGAGGGAGAGTTCCGTTAGCACGACGGCGTGGTGATGATGATGATGTTCTACCGACGCAGGGCTTCGCCGAAGCACCCCTACGATATTATCGAGGTGGATTATGGTGGAGGGGAGCACCGCACACGGCTAAGAGATCCAAGGGATCAAATGTTGTGTCTAGAGGTTCCCCCTGCCCCCGTATATAAAGGATCAAGGGGGAGGCGTCCGGCCAAGATGAGGGCGCGCACACGGCTAAGAGATCCAAGGATCAAATGTTGTGTCTAGAGGTTCCCCCTGCCCCCGTATATAAAGGATCAAGTAGGACTCCTCCTTTCCTTGTGGGAGTAGGAGAAGGGAAGGGAGAAGGAGAAGGAAGGAAGGGGGCGCCCCCCTCCCTAGTCCAATTCGGAGTAGTCCATGGGGAGGGGTGCGGCCACCCTTTGGGGCCTTTCTCTCCTTTTCCGTTTGGCCCATCCATTAAGGCCCAATACGAATTCCCGTAACTCTCCGGTACTTCAAAAAATACCCGAATCACTCGGAACCTTTCCGATGTCCGAATATAGTCGTCCAATATATCGATCTTTACGTATCGACCATTTGGAGACTCCTAGTCATGTCCCCGATCTCATCCGGGACTCCGAACTCCTTCGGTACATCAAAACACATAAACTCATAATATAACCGTCATCGAACTTTAAGCGTGCGGACCCTACGGGTTCGAGAACTATGTAGACATGATCAAGACACGTCTCCGATCAATAACCAATAGCGGAACCTGGATGCTCATATTGGCTCCCACATATTCTACGAAGATCTTTATCGGTCAAACTGCATAACAACATACGTTGTTCCCTTTGTCATCGGTATGTTACTTGCCCGAGATTTGATCGTTGGTATCTCAATACCTAGTTCAATCTCCTTACTGGCAAGTCCCTTTACTCGTTATGTAATGCATCATCCCTTAACTAACTCATTAGCTACATTGCTTGCAAGGCTTATAGTGATGTGCATTACCGATAGGGCCCAGAGATACCTCTCCGACAATCGGAGTGACAAATCCTAATCTCGAAATACGTCAACTCGACAAGTACCTTTGGAGACACCTGTAGAGCTCCTTTATAATCACCCAGTTACGTTGTGACGTTTGGTAGCACACAAAGTGTTCCTCCGGTAAACGGGAGTTACATAATCTCATAGTCATAGGAACATGTATAAGTCATGAAGAAAGCAATAGCAACATACTAAATGATCAAGTGCTAAGCTAACGGAATGGGTCAAGTCATTCTCCTAATGATGTGATCCCGTTAATCAAATGACAACTAATGTCTATGGTTAGGAAACTTAACCATCTTTGATTCACGAGCTAGTCAAGTAGAGGCATACTAGTGACACTCTGTTTATCTATGTATTCACACATGTATTATGTTTCCGGTTAATACAATTCTAGCATGAATAATAAACATTTATCATGATACAAGGAAATAAATAATAACTTTATTATTGCCTCTAGGGCATATTTCCTTCAGTCTTCCACTTGCACTAGAGTCAATAATCTAGTTCACATTGCCATGTGATTTAACACCAATATTCACATCTGTATGTGATTAATACCCATAGTTCACATCGTCATGTGATCAACACCCAAAGGGTTTACTAGAGTCAATAATCTAGTTCACATCGCTATGTGATTAACACCCAAAGAGTACTAAGGTATGATCATGTTTTGCTCATGAGAGAAGTTTAGTCAACGGGTCTGTCACATTCAGAGCCGTATGTATTTTGCAAATATTCTATGTCTACAATTCTCTACACGGAGCTACTCTAGCTAATTGCTCCCACTTTCATTATGTATCCAGATTGAGACTTAGAGTCATCTGGATTGGTGTAAAAGCTTGCACCAATGTAACTCTTTACAACGGGCTCTTTTATCACCTCCAAAATCGAGAAATATTTCCTTAGTCCTCACTAAGGATATTCTTGACCACTTTCTAGTGATCTACTCCTAGATCAAAATTCTACTCCCTTACCAAACTCAGAGTAAGGTATACAATAGGTCTGGTACACAGCATAGCATACTTTATAGAACCTATGACTGAGGCATAGGGAATGACTTTTCATTCTTTTCTATTTTCTGCCATGGTCGGGGTTTTGAGTCTTACTCAACTTCACACCTTGCAACACAGGCAAGAACTCCTTCTTTGACTGTTCCATTTTTGAACTACTTCAAAAACTTATAAAGGTATGTACTCATTGAAAAATCTTATCAAGCGTCTTGATCTATCTGTTTAGATCTTGATGCTCAATGTGTAAGCAGCTTCACCGAGATCTTTTCACTGAAAAACTTTTATTCAAGTATCCTTTTATGCTATCCAGAAATTCTATATCATTTCCAATCAACAATATGTCGTCCACATATAATATGAAAAATGCTACAGAGCTCCCACTCACTTTCTTGTAAATACAGGCTTCTCCAGAAGTCTGTATAAAACCATATGCTTTGATCACACTATCAAAGCATTTATTCCAACTCCGAGAGGCTTGCACCAGTCCACAGATGGATCACTGGAGCTTGCACATTTTGTTAGCACCTTTAGGATCGACAAAAACTTCTGGTTGCATCATATACAACTCTTCTTTAAGAAATCCATTAAGGAATGTAGTTTTTACATCCATTTTCCAGATTTCATAAAATGTGGAAATTTGCTAACATGATTCGGACAGACTTTAAGCATCAATACGAGTGAGAAAAACTCATCATAGTCAACATCTTGAACTTTGTCAAAAACCTTTTCCGACAAGTCTAGCTTTGTAGATAGTAACACTACTTGTCCGTCTTCCTCTTGAAGATCCATTTATTTTCTATGGTTTGCCGATCATCGGGCAAGTCCACCAAAGTCCACACTTTGTTCTCATACATGGATCCAATCTCAGATTTCATGGCCTCAAGCCATTTCACGGAATCTGGGCTCATCATCGCTTCCTCATAGTTCGTAGGTTCGCCACGGTCAAGTAACATGACCTCCAGAATAGGATTACTGTACCACTCTGGTGCGGATCTTACTCTGGAAGACCTACAAGGTTCTGTTGTAACTTAATCTGAAGTTTCATGATCATCATCATTAACTTCCTCAGTAATTGGTGTACGAATCACTGGAACTGATTTCTGTGATGAACTACTTTCCAATTCGTGAGAAGGTACAATTACCTTATCAAGTTCTACTTTTCTCCCACTCACTTCTTTCAAGAGAAACTCCTTCTCTAGAAAGAATCCATTTTAGCAACGAATATCTTGCCTTCAGATCTGTGATAGAAGGTGTACCCAATAGTTTCCTTTGGGTATTCTATGAAGACGCACTTCTCCGATTTGGGTTCGAGCTTATCAGGTAAAAACTTTTTCACATAAGCATCGGAGTTCCAAACTTTAAGAAATGACAGCTTAGGTTTATTGCTAAACCATAGTTCATATGGTGTCGTCTCAACGGATTTAGATGGTGCCCTATTTAACGTGAATGTAGCTATCTCTAATGCATAACCCAAAATGATACTGGTAAATTGGTAAGAGACATCATTAATCGCACCATATCAAATAAAGTGCGGTTATGAAGTTCGGACACACCGTTACGCTGTGGTGTTCCAGGTGGCATGAGTTTGTGAAACTATTCCACATTGTTTTAACTGAAGGCCAAACTCGTAACTCAAGTATTCATCTCCATGATCAGATTGCAGAAACTTTATTTTCTTATTATGATGATTTTACACTTCACTTGAAATTCTTTGAACCTTTCAACTATTTCAGACTTATGTTTCATCAAGTAGATATACCCATATATGCTCAAATCATCTGTGAAGGTCAAAAAATAACGATACCCGCCACGAGCCTTAATACTCATTGGTCTACATACATCAGTATGTATTATTTCCAACAAGTTGTTGCTCGTTCCATTGTTCCGAAGAACAGAGTTTTAGTCATCTTGCCCAAAAGGCACGATTTGCAAGCATCAAATGATTCATAACCAAGTGATTCCAAAAGTCCATATTTATGGAGTTTCTTCATGCGCTTTACACCGATATGACCCAAACGGCAGTGCCACAAATAAGTTGCACTATCATTATCAACTTTTCATCTTTTGGCATCAATATTATGTATATGTGTATCACTACGATCGAGATCCAACAAACTATTTTCATTAAATGTATGACCATCGAAGGTTCTATTCATGTAAACAGAACAACAATTATTCTCTAACTTTAAATGAATAACCGTATTGCAATAAACATGATCAAATCATATTCATGCTCAATGCAAATGCCAAATAACATTTATTTAGGTTTAACACTAATCTCTAAAATATAGGGAGTGTGCGATGATGATCATAACAATCTTGGAACCACTTCCAACACACATCGTCACTTCACCCTCAACTAGTCTTTGTTTATTCTGTAACTCCTGTTTCGAGTTACTAATCTTAGCAACCGAACAAGTATCAAATACCCAGGGGTTACTATAAACACAAGTAAGGTACACATCAATAACCTTTATATCAAATATACCCTTGTTCACTTTGCCATCCTTCTTATCTACCAAATATTCAGGGCATTTCCACTTCCAGTGACCATTTCCTTTGCAGTAGAAGCACTCAGTTTCAGGCTTTGGTCCAGCTTTGGGCTTCTTCGCGGGAGTGACAACTTGCTTGCCATTCTACTTGAAGTTCCCTTTCTTTCCCTTTGCCCTTTTCTTGAAACTAGTGGTCTTGTCAATCATCAACACTTGATGCTCTTTCTTGATTTCTACCTTTGTCGATTTCAACATCACGAAGAGCTCGGGAATCGTTTTCGTCATCCCTTGCATACTATAGTTCATCACGAAGTTCTAGTAACTTGGTGATGGTGACTAGAGAACTCTGTCAATCACTATCTTATCTGGAAGATTAACTCCCACTTGATTCAAGAGATTGTAGTACCCAGACAATACGAGCACATGCTCACTAGTTGAGCGATTCTCCTCCATCTTTTAGCTATAGAACTTGTTGGAGACTTCATATCTCTCAACTCGGCTATTTGCTTGAAATATTAACTTCAACTCCTGGAACATCTCATATGGTCCATAACGTTCAAAACGTCTTTGAATTCCCGATTCTAAGCCGTTTAGCATGGTGCACTAAACTATCAAGTAGTCATCATATTGAGCTAGCCAAATGTTCATAACGTCTGCATCTGCTCCTGCAATAGGTTTGTCACCTAGCGGTGCATCAAGGACATAATTCTTCAGTGCAGCAATGAGGATAAACCTCAGATCACGGATCTAATCCGCATCATTTCTTCTAATATCTTTCAACATAGTTTTTCTCTAGGAACATATCAAAAATAAACATAGGGAAGAAACAATGCGAGCTATTGATCTACAACATAATTTGCAAAATACTATTAGGACTAAGTTCATGATAAATTAAAGTTCAATTAATCATATTACTTAAGAACTCCCACTTAGATAGACATCTCTCTAATCATCTAAGTGATCACGTGATCCAAAGCAACTAAACCATGTCCGATCATCACGTGAGATGGAGTAGTTTTCAATGGTGAACATCACTATGTTGATCATATCTACTATATGATTCACGCTCGACCTTTCGGTCTCAGTGTTCCGAGGCCATATCTGTATATGCTAGGCTCGTCAAGTTTAACCTGAGTATTCCGCGTGTGCAACTGTTTTGCACCCGTTGTATTTGAACATAGAGCCTATCACACCCGATCATCACGTGGTGTCTCAGCACGAAGAACTTTCGCAATGGTGCATACTCAGGGAGAACACTTATACCTTGAAATTTAGTGAGAGATCATCTTATAATGCTACCGTTAATCAAAGCAAAATAAGATGCATAAAGGATAAACATCACATGCAATCAATATAAGTGATATGATATGGCCATCATCATCTTGTGCTTGTGATCTCCTTCTCCGAAGCACCGTCATGATCACCATCGTCATCGGCGTGACACCTTGATCTCTATCGTAGCATCATTGTCGTCTCGCCAATTATTGCTTCTACGACTATCGCTACCGCTTAGTGATAAAGTAAAGCAATTACAGGGCGATTGCATTGCATACAATAAAGCGACAACCCTATGGCTCCTGCCAGTTGCCGATAACTCTGTTACAAAACATGATCATCTCATACAATAAAATTTAGCATCATGTCTTGACCATATCACATCACAACATGCCCTACAAAAACAAGTTAGACGTCCGCTACTTTGTTGTTGCAAGTTTTACATGGCTGCTACGGGCTGAGCAAGAACCGTTCTTACCTGCTCATCAAAACCACAATGATAGTTCGTCATGTTAGTGCTGTTTTAACCTTCTCAAGGACCGAGCGTAGCCATAATCGGTTCAACTAAAGTTGGAGAAACTGACACCCGCCAGCCACCTGTGTGCAAAGCACGTCGGTAGAACCAGTCTCGCGTAAGCATACGCGTAATGTTGGTCCGGGCCGCTTCATCCAACAATACTGCCGAACCAAAGTATGACATGCTGGTAAGCAGTATGACTTGTATCACCCACAACTCACTTGTGTTCTACTCGTGCATATAACATCTACGCATAAAACCAGGCTCGGATGCCACTGTTGGGGAACGTAGTAATTTCAAAAAAAATTCCTACGCACACGCAAGATCATGGTGATGCATAGCAACGAGAGGGGAGAGTGTTGTCCACGTACCCTCGTAGACCAAAAGCGGAAGCATTAGCACAACGCGGTTGATGTAGTGGTACGTCTTCACGATCCGACCGATCAAGTACCGAACGTACGGCACCTTCGAGTTCAGCACACGTTCAGCTTGATGACATCCCTCGAACTCCGATCCAGCCGAGCTTTGAGGGAGAGTTTCGTAAGCACGACGGCATGGTGACGATGATGATGTTCTACCGACACAGGGCTTCGCCTAAGCACCGCTACGATATTATCGAGGTGGATTATGGTGGAGGAGGGCACCACACATGGCTAAGAGATCCAAGGGATCAAATGTTGTGTCTAGAGGTGCCCCCTGCCCCTGTATATAAAGGAGCAAGGGGGGAGGCGGGCGGCCAAGAGGAGGGCATGCCAAGGGGGGAGTCCTACTCCCACCGGGAGTAGGTCTCCTCCTTTCTTTGT
Organism: Triticum timopheevii; assembly: GCA_963921465.1. Lineage (NCBI taxonomy): Eukaryota > Viridiplantae > Streptophyta > Magnoliopsida > Poales > Poaceae > Triticum > Triticum timopheevii. The sequence goes on along the minus strand of OY997262.1, from coordinate 251,985,533 downwards.
GGGAGTAGGAGAAGGGAAGGGAGAAGGAGAAGGAAGGAAGGGGGCGCCCCCCCTCCCTAGTCCAATTCGGACTAGTGCATGGGGAGGGGTGCGGCCACCCTTTGGGGCCTTTCTCTCCTTTCCCGTATGGCCCATTGAGGCCCAATACGAATTCCCGTAACTCTCCGGTACTCCGAAAAATACCCGAATCACTCGGAACCTTTCCGATGTCCGAATATAGTCGTCCAATATATCGATCTTTACGTCTCGACCATTTCGAGACTCCTCGTCATGTCCCCGATCTCATCCGGGACTCCGAACTCCTTCAGTAAATCAAAACACATAAACTCATAATATAACCGTCATCGAACTTTAAGCGTGCAGACCCTACGGGTTCGAGAACTATGTAGACATGACCGAGACACGTCTCCGGTCAATAACCAATAGCGGAACCTGGATGCTCATATTGGCTCCCACATATTCTACGAAGATCTTTATCGGTCAAACCGCATAACAACATACGTTCTTCCCTTTGTCATCGGTATGTTACTTGCCCGAGATTTGATCGTCGGTATCTCAATACCTAGTTCAATCTCGTTACTGGCAAGTCTCTTTACTCGTTATGTAATGCATCATCGCGTAACTAACGCATTAGCTACATTGCTTGCAAGGATTATAGTGATGTGCATTACCGAGAGGGCCAGAGATATACCTCTCCGACAATTGGAGTGACAAATCCTAACCTCGAAATACGTCAACTCAACAAGTACCTTTGGAGACACCTGTAGAGCTCCTTTATAATCACCCAGTTACGTTGTGACGTTTGGTAGCACACAAAGTGTTCCTCCGGTAAACGGGAGTTACATAATCTCATAGTCATAGGAACATGTATAAGTCATGAAGAAAGCAATAGCAACATACTAAATGATCAAGTGCTAAGCTAACAGAATGGGTCAAGTCAATCACATCATTCTCCTAATGATGTGATCTCGTTAATGAAATGACAACTCATGTCTATGGTTAGGAAACTTAACCATCTTTGATTCACGAGCTAGTCAAGTAGAGGCATACTAGTGACACTCTGTTTGTCTATGTATTCACACATGTATTATGTTTCCGGTTAATACAATTCTAGCATGAATAATAAACATTTATCATGATATAAGGAAATAAATAATAACTTTATTATTGCCTCTAGCGCATATTTCCTTCAGTGACCCCGTGGCGGAAGTCCTCATGGTCGACTCCCATCGTGGCCCACCTGGTTTTCATCGCAGCGGCGGCGGTGATGGCAGCGGCGGCCTGTCATTCGACCAAGAGGAGTATCAGCCCCAGCCTCTCAGCTCACAGCAGAGGGAGGAGCTGCATCGCCGCAACATGGAGGCTCTCCAGACCCCAATCATAGGGGAAACCGTCGAGGCCCGGGCCTTGGAGGCAGTGCGCCTAGCCACGTTGACCGAGCGCACTCGTCTGGAGAATCTCCAATATTCTCTCGACGAGCATGCCCGTCGATTGATCCCCGAATCCAGTCGACGTCCACGACAATTGTTTCCACCGGAAACTCAGGTATTCCGTACTCGATTCAGAATCTTGCAGCTGCTGCACGTATCATAGAGTCCATTCAGCCGTTCCATTCAGAGGCTGGAAGAGGTTTGGAATAGATCAAGGCGCTGCTCCGAGCAGCAGGAGACCAGAACTCTGCCGTGTCCCAGTCGCGGAACAAAATTCACAGCAGATCAGTAAGGGCCGACACCGTTCAGTCGGCACATAGTCCTAGGTCGCCTTTGCGACGTGAAGATCGTGGTCACCGCCAAGATCGACACCTGGGCAGAGCTCATGGAGAGTATGATCGTGAGTACGCCCCAACCACCGTCGAGCGCCTTAGCCCCTTCCGAGGGACGGGTCATACGCGCCCCGGCGGTATGTCGATAGGCGTCCGTATGGAAATGACCGCAGAGTTCCAGTCGACCCTAGAGAGCCTGGCTTCAACGCAAGGTCAGTCCTTGTGCAGGGTCTGGTCGACCGGAACAGAGCATACAGAGAAGGGCTGGACAAAGACAGACCCAGTGGAAGCGGGGTCCGCGTTTCCGGCCCAGAGTGTTTCGGAAGAGCCATCAAAAACGCTGAGATCCCTCATAACTTCAGATTGGCGACTAGCATCAGTAAGTTCACAGGAGAATCAAAGCCCGATACTTGGCTTGAAGACTACCGAGTGGCTGTGCACACTAGTGGCAGCAGCGATGAAGTGGCCATGAAGCACCTCCCTCTGATGCTTGAAGGTTCTGCCAGGGCTTGGCTGAATCAGTTGGCCCCTAGGAACATTTTGAGTTGGGATGAGTTAGCCCGAGTGTTTACCAGAACATTTGAGGGCACCTGCAAGAGACCTGCTGGTCTACCGGAGTTGCAACATTGCATGCAGAAACCGAATGAAACCTTGAGAGACTATATCCAGAGATGGATCACTCTGCACCACACAGTGGAGAATGTGTCAGATCACCAAGCAGTCTGTGCCTTTAAGGAAGGTGTTCGCTACAGAGATCTCAATCTGAAGTTCGGTCGAACCGGAGATATGTCCCTGACTCGGATGATGGAGATTGACACCAAGTACGCTAACGGCAAAGAGGAGGACTGACTCCGGAGTGGTAAACACAAACTAGTCGCTCAGGACACCAGAGGAGGAAATTCTAGTCGGAAGCAGAAGCGAAAGGCTGAGGCAGCACGTCCTGCCGAGGCAGCAGTGTTGAATCAAGGAAATTTCAAGGGGAAGCCCAAAGGGCCTTGGATCCCTAAGAAAGTGAAGGACCAAGAAGGAAATGATGTGATGGATTTGCCGTGTCATATTCACACCAAGAAGGATGAGGAGGGGAACCTGATTCTCCCCAAGCATACGACTCGACAATGTCGACTCCTAATCCAGAGCTTCCGAGAAAGCAAACCCAGTGAAGAGGACAAAGATTCCGATAAGGAATAAGAAGATAAGGATGATGGTGGTGGTTACCCCAATGTCAATGCCACCTTCGTGATTTTTGCTGATCTCGAGAGCAAAAGTCGACTGAAGGCCATTAACAGAGAGGTGAACATGGTTGCTCCGGCAACACCAAAGTATTTGAAGTGGTCAAAAAACCCCATTACATTCGGCCAGTCCGACCACCCGCCACGCGTAGCTACCCCTGGGCGGTAAGCACTGGTGGTCGACCCAGTCGTCGGAGGCACCCGACTGACCAAGGTTTTGATGGATGGTGGCAATGGTCTGAATATCCTGTATGCTGAGGCCCTCAAAGGAATGGGCATTCCGATGTCCAAACTCAGTGAGAGCAACATGCGATTCCATGGAGTCATCCCAGGAAAGAAATCGACTCACTCGGTCAGATTACTCTTGACATGGTTTTCGGTGATGAGAAGAATTTCCGCAAGGAAAAGTTGATGTTTGAGGTTGTGGATTTCCAGAGTGCCTATCATGCCATTCTGGGCAGACCTGCCTATGCTAGCTTTATGGCTCGACCCTGTTCTGTATACCTCAAGATGAAGATGCCTGGCCCCAGAGGCGTGATAACGGTTTCCGGTAATCGTCAAAGAGCAGAAGACTGTCTTCAGGACGGTGCAAAGATAGCAGATGAGCAGATGGCAGCAGTAGAGTTTCAAGAGTACCAGAAAACTACAGATCCAAGTGATTTGCTGCGTGCTAAGAGGCCTGCCTCGGAGTCCGCATTTTAGTCAGCCGGCGAGACCAAGCCACTCCATGTTCACCCGACCGATACCAATGCTGCTCCGACCCATATCTCAACGACACTCGACAGCAAATAGGAAGAATCGCTCATCCAGTTCCTCCGTGAGAACTGGGACATCTTTGCATGGAAGCCATCTGACATGCCAGGTGTACCTAGGGTACTGGTTGAGCACCGTTTGCGAGTCGACCCAAAGGATAAACCCGTTAAGGAGCATCTCCGTCGGTCCGCCACGGAGAAGAGAAAGGCTATTGGCGAGGAGGTGGCTTGGTTCCTGGCTGCTGAGTTCATCCGCGAGATATACCACTCCGAGTGGCTCGCCACTGTTGTTATGGTTCCCAAGAAAGATAAATCACTCTGAATGTGTATTGATTTCAAGCACATCAATCGGGCCTGCCTAAAAGATCATTTTCCTCTGCCCCGCATCGACCAGATAGTCGACTCAACTGTGGGATGTGAGTGACTGTCCTTCCTGGACGCTTATTCTGGGTACCATCAGATCCGACTGTATGGACCCGATGAGATAAAGACGGCTTTCATCACCCTGTTCGGGTGCTTTTGCTATGTTACTATGCCCTTTGGCCTCAAGAATGCTGGTGCCACATTGATGTGCATGATTCAGAAGTGCATGCTCACTCAAATCAGTCGAAATGTGGAAGCATACATGGATGACATAGTGGTTAAGTCACGCAAAGGTTCCTACCTGCTGACTGACCTTGCTTAAACCTTTGCCAACTTAAGAAGGTATGATAACAAGATCCATCCATCAAAGTGCACATTCGGAGTCCCAGGCGGAAATTTACTCGGTTTTCTCGTTTTCGAACAAGGGATCGGCGCAAATCCAGAGAAGATCGGCACAATCCTCCGAATGAAGCGCCCAGTGCGTGTGCATGATGTTCAGAAGCTTACAAGTTGTTTGGCTGCATTGAGCCGATTCATCTCACGCCTCGGTGAAAAGGCATTGCCTATTTACCGACTGATGAAGAAGTCTGACAAGTTCGAGTGGAATGACGAAGCTGAAGCAGCGTTTGAAGAGCTCAAAGCCCTGCTTTCCACCCAGCCGATGCTTGTTGCTCCAGTTAGCAAGGAGCCTTTACTGCTTTACATCGCAGCCACGGGACAAGTTGTTAGCACAATGCTCACAGTCGAGCGGGAAGAAGAAGGCAAAGCCTTCAAAGTTCAGCGCCCTGTGTACTACATTTCATAAGTCTTAACCCCGTCCAAGCAGAGATACCCTCACTGTCAGAAGCTTGTCTATGGGATTTACCTGACCACGAAGAAGGTTGCACACTATTTCTCTGATCACTCAATTTCAGTCATCAGCGACGCTCCATTGTCAGAAATTCTGAATAACAGAGATGCAACTGGTTGAGTGGCAAAGTGGGCAATTGAACTTCTTCCTTTAGATATCAAGTTTGAGGCAAAGAAGGCCATCAAGTCTCAAGCAATTGCAGATTTCCTCGCAGAGTGGACAGAACAATAACAACCGACTCAGATTCAGTCGGATCATTGGACCATGTTCTTTGATGGATCCAAGATATTGAATAGCTCTGGCGCAGGAGTGGTTTTAGTGTCCCCACTGTCGGTGTCAAAACCGGCAGATCTCTGGTAGGGGGTCCCGATCTGTGCATCTGAGGTCGATGGTAACAGGAGGCAAGGGACACAATGTTTACCCAGGTTCGGGCCCTCTTGATGGAGGTAAAACCCTACTTCCTGCTTGATTGATATTGATGATATGAGTAGTACAAGGGTTGATCTACCATGAGATCGTAGAGGCTAAACCCTAGAAGCTAGTCTATGATGATTTTGATTCTGTCTCTAAGGAATAAACTCTCTGGTTTATATAGACACCGGAGAGGGCTAGGGTTTACATGGAGTCGGTTACAAATAAGGAAATATAATATCCGGATCGCCAAGCTTATCTTCCATGCAAAGGAGAGTCCCATCCGGACACGGGACGAAGTCTTGAGTCTTGTACCTTGACGCTCCAATAGTCCGGACATAGTATACAGTCCGGCTGTCCAGATACCCCCTAATCCAGGACTCCCTCAGTAGCCCCTAAACCAGGCTTCAATGATGATGAGTCCGGCGCGCAGTTTGTCTTCGGCATTGCAAGGTGGGTTCCATCTCCGAATACTCCAAAATAATTATCGAACACTCAAACCGTGTCCGGATCTGTAAGATGATCTTCATATACCACCGTAGAGAGAATGATAGTTCACAAATGTAATTTGCTGACAACTTTTTAGACAACATGACATGTCACTATGGTCGGGTCATTATTCGAACCGTTTTCCCACAACCAGCCACAGCGCATATTGCGAGGCGGTTTCCTTGACACGTCTTGTCAAACCAAAGATCGTGTCCCCTTATCACGGGATTCTCATCAATACGGGTATGGGTAATCCAACCGCGCCATCAATCGTGGCGCTTGGGAAGTAAGCGATTCTAAACGGGTAAGTGGGGAGGTGCACCGCTTTCGTCGCCTCTATAAAGGGATAATGGTTCCCCATTTTTACCCATGCCTTCTTCCTCCTTTGCTCATCCTTGTCTCCTCGAGCTCCAGCGCCCTAGTCCAAGCCTTCTCCGCACAACTAAACATGTCCGGACCAGGAGGCAAGTGGGTGGCTTCCATCTTGAAGGAGAAGCATATTGACAATCTTCGGGCGGCCGAATACTTGGCCGTAGACATCGCACACCGGCTACCGGACGACGGGCAGGTCATTCCAACCCTGGAACCCCACGAAAGGGTCGTGCTTCTCGCCCACTTCGTCCGTGGACTGGGGTTTCCACTTCATTCATTCGTCCGCGGGGTCATGTTCTACTACGGGCTAGATTTCCATGATGTAGCCCCAAATTACATCCTCAACATCTCGGCGTTCATCGTCGTGTGCGAGGCCTTCCTCCGCATCAAGCCACACTTCGGCTTGCGGCTACAAATCTTCTGCGTGAAGCCGAAGATCGTGAGCGGCCAGCAAGTGGAGTGCAGGGGTGCCATGGTGGGCAAGATGCCCAACATCACCTGGCTTGACGGCTCCTTCGCGGAGACCGTGAAAGGGTGGCAATCGGGGTGGTTCTACATCACCGAGCCGCGCAACGCCAACTGGGCGGCGACCCCTGAATTCCGATCTGGATTCCCCATGCGGCTCACCTCCTGGGAAAAAAAGGGCCTGGCCTTGGGCGAGCCTGCGGAGCTGACCGGACTCCAAAACTACGTCAAGAATATGAAGGACAAGAAAATCAAGCTTGTCAACGTGGTCCAGGTCATGCTTGTCCGCCGGATTCTTCCGTGCCAAAGACGGGTATTTAATCTGTGGGAGTTCGTCCCGACCGAACACCAGACGCTTCGAAAGCTCTACGGCATGACACATAAAGATGCGTGGAAGGCACTGTTCAAGGCCTCCGAGATACCTCCTCCCACATCCGAGGACCGTGGACTTCACGCCACGTGGATCCCCCGCCCGATGAGTTTTCTGACTATCAAGATGTAGTTTTTCCCAATGTACTCATGGGGGAATCTTAAGTTATTGTGTGTATTTGATCAGGAGTATGTGGAGACGGCGGAGCGGATCGACTGTCTGGCTCCACTGCCAGAGGGCCCAGCAGATGCTCTCCTGACGGAGATGCTTGTCCCGGCGCCCTACAGGGCATCGGAAAAGAAGGCCTAAAAGAAGGTCCCGGGGACCAGGAAGGTTCTCCGGCGTAAGGTCGTACCAGATGCCTCGTCCGAAGACGACGAGGCACACTCCTCCCCCGAAGGGGAGGAAGAAGATGAAGGGGCCGCCCCATACGAAGAGGATGGGGGGCCTAAGAAGGTGGGCCAGGGGACCGAGAAGGGTCCCCGGCGCAAGGCCGTCATACCCTCGTCGTCTGAAGACGACGAGGCAGATTCCTCCCGCGGAGGCGGGGGGAAACACGAAGAAACTCTGCCTCCCCGCACTGGGGAGGAGAAGAAGAGGAAAGCCGCCCCGGAGGGGGAGGATAGGATGCCCAAGAAGGGAAAGGCGTCCCTTTTGGATTACTCCACCACTGCTGCTTATAGCGAGGAGGAGTGGCTGCCCAGGGGGAAGCCCCTAGTAAGATCGTAAGTACCCGCACTTTGTTATATTTTAGTGCGACTTCGCTTCATAGTTTGTTATAACGCCGAACTCATATATGTAGTCCGGCCAGGGTCCATCCCGAAGTATCGTCTTCGGACGGGTCCTTGAGTGATTCAGCGATGAACTCGCTCCCGACGGCCACTACTCCTCGGCCTGCAGATGACATGGAGGTGTTGTCCCAAAGGCTCCCCGAGCAGGGGGAGGTGACTCTGGAGGCGCCCCAAGGTGAGATTCCAGACGCCGGGCACACGGGGTATAAGATCCCCGCGGATTGTGCCGACGAGAGCCGCAGCAAGCCGGGCTCTCAGCCGGATACTGTGCCGGAACCTCCAATGGCTCCGGATTCGGGCAGGCAGCCCCTCGCTAGGGAGGGCGAGCCTTCCGTGCCGACGACTTCCGTTACGCCAGAGGCATCGGATAGTTTGCTGGAAGCGCTTCGCAGCGCTTCCATGGATGAAGAGCACCGTACTCTTATGAGTGCGGTGATTCAGAAGGTTCTGTCCGCCAAGAGCGGACTAACCGAAGCCTGCACCAGCCTCTTGACAAGTTTTGACGTAAGTAATCAAAAAAATGTGTGAAGTTATTACTCGATAGGTAGTAGCCCCTGATACTCTGTTTGGTGTTCGGAACGAAAAGCCAAACGGAGGGTCGATTATAATCCGCAGGAGTCTAATAGTAAATGTGCATGTGAATAAGCAGGCAGTGCTGCTTGCTGCTGCTGCCCGTACAGCCGAGGTCGCCGGACTAAAACGGGACTTGGAGCAGGCACAAGGAGAGCTTGGCCTCACGAAGAGGCAGCTCGAAGAGAACGAAGGTTAGTGGTACCTCGTTTGAATATCATAGAGAATAGTCAAAATTTGTGATTCTAACGACAAAGCGTCGTGACTTTGAAATAGGGGCCACAACTGAAGTGGTGTCTTTGAAGAAAGCGCTATCCGAGGCCGAAGACAAGGCGGCCCTGGAGCGCATCGAGCGCGAAAAGCAGAATGCTAGGGTGGGCGAAGTGCAACAAGAGCTCCAGGAGCTTGGCAAGAAGTTCGAGTCCTTGGAGCATGACCTCAAGACGAAGGAGTCTGAGCTTGCGAAGGCCCTTGCCAGTATTAAAGATGCCAAGGCCGAAGCTGAAAAGGCCCAGCAGGAGATCCAAGCGGCCAAGAAGATAGCGGCGGGTAAGACATTTTTTATGCAAAGCAAGCATGTGGAGGAGGCGTTTCTTTTACTTACCCGAATTCGGAGCTCTTCAGGGGCGTTCGCAGATCTGCCACGTAGCGTATCAGATGCTGCGGAGTTCTATCGTGCCAAGGAGGGGAGCTCGACGAAGAAGCTGTTCTGGTCCCAGTATGCTGGAGCCAAACACCCAATTCCTCTGAGTGACCAACTGAAGCAGCTGGTTGAACTCCACAGGGCGGCCAAAGTGGCTATGAAAGATTTCATAGTCCGAATGTGGCCTGGTGAGCCCCTGCCCACTAGCTACTTCGGCTTGGTCAAGCGGATGGTAGATACCTGTCCGCGGCTTGAAGTCATCAAGCGATCCGTTTGCATTGAGGGTGCCCGCCGGGCCTTTGCCCGTGCAAAGGTGCATTGGGGCAAGCTGGATGCGGAGAAGCTGGTGAAGGACGGGCCACTGGAGGGCAAGGCGCATCGCTGTCCTGAAAAGTATTATGATGGCATCATGAAAGGCGCTCGTCTCATGGCCAAAGAATGTACCAAGGACACGATCTTTGAGTAAATGTACTTCTATCGTTGTTGTAATATAAAGACGAAGCTACTTGCGCTATATAGCGCTTTTTGATTTAAAATATTACCTTCTGTGCGGCTGTTTATAAAATTCTGAAAGTAGGCCAGTCGTCGGCTTCCGCCCCCACGTAACTAGTACCGGGGTGTTCCTGGAAAAACCCGGACATTCTTTATCCAAATTTTTGGTCCCTTAAGGAGGTGTCTGGCGCAGCGAACAAGGCAATCGGACTATGCGGCTTTATAACTTTCACTTAGCCATAGAAGTCTATAATTTTAAATTTCGGCGAAGCCCCTAGAATTCGAAAGGCCGAATTGGGGCGCTATATACGCCTAAGTCGGACGAAGCTGATTCTGTCGGTGTTTTGGGAACGGGGGTCCCCAGACTTGCCTGCCTGCGGCGTAGCTCAAAGGGGGGCCCAGCGCGGCCCATCTTCATCAACACAAGCTCAAGACCCTCACGAGGGGCCAAGCCTCGCGGGGCGGATGACAAGGAGCTTGCTCAAGCACGGCCTCATCAGGCTAGCTCATGAGGAGGCGGAGAGTTCAAGGCGGGGTACCTCGCGAGGTGCCCATGACGCAAGCCATGATGACCAAGGGCGCCAGTCGGGCGCCAGCCTGCGCAGTGTCCTCCTTTCCTCTTTGGTGCAAAGGGAGCAAGCGCAGGCGAGAGCATCAAGCAAAGGCATCCATTTTAGTGCAACAAGACCAAGACCAGCCCAACGGCAGGGAGGAAGTCATCGTGGAGCCCAAGCAGGCGTCACCACCAGAGCCTTTGACAGGCGAGGACCAACTTTAGTCAGGATAAGTGTACCCGCTGTTCCCCTTCAAAATGGCCAATTGTTGGCACCCTTCCCGCTCAATATTTGGGGAGAGGCCCAGGGCCTTTGCCTATAAATAGGACTAGCCACCCCCAGGGTAGGGGGGATCGAGTATCTGGCATACATCTAGAATAGAGAGAGAGAGAGAGAGCGACTGAACTCCTCCTAGCAGTTCATCGCACCAGCCAAGAACAGACCCTCGGGCGGTTGTTCTTCCTTGTATTGTTCATCATTAGCCCAAGAGGCAATCCACCACACCACACACTGGAGTAGGGTATTACACCACAATGGTGGCCTGAACCAGTATAAACCCTGTGTCCCTTGTGCTGTTCTTTTTGTAGTTTAGGTCCTAGCGATTCGGCGAGGAGCAAGTAGGTAGAGGGCGAAATCTCCGGGCGCACCCCAATGTTCGAACCTCAAGGGTCTGCCGGAACCCGAAATCTGACATTTGGCGCGCCAGGTAGGGGTGCGCCGGAATTCGCCTTCCGTCGTCTTGTTCTTCTCCGACCATCGCATCCATGTCTGACGCTCGTCGGGCTCGCGCCGAGCGCTGAGCCGCCCTCGCTTCCCGCGTCGCCCAGACGGCTCCCGTCAGCGGGTGCCCTCGTCGCTCCCCGTCACCTGCCATCAACGCCACCACCGGCCCGGCGGGGAACGAGCAGCAAGCATCGTCCCAGCATCCATCCATGAGGCGAGACGGCCGCACTGCTACACCCTCGCTCACCCCTGCTGGTTCTTCGTCCCGCGCGCCCCGCACAACCATGGAGGCTCGAGCTGCGCTCATCGCGGCAAACGAGCTCCTGCACTACCGCCCAATCGACGACGTCTACGAAGAGTGGCTCGACCGAGTCGCCGAGCTTGTCCGTGCCGCTGGGGGCTCCCCCGCACCGTCCTTCTCGCTGCACCGCGCCCCGCCCTGCGCGGGCAATGAAGCTCCTGGGACGCCTCAGCCGCCTCCCCCTCAAGAAGGCGCCCTGGCCCCAAGGCGCGCGGCCCCTGGGCGGAACCCGCTCCGTCAGGCGCCAGCACGGCAGGAGCAGAGCTGCCAAGAAGTCCCTCGCCCTCGAGAAGCTGCTCGAGCACTCCCTACTCCGGCACGTCAAGACCCCGCGCTGCTCCCACCTGCAGTGCATGGGGACCCACAGGACCAAGCTCTTCGTCGCCCAAGGCCTCCTGTGGCCACAGCGGGCTGCCGCGCCTTCACCACCGAGCTACGCAGCGTCGCGTGGCCCGGCAAGTTCAAGCCAGACCTGCCTCCCCGCTACGACGGCACGGCTGACCCTCCGGAGTTCGTCCAGCTCTATGAGCTGGGCATCGAGGCTGCCAACGGAGACGAGAAGGTCATGGTGAACTGGTTTCCCATGGCGCTCAAGGATGGGGCCCGCACCTGGCTCCTGAATCTGGCTCCAGGCACGATCTCCTCCTGGGACGAGATGTGCACCCGCTTCATCGCCAACTTCTAGGGTACTCGCGACCAGCCACCCGCCGTGAGCGACATGCGCCGTATCAAGAAGCAACCAGGGGAAACCCTGCAGAAGTACATCCAGCGCTTCAACAACGCGCGCCTCAAGATCCCCAAAGTAACAGAGGAGGCCATCATCTCAGCCTTCTCCAACGGCGTACGTGACGTCAAGATGAAGGAGGAGCTGGCGATGCATGAAGACATGTGCACCTCCTTGGAGCTGTTCAACTTGGCGACCAAGTGCGCTAGGGCTGAGGAAGGGCGCCTCTCCCTCCTCGAGCTGCCTGCCGCAGACCCAGAAGAGAAGAAGCCCAAGGCCAAGGACGTGAAGCGCAAGGGGGCTGCCGTGCTCGCGGCAGAGCCAGACACCAAGCGGGGCAGAGATCAGCCCGAATCCTCCAAGGGCAGTCAGTACTGCGTGTACCACGACTTCCACACCCACAACATCAATGAATGCCAAGAGATCCGGGCCGTGCGTGAAGGAAAGGTCGGCCGACGTCCCGACCGCAGCGATCGGGGCTACGGTCGAGGAGGAGGAAGGAACGCAGGACGTTGGGAAGACCACGGCCCATGCCAAGGGTGGCGCGACTAACCTCGGGAGGATCGCTGGCAGGACCTGCCTCGCGAGGGAGGCTAGAGGGATCAGCCTCGCGAGGATCGCCCGCAAGGGAATGCATGCCTCCCTCCGCTGCCGCCGCAGCCAAGGAGAAATGAGGACCGTTGTCGGTGTCAAAACCGGTGGATCTCGGGTAGGGGGTCCCGAACTGTGCGTCTAGGCGGATGGTAACAGGAGACAAGGGACACGATGTTTTTAACCAGGTTCGGGCCCTCTCGATGGAGGTAAAACCCTACTCCTGCTTGATTGATATTGATGATATGGGTAGTACAAGAGTAGATCTACCACGAGATCAAGGAGGCTAAACCCTAGAAGCTAGCCTATGGTATGATTGTTGTACGTCCTATGGACTAAAACCCTTCGGTTTATATAGACACCGGAGAGGGCTAGGGTTACACAGAGTCGGTTACAATGGTAGGAGATCTACATATCCGTATTGCCAAGCTTGCCTTCCACGCCAAGGAAAGTCCCATCCGGACATGGGACGAAGTCTTCAATCTTGTATCTTCATAGTCTTGGAGTCCGGCCAACGATGATAGTTCGGCTATCCGGACACCCCCTAGTCCAGGACTCCCTTAGTAGCCCCTGAACCAGGCTTCAATGACGACGAGTCCGGCGCACATATTGTCTTCGGCATTGCAAGGCGGGTTCCTCCTCCGAATAATTCATAGAAGATTGTGAACGCCAGGATAGTGTCCTGCTCTGCAAAATAAATTCCACGTACCACCGTAGAGAGAATAATATTTACACAAGGTCAATCTGCCGACGTATTTTGTGGCGTGACGTCACACCACAACCAAGCTTTTACTCGAATTGTTTTTATTATTCCACCTCAGTGCGTTTAGCGAAGCGGTTTCCTTGGCGCGTCTTGTTGAAGCAGAGATCGTGTCCCCCTTATTCCGGGATTCTCATCAATACGGACGTGGGTAACCCAACCGTGCCCGTTGCCACGCCCCCTCCATCAAAGGCGAGTTCCAAACGGTCACGGGGACGGCTCTTGGTATTCTCCCCCTTTATAATGAGACCAAGGCCTGTTCCTTTTCTTCAATCCTCAATCGAATCCACCCCTCGCCCTGAGTTCCAACACCCAAGGCTCCATATTCGGGCGCTTCGGACCTTCGACAATGTCCGGCTCCGACCTACAGGGCCGGTGGATGCCCTCTTCCATCACGGAAGAGGACGTGCTAAAGCTGAGAGACGTCAGGTACCTAACCTATGAGATTTTGCATAGGTTTCCCACCCAAGGGCAAGTCATTCCCACTCCCGAGCCTGGTGAGAGTGTCATGTTCGTGTCTCACCTCTGTCGGGGTTTAGGCTTCCCGATGGAACCCTTCGTGAGAGGGCTCATGTTTTACTATGGGCTGGAATTCCATGACTTGGCTCCGGAGTCCATCCTCCATATCTCATCGTTCATCGTTGTCTGCGAAGCCTTCCTCCGCACTACCTGTCGGTGTCAAAACCGGCGGATCTCGGGTAGGGGGTCCCGAACTATGCGTCTAGGCGGATGGTAACAGGAGACAAGGGACACGATGTTTTTACCCAGGTTCGGGCCCTCTCGATGGAGGTAAAACCCTACTCCTGCTTGATTGATATTGATGATATGGGTAGTACAAGAGTGGATCTACCACGAGCTCAAGGAGGCTAAACCCTAGAAGCTAGCCTATGGTATGATTGTTGTAATGGTTGTTCGTCCTACGGACTAAAACCCTCCGGTTTATATAGACACCAGAGAGGGCTAGGGTTACACAGAGTCGGTTACAATGGTCGGAGATCTACATATCCGTATCCTCAAGCTTGCCTTCCACACCAAGGAAAGTCCCATCCGGACACGGGACGAAGTCTTCAATCTTGTATCTTCATAGTCTTGGAGTCCGGCCGATGATGATAGTCCGGCTATCCGGACACCCCCTAGTCTAGGACTCCCTCAGTAGCCCCCGAACCAGGCTTCAATGACGACGAGTCCAGCGCGTATATTGTCTTCGGCGTTGCAAGGCGGGTTCTCCTTCAAATTCCATGTGCTTGCCGAATAGTGTCTGGCTCCCTTACAGATGTTGCGCTCCTTGGCTTCCACGCCCAATAATGGCCCTCTTCCACGCGTCACATGAATGCCAAAAGCTAGGGTAACTTTTATATTTTACCCCCTAGCTGCGCAAATAATCTGCCTATAAGAGGCAAGAATCCAGATCCAAATCACATCATCTTCCCTCCGCGAGTACTCATCGGAGCGCCTCTGACCAAAAACCCATTCCATCATGGACCATCGACGCGGCTCCTCCCCTCACGCTCCCATCCCTCCGCCAGGAGATTGGAGGAGATGTTCAGTTCCGCACAACGAGCTGGTGACACTTCAAGCGGAGGGATATCTTCCTCCGGCCTTTATGGTCCCGGTCCGAGCCGGGCTGGCTACCTACAAAGGTGGGAAGCAAGCGGAGGCCACCCCTAGCCCCTCTAAAGGAGAGCGGGTGTGCTTTGCCCCCTATCTAATAAGGGGGCTTGGATTTCCCGTACATCCGTTCCTCCGCGGGCTTCTGGAGTTCTACGGACTCCAGCTCCATCACCTCACGCCCGCCTCTATTCTGCACATCGCGGGTTTCATAGCTCTTTGCGAGCTATTCCTAGGCATCGAGCCCCATTTTGCACTGTGGAAGAGGCTATTCTGCCTCGTACCCCGTTCTCACGAAGGGTCAATATATCAAGTGGGCGGTGCCGAAATATGGCGCATCGCCGGGACCGGATATCCATCCGAAACCCCAAAGAAGGCGTCCGAAGACTGGCCTTCGGAATGGTTTTATGTAGAAGACGCTCCACTGCCGGACCCAGTTCGGATCGGCCTCCCGGAGTTCAGCAAGGCTCCTATGAAGAAACGCCTAAGTTGGCACCCGCGGAGCCCTCAACTGGAGGAAGACAAGAGCGTCCATTATTTGATGGGCTGGATTAGGTTGCTGGCCCACTCCGGATTGACCATGATCGGAGTCATGGCTACGTGCATCATGCGAGGGGTGCAGCCGCTCCAATATAGGGGCCACCCCATGTGGGATTTCAATGGGGAGGATGACGCCACCCGCCATGGCCGCAAGGGGCCGGGACCGGCCGCAGATCTGGTGAAGATCCTGTCCAGCCTGTACAAGGGGGAGAAGGAGGACTTCCTCTAGACGAGCCCATTGAATGGGTTCTCCATGAATAACCCTCGGCGCTGGGTAAGCGGACGTTTTATTTATCCGACCCATGCTTTCAAAGTTAAGTACCTTACTTTACAATTTCGACGCAGGAGCTGCATCGGGATGTGGAGGGCATACATAGCCCGGCTCCACAACCCGAGGATCCGGGAAGATCCCTTGATCCAGCCTCCGAAGAGGATCCGGACATAAAGGTGGAGCTACTCGACGGGGTGTTCTACCAACTCAGCATGGACAATGCTCTAGTCGCCATCACGGCTGACTACCCCGGCTTATCACCGGCTTCCCAGGTAATTATGATCGAAGTCCTAGCATTATCACTTCATCCTTGCGCATTTCTGACCACCGTATACAATGGTGTCTCGCAGGAGGTGCCTTTAAGGCAGGAAGCCGAACCCACGGCGGCTGACCAACAAGGGTCAGTCCGGCCCAGCAGGCGGAAGAGGAGTGCGGTGTGAATCGAAACGTCACCGCAACGGTACAGCTCGCAACCGTTATTCAGGAAAAGGATTCCCCGGTGGTGTATTAACGCTCGTGACTTTTCCAGGAGAAAGAGCACTCGCCGGACTGTGCCCGGAGAGGTTGCCAACCAAGCCTCCGCCCGCCAGGCTCCAACACCTGGTCTGGAGGGGGAGGCGAGCGCGAGGCGCGAGCCGGATACTCCTCCAGCGGAGGATGCCGACAGGCTGTCCGCCACCAGGTCTGAGGTGGAGAGCGCCATGAATCATAGGCGTCGCCGGATAGTTCTGCGTGATGCGTGTTTCTCCCCAGAGGCGTTGAATGCCTTTAACGCAGGAGACGCGCACCTCCGTGCCGCTCAAGATGGTTTAACCAGAGCCACGGAGCAGTATGTAAAAGACATACAGGTAAGAGATTTTAATAGCTGTATATGCCAGTAGCCCCCGAGACTTAAAGTAGTTAAAGTAACTGATTTAAGGATCATTTGATATGCAGGATCTTACGGAGAAGAATGCCCAATTGTCCCAGGAGATAAAAGAGTGCAAAGCCCAACTTGAGGCCGCACTAGCTGCCGCAGAAGGAGGCACAGAGACCCCTTCCGGTAACACATTATTTCAAAAAGGATAAGCGGTGTGCGGTGTGCGTATAAATCTAACAATGATATTGCAGATGTTGCCGGACTTGATCCGGACAAGCAACAGCTACTACGCGAGCTGAAGGCCGGCGAGAGGGTGCTTACGAAGGTGCAACAGGAGAGGAACAAACTCCAGGATGCCCACACCCAGCTTGGGGAAGAGCTGAAAGGTGTTCGGGCCGAGCTGTCTGGCTCCGTGAAGGAGAATCAGCGGCTTCGTCGCGGCATCTATGGTAAGTGCTTGAGCGAATTATTTTGAAAAGAAGAGTTCGGCGAGGAAGCCAATTGACAGAAATATGTCTGTAGGTGTGCTCATAGGTCGCCCTGCGGAGGAAATGCCCGGTTCGACGGGTGACCAACTTCCCGAGCTGGTGCAACTGCTCGAACGTGTTCGGCAGGCGATGAGTGGCGTCGTCCAGGCCCTATGGCCGTCCCTCTCCCTACCCGAGGGCCTTGGAGAGCTTGCGGAGAAGCTTCAGGGAGCGCGACAACGCTTCCGTTTATGGAAGATATCGGCCTGCCGCCAAGGTGCCAGGGAGGCCTGGGCCATGGTGAAGACGCGGTACAAGAAGGCGGATCCAAACCACATGGCCGAGGTCGGACCTGTGGGGCCCGATGGGAAGGAGATCCCTGTGAGCTTAGTGTATGGCCAAGTAGAGTTGGCTGCTAAGTATTCCCAACGGGACTGTAAATTAGACAGCCTGTTAGACGAGATTGAGGAGGAGTACAGTCAGTTGATTTGACGATGTATTTAAAATGACATGTAAAATGCCTTCTAGCCGGATTGTAGATCGTTTGTCTTTGCCGACCTTTTCGCTTCAACCTCGGGACCCTAGAGTCCGGAGTGTGTCCGAATGCCTTCTCGGTTATGAAAAAACCGGGGCATGCATGGAGACCAGGCGTAGGGGTCATTAGTGCTTTATCAGACAAGTGCCCAACTAGTTATGTTATATTACATGGTTAGTAAGAAACATCTTCCAGGGAGAATAGTTTCGTTAAGGGTTCCTTTCCCTGGGAGGCACGCCCTAAAGTGCATGTCCGGACTGCGAAAAGAGCAGGAAAACATCTGGGGGCAGATAAATAAATGTGTAAAAAGTCATCTTTCAAGTCACCGACCGAATATTCCCTTAAGAACACTAGCTTTCGGCTTCACCCAGTCTGAGGTACACATCCGGCTGACCCGGCAGTAACAATCGCAGAGGTGCTCCCTTTACCTCCTAGCCGAACAATCGGGAACGTAGGGGTAAGCACAGGAGCCAGGCAACCCAGCTTGGCCAAAACTTAAGTCATATCAATGCATATAATGGTGAATAAAAGGTACATGTGGAAGTTTGACACATGTGCTGGGCATGAAGCCCGTATAAGTAAGCTTCTGTTAAAGAAGACCCCAGGTATAATGAGTGCGGGTAGCACATCAAGTGTGTGTGAACAATGCGCAAATAGGCCCTCAAGGGCTTTATGGAAAAAGTGAAAAAGAAGAAAAAGAGAGATGAAAGGCAACTGAAGTATAAAATGTGGACGGGGGAAGGAGACGAACTCTGAGTTCGGCGCTAGGCGTAGAATCTTCAGAGGCGGGCTGCATTCCATGGGTTTGGCTCGAGTCAGTTGTCCGATGCGTTTCGCAGACGGTATGCTCCGCCGGTCAGGACTTGGTCGATGATGAAGGGACCTTCCCATTTGGGCTTGATTTTGTCCTTTTTCTTGTCCGGCAGGTGTAGAACTAGTTCGCCAACATTGTATGTTTTAGCCCGTACTTCTCTGCTTTGATATCTTCGAGCCTGCTGCTGATAGAATGCGGAACGAGCCTTTGCCACGTCGCGCTCCTCCTCTAATGCGTCCAAGCTGTCCTGCCGATCCAGCTCGGCTTCTCTTTCTTCATACATGCGCACTCGAGGTGAGTCATGAATTATATCGCAGGGCAAAACTGCCTCTGCGCCGTATACCATAAAGAATGGTGTGAATCCGGTAGTACGGTTTGGCGTGGTCTGCAGCCCCCAGAGTACGGAGTCGAGCTCCTCTACCCAGTGCGTATTAGATTCCGTGAGGGACCGCACTAGTCTGGGCTTGATGCCGCTCATTATTAGACCATTTGCTCGCTCAACTTGCCCGTTGGTTTGAGGATGATAGACTGAAGCGTAATCGAGCTTAATGCCCATATTTTTGCACCAGAGCTTAACCTCGTTGGCCGTGAAGTTCGTGCCGTTATCGGTGATGATGCTGTGGGGGACGCCATAACGGTGTACTACCCCGGATATGAAGTCTATCACTGGTCCGGATTCGGCCATTTAAACTGGCTTGGCTTCTATCCATTTGGTGAATTTATCCATCATGACCAATAGGTACTTTTGCTTGTGGGTTCCCCCTTTAAGGGGTCCAACCATGTCAAGCCCCCAGACCGCGAACGGCCAGGTAATGGGTATAGTTTTGAGGGCGGTGGGTGGCATATGGCTCTGATTAGCAAAGAGCTGACAACCGACGCATCTTTGGACTAAGTCCTGAGCGTCTGCCCGGGCCGTCGGCCAGTAAAATCCTGTGTGGAAGGCCTTACCTACAAGGGCCCGGGCTGCAGCGTGGTGTCCGCCTAGTCCGGGTTTTATTTCAGCCAGAAGATTTCGCCCTTCCTCTTCGGAGATGCACCTTTGAAGGACTCCGGTTGTGCTTTTCTTATAAAGTTCTCCCTCATGGACCTTGTAGGCTTTAGATTGCCGAACTATGCAGCGGGCCTCATTTTGGTCTTCGGGAAGTTCCTGCCTAATTAAGTAGGCTAGGAGTGGTTCTGTCCACGGGGCAATTACCGTCATTATTTCGTGGGCTGAAGGTGTTATTTCATTGGCTAAACCACCGATTATGTCAGATTGTTCTGTGTTGGGTGGCGCGGTTGTTTCCGGGTTGTTATTTCCGGACTCCTCTTCCCATAGTACGGATGGCTTAAAGAGCCGTTCCAGGAAGATGTTTGGAGGGACAGCGTCGCGTTTCGCGCCGATGCGTGCCAACACGTCGGCTGTTTGGTTATTATCCCGGGCTACGTGGTGGAATTCGAGTCCTTCGAACCGAGCTGACATTTTTAGGACAGCGTTACGATAGGCTGCCATTTTCGGATCCTTGGCGTCAAAGTCTCCATTTACTTGGGATATTGCAAGGTTTGAATCCCCGCGCACCTCTAGGCGTTGAATATCCATGGAGATTGACATCCGGAGACCATGTAGGAGGGCCTCGTATTCGGCTGCATTGTTGGAGTCCGTGTACATTATCTGAAGTACGTACTGGACTGTGTCTCCGGTTGGGGACGTCAGTACGACGCCAGCCCCCAAGCCGGCCAGCATTTTGGAGCAGTCGAAATGCATAATCCAATTGGAGTATGCGCCGTACTCTTTAGGGAGTTCGGCTTCGGTCCATTCAGCGATGAAGTCAGCCAAGACCTGCGACTTTATAGCTCGCCGAGGTTTATAAGTTATATCGAATGGTAAGAGCTCAATGGCCCATTTTGCAATCCTGCCCGTCGCGTCGCGGTTGTTTATAATGTCGTTGAGGGGCACTTCGGAGGCCACTGTTATCGAACACTCTTGAAAGTATTGTCGGAGCTTCCGGGATGCCATGAACACTGCGTACGCTATTTTTTGATAATGCGGGTACCGAGACTTGCAGGGAGTTAAGACAGTGGATACGTAGTACACTGGTTTTTGAAGAGGGAATTTATGCCCTTCTATTTCTCGTTCAACGACGAGCACCGCGCTTACAACTTGATGTGTTGCCGCGATATATAACAACATTGGTTCGCCCAGGTTAGGCGCAGCTAGGACCGGATTTGTTGCCAATATGGCTTTTATTTCTTCGAGTCCGGCAGTGGCAGCATCCGTCCACTCGAAGTGTTCGGTGCGCCTGAGGAGGCGATAGAGGGGCAATGCCTTTTCTCCCAAACGGGAGATGAAGCGGCTTAGAGCCGCCACACATCCATTCAATTTTTGTGTTTGTTTGAGGTCTTTTGGAATATCCAGCTATGACAGAGCTCGGATCTTGGCTGGGTTTGCTTCAATTCCTCTACCGGATACAATGAAGCCCAAGAGCTTTCCGGCTGGTATGCCGAAAACGCATTTTTCCGGATTCAGCTTAATGTCGTATGCTCGGAGGTTGTCGAATGTGAGTCTCAAATCGTCTACTAGAGTTTCGACGTGTTTGGTTTTGACGACTACGTCGTCTACGTATGCCTCTATTGTTTTGCCGATCTGGGTAGCCAGACATGTCTGAATCATGCACTGATATGTTGCGCCGGCGTTTTTGAGTCCGAAGGGCACCGTGTTGAAGCAGAATGGTCCGTATGGAGTAATGAATGCCGTTGCGGCTTGGTCCGCCTCCGCCATCTTGATTTGATGGTAGCCGGAGTATGCGTCGAGGAAGCACAATGAATCGTGCCCTGCAGTAGCATCGATTATTTGGTCGATGCGGGGAAGGGGGAAAGGATCCTTTGGGCAGGCCTTGTTGAGGTCTTTAAAATCGACACATAGGCGCCAGGATTTGTCCTTCTTTGGTACCATTACCAGGTTTGCTAGCCAGTCCGGATGTTTGATGTCTCTGATGAATCCAGCTTCCAGTAGTTTGGCTAACTCTTCTCCCATTGTCTGTCTTTTGGGTTCAGAAAATCGCCGAAGAGCCTATTTGACTGGCTTGAATCCTTTTAGGATGTTTAGGCTGTGTTCTGCCAATCTGCGTGGGATTCCTGGCATATCTGAAGGGTGCCAGGCAAAGATGTCCCAATTTTCCCGAAGGAATTCTTGTAGTGCAGCGTCTACATCAGGGTTCAACTGTGCCCCGATGGAGGCCGTCTTTGTTGGGTGCGTTGGATGGACCTGGAATTTGACTATTTCGTCCGCTGGTTTAAAGGAGGTGGACTTGGATCTCTTATCGAGTATCACATCATCCCTATTCACTGTAGAGCGCAGCGCAGTGAGTTCCTCCGCCGCTAGGGCTTCGGATAGTGCCTCCAGGGCTAATGCGGCTGTCTTATTTTCGGCGCGGAGTGCTGTGTCCGGATCACTGACGAGAGTGATTATTCCGCCGGGCCCGGGCATCTTAAGCTTCATGTACCCGTAATGGGGTACGGCTTGAAAAATTGTGAATGCCTCTCGTCCTAATATAGCGTGATATCCGCTGCTGAACGGGGCCACTTGGAACGTGACCTCCTCGGACCTGTAATTGTCCGGCGAGCCGAACACCACATCAAGTGTTATTTTTCCTGTGCAGCATGCTTCCCGGCTAGGGATTATTCCTCTAAAGGTTGTGCTGCTTCGCTCAATGCGGCTCCGGTCTATTTCCATTTTTTGAAGAGTTTCCTCGTAGATGAGGTTTAATCCGCTGCCACCATCCATGAGTACCTTGGTAAGACGAAAGCCGTCCACTATTGGACTGAGGACCAATGCGGCTGGTGCTCGGGCTGTACGGAATTTAGGTTCGTCGCTGGCATTGAAGGTGATGGCCGTGTCGCTCCATGGATTTGTTGTTGCTACTTGGTAGACTTCGGCGAGGCTGCGGATTGTTCGTTTCTGCATATTATTTGATGCGAAAGTCTCAAAGACTGTTGACACCGTACTGGTACTGTTGGAGTGGTTCTCCGGGGCTAGAAGCTCTTCGCCACTTTTGGCCACCTGCCGCAGTATCCAACATACTCGAAGGCTATGTGTTGGAGTGGCGCCTTCTGTACTTTGAATTTTACAGGGTCCGCTGAGCCATCCCTCCAGTACGGTTCTGTGCCTTTATGGGGTTTTTGCTTTTTGGTTTTTGTACCTGGTGCCTGAGTGTGATGCACCCTTTTGTTTCGGACTAGGGTTGTATTCGGGGCCGGATTGTCCCAAAACTTAGTTTCGGTTTTCCGGAAACTCTCCATCACACAGTACTTTCGTACTATGGACGCCAAGTCGGCGAAGCGTGTAATTTCACGACGACTGATGGCATTCGAGATTCCCTCGTCCGTGCAATTATTGCAGAAAATTGAAATTGCGTTTTCCTCACGACAGTCTTTTATCCTGTCCATAACTAGGAGGAATCTGGCCCAGTAATGATGTACTGTTTCAGCGGGCTCTTGCCGGATTTGAGATAAATCACGTATGTCTGGGTGGGTGGGTGGAATTGAGTCTGGAACCCTACCCATCTCGAGGCTCAAGGGCCGGAAAGCTTCCGAATTTGGAAGCTTGGATTGCTGGACGTTGTCCAACAAGTCTGGTCCGACGCCTGACTTTAAGTTCAGCGCTTGATCGACGTCCGTCCCTTCGCGGGAATCTGGCATGGAGGGTTCGGGAGTCCGGACATAACTAGTTTTCAATGTAGAAGAAGAATCGCCGCGTTGTTCCTCTACCACAGCAACGTGGTGGGTAACCTGGGGAGAGTTAATCTCTCTCAGATCGGTTTTAAGCCCAATCTGATTGTAGTCTGTAGCGACTCCCAGGGCGGCAATGCGATCCAAGAGCTCGTTTACGGACTAGAGCTCTATTGGATCCAGCTGCTCGGCGAATTCCGAGTTGACGTGAAGATTGCTTTTGATGACCCGAGAGGTCATCGTCGAAGCGGTGGCCGAACAGGCGGTCATGAGAAAACCACCTAGCCGGATAGTTTGGCCAGCGGCTAGGGCTCCTTTGTCGATGATACCGTCTTTAAAGACGGGAATAGGCATCCTTCCTGATCGCGATGGCACAGAGGAACTCTCAATGAAAGCACCAATGTCGGTGTCAAAACTGGCGGATCTCGGGTAGGGGGTCCCGAACTATGCGTCTAGGCGGATGGTAACAGGAGACAAGGGACACGATGTTTTTACCCAGGTTCGGGCCCTCTCGATGGAGGTAAAACCCTACTCCTACTTGATTGATATTGATGATATGGGTAGTACAAGAGTGGATCTACCACGAGATCAAGGAGGCTAAACCCTAGAAGCTAGCCTATGGTATGATTGTTGTAATGGTTGTTCGTCCTACGGACTAAAACCCTCTGGTTTATATAGACACCGGAGAGGGCTAGGGTTACACAGAGTCGGTTACAATGGTAGGAGATCTACATATCCGTATCGCCAAGCTTGCCTTCCACGCCAAGGAAAGTCCCATCCGGACACGGGACGAAGTCTTCAATCTTGTATCTTCATAGTCTTGGAGTCCGGCCGATGATGATAGTCCGGCTATCCGGACACCCCCTAGTACAGGACTCCCTCACTACCCCTCACTTCGGATTGTGGCTAAAGACCTTCGACGTGGAGCCAAAGATGATCGAGGGGCGTCTAGCAGAGTGCGGAGGGGCAGTTATAAGCAAGAGGGCCGATGCTCCATGGCCCGTGGGCTCCTTTCAAGAGGAGCTTGACTTGTGGCAGCAAGAGTGGTTCTACGTCACCGCTCCTAGGGGCACCAGGCAGGTGGCGCCACCCGCCTTGCGCTTGGGCCCTCCACAACGGCTGGCGTCATGGGTCAGCAAAGGGCTTGACTGGGGGACGTCCAAGGATGTACCAATATTGCAGGGCCGGATTCGAGACCTCCAAGAGAGGGAGATCAATCTGGTCGTAGTGACGCAGGTTATGCTGATTTGGCGTCTTCTGCCCTGAAAACGTCGCCCCCTCCGCCTGTGGGAATTCAATCCGGAGGGACCACGAGCTCTTCAACACTTCATGGGTACGACACCTGTGGAGATGTATAAACTGTTCTTCGGATCAAAAGAGATATGTTCAGACTTGACCGAGGACGCCGGCCTAAGCTGCAATCGCCCGGATACTCAAGTAAGTAGTCCTTTGTCTGGACATACCATCCGTTTATTTATCATGGATTTGCCTTTTAAACAGCTATCCCTCGAACAGGAGTGGATAGCGCAGGCGAAACTGATACGGTGTCCGGCCCCCCTCCTGGAGACCACGCCGGATCCTGTGTTAGTCAAGATGCTGGAGGTTGCGCCTTCAGACGGGGGCGAAGGGGAAAATAGGAAAACTAGTGCCTCTGCTAAGGAGGCTCTCAAAAAAGGGGGGATCGAGAATCCCTCCCTCCAGGGGAGAAGAGGACCGCTTCCGAAGATCCGGAGGCCAAGGCCTCAAAACGGGGGAAGAAATCTTCATCGGAGGGTCCTGCGCCAGGAGAAGCCCCGGCCGCACTATTTCCCCAAGGGAATCAGCCCTCCAGCGAGCCGTATGTAGAAAAAGGGGAGTTTTGTAATAAGGGACATCCCTGTTTTTATTTTTGAGGATAACCGGAGTTTTTACCTTGTAGTTCGGATCTCAGCCCTTCTCAGCAGAGCTCATCTTCGGGGGATCTTTGTCCGAAGATGATGGAGAGCGAAAAGCCTCCATCTGCCGCACCGTTAGGCGGGGCAGACGACCCTGAGGTGTCGTCGCGGAGGGTCTCCCCGAGTCCGGCGGGGCCGGAGAGTTCGGCACCAACTGGTGTACGGCCGGAGGGGCTAAAGGATCTGCTGGAGAGGGCGTCTATCTCAGAATATCACCGTACATTAATGGGTACGGTGGTTGAAAGGATTTCATCCGCTGAGAGCGGGTTGCATGAGGCCGTCAGAAGTTTACTGACGGGTTTTGAGGTACCTAAAAATGACATACCTTTTGATAGTTTCTCACATAGAGTGCGCCCTGTATAGATAGTAGCCCCTGAGACTCGGTACGTTGTCAGAAGTGACGGCGTGTCGAGGATCATAATCTCAGTGTTAAGATGTTGCCGTTCCTATTCAGGGGCGGAGCGTTCGGTGGCCAGCCGGACTGATAGAGTTGCCGAACTGAAGCGGCAACTGGACGTTGCGGATGCGGACATCGCGCTGGTCAATAAGCGACTTGACGAGTCGCAAGGTAGGTGGTTTCTCCGCGGTCACCTGGTAAGGGAGCTGATGCCCATGCCTTACAACATGTATGCTTGATGCAGATGGCGCCGCTGCTATGGAAGACCTTCGGGCAGATCTTGCTCGAGCCAAGGAGCAAGCCAGAAGGAGTGATGCAGCTGCCTCGAAGGCAGCCGAAGAGCTAAAAGCCGAAAAGGCTGCTCACTGCCGAAGCAGGGAGGAGATGGCTGGAATGGCCGTGAAGCTGGAGGATGCTACCGACCGCTATGAGGTTCTTGAAAGAGAACGCCAAGCGGGGCAAGAGGACCTGAAGAAGGCCACCGCAGAAGCCAAGGATGCCCGTTCTGCAATGCGGGCTATAAAGGAGGAGCTGTGTCAGGCCGGAGACATTGCGGCTGGAAAGCCCTTTCTGCTGCGAAGGAGGTTCACGGACCTGAAGTATGCTCAGTTGGGCCAGTTGTGGGGTGCGGAGGATCCTTATCTGAATTTGGCAGCGAGTGCGGCGGACGCAGTCGTGCACTTCCGAAGCCAAAAGGATCACGAGATGGAAGAGCTTTTCTGGTCTCAATTCCATAGTCCGGAGCATCCACTTCCGTTAACCGATCGGTTGGCTGAGTGGGCTGAGCTGAATAGGTTGTCCAGTATTGCCATGAAGGATGTCGTGGCTCATCTGTGGCCAGGAAGGCCCAAGCCGAAGAGTTATTTTGGCTTAGTGCAGCAATTCCTTGATGCGGTGCCACAGATCAAGGCGATGAAGCGGTCGGAATGCATAGAGGGTGCACGGATGGCTCTCGCCCATGTCAAAACATGCTGGGCAGAGATGGACGCCACCGATGTTGCATCCCGGGATTCGGACAGAAGCCGATTACCCGCTGAGCACTATTTTGGGGAAGTCCTGCAGGGCGCTCGTTTAATAGTCACAGTGCTCGAAAAACGTTATGTTCAAATGACAAGTATGATTTGTAAAACCATATTTATAATATAGGAGCTTTTTATACTTGTGCGTTCAAGTATTGAAATATCTCCTGTGGCCGTTAATGTATGTGTATATATAACCTGAAAGATGTCAGTCTTCGGTTTCAGCCCCCACGCACATGATGCGTGGGTGTTCGCAAAAAGCGCATTTTCACACTTAATCCAACGTCTTGGTCTTGTGAAGGAGGTGGTAGCGTAGCAAACTAGGCAACCGGACTATAATGCTTTATCACTTTCACTTAGCCATAGGAGTTCGAAGGTGAGGCTACGATATAGCCCCTAGGGGCACCGCGCTCTCCGAATTCGGGGTGCGTGTGTGCCTGACCGGGAAACGGTCCTTCGTCAAAGCGGGGGAATTCTAGACATTCCGATAGTCGATCAAGTGGTTGACCAGTCTCTCGCTATATCATGACAGTCAGTTTTCGGCTTTCTCTACTGAGGTGCTCGCCAGGCCGAACCGGGGCACAATCGCAATAGTTCTCCTGGTGCCGCGTTAGCCAATAAAATGGAACGTAAGGCAGCAAAACACAGGAGCCGGGCAAACCCAACATTTGACCAAAGACATGATTCGGAGCTGATGCATATAAGGCCTAACTCGAGACGCCGAACACTCCCTAAGGTATTCGGTCTTTATGAAAAGCGGGCAGAACGATGCCCTAAGCCCCTAGTGTCCGGGTACGCGCGAAATCTTCTGACGCGGCCGATGCCAAAACGCCAGCCTCCTCCTCGGTTATGGTAAGAAACCGGGGGATGTGTATCAACAAGAGATAGTAAAAAAGGTTTATGCAGGGTCTTAATCTGAAAAGAATCCTTGCAATGGGTCCCTGCTGCACGTCTGCGCGTGTGTCTCTGTTGTGCTGTATCCTGGACGGGTGTAGCACGTTGTTCATCTGTAAAAGAGAAGAACTTAGTTGGAAAAAGGATCGTGCGAAAAATGTATTTAAAACAGAGTATGATTTAAGAAATGAATGAAATTGAGCTTTATTGGCTCTCATTCTTCGTGCAGCCCCTTGTAAAGGGGTACACGGCTAGGAATCCCCTTGTTTATTTATACCGAACTCGCCTAACCGTGTTCGGGGTCTGAATGACCTGTTTTAGGGGCTTTGGTCAGCAAGGCCGGATTAGTGTGTGGCTGTCAAGGCAGTCTCACGTTCCTCCGCGGTCAAGGAGCACTCGAAGTTTCCCTTCAATGAGATGATACCGCGTGGACCGGGCATTTTAAGTGTGAGAGACGCGTAATGCGGTATTGCGCTAAAGCGGGCGAAAGCTTCACGTCCCAATAGTGCTTGATGGCTACTTTTGAATGGGGCGATATGGAAGGTTAGCTTTTCGTGACGGAAGTTGTCGGATGAACCGAACACGACTTCTAATAGTAAGTAGCCCGTACAGTTGGCATAAGGGCCTGGTGTTACTCCTTTAAAGGAAGTGTTGCTATGGCGAATTTTGGTAGGGTCTATCCCCATTCTGCGGATTGTGTCCTGGTATAGCAGGTTTATATCGCTACCGCCATCCATTAGGACTTGTGTAAACTGTAGTCCGCCGATTATAGGATCCAGTATCAAAGTAGTCCATCATGCGTTTCGAATACTTCTGGAGTAATCCTGATGGTCGAAAGTAATTGGTTTCAACATCCAATTTCGGGACTCCACTGGGGTGGACCGTGCGGCCCATACTTTAGTAGGTGCCACCCTATTTTTCCTTGTTATCACTTGAAGTGAATTCACTGTTTTGACTTCTTGTGAGAAGTTCTTTTGTTTTCCGGCGCTCTGCTTGTGAGGTTCGTCATCGTCCTCGCTTGGTGTGTCGAGCCCCTTGTGTTCGGCGTTAAGTTGGCCGGACTGCTTAAAGACCCAACAATCTCTGTGGGTATGGTTTGCAGGCTTCCCGGGGGTACTGTGGAATTGGTATATCCTGTCCAAGATTTTGTTTAGGTTGGATAGCTCGTCACTGTTGTCCTTAAGAGGTAGTGTTTTGTTGTTTGGCCGAGAGCTTTTGAACCCGGGGTTGACCACCGTGTTCTTTGGGCCATTTTCCTTAGTCCGGCGCTGGTCTTTTCTACGTCGTGGCTTCCCATTTCCATCCCTGACCTCGGATGTACTTGGGTCGCTGGTGCTGCATCTTGCCAGCCAGCTATCTTCTCCCGCACAGAAGCGGGTCATGAGGCTTGTTAATGCGGCCATTGTCCTTGGCTTTTCCTGGCCGAGGTGTCTGGCGAGCCATTCGTCTCGGACATTATGTTTGAAGGCTGCTAAGGCTTCGGCGTCCGGACAGTCGACTACTTGGTTCTTTTTGGTGAGGAACCTGTTCCAGAATTTTCGAGCTGACTCTCTGGGCTATTGAGTTATGTGACTTAAATCGTCTGCATCCGGAGGGCGGACATAAGTCCCCTAAAAATTTGCTCGAAACGCATCCTCGAGCTCTTCCCAACTTCCAATAGTATTTTCTGGAAGGCTTTTGAGCCAATGCCGAGCTGGCCCTTTGAGCTTGAGGGGTAGGTATTTTATGGCGTGGAGATCGTCTCCTCTAGCCATATGTATGTGTAGGATATAATCCTCAATCCAGACTCCGGGGTCTGTTGTTCCGTCGTATGCTTCTATGTTTACGGGCTTGAATCCCGCTGGAAATTCATGATCCAGTACCTCGTCGGTGAACATAGGGGGTGTGCGGCGCCCCTGTATTTAGGCGTGCCATTATTTTCGAACACTCGACGTGTTGTGTTGCTTCCTAGAGCCTTCTTTCTTAGGCCATAGATGGACCTCCGGGCCATCCTTTTTGCGAGGATCGTGTGCCGGCTTGTGTGCGGCGCCGCTTGCCGCTCTTTGCTTGTCATGCGGTCGTCTATCCGACCAGGCGGCCTCTTTGTTATTTGACTATGGGGGCTCTACGGCCTCCTCGTCAAATTCGGGCAACAACTTGCGCTTCGGGTAGCTCTTTGCTTGATGACTATCGCCGTATTTATCTGCGGTCTTGAGTACTTTGCTCCATCTCATTCTTAGTACGTCTTCCGCTATTTTGAGCTTCCGCTTCTGCTTCTTCAAACTTCTTGCAGTGGCGACAAGCCTTTTGTGGAGGTTCTTGTGCTCCAGTGATGTGTCCGGCGTGAGGTCATCTGGACTGTTGTTTCCGCCGGAGATGGGTTGCTGGTCCAATTCGTCCTGTTCGGACGGTTGCTTGGTGGCATGTTCGTCGTCCACTGGTTCGCCCTGCTCTACGACTGGGTCTGTGTGAGTGCTGTTGTTATCGAGGCGGGACTTCGGGCGGCGCTTGTGTCGCCGTTTTGGTTGTTTTTCAGGGGAATAATCCTTCGCCGCGTCCCGTTGTTCCTCGTTGTCGCTTCCTTTTGGTGTATCCACCATGTATACATCGTGAGTTAAGGTGGCTTTCAAGTGCCTTGTGGGCGCCGGTCCTTGGTCTTCTCCGGCATCGTCGTCCATACCGTCGATGTCTTCGGAGTCGAAGTCTAGCATGTCGGTTAGGTTGTCGACAGTGGCTACAAAGTGGGTGGTGGATGGGCTTTGAAATTCTTCGTCGTCCGCATCCCAACCGTCCTGACCGTAGTCCGGCTAGGGCTCTCCTAATAGCGAGAGATACCTTAGCGAATTCAGGATGTCGCCACAAGGCGAGTGCTGAAAGATGTCCGCAGCGGTGAACTCCATGATCGGCGTCCAACCGGATTCGATCGGTAGGGGCGCGGGAGGTTCGGAGTCCGGCGAGGAGTCCGGCACCTTGGAGTCACGAGCTTCACAAGGGACAGGGTCGGTATTCGGCTCCGTCGCCGTAGAGGTAGCAGCCCTCGAGGCGGTGTCTAGCCACCCATCCTCGATCGGCGCAGTCGGCTCCGAGTTAAGGGTCGGAGCGGACTCTTGTGCGGCCTCCAGGGCACTGTCCGGCAGCAGAGCTAGATCATGCCCATCGTGATAGTGCGGCGCGCACGGCTGTGGCTCGAATCCGTCGGAGATCAAGTCTCCGCGAATGTCGGCCGTGAAGTTCAAACTTCCAAATCTGACCTGATGGCCAGGGGCGTAGCTTTCAATCTGCTCCAGATGGCCAAGCGAATTGGCCCGCAGTGGAAAGCCGCCGAATACGAAGATCTGTCCGGGGAGAAAGGTCTCACCCTGGACCGCGTCGTTGTTGATGATCGAAGGAGCCATCGGGCCTATATGCGACGACACAGAGGAACTCTCAATGAAAGCACCAATGCCAGTGTCAAAACCGGCGGATCTCGGGTAGGGGGTCCCGAACTGTGCGTCTAGGCGGATGGTAACAGGAGACAAGGGACACGATGTTTTTACCCAGGTTCGGGCCCTCTCGATGGAGGTAAAACCCTACTCCTTCTTGATTGATATTGATGATATGGGTAGTACAAGAGTAGATCTACCACGAGATCAAGGAGGCTAAACCCTAGAAGCTAGCCTATGGTATGATTGTTGTTCGTCCTATGGACTAAAACCCTTCGGTTTATATAGACACCGGAGAGGGCTAGGGTTACACAGAGTCGGTTACAATGGTAGGAGATCTACATATCCGTATTGCCAAGCTTGCCTTCCACGCCAAGGAAAGTCCCATCCGGACACGGGACAAAGTCTTCAATCTTGTATCTTCATAGTCTTGGAGTCCGGCCAATGATGATAGTTCGGCTATCCGGACACCCCCTAGTCCAGGACTCCCTCAACCGTCATCAGGACGAGGGGGCTGGGGGCTTCTAGGAACCACGTGCGATCGCCTGCATCCTGGGCGGAGCTCAAGCCCCAGCCTCTCAGCACATCTTCAAGCAGTTCGCCCGCGAAGTGAATGCAGTTCTCCCCAAGCTCGAGGCCACGCGCCCTCTCAGATGGTCGGCATGTGCCGTCATGTTCAGCTCAGGGGATCAGCTCAAGTGCGCGGCCACAGCCGGAGTCCTCCCGATGCTTTGTTCCCCAATCATCAACAACATGCTAGTCACCAGGACCCTCATCGATGGCGGGGCAGGGCTCAACATCCTGTCCGTGGAAATGTTCAACAATCTCCAAGTGCCCTACAATCAGCTTCAGCCAACCAAGCCCTTCTCCGGAGTCACCGCCGGCTCCACAGTCCCGATTGGGCAGGTCCGCCTCCCTGTCACCTTCGGGGCACGCGACAACTACCGCACCGAGCTCATCGACTTCGACGTCACCCACATTCGCCTGCCGTACAACGCCATCCTCGGGTACCCAGCGCTAGCCAAGTTCATGGCCGTGAACCACCACGGCTACAACGTCCTCAAGATGCCAGAAGTGGCGGAGTCATCACGGTGCCCTGCGAAGAGAAAGACGCAGTGTGCTCCCTGGAGCGAGCCTTTTAGGCCGCGTCACTGGAAGACCCGGATTGCGGAAGCAGGAGCCTTCCCGAGGCCGCCCCCAAGAAGAAGAAGACATCGTCCGGCCCGGCCCCTCAGGAGGCAGGCCCCTCGGGGCCCGCGCCTGCTCAGGGGGAACCTCCTTCCATCGCATAGGGAAGCGCGCCTGGCGCCCTCCTCAGGCAGGGCTTGGGGGCTCTCCCTTGGAGGGCCGCCAACCTCGCCAAGGTCACGAGGGAGGCGCTTGGGCACCACGTGCAGGCGTGTTTCGAAGCACGTTTCCCTCAAGAAGTAGCAAGTCAAGGAGGGCCAAACCCTCAGGAGTTCGTTAGCAAGGCCATTCAGGAGTTACAGGAGTCAAGAGTCATGAGAGGCAGCCGCCGCTTACCCGCTGTGCCCCCCATCTAGGCGAGGATGGTGGGCTGCGCGTCTGCATCGACATACCAGGGCTCAACCAAGCCGCGTCTCAGGAGCGCCTCTGGCCCTCGCAAGTGGGACGCTGCGAGGGTCCGCCCCACAGCTACGTTCGCATGCCCTATGGCTTGCCGAACACGGCTGCCGCATACCAGCGCCTCATGAGGGCCATCCTGGAGGCTCAGGAGGTCAGGCGTTCCACAGCCCTGGTGGAGATGGAGATGGTTCGCGAGGAGCCACCAGCGGCTCCGGAGCCTCCTGAGGCCCCTGGGCCTGGGGGCTCGTGAGGATCGGCTCCCGCAGCCCATCGAGTCTGCTACACCAACACCCCTTCGTCCCCAATATCATCAGGTGACATTTTTCAAGTTTCATTCCTAGCTGGGAGCGCCCTCAGGGCCGCATTATTCCCAGGCCGCGTGGGTCCATCCCTGCGGCGTGTATCCCTTTTATTTCATGTCCTTAGCTTACTTTATTGGGGGCGCCCCTTGGGCTGCATCATCCTAAGTCGCTCGGGTCAGACCCAGCGGCGTGTACCTCTCTTGCGTTTATCTTAGGGCCATGCTTTCGACCCATCATGCTTGTTGTTTGGTGCCTGTCCGTGGCACCTTTTCTTCCTGGATGTCGCAAGCTTGCACGTTAAAGGGGGGGTACCTGAGCATCGCGACTCAGGGCTCCTATCGGCTCTCCAGCCCACACCCTCTGG
Organism: Triticum timopheevii; assembly: GCA_963921465.1. Taxonomy (NCBI): domain Eukaryota; kingdom Viridiplantae; phylum Streptophyta; class Magnoliopsida; order Poales; family Poaceae; genus Triticum; species Triticum timopheevii. The sequence goes on along the minus strand of OY997262.1, from coordinate 251,952,622 downwards.
TCTTGTCCATGGCATCGTGACCTGGCATACCAGCGACGGCTAAGACCAGCTCGAGGGCCGGGACCCGAGGACGTAGAGTTTCAACATCTAACCCAGCTTGTGCGTTAAAGGGGGGGGTACCTGAGCATCGCGACTCAGGGCTCCTACCGGCTCTCCAGCCCTCACCCTCTGGTCTTGTCCATGGCATCGCGACCTGGCATACCAGCGACGGCTGAGACCAGCTCGAGGGCCGGGACCCGAGGACGTAGAGCACCGGCATCTAGCCAAATTTGCAGGAACACACTCCAAGATAAGGCCCAGAGCCAGGCGCAACCCGCCTTGAGGTAGGGCCCCGTGAGTCCCGCGCTGGCTCACGGGTGCCCAGATACACCTCGTCAAGCCCTACCGTGCCAGCCACGTGTCAGGGCGGGGCTGTACACGCCCCGGGGGCTCCTCCCGGAGGGGAGCCCCCTCCCACGCACCAGTGGAAGAACCATGCTCCGCGCTGGCTGACGACACTGCCGAGGAGCGGCTATGCCCGTACACATAAGGAAGCGCTATGCTCCGCGCTGGTGATAAACAACTGAGGGTGGCCCCCGAGCCGCATCAACCTTAGGGAGCTCAGAGCTCAGTGTCTAGCCTCATCGCAACACCTCCCCTCGGGAGTGCCGCACGAGGGGGCTGGGCATGGGGGCTGCGCCCGGGTTACGCCCAGACGCACGCCACCCAGCCAGGCCCCTCGGGCCTGGTTTGTCGCACGTCCCTCCCCGAGCAGAGCCAAGGTACGAAGGCCGTTTGAGCTTCAAGGGGGACTCCTGAGCATCGCGACTCAGGAGCCTAACTGGTCACGTAGCCCCTCACTCCTTAGTTCCGAAAGGCTAATGGCGGTTGAGGTATGCGCGGGGCCGGGCTCAGCAGACGTAGAACGGTAGATCCACCCGCATCTCACCTCCCTAAGGAGTCAACCCCACATCTCACCTCCCTACTTGCTGTTCGAGCGCCAAGGGGGACTCCTGAGCATCGCGACTCAGGAGCCTAACTTGTCACGTAGCCCCTCACCCCTTGGTCCCGTCCTGGTTTCCGATCGGGGCTAACGGTGGCTGAGGTATGCGCGGGGCCGGGCTCTGCCGGCGTAGAACATAAGCAAGTAGGAAGGAATAGCGCAAATTTCAGGGAATTCAAAAGCAAATATTACAGTCCATACTGTTATCGCAGCATCAAATGCAAGTTTTAACGCCTCCCCGAGGCATGGTACATGTGCAGGAATTAAAAGCAGGACATGAGCTACGACGGAGTCACTTGCCGGCGGTGGAGCTGCGCGGAGTAGGTTCGCCTTGTGGAGCGGCAGGGCTCGCACCGCTCCGCTTCGGCTTGGTGCTGAAGGCCCGGAACTTCCCCAGCAAAGCCTCTGCACGACCCTTCACGGCCTCAACAGCGGTAGCGGCAAGCTCGCCGCTCGCTGGCTCCAGCAGGCTGTCGAGGTTGACGTTGGGGTTGCGAAGATAGATGTGGGTGAAGACCCGCGTCAGCGCTGCAGAAGACAAGACACGTGCCTCGGCCTCAGTCGTAGGGCCAAGGCCAAGGGTGACATCTTCAAGAGCACGAACCAGGAAGGGAAGCAGCTTGGCGGGGCCGTCCTCCTCGCCGGCCAGCGGGCTCTCCTGGCCGCTCTCGTAAAGCGTCTTCAATGAAGTGCGAGCCTTCTCCTCCATCTCCGCAAAGGCCACGCGATCCTCGGCAAGAACCCGTGCCTTGCCATCCAGCTCAACCTTCCTCGCCTCCAGCTCTTGCTCCAGCGCGCCTAGGCGGTCATGGCGCTTCTTGAGCTTGGCGTCCCGGTCCTTGACGACCGCCTCGCGAGCCTTCATGCCTTCCTCCTGCTCTTGGCGAAGGCGGGTCTCCTCGGCAAGCTGGTCCTGCAGGCCCTTCAGCTCGCTCTCCAGCGCCCCGCAGCGACCTCGGACATTAGCCACCTCCCCCAAGGCGGTGTCGCGGGCAGCCTTCACCCCAAGGACGGCCTGCTTCTCCTTGTCGCAAGCCGTCGAGGCCTGGACCAGCGTCGCCCGAATCGAAGCATCGGAGCGAATCCAGCCGGAAGCTAGATCCAAGCGCCCGGCCACTAGACGAGGGTCGGCGCCCAGAAGATCCTGCCGCAAACAGTCCAGTTCGACAATAGCGCGGTCCAGAATAGTAGTCGGGGAAGCAGCAGTCGGAGGAGTAGGAGGAGAAGACGACATCGTGATCACGGTATCCTGAGGTGGAGCCTGCTGCGCCACGACGGCTGTGGTGGCGGCATTAGGCAAGGACACCTCGGGAGTCGCTTGGGCCATGGGGGCTGAACTCGCCCCAACCGGCTCAGCCAGGCCTCGCGAGGACGCCCGGGCAGGAGAGGCCCGTGCGTCATGGTCACCTTTTGTCACGGGCAGAGGCACTGCCACGGATGGAACCTCAGGAGCTCCCTTCGACTTATTTGCCGCGGGCGCCAGCCTAGCCGGGAGATACGAACGTCAAGCCTCAGCAACAGAACAAGAAACAAGACAGGAATCAAGCACCAACAGGTCGTCGCTCGCGGGCTCGAGCAGCCTACGGCCGTACTTGAAGCTCGAGAGCCGGCTGCAAGGATCAGCCTCAAGGAGCTCGGGAGCAGGAGGTACGCCTGCGGATCGCCTCGGGGCTGGGGCAAACCCGCGGGGGATCAGCCCGGTCCGGTCCTTCTTCGGGATCGGGGGCAGGCTCCCGCCGCCCTGCTCGCCATCATCCTCGTCGTCATCACTCAAAGAGAGGTGGAGAGCGCGAGACCTGCGCCGGAGGGGGGGAGCCGTTGACTCTGCCTCGGAGTCAGCCCCCTTTTCCCACTCCCCTTCTTCCTTCTCTTCGCTGGAGTCGCCGGAGGACACGTCCACCGGGCCCTTGGGAGCCTCGGCGGGCACGGGCCCGTCCCCGTTGAAGACGGGCATGGACCCCACTACCTGCTCCCATTCCTCGCGGAGGAACAGGGGCGTAGGAGCACCCTCCAACCTCGCCACATCGCCCCCAACCAAAGACTGGAGAACCGCAGCCAGATCCTCATCGGCCAAGACCGCGGGGCTCGGGTGGGGCCTCCACATCGGAAGTGAATACTGACAACGCGGAGCCAGCTGGTGCTCCAGGAATTCCCTCAGCAGCGATGCACCAGTCAGCTTCGCCGCCGCCATGCTGGCCGGCCTCAAATCCGCGTCCATCTTCTCCAACACCGGCTTCGCGCGGGGGTCCACAAGCTCCACTCGGGACTAGTCGTCTGAGCTCGCGGGGTGCCCCGTGGGCAAGATCAGCCGGGGGTGGATGCGCCCAGCATCTACCAAGACCCACTTGCTCCTGAAGCCCTCAATCCTTTTCCCGGGGTTCGAAATGGCGATGGAGCTGCCATACACGACGAAGCTCGCACACACAGAGACGGAACCACGAGAGGTCCAGAGGGAGAAGTAGTGGTGCAACAAGGCCATTGAGGGCTTCACCCCTACGTGAGCCTCGCAATAGTAGGCGAAGATCGCCAAAAGAAGGACAGAGTTGGGGTGGAGGTGCAGAGCTTGAAGACTATAATGGCAGAGGACAGAAAAGAAGAACTCAGAAAAGGGAGGCACCATACCGGCGACAATGGCGCTCACGAAGAGCGGATAGAAGGTGCTCCCTTGGCCCTCAGGGAGGGCAGAGCCGGCCTTGAACACCCTCGCCCCGTCGATGCCCTGCGCCGCCGCCATCTGGCGCACCCGGGCAAGGCTCGCCTCCGACACGTTCGGCGAGTCCAAGGCAGACGAATACCAAGCTCCGGCCGGGGCCTGGCGGGGCGCCATGTCTGGCTAGGGCACGCGGACGAAGTAGATTTGAAGATTTCGAAGGCAGGAAGGAGAGGCGCAAGAAAGGGGATCTGAGCAGCAACTGGAGAAAGCAAAGGAGGCAAAGGACAGATGCCGCTCCTTTATCAACACGCGCAGTTGCTGAGGTGCCCACGTCCAATCAACCGCCACACAGCGCCCAAGGCCGCAGGCTGTTAGGGCCCGCGACACTTCGCACTTGCCCTTTCGCCTCTCTGCTCAGTCAAGTCTGGGCGCGCCTTGGGCCCGGGGGCTATTGTCGGCGTTCTGGGAACGGGGGTCCCCAGACTTGCCTGCCTGCGGCCTGCGGCGTAGCTCAAAGGGGGGCCCAGCACGGCCCATCTTCATCAACACAAGCTCAAGACCCTCGCGAGGGGCCAATCCTCGCGGGACGGACAACAAGGAGCTTGCTCATGCACGGCCTCATCAGGCTGGCTCACGAGGAGGCGGAGATTTCAAGGCGGGGTACCTCGCGAGGTGCCCATGACGCAAGCCATGACGACCAAGGGCGCCAGTCGGGTGCCAGCCCGCGCAGTGTCCTCCTTTCCTCTTTGGTGCAAAGGGAGCAAGTGCAGGCGAGAGCATCAAGCAAAGGCATCCATTTCGGTGCAACAAGACCAAGACCAGCCCAACGGCAGTGTCCTCCTTTCCTCTTTGGTGCAAAGGGAGCAAGCGCAGGCGAGAGCATCAAGCAAAGGCATCCATTTCGGTGCAACAAGACCAAGACCAGCCCAACGGCAGGGAGGAAGTCATCGTGGAGCCCAAGTAGGCGTCACCACCAGAGCCTTTGACAGGCGAGGACCAACTTTAGTCAGGATAAGTGTACCCGCTATTCCCCTTCAAAATGGCCAATTGTTGGCGCCCTTCCCGCTCAATATTTGGGGAGAGGCCCAGGGCCTTTGCCTATAAATAGGACTAGCCACCCCCAGGGTAGGGGGGATCGAGTATCTGGCATACATCTAGAATAGAGAGAGAGAGAGAGAGAGAGAGAGAGAGCGAATGAACTCCTCCTAGCAGTTCATCTCACCAGCCAAGAACAGACCCTTGGGCGGCTGTTCTTCCTTGTATTGTTCATCATCAGCCCAAGAGGCAATCCACCACACCACACACTAGAGTAGGGTATTACACCACAATGGTGGCCTGAACCAGTATAAACCCTGTGTCCCTTGTGCTGTTCTTTTGTAGTTTAGGTCCTAGCGATTCGGCAAGGAGCAAGTAGGTAGAGGGCAAAATCTCCGCGCGCATCCCAGTGTTCGAACCTCAAGGGTCTGCCGGAACCCGAAATCCGACAGATTCCTCGCCTGAAGCGGAAAAAATCTTTAAGGATTTTAAGACCTCTCGAACAGCGACCAGCTCTCGCCGCATCATGCCGGTCAGTTTTCGGCTTTCTCTACTGAGGTGCTCGTCCGGAAGAACCAAGACACAATCGCAGTAGTTCTCCCTGTGCTACCTTAGCCGATATAACGGAACGTAAGGTACCAAAACAAGGGAGCTGGGCAAACCCAACTATTGACCCAAGACATTATTCGAAGCTGATGCATATAGTGCTATTAGTTCGGGGTGCCGCACTATTGAAAGTGTTCAGACTTGTCTTGCCGTATTGTGGGGCGTCATAAGAAGCCCCTGGCAAGCTGAACGTACCAAGGTGTACGGATGCAATATTGAATGAACATTTATATAAAAAATGTGCAAAATGGGAATAATAAGCTGACACTATATATTATCTCTCATTGATGAAAAATACGTTTAGGTGTATGTTTAGAATGAATGCATTTAAGCATAGGTAAATAGGGCTATTTAACATGTCCTATCCAAGGGAGGGCTGCATGTAGGTATATAAAACAGGTATAACGACCGTGAACAGATTCCACCTGGGTATTCCCTTTCTGCGCAAAGCCTGTTGCCTCCTTGGTTTCCCCTCCTGTGTAAGTCCGACAATCCTGCTCTTCTGAAGAGGCTGCCCAAAAGCAGTGTCCTCAAAGGTGAAGGGGGGTTATTAAAGTATGTTGCAGTTATACCGCACCATTGACTGAGTCACTGTTGCGCCTCCGCCTATGCCCATGGCTTGTGTACGCGCGGCACGAATGCTGCTTTGATGGGGCTTGAGCGGAGGTCGGACTACTAGTCGCGCTCTTGGCGTGCCTGGCGATCCTGTTGCAGGGTACTCCGGACTCGCTTGACGGTGTTCGGGGTTGTTGTCACCGGATTGGTGGTTTGCCAGAGAAGACTGCCTTGTACTTCTGCTGTGAGAGCTGCAGTGTGCTCTTTTGTACGGAGAAAGCAGTCCATGTTTCCGTTGACTGTTATGACCCCACGAGGTCCTGGCATCTTGAGCTTGAGGTATGCATAGTGTGGTACCGCATTGAATTGAGCGGATGCGGTTCGTCCCAGCAGTGCGTGATAACCACTGCGGAAAGGGACGATACTGAAGATTAACTCCTTGCTTCGGAAGTTATCCAGAGATCCGAAGACCACTTCCAGTGTTATGGAGCCCGTGCACCGAGCCTCTACTCCTGGGATTACACCTTTGAAGGTGGTTTTGGTGGGCTTGATCCTTGAAGGGTCGATGCCCATTTTGCGCACTGTGTCATGATAAAGCAGGTTCAGGCTACTGCCGCCATCCATAAGGACTCGCGTGAGGTGGAATCCGTCGATGATTGGGTCTAGGACCAGTGCAGCTGAACCGCCATGACGGATGTTAGTAGGGTGATCCCTACGATCAAAGGTGATCGGATAGGCTGACCATGGGTTGAATTTTGGGGCGACTGGGTCCATCGCATAGACGTCCCATAGTGCTCTCTTCCATTCCCGTTTGGGAATATGGGTGGCATAGATCATGTTGACCGTTTTCACTTGGGGAGGAAATTTCTTCTGCCCTCCTGTGTTCGAACGCCGGGGTTCTTCGTCATTGTTGCTGTGCAGCCCCTTGTCCTTGTTTTCGGCGTTTATTTTACCGGCCTGTTTGAACACCCAGCAGTCTCTGTTATTGTGGTTGGCTGGCTTATCTGGGGTGCCATGAATTTTGCACGAGCGTTCAAGTATGCGGTCCAAACTGGACGGTCCCTGATTGTTTCTTTTGAATGGCTTTTTCCGCTAACCGGATTTTGAGCCACTGAATCCGGCGTTGACTGCCGTGTCTTCGGTGTTGTCGCCATTGTTCCGTCGCTTATGTCTATTGCGCCGTGGCTTGCCATTATTGTCGCAGACATCTGAGGTGCCTGAGTTTATCGGTGTGGTGCAACTGCAAGCCAACCAGCTATCCTCGCCCACACAAAAGCGGGTCATGAGTGTCCTGAGGGCTGCCATGGATTTTGGTTTTTCTTGGCCGAGGTGTCAGGCGAGCCACTCATCACGGATATTATGCTTAAAGGCCGCCAGTGCTTCAGCGTCCGGACAGTCGACTATTTGGTTCTTTTTGGTTAGGAACCGAGTCCAGAATTTCCTGGCTAACTCTCCGGGCTGTTGGGTAATGTGGCTCAGGTCATCGGCATCCGGTGGTCGCACATATGTGCCCTGGAAGTTGTCGAGGAACGCGTCCTCCAGGTTTTCCCAACTGCCAATGGAATTTGCTGGCAAGCTGTTTAGCCAATGCTGGGCTAGTCCTTTGAGTTTAAGGGGAAGATACTTGATGGCATGTAGATCGTCTCCGCGGGCCATGTGGATGTGGAGAAGGAAATCTTTGATCCCATACTGCGGGGTCTGTTGTGCCATCGTATGATTCAATGTTTACGGGTTTAAACCCTTCTGGGAATTCATGATCCATCACTTTGTCAGTGAAGCAGAGGGGGTGTGCGGCGCCTCTATGCCGGGCTATGTGGCTACGCAGTTCGAATGAGTCCGGGTGGCTATGTTCGGCCCGGCCGGACTTGTTCATAGTGTATCCGGCGTGACGATCATCGTCACGTGTTGGGGCGCGCCCCCGCGATCCGTAGATCGATCTTGGCTGTCCTGCCTTGTTTTCCAGTATATCTTGCAGGTCCTGCCTATTGCCTCGGGCCATAGTGTATTAGCGTGGGGGTGCGGGCTGGTATTCGGGCTGGTATGCCATTTTATCCCAGCCACGAGGTGGCCGGTCAGCCGTCTGGCGCTCGAGTCTGTATTCCTCAGCTGCTAGGACTTCAGTCCATCTGTCTGTGAGCAGGTCTTGATCAGCTTGGAGCTGCTGCTGCTTCTTTTTCAGGCTTCTCGCAGTGGCCATAAGCCGGCGCTTGAAGCGCTCTTGCTCCACGGGGTCCTCAGGTACGCCGAACTCGTCATCGTCGAGGCTAATCTCGTCCTCGGAGGGGGGCATGTAGTTGTCCTCCTCCGGATATCCATCCACCGCCTGTTCGATTGGGCTGTCCTGCCCATCTTCCTGTCCGGCCTGCTCGAAGGTGGGCTGATTGGGGTTATATTCATCTACGGCACCATCCAGACTGTTTTCGTCACCTGTGCCGGTATTGCTGTGGCGGGGCTTGGAGCGGCGCCGACGACGCCCATGCTTTGTTTCTTTCTTGAGGGGTTATCCTCCATTGCCTCATCGCCATTGGTTTCTTTTGGAGTGTCCACAATATATATATCATATGAGGAGGTGGCTGCCCACCGCCCCGTGGGCGGTGGTTCCTATTCTTCTCCTGCATCGTCGTCCACACCGTCGATGTCTTCGGAGTCGAAGTCAAGCACGTCGGTTAAATCATCAATCGTGGCAATGAAGTGAGTGGTGGGTGGGCAACGAACTCCTTCGTCACCTGCTTCCCACTCGAGTCGGACATAGTTCGGCCAAGAGCCTCCTGACAAAGAGAAAGACTTTAACGAGTTCAGCACGTCGCCGAAGGGCGATTGCTGGAAGATATCCGCAACGGTGAACTCCATTACCGGAGCCCAACCAGATTCGGCGGGCTCGGGAGTGTGCGGATTGGAACCTACAGCCGGACACAAGTCCGGGGGTCCGGTGTGACAGGCTTCCTTGGGGGTGAGGCCTGTGTTCGGCTCTACCGCCGATGAGCGTGCGGCCTCCGGAGCGGGGTCCATCCACCCGTCCTCGGGCCAGGCAATCTGCTCCAGATTTAGGTCTAGGGCTTCTGCAGGGGCGATATCCCGAGCATTGTCCGACAATAGGTCTAAGCCGTGCTCATCGTGACTGTACGCGCTCCTGGTGCAGGCCTGAATTCACTGAAGATCAAGTCTCTGCGGATATCGGCCGTGTAGTTCAGGTTTCCGAACCTGACCTGGTGGCTGGGGGCATAGCTGTCGACCTGCTCTAGATGGCCAAGCGAATTGGCCCGCAGTGCGAAGCTGCAGAGCACAAAGATCTGTCCAGGGAGAAAAGTCTCACCCTGGACCGTGTTGTTGTTGATTGGAGGAGCCATCAAGCCTTGCAGCGATGACACAGAGGAACTCTCAATGAAAGCACCAATGTCGGTGTCAAAACCGGCGGATCTCGGGTAGGGGGTCTCGATCTGTGCGTCTGAAGCCGATGGTAACAGGAGGCAAGGGACACAATGTTTACCCAGGTTCGGGCCCTCTTGATGGATGTAAAACCCTACTTCCTGCTTGATTGATATTGATGATATGAGTAGTACAAGAGTTGATCTACCACAAGATCGTAGAGGCTAAACCCTAGAAGCTAGCTGTCGGTGTCAAAACCGGCGGATCTCGGGTAGGGGGTCCCGAACTGTGCGTATGGGCGGATGGTAACAGGAGACAAGGGACACGATGTTTTACCCAGGTTCGGGCCCTCTTGATGGAGGTAAAACCCTACGTCCTGCTTGATTAATATTGATGATATGGGTAGTACAAGAGTGGTCTACCACGAGATCAAGGAGGCTAAACCCTAGAAGCTAGCCTATGGTATGATTGTTGTAATGGATGTTGTGTCCTACGGACTAAAGCCTTCCGGTTTATATAGACACCGGAGAGGGCTAGGGTTACACAGAGTCGGTTACAATGGTAGGAGATCTACATATCCGTATCGCCAAGCTTGCCTTCCACGCCAAGGAAAGTCCCATCCGGACACGGGACGGAGTCTTCAATCTTGTATCTTCGTAGTCTTGGAGTCCGGCGGACGATGATAGTCCGGTTGTCCAGACACCCCCCTAGTCCAGGACTCCCTCAGTAGCCCCTGAACCTGGCTTCAATGACGATAAGTCCGGCGCGCATAATGTTCGGCATTGCAAGGCGGGTTCCTCCTTTGAATAATCCATAGAAGATTGTGAACACCAGGATAGTGTCCGGCTCTGCAAAATAAGTTCCACATTCCACCGTAGAGATAATAATATGTGCACAAGTTCAATCTGCTGACGTATTCTGCGGCATGACGTCACACCACTACCAAGCTTTTACTTGAATCGTTTTTTATTATACCACCTCAACGCGTTTAGCGAAGCGGTTTCCTTGGCACGTCTTGTCGAAGCAGAGATCGTGTTCCCCTTATTCCGGGATTCTCATCAATACGGACGTGGGTAACCCAACCGCGCCCGTCGCCACGCCTCCTCTATCGAAGGCGAGTCCCGAACGGTCACGGAGACGGCTCTTGGTATTCTCCCTCTTTATAATAGGACCAAGGCTCATTCCTTTTCTTCAATCTTCCACCGAATCTTCTCCTTGCTCCAAGTTCCAACACCCAGAGCCCCAGATTCGAGCGCTTCAGACCTTCAACAATGTCCAGCTCCGACCTTCGGGGCCGGTGGATGCCCTCCTCCATTACGGAGGAGGACGTGCTAAAGCTGCGAGAAGCCAAGTACCTGTCCTACGAGATTTCGCACAGGTTGCCCGCCGAAGGGCAGGCCATCCTCACCCCCGAGCCCGGCGAGTATGTCGTCTTTGTATCCCACCTCCTTCGGGGTTTAGGCTTCCCAACGGATCCTTTTGTGAGAGGGATCATGTTTTACTATGGGTTGGAATTCCACGACTTGGCTCCGGAGTCCATCCTCCATATCTCCGCATTCATCGTCGTCTGCGAAGCCTTCCTCCGCGTCACCCCCCACTTCGGCCTGTGGCTGAAGACCTTCAATGTGGAGCCGAAGATGATTGGGGGGCGTCAAGCAAAGTGCGGCGGGGCGGCCGTAAGCAGGAGGGCCGATGCCCCGTGGCCCGAGGGCTCCTTCCAAGAGGAGCTCGGCTTGTGGCAGCAGGAGTGGTTCTATGTCACCGCTCCAAAGGGCAGCAGGCAGAAGCCGCCGAATCCATTCCGCTCGGGACCTCCACGACGGTTGATGTCGTGGGTCAACGAAGGGCTCAATTGGGGGCCGTCAAAAGACGTGCCCCTATTGCAGGGCCGGATTCGAGACCTCCAAGCGAGGGAGATCGATCTGGTCGTGGTGGTGCAGGTCATGCTAATTAGGCGTCTCCTGCCCTGCAAACGCCGTCCTCTCCGGCTATGGGAGTTCAATCTGGAGGGACCACGGATTCTCCAACACTTCATGGGTACAACACACGTGGAGATGTACAAGTTGTTCTTCGGATCACAGGAGGTGTGTCCGGAATTGACCGAGGATGCCGGCCTAAGCTGCAATCATCCGGATACTCAAGTAAGTAGCTCAGTGTTCGGACGTACCATTTGTTTGCCTTTCTACAATTGGACTTTTAACCCGTTATCCTTCAACAGGAGTGGATAGCGCAAGCAAAGCTGATACAGTGTCCGGCCCCCCTCCCAGAGACCGCGCCGGAGCCCGTGCTGGTCAGAATGTTGGAGGTTGCGCCTTCAGAAGAAGGCGAAGGGGAAAATAGAGGAGCTACCGCCTCGCCCAAGGGGGCGCTTGAAGAAGGGGGGATCGAGAATCCCTCCCTCCAGGGGGAGAAGAGGACCGCCTCCGAAGACCCGGATGCCAAAGCCCTTAAGCGGGGGAAGAAATCTTCACCAGAGGGTCCTGCGTCCGAGGAGGCCCCGGCCGCACAGTCTTCTCTAAAGAATCAGCCCTCCAGCAAGCTGTGAGTAAAAAAGGGGGAGTTTGTTAATAAGAAACATCCTTATTTGTGCTTCTGAGGATAACCGAAATTTTTACCATGTAGTTTGGACCTGCGACCTTCTCAGATGAGCTCGTCTTCGGGGGATCTTCGTCCGGAGATGATGGAGAGCGAGACGCCTCCATCTGCTGCGCCGTCGGATAGGGCGGACGAGCCTGAAGTGTCGTCACGGAGGGTATCCTCGAGCCCGACAGAGCCGAGGAGTTCGGCATCGACTAGTGTTCGGCCGGGGGAGCTGAAGGATCTGCTTGAGAGGGCGTCCGTCTGAGAAGATCACCGTGCATTGATGAGTACGGTGATTGGAAGGATTTCGTCCGCCAAAAACGGATTGCATAATGCCGTCAGGAGTTTGCTGGCGGGTTTTGAGGTACGTAAAAATGACGCGCCTTTTTGACAGTTTTGCACATGAAAGTGCGCCCTGTATAGATAGTAGCACCTAAGACTCGGTAGGTTGTCGAAAGCGACAGCGTGCCGAGGATCAAAATCGCAGGTATTGAGTGTCGCCTTTCCTATGCAGGTGGCGGATAGTCCGGGGGCTAGCCGGACTGATGGAGTTGCCGAATTAATGCGGCAACTCGATGTGGCGGATGCTGACATCGCGCTAGTCAACAAGCGACTTGACGAGTCGCAAGGTAAATTGATTCTCTGTAGTCACCTATTAAGGGAGCTAAAGCCCACCTCTTACAACATTTATGCTTGACGCAGATGGTGCTGCTGCTGTGGAGAGCCTTCGGGCAGAACTTGCTCAAGCCAAGGAGCAAGCCAGAAGGAGTGATGCGGCTGCCTCGAGGGCGGCCGAGGAGTTAGAAGCCGAAAGGGCTGCACACTGCCGAAGCAGGGAAGAGATGGCCGAATTGGCCGTTAAATTGAAGGATGCTACCGACTGCAATGAGGCTCTTGAAAAGGAGCGCCTATCGGAGCGAGAAGACCTGGGGAAGGCCACCGCCGAAGCCAAGGATGCCCGTTCTGCAATGCGGGCTATGAAGGAAGAGCTGCGTCAGGCCGGAGACATTGTGGCTGGCAAGCCTTTTCTGCTACGCCGCAGGTTTACGGATCCAAAGTATGCCCAGCTTGGCCAGCTGTGGGGTCCGGAGGATCCATATATGGACCTAGCGGTGAGTGCGGCGGATGCCGTTGTGCACTTCCGAAGTCAGAAGGATCACAGGACGGAAGAGCTATTTTGGTCTCAATTCCATAGTCTGGATCGTTCACTTCCGCTGACCGATCGGTTGGCCGAATGGGCTGAGCTGAATAGGTTGTCCGGACTTGCCATGACGGATATCGTGACTCATGTCTGGCCGGAGAGGCCTAGGCCGACGAGCTATTTTGGCTTATTGCAGGAGTTTCTTGGGGCGGTGCCGCATATCAAGGAGATGAAGCGGTCGGCCTGCATAGAGGGTGCGCGGATGGCCCTTGCCCGTGTGAAGACACATTGGACAGAGATGGATGCCACCGCTGTTGCAACCCAGGGTTCGGACGAAAGCCGGTTACCCGTCGAGCACTATTATGGGGAAGTTATGTGTGGTGCTCGTGTAATAGAGTCGTAGTGCTCGAAAAATGTCACGTTCAAATGAACATTTTATTTTGTAAAACAATGGTTATGATGTAATCGCTTTTTATACTTGTGTGTTCCAAGTATTGAAATATCTCCTATGCGGCCGTTTTATACGTGTGTATAACCTGAAAGATGGCAGTCTTCGGCTTCAGCCCCCACGCACAAGGTGCGGGGGTGTTCACGAAAATAGCGCATTTTCACACTTAATCCGACGTCTCGGTCCTGTTGAGGAGGTGGTAGCGTAGCAAACGAGGCAACCGGACTATGATGCTTTATCACTTTCACTTAGCCATTGGAGTTCGAGGGTGGGGCTACGATATAGCCCCTGGGGGCACCGCGCTCTCCGAATTTGGGGCGCGTGTGTGCCTGACCGGGAAACGGTCCTTCATCAAAGCGGAGGAATTCTAAACATTCCGGTGGTCGATCGAGTGGTTGACCAGTCTCTCGCTATATCATGACAGTCAGTTTTCGGCTTTCTCTACTGAGGTGCTCGCCCAGCCGAACTGGGGCACAATCATAGTAGTTCTCCTGGTGCCGCGTTAGCCGATGATACTGAACGTAAGGCAGCAAAACACAGGACCCGGGCAAACCCAACATTTGACCAAAGACATGATTCGGAGCTGATGCATATAAGGCCTAACTCGAGACGCCAAACACTCCCTAAGGTGTTCGGTCTTTATAATAATGGGCAGAACGATGCCCTAAGCCCCTAGTGTCCAGGTACGGTCAAGGTCCTCTGACGCGGCCGATGCCAAAACGTCAGGCTCCACTCTGGTTATAATGAGAAACCAGGGGATTATAGCAACAAGAGACAGTAAAAAAGGTTTACGCAGGGTCTTAATCTGAAAAGAATCCTTGCGACGGGTCCCTACTGCACGTCTGCGCCTGTGTCTCCGTTGTGCCGTTATCCTGGACGGGTGTGCACATTGTTCATCTGAGTGTTCATCGCGGCCTTCTTTCTTCCCTGGCTGTTGCATCGTGAGTTCGGCGGGTTCACCGCCGAACAGGGCCTCTGGTGAACGGAGTCCTGTGTATACAAAGAAGGAAAATAATAATAATAAAAAAGAGTGACACACTTGTGAGCCCCTGGTGTGGTCGAGCCGCACTCTGGGTCTGTTGTGGTCGTGCCCCTCCCCCTAGGCCCATGGTATCTCCAGAGCGTAATGATGTACGCGGAGGGTTGGTCTTGCTATTATGCAAGGGCTGGGGTTGGGGCCGCATTGCTACGCGTGCTCGGATCGTGCCAGGTGGTCTTGGTTGATGTTGCTTCGGGCGCGTTTGGCCGTATCCGGCCGTTTAACGGCCGGACTCGAAAATTGCCTTAAAAGGCTGCTCTGTACTTCTGCCGCGAGAGCCGCTGTGTGTTCCTCCGTTCGGGGGGAGCGTTCCGTATTTCTGTTGACCGTGATGACTCCACGAGAGCCTGGCATCTTGAGCTTGAGGTATGCGTAATGCGGCACCGTGTTGAACTTTGCGAACGCGGTTCGTCCGAGCAGAGCGTGATAGCTGCTGCGGAACGGGACTATGTCGAAGATTAACTCCTCGCTCCGGAAATTATCCGGGGATCCGAAGACCACTTCCAGTGTGACTGAGCCTGTACAATTGGCCTCAACACCTGGTATGACGCCTTTGAAGGTCGTCTTTGTAGGTTTAATCCTTGAGGGGTCTATGCCCATTTTGCGCACTTTATCCTGATAAAGCTGGTTCAGGCTACTGCCGCCGTCCATCAGGACTCTTGTGAGGTGAAATCCATCAACGATTGGGTCTAAAACCAATGCAGCGAATCCGCCATGGCGGATACTGGTCGGATGGTCTCTTCGATCGAAAGTGATCGGGCAAGAGGACCATGGATTGAACTTAGGGGCGACTGGCTCCATCGCATATACGTCCCTTAGTGCACGCTTCCGCTCCCTCTTGGGTATATGGGCTGCGTATATCATGTTTACCGTCCGCACTTGTGGGGGGAAACCCTTCTGTCCTTTACTGTTCGGCGGTCGGGTCTCTTCCTCGTCGTCGCTGTGCAGCCCCTTGTCATTATTTTCGGCAATTAACTTGCCAGCCTGCTTGAATACCCAACAATCTCTGTTGGTGTGATTAGCTGGCTTTTCGGGGGTGCCATGTATCTGGCATGAGCGGTCGAGTATTCAGTCCAAATTGGACGGACCCGGAGTGGTTCTTTTGAATGGCTTCTTCCGCTGACCGGGTTTAGAGCCCCGGAATCCGGCGTTGACTGCCGTATCCTCCTTGTCGTCGCCGTTAACGCGGCGTTTATTTTTGCTTCGACGCGACCTGCCATTGTGGTCCTTAGTGTCCGGACTACCAGCGTTTTTGCTGAGGTTGTTGCTGTGAGCTAGCCAGCTGTCCTCTCCCGCACAGAAGCGGGTCATTAATGATGTGAGGGCTGCCATGGATTTCGGCTTTTCCTGTCCTAGGTGCCGGGCTAGCCACTCATCGCAGATGTTATGTTTGAAGGCTGCGAGGGCCTCTGCATCCGGACAGTCGACGATTTGATTTTTCTTTGTTAAGACCGTGTCCAGAATTGTCTGGCCGATTCGTCTGGCTGCTGGATTATGTGGCTTAGGTCATCGGCGTCTGGTGGCCGCACATATGTGCCCTGGAAGTTGTCGAGGAATGCGGCTTCCAGGTCCTCCCAACACCCAATTGACTCTGCGGGCAGGCTGTTAAGCCAATGCCGAGCTGGTCCTTTAAGCTTGAGCGGGAGGTATTTGATGGCGTGGAGATCATCGCCGCGGGCCATATGGATGTGAAGGAGATAATCTTCGATCCAAACCACGGGGTCTGTCGTGCCATCATAGGATTCAATGTTTACGGGTTTAAACCCTTCAGGGATTTCATGATCCACTACTTCGTCAGTGAAGCATAGAGGGTGTGCGGCGCCTCTGTATTGAGAAATATCACGACGTAGCTCAAGGGAGCGTTGTCTGCTGTGTTCGGCCCGGCCGGAGTTGTTGTATCCGGCTCGACGGTATTCGTCGTGGGTCGTGGGGCGCCCACGTGATCCATAGATAGATCTGGATTGTCTTGCCTTATCCTCCAATATGTCCCGCAAGTCCGGCGCGTTCCCTCGTGGCTTCGTACTTTTCGAGCGATGCCGGGGTACGGTCTTGATGGAAGGCCTGGATTCCTCTCTGTCGCGACCACGGGGTGGTCGGTCGGCCGTATTGTGCACTGGCGATGAGGGTATGTATGCTTCCTCCTCTAATCGGGGGAGCAACTTGCGTTTTGGGTAGCTCTTGGAGGGGCGTTCGAGTTCATACTCTTCGGCCGCGAGGACCTCGGTCCATCTATCGGCCAGCAGGTCTTGATCAGCTTGAAGCTGCTGCTGCTTTTTCTTTAGGCTATTTGCCGTGGCCATTAGCCTGCGTTTGAAACGCTCTTGTTCGACAGGATCCTCGGGCACGACGAATTCGTCGTCGTTGAGGCTTGCCTCGTCTTCAGAGGGAGGTATGTAATTATCATCCTCGACCTCTTCGTCTACCGCTCTCTCGTGAGGGCTTGCTTTTGCATCCTCCTGTGCTGAATCTTGCTGGAGGGGATTGTCTTCGGCACTTTCTGGGGTGTTATTATATCCTGTGCCGGAATCTCCATTCTTGCTGTGGCGGGACTTAGAGCGGCGCCGCTGATGTCGGCGCTTGGGCTGTTTCTTTAAGGAATCTGCCTCCGCTGCTTCTTCGCCGTCCCCATCTTTTGGGGTGTCCACCATGTATATGTCATATGACGAGGTGGTCTTCCAGTGCCCTGTAGGCGCTGGTTCTTGTTCGTCTCCGGCATCGTCGTCCATACCGTCGATGTCTTCGGAGTCATAGTCTAGCATGTCGGTTAGATCGTCGACAGTGGCTACAAAGTGGGTGGTGGGTGGGGTTTGAATTTCTTCGTCGTCCGCACCCCAACCATCCTGGCCATAATCCGGCCAGGGCTCTCCGGATAGCGAGAGATGCTTCCGCGAATTTAAGATGTCGCCAAAGGGTGAGTGCTGAAAGATGTCCGCAGTGGTGAACTCCATGATCGGCGCCCAATCAGATTCGATTGGCCGGGGCGTAGGAGGTTCGGAGTCCGGCAGGGAGTCCGGCACCTCGGAGTCATGAGCTTTATAGGGGACAAGGTCAGTGTTCGGCTCCATCGCCGCGGAAGTTGCAGCCCCCGAGGCGGTGTCCAGCCACCGATCCTCGATCTGGGCGATCGGCTCCGGACTAAGGGCCGGAGCGGATTCATGTGCAGCCACCAATGCACTATCCAGCGGCAGAGCTAAATCATGCCCATCATGACAGTGCGGCACGCTCGGCTGTGGCTCGAGTCCGTCGAAGATCAAGTCCCCGCGGATATCGGCCGTGAAGTTTAGGCTTCCAAACCTGACCTGACAGCCAGGGGCGTAGCTTTCGATCTGCTCCAGATGGCCAAGTGAATTAGCCCGCAGTGCGAAGCCGCCGAATACGAAGATCTGTCCGGGGAGAAAATTCTCGCCCTGGACAGCGTTGTTGTTGATTGAAGAGGCCATCGAGCCTATCGGTGACGACACAGAGGAACTCTCAATGAAAGCACCAATGTCGGTGTCAAAACCGACGGATCTCGGGTAGGGAGTCCCGAACTGTGCGTCTAGGCGGATGGTAACAGGAGACAAGGGACACGATGTTTTACCCAGGTTCGGGCCCTCTTGATGGAGGTAAAACCCTACGTCCTGCTTGATTAATATTGATGATATGGGTAGTACAAGAGTGGATCTACCACGAGATCAAGGAGGCTAAACCCTAGAAGCTTGCCTATGGTATGATTGTTGTAATGGATGTTGTGTCCTACGGACTAAAGCCTTCCGGTTTATATAGACACCGGAGAGGGCTAGGGTTACACAGAGTCGGTTACAATGGTAGGAGATCTACATATCTGTATCGCCAAGCTTGCCTTCCACACCAAGGAAAGTCCCATCTGGACACGGGACGGAGTCTTCAATCTTGTATCTTCGTAGTCTTGGAGTCCGGCGGACGATGATAGTCCGGCTGTCCAGACACCCACTAGTCCAGGACTCCCTCACTAGCCTATGATGATTATGATTCTGTCTCTAAGGACTAAACTCTCCAGTTTATATAGACACCAGAGAGGGCTAGGGTTTACATGGAGTCGGTTACAAAGAAGGAAATATAATATCCGGATTGCCAAGCTTGTATTCCACGCAAAGGAGGGTCCCATCCGGACACGGGACGAAGTCTTGAGTCTTGTACCTTCACGCTCCAATAGTCCGGACATAGTATACAGCCCGGCTGTCCGGATACCCCATAATCCAGGACTCCCTCACCCACAAGGAGACAAGCTCAGTTATGTCCTCCAGATTCACTTTGATTCTTCAAACAATGAAGCTGAGTATGAGGCACTATTGTATGGGTTGCGTATGGCCATTTCACTCGGCGTCCAGCGCTTGATGGTATATGGCGACTCAGACTTAGTGGTCAATCAAGTAATGAAGGAATGGGACGTCAGGAGTCCCGCAATGACAGGTTATTGCAATGAAGTGAGAAAGCTAGAGAAGAAGTTTGAGGGGTTAGAGCTCCACCACATACCACGAATCAAGAATCAAGCTGCCGATGATCTGGCGAAGATAGGCTCCACTCGGAAGCCTATCCCCAACAACGTGTTCTTGGAGCATCTCCTTACCCCGTCAGTACAAGAAGATCCCTTCAAGGAAAAGCCCCTACAACCAATAAGTTCAACTGACCCGACTGAGATTGAGGTTCCAGCCGTGGTCAACTTGATCATGGGAGTCTTGGTGGTCACGCCCGATTAGACAGTACCGTACATCGCGTACATTGTTAGGCAGGAGCTCCCAGAGGATGAGGATGAAGCTCACCAGATAGTCCGTTGATCCAAAGCCTTCACAATGATAAAAGGATAGCTTTATAGAGAAAGTGTCATAGGAGTGGCTCAATGCCGCATCACCCTAGAAGAAGATCGAATGATCCTAAATGACATCCACTCGAGGACCTGTGGTCACCATGTGTCCTCTCGGACCATCGCGGCCAAAGCATACAGAGCGGGATTCTACTGGCCTCGGGAATTGAGATGGCAAAGGATATAGTTGACAAGTGCGCAGGTTGCCAGTTCTACTCCAACATGTCCAACAAGCCTGCGTCTGCCTTGAAGACTATTCCACTCGTCTGTCCATTTGCAGTTTGGGGATTGGATATGGTTGGACCCTTCAAAACCGGCGCAAGTGGTTTCACTCATTTGCTTGTAGCAGTCGACAAGTTCACCAAGTGGATCGAAGCCAAGCCCATCAAAAACCTTGGCGCAGGCCCTGCCATCAGTTTCATCAGAGAGTTGATATTTAGATATGGAGTTCCTCACAACATTATCACAGATAACGGCTCCAACTTTGATTCTGATGAGTTCAAGGTGTTCTATGTGTCCCAAGGGACTCGGGTCAACTATGCGTCTGTTGCACACCCGTAGTCGAATGGACAAGCAGAAAGGGCGAATGGTTTGATCCTTCAAGGGTTAAAACCCCGACTGATGCAAGACCTTAAGCATGCTGCTGGAGCTTGGGTGACTGAATTACCGTCCATCCTATGGGGGCTGAGAACGACACCAAACCGGTCGACCGACCGAACCCCTTTCTTCCTGGTGTATGGCACCGAGGTTGTGCTTCCGAGTTACTTGCTGCATAATGCCCCCCCCCCCGAGTGGAACTCTTCTCAGAAGCTGAAGCAGAGCAGACACGTGAAGACGCAGTTGATCTCCTAGAGGAAGAAAGCAAGTTGGCTTTGATTCGGTCGACCATCTATCCGCAAGATCTGCGTCGGTTCCATGCCCGCAATGTTAGAGGTCGAGCATTTTAGGAAGGAGACCTTGTGCTCCGAGTGGATCAGAAACAGCCTCACAAGCTCGCTCCGGCTTGGGAAGGTCCCTTCATCATCACCAAGGTGCATCACAATGGAGTGTACCACATCTACAACATAGCCAAGAACATGGACGAGCCACACGCATGGAACACAAAGCTGCTTCATCCTTTCTATACCTAGAATCACTCAACCCGAAGAGTTGTAATAAAATTACTTCAGTTTGCTTTCCAAAGATAAGATTTTTACAGTATCTTAATGGTTGATTCCCCGTAATCATTTGTGTCCAAATCCCCCAGTGGGTGGCTTAGATAGAATCTGATTCGCCTAAGTTGAAAAGATTCTAAGTGGAGAGCAATCCTCCCACTCGGAGGCTTAGCTGCGACCCCGTACCCGCCTAAGTTAAAAACATTCCGAGAGGAGAGCAATCCTCCCACTCGGGGGCTTAGATGTGACCCCGTACTCGCCTAAGTTAAAAACATTCCGAGTGGAGAGAAATCCTCCCACTCGAGGGCTTAGCCGCGACCCCATACTCGCCTAAGTTAAAAATATTCTGAGTGGAGAGCAACCCTCCCACTCGGAGGCTTAGCCGTGACCCCGTACTCGCCTAAGTTAAAAACATTCCGAGTGGAGAGCAATCTTCCCACTCCGAGGCTTAGCCGCGACCTCGTACTCGCCTAAGTTAAAAATATTCCGAGTGGAGAGCAATCCTCCCACACGGGGGCTTAGCCGCGACCCCGTACTCGCCTAAGTTAAAAACATTTCGAGTGGAGAGCAATCCTCCCACCCCGGGGCTTAGCTGCGACCCCGTACTCGCCTAAGTTAAAAACATTCCGATTGGAGAGCAATCTTCCCACTCGGGGGCTTAGCTGCGACTGTCGGTGTCAAAACCGGCGGATCTCGGGTAGGGGGTCCCGAACTGTGCGTCTAGGCGGATGGTAACAGGAGACAAGGGACACGATGTTTTTACCCAGGTTCGGGCCCTCTCAATGGAGGTAAAACCCTACTCCTGCTTGATTGATATTGATGATAAGGGTAGTACAAGAGTGGATCTACCACGAGATCAAGGAGGCTAAACCCTAGAAGCTAGCCTATGGTATGATTGTTGTAATGGTTGTTGTGTCCTACGGACTAAAACCCTCTGGTTTATATAGACAACGAAGAGGGCTAGGGTTACACAGAGTCGGTTACAATGGTAGGAGATCTACATATCCGTATTGCCAAGCTTGCCTTCCACGCCAAGGAAAGTCCCATCCGGACACGGGACGGAGTCTTCAATCTTGTATCTTCGTAGTCTTGGAGTCCGGCGGACGATGATAGTCCGGCTGTCCAGACACCCCCTAGTCTAGGACTCCCTCAGTAGCCCCTGAACCTGGCTTCAATGACGATGAGTCCGGCGCGCATAATGTTTGACATTGCAAGGCGGGTTCCTCCTCCGAATAATCCATAGAAGATTGTGAACACCAGGATAGTGTCCGTCTCTGCAAAATAAATTCCACATTCCACCGTAGAGAGAATATTATGTACACAAGTTCAATCTGCTGACGTATCTTGTAGCATGACGTCACGCCACTACCAAGCCTTTACTTGAATCGTTTTTTTATTATACCACCTCAGCGCGTTTAGCGAAGCGGTTTCCTTGGCACGTCTTGTCGAAGCAGAGATGGTGTTCCCCTTATCCCGGGATTCTCATCAATACGGATGTGGGTAACCCAACCACGCCATTGATGGTGGCGCTTGGGAGATAAGCGAGTTTTACCAGGCTAGTGGGGACGTATAGTCTTCGTCCGCCTATATATAAGGGGATAAGGATCCACCCTTTTTACCTACGCCTTCTTCCTCCTTTGCTTATCCATCTCCGCGTACTCTCGAGCTCTAGCGCCCAAGTCCGCGCATCTCGCCTCGACCTTCTCTGACCATGTCCGGAGCGGGAGGCAAATGGCTGGCCTCCTCCGTGATGGAGGAGCACATTGCAAAACTGGCAGCGCCGGATACCTTTCCGGCGATATCGCGCATCGGCTGCCCGACAAGGGGCAGCTCATCCCCACCCCCAGGCCCCATGAGAGGGTCGTTTTCCTTCCCCACTTCCTCCGCGGACTGGGCTTTCCACTTCACCCCTTTGTCCGGGGGCTCATGTTCTATTACGGCCTGGACTTCCATGATCTGGCGCCAAACTTCATCCTCAACATCTCGGCGTTTATCGTCGTGTGCGAGGCCTTCCTCTGCATCCAGCCCCACTTCGGCTTGTGGCTCAAGACCTTCAATGTCAAGCCGAAGGTAGTGAAGGGGACTCAAGCGGAGTGCGGAGGCGCCATGTTGGGCAAGATGCCCAATGTCCTCTGGTTCGAAGGGGCCTTTGTGGAGTCCGTCAAGGGGTGGCAATCGGGGTGGTTCTATATCACCAAGCCGCGCGACCCTAAGTGGGCGGCAGCCCCCGAGTTCAGATCTGGTATCCCTATGCAGCTCACCTCCTGGAAAGAGAAGGGCTTGCTATGGGGTAGTTCGGAGGAGCTGACGTGACTCCAAGCCTGTATCCAGAAGCTGGTGAGCAAGAAGCTCAGGCTGGTCAACGTGGTCCAAGTCATGCTCATCCGTCGGATTCTCCCTTGCCAACAACGGGCGTTTAATTTGTGGGAGTTCAATCCGGCACAGCACCAGGCATTGAGCGGGCTCTTCGACACGACGTACGAAGGCGCCTGGAGGGTGCTGTTCAAGGGCGCCGAGGCTCCCACATCCGCCACTGAAGATCGCGGATTTCGCTCGCAGCGTCCAGCTGACGAGGTAAGTGATTCTACCCCTTTACGGGACACTTGTTTTTAATAGTTTGACTCTATGCGGGTTTCAATCTCCCTTTTCCTTTGACAGGGTTGGATGAGGAAGGCCGAGTAGATCATCTGCCCGGCTCCCATGCCAGAAAACCCAGTAGATGCCCGTCTAGCGGGGCTGCTGGTTCCGGCACCCCATGTGGTGCCGGAGAAGAAGGCCAAGAAGGAGGCCACGGGTACTCGAAAGAGTTCCCGCTTTCAGGTGTCCGACGATTCCGGGGCGGACTCCTCCCCTGAAGGCGAGGAGGAGGAAGAAGACACTCTCCCAGAGGAAGGAGAGAGGAAGAGGAAGGCCTCCCAAACAGGGGAGGCCGAAGGGTCCAAGAGGGGAAGGACTATTCCCCCGGACAGCTCCGCCAACACCAACTTTGGCGACGAAGAGTGGCCTTCAAGGGCCAGGCCTTCGGCAAGATCGTAAGTATCCGGATTCTTGAATGATTTATAATTTCTCTTTTGTGTCACATAGTGTCCTTCTAATGCCGCACACTGCCTTCAGTCCGGCCGATGATGATCTCCCCGCTTCATCGAGCAGGTCGTTGGCTCCGTCGGATGTGGATTCCATCCCGACTGCCTCCACCCCTCGTGCCGCTAAGGACGCCGAGGTGGGATCCCAGGAAGGGACCCATCAGGAGGAGGCTCCGGAGGCGCCGCAAAGCAGCCTCCCGGACTTTGCGCCGGACTCCACGCCGGAACCCGCAGTGGTTCCGGAGTCCGGCAGGCGGCCCCTTCGCAAGAAGGGCAAGACCGTGACGCTGGCGGCCCCCGTCCAGCCGGAGGCGCCGGACAACTTGCTAGAGGCGCTCAAAGGTGCTTCCATCAAGGAAGAACACCACACTATTATGAGTGCGATGATTCAGAAGGTTCAGCTCGCCAAGAGCGGGCTGACCGAAGCCTGCAGTAGCCTTCTAACAGGCTTTGAGGTAAGAAGTTAAAATTATGTAATGTAATACCGCATAGACAGTAGCCCCTGATGCTCGGTTCGGTGTTCGGAAAGAAAAGCCGGACTGAGGATCTAAAAAGATATACGCAGGGTTGCTAAAAATTATGTCAATATGGGTTTGCAGGCTGCACTGCTGACCTCTGCCGCACTGACTGCGGAGGTCGGTGCGTTGAAGCAGGACCTCGAGCGGTCCGAGCAAGAGCTCGGCCGTGCCAAGAAGCAGCTCGAGGATAAAGAAGGTGAGTAATACCTCTTTGAATAGTTACCTTACAGAAAAGGATTTAGGTTGCAATAAAAATAACAAGGATAACGTGGGTACTGCAGGGGCCACGAATGAGGTGGCAACCCAGAAGGAGGCTATGTCCACGGCCGAACGCGATGCGGCCGCGGAACGGGAGGAGCGAGAGAAGCAGGAGGCGCGGGTGGCGGAGGTGCGGCAAGAGCTCCAGGCTCTCATGGAAAAGCATGAGAGTTTGGAGCGTGACTCGAAGACTCGAGAGTCCGAGCTTGTCTCAGCTCTCGAAAGTGCCAAAGCTGCCAAGGCCGAGGCCCATAAGGCCCTTCAGGAGGTTGAGGATGTGAAGAAAATAGCGGCGGGTAAGGCATTTTTCATGCAAAGTAAGCATGTTAATGTAAACTACCTGACACTTACACGAATTCGGAGCTCTCTAGGGGCGTTTGCAGATCCGCCTCGCAGTGTATCCGATGCCGCCGCATTCTACCGTGGCGAGGAGGGGAGCTCAATGGAGAAGGTCTTCTGGTCTCAGTACGCTGAGGCCGGCCATCCGGTGCCCCCTAGCGACCAGCTGAAGCAGCTGGTCGAGCTCCACAAGGTAGCCGAGCAGGCCATGAAGGGCCTCATAGTCCGGCTGTGGCCTGGAGAGGCCATGCCTGGGAGCTACTTCGGCCTCGTCCGGCGGCTGGTGGATGCGTGCCCCTGGGTGGAGGTCATCAAGCGCTCCGCCTGTATTGAAGGTGCTCGTCGGGCCCTTGCCCGCGCAAAGGTGCACTGGGGCAGGCTGGATGCGGAGAGGCTTATCACTGACGCGCCGCTAGCGGGCAAGGAGTATCGTACGCCCGAGATGTACTATAAGACTGTCCTGAAGGGTGCCCGCAAGATTGCGGATGAGTGCCCCAGAGATGTAATTATTGAGTAAACTCGCTATGTGTTATACTGTGCGCTGAAAACTTTGTTCATATGCGCTAAGCAACGCTTGTTTAATTTAAAATATTACCTTCTGTGCGGCCGTTTATAAAATCTGAGAGATGGCAAGTCGTCGGCTTCAGCCCCCATGCCACGAGTGCTGGGGTGTTCGGGATAAACTTGAGCACTCTTGTTCCCATCTTTGGGTCCATCTAGGGAGGCGCTCAACACAACGAACAAGGCAACCGGACTTATAATGCTTGAACACTCTCACTTAGTCATAGAATTCTATAATTTTAAATTTCGGAGAAGCTCCTAGTATTCGGAAGACCGAGTTCGGGGCGCTATCCACACCTTGGCCGGACATGATCCGGTTCTTCGCTCGAAGCGGCATAAGTCTTTAGGGACTCGAAAAGACCTCTCAAACAGCGACCAGTCTCTCACCTTATCATGCCAGTCAGTTTTAGCTTTCCCCACTGAGGCGCTCGCCTAGCTCAACCGGGGCGCAATCGCAGTGGTTCTCCCAGTGCTACCTTAGCCGACGGAACGGAACGTAAGGTACCAAAACATGGGAGCCGGGCAAACCCAACTATTGACCCAAGACATGATTCAGAGCCGATTCATATAATGCTATAAGTTCGGGGTGCCGCACTTGTGAAAGTGTTCGGACTTATCACACCATAATGCGGGGAACATAAGCCCCTGGTGTATTCGGCCGTACAAAAATATACGGGTGCAAGATGTCATTAATGAACATATATTTAAAGTGATGCAATTATAGGCAAAAAATGCTGCATTATTTATTTAAGGAATTGTGCTATGAGTGTGGAATGATACAAATAGTGCGGTAAGCAAGGGATTGGACTAATTAAACATGTCCGCCTCCAGGGATGGGCTGCGGACTGGTGTGTATAATCAAATTTAATGCTCGTAATGGAGACCACCTGAGTGTTCGTCGCAGCCTTTTCCCTCCCCGGCTGTTGCATCGTGAGTTCGGCGGGTTCGCTGCCGGACAGGGCCTCTGGTGAACGGAGTCCTGTGTATAAAAAGAATGAAAATAAAAATAAAAAGAGTGACACACTTGGGAGCCCCTGGTGTGGTCGAGCCGCACTCTGGCTCTGTTGTGGTCGTGCCCCTCCCCCTATGCCCATGGTATCTCCGGAGCGTAATGATGTACGCGGAGGGTTGGTCTTGCAATCATGCGAGGGCTGGGGTTGGGGCCGCATTGCTACGCTTGCTCGGAACGTGCCAGGTGGTCTTGATTGAAGTTGCTCTGGGCGCGTTTGGCCGTGTCCGGTCGTTTAACGGCCAGACTCGAAAATTGCCTTAAAAGGCTGCTCTGTACTTCTGCCGCGAGAGCCGCTGTATGTTCCTCCGTTCGGAGGGAGCGTTCCGTATTTCCGTTGACCGTGATGACTCCACGAGGGCCTGACATCTTGAGCTTGAGGTATGCATAATGCGGCACCGCGTTGAATTTTGCGAATGCGGTTCGTCCGAGCAGAGCGTGATAGCCGCTGCGGAACGGAACTATGTCGAAGATTAACTCCTCGCTTCGGAAATTATCCGGGGATCCGAAGACCACTTCCAGTGTGACTGAGCCTGTACAATTGGCTTCAACACCTGGTATGACGCCTTTGAAGGTCGTCTTTGTAGCTTTAATCCTTGAGGGGTCTATGCCCATCTTGCGCACTGTATCCTGATAAAGCAGGTTCAGGCTACTGCCACCGTCCATCAGGACTCTCGTGAGGTGAAATCCATCGACGATTGGGTCTAAAACCAATGCGGCGAATCCGCCATGGCGGATACTGGTCGGATGGTCTCTTCGATCGAAAGTGATCGGGCAAGAGGACCATGGATTGAACTTCGGGGCGACTGGCTCCATCGCATATACGTCCCGTAGTGCATGCTTCCGCTCCCTCTTGGGTATATGGGTTGCGTATATCATGTTTACCGTCCGCACTTGTGGGGGGAAACCTTTCTGGCCTCTACTGCTCGGCTGTCGGGTCTCTTCCTCGTCGACGATGTGCAGCCCCTTGTCATTGTTTTCGGCAATTAACTTGCCTGCCTGCTTGAATACCCAACAATCTCTGTTGGTGTGGTTGGATGGCTTTTCGGGGGTGCCATGTATCTGGCAAGAGCGGTCGAGTATTCGGTCCAAATTGGACGGACCCGGGGTTGTTCTTTTAAATGGCTTCTTCCGCTGACCGGGTTTAGAGCCTCGGAATCCGGTGTTGACTGCCGTATCCTCCTTGTCGTCGCCGTTAACGCGGCGTTTATTTTTGCTTCGACGCGACCTACCATTGTGGTCCTTAGTATCCGGAATACCAGCATTTTTACTGAGGTTGTTGCTGCGAGCTAGCCAGCTATCCTCTCCCGCACAGAAGCGGGTCATTAATGATGTGAGGGCTGCCATGGATTTCGGCTTTTCCTGTCCTAGGTGCCGGGCTAGCCACTCGTCGCGGATGTTATGTTAGAAGGCTGCGAGGGCCTCTGCATCCGGACAGTCGACGATTTGATTTTTCTTTGTTAAGAACCGTGTCCAGAATTGCCTGGCCGATTCGTCTGGCTGCTGAATTATGTGGCTTAGGTCATCGGTGTCTGGTGGTCACACATATGTGCCCTGGAAGTTGTTGAGGAATGCGGCTTCCAGGTCCTCCCAACACCCAATTGACTCTGCGGGCAAGCTGTTAAGCCAATGCCGAGCTGGTCCTTTAAGCTTGAGTGGGAGATATTTGATGGCGTGGAGATCGTCTCTGCGGGCCATATGGATATGAAGGAGATAATCTTCGATCCAAACCGCGGGGTCTATTGTGCCATCGTAGGATTCAATGTTTATGGGTTTAAACCCTTCAGGGATTTGATGATCCATTACTTCGTCAGTGAAGCATAGCGGGTGTGCGGCGCCTCTGTATTGAGCAATATCACGGCGTAGCTCAAAGGAGCGTTGTCTGCTGTGTTCGGCCCGGCCGGAGTTGTTGTATCGGGTGCGACAGTATTCGTCGTGGGTCGTGGGGCGCCAACGTGATCCATAGATGGATCTGGATTGCCTTGCTTTGTCCTCCAATATATCTCGCAAGTCCGGCGCGTTCCCTCGTGGCTTCGTACTTTTGGAGCGATGCTGGGGTACGGTCTTGGTGGAGGGCCTGGATGCCTCTCTGTCACGACCACGGGGTGGTCGGTCAGCTGTATTGTGCGCTGGTGATGAAGGTATGTATGCTTCCTCCTCTAATCAGGGGAGCAACTTGCGTTTTGGGTAACTCTTGGAGGGACGTTCGAGTTCATACTCTTCGGCCGCGAGGACCTCGGTCCATCTGTCGGCCAGCAGGTCTTGATCAGCTTGAAGCTGCTGCTGCTTTTTCTTTAGGCTGTTTGCTGTGGCCATTATCCTGTGTTTGAAACGCTCTTGTTCGTCGGGATCCTCGGGCACGACGAATTCGTCGTCGTCGAGGCTTGCCTCGTCTCCGGAGGGAGGTATGTAATTATCATCCTCGACCTCTTCGCCTGCCACTCTCTCGTGAGGGCTTGCTTCTGCATCCTCCTGCGCTGAATCTTGCTGGAGGGGATTGTCTTCGGCACTTTCTAGGGTGTTATTATCTCCTGTGCCGGAATCTCCATTCTTGCTATGGCGGGATTTAGAGCGGCGCCGCTGACACTGGCGCTTGGGCTGTTTCTTTAAGGAATCTGCCTCCGCTGCTTCTTCGCCATCCCCATCTTTTGGGGTGTCCACCATGTATATGTCGTATGACGAGGTGGTTTTCCAGTGCCCTGTAGGCGCTGGTTCTTGTTCGTCTCCGGCATCGTCGTCCATACCGTCAATGTCTTCGGAGTCATATCTAGCATGTCGGTTAGATCGTCGACAGTGGCTACAAAGTGGGTGGTGGGTGGGCTTTGAATTTCTTCATCGTCCGCATCCCAACCATCTTGGCCATAGTCCGGCCAGGGCTCTCCGGATAGCGAGAGATGTTTTAGCGAATTTAGGATGTCGCCAAAGGGTGAGTGCTGAAAGATGTCCGCGGCGGTGAACTCCACGATCGGCGCCCAATCGGATTCGATTGGCAGTGGTGCAGGAGGTTCGGAGTCCGGCAGGGAGTCCGATACCTCGGAGTCACGAGCTTTATAAGGGACGAGGTCAGAGTTCGGCTCCATCACCGTAGAAGTTGCAGCTCCCGAGGCGGTGTCCAGCCACTTGTCCTCGATCTGTGCGATCGGCTCCGAACTAAGGATCAGAGCAGATTCGTGTGCGGCCTCCAAGGTACTGTCCGGCGGCAGAGCTAGATCGTGCCCATCGCGACAGTGCGGCACGCTCGGCTGCGGATCGGATCCATCGAAGATCAAGTCTCCGCGGATGTCTGCCGTGAAGTTTAGGCTTCCAAATCTGACCTGATGGCCAGGGGCGTAGCTTTCGATCTGCTCCAGATGGCCAAGTGAATTGGCCCGCAGTGCGAAGCCGCCGAATACGAAGATCTGTCCGGGGAGAAAAGTCTCACCCTGGACGTCGTTGTTGTTGATTGAAGAAGCCATCAAGCCTATCGGTGACGACACAGAGGAACTCTCAATGAAAGCACCAATGTCGGTGTCAAAACCGGCGGATCTCGGGTAGGGGGTCCTGAACTGTGCGTCTAGGCGGATGGTAACAGGAGACAAGGGACACGATGTTTTTACCCAGGTTCGGGCCCTCTCGATGGAGGTAAAACCCTACTCCTGCTTGATTGATATTGATGATATGGGTAGTACAAGAGTGGATCTACCACGAGATCAAGGAGGCTAAACCCTAGAAGCTAGCCTATGGTATGATTGTTGTAATGGTTGTTGTGTCCTACGAACTAAAACCCTCCGGTTTATATAGACACCGGAGAGGGCTAGGGTTACACAGAGTCGGTTACAATGGTAGGAGATCTACATATCCGTATTGCCAAGCTTGCCTTCCACGCCAAGGAAAGTCCCATCCGGACACGGGACGGAGTCTTCAATCTTGTATCTTCGTAGTCTTGGAGTCCGGCGGACAATGATAGTCCGGCTGTCCGGACACCCCCTAGTCCAGGACTCCCTCAGCGACCCTGTACTCGCCTAAGTTAAAAACATTCTGAGTGGAGAGCAATCCTCCCACTCAGAGGCTTAGCTGCGACCCCGAACTTGCCTAAGTTAAAAAAAACATTCCGAGTGGGGAGCAATCCTCCCACTCGGGAGCTTAGCTGTGACCACGTACTCGCCTATGTTAAAAACATTCCGAGTGGAGAGCAATCCTCCCACTCGGAGGCTTAGCTGCGACCCCGTACTTGCCTAAGTCAAAAAGAACCATTAAGCTACGTCACAAGTACAACATACGCTCCATCCCGATCTGCAAGGACGACGAGGTGTCGACTGAACACCACGTCTGAGCTGCGTCACAAATACAATGTACGCTCCATCCCGATCCGCAAGGACAACAAGGTGTCGATTGAACACCACGTCTGAGCTGCGTCACGACTACAATGTGCGCTCCATCCCGATCCACAAGAACGACGAGATGTCGACTGAACACATCATCAGACCCACTCGACGAAAGGTGAAAATATCAAGTTCACTCGGAATCGAAAGACATTCAGAAGCAATAAAAGCAAAAGCCATGATATTCAAGGAAAACCAAGTTCAGATAAATCCCGCAAAAGTTCAGAACAGCAACGGGCAGAAGTACTCATGCATCAACCCTGAAAGAGTTTAACGGTTACATAATCACTAGGCATTCCGAGGCAAATAAATGTGGGGCATAATGTTTTGGTCACTCTACAGGAGAAGGACTTGCTAGATCACAAAGCTGCCAAGGTCGATGCTGTCTGCAATGCGAGTGGCGGCCTCAAGGAAGGTGTCCATAAAGGACTGGAAACTAAGCTTTTTGGTGTTGGCAACCTTGAGGGCAGCTAGCTTGTCTTCTCTGACATCCTTGCAGTGCACTCGGACCAGTGACAGAGCAACGTCGGTGCCACAACGAGTAGACGACTTTTTCCATTCCTGCACTCGACCAGGGATTTGGTTCAGTCGATCCATCAGAGACTCGAGATCCTATGAGAGTTCCGCCTGAGGCCAGAGTTCAGTATCAATCCACGTCATTTCAGCCTTTAGTCGAGTGAGATAATCCACAGCACTGTCTAGGCGAAATTCCAACCGCAGCACATTCATTGCAACGTCATCTTTGACAGGAGAGTTTATGGGGTCAAGACCCATCTCGACCCGCCCAGTTTCTGCTTTGAAGTCTTGACAAAGTTTTGCACAGTCGGAAAATCAGTGAGTCGACAGTTTAGCAAGACATGTCAGTCGACATCAACAAATCAATCAAACAAGAGGAAATACCTTCAAGCTTCAAGACCAACTTCGCAGCAAGCTGCCCCAGATAAGACTCCAGTTTGCCCTTCTTGGCCTTGAGATTCCTAACTTCGTTAGTCAAGCTTTCCTTATCCTTCTTCAGTCGCGCAACCTCCTGGCTGGCTTCAGAAATGGCGGTCTTCAACTTGGAGTTCTCCTCTTCCAACTTGCTAACTGAAGCTAACTTCTTGTCCGCAAGTGCTGTTTTTTCTCGCGCCTCCTTCTGGGCCGCGGCAAGATCCTGATCCTTCTTCTCCAAAGCCTGCTTCATTTTATCTAAAGAGATAGCATTCTTCATATGAGCTTGAAGTTGACAATTTTCACTACGCACATCTGTTCGAGTGGAATCACCCGGTTCAAAGAGACTAGAGAGAGAGAGAGAGAGAGAGAGAGAGAGAGAGAGAGTCTTAAGGTGGACGGTCGACAAGTGGTTACCTCCTATGATAGCTGCCTTGTCATGGGCCTTCTTGAGGTTCTTCTTGGCCAGTTCTAGATCAAGGTTAAGGCTGATCTGCTTCTTATCCAGTTCAGAAAGTTGAGCTCCAAGATCACAAGACTTCTGCAGTCAGCAAATAAGATATGTCAGTCAACGGAAGCAAAAGTCAATCACAGCAAAAATTGCTCTAAGACTACCGTTGAATCAAACATTCAACAGTAGTCTCGAGGACTACACCGAGTGGGTGCACTTGGCGTTCCCCCACTGGTCCGGTTTTACACTCGACATGGTCTGCCCGACATGATTAAAAAAAGAGATGCTCAGACCCGAACAGACTACCAGCAGTCGACCGCGGTCTCGGGGACTACACCCAGTGGGTGCACTCTGCGTGCCCCCACTGGTTCAGAAAAACACTCGACTCAACCTAGTCGATTCAAGTGGTAGAACTATTCAGCTCTAAGACAGAAACACCCCAGTGGGTGATTGGATGAAAAATAAAGACCCATGATAGATGCACATAATAGGTTCCAAAACGCTCATCCAAGAACACCGTATGGACAGTGAAGCAACAAAGGCAACTATCACTACTCAAGAGACCAGTCGGAAATCAACTAACCTTGACGTTGGCTTGCAGAGCGGTGCTGGCATTGTAAGCAACCCGACTGGCCTCATGCACCACCTTCATCTGCTCCATCACGAGATTTACCTGGAGAAGGGCCTCCCTGGTGGCACTCGATGGGTCGTCTGGAGTCTGGTATGCAGCGAAGAGCGATGATGGCTGTGCAATCAGAGTGGTCACAGGGTCGGATGCATGGAGTTGTACTGGAGCGGCAGAGGTCTGAGTAGTCGACCCCGATGGACGGTCAGTCCACGGTGGATTGGCAAAGGTAACATTGATCCGAGCCGGATCTCCGGATCGCTGGACCACTGTCTCAAGCACCGATGTTGACTGAGGCACCCGACCCTCGGCTGCTTTCCCGCTTGACGCCCTGCCCCTCCTTCTCCTCTCTCTCAGAGGCACTTCTTCTTCATCATCCAGAAGCTCAATAACGTCCCGTGGAGCTGCAACAAAAAGCAATCTTAAGAGTTCAATCGACCAACAATCCAGTCGGCAGAATAAATTCAAGTTGGAAAGAGCGTACCAGCTTCGGAAGTGGCCGCGTCGTCGGCCTCCTCATCATCTGTTGCCTTGTCAACGTCCATATCAGTCACAGAAGTTGCAGCTCTGAAAAAGTTCATAACCCACTCAGTTAGAGAAGAAGTATGAGTCGGTAAAAGAAAATGCAGAAAGATAGAGCACTTACCCAGAGGCAACAGGAACATCCATCTTGATCTTGGGCAAGGTCTTCTGAGCCTTCGAAGGGGCAACCTTAGGTTGCTTGGCGACCTTCTCCGTCGGCTCCGGAGTCGAAGTCCGAGTGCGCTTCTGTACTCGAGTACTCGGAGCCACGGTCTTGCCACGCCAGCCCGCCGGATCTTGGAGTTGCTTGGATCGACGCCCTGAGTGAGGTGGTGAGTCGACTACCTCTTCGTCGTCCGACTCATCACTGTCTTCCTCGTCACCATCTTCTGAAGATTGCTAGTCACTGCTCTCTTCTGCATTGTCCTCTCCCTCCTGGTCTTGCTCCAGAACTTGTTCACCATTGGGCATCGAGTACATCTCAGTATAAACCTACAAGACAAGAAGTCAAATAAATATCAGTTGGATTCAGAGACAGTTGCAAGACAGATTGAAGTACATTCGGTAGCAAAGTTCAGACCTTGTTTGGCTGGTTGTTGGCATTGAATGGGTCGACTCTCCTGGCTCCCCTGGGGTTATCCTTGTTTCCTGTAATGCCCTTCAGCCACAGGGCCACCATCTCCTCCGTAACCTCCTCTGGATGAACCCGAGCGGTGTCGTTGGCTCCCGAGTACATCCACATTGAGTGGTCATGGGCTTGGAGCGGCTGGATGCATCGACCAAGAAACACCTCCAACAAGTCCATGCCAGTCACACCCTGATGGATCAACTGGACCACCCTCTCGACCAACATGTTTGTTTCCACACTCTCCACAGCGGTCACTTTCAGCAAAGAAGGTTGCTGGGGGTGATCTAAAGAGAAAGGGGGAAGACCGGTCGACTGACCGGGAGTCGCAATATCCGGGCAGTAGAACCAGGTCGACTGCCAGCCCCTGACCGACTCGGGAAGTGTCATGGAAGGGAAAGCGCTCCTTTTCCTCTTATGGATCCCCAAGCCCTCGCACATTTGGATCACATGCGTCCTCTCGTCACTCGAATTCGTTTTCTTCACCGACTGGGATTGGATTGTGAAGATGTGCTTGAAAAGACCCAGTGCGGTCGAAAACCCAGGAAGTTTTCGCACAAGGACACAAGCGCGGCGAGGTACGTAATGGTGTCGGGATAGAAGTGATGGAGCTGAGCTCCGAAAAATTCAAGAAGCCCCGGAAAAAAGGATGCGGAGGAAGGGAGAAACCACGGTCGACGTGGGTGGCGAGCAGGATGCACTCACCCAGCCGCAGCTGAGGCTCCGTCTCCCCCTTTGGCAGCCTCGCAGCTCCGGCGATGATCACACCGGAGTCGGCCAGCTCCTCCAAATCTTCTGGCCGGAGCGAAGATCGGATCCAATCGCCCTGGATCCAACCCGGCGGCAGCGCGGACATCGACAACGACCCCCGATTTGTCTTCTTGCCTTTCGCTGCCCCCGTTGCCTTCTTCGCGCGCTCCAGCACTGCCGTCTTGTCCTTCACCATGGTGGCAGGGCGGCGGCGTCGAGGGCGGAGGAGAAACATGCAGTGGAGAAGCAGAGAAGGAAGAGGGAGAATGTACGCGCACAGTGCAGACGCCTCGGCCCCGTCGCCTTTTAACGACCCACTTCCGAGTGGCTAACGCGTGGGCCAGGCAATCCTGTCAAATCCCGCAACAGTCGAGCGCTGGGTATGTGGCGAAAAAGGTGGCGCAGAACTCGAGGCACCCCTGTCTATCCATCCCACTTACTACAACGCGCTCCGCCTCGCGCGCTTCCCCAAAATTTCGAATCCCGTGAGATCCAGGATATGCTGTAACCAATCGTGCCAAAGATTTCGTGTCAAAGTAACACTCGAGGAGTGCCAGTATAAATCCACTCGACAACTTCTGAATCGATCAAGGCGACTGAAATGAAACCGAAGTTCCAACATGAGCCTCCAATTCAACATGGATACTTGTGAAGCACAAGAATCGAGGCAAGACTAACTTCAGCCTTCCTTTCACTCGGACCTCAATCCATTCAGGGGCTAATGATGATGATATAGACCTAGGGTAGGGTCATAGGCCTGACCTATATGTCCTACCCAAGGTCACTACCCTAGAAGCAAAGACATCCAAGAGGCAACAGGGAGTACCAATTGAAGGCATCGAGTGCAATCCACTCGACCAGTCATATCACTCGGGTACCCCTCCCTCCTGATATCACTCGACCATACAAGAAACCACTCGACTTACAGAAGACTAGGAGTCACTCAGGACAGCAACGGTCAGACGTTCACTCCGTAGTCTTTAAGATCATTAATAGCACTTTATAGTTGGTGTTATCAGTAACGTCCTATCTTTATGTACATTGAACCCCTGTAACGGAGGTGGGCTGGGTCCTAACGCACTCTATATAAGCCACCCCCTCCTCTGGGACCAGGGTTCGCACCCCCTGTAACACACACTCCCATATTCTAGTCAACCGCCTCAGGGCACCGATACGTAGGGCTTTTACCTCCTTCGAGAGGGGCATGAACTCGTAAACACTTGTGTACAATCTCACCGTAGCTAGGACCTTGTCTCCTTATACGTACCCCCCTATACTTACTGTTAGACTTAGTACCACGACAACAGCCACTGGCCGCTCACGCGCATCGCCGCCATGGGTCTGGAGTGAGCACTTTTGCACTTAGTGTAGGTGCTTAGGTGCGTACGATGTGGTAGATGCATTGGAATGGAGGGGCGCCTTTATATGAGTGCAAACAACATTGCATTCACATCGTGCTGCCTCTTTTCCCCGGCCTCCTCCCATTACTTCCCTCATGTATTCAGGATGCTAATTGAAGGGGGCTGCATCATTGGTCGTTCAAAATTTCGGGAACCGCTACCCTCTCCCTCGTCTGCATTAAAGCCGTATCAGGAACTTTCCTGGTTTTACTAGTAGCTATCAAATCGAATACTAGTACTGAGCAGCCCGCTGCAGGCTCGGCTGAACACGCCCCCTCGCCTCCATCAAACGCCTCCGTTAAACCCGCATGCAAACCGAGAAACCTACTCCGGCCACATATCCATTCATGAGCGGGCCAGAATTAAACACAACGCCGGTCGAGCTCTCTCGTCCGCCCTCAGTTTAAACGAGGCCAGACACCGGCCAAGCTCCTACCACCCTCCCTCTATTTAAACGACGCCAGACAGACAGCAGGCAAGAATCACAACCCTCCTCCGCTCCCTCATCTCCTCGTTCACCATTTTCTCCACTCTTCCGATGGCTTCTGAGGAGCCGTTCTCCGGCATACTACCTCACTGGGTGGCCCGCCGAGCTCTCCAGACACGAGCAAGGCCGGTCGGTGCCTCACCAACCTTGCTTGACCTGACGGAGCTAGTTGCCTCCCCAAGTCGGCGCGTGGTTCAGCAACTCGCTGCTCCAGTTCAGCTTGATGAGGAGTGGCGAGTTGCTCCACGCCGGCATGAGTGCGAGCATGCTACGTATTGAGCTTGCGTTGGTTTTCCTTGAAGAGGAAAGGGTGATGCAGCAAAGTAGCATAAGTATTTCCCTCAGTTTTTGAGAACCAAGGTATCAATCCAGTAGGAGGCTCCTCAAAAGTCCCACGCACCTACACAAACAAGCAAAGAACTCGCAACCAACGCAATAAAGGGGTTGTCAATCCCTTCACGGCCACTTGCAAAAGTGAGATATGATAGAGATAGTATGATAAGATAAATATATTTTTGGTATTTTATAATATATATGCAAAAAGTAAAGATGCAAATAAAAGTAGATTGAAAGCTTATATGATAAAAGATAGACCCGGGGGCCATAGGTTTCACTAGTGGCTTCTCTCAAGATAGCATAAGTATTACGATGGGTGAACAAATTACTGTTGAGCAATTGATAGAAAAGCGAATAATTATGAGATTATCTAGGCATGATCATGTATATAGGCATCACGTTCACGACAAGTAGACCGACTCCTGCCTGCATCTACTACTATTACTCCACACATCGACCGCTATCCAGCATGCATCTAGAGTATTAAGTTCATAAGAACAGAGTAACGCATTAAGAAAGATGACATGATGTAGAGGGATAAACTCAAGCAATATGATATAAACCCCATCTTTTTATCCTCGATGGCAATAATACAATACGTGCCTTGCAACCCTTTCTGTCACTGGGTAAGGACACCGCAAGATTGAACCCAAACTAAGCACTTTTGCCATGGCAAGAAAGATCAATCTAGTAGGCCAAACCAAACTGATAATTGGAAGAGACTTGCAAAGATAACTCAATCACACATAAAAGAATTCAGAGAAGATTCAAATATTTCTCATAGATAAACTTAATCATAAACCCACAATTCATCGGATCTCGACAAACACATCGCAAAAAGAGTTTACATTGAATAGATCTCCACAAGAGAGGGGGAGAACATTGTATTGAGATCCAAAAAGAGAGAAAAAGCCATCTAGCTAATAGCTATGGACCCGAAGGTCTGTGGTAAACTACTCACAACTCATTGGAGGGGCTATGGTGTTGATGTAGAAGCCCTCCATGGTCGATTCCCCCTCCGGCAGAGCGTCAGCAAAGGCTCCAAGATGGGATCTCGCGGATACAGAAGGTTACGATGGTGGAAATTGTTTTTCGTTGGCTCCCTGGATGTTTTTAGGGTACGTAAGTATACATAGGAGGAAGAAGTACGTCAGTGGCCGCTTGAGGGGCGCAGGAGACAGGGGCGCGCCCAGGAGGGTGTTGGGGAACGTTGCAGAAAATTAAAAATTTTCCTACGGTTTCACCAAGATCCATCTATGAGTTCATCTAAGCAACGAGTCAAGGGAGTGAGTTAGCATCTACATACCACTTGTAGATCGCGTGCGGAAGCTTGCAAGGGGATGGTGATGATGGAGTCGTACTCGACGTGATTCGGATCACCGATGACCAAGTACTGAACGGACAGCACCTCCGCGTTCAACACACGTACGGGACGGGAGACGTCTCCTCCTTCTTGATCCAGCAAGGGGGGAGGAGAGGTTGAGGAAGATCGCTCCAACGGCAGCACGATGGCGTGGTGTAGTTGGTGCAGCAGTACTCCGACAGAGCTTCGCCAAGCATGTATGGAGGAGGAGAGATGTTGGGGAGGGGAGGGGCTGCGCCTTGGCTTGTGTTAAGCTCCCATGCGCCTCCCCACTATATATAGGGGTGGAGGGGCTGGTTCCTTGCCCTCCAAGTCCATTGGGGCGTTGGCCAAGGTGGGAGGAAAGAAATCCCATCATTTCCTTCCCCACCGATTGTTATCCCCCCTTTTTAGGGATCTTGATCTTATCCCTTCGGGATATGATCTTATTCCTTCTAAGGGGGGATCTTGGTGCGCCTTGACCAGGGGTGTGGGGCCTTTCCCCCACTACTCACGTTCATGTGGGTCCCCCCATGCAGGTGGGCC
Organism: Triticum timopheevii; assembly: GCA_963921465.1. Taxonomy (NCBI): domain Eukaryota; kingdom Viridiplantae; phylum Streptophyta; class Magnoliopsida; order Poales; family Poaceae; genus Triticum; species Triticum timopheevii. The sequence continues at coordinate 251,914,098 of OY997262.1, read as the reverse complement.
CCACTCCGGAACCTTCTAGAACCTTCCCAGTACAATACCGAAAAAACCCGAACATTTTCCGGTGGCCAAAATAGGACTTCCCATATATAAATCTTTACCTTCGGACCCTTCCGGAACTCCTCGTGACGTCCGGGATCTCATCCGGGACTCCGAACAACATTCGGTAGTCACATACTAGTCTTCCTAATAACCCTAGCGTCACCGAACCTTAAGTGTGTAGACCCTACGGGTTCGGGAGACATGCAGACATGACCGAGACTCTCCGGTCAATAACCAACAGCGGGATCTAGATACCCATGTTGGCTCCCACATGCTCCTCGATGTTGTCATCGGATGAACCACGATGTCGAGGATTCGACCAAACCCTGTATACAATTCCCTTTGTTAATCGGTACGTTACTTGCCCGAGACTCGATCGTCGGTATCCCAATACCTTGTTCAGTCTCGTTACAGGCAAGTCACTTTACTCATACCGTAATGCATGATCCCGTGGCCAACACTTTGGTCACCTTGAGCTCATTATGATGATGCATTACCGAGTGGGCCCAGAGATACCTCTCCGTCATACGGAGTGACAAATCCCAGTCTCGATCCGTGTCAACCCAACAACTACTTTCGGAGATACCTGTAATGCACCTTTATAGTCACCCAGTTACGTTGTGACGTTTGATACACCCAAGGCACTCCTACGGTATCCGGGAGTTACACGATCTCATGGTCTAAGGAAGAGATACTTGACATTGGCAAAGCTCTAGCAAACGAACTAAACGACCTTTGTGCTATGCTTAGGATTGGGTCTTGTCCATCACATCATTCTCCTAATGATGTGATCCCGTTATCAACGACATCCAATGTCCATAGCCAGGAAATCATGACTATCTGTTGATCACAACGAGCTAGTCAACTAGAGGCTCACTAGGGACATATTGAGGTCTATGTATTCACACGTGTATTACGATTTCCGGATAATACAGTTATAGCGTGAATAAAAGACAATTATCATGAACAATGAAATATAATAATACTTTTATTATTGCCTCTAGGGCATATTTCCAATAGTCTCCCACTTGCACTAGAGTCACCAATCTAGTTACATTGTGATGAATCGAACACCCATAGAGTTCTGGTGTTGATCATGTTTAGCTCGCGAGAGAGGTTTAGTCAACGGATCTGCGACATTCAGATCCGTATGTACTTTGCAAATTTCTATGTCTCCATCTTGAACATTTTCATGGATGGAGTTGAAACGACGCTTGATGTGCCTGGTCTTCTTATGAAACCTGGGCTCCTTGGCAAGGGCAATAGCTCCAGTGTTGTCACAGAAGAGTTTGATTGGCCCCGACGCATTGGGTATGACTCCTAGGTCGGTGATGAACTCCTTCACCCAAATCGCTTCATGCGCTGCCTCCGAGGTTGCCATGTACTCCGCTTCACACGTAGATCCCGCCACGACGCTCTGCTTGCAGCTGCACCAGCTTACTGCTCCACCATTCAACATATACACGTATCCGGTTTGTGACTTAGAGTCGTCCGGATTTGAGTCGAAGCTAGCGTCGACGTAACCCTTTACGACAAGCTCTTCGTCTCCTCCATAAACGAGAAACATGTCCTTTGTCCTTTTCAGGTACTTCAGGATATTCTTGACCGCTGTCCAGTGTTCCTTGCCGGGATTACTTTGGTATCTAGCTACCAAACTCACGGCAAGGTTTACATCAGGTCTGGTACACAGCATGGCATACATAATAGATCCTATGGCTGAAGCATAGGGGATGACACTCATCTCTTCTTTATCTTTTGCCGTGGTCGGTGACTGAGCCGAGCTCAATCTCACACCTTGTAACATAGGGAAGAACCCCTTCTTGGACTGATCCATTTTGAACCTCTTCAAAATCTTGTCAAGGTATGTGCTTTGTGAAAGACCTATGAGGCGTCTCGATCTATCTCTATAGATCTTGATGCCTAATATATAAGCAGCTTCTCCAAGGTCCTTCATTGAAAAACACTTATTCAAGTAGGCCTTAATGCTGTCCAGAAATTCTATATTATTTCCCATCAAGAGTATGTCATCTACATATAATATGAGAAATGCTACAGAGCTCCCACTCACTTTCTTGTAAACGCAGGCTTCTCCATAAGTCTGCATAAACCCAAACGCTTTGATCATCTCATCAAAGCGAATATTCCAACTCCGAGATGCTTGCACCAGCCCATAAATGGATCGCTGGAGCTTGCATACTTTGTTAGCGTTCTTAGGATCGACAAAACCTTCCGGCTGCATCATATACAGTTCTTCCTTAAGATGCCCGTTAAGGAATGCCGTTTTGACGTCCATCTGCCATATCTCATAATCATAGTATGCGGCAATTGCTAACATGATTCGGACGGACTTTAGCTTCGCTACGGGAGAGAATGTCTCGTCGTAGTCAATCCCTTGAACCTGTCGATAACCCTTAGCGACAAGTCGAGCTTTATAGATGGTAACATTTCCATCCGCGTCCGTCTTCTTCTTAAAGATCCATTTGTTTTCTATTGCTCGCCGATCATCGGGCAAGTCTGTCAAAGTCCATACTTTGTTTTCATACATGGATTCTATCTCGGATTTCATGGCTTCAAGCCATTTGTTGGAATCTGGGCCCGCCATCGCTTCTTCATAGTTCGAAGGTTCACCGTTGTCTAACAACATGATTTCCAGGACGGGGTTGCCGTACCACTCTGGTGCGGAACGTGTCCTTGTGGACCTACGAAGTTCAGTAGCAACTTGATCCGAAGTACCTTGATCATCATCATTGGTTTCCTCTTCAGTTGGTGTGGGCATCACAGGAATATTATCCTGAGCTGCACCACTTTCCCATTCGAGAGGTAGTACTTCATCGAGTTCTACTTTCCTCCCACTTACTTCTTTCGAGAGAAACTCTTTTTCCAGAAAGCATCCGTTCTTGGCAACAAAGATCTTGCCCTCGGATCTTAAGTAGAAAGTATACCCAACAGTTTCCTTAGGGTATCCTATGAAGACGCATTTTTCCGACTTGGGTTCGAGCTTTTCAGGTTGAAGTTTCTTGACATAAGCATCGCATCCCCAAACTTTTAGAAACGGCAGCTTAGGTTTCTTCCCAAACCATAATTCATACGGTGTCATCTCAACGGATTTAGATGGTGCCCTATTTAAAGTGAATGTAGTTGTCTCTAGAGCGTATCCCCAAAATGATAGCGGTAAATCGGTAAGAGACATCATAGACCGCACCATATCCAATAGAGTGCGATTACGACGTTCGGACACACCGTTTCGCTGAGGTGTTCCAGGCGGCGTGAGTTGTGAAACGATTCCACATTTCTTTAAGTGTGTACCAAATTCGTGACTTAAGTATTCTCCTCCACGATCTGATCGTAGGAACTTTATCTTTCGGTCACGTTGATTCTCTACCTCATTCTGAAATTCCTTGAACTTTTCAAAGGTCTCAGACTTGTGTTTCATTAAGTAGACATACCCATATCTACTCAAGTCATCAGTGAGAGTGAGAACATAACGATATCCTCCGCGAGCCTCAACGCTCATTGGACCGCACACATCGGTATGTATGATTTCCAACAAGTTGGTTGCTCGCTCCATTGTTCCGGAGAACGGAGTCTTGGTCATTTTGCCCATGAGGCATGGTTCGCATGTGTCAAATGATTCATAATCAAGAGGCTCCAAAAGTCCATCAGCATGGAGCTTCTTCATGCGTTTGACACCAATGTGACCAAGGCGGCAGTGCCACAAGTATGTGGGACTATCGTTATCAACTTTACATCTTTTGGTATCCACACTATGAACATGTGTAATAATACGCTCAAGATTCATTAATAATAAACCATTGACCATCGGAGCATGACCATAAAACATATCTCTCATATAAATCGAACAACCATTATTCTCAAACTTAAATGAGTAGCCATCTCGTATTAAACGAGATCCAGATACAATGTTCATGCTCAAACTTGGTACTAAATAACAATTATTAAGGTTCAAAACTAATCCCGTAGGTAAATGTAGAGGTAGCGTGCCGACGGCGATCACATCGACTCTGGAACCATTCCCGACGCGCATCGTCACCTCGTCCTTCGCCAGTCTCCGTTTATTCCGCAGCTCCTGCTGTGAGTTACAAATATGAGCAACGGCACCGGTATCAAATACCCAGGAGTTACTACGAGTACTGGTAAGGTACACATCAATTACATGTATATCAAATATACCTTTGGTGTTGCCAGCCTTCTTATCCGCTAAGTATTTGGGGCAGTTCCGCTTCCAGTGACCCTTCCCCTTGCAATAAAAGCACTCAGTCTCAGGCTTGGGTCCATTATTTGACTTCTTCCCGGTAACTGGCTTACCAGGCGCGGCAACCTCCTTGCCGTCCTTCTTGAAGTTCTTCTTACCCTTGCCCTTCTTGAACTTAGTGGTCTTATTAACCATCAACACTTGATGTTCTTTCTTGATTTCAGCCTCTGCTGAATTCAGCATCGAGAACACTTCAGGAATGGTCTTTTCCATCCCCTGCATGTTTTAGTTCATCACAAAGCTCTTGTAGCTTGGTGGGAGCGACTGGAGGATTCTGTCAATGACCGCCTCATCGGGGAGGTTAATATTCAGCTGGGTCATACGGTTGTGCAACCCAGACATCTTGAGAATATGCTCACTGATAGAACTATTTTCCTCCATCTTACAACTATAGAACTTGTCGGAGACATCATATCTCTCGACCCGGGCACGAGCTTGAAAAACTAGTTTCAGCTCTTCGAACATCTCATATGCTCCATGATGCTCAAAACGCTTTTGGAGCCCCGGTTCTAAGCTGTAAAGCATGCCGCACTGAACGAGGGAGTAATCATCAGCACGAGTTTGCCAAGCATTCATAATGTCTTGGTTCTCTGGGACGGGAGCGTCACCTAGCGGTCCTTCTAGGACATATTGTTTCCTGGCAGCTATGAGGATGATCCTCAGGTTCCGGACCCAGTCCGTATAGTTGCTGCCGTCATCTTTCAGCTTGGTTTTCTCTAGGAATGCGTTGAAGTTCATGTTGACATGAGCGTTGGCCATTTGATCTACAAGACATATTTGCAAAGGTTTCAGACTAAGTTCATGATAATTAAGTTCTAATCATATTATGAACTCCCACTCAGATTAGACATCCCTCTGGTCATCTAAGTGTTACACGATCCGAGTCGACTAGCCCGTGTCCGATCATCACGTGAGACGGACTAGTCATCGTCGGTGAACATTTTCATGTTGATCGTATCTTCCATACGACTCGTGTTCGACCTTTCGGTCTCCGTGTTCCGAGGCCATGTCTGCACATGCTAGGCTCGTCAAGTTAACCCTAAGTGTTTTCACTATGTAAAATTGTCTTACACCCGTTGTATGTGAACGTAAGAATCCATCACACCCGATCATCACGTGGTGCTTAGAAGCGACGAACTGTAGCAACGGTGCACAGTTAGGGGAGAACACTTCTTGATATTTTGTAAGGGATCATCTTATTTACTACCGTCGTCCTAAGTAAACAAGATGCATAAACATAATAAACATCACATGCAATTATATAATTGTGACATGATATGGCCAATATCATATAGCTCCATTGATCTCCATCTTCGGGGCTCCGTGATCATCTTGTCACCGGCTTGACACCATGATCTCCATCATCATGATCTCCATCATCGTGTCTTCATGAAGTTGTCACGCCAACGACTACTTCTACTTCTATAGCTAACGCGTTTAGCAATAAAGTAAAGTAAGTTACATGGCGTTCTTCAATGACACGCAGGTCATACAAAAATAAAGACAACTCCTATGGCTCCTGCCGGTTGTCATACTCATCGACATGCAAGTCGTGAATCCTATTACAAGAACATGATCTCATACATCACAATTCATCATTCATCACAACTTCTGGCCATATCACATCACATGATCAATCGCTGCAAAAACAAGTTAGACGTCCTCTAATTGTTGTTGCATCTTTTACGTGGCTGCAATTGGGTTCTAGCAAGAACGTTTTCTTACCTACGAATAACCACAACGTGATTTTGTCAACTTCTATTTACCCTTCATAAGGGCCCTTTTCATCGAATCCGTCCAACTAAAGTGGGAGAGACAGACACCCGCCAGCCACCTTATGCAACTAGTGCATGTCAGTCGGTGGAACCGGTCTCACGTAAGGGTACGTGTAAGGTTGGTCCGGGCCGCTTCATCGCACAATGCCGTTGAAACAAGAAAAGACTAGTAGAGGCAAGTAAGTTGACAAGATCCACGCCCACAACAAAATTGTGTTCTACTCGTGCAAAGAGAACTACGCATAGACCTAGCTCATGATGCCACTGTTGGGGAACATTGCAGAAAATTAAAATTTTTCCTACGGTTTCACCAAGATCCATCTATGAGTTCATCTAAGCAACGAGTCAAGGGAGTGAGTTAGCATCTACATACCACTTGTAGATCGCGTGCGGAAGCTTGCAAGGGGATGGTGATGATGGAGTCGTACTCGACGTGATTCGGATCACCGATGACCAAGTACTGAACGGACAGCACCTCCGCGTTCAACACACGTACGGGACGGGAGATGTCTCCTCCTTCTTGATCCAGAAAGGGGGGAGGAGAGGTTGAGGAAGATCGCTCCAACGGCAGCACGACGGCGTGGTGTAGTTGGTGCAGCAGTACTCCGACAGAGCTTCGCCAAGCACGTATGGAGGAGGAGAGATGTTGGGGAGGGGAGGGGCTGCGCCTTGGCTTGTGTTAAGCTCACATGCGCCTCCCCACTATATATAGGGGTGGAGGGGCTGGTTCCTTGCCCTCCAAGTCCATTGGGGCGTTGCCCAAGGTGGGAGGAAAGAAATCCCATCATTTCCTTCCCCACCGATTGTTATCCCCCCTTTTTAGGGATCTTGATCTTATCCCTTCGGGATATGATCTTATTCCTTCTAAGGGGGGATCTTGGTGCGCCTTGACCAGGGGTGTGGGGCCTTTCCCCCACTACTCACGTTCATGTGGGTCCCCCCATGCAGGTGGGCCCCACTCCGGAACCTTCTAGAACCTTCCCGGTACAATACCGAAAAAACCCGAACATTTTCCGGTGGCCAAAATAGGACTTCCCATATATAAATCTTTACCTCCGGACCCTTCCGGAACTCCTCGTGACGTCCGGGACCTCATCCGGGACTCCGAACAACATTCGGTAGTCACATACTAGTCTTCCTAATAACCCTAGCATCACCGAACCTTAAGTGTGTAGACCCTACGGGTTCGGGAGACATGCAGACATGACCGAGACTCTCCGGTCAATAACCAACAGTGGGATCTGGATACCCATGTTGGCTCCCACATGCTCCTCGATGTTGTCATCGGATGAACCACGATGTCGAGGATTCGATCAAACCCTGTATACAATTCCCTTTGTCAATCGGTACGTTACTTGCCCGAGACTCGATCGTCGGTATCCCAATACCTTGTTCAGTCTCGTTACCGGCAAGTCACTTTACTCGTACCGTAATGCATGATCCCGTGGCCAACACTTTGGTCACCTTGAGCTCATTATGATGATGCATTACCAAGTGGGCCCAGAGATACCTCTCCGTCATACGGAGTGACAAATCCCAGTCTCGATCCGTGTCAACCCAACAGCTACTTTCGGAGATACCTGTAATGCACCTTTATAGTCACCCAGTTATGTTGTGACATTTGATACACCCAAGGCACTCCTACGGTATCCGGGAGTTACACGATCTCATGGTCTAAGGAAGAGATACTTGACATTGGCAAAGCTCTAGCAAACGAACTAAACGACCTTTGTGCTATGCTTAGGATTGGGTCTTGTCCATCACATCATTCTCCTAATGATGTGATCCCGTTATCAACGACATCCAATGTCCATAGCCAGGAAATCATGACTATCTGTTGATCACAACGAGCTAGTCAACTAGAGGCTCACTAGGGACATATTGAGGTCTATGTATTCACACGTGTATTATGATTTCCGGATAATACAGTTATAGCATGAATAAAAGACAATTATCATGAACAATGAAATATAATAATACTTTTATTATTGCCTCTAGGGCATATTTCCAACAGAGGGGTGGGCGCGCCCTCCTATCTCCTGGCCGCCTCGATTGCTTCTTGACTTGCACTCCAAGTCCTCTAGATCATGTTCGTTCCAAAAATCATGCTCCCGAAGGTTTCATTCCGTTTGGACTCCGTTTGATATTCCTTTTATTCGAAGTACTGAAATAGGCAAAAAAATAGCAATACGGGATGGGCCTCCGGTTAGTAGGTTAGTCCCAAAAATGATATAAATGTGTAAAATAAAGGCCATAAACATCCAAAAGGGGTAATATAATTGCATGGAACAATCAAAAATTATAGATACGTTGGAGACGTATCAGAGCACGATGGCACGGGCGTCGTCGCTGCTGTGACGTACCGCGCCACCAGTGTCTGTGGTGGCCGCACCTCCCGTGTTTGTGGGCGCGCCTCCCGTGCCTGCGGCAGCACCATGTAGGTAGAGACAGAAGTTGGCTGCGTGGAGAGCAACGAGTCCGTGACCAGCTTCTCCGTGTCCGCCACCGTCATTGAGGAGAAGTAGAACACAGGAGGCCGCCTGTCGGTGTCAAAACCGGCGGATCTCGGGTAGGGGTCCCGAACTGTGCGTCTAGGCGGATGATAACAGGAGACAAGGGACACGATGTTTTTACCCATGTTCGGGCCCTCTCAATGGAGGTAAAACCCTACTCCTGCTTGATTGATATTGATGATATGGGTAGTACAAGAGTGGATATACCACGAGATCAAGGAGGCTAAACCCTAGAAGCTAGCCAATGGTATGATTGTTGTAGTGGTTTTTCGTCCTATGGACTAAAACCCTCCGGTTTATATAGACACCGGAGAGGGCTAGGATTACACACAGTCGGTTACAATGGTAGGAGATCTACATATCTGTATTGCCAAGCTTGCCTTCCACGCCAAGGAAAGTCCCATCCGGACACGGGACGAAGTCTTCAATCTTGTATCTTCATAGTCTTGAGTCCGGCCGATGATGATAGTCCAGCTATCCGGACACCCCCTAGTCCAGGACTCCCTCAGTAGCCCCTGAACCAGGCTTCAATGACGATGAGTCCGACGCGCATATTGTTCGGCATTGCAAGGCGGGTTCCTCCTCCGAACAATTCATAGAAGATTGCGAACACCAGGATAGTGTCCGGCTCTGCAAAATAAATTCCACATAGCACCGTAGAGAGAATAATATGTACACAAGTTCAATCTGCTGATGTATTTTGTGGCATGATGTCACACCACCACCAAGCCTTTACTTGAATCGTTTTTATTACACCACCTCAGCTCGTTTAGCGAAGCGGTTTCCTTGGCACGTCTTGTCGAAGCAGAGATCGTGTTCCCCTTATTCCGGGATTCCCATCAATACGGACGTGGGTAACCCAACCGCGCCATTGATTGTGGCGCTTGGGAGGTAGGCGAGTTTTACCAGGCCAGTGGGGACGCATAGTCTTTGTCCGCCCATATAAGGGGATAAGGATCCACCCTTTTCACCTACGGCTTCTTCCTCCTTCGCCTATCCATCTCCGCGCACTCGAGCTCCAGCGCCCAAGTCCGCACATCTCATCTCAACCTTCTCCAGCCATGTCCGGAGCGGGAGGCAAGTGGATGGCTTCCTCCTCTATGGAGGGGCACATGGAAAAACTGTGCGGCGCCGGATACCTGTCCAACGACATCACGCACCGGCTGCCCGACAAAGGGCAGCTCATCCCCACCCCCAGGCCCCATGAGAGGGTCGTATTCCTTCCCCACTTCCTCCGCGGACTGGGCTTCCCACTTCATCCCTTCGTCCGGGGGCTCATGTACTACTACGGCCTGGACTTCCACGATCTGGCGCCAAACTTCATCCTCAACATCTCGGCGTTTATCGTCGTGTGCGAGGCCTTCCTCTGCATCCAGCCCCACTTCGGCTTGTGGCTAAAAACCTTCAATGTCAAGCCGAAGGTAGTGAAGGGTGTCCAAGCGGAGTGCGGAGGCGCCATGGTGGGCAAAATGCCCAACGTCCTCTGGCTCGAGGGCGCCTTCGTGGAAACCATCAAAGGGTGGCAATCGGGGTGGTTCTATATCACCGAGCCGCGTGACCCTAAATGGGCTGCGGCCCCCGAGTTCAGATCTGGTACCCCCATGCAGCTCACCTCCTGGAAAGAGAAGGGCTTGCTATGGGGCAGTTCGGAGGAGTTGACCGGACTCCAGTCCTGTCTCCAGACCCTGGTGAACAAGAAGCTCAAGCTTGTCAACGTGATCCAGGTCATGCTCGTCCGCCGGATTCTCCCCTGCCAACAACGGGCCTTTAATCTGTGGGAGTTTGATCCGGCACAGCACCGGACCCTTAGCGGGCTCTTCGACACAACGTACGAAGCTGCCTGGAGGGTGCTGTTCAAGGGCGGAGAAGGCCCCGCATTCGCAACTCAAGATCGCGGATTCAGCACGAAACGCCTGGCCGGTGTGGTAAGATATGTTATCCTTTATGGGACATTTATTTCTTTCATAGTTTGACTCTATTGTGGGATCTAAAATTCCCAATGCCTTTAACAGGATTGGCAGAGGACGTCCGGACAGGTTAACTGTCCGGCTCCCCTACCCGAAGACCCAGCGGATACCCGTTTAACGGGGCTGCTAGTCCCGGCACTTTATGTGGTGCCGGAGAAGAAGGCCAAAAAGAAGGCCACGGGAACCCGAAGGAGTTCCCGGCGCCAGGTGGTATCGGACTCATCGTCCGATGGCTCCGAGGCGGACTCCTCCCCCGAATACGAGGAGGAGAAAGTGGACTCTCCCCAGGAGGGGGGAGAGAGGAAAAGGAAGGCTTCCCCAACGGGGGAGGTCGAAGGGTCCAAGAGGGGAAGGACCCTTCCTCCGGACAGCTCCGCCAACACCAACGATGGCGACGAAGGGTGGCCCTCAATGGCCAAGCCCCCGGCAAGATCGTAAGTATCCGGATTCCCGAACGATTTATAATTTCTCTTTTGTTCCACATAGTGTCCTTCTAATACCGCATACAACCTGTAGTCCGGCCGAGGTCAATCTTCCCGCTTCCTCGAGCGGGTCCTTGGCTCCGTCGGATGTGGATTCCATTCCGACCGCCTCTACCCCTCGTGACGCTGAGGACGCCGAGGTGGGATCCCAAGAGGGGGCCCGCCGGGAGGGGGAGGCTCCAGAGGTGTCGCAGGGCAACCTCCCGGACTTCACACCGGACTCCGCACCGGAACCCGCAGTGGTTTCGGAGCCCAGCAGGCGGCCCCTTCGTAAGAAGGGCAACACCGTGACACCGGCAGCCTCCGTCCAACCGAAGGCGTCAGAAAACTTGTTGGAGGCGCTCAACGGCGCTTCCATCAAGGAAGAACACCGCACTATCATGAGTGCGGTGATTGAGAAGGTTCAGCTCACCAAGAGCGGGCTGACCGAAGCCTGCAGCAGCCTTCTAACAGGCTTTGAGGTAAGAAGTTTTAAAATATGCAATGTAATACCGCATAGACAGTAGCCCCTGATGCTCAGTTTGGTGTTCGGAAAGAAAAGCCGGTCTGAGGATCTAAAAAGATATACGCACGAGTTCTAAAAATTATGTCAATATGGGGTTGCAGGCTGCGCTGCTGACCTCTGCCGCATTGACTGCGGAGGTCGGTGCTTTGAAGCAGGACCTCGAGCGGACCGAGAACGAGCTCGGCCTTGCCAAGAAGCAGCTCGAGGACAAAGAAGGTGAGTAACACCGTATTAAATTTGTACCTTACAGAAAAGGATTTTGGTTGCAATATAAATAACAAGGATAACGTGGGCACTGCAGGGGCCACGAATGAGGTGGCGTCCCTGAAGAAGGCCGTGTCCGCGGCCGAACGTAATGCGGCCGCGGAACGAGCGGAGCGAGAGAAGCAGGAGGCGCGGGTGGCGGAGGTGCGGCAAGAGCTCCAGGATCTCATGGAGAAGCATGAGAGTTTGGAGCGCGACTTGAAGACTCGAGAGTCCGAGCTTGCCTCAGCTCTTGAGAGTGCCAAAGCCGCTAAGGCCGAGGCCCATAAGGCCCTCCAGGAGATTGAGGCGGTGAAGAAAATAGCGGCGTGTAAGGCTTTTTTCATGCAAAGCAAGCATGTGAAAGTGAATTACCTGTTACTTACCCGAATTTGGAGCTCTCCAGGAGCGTTTGCAGATCTTCCACGCAGCGTGTCCGATGCTGCCGCATTCTATCGGGCCGAGGAGGGGAGCTCAACGGAGAAGGTCTTCTGGTCTCAGTATGCTGAGGCCGGACATCCGGTGCCCCTTAGAGACCAGCTGAAGCAGCTGGTCGAGCTCCATAAGGTAGCCGAGCAGGCCATGAAGGGCCTCATAGTCTGGCTGTGGCCTGAAGAGGCCATGCGTGGGAGCTACTTCGGCCTTGTGCGGCGGCTGGCGGTTGCGTGCCCTTGGGTGGAAGTCATCAAGCGCTCCGCCTGCATTGAAGGTGCCCGTCGGGCCCTTGCCCGCGCAAAGGTGCACTGGGGCAGGCTGGATGCTGAGAGGCTTCTGACAGACGCGCCGCCAGCGGGCAAGGAGTATCGTACGCCCGAAATGTATTATAAGAGTGTCCTGAAGGGTGCCCGCAAGATTGCGGATGAGTGTCCCAAAGATGTAATATTTGAGTAGACTCGCAATGTGTTATCCTGTGCGCTGAAAACTTTGTTCATATGCGCTAAGCAACGCTTATTAATTTAAAATATTACCTTCTGTGCGGCCGTTTATCAAATCTGAGAGATGGCAAGTCATCGGCTTCAACCCCCATGCCACGAGTGCTGGGGTGTTCGGGATAAACTTGAGCGCTCTTGTTCCCATTTTTGGGTCCATCTAGGGAGGCGCTCAACACAACGAACAAGGCAACCGGACTTATAATGCTTGAATACTCTCACTTAGCCATAGAATTCTATAATTTTAAATTTCGGCGAAGCCCCTAGTGTTCGGAAGACCGAGTTCGGGGCGCTATCCACACCTGGGCCGGACGAAGCCGGTTCCTCGCTCTAAGCGGCATAAGTCTTTAGGGACTCGAAAAGACCTCTCGAATAGCGACCATCTCTCGCCTTATCATGACGGTTAGTTTTAGCTTTCTCCACTGAGGCGCTCGCCCAGCTCAACCGGGGTGCAATCGCAGTGGTTCTCCCAGTGCTACCTTAGCCGACGGAACGGAACATAAGGTACCAAAACATGGGAGACGGGCAAACCCAACTATTGACCCAAGACATGATTCGGAGCCGATGCATATAATGCTATAAGTTCAGGGTGCCGCACTTGTGAAAGTGTTCGGACTTATCACACCATAATGCAGGGAACATAAGCCCCTGGTGTATTCGGCCGTACCAAAGTGTACGGATGCAAAACTTCATGAATGAACATATATGTAAGAAAGGAATGCAATTACAAGCGAAAGTTGATGCATTGTTTATTCAAGGAATTCTGCCATGAGTGCAAAACGATACAAATAGTGCAGTAAGCAAGGGATTGGATTATTAGACATGTCCCCCTCCAGTGGTAGGCTGCAGAATGGTGTATTTAACAAATTTAATGCTCATAATGGAGACCACCTGAGTGTTCGTCGTAGCCTTTGTCCTTCCCTGGCTGTTGCATCGTGAGTTTGGTAGATTCACCGCCGGACAGGGTCTCTGGTGAACGGAGTCCTGTGGATAAATAGAAAAAAAAGGAAAAGAAAAAGAGCGACACACTTGGCAGCCCCTGGTGTGGTTGAGCTGCACTCTGTGCTTGTCGTGGTCGTGCCCCTCCCCCTATGCCCATGGTATCTCCAGAGCGTAATGATGTACGCGAAGAGCTGGTCTTGCAATCATGCAAGGGCTGGGGTTGGGGCCGCATTGCTACGCGTGCTCGGAATGTGCCAGGTGGTCTTGATGTATTTTTACTCCGGGCGCGTTTGGCCATGTCCGGTCGTTTAACGGCCGGACTCGAAAATTGCCTTAAGAGGCTGCTCTGTACTTCTGCCGCGAGAGCTGCTGTGTGTTCCTCCGTTCAGAGGGAGCGTTCAGTGTTTCTGTTGACCGTGATGACTCCACGAGAGCCTGGCATCTTGAGCTTAAGGTATGCATAATGCGGCACCGCGTTGAACTTTGCAAACGCGGTCCGTCCGAGCAGAGCATGATAGCCACTACAGAACGGGACTATGTCGAAGATTAACTCATTGCTTCGGAAACTATCCGGGGATCCGAAGACCACTTCCAGTGTGACTGAGCCTGTACAATTGGCCTCAACACCTGGTATGACGCCCTTGAAGGTCGTCTTTGTAGGTTTAATCCTTGAGGGGTCTATGCCCATCTTGCGCACTATATCCTGATAAAGCAGGTTCTGCCGCCGTCCATCAGGACTCTAGTGAGGTGAAATCCATCGACGATTGGGTCTAAAACCAATGCGGCGAATCCGCCATGGCGGATACTGGTGGGGTGGTCCCTTCGATCGAAAGTTATCAGGCAAGAGGACCATGGATTGAACTTCGGGGTGACTGGCTCCGTCGCATATACGTCCCTAAGTGCACGCTTCCGCTCCCTCTTGGGTATGTGGGTTGAGTATATCATGTTTACCGTCCGCACTTGTGGGGGAAAACCCTTCTGTCCTCTACTGTTTGGCGGCCGAGTCTCCTCCTCGTCATCGTTGTGCAGCCCCTTGTCATTGTTTTCGGCAATTAACTTGCCTGCCTGCTTGAATACCCAACAATCCCTGTTGGTGTGGTTAGCTGGCTTTTTGGGGGTGCCATGTATCTGGCAAGAGCGATCGAGTATTCGGTCCAAATTGGACGGACCCGGAGTGGTTCTTTTGAATGGCTTCTTCCGCTAATCGGGTTTAGAGCCTCTGAATCCGGCGTTGACTGCCGTATCCTCAGTGTTATCGCCGTTAACACGGCGTTTGTTTTTGTTTCGACGCGACCTGGCATTGCGGTCCTTGGTATCCGGACTGCCAGCATTTTTGCTGAGGTTGTTACTGCGGGCTAGCCAGCTGTCCTCCCCCGCATAGAAGCGGGTCATGAGTGATGTGAGGGCTGCCATGGATTTCGGCTTTTCCTGTCCTAGGTGCCGGGCTAGCCACTCGTCGCGTATGTTGTGTTTGAAGGCTGCGAGGGCCTCTGCATCCGGACAGTCGACGATTTGATTTTTCTTTGTGAGGAACCGTGTCCAGAACTGTCTGGCCGATTCGTCTGGCTGCTGAATTATGTGTCTTAGGTCATCAGCGTCTGGTGGTCGCACATATGTGCCCTGGAAGTTGTCAAGGAATGCGGCTTCCAGGTCCTCCCAACACCCAATTGATTCTGCTGGCAGGCTGTTAAGCCAATGCCGAGCTGGTCCTTTAAGCTTGAGTGGGAGATATTTGATGGCGTGGAGATCGTCACCACGGGCCATATGGATGTGAAGGAGATAGTCTTCGATCCAAACCACGGGGTCTGTTGTGCCATTGTAGGATTCAATGTTCACGGGTTTAAACCCTTTAGGGATTTGATGATCCATTACTTCATCTGTGAAGCATAGTGGGTGTGCGGCGCCTCTATACTGGGAAATATCGCGACGCAGCTCAAGAGAGCTTTGTCTATTGTGTTCGGCCCGGCCGGAGTTGCTGTATCCGACACGACGGAAGTCGTCTCGCATCATGGGGCGCCCACGTGATCCATAGATTGATCTTGATTGTCTTGCCTTGTCCTCCAACATGTCTCGCAAGTCCGGCGCATTCCCCCGTGGCTTCGTACTTTTCGAGCGATGCTGGGGTACGGTCCTGATGGAGGGCCTAGATGCCTCTCTGTCGCGGCCACGGGGTGGTCGGTCTGCCGTATTGTGCGCTGGTGATGAAGGTTTATATGCCTCCTCCTCTAATAGGGGGAGCAACTTGCGTTTTGGATAGCTTTTGGAGGGGCGTTCGAGTTCATACTCTTCGGCCGCAAGGACTTCAGTCCATCTGTCGGCTAGCAGATCTTGATCAGCTTGAAGCTGTTGCTGCTTTTTCTTTAGGCTATTTGTCGTGGCCATAAGACTAAGTTTAAAACGCTCTTGTTCGACGGGATCCTCGGGCACGACGAATTCGTCATCGTTGAGGCTTGCCTCGTCTCCGGAGGGAGGCATGTAATTGTCATCCTCTATCTCCTCGTCTGCCGCTCTCTCTCGAGGGCTGGCTTCTCCGTCCTCATGTGCTAAATCTTGCTGGAGGGGGTTGTCTTCGGCACTCTCTGGGGTGTTATTGTCTCCGGTGCCGGAATCTCCATTCTTGTTGTGGCGGGATTTAGAGCAGCGCCGCTGACGTCGGTGCTTGGGCTGTTTCTTAGAGGAATCTGCCTCCGCTGTTTCTTCGCCATTCCCATCCTTTGGGATGTCCACCATGTATATGTCGTATGATGAGGTGGTCTTCCAGTGCCCCGTAGGTGCTGGTTCTTGATCGTCTCCGGCATCGTCGTCCATACCGTCGTTGTCTTCGGAGTCGTAGTCTAGCATGTCAGTTAGATCATCGACAGTGGCTACAAAGTGGGTGGTGGGTGGGCTTTGAATTTCTTCGTCGTCCGCATCCCAACCATCCTGACCGTGGTCCGGCCAGGGCTCTCCTGATAAAGAGAGATGCTTTAGCGAATTCAGGATGTCGCCAAAGGGTGAGTGTTGAAAGATGTCCGCAGCGGTGAACTCCATGATCGGCGCCCAATCGGATTCGATTGGCAGGGGCGCAGGAGGTTCGGAGTCCGGCAAGGAGTCCGGCACCTCGGAGTCACGAGCTTTGCAAAGGACAAGGTTAATATCCGGCTCCATCGCCGTGGAAGTTGCAGCCCCGAGGCGATGTCCAACCTCCTGTCCTCGATCTGCGCGGTCGGCTCCGAACTAGGGGTCGGAGCGGACTCATGTGCGGCCTCCAGGGCGCTGTCCGGTGGCAGGGCTAAATCATGCCCATCGAGACAGTGCGGCGTGCTTGGCTGTGGCTCGAATCCATCGAAGAACAAATCTCCACGGATGTCGGCCGTGAAGTTTAGGCTTCCAAATCTGACCTGACGGCCAGGGGCGTAGCTTTTGATCTGCTCCAGATGGCCAAGCGAATTAGCCCGCAGTGCGAAGCCGCCGAACACGAAGATCTGTCCGAGGAGAAAAGTCTCATCCTGGACTGCATTGTTGTTGATTGAAGAAGCCATCAAGCCTATCGATGATGACACAGAGGAACTCTCAGTGAAAGCACCAATGTCGGTGTCAAAACCGGCGGATCTCGGGTAGGGGGTCCCGAACTGTGCGTCTAGGCGGATGGTAACAGGAGACAAGGGACACGATGTTTTTACCCAGGTTCGGGCCCTCTCGATGGAGGTAAAACCCTACTCCTGCTTGATTGATATTGATGATATGGGTAGTACAAGAGTGGATCTACCACGAGATCAAGGAGGCTAAACCCTAGAAGCTAGCCTATGGTATGATTGTTGTAATGGTTGTTCGTCCTACGGACTAAAACCCTCCGGTTTATATAGACACGGAGAGGGCTAGGGTTACACAGAGTCGGTTACAATGGTAGGAGATCTACATATCCGTATCGCCAAGCTTGCCTTCCACGCCAAGGAAAGTCCCATCCGGACACAGGACGAAGTCTTCAATCTCGTATCTTCATAGTCTTGAGTCCGGCCGATGATGATAGTCCGGCTATCCGGACACCCCCTAGTCCAGGACTCCCTCACCGCTGTCACTTGGGTCCCATGAAGGCCACCGCTGAGGCAAGGACTGCGTATATAGGTGGTTTTTTTGCTGCTTCGTCTCTTTTGAGGACCTTCATCGACCCTGCAAGTGTTTGTTGCACATGAGGAAGACAAAGGGATCCGCGGGCGGCCATTTAGATTAGGTACTAATTATACCATGAGAGCCAGATTAGCACGGCTAAGTTCATGTAAATGTAATGAAATCCGTCATGTTTATATGAAGATCCAACTTTTTTATACAAAATCATTCTTGCTTATATGAAATCAGTTCGTGTTTGCATGAATTTCCTCTGGTTGGTTAGAGTTGTGGAAATGTATGCCGCTGGCGTTGGATGTCCTCCATGGAAGCAAGCGGGAGGAAATTTGTCAGCTGCCGTTGGAGATGCTCGTATGCCGTTGAATTATGTGATGGACGAGACCTATCCGTTAGCTTACCATATTGATTGTTCAGTTTGTTGCTATTGCTTTCTTGATGACAAATACATATTCCTTTAACTATGAGATTATACAACTCCCGGATACCAGAGGAATACCTTGGGTGCTATCAAACATCACAATGTAACTGGGTGATCATAAAGATGCTCTATAGGTATCTCCAAAGGTGTTTGTTGAGTTGGCATAGATCGAGATTAGGATTTGTCACTCTGAGTATCGGAGAGGTATCCTCAGTAATGCACATCATAAGCTTGCAAGCAAATGACTAAGGAGTTAGTTATGAGATGATGTATTACGGAACAAGTAGAGAGACTTGCCAGTAACGGGATTGAACTAGGTATGAAGATACCGACGCTCTAATCTCGGGCAAGTAACATACCGACAGACAAAGGGAATTATGTATGTTGTCATAATGGTTCGACCGACAAAGATGTTCGTAGAATATGTAGGAACCAATATGGACATCTAGTTCCCGTTATTGGTTATTGACCGGAGAGGTGTCTCGGTCATGTTTACATAGTTCTCGAACCCGTAGGGTCCGCACGCTTAACGTTCATTGACGATATAGTGTTATATGAGTTATATGATATGGTGACCGAATGTTGTTTGGAGTCCCAGATGAGATCACGGACATGACGAGGTGCTCCGGAATGGTACGGAGGTAAAGATTGATATATATGACGATGGTATTCGGACACCAGAATAGTTTCGGAGTGCACCGTTTAGTCACCGGGTCACCCAAAGGAGTTCCGGAAACCCCCGGCAAGTCTATGGGCTTAATGGGCCAAAGGAGGGGACATACCAGCCCGCTAGGGTGCTGGTGTGCCCCTCTACATGGCCGGCCGGCCCTAGGGGAAGGAAAGGGGAGGGGTGGCCCCTCCTGCCTTTCCCTCCTCAGGAGAGAAAGGAAAGGAGGTGGCGCCACCTCCTCCTTCCTTCCTCCCGCACTCAAGTAAGGAAAGGGGGGGGGCCACTTGGGAGAGACCCCAAGTAGGATTCGGCCTACTTGGGGCGCCTCCTTGGCCGTTCCTCCCTCCCCCACCTATATATATGTGGTAGGGGGGCGCCACACATAACCACGACAATTTCTTAGCCGTGTGTGGCGCCCCCACTCCTCCGTTTACACCCTCAGTCATATTTTCATACTGCTTAGGCGAAGCCCTGCGGAGATAGCATCACCATCACCGTCACCATGCCATTGTGCTGCCGGAACTCATCCACTACCTCTCCGTCTTACTGGATCAAGAAGGCATGGACGTCACCGAGCTGAGTGTGTGTTGAACAAGGAGGTGCCGTACATTCGGTACTCGATCGGTTGGATCACGAAGAAGTTCGACTACATCAACCGCATTACCAAACTCTTCCGCTTACGGTCTACGAGGGTACAAAGACACACTCTCCCCTCTCGTTGCTATGCATCTCCATGGATAGATCTTGTGTGTGCGTAGAATTTTTTTGTTTTCCATGCAACATTTACCAACAGTGGCATCCGAGCTAGGTCTATGCGTAGATGATATGCATGAGTAGAACACAAAAATTTGTAGGCGGTGATAGTCATACTGCTTACCACTAACGTCTTATTTTGATTTGGTGGTATTGTATGATGAAGCAACCCGGACCAACCTTACATGTCCACGTACATGAGACCGGTTCCACTGGTAGACATGCAACTAGTTTTACATAAAGGTGGCTAGCAGGTGTCTTTTTCTCCTACTTTAGTTGAATCAAATTTGACAGTGGCCGGTCCTTGAAGAAGGTCAAAACAACAAACTTGATAAATCAGTGTTGTGGTTTTTGTCGTAGGTAAGAACGGTTCTTGCTAGAAGCCCATAGCAGCCACAGTAAAACTTGCAACAACAAAGTAGATGACGTCTAACTTATTTTTGCAGGAAATGTTGTGATGTGATATGGTCAAGACATGATGTGATATATGTTATTGTATGAGATGATCATGTTTTGTAATTTATCGGCAACTGGCAGGAGCCCTATGGTTGTCTCTTTATTGTATGAAATGCAAGCGCCCTGTAATTGCTTTACTTTATCACTATGCGTTAGAAATAGTTGTAGAAGTAATAGTTGGCGAGACGACCCCGACGCAATGATGGAGATCAAAGTGTCGAGACGGTGACGATGGAGATCATGACGATGCTGTGGAGATGGAGATCAAAAGCACAAGATGATGATGACCATATCATGTCACATATTTTGATTGCATGTAATGTTTATCCTTCATGCATCTTATTTTTCTTAGAACGACGGTAGCATGATAAGATGATCCCTTCACTAAATTTCAAGATAAAAGTGTTCTCCCCGAGTATGCACCATTGCTAAAGTTCGTCGTTTCAAAGCACCTCGTGATGATCGGGTGTGATAGACTCTATGTTCGCATACAGCAGGTGTAAGCCAGTTTTACACAAGCAGAATACTTGGGTTAAACTTGACGAGCCTAGCATGTACAGACATGGTCTCAGAACACTGGAGACCGAAAGGTCAAAAATGAGTCATATAGTAAATATGCTAAACATAGAGATGTTCACCATTGATGACTACCCCATCTCACGTGATGATCGGACATGGGTTAGTTGATTTGGATCACATATCACTTAGGTAACTTGAGGTATGTTTATTTAAGTGGGATTTCATTAGTAATTTAATTAATTGAAATTAATTTATCATGAACTTAGTCTTAATATTTTTACATATCTATGTTGTAGATCAATGGCCCGTGCTACAGTTCCCCTGAATTTTAATGCGTTCCTAGAGAAAGCTCAGTTGAAAAATGATGGTAGAAACTACACGGATTGGTTCCATAACTTGAGGATTATCCTCATTGCTGCACAGAAGAATTATGTCCTTGATGCACCGATAGGTGACATACCTGCCGCGGGAGCTGATGCGGATGTTATGAACATCTAGCAGGCTCGGTCTGATGACTACTCAATAGTTCAGTGTGCCATTCTTTATGGCTTAAAACCGGGACTTCAAAGACGTTTTGAACGTCATGGAGCATATGAGATGGTCCAAGAGTTGAAGTTAATATTTCAAGAAAATACCCGGGTTGAGAGATATGAAGTCTCCAACAAGTTCTATAGCTGCAAGATGGAGGAGAACATTTCTGTTAGTGAACACATACTCAAAATGTTTGGGTATCATAACCACTTGACTCAGTTGGGATTTGATCTTCCAGTTGATAGTGTTATTGACAGAGTTCTTCAATCACTGCCACCAAGGTACAAAGGCTTCATGATGAACTACAATATGCAAGGGATGAATAAAACGATTCATGAGCTCTTCGCAATGCTTAAGGCCGCGGAGGTAGAAATCAAGAAGGAGCATCAAGTGTTGATGGTTAACAAGACCACTAGTTTCAAGAAAAACGGCAAAGGAAAGAAAGGGAACTCAAAGAAGAATGGCAAGCAGGTTGCTGCTCCCGGGAAGAAACCCAAAGTTGGACCTAAGCCTGAAACTGAGTGCTTCTACTGCAAAGGGAATAGTCACTAGAAGCAGAACTGCCCCAAGTATTTGGTGGATAAGAAGGATGGCAAAGTGAACAAAGGTATATTTGATATACATGTAATTAATGTGTTCCTTAATAATGCTCGTAGTAGCACCTTGGTATTTGATATTGGTTCGGTTGCTCATATTTGTAATTGGAAATAGGAGCTGCGGAATAAACGAAGATTGGCTAAGGACGAGGTGACGATGCGCGCCAGGAATGGTTCCAAGGTTGAAGTGATCGCCGTCGGCATGCTACCACTACATCTACCTTCGGGATTAGTTTTAGACCTCAATAATTGTTATTTGGTGCCAGCGTTGAGCATGAAGACTATATCTGCATCTTGTTTATTGCGAAACGGTTATTCATTTAAGTCAAAGAATAATGGTTGTTCTATTTATATGAATAATATCTTTTATGGTCATGCACCCTTGAAGAATGGTCTATTCTTGTTGAATCTCGATTGTAATGATACAAATATTCATAATATTGAAGCCAAAAGATGCAAAGTATATAATGATAGTGCAACATACCTGTGGCACTGTCGTTTAGGTCATATTGGTGTAAAGCGCATGAAGAAACTCCATGCAGATGGTCTTTTGGAGTCACTTGATTATGAATCATTTGACACTTGCAAACCATGACTCATGGGCAAGATGACTAAAACTCTGTTCTCCGAAACAATGGAGCAAGCTAATGACTTATTGGAAATAATACACACTGATGTATGCGGTCCAGTGAGTGCTGAAGCACGCGGCGGGTATCATTATTTTCTGACCTTCACATATGATTTGAGAAGATATGGGTATATCTACTTAATGAAACACGAGTGAAGTGGAGAATCATCGTAACTAGAAAATAAAGTTTCTACAATCTGATCGCGGAGCCAAATGTTTGGGTTACAAGTTTGGCCTTCATTTAAAACAATGTGGAATTGTTTCACAAACGCCACCTGGAACACCACAGCGTAATGGTCTGTCCAAATGTTGTAACCGTACTTTATTGGTATGGTGCGTTCTATAATGTCTCTTACCGATTTACCACTATCGTTTTGGGGTTATGCATTAGAGACAGCCGCATTCATGTTAAATAGGGCACCGTCTAAATCCGTTGAGATGACACCGTTGAACTGTGGTTTGGCAAGAAACCTAAGTTGTCGTTTCTTAAAGTTTGGGGATGCGACACTTATGTCAAAAGGCTTCAGCCCGATAAGCTTGAACCTAAATCGGAGAAGTGTGTATTCATAGGACACCCTAAGGAAACTATTAGGTACACCTTCTACCATAGATCCAAAGGCAAGATCTTTGTTGCTAAGAATGGGTCCTTTCTAGAGAAGGAGTTTCTCTCGAAAGAAGTGAGTGGGAGGAAAGTAGAACTTGATGACGTAATTGTACCTTCTCTCAAATTGGAAAGTAGCACATCACATAAAACTATTCCCATGATGCCTACACCAACTAGAGTGGAAGCTAATGATGATGATCATGAAAGTTCAGATCAAGTTACTACTAACCTTCGTAGGTCAACCAGAGCACGATCCGCACCAGAGTGGTATGGCAATCCTATCTCGAAGTCATGTTACTAGACCAAGGAGAACCTACGAACTATGAAGAAGCTATGATGAGCCCATATTCCGACAGATGGCTTGAGGCCATTAAATCTGAGATAGGATCCATGTATGAGAACAAAGTGTGGACTTTGGTGGACTTGCCCGATGATCGGCAAGCCATAGAGAATAAATGGATCTTCAAGAAGAAGACTGACGCTGATGGTAATGTTATTGTCTAAAAATCTCGACTTGTCGCAAAAGGTTTTCGGCAAGTTGAAGGGGTTGACAATGATGAGACTTTCTAACTTGTAGCGATGCTTAAGTCCGTCTGAATCATGTTAGCAATTGCCGCATTTTATGATTATGAAATCTAGCAAATGGGCGTCAAAACTGCATTCCTTAACGGATTTCTTAAAGAAGAGTTGTACATGATGCAACCAGAAGGTTTTTTCGATCCTAAAGGTTCTAACAAAGTGTGCAAGCTCCAGCGATCCATCTATGGACTGGTGCAAGCATCTCGGAGTTGGAATATACGCTTTGATGAGGTAATCAAAGCATATGGTTTTCTATAGACTTACGCTGAAGCCTGTATTTACAAGAAAGTGAGTGGGAGCTCTGTAGAATTTCTGATATTATATGTGGATGACATATTATTGATGGGAAATGACATAGAATTTCTAGATAGCATAAAAGGATACTTGAATAAGAATTTTTTTCAATGGGAGACCTCGGTGAAGCTGCTTATATATTGGGCATCAAGATCTATAGGGATAGATTGAGACGTTTAATAGGACTTTCACAAAGAACATATCTTCACAAAGTTTTGAAGAAGTTCAAAATGGATTAGTCAAAGAAAGGGTTCTTTCCTGTGTTACAAGGTGTGGAATTGGGTCAGACTCAAAGCCCGACCACTGCAGAAGATAGAGAGAGAATGAAAGCCATTACCTATTGTCGGTGTCAAAACCGGCAGATCTCAGTTAGGGGGTCCCGAACTGTGCGTCTGACGATCAAAGGTTACAAGGAGGCAGGGGACACTATGTTTACCCAGGTTCGGGCCCTCTTAGCAGAGGTAATACCCTACACTTCCTGCTTGATTGACTATGATGAATATAGGGGTTACAAGAGTTGATCTACCTCGAGATCATAATGGCTAAACCTTAGATGTCTAGCCTGTATGATTGTGATCTTGCCCTATGGACTAAACCCTCCGGTTTATATAGACACCGGAGGGATCTAGGGTTGTATAGAGTCGGTTACAGAAGAAGGAAAGTGCATAGTCCAAATGCCAAGCTTGCCATCCATGTTTTGGAGAGTCCCATCCAGACACGGGGAAGGTTCTTCTATCTTGTATCTTCATGGCCCATCAGTCCGGCCCACATCACATAGCCCGAACGCCCGAGGACCCCTATGTCTAGGACTCCCTCAGCAGCCCCTGAACCAGGCTTCAATGACAATATATCCAGTGCACGCACTGTCTTCGGCATTGCGAGGCAGGTTCCCCTTTCCCGAATACTTCAACATAGTTTTCCGCACAGAAGAATTGTGTCTGGCCTTGCTTAACACGTACAACACTAAGCTGTAAAAAGCAATAATTCCTAAAATAAGTCAAGTCCGTGGGCCACTTTCTCTGGCGAGACATTATGTTCTGGCTTATTATTGTTCTGAACTGTTTCTCAACCCTGTTTCATATTTTGAGCCACTGTCATCGACACGTCTTGTTAAAGCAGAGATCGTGTCCCCTTATCACGGGATTTTCATAATGAGGGTTTGGGTTATCCAACCATGTCGTTGACATGCCCCTAGGGAATAGGAGAGATTTAAGGCTTGTGAGGGGGCGCTTGACATTCACTAACTTTATAAGAGGATAAGGTTCCGCCTCTTTACCCCACGCCTTCTCCTTCCTCTACCTATCCGCCACTCGAGCTCCAGCACCCAAGTCTCAGTCCTTTCCTTTTCCCCCAAGCACTCCTAGCCATGTCCGGATCTGGAGCGCAGGGCAAGTGGATGGCCTCCTCTGTTACAGAGGAGAACATCATGGAGCTCCGAGAAGCTGGGTACCTAGCCACGGACATAGTCCACCGGCTTCCTGCCAAAGGTAGATCACCCCCACTCCAGAGCCTAACAAAAGGGTAGTGTCTATCCCCCATTTCCTTCGCGGACTAGGGTTTCCCCTTCATCCTTTTGTCAGCGGTCTAATGTTCTACTACAGGCTAGATTTTCATGATCTAGCCCCAAATTCCTTCCTCAATCTCTCGGCTTTTATCATTACGTGTGAGGCATTCTGTCAGATATCGGGTTCCGGCAAAACCCTTAACGTTCGAACTCTGGGGTGCGCACG
Source organism: Triticum timopheevii (assembly GCA_963921465.1). Lineage (NCBI taxonomy): Eukaryota > Viridiplantae > Streptophyta > Magnoliopsida > Poales > Poaceae > Triticum > Triticum timopheevii. The sequence goes on along the minus strand of OY997262.1, from coordinate 251,888,548 downwards.
AAAATCTTCTCCCTACCGATCCACGCCCCAAAGCCTCGTCGCGAATCTAAGCTACACGATGAACAACACAAAGGACACAAGGTTTATACTAGTTCAGGCCACCGTTGTGGTGTAATACCCTACTCTAGTGTGTGGTGTGGTGGATTAGCTCTAGGGCTGATGATGAATAGTATAGAGGAAGAACAGCCTCGCGAGGGGTGTTCTTGAGCTAGTGCGCTACGTGGGATGGATTCGATCAGCTCTAGATGAGATCGTACCCCTACGGTGGTGGTGGCTATCTCTATTTATAAGGGCCCTGGTCCTCTTCCCAAATATTGAGCGGGAAGGGATCCAACAACGGCCATTTTGAAGGGGGACAGCTAGTACAAGTTATCCTAACTAAAGTTGGTCTTCGAGTGCCAAAGGTACTGGCGATGACGCCGTCTTGGGCTCCATGGTGACCTCCGTCCTACTGCTCTGCTGGTCTTGGTCTCATTGCACCAATATGGTAACCTTTGCTTGATGCCTCGGTAATCCGTGCCCCTGCTTGCCCCCTTTGCACCAAAGAGGAAACGAGGACACTGCGCTGGCTGGCGCCCGCCTGGTCTCAATCGTCATGGCTTGTGTCACGAGCACCTCGCGAGGTACTCCTTGCCTTGATCTCTCCGCCTCCTCGCGAGCCTGCCTTGTGAGGCTGCCCCTGAGGAAGCCTTGCGTCGTTCACCCCGCGAGGCTTGGCCCCTCACGAGGGTCTTGAGCTTGGGTTGATGAAGGCGGGTCGTACTGGGCCACTGCTTGAGCCACGCCGCAGGCCGCAGACAAGCAAGTCTGGGGACCCCCGTTCCCAGAACGCCGACAGTAGCCCCCGGGCCCAAGGCGCGCTCGGACTTGGCTTACCACTGAAGCCAAAGGGCAAGTGCGGAGCGCCACGGTCCCCAACAGCCTGCGGCCTTGGTCGCCGCGTGGCGGTTGATTGGACGTGGGCGTCTCCGCTACCCCATGCTGCCTCGGCAACTGCCCGACTGACAAAAGGCTGGCCTGGGTTAGGCTTACCTTCATTGCTCTCATTCGCCTTGCTTCAGATCCCCTTTCTTGCTCTTGCTCTCTTGCTTCCGAAATCTCCAGATCTGCATCATTCTTCCTCCTCCAGCAAGCGATGGCGCCCCGCAAGGCCGTGGCCGAGGCTCTACCGGCTTGGTACTCGCCGGCCTTGGATCCCCCAAACATGACGGAGAAGAATCTCGCTTCTACGCGCCTGATGACGGTGGCGCAAGGCAACGAGATGGGGGAGGCTGTGCTCCGAGCCGGCTCCGCCACGCCGGAGGCCAAGGGGAGCACCCTTTACCCTTTCTTCATGAGCACCGTCATCGTTGGCCTGGTGCTACTACGTCTTGAGCTTGCGTTGGTTTTCCTTGAAGAGAAAACGGTGATGCAGCAATAGTAGCATAAGTATTTCCCTCATTTTTTGAAAACCAAGGTATCAATCCAGTAGGAGGCTCCTCAAAAGTCCCACGCACTTACACAAACAAACAAAGAACTCGCAACCAACGCAATAAAGGGGTTGTCAATCCCTTCATGGCCACTTGCGAAAGTGAGATCTGATAGAGATAGTATGATAAGATAAATATATTTTTGGTATTTTATAATATAGATGTAAAAAGTAAAGATGCAAATAAAAGTAGATTGAAAGCTTATATGATAAAAGATAGACCCGGGGGCCATAGGTTTCACTAGTGGCTTCTCTCAAGATAGCATAAGTATTACGGTGGGTGAACAAATTACTGTCGAGCAATTGATAGAAAAGCGAATAATTATGAGATTATCTAGGCATGATCATGTATACAGGCATCACGTCCGCGACAAGTAGACCGACTCCTGCCTGCATCGACTACTATTACTCCACACATCGACCCCTATAAAGCATGCACCTAGAGTATTAAGTTCATAAAGAACAGAGTAACGCATTAAGAAAGATGACATGATGTAGAGGGATAAACTCATGCAATATGATATAAACCCCATCTTTTTATCCTCGATGGCAACAATACAATATGTGCCTTGCTGCCCCTGCTGTCACTAGGAAAGGACACCGCAAGATTGAACCCAAAGCTAAGCACTTCTCCCATTGCAAGAAAGATCAATCTAGTAGGCCAAACCAAACTGATAATTCGAAGAGACTTGCAAAGATGACTTAATCACACATAAAAGAATTTAGAGGAGATTCAAATATTTCTCATAGATAAACTTGATCATAAACCCACAATTCATCGGATCTCGACAAACACACCATAAAAAGAGTTACATCGAATAGATCTCCAAGAAGATCAAGGAGAACATGGTATTGAGATCCAAAAAGAGAGAAGAAGCCATCTAGCTAATAACTATGGACCCGAAGGTTTGTGGTAAACTACTCACAACTCATCGGAGGGGCTATGGTGTTGATGTAGAAGCCCTCCATGGTCGATTCCCCCTCCGGCAGAGTGCCGACGAAGGCTCCAAGATGGGATCTCATGGATACAGAAGCTTATGGAGGTGGAAATAGTTTTTCGTTGGCTCCCTAGATGTTTTCGGGGTACGTGGGTATATATAGGAGGAAGAAGTACGTCGGTGGCTGCGGGCGCGCCCTGTAGGGGTGGGCGCGCCCTCCACCCTCGTTGCCGCCTCGGCTGCTTCTTGAATGCACTCCAAGTCCTCTGGATCACGTTTGTTCAAAAAATCACACTCTTGAAGGTTTCATTCCGTTTGGACTCCGTTTGATATTCCTTTTCTTCAAAACACTGAAATAGGCAAAAAAACAGCAATACGGGCTGGGCCTCCGGTTAGTAGGTTAGTCCCAAAAATGATATAAATGTGTAAAGTAAAGCTCATAAACATCCAAAACGGGTAATATAATAGCATGGAACAATCAAAAATTATAGATACGTTGGAGAAGTATCAAGCATCCCCAAGCTTAATTCCTGCTCGTCCTCGAGTAGGTAAATGATAAAAACAGAATTTTTGATGTGGAATGCTACCTAGCATAATTCTCAATGTAATTTTCTTTATTGTGGCATGATTGTTCAGATTCAAATGATTCAAGATAAAAGCTTCTAAAACATAAATAATAATAATGCTTCGAAGCATACTAACAAATAATCATGTCCTATCAAAATAGCATAGCCAAAGAAAGATTATCCCTACAAAATCATATAGTTAGGCCATGCTTCATTTTCATTACACAAAATACTCCCATCATGCACAACCCCGGTTTCAGCCAAGCAATTGGTTCATACTTTTTAACACGCTTCAGCTTTTTCAACTCTTACGCAATACATGAGGGCAAGCCATGGACATTGCACCATGGTGGTATATGGTGGTGGTTGTGAGGACAAAAAGGGAGAAGATAGTCTCACATCAACTAGGTGTATCAACGGGCTATGGAGATGCCCATCAATAGATATCAATGTGAGTGAGTAGGGATTGCCATGCAACGGATGCACTAGAGCTATAAATATATGAAAGCTCAACAAAAGAAACTAAGTGGGTGTGCATCCAACTTGCTTGCTCACGAAGACCTAGGGCGTTTTGAGGAAGCCCATCATTGGAATATACAAGCCAAGTTCTATAATGAAAAATTCCCACTTAGTATATGAAAGTGACAACATAGGAGACTCTCTATCATGAAGATCATGGTGCTACTTTGAAGCACAAGTGTGGTAAAAAGGATAGTAGCATTGTCCCTTCTCTCTTTTTCTCTCATTATTTTTTCTTTTTTCTCTTTTTTTTTCTTTTCTTCTTTTTTTTCTTTGGCCTTTCTCTTTTTTTTTGGCCTTTCTCTTTTTTTTCCTTCTTTTTTTTATAAAGTCCGAAGTCTCATCCCGACTTGTGAGGGAATCATAGTCTTCATCATCCTTTCCTCACTGGGACAATGCTCTAATAATGAAGATCATCACACTTTTATTGATTTACAACTCAAGAATTACAACTCAAAACTACAACAAGATATGACTCTATATGAATGCCTCCAGCGGTGTACTGGGATATGCAATGAATCAAGAGTGACATGTATGAAAATTATGAAGGTGGCTTTGCCACAAATACGATGTCAACTACATGATCATGCAAAGAGCAATATGACAATGATGAAGCGTGTCATAATAACGGAACGATGGAAAGTTGGATGGCAATTTATCTCGGAAAGGCTATGGAAATGCCATAATAGGTAGGTATGGTAGTTCTTTTGAGGAAGGTAAATAATGGGTGCATGATACCGGCGAAAGCTGCGCGGTATAATAAAGGCTAGCAAAGTGGAAGGTGAGTGTGCGTATATCCATGGACTCACATTTGTCATAAAGAACTCATATACTTATTGCAAAAGTCTACTTGCCCTCGAAGCAAAGTACTACTATGCATGCTCCTAGGGGAAGGGTTGGTAGGAGTTAACCATCGCGTGATCCCGACCTCCACTTATAAGGAAGACAATTAAAAGGGCACCTCATGCAACAAATTTGTCACACAACTTTTACCATACGTGCATGCTATGGGACTTGCCAACTTAAACACAAGTATTTCTCAATTTCGTAATTACCCACTAGCATGACTCTAACATTACCACCTCTATATCTCAAAACAATTATCAAGCATCAAATTGATCCTAGTGTTTTATGTACTTTCTATGATAGCTTTTATTATACCCAACTTGGATGCTCATCATTCTAGGACCAAATTTATAACCATAGAAAATACCATGATGTTCTAAAATAATCTCAAAATAATATAAGTGAAGCATGAGAGATCAACAATTTCTTCAAACTTAAGCCACCGCCATGCTCTAAAAGATATAAGTGAAGCACTAGAGCAAATACTATCTAGCTCAAAAGATATAAGTGAAGCACATAGAGTATTCTAGTAAATTCTAATCAAGTGGGCTTCTCCCAAAAGGTGTGTACAGCAAGGATGATTGTGGTAAACTAAAAAGCAAAGACGAATATCATACAAGATGCTCCAAGCAAAACACATATCGTGTGGCGAATAAAAATATAGCTCCAAGTAAAGTTACCAATGAACGAAGACGAAAGAGGGGATGCCTTCCCGGGGCATCCCCAAGCTTAGGCTTTTGTCTATTCTTGAATATCTTGGGGTGCCATGGGCATCCCCAAGCTTAGGATTTTGCCACTCCTTATTCCATAGTCCATCAAATCTTTACCCAAAACTTGAAAACTTCACAACACAAAACTCAACAGGAAATCTCATAAGCTCCGTTAGTGAAAGAAAGCAAAACTACCACATAAGGTACTGTAATGAACTCATTCTTTATTTATATTGGTGTTAAACCTACTGTACTCCAAGTTCTCTATGGTTCATATCACTTAATACTAGCCGTAGATGCATCAAAATAAGCAAACAACACACGAAAGGCAGAATCTGTCAAAAACATAACAGTCTGTAGCAATCTGTAACCCTCGAATACTTCTGGAACTTTACAAATCCTACCAAAATAGGAAGTCCTGGAAAAAATTTCTATTGATCTACATAAAAGGAATCAACGCAAAAGCACGTTTCTGTGATTTAACAAAACTAATTTCATGCGCGAAAAGTTTCTGTTTTTCAGCAGAATCAAATTAACTATTACCAAGGTTATCCTATAGGTTCTACTTGGCACAAACACTAATTAAAACATAAAAACACATCTAAACAGAAGGTAGATGCAAAATTTATTACTAAACAGAAACAAAAACAAAAAACACAAATAAAATTGGGTTGCCTCCCAACTAGCGCTATCGTTTAACGCCCCTAGCTAGGCATAAAAGCGAGGATAGATCTAAGTAGTGCCATCTTTGGCACTCAATTCATAAGTAGCTCGCATGATAGATTCATAAGGTAATTTAATTTTCTTTCTTGGAAAGTGCTCCATGCCTTTCCTTAATGGGAATTGGAATCTAATATTCCCTTCGTTCATATCAATAATCGCGCCAATCGTTCTAAGGAAAGGTCTACCAAAAATAATAGGACAAGAAAGATTGCAATCTATATCAAGAACGATAAAATATACGAGCACCAAATATCTATTTGAAACAATTAGAACATCATTGATCCTTCCCATTGGCTTTTTAATGGTGGAATCCGCAAAGTGCAAACTTAAAGAGCAATCATCAAGATCATGGAAACCTAGAATATCACATAAAGTTTTTGGAATCGTGGAAACACTAGCACCCAAATCACATAAAGCATAACACTCATGATATTTAATTTTAATCTTTATAGTAGGTTCCCACTCATCATAAAGTTTTCTAGGTATAGAAACTTCCAAATTAAGTTTTTCATCAAAAGATTGCATCAAGGCATCAACAATATGTTTGGTAAAAGCTTTATTTTGACTATAAGCATGAGGAGAATCCACAATGGATTGCAACAAGGAAATACAACCTTCTAAAGAACAATTATCATAATCAAATTCCTTGAAATCCAAGATAGTGGGTTCAATGCTATTTAAAGTCTTGACCTCTCCAATCCCACTTTTACCAAATTTAGCATCAAGATCTAAAAACTCCAAATTATTGGGACGCCTTTTAACTAAAGTTGACTCATCTCCAGTCCCATCATTATTAAGATTCATATTGAAAAACAAAGATCTAATAGGGGACACATCAATAACTTTAAGATCTTCATCAGTATTTTCATGGAAACTAGAAGAACACGCCTTTACAAAGCAATCTTTCTTAGCATGCAATCTAGCGGTTCTTTCTTTCCACTCATCAATGGAAATTCTCATAGCTTTGAGAGACTCATTGATATTATGCTTAGGAGGAGTAGATCTAAGTTTCAGAGAATCAACATCAAGCAAAAGTCTATCAACATTCCTAGCCAAATCATCAATTTTGAGCAATTTTTCTTCAAGCAAGGCATTAAAATTCTTTTGAGAGATCATAAATTCTTTCACACTATTCTCAAAATCAGAGGGCATCTTGTTAAAATTACCATAAGAATTATTGTAGGAATTTCCATAATTATTAGAGGAATTACTAGGGAACGGTCTAGGATTAAAGTTTCCTCTATAAGCATTGTTTCCGAAACTATTCCTACCAACAAAATTCACATCCATAGATTCATTATTATTCTCAATCAAAGTAGACAAAGGCATATAATTGGGATCAATAGGAGCACTATTAGTAGCAAACAATTTCATAAGTTCATCCATCTTCCCACTCAAAACATTAATTTCTTCTATAGCATGCACTTTTTTACTAGTAGATCTTTCGGTGTGCCATTGAGAATAATTAGCCATAATATTATCAAGAAGTTTTGTAGCATCTCCCAAAGTCATTTCCATAAACGTGCCTCCCGTGGCCGAATCTAAAAGATTTCAAGAAGCAAAATTCAATCCGGCATAAAAAATTTGTATGATCATCCATAAATTCAAACCATGAGTAGGGCAATTGCGAATCATCAATTTCATTCTTTCCCAAGATTGGGCAACATGCTCATGATCAAGCTGTTTAAAGTTCATAATATCGTTCCTAAGAGTGATGATCTTAGCGGGACGAAAATATTTAGAGATAAAAGCATCTTTGCACTTGTTCCAAGAATCAATACTATTTTTAGGCAAAGACGAAAACCAAACTTTAGCACGATCTCTAAGTGAAAACAGAAATAACTTCAATTTAACAATATCATTATTCGTATCTTTCTTCTTTTGCATATCACACAAATCAACAAAGTTGTTTAGATGAGTAGCGGCATCTTCACTAGGAAGGCCGACGAATTGATCTTTCATCACAAGATTCAGCAAAGCAGTATTGATTTCGCAAGACTCAACATCATTAAGAGGAGCAATCGGAGTACTAAGGAAATCATTATTATTGGTATTGGAGAAATCACACAATTTGGTATTATCTTGCGCCATCGCAACAAGTAATCCAACACACAAGCAAACAGGAAAAGGCAAACGAAAGAGAGAGGAGATTGGGAAAGAGAGGGCGAATAAAACGGCAAGGGTGAAGTGGGGGAGAGAAAAACGAGAGGCAAACGGCAAATAATGTAAATGCGAGGGAGATGAGTTTGTGATGGCTACTTGGTATGTCTTGACTTGAGCGAAGACCTCCCCGGCAACGACGCCAGAAATCCTTCTTGCTACGTCTTGAGCTTGCGTTGGTTTTCCTTGAAGAGGAAAGGGTGATGCAGCAATAGTAGCGTAAGTATTTCCCTTAGTTTTTGAGAACTAAGGTATCAATCCAGTAGGAGGCTCCTCAAAAGTCCCACGCACCTACACAAACAAACAAAGAACTCGCAACCAACGCAATAAAGGGGTTGTCAATCCCTTCACGGCCACTTGCGAAAGTGAGATCTGATAGAGATAGTATGATAAGATAAATATATATTTGGTATTTTATAATATAGATAAGAAAAGTAAAGATGCAAATAAAAGTAGATTGAAAGCTTATATGATAAAAGATAGACCCAGGGGCCATAGGTTTCACTAGTGGCTTCTCTCAAGATAGCATAAGTATTACGATGGGTGAACAAATTACTGTCGAGCTATTGATAGAAAAGCGAATAATTATGAGATTATCTAGGCATGATCATGTATATGGGCATCATGTCCGCGACAAGTATACCGACTCCTGCCTGCATCTACTACTATTACTCCACACATGGACCGCTATCCAGCATGCATCTAGAGTATTAAGTTCATAAAGAACAGAGTAATGCATTAGGAAAGATGACATGATGTAGAGGGATAAACTCATGCAATATGATATAAACCCCATCTTTTTATCCTCGATGACAACAATACAATACGTGCCTTGTTGCCCCTGCTGTCACTGGGAAAGGACACCGCAAGATTGAACCCAAAGCTAAGCACTTCTCCCATTGCAAGAAAGATCAATCTAGTAGGCCAAACCAAACTAATAATTCGAAGAGACTTGCAAAGATAACTTAATCACACATAAAAGAATTCAGAGGAGATTCAAATATTTCTCATAGATAAACTTGATCATAACAATTCATTGGATCTCAACAAACATACCGCAAAAAGAGTTACATCGAATAGATCTCCAAGAAGATCGAGGAGAACATGGTATTGAGATCCAAAAAGAGAGAAGAAGCCATCTAGCTAATAACTATGGACCTGAAGGTCTGTGGTAAACTACTCACAACTCATCGAAGGGGCTATGGTGTTGATGTAGAAGCCCTCCATGGTCGATTCCCCTCCGGCCGAGTGCCCGCGAAGGCTCCAAGATGGGATCTTGCAGATACAGAAGGTTACGGCTGCGGAAATAGTTTTTTGTTGGCTCCCTGGATGTTTTCGGAGTACGTGGGTATATATAGGAGGAAGAAGTACATCGGTGGCCACCTGAGGGGCCCACGAGATAGGGGGGCACGCCCTGTAGGGGTGGGCGCGCCCTGTAGGGGTGGGCGCGCCCTCCACCCTCGTGGCCGCCTCGACTGCTTCTTGACTTGCACTCCAAGTCCTCTGGATCACGTTTGTTCCAAAAATCACGCTCCCGAAGGTTTCATTCTGTTTGGACTCCGTTTGATATTCCTTTTCTTCGAAACACTGAAATAGGAAAAAAAAACAGCAATACGGGATGGGCCTCCGGTTAGTAGGTTAGTCCCAAAAATGATATAAATGTGTAAAGTAAAGGCCATAAACATCCAAAACGGGTAATATAATAGCATGGAACAATAAAAAATTATAGATACGTTGGAGACGTATCAGGTGTCTCCCTTCTCCGAGTTCTTCTACACCGTCCTCTGCCCGTACAGGTTACTGGCCCTTCATCTCCATCCCAACTCCGCTCTCCTTCTGTCAATTTTCGCCTACTACTGCAAGGCGCATGTCGGGGTGATGCCTTCCGTGGCCTTGCTGCGCCACTTCTTCTCCCTCCGGGTCACCGGCAACCATACCTCGGCGTGCGCTGGCTTTGTCGCGTACTCCAAAGCCAACGCGATCTTGAAGGCCGGGAAGAGGGTTGATGGCTTTCAGAGTAAGTGGGTCATGATGGACGCTAGATGCACCCACTCTCTTTTGGTGCTACCCATGGAGCAGCCCGAGGCTGACGAGGCGTGGTATCGCGTGAAGCTTGACGACCGTCGGGCGAAGCTGGTGCTGGAGAAGATGAACGCCGACCAGAGGCTGGGCAACATGAAGGCGGCGAAGTTAACCAGGGCCACACTCCTAAGGGAGTTCCTGGCGCAGTGGGTGGCTCCACTTCAGGCGCACTCGCGCTCGTTGTGGAGGCTTGGAGATGCGGACGACGATCTCTGCCTAAGCTCGGGGGCCCTGGCTGATGAGGATCTAGCCGCAGCTCTCCGCTTCCTGGTTTGGGAGGACATGGAAGGCCTGGAGGGCGCTCCTGTCCCCTTGTTCCTTCACGAAGACTAGCAACGGGTGGTGGACGCCATGCCCACTTTCAATGGGAGTGGCCTGGTGCCGGAGGTGCCTCCTGAGGGCCAGGAGGCGGCAGCTTCGGTGGAATTGTCTTCTGATGATTCCCGCGGAAGAGAGGAGGAAGACGAGGAAGAATAGGAGCGCAACTTGGAGGCGACCACTGAGGGGATGGGGGAGACTTCCCCCTAGCACAGGGCCAACATCCACCACACCCTGCCGGACGACGTCGAGGCCGACACTAGGCGAGGGGGAGAGGATCCGCTCGTGATCCCGATGAAGGACGGGTCGGGACTGATCTCCCGAGGGGCTACTCCAGCCCCAGCACTGCTCGAAGCTAGCTCCAGCCCCTCTGGTGCGCCTTCCTCTGCCTCTGGACCTCCCGAGGCTGCGCCCCGCAAGAGGCTCTCGGGCTTTAAGCTCAGTAAGAGACCGCCGGAACATGGCGCGATCGACCAGTAAGTACTCGAACTCCGCTTTGCTCTTGTTTTTGCTGTCAGGGCTTGATGTCCTCTATCATCTGGTTAGGCTGCCTCCTGTGGTGAAGAAGCTGAAGGGGGACGCGGTGGCTCCGCTTGGGGCAGGCTCATCCGTTGTGGCCGCACCTTCATCTGTGGGAAGGGGAGGCAGTGGAGCTCGCACCTCCCCTGCCTGGGCGTCCTTGCGAGGCCAGGAGGAGTGCCCTGGCGGGGTGCCAGCCCCCGTGGCCCAGCTGATTCTGGAGGCACCGGTGCTTGGCGATGTCGCTGAGGTTGCCAAGGCTCAGGAGCTCCCAGCCTCCCAAGCCGTGATCACGTTGTCGTCTTCTCCTCCTGCTCCACTGGTTCCTGACTCCTCTTCCTCCTCCGCTGTCTTGGACCATGCCGCTGCTGAGCTAGGCAAGCTGCGAGAAGACCTCTAGGGCGCCAACCCCCGCCTGGTGGTCGGGCGACTGGGGCTGACCTCTTGCTGGGTTCATTCCGAGACCTCCGTCCAAGCGGCGCTGAGCCAGGCTGCAGCAGCTTCCGAGGAGGAAAAGCAAGTCGCCACCCAAGCCAAAGCCACCCGTGATGCGGCATTGAAGGGTGCTTCAATCGCCCAGGACCATTGCAAGGCGCTGGAGGACGAGCTGCAAGGTCTGTGTGATGAGCTCGCCAAAGAGGTTCACGACCGCCAGGCAAAGGAAGAGGAGATGAAGGCTTGGGAGGCCGCCATCAGGGACTGCGACGCTGAGCTGTCCGCTGATCGCAGCCGACTGAAGACACTGGAGCAGAAGCTGAAGGCGGAGAAGGCCGAGCTGGACGCCAAGGCGAAGGTCTTGGCCGAGGACCATGTGGTCTTCACGGATCTCGAGGAGAGATCTCGCAAGGCGCTGAAGTCGTTTTACGACGATGGCCTGGAGAAACCGCTGGCCGGAGCCAAGGACGTCCCCGCCAAGCTGCTTCCCTTCCTGGTCGAAGCGCTTGAGGAGGTCGTGACTGGCATCGGCCCCATGGCCGAGGTTGAAGCTCGCGTCCTTTCCTCCGCGGCGCTGACGCGGATCCTCAGACACGACTACCTCCGCGACCCTGGTGCCAACCTTGATGAGCTGCTGGAGCCTGTGGACACCGAGCGCTCCGCCACTGCTGCTGAGGCCATGGAGGGCCGAGCAAAAGCCCTGCTGGCGAAGTTCCGTGCATTCGCTACTGTGCCCAAGGCAGGTACTGCTGGTTCCGCGGCCTCGGGAGGTGGAGCTGACAAGCACAACTCCGCCACGGAGGCGGGGCTCTTGGAGAATGATGGTGCTACTCAAGGGTGATCTCCTCGCAGCTTCTTTCCTGTTAAAACTCCTGCAACATGCACCATGCCTCGTGGAGGCGTTTAAACTTGCGTTTGGTATCGTGAGGACAATTTTTGGTTTGTAATATTTGCTTCTGAATTTGCGAGATTTTGTGGTTTCCTTCCTATTTGCTTTGTGTTCTACGTCGGCAGGGCCCGGCCCAGCGCATACCTCAGCCGCCATTAGCCCCGTCCGAATCACCAGGACGGGATCAAGGAGTGAGGGGCTACGTGACAAGTTAGGCTCCTGAGTCGCAATGCTCAGGAGTCCCCCTTGACGCGCAAACAACAAATAGGGAGGGGGTGTAGGAGTAGATCTGTCGTTCTATGTCGGCAGGGCCCGGCCCCGCGCATACCTCAACCGCCGTTAGCCTTGCGGAACTAAGGAGTGAGGGGCTACATGACCAGTTAGGCTCCTGAGTTGCGATGCTCAGGAGTCCCCCTTGACGCTCAAACGGTCTTCATACCTTGGCTCTGCTCGGGGAGGGGCGCACGACGACTAGGTCCGAGGGACCTGGCTGGGTGGCGTGCGCTCGGGCGTGACCCGGGGGCAGCCCCCGTGTCCAGCCCCCTTGCGTGGCGCTCCTGAGGGGAGGCGTTACGATGAGGCCAGACACTAAGCTCTAGGCTCCCTGAGGTTGATACAGCCGTGGGCTGCCCTCAGTTGTTTATCACCAGCGCGGAGCATAGCACTTCTGTATGTGTACGGGCATAGCCGCTCCTCGGCAGTGTCGTCAGCCAGCGCGGAGCATGGTGCTTCCACTGGTACGTGGGAGGGGGGGCCCTCTGGGAGGAGCCCTCGGGGCATGTACAGCCCCGCCCTGACACGTGGCCGGCATGGTAGGGCTAGACGAGGTGTATCTGGGCACTCGTGAGCCAGCGCGGGACTCACGAGGCCCTACCTCAAGGCGGGTTATGCCTGATCTTGAGCATTGGGCGGCTGAGTGTTCCTGCAAAGTGGTTAGATACAAATGCTCTACGTCCTCAGGTCCCGGCCCTCGAGCGAGCTCAGGCGCCGCTGGTATGCCAGGTCGCAATGCCATGGACAAGGCCAGGGGGTGAGGGCTGGAGAGCTAGTAAGAGCTCCTGAGTCATGATGCTCAGGCGCCCCCCTTTTAACGTGCAAGCGATTTGCATGAGGGAGAAAAAGGGGTCGCGGTAGGTGGGAGATGATAATCATAGGCAGGTTAAGCATGAAAGGCAAATTGGCTTAGATAACTGCAGGAAGGATACATGCCACTAGGTCAGGCCCAAGTGGCTTGGGGATGATGCAGCCCGAGGGGTGCCCCTAGCAAGGTAAACTGAAGACATAAGCAAAAGGGATACATGCCGCAAGGACAAACCCACACGACCTGGGAATAATGCGTCCCTGAGGGCGCTCCCAGCTGAAATGAAATTGAAAGATGTCACTGATACCATTGTAGAGCGAGTGTTGGAGTAGCTGACTATGCGTGGTGAAGAAGCCGATCCTCACGAGCCGCCAGAGCCCTGAGCCTCGGGAGGCTCTGGGGGTCCAGGTAGTTCCTCGAGGACCATCTCCGTCTCAGCCAGGACCGCGTGGTGCCTGGCCTCCTGAGCTGCCAGAATGCTCCACAGAAGACGCTGGTGAGTAGCAGCCGCGTTTGGCAGGCCGAAAGGCATGCGAACGTAACTGTGTGGCGGACCCTCGTAGTGTCCCATGCGTGAAGGCCAGAAATGCTCCTGAGACATGACCCGGCTGAGCCTTGGGTAGTCGATGCAGACGCGCAGCCCGCCATCCTCGCTTGGATGGGGAGCTACGCTAGGTAGGCGGCAATCGCCGCATATGACTCTTGATTCTTGAAGCTCCTGAGTGGCCTTGGTGATGAACTCCTGAGGGTTGGGCCCTCCTTGCCCCATGCCTTCTTGAGGGAAACGTGTCGCGAAGCACACCTCCAAGTGGTGCCCGAGCGCCTCCCTCGTGACCTTGGCAAAGTCTGAGGCCCTCCAGGAGAGAGCCCCCGAGCCTTGCTCGAGGAGGGCGCCGGGCGCGAACTTCCTATGTGACGGAGGGAGGCGCCCCTTACACGGGCACAGATCCTGGAGCGGCGCCTCCGGAGTGAAGGAAATATGCCCTAGAGGCAATAATAAAGTTATTATTTATTTCCTCATATCATGATAAATGTTTATTATTCATGCTATAATTGTATTAACTGGAAACATGATACATGTGTGAATACATAGACAAACTTAATGTCACTAGTATGCCTCTACTTGACTAGCTCATTAATCAAAGATGGTTATGTTTCCTAACCATAGACATGTGTTGTTATTTGATTAACGGGATCACATCATTAGGAGAATGATGTGATTGACTTGACCCATTCCGTTAGCTTAGCACTTGATCATTTAGTATGTTGCTATTGCTTTCTTCATGACTTATACAAAGTTCCTACAACTATGAGATTATGCAACTCCCATTTACCGGAGGAACACTTTGTGTGCTACCAAACGTCACAACGTAACTGGGTGATTATAAAGTAGTTCTACAGGTGTCTCCAAAGGTACATGTTGAGTTGGCGTATTTCGAGATTAGGTTTTGTCACTCCGATTGTCGGAGAGGTATCTCTGGGCCCTCTCGGTAATGCACATCACTATAAGCCTTGCAAGCAATGTAACTAAAGAGTTAGTTACGGAATAATGCATTACGTAACGAGTAAAGAGACTTGCCGGTAACGAGATTGAACTAGGTATTGGATACCGACGATCGAATCTCGGGCAAGTAACATACCGATGACAAAGGGAACAACGTATGTCGTTATGCGGTTTGACCGATAAAGATCTTTGTAGAATATGCAGGAGCCAATATGAGAATCCAGGTTCCGCTATTGGTTATTGATCGGAAACAGTTCTAGGTCATGTCTACATAGTTCTCGAACCCGTAGGGTCCGCACGCTTAAGGTTTCAATGACAGTTATATTATGAGTTTATGAGTTTTGATGTAACGAAGTTTGTTCGGAGTCCCGAATGAGATTACGGACATGACGAGGAGTCTCGAAATGGTCGGGACATGAAGATTGATATATTGGAAGCCTATATTTGGATATCGGGATTGTTTCGGTCGAAATCGGGATTTTACCGGAGTACCGGGAGGTTACCGGAACCCCCGGGGGGGCTTAATGGGCCTACATGGGCCCTAGTGGAGAGGAAGAGAGGAGGCAAGGGCTGGCCGCGCCCCCTCCCTCCTAGTCTGAATAGGACAAAGAGAGGGGGGCGGCGCCCCCCCTTTCCTTCCCCTCTCCCTCCTCCTTCCCCCCTTCTCCTACTCCAACTAGGAAAGAAGAGAGTCCTACTCCCGGTGGGAGTAGGACTCCCCCTTGGCGCGCCCTCCTTGGCCGGCCGCCCCCTCCCCCTTGGCTCCTTTATATACGGGGGTAGGGGGCACCTCTAGACACAACAATTGATCTCCAAGATCTCTTAGCCGTGTGCGGTGCCCCCCTCCACCATAGTCCTCGATAATATTGTAGCAGTGCTTAGGCGAAGCCCTGCGACGGTAGAACATCAAGATCGTCACCACACCATCATGCTGATGGAACTCTTCCCCGACACCCTGCTAGATCGGAGTCCGAGGATCGTCATCAAGCTGAACGTGTGCTAGAACTCGGAGGTGCCGTAGTTTTGGTGCTTGATCGGTCGGGCCATGAAGACGTACGACTACATCAACCGCGTTGTTCTAATGCTTCCGCTTTCGGTCTACGAGGGTACGTGGACAACTCTCTCCCCTCTCGTTGCTACGCATCACCATGATCTTGTGTGTGCGTAGGAAATTTTTTGAAATTACTATGTTCCCCAACAGTGGCATCCGAGCCAGGTTTTATGCGTAGATGTCATATGCACGAGTAGAACACAAGTGAGTTGTGGGCGATACAAGTCATACTACTTACCAGCATGTCATACTTTGGTTCAGCGGTATGGTGAGATGAAGCGGCCCGGACCGACATTACGCGTACGCTTACCCGAGACTGGTTTCACCGTTACGAGCACTCGTGCTTAAAGGTGACTGGCAGGTGTCTGTCTCTCTCACTTTAGTTGAACCGAGTGTTGCTACACCCGGTCCTTGCGAAGGTTAAAACAACACTAACTTGACGAAATATCGTTGTGGTTTTGATGCGTAGGTAAGAACGGTTCTTGCTAAGCCCATAGCAGCCACGTAAAATTTGCAACAACAAAGTAGAGGACGTCTAACTTGTTTTTGCAGGGCATGTTGTGATGTGATATGGTCAAGACGTGATGCTATATTTTATTGCATGAGATGATCATGTTTTGTAACCGAAGTTATCGGCAACTGGCAGGAGCCATATGGTTGTCGCTTTATTGTATGAAATGCAAACGCCTTGTAATTGCTTTACTTTATCACTAAGTGGTAGCGATAGTCGTAGAAGCAATAGATGGCGTAACGACAACTATGCTACGATAGAGATCAAGGTGTCGCGCCGGTGACGATGGTGATCACGACGGTGCTTCGGAGATGGAGATCACAAGCACAAGATGATGATGGCCATACCATATCACTTATATTGATTGCATGTGATGTTTATCCTTTATGCATCTTATCTTGCTTTGATTGACGGTAGCATTTTAAGATGATCTCTCACTAACATTATCAAGAAGTGTTCTCCCTGAGTATGCACCGTTGCGAAAGTTCTTCGTGCCGAGACACCACGTGATGATCGGGTGTGATAGGCTCTACGTTCAAATACAACGGGTGCAAAACAGTTGCACACGCGGAATACTCAGGTTAAAATTGACGAGCCTAGCATATATAGATATGGCCTCGGAACATGGAGACCGAAAGGTCGAACGTGAATCATATAGTAGATATGATCAACATAGTGATGTTCACCATTGAAACTACTCCATCTCACGTGATGATCGGACATGGTTTAGTTGATATGGATCACGTGATCACTTAGATGACTAGAGAGATGTCTGTCTAAGTGGGAGTTCTTAAGTAATATGATTAATTGAACTTAAATTTATCATGAACTTAGTACCTGATAGTATTTTGCTTGTCTATGTTTGTTGTAGGTAGATGGCTCGTGCTGTTGTTCCGTTGAATTTTAATGCGTTCCTTGAGAAAGCTAAGTTGAAAGATGATGGTAGCAACTACACGGACTGGGTCCGTAACTTGAGGATTATCCTCATTGCTACACAGAAGAATTATGTCCTGGAAGCATCGTTGGGTGCCAGGCCTGCTACAGATGCAACTGACGATGTTAAGAATGTCTGGCAGAGCAAAGCTGATGACTACTCGATAGTTCAGTGTGCCATGCTTTACGGCTTGGAACCCGGTCTTCAACGACGTTTTGAACGTCATGGAGCATACGAGATGTTCCAGGAGTTGAAGTTAATATTTCAAGAAAATGCCCGGATTGAGAGATATGAAGTCTCCAATAAGTTCTATAGCTGTAAGATGGAGGAGAATAGTTCTGTCAGTGAGCACATACTCAAAATGTCTGGGTATAATAATCACTTGATTCAACTGGAAGTTAATCTTCCTGATGATAGTGTCGTTGACAGAATTCTTCAATCACTGCCACCAAGCTACAAGAGCTTCGTGATGAACTATGATATGCAAGGTATGGACAAGACTATTCCCGAGCTCTTCGCAATGCTAATGGCTGCGGAGGTAGAAATCAAGAAGGAGCATCAAGTGTTGATGGTCAATAAGACCACTAGTTTCAAGAAAAAGGGCAAAGGGAAGAAGAAGGGGAACTTCAAGAAGAACAGCAAACAAGTTGCTGCTCAAGAGAAGAAACCCAAGTCTGGACCTAAGCCTGAGACTGAGTGCTTCTACTGCAAGCAGACTGGACACTGGAAGCGGAACTGCCCCAAGTATTTGGCGGATAAGAAGGATGGCAAAGTGAACAAAGGTATATGTGATATACATGTTATTGATGTGTACCTTACTAATGCTCGCAGTAGCACCTGGGTATTTGATACTGGTTCTGTTGCTAATATTTGCAATTCGAAATAGGGACTACAGATTAAGTGAAGATTGGCTAAGGACGAGGTGACGATGCGCATGGGAAATGGTTCCAAAGTCGATGTGATCGCAGTCGGCACGCTACCTCTACATCTACCATCAGGATTAGTTTTAGAACTAAATAATTGTTATTTGGTGCCAGCGTTGAGCATGAACATTATATCTGGATCTTATTTGATGCGAGACGGTTATTCATTTAAATCAGAGAGTAATGGTTGTTCTATTTATATGAGTAATATCTTTTATGGTCATGCACCCTTGAAGAGTGGTCTATTTTTATTGAATCTTGATAGTAGTGACACACATATTCATAATGTTGAAGCCAAAAGATGCAGAGTTGATAATGATAGTGCAACTTATTTGTGGCACTGGCGTTTAGGTCATATCGGTGTAAAGCGCATGAAGAAACTCCATACTGATGGACTTTCTGGAATCACTTGATTATGAATCACTTGGTACTTGCGAACCGTGCCTCATGGGCAAGATGACTAAAAGGCCGTTCTCCGGAACTATGGAGCGAGCAACTGATTTGTTGGAAATCATACATACTGATGTATGTGGTCCAATGAATATTGAGGCTCGCGGCGGGTATCGTTATTTTCTCACCTTCAGAGATGATTTGAGCAGATATGGGTATATCTACTTGATGAAACACAAGTCTGAAAAATTTGAAAAGTTCAAAGAATTTTAGAGTGAAGTGGAAAACCATTGTAACAAGAAAATAAAATTTCTACGATCTGATCATGGAGGAGAATATTTGAGTTATAAGTTTGGTTTACATTTGAAGCAATGCGGAATAGTTTCGCAACTCGCGCCACCCGGAACACCACGACGAAATGGTGTGTCCGAACGTTGTAATCGTACTTTATTAGATATGGTGCAATCTATGATGTCTCTTACTGATTTACCGCTATCGTTTTGGGGTTATGCTTTAGAGACGGCCGCATTCATGTTAAATAGGGAACCATCAAAATCCGTTGAGACGACGCCTTATGAACTGTTGTTTGGCAAGAAACCAAAGTTGTCGTTTCTTAAAGTTTGGGGCTGCGATGCTTATGTGAAGAAACTTCAACCAGAAAAGCTCGAACCCAAATCGGAGAAATGTGTCTTCATAGGATACCCAAAAGAGACTATTGGGTACACCTTCTATCACAGATCTGAGGGCAAGATTTTTGTTGCTAAATTCGGATCCTTTCTAGAGAAGGAGTTCCTCTCGAAAGAAGTGAGTGGGAGGAAACTAGAACTTGATGAGGTAACTGTACCTGCTCCCTTATTGGAAAGTAGTTCATCTCAAGAACCAGTTCCTGTGACAACTACACCAATCAGTGAGGAAGCTAATGATATTGATCATGAAACTTCAGATCAAGTTACTACCGAAACTCGTAGGTCTACCAGAGTAAGATCCACACCAGAGTGGTATCGTAATCCTATTCTGGAAGTCATGTTACTAGACCATGGCGAACCTACGAACTATGAGGAAGCGATGATGTGCCCAGATTCCACAAAATGGCTTGAGGCCATGAAATCTGAGATGGGATCCATGTATGAGAACAAAGTATGGACTTTGGTTGACTTGCCCGATGATCGGCAAGCCATCAAAAATAAATGGATCTTCAAGAAGAAGACTGACGCTGATGGTAATGTAACTATCTACAAAGCTAGACTTGTTGCGAAAGGTTTTCGACAAGTTCAAGGAGTTGACTACGATAAGACTTTCTCACCTGTAGCGATGCTTAAGTCTGTCCGAATCATGTTAGCAATTGCCGCATTTTATGATTATGAAATTTGGCAAATGGATGCCAAAACTACATTCCTGAATGGATTTCTGGAAGAAGAGTTGTATATGATGCAACCGGAAGGTTTTGTCGATCCAAAAGGTGCTAACAAAGTGTGCAAGCTCCAGCGTTCTATTTATGGACTGGTGCAAGCATCTCGGAGTTGGAATAAACGCTTTGATAGTGTGATCAAAGCATATGGTTTTATACAGACTTTTGGAGAAGCCTGTATTTACTAGAAACTGAGTGGGAGCTCTATAGCATTTCTGATATTATATGTAGATGACATATTGTTAATTGGAAATGATATAGAATTTCTGGATAGCATAAAGGGATACTTAAATAAAAGTTTTTCAATGAAAGACCTCGGTGAAGCTGCTTACATATTGGGCATCAAGATCTATAGAGATAGATCAAGACGCTTAATTGGAATTTCACAAAGCACATACCTTGATAAAGTTTTGAAAAAGTTCAAAATGGATCAGGCAAAGAAAGGGTCTTGCCTGTATTACAAGGTGTGAAGTTGAGTCAGACTCAATGCCCGACCACAGCAGAAGATAGAGAGAAAATGAAAGATGTTCCCTATGCTTCAGCCATAGGCTCTATCATGTATGCAATGTTGTGTACTAGACCAGATGTATGCTTAGAAATAAGCTTGGCAGGTCGGTACCAAAGTAACCCAGGAGTGGATCACTGGACAGCGGTCAAGAATATCCTGAAATACCTGAAAAGGACTAAGGATGTGTTTCTCGTTTATGGAGGTGACAAAGAGCTAGTCGTAAATGGTTACGTCGATGCAAGCTTTGATACTGATCTGGACGATTCTAAATCGCAAACCGGATACGTGTTTATATTGAACGGTGGAGCTGTCTGTTGGTACAGTTCTCAACAAAGCGTCGTGGCGGGATCTACATGTGAAGCGGAGTACATAGCTGCTTCAGAAGCAGCAAATGAAGGAGTCTGGATGAAGGAGTTCATTTCCGATCTAGGTGTCATACCTAGTGCATCGGGACCAATGAAGATCTTCTGTGACAATACTGGTGCAATTGCCTTGGCAAAGGAATCCAGATTTCATAAGAGGACCAAGCACATCAAGAGACACTTCAATTCCATCCGGGAACAAGTCCAGGTGGGAGACATAGAGATTTGCAAGATACATACGGATCTGAATGTTGCAAACCCGTTGACTAAGCCTCTTCCACGAGCAAAACATGATCAGCACCAGGACTCCATGGGTGTTAGAAACATTACTATGTAATCTAGATTATTGACTCTAGTGCAAGTGGGAGACTAAAGGAAATATGCCCTAGAGGCAATAATAAAGTTATTATTTATTTCCTTATATCATGATAAATGTTTATTATTCATGCTATAATTGTATTAACCGGAAACATGATACATGTGTGAATACATAGACAAACTTACTGTCACTAGTATGGCTCTACTTGACTAGCTCATTAATCAAAGATGGTTATGTTTCCTAACCATAGACATGTGTTGTCATTTGATTAACGGGATCACATCATTAGGAGAATGATGTGATTGACTTGACCCATTCCGTTAGCTTAGCACTTGATCATTTAGTATGTTGCTATTGCTTTCTTCATAACTTATACAAAGTTCCTACAACTATGAGATTATGCAACTCCCGTTTACCAGAGGAACACTTTGTGTGCTACCAAACATCACAACCTAACTGGGTGATTATAAAGGAGCTCTACAGGTGTCTCCAAAGGTACATGTTGAGTTGGCGTATTTCGAGATTAGGTTTTGTCACTCCGATTGTCGGAGAGGTATCTCTGGGCCCTCTCGGTAATGCACATCACTATAAGCCTTGCAAGCAATGTAACTAAAGAGTTAGTTACGGAATGATGCATTACAACGAGTAAAGAGACTTGCCAGTAACGAGGTTGAACTAGGTATTGGATACCGATGATCAAATCTCAGGCAAGTAACATACCGATGACAAAGGGAACAACGTATGTTGTTATGCGGTTTGACCGATAAAGATCTTCGTAGAATATGTAGGAGCCAATATGAGCATCCAGGTTCCGCTATTGGTTATTGACCAGAAACAGTTCTAGGTCATGTCTACATAGTTCTCGAACCCGTATAGTCCACACGCTTAAGGTTTCGATGACAGTTATATTATGAGTTTATGAGTTTTGATGTGCCGAAGTTTGTTCGGAGTCCCGAATGAGATTACGGACATGACGAGGAGTCTCAAAATGGCCGAGACATGAAGATTGATATATTGGAAGCCTATATTTGGATATCGGAATTGTTCCGGGTGAAATCGGGATTTTACCGGAGTACCGGGAGGTTACCGGAACCCCCCGGGGGGCTTAATGGGCCTACATGGGCCCTAGTGGAGAGGAAGAGAGGAGGCACTGGCCGCGCCCCCTCCCCCTAGTCCAAATAGGACAAGGAGAGGGGGC
The DNA here is from genome assembly GCA_963921465.1 of Triticum timopheevii. Lineage (NCBI taxonomy): Eukaryota > Viridiplantae > Streptophyta > Magnoliopsida > Poales > Poaceae > Triticum > Triticum timopheevii. Next base: position 251,866,186 of record OY997262.1, on the reverse strand, counting down.
GGCGCCCCCCCTCTCCTTCCCCTCTCCCTCCTCCTTCCCCCCTTCTCCTACTCCAACTAGGAAAGAAGGGAGTCCTACTCCCGGTGGGAGTAGGACTACCCCTTGGCGCACCCTCCTTGGCCGGCCACCCCCTCCCCCTTGGCTCCTTTATATACGGGGGCAGGGGGCACCTCTAGACACAACAATTGATCTCCAAGATCTCTTAGCCGTGTGCGATGCCCCCCTCCACCATAGTCCTTGATAATATTGTAGCGGTGCTTAGGCGAAGCCCTGCGACGGTAGAACATCAAGATCGTCACCACGCCATCGTGCTGACGGAACTCTTCCCCGACACCCTGTTGGATCGGAGTCCGGGTATCGTCATCGAGTTGAACGTGTGCTAGAACTCGGAGGTGTCGTAGTTTCGGTGCTTGATCGGTCGGGCCATGAAGACGTACGACTACATCAACCGCGTTGTTCTAATGCTTCCGCTTTCGGTCTACGAGGGTACGTGGACTACTCTCTCCCCACTCGTTGCTATGCATCACGATGATCTTGCGTGTGCGTAGGATTTTTTTTTGAAATTACTATGTTCCCCAACACGGAGATGTCAACCTCCTGAGGCCTTGAGCTGGGTAATGTCTTCTTCTTCTTGGGAACTGCCTTGGGAGGGTTGACGTCTCGGTCCTCGACTGATGCAGCTTGGAAGGCACGCTCGAGAGAGCACCCCGCATCTTTCTCTTCGCAGGGGACTGTGATGATTCCGCCGCTTCCCGGCATCTTGAGGACATTGTAACCATGGTGAGTTACCGCCATGAACTTGGCCAGGGCTGGATACCCGAGGATGGCATTATATGGCAGGCAAATGTGGGCAACGTCGAAGTCGATGAGCTCGGTACGGTAGTTCTTGTGCTGTCCGAAGGTGACAGGGAGGCGAACCAGCCCTATCGGAGTGGTGGAGCCATCAGTGACTCCTAAGAAAGGCTTGGTTAGCTGAAGTTGATCATAAGGCACTTAGAGGTTGTTGAACGTCTCGACGGACAGAACGTTGAGTCCTGCGCCGCCATCGATGAGGGTCCTGGTAACTTGCACGTTGCTGATGACTGGGGAAAAAAGCATTGGGAGGACGTCAGCTGTAGCCGCACACTTGAGCTGGTCCGCTGAGCTGAACGTGATGGCGCACGTGGACCACCTAAGAGGGCACGTGGCCTCGAGCTTGGGAAGGACTGCATTCACCTCGCGAGCAAACTGCTTGAAGATGCGCTGAGAGGCTGGGGCCTGGGCACCGCCCAAGATGCAGGGGATAGCATGTGGCTCCTGGAAGCCCCCAGCCCCCTCGTCCTGGTGGTGGTCGTCATTCCTCCTTGGCGGTGGTGGCAGAGGAGGAAGGCCTGCGTTGCCCTGCGGGCGATCCTCGCGCGGCTGATCACTCCAAGCCTCCTCGCGAGGCTGGTCCTGCCAGCGATCCTCGCGAGGTTGGTCACGCCACTCCTGGCGAGGGCCTCCGTCATCCCATCGTCCTCCACCTCTTCCTCCTCCTCGGTCGTAGCCCCGGTCATTGCGCTTGGGGCATCGACTGATGCGTCCTTCTCGAATGGCTTTGAGCTCCTGACATTCGTTGGTGTTGTGGGTGTAGAGGTTGTGGTAGGCGCAGAATCGGTTGCCCTTGGACGACTCCGGCTAGTCCCTGTCGTGCTTCGTGTCTGGCTCTGCTACGAGCATGACTGCCCCTTTGCGCTTCACGTCCTTGGCCTTGGCTTTATTCTCTTCCGGGTCAGCAGCTGGAAGCTCGAGGAGGGAGAGGCGCCCCTCCTCAGCCCTTGCGCACTTGGTCGTCAGGTTGAACATCTCCAGGGACGTGCGTAGATCCTCATGGATAGCGAGCTCCTCCTTCATCTTGAAGTCACGTACGCCGTCAGAGAACGCTGAGATGATGGCCTCCTCGGTCACCTTGGGAATCTTGAGGCCAGCGCTGTTGAAGCGCTGGATGTACTTATGCAAGGTTTCTCCGGGCTGCTGCTTGATGCGGCGCAGGTCACCCATGACTGGAGGATGGTCGCGAGTGCCCTGGAAGTTGTCAATGAAGCGGCTGCGCATCTCGTCCTAGGAGGAGATCGAGCCAGGAGGTAGGTTCAGGAGCCAGGTGCGGGCACCATCCTTGAGCACCATGGGAAACCAATTCGCCATGACCTTTTCATCCCCGTTGGCCGCCTCGATGCCCAGCTCGTAGAGCTGCAAGAACTCCACGGGGTTGGCAGTGCCGTCGTAGCGAGGAGGCAGATCTGGCTTGAACTTGCCTGGCCAGGCGACATTGCGTAGCTTGGGGGTGAAGGCGCGGCAGCCTGTAGTGGCCACCGGAGCCCTTTGCAGACACGGGGCTTGCTCTTGGAGATTCCCGCGCGCTACCGCCAAGGGCAGTGCGGGGTCTTGACGTGCTTGTGCAGGGATGCGATCTTGACATGTTGGAGCAGGGAGCACGCGAGCGCCTTCTTGGGGACGAGGGATTTCTTGGCAGCTCCTTTCTTGTCGCGCTGGCACTGGACGCGGTGGGTCTCGTCCAGGGGCCGCGCGCCTTGGAGCCAGGGCACCTTCTTGGGGGAGGTGGCAGCGGCACCTCCTGAGTTGCATCGCCCACGCAGGACGGAGGGCAAGGCAGCAAGAGGGACGGCGCAGGAGAGCCTCCCGCGGCGCTGACGAGCTCGGTGATGCGAGCGAGCCACTCCTCGTAGAGGTCGTCGATGGGGCGGTATTGCAGGAGCTCACATGCCAGGAGCAACGCGGCCTGCGCGTTCGTGGCAGCGCGACGAGCGCGAGACGACGAGCTAGCTGGAGTTAGCGACGGAGTGGCGGTGTGGCCTTCCCGCCGCACCGAGGGATGCAGCAACGACGCTTGCTGCTCGTTCCCCGCCGGGCCGGTGGCAGGGTTGGTGGCAGGCGACAAAGAAAGACGAGGGGGCCCACCGATGGGAGCAGTCTGGGCGACGCGGGCGGCGAGAGCAGCCCGACGCTTGGTACGAGATCGGCGAGCATCCGCCATGGATGCGATGAAACGATGGAGCGCGGAACCGCGGAAGAGGATATCGGTGCAACCCTACCTGGCGCGCCAAATGTCGGATATCGGGTTCCGGCAAAACCCTTAAGGTTCGAACTCTGGGGTGCACACGAAGATCTTCTCCCTGCCGATCCACGCCCCAAAGCCTCGTTGTGAATCTAAGCTACAGGATGAACAACACAAAAGACACAAGGTTTATACTAGTTCGGGCCACTGTTGTGCTGTAATACCCTACTCTAGTGTGTGGTGTGGTGGATTGCCTCTGGGGCTAATGATGAACAGTACATAGGAAGAGCATCCTCGCGAGGGTTGTTCTTGGGCTGGTGCGCTACTTGGGATTGATTCGATCAGCTCTAGATGAGATCGTCCCCCTACGGTGGTGGTGGCTATCTCTATTTATAAGATCTCTGGTCCTCTTCCCAAATATTGAGCAGGAAGGGAGCCAACAACGGCCATTTTGAAGGGGGACATCTAGAACAAGTTTTCTTGACTAAATTTGGTCTTCGATTTCCAAAGGCACTGGCGATGACGCTGTCTTGGGATCCACGGTGACCTCCGTCCTGCCGCTCTACTGGTCTTTGTCTCGTTGCACCGATATGGTAACCTTTGCTTGATGCCTTGGTACTCCGCACCTGCGCTTGCCTCCTTTGCACCAAAGAGGAAATGAGGACACTGCGCTGGCTGGCGCCCGCCTGGTCTCGATCGTCATGGCTTGTGTCACGAGCACCTCGCGAGGTACTCCTTGCCTTGATCTCTCTGTCTCCTCGCGAGCCTGCCTGGTGAGGCCGCCCCTGAGGAAGCCTTGCGTCGTCCACCCCGTGAGGCTTGGCCCCTCGCAAGGGTCTTGAGCTTGGGTTGATGAAGACGGGCCATACTGGGCCACTGCCTGAGCCACGCTGCAGGCCGCAGGCAGGCAAGTCTGGGGACCCCCGTTCCCAGAACGCCAGCACATTCCTCCGCATCCCTCCCCACTTCGGTCTATGGCTCAAGGTCTTCAACGTGAAGGCGAAGGTGGTCGAGGGCCAATATGTAGAGTGGGGCGGTGCCATGGTGAGCAAGCTCCCCAACGTCAATTGGCCAACAGGGACCTTTGTGGAGAGCGTCAAAGGATGGCAGCAGGGGTGGTTCTATATCACGGAGCCCTGCGACGCCACATGGGCCGCCGCTCCCTAGTTCAAATCTGGGCCTCCAATGCGGCTTACATCCTGGCTTAATAAGGGCCTAGATTGGTAATCGCCTGACGAGGTGACAGTGCTGGAGAGCCGCATCAAGGGCGTGATAAACAAGAAGACCAGCCTCCCCAGCGTGATCCAGGTGATGCTTTTTCGCCCGATTCTTCCATGTCAGCGCTGGACTCAATACATGTGGGAATTCGACCCGGCCAGTCCTCGGATTCTGCAGCGGTTCTTCGGCATGACGCACGAAGACATATGGAAGCTGCTCTTCAAGACTCAAAAGTCGTGGCTAGAGTCAACCGAAGACCGTGGCTATAACTGCGCGTGTCCAGCTTCTCCCGTAAGTTTATAATAACTTTTATTTGCAATTCCAAGGAGTATATTGAACCTTCTTACTTCCACAGGGCTGGACAAAGAAGGCGGAGCAGATCAACTGTCCGGCTCCGCTGCCCGAGGACCAGGCTACTCCCCTGCTGGCCAAGATGCTGGTTCCGGCACCGTATCAGGTGCCGGAGAAGAAGGCCAAGAAGAAGGGCAAGGAGACCAGAGGTGGTCTCCGCCGTAAGGGTACTTCGGACGCTATGTCCGAAGACTCCAAAGCTTCCTCCTCCCATGACGAAGATGTGGAGGAGGAAGAGAGTAACTCTCCCCCCCCCCCAAGGGGGGAGAAGAGGGGGGGGGCTCCTGCGGATCTGGAGGCGGAGGCGGCCAAGAAGGGAAAACCCTCTTTTCGGATAATTCCGAAACGGATGCCGATGCCACCCCAAAGCGGCGCCCCAGGTCGAAGCCCTCGGCAGAATCGTAAGTATCCTAAGACACCATGCACATTTCTAATTTTATACCTTACTGTTTTCTCATACTGAAGTGCACATTATAGCCCGGCTTGCAATCTCCCTCAACGGTCATCGCCATCCGGGAACTCGCTAGGGACAAACGCGATGGAGAGCGAGTCGCCTCCGCAGATCTCTCCACCTACTGCCCGGGATAACACCGAAGTGCTATCTCGGGAGACCGTGAAGGTGCGGCAGAGGGTAATACCTCTGTTGCTGAAGAGAGGGGCAAATCCACCCCTACGGTGGCCGGTGATGGGGGCAACACTCAATTCGTCTCCCAACCGAGTATTATTCTGGAGACCAATACGACTCCGGGATCAGAACATCCACCCTCTTCAAGGGAAGGGGGTGTGCAGTCTTCACTGATATCCTCTACTAATCTAGAGGCGGCAGACACTGATGGAGGCACTTCGAGGTGCTTCCATTATGGAGGAGCACCGTACCCTGATGGGTACGGTTGTTGAAAGGGTATGGTCTGCCAAAAGCTAATTGAACCAAGCCTACGCTAGCCTTCTAACAGGCTTTGAGGTTTGTGAAGTAGTGTATTTTTGGTTATTTACAAAAGGAATAACTGTGTATAGATAGTAGCTCCTGAGACTCTGTTCGGCATTTCCTGAAGAGGAGCCGAACTGAGGATCGAATAATGTATCATAAGAGCTAACATACATATCTACGTTGATGAGCAGGCTGCGAAGTTAGCGGCAGCCTCGCAGGCGGCCAAAGTCTCCGTACTAAAGCGGAGGCTGTAGGCCAAACAAGGTATGTTATACCGCACTTCTATGAGTTCCAATTTGTTATATTATTGAGCTTTATATTTATGCTCATTGCTGACTCGTTTGAGGTCGAAGCCCTCAAGAGTGCACTAGCCGCATCCAAGAAGGAGGCAGACGAGGAACGCACTGCTCACCAAAAGCATGAGGCGAGGTTGGATGAAGTCCAACAAGAGCTCACAGATGCCATAAAGAAATGTGAGTCTTTGGAGCGTAAGGTGTTGGATCAGGAATCCGATCTTACTGTGGCGCTCCAAAGTGCAAAGGAGGCTTGGGTTGAAGCCCAAGGTGGCTATCAGGAGATCCGCGAGGCCAAGAAGATCGTGGCTGGTAAGACTTTTAATATGCAGAGCAAATATGTAAGGAGAAAGTATACCTTCTTGACACACATTTGGAGTTCTCCAGGAGCGTTTGCGGATTTTCCCCGAAGTGTTGCAGATGCTGCGGATTTCTTCCGAGCCGAGGAGGGGAGCTCAACGGAGAAACTATTCTGGTCACAATACCGAGAGCCAGAGCAGCCCTTGCCCCTCAGCAATGAGCTGAAACAGCTGACCGAGCTGCATAGGATGGCCGAGCTGGCCATGAAGGATGTCATAATCTGTTTCTGGCCAGCCGAACCAATACCTAATAGCTACTTCGGACTAGTGAAGTGGCTGGTCGATGCCTGCCCCAGGCTAGATGCTATTAAGCGGTCGGTCTGCATCGAAGGTGCTCGGATGGCCTTCGCCCGCGTCAAGGTACAATGGGCGAAGATGAGTGCCACTAGTGTTGCAACCGAAGGACCGCCAGCAGGCAGGGAGCATCGTACGCTGGAGAAGTACTTCAACGACATCCTTGAAGGATCCCATATCATAGAGGGCCTGTGCTTGAAGGACGGGATGTCTGAATGATTGTATCTGCAATGCCCAAACTGTGTAATAAAAACAAAGCATCCGTATGATGTTAGTCCTATTTTATCTGAATTCATTTATCCTCCATTGCGGCCATTTATCGAATCTGAGAGTTGGCAGTTGTTGGCTTCAGCCCCTCATGTAGATATTACGGGGGTGTTCGGTACAGTATAGAAATACACTTAACCCAACTATGTGGTCCTTGAAGGAGGTGTTAGTGTGGCAAACCAGGCAATCAGACTATGTGGCTTTATCACTCTCACTTAGCCATAGGAGTTTGATAATAGAAGTATAGGCACAACCCCTAGTATTGATTGGCGATCCAAACTTGGGCGCTGTAAACACCGGACCAGGTTAAGGTAGTCCTTCGTGTGACACGGAAAAAATCGCAAGAGATTTATACTAAGTCGCCGAATAGCTGACCAACTCTCGCCGCATCATGACAGTCAGTCTTCGGCTTTCTCTACTGAGGTGTTTGTCCGGCCAACCAGAAACACAATCACAGTAGTTATCCCTTTACTTCCTTAGCCGAACAATCAAAATGTAAGGTAGTAACCACAGGAGCCGGGCAACCCAACTATTGACCCAAGACATGATTTGGAGCTAATGCATATAATGCTTAATTTGGGACACCGAATTACACTTGTGAAAGTATTCAGACTTATAATAAATTTAATAGATGTACACGGCTGAATGGAGCCCCTAGCGATTTAGGTCGGTCGAGGTGTACATGGCGATCAAATGATAAAAAAAGAATGCGGCAGAAGGAATAAATTAGTACCAAGTAATTTGGGCAAAAAACTGCTTCCATTATAGTCTGATTGATACGTCGAAGTGTATTTGTACAGATAATGCTATAAGCGTTGAGGCTATTTTACATGCCGAGCACAAAGGAGGGTTGTGTGCAAGTATTTAAAAACATTGGGGGAGATGATCTTGAAAGATCCTTTAGGTACTCCGCCGTACATCTGCGCTTCTGTTTGCCTTGGTGTGTGATCCTTTGAGAGGATTAATGAATAATTTTTACAAGGGGCCGGAAAAGGGGCCCCTTGACACCATAAAAAGGGCGATGTAAGTTGTAACGATCCTGAAAAGGGAAACGAAGTTAAGAAAAAGATAGATGGGGGTCCAGACACGGTTGAGCCGTATTGTGGACCTCGTCCTTGATATGCCTCCATCGTCGCCCATGGTATTTTTAGTGCGTAATTATGAGCACGCGGTACATACGCCGCTGTTTGGTTGGGGCGAAGACAGAGGCCATATTGCTAGTCGAGCTCCTGATGAGATGGACTATCCTTCTATTGTGTAGTCCGGACTCATTTGGCACGGTCCGTTGGCTTAAATGCCAATGTGGAGCTCAGCTTGATTAGACCGACCTATACCTCCGCTGCTAGGGCCGCAGTGTGTTCCTCAGTACGGAGAGAATGATCCATGTTTCCGTGAACTATTATAACACCGCATGGGCCTGGCATTTTAAGTTTTAGATAAGCGTAGTGCAGAACCGCATTGAAGCGGGCAAACGTTGTTCGTCCGAGTAGTGTGTGATAGCCACTGCAGAAAGCGACGATGTCGAAGATTAAGTCATCTCTTCGAAGTTGTCCGGCGAACCGAATACGACCTCCAATATGATTGAGCCCATGCAGCGGGACTCTACACCAGGTATTACTCTTTTAAAGGTAGTTTTAGTGGGTTTGTTTCTCGATGAGTCAATACCCATTTTTCGGACCGTGTCCTGATAGAGCAGATTAAGACTGTTGCCGCCGTCCATGAGGACTCTTGTGAGGTGGAATCCATCAATAATTGGATCAAGGACTAATGTGGCTGAACCTCCATGACGGATACTGGTCGGATGGTCCCTGCTATCGAAGGTGATCGGGCATACTGACCACGAGTTGAATTTTGGGGCGACTGGCTCTATCGCATAGACGTCCCTTAACGTGCGTTTGCGCTCCCTTTTGGGGATGTGGTTAGCGTATATCATGTTCACCGTCTTGACTTCGGGGGGAAATTTCTTTTGTCCCCCTGTGTTCGGTGGGCGAGGCTCCTCATCGTCATCCTCGCTGGCGATCCTTTCCCCGTGTGTTCGGCGTTTAACTTGTCGGCCTGTTTGAAGACCCAACAGCTTCTGTTGGTATGGTTAGAAGGCTTGTCAGGGGTGCCGTGAATCTGGCAAGGTTGATCGAGTATTCAGCCTAGGATAGATGAGCCGTCCTTGTTTCTTTTGACTGGCCTCTTCCATTGACCGGGCTTGGAGCCACTGAATCCGGCATTGACCGCCGTGTCTTCGGTGTTATCAGTGTTGCCTTGACGCTTGTTTTTGTTGCATCGGGGCCTGCCATTTATGTTCTTTGCTTCAGAAGTGCTAGGATCGCTAGTACTATTGCTGCTGCCCGCAAGCCAGCTATCTTCGCCCGCGCAAAAGCGAGTCATGAGTGATGTGAGCGCTGCCATAGACTTCGGCTTTTCTTGGCCGAGGTTTCGGGCAAGCCACTCCTCACGGATGTTGTGTTTGAAGGGTGCTAGAGACTCAGTGTCCGGACAGTCGATGATTTGGTTCTTTTTGACTAGGAATCGAGTCCAGAATTTTTTGGCTGACTCTCCGGGCTGCTGGACTATGTGACTAACGTCATCGGCGTCCGGGAGCCGGATATAGGTGCCCTGGAAGTTGTCCCTAAAGGCATCCTTCACGTCTTCCCAACTCCCGATAGAGTTTTCGGGGAGGTTGTTTAACCAGTGCCGAGCTGGTCCCTTAAGCATAGGGGGTGCGCGGCGCCTCTATATCGGGCCACATCACGGTGCAGTTCGGATGGAGTACGTATGCGGTTTTCTGGCCGGGTGAAGTTATGCTTGTCGCGCCAGGCTTGATGGCCATGTTCTCGCGCTGGGGCTCGGCTCCTTGATCCGTATATAGATCTGGTCTGACCAGCTCTATTATCCAGGTCCTGTCGTAGGTCGTAAGTGTATCATGCGGCTGCTGTCTCTTTACCTTTACGGTGGGGTGGTACAGGCGGGTGTTCGGCTTGAGTTGCCGCTTTGTCTCGGCCACGTGGTGGTTGGTCAGGTCCATCAGTAGTATTACACTTGGGCGGTATAGGCTCTGGGGCCTCATCGTCGAATTGGGGTAGCAGCTTGCGCTTTGGGTAACTCTTGGTTGGGCGTCTGAGGCCGTATTCCTCGGCTGCCAAGACATTCGTCCATCTGTCATTGCGCAGATCCTGATCAGCTTGAAGCTACTGCTGCTTCTTTTTCAAGCTTCTTGCAGCGGCTATGAGCCGGCACTAAAAGCGCTCTTGTTCGAAGGGTTCCTCTGGCAAGATGAATTCTTCGTTGCCAACGCTCTCGTCTTCTTCGGAGATTGGTGTGTAATCATCATCCCCCGAACCCTCGTTCCCGATGGGACTGTCGGGGTTGACTTGCCCCTCCTCCCAATCATCATGTTCGGATGTTGGTTCGACCGGGGCATCTTGGTCTTCCGCGTTATCCGGAGTATTGTCGTCTTTAGTGCCTATATTGCTGTCTTTTTCTCAGCGCGGTTTAGAACGACGCCGCTGACGACGACGCTTGGTGGTGCCTCAGGGGAATTATTCTTGACTGGGCCCTTCCCACCTTCGCCGTTATATTCTTCGGGTGTATCCACCATATACACGTCATACGTAGAGGCTGTTGAGTTCTATGGTAGGGTGCGTCGACTACAAATTAAAATTTTCCTACGCGCAAAACATCCAAGAACATGCTACAGGAGATGGATCACAGATTGTTAACACTAGACGCGCAGTGCCGTGCAGCGGAAGAAGAGTTGGGGCAGTGCATTCTCTTGGATTGTCTCCTCCTCGTCCGATCTCCCTCGAACAGCCGGTCATCCGATCCGACGTACAAGTTTGCCGGAGCGGCGCAAGTGCAGCGCCTCTAACGATATCCACGCGTGCAGGAGGAACACCGTGCGGCGGACTGCTAGGTCCGATCACACAGTCGGCGGCGAGTGGAGGTGGCTATTCGCAACACATGCAAACCCTAGTCGCAGCGCCGAAGCGATCAACCACATGAGTGTGCCGCACCTCCACTTTATATAGGCGTCCGTCGCAGGCTCGACACTTGGGCCTCGCACGGAACCTAAAGCCCAAATGTCTACTTGGCCACAATCCGAATACAGCTCGGATCACATCCGACCAGTGTCCTCGGATCCGACCTTGTAGGTTCCTTCCCTTAAGCGTGCGACCCCTTAGGTTCAAGTCAGCTTGGTCACAGTTCTAATCACCTCCGACCTGCACGGTTGGTAGCGGCCTCTAGCAAGGCGTGCCGACCACCAAGCAGACTATGAAACTGGTTAGGCAAACTTGTACAACGTGTCACACTTCTGTTCCGTTTGCCTCATGATATATGTTGTCGGGCTCAATGCAAGACTGTCATCCTTGTTCTAGCCCGACCTCTTTCTCGTTCCAGTGATGCCGACCACAATCGGGATTATCTCATATTCCTTGTCGCATGGCCATGCTTATCCTGGTCAGTTCACACGAGGGGCCCAGAGTATATCTCTCCTTATCGGAGGGGCAAATCCCATCTTGCTCGACCATGTCTCGCAGCATGGGACTAGACAAACCCGAAACCTACCTTTGTAACTACCCAGTCACGGAGTAGCGCTTGGTCGGCCCAAAGCAAGTCTGTCACCATCCTGAGTACATGCATCAGCTCGGGTCTTAGGACATAGATGTATGTTGTACTAGAGACTCACAGATGACATATCGTTGCGTCTCATAGTTGGGTCTGTCCGACTCGGACCTTATCTCGACTCGGATTCGACTATGTCAAATCCAACCAGACCTTTCCAAGTCCATATTATCCGGTTAGCATCCAATGCTCCATGGCTAGTGAGACCAAGCCATCGACCGTGTCATATGCTAGTCTAGTCGGCTATGCATCCACACAGCCCTTTCGACTAGGGACCTTTTAGGACAGTCATCATACAATGCATAGTCCCACAAACAAGGCACATACTTGCTGATACACATCATTGATAATGTCCAGGGACTATCTTTATTCATAAACACATAGGAAATATCATCATACATGATTGCCTTTAGGGCATATCTCCAACAGTCTCCCACTTGCACTAGAGTCAATCAAATAGACATCGAATGGACATAGCTCTAACGTGCCCCTCATGCTTGGGTTGTGGAAGCGGCTTAGTCAACAGATCTGCAACATTTGCATCCGTGTGAATCTTGCATAACTCTACATCACCATTCTTTACGATCTTTTGTATCAGGTGATATTTCCGATCTATGTGTCTAACCTTGTGGTGATTCCTCGGCTCCTTGGCTTGTGCGATGGCACCAGAATTATCACAATAAAGGTCCAACGGTTTAACCGAGGCTGGGAAAATACCAAGATCATCCAGAAAATGCCGGATCCAAACACCTTCCTTTGAAGCTTCACAAGCCACAATGTATTCAGCTTCTGTGGTAGAATCGGCCATCGTATCCTGCTTGGAACTCATCCAGTGCACTGCTCCTCCGTTCAAGACGTACACGAATCTGGACTGTGATCGACAATCATCTTTGTCGGTTTGGAAACTAGCATGGGCATAACCCCTTACGACGAGCTCTTACTCACCTCCATAAACTAGGAACATCTTTTTTGTCCTTTTCAGGTACTTCATAATAGTCTTTACCGCTGCCCAGTGACTCTCACCTGGGTTGGCCTGGTATCTGCTTGTTAGGCTTATTGCAAAAGCAACATCAGGCCTTGTACATATCATGGCATACATGATGGATCCGATTGCCGAGGCATACTGAATCCTATTCATCCTGCTTCGCTCATCAGATGTCAAAGGACTCCGAGTCTCGCTTAGCCTTATACCATGTGAGAGTGGCAAGAACCCTTTCTTTGCCTCACTCATGTTGAACCGCCTCAACACTTTATCTATGTACGTGCTCTGGCTTAAGCCGAGCAACCTTGTCGATCTATCTCTATAGATCTTAATGCCTAAAACATAGACGGCCTCACCAAGGTCCTTCATCGAAAACTTGCCATTCAATGATTCCTTGACCGAGTTTAGCATCGAAACATTGTTCCCGATCAACAATATGTCATCCACATACAAGATCAAAAACACTATTGAGATCCCACTTAACTTCTTGTATAAACAAGAGTCCTCTTCGCTTTTGATGAATCCGAGATCAGTGACGACCTCATCAAAACGAATGTTCCAACTCCGAGATGCTTGCTTCAACCCATAAATGGATCTCTTGAGCTGTCATACCTTACTAGTGCTAGTCGGATCGACAAAACCCTCGGGTTGTATCATATACACGTCCTCGGTTAAATTTCCGTGAAGGAAAGCCGTTTTGTCATCCATCTGCCATATCTCGTAATCGAAATATGCAGCTATAGCTAGTATGATCCTCACCGACTTCAGCATCGCTACCGGCGAGTAAGTCTTGTCATAGTCAATTCCTTGAACTTGTCCATAACCTTTAGCGACAAGCCGAGCTTTGTGGATCTGAACATTTCCATCCACATCGGTTTTCTTCTTAAAGACCCATTTGCAACCAATGGCAGTTACGCCGGGTGGCGGATCAACCAAGTCCCAGACTTGATTCTCATCCATGGACTTTAACTCGGATCTCATGGCCTCCAGCCATGCCTTGGAATCTGGGCTCACCATCGCTCCCGCATATGTGGCCGGCTCGTCGCTTTCTAGCAACAATACATCGCGCACTCTGCGCAATCTTTCCGACCTCCGTGATTCCGGTGCCGCTTCCACTACAAGTTCCCCGACTGACTCCGGTATGATCTCATCACCAATCGAGCCGTCCTCGAGTGGTCCTCGAATTTCTTTGAGTCGAACCGTCCTCCCACTGGCCTCCCGACTGAGAAACTCTTTCTCAAGGAAAACCCCGTTCCGAGAAACAAACACTTTGTTCTCTTCCCGGTTGTAGAAGCTATATCCCAATGTTTCCCTCGGATATCCCACGAATATGCATTTATCTGACTTAGGTGTAAGCTTGTCTGACATAAGTCGCTTGACAAATGCTTCACAACCCCAAATATTTAGAAAAGACAAACTGGGACTCTTCCCGGTCCACATCTCATGTGGTGTCTTGTCTATGGATTTTGATGGTACCCTGTTAAGTGTGAAAGCTCCTGTTTCTAGAGCGTATCCCCAGAATGACAAGGGTAAATCCAATTTGCTCATCATAGACCGGACCATGTCCAACAAGGTCCTATTCCTCCGTTCCGACACGCCGTTTCTCTGTGGCGTACTCGAAGGTGTGAGCTGAGGTACTATACCTCGACTTTTCAGATGATCATCAAACTCTTGGCTCATGTACTCACCTCCACGATCAGATCGCAGAAGCTTCATAGTCTTGCCGAGCTGATTCTCAACCTCTTTCTGAAACTCTTTGAACTTTTCAAAAGTCTCCGACTTGTGCCTCATCAAATAGATATATCCATATCTACTCAAGTCATCGGTAAAAGTCATGAAGTATTGATAGCCACCTCTGGCGGTTGTGCTCATTGGATAACACACATCACTATGTATAAGTTCCAGTAGCTCAGACGCCCTCTCGCAACTCTTTGCGAAAGGAGACTTAGTCATCTTGCCTAGCAAGCATGATTCACATGTCTCGAATGACCCGAAGTCGGACGAAGTTAGGAGCCCATCATCATGGAGCTTCTTCATGCGTTTCAGACTTATGTGTCCAAGCCGGCAATGCTAGAAGTATGTCGGATTTATCTCATTAGGCTTATGCCTCTTGACATTCACGTTATAGACTGGTTCCTGTTCTAGATTCAATATAAATAGACCATTTATAATGGGTGCATAGCCGTGGAACATACCATTCAAAAATATCGAACAACAATTGTCCTTTAAATTCAATTCATAACCTTGATTCATCAAACATGAGGCAGAAATAATGTTCCGACTAAGTGCAGGAATGTAATAACAATTATTCAATTCCATTATGAATCCGGAAGGAAGCTGGAGCTGCATCGTGCCGACCTCCAACGCAACAACTCTTGCTTTGTTGTCGACCCTGATGTCAATCTCCCCTTGTGCCACACGCCTAGTTCTTACCAGCCCCTACATCGAGTTGCAAATATGAACAACCGATCCGGTATCAAATACCCAAGAGATACTAGGTATGTCAGCAAGGTAAATGTCTATAACATATGCAACAAGTGTACCTTTGCCTGAAGAAGCATTTCCGGCCTTCTTGCCATGCTCTGCAAGCCACTTGCTACAGTTCCTCTTCCAGTGACCGGTCTCCTTGCAGTGAAAGCAAACGGTCTTCGAGTCCGGTCCAGACTTTGGCGCAGCGGCGGAGGTTATCGTCTCCGTGCCCTTTGCCTTAGCCTTTTTCTTGGACCAACTCTTCTTGAACTTAGCCGATTTCTGCACCATCAACACTTGATGCGTGCCTTTCTTAATATCCTGCTCTGCCACTTTGAGCATCCCATGCAATTCAGTGAGCTTCTTATCCATGCCATGCATATGATAGTTCAAGATGAACGTCCCATAGCTGGGCGGAAGAGAACCCAGAACAGCATCCGTAGCCAGCTCATCCAAGAGCGGGAAGCCCAAACGATCCAAAGCTTGCACATACCCGATCATCTTGATCACATGTGGGCTCAGTGGATCACCTTAATTCAGCTTGAAATCCATCAAGGATCGCCAGACGTTGAACCTTTCGGTCCTAGCCTGTGTCTGAAACATGCTCTTGAGACTCTCGATCATATCGTAAGCCTCAACATTTTTGAAATGTTGTTGCAAATCGGGCTCCATACAAGCCAGCATCAGAAAGCTGATCTCCGTTGATTCATCAATGAGTTTCTGGTAGGCATTCTTAGTTGTGGCATTAGCATTATCAGCGGGTTCCTCTGGAAGTGGATCCTCTAGAACATGTTCCTTTTTATCGTGCTTGAGAACAATTCTTAGATTTCTATACCAGGTGGTAAAGTTTGTTCCATTCAGTTTATCCTTTTCCAGAATTGTTTTCGATGCAAAGTTGGGTTGAGTAGGTGGTGCCATTGATCTACAACAGAAAATATGCAATCACTAAGCAATGTGTTTATGCAGAGTAATTCAAGCCTAAACAGAAATACTCCCACTGAAGTTGGCATCCCTCCGCAAACTCTCAGTGATTCAGGATCCGACTAGCATGCGACTAGTGAGCTTTAGCATCACTGCTAGCCAACATACCTATCTGGTAAGCAACTCCTTGGTAATCATATCTCTATACGACTCCTGTCGGTCGGGAAGGTATCTCATACCCTGGCTCCCAACCTTCTTTGCCACAAGGCCCAAAACCGTTTTGATAGCCTTGTCAAGTTAACCTAATGCAGTGCATGTCCGTGTCCGACATGAAGCCTTCAGTTCAAGGACACCCAGCAGCACCCCAATTTTATGAGCCCATTACTAGACGTACTTGGCGTGCGAACGTGCAACATCGGGGATGGCAATTCGCTTGATATTCATGAGGGATCATTCTACCATTCTAACATGCATAGAAACAAAGAAACATAACAATCACAAATATAACACATATTGTGAAATAGTATGGCTCCTTCATGGATGTTCTTCCAGGTCGGCTCCGGCTCCGATGACCATCTACGAACTCCATCTTGTTTGTCACGCCGGGACGCCAAGCCACCAACCTAATCTCTATTATCCAACTACTACAACTAGTAATGAATTTTACATAGAGTCACAAGTCGACACGCAGGTCGTTATACAATATAATGACAACACTTTGGCTCCTGTCGGCTGACAAACATGACACGCAGGCCACGTATAAATTACACACATGCATCACATACACATGAGCCATACTATTCACATCAAACCTGCAAAACAAAGTTATGCATAGAATCGCATTCTAAGGGTTTGTGTGTCGGGTACGAAATACACGGTAGCCGGTTAGTGGCCGGGGTTCGAAGGGGCAGCGCACGACGTTTTCGGAAATCACAGATCACATCTGAACTCCGATCACGCTGAATTTTCTGATCTGACAGATCTTATCGATCATCGCGAATCCGATTCGGATTTACGTTTCACTGTTAACCCCGATGGCGGATAACCGACCGGTAGGGGTAGATCGTGTTACGACCTCATCGATCCCGATTTACTGAAAACATAGCCTCAACGATCCCCATGTGCAGTTGATCACATCAACCGTGCACATAGCCAATCTTATCAACGACAACAGATCTCATCTGCCGCCTCCACATATCTAATATGCATACGATCTGAATCCAAATCCTATAGCAGAGGCACTGATACCACTGTTGAGTTCTACGGTAGGGTGCGTCGACTGCAAATTAAAATTTTCCTACACACAGAACATCCAAGAACATGCTACGGGAGATGGATCACAGATTGTTACCACTAGACGCGCAGTGCCGTGCAGCGGAAGAAGAGTTGGGGCAGCGCGTTCTCTTGGATTGTCTCCTCCTCGTCCGATCTCCCTCGAACAGCCGGTCGTCCGATCCCACGTACAAGTTCGCCGGAGCGGTGCAAGTGCACCGCCTCTAACGGTATCCGCGCATCCAGGAGGAACACCATGCGGTGGACTGCTAGGTCCAATCACACAGTCGGCGGCAAGTGGAGGTGGCTATTCGCAACACATGCAAACCCTAGTCGTAGCGCCAAAGCGATCAACCACATGAGTGTGCCGCACCTCCACTTTATATAGGCGTCCGTCGCAGGCTCAACACTTGGGCCTCGCACGGACCCTAAAGCCCAAATGTCTACTTGGCCACAATCCGAATACAGCTCGGATCACATCCGACCAGTGTCCTTGGATCCGACCTCGTAGGTTCCTTCCCTTAAGCGCGTGACCCCTTAGGTTCAAGTCGGCTTGGTCACAGTTTGGTTCACCTCCGACCTGCACGATTGGTAGCGGCCTCTAGGAAGGCATGTCGACCACCAAGCAGACTATGAAGCTGGTTAGGCAAACCTGTACAATGTGTCACACTTCTGTTCCCTTTGCCTCATGATATATGTTGTCGGGCTCAAGGCGAGACTGTCATCCTTGTGCTAGCCCGACCTCTTTCTCGTTCTAGTGATGACGACCACAATCCGGATTATCTCATAATCCTTGTAACATGGCCATGCTTATCCTGGTCAGATCACACGAGGGGCCCAGAGTATATCTCTCCTTATCGGAGGGGCAAATCACATCTTGCTCGACCATGTCTCACGTCATGGGACTAGACAAACCCGAAACCTACCTTTGTAACTACCTAGTCACGGAGTAGCGTTTGGTCATCCCAAAGCATGTCTGTCACCATCCCGAGTACATGCGTCAGCTCAGGTCTTAGGACATAGAACGTATGTTGTACTAGAGACTCATAGATGACATATCGTTGCGTCTCATAGTTGGGTCTGTCTGACTCGGACCTTATCTCGACTCAGATCTGACTATGTCGAATCTGACCAGACCTTTCCAAGTCCATATTATCCGGTTAGCATCCAATGCTCCATGGCTAGTGAGACCAAGCCATCGACCGTTTCATATGCTAGTCTAGTCGTCTGCTCGTCCACACAGCCCTTTCGACTAGGGACCTTTTAGGACAGTCATCATACAATGCATAGTCCCACAAACAAGTCATGTACTTGCTGATACACATCATTGATAATGTCCAAGGACTATCTTTATTCATAAACACATAGGAAATATCATCATACATGATTGCCTCTAGGGCATATCTCCAATAGAGGTAGCCGTCCAGCGACCGGTAAGCGGCGGGTTCTGGCCTTGTTCTTCTTCGGCATCATCGTCCATGCCGTCGATGTCCTCGAAAGCGTAATCAAGTATGGCGGTTAAGTCTTCGATGGTGGCTATGAAGTGGGTGGTGGGTGGGACGTAAAACTCCCTGCTCTCAGCCCCTAGTGCAGGCTGGGTCATAGTTTGGCAGCGGTTCTTCCGTAATGGCAAGAGATCGCATTAGATCCAGAGCCTCGTTTAAGGGCGAGGTATGGACAAGGAAGCGACAGTCCGTGGAGCAGGACGGGACAAGAGTTCTCTGGCCGAGCTCGTGCAACACGGACCTCGAGAGTTCGGAGCTGGTATGCAGAGGTGAATCCGGCTCGGTGAGGATAAAGAAATCCATGAGTGACTTTGGGCCGACCGGTGAAGTGATTCCCTCCATATCTCCAGTGTTGAGCTCTATGGCTGTGAGGAGCCCAACGGGTTCTAAATTCCCGTCTTCGGACTCGGTGAGGAGTTTCGGGTCTGAGGCCGGAGCAGGGGTTGAGGCCGCGAACCCTTGGAACATCAAGTCTCCTAGGATATCAGCGACATAGTTTCCAGATGGCCAATCGAATTGGCGCGCAGTGCGAAGCCGCCGAATACGAAGATTTGGTTGGGGAGAAAAGTCTCCCTCAGGGCGGTGTTGTTGTGGATGGTTGATGGAGCCATCGAGCCTTATGGTGATGACACAGTGGAACTCTCAACGAAAGCACCAATGCCGGTGTCAAAACCGGCAGATCTCGGGTAGGGGGTCCCGAACTGTGCTTCTGATGATCGAAGGTAACAAGGAGGTAGGGGACACGATATTTACCCAGGTTCGGGCCCTCTTAACGGAGGTAAGACCCTACTTCCTGCTTGATTGACTATGATGAATATAGGGGTTACAAGAGTTGATCTACCTCAAGATCGTAATGGCTAAACCTTAGATGTCTAGCCTGTATGGTTGTGACCTTGCCCTACGGACTAAACCCTCCGGTTTATATAGACACCCAAGGGATCTAGGGTTGTACAGAGTCGGTTACATAAGAAGGAAAGTGCATAATCCGAACGCCAAGCTTGCCATCCACGCAAAGGAGAGTCCCATCCAAACATGGGGAAGGTTCTTCTATCTTGTATCTTCATGGCCCATCAGTCCGGCCCACATCACATAGCCCAGACGCCCGAGGACCCCTATGTCCAGGACTCCCTCACCTATGCCTTAGCCATAGGTTCTATCATGTATGCTCTGCTGTGTACTAGACCTGATGTGTGCCCTGCCATACGTTTGGCAGGGAGGTACCAAAGTAATCCAGGAGTGGATCACTGGACAACGGTCAAGAACATCCTGAAGTACCTGAAAAGGACCAAGGATATGTTTCTCGTTTATGGAGGTGACAAAGAGCTCGTCGTAAATGGTTAAGTTGATGCTAGTTTTGACACTGATCCAGATGACTCTAACTCCCAAACCAGATACATATTTATATTGTATGATGGAGCTGTCAGTTGGTGTAGTTCCAAGCAAAGCGTCGTGGCAGTATCTACATGTGAAGCGGAATACATAGCTGCAAATGAAGGAGTCTGGATGATGGAGTTCATATCCGATCCGGGTGTAATACCCAATCCATCAGGTCTAATGAAAATCTTTTGTGACAACACTGGAGCAATTGCCTTGGAGAAGGAATCCAGGTTTCACAGACGCTTCAACTCCATTCGTGAACAGGTCAAGGATGGAGACATAGAAGTTTGCAAAATACATACGGATCTGAATGTGGCAGACCCGTTGACTAAACCTCTTCCACGAGCAAAATATGATCAACACCAAGACTCCATGGGTGTTAGATTCATTACAATGTAATCTAAACTATTGTCTCTAGTGCAAGTGGGAGATTGAAGGAAATATGCCCTAGAGGCAATAATAAAGTTTTTATTTTATATATTTCCTTATTCATGATTTATTATTCATGCTAGAATTGTATTGATCAGAAACTTAAATACATGTGTGAATACATAACAAATACCGTGTCCCTAGTAAGCCTCTACTAGACTAGCTCGTTGATCAAAGATGGTTAAGGTTTCCTAACCGTAGACATGTGTTGTCATTTGATAACGGGACCACATCATTAGGAGAATGATGTGATGGACTAGACCCATCTGTTAGCTTAGCATATTAATCGTTCAATTTGTTGCTATTGCTTTCTTGATGACAAATACATATTCCTTCGGCTATGAGATTATGCAACTCTCGGATACCGAAGGAATACCTTGTGTGCTATCAAACGTCACAGCGTAATTGGGTGATCATAAAGATGCTCTATAGGTATCTCCGAAGGTGTTTGTTGAGTTGACATAGATCGAGATTAGGTTTTGTCACTCTGAGTATCGGAGAGGTATCTCTGGGCCCTCTCAGTAATGCACATCATAAGCTTGCAAGCAAATGACTAAGGAGTTAGTTATGAGATGATGTATTACGGAATGAGTAAAGAGACTTGCTGGTAACAAGATTGAACTAGGTATGAAGGCCAAGTAACATACCGACAGACAAAGGGAATTACGTATGTTGTCATAACGATTCGACCGATAAAGATCTTCGTAGAATATGTAGGAACCAATATGGGGATCCAGGTTCCGCTATTGGTTATTGACCGGAGAGGTGTCTCGGTCATGTTTACATAGTTCTCAAACCCGTAGGGTCCGCACGCTTAACGTTCGTTGACGATATAGTGTTATATGAGTTATATGATATAGTGATCGAATGTTGTTCGGAGTCCCAGATGAGATCACGGACATGACGAGGAGCTCTGGAATGGTACGGAGGTAAAGATTGATATATAGGACAATGGTATTCGGACACCATAATAGTTTCGGAGTGCACTGGGTAGTCAACGGGTCACCCGAAGGAGTTCCGGAAACCCCCGACAAGTCTATGGGCTTAATGGGCCAAAGGAGGGGACATACCAGCCCACTAGGGTGCTGGTGTGCCCCTCTACATGGCCGGCCGGCCCTAGGGGAAGGAAAGGGGAGGGGTGGCCCCTCCTGCCTTTCCCTCCTCAGGAGAGAAAGGAAAGGAGGTGGCGCCACCTCCTCCTTCCTTCCTCCCGCACTCAAGTAAGGAAAGGGGGGGGCCACTTGGGAGAGACCCCAAGTAGGATTCGGCCTACTTGGGGCGCCTCCTTGGCCGTTCCTCCCTCCCCCACCTATATATATGTGGTAGGGGGCGCCACACATAACCACGACAAGTTCTTAGCCATGTGCAGCACCCCCACTCCATCGTTTACACCCTCGGTCATATTTTCGTAGTGCTTAGGCGAAGCCCTGTGGAGATAGCATCACCATCACCGTCACCATGCCGTTGTGCTGCCGGAACTCATCCACTACCTCGCCATCTTACTGGATCAAGAAGGCGTGGACGTCACCGACACTACAAAAAAATACACTTCCGTGATGATACGTGTTTGTCACAGTAGGTCGCGTTTTTTGTCATGCATGTACATCCATGACAAATTTATGACAGAATCAAGATAGTCATACATGTGCTGTCGTAGAAGTGTTCCATGACATTACCAAAATTATCATCACGGAAGTGTCCACTTCCATGACGATAAATCACGCGTCACAGAAGTGCTTTCGTCAAGGGTGACCGACACGTAGCATCCACCATAACGGAACGTCGTTAAGCTATCGGGTCGGGTTTTGGATCCGATAACCCGTTAACAGCCCCGACCAATGGGGATTTTCCACGTGTAAAATCATCATTGGCTGGAGGAAACACGTGTCGGCTCATCGTTGGGACAGATGTCATCTGCTCATTGTACCAAAGGCGCCTATGATATGGCGACATGTGGCACGGCCCAACAGAGGCCCATTCCTGTGAAAAGGCCGGCCCATTTGACTTGGTCAAAAGGTGGCGGGCCGGCCCACGGAAAGCCTGTTAACGGCATGTTCGCATATAGCCCATTTATAGCCCGCTAACCCAGGGCCCGTTACGCCCTATCTGAATTAGGCCCAGTAGCGTCATCTGGGCCGTCCAATATGATTCAGCCCGTTTTAACTTCCGGCCCATGTGTGGCCCATGACTTCTTTCGGCCCATATGAGGACCTTTGTAACTCTTGGCCCATTAACGGCCCGTAATGAACAGTGTACCACTTTATACCCATTAACGGCCCGTTATTCCGTTGGGCCATTTCCAGCCCAAGTTATCTTTCGGCCTTCTCAGGGCCCATTGATTCTTGGGCTCATTTGCAGCATTGGTTACATACGGCCCGTTACTGTCATTTTCTGCTTGTGGGCCAAATTCAGCCCGTCGTTACAGTCGGCCCGTTTGCGGACCGTTAATACGTTGGGTCGTTTTCATGTCAAAAAAAACCTGTTGGGCTGTTTTCATAGAGTTACCAAATACGGCCTATTAACGGCCCGTTATGGTCCACGAATAGTATGGCCCATGATTGGCGAAATGATGATAAACCCCGTAGAAGGCCCATGGATCCTACGGCCCGTATGAGGCCCATGGATAGTACGGCCCCTAGAAGGCCCATGGATCGTACGGCCCGTAGAAGGCCCATGGACCCTACGGCCTGTAGAAGGCCCATTGATCCCTAAGGCCCGTATAGAAGGTCGATGGATCCTACGGCCCGTATAGAAGGCCAATGGTCCTACGGCCGAACGAAGGCCCATGGATCATACGGCCTGCAGGAGCCCCATGGTTACGACAGTCCGTGTGTTGCCATGATTATTTTGGCCTAGTTACCAAAAATAGGCTATTATGGCCACTAGAAAAACACAGAAAAAGAACTGCAGTGACTACAAGCAAACAACTAAACAAGACAATAAGGAAATAAATAAGCAAGCAATTAAGGCTAGCCTATTACCGCTATTACACTTATTACATCCACTAGGCATCAAAGTTCGCCACCAGTGCAAATATAGGGAACAAAGCAGCATATTACATACACTGGCCGTCAAAATTGGCCACCAGTGCAAATAAACGCGGCAACAAAACAAGAGCATAACTGAAACAACTTTAGAAGAGCTCAAGAAACGTTATCCTGGGTATCCATCATGCTGGCAATAAGCTTAGCAAGCTGATTAGCTTTGTCTTGTTTGGCGCTAAAATCCTCCAACGCTTGCTATTGCACCAGAAAGTATGCATCTGAATGCTCCATGGACTTCCGCAATCCTTCCGCTTCTTGTCGCAGCGCAGCTAATCGATGTCTTTCAGCTTGTAGTTGAGACTCAAGAAACCGAACTGATTCAGACAGTGAGTTTGAATAGCTTGTGCAAGCGGTAGTGGCCAGTAACTTGAACACTAAACCAAGACAGGACTTTGGGGTTGTCTCGCTATCTTCAAGATAGTCTTCCTTAGCTGTTTTATCAGCTTTGTTGGAGACCAACAAGGATGTGTCACTATCCTGAACCTTATCTGCATTACTTCCTTTACCATTGCTTAATAAGGCACTCTTCCCCAATATTCTGTCAGCATTCTAAAAGAAGAAACAAGCAGACACATAACAAGTTTAGCATGTACTAGTATATGAAACTCATTTCGGTGAACCAGTTCATTAGTAAGGTGGACAGGATTAAACTACCAAGTCTTCTATTGCCAAGTACTAGTACATAATAAAAGCATCAAACCAACATATATCTATGTCCTATGGTCACTGCATTGTCTTGCCAAATCAAAATAGAGACATGGTTCAAATCATATTAGTTCAAGACAAAGCAACAGTGAAAGAATACAAAGCGTGGGAAACTACACGGCACAACAAGATTTCAGATGGGTACCACGGGTCTACATGTACAACAACACTATTGGCTCTATTGTGATGCTAGTAATGTGCATGATATGAAAGTCAACTGTATACACAATTGAAATTGAAATCAAAAGAGCTATTGATAACAGAAAACCTGTTAAAGAAACATGCGTGAACATACCTGTTGTGCCATTGGAGTTTCGATTGGATCCTTCAATTTAAAAATAAGTTTGTATCAGTAAATACAGTGATACAAGAGCAAAGCAATCATAGTTAAAAAAGGCGTGCCTAAGCGAGCGCTTAAGCGTGCCTAGGCTCTAGGCGTTGGCAAAACGCATTGCGCATAACTACGCTTAATCTGTGCATAACTGCGCATAAGCATGCGCTTTGGTCAGTAAAGCGCAAGGCGGTGGCAAAACGCACAATTAACGCCTAGCGCTTTTTTGAACTATGATAGCAATGGAATCTTAAATTAGATCAGTTGTTCTTCAGGTTTAGGCACTTGTTCTACATGAATAGAGTACAGTAAGACGCAAGAATAAAATACTTAAAAATAGAAAATGAGCTCATAGACCTTACCACATTCTTGGTTCGGGACCAGTACAGAACAAGGCGTTCCCAGTCATCGTCCAGTAAATGTGTCTCAGGAGAACGTAAGGGAATTTGATGAGTTTCTTTGCCGGTGAAGTACGTTTTGTTCAGATAATTCCGATACTGCCACCAAGAATTCTTGAAGATAGCAGAGGTATTAGCACAGGTTACCTCATCCTGAGTTTCCAAATTGGTCCTTCTCTATAGAGGAAAATGGGAAAATTTGTTGTATTATAACCATCATGGAGGTAGGATGTATGGGACGAAGCAAAGTAATTGCCATGAATAACATTACTTACACATAACTCCTGGACAAACACCTGCAACTGGCATTTTCCTTCATCTTCAGTATAATATTTCCAAGACGGGAAGATACGCATATACGATTTAACAACATCAAATGCGATAGATGCTAAACTACGACTGGCTGGTTGTGCTTCCTCCACAGGAATAGGCGTACTAACTGGTGGAGTTGGGGTCCGCCGTGATAGTACTGGCCCTTTGGGCACTGGAGCTGCCTTACTAACTGCTCTTGTTTGGGAGCTCTATGGTGGAGATGGTGCTGTGTCAACAGGAACTGGGTTACTATCTGCTGGGGTTGGGTTTAGATTGGGTGAAGCTGGTTCTCTGTCCATCACATTAGGGGTACAATCTGCGAGAGTTTGGGTTATGTGTGGTAGGGCTGGTTCTGGTGCATGTACAACCGGGGTGCTATCTCCACCAAGAGGTAGCACTATTTTATTTAAAGACCGTGTTTTTGTTCCACTAGATACTGGCATCACCCGCTCCAATTCAAATGGCTGATGTCGGTGTCAAAACCGGCGGATCTCGGGTAGGGGGTCCCGAACTATGCGTCTAGGCGGATGGTAACAGGAGACAAGGGACACGATGTTTTTACCCAGGTTCGGGCCCTCTCGATGGAGGTAAAACCCTACTCCTGCTTGATTGATATTGATGATATGGGTAGTACAAGAGTGGATCTACCACGAGATCAAGGAGGCTAAACCCTAGAAGCTAGCCTACGGTATGATTGTTGTTCGTCCTATGGACTAAAACCCTCCGGTTTATATAGACATCGGAGAGGGCTAGGGTTACACAGAGTCGGTTACAATGGTAGGAGATCTACATATCCGTATTGCCAAGCTTGCCTTCCACGCCAAGGAAAGTCCCATCCGGACACGGGACGAAGTCTTCAATCTTGTATCTTCATAGTCTTGGAGTCCGGCCGATGATGATAGTTCGGCTATCCGGACACCCCCTAGTCCAGGACTCCCTTAGTAGCCCCTGAACCAGGCTTCAATGACGACGAGTTCGGCGCGCATATTGTCTTCGGCATTGCAAGGCGGATTCCTCCTTCGAATAATTCATAGTAGATTGTGAACACCAGGATAGTGTCCGGCTCTGTAAAGTAAATTCCACATACCACCGTAGAGAGAATAATATTTACACAAGTTCAATCTGCTGACGTATTTTGTGGCGTGGCGTCACACCACTACCAAGCCTTTACTTGAATCGTTTTTATTATACCACCTCAGCGCGTTTAGCAAAGCGGTTTCCTTGGCACGTCTTGTCGAAGCAGAGATCGCGTTCCCCTTATTCCGAGATTCCCATCAATACGGACGTGGGTAACCCAACCGCGCCATTGATTGTGGTGCTTGGGAGATAAGCGAGTTTTACTAGGCTGGTGGGGACTCATAGTCTTCGTCCGCCCATATATAAGGGGATAAGGATCCACCTCTTTTACCTACGCCTTCTTCCTACTTTGCTTATCCATCTCCGCGCACTCGAGCTCCAGCGTCCAAGTCCACACATCTCACCTCGACCTTCTCCAGCCATGTCCGGAGCGGGAGGCAAGTGGATGGCCTCCTACGTTACGGAGGGGCACATAGAGAAGCTGCGCAACGCCGGATATCTGTCCAGCGACATCGTGCATCGGCTCCCCGACGAGGGGCAGCTCATCCCCCCCCCCCCCAGGCCCCATGAGGGGGTGGTATTCCTTCCCCATTTCCTCCGCGGACTGGGCTTCCCACTCCACCCCTTTGTCCGGGGGCTCATGTACTACTACGGCCTGGATTTCCACGATCTGGCCCCAAATTTCATCCTCAATATCTCGGCGTTTATCGTCGTGTGCGAGGCCTTCCTCTGCATCCAGCCCCACTTCGGCTTGTGGCTAAAGACCTTCAATGTCAAGCCGAATGTTGTGAAGGGCAGCCAAGCGGAGTGCGGAGGCGCCATGGTGGGCAAAATGCCCAACGTTACTTGGCTTGAGGGTGCCTTCATGGAATCCATCAAAGGGTGGCAATCGGGGTGGTTCTACATCACCGAGCCGCATGACCCTAAATGGGCAGTGGCTCCCGAATTCAGATCTGGCATCCCCATGCATCTCACCTCCTGAAAAGAGAAGGGCTTGCTTTGGGGTAGTTCGGAGGAGCTGACCGGGCTCCAGTCCTGTCTCCAGACCCTGGTGAACAAGAAGCTCAAGCTTGTCAACATGATCCAGGTCATGCTCGTCTGCCGGATTCTCCCCTGCCAGCAACGGGACTTCAATTTGTGGGAGTTCGATCCGGCACAGCACCGGACCTTGAGTGGGCTCTTCGACACTACGTACGAAGCTGCCTGGAGGGTGCTGTTCAAGGGCGCCGAAGCTCCCGCATCCGCAACCGAAGATCGCGGATTCTGCACGCAGCATCCGGCTGGCGAGGTAAGCTATGTTATCCTTTATGGGACACTCGCTTTTCATAGTTTGACTCTATGCAGGATCTAAACTCCCAATACCTTTAACAGGCCTGGCAGAAGACGTCCGGACAGGTTAACTGTCCGGCCCCCCTTCTAGAAGACCCAACGGACGCCCGTTTGACAGGGCTGCTGGTCCCAGCACTTTACGTAGTGCCGGAGAAGAAGGCCACGGGAACCCGAAGGAGTTCCCGGCGTCAGGTGGTATCGGACTCATCGTCCGATGACTCCGAGGCGGACTCCTCCCACGAGGACGAGGAGGAGAAGAAAGAGGCCTCTCCCCCAGTGGGGGGAGAGAAGAAGAGGAAGGCCTCCCCAATGAGGGAGGCCGAAGGGTCCAAGAAGGGAAGGACCCATCCCCCGGACTGTTCCGCCCACGTTGGCGACAGCAACGAGGAGTGGCCCTCAAGGGCCAAGCCTTGGCGAGATCGTAAGTATCCGGACTCCTAGATGATTTATAATTTTTCTTTTTTCCACACGGTGTCTTTCTAATGCCGCATACAACATGTAGTCCGCCCAAGGATGATCTTCCCGCTTCGTCGAGCGGGTCCTTGGGCACGTCAGATATGGATTCTCTTCGGACCGCCTCCACCCCCCGTGACGCTGACGACGTCGAGGTGGGATCCCAGGAAGGGACCCGCCAAGAGGAGGAGGCCCCGGAGGTGCCGCAGGGCAACCTCCCGGACTTTGTACCGGACTCCCACCGGAACCTGCAGTGGTTCCAGAGTCCGGCGAGCGGCCCCTTCGTAAGAAGGGAAAGACTGTGACACCAACAGCCTCCGTCCAACCGAAGGCGCCGAATAACTTGCTGGAGGCGCTCAACAGCGCTTCCATCAAAGAAGAACACCGCACTGTCATGAGTGCGGTGATTCAGAAGGTTCAGCACGCCAAGAGCGGCTGACCGAAGCCTGCAGCAGCCTTCTAACAGGCTTTGAGGTAAGAATTTTATGATATGTAATATAATACCGCATAGACAGTAGCCCCTGATGCTCGGTTCGGTGTTCGGAAACAAAAGCCGGACTGAGGATCTAAAAAGATATACGCAGGAGTCTGAAAAAATATGTCAATATGGGATTGCAGGCTGCGCTGCTGACCTCTGCCGCACTGACTGCGGAGGTAAATACCTTGAAGCAGAGCCTCGAGCTTTCCGAGAGCGAGCTCAGCCGTGCCAAGAAGCAGCTCGAGGACAAGGAAGGTGAGTAACACCGTATTAAAATTGTACCTTACATAAAAGGATTTGGTTGCAAGAGAAATAACGAGGATAACGTGGGTACTCCAGGGGCTACGAACAAGGTGGCAACCCTGAAGGAGGCGGTGTCCGCGGCCGAACGCAATGCGGCCGCAGAACGAGCCGAGCGAGAGAAGCAGGAGGCGCGGGTGGCGGAGGTACAGCAAGAGCTCCAGGCTCTCGTGGAAAAGCACGAGAGTTTGGAGCGTGACTCGAAGACTCGAGAGTCCGAGCTTGCGTCAGCTCTTGAGAGTGCCAAAGCCGCTAAGGCCGAAGCCCACAAGGCCCTCCAGGAGATCAAGGATTTGAAGAAAATAGCGGCGGGTAAGGCATTTTTCATGCAAAGCAAGCATGTGAATGTGAATTACCTATTACTTACCCCAATTCGGAGCTCTCCAGGAGCGTTCGCAGATCTACCTCGTAGCGTGTCCGATGCTGCCGCTTTCTACCGGGCCGAGGAGGGGAGCTCGACGGAGAAGGTCTTCTGGTCTCAGTATGCTAAGGTCGGACATCCGGTGCCCCTTAGCGACCAGCTGAAGCAGCTGGTCGAGCTCCACAAGGTGGCTGAACAGGCCATGAAGGGCCTCATAGTTCGGCTGTGGCCCAAGGAGGCCATGCCTGGGAGCTACTTCGGCCTGGTACAGCGGTTGGTGGATGCGTGTCCCTGGGTTGAAGTCGTCAAGCACTCCGCCTGCATTGAAGGTGCCCGTCGGGCCCTTGCCCGTGCAAAGGTGCACTGGGGCAGGATGGACGCTGAGAAGCTTGTGACGGACGCGCCACCGACAGGCAAGGAGTATCGCACGCCCGAGATGTATTATAAGAGTGTCCTGAAGGGTGCCCGCATGATTGCGGGTGAGTGCTCCAAAGATGTAATATTTGAGTAAACTCGCATTTTGTTATCCTGTGCGCTGAAAACTTTGTTCATATGGGCTAAGCAATGCTTGTTAATTTAAAATATTACCTTCTGTGCGGCCGTTTATCAAATCTGAGAGATGGCAAGTCATCGGCTTCAGCCCGCATGCCGCGAGTGCTGGGGTGTTCGGGATAAACTTGAGCGCTCTTGTTCCCATTTTTGGGTCCATCTAGGGAGGCGCTCAACACAACGAACGAGGCAACCGGACTTATAATGCTTGAACACTCTCACTTAGCCATACAATTCTATAATTTTAAATTTCGGCGAAGCCCCTAGTGTTCGGAAGACCGAGTTCGGGGCCCTATCCATGCCTGGGCCGGACAAAGCCGGTTCCTCGCTCTAAGCGGCATAAGTCTTTAGGGACTTGAAAAAACCTCTCGAACAGCAACCAGCTCTCCCCTTATCATGATGGTCAGTTTTAGCTTTCTCCACTGAGGCGCTCGCCCAGCTCAACTGGGGCGCAATCGCAGTGGTTCTCCCAGTGCTACCTTAGCCATACCACTGAACATAAGGTACCAAAACATGGGAGCCGGGCAAACCCAACTATTGACCCAAGACATGATTCGGAGCCGATGCATATAATGCTATAAGTTCGGGGTGCCGCACTTGTGGAAGTGTTTGGACTTATCACACCATAATGTGGGGAACTTAAGCCCCTGGTGTATTTAGCTGTGCCAAAGTGTACAGATGCAACATGTCATAAATGAACACATGTATAAGAAAGAAATGCAATTATAAGCAAAAAGCGATCATTGTTTATTCAAGAAATACTGCCATGAATGCAGAACGATACAAATAGTGCGGTAAGCAAGGGATGGGACTATTAAACATGTCCCCCTCCAGGGGTAGGCTGTGGAATGGTGTATAAAACAGATTTAATGCTCGTAATGGAGACCACCTGGATACTCGTCGTAGCCTTTCTCCTTCCCTGGCTGTTGCATCGTGAGTTCGGCAGGTCTACTGCCAGACAGGGCCTCTGGTGAACAGAGTCCTGTGGGTAAGAAAAAAGAAAAAGTAAAAATAATGACACACTTGGGAGCCCCTGGTGAGGTTAAGCTGCATTCTGGGCCTGTCGTGGTCATGCCCCTTCCCCTATGCCCATGGTATCTCCAGAGCATAATGATGTACGCGAAGGGCCAGTCTTGCAATTTTGCAAGGGCTGGGGTTGGGGCCGCATTGCTACGCGTGCTCGGAACGTGCCAGGTGGTCTTGTTGTAGGTTACTCCGGGCGCGTTTAGCCATGTCCGGTCGCTTAACGGACGGACTCAAGAATTGCCTTAAGAGGCTGCTCTGTACTTCTGCCGCGAGAGCCGCTGTGTGTTCCTCCATTCGGAGGGAGCGTTCAGTGTTTCCGTTGAACGTGATGACTCCTCGAGGGCCTGGCATCTTGAGCTTGAGGTATGCGTAGTGCGGCACCGCGTTGAACTTTGCAAACGCGGTCCGTCCGAGCAGAGCATGGTAGCCGCTGCAGAACGGAACTATGTCGAAGATTAACTCCTCGTTTTGGAAGTTATCCGGGGATCCGAAGACCACTTCAAGTGTTACTGAGCCTGTACAATTGGCCTCTACACCTAGTATGACGCCTTTGAAGGTCGTCTTTGTGGGTTTAATTTTTGAGGGGTCTATGCCCATCTTGTGCACTGTATCCTGATAAAGCAGGTTCAGGCTGCTGCCGCCGTCCATGAGGACTCTGGTGAGGTGAAATCCATCGACGATTGGGTCTAAAACCAATGCGGCGAATCCGCCGTGGCGGATACTGGTGGGGTGGTCCCTTCGATCAAAAGTGATCGGGCAGGAGGACCATGGGTTGAACTTCGGGGCGACTGGCTCCATCGCGTATACGTCCCTGAGTGCACGCTTCCACTCCCTCTTGGGTATGTGGGTTGCGTATATCATGTTTACCGTCCGCACTTGTGGGGGGAAACCCATCTGTCCTCTATTGTTCGGCGGTCGGGTCTCTTCCTCGTCATCGCTGTGCAGCCCCTTGTCATTGTTTTCGGCAATTAGCTTGCCTGCCTGCTTGAATACCCAACAGTCCCTGTTGGTGTGATTAGCTGGCTTTTCGGGGGTGCCGTGTATCTGGCACGAGCGGTCGAGTATTCGGTCCAAATTGGACAGACCTGGAGTGGTTCTTTTGAATGGCTTTTTCCGTTGACCGGGTTTGGAGCCTCTAAATCCGGCATTGACTGCCGTATCCTCAGTGGTATCGCCGTTAACGCGGCGTTTGTTCTTGTTTCGACGCGACCTGCCATTGCGGTCCTTGGTATCCGGACTGCCAGAATTTTTGCTGAGGTTGTTACTGCGGGCTAGCCAGCTGTCCTCTCTCGCGCAAAAGCGGGTCATGAATGATGTGAGGGCTGCCATGGATTTCGGCTTTTCCTATCCTAGGTGCCGGGCAAGCCACTCGTCGCGGATGTTATGTTTGAAGGCTGCGAGGGCCTCTGCATCCGGATAGTCGACGATTTGATTTTTCTTTGTTAAGAACCGTGTCCAGAATTGTCTGGCCGATTCGTCTGGCTGCTGAATTATGTGGCTTAGGTCATCAGCGTCTGGTGGTCGCACATACATGCCCTGAAAGTTGTCAAGGAATGCAGCTTCCAGGTCCTCCCAACACCCAATTAATTTTGCTGGCAAGCTGTTAAGCCAATGCCGAGCTGATCCTTTAAGCTTGAGTGGGAGATATTTGATGGCGTGAAGATCGTCACCGCGGGCCATGTGGATATGAAGAAGATAGTCTTCGATCCAAACCGCGGGGTCTGTTGTGCCATCGTAGGATTCAATGTTCACGGGTTTAAACACTTCGGGGATTTGATGATCCATTACTTCGTCTGTGAAGCATAGTGGGTGTGCGGCGCCTCTATATTGGGCTATATCACGACATAGCTCAAGTGAGCTTTGTCTACTGTGTTCGGCCCGGCCGGAGTTACTGCATCCGGCGTGACGGTCGCCGTCGCACGTCGTGGGGCGCCCACACGATCCGTAGATCGATCTTGATTGTCTTGCCTTATCCTCTAGTATGTCTTGCAAGTCCGGTGCATTCCCCCGTGGCTTCGTACTTTTCGAGCGGTGCCGGGGTACGGTTCTAGTGGAGGGCCTAGAGGCCTCTCTGTCACGGCCACGAGGTGGTCGGTCAGCCGTATTGTGCGCTGGTGATGCAGGTTTATATGCCTCCTCCTCTAATAGGGGGAGCAGTTGCGTTTGGGGTAGCTTTTTGAGGGGCGTTCGAGTTCATGTTCTTCGGCCGCGAGGACTTCAGTCCATCTGTCGGCTAGCAGATCTTGATCAGCTTTAAGATGTTGCTGCTTTTTCTTGAGGCTGCTTGCCGTGGCCATAAGCCTGTGTTTAAAACGCTCTTGTTCGACGGGATCCTCAGGAACGACGAATTCGTCGTCGTCGAGGCTTGCCTCGTCCCCAGAGGGGGGAATGTAGTTATCATCCTCTACCTCTTTGTCTGCCGCTCTGTCGTGAGGGCTGGCGTCTCCGTCCTCCTGTGCTGAATCTTTCTAGAGGGGGTTGTCTTCGGCACTGTCAGGGGTGTTATTGTCTCCGGTGCCGGAATCTCCATTCTTGCTGTGGCGGGATTTAGAGCGGCGCCGCTGACGCCGGCGCTTGGGCTGTTTCTTGGAGGAGTCTTCCTCCGCTGCTTCCTCGCCATTCCCATCCTTTGGGATGTCCACCATGTATATGTCATATGACGAGGTGGTCTTCCAGTGCCTCGTAGGTGCTGGTTCTTGGTCGTCTCCGGCATCGTCGTCCATACCGTCGATGTCTTCGGAGTCATAGTCTAGCATGTCGGTTAGATCGTCGACAGTGGCTACAAAGTGGGTGGTGGGTGGGCTTTGAATTTCTTCGTTGTCCGCATCCCAACCATCCTGACCGCAGTCCGGCTAGGGCTCTCCTGATAACGAGAGATATTTTAGCGAATTCAGGATGTCGCCGAAAGGTGAGTGTTGAAAGATGTCCGCTGCGGTGAACTCCATGATCGGCGCCCAATCGAATTCAATTGGAGGGGGCGTGGGAGGTTCGGAGTCCGGTGAGGAGTCCGGCACCTCGGAGTCACGAGCTTCACAAGGGACAAGGTCAGTATTCGGCTCCATTGCCGAAGAGGCAGCAGTCCCCGAGGCGGTGTCTAGCCACCTATCCTCGATCTGCGCAGTAGGCTCCGAATTAGGGGTCGGAGTGGACTCATGTGCGGCCTCCAGGGCATTGTTCGGCAGCAGAGCTAAATCATGCCCATCGAGACAGTGCGGCGCGCTCCGCTGTGGCTCGAATCCGCCGAAGATCAGGTCTCCGCGGACATCCGCTGTGAAGTTAAGACGTCCGAATCTGACCTGACGGCCAGAGGCGTAGCTTTAGATCTGCTCCAGATGGCCAAGCGAATTGGCCCGTAGTGCAAAGCCGCCGAATACGAAGATCTGTCTGGGGAGAAAAGTCTCACCCTGGACTGCGTCGTTGATGATCGAAGGAGCCATCCAGCCTATCGGTGACGACACAGAGGATCTCTCAATGAAAGCACCAATGTCGGTGTCAAAACCGGCGGATCTCGGGTAGGGGGTCCCGAACTGTGCGTCTAGGCGGATGGTAATAGGAGACAAGGGACATGATGTTTTTACCCAGGTTCGGGCCCTCTCGATGGAGGTAAAACCCTACTCCTGCTTGATTGATATTGATGATATGGGTAGTACAAGAGTGGATCTACCACGAGATCAAGGAGGCTAAACCCTAGAAGCTAGCCTATGGAATGATTGTTGTTCGTCCTATGGACTAAAACCCTCCGGTTTATATAGACACCGGAGAGGGCTAGGGTTACACAGAGCCAAGCTTGCCTTCCACGCCAAGGAAAGGCCCATCCGGACACGGGATGAAGTCTTCAATCTTGTATCTTCATAGTCTTGGAGTCCGGCCGATGATGATAGTTCGGCTATCCGGACACCCCCTAGTCCAGGACTCCCTCAGTTGATAAACAGGAAACATAGTTGAATGTACAGACATTGTATGAGAGACAGATGCAATAGATAGTGTGGAAAAAAGAGGGCATGAAATAGTTGACAAGTATATTGTTTAACTAAGTTGGATGGCATGACATAATTTCACATATATGATGTCTATCCAAACTGGATAGCATAGCATAACATAATTCAAAGATATGATGAATAACTAAATAGGATCGCATGACATAATTCACCTACATGTTATCTAAGTAATCTGGATCGCATCATTTAATTCACATATGTGATTTATATGCTAAACAGAGGGCATTCGATATGCTGTCAGAACTAAGAACATGGTGTTGAATATTGTGTATATGATGTCTAAACTATGCAATGCAAGACATCGTATGCATGATATGAGCAGTATAACCGTGCCAAGTTAGAGCATACACCTCAGTGGGGGAATAGGACTGGTCATCTGTCTCTGAATCCATCTCTGAGGAGCTATCGGGACCCAACAAGAGATCTGCTTCGACAGGTAGCACTGTCTGCTCTGAAGGCCTTGTTTTCACTCCAGATTTTTCCATCTCCCACCCAAATGGCTGATTCATAGGAAGAGTAGTTTAATGTACAAACATTGTCGACAAATGGAAATGTAATGAAGAAAAGGATGGGCAAGATATCATTCAAATATATGATGCCTGGTTAAACAGGATGGCATTGCACATTTCACATATATTATGGCTGGCTAAAAGACATGAGACTGCATAATTCCCATATATGATATAGAAACTAAACAGGTGGCATTACAGAACATGTCTAAACTAAGTAGATGACATATATGATGTCAAAAGTAGGCACTGCAAGGCAACATATGCATGATATGACTAACATCATCATGCCAAGGTAGAGCAAACACCTTGGGCGGTAAATAGGAGTGGTCAGCGGCGTCTGAATACGCCTCAGAACAGATATCTTCCTCTGGATTACAATCTGGATAGGGGTGGGGAGGGTTTGCCATTGAACCCACCATGGAGCGATGTCTGCATGACATTGTATTGCCGCGCAAAACTCTTCTCTTTTTCTCTACATGTTCAGCATGACTGTGTACAATATCTGACATGCATACAAAAAAAATATGGTGAGATTATGTAAGGAGAGCATGTAGAAATTTAGAGTGATGGTAACAACCAGTGGATCGACATTTTTCCGTTGAACCAAAATAGCCCTAATGGATCGACGTGAATGTATAGTAATAAGTGATGCAACAAGTGTACAACCTCTTTGCCGTAGCCGTGTCGACCTCAGCATCATTGGGTTGGTCGCTGAAGCAGTTGAGGCAGAGGTGGCTGTCGGAGGTGTGGAGGAAGATCTGAGGAATCTGTAGACGGCGTCCAGGGCACTGCTCTATTGTGATGGATCGTTCTGTCGTTGGAGCAGCTCCGGTGAGCCGTAAGACGTCAAGGCTGAAGCAACACAAGACAGACATTGTCAATCTCAAGTGGGATTCTAATAGCATCTCCAATAGATGATGTAAAATGGATGTAAAATTAACATCACCAAAAACCACCTGACTACAACAGATGAGGTTAAAACTGTTGACTCTGAACTTAACTGTCGAAACTGAAATTTACTGTGGAATCTGAATGCTACTGT
Organism: Triticum timopheevii; assembly: GCA_963921465.1. NCBI lineage: Eukaryota > Viridiplantae > Streptophyta > Magnoliopsida > Poales > Poaceae > Triticum > Triticum timopheevii. Next base: position 251,829,952 of record OY997262.1, on the reverse strand, counting down.
CGAAACTGAACGCAATGGTAGCAGAGAGGCACTTGACATGTAGTTTAGGGATGGCCTGCAGTTCATCTTCAACCTGCACCCCCCTGAGCCGCCTGCCACCACCGGCCGAACCGCCGGCCTCAACGTCGCCTCGCCGCCCCGAAACAACTCACCACCGCCGCCCCGGCCAGCCCTCTAGGCCCCCCGCCCCCCACCCTGAACCCTGAGATATATAGTGGGGTACCTCTCTGGCGAGCCCCCGTCCCCGCTGCCGGTGGTTCTTCCTTAACTCCGGCGAGCGCCCCCCCCCCCCCCAACCCCTAAAAATCAACTGACCCAAAAGGCGATTCAGTCGACTGAAGTGTGGCTTAATCGGAGCAGAGCAGCAGCACGAGCGAGGGGGACAGCAGAAGTAGCAGCTGGGCGAGCAAGCGATCGAGCGAGAGCCGGAGCAGCAACAACAGCGCGAGCAAGCGGGCGAGAGCCGGAGCAGCAGCAGCAGATCCGGCTGGCATGGACGCTGCCGTCGAAGGGGCCTCGCACTGGGGGAGAGCCGATGTGGAGATGTCGCCCGCGGCGCCGGCTTCAAGGTAGCCGCTCCATGGGGGTGCGGGATGGAGCACCGTCGGTGCCGGGAGGTCGAGTTAAAAAGAAGGTGCGATGCGATGAGTGTACAACCTCTTTGGTGGCGCCGAGTAGGCCTCGGCTTCGTCCGAGGAGTCGGTGAGGATGATGCGGTTCCGGTGGAGCAGGTTAAGGCGGCACTGTGCGGATGGAGCAGCCGCGATAGACGAGGCGATCGTCGGAGCGGCTCCTTGGAGGTGGAGGACGGGGCGGCTGAACCGCCGGGACGGCGAGATGGACGAGGATCCTCATCCGGGGAGGTGGACGAGGGACGTCGAGCTGTTGCGGTGGACGACGTCGTCGGGGAACAGGCTCCGGCTGGGCTGCAGTGACGTGGCGGACGGAGGAGGGTGGGGTTTCGCGGCTGGAGCGGAGAGGTTATGGCGGCCTGGGATTTCGAATGGAGAAAAGGGGGCGATGGGAGGGGGTGAAGCATGACTTAGGACGCGCTTGTCCAAAATGTAGGGTGTGTTACAAAAGTACCCACCACCGATTTGAACTAGCGGCCCTTTCGGCTCAGGTTTAGAAGGGGGATTTCTCGTGTCGGGATTTGGCGGCTGGAGGGCGTTTTCGCACGCGTTGTAATTTCGGGATAGCAATGCGAGGGTTGTGAAGGCGCCAGTTTTGGGAGCACGATATCTGAATTTTCGGGATATAACAAGACGCGAGTTGAATTTTAGGGACAAGCCTAACGTGTAGTAATATTGTACTTGTAGGTACCAAATCAATTCGCACTTCCCTCAACCAAAAAGAAAACGAAAAAAATAAAACTATTCACACCACACAAAGAGAGAGTCTTGCCCCGTTTTACTATACAAATGCTATTCAAAGCTACTCCCTCCTTCCATCTATATAGGGCCTAATGCGTTTTTCGATGCTAACTTTGACCAAATATTAGAGAAATGATATATGACATGCAACTTACACAAAGCACACTGTTAACTTCGTCTGTGAAAGGTTCTTTTAATGATATAATTTTCACATTGTGCATGTCATGTACTATTAATCTTGTCAATAGTCAAAGGCGGTCTTAAAAATCTCATTACACCCTATATAGATGGAAGGAGGGAGTATGAATCCATGTTATGTCCGATTAATTTTTTTTGCTTGCTGTATAATGCATGTAACCTACTCATACCAACATTTTAGTGCATTCCAAATGTCTATACTACCGCTGCAATTCGAACTAAATTTGTATTTGTTTCTCTATTTCAATAAGAATCTACAATCATGATTGTTGCCAACTTCAATCATCTTAGTTTCCTTGCTATCCGCCAGATATAAATCGGACGGCCTATAATGCAGGATGGCAGGCACACCATCATCAACAACTCCATTTTTTTATAAGAGTAGAGATAACATATATTAAATGTAGTATAACATGTTCATAAACACACCATGTGTATGACCGTTATATATATTCACACATGCATCGGTTTAAAACACTATGATAAATTCTTCAAATATCCGAATTCGCTTTTTATAATGAAGTATATATGATCTCTATTCGTCTTTTACACCCACACAACCCTCTTATCTTTGTAGCTAGAGCTAACTTTCTCTTGTGCATGCACACCCCCGCATCCCTCTCACCCTCCCTCAGCATTCTCTAGCTCCATCGCGCAAATTCGTCTTTTCACTTTAGGTCGTTCACCCACGGTGTGTGTAGGCCCCCCAGCTCCTTCTTTACGGCACACATCGATCAATATGCCTCTCTAGCCAGGTGTGCCTAGCACAAACACAAGCTTCCCCTCTTCTCTTGTCACCGTCCATGCCTCACTCCCACCACTCTTTTCATCGTTCTCGTACTCGCACACTCCTCCCCGCTCGATATAGTATGCCTCTCGTACCACCTCCTTCATGCATCCCTCTCTCTCTATCCTTCTCCTCGTGCCTCGTTTGCTTCTAACACACACATGCATGTATACCGATCGATCTCCCAACATATACCTGGATCGACTTTAACTACCCCCCCCCCCATCGATCGACGTACCTCACAAGTTATGTCTCTCCTTTCTCTAACAAAGGGCGATTGATCTTCCTATGTAGTTACGTCTGCTTACCACAACCACATCGTCCCCCCTCATCATTTGTGCATGCCTCCTGACCCGTCTCTCACACGCACGTGCACAGACAACAAGCAGCCATCTCCTCTCTTATTGATATTGCAAGCGTGCCCTCCGTTTGTCTAGCAAGCCTATCCCACCATTTATTAGAAGCAACTCCACTACCACCCCCTCCAACACTCTAGCTCTGTCTCTCTCCCAACCTTATTCCTCTCCTGCACATATGCATGGATGCCGATCGATCTCCCTTAATACATGAGGCAGATCGATCTCCTTAATACATGAGGTAGGCCTCTCTCCTCCTCCACATATATACCAACCATTGTACCTCTATAGTTAATTGGGCCTCCCTCTTCCCCCACCACACATCGATAGTCGAGCGCTGCAGGTAGATATCCATGCCACAGAGACAAACTGCACATGTCCCCTCTCATGTTCCAGTAGGCCAGCCACTCTATATCTTTGACGTGGGCACACACAAATTCGATGGCACTCTTTATCGATCGCGCGCGCACACACACACACACACACACACATCATCCCTCTTTTCGATTCTATGGACACCTAAAGCCGGTGATACCTCCACTCTCTTCTCGTGGATCGCCCCCTCTATATATATGTTATATCCAGGACTCTATTTCACACACATTGCATATGTTACATTTTTTGATTGACCCCCCCCCCCCCACCCCCCAAAAAAAACTCTCATGAACCCACACACTATATCTCTCTAGGTTTGTATCTCTCTCACACAACCTCACGTAGGTGGTGTACGTATACAAGAAGAGAATAGGTGCATCGTGCATGTACTCACGCTTCGTGCCCAGCCACACCCGCGCGGGTACACGGTGGAGCTCATTTCTTTACGAAATGGCAGCCCACATGCTAATTTGAACACCTATAGCGGTTGTTTACCTAGGGAGGTCGTGTACCACACCTACACGAAACAAAGTTCGACTTGACGCGTTGCCGCATTATTTTTAAATAAAGTTATAGCACTCAATGGCACGTACACAGAATATAAAACAATTTTTATGGAGAAAAAGGTAGTCCGCTCACTATATACAATGGAACCTTGCGTGCCTGGTTTGTCGCTCTTCAGAGTATCTCACACAAGGCTGCGGTGGCCTCTCTCTCTCTCTCACCATTGGTCACTGATCCGGCCGCATCCCGTCCGCCGGGGGAAAGGGAGTGCGGTGGCCTCTCTCCCTCTCTCTTACCATTGGTCACTGATCCGGCCGCATCCCGTCCGCCGGGGGAAAGGGAGGAAGTGCATCATTTCTCCATTCGACGACGCCGAGGCAGCACGTCCCGATCTGCGGTACACACCGTTCTCTCTGACCAAGCTCCAGCGCGGCAGGGCCTATACCACCTGCTCGCAGATTCCGCCCGCCGCCGCTCACCTAGTTACATCCCGACGACCTCCAGGTATCCCCTCCGGCCTTGCTCCACTGCCCATCTTCCCACATCGCTGCATGTGGATCTTCCATAGTTCTTTGCCCAAAACGTAGCTCGTCCAGCGTACTTTACATATTGCATTCTCGTCCTCACACCGTTTTAGACAAACACAACCGTGTTGTTATCTTCCCTTAGGGCAAGGAATATGCTTCTTTTTTGTCGTCGCATGTGTCATCAACTGTTATTGGCCAGTAATTGTTTCCTTTCTACTTCTTTTTTGCAAACAGGGCTATCCATTTCACCTCGTTGCTATTGCGACCTTTTGGTGAACTGCACAAATCACTTTTTTCTTAAGAGTGTTTTGTGCAGTTGTACTAAAATGTTACATGGGCAACGTCTCTACATTTCAGTGCGACTGCACAAAGGGAGATTGGTTTTGCTCTATCCTCCTCATCCAACTCCGAGCCTAATCTTCTCCAACTAGTTAGTCTTAAGAGAGACTGCAAAGGTGACCGGCTTCTATTTATCTGTTTATTGTTTCATCAGCAGTCCTCTATTATCGTAATCACACTTAATATCTTTGGAACAGGGACGCTCAGCTCTATTTTAGTGGAACTGCACAAAATGATCGAAATGTCGCATGCTCCAGACAGCTACTTTTTTCCCAACATGCCTTGTTGATTTAGACTGAGCTGGGGGGACGTTGTTGCCAATGAAAGCATGGATCAATTTTAATTTAACACCTTCTCACAACTCTGTCTTCAGTTGTGATGTAATTATTAGCTCTGATCTACTAATAATTGACATGCATTAGCAAGGAAGTTAGTTTTTTATTGTTTCCGAAAGAGCATCGATGGCAAGACACGCGAAACAAAAGCTGAAAGCTCACACCATTGTACAATTTCATATCTCGCTGGAAAATTATTTGTATAGTACGTCAATTATGTAAATAAATGATGGAAGCTTGATAGCATTGCCAGAAGCCTCTTCATCATCCAGGTCCATGTGCCATGCACAAAATTATACTCCTTCGTTCCTAAATATTTGTCTTTTTACAAATTTCAAACGGGCATATTTTAGAGTGTAGATTCACTCATTTTGCTTCGTATGTGTACTCCCTCCGTTCCTAAATATTCTATTCGTCTTTCTAGAGATTTCAACAAGTGACTACATACGGAGCAAAATGAGTGAATCTACACTCTAAAATATGTATATACATCCTTATGTGCCTGTCCATTTGAAATCTCTAAAAAGACAAATATTTGAGTAGTCACTCGTTGAAATCTCTAGAAAGACAAATATACTCCGGAGTATATTTAAAAACCGAGGGGGTAGTGCACAACCGCATGGGAGACTCAGCCCGGTCGTTGCGCCGCATTAATAGTGAGTAATGAGCAGTCAAATAGTAAGCCCCACCTTTCCCACTATAAGTTGCTCTGAAGAAGCAACCATCAATACGCTCTTCTTTGAATCCGCTCATACTACTCCATCCGTCACTGTTTATACAACGCGCTTCAGAAATAGAAAAAAGATCTGTGGGACCAAGGTGACTAGCGATCGGCCTGAAAAATAGCATTGGTAGTTATAGCACGGCATGTATTACTAGAGGGAATAATGCGTACACACATTCATGCAGTGCTTCCACCCCGGGTACACACATGCATGCACTTACTCCACTCCGTAGTATTACAGAGTACATGGAGAGAAAATTGTGGACTTGATTGCGGTTACCACGCCTAATTAATTGAGCATTAAACCAAACGCGTCTAAAGTCTCTCTGGTGGTGGAAATGCATTGAGAGAAATGCATCATAATGAAGTGCGCCCTGTAAACTGTGACGGGGGGAGGAGTAGTACTCCCTCCGTCTAGGTGAGTAAGTCATCTTAGGTTGTGCACTGTGACCAAGGAGGAGGGGAAAACGAGAGACATTAATGTTTATTTGCTAATTAATAGTATTGCATGCAATGAACTAACCACTACGTGTCATGTTTGATAGTCTCAGGTCATTAAAAGCATGCACACCCTCATCTCTTATTGGTTGATATGTCAAGAAACAAGAAACGAGGTAGAAGGTAATGCACCGCACCTATGTGTTTTGGGATTATTTGGTTTTTGTAAGATGACTTACACACCTAGACGGAGGGAGTATGAAGGTTCAAACCAAGTACGCGTATGGCCAGTCGGTCAATGCACCTCCTCTTGGCATATCACTGACATGTGGGACAGGAGTGTGAGCAAACCGATCTCAATTGACGGCAAAGAGCCAACCCACCGTTCCTTGAGAGAGACGAGGAGCGAGAACACACATACGGGCTCGCATGGAGGCCAAGATATATTCGAGCATGGTTGGTTGATCGATATCATTCATTACATGTTGGGCTGTCGTTTTCCGCCCTTCTCTGGAATAAACATGTACTTTATCAGAGATAAAAAAATAAGAGTACAGACGCTCCACCATGCGGTTCTAGTAGTAGTACTACTCTTACTACTGCGCTTGGCTCTTCGCCTCTTCGTGAAGTCGAACAATGATGGTACTCCGCATGTTGGGTACTACAGTGTATGCCTCTGACAATATGACACCGAATGGACTGATGCATGTCCACCGAGGGTACGCTGCATCAGTCAAAAGGCGCAAGCGAGCTTCACCTTGTCCTGCAAGCTTCTCCTCATTATGCGAGTTGACGGGACACACCAAAAAGTAGTGCTAGTCCATACTCCCTCCTTTCTGGTTAATATGGCTTAATCTTTTTTGCGGGTAAATGAGAGAGCTTTATTCATATATATAAGCATTCTTAAGACGATTAGCCAAGACACTGGTCACTAGGAAGCGAGGTACCCTGCAAAAAAAGAAGTAGGAAGCGAGGTGTTTCATCAAGCCAGCTCTCGGCCACATTCAAAGTGCAGCAAGCACGGTTCGCACGAAGATGCGCCGCAAGGTTTGCTGACCTGTTTACATGCTGAATAACAAAAAAAGAGGAAATATTACCGAGCGCTACTATTTGTAACAGGATATGAGCCAGAATTAAGCGAGAATTGTGGCGAGTGTTCCATGCAATCAACTTTCATTATCACATGCGAGAACCCTCGAAGAGAACCAAATGTGTTGAAGATTGCTTTATCACATTTTAAAATTATAATAAGAGTGCAGACGCTCCTCCATCCAGTTCCTAGTACTAGTATAGTACGTACCTTTATAGACTATATTAGTAGTACTAGTACTAGTAAACTTTGCGCTTGGCTGTTCGCCTATTCAGGAAGTCGAACAATAGTAGCACTAGTAGTATAGTGTATTATGCTTCTGGCAATCTGACACCGAATTAACTATTGCACGTGCACCGCCTGAGCGAGGGAGAGCTTGCATTAGTCAAAAGTTTCTCCTTGTCCTGCGAGCCACCGCGCGCAAGCTTCTCCCTATTTGGATCCATGGGTTAGAGTTAGTTTGGATTAGTTTGTACTCAACTAACCCAAAAGTATCCAAACAGGAGGGTTAGTTTGGGTTAGAACCATCTAACCCATCCAAAAAATCTAACCCACCCAAGAGGTGCTTATTTGGGTTAGTTCTTCTCTGGAGCACTAAAAAAACACATTTTTCTCTCGCTCTCGCCGCAGAAAATCCCTCGCCACTTCCTCGAAGCTTCTCGTCCTCTTCCCCCCCCCCTCTCGCAACGCCCGTGAAGGCGCCTCACTGTATCCGCGCTCCATCTAACCCTGTCATCTAAACACCTCTTTGTCTAGAGTTAGTTCATGGTTAGTTCAGGGTTAGAATCTAACTCTAACCTCTAACTAAGTTAGAGTATCCAAACAAGGCCAAAGTAATGCTAGTCCATACTGCTTCCTCTCCGGTTAATATGGATTAATTTCAAACGAGATAAATACACTGTCTGTCACTGTATATTTGTAAAAATACGGTCAGTGGACTTCATAATACGCTCATTGCGCTCAATATATATATTTTTCGGTGTTTATACGGTCACTAGCTCACCCTGACTGTGTATGTGTGTGCATGCACGTGTAGGTTGAGCACTTAGCGTGACCGTGTGTGTTCCATCGTGTGCTCAGACATGCATGCATTAGGGCGTCGCGCGCGTTTTTGGGTCCATGTGTACGTGTGACTGTTGCATACACGTAGGGGGAGTACGTGTAGGGGCCACTAAGGAGCAGTCAAATCACACAGTAAGTTAGTCGGAAGAAGCAACCATCATTTCACTCTTGAATGACACGTACGCAATATAAAATGGTTGATATGGAGAGAAAAAGAAAACCACTATATATACACTAGCAGGAGCCTAAGCTACAAGCCTGCTTGCTAAGGTTGCTCTCTTCACAAGCATAGAACGACGGGCATGATCCCGTAGCTGGGGGAAGGGAACAATGTTCTACGTAGATGCGGTCGACATCGGCGAGGGAGAAAACCCACAGTAGGTGCGTCCCAATCGGGGTTCACCGTGGTATGGGACGATGCCGCGTCCCAACCGCCCTTCTAGCTACAGCCCGATGTCCCAGGTAGTCCATCTTCCTTTTGGAGCCGGCTTGCTCCACTGTCGTAGCTCCATCTCCATGTAGATCTTTCTCTACTTCTACCGGCTTCTACTTGTGATGATTTTATGTCTCATGAACTAGTGCTAGTACTATTATTCTAATCACACTTCTTCAATATCATTGCCATCAGGGATGCTCAGGTCGATTTTAGTGGAACTGCACAAAAGCATCATATGATCCGAGGGTGCCAGTCGTCTTTCCTTCGACAGGTTCTACCTGGCCAGGGAATTAAATCATGTTTAAGGGTTTAGGGTTTAAGTCGTAGTGACCCCATCACTAGTCTTTCTTTCGTACACGCTCTCACAACTTTTTTATTTAGTTGTGAAGTAAATATTGGCTATGATCTGTGAATCATTGAGATGCCAGCATGCGTGTTAGTTTTCCTTTGTATTTGATGGAATGTTGTAACGGGGCAACCTTGGAATAGGAATGAAAATGGAGTGGAAAGTTTCCGTTTTTCCGGAGAAAAAATGGAAACGGAGAGAAACCAACGTTTCATTTCGTTGGATCGCGCCATCGAGCAAAACCAATGTTTAAATCACGTTTGTCGTGTTCGTGTCTCACCCTCCTCCACTGCTCGACCCCACACGGTCGCTCGGCATGCCACTCACCGCAAACCGAGTATACGATAACTTTCCCGCCTGCTTGTCGATGGTTTGCGCCATGGAGTACTACTAGCACTATTGGAAGAGATTGACGAGTTGGGAGGGACAGCTAGCTGTAGCACAGACTCCCAAGAACTTTTTACATGCATGTTGTAGCCGGCTATTGTGACCTTTGAACGCGGAGCAGCCGCGTGCACCCGGAAGCGGCGCGGGCGACGCTCTCTCGGCTGGCGCGCCGCTTCAGTGCCGGCGCCAGTGAGAGGTCGCGTCCGCTCTGGCCGGGCATGAATGCGGCACTGATCGTTTCAGGCAGGAAGCACGCGCGGGTGATGAAGAGGGTTCGGGTTGGTCAGGACCGGCCGTGGCAGCGGTCCGGACGTGCGCAAACAAGAGATGTTGTACCTTAATATTGTTGCGTATATAATTAACAACGTAAATAATGTGCCAGTTGGACAAATATGATTAGAGATGGAGATGGAAATGGAATTTTACGTAAACATGGATATGCATGTCTATGTCTATGTGTGTGTGCGCGATGACTCTCGCGACCTGGAAGCGGGGGCGTGTTTTTGATCGAGTTTTCTTTCTTGGTACGTTAGAAAATCAGTTTGTCTAATTCACATCTAGATGTTATTTAAGGATATCACATCTAAGCTCCCACAAGTATATAATGTAGCAACAAGAAACAAAAAAAAACTAGGACAAAAAAAAGACCACAAACAGAGTGGACATCAACTTAGATGTGACATAACTATGTCACATCTAGATGTGTCCTAGACAGACCCTTAAAAAATCGTCTGCCAGTTTTCGTTTCTTTTTTCCGGGAACGCGCGTATTCTATTTAAAACCACTGCTATGGAGAGATTTTATTACTCCATTATAGCCTCTTGTTTGATAGAGTTTCTCGCGTCTCGTTCTCTCACCCTCTCCATATCAAAACAAGATGACAGTGTCCACTCTATCTCTCTCCTCACCGGTGGTCACAGATCCGTCTGAATCCCGTCCGCTGCGGGAGGTGAGAAGGTGCAGCGTTGGCGTTGTCGCCGTCGGCGACGGAGGGAGCCGATGCGCACCATCCTCTCGGAGCCGGCGCTGGCGCGGACGAAGATCCTCCGCGCCCTTATTTGCTACCGTCGTGTGGGCAGATCCCGCCCGCCCACCTAAACGACATCTCGCCCACCTGAGGTATAACTTCTTGTACTAGTCCAGCTCCCCAGGTCGCTGCATGCGGGTTTTCTTCTATGCGACTACTCCCCAGCTCCCCATGCATAGTAGCTAGGGTTCGTCACCTACTAGTACTATTATAGAGGAAATGCCACTCAAAAAGTTGTCCTGATTTATGCCTCGGTGGAGGTATACATGTTGTTTCGACAAAAAGTACATGGTGGTTGTGCGTTCATTGTCCATATGGTGGTAGTACTATCACTGGTTAAATGAAGAAATGCTTTTTTTCTTGGGTATCTTGGTTTAGTTCCCATCAAGATATAATTATGATGCTTCTGTTTGTTGGTGTACTTTTCATTAACCCTTTTTTATATTTTTGGAAATAGCGATGTGTGTCTCCATACCCGGGCATGTCTTCCTCAATTTTAGTGGAACTGCACAAAATTGGATGGCCATTATTGTTTCGCCTCACTGTCCTCTGCCACGTGGTTCTTCCTTCCTCGAGCTTGATTGCTGAGAAGAAACAGACCACAGTGAGGATTTGTCGAACTTCATAGGTGCCTCACCCAAACTTGATGCCAAATGGATGATGCATCACCACGATGACCTATCGATGCTCATGGTTGCGCCTCATGGTTGCATCAGCTGGTAAAGCTGATCGATTTTCAATGAAAAACAAGTTGTCTTCCATCAGTGCTCTTTGCTTGTTACGCACAAAGATGATATCCTTCGTCAGTTCACCTTGGTTGCGTTGGAGACGCAGTCGTCTTTCATGTTGGTGCAATTTTATCACACAATTGGCTATGAACCAAATCTTTCCTCGAAGAAGGATCGACGTTGGTACTAAGAGCATAAGTTTTGTATTGATTTCTAAGCCTTCTCACAACTTTGTCCAGCTCCCCTGTAATTTTATTTGTCCAGCTATTAACTTTGATTTAAAAAATGGTGTGGACTAAAAACCCGGATGGACGTAGTAGCCCTCCATTTTTATTTACTCCGCATATTAGATTTGACTGAAGTCAAACTTTGTAATACTCTCAAACCTTTCCGATAATTGAAATTAAAATTCTTTATTTGTACACACTCTCACACGTTTCCGATAATTTGGCGCATGTGTGGTTGTTCACTTAAGGGAGGGTAGTGTACCACACGTGAAGGACAGGAAGTGCGACCAGGACGCGTGGGCATGGATCGTTAGTTCATCGGAAGTAGTACTAGTTTTCTTCACTGTACATTAAATAAAGAGTTTTGTTTTGTACTTACACAATTTAAAATGATTGTTATGGAGAGAATAAGAAAACCACTCCACTATATATTAGTCGTATATACACGAGAGTACTATATGGACGCAACTTCATTGACTTAGTGCACCTGCCTTTGGGTTTATGACAGGTGGGCCCAAAATGTGGCTGGCTCACCTGTCATACAACCAAAAGCAGATGCAGTGAAGGCACTGGAGCTCAGTCCGTACTACAGTAGTATATATATAAGCGGGAGCCTCAGCGCTTGTTCGCTAGGGTTTGCACTCTCCACACGCTCGCCGCAATACCTATATGTTACACGCTGGAGGTTCAGCGTTCATTTGCTAGGGTTTGCTATATTCACAGTCTCTCACCCTCTCTTCACCAGATCTAAACAAGATTGCGTTGTCCTCTTGTCTCCCCCCCCCCCCCCCACAGCTGGTGAAGGAAGCGTCCGTATCCCGTCGCATCGGGAAGGGGAGGAGGTGCATCATTAACTCTATCGCCTTCGGCGAGGGAGGCAATCCACTGCCAGCTGCGATGTTCTCTTTCACCCAGCGCCTATGCGGGAGGGCCACCGACCCCTTCTTCCTCGCTGTCGTACATAGTGTGGGAAGATCCGGCCTCCCGCCGCGCGCCTTGCCACATCCCGACGACCCTAAGGTATAAGTTTCTTTGAAACCGTCGTTGCTCTAGCTGCATGTGGATATTTTTCGATCTGTAGTCGAATCTAGGTCTTGGTTCAAAGAGGAAAGAAAGGTGCGGTGGGGTGGAGCATGAATCTAGGACGTGGTTCAATGAGGAAAGGAGGGAGGAAAAGTAGTATAGACTGCCTATCCAGCCGCTTTGTTGGTCAAAAAGGAAAAAGGGGGTAACCCAGTACACACATCTATAAGGAACCGATATCTTTGTTGAAAAGGGAAAGAAACTGGGGGGGTCGGGTAGTTTGTGCAGGACTAGATTTGCTTCCCTCACATAGGAAAAAAGTTCAAAGAGAACAAATATGGGACCAACACAGATATGCTGCTTGGCTACATACTCTGCATCACCCATTTATACGCGTGGACGCACATGGTGCTAGCATGTCCCATACAGCTATTTTGCTGTTGTTAATCTAAGAATGCCGCCAGAAAATTGAAGCAATGCCACTGCTAAAAGTAAATTACATTTTTTAACGAATGTTGTTTCAAGAGAGTGTCTCTGTTAATATGAATCAATGCAACCGTTTTAGAAATGCTACTATCCTACTTTGTTTTCCATCCAAGATAAGTTAGATGCTTCTTTCTGTCACCGTTTGTTTCATCCTCCTTTATCGGCAAGTAATTGTTTCCTTTTTTGCCTCTGTTAAAACAGGGGTATCGATTCAACTTGTTTCTATTGCGACATTTTGCTTCGCTACTCGAAACACTTATGTCTTAAGAGTGTTTTGTGCAGTTCAACTTGAATGTCACACCGGTGACTTTGCATAATTTTGGTGGAACTGCACAAAAGGAGATCGAGATTTGTTTCCAATGTTCCTGTCGAGTTGTTTCAAACCTTGGTCTCAACCACATGATATCTATTCAACTTGTTGCTATTGCGACATTTTGCTTCGCTATGCGAAACACTTTGCTTGATTTCAGTGCAACTGCACAAAAGGAGATTGGATTTCCTATTCGTGTTAGCAGATTCGTATTTTATCCTGGTGTTCTCATGAAAGGTCAGTACATGCCTTCATCCACATGATTGTGCAGTGTGCTTTGAGATGTTGTGCTACTTGTATTGGTACTGTTTTAAATAAATGTTGAATTGAAGCTATTGTATTGCTGTCTTTTCCCATTAAGTAGTGAACAAAAATGGGACCAACCCAGACATGATGCTTGTTGCTTTGTTACAACAAACTCTGCATCACCCCGTTTATAAGTAGATGGAAGCACATATTGTTGTTGCGCCCACTCTCCCCTGGAACTATTTATGCTTTTCGTTAATCTAATGCCGCTGGTAAAATTAAGCAATGCCACTCTCAGAATTAATTAACTACTGAATCTTAGTTCAAAACTGCAACACTTGTTAGGAATGGTACTATCCTTATTTGTAGTTCTTTCTACATGTTTAACCAAGGTATTGTTAAGATAATGTCTCTTTAAAAATGAATCAGTTGCATTGTTTTAGGAATGGTACTTTTCTGCTTTGTCGTTCTTTATACATGTTGAAACAAGGCATTGTTAAGATAATGTCTCAGTCAATATGAATGAATCACACTGATGGAGAATTGCTACTCTCCTGCTTTGTTTCCCATTAAGACAACTCATCAACCATTATTTCTCAGTAATTGTTTCCCTTATACCTATTGTTGCTTATAGGGATATCAAAATTAAAGCTCGGTTTTATTCCGACTTCGATTTTAGTTGAACTGCACAAAAGGAGCCAATGTGTCCAAGGCAAACTGCTACGTTACTAGGTCTAGTTGGTCGTTCCACTTTGCAGAAAGAAGCAGTCACTGGTTGCGGTACATTACAGAAGGAATGACCGAGAAGCTTTACAGAGTATTATTAGACACCGGTGACGTGACTAGTCTGCAGAGACCATTGGCAATTTAACAACACGTGGAGTGCCCTGGGCAAAAAGTGCCCAAACAAGTACAAGAAGCTACGACAGGACATGACCATAGGCATTACATATTTTGAATGGGAAAAGCTTGTCAAAGTTTAATCATTGATGTTAGCAAGAAGACGTTAGTTTAATATATTGGAATTGGAAAACCTTTTCAAAATTTGCTCATTGATGTTAGCCGGAAGACATGCATTTGATATTTTTGAGTGGGACGCCCTTGCTGTGAGCAGCGTCGAGTGTTTTTTCCTATTCCTGTGTTCAGTTTAGAAGTAAATAGTTACTCTACTGAGATATTCATGTGTTAAGAGTTTGTTCTGAATATTGTCTATGTAATGCCGGGCCTTGTGTTTGATTGCAAAGTTGAGCTTGGAATGTTGTGGCATGCGGCATTACGAGCTGTTCATCGTGCCTCGTGAGGATAATGCTTCGTATTGTTTTGCATGTCGATCTAATGCCAGTGACTTGCTTGTTAAGAAGATCATCCTCTTCTGTTGTTTCCATACGTAAGAAGTTCATCGTCTGATGTTTCATTCATAGCCTATACGACATGTCGGGTAGGTTAGACGTGAAACCATATGATCTTCCGACCAACTCATGATATTAGGCCGTGATTGGATCGTCATTTTCCAACCAAAACCGCTTGTAAAACTGATGCTTGTAAATTAAAGCAGATGGTCTCGGGCGAAGGCGCTTGGTTGGTCGATTTTGACTAGCAAAATATCAGAAGTACTTCACACACGATAAAAACGTTGAACGACACTCGGACAATTGCTAATCCAGCCGTTAGCTGCTGTTTCAGCCTTGCCCATGGATGGCATGATACGCACGTCGTGCATGTATCGTCTGGTAATGTCGTCCATATGGCAGTGCTTGTAAAATAAACACTGGTCTCTCAAATTACACGCGTAACCCGCCGGTTTTACTTACAGACCTCGGGCCTTCGGATGACGAGTAAATTACACTTCTATGTTAATACAGGTTTGAAATAAACCAGAGCTCCCAAGCGCGGCCTTACCGTTTCATGCCGTCTTAGTTTCTCGAAGGTGCTCATTGGTGTCCGATGATCCTGGCTTCCTGAATGAGTAGTGGGCACTGTATCAGACCATCCGTAGGGCCCACGAGGCCCTCTCCATTGTCCTTCGAGTTGTTGTGCTTGCCGTGGCACCGAGAATTGTTAACATCGTCAACGAACATGAGGATTCAGGAGATGACTTTATTTTGACTGGATGACACTAGGGCCATAGCCGTACGTACGCAAGTGCCTCCTTATTATGCACAACTATATTTTTTTTGCTTTCTCCTGGTTTCCTGACATCACGGTCCCACACCATTGTCAACCTATGTAGTCAATATAAACGAGAGAATTGCACAAGGTGCGGCCGACAGCTGGGACCAAGCAGCTCGAGCAGTATTTGTGTTTTTTAGGCGTGAGCACTGCAGAGTTTTTCTTGGCGATGATTTCGTTGTTGTTTAGAGGAGAGCAGGGTATTAACTGGGCGGGCTGTGGCCCGTCTAGCCCAGGCCAGATATCCAGGCCAGATACTACTTTTTTCAAGATGAAAATGGCTAGCCCAGCTATACGTCTTTTTGAGGAATACCCAGGCAAGGTCAACTAGTTATTCTCCCCCCCCCCCCCCCGCTGGGTTGCAAATATTTCCTTTTTTTGAGTGCTTGCAAATATTTCCTAGGAGGGATGCATTAGGCTTAACAGGAAAATGGGCTTTAAAAATAATAAATGTGATGTAACTACAAAAACGGGGCAGTAACTATAAAAAAATACACCAAACACGAAATTAGTTCATAAAATATTATTTATGGATTTTGAAAATCTTAAATTTTCATTGTTACACGCGCAATGTTTCGTTGGATTTTTACGTAATACAAATTTATATTTAATCTGACTAGAAATTTCGAGATAAAAATATTTCGGATCCCATCAAAATGTGGGAAATTTTATTGAATTCTGTCTTCAATGGTTGGTTGAAATTATTAATCGTTGTCCTAGCTAGAAAATGGGTTGTACTTTTAACAAACTATAAATGGGCTGTTATAAATTCCATTAGAATTCAAAAATGGGTTGTACATTCTTACAAAACGCAATCTCGGATATTCTTAGCTTCGGCCGCCCAAAAAATGATTCCTCCCCCTGACATCTGAGGCGCACTGTTTCGGAAGCTGACCTGTGGGCCTACTAAGGTGGAGCGTACCAAGGGCTTTGTCAACTTAGTCAATATAAACGATTCTAGCTTCAGTGACCATACAATGTCCATCCAACGGCCGTAGTGCTTCTTTAACCTCTGGTCTTCTTGGTCCAGCCGCCCAAAGCAGCGCCGGTCGTGCCGCCTGCTCCTGCCTCCCATGGCTGGCTGTGCTGCCGCGGAGGCCTCACCGCCCCCATACTACTCCCACCGCTGGCCAGGTCATCCCTCCACTCACCCACACCCCCTGTTATTCTGCGGCGACGGCAGCCTCACACCGCAGTCAAACCAGTGAACCCTCGTACTCCTCTCCGCACGGGCTTCCACTTCTGCGTCTTCCCCGGCTCCGCGTCGTCCCCTTCCTAGGCGTCGCCGTCATCCAATGCCCTGGTGCTCTCGGCGCGGCGTGGTCAACGTGGTCAACGACTGACTTCCATTGGAAGAGTATTGTACGTGGAGAGGCTGACAGCTGGGTCCACGGCGGCCGCAAGGAAGTGCCTCCTTATTACGCGCAAAATAATTATTCCTCCACCTGACAGCAGGGACCCACCAGACGGGCCACCTTATTTTGCAAAAAAAAACGTTTTCCCCCTGACTGCTGGGACCCACCAGACGGGCCACTGTATTTTGCGAAAAAAATGTTCCCCCCGCTGTCAGCTCGGACCCACCGGAAGTGCCTCTTTATTACACACAAAAAATGAATACTCCCCCTGCTAGCTGGGACTCACCTTGGTGGGAGGCTGACTTATGGGCCTACTAAGTTGACGGGGACGAAGGGCTTTGTCAACTTAGTAAATATGAACGATTCTAGCTCCAGTGACCGTACGATGTCCATCTAACGGCCATAGTGCTTCTTCAACTGTCACGCCCAATATGCGACCCTATCCAAAAGGAACTCGAAGGTCCCACCAAGGATAGACCCGCATATTGAAACGCTTTTGCAACGTGGATATCATTACATCAACATTACATAATAGGTAGGGATACATACAAGAGGCATACAATGCCACACGAATACAACATCATCATACAAGAATAAACATCCGACTACGGATGATACATAAACAGAAACTCAAACAATATCCACCCTGCTAGCCCAGGCTGCCGACCTGGAACCTATCCCCTGATCGAAGAAGAAGCAGAAGAAGAACTCCAAAACAAGCAAACGTCGCGCTCGCGTCAAGATCATCGCATAACCTGTACCTGCAACTATTGTTGTAGTAAACTATGAGCCACGAGGACACAGCAATCCCATTACCATGGGTATCAAGACTAGCAAAGCTTAATGGGAAAGGAAGGGGTAAAGTGGTGAGGTTGCAGCAGCGACTAAGCACGATATGGTGGCTAACATACGTAAATGAGAGCGAGAAGAGAAACAAAGGAACGATCGTCATCTAGCAATGATCAAGAGGTGATCCTGAACTCCTACTTACGTCAATCATAACACAGAAACCGTGTTCACTTCCCGGACTCCGCCGAGAAGAGACCATCACGGCTACACACGCGGTTGATGCATTTTAATTCGGATCTGGTGTCAAGTTATCTACAACCGGACATTAACAAATTCCCATCTGCCACATAACCGCGGGCACGGCTCTCGAAAGTTTATACCCTGCAGGGGTGTCCCAACTTAGCCCATGACAAGCTCTCGCAATCAACGAAGGAATAGACCTTCTCCCAGGAAGACCCGATCAGTCTCGGAATCCCGGTTTACAAGGCATTTCGACAATGGTAAAACAAGACCAGCAAGACCGCCCGATGCGCCGACATCCCGATAGGAGCTGCACATATCTCGTTCTCAGGGCAACACCGGATAAGCGAAGCGTACAGGTACCGACGAATCCAAGTTGCCAAGGAATGGTCCCGCACGGTGCTCTAGTTTGGACCAACACTTAGACAAGCATTGGCCCGGGGGGGCTATAATAAAGATGACCCTTGGGTTAATTACTCCCAAGGGAAAAGTAGGTGGTGGTGAGGTAAATGGTAAAACCAAGGTTGGGCCTTGCTGGAGGAGTTTTATTCAAAGCGAACTGTCAGGGGGGTCCCATAAATCACCCGACCGCGTAAGGAACGCAAAATCCGGGAACATAATACCGGTATGATGGAAACTAGGGGCGGCAAGAGTGGAACAAAACACCAGGCATAAGGCCGAGCCTTCCACCCTTTACCAAGTATATAGATGCATTAATCATATATAAGAGATATTGTGATATCCCAACAAAATCCTGTCCACCATGGAGCAATCTTCAACTTCACCTGCAACTAACAACGCTATAAGAGGGGCCGAGCAAAGCGGTAACATAGCCAAGCAACGGTTTGCTAGGAAAGGTGTCAAAGGTTAGAGGTTCATGGCAATTTGGGAGGCTTGAAGAGCAAAAGATAGGTAGCGCAGCATAGCGATAGAACGAAGAAACTAGCATAGCAATGATAGTAGTGAGATCCAGGGTAGCGGTCATCTTGCCTGAAATCCCACTAGGAATAAGAACGAGTCCATGAAGAAGATGAAGCCACAAAGATGAACCACACGTAGACGAACGAATCCTCACGATCGCAACGAAACGGGAACTATCGAGAAGAAGCACACAACATGGTAAACACACCACACATAGACAAGATATGATGCACAACAAGCATGATGCATGACAAAGCTACATGAAGCTACTCATGGCAAGAGATGATGCAAACAAGAACAACACATCAAGGCAAGTTTAAATGAGGCCGGAAACAACATATAACAATTCCGGTAAGTCCTCATATGCATATTTCGAAATTGGTCCAGAACTGAATAAACCTTATGTTCAAGTTGTTAAACAGCAAGTTAAGATGCACCAAGATGATCTACACGAAATTCTAGTCAAGTTACATATAAAGTTCATTAGATTTGGAGCTACGGCCTAGAAGATATGAGCAAAACAAGTTAAACATGGCATTGATGCAAAATGCACCCAAACATCAAGCAAACACACCAAACAAGGATGCAACATGGTAACATGAAACTACATGCAAAAACAAGCAAGTTTCATATAGAGCACACTCAAAACAGAGCAACGGTGCAACACATACACTCTATACAAGTCATGACAACAATCTGTCCAAAACAGCAACTAGGCATATTGCAAGCATCAAAACAACATGCTACAGTACCACAATATGAAAACAAAAGTCATGGGCACGAAGTACAGGTAAAGCACAACAAAACATGAACACTCAGCTATCTCCAGAAAAGACTAGAACATGCTCAAAAGGACATGGAAATATTGCAAATAATAACAGTTTCAGACTTTAGCAGAAATAGCATCAGGTTGCAATGTTTAGAGCTATCAAACAACATGTTACAAGAACTTATCATGGCAAACAAAGGCATGGCATGAATCTACTAATTGCATAGATCAAAAGTACCTTACTGACCATGAGCCAAAAAGGCATAGAAAATATGATGGCACCCATGTAAACATGGCAAGTTATATAACAGATTCAAACATGGCAGGAACAACAATAAGTAGGCATGTTGGTGAGCTTGAACTACTCACTACAGAGCAATACATGGTATGGCAAGGCAACCAACAGTAATAAGACATGCTTGTGAAGTTAAGCATGGCAAGAGCAAGGTCATAGGGTGCATGGAACACTAGCAAAACACATGGGAACTAGTGAACTTAATGTTAACAGGCTGACAGCAACATTATCAAGCAACTTTGGAGCAAGATATGAACAATCTACAGCAAGCTATAAATGCAACCAAGGGCATGAATGGATAGATCATAACATGTAGATCAAAACATGTTTATAGAACATCTCCAGATTATGCATAGAATGATTAGTAGCAACATGTTAACATAGCAACAAAATATAACAGAATCTGCCTAGCAAAACAGCAACAGCAAGTGCCCTACTTAACAAGCTCGATGCACTCAGCACACAACTCACAAAAATACATGGTTGGCACCCCTGGAAAGATGGCATGGCATAGATCAAAACACATGTAGAGCTCAACCTCATAGGATGCACACATCAAACATGGCAAAAATGACAAATGAGCAAGTTATAACAGTTCCAGCAGATTAACATCAACATGCACTCTTCCAACAGCATTTCGGGTATCAAGATGACCTCAAATGAAAATGATGCAATGAAATGAAATTAAGTACTCGTCGAGACGAACAATTTGACATATTACACGCACGAAACGGAGCAGTATGTAGAGAGTTACAATGCGATGAACATGGCATGATTATGCAAAAATCCTGCGACTTAGAAGAAATATACCCTCCGGATCTGGATCTAGGGTTCGTCAGCACGCCTCCCGAGGATCACCGGAAGTCGCCGGAGGAGCTTCCCGCGGCAGCCGGGGATGAGGGAGAGGGCGCCGGAGATGAGGGAGACGGGGCCGGCCGGGTCCGGGGCCGGGGAAGGCCGGGGAGGCGGCGCCGGCGACGAGGGGCGGCGCGGCGGAGCTCGGCGCAGGGCCGGGCGTGGCGTCGGGCGGCAAGGCGACGCGGGGCTCCGACGGCGGAGGCCGGAGCTGGCGGCAGCGGGCGGCGCCGGGACACCGGGCGGCGGAGGGCGGCCGGGCCGGGCGGCGGCGGGGCGAGCCGGTCGGGGCAGCGACGAACGGGGCGGCGCGCGCGGGCCCGGGCGGGCCGCGGCGGCGGGGAGGACAGAGAGGGGCCGGCGGTACACGTGTCAGCGCGGGAGTGGCTGCGGCGGTCGGGGCGGACGTGTCCGGCGCGGGCGGACGCGTCCGGTGGCGACGGGAGGAAGAGGACTAGGGTTTGAACCGGGAATTTCGAAGCGGGAGGTGTTTATATAGGTAGAGGGAGCTAGGAGAGTCCAAATGAGGAGCGGTTTTCGGCCACGCGATCGTGATCGAACGACCGAGAGCATGAAGGGGAGTTTGCTGGGCTTTGGGCCACTTTGGAAGGGGTGTTGGGCTGCAAACAAAAGAGGCTTTGCGGTTACCCGGTTAACCGTTGGAGTACGAAACGACCTCCAAATGGCACGAAACTTGACAGGCGGTCTACCGGTGCTATACCAAGGCCGCTTGGCAAACCTCGGGCCATTCCGAGAAAGTTTAACACCCGCACACGAAAAGAGGCAAAAGGGGACGCCGGGTGAGATAGGAGTGCCGGATTGCAAAACGGACAACGGGGAAAATGCTCGGATGCAAGAGACGAACACGTATGCAAAATGAGATGCACATGATGACATGATATGAAATGCAGATGATGACATGGCAAAATGCAACACGCAAGCAAATGACATGGCAAAGACAGCGAATAACTGGCAGACACCTGGCGCAACGGATCCGGGGCGTTACATCAACCTCTAGTCTTCTTGCTCCAGCCGCCCAAAGCAGCGCCGGTCGTGCCGCATGCTCCTGCCTCCCGTGGCCGGCTGTGCTGCCGCGGAGGCCTCACCACCCCCTACTCTTCCCACCGCTGGCCAGGCCCTGCGGCAACACAGCCTCACACCGCGGCCGAACCAGTGAACCCTCGTGCTCCTCTCCGCGCGGGCTTCCACTGCCGCGTCTTCCCCGGCTCCGCGTCGTCCCCTTCCTAGGCCTTGTCGTCGTCCACTGCCGTGGTGCTCTCCGCGTGGCGTGGTCAACGTGGTCAAGGAACGACTTCCATCGGAAGAGTACTGTACGTGGAGAGGCTGACAGCTGGGTCCATGGCCAGAACCCAGTTTTTTTGTGATTTGCCAAGTAAGTCGCTTTGTCAGGCCTGTTGGGCTGCAAATCTTTCAAGACGAGGAGAGCTTTCATTCGGCTGGCCGAGAAAATGGCCCATCAGTAATGAGAAATGGGTTGTACATTTTTAAAACACATCAAACCGACAATTAGTTTCAAATATATTTTTTTCATTTCAAGATTCTAAATTACATTAATTTTTATGCGTGGAGAATTTGTTGGATTTTATATTGGTATACATTTATTTTTAAAATCAGTTTGAATGTGAGTCGAAATTTCGGGATTAAAAACAGTTCGGACCACACCGAAATATGCAAAATTTCGTATAATTTTTTAACCGTGGCCACAATATGGGTTGTAATGCTAACAAAAAGAATATGGACTCCAAAAAAACCTTAAGAATTAGCAAATGGGCTGTAAATTATTAGAAATAATGGCAGATGGGTTGTATGCTGTTTTTCACAGATTTGAGGATTTCCTAAAAAAGAGGTTGACGCACAAGCAGTAACGGTTGGATGTCCATCCAACGGCCGTCGTGCTTCTTCAATCTCTGCTCTTCCTGATCCAGCCGCTCAAACAAGCACCGGCGGGACTGCCTGCTCCCTCCTCCCCGCGGCCGGCTGTGCTGCCGCGCAGGCCTCACCGCCCCACCGTACTCCCATCGCTGGCCTAGCCATCCCTCTACTCACCCACACCTGCTGTTATTCTTCGGCGACGGCAGATGAACTAGTAAACCCTCGTACAGTCGTACTTCCCTCCGCGTGGGAAACAACTGCCGAGTCTTCCCTGCTTCCGTGTCGTCCCCTTCCTAGGCCTCGCCGTCGTCCACCGTCGTGGTGCTCTCGGCGCGGCGTGGTCAATGTGGTCAACGACCGACTTCCATCGGAAGAGTACTGTGCGTGGAGACGCTGACAGCTAGGTCCACGGCCGCAGCAAGGAAGTGCCTCCTTATTATGCGCAAAATAATTATTACTCCACCTGACAGCGGGGACCCACCGGACGGGCCACCGTATTTCGCGAAAAAAATGTTTCCCCCCTGACTGCTGGGACCCACCAGCTACACCTTCGCACGCAAGGAAGTGCGTCCGGGCAAAAAAAAAACGATTCGCCCCACTGACTGCTGGGACCCACCAGCTACATCTTCGCACGCAAGGAAGTGTGTTCGGGCAAAAAAACAAAACGATTCGTCCCCGTGGCTGCTGGGACCCACCAGCTACATCTTCGCAGGCAAGGAAGTGTCTGACAGTCGGGACCCACCTGGTCGAATCGTACGTAGCGTTGTCATTCTGGCCGCGAACGTGTACGCACATATATACTAGTGGATGTAGAGGCGCGCATGTGTCGTAGTAGAGGCGCGCACGTAGCATGTACACGTACGTACAGCGGCCAGGGTGCAAGAAAGAAAATACGGCCACGTATGTGTACATACGGGCGGGGTCTCGAACACCTACTCGCGCATACGTACGGCGAGGGCTCGTGTACATGGCTGGGTCGGAACGGAGAAATAGCGTCATCGTCGTGTTCATGGGGAGGCAACGGAATGCGTCGTGTTCATGGGGAGGCAACAGAATGCGTCGTGTTCATCGGGAGGCAACGAAACGCGTGGGAGCCAACCGGCTGGGTCAGAACGGAATGCGTGGTCGTGTTCATCGGGAGGGCTTGGATGGAACAGGCGATGGAAACGAGGCCTGGCGTACCGCAGAACGGAGGAAACGGACCTCCTACGTTCGGAACGGGTCATGTTGATCGGGAGGGGTGTGGCGTACCGCAAAACGGACGAAACGGACCTCCTACGGTCGAAACGGGGGTCCTGTTGATCGGGAGGGGTGTGGCAGACCGCAAAACGGACGAAACGGACCTCCTACGGTCGAAACGGGGGTCCTGTTGATCGGGAGGGGTGTGGCGTACCGCAAAACGAACGAAACGGACTTGTGTTGGAGCGCTACGGTCGAAACAGGGGGGGAGGGGTGTGGCGTACTGCAAAACGGGACTCCACGGGATATTGTTCATCTCCACCGTCGACCTCCTCCAGCCTCCACGGGCTACCATCGACCTCCTCCAGCCTCCATGGGCTCCTGTTCATCCAGCCTCCACCGCGCGCTACTCCAGCGGCTACTGTTCAACCACCCCTCCACGGGCACCCCTCCATCGTCTACTGTTCATCCAGCCCTCCACACCACGGGGTCCTGTTCAACCACCCCTCCACGGCCACCCCTCCACCGTCTACTGTTCATCCAACCCTCCACACCACGGGGTCCTGTTCATCCAGAGGCAATGCCACCGCTCACTGTTCATCCAACCCCCCCCCCCCCCCCCGCAACACTCACTGTTCATCCAAACGATCGGCTTCAGTTAACAGCAGTAGCGAAGGAATCGCTCCATCGGGTTCAGTTAACAGCCATCGATCGATCGCTCGGGTTCAGTAACGCGTAGCCTGCAGTGTAATCGCTCGGGTTCAGTTAGAGCCCAACGCCTCGCTTGGGTTCAGTTAGAGCCCAACGCCTCGCTCGGGTTCAGTTAGAGCCAACGCCTCGCACACACGCGCGTACGTACGAGAGAAACGTGCATCGCTCGGCCCCCGACCTCCCACGGTAACCGGCAACTCCCCGAAATTTTCCTCCCCCTCGCTTCTACCACGGTTTTTTCCGTCATGGACGGCCCAAAGAATGTCATGCAGCTGCGTCTCCGGCCCGCCCAGGACGAAAAGCCCATTTTCTGACATAACTTTTTGTCATAGAAGTAGGAGCCCACCACATCTATGATGATACCGGGTTTTGTCACAATTATCGTCATAGAAGTGTCATATGTATGATAGAAAAAAAATTTGTTCGGCCCAAAATGTCACGGGTGTGTCTTTTTTTTGTAGTGCGAGCTGAACGTGTGCTGAACACGGAGGTGCCGTACATTCGGTACTTGATCGGTTGGATCACGAAGAAGTTCGACTACATCAACCGCATTACTACACGCTTTCGCTTACGGTCTACGAGGGTACGAAGACACACTCTCCCCTCTCGGTGTTATGCATCTCCATGGATAGATCTTGCGTATGCATAGATTTTTTTTTTGTTTTCCATGCAACATTTACCAACATTGCATGCTTTGTCCCTGATCGCAACCAACCATTTGTAAACCCTAGGTACCCCCGGCGTCTATATTAGCCGTAGGGTTTAGACTGCAGAGACACATTCGCAAGGTTTAGAGCTTAGAACATCTTCATACGATCTTGAGGTAGATCGATTTGTACTTTGTACTCCATCACAATCAATATATAAGAAGCATGATGTAGGTTTACCTTATCAAGAGGACCCGAACCTGGGTAAAACATCGTGTCCCTACTTTCCATGTTACCATCTAGTTTAGATCACCAAGCTTGGGACCCCCTACCCGAAATCTACCAGTTCCGACAATGTGATCCAGGCGGTGACAACGATGGAAGAGGGAGGTGATGAACTTGGGGAAGCAGGTGGCGAGCTCGATCTGTGCTAGTGGGTGGATTTCTGCTATTGAATTCAATATGCGGGCATGTACAAACGATAGCAAAGCAATGTGTGCCACTACACACAATACACACCCTAGCTATGTTTGACTATGGTATAAGTATGCTTCAAATCAACGCACCATCGTGCAATTGCAGTCTATCTGGTAGAAACCGATTTCGCTACAGTTTCTTTTCCACCATTATTGTGCCATGGAGACGATGAATGTCGTATAAAGAAGCGTGAATTCCATGTTTAACCCCCCTACATTGATATCTTTTATGCTAGTTACCCTATTTGACAGTTTTCATCTGCATTACTCAATTTAGCAAAAGTTGTACCAATTTTTACCCCTTTAAAGTATTTTAGGTGTGTATAGCATCTCGAGTGGTTCTTTTACAGTACAAAGTGCCGATGAAAATTATGTCTAGTACAGTGCAACACCCGAAAAGTAAATGCGGTGAAGAAGAATGAGGTGGAAGCAATGAACAAGGACCTGCATATCCCAAAGAAAAAACTCATCATCAAAGTAAAGCAATGTGTACATACACTATGAACAAAAAGTCCTGCCAAGCCAATGTCTAGCCCGGGTATAGGAAAAAAAAGTCAGGAGAAAAATTGCGACTTGGGTCGCCACGTATACCGGATGGTACAACTGATAGACTGGTAATTGTGGTAAAAACTCATAAAACTTTCGCTAAATGTGATAAGAACGAGTAAATAATTTTGCTACATGAGTAATTCAAATAAAAATCTATTAAATTGAATAATTTACGCAAAAATGTCGTAGTAGGGGATAAAAACTGCAATTCACTATTTAAAGAATGGGTAACATTTAAATGCTGAGGATTCTGTAAACACTGCACGAATGCAGTCTAACATTGCCTGCATATCTACGAGGTCCATATACAGTATACTAGTGGAATCTGCATATTCTATATCATGAAGTCTACCAACACATCCACTCTGTCGCATCAGTTCGACCACCGCCCATGTCACGTGCTGCCGGCGGCGCTGATCTTCACGTCCGGGTTCCGCACCGTCTTGAGCCACATCCCGGCGAGCACCCTCGACGACAGGCTCCAGACGACGTCCGGCCGCCGCTGCTGCTGCCTCGCCCTCGCTGCCTGCGACGATGGCGGCGTCTGCACCCTCTTGGCGGCGCGGCCCGGCCCGTGGGCGAGCGTCCACTGCATCGCCGTCAGCTTCTGCCGCTCGGCGCGCCAGCTCGCGCTTCCGCCGACTCCCGACAAACACCTCGTCTGCACGCCGCCCACGTGCAGGCTCCTCACTTTGAACCTCCCCCCGCTAAGCCCCGCAGGGCCCAGCATCCGCGCCGACTGGACGACGGCGATCATCGGCGCGCCCACCGCCTCGTAGCGCCGGGACGGATCACGCAGCTGGATGGCCGCCACCAGCGTGACGCGGCCGTCCGAGCCGCCACGGGACTCGGACCACTCGTCGGACGGCACCAGCGCGTCGAACACGTTCGCTTCCCCCGCAGCCGGCGCTACCTCGAACGGCGCCTCCTCGTCGGCCATCTCGGCCTGGATCATGAGCGCGTCCACCGCCATCGCCTCGAGCTTCTGTAACGAGAATGCGAGTACCTCATCCAAGGTCTCCGGATCGTTTCCCGCGCTCCAGATGCCGGTGGCGACGCGCTCCATCCGGCCCTCGGACAAGGCGGTGGCGACCTTCCGGACGAGCCTGACCGACCGCGCCGCGCTTGAGCTCGCGCCGCCCTCGGTCCGCCTACCGCCGATGACCGCCTCCGCGATGCCCTCGAAGCCCACTTGCTCGGGCGTCTTTCCGGTAAGGCTTTCCATGCGCCCTAGCGACGCCACCTTGTCCCGAACCTCGTCGGGTCCGCCCGCGGCCGCCATCTTCTGGAGCACATCGAATCCAGTCGCGGCCATGGCACTTGGCAGCACGAACGGCCTCGACACCTGCATGGCGAGCACCGGGGGTACGTCTCTGCTTGCAAGCGGCACGTTGTACGGGTTCATCGACACCAAGAACCCGCCGTCACGCGTTTGCACCGCCGGGCCAAGGCTCTGTCCCAAGTCCGGCACCACGGGCGCCTTCTTCTGCGACTCGCTTGATCTTGGTGTCATCGGCTGCTTCAGCTTCCTGAACTTGTCGTCGTCCACTGCCTCGAGCTTCCTAAGGAACTCAACGGTCACCATCTCTTCATCCGCATCGAGGCGCGGCTGATGACCGGCTCCCCCGGGCGACTTCTTGCCGCCGCTCGCCATCAGCGCCTCGATGGCCTCGATCTGCTCGCCAATGGAGTCGAGCTCGCGTAGCACGTCGCGCTGGTCCTGGAAGTGGACGACCTCTTTGACCGTCTCGACGCCCTTGTCGACCACCTCGTACTCCGGGATGACATAGTCGACGTCGCCAGCGCCACTTGCGGTAGAGAGCTCGTCGTCTTCGGGACGCTTGTCGACGTTGAGCCTGTCTACCAGCTGCCTGTAAGCTCTCATGGAAGGCGAGATGGCTCCGTCGGACGTTGAAAGCTTGGGCGTCGTACTGGCGACGCTGAACGAGTTCTTGTTGTGAACCCTCGCACGGGAGGGGGACACGAACACGTCCCTCGACGATCTCCCCGCGGCTTGCGTGTAGAGACGGAGCCCCGCGTCCTCCATGAGCTGGAACCCCAGCTTGAGCAGGAGCTCGCCACCGGTGGCCTTGCCGGCGAGTCCGAAGGCCCTGTCGAACCACCGGACGCGGCGTCCCTCGGAGCTCTTCTGGAGGGAGTCGAGCACGAGCGAGCTTACGTCGACGGTGTACGTCCCCAGACGGATGTCCGGCACCTCGACGGGGACGACGGACACAACGAACCGGCGAGGCTCGAGCTTGAGGGGCTTCCCGGTGCCCGGGCCGCCGGTGAAGTAGAGGTTGCATTTGACGAAGAGCGTCTCGTCGAACTCCGCGGTGCCATCGTGCGACACCCGGGCCGGCATGGTCTGCATGGCGCCGTCCTTGGTCTCGGCCTTGCGGACGGAGACGGCGAGTCGGAGGCCGTCCATGGAGGCCGGCACGCCGCGCACCGTGGCCACCTCGATGGAGAAGAGGCAGCCGGCCCGGCGCTTCCCGATGCGAGAGAGCGCGCGCACGGGCTTCCAGCTGCTCCACGACGACTGCCTCCCCTTGGCGCTGCTACTCCCCTCGAATTCTCGGCTTCTCGAGTCCACGGACGTGGTGTCGTCGGCCGGCAGAGGCCTGGAGCGCGGGCCGAGCCACGACGACAGCGAGAGACGGCGCGACGAGCGCGCCCTCCGACCCTCGCGCCCAACCCCATCCATGATGCGCGGGCCATCGTCGCCGGACCGCGCGATGGCGAGCGACGCGGTGCGGCGGTGGATGGCGTCGGGCCGGTCGAGGTAGTCGCTGAGCCCGCCGCCGCCTCCTCCCAGCCCGGCCATGTGAGCGCACGCTGCACGTACCCGCTCTCCTCCTCGACCAGCCTATCCACAATTCCGAACACACCTTGCCAAGCTTTTCTCGAGCTGGACCATGATCCCGTGGCTGTTGAACCGTGGACCGCGATAGATATAGCTTTCGACGACCCCTCCGCGCTGCCGTCGTGTACCGCGTTGGCGCCAAGGAAGTTGAAGTTGAGCGAATAACCCGGGAAGCCGACCTACCGGCCAATCAAACCGCCGCCCTAATCGTGCACCGTCGCCCCATCGGACGGCCACGGTCCGGCACGTCCGCACGTCGTTGGTCCGATCCACGGCTCAGGGAGCTCCCGCCCTGCCAGGACTTGTCAGCGCTCAACAGGACGGACGAAGCGGCGGATCCGGCTTGCCTGCTCTTTTTCATGCTCTCATTCGTGCTCCCACTTCATCCTACGGCTATTCTTTTTTCTTTTTCTTTTTTAATCTAATCATCTTCCTCCCTGATTTTTAGAGGGTGGGGCCGGGTCTTATTTTCTTCCAATCAAATAAAGCCACCTAGGCGGGAGCACGGATGGGAGCATGGGAAGGGAGCAGGCAAGTCTCGTCCGTTTGATCGGGGGGCAGGGGCAAAAGGTTGATGTGATCCGGCGTTAATGCGGCGGGGAAAACGCGCCCTCCCGCGGACGTGTAGGCGGGATCAGCCGCGGCCCGGGCGACTGGGCCGGGATGGGCGAGCGTGTCGCCTTGCCCGCGAGCCGTCGCCGTCTCGCGGTCCCGGGCGGAAGCTGGGAGAGCGTTCCGATTCGCGCGGCTTGCTTCGCCTGGATTACGTGCGTGACGTCGGTGTGGTGCACGTTGGGGCGTCTGTGGATGGATAGGACGGCGATTCGTTTCGCGGGTCCTTTCGAGGAGCAGCGGTGGTGGGTGCCGGGTCTGATTGGGTTGTGAACTGTGGTCAGGGCTAGTTAGTTAGTTAGTGTTTGATTGATTGATTAGCCCGTGTGGTGCGTGTCGACTCGTGTGCACGCGACGAGATCGGGGATCTTTTTCAGGAAGTCGTCGACGTACTCCTCCGTCTTCGGCGTTCGTCACGGTGGCGGAGGCGGGAGATTTGATCCAAAGAAGAACGAGTCCACGGCAAATCTCTACGCGTGTGCTATTGCTAATCACTTCAAAGAGCATGCATACCCTGTTTCGAGTGTTTTGTCAAAGCTCTACTCTCCTTTTCAGCACGACAAATTTTACTCTCTTGTCAGCTAAGTAAAGGCTGGCAGTCAGCCCCGCGCGAGGGAAAAAGTCAGACCATTTGGTTCCCACAGTTTGGACGTTGGGGCGAGACGGCAGGTCTATATCTAAAAAATTGGCAGAAGATTTGGGTTGGTTTGCAGTTGAACGTGGGAGGGTCCAGGTGATTTGAGCTGTTGATGCAGGTGCGCAGTACGCACGTTCGTACAGGGGGCGTACGGAGAAGGTCGTTGCTCAGTTCGTTGCAAGGTCGTTTCCATGTGCCGTGCTGGCGAATAGCGAAATGTTTGTTTGTTTTAGAATCGAAGAAATGTTATGTAACGTGTTCACGCCAAAAGGATGGATATTTTAGTCGGCGGACTTTTCTTGTTCGGAGACGTGACGGCCTACCAGTCCACCACCTTGATCAGATCTCTGATCTTGTATAGTCACTTCAAAGCGCAAAGGAGAGACCACCGCAAAGATGAGACAGAGGGAGACAGAGAAAGCGTGCACAATGAGACATTAGCAGATTTGGGCTTCCGAATTATTATACAAGATTCCTTGTTCGAATGGAAGGAAGAGGTCAAAAAAATTGTTCTACGGTTTCGGGGTCAAAAAAAATGGAAGAAGGAGGGGTACAGTGGACATAAATGGGAATATAGAAAAGAAATGAGTAAGACACAAGCAATTGGCGAAATATTTTATTCAAACAAATGCAGAACCAAAATGGATGGTTTTCTACTTATTACCGGATCTTCCCCCGGATAGAAATCTATTGTTTATAAGTCTACTAGAGATAAAGTAGTGACTTCAAATATTAATGAACATATCAGAGAGTTATCCATCGGAACAATAATCTTGCCTATCTATTAAAAGTAGGTGAATTTAGGCCAGTAGATTTAGTAATGTGCCAAGCATAATTGGTATAAGGAGCCATGGAAACACTTCTTGATAATGGGTCTCACAAACAACCAACAAGGGATGGTCATACTAAAGTATACAAATCACTTTCAGATGTAAATGAAGGTAAAGAAGGATGGTTTAGCAAGACTCTGCTTGAGAACGGGTCAATTACTCGTGGTGTCCTCTCACTGTTGTGGGTCCTTCGCTTTCATTACATCAATGTGGATTACCGCTAGACATAGAGATAAAGTTCTTTCAACTATTTGTAATTTGCGATTTTTTTTAAAAACCTCACCCATATATTAATTAAATTAATATGTTCATACAATCATTCATTGCAGCATTTGTCACGCAGGCCGGAACACTATTAACAAGAGCACCATCAGACCTATTAATAAAACTAAACTTAGCCAGCTCATGTGCCACTATATTAGCTTTCCTGCTAATCTTGCAGATCCTTAAATTCGGCAACATCTTAGAGATACTCAAAGCTTCCTTCTTTAGGTCAACAAGGGGTGACCCGTCGATACTGTCTTTTCCAAAAACAGAGGCCACAAAAGAACAATCGGTTTCTAAAATGATGGGTTTGTGAGGAAATGACAACTTCTCCAGAGTGGTTTCTGACAACCACCCCCACACTCGCCACGTTAATAGCCTCCACAAAACTTGCGTCGACAATAATATTAAAGAACTCCGCGGTGGGAGGTTGCCAAGCAGAAGAATTCATCTCCATATTATTTGAAGCCAGAAGTCCATCCCCCACTTCCTTGCCTTCGCTACTCATCTCTACCTGCACTTCTGCATGACAAGATGAAAAGGAAGCCCAATAATTTTGTACAAAATTCACATAGGCTGAGATGGATTATTTTCCCTTACCAAAGATTAGATCATTCCTCAAGTGCCAAGCTATCCAAAACATGAATATAGTTTGCTCACGCGCTGACGAACTTAGTTGATCCAATAAAATAAGAAGCAAATCCGGCCCCATATTTCTGAAAATCTCTTCGGCCGGCAAATTCCATACCTCCCTCAAAGCTATACGAAGTGCACGAGTCTTTGTACAATTCACCAACGCTTGAAAAGTGCCTTCATCTTCAACACCACACATTGTACACGTACCTTGGATAGCTTGATGGTCCTTTACTCCGTGAACTTGAACCGCCAAAGTATTAGCAGCAAATCCTTTGAGGGACATTATCCTTCCAAATAATATTCCAGATCCTTCTTTCCTCATTTACCGCTATGCTAGAATTCCCCAGATTAACCTTAGAATCCATGAGATTCGGTGCTAGCCTATACGCACTCTTCACCGAAAACATGCCACTTTTCTCATGGTGCCAGGCAATAAGATCTCCCTCACCCAATTTCAGAGTACGCAACTTTAAGATTTCCTCTGCATCAATGAGGGTAAAACAGATGTCTGCTCAAATTTTCATCCCACCTCCTAGAACCAGTCATGAATAACTCAGATACCCATTAGATCCTCGTTCTATTTTTCTTAGCAGTAATATTTAGGCCAGACTCCTAGGAGTCCAGTTATCCCTCCATATGTTTATACTGGCCCCATCAACAACTCTCCATATGATGCCCTGTTACAATAATTCAGGGCCATGCATAATACCTTGCCATGGGAGTGACGTCGATTGAGGGAAGACAATATCAATAAGTCGCCCATGAGAATAATGTTTTGCTTTCATCACCTTAGCACACAAGGATTCCGGGAAAACCAATAAACATCATGCTTGTTTGGCCAAAATGGCTTGATTAAATAGCCTAAGATCACGAAAGCCCATAACCCCTTCACATTTTGGTCTTGTCACCTAATCCCAAGCCAGCCAATGAGTTCTCTTTCTATTCTCCTCATCAACCCAGCAAAAATTCCTAATTATCTGGGATAAATCATCACAGAGGGGCATGAGAAATTTAAATATACCCATGGCATAGACCGAAATGCTTGAATGACAGACTTGATTGGGTTTCCTTCGCCCCGCTAGACGCATATTTTTCAATCCAGTCTGCCACCCGCTTAAGAGCTTTATCTTTGGTATATTGAAGTTTGCTAGCCTTCATACGACCTTCTAGCACTCATAAACCCAGATTTTTATTGAAAGCACAAGTGCTCCCTGGGTGGATTTGGTAATTAATGTCAACATATCTCTTGTTGGACTAATGGTTTTATCTAGTATATTTCAGACAAGTTCAAAAGTGGCGTGGCAAGGACAAGAGGACGTGGAACCCCTTCAAAATGCTAAGGACATACATTGGCAAAAGCTAAAGACTCTTCATCTTTATTTTAGTGATCCAAGATCACATTGAGTCCATAGGAAATCGAATACTATTAAAAGGGTATGAGGTGTTGCTTAATGGCTTGCTTGCTCAAATGCTTAGTGATATTGCTTGAAAACCCTCAACCACTTTCTCCATCCAAATATGTCAAATCCCTAAACTCCAACTTGGCCCCATCGATTCTTTCTACTAGGAGCCACCGAGTTCATATGACATAGCCACTACCAGAAACCCTAGCAATTCTGTTTCACCGATACGGGTCTCGGTCTCACCGAGATGGCCTTGCCAACACTCTGTGACTTGTTGCATTTATTCTGGTCTCACTGTTGGGGGGATAGACCCCGGGTAGCCTCATCGGCACCCAAAGATATTTCAAGACATTGGGGCTAGCTAAGCCCCTCGTGCTGACTGGTCACATGGCCGGCTTCGGAGTCGTCTGGTGCCACGCGGCCGACCTCCAGAAGACGGTGTGCTCCCAGAAGACAGCTTGGGTACGGTCCGGCCCCCAGCAGCCGGTCCGCCCCTCCCTCGAAGCTTGCACCCAACCACTACGACAAGACGGAGTATGGCACCAGTGCCACCTGCTCCCCTCGAGCCTCGGCGGGGCACGCCTATAGTAGGCGCTGACCATGCGGCTCCTAACGCCGCCCTCGTCAGCAACGATGGTGCTACAACAAAAGGCAATTGGAGGGGCCCGCAGGCGGCGGGCCCTACATGTCGGTAGGATTCTCGACAGCCGACGAGGCCCTCCAGGGGAGGGCCCCAGATTCCAGCGAAGAACCCGGCGCCCCTAGACGCTGACACCCGGGTCCTACACCCAACCTTATTACCATTGTACCCCTGGGGGTTGGCCTATAAACCCCCCCAGGACTCACCCATGCAAAGGGTTCACCTCAGTTCAGCACACACACCTCTCCACACACCGCTCCACACACCATAGCTAGGAGAAGAGAGCTACCCTTGCCCTTCTTCCTCCCCTAGCAACACAGCTCAAGGAGCAACCTTGTACTCATATTGATCATCGTCATCATGCGGAGACCCCGCAGAGCAGGACTAGGGGTGTTATCTCTCCGGAGAGTCCTGAATATGGGTACGTCTCGTGTCCAATCGAGCTCGTGTTCACTCCCGCTTCCAGGGCCCGACGACATCCTCTTGGCCCCATCCATGATAAGCCACCCCCTGGCATGTGACGTGAGATTACCACGGTTGGCACCCACCATGGGGCCATCCGCGGTGTTGGCCGGAGACACGTTCTGGGCGGGAACCGCTTTCCTCTCCGGAGAGCGCGTCGCGGCTGGTTTGATCAGCCAGCCAAATGTGCTCGCTTGCGCTTGTACCGGCGCATCGCTTGATGCGGGAGCCATCTGCCCTGTGAGCTGCCTCGTCGACCTCTTTGGCAAGCTCTCCCTCTCCAACACGGCTACCGCTGACCGCTTCCCCAGCGACGTCGTGGTCATCGACGACCCACTCCCTCCTATCGCCAGCGATGCCTCTGCTAGCACACTCGGCGCTGGCGTCTTCGTGGAGGGGATAGTCACTGGCGATAGCCAGAACGCTGGCGGCTCCGCTCCGGGTTCGTTGCGAGCGGCCATGCAAGACCTGGCTACTCCCATCCGTCCCGATGCTGGCCGGGAGGAGCTAGAGGAATTCCGTGTCAAGCTCCTTGACAGCGCCACCAAGATGGCGGCCATGAAGTGCCGCGCTGAGGCCAACCAGCGCGAGATCGACCACATAGCGGGCGACACGCCGGTTGGTGGCGAGCCCAGCCTGGCCGGTGTCGTCCAACAGCGTGGCGCGGCCATTGCCACCATGCTGGGAGTCGGACGCCCAGTCTACGAGACCCCCGTGCAGAACCTGCACGCTACACAGGTGACAGAAGAACTCGAGAACATGGAGGGCGAGGAACGGCGCAGCCAGATGCGCCACCTCAAGTAGCTCCTCGACGCTGCGAACACGCAATAAGACGCGTGCGACCGTGTGGTTGGAGCCGTCCGGCAGGCTGAGAACCTGCCACCCCGCCGTGAGAATGGAGCGACCTCCCGGTCCCCTAGCGGCGGCGGTCGCAACCTGCGGAACCCGGAGCCGGCAACTAGCCGCAGCCGGCACTCGCGTGGTACGGTTGTGGCTAGCTGGCAAGACCTCCGAACCCGTAGGGCCGGCGCCAGCCGGAGGAACGCCCGCCTCCTCGCAGGGAGAGGGCGGCCTCTCTGGCGCCGGCTGATCAGCTGACTCCCGGCGGTCGGTTAGGCCCTCGCGAAGTAGTTGGCGAGAACGACGCTCGTCGCCGGATCAAGAAGTTGGCTCGATCCTTGGCAGTGGAGGAGGAAGACACGATCGGTCCATCCTGCTTCGGCCCCCGCATCCGCGATGAGCCCTTCTCCAAAGGGTTCACACTCCCTCGAGATACTCCCAAGTACACCCGCTCTGTGAAGCCGGAGGACTGGCTGATCGACTACGCCACAACCGTCATCATAGCAAACAGCAACAAGCGCATTGCCATGAAGTATGTCACGCTCATGCTCCATGGCATGGCCCGGACATGGCTGAACAGCCTCAAGCCCAACAGCATCAACAGCTGGTTCGATTTTAGCGACGTCTTCGTCTGCAACTTCACCAGCACTTACAAGCGCCTCCCAAGCCTCACCAGCTCTCCATGTGCGTTCAGGGGCCAACCGAGTCCACCCGCGAGTACCTGACGTGCCGAGTTGCGCAACTCCTACAAGGGGGTCCACGAGGTGGAGGCCATCGAGTACTTCACCACCGGGTGCAGAGAGGGCACCCTGCTCAAGCACAAGCTTATGTGCGATGAGTCGGCTACATTGGATGAGCTCCTGGTTGTCGCTTGGCACCCCGAACTTATAGCATTATATGCATCGGCTCCGAATCATGTCTTTGGTCAATAGTTGGGTTGCCCGGCTCCTGTGCTTACTACCTTACGTTACGCTATATCGTCTAGGGTAGTAAAGGGAGAACTACTGCAACTGCATCCCGGTTATTTTGGACGAACACCTCAGTAGAGAAAGCCAAAAACTGATTGTCATGATGCGGCGAGAGCTGGTCAGCTGTTCGAGAGGTTTCAAATCATTAGAGATTTTCCCTGCATTATGCGATGAGTCGGTCTTAATCCGATTAGGCGTGTATAGCGCCCCGACTTCGGCCTTCCAAACACCAGGGGCTGAGCCAAAATTTTCATTATCAAACTCCTATGGCTAAGTGAGGGTGATAAAGCCGTATAGTCCGTTTTCCTTGTTCGTTGCGTTAAACACCTCCTTTAAGGACCAAAATTTGGAGTAAAGAGTGTTTGTATTTATCCCGAACACCCCCGTACTATCTACATGGGGGCCAACTCTCAGATTTAATAAACGGCCGCATAGGGGGTAAAATTTTAAATAAACAAGCAATATATTACATAAAGATCTTGTTTCATATTACAGGACATGATAAGATGAGTGTATTCATGGGAATATGATATCCTTGCCACATTGCTCCGCCACAAGGCGGGATCCCTCCAGGACGCTATCAAAATATAGTTCGGGTCGGCGGTGCTTCTTGCCCTCAGGCGGCCCCTCGGTCATCAGCTTCGTGGCGTCCATCTTCGCCCAATGCATCTTCGCGCGGGCAAAGTCCTGCTACGTCGTGAGCTTGCGTTGGTTTTCCTCGAAGAGGAGAGGGTGATGCAGCGATAGTAGCGTAAGTATTTCCCTCAGTTTTTGAGAACCAAGGTATCAATCCAGTAGGAGGCTCCTCAAAAGTCCCACGCACCTACACAAACAAACTGAGAACTCGCAACCAACACAATAAAGGGCTTGTCAATCCCTTCACGGCCACTTGCGAAAGTGAGATCTAATAAAGATAGTATGATAAGATAAATATATTTTTGATATTTTATAATATAGATGCAAAAAGTAAAGATGCAAATAAAAGTAGATTGAAATCAAATATGATAAGAGATAGACCCGGGGGCCATAGGTTTCACTAGTGGCTTCTCTCAAGATAGCATAAGTATTGCGGTGGGTGAACAAATTACTGTCGAGCAATTGATAGAAAAGCGCATAGCTATGAGATTATCTAGGCATGATCATGTATATAGGCATCACGTCCATAACAAGTAGACCGACTCCTGCCTGCATCTACTACTATTATTCCACACATCGACTGACTCCTGCCTGCATCTAGAGTATTAAGTTCATAAGAACAGAGTAACGCATTAAGAAAGATGACATGATGTAGAGGGATAAACTCAAGCAATATGATATAAACCTCATCTTGTTATCCTCGATGGCAACAATGCAATACGTGCCTTGCAACCCTTTCTGTCACTGGGTAAGGACACCGCAAGATTGAACCCAAAGCTAAGCACTTCTCCCATGGCAAGAAAGATCAATCTAGTAGGCCAAACCAAACTGATAATTCAAAGAGACTTGCAAAGATAACTCAATCATACATAAAAGAATTCAGAGAAGATTCAAATATTATTCATAGATAAACTTGATCATAAACCCACAATTCATCGGATCTCGACAAACACACCGCAAAAAGAGTTTACATCGAATAGATCTCCACAAGAGAGGGGGAGAACATTGGATTGAGGTCCAAAAAGAGAGAAAAAGCCATCTAGCTAATAACTATGGACCCGTAGGTCTGTGGTAAACTACTCACAACTCATAGGAGGGGCAAGGATGTTGATGTAGAAGCCCTCCGTGGTCGATTCCCCCTCCGACAGAGTGCCGTCAAAGGCTCCAAGATGAGATCTCGCGGATACAGAAGGTTACGATGGTGGAAATTGTGTTTCGTCCTGCTCCTGGATGTTTTCGGGGTACGTAGGTATATATAGGAGGAAGAAGTACGTCGGTGGCCACCCGAGGGGCCCACGAGACAGGGGACGCCCTATAGGGGGCGCGCCCTCCTATCTCGTGGGAGCCTCGGCAGCTTCTTGGCTTGCACTACAAGTCCTCTGGATCACGTTCGTTCCAAAAAATCACGCTCCCGAAGGTTACATTCCGTTTGGACTCCGTTTTCTTTGAAATACTGAAATAGGCAAAAAAACAGCAATATGGGTTGGGCCTCCGGTTAGTAGGTTAGTCCCAAAAATGATATAAATGTGTAAAATAAAGCCCATAAACATCCAAAAGGGGTAATATAATAGCATGGAACAATAAAAAATTATAGATACGTTGGAGACGTATCAAGCATCCCCAAGCTTAATTCCTGCTCGTCCTCAAGTAGGTAAATGATAAAAAGAGAATTTTTTATGTGGAATGCTACCTAGCATAATTCATAATGTAATTTTCTTTATTGTGGCATGAATGTTCAGATCGAAATGGTTCAAAATAAAAGTTCATATTGATAAAAGAAATAGTAACATTCAATCATACTAATCAAAGTAATCATGTCTTCTCAAAATAACATGGCAAAAGAAAGTTCATCCCTACAAAATCATACAGTTAGGCTATGCTTCATTTTCGTCACACAAAGATGTTCGCAACTTCTATACCCCCGATGACAAGCCAAGCAATT
Organism: Triticum timopheevii; assembly: GCA_963921465.1. Classification (NCBI taxonomy): domain Eukaryota; kingdom Viridiplantae; phylum Streptophyta; class Magnoliopsida; order Poales; family Poaceae; genus Triticum; species Triticum timopheevii. Next base: position 251,791,044 of record OY997262.1, on the reverse strand, counting down.
GTTTCATACTTAAATAATCTCAAACTTTTTCAACCTTCACGCAATACATGAGCGTGAGCCATGGATATAGCACTATGGGTGGAATAGAGTATGATGATGGGGATTGTGTGGAGAAGACAAAAAAGGAGAAAGTCTCACATTGACGAGGATAATCAATGGGCTATGGAGATGCCCACCAATTGATGTCAACATGAGGAGTAGGGATTGCCATGCAACGGATGCACTAGAGCTATAAAAGAATGCTCAACAAAAGAAAACTAGTGGGTGTGCATCCAACTTGCTTGCTCACGAAGACCTAGGGCATTTGAGGAAGCCCATCATAGGAATATACAAGCCAAGTTCTATAATGAAAAATTCTCACTAGTATGAAAAAGACAACTTATGAGACTCACTATATGAAAAACATGGTGCTACTTTGAAGCACAATATATGAGACTCACTACATGAAGAACAAGGTGCTACTTAGAAGCACAAGTGTGGAAAAGGAGATAGTAACATTGCCCTTTTTATTTATTTTCTTTTTTTTTCTCTTTCTTTTTTTCTTTGTTTTCTTTTTCTTTTTTTTGGGCTTTTCTTTTTTTATTTTGGCCTTTTTTTCCTTTTTTTTCTTCTTTTTTTCTTTGGGCAATGTTCTAATAATGATGATCATCACACTTCTATTGATTACAACATAAGAATTACAACTCGAAACTAGAACAAGATATGACTCTATATGAATGCCTCCGGCGGTGTACCGGGATGGTGCAATGAATCAAGAGTGACATGTATGAAAAATAATGCATGGTGGCTTTGCCACAGATACGATGTCAACTACATGATCATGCAATGGCAATATGACAAAAGTAAAGTATGTCATGATGATGATGAACGGAACGGTGGAAAGTTGCATGGCAATATATCTCGGAATGGCTATGGAAATGCCATAATAGGTAGGTATGGTGGCTGTTTTGAGGAAGATATCGGGAGGTTTATGTGTGATAGAGCGTATCGTATCACGGGGTTTGGATGCACTGGTGAAGTTTGCACCAACTCTCAAGGTGAGAAAGGGCAATGCACGGTACTGAAGAGGCTAGCAAAGGCGGAAAGGTAAAAGTGTGTATAATCCATGGACTCAACATTAGTCAAAAGAACTCATATAGTTATTGCAAAGATTTAGAAGTCATCAAAAACCAAGTACTATGCGCATGCCCCTAGAGGGATAGATTGGTAGGAAAAGACCATCGCTCGTCCCCGACTGCCACTCATAAGGATGCACAAGCCAGGTGCACTTCATGTTTCAAATTTGTTACACAACTTTAACCATACGTGCATGCTATGGGACTTGCTAACTTCAACACAAGCATTCTTTAAATTCATAATCACCCAACTAGCATGACTTTAATATCACTACCTCCATATCTCAAAACAATTATCAAGTATCAAATTGATCATATGCAAAACAACTGAGGATTGGACTTGACAACGATAAAGAGGCTCGAGTCAACTTGACGAGAAATGCACCGGATGAAAAGGAGCTGAGGAACAACGATCGGAAAACCAACTGCGTGAACCTAAAGAAAATTTGAAGGGGAAGAGGAGTAGTTCAAAACACCTACGTCAAGATTCCTTACCAGAGCGACGAAGGGGTTGAGGAGTAAAAAGAATTCCTACTCTCCGATATAACTAGACTCCGAAAATAGTTTTCTTCTAGACTCAACAACGGCCAAACTACACGATCAATCAAGGGGGCTCCTAAGGTCGGTCGAGGCTCTGATACCAACTTGTCACGCCCAATATGCGACCCTATCCAAAAGGAACTCGAAGGTCCCACCAAGGATAGACCCGCATATTGAAACGCTTTTGCAAGGGGGATATCATTACATCAACATTACATAATAGATGGGGATACATACATAAGGCATACAATGCCACACGAATACAATGAAACACCATACAAGAGATCAACATCCGACTACGGATGATACATAAACAGAAACTCAAACAATATCCACCCTGCTAGCCCAGGCTGCCGACCTGGAACCTATCCCCTGATCGAAGAATAAGCAGAAGAAGAACTCAATGCAAGCAAACATCGCTCTCGCGTCATGATCATCGCATAACCTGTACCTGCAACTGCTGTTGTAGTAATCTGTGAGCCACGAGGACTCAGCAATCCCATTACCGTGGGTATCAGGACTAGCAAAGCTTAATAGGAAAGGAAGGGGTAAAGTGGTGGGGTTGCAGCAGTGGCTGAGCATATATGGAGGCTAACATACGCAAATGAGAGCGAGAAGAGAAACAAAGGAACGGTCGTGAAGCTAGCAATGATCAAGAGGTGATCCTGAACACCTACTTACGTCAATCATAACCCAGAAACCGTGTTCACTTCCCGAACTCCGCCGAGAAGAGACCATCACGGCTACACACACGGTTGATGCGTTTTAATTCGGATCTGGTGTCAAGTTATCTACAACCGGACATTAACAAATTCCCATCTGCCACATAACCGCGGGCACAGCTCTCGAAAGTTTATACCCTGCAGGGGTGTCCCAACTTAGCCCATGACAAGCTCTCGCGATCAACGAAGGAATAGACCTTCTCCCAGGAAGACCCGATCAGTCTCGGAATCCCGGTTTACAAGACATTTCGACAATGGTAAAACAAGACCAGCAAAGCCGCCCGATGCGCCGATAATCCCGATAGGAGCTGCACATATCTCGTTCTCAGGGCAACACCGGATGAGACTAGCTACGAGTAAAACCAGACTTCGAGTTTCCCCGAGGTGGCCCCGCAGGCAGCTCGGTTCGGACCAGCACTTAGACAAGCACTGGCCCGGGGGGGGCTAAAATAAAGATGACCCTCGAGAGAGCGACTCCCAAGGGAAAAGTATAGGTGGTGGTGAGGCAAATGGTAAAACCAAGGTTGGGCCTTGCTGGACAAGTTTTATTCAAAGCGAACTGTCAGGGGGGTCCCATAAATCACCCGACCGCGTTAGGAATGCAAAATCCGGGAACATAACACCGGTATGACAGAAACTAGGGCGGCAAGAGTGGAACAAAACACCAGGCATAAGGCCGAGCCTTCCACCCTTTACCAAATATATAGATGCATTAATAATATAAGAGATATTGTGATATCCCAACAAAACCCTGTCCACCATGGAGCAATCTTCAACTTCACCTGCAACTAGCAACGCTATAAGAGGGGCTGAGCAAAAGCGGTAACATAGCCAAACAACGGTTTGCATAGGAAAGGTGTCAAAGGTTAGAGGTTCATGGCAATATGGGATGGCTTGATAAACAGGTAATAGGTAGCGCAGCATAGCGATAGAACGAAGCAACTAGCATAGCAATGATAGTAGTGAGATCCAGGGTAGCGGTCATCTTGCCTGAAATCCCGCTAGGAAGAAGAACGAGTCCATGAAGAAGAAGAAGCCACGAAGACAAACCACACGTAGACGAACGAATCCTCACGATCGCAACGAAACGGGAACTATCGAGAAGAAGCACACAACATGGTAAACACACCACACATAGACAAGACATGATGCACAACAAGCATGATGCATGACAAAGCTACATGAAGCTACTCATGGCAAGAGATGATGCAAACAAGAACAACACATCAAGGCAAGTTTAAATGAGGCCGGGAACAACATATAACAATTCCGGTAAGTCCTCATATGCATATTTCGAAATTGGTCCAGAACTGAATAAACCTTATGTTCAAGTTGTTAAACAACAAGTTAAGATGCACCAAGATGATCTACACGAAATTCTAGTCAAGTTACATATAAAGTTCATTAGATTTGGAGCTACGATCTAGAAGATATGAGCAAAACAAGTTAAACATGGCATCGATGCAAAATGCATACAAACATCAAGCAAACACCTCAAAACAAGGATGCAACATGATAATATGGAACTACATGCAAAATCAAGCAAGTTTCATATAGAGCACACTCCAAACGGAGCAACGGTTCAACATACACACACTATACAAGGCATAACAACAATCTGTCCATAACAGCAACTAGGCATCTTGCAAGCATCAAAACAATAAGCTACAGCACCCCAACATGATAACAAAAGGCATATGCATGAAGTACAGGTAAAGCATAACAAAACATGAACACTGAGCTATCTCCAGAAATAACTAGAACATGCTCAAAAAGACATGGAGATATTGCAAATAATAACAGTTTCAGACTTTGCAGAAATAACATCAGATTGCAATGTTTAGAGCAAGCAAACAACATGTTACAGGAACATATCATGGCAAACAAAGGCATGTCATGATACTACTAGATGCATAGAACAACAGTCCCTTACTGACCAAGAGTCAAAAAGGATCAGAAAATATGATGGCACCCACGTAAACATGGCAAGTTATATTACAGATTTAAACATGGCAGAAACAACAATAAGTAGGCATGTTCGTGAGCTTGAACCACTCACCACAGAGCAATACATGGCATGGAAAGGCAACCAACAGTAAGAAGGCATGTTTGTGAAGCTAAGCATGTCAAGATCAAGGTCATAGGGTGCATGGAACACTAGCAAAACACATGGGAACTAGTGAACTTAATGTTATCAGGCTGACAGCAACATCATTTAGCAAACTTTAGAGCAAGATAACGACATGTTCCAGCAGGCTATAATTGCAACCAGTGGCATGAATGGATAGAGAAAGAGATGTAGATCAAAACATGTTTATATAACATCTCCAGATTATGCATAGAATGATTAGTAACAACATGTTTATATAGCATCACGAAATAACAGATTCAGTCTAGCAAAACAGCAACAGCAAGTACACTACTTAACAAGCTCGATTCACTCACCACAAGTCATTGCATGACAAGATAAGAATAGCATCATCAAGAAGACATGTTTATGAAACAAACCAAGTCAAGAACAAGTCCATATCATGCAAGGATCAACTATAGCAAGCTTGGCCAAATTGAATAACACGTAAGCAATCTGCTAGGAAACATTTTGAAGCAAAAGTAGAGCACTCAAATGACATGCTAGACTACTCCAAAATTGCAAAAAAGGGCATGAATGGATAGACAATAACCACATGTTCAAAACACCCTTACTGAAGTATCTCAAAATATGCATGGATCTCTCTGTAGCATCAAGTTTACATGGCATCAAAATAACAGCAGAACAGGGACTAAAATCAGCAATATCACGAAGCCTAGTTTGCATGCTTATGCTAGTCACCACATAGATCACAAAAATACATGGCATACACCCCTGGAAAGATGGCATGGCATAGATCAAAACACATGAAGACATCAACCTCATAGGATGCACACATCAATCATGGCAAAAATGACAAATGAGCAAGTTATAACAGTTTCAGCAGATTAACATCAACATGCACTCTACCAACAGCATTTCGGGCATCAAGATGACCTCAAATGAAAATGATGCAATGGAATGAAATGAAGTACTCGTTGAGACGAACAATTTGACATATTACACGCACAAAACGGAGCTACGAATGCAGAGATACAATGCGATGAACATGGCATGATTATGTAAAAATCAGGGGACTTGGACGAATTTCGGGGGAAGTCAACCTTCGGCACGGATTCCGAGGCAGGCTGGATCTCGCCGGAGTTGTTTGCCGGAGACGACGGAGAAGGCGGCCAGGGAGGTCGAAGGCGGCGGCCCTGGCCCGGATCTCGCCGGATCCGGCCGGCGGTGGGCTGGGACGGCGGCGGGGCGAGGAGGCGCGGCCGGCGAGGCGCGGCACGGCGGGGCACGGGCGGCAACCGCGGGCGGGTGGCGGCGCTCGGCCGGGCCGGGCGGAGGAGGCGGCAGGGCGCGGGAGGAGCTGGGCGGACAGGGGCCGCGGAGGGCGGCGGAGGCGAGGGCCGACGACGGCGGCGCGGGCGGCGGCGATGCTCGCCGGCGGCGAGGGGCGGCGCGGCGCGCCGGCGAGGCGGCGGCGGGTGCTTGCGCGGGAGCCGGGCGGCGCGCGGGAGGCGGCGGCGGCGGCGCGCGGGCCGCGCGGGCCGGCCTCGGGCCCCGCGGGACGCGGCGGCGCGGGACAGGCGGCGAGGACACGTGGCGCGATGCCAATGGCTCCGGGCGGCGGCGGGCCGACGTGTCGCCCCGGGATTGGTCCGGGCGACGTGGTCGGCGGACGTGTCCGGCGCGGGCGGACACGTCCGGCGGCAGAGTGGGAAGTTGCTAGGGTTTGGACTGCGGGATTGATCCGCGAATTTCGGGTGAGGGGTGTTTATATAGGTAGAGGGAGCTAGGAGACTCCAAATGAGGAGCGGTTTTCGGCCACGCGATCGTGATCGAACGACCGAGAGCATGAAGGGGAGTTTGCTGGGTTTTGGGCCACTTTGGAAGGGGTGTTGGGCTGCAACAAAAGAGGCTTTCACGGTTACCCGGTTAACCGTTGGAGTATCAAACGACCTCCAAATGGCACGAAACTTGACAGGCGGTCTACTGGTGCTATACCAAGGCCGCTTGGCAAACCTCGGGCCATTCCGAGAAAGCTTAACACCCGCTCACAATGAGAGACAAAAGGGGACGCCGGGGAACATAGGAGTGCCGGATTGCAAAACAGACAACGGGGAAAATGCTCGGATGCAAGAGACGAACACGTATGCAAAATGAAATGCACATGATGACATGATATGAAATGCAGATGATGACATGGCAACGACGGCGAATAACTGGCAGACAACTGGCGCATCGAATCCGGGGCGTTACAACACCCCTCCACTAACAAGAGATCTCGTCCTGAGATCTTAGGACCGAGACGGAAGAGAAAAATGGATGAGGTGAAACAAGAACTCAAAGAAGAAGCAAAGAATCGAGGGCACTCGAGAAAAGAGAGGAATGACGAGAATGACAAGACTCGAAAACTCACGGAATCAGATAGACTATGAAATCACTCATTCTAACCGGAGTGGTTAGAATGAGAAAAGAAACGGATAAGGTTGAAAGGATTTAGGAGGCACTCCGGCTGAAACATGGAAAGAATAGAACACGAGCTAGAGAGGATGGAATGAAACTTGATGAACTCTTGAAGAATGAATTAAATCATGACGAACCACCATGAAGAACTCCGGTAACAAAAGAATGACGGGATAAAATGAAGGATGAAAGAATAAGATGAGCCTTGCGATGATTTAGATGGAGGTTCCGACGAGATGGCCGAGGAAAAGAATATGATCAACCGAAAAACTTGAATTGAATCCACCGGAGAAGAAAAAAATGAAGAATGACGAACAAGACGAGAATTCACCGGTTGAAATAACTGAGGGAAGACTGAAGAGGCTCCGTACGAATGGAATTGATGGTCGGAAGAAACTCGAACTTCGGGAAGAAAAGGGGTGGGAGGGCGGGAAAACAAAGGCAACTTGGAAGGGGAAAAACCGACGAATATCTTGAAGAGAAAACACCGATTGAAATCATTGAGGAAAGACGGCAAAGACTTCGCACGAGTGGGATGGATACTCGATAACGGACTCTGGCTCCGAGAAGGAAAAGGGTGGGAGGGTGGGAAAAGAAAACAACTGAGGATTGGACTTGACAACGATAAAGAGGCTCGAGTCAACTTGACGAGAAATGCACCGGATGAAAAGGAGCTGAGGAACAACGATCGGAAAACCAACTGCGTGAACCTAAAGAAAATTTGAAGGGGAAGAGGAGTAGTTCAAAACACCTACGTCAAGATTCCTTACCAGAGCGACGAAGGGGCTGAGGAGTAAAAAGAATTCCTACTCTCCGATATAACTAGACTCCGAAAATAGTTTTCTTCTAGACTCAACAACGGCCAAACTACACGATCAATCAAGGGGGCTCCTAAGGTCGGTCGAGGCTCTGATACCAACTTGTCACGCCCAATATGCGACCCTATCCAAAAGGAACTCGAAGGTCCCACCAAGGATAGACCCGCATATTGAAACGCTTTTGCAAGGGGGATATCATTACATCAACATTACATAATAGATGGGGATACATACATAAGGCATACAATGCCACACGAATACAATGAAACACCATACAAGAGATCAACATCCGACTACGGATGATACGTAAACAGAAACTCAAACAATATCCACCCTGCTAGCCCAGGCTGCCGACTTGGAACCTATCCCCTGATCGAAGAATAAGCAGAAGAAGAACTCAATGCAAGCAAACGTCGCTCTCGCGTCATGATCATCGCATAACCTGTACCTGCAACTGCTGTTGTAGTAATCTGTGAGCCACGAGGACTCAGCAATCCCATTACCATGGGTATCAAGACTAGCAAAGCTTAATAGGAAAGGAAGGGGTAAAGTGGTGGGGTTGCAGCAGCAGCTAAGCATATATGGAGGCTAACATACGCAAATGAGAGCGAGAAGAGAAACAAAGGAACGGTCGTGAAGCTAGCAATGATCAAGAGGTGATACTGAACACCTACTTACGTCAATCATAACCCAGAAACCGTGTTCACTTCCCGGACTCCACCGAGAAGAGACCATCACGGCTACACACACGGTTGATGCATTTTAATTCGGATCTGGTGTCAAGTTATCTACAACCGGACATTAACAAATTCCCATCTACCACATAACTGCGGGCACGGCTCTCGAAAGTTTATACCCTGCAGGGGTGTCCCAACTTAGCCCATGACAAGCTCTCGCCATCAACGAAGGAATAGACCTTCTCCCAGGAAGACCTGATCAGTCTCGGAATCCCGGTTTACAAGACATTTTGACAATGGTAAAAGAAGACCAGCAAAGAGGTTCCAGGTCGGCAGCCTGGGCTAGCAGGGTGGATATTGTTTGAGTTTCTGTTTATGTATCATCCGTAGTCGGATGTTGATCTCTTGTATGATGTTTTGTTGTATTCGTGTGGCATTGTATGCCTTATGTATGTATCCCCATCTATTATGTAATGTTGATGTAATGATATCGACCTTGCAAAAGCGTTTCAATATGCGGGTCTATCCTTGGTGGGACCTTCGAGTTCCTTTTGGATAGGATCGCATATTGGGCGTGAAGCTAGTAGCGATCAAGAAGTGATCCTGAAACTACTTACGTCAAACATTACTCCAACACCGTGTTCACTTCCCAGACTCTGCCGAGAAGCGACCATCATGGTTACACACGCAGTTGATGTATTTTAATTAAGGTCAACTTCGGGTTTTCTACAATCGGACATTAACAAATTCCCATCTGCCTCATAACCGCGGGCACGGCTTTCGAAAGATAATACCCTGCAGGGGTGTCCCAACTTAGCCCATCATAAGCTCTCACGGTCAAAGAAGGATAAACCTTCTCCCGGGAAGACCCGATCAGTCTCGGAATCCCGGTTCGCATGACATTTCGACAGTAATAAAACAAGACCAGCAAAGCTGCCCGATTGTGCCGACAAATCCCGATAGGAGCTGCACATATCTCGTTCTCAGGGCACATCCGGATGAGACTAGCTACGAGTAAAACCAGGCCTCGAGTTTCCACGAGGTGGCCCCGCAGGCAGCTCAGTTCGGGCCAGCACTCGAAGGAGCACTGGTCCGGGGGGGCTAAAATAAAGATGACCCTTGGGCTCGCGAAAACCCAAGGGAAAAAGGTGTAGGTGGCGAATGGTAAAACCAATGTTGGGCCTTGCTGGAGGAGTCTTATTCAAAGCGAACTGTCAAGGGGGTCCCATAAATCACCCAACCGTGTAAGGAACGCAAATTCAAGGAACATAACACCGGTATGACGGAAACTAGGGTGGCAAGAGTGGAACAAAACACCAGGCATAAGGCCGAGCCTTCCACCCTTTACCAAGTATATAGATGCATTAATTAAATAAGAGATATTGTGATATCCCAAAATATCCATGTTCCAACAAGGAACAAACTTCATCTTCACCTGCAACTAGCAATGCTATAAGAGGGGCTGAGCAAAAGCGGTAACATAGCCAAACAACGGTTTGCTAGGAAAGGATGGTTAGAGGTTTGACATGGCAATATGGGTGGCATGATATAGCAAGTGGTAGGTAACGTAGCATAGGCATAGCAAAAGAGCGAGCATCTAGCAAGCAAAGATAGAAGTGATATCGAAGGTATGGTCATCTTGCCTGCAAGGTTCTCAGAGTTGTCGAAGGCTTGATCCTCGTAGGCGTTCTCAACAGGTTCCTCGTTCACGTACTCGTCTCCCGGCTCTACCCAAAGCAAGAACACAAGCAATGGAACAACAATCAAACAAGGAGCAATGCACAAGCAATATGATGCAATACATGACATGCTATGCGAGATGTGATATGCAATGCATATGTGTGCTCCAGAAGGAAAATGATGAACAAGGCATCAACTTGGCAAACCAAGTATGCCGCTGGAAAGATGAGATGATTTCGGTTGAAATCGATATAAAGATCACCGGAATCGGATGCACGGTTTGCAAATGACAAGCACAACAAGATATGATGCAAAGAGCAACATGGCCACTTGGATGCAAAGTATAAGTAAGCTATAGCACCCAAACATATGAACATGATGCACAGCAGAAACAGATTCATCATGGCACTTCTACAGGCTTGATCAACTCATTACCAGGGATGTCATGGCATGGAATAAGTACTGGTATGAAGTAGGCATGACAAAGTAGCTACTCAAGTGCAAAACAAACAACTAGCATATTTGCATGAACAAGCACATAAGAGACAAAACAACAATAAGAAGTGAGATGGCATGATTATGAACTTGCTCAAATGCAGAAACTAATGCCACCAATGGATTGGTGGGATTTTTCTACCCCAAAAACATATATAATATGTTAGGGTTGCTGTAGAAAAATCATCACAAATGCACTAAGATGAAACCTGCCTAAAATGATAATTGACAGAAATGGCACTTTCCATAATTGGAAACGTCCAGAAAAGGACTTGCCCGAAATGGAAAGGTACTAAATGCCAGAAATGGTATATTCGCAGGAACCGAAATAAAACACTTAATAATAATAAAAATAAATAAAAAAACAGACAGGCTAAGAGAGTATGACAGGTGGGGCCACCCTGTCATACGCACAGTGCAAGAAATGGATAAAAAGGGGGGAATAATATGCAGTCGCGAGGGATCGAACCCGGGTCTCCCCGGTGTGGCTCTGCTACTGCAACCACTGGGCTAGGCGGGTGCTACTGATATGGAAAGGGCTTCGGCCCCTTTTAGATAGGCACTAGGTCATGCAACTCTGTTGCAAACAGAGAGGACGACGGCGCCGGCGAGGGCAACGGCGGCGACCGTGCAGAAAGGGAAAAAGGGCGCGCGCATCTACGAGGGAAAGCAGGGGCGCTCGAGCTCGAGCAGTTGCTCGACTCAGTGCCATGGCATCCGCGGCGAGCGGCAGAGGGACTCGCCGGAGCTGCGGTAGGCTTGCAGGGTGCGCGCGAAGGCGTAAACGAGTGCGCGAGCGCGCTACGGGAGCACGAAGAGGGGGAACCGGAGCGGGGACACACAAAACACGCTACGGTTGCACCGCACTGCACCAACAAATTCAGAAACGCCAGAGCACTGCGAGCGTGGGAAAGACACGGATCGGACGCGCCCTACGGTTGCCTAAATGTCAGGGAAAGGATGGGAGAGGGAGGTGCGTTACCCAGCTCACCCAAGGACACGGAGTAGTCGACGGAGACGAGCTACCGGCGACGAGGTGGAGCTCTGAATCGTGGCGCGTTTTCTGACCGAGAGGTAGGAGGAAGCAGGGGACGTCAATGAACTCGTCGTCCAGGCACCGTAGTCGACGTCGTGGAAGGAGACGACGGCGAGGAAGAAGATGGACATGAACTTCGGGGTTTGGAGTGGCCGGAGAGCACGCCGGCAACGAGGCGCGCTCCCAGGTGCGCTTGAGACGGGGCGGAAGCGGCAGATCTGGTGGCTAAACTCACCTGGAAACGGCGGCGGCGGACGAGGGAAACCCTAGGCGACGCGAGGGACACGGAAGCTGGAGCTTATAAGGGCTAGGGCGAGCGGTGCGAGCTCACGCGCGCTTGTGCTCACGGTCCCCATGGCGACGGCGAGAGGAGAGGGAAAAGGTGGGTGCAAGAAACAGGGGAGGCGCTGACGAGCGGGGCCAATCTTACCACGTGTCGAGGGTCTAGCGGGGGTGCGCGCTAACGTGGGTGAGAAAAAGCATGGAGGAGAGGACCGAGCGGGCCGGCTGGCGCGAAGGCTGGGCTGCGCGGTGCGCTAGCTGGCCGGCCTGGGAGGCCGAGGCCTAGGGGGGGCTGCTGCGCTGGCTGCTGCTGCTGCTGCTTCATTTCTATTTATATAAATAGAAATATAAACCGAAAATCTCAGGAAAAAAGGGAGAGGAGTTAGAGCATAAAGAAAATACTCTCCAACTCCTGGAATTATCCACTATTTTAATAAATTGCATTGGGCATTTTTTAGAGGTAGAAAAATAAGACAAGTTTGAAATACTTTCAAACTTGTGTCATTTTTTAACCTGACCAAAACAACTTCAAATAAGGATATCTTTGGCAGAGAGGTTTAGGGCAAGGAGCAAGAATTACAGGGAGAAGATGAACACTAATAGAGAAAGAAAAAATAGCACTTGATAAGAGAAGGAAGGAGGAGAAGTGAAGGTGCCATGGTTGAAAAAGGGGGGGGGGACAAGGTCATGCCCATGATGCTCATGGCAACAACATGAATGACAACATGCAACATTAGATGGCATGAGATGAAAATGCACTATATGATGATGACAAGAAGCACAAATGCAATATGGCTAAAAGGAATATGACAATGAAAAGAATAAAACCACACAACAAAACAAGATGAGGCCAAACATGATAAAACCCACAAGAATTGGATGAAGGTCAAGTTGATATATTGCCAAAAATGGACATGTTACATCTGGGGTGTTGCAACTCTCCTCCACTACAAGAGGATCTCGTCCCGAGATCTAGGACTGAAAGAACTCCGGATATTCGGAACGGAGGTGATCCTCGCGCTCCCAGGTGGCTTCTCGGTCGGAATGGTGTGACCACTTCACTTTCAGGAATTTGATTGACTTGTTGCAAGTCTTGCACTCAGTTCCTTCAAGAATAGCAACGGGGTGCTCATGATAAGAGAGATCTTCTTGGAGGTCAATTTCCTCGAAGTTGATAGTGCGCTCAGGAGTCTTGAAGCACTTTCGAAGCTGTGACACGTGAAACACATCGTGCACGTTTGCAAAGTTGGATGGAAGCTCAAGTTGATAGGCGAGATCGCCTCTTTTGCCAATGATCTTGAAAGGACCCACGTATCTAGGGGAAAGCTTCCCTTTGATACCGAAGCGACGAGTGCCTTTCATTGGAGAGACGCGGAGGTAGACATGGTCTTCGATTTCAAAAGCCAAATCACGGTGCTTGCTATCATAGTAACTCTTTTGGCGCGATTGCGCGGCTTTGAGATTCTCACGAATGACTTTGCACATTTCTTCGGCTTCTGTGATCAAGTCGTTGCCAAGAAGTTGGCGTTCACCTGTCTCAGACCAATTGAGAGGAGTACGGCACTTTCTGCCATATAGAATTTCGAATGGGGCCTTGCCCGAACTCGCTTGGAAGCTGTTGTTGTAGGAGAACTCGGCATATGGAAGACAATCTTCCCACTTCATGCCAAAGGAAATGACACAAGCCCTGAGCATATCTTCAAGGATTTGATTGACTCGCTCGACTTGGCCACTTGTTTGAGGATGGAAAGTTGTGCTGAAATGAATGTTAGTGCCCATGGCCTTCTGAAAGGAGTCCCAGAATTTAGAAGTGAAGATGCTTCCACGGTCTGAAGAGATCAATTGTGGAATACCATGCAAGGAGACAATTCTGGAGGTGTATTGCTCTGCCAACTGAGCTGCTGTGATAGATTCCTTGATAGGAAGAAAATGAGCCACTTTAGTAAGCTTGTCAATGACAACGAAGATAGCATCATTTCCACGCTTGGACTTAGGAAATCCAGTCACGAAGTCCATCTCGATATGATCAAACTTCCATTCCGGAATAGCAAGAGGTTGGAGGAGACCAGCTGGTCTTTGGTGTTCTGCTTTCACCCTTCTGCAGACATCACATTCATTCACGAATTGAGCAATCTCTCGCTTCATTCGAGTCCACCAAAACGACTGCTTGAGGTCATGGTACATCTTCGTACTTCCAGGATGAATGGATAGGAGGGAATTGTGTGCCTCATTCATTATGACTTTTCTCAGATCGCCTTTGGGAACCACAATTTGATCCTCGAAGAAAAGAGTACCTTTGTCATCCAAGTGATAGCACTTGTATTTGGAAATGCCCTTGTCAATACCACGTTTCACCTTCTTCACCATGGTATCCAGGAGTTGTGCCTCACGAATTTGATCTTCCAAAGTAGGAGAGACTATGAGGTTTGCAAGAAAGCCTTGAGGAACAACTTGAAGATTCAACTTGCGGAAAGCTTCACAAAGATCCGGTTGAAATGGCTTGAGAATTAGACTGTTGCAATAAGCCTTTCTGCTCAGAGCATCTACAATCACATTCACCTTGCCAGGAGTATATTCAATACTTGGATTGTACTCTTGAATCATTTCGACCCATCGAGTTTGCCTGAGGTTGAGGTTTGGTTGAGTGAAGATATACTTGAGGCTCTTGTGATCGGTGAAAATGTCCACTTGCCTTCCCAATAAGAGATGTCTCCATGTTATTAATGCATGGACAACTGCCGCCAACTCAAGATCGTGAGTGGGGTAGTTCTTTTCGTTGGGCTTCAACTGACGAGAGGTATAGGCCACAACTTTCTTCTCTTGCATTAACACAGCACCGAGACCTTGAAGAGAAGCATCACAGAATACTTCGAATGGCTTGGATTCATCAGGAGGAGTCAAGACAGGAGCTGTGACGAGTTTCTCTTTGAGGGTGTTGAAAGCGACATCACACTCTGCTGTCCAGACATACTTGACATGCTTCTGGAGGAGGTTGAAAAGAGGCTTTGCAATCTTAGAGAAATTCTCAATGAATCTTCGGCAATAGCTTGCAAGACCAACAAAGCTGCGAAGCTGTTTGACATTCTGAGGAGGTTCCCAATTCAGAACAGCAGAAACCTTCGCCAGATTAACAGCAATTCCCTTGGCGGAGATGATATGACCAAGATAAAGAACTTCATCAAGCCAGAACTCACATTTGGAAAACTTCGCATAGAATTGATGCTCTCTGAGCTTGTCGAGCACCAATCGCAAATGTTTGGCATGATCCTACTTGTTCTTGGAGAAGACCAAAATATCATCGAGATACACCAAGACGAAATCATTGGTGTAGGGGTTTAAGATAAAGTTCATCATTCGAGAGAATGTTGGAGGAGCATTGACAAGGCCGAAAGACATGACAGTATATTCATAAGAGCCAAAGCTTGTTCTGAATGCTGTCTTGGGAATATCTTGTTCACGAATGCGAATCTGATGATAACCCATACGGAGGTCAAGCTTGGAGAATACTTTAGCACCTTTGAGTTGCTCGAATAGCTCATTGATGTTGGGAAGTGGATACTTGTTCTTGATTGTCTTCTTGTTCAATGGACGGTAATCGACGCAAAGTCGGTCCGTGCCATCCTTCTTCTGGACAAAAAGAACTCCACAACCCCAAGGAGATGAACTCGGTCTGATCAAACCCAGACGCTCTTGTTCATCGAGCTGTTTCTTCAATTCCTTTAGTTCTTCAGGTCCAAGCTTGTAAGGACGCTTGCAAACGGGTTCAGTGCCAGGCTCAAGATCGATAACGAATTCGACTGGCCGATGCGGAGGCATACCCGGAAGCTCTTCTAGAAAGACATCTTGGTACTCACAAACGACTGGAATTTGAGAGATTGCGTGTAGCTCGCCCTTCTCATTGAGATAAAACAACCAAATGGTTTCATCACGAGCGGCATAGATGATAACATCCTCAGAAGAGTGTGTCAATTGAATTTCCCTGGCAGCACAATCAAGCTGAGCCTTGTGCTTAGAAAGCCAGTCCATCCCGAGAATTAGATCGATGTCCGAGTCACCAAGGACAATTGAAGAAGACAGAAATCTATAGTCGCCCATCTTGATACCGACATTCGGAACCATCATGCTAGAGCTCAAGCGCTTAGCGGGAGAAATAACTTGCATAGCTTTAGGTAATTCCTCTGTGTCAAAATTGTGCTTCGATGCAAAAGGATATGACATGAAAGAATGCGATGCACCAGTATCAAATAAGACTTTTGCAGGAATATCATTAACTGAGAGATTACCCATTATCACGTCAGAAGAATCTACTTGCGCTGCATTCATCATGTTCACCTTTGCATGCTTCGGATTATGCTTGACCACTGCATTGCTGGAAGATCTCACAGGAGGAGGAGGCGGAAGGCGCCTTTGGTTGAAGCATTTGTTCGCATAGTGACCTTTCTGCTGGCACTTGTTGCAAGTCACCTTTGAGAGCGGACGGTGATAAGGAGCATTTGACCTTGGAGCTTGAGGCTGAGACTTGTTCTGATAACCTGGGTTGGGTGGGTGGGAAGATCCATGACCACCTGAGTTCTTCTGTTGATAAGGCTGACGAAACGGAGGAGGAGGAAGGTAGAACTTTTGCTGCTTAGCTGCCACTTGAGAGGAAGAAGAAGACTGAACTGCATCCCTGATTCTCTTCTTAGAAGCTTCACACTTGAGCTGAGCATCTTCTTGCTTGAGGGCCATATTGTAGAATTGATCAAACTGAGTAAGCTCAACAAGAACGAGAGCTAACTGCAGATCCTCTCTAAGGCCACCTCTGAATTGATAGATCATACTCTTTTCATCAGGAACGTCTTGTTTAGCGAAGCGAGCAAGTTTCTGAAACTGCTTGTTGTATTCGTACACTGACATGTTGCCTTGCTTGAGATTGTGGAACTCCTCACGCTTGCTCTCAACAACACTGGTAGGAATGTGGTGAGCTTTAAAGTCCCGACAGAAATCAGTCCAAGTAATCACTCGACCTCCTCTGGAATCCTTGTATTGCTGGAACCAATCAGCTGCTTGATCCTTGAGCCGAAAAGACGCAAACTTGACGTAGTCCTCAGGTCTGACATTGCTGCATTCGAAATGCTTGTTGATATCCACGAGCCAATCGTCGGCGTCTGTGGCCTCGGCACAGTAGCTGAAAGACTTTGGCTGATTTGAAAGGAATTGGTTGAGGGTAGGAAACTGAGGCTGATGGTAGAACTGCCCTTGACCTTGATTCCCTTGGTTGCCTTGGCCTTGGTTACGCTCTTGCATCAGCTGAATCAACAACTGAGCGTTGGCGTTAGTGGTTGCCATCAAAGTTTGCCATGCCTCCGGAGGCAGAGGTGGAGGTGGAGGGTTCGCTTGACTCCCATCACTGCGTTCCGAATTCTGACGCGTTGGCGGAGCCATCCTGAAGAGGGTGACATCCGTTAGCATCTTGATTGACAGATAGACAAGTTGAATCAACGGATAGAAATTGCAACATATAGTCTTCACAATAAACATTCGGACAAGGATGAACGAATGAATTCCAAAGTAAACATCACGTCCATTAAGGTGAGAAGCCACTTGATAAGATATTGATGATAGAAAAATAAAAGCAAGGTACGAATGGAACAAATAAGTGGTAAGGATTACCCAATCACAAACCAAATATCTGCGGGAAGAAGTGCTAGAGCTACTTGAATCCCACCTATAAACTCCCGAAACTTTCCGGTTATGCAATCAGGTGTTGGGGATACAGGGGAAGCAATATATCTCACCCAAACTAACAATCCTTACATCCAGTTGTATCCATCCGTCAACACATAACCAAGAAACCTTCGGAAATCATGTACCTCAACCTTCGAAAAGCATCCGTTATACGAGTCATGGCAATACTCCCGTACTCACCTCAGTACTGGGTTATCGGGGTTATCTCACCAACAACTGCATAAAAGAGATTTTCGATGTCGGCATACTAAACTCAGGTATTCCAGAACTGCAACGATAAAATTATGGCGACAACACCTCAGAGCTCAACTCCCCGGGACACTTCCACTAAACCCCTGACAGGAGGCACCAAGACAATTTTCTCATCATAAAACCATCGGAACGATTCCAAGATACCCGTGTGATCCTAAAAAAAATTAGTGAAATTTGAGGAGAGAAGAGTCAAAACTCTACGTCAGGATGCCTTACCAGAGCGATGAAGAGACTGGGGAATAAAAAGAATCCTAACTCTCCGATGTATATAATCCTAAATGACTCAAAATATTTTTTCTAGACACAACTCGGCCGCTAAAAACGATCAAGCAGTGGGGCTCCTAAGGTCAGGGAAGGCTCTGATACCAACTTGTAACGCCCTCGATGCGGCTATATCTCCCACGTGTCGAAGCACGACTTAGAGGCATAACCGCATTGAAAGCAATGTCGCAAGTGAGGTAATCTTCACACAACCCATGTAATACATAAGGGAAAGAGATACATAGTTGGCTTACAGTCGCCACTTCACACAATACATAAATAAACATCCATCATTCAGTTTACACTCAAGGTCCGACTACGGAACCAAAAATAAAAGAAGACTACCCCAAAAGCAACACAGATCCCCAATCGTCCCAACTGGGCTACGCTACTGACCGTCTGGAAATGAAACATAGTAACGACCAAGGGCCTCATCAAATTCCCACTTCAGCTCAGTTGCGCCACCTGCGCTGGTATCATCGGTACCTGCATCTGTTTTGGTAGAATCTGTGAGTCACGGGGACTCAGCAATCTCACACCCGCGAGATCAAGACTATCTAAGCTTAAGGGAAGGGTGGTGTAATGAGGTGGAGCTGCAGCAAGCGACTAACATATATGGTGGCTACATCCGCAAAAGAGAGCGAGAAGAGAAGCGAGGCACGGTCGTGAAGCTAGTAGCGATCAAGAAGTAATCCTGAAACTACTTACGTCAAACATTACTCCAACACTGTGTTCACTTCCCGGACTCCGCCGAGAAGCGACCATCACGGTTACACACGCGGTTGATGTATTTTAATTAAGGTCAACTTCGGGTTTTCTACAACCGGACATTAACAAATTCCCATCTGCCTCATAACCGCGGGCACGGCTTTCGAAAGATAATACCCTGCAGGGGTGTCCCAACTTAGCCCATCATAAGCTCTCACGGTCAACGAAGGATAAACCTTCTCCCGGGAAGACCCGATCAGTGTCAGAATCCCGGTTCGCATGACATTTCGATAGTAATAAAACAAGACTAGCAAAGCCGCCCGATTGTGCCGACAAATCCCGATAGGAGCTGCACATATCTCGTTCTCAGGGCACATCCGGATGAGACTAGCTACGAGTAAAACCAGGCCTCGAGTTTCCATGAGGTGGCCCCACAGGCAGCTCAGTTCGGGCCAGCACTAGAAGGAGCACTGGTCCGAGGGGGGCTAAAATAAAGATGACCCTTGGGCTCGCGAAAACCCAAGGGAAATAGGTATAGGTGGCGAATGGTAAAACCAATGTTGGGCCTTGCTGGAGGAGTCTTATTCAAAGCGAACTGTCAAGGGGGTCCCATAAATCACCCAACCGTGTAAGGAACGCAAATTCAAGGAACATAACACCGGTATGACGGAAACTAGGGTGGCAAGAGTGGAACAAAACACCAGGCATAAGACCGAGCCTTCCACCCTTTACCAAGTATATAGATGCATTAATTAAATAAGAGATATTGTGATATCCCAAAATATCCATGTTCCAACAAGGATCAAACTTCATCTTCACCTGCAACTAGCAACACTATAAGAGGGGCTGAGCAAAAGCGGTAACATAGCCAAACAACGGTTTGCTAGGAAAGGATGGTTAGAGGTTTGACATGGCAATATGGGTGGCATGATATAGCAAGTGGTAGGTAACGTAGCATAGGCATAGCAAAAGAGCGAGCATCTAGCAAGCAAAGATAGAAGTGATATCGAAGGTATGGTCATCTTGCCTGCAAGGTTCTCAGAGTTGTCGAAGGCTTGATCCTCGTAGGCGTTCTCAACAGGTTCCTTGTTCACGTACTTGTCTCCCGGCTCTACCCAAAGCAAGAACACAAGCAATGGAACAACAATCAAACAAGGAGCAATGCACAAGCAATATGATGCAATACATGACATGCTATGCGAGATGTGATATGCAATGCATATGTGTACTCCAGAAGGAAAATGATGAACAAGGCATCAACTTGGCAAACCAAGTATGCCGCTGGAAAGATGAGATGATTTCGGTTGAAATCGATATAAAGATCACCGGAATCGGATGCACGGTTTGCAAATGACAAGCACAACAAGATATGATGCAAACAGCAACATGGCCACTTGGATGCAAAGTATAAGTAAGCTATAGCACCCAAACATATGAACATGATGCACAGCAGAAACAGATTCATCATGGCACTTCTACAGGCTTGATCAACTCATTACCAGGCATGTCATGGCACGGAATAAGTACTGGTATGAAGTAGGCATGACAAAGTAGCTACTCAAGTGCAAAACAAACAACTAGCATATTTGCATGAACAAGCACATAAGAGACAAAACAACAATAAGAAGTGAGATGGCATGATTATGAACTTGCTCAAATGCAGAAACTAATGCCACCAATGGATTGGTGGGATTTTTCTACCCCAAAAACATATATAATATGTTAGGGTTGCTGTAGAAAAATCATCACAAATGCACTAAGATGAAACCTGCCTAAAATGATAATTGACAGAAATGGCACTTTCCATAATTGGAAACGTCCAGGAAAGGACTTGCCCGAAATGGAAAGGTACTAAATGCCAGAAATGGTATATTCGCAGGAACCGAAATAAAACACTTAATAATAAAAAAAACAAATAAAAAAACAGACAGGCTAAGAGAGTATGACAGGTGGGGCCACCCTGTCATACGCATAGTGCAAGAAATGGATAAAAAGGGGGGAATAATATGCAGCCGCGGGGGATCGAACCCGGGTCTCCCCGGTGTGGCTCTGCTACTGCAACCACTGGGCTAGGCGGGCGCTACTGATATGGAAAGGGCTTCGGCCCCTTTTAGATAGGCACCAGGTCGCGCAACTCTATTGCAAACAGAGAGGACGACGGCGCCGGCGAGGGCAACGGCGGCGACCAGTGGGCACAGGGCCTCCGGCGGCCGTGCGAAAAGGGAAAAAGGACGCGCGCATCTACGAGGGAAAGCAGGGGCGCTCGAGCTCGAGCAGTTGCTCGACTTGGGGCCATGGCGTCTGCGGCGAGCGGCAGAGGGACTCGCCGGAGCTGCGGTAGGCTTGCAGGGTGCGCGCGAAGGCGTAAACGAGTGCGCGAGCGCGCTACGGGAGCACGAAGAGGGGGAACCGGAGCGGGGACAAGCAAAACACGCTACGGTTGCACCGCACTGCACCAACAAATTCAGAAACGTCGGAGCACTGCGAGCGCGGGAAAGACACGGATCGGATGCGCCCTATGGTTGCCTAAATGTCAGGGAAAGGATGGGAGAGGGAGGTGCGTTACCCAGCTCACCCAAGGACACGGAGTAGTCGACGGAGACGAGCTGCCGGCGACGAGGTGGAGCTCTGAATCGTGGCGCGTTTTCTGACCGAGAGGTAGGAGGAAGCAGGGGACGTCAATGAACTCGTCGTCCGGGCACCATAGTCGACGTCGTGGAAGGAGACGACGGCGAGGAAGAAGATGGACATGAACTTCGGGGTTTGGAGTGGCCGGAGAGCACGCCGGCGACGAGGCGCGCTCCCAGGTGCACTCGGGACGGGGCGGAAGCGGCAGATCTGGTGGCTAAACTCACCTGGAAACGGCGGCGGCGGACAAGGGAAACCCTAGGTGACGCGAGGGACACGGAAGCTGGGGCTTATAAGGGCTAGGGTGAGCGGTGCGAGCTCACGCACGCTCGTGCTCGCGGTCCCCATGGCGACGGCGAGAGGAGAGGGAAAAGGTGGGTGCAGGAAACAGGGGAGGCGCTGACGAGCGGGGCCAATCTTACCACGTGTCGAGGGTCTAGCGGGGGTGCGCGCTAACGTGGGTGAGAAAAAGCACGGAGGAGAGGACCGAGCGGGCCGGCTGGCGCGAAGGCTGGGCTGCGCGGTGCGCTAGCTGGGCCGGCCTGGGAGGCCGAGGCCCAGGGGGGGCTGCTGCGCTGGCTGCTGCTGCTGCTGCTTCATTTCTATTTATATAAACAGAAATATAAACCGAAAATCTCAGGAAAAAGGGAGAGGAGTTAGAGCATAAAGAAAATACTCTCCAACTCCTGGAATTATCCACTATTTTAATAAATTGCATTGGGCATTTTTTTTAGAGGTAGAAAAATAAGACAAGTTTGAAATATTTTCAAACTTGTGTCATTTTTTAACCTGACCAAAACAACTTCAAATAAGGATATCTTTGGCAGAGAGGTTTAGGGCAAGGAGCAAGATTTACAGGGAGAAGATGAACATTAATAGAGAAAGAAAAAATAGCACTTGATAAGAGAAGGAAGGAGGAGAAGTGAAGGTGCCATGGTTGAAAAAGGGGGGGGGGGGACAAGGTCATGCCCATGATGCTCATGGCAACAACATGAATGACAACATGCAACATTAGATGGCATGAGATGAAAATGCACTATATGATGATGACAAGAAGCACAAATGCAATATGGCTAAAAGGAATATGACAATGAAAAGAATAAAACCACACAACAAAACAAGATGAGGCCAAACATGATAAAACCCTCAAGAATTGGATGAAGGTCAAGTTGATATATTGCCAAAAATGGACATGTTACATCTGGGGTGTTACACCAAGTACTATGCGCATACTCCTAGGGGGGTAGATTGGTAGGAAAATACCATCGCTCGTCCCCGACTGCCACTCATAAGGATGCACAAGCCAGGTACACTTCATGTTTCAAATTTGTTACACAACTTTAACCATACGTGCATGCTACGGGACTTGCTAACTTCAACACAAGCATTCTTTAAATTCATAATCACCCAACTAGCATGACTTTAATATCACTACCTCCATATCTCAAAACAATTATCAAGTATCAAATTGATCATAGCATCCAATTCACTTCCTATGATAGTTTTTATTATACCCAACTTGGATGCCTACCATTCTAGGACCAATTTTATAACCATAGCAAATACCATACTGTTCTAAAAGACTCTCAAAATAATATAAGTGAAGCATGAGAGACTAGTAATTTCTACAAAGATAAATCACTACCGTGCTCTAAAAGATATAAGTGAAGCACTAGAGCAAAAACTATCAAGCTCAAACGATATAAGTGAAGCACATAGAGTATTCTAGCAAATTCTAATCAAATTGGCTTCTCCCAAAAGGTGTGTACAGCAAGTATGATTGTGGTAAACTAAAAAGCAAAGACTAATATAATACATGACGCTCCAAGCAAAACACATATCATGTGGCGAATAAAAATATAGCTCCAAGTAAAGTTACCGATGAATGAAGACGAAAGAGGGATGCCTTCCCGGAGCATCCCCAAGCTTAGGCTTTTGGCTATTATTGAATATCTTGGGGTGCCTTGAGCATCCCCAAGCTTAGGCTCTTGCCACCCTTTATTCCATAGTCCATAAAGGCTTTACCCAAAACTTGAAAACTTCACAACACAAAACTCAACAGGAAATCTTATAAGCTCCGTTAGTGAAAGAAAACAAAACCACCACATAAGGTACTGCAATGAACTCATTCTTTATTTATTTTGGTGTTAAACCTACTGTATTCCAACTTCTCTATGGTTTATAAACTATTTTACTAGCCATAGATGCATCAAAATAACCAAACAACACACAAAAAACAGAATCTGTCAAAAACAGAACAGTCTGTAGCAATCTGTAACTAGCACAAACTTCGAACTCTAAAAATCCTACCAAAATAGGAAGTCCTTTAAAATTTGTTCATTGAACAGCAACAAAAAGAATCAACGCAAAATCACGTTCCTGTGATTTAACAAAATTATATTTGTGCACGCAAAGTTTCTGTTTTTCAGCAGAATCAAATCAACTATCATCGTAGGTTATCCTATAGGTTCTACTTGGCACAAACACTAATTAAAAGATAAAAACACATCTAAACAGAAGATAGATGCAAGATTTATTACTAAAAATGAGCAAAACCAGAAAACATAAAGAAAATTGGGTTGCCTCCCAACTGGCGCTATCGTTTAACGCCCCTAGCTAGGCATAAAAGCAAAGATAGATCTAACAAGTGCCCTCTTTGGCACTAAATTCATAAGTAGCCCGCATGATATATTCATAAGGTAATTTGACTTTCTTTCTTGGAAAGTGCTCCATGCCTTTCTTTAATGGAAATTGGAATCTAATATTCCCTTCCTTCATATCAACAATCACGCCAATCGTTCTAAGGAAAGGTCTACCAAGAATAATAGGGCAAGAAAGATTGCAATCTATATCAAGAACGATAAAATCCACGGGCACCAAATTCCTATTTGCAACAATAAGAACATCATTGATCCTTCCCATTGGCTTTTTAACGGTGGAATCCTCAAGGTGCAAATTTAAAGAGCAATCATCAAGATCATGGAAACCTAGAATATCACATAAAGTTTTCAGAATCGTGGAAACACTAGCACCCAAATCACACAAATAAAAACACTCATAATATTTAATTCTAATCTTTATAGTAGTTCCCACTCATCATTAAGTTTTCTAGGTATAGGAACTTCCAAATTAAGTTTTTCATCATAAGATTGCATCAAGGCATCAACGATATGTTTGGTAAAAGCTTTATTTTGACTATAAGCATGAGGAGAATTAACAACGGATTGCAACAAGGAAATACAACCTTTTAAAGAGCAATTATCATAATCAAATTCCTTGAAATCCAAGATAGTAGGTTCAATATTATTAGAACTTGAGGACTCTCCAATCTCACTTTTACCAAATTTAGCATCAAGATCTAAAAACTCTGAATTCTTGGGACGCCTTCTAGGCAAAGTTGTTTCATCATCAGTCCCATAATAATCAAAATTCATATTGCAAAACATATATCTAATAGGAGACGCATCGATAACTTTAAGATCCTCATCATTATTTTCATGGAAACTAGAAGAACACACTTTTATAAATCTATCTTTCTTAGCACGCAATCTAGCGGTTCTTTCCTTTCACTCATCAATGGAAATTCTCATTACTTTGAGAGACTCATTGATATCATGCTTAGGAGGAGAAGATCTAAGTTTAAGAGAATCAACATCAAGCGAAAGTCTATCAACGTTCCTAGCCAAATCATCAACTTTGAGCAATTTTTCTTCAAGCAAAGCATTAAAATTCTTTTGAGAAATCATAAATTCTTTCACACTATTATCAAAATCAGAGGGCATCTTATTAAAATTACCATAGGAATTATTGTAGGAATTTCCATAATTATTAGAGGAGTTACTAGGGAACGGTCTAGCATTAAAGTTTCCTCTATAAGCATTGTTTCCAAAACTATTCCTACCAACAAAATTTACATCCATAGATTCATTATTATTCTCAATCAAAGAAGACAGAGGCATATCACTGGGATCAAGAGGAGTATTTTTAGTAGCAAATAATTTCATAAATTCATCCATCTTTCCACTCAAAACATTGATTTCTTCTATAGGATGCACTTTTTTACTAGAAGATCTTTCGGTGTGCCATTGAGAATAATTAGCCATAATATTATCAAGAAGTTTTGTAGCATCTCCTGACGTGATTTCCATAAACGTGCCTCCCGCGGCCGAATCTAAAAGGTTTCTAGAAGCAAAGTTCAAACCGGCATAAAAATTTTGTATGATCATCCATAAATTCAAACCATGAGTAGGGCAATTGTGAAGCATCAATTTCATTCTTTCCCAAGATTGGGCAACATGCTCATGATCAAATTGTTTAAAATTCATAATATCGTTCCTAAGAGTGATAATCTTAGCGCGAGGAAAAAATTTAGAGATAAAAGCATCTTTGCACTTGTTCCAAGAATCAATACTATTTTTAGGCAAAGACGAAAACCAAACTTTAGCATGATCTCTAAGTGAAAACGGAAATAACTTCAATTTGACAATATTGTTATCCGTATCTTTTTTCTTTTGCATATCACACAAATCAACAAAATTGTTTAGATGAGTAGCGGCATCTTCACTAGGAAGGCCGGCGAATTGATCTTTCATAACAAGATTCAGCAAAGCGGTATTGATTTCACAAGACTCAACATCATTAAGAGGAGCAATCGGAGTACTAAGGAAATCATTATTATTGGTATTCGAGAAATCACACAATTTGGTATTATCTTGTGCCATGGCAACAAGTAATCCAACACACAAGCAAACAGAAAAACGGCAAGTGAAAAAGAGAGAGAAAGAGAGAGAGATTGGGAAAGAGAGGGCAAATAAAACGTCAAGGGTGAAGTGGGGAGAGGAAAAAGAGAGGCAAATGGCAAATAATGTAAATGCGAGGGAGATGGGTTTGTGATGGGTACTTGGTATGTCTTGACTTGAGCGAAGACCTCCCCGGCAACGGCGCCAGAAATCCTTCTTGCTACATCTTGAGCTTGCGTTGGTTTTCCTCGAAGAGGAGAGGGTGATGCAACGATAGTAGCGTAAGTATTTCCCTCAGTTTTTGAGAACCAAGGTATCAATCCAGTAGGAGGCTCCTCAAAAGTCCCATGCACCTACACAAACAAACTGAGAACTCGCAACCAACGCAATAAAGGGCTTGTCAATCCCTTCATGGCCACTTGCGAAAGTGAGATCTAATAAAGATAGTATGATAAGATAAATATATTTTTGGTATTTTATAATATAGATGCAAAAAGTAAAGATGCAAATAAAAGTAGATTGAAAGCAAATATGATAAGAGATAGACCTGGGGGCCATAGGTTTCACTAGTGGCTTCTCTCAAGATAGCATAAGTATTATGATGGGTCAACAAATTACTGTCGAGCAATTGATAGAAAAGCGCATAGTTATGAGATTATCTAGGCATGATCATGTATATAGGCATCACGTCCATAACAAGTAGACCGACTCCTGCCTGCATCTACTACTATTACTCCACACATCGACCGACTCATGCCTGCATCTAGAGTATTAAGTTCATAAGAACAGAGTAACGCATTAAGCAAGATGACATGATGTAGAGGGATAAACTCAAGCAATATGATATAAACCCCATCTTGTTATCCTCGATGGCAACAATACAATACATGCCTTGCAACCCTTTCTGTCACTGGGTTAGGACACCGCAAGATTGAACCCAAAGCTAAGCACTTCACCCATGGCAAGAAAGATCAATCTAGTAGGCCAAACCAAACTGATAATTCAAAGAGACTTGCAAAGATAACTAAATCATACATAAAAGAATTCAGAGAAGATTCAAATATTATTCATAGATAAACTTGATCATAAACCCACAATTCATCCGATCTCGACAAACACACCGCAAAAAGAGTTTACATCGAATAGATCTCCACAAGAGAGGGGGAGAACATTGTATTGAGATCCAAAAAGAGAGAAGAAGCCATCTAGCTAATAACTATGGACCCGTAGGTCTGTGGTAAACTACTCACAACTCATCGAAGGGGCAAGGATGTTGATGTAGAAGCCCTCGATGGTCGATTCCCCCTCCGGCAGAGTGCCGGTGAAGGCTCCAAGATGAGAACTCGGGGATATAGAGGGTTACGGTGGTGGAAATTGTGTTTCGTCCTGCTCCTGGATGTTTTCGGGGTACGTAGGTATATATAGGAGGAAGAAGTACGTCGGTGGCTGCCCGAGGGGCCCACAAGACAGGGGGCGCGCCCTATAGGGGGGGCGCCCTCCTATCTCGTGGGAGCCTCGACAGCTTCTTGGCTTGCACTCCAAGTCCTCTGGATCACGTCTGTTCCAAAAATCACGCTCCCGAAGGTTTCATTACATTTGGACTCCGTTTGATATTCCTTTTCTTCAAAATACTGAAATAGGCAAAAAAACAGCAATATGGGTTGGGCCTCCGGTTAGTAGGTTAGTCCCAAAAATGATATAAATGTGTAAAATAAAGCCCATAAACATCCAAAAGGGGTAATATAATAGCATGGAACAATCAAAAATTATAGATACATTGGAGACGTATCAAGGCCATCAGCGCGCCTTCGATACAGACCGACCGCTTGATGGCTTCAAGCCGTGGGCAGGCATTGAAAAGCCGCTTCACAAGTCCAAAGTAGCTGCTGGGCATAGACTCGGCAGGCCATAGCCGGATTATCAAATCCTTCATGGCTAGTTTGGCCGCCTTATGCAGCTCGACCAACTGTTTCAGCTGATCGCTAAAGGGCACTAGATGTTCTGGCCCAAGGTATTGCAACCAGTAGAGTTTCTCCGTGGAACTCCCTTCTTCGGCTCGATAGAATTCGGTAGCGTCTGACACGTTGGGCGGCAGATCCACAAACGCCCCTGGAGAGCTCCAAATTCGGGTAAGTAAAAGGAACCTTTCCTTCACATATCTGTTTTGCATAATGAAAGCCTTACCCGTCGTAATCTTCTTGGCCGCCTGGATTTCCTGGAGGGCGCTCTGGGCTTCGGCTCGGGCATCTTGTGCGCTCTAGAGGGCCTTGGCCAGTTCGGACTCTCAATCTTTAAAATCACGCTCCAAGGACTCGTACTTCTTGACGGCATCCTAGAGCTCTTGCTGGACCTCGCTGACCCGGGCCTCCTGCTTCTCGCGCGCGGCGTGTTCCTTGGCTGCTTTGTCCTCAGCCTCGGCCAACGCCTTCTTGAGGGCCGCTACTTCGGTCGTGGCCCCTAATAAAGTTCATGACACTTTAGTCAGCACAAATCATTTGTCCTTCCTGAATAAATACAAGGGTACTACATACCTCGACTATCCTCCAACTGCTTCTTCACGTGGCCAAGCTCTTCCTCGGCCCGCTCCAGATTCTGCTTCAGTCCAGAGACTTCCGCAGTGTGAGCAGTCGCAGCCAGCAGCGACGCGTGCTTATTCACATAGACATATCAGATTAGACTCCTGTGAAAATCATTTGATCCTCTGTTCGGCTTTTCTTTCTGAACACCGGACAGAGTATCAGGGGCTACTGTCTATACTGTGACATTCCTTTTCTAATTACGTTGCTTACCTCAAAGCCTGTTAGAAGGCTAGTGAAGGCTTCGGTCAGTCCACTTTTGGCGGACTGGATCTTGTCAATCACCGTACTCATAAGAGTACGGTGTTCTTCAATGATGGACGCGCCTCTCAACGCTTCCGGCAATCTATCCAGTGCCTCTGGATGGACAGAGGTCTCCAGTGGAGTAGGCTCACCCCCCCTCTTTTGAAATAGGCAGCCTGCCTGAGTCCAGAGCCACATGGGCCTCCGGAGCTGTATTCGGCTAGGGGCCGAATTGGATACAACCCCCATCATCGGTGTCCATAGGGGTCTGTCCCCCAATGTGTTCGGCAACCGAGGTTTTACCCTCCGGCACCACCGGGACGGCCTCCTGAGCCTCTCCCTGGCCTGAGATCCTTCGATACAACACCTTGGTGTTGTCCGTGGCCTTGGGGGAGGAGGCCGTCGGAAGGGACATGTTGTCCATCGCCGACGGGTCTAGCGATCCCTCCGAAGAGGAGAACAGCTCGATGTTGGACTGAGCCGGACTGCAAGTGCATAATCCAGCACATTAGAAAAACAATAAAGTAGAAAGGCCAGAAATACTACCGTGTCCGGACACTTATGGTTTGGCCAAGGGCTTGACCCTGGGCTCCCACTCCCCGCCGCTGCTGGTGGCCGCCGCGGAACTGTTTGGAAGGGAAGTTTTCCCCTTCTTGGACGCCTCGGCCTCCCCATGTGTGGAGGTCGTCCTCTTCTTTCTCCCCCCTGCAGGGGGGAATGGATCTCTTCTTCCTCATCCTCCTCTTCCTCATCGTCTTCAGCGACAGAGGAGCAATCCTCGATGTCTTTGGACATTGCGTCTGAAGCGCCCCTGCGACGGAGACCATCTCTGGTCCCGTTGGCGTTCTTTTTGGCCTTCTTCTCCGGCACCTCATAAGGCGCCGGAAACAACATCGTCATCAGAAGAGGGGTTTCTAGATCTTCGGGCAGCGGAGCCGGACAATTAATCTGCTCCGCTATCTCTATCCAGGCCTGAAAAAATTGGTAGGGAGGCTTAGATTCCTCCCTCAAATATGCCAGTAAAGGGTATACCTTGAAAACATGAAAGAACTTACCGGATTAGTCTGGCGTTTTGAGCTAAGCCCACGATCCTCGGTCGTGGGCGGTGATTTCTCGCCGGACTTGAAGAGCACCTTACAGATGTCTTCGTGCGTCATGCCAAAGAGCTCCAGCAGCGTCTGGTGCTTGGCCGGGTCGAACTCCCACAAATTGCAAGTCGGGCGTTGGCACAGAAGGATCCGGCGGACGAGCATAACCTGGACCACGTTGACAAGTTTGATTCTCTTGTTTATCATGTTCTGGACACACGTCTGGAGCCCCATCAGCTCGTCCAAAGAGCCCCAGGCTAGGCCCTTCTCTTGCCAGGAGGTGAGCCGCATCGAGACTCCAGATCGGAATTCGGGGGCCACTGCCCAGTTGGTGCCGCGCGGCTCGGTGATGTAGAACCACCCCGACTGCCATCCCTTTACATTCTCCACAAAGGAGCCTTCGGGCCAGGTGACATTGGGCATCTTGCCCACCATGGCGCCTCCACACTCTACTTGTTGGCCGCTCACCACCTTGGTTTCACATTGAAGGTCTTCAGCCATAGGCCAAAGTGAGGTGGGATGCGGAGGAAGGCCTCGCACACAACAATAAATGTCGAGATGTTGAGGATAGAGTTGGGGGCCAAGTCATGGAAGTCTAGCCTGTAGTAAAACATCAGTCCGCAGATGAACGGGTGGAGGGGGAATCCCAGCCCGCGGACGAAGTGTGGGAGAAACACCACCCTTTCCTGCGGCTCCGGGGTGGGGACAATCTGTCCCTTGGCCAGGTACCTGGCCTCCCGGAGCTCCTTGATGTCCTTCTTCTTCACGGAGGAGGCCATCCACTTGCCTCCTGCTCCGGATCCGGACATGATTGGAGTGCTTTTTTTGGGCGGAAAGGGCGAGAGCTTGGGCGCTGGAGCTCGAGAATGGATGGGCAGAGGAAGGAGAAGGCGTGGGAAAACGAGGATGAATCCTTATCCCTTTATAAAGGCAGTAAAAGTCATGCGCCTCCCTGCTCGCCTTAAAATCCGCCTATTCCCCAAGCACCGTGCAGATGGCACGGTTGGGTTAACCATGCCCGTATTGATGAGAATCCCGTGATAAGGGGACATGATCTCTGCTTCGACAAGACATGACAGTGAAACCGCACATCGAAATACGTAGCGGCAGGCCAAAAAACGGTTCGAATAATGACCGGGCAGTGGCGTGATGTCATGCTACAAAAAGTTGTCAGCGGATTGGACTCGTGAAATATTATACTCTCTACGGTTGTGTGTGGTACTTGTTTTGCAGAGCCGGACACGTTTTCTATGTTTAGAGAGCTATGTTGGAGTATCCGGAGAAGGAACCCAGCTTGCAATGCCAAAGACAATCTGCGTGCCGGACTCATCGTCATTGTAGCCTGGTTCAGGGGCTACTGAGGGAGTCCTGGACTAAGGGGTCCTCAGACAGCCGGACTTTATACTTTGGCCGGACTGTTGGACTATGAAGATACAAGATAGAAGACTTTGTCCCGTGTCCGGATGGGACTCTCCTTTGCGTGGAAGGCAAGCTTGGCGATTCGGATATGTAGATTCCTTTCTCTGTAACCGACTTTGTACAATCCTAGTCCCCCCCGGTGTCTATATAAACCAGAGGGTTTAGACTTCTAGGGTTTAGCCACAACTATCATAACCTCGTAGGCTAGACTTCTAGGGTTTAGCCATTACGATCTCGTGGTAGATCAACTCTTGTAATACTCATATCATCAAGATCAATCAAGCAGGAAGTAGGGTATTACCTCCATAGAGAGGGCCCGAATCTGGGTAAACATTGTGTCCCCCGCCTCCTGTTACCATTAGCCTTAGACGCACAGTTCGGGACCCCCTACCCGAGATCCGCCGGTTTTGACACCGACAGTGGTGGACCCCGACCTACATCTTCTAGGTCCGGTTCTACCACGCAGTCCGCTGCCGCACCGACCCCCTCCTCGTCGCCCCACTCTCCATCGGCCACGCCGGCCCTCTCTGCATCAGCGTTGCAATATTCAGCCGGGCCTTCGCCGCCGCCCTCCTCGCCAGCTTCCTCCGCCTCCCGCATCTCCTAGATGTGTGGCCACCCATCTCTTCCGTCGGCCGTTGTCGTGTGCTACTTGTTGCGTTCTCCCCTAGTAGCGGCCGCAGAGCTGGCCCTCGAGCAACGTGCCCTCCTGGCGGTTGTGGCGGGCGCAAGGTCGGGTATCCCCTACTTCGAGGTCTATGCTCTGCTACCTCTTGAGCACTGCGTTGGATTTCACCGAAGAGGAGAGGATGATGCAGCAAAGTAGCGTAAGTATTTCCCTCAGTTTTTGAGAACCAAGGTATCAATCCAGTAGGAGACCACGCACAAGTCCCTCGTACCTACACAAAACGATAGCTACTCGCAACCAATGCGATTAGGGGTTGTCAATCCCTTCACGGTCACTTACGAGAGTGAGATCTGATAGAGAAGATAAATAATATTTTTGGTATTTTTGATAGATAGATGCAAAGTGAAAAGTAAAAGCAAAGCAAGTAATAAAGTAATGGAGATTGATATGATGAGAATAGACCCGGGGGCCATAGGTTTCACTAGTGGCTTCTCTCAAGAGCATAAATATTCTACGGTGGGTGAACAAATTACTGTTGAGCAATTGACAGAATTGAGCATAGTTATGAGTATATCTAGGCAATGATCATGTATATAGGCATCACGTCCAAGACAAGTAGATCGAAATGATTCTGCATCTACTACTATTACTCCACTCATCGACCGCTATCCAGCATGCATCTAGAGTATTAAGTTAAAAACAGAGTAACGCCTTAAGCAAGATGACATGATGTAGAGGGATAAATTCATGCAATATGATAAAAAAAACCATCTTGTTATCCTCGATGGCAACAATACAATACGTGCCTTGTTGCCCCTGTTGTCACTGGGAAAGTACACCGCAATATTGAACCCAAAGCTAAGCACTTCTCCCATTGCAAGAACTACCAATCTAGTTGGCCAAACCAAAAAGGATAATTCGAAGAGACTTGCAAAGATAACTCAATCATACATAAAAGAATTCAGAGAAGATTCAAATATTTTCCATAGATAATACTGGATCATAAACCCACAATTCATCGGTCTCAACAAACACACCGCAAAAAAGAAGATTACATCGAATAGATCTCCACGAGAGAGGGGGGAGCATTGTATTGAGATCCAAAAGAGAGAAGAAGCCATCTAGCTACTAGCTATGGACCCAAAGGTTTGAAGTAAACTACTCACACTTCATCGGAGGGGCTATGGCGTTGATGTAGAAGCCCTCCGTGGTGGATGCCCCCTCCGGCGGAGCTCCGGAACAGGCCCCAAGATGGGATCTCGTGGATACAGAAGGTTGCGGCGGTGGAATTAGGTTTTTGTCTCCTTTTCTGATCGTTTGGGGATATGTAGGTATATATAGGAGGAAGGAATACGTCGGTGGAGCAGCAGGGGGGCCACGAGGTAGGGGGCGCGCCCAGGGGGGGCGCGCCCTCCACCCTCGTGACCGCCTCTTTTGTTCCTTGGAGCAGGGTCCAAGTCTCCTGGATCACGTTCGGTGAGAAAATCACGTTCCCGAAGGTTTCATTCCGTTTGGACTCTGTTTGATATTGCGTTTCTTCGAAACACTGAAATAGGCAAAAAACAGCAATTCTGGGTTGGGCCTCCGGTTAATAGGTAGAGACGTTGGAGACGTATCATGCTCTCCTTCGAGACAGGTTTCATCTAGCGGACGACGCGCTCTCCATTCATCTGCACCGCGATGGCAAATTCCTCCTCCAGTTCCGTGACATGGCTGACCGCGCACGCGTCGCCGCCGGGAACATCAGGGGAAGTCGCTTCCATTTGCCGATTCTTACCTGGAGTAAGTTGGCCGGTGGTGAGCCGGTCACTGCGTGCTTCCATGTCCGTATCGAGATGGTTGGTATTCCATACCATGCCTGGCACCGCGCTTGGACTGAGACACTACATACGCCGTTCTGCGACATCTCTGAGCTTGCGTCGGAGACAGTGGACATGTCGGACATGACCACCTTTTGCCTCTCCGCCTGGACCCTCAACCCGGATGCCATTCCCGCCTCTCTTAGCTGCTTCTCCTGACGTCGGGCGCGGCCTTGGAGGACACCGATATCACGCCCAATATGTGACCCTATCCTAAAGGAACTTGAAGGTCCCACCAAGGATAGAAGCGCATATTGGAGTCGCTTTGGCAAGGTGGATATCATTACATCGTACCATTACATAATAGTTGGGGATACATACAAGAGGCATACAATGCCACATGAATACAACAACATCATACATAAGAGAAACATCTGACTACGGATGAAACACAAACAGAAACTCAAACGACATCCACCCTGCTAGCCCAGGCTACCGACCAGGAACCTATCCCCTGAATGACGAAGCAGAATTAGAACTCAAGACAAACAAGCACCGCTCTCACGTCATGGTCATCGCATTACCTGTACCTGCAACTATTGTTGTAGCAATCCGTGAGCCATGAGGACTCAGCAATCCCATTAGCATGGGTATCAAGACTAGCAAAGCTTAAAGGGTATGGAATGGATAAGTGGTGAGGTTGCAGCAGCGACTAAGCAATGTATGGTGGCTAACTTACGAATACAAGAATGAGATGAGAAGCTACGCAAACGGTCGCAAACTAGTAATGATCAATAAGTGATCCTAAACTACTTACGGTCAAACATAACACCACCGTGTTCTCTTCTCGGCCCACTCGAAAAGAGACCATCACAGTTACACACGCGGTTGGGTATTTTAATTCGAGTCTGGTGTCAAGTTCTCTACAACCGGATATTAACAAATTCCCATCTGCCACATAACCGTGGGCACGACTCTCGAAAGTTTAAACCCTGCAGGGGTGTCCCAACTTAGCCCATTATAAGCTCGATCCACTGAGACAATCCTCCACGCGGGACATCCGATCAGACTCGGGATCCCAGTGCACAAAACATTTTGACAATGGTAAAACACAAATGTGTGTGTTGATGCATGTGTTACATGCGATCGAGCGAGGGACGGACGAATCGAGAGAGATGGTTGTTGTGTTACGGATGCTCATCTCTCTCTCTCTCTCTATCACACACACACACACACAAGTAAAATAGAAGACCGTTCTCTCATGTGTACACAATGTATCGGCATCTGTCTAGGTCTCACTCATGCATGATCATTTGCACATTCACACCTCTCTATGTCTCTATCACACGCACACCGTCTCCACATTGCCCTTCCGCCACAACACACATATGGACACATACACACGTTCTCTCTCAGTCACACACGCAAAATCAGTATTAAAAAAACTAGGGTGCACCTAAAACGTCCAAATCCAAATAAACATGAATTGGAGCTAAATTCAAATATATGGAAATATTCTAGCGTCAAGAACTTTTCCAGGAAAAAAAGTTGAGTATTCGGGGATTGTTTTCACACACGTGAAAAGGTTCGGTGGATGTCCTTCAAGCGCGACACGGTGATGCACCGTTCGATTGACCGCGCGGCCGCGGTTCATGCGCTTGCACAGGATTCCGTATGATGGTCGTGGTAACTAATATAAGCGCTGCCTCAGTCTAATGTTTACGTGTACTAGTACGGTTTTATTTTAAGTTTGACCAACCCTATATAAAACTAAACTAAGCTCCCATACGCGCACTCATCAATATGCCACCGCCGTTGCGCATGTCGGCACCCACCTGCTCCAGCCAACAATTTCTCTCCCATCACCGCCGTGTCGCCGCCATCCCTGTGCCATGAAGCCGAAGGCTCGCCCGCTCACGTCGTCTGCAGTCCCTCCTCGCGATGCCGTCACGCTGCCAAGCACGCGAGCAACAGGTGGAGCCGCGTCTATGCACGCAGCATACGAAGAGGAGGACGAGCGCGTGCTCCAGCACGCCAGCGAGGAGGAACTACCGTGTCATTGTCGTCTCCGCCCGCTTGGAGGAGGCGCGCATGGTGGCTGTCGCGGTGGAAGCCGCTCGCGCCTGCGCTGAGCCCACAAACCGGGTGCGGATGTGGAATCTACCTTCGAGACCTTGAATGCCAAATGGATCCTGCAATCTGAAGGAGCAATTTGGGTCAATTGACTCTTGTGAGCCATTGGATGCAACATGGATGGCTAGAAGGGCTTCTTCAACTTCCTAAATTGATGCACGCTTCATCTTCTCAGCCCGCCACACGCCTAACCACCTGCCGCCGCCGCCCCGCCCTCCCCTAAACCGCCTGCCACCGCCATGCTCTCCCCACCCCCGCCATCACCCCGGGAACGATCCATTTTTTCCGGCGAACTGCATTCCACACCCAACACTCATAAGATAGATCATGGGCACCCTGCTACCCTAATATAGATACTGGGGTAGCTTCTCTGCCGTCTTCTTCCTTCTCTCCGTCGAACTTCTTTCACAAATCAACTGAACCAAACTATACTACTAGTAAATGTATTAAGTATAGTATGAATACGAAGATACGAGCAGTAGTACCAACTGCAAGAAGAACAGTAGTAAGACATAGTACTAGTACTACTGTACGTACTAAAGAGTTCAAATAACGAGAAAGAACATAAAGTTCAAATAACGAGAAAGAACATAAACATAGTTCTGCTGGAGGCTCAGCACAACACACCCCTGAAAAAAACTAAGCAACTAGTCTGCTTGACACTGCAGTAGAACCAGCATGAGCGACGACACTGCCACCTTACTCGGAGTACGATTCCATGTCCTCGACTTTGTCCTCGTCCCTCTTCCTCTTCGCTGACGCTTCTTTGCTTGAACCAGACACTGGGCTCTTCATCCAACCCTTGTAGATATTTAAACAAAGGTAGGCATCCATTGTTGCATACAGGATGTGATCTTCATCTAATGTCTTCGACTCCCATGCATGATGAAACTCGTGGTGAGGTTTCTTCAGTTTAGCATATGAATGATCAATCATGGCTGCTGCCAGGGTCAGGATTGAAGGCTGAGAGGAGGACACCAGGCTTGCCTTGTGGAGATCAAAGGGCTGGCCTACAACAAGGCCTATCCGACCCAGGACATCGTTGTTGTTCCTAAAGTCTACAGTAACGAATTTCACTCTTTCGTCCTTGAGGAAGTTCTTAAAATCCTGGCACTCAACATCGGCATGGCATATGTGGTAGACCAAGCACACGTTATGTACGCAAACCTGGATCACGGTGGGCTTCTTCTTCTCTGCCTCCTTTAGAATCTTCTCTCTTTCTAGGACTGTGGTGTACTCAACATCTAGCCCAGCGACCCACTCATCCTTTGAACTGTTGAACATGCATAGGAAGCGAGCAAGGCATGCTTTCACCATCGCGGATCCACGTGTGTAGATGACGATGAACTCATCGCCGGTGATGGCTCTAACCTGGTACTCAGCGGCGACCATGGAGATTTGGGAGGCCATGGATTTTGGAGGAGGTTTAGGAGAAGTTGAATTGGTGTAATGTGAAAGGACGGGATGACTGGGAGCGAACTGTTGTAAGGCACTATACTGGTAGAAGACGGGGACGAGTAGGGCGTGCGAACAGCGTGGGGTTGTTGGCTTGCCCGGTGGATAAACGGTTGCAAGCCCCCAAAGAGTTCTCGAGTACTATGCGGGACCCACTAGATTTAATGTCTACTAGACTAATATCGTAGGCCTGACGGTATAGCTTCTGCCTGTTTGCATACCATGCCGGCGCGTGGATGTAACTTCACTTAATTCCGTCAACGTCGCGCCTCCCACGACCTTCTCCTCCCTCGCACGGTCGCGCCCTTTGAGACTTCGACCGGCTATAAATGAGCAATTTTTTGCCTACTCCGCATGCATGATACTCCCTCTGGTCCTTTTTACTTCCGTCAACCATTTGCAAAGTGTTTGACCAAATTTATACTAAAAATATCAATACCTACAATACAGATTATAATGAGTATAAGAACTACGTTTTATAATGAGTATAAAAATATTGATTTGACATTGTGAATGTTGATACATTTTTCTATAAGTTTGGTCAAAGTAGAGGTACATTGACTTCAGACAAAACTTAAATGCACAATGCAGACTAGTTCCTCCATCCAGGTGCATGCCATGTCCTATCTAGTCATCACAACAAGGTTAGCTTTTAGAGTACTGCTACCTCCCTTCCAGTTTAAAGGGCTCGATTCAAAAAAATTCACCTACTCTTAGCAAGATAGAGGCGGTGGAATAGTTTTTGTAGTCTACAAAAGTACTCAACTAATGTTGTTGTTCTTCACAAAAAAATGTGTTTACCAATGCATTATCGCATTGCATGCATGCATGAACACTAGTTACTCTAACCCCCCTCTCTTCTTTAATTCTTTGCCACATCAACATGTTTGTTATTCACGTGTGCATGATACCAGCTAAGATACCACCATTATGGCCAGTCTTAATCATCGCATGCAATAATTTAGTGCACCTTGAAATATGAACATGTGTGGGGCATGTATGTTTTTAATGACTTGAGACTATACCTAGCCCAGCATGCAAGATGACTTATTATGCACCGTTCCCCATACCTGCAGGAAGCCCGTTCATCTCCAAATATTTTCCTCTCCATGTGTGAAAACAATATGCCTGCCAGATTCTCCTTCTCCCTCTAGCGGTCCCACCACTCCACCCCGTGTGGAAAAAATCTGCATGCATGACTCTCCTCCCCCCGCGCTCGTCCAATCCGTTGTGACCATCAATATTTCCACCCCTTCCCTCCCCCGTAATTTACTCCAACAAATATGCCCACATAGTTGTTACGTTAATCACGCAACATATCTTACGAGATGGTGCTTCAGTTACTTAACTGCAGGTGCATTGGGTCACTGACATATGGGCCCAACAGGGGTGAGGGAGTCCCGGGCTAGGGGGTGTACGGTTAGCCGAACTATCATCTTTGGCCGGACTCCTGGACTATGAAGATACAAGATTGAAGACTTCGTCCCGTGTCCGGATGGGACTTTCCTTGGCGTGGAAGGCAAGCTTGGCAATACGGATATGTAGATCTCCTACCATTGTAACCGACTCTGTGTAACCCTAACCCTCTTTGGTGCCTATATAAACCGGAGGGTTTTAGTCCGTAGGACGAACAACAATCATACCATAGGCTAGCTTCTAGGGTTTAGCCTCTCTGATCTCGTGGTAGATCTACTCTTATACTACCCATATCATCAATATCGATCAAGCAGGAGTAGGGTTTTACCTCCATCGAGAGGGCCCGAACCTGGGTAAAAACATCGTGTCCCTTGTCTCCTATTACCATCTGCCTAGACGCACAGTTCGGGACCCCCTACCCGAGATCTGCCGGTTTTGACACCGACATTGGTGCTTTCATTGAGAGTTCCTCTGTGTCGTCATCTTTAGGCCCGATGGCTCCTCCGATCATCAACAACGATGCGGTCCAGGGTGAGACTTTTCTCCCCGGACAGATCTTCATATTCGGCGGCTTTGCACTGCGGGCCAATTCGCTTGGCCATCTGGAGCAGATTGAAAACTACGCCCCTGGCCATCATGTCAGATTTGGAAATTTGAACTATACGGCTGACGTCCGCGGAGATTTGATCTTCGACGGGTTCGAGCCACAGTCAAGCGCGCCGCACTGTCACGATGGGCATGCTCTAGCTCTGCTGCCGGACAGTGCCCTGGAGGCCGCACAAGTGTCCGCTCTAACCCTTAGCTCGGAGCCGACTGCGCCGATCGAGGATGGGTGGCTGGACACCGCCTCGGGGGCTGCTATCTCTACAGCGATTGAGCCGAACACCAACCCTGTCCTTTGCGAAGCTCATGACTCCAAGGCGCCGGACTCCGAACCTTCCGCGCCCCTGCCAATCGAATCCGGTTGGGCGCCGATCATGGAGTTCACTGCCGCGGACGTCTTTCAGCACTCGCCTTTTGGTGATATCCTGAATTTACTAAAGTCTCTCTCTATCAGGAGAGCCCTGGCCGGACTATGGTCAGCAAGGTTGGGATGCGGACGACGAAGAAATTCGAACCCACCCACCACCCACCTCGTAGCCACTGTCGAAAGTTTAAACGACATGCTCGACTTCGACTACGAAGACATCGACGGTATGGACGACGATGTAGGAGACAAACATGAACTAGCACCTATAGGGCACTGGACAGCCACCTCATCTCACGATGTATACATGGTGGACACACCTAAAGGAAGCGACGACGAGGAACAACGGGACGTCACGAGGGATCATTCCCTCGAAAAGCAGTCAAAACAACGACGTAAGCGCCGCTCAAAGTCCCGCCTCGACAAAGACAGCAGCCATACAGACCCAGCCATAGAGCAGGGCGAAGCGGTGGACGACGAACATGCTATCAAGCAACCGTCCGAACAGGACAATCTGGATAAACAACCCGTCCCCGGCGAAGATAACAGTCCGGGCGATCTCACGCCGGACAAGTTACTGGAGCAGAAGAACCTCCACAAAAGGCTCGTCGCCACTGCGCGTAGCCTGAAAAAGCATAAGCGGAAGCTCAAAACAGCGGAAGATGCGCTCAGAATCAGATGGAGCAAAGTACTCAACACCGCAGACAAATACGGCGATAGTCGCCGAACAAAGAGCTACCTGAAGCGAAAACTACTGCCCGAATTCGATGAGGAGGCCGTAGAGCCCCCACAATCAAAGAACAAGGAGACCACTCGGTCGGATAGACGACCCCATGGCAAACATAGAGCGGCAAACGGCGCCGCACACAAGCCGGCACGCGATCCGCACACAGATTCGCATCAAAAAGATGGCCCAGTTAGATCTATCTACGGGCCAAGAAAGCAAGCTCTAGTAAG
The DNA here is from genome assembly GCA_963921465.1 of Triticum timopheevii. Lineage (NCBI taxonomy): Eukaryota > Viridiplantae > Streptophyta > Magnoliopsida > Poales > Poaceae > Triticum > Triticum timopheevii. The sequence continues at coordinate 251,750,134 of OY997262.1, read as the reverse complement.
CAATGCAACACATCAAGTATCTGAATATTACGGCACACCTAAATATAGGGGTGCCGCACACCCCCTATGTTTTACTGATGAGGTTCTGGATTATGAATTTCCAGCGGGATTCAAGCCCGTAAACATAGAGGCATACGACGGAAAAACAGACCCTGGAGTCTGGATCGAGGACTACATCCTCCACATACACATGGCTAGAGGAGATGACCTCCACGCCATAAAATACTTACCCCTCAAGCTCAAAGGGCCAGCCAGGCATTGGCTCAAAAGCCTCCCCGAAAACACCATTTGAAGTTGGGAAGAGCTTGAGGATGCTTTTCGGGCAAATTTTCAAGGGACCTATGTCCGACCTCCAGATGCAGACGATATAAGTCACATAACTCAACAACCCGGAGAGTCAGCCTGGAAATTCTGGAACAGATTCCTTACTAAAAAGAACCAAATAGTCGACTGTCCGGACGCCGAAGCTTTAGCAGCTTTCAAACACAACATCCAAGACGAATGGCTCGCCAGACACGTCGGCCAAGAAAAGCCATGAACAATGGCCGCATTAACAAGCCTCATGACCCGCTTTTGCGCGGGAGAGGATAGCTGGCTGGCAAGATGCGGTACCAGCGACCCAAGTACATCCGAAGTCAGGGATGGAAACGGGAAACCACGACGAAGCAAGGACCAGCGCCGGACTAAGGGAAACACCCCGAAGAGCACGGCAGTCAACGCCGGATTCAAAAGCTCACGGCAGAATCATAAAAAACTGCCCCTTAAGGATAACATGGACGAGCTATCTAACTTAAACAAAATCTTGGACAAGATATGCCAGATCCACAGTACTCCCGGGAAGCCTGCAAACCATACCCACAGAGATTGTTGGGTCTTCAAGCAGTCTGGCAAACTCAACGCCGAACACAAGGGGCTCGACGCACCAAACAAGGACGATGACGAACCCCACAAGCAGAGCACCGGAAAACAAAAGAATTTCCCACAAGAAATCAAAACAGTAAACTCACTTTACGTGACAAAAGGGAAAAATAGAATGGCGCCCATAGATATACGCACCATACAGCCTATCCCAGAGGAGTCCCGCCACTGGTTGTTAAAACCAATCACCTTCGACCATCAGGATTACTCTAGAAGTATCCAGAATGCAGGATGGACTGCCTTGATATTAGATCCGATAATCGACGGACTCCAATTTACACAAGTCCTAATGGACGGCGGCAGTGATCTAAACCTGCTATATCAGGACACAATCCGCAAAATGGGGATAGACCCAACCAAAATTCGCCATAGCAACACTTCCTTTCAAGGGGTAATGCCAGGCCGATATGCCCATTGTACGGGCTCTCTATTGCTAGAAGTTGTGTTCGGCTCACCCGACAACTTCCGCCGCGAAAAGTTAACCTTCCACCTCGCCCCATTTACAAGTAGCTATCAAGCACTACTGGGGCGCGAAGCTTTCGCCTGCTTTAACACAATACCGCATTATGCATCCCTCACACTTAAAATGCCCGGTCCACGAGGCATGATCTCCTTAAAGGGAAATATCGAGTGTTCCTCGAGCGCGGAAGATTGTGTGACTGCCTTGACAGCCACACACTAAACCGGCTTCACTAATCCAAGAACCTAAACAGGTTGTTCAGACCATGGACACGGTTAGACGAGTCTGGCGTAAACATACAGGGGCTTACCAGCTGCACACCCCCGCACAAGGGGCTTCGCGCATATACAACAAGAGACAATAAAGCTCAATTTTATTCATTTTTTGAAACGTACTTTGTGTATTTAATATAACGTACATTTTCGCACGATCTTTTTCATCTAAGTTCCTCTCTTTTACAGATGAACACCGTGCGACACCCGTCCAGGATACGACACAACGGAGACACAGGCGCAGATGTGCAGTAGGGACCCGTTGGAAGGATTCTTTTCAGATTAAGACCCTGCATAAACCTTTTTTACTGTCTCTTGTTGATACACATCCCCTGGTTTATTGCTATAACCGAGGAGGAGGCTGGCGCTTTGGCATGGGCCACATCAGAATTCTGCGCGTACCTGGACACCAGGGGCTTATTACCAAGGGCGTTGTTCGGCCCGTTTTCATAAAGACCGAATACCTTAGGGAGTGTTCGGCGTCTCAAGTTAGGCCTTATATGCATCAGCTCCGAATCATGTCTTTGGTCAAATGTTGGGTTTGCCCGGCTCCTGTGTTTTGCTGCCTTACGTTCCGCTCTATCGGCTAACGCGGCACCAGGAGAACTACTGCGATGGTTCAGGGGCTACTGAGGGAGTCCCGGACTAGGGGGTGTCCGGATAGCCGAACTATCATCTTCGACCGGACTCCTGGACTATGAAGATACAAGATTGAAGACTTCGTCCCGTGTCCGGATGGGACTTTCCTTGGCGTGGAAGGCAAGCTTGGCCATGCGGATATGTAGATCTCCTACCATTGTAACCGACTCTGTGTAACCCTAAACCTCTTCGGTGCCTATATAAACCGGAGGGTTTTAGTCCGTAGGACGAACAACAATCATACCATAGGCTAGCTTCTAGGGTTTAGCCTCTCTGATCTCATGGTAGATCTACTCTTATACTACCCATATCATCAATATCGATCAAGAAGGAGTGGGGTTTTACCTCCATCGAGAGGGCCTGAACCTGGGTAAAAACATCGTGTCCCTTGTCTCATGTTACCATCCGCCTAGACGCACAGTTCGGGACCCCCCTACCCGAGATCCGCCGGTTTTAACACCGACAAGGGGTCTGGCCCATATGTCAGTGACGCAACTGGACTTGCAGTTAAGTCAGTGCAGCTCAGTCCATATCTTTCGTAGGTGTGCCATTGCTCGCTATAAATACTATGCCTCCCACGGCATTCAGAAGAACGCTCACATTCATCGCTATCTCCTCCCCCTCCCTCTCACGTCGACCACCATGGCATCGCCCCTCCCAATCCCTAGGTGCCCCTCGCTGCACCGCGCGGACGGTCACGCGTCGCTGTTCCGTTCCTCGCCACCACTAGTCGAGGAGGACGCGTCGGTGTTCCACTCCTCGCCGCGACGTGGAGGTGGACGCGTTGGCGTTCCCAATCTCGCCAGCACGCACGTCGGAGGACGCGTCGGCTCCCCGCTACGAGGAGAACGCCGCGCCGCCCGCCGAGCCCCCCAGCCGTGAGGAGCTTTGGAAAGAAATAGATGTCGCCTTGTGGGAGGTTGTGCCTCCGGTAGAGCACGCCAAGATAGAGGCGGAGAAGAAGGCCGAGGAAGAGAAGTGTTCCACGGGGCAAGCTGCCAGGTCTATGTCGCGTCCGAGAGAGTCGGGCAATTGGCTCTTTGGCAGAAGGCTCATACGAGGGCCGTGAGGGTGGCTGAGGACACCCGTGCCAAAGCCCTGAGTGCAGTCAGGCCTAAGCGCCTCATCTACGCTTGGTAGTACGTGGACCGGGTGCATGCTTCCAGCAAGGAGGACCTATTGGCACCGGATCACCACACCGGTGAGATCGCGCTCGCCCGCCAGCAAGCCGCCAATCAGCACCTCGCGAGTTGCGAGGCTGAGGAAGAGGCGTTGTGTCGGCGCGTTGGGAAACGGCCACGCACCAGGGCACTTGTGGCGCACCGCAAGTGCTCCTGCGAGCGTCGTGGCTTTTAGTTGGAGTATAATTTAGTTTCGTAAGGTGATCTCGCAAGTTTTAGGACGCAAATGATAAATCCCGAATGTTCGGGAATTATTAGCGTCCTTAATTAAGTATGTAAAAGGGAAAGTTTGGAAACCTTGTGTATCAGTACACATTTTGTAAGTATGTGCATATAGCACAAACTTTACTATATACTATCGCACTACACGTCTCTCTCTATATATGCTTACAGACTGTGCTACTCCCTCCATCCAGGTGAATAAGTCATCTTTGGTTGTGCACTGTGACCAAGAAGGAGGGAAGACTTATACACCTAGATGGAGGGAGTACTGCTATTACTTATGTACGTGCAAATGCACGTTTTAACATTACGATGCGGTTTTTGTAAAAGTAGAAAAACAGCACTAGTCAAGCTTGTGAAACGATTCAATGCAAAACAAATGCAAAAATGCTCGTTTGATTGTTTACTTTTAGCTTCCTTCTCTGTGGTTATTTCTCTATCGTACTTTGTACGGAGTATCTCACTGGTCGGAAAGGCATGCAAATTCCCAAACCGCTTCCTACACCCTGTATCAAATTTTTTGCCTAACAAGTTGTGTCGTGCAATTGGAATTCCAACTTGAGTACTACTACTAGTAGGAGTACCAGGGGCCAGTTTGTTTAGGCTTCTAGATTAGTAATACCATTACTACTACCTCCGTCCTGGTTTATTGGTCCCCATTGTAATCTGTGTCAAATTTTGATCATAAATTTAACTAATGAAATGTTTGTGCATGTCACATGCACTAACATTTTATCAGTTAAATCTTTGGTCAAAATTTACCACAAATTACAATGGTGATGAATAAACCAGGATGGAGGTACTAGTAGTAGTTTAGAAGCCCAAATAAATGAGTGAGGCACCTTAATGTTACTATCCACTGTGACTAGTCTTATGGGAAAAGCTGGGGAAGAGACGACTTGTTTTTTAAGCCGCCAAAAGAACTGGCCCTAGGAGTAGTAGCTAGGGATACTAGGAGTAGTAGCTAGGGATCGAGTGTGCAAGATGAACCGGAGAAAGTAAATGCAGAGAGATGAAATGCAAAAAAGATGGAGGGATGTGATGGTTGCTTGTCCGTTTATTTTACCAGGCCACTTATTACTGGCAGTGGTTGGATTTTGTGATATGACGGCTTTACTACCGCGCCACGAGCGGGGTGAGACTCCCATGCAGCGCCGCCCTCTATGCTTGTACTACATCGGTCGTGGTTTATTAGTCCCCCATTGCATGTGACTGAAGATTTAACTGACAAAATGTTAGTGCATGTCAACAAAAACTATATCGTTGGATTCGTATTTGAACATAGTTTTCAATGATATAATTTTAGGTGACATGCATCAGCATTTATCGTACTATATATAATGTTAGTTCAATTTTTGGTCGTACTAATCTATAGTAAGGTGCTCGTGCGTTGCACAGAAGAGTGAAATGCATTGATCGAGGAGTTGTTTGTTTTGACAAAGGATGTGGGGGTCATATCATGTGTAACGGGTATCGATAGGTTTCTTCAGATATTATTTCATCTCTAGAGCTCACAAACATCTGGGTGAAATAGATAAAAAAGTATCTTTTGCAAACAAAAGCGTTCAACTGTTCAACCTGCATCCAAAACTTGTGAAGAAATAACACTTATTGTGCTTTGCAAGAAATGATCTTTAAGAATTAGTTTTTGAGTATTGATTGTTATACATGTTGGCTACAGATGATATGGCACTTTCTTATAGTCAATAGTTGGCTATACTATTAAGTATTAACCATGCCCTTATACACCTAGATGGAGGGATTAAATCAGGATGACTTGGAAGGGGGCAGGGGAGATGTAAGAAATGGTTCATCGTAAGTCTTTCACCAATACTGTAGTAAAAATTCATACATGGAAGATTCTAGACTAAAGCATAAACAGATACACTTTTATTCATGCGCGATACTCCAATAGAGCAAGATCATGCATGGAAGTCTCCACATGCTTAGACAGCGGATTACATTGAGCGAAGACTAATGATCGACATTTAACTTGGTAATGCATATGTCCATGTGAACCTCCTTGGAGTCCCCGTGCACCGCATCGGGGGGTAAATCATACCATGTGTCTTCCATGTCCACATCGACGGGAGGTCCTAGCTCTGCATAGTCCTAGTCAGCATGATGGAGCTAGTGTCGCCGCCCACGTACCTCTGAGGGGTAGTAACAGTGAGCACGCACCCGTACATCGGCCTCATGTCAGTGGCAGCGTCAATGGCGTCGCCCCTGACGCACACTACAGAGACGGGGTGGTGGCCTACGCGAGCCTCGCCGGTGCCCACGATCAAGAGGAAGATGTTGTCGTCCTCCTCCGAGACTAGCAGGCGCCGGTGATCCTCCAGCGACTCCGGCACAGTGTTTAGGGTTTTTAGGGTTTCGGGTTTAGGGTTTAGGGTTTAGGGTAGTAGGTCTTGTACTTGATGTTCTTCCCATAGTAGATGAACAGATAGAATCTAGGATACAGAGTAGAAACATGAATTCTACCACGATTTCGAATAGGAAGGACAGAAACACATACGGTGCAACGGGAGCAGCACCGTTGGCGTTGAGGTTGTCGCCCATGTCGTTGAGGAAGAGGTTGCCAAGGTCGGGGAATAAGTTGTCGTCAGTGAAGTCGTGGCTGCCAGCAGTTGCGAGAGTGCACTCCCCAAATTTCAACAGCGCCCGCCAAATGGAGCACAGGAGGGAGTGGTTGTAGGGGACGTTGCGGCCGCCGAATGGAGCGCAGGAGTAGCACACGAAGCAGTAGATGGTGCTCCTCCCTAAGTCTCTATCTCTACTCTTATCTCTATCTCTACTACTCTTCTTTGTTTTTTATAACAAATCGAATAGTACTGCGCTGTCCGCTGCACGCCCGGCTGAACATGCCTCCTCGCCTCCATCATCACCAACTGAGTCTTTTATAGGAGTAGGAGTAGAGAAAAAACCGAGTTGGTGATGATGGTGTGCCGTTCAATGCACGGGCATCTTGCTAATTTTCTTGCATATAATTCCAAACACCATGTAGACACGGTCTTTGACCATTTTACAACTATGTTAGTATCATTGTTAGTGGTCAGCCAGTGCAAGTTATAGCCCCGGGTGTTTTAACCTTTTTTTAAGTAATGATATGTGGCGATTGTTCGCCACGAGCTCAATCCTGGCGAATCCCACGTAACCGTCAGATTTCCATCCGACGGTAGCCTGTTTTTAAGCCATAGTATTTGACAAAACCGCCACCCTTAGACACATACTGTAACTGCGTTGCGGGCGTTTGCAACTGCCATGTCTCCCAGCGAACGTTTGCTGGGGATTGAAGTTAGCACCAATGTCGGTTCGTAGTCGTTCCACGCTCGGGCATTGAAGTTTGTAACTATTTTAGATTAGAATATACTACTTCTCCAGTGCTAGTAGTAGAGCAGAGTCCTACTCCACTACTACTCTACTCAAGCAAGTTAGGGCATAGCAGTAGGTACTGTACAGAGTACCAGTACTGTGATCACTCAAGCAAGTTGTGTGGCATCGATATGACCCTACGCTACTGGTATGTGTCTCGTAAGTCAAGCGGCGTGCTATAGTCATCATCACCTATCCACTTCCCACAACACATATTTGCTTCTCCATCTTTGTCCTCACATAATCTCGTCCAATCTTCCATCCCCCCTAAGGTGCCTTCCCCCCCCCCCCTTGTCCGAAACCCAAGCACTAACAATGGCAGAACCGAGCAGCGTCCGCCGAAAGAGTGGCTGGAATTTGCTCCCCACAAAGGTAATCAAGCTCATTGTTTCGCATGTGGACAATCTCAGTACCATGCCGCTCGCCGCGTGCTCGTCGGGGCTATATTGTTTACTCAAAGCCCTCTGGTCGGAGCTTTTTAAGCCAGCTCCTTGCTTGTTGATGCCGCCTGATCTTCAGAAACGGCGTGTCACGCAGCATAACGATCGTAGGGTGGCGAGCATCAACCCCCTTGACTGTGATCCGATCCCCGTCACCCTCAACTACATCAACAGTATGTGCTGGGTCAGCATGAACACATCTTGGATGGTGCTCGTCGACGGTCACGACAGCTGGATGCTCGTGGAAGTCTACACCCGTCGATTCATCCCCCTTCCTTCGATTAACACTGCACTGCTTTGGCACCGCGGCCCAGAATACTCGAAATCTTACAGTAGTCAACATGATACCAAGTTTGATTTGCTCAAGGTTGTAATCTGCCAAGTGCCCACAAGATCTGCGAATTATAAAGACTTCATGCTAATTGCGTTCTTCAACCGTGGTCTCGCCTATCTGACAGGTCACTGCGGTAAGTGGATAAATCTGCACGTCCATTGCAGGATCATACATCCTCCATGGTTCTCTAATGCCATTGAACACAAGGGCTTCATTTATGATGTCGTCTCCTTCTATGGCTGGACGTATTGCTGGCCTACTCTAGTCATCGCTACAAACGGTTGTTACAGTAGTATGTTACTTTCCTATGATATCATGATGGCTTGCTTATATTACTGTCAACATTTACTGAAAAATATTCATGCTCATATCATGCTATTCTTAAGACTGACTACATTAAGAGCCCTTTTTATTTGACTCCAACTTGATATGATGTTGTAGGCCGCCTGGTGTCCCTACCCTTCCTAATCCCAGAAACTTCCAAAGAAAAGAGGCATGGCAGTTGCAAGTGGTTCCTGGCTCGATCAGATGACGGCGAATGATTGATGATCGTTCGCACGTACCGGACGTGTTGTTTCGCGGAATACAATCACAGTCACTGCAAGGTCTTTGAGCAGGATCCCAGCTTCTCTGGGCCTTCGGGATTTTTTGACTGGGGACTGGTAAGTAGCCTTAGTACATGTTCTCTGTTTGTCAGACTGAATTATTGAATTAACCAGGAGATAACCAACGGCAAAGATCATGATGGCAGCGCGGTTTCGTTCATCAGGCAAAACTGTGTGTACACAGCGTACCATGCATCTCTGCATGCACCATACCCTGATATGTGCCGCCACGCTCTGCAGCCCAAAGTAGGAGAGAGGGTCGCCAGTATCAGACTTCGACCTGCTGGCTGGAGTTTCCCCCGTTAGGCACCCATCTGGTTCAAGCCGTCAGCCAATCTCCACAGCTTAATAAATAGTAACGTCTAAGTGAGCCAGTTAGTTAGATGTGTACACTTGGTGTAGTAGGATCTTTATTTAGTTTGATCCATACACTTGTTCTTTTTTGGTAGCCCTTTTGTAATGATGGATGATGTTTGGTTTGGAAGAGAGAGCTGAGTCTTTACTCTTCTGGCCTGCTTACTGCTTCTGTTGCACCCCCAGCCCTGGTTGCTGCTGCTGCGGTTTTTAATGTACAGTCAGTAGTATATTTTGTCTGTTGGTTGAATAAATGTGTTGTTAGAACGACAAACACAATGTTTTGGAAGTCATTGCACGATCCAATCCTTTAGTGCCCCATACCGTACATAGCGCATACTATTTTTGGTAGGGAACACATTTTCCACTTGTTGATAACATGCCACCCACTGATGAAGGCCCAATAAAGGAGCCCATAATTAACTGGAAGGGAGGCTCTCACATGAATCCGGCCCATGTACATGCTCATGGTCCCCTAAACATAAATAAGTAAATAAATAAATAAAGCTAAATGCTCATGCACCAGTTCTTTAAATTCACGATTTAACAGGAGGATATTAATTCCTATGATAGTGTCGTTACATTCAGTCGATATTATTCTTAGGCAAAGATAGCAACCGGTCTTATTTCTCCCAGCATTTTCTTCCTGCAACCAGCGGATCCATGCAAATCGTAGTCACCGTCGTAAATAGTTCCGGTCCATTTTTATTTTTCAATAAGAATGTCCAACCCAGCCCAGCACATTGGCGACAGCACTTTGTCCTCCACCTTGGTGCGCTCGCCGCGGCACCGCCGTCCGGCCCTGTCAACATAGTGAATCGGGAGAGGACTGTAGTTGTGAGTTTGATAGTACCGACCCACCAGGTCCACTCCCGAACACAAGCAAACACCTCTTTTACTACTCAGATGCACCCCTTGTTTTTTACTCTAATCCACCCTGCTGATATCTGGGACCCACATCATTTTCAACGTATAGTCAATTAACGACAGAATTGCACAACTTTTTTTAGTAGTAATTCGGAGGAGCAGGCTATAAACTGGGTTGTGCGGTCTCTGTGGCCCGTCTAACAACATGACCAACCCAGCAGTTTTTTCTTTGGGAAAATAGGTAGCCCAGTATTTCTTTTTGAAGAATACCCAAGCTAGGCCTATTTGTTTTCTCCGACTTACTGGGCTACAAATCTTTCAAGACGAGGAGGGATGCATTCCGGCATGGCCAAAGAGTATGGTCAGTGTTTGTTTAAAGTAATATCAAAGGGGTTGAAAATTCCAAATTTATATAGCAAATGGGATATTAGTTTCTTTTTTTGTTTTTGTTCTTCATTGATATTTCATACTTCCTCCGTCCCAAAATTCTTGTCTTAGATTAGTCTAGATACGGATGTATCTAATACCAAAACGTGACTTGATACATCCGTATTTAGACAAATCTAAGACAAGAATTTTAGGACGGAGGGAGTATTTCATTGGATTTAACATGACATAGTACTAATTTATTTTTAAATTTTTTTTAGTATGGCTACTAATTTTTGGATTAAGAATATTTTGTTCCCCAGCAAAAATTTGCGAATTTTCAAAATTTTGCACATATTTAGTTAATTTTTTTAACCCTGGTACTGACCAAAAAATGGGCAGCAATTCTAAAAATGGAAAATGGGCTGCAGTAAATTCCATATGAATTAAAAAATGAGTAAAAATTATAAAAATAATAGCAAATGGGTTGTACACGCCACAGATTTCGAGGCTGACTTGTTTACGCAAGGCTTTGTCAGTCAACACACGATTCTAGCAGCAGTGACTGTTGGATGTCCATCCAACGGCCGACGTGCTTCTTCAATCTCTGATCTTCCTGCTCTAGCCGCCTAAACTAGCGCCGGCGGGACTGCCTGCTCCCTCCTCTTGTGGCCCACTGTGATGCCGCGCAGGCTTCATCGGCCCACCCTACTCCCTCCGCTAGCCTGGCCGCACGCAATCAACTACCTCCTTATTACGCAAAAAAATGATTCCTTCCACTGACATCTGGGGTGCACCGGTTGGGAGGCTGACTTGTAGGCCTACTAAGTTGATGCGTACGCATGGCTTGTCAACTTAGTCACCAAATGATTATAGCAGCAGTAACCGTTGGATTTGAATCGAACGGTCCTGCTGCTTCTTCAATAGCTGCTATTCTTGCACCAGCCGCCCAAACCGGCACCGGCGAGACCGCCTACTCCTGCCTCCAGTAGTCGGCTGTGCTGCCGTTGAGGCCTCACCACCCCCTACTACTCCCACCGCTATCCAGGCCATGCGGCGACGGCAGCCTCACACTGCAGCCGAATCAGTGAACCCTCGTACTCCTCTCCATGTGGGCATCCACTGCCATGTCTTCCCCGGCTCCACGTCGTCCCCTTCCTAGGCCTCGCTGTCGTCCACCGCCCTGGTGCTCTCGGTGCGGCATGGTCAACATGGTCAAGGAACGACTTTCATCGGAAGAGTATTGTATGTGGAGAGGCTGACAGCTGGATCCATGGCCGCAGCAAGGAAGTGCCTCCTTATTACGTGGAAAATAATGATTCCTCCTCCTGACAGCAGGGACCCACCGGACGGGCCACTGTATTTCGTGAAAAAATGTTTCCCCCTGACTGGTGGGACCCACCAGCTACATCTTCGCACGCCTTCACCCCCTGACTGCTGGGACCCACCAGCTATATCTTTGCACGCAAGGAAGTGCCTGACAGTCGGGACCCACCTGGTTGAAGCGTACGTAGCGTTGTCATTTTTGTTGCGAATGTGTACGTACATACTGGTCGATGTAGAGGCGCACACGTGTCGTAGTAGAGGCACGCACGTGTCATAGTAGAGGCATGCACGTAGCATGTACATGTACGTACAGCGGCCAGGGTGCAAGAAAGAAAATACGGCCACGTACGTACATATGGGCGGGGTCTCGAACGCCTACTCGTGCATACGTACGGCTAGGGCTCATGTACATGGCTGGGTCGGAACGGAGAAACTGCGTCGTCGTCGTGTTCATGTGGAGGCATTGGAATGCATCGTGTTCATCGGGAGGCAACGGAACGCGTGGGAGCCAACCGGCTTGGACGGAACAACCGATGGAAATGAGGCCCAGCGTACCGCAGAATGGAGGAAACGGCCTTGTGTTCGGCCGGCCACGATCGAAACAGGATCATGTTCATCGGGAGGGGTCTGGCATACCACAAAACGGAGGAAACAGACTTCTGTTGGACCTCCTACGGTCAAAGCGGGGTCCTGTTGATCGGGAGGGGTGTGGCGTACCGCAAAACGGAGGAAACAGACTTGTGTTGGACCTCTATGGTTGAAACAGGGGTCCTGTTCATTGGGAGGGGTGTGGCGTACCGCAAAACGGGACTCCACAGGATACTGTTCATCTCCACCGTCGACCTCCTCCAGCCTCCACGGGCTACTGTTCATCCACCGTCGACCTCCTCCAGCTTCCACCTGCGACTGTTCACCCATGGGTTCCTGTTCATCTAGCCTCCACCGCGTGCTCCTCCACCGGCTACTGTTCAACCAGCCCTCTCCACGGGGTCCTCTTCAACCACCCCTCCACGGGCTACTGTTCATCCAGCCCTCCACCGGCTACTGTTCAACCAGCCCTCCACGGGGTCGTCCTGTTCATCCAACCCTACACGGGGTCGTGTTCATCCATGCCCAGCCGGCTCTATCGATCGGGGTCTTGTTCATCCAGCGGCAACACCACGGGGTCCTGTTCATCCAACCCCCACCGGAAACTGTTCATCCAAACCCCCCAGCAACACTCACTGTTCATCCAGAGGCAGCATCGATCGGCTTTAGTTAGCAGCAGTAGCGAAGGAATCGCTCGATCGCTCGGGTTCAGTAACATGTAGCCTGCAGTGCAATCGCTCAGGTTCAGTTAGCCGACGCCTCACCCGGGTTCAGTTAGAGCCCAATGCCTCGCACCCACGCGCGTACGTGTACGAGAGAAACGCGCATCGCTCAGCCCCCGACCACCCACCATAACCGGGAACTCCCCGATATTTTCCTCGCCCTCGCTTCTACCATGGTTTTTTCCGTCATGGACGGCCCAAAGAATGTCATGCAGTTGCGTCTCCGGTCCGCCCAGGACGAAAAGCCTATTTTCTGTCATGATTTTTTATCATAGAAGTAGGGGCCCACCACATCTATGATGATATCGGGTTTTGTCACAATTATCGTCATAGAAGTGTCATAAGTATGACAGAAAAAAAATTCGTTCGGCCCAAAATGTCATGGATGTGTCTTTTTTGTAGTGCTTCCTACCCATGACTCCATTGTCACGTGCCTCTTGCTGCATGAGCCCCCTTTCTTCCTCCGCTTCTCAAGCTCTTGTAGTGATGGTGACAGGTGAGACGGGTCACGGGCGGAGTCGTGGCTGGAGCACCGACGTCGATGAATGCAAGAAGAAGAAGGTCAACGCGTGCGCAAGGGAGAAGAAGGAGCCGAGCGAGACGCTCGAGAAATGGTTCCACTCCACCACTTGCAACCACCATTTGGAGGCCCTCCTGGCCGAGAAGTCGTTGTTGCCATAGGGGATGCAGTGGTGGAGGCTGCGAGGGACCTAGGCTTAACCGGCGTTGGTGAGCAACGAGCGCGCCTGCATTAGCAGTTCTTTGGGCGTGGGATGGGCTTTCCGCTGCACAGCTTCATGCGCGACCAAATTAACTACAATGACGCGCGCGGTAGTGGCGTGTGGCCACCCTTGCTTCCGTGCAGGCACAACACATCAACGATTGTGCCGATGACGGCTAGCCCCCCACGATAGCGTATCCAATGAGCACAACTTTTCAAGAGTGTGATTAAACAACTTTTGTGAGGTTTCGATGTACAATTTTAGGGCGGGAGGGGGGTTGAATCTATCAAAGAGGATTTGAAGGTAAAAACCGGGCACCTCTATGTCTCGCTTAACCGGGTAGTGGGCCAACACATGAACCATGCCGTCATGTAATGCTGACATCACAAACGTGTTTATTTAGTGTTTTTTTAAATACCAAATACATATATATTGCGGAAAAATGTTAATGTTTTCAAAAGTTTTCATCACACATCTAACAGTGTAAAATGTAGAGTATAAAATGTTCGCTCAACTTTTAGAAAGTGTTCATACCATTTGAAAATAAATGCATGTGACATCACAAAAATGTTCACCCCTTTAAAAAAAATGTGTGTGATCTTTTTATAAAATATATAAAATAATGTTTGTCTAATTAAAATGTGTATGTTACATCTAGAGAAATGTTCACTTCTTTCAAAGAAAATGTTTGTGACATAAAAAAATATCTAATGAAAAAAGTGTTAGCATAGTTTAGAAAGAATGTTTCGTATCATACACAAAACTTTTAAATGTGTATTTGAAAACTATTCAACAATTACTCAAAAAATGTTTAAACCAAGTCTTTGAAAAATATTAATCATGTATTTTAAAATGCTAAACATATGTTTTAGATGCAACAAAAAATGTGCCACACGTATGTAAAAAATTGGGATAATTTGTTTTATGCCCCTAGTTGTGTCCCACTCGACAGGATTGCCCCTAATTTCCAAAAGCCAGCAGTTCTGTCCAACCCACTTTGGTCGCCTTGTGCTTTTGCCCTTTGACCGTTTGACTGTCACTTAAAAAACTTCATAACTAATTCATACTAAATCAAAAAAATGCAAATAAGATACCAAAATGTTCGGAAAAACATCACCTATATTTCAATATCACTTGCATTCATGACAAAAGTGTTGGTAAGTGCCTATCAGAGTTTTCGCTCTTATCACACCACCATGAACAGTAAATCTTAAAAAGTTCAAAAAAATCCAAAAAAAATTTGGTGTCAAAGAATGACAAATGTTTTCAGTGCTTGCCAAGTTTCATCAGGGAATGACATTTGTGGAAGTCATGACAAAAAAAACAATCAACACTCCAAAATAGATTTTTTTTTTTGCCATGACTTCCACAAATGTCATTCCTTGATGAAACTTGGCAAGCACTTAAAACATTTGTCATTCTTTGGCACCAAATATTTTTTGATTTTTTTGAACTTTTTAAGAATGTACTGTTCATGGTAGTGTGATAAGAGCTAAAACTCGGATGGGCACTTACCAACACTTTTTCATGAATGCATGTGACATTGACATACAGGTGATGTTTTTCCGAATATTTTGGTATCTTATTTGCATTTTTCTGATTTAGTATGAATTTGTTATGAAGTTTCCAAACTGATGGTCAAATGGTCAAAGGGCAAAAGCACAAGACGACCAAAGTGGGTTGGACAGAACCGCTGGCTTTTGGAAATTAGGGGCAATCCTGTCGAGTTTGACACAACTAGGGGCATAAAACCGATTATCCCTAAAAAATTAGACATCAAAACATCTATTTAATCAGAAATGTTAATGATGTATTTAATTTTTTTCATTCCTGGTGTATGCAAAAAAAAATTACAATTTTGTATGAAAATTTAGATATGTGTTAGAAAATAAGGAAGAAATGAAGAAGAAGAAAACAAAGAAAACCGAAGAAGAAGCAAAAAGGAAAGGAAACCCAAACAAAACCAAGAAAATAGAAGAAAACTTGTGCAAAACAATGAAAAAAAAACTAGTTGAAAACCAAGGACGGAACAAAAGAAAGTAGAAGAAAAAAGAAAAAAAAGAAGAACAAAAAACGAAGAAACCAATGCAAAAACAGTGAAAAATAGCGAGATCACTAGTTATGGAGACACCTTGCAAAGGTCACTCCCGCCATCTCCGGTGCTAACAAGTGGCGCACTGCATGTGTGTCACTTGTCGCAACCTGTAATTTTCATTTTTTTCCATTAGATCAGTTTAATTAAAACATTTTATCTTATGAACCATGCGTCCAAATACCAAACCGTTTTCACCATTTTGATTTATCACGTCGAGATCTTTGCAACTATATACCATGTTCATAGGTTTTGACAAACTATTTTTTCATGAAAACCTGAGAAAAAACCGTAACCGAACTCCCTCCCCTAAAAAGAACAGCAACCGGAAAAACAAAAATAACCCGGAGCTCGGAAGCACAGTTTCTTCACTCTTTTTTTGGAAGCACGGGTTGTGCTTTTTCCTTTTTTAGGGTTTGCGCTTCTACGTTTTTCGAGGAAGCACAAATGTGTTTTCCCTTTTCGACAAGTACAATTGTGCTTCTCGTGGAAGCACGTGTTGTGTTTTTTCTTTTTCTAGAAGTATAATTCTGCTTCGCATAATTATTTTTCCACCAAAACCTAGGAAAAGCCAAACAGAAATCGAATAGCTGAAAAAACAAAAAACACGTGTAGAAAACGAAAAAACATGCTCTCGCGGGATGCACCTAGTGCAACACGTGGCGACACAGGGACGTGCCACATGGCATGTTGGGAGGCACGTAGGAAGTGCCCCTTGCAGAGGGCTCCTCATGATTAGTTGCTCTCAAATCAAATTACCTATTGAAAATCGCTACGAGCAATATATAGCCCTCACTGTAAAAACTAGGGAGTCACAATCCCGCTTCTAGTGAGACCAAGGAAATTCTAGCCCGAAGGGAGCCGCGAGATGGACCGCCCCAGGCGGGTGGAAGGCACAACTTCATTTGTTTTGTATATATTTCTTGCTTTTTTACATTTTGTTTATAATTTCAAATATTCAAAATAAAAATATTACGAAAACACTTTACGTCAAAATTTGAAGTAAATTTTAGCCAAGCATTTGAAAAATGTTAAATATTAATAGAGAAAAAGTTTATCATTTATACAAAAAAATACAATGTGTAAAAAAATTAATCATTTATCTAAAAATGATGGTCAAGAATTTTTTAAAACGTTAATATTGTATTTAAAAATGTTAATCAAGCATTTAAAAAATATTAAATGTATATACAAAAAATATTGACCATGTAATAGAAAAGGCTAATCTTATATTTGAAAATGTTAAATATGTATATAAAAATGCTGGCCAGGTATTATTTTTTCTAATATTTTATTTGAATTTTTTAAAATATGTATGGAAAAATGTTGCCCATGTATTAACAAATAATAATCTTATATTAGAACAATATTAAACATGTATTAGAAAAAAGTATTAGATATATACCAAAAATGTACAATGTATACGGGAAAAATGTTCTATGTGTACATATAAAAAATGTTTCAGATGTATATGAAAAATGTTGACACGTACTTGGAAAATTTAACATGTATTGAACAAAAAAGAAAACCGATGAAAATCAACAAAAACAAAGAAATAGAAATAGAAATAGAAAGCAAAGAAAACAAAGAAAGAAGCAATGTAAACCAAAGTATCACAAACAAAGAAAGAAAAATGAAAAAAAAACTAGTCAAAAACAAAAGAAAACTAAATTTACAAAAAAAAAACCGTGGAAAAAAGGAACCGGAGTAAAAACAAGTGTACATGAAAAAACAATTGTATGAAAAAATAAAAATTAATTATAAAATCCAGACAAGTGAAACCATTGTACAGGAAAAAACAATCCACGGAACGGCGAGCTATCGAGCGAGCAAACACGTTAATGGGCATGCCTATACCCTTTTTGGCATCTAAAAGCACTGCTTCATTGATAAAAAAATGTTCACTAGGACATAATGCAAATCTGGAGGGTTTATAAGCCCCGAATGGCGCCCTAAATCGAGACAAAAGCGTGTTTGGCAAGGCTATGCACCTCATGATATGATGAGCGACCTTTAAAGATTAAGGTGCATTTCTGTAGATGCTCTTTCGTATCAATGATCTCCTTTAATATACTTTCGTGCCGGCCTCCAGTGCCTTGCTTAATATCATTCAGGACTCCTTGCGGTCTGATGCTGCTAAACCCTTTGGTAGTGAGAGATCCAAGGCTAGAGCAAGCGCCTCTCAGCAGGCTAATGCTTCAAGCGTCACGGGATTAGTAATTTCGGAAACCCGGATAGCTGAAGAGCCCAAGTAGTCGTCATTATGATCCCTTCACACTGCATTATAGGACATGTTAGAATAAATCTGAGGCATACCGTCGATCATCCGAGAACCAAACAATCACAGTACAATGACACCGAGATTTGTTCTAACAAGTGGTATCATGAGCAAGGTTCGAAGAGGCCATTGATGTTGATCTAGAGGATGATCGTCGTCAGTTTGGTGCGAAGACGGTATGCGAAGAAATCAGTATCGATGTCAAGGACGATCGACTGAGAATTCTTATGCGGAAGCCATCGGGTTGCTGCGATCAGACAATATTGAAAAGAGCAATCGGGATAGCATGGCGTGTTTCTCGACGAGATCGGATTGTTTCGATCGAGAGCACGTGCAATCGAGGCACATAACACAGACAGAGCTCGGAAGGTGGGCTACCAGCTGGAAGCAGCAAGGCGGCAGCGGTATGTGGACACCAGGGGATACACCAGGCGGAGCGGTGCGCGTGCAGACCAACATGATGGGTTGTGTTGGTCGAACCAGGCCCTGTCAGGGCGCACGGTGGGACGAGATCCAGGCCGTTGTCAGCGACCCGCGTGGATGGAGCTTGGAGCTAAGCACGAGATTTGTTTGGACAAAAATATTGGTGCAAGGACCAAGGTTCAGGCGTGATGCTACTAAAAAAGAAATAAATATCCCTAAATCAGCACCGAGTGAAGTCTTCCAGACTTCACTTGTTAGAATCAATTCGAGGTGCACAATCGATCTATCGAGGGTCAAGGAATCCGAGGCTCCCCCTGCGCACCTGTGCTATTATGTTGTCATAGGTTACATCGTATGTCTACCCCACTATATATGAGGGGCTTAGGGTACACGTGTCCTACTAGGACACAACTCCATACCCTGTAAACACAATACAACTCGGAGTCCAACTGTAACCTATCTTATACACTATATTCGACACAACTCTAACCGGACCCCACATTCTCAGCTCTTTAAACAACTCCATCAATCTGAATCTTTGACATACCCTCCAGAGGCCGCACCCATCTTAGTTTGGTGCAGTCACTTGATGTAGTGGTAGGTCGCTACAAGTTCCTTGGCTTACACTTATCAAGTTCTTAAATGTATTTCATGATAAAATGAGGAGTTCCTAAAAGGCTTTGGAATATATGCTCAAGCAAGGCTTTTCGTAGGGAGTACATAGCCCAGAGGGTAGCTAGTACCTGGATGAATTCAGCGACAGGGAGAACATCCATAAGTGCAAAGACAAACCATTTAGCATCAGGCTCGGTGGTATCATTGAGAACTTGGAACAACTCAGGATCTTGGAGAGCCCACACACATCGAGCAATGTGGCAATGAAGAAGCGAATGATGTCATGACTCCTTGGCCCCGCATAATCTATAACTAGTGACAGTGTGCTGGAAATACGCCTTAGAGGCAATAATAAAGTGGTTATTATTATATATCCTTGTTCATGATAATTCTTTATTATCCATGCTATAATTGTATTGATTGGAAACTCAAATACATGTGTGGATACATAGATAACAACATTTCCCTAGTGAGCCTCTACCGGACTAGCTCGTTGGTCAAAGATGTCTATGGTTTCCTATCCATAGACATGAGCGGTCATTTGATGATGGGATCACATCATTAGGAGAATGATGTGATGGACAAGACCCAAACTATAAGCGTAGCATATGATCGTACCAAGTTTATTGCTATTGTTTTCTGCATGTCAAGTATCTGTTCCTATGACCATGAGATCATGCAACTCACTGACACTAGAGGAGTACCTTGTGTGTATCAAACGTCACAACGTAACTGGGTGACTATAAAGATGCTCTACAGGTATCTCCGAGGGTGTCTGTTGAGTTGGCATGGATCAAGACTGGGATTTGTCACTTCGTATGACGGAGAGGTATCTCAGGGCCCACTAGGTAATACAACATCACAATAAGCTTGCAAGCAATGTGACTAAGGAGTTAGCCATGAGATCTTGTATTATGGAACGAGTAAAGAGACTTGCCGGTAACGAGATTGAACTAGGTATGGAGATACCAATGATTGAATCTCGGGCAGGTACCATACCAATGGACAAAGGGAACTGCATATGGGATTAGCTGAATATTTGCCATCGAGGTTCGATCGATAAAGATCTTCATAGAATATGTGGGAACCAATATGGACATCTAGGTCCCGCTATTGGTTATTGATCACAGAGGTGTCTCGGTCATGTCTATATTATTCTCGAACCCGTAGGGTCCGCACGCTTAACGTTCTCTCATGCCGGAGAAGTATTAGGATATTCATGTTGGTGACCGAATGTTGTTCAGAGTCCCAGATGAGATCCCAGGCATCACGAGGAGCTCCGGAATGGTTCGGAGGTAAATATTTATATATGGGAAGTCCTATTTTGTCTACCGAAAAAGTTTTGGGTTTTACCGGTATTGTATCGGGAAGCTTCCCGAAGGTTCCAAGAGGTTCTAGAAGGTTCTGGAGGAGTCCCGAAGGGTCCCTCCGGCACCTAGGGCTTCCATGGGATGTAGGGGGCGTTCTAGCCTTATTGGGCCAGGCGCACCAACCCCATAAGGCCCATCCGCCTAGGGGAAGGAAAACCCTAAGGGGAGGGCCCTCCACTTGGCTTGGAGGGCACTCCTCCCCTTTGGCCACCTCCCCTCCTTGGAGGAGGGGCTAGGGCTGCGCCCCCACCCTCCAACACCCCTATATATAGTGGGGAGGAGACGCAAGGGCTGGACACAACAATTCCCACGCCATGCGGCCTCCTCTCTCTCCTGTTCTTCCTCGTTCGTAGTTCCGGAGAAGCTTGACAAAGCCCTGGTGGGATTGCTCTGATACGTCTCCAACGTATCTATAATTTTTTATTGTTCCATGCTATTATATTATCTGTTTTGGATGTTTAAAAGGCATTTATATGCTATTTTATATTATTTTTGGGACTAACCTATTAACCAAGGGCCCAGTTCCAGTTTCTGTTTTTTTTGCCTGTTTTAGAGTTTCGCAGAAAAGAAATACCAAACAGAGTCCAAACGGAATGAAACCTTTGCGATGATCTTTCTTGGACCGAAAGCAAACCAGAAGACTTGGAGATGAAGTCAGAGATGCAACGAGGAAGCGATGAGGCAGGAGGGTGCGCCTAGGGGGTAGGGCGCACCCCCCACACTCGTGGGCCCCTTGTAGCTCCCTTGACATAGTTCCTTCGCCTATGTATACTCTTATACCCTGAAAACATCCTGGAGAGCCACGAAACCACTTTTCCACCACTGCAAGCTTCTGTACCCGTGAGATCCCATCTAGGAGCCTTTTCCGGCGTCCAGCTGGAGGGGGATTCGATCATGGAGGGCTTCTACATCAACACCATTACCTCTCTAATGAAGCGTGAGTAGTTTACCACAGACCTTTGGGTCCATAGTTATTATCTAGATCGCTTCTTCTCTCTCATTGATTCTAAATACCATGTTCTCCTCGATGTTCTTGGAGATCTATTCGATGTAATATTCTTTTGCGGTGTGTTTGCCGAGATCCGATGAATTGTGGATTTATGATTAGATTATCTATGAATATTATTTGGTTCTTCTCTGAATTCTTATATGCATGATTTGATATCTATGCAAGTCTCTTCGAATTTTCGGTTTAGTTTGGCCTACTAGATTGATCTTTCTTGCAATGGGAGAAGTGCTTAGCTTTGGGTTCAATCTTGCGGTGCCTTTTCAAAAGACAATAGGGGCAAGGCACGTATTGTATTGTTGCCATCAAGGATAAAAAGATGGGGTTTCCATCATATTGCTTGAGTTAATTCCTCTACATCATGTCATCTTGCTTAATGCATTACTCCGTTCTTTATGAACTTAATACTTTAGATGCATGCTGGATAGCGGTCGATGTGTGGAGTAATAGTAGTAGATGCAGGTAGGAGTCGGTCTACTTGACATGGACTTGATGCCTATGTTCATGATCATTTTCTTAGATATCGTCATAACTATGCACTTCTCTATCAATTGCTCGACAGTGATTTGTTCACCCACCGTAATATTTGCTACCTTGAGAGAGGCCACTAGTGAAACCTATGGCCGTCGGGTCTCTTTTCCATTATATTGAGTCTCATTTACATCTTGCTAGTTTCCGATCTACTATTTTGCAATCTTTTGCTTTCCAATCTATAAACCAAAAATACCAAAAATATTTACTTTATCATTTATCTACCTCTATCAGATCTCACTTTTGCAAGTGACCGTGAAGGGATTGACAACCCCTTTATCGCGTTGGGTGCAAGTTGTTGATTGTTTGTGCAGGTATTCGGTGACTTGTGTGTTGTCTCCTACTGGATTGATACCTTGGTTCTCAAAACTGAGGGAAATACTTACGCTACTTTGTTGCCTCACCCTTTGTTATTCAAGGGAAAACCAACGCAAGCTCAAGAGGTAGCATGCTCCACCACCATATCTACCACGCCATCGTGCTGGTTGAGATCCCATCTACTTCTCCTCCCTCGCTTGCTGGATCAAGAAGGACGAGACATTATCAAGCCGTATGTGTGCTGAACGTTAGGTGTCGTCCGTTCGGCGCTAGATCGGATTGGATCATGATCGAATCATGAAGGGTACAACTACATCAACTACGTGTTAAACGCTTCCGCTTAGCAATCTACAAGGGTATGTGGATCCAATCTCTCCTCTCGTAGATGTCCATCTCCTAGATTGATCTCGGTGAGCACAGGAAATTTTTTGTTTCCCATGCAGCGTTCCCCAACATTGCCATCATGAGCTAGGTTTATACGTAGATGACATCACGAGTAGAACACAAAGGAGTTTGTGGGCATTGATATTCAGATTGCTTCCTTCCTTGGTCTTTTCTTGATTCAGTGGTATTGTAGGATGAAGCGGCCCGAACCAACTTTACATGTCCACGTACATGAGACCGGTTCCATCGACTGACATGCAACTTGTTGCACAAAGATGGCTGGCGGGTGTCTGTCTCTCCCACCTTAGTTGAATCGGATTCGACAAAGGCGGTCCTTGTAGAAGGTTAAATATCAACTTGAATATCACCGTTATGGCTTTGCGTAGGTAAGAACGTTTCTTACTAGTCACCCATAGCACGTAAAACATACAACAACAAAGTAGAGGTCATCTAACTTGTTTTTGCAGGGTATGTTGTGATATGATATGGCTAAAGACATGATGAGATATATTTGATGTATGAGATGACCATGTTTGTATAGATTATCACGACTTGCATGTCGATGAATACGGCAATCAGCAGGAGCCATAGGGTTGTCTTTAATTATTGTATAGCATGTGTGTCACTCATTAAGTGCTATGTAATGCTTTACATTATCGCTAAGCGGTAGCAATAGTTGTAGAAGCATGGTTGGCGTGACAACCCCGATGGCGAAACGATGATGGAGATCATGGTGTCATGCCGGTGATGATGGAGATCATGCCAGTGCTTTGAAGATGGAGATCAAAAGCACAAGATGATGGCCATATCATGTCACCTATGATTTGCATGTGATGTTAATCCTTTTATGCGTCTTATTTTGCTTAGGACGATGGTAGCATTATAAGGTGATCCCTCACTAAAATTTCAAGATAAAATTGTGTTCTTCCCAAGTGTGCACTGTTGCAAAAGTTTGTCGCTTCGAAGCACCATGTGATGATCGGGTGTGATAGACTCTACGTTCGCATACAACGGGTGCAAGCCAGTTTTCCACATGTAGAACACTTGGGTTAAACTTGACGAGCCTGGCATGTACAGACATGGCCTTGGAACACAAGAGACCGAAAGGTCAAACTGAAGGAAATATGCCCAAGAGGCAATAATAAAGTTGTTATTTTATATTTCCTTATTCATGATAAATGTTTATTATTCATGCTAGAATTGTATTGATCGGAAACCTAAATGCATGTGTGAATACATAGACAAACATTGTGTCCCTAGTGAGCCTCTACTTGACTAGCTCGTTGATCAAAGATGGTTAACGTTTCCTAACCATGGACATGAGTTGTCATTTGATAACGGGATCACATCATTAGGAGAATGATGTGATGGACAAGACCCATCCGTTAGCTTGGCATATTGATCGTTGTTTTATTGCTATTGCTTTCTTCATGTCAAATACATATTCCTTCGACTATGAGATTATGCAACTCCCGGATACCGGAGGAATGCATTATGTGCTATCAAACATCACAACATAACTGGGTGATTATAAAGATTCCCTACAGGTATCTCCGATGGTGTTTGTTGAGTTGGCATAGATCGAGATTAGGATTTTTCACTCTGAGTATCGAAGAGGTATCTCTGAGCCCTCTCGGTAATACACATCACAAGAAGCCTTACAAGCAAATTGACTAATGAGTTAGTTGCAGGATGTTGTATTATGGAACGAGTGAAGAGACTTACCAGTAACGAGATTGAACTAGGTATGAAGATACCAACGATTGAATCTTGGGCAAGTAACATACCGATGGACAAAGGGAGTTACGTATGTTGTCATAGCAGTTCAACTGATAAAGATCTTCATAGAATATGTAGGAACCAATATGAGCATCCAGGTTACACTATTGGTTATTGACCGGAAAGGTGTCTCGGTCATGTCTACTTAGTTCTCGAACCCGTAGGGTCCGCACGCTTAACGTTCGATGACGATATTGTAATATATGAGTTATGTGATCTGGTGACCGAATGTGCTTCCCCATATGGGTCGAACCAGAGGAGAAGGAAAGAGGGGAAGGGAGAAGGAAAGGGGGGATTCGGCCTCCCCCTTCCTTTCCTCCTCCCTCCTATTTCCTCCCCCCTCCAATAAATAAGTAAAGGGGGGCGGCCGACCTAGGAGGAACCCAAGTAGGATTCGGTTCTACTTGGGGCGCCTCCTGGCCTCTCCCCTCTCCTCCCACCTATATATATGTGGGAGGCGCCCCCTAGCACACCCCAGACTATTGTTATCCGTGTGCGGCTTCCCCCTCCACCATTTATTCCCATGGTCATTTCTTCGTAGTGCTTAGGCGAAGCCCTGCGCAGATCATTTCACCATCACCGTCACCATTCCGTCGTGCTAACAGAACGCATCTACTCCTCGACAACTTGCTGGATCAAGAAGGCGAGGAACGTCACCGAGCTGAACGTGCGCAGAACGCGGAGGTGTCATGCGTTCGGTACTTGATCGGTTGAAGTATGAACAAGTTCGACTACATCAACCGCGTTGAGAAACGCTTCCGCTTATAGGCTATGAGGGTGTGTAGACACACTCTCCTCCTTGTTGCTATGCATCTCCTAGATAGATCTTGCATGAGTGTAGGATTTTTTTAAATTGCATGCTACATTCCCCAACAGTGGCATCCGAGCCAGGTCTATGCGTAGATGACGTGCACGAGTAGAACACAAAAGAGTTGTGGGAGGTGATCGTCATACTGCTTACCACCAATGTCTTATTTTGATTTGGCGGTATTGTTGGATGCAGCAGACCAGACCAACCTTACATGACCACGTTCATGAGACCGGTTCCACCGACAGACATGCAACTAGTTTTGCATAAAGGTGGATGGCGGGTGTCTATTTCTCCTACTTTAGTTGAATCAAATTTGACTACGGCCGGTCCTTGTTGAAGGTTAAAACAACAAACTTTTTAAATCACCGTTGTGGTTTTTGTGCCGTTGGTAAGAACGGTTCTTGCAAGAAGCCTGTACCAGCCACGTAAAACTTGCAACAACAAAGTAGAGGATGTCTAACTTGTTTTTGCAGGGCATGTTGTGATGTGATATGGTCAAGACATGATGTGATATACGTTATTGTATGAGATGATCATGTTTTGTAAAGGTTATCGGCAACCTGCAGGAGCCTTATGGTTGCCTCTTTATTGTATGAAATGCAGACGCCGTGTAATTTCTTTACTTTAACACTATGCATTAGCGATAGTTGTAGAAGCAGTAGTTGGCAAGACGACCACGATGCAACGATGGAGATCAAGGTTTCGAGCCGACGATGGAGATCATGACGATGCTTTGGTGATGGAGATCAAAAGCACAAGATGATGATGGCCATATCATGTCACATATTTTGATTGCATGTGATGTTTATCTTTTATGCATCTTATTTTGCTTAGTACGGCGGTAGCACTATAAGATGATCCCTTAACTAAAATTTCAAGGTCTAAGTGTTCTCCCTGAGTATGCACCGTTGCGACAATTCGTCGTGTTGAGACAACACGTGATGATCGGGTGTGATAGACTCTACGTTCACATACAACGGGTGCAAGACAATTTTGCACATGCGGAATACTCAGGTTAAACTTAACGAGCCTAGCATGTACACACATGGCCTCGGAACACTGGAGACCGAAAGGTCTAACATGAATCAAATAGTAGATATGATGAACATAGAGATGTTCACCATTGATGACTACCCCATCTCACGTGATGATCGGACATGGGTTAGTTGATTTGGATCACGTATCATTTAGATGACTTGAGGGATGTCTATTTAAGTGGGAGTTCTTAAGTAATTTGATTAATTGAACTTAATTTATCATGAACTTAGTCCTGATAGTATTTGCATATCTATGTTGTAGATCAATGGCCCATTCTAACGTTCCCATGAATTTTAATGTGTTCCTAGAGAAAGCTAAGTTGAAAGATGATGGTAGCAACTACATAGACTTGGTCCGTAACTTGAGGATTATCCTCATTGTTGCACAGAAGAATTATGTCCTTGATGCACCGCTAGGTGAAAGACCTGCTGCAGGAGCAGATGCTGATGTTTTCAATGTCTGGCAAACTCGATCTGATGACTACTCGATAGTTCAGTTTGCCATGCTTTACGGCTTAGAATCGGGACTTCAAAGACGTTTTTAATGTCATGGAGCATATGAGATGTTCCAAGAGTTGAAGTTAATATTTCAAGCAAATGCCCGAGTTGAGAGATATGAAGTCTCCAACAAGTTCTATAGATGCAAGATGGAGGAGAACAGTTCTGTCAATGAACACATACTCAGAATGTCTGGATATCATAATCACTTGACTCAGCTGGGAGTTAATCATCCAGATGATAGTGTTATTGACAGAGTTCTCCAATCACTGCCACCAAGCTACAAAGGCTTCATGATGAACTATAATATGCAAGGGATGGAGAAGATAATTCCCGAGCTCTTCGCAATGCTCAAAGCTATGGAGGTACAAATCAAAAAGGAGCATCAAATGTTGATGGTTAACAAGACCACTAGTTTCAAACAAAAGGGCAAGGGAAAGAAAGGGAACTTCAAGAAGAATGGCAAGCAAGTTGCCACTCCCGGGAAGAAGCCCAAAGCTGGACCCAAGACTGAAACTGAGTGCTTCTACTGCAAAGGGACTGGTCACTGGAAGTGGCACTGCCCCAAGTATTTGGCGGATAAGAAGGATGACAAAGTGAACAAAGGTATATTTGATATACAGGTTATTGATGTGTACCTTACTAATGCTCGTAGTAGCGCCTAGGTATTTGATAAGGGTTTGGTTGCTTATATTGTAACTCGAAACAGGAGCTACAGATTAAACAAAGATTGGCTAAGGACGAGATGACGATGCACGCCGGGAATGGTTCCAAGATCGATGTGATCGCCGTCAGCACGCTACCTCTACATCTCTTTGGGATTAGTTTTAGACCTAAATAATTGTTATTTGGTGCCAGCGTTGAGCATGAACATCATATCTGGATCTTGTTTAGTGCGAGACAGTTATTCATTTAAATTAGAGAATAATTGTTGTTCTATTTATATAAGTAATATCTTTTATGGTCATGCACCCTGAAGAGTGGTCTATTTCTGTTGAATCACGATTGTGGTGATATACATATTCATAATATTGATGCCAAAAGATGCAAAGTTGATAATGATAGTGCAACATATTTGTGGCACTGCCGTTTAGGTCATATTGGTGTAAAGCGCATGAAGAAACTCCATGCAGATGTACTTTTGGAATCACTTGATTATGAATCATTTGATACTTGTGAACCATGCCTCATGGGCAAGATGACTAGAACTCCGTTCTTTGGAACAATGGAGCGAGCCAATGACTTATTGAAAATAATACATGCCGATGTATGCGGTCCGATGAGTGTTGAGGCACGCGACGGGTATCGTTATTTTCTAACCTTCACAGATGATTTGAGCAAATATGGGTATATCTACTTACTGAAACACAAGTCTGAAACATTTGAAAAGTTCAAAGAATTTCAGAGAGAAATGGAGAATCATTGTAACAAGAAAATAAAGTTTCTATGATCTGATCATGGAGGCGAATATTTGAGTTACGAGTTTGGCCTTCATTTAAAACACTGTGGAATAGTTTCACAACTCACGCCTCCTGGAACACCACATCATAATGGTGTGTCCGAACATCGTAACCGTACTTTATTAGATATGGTGCGATCTATGATGTCTCTTACCGATTTACTTCTATTGTTTTGGGGTTATGCATTAGAGGCAGCTGCATTCACGTTAATAGGGCACCATCTAAATTTGTTGAGATGACACCGTATGAACTGTGGTTTGGCAAGAAACCTAAGTTGTCGTTTCTTAAAGTTTGGGGTTGCGACACTTATGTCAAAAGGCTTCAGCCCGATAAGCTCGAACCCAAATCGAAGAAGTGCGCCTCATAGGATACCCTAAGGAAACAATTGGGTACACCTTCTACCATAGATCTGAAGGCAAGATATTTTTTGCCAAGAATGGAACCTTTCTAGAGAAGGAGTTTCTCTCGAAAGAAGTGAGTGGGAGGAAAGTAGAACTTGATGAGGTAATTGTACCTTCTCTCGAATTGGAAAGTAGCTCATCACAGAAAACCGTTCCCGTGATGCCTACACCAACTAGAGAGGAAGCTAATGATGATGATCATGAAACTTTAGATCAAGTTACTATCATACCTCGTAGGTCAACTAGAGCACGATCCGCACCAGAGCGGTATGATAATCCTGTTCTGGAAGTCATGTTACTAGACCATGGCGAGCCTATGAACTATGAAGAAGCTATGATGAGCCCAGATTCTGATAAACGGCTTGAGGCCATGAAATCTGAGATAGGATCCATATTTGAAAACAAAGTGTGGACTTTGGTGGATTTGCCCGATGATCGGTGAGCCATAGAGAATAAATGGATCTTCAAGAAGAAGACTGACGCAGATGGTAATGTTACTATCTACAAAGCTCGACTGGTCGCAAAAGGTTTTGTACAAGTTCAAGGAGTTGACTACGATGAGACTTTCTCACCCGTAGCGATGTTGAACTATGTCTGAATCATGTTAGCAATTGCCGCATTTTATGATTGTAAAATCTAGCAAATGGACGTCAAAACTGCATTCCTTAATGGATTTCTAAAATAAGAGTTGCATATGATGCAACCAGAAGGTTTTGTCGATCATAAAGGTGCTAACAAAGTGTGCAAGCTCCATTGATCCCTCTATGGACTGGTGCAAGCATCTCGGAGTTGGAATATATGCTTGATGAGGTGATCAAAGCATATGGTTTTATACAGACTTTTGGAGAAGCATGTATTAACAAGAAAGTGAGTGGGAGCTTTGTAGCATTTCTAACATTATATGTGGATGACATATTGTTGATTGGAAATGATGTAGAATTTTTGGATACCATAAAAGGATACTTGAATAAAAGTTTTTCAATGAAAGACCTCAGTGAAGCTGCTTATATATTGGGCATCAAGATCTTTAGAGATAGATCAAGACGCTTAATGGGACTTTCACAAAGCACATACCTTGACAAGTTTTGAAAAAGTTCAAAATGGATCAGTCAAAGAAAGGGTTCTTGCTTGTGTTGCAAGGTGTGAAATTGAGTCAGACTCAATGCCCGACCACTGCAGAAGATAGAGAGAAAATGAAAGTCATTCCCTATGCCTTAGCCATATATTCTATCATGTATGCTATGTTGTGTACCAGACCTGATGTGTGCCTTGCCATAAGTCTGGCAGGGAGGTACCAAAGTAATCCAGGAGTGGATCACCGGATAACGGACAAGAACATCCCGAAGTACCTGAAAAGGACCAAGGATATGTTTCTCGTTTATGGAGGTGACAAAGAGCTCGTCATAAATGGTTATATCGATGCTAGTTTTGACGCTGATCCGGATGACTCTAAGTCACAAACTAGATATGTATTTATTTTGAATGGTGGAGCTGTCAATTGGTGTAGTTCCAAGTAAAGCGTCGTGGCGGGATCTACGTGTGAAGCAGAGTACATAGCTGCTTCAAAAACAGAAAATGAAGGAGTCCGGATGAAGGAGTTCATATCCGATCTAGGTGTAATACCTAGTGCATCGGGTCCAATGAAAACCTTTTGTGATAATACTGGAGCAATTGCCTTAGTGAAGGAATCCATATTTCACAAAAGAACCAAACACATCAAGAGATGCTTCAACTCCATCTGTGATCAAGTCAAGGAGGGAGACATAGAGATTTGCATAATGCATACGAATCTAAATATAGCAGACCTATTGACTAAGCCTCTTCCACGAGCAAAACATGATCAGCACCAAGACTCCATGGGTGTTAGAATCATTACAATGTAATCTAGATTATTGACTCTAGTGCAAGTAGGAGACTGAAGGAAATATGCCCTAGAGGCAATAATAAAGTTGTTATTTTATATTTTCTTTTTTCATGATAAATGTTTATTATTCATGCTAGAATTTTATTGATCGGAAACCTAAATACATGTGTGAATACATAGACAAACATTGTGTCCCTAGTGAGCCTCTACTTAACTAGCTCGTTGATCAAAGATGGTTAAGGTTCCCAACCATGGACATGAGTTGTCATTTGATAATGGAATCACATCATTAGGAGAATGATGTGATGGACAAGACCCATCTGTTAGCTTAGCATTATGATCGTTCAGTTTTATTGCTATTGCTTTCTTCATGTCAAATACATATTCCTTCGACTATGAGATTATGCAACTCCCGAATACCGGAGGAATGCCTTGTGTTCTATCAAACATCACAACGTAACTGGGTGATTATAAAGATGCTCTACAGGTATCTCTGAAGGTGTTTGCTGAGTTGGCATAGATCGAGATTAGCATTTGTCACTCCGAGTATCAAAGATGTATCTCTGGGCCCTCTCGGTAATACACATCATAATAAGCCTTGCAAGCAAAGTGACTAAAGAGTTAGTTGCAGGATGATGTATTATAGAACGAGTAAAGAGACTTGCCAGTGACGAGATTGAACTAGGTATGAAGATACCGACAATCGAATCTCAGGCAAGTAACATACCGATGGACAAAGGGAATCACGTATGTTGTCATAACGGTTCGATCGATAAAGATCTTCGTAGAATATGTAGGAACCAATACGGGCATCCAAGTTCCGCTATTGTTTATTGACCGGAGGGGTGTATCGGTCATGTCTACATAGTTCTCGAATCCGTAGGGTCCGCATGCTTAACCTTCCATGACGATATTGTAATATATGAGTTATGTGATTTGGTGACCGAATGTTGTTCGGAGTTCCGGATGAGATCACGGACATGATGAGGAGTCTCAAAATGGTCGAGAGGTAAAGATTGATATATAGGACGATAGTATCCGGACACCGGAAGTGTTCCGGAGGGTACCGGGTACATATCGGGTCACGAGAAGGGGTTCCGGGCACCCCCGGCAAAAGATATGGGCTTAATGGGCCAAGAGAGGAAACGTACCAGCCACTAGGGGCTGGTGCACCCCCCATATGGGCTAAACCAGAGGAGAAGGAAAGAGAGGAAGGGAGAAGGAAAGGGGGGATTCGGCCTCCCCCTTCCTTCCCTCCTCCCTCCTCTTTCCTCCCCCCTCCGATAAATAAGGAAAGGGGGGCAGCCTAGTAGGAACCCAAGTAGGATTAGGTCCTGCTTGGGGCGCCTCCTGGACTCTCCCCTCTCCCTCCCACCTATATATATGTGGGGGCGCAGCCCCTAGCACACTCTAGACTAATGTTAGCCGTGTGCGGCGCCCCCCTCCACAATTTATTCCCACGGTCATATCTTCGTAGTGCTTAGGCGAAGCCTTGCGCGGATCACTTCACCATCATCGTCACCATGCCGTCGTGCTGACGGAACTCATCTACTACCTCGACAACTTGCTGGATCAAGAAGCTGAGGAACGTCACCGAGCTGAACGTGTGCAGAACGCGGAGGTGTCGTGCGTACGGTACTTGATCGGTTGAAGCGCGAAGAAGTTCGACTACATCAACCGCGTTGAGAAACACTTCTGCTTATGGTCTACGAGGGTACGTAGACACACTCTCCCCCTTGTTGCTATGCATCTCCTAGATAGATCTTGCGTGAGCATAGGATTTTTTTTAAATTGCATGCTATGGTCCCCAACACAAACATGAGTCATATAATTGATATGATCAACATGGAGATGTTCACCATTGAAACCACCTCATCTCATGTGATGATCGGACTTGGGTTGGTGAATTCGGATCATGTTACTCGAACAACCGGAGGGATGCTGATTTGAGTGGGAGTTCTTAGATAATATGATTAATTGAACTCATTATCTTGAACAATAGTCTAAGTTATCTTTGCAAATTATGTTTTAGATTAATGGCTCACGCAGTAGCTCCCCTAAATTTCAATGCGTTCCTAGTAAAGTTAAGCTGGGAGATGACGGAAGCAACTTTGTGGACTAGGCCTGTGATCTGAGGATTATCCTCACGACTGCCCAAAAGTCCTATGGTCTTGATGCACCGCTTGGTGCGCCACCCCTCTAGCAACTCTGGACATTGTGAACGCCTGGCTGTCGTGTGTTGATGACTACTCAATAGTTTAGTGCGCCATGTTGTATGACTTAGAACCAGGACTTCAAAGGCATTTTCAACGTCATGGAGCATATGAGATGTTCCAGGAATTGAAGTTTATTTTTCAGAAGAATGCCCGGATCGAGAGGTATGAGACCTCTGATAAGTTCTATGCTTGCAAGATGGAGGAGAGCGGGTTTGTCAGTGAGCACATACTCAGGATGTCTGGGTATTACAACCGTCTGGCTAAGTTGGGAGTTGAGCTCCTGCCTGAGGCGATTAGTGACAGTGGTCTTCAATCGCTACCACCTAGCTACAAGAGCTTTGAGTTGAACTATAACATGCAAGGGATGAACAAGTCAGCCTCCAAGCTGTTCGCGATGCTGAAAGTCGCTGAGTTAGACATCCAAAAGGAGAATCAAGTGTTAATGGTCAATAAAACCACTAGTTTCAAGAAGATCAAGGGAAAGAAGGGAAACTTCAAGAAGAGTGGCAAAGCAGTTGCCCCTCCTCCCATGAAGAAACCCAAGCTGGACCCAAGCCGGAAACTAAGTGCTTCTATTGCAAGGGAACTGGCCACTCAAAGCGGAATTGCCCCAAGTATCTGGCTGACAAGAAGGGGGCCAACCTAAACAAAAGTATATATATGATATACATGTTATTGATGCGTACCTTACTAGCTCTTGTTGTAGTGCCTGGGTATTTGATACCTATGTGGTTGCTCACATTTGCAGCTCTAAACAGGAACTACGGAATAGATGAAGGCTAGCGAAGGACAAAGTGACGATGCGCGTGGGAAATGGTTCCAAGGTTGATGTGATCACCGTCGGCACGCTCGCTCTTCGATTACCATCAGGATTAGTGGTAAACATGAATAATTGTTATTTAGTGCCTGCGTTGAGCATGAACATTATATCTGGATTTTGTTTAATGTGAGAGACGGTTACTCATTTAAATAAGAGAATAATGGTTGTTCTATTTATATGGGTATTAACTTTTATGGCCATGCACCCATTGTGAGGGGTTTATTCTTATTGAATCTCGATAGTGACGATACACATGTTCATAACATTGATGCCAAAACATGTAGAGTTGATAATGATAGTACCACTTTCTTGCTGCTTAGGTCATATTGGTGTAAAGCGCATGGAGAAACTCCATGTTGATGGACTTTTGGAGTCACTTGATTTTGAATCACTTGACACATGTGAACCATGCCTAATGGGCAAGATGACTAAAACCTCATTTTCCGAAACTATGGAACAAGCAAGTTACTTGTTCAAAATCATACACACTGATGTAAGCGGTCCGATGAGTGTTGACGCGCGCGATGGATATTGTTACTTCCTCACCTTCGCCGATGATTTGAGTAGATATGGGTATATTTACTTAATGAAGCATAAGTCTAAAACGTTTGAAAAGTTCAAGCAATTTCAGAATGAAGTTGAGAATCATCGTAACAAGAAGATTAAATTCCTATGATCTGATCGAGGGGGAGAGTATCGGAGTTTTTAGTTTGGCAATCACTTAAGACAATGTGGAATTGTTTCACAACTGACGCCACCTGGAACACCACAGCGTAATGGTGCATCTGAACGTCGTAATCATACCTTATTGGATATGGTGTGTTCTATGATGTCTCTTACCGATCTGCCACTCTCGTTTTGGGGTTATGCATTAGATACAGTTACATTCACTTTAAATAGGGCACCATCTAACTCCGTGGAGACGGCACTGTATGAACTATGGTTTGGCAAGAAACCTAAGCCATCGTTTCTTAAGGTTTGGGGTTGCGATGCTTATGTAAAAAGGCTTTAGCCAGAAAAGCTCGAACCCAAAGTGGACAAATGTGTCTTCATAGGATACCCAAAGGATACGATTGGGTATACCCTCTATCTCAGATCTGAGGGCAAAGTGTTTGTTGCTAAGAATGGGTCCTTTCTCGAGAAAGAGTTTCTCTCAAAAGAATTGAGTGGGAGGAAGATAGAACTTGATGAGGTTGTTGAACCTTTACTTCAACCACAGAGTGGCTCAACACAGAAAGATGTTTCTGAGGCACCTACATTAGTTGAAGAGGAAGCTAATGATAGTGATCATGAAGTTTTGGATCAAGTTACTATCGAACCTCGTAGGTCGACAAGGATACGTACTACTCCTGAGTGATACGGTAACCCTGTCTTAGTGGTCATGTTGTTGGACAACAATGGACCTACGAGCTATGGAGAAGCAATGATGGGCCTGCATTCCAACAAATGGTTAGAGGCCATGAAATCCAAGATGGGTGTCGGTGTACTAAAGTAGGGGTACCTTAGTATCCCGAACTTGTGCACGGGCAGTCGCAGCACTCCACGGCAAGGCTTGCCGGGCGTCCGCCAAGATCCTCCGTAGATCATATTTGTGCCATTCAAGAACAAAGTGTTTAACTAAGAAGACAAGGCCCCGGCAAGAGGAGCTCGCCGGGAAGGACAAGGCCCCGGCAAGAGGAGCTTGCCGGGAAGGCCAGCCAAGAAAACTTGCCGCGACGCGCCGCGCGTCCCGGCAAGACCCGGCGAGCGACAAGCTTTCGGGTGCGACAAGACAACGACCGCGGCAAGGCGCTTGCCGCGGCGAAGCCACCACTCTGTGCCCATGCTCCAGCGCATCTGACGACGTGTCGCCACATGATCGTTCCTGGTGCACGTGGCGGGTGGTTGTGCAGCCAAGCGGTGCGAGGTGGCAAGTGGAGATGACGAGAAGACCATCGTGGCGATCGGTGGTGCCCCTAACGGTCGTTTCCTACAGTGTTTGGGCGACCAGACGGGCATTAAATGCCCTTGTCCCCTGCCGTCAGAGTTAGGTAGGGGGCACTGTAGATAGCGGTTGTACCAACCCCTCTTTTACTTTTTTACCCCTGTCTTCGTTGCCACCTGTCGGTGACCCCTTTAGCCTATAAAAGGAGGCCCATGCGCAACGTAGAAGGGGTTCGACTCCTTCGAAAACACAGAACGCTCACGCCTTTGAGCAAGAACATAATACCACCACAAAGCAGCAGTAGGAGTTTTATCTCTCCGGAGAGCTCCGAAGCTGGGTAAAATCCCTCGCGTGCTTTGCCTCGATCTGCTCTTCGTGCGCTCTCCGCTCCCTTGTCGGACCGAAAAGGGGCCCTGCCCCGTAGGTGTTCGTTTCCCATGACAATGGGATCCATGTATGAAAACAAAGTATGGACTTTGAGAGTATTACCTAAAGGGCGAAAGTCCATTCAGAATAAATGGATCTTCAAGAAGAAGATGGACGTGAACGGTAATGTAGCCGTCTATAAAGCTCGACTTGTGGTAAAGGGGTTTTCACAAGATGAAGGAGTTGACTACGATGAGACTTTCTCACCCATAGCGATGCTTAAGTCCTTCAGAATCATGTTTGCAATAGCTGCATTTTTCGATTATGAAATCTGGCATATGGGTGTCAAAACAACGTTCCTTAATGATTTCGTTAAGGGAGAGTTGTATATGATGCAACCAGAAGGTTTTGTCGATCCATAGAATGCTGACAAAGTGTGCAAGCACCAGCGATCCATTTATAGACTGGTGCAAGCATCTTGGAGTTGGAATCTTTGCTTTGATGAGGTGATCAAAGCATTTGTGTTTATACAAGTTTACGAAGAAGCT
Source organism: Triticum timopheevii (assembly GCA_963921465.1). Lineage (NCBI taxonomy): Eukaryota > Viridiplantae > Streptophyta > Magnoliopsida > Poales > Poaceae > Triticum > Triticum timopheevii. The sequence continues at coordinate 251,714,002 of OY997262.1, read as the reverse complement.
TGTATTTACAAGAAATTGATTAGGAGCTCTATAGCGTTTCCAATATTATATGTGGATGGAATATTGCTGATTGGAATCAATATAGAACTTTTGGAAAGCATGAAGGAATATTTGAACAAGAGTTTTTTAATGAAGGACCTAGAGAAGCTGCTTTCATATTAGGCATCAAAATCCATAGAGATAGATCGAGACACTTGATAGGACTTTCACAAAGCGCATATCTTGATAAGATTTTGAAGAAGTTCAAAATGGATCAGTCCAAGAAGGGGTTCTTGCCTGTTTTGCAAGCTCTGAAGTTGAGTAAGACTCAATGCCCAGCGACTGCAGAGGATAGAGAAAATATGAGTGTCATCCTCTATGCCTCTGCCATAGGCTCTATCATGTATGCGATGTTGTGCACAAGACTAGATGTCAGCCTTGCCATTAGTATGGTCGGAAGGTTTCAAAGTGATCTAGGAGTGGAACACTAGACAAAGGTCAATAATATCCTTAAGTACTTGAAAGGGACTAAGGAAATGCTTCTCATTTATGGAGGTGATCAAGAGCTCATCGTAAATGGTTACGTTGATGCAAGCTTTCACACTGATCCAGATGACTCTAAGTCTCAAACCGGATACATATATATTATAAATGGGGGGCGCTAAGCTGCTGTAGTTCCAAGCAAAGCATTGTAGCTAATTCTACATGCGAAGCGGAGTACATAGCTGCCTTGGAGGCAGCGAATGAAGGTGTCTGGATGAAGCAGTTCATGACAAATCTTGAAGTTGTGCCCAGTGCACTGGACCCAATGACTCTGTTCTGCGACAACACTAGTGCCATTGCAGCCAAGGAACCAAGGTTTCACAAGAGGATCAGACACATAAAGTGACGCTTCAATTCCATCCGCAATGTAATCAAGGAGGAGGACATAAACATTTGCGAAGTACATACCGATTTGAATGTTACAGATCTGTTGACTAAACCTCTTCCACGAGCAAAACATGATAAACACCAGAACTCTATGGGTGTTAGATTCATTACCTTGTAATACTAGATTATTAACTCTAGCGCAAGTGGGAGACTGTTAGAAATATGCCCTAGAAGCAATAATAAAGTGGTTATTATTATATATCCTTGTTCATGATAATTGTTTATTATCCATGCTATAATTGTATTGATTGGAAACTCAAATACATGTGTGGATACAGAGATAACAACATGTCCCTAGTGAGCCGCTACCGGACTAGCTCGTTGGTCAAAGATGGCTATGGTTTCCTAGCCATAGACATGAGCGGTCATTTGATGATGGGATCACATCATTAGGAGAATGATGTGATGGACAAGACCCAAACTATAAGCATAGCATATGATCATATCGAGTTTAGTGCTATCGTTTTCTGCGTGTCAAGTATCTGTTCCTATGACCATGAGATCATGCAACTCACTGACACCGGAGGAGTACCTTGTGTGTATCAAACATCGCAATGTAACTGGGTGACTATAAAGATGCTCTACAGGTATCTCTGAGGGTGTCAGTTGAGTTGGCAAGGATCAAGACTGGGATTTGTCACTCCGTATGACGGGGAGGTATCTCAAGGACCACTTGGTAATACAACATCACAATAAGCTTGCAAGCAATGTGACTAAGGAGTTAGCCATGAGATCTTGTATTATGGAACGAGTAAAGAGACTTGCCGGTAACGAGATTGAACTAGGTATGGAGATACCGATGATCGAATCTCGGGCAAGTAACATACCGATGGACAAAAGGAACTGCGTACGTGCTTAGTTGAATCCTTGGCATCGAGGTTCGACCGATAAAGATCTTTGTAGAATATGTGGGCACCAATATGGACATCGAGGTCCCGCTATAGGTTATGGACCATAGAGGTGTCTTGGTCATGTCCACATTATTCTCGAACCCGTAGAGTCCGCACGCTTAACGTCCGGTGACGGTAAAGTAGTATTGGGATATTCACGTTGGTGACCTAATGTTGCTCGGAGTCCCGGATGAGACCCTAGATGTCACGAGGAGCTCCGAAATGGTCCAGAGGTAAAGATTTATATCACTACAGGAATCAGGAACTTTGCCATCAGCCATGACTGACGGCAAAGGCATGCGTGGCGAACGGCAAAGGCCTTTTCCATCCGCCAGCAGACGGCAAAACGTCCGGCTGAACAGGCTACGGCAAATGCATCTATGTCGTTTGCTGGCGGACGGCAAAGATGCAAAGGTCTTTGCCGTCCGCCAGCAGACAGCAAAGAGCCTGGACGGCACACTGATGACCCACAAGTATAGGGGATCTATCGTAGTCCGTTCGATAAGTAAGAGTGTCGAACCCAATGAGGAGCAGAAGGAAATGATAAGTGGTTTTCAGCAAGGTATTCTCTACAAGTACTGAAATAAGTGGTAACAGATAGTTTTGTGATAAGATAAATTGTAACGAGCAACAAGTAACAAAAGTAAATAAAGTGCAGCAAGATGGCCCAATCCTTTTTGTAGCAAAGGACAAGCCTGGACAAACTCTTATAATAGGAAAAGAGCTCCCGAGGACACATGGGAATATCGTCAAGCTAGTTTTCATCACGCTCATATGATTCTCGTTCGGTACTTTGATAATTTGATATGTGGGTGGACCGGTGCTTGGGTGATGTTCTTACTTGAACAAGCATCCCACTTATGATTAACCTCTATTGCAAGCATCCACAACTACAACAAAAGTATTAAGGTAAACCTAACCATAGCATGAAACATATGGATCCAAATCAGCCCCTTATGAAGCAACACATAAACTAGGGTTTAAGCTTCTGTCACTCTAGCAACCCATCATCTACCTATTACTTCCCAATGCCCTCCTCTAGGCCCAAATAATGGTGAAGTGTTATGTAGTCGACGTTCAGATAAAACCACTAGAGGATAGACAACATACATCTTATCAAAATATCAAACGAATACCAAATTTACATGACTACTAATAGCAAGACTTCTCCCTTGTCCTCAGGAACAAACGTAATTACTCACAAAGCATATTCATGTTCATAATCAGAGGGGTAATAATATGCATAAAGGATCTGAACATATGATCTTCCACCAAATAAACCAACTAGCATCGACTACAAGGAGTAATCAACACTACTAGCAACCTACTAGCACCAATCCCGGACTTGGAGACAAGAATTGGATACAAGAGATGAACTAGGGTTTGGAGATGAGATGGTGCAGGTGAAGATGTTGATGGAGATTGCCCTCTCCCGCTGAGAGGAGCGTTGTTGATGACGATGGTGATGATTTCCCCCTCCCGGAGGGAAGTGTCCCCGGCAGAACAGCTCTGCCGGAGCCCTAGATTGGTTCCGCCAAGGTTCCGCCTTGTGGCGGCGGAGTCTCGTCCCGAAAGGTTGCCTATGATTTTTTTTCTCGTCGAAAGACTTCATATAGGAGAAGATGGGCGTCGGAGAGCCACCAGGGGGCCCACGAGGTAGGAGTGCGCGCCCAGGGGGGAGGGGCGCGCCCCCCACCCTCGTGAGCAGGGTGTGGGCCCCCTGGCCTTCATCTCTGGCGACAATTTTTCTTTATTTATTTTAAGATATTCCATGGAGTTTCAGGACTTTTGGAGTTGCGCAGAATAGGTCTCCAATATTTGCTCCTTTTCCAGCTAGAATTCCAGCTGCCGGCATTCGCTCTCTTCATGGTAAACCTTGTAAGATAAGAGAGAATAGCCATAAGTATTGTGACATATCGTGACATAACAGCCCATAATGCGATAAATATCGATATAAAAGCATGATGCAAAATGGATGTACCAACTTCCCCAAGCTTAGACCTCGCTTGTCCTCTAGCGAAAAGCCGATAACAATAAATATGTCCTCATGTTTAGAAGTAGAGGCGTCGATAAAAATAAAATACGGACATGAAGGCATCATGATTATTTTCATAACAGCAACATATATAGATTTGTCATATGATTACTTATGTTCAAGTGATGATCTTTTCACAAAGCCAAAGTATGAATCATAAACCTTATTGAGCACCAACAAATTATACCCTCAGTCATTGAAGCAATTGCAATTTATCATAACATCGGAAAGAGTCTATGTCAGAGCTTAAAAGCAAGTCCACATACTCAACTATCACTTAGTCCTTCATAATTGCTAACACTCACGCAATACTTGTGGTTACGGAGTTTTAACCGGACACAGAGAAAGATAGGGGCTTGTAGTTTTGCCCCACAACCTTTTACCTCAAGGGTAATGTCAACAATAATAATTCATGCTCCCCCACATCCAATTAGATATATATATCATGTTCTTTCCAACATGCTGAGCTTGCCAAAGGATAAAATGAAAAAGGAAAGGTGAAGATCACCGTGACTCTTGCATACAGTAGAGGATAAAAATAAAAGATAGGCCCTTCGCAGAGGGAAGCAGAGGTTGCCATGTGCTTTTATGGTTGGATGCACAAAATCTTAATGCAAAAGAACGTTACTTTATATTGCCCCTTGTATGTGAACCTTTATTATGCAGTCCGTCGCTTTTATTGCGTCCACAACAAGTTCGTACAAAGCTTATTTCTCTGCACTAATAAGTCATGCATATTTAAAGAGCAAATTTTTATTGCTTGCACTGATGACAACTTACTTGAAGGATCTTACTCAATCCATAGGTAGATATGGTGGACTCATGGCTAAACTGGTTTAAGGGTATTTGGAAGCACAAGTAGTATCTCTACTTGGTGCTGAGAATTTGGCTAGCATGAGGGGGAAAGGCAAGCTCCACATGTTAGAGGAACCATGACAACATACTTTATCTCAGATGTAAGAAAACATAACTCATTATGTTGTCTTCCTTGTCCAACATCAACTCTTTAGCATGTCATATTTTAATGAGTGCTCCCAATCATAAAAGATGTCAATGATTATCTATATGTGAAACCTCTCTCTCCTTATTACTTCCTATTAATTGCAATGATGACCAAAGCTATATTTGCCAACTCCCAACAACTTTCAATCATCATACTCTTTTTATGTGAAGTCATTACTCTCAATAAGATCAATATGAACTCTTTGTTTCTTTTTATTCTTTTCTTTATTCACCCAAGATCATGGCAAAGTAATCAAGCCCTTGACTCAACACTAATCTTTATTATATATAGCTCACGGACTCGATTGCATAGAGGGATCATAAAGCAAAACTCAAAACTAGATCGTGCCATGACTTTATTCTACTAAATCAAGATACTACTAATAGGATCGAACTAAGAAAAACAGTAAAGGTAGGAGTTGTGATGGTGATACGATACCGGGGCACCTCCCCCAAGCTTGGCAATTGCCAAGGGGAGTGCCCATACCCATGTGATTATATCTCCTTCTTTGTTGTTGGCGGTGGAGCTGTTGTTGATGATGGAAGCTTGTCGTCCACCTTCCATGGCATAGGCTCACCCTCATAGAAGGATGATTGAGTTTCCGGAATCCTCAAATCTGCAACGGAAACAGTTCGAAACAAAAACAGAGGATATTTGCGTGATACGGTCGTCAAAACCTTCGGGAGAATATATAATGAATTTTTATCGACCAAAATACGTATCGTGCAAGAAAACGGAGTCCGGAGGGCACACGAGGTGCTGACGAGGTAGGGGGGCGCGCCCAGGGGGTAGGGCGCGCCCTCCACCCTCGTGGAGGCCTCGTGTCCTCCCCGGACTGCTACTTATTTTTCTATTTTTCTAAATATTCCAAAACGGAGAAATATTGCCTTGAAATTTGTTTTGGAGTCGGTTTACTTACCGTACCACATACCTATTCCTTTTCGGAGTCTGAAACGTTCTGGAAAGTGCCCTTTATGTATTCCTCTGGGGTTACGGTTTCAATAATATTAGTTTCAACATTTATAGGATTACCTGAGATATAGTGTTTGATCCTTTGACCGTTTACCACCTTCGGATTTGTGCCTTCAAAGTTGTTGATTTTTATGGCACCGGAATGATAGACCTCCTCGATAACATAAAGACCTTCCCATTTGGAGAGAAGTTTTCCTGCAAAAAATCTTAAACAAGAGTTGTATAGCAATACATAATCACCTACATTAAACTCACGATTTTGTATCCTTTTGTCATGCCATCTTTTAACCTTTTCTTTAAACAACTTGGCATTTTCATAGGCTTGGGTTCTCCATTCATCAAGTGAGCTAATATCAAATAACCTCTTCTCACCAGCAAGTTTGAAATCATATTTGAGCTCTTTAATAGCCCAATATGCCTTATGTTCTAATTCGAGAGGTAAGTGACATGTTTTTCCATAAACCATTTTATACGGAGACATACCCATAGGATTCTTATATGCAGTTCTATAGGCCCATAACGCATCATCAAGTTTCTTGGACCAATTCTTTCTAGACCTATTAACAGTCTTTTGCAAAATTAATTTGAGCTCTCTATTACTCAATTCTACTTGACCACTAGACTGCGGGTGATATGGAGATGCAATTCTATGATTAACGTCATATTTAGCAAGCATTTTACGGAAAGCACCATGAATAAAGTATGAACCACCATCAGTCATTAAATATCTAGGGACTCCAAACCTCGAAAAAATAACTTCCTTAAGCATTTTAATAGAAGTGTTATGATCAGCACTACTAGTTGGAATAGCTTCTACCCACTTAGTAACGTAATCAACAGCAACTAAAATATGTGTATATCCATTAGAGGTAGGAAAAGGTCCCATATAATCAAAGCCCCAAACATCAAATGGTTCAATGACAAGTGAATAATTCATAGGCATTTCTTGACGTCTACTAATATTACCAATTCTTTGACATTCATCACAAGACAAAACAAACTTACGGGCATCCTTGAAGAGAGTAGGCCAATAAAAACCAGATTGCAATACTTTATGTGCAGTTCTATCTCCAGCGTGGTGTCCTCCATAAGCTTCGGAGTGACACTTGCGTAGGATCTGTTCCTGTTCATGCTCAGGTACACAACGTCTAATAACACCATCTACTCCTTTATAAAGATGTGGATCATCCCAAAAGTAATGTCTCAAATCATAAAAGAACTTTTTCTTTTGTTGGTATGTGAAGTTAGGTGGTATAAATTTAGCAACAATATAATTAGCATAATCAGTATACCATGGAGTGCTACAAGAAGTGCTTATGACATTTAATTGTTCATCAGGAAAGCTATCATTAATAGGTAGTGGGTCATCAAGAACATTCTCTAACCTAGATAAGTTGTCTGCAACTGGGTTCTCAGCTCCTTTTCTATCAACAATATGCAAATCAAATTCTTACAGCAAGAGAACCCATCTAATAAGTCTAGGTTTAGCATCTTTCTTTTCCATAAGATATTTAATAGCAGCATGATCAGTGTGAATAGTTACTTTAGAATCAACAATATAAGGTCTGAATTTATCACAGGCAAACACAACTGCTAAGAGTTCCTTTTCAGTAGTAGCATAATTTCTTTGAGCATTGTCTAGAGTCTTACTAGCATAATGGATAACATTTAATTTCTTATCAACTCTTTGCCCTAGAATAGCACCTACAGCATAATCACTAGCATCACACATAATTTCAAAGGGTAAATTCCAATCAGGTGGCTGAACAATAGGTGCAGAGACTAATGCTTTCTTAAGTATTTCAAATGCTTCTACACAATCATCATCAAAGACAAATGGTACATCTTTTTGTAATAAATTAGTCAGAGGACGAGAGATTTTTGAGAAGTCCTTAATGAACCTCCTATAAAATCCAGCGTGACCAAGGAAACTTCTTATACCTTTGATGTCCTTGGGACATGGCATCTTTTCAATAGCATAAACCTTGGCTTTATCAACTTCAATACCTCTTTCAGAAACTTTATGCCCCAAGACAATACCTTCATTAACCATAAAGTGGCACTTTTCCCAATTCAAGACAAGATTAGTTTCTTCACATCTTTGCAAAACTCGATCAAGATTGCTCAAGCAATCATCAAAAGAGGAACCATAGATGGAAAAGTCGTCCATGAAAACCTCACAAATCTTTTCACAAAAATCAGAGAATATATCCATCATGCATCTTTGAAAGGTAGAAGGTGCATTACATAAACCAAAAGGCATACGTCTATAAGCATAAGTACCAAAAGGGCATGTAAAAGTAGTCTTTGATTGATCTTTAGCCGACACAGGTATTTGAGAGAAACCAGAATAACCATCTAGAAAGCAATAATGTGTATGTTTGCATAATATTTCTAGCATTTGATCAATAAAAGGTAAGGGGTAATGATCTTTCTTAGTAGCTTTATTTAACTTGCGGAAATCAATTACCATCCTATAACCTATGATCATTCTTTGCAGGATCAATTCATCTTTATCATTAGGAACAACAGTAATACCTCCCTTCTTAGGGACACAATGGACAGGACTTACCCACTGACTATCAGCAACGGGATAAATTATACCTGCCTCCAGAAGCTTGAGTATTTCTTTTCTTACCACTTCTTTCATTTTAGGATTCAAACATCGTTGAGGATCATGAACTGGTTTGGCATCTGCTTCCAAATTTATTTTATGTTGACATAGAGTGGGACTAATGCCCTTAAGATCATCAAGAGTATATCCAATAGCGGCACAGTGCTTCTTCAGAGTTTTCAATAATCTTTCTTCTTCATGCTCTGAAAGGTTAGCACTAATAATAACAGGATATATTTTCTTTTCATCAAGATAAGCATATTTAAGATTATCAGGCAATGGTTTGAGCTCAAACACGAGATCACCCTTGGGTGGAGGAGGATCCCCTAGGATTTCAACAGGCAAATTGTGTTGCAGAATAGGTTCCTGTTTAAAGAATACTTCATCTATTTCCCTTCTTTCATTCATGAACATCTCATTTTCATGGTCTAGCAAATAGTGTTCTAAAGGATCACTAGGAGGTACGGCAATAGAAGCAAGACCGATAATTTCATACTTACTAGGCAATTCTTCCTCACGATGTTGTTTACTAAATTTAGAGAAATTAAACTCATGAACCATATCATCCAAGCCAACAGTAACAACATTCTTTTTGCAGTCTATCGTAGCATTAACAGTATTCAAGAAGGGTCTACCAAAAATAATGGGACAAAAGCTATCTTGTGGAGAACCAAGAACAAGGAAATCAGCGGGATATTTGGTTTTTCCACACAAGACTTCAACATCTCTAACAATTCCCATTGCATATATAGTATCTCTATTGGCAAGTTTAATTGTAACATCAATATCTTCTAACTCAGCAGGTGTGATATCATGCATAATTTCTTTATATAAGTAAATGGGTATAACACTAGCACTAGCACCCATATAACATAAGGCATGATAAAAATGATCTCCTATTTTAACAGAAATAACAGGCACGCCTACCACAGGTCTATGTTTATCTCTATCACAGGGTTTAGCAATTCTAGCAGTTTCACCAGAGAATTGAATGACATGCCCATCAATATTATCAGACAAGAGATCTTTAACAATAGCAATATTAGGTTCTACTTTGACTTGCTCAGGAGGTGTATAAGTTCTAGTATTGCTTTTACGAACAACAGTCGAAGCTTTAGCATGATCCTTTATTCTAACAGGGAAAGGTGGTTTCTCAACATAAGAGGTGGGAGCAATAGGATCATTATAAGTGATAGTCTCTTCTTCAACTTTAATAGGTGCAGCTACTTTTACTTCTATGGGAGGATGATATTTAAACCACTTCTCCTTGGGGAGATCAACATAAGTAGCAAAAGATTCACAAAAAGAAGCTACTATCTCAGAGTCAAGTCCATATTTAGTGCTAAACTTACGGAAAATATCGGTATCCATAAAAGATTTAACACAATCAAACTTAGGTGTCATACCTGACTCCTTACCTTCGCCGAGGTCCCAATCTTCAGAGTTGCGTTTAATTCTATCCAATAAATTCCATCTGAATTCAATAGTCTTCATCATAAAGGAGCCAGCACAAGAGGTATCGAGCATGGTTTGATTATTATGAGAAAGTCGAGCATTAAAACTTTGCATAATTATTTCTCTTGGAAGCTCATGATTGGGGCATGAATATAACATTGATTTAAGCCTCCCCCAAGCTTGAGCGATGCTTTCTCCTTCGCGAGGCCAAAAATTATATATATAATTGCGATCACGATGAACAATATGCATAGGGTAATACTTTTGATGAAATTCCAATATCACTCTTTTATAGTTCCATGATCTCGTATCATCACATAGCCTATACCATGTCAATGCGTCTCCCTCCAAAGATAAAGGGAAAACCTTCTTCTTAATAACATCATCGGGTATACCTGCAAGCTTAAATAATCCACAAATATCATCCACATAGCGTAGAAGCTCGTCGGGATGCTTTGTTCCATCTCCTGTAAAAGTATTAGCCAGCAGTTTTTCCATAATACCCGAAGGAAATTCAAAAGGAGTTTCATTTTAAATAGGTTCAGTAGGTTGAGGAGCAACTCTTTGCTCTACTGGACGGGGTGAAGATACCCCGAACAAGCCCCTCAGAGATTCACTTTCCATAGTAACAAGTGACAGAAAATTTCAGCACACTATATAATTTTTTCCTTACCAAATTCCACTTACCAAAGGCGCTACACTCCCCGGAAACGGCGCCAGAAAAGAGTCTTGATGACCCACAAGTATAGGGGATCTATCGTAGTCCTTTCGATAAGTAAGAGTGTCGAACCCAACGAGGAGCAGAAGGAAATGATAAGCGGTTTTCAGCAAGGTATTCTCTACAAGTACTGAAATAAGTGGTAATAGATAGTTTTGTGATAAGATAAATTGTAACGAGCAACAAGTAACAAAAGTAAATAAAGTGCAGCAAGATGGACCAATCCTTTTTGTAGCAAAGGACAAGCCTGGACAAACTCTTATAATAGGAAAAGTGTCCCGAGGACACATGGGAATATCGTCAAGCTAGTTTTCATCACGCTCATATGATTCGCGTTCGGAACTTTGATAATTTGATATGTGGGTGGACTGGTGCTTGGGTGTTGTTCTTACTTGAACAAGCATCCCACTTATGATTAACCTCTATTGCAAGCATCCACAACTACAACAAAAGTATTAAGGTAAACCTAACCATAGCATGAAACATATGGATCCAAATCAGCCCCTTACGAAGCAACGCATAAACTAGGGTTTAAGCTTCTGTCACTCTAGCAACCCATCATCTACCTATTAATTCCCAATGCCCTCCTCTAGTCCCAAATAATGGTGAAGTGTTATGTAGTCGACGTTCACATAACACCACTAGAGGATAGACAACATACATCTTATCAAAATATCAAACGAATACCAAATTTACATGATTACTAATAGCAAGACTTCTCCCTTGTCCTCAGGAACAAACGTAATTACTCACAAAGCATATTCATGTTCATAATCAGAGGGGTAATATGCATAAAGGATCTGAACATATGATCTTCCACCAAATAAACCAACTAGCATCAACTACAAGGAGTAATCAACACTACTAGCAACATACTAGCACCAATCCCGGACTTGGAGACAAGAATTGGATACAAGAGATGTACTAGGGTTTGGAGATGAGATGGTGCTGGTGAAGATGTTGATGGAGATTGCCCTCTCCCGCTGAGAGGAGCGTTGGTGATGATGATGGTGATGATTTCCCCCTCCCGGAGGGAAGTGTCCCCGACAGAACAGCTCTGCCGGAGCCCTAGATTGGTTCCGCCAAGGTTCCGCCTCGTGGCGGCAGAGTCTCGTCCCGAAAGGTTGCCTATGATTTTTTTCTCATTGAAAGACTTCATATAGGAGAAGATGGGCGTCGGAGAGCCACCAGGGGGCCCACGAGGTAGAAGGGCGCGCCCAGGGGGGAGGGGCGCGCCCCCCACCCTCGTGAGCAGGGTGTGGGCCCCTGGCCTTCATCTTTGGCGACGATTTTTCTTTATTTATTTTAAGATATTCCGTGGAGTTTCAGGACTTCTGGAATTGCGCAGAATAGGTCTCCAATATTTGCTCCTTTTCCAGCCAGAATTCCAACTGCCGGCATTCCCCTCTTCATGGTAAACCTTGTAAGATAAGAGAGAATAGCCATAAGTATTGTGACATATCGTGAAATAACAGCCCATAATGCGATAAATATCGATATAAAAGCATGATGCAAAATGGACGTATCACACACATGTCAGCTTAGGTCTTGTAAGGGGTTAATGGCGTGCTTTGCCATCCGCCAGCGGACGGCAAAGACCTTTGCATATTTGTCATCTGCCAGCGGACGGCAAAGACCTTTGCATATTTGTCGTCCGCTAGCAGACGGCATAGCGTGCCACGTGGCAGCACCTGGGGGGCTGGCCTATTTGGTTGGCAAAGATGCAATGGTCTTTGCCATGTGCCGGCAGACGCCAAAGTATCCAAATAGTCAGCCTATTGCCCCCAGGTTGCACAGGTAGCTGACACGTGGCATATTTGCCGTCTATTGGCTGATGGCAAAGCTCTTTGCCGTCTGCCAGCAGACGGCAAAGAACCTGTATAGCCCCTGTTTTTTCTTAAATTCATTCAATTTCACAGATATATATACACACACATATGAAAATACTTTCAACAAGCATACCAACACATATACATACCAAATCATACCCCTGCCATATGGATATGATCATCCAACACATATACATAGCAAATCAAAAGTCTATATGCAACATATAAAGCTAGCCAACATATCCAACAACAAGCATACAATGGTTCCATCCATACATACATATAGAGGTAGCAGGTTTCACATTGTTCATCCTACAAAATCAAAACAAGAAGGAAGCATAAAGAGAAGAGTAGAATCCATCAACGCAAGCTTCCTCATCTAAAGCAAACTGCAAATTGGGAAAGAAGCAAGTTAGAAGAAGAAGAAGAAGAAGAAGAAGAAGAAGAAGAAGAAGAAGAAGAAGAAGAAGAAGACTAGCTAGAAAAAGAAGAAGAAGAAGAAGAAGAAGAAGAAGAAGAAGAAGAAGAAGAAGAAGAAGAAGAAGAAGAAGAAGAAGAAGAAGAAGAAGAAGAAGAAGAAGAAGAAGAAGAAGAAGAAGAAGAAGAAGAAGAAGAAGAAGAAGAAGAGGAAGAGGAAGAAGAAGAAGAAGAAGAAGAAGAAGAAGAAGAAGAAGAAGAAGAAGAAGAAGAAGAAGAAGAAGAAGAAGAAGAAGAAGAAGAAGAAGAAGAAGAAGAAGAAGAAGAAGAAGAAGAAGAAGAAGAAGAAGAAGAAGAAGAAGAAGAAGAAGAAGAAGAAGAAGAAGAAGAACGAGAAGAAGAAGAAGGAGAAGAAGAAGGAGAAGAAGAAGAAGGAGAAGAAGAAGAAGGAGAAGAACGAGAAGGAGAAGAAGGAGAAGAAGGAGAAGGAGAAGAAGGAGAAGGAGAAGAAGGAGAAGGAGAAGAAGAAGAAGGAGAAGAAGAAGAAGAAGAAGAAGAAGAAGAAGAAGAAGAAGAAGAAGAAGAAGAAGAAGAAGAAGATTTTTTTTTCTCCTCTTTCTTTTCTCCTTTCCTATTTTTTAGCTTCTTCCTCTTATAACTAAGGTAGGTAAAATGCCATTTTATAGCTAAGCTAGGTAAAAATGCTAAGTGTAGGTCATTTTAGAGCTAAGCTAGGTAGATAGGTCATTTTGGAGCTTACTAAGGTTATTATGTCATTTTTTAGGAAAGTAAGGTAAGTCTATATCATTTTGGAGGTAACAAAGATTATCATGTCATTTTTGACCTAAGTATGCTAAGTATGTCATAAATGAACTGAAGACGCTAAGTATAGCTCATTTTTTGTCTAACTTAGACAATTATGCCATTTAGGAGGAAAGTAAGCTAAGTATGCATTTGTTAAGCAAAACACTAGAGAAAACTTACCCTCATCACAACAAATGCGATGAAGATCGCAACTAAGGTAACAATTGATCCAACGACATAATGATACCATGCCTCATTATCAATGGCATATTTTCTAATCTTCTTAATCTTCAAGCGCATTCATCCATCTTCAAGCGCATTGCATTCATCTTCATCTTGTGATCATCGACGACATCGGCAACATACAACTCCAATTTCATCTTCTCTTCTTCAATTCTTTTAATTTTTTCTTTCAAATACTCATTTTCTTTTTCAACTAAATTTAACTTCTCGACAAGAGGGTCAGCTGCAAATTCCGGTTCACATACCTCCTAGATTAAAATATCTCTATGTCAACTTGATGGCCATAATTGTCATAAATGCGAAATGCAACAAATAGTTATAAAAGAGGATTTACCACAGCTGAATCATAAAGCGGGCGAGGGTCAACGGGGACGGATATCAAGACCATGGCACTATGTATAACAAACAATCATCAAAGTAAGAAAATTATACAAGTAACTATATAAATCATACAATCATACAAGTAACTATATAATTCAAGTACATCATAAAAAATTTAATACCTAATAATAATCTATATTGTCGGATTCAATAAATGTGTCATCATCATCACTATCAGTAATGACGTGCTCATCATCATCATTAATAAATGCATCATCATGTGGAAGGACACCTCTACGTAATCGGTCAAGCATTGACAGGTCATCCATAGCAGTAACCTCTTCTAGTTCAGGATCTTCTTGTTCTAGTTGAGGGGTGAAGTCGGGTTCACTCTCGCTGTCTACTTCAATGTTCTGGGGTGAAGTAGAGCGGTTCTTGAAATGCTTTTTGAAAAGATGTGTTCCTTGTAAGAATTCTCCTTGATATGTGTTTGGGTTAATGTGAGGTTCATAATCCTCTTCATTGGGGGAGGTGGTCTAACACGTGGCGGCACTTCATAAACGACATCCCAACCATTGAGATTAGGATCACTTTGACAAGCCGACGGTAGATAGAAAACTTGGGTTGCCTGTTGAGCCATAATATAGACATCGGGAACGTCCAAATGGGTGCTTTGTTTGATTTCCACTAGCCCTATATGTTCATGAGTCCTTCTAGTCTCCTTCGGCTGGAACCAATAACATTTGAAGACTACGATGTTTGGTGGGTTTGCACCATAGAATTGAAGTTCATAAATTTCTTCAACTCTTCCATAATACTTGGTATCTCCTTCGCCGATAGCAGAGACACAACAATTTGTAGACTTTCGGTCGGCCATAGGTACGAAAGTGATACCCGTTGATGTCGTAATTATCAAATGAACGGACCTTAAAGTCAAAACCATTAGTGATTTGTCTAAATTCGGCATCCATAAGCTCTGAATTAGCCTACAAGTTTAATACAAAAGGGATTGTTGCATTAGCCACAAATTAGACGAATAAATGAAATGGTCTAATGGAAATTACGGCTTGTTTGAACCTAGAGATGAAACCGCGATAGCCGCCTCCATGCTTTGCCAGAAGCTCATACTCTTCGACGGATTCCTTTTAGATCACCGCTCCATACGAGAATTTAGCGACGTATCAACTGCATCAAATTTATCCAGGAATAAGAGTAGTTCAAAGGAATTAGAAGTTGCGAAACAATGTACCAAGAACTTACTCGATGTACGGTCGCACTTCTGTTAGGTTGTTGAAGATATACAATGAAATGGTCTGCCATTCTTCGAAATCCAACGTTAAGGAATTAGAAGCACCGGTTGGTGCTAGATCCCCTTTGAATAGGATGAGGTTGGATCGACCCTTTTTAGGGTCGCCAGCATTGTACCGAGGCTTCGGATTATGCAAATGATGATTGTTGGCTTCGTAGTGTCCTGTCACGAAGTTTGCCCCTCCTCAGTAATGAATGCCTCGACCATCGATGCTTCAATTCTACGTTTATTTTTACATTTTGCTCGAAGCGTCTTCTGCATCCTCTCAGTTGCGTAGCACCAACGATTCTGCACAAGCCCCCTAATCTTGCCTCTGTTGGGAGATGCAAAATCAAGTGCTGCATTGGATGAAAGAAGCCTGATGGAAATATCTTCTCTAACTTGCCGATCAACTCTGGCGCCAACTCTGCCATTTTTTCTACCAGGTCAGGCGATAGTTCTTTCGCACAAAGAACACGGAAGAAATAGCTCAACTCTGCCAATATGTAGCGACCAGACCTCAAACAGTTTGATCTCTGCGCATCAGTGTCATCCCTGGATCGGTAATGCTGACACGCACAGTACTTGAGGATTTATAACAGAGTAGCAATCACACACTTATTACATAGAATGTCTCAAGAGAGAACTTATTACAATAATATTTGGCTTAAGGCCATCTAAAATCGATAATAGCGGAAGGCTTGGAAGATAAAGTGAGTCCATCAACTCCAACGGCATCACTGAGTGAAAGACAACGACCTATGGCACCTTACTCATCGTCTGAAAAGTCTGCATCATGAATGTTGCAGCCCAAAACGGGTCAGCACATGGAATATTCTAGCAATGTAACACATAGAGTAATGAACAGAATAAATGCTATCACTATATGCATATCTGGCTGGTGGAAAGCTCTATGGTTAACAGTTTTGCATAAAGCCAATTTTTCCCTACAGCAAAGGAATAAATTTTATTTAACTATCATGGTGGTTGTTAAACATTGAGAAGGTTCCTCCAACTCAATCCCAATTAAGCATCATCATTAACCTAACAAATTAATTTAGAATGATGAGATCAACATGATAATCCAAGAATTAGATACTCAAAACGTCCATAACCGGGGACACGGCTAATCATGATTAGTTTGTACACTCTGCAGAGGTTTGCGCACTTTTCCCCACAAGACTCGATCTCCTCCGTTGAATTTCCCGCACTTCATGATGTTTGAGAAACGGATGACCGAGACATAGTCTTTCTGAAGCATTAACTCTCTACTCTGGGTAGACAGTACCACCTACAACCCACTACATCTACTAGTCTACCTCTTCAAGAGCTTCATGCAACTTACTCAACTATGCCAAAGCTCATATTGGCTTGTGGCTGCACACGGAAGTTTCTAGCATGAATAATCTTATGATCCCTTTGAGCCTGGGTGGCGGACCGTAGGATGATCACACGGGTACTCAGGGATATCCTAGGACAACACTGGATTCTCCAGGTGCCCTGACAACCACTAGGTACTCCAGGATGCCTCAAGCAATCCACCCAGATGTGTATTTAAGTAGCCACCTTAAGTTAACCATTAATTAACAATACTCACATCTGTCATGAATCACTCGAACCAAACCACGTCTACAAGCATAGCGCAGCAATATAAGCATCACGTAGAAGTAACTCCCAAAGGTTTGAAAATAAACAGGGCAATAGGTTCTACCTCATCATCTACTTCCCAAAATCCCACATGTTAATCAGATCCTAACCATGCAATTGTTTGAGGGTTGATCTAATGCAATAAAACCGGGTAGTAAAGAGGTATGATCAAAGTGTTACTTGCCTTGCTGATAATCCGTGAAACCTAGAGACTCGTAGTAGCACTCTTTGCACTCCGGGTACTCTATCGCAAACAAACAAGCATACAATAAGCACTCAACTAGAAGCATGGGTAAAACTCAAATAAGATGTCTAACCAGAAAGTTCAACTTAAGAACTCCGGTTTGCAAAAAGAAACAAATCAAACGAAGCAACGAAACTCAAACTGTGAAAGAAACAAGATCTGTTTACTAATCTGGACTTAAGTCAAATTTTACAGTACCAAAATCTTGTTCAAGTTCATTAAACCAAAAGAGGGCTTTGAGACCAAGATCTAGACGCTTGAATCGCCTGATTCCGACAAACGAGTGAAAAGATAAACTAAAACAAAAATCAGGGCAGAAATCACGATCGAAAATAATCGCGGAAAAACCCTGGAAAAAGAAAAACCGACAAACAGGCTAACGAACGAACGTTCGCTGTCTACGGCTAATGGGCGAACACGGTTTGTTAAAACAAATGTATGAACAAATGTTCGCTAAATAACTAAACAGGGAAAAAAATAAAACCGATCTACAAAAAAATGCATCTAGGTTTTCGAATAAAAACGAACGGTTTTTAAAATAAAACCGATGGCTACCTCGGTTAGTGTGACGGCGGCGGCGGCGGCAACTCCGGCGAGGGCGGTGGCTCCGGCGGGGCGGCGAGGTCAGCGGCGAGACGGCACGGCGGCGTGGCGACGGCGGCGGACTCCGGCGGCGGCGGTGGCGGCAAATCCGGCGGCGGCGGCGTGGATTTCGAGGCGGCGGGCGCTAGGGTTTTGGGGCTGGTGGCGGCTCGGGCCTCGCGGCTCTTAAAGGGCCGGCCGGGTCGGTGTCCCAGGCAGACACGGCCCGGTTAGGTCGGTTTGACTTTTTTTTTAAAATAATTCGACATGCAGAAAAACGAAGGAAAGAAATACTAAACGGACTCCAAAAATCCTGAAATAAATTTTCCCCGTCCTCTAAAAATATAGCCGACAAAGTGAACATTTATTTGGGTCTCTAATGCAATTTTGAAAAACGCATTTTTTCCTAATTCAAATAAAATAGCAATAAAACTCTGAATAAAAAATCTTATTTGATTTTAATATTTTTCCTCCAATATTTCTTTCTTTTGGAGAAGTCATTTTATCCCCTCTCTTTTATTTTCATATTGGAAATATTAGGAGAGAAAATAATTAAAACCAAATGATCCTCTTTTCAAAATTTGAGAAAACTCAAATATGAAAATAACGAAATCCCCAACTCCCTCCGTGGGTCCTTGAGTTGCGTAGAATTTCTAGGATCAACCGAAAATGCAATAAAATATGATCTGCAATGATGATCTAATGTATGACATTCCAAATTAAAAATTTGGGATGTTACAAACCTACCCCCCCTTAAGATGAATCTCGCCCTCGAGATTCGGGTTGGCTAGAAAATAGGTGAGGGTGGTCCTTCCGTAGGTCTTCCTCTCGTTCCCAGGTGGCTTCATCCTCTATATGGTGGCTCCACTGAAATTTGCAGAACTTGATAACCTTACTGCGTGTGACTCGGTTGGCAAACTCGAGAATCTTGACTGGTTTCTCCTCGTAGGTCAAATCGCTATCCAACTGAATCGCTTCCAGCGGCACTGTATCTCTCAGAGGGATATCGACAATCTCTGCGTGGCACTTCTTCAACTGGGATACGTGGAACACATCGTGAACTCTTGACAATCCTTCTGGCAATTCCAACTTATAAGCAACTTCTCCCATACGCTCCAAAACTTTGTATGGTCCCACAAAACGTGGTGCTAACTTTCCCTTAACTCCAAAACATTTAACTCCTCGAAGTGGGGACACACGTAGATACACTCTGTCTCCGACTTCGTAAACAGTCTCCTTGCGTTTTGAATCGACATAGCTCTTCTGCCTGGACTGGGCTACTTTGAGTCTATCGCGAATCAGTTTAACCTCCTCTTCAGACTCCTTAATCAAATCTGGTCCAAACAACTTGCGGTCTCCAACTTCATCCCATAACAACTTAATCAAATGCTTGATGAGTATCAACCATCTCCTCTGCCTGAGATTCAACTCCTTCTGCGTGAAGATATACTTCAAACTCTTGTGATCCGTGTACACCTCATAGTGGTTTTCGATGAGAAAAATGTCTCCATGTCTTCAACGCATGCACTACGGCTGCTAACTCCAAATCATGCGTAGCATAATTCAACTCATGGGGTTTAAGCTATCGTGAGGCATATGAAACAACTCTTCCCTCCTGCATAAGCACTGCTCCAAGTCCTCGATGAGAAGCGTCGCAATATACTTGATAATCCCTGCATTGATCTGGAAGAATCAACACTGGAGCTGTAACCAAACGTTTCTTCAACTCCTGAAAACTGGCCTCACATTCCTCAGTCCATTTGAACTTGGTGTCCTTCTTCAACAACTCTGTCATGGGCTTTGCAATCTTTGAGAAATTCTCAATGAATCCTCCTATAGTATCCTGCGAGTCCAAGAAAACTCTAGATCTCTCCAACCGACGTGGGTGCTTCCCAATAGGTCACAGTGACAACCTTGGTGGGGTCTACTGCTATTCCTTCTCCGGATATAACATGTCCGAGGAATCCAACTTCTTCAACCAAAACTCACACTTGCTGAACTGGCATATAACTGATGTTCTTTGAGCTTCCCAAGTACCAATCGCAAATGCTCCTTATGCTCCTCTTCATTCTTCGAGTAGACCAAAATATCATCAATGAACACCATGACGAACTTATCCAAAAATTCCGTAAACACCTTGTTCATCATGTTCATGAAATATGCAGGTGCGTTAGTCAGGCCGAATGACATAACGGTATACTCATATAGCCCATACCTTGTGGTAAAAGATGTCTTAGGTACATCCCGCTCTCGAATCTTCAACTGGCGGTATCCTGACCGCAGATCGATCTTGGAAAATACTTTAGCTCCTTGCAACTGATCAAACAAATCATTGATCATCGGCAATGGGTACTTGTTCTTGATCGTCACTTCATTCAATCCACGATAATCAACAACCATCCTCAACGATCCATCCTTCTTCTCCACTAGAAGCACTGGTGATCCCCATGGCGACGAACTTGGGCGAATATAGCCCTTATCCAGTAACTCCTTAATCTACTTCTTAATTTCCTCCAAATCCTTTGCGGGTATCCTGTACGATCTCTTAGATATTGGCCCTGTGCCTGGCAAAAGCTCAATCAAAAACTCAATGTCTCTATCCGCTGGCATGCCTGGCAACTCTTCTGGAAATACATCAGGGAAATCCTTCACCATTGGTACTTCCTCCTGTACAACTCCTAATAAGGAATTCACTTGAGTCCTCCTTGGCACATGCCGGGATACATACTTGATCCTTCTTCCTTCTGGGGTGGGGAGAAAAATCGACTTACTAGCACAGTCAATGTTCCCTCCATACTTCGATAACCAATCCATGCCTAATATTACATCCAGTCCTTGTGACTCCAATACTATTAGGTCTAAGGGGAACACGTAGTTACCAATCCTTAATGGTAACCAATCACACCATAGGCTAGCCATATACTCCGCTCCTGGCGAGGTTACAAACATGGGTGACCTAAGGGCTTGGGTTGGCAGGTTAAACTTATCCGCAAATCCCCTTGATATGTATGAATGCGATGTACCAGTATCAAAAAGAACGATTGCAGTAAATGACTTAACCAAAAACTTACCTATTACTGCATCGGGTTGCGCTTCAACCTCCTCCACACTAACGTGGTTCACTTGTCCCCTGTTGAAAGGGTTAGGCTTCTTCCCAGAGCTTCCATTGCCATTTCCATTCTTAGCTTCAGAACACTCCGTGGCGTAATGTCCATTCTTCCCGCACTTGAAACAAGTAATGTGACTTAGATCCTTCTTGGCGGGCGTTGCTGGGTTGGAACGGTTCTGACCATTGTTTCCTCCATTATCATTCCCATTCTTGGGGCCACTATGGTTATGCGAACTCCCCCCATTGGAATTATGGCCTCCATGGTTATGGTGAAGGTGTCCTCCTGAGTTCGGGGTAAAACGGGGTCTCTGCTGAGCTCCTGAATTGTACTTCCCTTGTCCATACTTTCTCTTGCGGTTGTCAATCTGCTGCTGCTTCCCTTCAATCATGAGAGCTCTATCTACCAACTCCTGGTAGTTGTTGAAGGTTGCCACCATCAACTTCATGCTCAGCTCATCATTCAGTCCTTCCAGAAACTTCTCCTGCTTATCTGCATCTATAGCGATGTCATCTGGGGCATAACGTGCTAACTTACTAAAATCATCCACATACTGGCCCACTGTGCGTCCTCCTTGGCGCAAGTTGCAAAACTCGCGCTTCTTCACGGCCATAGCTCCTACTAAAACATGGGCAGTACGAAAAGCCTGCTGAAACTTGAAGGAAATAAGCCCTAGAGGCAATAATAAAGTTATTATTTATTTCCTTATTTCATGATAAATGTTTATTATTCATGCTAGAATTGTATTAACCGGAAACATAATACATGTGTGCATACATAGACAAACATAGTGTCACTAGTATGCCTCTACTTGACTAGCTCGTGCATCAAAGATGGTTAAGTTTCCTAGCCATGTACATGAGTTGTCATTTTATTAACGGGATCACATCATTAGAAGAATGATGTGATTGACTTGACCCATTCTGTTAGCTTAGCACTTGATCATTTAGTATGTTGCTATTGCTTTCTTCATTAATTATACATGTTCCTACAACTATGAGATTATGCAACTCCCGTTTACCGGAGGAGCACTTTGTGTGCTACCAAACGTCACAACGTAACTGGGTGATTATAAAGGAGCTCTACAGGTGTATCCAAAGGTACATGTTGAGTTGGCGTATTTCGAGATTAGGTTTTGTCACTCCGATTGTCGGAGAGGTATCTCTGGGCCCTTTCGGCAATGCACATCACTATAAGCCTTGCAAGCAATGTGGCTAATGAGTTAGTTGCAGGATGATGCATTATGTAACGAGTAAAGAGACTTGTCGGTAACGAGATTGAACTAGGTATTGAGATACCGACGATCGAATCTCGGGCAAGTAACATATCGATGATAAAGGGAACAACGTATGTTATTATGCGGTTTGACCGATAAAGATCTTCTTAGAATATGTAGGAGCCAATATGAGCATCCAGGTTCCGCTATTGGTTATTGACCGGAAACGTGTCTCGGTCATGTCTACATAGTTCTCGAACCCGTAGGGTCCGCACGCTTAAGGTTTCGATGACAGTTATATTTTGAGTTTATGAGTTTTGATGTACCGAAGGAGTTCGGAGTCCCGGATGAGATCGGGGACATGACGAGGAGTCTCAAAATGGTCGAGACATAAAGATCAATATATTGGACGACTATATTCGGACATCGGAAGGGTTCCGAGTGATTCGGGTATTTTTGGGGGTACCGGGGAGTTACGGGAATACGAGGAAGAAACAATGGGCCTCATGGGCCAAGTGGTGGAAGAGAGGAGGCAGGGCGTGCGTCCCCCCTAGCCCAAAACGAATTGGACTAGGGGGCCGGCCCCCCTTTCCTCCTTTTCCTCCCTCTCCTTCCTTCTCCTTCTCCTTCCCTTCCTTCCCCTCTCCTACTTGGACTAGGAAAGAGGGCGGAATCCTACTTGGAGTAGGATTGCCCCCCTTGGGCACGCCTCCTCCCCTTGGTCGGCCCTCTCCTCCTCCCCTCCTTTATATACAGGGGCAGGGGGCACCTCTAGACACAAAAATTGATCTCTTGATCTCTTAGCCGTGTACGGTGCCCCCCTCCACCATAGTCCTCGATAATATTGTAGCAGTGCTTAGGCGAAGCCCTGCGATGGTAGAACATCATCATCGTCACCATCCCGTTTTGCTGACGGAACTCTCCCTTGACACTTGGCTGGATCGGAGTTCGAGGGACGTCATCGAGTTGAACGTGTGCAAGAACTCGGAGGTGCCGTGCTTTCGGTGCTTGATCGGTCGGGCCGTGAAGACGTACGACTACATCAACCGCGTTGTGCTAACGCTTCCGCTTTTGGTCTATGAGGGTACATGGACAACACTCTCCCCTCTCGTTGCTACGCATCACCATGATCTTGCGTGTGCGTAGAATTTTTTTTGAAATTACTACGTTCCCCAACAGAGGCATCCGAGCCAGGTTTTATGCGTAGATGTTATATGCACGAGTAGAACACAAGTGAGTTGTGGGCGATACAAGTCATACTGCTTACCAGCATGTCATACTTTGGTTCGGCGGTATTGTTGGATGAAGCTGCCCGGACCGACATTACGCGTACGCTTACGCGAGACTGGTTCTACCGACGTGCTTTGCACACAGGTGGCTGGCGGGTGTCTGTTTCTCCAACTTTAGTTGAACCGAGTGTGGCTACGCCCGGTCCTTGCGAAGGTTAAAACAACACTAACTTGACGAACTATCGTTGTGGTTTTGATGCGTAGGTAAGAACAGTTCTTGCTCAGCCCGTAGCAGCCACGTAAAATTTGCAACAACAAAGTAGAGGACGTCTAACTTGTTTTTGCAGGTCCTGTTGTGATGTGATATGGTCAACACGTGATGCTATATTTTATTGTATGAGATGATCATGTTTTGTAACTGAAGTTATCGGCAACTGGCAGGAACCATATGGTTGTCGCTTTATTTTATGAAATGCAAACGCCTTGTAATTGCTTTACTTTATCACTAAGCGATAGCGATAGTCGTAGAAGCAATAGATGGCGAAACGATAACGATGCTACGATGGAGATCAAGGTGTCGCGCCGGTGACGATGGTGATCACGACGGTGCTTCGGAGATGGAGATCACAAGCACAAGATGATGATGGCCATATCATATCACTTATATTGATTGCATGTGATGTTTATCCTTTATGCATCTTATCTTGCTTTGATTGACGGTAGCATTATAAGATGATCTCTCACTAATTATCAAGAAGTGTTCTCCCTGAGTATGCACCGTTGCGAAAGTTCTTCGTGCTGAGACACCACGTGATGATCGGGTGTGATAGGCTCTACGTTCAAATACAACGGGTGCAAAACAGTTGCACACGCGGAATACTCAGGTTAAACTTGACAAGCCTAGCATATACAGATATGGCCTCGGAACACGGAGACCGAAAGGTCGAGCGTGAATCATATAGTAGATATGATCAACATAGTGATGTTCACCATTGAAAACTACTCCATCTCACGGGATGATCGGACATGGTTTAGTTGATTTGGATCACGTGATCACTTAGATGACTAGAGAGATGTCTGTCTAAGTGGGAGTTCTTAAGTAATATGATTAATTGAACTTAAATTTATCATGAACGTAGTCCTGGTAGTATTTTGCAAATTATGTTGTAGATCAATAGCTCGCGTTGTTGCTTTCATATGTTTATTTTGATATGTTCCTAGAGAAAATTGTGTTGAAAGATGTTAGTAGCAATGATGTGGATTGGATCCGTGATCTGAGGTTTATCCTCATTGCTACACAGAAAAATTATGTCCTTGATGCACCGCTAGGTGACAAACCTATTGCAGGAGCAGATGCAGACGTTATGAACGTTTGGCTAGCTCAATATGATGACTACTTGATAGTTTAGTGCAGCATGCTTAATGGCTTAGAATCGGGACTTCAAAGACATTTTGAACGTCATGGACCATATGAGATGTTCCAGGAGTTGAAGTTAATATTTCAAGCAAATACCCAAGTTGAGAGATATGAAGTCTCCAACAAGTTATATAGCTAAAAGATGGAGGAGAATCGCTCAACTAGTGAGCATGTGCTCATATTGTCTGGGTACTACAATCGCTTGAATCAAGTGGGAGTTAATCTTCCAGATAAGATAGTGATTGACAGAGTTCTCTAGTCACCATCACTAAGTTAGTAGAACTTTGTGATGAACTATAGTATGCAAGGGATGATGAAAACGATTCCCGAGCTCTTCGTGGTGTTGAAATAGACGAAGGTAGAAATCAAGAAAGATCATCAAGTGTTGATGATTGACAAGACCACTAGTTTCAAGAAAAGGGCAAAGGGAAAGAAAGGGAACTTCAAGTAGAATGGCAAGCAAGTTGTCACTCCCGCGAAGAATCCCAAAGCTAGACCAAATCCTGAAACGGAGTGCTTCTACTGCAAAGGAAATGGTCACTGGAAGTGGAAATGCCCTAAATATTTGGTAGATAAGAAGGATGGCAAAGTGAACAAGGGTATATTTGATATACAGGTTATTGATGTGTACCTTACTAGTGTTTATAGTAGCCCCTGGGTATTTGATACTTGTTCGGGATCTAAGATTAGTAACCCGAAACAGGAGTTACAGAATAAACAGAGGCTAGTTGAAGGGGAAGTGACGATGAGTGTTGGAAGTAGTTCCAAGATTGATATGATCATCATCACACACTCCCTATACTTTCAGGATTAGTGTTAAACCTAAATAAATGTTATTTGGCATTTGCGTTGAGCATGAATATAATTTGATCATGTTTATTGCAATACGGTTATTCATTTAAAGTCGGAGAATAATTGTTCTGTTTACATGAATAAAACCTTCAATGGTCATACACCTAATGAAAATAGTTTGTTGGATCTCAATCGTAGTGATACACATATTCATAATATTGATGCCAAAAGATGCAAAGTTAATAATGATAGTGCAACTTATTTATGGCACTGCCGTTTGGGTCATATCGGTGTAAAGCGCATGAAGAAACTCCATAAAGATGGATTTTTGGAATCATTTGGTTATGAATCATTTGATGCTTGCGAACCGTGCCTTTTGGGCAAGATGACTAAAACTCCGTTCTCCGGAGCAATGGAACGAGCTACTGACTTGTTGGAAATAATACATACCGATGTATGCGGTCCAATGAGTGTTGATGCTCGTGGCGAGTATCGTTATTATCTGACCTTCACAAATGATTTGAGCATATATGAGTATATCTACTTAATGAAGCACAAGTCTGAAATTTTTTAAAAGTTCAAAGAATTTCAGAAGTGAAGTGGAGAATCATCGTAACAAGAAAATAATGTTTCTACAATTTGATCATAGAGGAGAATATTTGAGTTACGAGTTTGGCCTTCATATAAAACAATGTGGAATAGTTTCACAGTTCACGCCACCTGGAACACCACAGCGTTATGGTGTGTCCGAACGTTGTAACCGCGCCTATTGGATATTGTGCGATCTATGATGTTTCTTATTGGTTTACCCCTATTGTTTTGGGGTTATGTGTTAGAGATAGTTGCATTCACTTTAAAAAGGGGCACCTCAAAATCCGTTGAGACGGCGCCTTATGAACTGTGGTTTGGCAAGAAACCAAAGTTGTCGTTTCTTAAAGTTTGGGGCTGTGATGCTTATGTGAAAAAATTTCAACCTGATAAGCTCAAACCCAAATCAGAGAAGTGCGTCTTCATAGAATACCCAAAGGAAACTGTTGGGTACACCTTCTATCACAGATCCGAAGGCAAAACATTCATTGCTAAGAATGGATCCTTTCTAGAGAAGGAGTTTCTCTTGAAAGAAGTGAGTGGGAGGAAAGTAGAGCTTAATAAGGTAATTTGTACCTTCTCCCGAATTGGAAAGTAGTTCATCACAGAAATCAGTTAAAGTGATTCCAACACCAATTAGTGAGGAAGCTAATGATGATGATCATGAAACTTGAGATTTAGTTACTACAAAACCTCGTAGGCCTTCCAAAGTATAGTCCACACCAGAGTGGTACGTAATCCTGTTCTGGAAATCATGTTAACTATACCATGATGAACCTACGAACTATGAGGAAGCGATGATGAGGCCCGATTCCGTGAAATGGATAGAGGCCATGAAATCTGAGATAGGATCCATGTATGAGAACAAAGTGTGGACTTTGGTGGACTTGCCCGATGATCGGCAAGCCATAGAAAATAAATGGATCTTCAAGAGGAAGACGGACGTTGATAGTAGTGTTACTATCTACAAAGCTCAACTTGTCGAAAAAAGGTTTTCAACAAGTTCAAGGTGTTGAATACAATGAGATTTTCTCACTCGTATCGATGCTTAAAACTTTGTCCGAATCATGTTAGCAATTGCCGCATTTTATGAAATTTGGCAAATGGATGTCAAAACTACATTCCTTAATGGATTTCTTAAAAAGAAGAGCTGTATATGATGCAACCAGAAGGTTTTGTCAATCCTAAAGGTGCTAACAAAGTGTGCAAGTTCCAGTGATCCATCCATGGACTGGTGCAAGCATCTCGGAGTTGGAATATACGCTTTGATAAGTTGATCAAAGCATATAGTTTTATACGGACTTACGGTGAAGCCTGTATTTACAATAAAGTGAGTGGGAGCACTACAGCCTTTCTGATTAGTATATGTGAGTGACATATTGTCAATCAGAAATGATGTAGAATTTTTCTGGAAAGCATAAAGGAGTGTTTGAAAGGAGTTCTTTAAAAGAAAGACCTCAGTAAAGCTACTTACATATTGAGCATCAAGATCTATTGAGATAGATCAAGACGCTTGATAAGATTTTCAATGAGTACATACCTTGACAAGATTTTGAAATAGTTCAAAATGGAACAGTCAAAGAAAGAGTTCTTGCCTATGTTGCAAAGGTGTGAAATTGAGTAAGACTCAAATCCCGACCACGGCAGAAAATAGAAAAGAGAATGAAAGTCATTCCCTATGCCTCAGTCATAG
Source organism: Triticum timopheevii (assembly GCA_963921465.1). Taxonomy (NCBI): domain Eukaryota; kingdom Viridiplantae; phylum Streptophyta; class Magnoliopsida; order Poales; family Poaceae; genus Triticum; species Triticum timopheevii. The sequence continues at coordinate 251,685,989 of OY997262.1, read as the reverse complement.
GTTCTATAAAGTATGCTATGCTATGTACCAGACCTATTGTATACCTTGCTCTGAATTTGGCAAGGGAGTACAATAGTGATCTAGGAGTAGATCACGGGACATTGGTCAAGAATATCCTTAGTGAGGACTAAGGAAATATTTCTCGATTATGGAGGTGATAAAAGAGCCCGTCGTAAAGAGTTACATCGGTGCAAGCTTTCACACCGATCCAGATGACTCTAAGTCTCAATCTGGATACATATTGAAAATGGGAGCAATTAGCTAGAGTAGCTCTATGCAGAGCATTGAAGACATAGAATATTTGCAAAATACATACGGCTCTGAATGTGACAGACCCGTTGACTAAGCTTCTCTCACGAGCAAAACATGATCACACCTTAGTACTCTTTGGGTGTTAATCACATAGCAATGTGAACTAGATTATTGACTCTAGTAAACCCTTTGGGTGTTGGTCACATGACGACGTGAACTATGGGTGTTAATCATATACAGATATGAATATTGGTGTTAAATCACATGGCGTTGTGAACTAGATTATTGACTCTAGTGCAAGTGGGAGATTGAAGGAAATATGCCCTAGAGGCAATAATAAAGTTATTATTTATTTCCTTATTTCATGATAAATGTTTATTATTCATGCTAGAATTGTATTAACCGGAAACATAATACATGTGTGCATACATAGACAAACATAGTGTCACTAGTATGCCTCTACTTGACTAGCTCGTGAATCAAAGATGGTTAAGTTTCCTAGCCATGGACATGAGTTGTCATTTGATTAACGGGATCACATCATTAGAAGAATGATGTGATTGACTTGACCCATTCCGTTAGCTTAGCACTTGATCATTTAGTATGTTGCTATTGCTTTCTTCATGACTTATACATGTTCCTACAACTATGAGATTATGCAACTCCCGTTTACCGGAGGAACACTTTGTGTGCTACCAAACGTCACAATGTAACTGGGTGATTATAAAGGAGCTCTACAGGTGTATCCAAAGGTACATGTTGAGTTGGCGTATTTTGATATTAGGTTTTGTCACTCCGATTGTACTAGGTATTGAGATACCGACGATCGAATCTCGGGCAAGTAACATACCGATGACAAAGGGAACAACGTATGTTGTTATGCGGTTTGACTGATAAAGATCTTCGTAGAATATGTAGGAGCCAATATGAGCATCTAGGTTCCGCTATTGGTTATTGACCGGAAACGTGTCTCGGTCATGTCTACATAGTTCTCGAACCCGTAGGGTCCGCACGCTTAAGGTTTCGATGACAGTTATATTATGAGTTTATGAGTTTTGATGTACCGAAGGAGTTCGGAGTCCCGGATGAGATCGAGGACAAGACGAGGAGTCTCAAAATGGTCGAGACATAAAGATCGATATATTGGACGACTATATTCGGACATCGGAAAGGTTTCGAGTGATTCGGGTATTTTCGGAGGTACCGGGGAGTTACGGGAATACGAGGAAGAAACAATGGGCCTCATGGGCCAAGTGGTGGAAGAGAGGAGGCAGGGCGCGCGGCCCCCCTATCCCAAACCGAATTGGACTAGGGGTCGGCCCCCCTTTCCTCCTTTTCCTCCCTGTCCTACCTTCTCCTTTTCCTTCCCTTCCTTCCCCTCTCCTACTTGGACTAGGAAAGAGGGGGCAATCCTACTTGGAGTAGGATTGGCCCCCTTGGGTGCGCCTCCTCCCCTTGGCCGGCCCTCTCCTCCTCCCCTCCTTTATATACGGGGGCAGGAGGGCACCTCTAGACACAACAGTTGACCTCTTGATCTCTTAGCCATCTGCGGTGCCCCCCTCCACCATAGTCCTTGATAATATTGTAGCGGTGCTTAGGCGAAGCCCTGCTACGGTAGAACATCATCATCGTCACCATGCCGTCATGCTGACGGAACTCTCCCTCGACACTCGGCTGGATCGGAGTTCGAGGGACATCATCAAGCTGAACGTGTGCAAGAACTCGGAGGTGTCGTGCTTTCGGTGCTTGATCGGTCGGGCCGTGAAGACGTACGACTATATCAACCGCGTTGTGCTAACGCTTCCGCATTCGGTCTATGAGGGTACGTGGACAACACTCTCCCCTCTCGTTGCTATGCATCACCATGATCTTGCGTGTGCGTATGAATTTTTTTGAAATTACTATGTTCCCCAACAAAACCGGTCCCATGTGACAGTGTCGATGGGGTAAGTGGCTGTGAAATTCTCCCACCAAGATGATGCGGGTCCATCAAGCTGATGTGCAGCAAATCGCACTCTCTCCGCATCTGTGCATCCTGAAGTGGTCAACTCCCTTCCAATCTTGCGGAGCCAATCATCTGCAACAATCGGCTCGGTGCTACTAGAGAACACCGGCGGATTCAGCCTTAATAAATGGGCTAAGTGATCAACAGGTGGTGGTGGTGGGTTGTTGTTGTTGTTGTTCCCATGATTCTGATTCTGGACTAGTATCTGCATCAATGCATTCTGCTGCTGGATCAACTGAGTGAGCTCTGGTGGGAAAGCAAATCTATTTTCATGTCTCGGAGGCATCTGATGGGTTTAGAAAAGATGAGAAAATAGAATAGAATGAGATCTAGAGGAAAACACTACCCATATGCACATGAGACAAACACAAACATATCACTCCAATCAATTCAAACAAGGGCATACATCGATCTAACTATCGTTAAAAAAGTGCTCGATCTATACTATATAGATGGGGAAATACTACTACTGATATGGTGGTCGACTAGAAAACTTGATCAGTCGAAGACTCCATGATATCTGCTCCAGCTTCATCAACATAGTCATCATCGCTATCATCGGGGTCCGAATCAGTGTCGTCGATGATGATGTAGTTCTCTGGGCAAGTGGAATCGTCGTCTTCTCCTCCTGGCGGGGGGTCTCCCATGAATACTCCTAGCTTCCTCGTCAAATCGTCATTCTTCTCCACGAGTATCGTCATTTCCTCCTCATATCCATCACATGTAGACTTGAGTTCTTCCTCTAGCTTCGTGATCCTGGTTATTGCCTTCTTAAGATCTATCATGCCTGCGCACATCTGGTTCTCCTGGCGATGAATGTGCTACTTTAACTCCTAGATGAAAGCTGCAATAGACCTATCCTTCCTGGTGCTGATCATCTCCCATTGCTCATCTCGGCGCCCACAAATCTGATAGATAGTATCCTTGAGATTCTTGTGGTAAACTTCTCCAATGCGTCCCATGGTGATGTGGGCAGCCATGCTCTTTCCTAGGCTCCAGGTTGGTGCATCAAAGGAAAACTCTATGGGCTCAGTGACTGGCATGAACGTCCTTCCTAGAACTTGAACTCGAATCATCCGATGCTCCTCTTCTGGTAAAGTGGCGATGTCGGTCCCGTTGAAGCTTGGTATTCCGATGTTCAGGTACCTAGTAACTTCCTTCAAGTGTCGTCCAAAAGGTGTATCTTCATCCGGTTGGGTGAAGTTGTTCCTTGCATCCGCCATCCTATAGAGTAGAAAAGGGAGAGGAGTCAGAAATGAGAACAGAGTAGTGATCTAGGGCTTTGGCTTAGTGGTCGTGTCCTATAGTCAGCGTGTGCTCTAATACCATCTTGTAGAGACTAGACCTCAAACAGTCTGATCTCTGTGCATCAGTGTCATCCCTGGATCAATAATGCTGACACGCACAGTACTTGAGGATTTATAACAGAGTAGCAATCACACACTTATTACATCTAATGTCTCAAGAGAGAACTTATTACAATAATATGGCCTAAGGCCATCTAAAATCGATAACAGCGGAAGGCTTGGAAGATAAAGTGAGTCCATCAACTCCAATGGCATCACTGAGTGAAAGACAGCGACCTATGGCACCTTACTCGTCGTCTGAAAAGTCTGCAACATGAATGTTGCAGCCTGAAACGGGTCAACACATGGAATATGCTTGCAATGTAACACACAGAGTAATGAACAGAATAAATGCTATCACTACAAGCATATCTGGCTGGTGGAAAGCTCTATGGTTAACAGTTTTGCATAAAGCCAATTTTTTCCCTACAGCAAAGGAATAAATTTTATTTAACTATCATGGTGGTTGTTAAACATTGAGAAGGTTCCTCCAACTCAATCCAAATTAAGCATCATCATTAACCCAACAAATTAATTTAGAGTGATGAGATCAACATGATAATCCAAGAACAAGATACTCAAAACGTCCATAACTGGGGACACGGCTAAACATGATTAGTTTGTACACTCTGCAGAGGTTTGCGCACTTTTCCCCACAAGACTCGATCTCCTCCGTTGAATTTCTCGCACTTCATGATGTTTGAGAAATGGATGACCGAGACACGGTCTTTCTAAAGCATTAACTCTCTACCCTGGGTAGACAATACCACCTACAACCCACTACATCTACTAGTCTACCTCTTCAAGAGCTTCACGCAACTTACTCAACTATGCCAGAGCTCATATTGGCTTGTGGCTGCACACGGAAGTTTCTAGCATGAATAATCTTATGATCCTTTTGAGCCTGGGTGGAGGACCATAGGATGATCACACGGGTACTCAGGGATATCCTAGGACAACACTGGATTCTCAAGGTGCCCTGACAACCACTAGGTACTCCAGGGTGCCTCAAGCAATCCACCCAGATGTGTATTTAAGTAGCCACCTTAAGTTAACCATTAATTAACAATACTCACATCTGTCATGAATCACTCAAACCAAACCACGTCTACAAGCATAGCATAGCAATATAAGCATCACGTAGAAGTAACTCCCAAAGGTTTGAAAATAAACAGGGCAATAGGTTCTACCTCATCATCTACTTCCCAAAAACCCACATGTTAATCAGATCCTAACCATGCAAGTGTTTGAGGGTTGATCTAATGCAATAAAACTGTGTAGTAAAGAGGTATGATCAAAGTGTTACTTGCCTTGCTGATAATCCGTGAAACCTAGAGACTCGTAGTAGCACGCTTCGCACTCCGGGTACTCTATCGCAAACAAACAAGCATACAATAAGCACTCAACTAGAAGCATGGGTAAAACTCCAATAAGAGATCTAACTAGAAAGTTCAACTTAAGAACTCCGGTTTGCAAAAAGAAACAAATCAAACGAAGCAACGAAACTCAAACTGCGAAAGAAACAAGATATGTTTACTAATATGGACTTAAGTCTAATTTTATAGTACCAAAATCTTGTTCAAGTTGATTAAACAGAAAGAGGGCTTCGAGACGAAGATCTAGACGCTTGAATCGTCTGATTCCGACAAACGAGCGAAAAGATAAACTAAAATGAAAATCAGGGCAGAAATCGCAATCGAAAATAATCGCGGAAAAACCCTGGAAAAAGAAAAAATGACGAACAGGCTAACGAACGAGCGTTCATTGTGTGCGGCTAACGGGTGAACACCGTTCGTTAAAACAAACATACGAATGAGCATTCGCTAAATAACTAAACCGGGAAAAAAATAAAACCGATCTACCAAAAAAATGCATCTAGGTTTTTGAATAAAACCGAACTGGTTTTAAAATAAAACCGACGGCTACCTCGGTTAGCGTGATGGCGGCAACTCCGGCGAGGGCGGTGGCGCCGGCGGGGCGGTGGGGTCGGCGGCGAGGCAGCGAGGCATCGGGGCGAAGCGGCGGGGTCGGCGGCGAGATGGCACGGCGGCGCGGCGTTGCGGGCGGCGGCAGAACACGGCGGCACGGATTTCGAGGCGACGGGCGCTAGGGTTTCGGGGCTGGCTGCGGCTCGGGCCTTGCAGCTCTTAAAGGGCCAGCCGGCTCGGTGTCCCAGGCGGACACGGCCCGGTTAGGTCGGTCTGACTTTAAAAAAAATCCGACGCACAGAAAAACAAAGAAAAGAAATACTAAACAGACTCCAAAAATCCTGAAATAAATTTTTCCCGTCCTCTAAAAATATAGCGGACAAATTCAACATTTATTTGGGCCTCTAATGCAATTTTGTAAAACACATTTTTTTCCTAATTCAAATAAAATAGCAATAAAACTCCAAATAAAAAAAATCTTATTTGATTTTAATATTTTCCTCCAATATTTCTTTATTTTGGAGAAGTCATTTTATCCCCTCTCTTTTATTTTCATATTGGAAATATTAGGAGAGAAAATAATTAAAACCAAATGATCCTCTTTTTAAAATTTGTGAAAACTCAAATATGAAAATAACGAAATCCCCAACTCTCTCCGTGGGTCCTTGATTTGCATAGAATTTCTAGGATCAACCCAAAATGCAATAAAATATGATATGCAATGATGATCTAATGTATAACATTCCAAATTGAAAATTTGGGATGTTACATAGTACTAGCCATTCATCCTCAAGGATGAATCCATGCAACATCACCGACATTACCCGCTCAATCCATATGTGCCAATCATGACTCTTGAGACCATGTATCTTCAATTTTTCAAGACTCGCTCCCATCTTTAGATTCGCTGCATACCCATCAGGGAACATCAACTGCATTTTCACCCACAAGATAATTTCCCTCATAGCTGGCCTTCCAAGATTGAACCATGCATTTGGCTTTGTCCAGTTCTTCTTTCCTTTCAGTGGTTGCATGTTTTCTAATGGTCTATGACATAGCGCCTCCTGATCAACTCTTGCCTTAGGATTATCCTTTGACTTCCCATCTATGCCAAACAATGTACCAAAAAGTGCCTCGGCGATATTCTTCTCAGTGTGCATCACGTCGATGTTGTGTGGGAAAAGGAGGTCTTTGAAGTAAGGCAGATCCCACAAGCATGTCTTGTGAGTCCAGGCGTGTTGTGAATTATACCCCTTGAAATACCCTGGACGCTCTGGATCTGGCTTGAGAGCATTTAACTGATCCAGGATCTCTTGGCCTGTCAACGGAGGTGGTGCAGAGTCTTTGACAACTCTACATTTGATGAAGTTCTGCTTGTCTTTCCTAAACTTATGGCGGGGATGCAGGAACGGTCTATGCATGTGGAAGCAAGAAAACTTGCGACCGGCCTGAAGCCAACAAAACTGAAGAGCTCCCTTGCATGTGGGGCACGGGAACCTTCCATGCACACACCAGCCAATGAATAGCGCATACGCTGGCAAGTCATGCGTAGAGTACATGTACCACACACGCATTATGAAGTTCTTTTTGCTAAAGGTGTCGTATGTCTTGAACCCACTATCTCAGGCTTCTTGCAATTCGTCCTTCAACGGTTGCATGTACACATTCATATTCTTCCCGGATAGTTGGGTCCTGGAATTATCAACGTCAGGAAAATGTCCTTTCTTTGCATTATCTGTCCGGGGGGAGATTGAGTGGAATGACAAATACGGACCAACAACTATATTGGGTTACCGTTAGACCGAGCACACTGAACCCATTCATGCTGATGGCGACTCTAGGATGCCTTGGATCTGCCGCTTTGTCGTCATGTAATGCATCGAAGCGCGTCCACGCTTCACCGTCTGATGTGTGCACCATCATCAGCTTCCCATCTGCATCTAGTTGGGTTCTTTTGCCCGTTTTGTGCCATGTCATCTATCTTGCCATCTCTTTGACCATGAAAAGACGTTGAAGTCTTGGTACGATTGGCATATACCGAAGAACATTAACGGGGATTTTGGTCTGCGTCTTCTCACCCATACCGTTGTCTACCACAACATACCTGGATGACTTGCAAATGGGATAATAGTTCAAGTCCGCATACTGAAGCCTACATAAGGCACATCCATTCTCACATGCATGTATCTTCTCACAGGGCATCTTAAGAGCACGGAGGATTTTGTCTGACAGGTACAGGTTTGCAGGTAGTACATGGCCTTTGGGTAGAAAACGTCCAAATACTGTCATCATAGCGTCATAGCATCCTCTGCCCAAGTTGCATTGAGCCTTCAGAGCCATTATTTGTGAGATGGCATCTAGCTGACAAAGCTCAGTGTGCTCGTGGAGATGACGTTTTGAAGACTCCAACATTTCATTGAAGGCCTTTGCAGATTCCTCCATCGCATCGTCCGAGTCCTGAGCCTCATCAAAGTCTTGCACCATGTCTTGCATCCCGGTACCATGCTCATCGGTGCAACGACGAAGCACCTCAGCTCTGGCGCGTTGGCCAGACTCGCCATGAAATGTCCACACCATATAATATGGCGTAAAACCCCTCTTCTGCAAGTGTTTGCCCATTTCATCCTCTGTCCTCTTGTGCCAATTGTTGCACCCGGCACAGGGGCACCAGGTTGTCCTCTGGCCATTTGCAAATGCGGCTCTCAGAAACCCCTTGGTTTTTGTTAACCATTCAATGGTCATGTCTTTCTGACTAGTGTGATCGGTGTACATCCACGCACGATCACTCATCTTGCCTAGCTACTGGACACATAAGAAACACACACACACACACACACACACACACACACACATATATATATAAACTAATCAACATGTATATATTCATCAGTTAATGGAGTTTGTCACTTTTATTACGTCCATGCAACCTAGACGCTAATAGTAAAGATAGGTCCTAATCCCACCCGAATATTTGTAGATTGGGTTCGTTTTCCCGTGATCTGCTCCATCCGGCGCAAAATTTCGGTAGCACCTCCCCGTTGTTCTCCTGATACATGTCTCGACAATAAGCAGAAAGGATGTGTACCCGGAGAACAACAGGAGGCACTGACAAAATTCTACATCAGATCTGGACCAGAGCATATGGGAAAATGAACCCAATCTACACATACTCGAGCTGTCCATGGATAACGTCGGACAATTCGAAAGAATCATGATTATAAATATGAAAATGCATGCATATTTATAGATGTAACACTTTCAAATGGGAGACACATAGTGGTCACGCATACTGATGATTGAAAACACCTATAGCTAGCAAGTTTCATCGGCACGAAGACCGGAACAGAGCAAATCAAGGGGGGAGGAGGAGATGTCATTTGTGCTCACCCACGAACGCAGGGGCGGAGCTCGTCGAACACTAGACCCTCACAGCGACGAAAAAATTGCACATTTAAATCGAAAGATGAGTTTCATAGCAATATTGTTTTTTCGTCAACCTAACTAAATATTTACAACAGGACGATGGAACCCAAAATAGCAAGTATCATCGGTGCGAAATACATGTGGCGCTCGGTGTTGAACACTAGATCCATGTCCCACAAGTGACACCGGCGCCCGGCGTCCCGCAACAATAGTTCTGGTGACTGATGACGGTCGAACACCTTGGCAAATTTGTCAATGGTGTTCGACCGCCATCGACACTGAGAACTCTTGCTGGGGGATGCCGGACGCCGGTGTCACTTGTGGGACGTGGATGTAGTGTTCAACACCGACGGCCACATGTATCTCGCACCGACGATACTTGCTATTTATGGTTCCATCGACACCGAGGAACCCCCTAACCCGCTCATCCCCGAGCGCGCCCTCTGATATGGGCGAAGGTGTCGGGCCTGACGGGACCCACTGGCTCCACCATCTATGCCCTCGGCGATCGACGACCCCTTGACCCCTCGGCTTCTTCTTCTTCCTCTTCTTCTTCTTCTTCTTCTTCTTCCTCTCTTTTACTTCTTCTTATTCATCTTTAAACTAAATGTAACCTAAACTTAACTATATACTAAATGTAACCTAAAATAAACTAAGTTAACCTAAACTAACCTAAACTAAACTAACCTAACCTAAACTAAACTAAACTAAACTAAACTAAACAAACATAAACTAAATCTAAAAAACAGAAGAAAAAAACAACTCACCACGAGGAGGGGCGGGGCGACGGCGGGGTGGGGTGGGGCGGCCGGCGAAGGGGGTGGCGCGGGGCGGCGGTGGCTCGGGCATGGGGGCGGGGCGGGGCGACCGGCGATGAGGGCGGCCGGGGCGGTGGGGCACGAGGGCGGGGCGGCCGGGCCGGGGCGTCGCAGCGGGGAGGGGCGCCGGGGCGGCGGGGACGACTCGGGCACGGGGGCGGTGGTGCGGGTGTGGTGAGGGGAGGAAGAGAGAGAGGAGAGAGAGGGGTGGGGCTGGCCTCTTTTTAGGGTAGGTCCCAGCTCTTTGTCGTCTGCTAGCAAACGGGAAAAGAGCCTATCTAACGAATGTTAGTTTGGCCACTTACTTTGCCGTCTGTTAGCAAACGGCAAAGAAAGTGGCCGTTAGGTGATTATCGCTAGTGGGCCACCCTTCCTATTTGTCGTTTGCTAGCGGACGACAAAACTTCTATGTCGTCAGCTAGCGGACGACAAAGTTGTGGCTGACGACAAACACGCTCTTTGCCGTCAGCTCTTTCTTTGTCGTCAATTTTCTGTTAGCTGATGACAAAGACCTTCTTTGCCATCAGCTGGCTGACGACAAAGATCTTGATTCCAGTAGTGTATATGGGAAGTCATATTTTGGCTACCAGAAAAAGTTTCGGGTTTTACCGGTATTGTACTAGGAAGCTTGCGGAAGGTTCTGGAGGAGTCCAGAAGGGTCCCTTCAGCACCTAGGGCGTGCATGGGCTGTAGGGGGGTGTCCTAGCCTTATTGGTCTAGGCGCACCAACCCCATAAGGCCCATCCACCTAGGGGAAGGAAAACCCTAAGGGGGAGGGCCCTCCACTTGGCTTGGAGGGCACTCCTCCCCTTTGGCCGCCTCCCCTCCTTGGAGGAGGGGCTAGGGCTGCGCCCCCACCCTCCAACACCCCTATATATAGTGGGGAGGAGGTGCAAGGGCTGGACACAACAATTCCCACGCCCTACGTCCTCCTCTCTGTCCCGTTTTTCCTCGTTCGTAGTTCCGGAGGCGCTTGGCGAAGCCCTGCTGGGATTGCTCCATCACCATCTCCACAACGCCGTCGTGCTAGTTGAGATCCCATCTACTTCTCCTCCATCACTTGCTGGATCAAGAAGGAGGATACGTCATCGAGCCGTACGTGTCATGAACGCGGTGGTGCCATCCGTTCGACGCTAGATCTGATTGGATCGTGATTGGATCATGAAGAGTACGACTACATCAACCACGTGTATATGCTTCTGCTTAGCTATCTACAAGGGTATGTAGATCCAATCTCTCCTCTCATAGATGTCCATCTCCTAGATTGATCTTGGTGAGCGTAGGAATTTTTTTGTTTCCCATGCAACGTTCCCCAACACAGTGAACATATTCTGATGATGTAGCAAATCGGTAGTAGGGATGGATTGTTGGGCCAGCCTCCACAAAATATTTCCAGTTTAGAGGGAACATATGTTTTCCATGTCTTCGTCCATGAATTCTTCTCCTTATCTGAATCCGAGGAATTAGACCTGCCCTCCAACCATGCCTCTCCTCTCAATTTTGTGGAGACTGACATGTGGCACGCTGACCGTACTAGAAACACTCCATTTTTTCATGTGTCCAAGACCAGAAATCGTCAATGTGTTTGGTGCACAAAGGTATTGAGAAGATCACTTTTGCATCCGTGTTTTTTGAGGGATCCCATACTTTTATTAACTTGGAACAATATTCAAAGGGATACAAAGGGGTCATGAGGGGAAATAAGCCACAAGTGGTGACCCTGCAGAAGCGAGGCAGAAAATTTTACAAGATTATGACCCTTCTGATTCAAAGCACGTCCTTCGCACATAAATCACAACTAGCAAAATGTGCTCTTCTATTATTTATATCCTTGATGACTGTGATATGAGGACCCTCTATCCCTTTTTTGATCGAAAGATAGATCAGCCGCAAGTGTTAAGCCTTACCGCAAGCAATGCTCTTCTACACTTTTGTCGCCCACTCTTCTTTGATGTATTCTTAGTGGTTGCTTGGAGTTTGTGGAAGGAGAGAAACAACAAACACTTCAGAAGAATTGCACCGAGCATCGATAGTTGGCTGAGAAGATTTAAGGAGGACTTTGGCCTCCTCCAACATAGGACCAAAGGGGTGCACCCTACCTTTATTTCTTCTTTTATGTATGATCTACACTAAAATAGTTACTTCTGTCGTCCCCCCCTTAAACCCAAACTTCTCTAGGTTGGGGAGGAACTTGCACATAAGATGTAATTGTGTAACACCCTTTACAGATATATGAAAACACGGTATGAGCCTCTCCTACTGTCCATGCCTAATAAAATGCTCTCTAAAACAGCAGGGTTAATAACACTGGTAGAACAATTGCCGAGGACCCGAGGTACTGACCATGTTCATCCATGCATACTATTGCCGTAGCTCCAACATACCCATCATAGGACAAACCCCCATCTACATGGATTTTAACGTGTCCATTCGAAGGGGGTTTCCAACAGCTTCGTGTTGTTATCACATGTGCATGCCCTGCCAAAGTGGAAGTCCTGGCAATGTTGAGGCCATCCAACTCGGCAATGAAGCTCTTGATAAAGAGGTGGGTCGACATTGGGCTTTGGAAAATAGACTCATGTATTGCTTTTCAACGAGCTGTCCATAGTGCCCAAAGAGTAACAACCATCTTCACAGACTCCACATGTGATAATGAATCCATCATGTTTAAAAGCCAGTTTTTTGCATTGGGTTCGTGAGACTCAACAATCTGACCAGTTAATTCCTCGTCACCCAAGGCCCACATACACCTCGAAGTTGTGCAATCAATCAATGAGTGCCTCCAGGAATCAGCAGATCCACAAAGTTGGCAAGCATTTGTGTCACACATATTTTTGTGATGGCGCACGTCCTTTGATGGCAAAGAATGTCTTGCCAGCCTCCAAAGGAACGTTTTGATTTTGCCATGGACTATGGTGTTCCAAAGAGACGACCAACTCTTCTCTCGTGCCTCGCCATTGAACGTAGCCCCTCTCTGATCAAGCAAGTTATCCCCAGGTGTTTCTCAAGTTCACTAACATGCAGTATGCCGACCTGATAGAAAATGTAACTTTCTTTTTGAATTGCCATGCCTAGAAATCTGTCACCGGGGTTGTGCAGAGAGGTATGTTCTTTATTGCTTCAATATCATAGAGAAGAAAAAAAATACCGCAACTTATTATCTCTCCATCCTGCCGAGGTATCGTCAATCAAATCGCCGACAAAATGTAGGGGGGTCGCTCGCTAGGCAAGCTACTGGCCTCATTGACGAGTCTCTCGGTATCCAATTGTCTACCTAGACTCGGGTAGTTGCACCAACCCTATAATGCTCTGCGAGAGCACGTCACCTTCCAGTATCGATCTCCAAAATTGAGACTGGTAAGGTCCCAACTCGGCAGTCAGAATATCATTGTTTGGGTAGTAGACAGATTTAAGCAAACCGTGCACAAAGGGAGTTGGGCACTGTGAGAAGGCACCACGACTGTCGGGCCAATAAAGGTAGCTTGATGAGCTCGATGTCCCTAAATCCCAATCCACCACACTTCTTTGGTTAGATCATAACTCTCCAAGAGACCCAATGTGGTTTTTGTTGACCCTCTTTGCTGCCCCAAAGAACTCTCAAATGAGCTTATTGAGTTTTTCACATAAATCTCTTGGCAATTTAAAACACGACATTGAGAAAACGGGGACGGCATGTGTAACTGATTTGATAAGAATTTCTTTGCGTGCTACAGAGATCGTTTTCTTAATCCAACCTTTTACCTTAGCCCATAACCCGTCTTTCACGTACCTAAAAGCATATATGGGTAAAAAGATACCCTAGACGGCAGACCCTATTTGGCGCTTCAGGTGCCGATCACTATTGTTTTGCAAATGGGCGTCAAAAGCTCCCCCGTGCTAGGTCGTACCATCCGATGTTTTTTTTCTCTATTGTTGTTCATGTATCGAACTCGCAACTCCCTTGTCGAGGTAGCATGGTGTAACCATCATGTCAGCCAACGGGATCTGGTACCTTTAACTTCTTTCCTATTTTCTTCGCTCTTTTTCCTTTTTCCTTTTTCCTTTTTCTATTTTCCTTTTTTCCTTTTTTCTTTTTTATTCTTTCTGGTTCGATGAATTATTCGCAAATACGTGAACGTTTTCTTCAAATTGATGATATTTTTTAAAATTCGATGAACTTTTCCAAATTTGATGAAGTTTCTTTTAAATTATTATTTTTCAAAATTGCTGGTATTTTTTTTCAAATTTAATGATTTTTTCCATATATGATGAACTAAAAAAAATTCGATGACCTTTTTCCAAAATTGATGAATATTTTTTTCCAACAAAGAACCTTTTTTAGAATTTGATGAACTTTCTTCAATATTGATGCACTTTTTAAAAAAAATGATGAGCTTTTTTCAAAATTGGTGATTTTTTTCAAGTTCAATGAGCTTTTTAAAATTGATAAAATTTCTGTCAAATCCATTTCTAAAAATCTGTGATCTTTTTTTTTGAATTCATATTCTTTTTTTTGTTTTTTTCAAAAAAAATTGGTTTGTTTTTCAAACGTATACATGGGCCGGCCTACCAGCTTTGGCGCATGGGCACCAGGGAGCTTCCCTGGTGCCTGAAGCATTTAATAGGAGTTCCCACCCTTGGACTACCACATAGTTTCAGTTCGTGGGCCCCTCTCTTCTATGTATCAGCTGGCCCTTCAGGGTAACTCCAACGCACGACCCCTTCTTGTCCGTGTTTGTCCGGATGGGCCCAAATGGACAAATGACACGGCCCAACGCGCGACCGCGTCCACATTTTTGGTTCGTTTGGCGTCCGACCCGTCCCATTTTCTGGTGCAAACCCGCGCTCGGTTTGCGTCCACACGGACGTCGAACGGACATGCACATGCTTGCTCCTCATCCACCTCGGGGACGCGTGGCGGCCGTCCACCTACCTCCACCGCCCAAAATAAATGCACACATGCGGCGGGCCCTGCCTGTCAGCCACCCAGCTGGTGGGTTGTCGTCCTTCTTAATGTGGAAGCCGTGGACCGGCCAGTCCACACCTTCCACTTCTAAGCCCTCGTCGACCCCCGACACGAGCTAGCAAACCCTAGCTGCCGCTGTCGCATCCACCTCCTCGCCGGTGCCATGGGCTGCCATTGGATCAACAAGGGGAAGCACGACCATGAGGCCGACTCCTCCTTAGGTCGCCGCCTCTCCACTAGGTCCGCATCGCCCGCACAACCTGCCCCGCCCGCGTTCGACATTGCTCAACTAGTGGCCCCGCAGCACAATAGGCCATACGTCTCCGTCGACGTCTGACGACGCTACTGGGAGACGGCGATGCCACTCCTGTGGGGAAATGCCCACATCCCCAACAAATTGGCATCTCTTCGCGGATCGCATGCCACTCCTACCAGTAGCGGTGAGCGGCTGCGTCCGCTGCGAGGAGATTGATCGACACCGCGCCCGCCTGCCACGGGGTCTACTCTATAACCACAGGTATGCCACTGATTCACCGCTATGGGATACGTGGCTCCGCGACGAGCACGACCTGCCGCGACAGTCCTTTTTTGTCGGTCGTCCTTCGAGCCCCCGCCGCCCGCGTCCTGCTTGTGCTGACAGCCCACCCCAAACGCGCGGTCGTAGGCATGTGCTGGCGCCATCTTCGTCCACGTCCCCGCCACCGCCACCTCCCATGATCGAGGAGGAGGAGGCCAAGATCACGAGGCGTGTCATGCATGACTACATGAACACCCACGATGAGCGCCAATGGGAGGGCCTTGAAACCCAGATGGCCCTCTATGCGGCAGGTGGCGCGGCCATAAAGGAGCTGGACATGGCCGTCAAGGAGGAGGTGCAGGAGGAAGTGTTGGAGGAGCTGCCCATTGCCGTGTGGAACCCGCGTCTGGTGGGCCGGCGATGGAGCTGGTCGTGTACGGCGCCAGAGATGGCTGACTCGATGGGTGTCAGCCAATGGTCATCCACGCCGTCGCGGTCACCAGAGCAGGAGCGGGAGCCACGAGAGGACATGGTACAGGTGCCTCCTGTCTGACACGGGCTGCCAGCCCACCTTTGGCAGCCACCTCCATACGTCGACCTCACGAGCGACGACGAATAGGACGACGGCTCCTGAAGACGACAACGGCCTCACCGGCGACGAGCCTTATTATCTAGTTTAATTTATCTCTTTTAAGTTTTAGTTTAATTAAGAACTAGGTTGAACTTGGTTGCTGTGGACGTGTGGACGTTTTAATGTTTATATTTTTATTTTAATTTTATTTGCAATGTTTATTTGGTTTTTTGGGTTAAAGTTCTAGTAAAAATGGGATGTGGCGGTCGGTTGGGCGCACCGACGGCCACACGACCGCAAACAGACATGCATGTTTGTTTTTTACCCAAATAAACAAACATCTGTTTGGAATCCTGTGTTGGAGTTGCCTTTCATGTGAAGGTCCATCGTGAGCTGTTAAAGCCTATGGCCCAGGTGACTGCAAGATTTCTAAAAAAAAGGATGATTGCAATTCCACCATCATCCCCTGCCACGTCACTGATCCGCACCTCTGATCTCAGAAAACATCCGCCCTCAGTTCCTAATCCAACGCTTCGCAACCACCATCCCATGGATCGATGTCCTCCTGTGTTTCTCCCAGCCACGTCACCGATCCTCTCCTAGCTCTCTCCACGAATCAGACGCTCGGAACCCAGCATCCCGCGGATCCGTCCCCAAGCCTCTCTCCGGTATAAAGAACCACCACCGTCAACCTCCACCGTATCAATCAATTCCCCAATCCCACCCCTCCAATCCCACCTTCGGAGCAGCTAGCATCGCCAGCCATGTCGGGCCGCGGCAAGGGAGGCAAGGGCCTGGGAAAGGGCGGGGCGAAGCGGCACAGGAAGGTGCTGCGCGACAACATCCAGGGCATCACGAAGCCGGCGATCCGGCGGCTGGCGCGGCGGGGCGGCGTGAAGCGCATCTCCGGGCTGATCTACGAGGAGACCCGCGGCGTGCTCAAGATCTTCCTCGAGAACGTCATCCGCGACGCCGTCACCTACACGGAGCACGCCCGCCGCAAGACCGTCACCGCCATGGACGTCGTCTACGCGCTCAAGCGCCAGGGCCGCACCCTCTACGGCTTCGGCGGTTGAGCGCGGTTCGTGCCTCGCGTGGGATTTAGATGGAGCTTTGCTAACTGGTGGGCTGGGCGCCCAGCCCCGTAATCCCCCCGTAACTGCCCGTGAATGTAGCAAAGCTCGCGGGTCGTCGTTCTGTGGTGTGCTTGTCCTGTGTGTGCGTGTGCAGCTGCGTGCTGGTGCTTGTAATGAGTTCCAGATTCTAATATGGGTGTTCATCTCGCATTGGATTGAATCATGTGTTCTGCTCTGACCACTGGCGATGTCTGTCCCTGCACGCTTCTAACATTAGGCCGTTTGTTTATACTGTCTAGTATGTTGAATGCGGAGTTTATAGCTGTTGATGGACCACTGTTCGTTAGATTAGAGCCCTCCTACGGCGGTTTGTTTGACGAATCCAGAGTTCAGAACTGTCGATGAATCGCTGTCGCGAGCTGAATGCTGAACTCAGTAAAACAGGGATGATTGTTGGCAAGAATAGTTCAGTTTTCTGCAGGGTAGGAGACTAGTTCAGTTGGCCTGTATCTACACGACTGTATCAAACCTTAGGGCTCCTTTGATTCATCATAGGAATTTTTGAAGGATTAGAATCATCAGTAATCCATCATAGACTCCGACGAGAAAGAGTAGGGCATGGGAGACAACGGCTCCTTGTGTTCCGTGAGCCGGCTCGTGTCCATGCCCTACTCTACCTTGCCAGCGACCGGACCAACACTTTAGGGAGTGCAGCCGGCCGCTAGACATGGATACAGCAAGTCGGACGAGCTCCGCTTAAAAATCGGTTTATGTTGCATGTTTTTTCAAGAGTACGTCAATGACGTACCATACTTTTATATGTTACATGTAATAATATGAATTTGAGGTTTATAATTTAAGATATCCGGTTATAGAATCAAATATTTAAAGCATGGCCTTGCGCGTCGGTCAGATTTTGCCGAAGTGCGGCTGTAGATGCTCTTAACCTCCGTGATGGTTACGACACGATCTAACATCTGGCGAGACATTAATTCGTTGCGTTGCTTAGCTTCGCCACTTGAGGTTGACATCGCGGTCGTGGGCTTCTGGTATCACTCCTAATCAAGCGTGGGCGAAAATGATAGGTGGATCGGGGTACGATCTGCTTGTAAACGAAGAGAGTGAAGTTGAAGTTGAAGTGGTAAACGAAGAGAGTGGAACCACAGGAGTACCACCCGGAGAAGATTAGCATCGAAAACATGTGATGCTCCTGGTTAACATACATCGAAGAGTACCACCAAATGCTCTTATATATATTTTTTTACGGAGGGAGTATATTTGACTTGCTGTTTGCGTCAGTGATTAACGACACGAAGCACAATGGAAAATAACATTCTCTATTTTCATAACCGACACACAGAAAAAGAAAAGAAAAAAAGAAAACCCGAGCCGGGCAGCGCTTTGGACCGGATCCACGCCGGCGCGACGCACCTCACCGCCTCAGAAAGCGCCGGAGCCACCCGCCTGCCGCTCCGCTGTTCCCATCCCGCCGACCTCCCCCCTTCCCACCTCGCACCCGACCCCAACCCCACCACCGCTCCACCAACCCACACCACGCGGCGACCCTACTTGTCGCGCCGATCGCTCGCTCGCTCGCTCGCCCAACCTCCTGCCGCCCAGATCTGGTGGACCTCGGCGTCGGCCTCGCCTGTGCACTCGGTCCTGCGGGGAGGGCCGGCCAGGCCGGTCCATGGTTTCCGCCGGGGCGCAGGTGGGCGTGCTCGCGGCGTGCGTGGTGCTCTTCGTCCCCATGGGGCTCGCCGGCTGGCACCTCAGCCGCAACAAGGTGCTCTTCTTCTCCGGCGCGCTCTTCGTCTCCCTCGCCGTCGGGGTCCACCTCTCCCCGTACCTCCCCTCGCTGCCCCACCTCCTCGTCTCCCCCTTCCACCCCCTCCGCCCAGCGGCCCCGTCCTCCTCCTCCTCCGCCTCCTGCATCTCTGTCCTGCACCGCGTGTCGTGGGCGGACGCCGAGCCCCACGGCGGGGGCCGCGCCTGGTCGTGGCCGCCCTCGCTCGCTGCCACCTGCGGCTTCGCGCGGCTGACGCGGGACGACGCCTCGACCCTGCTCAACGGCTCCTGGGTCATGGTGGCCGGTGACTCGCAGGCGCGCCTGCTCGTGCTCGCGCTGCTGCGCCTCCTGCTCGACCCGGCCGCCGCAGCGGCCGCGGAGCCGGAGCTGTTCCGCCGCCACAGCGACTACCACGCCGCCGTTCCTGCGCGGGGCATCTCCGTGGATTTCATATGGGCGCCCTTTGAGAGCAACCTCACGCGTCTGCTCCGCGAGGATCTCCGGCTGGCGCCGCGCACCCCCGACGTGCTCGTGCTCGGATCCGGCCTCTGGCACATGCTCCATGTCACGGAAGCCTCGCAATACGGCGACGCATTGGCGTCCATTGCTGATGCGGCCAACTCTCTTCGCTCGCCGCTCCCAGTGCCACCTCCACACATGTTCTGGCTCGGCCTGCCGTGGCTTGTCAACCCTATGCTCAACACTGATGCCAAGAAAGAGCATATGAACGACACAATGCTGAAAGCCTATGACCGTGAGGTTGATGAGAGGTGTATCTTGCGCCGTGATGGTGGCCCATTCCGGCTGCTCGATGTGGGAAAGCTCTCCCGGGGATGTGAGCGGCAATGCACAACTGACGGGATGCATTACAATGACGTGGTCTATGATGCTGTCATGCATATCATGCTCAATGCATTAGTGATTGAGTCGCAACAAAGGATCTGACTAGTCATAGGGGTTCTTGAAGCAGGTGTGCTCCCAACCCCTCTTCTTTTGGTTCGTTACAGTACATGGGTAATTAGAATGTGTTGTGAGATAGGAAGGTTCTTTTGATTGCTTCGGCATTTTGGTTGCGTGCCAGAAATCGCCATCAGATTGCTCAACCTTAGAGTGTAATATAGGGACATCTTAGAACCACACAGTTTTTGGCTGAATGGTAAACGGAGATGATGTATTGTATACTTTTTCTCGGGTAATAACTAAGATGGTGATTCTGACATGTAGGGGAAAACAGATTGAGCAATACTAAGACATATTTAACTCCCTTTTTTTGGCGGTTGGAGGTTTTATTATTGGTCATTAACTTATGCATGGATGCTCCATAAGTCATGTGATGTTATGTTGATGCTTTCAGCACTCAAATCAAAAGTTATAATCACATAGTTATCCAATGTGATAAACCTGAGATGTATCTTTAAATGTCAGGCTGATGCTAAGATGACTGTAAACTGTACTACAACGTCTTCTCTTGTACTTACCACCAGTAGTTGAGGTACTTCTAACATTGGAATGATTTTGAAGTTATAATCCTATGCTGATGCTAAGGTGACTGTAAATTGTACTACGCCGTCTTTTCTTGTACTAGTACTTATCACCAGTAGTTGAGGCACTCCTAACGTTGGAATATTTGGAATGATTTTGAAGCTATAATCCTATGACTGTACTGCATGCTGACTGTATAGCATGAGGTTACACATTCGCAGAATGCAGTGACTATTTTGGAAAGTAGATTACATTAATTATCGCGAAAAAAAGGATGATCATATTATTATTATTTTCTCCTAGAAAAAGGAAATATATCGCTCTTTCTGCCCATGAAGAAACACAATAGTTGTTTCCTTTGTGTAGTCTTTGGTCTTTCATACTTACTGGAACAGCTTAAAACTCACTGTTAAAACATACAATCTATAAGAATTTGTCTGATCTATACACACCTCCTCTGATCTGGTCTGTTTTATTAATTGGCATTTTCGGTTTCAATTTGCGAACTGCAAATTTGTTCCAGTGGAACTGCCGAGCAGCTAACGGTTCATTATCTTTCAGTTTTGGCAAATTCTCTTCCATACATAAAGCTTGTGCTGTGTGGGATCTCTACTATGATGGTTATCCTGGGCATATTCTCTCTTCTTCATTAGATGTGCTCGTTCCTTGTTGTATATTCCTGTTAGCAACATTCTGAAACTATCTAGCTAGATGGTCAATCTTTGTAAAGGTAGTCCATCTGTGCCTGAAGGTCAGTTGGCCTATGTAGCATGTAGCCGACGGTTCAGCCGTCGTTTCGCTGCCCATATGTCGTTTCATGCATCTCTATAGTACAGTTTGAGTCGATGAATTATCTTGCAGTTATGCCAAATATTGGAACATCATGTAGTTCATATATTCGCTTTGTTTTCTATTTAGAGAAATAAAAGCCATGTTATGTGTTACGAATAGTTTTGAAAACTTTAGAATATCTGTTGTACCAAGATCATGTAATGTTGTAGCTCAGGAACTAGCTGTGCGTGACGCTCTGTTAGGGGATGGCGATCGTGAGGTCTTGATTGGCCATCTACCACAGTTTGTACTAAACCTGTGTGCTGGTGATATGCCCAGCACACCAGTTTAATGGAATACACCTGTGTTCCTTTCAAAAAAAAAAGGATACTAGGAAGTAGCAAAGGTATACCCTATTCACAGAACCTCATCTCTTCTACTTGAAGTTTCCCTATTTTCCTAGTTCACCACTGAAGTGTTCACTTCCTATATCACTGTCGTGTTACTAAAAGACTAAAAGACTGATGAACAAATGATTCTGAGTGTATCGTGTTGTGCGAATGTGTCATTTCATTTCTGCTCTAGTCCTCACCTTGTTAAGTATTAACCAAGCCTTGGCAAGTCCTGCTAAGATCTGGACTCCAAGAAGAAACCGAGGTCATCTGACCTCTGAAGGCCAGCGGCACAGGGCTGATGCATTCGCTGATCACTAGAAGAAAAGCATCACGATCCTGTTATCTAACCCCTTCCACGCTCCGGATTGTCCCTGCGGATGCACGTTGATGCTCCAAAGTTCTTGTTCGGTTGGTTCACACTTCAAGGTACTCTTGTACTACTTGAATTTGATGTGGAGTATGAGTTTTGATCATGGCTGACACGGTTGCCAGATGGATTCATGTGCAGATTCCAGTTCTTTTATGCAACCACTCACTGAACTGAGAGTATATGGCCTGGTTCCTAGGGGTACAGTTTAAGCCAGAATGCTCTGTCGGAAAAGATGATCATCACTGAAGAAACTCTGAAGAAACTTGTGCAATGTCTAGGAATCACATCAACAGAGAGGCTACGCCCAGTTACCATTCCGCTCATATCTCATCCAACCCTAACAACATGGTAAATCTTTTTCGGAGAACAACACAGTAAATGTTTCACAGTACATGACAATCTTGCGGCTGCTCCTGAACCAAGGAGCCGGCCATTGACGATAACCATTCTACCTACGTCGCCACTTGATTACTAGTCACTTGATTACTAGTCATCGAACCAGGGCAGGAAGCTGTCGATCTCGTCGAAACCGTCAACCCAAGGCATGTCGTCCGGCTCCATGGACGGCAGGGGGTTCGCAGTCATGAGGAAGCAGACCATGCCCATCGCACCGGCCCCATCACCAGGCGGCGCCGGTGCATTCTCTGGCAGAGGCGCAGGCGCCACGACCGGCTTCCTCTCAATCGGCACCGTCTCATCACCGACCTCTTCTTTCGCCGCGTTCCAGCCGCCCGCCGCCAGCGGTGCCTGCGCTTGCACGAGCGGCGGTGAGCCGGCTCCGTCCAAGAAGCCGCCGGCATAGCATGACGATCCTGTCGTGGAGCTCGCCTCGTCGTGGACGACGAGCGCGAGCTCCTCCGGCTTGGTGGCGTCCGACGTCGTGCTGGAGGAGGGGCGGTGGACACTGCGCCTGCGGCGCGCGGCGGCCGCGCTGCTCGCCCAGTGGAACCTCTTCGAGATGGTGCCGTTCCAGTAGTTCTTGACGGCGAGGTCCGTTCTCCCGGGGAGCTGGGCGGCGATGAAGGACCAGCTGTTCGAACCAATGGCAAGCAAAGCAGTGTCAGATTGGTTAAAGAAGCACAATAGCAAGAAGCCAAGAAGCATCACGCAAGCAAATGTTCAGCTAATTTGAACTTGTGGAAAAACAGTGATGGGCATTGGTGCGACCGTTGGTTGGGCAGAGGCAGCAGAAGCTGAGATACGTGGCAATGGCAGCAGGACATGCTTATTTTTTCGGGACTTACCAGCTTCCCCTCTTGCTGTACATCTCACAGATGATGCTCTCCTCTGCCGGCGTGAAGTTGCCGTGCTTCAGTCCCGGTCGGAGGTAGTTCAGCCACCGCGCTCGGCAACCCCGGCCGCAACGCTGAAGCCCTGCGAATCCATGAGCAACTTTCTCAGAAATCATGCTTTAGCCACAGTGGTGAGTGACAATCAGAGTATGGATGAACATGGTAGTTGTTTCTGTGCAGGACGCTACTGGTTTTCTGATGGAAAGGGGCCAAGGAACAACACTAGGATATCTGACCGAACTCTCGACAGAACCATAAGTACAAAATCGATAAGAAAGCGCCAAAGTAATTCTAAGATAAGCTGAGAAAATTATAGAAAAGAAACGAAAGTAAGCATTTTCTGCAACTATGATGAACTGACGAGACCATATAAGCTGGACCAATCTATTAGTCACATATTCCTTCAATTAAAAACATGTTCGAATATAGTAGTACATGACTTGTACTTTTAAATTAACAACTGCACTTCTTAGAGAGATGAAGGTATATAAACCTAGTAGCAATATGAACAGTTGAATGAAGGTGATGGGCGAAAGCAAGAAACTAACCTAAAGTTTCAGCCAATGCCTGCCAACTACGGCCAATGCCATACTTCTCAATGTGTTTTTTCATCAAGTCATTACTTCTCAATGTGTTTTTTCATCAAGTCATCCTCTTCCCTGGACCACTTCCCCTTCTTCATCATCCCTTCTTTCTTTCAGTTTGCAGAGGTTCTTGCTTGTCTCCAAGAGGGGGGCAGACTGCAGATTAGAGACCCAATGCCTTGGCTTATAAATACTGGAGTACCTGCTTGTGCTGAGAAATACCTAATGCGTGATGGATGTCATTTTTTTTTTACTTTACTGCATTGTAATAATATCTCTCTTCCTCCTATCGTTTTTGTTGGCTTGTCCTATGTTTAAACCAACGATTCCTTTGTTCGCAGAGAATGGAAAAGGAGATGAAGTGACAGACGATTCCTGCACATGAAGAGACCGTATAGGTGAAAAGCTACAAAGAGAAGTGGAGAGAGGCATCAATATTACATTTGGTGTAAAAAAGAATATGCCTGTTGTTTGACGAGTAAGCACTATAGCGTATCGATAGCCAACTGCTAATTGCCACTACCTCCGTTCTTTACTAGTCCCATTATATTTGGGTCAAACTTTGACCTTTAATTTAATTATCAAAAAAATAAGTTATATACCACAAAAATAGTATCATTGAAAACCTCTGACAAATATGAATCCAACAATATAACTTCATGACATACAACTTATATTTTGTTAGTCAAATCTACAGTCAAAATTTGGCACAAAATATGAAAGGAACCAATACCCAAACGAAGGTAGTAGATGATTATGAAATGACACCAACAATGTGTTTAATTTTCCCCTTCTTCCAATTTTGGTTTACCCTGTTTGGTATACTTACATGATCCTGTTTGTTTCTGTTTCTGTCTATCAGATGGTTTTCCTAATTTTAAAGACTATAGCCCAACCAAATATGTATCTTGCATAGTGCAGTGGCGGCGATTTTCGATGATTGTTATCATCTCGCTTGTGATTTTCCTATTTCTAGGTTTGAACATTGTAATAGAAAAGCAAATAAGGTAGCCCACGAACTAGCTAGGTTAGCGAGATTTTCTGCGACTTATGATTGGTTTGATGAACCGTTGAAATTGTAAATTTCCTCAGAGACGATGTATCTATTTTATCTAATGAATAAAGTGGGTGGTGTTTTGTTTAAAAAAATGTATCTTGCATCAGCTGGTGCTCTAAGAGCATCTCTATCCTACCTCCTAAACTTAACTCCAAAAGCAACTTATCGGGAGCCTCCCTATAAAAATTCCTGGGCATTAAGAGGCTCCGAACTAGCCCATCCCCCAATCTTAACTTCTATTTCTTTTTTGCAACGCTCCGACCATCATACGACCAAAATGTGATATGGCATCATAGATTGGTGTGACTAGATGAATGCCATAAAAAAGCTTTCCTCTTCGATCGAAATCTAAAGTTGCAATAGCATAAGGGGAAGGTCCCAATACAGAATTGCAGTTTTTTAATCCACACCAGCTTTTGCTTTAAACAACCCAATTCAAAACGGGAAAGAAAGTTGTTGAACCTTTTGTCGAACACCTCGCGTGCGTCACCGGCTTGAGATCGTAGTGGCCGGCGCGAGATCCCCAACTAACGCGATGGTGTTGGTGGTGGTGGAGGTGAGGAGTGTTGTGACCTTATTCCCGGCCTCGTCGACACTCGAGGCCGTGACTCGGCTCGGAGGCGCCAAGAGCCTCGGGGATGTGTATTGCGGTGCGGCGGGTTGGGGGGGGGGGGGGAGGAGCTTGGGTGGCCGCGGTGGCCGGGAACTATGGGGGGCCTTTTCTAATTTTTTTGCAAAGTCATTATACCACAATACTCTCCCACTTTCCAAAAATAACAAGACAATATACATAACACTATGTTTCCGGCCTCGAACCCTTCTCCACACTGTTCCATCAAACAACATGTGGTGTCCAACGATAGAGAGCGAAAGGAGAAGTAATATCACCTTCTTTCGCAACCATGGTATTCTGCGATGACCTTCACCAGCCAAAAATCACATTGGTACATCCCTCAAATTCGACTAATTTGGGATGTTTTTCTCCATGCCGAATCATGTTAAACCACATAGTACAATGATAGAAAATAAAAAAAATTGTGTGCATTCAATAAAATTGCCTACCACCTGGTTGCTGCCAAGTGTTAAAGTGATGTGGCACTATCAGGTTAACGTGTCCGGGGAAATTTTGACCCGACAGGGAAATGCAGGGGAATTGGTTTGCCACAATTCAAACCGTCAAAATTATAGTGTTTCCCCTCTACCCAATGGCTAGGGTTTGTTCCTATGTGGCGACTTCCGTCGCCGAGTTCCCTTGGACCATGGTTTCCCCCATGGATACATATACTCCCGTTGGCATCCTAGGCACCGTATGTATGGTGGCTAGGGCTTGATGGCAACACCCTCTAATGCTCAGCCGGCGACGGGAAATGGCATGAAGGGCGTTGGCTCTAGTGATCTTGATGCCTTATTTGATCAACTTGATCTACAAGATGAGGAGTTAGATGACCTAGAAATCAATGATGATGACTCACAGATTCGAGAAACCTAGAAATCGACGTGGATGATGTCAGAGCTAAATCCGACATCCCTCGGTCGGGTATCCTAAGCTAGGTTACTTGGCATGGTGGTAACAAGGACATACGATTTACCCAGGTTTAAGCTCTCTAGAGGAGATAATTCCCTATATTCTAATGGAGCTAAATTCGGTAGATCTCGGGTAGGGGGTGATGACGTCCTGGATTAGGGGGTGCACACCATGTTGGCCTGCCCTTCATGGGCCGGGCCGAGGACCCACCAGCAACTGAAGAATGGGCCCACAAGCCGTGGCCCTCGGTGTACTCAAGATGGAATCCTCGAAGACTTGGCGTACACTTCAAGGCGTAATGAAATGATCGACATGTTCCTTAGTTGTAGCCGACATACTTGTATTCCTAGATACCCCGTGTGCCTATATAAGCCGAGGGGTGTAGTCTATAAGGCATCCCAGAACATGTTAGAACTCAATCATACAATCTCGAGGTAGATCACCATGTACTTTCACTGGTACAACGAGCTGCTATACAAACGGCTTTTAACCCCTTTCCGTGACGACATTTTAAACTGTCGCCTTGCTAGTGTGGGCGATAGGGGGGGGGGGGTCCTTCCCACATGACCCAAAAACTATCGGGGTAGGCCCTTCGGTCACACACGCTTGCAAAAATGAGCTCTTGTGCAATCGGGCTAGCCATCGCATACAATTATACATATGCCCAATCGTTTCCATTCATAAGTACATCCCACGTAGTGAATCCCGTAGAAACGTTTCCCTTTGTATGTACATCCCACATAGTCAATCCAACAAGTATGTTTCCGTTCGTATGTACATCTCACACGATGACTCCCAGACAAATGTTTCGTCCGCACGTACAACACACACAATTTTCCCTATCAAACCGTCTGTGATAGCATTGCCATTGCAGACGATATTAACAATTTTACCGTTTGCGTTATTGAATTCATCACACACAATGCATATAAGAAACTGTGTGGCATAGGCTGTCCATCACACACACTTTTTATGTGGAAAACGTTTGCGCAAGATGGCCTAACGCAAACAGTTTTCAAGAGGAAGTCGTGTGTGATTGTTCATTGATCTAACACGTTTTCTTCCTAGAAACTGTGTGGGTTGTCGGAGGTCATCGCCCACGGTGTTGTCTTAATAACCGTTTACAATAGAAAAACCCAATAAGCAGGCTAATTGACCTATCATTAATAATCTATTTATTAATCAAATTGGTATTTCATATTAAGGACAAAATATATTTCATTTTCGTATTACGTAACTAGGATTTCATAATTGAAATACATCAGGGTACAACATCACATAGCTTCAGCACTCAGTTACACCATATAGGCATATAGCTAGTTACCCCATTATACAACTGCACATCACCAAGTTTCACATGCAACATCTATAACCTTTGAAAATTAGCATCATAGACAGTAGATAGACAGATAAATCTCATCTGGAAAACTACTGAAGCGAAAGGCAAATATTGAGCCTTCATTGATGTTGAAGGTCTTTGCAGCTTTAGACTAGTGCCTGTGGATGATTGACCGTCCATCCTTCGTCCTCTTGAGGAAGACTTCAATATTATACCATGAGTGTTGTATGAATACCTTCCTCGCCTCCTGACAATACATGTGGTTTGGGAGGTAATCATCAGTGAACTGCTTTAGAAATGCCTGAAAAAAGATATGCATAAATATCTTCTCTAAATTTTGAAATGGTGCAAAGGAATAAAAAGACAATGTATAATAGTTAGTACCATCCTGTAGTGCATTGATGTCTTCTTCATTGTGCAGGTAAAGATCTTTTTGTTTTTCGTTGCTTGTTTCTTTATCCTAACAATCTTTCTGAGTTTCTTGACTTGACAGATATTCATGGACAACCCATTTCCCCATATGCAAAATAGGTCGAACAGTGGGCCAAAACCTCAGACAGCAGGACCTACATGTGCAAGACCAAATTGTTAAAAACCTAAATATTAGAATGGTTCCTGCAATTGCACAATAATGTGCTATTAGACAAAGGACCATGCATGTGCAAACCTCGATCGTAAACCCCAGTGCTTATCATTGTTTCCCTGCAACACATATAAGGTAGTTATTGATCAGGTTAAGTGAGGGTTGATATACTATCTATAAAATATGTTGATGAAAAATGAACACATTGTAGATTCAGCAGATTAATTCGCGCCACATGGAAAAGCCATTTTATCCAAACCAAGCATGATTAAGAACTAGGAAATATAGCAATTGTATATATTTCTCATGTATTGAGTACAACGAAATTCAATTTATTCCTCGCGTTGCAGAATTGAACCAAATAGTTAACTAAACACCACAACAAATGAACCAAACATTAACTGAGCACCACATTGCACAATATAACATACTCCTAATAGAAGATCAAACAGTTAACCAAACCAAACATGCTTAACAACTTGGAAATCTAGTAATTGTATTTGTTTCTCATGTATTTAGTACATACAAATTCGATTTATTTCTCACATGGTAGACAATAAAAAAAATGCACCCCAACAATTGAACATCACATTGTAGAATTGAACCAAACAGTTAACTAAACACCACGCCAAATGAACCAAACATTAACTGAGCACCACATTGCACAATATATAACATACTAGAAGATCAGACAATTAATCAAACCAAGCATGCTTGACAACTTGGAAATAGAGCAATTTTATTTGTTTCTCATGTATTTTGTACAACGAAATTCGACTTATTTTTCACATGGAAGACAATAAAATATTGCACCCTGAAGAATTGAACATCATATTGCAGAATTGAACCAAACAGTTAACTGAACACGACAACAAATTACCAAACAGTTAATAAGTGAGCACCACATTGCACGACATATAGAACATATACACTAGAGGATTAGATTGCATGGTAAAAGTACATAGGACAATTCACTAGAATTTGTTAAGAAAAGGCAAGAGCAGCACATGTAACAGGTAAACCGAACATGCTTAACCGGCGTAGCTAGCTAACTGAACATAGGTCCTTATAGTGAGCTAATAAGACAAGTTACTCCTCATCGTCGGAGATATCAATGATGATTGGCTCCTTGGACTTGGAAGAGGGCGAGGCCCCCACATCATGGGTGTCCTCCTCGTAGTGGTGAGTTGCATGAGCCGCTCCGGGCACCAACCTGCTTGCTCTCGAGTTGAGGTAAGCACGGGCACACTGAGAAAACACCTCGTAGTCTTCGTCGAAGGCACCGACTGTGGCCTCGAGAAAACACCATGAACTATTTTTTAAAGCAGCCAACCTTGTGGCAGCGTTGACGTGCGAGGCGTCGATGATGGCCTCAACGATGAGGTGCTCCTCCAAGATCTGGGGGTCGGCACGAATGGCAGCCATCGCGACCTCATCCACGTGTGCGGCCACGATTTGCTTCTCCGCTGCCAAATGCTCCTTGAGCTCCTGGCTATATTGCCTGCACCATGGATTAGGGCGGCGCTTATTTGTAGGATGGGTCGATGATTTGGGTGGAAGGTGTCGCGCCAACGGTCGGGGCATGTGGGATGTAGAAGGAGGAGGAGGATGGGGTTGGGTGTGGATTACGTGCCTAGATCGACGAGGCCGAGCAACATGAAGGAGGGTCATTGGTGAGGAGGCGACGCTGCAAGCAAGGAGTGAAGGTTTCAACTTGGAAAGGAAGGCGGAAATAGGGGAAATGTGGCTTTTGGTCAAGGGGAGGGGGTGGGGAGGTAGATACTTTCGTGGAAGCCGAAAATTTTGGCTCGGTGCAGCGAAAAACTGGCGCGCAAAGTGTCATCAGACACGGTCCCTTATTCGACGCTGTGTATGATATGTGAACATCACATACAATTCATATAGCTTACCCCGTGTGTGATGAGTTTGACCGTGCAAATTTGGGTCCAAATTTCCCTGGTTATAGTGGTCATCCACATTGCATAATTTGGGTACATAGAAGAGCCTACATCACACCCACACTTCTTAATCGAGCAAGTTTGGCAATTAAACAGAGCTCCAAGATACTATTCCGACGGTGCTCCAAGATATTTTGTATTGCATCTCACACGGTTGGTGATAATAAACTATGTGTGATCTACTTGATTTTTCGTCTTGATTTGAAACACATAATGGGGTCACAGAGGCAAAGAGGGTGTTTGAATTGCTAGAACTTTTATCTGAAGCGAACATGCAACTATAGGCGTGTCTTCAAAAAATTAGAATTATTCAGGGCTTGTTTGGACATTTTTATACATTAACTTGGTTTTCTAGGCATTTCAGGTGCACAATTCAAAATTAAACTACATGCAAATGCTCCGGTGCACGAAAATGGCTTATAAATCATATATATGTCCATGGGTTGATGCTTATGTCCCATGCAAGAAATGAGAATGAATTTCAAACACCTCGGTAGTCGGCACCGTGGCTCGCCGGCAAACGTTGAGATACTTGGTTTTGAAATTCTAGTAAATCCAAAACTCGTCTGAAATTCATGAACATTGGCATGCTATCATGGAATGGCACCAGCATGTTGTGGTAAAAAGGTTGTTCCACTTGGGGCAACTTTTGGTATAAGCTTCTCACAAGAAGCCTCATGGTTCCGGTAGGGAATGTGTCACCTTTGTGGACCAAACGATATTCGTTGCCTCTTCTTGCTTTCATTTTTTTTCTAGTGTCAACATAGAACAACATGAGTGTCGTGTTAAATTTTGGAATTTTTTAGGGTTTGTTTGAACATTTTTATACATTAACTGAGTTTTCTAGGCATTTATGTGCATAATTCAAATTTGAACTACAGACACATGCTCCAGTGCATAAAGATGGGTTGAAAAATCAAATGTGTGTCCTTGGTTGCATGCTTAGGTTCCATGCAAGAAATGAGAATGAATGTCAAACACCTCGACACCGTCGCTCGGCCGCAAATATTGAGAGACATAGTTTTTATATTCTAGTAAATCCAAAACTCATGTGAAATTCATGAAACTTGGCATGCTATCATGGAACGACATAAACATGCTGTGGTAGAAAAATCGTCCCATCTGGGACAGATTTGGGTATAAGATTTTCACAAAGCAGAGCTTCTCACAACAAGCCACATGGTTCGGGTAGGGAACGTGCCACCTTCGTGGATGAAACGATATTCATTGCCTCTTCTTGCTTTCCAATTTTTGTCTAGTGGTAACATAGAGCAATAGGAGTGTCATGTTAAAATTTGGAATTTTTCTAGGTTCGTTTGGACATAACTGAGTTTTCTAGGCATTTTATGTGCATAACTAAAATTTGAACTACATGCCCATGCTCCAGTGCAGAAAAATGGGTTGAAAAATCAAATGTGTGTCCTTGGGTGCATGCTTAGGTCCCATGCAAGAAATGGGAATGGATTTTGTTGGCAAAACATTGAGAAACTTTGTTTTTTAAATTCTAGTAAATCCAAAACTCGTCTGAATTTTATGAAACTTGGCATGCTATCATGAAATGGCACCAACATGCTGTGCTAAAAGAATTTTCCCATTTGGGGAAGGTTTTGGTACACGCTCCTCACAAACCAGAGCTTCTCCAAAGAAGCCTCGTGGTTCCGGTAGGGAACATGTGTCACCTTTTTGGACGAAACAACATTCATTGCCTCTTCTCACCTTGATTTTTTTCTAGATACAACATAGAGCAACAAGAGTGTTATGTTAAATTTTGGAATTATTCGGAGTTTGTTTGGACATTTTTATGCATTAACTAAGTTTTCTAGCCATTTTTATATGCATAATTCAAATTTGAACTACAGACACATGCTCCAGTGTAGCAAATTGGGTTGAAAAATCATATGTGTGTCCTTGCGTGCATGCATAGGTCCCATGCAAGAAATGAACTTCAAACACCTCGGCATCGTGCCTCGGCCGCAAACATTGAGATACTTGGTTTTAAAATTCTAGTAAATCCAAAAGTCGTCTAAAATTCATGAAACTTGGCTTGCTATCATGGAATGGCACCAACATGTTATGGTATTTTTCGTGTCCAATTTGAGAGAAGGCGCACGAATCAACAACCAACAAACACTACAAAAAAATACACTTCCGTGATGATACGTGTTTGTCACAGTAGGTCGGGTTTTTTGTCATGCATGTACATCCATGACAAATTTATGACAGAATCGAGATAGTCATACCTGTGCTGTCGTAGAAGTGTTCGATGACATTACCAAAATTATCATCACGGAAGTGTCCACTTCCATGACGATAAATCACGCGTCACAGAAGTGCTTTCGTCAAGGGTGACCGACACATGGCATCCACCGTAACGGAACGCGGTTAAGCTATCGGGTCGGGTTTTGGATCCGATAACCCGTTAACAGCCCCGACCAATGGGGATTTTCCACGTGTAAAATCATCATTGGCTGGAGGAAACACGTATCGGCTCATTGTTGGGACAGATGTCATCCACTCATTGGACAGGAGGCGCCTATGATACGTCAACACGTGGCACGGCCCAACAGAGGCCCATTCCTGTGAAAAGGCCGGCCCGTTTGACTTGGTCAAAAGGTGACGGGCCGGCCCATGGAAAGCCTGTTAACGTCCTGTTCACATATAGCCCATTTACAGCCCGCTAACCCAAGGCCCGTTACGCCCTATCCGAATTAGGCCCAGTAGCATCATCTGGGCCATCCAATATGATTCTAACCTTTTTTCACTTCTGGCCCATGTATGGCCCATGACGTCTTTCGACCCATATGAGGCCCTATGTAACTCTTGGCCTATTAACGGCCCGTGGTGAAACTGGCCCGCGATGAACAGTGTATTACTTTAGACCCATTAATGGCCTATGGTGAAACTGGCCCGTAATGAATAGTGTATCGCTTTATACCCATTAAGGGCCCGTTATTCAGTTGGGCCCGTTATTCAGTTGGGCCGTTTACAGCCCATGTTATCTTTCGGCCTTCTCAGAGCCCATTTATTCTTGGGCTTATTTGCAGCATTCGGTTACTTACGGCCCGTTACTGTCATTTTCTGCTTGTGGGCCAAATTCAGCCCGTCGTTACAGTCGTCCCGTTTGTGGTCCGTTAGTCTGTTGGGCCATTTTCATAGCATCACCAAATACGGCCCATTAACGGCCCGTTATGGTCAGCCAATAAAATGTACAACTTCCATTATAGGCCCGTCTACGACCCATTAAAGGCCAGTACAAGACCCATAAATGAGTCGGTAGTCCATGGATCCTACGTGACATAGAAGGCCCATGGATCCTGCGAGACGTAGAAGGCCCATGGACACTACGAGACGTAGAAGGCCCATGGATCCCGCGAGACGTAGAAGGCCCATGGATCCTACGAGACGTAGAAGGCCCATGGATCCTGCGAGACGTAGAAGGCCCATGGTCGGGCGAGTTGGCCCCCGTCTGAACGATATAGCATATTCAAAGAATTATCCTACTCAATACTATCACCTCTAAAAAGCATACACTATACAACAAAGAGATCAAGGCATAGAAAGGTAGAATAATCCTACACTATACAATAAAGAAATTACAGCCGATTATACCCACTGGGCATTATGGTATAGCACAAGTGATAATAAAGCATACACAAACAGCAAATTGCATACACTGGGCAAATACGGCTCATACATCATGGACGCGCATCAACTTAACTCCATTTGAACTATAATCTCTTCCGAAAATATGATTGGCTGGATTCAGATAGCACAAATTTCAGTCTGCAAAATCTCCAATTCCTTCATGGTTACCTCGGTGTCTTGTTTCATTTTTTTGACTCCTGCATCTAATACCTGCATGTCCAGTCTCAACTTGTTGATTATACGTTGGCAATCATGTACACGTTGTCTTGCCACCTCTAGTTGATGCTCGAGGACATCAGCACATTCCAATTCCAATCCATAATCCTTCGGTAACGGCCATGCCGCACTGCTCGCAGATTTTTGTGTTGATGTCACTTCATCCTGAAATGTTTCTGTAAGTACACATGACTAGGGCAAAAATATATTTACAACAGTGAAGCGAACAAGACACTACTTTGTACTACATGGCAAAACAGGACTAACAATAATGTTACACGTCACTTTCACAAAAAAAATGTTACACGTCATGAAGCATAAGCAAGTGATATTTTAAAAATTATAAAAAAGATAGTCTGTGCAGCCTGCATACAGAAATCCCTCTTAGCTCACCAGAGGAGCATGATGTTGGGGCCCAATCGAAAACACAGACAAGTTACAAATTTAGACAGCACGTTGCGTATAAGTAAGCAAGCCGTTGGCCATTCTGTACCTCAATTAAAGTCTTAGGGAGCATAATGAACATCAGAGGGTTTCATACAAACATACTACAGCAGGCAAAACTATGCAATCATTAGCATAGTATAAACTAGATTGTGAGCCTCATGCAATAATAGTTGGTTAATAGACTTCAAAGCTTCAGGCACACTTCGGCAGAGTAATTAAATGGTAAGGCCTTTAATTATGTCAACTAATAGTGATACAAGTACCGAACATCAGGCATAATTATTTGGGCATCTCATTAAGTGAGGACAAATAAAGCAATTGAAAAGAGAAAATTAACTATGCTTGAAACAAACAAGGAATTGAACTGTTGAGTTGCATACAGTGACTTACCTTAGCAGGTTGAAGAGGCTTAGCGCAGCTCCTACTTCTCTTGCGAGGCTCCTTCCTAACATCTTGTACTTGGAAATCCTCAATCTTATCTTCATTGCACCCCCTCTGCAAGGTGACACAAACTAGTTACTCGTCTCCTTGGAAGATAAATATGCATACTTTCCAGTCTGTGAACACAAAAGGATGAGATTATAACAAAACAACACCACATAATGAAACATGCCGCATCTCTTGCACTTGCACACAATGAAATGAGCATTTACTATGTCTGCACTATGTAAAAACTAGGCATACCTTCGAACTGGATCTCCAGGTACTCTTGGAGAGCCTACTATAGTGTACAACCAAACCTTTATTCACCTATGAGTTAGACAAGGCCCCACTACAGCAACCCTTAGTGTTTAAATCATTGACAAGCTCTGTTAGAGTGTTAGGTCAAGAACAGCAAGTAATCAAAGCAAACAGTCCTAGTATGGTTGGCTGATGCAAACAAGCAATTGAACAGATGTGTGAGCAAATCCTACATATCAAGAAAAGAAGCAAAGAAGGAGGCTTAAAGACCATCACTTGACTGACCAGATTTAAGGGGCATTTAAACATCATGTGCAACGTATGAACTAACATAAACATTGCATATTCCAGATTCTACAATGGAATGCACATGTGTTAGGTTATGCCATGTATGATGATGCCTAAATGTATAGATAGCAGGCAGGAGTGATTCATCATTGCACGCACAATTGAATTGCAGGTTAAGGGCCAGTTCGATTCGCCTTTTCAGGGTATATTATCAAAATAAGCTATAAAAGATGTAAAGAAGTCATTTTTGAGTTATGAGCTTGGGCTTAACTAATTTCGCTTTGGAGGGGGGTGTTTCGGGTAGAACCTCACTAAAAATTGAAGGGAATGGGAATAGTGAAATGACTCTGTTGTCTGCCTATATTATACTCAAAATGCAACTGCTCACGCCTGTGTCACACCTAACCCTCAAGTAAAAACAAACACGCAAACATTCATTGCCCTGCCCGCTTGCATCTCCTCTCCCCTTTCCCTCTACCTCGATCCCCTGCCTGCAGCACTAGGGTTCCTCCAGCGAGCCATCGCCACTGGTCCCATCTGGCCTGGTCCTCGACGATGCTATGTCCAGCTAGGCTACATGGCCGGCGGGTAGGGGCAAATCTCCCTGGCTGCTCCTCCCTCTGGCGCCGCCCCTCATTCTCATGGTCTCCAGCAGCTCCTCCACTGTGGTTCGTCCAACACACTACTCCAGCGGGCGCTGCACAACTACAGCTGATGCCACACTGTGGCAGAAGGCACCTTGTTCCCCCTCCCCTCCTCCCAGGCCATGGCCTTGAGGTGCTGTTGAAGGATGAGCTCATCCAACAAGGTGAGGATCTCCTCTGATTTTTTGCCAAATTTTCATTCTGATCCACTATATGATGGATTGCTATGAGCTGCTTCTGCTGCTGCTATATGATGCATTGCTATGAGCTGCTCCTGTTGCTGCTATATGATGAATTGTTATGAGCCGCTGCTGCTGTATGATGAGTTGTTGCTGCTGCTATATGATGAATTGCTATGAGCTGCTGCTGCTGCTATATGATGAGTTGCTACAAGCTGCTCCTGCTACTGCTATATGATGAATTGCTATGAGCTGCTCCTCCTGCTGCTATATGATGAGTTGCTATGAGCTGCTGCTGGTATATGATGAATTGTAGACTGCTGCTGCTGTATGATGAGTTGCTATGAGCTGCTGCTACTGCTATATGATGAGTTGCTACAAGCTGCTCCTGCTGCTGCTATATGATGAATTGCTATGAGCTGCTCCTGCTGCTGCTATATGATAAATTGCTATGAGCTGCTGCTGGTATATGATGAATGGCAGACTGCTGCTACTGTATGATGAGTTGCTATGAGCTGCTGCTGCTGCTATATGATACTTTCAGGTGGTGCTGCTATATGATAATAACCAGCCACTTGGACCATCGAATTTCAACAAATAATTGTTCTTCATTTAAATGTGGGTCATGCGTTCTTCGTTTAAATTAGGCAATGGGATCTCTATGGAAAACATTGAACAAAGTAGATTGTGCCAAGTAGATGGTATCTTTGTATTTGCATTTTGAGCAAATAGTGATGGTCTGTTTTCCTATCATATTAATTACTACACTGGGTTCAATTTGTGATGTTTGCAAGTCAAATTAATTTCCATATGTGCAACAAAATGAAAAATATATATAATGCAATCTAGACTTTCCACTGATCATTACCAAAGATAAGCTGAAAACGCAATGAAAAGAACTGGTTGGCGTATTACATGGAGCTTATATTCACAGGTGCTTATTTTCTTAGAATAACTCGTAATAACTGTCCCTAAGAAACTTGGCTAATAGAACTGGCATACAAATAACATGTCACGATGATTGCAATGGAGGAGTGACGTACCATAGCACACTGTATAGGCTCACCGCTGCCTCTCCTTTTTTTGCGACGTTCCATGAAATTGCCACATACATCTTGTACTTTTTCATTGTGTAACCCTATCTACAAGTTGACACGGCTAATTTCAGACATCTCTACATGATACTACATTGCATATCCCTTGCGCATATTTAAACCACCAATAACGATTGTGTGCTTACCATAAACTAGCCATGACTCTGTATGCTGGACTGGCAGGCACTCTAAGGGAGCTTAATATAGTGCATTGGAATTCCTACATGCCACCTACGATTTTGTGTAATGTACTACCCCTGTTCCTAAATATATGTCTTTGTAGAGATTCTAGTATGGACCACATACAGATGTATATAGATGCATTTTCGAGTGTAGATTCACTCATTTTGCTCCGTATGTATCCTATAGTGGAATCTCTAGAAAGACTTATATTTAGGAACGGAGGTACGAGGTAGTATCATGTATGACATCTACATATCTAATTTAGCAGCCAGTAGTAGAAATCATTGTCTACACAAAGGGATTACTGGCCGAAAATCCTAGCAAATCACGCTTGCAGGCACAGAACAATACAAGAGAGAGAGAGAGAGAGAGAGAGAGAGAGAGAGAGAGAGAGAGAGAGAGAGAGAGAGACGCGCTTACAAGATCATAGCAATGCCTCAGTCCAGGATCTTGGTTGGCCAAGCTGTTAGATCTAGAAGAAACATCGTCCTTGTAGTTTTTGCCAGCTGCATAACAGGTAACATCGACCGGTTAGTATATTTGAAGTACATCGGGCAGGTGATGCTGGACGGGTTTAAAGGTGACAAGTACCTAGGCCGTGGCGGGTGTTTGGCATCTCTCCAGACGGTGGGAATCAGGTTAGAAACATCGAGGGTGATGACGCTGCGCTGGCTGTCGGGGTCCGGTAAGGAGATCTAGAACCGTCGAGTAGGGTGTTTGTGGAGCGGATCTGGTAGGGTGGACTACGGTGTGGGCGAAGCGGATCTGTGGCTGTGGACGAGGGCGTAGGTGAAGCTGCTCCAGTGGTTGGGTTAAGGATGGTGTCGATGACGCGGATCTGCGGCCGTGGACGGGGCGTCAGAAGCTGCTCCGGTGGTTTGGTTAAGGATGGTGTCGACGATGCGGATCTGCGGCCGTGGACGGGGTGTCAGAAGCTGTTCCGGTGGTTGGGTTAAGGGTGGTGTCGACGGTGCGGATCTGCGGCCATGGACGGGGCATCAGAAGCTGCTCCGGTAGGTTGGATGAGGGTGCGAGGAAGAGGATCTGAGGCCGTGGACTTGTGAGTTGGCAAAGCGGCCCCGGTAGGGTTGAGAATGGTATAGGCGAAGCTACTCCGGTAGGGTTGACGCTGGTGTCGGCGAAGCGGCTCCGGTAGGGTTGAGGAAGGTGTCGGCGAAGCGCCTCCGGTAGGGTTGAGGAACGTGTCGGCGAAGAGGATCAGAGGCCGTCGACAGGGGCTTCGGTGGGGCGGCTCTGAGGGGTGTGGACGAAGCGTCTCCGGTGGGGAGTACGAATGAGCCACTGCAGATGCGCGACGGTTGACGAGAGTACCATTGAAGCAGATCCGGTGCCATGGACAAGGCCGGCACCGAATGGGTTGTGGTACAGTGGTGGATGAGCAGTCTACCTGTTTCTAGGGAAGGTGGGAGGGGTAGATGCGGCCACAGAAGCAGATCCGGCGAGGTGGACGCCGCTGGCAGTGAATGGGCTATGGTACGCCGGTGGATGAGCAGTCTAGGGTTTCGAGAGGGGAGGGGAGAAAGGGCGATGAAGTATGGACGGCGTGATGTAAGATGCTCTGGTGCTGTGGAGTTAGTCATTTTTGTGGGAGGAGGGGAGAGGAAATGGGGGTGGCGTGTAGTGGGGGGAACCGAAAGTTACCAAAGCAGCCCCGACCTATCATGTAGATGAGGGCGGTATTGTAACTATTGGTCTCCGTGCACCAAGGACAAAAGGGGGATTTCGCATGGTAAAGACTAAGGTGGCGGAAATTTTAGAAGGAGGCAGAAGATTTTGCCGCCCGCGGGATCGTTTGTATCCAGTTTCAACTAATTTTGGACCGTGCTAGCGGGAAGGTCATGCTAGACTGTGTACACGGGGCACGCGTCAGCAGTTAATAACTGGTGTGAAGTCCACCCCAGAAAAAAAGACAATAACTCGGGATGATGCGCCGATAACTTGGACGTTCACACGGGCGCGGCCAATCGTATGGGTGTAGTGGCACGTTCACAAAAAAGGGATCAAACGCTCAGCCTATGTATTCTCGTGTAAATAGATAATTTAATGCCATTGGTTATTTACTTTAAACATAATGCATTGACGTGTTAGTGTAGAGGCACACAAAAAGAAATGGATATTGTAGTTAGCTACTTAAAAGTGTTACCTCATATGATTACATAGCCTCCATTTCATAAATTGCGTAACGTTGAATTCATATATTAATATTACATATATATTACTTCAAAATAGAAACTTAAATCATCCAAGACTAATGAATTTGAATGCAAGAGTAACAATGGTGCATGTGCATGATAGCTACATTGGTTGAAGAAACATCACTGTAACTTTGGCATGCACAACTGAAAAAGGTTTATATAAATAGAAAAAAAATGTGATATGTGAGTGTCCAATCTTTATAGCATTGAATCGATATTGTACCTTTGGCCACGATACAAAGTAGATATTGACTTATGTTCAAGCGATGCATGTCCATGATCTCTAGATAGTGATACGTGAATGAATTGTGCAATCTCTCTCACACGCATACATATCTCATTTCCCTGTGGGCATCGGAATCACACACGCGCACTTCGTGTATTTCTCTCCCTCCGTCAGGGTTAAATTCGTCTTTCTACCCCGTCCTACATGTCTCTCACATATAAACACACACGCTCTCTATGTCTAACACGCCCACCCCTTTAATTCCGCCCACCCACAGCCACTAATGTCTCAAAGTATAATAATGTCTCTCACACATATGCTATCTATCTATCCCTTAATATAGCTAGATATGCGTCACACAAACTCCTTCTCCCTATTAGCAAGATGCCCATGTGCATTGCACGGAACATCAAGATGCATTTGTATGAGAAGTTTATCTTGTGGGGGAAAAGGATGAACGAGGGAATGCCTTATTTGGAAATGCGGAGAGGGGTGTGGGTATCTTTTTGCAAAATTGCCATATTTTCCTTCATGTCCGTCGGATATAAATCGGATGGCCTATATTGCAGGATGGCAGGAACACCATCATCACCAACTCTGTTTTTTTATAAGAGTAGAGATATGTGAGTGTCACTGCCCCCTCCCTCCCACACACACTTCCTAACACCGAAGGAGTAGGGTGACACCTCGATCTTGATACTAATCTATCGACTGGCTTCTCTCTCAAACATACACACACACACACACTACCCGGCACCGAAGGAGTAGGGTGACACCTCGATCTTGGTACTAGTCTATCGACTGGATTCTCTCTCACACACACACACACACACACACACACACACACACACACACACACACTACCCGGCACTGAAGGAGTAGGGTGGCACATCGATCTTGATAATAATCTATCGACTCCTCTTTCAAACACACACACACACACAGTCGCTAGTTGTGCCTCTGTGCCTACCGCGCACACTCTCGATACGTATTTCTCTCCCTCCCCCCCAACAATGACAGCAGAAGGGTGACAACTCGATCTGATCATAATCTGTCAATTGGTTTGTCTCTCAAACATTGTGTCTCGGTGCCTCGCTCGGTAGCCCCCTCGATATGTAGACTTCTCGCGCGCGCACAACTGTAGTGACGATGACGCTGAACCCAGTGTGCCTTGTTTTTACCGGCCTCATGTGATAGTTTTCACCCTGTTTTCTGTTAATTAACAAGGCAACCTTTTCTTTGTTACTACTCCCTCCGTTCCAAAATAGATGACTCAACTTTGTACTAACTTTAGTATAAAGTTGGGTCATCTATTTTGGAACGGAGGGAGTACTAGTGAATCTGAAATCATTCAGGGCAGACATAAAACATATCACTTCAACCCAATTATTGCAGCAACTACTTTAAAAGAAATTAGCTAGCTGCCCGTGCGTTGCACGGAACATCAAGATGCATTTGTATGAGTAGTTTATCTTGTGAGAGAAAAGACTGAATGAGGGAAGGCCTTATTTGCGAACGTGGAGAGACGTGTGGGTATATTTTTGCAAAATTGCCATAGTTTCTTTCCTATCTGTTAGATATAAATCCGACGGCCTGTATTGCAGGATGGCACACACACCATCATCACCAACTCTGTTTTCTACTCCCTCCGTCCAAAAATACTTGTCATCAAAATAGATAAAAATAGATGTATCTAAAACTAAAATACGTCTAGATACATTTCCTTTTATCCATTTTGATGACAAGTGTTTTCGGACAGAGGGAGTATTTGTCTTTTTAGAGATTTCAACAAGTGACTATGACCGGACCTTACCAACATACTCAAAAAAGTAGTCCATAATTTTGATGTTACCCTCTTTTCTTGGCGGTGCAGTGCCATGTGGATACCTCATAAATAAATCAAGGACAAATCTGACCCCTTCCTGAAAAGACATACGTAGCAAAATAAGTGAATCTACACTCTAAAATATGTCTACATACACATCCGTATGTGGTAGTCCATTTGAAATCTGAAAAATACAAATATTTAGGAACGAATGGAGTATATATAAGAGTAGACATGGAGATATATCTCCAGCATGGTCTACAACAAAAATGTGCTGGGCTGGTTAGCGTCGGATGCTCGCAACGCGATGACATGAGTTCGAATTCTATCTTTTAACTTTAGATTTGTATATTATATATTACTCTACTTATTTAATATATACTTCTTTTGCTACTGTACTAATAGTGGAACCCACAGAGTACTTAGAATATTAAGGATGGACTTGTTTCTTTTTAACTTTCTGTACGAAGCTGTAGTCACCCTGCAAGTCACGTGTACACTGTACATGCAATTAAATTTTTATAGAGGGACAATCATACATGCAATTAACTCAAATGGATTGGATGTCACTCTATTATTTCCAGCATAAAGAGCATCTCCAACGACAACCGGCAAATTTCCTCCCGCTTCCTTCCGCGGAGGACAACATCAAACGCCAGCGGCATACATTTTTACAACTCTAA
This sequence comes from Triticum timopheevii, assembly GCA_963921465.1. Taxonomy (NCBI): domain Eukaryota; kingdom Viridiplantae; phylum Streptophyta; class Magnoliopsida; order Poales; family Poaceae; genus Triticum; species Triticum timopheevii. Next base: position 251,643,636 of record OY997262.1, on the reverse strand, counting down.
CCAACCAGATGAAATTCGTGCAAACACGGACTGATTTCATATAAGCATGAAGGATTTCGTATAAAAAAGCCGGATCTTCATATAAACATGATGGATTTCATTACATTTACATGAACTAAGAGGTGCCAATCCGGCTCTCTTGTATAATTAATACTCCCTCCGTCCGGAAATACTTGTCCTAGAAATGGATATATCTAGACTTATTTTAGTTCTAAATGGCCGCCCGCGGAACCCTTTGTCTTCCTCATGTCCGTCAGACACTTGCGGGGTCGACGAAGGTCCTCGGAAGAGACGAAGCAGCAAAGAAACCACCTGAATCCGCGGTCGTCGCCTCGGCGGTGGCCTTCATGGGTCCCAAGTGGCGGCGTCCTCCCGTGTTCTACTTCTCCTCGATGATGGCGGCGGACAGGGAGAAGCTGGCCACCGACTGGTCGCTCTCCACGCACCCGGCTTCTGTCTCTGCCTGCATGGTGCTGCCGCAGGCACGGGAGGCGCGCCCACAGACACGGGAGGCGCGTCCACCGCAGACACTGGTGGCGCGGTACGACGCGGCAGCGATGGCGCCCGTACCGGCGTGCTCGCCGGCGTGCCGGCGTGGAGCAACTCACCACTCCTCATCGAGCTGAACTAGAGCAGCGAGTTGCTGAACCACGCGCCTGCTTTGGGCGGCAACTGGCTCCGTCAGGCCAAGCGAGGTTGGTGAAGCACCGAGCGGCCTCACCCGTATCCGGAGGGCTCGGCGGGCCACCCTGCCGGGTAATATGACGGAGAACGGCTCATCGAAAGCCATCGGAAGGGTGGAGAAAATGGTGAAGAAGGAGATGGGGAGCGGCGGAGGGGTCCGATTCTTGCCCGCTGTCTGTCTGGCCTCGTGTAAATAAAGGGCGGACGGTAGGAGCTTGGCCAGCGTCTGGCCTTGTTTAAACTGAGGGCGGACGGGAGGAGCTCGTCCGGTGTTGCGTTTAATTCCGGCCCGCTCATGAATGGACGTGTGGCCGGAGTAGGATTCTCGGTTTGCATGCGGGTTTAATGGAGGGGTTTAATGGAGGCGCCGGGCGTGCAACGGGCAGTGCAGTACTATTCGATTTGACAGCATTAATGAGCCGTCAAATCACAAAGGCCCTCGCCTCTCATGAAACCAACCGAGCTAGACTGCCCCGCCCTCTAGCCTTTTAAAAAATGTATATACTCCACTTTTGTACAGTTGTAGTATCGATGGATTGCGCCATGGAGCAAAACTTTAAAAAAAAAGGTGGTACATATAGAGAGCGCTCGTGAACTATGTGTCATACATGACAATAAATAAAGTACTACATGATACTTATATGATACATGGCGCAGGAGTACTAAGTATTATTAATACAGTTTTGCTAGAACTCATCTAGATGAGATATAATTTGGTCTCATTCATATTTTATAGCCATTGGATGTGATGCTATAAGATGCGTGTGTGCTGACGTGAGTTGTATTTGTTCTTGTGCAATGAACTGACTACTGCATGTCATGTTTGATAGTCTCAAGTCATTAAAAGCATACAAGCCCCACATCTCTTCTTGGTTGATTCCTCTATTTATGTCAAAAAATAAGAAACAACGTGAGAGTTAATGCACCACGCCTATGTGTTAGACTAGCCACAATGGTGAGTAACATACACATATCCCTAGACTATGTTACTACCTTCATAGTGGGTACTATCTCCGTCCTGGTTTATAGGTCCCTTTTATAGTTTGTGCCAAATTTTGACTAAAGATTTAACTAACTAAATGTTAATGCATGTCAAGAAAAATTATCTCATTGGATTCGTCTTTGAACATAGTTTTGAAAAATATAATGTTTGGTGACATGCGTGAACATTTTCTTAGTTTAATCTATGGTCAAAATTTCGCACGAAATACAATGGGGACCAATAAACCCGGACAGAGGTAGTAGTAACATAAGTGTGGTAACATGCAAAGCTTCATTTATTAGGTTATAGACTCATATTGCATTGGGACATGTGATGTTACAGTAACTAGCCACATAAGCAAATTTGCTGAGTTGGACTCGATGTTACTGCTGAAGTTACTCCCACGGTGGCTAGTCTTACTAGTATTTGGTTTTCGTAAGATGACTTATAATACTCACCTAGACGGAGGGAGTATTCGATTTGACAGCGGGCAGCGCAGTTCCCGATACGCCTTTAATGCAGACGAGGGAGGGAGTAGCGGTTCCCGATATGTTGAATGGCCAATGCATCCTCCTTCAATTAATGCATGAGGGAAGTAATGGGAGGAGGTCTGGAAAAAGAGGCTGCACGATGTGAATGCAACGTAGTTTGCCCTCATTGCCCTCATATAAAGGCACCCCTCCTCCATTCCAATGCATCTACCACATCGTAAGCACCTACACTAAGCGCAAAAGAGCTCGCTCCAGACCCATGGCGGCGATGCGCGTGAGCGGCTGCGCCAGATGGTCCACGACGCCGACCTGCGGCATGGCGCCAAGGATTGTCTCTAGACGGTGTTGGAGACCGGCTGGTGGATGGCCGCCGTCGACGCCAACTACGACTCTCAGTTGGACCAGATGATCGTTGCCACCAGCAACAAGTTCACCGTCCTCAAGAAGCTCGCGGACGACATCACCGTACTCCTCCAGCCTGCGCGCCCGGGCTCCTCATTGCCTGCCACCCTAATCGGCCTCCATGGCCGGAACCTCTTTCAAGCACCGGTGGCCCTGCGACTGCCTGCCGACGCCACGAAGAATGTCCACCTGGAGGTCGCGCTCGCCGCGAGGCGCCTCGCCCTGCAAGAATTCGTCGACCTACACATCCACGCATACGAGCAAATCGTGTACATAGGTATCTACAAGGCCAGTGAGGACACTACGACGTTGGTCTTCCTCAACCGGCTGGAAGCCTTGGATGCCTTTGTTGAGAAGCACCTCGACCTCGCCACAAAAGCCGCCGCTCCTTAGCCGCCGGACGGTGGCCCGGCGCACTAAGTTGAGGAGGAGGTCGTACGCTCGTGGATCGATCTTTCTTCTTGCCTTCTGTAACCACCACTGCGATCGCATCATCGTGGCCTTAATTCTTATTGTGCTGTTGCATTCTCGTTCCAGTCAATACCGACATGTGCGATCCCTTTGCTTAATTATATGCATCACTGTAACTAGCCATCCGTCAATTTATAAGTTGTGCTTATCTTTTCCATCAACTTCGTGCAACGCGCGGGATCTTGCTAGAAACACTAGAATATGTCTATATAATCCGTATGTGATAGTCCATTTGAAATCTCAAAAATGACAAATATTTAGGTACGGAGGGAGTAATATATTAGGAGTATATCAAAACAATAGTGATTTCTTTCAAGTTTGTGAACAAATACTACTATTCTACTACTTTGGATCCGTCGCAACGCACGGGCACATTGCTAGTAAAAGGAAAAGGTCTGCCACATTCACATCGCACCCCACACGCCCGGGAATCGGGAGTACAACACGGCCCCTCCGGCACGACACATAGCTTAGGGAAGGCGTGTTGCCTAGTAGTGGCGGAGCTTGAAGCAAAACGTTGGGCGTGCCAGTCTAGCCAGGCTATAGAAATTACCCTTGCATTGACGTTCCATGCCTCAAAACTGGATGTACAACTACGAAAATCTTGCTAGGTTGGGCGGGCCAGGGCATGTGTTGGCCCTCACGTAGCTCCGCCCCTGTGCCTAGCATTTTCACTTTCATGTGGGACCGCCCGTTGAGCAAACCGACACCCCGCCCGCCGCCGGGTTGGAAAACAGAAACAAGGGGAAGATCTAGCTGTAGCACGGAAGCCAAGAAATTTTGTGTCAGACGGGGCTCGTTGATAGAGTAGGAGCATTCCGTATTAGTACCACTCCTACCAAGTTTGTACTCCTAATACTATTATATTACTAGTACTACCACTATACAACTAGTAGATACATGCACGGCACAACATCGTAGGAACAAAAAACGGGAAGATCTTGTTTTGGGTGATTTATCTTTTTTTCAATCAACGTAGTATGAATAATATGATGTGGGGGCACCCATGAAGCTTATGTGGCTTGGTTGCATGGCTACGGAAGGCTAGAGAAAAATAAATAGATAATGTGTTTAGAGTGCACTCCACTAAATAGATATACTTTGGATCCATTGCAACGGACCGGCACATCTATATCTATACCCCCCTATATAGTGTGTGAAAAACTTTGAAAATTGGTCGTTGGATGAAGCCAATCCGACAGTACAAAGATGGCAAATCCGAGCACTACTGGCCATTGGATATCATCCACCAGATTCTGCCACATGTATAATCTAGAAGACTCCATGGTTGAACTTAATTCATGAGTAACTTTGCCACAACTAAGCTCAGGCAAAGTTATTAATAAGTTCTTCAAAATGAGAGCCACAAGTTGGCAAGCCTAAGGGGATATTGCCACATTTTGTGTGTGTATGTCATGTGGGGCCAGTGTGTCTTGAAACAAACACTCACCTAAGTTAATCAAACTTGCCTAACCTTACATTCCACCAAATTTTGCCACAAGTTGGCAAGCCTAAGGGAATCTTGCCACATTTTTTGTGTGTATGTCATGTGGGGCCAGTGTGGCTTGCCTAAGGTGTGGCTTGAACCAAACACTCACCTAAGTTAATCAAACTTGCCTAACCTTACATTCCACCAAATTTTGCCACAAGTTGGCAAGCCTAAGGGAATCTTGCCACATTTTGTGTGTGTATGTCATGTGGGGCCAGTGTGGCTTGCCTAAGGTGTGGCTTGAACCAAACACTCACCTAAGTTAATCAAACTTGCCTAACCTTACATTCCACCAAATTTTGCCACAAGTTGGCAAGCCTAAGGGAATCTTGCCACATTTTTTGTGTGTATGTCATGTGGGGCCAGTGTGGCTTGCCTAAGGTGTGGCTTGAACCAAACACTCACCTAAGTTAATCAAACTTGCCTAACCTTACATTCCACCAGATTTTGCCACAAGTTGGCAAGCCTAAGGGAATCTTGCCACATTTTGTGTGTGTATGTCATGTGGGGCCAGTGTGGCTTGCCTAAGGTGTGGCTTGAACCAAACACTCACCTAAGTTAATCAAACTTGCCTAACCTTACATTCCACCAAATTTTGCCACAAGTTGGCAAGCCTAAGGGAATCTTGCCACATTTTTTGTGTGTATGTCATGTGGGGCCAGTGTGGCTTGCCTAAGGTGTGGCTTGAACCAAACACTCACCTAAGTTAATCAAACTTGCCTAACCTTACATTCCACCAAATTTTGCCACATGTTAGAATCCAGAAAACTCCACATGTAGAAGCATAATGCACAAACCACCAGAATCTCATGCGTGCAATGCACGTGTACCTTCCTACTAGTACTAGTAGTAGTAAGAAACAAATTCCAGTTTTGGCACGAGCTCGTACTGTGGGAGCACCACAAGGCCTGCCGCAGGAGTTACATTTTCCTCTCGGGGCCCACGGGACCGAACTTCAGTGGCTTAGTGCCCGGCCTATGAGTCAATGCCATGTGGGCCTTAAATGCGGCTAGCCCACATGTCATTCTCATGGTGGTGGCGTGGTTCGCGACTCACTCGTTCGAGATGAACCGGCCGGTGGTGGCGTGGCCGTGGCGAGGGTACCACAGCTGGGCGTCGGGGCGTTACGAGGCGTAGATGGCCACACCGGCGGGTACTACATGTAGTACATAAGTACTCCAGCTGAGGATTGATGCCCGGGACGAAATGTGTCACAGCCGCTGGATGAAAATTCGATGGTGCGGGAGTACGGATCGGAGCACATCAGCGGAGCAGGCAAACCACGTCCAATCGGGTGTGTCTGTGGTAGAAAGTTGATGGTCACCGCAGTTTAGCTGGCCCGCATGTCATGCACACAAAGGCAGAGGAGCGGTGGGGCCGAGAGGGATGAGGGGCACGAACAATCCTACCATTCTGTCATTGACATGTGGGACGCATAAGCATGGGTCCCACCTATCAGCGAAGGAAAGGCAGGGCAAGGCAGTGATAGCCACGTCAGAGGATCCATGTCCACGTCGGGGGACGTCGTGCCGTGGGTTGGAGCGGCGTCGTGGGAATCGCGTGTGGGTGTGGCAGTGGTAGAAACAAGAAACGTGATGGTCGCCGTGGTTTAACTTCCATGGACAAGCTGTCGTGTCTGCTGACACATGTATATCAAAACTAGAGTGTTTATATTTCAAGCACGTGAACAAGTATTATTCTACTAGTTTGGATCCATTGCAACGCACGGGCCAGCACATTGGTAGTAGTAGTGTCCATCTCTATCTCTAGAGGCCTTCCCTCGTTCATCCTTTTCTCTCACAAGATAAACTACTCATACAAATGCATCTTGATGTTCCGTGGAACGCACAAGGATGTTTCCTTGGGGGTCTCTCCAGCGCGGCGTGGCCGTAGTTGCAAGTTGACGCCCCTTGAGATGCCGTATGAGTTTGATCACGTAGTAAATGCATTCTAAAGACTACTTCCATGTCCATTTCCTAATTCTCCCCCTGCCCACTGTTTCACAGGCTAGGCTCGGTGCGAGTGGAGATTGGCTTGCATATGTACGGGAGGGTACCAACATCAATTTGCACAACATTTACAACGGTGACACCGTTCCCGTAGAACCTTTGTCCAACATTGGGATCAGCCATGCAACGGGCCACCGCATGAATTGGTACGATGGAACCACGATGAGATTGAATAAAAGATAGCACGAACCTTGCACATGGCGGTCAAAGGCGGACCATGCTGTCTGCGGCCGATTTGTCGCCGTACGAGTAGGAAGACGCTGTGCTCCTTTCTAACCGCATCTTCGCGGTGACAAACCAGGGGACTTATTTTGTATGGGACACATCCTACGATATACTCCCTCTCTCCCAGTTTATTTGTTTTGAATCTTTTTGTTTTATAAGTTTCAAATTCAAATTTAGAGCTCCCCATCACATGTTGATATTACAATGTCCATTAAATCGTTGCGTGCATGTATAGTAAAGAAACAAATCTCGAGTTTGGCACGAGTCCGTGCTGTGGGAGCACTACAAGCCCTGGCGTAAGAGTTACATTTCCCTCTCAGGGCCGTCGGGACTAAGCTTCAGCGCCTTACTACACCTACCTTTGAGTCAATAACATGTGGACCCGATAGGTGACTGGTCCACATGTAATGCTCCCGAAGGCAGAGGGGCAGTGGGGCCAAGAGGGGTGAGCCGCAGGTCGGGGGACGTGTGGTTTCATGGATTCGAGCAGCGTCGTGGGAATCACGGGTGGCTGTGGTAGAAACTTGATGCTCGCCGCATTTTACGTGGCCCACATGTCATGCACACAAAGGCAGAGGGGCGGTGTGGCCGAGAGGGGTGAGGCGCATGTTGGGGGGCGTGGTGCCGTGGGTTGGAGAGGCATCGTGGGAATCGCGAGATGAAACATGATGGTCACCGTAGTTGAACTTCCATGGACAAGCTGTCATGTCTACGGACACATGCACTGTATACCGATCACTGGAAGGAGTAGCAGAGAAAGCTATATATGCGGATAAATAGTTCCTTATAGTCAAGCGGACCCACGCTACTACTGTTCCAAAGACATGCACACCATCGAAATAGTCCATCTATATCAATATACACCGAGAGGGAATAATTTTTTTTACAAGAGAGGAAATAGTTCATCCATCCATAATGCCCTCCTGCTGGTGCAGCATCTTCTTCTTCTTCTTCTTCTTCTTCTTCTTCTTTTTCTTCTTGTTCTCATTCTCTGTGGGAGACGGCTTCGCAACAAGCTCTTTGGACCTTGCAGCTATCTCGAACTCACACGGGCATCGAGGGCAGCATATTTTATCCGCTCGTACGTCAAGGGATAATTCTCCCATCCAGACGACCTTAATGCCACCGTCTCGTCACCCTTCTGAAGATTTGTACCAAGCACAAAATTTGCTACGTCGAATAGGGATGGTGTCTGTTTAGCACAATCTTCTACAGGAATTTTGATTGTGGTTTTTAGGTCAGCGATGCTTTTCAAATCAAGGTTGTACGGCTCCAGCTTCTGTTTGTCCCCTTCGATGGCTGCCCCACAGAAGTATACGTCCTCCCGAGACAAGAAATCGTGAAGCTCACCTGGTATGGAGGGCGAGTGTATGATGTGGTACACCAAAACATCATCTTCGAGGCACAGCTGAAGGACGGCGGCGTGCTGGATCTTCCCAGCGGCACGCTCCGTGTACTCTGCGTCGAGACCGATGACCCTCGTCTCTACCTTTTCGAGGGAGTTGGATACATTGTTGATCCACTGCCGAACAACCCTTGGGTTGACGGTGACGGTGGCAACTATGCGCATCGAGCTTTCGACGAGGACATGTTGGACGCTAAGAACTTGCATCTCGATCTCTTTCGCCATTTGGAACCGCTGGAACGGAGGGCTATGGTTTGGAGAATTAGGATTAGATGGCTAGTCTAACTGAAGTAGTAGATGATTATTTAAAGAGGTTAAAACAATGTGAACGTAGTGGGGTTTGGATGCAAATGAAGACGAAGGGGAGGTGAAGAAGCCGAGGCGAATCGGTTCCCAATGGAGAAATAAATGGGAGAAATGGCGTGCAGGCAGTTGATTAGACGGCTAGATAGACTAAACGAAAAGGCTATGCGGGTAGACTGAGGAGTCGTACCTGTTCGTGTACGTGCCCATCCTTCCTGATAGGTGGGACCTATGCAAATAGATAAAAAAATGTGTCGTAGCTTTTTATTTTTGAGCCCGTGAGTGGGAGACACAACATTCTCTGGTTAAGGAATACTCCCTCCGTTTAGGTGAGTATAAGTCACCTTATGAAAATCAGGTTTTCCCAAAACCTTTAGGCGTGGAGCATTAACTTCCTGCTCGATCCCCTCCCAGCCTCGTTAGCGAGCGTTCTCTTCCTCTGCTGCCGCGTTCTACCTTTCCATTTTTCCTCTTCTCAAGTGTGGAACGATCTGCATGCCGTCCTTGATGCACCAGAATGACCACTGCATGCATCGCGGCAGGGCGTTGATTGGGCATGCACGAGAATTTGGTTCTGCTCGCAATATGGATGATACCTGAACAATGAAGTGAACAGGCATGCTAGCACGGGAGACCTATTTCCGCTATACAATACTGGAGTACTCATGTTCCAACTAGTAGTAGTAGTAGTAGTACAACTGTGGTACACTTGATGGTCAAAATACTATTCATCCGGTCCTCACAGTGAAGTGACAACACCCTGTGCCTGACACTAGTCCAGGTGAGGCGGCGTGTTCGGGTTACCAAAGTCAGCCTCACCCTGTGCACTGTGCAGTCTGTCACCGCCACTTTACAGCACATCGGCGCCTCGCCTCGTCTCCCTCTCCGCTCCCATAGCACCACTCCATCTCCATCTCCTTCTCCGTCTCCGTCTCCGTCTCCATCTCACTGTGCCCCCGTGTACCGTCGCCTCACTCGCCTCCCCCAGTACCACTATTCCCTCGCTAGCCGCTCCAGCACCGACATCCTTCTCCCTCGTAAATCAAGCCCCCTTCCAAACTCCACCATGGCCGAACGCGAACTGCAGCATCCATATGAGCCGCGATTGGAGCAATCTCCCCAGTGACATCCTCGACCTCTGTTGTTTGTGTATGGATATGTTGACCGCCCTGCGGCTGGCTGCATGCTCGAGGGACATGCACACGGCCATCGTCGAAGCGAGGCCTAAGCTTTTCAAGACACCCTTCTTGCTGCTATCTGGTCTTGCGAGATTGGCTCACCATGATACAGACGCGTGCATGATGCCCCTCGACTTCAATCCGATCTCCACTAGCCGAAACTTCTTTGCAGGTATGTAGTGTGTCGTACTACATCATTTCCCTCGACATCGATCCGATCACCATCGCCCGAAACTTCTTGGCAGGTATGTACTGGGTCGGCATGAACTCCCACTGGATGGCTGCCTTCAGAGAAGACGGTAAAAAGTTGGTGCTCGTGAACTTCCAGACCTCCCATGAGATTATCCTTCCTCCGTTGGATTATATAGAGTATTACCATCGTGGTCCAAGTCATCTAGATTACTACGTCAGTTGGACGGACCATGTTTTGCTGAAGATTGTAATCTGCCAAGTACCCACATGACATGCGAATTATGCATACTTCAAGCTAATTGCCTTGTTCGACCGCGGACTCGCCTATCTTTACGCCGGTGCCTTTTTTAGCTGGAGACAACTCGGCTCGCAGTGGATCATCGTCAAAGCTGATACACACTTCTGTGATGCTATTGAACACAATGGCATCATCTACGTGATTGACAAAGCAGATGGCACCACGTATTGCTGGGACGGCGCATGTAAGTTGTTTCCTTCTCATGTTAATGATGACGCCATGACACTGTTTGAGCTTTTTTTGATGATTGGTATATCCCTGTTTGAGCAGAATTTGAGGAGAACTATGGAAATATATTAGAGACGCCGTAAATCAGCTATATTTGGAATGAGTTAATTCATGCGATTGTGACCATGTCATTACAGCCAATTTGTACCCTGAATAATCAAACGGTTAGGAATATATGGATATTATCCTTATTTTACAGTAATCTATATACTACTACTAAATATGAGTGTGTATCAATGTCCATGTTAGTTTCCTCATTTTCATGATGTAGAAACATGCACCACACTGTTGGTTTCATCTAAGCATACATTAGGGAAGTAAATGTGCATATGGCGAACTCTATATTTGGAAGTAGTGAAATCCTGCAATGCTTACCATGTGTACATACCTATATTCGCCCTTCAGCAATCAATGACTAGAATAATATCCTCACAAAATTTTTGCCCACAGAACACGAGTATATAACAATGCATGGTTTGTTAGTTACCTTGAAGAATTTGTTTGTGAGGACAGAACATGATTACATAACATGCATGACATGGTAGTTTCCTATGAAGAATCGATTGCGAGATAACATGAGTATAACCATGCATGGCACTTCTATATTTTCAAACCCAGTATACATTTCCCTGTATTTTCCTCCCAGTTCCAACAGGGACATATCAATGTTGTTTCTTGCATTATCCTACTCATACTCTGAACAATGCTGATCTTACATTAACAATGCCTGTCCTTTTTGATATGATGCAGTGTCCCTATAGTTACTGCCCTTTGTAATTACACCACCTTTGCCAAAAATAGGGAAGCACAACTGGTTCCTCGCTCGATCAGACGACGGCAAAAGACTGATGATCATTCGGACACATGAGCAGGAAAAGTTATATTGCAAAAACCCCATTGTATACAAGCACCGTGTAATACGTGAGTATCCGGACAGTGGCTGTTACGTCTATGAGCAGGATACCAGCTTGTTGGGGCCTTTAGGATTTTTTAGTTGGAGGCGGGTAAACAACCCTGGTTCACATTCTCTGTTTCTTGGAGTCAATTATTCGATTAACCAGAAGATAACCGTTGGCAAGGACCTTGATGGCAGAGAGGCTCTGTTTGTGTCACATCCCTAGTTCTAGTATGCACTTGTACTAGCTTGGTTGCTGCATCATGTTTAAATTTCATTTAAACCTGAAATGGGGATTGCTCAAACCCTAGCACCAGATCAAATCAACTAGGTTCAAATAAAAATATTCTCAATGAACCCAAAATGCTCTTCAGAAAAGTTCATTATTTTTGGATTGGTCTAGAAGCTCTCCCAAAAATGGTGCACATTTTCCTAGGACATTCTGGATTTTTGAATTAAATCATTACCTATTTGCATTTGGGCATTTAAATACTATAAAATATTGTAAATGCTCAAATAATCCCAAACTGAAATGTTTGCTGTAGGATATATTTCCAACAGTGGTCATGAGCAATTGCATGATTTTTGGGATTGATTTAGTATTTTTAATAAAGCCACAAAGCTGCAGAAAAATAGAAACAGAAAGAATTAGAAAGAGAGAGCGAGAGAGAATACCTGGCCACCTACCTATAGCCGGCCCAGCTCCTGTACCGGCGCAGCTGGCAACCCAGCCCAGCTCCACCTCCCCTGTCGTCTTCCTCCTTTTGCCAGGAGGATGAAGGGCGCGTGCCCGGCGCGCGAGACCACACGCCGGCCACCTCCTGCTTACCTGCTCGCTGCTAGAGGCACCCGAGGATGCCATGGACCCCCCGGGTCCTCTCACTTCTTCCCCCGTGCTCATCCCCTCCCCTGTTCCTCTCGCGCGCACCCACCGAGCGCAGCCGTCGCCGCCGACGAGCACCGCTGTGGCCACAGCCACTGCCTCGCCTCGCCGATGCTCTCAGAGGCTCCGCCTCGACCCCCTCTTCCTCCTCACCGAGCCACGCCCCGCGGGAGCCCCTACAACGCCGCCATCGGCCCCGTCTTCTTCCTCGGACTCCGGCGATCGCTGTCATCGCTCCGTCGTCTGCAGGCCTTCCCCCAGCCCGACGAGTACTTCAATCAACACGCTGTGAGCCCCCGGTCATTTTCCCCTAACGCCTCGTCCTTTTGCACACCGTAGCATCGTGTTCATCGAGGCCGAAACTCACTTCCGCCCGAGCTCGTCGCCGGTGTCAGTCCGGTGACCCTTTGGTCATGCTAGCATGCCCAATAGCCTTGTTAGCACGTGCAGCCGCCGTAGATGCCAAGCAACGCACGCCTTGCTCACCGTATCGACGAATCCGTCGACGCCCGAGCTCCGGTCGCCGCTGACCTCGACGCCGTCGTCGTTTCTGGCCGCCCCAGCAGGTGCTGCTTGCAGCGTTGGATGCGCGCGAGTTCCAGCTCCGCGTAGATGCCCTCAGCGCGCCCAGCCGCGGCCTATAGCGCCGCCCCGACCAACTCCGGCGAGTTTCCGCCGCTGCTGTGGTCGCCGGCGTCACCTGCTGACGTGGCGCCGGTTAGTTAGTGCTAATGACCACTATAAGCACCCCCATGAGCCACTGCCATGTGGGCCCCCGAGCTTAATTAGGTTAGTATAATTTTTCTGTTAGATTAGTGCTAATGCTGTGGACCCCACGTGTCAACTTTGACTCTGGCCCAGTCAGCATTGACCGGTCCCACCTGTCATTCACTCAAGCCAGCCCCGAGTCACTGACCAATGGGCTCCACATGTCAGGTTTGACCTGCAGCAGCGCCTGTTGACCTGCTGACGTCACAGTGACATAGTGCTTACGCAATAAAGCATTTACTGGATTTATTTTTATATAGGAAATTCCAGAAAATGTAGCAAACTTCAAAAATTCATAGAAAATAATCTATAACTCAGATTGGAATAAGTTATATATGAAAAATGATCAGAAAAATCCAACCTATCCATCTGTACTGGTTTCATGCATGTTACAGCAACCTAACCTTGCTGTTTAGATGAAACATTATAATGCAGTTATATGAGTTCATAGCTTAGGCTTGTATTTGAATCTTTGATTCAAATAAGATCAAACCACTCTGGTTTTAGTTGCATTAGCCTAACACACAGCATATTGACATGTCATGAGCATGCATCATATTGTGCATTGCATTGATTGTGTTTCCTTCTATGTTGCCGGTATTTGTCCCCTCTCGTTAGACGTGATATCGACGACGAGATCGATGACACCGATGAAGAGCTATACTATCTTCAGAAGTGCCAGGCAAGCAAAAACCCCTTGTTCATTTCGATACAATCCTATTCTCTCGCTCCTGCTCTCTTTTACTGCATTAGGACAACAACGATTCATCTGTTACTTGCTGCGGTAGCTGAACCCCTTTATCCTCTGCATGACCTGTCATTGCCACAGTAAATAGATGAAACCCACTAGCATGAGTAGGAGTTGTTTGAGCCCTGTTGTGCCTACTCATTCATGCTTGTTTGTCATGCCTGCTACTGCTTAGAGTTGAGTCAGGTCTGATTCATCGGGAATGAATCAGAGGTGTGTGAACATGTCCTACTATGTGTGAGCTAAGTGTGTGAACACGATTTGGTAAAGGTAGCGGTGAGAGGCCATGTAGGAGTACATGGTGGGTTGTCTCATTGAAACCGTCCTCAGGAACTGAGTTCTGTGTTTGTGATCCATGAACAGTTACTACCACACATTTGGCTCCGGGCACTCCAAGCTCTCTCGACTTATTAATCAACTTGATCTCTGTCCAGGAGTTGCAACTAGTTTCTGGTGTTTGTAGGTAGTGTTAGTAGTCTAAGTGGCACCCGGTACAGGTGGGCTTGGGACAGACTAGGCACCATGGCACGGTGTACCAAGCGTAGATCCACCCGTCGAGGTGGGCTTGGGAACCCTGCACACATCGTTTGGGGCCGTGAGCGACACCCCGGCCGGATCTCCTTGCGGATGGAACCCGAATAGGCGATAAACCTGGACTAGAGACTTGTGTGGTTAGTCAGGTCGTGGCCGACTCCCTCGCCAGGCTTCCGCTTGAAGGTTGCCAAGATACACGAGGTGTACATGGCGGTAAGTGGCGAGAGCGTGTGTGAAGAAGTACACCCCTGCAGGGTTAATATGATCTATTCGAATAGCCGTGTCCGCGGAAAAGGACTTCTGGGTTGCCTGTACAGTTCATAGACAAGTGAAAGTGGATACTCTAAAATACGCAAGATAAGCGTGAGTGCTATGGATGGCGTTCTCGTAGGGAGACGGGAGCGGATCCATAGTGGTGTATTGATATGGTGAATATGTGGACTCGTGTGCGCCACCTCAAAAGAGTTACTTGCAGTCGTAGTTTAGGATAGCCACCGAGTCAAAGCTGGCTTGCTGCAGTTAAACCCCACCATCCCCTTTGTTGATAATGATGCATATGTAGATAGTTCTGATGTAAGTCTTGCTGGGTACATTTGTACTCACGTTTGCCTATTTTATGTTTTTGCAGAGGGACCTCAGTCTCGCTAGTAGTTCCGCTTGGACTTCGACGTTTAGCTTGTTACCTCAGCTACGATCTTGTGCCCTCGGCAGGATCTGGTAGTTAGTCAGGCTTCTCAGCCTTTTTCATTTGTAGTTGTCTGTACTCAGACATGTTAAGCTTCCGCATGTGCTTTGACTTGTATGCTCTGAAGGCTGGGTCGAGAGACCCATGTTTGTAATATCTCGCTCCTCGGAGCCTATTGAATAAAATATTTGAGTTGTAGAGTCATGTTGTGATGCCATGTTGTATTTGCACATATCGAGCATATTGTGTGTATGTTATTGAAATGCTTGGTATGTGTGGGATCTGACTATCTAGTTGTTTATCCTTAGTAGCCTCTCTTACCGGGAAATGTCTCCTAGTGCTTCCACTGAGCCATGGTAGCTTGCTACTGCTCCGGAACACTTAGGCTGGCCGGCATGTGTCCTTCTTCGTTCCTGTGTCTGTCCCTTCGGGGAAATGTCACGTGATGAATACCGGAGTCCTGTTAGCCCGCTACAGCCCGGTTCACCGGAGTCCTGCTAGCCCAGTGCTACAGCCTGGATTCACTCGCTGATGACCGACACATTCGATGCTGGGTCATGGATGCCTGTCCCTGTAAGTTTGTGCCACTTTGGGTTTACGACTAGCCATGTCAGCCCGGGCTCCTTATCATATGGATGCTAGCGACATTATCATATACGTGTGCCAAAAGGCACAAACAGTCCCGGGCAAAGGTAAGGCGACACCCGTGGGAATACCGTGCGTGAGGCCGCAAAGTGATATGAGGTGTTACATGCTAGATCGATGTGGCATTGAGTCGGGGTCCTGACAGCTTTGGTATCAGAGCTTGACTGCCTGTAGGATTACCAAGCCAAACTGGTCGAAGTTGTGTCTAGAAATTCTTTAGTTATATAAGGGAATTGATTGTGGGATGGAACGTAAGGCTCTTTTTACTCCTTATCCCTTATGCCTTCTGATCCGAGTCATCTTATCTTTCCTACGGGGTTAAGGAACTAGGCTATCTCTTCTTTCTATTAGGATCACGTGTTACTAATCCGTAGATTTATAGGATTGTTGGACTCAAGCCTCAGTTCTATTCTTACTACCTCTGCGTGTTCATAATTGATCTCGGAACCTTGATATTGTGATGTTGAGTGGTTATGCCACCATTTTGCAGCATGTCTTAAATCCTCTTAAGCATTTACAACCGTTATGCTGTCCGAGTCATCCCAGGTTTCTAAATAGTCTGATGCATTTGCAAATCCCGTCTTACCATTTCAAAGTTCCTTTGTGCCAGTTCAACCACACTAACTAGTGTGTTGAGGTACTTCATTGCCTCGACATTTATGTTGGATCTATTATTATGACCCTAGGTGTCTAGAGTATCACCTAGTAATTTAGCCATGTTTTGTGTTCCCAGTGTGATGATTCTGGCCATTATTCTCGAAAGCATCCCGTGGTGCCATTTAGCTAGTAGGTATTCTAGTCCTGGGTTTTGAACCCGAGATTCACTCCACCTACTCCATGTTTATAGTGTTTGCTAGTCCCTTCAGGATATTAGTAACCTTGTGATAGCCTCGAGGTTCATGGTATATCGTTCTTCCAAATACCATGAACTACTTATGGCAGCAGTTCCTCGTTGAACCAAAAGATCTCAACCAGAGTGCTCTTGATGAGTTCTTCTCTCTATATTGTGACTCTGCCAGTTCAACCTTTCTGCATGGGTTATCTGGAAGAAATATGTTGAACTCGTTCGACATGCTAGTCCATGCATCCACAACTCAGAAAATCATATGTTCTCTTGGGTTGTCCCTCTTTAATTGTATTCCGACCCTCGTCTATCAATTGATAGTCAAGAGTATGCGTGCATTCGTTCATCGATGTCTATTACCCTTGTGGTCCGTCAAGCCATTCTATTCCAGGATGACTAGGAGAAACAAACTCCAGCACCTCATCCATTTCTTGGACTGGTCAAAGTAGTTGTAATCCGCAGATCAAAATGCCAATCCAGCTTTTGATTCTGTTCCACCCCGAAGTATTGCCCTCTTTTTGTCAGGAATATCATGAGAATTGCACCACCTCTTATGAACTCTTGGTATAGTGATACTTCTCGCCATCATTATTCATTCCTCGGTTCCGTGTTGTCACAGCTGGAATGCCGACAAGTGAATCGTGATGTGTGAAATCAATACTCCTAGCAACCCCGTTGCTTGGTGGTTAATGGACGATAATATCATTCTTGGTGAGTTGATTACGGAATCATCATTCCAAGATTGATCATGCTACCTAGTCCTTATTTCGGTGCACTCTTCAGTCAATGAGTTAGGATTATTCAATTCCTTGCTTATTTGATCATATCGTCTTGCTCTGAAAAACAAGGTTGTTCTCGAGCTTAGTAACATATCGGTGGTTTGTGATTTTCCGAATACCTTGTCGAAAGTATTACCAGGTTGTCCCCTGACTGTTATGTTGAGCTCGTGATCAAGTTGGTTTTCCTCTAAACCAGCCATTCTCCAAGAATCTGTGTTGGATACCCCTGAGCTAGTTGGCTAAGCTAAACAACAACTTGGAGAGTTGGAAGGTAAACGCTTGCCTAACTTAGTTCGTTCTATGGGATATCCTTGTGTGTGTGTGTGTTGAAGAGAGATGATATCCCCATCGATTGATCTTCGTGATCAGTTGTTGGATCTATTGCCTTGTCAAAACTTTGACTTGAGTATGGGCTATCGTCAAGTCAAATCAGAACCAACGATGTTCGTAATGTTGTCTTACTCGTGGTTGATCCCTCGAGCATACACCATTACATCGTTTGGTCTGACCAATGCTATCACCGTGTTCACATAATGGTGGGAGTCCAGTGATATGGAAATTCCGATGAGTTGTTGTTGAGCCCATCAGTAGCATTTTGTCTCCTCCATGATTCATGTTGAACATCCAGCTGGTGTTGGAAACTTGTGTAAGCATTTCCTTCATGTTCCGTTCATGAAGTATATGTTTGGATGAAAGAAGTGACTTCCTCTCATTCATGTGCATTCAATGCAAGATGCCGCCATGAATTTGAGAAAGTTTGTTTTTGTTTCCTCTGGAATCATCACAAGTCAGTTATGCATGTGTGAATGTATGCTATGGTTTGGTAGATTAATTACCTCCACTCCATTGTATGCCCTAGCACAACAAGCCACTGATTGATTTGTCCAAGGATAAGAAGTTCAAATGCTATTCCCGAAGGGCCCAGAAGGACATGCACAAGACTTCGTTATTTCAATGATGGTTCCCAATCTGAACTCGGTAGTGTTTTGTTGTAAGACTACCATGTGGTCATGTTTGTCTGGGACAACGTGTTCACATGCTTGTAGCAGAACCAGCTCATGTTTTGGAGCTTGCTATCGCGGTCCATTTCCCGAGAATCTCGCAACGTTATCTTGTCGGTTTGTGTTGCAAACTTTCTTTTTTCTTTCTAGACTTGAAGAGTCTAGAATATCCTGACACCAACCAGATCTGGATCTCAGGCAGATATGATGGTTGGAACATTTCCCAAGAACTATAATATTGGTCTCTCTGTAACCCGGTAAAATGGATGTCGTGGCCAACACACCCAGCCGGAAGACCTATTATTGTAGTATCTTGATTGAAGAAGTTGGCCACCTCCCCATAAGGACTTCGTAGGACCCTAATTGTTCCTTATGGATTCTTGTGCTCCCGAAGTCTGACCTTTTACTTGATGGTCTAGATATCAAACCATATCTATGAATGGGTTACGCTAGCACATCAAGGAGAACATTAGAAGCGGAGTGCTAAATGTCTCTCGGTCGATCATCCAGATTTTGTTCCCTTGGCCCCGCTAAGGTGAAATCTGAGAAGGTTATCTTCCTTTGCCTCTGCATCGTCCATCGCTGTTCATCATGGTAGTACGTTGTGTTGCCAGGACCCTTGACACGGATATTGGTAAAACCCTGATGAATATGGAAATGCTCAATTATTGAGAGCACGCACAAGCGCCAGGTGTTATCATCGGCACTAACTGAGATTGCTCTCAGTTTCCTCGGTTATGCTATAACTTTTCAAACAGTGGACCCACTCTCTACTGTTGAGCTTCTCCCCAGTTACTAAAATCATCCCTTGTGTTGTTTTCAACAAGGTAATCCACATCATTCATTCTAATCTGGGTATGCCATTCTACCGAACCCCTCCAAATGATCGCTCGAGAATTGCCTTAGGCTGGTATAAAGAGTTTCAATGATCTCTGAATCAAAAGTAATTCTTTTTGCCACTTAAGGGAAATTCAACGAGTCACCTTCCCCAAGGTGCCCATTATGGAATCATGGCAATTTTCCTTGCTACTATGAAACCCCCGTCAAACTGTCCTTCCGCCCTTTCCAAGGTGTGTTTTGCCTCTCAGATCAAGAGATGCCCTGCGTCTCATTCCGTGAGTTGATCCTATGATCATTAAGATGATCCATCATTGTAAAGTTGTCTCTGTCCTCATGTTTGATGAAGATCTCGAAAGCAGAGTTGTCAAGACCAACATGATGCAAGGAATCAACATTCTTATGACGTGCAATTTGGATCGTGAAGATTGTGTTAGTTTGTGTCACGCCCAATATGCGATACTATCCTAAAGAGACTCGAAGGTCCCACCAAGGATAGAACCGCATATTGATATGCTTTTTCAAGGTGGATATCATTACATCAACATTACATTATAGATGGGGTTACATACAAGAGGCATACAATGCCACACGAATACAACATCATCTTACATAAGAGCACCATCCGACTACGGATGAAACACAAACAGAAACTCGAACGACATCCACCCTGCTAGCCCAGGCTACCGACCTGGAACCTATCCCCTGATCGAAGAAGCAGAAGAAGAACTCCAAAACAAGCAAACATCGCTCTCGCGTCAAGATCATCGCATAACCTGTACCTGCAACTGTTGTTGTAGTAATCTGTGAGCCACGAGGACTCAGCAATCCCATTACCATGGGTATCAAGACTAGCAAAGCTTAATGGGAAAGGAAGGGGTAAAGTGGTGAGGTTGCAGCAGCGACTAAGCATGTATGGTGGCTAACATACGCAAACAAGAGCGAGAAGAGAAGAAAGGAACGATCGTGAAGCTAGCAATGATCAAGAGGTGATCCTGAACTCCTACTTACGTCAATCATAACCCAAAACCATGTTCACTTCCCGGACTCCGCCGAAAAGAGACCATCACGGCTACACACACGGTTGATGCATTTTAATTTGAATCAGGTGTCAAGTTATCTACAACCGGACATTAACAAATTCCCATCTGCCACATAACCACGGGCACGACTCTCGAAAGTTTATACCCTGCAGGGGTGTCCCAACTTAGCCCATGATAAGCTCTCGCGATCAACGAAGGATATACCTTCTCCCAGGAAGACCCAATCAGTCTCGGAATCCTGGTTTACAAGACATTTCGACAATGGTAAAACAAGACCAGCAAAGCCGCCCGATGTGCCGACAAATCCCGATAGGAGCTGCACATATCTCGTTCTCAGGGCACACCGGATGAGCAAGACGACGGGTTGGCATAGACCCTGGTTGCCCAGGGGGCGCCGGACATCGCTCGGTTTGGACCAGCACCCGGAGGAGCACTGGCCCACGGGGGGGGGGGGGGGGGGGGTAAAATAAAGATGACCCTTGAGTCTGCAGAACCCAAGGGAAAAAGGCTTAGGTAGGCAAATGGTAAAACCAAGGTTGGGCCTTGCTGGAGGAGTTTTATTCAAAGCGAACTGTTAAGGGGGTCCCATAAATCACCCGACCGCGTAAGGAACGCAAAATCCAGGAACATAACACCGGTATGACGGAAACTAGGGCGGCAAGAGTGGAACAAAACACCAGGCATAAGGCCGAGCCTTCCACCCTTTACCAAGTATATAGATGCATTAATTAAATAAGAGATATTGTGATATCCCAACATAATCCTGTCCATCATGGAGCAATCTTCAACTTCACCTGCAACTAACAACGCTATAAGAGGGGCTGAGCAAAGCAGTAACATAGCCAAACAACGGTTTGCTAGGAAGGGTGTCAAAGGTTAGAGGTTCATGGCAATTTGGGGAGGCTTGAAGAAAAAATGATAGGAAGCATAAGCATAGCGATAGAACGAAGCAACTAGCATAGCAATGCTAGTAGTGAGATCCAGGGTAGCGGTCATCTTGCCTGAAATCCCGCTAGGAAGAAGAACGAGTCCATGAAGAAGGCAAACGGATGTAGTCAAACGAATCCTCACAACTCCGGAACGAAACCGAAGCTAACGAGAGAAGCAAACCGGAAAGAAGCAAACAACATGGTAAACAACCATCACATAATCATGGCATGATGCACAACCAAGTATGATGCATGTCCGGTTTAATGAGGCATGGCATGGCAAAGTGCAACAAACAATACTACAAGTTAAGTGGAGCTCAATATGCAACGAGTTGCATATTGACGAAACACCACATCTGAGTTATTTAGTTCGCTCTCGTTTACGTACACAACAATGTTAAATGTTGTTAAACATGGCAAGGGGTGAAACATAAGTAAACTAACTATCTAGGCAATTTAAATGAGGCCGGCAACAACAAACAATAATTCCGGAAAATCCTCATATGCAATTTATGAATTTGCTACTGTTCTGCCCTAAACATATTTTAAAATTGTTAAACATGCAAAGCAAGTGTACCAAGTTAATCTATGCATTTTTTCACCCCATTTACATATAAAGTTTATTAAAATCGGAGCTACGGTTATTTAGTTATGAAATAAATCATTTTAACATGGTAATTGAGCAAATTTAATCAAACAGCATTTTAAACATTTAAAACATGGATGAAAGCAGCAAATTGTGAAACTAGATAAAATTCCAAGCATTTTACATATATAGTTTGTTTACTTTGGATGCATGCATAATTAGTTATTAACAATACAAAACAGGGGCATTTTCTGAAAATAAGAATGCATTGGAAAAATGTTAAAATACACAGACTGGGAAAAAAATATGCGCGGGCCGGATTGCAGCACAGTGCAGCGGCCCAGAAGCGAATGGGGCCTAATGCACGCTTGAAAAAAAACAATACATAGGGGAAAAGGATTTGAGGCTCCCTGGGATTTGATCCCAGGACCTCTCGGTCGTGAGCATGCGCGCTGACCAGCTCGGCTAGCCGTGCGTTGGTGATGCAAAGAACTCCCTGGCCCCTTTGAGCATGTTTCAGCAGATCGAGTTGGCCATGGCTGCACAACGACAACCGACGGCGATGTCGCCGACCAAAGGCAGCGGCTTCTGCAGCAGCAGAGACACCGGCGGGGGTGCGGAAATAGGTGAGGGTGCGCGTGTTCGTGCAGGGAGCGGAGGAAGGATGCCGGAGCTCGAGCCTCGAGCTGGAACCCTTCTCGGCTGCGGCGCACAGTCAGGCGAGGCATGAGCAACAGCGGCTGGTGAAGCAGGGCAACGGGGGTCGCGAGCGAGATGGCGTGTGCTGCGAGCGTAAGTGCTGAGTGTGGATGCATGCACAGGTGAGACAAGCAGAGGCTAGAAGCCTAGAACACGAGCTCGAGCTCGTTGCCATGGTCGTACTTAACGGACATGGCCTCGGACACGATGGGATCGGCGGCTAGCGCGTCGAATCAAACCAGAGAGAGAGATGGAGAGGATCGGAGCTTCACCGTGGGGGTGCCGCTGGAGTCGTACGAGGTCACCGGAGATCGGAGACGGCGGGAGGATGCGCTGATCGAAGCGGTGCTCGGCTCCGTGAAGAAGAGGAAGCAGGGGAAGAAGACAGCGACGGGGAGGTAGACGGACTTGGCGATCCTTGGGCGGGGAAGACGTCTGAACGGAAGTAGTCGACGTCGAGGAAGAAGATGGACATGCCGGAGATGACCGTGGTGGCCTCCGTCCACGCAGGCAAAGGCGAAGCTCTCGGTGGTGCCCTCTGTTCTCTGTCTCTTGAGGAAGAAGGAGAAACAGGGGAAGGGAAAGGGTGGCGGCGGCGAGAGGGAAACCCTAGGGGGCGCGGGCTTGGGGCTATATAGGGGAGCGGGACGTGCTGGCCTCGACGTCCGTGAAGCAGAGCTCACGGCGTTGGCGCTCCTGAAGGCAGAGGAGGGAGACGGCGCTGTAGCGGAGCAGGTGGCCATTCGGCCTGGCTGGGCTGGGGAAAGAAAGGCCCAGGTGGGCTGCGGGGAGTGAGTGCTGGTGGGTTGCGCTGTTGCCACTGCTGCTTCTCTTCTTCTCTTTTCTTCAGGCAGAAAACAAGACAGAAAAGCACAGGAATAATGGAGAGGGTGGAGAGAGATATGAGAATATCCCTGGAGTCCAGAATTTGTGCAGAATTTTAATAAATTGCTTTGAGCATTTTTAAGGATTTAAAAATAATTCAAGTTTGAATTATATTCGAACTTGAGCCATTTTTTTAACCCAACCAAAACACTTTCAAATGGGCTGAAAATTAGCAGAGAGGATGTAGGCAAAGTGCAGGATTTATAGGAAAAGAATGAACGTTTATTGAGGACAGAAAAATGCCACTTGCAAGAAATGTGTGAGAATTGAAAGGAAGAAGCTAGCGATGGGGTGATGCACTTGATGATGGTTTAGATGGAAGGGAAAGATGGAACAGCAAAGAAGATGAGGAGAAGGAGTTCACAAAGATAACAAGCACACGACAAAGATCATGATGCAAATGCAACAACAATGACAAAATGCAATAGCACATCATGAAGCATATGACAAAGCAAGATGATCATGGCAACAACAAGGATGGCAAAATACAATTAATAAATAGCATGATGCAAGAAGCAAAATATGACAAGCACTCAACATGAACATAGCAACAAACATAATAAACACACGACAACAACTAAAATAAATGGAAGGCAACTCAAGCATCGGTCTCGGGGCGTTACAACTCTCCTCCACTAACAAGAGATCTCGTCCCGAGATCTAGGATGGCACCAGAGGGAAAAGGGAAGAGGAAGATAAGAGGTAAACTAAGTTGCTTCTTTGACGAACGAGTGAAACCACGAACCTTGAGAGGTTGAGCAATTTAAAAGAAAGAGTACAACAGAGATGAACGAGATTGCAAACAATCCGGTAGAAAAGAGGAACAAGGAGTATTACGAGAACTTGAAGGTTGAAAGACATGGAAATAAGAGCTTCACGAACGAAAAGAATGTGACCATCTCGGTATAATGAGATAGCCAAGGAACAAGAATGACAAAATTTGGACAACACTCCGGTAGAAAAGAGAAGAAAACTTGCTGAGATGAAAAGATATTGAAGAGATGATACAACACTCCGGTTAAATGGATAAGCCAGAAAAGAAGACGGTCCTCACCAAACGAGGTGATGGGTGAAGAGCACAACATCACAATGCCTCCGTAACGAAAGAATAGAAGTTAGACCGTTGAGATAAAGGGACGGAGAAGAAAATGACAACTTGTGCCACAAATGAGCTTGGAAAACATCCTTGCAAAGAAGAATTGAACGGAGTTGTTGGAAAATCAACAACAAAAAGCACAAGCTTGTTATGGGCTTATGGCAAACATCTCAAAATGATGAGGTGACAACCGGCCACTTACAGAAACAATTGATTGGTTGAAATCAATGAAGATAAGAGAAACTTCTTTCACCAAGAGGATAATTGGAGAACTTGGGTCAATGATAAGCACCACAATTAGCAACATTCCTTTGGGAAGACTTTTAGATGAATTCTTTACCAAGATAACTCCAACGAAGAGATTGATGGATTTAAAATACCTCATTCTTGACAACATATGATTCATGAAACATGAAGGAAATTGTCAAGAGTGACATAACACCACCTCAAAAGATAAGGTAGAAAGAATTGCACTTCGGATGCAAGATGAAGAATGCTTGAACTCCACAAAACAAAACATGTGTTTAGCACCATGTTTATTTTATAGTAAGCTTGGTGGATCTTAACTTCAAGAGAAATCTTGAAGAACAAATCGAGAATGAAAGGAATCCTTGACAAACCATCATGTAGAGCCTCCATGAAGAACTCCGCTAAAAAAGGATGATAAAAAGAAGGAGAAGTTGACAACACAAGGTGAAGCCTTGCGATGATTTAGAAGGAGCTTCGCGACGAGATAATTGAGAGAGCTTGGAACTCCGGAAAAGAAAAGATGAAACATCTCGAACCGAGAAATGTGACATGATGAACAACTTTGGAAAGAAGAAACTAGATCACTTGGATGAAACAATAATAAGAAT
This sequence comes from Triticum timopheevii, assembly GCA_963921465.1. Lineage (NCBI taxonomy): Eukaryota > Viridiplantae > Streptophyta > Magnoliopsida > Poales > Poaceae > Triticum > Triticum timopheevii. The sequence goes on along the minus strand of OY997262.1, from coordinate 251,618,565 downwards.
TACGTTATGCATATCCTTCACCAATTTAAATTGATGACAAGCAACGGATTTGGCATACTACTTATTCTTCTTGAGGGATTAAGGATAGAGATAGCGCAAACTTGAGAAGGTATTGATGGAACCACCGGTGGGATTTGGAAACAACGAATATTTGATATGATAACGGAGGAAGAGAAATCCTGAACGAACCACCGTAAAAAATTGGAAAAGAGAGTAGCAAGGGCACAATTCACCAGAAAGAATTCGAGAATGAGAGCTGAACGCTGAGAATTAATAATTCTGAGATGATTGGCTCCGGAGAATGAAACTGAAAAGACTCCTGAATTACTCCGGATGGTGAAACGAATTCTCACAATCGAAACAATTATGAGAGGATGGCATCAAGCTTGAACCATGAATCTTTGTAAGAACGGGTAAGGATTTAAGAGGGACTCTTCTTCGGTCTTCAAAATCCGAGAATGACAAGGAGAAACACCACCAAATTGTTGAGATACTCCGGGAGAAAATTAGAAAGGTTGAACCAACAATGAAAAGAATTTGAAATTGATCTTGGAGAAGGCACGTGACTGATGAAAATTCATTCTTACGTAAAACTTGGAAATGAATTTGAGAATAGCTCCGGGAAAATTAGAAGAGTCAGGTAAGATCCTGGGAAAAGACCTGTGGGTTAGGGCCCACTCAAAAGAAAACACCGTTGGAAATGATTGATTGAAAGGCGGGATTGCACCGGTTGAATTAAATGGCTTGAATGAGGTAAGAATCTCAAAATAACTTGAACGGATAGAGAATGGAAACACGGATCTTCCGAGATATCTTCAACACTCCGGATATGAACTGGGAGAAGTGAATAAATAAGAGAGCCTTGGATAAGAAATTCACATGGGAAGATATGTGAAACAAAAGGAAGAGATATGATCAACACCGAAGCTTGAAATTAATCAACCGGAGAAGAATACGAGAATGAAGAATGATGAACTTGAAGCTCATGAGCATCTTCACGAGGGATCACCGGATCAGAACATTGATTGAAAAGAGTGAAGAGACTTCACATGAATAAATGGATACTTGATTAAAATAAATGAGTCCTTGAAGAAAAGGGTGGGAGGGTGGGGAAAAACAAAGACAACTTGGGATGAACGAAACAAACACCGTTGAGAAAACTTAGAATTGATCTTGCGGATGGGGAGAATGATGGGATCATCTCGAAGAGAAGCGCACCGGTTGGAAAAGAGTTAACATGACAACCTCAATGATCAAAAAGGATTAGTATTCACATAGCAATATGAGAACACCATTTAGGAAATGTATGGATTCAACATTTGACTTCGAAGCAACTCGAATACCACAAATAAAAACAAAACAAAGGATTTGGCGTGCAGAATAAGCCGGAACAAATACATATGATAGAGATTTACCCAATCCCATATCATGCATTTGTCGGAAAGATATTCTAGGAGCTACTTGAATTCCCACCTATAAACTCCCGAAACTTTCTGGTTATGCAATCTGGTGTTGGGGATACAGGGGAAGCAATATATCTCACCCAAACTAACAATACCTACATCCAAGCTGTATCCATCCATCAACACATAACCAAGAAACCTTCGGAAATCGTGTACCTCAACCTTCGAAAAGCGTCCGTTATACAAGCTATGGCAATACTCCCGAACTCCCCAGTACTGGGTGGCGTCGAGGTTATCTCACCAACAACTGCATAAAAGAGATTTTCGATGTCGGCAAAACTCAGGTATTCCAGAACTGCAACGATAAAATTATGACGACAACACCTCGGAGCTCAACTCCCCGGGACACTGCCACAACCCCTAAATGTCAGGAGGCACCAAGAACAATGTTCTCGTCACAAAACCATCGGAACAATTCCAAGATACCCGCGTGATCCTAAAAAAAAATTTAGAAAAATTTGAGGAGAGGAAAGATAAAACATCTACGTCAGGATTCCTCACCAGAGCGACGAAGGGGGCTGAGGAGTAAAAAGAATCCTACTCTCCGATATATATAATCCTAAGACTCAAAATAGTTTTTTTTCTAGACTCAACAACGGCCAACAATCAAGGGGGCTCCTATGGTCGGTCGAGGCTCTGATTACCAACTTGTAACACCCACGATGCGGCTATATCTCCCACGTGTCGAAGCACGACTTAGAGGCATAACCGCATTGTGGTTTTGTCGCAAGAAGGGTCATATTCACACAATCCCATGTAATGAACAAGACTGGGATAAAGAGTTGGCTTACAATCGCCACTTCACACAATGAACATATAATTCATACATCATTCAGAGCACACACATAGTCCGACTACGGACGAAGCCAAAAGAAAAGAAGATAACCCAACTGCTAGATCCCCGATCGTCCCAACTGGGCTCCACTACTGATCAACATGAAACGAAACATAGCAACAACCAAGATCTTTGTTGAGCTCCCATCTGAGCTCGGTTGCATCATCTGCACTGGTATCATCGGCACCTGCAACTGTTGTGATAGTATCTGGTGAGCCACGAGGACTCAGCAATCCCATTACCATGGGTATCAAGACTAGCAAAGCTTAATGGGAAAGGAAGGGGTAAAGTGGTGAGGTTGCAGCAGCGACTAAGCATGTATGGTGGCTAACATACGCAAACAAGAGCGAGAAGAGAAGAAAGGAACGATCGTGAAGCTAGCAATGATCAAGAGGTGGTCCTGAACTCCTACTTACGTCAATCATAACCCAAAACCATGTTCACTTCCCGGACTCCGCCGAAAAGAGACCATCATGGCTACACACACGGTTGATGCATTTTAATTTGAATCAGGTGTCAAGTTATCTACAACCGGACATTAACAAATTCCCATCTGCCACATAACCACGGGCACGGCTCTCGAAAGTTTATACCCTGCAGGGGTGTCCCAACTTAGCCCATGATAAGCTCTCGCGATCAACGAAGGGTATACCTTCTCCCAGGAAGACCCGATCAGTCTCGGAATCTCGGTTTACAAGACATTTCGACAATGGTAAAACAAGACCAGCAAAGCCGCCCGATGTGCCGACAAATCCCGATAGGAGCTGCACATATCTCGTTCTCAGGGCACACCGGATGAGCAAGACGATGGGTTGGCATAGGCCCTGGTTGCCCCGGGGGCGCCGGACATCGCTCGGTTTGGACCAGCACCCGGAGGAGCACTGGCCCGGGGGGGGGGGGGGGGTAAAATAAAGATGACCCTTGAGTCTGCAGAACCCAAGGGAAAAAGGCTTAGGTAGGCAAATGGTAAAACCAAGGTTGGGCCTTGCTGGAGGAGTTTTATTCAAAGCAAACTGTCAAGGGGGTCCCATAAATCACCCGACCGCGTAAGGAACGCAAAATCCGGGAACATAACACCGGTATGACGGAAACTAGGGCGGCAAGAGTGGAACAAAACACCCGGCATAAGGCCGAGCCTTCCACCCTTTACCAAGTATATAGATGCATTAATTAAATAAGAGATATTGTGATATCCCAACATAATCCTGTCCATCATGGAGCAATCTTCAACTTCACCTGCAACTAACAACGCTATAAGAGGGGCTGAGCAAAGCAGTAACATAGCCAAACAACGGTTTGCTAGGAAGGGTGTCAAAGGTTAGAGGTTCATGGCAATTTGGGGAGGCTTGAAGAAAAAATGATAGGAAGCGTAAGCATAGTGATAGAACGAAGCAACTAGCATAGCAATGATAGTAGTGAGATCCAGGGTAGCGGTCATCTTGCCTGAAATCCCGCTAGGAAGAAGAACGAGTCCATGAAGAAGGCAAACGGATGTAGTCGAACGAATCCTCACAACTCCGGAATGAAACCGAAGCTAACAAGAGAAGCAAACCGGAAAGAAGCAAACAACATGGTAAACAACCATCACATAATCATGGCATGATGCACAACCAAGTATGATGCATGTCCGGTTTAATGAGGCATGGCATGGCAAAGTGCAACAAACAATACTACAAGTTAAGTGGAGCTCAATATGCAACGAGTTGCATATTGACGAAACACCACATCTGAGTTATTTAGTTCGCTCTTGTTTACGTACACAACAATGTTAAATGTTGTTAAACATGGCAAGGGGTGAAACATAAGTAAACTAACTATCTAGGCAATTTAAATGAGGCCGGAAACAACAAACAATAATTCCGGAAAATCCTCATATGCAATTTATGAATTTGCTACTGTTCTGCCCTAAACATATTTTAAAATTGTTAAACATGCAAAGCAAGTGCACCAAGTTAATCTATGCATTTTTTCACCCCATTTACATATAAAGTTTATTAAAATCGGAGCTACGGTTATTTAGTTATGAAATAAATCATTTTAACATGGTAATTGAGCAAATTTAATCAAACAACATTTTAAACATTTAAAACATGGATGAAAGCAGCAAATTGTGAAACTAGATAAAATTCCAAGCATTTTACATATATAGTTTGTTTACTTTGGATGCATGCATAATTAGTTATTAACAATACAAAACAGGGGCATTTTCTGAAAATAAGAATGCATTGGAAAAATGTTAAAATACACAGACTGGGAAAAAAATATGCGCGGGCCGGATTGCAGCACAGTGCAGCGGCCCAGAAGCGAATGGGGCCTAATGCACGCTTGAAAAAAACAATACATAGGGGAAAAGGATTTGAGGCTCCCTGGGATTTGATCCCAGGACCTCTCGGTCGTGAGCATGCGCGCTGACCAGCTCGGCTAGCCGTGCGTTGGTGATGCAAAGAACTCCCTGGCCCCTTTGAGCATGTTTCAGCAGATCGAGTTGGCCATGGCTGCACAATGACAACCGACGGTGATGTCGCCGACCAAAGGCAGCGGCTTCTGCAGCAGCAGAGACACCGGCGGGGGTGCGGAAATAGGTGAGGGTGCGCGTGTTCGTGCAGGGAGCGGAGGAAGGATGCCGGAGCTCGAGCCTCGAGCTGGAACCCTTCTCGGCTGCGGCGCACAGTCAGGCGAGGCATGAGCAACAGCGGCTGGTGAAGCAGGGCAACGGGGGTCGCGAGCGAGATGGCGTGTGCTGCGAGCGTGAGTGCTGAGTGTGGATGCATGCACAGGTGAGACAAGCAGAGGCTAGAAGCCTAGAACACGAGCTCGAGCTTGTTGCCATGGTCGTACTTAACGGACATGGCCTCGGACACGATGGGATCGGCGGCTAGCACGTCGAATCAAACCAGAGAGAGAGATGGAGAGGATCGGAGCTTCACCGTGGGGGTGCCGCTGGAGTCGTACGAGGTCGACGGAGATCGGAGACGGCGGGAGGATGCGCTGATCGAAGCGGTGCTCGGCTCCGTGAAGAAGAGGAAGCAGGGGAAGAAGACAGCGACGGGGAGGTAGACGGACTTGGGGATCCTTGGGCGGGGAAGACGTCTGAACGGAAGTAGTCGACGTCGAGGAAGAAGATGGACATGCCGGAGATGACCGTGGTGGCCTCCGTCCATGCAAGCAAAGGAAAAGCTATCGGTGGTGCCCTATGTTCTCTGTCTCTTGAGGAAGAAGGAGAAACAGGGGAAGGGAAAGGGTGGCGGCGGCGAGAGGGAAACCTTAGGGGGCGCGGGCTTGGGGCTATATAGGGGAGGGGGACGTGCTGGCCTCGACGTCCGTGAAGCAGAGCTCACGACGTTGGCGCTCCTGAAGGCAGAGGAGGGAGACGGCGCTGTAGCGGAGCAGGTGGCCGTTCGGCTCGGCTGGGCTGGGGAAAGAAAGGCCCAGGTGGGCTGCGGGGAGTGAGTGCTGGTGGGTTGCGCTGTTGCCACTGCTGCTTCTCTTCTTCTCTTTTCTTCTGACAGAAAACAAGACAGAAAAGCACAGGAATAATGGAGAGGGTGGAGAGAGATATGAGAATATCCCTGGAGTCCAGAATTTGTGCAGAATTTTAATAAATTGCTTTAAGCATTTTTAAGGATATAAAAATAATTCAAGTTTGAATTATATTCAAACTTGAGCCATTTTTTAACCCAACCAAAACACTTTCAAATGGGCTGAAAATTAGCAGAGAGGATGTAGGCAAAGTGCAGGATTTATAGGAAAAGAATGAACATTTATTGAGGACAGAAAAATGCCACTTGCAAGAAATGTGTGAGAATTGAAAGGAAGAAGCTAGTGATGGGGTGATGCACTTGATGATGGTTTAGATGGAAGGGAAAGATGGAACAACAAAGAAGATGAGGAGAAGGAGTTCACAAAGATAACAAGCACATGACAAAGATCATGATGCAAATGCAACAACAATGACAAAATGCAATAGCACATCATGAAGCATATGACAAAGCAAGATGATCATGGCAACAACAAGGATGGCAAAACACAATTAATAAATAGCATGATGCAAGAAGCAAAATATGACAAGCACTCAACATGAACATAGAAACAAACATAATAAACACACGACAACAACTAAAATAAATGGAAGGCAACTCAAGCATCGGTCTCGGGGCGTTAAAGTTTGCGTCCCCCTTCCATCTTACCCTACGCTTGAATCTCGGGACGAGATTCTTGTTTAGTGGGGGTGAGCTGTCACATCCCTAGTTCTGCTATGCACTTGGACTAGCTTGGTTGCTGCATCATGTTTAAATTTCATTTAAACCTGAAATGGGGATTGCTCAAACCCTAGCACCAGATCAAATCAACTAGGTTCAAATAAAAATATTCTCAATGAACCCAAAATGCTCTTCAGAAAAGTTCATTAGTTTTGGATTGGTCTAGAAGCTCTCCCAAAATGGTGCACATTTTCCTAGGACATTCTGGATTTTTGAATTAAATCATTACCTATTTGCATTTGGGCATTTAAATACTATAAAATATTGTAAATGCTCAAATAATCCCAAACTGAAATGTTTGCTGTAGGATATATTTCCAACAGTGGTCATGAGCAATTGCATGATTTTTGGGATTGATTTAGTATTTTTAATAAAGCCACAAAGCTGCAGAAAAATAGAAACAGAAAGAATTAGAAAGAGAGAGCGAGAGAGAATACCTGGCCACCTACCTATAGCCGGCCCAGCTCCTGTACCGGCGCAGCTGGCAACCCAGCCCAGCTCCACCTCCCCTGTCGTCTTCCTCCTTTTGCCAGGAGGATGAAGGGCGCGTGCCCGGCGCGCGAGACCACACGCCGGCCACCTCCTGCTTACCTGCTCGCTGCTAGAGGCACCCGAGGACGCCATGCACCCCCCGGGTCCTCTCACTTCTTCCCCCGTGCTCATCCCCTCCCCTGTTCCTCTCGCGCGCACCCACCGAGCGCAGCCGTCGCCGCCGACGAGCACCGCTGTGGCCACAGCCACTGCCTCGCCTCGCCGATGCTCTCAGAGGCTCCGCCTCGACCCCCTCTTCCTCCTCACCGAGCCACGCCCCGCGGGAGCCCCTACAACGCCGCCATCGGCCCCGTCTTCTTCCTCGGACTCCGGCGATCGCTGTCGTCGCTCCGTCGTCTGCAGGCCTTCCCCCAGCCCGACGAGTACTTCAATCAACACGCTGTGAGCCCCCGGTCATTTTCCCCTAACGCCTCGTCCTTTTGCACACCGTAGCATCGTGTTCATCGAGGCCGAAACTCACTTCCGCCCGAGCTCGTCGCCGGTGTCAGTCCGGTGACCCTTTGGTCATGCTAGCATGCCCAATAGCCTTGTTAGCACGTGCAGCCGCCGTAGATGCCAAGCAACGCACGCCTTGCTCACCGTAGCGACGAATCCGTCGACGCCCGAGCTCCGGTCGCCGCTGACCTCGACGCCATCGTCGTTTCCGGCCGCCCCAGCAGGTGCTGCTTGCACTGTTGGATGCGCGCGAGTTCCAGCTCTGTGTAGATGCCCTCAGCGCGCCCAACCGCGGCCTGTAGCGCCGCCCCGACCAACTCCGGCGAGTTTCCGCCGCTGCTGTGGTCGCCGGCGTCACCTGCTGACGTGGCGCCGGTTAGTTAGTGCTAATGACCACTATAAGCACCCCCATGAGCCACTGCCATGTGGGCCCCCGAGCTTAATTAGGTTAGTATAATTTTTCTGTTAGATTAGTGCTAATGCTGTGGACCCCACGTGTCAACTTTGACTCTGGCCCAGTCAACGTTGATTGGTCCCACCTGTCATTCACTCAAGCCAGCCCTGAGTCACTGACCAATGGGCTCCACATGTCAGGTTTGACCTGCAGCAGCGCCTGTTGACCTGCTGACGTCACAGTGACGCAGTGCTTACGCAATAAAGCATTTATTGGATTTATTTTTATATAGGAAATTCCAGAAAATGTAGCAAACTTTAAAAATTCATAGAAAATAATCTATAACTCAGATTGGAATAAGTTATATATGAAAAATGATCAAAAAAATCCAACCTATCCATCTGTACTAGTTTCATGCATGTTACAGCAACCTAACCTTGCTGTTTAGATGAAACATGATAATGCACTTATATGATTTCATAGCTTAGGCTTGTATTTGAATCTTTGATTCAAATAAGATCAAACCACTCTGGTTTTAGTTGCATTAGCCTAACACACAGCATATTGACATGTCATGATCATGCATCATATTGTGCATTGCATTGATTGTGTTTCCTTCTATGTTGCCGGTATTTGTCCCCTCTCGTTAGACGTGATATCGACGACGAGATCGATGACACCGATGAAGAGCTATACTATCTTCAGAAGTGCCAGGCAAGCAAAACCCCCTTGTTCATTTCGATACAATCCTATTCTCTCGCTCCTGCTCTCTTTTACTGCATTAGGACAACAACGATTCATCTGTTACTTGCTGCGGTAGCTGAACCCCTTTATCCTCTGCATGACCAGTCATTGCCACAGTAAATAGATGAAACCCACTAGCATGAGTAGGAGTTGTTTGAGCCCTGTTGTGCCTACTCATTCATGCTTGTTTGTCATGCCTGCTACTGCTTAGAGTTGAGTCAGGTCTGATTCATCGGGAATGAATCAGAGGTGTGTGAACATGTCCTACTGTGTGTGAGCTAAGTGTGTGAACACGATTTGGTAAAGGTAGCGGTGACAGGCCATGTAGGAGTACATGGTGGGTTGTCTCATTGAAACCGTCCTCAGGAACTGAGTTCTGTGTTTGTGATCCATGAACAGTTACTACCACACATTGGGCTCCGGGCACTCCAAGCTCTGTCGACTTATTAATCAACTTGATCTCTGTCCAGGAGTTGCAACTAGTTTCTGGTGTTTGTAGGTAGTGTTAGTAGTCTACCAAGTGGCACCCGGTATAGGTGGGCTTGGGACAGACTAGGCACTGTGGCACGGTGTACCAAGCGTAGATCCACCCGTCGAGGTGGGCTTGGGAACCCTGCACACATCGTTTGGGGCCGTGAGCGACACCCCGGCCGGATCTCCTTGCGGATGGAACCCGAATAGGCGATAAACCTGGACTAGAGACTTGTGTGGTTAGTCAGGTCGTGGCCGACTCCCTCGCCAGGCTTCCGCTTGAAGGTTGCCGAGATACACGAGGTGTACATGGCGGTAAGTGGCGAGAGCGTGTGTGAAGAAGTACACCCCTGCAGGGTTAATATGATCTATTCGAATAGCCGTGTCCGCGGAAAAGGACTTCTGGGTTGCCTGTACAGTTCATAGACAAGTGAAAGTGGATACTCTAAAATACGCAAGATAAGCGTGAGTGCTATGGATGGCGTTCTCGTAGGGAGACGGGAGCGGATCCATAGTGGTGTATTGATATGGTGAATATGTGGACTCGTGTGCGCCACCTCAAAAGAGTTACTTGCAGTCGTAGTTTAGGATAGCCACCGAGTCAAAGCTGGCTTGCTGCAGTTAAACCCCACCATCCCCTTTGTTGATAATGATGCATATGTAGATAGTTCTGATGTAAGTCTTGCTGGGTACATTTGTACTCACGTTTGCCTATTTTATGTTTTTGCAGAGAGACCTCAGTCTCACTAGTAGTTCCGCTTGGACTTCGACGTTTAGCTTGTTACCTCAGCTACGATCTTGTGCCCTCGGCAGGATCTGGTAGTTAGTCAGGCTTCTCAGCCTTTTTCATTTGTAGTTGTCTGTACTCAGACATGTTAAGCTTCCGCATGTGCTTTGACTTGTATGCTCTGAAGGCTAGGTCGAGAGACCCATGTTTGTAATATTTCGCTCCTCGGAGCCTATTGAATAAAATATTTGAGTTGTAGAGTCATGTTGTGATGCCATGTTGTATTTGCACATATCGAGCATATTGTGTGTATGTTATTGAAATGCTTGGTATGTGTGGGATCTGACTATCTAGTTGTTTATCCTTAGTAGCCTCTTTTACCAGGAAATGTCTCCTAGTGCTTCCACTGAGCCATGGTAGCTTGCTACTGCTCTGGAACACTTAGGCTGGCCGGCATGTGTCCTTCTTCGTTCCTGTGTCTGTCCCTTCGGGGAAATATCACGCGATGAATACCGGAGTCCTGTTAGCCTGCTACAGCCCGGTTCACCGGAGTCCTGCTAGCCCAGTGCTACAGCCTGGATTCACTCGCTGATGACCGACACATTCGATGCTGGGTCATGGATGCCTGTCCCTATAAGTTTGTGCCACTTTGGGTTTACGACTAGCCATGTCAGCCGGGCTCCTTATCATATGGATGCTAGCGACATTATCATATACGTGTGCCAAAAGGCGTAAACGGCCCCGGGCAAAGGTAAGGCGACACCCGTGGGAATACCGTGCGTGAGGCCGCAAAGTGATATGAGGTGTTACATGCTAGATCGATGTGGCATTGAGCCGGGGTCCTGACAGTTTGCTATGGAAAACTGTGTCTACACAGTGAGCCCTAGGAGTTCGGGAGCATACTCCCCTGATTGTCAACGATACAGCCTGCAGCCAAAAGAAGGTGAGAATGACAAAGGCATCCGGATTAACTTTGATCCTTGGATGTCTCAATTACGACAGGCAGTGATGTGGTTCAAGCCTTCAGGTTGATAGGTAATTGGGCTGTTGCCTCGAAAGGGTCGAGTACTGGTGTCTCCGGATCACTGGTCGCTGAAGCGGGGCTGCAAATTATGATGGTGTTGGATCATCTCTTCGAATGACTTTGTTGTCTTTGCTGCTGGTTCTCGATGGGTAGTTCTTTCTTTTGTTATGCATATTCCTTGTCATTTGGTCATCCTCGTCTATGTCACTCTTTCTATGTAATAGTTGCTTCTGTTTAGAATGTCATTCTCGTCTGGATCACGAGAGTCTGAGCGCTGTAGATGGGTACGTTTTGGTGGTGTAGCAAGACTTCTTATGAACTATCATGTCTTGCTGTTTATGTCAGTAGTAGTCACTAGTTAGTGTTTGAATGTTGTATATATCGTTGTTTCGAACTGTTTATTGTCTCGAACTACTGGTGGGCTAAATGAGGGCATCACCATTCTCAGTGTTCAGAGTATATCTCCTTTTTTCAAGTTATATAATTTGAGCTCACTGTCTTTTCGATGATGTACACTTGTTTGGGCCAGTGAGGTGTCGTTGAATATGGGCCAAGTAGTAACGCAATGCCAAACAGGTCAATTATGACTCTCGGGCCGGGCTCTCAAAATATCCTGAAAAAAAGGCCAGGCTCTCCAAAAAAGAAAGAATAAGGACTCTTAGGCCGACATGTGGCCGCCACCGGTGTTTTTGTGCGCTTGCGCGCCGAGAGCATATTGGCGCGTGCTCGAAATTCATGCTACCTTTTCATCCCCAGTCTCCCGCCCCTCCCCCACCTCTGGAATCTCGATTCCTACCCCAATTCCCCCAAATCCTCCTCCTGTACTCCCTGTACTCAATTTGAGGTAACAACTGAATCTTGTCAGATAGTACTCGTTAAATCTGAGCTATGGGTCTGAAGCACTGATATGCCAGTACATTTGATTGTGACCTGTTCTAATTTTGTACCTGAACTTTTTTCAGAAAGGGCTGTACGTCAACTTAATGTGCTAGCAGAACTTATTGTGTTGTCTGTCTGTTTTCTTTGCACAACATTCAAGATATTTCCCCATCATTTATAAAGACGATGAACCGTTATGTACGACTTCGTTGGTTTCAACATAGCCCTTCCCGTAGCGATCCACTGCTTCCATCCTGATTGTACCGCCTGCGTGAATTTTTTGTATGCAAGTTCAGTGTGCTATGATGTTCTATATGATTGTGTCAACTATATAAGTTTTTACTGAGCATCAGCAATGCATATGGCTGAAAGATGTATTTACGAGCATCGACCGATGGGTCTCTCTCTCTCTCTCACACACACACACACACACATGCATACACACACACACGCGCACACGCACAAGTGGGACCCGTTGAATTATTTATTTGCTCGTGACAGCTTTTAATTAGGTTCCACTGTAATCTAACTTTTTTCTTAAGTTATTAATTGAGCTCAGTGACTTCAAAAAGTTGTATAGAAGCCTTGTTTGGGCCTTTCCAGCGTCCCTGAATGTGGCTTGAGTAACCATGTTAGGTTGTACTATACTACACAGGCCTTTTTTTCAACATCAGCAATGCAACTGGGCCGACAGTTGTACACAATATCCGGGTCAACTTGTTATCAGCACCGCTGGGCTACAAAGTTTCCTAGGAGGTATGCATTAGGCTTAACAAGAAAATGGACTTTAAGAAATAATAAATGGGTTGTAATTATAATAACTGGGCAATTACTATGCACCAAACACGTAATTAGTTTGAAAAATATATTATTTTTGGAATTTAGAAATTTTAATTTCATTACTTGTTGCGCGCGCAATATTTCGTTGGATTTTAACGTGATACAACTTTATTTTGAAATTATATTTAACCTGACTAGAAATTTCGGATAAAAATATTTTGGATCCCATCAAAATGTGGGAATTTTTTTTTGAATTCTATTTTGAGCGGTTGTTTGAAATTATCAATCGTTGTCCTACCTAGAAGTTGGGCTGTACTTTTAACAAAACCATAAATGGGCTGTAGTAAATTCCATTAGAATTGAAAAATGGGTTGTACATTCTTACAAATCGCAAATGGGCTATATGTTCTCTGCCAAATCCGAGCTGTGGGCCTACTAAGTTGACGCGTACCAAGGGCTTTGTCAACTTAGTCAATATAAATGATTCTAGCTGCAGTGATCGTATGATGTCCATCCAATGGCCGTAGTGCTTCTTTAACCTCTGGTCTTCTTGCTCCAGCCGCCCAAAGCAGCGCTGGTCGTGTCGCGTGCTCCTGCCTCCCGTGGCCGGCTGTGATGCCGCGGAAGCCTCACCGCCCCGTACTACTCCCACCGCTGGCCAGGCCATCCCTCTACTCACCCACACCCCCTATTATTCTGCGGCGATGGCAGCCGAACCAGTGAACCCACGTACTCCTCTCCGCGCGGGCTACCACTGCTGCGTCTTCCCCGGCTCTGCGTCGTCCCCTTCCTAGGCCTCGCCGTCGTCCAGACCACCGCCCTGGTGCTCTCGGCACGGCGTGGTCAACGACCGACTTCCATCGGAAGAGTACTGTACGTGGAGAGGCTGACAGCTGGGTCCAGGCGGCCACAAGGAAGTGCCTCCTTATTACGCGGAAAATAATTATTCCTCCACCTGACAGCAGGGACCCACTGGACGGGTCACCAGTATTTCGCGAAAAAACGTTGCCCCCTGACTGCTGGGACCCACAGGACGGGCCACCGCATTTCGTGAAAAAAAGTTCCCCCTCGCTGTCAGCTCGGACCCACCGGAAGTGCCTCCTTATTACGCACAAAAAAAATGAATACCCCCTGCTAGCTGGGACCAACCTTGGTGGGAGGCTAACTTGTGAGCCTACTAAGTTGACTGGGACGGAGGCCTTTATCAACTTTAGTCAATATATGAACGATTCTAGCTCCAGTGACCGTACGATGTCCATCCAACGGCCGTAGTGCTTCTTCAACCTCTGGTCTTCTTGCTCCAGCCGCCCAAAGCAGCGCCGGTCGTGCCACCTGCTCCTGCCGCCCGTGGCCGGCTGTGATGCCGCGGAGGCCTCACCGCCCCCTACTACTCCCACCGGTGGCCAGACCATCCCTCTATGCACCCACACCCCCTGTTATTCTGCGGCGACGGCAGCCTCACACCGCAGCCGAACGAGTGAACCCTCATACTCCTCTACGCGTGGGCATCCACTGCCGCGTCTTCCCCGGCTCTACATCGTCCCCTTCCTAGGCCTCGTCGTCTTCTTTCTCGGCGCGGCGTGGTAAACGTGGTCAAGGAATGGCTTCCATCGGACGTGGACTGTACATGGAGAGGCTGACAGCTGGGTCCACGACCGCAGCAAGGAAGTGCCTCCTTATTACACACAAAATAATTATTCCTCCTCCTAACAGCGGGGACCCACCGGATGGGCCACCGTATTTAGCGAAAAAACGTTTCCCCCTGTCTGCTGGGACCCACCAATTACATCTTCGCACGCAAGGAAGTGCGTCCGAAAAAATGATTTGCCCCCCTGACTGCTGGGACCCACCAACTACATCGTCGCACGCAAGGAAGTGCCTGACAGTCGGGACCCACCTGGTCGAAGCGTACGTAGCGTTGTCATTCTGGTCGCGAATGTGTACATACATATATACTGGTGGATGTAGAGGCGCGCACGTGTCGTACTAGAGGCACGCACGTAGCATGTACACGTACGTACAACGGCGAGGGTGCAAGAAAGAAAATATGACCACGTATGTACATACGGGCAGGGTCTCTAACGCCTATCGTGCATACGTACATGGCTGGGTCGAAACGGAGAAACAGCGTCGTCGTCGTGTTCATGGGGAGCCAACCGGCTGGGTCGGAACGAAATGCGTGGTCGTGTTCATCGGGAGGGCTTGGACGGAACATGCGATGGAAACGAGGCCTGGCGTACCGCACAATGGAGGAAACGGCCTTGTGTTCGACCGGCCACGTTCGAAATGGGGTCCTGTTGATCGGGAGGGGCCTGGCATACCACAAAACGGAGGAAACGGACCTCCTACGGTCGAAACGGGGGTCCTGTGGATCGGGAGGGGTGTGGCATACCGCAAAACGGACGGAACAGACTTGTGTTGGAGCACTATGGTCGAAACGGGGGGGGGGGGGGAGGGGGAGGGGTGTGGCGTACCGCAAAACGGGACTCCACGGGATACTGTTCATCTCCACCGTTGACCTCCTCGAGCCTCCACGGGCTACTGTCGACCTCCTCCAGCCTCCACAGGCTCCTGTTCATCCAGCCTCCACCGCGCGCTACTCCACCGGCTACTGTTCAACCACCCCTCCACGGGCACCCCTCCACCATCTACTATTCATCCAGCCCTCCACACCATGGGGTCCTGTTCAACCACCCCTCCACGGCCACCCCTCCACCGTCTACTGTTCATCCAGCCCTCCACACCACGGGTTCCTGTTCATCCAGAGGCAACGCCACCGCTCACTGTTCATCCAAACCCCCCCGCAACGCTCACTGTTCATCCCAGAGGCAGCATCGATCGGCTTCAGTTAGCAGCAGTAGCAAAGGAATCGCACCATCGGGTTCAGTTAACAGCCATCGATCGATCGCTCGGGTTCAGTAACGCGTAGCCTGCAGTGCAATCGCTTGGGTTCAGTTAGAGCCCAACGCCTCGCTCGGCTTCAGTTAGAGCCAACGCCTCGCACACACGCGCATACGTACGAGAGAAACGTGCATCGCTCCGCCCCCGACCTCCCACTGTAACCGACAACTCCTCGAAATTTTCCTCCCCCTCGCTTCTACCACGGTTTTTGGACGGCCCAAAGAATGTCATGCAGCTGCGTCTCCGGCCCGCCCAGGACGAAAAGCCCATTTTCTGTCATGATTTTTTGTCATAGAAGTAGGAGCCCACCACATCTATGATGATACCGGGTTTTGTCACAATTATCATCATAGAAGTGTCATATGTATGACAGAAAAATATTTCGTTTGGCCCAAAATGTCACGGATGTGTCTTTTTTTTGTAGTGAAAGGCATTTTGAAACAAATATCTGCCATCTTATCATCTCAAATGTTTGTACAATTTAAATCGTTGGCGTTCTGCTAACCATTCATGTGACGCCACACGTCACACTTTTAATGCTAGGAGGTGTCGTGCGAACAACTGCTTGAGTAGATGGGAGGAGTGCAAGTGCAGTCCGCTGCGCAGGCTGATCGGGAGGCGTGCAAGCTATCCTCCAATGCGCAGGCTTACCAGGAAGAGTGTGAGCTTTACACTGCGCAGGCTCACTGGGAAGCGAGCCCTTTGACTCCCATGGCCGCCCGCCTTGCTCCCATCCTCTCCATTAATGACGCCCGAGCCGCCGTTTAACACGGGCGACCTTACACTTCACTTCCCATTCCCCTCCCGCAGACCTCCACCAACACCATGGCGTAGAAGGATCATCTGCCACTTGTCTTCTAGTTTGGTGAAGTCGACTCTGAGCCAGACGAGATAGAAAATAAGGAGGAATGGGGCCACATGGACATGGCCCTGAACAAGCTGTCCACGGCGGTTGCTGCCCCCTCGCCCGTCCCAGCTCCCATCCCCACGCCGGTGACCATCCCCGTAGCATTGACGGGCTGGTCGCCGAGCACTATCACAGCGCTGGAAGCCACGGGCGTCAGCAAGGTCCCCGCGGACCCGCGCGAGCTCGTGTACATGCGAGCGTCCCCGCTCGTGCCCACGCGTGCCCCTACACCCACCGCGGTGCCAGTCGCCGTGCATTTGCCTGCACCCACCGCGCTCATGCCCGTGCAAGTGCCCCCTTCAGCGTCATTTGGCGCCACCATCGACCGCTACCTCGCAGCGCCGTGAGCTGCCGTCCCTCGCGCCCCGCCCGTCGATCGCGTGATGATAGGGTGTTTGATTTCCAAGTGAAGAATATTCTCTGCTGCCTTGAAGACTTCAACAACGGCATCCTGGAGGACGACAACAACAACGCCGCCGCGGCAAGCCACCTCCACCGCCGATGGAATTAGTTTTTTGGGGTTTATTAATACTGTATCTCGATCGTATGAATACAATTCACAATGTGACTGAATGAAACCTATGGTTTGAACAAACTTGCGTTTTTCTCTCTGAATGTACAGACTTACCAAATGATTTAAAAAACATTAATGGTTTCTAAATTTAAAACACACATCGCAAGCGTTTTAGATAGAACACCTGTATGCAAAACGACAGCTTCCCCAGTAAGATAAGGGAAAATGTGCCGCATAGGATTTGTGCATCTCTTCATTGCAATCGTTTTAGATAGAACACCCGTATGCAAAGCAAGAGCTATGGTCCTTCCCCAGTAAGCCAAGAGAAAATTTGTCACGCAGGTTGTGCATCTCTTCATTGCAAACAGTTCAGATTGAATACAGTATGCAAAGCGAGAGCTATGGTTCCTTCGCCACTAAGCCAAGAGAAAATCGGGCATGCAGGATTTGTACATCCCTTCAATGCAAACGGTTTTTTTCTGATGGCCCGTGTGCAACCACGTACAGACAATTTGATAAGTTTTTCATCTGTCATATTGGGTATATTTCCATTTGTCAAACTGGAAAGATTGACATTATTCGATTTAGTAAAAGCCCTTTGTCAACCTTGTAAAACTGCCATTTGTCAAAATTTATAGCTAAAAATCACTAGCACTATATAATTTTGCAACCAAAATTTAGTAAGCGTAGATTTCATTCATAGTTTAAGCAGTCGTTCTTTATATAAACAGTTCAACTCGACAGCTGAACCAACCAAACTTTTCCCCAATTGTTGCTAACCACGTACTGAAATAGCTAGTTCAACTATATATACCAGCTAATTTTAAGTACGTAGTACAGTTCAACCACATCTATAGTCAGATGAGCTGAACAAAATAGCCTCTAAATACAACTACTAAGGAGGGGCTTTGTACTACTTCCAGTAGCCTCTCCTCTGCCGAGCACACTCAATAAGAGGCAGATGGCGAGGATCCTACTAACGAGCTGGACAACTAGAATCCGGTGCCTTCCGTTGCTGCACCTTTAGCGACGCTCACCTTGAACGCCCTCTGCCGCTCCATAAGACCCCTCTTGAAGCGGCGGTACTCCTCGTAGATCTCCTCATTCTGTATGTCTGTGATGGCGTGTGGTGCGGCCACGACGGCGATAAGATTCTTTGCGTGCTCGACCAGGAGCTCCTCCTCCCGCAGGAACTTGATGTAGCACGCAAGGTCGCTGACGCACATGCGGGGTTCCACCTCCACCTCCCGCCTTCGGGCGGCGGTGGCGGAGCGGTGATGACCCCGATAGTCAATGGTGGGATGGCGGCCACATCGACTGACAGTGGGATGGCGGCCATGACGGCCACCTCCCGCCTTTGAGCTGCGATGGTGGAGCAGGTGATGGCCATGATGGCCGACGGTAGGGTGGCGGCCACGGCAGCCACCTCCCACCTTCGGGATGCTGTGGCGGAGCGAGCGATGGCCCTGGCTTTCGACTATCATATAGTAACAAGTATATAATAGCAACGCCCAAAGAGCCTTCCTCGTCTACCTCATGAGGAAGTAATCCCAGAGCCATCATATCAGTTTGGTGTAACAAGTATCCAGTTCTAGTTGTAGTAGATCGGGATACAACTCCGAGCGTCTGTTACCGTGGACATGGCTATTCGAATAGATTACTTCCCTGCAGGGGTGCACCAACTTACCCAACACGCTTGATTAACTCCGGACGGACACACTTTTTTGGGCCATGCCCAGCCTCGACTGATCGACAGACTGTAGTCCTATCTAGGCTCCGTAGAGAGGTGCCCGCTGATCTACATCCTAAGCATGAAGAGGTTGTTTGGCCGCTCACCCCTAATAACTTTGGGTCGTTGCAAGGGTGACCGGGACCAAATGGAACTCTTCCAGGATCCGTTGCCTGACCATGCCGCAGTGCTGAACTGGACGTTAGACAAAGCTTTTGGGAGAATCGTACGATGCTGAGTGCCCATACTTATTCCTCTGTGGTGGTCAGTGCAAAAAGGCCACAGGCCTACTCAGATCACATATCCAAACATGTTAGTGTATAGGGAGCTCGCGGAAACGATCAATGATCCTGTCGCCCATCTCGTGGATTTATGACAAGGGCCAGGCCCATCCCTCTCCTCGGGCGGTCTCTTCCTGCATGGCCGTGCCTCATCATTATCTCGCGGGTACCCTCCTGGTCAACCTGACTTATCAAGAGACCGTCCGGAACTCAGGTCCACCTCTACCGGGGTGGTACCGGTTGTCCCTTCAGACCCCCAATAACAGTAAATGAGGAACAATTAAAGGTAACAGCGTGTCCTTACCATTAAGATGAACTCAGAGGAATCACCCTCGGTAGGTTCACACCTGAGGTACAATGTCAAGGTGAACTTGGAGGAATCACCCTCGGTAAGTTCACGCTTGAAGAGCTGCACGGGACTGGTGAGTGAGGAATCACCCTCGGTTAACCACACTTGATGTGCTACACTACAGAGATATCATCATAAGTGGGATATTAGGCATCACCCTTGTCACTCGATATTAGCTCTACAGAGTCGTACAACTAAGGGGGGGTGCCGGTGATGTGTCGATCTTTTCTCGTTGATCACATTGATGGAGCCACTGGTAACAAAGCGGGGCAACAAGGACAAGGGTGAGGGGTCACTGATGGATCACTAATCAACCTACACTAAGCATAAGGATAACAAGTAAAGTAACAACATTAGGTTAAAAAAGCAGGCTATGCATCAGAATAGGAGCTATTGAACAATAGTAACAAAATCTAATGCAAGCATGAGAGAGAAAGAATGGGCGATATAGGAATGATCAAGGGGTTTTTGCTTGCCTGGAAGCTCTGCAGACAGATATGGACCCTCGACGGTGAAGCAGTCGATCACTGGATCAACCGCGGTCTCGGGGTCTACTGGGAAATAAGTAACGGAGGGGGAAACAAATAAATAACGGAGCAATCTGATATCTACTACACAACTTTATTCTTGTAGACTCCTGTTGGGCCTCCAAGCGCAGAGTTTTTATAGGACAATAACAATTTTCCCTCAAGTATATGACCCAAGGTTTATCAATCCGTGGGAGGCATAGAATGAAGATGGTATCTCTCAAACAACCCTTCAACCAAATAATAAAATTCTCTTGTGTCCACAACACACCAAATACAATGGTAAATTGTATAGGTGCACTAGTTCAGCGAAGAGATGGTGATACAAGTGTAGTAATGATAGTAGATATTGATTTTTGTAATAGTAACAATAAAAAAATAGCAAGGTAATGAGTAACAAAAGTGAGCACAAATGGTATTGCAATGCTTAGAAAATAAGGCCTAGGGTTCATACTTTCGCTAGTGCAATCTGTCAACAATGCTTCCCTCAATGTGCGATGAAGAATCACTCCAAAGTTATTATCTAGCAGAGAACATAAGAAGAAATTGTTTGTAGGGTACAAAACCACCTCAAAGTTATCCTTTTCGATCTATCTATAGAGCTATTCCTATAAGTGTCACAGATAGCCCAAGAGTTCGTACTAAAATAACACCATATGATACACATCAACCAACTCTAATATCACCTAGATATTCCAATGTCACCACGAGTATCCGTGAGTTGATTATACGATATGCATCAAACAATTTTAGATTCATAATACCCAATCCAACACAAAGAACTTCAAAGAGTGCCCCAAGATTTCTACCGGAGAAACAAGGATGAAAACGTGCATCAACCCCTATGCATAGATTACCCCAATGTCACCTCGGGAATCCGCGAGTTGAGTGCCAAGACATACATCAAGTGCTCTCAAATCTAACAAAGTATTCAATCCGATAAAAGTGAAATTTCAAAGGGAAAACTCAATTCATCACAACAAGATAGAGAGGGGAAAACACCATTTGATCCAACTATATCAAGAAAGCTCGCAATACATCAAGATTGTGCCAAATCAAGAACACGAGAGAGAGTGAGAGAGATCAAACACATAGATACTAGTACAAACCCTCAGCCCCGAGGGTGGACTACTCCCTCCTCATCATGGTGGTCGCCGGGATGATGAAGATGGCCTCCGGTGATGATTCCCCCTCCGGTAGGGTCCCTGAATAGGGTCTAGATTGGTTTTTCATGGATGCAGAGGCTTGCGATGGTGGAACTTCTGATCTAGGGTTATTTATGGGGGTTTCTGTATTTATAGGATTTTTTGGCATCGGTCTCATGCTGAGATGGGCCTCGAGGGGCCCACTACCCACCATGGCATGCCAAAGGGGGGTGGCGCGCCCTGGTGCCTAGTGGGCATCAACCCCCCCTCTAGTGGTTCTTTGCTCCAATATTCTTCATTTGTTCCATAAAAAATCTCCAAAAAGTTTTGTCCTATTCCGAGAACTTTTATTTCTAGACAAAAAACAATACAACGGTAGTTCTGCTGAAAACAACATCAGTCCAAGTTAGTTCCATTCAAATCATACCAAAACCATATAATTTTTTGTAAACATGGCATGAATACTTCATAAGTTATAGATACATTGGAGACGTATCAACATCCCCAAGCTTAATTCCTACTCGTCCTCGAGTAGGTAAATGATAAAATAAATAATTTATGAAGTGTGAGTGCTAACATAGTGCATAAGTTTGATCAATGATAATTTCAATCACTTTTCCTAGCAGCATAACATCAATTCTTTCTCATAAAAGTCATCATGATAAAGTAGCAATCAATTCACATGTTACAGTTCAAACAATGCCTTCTCTTGAAACCTAACAACCTGTGTTCTATTCTCAACAAAGTCCAAGTAAGAGCTCCACATAATCAATCATCATATAGTCTTATATGATTGCTAGTACTCAAAGCATACTTTTAGAACAAATCGCATCCATCGAACATAGGGAAAGATAGGGGCTTAATGTTTTGCCTCTCAACTCATTTATCATAAAGATTGTCAAAAATAATAAATCATGATCAAATATATTTGACTGGCCATATGTGCCTAGATCTTTCCCCACCATATGATGCTTGCCAACAAGAGAATAATTGAGGTTGAAATGACAATTTACTATTGACTCTTGCATAAAAGTAAATACTGAAAAGTAGATAGGCCTTTCATAGAGGGAATGATACGTCTCCAACGTATCTATAATTTATGAAGTATTCATGCTATTATATTATCCATCTATGATGTTTTATATGCATTTATATGCCATTTTATATGATTTTTGGGACTAACCTATTAACCTAGAGCCCAGTGCCAGTTTCTGTTTTCTCCTTGTTTTTGAGTTCTACAGAAAAGGAATACCAAATGGAGTCCAATTGACGTGCCAATTTTTGAGGATTTTTTATGGACCAAAAGAAGACCAGGGAGCATCGGAGTTGGGCCAGAAGAGTCCCGGGCTGCCCACGAGGGTGGGGGCACGCCCCCTATCTCATGGACAGCCCGGAGACCCCCCTGACGTGAAACCAACGCCAAAAATTCCTATAAATACAGAAACCTTTGGGAAATAACCTAGATCGGAAGTTCCGCCGCCGCAAGCCTCTGTAGCCCCGAGAAATCAATCTAGGCCCTCTCCGGCACTCTGCCAGAGGGGGCCATCATCACCGGAGGCCATGGAGGAGGATCTCGGAGGGGCCATCATCACCATGAAGGCCAAGGACCAGAGGGGGAAAGCCATGGAGGAGGAAGCACAAGGGGGAGAACCTCTCCTCCTCTCTCTTGGTGGCACCGGAGTGCCATCGGGAGGGGAATCATCGCCGCGGTGATCGTCTTCATCAACATCACCATCATCATCACCATCCTCACCTCTTTTACGTGGTCCACTCTCCCGCACCACGCTGTAATCCCTACTTGAACATGGTGCTTTATGCCGCATATTATGATTCAATGATGTGTTGCCATCCTATGATGTTTTGAGTAGATATCTTTTGTCCTTGGGTTGATTGATGGTGTAGATTGGTACAAGTTGTATGTTTTATTTTGGTGCTGTCCTATGGTGCCCTCCGTGTCGTGCAAGCGTGAGGGATTCCCGCTGTAGGGTGTTGCAATACATTCATGATTCGCTTATAATGGGTTGGTGAGTGACTAAAACACAAACCCGAGTAAGGGGGTTGTTGCGTATGGGAATAAAGAGGACTTGATGCTTTAATGCTATGGTTGGGTTTTACCTTAATGATCTTTAGTAGTTGTGGACGCTTGCTAGAGTTCCAATCATAAGTGCATATGATCCAAGTAGAGAAAGTATGTTAGCTTATGCCTCTCCCTCATATGAAATTGCAATGGCGACTATCGGTCTTGTTAACAATTTCCTAGGACAATTCCGCACACCGATCCACCATTATTCCACACTCGCTATTTATATTATTTAGTAATATATTCTAACTTTATGATAACAGCACCTACTTTTATATTTTAGCTCTCCGATATCATACAAAGTTATCCTCTTTATACCCACAACACAGTTTTATTTCTTGTTTCTAGTTGGAAGCAAACGTTCGATGCACGTAGAGTCGTATCAGTGGCAGATAGGGCTTGAGAGAACATTGATCTTACCTTTAGCTCCTTGTGGGTTCGATACTCCATACTTATCACTTCCACCTTTGGGAATTTCTACGATGATTCCCTGCACTTGGGGATTATCAAGCTCTTTTCTGGCGCCGTTGCCGGGGAGCAATAGTGTGGGGTTCATATTTTCGTGTGTGCTTGTTTGCTTTCTTCACTAAGTAGATTTTATTTTCCCCTTTTTGTTTCTGTTTAGTTTGTGGGTGAAACATACAATTTTCTTTAAAAAGAATGAAAATACCAAAAAAATATTTACTTGCCTCTCATGCCTAAAAAGTTTTTCAAAAAGAGAAGTGATTGGAAAGTTATGCATTGAAGAAGTGAGGGTCGACCTTGATCACTTGTGTTCATGCTCATGGAAACAATGTAGAATTTTTCGTGGAAGTTTCTCTGTAAATAATTATCCCCTTGTTTATATTCATTGTATTATAAAAATAATGTGCCAAGCTTTGGTTTTAGTATGATAAGATTGCTTGCTTACTATGTGCAGAACAAAAACAGAAACTTTGGCTGTAGTGCATGAATTTACATTTTTTATTGGAAAGTCAAATGGGTCTGAAACTTTTTGCACATTACTTCCGTACAAATTTTTCAAATTTTCAAATTTATTTCATAATTTTAGGAGTTACATAAGTGTACTAAACTTCCATATTACTACAGACTGTCCTGTTCTTGACAGATTCTATTTTGTGTGTGTTGTTTGCTTATTTTGATGCATCTATGGCTAGTATGTAAGGTTATGAACCATAGAGAAGTTGGAATACAGTAGGTTTAACACCAATATAAACAAAGAATGAGTTAATTACAGTAACTTAAAGTGGTAGTTTGCTTTATTACACTAACGGATCTCACAAGTTTTTGTTTAAGTTTTTGTGAATGAAGTGTTTGAAGAACGAGGAGTTACCGATGTGAGAAGAATAAAGAGAGACAAGAGTTCAAGATTGGGGATTCCCAATGCACCCCAAGTAAATATTTGAAAGGATACTCAAGCATCCAAGCTTGGGGATGCCCCGGTTGGCATCCCATCTTTCTTCTTCAACAAATATCGGTATACCTCGGTTTTTGTTTTGTTCACATGATTTGTGTCCTTTGTGTTCTTATTTTTTCTTTAAGAATCATGCTAGTATGAGATAGCTCTTCATTAATTTAAAGAATACTTCATGTGCTTCACTTATATCTTTTAAGTATGATCTTATAGAATTGATCTTTGTGCTTCACTTAAATCGTTTGAGTATGGTTTTATAGAATGCTTCGTGCGCTTCACTTATATATTTTGAGCCTGGATATTGGCTAGTCTATATTAATTGTAGAATGCTCCAGGAACTTAACTTATATCTTTTGGAGTATGAATAATACTATAATTTAAAGTGTGTTTGGAAGAATGTCAACTTTAGGAATTAGTGATTCCACTATCTTGGAGGGTGTTGAATCTTCGTACGATATTTATGAAAGTGGATTTGGAAGAGTGTCAACTTTAGTTAGTATTCCACTATTTCGGAAGAGGTTCCAATTGAGTATGAGAACAAAGTTTCTATCCATGATGCTACTGAAAATTATTATGAGGGAGAAATATGTGCTTGTAGGAGTTGCAATAATATCAAGTTTCCTCTCTATGTGCTTAAAGTTTTGAAGTTATACTTGTTTTGCCTTCCTATGGTAGTTGACTTTTGTTCCTATAATTTGTGTGCTCACAAAATCCCTAGGCATAGGGAGTGAGTTAGATTTAAATGTGCTAGTCATATTCTTCATGATGCTCTCTTTGTGTTTCAACTCTTTTCTTTTATGCAAGCATCATTGAAATCATCATGCCTAGCTAAAAGGCATTAAAGAAAAGCGCTTGTTGGGAGAAAACCCAATATTTGCCCTTACTGTTTTTGTGTGTATACATGATTAATCTACTGTAGTAATCATGTTTTATAGCTTTTATTTCAATAAAGTGCCAAGTAAGACCTTTGGGAAGACTTGGGTGAAAGTTAATGTGATCTTGCTGTAAAAAACAGAAACTTTGCGCTCACGAGATTAGCTGTCATTTTTTACAGAAGAGTGATTTTGAGTTTATTATTTTTGCAGAAGATTAATATACAAATTCCTCACGTCCACCAATTCATTTCATAATTTTTGGAGTAGCAGAAGTATGGTTGTTCAGATCATTACAGACTGTTCTGTTTCTGACAGATTCTGTTTTCATTGCATAGTTTGCTTGTTTTCTAGTTTCTATGGCTTATATTTCTCAATATAAATTGTAGAAATGATATGGTACAGTAGGCATTATGTGAAAACAATTATGAACCTTGTCTTTTACAGTACCAAAGTGCATGGTTTAATCTTTATCATACTAACCTATCTCACGAAGTTCCATTAAGTTTTGTGTGATTGAAGTTTTCAAGTTTTGGGTGAGATATCGATATGAGGAGAATAAGGAGTGGAAAGACCCTAAGATTGGGGATGCCCAAGGCACCCCAAGGTAATATTCAAGGAAGACTCAAGTGCCTAAGCTTGGGGATGCCCCGGAAGGCATCCCCTCTTTCGTCTTCAAAACTATCGGTACATCTTACTCGGGGCTATATTTTATTCATCACATGATATGTGTTTTGCTTGGAGCGTATTTTCAATTTTACTTGCTGATTGAATAAAATCATTGGATCTGAAATATTGAATAAAAAAGGAACCCTCCCATGGCTAGTTAATTATTTGACTACTCAGTGTCCCTCACTCATATCTTTTGGAGTAGTTTGTCATTTACTCATGTGCTTCATGTATATCCTTTAAGTAAATGGGGGAATGAATTGAATGTCATAAATCTGAATTTCTATATGTTTCATATGCTTATAACATGGATAGTAATGACTTCACATATAAAGAGTATGAGGCATAAAAGTTGTTGAGAGTTGGCAAACGTAGTTTTGGTCATCGTTGCAATTAATAGGAAGTAATAAGGAAAGAGAGGTTCACATACAAATATATTATCTTGGACATCTTTTATGATTGGGAGCACTCATTAAGTATGACATGCTAAAAGAGTTGACGTTGGACAAGGAAGACAACATAATGGTTTATGTTTTCTCACATCTCAGTTAAAGTATATTATCACTGAACTTCCAAATATGTTGAGCTTGCCTTTCCCCCTCATGCTAGCCAAATTCCTTGCACCAAGTAGAGATACTACTTGTGCTTCCAAATATCCTCAAACCCAGTTTTGCCATGAGAGTCCACCATACCTACATATGGATTGAGTAAGATCCTTCAAGTAAGTTGTCATGTTGCAGGCAATAAAAATTGCTATCTAAATATGTATGACTTATTAGTGCAGAGAAAATAATCTTTGTACGATCTTGTTGTGGAAGCAATAAATGCGAAAGACTGCATAATAAAGGTCCACATACAAGGGGCAATATAAAGTGACGTTCTTTTGCATTAAGATTTTATGCATCCAACCCTAAACGCACATGACAACCTCTGCTTCCCTCTGCGAAGGGCCTATCTTTTACTTTATGTTTTTACTTTATGCTTGAGTCAAGGTGATCCTCACCCTTCCCTTTTTCATTTTATCCTTTTGCAAGCTCCTCGTGTTTGAAAGATCATGATATATATATATATATATATATTCAATTGGATGTAAGTTAGCATGGGCTATTATTGTTTACATCACCTAAAGGTGAATACGTTGGGAGGCAACACAATAAGCCCCTATCTTTCTCAGTGTCCGGCTGAAACCCCATAACCACAAGTATTGCGTGAGTGTTAGCAATTGTAGTAGACTATATGATAGTTGAGTATGTGGACTTGCTGAAAAGCTCTATTCTTGACTCTTTCTGATGTTATTATAAATTGCAATTGCTTCAATGACTGAGATTATAGTTTATTAGTTCTCAATGAAGTTTCTGAACCATACTTGACATTGTGAATAGATTGTTACTTGATCATGAAAAGTTTTATGAGATAAGCTACTATTATGACACACATTGATGCTAGACAAGGTGATTGAAATTATGATTGATCAAACTTGTGTACCTGCTAGCATTCACACTTCATAAATTATTTATTTTATCATTTACCTACTCGAGGACAAGCAGGAATTAAGCTTGGGGATGCTGATACGTCTCCAACGTATCTATAATTTATGAAGTATTCATGCTGTTATATTATCCATCTATGATGTTTTATATGCATTTGTATGCCATTTATATGATTTTTGGGACTAACCTATTAACCTAGAGCCCAGTGCCAGTTTCTAGTTTCTCCTTGTTTTTGAGTTTTACAGAAAAGGAATACCAAACAGAGTCCAATTGACATGCCAATTTTTGAGGATTTTTTATGGACCAAAAGAAGACTAGGGAGCATCGGAGTTGGGCCAGAAGAGTCCCGGGCTGCCCACGAGGGTGGGGGCTCCCCCACCCCCCTAGGGCGCCCCCCCTATCTCGTGGACAGCCCGGAGAGCCCCCTGACGTGAAACCAACGCCAAAAATTCCTATAAATACAGAAACCTTTGGGAAATAACCTAGATCGGAAGTTCTGCCGCTGCAAGCCTCTGTAGCCATGAGAAATCAATCTAGGCCCTCTCCGGCACCCTGCTGGAGGGGGCCATCATCACCGGAGGCCATGGAGGAGGATCTCGGAGGGGCCATCATCACCATGAAGGCCAAGGACCAGAGGGGGAAAGCCATGGAGGAGGAAGCACATGGGGGAGAACCTTTCCTCCTCTCTCTTGGTGGCACCGGAGTGCCATCAGGAGGGGAATCATCGCTGCGGTGATCGTCTTCATCAACATCACCATCATCATCACCATCCTCACCTCTTTTACGCGGTCCACTCTCCCGCACCCCGCTGTAATACCTACTTGAACATGGTGCTTTATGCCGCATATTATGATTCAATGATGTGTCGCCATCCTATGATGTTTTGAGTAGATATCTTTTGTCCTTGGGTTGATTGATGGTCTAGATTGGTACGAGTTGTATGTTTATTTTGGTGCTGTCCTATGGTGCCCTCCGTGTTGCGCAAGCTTGAGGGATTCCTGCTGTAGGGTGTTGCAATACGTTCATGATTCACTTATAGTGGGTTGGTGAGTGACTGAAACACAAACCCGAGTAAGGGGGTTGTTGCGTATGGGAATAAAGAGGAGTTGATGCTTTAATGCTATGGTTGGGTTTTACCTTAATGATCTTTAGTAGTTGCGGACGCTTGCTAGAGTTCCAATCATAAGTGCATATGATCCAAGTAGAGAAAGTATGTTAGCTTATGCCTCTCCCTCATATGAAATTGCAATGACGACTATCGGTCTTGTTAACAATTGCCTAGGACAATTCCGCACACCGATCCACCATTATTCCACACTCGCTATTTATATTATTTAGTAATATATTCTAACTTTATGATAACAAAACCTACTTTTATATTTTAGCTCTCCGATATCATACAAAGTTATCCTCCTTATACCCACGACACAGTTTTATTTCTTGTTTCTAGTTGGAAGCAAACGTTCGGTGCACGTAGAGTCGTATCAGTGGCAGATAGGGCTTGAGAGAATATTGATCTTACCTTTAGCTCCTTGTGGGTTCGACACTCCATACTTATCACTTCCACCTTTGGGAATTGCTACGATGATTCCCTGCACTTGGGGATTATCAGGGAAGCAGAGGTTGTCATGCACTTTTTCTTGGATGCACAATTTCTTAATGCAAAGGAACATCACGTTATATTGCCCCTTATGATAGCAACCTTTAGTCCATCGCTTTTATTACTTTGCCACAAGTTTGTACAACGCTTATTTTCCCTTACAATAAAAGATCAAACATGTTTAGGAGCAATTTTTATTGCTTTACGTACCGATGACAACTTACTTGAGGATCTTAGTCAATCCATAG
Source organism: Triticum timopheevii (assembly GCA_963921465.1). Classification (NCBI taxonomy): domain Eukaryota; kingdom Viridiplantae; phylum Streptophyta; class Magnoliopsida; order Poales; family Poaceae; genus Triticum; species Triticum timopheevii. Next base: position 251,589,276 of record OY997262.1, on the reverse strand, counting down.
GTAGGTGTCGAAATTGGGGCTCCGCGGACCCAAACAAGGTTCGAACTCTAGGGTGTGCGCGAAGAACTCTGCTAGACTACGGCCTGCCGCTCACCGCCTCACGTCCTTGCTTTGATGTGCTCGAGCAAACGGGGAAGGAAGAGAGCACCAGATTTACCCAGGTTTGGGCCACCTTGCGCTATAAGACCCTACTCCTGCTTTTTGGTGGATTGCCTCGTGAGGAGGATGAGTATGAACTAGTACAAGGGTGAGATGCCACGCGAGGGCTCAGTGGGTGAAAATGGATCAACCCCCCTTCTATGGTGGAGGCTAACCTATATTTATACTGGCCCGGTCCTGTTCCCCCAAGGCTTAGGCGGGAAGGGATACCACAACGGCCAATTTTCAAGGGGGGCAATAGTAAACCCTATCCTGACCAAAGGTGGTATTCGCCTGCAAAGCTTCTGGTTGTGACGTGCAGGTGGGTTCGGTGATGACCTCCGTCTTGCCAAGTCCATGGTCTTGGTCGTGTGAATCGAAGAGGTAATCTTTGGGGATTCCTTGGGAACCCGCGTGCTGGCTTTGCCCCTCTAACACCAAAGAGGAAATTGTCCTGGATTGCGCCCGCTAGCGCCCTTTTGACTCCCTTCATCATAGCTCATGTCACCGCGCACCTTGATGTCTACTATGCAACCTTCTCCTTGTAGACGTTGTTGGGCCTCTAAGTGCAGATGTTTGTAGGACAATAGCAAATTTCCCTCAAGTGGATGACCTAAGGTTTATCAATCCGTGGGAGGCGTAGGATGAAGATGGTCTCTCTCAAACAACCCTGCAACCAAATAACAAAGAGTCTCTTATGTCCCCAACACACCCAATACAATGGTAAATTGTATAGGTGCACTAGTTCAGCGAAGAGATGGTGATACAAGTGCAATATGGATGGTAGATATGAGTATTTGTAATCTGAAAATATAAAAACAGCAAGGTAACTAATGATAAAAGTGAGCGTAAACGGTATTGCAATGGTAGGAAACAAGGCCTAAGGTTCATACTTTCACTAGTGCAAGTTCTCTCAACAATAATAACATACTTGGATCATATAACTATCCCTCAACATGCAACAAAGAGTCACTCCAAAGTCACTAATGGCAGACAACAAACGAAGAGATTATTGTAGGGTACGAAACCACCTCAAAGTTATCCTTTCTGATCGATCTATTCAAGAGTCCGTAGTAAAATAACACTAAGCTATTCTTTCCGCTCGATCTATCCTAGAGTTCATACTAGAATAACACCTTAAGACACAAATCAACCAAAACTCTAATGTCACCTAGATACTCTAATGTCACCTCAAGTATCTGTGGGCATGATTATACGATATGCATCACACAATCTCAGATTCATCTATTCAACCAACACAAAGTACTTCAAAGAGTGCCCCAAAGTTTCTACCGGAGAGTCAAGACAAAAACGTGTGCCAACCCCTTTGCATAAGTTCACAAGGTCACTGAACCCGCAAGTTGATCACCAAAACATACATCTAGTGGATCAATAGAATACCCCATTGTCACCACGGGTATCCCATGCAAGCCATACATCAAGTGTTCTCAAATCCTTAAAGACTCAATCGGATAATATAACTTCAAAGGGAAAACTCAATCCATTACAAGAGAGTAGAAGGGAGAAACATCATAAGATCCAACTATAATAGCAAAGCTCGTAATAGATCAAGATCGTGCCAAATCAAGAACACAAGAGAGAGAGAGAGATCAAACACATAGCTACTAGTACATACCCTCAGCCCCGAGGGTGAACTACTCCCTCCTCATCATGGAGAGCGCCGAGATGATGAAGATGGCCACCGATGAGGGGTCCCCCCTCCGGCAGGGTGCCGGAATAGGGCCTCGATTGGTTTTTGGTGGCTACAGAGGCTTGTGGCGGCGGAACTCCCGATCTAGGTTTCTTTTGGGGGGTTTCTATATTTATAGGAATTTTTGGTGTTGGGAACAAGTCAGGGGGGTCTTCGAGCTGTCCACGAGGCAGGGGGCGCGCCCAGGGGGGTGGGCGCGTCCCCCACCCTTGTGGGCAGCCCGGGACTCTTGTAGCCCAACTATTTCACTCCACGGGCTTATTTTGGTCCTTAAAAAATCATGAAAATTGGCACGTCAATTGGACTCCGTTTGGTATTCCTTTTTTGTAAAACTCAAAAACAAGGGAAAACAGAAACTGGCACTGGACTCTAGGTTAATAGGTTAGTCCCAAAAATCATATAAAATAGCATATAAATGCATATAAAACATCCTAGATGGATTATATAATAGCATGGAACAATAAAAAATTATAGATACATTGGAGACGTATCAAGCATCGCCAAGCTTAATTCCTGCTCATCCTTGAGTAGGTAAATGATAAAAACAAAAATTTTGATGTGGAATGCTACCTAGCATATTTCTCAATGTAATTTTCTTTATTGTGGCATGAATGTTCATATCCAAATGATTCAAGATAAAAGTTTAATATTGACATAAGAGTAATAATACTTCAAGCATACTAACAAAGCAATCATGTCTTCTCAAAATATCATGGCCAAAGAAAGCTTATCCCTAGAAAATCATATAGTTAGGCTATGCTTCATTTTTGTCACACAGAATACTCCCATCATGCACAACCCCGGTTTCAGCCAAGCAATTGGTTCATACTTTTTAACGCGCTTCAACTTTTTTCAACTCTCACGCAATACATGAGCGTAAGCCATGGATATAGCACTATGGGTGGAATAGAATATGATGATGGAGGTTGTGTGGAGAATACAAAAAAGAAGAAAGTCTCACGTTGAGGAGGCTAATCAACGGGCTATGGAGATGCCCATCAATTGATGTCAACATGAGGAGTAGGGATTGCCATGCAACGGATGCACTAGAGCTATAAATGTATGAAAGCTCAACAAAAGAAACTGTGGGTGTGCATCCAACTTGCTTGCTCAGAAGACCTAGGGCATTTGAGGAAGCCCATCATTGGAATATATAAGCCAAGTTCTATAATGAAAAATTCCCACTAGTATATGAAAGTGACAACATAGGAGACTCTCTATCATGAAGACCATGGTGCTACTTTGAAGCACAAGTGTGGAGAAGGATAGTAACATTGTCCCCCTTCTTTATTTTCTCTTTTTTTGGGCCTTCCTTTTTTTATTTGGCCTTTCTCTTTTTTTATCTGGCCGTTCTCTTTTTTGGCCTTTCTTTTCAAGGGACAATGCTCTAATAATGATGATCATCACACTTCTATTTACTTACAACTCATGGATTACAACTCGATACTTAGAACAAAATATGACTCTATATGAATGCCTCCAGCGATGTACCGGGATATGTAATGAATCAAGAGCGACATGTATGAAAGAATTATGAAGGTGGCTTTGCCACAAATATGATGTTAACTACATGATCATGCAAAAACAATATGACAATGATGGAACGTGTCATAATAAACGGAACGGTGGAAAGTTGCATGGCAATATATCTCGGAATGGCTATGGAAATGCCATAATAGGTAGGTATGGTGGCTGTTTTGAGGAATATATAAGGAGATTTATGTGTGATAGAGTGTATCATATCACGGGGTTTGGATGCACCGGCGAAGTTGCACCAACTCTCAAGGTGAGAAAGGGCAATGCACGGTACCGTAGAGGCTAGCAATGATGGAAGGGTAAGAGTGCGTATAATCCATGGACTCACATTAGTCATAAAGAACTCATATACTTATTGCAAAAGTTTTATTATCCCTCGAAGCAAAGTACTACTACGCATGCTCCTAGGGGAAGAGTTGGTAGGAGTTAACCATCGCGCGATCTCGACCTCCACTCATAACGAAGGCAATCAAAAGAGCACCCCATGCTACAAATTTGTTACACAACTTTACCATGCGTGCATGCTACGGGACGGGCCAACTTCAACACAAGTATTCCTCAAATTCACAACTACCCAACTAGAATGACTCTAATATTACCATCCTCATATCTCAAAACAATTATCAAGTATCAAAACTTCTCTTAGCATTCAATGCACTCCAAATGATAGTTTTTATAACCAAAGCAAATTACCTTGTTTAAGACTCTCAAAATAATTTAAGTGAAGCATGAGAGATCAATAATTTCTACAAAATAAAACCACCGCCGTGCTCTAAAAAGATATAAGTGAGGCACTAGAGCAAATGACAAACTACTTCGAAAGATATAGGTGAAGATCAATGAGTAGTCGAATAATTATGCAACTATGTGAAGACTCTCTAACATCTAAGAATTTCAGATCTTGGTATTTTATTCAAACAGCAATCAAAACAAAATAAAACAAAATAACGCTCCAAGCAAAACACATATCATGTGGTGAATAAAAATATAGCTCCAAGTAAAGTTACTGATGAATGAAGACGAAAGAGGGGATGCCATCCGGGGCATCCCCAAGCTTAGGCTCTTGGTTGTCCTTGGATATTACCTTGGGGTGCCTTGGGCATCCCCAAGCTTAGGCTCTTGCCACTCCTTATTCCATAGTCCATCGAATCTTTACCCAAAACTTGAAAACTTCACAGCAGATATTACAAGGAACTAGTGATAAAACAAGAAACTAAAAGATTCGATTGCAACATCTAAAGATATACCTTCAAGAACTCACCTCCCCGACAATGGCGCCAGAAAAGAGCTTAGTTGACGGGGTGTTAGTGCCACTTACCTCGCCTCCCCGGCAACGGCGCTAGAAAAGAGCTTGATGTCTACTACGCAACCTTCTCCTTGTAGACGTTGTTGGGCCTCCAAGTTCAGAGGTTTGTAGGACAGTAGCAAATTTCCCTCAAGTGGATGACCTAAGGTTTATCAATCCGTGGGAGGCGTAGGATGAAGATGGTCTCTCTCAAACAACCCTGCAACCAAATAACAAAGAGTATCTTGTGTCCCCAACACACCCAATACATGGTAAATTGTATAGGTGCACTATTTCGGCGAAGAGATGGTGACACAAGTGCAATATGGATGGTAGATATGAGTATTTGTAATCTGAAAAATATAAAAAACAGCAAGGTAACTAATGATAAAAGTGAGCGTAAACGGTATTGCAATGGTAGGAAACAAGGCCTAAGGTTCATACTTTCACTAGTGCAAGTTCTCTCAACAATAATAACATACTTGGATCATATAACTATCCCTCAACATGCAACAAAGATTCACTCCAAATTCACTAATAGCAGAGAACAAACGAAGAGATTATTGTAGGGTATGAAACCACTTCAAAGTTATCCTTTCTGATCGATCTATTCAAGAGTCCGTAGTAAAATAACACAAAGCTATTCTTTCGTTCGATCTATCCTAGAGTTCGTACTAGAATAACACCTTAAGACACAAATCAACCAAAAACCTAATGTCACCTAGATACTCCAATGTCACCTCAAGTATCCGTGGGCATGATTGTACGATATGCATCACACAATCTCAGATTCATCTATTCAACCAACACAAAGTACTTCAAAGAGTGCCCCAAAGTTTCTACCGGAGAGTCTAGACGAAAACGTGTGCCAACCCCTATGCATAAGTTCACAAGGTCACTGAACCCACAATTGATCACCAAAACATACATCAAGTGGATCAATAGAATACCCCATTGTCACCACGAGTATCCCACGCAAGACATACATCAAGTGTTCTCAAATCCTTAAAGACTCAATCCGATAAGATAACTTCAAAGGGAAAACTCAATCCATTACAAGAGAGTAGAGGGGGAGAAACATCATAAGATCCAACTATAATAGCAAAGCTCGCGATACATCAAGATCGTGCCAAATCAATAACACGAGAGAGAGAGAGAGATCAAACAGATAGTACATACCCTCAGCCCCGAGGGTGAACTACTCCCTCCTCGTCATGGAGAGCGTCGGGATGATGAAGATGACCACCGGTGAGGGATCCCCCCTCCGGGAGGGTGCTGAAACAGGGGCCCGATTGGTTTTTCGTGACTACAGAGGCTTGTGGCGGCGGAACTCCCAATCTAGGTTTCTTTTCAGGGGTTTCTATATTTATAGGAATTTTGGGCATTGGGAACAAGTCAGGGGGGGTCTCCGGGCTGCCCACGAGGCAGGGGGCGCGCCCGGGGGGCGCGTCCCCCACCCTCGTGGGCAGCTCGGGACTCTTCTGGCCCAACTCTTTCACTCCACGGGCTTCTTTTGGTCCATAAAAATCATCAAAAATTGGCACGTCAATTGCACTCTGTTTCGTATTCCTTTTCTATAAAACTCAAAAACAAGGAAAAAACAGAAACTGCCACTGGGCTCTAGGTTAATAGGTTAGTCCCAAAAATCATATAAAATAGCATATAAATCATATAAAACATCCTAGATGGATAATATAATAGTATGGAACAATCAAAAATTATAGATACGTTGGAGACGTATCACACCTCGTGAGGTGGGGTGCAAGCCTAGGGATGTCCGCCCCTCAGGAGGCGGCCTCGGGAGATGATAACCCACAAGTGTAGGGGGTCGCAACAGTTTTTGAGGGTAGAGTATTCAACTCAAATTTATTGATTCGACACAAGGGGAGACAAAGAATATTTGTAAGTATTAGCAGCTGAGTTGTCAATTGAACCACACCTGGAGATTAATTATCTGCAGCAAAGTAGTATGATAATTTTGATAGTAGTAGCAACGACAATAGTAATGGTAACAGTGATAGCAGTGATTTTGTAGCAAGTGCTATAGTAACAGTAGTAACTTAGCAAGAACAATATGTAGGACAGTCATAGGCATTGGATCGGTGATTTTTTGGATGATATTCATCATGTGATAGTCATAACCTAGGGCAATACGTCATAGCTCCAGTTCATAAATATAATGTAGGCATGTATTCTGTAAATAGTCATACGTGCTTATGGAAGGAACTTGCATTACATCTTTTGTCCTACCCTCCTGTGGCAGCGGGGTCCTATTGGAAACTAAGAGATATTAAGGCCTCCTTTTAATAGAGAACCAGAACAAAGCATTAACACATGGTGAATACATGAACTCCTCAAACTACGGTCATCACCGAGAAGTGTCCCGACTATTGTCACTCCGGGGTTGCCGGATCATAACACATAGTAGGTGACTATAACTTGCAAGATCGAATCCAGAACATAGATATAATGGTGATAACATAAACGGTTCAGATCTGAAATCATGCCACCCGGGCCCAAAGTGACAAGCATTAAGCATGGCAAACTCATAGCAACATCAATCTCAGAACATAATGGATCTCTAAGGGTGTCTGTTCGGTTGGCATGGATCAAGATTGGGATTTGTCACTCCGTTTGATGGAGAGGTATCTCTGTGCCCTCTCGGTAATACAACATCACAAGAAGCTTGCAAGCAATGTGACTAAGGAGTTAGTCATGGGATCTTGTATTACAGAACGAGTAAAGCGACTTGTCGGTACAAGATTGAACTAGGCATGAGATACCGACGATCGAATCTCGGGCAAGTAACATACCGACGTACAAAGGGAACTGCATACAGTATAAACCGAATCCTTGACATCGTGGTTCAACCGATAAAAGATCTTCGTGGAATATGTAGGAACCAATATGGGCATCCAGGTCCCGCTATTGGTTATTGACCGGAGAGGTGTCTCAGTCATGACTACATGATTCCTGAACCCGGAGGGTCGCACGCTTAATGTTCGTTGATGCTAGAGTAGTATTAGGATATTTGATGATTGGTAACTGAATGTTGGTCGGAGTCCTGGATGAGATCTCGGACATCACGAGGAGTCTCATAATGGTCGGAGGTAAAGATTTATATATGGAAAGTTGTTTTCAGGGTTCCGAAAAAAGTTTCAGTTTTTCCGGTATTGTATCGGGAAGCTTCCAAAAGGTTCTCGAAACTTCCAGAGGAGTCCATAAGTCCATCAAGGGTTCCATCACGTCCCAAGGGCCAGCATGGGCTGAGGGGAGGCGACATGGCCTTATTGGGCCAGGCGCACACAAGTCCCTCAAGGCCCATGTAGTTGGTAAAGGTGGAAAGTCCACCTTTGTATGGAAAGGAAGGAGGAGGACTAGGATTCCACTTCCTCCCCCCTTGGCTGCACCCTAGGGTTTGGAGGGGTTGTTCCCCATGCCCCTCCACCTATATTAGAGGGTAGGGCGCCCAAATAGAACACACAAATCCCTTGGCGCCCCTCTCTCTCATGTTACTCCGTAGTTCCACTGCCTCGTCCAGGCGACGCTTAGCGAAGTGTTGTCGGTGCTCCACCACCACCATCACTATCACGCTGTCATGTTGGTTGTGATCCCATCTATTTCTGCTCTCCATCTTGCTGGATCGAGAAGGAGGAGACCTCATCGAGCCGCACGTGTGCTAAACTCGGAGGTGTCGTCCGTTCGGCACTAGGTCGGTTGGATCATGATCGAATTACGAAGAGTACGACTACATCAACCGCGTTATATACGCTTCCGCTTAGTGATATACAAGGGTATGTATATTCTCTCCCCCTCTCATAGCTATGCATCTCAATGGATAGATCTTGCGTGTGCGTAGAATTTTTTTTGTTTTAAATGCAATGTTACCCAACATAAACGACTGCATGCCCAGCACTATGGGGGCCCAATTAGATGTCATGTCCACTAGACCCACTTTGTAGGCCTAACAGTATAGCATATGCGTGTTCGCATGTCAAGCGTCAGGAAAATTTCAGGTGATATGAAGCTTTCCATGGTCCCATGATACGGGCTTCTGAGAGCCCTTGGATCTAAGGCCGAACGGTTGCATACCGTGATGCTGGACACATGGGTGAATATCATACCCATGATACACATGATACTAGTATATGATACTCCCCATTACAACCAGCCTTATAGTCACTCATACAACTTAGGAGTAGTATTAATTTCATTTGCCGAGGAGTACGCATACTCCCTCCTTTCCGGTTTATTGGGATCGTCTCATTTTCTTGGTTTTTCCATATTACAAGTCTTATTTTCACTTATTTCCATCACATGTTCACATTCCAAGGTGCATTAAATTGATGCATGTAAGGATTAAAATAAACCAACCAATGCATGTAACCATTCCTACACATTTAATGGTCATCCATGCATACACTATAACTAATGCAGATTAAAGTTTGAGTAATTTTGTAAACTACAAGATACATTCCTCCACTCACCATCTACCTTGGTTGATGAGATTTCAGATTTAAACCCTATAAACCGGAAAGGAGGGAGTATATAAGTAGCTAGGGTCTTGCATGAGAGCCCACTCCCACCATTTTTCCATGTCTCTCTCCTCCACATAAGCAAAGGTGCCATGTAAGCGGCCTATAAATCCCATTATTGTAGAGTACTTTATCTTAGCACCTATATGGAATACCATGGAGGGGATTAGGGGAGACTCACCCCGGTTGTAGCGTCATAGTAATAATGATAATGGCCAGTCAAATCACGGGGCCCCATCTGTCCAGCAGTAATGAGCCGTCAGATCACACAGCCCTACGTTTCCAGCATTAAGTTGAATCCGTGACTCCCTCATTCTCATCGCCTCAGGCGATACTTCCCCGCGTACCGCACGGGAAAAGCCACACCCCCGACTTTTAAATACAATCTTGTATTGATGGATTGTGCTATGGAGCAAAACTAGGAGAAAACGGTGGTACATGTGTACAGCACGCCCGTCGCGTTCACATCGCACCCCAGATGGTTGGTCGGTCTGGCACACCACTCACCGAATGGAACACGTGTCATCTTGTGTTTGCACACACATGTGGGACTGCAATTGGGCAACCAACCATAGTCACCCCCCGTCCCCGCAAGTCGTTGCCTGGATGATCCCTGCACGACATGGGAGATCAGTTCGTCCATGCATGTGACCAGATTCCAGCAGAAGGCTAGATTGGCTATCGTCTATATATCATGTAGGTTGTGTTGTACAAAACATATGGGCTGTAGTTCTGATGAGAAATCTAAAAAATGAAGCCCCAGGTATATTACATTACCAATAAAATTTGAATCCATTTTCGGTATGAATACAAATGTACCCCAGTCACCATAGGCGGCTAGGGCAACCTCTCCCCTCCATGCTTCATAGGTGAGCCCGTGGATTCACCCCTCCCCTCTTCCCACCGCTCCGTCGGCCGGTTGCAGGGAGGGGAATCTTGGTCCCTGTGCTCCAGTTACAGTTTATGTTAGGGTTTTAGGCCTGGCATGCGCAGAGCTCACTTTCAGTGAACCCACGTACTCCTCTCCGCGCGGGCTACCACTGCTGCGTCTTCCCCGGCTCTGCGTCGTCCCCTTCCTAGGCCTCGCCGTCGTCCAGACCACCGCCCTGGTGCTCTCGGCACGGCGTGGTCAACGACCGACTTCCATCGGAAGAGTACTGTACGTGGAGAGGCTGACAGCTGGGTCCAGGCGGCCACAAGGAAGTGCCTCCTTATTACGCGGAAAATAATTATTCCTCCACCTGACAGCAGGGACCCACTGGACGGGTCACCAGTATTTCGCGAAAAAACGTTGCCCCCTGACTGCTGGGACCCACAGGACGGGCCACCGCATTTCGTGAAAAAAAGTTCCCCCTCGCTGTCAGCTCGGACCCACCGGAAGTGCCTCCTTATTACGCACAAAAAAAATGAATACCCCCTGCTAGCTGGGACCAACCTTGGTGGGAGGCTAACTTGTGAGCCTACTAAGTTGACAGGGACGGAGGCCTTTATCAACTTTAGTCAATATATGAACGATTCTAGCTCCAGTGACCGTACGATGTCCATCCAACGGCCGTAGTGCTTCTTCAACCTCTGGTCTTCTTGCTCCAGCCGCCCAAAGCAGCGCCGGTCGTGCCACCTGCTCCTGCCGCCCGTGGCCGGCTGTGATGCCGCGGAGGCCTCACCGCCCCCTACTACTCCCACCGGTGGCCAGACCATCCCTCTATGCACCCACACCCCCTGTTATTCTGCGGCGACGGCAGCCTCACACCGCAGCCGAACGAGTGAACCCTCATACTCCTCTACGCGTGGGCATCCACTGCCGCGTCTTCCCCGGCTCTACATCGTCCCCTTCCTAGGCCTCGTCGTCTTCTTTCTCGGCGCGGCGTGGTAAACGTGGTCAAGGAATGGCTTCCATCGGACGTGGACTGTACATGGAGAGGCTGACAGCTGGGTCCACGACCGCAGCAAGGAAGTGCCTCCTTATTACACACAAAATAATTATTCCTCCTCCTGACAGCGGGGACCCACCGGATGGGCCACCGTATTTAGCGAAAAAACGTTTCCCCCTGTCTGCTGGGACCCACCAATTACATCTTCGCACGCAAGGAAGTGCGTCCGAAAAAATGATTTGCCCCCCTGACTGCTGGGACCCACCAGCTACATCGTCGCACGCAAGGAAGTGCCTGACAGTCGGGACCCACCTGGTCGAAGCGTACGTAGCGTTGTCATTCTGGTCGCGAATGTGTACATACATATATACTGGTGGATGTAGAGGCGCGCACGTGTCGTACTAGAGGCACGCACGTAGCATGTACACGTACGTACAACGGCGAGGGTGCAAGAAAGAAAATATGACCACGTATGTACATACGGGCAGGGTCTCTAACGCCTATCGTGCATACGTACATGGCTGGGTCGAAACGGAGAAACAGCGTCGTCGTCGTGTTCATGGGGAGCCAACCGGCTGGGTCGGAACGAAATGCGTGGTCGTGTTCATCGGGAGGGCTTGGACGGAACATGCGATGGAAACGAGGCCTGGCGTACCGCACAATGGAGGAAACGGCCTTGTGTTCGACCGGCCACGTTCGAAATGGGGTCCTGTTGATCGGGAGGGGCCTGGCATACCACAAAACGGAGGAAACGGACCTCCTACGGTCGAAACGGGGGTCCTGTGGATCGGGAGGGGTGTGGCATACCGCAAAACGGACGGAACAGACTTGTGTTGGAGCACTATGGTCGAAACGGGGGGGGGGGGGGGGAGGGGGAGGGGTGTGGCGTACCGCAAAACGGGACTCCACGGGATACTGTTCATCTCCACCGTTGACCTCCTCGAGCCTCCACGGGCTACTGTCGACCTCCTCCAGCCTCCACAGGCTCCTGTTCATCCAGCCTCCACCGCGCGCTACTCCACCGGCTACTGTTCAACCACCCCTCCACGGGCACCCCTCCACCATCTACTATTCATCCAGCCCTCCACACCATGGGGTCCTGTTCAACCACCCCTCCACGGCCACCCCTCCACCGTCTACTGTTCATCCAGCCCTCCACACCACGGGTTCCTGTTCATCCAGAGGCAACGCCACCGCTCACTGTTCATCCAAACCCCCCCGCAACGCTCACTGTTCATCCCAGAGGCAGCATCGATCGGCTTCAGTTAGCAGCAGTAGCAAAGGAATCGCACCATCGGGTTCAGTTAACAGCCATCGATCGATCGCTCGGGTTCAGTAACGCGTAGCCTGCAGTGCAATCGCTTGGGTTCAGTTAGAGCCCAACGCCTCGCTCGGCTTCAGTTAGAGCCAACGCCTCGCACACACGCGCATACGTACGAGAGAAACGTGCATCGCTCCGCCCCCGACCTCCCACTGTAACCGACAACTCCTCGAAATTTTCCTCCCCCTCGCTTCTACCACGGTTTTTGGACGGCCCAAAGAATGTCATGCAGCTGCGTCTCCGGCCCGCCCAGGACGAAAAGCCCATTTTCTGTCATGATTTTTTGTCATAGAAGTAGGAGCCCACCACATCTATGATGATACCGGGTTTTGTCACAATTATCATCATAGAAGTGTCATATGTATGACAGAAAAATATTTCGTTTGGCCCAAAATGTCACGGATGTGTCTTTTTTTTGTAGTGAAAGGCATTTTGAAACAAATATCTGCCATCTTATCATCTCAAATGTTTGTACAATTTAAATCGTTGGCGTTCTGCTAACCATTCATGTGACGCCACACGTCACACTTTTAATGCTAGGAGGTGTCGTGCGAACAACTGCTTGAGTAGATGGGAGGAGTGCAAGTGCAGTCCGCTGCGCAGGCTGATCGGGAGGCGTGCAAGCTATCCTCCAATGCGCAGGCTTACCAGGAAGAGTGTGAGCTTTACACTGCGCAGGCTCACTGGGAAGCGAGCCCTTTGACTCCCATGGCCGCCCGCCTTGCTCCCATCCTCTCCATTAATGACGCCCGAGCCGCCGTTTAACACGGGCGACCTTACACTTCACTTCCCATTCCCCTCCCGCAGACCTCCACCAACACCATGGCGTAGAAGGATCATCTGCCACTTGTCTTCTAGTTTGGTGAAGTCGACTCTGAGCCAGACGAGATAGAAAATAAGGAGGAATGGGGCCACATGGACATGGCCCTGAACGAGCTGTCCACGGCGGTTGCTGCCCCCTCGCCCGTCCCAGCTCCCATCCCCACGCCGGTGACCATCCCCGTAGCATTGACGGGCTGGTCGCCGAGCACTATCACAGCGCTGGAAGCCACGGGCGTCAGCAAGGTCCCCGCGGACCCGCGCGAGCTCGTGTACATGCGAGCGTCCCCGCTCGTGCCCACGCGTGCCCCTACACCCACCGCGGTGCCAGTCGCCGTGCATTTGCCTGCACCCACCGCGCTCATGCCCGTGCAAGTGCCCCCTTCAGCGTCATTTGGCGCCACCATCGACCGCTACCTCGCAGCGCCGTGAGCTGCCGTCCCTCGCGCCCCGCCCGTCGATCGCGTGATGATAGGGTGTTTGATTTCCAAGTGAAGAATATTCTCTGCTGCCTTGAAGACTTCAACAACGGCATCCTGGAGGACGACAACAACAACGCCGCCGCGGCAAGCCACCTCCACCGCCGATGGAATTAGTTTTTTGGGGTTTATTAATACTGTATCTCGATCGTATGAATACAATTCACAATGTGACTGAATGAAACCTATGGTTTGAACAAACTTGCGTTTTTCTCTCTGAATGTACAGACTTACCAAATGATTTAAAAAACATTAATGGTTTCTAAATTTAAAACACACATCGCAAGCGTTTTAGATAGAACACCTGTATGCAAAACGACAGCTTCCCCAGTAAGATAAGGGAAAATGTGCCGCATAGGATTTGTGCATCTCTTCATTGCAATCGTTTTAGATAGAACACCCGTATGCAAAGCAAGAGCTATGGTCCTTCCCCAGTAAGCCAAGAGAAAATTTGTCACGCAGGTTGTGCATCTCTTCATTGCAAACAGTTCAGATTGAATACAGTATGCAAAGCGAGAGCTATGGTTCCTTCGCCACTAAGCCAAGAGAAAATCGGGCATGCAGGATTTGTACATCCCTTCAATGCAAACGGTTTTTTTCTGATGGCCCGTGTGCAACCACGTACAGACAATTTGATAAGTTTTTCATCTGTCATATTGGGTATATTTCCATTTGTCAAACTGGAAAGATTGACATTATTCGATTTAGTAAAAGCCCTTTGTCAACCTTGTAAAACTGCCATTTGTCAAAATTTATAGCTAAAAATCACTAGCACTATATAATTTTGCAACCAAAATTTAGTAAGCGTAGATTTCATTCATAGTTTAAGCAGTCGTTCTTTATATAAACAGTTCAACTCGACAGCTGAACCAACCAAACTTTTCCCCAATTGTTGCTAACCACGTACTGAAATAGCTAGTTCAACTATATATACCAGCTAATTTTAAGTACGTAGTACAGTTCAACCACATCTATAGTCAGATGAGCTGAACAAAATAGCCTCTAAATACAACTACTAAGGAGGGGCTTTGTACTACTTCCAGTAGCCTCTCCTCTGCCGAGCACACTCAATAAGAGGCAGATGGCGAGGATCCTACTAACGAGCTGGACAACTAGAATCCGGTGCCTTCCGTTGCTGCACCTTTAGCGACGCTCACCTTGAACGCCCTCTGCCGCTCCATAAGACCCCTCTTGAAGCGGCGGTACTCCTCGTAGATCTCCTCATTCTGTATGTCTGTGATGGCGTGTGGTGCGGCCACGACGGCGATAAGATTCTTTGCGTGCTCGACCAGGAGCTCCTCCTCCCGCAGGAACTTGATGTAGCACGCAAGGTCGCTGACGCACATGCGGGGTTCCACCTCCACCTCCCGCCTTCGGGCGGCGGTGGCGGAGCGGTGATGACCCCGATAGTCAATGGTGGGATGGCGGCCACATCGACTGACAGTGGGATGGCGGCCATGACGGCCACCTCCCGCCTTTGAGCTGCGATGGTGGAGCAGGTGATGGCCATGATGGCCGACGGTAGGGTGGCGGCCACGGCAGCCACCTCCCACCTTCGGGATGCTGTGGCGGAGCGAGCGATGGCCCTGGCTTTCGACTATCATATAGTAACAAGTATATAATAGCAACGCCCAAAGAGCCTTCCTCGTCTACCTCATGAGGAAGTAATCCCAGAGCCATCATATCAGTTTGGTGTAACAAGTATCCAGTTCTAGTTGTAGTAGATCGGGATACAACTCCGAGCGTCTGTTACCGTGGACATGGCTATTCGAATAGATTACTTCCCTGCAGGGGTGCACCAACTTACCCAACACGCTTGATTAACTCCGGACGGACACACTTTTTTGGGCCATGCCCAGCCTCGACTGATCGACAGACTGTAGTCCTATCTAGGCTCCGTAGAGAGGTGCCCGCTGATCTACATCCTAAGCATGAAGAGGTTGTTTGGCCGCTCACCCCTAATAACTTTGGGTCGTTGCAAGGGTGACCGGGACCAAATGGAACTCTTCCAGGATCCGTTGCCTGACCATGCCGCAGTGCTGAACTGGACGTTAGACAAAGCTTTTGGGAGAATCGTACGATGCTGAGTGCCCATACTTATTCCTCTGTGGTGGTCAGTGCAAAAAGGCCACAGGCCTACTCAGATCACATATCCAAACATGTTAGTGTATAGGGAGCTCGCGGAAACGATCAATGATCCTGTCGCCCATCTCGTGGATTTATGACAAGGGCCAGGCCCATCCCTCTCCTCGGGCGGTCTCTTCCTGCATGGCCGTGCCTCATCATTATCTCGCGGGTACCCTCCTGGTCAACCTGACTTATCAAGAGACCGTCCGGAACTCAGGTCCACCTCTACCGGGGTGGTACCGGTTGTCCCTTCAGACCCCCAATAACAGTAAATGAGGAACAATTAAAGGTAACAGCGTGTCCTTACCATTAAGATGAACTCAGAGGAATCACCCTCGGTAGGTTCACACCTGAGGTACAATGTCAAGGTGAACTTGGAGGAATCACCCTCGGTAAGTTCACGCTTGAAGAGCTGCACGGGACTGGTGAGTGAGGAATCACCCTCGGTTAACCACACTTGATGTGCTACACTACAGAGATATCATCATAAGTGGGATATTAGGCATCACCCTTGTCACTCGATATTAGCTCTACAGAGTCGTACAACTAAGGGGGGGTGCCGGTGATGTGTCGATCTTTTCTCGTTGATCACATTGATGGAGCCACTGGTAACAAAGCGGGGCAACAAGGACAAGGGTGAGGGGTCACTGATGGATCACTAATCAACCTACACTAAGCATAAGGATAACAAGTAAAGTAACAACATTAGGTTAAAAAAGCAGGCTATGCATCAGAATAGGAGCTATTGAACAATAGTAACAAAATCTAATGCAAGCATGAGAGAGAAAGAATGGGCGATATAGGAATGATCAAGGGGTTTTTGCTTGCCTGGAAGCTCTGCAGACAGATATGGACCCTCGACGGTGAAGCAGTCGATCACTGGATCAACCGCGGTCTCGGGGTCTACTGGGAAATAAGTAACGGAGGGGGAAACAAATAAATAACGGAGCAATCTGATATCTACTACACAACTTTATTCTTGTAGACTCCTGTTGGGCCTCCAAGCGCAGAGTTTTTATAGGACAATAACAATTTTCCCTCAAGTATATGACCCAAGGTTTATCAATCCGTGGGAGGCATAGAATGAAGATGGTATCTCTCAAACAACCCTTCAACCAAATAATAAAATTCTCTTGTGTCCACAACACACCAAATACAATGGTAAATTGTATAGGTGCACTAGTTCAGCGAAGAGATGGTGATACAAGTGTAGTAATGATAGTAGATATTGATTTTTGTAATAGTAACAATAAAAAAATAGCAAGGTAATGAGTAACAAAAGTGAGCACAAATGGTATTGCAATGCTTAGAAAATAAGGCCTAGGGTTCATACTTTCGCTAGTGCAATCTGTCAACAATGCTTCCCTCAATGTGCGATGAAGAATCACTCCAAAGTTATTATCTAGCAGAGAACATAAGAAGAAATTGTTTGTAGGGTACAAAACCACCTCAAAGTTATCCTTTTCGATCTATCTATAGAGCTATTCCTATAAGTGTCACAGATAGCCCAAGAGTTCGTACTAAAATAACACCATATGATACACATCAACCAACTCTAATATCACCTAGATATTCCAATGTCACCACGAGTATCCGTGAGTTGATTATACGATATGCATCAAACAATTTTAGATTCATAATACCCAATCCAACACAAAGAACTTCAAAGAGTGCCCCAAGATTTCTACCGGAGAAACAAGGATGAAAACGTGCATCAACCCCTATGCATAGATTACCCCAATGTCACCTCGGGAATCCGCGAGTTGAGTGCCAAGACATACATCAAGTGCTCTCAAATCTAACAAAGTATTCAATCCGATAAAAGTGAAATTTCAAAGGGAAAACTCAATTCATCACAACAAGATAGAGAGGGGAAAACACCATTTGATCCAACTATATCAACAAAGCTCGCAATACATCAAGATTGTGCCAAATCAAGAACACGAGAGAGAGTGAGAGAGATCAAACACATAGATACTAGTACAAACCCTCAGCCCCGAGGGTGGACTACTCCCTCCTCATCATGGTGGTCGCCGGGATGATGAAGATGGCCTCCGGTGATGATTCCCCCTCCGGTAGGGTCCCTGAATAGGGTCTAGATTGGTTTTTCATGGATGCAGAGGCTTGCGATGGTGGAACTTCTGATCTAGGGTTATTTATGGGGGTTTCTGTATTTATAGGATTTTTTGGCATCGGTCTCATGCTGAGATGGGCCTCGAGGGGCCCACTACCCACCATGGCATGCCAAAGGGGGGTGGCGCGCCCTGGTGCCTAGTGGGCATCAACCCCCCCTCTAGTGGTTCTTTGCTCCAATATTCTTCATTTGTTCCATAAAAAATCTCCAAAAAGTTTCGTCCTATTCCGAGAACTTTTATTTCTAGACAAAAAACAATACAACGGTAGTTCTGCTGAAAACAACATCAGTCCAAGTTAGTTCCATTCAAATCATACCAAAACCATATAATTTTTTGTAAACATGGCATGAATACTTCATAAGTTATAGATACATTGGAGACGTATCAACATCCCCAAGCTTAATTCCTACTCGTCCTCGAGTAGGTAAATGATAAAATAAATAATTTATGAAGTGTGAGTGCTAACATAGTGCATAAGTTTGATCAATGATAATTTCAATCACTTTTCCTAGCAGCATAACATCAATTCTTTCTCATAAAAGTCATCATGATAAAGTAGCAATCAATTCACATGTTACAGTTCAAACAATGCCTTCTCTTGAAACCTAACAACCTGTGTTCTATTCTCAACAAAGTCCAAGTAAGAGCTCCACATAATCAATCATCATATAGTCTTATATGATTGCTAGTACTCAAAGCATACTTTTAGAACAAATCGCATCCATCGAACATAGGGAAAGATAGGGGCTTAATGTTTTGCCTCTCAACTCATTTATCATAAAGATTGTCAAAAATAATAAATCATGATCAAATATATTTGACTGGCCATATGTGCCTAGATCTTTCCCCACCATATGATGCTTGCCAACAAGAGAATAATTGAGGTTGAAATGACAATTTACTATTGACTCTTGCATAAAAGTAAATACTGAAAAGTAGATAGGCCTTTCATAGAGGGAATGATACGTCTCCAACGTATCTATAATTTATGAAGTATTCATGCTATTATATTATCCATCTATGATGTTTTATATGCATTTATATGCCATTTTATATGATTTTTGGGACTAACCTATTAACCTAGAGCCCAGTGCCAGTTTCTGTTTTCTCCTTGTTTTTGAGTTCTACAGAAAAGGAATACCAAATGGAGTCCAATTGACGTGCCAATTTTTGAGGATTTTTTATGGACCAAAAGAAGACCAGGGAGCATCGGAGTTGGGCCAGAAGAGTCCCGGGCTGCCCACGAGGGTGGGGGCACGCCCCCTATCTCATGGACAGCCCGGAGACCCCCCTGACGTGAAACCAACGCCAAAAATTCCTATAAATACAGAAACCTTTGGGAAATAACCTAGATCGGAAGTTCCGCCGCCGCAAGCCTTTGTAGCCCCGAGAAATCAATCTAGGCCCTCTCCGGCACTCTGCCAGAGGGGGCCATCATCACCGGAGGCCATGGAGGAGGATCTCGGAGGGGCCATCATCACCATGAAGGCCAAGGACCAGAGGGGGAAAGCCATGGAGGAGGAAGCACAAGGGGGAGAACCTCTCCTCCTCTCTCTTGGTGGCACCGGAGTGCCATCGGGAGGGGAATCATCGCCGCGGTGATCGTCTTCATCAACATCACCATCATCATCACCATCCTCACCTCTTTTACGTGGTCCACTCTCCCGCACCACGCTGTAATCCCTACTTGAACATGGTGCTTTATGCCGCATATTATGATTCAATGATGTGTTGCCATCCTATGATGTTTTGAGTAGATATCTTTTGTCCTTGGGTTGATTGATGGTGTAGATTGGTACAAGTTGTATGTTTTATTTTGGTGCTGTCCTATGGTGCCCTCCGTGTCGTGCAAGCGTGAGGGATTCCCGCTGTAGGGTGTTGCAATACATTCATGATTCGCTTATAATGGGTTGGTGAGTGACTAAAACACAAACCCGAGTAAGGGGGTTGTTGCGTATGGGAATAAAGAGGACTTGATGCTTTAATGCTATGGTTGGGTTTTACCTTAATGATCTTTAGTAGTTGTGGACGCTTGCTAGAGTTCCAATCATAAGTGCATATGATCCAAGTAGAGAAAGTATGTTAGCTTATGCCTCTCCCTCATATGAAATTGCAATGGCGACTATCGGTCTTGTTAACAATTTCCTAGGACAATTCCGCACACCGATCCACCATTATTCCACACTCGCTATTTATATTATTTAGTAATATATTCTAACTTTATGATAACAGCACCTACTTTTATATTTTAGCTCTCCGATATCATACAAAGTTATCCTCTTTATACCCACAACACAGTTTTATTTCTTGTTTCTAGTTGGAAGCAAACGTTCGATGCACGTAGAGTCGTATCAGTGGCAGATAGGGCTTGAGAGAACATTGATCTTACCTTTAGCTCCTTGTGGGTTCGATACTCCATACTTATCACTTCCACCTTTGGGAATTTCTACGATGATTCCCTGCACTTGGGGATTATCAAGCTCTTTTCTGGCGCCGTTGCCGGGGAGCAATAGTGTGGGGTTGATATTTTCGTGTGTGCTTGTTTGCTTTCTTCACTAAGTAGATTTTATTTTCCCCTTTTTGTTTCTGTTTAGTTTGTGGGTGAAACATACAATTTTCTTTAAAAAGAATGAAAATACCAAAAAAATATTTACTTGCCTCTCATGCCTAAAAAGTTTTTCAAAAAGAGAAGTGATTGGAAAGTTATGCATTGAAGAAGTGAGGGTCGACCTTGATCACTTGTGTTCATGCTCATGGAAACAATGTAGAATTTTTCGTGGAAGTTTCTCTGTAAATAATTATCCCCTTGTTTATATTCATTGTATTATAAAAATAATGTGCCAAGCTTTGGTTTTAGTATGATAAGATTGCTTGCTTACTATGTGCAGAACAAAAACAGAAACTTTGGCTGTAGTGCATGAATTTACATTTTTTATTGGAAAGTCAAATGGGTCTGAAACTTTTTGCACATTACTTCCGTACAAATTTTTCAAATTTTCAAATTTA
Organism: Triticum timopheevii; assembly: GCA_963921465.1. Lineage (NCBI taxonomy): Eukaryota > Viridiplantae > Streptophyta > Magnoliopsida > Poales > Poaceae > Triticum > Triticum timopheevii. The sequence goes on along the minus strand of OY997262.1, from coordinate 251,568,313 downwards.
TTTCATAATTTTAGGAGTTACATAAGTGTACTAAACTTCCATATTACTACAGACTGTCCTGTTCTTGACAGATTCTATTTTTTGTGTGTTGTTTGCTTATTTTGATGCATCTATGGCTAGTATGTAAGGTTATGAACCATAGAGAAGTTGGAATACAGTAGGTTTAACACCAATATAAACAAAGAATGAGTTAATTACAGTAACTTAAAGTGGTAGTTTGCTTTATTACACTAACGGATCTCACAAGTTTTTGTTTAAGTTTTTGTGAATGAAGTGTTTGAAGAACGAGGAGTTACCGATGTGAGAAGAATAAAGAGAGACAAGAGTTCAAGATTGGGGATTCCCAAGGCACCCCAAGTAAATATTTGAAAGGATACTCAAGCATCCAAGCTTGGGGATGCCCCGGTTGGCATCCCATCTTTCTTCTTCAACAAATATCGGTATACCTCGGTTTTTGTTTTGTTCACATGATTTGTGTCCTTTGTGTTCTTATTTTTTCTTTAAGAATCATGCTAGTATGAGATAGCTCTTCATTAATTTAAAGAATACTTCATGTGCTTCACTTATATCTTTTAAGTATGATCTTATAGAATTGATCTTTGTGCTTCACTTAAATCGTTTGAGTATGGTTTTATAGAATGCTTCGTGCGCTTCACTTATATATTTTGAGCCTGGATATTGGCTAGTCTATATTAATTGTAGAATGCTCCAGGAACTTAACTTATATCTTTTGGAGTATGAATAATACTATAATTTAAAGTGTGTTTGGAAGAATGTCAACTTTAGGAATTAGTGATTCCACTATCTTGGAGGGTGTTGAATCTTCGTACGATATTTATGAAAGTGGATTTGGAAGAGTGTCAACTTTAGTTAGTATTCCACTATTTCGGAAGAGGTTCCAATTGAGTATGAGAACAAAGTTTCTATCCATGATGCTACTGAAAATTATTATGAGGGAGAAATATGTGCTTGTAGGAGTTGCAATAATATCAAGTTTCCTCTCTATGTGCTTAAAGTTTTGAAGTTATACTTGTTTTGCCTTCCTATGGTAGTTGACTTTTGTTCCTATAATTTGTGTGCTCACAAAATCCCTAGGCATAGGGAGTGAGTTAGATTTAAATGTGCTAGTCATATTCTTCATGATGCTCTCTTTGTGTTTCAACTCTTTTCTTTTATGCAAGCATCATTGAAATCATCATGCCTAGCTAAAAGGCATTAAAGAAAAGCGCTTGTTGGGAGAAAACCCAATATTTGCCCTTACTGTTTTTGTGTGTATACATGATTAATCTACTGTAGTAATCATGTTTTATATCTTTTATTTCAATAAAGTGCCAAGTAAGACCTTTGGGAAGACTTGGGTGAAAGTTAATGTGATCTTGCTGTAAAAAACAGAAACTTTGCGCTCACGAGATTAGCTGTCATTTTTTACAGAAGAGTGATTTTGAGTTTATTATTTTTGCAGAAGATTAATATACAAATTCCTCACGTCCACCAATTCATTTCATAATTTTTGGAGTAGCAGAAGTATGGTTGTTCAGATCATTACAGACTGTTCTGTTTCTGACAGATTCTGTTTTCATTGCATAGTTTGCTTGTTTTCTAGTTTCTATGGCTTATATTTCTCAATATAAATTGTAGAAATGATATGGTACAGTAGGCATTATGTGAAAACAATTATGAACCTTGTCTTTTACAGTACCAAAGTGCATGGTTTAATCTTTATCATACTAACCTATCTCACGAAGTTCCATTAAGTTTTGTGTGATTGAAGTTTTCAAGTTTTGGGTGAGATATCGATATGAGGAGAATAAGGAGTGGAAAGACCCTAAGACTGGGGATGCCCAAGGCACCCCAAGGTAATATTCAAGGAAGACTCAAGTGCCTAAGCTTGGGGATGCCCCGGAAGGCATCCCCTCTTTCGTCTTCAAAACTATCGGTACATCTTACTCGGGGCTATATTTTATTCATCACATGATATGTGTTTTGCTTGGAGCGTATTTTCAATTTTACTTGCTGATTGAATAAAATCATTGGATCTGAAATATTGAATAAAAAAGGAACCCTCCCATGGCTAGTTAATTATTTGACTACTCAGTGTCCCTCACTCATATCTTTTGGAGTAGTTTGTCATTTACTCATGTGCTTCATGTATATCCTTTAAGTAAATGGGGGAATGAATTGAATGTCATAAATCTGAATTTCTATATGTTTCATATGCTTATAACATGGATAGTAATGACTTCACATATAAAGAGTATGAGGCATAAAAGTTGTTGAGAGTTGGCAAACGTAGTTTTGGTCATCGTTGCAATTAATAGGAAGTAATAAGGAAAGAGAGGTTCACATACAAATATATTATCTTGGACATCTTTTATGATTGGGAGCACTCATTAAGTATGACATGCTAAAAGAGTTGACGTTGGACAAGGAAGACAACATAATGGTTTATGTTTTCTCACATCTCAGTTAAAGTATATTATCACTGAACTTCCAAATATGTTGAGCTTGCCTTTCCCCCTCATGCTAGCCAAATTCCTTGCACCAAGTAGAGATACTACTTGTGCTTCCAAATATCCTCAAACCCAGTTTTGCCATGAGAGTCCACCATACCTACATATGGATTGAGTAAGATCCTTCAAGTAAGTTGTCATGTTGCAGGCAATAAAAATTGCTATCTAAATATGTATGACTTATTAGTGCAGAGAAAATAATCTTTGTACGATCTTGTTGTGGAAGCAATAAATGCGAAAGACTGCATAATAAAGGTCCACATACAAGGGGCAATATAAAGTGACGTTCTTTTGCATTAAGATTTTATGCATCCAACCCTAAACGCACATGACAACCTCTGCTTCCCTCTGCGAAGGGCCTATCTTTTACTTTATGTTTTTACTTTATGCTTGAGTCAAGGTGATCCTCACCCTTCCCTTTTTCATTTTATCCTTTTGCAAGCTCCTCGTGTTTGAAAGATCATGATATATATATATATATATATATTCAATTGGATGTAAGTTAGCATGGGCTATTATTGTTTACATCACCTAAAGGTGAATACGTTGGGAGGCAACACAATAAGCCCCTATCTTTCTCAGTGTCCGGCTGAAACCCCATAACCACAAGTATTGCGTGAGTGTTAGCAATTGTAGTAGACTATATGATAGTTGAGTATGTGGACTTGCTGAAAAGCTCTATTCTTGACTCTTTCTGATGTTATTATAAATTGCAATTGCTTCAATGACTGAGATTATAGTTTATTAGTTCTCAATGAAGTTTCTGAACCATACTTGACATTGTGAATAGATTGTTACTTGATCATGAAAAGTTTTATGAGATAAGCTACTATTATGACACACATTGATGCTAGACAAGGTGATTGAAATTATGATTGATCAAACTTGTGTACCTGCTAGCATTCACACTTCATAAATTATTTATTTTATCATTTACCTACTCGAGGACAAGCAGGAATTAAGCTTGGGGATGCTGATACGTCTCCAACGTATCTATAATTTATGAAGTATTCATGCTGTTATATTATCCATCTATGATGTTTTATATGCATTTGTATGCCATTTATATGATTTTTGGGACTAACCTATTAACCTAGAGCCCAGTGCCAGTTTCTAGTTTCTCCTTGTTTTTGAGTTTTACAGAAAAGGAATACCAAACAGAGTCCAATTGACATGCCAATTTTTGAGGATTTTTTATGGACCAAAAGAAGACTAGGGAGCATCGGAGTTGGGCCAGAAGAGTCCCGGGCTGCCCACGAGGGTGGGGGCTCCCCCACCCCCCTAGGGCGCCCCCCCTATCTCGTGGACAGCCCGGAGAGCCCCCTGACGTGAAACCAACGCCAAAAATTCCTATAAATACAGAAACCTTTGGGAAATAACCTAGATCGGAAGTTCTGCCGCTGCAAGCCTCTGTAGCCATGAGAAATCAATCTAGGCCCTCTCCGGCACCCTGCTGGAGGGGGCCATCATCACCGGAGGCCATGGAGGAGGATCTCGGAGGGGCCATCATCACCATGAAGGCCAAGGACCAGAGGGGGAAAGCCATGGAGGAGGAAGCACATGGGGGAGAACCTTTCCTCCTCTCTCTTGGTGGCACCGGAGTGCCATCAGGAGGGGAATCATCGCTGCGGTGATCGTCTTCATCAACATCACCATCATCATCACCATCCTCACCTCTTTTACGCGGTCCACTCTCCCGCACCCCGCTGTAATACCTACTTGAACATGGTGCTTTATGCCGCATATTATGATTCAATGATGTGTCGCCATCCTATGATGTTTTGAGTAGATATCTTTTGTCCTTGGGTTGATTGATGGTCTAGATTGGTACGAGTTGTATGTTTATTTTGGTGCTGTCCTATGGTGCCCTCCGTGTTGCGCAAGCTTGAGGGATTCCTGCTGTAGGGTGTTGCAATACGTTCATGATTCACTTATAGTGGGTTGGTGAGTGACTGAAACACAAACCCGAGTAAGGGGGTTGTTGCGTATGGGAATAAAGAGGAGTTGATGCTTTAATGCTATGGTTGGGTTTTACCTTAATGATCTTTAGTAGTTGCGGACGCTTGCTAGAGTTCCAATCATAAGTGCATATGATCCAAGTAGAGAAAGTATGTTAGCTTATGCCTCTCCCTCATATGAAATTGCAATGACGACTATCGGTCTTGTTAACAATTGCCTAGGACAATTCCGCACACCGATCCACCATTATTCCACACTCGCTATTTATATTATTTAGTAATATATTCTAACTTTATGATAACAAAACCTACTTTTATATTTTAGCTCTCCGATATCATACAAAGTTATCCTCCTTATACCCACGACACAGTTTTATTTCTTGTTTCTAGTTGGAAGCAAACGTTCGGTGCACGTAGAGTCGTATCAGTGGCAGATAGGGCTTGAGAGAATATTGATCTTACCTTTAGCTCCTTGTGGGTTCGACACTCCATACTTATCACTTCCACCTTTGGGAATTGCTACGATGATTCCCTGCACTTGGGGATTATCAGGGAAGCAGAGGTTGTCATGCACTTTTTCTTGGATGCACAATTTCTTAATGCAAAGGAACATCACGTTATATTGCCCCTTATGATAGCAACCTTTAGTCCATCGCTTTTATTACTTTGCCACAAGTTTGTACAACGCTTATTTTCCCTTACAATAAAAGATCAAACATGTTTAGGAGCAATTTTTATTGCTTTACGTACCGATGACAACTTACTTGAGGATCTTAGTCAATCCATAGGTAGGTGTCGAAATTGGGGCTCCGCGGACCCAAACAAGGTTCGAACTCTAGGGTGTGCGCGAAGAACTCTGCTAGACTACGGCCTGCCGCTCACCGCCTCACGTCCTTGCTTTGATGTGCTCGAGCAAACGGGGAAGGAAGAGAGCACCAGATTTACCCAGGTTTGGGCCACCTTGCGCTATAAGACCCTACTCCTGCTTTTTGGTGGATTGCCTCGTGAGGAGGATGAGTATGAACTAGTACAAGGGTGAGATGCCACGCGAGGGCTCAGTGGGTGAAAATGGATCAACCCCCCTTCTATGGTGGAGGCTAACCTATATTTATACTAGCCCGGTCCTGTTCCCCCAAGGCTTAGGCGGGAAGGGATACCACAACGGCCAATTTTCAAGGGGGGCAATAGTAAACCCTATCCTGACCAAAGGTGGTATTCGCCTGCAAAGCTTCTGGTTGTGACGTGCAGGTGGGTTCGGTGATCACCTCCGTCTTGCCAAGTCCATGGTCTTGGTCGTGTGAATCGAAGAGGTAATCTTTGGGGATTCCTTGGGAACCCGCGTGCTGGCTTTGCCCCTCTAACACCAAAGAGGAAATTGTCCTGGATTGCGCCCGCTAGCGCCCTTTTGACTCCCTTCATCATAGCTCATGTCACCGCGCACCTTGATGTCTACTATGCAACCTTCTCCTTGTAGACGTTGTTGGGCCTCTAAGTGCAGATGTTTGTAGGACAATAGCAAATTTCCCTCAAGTGGATGACCTAAGGTTTATCAATCCGTGGGAGGCGTAGGATGAAGATGGTCTCTCTCAAACAACCCTGCAACCAAATAACAAAGAGTCTCTTATGTCCCCAACACACCCAATACAATGGTAAATTGTATAGGTGCACTAGTTCAGCGAAGAGATGGTGATACAAGTGCAATATGGATGGTAGATATGAGTATTTGTAATCTGAAAATATAAAAACAGCAAGGTAACTAATGATAAAAGTGAGCGTAAACGGTATTGCAATGGTAGGAAACAAGGCCTAAGGTTCATACTTTCACTAGTGCAAGTTCTCTCAACAATAATAACATACTTGGATCATATAACTATCCCTCAACATGCAACAAAGAGTCACTCCAAAGTCACTAATGGCAGACAACAAACGAAGAGATTATTGTAGGGTACGAAACCACCTCAAAGTTATCCTTTCTGATCGATCTATTCAAGAGTCCGTAGTAAAATAACACTAAGCTATTCTTTCCGCTCGATCTATCCTAGAGTTCATACTAGAATAACACCTTAAGACACAAATCAACCAAAACTCTAATGTCACCTAGATACTCTAATGTCACCTCAAGTATCTGTGGGCATGATTATACGATATGCATCACACAATCTCAGATTCATCTATTCAACCAACACAAAGTACTTCAAAGAGTGCCCCAAAGTTTCTACCGGAGAGTCAAGACAAAAACGTGTGCCAACCCCTTTGCATAAGTTCACAAGGTCACTGAACCCGCAAGTTGATCACCAAAACATACATCTAGTGGATCAATAGAATACCCCATTGTCACCACGGGTATCCCATGCAAGCCATACATCAAGTGTTCTCAAATCCTTAAAGACTCAATCGGATAATATAACTTCAAAGGGAAAACTCAATCCATTACAAGAGAGTAGAAGGGAGAAACATCATAAGATCCAACTATAATAGCAAAGCTCGTAATAGATCAAGATCGTGCCAAATCAAGAACACAAGAGAGAGAGAGAGATCAAACACATAGCTACTAGTACATACCCTCAGCCCCGAGGGTGAACTACTCCCTCCTCATCATGGAGAGCGCCGAGATGATGAAGATGGCCACCGATGAGGGGTCCCCCCTCCGGCAGGGTGCCGGAATAGGGCCTCGATTGGTTTTTGGTGGCTACAGAGGCTTGTGGCGGCGGAACTCCCGATCTAGGTTTCTTTTGGGGGGTTTCTATATTTATAGGAATTTTTGGTGTTGGGAACAAGTCAGGGGGGTCTTCGAGCTGTCCACGAGGCAGGGGGCGCGCCCAGGGGGGTGGGCGCGTCCCCCACCCTTGTGGGCAGCCCGGGACTCTTGTAGCCCAACTATTTCACTCCACGGGCTTATTTTGGTCCTTAAAAAATCATGAAAATTGGCACGTCAATTGGACTCCGTTTGGTATTCCTTTTTTGTAAAACTCAAAAACAAGGGAAAACAGAAACTGGCACTGGACTCTAGGTTAATAGGTTAGTCCCAAAAATCATATAAAATAGCATATAAATGCATATAAAACATCCTAGATGGATTATATAATAGCATGGAACAATAAAAAATTATAGATACATTGGAGACGTATCAAGCATCGCCAAGCTTAATTCCTGCTCATCCTTGAGTAGGTAAATGATAAAAACAAAAATTTTGATGTGGAATGCTACCTAGCATATTTCTCAATGTAATTTTCTTTATTGTGGCATGAATGTTCAGATCCAAATGATTCAAGATAAAAGTTTAATATTGACATAAGAGTAATAATACTTCAAGCATACTAACAAAGCAATCATGTCTTCTCAAAATATCATGGCCAAAGAAAGCTTATCCCTAGAAAATCATATAGTTAGGCTATGCTTCATTTTTGTCACACAGAATACTCCTATCATGCACAACCCCGGTTTCAGCCAAGCAATTGGTTCATACTTTTTAACACGCTTCAACTTTTTTCAACTCTCACGCAATACATGAGCGTAAGCCATGGATATAGCACTATGGGTGGAATAGAATATGATGATGGAGGTTGTGTGGAGAATACAAAAAAGAAGAAAGTCTCACGTTGAGGAGGCTAATCAACGGGCTATGGAGATGCCCATCAATTGATGTCAACATGAGGAGTAGGGATTGCCATGCAACGGATGCACTAGAGCTATAAATGTATGAAAGCTCAACAAAAGAAACTGTGGGTGTGCATCCAACTTGCTTGCTCAGAAGACCTAGGGCATTTGAGGAAGCCCATCATTGGAATATATAAGCCAAGTTCTATAATGAAAAATTCCCACTAGTATATGAAAGTGACAACATAGGAGACTCTCTATCATGAAGACCATGGTGCTACTTTGAAGCACAAGTGTGGAGAAGGATAGTAACATTGTCCCCCTTCTTTATTTTCTCTTTTTTTGGGCCTTCCTTTTTTTATTTGGCCTTTCTCTTTTTTTATCTGGCCGTTCTCTTTTTTGGCCTTTCTTTTCAAGGGACAATGCTCTAATAATGATGATCATCACACTTTTATTTACTTACAACTCATGGATTACAACTCGATACTTAGAACAAAATATGACTCTATATGAATGCCTCCAGCGATGTACCGGGATATGTAATGAATCAAGAGCGACATGTATGAAAGAATTATGAAGGTGGCTTTGCCACAAATATGATGTTAACTACATGATCATGCAAAAACAATATGACAATGATGGAACGTGTCATAATAAACGGAACGGTGGAAAGTTGCATGGCAATATATCTCGGAATGGCTATGGAAATGCCATAATAGGTAGGTATGGTGGCTGTTTTGAGGAATATATAAGGAGATTTATGTGTGATAGAGTGTATCATATCACGGGGTTTGGATGCACCGGCGAAGTTGCACCAACTCTCAAGGTGAGAAAGGGCAATGCACGGTACCGTAGAGGCTAGCAATGATGGAAGGGTAAGAGTGCGTATAATCCATGGACTCACATTAGTCATAAAGAACTCATATACTTATTGCAAAAGTTTTATTATCCCTCGAAGCAAAGTACTACTACGCATGCTCCTAGGGGAAGAGTTGGTAGGAGTTAACCATCGCGCGATCTCGACCTCCACTCATAACGAAGGCAATCAAAAGAGCACCCCATGCTACAAATTTGTTACACAACTTTACCATGCGTGCATGCTACGGGACGGGCCAACTTCAACACAAGTATTCCTCAAATTCACAACTACCCAACTAGAATGACTCTAATATTACCATCCTCATATCTCAAAACAATTATCAAGTATCAAAACTTCTCTTAGCATTCAATGCACTCCAAATGATAGTTTTTATAACCAAAGCAAATTACCATGTTGTTTAAGACTCTCAAAATAATTTAAGTGAAGCATGAGAGATCAATAATTTCTACAAAATAAAACCACCGCCGTGCTCTAAAAAGATATAAGTGAGGCACTAGAGCAAATGACAAACTACTTCGAAAGATATAGGTGAAGATCAATGAGTAGTCGAATAATTATGCAACTATGTGAAGACTCTCTAACATCTAAGAATTTCAGATCTTGGTATTTTATTCAAACAGCAATCAAAACAAAATAAAACAAAATAACGCTCCAAGCAAAACACATATCATGTGGTGAATAAAAATATAGCTCCAAGTAAAGTTACTGATGAATGAAGACGAAAGAGGGGATGCCATCCGGGGCATCCCCAAGCTTAGGCTCTTGGTTGTCCTTGGATATTACCTTGGGGTGCCTTGGGCATCCCCAAGCTTAGGCTCTTGCCACTCCTTATTCCATAGTCCATCGAATCTTTACCCAAAACTTGAAAACTTCACAGCAGATATTACAAGGAACTAGTGATAAAACAAGAAACTAAAAGATTCGATTGCAACATCTAAAGATATACCTTCAAGAACTCACCTCCCCGACAATGGCGCCAGAAAAGAGCTTAGTTGACGGGGTGTTAGTGCCACTTACCTCGCCTCCCCGGCAACGGCGCTAGAAAAGAGCTTGATGTCTACTACGCAACCTTCTCCTTGTAGACGTTGTTGGGCCTCCAAGTTCAGAGGTTTGTAGGACAGTAGCAAATTTCCCTCAAGTGGATGACCTAAGGTTTATCAATCCGTGGGAGGCGTAGGATGAAGATGGTCTCTCTCAAACAACCCTGCAACCAAATAACAAAGAGTATCTTGTGTCCCCAACACACCCAATACATGGTAAATTGTATAGGTGCACTATTTCGGCGAAGAGATGGTGACACAAGTGCAATATGGATGGTAGATATGAGTATTTGTAATCTGAAAAATATAAAAAACAGCAAGGTAACTAATGATAAAAGTGAGCGTAAACGGTATTGCAATGGTAGGAAACAAGGCCTAAGGTTCATACTTTCACTAGTGCAAGTTCTCTCAACAATAATAACATACTTGGATCATATAACTATCCCTCAACATGCAACAAAGATTCACTCCAAATTCACTAATAGCAGAGAACAAACGAAGAGATTATTGTAGGGTATGAAACCACTTCAAAGTTATCCTTTCTGATCGATCTATTCAAGAGTCCGTAGTAAAATAACACAAAGCTATTCTTTCGTTCGATCTATCCTAGAGTTCGTACTAGAATAACACCTTAAGACACAAATCAACCAAAAACCTAATGTCACCTAGATACTCCAATGTCACCTCAAGTATCCGTGGGCATGATTGTACGATATGCATCACACAATCTCAGATTCATCTATTCAACCAACACAAAGTACTTCAAAGAGTGCCCCAAAGTTTCTACCGGAGAGTCTAGACGAAAACGTGTGCCAACCCCTATGCATAAGTTCACAAGGTCACTGAACCCACAATTGATCACCAAAACATACATCAAGTGGATCAATAGAATACCCCATTGTCACCACGAGTATCCCACGCAAGACATACATCAAGTGTTCTCAAATCCTTAAAGACTCAATCCGATAAGATAACTTCAAAGGGAAAACTCAATCCATTACAAGAGAGTAGAGGGGGAGAAACATCATAAGATCCAACTATAATAGCAAAGCTCGCGATACATCAAGATCGTGCCAAATCAATAACACGAGAGAGAGAGAGATCAAACAGATAGTACATACCCTCAGCCCCGAGGGTGAACTACTCCCTCCTCGTCATGGAGAGCGTCGGGATGATGAAGATGACCACCGGTGAGGGATCCCCCCTCCGGGAGGGTGCTGAAACAGGGGCCCGATTGGTTTTTCGTGACTACAGAGGCTTGTGGCGGCGGAACTCCCAATCTAGGTTTCTTTTCAGGGGTTTCTATATTTATAGGAATTTTGGGCATTGGGAACAAGTCAGGGGGGGTCTCCGGGCTGCCCACGAGGCAGGGGGCGCGCCCGGGGGGCGCGTCCCCCACCCTCGTGGGCAGCTCGGGACTCTTCTGGCCCAACTCTTTCACTCCACGGGCTTCTTTTGGTCCATAAAAATCATCAAAAATTGGCACGTCAATTGCACTCTGTTTCGTATTCCTTTTCTATAAAACTCAAAAACAAGGAAAAAACAGAAACTGCCACTGGGCTCTAGGTTAATAGGTTAGTCCCAAAAATCATATAAAATAGCATATAAATCATATAAAACATCCTAGATGGATAATATAATAGTATGGAACAATCAAAAATTATAGATACGTTGGAGACGTATCACACCTCGTGAGGTGGGGTGCAAGCCTAGGGATGTCCGCCCCTCAGGAGGCGGCCTCGGGAGATGATAACCCACAAGTGTAGGGGGTCGCAACAGTTTTTGAGGGTAGAGTATTCAACTCAAATTTATTGATTCGACACAAGGGGAGACAAAGAATATTTGTAAGTATTAGCAGCTGAGTTGTCAATTGAACCACACCTGGAGATTAATTATCTGCAGCAAAGTAGTATGATAATTTTGATAGTAGTAGCAACGACAATAGTAATGGTAACAGTGATAGCAGTGATTTTGTAGCAAGTGCTATAGTAACAGTAGTAACTTAGCAAGAACAATATGTAGGACAGTCATAGGCATTGGATCGGTGATTTTTTGGATGATATTCATCATGTGATAGTCATAACCTAGGGCAATACGTCATAGCTCCAGTTCATAAATATAATGTAGGCATGTATTCTGTAAATAGTCATACGTGCTTATGGAAGGAACTTGCATTACATCTTTTGTCCTACCCTCCTGTGGCAGCGGGGTCCTATTGGAAACTAAGAGATATTAAGGCCTCCTTTTAATAGAGAACCAGAACAAAGCATTAACACATGGTGAATACATGAACTCCTCAAACTACGGTCATCACCGAGAAGTGTCCCGACTATTGTCACTCCGGGGTTGCCGGATCATAACACATAGTAGGTGACTATAACTTGCAAGATCGAATCCAGAACATAGATATAATGGTGATAACATAAACGGTTCAGATCTGAAATCATGCCACCCGGGCCCAAAGTGACAAGCATTAAGCATGGCAAACTCATAGCAACATCAATCTCAGAACATAATGGATCTCTAAGGGTGTCTGTTCGGTTGGCATGGATCAAGATTGGGATTTGTCACTCCGTTTGATGGAGAGGTATCTCTGTGCCCTCTCGGTAATACAACATCACAAGAAGCTTGCAAGCAATGTGACTAAGGAGTTAGTCATGGGATCTTGTATTACAGAACGAGTAAAGCGACTTGTCGGTACAAGATTGAACTAGGCATGAGATACCGACGATCGAATCTCGGGCAAGTAACATACCGACGTACAAAGGGAACTGCATACAGTATAAACCGAATCCTTGACATCGTGGTTCAACCGATAAAAGATCTTCGTGGAATATGTAGGAACCAATATGGGCATCCAGGTCCCGCTATTGGTTATTGACCGGAGAGGTGTCTCAGTCATGACTACATGATTCCTGAACCCGGAGGGTCGCACGCTTAATGTTCGTTGATGCTAGAGTAGTATTAGGATATTTGATGATTGGTAACTGAATGTTGGTCGGAGTCCTGGATGAGATCTCGGACATCACGAGGAGTCTCATAATGGTCGGAGGTAAAGATTTATATATGGAAAGTTGTTTTCAGGGTTCCGAAAAAAGTTTCAGTTTTTCCGGTATTGTATCGGGAAGCTTCCAAAAGGTTCTCGAAACTTCCAGAGGAGTCCATAAGTCCATCAAGGGTTCCATCACGTCCCAAGGGCCAGCATGGGCTGAGGGGAGGCGACATGGCCTTATTGGGCCAGGCGCACACAAGTCCCTCAAGGCCCATGTAGTTGGTAAAGGTGGAAAGTCCACCTTTGTATGGAAAGGAAGGAGGAGGACTAGGATTCCACTTCCTCCCCCCTTGGCTGCACCCTAGGGTTTGGAGGGGTTGTTCCCCATGCCCCTCCACCTATATTAGAGGGTAGGGCGCCCAAATAGAACACACAAATCCCTTGGCGCCCCTCTCTCTCATGTTACTCCGTAGTTCCACTGCCTCGTCCAGGCGACGCTTAGCGAAGTGTTGTCGGTGCTCCACCACCACCATCACTATCACGCTGTCATGTTGGTTGTGATCCCATCTATTTCTGCTCTCCATCTTGCTGGATCGAGAAGGAGGAGACCTCATCGAGCCGCACGTGTGCTAAACTCGGAGGTGTCGTCCGTTCGGCACTAGGTCGGTTGGATCATGATCGAATTACGAAGAGTACGACTACATCAACCGCGTTATATACGCTTCCGCTTAGTGATATACAAGGGTATGTATATTCTCTCCCCCTCTCATAGCTATGCATCTCAATGGATAGATCTTGCGTGTGCGTAGAATTTTTTTTGTTTTAAATGCAATGTTACCCAACATAAACGACTGCATGCCCAGCACTATGGGGGCCCAATTAGATGTCATGTCCACTAGACCCACTTTGTAGGCCTAACAGTATAGCATATGCGTGTTCGCATGTCAAGCGTCAGGAAAATTTCAGGTGATATGAAGCTTTCCATGGTCCCATGATACGGGCTTCTGAGAGCCCTTGGATCTAAGGCCGAACGGTTGCATACCGTGATGCTGGACACATGGGTGAATATCATACCCATGATACACATGATACTAGTATATGATACTCCCCATTACAACCAGCCTTATAGTCACTCATACAACTTAGGAGTAGTATTAATTTCATTTGCCGAGGAGTACGCATACTCCCTCCTTTCCGGTTTATTGGGATCGTCTCATTTTCTTGGTTTTTCCATATTACAAGTCTTATTTTCACTTATTTCCATCACATGTTCACATTCCAAGGTGCATTAAATTGATGCATGTAAGGATTAAAATAAACCAACCAATGCATGTAACCATTCCTACACATTTAATGGTCATCCATGCATACACTATAACTAATGCAGATTAAAGTTTGAGTAATTTTGTAAACTACAAGATACATTCCTCCACTCACCATCTACCTTGGTTGATGAGATTTCAGATTTAAACCCTATAAACCGGAAAGGAGGGAGTATATAAGTAGCTAGGGTCTTGCATGAGAGCCCACTCCCACCATTTTTCCATGTCTCTCTCCTCCACATAAGCAAAGGTGCCATGTAAGCGGCCTATAAATCCCATTATTGTAGAGTACTTTATCTTAGCACCTATATGGAATACCATGGAGGGGATTAGGGGAGACTCACCCCGGTTGTAGCGTCATAGTAATAATGATAATGGCCAGTCAAATCACGGGGCCCCATCTGTCCAGCAGTAATGAGCCGTCAGATCACACAGCCCTACGTTTCCAGCATTAAGTTGAATCCGTGACTCCCTCATTCTCATCGCCTCAGGCGATACTTCCCCGCGTACCGCACGGGAAAAGCCACACCCCCGACTTTTAAATACAATCTTGTATTGATGGATTGTGCTATGGAGCAAAACTAGGAGAAAACGGTGGTACATGTGTACAGCACGCCCGTCGCGTTCACATCGCACCCCAGATGGTTGGTCGGTCTGGCACACCACTCACCGAATGGAACACGTGTCATCTTGTGTTTGCACACACATGTGGGACTGCAATTGGGCAACCAACCATAGTCACCCCCCGTCCCCGCAAGTCGTTGCCTGGATGATCCCTGCACGACATGGGAGATCAGTTCGTCCATGCATGTGACCAGATTCCAGCAGAAGGCTAGATTGGCTATCGTCTATATATCATGTAGGTTGTGTTGTACAAAACATATGGGCTGTAGTTCTGATGAGAAATCTAAAAAATGAAGCCCCAGGTATATTACATTACCAATAAAATTTGAATCCATTTTCGGTATGAATACAAATGTACCCCAGTCACCATAGGCGGCTAGGGCAACCTCTCCCCTCCATGCTTCATAGGTGAGCCCGTGGATTCACCCCTCCCCTCTTCCCACCGCTCCGTCGGCCGGTTGCAGGGAGGGGAATCTTGGTCCCTGTGCTCCAGTTACAGTTTATGTTAGGGTTTTAGGCCTGGCATGCGCAGAGCTCACTTTCAGTGTCAAAACTAGCAGATCTCAGGTAGGGGATCCTGAACTGTGTGTCTAAGGATCGAAGGTAACAAGGAGGCAGGGGACACGATGTTTACCCAGGTTCGGGCTCTCTCAATGGAGGTAATACCCTACTTCCTGCTTGATTGACTTTGATGAGTATAGGGGTTACAAGAGTTGATCTACCTCGAGATTGTAATGGCTAAACCCTAGATGTCTAGCCTGTATGATTGTCATCTTGCCCTACGGACTAAACCCTCCGGTTTATATAGACACCAGAGGGATCTAGGGTTGTACCAAGTCGGTTATAGAGAAAGGAAGGTATATGATCCGACCACCAAGCTTGCCATCCATGCAAAGGAGAGTCCGGTCCGGACACGGGGAAGGTTCTTCTATCTCGTATCCTCATGGCCCATCAGACCGGCCCATACCACATAGCCCGGACGCCTGATAACCCACAAGTGTAGGGGATCGCAACAACTTTCGAGGGTAAAGTATTCAACCCAAATTTATTGATTCGACACAAGGGGAGCCAAACAATATTCTTGAGTATTAGCAGTTGAGTTGTCAATTCAACCACACCTGGATAACTTAGTATCTGTAGCAAAGTGTTTAGTAGCAAAAGTGGTATGATAATAATAGTAACGGTAGCAAAAGTAAAGATAAATGTTTTATGGTTTTTGTATAGTTGTAACAGTAGCAACGGAAAAGTAAATAAGCGAAGAACAATATATGAAAAGCTCATAGGCAATGGATCAGTGATAGATAATTATGCCGGATGCGATTCCTCATGCAATAGCTATAACATAAGGTGACACAGAACTAGCTCCAATTTATCAATGTAATGTAGGCATGTATTCTGTAAATAGTCATACGTGCTTATGGAAAAGAACTTGTATGACATCTTTTGTCTTACCCTCCCGTGGCAGCGGGGTCCTTACGGAAACTAAGGGATATTAAGGCCTACTTTTAACAGAGAACCGGAACAAAGCATTTACACATAGTGAAAACATGAACTCCTCAAACTACGGTCATCACTGAGAAGTATCCCGATTATTGTCACTTCGGGGTTGTCGGATCATAACACATAGTAGGTGACTATAGACTTGCAAGATAGGATCAAGAACACACATATATTCATGAAAACATAATAGGTTCAGATCTGAAATCATGGCACTCGGGCCCTAGTGACAAGCATTAAGCATAGCAAAGTCATAGCAACATCAGTCTCAGAACATAGTCGATACTAGGGATCAAACCCTAACAAAACTAACTTGATTACATGGTAAATCTCATCCAACCCATCACCATCCAGCAAGGCTACGATGGAATTACTCACGCACGGCGGTGAGCATCATGAAATTGGTGATGGAGGATGGTTGATGATGATGACGGCGACGAATCCCCCTCTCCGGAGCCCCGAACGGACTCCAGATCAGCCCTCCCGAGAGAGATTAGGGCTTGGCGGCGGCTCCGTGTCGTAAAACGCGATGAAACTTTCTCCTTGATTTTTTTTCTCCCTGAACGTGAATATATGGAGTTGGAGTTGAGGTCGGTGGAGGTCCAGGGGGGCCACGAGATAGGAGGTCGTGCCCTAGGGGGGGCATGCCCCCCTGTCTCGTGGACAGCCTGTGGGCCCCCTGGTATTGATTCTTTCACCAAAAATTCTTATTAATTCCAAAAAGTGCCTCCGTGGATTTCCAGGACATTCCGAGAACTTTTCTTTTCTACACATAAAACAACATCATGGTAGTTCTGCTGAAAACAGCGTCAGTCTGGGTTAGTTTCATTCAAATCATGCAAGTTAGAGTCCAAAACAAGGGCAAAAGTGTTTGGAAAAGTAGATACGTTGGTGACGTATCAACGCCCGAGGACCCCTTAGTCTAGGACTCCCTCGGTAGCCCCTGAACTAGGCTTCAATGATGATGTATCTGGCGCGCAGATTGTCCTCGGCATTGCAAGGCGGGTTCCCTTTTCCGAATACTCCAACACAGTTTTCTGCACACAAGAGTTGTGTCCGGCCTTGCTTAACTCGTACAACCCTAAGCTGTAAAAAACAACAACAAAATAAGTCATGTCCACGGTCCACTTTTCCGGCGAGACATTATGTTCTGGCCTTATTATTATTTTGAACCATTTTACAGCCTCGTTTCGTACTTCGAGGCATGGCCAATGACATGTCTTGTCAAAGCAGAGATCATGTCCCCTTATTACGGGATTCTCATCAATAAGGATTTTGGGTAATACAATCGTGCCGTTCACACGTCTCCTTGGGAATAGGCAAGATTTAGGGCTTATGAGGGGGCGCTTGACATGCACTGCCTCTATAAGAGTACAAAGACCCATCCGTTCACCTCACGCCTTCTTCTTCCTCTGCCTTCCAATCCCTCGAGCTCCAGCGCCCAAGTTCCAAACTTTCCTTCCGCACCAACCTCTCCAGCAATGGTTGAATCTGGCTTTCAGGGCAAGTGGATGGCCTCCTCCATGACGGAGAAGAATATCCAGGATCCGCGGGAGGCGAGGTATCTGACGGCGGAGATCAAACACATGCTTCCAACCCCAGGGCAAGTCATCCCCACCCCGGAGCCCGGCGAAAGGGTGGTTTTCATCCCTTACTTCCTCTAAGGACTCGGATTCGCCCTTGACCCCTTCGGCCGAGGTCTCATGTACTACTATGGGTTGGATTTCCAAGATCTGGCCCCGAATTCCTTCCTCCACATCTCGGTGTTTATCGTCGTGTGTGAAGCATTTCTTTGCGTCCCTCCACACTTTGGCTTATGGCTCAAGGTGTTTAATGTGAAGCCGAAGGTGGTCGAAGGCCAACACGCCAAGTGTGGCGGCACCATGGTGAGCAAGCTCAACCATGTTACCTGGCCCGAAGGAAGATTTGTGGACATTATCAAGGTGTGACAGCAGGAGTGTGTTGGGGAACATTGCAGAAAACAAAATTTTTTCCTACGGTTTCACCAAGATCCATCTATGAGTTCATCTAGCAACGAGTGATTAGATGCATCTACGTACCTCATAGATCGCGAGCGGAAGCGTTCAAAGAATGGGGATGATGTAGTCGAACACGACGTGATCCAAATCACCGGAGATCCTAGCACCGAACGGACGGCACCTCCGCGTTCAACACACGTACGGAACAGCCACGTCTCCTCCTTCTTGATCCAGCAAGGGGGGAGGAGAGGTTGAGGGAGATGGCACCAGCAGCAGCACGACGGCGTGGTGTTGATGGAGCTGCAGTACTCCGGCAGAGCTTCGCCAAGCACTATGGAGGAGGAGGAGGTGTTGGAGAGGGAGAAGGAGGCAACCAAAGGCCAAGGTATGAAGTCCCTCCTTTCCCCCACTATATATAGGAGGGCCAAGGGGGGGTGGCCTGCCCTAGGAGATCCAATCTCCTAGGGGGGCGGCGACCAAGGGGGGTTTCCCTCCCCCCCAAGGCACCTAGGAGGTGCCTTCCCCTCCTAGGACTCTTCCCCCTTAAACCCTAGGCGCATGGGCCTATGTGGGGCTGGTGCCCTTGGCCCATGCAGGCCAAGGCGCACCCCCTACAGCCCATGTGCCCCCCCGGGGCAGGTGGCCCCACCCGGTGGACCCCCGGGACCCTTCCGGTGGTCCCGGTACAATACCGATAACCCCGAAACTTGTCCCAATGCCCGAAACAGGACTTCCCATATATAATTCTTTACCTCCGGACCATTCCGGAACTCCTCGTGACGTCCGGGATCTCATCCGGGACTCCGAACAACATTTGGGTTACTGCATATACATATCCCTACAACCCTAGCGTCACCGAACCTTAAGTGTGTAGACCCTACGGGTTCGGGAGACATGCAGACATGACCGAGATCGCTCTCCGGTCAATAACCAACAGCGGGATCTGGATACCCATGTTGGCTCCCACATGCTCCATGATGATCTCATCGGATGAACCACGATGTCGAGGATTCAATCAACCCCGTATGCAATTCCCTTTGTCAATCGATATGTTACTTGCCCGAGATTCGATCGTCGGTATCCCAATACCTCGTTCAATCTTGTTACCGGAAAGTCACTTTACTCGTACCGTAATGCATGATCCCGTGACCAGACACTTGGTCACTTTGAGCTCATTATGATGATGCATTACCGAGTGGGCCCAGTGATACCTCTCCGTCATACGGAGTGACAAATCCCAGTCTCGATCTGTGTCAACCCAACAGACACTTTCGGAGATACCTGTAGTGCACCTTTATAGTCACCCAGTTATGTTGTGACGTTTGATACACCCAAAGCACTCCTACGGTATCCGGGAGTTACACGATCTCATGGTCAAAGGAAAAGATACTTGACATTAGAAAAGCTCTAGCAAACGAACTACACGATCTCACGCTATTCTTAGGATTGGGTCTTGTCCATCACATCATTATCCTAATGATGTGATCCCGTTATCAATGACATCCAATGTCCATAGCCAGGAAACCATGACTATCTATTGATCAACGAGCTAGTCAACTAGAGGCTTACTAGGGACATGTTGGTGTCTGTTATTCACACATGTATTACGATTTCCGAATAATACAATTATAGCATGAATAAAGACAATTATAATGAACAAAGAAATATAATAATAATGCTTTTATTATTGCCTCTAGGGCATATTTCCAACAGTTTCCCACTTGCACTAGAGTCAATATTCTAGTTACATTGTGATGAATCTAACACCCATGGAATTCTGGTGTTGATCATGTTTTGCTCTAGGGAGAAGTTTAGTCAACGGATCTGCTATATTCAGGTCCGTATGTACTTTACAAATCTCTATGTCTCCATCTTGAACATTTTCACGAATGGAGTTGAAGCGACGCTTGATGTGCCTTGTCTTCTTGTTGAAACCTAGGCTCCTTGGCAAGAGCAATAGCTCCAGTGTTGTCACAGAAGAGCTTGATTGGCCCCGACACATTGGGTATGACTCCTAGGTCGGTGATGAATTCCTTCACCCATATTGCTTCATGTGCTGCCTCCGAGGCTGCCATGTACTCCGCTTCACATGTAGATCCCGCCACGACGCTCTGCTTGCAACTGCACCAGCTTACTGCCCCACCATTCAAAATATACACGTATCCGGTTTGTGACTTAGAGTCATCCAGATCTGGGTCGAAGCTAGCGTCGACGTAACCCTTTACGACGAGCTCTTCGTCACCTCCATAAACGAGAAACATTTCCTTAGTCCTTTTCAGGTACTTCAGGATATTCTTGACCGCTGTCCAGTGTTCCTTGCCGGGATTACTTTGGTACCTTCCTACCAAACTTACGGCAAGGTTTACATCAGGTCTGGTACACAGCATGACATACATAATAGAACCTATGGCTAAGGCATAGGGGATGACACTCATCTCTTCTATATCTTCTGCCGTGGTCATTGAGCTGAGCTCAATTTCACACCTTGCAAAACAGGCAAGAACCCTTTCTTGGACTGATCCATTTTGAACTTCTTCAAAACCTTATCAAGATATGTGCTTTGTGAAAGACCTATGAGGCGTCTCGATCTATCCCTATAGATCTTGATGCCTAATAAATAAGCAGCTTCTCCAAGGTCCTTCATTGAAAAACTTTTATTCAAGTAGGCCTTAATGCTGTCCAAGAGTTCTATATCATTTCCCATCAAAAGTATGTCATCTACATATAATATGAGAAATGCTACAGAGCTCCCACTCACTTTCTTGTAAACACAGGCTTCTCCATAAGTCTGCGTAAACCCAAACGCTTTGATCATCTCATCAAAGCGAATGTTCCAACTCCGAGATGCTTGCACCAGCCCATAAATCGAGCGTTGGAGCTTGCACACCTTGTCAGCATTCTTAGGATCGACAAAAACTTCTGGCTGCATCATATACAATTCTTCCTTAAGGAAACCATTAAGGAATGCCGTTTTGATGTCCATTTGCCAAATTTCATAATCATAAAATGCGGCAATTGCTAACATGATTTGGACGGACTTCAGCTTCACTACCGGTGAGAAAGTCTCATTGTAGTCAACCCCTTGAACTTGTCGATAACCCTTAGCGACAAGCCGAGCTTTATAGATGGTCACATTACCATCTGCGTCTGTCTTCCTCTTAAAGATCCATTTATTTTCTATGGCTCGCCGTTCAACGGGCAAGTCAGTCAAAGTCCATACTTTGTTTTCATACATGGATCCTATCTTGGATTTCATGGCTTCTAGCCATTTGTCGGAATCCGGGCCCACCATCGCTTCTTCATAGTTCGAAGATTCACTGTTGTCTAATAACATGATTTCCAAGACAGGGTTGCCGTACCACTCTGGTGCGGAACGTGTCCTTGTGGACCTTCGAATTTCAGTAGGAGCTTGATCAGAAGTATCTTGATCATTATCATCAACTTCCTCTCTAGTCGGTGCAGGCACCTCAGGAACATTTTCTTGAGTTGCGCCTTTTTCCGGTTCAAGAGGTAATACTTCATCAAGCTCTACTTTCCTCCCACTTACTTCTTTCGAGAGAAACTCTTTCTCCAGAAAGGACCCATTCTTGGCAACAAAGATCTTGCCTTCGGATCTGAGGTAGAAGATATACCCAATAGTTTCTTTAGGGTATCCTATGAAGATGCATTTCTCCGATTTGGGTTCGAGCTTTTTAGGTTGAAGTTTCCTGACATAAGCATCGCATCCCCAAACTTTTAGAAATGACAGCTTAGGTTTCTTCCCAAACCATAATTCATACGGTGTCGTCTCAACGGATTTCGACGGTGCCCTATTTAAAGTGAATGCGGCAGTCTCTAAAGCATATCCCCAAAAAGATAGTGGTAAATCGGCAAGAGACATCATAGATCGCACCATATCTAATAGAGTGCGATTACGACGTTCGGACACACCATTACGCTGAGGTGTTCCATGCGGCGTGAGTTGTGAAACTATTCCACATTTTCTTAAGTGTGTACCAAACTCGTGACTCAAGTATTCTCCTCCACGATCTTATCGTAGAAACTTGATTTTCCTGTCACGTTGATTCTCAACTTCACTCTGAAATTCCTTGAACTTTTCAAAGGTCTCAGACTTGTGTTTCATTAGGTAGACATACCCATATCTACTCAAGTCATCAGTGAGGGTGAGAACATAACAATAGCCACCGCGAGCCTCAACACTCATTGGACCGCACACATCAGTATGTATGATTTCCAATAAGTTGGTTGCTCGCTCCATTGTTCCTGAGAATGGAGTCTTGGTCATTTTACCCATGAGGCATGGTTCGCACGTGTCAAATTATTCGTAATCAAGAGACTCTAAAAGTCCATCAGCATGGAGCTTCTTCATGCGTTTGACACCTATGTGACCAAGGCGGCAGTGCCACAAGTATGTGGGACTATCACTATCAATCTTACATCTTTTGGTACTTACACTATGAATATGTGTAGCATTACGCTTGAGATTCATAAAGAATAAACCATTCACCATCGGAGCATGACCATAAAACATATCTCTCATATAAATAGAACAACCATTATTCTCGGATTTAAATGAGTAGCCATCTCGAATTAAACGAGATCCTGATACAATGTTCATGCTCAAACTTGGCACTAAATAACAATTATTGAGGTTCAAAACTAATCCCGTAGGTAAATGTAGAGGTAGCGTGCCGACGGCGATCACATCAACCTTGGAACCATTCCCGACGCGCATCGTCACCTCGTTCTTCACCAGTCTCCGTTTATTCCGCAGCTCCTGCTGTGTGTTACAAATATGAGCAACGACACCGGTATCAAATACCCAGGAGTTACTACGATTACTGGTAAGGTACACATCAATTACATGTATATCAAATATACCTTTGGTTTTGCCGGCCTTCTTGTCCGCTAAGTATTTGGGGCAGTTCCGCTTCCAGTGACCACTTTCCTTGCAATAAAAGCACTCAGTCTCGGGCTTGGGTCCATTCTTTGGCTTCTTCCCGGCAGCTTGCTTGCTGGGCGCGGCAACTACCTTGCCGTCCTTCTTGAAGTCCTTGCCCTTCTTGAACTTAGTGGTTTTATTGACCATCAACACTTGATGTTCCTTCTTGACTTCTACCTCTGCTGATTTCAGCATAGCAAATACTTCAGGAATGGTCTTTTCCATCCCCTGCATATTGAAATTCATCACAAAGCTCTTGTAGCTCGGTGGAAGCGACTGGAGGATTCTGTCAATGACCGCATCATCCGGGAGATTAACTCCTAGCTGAGTCAAGCGGTTATGTAACCCAGACATAGTGAGTATGTGCTCACTGACAGAACTATTTTCCTCCATCTTACAGCTGAAGAATTTGTCGGAGACTTCATATCTCTCGACCCGGGCATGAGCTTGGACAACCATTTTCAGCTCTTCGAACATCTCATATGCTCCATGTCTCTCAAAACGCTTTTGGAGCCCCGGCTCTAGGCTGTAAAGCATGCCGCACTGAACGAGGGAGTAGTCATCGGTACGTGCCTGCCAAGCGTTCATAACGTCTTGTTCTGCAGGGAGAACAGGTGCGTCACCCAGCGGTGCTTGTAGGACATAATCTTTCTTGGCAGCTATGAGGATGATCCTCAGGTTCCGGACCCAGTCCGTATAGTTGCTACCATCGTCTTTCAGCTTGGTTTTCTCTAGGAACGCGTTGAAGTTGAGGACTACGTTGGCCATTTGATCTACAAGACATATTGTAAAATATTTAGACTAAGTTCATGATAATTAAGTTCATCTAATCAAATTATAATGAACTCCCACTCAGATTTGACATCCCTTTGGTCATCTAAGTGTTACACGATCCGAGTCGACTAGGCCGTGTCCGATCATCACGTGAGACGGGCTAGTCATCGTTGGTGAACATTCTCATGTTGATCGTATCTTCCATATGACTCGTGTTCGACCTTTCGGTTTCCGTGTTTCGAGGCCATGTCTGTACATGCTAGGCTCGTCAAGTTAACCCTAAGTGTTTTCGCTGTGTAAAACTGTCTTACGCCCATTGTATGTGAACGTAAGAATCCATCACACCCGATCATCACGTGGTGCTTAGAAGCGACGAACTGTAGCAACGGTGCACAGTTAGGGGAGAACACTTCTTGAAATTGTTGTAAGGGATCATCTTATTTACTACCGTCGTTCTAAGTAAACAAGATGCATAAAACATAATAAACATCACATGCAATTATGTAAAGTAGTGACATGATATGGCCAATATCATATAGCTCCTTTGATCTTCATCTTCGGGGCTCCATGATCATCTTGTCACCGGCATGACACCATGATCTCCATCATCATGATCTCCATCATTGTGTCTTCATGAAGTTGTCACGCCAACGACTACTTCTACTTCTATGACTAACACGTTTAGTAATAAAGTAAAGTAGTTTACATGGCGTTCTTCAATGACACGCAGGTCATACAAAAAATAAAGACAACTCCTATGGCTCCTGCCGGTTGTCATACTCATCGACATGCAAGTCGTGATTCCTATTACAATAGCGTGAACATCTCATACATGACATATAGATCATTCATCATTCATCACAACTTTGGCCATATCATATCACAAAGCACTTGCTGCAAAAACAAGTTAGATGTCCTCTAATTGTTGTTGCAAGTTTTACGTGGCTGAAGTAGGGTTCTAGCAAGAACGTTTTCTTACCTACGTGAAAGCCACAACGTGATTTGTCAACTTCTATTTACCCTTCATAAGGACCCTTTTCATCGAATCCGCTCCAACTAAAGTAGGAGAGACAGACACCCGCCAGCCACCTTATGCAACTAGTGCATGTTAGTCGGTGGAACCGGTCTCACGTAAGCGTACGTGTAAGGTTGGTCCGGGCCGCTTCATCCCACAATACCGCTGAAGCAATATAAGACTAGTAGCGGCAAGAAAGTTGACAAATCTACGCCCACAACAAATTGTGTTCTACTCGTGCAAGAGAACTACACATAGACCTAGCTCATGATGCCACTGTTGGGGAACGTTGCAGAAAACAAAAATTTTTCCTACGATTTCACCAAGATCCATCTATGAGTTCATCTAGAAATGAGTGATTAGATGCATCTACGTACCTCGTAGATCGCGAGCGGAAGCATTCAAAGAACGGGGATGATGTAGTCGAACACGACGTGATCCAAATCACCGGAGATCCTAGCACCGAACGGACGGCACCTCCGCGTTCAACACACGTACGGAACAGCCACGTCTCCTCCTTCTTGATCCAGCAAGGGGGGAGGAGAGGTTGAGGGAGATGGCACCAGTAGCAGCACGACGGCGTGGTGTTGATGGAGCTGCAGTACTCCGGCAGAGCTTCGCCAAGCACTATGGAGGAGGAGGAGGTGTTGGAGAGGGAGAAGGAGGCAACCAAAGGCCAAGGTATGAAGTCCCTCCTTTCCCCCACTATATATAGGAGGGCCAAGGGGGGGTGGCCGGCCCTAGGAGATCCAATCTCCTAGGGGGGCGGCGGCCAAGGGGGGTTTCCCTCCCCCCCAAGGCACCTAGGAGGTGCCTTCCCCTCCTAGGACTCTTCCCCCTTAAACCCTAGGCGCATGGGCCTATGTGGGGCTGGTGCCCTTGGCCCATGCAGGCCAAGGCGCACCCCCTACAGCCCATGTAGCCCCCCGGGGCAGGTGGCCCCACCCGGTGGACCCCCGGGACCCTTCCGGTGGTCCCGGTACAATACCGATAACCCCGAAACTTGTCCCAATGCCCGAAACAGGACTTCCCATATATAATTCTTTACCTCCGGACCATTCCGGAACTCCTCGTGACGTCCGGGATCTCATCCGGGACTCCGAACAACATTCGGGTTACTGCATATACATATCCCTACAACCCTAGCGTCACCGAACCTTAAGTGTGTAGACCCTACGGGTTCGGGAGACATGCAGACATGACCGAGATCGCTCTCCGGTCAATAACCAACAGCGGGATCTGGATACCCATGTTGGCTCCCACATGCTCCACTATGATCTCATCGGATGAACCACGATGTCGAGGATTCAATCAACCCCGTATGCAATTCCCTTTGTCAATCGATATGTTACTTGCCCGAGATTCGATCGTCGGTATCCCAATACCTCGTTCAATCTTGTTACCGGCAAGTCACTTTACTCGTACCTTAATGCATGATCCCGTGACCAGACACTTGGTCACTTTGAGCTCATTATGATGATGCATTACCGAGTGGGCCCAGTGATACCTCTCCGTCATACGGAGTGACAAATCCCAGTCTCGATCTGTGTCAACCCAACAGACACTTTCGGAGATACCTGTAGTGCACCTTTATAGTCACCCAGTTACGTTGTGACGTTTGATACACCCAAATCACTCCTACGGTATCCGGGAGTTACACGATCTCATGGTCAAAGGAAAAGATACTTGACATTAGAAAAGCTCTAGCAAATGAACTACACGATCTCACGCTATGCTTAGGATTGGGTCTTGTCCATCACATCATTATCCTAATGATGTAATCCCGTTATCAATGACATCCAATGTCCATAGCCAGGAAACCATGACTATCTATTGATCAACGAGCTAGTCAACTAGAGGCTTACTAGGGACATGTTGGTGTCTGTTATTCACACATGTATTACGATTTCCGGATAATACAATTATAGCATGAATAAAGACAATTATCATGAACAAAGAAATATAATAATAATGCTTTTATTATTGCCTGTAGGGCATATTTCCAACAGAGTGGTTCTATATCACCGAACCCCGCGGCACCAAGTGGGCCGCTGCTCCTGCCTTCAGATCTGGACCTCCGCCGCGGATCGCATCCTGGACCAACAAGGGCCTAGATTGGGGGTCCCTCGATGATGTGTTGGCGCTGTAGAAGCGTATCAAGAGCATGATAGACAAGGACATAACCCTTGCTGATGTGATTTAGGTGATGCTCATCCGCCAATCTCTCCCTTGCCAACGACGGCCTCTCAAATGTGGGAGTTCAACATGGAAGGGGCACGAACTCTGCTGCACTTCTATGACATGACGCACAAGAAGATCTGGAAGCTGCTTTTTAAGAAGCAGAAGACGTGGCTACAGACGTCCGACGACACCGGCCTCGACTGCAACAATCCGGCCTTCCCAGTAAGTATCATATTGCCGAACACTACTTAGCTTGTCAATCTTAGGGAGGGGTCCTGAAAATTCTATCTCCTAAATCAGACTGGATAAAAAAGGCCGAGCGGATTAAGTGTCTGGCCCCGCTCCGCGAAAACCCAGTCGATCCTCTGTTAATGAAGGATAAGACCTCGGGTGCCGGCAAAGAAGGACAACAACAAGAAGAAGACCAAGGATGCCCAAGGCGACCTCCATCACGAAGAGACCTCGGGCACCGCGTCCGGAGGAACCGAAGCTCCCTCCTCTAGCAAGGAAGACGAAGATGAGGACGATGAGGAAGAGGAGGAAGTAGATAACCCTCCTCCCAAGGGGAAAAAGAGAGTGGCCTCCATGGATCCGGAGGAGGGGGCGTCCAAGAGGGGAAGGGTATCCCTCTCCGACGACTCGGATTCAGGCACTGAGGCCGTTCCCAAACAACACCCCCGCACCAAGCCCCTTGCCGAATCGTGAGTTCCTTAAGATGTCTTATATACATCTAATCATTTTTATAGATTATAAGGATAATATAAAATTTCATATTACAGTCCGGCCGTGACATTCCTCAAGAATCATCGTCATCAGGGGATCTTTCGCCGGAGAAGATGGAGAGCGAGACGCCTCCACAAGCTTCCTCGCCTCCTAGGGCGTACGATCCTGAGGTGTCGTCCCAAAGGATATCCCCGGGCTCTGGAGAAATACGGAAGAGGACCAATGCGGCAGCAGAGGCTGCCGATAACATGGAGAGCAAGACCCCTACGGAGACCAGCCATGGGGGTCCTGGGTTATCTGACCCTCAGTCGGATACTGTTCTGGAGACCCAAACGGTCCCGGAATCGGATCGACAGCCACCTCTGTGGGAGGGGGAGAAGGCGACCTCTATGAATGCAGAGGCACTGAACAAGCTGATGGATGCACTGCAAGGTGCATCCATTTTGGAGGAGCACCGTACCTTAATGGGTACGGTGGTTGAAAAAGTGCAGTCCGCCAAGAGCGGACTGGATGAAGCCTTCACGAGCCTACTAATAGGCTTCAAGGTATGCGATGTAATGTCTTTTGCCGCTTTCCATAAGAAATCCGTCTGCATATAGATAGCAGCCCCTGAGACTCTGTTTGGTCGATGAAGGAGGGCAAACAGAGGGTCTATAGGTATCCGCAGTAAATAACATACTTAGCCATTTTTGATAATTATCTGGCTTCACTGTTAGCGGCGACCGCTCAGGCCACCGAAGTTTCCGAACTGAAGCAGAAGCTGCAGCTGGTCAATGAGGACAATATCTAGATTCACAAGCGGCTCGACAAAGCGCAAGGTATGTTTCAAATGCTCCATATTCCATTGAATTAGTTTGCAAATTCTTAAGTGAAGCTCACGCGCTGCTATATGCACAATTTGCAGATGGCGCTGCTGAGGTCGAGACCCTGAGGAGTGACCTTGCCCGCACGAAGGAGCAGGCAAGGGTGAGCGATGCGGCCGCTGAGAAAGCGGCTGTCAATTTGAAGGATGAATAGGCCACCCGACGCCAGTTCGAGGAGCGTGTATCCAAGATTGAGCAAGAGCTCAAGGACGCAACTCGTAGCTGCGAGCTCCTCGAGGAGGGGAATAAAGCGAAGGCGGACAAACTCGCCAAGGCCCTTCAGGACGCCCAAGAGGCAAGGTCCGAATCCCGAGCGGTTCACGAGGAGCTCCGACAGGCTGGACAGGTAGCGGCTGGTAAGCCCTTTATTTTATAGTCTAAGTTTGGAGATTAGAGGTATGCCTTACTGAATCAACTATGGAGCTCTCCAGACTTATTTGCGGATCTACTGAAGAGTGCCATTGACGTAGCGCAATTCTACCGGGCCCAGGAGGGGCATGCGATGGAGAAGCTATTCTGGTCACAATATGCAACGCAGGAGCGTTCGACGCTGCTGAATGACCAGATGGCGCAATGGGCCGAGTTACACAAGATGTCCGGAGCGTCCATGAAGGAGGTGATACTCCGGTTGTGGCCTGCCAAACCCGTTCCGAGCAGTTATTTTGGCCTAGTGCGGCGACTTATCAATGTCGTGCCCCGAATTGATGCCATCAAATGGTTGGTGTGCATAAAAGGTGCACAAAGGGCCTTCACCCGTGTCAAGGTGCACTGGGCCAAGATGAAATCCGCAGTTGTCGCGGTGGAGGGTCCTCCAGAAGGCAAGGAGCACCGCACACTGGAGCGTTATTTAAACGACGTCCTAGAGGGTGCTCGTTTGATAGAGGGTCAATGCTCAAAGGACATTATATTCGAATGAATGTATTCGAACGACCCGTCCGCGTGTATTATATATATTAAGGTTTTATAATGTATTTGCACCATTATCTGAAATTTCTTTCCTCCTGTGCAGCCGTTTTTGTATGCCTGAGAGTTTTCCAGTCGTCGGCTTCGACCCCCACATAGATGCTACGGGGATGTTCGGAATGGCACATGAGCACTCTTGACCCAATGTCTTGGTCCGTGATGGAGGTGTCAATGCGTCGAACCAGGCAATCAGAATTTATGGCTTTACTGCTCTCACTTAGCCATAGGAGTTTGACGATGAGGCTATAAAATAGCCCTTGGTACGTACGTGACTATCTGAATGCGGATGCGTTACGTATATGACTGGAAAAACAGTCCTTCGTTTAAAGCGGAAAAATCGTTAAAGATTTAGTAAGTCACCGAATGGCTGACCAACTCTTGCCGCATCATGACAGTCTGTTTTCGGCTTTCTCTACTGAGGTGCTTGAACGAACGAGCCAGAAACACAATCGCAGTAGTTCTCCCTTTACTACCCTAGCCAAACAAACGGAACGTAAGGTAGCAAACACAGGAGCCGGGCAACCCAACTATTGACCAAAGACATGATTCGAAGTCGATGCATATAATGCCAAGCTCGAGAAGCCGAAGTGTGCTACAAAGTTGTTCGAGCTTTCGTTGAACGGCTCATAAGTGGCCGTGCAGAGCCCCTGGTAATGGGTGTCGAGGTATGTGTGACAATGGGAGACAGACTACAGTTTTATGAATAAAGTTTATACCAAAAAATTGTCACTACTAGAATCTGATTGATACGTCAAAACATGATCTTACAGAGGGTATCATAAACACCAAGATCATTTTACATGCCGGGGGTCTAATAATAAGGAGAAAAGCTCAGTACGGGTCCATTGAAATAAGGTTTGGTCCGAAGAGTCCTTTGGATGTCCTGCCGCATGTTTGTGCCACTTTCGTCCTATAGAGAGGGGTTCCTTGAAGGGAACAGTCTTCCGTTGGCCATACAAAACCGGGCTTAGAAGGAGTCCTTGTAAGTCCGTAGGATACATGGGCTCGAATGCACCTGTGGTAAAAATGTAAATGTAGAAGAGTGGAAGCTCATATAGGGTCGAGCCGTACTATAGTCCTTCCCGTATTGTGCCTCCGTCGATGCCCAAGGTATTTTGAGTGCGTAATTATTAGGCGCGGTACGAATTCTGCGGGTGTGTGCGGTGATCGACTGAGGTGAAACTGCTAGTCTAGCTCCAGATGTACTGAGCCGCTAGCTTGCGGGACTGACCGGACTCTTTTAACAAAGTCCAGCGGCTTGATGACCGACGAGGTGTGCGGCTTGAGTGGGCCGCTCTGTACCTCAGCTGCGAGAGCTTCAGTGTGCTCCTCTGTGCGGAGGGAGCGTTCCATGTTTCCATTGGTTGTTATAACGCCGCGTGGAGCGGGCATCTTGAGCTTTAAATAGGCATAGTGCGGCACCGCGTTGAATCGAGCAAAAGCGGTCCGTCCGAGCAGTGCATGATAGCCACTTCGGAAGGGTACGATATCGAAGATCAAGTCTTCACTGCGGAAGTTGTCGGGCGAGCCGAAGACAACTTCCAACATTATTGAGCCTGAAAAACGGGCCTCTACGCCAGGTATTACTCCTTTAAAGGTAGTTTTAGTGGGCTTGATCCTTGACGGATCGATACCCATTTTGCGGACGGTGTCCTGATAGAGCAGGTTAAGGCTGCCGCTGCCGTCCATGAGGACTCGCGTGAGATGGAATCCGTCGATGATTGGGTCGAGGACCAAAGCTGCTGATCCTCCATGATGGCTACTGGTCGGGTGGTCCTTTCGATCAAAGGTGATCGGGCAAGCCGACCATGGGTTGAATTTTGGGGCGACTGGCTCTACGGTGTAGACGTCCCTTAATGCGCGCTTGCGCTCCCGTTTGGAGATGTGTGTGACATAGATCATATTCGCTGTTTTGACCTCGAGGGAAAATTGCTTTTACCCCGCTGTGTTTGGTGGGCGAGGCTCTTCGTCATCGTCCTCGCTGGGTGGCCTTTTCCCCTTGTGTTCGGCGTTGAGCTTGCCGACCTGTTTAAAGACCCAACAGTTTCTGTTGGTATGATTGCCAGGTTTATCAGGGGTGCCATGAATCTGGCAGGGCTGATCGAGTATTTTGTCCAAACTGGATGGACCATCTTTGTTTCCTTTAAATGGCTTCTTCCACTGACTAGATTTGGAGCCACTGAATCCGGCATTGACAGTCGTGTCTTCGGTATTGTTTCGACGCTTGTGCTTGTCGCGTCGTGGTTTGCCATTGCCGTCACTAGCTTCCGAGGTGCCTAGGTCGCTAGTGCTATTGCTTGTATGAGCGAGCCAGCTATCTTCTCCCGCGCAAAAGCGGGTCATAAGTGCGGTAAGGGCTGCCATGGACTTCAGTTTCTCTTGACCGAGGTGTCGGGCGAGCCACTCATCTCGGACGTTGTGTTTGAAGGCCGCGAGGGCTTCGGCGTCTGGACAATCCACAATCTGGTTCTTTTTAATTAAGAACCTGGTCCAGAGCTTCCGGGCTGATTCGCCGGGTTGCTAGATTATGTGACTAAGGTCATCGGCATCCGGGGGTCGGACATAGGTTCCTTGGAAGTTGTCTCTAAAGGCGTCCTCCAAGTCTTCCCAGCTTCGAATAGAGTTTTCTGGGAGGCTGTTCAGCCAATGCCGTGCTGGTCCCTTAAGTTTTAGGGGGAGGTACTTGATGGCATGTAGGTCATCATCGTGGGCCATGTGGATATGGAGAAGAAAGTCTTCAATCCATACTGCAGGATCTATGGTGCCATCATATGATTCAATGTTCACGGGTTTAAACCCTTCTGGGAACTGGTGCTCCATTACTTCGTCGGTGAAGCATAGAGGGTGTGCGGCTCCTCTGTATCGGGTGACGTCACGACGCAGTTTGGATGGAATTTGTATGCGGTTTTCTGCCCATGTGAGGTTATGTTTATTGTGCCAGGCTTGATAGCCATCTTCTCGCGCTGGTGCACGCCCTCGTGATCCATAAATTGATTTTGTATGAACGGCTCTATTGTCCAGGTCCTATTGCAGGTCATGCGTGCTTCCTGTGGCCGTTATTTCTCTGCCTCTCGGGCGAGGTGGCGCAGGTTGGTGTTCGGCTTGAGTTGCCGCTCTGTCCCGACCACGAGGTGGTCGGTCAGGTCCGTCAGCTGCGTTACGCGCTGTCGGTATAGGCTGTAGGACCTCCTCGTCGAATTGGGAGAGCAACCTGTGCTTTGGGTAACTCTTAGTTGGGCGCTCGAGGACGTATTCCTTGGCTGCCAGGACATTAGTCCATCTGTCATTGAGTAAATCCTGATCGGCTTGAAGTTGTTGTCGCTTCTTTTTCAGGCTTATTGCCATGGCTATTAGCCGGCGCTTGAAGCACTCTTGCTCGAGGGGGTCCTCTGGTACGATGAAGTCTTCGTCACCCAGGCTCTCATCCTCTTCGGAGGTCGGCAGGTAGTTAGTATCCTCTGAGCCCTCGTCCCTGATAGGATCATTGAGGTTGACCTGCCCCTCCTTCCAATCCTCATGTTCGGATGTTGGTTCGATAGGGGCTTCTTGGTCTTCGGCGTTATCCGGAGTATTGTTGTCTCCGGTGTCGGTATTGCTTTCTTTTTCTCGGCGCGATTTAGAGCGGTGCCACTGACGACGACACTTTGGTGGTGCCACAGGAGAATTATCCTCGACTGGGCCCTTCCCACCTTCGTCGTCATCCTCTTTGGGTGTGTCCACCATATACACGTTATATGTAGAGCTAGCTGTCCAACGTCCGGTAAGCGGCGGGTTCTGGCTTTGCTCTTCTCCGGCATCGTCGTCCATGCCGTCGATGTCCTCGGAAGTGTAATCAAGCATGTCGGTTAAGTCCTCGACAATGGCTATGAAGTGGGTGGTGGGTGGGACGTAAAATTCCCCGCTCTCAGCCCCTAGTGTGGGTTGGGCATAGTTCGGCAGCGATCTTTCAGTAATGGCGAGAGATCGCATTAAGTCCAGAGCCTCGTTTAAGAGTGGGGTCTGGACAGGGAAGCGAGAATCCATGGAGTGGGGCGTGACAGGAGTTCCCCGGCCGAGCTCATATGAAACGGACCTCGAGAGTTCGGAGCTGGTGCACGGAGATGAGTCCGGCTTGATGAGGATGGAGGGAGCCCGGAGTGACTCCGTGCAGGCCGGTGAAACGATCCCCTCTGTATCTCTGGTGTTGAGCTCTGTGGCTGTGGAGAATCCGGCGGGCTTTAAACTCCCGTCTTCAGACTCGGCGAGGAGCTCCAGATCTGAGGCCGGAGCTGCGGTTGAGGCTGCAAAACCTTGGAGGATCAAGTCTCCTCGGATATCTGCGACGTAGTTTAGGTTTCTAAAATTGATCTGATGACCAGGGGCATAGCTGTTGATCTGCTCCAGATGGCCAATAGAATTGGCATGTTGTGTGAAGCCGCCAAATACGAAGATTTAGCCGAGGAGAAAAGTTTCCCTCAGGGAGGTATTGTTGTAGATGATTGGTGGAGCCATCGAGCCTTCTGGTGATGACACAGTGGAACTATCAATGAAAGCACCAATGTCGGTGTCAAAATCGGCAGATCTCAGGTAGGGGGTCCTGAACTGTGCGTCTAAGGATTGAAGGTAACAGGGAGGCAGGGGACACGATGTTTACCCAGGTTTGGGACCTCTTAATGGAGGTAATACCCTACTTCCTGCTTGATTGACTTTGATGAGTATAGGGGTTACAAGAGTTGATCTACCTCGATATCGTAATGGCTAAACCCTAGATGTCTAGCCTATATGATTGTGATCTTGACCTACAGACTAAACCCTCCGGTTTATATAGACACCAGAGGGGTCTAGGGTTGTACCAAGTCGGTTACAGAGAAAGGAAGGTATATGATCCGAATGCCAAGCTTGCCATCCACGCAAAGGAAAGTCCCTTACGGACACGGGGAAGGTTCTTCTATCTCGTATCCTCATGGCCCATCAGTCCGGCCCATACCACATAGCCCGGACGCTTGAGGACCCCTTAGTCCAGAACTCCCTCACTCACGCAGATGTCGGCGCTTCTTCTCCGAGTTTCTCCTTGGGCCTTGATCCTCCATGAGGTTGTTCGTCTACACGTAGTCGATGGAACTCCAGCGTAGATTCTTGCCATCTCCTTTGGGGCAGTTAGGTTAAGGTTTCTTGTCATCTGGCAAGATTAGGTGTCATGTGCTTCGGATCAATGCGAGGGTTAAACACCGACAATTGCGTTCCTCCAGGGAGCTGGACATTGGGGGCACATGCACAAAGACTACTCGGCTGCCATCAAGGTCAAGCCGGCTACGTTAATTAGGACAACATAGACATTAATTGACGCCTTTTCTACGAGTTTGTCTTTAATTTGATCTTTGATCATCGTCTACTTTGAAATGCAAATTATGCATGTTTTATATGTATAACGTGGTAATCAAACAAAATGTATGGTGTGCCTCCATTTAGATGTGAATTGCAAAAGCCACACATTACCTCAAATTCAAACTACTTTGTCAATGGATGCAGTGTGTTCAAACACTGCCATCCACATCTAAATTTCAAATGAGTTTGGGCTTGTTCATTCTATATTGTCACCCGTGATAATTTGACCCATGTGGTTGTTCGATTAATCGAGGGCCGGTGACCACAAGTGAACAATACAAAGTGTGACTTGACACATATGCCATTTGAAATGATTGTTTTTATGGAGAGAAAAAAGAAAACTACTCCACTATATAGGCAGGAGCCTACGCACTTGCTTGATAGGGTTGCTCTCTTCACACACTCTCATCCTCTCTAGATCTAAACATGACAACCGTTGGTCATAGATCCGGCCAGATCCTCTCTGCCGGGTAAGGTGAGAAGGTGCAATGTTCACGTGGTCGTCGATGGCAGCAACTCTGACCCACTGCCGATGCGTCTCAATCAATGTGCCTTGCCGCGTTGTCTCCCAAGCAGCGTCGGCTAGGGAGGGCCTCTGATCCCTTCTTCCTCGCTGCCGTAGTGTGGGCAGATCCAGCCTTCCGCCGCCCACCTAGCCACATCCCGGTGACCCTCGGGTATAGCTTCCTGCGAAACCAACCTTGCTCTACTGCCCCAGCTCCCCACGTCATTGCATGGGTATTTTTTCTACTTCTCAGCCCCCCTCGTAGATAGGATTGATAGGCTGTTCAAAATCCACCTGAATTTTTACTATTATAGGAGGTAAAACTACGTCATGTAGTCCAATCTAGTACTTGGTTCAAACAAGGAAGAAAGGGGGGTGGAGTTGTTGCTTGAATCTAGGACTTAGTTGAATGAGGAAAGAATGGGGGCGAAAAGTAGTAGAGACTGGCTATCCAAACGAGGAAAGAATGTGGGCGAAAAGTGTTGGGGAACGCAGTAATTTCAAAAAAATTCCTACGATCATGCAAGATCTATCTAGGAGATGCATAGCTACGAGAGGGGAGAGTGTGTCCATGTACCCTCGTAGACCGAAAGCGGAAGCATTTAGTAACGCGGTTGATGTAGTCAAACGTCTTCGCGATCCAACCGATCCAAGCACCGAACATACGGCACCTCCGCATTCAGCACACATTTAGCTGGATGACGTCCCTTGTACTCTTGATCCAGTTGAGGCCGAGGGAGAGTTTCGTCAGCCGATGGCATGGCGATGGTGATGATGATGTTACCGATGCAGGGCTTCGCCTAAGCACTACGACGATATGACTGAGGTGTGTAACTGTGGAGTGGGGCACCGCACACGGCTAAAAGATCAACTTGTGTGTTCTAGGGTGCCCCCTTGCCCCTGTATATAAAGGAGGGAGAGGGAGAGGCAGCCGGCCCTGGGGGGCGCGCCAAGGTGTGGAGTCCTACTAGGACTCCCTAGTCCTAGTAGGATTCCACCTCCCATACGGAGTAGGAAAGGGGGAAGAGAGAAGGAGAAGGAAAGGGGGGCCAGCCCCCTTCTCCTAGTCCTAATCAGCCTCCTGCCCAAGGGGGGGGGTGCACTAGACCCTTGTGGGCTGGTGTGCTTCCCTCTTATGGCCCATAAGGCCCATAACTTCTCGGGGGGGGGGGGGTCCGGTAACCTCCCGGTACTTCGGAAAATACCCGAACTTCTCCAGAACCATTCCGATGTCCAAATATAGCCTTCCAATATATCAATCTTTATGTCTCGACCATTTCGAGACTCCTCGTCATTTCCGTGATCTCATCCGGGACTACAAACATATTTC
Organism: Triticum timopheevii; assembly: GCA_963921465.1. Taxonomy (NCBI): domain Eukaryota; kingdom Viridiplantae; phylum Streptophyta; class Magnoliopsida; order Poales; family Poaceae; genus Triticum; species Triticum timopheevii. The sequence continues at coordinate 251,531,254 of OY997262.1, read as the reverse complement.
GGTTCATCAAATCACATAACTCATAATACAAATTGTTATCGAACATTAAGCGTGCGGACCTTATGGATTCGAGAACTATGTAGACATGATCGAGACACATCTCCGGTCAATAACCAATAGCGGAACCTGGATGCTCATATTGGCTCCTACATATTCTACGAAGATCTTTATCGGTCAAACTGCATAACAACATACATTGTTCCCTTTGTCATCAGTATGTAACTTGCCCGAGATTCGATCATCGGTATCAACATACCTAGTTCAATCTTGTACTGGCAAGTCTCTTTACTCTTTCCGTAATACTTCATCCCGCAACTAACTCATTAGTCACATTGCTTGCAAGGCTTATAGTGATGAGCATTACCGAGAGGGACCAGAGATACCTCTCCGAAACACGGAGTGACAAATCCTAATCTCGATCTATGCCAACCCAACAAATACCTCCGAAGACACCTGTAGAGCATCTTTATAATCACCCATTTATGTTGTGATTTGATAGCACACAAGGTGTTCCTCTGGTATTTGGGAGTTGCATAATCTCATAGTCCGAGGAACATGTATAAGTCATGAAGAAAGCAGTAGCAATGAAACTGTAATGATCATAATGCTAAGCTAACGGATGGGTCATGTCCATCACATCATTATCCTAATGATGTGATAACGTTCATCAAATGACAACACATGTCTATGGTTAGTAAACATAACCGACTTTGATTAACGAGCTAGTCAAGTAGAGGCATACTAGGGACACTATGTTTTGTCTATGTATTCACACATGTACTAAGTTTCCGGGTAATACAATTCTAGCATGAATAAAAAACATTTATCATGAAATAAGGAAACAAATAATAACTTTATTATTGCCTCTAGGGCATATTTCCTTCAGTCTCCCACTTGCACTAGAGTCAATAATCTAGTTCACATCGCCATGTGATTTAACACCAATAGTTCACATCTATATGTGATTAACATCCATAGTTCACATCGCCATGTGACCAACACCCAAAGGGTTTACTAGAGTAAATAATCTAGTTCACATCACTATGTGATTAACACCCAAAGAGTACTAAGGTGTGATCATGTTTTGCTCGTGAGAGAAGTTTTAGTCAACGGGTCTGTCACATTTAGAGCCGTATGTATTTTGAAAATATTCTATGTCTACAACGCTCTGCATAGAGCTACTCTAGCTAATTGCTCCCACATTCCATATGTATCCAGACTGAGACTTGGACTCATCTGGATCGGTGTAAAACCTTGCATCATCGTAACTCTTTACGATGAACTCGTTATCACCCCCATCACCAAGAAACATTTCCTTAGTCCTCACTGAGGATAATTTTGACTGCTGTCCAGTGATCTACTGTGGCACCCCGGCTCAGAGAAACTGTAACGCCCCGTATTCTAGCCCAGAGATCGAGGAGAAGTCTCTGGAATACGACACTGCTTGACATAGAACAAATCAGCTCTTATTACAAGAATAATAATACAAGTCTGATGTTACAAAGAAGCACATCAGCACGACGACACTACGCCTGCGATACTACACTTGATCTATGCTAGCGGTGGAAATCTTCTAGTAGCGGAACAACGATGAAGGTAGTGAACTCCACTCCGCAGGGACTCTGGCTGGGACACGATCTAGCTCGCACGAACGGAAACCATGACAAGCAATCAAGCAATCACGGCATCACCTACAATCTGGCATGACATGCCAGGTCAGTACATTGAATGTACTTGCAAGCTCACAACAACCAAAAACATCAAGGCAAGACAACAACATAGCATTAAGCAGGTTAATTAAATTAACAGCTACCATGATACAACAGCAACTACTAAGCATGATATGAAACTACTACAATACTGATAAATCACCATCTCAGATCTTCATAACCATATCTCTCTTGACTAACCGGCCAAGCAATATACCATCTTGATCACCTCGTCATTAAAACCAAACGGTGATCATTCACGGATCACAAATGGACCAACCTCGTGGTCTTGGATCGGGTTACCTTGTAACCAAACGGTGATCTTTCCGGCAATCACAACCATGACCAACACTTGGTCTCAAACGGTGATCTTTCCGGCGATCACTACCATGACCAACACTTGGTCTCAAACGGTGATCTTTTCGGCGATCACTACCATGACTAACACTTGGTCTCAAACGGTGATCTTTCCGGCGATCACTACCATGATCAACACTTGGTCTCCAACATCATCAACATCCTGCCAATCGGTACTGCTCAAAATATCCACATATAAATCACCTATAAGTCATTCTGTCATGTGAGTGTTGATCAAACGGTGTGACCTAGCACGAACCCATGCCCATTACCGAGGACGCGGCTATCGATAGTTTAAACAAACACATTCTGCAGAGGTAGCGCACTGTACCCACACCACAGAACCCATGGCCTCGCACTCCCATTCGGGTGGACCAACATCGTTCCGACAAAACCAATCTACTGCCATGACACTCCCGGCCACTCCGACTCACTCCCCACTGGGCTAGTCCTGGGTGGCCCTGTGTCTACCAAAGACACCAATGGCCACCGTCGTCGCCAAAACAATAAACCGTCCCAAACAGGGACATGTGCACATAACAACAACAACGGGCACACAAGGCTTATGTCCGCCTACCTGATCAGGGTAGCGCGCGCCCATAACCTTCCCTCGATGGGGGCACCGACGAGAGACACGGCAATAGCATCGCATTAGGGCCTTCCCATAAAGGAAAATGTGGTTGCACTGGAGAAAGCCCGGTTCGGTGGCACCTGAACAACTTAATGACGGAGTTTATCCCCAAAAATATAACTGTGATAACTGATACTCCGATATCAACTATCAAACTATAATCCAAGTCATAGAAATATCCAACAAATAATCTGAGCATAATATCATCATACCAAAATACTCCGAGGATAGCATAACACTACTATAAAGATGAATCCAAAAACAATAATCATACTACTCCAATAACAAGAATAAAGCTATCCGGCTAAGATCCACATGTAAACACCATCTCCAAAAATAATACTCCAAGCAACAGAACATCAACTAGCATCATGAAAATAATCATACTAACCACTAATAATCCAAAGGTAGCATGACATCCAAAGTAATACTCCAAAATATACTAACAGATATCATCATGAAACAACCATCATATCAACCACTAATACTCCAATGGCAACATGATACTCATAAACTACAAACATAACTCCTAGTAACCCAAACAATAGCATGGCATCAACAAGATCAAAATAATACTCCGAGAAAATGCCATGCACAGATCACAAGTAGCTAAAACAATATTTTAAACAAGTTTAAATGAACTAAACCATGTCACCGCATTACAGTGACGCAAATGGAGGGTGTGGCTTGCCTGGGGGGTGGAAGAAATCACCGGGAGAAAGTGCGAGAAACTCGTGGAACGAATCACCGGAAATCGTACTCTCTCGAAGAGGGCTGAATAAGGGCAAGGACATAATGGTCATTTTCAGAATGTCAAAACATGGTGAAAATGATTCCATCACAATGAGCTTGACGAAATGAAGAAGTAGGCTTTGGAATCACCTCATTTGGAGTTATGAGCAAAAAGTTGTGATAGTTTTTCTATCAGGGACCTATCTGCAAGAAAAATATTTTCAACCAGGACCTGGACAGAAAACCTGAAAGCGTATTCTGGTGGATTACGCTTCCACTTAACTGACGTGGCAAGGCGGGGATGGGGCTGGTCAACGGCTGAGGGACCGACAGGTGGACCCCACAGCGCTCTCTCTCTATATATCTCTCTCTCTCCTCGCTCCTTCTTCCTCCTCCCGACACGAAGAATAGAGGGCAGCAACGGCTGCGGCCTCGCCTGCGCCGGCGATGGGAGGCCACGGAAGGACAGGGCACCGCTGGGGATGGACGCGCCTCTCCATCCCGCGCCCGTGGGTGGCCGTGCTGGCCTCGGGGGCTGTCGGAGTCGGCCGCGACGGCTGAGACAGAGGGCGGCGGCTCCATGGCAAGGGAGGGGCTCTGGTGGATGGGAAGGAGTGCTGGGGTTCTGGGGAGGCTAGAGGAGGTCGGGGGAGCTCTCTGGTGGCGATAGAAAGGAGGGGGAGGGCTTGGCTCGGGCTAATTTAGCCGGGCACCAGCGGCGGCCATGGCGGTGATGGGAAGCGAAGAGAGGCTCTGGAGCTTGGGCGAGTGGACGGGGAGGGAGCTGGGAGTGAGGCGAGGCTTCTGGTGAGTTTGGATGGCCTCGGGGGTGCCCATTTATAGGCGGGGCGAGGGGCACGGCCTCGGGTGCCGCCGGGCACGTCCGGCCGAGGCTCTGGTGACGGCCAGCGAGCACGGGAGGGCACGGGGAAGGCGACGAGCGAGAAAGCGGACAAGCCGCAGAGGTCACGGAGTCGAGGGGAGCATAGGAAGAGGCCAAGGTGAGCTCAGAGTCAAACGGAGCACTGTGCCCCCGTGGGCGTTCAACGGTGAGCGTCGGTGAGGAAACGGACGGAGGGGGAGTGAGGTCAGGGCGATGCGGTTGATCACGGGGAGGCCACTGGACAAGGTTGGGGGGTCGAGACGAGGAGAGCATGGACGAGCACAGCGCCGAGGTCGCGCCAGAGCCCGTTTAATGCTCGCCAGGGCCATGATCACCGCGTGAGCTGGCGAGGAGAAGACGCCAAGCGTTGGCAAATGTTGTCTAGTGGTAAGTCCTCCCTGGGTAGGTTGTAACTGCGGTGGTAGATCGATGAAAACTGCTCTGGTTAAATGGTAATCACCCTCTGAAGTTTACTCAGTAAACTTGGGTGAGCACTGGTGACCAACAGGAAGGATTTTGGGAGCAATGGAGTTGTCTGCGAGGGATAGGGTAAGAAGGACTTTCATCCTGGTAACTGATACGTCTCCAACGTATCTATAATTTTTGATTGCTCCATGCTACTTTATCTACTATTTTGGACTATATTGGGCTTTATTTTCCACTTTTATATTATTTTTGGGATTAACCTATTAACCGGAGGCCCAGCCCAGAATTGCTGTTTTTTTTGCCTATTTCAGTGTTTCCAAGAAACGGAATATCAAACGGAGTCCAAACGGAATGAAACCTTCGAGAACGTGATTTTCTCACCGAACATGATCCAGGAGACTTGGACCCTACTCCAAGAAGTGCCAGAGGCGGTCAAGAGGGTGGAGGGCGCCCCCCTGGGCGCGCCCCCTACCTCGTGGGCCCCCTGGCGCTCCACCAACGTACTCCTTCCTCCTATATATACCTACGTATCCCCAAACAATCAGAACAGGAGCCAAAAACCTAATTCCACCACCGCAACCTTCTGTATCCATGAGATCCCATCTTGGGGCCTGTTCCGGAGCTCCGCCGGAGGGGGCATCCACCACGGAGGGCTTCTACATCAACACCATAGCCCCTCCGATGAAGTGTGAGTAGTTTACTTCAAACCTTCGGGTCCATAGCTAGTACCTAGATGGCTTCTTCTCTCTTTTTGGATCTCAATACAATGTTCTCCCCCTCTCTCGTGGAGATCTATTCAATGTAATCTTCTTTTTGCGGTGTGTTAGTTGAGACCGATGAATTGTGGGTTTATGATCCAGTATTATCTATGGAAAATATTTGATTCTTCTCTGAATTCTTTTATGTATGATTGAGTTATCTTTGCAAGTCTCTTCGAATTATCCTTTTTGGTTTGGCCAACTAGATTAGTAGTTCTTGCAATGGGAGAAGTGCTTAGCCTTGGGTTCAATCTTGCAGTGTCCTTTCCCAGTGACAGAAGGGGCAGCAAGGCACGTATTGTATTGTTGCCATCGAGGATAACAAGATGGGTTTTTATCATATTGCATGAATTTATCCCTCTACATCATGTCATCTTGCTTAAGGTGTTACTCTATTTTTAACTTAATACTCTAGATGCATGCTGGATAGCGGTCGATGAGTGGAGTAATAGTAGTAGATGCAGAATCGTTTCGATCTACTTGTCTTGGATGTGATGCCTATATACATGATCATTGCCTAGGTATACTCATAACTATGCTCAATTCTGTCAATTGCTCAACCGTAATTTGTTCACCCACCGTAGAATACTTATACTCTTGAGAGAAGCCACTAGTGAAACCTATGGCCCCGGGTCTATTCTCATCATATCAATCTCTATCGCTTTATTACTTGCTTTGTTTTTACTTTGCCTTTTACTTTTTACCTTGCATCTATCTATCAAAAATACCAAAAATATTATTTATCATCTCTATCAGATCTCACCCTCGTAACTCACCGTGAAGGGATTGACAAACCCTAATCGCGTTGGTTGCGAGTAGCTATCGTTTTGTGTAGGTACGAGGGACTTGTGCGTGGTCTCCTACTGGATTGATACCTTGGTTCTCAAAAACTGAGGGAAATACTTACGCTACTTTACTGCATCATCCTCTCCTCTTCGGGGAAATCCAACGCAGTGCTCAAGAGGTAGCAAGAAGAATTTCTGGCGCCGTTGCCGGGGAGGCTCACGCAATCAAGTCAACTATACCAAGTACCCATCACAATCCCTATCTCTCGCATTACATTATTTGCCATTTGCCTCTCGTTTTCCTCTCCCCCACTTCACCCTTGCCGTTTTATTCGCCCTCTCTTTCCCAATCTCCTCCTCTCTTTCCCGTTTGCTTTTTTCCGTTTGCCTTTTTGTTTGCTCGTGTGTTAGTTTGCTTGCTTGTAGCAATGGATCTACCTAGATTTGGTGATCTTCACCTTAAAAGGCTAGAGGAGATCGAAAGCAATGTCAGAAAGTTTATGGTTTTGCAATTTGAGAATAATAATTTCTTTAGAAACGAGCTTAAGGAACAAAAAAGTTTTATGAGTTATATGAATAAAGAACTCGATGATATGTCTAAAGAATTTGATGGTATAAGAGCCCAAATTGCTCGTCTTGAAAAGATGACCGCTGAAATTTCGGATATGCAAGCTACCTTAGTCAATAAGATGGCCGCTAAACCGAATTCCTATGAAAATCAAGATGAATATCTAAAAGTTATTGATGTGTCCCCCATTAAATCTTTGTTTTGTAATATGAATCTTGATGAAACTGAAGATTATCTTCCTTTACCTAGAAGGCGTTTTAAGAATTCGGAGTTTCTAGATCTTGATGATGAAATTGATGAAAGTGGGATTGAAAGAAATAAAAACCTAGATGTTACTAAACCCACTATTTTGGATCTCAAGGAATTTAATTATGAAAATTGCTCTTTGATTGGATGTATTTCCTTGTTGCAATCCATGCTAGATTCTCCTCATGCTTATAGTCAAAATAAGGCCTTTACCGAGCACATTGTTGATGCCTTGATGCAATCTTATGAAGAAAAACTTGAGTTGAAAGTTTCTATCCCTAGAAAAATCTATGATGAGTGGGAACCTACTATCAAAATTAAAATTAAAGATTATGAGTTTCATGATTTGTGTGATTTGGGTGCTAGTGTCTCTACTATTCGCAAAACTTTATGTGATTTGCTAGATTTCCGTGATTTTGATGATTGCTCTCTAAACTTGCATCTTGCGGATTCCACTATTAAAAAACCTATGGGAAGAATTAATAATGTTCTTATTGTTGCAAATAGGAATTATGTGCCTGTAGATCTTATCGTTCTCGATATAGATTGCAATCCTTCATGTCCTATTATTCTTGGTAGACCTTTCCTTAGAACGATCGGTGCAATTATTGATATGAAGGAAGGGAATATTCGATTCCAATTTCCCTTAAAGAAGGGCATGGAACACTTCCCTAGAAAGGAAATAAAATTACCATATGAATCTATCATGAGAGCCACTTATGGATTGCCTACCAAAGATGGCAATATCTAGATCTATCCTTGCTTTTATGCCTAGCTAGGGGCGTTAAACGATAGCGCTTGTTGGGAGGCAACCCAATTTTATTTTGTGTTTTTGTTTTTGCTTCTGTTTAGGAATAAATAATCCATCTAGCTTCTGTTTAGATGTGGTTTTATCTTTTAATTAGTGTTTGTGCCAAGTAGAACCTATAGGATAACCTACGATGATAGTTGATTTGATTCTGCTGAAAAACAGAAACTTTGCACGCACGAATATAGTTTTGTTAAATCACAGGAATGTGATTTTGCGTTGATTCTTTTTTCTGCTGTTAAATAAACAAATTTTCCAGGACTTCCTATTTTGGTAGAATTTTTAGAGTTCCAGAAGTTTGCTTTAGTTACAGATTGCTACAGACTGTTTTGTTTTTGACAGATTCTGTTTTACGTGTGTTGTTTGCTTATTTTAATGAATCTATGGCTAGTAAAATAGTTTATAATCCATAGAAAAGTTGGAATACAGTAGATTTAACACCAATATAAATAAAGAATGAGTTCATTACAGTACCTTGAAGTAGTCTTTTGTTTTCTTTCTCTAATGGAGCTCACAAGATTTCTGTTGAGTTTTGTGTTGTGAAGTTTTCAAGTTTTGGGTGAATTCTTTTGATGGATTACGGAACAAGGAGTGGCAAGAGCCTAAGCTTGGGGATGCACATGGCACCCCCAAGATAATCCAAGGACACCAAAAAGTCAAAGCTTGGGGATGCCCCGGAAGGCATCCCCTCTTTCGTCCACTTCCATTGGTAATTTACTTGGAGCTATATTTTTATTCACCACATGATATGTGTTTTGCTTGGAGCGTCTTGTATTATTTGCGTCTTTGCTTGTTAGTCTACCACAATCATCCTAGTCTACCACAATCAGCCCCTCGCCCCCGCGTCGCTCCAACAGGGGCGACACGGGCGGCTAACCCTAGCCGCCGCCGACGGCCTCCCCTACCCTTCCTTTCCTCCTCGTCGCCACTAGAGGAGCCGCCGATGCGTCGCGCGGCTGCCGAGGAAGGTGGTGGTGGGGCCTTCGTCGTCCCTTCGTGGAGATCCGGATCCATGGGATGGCGGCCCCTACTAGTTCGGCGCCGCCGTTAGCGCCCTGGACGGTGTGTGCGGGGACTCTGCCCGGCGTCCTCGACCGCACGGGTGGTGGGGAGTCGGCGCTTGGCGGCGGCAGTTCGGGGGCCTTCGTCCTCGCCAGATCTGGAGGCCTGCTGCTCCCTCGTTCCCGCTCCTTCCCCTTTGCGCTTGAGGCCGGTGGCTGCTGGTTCCGGTGCTTCTGGGGATGGTGGTGCAGATTGGGACCGGGGGAAACCCTAGGCCGGCTGGTTCAGCTCAACAGTGGCGTCGGCTTCGGGCGACGCATCCTTCCTGAAGGCGGTGTCGTGGTCCTTATTCTTGCCACCTCTGGTCCTCTCCCGGGTGAAAACCCAAAATCCAGCCTGGATTGGGCAGCGGTGGTGCCATGGGCGTCATCTCCTCCTTGGAGGCGTTGCCTGGGGAGCTAGGACTCGGGTGTGGGCTCATGAAGGTGGGGGCTTTGGCCGCCGGCTGGCTCTCTGCAGCTGCTCGTGGCGGCTTTCATGTTGTGCAGAGTGCCCCTTGTATCTTTAGGGCGTTTCCTTTTTTGGTGTTCGCGTCGGAGGAGCGGCGTGGCATCTGGCACGTTGACAACGGCGAGTCTCAGCGGCATGGAGCAGTGGGGGTTTCGCCGGTGGGCGTGTGATGATGGACGAGCGCAGGATGGTGGCGCTGTCTGGCGTCGTGGTGGCGTCGATGGCAGAGAGACCTGACACGGTTCATGCAACAGTACAACTCTGAAGATGGATTGATGGTACGTGGCTGCGGCGGCCTCATACCCGGCAGGGGTCCTGGTTGAAGAGCATGCCGGACTGGTGGGTGCCCATACCCGGCAGGCGTCCTGGTTGGGACCTCAGGTCTTAGATGTTAGGTTTGGCTGCGAGGTCTGTTTGGTATTAGGCCCAGACCATCAACGCCCCTTCATCAGTTAGATAGGAGTAGCGACAGAGGTTGCGAAGATGGTGGCTTTGGTCTTATTGTTGTACGACTTTGTAAGGTCTTGTGTTAATAATTAATACATTGGCCGTATGCATCATCCAGATGCAGAGGCCGGGGGTATTACTCCTTTTCGAAAGAAAAAAACACCTTTTGAGAGAGCCATACATGATTTGGAATTTGCTAGAATACTCATAGTGCTTCACTTATATCTTTTGAGCTTGATAGTTTTGCTCATAATGCTTCACTTATATCTTTTGAGCATGATAATTTTCGCTCTAGTGCTTCACTTAGATCTTTTAGAGCACGGTGGTGGATTTGTTTTAAAGAAACTATTGATCTCTCATGCTTCACTTAGATTATTTTGAGAGTCATTAATAGCATGGTAATTTGCTTAATGTTAATATACTTGGTATTCAAGATATGTGAAACTTTCTTTTGAGTGCGTTGAATACTAAGATAAGTTTGATGCTTGATAATTGTTTTGAGATATGGAGGTGATAATATAAAAGTCGTGCTAGTTGGGTAATTATGAATTCAAAGAATGCTTGTGTTGAAGTTTGCAAGTCCCGTAGCATGCACGTATGGTTAAAGTTGTGTAACAATTTTGAAACATGAAGTGTACCTGGCTTGTGCATCCTTATGAGTGGTGGTCGGGGACGAGCGATGGTCTTTTCCTACCAATCTATCCCCCTAGGAACATGCGCGTAGTACTTGAATTTTTGATGGCTTCTAAATTTTTGCAATAAGTATATGAGTTCTTTTGACTAATGTTGAGTCCATGGATTATACGCACTCTCACCTTTCCGCCTTTGCTAGCCTCTTCGGTACCGTGCATTGCCCTTTCTCACATTGAGAGTTGGTGCAAACTTCGCCGGTGCATCCAAACCCCATGATACGATACGCTCTATCACACATAAACCTCCTTATCTTCCTCAAAACAGCCACCATACCTACCTATCATGACATTTCCATAGCCATTCCGAGATATATTGCCATGCAACTTCCATCATCATCATGACATACATTCTTTTTTCATATTGCTATTGCATGATCATGTGGTTGACATCATATTTGTGGCAAAGCCACCATGCATTATTTTTCATACATGTCACTCTTGATTCATTGCACCATCCCGGTACACCGCCGGAGGCATTCATATAGAGTCATACTTTGTTCTAAGTATCGAGTTGTAATTGTTGAGTTGTAAGAAAAATAAAAGTGTGATGATCATCATTATTAGAGCATTGTCCCAAAGTGAGGAAAGGATGATGGAGACTATGATTCCCCCACAAGTCGGGATGAGACTCCGGACGAAAAAAAGGGGGAGGCCAAAAAAAAAAGAGAAAGGCCCAAATAAAAAAATGAGAGAAAAAGAGAGAAGGGACAATGCTACTATCCTCTTACCACATTTGTGCTTCAAAGTAGCACCTTGTTCTTCATGTAGTGAGTCTCATATATTGTGCTTTAAAGTAGCACCAAGATCTTCATGATAGTGAGTCTCATAAGTTGTCTTTTTATACTAGTGGGAATTTTTCATTATAGAACTTGGCTTGTATATTCCAATGATGGGCTTGCTCAAAATGCCCTAGGTCTTCGTGAGTAAGCGAGTTGGATGCACACCCACTAGTTTTATTTTGTTGAGCATTCATAGCTCTAGTGCATCCGTTGCATGGAAATCCCTACTCCTCATGTTGACATCAATTGATGGGCATCTCCATAGCCCGTTGATTAGCCTCGTCAATGTGAGACTTTCTCCTTTTTGTCTTCTCCACACAATCCCCATCATCATATTCTATTCATCCCATAGTGCTATATCCATGGCTCGCGCTCATGTATTGCGTGAAGGTTGGAAAAGTTTGAGATTATTTGAGTATGAAACAATTGTTTGGCTTGTCATCGAGGGTATAGAAGTTGGGAACATCTTTGTGTGACAAAAATGAAGCATAGCCTAACTATATGATTTTGTAGGGATGAACTTTCTTTTGCCATGCTATTTTGAGAAGACATGATTGCTTTGATTAAGTATGCTTGAAGTATTATTATTTTTGTGTCAATATGAACTTTTTGTCTTGAATCTTTTGGATCTGAATATTCATATCACAATTAAGAAGATTTATATTGAAATTATGCCAAAGTATCACTCCGCATCAAAAATTCTTTTTTATCATTTACCTACTCGAGGACGAGCAGGAATTAAGCTTGGGGATGCCTGATACGTCTCCAACGTATCTATAATTTTTGATTGCTCCATGCTACTTTATCTACTGTTTTGGACTATATTGGGCTTTATTTTCCACTTTTATATTATTTTTGGGACTAACCTATTAACTGGAGGCCCAGCCCAGAATTGCTGTTTTTTGCCTATTTCAGTGTTTCGAAGAAACGGAATATCAAACGGAGTCCAAACGGAATGAAACCTTTGGGAACGTGATTTTCTCACTGCACGTGATCCAGGAGACTTGGACCCTACTCCAACAAGTGCCAGAGGCGGTCACGAGGGTGGAGGGCATGCCCCCCTGGGCGCGCCCCCCTACCTCGTGGGCTCTCTGGCGCTCCACCAACGTACTCCTTCCTCCTATATATACCTATGTATCCCCAAACGATCATAACAGGAGCCAAAAACCTAATTCCACCGCCGCAACCTTCTGTATCCACGAGATCCCATCTTGGGGCCTGTTCCGGAGATCCACCGGAGGGGGCATCCACCATGGAGGGCTTCTACATCAACACCATAGCCCCTCCGATGAAGTGTGAGTAGTTTACTTCAGACCTTCGGGTCCATAGCTAGTAGCTAGATGGCTTCTTCTCTCTTTTTGGATCTCAATACAATGTTCTCCCCCTCTCTCGTGGAGGTCTATTCGATGTAATCTTCTTTTTGCAGTGTGTTTGTTGAGATCGATGAATTGTGGGTTTATGATCCAGTATTATCCATGGAAAATATTTGATTCTTCTCTGAATTCTTTTATGTATGATTGAGTTATCTTTGCAAGTCTCTTCGAATTATCCTTTTTGGTTTGGCCAACTAGATTGGTAGTTCTTGCAATGGGAGAAGTGCTTAGCTTTGGGTTCAATCTTGCGGTGTCCTTTCCTAGTGACAGAAGGGGCAGCAAGGCACGTATTGTATTGTTGCCATCGAGGATAACAAGATGGTTTTTTTTATCATATTGCATGAATTTATCCCTCTACATCATGTCATCTTGCTTAAGGCATTACTCTGTTTTTAACTTAATACTCTAGATGCATGCTGGATAGCGGTCGATGAGTGGAGTAATAGTAGTAGATGAAGAATCGTTTCGATCTACTTGTCTTGGATGTGATGCCTATATACATGATCATTGCCTAGATATACTCATAACTATGCTCAATTCTATCAATTGCTCAACAGTAATTTGTTCACCCACCGTAGAATACTTATGCTCTTGAGAGAAGCCACTAGTGAAACCTATGGCCCCCGGGTCTATTCTCATCATATCAATCTCTATCGCTTTATTACTTGCTTTGTTTTTACTTTGCCTTTTACTTTTTACCTTGCATCTATTTATCAAAAATACCAAAAATATTATTTATCATCTCTATCAGATCTCACCCTCGTAAGTGACCGTGAAGGGATTGACAACCCCTAATCGTGTTGGTTGCGAGTAGCTATCGTTTTGTGTAGGTACGAGGGACTTGTGCGTGGTCTCCTACTGGATTGATACCTTGGTTATCAAAAACTAAGGGAAATACTTACGCTACTTTGCTGCATCATCCTCTCCTCTTCGAGGAAATCCAACGCAGCGCTCAAGAGGTAGTAGTAACTTTGAGAAGATTTGGATAAAGATTTAATGTAGTTGCTTAACAACCACATAATCTGGTCAGAAATGAGGATCATGATGATGCTCTCACATAGAGTATCAACTTGGGCTAATATTAGGCAAAGCTTGATTATTTGGACGTATGGAGATGTTGTAAAAAGCTCATGCCAAATGGACAAGCCAAAATGGCACTTGCTTCACAAACATCATTTCTGTCCAGAAACTTGGCAACATTTTGGTGATCAAATGGATTAATGAAATGATGCCAAATTTGGTGGAGAGATGTTTCATGGGTATAAGAATGACCTGGTAATTTATCAGGATTTTTGAAGCAATATAAAATACACTTGCTTCACAACTTGAAAATAATGCCAGAATCAATGATTTCCTCCTGTGCTCACATAGATGATTGGATGGGGCTGAAAATGGGTGGAGGGGGTTAATATGAGCACATTAAGGAGTGTGCAAAATTTTAACTCATTTGGGTACTCCTAGCTAGTACTTCCTTCACAAAGCCTTCTTTTTGACAGAAACTTTGAAAATTCACTGAGGTAGATTAGCTAGGCAAATAAAGCTGAACTTATGCATGAGGCAATTATTTGGACATATAATCATGCCCAAAAATGTTGGGAGGCACTACGAAAAATATAAATGACACTTCCTTCACAAAATGCCATTCAGGGCAGAATAGAAAAAGGAATACTGGGGAATTATTTTTGAACTGGCCAAGGAAATGTTTGGGCATATTTGAGCTATCTATGACCCAAAGGAATTATGAGAATTATTGGGGGATTTTTGGATGGACAGAAATATTGGTTGCTTCACAACCTAGGACAGATAGGGTTATTCCTTTAATGAAACAGGAATTTTCCGTAGAAAAAGAGTTTTAGGGTTTGGTCAAGGAGTGAAGTGACATGATCTTGGCAAGGTTTTGAGAATGATGAGCCACTTGGGAGGGAGAATGAGGATGATTTCCCAGGTGGCAAGGCCACAGAACAACTCCAAAAAGAAAAACAAAGCAAAAACCAAATAAATCAAAAGAAAAAGAAAGGGCCAAAAACTAGGTTGTTACATCTACTCTTAGATCACTATTGTAACCCGTTGCCAAACTCATGGCAAGGTACACAATAGGTCGGTACACAGCACAACATACTTTATAGAACCTATGACTGAGGCATAGGGAATGACTTTCATTCTCTTTCTATCTTCTGCCATGGTCGGGCTTTGAGTCTTACTCAACTTTACACATCGTAATATATACAAGAATTCCTTCTTTGACTAATCCACTTTGAACTCTTTCAAAAACTTGTCAAGGTATTTACTCATTGAAAAATCTTATCAAGTGTCTTGATCTATCTCTATAGATCTTGATGCCCAATATGTAAGCAGCTTCACTGAGGTCTTTCATTGAGAAACTCTTATTCAAGTATACCTTTATGCTATCCAGAAATTCTATATTATTTCCAATCAATAATATGTCATCCACATATAATATTAGAAATGTTACAGAGCCCCCACTCACTTTCTTGTAAATACAGGCTTCTCCAAAAGTCTGTATAAAACCATATGCTTTGATCACACTATCAAAGCTTTTATTCCAACTCCGAGAGGTTTGCACCAATCCATAAATGGATCGCTGGAGCTTGCACACTTTGTTAGCACCCTTTGGATTGACAAAACCTTCTGGTTGCATCATATACAACTCTTCTTTAAGAAATATCCATTTAAGGAATGCAGTTTTGACATCCATTTGCCAAATTTCATAAAATATGGCAACTGCTAACATGATTCGGATGGATTTAATCATCACTACAGTTGAGAAAATCTCATTGTAGTCAGCACCTTGAACTTGTAAAAAACCTTTTGCGACAAGTTGAGCTTTGTAGATAGTAACACTACTATCAGCGTCTGTCTTCCTCTTGAAGATCCATTTATTTTCTATGGCTTGCCGATCATCAAGGAAGTCCACCAAAGTCCACACTTTGTTCTCATACATGTACCCCATCTCAGATTTCATGGCCTCAAGCCATTTTGCAGAATATGGGCTCATCATCGCTTCCTCATAGTTCGTAGGTCACCATGGTCTAGTAGCATGACTTCCAGAACAGGATTATCATACCACTCTGGTGCGGATCTCACTCTGGAAGACCTACGAGGTTCGGTAGTAACTTGATCTGAAGTTTCATGATCATCATCATTAGCTTCCTCACTAATTGGTGTAGGAATCAGTGGAACTAATTTCTGTGATGATCTACTTTCCAATAAGGGAGAAGGTAAAATTACCTCATCAAGTTCTACTTTCCTCCCACTCACTTCTTTCGAGAGAAACTATTTTTCTAGAAAGGATCCATTCTTAGCAAAAAATATCTTGCCTTCGGATCTGTGATAGAAGGTGTACCCAACAGTTTCGTTTGGGTATCCTATGAAGATGCACTTCTCCAATTTGGGTTCGAGCTTATCAGGTTGAAGCTTTTTCGCATAAGCATCGCAGCCCCAAACTTTAAGAAATGACAACTTTGGTTTCTTGCCAAACCATAGTTCATAAGGTGTCGTCTCAACGGATTTTGATGGTGCTCTATTTAAAGTGAATGCAGTTGTCTCTAATGCATAACCCCAAAACAATAGTGGTAAATCGGTAAGAGACATCATAGATCGCACCATATCCAATAAAGTGCGGTTATGACATTCGGACACACCATTACGCTGTGGTGTTCCAGGTGGCGTGAGCTGTGAAACTATTCCATGTGTTTTAAATGAAGGCCAAACTCGTAACTCAAATATTCTCTTCCACGATCAGATCGTAGAAACTTTATTTCTTGTTATGATGATTTTCCACTTCACTCTGAAATTCTTTGAACTTTTTAAATGTTTTAGACTTATGTTTCATTTAGTAGATATAACAATATCTGCTCAAATCATCTGTGAAGGTAAGAAAATAACGATACCCGCCACGAGCCTCAACACTCATTGGACCACATACATCTCTATGCATTATTTCCAATAAGTCAGTAGCTCGTTCCATTGTTCCGTAGAACGGAGTTTTAGTCATCTTGCCCATGAGGGACGGTTCGCAAGCACCAAGTGATTCATAATCAAGCGATTCCAAAAGTCCATCAGCATGGAGTTTCTTCATGCGCTTTACACTGATATGACCCAAACGGCAGTGCCACAAATAAGTTGCACTATCATTATCAACTTTGCATCTTTTGTCATCAATATTATGAATATGTGTATTACTACGATCGAGATTCAATAAACCATCAACATTGGGTGTATGACCATAGAAGGTTTTATTCATGTAAACAAAATAACAACTATTCTCTATTTTAAATGAATAACCGTATTGCAATAAACATGATCTAATCATATTCATGCTCAATGCAAACACCAAATAACATTTATTTAGGTTCAACACTAATCCTGAAAGT
Organism: Triticum timopheevii; assembly: GCA_963921465.1. Classification (NCBI taxonomy): domain Eukaryota; kingdom Viridiplantae; phylum Streptophyta; class Magnoliopsida; order Poales; family Poaceae; genus Triticum; species Triticum timopheevii. The sequence continues at coordinate 251,514,154 of OY997262.1, read as the reverse complement.
ATAGGGATTGCTCGATGATGAACATATCAATCTTGGAACCACTTCCAACACACATTGTCACTTCATCCTCAACTAGTCTCTATTTATTCTGCAACTCCCGTTTCAAGTTACTTATCTTAGCAACCGAACAAGTATCAAATACCCAGGGATTACTACGAGCACTACTAAGGTACACATCAATAATATGTATATCGAATATACCTTTGTTCACTTTGCCATCCTTCTTATCCGCCAAATATTTGGGGCAGTTCCGCTTCCAGTGTCCATTTCCTTTGCAGTAGAAGCACTCCGTTTCAGGCTTAGATTTAGCTTTGGGTTTCTTCACGGGAGTGACAACTTGCTAGCCATTCTACTTGAAGTTCCCTTTCTTTCCCTTTGCCCTTTTCTTTAAACTAGTGGTCTTATCAGTCATCAACACTTGATGCTCTTTTCTTGATTTCTACCTTCGTCGATTTTCAGCATCACGAAGAGCTCGGGAATCGTTTTCGTCATCCCTTGCATACTATATTTCATCATGAAGTTCCAGTAACTTGGTGATGGTGACTAGAGAACTCTATCAATCATTATCTTATCTGGAAGATTAACTCCCACTTGATTCAAGTGATTGTAGTACCCAGACATTCTGAGCACATGCTCACTAGTTGAGCGATTCTCCTCCATCTTTTAGGCAAAGTACTTGTCAGAGGTCTCATACCTCTTGACACGGGCATGAGTCTGAAATACCAATTTCAGCTCTTGGAACATCTCATATGCTCCGTGATGTTTCAAAACATTTTTGAAGTCTCGGTTCTAAGCCGTAAAGCATGGTGCACTAAACTATCAATTAGTCATCATATTGAGCTAGCCAAACATTCATAACGTATGCATCTGCTCCTGCAATAGGTATGTCACCTAGCGGTGCATCAAGGACATAATTCTTCTGTGCAACAATGATGATACACCTCATATCACGGACCCAGTCCGCATCATTGCTACTATCATCTTTCAACTTAGTTTTCTCTAAGAACATATAAAAAACATATGGAAGCTATAACGCGAGCTATTGATCTACAACATAATTTGCAAAATACTATCAGGACTAAGTTCATGATAAATTAAAGTTCAATTAATCATATTACTTAAGAACTCCCACTTAGATAGACATCCCTCTAGTCATCTAAATGATCACGTGATCCAAATCAACTAAACCATGTCCGATCATCACGTGAGATGGAGTAGTTTTCAATGGTGAACATCTCTATGTTGATCATATCTATTATATGATTCACGCTCGACCTTTCGGTCTCCATGAAAGTGCATTATATCGACTAGAGGGGGGGTGAATAGGCGATTTTTATGAATTCTTCACTGAGGAATTTGCCGGTGAGGAAATTCCTTGGCGAAGAACTACTAGCAGCGGAATAAGTACTCAGAAGTAAGCATAACAGAATACAAGCATGGTCATCATGATGAAATGAAGATTAGCACAGAGTACAGAAAGCGTAATCACAGGATAACACAAGATGAAGACAAACAGACTAAAGAAATTGAACTGAGGAAATTGAGAAAGTCTTCAGTCAAAGTCTTCAAGCACAGATATGAACAAACACTCAACACAGTAATGAGGAAATGAAAGGGTTGAGGGAATAGAACCAGTTAGGTTGGTGAAGACAATGATTTGGTAGACCAGTTCCAACTGCTGTCTCGGTTGTACGTCTGGTTGGAGCGGCTGAGTATTTAAACTCGAGGACACACAGTCCCGGACACCCAGTCGCTGAGCACGCAGCTCAGGACACCCAGTCCTCACCGTATTCTCCTTGAACTAAGGTCATGCAGACCTCATCCAATCACTTGTGGTAAGTCTTCAGGCGACTTCCAAACCTTCACATACTTGGTCACTCGGCAATCCACAATTCCTCTTGGATGCTCTAGACCATGACGCCTAACCGTCTGGAAGAAGCACGGTCTTCAAAGGTAACAAGCGTCGGATCCACGCAGGATCAATTTCTTCAGTGATGCTCAATCACTTTGGGTTTGTAGGGGTTTGGTTTTGGGTTTTCCTCACTCGATGATTTTCGCTCAAAGTCCTCGGAGGATGGGTTGCTCTCAAATGACAAGTGTCAAGTTCTCTCGGAGCAGCCAACCAGCTAGTGGTTGTAGGGGGCGGCTATTTATAGCCTAGGGAGCAGCCCGACATGATAAGACATAAATGCCCTCCAATGATATGACCATTAGGTGGATAAGATATTTTGGGACAGCTGGCGCACAGCACAGCAACGGTCGGAAATTTGACTCTCAAATTCCTCAGGGCTGTCATGTTCCTCACTGTGTAGGCAATTCGCACTGGCGAATTCCTAACTCCTAAGTCAGAACAAATTCATCTGCGACCAGAAGAACTTCATCTCTGTCACTGAAGAAAGTGACTGAACTGTATGAGATTTCCAAAGGCTTCACTCGAAGGGATTGGTAGGTGTAGGATTTTGAGTTGAGCATCACATGGAAATTTTTCCTTAGTATTTCCTCGACCCCCTTTAGCAGTACGGTGTTTCCTATGACTCAAGAAAGAGAAAATGAAACTACGAAAACAAAAGTCTTCACGCTTCATGTTCCTCAAATGAATACGAAGTCTTCAAGGTCACACCAATTTCTTCACTTTCAAAGTCTTCAGAAAGTCTTCAGAATATCAAAGTCTTCAGTCGAAGAACTTCATTTTTAGGGGTCGACTTTCTCTGTAAATATCAAACTCCTCATAGACTTATAGACCTGTGTACACTCACAAACGCATTAGTCCTTTAACCTATACGTCTTCAATACACCAAAATCACTAAGGGGCACTAGATGCACTTACAATCTCCCCCTTTTTGGTGATTGATGACAACATAGGTTAAGTTTTCAACGGGGATAAACATATGAAGTGTATATACTGATATTGAGGAATTTGATTACAAGATATAGAAGAACTCCCCCTGAAGATGTGCATAGTGAGGAATTTGCGTTTGAGGCAATGCACATTTGAAGAGTTGAATCATGGAGATCTCCCCCTATATCTTGTACTTCATACACGCATTTGATATATAATATGAAGAATTTGAAATGCATGATGAAATATGGTGCCTGATGAGATTCAGCATGCGTGCAATGTCATTAACGAGGAATAAGCATGCCGAAAGCATCAAAAGCATAATGCAACAAAAGTATCAGCGCACCATCGGGTTTAAGATTACAACTCGATCCAAATAAAAGTTTCAGAAGAACGAGAGTTGTAACTTAAAAAAAATGCCCTTAATATAGACCCGCTTGAAGACTAACTCAGATTTCTCCCCCTTTGTCATCAAATGACCAAAAGGATTGAAACTGAGGACTAACGCCCCTGAAGAATTTCAAGTTGATGGAGGAGCGCCAGCGTTGTCGGGGTTGTTTGTTGTAGCAGGGCCTGCCGCAGTGTCGTCCAAATCTTCATACTCATCAGTGTCACGCGATGAAGAATAAGAGCTGGCCACCAGTGGAGGAACTTTGACCCTCTTGAATTTCTTCGGAGGAGGTGCAGACCAGTCAAATTCTTCCTTGAGACTCATAGTCTTCAGTTCTTCAGCGCTATAGACATGAGTGAGGACAGCCCAGGTGCGGTTGAAGGTTTCATGAAGGTAGTATTGGTTCTTCTTCACTGCATTGTGTGTTGAGGTCATATTGTGAAGAAGTGCACCAAACTGACGCTTTACCCATTTGTGATTGCGATCAACCTTCTGATGAAGACTGAGGAGTAACTCACGGTCAGTCATCACCCTGGGTGCTGTGGCTTGAGGATTTTGCTTGGCTAAGGTATTTGTGGCAGAGTCATGTGTGGCAGAGTCGTCATTGGTAGAGTAAGATGCAGCTAGGCGAAAATTGACCATCCAATGGACGAATGCCTTCATCGATCACAGCAGCTGCCTTGCCTTTATCATCAGCTGATGAAACTATCCGTTTGAGGACTTCAATGGGAGGCAAGTAGCTACCGTGGTTCAGAGTGTCAGCTTTGTAATTCAGTGAAGATCTTGCCCTGATGAATCTCATAATCCAAGGCGCATAGGGCTTCAGCTCGAATGGTGACATAGCAAAATTGGCCGGAGTCCTCATGAAGAAATCATGGAAGTTGACGGGAACGCCATGAATGATGTTGAAAAGCATATTCTTCATGATGCCAACGACTTCTTCATCATTTGAGTCGTGGCCTTTGATAGGACTCATTGTCTTCGTCAGAATGCGATAGATAGTCCGAGGCACATAGAGTAATTCCTTGACGAGGAATTTGGTTCGTGGGGCCTGCCCAGGCTTCAAAGGCTTCATGAGCACTTGCATATAGTGATTTGTCAGTTCAGGGTCACTGTAGGTGCAACATGCACTGTCATGGGGAGGATCGAGAGGAAGGACATGAAGCAATTCAGTTGCCGGTGCCTTGTAGTGAGTGTTTTCAGTCATCCAGTCCAACACCCATGAGTTGACATCTTCAGCGTCTCCAGTGATATGCAGTGTCGCGTAGAACTAAAGAATGAGTTCTTCATTCCAATCGCAAATGTCCGTGCAGAAATTTAGTAATCCTGCATCGTGAAGAACACTGAGGACTGGCTCGAAGCATGGCAGAGATTCCATGTCCACGTGAGGAATATGTTCATAATCGAATATTTTGTCTTTGTCAAACAGCACAGAGGAATAGAAGTTTGCTTGACTAGCAGTCCAGAAACGCCTCTTCCTTATGCGAGCAGAGTCATAGGGGTTGTAATCTGTGAAGAATACATGCTCGGCAAAGAAGTCTTCAGCCTTGAACTTCTGTTTACTTGAGAACGGATTCTTTGGCTTTGGCAAAGGGGTGTCAGTGAGTTACATCACCACCTCAGGAATCGCGAGCTCAGGTTCTTCAGGCTGAGGAATTTCTGGTTCCTCTTCTTGTGCAACCTGAGGATCAGCAGCAGCAGGTTCTTCAGCACTAGTATCTGGAATTTCTTCATGCACAGAGGGAGTGGGATGAGTTTCTTCAGAGCCCAGTTGAACTGTTGGTGCAGGGGACCGAGGAATCTGTTGGATAGGGGTGAAGAGAGGAGTATTGGGATGCTGACTTTCCCAAAAGTCATCATTCATCACAAGTGTGGTGCATCCTATATCCACATCTTCATATTCAATTTCCTCAACACCAGCCTCTTCAGCTGTGAACTGAGGTATAGGTGAGGAAATGACTGGCGTTGAAGGGATTGCATCCACTTCAATTTCTTCATCTATCTGCTCTAACGAAGCAGCTGAATGATTTCCTTCATCAGATCCGCTTGGGATCTCATAATCTTCTCCAAAAGGAACAAGGTCCTTTGATGACATGGAGGAAATCGGAACAGCATCAATAGGATTTTCAAATGAGCTGGTCATTGGCTTCATTTTCTTCGCAGCCGAAGAATTTGACGCAGCTGATGCCTTCCTTTTCTTCACTGCAGCTTGCTCTGCAGCCTTGGTGTTCTTCACATCTGATGCAGATGGAAGAATTGGAGTTGGTGTAGGTGCAGGAGGAGCTGAGGAATCTGGTTGATTTTCTTCAGGCGCAACTGATGCAGTTGCCTTGATCTCTTCAGTTTCTTTAGGCGCACCACTAGTGGATGCCCTGGCAATTTCTTCAGCGGCTGGAATTTCTTCACCAGCCCTGGAACTAGCATTTTTCTTCAGCAGGCTGAAAGTCATCAGCGGTGCTGGCATGTTCTTCAGCAGGCTGAGCAGAGTCTGCAGCCTGAGTATTTTCTTGTTGCGTTGGGGCTGCAACATTTGTGAATTTCTTCGTCAGATTGACGAATCTCACTTTAGCTCCTTGCCAATCAGCATAGTAGGCATCAAAGTCTTTGCTGAGGGCTTGGATTTCAGTCTGAGCCTTGAGAAGTTCTTCAGGTGTCATTCTGACAACATTTTTCTTCAGGAGCTTCTCCTTTCTGTATTGAGCTTTCTTGATCTCTCTTGCCTTTTCAAACTTCCATTTCTCCTGAGTGATGAAATGGGTCAGCATGTGACTTTGACCAGGAGTCAGATGAAAATCAGGCATAGGGGTGTTAGGATCCTTGTGCCAGAGGTCAATGTAGTCGAGGATCTTCCTTGGATCCAAAAGCAGTGGCACAGATGTGCCTTTGGCTCTAGCGGCCTTCGCCTGTCTGTCTCTGATGATTTCTGCAAGTTCATCATCAGAAGGCACATGGAATGCGACCTGTTTCTTCTTTGGACTTGGCCGAGGACCGCGTCCAGCTGTTGCTTTGGTCTTCAACAGTGTGGGGCCTGATGAGGAAATTGGTGCAGCTGAGGAACTTGCTGAGACACCAGAGGCAATCGAGAAACCAGCAGTCCTTTGACATGTAGCCAGATGCACAGGAGCTGAGGACTTTGAAGGAGCTACTGAGGACTTTGGTGGAGTAGTAGCAGTGTGAGGAATATGCCGTGAGGGCATTGCTGAGGAACTTGGCCGTGAGGGCGCTGTTGGTGAAGCACTTGGCTTACGAGCAGGCTTCTTTGGCATGGATTTCCTCGGTTTGACCGAGGCCTCAGTAGCAGTAGCAGTGGCAGAATCCTCATTGAATTTCTTCACTGCCTCCTTGGCTTGTCTTGCCAATTTAGCTTGGCGCTTAGCCCATTCTTCAGGAAAGTCCTCACCACGCTTGATGCTGGTGGGATCAGCTACTTGGCCAGGTGCCAATGGAGCTCTTGGGCATGGAGGATTTAAAGCAAATTTCTTCATATACTTTGGAGTGACATATCTGTACTCCCTCCATTCTCTTGCCCATCTTCTTTCAATCCTCTGAATGCGCACCTTACGCTGATTTTTGTTTTCTTTGCCGAATTTGGCTTCATTAGGTGTGCAATAGTCCTTATAAATGTCATCAGGGATCTCGAAAGCAGTCATGACCTCAGGCTTCTTACCTCCTTTCTGCGGTTTCTTACTGTCGGTGTCAAAACCGGCGGATCTCGGGTAGGGGGTCCCGAACTGTGCATCTAGGCGGATGGTAACAGGAGACGAGGGACACGATGTTTTACCCAGGTTCGGGCCCTCTCGATGGAGGTAAAACCCTACGTCCTGCTTGATTAATATTGATGATATGGGTAGTACAAGAGTGGATCTACCACGAGATCAAGGAGGCTAAACCCTAAAGCTAGCCTATGGTATGATTGTTGTAATGTATGTTGTCCTACGGACTAAAGCCCTCCGGTTTATATAGACACCAGAGGAGGCTAGGGTTACACAGAGTCGGTTACAATGGTAGGAGATCTACATATCCGTATCGCCAAGCTTGCCTTCCACGCCAAGGAAAGTCCCATCCGGACACGGGACGGAGTCTTCAATCTTGTATCTTCGTAGTCTTGGAGTCCGGCGGATGATGATAGTCCGGCTGTCCGGACACCCCCTAGTCCAGGACTCCCTCAGTAGCCCTTGAACCAGGCTTCAATGACGATAAGTCCGGCGCGCATAATGTTCGGCATTGCAAGGCGGGTTCCTTCCTTGAATAGTCCAGAGAAGATCATGAACACCAGGATAGTGTCCGGCTCTGCAAAATAAATTCCACATTCCACCGTAGAGAGAATAAAATGTACACCGGTCCAATCTGCTGACGTATTATGCGGCGTGACATCACACCGCTACCAAACCTTTGTTTAAATCGTTTTTTACTATACCACCTCAGCACATTTAGCGAAGCGGTTTCCTTGGCACGTCTTGTCGAAGCAGAGATCGTGTTCCCCTTATTCCGGGATTCCCATCAATACGGACGTGGGTAACCCAACTGCGCCATTGATGGTGGCGTTTGGGAGATAAGCGAGTTTTATCAGGCCGGTGGGGACGCATAGTTTTCGTCCGCCTATATATAAGGGATAAGGATTTACCTTCTCACCTACGCCTTCTTCCTCCTTTGCTTATCCATCTCTGCGTACTCAAGCTCCAACGCCCAAGCTCGCGCATCTCGCCCCAACCTTCTCCGAATATGTCCGGAGCGGGAGGCAAATGGTTGGCCTCCACCGTTAAGGAGGAGCACATCACCAAACTGCGCAGCGCCGGATACCTTTCCGGCGATATTGCGCATCGGCTGCCCGACGAGGGGCAGCTCATCCCTACCCCTGGGCCCCATGAGAGGGTCGTCTTCCTCCCCCACTTCCTCCGCGGACTGGGCTTTCCACTACACCCATTTGTCTGGGGGATCATGTTTTACTACGGCCTGGATTTCCACGATCTAGAGCCGAACTTCATCCTCAACATCTCGGCGTTTATCGTCGTGTGCGAGGCCTTCCTCTGCATCCGGCCCCACTTCGGCCTGTGGCTCAAGACCTTCAACGTCAAGCTGAAGGTTGTGAAGGGCACGCAAGCGGAATGCGTAGGCGCCATGTTGGGTAAGTTGCCCAATGTCCTTTGGCTCGAAGGGGCCTTCGTGGACTCCGTCAAGGGGTGGCAATCGGGGTGGTTCTATATCACCGAGCCGTGCAAGCCCACATGGGCGGCGGCCCCCGAGTTTAGATCTGGCGTCCCCACACAGCTCACCTCCTGGAAAGAGAAGGGCTTGCAGTGGGGCAATCCGAAGGCGGTAAGCTCAGGCTCGTCGACGTGGTCCAAGTCATGCTCATCCGCCGGATTCTCCCATGCCAAGAACGGGCATTCAATCTGTGGGAGTTCAATCCGGAACAGCACCAGGCGCTAAGCGGTCTCTTCGATACGACATACGAAGGCGCCTGGAGGGTGCTGTTTAAGGGCGCCGAAGCCCCCGCATCCGCGACAGAAGATCGCGGATTTCACTCGCAGCATTCGGCTGACGAGGTAAGTGATTCAACCCCTTTACGGGACACTTGTGGTAATCAAATTGATTCTAGAGGGGTTTCATTCTTTCTTTTCCTTTGACAGGAATGGATGGAGAAGGCCAAGCTACTTATCAGCCCGGCTCCCATGCCAGAAGACCCAGAGAACGCCCTTTAGCAGGGCTGCTGGTTCCGGCACCGCACGTGGTGCCGGAGAAGAAGGCCAAGAAGGTGGCCGCGGGGACTCGAAAGAGTTCCCGCAATCAGGCGTCTGACGACGAGGTGGACTCCTCCCCCGAAGACGACGAGGAGGAGGAGGACTCTCTCCCGGAGGAGGGAGAGAAGAAGAGGAAGGCTTCCCCAATAGGGGGGGCCGAAGGGTCCAAGAGGGGGAGGACTATCCCCCCGGACAGTTTCGCCAACACCACCGTTGGCGAGGATGAGTGGCCTCGAAGGGCCAGGCGTCCGGCAAGATCGTAAGTATCCGGATCCTTTATATGCAATTTCTTTCGTGTCGCGTAGTGTCCTTAATGCCGCATTCTGTCCGTAGTCCGGCTGACGACGATCTCCCCGCTTCATCGAGCGGGTCGTTGGCCCCGTCGGATGTGGATTCACTTCCGACTGCCTCTACCCCACGGGCCGTTGAGGACGCCGAGGTGGGATCCCGGAGAGGGACCCATCAGGAGGAGGCTCCGGAGGCGCCGCCAGGCAGCCTCCCGGACTTTGCGCCGGACTCTACATCGGAACCTGCAGTGGTTCCAGAGTCCGGCAAGTGGCCCCTTCGAAAGAAGGGCAAGACCGTGACACCGGCGGCCTCCGTCCAACCGGAGGCGCCGAATAACTTGTTGGAGGCGCTTAAAGGTGCTTCCATCGAGGAAGAACACCGCACTATCATGAGTGCGGTGATTCAGAAGGTTCAGCTCGCCAAGAGCGGGCTGACCGAAGCCTGCAACAGCCTTCTAACAGGCTTTGAGGTAAGAAGTTAAAATTATGTAATGTAACACCGCATAGACAGTAGCCCCTGATGCTCATTTCGGTGTTCGGAAAGAAAAGCCGGACTGAGGATCTAACAAGATATACGCAGGGTTGCTTAAAATATGTCAATATGGGTTTGCAGGCTGCGCTGCTGACCTCTACCGCACTATCGGCGGAGGTCGATGTGTTGAAGAAGTATCTCGAGTGGTCCGAGCAAGAGCTCGGCCATGCCAAGAAGCAGCTCGAGGACAAAGAAGGTGAGCCACACCACTTTGAATAGTTACCTTACAGAAAAGGATTTAGGTTGCAATAAAATTGACAAGGATAATATGGGTATTGCAGGGGCCACGAACGAGGTGGCAGCCCTGAAGGAGGCTGTGTCCGCGGCCGAACGCAGTGCGGCCGCGGAGCGGGAAGAGCGAGAGAAGCAGGAGGCACGGGTGGCGGAAGTACGGCAAGAGCTCCAGGCTCTCATGGAGAAGCATGAGAGTTTGGAGCGTGACTCCAAGACTCGAGAGTCCGAGCTTGCCTCGGCTCTCGAAAGTGCCAAGTCCGCCAAGGCCGAGGCCCATAAGGCCCTTCAGGAGGTTGAAGATGTAAATAAGATAGCGGTGGGTAAGGCATTTTTCATGCAAAGCAGGCATGTTAATGTAAACTACCTGACACTTACCCGCATTCGGAGCTCTCCAGGGGCGTTTGCAGATCTACCGCGTAGTGCGTCCGATGCCGCCGCATTCTATCGTGGCGAGGAGGGGAGCTCGACGGAGAAGGTCTTCTGGTCTCGGTACGCTGAGGCCGGCCATCCGGTGCCCCCAAGCGACCAGCTGAAGCAGCTGGTCGAACTCCACAAGGTAGCTGAGGATGCCATGAAGGGCCTTATAGTCCGGCTGTGGCCTGGACATGCCATGCCTGGGAGCTACTTTGGCCTCGTGCGGCGGCTGGTGGATGCATGCCCCTGGGTGGAGGTCATCAAGCGCTCTGCCTGTATTGAAGGTGCTCGTCGGGCCCTTGCCCGCACAAAGGTGCATTGGGGAAGTTGGATGCGGAGAAGCTTCTCACGGACCCACTACCACCGGGCAAGGAGTATCGCACGCGTGAAATGTATTATAAAACTGTCCTGAAGGGAGCCCGCGATATTGCGGATGAGTGCCCCAGAAATGTAATCTTTGAGTAGACTCGTTATGTATTATCCTTTGCGCTGAGACTTTCTTCATGTGCGCATTAAGCAACGCTTGTTTAATTTAAAATATTACCTTCTGTGCGGCCGTGTATAAAATCTGAGAGATGGCAAGTCGTTGGCTTCATCCCCCAAGCCACGAGTGCTGGGGTGTTCGGGATAACCTTGAGCGCTCTTGTTCCCATTTTTAGGTCCATCTAGGGAGGCGCTCAACACAGCGAACAAGGCAACCGGACTTATAATGCTTGAACACTCTCACTTAGCCATAGAATTCTATAATTTTAAATTTCGGCGAAGCCCCTGGTATTCGGAAGGCCGAATCCGGGGCGCTATCCACGCCTTCGTCGGACATTGTCCGGAACTTCGCTCGAAGCGGCTTGAGTCTTTAAGGACCCCAAAAAACCTCTTGAACAGCGACCAGTCTCTCGCCTTATCATGCCAGTCAGTTTTAGCTTTCTCCACTGAGGCGCTCGCCCGGCTCAACCGGGGCGCAATCGCAGTGGTTCTCCCAGTGCCACCTTAGCCGACAGAACGGAACGTAAGGCACCAAAACGTGGGAGCCGGGCAAACCCAACTATTGACCCAAGACATGATTCGGAGCCGATTCATATAATGCTATAAGTTCGGGGTGCCGCACTTGTGAAAGTGTTCGGACTTATCACACCATAACGCAGGGAACACAAGCCCCTGGTGTATTCGGCCGTACCAAAATATACGGGTGCGAGATGTCATGTAATGAACATATATATAAAAGGTGATGTAATTGCAGTTGAAAAGTGCTGCATTATTTATTAAAGGAAGTCTGCTATGAGTGCGGACTGATATAAATAGTGCGGTAAGCAAGGGATTTGGACTAAGTAAACATGTCCCCCTCCAGGGGTGAGCTACGGACTTGGTGTATATAATCGAATTTAATGCTCGTAATTGAGACCACCTGAGTGTTCGTCGCAGCCTTCTTTCGTCCCTGACTGTTGCATCGCGAGTTCGGCAGGTTCGCCGCCGGACAGGGCCTCTGGTTACCGGAGTCCTGTGTACACAAAGAAGGAAAATAATAAAAAAAGGGGGGGGGGCACACTTGCGAGCCCCTGGTGTGGTCGAACCGCACTCTGGGTCCATTGCGATCGTGCCCCTTCCCCTGCGCCCATGGTATCTCCAAAGTGTAATGATGTACGCGGAGTGTTATTCTTGCGATCATGCACGGGCGGGGGTCGGGGCCGCATTGCTACGCGTGCTCTGATCGCGCCAGGTGGTCTTGGTTGGTATTGCTTCGGGCGCGTTTTGCTGTATCCGGCCGTTTAATGGCCGGACTCGAGAATTGCCTTAAGAGGCTGCTCTGTACTTCTGCCGCGAGAGCTGCTGTATGTTCCTTCGTTCGGAGGGAGCGTTCCGTATTCCCGTTGACCGTGATGACTCCACGAGGGCCTGGCATCTTGAGCTTGAGGTATGCATAATGCGGCACCGCATTGAATTTTGCAAACGCGGTTCGTCCGAGTAGAGCGTGATAGCCGCTGCGAAACAGGACTATGTCGAAGATTAACTCCTCACTCCGAAAATTGTCCGGGGATCCGAAGACCACTTCCAGTGTTACTGAGCTTGTACAGTTGGCTTCCACACCTGGTATGACACCTTTAAAGGTTTTCTTTGTAGGTTTAATCCTTGAGGGGTCTATGCCCATTTTGCGCACTGTATCCTGATAAAGCAGGTTCAGGCTACTACCGCCGTCCATTAGGACTCTCGTGAGGTGAAATCCATCGACGATTGGGTCTAAAACCAATGCGGCGAATCCGCCATGGCGTATGCTGGTCGGATGGTCTCTTCGATCGAAAGTGATCGGACAAGAGGACCATGGATTGAACTTCGGGGCGACTGGCTCCATCGCATAGACGTCCCTTAGTGCGCGCTTCCTCTCCCTCTTGGGTATATGGGTTGCGTAAATCATGTTCACCATCCGCACTTGTGGGGGAAAACCCTTCTGTCCTCTACTGTTCGGCGGTCGGGTCTCCTCCTCGTCATCGCTGTTTAGCCCCTTGTCATTGTTTTCGGCAGTTAACTTGCCTGCCTGTTTGAACACCCAGCAATCTCTATTAGTGTGATTATCTGGTTTTTCAGGGGTGCCATGTATCTGGCATAAGCGGTCGAGTATTCGGTCCAAATTGGACGGACCCGGAGTGGTTCTTTTGAATGGCTTCTTCCGTTGACCGGGTTTAGAGCCTCGGAATCCGGCGTTGACTTCCGTATCCTCCTTGTCGTCGCCGTTAATGCGGCGTTTGTTTTTGTTTCGACGTGACCTGCCGTTGTTGTCCTTAGTATCCGGACTGCCAGAATTTTTGCGGAGATTGTTACTGCGGGCTAGCGAGCTATCCTCTCCCGCGCAGAAGCGGGTCATTAATGATGTGAGGGCTGCCATAGATTTCGGCTTTTCCTGGCCCAGGTGCCGGGCTAGCCATTCGTCGCGGATGTTATGCTTGAAGGCTGCAAGGGCCTCTGCATCCGGACAGTCGATGATTTGATTTTTCTTCATCAAGAACCGTGTCCAGAATTGTCTGGCTGATTCGTCTGGCTGCTGAATGATGTGGCTTAGGTCATCGGCGTCTGGTGGTCGCACATACGTGCCCTGGAAGTTATCGAGGAATGCGGCTTCCAGGTCTTCCCAACACCCAATTGACTCTGCGGGCAAGCTGTTAAGCCAATGCCGAGCTGGTCCTTTAAGCTTGAGTGGGAGGTACTTGATGGCGTGGAGATCGTCGCCGCGGGCCATATGAATGTGGAGAAGATAATCCTCGATCCAAACCGCGGGGTCTGTTGTGCCATCGTAGGATTCAATGTTTACGGGTTTAAACCCTTTAGGGATTTGATGATCCATTACTTCGTCAGTGAAGCATAGCGGGTGTGCGGCGCCTCTGTATTGAGCAATGTCACGACGCAGCTCGAGAGAGCGTTGTCTGCCGTATTCGGCCCGGCCGGGGTTATTATATCCGGTACGATGGTATTCGTCATGGGTCGTGGGGCGCCCACGTGATCCGTAGATGGATCTGGATTGCCTTGCTTTGTCCTCCAATATATCTCGCAAGTCCGGCGCGTTACCTCTTGGCTTCGTACTTTTGGAGCGATGCCGGGGTACGGTCTTGGTTGGGGGCCTGGATGCCTCTCTGTCACGACCGCGGGGTGGTCGGTCAGCCGTATCATGCGCTGGTGATGGAGGTATGTATGCTTCCTCCTCTAATCGGGGGAGCAGCTTGCGTCTTGGATAGCTTTTGGAGGGGCGTTCGAGTTTATAGTCTTCGGCCGTGAGGACCTCGGTCCATCGATCGGCCAGCAGGTCCTGATCAGCTTGAAGCTGCTGCTGCTTTTTCTTTAGGCTGTTTGTCGTGGCGATAAGCCTGCGTTTAAAACGCTCTTGTTCGACGGGATCCTCGGGCACGACGAATTCGTCATCGTTGAGGCTTGCCTCGTCTTCGGAGGGAGGCATATAGTTGTAATCCTCAACCTCTTCGTCTGCCGCCCTCTCGTGAGGGCTTGCCTCTGCGTCCTCCTGCGCTGAGTCCTGCTGGAGGGGGTTGTCTTCGGCACTTTCTGGGGTATTATTATCTCCTGTGCCGGAATCTCCATTCTTGCTGTGGCGGGATTTAGAGCGGCGCCGCTGACGCCGGCGCTTGGGCTGTTTCTTTAAAGAATCTGCCTCCGCTGTTTCTTCGTCGTCCCCGTCTTTTGGGGTATCCACCATATATATGTCATATGACGAGGTGGTCTTCCAGTACCCTGTAGGCGCTGGTTCCTGTTCATCTCCAGCATCGTCGTCCATAGCTCTGAATTTCTTTGTCGTCCGTATCCCAACCATCCTGGCCATAGTCCGGCCAGGGCTCTCCTGATAACGAGAGATGCTTTAGTGAATTCAGGATGTCGCCAAAGGGCGAGTATTGAAAGATGTCCGCGGTGGTGAATTCCATAACCGGCGCCCAATCCGATTTGGTTGGCAGGGGCGTGGGAGGTTCGGAGTCCGGCAAGGAGTCCAGCACCTCGGAATCATGAGTTTTGCGAGGGACAAGATTAGTGTTCGGCTCCATCGCCGTGGAAGTTGAAGCCCCCGAGGTGGTGTCCATCCACCGATCCTCTATCTGGGAAATCGGCTCCGGACTAATGGCCGGAGCGGATTCGTGTGTGGCCAACAAGGCACTGTTCGGCGGCAAAGCTAGATCATGCCCATCGCAACAGTGCGGCGCGCTTGGCTGTGGCTCGAGTCCGTCGAAGATCAAGTCTCCGCGGACATCGGCCGTGAAGTTTAGGCTTCCGAATCTGACCTGACGGCCAAGGGCGTAGCTTTCGATCTACTCCAGATGGCCAAGCAAATTAGCCCGCAGTGCGAAGCCACCGAATACGAAGATCTGTCCGGGGAGAAAAGTCTCACCCTGGACAGCGTCGTTGGTTGCAGATGCCATCAAGCCTATCGGTGACGACAAAGAGGAACTCTCAATGAAAGCACCAATGTCGGTGTCAAAACCGGCGGATCTCGGGTAGGGGGTCCCAAACTGTGCGTCTAGGCGGATGGTAACAGGAGACGAGGGACACAATGTTTTACCCAGGTTCGGGCCCTCTCGATGGAGGTAAAACCCTACGTCCTGCTTGATTAATATTGATGATATGGGTAGTACAAGAGTGGATCTACCACGAGATCAAGGAGGCTAAACCCTAAAGCTAGCCTATGGTATGATTGTTGTAATGTATGTTGTCCTACGGACTAAAGCCCTCCGGTTTATATAGACATCGGAGGAGGCTAGGGTTACACAGAGTCGGTTACAATGGTAGGAGATCTACATATCCGTATCGCCAAGCTTTCCTTCCACGCCAAGGAAAGTCCCATCCGGACACGGGATGGAGTCTTCAATCTTGTATCTTCGTAGACTTGGAGTCCGGCGGACGATGATAGTCCGGCTGTCCGGACACCCCCTAGTCCAGGACTCCCTCACTTACCTTCAGCCATATTCTTCAGATGAGGAATTTGAACAATTGAACACTCTGAAGAAGTATGCAATTTTTCTTCGAGGAGCACTACAAATGAGTTAAGTTGATGAGAACCTAGTGATTCAGCAGCAGACATGAGTACCTGTGACAGAGTATAGGTGCGAGGAATTTGGAGAGGTCATATGCGTTCTCAGAAGGTTTTTCGAAAATAACAAGTTTTGAGGAATTTGACCAGATGAACCTTGAGGAATTTCACTAAGCGTTCTTGTCTTAGGTTCCAGAGTTGTACAGATCGAAGATCCACACAATTAGGGAATCTTGAAGAAAATGATTGCTTAGAGAAACAGTTCAAGATCATATGATGTGTGAGGTGTTCACATGTGTGAAGATTTGAAGAATAAACACCTTTGAAGATTTTCAAGAAAGTTTGAGAATCAAAGTGAGTAATAAAAGTAACTTTTAATTACCCGAAGTGAAGAACACGACGAACTGAGAAGAACAGATGTGAAGTTCGTCAGGTTAGATCTCCCACGCCCTAACTTGGCAGAGGAAGACAGCTACGGCAGCGACGGAGTGAAGATTTCCGCAGTCGGCGTGAGTACGTTGGCGACGAGGCCGAGGCAGCGAAGCTCTTCCTCACCGGCGACGATGGAGTAGCGGCGGCGCTAGGGTTTGAGGAGCTCGAGTGAGAGAGAAGCGATCGAGCGGAGTAAATGAAGTGAGGAAGGGGAGAGGGGTATTTATAGACACGATAAAAACTGTTCGCCCAAAGATTTTGGGACGAACGTGCCCCTGCCCTTTCTCCTTCTCGCGACATGTGTCACCCACGTACTGTGTAGTTGAGATCGTGTACGATCGTGGGTGAACAGAATAATGCATTGTGGGATGCGTAACGGTTTGAGCGGCAGAAACCGAAAATTTGGATAAGATTTGTTTTAAAGTTTCGTTCGCAATTTCTTCAGCTGACAAGGACACAGTGAAGATTTTGAACGAGTTTCAAATAGAACGCACATGAAGTATTTGTGAATAGATTGGGTTGAGTATATCATAGAGGGGGAAGGGTCCGATCACATTCACTTAGCAGAAAAAGCAACTTGAAGAAATGGCTATAAGTGAATGCTGTAGAGGACATAAACTCATATATATATATATATATATATATATATATATATATATATATATATATATATATAGCCAATGAAGAAAAACGACGGAAACAGTGAAGATTTTGCAAAGTTGAAGAATTTGAAAAACTGAAGAATTTCAAAACTGAGGAAAAACTCAAATTGAAGATTTTCAACTTTTTGTGGTGGCGTGACCCACCGTATAAGAATGATGATTTCAGACACCGCGTACAATTGTCGTAGGGTTCTGAGAATCAAATTCTTAATTAATTTCTTCACACTTAGAGTGTTATTCTTCATTGATTGAAGAAAAACGTTTCTTCATGTGTTGCACATCTAAGTCATCAATTTTGCATAAGTGTTAGGATGTGTGTCCTTTTCAAAGAACATTCGAAGATTCTAAGATATTTAGCTCACACCGCAACTTGCTAAATCTCTTCTCATCCAAGGGCTTAGTGAAGATATCAGCTAGCTGTTCTTCAGTCTTCACGTGCTCGATGGAGATGTCACCCTTCAACACATGATCACGAAGAAAATGATGACGAATCTGAATGTGCTTTGTCTTTGAGTGCTGAACTGGGTTGTGAGCAATCTTGATGGCACTCTCATTGTCGCAGAGGAGAGGCACATTCTTCACGTTGACGCCATAGTCCTTGAGTGTTTGCTTCATCCAAAGCAGTTGAGCACAGCAAGAGCCAGCAGCAATGTATTCAGCTTCCGCAGTAGACAGTGATACGCAGTTCTGTTTCTTGGAGGACCAACAGACCAAAGATCGTCCGAGGAAATGACAAGTGCCAGATGTTGACTTGCGGTCCACACGATCACCAGCATAATCAGAGTCAGAATATCCAATGAGATCAAAAGCAGAGCCCTTGGGGTACCATAATCCTAGTGTTGGTGTGTGAGCTAGATATCAAAGAATATGCTTCACAGCCTTATGGTGTGATTCCTTCGGTGCAGCTTGAAATCGGGCACACATGCAAACACTAAGCATTATATCTGGCCTAGATGCACATAAGTACAATAAAGAACCAATCATGGAGCGGTATACCTTGTGATCGAAGTCAATACCATTTTCATCAGTGCATAGATGGCCATTTGTGGGCATAGGAATTTTGACGCCTTTGCAATCTTGCATGACGAATTTCCTCAGTACATCTTTGAGGTATTTCTCCTGAGATATGAATATGCCATTGCGTTGTTGACAAATTTGAAGACCTAAGAAGAATTTCAACTCTCCCATCATAGACATTTGATATTCTTCACTCATCATATAGGCAAATTCATCACTATAACGTTGGTCAGTACAGCCAAAGATAATATCATCAACATATATTTGGCACACAAACAGTTCACCATCATAAGATTTAGTAAAGAGAGTAGGGTCGAGTGAACCGGGTGTGAAGCCATTCTTCACGAAGAATTCCTTCAATGTATCATACCACGCCCGAGGGGCTTGCTTGAGGCCGTAGAGGGCCTTATTAAGTCTGAAGACTTTGTCAGGATTCTTTGGATCTTCAAAACCTGGGGGTTGAGAAACATATACTTCTTCCTCAAGTTTACCATTGAGGAATGCACTTTTCACATCCATTTGATATAAGATGATATCATGATGGTTAGCATAAGCAAGTAATATGCGAATAGCCTCAAGTCTAGCAATAGGTGCAAAAGTTTCATCGGAATCATTTCCTTCAACCTGTGTGTAGCCTTGAGCTACCAGTCGTGCCTTATTCCTCACCACAAGGCCATTTTCATCTTGCTTGTTGCGGTAGATCCACTTTGTGCCAATGATATTATGCTTGTGAGGATCTGGACGTTTGACCAGTTCCCAGACATTGTTAAGCTCGAACTGATGTAATTCTTCTTGCATAGCCTAAATCCACTCCGGCTCCAAAAATGCTTCATCTACCTTAGTGGGCATAGTGCCCACAAAAGTTGGATAAATGTGAAGCTTTTGAGCGTGTGAGAGGACCTAGTGCTCTAATGTCATCGATGATCTTCTCCACTTGCACTTCTTTTGCAACGCGAGGATGAGCTGGTTGTCGCTGAGGAGTTTGATCAGCATTTTCTTCAGCACCATTTTCCTCAGCATTTTCTTCAGGTGCATCAGCTCGATGTTCTTCATGAACTGGAATGAATTCTTCAGCAGATTCTTCAGTAGGAATGATATCCTCAGTTGCCTTGAACTTGATAGAATCCTCATGTGCTGGTTCATCTAACACAGAAGGTAGGTGCTCTCTTTGTGAGCCATTAGTTTCATCGAACCGCACATCTACAGTGTCAACAATCTTGTGAAGAACAATGTTGAAGACTCTGTAGGTGTGCGAGTCCTTTCCGTAACCAAGCATAAAACCTTCATGTGCTTTCAGTGCAAATTTAGAATTGTGGTGAGGGTCTCTAATCCAACATTTAGCACCGAAGACTTTGAAATAACTCACATTGGGTTTCTTGTCAGTGAGGAGTTCATAGGCCGTCTTCTTGAAGAATTTGTGAAGATATACTCTGTTGATGATGTGGCATGCAGTATCAATTGCATCAATCCAAAAACGATGAGGCGTTTTGTATTCATCAAGCATAGTGCGAGCCATCTCAACAAGAGTTCTGTTCTTGCGCTCCACGACGCCATTTTGCTGAGGAGTATAGGGAGCAGATAACTCATGAGTAATACCAAGTTCATCAAGATAGTCATCAAGACCGGAATTCTTGAACTCAGTTCCATTGTCACTTCTGATGTGCTTGATCTTCACACCAAAGTTGGTTGAAGCCCTTGAGGAAAATCGTTTGAAGACTTCCTGCACTTCATGTTTGTAAGTAACAATGTGTACCCATGTATATCGAGAGTAATCATCAACAATGACAAAACCATATAGAGATGCATCATTAGTGACTGCTGAGTAATGATTAGGTCCAAAGAGGTCCATGTGAAGCAATTCGAATGGACGAGTAGTGGTCATGATAGTCTTCGCTGGATGCTTGGCCTTGGTCATTTTTCTAGCTTCACAGGCTCCGCATAGGTGATCCTTGAGGAATTTGACATTCTCAATGCCAATGAAATGCTTCTTCTTCGCAAGCGTGTGCAAATTCCTCATGCCTGCGTGACCAAGTCGTCGATGCCATAGCCAGCCTTTTGAAGCTTTTGCAAGTAGACACACGGCTGGTTGTGGTCCTGTAGAGAAATCAACAATATACAGATCTCCTCTCCTAAAGCCTTCGAAGACTTTGGAATTGTCAGCTTCCATAATCACAACACAGCGATACTTGCCAAAGACAACAACCATATCAAGATCACAAAGCATTGAGACTGACATGAGGTTGTATCCTAAGGACTCAACAAGCATGACTTTGTCCATGTGTTTATCCTTAGAGATTCCAACCTTACCAAGACCCAATACCTGACTTTTGCCTTTGTCAGCAAAGATGATATGCTTCAGATGTGACGGTGATAAGGGAGCATCCATCAATAGATTCTTGTCACCAGTCATGTGATTCGTACATCCACTATCGAGGACCCACTCTGTAGCTTTGGGTTGATCATCCTGCAGATGAATTAGTGTATCTTACAATCTCATATGCTTCATTAGTGAAGAATATGATATCAAGTTCATCAGATGAATTTCATCAATCAGTAAACAGATATAGCAGTATGAGGACGTGTGAAATGAAGGTTCATTTCATCATGATTCGCCTGCGTCCTTTCAGGCAATTTTGTCAGGTCCCCAGCAAATTCTTCAGAAGTTAAAGCACGTCTGGAGACCTGACCCTGTAGAAGAGATTAGTTCTTTTTCTTCACCACCCACATCTGAAGGGGTGGCAAAGAGTTCATCATTCTGCGAGCACCATACAAGAATGGTGGCATAGAGGCCAAATCATTTCGTTTCACATAAGAGGGGTTAGGGTAAGCATATGAATAAGCAGAGAAATTCTTCGAGGACTTATGAACATAATGGTTTGAAGAATAATGCACATACTCATAGCCCTTAGCTCTACCCTGCGAAATAGAGTTGTTAGCACGATGATAATCATATGAGGACTTTGATCCTTTTGAGGAATTTGATCCACGTGAGGAATTTGGTCCGTATGAGGACTTGGATCCATATGAAGAATTTGGTCCATATGAAGAATTTGATCTGGGGTTCCTGTTCTTCACAGGTGGTGTCATGAGGACATTCACCTGAAGACTTTCGAGGCACTTCTTGGGAACCCAGATTTTCTTCAGAACCGTTCCTGCAGTTAGTGCCAACATATCTAGCAAATACTTCACCATTCTGATTTTTGAACAGTTTATAGTTGGAGTCAAATGACTCATCAGAAGAATGAGGAGATTCACATGTAAAGCCAGATAAGTTAGATGGATCAACTGGAGGTCCCTTTGCAGCAACCCATGAGGTTTTGGGGTACTGCTCAGGCTTCCAATATGTTCCATCAGCATTGAGTTTCCTCTCAAAGGCAATACCCTCTTTCCTAGGGTTTCTGTTGAGGATCTTCTTTTTAAGCACATCACAAAGAGTCTGATGCCCTTTGAGGCTTTTGTACATGCCTGTCATGTACAATTCCTTCAGCCCTGCATTGTCAGTGATACTAGCAATGTCCTCAGATGAGGAATTAGTGATAGAAGAGGCAGGTGAAGAATTTGTAACAGTTGAAGCATTTGAACATTCAGGTGAAGAATTAGCAGATTCACGTTCAATGCACTTTAAGCATGGAGGAACAAATTCTTCTTGAGAAGCGCTGATTTGTTGAGCTAGTAATGAATCGCACTCCTTCTGAAGATCTTCATAACTCACTCTTAGCTTCTCAAGATCTTGCTTTCTTTGAAGAAATTCATAAGAAAGTTTCTCATGATCAGATAAGAGAGTGTTATGATGACTTTGAAGGTTATCAAACCTAGACTGAAGTCTCTGAAGATTTTCAGTCAGGGCTTTAGTGCGATCCATTTCTTCACCCAACATATCATCACTTTTGTCTAGCATGTTTTGAACCTTTTCAAAAGCCCTTTGTTGTTTTACAGCAATCTTAGCAAGTTTAGAGTAGCTGGGCTTGAGATCCTCATCAGATTTATTTTCACTAGATTCAGAGGAGGTGTATTTGAGTACCTTTGCACCTTTCGCCATGAAGCAATAGGTGGGAGCGTAGTCATCATTATCTTCATCAGGCTTGTCGGTGGGGTCAGTTTCTTCAGTGTTGAAGATGGACTTGCTAACGAAAGCAGTAGCGAAGGCCAGACTCGCCACACCAGATTTGGATTCTTCAGACGCCTCCTCTTCCTCATGTTCCTCAAATTCAGCTTCAGAGTCCATTTCCTTGCCAATGAATGCCCGAGCTTTCTTGGAGCTGCTCTTTTTGTGAGATGAAGACTTCGAGGATTTTGATGACGAAGATTTTGACGATTTCTTCTTCTTCTTCGCATCATCAGAACTGTAATCCTTGTATTTCTTCTTCTTCAATTCCTTTTCCCACTGAGGACAATCTTGAATATAGTGATCAGGTTTCTTGCATTTGTGGCACAACCTTCTCTTATAGTCACTGGATGAGGAATCACTGCTTCTTGAGGATTTTCCAAAGCGACCACGCCTTGAGAACTTCTGGAATTTCTTCACGAGCAGTGCTAGCTCCTGGCTCAATTCTTCAGGATCACCAAGGCTACTACCAGAATCCTCACATTCAGAGTCAGACACAGCCTTGGCCTTCAGGGCACGTGGTTTGCCATAGCTCGAACCATAGAGATCTCTCTTTTCAGCAAGCTAGAACTCGTGAGTATTTAGCCTTTCGAGGATATCGGCAGGATCAAGAGACTTGTAGTCAGCCCATTCTTGTATCATCAGTCCCAGAGTATCAAATGAGGAATCAAGCGATCTCAACAGTTTCTTCACCACCTCATGGTCAGTGATGTCAGTGGCACTGAGGGCTTAAAGCTCATTTGAGATGTCAGTGAGGCGATCAAAGGTTTGTTGGACATTTTCATTGTCGAGTCTTTTGAAGCGGTTGAAGAGATTCCGAAGAACATCAACTCGAGAGTCACGCTGAGTTGAGACTCCTTCATTCACTTTGGACAGCCTATCCCAGATAAGCTTAGCAGTTTCCAAAGCACTCACTCTTCCATACTGTCCTTTACTCAGATGACAACATATGATATTCTTCGCTTGAGAATCGAGTTGCTTGAATCTCTTCACATCGGTAGCGTTCAGTGAGGGTGAGACAGAGGGAACACCATTTTCCACAACATACTAGAGATCGTTGTCAATTGCCTCAAGATGCATTCGCATCTTGTTCTTCCAGTAGGGGTAGTCCGTCCCATTAAAGGTAGGACACCCAGCCGAGACCTTGATCATACCTGCGGTCGACATAACTAAAACTCCAGGCGGTTAAACCAAAATCACACAGAACAAGGGAATACCTTGCTCTGATACCAATTGAAAGTGCGTTATATCGACTAGAGGGGGGTGAATAGGCGATTTTTATGAATTCTTCACTGAGGAATTTGCCGGTGAGGAAATTCCTTAGCAAAGAACTACTAGCAGCGGAATAAGTACTCAGAAGTAAGCATAACAGAATACAAGCATGGTCATCATGATGAAATGAAGACTAGCACAGAGTACAGAAAGCGTAATCACAGGATAACACAAGATGAAGACAAACAGACTGAAGAAATTGAACTGAGGAAATTGAGAAAGTCTTCAAGCACAGATATGAACAAACACTCAACACAGTAATGAGGAAATGAAAGGGTTGAGGGAATAGAACCAGTTAGGTTGGTGAAGACAATGATTTGGTAGACCAGTTCCAACTGCTGTCTCAGTTGTACGTCTGGTTGGAGCGGCTGAGTATTTAAACTCGAGGACACACAGTCCCGGACACCCAGTCACTGAGCACGCAGCTCAGGACACCCAGTCCTCACCGTATTCTCCTTGAACTAAGGTCACGCAGACCTCGTCCAATCACTCGTGGTAAGTCTTCAGGCGACTTCCAAACCTTCACAGACTTGGTCACTCGGCGATCCACAATTCCTCTTGGATGCTCTAGACCATGACGCCTAACCATCTGGAAGAAGCACAGTCTTTAAAGGTAACAAGCATCGGATCCACGCAGGATCAATTTCTTCAGTGATGCTCAATCACTTTGGGTTTGTAGGGGTTTGGTTTTGGGTTTTCCTCACTCGATGATTTTCGCTCAAAGTCCTCGGAGGATGGGTTGCTCTCAAATGACAAGTGTCAAGTTCTCTCGGAGAAGCCAACCAGCTAGTGGTTGTAGGGGGCGGCTATTTATATCCTAGGGAGCAGCCCGACATGATAAGACATAAATGCCCTTCAATGATATGACCGTTAGGTGGAGAAGATATTTTGGGACAACTGGCGCGCAGCACAGCAACGGTCGGAAATTTGACTCTCAAATTCCTCAGGGCTATCATGTTCCTCACTGTGTAGGCAATTCGCACTGGCGAATTCCTACCTCCTCAATCAGAACAAATTCATCAGCGACCAGAAGAACTTCGTCTCTGTCACTGAAGAAAGTGACTGAACTGTATGAGATTTCCAAAGGCTTCACTCGAAGGGATTGGTAGGTGTAGGATTTTGAGTTGAGCATCACATGGAAATTTTTCCTTAGTATTTCCTCGACCCCCTTTAACAGTACGGTGTTTCCTATGACTCCAGAAAGAGAAAATGAAACTATGAAAACAAAAGTCTTCACACTTCATGTTCCTCAAATGAATACCAAGTCTTCAAGGTCACACCAATTTCTTCACTTTCAAAGTCTTCAGAAAGTCTTCAGAATATCAATGTCTTCAGTTGAAGAACTTCATTTTTAGGGGTCGACTTTCTCTGTAAATATCAAACTCCTCATAGACTTATAGACCTGTGTACACTCACAAATGCATTAGTCCCTTAACCTATAAGTCTTCAATACACCAAAATCACTAAGGGGCACTAGATGCACTTACACTCCAGTGTTCCGAGGCCATATCTGCATATGCTAGGCTCCTCAAGTTTAAACCGAGTATTCTGCATGTGCAAAACTGGCTTGCACCCATTGTATGTGAACGTAGAGCCTATCACACCCGATCATCACGTGGTGTCTCAGCACGAAGAACTGTTGCAACAGTGCATACTCTGGGAGAACACTTATACCTTGAAATTTTAGTAAGGGGCCATCTTATGATGCTACCACCGTACTAAGCAAAATAAGATGCATAAAAGATAAACATCACATGCAATCAAAATATGTGACATGATATGGCCATCATCATCTTGTGCTCATGATCTCCATCACCGAAGCATCGTCATGATCTCCATCGTCACCGGTGCGACACCTTGATCTCCATCGTAGCATCGTTGTTGTCTCGCCAACTATTGCTTCTACGACTATCGCTACCTCTTAGTGATAAAGTAGAGCAATTACATGGCGATTGCATTGCATACAATAAAGTGACAACCATATGGCCCCAGTTGCCGATAACTATGTTACAAAACATGATCATCTTATACAACAATTTATATGACATCATGTCTTGACCATATCACATCACAACAAGCCCTGCAAAAACAAGTTAGACGTCCTCTACTTTGTTGTTGCAAGTTTTACGTGGCTGCTACGGGCTTCTAGCAAGAACCGTTCTTACCTACGCATCAAAACCACAATGATTTTTCGTCAAGTGTGCTGTTTTAACCTTCAACAAGGACCGGCCGTAGTCAAACTCGATTCAACTAAAGTTGGAGAAACAGACACCCGCCAGCCACCTATGTGCAAAAGCACGTCAGTAGAACCAGTCTCATGAATGCGGTCATGTAATGTCGGTCCGGGCTGCTTCATCCAACAATACCGCCGAATCAAAGTAAGATGTTGGTGGTAAGCAGTATGACTATTATCGCCCACAACTCTTCGTGTTCTACTCGTGGATATAACATCTACGCATAGACCTGGCTCGAATGCCACTATTGGGGAACGCAGTAATTTCAAAAGTTTTCCTACGATCACACAAGATCTATCTAGGAGATACATAGCTACGAGAGGGGAGAGTGTGTCTACGTACCCTTGTAGACCGAAAGCGGAAGCGTTTAGTAACGCGATTGATGTAGTCGAACGTTTTCGCGATCCAACCGATCCAAGCACCGAACGTATGGCACCCCCGCGTTCAGCACACGTTCAGCTCGATGACGTCCCTCGTACTCTTGATCCAGTTGAGGCCGAGGGAGAGTTCCGTCAGCACAACGGCATGTCAATGGTGATGATGATGTTACCGACACAAGGCTTCGCCTAAGCACTACAACGATATGACCGAGGTGTGTAACTGTGGAGGGGGGCACCGCACATGGCTAAAAGATCAACTTGTGTGTTCTAGGGTGCCCCTGCCCCCGTATATAAAGGAGGGAGAGGGAGAGGCAGCCGGCCCTAGGAGGGCGCACCAAGGTGTGGAGTCCTACTAGGACTCCCTAGTCCTAGTAGGATTCCACCTCCCACACGGAGTAGGAAAGGGGGAAGAGAGAAGGAGAAGGAAAGGGGGGCCGGCCCCCTTCTCCTAGTCCTAATCGGCTCCTGCTCAAGGGGGGCGCACCAGCCCCGCTTCCCTCTTATGGCCCATAAGGCCCATAACTTCTCCCGGGGGGTTCCGGTAACCTCCCGGTACTCCGGAAAATACCCAAACTTCTTCGGAACCATTCCGATGTCCGAATATAGCCTTCCAATATATTAATCTTTATGTCTCGACCATTTCGAGACTCCTCGTCATGTCCTTGATCTCATCCGGGACTCAGAAAAAACTTCGGTTCATCAAATCACATAACTCATAATACAAATCATCATCGAACGTTAAGCGTGCGAACCCTATGGGTTCGAGAACTATGTAGACATGACCGAGACACATCTCCAGTCAATAACCAACATCGGAACCTAGATGCTCATATTGGCTCCTACATATTCTATGAAGATCTTTATCGGTCAAACCGCATAACAACATACGTTGTTCCCTTTGTCATCGGTATGTTACTTGCCCGAGATTCGATTGTCGGTATCAACATACCTAGTTCAATATCATTACCGGCAAGTCTCTTTACTCGTTCCGTAATACTTCATCCCACAACTAACTCACTAGTCACATTGCTTGCAAGGCTTATAGTGATGAGCATTACCGAGAGGGCCCAGAGATACCTCTCCGAAATACGGAGTGACAAATCCTAATCTCGTTCTATCCCAACCCAACAAATACCTTCGGAGACACTTGTAGAGCATCTTTATAATCACCCATTTACGTTGTGATATTTGATAGCACACAAGGTGTTCCTCCGGTATTCGGGAGTTGCATAATGATACGTCTCCAACGTATCTATAATTTTTGATTGTTCCAAGCTATTATATTATCTGTTTTGGATGTTTAATGGGCTTTACTATGCATTTTTATATTATTTTTGGGACTAACCTATTAACCGGAGGCCCAGTGCAAATTGCTGTTTTTTTTTGCCTATTTCAGTGTTCGAAGAAAAGGAATACCAAACGGAGTCCAAACGGAATGAAACCTTTGGGAGAATCGTTTTTGGAGCAAACGCAATCCAGGAGACTTGGACTGGACCTCAAGGAAGCAACGAGGCGGCCACGAGGTAGGAGGGCGCGCCCCCAACCTCGTGGGCCCCTCGTGGCTCCCCTGACCGACTTCATTCACATATATATACTCATATACCCCAAAAACATCCAGGAGCACCATAGATTGGGAGTTCCGCCGCCGCAAGCCTCTGTAGCCACCGAATACTAATCGGGACCCTGTTCCGGCACCCTGCCAGAGGTGGCGATCCCTCACCGATGGCCATCTTCTTTGGCTATGTTATTTTGATAAGACATAAACTGCTTGGTTAGCATGCTTGAAGTATTACTATTTTTATGTCAATATTAAACTTTTATCTTGAATCTTTTGGATTTGATCATTCATGCCACAATAAAGAGAATTACATTGAAAATTATGTTAGGTAGCATTCCACATCAAAAATTCGGTTTTAACCATTTACCTACTCGGGTACGAGCAGGAATTAAGCTTGGGGATGCTTGATACGTCTCCAACGTATCTTTAATTTTTGATTGTTCCATGCTATTATATTATCTATTTTGGATGTTTAATGGGCTTTACTATGCACTTTTATATTATTTTTGGGACTAACCTATTAATCGGAGGCCCAATGCAAATTGTTGTTTTTTTGCCTTCAGTGTTTCGCATCAAAGGAATATCAAATGGAATGAAAACTTTGGGAGAATCGTTTTTGGAACAAACGCAATTCAGGAGAGTTGGAGTGGACGTCAAGGAAGCAACGAGGTGCCCACGAGGTAGGAGGGCGCGCCCAGGGGGGCAGGCGCGCTCCCACCTTCGTGGCTCCCCTGACCGACTTCTTTCGCCTATATATACTCATATACCCCAAAAACATCCAGGAGCACCATAGATCGGGAGTTCCGTTGCCGCAAGCCTCTATAGCCACCGAAAACCAATCGGGACCCTATTCCGGCACCCTGCCGGAGGGGGGATCCCTCACCGGTGGCCATCTTCATCATCCCGGCGCTCTCCATGACGACGAGGGAGTAGTTCACCCTCGGGGCAGAGGGTATGTACCAGTAGCTATGTGTTTGATCTCTCTCTCTCTCGTGTTCTTGATTTGGCACGATCTAGATGTATCACGAGCTTTGCTATTATAGTTGGATCTTATGATGTTTCTCCCCCTCTACTCTCTTGTAATGGATTGAGTTTTCCCTTCGAAGTCATCTTATCGGATTGAGTCTTTAAGGATTTGAGAACACTTGATGTATGTCTTGCATGTGCTTATCTGTGGTGACAATGGGATATTCACGTGATCTACTTGATGTACGTTTTGGTGATCAACTTGCGGGTTCAGTGACCTTGTGAACTTATGCATAGGGGTTGGCACACGTTTTCGTCTTGACTCTCCGGTAGAAACTTTGGGGCACTCTTTGAAGTTCTTTGTGTTGGTTGAATAGATGAATCTGAGATTGTGTGATGCATATCGTATAATCATACCCACGGGTACTTGAGATGACATTGGAGTATCTAGGTGACATTAGGGTTTTGGTTGATTTGTATCTTAAGGTGTTATTCTAGTACAAACTCTATGATAGATTGAACGGAAAGAATAGCTTCGTGTTATTTTACTACGGACTCTTGAATAGATCGATCAGAAAGGATAACTTTGAGGTGGTTTCGTACCCTACAATAATCTCTTCATTTGTTCTCCGCTATTAGTGACTTTGGAGTGACTCTTTGTTGTGTGTTGAGGGATAGTTATATGAACTAGTTATGTTATTATTGTTGAGAGAACTTGAACTAGTGAAAGTATGAACCCTAGGCCTTGTTTCCTAGCATTGCAATACCATTTACGCTCAATTTTACCACTTGTTACCTTGTTGTTTTTATATTTTCAGATTACAAAAACCTATATCTACCATCCATATTGCACTTGTATCACCATCTCTTCGCCGAACTAGTGCACCTATACAATTTACAATTGTATTGGGTGTGTTGGGGACACAAGAGACTCTTTGTTATTTGGTTGCAGGGTTGCTTGAGAGATACCATCTTCATCCTACGCCTCCCACGGATTGATAAACCTTAGGTCATCCACTTGAGGGAAATTTGCTACTGTCCTACAAACTTCTGCACTTGGAGGCCCAACAACGTCTACAAGAAGAAGGTTGCGTAGTAGACATCAAGCTCTTTTCTAGCGCCGTTGCCGGGGAGGTGAGTGATTGAAGGTATATCTTTAGATCTTGCAATCAAATATTTTAGTTTCTTGTTTTATCACTAGTTTAGTTTATAAAATAAAACTACAAAAAATGGAATTAAGGTTGCCTCATATGCTTCATCTTTTTAATGTCTTTCGCGAAAATGATGGGAAGGAAAATTGTGCTCAGGTACTAGAAGAAGAATTACATAGAATGCTTGGCATAAAATATGTGAACGATGAGCATGATTGCAATGTTGTTAGTATGAATTCTTTGAATACCCATGATGTTAATGATATGCAAAGCCACAAGCTTGGAGATGCTATGTTTGATGAAGATGATATGTTTAGTCCCCCAAGTTTTGATGAGAATATTTATTATGATGAAAGCATGCCTCCTATTTATGATGATTATATTGATGAAAGTGGGTTTGTAAGAGTGTCAACTTTAGGAAGTAATGATCCCACTATTTTGGAGGATGTTGAATGTTATTGTGATAATTATGAAAGTGGATTTGGAGAGGTCATGACTTTATTTAGTGATGAATCCATTATTTCGGAAGAGGTTCCAATTGATTATGAGAACAAAGTTGCTATCTATGATGATTATTGTGATGACTTGTATGCTATTAAGAATAATGATAACCATGAAACTTGTCATCATGATTTTAGTTTTCAATTGGATTATGCCTCACATGATAATTATTTTGTTGAGTTTGCTCCCACTACTATTCATGAGAAGAAATTTGCTTATGTGGAGAGTAGTAAATTTTCTATGCTTGTAGATCATGAAAAGAATGCTTTATGTGATGGTTATATTGTTGAATTCATTCATGATGCTACTGAAAATTACTATGAGGGAGGAATATATGCTTGTAGGAATTGCAATAATATCAAGTTTCCTCTCTATGTGCTTAAAGTTTTGAAGTTATGCTTGTCTAGCCTTCCTATGCTAGTTGATTATTGTTTCCCATAAATTGTTTGCTCACAAAATCCCTATGCATAGGAAGTGCGTTAGACCTAAATTTGCTAGTCATATTCTTCATGATGCTCTCTTTATGTTTCAATTCTTATCTTTTATGTGAGCATCATTGAAATCATCATGCCTAGCTAGGGGCGTTAAACGTTAGCGCTTGTTGGGAGGCAACCCAATTTTATTTTTGTTCTTTGCTTTTTGATACTGTTTATTAATAAATAATTCATCTAGCCTCTTTTTATATGTGGTTTTATGTTTTAGTTAGTGTTTGTGCCAAGTAGAACCTTTGGGAAGACCTGGGTGAAGTCTATGCGATCTTGCTGTAAAAAACAGAAACTTTTGCGCTCACGAGATTAGCTGCAATTTTTTACTGGAGAGTGCTTTTAATTTGATTATTTTTGAAGATGATTAATAGATAAAGTCCTCAGGTCCACCAATTTATTTCAGAATTGTTGGAGTTACAGAAGTATTCGAATGATACAGATTACTACAGACTGTTCTGTTTTTGACAGATTCTGTTTTCTATGTGTTGTTTGCTTATTTTGATGAATCTATGAGTAGTATCGGAGGGTATGAACCATAGATAAGTTGGAATACAGTAGATATTACACCAATATGAGTTTAAAATGAGTTCACAACAGTACCTAAGTGGTGATTTATTTTCTTATACTAACGGAGCTTACGAGTTTTCTGTTAAGTTTTGTGTTGTGAAGTTTTGCAGTTTTGGGTAACGACTCGATGGACTATGGAATAAGGAGTGGCAAGAGCCTAAGCTTGGGGATGCCCAAGGCACCCCAACGTAATATTCAAGGACAACCAAGAGCCTAAGCTTGGGGATGCCCCGGATGGCATTCCCTCTTTCGTCTTCGTTCATCGGTAACTTTACTTCGAGCTATATTTTTTATTCACCACATGATATGTGTTTTGCTTGGAGCGTCTTGTATGATTTGAGTCTTTGCTTTTTAGTTTATCACAACCATCCTTTCTGTAAGCACCTTTTGGGAGAGGCACACATGAATCAGAATTTATTAGAATACTCTATGTGCTTCACTTATATCTTTTGAGCTAGATAATTTTGCTCTAGTGCTTCACTTATACCTTTTTAGAGCACGGTCATGGTTTTATTTTGTAGAAATTATTGATCTCTCATGCTTCACTTATATTATTTTGAGAGTCTTTTAGAATAGCATGGTAATTTGCTTTGGTTATAAAATTAGTCCTAATAAGATGGGCATCCAAGTTGGGTAAAATAAAAACTTTCATATGGAGTGTATTAAACACTATGATAAATTTGATACTTGATAATTATTTTGAGATATAAATGTGGTAATGTTAGAGTCATGCTAGTTGGGTAATTATGAAATTGAGAAATACTTGTGTTAAAGTTGGCAACTCCTGTAGCATGCACGTATGGTGAACGTTGTGTGACAAATTTGAAGCATGGGGTGTTCTTTGATTGCCTTCCTTATGAGTGGAGGTCGGGATCGCGCGATGGTTAACTCCTACCAACCCTTACCCTAGGAGCATGCGTAGTAGTACTTTGCTTCTAGGGCTAATAAACTTTTGCAATAAGTATATGAGTTCTTTATGACTAATGTGAGTCCATGGATTATACGCACTCTTACCCTTCCGCAATTTGCTAGCCTCTACGGTACCGTGCATTGCCCTTTCTCACCTTGAGAGTTGGTGCAAACTTCATCGGTGCATCCAAACCCCGTGATACGATATGCTCTATCACACATAAACCTCCTTATATCTTCCTTAAAACGGCCACCATACCTACCTATTATGGAATTTCCATAGCCATTCTGAGATATATTGCCATGCAACTTTCCACCGTTCCGTTTATTATGACACACTCCATCATTGTCATATTGCTTTGCATGATCATCTAGTTGACATCGTATTTGTGGCAAAGCCACCTTTATAATTCTTTCATACATGTCGCTCTTGATTCATTGCATATCCCGGTACACCGCCGGAGGCATTCACATAGAGTCATATTTTGTTCTAAGTATTGAGTTGTAATTCTTGAGTTGTAAATAAATAGAAGTGTGATGATTTCCATTATTAGAGCATTGTCCCATGTGAGGAAAGGATGATGGAGACTATGATTCCCCCACAAGTCAGGATGAGTCTCTGGACTTTATGAAAAATAAAAGAGGCCAAAGAAGCCCAAATAAAAAATAGGCCAAAGAAGCCCACCAAAAAAATGAGAGAAAAAGAGAGAAGGGGCCATGTTACTATCCTTTTACCACACTTGTGCTTCAAAATAGCACCATGATCTTCATGATAGAGAGTTTCTTATTCTGTCACTTTCATATACTAGTGGGAATTTTTCATTATAGAACTTGGCTTGTATATTCCAATGATGGGCTTCCTCAAAATGCCCTAGGTCTTCGTGAGCAGGCAAGTTGGATGCACACCCACTTAGTTTCTTTTTGATGAGCTTTCATACATTTATAGCTCTAGTGCATCCGTTGCATGGCAATCCCTACTCCTCGTATTGACATCAATTGATGGGCATCTCCATAGCCCGTTGATTAGCCGCGTCAATGTGAGACTTTCTCCTTTTTTTGTTTTCTCACATAATCCCTATCATCATACTCTACTCCGCCCATAGTGCTATGTCCATGGCTTACGCTCATGTATTGCGTGAGGGTTGAAAAGGCTGAAGCGCGTTAAAAAGTATGAACCAATTGCTTGGCTGAAACCGGGGTTGTGCATGATGGGAGCATTTTGTGTGACGAAAATGAAGCATGTCCAAACTATATGATTTTGTAGGGATAAACTTTCTTTGGCTATGTTATTTTGATAAGACATAAACTGCTTGGTTAGCATGCTTGAAGTATTACTATTTTTATGTCAATATTAAACTTTTATCTTGAATCTTTTGGATTTGATCATTCATGCCACAATAAAGAGAATTACATTGAAAATTATGTTAGGTAGCATTCCACATCAAAAATTCTGTTTTAACCATTTACCTACTCGGGTACGAGCAGGAATTAAGCTTGGGGATGCTTGATACGTCTCCAACGTATCTATAATTTTTGATTGTTCCATGCTATTATATTATCTATTTTGGATGTTTAATGGGCTTTACTATGCACTTTTATATTATTTTTGGGACTAACCTATTAATCGGAGGCCCAATGCAAATTGTTGTTTTTTTGCCTTCAGTGTTTCGCATCAAAGGAATATCAAATGGAATGAAAACTTTGGGAGAATCGTTTCTGGAACAAACGCAATCCAGGAGAGTTGGAGTGGACGTCAAGGAAGCAACGAGCGGCCACGAGGTAGGAGAGCGCGCCCAGGGGGGCAGGCGCGCTCCCCCCTCGTGGCTCCCCTGACCGACTTCTTTCGCCTATATATACTCATATACCCTGAAAACATCCAGGAGCACCATAGATCGGGAGTTCCGTTGCCGCAAGCCTCTATAGCCACCGAAAACCAATCGGGACCCTATTCCGGCACCCTGCCGGAGGGGGAATCCCTCACCGGTGGCCATCTTCATCATCCCGGCGCTCTCCATGACGAGGAGGGAGTAGTTCACCCTCGGGGCTGAGGGTATGTACCAGTAGCTATGTGTTTGATCTCTCTCTCTCGTGTTCTTGATTTGGCACGATCTAGATGTATCACGAGCTTTGCTATTATAGTTGGATCTTATGATGTTTCTCCCCCTCTACTCTCTTGTAATGGATTGAGTTTTCCCTTCGAAGTCATCTTATCAGATTGAGTCTTTAAGGATTTGAGAACACTTGATGTATGTCTTGCATGTGCTTATCTGTGGTGACAATGGGATATTCACGTGATCTACTTGATGTACGTTTTGGTGATCAACTTGCGGGTTCAGTGACCTTGTGAACTTATGCATAGGGGTTGGCACACGTTTTCGTCTTGACTCTCCGGTAGAAACTTTGGGGCACTCTTTGAAGTTCTTTGTGTTGGTTGAATAGATGAATCTGAGATTGTGTGATGCATATCGTATAATCATACCCACGGGTACTTGAGGTGACATTGGAGTATCTAGGTGACATTAGGGTTTTGGTTGATTTGTATCTTAAGGTGTTATTCTAGTACGAACTCTATGATAGATTGAACGGAAAGAATAGCTTCGTGTTATTTTACTACGGACTCTTGAATAGATCGATCAGAAAGGATAACTTTGAGGTGGTTTCGTACCCCACAATAATCTCTTCGTTTGTTCTCCGCTATTAGTGACTTTGGAGTGACTCTTTGTTGCATGTTGAGGGATAGTTATATGATCCAGTTATGTTATTATTGTTGAGAGAACTTGCACTAGTGAAAGTATGAACCCTAGGCCTTGTTTCCTAGCATTGCAATACCGTTTACGCTCACTTTTACCACTTGTTACCTTGCTGTTTTTATATTTTTAGATTATAAAAACCTATATCTACCATCCATATTGCACTTGTATCACCATCTCTTCGCCGAACTAGTGCACCTATACAATTTACCATTGTATTGGGTGTGTTGGGGACACAAGAGACTCTTTGTTATTTGGTTGCAGGGTTGCTTGAGAGAGATCATCTTCATCCTACGCCTCCCACGGATTGATAAACCTAGGTCATCCACTTGAGGTAAATTTGCTACTGTCCTACAAACCTCTGCGCTTGGAGGCACAACAACGTCTACAAGAAGAAGGTTGCGTAGTAGACATCACATAATCTCATAGTATGAGGAACATGTATAAGTCATGAAGAAAGCAGTAGCAATGAAACTGTAACGATCATAATGCTAAGCTAACAGATGGGTCATGTCCATCACATCATTCTCCTAATGATGTGATCCCGTTCATCAAATGACAATACATGTATATGGTTAGGAAACATAACCATCTTTGATTAATGAGCTGGTCAAGTAGAGGCATACTAGAGACACTATGTTTTGTCTATGTATTCACACATGTACTAAGTTTCCGGTTAATACAATTCTAGCATGAATAATAAACATTTACCATGTAATAAGGAAATAAATAATAACTTTATTATTGCCTCTAGGGCATATTTCCTGCAGAGGCTGGCTATCCAACTGGTCTCTTGGTCTAAGAGGTAAATAAAGGAAAACACAGTACAAACTTGATATAGAACTGATCTGTTGGTTGAAAAAGGAAAGAAAGTGGGGACTGGGAAACAAGTCTACAGAGTATGTCCAACACTAGATTTGTTGCCATCACACAGTAAAGGAGGCTATACCGAACAAAAATGAGACCAACCCAGATACCCTAGCAGGATACAAGTTGGCCACATAAGCTAGGCAGGCAGGGGGATGCAGCCCCAGCCTGACCAAGTTTGGATAACAACCCGAAAGCTACCACAGAAACATCAGGGGGGAGATAGGTACTGAAAGAGCCAGCTTCAGCATCCCAGTCTAAGCAACCCCAACCTCCATTCTTGCGACGCACGGTACACCTCACTTGCCACCTGCTCGACCCTAGTGCCACTGATAAAATGAAGTAATAATATAGATAAAATATAGCTACTGTCCTCTTTATAATTTCATTTCCAATGTAGATAATGAAAGTGCTTCTCTTTGTAGTACATGGATGCTTAATTTTAGTTGAACTGCACAAAAATAGAGATTGGAGTGGCTCAAGGCCCCTCCTTGTACTACCGCAGTACAGTGATGTTCATCACTTGTAGAAGGTGTATCCGGGAGATTTGGGTCGATTTCCAGTATCAGGCCTACCGTATGAGGCGTCGTAGGACCCATCTCCCCCTCGCAACATGGCATACCGCCATACTATTTTATTTTTTTAATAAAGGTATTGTATCGCAATCTTTTCGCATTAAGAAAATGAAGTTTCTTCTATTTATTACTATATGTTTCATCAACTAGTGCCACTATAATGTAATCACACTTTTTCATTATCTGTGCAAACAGGGTTATTTAGCTACATTTTAGTGGAACTGCACAAATGTTCGGATGGAACCAGCATGTATGCAGAGTGTGAGGTGCCAATATCTCAGAGTCAAGTCCATATTTAGTACTAAACTTATAAAAAGCATCGGGTTCCATAAAAGATTTAACATAATCAAACTCAAGATTAATACCCGACTCTTCACCTTTGTCAAATTCCCAATCTTCAGAGTTATGTTTAATTCTTTCCAGAAGATCCATTTGAATTCAATAGTTCTCTTCATAAAGGAACCAGTAGAAGAAGTATCGAGCTTGGATTGAACATTATGAGAAAGCCGAGCATAAAAATTATGTATAATTATTTCTCTTTTGAGCTCATGATTGGGGCATGTGTGCATCATATATTTAAGCCCCCCCCCCAAACTTGAGAGATACTTTCTCCTTCACGAGGCCAAAGACTATATATATAATTCCGATCACGATGAACCAAATGTATATGATAAAACTTCTGATGAAATTCCAGCTTCAGCCGATTCCATTCCCATGTTCTAGTATCATCCAATAGCCTATACCATGTC
Source organism: Triticum timopheevii (assembly GCA_963921465.1). Classification (NCBI taxonomy): domain Eukaryota; kingdom Viridiplantae; phylum Streptophyta; class Magnoliopsida; order Poales; family Poaceae; genus Triticum; species Triticum timopheevii. Next base: position 251,477,024 of record OY997262.1, on the reverse strand, counting down.
AATACCTCCCCCCCCCCCAGAGATAAATGAAATACTTTCTTCTTAACACCATCCTCGGATAAACCTGCAAGATTAAACAATTCACAAATTTCACATATATAGGTCAAGGGCATATCATGATGTATTATTCCATCTCTTGCATAAGGATCACCTAGCAGTTTTTCTAACATACCAAAAGGAATTTCATAATAAATGTTTTCAGTAGGTTCAGTAAGTTGAGGAGAAACTCTTATTGCTTCCGGTCAAGGTGAAGATACCTTGAACAAACCCCTCAAAGAATTATTTTCCATAGTGACGAGTAGCAGTAAATTTCAGCACATAATAAAATTGTTTCCTTACCAAAGACGCTTCACTCCCCAGAAACGTCGCCAGAAAAGAGTCTTGATGACCCACAAGTATAGGGGATCAATCGTAGTCCTTTACGTAAGTAAAAGTGTCGAACCCAACGAGGAGCAGAGGGAAATGACAAGTGGTTTTCAGCAAGGTATTTTCTGCAAGCACTAAAAGTAGCAGTGATAGATAGTTTTGTAGCAAGATAATTCATAACAAGTAGCAGGTAACAAAGGTAACAAGGTGCAACAAGGTGGCCCAATCCTTTTTATAGCAATGGACAAGCTGGAATGTTCTCTTATATAAAGCAAAGCGTTCTCGAGGACACATGGGAATTATCATCTAGTCACTTTCTTCATGTTTAGTTGATTCGGGTTTGCTACTTTGATAATTTGATATGTGGGTGGACGGGAGCTAGGGTGTTGTTCTTACTTGAACAAGCAACCCTCTTATAATTACCCCCTCTCGCAAGTATCCGCAACTACGAAAGAAGAATTAAGATAAATCTAACCATAACATGAAACATATGGATCCAAACCAGCCCTTACGAATAACGCAAAAACTAGGGTTTAAGCTTATGTCACTCTACCAAACCATAATCTACTTATTACTCCACAATGCCTTCTTTTAGGCCCAAGTATGGTGAAGTGCCATGTAGTCGACGTTCACATGACACTACTAAAGGAAGCAACAACATACATATCATTAAAGTATCGACCGAATGCCAAATTCACATGATTACTTATATCAAGACTTCTCCCATGTTCTCAAGAACAAAACTAAATACTCATAAATCATATTCATGTTCAAGATCAGAGGGGTATTGAATATTATTAAGGATCTGAACATATAATCTTCCACCAAATAAACCAGCTAGCAGCAACTACAAGGAGTAATCAACACCACTAGCAACTCACAAGTACAAGTATGAGGTTTTGGGACAAATATTGAATACAAGAGATGAACTAGGGTTTGAGATGATATGGTGCTGGTGAAGATGTTGATGAAGATTGGTCCTTCCAAGATGAGAGGGTCGTTGGTGATGTCGATGGATTTGACTTTCCCCTCCTGGAGGCAAGTTTTCCTGGCGGAATCGCTCTGCCGGAGAGCAAAAGTGCTCCTGCCCAGGTTCCGCCTCGAGACGGTGGCGCTTCATCCCGAAAGTCTTCTTCTAATTTTTTTAGGGCAAATAGCATCATATAGGAGAAAGTCCCGAAGTCCCTAGAGGCCCGCTGGTGCAACAAGCGCGCCCATGGGGGTAGGGCGCGCCCCTTGAGCTCGTGACATTCTGGTGGCCCCCTCCTGGTATTTCTTCCGCCAATATTTTTATATATTCCAAAACAATTCTCCGTATTTTTTAGGTCATTTGGAGTTGTGCAGAATAGCTATATCTGTTGTAGCCTTTTCTGCTCTAGAATTCGAGCTGCCAGCAATCTACCTCTTCACGTAAAACTTGCAAATTAAGCAAGAAAAGACATTAGAATTGCGTCACAAAGTGAAATAACAATCCAAAACATAACAAAATAGTAGGAAAATACTATCTACCACTATACTACATCACCATTCCTCTTCGGAGAAATCCCAATGCCTATCACAAGTAGCAGGACTCCCCCGCGACAGGAAACGACCTCCCATACCCTTCCGCCGCGGATTCGCCAAGGAATCACCACAGAATCACAGAGGAGCAGGGGAGCAACGAGGGATTCGCGTGGTTACCTTTGCACGGCTACAAGGTCGACGCAATGGAGCGGCTGCATGGACTCCCGGCAACGAGGACAGGCATCCGCGACACCTCCACCATGGTTTCCCGGGGAGTCGCCGCGGAATCGCCTTGCCGTTGAACCGCCTGCCACGAAGAGGGAGGAGAACTGGAGTGGAATGTGGGTCGGGAATGCGAGTGAATGCGGGTGGGGGAGAAAACGGGTACTGGCAATATAACCGGTGATCATGACGATAGTGGCGAGCGAGTGTTCGGGCGAGCGGCGGTTCCACCGCACGTCGCTATGCGTTGACGTGGCGCTCAAGCCAGAAGGACTGCACTGTAAGATTCGTGCAAAACAAATGAATGGTGCTCGCAACATTTGGACGAGGTTGCTTCGTGTCACATGTGACACTTATCATCTGGGAATATTTTTGGTTTAAAGGGAGTTGGGTTAAAAAAGGTGCTCCAGCCGTTCCGTATTTTTAGAGGACTCCGTGTCTGTATATAATCTTTTTTTCTTGAACTTGTATCCGTATATAATCTGTCCAATGGCTCTTCCTGTAAACCTTCCCGTACGCGCCGTCGGAGGAGTTTATTTAGAGGAAAAAAAAGATGGCGGGGCCGCGGGAGACAAGTAATTAAGCAAACGTGACACGCCCCGCCAACTAAACGAGGGTTCCTTCGCTCGAACGCGGGACGTTTCCCTTGCACTTCTGTTTTTGCCTCCTCTCTCGCCTTCCAACGAAACCCTAATCCTCGTCCCCGTCGTCTCCCATGCCGCCCCCTGGAAGTCGCGGACGCGGACGCGGACGCGGACGCCACGGCCGGCCCAGCCTACCTGCGGAGCAGCGTCAGGATCACTTTGCCCGGGACGGCGCACCACAGACCCGTGCCATGGGCAGGCCTTTATGGGGAGTTTCTGCGTCTGGCCGCGCCGGCCACGCCTGCGGCAGCGCCGACCATGGTCTCTCCCGCCCTGGCCGCTCCGAAGGACGCTCCCGCCGTCGGCTTGGCTCTGCACCGTATGTCTACTCGCTTCGTCACTCGTTTTCTACTTCTGATGTAGCCGACTGTCTGACAGAAAGGGCGCGGATTGAATTGTTGTTTGTCGATTGCTTGTGGGTTGCGGTAGTGAGGGATGGTTCTCGTTTATCTGCATCCCTATGAATTTCACTTGAATTTCTGTATGGTAGATTGCAAGTTGCTTGCTGGTAGAAACCTATAGGGGCATCCATCAACCTTTTTCTTTTCAGAAAGCAAAACAAACTTAAATAAGATAATTGGTCTTGGTTCTACTTATTGACCCTGTTCGATTGTTCCACTTAATTCAGGTGTCAGGAACATGGACCTGCACAGTTGCAACGAGAACCGTCTGTCTCGCACTTAAATAAGTTGCTGAGCACTACAACATTTATGGAATCCTCGACTCTTGGGTCGCCAATTCTGGCCCGGACACCTACTGATTGGCCGATGACCTTCTATATCAGAATTGATCGCAGGGGGTCTTTGCATACATATCCTCATGTGGGTGGGCCATTTAGGAAATTGCAAGAAGTTTACAATGCCATTGATCGCTATCTTGAGGACCGCCGGCATCCAACAATGTAAACAGTGTTTCTCAGCTCCCAACTTTGTTCTGGATTTTTCATTATTTACTTTCAAATGTGTTGTGTGCACACGCAGCTTATTATCATATCCCAACATGGTTACACAGTACATGCTTTTATGGTGTATAGGCAACAAAACATAATCACAATTTGTACAACACTGATCAGGAAAAGACTGCATGTCCCTAAGCTAGACTAGAAAACTGACAAGTTTGAAAAGTGTACTGGCTTCACTACAACACGGTTAAGTATTAAAGGCATTTTCTATAAGGCGTTTTGAAAAATGCCTTAGATTTTGTTCCTTAGAGGCATTTTTGAAAAGTACCTTCAAATGTCCCTAGTTTCCTAGGCGATTACAGAGACTGCCTCCGATTATGCTCAATCAAAGGCATTCTGAAAGTCGCCTTCCGTCAGGTCTTGCACCACGCCTCACTACATGCATGCAATATATAACTCTACTTCCTGTAGTCAACCATATTACCAGGCACAGCTTGGTGGCAAATTGATTTGCTAGTTATGCAGAGGTTGCCAGTTGTCCACGGCGCTGTTGTATTGTCGGTTCGTTGAGAGATACATTTTTTTACTTCGTCAGAGCCGTTGCATACCAATTTGTTTTGTCCCATACTGCTTAGCGAGAAGAAATTTAGGCTGTTTAAAAGGGGAGCCCTCTGATAACCTGTGTGGAAGATCTCATACAGATGAACTAAAAGACACTGTGTTGTGTGTTCCTACGTTAGGAGGCTCAAGGCAGAGATTATATAATTAATACGAGGACGTGGCCCAGCAGTTAAAAAAAAAACACACGAGAATCGAGTGTGACTGCTCTACTGTACAACGTGGCCGCCCAGCCTGTGTGGCCCGTTGCAGCTGACGAGTCGCTCTGAATATTTGCCCAGTTCAGTTTTATTGGAGGCGTTCTAACCTTTCGAGGCACTTTCTAAAATCGCCTCTAACCATCCGAGGCATTCTTCGAAAGCGCCAACAAACAGCTTTCCCTTCGCGAGTATACTTAGCGTTTTTTAGGAGCGCCACGCTAGCTCTTTGAAGGCATTTTCTTACCATTTCAAGGCATTTAAAAATGCCTCCTAATGTCTACCGTGCTGTAGTGCTTGTGTTTTTTAATTCCTGTTCTGAAACCACTTAAGTAACTTCTATATGTAAGAGAGTTGTTAAAATTAATAGAGCATAAATCATAAGCCTGTCTCAAAATTAACAAAGTAAATGTAGATGGTAACTCTGCTGCCCCATGTACTAAATATTGTTGTAGCGAGACCAAACAAGTTCTGTTAACCGTTGAAACAGTATGATAAGAGCACACTGAGTTGTGAATCTTCATGAAAGATGGATACCTATTTTTAAGAGTTATATGCATTTTGGGAACTTATAGCTGTAAGCACATCAATTTTGCTTTTGATTGCTACCTTGAGCTGTGTTAGAAGCAACTTGGTAGCTGTTTGGCCCCTATCCATGAAACTGAGCAAAGTCCTTTATTATCAGTTTATCACTTTGTATTATCCCCCCTTGTGAGAAAGTACAATCTACTAACTGTATAAATGCTCTGATCTGAATTAGGTTCAAGGAGCAAGATGGGGTTTCTCTAATGGACATTGCTATACGAGAGGCTATGTACTGGCCTGATGGCAGTAGGAGGAACGGCCCAAGATCACAAATGATTGAAGAAAGCCATAGTGAAATGCGTTTATTAGTTCAAGCTTTAGTGGACAAGTATAATGATGATCACAACCGTTTTGGGGTTAGCTTGCTCTCCCTCCCAACCTCACTCTCTGTCCTACTACAGATTATCATATCACAGTTGCTGATCTGACCGATGATGTTATTTTAGGATCTAGCACATGAACTGAAAGATGTTATGAAGTACCAATATATCTCCGAGGGCCATGGGCACTATCATTTCAATTTCACTACGAAGACTAAAAGAGCTGATGCTTTTGGATGTGACACCAACAATCTATTCTTTGCCGAAGTCGAAGTCAAATTTGTGAATGAAGAAGATGAAGAATTGGTTGTCAGCTGTTTCTGTATGGTTAAACCTAATGATAATGGTATGATATACTTCCATCTTAATTGATATTGTTAAAATACATTTTCTGGCCACAGTTCTGGAAGATATACGATGCAAATGTGTTTCTGGTTGTGGTATATCATCTTTAATGTATTTACCTCTTCGTTTTCTGCTTGTATCATGTTATCTTTCATCTCATCCATTATCCTTGAGCTTCACATTTGCAATATCTTAAACTGTTTCATGCACAGTTTTTTTTAACTATCTATTATTATTGTTTTTGTTCCTGGTTGGTTATTTGGCAGTTAAATGATTCCCCCTCTTTTGTAACTTATAAAGGCCACTACTATGGTTGTGTAAATAATGGAAGTGTTCGTATGAAGCACCCCAACAATGCTGCTGCATACACTGGTGGTCACTTGGATTTGCCATCTGGATGTTGCAGTGGAGACTGGATCGACTACGATGAGGATGTATGGTGTTCTATTTCCTGGTGAGCATTAAATTCTTTTGGTGCTGTGTCATTAATTTTTAGCCTTTTCCCTTATTTTACAGGAGAAAGCTGAGGAGGATAATATAAGATATATGTTCAAGGTAGTGGTATATCATGTGCAGTATAGTACGTTTCTACTAACATGATGTTGGTACTTGATTCATTGTTAATCCTTGCCTGTGCATTATTTTTTCTTCAGGGCATGGATGATCCAGAGTTCCTGAAGGAATTCTTAACACTCCCGCCTGGTGCAACACCTATCGTGTAAATGGTGGAAGACTAGGGAGGGCGCTGGAGTGGGATATAAACGGCTGTGTATATTTGGCGAAACCTTTTAATGTTAATATTTCAATTCTGGTGGCATCCTAGTCTTTCAATTCTGGAGGCATCCTAGAGAGTGGTATTGAGAGAGTAAGATGGGCCTATTTATAAAACGTTGTTATATGTTTTCATATATGACATACATATGTACTCCCTCCATTTCTAAATATAAGTCTTTTTTAGAGATTCCACTATATAGACTACATTCGGATGTATATAGACGCCTTTTAGAGTATAGGTTCACTCATTTTACTCCATATGTAAATCTAGTGGAATTTCTTAAAAGACTTGTATTTAGGAACGGAGGGAGTATATGCTTTGCTTGTTAGATTATGTTTGCCTATGTAACAAAAAGAAAATCATAAGCCGCTGCACACCTGAGCGGTAAATCCGAGAGAAGGCTGCACCCCAGCTTTTTGCGATGGATGGCAGCGAGGAGTGAGAATGTAAATGATGTTGCGCTCTGCACATTCCAGTTCTATCAGCGGCAGGAGTTGAATTGATCTAATGTTTGTTAGCTCTTCCTAAGCATGTCTAAGCTAAGACTAACATTTTTTTTGCACATAGTCACTGAAGCAGTTTGCCACAATTAGCAGCTGGACTTGTACAGTAATAATTGAGATAAAAATATGAACATGAGATGACATTGCTCTTCCCGGCTCCAGCTTCAGATACCATTGGTGATATGTGGACCAACATAAAATGATGAGGGTGAAAAAGTCATTAATTAATTATCATAAGTTTGCAACACTTGTCATCCAAATCAACAAAAAAATGTTGTTGCCAGGCGATTCAGGACCGGTTAAAGGTATTAATAATAATTTGCAAAATCCAACCCAAAAAATGCAAAAGGATTTCTGCATTTTGGACTTCTACCTTTGGCTCAGAGCACAAATAAAGGCATCGATTGTTGGCTAAGGCTGCCCGTAATGAAAGTATCGTAGCTAGTATCATGTATGCCAACTACTCCTTCCGTTTCTAAATATTTGTCTTTCTAGAGATTTTAACAAGTGACTGTTAGAAATATGCCCTAGAGGCAATAATAAATTAGTTGATCAATAGATGGTTACGGTTTCCTGACCATGGACATTGGATGTCGTTGATAACGGGATCACATCATTAGGAGAATGATGTGATGGACAAGACCCAATCCTAAGCCTAGCACAAAGATCGTGTAGTTCGTATGCTAACGCTTTTCTAATGTCAAGTATCATTTCCTTAGACCATGAGATTGTGCAACTCTCGGATATCGTAGGAATGCTTTGGGTGTACCAAATGTCACAACGTAACTGGGTGGCTATAAAGGTGCACTACGGGTATCTCCGAAAGTGTCTGTTGGGTTGGCACGAATCGAGACTGGGATTTGCCACTCCGTGTGACGGAGAGGTGTCTCTGGGCCCACTCGGTAGGACATCATCATAATGTGCACAATGTGACCAAGGGGTTGATCACGGGATGATGTGTTACGGAACGAGTAAAGAGACTTGCCGGTAACGAGATTGAACAAGGTATCGGGATACCGACGATCGAATCTCGGGCAAGTACTATACCGCTAGACAAAGGGAATTGAATACGGGATTGATTGAATCCTCGACATCGTGGTTCATCCGATGAGATCATCGTGGAACATGTGGGAGCCAACATGGGTATCCAGATCCCGCTGTTGGTTATTGGCCGGAGAGTTGTCTCGGTCATGTCTACGTGTCTCCCGAACCCGTAGGGTCTACACACTTAAGGTTCGATGACGCTAGGGTTATAAAGGAAGTTTGTACGCGGTTACCGAATGTTGTTCGGAGTCCCGGATAAGATCCCGGACGTCACGAGGAGTTCCGGAATGGTCCGGAGGTAAAGATTGATATATAGGAAGTATGGTTTTGGCCACCGAAAGTGTTCCGGGCATCACCGGTAGTGTACCGGGACCACCGGAGGGGTCCGGGGGTCCACCGGGAGGGGCCACGGGCCCCGGAGGCATACATGGGCCAAGTGTGAGAAGGGACCAGCCCCTAGGTGGGCTGGGGCGCCTCCCCACCAAGGCCCATGCGCCTAGAGAGAAGAGGGGGGCAAACCCTAGGGCAGATGGGCCCTAAAGGCCCATGCCTGGTGCGCCTCCCTCCCCCCCCCACTTGGCCGCCACCCCAGATGGGGATAGGGGCTGCCGCCACCCCTAGGGAGGGAACCCTAGGTGGGGGCGTAGCTCTCCCTCTCCCCCTATATATAGTGGAGGCAAAGGGGTAGCCCAATAGACGAAGTTCTTCTCCTGTTGGCGCAGCCCTACCCCTCTCCCTCCTCGTCTCTCGTAGTGCTTGGCGAAGCCCTGCTGGAGTTCCGCGCTCCTCCACCACCACCATGCCTTCGTGCTGCTGCTGGATGGAGTCTTCCCCAACCTCTCCCTCTCTCCTGCTGGATCAAGGCATGGGAGACGTCACCGGGTTGCATGTGTGTTGAACGTGGAGGTGCCGTCCGTTCGGCACTAGGATCATCGGTGATTTGGATCACGACGAGTACGACTCCATCAACCCCGTTCACTTGAACGCTTCCGCTTAGCGATCTACAAGGGTATGTAGATGCACTCTCCTTCCCCTCGTTGCTAGATTACTCCATAGATTGATCTTGGTGATGCGTAGAAAATTTTGAATTTATGCTACGTTCCCCAACAGTGGCATCATGAGCTAGGTCTATGCGTAGTTTCTATGCACAAGTAGAACACAAGTTGTTGTGGGCGTTGATTTTGTTCAATATGCTTACCGTTACTAGTCCAATCTTGTTTCGACGGTATTGTGGGATGAAGCGGCCCGGACCGACCTTACACGTACACTTACGTGAGACAGGTTCCACCGACTGACATGCACTTGTTGCATAAGGTGGCTAGCGGGTGCCAGTCTCTCCCACTTTACTCGGATCGGATTCGATGAAAAGGGTCCTTATGAAGGGTAAATAGCAATTGACATATCACGTTGTGGTTTTTGCGTAGGTGAGAAACGTTCTTGCTAGAAACCCATAGCAGCCACGTAAAACATGCAAACAACAATTAGAGGACGTCTAACTTGTTTTTGCAGGGTATGCTATGTGATGTGATATGGCCAAAAAGAATGTGATGAATGATATGTGATGTATGAGATTGATCATGTTCTTGTAATAGGAATCACGACTTGCATGTCGATGAGTATGACAACCTGCAGGAGCCATAGGTGTTGTCTTAATTTATTGTATGACCTGCATGTCAATGATAGTGCCATGTAATTACTTTACTTTATTGCTAACCGTTAGCCATAGTAGTAGAAGTAATAGTTGGCGAGACAACTTCATGAAGACACGATGATGGAGATCATGATGATGGAGATCATGGTGTCATGCCGGTGATGATGATGATCATGGAGCCCCGAAGATGGAGATCAAAAGGAGCAAAATGATATTGGCCATATCATGTCACTATTTGATTGCATGTGATGTTTATCATGTTTATGCATCTTATTTGCTTAGAACGGCGGTAGTAAATAAGATGATCCCTCATTAAAATTTCAAGAAAGTGTTCCCCCTAACTGTGCACCGTTGCGAAAGTTCATTGTTTCAAAGCACCACGTGATGATCGGGTGTGATAGATTCTAACGTTCACATACAACGGGTGTAAGCCAGATTTACACACGCGAAACACTTAGGTTGACTTGACGAGCCTAGCATGTACAGACATGGCCTCGGAACACAAGAGACTGAAAGGTCGAGCATGAGTCGTATGGTAGATATGATCAACATGAAGATGTTCACCGATGATGACTAGTCCGTCTCACGTGATGATCGGACACGGTCTAGTTGACTCGGATCATGTAATCCCTTAGATGACTAGAGGGATGTCTATTTGACTGGGAGTTCATAAGATGAACTTAATTATCCTAAACATAGTCAAAAGATCTTTGCAAATTATGTCGTAAGCTCGCGCTTTAGTTCTACTGTTTAGATATGTTCCTAGAGAAAATTCAGTTGAAAGTTGATAGTAGCGATTATGCGGACTAGGTCCGTAAACTGAGGATTGTCCTCGTTGCTTCGTAGAAGGCTTATGTCCTTAATGCACCGCTCGGTGTGCTGAACCTCGAACGTCGTCTGTGGATGTTGCGAACATCTGACATACACGTTTTGATAACTACGTGATAGTTCAGTAATGTTAAACGGTTTAGAGTTGAGGCACCGAAGACAATTTCGAAACGTCGCGGAACATATGAGATGTTTCGAGGGCTGAAATTGGGATTTCAGGCTCGTGCCCACGTCAAGAGGTATAAGACCTCCGACGAGTTTCTTAGCCTGCAAACTAAGGGAGAAAAGCTCAATCGTTGAGCTTGTGCTCAGATTGTCTGAGTACCACAATCACTTGAATCGAGTGGGAGTTAATCTTCCAGATAAGATAGTGATGTTTTCTTTCCAAAGTCATTGTCACCAAGCCGCTAAGAGCTTCATGATGAACTATAAAGGGATAGATATGATAATCCTAGAAATATTCGCGATGTTTGACACCGCGAAAGTAGAAATCAAGAAGGAGCATCAATTGTTGATGGTTGGTGAAACCACTAGTTTCAAGAAGGGCAAGGGCAAGAAGGGATACTTCATGAAATGGCAAATCAGCTGCTGCTCTAGTGAAGAAACCCAAGGTTGAACCCAAACCCGAGACTAAGTGCTTCTGTAATAAGGGGAACAACCACTGGAGCAGAATTACCCTAGATACTTGGTAGATGAGAAGGCTGGCAAGGTCGATAGAAGTATATTGGATATACATTATGTTAATGTGTACTTTACTAGTACTCCTAGAAGCACCAGGGTATTAGATACCGGTTCGGTTGCTAAGTGTTAGTAACTCGAAATAAAAGCTATGGAATAAATGGAGACTAGCTAAAGGTGAGCTGACGATATGTGTTGGAAGTGTTTCCAAGGTTGATGTGATCAAACATCGCACGCTCCCTCTACCATCGAGATTGGTGTTAAACCTAAATAATTGTTATTTGGTGTTTGCGTTGAGCATAGACATGATTGGATTATGTCTATCGCAATACGGTTATTCATTTAAGGAGAATAATGGTTACTCTGTTTATTTGAATAATACCTTCAATGGTCTTGCACCTAAAATGAATGGTTTATTGAATCTCGATCGTAGTGATACACATGTTCATGCCAAAAGATATAAGATAGTAATGATAGTACCACCTACTTGTGGCAGTGCCATGTAAGTCATATTGGTATAAAACGCATGAAGAAGCTCCATGTTGATGGATCTTTGGACTCACTCGTTTTTGAAAAAGATTGATACATGTGAACCATGTCTATTGGTATATACGCATGAAGAAACTCCATGCAGATGGACAGTTTGGACTCACTTGATTCTGAATCACTTGAGACATGCAAATCATACCATATGGGCAAGATGACTGAAAGCCTCGGTTTCAGTGAAATGGAACAAGAAAGCAACTTGTTGGAAGTAATACATTTTGATGTGTGTAGTTCAATGAGTGCTGAGGCACGCAGTGGATATCGTTATGTTCTTACTTCACGGATGATTTGAGTAGATACTGAGTATATTTACTTGATGAAACACAAGTCTGAATTATTGAATGGTTCAAGTAATTTCAGAGTGAAGTTGAAGATCATCGTGACAAGAGGATAAAATGTTTATGATATGATCATAGAGATGAGTATCTGAGTTATGAGCTTTGGCACGCAATTAAGACATTGTCGAAATTGTTTCACAATTAATACCGCTTGGAACACCATAGTGTGATGGTGTGTCCGAACATCATAGTTGCACCCTATTGGATATGGTGCGTACCATGATGTCCCTTATCGAATTACCACTATCGTTCATGGGTTAGGCATTAGAGACAACCGCATTCACTTTAATAGGGCACCACGTAATTCCGTTGAGACGACACCGTTTGAACTATGGTTTGGAGAAACCTAAGTTGTTGTTTCTTAAAAGTTTGGGGCTGCGACGCTTATGTGAAAAAGTTTCAGGTTGATAAGCTCGAACCCAAAGCGGATAAAATGCATCTTCATAGGACACCCAAAACAGTTGGGTATACCTCCTAATTCAGATCCGAAAGCAATAGGGATTGTTTCTTGAATCGGGTCCTTTCTCGAGGAAAAGTTTGTCTCGGAAAGTTGAGTGGGAGCATGGTGGAGACTTGATGAGGTTATTGAACTGTCACTTCAACTAGTGTGTAGCAGGGCACAGGAAGTTGTTCCTGTGGCGCCCACACCAATTGAAGTAGAAGCTTATGATAGTGATTATGAAGTTTTGGATCAAGTCACTACCGTACCTGACAAGGATGCGTACTACTTCAGAGTGGTACAGTAATCCTGTCTTGAAGGTCATGTTGCTAGACAACAATGAACCTACGAGCTATGGAGAAGCGATGGTGGGCCCATATTCCGACAAATGGTTAGAAGCCATGAAATCCGAGATAGGATCCATGTATCAGAACAAAGCATGGACTTTGGTGGATTTGCCCGATGATCGGCAAGCCATTGAGATAAATGGATCTTTAAGAAGAAGACGAACGTGGACGGTAATGTCACCGTCTATGAAGCTCGACTTGTGGCAAAGAGTTTTTCACAAGTTCAAGGAGTTGACTACGATGAGATTTTCTCATGCGTAGCGATGCTTAAGTCCGTCGGAATCACGTTAGCATTAGCTGCATTTATGAAATCTGGTAGATGGATGTCAAAACGAGTTTCCTTACCAGTTTTTCGTAAGGAAAGGTTGCATGTGATACAGTCAGAAAGGTTTTGTCAATCCTAAGGATGCTAAAAGGTATGCTAGCTCCAGCGATCCTTCCATGGACTAGAGCAAGCATCTCGGAGTCAGAATGTACACTTTGATGAGATGATCAAAGATTTTGGGTTTATACAAAGTTTATCAAAAACTTGTATTTCCCAAGAAGTGAGTGGGAGCACTATAGAATTTCTGATAAGTATATGTTGTAAACATATTGTTGATGAGAAATGATGTAGAATTTGTAGAAAGCATATAGGGTTATTTGAAAAGTGTTTTCAATAGAAAACCTGGATTAAGCTGCTTGAACATTGAGCATCAAGATCTATGAGGATAGATCAAAACGCTTAATGGTACTTTCAAACGAGCACATACCTTGACATGATCTTGAAGGTGTTCAAGATGGATCAGTCAAAGAAGGAGTTCTTGCCTGAGTTGTAAGGTATGAAGTTAAGACTTAAAGCTCGACCACGGCAAAAGAGAGAGATAGGACGGATGTCGTCCCCTATGCCTTAGCCATAGGCTCTATACAGTATGTCATGCTTTGTACTGCACCTGATGTGTGCCTTGCCACATGTCTGGCAAGAGGGTACAAAGGTGATCAAGGAGTGGATCACCATATAGCGGTCAAAATTGTCCTTGGAGTAATAAGGACATGTTTCTCGATTATGGAGGTGATAAAGAGTTCGCCGTAAAGGGTTATGTTGATGCAAGCTTTAACACCTATCCGAATGACTCTGGGTAGCAAACCGGATACGTATAGTGGAGCAACCATTTGTAATAGCTCCAAGTGGAGCGTGGAAGCAGCATTTACAATATGACCTAGAGATTTGCGAAGTACATACGGATCTGAATGTTGCAGACCCATTGACTAAAACCTCTCTCACAAGCAAAACATGATCAAACCCCAGAACTCATTGAGTCTTAATCACATGACGATGTGAACTAGTTTAGTGACACTAGTAAACTCTTTGGATGTTGGTCACATGGCGATGTGACCTGTGAGTGTTAATCACATGGCGATGTGAACTAGATTATTACTCTAGTGCAAGTGGGAGACTGTTGGAAATATGCCCTAGAGGCAATAATAAGTTAGTTATTATTATATTTCCTTGTTCATGATAATCATTTATTATCCATGCTATAATTGTATTGATAGGAAACTCAGATACATGTGTGGATACATAGACAACACCATGTCCCTAGTAAACCTCTAGTAGACTAGCTCGTTGATCAATAGATGGTTACGGTTTCCTGACCATGGACATTGGATGTCGTTGATAATGGGATCACATCATTAGGAGAATGATGTGTTGGACAAGACCCAATCCTAAGCCTAGCACAAAGATCGTGTAGTTCATATGCTAACGCTTTTCTAATGTCAAGTATCATTTCCTTAGACCATGAGATTGTGCAACTCCCGGATATCGTAGGAATGCTTTGGGTGTACCAAACGTCACAACGTAACTGGGTGGCTATAAAGGTGCACTACGGGTATCTCCGAAAGTGTCTGTTGGGTTGGCACGAATCGAGACTGGGATTTGTCACTCCGTGTGACGGAGAGGTGTCTCTGGGCCCACTCGGTAGGACATCATCATAATGTGCACAATGTGACCAAGGGGTTGATCACGGGATGATGTGTTACGGAACGAGTAAAGAGACTTGCCGGTAACGAGATTGAACAAGGTATCGGGATACCGACGATCGAATCTCGGGCAAGTACTATACCGCTAGACAAAGGGAATTGAATACGGGATTGATTGAATCCTCGACATCGTGGTTCATCCGATGAGATCATCGTGGAACATGTGGGAGCCAACATGGGTATCCAGATCCCGCTGTTGGTTATTGGCCGGAGAGTTGTCTCGGTCATGTCTACGTGTCTCCCGAACCCGTAGGGTCTACACACTTAAGGTTCGATGATGCTAGGGTTATAAAGGAAGTTTGTACGCAGTTACTGAATGTTGTTCGGAGTCCCAGATAAGATCCCGGACGTCACGAGGAGTTCCGGAATGGTCCGGAGGTAAAGATTGATATATAGGAAGTATGGTTTTGGCCACCGAAAGTGTTCCGGGCATCACCGATAGTGTACCGGGACCACCGGAGGGGTCCGGGGGTCCACCGGGAGGGGCCACGGGCCCCGGAGGCATACATGGGCCAAGTGTGAGAAGGGACCAGCCCCTAGGTGGGCTGGGGCGCCTCCCCACCAAGGCCCATGCGCCTAGAGAGAAGAGGGGGGCAAACCCTAGGGCAGATGGGCCCTAAAGGCCCATGCCTGGTGCGCCTCCCTCTCCCCCCCACTTGGCCGCCACCCCAGATGGGGATTGGGGCTGCCGCCACCCCTAGGGAGGGAACCCTAGGTGGGGGCGCAGCCCTCCCTCTCCCCCTATATATAGTGGAGGCAAAGGGGCAGCCCAATAGACGAAGTTCTTCTCCTGTTGGCGCAGCCCTACCCCTCTCCCTCCTCGTCTCTCGTAGTGCTTGGCGAAGCCCTGCTGGAGTTCCGCGCTCCTCCACCACCACCATGCCATCGTGCTGCTGCTGGACGGAGTCTTCCCCAACCTCTCCCTCTCTCCTTGCTGGATCAAGGCATGGGAGATGTCACCGGGCTGCATGTGTGTTGAACGCGGAGGTGCCATCCGTTCGGCACTAGGATCATCGGTGATTTGGATCACGACGAGTACGACTCCATCAACCCCGTTCACTTGAACGCTTCCGCTTAGCGATCTACAAGGGTATGTAGATGCACTCTCCTTCCCCTCATTGCTAGATTACTCCATAGATTGATCTTGGTGATGCGTAGAAAATTTTGAATTTCTGCTACGTTCCCCAATAGTGACTACATACAAAGCAAAATGAATGAATCTACACCCTAAAATATGTCTATATAAATCTGTATGTGGTAGTCCATTTGAAATCTCTAAAAGACAAATATTTAGGAACGGAGGGAGTAGACAATTTTGATGAGGTGACATAGAATTAAATGAAGAAAAAGAGGTTCGGGTATCATATTATGATACCATATCATAATAAGGCCCGTTCAAAACCTCTCCACCAGCCAGCTTCCACAAAGGCAAACGTTTGTAATCGGTTGATCGGCCGAGTTTCAGCCAGTCGCGTCGCGCGCTACCTTTTTTATTGGTCGAGGACGCTCCCTATGGGCCCGCACCTAGCAACAGCCTTATCCCGTCGCCCTCGTCTTCTTTCTTTGACCTGGACCATGGACAGCGCCTGTGCTTCTAGCTGCGACCCGGACGCCATGGCGGCTGCTGAGAATTCAAGCTTTTGACATCGGCAAGCGGATAACAGCTCGCCACGGTGATGCCATGGCCATGCGCCATCCATACCCCGCCGTCCTCCTCAGCACGACGACGCCATCACTAGGTGCACCTTCCACCCCCATCGTCCTCCTTAGCATGGCAACGCCATGGCCATGCTGCAACCTCAGGCCGCGATGGTTGAACCGACTACGTGCCCTGGGGACGAGATGAGACGAGACGCTTGTTTTGCTGCAAGTCCAGGGGGGCGCGTGCTGGAGCCGGCAATTCACCATGCTGGTACCGGCGGAAAAATTTGTTGGAAACGGCTACAAAATTTGTTGCGCACCTGACGGCACCCCATGCATCTCCAGTGACGTTTGCTACAACCAGCCTTCTAAATTGCTGGAACCGGCTAATGGCGGTGCTGGAACGGGAGAATGAGAATGCTACAACGGTGGCACCCATGGCATCCTACCGGTGATGTTTTCTACAACCGTTGTTTGAAATGCTGGAACCAGGGAGTGTAAATGCTACAACAACATCTCTAGGGGAATTTGCGGCCGGTGTGCTTGAGTGGCTGACATGTGAGATGCTGCAACCTTCAAGCTGAAAGCTAGAACCGGCAACGCTAGGATCTACAAAGGGCAGGGCATGCCGACGTTTTTACTATGACCAGCGATGCTGGCAAGCTACAACGGCGGAGCCATGCTGGAACCATTGCCCAGCCATGCTGGAACGGCGTGCGAGTGTTGGTGCGTCCGACGTCCAAATATGGTACGACCGACGATTCAAAGTGCTACAAAGGGCATATGTTTTTGTTACTACGGCGGTGACCGTGGTGACCATGGAGACCACGCGCCCACAGATGCTGCAACCGCTCTCGCTAGATGCTGGAAATGACATAATGTTTTGCTACTATGGGCGGTGTCCGTGATGACCACAGTGGCGCGACGGCCACAAAACTAGAGGCGGCAACGTCGAGAATGCTACAATGACGACGACCACCTGCTGGAACCCACAACACCATTTTGTTACAACCGTCTCTTTTTGCTGGAACCAGAGTAGATCAAGGCTACGACTGGCGCACGGCGAGTTACAACCAGTGACATGAAATGCTACAACCGACACAATTTTTTGCTGGAACCACGTATAGTGGTTTTTGCAAGTTACTTTTTCGCCTCCATCAACGTTGCAACCGGGGGGCCCCAACGGCGGAGGAGCTGCCACCGACGAGAAGCGGTGCCGCGGCCGGCGGCGGCTACCCATGATTGCAAAGGTCAAGGAGGAAGTGTGGGGGAGCTGCTACCGGCGAGTAGCGGAGCTGGAACCAGCAGCTCAAAAAGGCAACCGGCAACGACGGTGACCGACAATGGTGGCGAGCATCGACGGCGAGGCAAGTCTGGGGAGCTTCGAGCGCCTGGACGGTATTCATGACACTGACGGCAGGTGCTTCGATGGCGGCCACAAGGTGAGCAGTGCCTCGCTGGATCAGAGTCGCCTTTTAGAATGAAGCTGTTTGTTTGGATAGAGGAGGCAATCGAACGGCTGCGTTTAAGTTAATCGGGCGGTGCACGTCCGACCGGCCGAAAGTTTCGGCCGGCGCGCCGGTGCAGAGTGTTGGCCTTCCACAAATCGCTATGTGAAGCAACTCCGAATAGTTCTGCTCCGAGGAGCCCACTTTGCGGAGATGAGAATCCTGCAGTGCAATATTTTCTGCGACTCGGAGCAGCGCCAGCCTAGCTTCGAAAAAGCCAGAAGTTGGAGTTGCGCGGAATGGACAGCAAGAATGCCACCCCGTAGTAGTGCTGGTATTTTTTCTATTATGGGCCAGCCCAATAGCAGTTTCAGAAATTCCTAATAAATCCTAGAGGCCCACGCAGCCCATTCGTGCAAGGCAATAGGTGGAACTAAAGTTTAGTCCCACATTGCTAGTTTAGAGGGAGTTGGACCTCTTTATAAGGGAGGTTATTTCCCCACATGTATGAGCATGAGAACAAGAGGGACATCCACGCACACTCCTCCTCTGCCGCACGCCACGCCATGCCTCGCCTCCCCTCGCCTCGTCGTGCCGTGCCGCGCCGCGGGTTGCGGGAATGAGACGAGCCGATGTCTAAATTTTTGCCACACACGTCTTCATCTCTTCGTTTCACCTTCCGTAGTTGCCCTCTCGCCTAAAAGGGAGGTCGCTCCTCTCAGAGTGACGCACCAGAACTTTTTCGTCACGGACGCCCCGGACTCCGACGACTACTTCCCCGACATCCACGACCTCCTCGACGACATGGCTGGCGAGGACACCAACCCCAAGTCCAGCGCTTCTGCTGCTGTTGCCCCGTACGTGTTCGTCCCCTTTCTATTAGAGGTTCTGCTACAGTTCCTTGTTCTGGTATTTGCCGTAGATATGTTAGACTCTATTTCATATATGCAACTTGCTATACTGTCTGCTCAAGATATGTTTAGTTACGGTTCATATATGAAGATGTTGTTTACCTTCTCTTTGTCAAATCGCATGGCTTGTTTTATCACTGGTATAATAGTCATGCTTTATCTAGAATTTCTGTTAATAAAATCACTCGGTAAATTGCTCATATTTCCAACAATCCAAAAACCTTATTATAGGCAATTTACCCCAAGTGGTTTTGCTGCTTCCATGAGACCTCCTATGTTTGAGGGTATCCACTATAAGAGGTGGCGCGTGAGAGCAGTCTTATGGTTTCAAACCATGAGTTGCTATAACGCCACTCTTGGCAGACCTGAAGGAGAACTTGATGCTCAACAGGCACAAGCTTTTCAGAAAATGGATACTCTGTTTAAGGCTGCTCTCTTGAGTGTTCTTTGTGAGAACATAGTTGATGCTTATGCGTCAATTGACAATGGAAAAGATATGTGGGACACACTCAAGGCCAAGTTTGGGGTCTCGGATGCCGGCATTGAGCTGTACATCATGGAGCAATTTTATAATTACAGGATGACTGAAGAGCGCTCCGTGGTTGAGCAGGCTCATGAGATACAGTCATTTGCTAGAGAACTTGAGCACTTCAATTGCATGCTACCGGACAAGTTTGTTGCCGAGGGTATCATCACTAAGCTTCCTCCTTCATGGAGGAACTTTGCTACCTTACTGAAGCATAAGAGACAGGAGTTTTCCGTTCCGGATCTCATTGATACTCTTGATGTGGAAGAAAAGGCGAGAGCAAAGGACACACGTGCTCGAGGTATTGAGGGAGGATCTAGTGCCAATCTGGTACAGAAGAAAAACTTCCAGTCCCACAAGTTCAAGAACAAGGGCAAGCTTGATGGTAAAGCAAAGTTTGATGGGAAGAACAAGGCTGTACAACACACGAACTTCAAGAAGAAGAGTGACAAGAATAAAGGTGCTTGTCATGTGTGTGGAGATCCTGATCATTGGGCTCCTAGTTGTCCTAATCGCTATGACAAGCGTCATCCTGGGAAAGGCGGCAAGACCGCTAATGTTGTCATTGGAGACACTGACATGAAGGATGTCGGGTATGGTATATTCCCACTATTCTTTCAGTATGTCATTCTCCTGATTGGTTGATTGACACGGGTGCTAATGTGCATGTATGCGGTGATATTTCCATGTTTTCATCTTATCAGACCGCAGGGACTTCAACCGTGCTAATGGGAAACGGTTCAAGTGCTTCTGTTCGTGGTGTTGGCACGGTCGATTTGAAGTTTACTTCGGGGAAGATCGTGCGGCTGAAGAACATGCATTATGTCCCCTCCGTCAATAAAAATCTTGTTAGCGGATCTCTCCTGTGTAGAGATGGCTATAAGCTTGTCTTTGAGTCGAATAAATTTGTAATATCCAAGTATGGAACCTTTGTTGGTAAAGGCTATGAGTCAGGAGGCCTGTTTCGTTTATCCTTATCAGACGTTTGCATAAAGTTGTTAATCATATTTGCAACAATAGTGAATCAAATGTGTGGCATTCACGCCTTTGTCATGTTAACTTTGGTTGCATGTCACGACTAGCGAAGTTGAACTTAATCCCTAGTTTCACCACTGTCAAGGGATCTAAGTGTCAAGTGTGTGTGCAAGCTAAGCAACCTCGTAAGTCTCACATGACTGCGGAGACGAGAAATCTTGCACCACTAGAACTCATACATTCAGATCTATGTGAAATGAATGGCGTTTTGACAAAAGGTGGAAAGAAATATTTCATGACGTTAATTGACGACTCCACTAGATACTGCCGTGTGTATCTTCTGAAATCTAAGGATGAGGCTTTGAACTTTTTCAAGATCTATAAAGCTGAAGTGGAAAACCAACTTGATCGAAAAATCAAGAGGCTTAGGTCCGACCGTGGTGGAGAGTATTTTTCCAATGAATTTGATGCTTTTTGTGTGGAACATGGTATAATCCATAAGAGGACGCCTCCCTACTCACCTCAGTCAAATGGGGTGGCCGAAAGAAAGAACCGTACTCTAACTGATTTGGTTAACGCCATGTTAGACACATTGGGTCTCTCCAAGGCATGGTGGGGGGAGGCGATATTGACAGCATGTCATGTCCTAAATCGAGTCCCCACAAAGAACAAAGAGATAACTCCATTCGAGAAATGGGAGAAGATAATGTTAAAACTCTCTTATCTGCGAACATGGGGTTGTTTGGCAAAAGTCAATGTTCCAATTCCAAAGAAGCGCAAGCTTGGACCAAAGACTGTGGATTGTGTTTTCCTGGGATATGCTTTTCATAGCATTGGCTATAGATTCTTGGTTGTAAAATCTGAGGTACCTGACATGCATGTCGGTACGATCATGGAGTCAAATGATGCGACTTTCTTTGAAGATATCTTTCCCATGAAGGATATGGCTACATCATCTAATCAGGAGATGCCTAGTTCATCGAATCAGGAACCAGTTACAATTACCAAACCTGCCATTTCGATGGAACACTTTGAAAGTCCTGTGGAGGAGAACAATGAAGTTCCTACTAGGAGCAAGAGACAGAGGACAGCAAAGTCCTTTGGTGATGATCTTCTTGTGTATCTCATAGATGATACTCCCAGTTCTATTTCGGAGGCCTATACATCGGAAGATGCTGACTACTGGAAGGAAGCGGTTCGTAGTGAGATGGATTCCATCTTGGCGAATGAAACTTGGGAGATAACCGATCGTCCTTATGGGTGCAAACCTATAGGATGCAAATGGGTATTCAAGAAGAAGCTTAGGCCTGATGGTACTATCGAAAAGTACAAGGCTCGGCTCGTGGCTAAGGGTTATACCCAAAAGGAAGGTGAAGACTTCTTTGATACTTACTCACCTGTGGCTCGACTGACCACTATTTGAGTTCTACTTTCACTAGCTGCCTCACATGGTCTTCTCGTTCATCAAATGGATGTTAAGACTGCTTTCCTAAATGGAGAGTTGGATGAGGAAATTTATATGGAACAACTAGATGGGTTTGTAATAGATGGTCAGGAAGGGAAAGTGTGCAAGTTGCTGAAGTCTTTGTATGGACTCAAGCAAGCACCCAAACAGTGGCATGAGAAGTTTGAAAGAACTTTAACAGCTGCAGGCTTTGTTGTGAACGAAGCTGAAAAATGTGTGTACTATCGCCACGGTGGGGGCGAGGGAGTTATGCTTTGCTTGTGTGTTGATGACATACTGATTTTCGGAACAAATTTGAATGTTATTAAGGAGGTTAAGGATTTCCTATCTCGCTGTTTTGAGATGAAGGATTTAGGAGTGGCTGATGTCATTCTGAACATCAAGTTGTTGAGAGATGATGATGGTGGGATTACATTGCTTCAATCTCACTATGTGGAAAAGATCTTGAGTCGCTTTGGCTATAGTGACTGCAAGCCCTCTCCAACACCATATGATGCTAGCGCGCTGCTTCCAAAGAATCGAAGAATTGCTAGAGATCAATTGAAGTGTTCTCAGATTATTGGCTTGCTTATGTACTTAGCCAGTGCAACAAGACCTGATATCTCTTTTGCTATTAGCAAACTGAGTCGGTTTGTCTCAAAACCAGGAGATGTGCATTGGAAAGCTCTAGAGAGAGTTTTGCGTTATTTGAAGGCACTGCGAATTATGGAATTCACTACACCGGGCACCCAAAGGTGCTTGAAGGGAATAGTGACTCAAACTAGATCTCAGATGCTGATGAGATAAAGGCCACGAGCGGATATGTATTCACTCATGGAGGTGGCGCTATTTCTTGGAAGTCTTTGCAAGCAGACCATCTTAACGAGGTCAACAATGGAAGTAGAACTCACAACACTAGATACAGCTACGGTCGAAGCAGATTGGCTTCGTCGGCTCTTGAATGACTTGCCAGTAGTTGAGAAACCTGTACCAGGTATCCTTATGAACTGTGACAATCAAACTGTGATTACTAAAGTGAGCAGCTCAAAGGATAACATGAAGTCATCAAGACACATTCAGAGAAGGTTAAAGTCTGTCAGAAAAATGAAAAACTCCGGAGTTATTGCATTGGATTATATCCAAACGTCTAAAAATCTGGCAGATCCTTTTACTAAGGGTCTATCACATAATGTGATAGATAATGCATCGAGGGAGATGGGTATGAGACCCACAATATGAGTTGTTCATAGTGGTAACCTATTCTTTGTGATCGGAGATCCCGTGAATTAGATGTGGAAGACAAGCTATTGGTCAACTAGGGAGGAGAGTATCCTTACTGTTAAAAATACCACTCCATGAAGATGCAATACTCTCCTAATCTGCATGGCAGGTTGATGTATATCTTAATGTGTTCTAAGTGGCTCTTTGAAGCAGAGATGTTGTCCTGCAGAACCTCTTTTCAAGAACACACCTATATGAGTCTGATTGTTAAACGTCGCAATCTATGAGAGTAGGGTTCTCTCTAGTAAACTCATGAAAGGTCTCGGAGTATGACGCATAAGCTCCACCCGCGGGGAAGACCCATGGTAGCCACGTATCGGTCAAGGCTTTATGTGAAGCTAGATTCGCAGAAAACTTGCAGTTCAAGGCCCAGTCCACTGTTCAAGTTGCTTACCAGTGTAGCATAGAGTTCTAGGTGGAAGTTCAACTTAACAGTCTCCACTGCAGTACCGGTATATAAAATAGTGTTTTGGAACCAAAGGCAAATTTTGTGTGCCTCTGGGATCTGGTGGGGGATTGCTGGAATTTTGTCTACTATGGACCAACTCAATAGCAGTTTCAGAAATTCCTAATAAATCCTAGAGGCCCATGCAGCCCATTCGTGCAAGGCAATAGGTGGAACTAAAGTTTAGTCCCACTTTGCTAGTTTAGAGGGAGTTGGACCTCTTTATAAGGGAGGTTCTTTCCCCACATGTATGAGCATGAGAACAATGGGACATCCACGCGCGCTCCTCCTCCGCCGCCCGCCTCGCCACGCCACGCCACGCCCTCGTCACGACGTGCCGCGGGAATGAGCTGAGCCGATGTCGGGTATACGAAAGGTCACACAGAAGCTGAAACATTTTTGCGATAGTGGAGTTTGAATGCGAACAGTGCAGCCCTTCGGCTGCTGGCTATTTGCTTCATCTTCGTCTCTTCGTTTCACCTTCCGTCGCCGCCCTCTCGCCTCCTTCTCTTGCGCCTATAAAAGGGAGATCGCTCCTCTCAGAGTGACGCACCAGAACTTCTCCTTCCTCTCGCCACCGGTTCCAATCTCTGCGCTGCTGCTGTCTTCCTCATCCCGGCTTGCGGCGTGCACCGTGAGTCGGGACAGTAGGCCTCTGAAACCGCACCTTTTGAGTCCTGTACGGGAGAAGGGTGATAAGGTTTTTGGGGAGCGCTTCGCGCGACTACTGACTTTTTCGTCATGGACGCCCCGGACTCCGACGACTACTTCCCCGACGACGACTTCTTCCCCGACGTCCACGACCTCCTCGACGACATGGCTGGCGAGGACACCGACCCCAAGTCCAGCGCTTCTGCTGCTGCTGCCCCGTACGTGTTCGTCCCCTTTCTATTAGAGGTTCTGCTATAGTTCCTTGTTCTAGTATTTGCCCTAGATATGTTAGACTCTATTTCATATATGCAACTTGCTATACTGTCTGCTCAAGATGTGTTTAGTTATGGTTCATATATGAAGAAGTTGTTTACCTTCTCTTTGTCAAATCGCATGGCTTGTTTTATCACTGGTATAATAGTCATGCTTTATCTAGTATTTCTGTTAATAAAATCACTCGGTAAATTGCTCATATTTCCAACAAGTAGTACCACCACCGATCGAAATGTTATCTTTTCCTCGCTCAGCCACTCGCCTGCACCAGCTCCTCTGCTCTCGCACAGACCTGACCACAGCTCCTCTGCTCCAACTCTAGCTAGCCGCCACGTCGTCGCCGGCCAGCCGCCGTGACGCCGCCAGTCTTCCACCGCCGCCCCTCGCATCTCCTCCTCTTCCCGCAGGTCCTCCGTCCATAGCCGCCAGTCGTCGCCCGAAGTCCCCATCGATGCTCATAGTCTTCGCCATCTGCTGCAACTCCGTCCATTGTTCGCCGCCGACAGCTGCACGAACTACTTTTGGACGGGCCTGCTGCAAGATCGACGCCAGACAAGCCTTTCCCCCAGCTCAAGACTTGGCCCAACACCATCGGCTGAACATGCCAAACCCATTTACTGTGCTACATACATGAAGAGCAGAGCATGGCCAGCCGAACGAATCGTTCATCCACCGAGAAGTTGGAAGCCATCTAGGAGTTGAGAAGCTAGCTATGTCGGGAAGCCAGTGGAGATCCGAATGGGGCCTAAATGTTACCCATGCATGACAATAAATAAGGTCATCTAAGATACTGATATACGGTACTATGCATTATGGAGGTAGTATCATACACTAGTATCATATGATAATACTAACTTAGGATACTACCCATTACGAGCAACCGGTTTATGGGTTGCAATAGTATAGGGTCATTAATGCCAACCACAAAATTAACTGCTGGTAGAAAACAGGGCTTTGGTTGAGACCTGGGTAAGGGCATTAATCCCGGTTCACTCACGAACCGGGACCAAAGGGGGTATCAGTCCCGGTTCGTGAGGTCGAGGCGCCGGCCGGGCCTTGGGGGCCATTGGTCCCGGTTCGTCCGACCCCTTTGGTCCTGGTTCCAGACATGAACCGGGATGAATGGGGCTCGCTACTGGCGCACCATCATTAGTCCCGGTTGGTGGCTTGAACCGGGACCAAAAGTTGTCCTTTAGTCCCAGTTTTAGCCACAAACCGGGACTAAAGAGATGCCTATATATACCCCCCGCCCTGGCCACGAACAGAGCCACTGCTGTGTTATTTTTGCCAGCCGTGGGAGAGGTTTGTGGTGCTCTAGCTCACCTCCTATGCACATGAGGTGTTCGATGAAATGCCCGAGCCACACTTAAGCTTTCTCCTCTCGAAGCTCCTTGTCCAAGCTCCATTTTCCTCAAGATTTGTCTAGGTTTGGCGGTCCGTCCTATCCCGTCCCCGTCCTCACCGCCGTCCATCGCCCGCGCCGATCTCATGGCCGGCACCATCGTGGTGAGGCTCTTGTTATTATCTTCTTTCTAAAAGAAAAAAAATTCTACTTGTATGATTTAGATAGATGCTTGTATAATTTTCTTACTTTTATTATTGTTTATTATTATATAGTGCAATGGTTTTGGTATCTGCCGCCGTTGGCCCTCATCCTGTCTATAATTCAGATGTTGATGCGGAGCATCCTTCGTTCATCCCCATGGACCTTCCATCGCCTCACCAAGCACCAAGAGGACCCATGACTAGAGCACGAGCTAGAGCTCTCGAGACCGAGGTGACTTCTCTCCTTAGTGATATATCACATGATCCTCTCGAGACATGGCTACTACCTCAATCTGGAATGTTGTGCATGATTAGGTACCAAGAGGACCCTCCCGAGGATGCACATGAAGATGGTCAAGACCCCAAGTCCATGGAAGAAGAGAACCAATGAATGAAGGCAAGAACAGCCTCCAGGCACCGGACATCTGGCAAGGACCCCGGACATCCGGCCCCTGGCGATCGACACGGCCAGGACTCTGCAGAAGAAGCTACAGGGATCGGACATCCGGCGTCCAGCCCGGACATCCGGCGTCCAGCCCGGACATCCGGCCCCCCTCTTCAGAAATCTGGCCAAAATCCCGGACATCTGGCACCAGCGTCCAGGGAGCACAGAAGGTTGCCCCGTTAGCCCGGACATCCGGCCAGCACCCTGGACATCCGGCGCCTCCCGAAGCAAAGGACATCCGGCCCCTCCGAGCGGACATCTGGCGCCGCCCATCCAGAGGACAGAACGACCATCTTCACTAGCCCGGACATCCGGCCCTGCCGACCGGACATCCGATCCCTCGCGAGCCACCGGACATCCGGCCCGACGCCCGGACATCCGACCTTCCTTGTCTGCGCACAGTGTAGGGCCGAGGCCCATGTACCCCTCTTCGCCCCTAGACTATATATACTCCATCCCCACCTACATTTTAGGGTTAGCATTGTGATAGCTCGTTTGAGCTAGAGCATTGCTCATCCGTACCGGATCTACTCCACGTGAGGGACCGTGCCTCTTCGAAGAAGATCCATTCGGATTCAAGGCCTCCATCCGGAGAAGACAATCAAGACCTCCTCACGGAGAAGAACGGTTACTCGTGTATCCTCCCTTTGTTGACTTTGGATCTTGTGTTACCTTATGCTTTCGGTGATCTAGCCCTTGTGTAATCAATTACTTGTCGGTTGAGTGTTTCTCTCATTTCTCCCCGTGATTTCCCTTGTGTTCTTCCGCGCGTTCTTTGTGTTTCCCCGTAGGATCCACTCCAAACGTGAAAGATCGCCCCCTTAGGGTTCCGCCCTACATCATCTTGGTATCATGAGCCACGTTGATCACGTTCTTGGAGCCCCTACCCCGTGTTTTCTAGCTTGATTTTGTTGTTTTCGTCCTAAATCCAAAAATCCCCACCAAAAATAACCCCAATTTTTTTTTGTGATTTGTTGGTGTGATGAAGTTTTGTTGGATTTGATCCATGGATCTGCTTTGCATCGAGTTGATCTAGCTTTCCCCATCTCTCTCGCGATTTGCATCCACCAATTCGTCTGAATTTTGCCCCGAAATTGCAATTTTTCCCGTGGAGTTCATCGTGTTTGTCCCCGATCCAGGTGCCCGGACATCCGCCCCGTGTCCACCGCACATCTGGCAGCCGGCACGGACATCCGGCCCCTAGCAGCAGCAACTCTATCCCCGCGCCCATTTCCGCATACTTTCGCCCAATTTTGCCCCGGTGCCCACGCTTACTTCCGCATACCCACACCACTTTCCACAAGCACCACCACCGCTCACCGCTACCTCCTAGGTCGATTTTGACATGTTTTGGTCCTTGAGATTTTGAGTTGTGGTTCCCGTGTCCTATTGTGTTTCGGCTATATAGGTACGTTTCGACATCAACATCACCACCGCTCATCTCCATCGACTACTCATCATCGCCAAGGACGGTAACTTAGACGACATCTTTGTCATACCTTGCAAATAGATACCCACATGGCCTTACTTTTGCGTAGCTTACCCATCGAGACTAGCCATTCAGTATTGCCGGCAACGTTACTTATGCACATTAGTGATCATACTCCATAGCACACATACCATACCATCGTGGTGCATATCTTGGCATCAACTTGTGTGTCACAAAGTTGTCATCGCATACACAATTGCTATCTTGGTTCGTGATGTTTTGCATAAGAAAAGAGCTCAAAGGTGAAAGAGCCAACCAAGATTTTAAGCAAAGAGGAAAGATAAGCAAAGAGCTTATGAGCAAGAACCATAGCATCATACTACATTAAGATTGTCATACTCGATCATCTTGGATCATAGCACCAAAATACCATACATATAGCATACTTGAGATAGAGGTCGTTGCATTTTTGCCTAGTAGGTTGTGCACAAGTTCCGTATCTGCCTATTGTGCAATCGTGCTAGCGTCTCTCGTGTATTGTGCAACAAGAGCATTTTCGTGGATTCCACATTTTGGCTCACTTTTGGTTTGCACAATCCCACTTATCTATTTGCGTGTGTGTTTCCGTGTACCTCTACTTTCTTGGTCTACTTGTTGCATTTGCAAATTTGTGAATCATTTCCAACATTATTGAAGCTCACTTTCAATTGCATCAAATTTTGTGCCACCATCCTAACCAAGCTCCACCATAAGCTTTTACTTGTGTAGGTGTGATAACTGACAAGAATTGGTACCAATAGTGCTATTTCATTGTCCGCATTTGAGTGAACTTGATTCATCGTCAACATCGGTCAAGGTACATTGGTATAATTTCTTCTCCTTCTACCACTCACATTTTTGCTTGGAATGATGGATAGGACGAGTACTTCTACCAACCCACTCTTCATCGAGCAAGACGACGAAATGTCATCATACGTCACCAAGAGCCAGCTCTTCGGTGCACAACGAGCATTGCATCAAGAGCAGCAAGCTATGAACTAACGCATCGACAACCTCGCCACCGACTTGCGACTCTCCGAGCAATGTACCAATGACTACTTCGACAACAAGCTCGATGCGCACAAGCAAGAGAATGATGCAAGAATGGACGAGATACACGCTTTCTTGGTGAACCGTCCTCCTTATACATCTTCATACTCAAGACAGAGCCACTCAAGTCGACACTCCGACGACTCCTTCTCCGGCTCAAGTACACCATCATCGAACACTCTTCGACGAGCCGCGCGTCAAGACCGTCATGCATCTCGCAACCCGCTACACGACAAGCATTCACAAGAGCAAGTCGTTGAGCAAGTACCTCATCCTCACTCAAACCAAGTCGCTTTTGCTCAAGCTCAAGAATGACAATGACTATGGCGCCAAGAGGAAGAACGAGCGCGTCTACACCAAGAGGAACAATACGCTGAGGCTCAACGTCTTCAGCAACAACAACGAGAAGCGCAAGCTCTTGAGGCGCAATGTGCCCTTCAAGAATCAAGCCGAGCCATTGCAAACCGCAATCGCGAATGGTGCAATCAAGAGGAAGCCCTTCGAGAAGAAATCCAAGAGAGGAACTACCAACCGCGAGTGCAACGTCAAGTTCCTCAAGCTCCTCCACAAGCTTGTCAAGGTCCATCTCAACCTCAAGTTCAACAAGAGCAAGTTGATCATGGACTTCCTCCATGCCAAGAGCAACATGAGGATGATTACCTCACCGTCAAGGGCGTCATCATCACCATCGCCAACAACACAATGAAGAGCAACGCTATGGCAAGCTCAAATTCACCATGCCCAAGTTCAATGGAAGTAATGACCCCGAAGAATACCTCTCATGGGCATTGAAGGTCGGCAAAATATTTCGTTTGCACAACTATGAGGAAGAGAAGAAGATCGCTATGGCATCACTTGAGTTCCAAGACGATGTGCTCATATGGTGGGAACAAGTCCTTGAGCGCCGACAAGCAAGAGGTGAACCTCCAATCACCACTTGGGCTCAAATGAAGGAAGTCATGCGAGCACATTTTGTGCCCACATACTACAACCTCGACCTCTTCAAGAAGCTCCAACTCCTCAAGCAAGGAACAAAGAGTGTTGAAGAATACTACAAGGAAATGGAGATAGCCATGATTCGAGCCAATGTCACGGAAGATGATGAGCACATATTAACCAAAGTTGACACGGAGTTACATATTCAATTTTTAGTTCATGAATAATCAAAGATTGAAGTATGTTTCATTGTTGTACATCTTTTTCGTTTGCACAACTTCCTTGACAGTTCAGAGTAGGGGCACGATTCTTGAATGGACTTAATCATCCCATCAAGAAGATCGCCGATTTCCAACCCTACTCCAACCTCATTGAGCTTGTACATCAAGCGACCAAGGCGGAACATCAAGTGCAAGATGACTTTAAGTACGCCAAGTACTCATCCAAGACCTACAGCTTCTCCAACAACCAAGCTTCAACAACTCCTCCAACCTTTACATCAACCAAGCCTTCTCCAAGCAATGACGACAAGTCAAGTTACAGGAAAACTTCGACAAGTTCAAGTCATCCTCTTCCTACTACAAGCAACTTCAAGCCGCGTGCTTCATCATCTACTCCGACCGATGAGACCATCAATACAAGCTCCTTCAAGTGTTTCACCTGTGGCGGCCGAGGCCACAAGTCCTGTGAATGCACAAACAAGCGCACCATGATCCTCAACGATGATGGCACCTATGACTCCATGAGTGATGAGGATATGGAAGCCCTTGAGCAAGTGGCCATGCACTGGCGCGTGAACGAGGATGAAGATGATCAAGTCTTTTGTGATGAGGATTCGAGCCCCGCTCTCATTGTCTCCATGGTCTTGACTCTTCAACATCAACAAGAAGAAGACCAAAGATGCCACATCTTCCACACAAAGGCCGGCATCAATGGAAGGTCCGTCAAGGTCATCATCGATGGAGGTAGTTGCCACAACTTGGCAAGTGAAGAACTATGCTCCAAGCTTCAATTGGTCAAGAGGAAGCACCCACACCCCTACAAGGTTCAATGGCTAAGTGACTCCGGCACTATATGAGTTGAGCATACGGTCCATGTCTCCTTCAAAATTGGTGCATATGAGGACACTTTGGAGTGTGATGTGGTCCCAATGACCGTTTGCCACCTCCTTCTTGGTCGACCATGGCAATTCGACCGTGGTGTCATCCACAACGGGCGTACCAATCACTATAGCTTCAAGATGAAAGGGAAGGAATATGTGCTACGACCTATGTCTCCTAGTCAAGTGATAGCCGACAAGCAAGCCACCCATCATGGAGAGAAGAGTGAGAAAGTGATCCACCAAAAAGTGAGTGAGAGCCACAA
Organism: Triticum timopheevii; assembly: GCA_963921465.1. Taxonomy (NCBI): domain Eukaryota; kingdom Viridiplantae; phylum Streptophyta; class Magnoliopsida; order Poales; family Poaceae; genus Triticum; species Triticum timopheevii. The sequence goes on along the minus strand of OY997262.1, from coordinate 251,445,748 downwards.
GACAAACTTGAGCGCCTCTTCGCCTAGAGAGAAAAACCTCATACTATTTGCCACAAAAAGTGAGATGAGAGAAGTGTGTGAGAACCCATCGAGTGTGATGCACTTTGTTGTTGTGTGCAAGGATGGGGAACCAAAAACTAACACCTCTCATGAGCTACCTTTAGTGTTTCAATCTCTTTTGCAGGAATTCCAAGATGTTTTCCCCGATGATCTACCTTCGGGTCTACCTCCTCTATGAGGCATTGAGCATCGAATCGACCTCATCCCCGGAGCGCCACTACCAAAGAAAGCTCCATACCGCGTCAACCCGGAAGAAACTAAGGAGATGCAACGGCAAGTACAACAACTAATCGACAACGGTCATGTACGTGAAAGCTTAAGCCCTTGTGCCGTTCTCGTTATACTTGTGCCTAAGCAAGATGGAAGTTTCCGCATGTGTGCTGATTGTAGACCTATAAATGCTATTACCGTTTGCTATAGGCATCCCATTCCTCGCCTAGATGATATGCTTGATGAACTTAGCGGAGCCGCCTTGTTCTCAAAAATTGATCTTAAAAGTGGCTATTATCAAATCCGCATACAAGAGGGTGATGAATGGAAAACTGCTTTCAAAACCAAATTTGGCTTGTATGAGTGGTTAGTTATGCCTATGGGTTTATCGGAAGCTCCCGGTACTTTCATGCGTCTTATGCATTTTGTGCTTCGACCTTATTGATGATATTCTTGTGTTTAGCAAATCCATGAAAGAGCATATTAATCATGTTAGGGCTGTTTTGCAAACGCTTCGCAAGGAACGTCTTTATGCCAACATGAAAAAGTGCATGTTTGGTGTTGACAAACTTGTTTTCTTGGGTTTTGTTGTCTCCTCAAAGGGTGTCCATGTTGACGAATCTAAAATTAAAGCAATTAAAACTTGGCCCCAACCCACCAATTTGCAACAAGTGCGAAGTTTTCTTGGCCTAGCAGGTTTTTATCATCGCTTTGTCAAAGACTTTAGCACTATTGTCGCTCCTTTGCACGCTTTGAGTAAGAAGAATGCTCCTTTTGTTTGGGGATCTTTGCAATCAACCGCTTTTGATGAGCTCAAATCTTTGCTTACTCATGCACCGATTCTTGCTTTGCCCAATTTCGACAAAACTTTTGAGGTTCATTGTGATGCAAGTGGTACCGGAATTGGCGGAGTCTTGATGCAAGAAAAACGAGCCATTGCATATTTTAGTGAAAAACTCTCCGGTGCTCAACTTAACTATCCCATCTATGACAAATAATTGTATGCTTTAGTGCGTGTGCTACATGTTTGGGAACATTATCTTAGACCTCATGAGTTTGTCATCCATACCGATCATGAAATGCTTAAGTACTTAAAAGGTCAAACTAAGTTGAACAAGCGTCATGCCAAATGGAGTGAATTTATTGAATCTTTCCCCTATGTGATCAAGTACATTAAGGGTAAGGAAAATGTAGTTGCGGATGCACTTTCACGCATATGCACGCTTGTCACTAAACTTGAGTTGAATGTTATTGGCTTTGAGCACATAAAAGACTTGTATGCTAATGATCCATCTTTTGCTACTCCTTATGCTAAATGTTTGACGCATACATCTTGGGAACAATATTACATCAAGGATGGTTATCTTATGAGAGCTAACAAACTATGCATTCCCAAGTCTTCTCTTCGTTTGCTCCTTTTGCAAGAGGCTCATGGAGGCGGACTCATGGGACATTTTGGACGTGACAAGACATTCGCCACGCTCTCGAAGAACTACTTTTGGCCCAAGATGTTCCGCGACGTCTCACGCTTCACCAACCGATGCTCTACATGTCGCAAAGCTAAGTCTAAAGCTCAATCCCATGGTCTTTACATGCCTCTTCCTATTCCTTATCAACCTTGGGAAGACATTAGCATGGATTTTGTCTTGGTTTGCCTAGAACTCAAAATGGCAAGGATTCCGCGTTTGTTGTTGTGGACCGATTTTGTAAGATGGCACATTTAATTCCTTGCAACAAGATAGATGATGCTTCACACATTGCTAATCTCTTTTGTAGGGAAATCTTGTGACTCCATGGAGTACCAAAGATAATCGTCTCCGACCGCGACGTCAAGTTCTTGAGTTACTTTTGGAAGACGCTATGAACCAAGCTAGGAATCAAGCTCTTGTTCTCATCCGCATACCATCCTCAAACTGACGGCCAAACGGAGGTGACAAACCGTACACTCTCCACTCTACTTCGTGTGTTGATCAAGAAGAACATCAAGGAGTGGGAGGAGTGTCTACCCATCGCCGAGTATGCCTACAACCGTGCAAGACATTCGACTGCCGGCAAGTCCCCTTTCGAGGTCGTCTACGGCTTCAACCCGTTGTCCCCATTGGACATTCTACCTCTTCCTCTACAAGAGCACACCAACCTCGACGCAAGTGCCCGTGCAAGCTACATCAATAAGATGCATGAGGATACAAGACACACCATCAACCGCCAAGTACAACGACTCGCGACCAAGCTCAACGTCAACAAGCATCCCATGATATTCAGCATTGGAGACCTTGTGCGGCTACACCTTCGCAAGGACCGCTTCCCCTCCAAACGCAAGTCCAAGCTTCTCCCTCGAGCCGATGGACCCTTCAAGGTGCTAGCACACTACAACAACAACGCTTACAAGATCGATCTCCCACGCGACAAGTACAACGTGAGCGACATCTTCAACGTGTCCGATCTCTCCCCGTACCATGGTGATGAAGATTTCGATCCGAGGTCGGATCTTTCCCAAGGGGGGGGGGGAGATGATGCGGAGCATCCTTCGGTCATCCCCATGGACCTTCCATCGCCTCACCAAGGACCAAGAGGACCCATGACTAGAGCACGAGCTAGAGCTCTCGAGACCGAGGTGACTTATCTCCTTAGTGATATATCACATGATCCTCTTGAGACATGACTACTACCTCAATCCGTAATGTTGTGCATGATTAGGTACCAAGAGGACCCTCCCGAGGATGCACATGAAGATGGTCAAGACCCCAAGTCCACGGAAGAAGAGAACCAACGGAAGAAGGCAAGAACAACCTCCAGGCACCGGACATCCGGCAAGGACCCCGGACATCCGGCCCCTGGCGATCTACACGGCCAGGACTCTGCAGAAGAAGCTACAGGGACCGGGCATCTGACGTCCAGCCCGGACATCCGGCCCCCTCTCCGGAAATCCGGCCAAAATCCCGGACATCTGGCAGCAACGTCCAGGGAGCACATAAGGTTGCCCCGTGAGCCCGGACATCCGACCAGCACCCCGGACATCCAGTGCTTCCCGAAGTAACGGACACCCGGCCCCTCCGAGCGGACATCCGGTGCCGCCCATCCAGAGGACAGAACGACCAACTTCACTAGCCCGTACATCCGGCCCTACCGACTGGACATCCGGCCCCTTGCGAGCCACTAGACATTCGGCCCGACGCCCGGACATCCGGCCTTCCTTGTATGCGCATAGTGTAGGGCTGAGGCCCATGTACCCCTCTTCGCCCCTAGACTATATATACTCCATCCCCACCTACGTTTTAGGGTTAGCATTGTGATAGCTCGTTTGAGATAGAGCATTGCTCATCCGTACCGGATCTACTCCACGTGAGGGACCATGCCTCTTCGGAGAAGATCCATTCGGATTCAAGGCCTTCAACCGGAGAAGACAATCAAGACCTCCTCACGGAGAAGCGGTTACTCATGTATCCTCCCTTTGTTGACTTTGGATCTTGTGTTACCTTATGCTTTCGGTGATCTAGCCCTTGTGTGATCAATGACTTGTCGGTTGAGTGTTTCTCTCGTTTCTCCTCGTGATTTCCCTTGTATTCCTCCGTGCGTTCTTCGTGTTTCCCCGTAGGATCCACTCCAAATGTGAAAGATCGGTCCCTTAGGGTTCCTCCCTACATCAGATGTGGTATATATTAATTTTATAACTATTTGTTTCATTTGGTGTCAGTACAACTATGCCTGAAGATGGCTATTGCCATGTGTGAAAGAATGGAGAGCTCCACCCCGCCCACCCCACTGTAACCCTAGCCGCCACCCTCCGGTGATCTCCACCTCCAACCGTGGAAATCACCATCCCTTCCAACCATTCTCTCCGGTGTCCTGGTTTACCCCCTGGGGGTATCATCTCCATGGCGATGCAGGCTTCCATTGCTCTGGGTTTTGACTTCTCTCATGGGATGGGTCTCTCACGAGAGATCTGGAGATCCATGAGGCGCACGGTGCACCCCCAATGATGACTCTGGTCATTTCATCATGGTGGTTTATTTTGCAAGGCATAATTTCCTCCTATCTGAGGAGAATGTTGCCCTAGCTCTTGAGGCGGCATTTGGTGGATATTGTTCTTCATTGAAGGTATCATGTTTATGTCATCGTGTTTTCTCTTTTCATGTCTCATGCAAAGAGGTTGGTTTTTCATCTTGCATCAAGGCAATCATGTCTGCCCTCAATTCAAGTGCCATTTTCATCTCTAGGGTCATGGAGGGCCAGATTGGACCAAGGAGTTTAGATCTTGGCAACATGAATGCAATGAGGAATGGATCCTAGTTATCCCATCTAAGCGGAGGGAACTTCTAGGTCTAGCTGCTATGCTGCATGCCCCAACAAAATCCTCTTTGCGTTCCAAGGATGGTAATCATCCTCGCAAGAGTTTGCGTTTTGCTACTTTTCTTAATTATGATGCATGCAAAGGTTATCGTTATAATGCCTCTGCTGAAGACATCACTACGGTTCAGCAAGATGCGGGTTATACACTGTATCCTCAAGAATTGATAGTCTCAAATGGCAGTTTATTATCCCATGAACATGTTTCACAAGTTGATAGCTCGCCACCGGTGGCCTCCTCACCGGAGTCGGCATTGGGATTATAGTTTGGATCTGTTTCACCAGCTGCCCGCCTTTCTCGGGATACAGTTTCTGATAATAACCGTAGGATAATCTTTTCACCTGATATTTTGTCTCCGTCACGCTTCCTTCTCTGGGCTCTATGCAATATCCCTTAGTTCTCTAGGATGATGACTCTAACGATGATGGGCTATGCTCTACCCCTCCTAGTACCTTACTGGGCCCTGGCACCCCAGTCAGCCCGGTTCAATTGCCAAACAAGTCACCTTTGGAAATTGTTCGTGATTTGCAAGGTTTAGATGAAGTTGTCGAAGATATTGCTGCACAAGTTTGGGATTGCCCACGCTGTTTGGGTATGGGACATACCTTGGACCGGTGCATGAAAAAAGTACATTGTCGTCATTGTTTCCGGCTCGGTCACGTTAAAAAAGGTTGCTCGTGGTCACCTCCTAATTTAAAGATTTTGGTTCCCAAATGTAGCAGCCCACCTACCAACCTCGAGTCCCGCGCCTTCAAGCATACCTCGGACCCTTCGTGCTCCCAAATAGTGCCAAGATCCCCTGCCAAAAACCCTGCCTCCCCTGCTCTGCAGCCTGGTTATTCCACATCTCCATCATCAAGCTACACATCACCCAATAGCTGTGCACCGCCTCCATCGTCTTTGCCCATGGCGACTACGAGCTCGATCCGTGGCGGTTCTTGCCGGCGGGTCATGACATTGTGGATGCTAGTCCACATAGGCTACCTTGCATGGTCTACGTGTCGGCACGCTCCCCTCCCCGCCGCCATGAGTCCTACATGGTGGGGATTGTCGAGCCCATCCCTCAGCCAGAGGATGTGCCTCTCCTCCGCCAACAGGTCAGAGATTTCATAATCGATGAGCTTCAGCTGCCAGTGTTATCCTCTCAGACTTGGTTCCAAGGTGTTGGGTTATATCAGATGCAAGACCCAGTTATTCGTAGCGCTTTGGTTAATCATCCGCCCTGGCCGCTTGGTCTAGATCAGCATGGAGAAGAGATCTTTGTTAGATTCATTAACCATGATGATGGGGACGGTTTTCGAGCTTTACATGGACATAGAACAGGTTGGCTCATGTTTATTGGTGTTCCCCTTGATTACCGCAATGAAGAGATCCTTTCTGAGGTTGTGGGTACTTTCGAACAATTTCACTATTGGAATCATGAGGATGATCCTTTGGCCCGTTCTTTGGTCTATGTATCTTTACCTAATAATCTGCTTGTGCCAAAGAGACGTTGTTTTTCGTAAGTTTGCTAATGTTGGAGGTGCTGTTGTCTCATGGACCGCCTCTTGCCACATCCTCACTACTGCTTTTGCTGAACAATTACCTCAAGATGAAGATGTGATGCCCATTGATGGTAATCCTCATCCCATGCCCGGACAGCTTCAGCCCAATGAGAACTTCTAGGCAGTGCCACCCTACCCTTCACTTGGCTGGAATGATATTCCTCAGCAATGGCACCATGATCAGCCACAACAACATCAGGATGAGCCGCAAGATCGATGGGGTGCTTGGGATGCACCAGGTGAGGAGCCTGCTAATGAGCAGCCACAGGTGCAGCAGGATCAAGCTTCAATGGTTTTAAATCCTTCAATGGGCTCCAATGACTCCTCCCAGCAAGACAACCAGTTTATGGTTGATGGTCCCCCAGTGGGTCATGCTCATGTGATTGAGCCAGTTCAGGTGGGAGATGGGCCTGTTGGCCCACTTATTCAGAATCTTGAGGAGGAGGCAGTTGCTGTGAATGACCCTATTGGCCCCAATTCAGCCACACAACTTGCCTGCAACAGAGATCTTTGTTCAAAATATTCAGGATGATAATGTGGTTGATGCCCATATGGATGAGAACCAGCTTCTGGAAGACCTTCCTATGCCTGAGCAAAATAACAATCTAGCCATTGTTCCTTACCAGCCACCTCTGCAGCCACCTCTCTTTGTTGGAGCTGCCAGGATTGTGTATGGCCCAGTTTTACCACCTGAGATGATCTGGAAGAGATCTTTTGAGTCACTGTTGCCCTCTTTTTTGACTTCTAATCTGCCCAGAGAGATGCCAATTATGGTTGATAGTTTTTCACTGAAGAGAACTTGGCTGCAGCTGTTACTGAAGATTTGCACTTCTCCTGCCCCCCTGTTCAGTTGCAGAGTCAGCTCCAGTACTTGCCTCTGTTGCCCTCCCTTTCTAGGTCGGTAACACGCAAGTTGACTTTTGGAGATGAACCATCTAGTCTTCCCAAGCAATCAGCTCCTGTGGATAATGTGCAAGCTTCACTCACTTTTGTGGGTGCTTCTACTGCTACAAAGAAGAGAGCCAGGAAGCCTAAAGCTCTGGTGACTCCTAGGGCCGACTTTTCTGAAAGAAGAATGACTCGCAGCGCTACAAAACTATAGGGATACAAGCTAACTTCTGCAATTCCAGTTAAACCTCGGCCGCCAAGACAGCCACGTGCGAAGAAGCCCAAGCTCCAGGAGGCCAATGATCCACTGCCCAGATCCAAGGTGTCAGATGATGGCCCTGCTCCCATTCCTATCATTGTTATGCGGAACCTTGGAGCTTCCTTGGGCATCCTACCTGAGAAATTATTTGTGGAGAAGCTTATGGCTGAGCCCAAGAAGACTCAAAGCAATGATGTGCCCCATGATAAGCGAACTCTGTTGCTATAGTTCAGTGAGGCAGGCCCTTTGTCCTGTCATTTATTTTCTCTTAGGTTTTTCTGTGTCCTACCCGACTTGTGTGTCTGCTTTGTGGGCTCTGAGGATATCCTAAACTATCTTTGGCAGTGTTCTGGTTATGTTGTGTGCCAATATTATTATGTGATACTGTGTTTGGCTCCTTATCTTACTTTGTTTTATAATGAGTACATCTATTAATAAGGATTGGAAAGTACTCTACTGGAATGTCAGAGGCCTGAGTTCTGAAATTAGACAAAGGGCTGCGAGAGCCAAAATTAAGGAAAGCCAATGTTTTGTTGTTTGCTTACAGGAAACAAAGTGTGATTTCTTTGATCAGAGATCTATCAGGAAATTTTTCCCTAAAAGATTTGATAACTTTGCATATTCTCCTTCTGTTGGTGCTTCTACAGGTATTATTGTGCTTTGGTGCTCCTCTGCTTTATCTGGTACCCTAGTTGACATACAAAGCTTTGGCATCATCATATATTTCACCTCAACCCATAATAATCAAGCTTGGACTTTGGTTAATGTTTATGGACCTTGCCAGGGTGAACTTAGAGACTCTTTTGTGCATTGGTTATATCACATTCAGATCCCACAAGATGATCTCTGGTTATTTTTAGGGGATTTTAATTTCATCAGATCTATGGATAACATAAATATGCCAGGAGGTGGTATCAATGATAGGTTCATTTTTATTGAAATTGGCCACTTGGGTCTCATTGAGTTGCCTTTAAAGGGAAGATCATACACTTGGTCAAATATCCAGGAAACACCTCTTCTGGAGCAGCTTGATTGGTTTTTTACCACACCAACTTGGATTGTGGAATACCCTAATACAATGGTGTACCCTTTAGCTAAGACTAGCTCTGATCATGTGCCATGTGTGGTCTCCATTTCCACCTCCATACCCAAAGCAAGGATTTTTCGTTTTGAAAATTATTTGGTGGACATGCCAGGGTTTATGGAGTGGGTTCAACTTTCTTGGTCTGCCCTCACAAAAAAGACTAATTCTGTTGCCATTCTCACTGAAAAGTTCAAAAGGCTAAGGATAGATCTTAATAAATGGCATACAGGTTTATCTAGACTAAAACTTCTGATGAATGCATGTAATGTAGTTATCCTTGCCTTTGATAATTTGGAGGAGCAAAGACCCCTATATAGGCCAGAATTCAACTTTAGAAAGATTGTTAAGTTACACCTTGAAGAACTTCTGCATCTTCAGTACATCTATTGGAAGCAAAGATGCACAATCATATGGATATAAGTGGGGGAAGAGAACTCCAAGTTCTTTCAAGCAATGGCTACTAAGAGATTTAGAAGGAATTCTATCTCAAGTTTAATTAATGATGATGGTATGTCTTTGTCCTCTCACAATGCTATGGCTGGACTTCTTTGGTCTTCATATAAAGATAGAATGGGAGTTTCTTATGGGATTGATATGTTGTTTGATCTTGAGGATTTGATTCAACCTGTCCCTGGACTTGAGAGTTTGTCAGAGCCTTTCCCAGATGATGAGATAAATGAGGTTTTGAAGCACCTACCCCAAGACAGAGTACCAGGACCAGATGGGTTTACTGGGTTGTTTGTTAAGAGGTGTTGTCATATAATTAAGGATGATTTTCTCAAGTTATTTTCTGACTTCTATGAAGGAAGAATTTCCCTTAAGGTATAAATGGGTCCCTAGTGACACTCATTCCCAAGATCTTATCTCCTGAGGAGCCAAATGATTACAGGCCAATTTCTCTCAGAAATACCTGCCTCAAATTCCTCACTAAACTTCTGGCAAATAGACTACAGAAAGTTATTCTCACATGCATTCACAAAAACCAATATGGTTTTCTTAAATCAAGGTCTATCCAAGACTGCATTGCCTGGAGTTTAGAATATATTCATCAGTTTCACCAATCTAAGAAGCCAATTCTTATTCTTAAGCTTGATTTTGCTAAAGCTTTTGACACTATTGAACATGATCTGATCTTGTTATGTTGAAGTACAAGGGTTTTGATGCAAAATGGATCGGTTGGATTAAGGAACTCCTCTCTTTTGGATCTTCTTCCATCCTGCTAAATGGTGTACCAGGCAAACATTTTAATTGCAAAAGAGGTGTAAGACAAGGAGATCCTTTGTCACCCTCCTCTTTGTTATTGCTGCTGATCTGCTACAATCTGTGGTCAACCAAATGCTGCAGCAAGGTTTACTCTCACTCCCAATACAATATAATGACCTAGACTTCCCAATAGTTTAGTATGCAGATGATACTTTGTTGATTGTTCAAGCTGATGAGACCCTACTGATTACTCTAAAAAATATGTGATTGCTTTCTCTAAATCAACTGGTTTAAAGGTCAACTTTCATAAGTCTTGCATTTTGGCAATAAATGTTGCAGATGAGGAAGCAACCAGATTAGCTGCAATTTTTTGGCTGCCAGGTTGGAACTCTCCCCTTCACCTATTTGGGTTCGCCTGTGGGTACTACAAAGCCCAAAGTTCAAGATCTGGTGCCTGTTGTTGACAGTATTGAAAGGAGGCTCTCTGCTAGTTCATGTCTGCTTTCCCAAGGTGCAAGATTACAGCTTTTACAGTCTGTCCTCTCCTCTATGCCCATTAATTTCCTTTGTAGTCTTCGTTTACCAGCTGCTATTATTAAACAACTGGAAAGTATAATGAGGCAATGCTTATGGAGAGGAAATTCGGATACCCCAAAGCAGTCTTTAGCAGCCTGGCCAATGGTCTGTAAACCTAAAGATAAAGGGGGCATGGGTATCATCAATCTTGCTGTTCAGAATAAAGCTTTGCTCACTAAGAATTTACACAAGTTCTACAACAAGGCTGATATATCTTGGGTTTCTTTGATTTGGGACACTTACTATAATGGAGTGGTTCCCCGTGCAACAGTATAATGTGGCTCTTCATGGTGGAGGGACATCATGAAGTTAAATGAGGTTTATAGATCACATTTTGTTATCACAATAAATGATGGGAACAACTCTCTGTTCTGGCGTGATACTTGGAACTTGGATGGATGTCATCTGCCTATAAAGGACAGATTCCCAAGGCTGTTCTATTTTACACTTGATGACACGATTTCTGTCAGGGATTTTATTGATGATTTTGATATTGCCACTTATTTTCAGTTACCCCTATCCCATGAGGCAATGGGTGAGCTATTATCTCTTAGTGCTGCCTTACATGGATTGGAAAGAAGCCCCATGAATCTAATTCTTGGTGTTGGACACCTGGTAAAGGTTCTTACTCTGCTAGAAGTTTTTATACTCTGGCACATGCACATCTACCAGATGATGATCCCTGTAAATGGATTTGGAAGAGCAAGTGCACTATGAAAATAAAGGTTTTTGCACGGTTAATGTTAAATGATAGGCTCAATACAAGAGATATGCTTCTTAGAAGGTATTGGAGGTCTGAGGAGGATGACAATTTATTCCCTATGTGTGCGACTCACTTGCATGAAGACAGAGATCATCTCTTTTTCAAGTGTACTTTCAGTACTAGCGTTTGGAACTATCGGCAGATTACATGGTCTACGGGGCTATCTCCTAGAGAATGTATTTTGGCTGCTAAGAGGAGTTTTCAGTACCCCTTTTTCTTTGAAGTAGTTTACCTTGCCACTTGGAGCATCTGGACTACAAGAAATGATAGATTTTTCAGGCACATCCGACCAACTTTTGGGGGATGGAAGGCCAAGTTCATTCATGACATCACCCTGCACTCCCATTGGATGAAGGATTCGATCAAGCCTCTGCTCCTTCATTGGATCAATGCCCTGCCATGATCCAAGTGACATGTCATATCTTGTACATTTGTATATATTGTTGTTGTATCACTGGTACGCGTTGGTGCTATACAAACGGTTTTTAACCCCTTTCTGTGATGGCGCTCGGAACCGTCAGCTAGTGAGTGTGGGCGATAGGGGGGGGGTCCTTCCCACACGACCCAGAAACTGCCGGGGATAGGGAGCCTTGAAGCATGGAGTTGCCCCTCTATAACTGTTTCCGATGTCTTGCATATCCAAAACGATTCATCCTTGCTACTCGTTTGTGCTGGCATTGCCATCGCAGTCGGAGTTTTGTGGTTTTTACCTAAACCGAGGCAGATTCCAGGCACATGAGTTTTCTAGGCACGTACCAAACTGGATCTACGTTTACGATGCCTGGCACATCACAAACAGTTCATGATTACAAACCGTGTACGATAGGTAGACATTCACACACATTTAGTTTTCCCACATCGTATGTGATAGTGTCTGACATCACATACGCTTGGCAAACAGCAACAGTGTGCATTATTACACACGTTTCTGTTGGGGAACGTAGTACTTTCAAAAAAATTCCTACGCACACGCAAGATCATGGTGATGCATAGCAATGAGAGGGGAGAGTGTGTCCACGTACCCTCGTAGACCGAAAGCGGAAGCGTTATGACAACGCGGTTGATGTAGTCGTCTGTCTTCATGATCCGACCGATCCAAGTACCGAACGCACGGCACCTCCGAGTTCTGCACACGTTCAGCTCAATGACGTCCCACGAACTCCGATCCAGCAGAGCTTTGCGGGAGAGTTCTGTCAGCACGACGGCTTGATGACGATGTTGATGATGCTACCGACGCAGGGCTTTGCCTAAGCACCGCTACGATATTACCGAGGTGGAATATGATGGAGGGGGGCACCACACATGGCTAAGAGATCAATGATCAATTGTTGTGTGTAGAGGTGCCCCCTTCCCCCGTATATAAAGTAGCAAGGGGGGAGGCGGCCGGCCTAGGAGGAGGGTGCGCCAAGGGGGGGAGTCCTACTCCCACCGGGAGTAGGACTCCTCCTTTCCTTGTGGGAGTAGGAGAAGGGAAGGAAAAAGGAGAAAGAAGGAAGGGGGCGCCCCCCTCCCTAGGCCAATTCAGACCAGTCCATGGGGAGGGGTGTGGCCACCCTTTGAGGCCTTTCTCTCCTTTCCCGTATGGCCCATTAAGGCCCAATACGAATTCCCGTAACTCTCCGATACTCCAAAAAATACCCGAATCACCCGGAACCTTTCCGAAGTCCGAATATAGTTGTCCAATATATTTATATTTACGTCTCGACCATTTCGAGACTCCTCGTCATGTCCCCGATCTCATCCGGGACTCCGAACTACCTTCGGTACATCAAAACACATAAACTCATAATATAAATCGTCACCGAACTTTAAGCGTGCGGACCCTAAGGGTTCGAGAACAATGTAGACATGACCGAGACACGTCTCCAGTCAATAACCAATAGCAGAACCTGGATGCTCATATTGGCTCCTACATATTCTACGAAGATCTTTATCAGTCAAACCGCATAGCAACATATGTTGTTCCCTTTGTCATCGGTATGTTACTTACCCGAGATTCGATCGTCGGTATCTCAATACCTAGCTCAATCTCGTTACCTGCAAGTCTCTTTACTCGTTCTGTAATACATCATCCCGCAACTAACTCATTAGTAACAATGCTTGCAAGGCTTATAGTGATGTGCATTACCGAGTGGGCCCAGAGATACCTCTCCGACAATCGGAGTGACAAATCCTAATCTCGAAATACGCCAACTCAACATGTACCTTCGGAGACACCTGTAGAGCTCCTTATAATCACCCAGTTACGTTGTGACGTTTGGTAGCACACAAAGTGTTCCTCCGGTAAATGGGAGTTGCATAATCTCATAGTTGTAGGAACATGTATAAGTCATGAAGAAAGCAATAACAACATACTAAACGATCAAGTGCTAAGCTAACGGAATGGGTCAAGTCAATCACATCATTCTCCCAATGATGTGATCCCATTAAGCAAATGACAACTCATGTCTATGGCTAGGAAACTTAACCATCTTTGATTCAACGAGCTAGTCAAGTAGAGGCATACTAGTGACACTATGTTTGTCTATGTATTCACACATGTATTATGTTTCCGGTTAATACAATTCTAGCATGAATAATAAACATTTATCATGAAATAAGGAAATAAATAATAACTTTATTATTGCCTCTAGGGCATATTTCCTTCAGTCTCCCACTTGCACTAGAGTCAATAATCTAGTTCACATCATCATGTGATTTAACACCAATACTCATATCTGTATATGATAAAGACCCATAGTTCACATCGTCATGTGACCAACACCCAAAGGGTTTACTAGAGTCAATAATCTAGTTCACATCGCTATGTGATTAACACCCAAAGAGTACTAAGGTATGATCATGTTTTGCTCGTGAGAGAAGTTTAGTCAACGGGTCTGTCACATTCAGAGCCGTATGTATTTTGCACATATTCTATGTCTACAATGCTCTGCACGGAGCTACTCTAGCTAATTGCTCCCACTTTTAATATGTATCCACATTGAGACTTTAGATTCATCTGGATTGGTGTAAAAGCTTGCACCGATGTAACTCTTTATGATGAACTCTTTTATCACCTCCATAATCGAGAAACATTTCCTTAGTCTTTACTAAGGATATTCTTGACCGCTATCCAGTGATCTACTCCTAGATCAAAATTGTAGTCCCTTGCCAAACTCAGAGCAAGGTATACTATAGGACTGGTACACAGCATAGCATACTTTATAGAACCTATGTCTGAGGCATAGGGAATGACTTTTCATTCGCTTTCTATTTTCTGCCATGGTCGGGTTTTGAGTCTTACTCAATTTCACACCTTTGCAACACAGACAAGAACTCTTTCTTTGTCTATTCCATTTTGAAATACTTCAAAATCTTGTCAAGGTATGTACTCATTGAAAATCTTATCAAGCATCTTGATCTATCTCAATAGATCTTGATGCTCAATATGTAAGTAGCTTTACTGAGTTCTTCCTTTTGAAAAACTCTTATTCAAGTATCCTTTTATGCTATTCAGAATTTCTATATCATTTCCAAACAACAATATGTCATCTACATATAGTTTTAGAAATGCTACAGAGCTCCCACTCACTTTCTTGTAAATACAGGCTTCTCCAAAAGTGTGTATAAAACCATATGCTTTGATCAACTCATCAAAGCATATATTCCAACTCCGAGATGCTTGCACCAGTCCATAGATGGATCGTTGGAGCGTGCCCATTTTGTTAGCACCTTTAGGATTGACAAAACCTTCTGGTTGCATCATATACAACTCTTCTTTAATAAATCCATTAAGGAATACAATTTTGACATCTTATTTGCCAGATTTCATAAAACATGGTAATTGCTAACATGATTCGGACAGACTTAAGCATCGATACGAGTGAGAAAATCTCATCGTATTCAACACCTTGAACTTGTCGAAAAAGTTTTTGCGACAAGTCGAGCTATGTAGATAGTAACACTACTATCAGCGTCTTCTTCCTCTTGAAGATCCATTTATTTTCTATGGCTTGCCGATCATCGGGCAAGTCCACCAAAGTCCACACTTTGTTCTCATATATGGATCCCATCTCAGATTTCATGGCCTCAAGCCATTTCACGGAATCTGGGCTCATCATCGCTTCCTCATACTTTGTAGGTTTATCATGGTCTAGTAACATGACTTCCAGAACAGGATTACCGTACCACACTGGTGTGGACCGTACTCTGGAAGACCTACGAGGTTCTGTAGTAACTTGATTTGAAGTTTCATGATCATCATCATTAGCTTCCTCACTAATTGGTGTAGCAATCACTGGAACTGATTTCTATGATGAACTACTCTCCAATTCGGGAGAAGGTACAATTACCTTATCAAGCTCGACTTTCCTCCCACTCACTTCTTTCGCGAGAAACTCCTTCTCTAGAAAGGATCCATCTTAGCAACGAATATATTGCCTTCTGTGATAGAAGGTGTACCCAACAGTTTCCTTTGGATATTCTATGAAGATGCACTTCTCCGATTTAGGTTCGAGCTTATCAGGTTGAAACTTTTTCACATAAGCATCGCAGCCCCAAACTTTAAGATACAACAACTTTGGTTTCTTGCCAAACCACAGTTCATAAGGCGTCGTCTCAACGGATTTTGATGGTGCCCTATTTAAAGTGAATGCAGCTGTCTTTAATGCATAACCCCAAAACAATAGTGGCAAATCGGTAAGATACATCATAGATCGCACCATATCCAATAAAGTGTGGTTATGACGTTTAGACACACCATTACACTGTGGTGTTCCAGGTGGCGTGAGCTGTGAAACTATTCCACATTGTTTTATATGAAGGCCAAACTCGTAACTCAAATATTTTCCTCCGCGATTAGATCGTAGAAACTTTATTTTCTTGTTATGATGATTCTCCACTTCACTCTGAAATTCTTTGAACTTTTTCAAATGTTTCAGACTTGTGCTTCATTAAGTAGATATAATCATATCTGCTCAAATCATTTGTGAAGGACAGAAAATAATGATACTCGCCACAAGCATCAACACTCATTGGACTGCATACATCGGTATGTATTATTTCCAACAGTCAGTAGCTCGTTCCATTGTTCTGGAGAACGGAGTTTTAGTCATCTTTCCCAAAAGGCACGGTTCGCAAGTATCAAATGATTCATAACCAAGTGATTCCGAAAATCCATCTTTATGGAGTTTCTTCATGCACTTTACACCGATATGACTGATACGTCTCCAACGTATCTACTTTTCCAAACACTTTTGCCCTTGTTTTGGACTCTAACTTGCATGATTTGAATGAAACTAACCCGGACTGACGCTGTTTTCAGCAGAACTGCCATGATGTTGTTTTATGTGTAGAAAAGAAAAGTTATCGGAATGTCCTGAAAATCCATGGAGGCACTTTTTGGAATTAATAAGAATTTCTGGGCGAAAGAAATACACCAGGGGGGCCAGGGCCTGTCCACGAGACAGGGGGCGCCCCCTGTAGGGCACGCCCCCCTATCTCGTGGGCCCCCTGGACCTCCACCGACCTCAACTCCAACTCCATATATTCACGTTCGGGGAGAAAAAAATCCGAGAGAAAGTTTCATCGCGTTTTACGACACGGAGCCGCCGCCAAGCCCTAATCTCTCTCGGGAGGGCTGATCTGGAGTCTATTCGGGGCTCCGGAGAGGGGGATTCGTCGCAGTCGTTATCATCAACCATCCCCCATCACCATTTTCATGATGCTCACCGCTGTGTGTGAGTAATTATATCGTAGGCTTGCTGGACGGTGATGGGTTGGATGAGATTTACCATGTAATCAAGTTAGTTTTGTTAGGGTTTGATCCCTAGTGTCCACTATGTTCTGAGATTGATGTTGCTATGACTTTGCTATGCTTAATGCTTGTCACTAGGGCCCGAGTGCCATGATTTCAGATCTGAACCTATTATGTTTTCATGAATATATGTGTGTTCTTGATCCTATCTTGCAAGTCTATAGTCACCTATTATGTGTTATGATCCGACAACCCCGAAGTGACAATAATCGGGATACTTCTCGGTGATGACCATAGTTTGAGGAGTTCATGTATTCACTATGTGCTAATGCTTTGTTCTGGTTCTCTATTAAAAGGATGCCTTAATATCCCTTAGTTTCCGCCATGACCCCACTGCCATGGGAGGGTAGGACAAAAGATGTCATGCAAGTTCTTTTCCATAAGCACGTATGACTATTTACGGAATACATGCGTACATTACATTGATGAATTGGAGCTAGTTCTGTGTCACCCTATGTTATAGCTATTACATGAGGAATCGCATCCGACATAATTATCCATCATTGATCCATTGCCTACGAGCTTTTCATATATTGTTCTTCCCTTATTTACTTTTCCGTTGCTACTGTTACAACTACTACAAAAACCAAAAAAACATTTATCTTTACTTTTGCTACCGTTACCTTTATTATCATACTACTTTGCTACTAAATACTTTGCTGCAGATACTAAGTTATCCAGGTGTGGTTGAATTGAAAACTCAACTGCTAATACTCAAGAATATTCTTTGGCTCCCCTTGTGTCGAATCAATAAATTTGGGTTGAATACTTTACCCTCGAAAGCTGTTGCGATCCCCTACACTTGTGGGTTATCGAGACTAATTTCTGGCGCAGTTGCCGGGGAGCATAGCTCGTTTCTCTGAGTCACATGGGATTTATATCTGTTGATCACTATGAAGAACTTTAAAGATGACAGAACTACTATTTTGCCCTCAACTACAAGGGGAGGTAAGGAACTGCCATCTAGCTCTGCACTAGATTCTCCTTCCGTTATTAGTAAGCTTGCGACACCTAAACCTGCTACTGCTATGAATTCTGATATGTCGCATGTTATTGATAAGGATTATGAATTCTCTGTTGATCCTAAGATTATTACTTTAGTTGAATCTGATCCTTTTTATGGCCTTGAATCTGAAATTGTTGTGGCACATCTTACCAAGTTAAATGATATAGCCACCCTGTTTACTAATGATGAGAAGTCTCGCTATTTTTATATCCTTAAGATATTTCCGTTCTCATTAAAGGGTGATGCTAAGACTTGGTATAATTCTCTTGCTCCTAGTTGTGTATGTAGTCCCCAGGATATGATTTATTACTTCTCTGCTAAATATTTCCCTGCTCATAAGAAACAAGCTGCCTTGCGGGAAATATATAATTTTGTGCAAATCAAAGAAGAGAGTCTCCCACAAGCTTGGGGGAGGCTTCTCCGGTTACTTAATGATTTGCCTGATCATCCTCTCAAGAAAAATGAAATACTTGATATCTTTTATAGTGGACTAACCGATGCTTCCAAGGACTACTTGGATAGTTGTGCTGGTTGTGTTTTCAGAGAAAGAACAGTCGACGAAGATGAAATATTATTGAATAATATGTTGACCAATGAAAATAATTAGACTCTTCTTGAGCCAATTCCTGAAGCAATTCCTGAACCAATTGAGCCAACTCCTGAGCCTATCCCTAAACCCACTCCAAAGAAGAGAGGTGTTTTATTTCTCAGTCCTGAAGATATGCAAGAGGCAAAGAAATCAATGAAAGAAAAAGGTATTAAAGCTGAAGATGTTAAGAATTTACCTCCTATTGAAGAAATGCATGGTCTTAATATACCGCCTGTTGAAGAACCACATTGTCTTGATAACCCGACACAGGTAGTAAAGGTAAATTATCTCTATAGATATGATAAAGTTGAAATCCCCCCTACTAAATTTCATAGCCCATGCTTAGATGAATTTGATGACTTTATGGCTAGACAAGAAAGTTTTAATGCTTATGTTGGTAGAGAGTTAAAGAATAATGCTTTTGAGATAGGACATGTAAGTGATAATCTGGCTAGAGTTAAAGATGAACTTCACCTCATTAGCAAATATGCTTCTATGGTTGCTACTCAAGCTGAGCAAGTACTTAAAGCTCAAAATGATTTGCTTGATGAATTAAATAATAAAAATGACTTTATTATTAGGGTGGCTACTAGAACTGGTAGAATGACTCAGGAACCTTTGTATCCTGAAGGCGAGCAGGATTCTCAGAGAAATAATTTAGAGGCACCTAGTTCTTCCAAAAAGAAGAAAAAGAAGAACGATAGAACTTTGCATGCTTCTAGTGAACCTACAGTAGACACACCTGAGAATCCCAATGATATTTCTATTTCTGATGCTGAAACACAATCAGGTGATGAACATGAACCTAGTGATAATGGTAATGATAATGTTTATGTTGATGCTCAACCTAGCAAAAACAATGATGTAGAGATTGAACCTACTGTTGATCTTGATAACCCACAATCAAAGAATCAACGTTATGATAAGAGATATTTCGTTGCTAGGAAGCACGGTAAAGAAAGAGAACCATGGGGTTCAGAAACCCATGCCCTTTCCTCCTAAACCATACAAGTCAAAGGATGATGAGGATTTTGAGCGCTTTGCTGAAATGATTAGACCTATTTTCTTACGTATGCACTTAACTGATATGCTCAAAGTAAATCCTTATGCTAAGTATATGAAGGATATCATTACAAATAAAAGAAAGATACCAGAAGCTGAAATTTCCACCATGCTTGCTAATTACACTTTTAAGGGTGGAATACCAAAGAAACTTGGAGATCCGGGTGTACCAACTATACCGTGCTCCATTAAAAGAAATTATGTTAGAACTGCTTTATGTGATCTTGGAGCCGGTGTTAGTGTTATGCCTCTCTCTTTATATCGTAGAATTGAATTGAATAAGTTGACACCTACTGAAATATCTTTGCAAATGGCTGATAAATCAACTGCTGTACCTGTCGGTATTTGTGAGGACGTGCCTGTTGTGGTTGCAAATGTCACTATCTTAACGGACTTTGTTATTCTTGATATTCCCGAGGATGATAGTATGTCTATTATCCTTGGTAGACCTTTTCTTAATACTGCAGGGGCTGTTATTGATTGCAACAAAGGAAATATCGCTTTTCATGTTAATGGTAATGAGCATACGGTACACTTTCCGAGGAAACAATCTCAAGTTCATAGCATCAATTCTATTGGACAACTTCCAACTATTATTATTGGAGGTTTTGAATTTCCTCTCCCTACTGTCAAGAAAAAGTATGATAATCTTAATATTGGGGATTTCCATATCCCCGTTAAGGTAACTTAGTGTTATTCGAAATTTCTCCGGTTCCATGTTATTCGGAATGAGTTTGTTAACAAGACTTGATCAACCTTGTTAGTGGGTTCATTTTGATGATCACGAGATGGATGAAACTAGAAGGCACAACCTTCTGTACCCTCTTTTTACTTTCTGTTATTTAGAATAAATAAAGCAAAAATAGTATTATCCGTCTGTTTTCTGAATTATCCATGCATTAAAAAATAGTTCAAAATAAAAGTGCTCCAAATGCCCTGCAAATTTAGTATGATTTTTTATGAAATATTTGAGGATTTTAGGCACTGAAAACACTGCGGGAGGGGCAAGCACCAGGCCACGAGAGTGGAGGGTGCGCCCCCTGTCTCGTGGGCCCCTGGTGGCCCCCCTCCACTTATGCCAGCACCCACACACTTCATATTCTACCCAACAAATCCCCATCCAGCTCAAGCACAAGTTCTAGCTCGTTTTGCTGCGATTTTCGATCTCTTAGCTCAAAGCTCCATTCACAAAACTACTTTGGGAGATTGTTGCGTGGTATGTGACTCCTCCATTGGTACAATTAGTTTTTGTTCTAGTGCTTTATTCATTGCAAATTTTTGCTACATAGGTGACCTTGTTCTTGAGCTTGCATGTTAATTTTTTGAGGTCCCAAGCAATTCCAGTGCATGATATAGGCTCTAGGCACTTGTAGGAGTAGTTGCTATCAATCTTGTTTAGTTTTATTCACTTTTATTTTGAAGTTAATAAAATTTTAGAAATTTTCAGAAAAAGAATTATGCTTAGAAGAATGTACCAAGGTGGTTCCTTGGCAAAGAAAGGGCCATGGATTGCTATACGTGAGCAAGATGTTGAATTGCCGAGGGACGCAAATGTACGGGATTGTGAGTGGCCATCCGATGATTTTATGGTCGAAGCAGGCTTCAAGGAGGAATTTGGCGCGTATGTGCGTAATGCCGAGCTGGGGGACTTCTTACAAGATAAGTGTCCCCAGTACTATCAATTGATTGATTGCTTTGTGCGGAGGTTCCAATATAACTGTATGCGTAATTCTCCTAGTGTCATGTTTGATATTTATGATACATCTTATACCATGGATTTAGAGGATTTCACAGCTACTTGCAAACTCCTGTAGTGGGGTAATATTAATGATCCTCGCAAATCTGAATTTAGAGATTTTCTTGCTAGTATTACTGTGGGAGAATCTAGGGACATAGCACAAGCCACCATAGGGAGCATTCATTTTCCTGTTATACATTATTTTGCACTCTATATTGGTAGATGCATTAACGGTAAAGACGAAGCTTGTCACATGTGTGTCCCTGATCTGTGTGTCCTCAGGAGTGCTGTTTTAGGTTATAAAGGTTATAACTTGGGGGCAATAGTTGCACGTAGGTTGCAGAATAATAGTAGAAAGGGAGATTTATTTGGAGGAATTTATGCAACCCGTGTGGCTAATTATCTTAATATAGCCCCACGAGAGGAGGATATGATTTTACCTCCTGCTTATTTGGATAAATAAGCTATGTTTAATCATCATTTTCTTGAGAGGAATGAACAATTCCTCCATTATGAACTAATCTATGACAGACGCAACATCGTCCCTGTTACTCTTCCTGCTCCCTACCTTTTTGATTATCAGGCAAAAGGAAGATATGTTGTCACCAGGGAGGAAGCAGCTGAATATGAGAGGGGAGTGGAGGCAGCTCGCCAACACGCTGCAGCTCAGGAGGCGGTTGCCGCTGCATCTCAGTACAACCCCGGTTTCACTTATGGATATCAGCTAGGCGATCCTTGGTATTAGACCAACTTAGGCCAAAAGCCTAAGCTTGGGGGGTACGTATTTCTCACTGACTTTACATTCATGTTCACACACTAGTCGTCGGTGCTCATACTCTTTCATTGTATTATCCATGCTTTAAATTTCTTTTTTCTCGTTTTCTTCTTGTATGCTTGATAAACCTTGAGAAAAACCAAAACAATTAGTTAGTTTAATTTCCATGCTTGTAGTAGAAATTAAAATGAAAACCCAAAAAGATTTCTAGTTCTTCTTCTTACTTGTTGGGAGCTTTCCCGTGTAAATAGTTTTCTTTTCTTTTCTTTCCTTTGGGGGTCGAGAAGACCATATTAAAAATGTTTAGTGGCTCTCATATGCATGATTGTTTATTTAACTTAGAGCCCATATTACTTGTCTTCTCTCTTGAGTTGAATGCTTGCAGATTCCAGCTTAGTCCAATGCACGTGCACTCTTATTATTATACACATCGTTCGGTCGTGCAAGTGAAAGGCAATAATGACGATATATGATGGACTTATTGGGATGAGAAAAGCTGGTATGAACTCGACCTCTCTTGTTTTTGTAAATATGATGAGTTCATCGTTTCTGAGTCAGCTATTATGAAGTAAACATATTTGCAATGACATTTAGAGATTATAGTTACTTGTGCCATGCTTGATTAGCTATGAATTATAATGGTTTACCTTGCGTGCCAACATGCTATTAGAATGATTATGATATGGTATGATGGGATGGTATCCTCCTTTGAATGAATTGAGTGACTCGACTTCACACATGTTCACGCATGTAGTTGAATCAAATCAACATAGCCTTCATGATATTTATGTTCATGGTGGATTATATCCTACTCATGCTTGTATGCGGTGTGAATTAATTTTAATACATGTTTATGATTGTTGTCGCTCTCTCAATTGGTCGCTTCCCAGTCTTTTGCTAGCCTTCACCTGTACTAAGCGGGAATACTGCTTGTGCATCCAAACTCCTTAAACCCCAAAGTTGTCCCATATGAGTCCACTATACCTTCCTATATGCGGTATTTACCTATCGTTCCAAGTAAATTTGTTTGTGCAAAACTCCAAACCTTCAAATGAAATTCTGTTTTGTATGCTCGAGCAGCTCATGTTACAACTAGGGCTGCCTATATCTTCCATGCTAGGTGGGTTATTCTCAAGAGGAGTGGACTCCGCTCCTCATTCACGAGAAAGGGCCTGTAACCGGGCTGCCCAGTCCCATGATCCAAAAAGATCAAAGCAAATCAAAATAATTAAACAAAACTCCCCCGGGGCTGTTAGCAAGCCATGGATTGATGCTTGTTGGTGGTTGGGGGAGTATAAACCTTTACCATTCTGTTTGGGAACTGCCTATAATGCATGTAGTATGGAAGATACAACCATCTCATAGTTGTTGCGTTGACAGTGAAATTATGCCACTCAAAATGTTATTCAATATCTATTTTAAAATCGAGCTCTGGCACCTCTACAAATCCCTGCTTCCCTCTGCGAAGGGCCTATCTATTTACTTTTATGTTGAGTCATCACCCTTCTTATTAAAAAGCACCCTCTGGAGAGCACACTGTTATTTGCATTCATTACTATTGGTTTATATTGGGTATGACTTGACTGGATCTCTTTTACCATGAATTACAATGTTTAGTCAGTCCTTGATCTTTAAAGGTGCTCTGCATTTATGTTTTGTGGTCTCAGAAAGGGCTAGCGAGATACCATTCTGTTATATCATGTTATGATTATTTTGAGAAAGTGTTTTCATCCGAGTTTTATTATTATGGCTCGCTAGCTGATTATGTTATTGATATGAGTAATTGTGAGACCTATGTGTTATTGTGAGTATGGTTAGTTCATAATATTTGCTGAAACTTGAATGCTGGCTTTTCATGTTACAACAACAAGAGCAAACAGAGTTTGTAAAAGTTTTTCTTTATCACTTTCAGTTTATCAACTGAATTGCTTGAGGACAAGCAAAGGTTTAAGCTTGGGGGAGTTGATACGTCTCCAACGTATCTACTTTTCCAAACACTTTTGCCCTTGTTTTGGACTCTAACTTGCATGATTTGAATGAAACTAACCCGGATTGATGCTGTTTTCAGCAGAACTGCCATGATGTTGTTTTATGTGTAGAAAAGAAAAGTTCTCGGAATATCCTGAAAATCCACAGAGGCACTTTTTGGAATTAATAAGAATTTCTGGGCGAAAGAAATACACCAGGGGGCCCAGGGCCTGTCCACGAGACAGGGGGGCGTGCCCCCCGTAGGGCGCGCCCCCCTATCTCGTGGGCCCCCTGGACCTCCACCGACCTCAACTCCAACTCCATATATTCATGTTAGGGAGAAAAAAAATCAGAGAGAAAGTTTCATCGCGTTTTACGACACGGAGCCGCCGCCAAGCCCTAATCTCTCTCGGGAGGGCTGATCTGGAGTCCGTTCGGGGCTCCAGAGAGGGGGATTCGTCGCCGCCGTCATCATCAACCATCCCCCATCACCAATTTCATGATGCTCACCGCCGTGTGTGAGTAATTCTATCGTAGGCTTGCTGGACGGTGATGGGTTGGATGAGATTTACCATGTAATCAAGTTAGTTTTGTTAGGGTTTGATCCCTACTATCCACTATGTTTTGAGATTGATGTTGCTATGACTTTGCTATGCTTAATGCTTGTCACTAGGGCCCGAGTGCCATGATTTCAGATCTGAACCTATTATGTTTTCATGAATATATGTGTGTTCTTGATCCTATCTTGCAAGTCTATAGTCACCTATTATTTTTTATGATCCGACAACCCCGAAGTGACAATAATCGGGATACTTCTCGGTGATGACCATAGTTTGAGGAGTTCATGTATTCACTATGTGCTAATGCTTTGTTCTAGTTCTCTATTAAAAGGAGGCCTTAATATCCCTTAGTTTCCGCCAGGACCCCACTGCCACGGGAGGGTAGGACAAAAGATGTCATGCTAGTTCTTTTCCATAAGCACGTATGACTATTTACGGAATACATGCCTACATTACATTGATGAATTGGAGCTAGTTCTGTGTCACCCTATGTTATAGCTATTACATGAGGAATCGCATCCGGCATAATTATCCATTACTGATCCATTGCCTACGAGCTTTTCATATATTGTTCTTCGCTTATTTACTTTTCCGTTGCTACTGTTACAACTACTACAAAAACCCAAAAACATTTATCTTTACTTTTGCTACCGTTACCTTTATTATCATACTACTTTGCTACTAAATACTTTGCTGTAGATACTAAGTTATTCAGGTGTGGTTGAATTGACAACTCAACTACTAATACTCAAGAATATTCTTTGGCTCCCCTTGTGTCGAATCAATAAATTTGGGTTGAATACTTGTGGGTTATCAATGACCCAAATGGCAGTGCCACAAATAAGTTGCACTATCATTATTAACTTTGCATCTTTTGGCATCAATATTATGAATATGTGTATCACTACGATCGGGATCCAACAAACTATTTTCATTGGGTGTATGACCATTGAAGGTTTTATTCATGTAAACAGAACAACAATTATTCTCTGACTTTAAATGAATAACTGTATTGCAATAAACATGATCAAATCATATTCATGCTCAACGCAAATGCCAAATAACATTTATTTAGGTTTAACACTAATCCCGAAAGTATAGGGAGTGTGCGATTATGATCATATCAATCTTGGAACCACTTCCAACACACATCGTCACTTCACCCTCAACTAGTCTCTTTTTATTCTGTAACTCCTGTTTCAAGTTACTAATTTTTAGCAACCGAACAAGTATCAAATACCCAGGGGCTACTATAAACACTAGTAAGGTACACATCAATAACCTGTATATCAAATATACCCTTGTTCACTTTGCCATCCTACTTATCCACCAAATATTCAGGGTATTTCCGCTTCTAGTGACCATTTCCTTTGCAGTAGAAGCACTCAGTTTCAGGCTTTGGTCCAGCTTTGGGCTTCTTCATGGGAGTGACAACTTTCTTGCCATTCTACTTGAAGTTTCCCTTTATTTCCCTTTGCCCTTTTTAGCAATCGTTTTCGTGATCCCTTGCATACTATAGTTCATCACGAAGTTCTAGCAACTTGGTTATGGTAACTAGAGAACTCTATCAATCACTATCTTATCTGGAAGATTAACTCCCACTTGATTCAGGCGATTGTAGTACCCAGACAATCTGAGCACATGCTCACTGCTTGAGCTATTCTCCTCCATCTTTTAGCTATAGAACTTGTTGGAGACTTCATATCTCTCAACTCGGGTATTTGCTTGAAATATTAACTTCAACTTCTGGAACATCTCATATGGTCCATGACGTTCAAAATGTCTTTGAAGTCCCGATCCTAAGTCGTTAAGCATGGTGCACTAAACTATCAAGTAGTCATCATATTGACCTAGCCAAACGTTCATAACGTCTGATCTACTTCTGCATTAGGTCTGTCACCTAGCGATGCATCAAGGACATAATTCTTCTGTGCAGCAACAAGGATAATCCTCAGATCACGGATCCAATCCGCATCATTGCTACTAACATCTTTCAACATAGCTTTTCTCTAGGAACATATCAAAATAAGAACAAGGGAAGCAACAACACGAGCTATTGGTCTACAACATTATTTGCAAACTACTATCAGGACTAAGTTCATGATAAATTAAAGTTCAATTAATCATATTACTTAAGAACTCCCACTTAGATAGACATCTCTCTAATAATCTAAGTGATCATGTGATCCAAATCAACTAAACCATGTCCGATCATCACGTGAGATGGAGTAGTTTTCAATGGTGAACATCACTATATTGATCATATCTACTATATGATTCACGCTCAACCTTTTGGTCTCCAGTGTTTTGAGGCCATATCTGTATATGCTTTGCTCGTCAAGTTTAACCTGAGTATTCCGCATGTGCAACTGTTTTGCACCCATTGTATTTGAACGTAGAGCCTATCACACCCGATCATCACATGGTGTCTCAGCACGAAGAACTTTCGCAATGGTGCATACTCAGGGAGAACACTTATACCTTGAAATTTAGTGAGAGATCATCTTATAATGCTACCGTCAATCAAAGCAAAATAAGATGCATAAAGGATAAACTTCACATGCAATCAATATAAGTGATATGATATGGCCATCAGCATCTTGTGCTTGTGATCACCATCTCCGAAGCACCGTCATGATCACCATCGTCACCGGCGTGACACCTTGATCTTCATCGTAGCATCATTGTCGTTTCGCCACCTATTGCTTCTACGACTATCGCTACCGCTTAGTGATAAAGTAAAGCAATTGCAGGGCGATTGCATTGCATACAATAAAGCGACAACCATATGGCTCCTGCCAGTTGCCGATAACTTTGTTACAAAACATGATCATCTCATACAATAAAATTTAGCATCATGTCTTGACCATATCACATCACAACATGCCCTGCAAAAACAAGTTAGACGTCCTCTACTTTGTTGTTGCAAGTTTTACGTGGCTGCTACGGGCTGAGCAAGAATCGTTCTTACCTACGCATCAAAACCACAACGATAGTTCGTCGAGTTAGTGTTGTTTTAACCTTCTCAAGGACCGGGCATAGCCACACTCGGTTCAACTAAAGTTGGAGAAACTGACACCCGCCAGCCACCTATGTGCAAAGCACGTTGGTAGAACCAGTTTCGCGTAAGCGTACGCGTAATGTCGGTCTGGGCCGCTTCATCCAACAATACCGCCGAACCAAAGTATGACATGCTGGTAAGAAGTATGACTTGTATCGCCCACAACTCACTTGTGTTCTACTCGTGCCTATAACATCTACGCATAAAACCAGGGTCGGATGCCACTGTTGGGGAACATAGTAATTTCAAAAAAATTCCTACGCACACGCAAGATCATGGTGATGCATAGCAACGAGAGGAGCGAGTGTGTCCACGTACCCTCGTAGACCAAAAGCGGAAGTGTTATGACAACGCGGTTGATGTAGTCGTACGTCTTCACAATCCGACCGATCCAAGTACCGAACGCACGGCACCTCCGAGTTCTGCACACGTTCAGCTCGATGACATCCCACGAACTCCGATCCAGCAGAGCTTTGCGGGAGAGTACTGTCAGCACGACGGCGTGATGACGATGTTGATGATGCTACCGACGCAAGGCTTCGCCTAAGCACCGCTATGATATTACCGAGGTGGAATATGGTGGAGGGGGGCACCGCACACGGCTAAGAGATCAATGATCAATTGTTGTGTGTAGAGGTGCCCCCTGCCCCGTATATAAAGGAGTAAGGGGGGAGGCGGCCGGCCTAGGAGGAGGGCGCGCCAAGGGGGGGAGTCCTACTCCCACCGGGAGTAGGACTCCTCCTTTCCTTGTGGGAGTAGGAGAAGGGAAGGAAAAAGGAGAAAGAAGGAAGGGGGCGCCCCCCTCCCTAGTCCAATTCAGACCAGTCCATGGGGAGGGGTGCGGCTACCCTTTGAGGCCTTTCTCTCCTTTCCCGTATGGCCCATTAAGGTCCAGTACGAATTCCCGTAACTCTCCTGTACTCCAAAAATACTCGAATCACTTGGAATCTTTCCGAAGTCCGAATATAGTTGTCCAATATATCGATCTTTACGTCTTGACCATTTCGAGACTCCTCGTCATGTCCCCGATCTTATCCGGGACTCCGAACTACCTTCGGTACATCAAAACACATAAACTCATAATATAAATCGTCACCAAACTTTAAGCGTGCGGACCCTACGAGTTCGAGAACAATGTAGACATGACTGAGACACGTCTCCGGTCAATAACCAATAGCGGAACCTAGATGCTCATATTGGCTCCTACATATTCTACGAAGATCTTTATCGGTCAAACCGCATAACATCATACGTTGTTCACTTTGTCATCGGTATGTTACTTACCCAAGATTTGATCGTCGGTATCTCAATACCTAGATCAATCTCGTTACCGACAAGTCTCTTTACTCGTTCCGTAATACATCATCCCGCAACTAACTCATTAGTTACAATGCTTGCAAGGCTTATAGTGATGTGCATTACCGAGTGGGCCCAGAGAAACCTCTCCGACAATCGGAGTGACAAATCCTAATATCGAAATACGCCAACTCAACATGTACCTTCGGAGACACCTGTAGAGCTCCTTTATAATCACCTAGTAACGTTGTGACGTTTGGTAGCACACAAAGTGTTCCTCCGGTAAACGGGAGTTGCATAATCTCATAGTTGTAGGAACATGTATAAGTCATGAAGAAAGCAATAGCAACATACTAAATGATCAAGTGCTAAGCTAACGGAATGGGTCAAGTCAATCACATCATTCTCCTAATGATGTGATCCTGTTAATCAAATGACAACTCATGTCTATGGCTAGGAAACTTAACCATCTTTGATTCAACGAGCTAGTCAAGTAGAGGCATACTAGTGACACTATGTTTGTATATGTATTCACACATGTATTATGTTTCCGGTTAATGCAATTCTAGCATGAATAATAAACATTTATCATGAAATAAGGAAATAAATAATAACTTTATTATTGCCTCTAGGGCATATTTCCTTCAGTTTCCACTCCGTGAACCATGTCGGATTATGATGTATATCGCACACCCTGTGCTTTATTAACCGTGTGCCATAATGACCTGCACACCATAATTTCGCCCTAATTTAATTGCTGCTATTTAAACTGTACCTAATTTAAACTTGAAAGTAGGCTATAGCTTTATTCATATCCATCAGGTTCAAGCAACCAATGCATTATGCAATTCACATGTACATACGTTCAAGAATTGCATAAGCACCAAATAAAGAATGATGAACCAGGGTTCTATACTTGCACTATTATAGATGGTAAAGAAAGAGGTGACATGCATTCTAGTTGCTGAACAAGGTGAAGAGGAATGGCCCTATTGTGCTCTCCTGGATGCAAAAGGCACGCACGACTCTAGTCCAACTCCTTGTGATGGCCGGCCGCCAATCATGTAGTTTGAGAGGTAATCTTGAGTAAACTGCTTCAGGATCCACTGCAAAGGAAAAAAGATTCAGACATTGTCATCTAACACAACTCATTACGGGCAGTAAAAAGAAGGCTACATGGTTCTTACTTACCATCCTGCAGTTCATTGTTGTCTTGCATAAAGTGTAAACATATAGTTCGATTGACATCTTTTGACCCATTTTAATAACAATCTTTATCAGTTTCCTCACTTGATGCTGGTTCATGAATATCTCATT
Organism: Triticum timopheevii; assembly: GCA_963921465.1. Classification (NCBI taxonomy): domain Eukaryota; kingdom Viridiplantae; phylum Streptophyta; class Magnoliopsida; order Poales; family Poaceae; genus Triticum; species Triticum timopheevii. The sequence continues at coordinate 251,415,647 of OY997262.1, read as the reverse complement.
GCCACATACGCAGAAAGGACCAAAGTGTGGATCTTTGGCAATGACATGTGTACCTAAAAGCACCAAGTTAATATTAGAAGCTAAACAACAATTGCAAAATGATGTAGTACAACACTCCCTCCATCCCATTATATAAGCTTTTATACACATATATCTAGACATCATCAGAACATTAAGGTAACACGAACATTAAGGTAACACGAACATTAAGGTAACACTCTTCCTTGTTGCTATGTAGCCTGGGATTGCATATTTAGTCATTCAGTACAATGCATGTTGCTATGTAGCCTCAGATATATTAAATATGGCCCTAGTTAACCTATTGATAAATGGGTTACAAATATATTCACTGAAATGTCCAATTCGATGATTAATCCCTTATCAGCCTCCCAGGCTATATGGTACCAGCTACCGAGATCCTGAACAGTGAGTACATATAAGCAATGCGATGAAACTAACCTCGATGGAAAAAACAGCACCGTTCTCAGTATTGTCCTGTATGAGTACATATAAAGGCATGTTAAGCACAACAGGCTAAACATCAACCAAATATATCCACGGTAGACAACATAATCTACAAATGATAGCTTCAGTGTGTAGGCTTAAGCACGCTAGTTAAGCAAAACAAGAAGTGGAAAGGTGTGTTAACTGCATCAGTCATAACATTTAAACAAGCAAATAGTCATTCAAACTGGTATTGCGCAGGTCTAAAGTACACTAGTTATTGTTAAAAAAACAAAAAGGCATGTTAACTACAATATCCTTAACAGCAACCAATATCGTAATTCATAGTGGTATTGTTGAAACTGTTATTGATGAAATTGAATTGCACGGCAAATAGTTGCACATATAGAGCATCACATTGTGAAGAACTAAAATAAACAAGGCATAAGGCCATCTCTAGCAAATCCTTTAAAAGTTAAAGGACTAACACAATTAGTGGATATATATATATATACTCTAGCAATTTTTGGCCATTTCTAGTTGATCGCCTAAACTTAATGTTGTAAACTTCAATTTGATCAAGTTCAAAGCAGGTTCAACTGAAAGTAGCATGCACTCAAACATAAAAATAGATTGTTTTGCATAATCGAACATAAAACATAAATTTAAACTAAGCTAAACTACTTTCGGTCGAAGTAGAGGTCGAGCCAATCCTTCCTCGCCAGGTACGGTAAGCCATGGGCCGGGTCCGGGCCGGTGCCGTCATCGAGGTTGTTGGGGAAGGCACTCCTCCACTCGTCGACATCGATCTCCTCGTCCTCACCACCCACCTGGACGCCCTCCGCACCGCCGTCCTCACCGCCTTCGACATCGTCATCGAAGGAGAGCGCGATAACCTCGCCGCTCTCCACGCCGGCAAAGATCACCCGCTCCGCCTCCACGAGCTCCGCGTGCAGTCGGCGTAGCTCTTGCAAGCAGGCCTCATTGGCGCCACGGCCTCGAGGCGCTCCCATGCCTCACAGTCCTCCCGCGCCATAGCCGAGCTCACCACCCCTGGCTCCGATGGAACGAGGTGGACCGGACGTGTGCCGAAGAGGACATTGAGCCTAGCCGCCGCGCCATGGTAGAGGACCTGCCAGCGGTCATACTCCATGGCCGCGAGATCGGCCGTGTGGAAGATACCGAGCCACCGGCGGGTGTGGGTCTCTAGATCTGTAATCTCGGTGACCCACGTCCCCCACCGCCGCTACCGGACCTCGAGGTAGGACCTCGTCGACTGTTGGGTCCAAGGGAGGACGGGGAAGTCCTCGAACCGGCATAGGGGCGTGGCGGCTGGCGGACCGCGGGACAGGTGATGACGGATCGATAAAGAGCCCGCGGAGGACGATGGGGACACCTCGGTGGCCACCTCGCTGGCATCGGGCGAAGAGGCCGCCATAAACCTCTCTTGGGCCATTGGCTCCTCAAGCTCCCAGGCACACAGGCAGAGGTTGAGGATGGAGGCGGCGGCGATGCCAGTGACCTAACAATGGTTACGGGGGTGGTGTGTGTCGGTGAGCGCATGTTTTGTGGAGTGTGTGGTGCGTGTGGAGGGGGGGTGGGGGGTTAAGGTGGTGTTTGAGGAAATACCGCGGCAACTAAAAATTTTACTAGGCAGGAGTAACAAGGCGGGGTTACTGAAAATTTGGATCAAGGGCGAGATAATATTTTTGAGATTGCGAGGGATGCAGAGGCGGGAGTATTTGGGAGCGAGCTAGTGTGCTTGACACGCCAGTTGTGGACTGTAGCCGATGTACCTTCTCGCGTAATCCATAGGCGTACTATGCACCGACGGTGCTCCGGGATATTTTGTACTGCATCTCACATGGTTGGTGATAATAAACTGTGTGGGATCTACTTGATATTTCATTTTGATTTGAATTACATAATGGGGTCACAGCGGCAATGGATAGTGTTTGAATTGCTAGATCTTTTATCTGCAGTGAACATGCAACTATATGTGTGTCGTAAAAATTTTGGAATAATTCAAGGTTCGTTTGGAAATTTTATACATTAAACTGGTTTTCTAGCAATTTCAGGTGCACAATTCAAAATCAAAGCACATGTTCTCGTCCTAAAAACGGGTTGCAAAATCAAATGTTTGTCCTTGGTTGCAAGCTTAGGTCACATGCAATAAATGAGAATGAATGTCAAACACCTTGACATGGTCGCTCAGCCACTAACATTGAGATACATGGTTTTAAAATTATAGTAAATCAAAAAATCGGCTGAAATTCATGAAACTTGACATGATATCATGGAACGGTATCGACATGCCGTGGTAAAAATATTTTCCCATTTGGGCTAGGTTTGGGTATAAGCTTCTCGCAGACTGGAGCTTCTCTCACAACAAGTGAGATGGTTTCGGTAGGGAACGTGCCACCTTGGGGGACAAACGATATATGTTGCCTCTTCTTACTTTCTAATTTTTTTCATGTCAACGTAGAACAACAAGAGTGTTGTGTCATTTTTTGGGAGTTTTCGGGGTTCGCTTGGACATATTTATACATTAATTGAGTTTTTTATGCATTCATGTGCACAATTCAGATTTGAACTACATGCACATGCTCCAGTGCATATAAAGTGGTTCAGAATTGGAATGTGTGTCCTTGGTTACATGCTTAAGTCCCATGCAAGAAATGAGAATGAATGTCAAACACCTTGCCACCATCGCTCGGCCGCTAACATTGAGATACTTGGTTTTTAAATTCTAGTAAATCGAAAACACGTCTGAAATTTATGAACCTTGACACGCTAGCATGGAACGACATCAACATGCAATGGTAAAAATATTGTCCCATTTGGGGCAGGTTGGGGTATATAAGCTTCTCACAAACCAAAGCTTCTGACAACAAGCCTCATGGTTACGATAGGGAACGTTTCACCTTTCTAGACGAAATGATATCCGTTGCCTCCTCTTGATTTCAATTCTTTTTCTAGTGACAACATAAAACAACATGAGTGTTGTGTTAAATTTTGGAATTTATCAGGGTTCGTTTGGATATTTGTATGCATTAATTGACCTTTCAATGCATTTATGTGCATAATTCAAATTTGAACTACATGCACATGCTCTAATGCATATAAATTGGTTAAAAATTCAAATATGTGTCCTTGGTTGCATGCTTACGTCCCATGCAAGAAAAAGGAATGAATGTGAAGCACCCTGCCATCATCACTCGGCCACAAACATTGAGATACCTAGTTTTTAAATTCTAGTAAATCCAAAACTCGTCTGAAATTCATGAAACCTAGCATGCTATCATGGAATGGCACCCGAAATGTCGTGGTAAATTTTTTGTCCCATTTGGGGCAGGTTTGGGTATAAGCTTCTAACAAACCAGAGCTTCTCACAACAAGCCTGATGGTTTCGGTAGGGAACGTTTCACCTTTCTGGACGAAATGATAGACGTTGCCTCTTCTTGATTTAATTTTTTTTCTCTATTGTCAACATAGAACAACATGAGTGTTGTGTTAAATTTTGGAATTTTGGGGGGTTTGTTAGCACATTTCTTATGCATTAATTGAGTTTTCCATGCATTTATGTGCATAATTCAAATTTGAACTGCATGTGCATGCTCTAATGCATATAAATTGGTTGAAAATTCAAATCCGTGTCCTTGGTTGCATGCTTACGTCCCATGCAAGAAAAAGGAATGAATGTCAAACACCCTGACATCGTCACTCGGCCGCAAACATTGAGATACCTAGTTTTTAAATCCTCGTAAATCCAAAACTCGTCTGAAATTCATGAAACCTGGCATGCTATCATGGAATGGCACCCGACACGTCGTGGTAAATTTTTTGTCCCATTTGGGGCAGGTTTGAGTATAAGCTTCTCACAAACCAGAGCTTCTCACACGAAGCCTGATGGTTTCGGTAGGGAACGTTTCATCTTTCTGGACGAAACGATAGTTGCTGCCTCTTCTTGATTTCAATTTTGTCTCTACTGTCAACATAGAACAACAAGAGTGTTGTGTTAAATTTTGGAATTTTTTGAGGTTCGTTAGCACATTTCTTATGCATTAATTGAGTCTTCAATGCATTTATGTGCATAATTCAAATTTGAACTACATGCACATGCTCTAATGCATATAAATTGGTTGAAAATTCAAATCTGTGTCCTTGGTTGCATGCTTACGTCCCATGCAAGAAAAAGGAATGAATTTGAAACACCCTGCCATCGTCACTCGGCCACAAACATTGAGATACCTAGTTTTTAAATTCTAGTAAATCCAAAACTCATCTGAAATTCATGAAACCTGGCATGCTATCATGGAATGGCACCCGACATGTTGTGGTACATTTTTTGTACCATTTGGGGTAGGTTTGGGTATAAGCTTCTCACAACAAGCCTGATGGTTTCGGTAGGGAACGTTTCACCTTTCTGGACAAAACGATAGTTGTTGCCTCTTCTTGATTTCAATTTTTTCTCTACTGTCAACATAGAACAACATGAGTGTTGTTTTAAATTTTGGAATTTTTTGCGGTTCGTTAGCACATTTCTTATGGATTAATTGAGTTTTCAATGCATTTATGTGCATAATTCAAATTTGAACTACATGCACATGCTCTAATGCATATAAATTGGTTGAAAATTCAAATATGTGTCCTTGGTTGCATGCTTACGTCCCATGCAAGAAAAAATAATGAATATCAAACACCCTGCCATCGTCACTTGGCCGCAAACATTGAGATACCTAGTTTTTAAATTCTAGTAAATCCAAAACTCATCTGAAATTCATGAAACCTGGAATGCTATCATGGAATGGCACCCGACATGCCGTGGTAAATTTTTTGTCCCATTTGGGGCAGGTTTGGGTATAAGCTTCTCATAAACCAGAGCTTCTCACAACAAGCCTGATGGTTTCGGTACGGAACATTTCACCTTTCTGGACGAAAACGATAGCCGTTACCTCTTCTTGATTTCAATTTTTTTCTCTATTGTCGACATAGAACAACATGAGTGTTGTGTTAAATTTTGGAATTTTTCGGGGTTCGTTAGCACATTTCTTATGCATTAATTGAGTTTTGAATGCATTTATGTGCATAATCGAATTTGATCAACATGGACATGCTCTAATTCATATAAATTGGTTGAAAATTCAAATCTGTGTCGTTGGTTGCATGCTTACGTCCCATGCAAGAAAAAGGAATGAATGTCAAACACCCTGCCATCGTCACTCGGCCGCAAACATTGAGATACCTAGTTTTTAAATTCTAGTAAATCCAGAACTCATTTGAAATTCTTGAATCCTGGCATGCTATCATGGAATGGCACCCGACATGCCGTGGTAAGTTTTTTGTCCCATTTGGGGCAGGTTTGGGTATAAGCTTCACAAAACAGAGCTTCTCACAACAAGCGTGATGGTTTCGGTAGGGAACGTTTCACCTTTTTGGACGAAATGATAGCCGTTGCCTCTTCTTGATTTCAATTTTTTATCTACTGTCAACATAGAACAACATGCGTGTTGTGTTAAATTTTGGAATTTTTCGGGGTTCGTTAGCACATTTCTTATGCATTAGTTGAGTTTTCAATGCATTTATGTGCATAATTCAAATTTGAACTACATATGCTCTAATGCATATAAATTGGTTGAAAATTCAAATATGTGTCCTTGGTTGCATTCTTAGGTCCCATGAAAGAAATGGGAATGAATGTCAAACACCCTGCCCCCGTCACTCGGCCGCAAACATTGGGATACCTGGTTTTTAAATTCTTGTAAATCCAAAACTCATCTGAAATTCATGAAACCTGGCATGCTATCATGGAATGACACCCGACATGCCGTGGTAAATACTAATGCAACGCACAGGCCTTTTTCTAGTCTTTATCTAATTACAAATAGGAGATTATTAATAATTGGGAACCAATATACCAAACGGATTATTTATTCGAACCTTGAGCATTAGACCAACAATGGATATGTGCCATGCTTCGGTTAAGCAATAAAGCGGCAACATTAATCATCTAAATAGAAAAATAATATACTTTGGATTATATACAACAAGTCATCAACACTCAATGACAACGAGGATACATGCTGGATTATAGATTATTTCCAACAAAACATTCTAGTAAATACTAAAGTTTTTCTCACACAACAAATAACAAAGCGATGAAATGAACTTCGACTCAACCAATCCTCAGCATTGGAAACGCTTGCTTTGAACCATAACTGATTCTCTGTGAAGGGCCAGCTATTGGCAATCTCGAGACCAATGGAAGACTGATCATCCAGGCTGAAGCAGCCTATATCAGGATGCATATTGTGATAGCCACGGTAGGGAACCATAGCAATGTCCGAGGTATAGATACAATTGCTTCACATAAATGGTAGTAACATTGTGTCAACAGCAGCTGGATCGCCTTTCACCATCATTGGATAGTTTTGTCCAAGGAAGAGCGAGTTTTCTCCAAGACTATCAATACTGAAGCAGGGAGAAGGTGTTGGTGCTAGCACACGAGTATCCATCCCGAATACCCTGCAACGGATGTTGGAATAGGTCTGGAGAGTGCGAACATGGGAGACAACACCTACTTCATTAGTAACATCAGCAGTGCCTTGTATACATACAAGAAGAGGTGATCCATCAAAATAAGTTGCAAGGTGCCACTAAGTATATAGGTCATGCTTGTCAACATGCTCGTGATCATCACCATCATCATCTCCCCCTTGGTTATAAATTTTTTCAAGTATAGTTGGTGGAATGTTCACATGACCTTGGAAACACAAGAGGGTTAATTAGTAAAGGGAAACTAGCTAACCCGCATTCATGTGGATGAAACAATTATAATTACGGTGGAAGACAAACATACCGAAATCATAAGGATTCCATGCAAAAACAATGCTACGAGTGGTGGCAGCAAACACAAGACCCTCATATTGAATTGCATCACAGTACTCATCTGTGTACAGAAATTGATTTTTGAGCAATATCCATCGAGGCGTGGAAGTAAGGACGGCAACAAGCTTGTCGAAGATAGCAACAACTTCATAGTTCTTGTAATCCCGAGAGCGGTTGGGAACTCGACAAATTGCTATCTTCCGTAGACAACAGTCAGCATGATCGTATATGAACGTAAGTAGATCATCTGTGTGCTCAACCTCAGGGCAGTCTGTTATTTTTGAAAGTGGAACTCGGTGACGAGTGTACACATTCACAAGTTCCTACTCGCAGTTATACCCAATATAAACAACCCAATATACATTTGCGCCTGCCCAAGCCTTACCCTCAAGTGATGGCATCTTAACATCACACATATCATTATCAAGTGGCATTAACTTGCAGAAGGCGAGGCTTCCGTCGTCCCCACGTCGGCGACCAGCGTCATGGCAAAGAAGATAGGGGAGATTAAACCGCTCCTGAACCCTATTTGTTGAGTCGAGAATGGACTTGAATGAACCTGCCATGCTAGCCGAGGTGATGATGTCGCACCGATCAATGAGTTCCTCCACCACGTCATCTTTCAGATTGGGGCAAGAATAACAGGGTCGTTTCCGGCCTGTTCCCTCCATGGAGAAGATGATCGAACAATGGCAGAAGAAAGGGTGAAGGAAAATGGAGGGAGGAGGAGCGTGCAATAGCAGTTCCAAAGCGAGAGGGAAAGGCGAAGAGGTGGTGGACGGTTGCCACGGTACACGAAGAGGCTAGTGGGGAGCAAACGGTTGCCACAGAGAGGTCACACACTGACGATAAGGCCGTCCTCTCAGACCTAGCACCCGCGCGGTATGGCCTCTATCGCCCACACGAGAGAAGCCACTTCGCACCCCACACGGTTGGTCCGCCACGCCGCTAAGAGCAAGTACTACAATAGTGGGCTTATAGTCTACTTACATGGCAATTTTGTCTATGTGGAGGAGAGAGACATGAAGGATTCCTGCAACAAGGACAAGCGTGCCAGACACTCAGCCTGGATGAAGAAACTCGACAAAGCTCATGTCGTGTACGTGGCCAAGGAGGCGTACACGTGCTACGACATGTACAGGCGGATCGTTGACATGAGGAAGTGCCTCCTTCCCCAAAACGGCCAGGGATCCAGCCGGAAGCAGAGCAATGGCAAGCGTCGTCACAACAAGAAGTGGATGATTAATTAGATCCTCATTTCTCCTAGTTTAGTATACATGTAATTGTTTACTTTGGTGTGTGAAAATGTTATCTGTGTAGTCACTTGTCTAATTGTATGCTTAATTTGGTTATGCAATGCTGTATTTTTAAGTATATTTGTTGATGCTCTGTAGACAGAGCAAATCACATTGCACATGGACTAAACAAGGGAACCCATCAGTGATGATTTCATCAATCACTGACAGTTGTATACCAGCAATCGTTTGCTCACAACACACATGGCTTGTTAATAGGAATCGTCTATGTTGTTATCGGTCTTCCCACACATTTCTGATTACAGACCTGTTTGCCGTGTATCACACACATCTTGTTATATTGAACCATTTCTGTTCTCTTGTCTCAACACAAACAGTTCATCCGAGTGAACCGCATGTTGTATATCGCACACACACCTTGATCTGGCTGACCATTTCTTTTGTGCTGCCTAATCACAAATATTTCATCCGAGTGAACCGTATGATGTGTATCGCACACGCCTTCATCTGGCTGCCCGTTTCTTTCGTTCCTCCTCATCGCAAACAGTTAATTGAACTGAACCATATGCCCTGCATCGCACACGCAACTAAAATATGAACCGTGTTTTATGCATCCATCATCGCAAGCATTTTGCACATTTTAGACGGTTCTCTGACACCATCGTTTGCGATTATTGCATCACACACAGTTTCTCGAAGGGTCTTTGATCGTAGTGTCGTCTTAGCAGCATCCTATATAGTGTACATTCATAGGTAGGTCTTTTAAACTCCTAGATAGCTCTGTTCCTTTTCCTTTTATGTAAAACTTGGGACTCTATTTTAATAAAGGGCTGTGGGGCTTTTGCCCCATAGTGTTCAGTCAAAAAAACTATTTGTTTCATTTAGTGTTTTTATATGGGAGGTATGTGTACCAGAAATTCCAACTGACTCTATTGTCGAGAGGTTAAATTTAGTTGAAAAAGAAAACAATTACTTGATTTTTTTTGAAAAGAATTGATGAGGAGAAGATGAAATTGGAGTTTCATGTTGCGGATGTCGTCGATGATCACAAGATCAAGATGGATGCAATGCGCTTGAAGATTATAAAGATTATAAAATATGCCATTCATACTGAGGCTTGGTATCATTATGCCATTGGATCAATTGTTACCTTAGTTGGGATTATGATCGCATTTGTTGTTGCATTGAAATATTTTACATAGTTTCAATGTATGGTTTAATTAGATTCTCTAGAGAGCTATATGTTGTTCAATGAGAACTATGTATGAACTTTATGTATTTTTTCAGTAATAACATGTCATCACTACTGTACTTTGGTTTTAATGTGATGATGAACTTCTATTAATTTGGTCACTTCTCTATTCATTATTTTCTATAATGGTTTTTGACACACTTAATTATATATAATGCACGCAGATGAATCGGCAATGGATGTACGGTGACAGATGCACCTCCGAGTACATTAAGGGCATGCATAATTTTCTCGAAGTGGCTGAGGCAAACAAGCAGAATGGTTTTATGTGTTGTCCATGCCCTATCTGGGAGAATACAAAGTCTTACTCTAACCGGAAAACCCTTCACATCCACCTGCTTGAGAAGGGTTTCATGCCACACTATAATGTTTGGACCAAGCACGGAGAAAGGGAGGTTATGATGGAAGCCAATGAACAAGAAGGGGATAATGACAACTATATCTGCCCGCTGAATACGGTGATGCTGCAACAGGGGAAGCTGAAGATCAAGAGGAACCAGATGATGTGCCCGATGATGATCTTCGTCGGGTCATTGTTGATGAAAAGAGACAATGCTAAAGTGAAAAGGAGAAGTTGAAGTTCGATTGGATGTTAGAGGATCACAAAAAAGGGTTGTACCCAAATTGTGAAGATGGTAACACAAAGCTCGGTACCACACTGAAATTGTTGCAATGGAAGGCAGGCAATGGTGTATCTGACAACGGATTTGAGAAGGTACTGAAAATATTGATGAAGAAGCTTCCAAAGGATAACGAATTGCCCGACAGTACCTACGGATCAAACGAGATGACCCTGGTGATGTTGACGGCGAGCGCCCCAGGAAGAGGGTTCCTTCCAAGGTGATCTGGTATGCTCCTATAATACCATGGTTGAAATGTCTGTTCAGAAACAAAATGCATGACAAGTTGATGTGATGGCACAAAGAGGACATAAGAAAGACGGCAAGTTGAGAGCACCCACTGACGGGTCGCAGTGGAGAAAAAACGAGAGAACGTGGGGGGACTTTGCAGGTGACGCAAGGAAAGTATGGTTTGGTTTAAGAGTGGATGCATTAATCCTTTTGGGGAGCAGAGCAGCAATCATAACACCTGGTGATAACCCACAAGTATACGGGATCGCAACAGTTTTCGAGGGTAGAGTATTCAACCCAAATTTATAGATTCGACACAAGGGGAGCCAAAGAATATTTGCAAGTATTAGCAGCTGAGTTGTCAATTCAACCACACCTAGAGATTAATTATATGCAGCAACATGATCAGTAACAAAGTAGTATGATAGTTTTGATAGTAGTAGCAACAGCAATAGTAACAGTAACAGTGATAGCAATAGTTTTGTAGCAAGTGCAATAGTAACAATAGCAGTAGTAACTTAGTAGAAACAATATGCAGGAAACCGTAGGCATTGGATCAGCGATTCCTTGGATGATATTCATCATGAGACAGTATAACCTAGGGCGATACGGCACTAGCTCCAGTTCATAAATATAATGTAGTCATGTATTTCATAAATAGTCATACATGCTTATGGAAAGAACTTGCATGACATCTTTTATCCTACCCTCCCGTGGCAGCGGGGTCCTATTGGAAACTAAGGGATATTAAGGCCTCCTTTAATACAGAATGGAACAAAGCATTAGCACACGCTGAATACATGAACTCCTCAAACTACGGTCATCATCGGGAATGGTCCCGACTTTTGTCACGCCGGGGTTGCCGGATCATAACACGTAGTAGGTGACTATAAGTTGCAAGATCGGATCTAGAACATAGATATAATGGTGATAACATAAACGGTCCAGATCTGAAATCATGGCACCTGGGCCCAAAGTGACAAGCATTAAGCATGGAAAAGTCATAGCAACATCAATCTCAGAACATAATGGATACTAGGGATCAAGCCCTAACAAAACTAACTCAATTACATGATGAATCTCATCCAACTCCTCACTGACCAGCGAGCCTATGAAGGAATTACTCACTCCCGGTGGGGAGCATCATGGAATTGGTGATGGAGAAGGGTTGGTGATGACGAAGATCAAAGATCCCCCTCTCCGGAGCCCCAAACGGACTCCAGATCTGGCCTCCCGATGAAGAACAGGAGACGGTCGCGGCTCCATCTCGTGAAACCGATAATTCTTTCTCCCTGATTTTTTTGGAAAATAGGTTTTTATAGCGTCGGTATCTGGGTCTACGGGGCCACCAGGTGGGGACAGCCCACTTGGGCACGCCTGGAGGGGGTGGCGCACCCTGGTGGGTTGTGCCCACCCACGTGCCCCCCTCCGGTGGTTCTTGGCTCCAGAAATTATCTTCTATTATATAAAAAATCCTCACAAAGTTTCGTTCCATTCCAAGAACTTTTATTTCTGCACAAAAACAACACCATGGTAGTTCTGCTAAAAACAACATCAGCCTGGGTTAGTTTAATTCAAATCATGCAAATTAGAGTCCAAAACAAGAGGAAAAGCGTTTGGAAAAGTAGACACGACGGAGACGTATCAACTCCCCAAGCTTAAACCTTTGCTTGTCCTCAAGCAATCAGTTGATAAACTGAAAGTGAAAAAGAAAAGCTTTTAGAACTCTTTTGCTCTTGTTTCCGTATATAAGCTTGAACAGCACCCAGGTTTTCAGTAAAGATTATAACTAACCATGTTGACAATAACTCTTATAAATTATAGTAACTCATATCCATGACATAATCAACTAGCGAGAAATAATAAGACATCTCAAACAGCAAAACATTGTCAATACAACCATGACACAATATGACAATAGTGGTATCTCGCTAGCCCTTTCTGAGACCGCAAAACATAAATGCAGAGCACCTCCAAAGTTCAAGCAGCGACTAAATGATACGCCTCCAACGTATCTACTTTTCCAAACATGTTTGCCCTTGTTTTGGACTCTAACTTGCATGATTTGAATGAAACTAACCCGGACTGATGCTGTTTTCAGCAGAACTGCCATGGTGTTATTTTTGTGCAGAAAACAAAAGTTCTCGGAATGACCTGGAAATCCACAGAGATAACTTTTGGAAAATATAAAAAAATACTAGCGAAAGAATCAAGGCCAGGGGGCCCACACCCAGTCCACGAGGGTAGGGGGCATGCCCCCTCCCCCTGGGCATGCCCCTGCGACATGGGCCTCCTGGATGGCCACCGACCTCAACTCCAACTCTATATATTTTCTTTCGCGGAGAAAAAAATCAGAGAGAAAGTTTCATTGCATTTTACGATACGGAGCCGCCGCCAAGCCCTAATCTCTCTCGGGAGGACTGATCTGGAGTCCGTTCGGGGCTCCGGAGAGGATGATTCATTGCCGTCATCATCATCAACCATCCTCCATCACCAATTTCTTGATGCTCACCGCCGTGCGTGAGTAATTCTATCATAGGCTTGCTGGACGGTGATGGGTTGGATGAGATTTACCATGTAATCAAGTTTGTTTTGTTAGGGTTTGATTCCTAGTATCCACTATGTTCTGAGATTGATGTTGCTATGACTTTGATATGCTTAATGCTTGTCACTAGGGCCCGAGTGCCATGATTTCAGATTTGAACCTATTATGTTTTCATGAATATATGTGAGTTCTTGATCCTATCTTGCAAGTCCATAGTCACCTATTATGTGTTATGATCCGACAACCCCGAAGTGACAATAATCGGGATACTTCTCGGTGATGACCGTAGTTTGAGGAGTTCATGTATTCACTATGTGTTAATGCTTTGGTCCGGTACTCTATTAAAAGGAGGCCTTAATATCCCTTAGTTTCCACTAGGACCCCGCTGCCACGGGAGGGTAGGATAAAAGATGTCATGCAAGTTTTTTCCATAAGCACGTATGACTATATTCGAATACATGCCTACATTACATTGATGAATTGGAGCTAGTGATACGTCTTCAACGTATCTATAATTTATGAAGCATTCGTGCTATTATATTATCTGTTTTGGATGTTTATGGCTTTATTATACACTTTTATATTATTTTTTAGACTAACCTATTAACCGGAGGTCCAGCCCATATTGTTGTTTTCTTGCCTATTTCAGTGTTTCGAAGAAAAGGAATATCAAACAGAGTCCAAATGGAATGAAACCTTCGGGAGCGTTATTTTTGGAATGGAAGTGGTCCAGGAGACTTGGAGTTGAAGTCAAGGAAGCTTCAAGGTGGCCACGAGGGTGGGGGGCGCCCCCCCTACTAGGTGTGCCCCCTGTCTCGTGGGCCCCTCGAGACTCCCCCGACCGACTTTTTTCGCCTATATATTCCCATATACCCTAAAAACATCGAAGCGAACAATAGATCGGGAGTTCCACCGCCGCAAGCCTCTGTAGCCACCAAAAACCTCTCGAGAGCCCGTTCCGGCACCCTGTCGGAGGGGAGATCCCTCATCGGTGACCATCTTCATCATCCCGGCGCTCTCCATGACGAGGAGGGAGTAGTTCACCCTCGGGGCTGAGGGTATGTACCAGTAGATATGTGTTTGATCTCTCTCTCTCTCGTGTTCTTGAGGTGATACGATCTTGATGTATCGCGAGCTTTGCTATTATAGTTGGATCTTATGATGTTTCTCCCCCTCTACTCTCTTGTGATGAATTGAGTTTTCCCTTTGAAGTTATCTTCTCGGATTGAGTCTTTAAGGATTTGAGAACACTTGATGTATGTCTTGCCGTGCTTATATGTGATGACAATGGGATATTCACATGGTGATCAACTTGCGGGTTCCTCCCATGAACCTATGCATAGGGGTTGGCACACGTTTTCGTCTTGACTCTCTGTAGAAACTTTGGGGCACTCTTTGAAGTACTTTGTGTTGGTTTAATAGATGAATCTTAGATTGTGCGATGCATATCGTATAATCATGCCCACGGATACTTGAGGTGACAATGGAGTATCTAGGAGAGATTAGGGTTTTGGTTGATTTGTGTCTTAAGGTGTTATTCTGGTATGAACTCTATGATAGATTGAACGGAAAGAATAGCTTCATGTTATTTTACTACGGCCTCTTGAATAGATCGAGCAGAAAGGATAACTTTGAGGTGGTTTCGTACCCTACCATAATCTCTTCGTTTGTTCTCCGCTATTAGTGGCTTTGGAGTGACTCTTTGTTGCATGTTGAGGGATAGTTATATGATCCAAGTATGTTATTATTGTTGAGAGAACTTGCACTAGTGAAAGTATGAACCTTAGGCCTTGTTTCCTAGCATTGCAATACCATTTGTGCTCACTTTTATCATTAGTTACCTTGCTGTTTTTATATTTTCAGATTACAAATATCCATATTGCACTGGTATCACCATCTCTTCGCCGAACTAGTGCACCTATACAATTTACCATTGTATTGGGTGTGTTGGGGACACAAGAGACTCGTTATTATTTGGTTGCAGGGTCATCCACTTAAGGGAAATTTGCTACTGTCCTACAAACCTCTGCACTTGGAGGCCCAACAACGTCTACAAGAAGAAGGTTGTGTAGTAGACATCAAGCTCTTTTCTAGTGTCATTGCCGGGGAGGCTAGGTAAGCGGCCCTCACACCCCGTCAACCAAGCTCTTTTCTGGCGCCGTTGCCGGGGAGATGAGTGCTTGAAGGTATATCTTTAGATCTTGCAATCAAATCTTTTTGTTTCTTGTTTTATCACTAGTTTAGTTTATAAAAGAAAGCATAAAAAATGGATTTGAGTTTGTCTCATACGCTTCATCTTTTTAATATCTTTCGTGAGTATGATGAAAAGGAAAATTGTGCTCAAGAGCTAGAAGAAGAAGTCTATAAAATGTATGATGAGCATGATTGCAATGTTGTTAGTATGAATTCTTTGAATACCCATGATGCTAATGATGTGAAAAGGCCCAAGCTTGGGGAAGCTATGTTTGATAAGGATGAAATATTTGATAATATATTTGCTGAAATTAATGTTTGTCCCAAGCTTGGGGATGCTACGTTTAATGAAGATGGTATTTTTAGCCTCCCAAGTTTTGATATGCAAAGTTGTTATGATGATAGCATGCCTCTTACCTATGATGATTATATTGATGAAAGTGGGTTTGGAAGACTGTCAACTTTAGGAAGTAGTGATCCCACTATTTTGGAGGATGTTGAATTTTATTGTGATGAATATGAAAGTGGATTTGGAGAGGTCATGACTTTATTTAGTGATGAATCCACTATTTCGGAAGAGGTTCCAATTGATTTTGAGAACAAAGTTTCTATCTATGATGATTATTGTGATGACTTGTATGCTATTAAGAATAATTATAACCATGAAATTTGTCATCATGATTTTAGTTTTCAATTGGATTATGCCTCACATGATAATTATTTTGTTGAGTATACTCCCACTATTCCAAATGAGAAGGATTTTGCATATGTGGAGAGCAGTAATATTTCTATGCTTGTAGATCATGAAAAGAATGCTTTAGGTGCTGGTTATATTGTTGAATTCATTCATGATGCTACTGAAAATTATTATGCGGGAGGAACATATGCTTGTAGGAATTGCAATAATGTCAAGTTTCCCCTCTATGTGTTGAAAATCTTGAAGCTATGCTTGTTTTGCCTTCCTATGCTAGTTGATTGTTGTTCCCATAAGTTGTTTGTTCACAAAATCCCTATGCATAGGAAGTGGGTTAGACTTAAATGTGCTAGTCATATGCTTCATGATGCACCCATTATGCTTCAATTCTTATCTTTTATGTGAGCATCATTGTCATCATCATGCCTAGCTAGAAAGGCATTAAAAAAAGCGCTTGTTGGGAGACAACCCAATATTTACCCTTACTGTTTTTTGTGTGTTCACATGATTATGCTAATGTAGTAATCATGTTTTATAGCTTTTGAAGAAAGTGCCAAGTAAGACCTTTAGGATAGCTTACGGTGATAGTTGTGTTGATCCTGCTGAAAATCAGAAACTTTTGCACAGAGTAAATTAGTTTTGATAATTCACCAAAACGTGATTATGATCTGATTATTTTTGATATGGATTTGTACACAAATTTCTTAGGACTTCCTAATTTTGTAGGATTTTTGGAGTTCGATAAGTATACGTTTGATACAGATTACTACAGACTGTTCTGTTTTTGACAGATTCTGTTTTCTTTGTGTTGTTTGCTTATTTTGATGCATCTATGGCTAGTATTAAGTGGTATGAACCATAGAGAACTTGAAATAAAGTAGGTTTACCACCAATATAAATAAAGAATGAGTTCATTACAGTACCTTATGTGGTGGTTTTTCTTTCTTTCACTAACGGAGCTTATGAGATTTCCTATTGAGTTTTGTGTTGTGAAGTTTTCAAGTTTTGGGTAAAGATTCGATGGACTATGGAATAGGGAGTGGCAAGAGCCTAAGCTTTGGGATTCACAAGTCACCCCAAGGTAATATTCAAGGGCAACCAAGAGCCTAAGCTTGGGGATGCCCCAGAAGGCATCCCCTCTTTCGTCTTCGTTCATCGGTAACTTTACTTGGAGCTATATTTTTATTCACCACATGATATGTGTTTTTCTTGGAGCGTCATTTTCTTTTGTTATTTTTGCTTTCTATTATTTATAATAATATTTTGCATCTATATTTTCAATAAAAATGTCAAGGATAGCCTTTACCATGCTTATTTTGCTAGTATACATGTTGCTGTTTGAAAACAGAAAGTTCACCACTTTTGCAAAAATTCCCTAGAAAAGTCAGAGAATGATATAATGTTGAAACTTTTTGCATAATGAGATATGATAAATCTTATAAAGCTTAGAATTTTTCTCATAATTTTTGGAGTAAGGGAAGTATGATGAATCTTGCATTCTTTACAGACTATACTGTTTTGGCAGATTGCTGTTATGTTTGCATTGTTTGCATATGTTTGCTTGTTTAATGATTCTATTTGAGGATAGGAGTATTAAATATGCAGAGGCATTTACTATGCAATGTTGAATAATAATTATAGTGATTTGTTACAGTAGAAAATGATAAGGTTTTGCATTGGTTTATACTAACTTATCTCACGAGTTCTTGTTGAGTTTTATGTGGATGAAGTTTTTGAGAAATAGAGAAACCATGATATGAGAGGAATTAAGGAGACACAAAAGCTCAAGATTGGGGATGCCTAAGGCACCCCAAGATAATATTCCAACATGTTTCAAGCATCTAAGCTTGGGGATGCCCCGGTAGGCATCCCACCTTTCTTCTTCAACAACTATCGGTTAGTATCGGTTAACCTAAGTTTTTGCTTCTTCACATGAGTTGTGCTATCCTTGCAATGTCATTTTATTTTTCTTTGCTTGCTGTTTGAATACAATACCAAGATCTGAAATTCTTTAATGAGAGAGAGTCTTCACATAGTTACATAATTATTTAGCTACTCATTGATCTTCACTTATATCTTGTTGGAGGAGTTTGTCATTTACTCGTGTGCTTCACTTATATCCTATGAGTAAATGGTTGAATGAGTTGAATGTCATAAATCTCAAATTATATATGTTTCATTTGCTTACCAAGGGGAGTAATGACTTCACATCTAAGAAGTAGAGGTTGTAAATTTATTGAAGGTTAGCAAGCATTGTATTGGTCATTTAAACAATTCATGAAAGAATATTGAAGGAAGAGAGATTTCACATATAAATATACTATCTTAGACATCTTTTATAACTGTGAGAACTCATTAAGTATGACATGCTAAAGAGTTGATGTTGGACAAGGAAGACAACGTAATGGGTTATGTTTTCTCACATCTCAGTTAAAGTATATTGTCATGGATCATTCAAACATGTTGAGCTTGCCTTTCCCCCTCATGCTAGCCAAAATTCCTTGCACCAAGCAGAGATACTACTTGTGCTTCCAAATATCCTTAAACCTAGTTTGCCACCATACCTACCTATGGATTGAGTAAGATCCTTCAAGTAACTTGTCATGTTGCAAGTAATAAAAATTGCTCTCTAAATATGTATGACTTATTAGTGCGGAGAAAATAAGCTTTATACGATCGTGTGATATGGAAGTAATAAAAGCGACGGACTGCGTAATAAAGGTTCATATCACAAGTGGCAATATAAAGTGACGTTCTCTTGCATTAAGATTTTGTGTATCCAACCCTAGAAGCACATTACAATCTCTGCTTCCCTCTACGAAGGGCCTATCTTTTACTTTGTGTCTCTTACTTTATGCAAGAGTCAAGGTGATCTTCACCTTTCCCTTTTTCATTTTATCCTTTGGCAAGCACCTCGTGTTGGAAAGATCCTGATATATATATCCAATTGGATGTAAGTTAGCATGAACTATTATTGTTGACATCACCCAAAGGTGAATACGTTGGGAGGCGAAATTATAAGCCCCTATCCTTCTCAGTGTCCGATTAAAACTCCATAACCATAAGTATTGCGTGAGTGTTAGCAATTGTAGAAGACTATATGATAGTTGAGTATGTGGAGTTTGCTAAATCAAAGCTCTGACATAGACCCTTCCTAAAAATAAGATGAATTGTAATTGTTTGATGACTGAGAATGAAGTTTGCTAGTTTTCAGGAAAGTTTATGGTCTATGCTTTAACATGTGAATAGCTTGTTACTTGATCATGAGAAGTTTGATGAGATGAACTACTGTTATGACATATAATCATGTTAGAAAAGGTGATTGAAAATTATCATTGATCAAACTTGCGCACCTGCTAGCATTCACACTTCATAAATTCTTTCTTTTATCATTTACCTACTCGAGGACGAGCATGAATTAAGCTTGGGGATGCTGATACATCTCCAACGTATCTATAATTTATGAAGCATTCATGCTATTATATTATCTGTTTTGGATGTTTAAGGGCTTTATTACACACTTTTATATTATTTTTGGGACGAACCTATTAACTGGAGGCCCAGCCCATATTGCTGTTTTCTTGGCTATTTCAGTGTTTCGAAGAAAAGGAATATCAAACGGAGTCCAAACGGAATGAAACCTTCGGGAGACTTATTTTTGGAACGGAAGCGATCTAGGAGACTTGGAGTTGAAGTCAAGGAAGCTTTGAGGTGGCCACGAGGGTGGGGGGCGCGCCCCCCTACTAGGCACGCCCCCTGTCTCGTGGGCCCCTTGAGACTCCCCGACTGACTTCTTTCGCCTATATATTCCCATATAACCTAAAAACATCAAAGCGAACAATAGATCGAGAGTTCCGCCGCCGCAAGCCTCTGTAGCCACCAAAAACATCTCGGGAGCCCGTTCCGGCACCCTGCCAGAGGGGGATCCCTCCCTGGTGGCCATCTTCATCATCCCGGCACTCTCCATGACGAGGAGGGAGTAGTTCACCCTCGGGGCTGAGGGTATGTACCAGTAGCTATGTGTTTGATCTCTCTCTCTCTCTCGTGTTCTTGAGGTGATACAATCTTGCTGTATCGCGAGCTTTGCTATTATAGTTGGATCTTATGATGTTTCTCCCCCTCTACTCTCTTGTGATGAATTGAGTTTTCCCTTTGAAGTTATCTTGTCGGATTGAGTCTTTAAGGATTTGAGAACACTTGATGTATGTCTTGCTGTGCTTATCTGTGGTGACAATGGGATATTCACGTGATCCACTTGATGTATGTTTTGGTGATCAACTTGTGGGTTCCTCCCATGAACCTATGCATAGGGGTTGGCACACATTTTCGTCTTGACTCTCCGGTAGAAACTTTGGGGCACTCTTTGAAGTACTTTGTGTTGGTTGAATAGATGAATCTGAGATTGTGTGATGCATATCGTATAATCATGCCCACGGATACTTGAGGTGACAATGGAGTATCTAGGTGACATTAGGGTTTTGGTTGATTTGTGTCTTAAGGTGTTATTCTAGTATGAACTCTATGATAGATTGAATGGAAAGAATAGCTTCATGTTATTTTACTACGGACTCTTGAATAGATCGAGCAGAAAGGATAACTTTGAGGTGGTTTTGTACCCTACCATAATCTCTTCGTTTGTTCTCTGCTATTAGTGGCTTTAGAGTGACTCTTTGTTGCATGTTGAGGGATAGTTATATGATCCAAGTATGTTATTATTGTTGAGAGAACTTGCACTAGTGAAAGTATGAACCTTAGGCCTTGTTTCCTAGCATTGCAATACCGTTTGTGCTCACTTTTATCATTAGTTACCTTGCTGTTTTTATATTTTTAGATTACAAATATCCATATCTACCATCCATATTGCACTTGTATCACCATTTCTTCGCCGAGCTAGTGCACCTATACAATTTACCATTGTATTGGGTGTGTTGGGGACACAAGAGACTCTTTGTTATTTGGTTGCAGGGTTGTTTGAGAGAGACCATCTTCATCCTATGCCTCCCATGGATTGATAAACCTTAGGTCATCCACTTGAGGGAAATTTGCTACTGTCCTACAAACCTCTGCACTTGGAGGCCCAACAACGTCTACAAGAAGAAGGTTGTGTAGTAGACATCAGCTAGTTCTGTGTCACCCTATGTTATAACTATTACATGAGGAATCACATCTGAGAAAATTATCCATCACTGATCCAATGCCTACGAGCTTTTCACATATTGTGCTTTGCTTATTTACTTTACCGTTGCTATTGTTACAATTACTAAAAAATTGCTATCGTTACTTTTGCCACTGTTACCATTACTATCATACTACTTTGCTACTAAATACTTTCCTGCAGATACTAAGTTATCCAGGTGTGGTTGAATTGATAACTCAACTGCTAATACTTGAGAATATTCTTTGGCTCCCCTTGTGTCGAATCAATAAATTTGGGTTGAATACTCTACCCTCGAAAACTGTTGCGATCCCCTATACTTGTGGGTTATCAAGACTATTTTCTGGCGCCGTTGCTGGGGAGCATAGCTCTATTCTTTGTGTCACTTGGGATTTATATCTGCTGATCACTATGAGGAACTTGAAAGACGAAAGAACTAAGATTTTTCCCTCAACTACGAGGGGAGGTAAGGAACTGCCATCTAGCTCTGCACTAGATTCTCCATCTATTTGGAGTAAGCTTGAGACACCTAAACCTGCTATTGCTATGAATTCTGATATGTCGCATGTTATTGATGATGCCACTTCTGCTATGCATGATACTTATGATGAAACTACTTCTATGCTTGATACTACTATGCCATTAGGTGAATATCTCAATGAACAACTTGCTAGGGTTAGAGAGAATGAAATTATTTAAGATGATATTATTGAAGATAGTGATGATGAAGGTTCTCCCCCTAAGTATGAATTGCCTGTTGTTCCTGAGGGTTATGTTATGGATGAAGAAGCTGCTAGAGCTATTCTTGCTTGCAATGATAGATCTGATCTTAAGAAGTTATTAGCTAAATGGAAGCAGCAAACTCTAAATGCTAGAATGAAATATGACCCTGCTTTTGCTACTTCACCTATCTTTGTTACTGATAAGGATTATGAATTCTCTGTTGATCCTGAGATAATTACTTTGGTTGAATCTGATCCTTTTTATGGCAATGAATCTGAAACTGTTGTGGCACATCTTACTAAGTTAAATGATATAGCCACCCTGTTCACTAATGATGAGAAGTCTCGCTACTATTATATCCTTAAGATATTTCCATTCTTATTAAAGGGTGATGCTAAAACTTGGTTTAACTCTCTTGATCATGGTTGTGTGCGTAGTCCCCAGGATATGATTTATTACTTCTCTGCTAAATATTTCCCTGCTCATAAGAAACAAGCTGCCTTGAGGGAAATTTATAATTTTTTGCAAATCAAAGAAGAGAGTCTCCCACAAGCTTGGGGGAGGCTTCTCCGATTACTTAATGCTTTTCTTGATCATCCTCTTAAGAAAAATGAAATACTTGATATCTTTTATGATGGACTAACTGATGCTTCCAAGGACCACTTAGATAGTTGTGCTGGGTTTTTTTTTAGGGAAAGAACAGTCGACCAAGCTGAATTACTATTGAATAATATGTTGACTAATGAAAATAATTGGACTCTTCCTGAGCCAGTTGAGCCAACTCCTGAGCCTATTCCTAAACCAACTCCGAAGAAGAGGGGTGTTCTATTTCTCAGTCCTGAAGATATGCAAGAGGCAAAGAAATCTATGAAAGAAAAAGGCATCAAAGCTGAAGATGTTAAGAATTTACCGCCTGTTGAAGAAATACATGGTCTTAATATACCACCTATTGAAGAAACACATTGTCTTGATAACCGACACATGTAGTAAAGGTAAATTCTCCCTATAGATATGATAAAGTTGAAATCCCGTCTACTAAATTTCCTAGCCAATGTTTGGATGAATTTGATGATTTTATGGCTAGGCAAGAAAGTTTTAATGCTTATGTTGGTAGATGATTAAAGAGTAATGCTTACATGGTTGTACGCTTGAGTGATTATATGGCTAGAGTTAAACGTGAACTTAAACTCATTAGTAAATATGCTTCTATGGTTACCACTCAAGCGGAGCAAGTACTTAAAGCTCAAAGTGATTTGCTCAATGAATTAAATACTAAACATGACTTTGCTGTTAGAGTGCCTACTAGAACTGGTAGAATGACTCAGGAACCTTTGTATCCTGAAGGCCATCCTAAGATAATTGAGCAAGATTCTCAGAGAAATAATTTAGAGGCACCTAGTGTCGGTGTCAAACCGGCGGATCTCGGGTAGGGGGTCTCGATCTGTGCGTCTAAGGCTAATGGTAACAGGAGGCAAGGGACACGATGTTTTACCCAGGTTCGGGCCCTCTCGATGGAGGTAAAACCCTACTTCCTGCTCGATTGATCTTGATGATATGAGTATTACAAGAGTTGATATACCACGAGATCGTAGAGGCTAAACCCTAGAAGCTAGCCTATGATGATTATGATTGTCCCCTAAGGACTAAACCCTCCGGTTTATATAGACACCGGAGGGGGCTAGGGTTTACACAGAGTTGGTTACAAAGAAGGAAATCTAATATCCGGATCACCAAGCTTGTCTTCCATGCAAAGGAGAGTCCCATCCGGACACAGGACAAAGTCTTGAGTCTTGTATCTTCACGGTCCAACAGTCCGGCCAAAGTGTATAGTCCGGCTGTCCGGATACCCCCTAATCCAGGACTCCCTCAGTAGCCCCTGAACCAGGCTTCAATGACGATGAGTCCGGTGCGTAGATTGTCTTCGGCATTGCAAGGAGGGTTCCATCTCCAAAGACTCCAAAGTACCCATTGTAACAAACAGTGTCTGGCTCCCCATCAATGTTATACTCCTCGGCTTCTGTGCTTCAATAATGGCCATCTCCACGTGTTGAGCGAATACGAGGAGCCAGAGCATTTTTACATTTTCCACCCCGGCCCTGCAGAAAAACCGTCTATTTGAAGAGATGGGGATCCTTAGACCCAAATCTCACCTTCTTCCCTTGGGCAAGCATCATCGGAGCGCATCCAGAAAAATTATCCCAGCATGGCCGGCCGCCACGGCTCTTCTTCTCTCTCGCTTAGCTCTAGGCCAGGTGATTGGGAAGAATGTTCTGTTCCCCATAACCGTTTAGTAGAGTTGCATACCCAAGGGTTTCTTCCACCGGCATTCATGGTCCCCGTCCGAGCCGGACTAGCCACCTATAATGGCGAGGAGCAAGCGTAGAGATATCCTAATCCATCCTAGGGGGAGCGAATATGCCTCATCCCGCATCTGCTAAGAGGCGTCGGGTTTCCAATCCACCCACTCCTTCGCGGGCTCCTGGAGTTCTACGGCCTCCAGTTGCACAACTTCACCCCCGCCTCCATGCTGCATATCGCAGGATACGTTGCCCTTTGCGAATTATTCCTGGGCTGCGAGGCTCACTTTGGGTTATGGAAGAAGTTGTTCTGCCTCGTCCCACGCAACTAGGGGGAATCTATATGTCAAGTGGGCAGAGCCGAAATATGGCGCGTCGCCGAGACCGGATACCTGTCCGGTACTCCCATGAAGGCATCTGAAAACTAGCCCTCGGAGTGGCTTTATGTTGATGATGTTCCCCTTCCGGATCCAATCCGGACGGGCCTCCCTGAGTTCAGTAACGCTCCGCCGAAGACACGCGGAAGTTGGCACCCTCGGGGACCCCACGAGGAAGATACCAGAGAAGTTCCTGATGAGCAGGATAAAGATACTGGCCAAATCAGGGCTGACAATAGTCAAAGTTATAGCTATATGCATAATGCGGGGGGTGTAGCCACTTCAATATCGGGGGAAGCCCATGTGGCACTACAATGGGGAAGATGATGCCATCCGCTGTGGTCGTAAAGGTCCGGACTCCGCCACTGCCCTGGCGAGAATATTGTCCGATTTGTATAAAGGATAAGAAGAAGAATTCCTTCGTATTAAACCGTAGGATGGATTTCCCATGTACAACCCACCAAGCTGGGTAAGTCGTCACTCTTTCCCCCACTCTATTCATTCTGGCGCTCTTCATCGCAATCATTAACCTCGATGCTTCTGAGCAGGAACTGAGGAGGGTCGTGGAAGGATTCAACAGCCCCTCCCCGCAGCCAGAGGACCCCGGAAGGGCCTTCAATCCAGGACTTGAAGAAGATACGGATATATCTGTGGAGCTTGTCAACGGGACATTTTATCAGGCTAGCTGCGATGGTGCCTCGGTGGCCATTATCGCTGACTATCCCGGATTGCTACCTGCATCGCGTGTAAGCAAAGCCTAAACCATATCCTCTGAAGAGGATTCCTTCCATATACCATGCCTTATGCATAAAATATCGTATTTTTATAGAGACGACCATCGGAACGCGGTGCCAAGCCCCTGGGGGCTCATCGGCAAAGGGCGTCTGGGTCAGGCAGGCTTAAGAGGAAGGCAGTTAGGGCCGAAACGCCGTTACAGAGGTATGGTAAAAACCCGCTCTGTAATTATCATGTTTGAAATGTAACAGCGTCCTTCGTGTTCTGACAGAAAGAGGAGTCGCTGGACTATATCCGGAGATACTGCCAGTCACGCCTCTACCAGCCGGATTCCAGAACCGGGTTCGAGAGAGGAGGCTGATGCGGGGCCGATGCCGAATTGTCCTCCGACAGAGGATGCGGATATGCTCTTCGCCACAATTTTCGAAGTGGGGAGTGCTATGAATCACCGGCGCCGACGGGCCGTACTTCGGAATAGCATCTTTTCCGAAGAGGCATTTAATGCTTTCAATTCGAGAGACGCATACATCCGAGCTGCTCAAGGCGGGCTCGCCCGAGCGACGGACCAGTATGCAAAAGATATACGGGTAAGGAAATTTGATAAGCATGTATAGCAGTAGCCCCTGAGACTTGAAACGGTTGGAACAACTGATTTAAGGATCATTTTATGCACAGTTTCTTGTGGAGAAGAATACCCAATTGTCTCAAGAGCTGGAGGAGTGCAAGACCCAGCTGAGGGCCGCGGTTGCCAAACTAGAGGAATCCCAAAAGGCCTCATCTGGTAACATTTGTCTCAATAGAGAAATCTTAAAGGAATATACCAGCTAGCAATTGGCTTGCTTCATAAGTCTAACAGAAAATTTTGCAGACAATCTCGGGACGAATCCGGAGATCGTAAGAGATAGCGAGTCGCATCTCTAAAGACAGATGAAGGCTGGCGAGCGTGTGCTTACGCAGGTTAGGCAGGAGAAAAACAATCTCCAAGATGCCAATGTCCGGCTGGGCATCAAATTATCAGATGTTCGAGCTCAGCTGGCGGACTCCGTGAAGGAGAACAGAAGGCTTCGTCGCGGCATTTATGGTAAGTGCCTAGACGAACTGCAGTACAACTCGGCGAGGAAGCATATTAAAAGAGTTTTATATCTGTAGGTATGCTGACGGGCCGCCCTGAAGAGGAGATGCCCGGGTCCGCAGGCGATTTACTGCAAGACCTCTCACAGCTGCACAAACAAGTTCGGCAGGTGATGCAGGGTATTGCCCAGGCCTTGTGGCCATCCACTTCCCGGCAAAGAGGCATGGGGGAGCTCGTGGATATGCTCCAAGGAGCACGGCGGTGCTTCCGGTTGTGGAAGATGTCAGCCTGCCGACAAGGTGCAAGGGAAGCCTGAGCCATGGTGAAGATGCGCTACACCAAGCTCGACCCGAACCATATGGCCGAAGTCGGACCGGCGGAGCCAGATGGGAAAGAAATTCCCGTGAGTCTGGTGTATGACCAGGTAGCGTTAGCCACAAAGTATTCCCAACAGGATTGCAAGCTAGATAGCCTGTTGGACGGTATAGCGGAAGAATATAGTCAGTCCAAGTGACTATGTAATTCAATGGACATATGTAGTCCCTAGCCGGATTAAAAATCATTTGTCATGGCAGACCTTTTTGCTTCAGCCCCCGGATCCGACAGTTCGGGGTGTATCCGAATACCCGCTCAGTTATGCAGAACCAGGGTATGCGTGGAAACCACGTGTATGGGTCATAAGTGCTTGAACAGACAAGTACCTGATGAAGCCATGTACCTAGGGTAGGGTCATGGGCCTATCCAAGATACCCTCCCCAAAGACATCT
The DNA here is from genome assembly GCA_963921465.1 of Triticum timopheevii. Lineage (NCBI taxonomy): Eukaryota > Viridiplantae > Streptophyta > Magnoliopsida > Poales > Poaceae > Triticum > Triticum timopheevii. Next base: position 251,388,398 of record OY997262.1, on the reverse strand, counting down.
CTAGAAGAAACCACTTGTCAGTCGACTCAGAGGTAATCCACTCGATGGACATGAAGACACTCGACAATGAAGCCAACCACTCGACTGCCAGGAGATCTAAAGTCAATCTGCATACAAACGGTCGGTCATTAAGTAGCTTTTATGGTCATCATAGCACTTTATGTAAGGCGTTACCAGTAACCCCCGATCTTAATGTACTTTAAACCCTGCATAACTGAGGGCCGGAGGGGTCTAGCGAACTCTATATAAGCCACCCCCACCTCAGTGTCAAGGGTTCGCACCCCTGTAACTCATACGCACATAATCCAGTCTACCGCCTCCGGGATCCGAGACGTAGGGCTGTTACTTCCTCCGAGAAGGGCCTGAACTTGTAAACATCTTGCACATAAAACTACTCCATAGCTAGGATCTTGCTTCTCCATTCCTACCCCCTATTCTACTGTCAGACTTAGAACCACGACAGTTGGCGCCCACCGTGGGGCAGGTGTCTTAGCAACTTATTGGAGAAGTTGCAATTTTTCTGATCCCCTTCATCATGGTTTCAGGCGGAGTTTTGGTTGAGGGCCACGAGATCCGTCTCGGCGCGCTCACGTTCATTGCCGACGACTCCGCTTGGCTTCAGGAGGCTCCACTCGACATCGAAGTGCTCCCCGTCCGCGGGGCGACGCACTTTCGCACGTGCGTTCACGGCATCCTCCTGCGGCAACCATCGACCCAGTATCGGTCGACTCCTGCATCGTCCTCCCTCCCAGTTTCCTGCCGGCGCAAGCGCTTCGGCCGGTCGAGGCTTCAGCGGTGGGTGAGGCACGCGGTGGCTCGCCAGTCGGCCACTCCCCAAGTCGCGGCGATCGAGCCCGACGAATCTCTCTACGGCCAGTTCGACCTGTCGACTGGCTCCGTAGAGACTGCATCCGAGTGCGACAGCAGTGATCCAGCGGCGGAGGTTCTGATGGTCAATGGACCACGCAGTCCTCCCAGTTTTCCCCGCACCGACGGATTTGATGGCGGAGGCGATCCGGCGCACGCCCACAAAGAATATCAGCCCGAGCCCCTCACGTCACTACAAAGGGAAGAGCTTCACCGCCGGAACATGGATGCGCTGCATACTCCTATCGTTGGAGAAACCCTTGAGGCTCGTGCCTTAGAGGACGTGCGTTTGGCCAATTTGGCTGAGCGCACTCGACGAGCGTGCGCGGCAACGGGTTCCGGACTCTAGTCAACGTCAACTCTTTCCACCACCGACTCAGGTATATCAAACTCCGATTCAGAATCTAGCAGCTGCAGCCCGTATAGCAGAGTCGATTCAGCCTTCCCAGTCAAAGGCTGGCAGAGGCTTGCTACAGATCAGAGATTTACTCCGGGCAGCAGGAGATCAAAATTCATCCGTATCACAGTCACGGAACAGGATCCACAGCAGATCCATCACTGCGAATACAGTCCAGTCGGCCCATAGCCTAAGATCGCCCCCAAGGCGTGAGGGACGTGGAGGCCGGCGTGATCAGTATGATGACCGATTAGATCGTGATGATCGACGTCAGGTGCCCACTCCTCCCCCAAGGGGTGGATCGTACGCGCCTCGACAGCAAGATGATAGACGCCAGCGCAGTGTTGGGCGAAGGGTTACAGTCGACCCCAGAGAACCAGGCTTTGATGATAGATCCATTATCGTTCAAGGTTTGGTTGACAGGAACAGAGCTCACCGAGAAGGCCATAATAGAGATGTGCTCACCAGCAGCAGAGTTCACGTCTCAGGACCAGAGTGTTTTAGCAGAGCCATCAGGGCCGCGGTGATTCTTCCCAACTTCAGGTTGGCGACTGGAATCAGTAAGTTCACTGGTGAGTCCAAGCCTGATACTTGGCTTGAGGACTACCGAGTGGCTGTTTAGATTGGCGGCGGCAATGATGAAGTGGCCATGAAACACCTACCTCTTATGTTGGAGGGCTCGGCCAGAGCGTGGCTGAATCAGTTGGCACCTAGTAGCATTTACACCTGGGAAGATCTTGCCCGAGTGTTTGTCAGAACATTTGAAGGAACTTGCAAGCGACCAGCAGGGTTGACAGAGCTGCAGGTTTGTGTGCAAAAGTCAAATGAAACTCTGAGAGATTACATCCAGAGATGGATCACATTGCATCACACGGTAGAGAATGTATCTGATCACCAGGCAGTCTGTGCCTTCAAGGAAGGCGTGAAGAACAGAGAGCTAAGTTTGAAATTCGGTCGGACCGGAGACATGACCCTGAGTCGAATGATGGAGATTGCCATCAAGTATGCCAATGGTGAAGAAGAGGATCGGCTCCGGAGTGGCAAGTACAAGCTAGCCGCTCATGAAACCGGGGGAGGGAACTCCAGTCGGAAGCAGAAGCGGAAAGCCGAGCCGGCTGCTCCTGGAGAAGCTTTGGCCGTGACTCAAGGAAAGTTTAAAGGGAAACCCAAAGGGTCTTGGAACCCTAAGAAGGTGGAGGACAAGGAAGGAAATGACGTGATGGATTTGCCGTGCCACATCCACACAAAGAAAGATGAGGAGGGTAAATTCATTTACCCAAAACATACCACTCGACAGTGTCGGCTCTTGATCTAGCAATTCTAGGGGAAACAGCCCAAAGATAAGGAAAAGGAGTCGGACAAAGTTGAGGACAAAGAAGATAGTGATGATGGATACCCCCAGGTCAATTCCACCTTGATGGTTTTTGCTGATGTTGAAAGCAAAAGTCGATTGAAAGTTATCAACCGTGAGGTGAATAGGTTGCTCCGGCAACTCCCAGATATCTGAAATGGTCTCAGACTGCCATCACATTCAACCAGTCCGATCATCCGACACACATTGCCACCCCTGGGAGGCAAGCTTTGGTGGTCGACCCAGTCATCGAAGGCACTCGACTGACCAAAGTCTTGATGGATGGTGGCAGTGGCCTGAACATATTGTATGCGGAGACACCAAAAAGGGATGGGCATTCCGATGTCCAGACTCAGTACCAGCAACATGAGTTTCCATGGAGTCATTCCTGGGAAGAAGGCTGAGTCACTCGGCCAAATTGCTCTTGATGTGGTTTTCGGTGATTCAAAGCATTACCGCAAAGAAAAGTTGACGTTTGAAGTTGTGGATTTCCAGAGTGCTTATCACGCTATTTTAGGCAGGCCAGCTTATGCACGCTTCATGGCTCAACCATGTTATGTGTACCTCAAATTGAAGATGCCTGGTCCCAAAGGTGTGATCACCATTACAGGCGATCGGAAAAAGGCAGAAGAGTGCTTTCAGAAGGGCTCAAAGATTGCTGATGCTCAGATGGCAGTGGTAGAGCTACAGGAATACCAGAAAACTGCAGATCCGAGTGATTTGTTGCGAGCCAAGAAGCCCGCTACGGAATCAACATTTCAGTCGTCCGGTGAGACAAAGCCGATTCACATTCACCCGACCGACCCCAGTGCTACTCCGACTCATATATCTACAACACTCGACTCCAAATAGGAAGAAGCACTCATCCAATTCCTCCGTGAGAACTGGGACATCTTCGCATGGAAGCCTGCTGACATGCCGGGTGTTCCCAGGGGGCTGGCTGAGCATCGTCTACGAGTAGACTCAAAAGAGAAACCTGTCAAGGAACATCTTCGACGGTCCGCCGTCCAGAAGAGAAAGGCCATTGGCGAGGAGGTGGCTCGGCTCCTAGCAGCAGAGTTTATCCAGGAGATTTACCACTCCGAGTGGCTCGCCAATGTTGTCATGGTCCCCAAGAAGGACAAATCACTTCGCATGTGGATTGACTTCAAACATATCAATCGGGCCTGCCCAAAAGATCATTTTCCTCTCCCACGCATCAACCAAATAGTCGACTCGACTGCGGGATGTGAGCGCCTGTCTTTTTTAGAAGCTTATTCCGGTTACCATCAGATCCGTCTGTATGGACCTGACGAGATCAAAACAGCTTTCATCACTCCATTCGGGTGCTTCTGCTATGTCACCATGCCATTCGGCCTCAAGAATGCTGGAGCCACGTTCATGAGGATGATTCAGAAGTGTTTGCTCACTCAGATTAGTCGGAATGTGGAAGCATACATGGATGATATTGTGGTCAAATCAAGGAAGGGTTCCGACCTGTTGACTGACCTTGCTGAAACATTTGCCAATCTCAGGAGGTATGATATCAAGCTTAATCCATCAAAGTGCACATTCGGAGTTCCTGGCGGAAAGTTACTCGGTTTTCTCGTTTCAGAACAAGGAATCGATGCCAACCCAGAAAAAGTTGGTACTATACTCCGAATGAAACATCCTGTGCGTGTGCACGATGTCTAGAAGCTTACTGGATGCTTGGTCGCTTTAAGTCGATTCATCTCTCGTCTCGGTGAAAAGGCATTGCCTCTTTACCGACTGATGAAGAAGTCAGACAAGTTGGAGTGGACTCCCGAAGCTGATGCAGCGTTTGCAGAGCTAAAAGCTCTGCTTTCCACCCAGCCGGTGCTTGCTGCCCCAATCAGCAAAGAGCCTTTACTGCTTTACATTGCAGCCACAGGACAAGTCATCGGTACAGTACTTACGGTCGAGCGGGAAGACGAAGGAAAAGCCTTCAAAGTTCAGCGCACAGTATATTATCTTTCTGAAGTGTTGACCCCATCAAAGCAAAGATACCCTCATTATCAGAAGCTTGTATATGGGATTTATATGCCCATGAAGAAGGTTGCTCATTACTTCTCCGACCATTCCATTACAGTCGTCAGCGATGCCCCATTGTCAGAGATTCTGCACAACAGACATGCAACTGGTCGAGTGGTGAAATGGGTGATTGAACTCCTTCCCCTTGATATCAAGTTTGAGGCAAAGAAAGCCATTAAGTCCCAAGCAGTAGCAGATTTCATCACCGAGTAGATTGAACAGCAACTTCCAACTCAAGTTCACTCGGAGCACTGGACCATGTTCTTTGATGGTTCTAAGATGCTGAATGGTTCCGATGCTGGGGTAGTATTGGTTTCCCCCCGAGGAGATAAGCTCAGATATGTGCTCCAGATCCACTTTGATTCCTCCAATAACGAAGCAGAATACGAAGCACTTTTATATAGGTTGCGTATGGCCATTTCACTCGGCGTCCGTCGCCTCATGGTCTATGGCGACTCAGATCTGGTGGTTAATCAAGTGATGAAGAAGTGGGACGTCAGAAGTCCAACCATGAGTGGTTACTGCAATGCAGTGAGAAAGCTAGAGAAGAAATTTGAGGGGTTAGAGCTTCATCATATACCCCGACTGAAAAATCAAGCGGCTGATGATTTGGCAAAAATAGGTTCCAAGAGAGAAGCCATTCCCAGCAATGTGTTTTTAGAGCACATCCACACACCATCAGTTCAAGAGGATCCTTTCACCAAAGAAGCCCTGCAGCCAAAAAGTGTTACAGATCCGATTGAAGTTGAGGTCCCAGCTGTGGTCGACCTGATCATGGAAGTTTTGGTCATCACCCCCGACTGGACAGTGCCATACATTGCATATATCCTAGGGAAAGAGCTCCCAGAAAATGAAGAAGAGGCTCGACAAATCGTCCGTCGATCCAAAGCCTTCACTGTGATAAAGGGACAGTTGTACAGAGAAAGCGCGACTGGAGTCGGCAGAAATGTATATCACCAGAAGAAGGTCAGATAATTCTTGACGACATCCACTTCGGGACCTGTGGTCATCATGCATCCTCTCGGACCATTGTGGCTAAAAGCATACCGAGCGGGATTTTACTGGCCAAGAGCAAATGAGATGGTGAAGGAGATAGTCGACAAGTGTGAAGGATGCCAGTTTTATTCCAATATGTCACACAAGCCCGCCTCAGCCTTGAGGACCATTCCACTCGTCTGGCCCTTCGTTGTGTGGGGATTGGATATGGTTGGACCATTGAGAACTGGCAGGAGCGGCTTCACCCATGTACTGGTGGAAGTCGACAAGTTCACTAAGTGGATTGAAGCTAAACCTATCAAGAATCTAGATGCCTGCACTACTGTCAGCTTCATCAGAGAGTTGATATTCAGATATGGAGTTCCACATAGCATCATCACTGATAATGGGTCAAACTTCGATTCCGATGAATTTAGAGCCTTTTGCGCCTCTCAAGGCACACGAGTCGACTACGCTTCAGTCGCTCACCCCCAGTCGAATGGACAAGCGGAACGAGCAAATGGTCTAATTCTCAAAGGACTGAAACCCCGGCCGATGCATGATCTCAAGCATGCAGCAGGAGCGTGGGTCAATGAACTTCCATAAGTTCTTTGGGGATTGAGGACCAGTCCTAATCGGTCGACTGGGAGAAATCCATTCTTTCTGGTTTATGGAGCTGAAGCAGTCCTACCGAGTGATCTGCTTCACAATGCACCCCGAGTTGAGCTCTACACTGAAGATGAAGCAGAGCAAGCCCGCAGGACGCAGTCGATCTTATAGAAGAAGAAAGAGAGATGGCCATGATCCAATCGACTATCTATCAGCAGGACTTGCGTCGATTCCATGCCAGAAACGTGAAGAGTCGAGCCTTCCAAGAAGGAGATTTGCTTCTCCGAGTGGATCAGCAGAAGCCACACAAGCTTGCTCCTACTTGGGAAGGCCCCTTCATCGTCACCAAAGTCCTCCACAATGGAGCATACCGTCTTTACAATGTTGATCACTAGATTGACGAGCCATGAGCTTGGAACGCGGAGCTACTCCGCCCCTTTTATACTTAAGTATTCACTCAGATGAGATGTAATAAAAGTACTTCTGTAGTTTGTTTTTCAAAGACAAGAGTGTTATAATTTTCCCAGCGAATTGTTGTTACTTTTGTTTACGTGAGAAATCCCCTAGTGGGTGGCTTAGCTGCGAATCTGTTTCTCCTAAGTTTGTAAAAAAATCCCTACCGACTGGTGAGCCAGCCTCCCACTCAGGGGCTTAGCTGCGAATCTGTTTCGCCTAAGTGTTTAAAATCCTACCGAGTGGTGAGCCAGCCTTCCAATCGGGGGCTTAGCTGCAGTCCAGTACTCGCCTAAGTGTTTAAAATCCTACCGAGTGGTGAGCCAGCCTCCCACTCGGAGGCTTAGCTGCAGTCCAAGAACTCGCCTAAGTGTTTAAAATCCTACCGAGTGGTGAGCCAGCCTCCCACTCGGAGGCTTAGCTGCAGTCCAAGAACTCGCCTAAGTGTTTAAAATCCTACCGAGTGGTGAGCCAGCCTCCCACTCGGAGGCTTAGCTGCAGTCCAGTACTCGCCTAAGTATTTAATACAATGTGCGCTTTGCAAGGATGACGAGGTGCAGGTCGACTGCTACCTTCTCCTTATGAGCTACGCCACAAAATATCCTACTAAGTGGAGAGCAAACCTCCCACTCGGGGGCTTAGCTGCAGTCCAGTGCTCGCCTAAGTATCTGAAAATCCTACCGAGTGGAGAGCAGACCTCCCACTCGGGGGCTTAGCTGCAGTCCAGTGCTCGCCTAAGTATCTGAAAATCCTACGAGTGGAGAGCAAACCTCCCACTCGGGGGCTTAGCTGCAGTCCAGTGCTCGCCTAAGTATCTGAAAATTCTACCGAGTGGAGAGCAAACCTCCCACTCGGGGGCTTAGCTGCAGTCCAGTTCTCGCCTAAGTATCTGAAAATCCTACCGAGTGGAGTGCAAACCTCCCACTCGGAGGCTTAGCTACAGTCCAGTGCTCGCCTAAGTATTTGAAAATCCCACCGAGTGGAGAGCAATCCTCCCACTAGGGGGCTTAGCTGCAGCCCAGTGCTCGCCTAAGTACTTGATCTATTCCGCTCTGCAAGGATGACAAGGTGCAGGTCGACTGCTACCTTCTCCTTCTGAGCTACGCCACAAATACAACGTGCGCTCTGCAAGGATGACAAGGCATAGGTCGACTGCTACCTTCTCCTTCCGAGCTACGCCACAAACACAATGTGCACTCCATCCTGATCCGCAGGAACGCAGGTCGATTGCCATCTGTGCTCCATCCCTACCTGCAAAAGCAGTGAAGTGCAGGTCGACTGGACTTTCCACCTCAGAGCTGCATCTCAAGCGTTAAAGTGTATTCCGAGTGAAAGACAAAGTTCGCTCGAAGGCAAGAGCAAGCATATTTAATGATAAGCCAAGTCCAGATAACGTCCTACGGATTCGGAAGTGCCCAGGCGTCAAGCCTGTAAAAGTTTATCGGTTACAAAACCACTCGGCATTCCGAGGCAAATTTAAGACAAAGCATAGAAGTTTTTTACTCCTCAGGTGGAGGACTGGAGGGTGCGACGAACTGGCCCAGGTCGATTCCTTCAGCAATCCGAGTGGCAGCAGCAATGAAGGTCTCCATGAAATATTGGAAGTCATGCTTCTTGGTATTGGCCACCCTGATGGACGCCAGCTTGTCGTCTCGCGCATCCTTGAAGTGAACACGTACCAGGGACAGAGCAACATCAGCACCACACCTGGCGGAAGACTTCTTCCATTCCTGCATTCGACCTGGAACGTCATTCAGTCGAGTCATTAAAGACTCGAGGTCATTTTGAAGCGTCTCTCTTGGCCACAGTGTCGTGTCGATCCGCAACACCAGAACCTTCAGTCGAGCGAGGTAGCCGACCACACCAGCAACACGAGACTCCAGTCGGAACACGTTCATATCAGCCTCGTCCTTCATAGGAGAGTTGATGGGGTCCAAGTTTGTCTCCAGTCGACTGGTCTCCTCCTCGAAGTTCTGGTAGAATTCTGTAAACACATTTCGAAGTTAAGCCAACAGTTCAACGATGAGTCGATGATAACCAGTCAGTCGGATAAAAGAGATAACCTTCAAGCATGAGGAATAACTTCTTGGCGAGCCCTTCTAGATAAGCCTCCAGATCGTTCTTCTTCCCCATGAGTTCGCTAGCCTTGTCATTCAGAGCTATCTTGTCATTCTTCATACGGCTGACCTCCTTGTTGGCCGCGTCGAGAGCAGCTTTCAGATTGGTATTCTCCTCTTCAAGTTTACCGACTGAAGCCAGCTTTTCTTCTGCGAGCTTCGTCTTGTCCGAAGCTGCTTTCTGCGCCTCGGCGAGGTCAAGGTCCTTCTTCTTCAGAGCCTCCTTCAGTTTATCTGCAAGGTGACAATGAGATCAGAATCAGGAATGGACAAAAAATAAAGGCAATTGTCAAGATTCTCACCAAACATACCTTTTGCTTCCTCCTTCGCCTTCGTGAAGTTCTCCTGGACAAGCTTCAAGTCAAGTTCAAGCTGGATATGTTTGTTCTCCAACTCAGTATAGCGAGCCACAAGCTCGCAAGATTTCTGCGAAAGGACAGTCGACAAACATTAAAGATAAGTTGCTTCCGAGTGACGAAGAGAAAAATTGTAGCATTTCTAAGACTACAGCCGAATCAAAATATTCAACAGTAGTCTCGGGGACTACACCCAGTGGGTGCACTCAGCATGCCCCTACTGGTTCTACCGACTCTGTTCGATCAGTTGACCGAAAGAGACAAAAGTTTACGATCCTAAACCATAGCTAACTGCCAACTGTCAGCCACGGTATCATCATGATTGAAAAAAAGAAGAAGATAGATGTTCTTCAGACCTTAGTCGACTGCCAGCAGTCGACCATGGTCTCGGGGACTACACCCTGTGGGTGCACTCAGCGTGCCCCCACTGGTTCTACCGACTCGATTCGACCAGACCGAGTAGAGAAGTTAAAGTGAAGAAATTCAAAGTATAAAGACTACAGTAGACTGCCAACAGTCCGCCATAGTCTCGGGGACTACACCCAGTGGGTGCACTCAGCGTTCCCCCACCAATCCAAAAATTCAATCAACACACCCAGTGGGTGTACAGATACAAAGACCTTCAGAAAGAAGAGTTTTCAGGTACCATATCCTAACAGAACAAGCGGTGACCAACTAACCTGGACGTTGCTCTGAAGAGCTGAGCTTGCATCATAAGCTGCTTGGCTGGCGTCTCGGATCGCCTTCACCTGCTCCATCATGACCCCCGCTTGGCGTATAGCCTCCTTAGCAGCACCCGCTTGGTCCTCTAGGACGTGGTGTGTGGCGAAAAGAGAAGGCGGATCAGCAGTCGACGACGAAGGTCGAGCACTCATCAGCGGCACAGCAAAGGACACGGAAGTCCGAGTGACGTTGCCTCCCTCCTGAACCAGCGTCTCAGGTGCTGACGCAACCTGAGCAGTCTTGCTAGCAGGCGCCTTTTATTCCTCCTCGGCCTCAGTGGCGCCTCATCGTCATCATCAGGGATATCAATGACATGAGGTGGGGCTACAGGAAAGATTCAAAGTTAAAAATGAAGATCCAGTCGACCAAAAGCGAAACTACAGAGATCATACCAAGGTTGGAGGTGGCAGCATCTTCCATTTCTTGGTCTTCATTCCTGACTGAGGTCTCGGAGGTAGCGGCACTGCAGATTTCAGAAATCAGTCGGTTATCCAATGAGTCGACCAAGAGTTTATCCATGCTAAACAAGAAAACACAAGTTCTGATGTTACCCGGAAATGGTGGGAATCACCATCGTCATCTTGGGCAGGGCCTTCGTCGGCTTTGATGACGTCGCTCGGGGTTGCTTTGGCGCTTTTTCAGTTGGTGCCGGAGAGGTCGTCCGAGGGCATTTCGTCAACTGCCCAACAGGCACAGTCGCTTTGCCACGCTCGACTGGAGGGTCATGGGCGAGCTTGGATCACCCTTCAGTGCGAGGAGGGTCGACTTACTCCTCCTCTTCCTCCTCCTGTCTCCTCAGGGGTTGTCCTTGTTCCCTGTGATGGCAGTCATCCACCTCTCTAGCGTGGCATCCTCGACCTCCTCCGGGTGGATCCGAGTGGTGTCTTCAGTGCCAGAATACATCCACATCGGATGGTCTCGATATTGAAGTGGCTATATGTGTCGTCGGAGGAAGACCTCCAAGAGATCCATGCCGGTCACCCCGTCACGGATAAGCTGGACTACACGCTCGACCAGCACCTTAACATGTGCCTTCTCCTCCAGAACCACCTTCAAAGAGGACGGCTTCCTCACTCGGTCCATGGAAAAAGGAGGGATTCCAGTCGACTGCCCTGGCGTCGGCTGGTCTTGGCAGTATAACCAGGTCGACTGCCACCCACGGACCGACTCGGGAAGGGCCATGGCTGGAAAGGCACCTTTTCCTCTCATTTGAACCCTAAGACCCCCACACATCTGAAGCACCTGAGTTCTCTCGTCACTCGGATTGGCCTTTTTCACCGTCTGGGAGCGACAGGTGAAAATGTGTTTGAACAGACCCCAATGAGGCCGACAACCCAAGAAATTCTCGCACAAGGACACGAAAGCAACGAGATACACGATGGAGTTGGGTGTGAAGTGGTGGAGTTGTGCCCCAAAGAAGTTCAAAAATCCCTGAAAGAAAGGGTGGGGCGGCAAAGAAAACCCGCGGTCAACATGGGTGGCCAAGAGGACACACTCACCCTCCTGAGGCTGCGGCTGCCACTCCTTTCCCGGAAGCCTCGCTGATCCATGGGGGATCAGTCCTTCATTGGCTAGGTCGTCAAGATCTTTCTGACGGATAGTCGAGCAGATCCAGTCGACCTGGATCCAGCCCTGCGGCAGGCCGACCCTTGACGAGGATCCGCCCCGACTGGTCGCCCTTCCCTTCGCCTTCAACGTCGCCTTCTTTGCCCGCTCCAAAGCCGTCGTCTTCTCCTTCACCATCATCGCCGGCGAAGCACGCATGGAGCAGCAGCGCTGGGATGGAGGCAAACGCGTAGGATGAGTTTGAGGAAGAGGGAGAGGTAAATGAGGGCGCACTATTCAAAAACCCCTGTCCGGCGCCTTATATGAGGTTCCTTCCGAGTGACTGACTTGTAGGCCCGGACGATCTTGTGAAATCCCGCAACAGTCGCGCGCGTGATACGTGGCGAAATAGATGGCACGGAGATCGAGGCGTTCCTGCCTTATCCCATCCGAGTACCGCGGCCTCCTCTGCCTCGCGCGCTTCTCTAAATTCAGATCCCGCTAAATCCGCGAACTGCAGAGCAACTTGTCAGACGGGAGATTTCCTCCGCTATGTCGTTCGGAGATCTCCAAGTACAGAAAATTCACTCGACAAATACAAAGAATGGACCAAGGCGACTAAAAAAGAAGTTGATGCCATCACTTAAATTCATTGATCTAGAACAAGACATGCTCATAGATTGGAAGAGTTCTCAACTCCTTCCCCACTCAAACCTCGATCCATTCAGGGGCTAATGATGAAGCCATGTACCTAGGGTAGGGTCATGGACCTGTCCAAGATACCCTCCCCAAGGACATCTCTAGAAGAAACCACTTGTCAGTCGACTCAGAGGTAATCCACTCGACGGACTTGAAGACACTCGACCATGAAGCCAACCACTCGACCGCCAGGAGATCTAAAGTCAATCTGCATACAAACGGTCGGTCATTAAGTAGATTTTATGGTCATCATAGCACTTTATGTAAGGCGTTACCAGTAACCCCCGATCTTAATGTACTTTAAACCCTGCATAACTGAGGGCCGGAGGGGTCTGGCAAACTCTATATAAGCCACTCCCCACCTCAGTGTCAAGGGTTCGCACCCCTGTAACTCATACGCACATAATCCAGTCGACCGCCTCCGGGCTTCGAGACGTAGGGCTGTTACTTCCTCCGAGAAGGGCCTGAACTCGTAAACATCTTGCGTATACAAATACTCCATAGCTAGGATCTTGCCTCTCCATTCCTACCCCCCTATTCTACTGTCAGACTTAGAACCACGATAGTGCCCAACTAGTTATGTTATATTACATGGGTAGTAAGAAACATCTTCCAGGGAGAATAGTTCCATTAGGGGTTCCTTTCCCTGGGTACGCATGCATCGATGTACATGTCCGGACTGCGAACAGAAATGCGGGATACAAAACTTCTGGGGGTTCGCATTGTAATAAGCGAAAGAAACATCTTTTGTTCACCGACCGAATATTCCCTTAAGAACGCTAGCTTTTGGCTTCACCCAGTCTGAGGTACACATCCGGCTGAACCGACAGTAACAATCGCAGAGGTGCTCCTCATATGCCCTAGCCGAATTAACGGGAACGTAGGTCATAAACACAAGAGCCAGGCAACCCAGCATGGCCACATCTTAAGTCATATCGATGCATATAATGGTGAAGAAAAGGCACATATGGGAAAAGAACGCATATGTGATAGGCGAGAAGCCATGAAAGTAATTATATTTAGCTTCCGTATAGGAAGCCCCCAGGTATGGTTTACACACATGGTGCGGCCGGAGTGATCCAAGCATCCGCACTGTATTGAATACTTCGTGTGAAAAAGAAAAAAAGGCGAGAAAGGAAAAAAGGGGAGGAACATAATGAAAAGAGCGGGGGTAAGGAGACGAACACTAAGTTCGGCACTAGGCGTAGAATCTCTGGAGTCTGGCCGCGTTCCATGCGTTCGGCTCGAGTCTGTTATTGGATGCATCACGCAGACGGTATGCTCCTCCGGTGAGAACTTTATCAATAATGAAGGGACCCTCGCACTTAGGTTTGAGCTTGTCCTTCTTCTTCTCCAGTAGGCGTAGAACGAGTTCACCAACATTAGAAGTTTTGGCCCACACTTCTCTGCTTTGATACCATCGATCCTGCTGCTGATAGAATGCGGAACGGGCTTTTGCAGCGTCGCGCTCCTCCTCCAGGGCATCTAAGTTGTCCTGCCAATCTAACTCGGCTTCCTTCTCTTTGTACATGCGCATGCGAGGTGAGTCATGGATTATGTCGCAGGGTAGTACTGCTTTTGCGTTGTACACCATAAAAAATGGCGTGTATCCGGTGGTGCAATTCGGCGTGGTCCACAGCCCCCAGAGTACGGAGTCGAGCTCCTCGACCCAGTGCGTGTTCGATTCTGTCAAGGACCGCACTAGTCTGGGTTTGATGCCGCTCATGATAAGACCGTTTGCACGTTCGACCTGGCCGTTTGTTTGGGGATGGTAGACGGAGGGGTAGTCGAGCTTAATGCCCATGTTGCCGCACCAAGTTTTCACTTCATCGGCTGTGAAGTTTGAGCCATTGTCAGTGATGATGCTGTGGGGGACGCCGTAATGGTGTAAAACCCCTGATATGAATTCTATCACTGGTCCGGATTCGGCAGTTTTAACTGGTTTGGCTTCTATCCATTTGGTGAACTTGTCCACCATGACGAATAAGTATTTTTTCTTGTCGCTTCCCCCCTTAAGGGGTCCGACCATATCCAGCCCCCAGACCGCGAAGGGCCAAGTAATGGGGATTGTTTGGAGAGCGGTGGGGGGCATATGGCTCTGATTAGCAAAGAGCTGGCAACGACGCAGTGTTGGACAAGGTCCTGTGCATCTGCTCGGGCTGTCGGCCAATAAAAACCTGTACGGAAGGCCTTGCTGACAAGTGCCCGAGCCGCAGCGTGGTGCCCGCCGAGTCCGGCGTGGATTTCATCCAAGAGTTGCCGCCCTTCCTCTTCGGAGATGCATCTTTGCAGCACTCCGGTTGCACTTTTCTTATAGAGTTCTCCCTCATGGACTTTGTAGGCCTTGGAATGCCGCACAATACAACGTGCTTCATTTTGGTCCTCGGGGAGCTCCTGCCTATTTAGGTAGGCCAAGAAAGGCTCGGTCCACGAGGCGATTACAGCCATGATTTCGTGGGCCGAAGGTGTTATTTCGGTGGCGGAGCCCCTGATTACGTCAGATGGTTCAGAATCCGGGGTTGTATTCGGATCCGGGCTAGTGTTGCCGGACTCCCTTCCCATACCACGGATGGCTTGAACAGCCTTTCCATGAATATGTTTGGTGGGACAGGGTCGCGTTTAGCGCCAATGCGGGCGAGGATATCCGCCGCTTGATTGTTTTCTCGAGCCACATGGTGGAATTCGAGCCCCTCGAACCGAGCTGACATTTTGAGGACGGCATTGCGGTATGCCGTCATTTTTGGATCTTTGGCATCAAAATCTCCGTTTATCTGTGATATTGCGAGGTTTGAGTCCCCGCACACTTCCAGGCGTTGAATGCCCATAGAGACTGCCATCCGAAGACCATGCAACAGGGCCTCGTATTCGGCTATGTTGTTGGAGTCTGTGTATAGTATTTGGAGTACGTATTGGACCGTGTCTCTGGCGGGGGATGTTAGGACTACACCCGCTCGCAATCCGGCCAGCATTTTAGAGTCGTCGAAGTGCATGATCCAATTGGAGTACGCGCCGTACTCTTTAGGGAGGTCGGCTTCTGTCCATTCGGCGACGAAGTCAGCCAATACTTGCGACTTAATGGCCCGCCGTGGCTTGTATGTTATGTCGAACGGAAGAAGCTCGATGGCCCATTTAGCAATCCGTCCCGTGGCATCGCGGTTGTTTATTATGTTGTTGAGTGGTACTTCAGAGGCCACCGTAATCGAACACTCCTGGAAGTAGTGTCGTAGCTTTAGAGATTCCATGAAGACCGCGTATGCTATCTTTTGATAGTGTGGGTATCGGGATTTGCATGGGGTGAGGACAGTGGACACGTAATATACCGGCTTTTGGAGCAGGAATTTGTATCCGTCTGATTCTCGTTCGACGACGAGCACTGCGCTTACAACTTGATGTGTTGCAGCTATGTACAGTAGCATAGGTTCGCCAATATTTGGCGCTGTCAGGACTGGGTTACTGGCCAATAGCGTCTTTATTTCATCCAGTATGGTCGCAGCTGCATCCGTCCACATGAAGTGTTCGGTGCATCGAAGAAGGCGGTAAAGAGGTAGCGCCTTTTATCCTAATCGGGAGATAAAGCGGCTTAAGGCAGCCACGCATCCGGCTAGTTTCTATATATGCTTGAGGTCTGTTGGGATAGCCAACTGCGACAAAGCTCAGATTTTTGCCAGATTTGCTTCGATTCCTCTGTTGGAGACGATGAAGCTGAGCAACTTCCTGGAGGGTACGCCAAAGCACATTTTTCCGAGTTTAGCTTGATGTCGTATGTTCAGAGGTTGTCGAACGTAAGTCTCAAGTCATCTATTAAGGTTTCGACGTGTCTTGTTTTTATGACTACATCGTCCACATATGCCTCCACTGTTTTGCCGATTTTTTTCTCCAGGCATGTATGAATCATGCGTTGATAGGTTGCTGTCGGTGTCAAAACCGGCGGATCTCGGGTAGGGGGTCCCGAACTGTGCATCTAGGCGGATGGTAACAGGAGACGAGGGACACGATGTTTTACCCAGGTTCGGGCCCTCTCGATGGAGGTAAAACCCTACGTCCTACTTGATTAATATTGATGATATGGGTAGTACAAGAGTGGATCTACCACGAGATCAAGGAGGCTAAACCCTAAAGCTAGCCTATGGTATGATTGTTGTAATGTATGTTGTCCTACAGACTAAAGCCCTCCGGTTTATATAGACACCGGAGGAGTCTAGGGTTACACAGAGTCGGTTACAATGGTAAGAGATCTACATATCCGTATCGCCAAGCTTGCCTTCCACGCCAAGGAAAGTCCCATCCGGACACGGGACGGAGTCTTCAATCTTGTATCTTCGTAGTCTCGGAGTCCGGCGGACGATGATAGTCCGGCTGTCCGGACACCCCCTAGTCTAGGACTCCCTCAGTAGCCCCTGAACCAGGCTTCAATGACGATAAGTCTGGCGCGCATAATGTTCGGCATTGCACGGCGGGTTCCTCCCTTGAATAATCCAGAGAAGATCATGAACACCAGGATAGTGTCCGGCTCTGCAAAATAAATTCCACATTCCACCATAGAGAGAATAAAATGTCCACAAGTCCAATCTGCTGACGTATTTTGCGGCATGTCGTCACGCCACTACCAAGCCTTTACTTGAATCATTTTTTTATTATACCACCTCATCACGTTTAGCGAAGCGGTTTCCTTGGCACGTCTTGTCGAAGTAGAGATCGTGTTCCCCTTATTTTGGGATTCTCATCAATATGTGCGTGGGTAACCCAACCGTGCCCGTCGCCACGCCTCCTCCATCGAAGGTGAATCCTGAACGGTCACGGAGATGACCCTTGGTATTTTTCCCCTTTATAAGAGGACCAGGGTTTGTTCTTTTTCTTCAATCTCGCATCGAATCTCCTTCTCGCTCCCAGTTCCAACACCCAGAGCCTAAGATTCGAGCGCTTCGGATTATCAACCATGTCCGGCTCCGACCTCCAAGGTCGGTGGATGCCCTCCTCCGTCACGGAGGAGGACGTGTTAAAGCTGCATGAGGCCAAGTACCTGTCCTACGAGATTTCGCACAGGTTGCCTACCCAAGGGCAGGCCGTGCCCGCCCCCAAGCCCGGTGAGTACATTGTCTTCGTATCCCACCTCCGTCGGGGTTTAGGCTTCCCGACGGACCCCTTCGTGAGAGGGCTCATGTTCTACTACGGGTTGGATTTTCACGACTTGGCTCCGGAGTCCATCCTCCATATCTCCGCATTCATTATCGTCTGCAAAGCCTTCCTCCGCGTCACTCCCCACTTCGGCCTGTGGCTGAAAACCTTTAATGTGGAGCCGAAGATGATCGGGGGGCATCAAGCGGAGTGTGGCGGGGCGGCCATAAGCAGAAAGGCCAATGCCCCGTGGCCCGAGGGTTCCTTCCAAGAGGAACTCGGACTGTGGCAGCAGAAGTGGTTCTATATCACCGCTCCGAAGGGCAGCAAGCAAAAGCCGCCGCCTTCATTCCACCCGGGACCTCCACGCCAACTGATGTCGTGGGTCAACCAAGGGCTCAATTGGGGGCTGTCCGAAGACGTGCCCTCATTGCAGGGTCGGATTCAAGACCTCCAGGTGAGGGAGATCAATCTGGTCGTGGTGATGTAGGTTATGCTAATCAGGCGTCTTCTGCCCTACAAACGCCGTCCTCTCCGTCTATGGGAATTCAACCCGGAGGGACCTCGAATTCTCCAACACTTCATGGGTGCGACACCCATGGAGATGTACAAGTTGTTCTTCGGACCGCAGGTAGCGTGTCCGGAATTGACCGAGGACGCAGGACTAAGCTGCAATCGCCCGGATACTCAGGTAAATAGCTCAGAGTCCGGACGTTCTGTTTATCTGCTTTTCTAGAGTTCGCCTCCTGACCCATTACCCTTTACAGGAGTGGGTAGCGCGATCGAAGCTGATAAGGTGTCCGGCTCCCCTCCCAGAGACCGCACTAGAGCCCGTGCTGGTCAGAATGTTGGAGGTCGCGCCCGTAGAAGGGAGCGATGGGGAAAATAGAGGAGCTGTTATTTCGCCCACAGGGGCGTCTGAGGAGGGGGGAATCAAAAACCCCTCCTTCCAGGGGGAGAAGAGGACCGCCTCCGAAGATCCGGAGGCCAAAGCCCCTAAACGGGGGAAGAGATCTTCACCGGGGGGTCCAGCGTCCGGGGAGAATCCGGACGTACAATCATCGCCCAAGGATCAGCCCTCCAGCGAGCCGTGAGTATGAAAAGGGGAGTTCATTAGTAGGAAAATACCTCCATTTGTGCTTCTGTGGTTAACCGAAATTTTTATCTTGCAGTTCAGATTTGCAGCCTTCTCAGATGAGTTTGTCTTCGGGGGACCTTCTTTCGGAGATGATGGAGAGCGAAACGCCCCCGTCTGCTGCACCGTCAGATAGGGCAGACGAGCCTGAAGTATTGTCACGGAGGGTATCCCCGAGTCCGGAGGGGCCGGAGAGTTCGGCACCCGCTAGTATCCGGCCGGGAGAACTGAGGAATCTGCTTGAGAGGGCGTCCATCTCAGAAGATCACCGTGCGTTGATGCGTATGGTGATTGGAAGGATTTCATCCGCCGATAGCAGATTGCGTAATGCCGCTACGAGTTTGCTGGCGGGGTTACGCGAGAATGACGCGCCTCTTTTTTTGATAGTTTTGCACATAAAAGTGCACCCTGTATAGATAGTAGCCCCTGAGACTCGGTAGGTTGTCGAAAACGACAGCGTGCCGAGGATCAAAATCGCAAGTAATGAATGTCGCCGTTCCTATGCAGGTGGCGGATAGTCCGAGGGCTAGCCGGACTAGTGGAGTTGCCGAGTTGATGCGGCAACTTGACGTGGCGGATGCGGACATCGCACTTGTCAACTGGCGACTTGACGAGTCGCAAGGTAAATGAGTTCTCCGCAGTCACTTTATTAAGGGGGTCAAAGCCCTCCTCTGATAAATTATATGCTGTGATACAGACGGTGCTGCTGCTGTGGAGAGTCTTCGGGCCGAACTTGCTCAAGCTAAGGAGCAAGCCCGAAGGAGTGACGCGGCTGCCTCGAGGGCGGCCGAGGAGTTGAAAGCTGAAAGGGCTGCACACTGCCTAAGCAGGGAAGAGATGGCCGAATTGGCCGTGAAATAAAAAGATGCTGCCGACCACAATAAGGCTCTTGAAAAGGAGCGCTTATCGGAGCGGGAAGACCTGGGGAAGGCCACCGCCGAGGCCAAGGATGCCCGCTCTGCAATGCGGGCCATGAAGGAGGAGCTGCGCCAGGCCGGAGATATCGTGGCTGGCAAGCCTTTTCTGCTGCGTCGCCGGTTTATGGATCAAAGGTATGCTCAATTTGGCCAGCTGTGGAGTCCGGAGGATCCGTATATGGACTTAGCGGCAAGTGCGGCTGATGCCGTTGAGCACTTCCGGAGCCAGAGGGATCACAAGACGGAAGAGCTATTTTGGTCTCAATTCCATAGTCCGGAGCGCTCACTTCCATTGACCGACCGGTTGGCCGAATGGGCCGAGCTAAATAGATTGTCCGGACTTGCCATGACTGACATCGTGGCTCATGTCTGGCCAGAGAGGCCCAAGGCGACGAGCTACTTTGGCTTACTGCAGCAATTCCTTGGAGCGGTGCCGCATATCAAGGAGATGAAGCGGTCGGCCTGCATCGAAGGCGCGCGGATGGCTCTTGCCCGTGTGAAGGCGCATTGGACAGAGATGGATGCCACCGCTATTGCCGCCTAGGGTTCGGATGAAAGCCGGCTCCCCGCCGAGCACTATTTCGGGGAAGTTATGCGTGGCGCTCGTATAATAGAGTCGCAGTGCTCAAAAAATGTGACGTTCAAATGAACATTTTAGCTTGTAAAATGATGATTATGCTATAACTGCTTTTTATACTTGTGCGTCCCAAGTAGTAAGACTTCTCCTATGCGGCCGTTTACGTATACATTTGTATAACCTGAAAGATTGCAGTCTTCGGCTTCAGCCCCCACGCACAAGGTGCGGGGGTGTTCGCAAAAATAGCGTGTTTTCACACTTAATCCGATGTCTCGGTCCTGTTAAGGAGGTGGTAGCGTAGCAAATGAGGCAATCCGGACTATAATGCTTTATCACTTTCACTTAGCCAGTGGAGTTCGAGGGTGGGGCTACGATATAGCCCCTGGGGGCACCGCACTTCTCCGAGTTCGGGGCGCGTGTGTGCCTGACCGGGAAACGGTCCTTCGTCAAAGCGGGGAATTCTAATCATTCCGGTAGTCGATCGAGTGGTTGATCAGTCTCTCGCTATATCATGACAGTCAGTTTTCGGCTTTCTCTACTGAGGTGCTCGCCCAGCCGAACTGGGGCACAATCGCAGTAGTTCTCCTGGTGCCGCGTTAGCCGATGATACGGAACGTAAGGCAGCAAAACACAGGAGCCGGGCAAACCCAACATTTGACCAAAGACATGATTCGGAGCTGATGCATATAATGGCTAACTCGAGACGCCGAACACTCCCTAAGTTGTTCGGTCTTTATAATAATGGGCAGAACAATGCCCTAAGCCCCTAGTGTCCAGGTACGGGCATGGTCCTCTGACGCGGCCGATGCCAGAACGTCAGGCTCCGCTTTGGTTATGGGAAGAAACCAAGGGAGAATAACAACAAAAGACAGTAAAAAAGGTTTACGCAGGGTCTTAATCTGAAAAGAATCCTCGCAACGGGTCCCTACTGCACGTCTGCGCCTGTGTCTCCGTTTTGCCGTTATCCTGGACGGGTACGCACGTTGTTCATCTGTAAAAAGAGAGGAACGCTTAGTTTGAAAACAATTCGTGCGAAAAAGGTATGTGTGAAAGAAGAAATATAAATAAGTAAAGCGGGGTTTGAATGAACCCGCGGTTGTTTGTGCGTGCAGCCCCTTGTGAAGGGGTGTGCGGCTAGGGAGCCCCTAGCCTACTGAAGCCGGACTCATCTATCCGAGTCTGGGGTCTTTAAGTGACCCTCGCACTGAAATGATGCCACGTGGACCGGGCATCTTGAGTGTAAGATACGCGTAATGCGGTATGGCGTTGAAACGGACAAAATCCGTTCGTCCCAAGAGTGCCTGATATCCACTTTTAAATGGGACGATATGAAAAATTAGTTTTTCGCGCCGAAAGTTGTTCGGTGATCCGAACACAACTTCTAGTAATAGGGAGCCTGTGCACTTGGCGTAAGGGCCTCGTGTCACTCCTTTGAAGGAAGAGCGGCTGTGTCGAATTTTGGTAGGGTCTATCCCCATCTTGCGGATTGTGTTTGAATACAGCAGGTTTAAGTCGCTGCCTCTGTCCATTAGGACTTTAGTAAATTGTAGTCCGTCGATTATGGGATTCAATATCAGGGCAGTCCGTCCCGCGTTTCGAACGCTTCTGGAATAGTCCAGGTGGTCGAAAGTGATTGGTTTTGATATCCAATCTCTATGGTCTGCAGGGTTGGACCGCGCGAGGCTCTTTTTAGAAAGTGCCGCACTATTTTTCCGTATTATCACATGAAGTGAATTTACTGCTTTGACCTCTTGTGGGAAAGTCTTTTGTTTTCCGGTGCTCTGCTGGTGGGGTTTATCGTCTTCGCTTGACGCGTCGAGCCCCTTGTGTTCGGCGTTTAGTCGGCCGGACTGTTTAAAAACCCAACAGTCTCTATGGGTGTGGTTTGCAGGCCTTCCCGGGGTACTGTGGATTTGACATATCCGACCCAAAATCTTGTTTAAGTTGGACAGCTCATTGCCGTCATCCTTAAGAGGCGGTGTTTTGTTGTTTGGCCGCGAGCTTTTGAATCCGGCGTTGACTGCCGTGCTCTTTGGGCTATTCTCTTTATTCCGACGCTGCTCTTTTCTGCGCCGTGATTTTCCGTTTCCATCTCTTATCTCAGATGTACTTGGGTCGCTGGTGCTGCATCTTGCTAGCCAGCTATCCTCTCCCGCACAGAAGCGGGTCATGAGGCTTGTTAGCGCGGACATTTTCCTCGGTTTCTCTTGGCCGAGGTGTCTGGCAAGCCATTCGTCTCGGACATTGTGTTTAAAAGCTGCTAAGGCTTCGGCGTCCGGATAGTCGACTATTTGGTTCTTTTTGGTGAGAAACATGTTCTAGAATTTGCGCGCTGACTCTCCGGGCTGTTGAGTTATATGACTTAGATCATCTGCATCCGGAGGGCGGACATAAGTCCCTTGAAAATTTGCTCTGAATGCGTCCTCGAGCTCTTCCCAACTTCCCACAGTGTTTTCTGGGAGGCTTTTAAGCCAATGACGGGCTGGCCCTTTGAGCTTGAGGGGTAGGTATTTTATGGCGTGGAGATCATCTCCTCTAGCCATGTGTATATGCAGTATGTAATCTTCTATCCAGACTCCAGGGTTTGTTGTTCCATCGTAGGCCTCTATGTTTATGGGTTTAAATCCTGCTGGGAATTCATGGTCCAGCACCTCATCAGTGAAACATAGTGGGTGTGCGGCGCCCCTGTATTTGGGTGTGCCATTATCTTCGGACACTTGACGTGCTGCCTTGTTTCCTGGGGCCTTCTTTTTTGGCCCGTAAATGGACCTGGCTGGGCCATCTGTCTTTCCAGGTTCATTAGTTGGTTTATGTGCGGCGCCACTTTCAGAATTTGGCCTATCATCTGGCCGTCTATCCGACCAGGCAGCCTCTTTATTTTTTGATTGTGGGGGCTCTATGGCCTCCTCGTCGAATTCTGGTAGCAGCTTGTGCTTCGGGTAGCTCTTTGATTGGTGTCCATTGCCGTATTTATCAGCGGTTTTGAGCACTTTGCTCCACCTCATTCTGAGTGTGTCTTCCGCTATTTTGAGCTTCCGCTTTTCCTTCTTCAAGCTTCTTGTAGTGTTGACGACTCTTTTCCGAAGGTTTTTGCTCTCCGGCGGTGTGTCCGGCATGAGATCATCCGGACTATCGTTTTCGCCGGGCCTGGACTGATTATCTGACTCGTCATGTTCGAACGGTTGCTTATCTGCGTGTTCATCGTCCACTTGCGTGCCCTGCTGTATTGCGGGGTCCTTAGGAGCGTTGTTGTTGTCGAGGCGGGACTTAGGGCGGCGTCTGCGCCGCCGTTTTGGTTGTTTATCGGCGGGGTTATCTTCTGCCGCGGCCCGTTGGTCCTCGTTATCGCTCTCCTTTGGGGTATCCACCATGTATATGTCATATGACGAGGTGGTCCTCCCGTGCCCTATAGGCTCTGTTTCTTGTTCGTCTCCGGCATCGCCGTCTATACCGTCGATGTCTTCGGAGTCATAGTCTAGCATGTCGGTTAGATCGTCGACAGTGGCTACAAAGTGGGTGGTGGGTGGGCTCTGAATTTCTTCGTCGTCCGTACCCCAACCGTCTTGGCCATAATCCGGCCAGGACTCTCCCGATAACGAGAGATGCTTTAGCGAATTTAGGATGTCGCCAAAGGGCGAGTGTTGGAAGATGTCCGCGGCGGTGAATTCCATAACCGGCGCCCAATCCGAATTGATTGGTAGGGGCGTGGGAGGTTCGGAGTCCGGCAAGGAGTCCGGCACCTCGGAATCACGAGTTTTGCGAGGGACAAGATTAGCGTTCGGCTCCATCGCCGTGGAAGTTGAAGCCCCCGAGGTGGTGTCCATCCACCGATCCACGATCTGGGTGATAGGCTCCGGACTAAAGGCCGAAGCGGATTCATGTGCGGCCACCAAGGCACTGTTCGGCAGCAGAGCTAGATCATGCCCATCGTCACAGTGCGGCACGCTTGGCTGTGGCTTGAGTCCGTCGAAGATCAAGTCTCCGCGGACATTGGCCGTGAAGTTTAGACTTCCGAATCTGACCTGACGGCCAGGGGCGTAGCTTTCAATCTACTCCAGATGGCCAAGCGAATTGGCCCGCAGTGCGAAGCCGCCGAACACGAAGATCTGTCCGGGTAGAAAAGTCTCATCCTGGACAGCGTTGTTGGTTGAAGATGCCATCGGGCCTATCGGTGACGACACAAAGGAACTCTCAATGAAAGCACCAATGTCGGTGTCAAAACCGGCGGATCTCGGGTAGGGGGTCCCGAACTGTGCGTCTAGGCGGATGGTAACAGGAGACGAGGGACACGATGTTTTACCCAGGTTCGGGCCCTCTCGATGGAGGTAAAACCCTACGTCCTGCTTGATTAATATTGATGATATGGGTAGTACAAGAGTGGATCTACCACGAGATCAAGGAGGCTAAACCCTAAAGCTAGCCTATGGTATGATTGTTGTAATGTATGTTGTCCTACGGACTAAAGCCCTCCGGTTTATATAGACACCCGAGGAGGCTAGGGTTACACAGAGTCGATTACAATGGTAGGAGATCTACATATCCGTATCGCCAAGCTTGCCTTCCACGCCAAGGAAAGTCCCATCCGGACATGGGACGGAGTCTTCAATCTTGTATCTTCGTAGTCTTGGAGTCCGGCGGACGATGATAGTCCGGCTGTCTGGACACCCCCTAGTCCAGGACTCCCTCAGTTGCGCTGGCATTTTTAAGCCCGAAAGGCATAGTGTTGAAGCAGAAAGGACCATATGGTGTTATGAAGGCCGTTGCGGCTTGGTAGGACTCTGCCATCTTTGTTTGATGGTATCCGGAGTATGCATCGAGGAAACATAGTGAGTCGTGTCCTGTGGTGGCATTGATGATTTGGTCGATGCGAGGGAGGGGGGAGGGATCCTTGGGGCAAGCCTTGTTGAGGTCTTTGAAATCGACGCATAGGCGCCAGGATTTGTCCTTCTTTGGTACCATTACCAGATTTGCCAGCCAATCTGGATGCTTGATATCTCTGATGAATCCGGCCTCAAGTAGCTTGGCTAGCACTTCTCCCATGGCTTGCCGTTTAGGCTCTGAGAAGCGCCTAAGAGTCTGTTTGACTGGCTTGTATCCTTTCAGTATATTGACGCTGTGTTCGGCCAGCCTGCATGGGATGCCCGACATGTCTAAAGGACGCCAGGCGAAAATGTCCCAATTCTCGCGTAGGAAGTCTCGTAGTGCGGTGTCCATTGTGGGGCTCAACTGTGTCCCGATGGAAGCTGTCTTCGTGGGGTCCGTTGGATGGACCTGGAATTTGACTATCTCGTCTATGGGTTTAAATGAGGTGGACTTGGGTCATTTGTCGAGTATCACATCGTCCCTGTCCACTGTGGCGTGCAGCGTTTGTTAGTTCTTCGGCCGCTAGGGCTTTGGATAATGCTTCCAGGGCTAGTGCTGCAGTTTTATTTTCGGCGCGGAGTGCGACGTCTGGATCACTAGCTAGAGTGATGATTCCATTGGGTCCGGGCATTTTAAGCTTCATGTACCCGTAATGGGGTATAGCTTGAAAGCTCGTGAATGCGTCCCGCCCTAAAAGGGCGTGGTATCCGCTGCTGAAAGGAGCCACTTGGAATGTGATTTCTTCGGACCTGCAATTTTCCGGGGTGCCAAATACCACATCGAGTTTGATTTTACCCGTACACCGTGCCTCCCGACTAGGGATGATTCCCCTGAAGGTCGTGCCGCTTTGCTCAATGCGGCTTTTATCAATTTCCATCTTGTTGAGTGTTTCTTCATAGATCAAGTTTAATCCGCTTCCGCCGCCCATGAGTACTTTAGTGAGCCAAAAGCCGTCCATGATTGGGCTAAGGACCAAACCGGCTGGTGCCCGGACTGTGTGGAATTGAGGTTCGTCACTGGCGCTGAAAGTTATAGCAGTGTTGTTCCATGGATTTATTTTTGCCATGTGGCAGATTTCTCGCTTGCGCCTATTATTTGAGGCGAAAGTCTTGAAGACTGTAAGTACCGCTTTGTTGTCTTCGGCGGGATGTTGCTCTGCTTTATGGCTTACAAGAAGATCTCGCCGCTTTTTGCTACCTGCTGGAGTATCCAACATGCTCAAAGGCTATGCGTTGGCGTAGGCGTAGTATCCGGCGTGCTGTGAGTTTTGCATGGCCCATTGAGCCATTCTTCCAATACGGTTCCATGCCTTGGGGTGGGCTTTGGTTTTCTGGGAATTGAACCGGGTAACTTACGAGAGTTTGCCCTTTTAGCTCGGACAAAGGATTTAGTGAGAGCCGGATTATCCCAAAAGTCTGTTTGGGTTTTCCGGGCGCTTTCCATCGCACAGTACTTCTATACTATGGTTGCTAAGTCAGCAAAGTGTACTATGTCACGGTGACTTATAGCATTAAGGATCCCTATGCTCATGCAGTTTTTGCAGAAAAGTGAGATTGCGTCTTCCTCGCGACAGTCCTTGACCTTGTTTATCACAAGGAGGAATCTGGCCCAGTAGTGATGTACTGTCTCTTAGGGCTCTTGTCTAATATGGGAGAGACGGCTTAAGTCTGGGTGGGTGGGCGTAGTTAAATCTGGATTCTGATCCAATCTAACGCCCAGGGGCAGTGGAGCTTCCGGGTTTGGCAGCTCGGGCTCTGGGGTGCTGCCCGATTTTTCCGGCCCGTTGCCCGATTCTAAGTTCGGGGCCTGGATCATGTCCTCCCCCGAACGGGTATCTGTCTCAGAGAGCTCGGTAGTCCGGACATAGTTCGTCCTCAAAATAGAGGGATAATCCACGTGTGGCTCCTCCACTACAGCTATCTCGTGGGCGACCCGTGGGGATTTAATATCCCTTGGTCGGGTTTAAGCCCGATCCGATCATAGTCTATAGCGACTCCCAAAGCGGCAATGTGATCCAAGAGCTCATTAAGGGAGGAGAGCTCCATTGGATCCATCTGTTCGGTGAGTTCCGAGTTGACGTGGAGGCTGTTTTTGATGACCCGAGAGGTCATCGTCGACGCTGAAGCTGATCGTGCGGCCATGACGAAGCCGCCTAGTCAAAGAGTTTGGCCTACCGCCAATGCTCCCCCAGAGGTGATGTTGTCCTTGACAACGAGACGGGCCATCGAACCTTGCAGCGACGACATAGAGGAACTCTCAATGAAAGCACCAATGTCGGTGTCAAAACCGACGGATCTCGGGTAGGGGGTCCCAATCTGTGCGTCTAAGGCTAATGGTAACAGGAGGCAAGGGACATGATGTTTTACCCAGGTTTGGGCCCTCTCGATGGAGGTAAAACCCTAATTCCTTCTCGATTGATCTTGATGATATGAGTACTACAAGAGTTGATCTACCACGAGATCGTAGAGGCTAAACCCTAGAAGCTAGCCTATGATGATTATGATTGTCCCCTAAGAACTAAACCCTCCGGTTTATATAGACACCGGAGGGGGCTAGGGTTTACACAAAGTTGGTTACAAAGAAGGAAATCTAATATCCGGATCGCCAAGCTTGTCTTCCATGCAAAGGAGAGTCCCATCCGGACACGGGACAAAGTCTTGAGTCTTGTATCTTCACGGTCCAACAGTCCGGCCAAAGTGTATAGTCCGGCTGTCCGGATACCCCCTAATCCAGGACTCCCTCACCTAGTTCTTCTAAAAAGAAGAAAAAGAAAAATGATAGGACTTTGCATGCTTCTAGTGAACCTGTTGTAGACACACCTGAGAATCCCAATGATATTTCTATTTCTGATGCTGAAACACAATCTGGTGATGAACATGAACCTAGTGATAATGTTAATGATAATGTTCATGTTGATGCTCAACCTAGCAATAATAATGATGTAGAGATTGAACCTGATGTTGATCTTGATAACCCATAATCAAAGAATCAATGTTATGATAAGAGAGACTTTGTTGCTAGGAAGCACGGTAAAGAAAGAGAATCATGGGTTCAGAAACCCATGCCTTTTCCTCCTAAGCCATCCAAGAAAAAGGATGATGAGGATTTTGAGCGCTTTGCTGAAATGATTAGACCTATCTTCTTACGTATGCGCTTAACGGATATACTTAAAGTAAATCCTTATGCTAAATACATGAAGGATATCATTACAAATAAAAGAAAGATACCGGAAGCTGAAATTTCCACCATGCTTGCTAATTACACTTTTGAAGGTGGAATACCTAAGAAACTTGGAGACCCAGGAGTACCAACTATACCATGCTCCATTAAAAGAAACTATGTTAAAACTGCTCTATGTGATCTTGGAGCCGGTGTTAGTGTTATGCCTCTCTCTTTATATCGTAGACTTGAATTGAATAAGTTGACACCTACTGAAATATCTTTGCAAATGGCTGATAAATCAACTGCTATACCTGTCGGTATTTGTGAGGATGTGCCTGTTGTGGTTGCAAATGTCACTATCTTAACGGACTTTGTTATTCTTGATATTACTGAGGACGATAGTATGTCGATTATCCTTGGTAGACACTTTTTGAATACTGCAGGGGCTGTTATTGATTGCAACAAAGGCAATGTCACTTTTCATGTTAATGGTAATGAGCATACGGTACACTTTCCGAGGAAACAACCTCAAGTTCATAGCATCAATTCTATTGGAAAAGTTCCAACTATCATTATTGGAGGCTTTGAATTTCCTCTTCCTAGTGTCAAGAAAAAATATGATATTCTTATTATAGGGGATGTTCGTATCCCCGTTGAGGTAACCTAGTGTTATTCAAAATTTCTCCGGTTTCATGTTATTCGGAATGAGTTTGTTAACAAGACTTGATCAACCTTGTTAGTGGATTCCTTTTGATGATCACGAGATGGATGAAACTAGAAGGCACAACCTTCTATACCCTCTTTTTAGTTTCGGTTATTTAGAATAAATTAAGCAAAATAGAATTATCTGTCTATTTTCTGAATTATCCATGCAATAAAAAATATCCCGAAAATAAAAGTTCTCCAAATGCGCTGCAAATTTAGTATGATTTTTTATGGAATATTTGAGGATTTTAGGCATTGAGAACACAGCAGGGGGCAAGCACCTGCCCATGAGGGTCCAGGGCGCGCCCACTCTGACTGGGCACGCCCCCGCCTCGTGGGCCCACGGTGGCCCCCCTCCACTTATTCCTGCACCCACACACTCCATCTTCCTCCCAAAAAATGACCATCCAGCTCAAGCACGAGTTCTAGCTTGCTGCGATTTTTGATCTTCTTGCTCAAAGCTCCATTAACTGCTTTGGCAGATTGTTCTTTGGTATGTGACTCCTCCAATGGTCCAATTAGTTTTTGTTCTAGTGCTTTATTCATTGCAAATTTTTGCTGCCTAGATGACCCTGTTCTTGAGCTTGCATGTCAAATTTATGAGGTCCCAAGTAATTCTAATGCATGATATAGGCTCTAGGCACTTGTGGGAGTAGTTGCTATCAGTTTTATTGAGTTTGATTCACTTTTATTTTGAGTTACTAAAAATTTCAGTTATTTTTCAGAGGAAGAAATATGTCTAGGAAAATGTACCAAGGTGGTTCTTCAACAAAGAAAGGACCTAGGCACGCTATGCGTGTGCAAGACGGTGAACCACCAAGCGAAGCTGATGTGCGGCCTTGTGAATGGCCGTCAGAAGAATTTATGGTCAATGCAGGCATCAATGATGAATTTGACGCATACGTGCGTAATGCCGATCTTGAGGACTTCATGCACGATAAGTGTCCTCAGTACTACCATTTAACTGATTCATTCATGAGAAGATTTAAATTTTCATCTTCGCGTAATTCTCAGAGTGTCCTGTTTGATATTTATGATCAATCCTATACCATGGATTTAGAAGATTTTACTACTGGTTGCAAACTCCCGCAGTGGGGTAATGTTAATGAACCCCGTAAATCTGAATATAAAGACTTTCTTGCTAGTATCACTGTGGGAGAATCTAGAGATATAGCACAAGCCACCATAGGGAGGATTCATTTTCCTGCTATACATTATTTTGCTCTCTTCATTGGTAGATGTATTAATGGTAAGGATGAAGCATGTCACATGTGTGTCCCTGATCTTTGTGTCCTCAAGAGTGTTGTATTAGGTAATAAAGATTACAACTTGGGGGCAATAGTTGCACGGAGGTTGCATAATAATGGTTTATCTGGAGATTTGTTTGGAGGGATTTATGCGACCCGTGTTGCTAATTATCTTGGTATACCTCCACGTGAGGGTGATGGGGAGTTGCCCCCCGCTTATTTAGATTATGACGCTATGGTCAGTCATCATTTTCTTGTGAGGAATGAACAATTCCTCCAGTATCGACTAATCTTTGACAGACATTGCTCTATCCATGTTACTCTCCCTGCTCCTGCCCTTTTTGATTATCAGGCAAAAAGAAGATATGTTGTAACCAGGGAGGAGGCAACCGAACACGAGAGGAGAGCTGAGGCAGCTCGCCACCATGCCGCAGCTCAGGAGGCAATGGCTGCTGCATCTCAGTACGACCCCAGTTATAACTTCGGATATCAGCCAGGCTATCCTTGGCAATAGACCAACTTAGGCCAAAAGCCTAAGCTTGGGGGAGTACGTATTTCTCACCAACATTACGTTCATGTTCACACACTCATTCTAGTTGTCGGTGCTCATACTTTTTCATTGTACTATCCATGCTAGTTTAATTTCTTTTTCTAGCTTTCTTCTTGCGTGTCTGATAGACCTTAAGAAAAACCAAAAAAATTAGTTAGTTTGAATTCCATGTTGTAGTAGTAATTAAAAAGAAAACACAAAAAGATTTCTCGTTCTTCTTTTGCTTGTTGGGAGCTTTCCCGTGTAAATAGTTTTATTTTCTTTTCTTTTCCTTTGGGGGTCGAGAGGAGAAGACCATAATGAAAATGTTTAGTGGCTCTAATATGCATGATTGTTGATTTAACCAAGAGCCCATATTACCTTGTCTTCTCCCTTGAATTGAATGCTTGCAGACTCCATCTTAGCCCAATGCACATGCACTATTATTATTATACACACCGTTCGGTCGTGCAAGTGAAAGGAAATAATGACGATATATGATGGACTGACTGAGATGAGAGAAGCTGGTATGAACTCGACCTCTCTTGTTTTTTTAAATATGATGAGTTCATCGTTCCTAATTCATCCTATTATGAATAACATGTTTGCAATGACAATTAGAGATTATAGTTGCTTATGCCATGCTTAGTTAGGTAGGAGCTTATAATGGTTTACCTTGTGTGCCAACATGCTATTAAAATGGTTGTGATGTGGTATGATAGGGTGGTATCCTCCTTTGAATGATTCGAGTGACTTGACTTGGCACATGTTCACGCATGTAGTTGAAACAAAATCACAATATTTATGTTCATGGTGGATTATATCCTATTCATGCTTGCACTCAGTGTTGATTAATTTTAATGCATGTTCATGACTGTTGTTGCTCTCTCAGTCGGTCGCTTTCCAGTCTTTTGCTAGCCTTCATCTGTACTAAGCGGGAATACTGCTTGTGCATCCAAACTCCATAAACCCCAAAGTTATTCCATATAAGTCCACCATACCTTCCGATATGCGGTATTTACCTGTCGTTCCAAGTAAATTTGTATGTGCCAAACTCCAAACCTTCAAATGAAATTCTATTTTGTATGCTCGAGCAGCTCATGTTACAACTAGGGATGTCTGTATCTTCCATGCTAGGTGCGTTATTCTCAAGAGGAGTGGACTCCGCTCCTCATTCACGAGAAAATGGCTGGTAACCAGGATGCCCAGTCCCATGATAAAAAAGATCAAAGCAAATCGAGATAATTAAACAAAACTCCCCGAGGGTTGTTGTTAGTTGGAGGCACTCGTTGTTTCGAGCAAGCCATGGATTGATGCTTGTTGGTGGTGGGGGGTATAAACTTTACCATTCTGTTTGGGAACAGCCTATAATGTATGTAGCATGGAAGATATCGAGATCTCATAGTTGTTGTGTTGACAGTGAAAGTATACCGCTCAAAATGTTATTCATCTCTATTTTAAAATCGAGCTCTGGCACCTCTACAAATCCCTGCTTCCCTCTGCGAAGGGCCTATCTATTTACTTTTATGTTGAGTCATCACCCTCTTATTAAAAAGCACCCGCTGGAGAGCACACTGTCATTTGCATGCATTACTACTAGTTTATATTGGGTATGACTTGACTAGATCTCTTTTACCATGAATTACAATGTTTAGTCAGTCCTTGATCTTTAAAGGAGCTCTGCATTTATGTTTTGCGGCATCAGAAAGGGCTAGCGAGATACCATGTTGTTATATCATATTATGATTGTTTTGAGAAAGTATTGTCATCCGAGATTTATTATTATTGCTTGCTAGTTGATTATGCCATTCATATGAGTAAACATGAGACCTAAGTGTTATTGTGAATATTGTTAGTTCATAATCTTTGCTGAAAACTTGAATGCTGGCTTTACATATTTACAACAACAAGAGCAAACAGAGTTTGTAAAAGTTTTTCTTTATCATTTTTAGTTTCTTAACTAAATTGCTTGAGGACAAGCAAAGGTTTAACCTTGGGGGAGTTGATACGTCTCCAACGTATCTACTTTTCCGAACACTTTTGCCCTTGTTTTGGACTCTAACTTGCATGATTTGAATGAAATTAACCCGGACTGACGATGTTTTCAGCAGAACTGCCATGGTATTAGTTTTGTGCAGAAAACAAAAGTTCTCGGAATGACCTGGAAATCCACAGAGATAACTTTTGGAAAATGTAAAAAAATACTGGCGAAAGAATCAAGGCCAGGGGGCCCACACCCTGTCCACGAGGGTGAGGGGCGCGCCCCCTCCCCCTGGGTGCGCCCCCTGCCTCGTGGGCCCCCTGGATGGCCACCGACCTCAACTCCAACTCTATATATTTGCTTTTGCGGAGAAAAAAATCAGAGAGAAAGTTTCATTGCGTTTTACGATATGGAGCCACCGCCAAGCCCCAATCTCTCTCAGGGGGGCTGATTTGGAGTCCGTTCGGGGCTCCGGAGAGGGGGATTCGTCGCCGTCGTCATCATCAACCATCCTCCATCACCAATTTCATGATGCTCACCGCCGTGCATGAGTAATTCCATCATAGTCTTGCTGGACAATGATGGGTTGGATGAGATTTACCATGTAATCAAGTTAGTTTTTGTTAGGGTTTGATCCCTAGTATCCACTATGTTCTGAGATTGATGTTGCTATGACTTTACTATGCTTAATGCTTGTCACTAGGGCCCGAGTGCCATGATTTCAGATCTGAACCTTTTATGTTTTCATGAATATATGTGAGTTCTTGATCCTATCTTGCAAGTCTATAGTCACCTATTATGTGTTATGATCCGACAACCCCGAAGTGACAATAATCGGGACACATCTCGGTGATGACCGTAGTTTGAGGAGTTCATGTATTCACTATGTGTTAATGCTTTGGTTCGGTACTCTATTAAAAGGAGGCCTTAATATCCCTTAGTTTTCACTAGGACCCCGCTGCCACGAGAGGGTAGGACAAAAGATGTCATGCAAGTTCTTTTCCATAAGCACGTATGACTATTTCGGAATACATGCCTACATTACATTGATGAATTGGAGCTAGTTCTGTGTCACCCTATGTTATAACTATTACATGAGGAATCGCATCCGACATAATTATCCATCACTGACCCAATGCCTACGAGCTTTTCACATATTGTGCTTTGCTTATTTACTTTACCATTGCTATTGTTACAATTACTACAAAACTGCTATCGTTACTTTTGCCACTGTTACCATTACTATCATACTACTTTGCTACTAAATACTTTGTTGCAGATACTAAGTTATCCAGGTGTGGTTGAATTGACAACTCAACTGCTAATACTTGAGAATATTCTTTGGCTCCCCTTGTGTCGAATCAATAAATTTGGGTTGAATACTCTACCCTTGAAAACTGTTGCGATCCCCTATACTTGTGGGTTATCACTAAACATTGTAATTCATGGTAGAAAAGATCCAGTCATGATGCACCCAACATTAGCTACACACAATGCATAAGCATGACAACAATGCTCTCAGGTTCTGGCCCTTATTTGAAAAGGTGATGACACAACATAAAAGTAAATAGATAGTCCCTTCATAGAGGGAAGCAGTGATTTGCAGAGGTGCCAGAGCTCAAGTTATTAAAACAGAGGTAAATGAAATTTTGAGACATGCACCCTTCTTGTTTACTTCGCGACCATTAGTTATCAATATCTTCCATGCTATACACATTAGTAGCGGTTCCCAAGCGATAAAGTAAAGGTTATTGCTCCATAGGAGTTTTTGTTTGATTATTTTTAAGTTCCTTTTGTAATTGGGACTTGGAATCCCTATTACCGCCCCTTTCTCATGCAATGGTGAGTGAATAAACACTCATCCTGAAAATAACCCGCTTAGCATGGAAGATACCGACTACCTCCTATCACATAAAAAGGATATTTATTTGAAGTTTTTAGAGGTGGCACATGCAAATTTACTTAGGACGGCAGGGTAATACCGCATATAGGTAGGTATGGTGGACTCATCTGGAATAACTTGGGTTTCAGGTTTTTGATGCACAAGCAGAATTCCCACTTAGTACACGCGAAGGTTAGCAAATAGGTTGAGAAGCGGCCAGCTAGAGAGCAACAACGGTCATGAACGTGCATTATGCATAAGTAACATTGGATACTAGCATGAATAGGGTATGAACACCATGAACATAGATATCATAGAGGCTATGTTGGTTTTGATTCAACTACATGCATGAACATGTGCCAAGTCAAGCCACTCGAACATTCAGAGGAGGATACCATATCATCATACCGCATCACAATCATTTTAATGCAATGTTTAAATCCAAGGTAAATCATTATCCACTCCTAGCTACTTATGCATGGCATGAGAAACTATAATCTCTATATGGCATTGCAAACATGTTTGATCATAATAGGCTGAATCATGGATACTAGGTTAAACATATTTACAAAAACAGAAAAAGTCGAGGTCATACCTGTTTCTCTCTGTCAGGACCAGTTCATTAAATATCGTCATTATTGCCTTTCACTTGCATGACCGAACAATTTGAAAATAACAAAAGCGCAAGAGTGCCATGGACTAAGCTAGAATCTGCAAACATTTTATTCAATAGGAGAAGGCAATGTAATATGGATTCTTTGTCAGATCAACAATAATGCATATGAGAGCCACTCAACATTTTCATCGTGGTCTTTGTTGGGAAACATAGCATGCAATTTCAATAAAATTCCTATGCTCATGCAAGATCTTCTAGGAGATGCATAACAACGAGAGGGAGAGAGTGTGTCTACGTACCCTCGTAGACTGAAAGCGGAAGTGTTTGCCAATGCGGTTGGTGTAGTCGAACTTCTTCTCGTTCCGACCGATCAAGCACCGAACGTACGACACGTCCGAGTTCTGCACACGTTCAGCTTGATGATGTCCCTCGAACTCTTGATCCAGCAGAGTGTCGAAGAAGTAGATGAGTTCCATCAGGACGACGGCGTGGTGACGGTGATGGTGAAGTGATCCGCGTAGGGCTTCGCCTAAGCACTGCTGGAGATATGCCCTAGAGGCAATCATGTGATGATGATATTTCCATATGTATTCATGAGTCTTTTGTATTGTCCTTGAACATCATCAATGATATGTATCAATAAGTATGTGACTTGTTTGTGGAACTGTGTATTGTACGATGATTGTTCTAATGGTCCCTAGTTGATAAGGTTATGCAGACACATATCCTTGACTAGTATACGACTCGGTTGATGACTATGTTTCACAGGTCATGTGCATGGAGATGCTAAACTGATAGTATGGGCTCGGGGATGGAAATCACCGAGTTGGACAGACCCACTTTGAGACGCAGCGAGATATAGTCATCTGTTAGTCTCAAGTACAATATCTATGCCATGTCCTAGACCTGAGGTCCTCGCATGTTCTCGGGATGAGGATCGACTCACTTAGGGTCTATTAAATGCTACTCCGTAACTGGGTAGTTATAAAGGTAGCTTTCGGGTGAGTCGTGAAACATGCCATGAGACATGGTTGACCAAGATAGGATTTGCCCCTTCTATTTGGAGAGATATTCTTTGGGCCCTCTCGAGTGATCAGATTCAGAAAGCATGGCCATGCGACTTGCGTTAAGTGTTAACCCAGTTTGAGAATCTGTATCACGGTTTCGAGAAGAGAGTTCGAGCTATCACAAGGTTGACAAGTACTCACCTTGAGCTCGACAACAACTATCGTGAGGCAAAAGGAATGATGCATATGACACATTGTTGAGGTTCGTCAAACGACTTTATGCACACATGGGAGTTGGCACTTTCTGCTAGGAGCCACTACCAACTATCGACTCTGGTCATGTCCTTGTGTACATGAACCTATAGGGTCGCACACTTAAGGGGCTGCAGGTCGTACAGATTGGATCCGAGTGGAAATGGAAGCAGACTCCTAGTGGGCTCAAGTGTTGAGCCCACCTCGGAGGTCTATATAAAGGGGAGTGGGTGCACCATGCAGGGTTAATCTTTCAAAAACCCTCGATAGCCGTCGCCACTCCCCACGCCCATGACGTGTGACCGGACCTAGCAGTCCGCCACCCGCCGCAGCACCTCGCACGTGTGGATACCTTGGAGGCATCTCATCTGTTGTGCTTGGACGAACCGTTCGAGGAACCGCGAGGCACCGTTCGCGGGAGATCACCGATCGCGGGTCTTTGCTGTTTGCGGGAGATCGGCAACAAGAGGAGGACACAGCCCGAGAGATCGACTACATTCATCACCAATTCTACTTCCGCTGCAGTGATTGTGAATCTAGTGGTAAACCCGATCTCGTAATCTATTTCCAGCAGCATGATCTTGGGT
The DNA here is from genome assembly GCA_963921465.1 of Triticum timopheevii. Classification (NCBI taxonomy): domain Eukaryota; kingdom Viridiplantae; phylum Streptophyta; class Magnoliopsida; order Poales; family Poaceae; genus Triticum; species Triticum timopheevii. Next base: position 251,351,700 of record OY997262.1, on the reverse strand, counting down.
GTGGCAGAAAATTTTATTTGGCGCTAGCGTAGCGGAGCGCGTGTCCCAAAAGTGGTATCAGAGCCTCCCCTGTGTGGTGATAGATTCGATGATATGCATATGAGATATGTAGATCGGTTTAGGTGCGGGTCGATGAGATCGGCCTCGCACGTCAGTGTTGAAGGTTGGTTTCGTGGTCTTGTTTCCGTGATCGTGACGCAGACGTCGTGACACGAGTTACCCCTACCGGTCGGTATCCTCCATCGGGGTAGTCAGTGGAATGTAAATCCGGATGCAACACACGAAGATCAATGAGATTGATCGAATCGGAACATAGATCAATACCGTGGAAATGTGATTTCCGCAGTGCTGAAATTTGTTGGAGCGGTCTCGGTAAAATGGTTGTAACTTTTGCATACGAACTCCGTTTTTACTCCATGACATGTCAAACTGAAGCTAACGAAAAGTTTGATTAGCAACGAAATCTCAAAACTGAAGCTAACATAGATTTTGGCGCTTCTGGCTAGGCCAAAATCCGCTTGGAAAATAGAGTTTTGGGAGGTTTTATCTTCGGCGGTAGAATGTCTGACTCGTTTTTGTAGGGAATGCTTGTGATTTGGTATAGCCCATTGATACGTCTCCAACGTATCTATAATTTTTTATTGTTCCATGCTATTATATTACACCTTCTGGATGTTTATGGGCTTTATTTTACATATTTATATCATTTTTGGGACTAACCTACTAACCGGAAGCCCAGCCCGTATTGCTGTTTTTTTGCCTATTTCAGTATTTCGAAGAAAAGGAATATCATACGGAGTCCAAACGGAATGAAACCTTCGGGAGCGTGATTTTTGGAACGTATGTTGTCATGGTTATCTCGTGGGCGGGTTCGCAAGATGACAGATGCCACGAGGTGGCTTGAGGTGAGGGCAAGACTGCTTTGGAGATAAGGGACGGGATTGGGCAAACAGCACGCGGTGATTTACCCAGGTTCGGAGCTCTCCAGAGAGATAATACTCCTAATCCTCCATGTCTAAGCATATATGCAGATAGCAGTACAGAGTTGCTCCTAGAGCTGTATTACTGAACACGGGAGAGAGCCAAGTGCTCATCTACTAGTGCGTGGGTGTGGCTGAGTGTTGTGGCCTAGTCAATGCTTGGGCATGCATGTGTATGAGCATGTGCCCGTGGGAGTGTGTGGCCTTGAGGCCAAATGAGATGGATGGATGCCTCCGTCCCTGTGTCCAGGATGGATGGGTGTTGACTTTGTAGTGTGAGCTAGCTTACAACTAAAGCTAGGTGGGCATGGGGGTGTGCTTGGGATGTAAGCTAGTGTAGCTTACATCCCAAGCTGTGTGTAGCTTGGTAGCTAGGCTAAGTTTTGTCCCTGTGGCATTTTATAAATCAATGCCCGTGGGACAAAGTACACTGTAGATGAAGTCGCGCGTGACGAGTGAACAGTATGTGCTTTATCAGCAACAGTGGTTGCAGTATGGCCGTCTGGAGCAGTCGGACAGGGGCCCGGCCGGGCGGCAGGGTTGAGGAGTCCGTCGGGGTTGAGGCACTTGGCCGGGTTGAGCAACCCGGCCAAGTGCGAGCCGGATTGAGGGGCGTTTGCTGGCCCCGATGTTTTTGAAGTGTCGTTTGCCGTCTTGGGCATACCCGGGGGTCATCCCCCCGACAGTAGCCTCCGAGCCTCCGGGCAACTTGGAAAAGTAGCGCGGAGGGTTTTAGCGAGCGTCGATGAAGCAGTAGATGGCGTCGAAGATGCTGGTCGCAGCCGGCGGCGGGCGTGCAACAGGCGCGGCGTGTTTCGAGTGGGGGTGCGTGAGCGCACCCACTGGGTGTAGCCTCCGAGCCTCCGGGCAACTTGGAAAAGTTGCACGGAGGGTCTTGCTGTTGATGATGAAGCCGACGATGACGTCGAGGTTGCCGGGCGCGGACACGGAGTCCACCGGCTGGGGGCACGGGGCCCTGCCGGGCGCGGGCGCGGAGTCCGCCGGCTGAGTGGGGGGGGGGGGCGCGAGCGCACCCACTGGGTGTAGCCTCCGAGCCTCCGGGCAACTTGGAAAAGTTGCACGGAGGGTCTTGCTGTTGATGAAGAAGCCGACGGTGACGTCGAGGGTGCCGGGCGCGGACACGGAGTCCGCCGACTGAGTGGGGGCGCGCGAGGGCACCCACTGGGTGTAGCCTCCGAGCCTCCGGGCAACTTGGAAAAGTTACGCGGAGGGTCTTGTTGTTGATGAAGAAGCCGACAATGATGTCGAGTTGCCGGGCGCAGACACGGAGTACACTGGCTGGGGTCATGGGGCCCTACCGTGCGCGGATGCGGAGTCCGCCGGCTGAGTGGGGGCGCGCGAGCGCACCCACCGGGTGTAGCCTCCGGGCGACTCGAAGAGTCGACCGGAGGGTCTTGCTGTTGATGATGTGGACAGCAGCGATGGAAACGCCGGTTGCGGCCGGCGTCGGGCCCGCAACCCACGTGTAGCCTCCGAGTCTCTGGGCGAGGAGGGGGTTCCCCACAGTGATGATCATGCAAAAGACAAAGTTAGTCCACGCAGATATATATCAAATATTTGCTTTGTAGCATCGCAAGTTTTATGCAGAGGGTGCCGACTCGGTTTCGTTTGAGCCCCCTTCAGTCTTTTTCATGTCTCCTCCGCTCTTTGGCTTTGCCTCTTGTTAGCTAGACAGCTCGGAGCCGGCCTCTAGCTGTTACGAAGAGTGGTCGCGGAGTGGAGCGTACAGTACTCAGACTACAGGAGCAGATTCGACCGAGTAGATACTCATAAAGGAAACGACCGGGTTGCCCAAGCCGTCTTCTCCCGGACACTTTTCGTGTGGGGTGACCTCAAGCTTTTGCTCTCACTTAGCCGGACAGCCGCGATGCGGTCTGTGGCTGAGAGTGGGCCTTCGGTACCGTATGCGCTACTAAGCCGTCTGCAGGAACGAACGTATCGGGCCGAGCGACCAGCCTCCGGGCCGACACTAGCCGGCGCCGGGGCGAACAGTGATGCAACTGTAATAAAGGCGGAGGTGGTCCCCGAGGGTTGCTCGGGGTTATCCGGTTTTGCATGTGGTGCAAAAAATACACGGGTGAGGAGCTCACATTGCTTTGACGTGGACGAGGTGGAGGTTGTCGATGACAGCCGGCACGACTTGGCGCTAGCGCGCCGACACGCCCACTGGGGGTAGCCTTCGAGCCTCCGGGTGCTCGAAGGGGGGTCCCGGCCGGTCGGGTCCGACCGAACGGGCGACGGAGCCGGACGCGGGCAGTCGGGTGGGCTCTCCAGCCAGCCCAGTGTCGAAGTCAGCGGGCGGACTGGGCGGCCAGACGTTTACGCGGGCAGATCGAACAGCCGGCAGGGCGGTGACGCAGAGGCATAATTGGCGCCGTGTTGTTGTTGTTGTTTTTTTACCGGTCCGAAGACTTTTCTCCAGCCGGTATCTCACACGCTTTTTTTGAACGAGCACTTGGCTATAGCAGTTGAGCAACGCGAGCCGGCCTGGGAGCGCAGAGAGGCCAGGGGGCAGGACCGGCCGGGTGGCGGGCGGACCCGGCCATCCGGGTGGCGGCGGAGCCGGCGGGCGGCGAAGCCGGCGGGCGGCGAAGCCGGCCGTCCGGATCGCGGTGGAGATGGCGGGCGGCGAAGTCGGCCGTCTGGGTCGCGGCGGGTGTCGGTGACAAAACCGGCGGATCTCGGGTAGGGGGTCCCGATCTGTGCGTCAAGGCTGATGGTAACAAGAAGTAAGGGACACAGATGTTTACCCAGGTTCGGGCCCTCTCGATGGAGGTAAAACTGAAAGTGCAACTATCCCTAGGTGGTTTTGGTAATTCGTAACAACATATAGCTCATTGAGCTAATGCTATTCCAAGACTATTATTTCAGGAAAGCTCAATGAATGGCATGGCATGGATGATCAAAGTGGATCCCTCAAAATACTAAGGACAAAGGATTGGCTCAAGCTCAAAAGCTCAAGACTCTTCATTTTACATTTTAGTGATCCAAGATCACATTGAGTCTATAGGAAAAGCCAATACTATCAAGGAGGGATGAGGTGTTGCTTAATGAGCCTCTTGCTTCATGTGCTTAGCGATATGCTCCAAAACCCTCAACTACTTTCCCACATCCACAAATGACCTAAACCGAAAGCCAAAATCGGTCACACCGATTCTTCCTATCCGGCGCCACCGATTCCAAGAGTCATAGCCACTGCCACAAACCCTAAGCAAATCGGTCTTACCGATAGGGATCTCGGTCTCACCGAGATGGGGTTGTAATCTCTCTGTTTCCCTTCGTGACGTTTCGGTCTAACCGAAGTGAGCGATCGGTCCCACCGAGATTGCAATGTAAACTCTCTGTTTCCTTTTTGTAACATTTCGGTCTCACCGAAAAGAGCAAATCGGTCCCACCGAGTTTACCTGACCAACTCTCTGGAAAGCTTATTACCAAATCGGTCTCACCGAGTTTGTGTAATCGGTCTTACGGAGATTACGTTATGCCCTAACCCTAACCGAATCGGTCTCACCAAGATGCATGTCAGTCCCACCGAAAATTACACGGTCACTAGGTTTACTAAATCGGTCCGACCGAGTTTAACGATTCGGTCCCACCGAGTTTGGTAAATTATGTGTAACGGTTAGATTTTGTGTGGAGGCTACATATACCCCTCCACCTCCTCTTCATTCGTGGAGAGAGCCATCAGAACGAACCTACACTTCCAACTTACCATTTCTGAGAGAGAACCACCTACTCATGTGTTGAGGCCAAGATATTCCATTCCTACCATATGAATCTTGACCTCTAGCCTTCCCCAAGTTGCTTTCCACTCAAATCTTCTTTCCACCAGATCCAAAACCTATGAGAGAGAGTTGAGTGTTGGGGAGACTATCATTTGAAGCACAAGAGCAAGGAGTTCATCATCAACGCACCATTTGTTACTTCTTGGAGAGTGGTGTCTCCTAGATTGGCTAGGTGTCACTTGGGAGCCTCCGACAAGATTGTGGAGTTGAACCAAGGAGTTTGTAAGGGAAAGGAGATCGCCTACTTCGTGAAGATCTACCGCTAGTGAGGCAAGTCCTTCGTGGGCGACGGCCATGGTGGGATAGACAAGGTTGCTTCTTCGTGGACCCTTCGTGGGTGGAGCCCTCCGTGGACTCGCGCAGCCGTTACCATTCGTGGGTTGAAGTCTCCATCAATGTGGATGTACGATAGCACCACCTATCGGAACCACGCCAAAAACATCTGTGTCTCCAATTGCGTTTGAATCCTCCAAACCCTTCCCTTTACCTTCTTGCAAGTTGCATGCTTTAATTTCCGCTGCCTATATACTCTTTGCATGCCTGCTTGAATTGTGTGATGATTGCTTGACTTGTCCTAAAATAGCTAAAATCTGCCAAACTATAAAGTTGGGAAAAGGTTAAGTTTTTATTGGTCAAGTAGTCTAATCACCCCCCCCCCTCTAGACATACTTCAAGGTCCTACAAGTGGTATCAGAGCTTTGGTCTCCATTTGCTTTGATTTCCATAGCTTTTGGTGGTCATAGCCTTGGTTTCACAGCCTAGGAGAGTATGGCGTCTGGCGAGGGAAATTATCACCATAGAGGTCCTTACTTTGATGGTCCTAATTTTGCTAGTTGGAAGCATAAGATGAAAATGCATATTCTTGGACATAACCCCGACGTTTGGGCAATTATTTGTATTGGTTTGCAAGGTGAATTCTTTGATGGGAGAGAACTAAACCGTGAAGCTAATGCGGAAGAATTCAAGTCGGCCCCTAGAGATGCTGCAATACAACGCTCAAGCTTGTGATATCATCTTCAACGGATTGTGCCCCGAAGAATTCAACAAAATCAGCCGTCTTGAGAATGCAAAGGAAATTTGGAATACTTTGATTGATATGCATGAAGGTATTGAGTCCGTCAAGGAATCCAAGTTGGATGTGCTCCAAAGTCAGCTTGACAAGTTCAAAATGAAGGATGGTGAAGGTGTCTCTGAAATGTACTCTAGGCTTGCTCTTATAACAAATGAGATTGCCGGCTTAGGGAGTGAAGAGATGACCGACAAATTCATCATCAAGAAGATTCTAAGAGCATTGGATGGAAAGTATGATACCGTATGCACATTGATTCAAATGATGCCAAACTACAAAGATCTCAAGCCAACGGAAGTCATTGGAAGAATTGTTGCTCATGAGATGTCACTCAAGGATAAGGAGGAACTTCACAACAAGTCAAGTGGTGCTTACAAAGCCTCAAGTGAAGCCCCCACATCATCAAGTGAGAAACCAACCTTCAATGAGGAATTGAGCTTAATGGTGAAGAACTTCAACAAATTCTACAAGAGTAGAAGCAAAGAAAGAAGCTCCAAGTCAAGGTCTTACAATGACAAAAGATCTTCTAGTCGAGAGCGCAATTGCTACAATTGTGGGAGACCCGGACACTACTCCAATGAGTGTACTATACCCTCAAAAGAAGAGAAGATTCTCCAAGAAGAAGGAGCAAAAGAGAAGAATCACCACCAAGAGAGAGGAGGGGTAGAGATGATCATTATGAACAAAGACCCTCACGGAGAAGCAAGGATTCGGAAAGGAAGGACAAGTCATCAAGGAGATACACAAACCAAAGACATCAAGCTCATGTTGGTGAATGGGTATCCGGCTCCGACTCCCACAATCACTCCGAGAGAAGCTATCACTCCGACTCCAAATATACTCAAGATGAAGGTGTTGCCGGTCTAGCACTTGTGTCAACCAACTCCTACGACATATTTGACTCACCAAATGAAGGTGTTGGAAGATGCTTCATGGTCAAAGGTCCAAAGGTAACACATCCTAAGTATGTTGATTTCAATAGTGATGAAGATGACTTGCTTGTGGATGATGATTTACTTGTTGACAACTCTAGTGATGAATACTATGATGAAACATCAATTAATCATGCTAATCAAGATAAAACGAATGACAATGATAAGGAGAAGATTGAGCTTCTAACTAAAGAACTAAACTCTCTTAAGTTAGCTCATGAAACTATCTACGAAGATCATCGAGAACTTTTAAGGGCTCATGAGAAATTACGCTTTGAAAAGCTCAATCTTGAGCAAGAGCATGAGTTCTTAAAAGCAATCAATGATGATCTCCGCAAGAAAAGTTCTTCTTACATTGCCAAGCGTTTACTCTTATCTACTTACATGCCTCAAGTCAAGTCTAGTAACAAGTACAAGAAAGATACTTCCTCTAGTAGTAACAATAATAATGTCAAATCCAATATTGTTGCTTCTAGTAGTTCTCTTGATTCCACTAATGATTCTCTTATCCAAGTTACACTTGAGCAAGAAAATAGCTTATTGAAGGGAATTATAGAGAAAGGTGTTTACAAGAGCCTTGCCGGGAGTAAGCAATTCGAGGAAATTGTACGCAAGCAAGGAAGGCGCCGGAAGAATCAAGGTGTTGGTTTTGAACGAAAGTTCAATTCCAATGGAGTTGAGTGGGAAGAAGATCAATACCCCAAGGCGAAGTTTGTTCCTCAACAAGAGAAGTATGATCCTACTTCCTTCAAGGGAACACAATCTCAAGATGATCTTCCACCACAAGACCACAAGAACAAAGGCAAGGACAAGCTTCAAGAAGAGATTGATTCATTTCAAGAAGCACCTAAAGCCTCGCTCAAGTGGGTCCCCAAGACTACGTCAAGTTCTACTATCAAGTACAACTACAACTCCAAGGATTCCCATCAAGATGATGTGGATCCCGAAGAAGAAGAACTAGAGAGTTCATGAGGGTGACTCCGCCAACATTCTTCACTCATATCATTTTGGCAAAAACAAGTGCAATCAACTTCCACATCTTGCACTAGTTCAAGGAGTCACAAACCCTCATGTTGGTAAGGCAAGGGACAAGGAAACCTAATGATTTCATGGACATCATCTTGTGTGTGCATCACTCTATGTCTATGGATATTCTTGTTTGTTCCTTGTGGGACTAACCCATGTAGGTAAGTTGAAAGTGCAACTCACTCCAAAGGATTGCTCCAAATGATCTACACCAACATTGAGCATCCACATATTCAACACCTACATGAAGTCATCATCGACAAAACCCAAGGTTAGTTCATCCCTCTAAGGGGGGATCGTCATCTAGGGGGAGCTTAACTCTAAGAATTGAGTCAAAGCAACTCTAATGGTGTGAACACATCAATGCATTATGTAAAAGTGGTAACCCCACTTGAGCTTAAACAATGAGTATGACCTATGATCAAATGTTCTCATTTGACTCCTAAGTCAATATACTCATATAGATGACCTAGTCATCGCCAATTGTTTGATAGATGCTAGAATTGGTTGTGCATGCTTTGCCACATATTTCATTTGCCATCTTATTGTGTGAGCATGTTGGTGCATATTTTACTCATTCAAGGACATCCACTTGTTGTTTTGATTGTTTGGGTTCTTTTCTTTTAGCCAAGTGGATGGACAAGAATGCCTAAGAAACTTCTTTAGCTATCTATGCTTTTCTCATCTCAAACTCTATTCATGCTACATCACAAAATTTGATCAAGTCAGATTCAAACCACTCTGTGTGAGGAGCACTCGGAGTCCCCGATTCGTCATAGACTTAAACTTCCAAAACCTCTTTGTGATTCTCGGTCAGACCGATTCCTCCATTTCGGTCCTACCAAGGTCACCAAGTTGATCTGAGTTTTCAATCTCGGTGCAACCGATTTGAACTTTTCGGTCTCACCGATTTGCTGTAACTGAACACAGTTATGCATGTCGGTGCCACCGAGTTGTTCCACTCGGTCATACCGACAGGGTCGGGCTATATATAGCCACGGGCAAAATTTTGGAAATTTCTCCGAAACCCTTCGCCCACGCAATAGCTCGCTCTGCAATCGGAGGTCTTCGAATCGTCTCCTCGTCGCCAGCAGGCTCCTGTCGCTGGTCTCCGCCGCCGTCAACGGATTTCGTCCCCGCTGTTGCCGCCGTAGCAAGTCCACCGCCAAGTTAGGGTATGGACTTGATCTTTGTGCTATCCACGTCTGATTCCAAGCACATTGTATTTTTATTGAATCTTGCCACGATTGAAACTCTTCTATCCAGCTAAAGTAGTCCAAAGATTAGATGAGATTTAAATTTTTAAGGTTAGGTTTCCGCCGAAACCATCTCGGACCCACCGAGTTGAAAAACTCGGTCTCACCGATTTGGCTTATGCCATTGCACTAGTGACTCTCGGTCTGACCGAGAATTACTAATTGGTGCGACCGATTTGAGGATTCTGTGAAACCCTAGCAGTCTCGGTGCCACCGAACTGTGACTCGGTCCAACCGAGATCATCAGTTTAGGTTCCAAAACTGCTTTGGTATCACCGAGTTTGAAAATTGATTGATCCGAAAAGCTTTCTGTGGAAAACTAGAACTGAACTTGTGAATCATTCTTTTGCAAAAATCTCTGCATTTTGTGATTCTCATCTTTTCTATCTCATCTATAACTCTTCACAGGGTCAGCAGTCAGCTTTTGTAGTATGTCAGATCAGAGTGACAGCCAGAACAGGTCAGTAGAGCAGATGGACTTGAGTGAGAGCACTAGTCCCTCAACTACAGATGAAGGGAGCAGAAGTACTCCTAGCAATTTGCCTAAGGCTGCAACTAGGCAAAGGAGGAAAAGAACTTCAGATTCAGAGGATGAAGATTACAAAGCTGAGGAAGATGAGACCACTTCCAAGAAAGTGGTGCTCAAGAAGGAATATGGCTCTGCACATAGCACTAAGCCAGGTCTGAAGAAGAAAGTTCCTGCCAAGAGGACACCAATGCCAAAGGCTAGAAAGTCCACTCAACTGCCAGCTCAGGCTCAACCCAAAGAAGCACCTGAGAAGAAAGTCACTTCTTCCAAACCTCAGAAAGTCCCCACTGGTGAAACTATGAAGTCCGCAATTGAATCAGAGGACGATGGTGACCAGGACAAGAAAAAGAAGAGAGCAAGAACCACAACTGCCAAGGTCCTTGGAAAGCCCTCTATGAGAAGAGATTCTGATGAAGAGGAAGAGGATGCTGCACCAGCACCTAAGGCACCTAAGCTTATGGGTGATGCAACCAGATCAGGGGCTGCAACATCCAAGCCCAAGGAAGCACCCAAAGCTGCCTCCAAGGCCAAGCAAGTTCCAAAGAGGAATACTAGGAGTATTCCAGCTGCTGAGAAGAACAAGGCCCCAGTGCCCAATGTTGCTGAAGATGAGGATGAAGAAGGACAGGTCCTAAAAAAGCTCAAGCCCAAGATACCAGACCACAATGATGCCCATCCTATGGTTGAGGACATGAGAATCAGGAAGGATTCAGGGCTGAGACTGTGGAGGATGGAAGATCCATATGCTTCAAGAAGAAGAACTGTTGTTGACTACAGGTTCCACACAAAGGAACAGCAGGACTTTTATGAAACAATTCTGCTGGACAAGAAGCCTATAGTCTGTGACATGAGGTGGGTCGACTGGACCTACATCAGGGACAGTGAGCAGCACTATCCTGGAGTGCAAGAAAGCTTTGTTGCTTGTGGAGTTGCTGATTTTGTTGGACAGAAGTTCACCAACTGGAATGATGAGCTTATCATGCAGTTCTACTCCACAGCACATTTTTACCCAGATGGTAGAAATGTTTGGATGTCTGAAGGTACAAGGTACCAGTCCACTGTTGAAGAATGGGCAAGTCTGATAAATGCCCCCAAGGAAAATGAGGATGACCTGGACATTTATGCAAAGAAGAAGTTGGGTCACAACTCCATGGCTCACATGTACAAGGAGATCCCAGACAAGGCAGTAGAGACTCACAAGTTTGGATCAGTTCACTTTCTGCTGTCAGGGTTGCCAACCATCGATTGGATTCTGAGGCACAATTTGTTGCCCAAGTCTGGTGACCACAACATGATCAGAGGACATGCCATCAACATGCTGCATGTGGTTGATGTGCCATAGAAGTTCAAAGTCATGAGCCTAATAATTGAAACAATCAAGAGGACTGCAGCAGATCAGAAGAGGAGCTGTGGATATGCACCTCAGATTCAGGAATTGATCAACTCAAAGATGGGCACAGGGAAATATCAGTTGGATAAGGAACATTTTCCACTTTATCCAGACTTTGAGGACAATGAGGTTGTCATGAATGAAAATGATCCACAATCAGTTCAAGCTCAGGAGAAGAAGGAGAAGGCAAAGAAGGAGAAGGCTGCCAAGATGCCAACTCAAGAGGAGGCATCTGAATATTTCTTGAAAACCAAATAGGAGCAGCTTGGTTACTTGATAGCATCTACACTGAGGATTGAGAAAGGACTGGCCACCCTTCAGAATCAGGAGAGACTTTAGAGAATCATGGAACTCAAATTGCATGACCTTGATGTTAAAGTAACTGAGATTCAGTCAGTTGTAGAGCAACTGCAGGAGGACATGCAGGAGAAGCAGGGCAAGACTACCACCAATGTGTTTGCCAGAGTGCCCTGAGCCTAGAGGTCAGTTGCAGTGCCAGTGACAGACACTAGAGCAACAACTTCAGCACCAGCTACTGCCCCTACAGTTCCAGTGCAACCAGCTCCAGCATCCACTCCAGCACCCTCTACTTCAACTGAAGCCTTCGTCCTTGGAGTCATCAGGACACCACCACCAGAAGATCAAGCCTGAGAGTCGATCTAGCACTATGCATTTTCTATGAACTTTTTGGTAACTTGTTGCCAAAGGGGGAGAAAAATGTATAGATCATAGGCTTCGAGAGAGAGAGTGTTGCTTTTTTCTCTCTTGCTTTATTTGGTGGTCTTTAAACTTTTTTTGCTTTTGGTTGAGATACTATGCTTGTGAGACACTGATGATCATGTGTTTGATCATAAGCTACACTTATGCATGCTTGATATTATCCTATCTATCTTATGTGATCACTCACTATGCTTGGTGATGAGTGCATGTATTCATTGTTTATTATTTTGAGCGCTCCACCAAGATGTATGTGACATGGAAGAGTAACCCATGAGCCTAATTCATTGTGCATTTGCAGTCCAAAGCAAATTTTAACCCATGCACAAACTTAGGGGGAGCTCTTACTTATCACATACTTCTCAAAGCGACGATGTTATTCAATCTTATTATCATTTGTTGAAGCTTTGATCTATATGTTGTCGTCAATTACCAAAAAGGGGGAGATTGAAAGTGCAACTATCCCTAGGTGGTTTTGGTAATTCATAACAACATATAGCTCATTGAGCTAATTCTATTCCAAGACTATTATTTCAGGAAAGCTCAATGAATGGCATGGCATGGATGATCAAAGTTGATCCCTCAAAATACTAAGGACAAAGGATTGGCTCAAGCTCAAAAGCTCAAGACTCTTCATTTTACATTTTAGTCATCCAAGATCACATTGAGTCTATAGGAAAAGCCAATACTATCAAGGAGGGATGAGGTGTTGCTTAATGAGCCTCTTGCTTCATGTGCTTAGTGATATGCTCCAAAACCCTCAACTACTTTCCCACATCCACAAATGACCTAAACCCAAAGCCAAAATCGGTCACACCGATTCTTCCTATCCGGCGCCACCGATTCCAAGAGTCATAGCCACTGCCACAAACCCTAAGCAAATTGGTCTTACCGATAGGGATCTCGGTCTCACCGAGATGGGGTTGTAATCTCTCTGTTTCCCTTCGTAATGTTTTGGTCTAACCGAAGTGAGCGATTGGTCCCACCGAGATTGCAATGTAAACTCTCTGTTTCCTTTTTGTAACATTTCGGTCTCACCGAAAAGAGCAAATCAGTCCCACCGAGTTTACCTGACCAACTCTCTGGAAAGCTTATTACCAAATCGGTCTCACCGAGTTTGTGTAATCGGTCTTACCGAGATTACGTTATGCCCTAACCCTAACCGAATCAGTCTCACCGAGATGCATGTCAGTCCCACCGAAAATCACTAACGGTCACTAGGTTTACTAAATCGGTCTGACCGAGTTTAACGATTCGGTCCCACCGAGTTTGGTAAATTATGTGTAACGGTTAGATTTTGTGTGGAGGCTATATATACCCCTCCACCTCCTCTTCATTCGTGGAGAGAGCCATCAGAACGAATGTACACTTCCAACTTACCATTTCTGAGAGAGAACCACCTACTCATGTGTTGAGGCCAAGATATTCCATTCCTACCATATGAATCTTGACCTCTAGCCTTCCCCAAGTTGCTTTCCACTCAAATCTTCTTTCCACCAGATCCAAAACCTATGAGAGAGAGTTGAGTGTTGGGGAGACTATCATTTGAAGCACAAGAGCAAGGAGTTCATCATCAACACACCATTTGTTACTTCTTGGAGAGTGGTGTCTCCTAGATTGGCTAGGTGTCACTTGGGAGCCTCCGACAAGATTGTGGAGTTGAACCAAGGAGTTTGTAAGGGCAAGGAGATCGCCTACTTCGTGAAGATCTACCGCTAGTGAGGCAAGTCCTTCGTGGGCGACGGCCATGGTGGGATAGACAAGGTTGCTTCTTCGTGGACCCTTCGTGGGTGGAGCCCTCCATGGACTCGCGCAGCCGTTACCCTTCGTGGGTTGTAGTCTCCATCAACGTGGATGTACGATAGCACCACCTATCGGAACCACGCCAAAAACATCTGTGTCTCCAATTGCGTTTGAATCCTCCAAACCCTTCCCTTTACCTTCTTGCAAGTTGCATGCTTTAATTTCCGCTTCCTATATACTCTTTGCATGCTTGCTTGAATTGTGTGATGATTGCTTGACTTGACCTAAAATAGCTAAAATCTGCCAAACTCTAAAATTGGGAAAAGGTTAAGTTTTTGTTGGTCAAGTAGTCTAATCACCCCCCCCCCCCTCTAGACATACTTCAAGGTCCTACAAAAACCCTACTTCCTGCTTGATTAATATTGATGATATGGGTAGTACAAGAGTAGATCTACCACGAGATCGTAGAGGCTAAACCCTAGGAGCTAGCCTATGATGGTATGAATGTAATTGTGATCGGCCTTCTAAGGACCAACCTCTCCAGTTTATATAGTCACCGGAGAGGGCTAGGGTTTACACGAAGTCAGTTACAAGGAAGGAAATATAATATCCGGATCGCCAAGCTTGCTTCTACGCCAAGGAAAGTCCCATCCGGACACGGGCCGAAGTCTTGAGTCTTGTATCTTCACGCTTCAATAGTCCAGACATCGTATACAGTCCGGCTGTCCGGATACCCCCTAATCCAAGACTCCCTCAGTAGCCCCTGAACCAGGCTTCAATGACGATGAGTCCGGCGCGCAGTATTGTCTTCGGCATTGCAAGGCGGGTTCCTCCTCCGAATACTCCAAAGTAATCATCGAACACTCAAATCGTGTCCGGATCTAAAAAAATGATCTTTGCATACCACCGTAGAGAGAATGATATTTCACAAATGCAATCTGCTGACAACTTTTCCTGATGATGTGACACATTATTATGATCGGATCCATTATTCGAACCGTTTCCACACAACCAGCTACAACGCATATCACTAGGCGGTTTCTGTGACACGTCTTGTCAAAGCAGAGATTGTGTCCCCTTATTACGGGATTCTCATCAATACGGGTATGGGTAATCTAACCGTGCCGCTAATCGCGGCGAGCGGGAGGCGGACGGGTTCCACCAGGCAAGTGGGGAAGCACAAAAAGCCTTTATCGCCTTTATAAGGAGGTCGGGTTCCTTTCTCTTTTACCCACGCATCCTTCTACTGCTAGCTCATTCCCCTTTGTGCGAGCCCTAACGCCCAAGCACTCTTCTCCCCCACCGAAGAGAAGTTTTCCGAAGATGTCCGGAGCAGGAGGCAAATGGATGGCCTCAACTGTCCAGGAGAAGGACATCAAGAAGCTCCAGGGAGCCGGGTATCTGGCCCAGAAGATCGGCCACCGTCTTCCCCCGGCAGGACAGGTCGTCCCTACTCCGGAATCTCATGAGAGAGTTGTGTTCCTTCCCCATTTCGTCCGTGGGCTCAGGTTTCTCCTTCACCCGTTCATTTGGGGAGTCATGTACAACTACGGGATCAATTTTCATGATCTTTCCCCCAACTCCTTCCTCAATATCTCGACGTTCATCGTCGTGTGCGAGGCTTTTCTCTGGATCCCACCTCACTTCGGCCTATGGCTGAAGATTTTCAATGTGAAGCCCAAGGTGGTGAGCGGCGAACACGCCGAGTGCGGCGGCGCCATGGTAAGCAAGATGCCCAAGGCCGTCTGGCCAAAAGGCGCTTTCAATGACTCCGTCAAGGAGTGGCAGCAGCAGTGGTTCTATATCACCGAACCACGTGGCAAGAAGTGGGCGGCAGCTCCAGAGTTCAGATTCGGAGCTCCACTGCGGCTCACGTCCTGGCCCGAGAAGGGCCCGAACTAGTGCTCGTCCGACGAGCTGTTATTGCTCCAGACACGCATCCAGGGCGTGATTGATAGGGACGTCAAACTTGTCGACGTAGTCCAGGTGATGCTAGTTCGCCTGGTTCTCCCTTGTCAGCGCCGAGCTTGTACCCTGTGGGAGTTCGATCCGGCCGAGCACCAAACCCTTCAGGAGCTTTACGACTCCACCCACAAGGATATCTGGAAGGTGCTCTTTAAGTCTGGCAAATCGTGGCCGGGCCCCGCCGAGGACCGTGGGTATCAATCATCCCATTCTCCTAGCTCGGTAAGTCACAGCCACACTCTGTCTATTCATGTTTTAATTGCCACATCATGCGGGAGACACCCTAATTGTATTTCATTGCAACCTCAGGGATGGGTAAAGAAGGTGGAGCGGCTACATTGTCCAGCCCCCCTGCCGGAGGAACTGGTCGGACCTCTTCTGACGAAGATGTTGGTCCCCGCGCCTTACAAGGCACCAAAGAAGGAGGCCTCCAAGAAGGTCAAGAAGACCCGGGGTGGCCTCCACCGTCGCGAGGTTTCGGACGCCAGATCCGAAGACTCCAGCGACGATCCTTCGTCCGAGGACGGAGAGGAGGAAGCAGAGGAGGATGAGCCTCACTCTGATGGAGGGAGGAAAAGGACGGCCTCCGTATCTCTGGAGGCCGGATCACCCAAGAGGGGGAAACATTCCCTCCCAGGGGCATCCCCCACGGCCGCCGATAGCAGCCCGGAGTGGGATCCCAGGGCCCAGCCCCTAGAGAAGTCGTAAGTATCCGAACACGCATATGCGTCCGGAATCGTTTTTTGGGGTATAGTGGTTTCGACTGTTGCCTACATATTGCATAGTCCGGCAAGGTCCTGCGCCAGCCAGTCCTCGTCGGAGGATTCACTAGACTCGGATGCTTTGGCGAGCGAGACGCCTCCGCAGGCCCTTTCCCCCAAGTCTGGGCGCGACACCGAGGTGTCGTCTCAACAAGACCCGGACCAGGGAGGACATATCCCTGGTGCCAAACACGCAGGGATGGATACGGCCCCCGGGACCTTTAGGGTTCTGGGATCGAGCAAATAGCCCCCCCTGATGGCGGGGGGCCAGCCTATGCCGCTGGCATCCTCTATTCAAGAAGAGCTATCCGGCGGTCTATTGACAGCGTTGAGGAACGTGTCTATTATCGACGAGCATCGGGCCCTTGTGGGCAAGGTGGTTGAAAGGATTCAGTCCGCCGAGAGCGGGCTGAACGCGTCCTGCCTTAGTCTTATAAAGGCTTTTGAGGTATGTCTCCTAGGAAACCCTTAACGAATTGTCATGATATAAGTAGTAGCCCCTGATACACTGTCCGGCGAAGGAGACAGAGCCGGGCAGGGGATCAAACCCCTGCCTTCACAGGAGCCTATGTAAATGACGTATACCCTTTGGTGTGAAAATAGGCATCCACATAGAGGACTTCCGCTTTCGAGGCGGAAGTGTCCGAACTAAAGCAGAACCTTGCACGGCCCGAGGAAGAACTCGGCCATGTGAGGAAGCAACTGGAAGACAAGCAAGGTATGTTGAAAACATTTGTCTTAGAGTTGGCACGAACGAATGGTTGTGCGGCATAAGTTTTTTTAGCATTGTGTGCTCTAAGAGCGTGTGCCGAATACGAGGCACTAAAGGAAGCTTTGGCTGATGCCAACAAGAAGGCTGAGGACGAACAGGCGCTTCGTGAAAAACACGATGCCAGGGTTATCACTGCTGAGCGGGACCTCCAGGAAGCTGTGAAGAAAAGCGAGGGCTTGGAGCAGAGTCTAAAAGGGAAAGAATCCAAGCTTTCCCAAGCTCTCGAGGATGCAGAAGGTGCTCGGGAAGAAGACCGAGGTGCTGCGCGGGACATTCAGGAGGCCCGAAAAGTGGCGGCTGGTAAGGCCTTCTGTATTCTTAGCTTCGTGTATGTTAGAATGTGAAGAATCCAAGCGGCAGGCTGAATTCTTATTTTTCCAGGGGCTTTTGCGGATCTTCCTCGCAGCATATCAGATGCTCCTCAATTCTATCGCACCGAGGAGAACAAGACTGCAGAGAGGGATTTCTGGTCGCAGTATCTGGCGCCGAACTATCCGGTGCCATTTATCGATCAGATGAAACAGCTGATCGAACTGCACCAGGCGGCCGAACTAGCCATGAAGGACTTAGTTGTCCGGTTGTGGCCTGCGGATCCGATTTCAAGCAGCTACTCCGCACTCGTCAAGCGGATCGTGGGCGCCTGTCCTCGGCTAGATGCTATCAAGCGATCAGTCTGCATAGAAGGCGCGCATATGGCGTTT
Organism: Triticum timopheevii; assembly: GCA_963921465.1. NCBI lineage: Eukaryota > Viridiplantae > Streptophyta > Magnoliopsida > Poales > Poaceae > Triticum > Triticum timopheevii. The sequence continues at coordinate 251,334,053 of OY997262.1, read as the reverse complement.
GCCCATGCGAAAGTGCATTGGGGGAGGCTTGACGCGGAAAAGCTGATCACTGAGGGGCTGCCGGATGGTAAGGAACACCGCAAGCCCAAGCTGTATTATGAAGGTGTGATGAAAGGGGCCCGCCTTGTGGCGGACAAGTGTACTAAAGACATCATATTTCCCTGAGGGGATCTGTGCCACTTGTTGTAATATGGGATAATGGCATGTTTGTTATATATTGCCTGTTTTATTTGAACATATATTCTTCTTGTGCGGCTGTTTATTGTATGCAAATTCTGGGAGTTGGCCAGTCGTCGGCTTCTGCCCCCTCGTAAAAAGGATACGGGGGTGTTCGGGATATATCTGAACGCTCTTTATCCCATAGTTGGGTCCTTTTAAGGAGGTGTATCTTTCCACGAACCAGGCAATCGGACTATAGGGCTTTATTACTCTCACTTAGCCATAGGAATTTGAGTATGACCTAGTGTTCGGAAGGCCGAACTAGGGGCTCTATTGGCGCCTAATCAGAAGACCGATCCATCGCACTTAGCATTTATAATGGCCTTATGCGGAATAAATCTTTAAGGATTTTATGACCTCTCGAACAGCGGACCGGCTCTCGCTTCATCATGACAGTCGGTTTTCGGCTTTCTCTACTGAGGTGCTCGTCCGGCTGAACCGGGACACAATCGCAGTAGTTCTCCCAGCGCTACCTTAGCCGATAGAACGGAACGTAAGGTACCAAAACATGGGAGCCAGGCAAACCCAACCAATGACCCAAGACATGATTCGGAGAAGATGCATATAGTGTTATGTGTTCGGGGTGCCGAACGACCGAAAAGGTGGTCGGACTTGCTTGCCGTACTGTGGAGCCCATGGTGCAACCGGGCGAACGCGGAGCGTGGCTTTCATTTTCGGCAAAGAGGCGTCGGCGATAAATAACAGCTGGTAATTGCTATTTACGCATTGTAGTAGAATTTTATGTCTATGCATATTAGTATGATGTATGGAAAGAGGGTTTGTTTGACGGAACCTGTTATGGTCGGACTGGAGGGGGCTGTGAGCGGGTCGGGAATGAATCTGAACTGCCTTCTACCTGCATGTTCCTTCCTTTGTGTGTGCGGGATAATTCCATGCCGCCAGTTTTGTTCTGCGTCAATCGTTAGTTTGCAAATGCGAAATGCTTGAAGACAGCTAGGTGTCCTCTTGTTGTTGCTCCCAGGTCCCTAATTGGGCCCTGGTGTGCCCAGTCGTTAGACGCTCTAGGGGGCTTCTTGACGAGGCATCTCCCCTTTATTGCTTCCGGCGTGCGACCAGCCGCTTTGTTTTGAGAATCCTGCATTCTCTATTGATATGCTTTGCCGTCCTTCTCGGGGTACCGTGAATTTCACACGGCTGATCCAGCGTGTATCTTCGGTCGAGTAGGCTTGTGCTGCTCTTTGCCTGTTTGTCGGACTGAGCGTTGCCGGACTTGGCACCAGTTTCCTTGTCTTGATGTTTATGACTTTTATGCCGAGGTCGGAGGGTGCCTCTTCGTATCTGCTGGTTGCCGCCTTGGACCGTAGTGATGCATGGGCGTCTGTGTGCGTGCCCGTGGTTTTCCTGCTCGAGTTGAGGTAGCCAGTTGTGCCGTGTGTGCCCTTTATTGGGGCTCTCGAGTTCATATTTTTCGGCGGCTAGTATCTTGGTCCACATATCCTCTAGCGCATCTTGGTCAGCTGTGAGCTGCTCTTGTTTCCTTTGCAGGCTCCTTGCTGTAGCCATGAGCCGTCGCTTGAAGCGAACTTGTTCCACTGGGTCCTCTGGTACGCCGAATTCGTCGTTGCCGAGGCTTGCCTCGTCGTCGGAGGGGGGGGGGTTGTGATTGTCCCTCTCCCAGTATCCCGTCATCATTGGTCAGGCCTGCTTAGGTGTAGGCTGACTCGGGTTGTATTCCTTTTTGGCACCGTCCGGACTGCTCTCGTTTCCGGGGCCGTTTTTGGTGTGGCGGGGTTTGGAGTGGTACCGATAATGCACATATTTTGTCTTTCTTCCTGAGGGGTTGTCCTCCGTTGCCTGGCCGCCACTGGTTTCCGTTGGAGTCTCCACCATATAAATATCATATGAGGAGGTGGCTGTCCACCGCCCGGTGAGCGGTGGCTCCTGTGATTCTCCTACATCGTCTTCCATACCGTCGATGTCTTCGGGGTCGAAGTCAAGCACGTCTGTTAGATCACCGATCGTGGCAATGAAATGGGTGGTGGGTGGGCAACGAATTCCGTCATTGTCTGCTTCCCACTCGAGCCGGACATAGTTCGGCCCGGAGTCTCCTGACAAGGAGAGAGACTTCAATAAGTTCAGCATGTCGCCAAAGGGCGAGTGCTAAAAAACGTCCGCCGCGGTGAACTCCATCACCGGAGCCCAACCAGGATCGGCGGGTTCGGGGGCGGGCAGACTGAACCTGCGTCCGGATATGGATCCGGGGGTCCGGAGTCACAGGTTCCTTCAGAGTGAGACCCGTGTTTGGCTCCATCGCCGATGAAAGTACGGCCTGCGGGGCGGGGTCCAGCCCTCCGTCCTTAGGCGAAGCAACCTGTCTTGGATTTATATCCGAGGTTTCTGCCGGGACGATATCTCGAGCGACGTCTGACAGCAGGTCTAAGCCGTGCTCATCACGACTGTTCGGCGCTTCTGGAGCTGGCCCGAATCCGTTGAAGATCAAGTCTCCGCGGATATCCGCCGTGTATTTCAGGTTTCCGAACCTTATTTGATGGCCGGGGGCATAGCTATCGATCTGCTGCAAGTGGCCAAGCGAATTGGCCCGCAGCGCGATGCCGCCGAACATAAAGATCTGTCTGGAGAGGAAAGTCTCACCCTGGACAGCATCGTTAATGACGATTGAAGGAGCCATCGAGCCTGACAGCGACGTCACAGAGGAACTCTCAATGAAAGCACCAATGTCGGTGTCAAAACCGGCGGATCTCGGGTAGGGGGTCCCGATCTGTGCGTCAAGGCTGATGGTAACAAGAAGTAAGGGACACAGATGTTTACCCAAGTTCGGGCCCTCTCGATGGAGGTAAAACCCTACTTCCTGCTTGATTAATATTGATGATATGGGTAGTACAATAGTAGATCTACCGGAGATCGTAGAGGCTAAACCCTAAGAGCTAGCCTATGATGGTATGAATGTAATTGTGATCGGCCTTCTAAGGACCAACCTCTCCGGTTTATATAGTCACTGGAGAGGGCTAGGGTTTACACGGAATAAGTTACAAGGAAGTAAATATAATATCCGGATCGCCAAGTTTGCCTTCTACGCTAAGGAAAGTCCCATCCGGACACAGACCGAAGTCTTGAGTCTTGTATCTTCACGCTTCAATAGTCCGGATGTTGTACACAATCCGGCTGTCCGGATACCCCTAATCCAGGACTCCCTCAGCGGGGAAGGCAGGCGGCGGAGCCGCGAGCAGGCGTGGGAGGCACGGCAGAGCCGGGGCGTGGCGACCGGGCAGGGCCACCGACACGGCGAGCCGGCCGAAGCGGGGACCCAGCAACCAAGCACGCCCGAAACCGGCCGCAGGGCGAGCGGAAGCCAGCAGGCGTGACGGGAGCCGCAGCGACCTGGCAGGTGCTCGAGAGGCCAGCGGGGCCGGCACGGGGAAGCGGCCGGAGGCGCGACAACCCGGCAGGCAGCATTTTGGTGGGGGCGAAGCCAGCAGGGGCGTGGGGCGACCCAGCGGGCGTAGCCCAGCCGTGATTTAGGCGACCCGGCCACAGCGAGGGCGGTAGCAGGGTGAGGCGCGTGGGGCGACGCCGGGAGTGGGTGCGGTTGGGCCACGGGTGGAGGCGGCAGGTGGTGCAACGACGGACGCCGGCGCGGCCAGGGGCGGAGCAGGGCCGGGAGTGGCTGGACCCGGCGAGCCGGCCACGGGGCAAGCGGGAGGCGGCAGGAGCCAGGCACGGATGGAGGCGGAGAGATCCGGGTTGGGGCGGACGCCGGACGCGCGGGGCGACGACCCGCCAGCGGCGAAACCGGCACCGGACGGCGCGAACGGCGAATGGAGCCATGAGGAGGCCGGAGCCAGCGAGGGCGAGGCCGGTAGGGCACGGGCGGCGACGCGGCCGGCCGGACTCGCGAGCCGGCAGCCGGGATGCGGCAGCGGGACGGGCGCGAATGGGGAGGAGCAGCGGACCACCGCCGCTCTCCTGGAGGCCGCGGGAGGCTAGGCCGGAGCGGGCGAGACGCTGGGGCGACTCAGAGGGCTCGGAGGTGAGCCAGACAACTATGTGCAGCCGGCGCAGAGGTGGAGCGGAGCACGACTGCGGGCGATGTCGCACTCGAGGCGCTGGAAGAGATAGCAGCCACAGTGAGGCGAGCAGGCGGCCAATAGCTTGGGCGGGGAGAGGCAGTAGCGTGGCCGTGGAACGGCGGAGGAGCGGCGACGAAGCGCGGGCAGAGAAGAGTGTAGGCCAGCGAGTATACGGCCATTATCTGGCTGATGTACAAGCAATATCCGTCTTGTGTATGGGAAGTGTACGACTGTATAGTATGGCCAATATCTGGGAAGAGTATGGTTAGTGTCCAACTTGTGTCTGGTGAATATACGGTGATTATCTGACTTGCGTCTGACTATCATATGGGAAGTGTACGGCCATGGTCTGGGTAGAACAAGAGCGGATGTGACGGCATGGAAGCGAGCATGCGGATGGATGCGGCCGACCGAAGCGAGGCGGCGCGGTGCGCACGGGCGGACGGCCGGCGTCGCAGCGGTGGTGATGAAGAGGTCAAGGCCGCTGACGAGGATGCGCCGTCTCGCGCGGTCGCTCCGGGGGCGGGTCGATGTAGAGCCCTGGAGCGCTATCAAAGCGACGGTGGCGACGTCGCGGCGGAGATGGCGAAAATGGTCCCGCCCAAACCGCGGTTCTGCGGCAGCTTGCCCCACGGTGGGCGCCAACTGTCGTGGTTATCTCGCGAGCGGGTTCGCGAGAAGACAGATGCCACGGGGTGGCTTGAGGTGAGGGCAAGACTGCTTTGGAGATCAAGAGATGGGATTTGGCAAACAACACGTGGTGATTTACCCAGGTTCGGAGCTCTCCGGAGAGATAATACTCCTAATCCTCCATGTCTGAGCATATATGCAGATAGCAGTACAGAGTTGCTCCTAGAGCTATATTACTGAACACAGGAGAGAGCCAAGTGCTCATCTATTAGTGCGTGGGTGTGGCTGAGTGTTGTGGCCTAGTCAATGCTTGGGCATGCATGCGTATGAGCATATGCCCGTGGGGGTGTGTGGCCTTGAGTCCAAATGAGATGGATGGATGCCTCCGTCCCTGTGTCCAGGATGGATGGGTGTTGACTTTGTAGTGTGAGCTAGCTTACAACTAAAGCTAGGTGGGCATGGGGTGTGCTTGGGATGTAAGCTAGTGTAGCTTACATCCCAAGCTGTGTGTAGCTTGGGAGGTAGGCTAAGTTTTGTCCCTGGGGCATTTTATAAATCAATGCCCGGGGGACAAAGTACACTGTAGATGAAGTCACGCGTGACGAGTGAACAGTATGTGCTTTATCAGCAACAGTGGTCGCAGTATGGCCGTCTGGAGCAGCCGGACAGGGACCCGGTCGGGCGGCCAGGTTGAGGAGCCCGGCCGGGTTGAGCAACCCGGCCAAGTGCGAGCCGGATTGAGGGGTGTTGCTGGCCCCGATGTTTTTGAAGCGTCGTTTGCCATCTTGGGCCTACCCGTGGGTCATCCCCCCGACAAACGTGAGCCGGAGAACTTGGAGTGCAAGTCAAGAAGCAAACGTGGCGGTCAGGAGATAGGAGGGCGCGCCCCCTGTCTCCTGGGCCCCACAGGCGGCCAACGACGTACTCCTTCCTCCTATATATACCTACGTACCCCGAAAACATCCAGGGAGCCAACGAAAAACAATTTCCACCGCCGTAACCTTCTGTATCCGCGAGATCCCATCTTGGAGCCTTCGTCGGCGCTCCGCCGGAGGGGGAATCGACCACGAAGGGCTTCTACATCAACACCATAGCCCCTCCGATGAGTTGTGAGTAGTTTATCACAGACTTTCGGGTCCATAGTTATTTGCTAGATGGCTTCTTCTCTCTTTTTGGATCTCAATACAATGTTCTCCCCCTCTCTTGTGGAGATCTATTCGATGTAAACTCTTTTTGCGGTGTGTTTGTCGAGATCCGATGAATTGTGGGTTTATGATCAAGTTTATCTATGAGAAATATTTGAATCTTCTCTGAATTCTTTTATGTATGATTGAGTTATCTTTGCAAGTCTCTTCGAATTATCAGTTTGGTTTGGCCTACTAGATTGATCTTTCTTGCCATGGGAGAAGTGCTTAACTTTGGGTTCAATCTTGCGGTGTCCTTACCCAGTGACAGAAAGGGTTGCAAGGCACGTATTATATTGTTGCCATCGAGGATAAAAAGATGGGGTTTATATCATATTGCTTGAGTTCATCCCTCTACATCATGTCATATTTCTTAATGCATTACTCTGTTCTTATGAACTTAATACTCTAGATGCATGCTGGATAGCGGTCGATGTGTGGAGTAATAGTAGTAGATGCAGGCAGGAGTCAGTCTACTTGTTGCGGACGTGATGCCTATATACATGATCATGCCTAGATAATCTCATAATTATTTGCTTTTCTATCAATTGCTCGACAGTAATTTGTTCACCCACCGTAATACTTATGCTATCTTGAGAGAAGCCACTAGTGAAACCTATGGCCCCCGGGTCTATCTTTTATCATATAAGCTTTAAATCTACTTTTATTTGCATCTTTACTTTTTGCATCTATATTATAAAATACCAAAAATATATTTATCTTATCATACTATCTCTATCAGATCTCACTTTCGCAAGTGGCCGTGAAGGTATTGACAACCTCTTTATTGCGTTGGTTGCGAGTTCTTTGTTTGTTTGTGTAGGTGCGTGGGACTTTTGAGGAGCCTCCTACTGGATTGATACCTTGGTTCTCAAAAACTGAGGAAAATACTTATGCTACTATTGATGCATCACCCTTTCCTCTTCAAGGAAAACCAACGCAAGCTCAAGACGTAGCAAGAAGGATTTCTGGCGCCGTTGCCGGAGAGGTCTTCGCTCAAGTCAAGACATACCAAGTACCCATCACAAACTCATCTCCCTCGCATTTACATTATTTGCCATTTGACTCTCGTTTTCCTCTCCCCCACTTCACCCTTGCCGTTTTATTTGCCCTCTCTTTCTCAATCCTCTCCTCTCTTTTTCGCTTGCCTTTTTCTGTTTGCTTGTGTGTTGGATTACTTGTTGCCATGGCGCAAGATAATACCAAATTGTTTGATTTCTCCAATACCAATAATAATGATTTCCTTAGTACTCCGATTAATCCTCTTAATGATGTTGAGTCTTGTGAAATCGATACTGCTTTGCTGAATCTTGTTATGAAATATCAATTTGCCGGCCTTCCTAGTGAAGATGCCGCTACTCATCTAAATAACTTTGTTGATTTGTCTGATATGCAAAAGAAGAAAGATACGCATAATGATATTGTTAAATTGAAGTTATTTCCGTTTTCACTTAGAGATCGTGCTAAAGTCACTACAAAAAAAATACACTTCCGTGATGATACGTGTTTGTCACAATAGGTCACATTTTTTGTCATGCATGTACATCCATGACAAATTTATGACAGAATCAAGATAGTCTACCTGTGTTGTCGTAGAAGTATTCCATGACATTACCAAAATTATCATCACGGAAGTGTCCACTTCCATGACGATAAATCGCGCGTCACAGAAGTGCTTTCGTCAAGGGTGACCGACACGTGGCATCCACCGTAACGGAATGCCGTAGCTATCGGGTCGGGTTTTGGATCCGATAACCCGTTAACAGCCCCGACCAATGGGTATTTTCCACGTGTAAAATCATTATTGGCTGGAGGAAACACGTGTCGGCTCACTGTTGGGACATATGTCATCCACTCATTGGACAGAAGGCGTCTATGATACGTCGACACGTGGCACGGCCCAACAGAGGCCCATTCCTGTGAAAAGGCCAGCCTGTTTGACTTGGTCAAAAGATGGCGGGCCGGCCCAGGGAAAGCCTATTAACAGCATGTTCGCATATAGCCCATTTACAGCCCGCTAACCCAAGACCCGTTACGCCCTATCCGAATTAGGCCTAGTAGCGTCATCTCGGCCATCCAATATGATTCCAGCCCGTTTTCACTTCTGGCCCATGTATGGCCCATGACGTCTTTCGGCCCATATGAGGCCCTATGTAACTCTTGGCCTATTAACGGCCCGTGGTGAAACTGGCCCCAATGAACAGTGTATCACTTTACACCCATTAACAGTCCGTGGTGAAACTGGCCCGTAATGAATAGTATATCACTTTATACCCATTAAGGGCCCATTATTCAGTTGGTCCGTTTCCAACAAATGTTATCTTTCGGCCTTCTCAGAGCACATTTATTCGTGGGCTCATTTCCAGCATTCGTTTACTTACGGCCCGTTACTGTCATTTTCTGCCTGTGGGCCAAATTCAGCCCGTGGTTACATCGGCCCATTTGTGGTCCGTTAATACGTTGGGCCGTTTTCATAGCGTCATCAAATACGGCCTATTAACAATGGCCCATTATGGTCATACGGGCCGTATAAGGCCCATTGATGATACGGCCCGTAGAAGGCCCATTGTTTCTACGGCCCGTAGAAGGCCCATTGTTTATACGGCCCGTAGAAGGCCCATTGTTTCTACAGCCCGTACAAGGCCTACTATTTCTACGGCCCGTAGAAGGCCCACTGTTTCTACGGCTCGTAGGAGGCCTAGTGTCACTACAGTAAATATTAGCCCATGGTTATTGTGGCCTAGTTTTAAAAAGAACTGCACTGACTACAAGCAAACAAATAAACAAGACAACAAGGAAATAAATAAGCAAGCAACTTATGCTAGGCTATCACGGCTGTTACACATATTACATCCACTGGGCATCAAAGTTCGCCACCAGTGCAAATATAGGGAACAAAGCAGCATATCATATACACTGGTTGTCAAAGTTGGCGACCAGCGCAAATAAACGCCGCAGCAAAACAAATCCAGAACTGAAACCACTTCAGAAGATCTCAAGAAACAATATCCTGGGTACCCACAATGCTGGCAAGATGCTTAGCAAGCTTATTAACTTTCTCTTGTTTGGCGCTTAAATCCTCCAGCGCTTGCTGTTGCACCAGAAAATATGCATCTGAATTCTGCAGGGACTTCCTCAGTCCTTCAGCTTCCTGTCCCAGCACATCTGATCGATGTCTTTCAACTTGAAGTTGAGACTCAAGAAGACGAACTGATTCAGGCAGCGAGTTCGAAGAGCTTGTGCCAGCAGTAGTGGCCAGTAACTCGAACACTACATCAAGACAGGACTTTTGGGTTCCCTCACCGTCGTCAAGATAGTTTTTATCAGCTTTCTTGGAGACCAACAGGGATGTCTCACTATCTTGAACCTTATCTGCATTACTTCCTTTACCATTGGATAACGCGGTACTGTTCTCCAATATTTTGTCCGCATTCTAAAAGAGAAACAAGCAGACACATCACATGTTTACCAGGTTGTATATGAAACTCATTTTGGTAAATGAGTTTAGTAGTAAAGTGGATAGGATAACAGCATGAAACAAACATATATCTATGTACCATGGTCACTTTATGGTCTATATCATTCTAGTTTTTGTTGTCAAATCAAGATAGAGACATAGTTCAAATAATATTTGTTCAAGACAAAGCAGAATAGACAGAATATAAGTGTGGGTAACTATAAAGCAATAACAACATTTGTAGTGTGCTTGACATGAGAACATAACTATTTATTCAATTGAAACTGAAATCAACATAGAGCAGGTTACAACAGCAAACCAGTTAAAGAAACAGGTTTAAAACATACCTGTTGCGCCATTGGAGTTTCAATTCCATCCTTCAAATTTGAAAATAGTTGGTATGAGTAAATACAGTAATGCAAGAGCAAAGGAGTATGAACCATAGCTACAGAACCTGACCTGAGAACAAATCTTCTTCTCCTTTAAGCGTTGAGTTGGGATTCGGAGTGGTGGTCCTTGTGCTTTGGGCACTGCAGTTCCCTTACTAACCGCTCGTGTTTTGGTGCTCTGTGGTGGAGATGGTGTTGTGTCAACTGGAACTGGGTTACTATCTGCCGGGGTTGGGGTTAGAAGGGGTGTAGCTGGTTCTCTGTCCAACTGGGTAGGGGTACAATCTGCGAGAGTCTGGGTTATGTGTGGTGGATCTGGTCCTTGGGCAAGTACAACCGTGCTTCTATCTGCATCAACTGGTAGCACTATCTTTTCTGAAGACCGTGTTGTTACTCCCTTAGATACTGCCATCACGCTCTCCAATTCAAATGGCTGATAAACAAGAAAAGTAATTGAAAGTATAAACATTGTATGATAGACAGGTGCAATGGATAGTGGGGAATAAAAGAGGGCATGAAATAATTCATATTTATGTTGTCTAACAAAACAGGATAGCATGACACAATTTCACATATATGATGGCTAACTAAACAGGATAGCATGACACAATTTCACATTATGATGGCTAACTAAAAAAGATGTAAAGACATAGTTCAAAATATGAGATTATGTAAACAGGATGACATGACATAACTATATAATGTGTTTATTAAATAGGTTGGCATGCCATAATTCACATACATTCATGGATAGAATGCCATAATTCTAAATATGATGACTGTAAACACTAAACAGGATGAGATGATATAACTATATGATGTCTTTATTAAATGGGTTGCCATGCCAAAATTCAGATAGATGATGTGTATGTACTATATAAACATGGTGGCATGATATAATTCAAATATATGATTTATATAGTAAGCAAGTAAGCAGATGGCAATCTATATATGATGTAAAAACTAAGCAATGCAAGACAACATGCATGACATGGGTAATATAACCCTGCCAAGTTTGAGCATAGACCTCAGGGGGGAAACAGGACTGGTCATCAGTCTCTGAATCCTCCTCTGAGGAGCTCTCTGTAGCCAGCAAGATGTCTGCTTCAGCAGGTAGCATTGTCTACTCTGAATACCTTGTTTTCACTCCAGATACTTCCATCACCGCTTCAAATGGCTGATGCATAGGAAGAGTAGTTGAATATACAAACGTTGTCGACAAATGGAACACGTAATGCAAAAAAATGATAGCATGATATAATTCACATACATGATGATTGGCTAAACAGCATGGCATTGCATAATTCACATATATAATGCCTTTGCAACAAGATAGCATTGTATAATTCACATATATAATGTCTTGCAACAAGATGGCAATGCATAATTCACATATATGGTAATTAGACACTGAACAGGTGGCATTCACACAAAGCATGTCTAAACTAATCAAATGGCATAGCAATGCGAGACACCATACGCACGATATGAGAAACATAACCTTGCCAAGTTAGAGCATACACCTCGTGGGGGGGGGAATAGGACTGGTCATCTGTCTCTGAATCCTCCTCTGAGGAGCTATCCGTAACCAGTGAGATATGCGCTTCGTCAGATAGCATAGTCTGCTCAGAAGACCTTGTTTTCACTCCAGAATTTGCCATCACCGTGTCAAATGGCTGATGCACACGAAGAGCAGTTGAATGTACTAACATTTTTGATAAATGTAATATGTAACAAAAAAGGATGGCCTGATATAATTTACATATAAGATGACTGGCTAAGCAGGATGGCATTGCAAAATTCACATATATGATGCCTGGCTAAACAAGGTGGCATTGCATAATTCACATAAACGATGAATAAACTAAACAGATGGCATTCGCACAAAGGATGTCTAAACTAAGTAGATGACATATTTGATGTATAAAGTAAGCAATGCAAGACACCATATGCATGATATAACCAACATCAGCATGCCAAGTTAGAGCGAAGACCTCAGGGGGTAAATAGGAGTTATCTTCTCCTTCTGAATCCCCCTCAGAACAGATATCTTCCTCTCGATTACAATCCGAAATGCGTGGAGGGGGGCTGCCTTTGCACCTACCATGGAGCGGCGTCTACATGAAATTATATTGCCACGCAAGGCTCGTCTCTTTTGCTCTACATGTTCAGTTCCATTGTTTACAATAACTGTCATGCATAGGAATAAAACATAGTGAGATTATGTAAGGAGTGCATGCAGAAATCCAGAGTGATGGTAGCAACCTATGGATAGACCCAAAACCAATAATAGCAGGCATATAATGGCTTCAGTTAATAAATACAGATAATGGCTTCTTTACTGTTTGTTTCTCACCCAACATGAAACTCATAGTAGACACCGGAGATTAGCCAGATAGTAGATAGATACTATTGATAGCGGCCCCGATATGTACCCCACAACCATTTAAAAACTCAAGTTTGACCATTAGTTTGGAGCTGACTCAGAGTCTAATCGGTGAACAGGATGATAAAGTAGCATGTAATATTAAGCGATGCATAACATAAGCAGACACGAAAGAGTGCGACCTCTCTTGCGGACCCGTGTAGTCCTCGAGGTCATCTGCTCGGTTGATGATGGTAATGCAGTTTTCATGGCTGCCAGCAGCGGGGAAGAAGATCTGAGGCGGCAAAAGATAGTCTGGAGTCCGGATCCCTGATGTGCTGGACCCTTCTGTCGTTGGAGCAGCTGAGCTAGGGTGGACGACAGCGCAGCAAGAGCGGGACAAACCACGCAAGGTTTTCTTTGACAACTATATGTAAGAGAAGTAATTCTGTAAGGGCTCGTTTGAATTGGAGGATTCCAACAATGCAGGGATAGGAAATAGACAGGAATAGGATAGGAATGCACGTGCAAAACAAAGAATTTAAAAACACGGGATTTCTGCCAATCTGGGTGTTTGATTCACAACAATTGGAAGATCACAGGATGCAATGAAGCATGGTGAGATTAAGTTAAACCACAAGAAAATGTACGGTTATAATGCTATTATGCTACTATCTCTTAGTCTTGTGCTTCATGAATAGGAATTTGAAAAGGAGGACAAGTGAAAATTAAAATTCCTACGTTTTTCCTTTCAAGGAGACACTAAAGGAACAAATCTATGTGCTCAGTGGACAATATATATAACATGTAGAGTAAAAAAGAGATGCAACAAGTGTACAACCTCTTTGGCGAAGCCATGTCGATCTGAGCATGATTGGGTTGGCCGGTGAGGATGCTCCGGCTGACGTTGCTGTCGGAGGACGTGAAGAAGATCTTAGGCGTCTGGAGATGGAGCCCGAGGTACTGCTCTGCTGTGATGGAGGGTTTCGTCGTTGGAGCAGCTCCGGTGAGTTGTACGACGCCGAGGCTGAAGCAAGACAAGAGAGACAACGAACAACATTAACCTGAGTGGAATTCTAATAGCATCTCCAATACATGACATACAATACATAACCACAAACTGCTAGATGTAAAATACATCAGCCACTCATCTCTGAACTTAACTGTCGAAACTGAACTTAACTGTCGAAGCTGAACTTAACTGTCGAAACTGAACCTAACTGTCGAAACTGAATTTTGCTGTCGAAACTGAATTTTGCTGTCGAAACTGAACGCACTAGCAAGGTGAGGCTACACGTCAGTTGACTGACTTTTTAATCTCTGGTCAGTTGATTTTGCAGCCATTGGATACGAAATCAAGGGCCTGCGGTTCATCTTCAACCTCCACCCCCGTGAGCCGCCAGCCACCACCGGCCAAACAGCAGCCCCCCGCCACCCGCGGCCAGCGGTGCCCCACCCCGCCCGCCCCGAAAACACTCCCCACCGCCGGTCCATCGCCGCCCCGGCCATCCCTCTAGGCCCCCCCATGCCAAGCTTTTTCTCCGGCGATCCCCACGCCACCATCCCGCCAACGCCCCACCACCGCCGGCGACCACCGCCCCCATCCTAAACCCTAAGATAGATAGTGGGGTACCTCTCCGGCGAGCCCCCCTCCCCGCTACGGCTGGTTCTTCCTTCACCCCGGCGAGCCCACCCCTTGAAAATCGACTGACCCAAAAGTCGATTCAGTCGACTGAAGTGTAGCCAAATCGGAGCAGCATCACAAGCAAGAGCAAGAGCGAGAGCAGCAGCGCGAGCAAGAGCAGACCAGGCAGGGGACCGAGAGCAAGAGCAAAGCAGCAGCGCGAGCGAGAGCTAAAGCAGCAGCAGCTCCTACTGATGTGTACGTCGCCGCCGAGGGAGCGACACCGTGGAGGAAGTGGCCGGCGACGCCACCGTGGATGGAGTCGCGCCATGTCGGCTCGGGACCGAGCACCGGCAGCACCGTGAGATCGAATCAAGAAGAAAATGCGGCGATTAGTGTACAACCTCTTTGGTGGCGCCGATTAGGCCGCAGCTTCATCCGAGGAAACGGTGATGATGATGCTCTCCCGGTGGTGCAGGTGAAGACGGCGGTGTGGGAATGGAGGTGGCGCGAAAGACGAGGGGAACATCGGGGCAGCTCCTTGGAGGTGGAGGACGGGGTGGCTGAACCGCCGGGACGATGAGATCGATGACGGATCCTCATCCGGTACGGTGGATGAGGGACGTCGAGGTGTTGCTGTGGACGACGTCGTCGGGGAAGAGGCTCCGGCTGGGTGGCGGACGGAGCAGGGTGTGGGGTTTCGTCACGGGTTTTATCGGCCTCGGTGTACGAATGGGTGGGCGGATGGGATGGTAGTGGGGAACCATGGCTTAGAGACGCGCTTGTCCGAAACATGGGGTAAGTTACGAAAGTACCCCCCACCAATTTGAGGCAGTTCTTTCGGTTCAGGGGTACCACGGGCATTTCGGTGTCGGGATTTCACAGGAGGTGGGAGTTTTCACGCGCGTTGTAATTTCGGAATAGCAAGGCGCGGGTTGAGATGGAGGGAGTTGTCGAAGCACAACGAGACAAAGATATATCTTAAATATTTTGGGCTAACAAGGCGCGGGTTGAAATTTCCGGACAAGCCTAACGTGTACTGTACCAAATCAATGCGCACTACAAATGTCATTCAGAACTTTGAATTCATGTTATGTTCAATTAAAATATTTCGCTACATGTATAATGCATGCAACCTACTACTCAAATGAGCGTTTTAGTGCATTCCAAACGTATATACTACCGCTTCAATATGAACTACATTTGAATAAGATCTACAGTAATGATTGTTGTGAAGTCAAAGCATTTGAATACGTTTCTCTGTTTTAATAAGATCTACAATCATCATTATTGTCAAGTTAAACCATCGTTTTTGTATTATCTTCACAGCACACCACATGATTAGTCTCAAGTTACATATGAACTATGTGTACTATATGAACTCGAACTAGATTTTTTGAATCCACTTTATTTTGATTTCAAATCACATTACATTTCTAGCTCTAGCTAGATCTTCATAGTCTAAACCATGTCTCATATGTATAATGTGTTTATCACATTATGTATGGTGCCCCGCCCCCTACGCCTACAAGTATTTAGATGTGAGTTGCAAACACCACACATTACCAAAAATTCAAATAAAATGTGAGAATGTTCGATATATAGTATTGTTTAGATTGCTCAATATTTAGTTGTAAGTTGTAAACGCCGCACATTATCACAAATTCAAATAAAATGTGAGATTGTTTGATGTATAGTATGGTTTAGATTGTTCGGCATTTAGCTGTGAGTTGCAAACGCCATGCATTATCACATTATGGTATAACATGCGCACAACACGTGTATCACCGCTATATTCATGCATGCAATGTTTAAAACACTATGATCTCCTATTCAAATATATGAATCCGCTTTCATATCAAATTATGATCTTTGTTAGTCTCTTACACCCACACAATCCTCTAACCTTTGTAGCTACCACTAACTTTCTCTTGTGCATGCACACGCCCTCCTCGCCCTCCCCCTCCCTCGGCATTCTATCCACCGGGCACATTCATTTTTTTCTTTAGGTCGTTCTCTCAGAGTCTCCACAACTCCTTTCTGACACACACCGATCGATAAACCTCTCCAGCGATGCCTGCCTACAGCATACACACACAGCTTCAATCTCCTCCTTTATGTGTCCTTGCCTCCTATCTCTCATATGGTCAGACACACGTGTAAACTCTCACCCCTCTTTTCATCGATCTCACAACCGCACAGTCCTCCCCCGATCTAGCTAGTAGTTGGGCCTCTCGCACCACCTCCTAGATCCATTCTATCTGTCTATCCGTCTTGCTGGGCCTTATTTGCCTCTAACAAATGGACGTACACCGACCGATCTCTCGCTATACATATAGCCAGCTAGGTCCTTATAACTCGTTTTTACCCACACATCGATCGATCTACCTCATTAGTTGTGTCCTTCCTCCGACAAACAACAATTGATCTACCGATCTAGTTAGGTTGCTTGACAAACACATGGTACCCCTTCATCATCCATGGATGCGTCCCGACAGATCTATCACGCACAGGCACACAAAGAAACACATCCCCACTCTTATTGATAACATTGCAGTTCCACCCTCAGTTTGTTAGGCCTCTCCCAACATCTCCGAGAAGCAACTCCATCACCCATCCAACACTCTACCCCTCTCCCTCCCTCTCCCTCCCTCTCTCTCTCTCCTCTCTCTCTCTCTCTCTCTCTCTCCCTCTCTCTCTCTCTCTCTCTCTCTCTCTCTCTCTCTGTCCCATCATATTTCCCGTCCTTCAGTTATGTATGGATGTCGACTGATCTCCCTCAAGACATAGCTGGGTCTCTCCTTCTCAACACATATACGAGTCGTTCTACCTCTATAGTTAGGCCTCTTCCTACCCCTCCCCCACCCCCTCCCCACCCCCACACACACCGATACATCAAGCGCTCTAGTCATGTCTCCTTGCCACACACAAACTTGACATGTGCCCTCTAACGTTCCGGTAGGCCAGTCGCCCTATATCTTTGACTTGCACACACACACACACAATTTCGATGGCTCTCTTCATCGATCTCGCACCCACCCACTTGATCCTCTCTTCGACTCTATCGATAGCTATGACCCCTCCCTCTCTTCTTGTGGATTGCCCAACCCTCTATGTATGATATGGATAGGCCTCCATTTCACACACATTGCATGCAAAATTTTGTTTGAGATGTCATCGACACATATTCCCACAAATAATTCACGAAATCAACCCCCCACCCCACCCCCACCCCCACCACAAAACAAAAAACACTCACGAACGCAGTTTGTATCTCTCACACACACCCGCGTAGGTGGGGGACATGCACGAAGAGAAGAGGTGCATGCACGGCGCACGTACTCCCGTCTCTTTCCCAACCACACCCGTGCGGGTACACGGTGGAGCTCATTTCTGTATGAAAAAGGCAGCCCATGTGGTAATTTGGCACGTGTACTGGTTGTCCACTTGGTGGAGCGAGGATCATCTACCACGGGTGAACAAACAAATTGCGACTTGATGCGTTTTGTTAAATTAAAAAGAGGCAAACCATGTGGGGCCTACCTTAGAGGCAAGGCTCTATACACTAGAGTACTTTTGATGTGTCCCGTCAACTCGCAGAATGAGGAGAAGCTTGCTTAGTACGCCGTCTCCCCCGCCCACGGGCGCGGTGGCTCGCAGGATGAGGTGAAGCTTGCTCCTCCCTCGCCCATGCGCGCGGTGGCTCGCAGGACAAGGAGAAAAATTTACTACTCCCTCCGTTTACTCCTCGTCCCTACTACCTTGGTTATAGAGATTATATCATATTGTTTGGAATATATATGTCCTTTAGTAGATTTCAATATGAACTACTAGTACATACTCCAAACACTGATGTATATAGACGTATTTTAGAGTGTACATTCACTCATTTTGCTCTGTATGTAGTAGCACTCTCCCTCGCCCCTCGACCCTCGCCCACGTGGTGGACGTGCAGCAATTCATTCGGTCTCATGTAGCCAGAACGATATATACTGCACTACCATTATTGCTCGACTTCCCGAAGAGGCGAAGAGCCAATCGCAAGGTTAATATTTTGGAGATGCCAAGCGCAAGGTTATAGGAGAACGAGTAGTAGGTGCCGCGTCATTTATAAATATATTTTTTTTCTTCAGTGGCACGTACGCAATATGATAGGTTCATATGGAGAGAAAAGGAAACCGCTCCACTATATACATAGTCAGGACGGGCCAGCCTACACGGTTGCTTGCTGGGGTTGCTCTCTTCACACTCTCTCGCACAAAACAACTGTGGCCACATCTCTAACATCCCGGTGGATCACGTCCACTTGGGGAAGGGGTGGATGCTTAGTGTAGATGCGGTGGCCGTCGCCGATGGTGAAAACCCACTGTCGGCACGTCCCGATCAGGGGTCCCCGCTGTTCTCTCTCACAAAGTCGGTGAGGTTGCCTTCGTCCCTTGCTCACTGCCGCGACGTGGGTAGTTGCCACCTCCCGTGGCCCTCCTCAAGGTTGAGCTACGTCCCTCAGGTACAACTCCCTTTACAGCCAGCTTGCACCACTGCTCCAGCTGCCCACATCACTCCCTGTTGGGGATATTACCACTGGGCGTAAACCGGCCTACCTGGGCCGGGTTAACTTCATTAGTAGTATAAAGGAGATCAAGCAGATGAAGGCCCAAGGCCTGTAGTCGGTTTAGAACCTGTAGCCGTAAACCGGCTTCATATGTAAACTTGTATTGTAAGTTAGGAATAGAGAGATACCAACCGGGATACGAGTATGAACCGGTTGGGACTCTATGGACCGACGGGCGTCACCCGTGCATATAAGGGGACGACCCGGCGGCGGTTCAAGGACAGACAACAACAACTTGAGCCTAGGCGAAGCTTGTTTGCTCCCTAGCCATCGAAACCACATCAATTCCATCACAACTAGACGTAGGCTTTTACCTTCATCGAAGGGGCCGAACTAGTATAAACCCTTGTGTCTTTGTGTCTGCTTTAACCCCTTCAAGTTAACCCGTAGAGATGGCTCCACGACTAAGTCCTTTCACTAGGACATCTGCCGTGACAAATCCACGACAGTTGGCGCCCACCGTGGGGCTATCGCACGACGGTTTGATGATCTTGGAGGGCAAGCTCAAAGGACTCGAAGGCTATGTTGTGGGCCGGATGACCAAGAGTCGTCGTGGCAAGATCTACATCGACGATGCAGGATGGGGTCCCGAGGCCGATTCGATCGAGTACGGGTACCGGGTCCCCTTTGGTGGCATACACGTTTTCATCGGCAAGATTGGTGAGCCTGGGCCTGAGCCGGACATCTGCACCGACCTCGTCGAGACGGCTCAGCGTGCGAGATCTACCCAGGTTAAACCGGCCATGAAGCGTGCCTTCGTGGGAGTCATCCACGGAGGAGAGCATGAGGACGAGTCAGAATACGGTAGCGAGACCGTCGTCTGTTCTGGCGACGAGTCTTCAACCGGAGAGACCGAATCATTGTACCAGTTGCAAGATGACCATATTAGGGGCTGTTCCGATGGCGACAGTATTCCGGACCCCCAGATCAGATCAACCGGGTTGGAATATTCATGGCCGGCACGCAGGCGGCGAATCACTCTTCGACCGCAGCAGCAATGCTCTCCGGATCAGCAGCGGCAGCGGCAGCAGGGGCAGGAGGCCTTGTGCGCCCACCGGTTCAAGTTCTGTCTGACCTGTTTGATGCACTAGCTGCACTTATGGCAGAGGCTAATCCGGCGGATCAGGAGGCCCATGATGCAGAGATTGCAAAGGTGAGAGAGCAGATCGTACAGGCCAAAGCCGACCTGGCAGCAGAGAAGGACAGGATGGCCGCAGAGCGGGCCGCTTTGGACGCCTAGGCCTATAAGCTCATGCTCGACCAGAACGCATCACAGGAGGTCTTGAAGCGGAAGCACAAATCACGCCTTCCGTTAGGGTTCGACCCTCGAAATCTCTTTCACACTCCAGGAGCTGGAACCAGTAATCCACCGGGGCACCAGGAGGTAAACCGGGTCGAGGCACCAGGGCCGGGAGCGACGGTCCAACCCCGCCTGATGGAACCTCCTCGACAGAACATTGTGATTCCTCCGCCGGTCCAGACACCTCCGGGTCACTATTCTAATCCTATGGACAATCTTGTCGCAGCTGCTGCGCGATTAGAAGCTATCCCGGTCGAAGGAGACTCTCCACAAGCAATAGAGACGCGCCGGGTTAAGGAACTTCTCCGGACCGCTTTGATTCAACAGGAGGCATATTCATACAGCCGCGATCGGATTCACTCCACACCTCGTCCAAGCCTGAGCTATAGCAGGTGCCTGGATGAACCGGCCATATCGAGCAATGCGCGAGGCCATGAAGCGGCCCGTGGCAATAACCCGGCAGGTGGTGTTCGCGATGCTCAGGATGTAGTGGACCGGGCCCGGGCACGAAGGGAGGCCGAGTTAGCAGCACAGAACGAGGCGGATCAGCTTACACCGGTTCGTCCCACCACCTCTGCCGGGCCAGGGGTCGCATCTAGTTTGGGAGTACCCTGTTTAGTCCCCGCTTTACACAATGTACGCCTGCCCAAAGATTTCAAGGGTCCGCGCAAGGTGCCGAATTACACCGCTGATTTATCTCCAGAAGCGTGGGTAGAGAGTTATGAGATGGCCATGGAGATGCTGGATGTGGATGAGACCGCGTGTGCAAAGTACTTCACCATGATGCTTGAAGGCACGGCCCGTACTTGGTTGAAGAGCCTGCCGCCTAATTCTATCAGTTCATGGGCCCAGTTGCGGGCCTGGTTTATCCAGAATTTCAAAGATACGTGTAAATAGGCTAAGTCCATAGTAGACTTGGCGGCTTGTGTTCAGGAGGACGGAGAATCAACAACCCATTGGGTGTGTCGCGTTTCGGAAGTCTTGCACTCTTCTGACAGGATCAATACTGACTCTGCAATCTTAACCCTGGAGGGCAACTGCCGGTTTAAACCTCTAAAGTTGAAGTTGGGGCGTATGAAGCGGTTCTGTAATGACATGGGAACTCTCATGGCTGCTTTAGTGAAGTATGCTGATTCTGATATTACCAAGGATCCTGAGACTGACGATGACGAAGCAGGGAAGGGAAAGAAGAACAGCAACTCCAAGGGGTATCAACACAAACCGGCGAGCCATGGAAACAGAGGCAAGCGTAAAGCGGATGGTAGCATGGACTTTGTGGCTAACACTAATGCGCAGGACAAGGGTCAACGGCGCAGAGGTAAAACGGCGAATCGTAATGGGGCTCCAAATCCTAATCTGGATCGCTTAAACTATTTGTTGAATCAGCCTTGTCCAAAGCACGGGACGAAGGAGGCGTCGGCTAACCACCTTTGGAAGGATTGTTACATTATGCAGGAATTTAAGAACTCTAATGCTTTCCGGTACGACCGTGGGTCAGGTGGTGGCTCAGGATCCGGTTTCCATGGGTCGGGTCACGATGGAGCTTTCGGTTCAGGTTTCAATCAGGGCGGTCAGAATAATCAGAATAATCAGAGTGGCCAAGGGGGTTACAACCAACAGCAGCAGCAGCAGCAGTCGGGTTATCAGAGCCAGCCAAAGCAGTTGAACAATGGGCAGTATCACGTTTTCACAACTAGCTTGGATAAGCGCGACCGGAAGCTCCACAAGCGAGCGGTGAACTCTGTTGAACCGGCCGTACCACGTTACTTACGCTGGTCGGAGCAGCCTATCGTGTGGAGCAGGGAGGATCACCCACCCCGGGTTGACAATCCGGGCCAATTGGCATTGGTGGTAGACCCTCAGGTGGGAGGTTATAAATGCACCAAGGTGCTCATGGATGGAGGGAGCAGTATTAACATCCTGTACTATGAGACATTCCGCCGCATGGGGCTAACGGACAAAGATCTCAGACCGTCTAATACGGTGTTCCATGGTGTGGTGCCTGGCAAATTAGCATATCCTGTTGGTAAGATAGCCCTGGAAGTGGCTTTTGGGGACGAGCATGATTCCCGATCCGAGACACTAACCTTTGAGGTGGTGAAAATCCGAAGCCCGTATCACGCTTTGTTTGGACGGCCGGCTTATGCCAAATTCATGGCACGGCCTTGTTATATCTATTTACGGCTCAAGATGCCGGGCCACAAGGGGACAATAACGGTTCATGGGAGCCGCAAGATTGCTTTGGAATGTGAGGAAGGTGATGCGGCCTATGCAGAGTCGGTTTGTGCCACGGAGGAGTTGAAATATTATAGGGACAATGTTGATCCGGCGGACATGACCCCTTTGAAGAAGCCCACTACAGAGCATGATTCAGATCTGAAGTTCAAATCGGTAGCTGAGACCAAGCTTGTTGACTTCGTGCCCGGCGATTCGTCCAAGCAGTTCACTGTCAGTGCCAACTTGGACCCTAAATAGGAAAGCGCGCTCGTCGAGTTCATCCGTGAGAATCAGGACATTTTTGCATGGAAGCCTTCTGACATGCCAGGTGTACCGAGGGAACTCGCTGAGCACACTCTTAATGTTGATCCCAAGTATAAACCGGTAAAGCAGTTTCTCCGCCGGTTTAACAAAGAAAGGCGCAAAGCCATTGGAGAGGAAGTGGCCAGGCTCTTAGCGGCTGGCTTTATCATTGAGGTGTTCCATCCAGAGTGGCTTGCTAATCCGGTGCTAGTTCTTAAGAAAAACGGCACTTGGCGTATGTGTGTGGATTACACGGATCTTAACAAGGCTTGTCCGGCGGATCCTTTTGCCCTCCCCCGCATTGACCAGATTATTGATGCCACGGCGGGTTGTGAGCGTTTGAGTTTTTTGGATGCATATTCTGGGTATCATCAGATCAAAATGGCGGTTAAGGACCAGGAGAAGACGGTGTTTATTACTCCGTTTGGAGCCTTCTGCTATGTATCTATGCCTTTTGGGCTCAAGAGCGCCCAAGCCACTTATCAACGGTGTGTACAGAATTGCCTGCATAAACAAATCGTCCGCAATGTGCACACTTATGTGGATGATATTGTAGTCAAGTCAAGGCAGAAGGAGACGCTGGTTGATGATTTGAAGGAAATCTTTGACAACTTGCGGGTTTACAAGATGATGCTTAACCCGGCCAAGTGTGTCTTCGGTGTTCCGGCAGGCAAGTTACTGGGTTTTCTTATGTCCAACAGAGGAATTGAGGCTAATCCGGAGAAGATTACGGCTATCACCTCCCTGGCTAAACCGAAGTGTATCAACGATGTTCAGCGTTTGGCAGGTCGGATCGCCGCACTGAGCCGGTTTATCAGCCGCCTCAGAGAGAAGGCCATCCCTTTATACCAGATGCTGAGAAAGACAGATCAATTCATCTGGAGTCCGGATGCTGATGAAGCGTTGGAGGACTTGAAGCGGCAATTAGCCAATCCGCCCGTTCTTGCGGCTCTGGTTGACAAGGAGCCGTTATTGTTATACGTAGCGGCCAATGCTCGTGCAGTTAGCATGGCTATTGTGGTGGAATGCAAGGAGGCAGGCAAGGAGTATCCGGTTCAGCGGCTGGTTTACTATATCAGCGAGGTGCTTATTGAATCCAAGCAAAGATATCCGCATTGGCAGAAGCTGGTATATGGAGTTTTTATGGCAAGCCGAAAATTGAAGCAATATTTCCAAGGGCACCCCATCACAGTGGTCAGTTCAGCTCCCTTAGGTGATATCATACAGAACCGGGAGGCGACTGGCCAGATTGCCAAGTGGGCTATAGAACTTGGGCCACACGGATTGAAGTACATACCTCGGACGGCGGTGAAGTCTCAAGCACTTGTGGATTTCATCAATGATTGGACTGAGTTGCAAGCACCAGAGGAGAAGCCGGATCACACATATTGGACTATCCATTTTGATGGATCCAGGCAATTGGAGGGCTCGGGGGCTGGAGTCGTATTAACTTCCCCATGAGGTGATAAGTTTTGTTATGTTCTCCGCTTAATGTTCCCTTGTACTAATAATGCAGCTGAGTATGAAGCCTTGCTCCATGGTCTCCGGATGGCTAAGGAGATGAACCTAAGTCGAGTTAAGTGCTTCAGTGACTCGGACCTCGTGGCTCAACAAGTGTCTGGCACTTGGGATTCTAAAGACCCACTTATGGCTGCATATCATCGTGAGGTGGATAATATTGCGGGTCACTTCAAGGGTTATCAGGTGGATCACGTGGACTGTCAAAAGAATGAAGCGGCGGACGCTTTAAGCCGGTTGGGCTCTCAGCGTAAACCGGTCCCGCCTAATGTCTTTCTTGACGTGTTGCACAACCCGTCGGTCAAGCTCCCGGGTGAAGCGGATTTGGCCATTCCTGATCCGGAGGCTCAATTGGTGGCAGCCCTGCATGTTATACCGGATTGGACAGTTCCTTATCTTGCGTACATGAATCAGGGAGAGTTGCGAGAGGATGAGACTCTATCCAGGCAGACAGTCCGGCGATCCAAGTCTATGACTATTGTCAATGGCGAATTGCATCATTGTAGTGTATCAAGGGCATTTCAACGCTGCGTTTCTCCTGAGGAAGGCTGTGAGATTTTATGTGAAATCCATGAAGGGGATTGTGGTCACCACGTCGGTTCAAAGTCTCTGGTGGCAAAGGCGTTTCGTCACGGGTTCTACTGGTTGACAGCTCATGCTGATGCGGAGGACTTGGTTAAACGGTGTGATGGTTGTCAGAAATTTTCAAGGCGTGCTCATGTACCGGCTCAAGAATTGAGGATGATTCCAATTACTTGGCCGTTTGCAACATGGGGGCTGGATATGGTCGGACCTTTTGAAAGATCCAAGGATAAGAAAACCCACCTTTTGGTGGCGGTTGACAAGTTTACCAAGTGGGTTGAAGCGGAGCCTGTCAGCAAGTGTGATGCAGCTACAGTGGTGCAGTTCATTAAAAAGGTGATCTTCCGGTTTGGCTTTCCACACAGTATCATTACTGACAATGGTACCAATTTATCCAAGGGGGCTATGAAGGAATTCTGTGAACGGGAACACATCCGACTTGACGTATCATCAGTCGCTCACCCCCAGTCCAATGAGCAGGCAGAACGGGCTAATCAAGAGATCTTGCGAGGCATCAAACCCCGGCTTATGGTTCCATTGCAAAGAACATCGGGATGTTGGGTTGAAGAGCTACCATCTGTGCTATGGAGTATCAATACTACGCCCAACCGGTCTACAGGATACACGCCGTTCTTCATGGTCTATGGAGCGGAGGCGGTTCTCCCTAGTGATATCCGGCATGATTCGCCTCGTGTGGCGGCTTATGTTGAAACGGATAATGAGACAGCACGGCAAGATGCTTTGGACCTATTAGATGAGGAGCGCGACATAGCGGCTGCCCGCTCGGCGATTTATCAACAAGATCTTCGTCGCTACCACAGTCGCCGGGTCAGAACCAGAGTTTTTCAAGAAGGAGATTTGGTGCTTCGGCTCATCCAAGACCAGACAGATATGCACAAGTTATCCCCACCTTGGGAGGGACCTTTTGTGGTCAGCAAGAATCTGCACAACGGGTCGTACTACCTGATTGATATTCGAGAGCATAAAGACTCACGCACATCAGAGGAGGAGACCAATAGGCCGTGGAACATAGCTCATCTTCGGCCTTACTACACCTGAGCCATTGGCTCTATCTATGTACATATTATGACAGTGTTTATATTATCTTTGATATAATAAAACCGGAGCCTCAGCTAAAGCGGGGTCTCTGTCCTTTCATATCATGCGTGGTTACATGGAGTGGTTCTGTTTTAAAGCGGCCTCTGGTTTACCCCTTGAAATTTGCTTTTCAAAAAAAGCTTTGTGATATCAATTGGGGCCTTGGTCGTGTCCGAACCAATGCGACACCTTTTGATAGGCGAAAGCCACCAGATCACTTGGGGACATGGTCAAGTCTGAACCAGTCACGCCTCTTGATCGGCCTAAGGCCACAAAATCACTTGGGGGCTTGGTCGAACCCGAACCATTGCCACGCCTTTTGATCGGCATATATGCCACGGTTTCATTTGGGACCTGGCTGACTTGAACCATTGTCACTCCTTATTGGGGGCTTGGTCCTGTCCGACCATGGTAACACCATCTGATCAGCTCAGTAAAGCATGTTTTTGCAAACGGTTTTTATCATTGCCTTTGCTTCCATATTTCTTTTATGACTATTCCTTAATTTTTGTTGTGTTTTCTTTAAACCAAACAACACTTTTTTACCGGTTCAGCTGATGGATTCGGTTCATTTTTAATCCGGAGAAATATGCCCGGTTTACCTTTTCCTGTTAACATCATGGAGTAACAGGGGGGCTCATAATGACCCAACACGGTTTACATGGGAGTTGTTTTCTCCCCTTTGACGGTAATGGTTTATAAAACCTTCGTTTCAAGCTTGGCTAAGCCAACTTCATGCCCAGCGATGGCAGGTATTTTGTATCGTCTATTTGGTTATATGTCTTAAATACATTGATGATATATAGATAAAGGTCATAAACCGGCTGGCGGTATAACCGCCACCGTAGTTCAAGATTTTCTGATTGCAGGAAATATAAATTGAGGATTTCAAGCAAAAGCATCAGTACTTATGCACGACGGCATATTTAGAGCGGAAGTATTGGCTATTCTATTACAAGGCAACGCGGTGCCCAAATAAGATCATTGTTCTTCTGGCGGATCATAATAAAGTAGCTATTTAAACCGGCTGCCGGTTCAAGCCTGCTCATCGTCCCGCGCCGCTTCAGCTTCCTCATCTCTATCCATTGGCTGGAAATCAATAGTGGTCCAGTCGATCCCCATTAAAGCTTGAAAGACAGCCTCTTCATGGATCAGAGAAGACGATATCAGGAGCGTAAGTATGCTTACGGTTCGGAGGAATCAGATTCTCCGCTTCAAGAGTTGGTGCAGCCACACGCTTGTTTTGATCATTATACTGACCTTGATAATGTGACAAGTCTGCCTCTTCAGCCAATTGACAAGCCAGAGGGCGAACTGCACGGTTTATCGCCCTCAGGTCATCCTCATTGAACTCTGAGCCATCTTCCTTCAAACTGGGATAGCCTTGAGCTGCTTCAACAGGATCGAAATCCAGCACCCATGCTTTTGCCCGGATTAAGGCATTAATTGCTCCGGTTCGAGCAGCAGATTTCTTCAGTTCTTCAATCCGGGCAGGAAGCATTGACAACCTCTTCAGAGTATCTTGGATTAAAGTGGGCGCCGGATTGTTATGAGATGCAGTGGTGATAATCCGCTGCGCTCCAGTATACAGCTGTTCAATTAAGGTGTAGGCAGCCTTCAGCTTCTTCCGAACGTCTGACCCTAAGTGACCAATGCGTGTACCTGCAACAATACAGGAACGATCACAAACCAGATCTATTATAAGAAAGCCAAAGTTGTCAAAGAAACTCAGGAACTTACCAAAGATAGCAGCGGTCATGGCATGCACTTGCCGCTTTACGGTGGTCAGCTCATCTACCACCGGTTTAAGGGCAGCTTCAGCGTTTTCAGCTCTTTTTATTAAAGCGGCCTTCTCAGTGGCCCAATCAGCTCGCTCCTTCTTGAAGCCCTCTTTTAGCTATTCTGTGATGCTCAAAGCGCTGGTTAATTCTTCCCTTGCCTTGTCGGTTTCAGCTTGTTGGGTCTTCAAAGTTTCCTGCAGATCAGTAATCCGGTCCTCTTTGATCCTCACTTCAGCCTGCATCAAGACAGTGCTTGGCTTTAAAACAAACGGTACAAGAATTGGAAGTACCAACCACATAACAAGTTATATGCTTGATACTTGGGGGCTAATGCACCTTCAATTTTCATCTATTACTAAATCGCAAAGTCCCAAGCTCAATACAGGTATTCAACTTGGCACTTGGGGGCTAATGGCTATTTGTTCAATTATGTCCTGATGTTAGAATCTTTATTGGAGTCCCGTTTTAACTATACTAAGTTGAACCGGCCCTTGGGGGCTACATTGATGGATTTCAAAGTATTGAGGACTATATTCAAGTCCCGGTTTGAAGAAGGTTACAAATCGGCCCTTGGGGGCTAGGAGGATTAATACACTGGCAGTAATTAAAGACAGAAGAAGCACAAGGAAGTTACCTCAAATTTATCTCTCATCATCTTTACCAGACCAGCTTCACAGTCACGACTAGTATATAGCCGGTTCAAGTAACCAGAATGAAGATCTTGGGCACTCAGAGCAGCATATGTTTCCAGTTCAACATCCCATTTTCCTTTATTCAGGGCGGAAAAATCTTCTTTCACAGTATGTTTGGCTAAAGTGACAGGATTCCCTGGTTCAAAGCGACCTACACCGGTAATCACAACATCATCATCTTTGGACTCACCGGTTTGCGTTGGCACGGTCGGTTTATCGGCAGGTTTTGAAGGACTGCGGGATCTTTCAACCCGAACGGAGCTGGCAGGCGGGTCAACAGGGACTGAAGTATTGATAGGCGTAGCATCATCTTGCAAGGGAGGATCATTGGGAATATCCTCATGAACGAACGCTTCAAGATCTGGTGCTTTATCCTGGTCAGGGGCGACATCTTCCTCGGCCGCTTTATCCAGGCGGGCTTTCTTGCTCGGTTTAGGTTTAGCCCTGAAAGAGAAACAAAGAGTCAAGGAACAACATAAATTATAACACAGTATACCAGAAGCATATGTTCAGCTTAGCTTACCCAAGAACCGTTTTCAGTGGCGGCAGCTGAGTGGCCGATGATTCACCAGAGGAAGAATGAGAAGTAACCTGATAATCGGAGTCGGACGGATTAAGAGGTTGACGGATGAAACCCGCTTTAGGATATAAATTAATAAAAAGGTCGGAGACCTCGGAGCAGCGTTTTCGAACCGGACTGTTTGGTAAACCGGCGGAGGTAACTACCTGGCCGCTGTGCCGGGTTGTGCGGCGAGCTTCATGCTGCTGAGTCTTCATAAGAAATTTGGGATCCAAGTAAGCAAGAGGATGAGAAAATTTAACTTTCCGGTTTGCCTGGCGAAGTTTTGGCAAAGGCAAAGGATCTGAATCGGAAGAAAGAATAGTTACCTCACCGACATCAGCATTACTGGCTTCAGCATCTTCCTGACAAGTATCATCATCAATAAGGCGTGTAAAAACTAAGCCTAGTGAATCAAGTTCTACCTCAAGGTCCGGGTTACCCACATCATCATCAACGGCCGGATCAGATGAAGCGGTGGTTTTCCTTTTGTGAGTCAGCTTCTTGTTAACCTTGGTCTTTGGCCGGGTGGACCGTTCTGCTTTCTCCGGTTTGTCTTGCGGAAGCTTCTTGCTCCAAAACGGATTATCACCCTGGTTAAGTAGCAGTTGATGTTAGACAGAAATAGCAGTAACAGGTTCAGTAAAAAATGCAAGCAAAATCTTACAGCTGGCGGTTTGTTGGTAGCACAGAAAGGGAGCAGGCCGGTTTGAGCGCAGAGATGTTCCGGTTCGTTCAACATTTTCTTCACAGCATCTGTGACTTCGTCATCTGAGAGCTGGATATTAGTGTGTCGGAGTGGGTCATCAACGCTACCAGTATACTTGCACATTAAACCGGAGCACCGGCTAAGAGGCAGTACGCTCCATGATATCCAACAGCGTGCAAGATCTATTCCTGTTAAACCGTTGGCCATGAAGGCTCGGAGCTTGGACAGTTGAGGAGCATATTTACTTCTTTCCTTGGCACTTAATCTTTGTGGAAAGGGGTGTGTGTTGCTGAGCCGCTCTGGACGAAAGCCAGGCAAAGGGTTTTCATTATCAGGGGAGGTGTCTTTGCAGTAGAACCAGGTTGCATTCCACTCCTTGGGGTGACTGTGTAGTCTAGCGTGAGGATAAGTGATCTATTTTCTTTTCTGAATTGCCATACCGCCCAATTCGGTATTGGGGCCATCAGTGAATTCTGTGCGGCGGTTTAAGTGGAAGCAGTCTCTAAACAATTCAACTGACGGCTCCTCTTGAAGGTATACCTCACAAAGCACTTGGAAGTGACATAGGTTGGTAACAGAATTGGGGCTAGTATCTTGCGGGCGCAGCTGAAAATTGGCTAACACATCCCGGTAAAATTTAGAACCGGGCGGCTTGAAGCCCCGGGCTAAATGATCTGCAAAGATCACAACCTCTCCCTCTTGAGGTGTGGGAGGACATTCATCACCAGGAACCCTCCAGTGGATAGTATCTTTGCTGTCTAAAGCGCCGATCAAGACTAAATCATCCAGCTGAGCTTCTGTGACGCGAGAAGGAACCCAGTTGCACTCATATACTTGTTTGGCCATGGTGAGATCTACAAGAGATAGGTGATTCCGGTTCAAGAATTTGATTGGATAAAAGAAGGTGCTGGTCTGAACAATGTTAAACCGGAGGCAGTACATTTAAACCGGATTTCTGTGAGGTGGCCTCGTATGATTAAAGGGTTCTGGCGGTTCAACAAGGGGGCTAATGGTACATACCGGTTTATTAACTTTTTCTATATTAAGTTAAACCGCCTGATGATCTAAACATTGAAAGCAATTGAGGTTGCGGATGGCTAAGTATGCAGAAACAGGTTTCACAAGGTCTTATTGCAGCAATAGATCTGAAGCAAGTTCAGAAAAACAGAAAATATTCAAAAGGATGAAGCGGAACAGAAGTAAATCAATGGGAAGGTATGTGGATGAGATCTATAAACTTGAGCGTGAAACTACAGGCGGATGCTAAAAAGCTACTGCTAGTCAGAGCAGGATTTTCATAGATCTATCCAGGAGTCTGGATATGAGCATGAACAAGTTATGAACACGGCAAGAACATGAACCCTAGAACAGATCTATGTTAAGAAGAACAGAAGGCTTACTAGAATCGAGGAAGGCGCGGAAGGCTACCGCGGTGCTCTGGTGCGTTCAGGTTGATGCAGCGGCCCAAGATGGTGCAGAGGTCAACGGCGGCGGCGGAGCTCTGAGGCGGGCGACACGAGGAAGACGAAGAGAAAGAGACGAAGGGGAGAAAAGGAAATGACCCTTCGGTCCTATTTATAAGGCAGGGGACGTGTGTCAGGCGCGCGAATCCAGGAGCCAAAAATTTCGGAAGTGGAGCTGCTGCTTTGGGCAATGCAGATCTATGGATAAAAGAAGGCGTCATAAATGTTAAACTTCGTGATGACGTCATGCCGGTTTACAGCAACCGGAGATGATGACGACATGGCGGTTTACCAATTACCAGAAGATGTTGAAGACAAAGATTTTTGCGAAGGATTGACATGAACCAGTTCAAATCAATTTGGGGCCTAATGTTGGGGATATTACCACTGGGCGTAAACCGGCCTACCTGGGCCGGGTTAACTTCATTAGTAGTATAAAGGAGATCAAGCAGATGAAGGCCCAAGGCCTGTAGTCAATTTAGAACCTGTAGCCGTAAACCGGCTTCATATGTAAACTTGTATTGTAAGTTAGGAATAGAGAGATACCAACCGGGATACGAGTATGAACCGGTTGGGACTCTATGGACCGACGGGCGTCACCCGTGCATATAAGGGGACGACCCGGCGGCGGTTCAAGGACAGACAACAACAACTCGAGCCTAGGCGAAGCTTGTTTGCTCCCTAGCCATCGAAACCACATCAATTCCATCACAACTAGACGTAGGCTTTTACCTTCATCGAAGGGACCGAACTAGTATAAACCCTTGTGTCTTTGTGTCCGCTTTAACCCCTTCAAGTTAACCCGTAGCGATGGCTCCACGACTAAGTCCTTTCACTAGGACATCTGCCGTGACAAATCCACGACACTCCCTATGGATATTTCTCTACTTCTTTGCCCCGCACATACCTGATACCTCTACTGGCTTCTATGTACTGTATTTGTGATGAGTTTATGTCTCATCAACTAGTCCTAGTAATCTTATTCTAATCACACTTCTTCAATTTCTTTGCCAGAGGGATGCTCATCTCAATTTTGGTGAAACTGCACAAAATGATCTGATGGTCAAAAGGTTGCAAACCTCATTTATTAGGAAGCTCGAACGTTGCCAGCAAATTGAAGCCTGGTTAGGGTTCACGGTTCAAGGGCTAGGGACTGCATGGATCGTTTTTTTTTCTTTAGCTGCCTCTGTTCCAAAATAAGTGTCAACTTTAGTAGTAGTACAACTTTGTACTAAGGTTTGCACAAAGTTGAGACACTTATTTTGGAAGGAGGGAGTACATATTTGCTATGATCTGTCAATCATTGAGATGCAATAGCATGCATGTTAGTCTCCTTTATATTTGATGAAATGTTGCAACGGGCAACCTTGGACGCAAGATACATGTAACAGGAGCTGGAAGCTTCATAGCATTGTACAAATTTATCTCGCTGATAAATTACAGTACGACCTAGTACTACACTAGTACTTCCTCCGTTCCTAAATACTCCCTACGTCCCAAATTTCTTGTCTTAGATTTGTCTAAATACGGATGTATCTAGTTACATTTTAGTATTAGATACATCCGTATCTACACAAATCTAAGACAAGAATTTTGGGACGGAGGGAGTATAAGTCTTTATAGAGATTTCACCATGAACCACATGCGGATGTATATAGATGCATTTTAAGTGTAGGTTGTTTCATTTTGTTCCGTATGTAGTTCACCTAGTGGAATCTCTACAAAGACTTATCTACTAGTAATAGCTAGCCCCCACTACTAATTCTCTATCCTCTCCTTGAGCCACATCATCAAAATTGACATAGTCGTTAGATGAAGTAAATCAGTCATAATAGTCGTCTGATCCAGACGATGAGAGGCTCCGCACTAAGCCACATGCAAGCATGCAGAAATACCGTGGCACATGCATGTGAGTGGGTTTTAAATCACATCAACATGTCTGCATGCAAGCATGCACTGGTAGCATGCATGTAAGTGAGCTTTTAAGTCTCATTAACATGTCAAAAAGAAAAATATAATCCCATTATGCAGTAGGAGTTGGCTGATCTTTTTTCCTTACGTGGGATGATCTAAATGATGATGGGAGTTTATTTAGTTTGGCTACCACATTTGTCATGCGGTTATAGATTTCTTTTAGTTCTATGAAATCGATAATTTTGCACAGAGAGATATACCGTTGTTCCGCGGCAACGCGCGGGGACTCATCTAGTAATATTTAGGAACGGAGGGAGTACTATGTAAAGAGTTAGGTGTCGCACGGTGATAGTGTGAGGTGGGCCATGTAATCACTAAGCCTGCGTGTTTTCACTGCTCTTGCACTCCTCCGCTGTAAGAATGGAGAAAATTGTAATCTACTACCTCCTTTCGCCGAAAGCGTGGGACATCCAGCAGTCCTACCACCTTAGTAATAAAGACCAATGAGCCATCAAATCACATAGACCCAGCAGTAAGTTGGACGGACGAAGCAACCATCACTCTTGCGCAAGTGAGAGGTCGCGTCCACTCTGCCCGGGCATGAATGCGGCACCGATTCTTTGGAGCGGCGCTGACCGTTTTGGGCGGGAAGCGCGCGCAGGAGATGGAGGGGATTTGGGTGGGCCAGGCTGGTCAGGAGCGGGCATGGCAGTTGTCCGCATGTCCCTACCGGACACGCCCGGAAACGAGAGGATGCACCGACTCTCGCGGCTAAAATCATACACTACACACCATATCTCTGTAGGAGTAGGTCGATCTGTCGCACTCTCTAACACACACATATTGTTAAACACACACACACGCACACACACGCACCTTGGTCCCGTTGCACCTTCTAACGTGACTTATTACACCTAGATGGAGGGAGTAGTAAGTATACGAGATACGGTGGCACACTGACTTAAGTCGAATACAAGTGCCTAAAATTTGTGTGCATGTTATAATAAGGATTCACTTAAAATAGTACGTGAGCGAACAGAGGGATCAATTGGACAGTGTTCCCGAGCAGTAGCGAGATGTGTGAAGTAGTAAGATACACCGCTGGCACTTTTAATTTTTCTTATTAATTTTTTTGTTTCACCCTCTGACTGGTGGGACCCAACGTACTACATGGAGAGAGGTAAGGTGACTAAGGCTGCATTATTTCTGCACCACAGTGGATAGTCTTACCACCAAAGCCACATGACACGATTATGATTGAAATCCTAATGACTCCCACACACACAAAAAAACATGGCATGCCTGTCACACGAATGCAGGAATGTATAAAAGGTTATTTTCCTCTCGTTGAACATAACGGGAGGGTTGTGTAGCTGGTTAGCCTGTTCGCTCATCAAACTTGAGGTCTCGGGTTCGATAACTACACTTGAGCATAATTTTTGCCAGGAGGATTCTTTGACTGGTCAAAATGTTTTCTAGGGTTTGCACGCTTCACACTCTCTCCCCAGTATATATATACACGCTGGAGCCTCAGCGCTTGTAGTTGCTCTCTTCACACTCTCTCACCCTCTCCCGCTGGAGCCTCAGCGCTCGTAGTTGCTCTCTTCACACTCTCTCGCCCTCTCCAGATCTAAACAAGACTTCGTTGGCCTCTCTCTCCCCTCACTGCTGCTCAAAGAGCCGGCAGGATCCGTCCACCGGGAAGGGAAGGAGGCTTAACGTTGTCGCCATCGGCGAGGGAGGGAATCCACTACCGGCGTTGCTGTTCACTTTCCACCCAGCGGCGGCGCGGGAGGGCCTCCGACTCCTTATTCTTCGCCGCCGTCCCGTCGCCCACCGAACCACACCCCAAGAACCTTAAGGTATATTTTACTTACTCCACATGCATTGCTCTAGCTGCATGTATACCATGAATCTAGGACGTGGTTCAAAGAGGAAAGGAGTGGGGAAAGTAGTGGGAAAAGTTGTATATAACATGAATCTAAGACGTGGTTCAAAGAGGAAATGAAGGGGGAAAGTTGTATAGCATGAATCTAGGACGTGCTTCAAAGAGGAAAGGGATGGGGGAAAGTAGTGGGGAAAGTTGTATCGCATAAATCTAGGACTTGGTTCAAAGAGGAAAGGAAGGGGCGAAAGTACTAGTTCAAAAAGGAAAGGAAGGGACAAGGCTGTAGCGTTTGAGCAGGATTAGATTTGCTGCGCTCACATAGGGAAAGGTGTCTAAAGATAACAAAACTGGGACCAACACAAATATGCTCCTTGGTTGTTTGTTCTTTGTTGCAACAGACTGTGCATGACCACAGTACATCGGTAGATGCACATGGTGCTGGTGTGTCCACTATCCCATGCAACTCATTAGCTGTTGTTAATCTAAGGCCCTGTTTGGTTAAAAACTCCCTAGTCCCTACCTGCTTGGTTCCAGGGACTAAACATGGACTAGAGGTTATTAAATGACATGATAAAAGACCATGTTACCCCTAGTAATGAACTAATAGAAACAAGGTGCGATGCGTGGCAGGGGCAACTATTGGAAAAAGTCCCAAAAAGACTCCCTCGGGGTCTTCTTTCTTTAGTCCCAAATGCCCACTTTTAGTCCCGAAAAGTCCCTCCTGTTTGGTTTAGATGTGACTGACACGGAGTTTTTTTAGTCCCTACACCAAAATGTCCCTGTAAACAAACACCCTCTAATAATGCCGCTGGAAAATTGATGCAATGCCATAGTTAAAAGCAAATTACATGTTTAATGAATTTTATCGTTAATATAATCTCTATGGTAATATTAATCAATGCCACCGTTTGAGAAATGCTACTGTCTTGCTTTCTTTCCCATTTAGATAAGGTAGATGCTTCTTTTTGTTGGCTTCTGTGTCATCCACCGTTATTGACCACTAATTTTTTCCTTTGCACCTCTGTGTAAACAGGGTTATCTACTTCACCTCGTTGCCATTGTGACCTTTTGTTGCACTGCACAAAACACTTTTGTTTTAAGAGTGTTTTGTGCAGTTCAACCAAAATGTCACACTGACAACGTTGCTTGATCTTAGTGGAACTGCACAAGAGGAGA
The DNA here is from genome assembly GCA_963921465.1 of Triticum timopheevii. NCBI lineage: Eukaryota > Viridiplantae > Streptophyta > Magnoliopsida > Poales > Poaceae > Triticum > Triticum timopheevii. Next base: position 251,298,324 of record OY997262.1, on the reverse strand, counting down.
TCTTACTTCCTATCCGTTAAGGCGAATTTGGTTCAGATCTTCTTGTGAGTTGTTTGAATTCCGCGTCATGAGAGGTCAGTACTAGCCTGCTTTCACATGATTCTGCAGTGTGCTTTCATATGTTGTGCTACTTGTATGATAATGTTGCTTGATTTTAGTGAACTGCACAAATGGAGACAAGACTTCCAATCTGTATGTGCACCGTAATATCCCATTGAGGTAAGATAAGGATATTTCACAACTGTTGGCCTGTATTTTGCCACTTCCATCAGAAAATTAAGTTTAGTACTATACTTGTGCTCCCTAATTGACATGGCAAATCTTACATTGAAGGCAAAGCTTGTCTGTTATTGAACCAAGTGATGAAGGGGAAGAACAGGCGGAAGAAAAACAAAAATCAACTCTGGGTGCTGTAATGAAGCACTAGAATTGTGATGACATAAGTAATGATATAGTTTTGCATCTTAATTTATTGCTATGGCTGGAACGAGCAATTGTTTTGCCACTGATTTGATGCCATACGTAATTATCTCTACTTATGCAAACAGGGATCTTCTTTGAAGATACCATATATTTTAGTGGAACTGCACAAGAAGATGTTGGAAACATTAAACTAATCGAGGAGTATATAGTAAGCATGGCCACCCCCGTAGATAGCAACAGATGGTTCTGGAGAAGTGCTTCATCTGTATGCTCTACACAATCAGCCTCCTGACAAATGTTGGTACTCACCCACTGATTTCATCCATATGATTGAGCTTTGTCATCTCTATTGGTGTTGTGCTACTGTTTAGATACTCATGAAAAAGTGGTATTGTCCTTGAGAAGTGCTTCATCTGTGCTGTTTTAAATATTTCCTTTCCTTTTTTCGAGCAAACAGGGATCATCTTCCTTTGAAGAAGAATATGGAGTACGTGAAGTGACTAGTTCCGATTATGCCAGGATGAAGAAGCCATGTCTATCTTCTCATCAGAAGGAGCAGTTGAACGATGGTTACATTACTCCCCACAAGACCAAACTAACTTCAGCTCAGAAGGACTGACAAATATCCATTTTTTGCTATGATGCGCGAGTACAATGTTGTTCTAGGATTCTTTCTGGTGAGTTCCATTTTTCTAAAAGTGTGCTCTACATGGACCATGTATGTGCATGTTGAAACTGTCAATTCATAGTACAGTTTGCTTTACACTAATCACTTTTTTGTATTTGTGCAAACAGGGGTGCTCAGCTTGATTTCAACGAGAACTGCACAAAATGTTCATGAATACATCGAATCATTCATTTCCACCACAAGAAAGGAGGTGCCCATAAGTATAAGGCGTTGCAACATATAAGGGCGAAATCATACAAGCTACGCGCGAATTTGGTTGATTTTGGTGGAACTGCACAAAAAGAACAACTGGTTTATTTAGCACGAGGTGCCATGTCAATGTCCGAACTGATGGCAAACCCTGCCCATTCCACAATCATAGGCATTTGATATTTTGGAATGGGACAACCTTGTCAAATTTTTCTCATTGATTTTAGCAAGATATGCGTTTGATATTTTCGAATGGGACGCCCTTTGCTGTCAGCAGTGGCGATCAATTTTTTCTTTATTCTTTAGTTGTGAAGTAAATATTGCCTCTGACATGTGAGTCGCTGAGATGCATAATCATCGATTGTTTTGAATGTTCTCTATGAATTGTCGGGCCTGTGCGTTTGATTGCAATGTACAGAAACGCTAAAAAGCTGCTCAAACTCTTTGTACTCCTTCTGTTCCTTTTTACTTCGCACATTGTGAAAGTGCATACTTTTTTGCATAAGATTGGTCAAAGTAGAGATACTTTGACTGCAGACAAAACTTGTATGCAGACTAGAAAGGACCGGAGGGAGTGCATGTGAAACTGCTGCAAACGTGGTGATCACCCTGGGAATAATGCTAGTACGTATTGTTTTGCATGTTCATCCAATGCCAGTGATACAGGAATTCGAACTAATCGAAATAAATTCATTCATACACGGTCGGATTTCATATAAACATGTCGGATTTCATTACATTCCATACATTCTTCAACTAAAAAGGGGTGTTTGTGCCCGCATGCATCTCCCAGATGCAGAGGCCGGGTTCATCCTCCTTTTCTAAAAAAAACTAAAAAGGGGTGCGTTGGAGGTATAATTAGTTAACTGAAGCTACCCACCTGTGTCCCGCTGAGCCGAACAGAAGCTTCAGTGACTTAACTGCAGGTGCAGTTGCGTAACTGACACGTGGCCTGTTGGGCCCACATGTCAGTCAGCCAACTGCACCAGCAGTTAAGTAGAAGCAGCGTTCTTCTCCAGTGCAGCTCTCCGACTCCACGTCGCCGCCAAGAAGCTAACCGGCCGTCAATGGTCAACCCGCCTAGCTTGGCTTCAACCGGAGGGTAGCAACAGTGGCCTTACTTGGACCCGAGCGACGGCGACCTACCGTGTTCTACTCTTCCTCGTTTTCTGTATGGCGCGGCCTCGTTGGCAACGGGGCGGGGCCTCGGCGGAGCCAGCGATGTCCTCTATCTCGTTGCCGGCGGGTGGTGCCTCAGCGGAGCGGTGGAAATCCTCCCCCATGTTGCCGGCAGGGTGGGGCCTCGGCTAAGCCGGTGATGTCCTCTGCCTCGTTGTTGGCGGGGCGGGGCCTCGGCGGAGCCGGCGGTGTCCTCTGCCTCATTGTCTGCGCCGCGGGGCCTCGGCGGAGCCGGCGGTGTCCTCTGCCTCGTTGTTGGCGCCGCGGGGCCTCGGCGGAGCAGGGCGTCATCGACGCCAACAGAGCTGGGACTCGTCGGAGCTGGTATTGTCCTCTCCCTCGTCCTCGGTCTCACCAAACAGCGCCTCGCCCGCTTCATCGCCCTCTTTTCTAGCGTTTTTGTAGGCGGCCGCAGCCTCCGCCACCCGCATGCGGTATCGCCAGTGCTCGAGGTGGCCCTTGCAGGCGGAGTGGTACGGGTCGAGCAGCGCCTCCTGCTCCGCCCGCTCCGCGGCGATCTGCTCCTCCGCGTGCAGGTGCTCCTGGAGGAGATGGTGGTTGTAGGCGGCGTCGACCTGCGCCTCCCGGAACTGCTCCTCACGCATTTGCCTCAACCTGTCCATATATTGGGCACGGGCCTTGCCAATGGTCATGATGCAATGCACCGGTGAGGATGGCGCGGAGGAGGGGGTTGGCGCCGGATCATCGACTACCATGTTCTCCATTAGGACGTCGTCATCCTCCGGCTGCCTGCCGGCCAGCCGGTCGGCAGCAATGGCTGCCATCTCCTTGTGGTCCATCGTCCGCCCGTCCTAAAGAGCGATGGAGCGCGAGGAAGCCATGGTGGGCAGTAGTGGTGTGGACAGGAGAAAAGGAACGGATGCGGATGACTGCGGCTATGACCGGCGCAGCAGTTTATATAGCAATGGTGGGCGGCGGAGGGATGGACATGTGGCGCCAGAGTAGCCGCCTCGGCAACCGCGTATCATTAATGTGTGCGGCAGATGGACGGATGGACGACACTTGTGTCGTTTGAAGGCGGAGCAATCGCCTGCACCGGGAAGCGGGGCGGCCGACGCTGATTGTTTCGGGCGGAAAGCGCGCGCGGGCGAGGAGATGACTTTACTTGGATAGGATGACAATGGGGACCCACCAGGTCCATAGCCTCACGTACGCAAGTGCCTCCTTATTATATATATATATATATATATATATATATATATATATATATATATATATATAATTTATTTTGCTTCCTCCTGGTTTCCTGACATCACGGTCCCACACCATTGTTAACCTATGTACTCCCTCCTTTCCGGTTTAGGGCTTATATCAAAATTTTAGTTTTTCCATTTTATAAGGCTCAATTTGGTTGTTTTCCATCACATGTTCAGATTCCAAGGTGCATTAAATCATTGCATGCAAGTATTAAGAGAAAATTGACCAATGCATGTACTTTATGCATGCATGCATTGCAATTAATGCATTGATAAACATAATTTTTGAGGATAACAAGAGCATTAATTAGGTGCTTTTGCAAAACTACAAAAAGTATTCCACCACTTGCCATCTACCTTGATTGGTGAGATTTTTGAATTGAGCATTATAAACCGGAAAGGAGGGAGTAGTCAATAAACGAGAGAATTGCACAAGAAGCGGCCGACACATGGGACCAATGTAACGCCCCAGATTTGTTGCGCCAGGTGTCCGCCAGTTATTCGCTGTCGTTGCAATGTCATTTGCTTGTGTGTTGCATTTTATCATGTCATCATGTGCATCTCATTTTGCATATGTGTTCGTCTCATGCATCCGAGCATTTTCTCCGTTGTCCGTTTTGCAATCCGGCACTCCTATGTCCTCCGGCGTCCCCTTTTTTGTCTCTTGTTGTGAGCGGGTGTTACACTTTCTCGGAATGGCCCGAGGTTTGCCAAGCAGCCTTGGTATAGCACCGGTAGACCGCCTGTCAAGTTTCATGCCATTTGGAGGTCGTTTGATACTCCAACGGTTAACCGGGTAACCGTAAAAGCCTCTGTTGTCTTGCAGCCCAACATCCCTCCAAAGTGGCCCAAAACCCAGCAAACTCCCCTCCATGCTCTCGGTCGTTCGATCACGATCGTGTGGGCGAAAACCGCTCCTCATTTGGACTCTCCTAGCTCCCTCTACCTATATATTAGCCTCCCCCGTCCAAATCGCGGTCCAAACCCTAGATCAAATCGCCCCCGCCGCACCCGGACATGTCCGCGCCCGCCGAACAAATCGCGCCGCCGCCCCGCGCCTATTGCCGCCTGCCACGTGGCCTCCCGCCGCCGTCCGCGCCGCCGGCCCGCGCGGCCCGCTCCGCCACCGCGCCGACCTCCGCCCGTGCGGATCCCGCTCCCGCCGCCGTCTGCGCCGCCGCTCGCCGGCGTTCGACCCGCCGGAGCTTGCCGTCACCGTCCTCCCCCGCGCCCGGCCTCGTCGCCGTCCGGCACCGGCCCGCGCCGCCGCGCCCCGCGCCTTCAGTGTCGGCGCCCCCTCGGCATCCGCGCCGCTCGGGAGCTCCCCGCCGGAGCTCCGCCGCCGCCTAGCCGTCCCGCCTCTGGCCCGCCTCCCGAGCGCCCCGCGCCCTCCGCTCGCCGCGCCGTCGCCTCGGCGTCCATGCCGCCCCGCACCGCCTCCCTCCGGCTTCCACTCCCTCAACTACGGCGAGAAGACCGGCAAACCTCGAAGCCCGTGCCGAAGAACCCTAGATCTGGAATTTGAGGTTGACCCCGTTATTTTCGTGTCCCTGGTATTTGCATATTTTTATGCCATGTTCATCGCATCATAACTTGTTGCATACTGCTCCATTTCGTGCGTGTAATATGTCAAATTGTTCGTCTCAACGAGTATTTCATTTCGTTCTATTGCATCATGTTCATTTGAGGTCATCTTGATGCCTGAATCATTGTTGCAAGAGTGCTATATGATGTTAACCTGCTGAAACTGTTATAATATGCTCATTTGTCATTTTTGCCATGTTTGATGTGTGCATCCTATGAGGTTGATGTCTACATGAGTTTTGAACTATGCTATGCCATCTTCACAGTGGTGCCATCCATGTATTTTTGAGAGTCTTGTACTGAGTGCATCGAGCTCGTGAAGTAGGGTACTTACTGTTGTTGTTTTCCTGACTGATTCGGTTATATTTTGTTGCTATATAAACATGCTGCTACAAGTCATTCTATGCATAATCTGGAGATGTTGACTAAGGATGTTTTGTTGTACATGTCATGATCTATCCATCCATGCCCCTGGTTGAATTTATAGCCTTTTGTAGATTGTTGTAGTCTTGCTCTCAAATTGCTAAATAATGTTGCTGTCAGCCTGTTAACATTAAGTTCAGTTTTGCCATGATCTTTGCTAGTGATCCATGTACCCTATGAACTTGCTCTTGCCATGCTTAGTTTCATAATCATGTCTTCTTACTGTTGGTTGCCTTGCCAGGCCATTTATTGCTCTGTGGTGAGTGGTTCAAGCTCACCAACATGCTTATTGTTGTTCCTGCCATGTATGTATCTGTCATATAACTTGCCATGTTTACATGGGTGCCATCATATTTCCTTTGCCCTTTTGGCTCATGGTCAGTAAGGGACTTTTGTTCTATGCAATTAGTAGATTCATGCCATGCCTTTGTTTGCCATGTTAAGTTTCTGTAACATGTTGTTTGATAGCTCTAAACATTGCAACCTGATGTTATTTCTGCAAAGTCTAAAACTGTTATTATTTGCAATCTTGCCATGTGTGTTTGAGCATGTTCTAGTAGTTTCTGGAGATAGCTCAGTGTTCATCTTTTGTCATTCTTTACCTGTACTTCATGCCCATGTCTTTTGTTATTATGTTGGGGTGCTGTAGCATATTGTTTTGATGCTTGCAAGATGCCTAGTTGCTGTTATGGACAGATTGTTGTTAGAGCTTGTATAGAGTGTATGTGTTGAACCGTTGCTCCGTTTTGAGTGTTCTCTATATGAAACTTGCTTGATTTTGCATGTAGTTTCATATTACCATGTTGAATCCTTGTTTTGAGGTGTTTGCTTGAGGTTTGCATGCATTTTGCATCAATACCATGTTTAACTTGTTTTGCTCATATCTTCTAGGCCGTAGCTCCGAACTAAATGAACTTTATATGTAACTTGACTAGAATTTCGTGTAGATCATCTTGGTGCATCTTAAATTGCTGTTTAACAACTTGAACATAAGGTTTATTCAGTTCTGGACCAACTTTGAAACTTGCATATGAGGACTTACTGGAATTGTTATATGTTGTTTCCGGCCTCATTTAAACTTGCTTTGATGTGTTGTTCTTGTTTGCATCATCTCTTGCCATGAGTAGCCTCATGTAGCTTTGTCATACATCATGCTTGTTGTGCATCATGTATTGTCTATGTGTGGTGTGTTTACCATGTTGTGTGCTTCTTCTCGATAGTTCCTGTTTCGTTGCGATCGTGAGGATTCGTTCGTCTACGCTTGGTTCGTCTTCGTGGCTTCATCCGTTCGTCTTCTTCATGGTCTCGTTCTTCTTCCTTGCGGGATTTCAGGCAAGATGACCGCTACCCTGGATCTCACTACTATCATTGCTATGCTAGTTGGTTCGTTCTATCGCTTTGCCGCGCTACCTATCTTTTGCTCTTCGAGCCTCCCCAAATTGCCATGAACCTCTAACTTTTGTCACCCTTCCTAGCAAACCATTGTTTGGCTATGTTACCGCTTTTGCTCAGCCCCTCTTATAGCGTTGCTAGTTGCAGGTGAAGTTGAAGATTGCTCCTTGGTGGACAGGATTATGTTGGGATATCACAATATCTCACATTTAATTAATGCATCTATATACTTGGTACAGGGTGGAAGGCTCGGCCTTATGCCTGGTGTTTTGTTTTACTCTTGCCGCCCTAGTTTCCGTCATACCGATGTTATGTTCCCAGATTTTGCGTTCCTTACGCGGTCGCGTGATTTATGGGACCCCCTTGACAGTTCGCTTTGAATAAAACTCCTCCAGCAAGGCCCAACCTTGGTTTTACCATTTGCCTCACCTAGCCCTTTTTCCCTTGGGTTTTCGGAGCCCGTGGGTCATCTTTATTTTAGCCCCCCCCCCCCCCGGGCCAGTGCTCCTTCGAGTGTTGGTACGAAACGGGCAGACTGCGGGGCCACCTCGGGGCAACTCGAGGTCTGGTTTTACTCGTAGGCTGACCTATCCGGTGTGCCCTGAGAATGAGATATGTGCAGCTCCTATCGGGATTTGTCGGCACATCGGGCGGCTTTGCTGGTCTTGTTTTACCATTGTCGAAATGTCTTGTAAACCGGGATTCCGAGACTGATCGGGTCTTCCTGGGAGAAGGAATATCCTTCGTTGATCGCGAGAGCTTATCATGGGCTAAGTTGGGACACCCCTGTAGGGTATAAACTTTCTAGAGCCATGCCAGCGGTTATGTGGCAGATGGGAATTTGTTAATGTCCGGTTGTAGATAACTTGACACTAGATCCGAATTAAAACGCATCAACCGCGTGTGTAGCCGTGATGGTCTCTTTTCGGCGGAGTCCGGGAAGTGAACACGGTTTCTGTGTTATGATTGACCTAAGTAGGAGTTCAGGATCACCTCTTGATCATTGCTAGCTTCACGACCGCTCCTTTGCTTCTCTTCTCGCTCTCATTTGCGTATGTTAGCCACCATATCATGTGTAGTCGCTGCTGCAACCTCACCACTTTACCCCTTCCTTTCCCTTTAAGCTTTGCTAGTCTTGATACCCATGGTAATGCGATTGCTTAGTCCTCGTGGCTCATAGATTACTACAACAACAGTTGCAGGTACAGGTTATGCGATGATCATGACGCGAGAGCGATGTTTGCTTGTTTTGGAGTTCTTCTTCTGCATCTTCTTCGATCAGGGGATAGGTTCCAGGTCGGCAGCCTGGGCTAGCAGGGTGGATGTCATTTGAGCTTCTGTTTGTGTTTCATCCGTAGTCGGATGTTGGTCTTATGTATGATGTATTGTGATGTTGTATTCGTGTGGCATTGTATGCCTTTTGTATGTATCCCCATCTATTATGTAATGTTGATGTAATGATATCCACCTTGCAAAAGCGTCTTCAAGATGCGCTTCTATCCTTGGTGGGACCTTCGAGTTCCTTTAGGATAGGGTCGCATCTTGGGCGTGACAAGTTGGTATCAGAGCCTTGACCGACCTTAGGAGCCCCTCTTGATTGATCGTGTAGATTGGCCGTTGTTGAGTCTAGAAGAAAAGTGTTTCCGGAGTTTAGTTATATCGGAGAGTAGGAATTCTTTTTACTCCTCAGCCCCTTCGTCGCTCTGGTAAGGAATCTTGACGTAGGTGTTTTGAACTACTCCTCTTCCCCTTCAAATTTTTTCTTTAGGATCACGCAGTTGGTTTTCCGATCGTTGTTCCTCAACTCTTTTCATTCGGTGCATTTCTCGGCAAGTTGACTCGAGCCTCTGCTTCGTTGTCAAGTTCAAGCCTCAGTTGTTTTCGTTTCCCACCCGCCCTCCCTTTTTCTTCTCGGAGTCGGAGCCCGTAATTGAGTATCCATCCTACTCGTGCGAAGTCTTTGCCTTTTTTTCCTCAATGATTTTAACCGGTGTTTTCTATTCAAGATATTCGTTGGTTCTCCCTTCCAGGTGCCTTTGTTTTCCTGCCCTCCCACTCTTTTCTTCCCGGAGCTTGAGTCTCTTTCGAGCATCAATTTCATGTGGAGCCTCTTCAGTCTTCCCTCAGTTATTTCAACCGGTGAATTCTCTTTTGTTTAACATTCTTCATCTCTTTTTCTTTTCTGGTGCACTCAATTCAAGTTTTTCGGGTTGATCATATTCTTTTCCTTGGATCAAGTGTTCTCCTTGCTCATTTGCCTCTCGCCAGTTTATTCTTCCGGAGTTCGGAAGACATCTCAGGAGATTCGTCTGTATTCCAATTAATTCGTGGTTGTCACCTCATTCAAACATTTCAATTGTTCCGGTGCTTCTTCTATCTATTCAACATCCCTTTTCAAACGGTGTTCTATTTTAGTGGGCCCTAACCCACGGGTCTTTTCCCAGGATCTTACCTGACTCTTCTAATTATTCCGGAGACATTCCTAATTCTTTTCTAGTGTGACGTAAGAATGGATCCCATCAGTCACATGCCCTCTCCAAGATCTCGTTCAAATTCTTTTCATTGTTGGTTTAACCTTTTCGGTTTCCATTCTCCCGGAGTATCTCAGTAATTTTGGTGGTGTTTCTCGTCATCATTTGAGGATCTAAGAAGAGTTTTTCCTCTAAATTTTGCCCGTTCTCTCGAAGTTTCGTGGTTCTAGCTTCATGTTATCCTCTCATATTATTCCGTTTGTCAGATATCCTTTCTTACCCATCCGGAGTATGTCAGAAGTTGTTTTCCCGTTTCTTTTCACCAGAGGCCATCGTTCCAGAAGAATTCTTCGTCCTCACATTTTAGCTACCGTTATCCAATTATTCCGGTGCTTGGTTCAAGAATTCTTCAATCAGTTCGCGATCCCTTCGTTATCTTGTCTCTTAATTCCCTCAAGTATCTTTGTGCTTTTATAATTCTTCCCAGCGATTCATTCTCTTTCATTAGTCAGTTGCGAATTCTTACGGTGGTTCGTTCAAGGCCCCTTTTCATTTGTAATCATATTAATTCATTCGATCTTTCCAATCCTACTGGTGGTTCATGAAGACTTTCTCAAGTTTTGTGCTATATTGCCCTTAATCCTTTTCAAGAAGAATAAGTAGTATGCAAAATCCATTGCTTGTCATCAACTTAATTTGATGAAGGATAAGCATACAATAAATCTTATTCTTATTTCCCCCAAGTGAGTAATCCCGTCCTTTAGAGTTTGTTCTTGATGAATAAATTCTAGTTCCAAGTGTTTCCACCTTTTCTTTTCCGGAGTTCAAATTACTCGGTCATTTCGTCGGAACCTCCATCTAAATCACCGCAAGGCTCTTCTTATTCTTTCATCGTTCATTCTATCTCATCATCCTTTTGTTACCGGAGTTCTTCATGGTGGTTCGTCATGTTTTAATTCATTCCTCAAGTGTTCATCAAGATTCTTGTCGGTGGAGTTCAAGTATCTTTCCTTCTCGCGTCTCGAAGTGCAATTAATTCTTCGTATTTATTTTGAAGTGGAGTTTTGCATTTCTTCATTCTTCTCAGCTATTCAATCTTTTCCGTTTGTGGCCGGTTATCACCTTATGATTTTGAGACGTTACCTATAAGTCCACAACAAGCTTATTCGTTTCGTTGTTGATTTTCTCAACAACTCCGTTTAAACCTTCCTTCTAAAGATGCTTTCAATTTCATTCATGGCACAAGTTGTCATTTTCTTCTCCGTTCTTTTCATTCAACTCTTTCAATTCTTTCCGGAGGTTTCGTGTCATGTCTTCATCAAGTATCATTCCATCCTCTCTAGTTCATGTTCTATTCCTCCATGTTTCAGCCGAAGTGCTGCCTAAATCTTTTCAATCTTATTCGTTTCTTATCTCGTTCTAACCGGAGTGGCTTCAGAGTCTATCTGATTCTGTGAGCTTTCGATTCTCGTCATTCTCGTCGTTCCTCTCTTCTTCTCGAGTGCTCTCGATTCTTTGCTTCTTCTCTTGAGTTCTTGTTTCACCTCATCCCTTTTCCCTTCTGTCTCGGTCCTAAGATCTCGGGACGAGATCTCTTGTTAGTGGAGGAGTGTTGTAACCCACTGGATTCGTTGCGCCAGGTGTCCGCCAGTTATTCGCTGTCGTTGCAATGTCATTTGCTTGCGTGTTGCATTTTATCATGTCATCATGTGCATCTCATTTTGCATACGTGTTTGTCTCATGCATCCGAGCATTTTCCCCGTTGTCCGTTTTGCAATCCGGCACTCCTATGTCCTCCGGCGTCCCCTCTTTTTGTCTCTCATTGTGAGCGGGTGTTACACTTTCTCGGAATGGTCCGAGGTTTGCCAAGCGGCCTTCGTATAGCACCGGTAGACCGCCTGTCAAGTTTCGTGCCATTTGGAGGTCGTTTGATACTCCAACGGTTAACCGGGTAACCGTAAAAGCCTCTGTTGTCTTGCAGCCCAACACCCCTCCAAAGTGGCCCAAAACCCAGCAAACTCCCATCCATGCTCTCGGTCGTTCGATCACGATCGTGTGGGGGAAAACCGCTCCTCATTTGGACTCTCCTAGCTCCCTCTACCTATATATTAGCCCACCCTCGTCCAAATCGCGGTCCAAACCCTAGATCAAATTGCCCCCGCCGCACCCGGACATGTCCGCGCCCGCCGGACAAATCGCGCCGCCGCCCCGCGCCTATCGCCGCCTGCCACGTGGCCTCCCGCCGCCGTCCGCGCCGCCGGCCCGCGGGGCCCAAGTCAGGCCCGCGCGGCCCGCTCCGCCGCCGCCGCCGGGCCGAGGCGCCCGCCTCGCCCTGCCGCCGACCTCCGCCCGAGCGGATCCCGCTCCCGCCGCCGTCCGCGCCGCCGCTCGCCGGTGTTCGACCCGCCGGAGCTCGCCGCCGCCGTCCTCCCCCGCGCCCGGCCTCGCCGCCGTCCGGCACCGGCCCGCGCCGCCGCGCCCCGCACCTTCAGTGCCGACGCCCCCTCGGCGTCCGCGCCGCCCGGGAGCTCCCCGCTAGAGCTCCGCCGCCGCCTCGTCGTCCCGCCTCCGGCCCGCCTCCCGAGCGCCCCGCGCCCTCCGCTCGCCGCCCCGTCGCCTCGGCGTCCGCGCCGCCCCGCACCGCCTCCCTCTGGCTTCCTCTCCCTCAACTCCGGCGAGAAGACCGGCGAACCTCTAAGCCCGTGCCGAAGAACCCTAGATCTGGAATTTGAGGTTGACCCCGTTATTTTTGGCTAAGTCCCTGATATTTGCATATTTTTATGCCATGTTCATCGCATCATAACTTGCTACATACTGCTCCGTTTCGTGTGTGTAATATGTAAAATTGTTCGACTCAACGAGTACTTCATTTAATTCCATTGCGTTATGTTCATTTGAGTGCATCTTGATGCCTGAATCATCGTTGCAAGAGTGCTATATGATGTTAACCTGCTGAAACTGTTATAACATGCTCATTTGTCATTTTTGCCATGTTTGATGTGTGCATCCTATGAGGTTGATGTCTACATGAGTTTTGAACTATGATATGCCATCTTCATAGTGGTGCCATCCATGTATTTTTGAGAGTCTTGTACTGAGTGCATCGAGCTCGTGAAGTAGGGTAATTACTGTTGCTGTTTTCCTGACTGATTCTGTTATATTTTGTTGCTATATAAACCTGCTGCTACAAGTCATTCTATGCATAATCTGGAGATGTTGACTAAGTATATTTTGTTGTACATGTCATGATCTATCCATCCATTCCCCTGGTTGCATTTATAGCCTTCTGTAGATTGTTGTAATCTTGCTCTCAAATTGCTAAATAATGTTGCTGTCAGCCTGTTAACATTAAGTTCAGTTTTGCCATGATCTTTGCTAGTGATCCATGTACCCTATGAACTTGCTCTTGCCATGCTTAGTTTCATAATCATGTCTTCTTACTGTTGGTTGCCTTGCCAGGCCATTTATTGCTCTGTGGTGAGTGGTTCAAGCTCACCAACATGCTTACTTATTGTTGTTCCTGCCATGTATGTATCTGTCATATAACTTGCCATGTTTACATGGGTGCCATCATATTTCCTTTGCCCTTTTGGCTCATGGTCAGTAAGGGACTTTTGTTCTATGCAATTAGTAGATTCATGCCATGCCTTTTGTTCTATGCAATTAATGCATCTATATACTTGGTACAGGGTGGAAGGCTCGGCCTTATGCCTGGTGTTTTGTTTCACTCTTGCCGCCCTAGTTTCTGTCATACCGGTGTTATGTTCCCGGATTTTGCGTTCCTTAGGTCGGGTGATTTATGGGACCCCCTTGACAGTTTGCTTTGAATAAAACTCCTCCAGCAAGGCCCAACCTTGGTTTTACCATTTGCCTCACCTAGCCCTTTTTCCCTTGGGTTTCCGGAGCCCGAGGGTCATCTTTATTTTAGCCCCCCCCCCCCCGGGCCAGTGCTCCTTCGAGTGTTGGTCCGAAACGGGCAGATTGCGGGGCCACCTCGGGGCAACTCGAGGTCTGGTTTTACTCGTAGGCTGACCTATCCGGTGTGCCCTGAGAACGAGATATGTGCAGCTCCTATCGGGATTTGTCGGCACATCGGGCAGCTTTGCTGGTCTTGTTTTACCATTGTCGAAATGTCTTGTAAACCGGGATTCCGAGACTGATTGGGTCTTCCTGGGAGAAGGAATATCCTTCGTTGATCGCGAGAGCTTATCATGGGCTAAGTTGGGACACCCCTGCAGGGTATAAACTTTCGAGAGCCATGCCCGCGGTTATGTGGCAGATGGGAATTTGTTAATGTCCGGTTGTAGATAACTTGACACCAGATCCGAATTAAAACGCATCAACCGTGTGTGTAGCCGTGATGGTCTCTTTTCGGCGGAGTCCGGGAAGTGAACACGGTTTCTGTGTTATGATTGACGTAAGTAGGAGTTCAGGATCACCTCTTGATCATTGCTAGCTTCACCGACCGCTCCTTTGTTTCTCTTCTCGCTCTCATTTGCGTATGTTAGCCACCATATCATGCTTAGTCGCTGCTGCAACCTCACCACTTTACCCCTTCCTTTCCCTTTAAGCTTTGCTAGTCTTGATACCCATGGTAATGGGATTGCTGAGTCCTCGTGGCTCACAGATTACTACAACAACAGTTGTAGGTACAGGTTATGCGATGATCATGACACGAGAGCGATGTTTGCTTGTTTTGGAGTTCTTCTTCTGCTTCTTCTTTGATCAGGGGATAGGTTCCAGGTCGGCAGTCTGGGCTAGCAGGGTGGATGTCGTTTGAGCTTCTGTTTGTGTTTCATCCGTAGTCGGGTGTTGGTCTTATGTATGATGTATTGTGATGTTGTATTCGTGTGGCATTGTATGCCTTTTGTATGTATCCCCATCTATTATGTAATGTTGATGTAATGATATCCACCTTGCAAAAGCGTCTTCAAGATGCGCTTCTATCCTTGGTGGGACCTTCGAGTTCCTTTAGGATAGGGTCGCATCTTGGGCGTGACAACCAAGCAGTTCGAGCAGTATTTGTGTTTTGAGGTGTGAGCACTGCAGAGTTTTTTGATGTTTACCCGAGATATTATTTTTTCTCCTCTGAACAACAACGAAAACATTGCTGCAGGTATTAACTAGGCGGGCTGTGCCCCGTCTAGCCCAGGCCAGATATCCAGCCCATATATTAATTTTTTTCAAGCTGAAAATGGCTAGCCCAGCTATACTTTTTTTAGGAATACCCAAGCAAGGTCAAGTTGTTATTCTCCGCCCCGCTGGGCTGCAAATCTTTCCTAGGAGGGATGGATTAGGCTTAACAAGAAAATGGGCTTTAAGAAATAATAAATGGGATGTAATTATAAAAACTGGGTAGTAACTATAAAAAATGCACCAAACGGTGATTACTTTATAAAATATTATTTTTGGAATATTGAAAATTTTAATTTCATTAATTGTTGCGAGCGCAATGTTTCGTTGGATTTTTACGTAATATAAATTTATATTGAAATTGTATTTAATCTGACTAGAAATTTCGGGATTAAAATATTCGGATCCCATCAAAATGTGGGGAATTTTATTGAATTCTGTTTTGAACGGTTGGTTGAAATGGGCTGTACTTTTAACAAACTGTAAATGGGTTGTGGTAAATTCCATTAGAATTCAAAAATGGGCTACACATTCTTACTAATCTCAAATGGGCTATAAGTTCTCTGCCACACACTTCTGGCCTTACTAAGTTGACGCGTCCCCTAAAAAAACAGAGTTGACACATATGCAAGGCTTTGTCAACTTATAGTCAACACGCGGTTCTAGCAGCAGTGGCCGTTGGATGTCCATCCAACGGATGCCGTGCTTCTTCTTCAATCTCGGATATTCTAGCTTCACCCGCCAAAAAAAATAATTCCTCCCCCTGACATCTGGGGCGCACCTTTTCGGAAGCTGACCTGTGGGCCTACTAAGTTGACGTACCAAGGGCTTTGTCAACTTAGTCAATGTAAATGATTCTAGCTGCAGTGACCGTACGATGTCCATCCAACAGCTGTCGTGCTTCTTCAACCTCTGGTCTTCTTGCTCCAGCCGCCCAAAGCAGCACCGGTCGTGTCGCCTGCTCCCGCCTCCCGTGGCCGGCTGTGCTGCCGCGGAGGCCTCACCGCCCCCTACTACTCCCACCGCTGGCCAGGCCATCCCTCCACTCACCCACACCCCTTGTTATTCTGCGGCGACGGCAGCGCGGCCGAACCAGTGAACCCTCGTACTCCTCTCTGCGTGTGCATCCACTGCCGCATCTTCCCCGGCTCCGCGTCGTCCCCTTCCTAGGCCTCACCGTCGTCCACCGCCGTGGTGCTCTCGGCACGGCGTGGTCAACGTGGTCAAGGAACGACTTCCATCGGGCGTGGACTGTACGTGGAGAGGCTGACAGCTGGGTCCACGGCAGCCACAAGGAAGTGCCTCCTTATTATGCACAAAATAATTATTACTCCACCTGACAGCGGGGACCCACCGGACGGGCCACCGTATTTCACGAAAAAATGATTCGCCCCCTAACTGCTGGGACCCACGAGCTACATCTTCGCCCGCAAGGAAGTGTGTCCGAAAAAAACGATTCGCCCCCTGACTGCTGGGACCCACCAGCTACATCTTCGCACGCAAGGAAGTGTGTCTAGAAAAAAAATGATTCGCCCCCCGACTGCTGGGACCCAATAGCTACACCTTCGCACGCAAGGAAGTGTGTCCGGGCAAAAAAATGATTCGCCCCCCTGACTGCTGGAACCCAGTAGCTACACCTTCGCACGCAAGGAAGTGCGTCTGGGCAAAAAAAACGATTCGCCCCCCTGACTGCTGGGACCCAGTAGCTACACCTTCGCACGCAAGGAAGTGCGTCCGGGCAAAAAAAACAAAACAAAACGATTCGCCCCCCTGACTGCTAGGACCCACCAGCTACATCTTCGCAGGCAAGGAAGTGCCTGACAGTCGGGACCCACCTGGTCGAAGCGTACATAGCATTGTCATCCTGGTCGCGAACGTGTACGTACATACTGGTCGATGTAGAGGCGCGCACGTGTCATAGTAGAGGCGCGCACGTGTCGTAGTAGAGGCGCGCACGTAGCATGTACACGTACGTACAGCGGCTAGGGTGCAAGAAAGAAAATACGGTGATGTATGTGTACATACGGGCGGGGTCTCAAAAGCCTAGTCGCGCATACGTACGTCGAGGGCTCGTGTTCATGGGGAGGCAACGGAATGCGTCGTGTTCATGGGGAGGCAACGGAATGCGTCGTGTTCATGGGGAGGCAACGGAATGCCTCATGTTCATCGGGAGGCAATGGAACGCGTGGGAGCCAACCGGCTTGGACGGAACAGTCGATGGAAACGAGGCCTGGCATACCGCAGAATGGAGGAAACGGCCTTGTGTTCGACCGGCCACATTCGGAATGGGGTCCTGTTGATCGGGAGGGCTGTGGCGTATCGCAAAACGGAGGAAACGGACCTCCTACGGTCGAAACGGGGGTCCTGTTGATTGGGAGGGTGTGGCGTACCGCAAAACGGAGGAAACAGACCTCCTACGGTCGAAACGGTGGTCCTGTTCATCGGGAGGGGTGTGGCGTACCGCAAAACGGAGGAAACGGACCTCCTACGGTCGAAACGGGGGTCCTGTTCATCGGGAGGAGTGTGGCGTACCACAAAACGGGACTCCACGAGATATTGTTCATCTCCACCGCCGACCTCCTCCAGCCTCCACGGGCTACCGTCGACCTCCTCCAGCCTCCACAAGCTCCTGTTCATCTAGCCTCCACCGCGTGCTACTCCACCGGCTACTGTTCAACCACCCCTCCACCGTCTACTATTCATCTAGCCCTCCACCATCTACTGTTCATCCAGCCCTCCACACCACGGGGTCCTGTTCAACCACCCCTCCACGGCCACCCCTCCATCGTCTACTGTTCATCCAACCCTCCACACCATGGGGTCCTGTTCATCTAGAGGCAACGCCACCGCTCACTGTTCATCCAACCCCCCCCCCCCCCCTCCCCCCCCCCCCCCCGCAACGCTCACTGTTCATCCAATCGATCGGCTTCAGTTAGCAGCAGTAGCGAAGGAATCGCTCCATCGGGTTCAGTTAACAGCCATCGATCGCTCGGGTTCAGTAACGCGTAGCCTGCAGTGCAATCGCTCGGGTTCAGTTAGAGCCCAACGCCTCGCTCGGGTTCAGTTAGAGCCAACGCCTCGCACATGTACGAGAGAAACGCGCATCGCTCGGACCCCGACCTCCCACCGTAACCGGCAACTCCCCGAAATTTTCCTACCCCTCACTTCTACCATGGTTTTTTCCGTCATGGACGGCCCAAAGAATGTCATGCAGCTGCGTCTCCGGCCCGCCCAGGACGAAAAGCCCATTTTCTGTCATGATTTTTTGTCATAGAAGTAGGAGCCCACCACATCTATGATGATACCGGGTTCTGTCACAATTATCATCATAGAAGTGTCATATGTATGACAGAAAAAAAATTGTTCGGCCCAAAATGTCACGGATGTGTCTTTTTTTTGTAGTGAGTTTGGTTTTCGTCTTTGCCTAAAAATAGTATTGATTCTTGGAATAAGTGCAAAGATGTTTTTATCTCTAAGTATTTTCCTCCCGCTAAGATTATCACTCTTAGGAACGATATTATGAATTTTAAACAACTTGATCATGAGCATGTTGCCCAATCTTGGGAAAGAATGAAACTGATGATTCGCAATTGCCCTACTCATGGTTTGAATTTATGGATGATCATACAAAAATTTTATGCCGGTTTGAACTTTGCTTCTAGAAAACTTTTAGATTCGGCCACGGGAGGCACGTTTATGGAAATCAAGTTAGGAGATGCTACAAAACTTCTTGATAATATTATGGCTAATTATTCTCAATGGCACACAGAAAGATCTTCTAGTAAAAAAGTGCATGCTATAGAAGAAATCAATGTTTTGAGTGGAAAGATGGATGAACTTATGAAGTTGTTTGCTACTAGAAATACTCCTCTTGATTCCAATGATATGCCTTTGTCTACTTTGATTGAGAATACTAATGAATCTATGGATGTGAATTTTGTTGGTAGGAATAGTTTTGAAAACAATGCTTATAGAGGAAACTTTAATTCTAGACCGTTCCCTAGTAATTCCTCTAATAATTATGGAAATTCCTACAATAATTCTTAGGGTAATTTTAATAAGATGCCCTCTGATTTTGAGAATAGTGTGATTTGTCAAAAGAATTTTAATGCTTTGCTTGAAGAAAAATTGCTCAAAGTTGATGATTTGGCTAGGAACATTGATAGACTTTCGCTTGATGTTGATTCTCTTAAATTTAGATCTTCTCCTCCTAAGCATGATATCAATGAGTCTCTCAAAGCCATGAGAATTTCCATTGATGAGTGCAAGGAAATAACCGCTAGATTGCGTTCTAAGAAAGATTACTTTGTAAAGGCGTGTTCTTCTAGTTTCCATGAAAATAATGATGAGGATCTTAAAGTTATTGATGTGTCTCCTATTAGATCTTTTTTTGCAATATGAATCTTGATAATAATGGGACTGGAGATGAGTCAACTTTAGTTAGAAGGCGTCCCAAGAATTCGGAGTTTTTAGATCTTGATGCTAAATTTGGTAAAAGTGGGATTGGAGAGGTCGTGACTTTAAATAGTATTGAACCCACTATCTCGGATTTCAAGGAATTTGATTATGATAATTGTTCTTTAGAAAGTTGTATTTCCTTGTTGCAATCCATTGTTAATTCTCCTCATGCTTATAGTCAAAATAAAGCTTTCACCAAACATATCATTGATGCCTTGATGCAATCTTATGATGAAAAACTTAATTTGTAAGTTTCTATACCTAGAAAACTTAATGATGAGTGGGAACCTACTATAAAGATTAGAATTAAAGATCATGAGTGTTTTGCGTTGTGTGATTTGGGTGCTAGTGTTTCCACGATTCCGAAAACTTTACGTGATATTCTAGGTTTCCATGATCTTGATGATTGCTCTTTAAATTTGCACCTTGCGGATTCCACCATTAAAAAGCCAATGGGAAGGATCAATGATGTTTGAGGGAGTCCTGGACTAGGGGGTGTCCGGATAGCCGAACTATCATCATCGGCCGGACTCCAAGATTAAGAAGATACAAGATTGAAGACTTCGTCCCGTGTCCATATGGGACTTTCCTTGGCGTGGAAGGCAAGCTTGGCAATACGGATATGTAGATCTCCTACCATTGTAACCGACTCTGTGTAACCCTAGCCCTCTCCGGTGTCTATATAAACCGGAGGGTTTTGGTCCATAGGACGAACAACAACAATCATACCATAGGCTAGCTTCTAGGGTTTAGCCTCCTTGATCTCGTGGTAGATCCACTCTTGTACTACCCATATCATCAATATCAATCAAGCAGGAGTAGGGTTTTACCTCCATCGAGAGGGCCCGAACCTGGGTAAAAACATCGTGTCCCTTGTCTCCTGTTACCATCCTCCTAGATGCACAGTTCGGGACCCCCTACCCGAGATCCGCCGGTTTTGACACCGACATTGGTGCTTTCATTGAGAGTTCCTCTGTGTCGTCACCGATAGGGTGGATGGCTCCTTCGATCATCAACGACGCAGTCCAGGGTAAGACTTTTCTCCCCGGATAGATCTTCGTATTCGGCGGCTTTGCACTGTGGGCCAATTCACTTGGCCATCTGGAGCAGATCGAAAGCTACGCCCCTGGCCGTCAGGTCAGATTTGGAAGTCTAAACTTCACGGCTGACATCCGCGGAGACATGATCTTCGATGGATTCGAGCCACAGCCGAGCGCGCCGCACTGTCACGATGGGCATGATTTAGCTCTGCAGCCGGACAGTGCCCTGGAGGCCGCACATGAGTCCGCTCTGACCCTTAATTCAGAGCCGGCCGCGCAGATCGAGGACGGGTGGCTGGACACCGCCTCGAGGGCTGCAACCTCTATGGCGATGGAGCTGAATACTGACCTTGTCCCTTGCGAAGCTCGTGACTCCAAGGTGCCGGACGCCTCGCCGGAATCCGAACCTCCCGCGCCCCCTCCAATCGAATCCGATTAGGCGCCGATCATGGAGTTCACCACCGCGGACATCTTTCAACACTCACCTTTTGGCAACATCCTGAATTCGCTAAAGTATCTCTCGTTATCAGGAGAGCCCTGGCCGGACTGCGGTCAGGACGGTTGGGATGCGGACGACGAAGAAATTCAAAGCCCACCCACCACCCAATTTGTAGCCACTGTCGACGATCTAACCGACATGCTAGACTTCGACTCCGAAGACATCGACGGTATGGACGACGATGCCGGAGACGACCAACAAACAGCGCCTACTGGGCACTGGAAAGCCACCTCGTCATATGACATATACATGGTGGATATCCCAAAGGACGGGAATGGCAAGCAAACAGCGGAGGAAGACCCCTCCAAGAAACAGCCCAAGCGCCGGCGTCAGCGACGCCGCTCTAAATCCCGCCACAGCAAGAATGGAGATTCCGGCACCGGAGACAATAACACACCTGACAGTGCCGAAGACAACCCCCTCCAGCAAAATTCAGGACAGGAGGACGGAGAAGGCAGCCCTCATGAGAGAGCGGCAAACGAAGAGGTAGAGGACAATAACTACATGCCTTCCTCTGGAGACGAAGCAAGCCTCGACGATGACGAATTCGTCGTGCCTGAGGATCCCGTCGAACAAGAGCGTTTTAAACGCAGGCTTATGGCCACGGCAAGCAGCCTCAAGAAAAAGCAGCAACAGCTTAGAGCTGATCAAGATCTGCTAGCCGACATATGGACTGAAGTCCTTGTAGCCGAAGAGCATGAACTCGAACGCCCCTCCAAAAGCTACCCCAAACGCAAGCTGCTCCCCCGATTAGAGGAGGAGGCATATAAACCTGCATCACCAGCGCACAATACAGCTGACCGACCACCTCGTGGCCGCGACAGAGAGGCCTCTAGGCCCTCCACTAGAACCGTACCCCAGCACCGCTCGAAAAGTATGAAGCCAGGGGGAATGCGCCGGACTTGCGAGACATATTGGAGGATAAGGCAAGACAATCAAGATCAATCTACAGATCACGTGGGCGCCCCACGATGCGCGACGACAACCGTCGCGCCGGATATAGCAACTCCGGCCGGGCCGAACACAGTAGACAAAGCTCACTTGAGCTACGTCGTGATATAGCCCAATATAGAGGCGTCGCACACCCACTATGCTTCACAGATGAAGTAATGGATCATCAAATCCCCGAAGGGTTTAAACCCGTGAATATTGAATCCTATGATGGCACAACAGACCCCGCGGTTTGGATCGAAGACTATCTCCTTCATATCCACATGGCCCGCAGCGACGATCTTCACGCCATCAAATATCTCCCACTCAAGCTTAAAGGACCAGCTCGGCATTGGCTCAACAGCTTGCCAGCAGAATCAATTGGGTGTTGGGAGGACCTGGAAGCCGCATTCCTTGACAACTTCCAGGGCACATATGTGCGACCACCAGACGCCGATGACCTAAGCCACATAATTCAACAGCCAGACGAATCGGCCAGACAATTCTGGACATGGTTCTTAACAAAGAAAAATCAAATCGTCGATTGTCCGGATGCAGAGGCCCTCGCAGCCTTCAAACATAACATCCGCGACGAGTGGCTTGCCCGGCACCTAGGACAGGAAAAGCTGAAATCCATGGCAGCCCTCACTTCACTCATGACCCGCTTCTGCGCGGGAGAGGACAGCTGGCTAGCCCACAGTAACAACCTCAGCAAAAATTCTGGCAGTCCGGATATTAAGGACCGCAATGGCAGGTCGCGTCGCAAGAACAAACGCCGCGTTAACAGCGATAACACTGAGGATACGGCAGTCAACGCCGGATTAAGAGGCTCCAAACCCGGTCAGCGGAAAAAGCCATTCAAAAGAACTACCCCGGGTCCGTCCAATTTGGACCGAATACTCGACCGCTCTTGCCAGATACACGGCACCCCCGAAAAGCCAGCCAATCACACGAACATGGATTGTTGGGTATTCAAACAGGTAGGCAAGTTAATTGCCGAAAACAATGACAAGGGGCTGCATAGCGATGACGAGGAAGAGACCCGGCCGCCGAACAATAGAGGACAGAAAGGTTTCCCCCCACAAGTGCAGACGGTAAACATGATATACGCAACTCACATACCCAAGAGGGAGCGGAAGCGTGCACTCAGGGACGTATACGCGATGGAGCCAGTCGCCCCGAAGTTCAACCCATGGTCCTCCTGCCCGATCACTTTTGATCGAAGGGACCACCCCACCAGCATCCGCCATGGCGGATTTGCCGCATTGGTTTTAGACCCAATCGTCGATGGATTTCACCTCACTAGAGTCCTGATGGACGGCGGTAGCAGCCTAAACCTGCTTTATCAGGATACAGTGTGCAAGATGGGCATAGCCCCTCAAGGATTAAACCCACAAAGACGACCTTCAAAGGCGTCATACCAGGTGTAGAGGCCAATTGTACAGGCTCAGTCACACTTGAAGTGGTCTTCGGATCCCCGGATAACTTCCGAAGCGAGGAGTTAATCTTTGACATAGTTCCATTCCGCAGCGGCTATCATGCTCTGCTCGAACGGACCGCGTTTGCAAAGTTCAACGCGGTGCCGCACTACGCATACCTCAAGCTCAAGATGTCAGGCCCTCGAGGAGTCATCACGGTCAACGGAAACACTGAACGCTCCCTCCGAACGGAGGAACACACAGCGGCTCTCGCGGCAGAAGTACAGAGCAGCCTCTTAAGGCAATTTTCGAGTCCGGCCGTTAAGCGACCGGACACGGCCAAACACGCCCAGAGTAACCTACAACAAGACCACCTGGCACGTTCCGAGCACGCGTAGCAATGCGGCCCCAACCCCAGCCCTTGCAAAATTGCAAGATTGGTCCCTCGCGTACATCATTACGCTCTGGAGATACCATGGGCATAGGGGGAGGGGCACGACCACGACAGGCCCAGAATGCGGCTTAACCACACCAGGGGCTCCCAAGTGTGTCATTCTTTTTCCTTCTTCTTTTTTCTTACCCATAGGACTCCGCTCACCAGAGGCCCTGTCCGGCAGTAGACCTGCCGAACTCACGATGCAACAGCCAGGGAAGGAGAAAGGCTACGACGAGTATCCAGGTGGTCTCCATTATGAGCATTAAATCTGTTTTATATACCACTCCACAGCCTACCCCTGGAGGGGGACATGTTTAATAGTCCCATCCCTTGCTTACCGCACTATTTGTATCGTTCTGCATTCATGGCAATATTTCTTGAATAAACAATGCATTGCTTTTCGCTTATAATTGCATTTCTTTCTTATACATATGTTCATTTATGACATGTTGCATCCGTACACTTTTGGTACGGCTAAATACACCAGGGGCTTAAGTTCCCCACATTATGGTGTGACAAGTCCGAACACTTTCACAAGTGCGGCACCCCAAACTTATAGCATTATATGCATCGGCTCCGAATCATGTCTTGGGTCAATAGTTGGGTTTGCCTGGCTCCCATGTTTTGGTACCTTACGTTCCGTTGTATCGGCTAAGGTAGCACTGGGAGAACCACTGCGATTGCGCCCCAGTTGAGCTGGGCGAGCGCCTCAGTGGAGAAAGCTAAAACTGACCGTCATGATAAGGCGAGAGCTGGTCGCTGTTCAAGAGGTTTTTTTGAGTCCCTAAAGACTTATGCCGCTTAGAGCGAGGAACCGGCTTTGTCCGGCCCAGGCGTGGATAGCGCCCCGAACTCGGTCTTCCGAACACTAGGGGCTTTGCCGAAATTTAAAATTATAGAATTCTATGGCTAAGTGAGAGTGTTCAAGCATTATAAGTCTAGTTGCCTCGTTCGTTGTGTTGAGCGCCTCCCTAGATGGACCCAAAAATGGGAACAAGAGCGCTCAAGTTTATCCCAAACACCCCAGCACTCGTGGCATGGGGGCTGGAGCCGACGACTTGCCATCTCTCAGATTTGATAAACGGCCGCACAGAAGGTAATATTTTAAATTAACAAGCGTTGCTTAGCGCATATGAACAAAGTTTTCAGCGCACAGGATAACAAAATGCGAGTCTACTCAAATATTACATCTTTGGAGCACTCACCCGCAATCATGCGGGCACCCTTCAGGACACTCTTATAATACATCTCGGGCGTGCGATACTCCTTGCCCGTCGGTGGCGCGTCCGTCACCAGCTTCTCAGCGTCCATCCTGCCCCAGTGCACCTTTGCACGGGCAAGGGCCCGACGGGCACCTTCAATGCAGGCGGAGTGCTTGACGACTTCAACCCAGGGACACGCATCCACTAGCCGCCGCACCAGGCCGAAGTAGCTCCCAGGCATGGCCTCCTTAGGCCACAGGCGAACTATGAGGCCCTTCATGGCCTGTTTGGCCACCTTGTGGAGCTCGACCAGCTGCTTCAGCTGGTCGCTAAGGGGCACCGGATGTCCGGCCTCAGCATACTGAGACCAGAAGACCTTCTCCGTCAAGCTCCCCTCCTCGGCCCGGTAGAAAGCGGCAGCATCGGACACGCTGCGGGGCAAATCTGCGAACGCTCCTGGAGAGCTCTGAATTCGGGTAAGCAATAGGTAATTCACATTCACATGCTTGCTTTGCATGAAAAATGCCTTACCCGCCGCTATTTTCTTCAACGCCTCGATTTCCTGGAGGGCCTTGTGGGCTTCGGCCTTAGCGGCTTTGGCACTCTCAAGAGCCGACGCAAGCTCGGACTCTCGAGTCTTCGAGTCACGCTCCAAACTCTCGTTCTTTTCCACGAGAGCCTGGAGCTCTTGCTGAACCTCCGGCACCCGCTCCTCCTGCTTCTCTCGCTCGGCTCGTTCCGCGGCCGCATTGTGTTCGGCCGCAGACACCGCCTCCTTCAAGGTCACCACCTTGTTTATGGCCCCTGTAGTACCCACGTTATCCTTGTTATTTCTCTTGCAACCAAATCCTTTTCTGTAAGGTACAACTTTAATACGGTGTTACTCACCTTCCTTGTCCTCGATCTGCTTCTTGGCACGGTCGAGCTCGCTCTCGGACCGCTCGAGGCTTTGCTTCAAGGTATTGACCTCCGCAGTCAGTGCGGCAGAGGTCAGCAGCGCAGCCTGCAATCCCATATTGACATATTTTTTCAGACTCCTGCGTATATCTTTTTAGATCCTCAGTCCGGCTTTTGTTTCCGAACACCGAACCGAGCATCAGGGGCTACTGTCTATGCGGTATTATATTACATATCTTAAAATTCTTACCTCAAAGCCTGTTAGAAGGCTGCTGCAGGCTTCGGTCAGCCCGCTCTTGGCGAGCTGAACCTTCTGAATCACCGCACTCATGACGGTGCGGTGTTCTTCTTCGATGGAAGCGCCGTTGAGCGCCTCCAGCAAGTTATCCGACGCCTCCGTTTGGACGGAGGCCGCCGGTGTCACAGTCTTGCCCTTCTTACGAAGGGGCTGCTCGCCGGACTCCGGAACCACTGCAGGTTCCGGTGCGGAGTCCAGTGCAAAGTCTGGGAGGTTGCCCTGCGGGACCTCCGGGGCCTCCTCCTCCTGGCGGGTCCCTTCCTGGGATTCCACCTCGACGTCGTCAGCGTCACGGGGGGTGGAGGCGGTCGGAAGAGAATCCATATCCGACGTGCCCAAGGACCCGCTCGACGAAGCGGGAAGATCGTCCTTGGGCGGACTACATGTTGTATGCGGCATTAGAAAGACACCGTGTGGCAAAAAGAGAAATTATAAATCATCTAGGAGTCCGGATACTTACGATCTCGCCAGGGGCTTGGCCCTTGAGGGCCACTCCTCGTTGCTGTCGCCAACGTTGGCGGAACAGTCCGGGGGAAGGGTCCTTCCCTTCTTGGACCCTTCGGCCTCCCTTGTTGGGGAGGCCTTCCTCTTCTTCTCTCCCCCCGCTGGGGGAGAGGCCTCTTTCTTCTCCTCCTCGTCTTCATGGGAGGAGTCTGCCTCGGAGTCATCGGACAATGAGTCCGATACCACCTGACGTCGGGAACTCCTTCGGGTTCCCGTGGCCTTCTTTTTGGCCTTCTTCTCTGGCACTACGTAAAGTGCCGGGACCAGCAGCCCTGTCAAACGGGCATCCGCTGGGTCTTCTGGAAGAGGAGCCAGACAGTTAACCTGTCCGGACGTCTTCTGCCAGGCCTGTTAAAGGCATTGGGAGTTTAGATCCCGCATAGAGTCAAACTATGAAAAGCAAGTGTCCCATAAAGGATGGCGTAGCTTACCTCGCCAGCCGGACGCTGCGTGCTGAATCCGCGATCTTCGGTAGCGGATGCGGTACCTTCGGCGCCCTTGAACAGCACCCTCCAGGCAGCTTCGTACATAGTGTCGAAGAGCTCGCTCAAGGTCCGGTGTTGTGCCGGATCAAACTCCCACAAATTGAAGTCCCGTTGCTGGCAGGGGAGAATCCGGCGGACGAGCATGACCTGGATCATGTTGACAAGCTTGAGCTTCTTGTTCACCAGGGTCTGGAGACAGGACTGGAGTCTGGTCAGCTCTTCCGAGCTACCCCATAGCAAGCCCTTCTCTTTCCAGGAGGTGAGCTGCATGGGGATGCCAGATCTGAATTCGGGGGCCGCTGCCCATTTAGGGTCACGTGGCTCGGTGATGTAGAACCACCCCGATTGCCACCCTTTGATGGATTCCACGAAGGCACCCTCAAGCCAAGTGACGTTGGGCATTTTGCCCACCATGGCGCCTCCGCACTCCACTTGGCTGCCCTTCACAACCTTCGGCTTGACATTGAAGGTCTTTAGCCACAAGCCGAAGTGGGGCTGGATGCAGAGGAAGGCCTCGCACACGACGATAAACGCCGAGATATTGAGGATGAAATTTGGGGCCAAATCATGGAAATCCAGGCCGTAGTAGTACATGAGCCCCCGGACAAAGGGGTGAAGTGGGAAGCCCAGTCCGCGGAGGAAATGGGGAAGGAATACCACCCTCTCATGGGGCCTGGGGGTGGGGATGAGCTGCCCCTCGTCGGGGAGCTGATGCGCGATGTCGCTGGATAGATATCTGGCGTCGCGCAGCTTCTCGATGTGCCCCTCCGTAACGGAGGAGGCCATCCACTTGCCTCCCGCTCCGGACATGGCTGGAGGAGGTCGAGGTGAGATGTGCGGACTTGGGCGCTGGAGCTCGAGTGCGCGCAGATGGATAAGCAAAGGAGGAAGAAGGCGTGGGTAAAAGAGGTGGATCCTTATCCCCTTATATATGGGCGGACGAAGACTATGCGTCCCCACCGGCCTGGTAAAACTCACTTATCTCCCAAGCGCCACAATCAATGGCGCGGTTGGGTTACCCACGTCCGTATTGATGGGAATCCCGGAATAAGGGGAACACAATCTCTGCTTCGACAAGACGTGCCAAGGAAACTGCTTCGCTAAACGCGCTGAGGTGGTATAATAAAAATGATTCAAGTAAAGGCTTGGTGGTGGTGTGACGTCACGCCACAAAATACGTCGGCAGATTGAACTTGTGTAATTATTATTCTCTCTACGGTGGCACGTGGAATTTATTTTGCAGAGCCGGACACTATCCTGGTGTTCACAATCTTCTATGAATTATTCGGAGGAGGAACCTGCCTTGCAATGCCGAAGACAATATGCGCGCCGGACTCGTCGTCATTGAAGCCTGGTTCAGGGGCTACTGAGGGAGTCCTGGACTAGGGGGTGTCCGGATAGCCGAACTATCATCATCGGTCGGACTCCAAGATTAAGAAGATACAAGATTGAAGACTTCGTCCCGTGTCCGGATGGGACTTTCCTTGGTGTGGAAGGAAAGCTTGGCAATACGGATATGTAGATCTCCTACCATTGTAACCGACTCTGTGTAACCCTAGCCCTCTCCGGTGTCTATATAAACCGGAGGGTTTTAGTCCATAGGATGAACAACAACAATCATACCATAGGCTAGCTTCTAGGGTTTAGCCTCCTTGATCTCGTGGTAGATCCACTCTTGTACTACCCATATCATCAATATCAATCAAGCAGGAGTAGGGTTTTACCTCCATCGAGAGGGCCCGAACCTGGGTAAAAACATCGTGTCCCTTGTCTCCTGTTGCCATCCTCCTAGACGCACAGTTCGGGACCCCCTACCCGAGATCCGCCGGTTTTGACACCAACAATGTTCTCATTGTTGCAAATAGAAATTTGGTGCCCGTAGATTTTATCGTTCTTGATATAGATTGCAATCTTTCTTGCCCTATTATTCTTGGTAGACCTTTCCTTAGAACGATTGGTGTGATTGATATGAAGGAAGGGAATATTAGATTCCAATTTCCATTAAAAAAAGGCATGGAGCACTTTCCAAGAAAGAAAGTCAAATTACCTTATGAATCTATCATGCGGGCTACTTATGAATTGAGTGCCAAATATGGCACTACTTAGATCTATCTTCGCTTTTATGCCTAGCTAGGGGCGTTAAACGATAGCGCTAGTTGGGAGGCAACCCAATTTTATTTGTGTTTTTTGTTTTTGTTTCTGTTTAGTAATAAATTTTGCATCTTAGATGTGTTCTTATGTTTTAATTAGTGTTTGTGCCAAGTAGAACCTATAGGATAACTTATGATGATAGTTGATTTGATTTTGCTGAAAAACAGAAACTTACACGCATGAAATTACTTTTGTTAAATCACATAAACGTGCTTTTGTGTTGATTCTTTTTGCTGCTGTCAATAGACAAATTGTCCAGGACTTCCTATTTTTGTATGATTTTTAGAGTTCTAGCAGTTTGCGTTAGTTACAGATTGCTATAGACTGTTCTGTTTTTGACAGATTCTGTTTTTCTACGGCTAGAATTAAGTGGTATGAACCATAGAGAACTTGGAATACAGTAGGTTTAACACCAAAATAAATAAAGAATGAGTTAATTACAGTACCTTATGTGGTGGTTTTGTTTTCTTTCACTAACGGAGCTTATAAGATTTCCTGTTGAGTTTTGTGCTGTGAAGTTTTCAAGTTTTGGGTAAAGCTTTGATGGACTACGGAATAAGGAGTGGCAAGAGCCTAAGCTTGGGGATGCCCATGGCACCCCAAGATATTCAATAATAGCCAAAAGCCTAAGCTTGTGGATGCCCCGGGAAGGCAGCGCCTCTTTCGTCTTTGTTCATTGGTAACTTTACTTGGAGCTATATTTTTATTCGCCACATGATATGTGTTTTGCTTGGAGTGTCGTGTATTATATTAGTCTTTGCTTTTTAGTTTACCACAATCATCCTTGATGTACACACCTTTTGGGAGAAGCCTACTTGATTGAATTTGTTAGAATATGCTATGTGCTTCACTTATATCTTTTGAGCTTGATAGTTTTTCCTCTAGTGCTTCACTTATATCTTTTAGAGCACGGTGGTGGCTTAATTTTGTAGAAATTGCTAGTATCTCATGCTTCACTTATATTATTTTGAGAGTCTTTTCGAACAACATGGTATTTCCTATGGTTATAAAATTGGTCCTAGAATGGTAGGCATCCAAGTTGGGTATAATAAAAACTATCATAGGAAGTGAATTGGATGCTATGATCAATTTGATACTTGATAATTGTTTTGAGATATGGAGGTAGTGATATTAAAGTCATGCTAGTTGGGTGATTATGAATTTAAAGAATGGTTGTGTTGAAGTTAGCAAGTCCCGTAGCATGCACGTATGGTTAAAGTTGTGTAACAAATTTGAAACATGAAGTGTACCTGGCTTGTGCATCCTTATGAGTGGCGGTCGGGGACGAGCGATGGTCTTTTCCTACCAATCTATCCCTCTAGGATCATGCGCGTAGTGCTTGATTTTTGATGACTTTTAAATTTTGGCAATAAGTATATGAGTTCTTTTGACTAATGTTGAGTCCAGGGATTATACACACTTTTACCTTTCCATCATTGCTAGCCTCTTCGGTACCGTGCATTGCCCTTTCTCACCTTGAGAGTTGGTGCAAACTTCATTGGTGCATCCAAACCCCGTGATACGATACGCTCTATCACACATAAACCTCCTTATATCTTCCTCAAAACAGCCACCATACCTACCTATTATGGCATTTCCATAGCCATTCCGAGATATATTGCCATGCAACTTTCCACCGTTCCATTCATCATCATCATGAAATACTTTACTTTTGTCATATTGCCATTGCATGATCATGTAGTTAACGCTGTATTTGTGGCAAAGCCACCATGCATAATTTTTTATACATGTCACTCTTGATTCATTGCACCATCCCGGTACACCGCCGGAGGCATTCATATATAGTCATATGTTGTTCTAGTTTTGAGTTGTAATTCATATGTTATAATCAATAAAATTGTGATGATCATCATTATTAGAGCATTGCCCAAAACGAAAAAAAAGGCCAAAAGAAAAAAAAGAAAGGCCAAAATAAAAAAAGAAAGGCCAAAGAAAAAAAATAAAAAAATAAAAAAAATAAAAATAAAAGGGGCAATGTTAATATCTCTTTTTCCACACTTGTGCTTCAAAGTAGCAGCTTGTTCTTCATGTAGTGAGTCTCATATAGTGTGCTTCAAAGTAGCACCATGTTTTTCATATAGTGAGTCACATATGATGTCACTTTCATATACTAGTGGGAATTTTTCATTATAGAACTTGGCTTGTATATTCCTACGATGGGCTTCCTCAAATGCCCTAGGTCTTCGTGAGCAAGCAAGTTGGATGCACACCCACTAGTTTTTATTTTGTTGAGCATTCATTTATAGCTCTAGTGCATCTGTTGCATGGCAATCCCTACTCCTCATGTTGACATCAATTGATGGGCATCTCCATAGCCCGTTGATTATCCTCGTCAATGTGAGACTTTCTCATTTTTTGTCTTCTCCACACAATCCCCATCATCATATTCTATTCCACCCATAGTGCTATATCCATGGCTCACGCTCATGTATTGCGTGAAGGTTAAAAAAGTTTGAGATTATTTAAGTACAAAATAATTGCTTGGCTTGTCATCGGGGGTGTAGAATTTGGGAACATTTTTGTGTGACGAAAATGAAGCACAGCCTAACTATATGATTTTGTAGGGATGAACTTTCTTTAGCCATGTTATTTTGAGAAGACATGATTGCTTTGATTAGTATGCTTGAAGTGTTACTATTTCTTTTATCAATATGAACTTTTATTTTGAATCATTTGGATCTGAACATTCATTCCACAATAAAGAAAATTACATTGAGAATTATGCTAGGTAGCATTCCACATCAAAAATTCTGGTTTTATCATTTACCTACTCGAGGACGAGCAGGAATTAAGCTTGGGGTTGCTTGATACATCTCTAACGTATCTATAATTTTTTATTGTTCCATGCTATTATATTACCCCTTTTGGATGTTTATGGGCTTTATTTTACATATTTATATCATTTTTGGGACTAACCTACTAACCGGAGGCCCAGCCCGTATTGCTGTTTTTTTTGCCTATTTCAGTATTTCGAAGAAAAGGAATATCAAACAGAGTCCAAACGGAATGAAACCTTCAGGAGCGTGATTTTTGGAACGAACGTGATCCGGAGAACTTGGAGTGCAAGTCAAGAAGCAAACGTGGCGGCCAGGAGATAGGAGGGCGCGCCCACCCCTCCTGGGTGCACCCCCTGTCTCCTGGGCCCCACAGGCGACCACCGATGTACTCCTTCCTCCTATAGTACCTATGTACCCCGAAAACATCCAGGGAGCCAACGAAAAACAATTTCCACCGTCGTAACCTTCTGTATCTGCGAGATCCCATCTTGGAGCCTTCGCCGGCGCTCCGCCGGAGGGGGAATCGACCACGGAGGGCTTCTACATCAACACCATAGCCCCTCCGATGAGTTGTGAGTAGTTTACCACAGACCTTCGGGTCCATAGTTATTAGCTAGATGGCATCTTCTCTCTTTTTGGATCTCAATACAATGTTCTCCCCCTCTCTTGTGGAGACCTATTCGATGTAAACTCTTTTTGCGGTGTGTTTGTCGAGATCCGATGAATTGTGGGTTTATGATCAAGTTTATCTATGAGAAATATTTGAATCTTCTCTAAATTCTTTTATGTATGATTGAGTTATCTTTGCAAGTCTCTTCGAATTCAGTTTGGTTTGGCCTACTAGATTGATCTTTCTTGCCATGGGAGAAGTGCTTAGCTTTGGGTTCAAAATTGCGGTGTCCTTACCTACTGACAGAAAGGGTTGCAAGGCACGTATTGTATTGTTGCCATCGAGGATAAAAAAATGGGGTTTATATCATATTGCTTGAGTTTATCCCTCTACATCATGTCATCTTTCTTAATGCATTACTCCGTTCTTATGAACTTAATACTCTAGATGCATGCTGGATAGCGGTCGATGTGTGGAGTAATAGTAGTAGATGCAGGCAGGAGTCGGTCTACTTGTTGCGGACGTGATGCCTATATACATGATCATGCCTAGATAATCTCATAATTATTCGCTTTTCTATCAATTGCTCAACAGTAATTTGTTCACCCATCGTAATACTTATGCTATCTTGAGAGAAGCCACTAGTGAAACCTATGGCCCCCGGGTCTATCTTTTATCATATAAGATTTCAATCTACTTTTATTTGCATCTTTACTTTTTGCATCTATATTATAAAATACCAAAAATATATTTATCTTATCATACTATCTCTATCAGATCTCACTTCCGCAAGTGGCCGTGAAGGGATTGACAGCCCTTTTATTGCGTTGGTTGCAAGTTCTTTGTTTGTTTGTGTAGGTGCGTGGGACTTTTGAGGAGCCTCCTACTGGATTGATACCTTGGTTCTCAAAAACTGAGGGAAATACTTACGCTACTATTGCTGCATCACCCTGTCCTCTTCAAGGAAAACCAACGCAAGCTCAAGACGTAGCACCCATGACCTCTCCAAATCCATTTTCATCATTATAATCGTCATAAATAGGAGGCATGAAATCATTATAACAAATTTGCACATCAAATCTTGGGGACTAAAAACATCATCTTCATCAAACATAGCATTCCCAAGCTTGTGGCTTTGCATATCATTAACATCGTGGATATTCAAAGAGTTCATACCAACAAAGTTGCAATCATGCTCATCATTCAAATATTTTATGCCAAACATCCTATAGAATTCTTCTTCTATCAGTTGAGCACAATTTTCCTTTCCATCATTTTCACGAAAGACATTATAAAGATGAATAATACGATGCAACCTCAATTCCATTTTTTTGTAGTTTTCTTTTTATAAACCAAACTAGTGATAAAACAAGAAACTAAAAAATTCGATTGCAAGATCTAAAGATATACCTTCAAGCACTCACCTCCCCGGCAACGGTACCTGAAAAGAGCTTGATTTCTACTATGCAAGTTTATTCTTGTAGACACGTGTTGGGCCTCCAAGCGCAGAGTTTTGTAGGACAACAACAATTTTCCCTCAAGTGGATGACCTAAGGTTTATCAATCTGTGCGAGGCGTAGGATGAAGATAGTCTCTCTCAAGCAACCCTGCAATCAAATACAAGAAATCTCTTGTGTCCCCAACACACCCAATACGATGGCAAATTGTATAGGTGCACTAGTTCGGCGAAGACATGGTGATAAAGGTGTAGTATGGATAGTGGATATGAGTTTTTGTAGTGTGAACAATAAAAAAGGTAAGGTAGTAAATAGTAAACAGAGCACAAAAGGTATTGCAATGATGGAAAATGAGGCCTATGGTGCATACTTTCACTAGTGCAATCTCTCAACAACGCTAACATAGTTGAATCATATGATTATCCCTCAAAGTGCAATAAAGAATCACTCCTGAGTTCCTATTAGCGGAGAACAAAAGATAGAAATTGTTTGTAGGGTACGAAACCACCTCAAAGCTATTCTTTCTGATCAACCTATCCTAGAGTTCGTACTAAAATAACACCATATGATGCATATCAACCAACTCTAATGTCACCTAGATACCCCAATGTCACCGCGAGTACCCATGAGTTAATTATACGATATGTATCAAACAATTTCAGATTCATACTACTCAATCCACACGAAGAACTACAAGGAGACCCCAGAGTTTCTATCGGAGAAAAGATAATAAAAACGTGCATCAACCCCTATGCATAGATTACCCGAACGTCACCTAGGGAATTCGCAAGTTGAGTGCCATAACATATATCAAGTGAATCAAAATAATACCCCATTGTCAGCACGGGTATTCATATGCAAGACATATATCATGTGTTCTCAGATCTGAACATTCAATCCGACAAGACAAAACTTCAAAGGGTAAAGACTCAATTCATCAGAACAAGTGTAGAGAGGGGAGAAACATCATATGATCCATCTACGTTAACAAAACCAATGATACATCAAGATCATGACATCTCAAGATCGCGCGCACGAGAGAGAGATTAAACACATAGCTACTGGTACAAACCCTCAGCCCCGAGGGTGGACTACTCCCTCCTCAACGTGGTGGTCGCCGGGATGATGAAGATGGCCACCGGAGATAATTCCCCCCTCCGGCAGGGTGCCAGAACGGGGTCCCGATTGGTTTTTGGTGGCTACAGAGGCATGCAGCGGTGGAACTTCCGGTCTAGGGTCTTCCCAAGGGTTTTTGGAATATTTGGAAATTTATAGGGCGAAGAAGGGGTACGGAAGGCCACCAAGGTGGGCACAACCCACCAGGGTGCGCCTAGGGGGCCAGGCGTGCCCTAGTAGTTTGTGCTCCCCTCGGGGCACCCCCAGGTGCTGCTTTGGCCCAATGGTTCTCTTCTGGTCCATAAAAAATCCACACAAAGTTTCGTGGTGTTTGGAGAACTTTCATTTCTACATGAAAAACAACACCACGGTAGTTCTTCTGAAAATAGCGCCAGTCCGGGTTAGTTCCATGCAAATCATACCAAAACCATATAAAATTATTGTAAACATGGCATGAATACTTCATAAATTATAGATACATTGGAGATGTATCAAGCTCGTGCATACCAGGAGGGAGGAAGAGCAGCTAATGGAGCATCTCGAAGACGGTGCCACGCCTCCACCATGATGGTGCAGCCGGAGTTGCAAAGCCTAGGGGGCGCTCGGTGACACGCTGGGGGAGAGGTCCGGCGGTGGCGCGCTGGGGTAGAGGGGGGCGGGCAGCGATGCGCTGGGGGAGGGGTCGGGCGGCGGCCCACTAGGAGAAGGGTCGGACGGTGGCGTGCTGGGGTAGGAGGTGGCTGGCGAGGCGACGGAGCAGCGGTGCTAAAGGAGGAGGCTGGCAGGGCGGCGAAGGACGGTAGCGGTAGCGCGTGGTAGGAAGGGGCAGGCGGCTGGCAGTGGCAGCACGTGGGTATGGAGGGGCAGGCGGCCAGCACCGGAAGCGCGTGGGTACGGAGGGCGGCACTGTGCGAGGAAGGACTGGGTGCGCGTTGATAGGTGGTAGATGGGGTTAGGGGGTGGGCTTTTCTTTTTCTCTACACAAACCAAACCATGCAGCCCGATCAAAAAACGAAAAAGAAAAAGAAAAGCCCACCCCTAACACCATTTACCACCTACCGACGCCCACCCAGTCCTTCCTCACACAACGCCGCCCTTCGTACCCACGTGCTTCCGGCGCCGGCCGCCTGCCCCTCCGTACTCACGCGCCGCTGCCGCCGGCTGCCTACCCCTCCCGACCAAGCGCTGCCGTCACGGGCCTTCGCCACCCAGCCAGCCTCCTCCTTCGGTGCCGCTACCCGTCGCCTCGCCAGCCACCTCCTTCCCCAGAACGCCGCCGTCCGGCCCTTCCCCCAGCGGGCCTCCGCCTGACCCCTCCCCCAGCGCGTCGCCGCCCGGCCCCCTCTACCCCAGCGTGCCACCGTCGACCCCCTCCCCCAGCGCGTTGCCGAGCGCCCCCTAGATTTTACAACTCCGGCTGCACCATCGTGGTGGGGGCATGGCACCATCTTCGAGATGCTCCATCAGCTGCTCCTCCTCCCTCCTGGTATACACGAGCACCATTTCGTCGAGAGGCTCACCATCTTATGTTTTTTAATTCATCTTATAAAAAAGCATAGAAAACTATGTGCCATTTTTGTCATTCACGCAAGTTTAGGTATACCTGCTGCAGAAGTTCAAAAATCTGAAGAAACAAAGCTCAAACCAAGTTCAAAAGTTGTTTCCTTCATAAATTAGTTGTTTTTTATTAATTCGTTGTTATGGACAATACAAATACACATTGTTCCATAGTACATGTGTGTATTGTGATTGTAATTGTGGCTTGGAGTTCAGAAAAAGATAACCAAAAGGTAAAGTAAAAGAACCCAAAAACATTCGGTAGTTCTGGAAGGCTAAAGTTCAGTTCAACATGTTTTCTGTCATCATCTCGTTAAGAACCCTAGAAACGATTCAATGTGTGTGTTAAAAAATAGTTGTCTATATAAAAAAATAAGTACCTCGGCAAAAAGGTGTTCGTATGAGTTCAGACTTGAGAGGCCTTGTAAAATCACCAGTCTTTGGACCTTTACCTATCATTATATTGTAGACTCCCCTAGAAATGTAACTTATGTAGTCCCCTGGTAACTCAACTAGATTAATAACTCTCCACATTCCATGTAAGTCCAGTATAAAAATTGACACGAGGGATGTTATATATGGCATTTTGCAAAGTTCTAGACAACTCCAGTGCTCAATTTTCTGTTAGTTTATATTGCATTTATTTTGGAGAAACAGAAACTTCCTTTGCTTCGAAAAATGAAGGATAATCTTTAGATCTTTGATCATTGCCCCATCTACCCCAGCACGCCGCCCTACCCCACCATGACTCCTCGCCTCCACCACGGGATCCCGGCCCAGCAGGCTCCACGAAGCATGTCTCGCCATCCCACCTCCTGGCAGGATCTGCTGCCTCGCTTTCATCAAACGTCGTCGCCTCTCCACCATGTCTCCTCCCTCAACCCCTATCCGGTTCTAGCGACCTCCACCAGGATGTGCGTCGGTCTCGCCATGCCATGTGGTAATGAAGATGTGTTCTTTGTGTGGTGAAGATTTTTATAGTAAACTATGCAAAAGTTTGAAAAGTACCATCAGTTCAACTTGCAAACCATAGCAGTTCTATAATGCAACATGCATCAAACTAAAAAAATAGAAACCATGTCTTGAAGCAAAAAAATTCACATATGGTTTTCCAAGTTCAGTACGCGAGCTATCACCAGTTCATGAAAAACACATATAACAGTACGGTGTATGTACAAAAAATAC
Source organism: Triticum timopheevii (assembly GCA_963921465.1). Taxonomy (NCBI): domain Eukaryota; kingdom Viridiplantae; phylum Streptophyta; class Magnoliopsida; order Poales; family Poaceae; genus Triticum; species Triticum timopheevii. Next base: position 251,260,584 of record OY997262.1, on the reverse strand, counting down.
AGATTATCTTTTTATTATACAACATTTCAATATATGGAAAAAATATAGTTGTTCAGCAAAAAGGTTCACTGCCCCAACCGGGGAGGGGGGTTCAATCAGTTTTGTCTTCCTTTTCAAACTGCACATGTGAACTGAAAAGTTGTAGGAATGTGAAATGAAGACGTTGTTGAGAAAATTAGGAATAGTTTGGGTGCCACGGTAGTACTCACTGTGGTTGGCAGCACCTCCTTTATGTTGACTAGAATACACAATAAGAAGGTGGTAGCAATGTGAAAGGAGTTAAGCTTTTATTTGATTTCCAATTCGGTTTATAAATTTATGTTGTAATCTCAAACAAGTTGTTTTGAGATTATTATTATTGTGAAGGAGTTAAGCTTTTATTGGATTTTCAGTTCAGGTTTATAAATGGAATATATTTATGTAGAATTCAATGGTTTGAGATTAGATTTGTACTATTTGTTCATGGAAAAGGAATCTGCTCTTCTCTTTGTTGAAATTACAATATGTAGTTTTGCTCTCAACATTGCAGTTCCACATGTTTGTTATATAATTTATAAATATAAATACCCAACTTCTTATTGTGCACTTGGTGTCACCCTATTCTGGGCGTTTATCACCTACCCCTCCTCCTGTATCATATTCTACCTACACATCTCCTTGTGCTGTTGTATGTAGTTCGGCTGCTCCCCCTCCCTCATGATCCTATGTGCTAAGTCGAGCCACCATTTTTTGGTCGGCTGAGGTTGGAGGATGGTCCAGATGCTGTACGCTCCTGTGATCTCCTCCATCTTCAAGGTCACACCATGTGCACCGTCCTCAGTCCAACCCCATGGCATCAAGGTGGTCGAGTTCGTCGCGAGCAGCAGTCAATAGTTGTGGGCTTCTACTTTCCTCCGCCTAGGTCCTTTCCTATGGTGGTGCAAGAAGTTCGTGGCTAGCCAGCCGTGTTGTGTATTCTTATCAGTTCATAGTCGAGAAGACGTGTATTCTTATCAGTTTGTGTATCTAGTCGGCCGTGTTGTGTATTCTGGTCAGTTCGTGTGTGTATTGTGTTGCCCTCAAACTGTATGAGAGGCAGCCCATGGAGCCTAGGAAGTCGCCGATCTGGTCGAGGCATGCTTCTATTCTCTATTTTCGGTAGCACAAACATTTGAAAGTTCGAATGCCAGACCCCATGAAGTTCTCCTTGACAAAACCTCATCTCTCATATTTGTTCCTATTTTTGTAGGTTGCAGCAGAAACAAGATGCACAAGTTCATCTTTTGTATGCTTTTCAGTACATCTACTTCCTGATGGTGAGTCCTATTTCCTTTGTGTTTCCATCTTCATATATAGCACAAACAAGTGCTTGTGGTTATGCTTCAGAATGAGCACCATACTGCCTCTTGGTTTATCAATTTTGTAGAAAGTTCTCCGGGATTTTTTTATGTAGAACTGATGCTAACTTCATAATTATATAGATCATGCATGATATCCAATGAGGCATCAATTAAAGGAATTTCCAGTACAGAGAGGCAAATACACATGATTCCTATCTAATAGATGCTAATGTTCTGCTTAGCACATTGCTAGTAGTTGTATCAGTTATCTTTCTTTTGGAGTTATGTAATTAATAAATAATTAAGAGGGACGGCGCACTGTCAGAACTGCTCACCGCCCCCACGCGCGGTTTCTTTCCTCATCCCTTGCGTGTATGCCACCACAACTGCTACAAATTCTTGTGTGAGTTGATGTTCCCTACTCCGGAAGTGTCACCACTGTCGTGACCTTGATACATCCATTTTGCGTCATGTTTACCTATTGTTATTCATGTTGTTTTAGTGCATAATAATGTTTTTTGGAGTAATTCTAATGCCTTTTCTCTCATAATATGTAAGGTACACACAAAGAGGGAGAATTCCGGTAGCTAGAAATCTGGACCTGAAAAAGCTACGTCATGCCACCTATTCCGCACAACTCCAAATGAGCTAAAACTTCAAGATAATTTTTTATGGAATAAATGAGAATTATTTGAGCCAATAAGTACCAAAGGGGGCCCACCAGGTGGGCACAACCCACCTGGACGCACCAAGGAGCCCAGGCGCGCCCTGGTGGGTTGTGCTCCCCTCGGCCCACCTCCAGTGCCCCTCTTCTGGTACATAAGTCATTTTGACCTAGAAAAATAAATAAGGAAAGTACCTTCAAGACGAAGCGCCGCCGTCTCGAGGCGGAACTTGGGCAGGAGCACTTTTGCCCTCTGGCGGAGCGATTCCGCCCGGGGAACTTCCCTCCCGGAGGAGGAAATCATCGTCATCATCATCACCAACAACTCTTCCATCTTGGGGAGGGAAATCTCCATCAGCATCTTCAACAACACCATCTCCTCTCAAACCCTAGTTCGTCTCTTGTGCTCAATCTTTCTACCGGAACAATAGATTGGTGCTTGTGGGTGACTAGTAGTGTTGATTACATCTTGTAGTTGATTACTATATGGTTTATTTGGTGGAAGATTATATGTTCAGATCCATTATGCTATTTAATACCCCTCTGATCTTGATCATGATTATCATTTGTGAGTAGTTACTTTTGTTCTTGAGGTCACGAGAGAAATCATGTTGCAAGTAATCATGTTGATGATATGTATGTTGTGATTCCCTTAGTGGTGTCATGTGAACGTCGACTACATGACACTTCACCATATTTGGGCCTAAGGGAATGCATTGTGGAGTAGTTATTAGATGATGGGTTGCGAGAGTTACAGAAGCTTAAACCCTAGTTTATGCGCTATTCTGTAAGGGACCGATTGGATCCAAAATTTTAATGCTATGGCTAGAATTTATTCTTAATACTTTTCTCGTAGTTGCGGATGCTTGCGAGGGGGTTAATCATAAGTAGGAGGTTTGTTCAAGTAAGAACAACACATAAGCACCGGTCCACCCACATACCAAATTATCAAAGTAGCGAACATAAATCGAACCAACATGATGAAAGTGACTAGATGAAATTCCCGTGTACCCTCAAGAACACTTTGCTTATCATAAGAGACCATTTTGGCCTGTCCTTTGCCTCAATAGGATTGGGATACCTTGCTGCACTTTTGTTACTACTACCGTTACTTGATTGTTACAAATTATCTTGCTATCAATCTACTCTGTTACTTACAATTTCAGCACCTCCAGAAATTACCCTGCTGAAAACCACTTGTCCTTCTGCTCCTCGTTGGGTTCAACACTCTTACTTATCGAAAAGGCTACAATTGATCCCATATACTTGTGGGTCATCAGACCTCCCCCAGCTAGCCCCCACGGCTTGCCTCAATGGTGCCCCCGAGCCGGTCTAGAACCACCACAACGTCGAACACCGTTCCCATATATATGTGAGGTGCTCGCGTGTTGGGGTGTTGCATCTCCGGTGAGGTCGCTGTAATGCACCAGCTCCACCACACTAACCTCATCTTTTGTTTATCTTCTATATGACCTATAGGAGTTCTCCGGTGGCAGTTCAACAAAATTTGCTGTAAGTTTCTTTCTCATAGATTTTTAATCAATATATTTCTTATTGATCCTCACACATGTGGTTAACAGAAAAATGAAGTTCAAAAACATCATCGGGGCCGGTTCATGGATCCTCGCACTCTTGTTCATGGTTCGGTTTGTGTGTGTTACTCCACCATATATAATTTTCTGTTTAGTTCTTATTTTTGTTTAGTCCAATATATAATTTTAGTTAAGTCCAATATACAGTTTTAGTTTAGTTCAATATCTTGAGTGTCATCTTTTTCTGCCATGAACTCATGATATAACATGAGCAGCTAAAGTTCATTCTGAATATGTTGATACTAAACCAAAAGTTGGCTCTAAACTCTCATATTCGTCTTAACAATTGACATGTCTGAATATGTTGCTGTCGCCGTGCTAATTTCCTTCTGCGACCTCGTTGATTCCCCGCCTTCAAACTGCTCACTCAATCCCCTGCATGGACCAACGCCGACGGTGGGCTGTACCTTCCACGCGCAGCCATGTGACCGTGTAGATTCACGTCTTCATTGAGTCGCTCACGGCGCATATGTGTGTGATGTGTTCGTGCATGCGTGGTCGCGGCCATGCTTGGCATTTCGGCATTGTCTGTGTGTGGTCTTGCGGGCGTGTCACCTCAAACGCATCCCAGGATGATGCATGAGTTGCTGAGGAAACGCCCAAGCCTGTGGCCTCTCGACCACAACTTCGTCTCATGGAAGCTATTGGATGTGGACAGCCAGTACAAATTAAAGTCTACATGGCTCATCGAGGACGAAAAGAAGAGGAACTCAAGTGGTTTCTCTGTGAAGGGCAGAAGACATTGTGCTCTGAACATGCTTGTTGATATGCCCATGAGAACAGGTACATTTTTCTACAGATTTTTGTGTTGCTAACAAGGGCTACACAACTTGTATTTTTACAAGTTGAACTTAAGTGTATCCTCTATAAAGTTCGTGGATGTGTGGATGTTCTTTTGACATTGAACTGTTAAGTGCTTGCAGAATCTGAAGTGTTGATCCATCAACATTCGCAGCTTCGCACCTCATTGTTGTATGTTATGTGTTTCAAGTGCTCAATGAAGTTTATGTTCTGAGGTCATGTATAACTACCTAGGCGTTCATGTATTACTAACCAGTAAGTACACCTGTTACTTCTCTCGCTCGTCTGTGCTAGTGGTGAATAGTTCAAATTCTTGGTAAATTTTGAAACGTTCAAATTGATAAACGTGGTAAGTTCAAACGAAAAATAAACGAACCCTTAGCCAATTTCACTGAGGAAAAAATAGGGAGTTCATGTATTACTAGTGCTCTCTCTGCTATCCTTACTATTTGTCCCTTTCCATTTTGGTGATGTCCACAGATTGACAAAAAAATGTAGTGGAGAGTTCATGTATTACTAGCACATGAGTTCAAACAATAAAACGGGAAAGTTTAAACAAAAAATGATCTTCACGGACATGAGTTCGTACTGAACAATGCTCAGTACAAACCCGCAAAAGAGCTCAGTTCGTACTATCATTTGCGAACAGTGATGAAACAATGCTCAGTACAAACCTGCTCAACGAAAATTTGAGTTAAAAAAACATGAAAAATATTTTTGTTTTTGAAGAAATATCATTCTGTTCAATGATATAAATCATGAAAAAGTTCGGTGACTATGATACTGTAAACCATTGAAAAGTTTGTGAAAACACGCTTAGTACAAACTCATACAGACATCAGTTCCAGTACTCTTTCTTTGGAACCTTCCAAATTACTCTGTGAAAAATACATCAGTACAAACGCACTCCTACATCAGTACAAGTACTCTGTTTTTTCTGACAGGAAAGGAACACAACGGGTCTCATCATATTCAAAATTACTCTTCAATTGTTGCAAATTTGAGAAAACGTTCAACATGACTAAGTTTCACATTTTTTATATCTTTCCAACGGTATATTATTTGCACCATTTCGACAAACCTTTTAAAAAATCGTGTTCGAAATAATTTGACCGTATTCGAATTCAAGTTTAAATCTTAAGGAATTAGAAAAACATTTCTATATGAAAAAGTTACGCATTTTCCATAGCTTTCCAACGCCATATCATTTGCGTCAATATGATAAACGGTTTGCAAAAAAACATGAAAATACGTTTCACCCGGAATTTCATCATTTTTTAAATTACTTTTAAATCATATAAAATTTGAAAGAAAAAAACAGTAGATATATGAAAGAAGCGGATTCACTAGCTTTCCAATGCCATCTTATTTGCTCAATTCCGACAAACCGTTTGAAAATTAAGTCCAAAATACGATTCACGTTTTCGGTTATGAAAGAAATGTTTTTTCCAAAACTGCTCTTAAACCATAATGATTTTGCAAAAACGTTAAATATACTTGTAATATAGTTGTCAAGAGCTTTCCAACGATATATTACATGCCCCGTTCCGATAAAAATAAATAGCAAAAAAATTTGGAACTAAAGAAGACAATTTTCAACGGAAATGAAAGTGTCAGTTCAGCCGCTCGAATTCATCAGTTCAACCAATCGAATACATCAATTCAAGTAGGATAACAGAATAATATTCTGTTACGCGAAACAGAATAACCCAGATGTACACACACACACACACACACACACAGGAAAAACCACCTAGGGGTAGTTATCCCACCTATCTAATATACTACCATGTGGTACTATATATATGAAAATGCCATCTATTGGCATGTTTCCTTATCTATAATCACTACATATATGTAGAAGCGATACATATTGAACCCATGACAACCAATAATGTATGAAAGCATCGCTAATAGACAATCTGAGTTAGGGCGGCCAACTTGGGCTTCGGCGTGTCGCCTCCGGCTGGACTGACGAGCGACTCGCGATGGGGGAGGCGGCTACGGCTCTGCGTCTGTTGCGGCGCAGCGGCGGGAGCTTCATGGGCTTGATCTGGGCCCGGCTAGGCAGTTGCCCTGGTGTGCTCCCGCCGCTGCGTCCGGTCTGCTACTGCTTGAGCCGGTGGAGATGGTCCCCCCCATGGCTGCGGTACTACCACCCCTGTCTAAGGTTGTTCCGTCTTGGTTCGGCCGACCTCACAGTGTTTGACATGGTGAGACATTGATGAGGACTTCACGACTTTGTTGGCGCATATTGGTGGGCGGCAAGCGAGGCGGAGCCGATGGTTGGTCTAGGGCTATGGTTGTGGTTGTGGGTGGGGGTGGGGGTGGGGGGGGGGGGGTTGGGAGAAATCCCTGTCGGTTCTTGCTGGCACCGACGCGGTGACGCCTGTGGGCGCCGCCGACCTTCTTGAAGGGCGTCGGGTGTACCGCCTCCCCACTCTGCTCTGTGTACTAGGAGAAATCCTAGGACCAATCCGGGCAGCAGCAGCGTCGTCGTCGTCGTCATAGTCCTTTTTTTTACGGAGTATCATAGTCCTTCTTGAAGGTGTTGCTTGGTACATGACAATTTGAACGCACAGGAGCGCGGTGGGAATCTTTCGGAGGACACATCGGTTGGGGGAAATCGCCGCTTTCATCGATCTGGCGCTGTTGGCATTTGATTATCTTGTTTTCTCTTTTGGACTTGAACGTGTTGTTTGCCCCAGCGATGGTCCCGCAGTTATATCGGATGGTTGCTATATTAATATAGCGGGGCGAAAGCCTGTTTCGAGAGTGAGTATTTAATTGATAAAACAAAAAAGGAGAAAGATTATGAAAACTACGTTATAACGACTCGGAGTTTGAGCGTCGCCTCCATAGCCTTCAAAAATTTATGAAACACCCTTCATGCATGTTTTGAAGGTCGCAGATATCGCGACTCTGCGAAAGTTGCTTCTAGGATATAGTCCATTTTGTGTGAAGAATTTAGGGATGGGGACAGCACATTTGGTGTGAAGAATTTAGGGATGGCCGGCCTGGGCTAGGTAGGAAAGCTAACCTACCCAACCGAAAGTCAGCACGCCTGAAGCCAACAAGAACTGGCCCAAAGCCCACCGCCTAGGACAAGAAAATCTGCTAGAACCGAAACAACAACGAGATTGCAGTCCGACAGACGGGCACAATCCATCCCAGAATGCAGCAACCAATCAGAAAAGTCAGATTTCAGAAGCTAGAAGTCAGTACACCTAGGATTTAATCCCCCAAAATATCATCGCAGCGAGCCGGCCTCCGCCTCGCAGTCGACGCCGCGGCGGAATGCGGCGACCTAACGACGCCGGCAGCGGCGGCGACCCGGGCGACCGGATGCGCGACGACGATCCCGCCGAGTCCTCCCGCGCGTTCGACGACGGCGGCGATGACGACCCTCAGCAGCCCACGCCGACGCGGGCCTCCTCCGGCGACTCGCTGTGGCAGTGGCGGAGCCAGGGCCTCTCCGAGGTGGTTCTCTCGTGGTCGGTGGACCAAATCCTCAACAAGGACCTACTCCGCGACAAGGTAACGACGAGCCCTAACCCCCCCTTCCTCTCGATTTGCTGTCTGGCTTACTTGGTGTGGGTTGCGAATGACGAACCCTAACCTCCGCGTGGATCTGAAGAAACATTTTAGTAGTAGAGTTCTCCATTTTTTTAGGGGAGCATAGAAGCACATTCATTTTGTGCCCTACGAATGGAAAATCTGCAATAGAACTGTGAGAAATCAAAATGCTTAAAGTGCCTTAACAAAGGAAGCCTAGTTGCTATGCTGTTTATTAGTTATATCAACTGTGGTTTTGCCAATCGCCAAAAAAACGCACACTATGGATTCATGGAATGAAATGTCATTACAGGTGTCCAAGATCCCAGAGACATTTAACAGCATGGAGCAGTACATGACATCGTTTTTCGGGCCACTTCTAGAGGAGGTCCGGGATGATATGTCTTCAAGCATGGAGGACATCTCTGGAGCTCCATATGCAAAAGTGCTATCAGTCAATGCAGTGAAAAAGGGGAAAGGACTGTATGAGATCAAGCTCGACAGATGGATGGGGGTGTCTGGTTCTGGGACTGATGGATATAGGCCGAAAGCAGCAGATGTGCTACTTATTTCAGAAACAAGACCAGCAAATAAATCTGATATTCTCAAACAGTCCAAATCCTGTGTCATCGTATGGATTAATAAGGTCCAGGGCAATAAGATCACCGTCAAGGCATCACGATGGATGGAGACTGGGGCTGATGGAGATGAACGGCAGCAAATGGGTGTTAACAAGTATGAGAAGTTGTACACCGAAGAGTTGGATAAGTCATGGGAGATACTGGATCAAGAAGCAACGGCTCTGAAATCCGGAAACTCATCTATCAATGAAGAAATCAGAAAAGAACCACCAAAAGGTAGAAAGCCCCTTGAAAAGTGTAGTGATCTGAAGGAACTAAATGAAACAGGGATGTGTGGAAATTCGTCAAGACGATGGTCCTTCTATGCTATGCATCTAACTAATATGGTAACATATGATCGTGTTTGGGTTGTGCTCCGAAGGGGTCTGACAATGGATACAAAAGTCATTCTGAACATGCTGGGCAAAAACAACAATGTAAGTCTTTCAGTTTCAGTGTTTCCTCCCATTATCAATTTGCACTGCTCAGGCGATTAAACTGCTTTGGCATGTACAAAATGCATATGGTATATTCATGTGATAATATGTACGTGTTTGGAGGTACCTAAGGATCATCAAGTGACATATCTTTTGTACCATGTGAATGAACTGCATACTTTGTTACTAGTTAATCTTAACTTTTTTTTTTGCGAGAATGGAAGAATGTGTTTATTCACTTACATGCTATTTAACTAAATGTGGAGCCTTTGTGTTACAGTACTCATAAATTTGCATAATCTTGTCGAATAATTGATATATGATATATGGATATCAGAATTTGTAAAAGATTACTTCCCAGGTCATGCAGTATGGTCAGTGTCATCTTCATAATGTTGTTTGGTTGGTGTCTGGTTTAGCTGTACATGTTGTGACTTATTGTATCTCATCCCTATCATTACGTTGCCGCCATTTAATTTAATGTCACGGCCTTCATTTGCATTATCTTTTTTTACTTAAGTAGCTAGAGATGTTCTTATTGTAAAAGTTGAATGTGATGTATGCTTTGTCTTTCTGTTCCACATTTCTCTCCTTTGTTTACATATTCCCTCTATGCAACTGTTGTGATTTTGCATTCTGTATTCAATGCTGATTTTTTTCTTTCATATTGACGCTGCAGGCTATTAGACATTGTAACTACTGCAGCAATAAATCACATGAGGAAATTAAGGATGATCTCTGCAATTTTAAGCTGAATGTCTCACAGCTTGATGCAATAGCAAGTTGTATTTCAGCAAGTAATTGTTGTCATAGATCTTCTGTGGGGCTAGTTTGGGGCCCGCCTGGCACAGGTAAAACTACAACACTTGCAGTAACGTTACACATGCTTCTGATGAAGAAACAGAGAATTCTTGCATGTGCTCCAACCAACATGGCTGTCTTGCAAATAGCTTCTCGTCTTATTGGGTTGATTGAGGACTTCTCTCTAAGCCATCATTACTCCTTTGGTGACATCATTTTATATGGCAACAAGGACCGTCTGCACATTGGCAAGGAGTTGTCAAAAATATATTTGGATGATCGTGTCAGGAAGTTGCTGAGGTGCTTTAACCGAGAAGTTGGGTGGAAGCATTGCGTGGATTCTGTCCTAAAATTCCTAAAACATTGCACTTCTAGGTACAAACTGTCCCTAGATATACAAGCAAGCAGTGACGAATGCAGCCCTACTTTTAAGAAGTATTTTACAAGTAACTTCAGCAGTTTAGCAAAAGAATTGGTAGCTTGTATTGATACATTCTTCGACCATCTTCCAGCGGATACCCTAGGCAAGAACTTTGACAAGATGATATTTGTGAAAAGTTTGGTCAATAAAGTGCAGCAGTTATTCTGTGCAGATGATCTCTCTGATGATTATCTTTTTACAATCTTCAAGCCCTCCGATGAACTTTCTGACCCTTCTATTGGTCATCATGACCTGACAGATGATGCAACCGAGGATCTTCCTGACCATGACATCTCTCTAGATAACCCTTCGGAGATAAACTCTATGTGTATTAAAACCCTGATGGATCTTTCGAAAATGCGGTTTCCTTGTGAAGAGAATGAATCTTCGATCAGGGACTTGTGTTTGAAGCAAGCAAAACTCATATTTTGCACTGCTTCTGGTTCATTTGAGTTGTTCAGGCTGCAAGGTGTGATGCCTATAAGCATCTTGGTTATTGACGAGGCAGCACAGCTAAAAGAATCTGAATCACTGGTTCCTCTCTTGCTTCCAGGAATAGAACATGTTTTACTAATTGGGGATGAAAACCAGCTATCATCATTGGTAAAGAGCAAGGTATGTTTTATTTATAAGAATTATAAGAATGTGTGTCATATTCTGTTATCATAGCATATGTTACTGATAATTATTTCCAGACTTCGTTAGTTGCTGATACTTTCTACTTACTGCTACTTGCTAGATTGCTAAAGATGCTGACTTTGGACGAAGCCTCTACGAGAGATTGTGTACAATGGGTTACACCAAGCACTTGCTGGAAGTACAATATAGAATGCACCCTTGCATTAATAAATTTCCGAATGCCAACTTTTATGGTAACCGAATTTTGGATGGTCCCAGTGTCAAACAGAAAGATTATACCAAGAATTATCTCTCTGGAAGTATTTATGGTGCTTATTCATTCATTCACATTGAAAATGATATGGAAATGCTTGATGACCTTGGCCAGAGTTCAAAAAATATGATTGAGGTTGCTGTAGCAGCCAATATCATCGAAAGACTTGCGAAAGGTATATCCAAATCTTCACCTATCACATGTCATGTTGGATGAAAATAAGTTACTGCTAAGCTTCATGATTTGAATAAAGCTAATTGCTGTCTCTATAAAACTACTGTAGAATGCTGGGAGAAGAGGCAGAGAACCAGTGTTGGTGTAATATCTCCGTATACTGCGCAAGTGATGGCAATGCAAGAAAGAATTGGAAGAAAGTTTGAGAAGCATGAGTTTCTGTCTGTTACAGTAAAATCTATCGATGGATTTCAAGGTGGTGAGGAAGACATAATATTAATTTCAACAGTTAGGTCCAACAAAGATGGGAAAGTAGGTTTTCTCTCTGATGCTGGAAGAATTAATGTGGCTTTGACAAGAGCAAAGTAAGATTTCTTAATTTGGTGATATTCAAGAATTAGTTTACACTGCATTTTCATTTACATATCTCTGTATTTTTGCCACAGGCACTGCCTTTGGATCCTTGGAAATGGAGCCACTTTGCTTGCAAGCAATTCAGTATGGGCAGAATTAGTCAATGATTCGAAAAAACGTGGTTGTTTCTTTGATGCTCTCAAGGACAAGCATTTAGCAGAAACAATGAGGGTTGCAATCAAGGTAATACCCTTGTGATATATACATGTTTATCTTGCCTAACAGTGTGTGATGGTTTCCCTCCAACGCAAATCACATGGAGTTAAATCTACAGCTACTTACTACATCCTTTAAGTCGCATTCTTTGTCCATTACTCCTTATGGCTACTCATTTGAGGACAGACAGGCAATTGCTATGCAAATGTAAAGGCATAATGAGCGTCAGTGACTTGATGCTCTTGGCGGAGCACTGGCGCCATGTGGGCCCTACAGAGTGGTGCCAATGGCGCCTACCGCTAATCTTGTTACAACACTGCTCTGCCACGGTTCGGGGGAACCCAATTTCCTAAAATAACCCAAATTAGGAAAAGGAAATGTAATTTAGCATGTATGAAAGCTTGAACTAGGATGGATATGCTAAGTGCTAACTAATTTATTGTCTCTGATCCAGTGTTCAGTCACATTGTGTTATTCAGCAGAAGTATCCTTCATAATCTCCTGTATTCTAGACCGTAAAAAGATTTTAGAGGATGAGAAAACTTGTCTTTCAAACCTCTATTCTTCCAAATATACTTACAGTAGTTCTTTTTTTTTGTTCATCAGAGAAATGGCCGCACAATTGATGCAGCTGGAGTGTCATCATGGTTATTAAGGGCAAGAATAAGACAGAGTCAGCTTCCAGGTTCTGGTGGTGCACGGAGCATAAATAATTGTTATAATTGGCAACCAAACGGCCATGATTTGCGACCAAATTCTTGTCACCCAAACAGACCTATTTTTGTACCTTCTAGAGAGGACATTCACAGAACACACTTTCAGCAGCACAGAAGAACCTTTTATGGTGGTGACTACAATAATCAATCACGAGGTATCCCTGCTGATCAATACTGGCCCAACAGGTACAGACCTTCCTGTGACAAACATGGTGCTCCTGAAGGGTTTAGAGGACATGTTGAGCGGCATCCCGAGCAGCACTATCATAGCAGAACTGATCAAGAACCCTTGTGCGGTACTTCTCGAACAGCCAATGGCAGGTTTACTCCTGGATCAGTTCGGAGGACAGAATCACACAACCAAACTAGTATTCTTGGTGCATGGCAGCAACATTCAGGAGATCACTGCAACAGGGACTTTCAGAACAGGACTGGTTATCCGTTACGGCCAGCTTCTTCGCAAAGAAGGTTCAGTTCATATGGAAATGCTGATCCTCACCTTTGGAGTATGAACAAAGAGAAGCGGCTCGGTAATCATCCACGAAGAGCACCATACACATACAGGGGGCAAGCACCCCACCAGGGAGTTGGTGGCCGAGGTAGAGACGTGCCTTCATTTCATGAGAGAGCAACTAGGGGTGTCCGGCATGAGCATGCCAATAACAATCCGATGAAAGAACCTCATTGTTGGGGGCAGAATAGCAGTTCTGAAGCTGTGTCCCATGATTTGCCAGTTACTGAGCAACGAGGGGTGAAAAGAGACTGGCGCAAGGCAGAAGCGTCAGATTCACCTCACCAAGACAACTTAAAAATAAGACTTGCTGTCGAGAGTGCAGATGAACCTCACTGTGAAGCGCAGGAGGGCAGCTCTGGAGCTGCATCCCACAGACTTGCAGTTCCTGAGCAGCCTGAACGAGAGGGATGTAAACCAGAATCATCATATTCACCCCGGCAGGACAACACACTAGTGAGGCCCGAAAGTTCAGATCAACCGCATGGTAAACCGCAGGATACCAGTGCCGGAGCCGCTCCCTATGAATTGCCTGCTCCTGATCAGCCTGAGATGAAACAAGAGGAGTGTGAAGCAGAACCGCCAGTTTCATCCCGCCAGGACAACACAGAAGCAAGCCCCGAAAGTTTAGATGAACCGCACTGTCAGTCAGAGGACACCTGTTCTGGAGCCGCTAGCCCCCAACTGCCTGTTCCTGAGCTGGGACGCATGGATATAGACTCGTGCGAAGCAGAAGCAATCATTATACCTGACATTAACATACCACTTGAACTGCCTGCTCCTGATCAGCCTGAGATGAAACAAGATGAGTGTGAAGCAGAACTGCCCGTTTCATCCCGCCAGGACAACACAGAAGCAAGCCCAGAAAGTTTAGATGAACCGCATTGTCAGTCGGGGGAAGCCGCTACCCTCGAACCGCCTGTGCCTGAGCTGGGACGCATGGACATAGACTCGTGCGAAGCAGAAGCAACCGTTATACCTGACATTAACATATCACTGGAGAGCGTAGAAGCAGATAGCTAGATAGACCCTGAAGTTTGATATATGCTGCCTGTCCTATATTTTTTCCTGTGTATAGGCTAGTCATATCATCTTCCCTTCTCATCTACGTATATCGCCAAAAGGATAACCAGTATAAACATGCAGCGTGATTGTTTGCGTAGATAGATATTTTGATGGCTGTGGTGGGCAGTCCGGAAACCTACTTGAATTTTTGTTTGTAGCCGGAGAAATAACAGAGTGACTGAGTTTCAGGGCGGACCATGTCATGTGACTTGTGACATACTGCTGTTCTGTTGATGCTTTTTCAGGCTTCAGCTGGTTTGGGAGTGGAGGTTGTCGGGCTGACTGGCTGTAATCAGCCATCTTTCCCGGGCGGCTCAACTCAAGTGGACGGGCTGCTTAGGCGCAGGCGTGCAGCCCGCCGCTGCCGCTATGGTACCGGCGTGTAAGCTCTGCAAGGGGAAAGCCGTGCGGCGGCTGGCGTGGCCAAGGTCAGCGGACTTTGGCACGGCACAGCGGGTAGACAGTCTTCCAGTCTCTCTACTTTATTCGCGCTCCAGAGTTGGCTGTGGGCATTTCGTCGGGTCGCTGATGGCGTGCCAGGCTCCAATGCCACTTTAGCCCATTTGGTCTGCGAGAAGAAAGGCTATCCATGATGGTGCTTTCCAAAGTGCGAGGATCGAAGCGGCGGCGGCGCTCCATGGGCAGGGGTCGGGCCCGATCCGGGTTCGCTGCGGGGGTGCGGCGGTTGCCCTGTGGCGGCGTGGGTGGCGTGGATCCGGCGCGGCCGCCGGCGTGCGAGGTGGAGGGGGGAGTGCAGCAGCGCGACACGGATCTGGCGCGGCCTCCGGAGCGCGAGGTGGAGAGGGGTGTGCAGCGAGATGGCGCAAATCCGGCGCGGGCGTGTGGGGAAGGCCTAGGTGCTCGTCAGTTCGCTGCTCGTCCGCAACTGTTGGCTGCGTTTCGCGCTATGATGCGGTTGCGGTTCGCACTCGGCGGCGTTTGGCGGTGTAGTTGGGTGGCCGCAGTTTGTTTCGGGGCGGCGAGTGCGCTTGTTGTTCTCTGCGCAGGGGAAGTTGTGGGAGATGAATGGCATCCTTGCTCGGTGTTGCATCCTCTTGATGGTGGTTCGGTAAGCTCGACGCTGCTTTGGATGAGAGGACGAGATGGTGGTGGCTGGAGGGAGAGGAATGGCCTTGCTGCGGTTGTTGCATCCTTCGTCGGGAGAGGAATGGCCGGCAGGTGTTGCATCCTCGAGGAGACGAATGGCGTCGTCTTTGGTTGCATCCTTCTGATGGGAGACGAATGGCGCTGCTGGGGGTTGCATCCTTCGTCCAGTGGGGGCCGTGGATGCTAGGTTGGAAGCACGTCGAGCTTACCGAGGAGGTGCGGTTGGTCGTGGAGGCAGGTGTAGTGGTTCGGTGTGTAGGCTGATCGGACCCTAGGTTCGGGCTAGGCAGGTGAGACTGCCGGCGAAAGTCGTACTCCGGTTACGGCCGGAGTCGTCGATGGCGGCGCTTTCACGTGTCGCTCCCTCGTTGGAGGCATCGATGTAGCTGCTCTCATCTTGCCTTTCCTGACGTGCTCCGGAGGAAATCCTTGATCTAGTTTAGATCGAACGATGGCGGCGCTATTCGGCGTCGCGTTCTCTCTTGGGGGCATCGTTCTGGAGGTGGATCCAGTCAAAGGGACCCGTGGCTCTTGTGGATGTGTGTATTGTTTGCCGAAAGGCCTTGTTTATATGGTTTTTGGGTCCGGTTTCCCTTATAAACTGAACCAACTCTTTTTCTCCTGATCAATGAATTTGGTAGATCTACTGCCAACATTCAATAAAAAAGTCCCCTGTCTACACATTTATTTGTCGAAAGGTTCATATCCGAGCTGGAAATGATTAAACAACCCAGTGTGGTTGCGCAGGCAGTTCGTTCATGTGTGGTTCGTCCCAGAACTTGGCATCCCCCTTGTTTGGGAGACGCTAAAATAAATGTTGATGGAGGCTTTTGCAAGGAATGGGAACAGGGCCGCGGCAGCTGCTGTTTGTCGTGATCACAGCGCGGCGTTCTTGGGCTCCCCGGCATGCGTCGAGGCGCTAGCTTGCAGGAAGCTTTGGCTCTGGCGCAACATCTCTCATTAGAAAGACTGTTATTTCACGGGACAATAAGCAGGTGGTGCAAGAACTTTCAGAAGGTTTGCATGGTCGTTTCAATGCCATCACTAGGGAGATTAGAGCAACTCCAACGCGCCGACCCAGACCCATTTCGTCAGTGCGTGTCTGGTTGGATCGTCGCGGACAGAAAAGTCAGCCCAACGCGCCGACCCAAACGGATGCACGTCCGCTTGCCGATTCATTCGCGCTCAAATTTGAGTCTCATTTGTGTAGGCGCGGACATGGAACGGACGCGTGCGGCGCGCGCCTACTACTCTCCTGGCCGGCCAGTCGGTGGCACAACGACCATCATTTCCCTCGACCTTCCCAAAACCCTCCTGTCCGCTCGCCATGAATGACACGCCGACCCTCGATGCTGCCTCGCAGGGCCGTTTCCAGGAATTTGGGGCCCTAGTGCGGAAAGCAAAATGGGGCCCTAACATTTGAAGAAAAAAAATCATTAAATATAACTCAAGCATAATCACTTAATTATACAATTTAAATTTATGCTATTTAGTACAATTTTTGAAAAATTCTCAAGTAGCAATGCAAATTGTCACAACAAATTTATCAAGAGCACCCCTTTCAGATTGAACATCTTCTAATTTCTATTTCTTCTTACGCTTAAAGGCACAAAATCATACTTTCTTCTAGAACTAGATTGCATGATTGTTTCTGTTTATGAACCAAACAAAAAAATTAATGCGTTTGAATTGATGAACTCACATGAATTATAGGCTTATGACTTGAATAGTACTCCATCCGTTCCATAATGTAGTGCCTATAGATCTTTTCAAAAGTCAAACGTTACAAACTTTGACCATATTTATAGAGAAAAATAGATACATCTAGAATATCAAATACACATCATTGGATACGTCATGAGTTATATTTTCATAATATACATGTTTGGTATTGTAGATGTAGACAATTTTTTCTATACGCTTGGTCAAAGTTGGCAAAGTTTGACTTTCAAAAAAATCTATATGCTCTATATTGTGAAATGGAGGGAGTAAGAATTAGATAGAACCTTGATTTTGGACTTGGACCACAGGACGAGCAACCGTTGGAAATCTTGAATCTACTATGACAATTTCTGAACTTCAACAACTAGAATTTTTTTTTGTTCCAACACATATTAGTGAAATCTTAATACAACTTTGCAGTTTGTATAATAATTATAAGGAAAAAAGGAGGAGCTTAGGGCACCGCCTGGCCTTCTGTTCGGCGGCGTCCGGCGCTCGCAAGTCCAGTGCAATTTCGCTTCCACCCGTCTCCTGGCTGCAAAACAATCGCCGCCGAGCCGCTGAAGCGAAAAGATGGATCGCCTGGACGAGATGGAAAGTGAAGCCATTACTGAATAGGGAACAACGGAAGTCACGGAACGTACGTACACGTACTGCGCTGGCCGTCGTTTCATTTACGACCGCTCGGGTCGATCCACGCACGGCTTGAGACCTTGAGCTGACCAGGCCCAACACGACGAAAACGAGTGCTTCAGCGATATAACCACACGTGGAGTTGATGGAGACGAGGATGTGTTACCGAAATTCCTTCCCTTTAGGAAAAGTACATCTACGTTGGAGCGGTGTGGAGGCACAATGCTCCCAGGAAGCCACTAACGCCACCGTATTCTCCTTACGCTCTCGCACATTGCAAGATGTCGTGATTCCACTAGTGGTGCCTTTGAAGGCGGAGACCGATCCTCCAGCGCCGCCGGGACCACCTGCTCCCGCCTCCTGCTGCTAGCAGCTCTGCTTAGCGCGCTTCGCTGTGAAGCGCTACCCCACCGCCGACCAGGCCATCCCTCCACCCCTCCACATATACTGTTCTTCTCCACCGACTACCGAACCACTCCGCACCAGAACCAGTTAACCCTTGTACACCTCTCCATCCGCGACTCCACTCCTGCGTCTTCCCATCTCCGTCTTGTTGCTATTTAGGGACTCACCGTCGTCCACCACCTTGGATGCGCTCGGTGCAGCATGGTTAATGTGGTCAACAAAAGAGAGTCATCGGAAGAGGACTACATGGAGAGGCTGACAGTGGGGACGCACCAGGTCCATGGACGCACGCATGCAACCGCCTCCTTATTACGCGAAAATAAAATTATTCCTCCCCAAAAGCTGGGACCCACCACGTATATCTTTGCACGGAAGGAAGTGCCTCCTTATTCCTGCCACTGACAGCTAGAACCCACCAGCTACATGTTCGCACGCAAGGAAGTGTGTCCATATTACGAAAAAAAAATGATCCTTTCCCTTGACAGCTGGGACCCACCGGCTATATCTTCGCATGCAAGGAAGTGCCACCTTACCTCCCTGACAGCTGGGACCCACCCGGTCGAACCGTACGTAGGGTTGTCTGTCTGGTCGCAAACGTGTACGTACATACTGGTCGATCGGTCTGTCTGCAGGCTGCAGCGATGAACCGTGGACAAGTAAGGAAGGGCACGTGTCATAGTAGAGGCGCGGACGTAGCATGTCACGCAGTCCCGTCATATCATGTACACATACGTACAGCCAGGGTGCAAGAAAGTAAATACGGCCACGTACGTACATATAGGCGGGGTCTCAAACGCCTACTCGCGCATATGTACGGCCAGGGCTCGTGTACATGGAGAGGCAGCGGAGAGCAGCGATGGCGTCCTATTCATCGGCAGCCAATCGGCGGGATCGGAACGGAAAAACTGTGCCGTGTTCATTGGGAGGCAAC
The DNA here is from genome assembly GCA_963921465.1 of Triticum timopheevii. Taxonomy (NCBI): domain Eukaryota; kingdom Viridiplantae; phylum Streptophyta; class Magnoliopsida; order Poales; family Poaceae; genus Triticum; species Triticum timopheevii. Next base: position 251,241,648 of record OY997262.1, on the reverse strand, counting down.
AGAATGCGTCATGTTCATCGGGAGCCAACCGACTTGGATGGAACAGCAGAAAACGAGTCCTGGCGTACCACAGAACGGAGGAAACGGCCTTCTGATCGACCGCCTATCCTGTTCACCGTGAGGGGTCTGGCGTACCACAAAACGGAGGAAACAGACTTCTCTTCGACCTCCTACAGTCGAAATAGGGTCCTGTTGATCGGGAGGGGTGTGGTGTACCGCAAAACAGAGGAAACAAACTTCTCTTCGACCTCCTACGGTCGAAACGGGGGTCCTGTTCATTGTGAGGGGTGTGGCGTACCGCAAAACGGGACTCCACGGGCTACCGTTCATCCACCGTCTACTGCCTCGCTCCAGCCTCCACGGGCTACTGTTCATCCACCGTCGACCTCCTCGAGCCTCCACCTGCGACTGTTCATCCACGGTGTCTCCCTTCTGCCTCCACCAGACACTCTTCATCCTCAGGCTCCTGTTCATCAAGCCTCCATCGGCTACTGTTCAACCAGCCCTCCACCGGCTACTGTTCGTCCAGCCCTTCACCGGCTACTGTTCAATCAGCCCTCCACGAGGTCCTGTTCATCCAACCCCAACCGGCTCGATCGGGGTCCTGTTCATCCAGCGGCAACGGCCTCTACACCATGGGGTCCTATTCATCCAACCCCCAACAACGCTCACTGTTCATCAAGAGGCAGCAGGTTCGATCGGCTTCAGTTAGCAGCAGTAGCGAAGGAATTGCTCGATCGGGTTCAGTTAACAGCCAGGGATCGATCGATCGCTCAGGTTTAGTAACGCGTAGCCAGTGCAATCGCTCCTGTTCAGTAGGTGAATGCCTCGCTCGAGTTCAGTTAGAGCCCAACGCCTCGCATCCACGCGCATACGTGTACGAGAGAAATGCGCAATCCCTCCGTGCATCGCTCGGCCCCGACCACCCACCGTAACCGGGAACTCCCTGATATTTTCCTCACCCTTGCTTCTACCATGGTTTTTTCCGTCATGGACGGCCCAAAGAATGTCATGCAGCTGCGTCTCCGTCCCGCCCAGGACGAAAAGCCCATTTCCTGTCATGATTTTTTTGTCATAGAAGTAGGAGCCCACAACATCTATGATGATACCGGGTTTTCTCACAATTATCGTCATAGAAGTGTCATAACTCATAAGCATGACAGAAAACAAATTTGTTCAGCCCAAAATGTCACGGATGTGTCTTTTTTTGTAGTGCGGGAAGCCGAGCAGTAGAAGGCTTCAGTGAAGCGGGCCAGCGAGGTGCTGGCCAAAGAAAAAGAGGACGACGAGAATCATGCGGCCTAGGTCAAGGAAGACCTGAAGGGGATTTACGCTCATCGTGACACCCTTCTGGAAGAAAAGGACAAGCTGGCCTCCGAGCTCGCGACGGTGGGTGCGACCTATAAGGAGGACATGACCTAGGCCCGGGTGGATCGCGAGGTGCTTCAACGGGTGAAGCAGATCGCCTCCGGTAAGCCATACTTGCTTCGCTGCATTTTTGGTGACAGCCAATTTGCTCATCTTACGCAAGTCTAGCATTCTTCAGAGGCCTTGAGGGACATGCCGCGGAGTGCCTCAGATGCCGGCGCCTACTTCGCTGCTCATACAAATGCGTTAGAAGAGATGGCCTTCTGGGCCCAATTCCAAGCACCTGAGCATCCGTTGTTATTGAATAATCAGATGAAGCAACTGGCAGAGTTGTTCTGTGTCGCACGGCTGGTGATGCAAGACTCTACATCAACCTCAGGCCTGCCGAGCCGATGTTGACCAGCTTCTTTGTCCTGGTGAACAGGCATCGAGAGGCCATTCCCCAGGTGGAGAAGTGGAAGCGGTCAACCTGTCAGGAGGGGGCGGAAAGGGCATATGTGTCCACAATGGTGCATTTTCTGAAGATCAAGCCGTTGGACATCGCCTCTGGACCTCCAGCGGGAAAGAATCAGACGCCGAAACAGTTCCTGGCCAAGGTGCATGAAGGTGCTCGGGTGACTGAGGCCCAATGTAGGAATTCAGAACTAAAGTTCTAAAGGTCCCTTGGTATGCCAAAGAGAATTCGTATAAAACAAGTAATATTTTGTTTAATGGTCGTTTTTATCCAGCATTTTGTTGCTGCTCCTATGCGACCGTTTTTAATTCTGAAAGCGGCCAGTCGTCGGTGTCTTCCCCCTTGTAGATGCTACATGGGGTGTTCCTTTAAAACGTGTAACCCTTAGCCCACGTCTCAGGGCCCGGAGGCGGTTGCATGTTTAGAAGAACAAGGCAATCAGACTATAAAGGCTTGATAACTCCCAGTGTAGGAGCTCGACTTGTGGGGTAGTTGATCTAACCCCCGGTGTACCAGTGATCGGACTAGCCGAGGTGCACTTGGCTTAACGGCCTTGTTCCTTATAACAAGGACCCCTTGTTTAACACGGTGTGACCACTAACAGTTTAGAGTTTGACACTATCTTCGGATCGCCGATCAGTTTGCACATATTGTAACAGCCGATTTTCGGCTTTCTCCACTGAGGTACTTGACCATTCGAGATGGAAGTACAATAGTAGTGGTTCTCCCTTTACACTCCTAGCCGAAAAAAGTGGAACGTAGGAGGTAAGCATAGGAGTCGGTCAACCCAATCATTGACCAAAATCACAATTCGAAATTGATGCATACAATGCCATCCGAGATGCCGAACAGTTATCGAACTTGAACATAGGCTCGATTCTAAATCCGAGCCCCCGGTTGAAAGCCGAGCTCATCCGTGTATTTTGAATGGTTAGTATATTGCTACAAGGAAAAAGTGAAAGAAAAAATGACACTTAAAGTTGTGTGACGACCGAAAAAAGGTCTGTTTTAATCATTCATTAGGCTGTTAGCCCTGTATGCCGAGCTGTTTACATGGAGGAACCATAACCAATACAAAGAGTATGTAAGAACAAGAAAAAAAGAGGGTGGAGTGTGACACGGGGCTTTAGTAAATGGGTTGTGTGACCTGTGTCTTTCCCTGCCGCACGTTTGCGCCTCCGTGTTGTTGACCAGCTCTTCCTTGCCTATTCCAAGGTGTTTTGAAGACTATCGGCTGCTCCGCATAAGCCATGCTTGACGCATTCAAAGGCGGGGGCCCTAATGAGGCCGGGGCTGTAGTGTGATAGCCTGACGTTGCCGAGATATACTTCCTGGCGGGCCTTTATTATACCGAAGAGATCGCCAGGCTTCGGGTGTGTTCGGTTGATCCGAGATGACACACCTCATTTTTATGCTCCCCAAGCTCCCAAGGAATTTTAAGCACAAAATAGTGTACTCTAAGTACATAGTCTGTTACCATGAGGCAGGAGCTGGAGAGCGCGTGTCCCTATTTGGGATTCATGTGAATGTTCCCAGGGGCCAGAGTAATAATGTGGACGCGCTTTGAGGAGCCTGGTAGATCCAACTGAGTTGTACGTCGGGTCACTTCCTCGGCTGCCCGAGAATCGGCTCCGAAGGCTGCTGTTTGCTCTGCTCGGAGGGAGCGCTCCATGTTACCATTGATGGTGATGACATCGTTGGGCCTCGGCATCGTGAGCTTCAGGTAAGCATAGTGTGGTACGACGTTAAGAGCGAACGCAATGCGGCCGAGCAACGCATGGTAACCACTGCGGAAAGGGACGATATCAAAGATCAAGTCCTTGCTTTGGAAGATATCGGGGGAGCCCAAAACAACTTCTAGTGTTATGGCTCCAGTGCATTGGGCCTCTACGTCGGGTATGACACCCTTGAACGTGGTGTCACTAGGTTTGATTCGTGATGAATCAATACCCATCTTCCTGACCGTATCAGCGTAGATCAGGTTCAGATTTCTTCCGCCACCCATGAGGACACGGGTTAGGTGGAACCCATCGACAATGGGATCTAGGACCAAAGAAGCCGACCCGCCATGACGGATACTGGTCGGTTGGTCCTTTTTGTCAAAAGTGATAGGGCAAGCTGACCACATGTTGAATTTCAGGGCTAAAGGCTCCAAGGCGTAGACGTCCCGAAGTGCACGCTTTCATTCCTTCTTGGGGATGTGTGTCACGTAGATCATGTTCACATCCTTGACATCGGAGGGAAAATGCTTTTGGCCGCCGTTGTTGGGCCTGCGAGGTTCATCCTCATCATCGCTCCGAGATTTGCCCTTACTTGCTTACTCGGATACTGCTTTGCAGGCCTGCTTAAACACCCAATAATTTCGATTGCTGTGGTTGGCTGGATTATCCGAGGTGCCATGGATCTGGCAAGGCCCGTCAAGTATTATTTTTCCAGGGCGCTAGGGCCCTCATTGTTCCCCTTAAAGGGCCTCTTATTGGGTCCGACTCGAGAGCCGCTGAACCCTGCATTGACTGCTGGGTCCTCGGTGTGGCTGCCATTGTTCTTGTTTTGGTGCTTGTTTCTATTGCGCAGATTTTCCATTCCCGTCGTGTGCTTCCGAGGCGCCAGCATCGCTCTTGTGGGAGTTATGGGCCAACCAGTTGTCCTCTCCCACACAAAAGCGTTTCATTAGGGAGGTGAGAGCCGCCATGGTTCTCGGCTTATCCTGCCCGAGCTGACGGGTGAGCGATTCGTCCCGAATGCTATGCTTGAATGCTGCAATTGCCTCGGTGTCGGGACAGACAATGATCTGGTTCTTTTTTGTTAAGAACCGGTTCTAGAATTTCCAAGTTGATTCTCCTGCCTTCTGGACTATGTGTCTAAGGTCATCGGCATCCGGGGGCCAAACATAGGTACCCTGGAAATTTGCCCTAAAGGCCTCCTCAAGCTCCTCCCAGCTTCCAATGGAATTTCTAGGGTGGTTGTGGAGCCAATGCCTCGCCGGTCCTTTGAGCTTAAGAGGTGGGTATTTTACGGTGTGGAGGTCATCACCTTGGGCCATGTGAATGTGAAGAAGGAAATCTTCTATCCAGATGATCGGGTCAATTGTTCTGTCGTGTTGATTCATGTTGATGGGGTTAAACCCCTCTAGGAACTGGTGCTCCACAACCTCGTCTGTAAAACATACAGGATGCGCAGGCCCTCGATAGCGAGCCGCGTATTGCCAGGCGTGAGCCATTGCCCTAGCTCGAGTCTGCTCCCGAGCCCTTTCGTGCATGTCTACCAGGCGTCATAGCCCTCCAAACTGGCTGGTGCGCGGTCTCGTGACCTGTAAATGGATCAGGAAGGGGCTTTATTATCTTGTAGCTTACCGCGCAGGTCAAAGGTCTTGGGGTGCTTGACCTCACTCTTGCCATGAGGGCGGATTTTAGCTGGGAGTTCCTTAGGTTCCCCTGTTGGCCGATCTTGCCCTCTAGGGGGACGGCCAGCTTGGTCGTACGCTAGTGGCTCATTATCTGCTGCCTCGTCATCAAAGTCAGGTAGCACCGGGTGTCGTGGGAATGACTTGGTGGCCGCGCATCGATATTCGGATTCTACTTCAGTTGTGAGGATTTTCACCATTTTTCATTAAGTGTGTTTTCATGGGTATACAGCTCCCGCTGCTCTTTTTCATGCTCCTGCTGCTTCTTTTTCAAGCTCCGTGCGGTTGCAATTAGCTGCCGTGGAAACCGTGCTTGCTCGGACGGGTTTGTGTTCGGGTCTGAGACTTACATCGTCCTCAGATTCAGGAGGTAATCCTTGTCCGACTCGTTGTCGAAGGTTCCCATGTCATCGAGATTTTCTTTCGCGGGAGTTCCAGCAGGCCTGTTCTGTTGGGCAAGTAAGGCTTGCACGTCCTCGCCTAGGTTCTCGATAGTGTCGGGGGCAGCGCCATCGTCGGCGACGCCCGAGGTGCTGGTCGTGCTTCTGCTTCCATTGTGACCCTTCGATCGTCTTTTTAGCCGGTGATGTTTAGGGTTTTCTTTGGGTTTCTCCTCCGGGTCGTATTTGGGAGTGTCGACCATGTAAACATCATATGTGGGTGTTGCAGCCCAATTCCCTATATGGGGTACGACCGTGGGTAGATTTACGCCAGAATCGCCACAGACGGTGTCATCCATGTTGGTGGCCTCGTCGGAGCCGTAGTCAAGCGTATCGGTCAATTCCTCGACTGTGGCGACTAGGTGGGTGGTCGGTGGGATGAAAATTTCCCGATCATCGGCTTTACATCCGATCTGATCATAGATGACGGATGAGATCGCCATGTTTTGGATTCGATCCAGCACATCGTTTATTTGCGAGAGATCCTTGGTGTCTAGGCCCTGGGCATATGTTTGGCTGATCTGGAATAGTTTGTCCGGGCTACCTGCCGTAGCGTTGTCCTTTTGCTTGTCCAAGGTTGGTCGCTGGTGGGCAAGAGTGGCAACTTCATCGGTCATGGATGACGCGTCGCCACTCTAGGGTCCGAAGACGAGCTTAGCTCAGTGCCCAAGGGTCCAATGCTTAAGCCACATGCGACGATCACCGGATCTATCTTCGGAGTCGACTCTAGGGGGGGCGGATCCATGGATCCTGACGTAATCCAACTCCGGGGCCATGGTTCCGGAGGGGTCTTTGAGCTAATCCGGGGTTGATACGTCTCCAACATATCTACTTTTCCAAACACTTTTGCCCTTGTTTTGGACTCTAACTTGCATGATTTGAATGAAACTAACCCGGACTGGCGTTGTTTTTAGCAGAACTGCCATGGTGTTGTTTATTGTGCAGAAAACAAAAGTTCTCAGAATGACCTGAAAATCCACGGAGATAACTTTTGGAAAATATAAAAAATACTGGCGAAAGAATCAAGGCCAGGGGGCCCACACCCTGTTCATGAGGGTGGGGGGCGCGCCCTCCACCCCTGGGCGCGTCCCCCTGTCTCGTGGGCCCCCTGATGCTCCACCGACCTCAACTCCAACTCCATATATTCCGTTTCGCGGAGAAAAAAATCAAAGAAAAAGTTTCATCACGTTTTACGATACGGAGCCGCAGCCAAGCCCTAATCTCTCTCGAGAGGGCTGATCTGGAGTCCATTCGGGGCTCCGGAGAGGGGGATTCGTCGCCGTCGTCATCATAAACCATCCTCCCTCATCAATTTCATGATGCTCACCGCCGTGCGTGAGTAATTCCATCGTAGGCTTGCTGGACGGTGATGGGTTGGATGAGATTTACCATGTAATCAAGTTAGTTTTGTTAGGGTTTGATCCCTAGTATCCACTATGTTCTGAGATTGATGTTGCTATGACTTTGCTATGCTTAATGCTTGTCACTAGGGCCCGAGTGCCATGATTTCAGATTTGAACCTATTATGTTTTCATGAATATATGTGAGTTCTTGATCCTATCTTGCAAGTCTATAGTCACCTATTATGTGTTATGATCCGACAACCCCGAAGTGACAATAATCGGGATACTTCTCGGTGATGACCGTAGTTTGAGGAGTTCATGTATTCACTATGTGCTAATGCTTTGTTCCGGTTCTCTATTAAAAGGAGGCCTTAATATCCCTTAGTTTCCATTAGGACCCCGCTGCGACGGGAGGGTAGGAGAAAAGATGTCATGCAAGTTCTTTTCCATAAGCATGTATAACTATATTCGGAATACATGCCTACATTACATTAATGAACTAGAGCTAGTTCTGTGTCACCCTATGTTATAGCTATTACATGAGGAATCGCATCCGACATAATTATCCATCACTGATCCAATGCCTATGAGCTTTTCACATATTGTGCTTCTCTTATTTACTTTTCTGTTGTTACTGTTACAATCACTACAAAACTGCTATCTTTACTTTTGCTGTTGTTACCATTACTATCATACTACTTTTCTACTAAATACTTTGCTGCAGATACTAAGTTATCCAGGTGTGGTTGAATTGACAACTCAACTGCTAATACTTGACAATATTCTTTGGCTCCCCTTGTGTCGAATCTATAAATTTGGGTTGAATAATCTACCCTTGAAAGCTGTTGCGATCCCCTACACTTGTGGGTTATCAAGACTAATTTCTGGCGCCGTTGCCGGGGAGCATAGCTCTATTCTTTGAGTCACTTGGGATTTATATCTGCTGATCACTATGAGGAACTTGAAAGACGAAAGAACTAAGATTTTTCCCTCAACTACGAGGGGAGGAAAGGAACTGCCATCTAGCTCTACACTAGATTCTCCTTCTGTTTTGAGTAAGCTTGCGACACCTAAACCTGCTACTTCTATGAATTCTAATATGTCGCATGTTATTGATGAAGCCACTTCTGCTATGCATGATACTTATGATGAAACTACTTCTGTGCATGATACTACTTTGCCATTAGGTGAATTTCTTGATGAACAACTTGCTAGGGTTAGAGAGAATGAAATTATTAATGATGATAGTGATGATGAAAGTTCTCCCCCTGATTATGAATTACATGTTGTTCCTGAGGGTTATGTTATGGATGAAGAAGCTGCTAGAGCTATTTTTGCTTGCAAAGATAGATATGATCTTAAGAAGTTATTAGTTAAATGGAAGCAGCAATCTCTTAATGCTAGAATGAAACCTGACCCCGCTTTTTCTACTTCACCTATCTGTGTTACTGATAAGGATTATGAATTCTCCGTTGATCCTGAGATTATTACTTTGGTTGAATCAGATCCTTTTTATGGCTATGAATCTGAAACTGTTGTGGCACATCTTACCAAGTTAAATGATATAGCCACCCTGTTTACTAATGATGAGAAGTCTCGCTATTATTATATCCTTAAGATATTTCCGTTCTTATTAAAGGGTGATGCTAAAACTGTTGGGGAACGTTGCAGAAAACAAAAATTTTCCTACTCGTTTCACCAAGATCCATCTAGGAGTTCATCTAGCAACGAGTCATTAGATGCATCTACATACCTTTGTAGATCGCGCACGGAAGCGTTCAAAAGAACGGTGATGATGTAGTCGTACTCGACGTGATCCAAATCACCGATGACCAAGCGCCGAACGGACGGCACCTCCGCGTTCAACACACGTACGGGACGGGAGACGTCTCCTCCTTCTTGATCCAGCAAGGGGGGAGGAGAGGTTGATGAAGATCCAGCAACACAACGGCGTGGTGATGGATGCAGGGCGTCACAGAAGCAGGGCTTCGCCGAGACTACGAGAGAGAGACGTAACGGGGAGAGAGGGAGGCGCCAGGGGCTGGTGTGTTTCCCTCCTCTCCCCCCCCCACTATATATAGGGGTGCCATGGGGGGGCGCCGGCCCTAGTAGATGAGATCTACTAGGGGGGGGGGGGGGCGGCGGCCAAGGGGAGGTTTCCCTCCCCCGCCAAGGCACCTAGGGGTGCCTTCCACCACTAGGACTCCTCCTAGGTGGAAACCCTAGGCGCATGGGCCTATAGGGGCTGGTGCCCTTGGCCCATGAAGGCCAAGGCGCACCCCCTACAGCCCATGTGGCCCCCCGGGACAGGTGGCCCCACCCGGTGGGCCCCCGGGACCCCTCCGGTGGTCTCGGTACAATACCGATAACACCGAAACTTGTCCCGATGCCCGAAACTGCACTTCCTATATATAATTCTTTACCTCCGGACCATTCCGGAACTCCTCGTGACGTCCGGGATCTCATCCGGTACTCCGAAGAACATTCGGGTTTCTGCATATACATATCTTCATAACCCTAGCGTCACCGAACCTTAAGTGTGTAGACCCTACGGGTTCGGGAGACAGGCAGACATGACCGATACGACTCTCAGGTCAATAACCAACAGCGGGATCTGGATACCCATGTTGGCTCCCACATGCTCCACGATGATCTCATCGGATGAACCACGATGTCGAGGATTCAATCAACCCCGCACTCAATTCCCTTTGTCAATCGATATGTTACTTGCCCGAGATTCGATCGTCGGTATCCCAATACCTCGTTCAATCTCGTTACCGGCAAGTCACTTTACTCATACCGTAATGCATGATCCCGTGACCAGACACTTGGTCACTCTGAGCTCATTATGATGATGCATTGCCGAGTGGGCCCAGTGATACCTCTCCGTCATACGGAGTGACAAATCCCAATCTTGATCCATGTCAACCCAACAGACACTTTCGGAGATACCCGTAGTCTACCTTTATAGTCACCCAGTTACGTTGTGACGTTTGGTATACCCAAAGCACTCCTACGGTATCCGGGAGTTACACGATCTCATGGTCTAAGGAAAAGATACTTTGACATTGGATAACTCTAGCAAACGAACTATACGATCTTGTGCTATGTTTAGGATTGGGTCTTGTCCATCACATCATTCTCCTAATGATGTGATCTCGTTATCAATGACATACAATGTCCATAGTCAGGAAACCATGACTATCTACTGATCAACGAGCTAGTCAACTAGAGGCTTACTAGGGACATGTTGGTGTCTGTTATTCACACATGTATTACGATTTCCGGATAACACAATTATAGCATGAATAAAGACAATTATCATGAACAAGGAAATATAATAATAATGCTTTTATTATTGCCTCTAGGGCATATTTCCAACAGTCTCCCACTTGCACTAGAGTCAATAATCTAGTTACATTGTGATGAATCGAACACCCATGGAATTCTGGTGTTGATCATGTTTTGCTCTAGGGAGAGGTTTAGTCAACGGATCTGCTACATTCAGGTCCGTATGTATTTTACAAATCTCTATGTCTCCAACTTGAACATTTTCACGAATGGAGTTGAAGCGACGCTTGATGTGCCTTGTCTTCTTGTGAAACCTGGGCTCCTTGGCAAGTGCAATAGCCCCAGTGTTGTCACAGAAGAGCTTGATCGGCCCCGACGCATTGGGTATGACTCCTAGGTCGGTGATGAACTCCTTCACCCATATTGCTTCATGTGCTGCCTCCGAGGCCGCCATGTACTCCGCTTCACATGTAGATCCTGCCACGACACTCTGCTTGCAACTGCACCAGCTTACTGCCCCACCATTCAAAATATACACGTATCCGGTTTGTGACTTAGAGTCATCCAGATCTGTGTCGAAGCTAGCGTCGACGTAACCCTTTACGACGAGCTCTTCGTCACCTCCATAAACGAGAAACATTTCCTTAGTCCTTTTCAGGTACTTCAGGATATTCTTGACCGCTGTCCAGTGCTCCTTGCCGGGATTACTTTGGTACCTTCCTACCAAACTTATGGCAAGGTTTACATCAGGTCTGGTACACAGCATGGCATACATAATAGAACCTATGGCTGATGCATAGGGGATGACGCTCATCTCTTCTATATCTTCTGCCGTGGTCGGACATTGAGCTGAGCTCAATTTCATACCTTGTAACACAGGCAAGAACCCCTTCTTGGATTGATCCATATTGAACTTCTTCAATATCTTATCAAGGTATGTGCTTTGTGAAAGACCTATGAGGCATCTCGATCTATCTCTATAGATTTTGATACCTAATATATAAGCAGCTTCTCTAAGGTCCTTCATTGAAAAACTCTTATTCAAATAGGCCTTGATGCTGTCCAAGAGTTCTATATCATTTCCCATCAAAAGTATGTCATCTACATATAGTATGAGAAATGCTACAGAGCTCCCACTCACTTTCTTGTAAACGCAGGCTTCTCCATAAGTCTGTGTAAACCCAAACGCTTTGATCATCTCATCAAAGCGAATGTTCCAACTCCGAGATGCTTGCACCAGCCCATAAATCGAGCGTTGGAGCTTGCACACCTTGTCAGCATTCTTAGGATCGACAAAACCTTCCGGCTGCATCATATACAATTCTTCCTTAAGGAAACCATTAAGGAATGCCGTTTTGACGTCCATTTGCCATATTTCATAATCGTAGAATGCGGCAATTGCTAACATGATTCGGACGGACTTCAGCTTCGCTACCGGTGAGAAAGTCTCAGCGTAGTCAACCCCTTGAACTTGTCGATAACCCTTAGCGACAAGCCGAGCTTTATAGATGGTCACATTACCATCCGCGTCTGTCTTCCTCTTAAAGATCCATTTATTTTCTGTGGCTCGTCGTTCTACGGGCAAGTCAGTCAAAGTCCATACTTCGTTTTCATACATGGATCCTATCTCGGATTTCATGGCTTCTAGCCATTTGTCGGAATCCGGGCCCGCCATCACTTCTTCATAGTTCGAAGGTTCATCGTTGTCTAACAACATGATTTCCAAGACAGGGTTGCCGTACCACTCTGGTGCGGAACGTGTCCTTGTGGACCTTCGAATTTCAGTAGGAGCTTGATCAGAAGTATCTTGATCATCATCATTAACTTCCTCTCTAGTCGGTGCAGGCACCTCAGGAACATTTTCTTGAGTTGCGCCATTTTCCGGTTCAAGAGGTAATACTTCATCAAGCTCTACTTTCCTCCCACTTACTTCTTTCGAGAGAAACTCTTTCTCCAGAAAGGACCCATTCTTGGCAACAAAGATCTTGCCTTCGGATCTGAGGTAGAAGGTGTACCCAATAGTTTCTTTTGGGTACCCTATGAAGACGCATTTTTCCGATTTGGGTTCGAGCTTTTCAGGTTGAAGTTTCCTGACATAAGCATCGCATCCCCAAACTTTTAGAAATGACAGCTTAGGTTTCTTCCCAAACCATAATTCATACGGTGTCGTCTCAACGGATTTCAACGGAGCCCTATTTAAAGTGAATGCGGCAGTCTCTAAAGCATAGCCCCAAAAAGATAGCGGTAAATCGGTAAGAGACATCATAGATCGCACCATATCTAATAGAGTGCGATTACGACGTTCGGACACACCATTACGCTGAGGTGTTCCAGGCGGCGCGAGTTGTGAAACCATTCCACATTTTCTTAAGTGTGTGCCAAACTCATGACTCAAGTATTCTCCTCCACGATCTGATCGTAGAAACTTGATTTTCCTGTCACGTTGATTTTCAACCTCACTCTGAAATTCCTTGAACTTTTCAAAGGTTTCAGACTTGTGTTTCATTAAGTAGATATACCCATACCTACTTAAATCATCAGTGAGGGTGAGAACATAACGATAGCCACCGCGAGCCTCAACACTCATTGGACCGCACACATCAGTATGTATGATTTCCAATAAGTTGGTTGCTCGCTCCATTGTTCCTGAGAACGGAGTCTTGGTCATTTTTCCCATAAGGCATGGTTCGCATGTGTCAAATTATTCATAATCAAGAGACTCTAAAAGTCCATCTGCATGGAGCTTCTTCATGCGTTTGACACCTATGTGACCAAGGCGGCAGTGCCACAAGTATGTGGGACTATCATTATCAACCTTACTTCTTTTGGTACTCACATTGTGAACATGTGTAGCATCACGTTCGAGATTCATAAAGAATAAACCATTCACCATGGGAGCATGACCATAAAACATATCTCTCATATAAATAGAAGAACCATTATTCTCAGATTTAAATGAGTAGCCATCTCGAATTAAACGAGATCCCGATACAATGTTCATGCTCAAAGCTAGCACTAAATAACAATTATTAAGGTTTAAAACTAATCCCGAAGGGAGATGCAGAGGCAGAGTGCCGACGGCGATCACATTGACCTTGGAACCATTCCCGACGCGCATCGTCACCTCGTCCTTTGCCAGTTTCCGCTTATTCCGCAGCCCCTGCTTTGAGTTACAAATGTGAGCAACTGCACCGGTATCAAATACCCAGGAGCTACTACGGGCACTAGTAAGGTACACATCAATTACATGTATATCACATATACCTTTTGTTTTGCTGGCCTTCTTATCCGCTAAGTACTTAGGGCAGTTCCGCTTCCAGTGACCGCTTCCCTTGCAATAAAAGCACCCAGTCTCGGGCTTGGGTCCATTCTTTGGCTTCTTCCCGGCAGCTTGCTTGCCGGGCGCGGCAACCTCCTTGCCGTCCTTCTTGAAGTTCTTTTTACCCTTGCCTTTCTTGAACTTAGTGGTTTTATTGACCATCAACACTTGATGTTCCTTCTTGACTTCTACCTCTGCTGATTTCAGCATAGCAAATACTTCAGGAATGGTCTTTTCCATCCCCTGCATATTGAAGTTCATCACAAAGCTCTTGTAGCTTGGTGGAAGCGACTGGAGGATTCTGTCAATGACCGCATCATCCGGGAGATTAACTCCCAGCTGAGTCAAGCGGTTATGTAACCCAGACATAGTGAGTATGTGCTCACTGACAGAACTATTTTCCTCCATCTTACAGCTGAAGAATTTGTCGGAGACTTCATATCTCTCGACCCGGGCATGAGCTTGGAAAACCATTTTCAGCTCTTCGAACATCTCATATGCTCCATGTCTCTCAAAACGCTTTTGGAGCCCCGGCTCTAGGCTGTAAAGCATGCCGCACTGAACGAGGGAGTAGTCATCGGAACGTGCCTGCCAAGCGTTCATAACATCTTGTTCTGCAGGGAGAACAGGTGCGTCACCCAGCGGTGCTTGGAGGACATAATCTTTCTTGGTAGCTATGAGGATGATCCTCAGGTTCCGGACCCAGTCCGTATAGTTGCTGCCATCGTCTTTCAGCTTAGTTTTCTCTAGGAACGCGTTGAAGTTGAGGACTACGTTGGCCATTTGATCTACAAGACATATTGTAAAATATTTAGACTAAGTTCATGATAATTAAGTTCAACTAATCAAATTATTAATGAACTCCCACTTAGATTAGACATCCCTCTAGTCATCTAAGTATTACATGATCCGAGTTTAACTAGACCGTGTCCGATCATCACGTGAGATGGACTAGTCAACATCGGTGAACATCTTCATGTTGATCGTATCTTCTATACGACTCATGCTCGACCTTTCGGTCTTCTGTGTTCCGAGGCCATGTCTGTACATGCCAGGCTCGTCAAGTCAACCTAAGTGTTTGCATGTGTAAATCTGTCTTACACCCGTTGTATGTGAACGTCTGAATAAAACACCCGATCATCACGTGGTGTTTTGAAACAGCGAACTGTCGCAACGGTGCACAGTTAGGGGGAACACTTCTTGAAATTAGTATGAGGGATCATCTTATTTACTACCGTCGTTCTAAGTAAACAAGATGCAAAACATGATAAACATCACATGCAATCAAATGATAAACGTGACATGATATGGCCAATATCACATAGCTCCTTTGATCTCCATCTTGGGGCTCCATGATCATCTTGTCACCGGCTTGACACCATGATCTCCATCATCATGATCTCCATCATCGTGTCTCCATGAAGTTGCTCGCCAACTATTACTTCTACTACTATGGCTAACACGTTTAGCAATAAAGTAAAGTAATTTACATGGCGTTTCTCAATGACACGCAGGTCATATAAAAGAATAAAGACAACTCCTATGGCTCCTGCCGGTTGTCATACTCATCGACATGCAAGTCGTGATTCCTATTACAATAGCATGAACATCTCATACATCACATATAGATCATTCATCATTCATCACAACTTTGGCCATATCATATCACAAACCACTTGCTGCAAAAAACAAGTTAGACGTCCTCTAATTGTTGTTGCAAGTTTTACGTGGCTGAATTAGGGTTCTAGCAAGAACGTCTTCTTACCTACATTAAAGCCACAACGTGATTTGTCAACTTCTATTTACCCTTCATAAGGACCCTGTTCATCGAATCCGCTCCAACTAAAGTAGGAGAGACAGACACCCGCCAGCCACCTTATGCAACTAGTGCATGTTAGTCGGTGGAACCGGTCTCACGTAAGCGTACGTGTAAGGTTGGTCCGGGACGCTTCATCCCACAATATCGCTGAAGCAAGAAAGGACTAGTAACGGCAAGAAAGTTGACAAATCTACGCCCACAACAAATTGTGTTCTACTCGCGCAAGAAGAACTACGCATAGACCTAGCTCATGATGCCACTGTTGGGGAACGTTGCAGAAAACAAAAAATTTCCTACTCGTTTCACCAAGATCCATCTAGGAGTTCATCTAGAAATGAGTCATTAGATGCATCTACATACCTTTGTAGATCGTGCACGGAAGCGTTCAAAAGAACGGTGATGATGTAGTCGTACTCGACGTGATCCAAATCACCGATGACCAAGCGCCGAATGGACGGCACCTCCGCGTTCAACACATGTACGGGACGGGAGACGTCTCCTCCTTCTTGATCCAGCAAGGGGGGAGGAGAGGTTGATGAAGATCCAGCAGCACGACGGCGTGGTGATGGATGCAGGGCGTCACAGAAGCAGGGCTTCGCCGAGACTACGAGAGAGAGACGTAACGGGGAGAGAGGGAGGCGCCAGGGGCTGGTGTGTTTCCCTCCTCTCCCCCCCCACTATATATAGGGGTGCCATGGGGGGGCGCCGGCCCTAGTAGATGAGATCTACTAGGGGGGGCGGCGGCCAAGGGGAGGTTTCCCTCCCCCCCAAGGCACCTAGGGGTGCCTTCCACCACTAGGACTCCTCCTAGGTGGAAACCCTAGGCGCATGGGCCTATAGGGGCTGGTGCCCTTGGCCCATGAAGGCCAAGGCGCACCCCCTACAGCCCATGTGGCCCCCCGGGACAGGTGGCCCCACCCGGTGGGCCCCCGGGACCCCTCCGATGGTCCCGGTACAATACCGATAACACCAAAACTTGTCCCGATGCCCGAAACTGCACTTCCTATATATAATTCTTTACCTCCGGACCATTCCGGAACTCCTCGTGACGTCCGGGGTCTCATCCGGGACTCCGAACAACATTCGGGTTTCTGCATATACATATCTTCATAACCCTAGCGTCACCGAACCTTAAGTGTGTAGACCCTACGGGTTCGGGAGACAGGCAGACATGACCGATACGACTCTCGGGTCAATAACCAACAGCGGGATCTGGATACCCATGTTGGCTCCCACATGCTCCACGATGATCTCATCGGATGAACCACGATGTCGAGGATTCAATCAACCCCGCACTCAATTCCCTTTATCAATCGATATGTTACTTGCCCGAGATTCGATCGTCGGTATCCCAATACCTCGTTCAATATCGTTACCGGCAAGTCACTTTACTCATACCGTAATGCATGATCCCGTGACCAGACACTTGGTCACTCTGAGCTCATTCTGATGATGCATTACCGAGTGGGCCCAGTGATACCTCTCCGTCATACGGAGTGACAAATCCCAATCTTGATCCATGTCAACCCAACAGACACTTTTGGAGATACCCGTAGTCTACCTTTATAGTCACCCAGTTACGTTGTGACGTTTGGTATACCCAAAGCACTCCTACGGTATCCGGGAGTTACACGATCTCATGGTCTAAGGAAAGGATACTTTGACATTGGATAACTCTAGCAAACGAACTATACGATCTTGTGCTATGTTTAGGATTGGGTCTTGTCCATCACATCATTCTCCTAATGATGTGATCTCGTTATCAATGACATACAATGTCCATAGTCAGGAAACCATGACTATCTACTGATCAACGAGCTAGTCAACTAGAGGCTTACTAGGGACATGTTGGTGTCTGTTATTCACACATGTATTACGATTTCCGGATAACACAATTATAGCATGAATAAAGACAATTATCATGAACAAGGAAATATAATAATAATGCTTTTATTATTGCCTCTAGGGCATATTTCCAACAAAAACTTGGTTTAATTCTCTTGATCCTGGTTGTGTGCGTAGTCCCCAGGATATGATTTATTACTTCTCTGCTAAATATTTCCCTGCTCATAAGAAACAAGCTGCCTTGCGGGAAATATATAATTTTGTGCAAATCGAAGAAGAGAGTCTCCCACAAGCTTGGGGGAGGCTTCTCCGATTACTTAATGCTTTGCCTGATCACCCTCTTAAGAAAAATGAAATACTTGATATCTTTTATAATGGACTAACCGATGCTTCCAAGGACTACTTGGATAGTTGTGTTGGTTGTGTTTTCAGGGAAAGAACAGGCGACCAAGCTGAATTATTATTGAATAATATATTGACTAATGAAAATAATTGGACTCTTCCTGAGCCAATTCCTGAGGCAATTGAGCCAACTCCTGAGCCTATTCCTAAACCTACTCCGAAGAAGAGGGGCGTTCTATTTCTCAGTCCTGAAGATATGCAAGAGGCAAAGAAATCAATGAAAGAAAAAGGTATAAAAGCTGAAGATGTTAAGAATTTACCTCCTATTGAAGAAATACATGGTCTTAATATACCGCCTGTAGAAGAAACACATTGTCTTGATAACCCGACACAGATAGTGAAGGTAAATTCTCTCTATAGATATGATAAAGTTGAAATCCCGTCTACTAAATTTCATAGCCCATGCTTAGATGAATTTGATGACCTTATGGCTAGACAAGAAAGCTTTAATGCTTATGCTGGTAGAGAATTAAAGAATAATGCTTTCGAGATAGGACGCTTGAGTGATTATATGGCTAGAGTTAAAGGTGAACTTAAACTCATTAGCAAATATGCTTCTATGGTTACCACTCAAGCAGAGCAAGTACTTAAAGCTCAAAGTGATTTGCTTGATGAAATAAATAAAAAGCATGACTTTGCTGTTAGAGTGGCTACTAGAACTGGTAGAATGACTCAGGAACCTTTGTATCCTGAAGGCCACCCTAAGAGAATCGAGCAAGATTCTCAGAGAAATAATTTAGAGGCACCTAGTTCTTCAAAGAAGAAAAAGAAAAATGATAGGACTTTGCATGCTTCTAGTGAACCCGTTGTAGACACACATGAGAATCCCAATGATATTTCTATTTGTGATGCTGAAACACAATCGGGTGATGAACATGAACCCAGTGATAATGTTAATGACAATGTTCATGTTGATGCTCAACCTAGCAATAACAATGAAGTAGAGGTTGAACCTGCTGTTAACCTTGATAACCCACAA
Organism: Triticum timopheevii; assembly: GCA_963921465.1. Taxonomy (NCBI): domain Eukaryota; kingdom Viridiplantae; phylum Streptophyta; class Magnoliopsida; order Poales; family Poaceae; genus Triticum; species Triticum timopheevii. The sequence goes on along the minus strand of OY997262.1, from coordinate 251,222,985 downwards.
TCAAAGAATCAACGTTATGATAAGAGAGATTTTGTTTCTAGGAAGCACGGTAAAGGAAGAGAACCATGGGTTCAGAAACCCATGCCCTTTCCTCCTAAACCATCCAAGACAAAGGATGATGAGGATTTTGAGTGCTTTACTGAAATGATTAGACCTATCTTCTTACATATGCGCTTAACTGATATGCTTAGATTAAATCCTTATGCTAAGTACATGAAGGATATCATTACAAATAAAAGAAAGATACCGGAAGCTGAAATTTCCACCATGCTTGCTAATTATACTTTTAAGGGTGGAATACCAAAGAAACTTGGAGATCCAGGAGTACCAACTATACCATGCTCCATTAAAAGAAATTATGTTAAAACTGCTTTATGTGATCTTGGAGCCGGTGTTAGTGTTATGCCTCTCTCTTTATATCGTAGACTTGAATTGAATAAGTTGACACCTACTGAAATATATTTGCAAATGGCTGATAAATCAACTGCTATACATGTCGGTATTTGCAAGGATGTGCCTGTTGTGGTTGCGAATGTCACTATCTTAACGGACTTTATTATTCTTGATATTCCCGAGGACGATAGTATGTCGATTATCCTTGGTAGACCCTTTTTGAATACTGCAGGGGTTGTTATTGATTGCAACAAAGGTAATGTCACTTTTCATGTTAATGGTAATGAGCATAAGGTACACTTTCCGAGGAAACAATCTCAAGTTCATAGCATCAATTCTATTGGAAAAGTTCCAACTATCATTATTGGAGGTTTTGAATTTCCTCTTCCTACTGTCAAGAAAAAGTATGATATTCTTATTGTTGGGGATGTTCATATCCCCGTTGAGGTAACCTAGTGTTATTCGAAATTTCTCCGGTTCCGTGTTATTCGGAATGAGTTTGTTAACAAGACTTGATCAACCTTGTTAGTAGATTCATTTTGATGATCATGAGATGGATGAAACTAGAAGGCACAACCTTCTGTACCCTCTTTTCACTTTTTGTTATTTAGAATAAATAAAGCAAAAATAGTATATCTGTCTATTTTCTAAATTATCCATGCAATAAAATAATATCCCGAAAATAAAAGTGTTCCAAATGCCCTGCAAATTTAGTATGATTTTTTATGGAATATTTGAGGATTTTAGGCACTGAAAACACTGCAGGGGGCAAGCACCTGGCCACGAGGGTGGAGGGCGCGCCCACACCCCTGGGCGTTACCCTGGGCATAAAAACCGAAGACCGAAAACCGAACCCGAAAAGACCGAGACCGAACCCGAAAAGACCGAACTCGAAAAGACCGAATAAAAAACGGTCTGTAAAACTATAAGACCGAACTAATTACGGTCTGTTCGGTCCGGCTGTCTTCAGGACCGAATAGCCCGTATAGACCCAATTTACAAAAGCCCATAGACACAAGAGCGCAAGACATGTTCACCTAAGGCCCATCTGGCCAGCCCAAGGTCCCGAGCCAGACACACCTCATGTCCTCACCTCACGATCCACAGGAAACCTAACCACCACCCCCACTTTAGCCAACTCCTCTTTTCTCCCACGACAAACCCTAGTCCCTAGCCGCTGCCCGCGCGCCCCTGGCCGCTGTAGACCGGCGCCCCGACCGGCAGCCTGGACTGGTGAGTGGTGACGACCAATCGACAACCATCCAAGCTGTGCCGCATGCGTCATGTCGCCAACCCCGACCCTCCTGCGTTGCTGCACTGCCCGTGACGCATTCATCCACCGGCGTTGCTCCACCTCCGGAGTCTCCGCGCATCTCACTCCATGTTCATCTGGTCCCCCCCCTCGCACCGGCATCCATCTCCGGTGCTGTTCTAGGTGTGTTTTATTTCCCCTTATTCCTTTTTATATAGCTCTGTTGATCTCAGATGTGAATGATTTTGGTTTCTAAGTTGCTACTTTGTAGTAGATAGTTCAGATTCTGTTGGTTTATATGCTCGTGGTAGAGTGATGTTGAATTTTTCTTGGCTGCACCTTGCAGGAGTCGCAGGATGTTCAGATTTTGTGATGTTCAGACTCATGTAGATGTAGTTGCTTGCTTGTAACCTTGTAGGTGCTGCTGTTGGATCAAGCATAGTTTTTGTTGGTTTATATGTTCGTGGCAGAGTGTACTATGTGCACTTTATATTGTGATTTGCTCATGTCAATGTTATTGCCTGTTTGTAGCTGCTGCCGTTGGAATAATCAATTTGTTTTTGTTGGTTTGTATGCTTGTATGTACTGTTGGAAGATACAGAAGCAGCAGCTGCAGATATGAAGTTACTTTCTGTCAAATATTAACATGTATTGGTACCGGAAGTAACATGAATTTGAGTTGTAGCAATTAATTTGGTCTGTTTGGTCGGGACCGAAGACCGAATTATAAAGACCGAAGACCGAATAGTGAAAAACCGAAAAGACCGAAATTATTTTGGTCTTCAATTCCGGAAGACCGAATTTTTGGAAGACCGAAAAGACCGAACCGAACAAACCGAAAAGACCGAACGCCCGGGCTTACCTGGGCGTGCCCCCTGTCTCGTGGGCCCACGGTGCCCCCCCCCCTCCACTTATTCCTGCACCCACACACTCCATCTTCTTCCCAAAAAAATCCCCATCCAGCTCAAGCACGAGTTCTAGCTCATTTTGCTGCGATTTTCGATCTCCTTGCTCAAAGCTCCAGTCACAAAACTGCTTTGGGAGATTGTTGCTTGGTATATGACTCCTCTATTGATCCAATTAGTTTTTGTTCTAGTGCTATATTCATTGCAAATTTTTGCTGCATAGGTGACCCTGTTCTTGAGCTTGCATGTCAAAGTTATGAGGTCCCAAGTAATTCTAATGCATGATATAGGCTCTAGGCACTTGTAGGAGTAGTTGCTACCAATCTTTTTTAGTTTTATTCACTTTTATTGCGAAGGTACTAAAAATTTCAGAAATTTTTCAGAAAAAGAAATATGTCTAGGAGAATGTACCAAGGTGGTTCCTCAACAAAGAGAGGACCCAGGCGTGCTATGCATGAGCAAGACGATGAACCACCAAGGGACGCAGAAGTGCGAGCTTGTGAGTGGCCATCAGAAGAGTTTATGGTCAAAGCAGGCATTAAGGATGAATTTGACGCATATGTGCGTAATGCCGATCTTGAGGACTTCTTACAAGATAAGTGTCCTTAGTACTACCAATTGACTGATTCATTCATAAGAAGGTTTAAATATACATCTTCGCGTAATTCTCAGAGTGTCCTGTTTGATATTTATGATAAATCTTATACCATGGACTTAGAAGATTTTACAACTGCTTGCAAACTCCCGCAGTGGGGCAATGTTCATGAACCCCACATATCTGAATATAAAGACTTTCGTGCTAGTATTACTGTGGGAGAATCTAGGGATATAGCACAAGCTACCATAGGGAGCATTCATTTTCCTGCTATACATTATTTTGCTCTCTTCATTGGTAGATGCATTAACGGTAAAGATGAAGCATGTCACATGTGTGTCCCTGATCTTTGTGTCCTCAAGAGTGCGGTGTTAGGTAATAAAGATTTCAACTTGGGGGCAATAGTTGCACGTAGGTTGCATAATAATGGTATATCTGGAGATTTATTTGGAGGGATTTATGCGACCCGTGTTGCTAATTATCTTGGTATAGCCCCACGAGAGGAGGATATGGAGTTGCTTCCTTCTTATTTAGATTATGACGCGATGGTCAAACATCATTTTCTTTTGGGGAATGAACAATTCCTCCAGTATCGACTAATCTTTGACAGACATAGCTCTGTCCATGTTACTCTCCCCGCTCCTTCCCTTTTTGATTACCAGGCAAAACGAAGATATGTTGTTACCAGGGAGGAGGCAGCCGAACACGAGAGGAGAGCGGAGGCGGCTCGCCAACATGCCGCATCTCAGGATGCATTGCTGCTGCATCTCAGTATGACCCCAGTTATAACTTCGGATATCAGCCAGGCTATCCTTGGCATTAGACCAACTTAGGCCAAAAGCCTAAGCTTGGGGGAGTACGTATTTCTCACCGACTTTACATTCATGTTCACACACTATTCTAGTTGTCGGTGCTCATACTCTTTCATTGTATTATCCATGCTAGTTTAATTTCTTTTTCTAGCTTTCTTCTTGTGTGTTTGATAAACCTTAAGAAAAAACCAAAAGAATTAGTTAGTTTAATTTCCATGCTTGTAGTAGTAATTAAAATGAAAACCCAAAAAGATTTCTCGTTCTTCTTCTTGCTTGTTGGGAGCTTTCCCGTGTAAATAGTCTTATTTCTTTTCTTTCCATTGGGGGTCGAGAGTAGAAGACCATATTGAAAATGTTTAGTGGCTCTCGTATGCATGATTGTTGATTTAACTTAGAGCCCATATTACTTTGTCTTCTTTCTTGAGTTGAATGCTTGCAGATTCCAGCTTAGTCCAATGCGCGTGCGCTATTATTATTATACACATCGTTCGGTCGTGCAAGTGAAAGGCAATAATGATGATATATGATGGACTGATTGAGATGAGAGAAGCTGGTATGAACTTGACCTCTTTTGTTTTTGTAAATATGATGAGTTCATCATTCCTGATTCAACTTATTATGATGTAAACATATTTGCAATGACATTTAGAGATTATAGTTGCTTGTACCATGCTTAATTAGTTATGAGTTATAATGGTTTACCTTGCATGCCAACATGCTATTAAAATGATTGTGATGTGGTATGATGGGATGGTATCCTCCTTTGAATGAATTGAGTGACTCGACTTGGCACATGTTCACGCATGTAGTTGAAACAAATCAACATAGCCTTCACGATATTTATGTTCATGGTGGATTATATCCTACTCATGCTTGTACTCGGTGTAAATTAATTTTAATGCATGTTCATGACTGTTGTCGCTCTCTCAGTTGGTCGCTTCCCAGTCTTTTGCTAGCCTTCAGCTGTACTAAGCGGGAATACTGCTTGTGCATCCAAACTCCATAAACCCCAAAGTTATTCCATATGAGTCCATCATACCTTCCTATATGCGGTATCTACCTGCCGTTCCAAGTAAATTTGTATGTGCCAAACTCCAAATCTTCAAATGAAATTCTGTTTTGTATGCTCGAGCAGCTCAAGTTTCAACTATGGTTGTCTGTATCTTCCATGCTAGGTTGGTTATTCTCAGGAGGAGTGGACTCCGCTCCTCATTCATGAGAAAATGGCTGGTAACTGGGATGCCCAGTCCCATGATCAAAAAGATCAAAGCAAATCAAGATAATTAAACAAAACTCCCCCAGGGCTGTTGTTAGTTGGAGGCACTCGTTGTTTCGAGCAAGCCATGGATTGATGCTTGTTGGTGGTGGGGGAGTATAAACTTTTACCATTCTGTTTGGGAACCGCCTATAATGTATGTAGCATGGAAGATATCGCCATCTCATAGTTGTTGCATTGACAGTGAAAGTATGCCGCTCAAAATGTTATTCATCTCTATTTTAAAATCGAGCTCTGGCACCTCTACAAATCCCTGCTTCCCTCTGTGAAGGGCCTATCTATTTACTTTTATGTTGAGTCATCATCCTCTTATTTAAAAAGCACCCGCTGGAGAGCACACTGTCATTTGCATTCATTGCTATTAGTTTATATTGGGTATTACTTGACTGGATCTCTTTCACCATGAATTACAATGTTTAGTCAGTCCTTGATCTTTAAAGGTGCTCTGCATTTATGTCTCGCGGTCTCAGAAAGGGCTAGCGAGATACCATCTTGTTGTATCATATTATGATTGTTTTGAGAAAGTGTTGTCATCCGAGTTTTATTATTATTGCTCGCTAGTTGATTATGCCATTGATATGAGTAAATATGAGACCTAAGTGTTACTGTGAATATGGTTAGTTCATAATCTTTGCTGAAAACTTGAATGCTGGCCTTACATATTTACAACAAGAAGAGCAAATAGAGTTTGTAAAAATTTTTCTTTATCACTTTCAATTTATCAACTGAATTGTTTGAGGACAAGCAAAGGTTTAAGCTTGGGGGAGTTGATACGTCTCCAACGTATCTACTTTTCCAAGCACTTTTGCCCTTGTTTTGGACTCTAACCCGGACTGACGCTGTTTTCAACAGAACTGCCATGGTGTTGTTTATTGTGCAGAAAACAAAAGTTCTCGGAATGACCTTAAAATCCACGGAGATAACATTTGGAAAATATAAAAAATAATGGCGAAAGAATCAAGGCCAGGGGGCCCACACCCTGTCCACGAGGGTGGGGGCGCGCCCTCCACCCCTGGGCGCGCCCCCTGTCTCGTGGGCCCCCTGATGCTCCACTGACCTCAACTCCAACTCCATATATTTCGTTTCGAAAAAGTTTCATCGCGTTTTACGATACGGAGCTGCCGCCAAGCCCTAATCTCTCTCGGGAGGGCTGATCTGGAGTCTGTTCGGGGGTCCAGAGAGGGGGATTCGTCGCCGTCATCATCATCAACCATCCTCCCTCACCAATTTCATGATGCTCACCGCCGTGTGTGAGTAATTCCATCGTAGGCTTGCTGGATGGTGATGGGTTGGATGAGATTTACCATGGAATCAAGTTAGTTTTGTTAGGGTTTGATCCCTAGTATCCACTATGTTCTGAGATTGATGTTGCTATGACTTTGCTATGCTTAACGCTTGTCACTAGGGCCCGAGTGCCATGATTTCAGATCTGAACCTATTATGTTTTCATGAATATATGTGAGTTCTTGATCCTATCTTGCAAGTCTATAGTCACCTATTATGTGTTATGATCCCACAACCCCGAAGTGACAATAATCGGGATACTTTTCGGTGATGACCGTAGTTTGAGGAGTTCATGTATTCACTATGTGCTAATTCTTTGTTCCGGTTCTCTATTAAAGGGAGGCCTTAATATCCCTTAGTTTCCACTAGGACCCCGCTGCCACGGGAGGGTAGGACAAAATATGTCATGCAAGTTCTTTTCCATAAGCACGTATGACTATATTCGGAATACATGCCTACATTACATTGATGAACTGGAGCTAGTTCTGTCTCACCCTATGTTATAGCTATTACATGAGGAATCGCATCCGACATAATTATCCATCATTGATCCAATGCCTACGAGCTTTTCACATATTGTGCTTCTCTTATTTACTTTTCTGTTGTTACTGTTACAATCACTACAAAACTGCTATCTTTACTTTTGCCATTGTTACCATTACTATCATACTACTTTGCAACTAAATACTTTGTTGCAGATACTAAGTTATCCAGGTGTGGTTGAATTGACAACTCAACTGCTAATACTTGATAATATTCTTTGGCTCCCCTTGTGTCGAATCAATAAATTTGGGTTGAATACTCTACCCTCGAAAGCTGTTGCGATCCCCTACACTTGTGGGTTATCAGGGGTCCATCCCAAAACAACCAGGTCACCTCGGGTGTCTGTGGTGTACTCCAGGCTTTTGAACATGATGACTTGATTCAGAGAGAAGTTCTTGACCTGGCCTAGATGGTTGGTCGAATCTGCGTGCAGCACAATGCTGTCGAAGGAGAAAAGATGGCTGGGGACAAAGGTGTCACCACAACTAATACTGATAACAATCTGTAAACGAGCCATCGACCCTGGATGATCAACCGTCGAGCTCTCAATGAAAGCACCAATATCGGTGTCAAAACCGGTAGACCTCGGGTAGGGGGGGCCCGAGCTGTTAGATCGGATCGACGGGTAACAAGAGATAGACGACACAGTGTTTTTACCCAGGTTCGGTCCCTCTTTAAGGAGGTAGAACCCTACATCCTGCTCTTGCTTATATTATGGATGTATCAAAGTACACAGTTGATCTACCTTGAGATCGTGAGTTGTGGTCTAAACCCTAGGGGTATGATGATGATGAATGTATGACTAGGTCTCTACGGACTAAAGCCCGTGGTTTATATAGGCACTAGGGGTATATCTACACATGGTCGGTTGCCATCTAGAGATTACATACCAAATCTAATAGATCTTCTTGGAGCACACGCCAAGTCTTCGGTGAAGCTGAATACACATAGGTCGGAGGTCTCCGGGGTCCTTCCTCATTAACACAACATCAATTCAGCCCATGGACTAGGTCGAGTGGGCTAAGACCCCCTAGTCATGCACACCATCAATACATACGGCCAAGATGTATGTGACATATAGAGTATTCCTACCCAATGGTGCATTTGCATTTCAAAAGGAAATTTCTTTAAAAATTGCACAATTCTAGGGGGAGCTCGTGCATGTCACATGTCTCTCAAAGCTTTCATATATTCTTGGTATATTCCTTTATTTTAAGCTTTGATGTGTGTTGTCATCAATTTCCAAAGATGGGGAGATTGAAAGCACATTTACCCCCTTGGTGGTTTTGGTAATTCATGTCAACATATATTTTGTTGGACTAATGGTTCCCATGAGAATGTTTCAGGAGGAGTTCACCTTAGGCAAGTACAAGAATGAACATGTGGACCACTCAAGCTACTATTGGACAAGCATTGACAAAGCTCCAAGGTTCTACATTTTTTGTTAACTGATCCAAGATCATATTGAGTCCATAGGAAAGCCACACTGTTAAAAGGGGATGACATTTTGATCATGGACTATTTGCTCAAGTGCTTAGAGATATTGCTCCAAAATCCTCAGCCACACCCTCACATTCATCTACGTCCAAAACCATAAAGCCTATCTCGGTCCCACCGAAACACATCCAGCCGGACCCATCGAGATACACTTGATAGAGCCACTGCCTAAACCCTAGCAACTCGGTCTCACCGAGATGACCCTTCGGTCTCATCAAAGTGCACTTGCCAACCTTCTGTGGCATATTGATTTCATCTTGGAGTTTCCGAGTGGTTCGATCGTTCTCATCCAAGTGTGGAAAGGGATTTGGTCATCACCGTTCGGTCTCACTGAGATGTTCCATCCGGTCTCACCGAAAAGCCTAAAGTTCAAACCTTTTGCACCAGTCAGTCTCACCGAGTGTTCTCACCCGGTCCCATCAAGTTGTGCATAAAGTTTTGTAACGGTTACATTTTTTATGTTACCTATATATACCCCCCACCCCACCCATTCCACCAACTCTCAGATAGCAAACCATGACGAAGCTACCACTTCCCATATGTACTCCCTCCGTTCGAGAATACTTGTCATCAAAATGAATAAAAGGAGATGTATCTAGACGTATTTTAGTTTTAGATACCTCCATTTTTATCCATTTTGATGACAAGTATTTCTGGACGGAGGGAGTATTTTCTAAGAAGGAACCACCTACACTTGTGCTGAAATCAAAAGGATTCCACTTCAACCTTTGATCCTTGATTTCTAGCCCCACAAGTTGCTTCCACTTCAATCCTTCTTCCACATAGCCAAATCTATGAGAGGGTGATTGAGTGTTGAGGAGACTATCTTTGGAAGCACAAGAGCAACTAGTTCATCATCAACAACATCTCTTACCTTTTGGAGAGTGGTCCCATACATTGGTTAGGTGTCACTTGGGAGCTTCCAAGATGTGGAGTTGAACCAAGGAGTTTGTAAGGGCAAGGAGATCGTCTATTTCATGAAAATCTACCTCGAGTGAGGCTAGTCCTTCGTGGACATAAACCATGATGTCATAGACAAGGTTGACTCTTTGTGGACTCGCGCAGCCGTTACCCTCTGTGGGTTGAAGTCTCCATCAACGTGGACGTACAATAGCACCACCTATCGGAACACGCCAAAAATCATCGTGTCTTCATTGCGTTTGATCTTCCAAACTCTGTCATCTCTATTTTCTTGCACTTGCATGCCGTTTATTGTCCGCTACCCATACTCTAGATATGCATGTGTAGATTGTATTGTTCGTCACTTAACTTGTGCTAAAATCTACCTAAGTTACAAGAGAAATAAACAGGACACCGTCAATACATATGGCCAAGATGTATGTGACATATAGAGTATTCCTACCCAATGGTGCATTTGCATTTCAAAAGGAATTTTCTTTAAAAATTGCACAATTCTAGGGGGAGCTTGTGCATGTCACATGTTCTCAAAAAGCTTTCATATATTCTTACTATATTCCTCATTTGAAGCTTTGATGTGTGTTGTCATAAATTTACAAAGATGGGGAGATTGAAAGCACATTTACCCCCTTGGTGGTTTTGGTAATTCATTTCAACATAGATTTTGTTGGACTAATGGTTCCCATGAGAATGTTTTAGGAGGAGTTCACCTTAGGCAAGTACAAGAATGAAGATGTGGACCACTGAAGCTACTATTGGACAAGCATTGGCAAAGCTCCAAGGCTCTACATTTTTTGTTAAGTGAACCAAGATCATACTGAGTCCATAGGAAAGCCAACACTATTAAAAGGGGATGACGTTTTGATCATGGACTATTTCCTCAAGTGCTTAGAGATATTGCTCCAAAATCCTCAGCTACACCCTCACATTCATCTACGTCCAAAACCATAAAGACTATCTTGGTCCCACTAAAACACATCCAACTCGGTCTCACCGAGATGACCCTTCGGTCTCATCGAAGTGCACTTGCCAACCTTCTGTTGCCTATTGGTTTTATCTTGGAATTTCTGAGTGGTTTCAATTGTTCTCACCGAAGTGTGGAAAGGGATTTGGTTATGACCATTCGATCTCACCGAGCTGTTCCATCCGGTCTCACCGAAAAGCCTAAAGTTTAAACCTTTTGCACTAGTCGGTCTCACCGAGTGTTCTCACCCTGTCCCATCGAGTTGTGCATAAAGGTGGGTGATAGTTACATTTTTTATGTTACCTATATATACCCCCATCCCATTCCACCAACTCTCACAGAGCAAACCATGACGAAGCTACCACTTCCCATATGAATTTTCTGAGAGAGAACCACCTACCCTTGTGCTGAAATCGAAAGGATTCCACTTCAACTTTTGATCCTTGATTTCTACCCCCCTCAAGTTGCTTCCACGTCAATCTTTCTTCAACCACATAGCCAAATCTATGAGATGGTGATTGAGTGTTGAGGAGACAATCTTTTGAAGCAAAAGAGCAAGGAGCTCATCGTCAGCAACATCTATTACCTTTTGGAGAGTGGTCCCTTAAATTGGCTAGGTGTCACTTGGGAGCCTCCAAGATGTGGAGTTGAACCAAGGAGTTTGTAAGGGCAAGGAGATCGTCCATTTCATGAAAATCTACTCCGGGTGAGGCTAGTCCTTTGTGGACATAAGCCATGATGACATAGACAAGGTTGATTCTTCGTGGACTCGCGCAGCCGTTACCCTTCGTGGGTTGAAGTCTCCATCAACGTGGACGTACGACAGCACCATCTATTGGAACACGCCAAAAATCACCGTGTCTTCATTGCGTTTGATCTTCCAAACTCTGTCATCTCTATTTTCTTGCACTTGCATGTTGTTTATTGTCCGTTACCCATACTCTAGATATGCATGTGTACATTGTATTGCTCGTCACTTAACTTGTGCTAAAATCTGCCTAAGTTACAAGAGGAATAACCCCCCCCCCCCCCCCCCCCCCTTCTCTCTCTCTCTCTTCTAGACCTATCCTTTCGATACCACACGCTTCCATGGGAATCAATGAATCATCCGCAAAAAAAAGATTGGAAATAGAAGGGGCTTCTCTGACCACCTGAAATGCCTCCATTTTCTTCCGCATCCGCAACATCTTTGCACAGTGAGCATGATACATCATCAATCTGAAGTCTGAAGTCTGGACTTTTTGTTTCCTTTACTATCAGCTTTGCGTGTGGCTTTAAAGAAAACGTTGCAGGTGTGGGTATGTGCAGGAACCCGAGTAAATTGCAGCAGTACCTCACTTTGGTCTACGAAACTTGGAATTGGTGGTCCGAAAACACTTCATTTTGATGCACCCGTAATCTCAGCCGTGGAGTGGCCATGTCGAACTATTCGCTCATGTACCTTCTTCCTCGCATGTGACGCGTCTGGCGTGTGGGGTGTGTTTTGCCTGTTTTTCTTCTTTGACATGTGTGCTTTGCCTGTTTGTATCGTGCTTTGTCCATCTTGCCGGTGCATCAGCATTGTTCAGCGGTGCGTCAGGCCTAGTCTAGCTAGGTGATTCTCCAATTGACATGGTTTTAGCTCGGTTTCCTTTTAATGAACCAAGCACAGAGGTTTCCTTTTAATGAACCAAGCACAGAAGTTTCCCTTAATTAACCGACCAACTTTATGTACCGACTGCTGTCAAATGGAACAGAACAGTTCTCCTGCCGTTGGAAAAAACGGACAGAGCATCCACTGATTGCTGAAATACGAACTCACTTGGAAAGGTGAAATTGCAAGGTGGGTCAAAAATCAAATATGCGATTCCAGCCGCGATTGCTGTGGCGCGGTGCAGACTACAGGGTGAAAGTACTGAGAAGAACAAAGGTATACATACATTATATAACTTGCATTTTTCTAGACCTGTAAACAGCATGACATTGCAAATCTCTTCTCTCTCTTTCTTTTTTTGACACTACATTGCAAATCTCTTTTACAAGCAACCTGAAATCCTAAAGGCTTCCTCATTTAAAACCTGGGCAAGCTTCAGTGCAAGTGCGGTGATCTTCACATTGCCTCTCCTGTATTTACCAACTCTGTAAGGAGCATTCGTCTGTACCAGCCTGGTACCAGGGCTGCTCTGCTCTAATGGATAGGATGGTACTGCGTGATCCCACGTTTTGGGGGCAGTTTCCTTAGTATAAACAGAACCATAGCTGAAGGTACGATCTCGACCAGCTGCAAGCAAATTTGGTGAATCCGGTCAGCAATCACAAAGTAGTTCAGTTACTCTTAAGGAACAGCTACAAAGCATGCCTATGTACTCCCTCCGTTCCTAAATATAAGTCTTTGTAGAGATTCCACTATGAACTACATACGGATGTATGTAGATGCATTTTAAGTGTGGATTCATTCATTTTGCTCCGTATGTAGTCCACCTAGTGGAATCTCTACAAAGACTTACATTTAGGAACAGAGGGAGTATATATCACTAAAATAATCAAGAGACAACTAAAGCTGCGCAAATGATATCCCTGAAGCACTGCAAGAACTTGCGTTTTCTATTTCAAAGTATAAGTCGATGCCCCGATTATCCCGTTTAACTGGCTTGCTCTCTCCACAAGCGCCCTGGGGCCTGATTGATACCTTTTTCGTTTAACTTTCTGCTTTCGGATTCGTGTCCAAGCACACCAAAGTCGCTAGAATGAAGTGATGGAAGCTCGGATATACCTGGTGGTGATACGATGATGTCCAAAAGGCTATTAAGGAGAAGACTGTTTCAGACGCCTATAATTGGATAGGAGTGCATACAACATAGAGAAGTACAAGGTGGCAAGGAAGACCACAAAGTGAGCTGTCAATGAAGCAAGGGGTCAGGCATATGAGGACGTCTGCCAGCGTTTAAACACGAAGGAAGGTGAAAGGGACATCTATAAGATGGCCAAGATCTCAGGGAGGAAAACGAGGGATATCAACCAAGTCAGATGCATCAAGGATGGAGCAGATCGACTTCTAGTGAAGGACAAGGAAATCAAGCATAGACGGTGAGAGTACTTCGACAAGCTGTTCAATGGAGAGAACGAGAGTTCTACCATTGAGCGTTTTGTGTGTTTTGTGCGACGAATCCAGGAGTCTAAGGTCAGGGAGGCTCTAAAAATGATCAAAAGAGGCAAGGCGATGGGCCCTGATTGTATCCCCATTGAGGTGTGGAGAGGTCTCGGAGATATAGCGATAGTATGGCTAATTAAGCTTTTCAACCTTATATTTTGGGCGAACAAGATGCCCGAAGAATGGAGGCAGAATACATTAGTACTCCCTCCGTCCCAAAATAAGTGTCTCAACTTTGTACTAACTTTGGTACAAATTTGTACTAAGGTTGAGACAGATATTTTGGGACAGAGGGTGTACCAATCTTCAAGAAGAAGGGGGGTGTTCAAAGTTGTACTCCCTCCATTCACAAATATAAGATGTTTTGGATATTTCAATATTATAGACTACATACGGACTGAAATGAGTGAACAAACACACTAAAATGTGTCTATATACATCTGAATCTTATATTTGTGAACAGAGAGGGTACTAATTAGTAATTACCGTGGAATTAAGCTGATGAGCCATACAATGAAGCTATGGGAGAGAGTCATTGAGCACCGCTTAAGAAGAATGACAAGCGTGACAAAAAATCAGTTTAGCTTCATGCCTGAGAGGTTGACCATGGAAGCCATTTTCTTGGTACAACAACTTATATAGGGAGCAAAAGAAGGACCTGCATATGGTGTTCATTTACTTGGAAAAGGCCTACGATAAGATACTGCGGAATGTCATGTGATGGACCTTGGAGAAACACAAAGTCCCAACAAAGTACATTACCCTCATCAAGGATATGTAAGATAATGTTGTGACAAGTGATGGCGACACTGACTATTTTCCAATTAAAATAGGACTGCACCAAGGGTCAGCTTTGAGCCCTTTTCTTTTTGCTTTCGTGATGGATGAGGTCACAAGGAATATACAAGGAGATATCCCATGGTGTGTGCTCTTTGCAGATGATGTGGTGCTAGACGACAATAGTCGGACGGGGGTTAATCGAAAGTTAGATTGTCGGGGATAGACTTTGGAATTGGAAGGTTTTAGGCTTAGTGGAACTAAAATATAGTACATGAGGTGTGGTTTCAATACTACTAGGCACGAGGAGGGGGAAGTTAGCCTTGGTGGGCAGGTGATACCCCAGGAGCACACCTTTCGATATCTGGGATCAATGCCGCAAAAGGATGGTGATATCAATGAAGATGTGAGCCATCGAATCAAAGTTGGATGGATGAAGTGGCAACAAGCTTCTGACGTCCTCTATGACAAGAGAATACCACAAAAGCTATGATGTTGTATGGCACTGAATGTTGGCCAACTGAAAGGCGACATGTCCAACAGTTAAGTGTAGCAGAGATGAGCATGTTGAGATGTATATGTGGCCACACAAGAAAGGATCGGGTCCAGAATGAGGATATATGTGATAAGTTGGGGTAGCACCGATTGAAGAGAAGCTTGTCCGGCATCGTCTGAGATGGTTTGGGCATATACAGCACGGGCCTTCCAGAACCGCCAATGTATAGCGGATGGTTAAAGCGCATTCGTAATGTCAAGAGAGGTCGGGGTAGACCAAACTTTACATGGGAGGAGTCCGTTAAGATAGATCTGAAGGACTGAAATATCACCAGAGAACTAGCCATGCCATGGACAGGGGTGCGTGGAAGTTAGCTATCCATGTGACAGAACCATGAGCTGGTTACGAGATCTTATGGGTTTCAACTCTAGCCTCCCCCAACTTGTTTGGGACCGGGCTTTGTTGTTGTTGTTGTCTGTTTCTAACACTTGGATTACATTGGCATGCATATCCATGTTCTTGATACTGGAAGTTAATGATGGAATTCCTCATTCTTCCCTCAATGCAAGCATGTGAGCAAGGTGGACCATGGATCTATCACCTATGTCATCTGAAGACAAACCTAACTAACCTCGATACCTACAACTTGCCTATCTACTCATAAAGCTATTTGCATTCAAGAAACCCTGAAATCTGGTAACACATAGCACATGAAATTAACATTAGGCTCAACACTGTTAAAAGTATTGGGATGTCTTGGTATGTGCCATAGACTACATTTTTATAATTGTGTGTACTTACAGTGGTGATTATCAGTATTGTCTCAATGTCTCAATACTGGTTTATCATAGCAAAATACACATCACGATTCAAGTCAAATTGCATAAGATGATGCTCGACATTGTAAAAATGAGACAACATAACTAAATGGAGGCATACCAGGTAATAAAAGAAATTCAGAATCGGATGGCTCAGAACATCAAGATCAGCTGCTTTATCAAATGCATTGAGACACATCTGGAAATTACATGCTTAAGTTAGTAGATTCTCTAACTCACCTACCTAAGTTGGTGGTAGAATAGTGTAGATCAAAGTAATTGCAAGCACTTTTTGTGAGGGATTTACAAGCACTTACCATGACACATCTGATCAAGAAACAAGTAAAGCAGATGGTAGTGACATAGCCAACCTGCAAGAGGGGATACGTCATTACCATATAGTTGTCATAGACAAACCTCCTAAACTATGATTAATATAAACAAGCCTCCAAAAGTAAGACTACTATAGACACTCCTCCAAGACTAGGACTAGTATAGACAAGCCTCCAAAAGTAAGACTAATGGAACACGAAGTATACCTCCTGTAATTTCTTCCGTCTACCTTTTGATTCTACGGGAAAACGTTGCAACATGAGGAATAGCCTGCAGCAATAGATAGTACCGAATACTGTATCAGTCCATAAAATGTTACTGCTAGCCATAGGGCATACATTCTATCTCTTATTGTACTTTCTGCGCCCTAGTATGGCACACAGCACATGTGACATATCCTGGTAATGCAAGCACAATGGTTGTTATCGGTTGGAAAGAGTTGTCCGGATTTTTACTGGTAAATCAATTCACCATGCGACTAATAAAATTATACAGGTAGCTGTAGTAGTATCATGGTGGCGCAAGCATAGATGATACAGAGTGGAAAGAACAGGTCTAGATTCTTCAGTACTGAATATGTCCGGTCTAGCATTGCAGAAAGCTACAGTTTATTAAAAGCATTACCTCCCACCATACAGAAGGAACCCAAAAGCTGCAAACAGTGATACGCCTGAAAAGTCATAGCATAATTAGCTGAAAAGATCAAGGTGTCAACACCCTACAGTAGATTATCCAATAATGTGCTTCACAGTTTCTCGAATTAGATAATACTGTAGTAGCTGAAAACTAGCACTGCAAAAAATGTCAAGACAGATCCATGGACACTGCAATTCACATTGAATTGAAACACGTGCCCACCGCGCCCCCCCCCCCCCCCCCCCCCAATTCACACACACACAGAGCAAATGAAGCAAGTATTTTACCTGCAAAGAACATCTTGGACAATATGACCATAATTCGAACTGGTTTCCACCACAAAACCAACCACAGAATTATCTGAAATTTGAAATTCATGCGTATTAGAGCATCTCATGGGTGTGCATACTGCAAAATCTTCCTAATTTACATGTGTCAATTGAACAGTCATAAATGCAACATAGAGCATGATCATATTTCCTTACTGAGTGATACGAGTTAAGGAGGTTGTTTTGATGTCGGTTCTCTAAACAAAAGGACACATTGACATCTCGGTGCAATCAAGACATCAAAGAATCAACTATAGCTTGTACTTGATATTTCAGGATACTGGGTACCATTGTTTAATTTCTGTAGAGCATATAGGCAATCAAGAGTAAACAAAACAAGTGCGGCGTTTTATACAACGGGCTCTAGGGAGCCTGTTTTTGAAGAGAAAAAATCAAGATATATTTAGAAGTTTCAGAAAAAAACATTTTTTTTCTATAAATACATATACATGTTCTCTATGTATCTGTAAACTTGCATTAAATAATACAATTATTTGCAGACTACATAAAAAGACAAAAAACTGGCCCAAATACAACAAAGAAAAGGCCATTTTAATCTCTGTATTTGCCTTTTTGTGTACATCACATATTAACATGTATGTTCCTGAAATTTTGTACGTATATACTCCCTCCATTTCTTTTTAGTTTGCATATAAGATTTGGTCAGTTTGACTAGCTTTGTAGGAAAAGATATCAACATTCATACTATGAAATCAATATATGCATGATGAAATTAATTTTCGTAACATATAACTTTACTATTGTAGATGTTGATATTTTTTCTATAAAGTCAGTCAAACTTTACATGCGGACTAAAAAGAAACGGAGGGAGTACTACACATAGATGCTTATGTGTATACTTTTTTCAGATTTATTTTTTTTAGATTTTGAAAATGTATTTTGGCTGAAAAAAAAGTAACAAGCTCCCTGGAGCCTGGCCATCATATGCACTTTCAAAACAGAACAGAATATATTATCTTGCAAAAAAGGAACACATTAAATATGTATAATTATCGCTTATGGTCATAGCAACAAAACAGATACAAGGCTAATTTGATTGGTCGTAGCTACATGGGTCCCACTCCTAGGCATCTAAAGCAATTTGGAAGCATCACAGGCTCACAGGTACTAAGACGTGGTTAATGTACAGATATTCACCCCTACATGCCATCATAACATAATCTTTGCATCATTTATCTTTCCAGGCAGACATCAGAGCAAAGTTTCACACATGAGCTTAACTGAATCAAGTCATGTACGTTATAGTGTAATGAGAAATTTCATGGACTAAGTTACCTGAATTGCGTACACCACCCCATTGATCCAATAGAAAGTTGGCCTCAGCCCATCAGTCGACATCGCACGTGCCTAGCGAACAACTTCACAAATTAACATATGCAACGACAGTGAGGGAACACCACAAGAAACTATCAAACGCAAGCCGGTCTACCACCTGATAGTAAATCTCGGCCCAGAATAGCACCAAAAGCGCGTATGTAGTGAAGAACGCAAGCCCAGGCATGTCAAGAACCACATGTTGAAGTATCTGTGATGCCACATTGCTTAAACCATTACCCGTAATCAATTGGAACACCAATATATTCATCCAATCAGGCACAAACCTCTGGTTGTATCAGCTGCACGTTTCGCCGCAGGACAAACACGATAGCCCGCACTGCAAACACAACTAGAAGGATCAAGCAACCAAACGCAAGCAAGGCGAACCAATGAAACAGCACAAATGTGTTACCCACCGCCATTCACGATGAAGTTAAGGAAATGGAACACCTTCTGCGTCGTCCACCCGTACTCGGGCACCCTACACTCGATTCTGATCAATTGGACCTACAACAGATATGGAGGTCCACAAATTCAAACCTTAATTTACATTACAACAATTCATGACCCCGCCTCACGATTCGTTGCCGAATCCCCAATTTTGAAATCAAGCACGCACGGATCAAGCCAACCCGCGCGATCGAGGGCACGGGCTCACGTAATCACAGAATCCAGGCTGGGACGTGACAGATCGGGAGGTGTTTTGGGTCAGGCAGGGGGCTTACAAGCGCGACGACGGAGACGACGCCGTAGAGCACGGCGAGGGCGTGGAAGATGCGGTCCTGCCACATCGGCGAGTCGTTCACATCTTTCCACCAGTCCACCGCGCCGTTCAGCGCCGCCGCGGCCGCGGCGTCCACCGCAAACAACCGCCCCATCCCGCGCGCCTCCCGTGGCGACAACGAGGCCAGGCGGCGCCGCCTGCAGATTCGAAGGGGGCGCGGATGGCGACGGGGCGGGCGGAGGGGGAAGGCGACGCGAGCTCGTCCCCAGGGGATTCGAAACCGAAATGAAATGGATTGATTTGGGACTTCGGTTTCGTTCGCGTTGCGTGGAGGCCGAGTGAAGGAGAAAGAAGGTTCGAGGCGAGCCTCTCCTCCGGCTTCGTGTTCCGCGGGTGGTCAGGGTGACCGGGCGGTGAGCCGATGCAGGGTAGGCGGATGAGAACACGTGGACAGCCAGCGCCTCCGTCCCTGGAGCTGGTCCGTGGTGGAACACACGAGCGAGGGGGCAGGACGGGGCGGCCGGTGTATGGACCTAGCGCAGTGGTCGTCTATCCGAAGCGGGCCTTGCTCCAGCACGGCGCGCCGGTTGAATGAGGTGGCACGGTGGGTTGTACAATCCCGATCTTCTTTTGGCTTTGACCGCGTTCTGTGCTTACGTCGTTGAGCGAGTCATCAGTAGGCAGAAAGAAGAGGACATGGTATTGTCGACATACTAATAAATACTGATAACGAAACATCTATCCTTTATCCATCACGTCTATATGTGTGAGATAATACTCTACCTCACATCTAACTATAACATCATCCCAAATCAGTAGATAAATAAAAACCCGTCATTGTATTGTTTGTTTTGTTTTGTTTGTCGCCGCGCCCAGTATGTCGCAACTGACAAAAAAGGTCGAACCCCAGGTTGTGAGTCGAGAGTTGAGTTGCAATTAAACAAAAAAAGTCAGACTCCAGTTGCGAGTTGAGGATGGACGTGCAACTGGGACAAGACGAAGGTCAGGCCCCAGTTACGAGTTGTGCGTGGGATTGCAACCGAGCCAAAAAAAAAAGATCGGGTCCCAGTTGCGAGTTGAATGTAGACTCGCAACTAGAAAAAAGGTCGGGCTTCAGTTGCGAGTCGAGGGTGGCCTTGCAACTGGGACAAAAAAGATCGGGGCCCAGCTGCGAGTCAGGGTTGAGCTTGCAACTAGGACAAATAAAATGTCGCGCCCAGTTGCAAGTCGTGGTGAACTTGCAACTAGGACAATGTTTGGTTCAGTTGCGAGTCGACAATGGACTTGCAACTGAGACAAAAAAAGGTCGGGCCCCAATTGCGAGTCAATGAATGGACTTGCAACTAATACAAAAAAAGGTTCAGCCTCAATTGTGAGTCGAGGGTGGACTTGTAGTTGAGACAAAAAAGTTTCGAGCCCCTGTTGCAAGTCGATGGTGGACGTGCGACTAAGACAAAAAAATGTCGAAACCCAGTTGCGAGTCGAAGGTGTTATTGCAACTATGACAAAACAAGGTCGGACCCCGATTGCAAGTTGAGGGTGGACTTGCAACTGGGACAAGAAAAAAGATTTGGTGGTGGATAATCAACCAACAATGATGGAATTTTTTTTTGAATTTAGATAAATGAAAAGGAGAAAAGGAAAAGCATGAATTTAAAAGGTTTATGAATTGAAACAAATAAATAAAAAAATTTAAAAAGGAAATAAAAAATCAATTGTGGTTGCCGCCCACGCTCACGCAACGCATGAGGGGTCGATGGCTGTGAAAAAAATGAAACAATGGCCTATCGCCAAAACGGCCCCTTGCGGGAGTGACGTGTAAGAACACCAAACAATAAAAAAGAGCATAAAATACCAATCTTGATGTCTAAATCATGTGGTTAGAAAGTTAGATATGAGATAACTATCATATCTAGATGTGAAATAGCAGATCTGTTATCCATTATGTGTATTGAATTATATACTTGAAAATGTTGGGAAACGCGGTAATTTCAAAATTTTCGTACGATCACGCAAGATCTATCTAGGTGATGCATAGCAACGAGAGGGGAGAATGTGTCCACGTACCCTCGTAGACCGAAAGCGGAAGCGTTTAGTAACGCGGTTGATGTAGTCGAACGTCGTCGCGATCCAACCGATCCAAGCACCGAACGTACGGCACCTCCGCATTCAGCACACGTTCAGCTCAATGATGTCCCTCATACTCTTGATCCAGTTGAGGCCGAGGGAGAGTTCCGTCTGCACAACGGCGTGGCGACGGTGATGATGATGTTACCGACACAGGGCTTCGCCTAAGCACTACGATGATATGACCGAGGTGTGTAACTGTGGAGGGGGGGCACCGCACACGGCTAAAAGATCAACTTGTGTGTCTATGGGGTGCCCCCTGGCCACGTATATAAAGGAGGGGAGGGAAGAGGTGATTGGCCCAAGGGGGGCGCGCCAGGTGTGGGGAATCCCACTAGGACTCCCCAGTCCAAGAAGGATTCCCCTCCTCTTTCCTATTCCTAGTACGAAAAGGAGGGAAGGATGAAGAGGGGAGAAGGAAGAAGGAGGGCGCCGCCCCCTCCTAGTCCAATTTGGATCAGCCCATGAGGGAGCGCGTGACCACCCCTTGAGGCCATTCTCTCCTTTCCCGTATGGCCCATTAAGGCCCATTACTTCCCCCGGCGAATTCCCGTAATTCTCCAGTTCTCCGAAAAATACCCGAATCACGCGGAACCTTTCCGATGTCCAAATATAGTCTTTCAATATATCGATCTTTACGTCTCGACCATTTCAAGACTCCTCGTCACGTCCATGATCTCATCTGGGACTACGAACAAACTTCGGTCATCGAATCACATAACTCATAATACAAATCGTCATCGAACGTTAAGCGTGCGGACCCTACGGGTTCAAGAACTATGTAGACATGACTGAGACACATCTCCGGTCAATAACCAATAGTGGAACCTGGATGCTCATATTGGCTCCTACATATTCTATGAAGATGTTTATCGGTCAAACCGCATAACAACATACGTTGTTCCCTTTGCCATCGGTATGTTACTTGCCCGAGATTCGATCATTAGTATCATCATACCTAGTTCAATCTCGTTACCGGAAAGTCTCTTTACTCATTTCGTAATACTTCATCCCGCAACTAACTCATTAGTCACAATGCTTGCAAGGCTTATAGTGATGAGTATTACCGAGAGGGCCCAGAGATACCTCTCCGAAACACAGAGTGACAAATCCTAATCTCGATATATGACAACCCAACAAACACCTTCGGAGACACCTGTAGAGCACCTTTATAATCACCCATTTATGTTGTGACATTTGGTAGCACACAAAGTGTTCCTCCGGTATTCGGGAGTTGCATAATCTCATAGTCTGAGGAACATTTATAAGTCATGAAGAGAGCAGTAGCAATGAAACTGTAACAATCATAATGCTAAGCTAACGGATGGGTCATGTCCATCACATCATTCTCCTAATGATGTGATCCCGTTCATCAAATGACAACACATGTCTATGGTTAGGAAACATAACCATCTTTGATTAACAAGCTAGGCAAGTAGAGGCATACTAGGGACACTATGTTTTGTCTATGTATTCACACATGTACTAAGTTTCCGGTTAATACAATTCTAGCATGAATAATAAACATTTATCATGAAATAAGGAAGTAAATAATAACTTTATTATTGCCTCTAGGGCATATTTCCTTGAGTCTCCCACTTGCACTAGAGTCAATAATCTAGTTCACATCGCCATGTGATTTAACATCAATAGTTCACATCTAGATGTGATTAACACCCATAGTTCACATCACCATGTGACCAACAACCAAAGGGTTTACTAGAGACAATAATCTAGTTCACATTGCTATGTGATTAACACCCAAAGATTACTAAGGTGTGATCATGTTTTGCTTATGACAGAAGTTTAGTCAACGGGTCTGTCACATTCAGAGCCGTATGTATTTTGCAAATATTTTGTGTCTACAATGCTCTGATGGAGCTACTCTAGCTAATTTCTCCCACTTTCAATATGTATCCAGATTGAGACTTAGAGTCATCTAGATTGGTGTAAAAGCTTGCATCGATGTAACTTTTTTTTACGATGAACTCTTTATCACCCCCATCACCGAGAAACATTCCCTTAGTCCTTACTAAGGATAATTTTGACCGCTGTCCAGTGATCTACTCTTAGGTCACTATTGTACCCCCTTGCCAAACTCATGGCAAGGTACACAATAGGTCTGGTACACAACACAACATACTTTATAGAACCTATGACCGTGGCATAGGGAATGACTTTCATTCTCTTTCTATCTTCTGTCATGGTCGGGCTTTGAGTCTTACTCAACTTTACACCTTTGTAATACAGACAAGAACTTCTTCTTTGACTGATCCATTTTGAACTCTTTCAAAAACTTGTCAAGGTATTTACTCACTGAAAAATCTTATGAAGCGTCTTGATCTATCTATAGATCTTGATGCCCAATATGTAAGCAGCTTCACCGAGGTCTTTCATTGAAAAACTCTTATTCAAGTATCCCTTTATGCTATCCAGAAATTCTATATCATTTCCAATCAACAATATGGCATCCACATATAATATTAGAAATGCTACAGAGCTCCCACTCACTTTCTTGTAAAATACAGGCTTCACCGCAAGTCTGTATAAAACTATATGTTTTGATCAACTCATCAAAACATATATTCCAACTCCGAGATGCTTGCACCAGTCCATAGATGGATCGTTGGAGCTTGCACACCTTGTTAGTACCTTTAGGATTGACAAAACCTTCTAGTTGCATCATATACAACTCTTCTTTAAGAAATATCTGTTTAAGGAATGTAGTTTTGACATCCATTTGCCAGATTTCATAAAATATGGCAACTGCTAACAAGATTCGGGCGGATTTAAGCATCACTACAGTTGAGAAAATCTCATTGTAGTCAACACCATGAACTTGTCAAAAACCTTTTTGCGACAAGTCGAGCTTTGTAGATAGTAACACTTCTATTAGTGTCCGTCTTCCTCTTGAAGATCCATTTATTCTTAATGGCTTATCGATCATTGGACAAGTCCACCAAAGTCCACACTTTGTCCTCATATATGGATCCCATCTCAGATTTCATGGCCTCAAGCCATTTCGCGGAATCTGGGCTCATCGTTGCTTCCTCATAGTTCGTAGGTTCATCATGGTCTAGTAACATGACTTCCAGAATAGGATTACCGTACTACTCTGGTGCAGATCGTACTCTGGTTGTCCTACGAGGTTCGGTAGTAACTTGATCTGAAGTTTCATGATCATTATCATTAGCTTCCTCACTAATTGGTGTAGGAATCACTAGAACTGATTTCTGTGATGAACTACTTTCCAATTCGGGAGAAGGTACAATTACCTCATCAAGCTCTACTTTCCTCTCACTCACTTCTTTTGAGAGAAACTCCTTCTCTAGAAAGGATCCATTCTTAGCAACGAATATCTTGCCTTCGGATCTGTGATAGAAGGTGTACCCAACAGTTTCCTTTGGGTATCCTATGAAGATGCACTTCTCCGATTTGGGTTTGAGCTTATCAGGTTAAAGCTATTTCACATAAGCATCGCAACCCCAAACTTCAAGAAACGATAACTTTGGTTTCTTGCCAAACCACAGTTCATTAGGCGTCGTCTCAACGGACTTTTGATGGTGCCCTGTTTAACGTGAATGCAGTTGTCTCTAATGCATAACCCCAAAACGATAGTGGTAAATTGGTAAGAGACATCATAGATCACACCATATCTAATAAAGTGTGGTCATGACGTTCGTACACACCATTACGCTGTGGTGTTCTAGATGGCGTGAGCTATGAAACTATTCCACATTGTTTTAATGAAGGCCAAACTCGTAACTCAAATATTCACCTCTGCGATCAGATCGTAGAAACTATATTTTCTTGTTACGATGATTCTCTCACTAGTAGAAAAAGGACCCAATATGAGACACATTAGTGCCGGTTTGATTTTGAGCCGGCACTAATGTGTCCATTAGTGCCGGTTCCAACGGCTAGCCGGCCGTTCTCATTACTACCGGTTCATGGTGAACCTTTAGTACCGGTTCGTGCCACTAACCAGTACTAAAGAGGGTGGTGGCAGGGTGTTGTCAGTCTGGGGCCCGTCCAGCACCTTTAGTACCGGTTCGTGGCACGAACCGGTACTAAAGGTCGACGTACATAAACCCTTCGTCCACCCAAGCCACTCTGTTCTTCCCCTTTCACCTCACTTCCTCTGTTCTTCCCCTCTCTTCCTCGAGCTCCTCACAAATTTTGCCCAAAATTTGTCAAGATTTGAAGGCCCCCATCCATTCAAATGATCACAAAGGTTAGCAACTTTGTCCTTTCAACTCTCATTGCTAGATTAGCTCTTGCAATGCTTTGTATAGTGATTAATTTGGGAGGAATTATATTTGCTAGTATTTGATTTATATGCAATTTGAGGTAAAAAATAACACTTAGTTTGCATACGTAGGTGTGGTTTACTTAGTGCCTTCTAAATCTCCGTCGTAACCACCGTCGATCGCCCGCACCGTCCCGTCGCCGGCACCACCTTGTGGTGAGGCTCTTGTTCATGAATGTTTTACATTACCAAATTGATGTTTGTGTGTTTGGATATATAGTTACTCGTATAATTATCTTACCCATACGTTGTTTGTTATACATAGTGCCATGGTTTTGATATCCGTCCCTGTCGGCCCTCGTCCTTGTTATGATTCGGATGTGGTATATTCTCTTTTAAAACTAGTTGTTGCATTTCGTGTTTATGACAAATTATGCCCATCAAGTTGACATAGATATTTTTATCTAGGAGGTATGTGAACCGGAAATTCCAACCGACCCTATTGTCGAGAGGTTAAATTTAGTTGAAAGAGAAAACGAGTATTTGAAAGAAAAATTGAAAAGAATTGAGGGGGAGAAGATGGAATTGGAGTTGCATGTTGTCGATGTCGTCGATGATCACAAGATCAAGATGGAGAAAATGAGGTTGAAGATTAGAAAATATGCATTGATAGTGTGGCTTGGTATCATTATGTTGTTGGATCAATTGTTACCTTAGTTGCGATCTTCATCGCATTTGTTGTTGCATTTAAATTCTTTAGCTAGAGAGTTATTTGTATGTTGCATTTAATGAAGTGTTGTATATGAACTTTATGTATGAACTTGTATTAATTTGGTCTATTCGGTGTTGTGTAATGAAGATGAGCCGACAATGGATGTATGATGACCGATGCTCTCCCGAGTTCATTAATGGCGTGCATACTTTTCTGCGGGCCGCTGAGGCAAACAAGCGGGCGTATGGTTTTATGCCTTGTCCATGTGCTGGCTATAAGAATGGTCACAGTTACTCTACGTCAAAAACCATTCACGTCCACCTATTTAAGTCTGGTTTCATGCCCCACTATAATGTTTGGACCAAGCACGGAGAAATAGGGGTTATGATGGAAGACAATGAAGAAGAAGAGGACGACGATGGCTATCCTGGCCATGGGTTCCCTGAATACGATGATACAACAATGGGGGAAGAAGCTGAGCCGGCAATGCGGGAAGAAGCTGAAGAAGAGGCATCAGATGAGCCCGCTGATGATCTAGGTCGGGCCATTGCCGATGCAAAGAGAAACTGCGCAAGTGATCTGGAGAGGACGAAGTTGCAGCGCATGTTAGAGGATCACAAGAAATTGTTGTACCCGAATTGCGAAGCTGACAAAAAAAAGTTGGGCACCACACTTGAATTGCTGCAATGGAAGGCAGAGAATGGTGTATCTGACAAGGGATTTGGAAAGTTGCTGGTAATGATAAAGAATATGCTTCCAAAGGACAACGAATTGCCCGAGAGTACGTATGAAGCAAAGAAGGCTGTCTGCCCTCTAGGGTTAGAGGTGCAAAAGATACATGCATGCCCTAATGACTGCATCCTCTACCGCGGTGAGTACGAGGATTTGAACGGTTGCCCGGTATGCGGTGCATTGCGTTATAAGATCAGTCGTGATGATCCTGTTGATGTCGAGGGCGAGCGCCCCAGGAAGAAGATTCCTGCCAAGGTGATGTGGTATGCTCCTATAATACCATGGTTGAAACGTTTGTTCCAAAACAAAGAGCATGCGAAGGCGATGCGGTGGCATGCAGAAGACCGTAAGAAAGATGGAAAGTTGAGAGTACCCACCGACGGTTCGCAGTGGAGAAAAATCGAGAGAAAGTACTGGGAGGAGTTTGCAGGTGACCCAAGGAACGTATGGTTTGGTCTAAGCGCAGATGGCATTAATCCTTTTGGGGAGCAGAGCAGCAACCATAGCACGTGGCCTGTGACTCTATGTTTGTATAACCTTCCTCCTTGGTTGTGCATGAAGCGGAAGTTCATTATGATGCCAGTGCTCATCCAAGGCCCTAAGCAACCCGGCAACGACATCGATGTGTACCTAAGGCCATTAGTTGAAGAACTATTACAGCTGTGGAATGGAACAGGTGTACGTGCGTGGGATGAGCACGGACAGGAAGAATTTGACCTAAAGGCGTTGCTGTTCGTGACCATCAATGATTGGCCTGCTCTCAGTAACCTTTCAGGACAGACAAACAAGGGATACCGCGGATGCACACACTGTTTGGATGATACCGACAGTATATATTTGGATAGTTGTAGGAAGAATGTGTACCTGGGACATCGTCGATTTCTTCCGACAAGGCATCCCGTAAGAAAGAAAGGCAAGCATTTCAAAGGTGAGGCGGATCACCGGACGAAGCCTCGCCACCGTACTGGTGCTGATGTACATGATATGGTCAAGGATTTGAAGGTAATCTTTGGAAAGGGTCCTGGCGGACAACCTGTTCCGAAGGACGCTAATGGACGCGCACCCATGTGGAAGAAGAAATCTATATTTTGGGACCTGCCATATTGGAAAGACCTAGAGGTCCGCTCCGCAATCAACGTGATGCACGTGATGAAGAATCTTTGCGTGACCCTGCTTGGCTTTTTGGGCGTGTATGGGAAGACAAAAGATACACTAGAGGCACGGGAGGACTAGCAACGTATGCACGGAAAAGACGACATACATCAGGGTCAGGCCAGCTACGCTCTTACCAAAGAAGAGAAGGAAATCTTCTTCGAATGCCTGCTCAACATGAAGGTACCGTCTAGCTTCTTGTCGAATATAAAGGGAATAATAAATATGGCAGAGAAAAAATTCCAGAACCTAAATTCTCATGACTGCCATGTGATTATGACGCAACTCCTTCCGGTTGCATTGAGGGGGCTTCTACCGGAAAATGTTCGATTAGCCATTGTGAAGCTATGTGCATTCCTCAATGCAATCTCTCAGAAGGTAATCGATCCAGAAATCATACCAAGGTTACAGAATGATTTGGTGCAATGTCTTGTCAGTTTCGAGTTGGTGTTCCCACCATCCTTCTTCAACATCATGACGCACGTCCTAGTTCACCTTTGCGAAGAGACTAATGTTTCGGGTCCTGTATTTCTACACAATATGTTCCCCTTTGAAAGGTTCATGGGAGTCTTGAAGAAATATGTTCATAACCGTGCTAGGCCAGAAGGAAGCATCTCGAAGGGCCATGAAAATGAGGAGGTCATTGAGTTGTGTATTGACTTTATTCCTGACCTTAAGCTGATTGGTGTTCCTGAATCACGGCATAAGTGCAGACTGGAAGGAAAAGGCACGCTAGGAGGGCATCAAATAATATGTATGGACGGGCATTCTCACACTGAAGCACACTACATAGTTCTACAGAATTCTGCCTTGGTGGCTCCGTATATGGAGGAACACAAGAATTTTCTACAGTCCAAACACCCGGAGAAGTCTGACGACTGGATTACACGCGAACAAACGAGGACTTTCGCCGGTTGGTTGCAGAAACGTGCCCTGAATGATGGCGATATTCAAAATGACCTGTACTCGCTGTCCCAGTTACCATCTTCGAATATAACGACTTTCAAAGGGTACCAGATAAATGGGAATACATTTTACACGATCACCCAAGATAAGAAGAGCACCAACCAAAACAGTGGTGTCAGCTTTGATGCAACAACCAACACGGGAAAGGAAACATATTATGGTTACAAAGAGGACATATGGGAACTTAACTACGGATCAGATGATTTGAAGGTCCCTTTGTTTCGGTGCAAATGGGTCAATATGACACGAGGCGGGGTAACGGAAGACCTGCAGTACGGAATGATAACAGTGGCTCTCAACAATATTGCGTATGCAGACGAACCATTCATCCTAGCCAATGATGTGGCGCAGGTTTTTTATGTGAAAGACATGTCTACCAGGCCAAGAAAAAGAAAAGATAAGGAAGCGAATGGATCATACGACGAGCCAAAGCGCCACATAGTTCTTTCGGGAAAAAGAAACATCGTGGGAGTGGATGACAAGACAGACATGTCAGAAGATTATGAGAAATTTGATGAAATTGCTCCATTCACAGTGAATATTGACCCAAGCATCCACTTAAATGATGAAGATTTTCCATGGCTACGGCGCAAAGGGACACACGCGAAGAAAAAGTTTCACACCCAAAGATCTGGGATGTGATCGGCTTCACTATCATCACTTTATTCTGTGTTTCACACCCAGGAGGGAATGTCTGTAATAGTTAGGGTAGTTATGTGTTTTGGCATTTGAAACGCGAAGAAATTTTATGTGCAAACAAATTCTTTTCATGCATTTACTGATTTTTTCCACCTAAATGACCCTGAAATTGAAAAGCATTTCAAATGAACTCAGAAAAGGTTGAAAGTTGGCATGGTATCATAATTTCATACAAATATCATGTGCAAGAAAGTAGAGAGGGTTACGGCAAAAACTGGATGCACTTCGTGTACAAAATGGACAATCTCTTTCGAAGTATCAGGGTTTCCGACGAAAACTGAACTGTTACAAAGGCATTTCATTTTTTAAATAACCTAAGCATTACCAAATTGAATATAATGATAAAACACACTAATATTAAACATAAGAAAAAAGAATCACTGAAAAAACTTTTTTCAAAGTTAAGTTATTCACAAACTAGTGATTCACACAAATTTCAAATAACAAAATTTAAACTATTCAAATTTGAAAACTACCGGCACTAACAGAAAGTTTGTAATTTTTTGTACCTAAAGCAAAAATATTCACAAAGAAACTCTAAATACAACAAAGAACAACTCAAAAATAAATAAAACAAAAATAAATAAAGCGAAAAAAATTAAGAAAATAAAAAAGCCCGCCTACTAGGCCAAAGCGGCCTGCATACGACTAGGAACACAACCTTTTGTTGGGCCAGGAGGCCCGCAAAGGCCTAGTAGGCCCACTGGGCGAAGAGGACAGGTAGGCCAGTAGGCCTACTTAGGAGAGGAGCTCGAGAGAGCTACCTCACTGGGGCTTATAAACCAGTGCGGTAGCCCCTCGGCTAGCGAGGTGGGACTAAACTTGCGCACCGCCTGGAGCCAGCGCACCCCCTTTAGTACCGGTTCGTGGCTCCAACCGGTACTAAAGACCCCCTCTTTAGTACCGGTTGGAGCAACCCCCTTTAGTACCGGGTGGTGGCTCCAACGGGTACTAAAGGTCCATCCTATATATACAACACTTGAAAAAAATCGGTTTCCCTCTGTTTCTTCCCTCTGTTTCCTCCCTCCGTCGCGCCACCCTACCCCGATCGACACCGTCCCCGTCGACATCGCCGCCCCTGCCCCTCGTCGCCGACCCCGGCCATCCCCGCCCCTCGTCGCCTCCCTCGTCGACGTCGCCGCCCCGGCCGTCCCCGTCCCTGTCGTCCCCATCGTCCCCGTCGCCGCGCCCCGCCCCGCCCCATCGTCGCCGCCCCGTCCCGTCGCCCCGGCCGCCCCACCCCGTCGTCGCCGCCCCGTCCCGTCGCCCCGTCGTCGCCGCCCCGTCCCGTCACCCCGTCGTCGCCGCCCCGTCGTCGCCTCGCCGGTGAGCTCGCCCTGGCCACCATGTCCAGACACACACACACTACACACACACACACACATTAGTTTGTTTGTTATAAATTTTTCTGTTTTTTAGTTATAGAAATGTTAGAAATTATTCTGTTTTTTAGTTATATAAATATTAGAAATGTTAGTTATATAGAAATGTTATAAATGTTTTCTGTTTTTTAGTTATAGAAATATTTATAGAAATGTTAGCAATTTTTCTTTTTTTAGTTATATAAATATTAGAATTGTTATGGAAATGTTAGTTATATAATCAGGAAATTTTAGAATTAGTTTTAGTTAGATGAATTAGATTAATGTCAAATTGTTAGAATTTGCACATATATAGAATTTTAGTTATCACAATCCAATCATTTAAAAAATGTTACTTTTTGCGGGCATATAGTATTTGTTCTCGACGATATGCTCGGCCCGCATCCTCGCCGTCGACCCGTTCGCGACGACGTCCTGCTTCAGGGGACCCATGTCCGGGACTGTGCTCCGCCGGGCTGGCACTGGGAGGTGTTACATGGAGGGGCGTGCCGCTTGGTGAGGAACCCGACCTCGGGTCCCGTCATCGACCCTGATCTTCTTTGGTGGCGTTCGCGTGGGCCACATTCGGTGCAGAGGCAGCCGGCCCCGCCGGAGGTGGTGCGTCGCCGTGTCAGGGAGGAAGATGAGCACGTCCATCGCTACATGGCTGCTATGGACGACATCAGGTTCTCCACTACTTGGCGGGTTCTTTGGGCAGATGACTGGAGATATGATCCTGTGATGGTTCCTTCTCTTTGGGTGTGCACCGCCCGCGCCCCAGGAACCGCGAGTGGCGCCCTAGATTCTTCTGTAGTACTCGATCTTTATTAGGTACCTAGCCAGTGATATATTCGATATATAATATTCGAGACGATGTATTCGAGATTATATATATTAAGATGATGATGTATTCGAGATTATATATTCGAGACGATGTATTCGAGATTCAATTTTTCCTTATTGATTAATTGCATCCATGCATTGTAATTTGAATACTAAATTGTTTTATATTTCTTCTGTATTAGTAAACTAGAAGCTATGGCGGACAATACCGGTAGAGAGAGAGAAGAGGAATTGTTCGACATCATACGCAACCCTCACAGGCTAGATGATCTGAATGAAGCAGATGACGGCTCCCAATATCTGAACAATACCGGAGAGGGTGATGAAAAGATATTCGATCTCGACGACCGAGCTGATGAAGTCATGAACTATGATTATGATTATGATGACATAGACAATGTTTGTGATGACACAGACAATGCTGATCTTCAAATAACAAAGACTACCGACGAGGTATATTTATATAAGCATGCATCATGGTGATCATCACATGTTTTTTTATTGAAGATATATTAACGAATCGATCTTTCTTCTTTCAGCCCTCCGGATCGAGCAAATCTGCTTCTACAGACAGCAAGACAAAGCGAGGCCCAGGTAGATTGTTGAAGGATGGTGTAAAGTACCACATTGAATCCACCAAACTTAGTGGCGAACCCCTCACGCCTAAGAACGTTACGGACAAGTGGACTCGTCAGTGCGGAGTTCTTGTGAAGGACAAACTCCCGATCTCCATTCTAGAATGAAAAGAGCCAAAGAATAAACGTCCAGGTGTTACTTGGGTCGACGCCAGAGCCAAAAAAGACCTTGTGAAATCTCTGATGGAACATTTCACCCTACCAGATCATTTCACAGAAGCAGATGTGGAGAAAGTCAAGGCCGCTGCTCTTAAGAAGATGGCAATTGCATTCAACACCCACAAGAAAACTGTATGGGCCAACTACCTCGCTAATGAAAGGAAGACTCCAGATTTCAAGGGAACACTAGAGAAGCAAAGAGAGCACTGGGACGATTTCGTGACCTTCAAGGATTCAGAATTATCTAAGGAACGGTCGATGAAAAACAAGGCAAATGCCGCAAGAAAGACGCAGTTCCATAGGCTGGGTCCAGGTGGCTACGCGGTGGGATTGCCTAAGTGGGATAAGTCTGAGCAAGAGATGGAGGATGCAGGGGTCACTCCGGTTACTAGGAACTGGCCCCCCAGGTGCAGAACTTGGTTCTATGCGCATGGGAGAGCGTTGGACCCGAAGACAGGCGAAGTTTCGCGGAAGGCAAGTCTAAAAGGAGCTGAACAAAAGATAATTGACGCAATAGAAGAAGCTCAAAGGGGGGTGTTCACGCCCAACAGAGAGAATGACGAGCTTACGCGCGCCCTGGGAAATCCTGAACACCTGGGAAGAACACGAGGCAAGGGCGTTATTCCCTGGTATGAGGGCTTTTCAGAATGGAACGAGGACTACAAGACCTGTGCAAGAAGGAAGATGGAGGAGGAGAAGAAAAGGAAGCTGGAGGAGGAGCAGAGGAAGCAGGACGCAGAACGCCTTCAAGGCCTAGAAGCAAGGCACGCGGACCTGACACTCAAATTCCAGCAGCAGCAACAGCAGATCAACTCACTTAGCCAAGAAAGGGGGTCTCAGCAGCGGCAGCAGCAAGCGGATGATCGTCCAGCATTGGATAGCACCGTCCCATCCATGCCGAAAAGCAGCGTTGGTTCTGCCCCGGGCGACACACTGCTGGATACATACCCTGTGGATGACATCATAGAGAACACTAACTGTGAGCTACACTCCAAAATGAAGAACATATCCATGAAGGTGGCGGACGGCGTTGTTTTTCCAGTTACCCCCGAAGCAACCTACCATTGCATCCCGATTCCAGAGGGCTATGCTCGTGTCATGGTTGATGAAGTGGTGGACCCATATTCGGGGCTAACGCTTGACATTCCTGGAGGTGAAGACGAGCGCACACTGGGAGAGGCCATACATCGTATCATCCTATGGAGAAAGGATTGCATCATCTTTCGAAGTCCACCGACAGCGCGTCGTCTGCCGACTCCTCCTCGAAGTCCGCCACCGAGTCAGCAGACTCCCGCTCCTCCAAGTCCACGAACGCGTGAGACGACTCCTCCTCGAAGTCCGGCACCTCCTCCAAGTCCCCGAACGCATGAGCTGACTCCTCCGGTTTCAAGTCCGGCACAACGTCATGCCACTTCTCCGGTTTCAAATCCGGCATCGTGTCAGGCCACACCTCCTACTTCAAGTCCGGCACATCGTCAGGCCACTTCTCCTGGTCCAACTCCACGCCAGCCGTCTCCGCCGTCTCAGCAATCGCAGAAGAGACATGCCGCAACTTTGGTGCGTAGCGGTACGAGTCGAGGTAGTTCAGGAAGTACAGGCGGAGACAAGTGATATAAATATGGTCCAAGCCTCGCTCCTCTTCCTCAGAGGCCTTATGACATGACTAAGGAGCAAAACGCAGCCATAGTGCAAGCCCAAGTGGACGCCCATTTTGGACCGAAACCGGCACCGCCGCCAAAGGAGAAAGTGCCTGAGAAAGTAATTGACCACTTCATTCGTATGGCTAGAGAACCAGCTCCCAAGCCTGTTGACTCGGACTATGAGCGCCAAATCAGGAAACTACATCGAGAACGGCTAAAGAAGGAAGCGAGCTCGAGCTCGAGCCAACAAGCAGCTGGCAAAAAATGCGGGAAAACCGTTCCCCAGTTGGGAGAACAGGCGACGCAAGCGATCCCCCCGCTTGTTGTGCCAACAACACATGAGAGGAGTAGTACGCGCGCCAAATATTATTGTGGGCAAACCGTTAGCGTTCCCCAGCATGGCGATGTGGTAATAATAGAGGATCATATAATGCAGGCTCAAATGCTCAATATCTCTGTTGGACAACTCCTCGAAATCGAGCCCATGCCTACGCTTAAAGAATCGGAAATAGCATGGAAATATGTCCGGGGCAAACTTTTGGTCCATCCAGACAAGGTCAAGGACCTCTCAACGAGAATGTATCAATTGCATCAATGGTACATGAACATTACCAAGATTTCCAATCAAGAGTCCCTCATGGTGAATGTCAAGCATGAGCATTATTACCATGAGAAAGCTCTGGCCATTGAGTATCCAGAACTATTTCAGTTATACAATCAAGACGCACTCGACAAGTCTATCGTCAGTTGCTATTGTCTGTAAGTGATTTCTTTCTGTAATTTAAGTCTCAAGCTAGTTATGTAGTGACAATTTTGATCAATCATTACATGTAATTATCCTCACTATATTCTTTTTCTGTGGTATTATATGCAGGATGAAGATGTATGAAATGAAAAAAGCTGGACACTATGGCGTTGGGTTCATTGACCCAAGTACCATTAATCAGGACATATGGCAGATCGAACATAGTCAAGCTGCTTTAGGGGAAAGCATGCTAGAGTTCTTGAAGCGCCTCAGTAGCAATGAAGATATACTACTTCCTTACAACTTCCCGTGAGTCACACTGTCTTGTACTACAAATTCTGTTTTTGATTACTAGCTAGCTAGATGTTAATAATTAAGTGTATACGGTTTATGGTAGTTGAGGGAGTCCTGGACTAGGGGGTGTCCGGACAGCCGGACTATCATCGTCCGCTGGACTCCAAGACTACGAAGATACAAGATTGAAGACTCCGTCCCGTGTCCGGATGGGACTTTCCTTGGCGTGGAAGGCAAGCTTGGCGATATGGATATGTAGATCTCCTACCATTGTAACCGACTCTGTGTAACCCTAGCCCTCTCCGGTGTCTATATAAACCGGAGGGCTTTAGTCCGTAGGACATAACCTCCATTACAACAATCATACCATAGGCTAGCTTCTAGGGTTTAGCCTCCTTGATCTCGTGGTAGATCCACTCTTGTAATACACATCATCAATATTAATCAAGCAGGACGTAGGGTTTTACCTCCATCAAGAGGGCCCGAACCTGGGTAAAACATCGTGTCCCTTATCTCCTGTTACCATCCGCCTAGACGCACAGTTCGGGACCCCCTACCCGAGATCCGCCGGTTTTGACACCGACATTGGTGCTTTCATTGAGAGTTCCTATGTGTCGTCACCGATAGGCTCGATGGCTTCTTCAACCAATAACGCCGTCCAGGGTGAGACTTTCCTCCCCGGACAGATCTTCGTATTCGGCGGCTTCGCACTGCGGGCCAACTCACTTGGCCATCTGGAGCAGATCGAAAGCAACGCCCCTGGCCATCAGGTCAGGTTCGGAAGCCTAAACTTCACGGTCGATATCCGCGGGGACTTGATCTTCGACGGACTCGAGCCTCAGCCGAGCTTGCCGTGCTGTCACGATGGGCATGATTTAGCTCTGCCGCCGGACAGTGCCTTGGTGGCCGCACACGAATCCGCTCCGGCCCTCAGTCCAGAGCCGATCGCCCAGATCTGGGACCGGTGGCTGGACACCGCCTCGGGGGCTGCACCTTCCACAGTGATGGAGCCGAATACTAACCTCGTCCCTTGTAAAGCTCATGACTCCGAGGTGCCGGACTCCCTGCCGGACTCCGAACCTCTTGCGCCCCTGCCAATCGAATCCGATTGGGCGCCGATCATGGAGTTCACCACGACGGACATCTTTCAGCGCTCGCCCTTTGGCGACATCCTAAATTCGCTAAAGCATCTCTCGCTATTCGGAGAGCCCTGGCCGGATTATGGCCAGGATGGTTGGGATGCGGACGACGAAGAAATTCAAAGCCCTCCCACCACCCACTTTGTAGCCACTGTCGATGATCGAACAGACATGCTAGACTATGACTCCGAAGACATCGACAGTATGGACGACGATGACGGAGACAATCAAGAACCAGCGCCTATAGGGCACTGGAAGACCACCTGGACACATGACGTATACATGGTGGATACCCCAAAAGGAAGCGACAACGAGGAACAACGGGGTGCGGCTAAGGATAATCCCGCCGATAAACAACCAAAGCGGCGACGCAAACGCCGCCCTAAGCCCCGCCTCGACAAAGACAGCACTCCTAATGACGCAGCGTTAGAGCAGGGCAAACCAGTGGACGACGAACATGCAACCAAGCAGCCATCTGAATAGGGCGAACCAGATAATCAATCCAATCCCGGCGAAACCAACAGTCCGGACGACCTCACGCCGGACATACCACCGAAGCATAAAAACCTTCACGGAAGACTCGTCGCCACCGCAAGAAGCTTGAAGAAGGAAAAACGGAAGCTCAAAACAGTGGAAGACATACTCTGAATGAGGTGGAGCAAAGTACTCAAGACCGCAGACAAATATGGCAATGACCACCAATCAAAGAGCTATCCGAAGCGCAAGCTACTGCCAGAATTTGACGAGGAAGCCATAGAGCCCTCACAGTCAAAAAACAAAGAGGCCGCCTGGCCGGATAGACGACCAGATGCCAGGCCAAAATCTACAAGCGACGCCGCACATAAGCTGACTAATGACCCTGGGAAAATAAATGGCCCAGCCAGGTCCATTTACGGGCCAAAAAAGAGGGCCCCAGGAAGCAGCACAACATGTGAAGTGTTCGAAGACAACGGCACACCCAAATACAGGGGCGCCGCACACCCACTATGTTTCACCAATGAGGTGCTGGATCATGAATTCCCAGCAGGGTTTAAACCCATAAACATAGAGGCTTACGACGGAACAACAAACCCTGGAGTCTGGATAGAGGATTATATACTACACATACACATGGCTAGAGGAGATGATCTCCACGCCATAAAATATTTATCCCTCAAGCTCAAAGGGCCAGCCCGTCATTGGCTCAAAAGCCTCCCAGAAAACACTGTTGGAAGTTGGGAAGAGCTTGAGGACGCGTTTAGAGCAAATTTTCAAGGGACTTATGTCCGCCCTCCGGATGCAGATGATCTAAGTCATATAACTCAACAGCCCGAAGAGTCAGCGCGTAAATTCTGGAACAGGTTCCTTACCAAAAAGAACCAAATAGTGGACTGCCCGGACGCCGAAGCCTTAGCAGCTTTTAAACACAACGTCCGAGACGAATGGCTTGCCAGACACCTCGGCCAAGAGAAGCCAAGGACGATGTCCGCGCTAACAAGCCTCATGACCCGCTTTTGTGCGGGGGAAGACAGCTGGCTAGCAAGATGCAGCACCAGCGACCCGAGTACATCCGAGAGTAGAGATGGAAACGGAAAATCACGGCGCAAAAAGGATCAGCGCTGGAATAAAGAAAAAAGCCCAAAGAATACGGCGGTCAACGCCGGATTCAAAAGCTCGCGGCCAAACAACAAAACACTACCTCTTAAGGATAACAGTGATGAGCTATCCAACTTACACAAAATTTTGGGTCGGATATGTCAAATCCACAGTACCCCCGGAAGGCCTGCAAACCACACCCACCGAGATTGTTGGGTTTTCAAACAGTCCGGCCGACTAAATGCCGAACACAAGGGGCTCGACGCATCAAGTGAGGATGATGATAAACCCCACAAGCAGAGCACCAGAAAACAAAAGACTTTCCCACAAGAAGTCAAAGCAGTAAACTCACTTCATGTGATAAGGCGGAAAAACAATGCGGTACCCGCCAAGACGGGTCTCGCAAGGTACACCCCAGCGGAACCTCGAGATTGGATGTCAAAACCAATCACTTTCGACCACCTGGAGTACTCCAGAAGTATTCGGAATGCAGGATGGACTGCACTGATATTGGATCCTATAATCGACGGACTACATTTCACACAAGTCCTGCTGGACGGAGGCAGCGATCTAAACCTGCTATATCCAAACACAATCCGCAAGTTGGGGATAGACCTTACTAAAATTCGACATAGCCGCACCTCCTTTAAAGGAGTAACGCCAGGCCCTTACGCCAAGTGCACGGGCTCCTTATCACTAGAAGTTGTGTTCGGGTCACCGAACAACTTCCGACGCAAAAAACTAATTTTTCATGTCGCCCCATTCGAAAGTAGCTATCAAGCACTATTGGGACGTGAAGCTTTTGTCCGCTTCAACGCCATACCACATTACGCATCTCTTACACTTAAAATGCCCGGTCCACGTGGCATCATTTCATTACGAGGGTCATGTAAAGACCCCGGACACGGCTAGACGAGTCCGGCACAAATAAGCTAGGGGCTCCCTAGCCGCACGCCCCTTCACAAGGGGCTGAGCGTATAAGCAACAACGAGCTAACTTAGACTCCGCTTTACTTATTAATATTTTTCATATACATTTTTTCGCACGATTTTCTTTCAAACTAAGTTCCTCTCTTTTTCTAGATGAACAACGTGCACACCCGTCCAGGATAACGGCACAATGGAGACACAGGCGCAGACGTGCAGTAGGGACCTGTGGCAAGGATTCTTTTCAGATTAAGACCCTGCGTAAACCTTTTTTACCATCTCTTGTTGCTATAATCCCCTGGTTTCTCATTATAACCAGAGTGGAGCCTGACGTTTTGGCATCGGCCGCGTCAGAGGACCCTGCCCGTACCTGGACACTAGTGGCTTAGGGCATTGTTTTGCCCATTACTATAAAGACCGAACACCTTAGGGAGTGTTCGGCGTCTCGAGTTAGGCCTTATATGCATCAGCTCCGAATCATGTCTTTGGTCAAATGTTGGGTTTGCCCGGCTCCTGTGTTTTGCTGCCTTACGTTCCGTATCATCGGCTAACGCGTCACCAGGAGAACTACTGCGATTGTGCCCCAGTTCGGCTGGGCGAGCACCTCAGTAGAGAAAGCCGAAAACTGACTGTCATGATACAGCGAGAGACTGGTCAACCACTCGATCGACCACCGGAATGTTTAGAATTCCTCCGCTTTACCGAAGGGCCGTTTCCCGGTCAGGCACATACACGCCCCGAATTCAGAGAGCGCGGTGCCCCCAGGGGCTATATCGTAGCCCCACCCTCGAACTCCAATGGCTAAGTGAAAGTGATAAAGCATCATAGTCTGGATTGCCTCGTTTTCTACGCTACCACCTCCTTAACAGGACCGAGACGTCGGATTAAGTGTGAAAATGCGCTATTTTTGCGAACACCCCCGCACCTTGTGCGTGGGGGCTGAAGCCGAAGACTGCCATCTTTCAGGTTATACACATCTATACATCAACGGCCGCATAGGAGATATTTCAATACTTGGAACGCACAAGTATAAAAAGCGATTACATCATAACCATTGTTTTACAAACGTTCATTTGAACATGAGATTTTTCGAGCACTGTGACTCTATTACACGAGTACCACGCATAACTTCACCAAAATAGTGCTCGGCGGGTAATCGGCTTTCGTCCGAACCCTGGGTTGCTACAGCGGCGGCATCCATCTCTGTCCAATGTGTCTTCACACGGGCAAGGGCCATCCGCTCACCCTCTATGCAGGCCGACCGCTTCATCTCCTTGATATGCGGCACCGCCCCAAGAAATTGCTGCAATAAGCCAAAATAGCTCGTCGCCTTGGGCCTCTTTGGCCAGACATGAGCCACGATATCCGTCATGGCAAGTTCGGATAGCCTGTTCAGCTCAGCCCATTCGGCCAACCGATCGGTCAGCGGAAGTGAACGATCCGGACTATGGAATTGAGACCAAAACAGCTCTTCCGTCTCGTGATCCTTCTGACTCCGAGAGTGCACAACGGCATCCGCCGCACTTGCCGCTAAGTCCATATATGGATCCTCCGGACCCCACAGCTGGCCAAGCTGAGCATACTTTGAATCCGTAAACCTGCGACGCAGTAGAAAAGGCTTGCCAGCCACAATGTCTCCGGCCTGGTGCAGCTCCTCCTTCATAGCCCGCATTGCAGAACGGGCATCCTTGGCTTCGGCGGTGGCCTTCACCAGGTCTTCTCGCTCCGATAGGCGCTCCTTTTCAAGAGCCTCATTGCGGTCGGTAGCATCCTTCAATTTAACGGCCAATTCGGCCACCTCTTCCCTGCTTCAGCAGTGTGCAGCCCTTTCGGCTTCTAACTCCTCGGCCGCCCTTGAGGCAGCCGCGTTGCTTCTTCTGGCCTACTCCTTGGCTTGAGTAAGTTCTTCCCGAAGACTCTCCACAGCAGCCGCACCATCTGCGTCGAGCATAAATATTGTAAGAAGTGAGCTTTTGCTCCCTTAATAGGTGACTGCGGAGAATCAATTTACCTTGCGACTCGTCAAGTCGCTTGTTGACTAGCGCGATGTCCGCATCCGCTACATCAAGTTGCCGCATTAATTCAGCAACTCCATCAGTCCGGCTAGCCCCCGGACTATCCGCCACCTGCATAAAGGCGACACTCAATACCTGCGATTTTGATCCTCGGCACGCTGTCGCTTTCGACAACCTACCGAGTCTCAGGGGCTACTATCTATACAGGGTGCACTTTCATGTGCAAAACTGTCAAAAAGGCGCGTCGTTTTTACGTACCTCAAACCCCAACAGCAAACTCCTGACGGCATTGTGCAATCCGCTTTCAGCGGACGAAATCCTTCCGATCACCATGCTCATCAACGCACGGTGATCTTCTGAGACGGACGCCCTCTCAAGCAGATCCTTCAGCTCCCCCGGCCGAACACTAGTCGGCGCCGAACTCTTCGGCCCTGCTGGGCTCGGGGATGCCCTCTGGGACGACACCTCAGGCTCGTCCGCCCTATCCGACGGCGCAGTAGACGGAGGCGTTTCGCTCTCCATCATCTCCGGACGAAGATCCCCCGAATACGAGCTCATCTGAGAAGGTTGCAGATCTGAACTACAAGGTAAAAATCTCGGTTATCCTCAGAAGCACAAATAGGGATGTTTTTCATTAATGAATTCCCCTTTTCCTACTCACAGCTCGCT
Source organism: Triticum timopheevii (assembly GCA_963921465.1). NCBI lineage: Eukaryota > Viridiplantae > Streptophyta > Magnoliopsida > Poales > Poaceae > Triticum > Triticum timopheevii. The sequence continues at coordinate 251,181,327 of OY997262.1, read as the reverse complement.
AGAGGGCTGATTCTTTAGAGAAGACTGTGCGGCCGGGGCCTCCCCGGACGCAGGACCCTCCGGCGAAGATTTCTTACCCCGCTTAGGGGCTTTGGCCTCCGGGTCTTTGGAGGCGGTCCTCTTCTCCCCCTAGAGGGAGGGATTCTCGATCCCCCCTCTTCAAGCGCCCCCTTTGGCGGGGCTGTAACTCCTTTGTTCTCCCCCTCGCCTTCTTCTGAAGGCGCAACCTCCAACATTCTGACCAGCACGGGCTCCGGTGCGGTCTCTGGGAGTGGGGCCGGACACCTTATTAGCTTTGCTTGCGCAATCCACTCCTGTTGGAGGATATCGGGTTAAAATGCGAATTATGAAAAGCAGACAAATGGTGCGTCCGAACACGGAGCTACTTACTTGGGTATCCAGGCGATTGCAGCTTAGGCCGGCATCCTCGGTCAATTCCGGACACGCCACTTGTGGTCCGAAGAACAATTTGTACATCTCCACGGGTGTCGTACCCATGAAGTGTTGGAGAATCCGTGGTCCCTCCGGGTTGAACTCCCATAGCCGGAGAGGATGGCGTTTGCAGGGCAGGAGACGCCTAATTAGCATCACCTGGATCACCACAACCAGATCGATCTCCCTCGCTTGGAGGTCTCGAATTCGGCCCTGCAATAGGGGAACGTCTTTTGACGGCCCCCAATTGAGCCCTCGGTTGACCCACGACATCAACCGTCGTGGAGGTCCCGAGCGGAACGGAGGCAGCGGCTTCTGCCTGCTGCCCCTCGGAGCGGTGATATAGAACCACTCCTGCTGCCATAAGCCGAGCTCCTCTTGGAAGGAGCCCTTAGGCCACGGGGCATCGGCCCTCCTGCTTACAGCCGCCCCGCCGCATTCAGCTTGACGCCCCCCGGCCATCTTCGGCTCCACATTGAAGGTCTTCAGCCACAGGCCGAAGTGGGGGGTAACGCGGAGGAAGGCTTCGCAGACAACGATGAATGCGGAGATATGGAGGATGGACTCCGGAGTCAAGTCATGGAATTCCAAGCCATAGTAGAACATGAGCCCTCTCACAAAAGGATCCGTCGGGAAGCCTAAACCCCGACAGAGGTGGGATACAAAGACGACATACTCGCTGGGCTCGAGGGTGGGAATGGCCTGCCCTTCGGCAGGCAGCCTGTGCGAAACCTCGTAAGACAGGTACTTGGCCTCACGCAACTTTATCACGTCCTCCTCCGTGACGGAGGAGGGCACCCACCGGCCCTGAAGGTCGGAGCCGGACATTGTTGAAGGTCCGAAGCACTCGAATCTGGGGCTCTGGGTGTTGGAACTTGGAGCAAGGAGAAGATTCGGTGGAAGATTGAAGAAAAGAACGAGCCTTGGTCCTGTTATAAAGAAGGGGAATACCAAGAGCCGTCCCCGTGACCGTTCAGGATTCGCCTTCGATAGAGGAGGCGCGGCGACAAGCATGGTTGGGTTACCCACGCCCGTATTGATGAGGATCCCGGAATAAGGGGAACACGATCTCTGCTTCGACAAGACGTGCCAAGGAAACTGCTTCGCTAAATGCGCTGAGGTGGTATAATAAAAAATGATTCAAGTAAAGGCTTGGTAGTGGTGTGACGTCATTCCACAAAAAACGTCAACAGATTGAACTTGTGTATATATTATTCTCTCTACGGTGGAAGGTGGAATTTATTTTGCAGAGCCGGACACTATCCGGGTGTTCGCGATCTTCTCTGGATTATTCAAAGGAGGAACCCGCCTTGCAATGCCGAACATTATGCGCGCCAGACTCATCGTCATTGAAGCCAGGTTCAGGGGCTACTGAGGGAGTCCTGGACTAGGGGGTGTCCGGACAGCCGGACTATCATCGTCCGTCGGACTCCAAGACTACGAAGATACAAGATTGAAGACTCCGTCCCGTGTCCGGATGGGACTTTCCTTGGCGTGGAAGGCAAGCTTGGCGATACAGATATGTAGATCTCCTACCATTGTAACCGACTCTGTGTAACTTTAGCCCTCTCCGGTGTCTATATAAACCGGAGGGCTTTAGTCCGTAGGACATAACCTCCATTACAACAATCATACCATAGGCTAGCTTCTAGGGTTTAGCCTCCTTGATCTCGTGGTAGATCCACTCTTGTAATACACATCGTCAATATTAATCAAGCAGGACATAGGGTTTTATCTCCATCAAGAGGGCCCGAACCTGGGTAAAACATCGTGTCCCTTGTCTCCTGTTACCATCCGCCTAGACGCACAGTTCGGGACCCCCTACCCGAGATCCGCCGGTTTTGACACCGACAGTAGTTGATTAATTTTATGCACATGCCCGCTTAATTAAGACATGCAAACGCGTGCGTATGCAGTTGGCACTGGGTCTTGTTAGACATTAAAGTTGAGGAAGGAAAAGTTGAATTACCGGACTCACTAACTAAAGAAGATAAAGACTACACCATCGTGAAGGGGATAGTCAACAGGTAATTTCAATCATTATTAACTATATCTCGGCCAATTAATTATTAGTTCGTCATTTCCTGATATGATCTATTTAATAACCCCTTGATTAATTTTCTTTGCCGGCGGGCAGGGCATGGGCAAAGTTTATCAAGGTGACTCCAGGCACGTGGCCAAAAAAGTTGTTTTGGCATCGACCCTTGGTAAGTAATTAAGTAGTACTAGCTAGCTACCATCTCTTTAATTCTTGTTTCAGTATCATTAATTAATTATCATGCTTGATTAATCATTATCTGATTCAATTCCATTCTCGTAAAGGCCCTGAAGCAGGCGCCGGGGAATAATCTGTGTGCATACTACGTTTGCGAGAACATTCACATGATGACATGCGAAAGGAGCAGATCTGATAGACAGGACTGGGTACGTTTGTCAGAACACTATTCACACCATTATCGATATCTAGTCACACAACTAACACACATGCATATTGATCTCATTCTTAACAGTTTAGATCGGTGCGGGATAAGCTCCTACCATCGGACCGCATACTAGCACTTCAAGAGGAAATATCCGGATTTTTGCTCGACCAGGTCATAGATCCCAAAGGAGAATACTATTACCCGCTACCGCCCCCATGAACCACTTGTCATCGTGCTCCGGAGGCACCAAAGGCAATATATGTAGGAGAAATTGTATATGTATATACATGTGTATGTGTGAATAATTAATGGTGTTGGTTTGTGAGACATTCGATGATATATATATATATATATATATATATATATATATATATATATATATGCGGTTCTACGTACAAGAAAATCTATTTATATATATGCATAATGTGTACAATTTGTAGTATCGTGAAATACCAGCAAACAAAAAAAATTGAATGGAAAATAAATCAACCCCCCCCCCTCCCAAATATTTAGTACCGGTTGGTGTTACCAACCGGTACTAATGCCCTACGCGCACCCCGGGCCTGGCTCGTGCCACGTGGTGGCACTTTAGCGCCAGTTCGTGACGAACCGGTACTAAAGGGGGGGGGGCTTTAGTCCCCACTCTTTAGTGCCGGTTGGCAAACCGGCACTAAAGGCCGTTACGAACCGGCACTAAAGGCCGGTTCTGCACTAGTGTCCACTTCACTCTGAAATTCTTTGAACTTTTCAAATGTTTTAGACTTGTGTTTCATTTAAGTAGATATACCCATATCTGCTCAAATCATCTGTGAAGGTCACAAAATAATGATACCCGCCACAAGCATCTACACTCATTGGACTGCATACAACAGTATGTATTATTTCCAATACGTCAGTAACTCGTTCCATTGTTCCGGAGAACGGAGTTTTAGTCATCTTGCCTATAAGGCACGGTTCGCAAGTATCAAATGATTCATTATCAAGTGATCCAAAAGTCCATCTTTATGGAGTTTCTTCATGCGCTTTACACCGATATGACCCAAATGGCAGTGCCACAAATAAGTTGCACTATCATTATCAACTTTGCATCTTTTGGCATCAATATTATGAATATGTGTATCACTATGATCGAGATCCAACAAACTATTTTCATTGGGTGTATGACCATCGAAGGTTTTATTCATATAAACAGAACAACAGTTATTCTCTGACTTTAAATGAATAACTGTATTGCAATAAACATGATCAAATCATATTCATGCTCAACGCAAATGCCAAATAACATTTATTTAGGTTCAACACTAATCCCGAAAGTATAGGGAGTGTGCGATGATGATCATATCAATCTTGGAACCACTTCCAACACACATCGTCACTTCACCCTTAACTAGTCTCTGTTCATTCTGCAACTCCCGTTTTGAGTTAATTTTAGCAACTGAACCGGTATCAAATACCCAGGGCTTGCTATAAACACTAGTAAAGTACACATCAATAATCTTTATATCAAATATACCTTTGTTCACTTTGCCATCCTTCTTATCCACCAAATATTTGGGGTAGTTCTGCTTCTAGTGACCATTTCCTTTGCAGTAGAAGCACTCTGTTTCAGGCTTAGGTCCAGCTTTGGGCTTCTTCACAGGAGTGACAACTTGCTTGCCATTCTACTTGAAGTTCCCTTTCTTTCCTTTTGCCCTTTTCTTTAAACTAGTGGTCTTATCAATCATCAACACTTGATTCTCTTTATTGATTTCTACCTTCGTCGATTTTCAGCATCACAAAGAGCTCGAGAATTTCTTTCATCATCCCTTGCATATTATAGTTCATTACGAAGTTTCAGTAACTTGGTGATGGTGACTAGAGAACTCTTTCAATCACGATCTTATCTATAAGATTAACTCCCACTTGATTCAAGCGATTGTAGTACCCAGACAATCTGAGCACATGCTCACTACTTGAGCTATTCTCCTCCATCTTTTAGCTTTAGAACTTGTTAGAGACTTCATATCTCTCAACTCGGGTATTTGTTGAAATATTAACTTCAACTCCTGGAACATCTCATACATTCCATGACGTTCAAAACGTCTTTGAAGTCCCGATTCTAAGCCATTAAGCATGGTGCACTAAACTATCAAGTAGTCATCATATTGAGCTAGCCAATTGTTCATAACGTCTGCATCTGTTCCTGCAATAGGTCTGTCATGTAGCGGTGCATCAAGGACATAATTCTTCTGTGCAGCAATGAGGATAAACCTCAGATCACGGACCCAGTCTGCATCATTGCTACTATCATCTTTCAACTTAGTTTTCTCTAGGAACATATAAAAAACATAGGGAAGCTAACAACGCGAGCTATTGATCTACAACATAATTTGCAAAATACTATCAGGACTAAGTTCATGATAAATTAAAGTTCAATTAATCATATTACTTAAGAACTCCCACTTAGATAGACATCCCTCTAGTCATCTAAATGATTACGTGATCCATATCAACTAAACCATGTCCGATCATCATGTGAGATGAAGTAGTTTTCAATGGTGAACATCACTATGTTGATCATATCTGTTGGGGAACGTAGTAATTTCAAAAAATTTCCTACGCACACACAAGATCATGGTGATGCATAGCAACGAGAGGGGAGAGTGTTGTCTATGTACCCTCGTAGACCGAAGCGGAAGCGTTGACGCAACGTAGAGGAAGTAGTCGTACGTCTTCCCGGTCCAACCGATCCAAGCACCGTTACTCCGGCACCTCCGAGTTCTTGACACACGTACAACTCGATGACGCACCCTGAACTCCGATCCAGCAGAGGTACCGGGTGGAGTTCCGTCAGCACGACGGCGTGGTGACGATCTTGATGTTCAACTGTCGCAGGGCTTCGCCTAAGCACCGCTACAATATAACCGAGGTGTAATATCGTGGAGGGGGGCACCGCACACGGCTAAGGAACGATCACGATGATCAATTTATGTGTCTATGGGGTGCCCCCTACCCCCGTATATAAAGGAGTGGAGGAGGGGAGGGCCGGCCCTCTACTATGGCGCACCCTAGGGGAGTCCTACTCCCACCGGGAGTAGGATTCCCCCTTTCCTAGTCCAACTAGGAGTCCTTCCATGTATTAGGAGTAGGAGACAAGGAAGGGGAAGAGAGAAGGGAAGGAAAGGAGGGGGTGCGGCCCCTCCCCCTAGTCCAATTCGGACTAGGCCATGGGGGGGGGGGGCGCGGCCTGCCCTAGGCAGCCCCTCTCTCTTTCCCGCAGGGCCCAATAAGGCCCAATACTTCTCCCCGGCGAATTCCTGTAACTCTCTGGTACTCCGATAAATACCCGAATCACTCGGAACCTTTCCGAACTCCGAATATAGTCGTCCAATATATCGATCTTTACGTCTCGACCATTTCGAGACTCCTCGTCATGTCCCCGATCTCATCCGGGACTCCGAACTCCTTCGGTACATCAAAACTCATAAACTCATAATATAACTCTCATCGAAACCTTAAGCGTGCGGACCCTACGGTTCGAGAACAATGTAGACATGACCGAGACACGTCTCCGGTCAATAACCAATAGCGGGACCTGGATGCCCATATTGGTTCCTACATATTCTACGAAGATCTTTATCGGTCAGACCGCATAACAACATACGTTGTTCCCTTTGTCATCGGTATGTTACTTGCCCGAGATTCGATCGTCGGTATCCAATACCTAGTTCAATCTCGTTACCGGCAAGTCTCTTTACTCGTTCCATAATACATCATCTCGCAACTAACTCATTAGTTGCAATGCTTGCAAGGCTTAAGTGATGTGCATTATTGAGAGGGCCCAGAGATACCTCTCCGACATTCGGAGTGACAAATCCTAATCTCGAAATACGCCAACCCAACAAGTACCTTTGGAGACACCTATAGAGCACCTTTATAATCACCCAGTTATGTTGTGACGTTTGGTAGCACACAAAGTGTTCCTCCGGTAAACGGGAGTTGCATAATCTCATAGTCATAGGAACATGTATAAGTCATGAAGAAAGCAATAGCAACATACTAAACGATCGGGTGCTAAGCTAACGGAATGGGTCATGTCAATCAGATCATTCAACTAATGATGTGATCCTGTTAATCAAATAACAACTCTTTGTCCATGGTTAGGAAACATAACCATCTTTGATTAACAAGCTAGTCAAGTAGAGGCATACTAGTGACACTCTGTTTGTCTATATATTCACACATGTATTATGTTTCCGGTTAATACAGTTCTAGCATGAATAATAAACATTTATCATGAAATAAGGAAATAAATAATAACTTTATTATTGCCTCTAGGGCATATTTCCTTCAGTCTCCCACTTGCACTAGAGTCAATAATCTAGATCACATCACCATGTGATTAACATCGATAGTTCACATTATCATGTGATTAACACCCATAGTTCACATCGTCATGTGACCAACACCCAAAGGGTTTACTAGATTCAGTAATCTAGTTCACATCGCTATGTGATTAACACCCAAAGAGTACTAAGGTGTGATCATGTTTTGCTTGTGAGAGAATCTTAGTCAACGGATCTTTCACATTCAGATCCATTATGTATTTTGCAATTTTCTATGTCTACAATGCTCTGCACGGAGCTACTCTAGCTAATTGCTCCCACTTTCAATATGCATCTAGATCGAGTCTTAGAGTCATCCAGATCGGTGTCAAAACTTGCATCGACGTAACCCTTTACGACGAACCTTTTGTCACTTCCATAATCGAGAAACATATCCTTATTCCACTAAGGATAATTTTGACCGTTGTCCAGTGATCTACTCCTAGATCACTATTGTACTCCCTTGCCAAACTCAGTGTAGGGTATACAATAGATCTGGTATACAGCATGGCATACTTTATAGAACCTATGGCCAAGGCATAGGGAATGACTTTCATTCTCTTTCTATCTTCTGCCGTGGTCGGGTTTTGAGTCTTACTCAATTTCACACCTTGTAACACAGGCAAGAACTCTTTCTTTGACTGTTCCATTTTGAACTACTTCAAAATTTTGTCAAGGTATGTACTCATTGAAAAAACTTATCAAGCGTCTTGATCTATCTCTATAGATCTTGATGCTCAATATGTAAGCAGCTTCACTGAGGTGTTTCTTTGAAAAACTCCTTTCAAAAACTCCTTTATGCTTTACAGAATAATTCTACATTATTTCCGATCTACAATATGTCATTCACATATACTTATCAGAAATGCTGTAGTGCTCCCACTCACTTTCTAGTAAATACAGGCTTCACCGCAAGTCTGTATAAAACTATATGCTTTGATTACACTATCAAAGCATTTATTCCAACTCCGAGAGGCTTGCACCAGTCCATAAATGGATCGCTGGAGCTTGCACACTTTGTTAGCTCCCTTTGGATCGATAAAACCTTCTGGTTGCATCATATACAACTCTTCCTCCAGAAACCCATTCAGGAATGCAGTTTTTACATCCATTTGCCAGATTTTATAAATTGTGGCGATTGCTAACATGATTTGGACAGACTTAAGCATCGCTACAGTTGAGAAAATCTCATTGTAGTTAACACCTTGAACTTGTCAAAAAACCTTTTTGCGACAAGTCGAGCTTTGTAGATAGTAACACTACTACCAACATCCGTCTTCCTCTTGAAGATCCATTTATACAATATGGCTTGCCGATCATCGGGCAACTCCACCAAAGTCCACACTTGGTTCTCATACATGGATCCCATCTCAGATTTCATGACCTTAAGCCATTTTGCGGAATCTGGGCTCATCATCGCTTCCTCATAGTTCATAGGTTCATCATGGTCTAGTAACATGACTTCCAGAACAGGATTACCGTACCACTCTGGTGCGGACCGTACTCTGGAAGACCTACGAGGTTCTGTAGTAACTTGATCTGAAGTTTCATGATCATCATCATTAGCTTCCTTACTAATTGGTGTAGAAATCACTGGAACTGATTTCAGTGATGAACAATTTTCCAATTCGGGAGAAGGTACAGTTACCTCATCAAGTTCTACTTTTCTCCCACTCACTTCTTTCGAGAGAAACTCCTTCTCTAGAAAGGATCCATTTTTAGCAACGAATATCTTGCCTTCGGATCTGTGATAGAAGGTGTACCCAACAATTTCTTTTGGGTATTCTATGAAGACGCACTTCTCTGATTTGGGTTTGAGCTTATCAGGATGAAACTTTTTCACATAAGCATCACATCCCCAAACTTTAAGAAACGACAACTTTGGTTTCTTGCTAAACCATAGTTCATATAGTGTCGTCTCAACGGATTTAGATGGTGCCCAATTTAACGTGAATGCAGCTGTCTCTAATGCATGATCCCAAAATGATATTGGTAAATCGGTAAGAAACATCATAGATTGCACTATATCCAATAAAGTGCGGTTACGATGTTTGGACACACCATAACGTTGTGGTGTTCCAGGTGGCGTGAGCTGTGAAACTATTCCACATTGTTTTAATTGAAGACCAAACTCGTAACTCAAATATTCGTCTCCGCGATCAGATCGCAGAAACTTTATTTTCTTGTTACTATGATTTTTCCACTTCACTCTGAAATTCTTCGAACCTTTCAACTATTTCAGACTTATGTTTCATCAAGTAGATATACCCATATCTGCTCAAATCATCTTGTGAAGGTCAGAAAATAACGATACTTGCCACGAGCATCAACACTCATTGGATTGCATACATCGGTATGTATTATTTCCAATAAGTCAGTAGCTTGTTCCATTGTTCCAGAGAACGGAGTTTTAGTCATCTTGCCCAAAAGGCACGGTTCGCAAGCATCAAATGATTCATAACCAAGTGATTCCGAAATCCCATCAGCATGGAGTTTCTTTATGCGCTTTACACCAATATGACCTAAACGGCAGTGCCACAAATAAGTTGCACTATCATTATTAACTTTGCATCTTTTGGTTTCAATATTATGAATATGTGTATCACTACGATCGAGATCCAATGAACCATTTTCATTGGGTGTGTAACCATATAAGGTTTTATTCATGTAAACAGAACAACAGTTTATTCTCTTACTTAAATGAATAACCGTTTTGCAATAAACACGATCAAATCATATTCATGCTCAACGCAAACACCAAATAACACTTATTTAGGTTCAACACTAATCCCAAAAGTATAGGGAGTGTGCGATGATGATCATATCAATCTTGAAACTACTTTCAACACACATCGTCACTTCACCCTTAACTAGTTTCTGTTTATTCTGCAACTCCCGTTTGGAGTTACTACTCTTAGCAACTGAACCAGTACCAAATACCGAGGGGTTGCTATAAACACTAGTAAAGTACACATCAATAACATGTATATCAAATATACCTTTGTTCACATTGCCATCCTTCTTATCCACCAAATACTTGGGGTAGTTCTGCTTCCAGTGACCAGTCCCTTTGCAGTAGAAGCACTTAGTCTCAGGCTTAGGTCCAGACTTGGGCTTCTTCACTTGAGCAGCAACTTGCTTGCTATTCTTCTTGAAGTTCCCTTCTATCCCTTTGCTCTTTTCTTGAAACTAGTGGTCTTGTTAACCATCAACACTTGATGTTCTTTCTTGATTTCTACCTTCATCGATTTCATCATCATGAAAAAACTCGGGAATCAATTTCATCATCCCTTGCATACTATAGTTCATCACGAAGTTCTACTAACTTGGTGATGGTGACTAGATAATTCTGTCAATCACTATCTTATCTGGAAGATCAACTCCCACTTGATTCAAGCGATTGAAGTATCCAGACAATCTGAGCACATGCTCACTAGTTGAGCGATTCTCCTCCATCTTTTAGCTATAGAACTTGTTGGAGACTTCATATCTCTCAACTCGGGTATTTGCTTGAAATATAAACTTCAATTCCTGGAACATCTCATATGGTCCATGATGTTCAAAACATCTTTGAAGTACCGATTCTAAGCCATAAAGCATGGTGCACAAAACTATCAAGTAGTCATCATATTGAGCTGGCCAAACGTTCATAACGTCTGCATCTGCTCCTCCAATAGGTCTGTCACCTAGCGGTGCATCCAGGACATAATTCTTCTGTGCAGCAATGAGGATAAACCTCAGATCACGGATCCAATCCGCATCATTGCTACTAACATCTTTCAATACATTTTTCTCTAGGAACATATCAAAATAAACATATGAAAGCAACAACGCAAGCTATTGATCTTACAACATAATTTGCAAAATACTACCAGGACTAAGTTCATGATAAATTTAAGTTCAATTAATCATATTACTTAAGAACTCCCACTTAGACAGACATCTCTCTAGTCATCTAAGTAATCACGTGATCCAAATCAACTAAACCATAACCGATCATCACGTGAGATGGAGTAGTTTTCAATGGTGAACATCACTATGTTGATCATATCTACTATATGATTCACGCTCGACCTTTCGGTCTCCGTGTTCCGAGGCCATATCTGCATATGCTAGGCTCGTCAAGTTTAACCTGAGTATTCTGCGTGTGCAAAACTGGCTTGCACCCGTTGTAGATGGACGTAGAGCTTATCACACCCGATCATCACGTGGTGTCTGGGCACGACGAACTTTGGCGACGGTGCATACTCAGGGAGAACACTTCTTGATAATTAGTGAGAGATCATCTTAAAATGCTACCATCAATCAAAGCAAGAATAAGATGTATAATAGATAAACATCATATGCAATCTAAATATGTGACATGATATGGCCATGATCATCTTGCGCCTTTGATCTCCATTTCCAAAGTACTATCATGATCTCTATCGTCACCGGCACGACACCATGATCTTCATCATCTTGATCTATATCAATGTGTCATCACATGGTTGTCTCACCAACTATTGCTCTTGCAACTATTGCTATCGTATAGCGATAAAGTAAAGCAATTATTTGGCACTTGCATCTTATGCAACAAAGAGACATCCATAGGGCTTCTGCCAGTTGCCGATAACTTCAACAAAACATGATCATCTCATACAACAACTTATATCTTATCACGTCTTTACCATATCACATCACAACATGCCCTGCAAAAACAAGTTAGACGTCCTCTACTTTGTTGTTGCAAATTTTACATGGCTGCTACGAGCTGAGCAAGAACCGTTCTTACCTACGCATCAAAACCACAACGATAGTTCGTCAAGTTAGTGCTGTTTTAACCTTCGCAAGGACCGGGCGTAGCCACACTCGGTTCAACTAAAGTTGGAGAAACTGACACCCGCTAGCCACCTGTGTGCAAAGCACGGCGGTAGAACCAGTCTCGCGTAAGCGTACGCGTAATGTCGGTCCGGGCCGCTTCATCCAACAATACCGCCGAACCAAAGTATGACATGCTGGTAAGTAGTATGACTTATATCGCCCATAACTCACTTGTGTTCTACTCGTGCATATAACATCAAACCATAAAACCTAGGCTCGGATGCCACTGTTGGATAACGTAGTAATTTCAAAAAAATTCCTACGCACACACAAGATCATGGTGATGCATAGCAACGAGAGGGGAGAGTGTTGTCTATGTACCCTCGTAGACCAAAGCGGAAGCGTTGACGCAACGTAGATGAAGTAGTCGTACGTCTTCCCGGTCCAACCGATCCAAGCACTGTTACTCCGGCACCTCCGAGTTCTTGACACACGTACAGCTCGATGACCCACCCCGAACTCCGATCCAGCAGAGGTACGGGGTGGAGTTCCGTCAGCACGATGGCGTGGTGACGATCTTGATGTTCAACTGTCGCAGGGCTTCGCCGGAGCACCGCTACAATATAACCGAGGTGTAATATCGTGGAGGGGGGCACCGCACACGGCTAAGGAACGATCACGATGATCAACTTATGTGTCTATGGGGTGCCCCCTACCCCCGTATATAAAGGAGTGGAGGAGGGGAGGGCCGGCCCTCTACTATGGCGCGCCCTAGGGGAGTCCTACTCCCACCGGGAGTAGGATTCCCCCTTTCCTAGTCCAACTAGGAGTCCTTCCATGTATTAGGAGTAGGAGACAAGGAAGGGGAAGAGAGAAGGGAAGGAAAGGAGGGGGTGCGGCCCCTCCCCCTAGTCCAATTCGGACTAGGCCATGGGGGGGGGGGGCGGCCTGCCCTAGGAAGCCCCTCTCTCTTTCCCGCAGGGCCCAATAAGGCCCAATACTTCTCCTCGGCGAATTCTCGTAACTCTCCGGTACTCCGATAAATACCCGAATCACTCGGAACCTTTCCGAACTCTGAATATAGTCGTCCAATATATCGATCTTTACGTCTCGACCATTTCGAGACTCCTCGTCATGTCCCTGATCTCATCCGGGACTCCGAACTCCTTCGGTACATCAAAACTCATAAACTCATAATATAACTGTCATCGAAACCTTAAGCGTGCGGACCCTACGGTTCGAGAACAATGTAGACATGACCGAGACACGTCTCCGGTCAATAACCAATAGCGGGACCTGGATGCCCATATTGGTTCCTACATATTCTATGAAGATCTTTGTCGGTCAGACCGCATAACAACATACGTTGTTCCCTTTGTCATCGGTATGTTACTTGCCCGAGATTCGATCGTCGGTATCCAATACCTAGTTCAATCTCGTTACCGACAAGTCTCTTTACTCGTTCCGTAATACATCATCTCGCAACTAACTCATTAGTTGTAATGCTTGCAAGGCTTAAGTGATGTGCATTACCGAGAGGGCCCAGAGATACCTCTCCGACATTCGGAGTGACAAATCCTAATCTCGAAATACGCCAACCCAACAAGTACCTTTGGAGACACCTGTAGAGCACCTTTATAATCATCCAGTTATGTTGTGACGTTTGGTAGCACACAAAGTGTTCCTCCGGTAAACGGGAGTTGCATAATCTCATAGTCATAGGAACATGTATAAGTCATGAAGAAAGCAATAGCAACATACTAAACGATCGGGTGCTAAGCTAACGGAATGGGTCATGTCAATCAGATCGTTCAACTAATGATGTGATCCTGTTAATCAAATAACAACTCTTTGTCCATGGTTAGGAAACATAACCATCTTTGATTAACAAGCTAGTCAAGTAGAGGCATACTAGTGACACTCTGTTTGTCTATATATTCACACATGTATTATGTTTCCGGTTAATACAATTCTAGCATGAATAATAAACATTTATCATGAAATAAGGAAATAAATAATAACTTTATTATTGCCTCTAGGGCATATTTCCTTCAATATCTACTATATGATTCACGCTCGACCTTTCGATCTCAGTGTTTCGAGGCCATATCTGCATATGCTAGGCTCGTCAAGTTTAACCCGAGTATTCAGTGTGTGCAAAAACTGGCTTGCACCCGTTGTATTTGAACATAGAGCTTATCACACCCGATCATCACGTGGTGTCTCGGCACGACAAACTGTCGCAACGGTGCATACTCAGGGAGAACACTTATACCTTGACATTTAGTGAGGAATCATCTTATAATGCTACCACCGTACTAAGCAAAATAAGCTGCATAAAAAGATAAACATCACATGCAATCAAAATATGTGACTTGATATGGCCATCACCATCTTGTGCTCATGATCTCCATCACCGAAGCATCATCATGATCTCCATCATCAGTGGCGCAACACCTTGATCTCCATCGTAGCATCGTTGTCGTCTCGCCAACTATTGTTACTGTGACTATAGATACCGCTCAGTGAGAAAGTAAAACAATTACATGGCGATTGCATTGCATACAATAAAGCGACAACCATATGGATCCTGCCAGTTGCCGATAACTTTGTTACAAAACATGATCATCTCATACAACAAATTATATCACATCATGTCTTGACCATATCACATCAGAGCAAGCCCTGCAAAAACAAGTTAGACATCCTCTACTTTGTTGTTGCAAGTTTTACGTGGCTGCTACGGGCTTCTAGCAAGAACCGTTCTTACCTACACATCAAAACCACAGCGTTTTTTCGTCAAGTGTGTTGTTTTAACCTTCAACAAGGACCGGGCGTAGTCAAACTCAATTCAACTAAAGTTGGAGAAACAGACACCCACTAGCCACCTGTGTGCGAAGCACGTCGGTAGAACCAGTCTCATGAACGCGGTCATGTAATGTCGGTCTGGGCCGCTTCATCCAACAATACCGCCAAATCAAAGTATGACATGCTGGTAAGTAGTATGACTATTATCGCCCACAACTCTTTGTGTTCTACTCGTGCATATAACATCTACGCATAGACCTGGCTCGGATGCCACTGTTGGGGAACACGGTAATTTCAAAATTTTCCTACGATCACGCAAGATCTATCTAGGTGATGCATAGCAACGAGAGGGGAGAGTGTGTCCACGTACCCTTGTAGACCGAAAGCGGAAGCGTTTAGTAACGCGGTTGATGTAGTCGAACTTCTTCGTGATCCAACCGATCCAAGCACCGAACGTAGGCACCTCCGTGTTCAGCACACATTCAGCTCGATGATGCCCCTCGTACTCTTGATCCAGTTGAGGCCGAGGGAGAGTTCTATCAGCACGACGACATGGCGACGGTGATGATGATGTTACCGATGCAGGGCTTCGCCTAAGCACTACGATGATATGACCGAGGTGTGTAACTATGGAGGGGGGCACTGCACACGGCTAAAAGATCAACTTGTGTGTCCATGGGGTGCCCCTTGGCCACGTATATAAAGGAGGGGAGGGAAGAGATGGCCGACCCAAGGGGGCGTGCTACCTTTTGAGCATGCGTTGGTTTTCCCTTAAAGAGGAAAGGGTGATGTAGCAAAGTAGCATAAGTATTTCCCTCAGTTTTTGAGAACCAAGGTAACAATCCAGTAGGAGGCTACATGCAAATCCCTCGTACCTACACAAACAAATAAAAACCTTGCAACCAACGCGATAAAGGGGTTGTCAATCCCTTCAGGGCCACTTGCGAAAGTGAGATCTGATAGAGATAATAAGATAAATATTTTTGGTATTTTTATGATATAGATTGAAAAGTAAAGATTGCAAAATAAAATAAATCGGGAACTTATATGATGGAAAATAGACCCGGAGGCCATATGTTTCACTAGTGGCTTCTCTCAAGATAGCATAAGTATTACGGTGGGTGAACAGATTACTGTCGAGCAATTGATAGAAAAGTGCATAGTTTTGAGAATATCTAGGCATGATCATGTATATAGGCATCACGTTCGTGACAAGTAGATCGAAACGATTCTGCATCTACTACTATTACTCCACACATCGACCGCTATCCATCATGCACCTAGAGTATTAAGTTTATAAGAACAGAGTAACGCATTAGGCAAGATGACATGATGTAGAGGGATAAACTCAAGCAATATGATATAAACCCCATCTTTTTATCCTTGATGGCAATAATACAATACGTGCCTTGCTGCCCCTGCTGTCACTGGGAAAGGACACCGCAAGATTGAACCCAAAGCTAAGCACTTATCCCATTGCAAGAAAGATCAATCTAGTAGGCCAAACCAAACTGATAATTCGAAGAGACTTGCAAAGATAACAAATCATACATAAAAGAATTCAGAGGAGATTCAAATATTGTTCATAGATAATCTTGATCATAAACCCACAATTCATCGGATCTCGACAAACACACCGCAAAAAGAATTACATCGAATAGATCTCCAAGAAGATCGAGGAGAACTTTGTATTGAGATCCAAAGAGAGAGAAGAAGCCATCTAGCTAATAACTATGGACCCGAAGGTCTGTGGTAAACTACTCACACTTCATCGGAGAGGCTATGGTGTTGATGTAGGAGCCCTCCGTGATCGATACCCCCTCCGGCGGAGCGCCAGAAAAGGCCCCAAGATGGGATCTCACGAGTACAGAAGGTTGCGACGGTGGAAATAGGGTTTCGTGGTGCTCCTGGATGTTTTCAGGGTATATGAGTATATATAGGCGAAGGAAGTCAGTCAGGGGAGCCACGAGGGGCCCACGAGGGTGGGGGCGCGCCCTCCTGCCTCGTGGCCGCCTCATTTCTTTCTTGACGTCCACTCCAAGTCTCCTGGATTGCGTTTGTTCCAAAAATAACTCTCTCAAAGGTTTCATTCCGTTTGGACTCCGTCTGATATTCCTTTTCTGCGAAACACTGAAATAGGCAAAAAAACAGCAATTTGGACTGGGCCTCCGGTTAATAGGTTCCAAAAATAATATAAAAGTGCGTAGTAAATCCCATTAAACATCCAAAACGGATAATATAATAGCATGGAACAACGAAAAATTATAGATACGTTGGAGACGTATCAAGCATCCCCAAGCTTAATTCCTGCTCGTCCTCGAGTAGGTAAATGATAAAAACAGAATTTTTGATGTGGAATGCTACCTAGCATATTTGTCAATGTAATTTTCTTTATTGTAGCATGAATGTTCAGATCCAAAAGATTCAAGATAAAAGTTTAATATTGACATAAAAATAGTAATACTTCAAGCATGCTAACCAAGCAATTTATGTCTTATCAAAATAACATAGCCAAAGAAAGCTTATCCCTACAAAATCATATAGTTTGTTCATTTTTGTCACACAAAATGCTCCCATCTTGCACAACCCCGGTTTCAGCCAAGCAATTGGTTCATACTTTTTAACGCGCTTCAGCTTTTTTAACCCTCACGCAATACATGAGCGTAAGCCATGGATATAGCACTATGGGTGGAGTAGAGTATGATGATAGGGATTATGTGAGAAAACAAAAAAGGAGAAAGTCTCATATTGACGAGGCTAATCAACGGGCTATGGAGATGCCCATCAATTGATGTCAATACGAGGAGTAGGGATTGCCATGCAACGGATGCACTCGAGCTATAAATGTATGAAAGTTCATCAAAATAAACTAAGTGGGTGTGCATCCAACTTGCTTGCTCACGAAGGCCTAGGCAATTTGAGGAAGCCCATCATTGGAATATACAAGCCAAGTTCTATAATGAAAAATTCCCACTAGTATATGAAACTGACAACATAGAAGACTCTCTATCATGAAGATCATGGTGCTACTTTGAAGAACAAGTGTGGAAAAAGGATAGTAACATTGTCCCTTCTCTCTTTTTCTCTCATTTTTTCTCTCTTTTTTTTTGGTGGGCTTCTTTGGCCTCTCTTTTTATTTGGGCTTCTTTGGCCTCTTTTATTTTTCATAAAGTCCGGAGTCTCATCCCGACTTGTGGGGGAATCATAGTCTCCATCATCCTTTCCTCACATGGGACAATGCTCTAATAATGGAAACCATCACACTTCTATTTATTTACAACTCAAGAATTACAACTCAATACTTAGGACAAAATATGACTCTATGTGAATGCCTCCGGCGGTGTACCGGGATATGCAATGAACCAAGAGAGACATGTATGAAAGAATTATAAAGGTGGCTTTGCCACAAATACGATATCAACTACATGATCATGCCAAAGCAATATGACAATGATGGAGCGTGTCATAATAAACGGAACGGTGGAAAGTTGCATGGCAATATATCTCGGAATGGCTATGGAAATGCCATAATAGGTAGGTATGGTGGCTGTTTTGAGGAAGATATAAGGAGGTTTATGTGTGATAGAGCGTATCGTATCACAGGGTTTGGATGCACCGGCGAAGTTTGCACCAACTCTCAAGGTGAGAAAGGGCAATGCAGGGTACCATAGAGGCTAGCAAATTGTGGAAGGGTAAGAGTGCGTATAATCCATGGACTCACATTAGTCATAAAGAACTCATATGCTTATTGCAAACGTTTATTAGCCTCAAAGCAAAGTACTACTATGCATGCTCCTAGGGGAAGGGTTAGTAGGATTTTAGCCATCGCGCGGTCCCGACCTCCACTCATAAGGAAGGCAATCAAAGAACACCCCATGCTTAAAATTTGTCACACAACATTTACCATACGTGCATTATACAGGACTTGCCAACTTTAACACAAGTATTTCTCAATTTCATAATTACCCAACTAGCATGACTCTAACATTACCACCTTTATATCTCAAAACAATTATCAAGTATCAAATTTATCATAGTATTTAATGCACTCTATGTGAAAGTTTTTATTATACCCAACTTGGATGCCCATCATATTAGGACTAATTTTATAACCGAAGCAAATACCATGCTTTTCTAAAAGACTCTCAAAATAATATGAGTGAATCATGAGAGATCAATAATTTCTACAAAATAAAACCACCACCGTGCTCTAAAAAGATATAAGTGAAGTACTAGCGCAAAATTATCTAGCTCAAAAGATATAAGTGAAGCACATAGAGTATTCTAATAAATTCCGATTCATGTGTGTCTCTCCCAAAAGGTGTGTACAACAATTATTATTGTGGTAAACTAAAAATCAAAGACTCATATCATACAAGACGTTCCAAGCAAAACACATATAATGTGGTGAATAAAAATATAGCCTCAAGTAAAGTTACCGATAGATGAAGACGAAAGAGGGGATGCCTTCTGGGGCATCCCCAAGCTTAGGCTTTTGGTTGTCCTTGAATTTTACCTTGGGGTGCCTTGGTCATCCCCAAGCTTAGGCTCTTGCCACTCCTTATTCCATAATCCATAAAGTCTTTACCCAAAACTTGAAAACTTCGCAACACAGAACTCAACAGAAAATCTCATGAGCCCCGTTAGTGCAAGAAAACAAACCACCACTTTAAGGTACTGTAATGAAATCATTATTTATTTATATTGGTGTTAAACCTACTGTATTCCAACTTCTCTATGGTTCATACCCCCCGATACTAGCCATAGATTCATCAAAATAAGCAAACAACACACGAACAACAGAATCTGTCAAAAACAGAACAGTCTGTAGTAATCTGTAACTTTCGAATACTTGTGGAACTCCAAAAATTCTGAAATAAATTGGTGGACTTGAGAAATTTGTCTATTAAGTATATTAAAAAATAATCAACCTAAAATCACTCTCCAGTAAAAAATGGCAGCTAATCTCGTGAGCGCTAAAGTTTCTGTTTTTACAGCAAGATCGCATAGACTTCACCCAAGTCTTCCCAAAGGTTCTACTTGGCAGAAACACTAATTAAAACATAAAACCACATATAACCAGAGGCTATATGAATTATTTATTGAATAACAGCAAGGAAAAATATTGGGTTGTCTCCCAACAAGCGGTTTTCTTTAAAGCCTTTTAGCTAGGCATAAGATTTCAACGATGCTCACACGAAAGATAATAATTGAAACACAAAGAGAGCATCATGAAACATGTGGAAAACACATTTAAGTCTAACATACTTCCTATGCATAGGAATTTTATAAGCAAACAAATTATCAAGCCAAGCAAAAACTACCATATGCAAGGAAGAAGAAAGAAACAATAGCAATCTCAACATAACGAGAGGTAATTTAGTAACATGAAAATTTCTACAACCATATTTTCCTCTTTCATAATAATTACATGTAGGATCATAAGCAAATTCAACAATATAGCTATCACAAAACATATTCTTAACACGATCCATATGTATGAAAAGTTGACACTCTTCCAAAATAGTGGGATTAATATCAACTAAAGTCATGACCTCTCCAAACCCACTTTTATCAAAAACTTCATAAGATTGAACATTATCCAAATATGTGGGATCTAAAGTTGACACTCTTCCAAACCCACTTTCAATAATATTGCAAACACTATTATCAATCTCATATTCATCATGGGGCTTAAATAAATTTTCAAGATCATAAAAAGAATCACCCCAATCATGATCATTGCAACAAGTAGTAGACATAGCAATCTTAGCATCCCCAAGCTTAGGGTTTTGCATATTGTTATCACAATTGAAATCAAGAGAATTTAAAATAAAATCATTGCAATCATGCTTTTTATTCAAGGATCTATCATGAATCTCTTTATAATTTCTTCATCACAATTTTCAGATTCACGAATTTCAAGCAAAACCTCATAAAGATAATCTAGTGCACTCAAATCACTAGAATTTGGTTCATCATAATTGGATCTCTTAAAAAGATTGGCAAGCGGATGAGGATCCATAGATCTTAGGTTCTCTGTTTAGCAATAAATAAACAACTATTCCAACCAAATAAGCAAACGAGCCAAGACATCAAAGCAAATGAAAAGACAAACAGAAGAAGGGTGAATAAAATGGCAAGGGTGAAGTGGGGGAGAGGAAAACGAGAGGCGAACGGCAAATAATGTAATGCGAGGGATAAGAGTTTGTGATGGGTACTTGTTATGTCTTGACTTGTGCGTAGACTCCCCGGCAAAGGCGCCAGAAATCCTTCTTGCTACCTCTTGAGCATGCGTTGGTTTTCCCTTGAAGAGGAAATGGTGATGCAGCAAAGTAGCGTAAGTATTTCCCTCAGTTTTTGAGAACCAAGGTATCAATCCAGTAGGAGGCTACACGCGAATCCCTCGTACCTACACAAACAAATAAGAACCTTGCAACCAACGCGATAAAGGGGTTGTCAATCCCTTCATGGCCACTTGCAAAAGTGAGATCTAATAGAGATAATAAGATAAATATTTTTGATATTTTTATGATATAGAATGAAAAGTAAAGATTGCAAAATAGAATAGATCGGAAACATATATGATGGAAAATAGACCCGGGGGCAATAGGTTTCACTAATGGCTTCTCTCAAGATAGCATAAGTATTACAATGGGTGAACAAATTACTATCGAGCAATTGATAGAAAAGTGCATAGTTATGAGAATATCTAGGCATGATCATGTATATATGCATCACGTCCGCGACAAGTAGATCGAAACGATTCTGCATCTACTACTATTACTACACACATCGACCGCTATCCAGCATGCATCTAGAGTATTAAGTTTATAAGAACAGAGTAACGCATTAGGCAAGATGACATGATGTAGAGGGATAAACTCAAGCGATATGATATAAACCCCAGCTTTTTATCCTCGATGGCAACAATACAATACGAGCCTTGCTGCCCCTGCTATCACTAGGAAAGGACACCGCAAGATTGAACCCAAAGCTAAGCACTTATCCCATTGCAAGAAAGATCAATCTAGTAGGCCAAACCAAACTGATAATTCGAAGAGACTTGCAAAGATAACAAATCATACATAAAAGAATTCAGAGGAGATTCAAATATTGTTCATAGATAATCTTGATCATAAACCCACAATTCATCGAATCTCGACAAACACACCGCAAAAATAATTACATCGAATAGATCTCCATGAAGATCGAGGAGAACTTTGTATTGAGATCCAAAGAGAGAGAAGAAGCCATCTAGCTAATAACTATGGACCCAAAGGATTGTAGTAACTACTCACACTTCATCGGAGAGGCTATGGTGTTGATGTAGGAGCCCTCCGTGATCGATTCCCCTCCAGCGGAGCGCCAGAAAAGGCCCCAAGATGGGATCTCACGGGTACAGAAGGTTGCGGCGGTGGAAATAGGGTTTTGTGGTGCTCCTGGATGTTTTCAAGGTATATGAGTATATATAGGCGAAGGAAGTCGGTCAGGGGAGCCACGAGGGGCCCACGAGGGTGGGGGCACGCCTACCCCCCTGGGGGCGCCCTCCTGCCTCGTGGCCGCCTCGTTTCTTTCTTGACGTCCACTCCAAGTCTCCTGGATTGCGTTTGTTCAAAAAATAACTCTCCCGAAGGTTCCATTCCGTTTGGACTCTGTTTGATATTCCTTTTCTGCGAAACACTAAAATAGGCAAAAAAACAGCAATTTGGACTGGGCCTCCGGTTAATAGGTTAGTCCCAAAAATAATATAAAAGTGCATAGTAAAGCCCATTAAACATCCAAAACGGATAACATAATAGAATGGGACAATAAAACTTTATAGATACGTTGGAGACGTATCTGGGCGCGCCAGGTGTGGGGAATCCCACTAGGACTCCCAGTTCAAGTAGGATTCCCCTCCTCTTTCCTATTCCTAGTAGGAGAAGGAGGGAAGGAGGAAGAGGGGAGAAGGAAGGAGGGAGGCGCCTCCCCCTCCTAATCCAATTCGAACCAGCCCATGGGGGAGCATGCGGCCACCCCTTGAGGCCCTTCTCTCCTTTCCCGTATGGCCCATTAAGGCCCATTACTTCCCCCGGCGAATTCCCGTAACTCTCCGTACTCCGAAAAATACCCGAATCACCCGAAACCTTTTCGATGTCCGAATATAGCCTTCCAATATATCGATCTTTACGTCTCGACCATTTCAAGACTCCTCGTCACGTCCGTGATATCATCCGGGACTATGAACAAACTTCGGTCATAAAATCACATAACTCATAATACAAATCGTCATCGAACATTAAGCGTGCGGACCCTACGGGTTCAAGAACTATATATGCATGACCGAGACATATCCGGTCAATAACCAATAGTGGAACCTGGATGCTCATATTGGTTCCTACATATTCTACGAAGATGTTTATCGGTCAAACCGCATAACAACATACATTGTTCCCTTTGTCATCGGTATGTTACTTGCCCGAGATTCGATCGTTAGTATCATCATACCTAGTTCAATATTGTTACCGGCAAGTCTCTTTACTCGTTTCGTAACACTTCATCCCGCAACTAACTCATTAGTCACAATGCTTGCAAGGCTTATAGTGATGAGTATTACCGAGAGGGCCCAAAGATACCTCTCCAAAACACGGAGTGACAAATTCTAATCTCGATCTATGCCAACCCAACAAACACCTTCGGAGACACCTGTAGAGCACCTTTGTAATCACCCATTTACGTTGTGACGTTTGGTAGTACACAAAGTGTTCCTCCAGTATTCGGGAGTTGCATAATCTCATAGTCTGAGGAACATGTATAAGTCATGAAGAGAGCAGTAGCAATGAAATTGTAACGATCATAATGCTAAGCTAACGGATGGGTCATGTCCATCACATCATTCTCCTAATGATGTGATCCCGTTCATCAAATGACAACACATGTCTATGGTTAGGAAACATACCCATCTTTGATTAACGAGCTAGTCAAGTAGAGGCATACTAGAGACACTATGTTTTGTCTATGTATTCACACATGTACTAAGTTTCCGGTTAATACAATTCTAGCATGAGTAATAAACATTTATCATGAAATAAGGAAATGAATAATAACTCTATTATTGCCTATAGGGCTTATTTCCTTCAGAAAACACAATAGATATTGAGAGAACTCACGCAGCCGCCTCAGATCTCCTAAAAAGCCTAGGGTTTCTCTGCCTGCCGCCGGCGCCATCATCGGCCCATCATGTCTCCGGTGACCATAGGGCCATGAGGTGCAGTGGTTGCCAGCTCTGTCTAATGGGATGGCTCCATTTTTAGATGTTTTTCTGAGTTTATTAGAGTTGTGTCCTGCACATGAAGACGAGACAGCGGCGGCTCCCTAAAGATGGAATAAGGTTCTCTTCGCCTAGCCCCGTCCCAGTGATGCATTTAGCATCGTCGATGGGTGTGTAGAGGTGTGTCTCCAGCGGATCTATCTTTGGTGGATTTGCTCGAGTATGTTCATTGTTTGTCTACATTCGTGTGTTTTCATGTTGGAACCTTCTGATCTATGCTATTCTTCATCGATGGTGGTTGTTGTTATGGTGTGCTAGCCCTATGAGGCCTTAGCACGATGACTGTTGGAGGATACATCTCCAACTTATCTATAATCTTTTATTGTTCCATGCATGTTGTTATAGTATCAACCTTGGATGTTTATTATGCAATTATATGCAACTATATATCATTTTTTGGGATTAACCAATTAACCTAGTTGTCGGTGTCAACATCGGCGGATCTCGGGTAGGGGGTCCCGAGCTATGGATCTTGGATCAATGAGGACCAAGGGATGAAGGAGACGGTGTTTACCCAGGTTTGAGCCCTCTCGAAGAAGTAAAACCCTACATCCTGCTTGATTGTATTGAAGTGTATAGGATGATTACAGAGTCAATCTACCACGAGATTAGATGAACTAAACCCTAGGTGAGTAGGATGATGGTTCTTCTTCTAGCCTCTACGGACTAAACCCTTTGGTTTATATAGACACCAGAGGTACTAGGGTTACACATGGTCGGTTACGATGAAGGAATAAACATGTCGATTCTCTTATCTTGACTTGGAGGACACACCAAGGCTTCGAAGGTTTCCAGTCCAGATATGGAGTCACCTCATACCTCGGCCTTCTAGCAGTTGTAGAGCGGCCCACCAGTCCGGACCATAAGAGGTAGGCTAGCAGTCCGAGGACCCCTTAGTCCAGGACTCCCTCACTAGCCCCCGAATTAGCCTTCATTGCCGATGTCTCATGATTCCTGGAGTCTTCATGCGCCTAAAGTCTCTGGCTTGCGGGGCGAGTTCCTCTCCCCTTCTGTGTTCAACACAATCCGCCTCAGCCAAACCTTCAAGGGTCGCCTAGCTGAGTTCAGCCGCGTGTTACCGGACTATGTCTGGATTCTGAATTGGGAGTGTTGCTTAGCCTCGAAGGCCAACCGCTCAAGTGTGAATAGTACCCTCGCCTGACAACTTTTTAGCGAAGGGTCACAACCGGCCACAAACACTGAACCACTATGAAAACTCGATTCGCGTTTTGAGGCAGTTCCTCCATTGGCACGTCCCATCAATACGAAGATTGTGCCCCGTTTTTTAAGGGATATGATCAATGATTTTGTTTATCCCACTCGCGCATAAAGGCACGATTATAACAGGAAGCGGCAAGGTTTGTGGCACAGTAAAGTGACTCTTGGTACTACGGCCGCTTATAAGAAGGAAAACCGCCTCCGTTTCCCCTGCACACTTTCCTCCTCCTCTCACGCCATTGCCTTCCCAATCTACCGAGCTCCAGCGCCCTGACCCATCCTTCTACAAGAATCCCCTCCTAGCCACTTCCTTAATCCGGCCATGGCTGGATCTGGCTCGAAAGGCAAGTGGGAGGCCTCCAGCGTCACCAACAATGACATCGAAGACTTGAAGTGCGCCGGCTACACCTTCCGACCAATGTCACTCACCGAGCTCCGGAGGAGGGCCAGGTCGTCCCCACGCCCCGACCAGGCGAGAGGGTGGTGTTCATCCCCCACTTCATCCCGGGGCTGGTGAGGGAGTCCTAGATTAGGGGGTATCCGGACAGCCGGACTATGTACTTTGGCCGGACTGTTGGACTATGAAGATACACGACTCAAGACTTCATCCCGTGTCTAGATGGGACTCCCCTTTGCGTGGAAGACAAGCTTGGCAATTTGGATGTTAGATCTCCTTCTTTGTAACCGACTGTGTAACCCTAGCCCCTCTGGTGTCTATATAAACCGGAGGGTTTAGTCCGTAGGACGACAACAATCAGAATCATAGGCTAGCTCTTAGGGTTTAGCCTCTACGATCTCGTGGTAGATCAACTCTTATAATACTCATATCATCAAGATCATTCAAGCAGGAAATAGGGTATTACCTCCATCGAGAGGGCCCGAACCTGGGTAAAACATCGTGTCCCCTGCCTCCTATTACCATTGGCCTTAGACGCACAATTTGGGACCCCCTACCCGAGATCCGCCGGTTTTGACACCGACATTGGTGCTTTCATTGAGAGTTCCTCTGTGTCGTCGCAGCAAGGCTTGATGGCTCCTTCAATCATCAATAACAACGCGGTCCAGGGCGAGACTTTTCTCCCCGGACAGATCTTCGTGTTCGGCGGCTTCGCACTGCGGGCCAATTCGCTTGGCCATCTGGAGAAGATCGACAGCTACGCCGCTGGCCATTAGGTCAGGTTCGGAAACTTGAACTACACGACCGATATCCGTGGAGACTTGATCTTCGACGAATTCAGGCCTACGCCAGGAGCACCGAACAGTCACGAGCAGGGCTTAGATCTGCGGTCGGGCAATATTTGGGATATCGCACCTGCAGTAGCTCCGGACCTAAATCCGGGGCAGATCGCGTCGTCCGAGGACGGGTGGATGGACCCCGCCCCGGAGGCCGCATACTCATCGGCTGTAAAGCCGAACACAGGCTCCGCCTCTAAGGAAGTCTGTGTCACCGGACACCCGGACTTGTGTCCAGCTGTAGGTTCTAGACCATATGCACCCGGGCCCATCGAATCCGATTGGGCTCCGGTAATGGAGTTCACTGCTGCGGATATTTTTCAGCACCCACCCTTTGGCGACGTGCTAAACTCTTTAAGGTCTCTCTCTTTGTCAGAGGACTCTTGGCCGAACTATGTCCGGCTCGAGGGGGGTTCGGACGATGAAGAAAATCTCCGCCCACCCACCACCCACTTAATAGCCACTATTGACGACGTAACATACATGCTCGACTTTGACTCCGACGACACTGATGATATGGACGTCGATGCAGGGGACGATTTGGAACCACCGCCCACGGGGCACTGGATTGCCACCTCATCATATGATATATACATGGTGGACACGCCTAAGGAGGACAATGGCGACAAAAAGGACACAATGGAGGATAAAACCCCCAGGCAAAAGCCAAAACAATGGCGCAGACGCCGCTCTAAGTCCAGCCACAGTAAAAATAGCGATCATAGCGCTAGAAAAATCGACACCCCAGTCAACTCCAAAGGCAACGACGACCATATGGACCCAGCAATGGAGCAGGATGAGCCAGGTCAGACCGAACACATCCCGGAACATACGCCCGATCACAGCGATCCCGAGGGCCGAACTCATCAACCCGCCTCTGAAGAAGAGTACAGTCCGGACGACGATGCATTCATCATCCCGAAAAAATGTTTGGAACAAGATAACCTCCACAGAAGGCTTATGGCCACTGCGAGAGGCCTAAATAAGCAGAAGCAAAGGCTTAAGGCTACGCAGGAAACACTCAACCGCAGATGGAATAAAGTGCTAGACACTGAAGAAAAATACGGCGATGATCGCCACACAAAGAGCTACCCAAAGTGCAAGCTGCTGCCAGAATTCGACGATGAGGCCATTCTGCCGAAGAACAATACGGCCAATAGGCTCGACCAACCACTCCATGACCGCGATAGAGCAGCTACTGATGCCGCACACAATTTACGTGAGCTCCTGGACAAAAAGGCCGGCACGACCAGGTCCATCTATGGATCTAGAGGACATGCTCCGGCGAAGGACAACGGTCACCAAAATGATCAGACTGATCGAATACCAGTTCAGAGTCAACATCGGACACAACAACAGTCGACAGCATGCCACAACATGTCCAGATACAGAGGGGTTGTGCACCCTCTGTGCTTCACTGAAGAGGTACTGGATCATGAATTTCCATAGGGATTCAAACCCGTGAACATAGAGGCATATGACGGAACGACAGACCCTAGGTTCTGGATTGAGGATTTTATCCTTCATATCCACATGGCTCGTGGGGACGACCTCCACGCCATCAAATACCTTCCCCTCAAGTTGAAGGGGCCAGCTCGACACTGGTTGAAAAGCCTCCCAGAAAATTCAATCGGAAGCTGGGAAGAACTTGAGGACGCTTTCAGGGCCAATTTTCGAGGGACCTATGTCCAACCTCCGGACGCTGACGATCTAAGTCACATAATACAACAGCCCGGAGAGTCCGCCCGTAAGCTTTGGAACAAATTTCTCACTAAGAAGAATCAAATTGTTGATTGTCCGGATGCCGAAGCCCTAGCGGCCTTCAAGCACAACATCCGAGAGGAGTGGCTCGCCAGACACCTAGGCCAAGAAAAGCCCAGGATAATGGCAGCCTTAACAAGCCTTATGACCCGCTTCTACGCGGGTGAAGACAACTGGTTGGCCCGTAGAGGCACCAGCTACCCGGGCACATCCAAAATTAGGGATGGCAATGGGAAGCCACGGCACAAAACAAGCGTCGAAACAAGGAAGAAAGTCCGGACAACACCACAGTCAACACCGGATTCAGGGGCTCTCGACCCGGTCAACAAAAGAAGCCATTTAAAGGCAGCAAAGAGGGACCGTCCGGCCTGAACAAAGTCCTGGATAGATTGTGCCAAATTCATGGCACCCCCGAAAAACTTGCGAACCACACTCACAGAGTATGCTGGGTTTTTAAGCAGGCCGGCAAGTTAAATGCCGAACACAAGGGAAGGGAAACACCAAGCGAAGACGAGGATGAGTCTCGCCAGCCGAACACTTGGGGACAGAAAAAATTCCCACCAGAGGTAAAAACAGTAAACATGATCTACGCGACTCATATACCAAAGAGAAGGCGCAAGCGCGCGCTCAGAGACATATACGCTGTAGAGCCCGTTGCCCCCAAACTCAACCCCCGGTCGGCCTGCCCGATCGCCTTCGATCACAGGGACCACCCGACTAGTATCCGGCATGGAGGATCGGCTGCCTTGGTGCTCAACCCAATAATCGACGGATACCATCTCACTCGTGTCCTCATGGACGGCGGTAGTAGTCTCAATCTAATATATCAGGACACTGTCCACAAGATGGGGATAGACCCATCCAGAATTAGCCAAAGTAACACCACCTTTAAAGGAGTTATACTAGGCGTTGAGGCCCGCTGCAGGGGCTCCCTCGTATTAGAGGTGACATTCGGTTCTCCCGACAACTTCAGAAGCGAAGAATTACTCTTCGACATCGCTTCCTTCCGAAGCGGTGATCATGCATTGCTCGGAAGAACGGCCTTCGCTCGCTTCAACGCAGTACCGCACTATGCCTACCTTAAACTCAAGATGCCCGGTCCACGTGGCGTCATCACAGTTAGCGGAAACACAGAGCGTTCCTTACGTTCGGAAGAGTATGCGGCGGCTATAGCAGCCGGACACTAAGCGGCCTCTCCTATCAGAACGCATGATCGGTCGTTAAGACCACGGACACGGTTAGACGAGTTTGGCGCACCACAGTCGGTAACAGCCTAGATAAACCTGAGCTGGGTGCTAGACACGTAATCCCATAGAGGGCATCAGGCGCTGCAAACATGCAATAAAGCCCACCTTTTGGCTTGACCTTATTAACAGGCCAATGTCTTACACTCCTACTATCCATTGATAACAACCAACTCTTTGCACGCTTACGCCATACTCTTTTACATAAGTTTTCCTTTTTATAGACACCATTCGTGCAACAACCGACCAAGACACGGCACAACGGAGACGAAGGCACAGACGTGCAGCAGGGCCCCGCTCAAAGGTTTCTCTTTAGATTAAGCCCCTGTGTAAACCTTCTTTATTGTCTCTTGTTGCTTGACATCCCATGGGTACTCAATACACCCACAGGGGATACTGGCATCATGGGCATTTCGCCACGACAGACTAACGCACGTACCTGGAAATACAGGGTTCATAATCAAGGGTGCTACTCAGCCCAGTATATGTTATAAAGTCCGAATACCTTCGGGAGTGTTCGGCGTCGTGAGTTTGGCCTTATATGCATCAGCTCTAAATCATGTCTTTGGTCAAATGTTGGGTTTTCCTGGCTCCTGGGTTTGCTGCCTTATGTTCCGCTTCTATCGGCTAAGGCAGCCAAAGGAGAACTACTGCGATTGTGCCCTGGTTATTCTGGATGATCACCTCAGTAGAGAAATCAGAAAACTGTCTGTCATGATATAGCGAGAGACTGGTCAACCACTCGAGGAACCATTGGAATCTTTGGGATTCCTTCGCATTAACGAAGGGCCGTTTCCCGGTCATGTACATACGCGCCCGTATCTGGATGCACGCGAAGGTACCAGGGGCTACATAGTAGCCCCACCATCAAACTCCTATGGCTAAGTGAAAGTGTTAAAGCTATATAGTCCGGTTGCCTAGTTCGACGTGCGATCACCTCCTTAATGGACCAAGACGTTGGATCAAGTGTGACTATGCACATTTTTTCGAACACCCCCCATTGTATGCGTGGGGGCTGAAGCCAATGACTGCTAACTTTCAGGATATATATATATATATATATATATATATATATATATCCATCAAATGACCGCACAGTAGGCACAATAACACTTTCGGGCGAAAGTATACACATAGCCTCTATAATCAAAATAGAATTGTTTTTACAATTGAACGACTTGTCACTCGAACATGACACTCTTCGAGCACTGAGCCTCTATTAAACGAGCACCTTCTGTCACCTGCTAAAAATAGTGCTCGGCTGGATCCTGGCTTCCTGCCGGATTCTGGGTTACAATGATGGTGGCCTCTATATCTGCCCAATATGTTTTAACACGGGCAAGAGCCATCCGCGCACCCTCTATGCATGCCAACCTCTTCATGGCATCGATTCGTGATAAGGCGCCAAGGAATTGTTGCACCAAACCAAAATAACTGTCCGGCCTCGGTCCCTTCGGCCATGGATGGTCTATTGCAAACCTCATTGCAAGACCGGACAACCTATGGAGCTCGGCCACAGCGGCCATCCTTTCACTCAATGGCAACGGGCGCGTTGGAGCACTGAATTGCAACCAGAACAGCCTTTCTACTTCACTATCCTTCTGGTCCTTGAAAAACTTGGTCGCATCAGCCGTACTTTTTGCCAGCTCCGCATACGCGTCTGTAGCGCTCCAGAGCCGGTCCAGAGGAGCGTACTTTGGATCTAAGAACTTCATCCGCAACAAATAGGGGTTTCCAGCCGCGATTTCTCCGGCCTGTCGAAGCTCCTCCCGCGCATCCCTAATTTTGGAACGCGTCTCCTTGGCTGCATCAAGGGCCTTCTTCAGGTCAGCCGACTTCGCCCGATTCTCCTTTTCAAGGAGCTCATACCGGCCGGCGGCGTCTCTCAGCTCGACAACCATCTTGGCTATTTTATCTTTGCTTCGGCGATGAGCAGCCTATTCGGCTCTCAAATCTTTGGCCGCCTTTAGGGCAGCCGCATTGCTAGCCTGGGCTTGTTCCTTGGCTATGGCAAGTTTTGCCCTCAGGGCCTCCACGGCAGCAGCTCCGCCTGCAGCCAAAGCATATCACATTAACATTATGCTCCTCCTAATATTTCCTATAAGCAAATGAGAAAAAAGAGCACATACTCTATGACTCGTCAAGTCGCTCGTTTACCAGCGTGATGTCGGTGTCCACCACATCAATCTGTCGCCTTAGTTCGGCGAATTCAGTGGTCCGGTCTACCACAGGACCCTTAGCCACCTGCACATAAATGCAGTGCGATCATTAATTGAGAGTGTGATCCTCCGTTTACCGCCTAGGGCTGGCAACTAGAGTCTCAGGGGCTACTATCTATACGGAGCACACCTAGCGCGTGCGGTACAACCAAAAAATTACGTACTTTGTTATGTACCTCAAAGCCTTTGAGCAGGCTCGTAAAAGCTTCATTCAACCCGCTTGTGGCAGATGAAATCTTCTCAAGCACCATGCCCATTAACGCACGGTGATCCTCCGAGAGAGCAGCTTGCTCCAGAAGGCCCGTCAGCGTGTCTGGCCGGCCGCCGGATTGTACCGTACCCTTCTTATTGCCCCCCATAGGAGCCAAACGCTCCGGGCTCAGGGCGGCCGAAGTGTTAGCTTCTGGCCTCGGCGAATCTAGACTCCTCCGTGACGACACCTCGGGGTCGCCCGCCCCATGGGGCGGAGAGGTAGGTGGGGTTTCACTCTCCATCATCTCCGGAAGAAGATCCCCCGAAGACGAACTCTGTTGAGAAGAGCTACTGGCCGGACTGCACAGGATGAATCCTGGTTATTGTTCTCGGAGGAGGAAGCAGTAGCTTTGTACTTATGATTAACTTACAGCTCGGTGGAGGGCTGGCCCATTTGCGGGCGTGGCGCAGTGAGGATGCCCTCTGGGACAGGGCCCCCTGGTGAAGTTTTCTTCCCTTGTCTAGGCACCTCCGTTTCCAAGTCTTCGGAGGCGGCCCTCTTCTTCCCGCGGGGGGAGGAGACCTTAGATTCCCCTCCCCGACTATCCTCGTTCATGGAGACAGTAATTCCCCCGGTTTGGATGTGCAATGTGTGAAGCTCGGCTTCTCTATTCTTCCCTTCGTCTTTCCCCGAGGGCACTTGACTTAGCACACGTCTAAGCATCATGGCTATTGCAGGACTAGGCGAGCCTTCGGGAAGTGGTGCCGGACACCTGATTCTCTCTGCCTTGCTGAGCCAATCCTGGCCATGGACGGTTTTCAAAATAATGTTGTGATAAATATCAACGAAGTGTTCGGTCTCAGGGTTACTTACTTGGGTATCTGGGTGGTTGCAGCTCAGGCCCGCATCCTCGGTGGTGTCCGGATACTTTACTTGTGGTCCGAAGAATAACCTATACATCCCTTCGAGTGTCCGGCCGAAGAAGTGCTGAATAGGTTGCGGACCTTCTGGGTTGAACTCCCACATCCGGAGAGCCCGACGTTTGCATGGCAAGATCCATCGGACTAGCATTACCTAAATTATGCTGACGAGACGGATGTCTCTCTCAAGAAGCTCACAAAGGCGGCTCTGCAGTGTTGGTACGTCATTAGCAGGCCCCCAGTCCAGTCCCACGTTGTCCCACGACGCCAGTTGAGGCGGAGGCCCCGAGCGGAAGTCGGGGACAGCCGCTGAGGGAGTCCTGGATTAGGGGGTATCCGGACAGCCGGACTGTGTACAACGTCCGGACTATTGAAGCATGGAGATACAAGACTCAAGACTTTGGCCCGTGTCCGGATGGGACTCTCCTTGGCGTGGATGGCAAGCTTGGCAATCTGGATATTGTATTTCCTTCCTTGGAACCGACTCCATGTAAACCCTAGCCCTCTCCGGTGTCTATATAAACCGGAGAGGTTGGTCCTTAGAAGGACGATCACAATTACAATCATACCATCATAGGCTAGCTTCTAGGGT
Source organism: Triticum timopheevii (assembly GCA_963921465.1). Lineage (NCBI taxonomy): Eukaryota > Viridiplantae > Streptophyta > Magnoliopsida > Poales > Poaceae > Triticum > Triticum timopheevii. The sequence continues at coordinate 251,147,804 of OY997262.1, read as the reverse complement.
TTAGCCTCTATGATCTCGTGGTAGATCTACTCTTGTACTACCCATATCATCAATATTAATCAAGCAGGAAGTAGGGTTTTACCTCCATCGAGAGGGCCCGAACCTGGGTAAACATCTGTGTCCCTTGCTTCCTGTTACCATCAGCCTTGACGCACAGATCGGGACCCCCTACCCGAGATGTGCCGGTTTTGACACTGACATTGGTGCTTTCATTGAGAGTTCCTCTATGTCATCGTTGTTGGGCTCGATGGCTCCTTCAATCATCATCAACGATGCGGTCCAAGGCGAGACTTTCCTCCCCGGACAGATCTTCGTGTTCGGTGGCTTTGCACTGTGGGCCAATTCGCTTGGTCATCTGGAGCAGATCGAGAGCTATGCCCCCGACCATCAAATCAGGTTCGTAAACCCGAACCACACGACGGATATTCGTGGAGACTTGATCTTTGACGGATCCGGGCATGCGCTAGGAGCGCCGGACAGTCATGATGAGCACGGCTTAGACCTGCTATCAGACGATGCTCGGGATATCACCCCTTCAGAAGCCTCGGATCTAAATCCGGGGCAGGTCGCATTGCCTAAGGGCGGAGGGCTGGACCCTACCCCGCGGGCCGTACCCTCATCGGCGATGGAGCCGAACACAAGCCTCACTTCTGGGGAAGCCTGTGACTCTAGACCCTCGGATTCATATCCGGTTGTAGGTTCCAGTCCACGTGTTTCCGAGCCAGTCGAGCCAGGTTGGGCTCCGGTAATGGAGTTCACCGTTGCGGACATCTTCCAGCACTCGCCCTTTGGCAACACGTTGAACTCATTAAAAATTCTCTCCTTGACAGAAAATTCTGGGCCAAACTATGTCCGCTCGGGTGGGAAGCAGGCGACGAAGAAATTCGTTACCCACCCACCACCCACTTCATAGCCACGGTTGATGATTTAACCGACGCGCTTGACTTCGACTCGGAAGGCATCGACGGTATGGACAACGATGCAGGAGAAGATTCAGAATCTATGGGGTGGCGGACTTCCACCTCGTCACATGACATATACATGGTGGATACGCCCAAGGAGGACGACGGTGACAATCCGGAAGATAAAACCCCCGGGCAAAAGCCAAAGCGACGGCGCAGACGCCGTTCCAAGTCCAGCAACAGTAAAAATATTAGCAAGAGCGCCAGAAGGATCGATACTCCAGTCAACCCCAAAGGCAACAACGACCATACAGAACTAGCAATGGAGCAGGACAAACCAGGTCACGCCGAACACAGTTCGGAGCAGACGCCCGAGGACGATGATCCAGAGGGACGAGTTCATCAAACCGGCCCAGGACAAGAAGACAGTCCGGACGATGATGCATTCATCATCCCGGAAGAATGCGTGGAACGAGATAACCTCCACAGAAAGCTTATGGCCACAGTGAGAAGTCTGAAGAAGCAGAAGCAACGGCTTAAGGCCGCACAGGAAACGCTCAACCGCAGATGGAACAAAGTGCTAGACACTGAAGAAAGATACGGCGATGGACGCCATACAAAGAGCTACCCAAAATGCAAGCTACTGCCAGAATTCGACGACGAGGCTGTTCCACCAAAGACTAATATGACCAGGAGACCCAACGTACCGCTCCACAACCACAATATAACGGCCACCGACACCGCACGTGATCTACGTGATCACCTGGATAAGAAGGCTGGCGCAGCTAGATCCATCTATGGATCTAAAGGACACACCCTGGCGAGGGACTATGGTCACCAAAACGATTATACCAATCAAATACCAGTTTGGAATAAACACCAAACACAACAATAGCCGATGGCATGCCGCAGTACATCCAAATACATAGGGGCTGCTCACCCCCTGTGCTTTACTGATTAAGTACTAGACCATGAATTCCCATAGGGCTTTAAACCTGTGAACATAGAGGCATACGACGGAATGATAGACCCAGGGGTCTGGATCGAGGACTTTATCCTGCACATACATATGGCTCGTGGGGACGACCTCCACGCCATCAAATACCCTCCCCTCAAACTAAAGGGACCAGCTCGTCACTGGTTGAAAAGCCTCCCCGAAAATTCAATCGGGAGTCGGGAGGAACTCGAGGACGCTTTCAGGGCGAATTTTCAAGGGACTTATGTCCGGCCTCCGGATGCTGACGATTTAAGTCACATAATCCAACAACCCGGAGAGTTCGCCCGCAAGCTTTGGAACAGATTCCTCACTAAGAAGAATCAAATTGTTGATTGTCCGGATGCCGAAGCCTTAGCGGCATTCAAACATAGCATCTGTGACGAGTGGCTCGCCAGACACCTCAGCCAAGAAAAGCCTAGGACAATGGCAGCCCTTACAAGCCTTATGACCCGCTTTTGCGCGGGTGAAGATAGCTGGCTAGCCCATAAAGGCACCAGCGACCCCAGCGCATCCGAAATAAGGGATGGCAACGGGAAGCCACGGCGTAATAAAAACAAATGCCAAAACAAGGAAGAGAGCCCGAATAACACAACGGTTAATGCCGGATTCAGGGGCTCTCGACCTAATCAACAAAATAAGCCATCTAAAGGCAGTAAAGAGGGACCGTCCGGTCTGAACAGAGTCTTGGATAGACTATGCCAAATTCATGGCACCCCCGACAAACCTGCAAACCACACGCACATAGAGTGCTGGGTCTTCAAGCAGGCCGGCAAACTAAACGCCGAACACAAGGGAAGGGAAACACCAAGTGAAGACAAGGATTAACCTCGCCAGCCGAACACTGGGGGACAGAAAAAGTTCCCGCCAGAGGTTAAAATAGTGAACATGATCCACGCGACTCGCACATCCTTGAGAAGGCACGAACGCGCACATAAAGATGCGCGCGATATAGAGCCCATCGTACCCACACCTAACTACTGGATGTCTTATTCGATCACCTTCGATCACCCAGACGGCCGAACTAGTATTCGGCGCGAAGGATGAGATGCCTTGGTGCTTGACCCAATAATCGACAGATACCATGTCACCCACGTCCTCATGGACGGCGGCAGCAGTCTCAATTTAATATATGAGGACACTGTCCGCAGGATGGGGATAGACCCATCCAGAATCAGTAAAATCAACACCACCTTTGAAGGGGTGATACCAGGCGTTGAAGCCTACAGCAGGGGCTCCGTCATACTAGAGGTAACATTCGGCTCTCCAGGCAACTCCAGAAGCGAAGAACTACTCTTCATCATTGCACCCTTCCAAAGCGACTATCACGCAGTGCTCGGAAGAACGGCCTTCGCCCGCTTCAACGCATTGCCGCACTATGGCTACCTTAGACTTAAGATGCCCGATCCACGGGGCGTCAACACCATTAGCGGAATAACAGAGCACTCTTCATGCGCAGAGGAACACGCGACGGCCCTAGCGGCCGGACTATAAGCGACCTCCAATATAAAAAATATATGACTGGTCGTTAAGACCACGGACACGGTTAGACGAGTCCGGTAGCCCATATCGAACCAGGGCACCGTATATGTAATCCCATAGTGGATACCAGGGGCTATAAACACATAATAAAGGCCCACACTTGGCTCAACCTTATTGGCAGGCCAACATCTTACACTTTTACTATCCATCGCATACTTACGTTGCACTCTCCTATGAGTTTCCTTTTTCCGCAGACAACGTTCGCGCGATACCCTTCCAGGATGCGACACAACGGAGACAAAGGTGCAGACGTGCAGCAGGGCCCCGTTCAACAGGTTTCTTTTTAGATTAAGCCCCTGTGTAAACCTTTTCTATTGCCTCTTGTTGCTTAACCTTCCCATGGGTTCCATACCCACAGAGGATACTGCCTTTTTGGCATTTCGCCATGACAGATCAACGCACGTACCTGGAAACACATGGTTTATAATGAATGGGCGTTCTTGAGCCCATCATCTGTTATAAAGTCCGAATACCTTTGGGAGTGTTCGGCGTCACGAGTTTGGCCTTATATGCATCAGCTCCGAATCATGTCTTTGGTCAAATGTTGGGTTTGCCCGGCTCCTGGGTTTGTTGCCTTACATTCCGTTATTATCGGCTAAGGTGGCCAAAGGAGAACTACTGCGATTGTGCCCTGGTTATTCCGGATGAGCACCTCAGTAGAGAAAGCCGAAAACTGACTGTCATGATGCAACGAGAGACTGTTCAACCACTCGAAGACTCACCGGAATCTTTAGGATTCCTCCGCATTAACGAAGGGCCGTTTTCCGGCCATGTACGTACGTGCCCGTATTCGGATGCACGCGAAGGTACAAGGGGCTACATAGTAGCCCCAACGTTAGACCCCCATGGCTAAGCATAAGTGTTACAGCTATATAGTCTGGTTGCCTAGTTCAACGTGCAATCACCTCCTTTATGGACCAAGACGTTGGATCAAGTGTGACTAAGAATATTTTTTGCGAACACCCCCGCATTGTATGCGTGGGGGCTGAAGGCAATGACTGCTAACTATCGGATTACACACACACACACACACACACACACACACACACACACACACACACACACACACACACACACACACACACACACACACACACACACACACACACACACACATATATATATATATATATATATATATATATATATATATATATATATATATATAAACGGCCGCACAGGGGACACAATCATATTTTCAGGCAAACAGTATAAATATAGCCTTATAATCAAAATAAACATTGTTTTTACAATGATTCGACTCATCACTCGAACAAGACATTCTTCGAGCACTGCGCCTCTATTAGGCGGGCACCCTCTGTGACCTGCGCCAAGTAGTGCTCGGCCGGATATTTGCCATCCACCTGATCCTGGGCCGCTATAATGGTGGCATCCATATCCGTCCAATAGGCTTTAACACGGGCAAGAGCCATCCATGCACCTTCTATGCACGCCGACCTTCTCATGGCATTGATCCGGGGCACGGCCCCAAGGAATTGTTGCACCAAGCCAAAGTAACTGTCCGGCTTAGGCCCCTTTGGCCAAAGATGGTCTATTACAGACCGTATTACAAGCCCGGACAGCCTGTGAAGCTCCGCTACAGCAGCCATCTTGTCACTTAACGGCAGCGGGCGAGTGGGAGCATTGAATTGCGCAGAAAAGCTTCTCTACTTCCTTATCACCTTGATCTTTGAAGAACTCGGTAGCGTCAGCTGTACTCTTCGCCAGATCCGCATATGAGTCCGCCGGACTCCAACGTCCATCCTGGGAAGTGTACTTCGGATCAAAAAACTTCGTCCGTAGCAAATAGGAGCCCCCAACCGCGATTTTGCCGGCCTGTTGAAGTTCCTCCCGTGCACTCCTGAGCTCGGTCCGTATTTCCTTGGTGGCATTAAGTGCCTTGTTCAAATCGGCTAACTTATCCTTATGCTCCTTTTCAAGGAGCTCATACCGGTCAGCAGCATTCTTTAACTCCGAAACCATTTCGGCTATCTTTTCCTCGCTTCGGAGATGAGCATCCTGTTCGGCTCTCAATTCCTCGGCCGCCTTTAGGGCAGCTGCATTGCTCACCCGAGCTTGTTCCTTGGCTAGAGCAAGTTCCTCCCTCAGGGCCCCCACGGCAGCAGCACCATCTGCAGTTCAAACATATTACATTAATATATGCCACCTTCATGTTTTCCTATACAAAGGAAGACAGGGCACATACCTTGTGATTTATCCAGCCGCTCATTCACTAGCGTGATATCGGCATCAATTGACCCAATTTGCCTCGTCAATTCGGCAACTTCAACGGACGGGCCGGCGGCCGGACCCACAGGTACCTGCTCATATTTACAACACAAATCATTGGTTTATGATCCCCCGTTTTCCGCCTAGGGTGGGCAACCAGAGTCTCAGGGGCTACTATCTATATGGTGTATTCTTCACTACATACCTCAAAGCCTCTGAGCAGGCTTGTAAATGCTTCATTCAAACCGCCGGTAGCGGATGAAATCTTCTGGAGCACCACGCTCATTAATGAGCGGTGCTCCTCCGAGAGTGCAGCTCGCTCCAGTAAGCCTGTCAGTACATCTGGCCAGACATTGAACTGCGCCGGACCCTTCCCATCGCCACTCGTGGGAGCCAAATACCCCGGGCTCAGGGGGGTTGACGCATTGACTTCCGGCTTCGGCAGATCCGGACTCCTCCGTGACGACACCTCGGTGTCGCCTGCTTCATGAGCCAGAGAGGTAGGTGGGGTCTCGCTCTCCATCATCTCCAGAGGAAGATCCCCCAAAGACGAACTCTGTTGAGAAGAGCTGCTAGCCGGACTGCAAAAACGAATCCTGGTTATTGATATAGGAGAAGCACATTACCTTCAAATTAACGATTGACTTACATCTCGGTGGAGGACTGGCCCGTTGGTGGGCATAACGTGGTGAGGATGCCCGTCGCGCCAGAGCCCCTTGGTGATACCTTCTTCCCTGGTTTAGGCGTCTCCGCCTCCAAGTCTTCGGAGGCGGCCCTCTTCTTCCTGCGCGGGGAGGAGGCCTTAGCCTCCCCTCCCCGACTATCCTCCTTGGGGGAGGTAACAATTCCCCTGGTTTGGATGCATAGCATGTGGGGTTCGGTTTCTTCGTTCCTCCCCTTGTCTTTCCCCGAGGGCATTCTGCTGAGTACCCGGTCGAGCATCTTGGCCATGGTAGGGGCGGGCGAGCCTTCAGGAAGTGGCGCTGGACACCTGATTCTCTCCACCTTGCTGAGCCATTCCTGGCCGCGGATGATTTTCAGAATAAACAATTATGACAAATACAAAACAAGGTGTCCGGTATCAAGGCTACTTAATTGGCTATCTAGGCGATTGCAGCTTAGGCCCGCATCCTCGGTGGTGTCCGGACACTCTACTTTCTGTCCGAAGAATAATTTGCACATCTCTTCGAGCTTCAAGCCGAAGAAGTGCTTGACTGTCCGCGGACCCTCCGGATTGAACTCCCACATCCGGAGAGGCCGATGTTGGCACGGCAACATCCGTTGGATTAACATCACTTGCATTATGCTCACGAGGTTAATGTCCCTCTCGAGAAGCTCCCGGATGCAATTCTGTAGTACTGGTACATCACCAGCGGGCCCCCAATTCCGTCCAACGTTTGTCCAAGACGCCAACTGTGACGGAGGGCCTAAGCGGAACTCGGGGGCAGCTACCCACTTTGTGCCTCTAGGAGCCGTGACATAGAACCACCTTCGTTGCCATACATCGGATACTTCTAGGAAGGAACCCTCTAGCCATGGGGCATCGGCGTTCCTGCTTATTATGGCACCTCTGCACTCCACATGTCTCCCCTCAATCATCCTCGGCGTCACATTGAAGGTATTAAGCCATAAGCCGAAGTGTGGGGTGACGTGGAGAAAAGCCTCGCACACGATAATGAACAACGAGATATGGAGGATAGCGTCTGGAGCCATATCATGAAAATCCAACCCATAATAGAACATGAGCCCCTCACAAAGGGATCGAGGGTGAAGCCCAAGCCGCGGAGGAAGTGCGGGACGAAAACGACGCACTCATTAGGCTCCGGTGTGGGGATGACCTGCCCTGGAGCAGGAAACCTGTGTTGGATGTCGGCGGTCAGGTATCCGACCTCCCTAAGCTTCGCAATGTCGTCCTCTTGAATCGAGGAGGCCACCCATCGGCCTTGAGGGACGGATCTAGACATATTGGAGGATCTGGGGTGTTGAAGCCTGGGTTTCGGGCGTTAGAACTCGAGGTACGAGAGGGCGCGGGGAAGGTGGAAAAGAGGCATAGGCCTCGACCCCTTTATAAAGGGGGTGAATATCAAGAGTCCTCAGTGTGACCGTTTGAGGCTTATCTGAAAACACACGGAGTTATACCAATGGCCGTCGTGGGGTCACGCACACCCATATTTACAGAAAATCCCGTAATAAGAGGAACATGATCTCTGCCTCGACAGGACGTGCCAATAAAACCACCTCGTAACACGAGTCGAGGTGGGGTAAGTAAACACCGGTTCACGTTGGACCAGGCCATGATGCAAGGGCACGACGCCCAAAAATTGCCAACAGATCAGGTTTATGCTGTGTGAAGATCATCTTGCAGATCCGGACACGGTCTACGTGTTCGATGACTACTTTGGAGTATACGGAGAAGGAACCCGCCTTGCAATGTCGAAGACAATACTGCACGCCGGACTCATCGTCATTGAAGCCTGGTTCAGGGGCTACTAAGGGAGTCCTGGATTAGGGGGTATCCAGACAGCGGGACTATGTACAATGTCTGGACTATTGAAGCGTGAAGATACAAGACTCAAGACTTCGGCCCGTGTCCGGATGGGACTCTCCTTGGCATGGAAGGCAAGCTTGGTGATCCGGATATTGTATTTCCTTCCTTGTAACCGACTCCATATAAACCCTAGCCCTCTCCGGTGTCTATATAAACTGGAGAGGTTGGTCCTTAGAAGGCCGATCACAATTACAATCATACCATCATAGGCTAGCTTCTAGGGTTTAGCCTCTATGATCTCGTGGTAGATCTACTCTTGTACTACCCATATCATCAATATTAATCAAGCAGGAAGTAGGGTTTTACCTCCATCGAGAGGGCCCGAACCTGGGTAAACATCTGTGTCCCTCGCTTCCTGTTACCATCATTCTTGACGCACAGATCGGGACCCCCTACCCGAGATCCGCCGGTTTTGACACCGACAACCGCCCACTTTGTGCCTCTGGGAGCCGTGACGTAGAACCACCTCCGCTGCCATAGATCGGACACCTCCGAGAAGAAGCCCTCTGGCCATGGGGCATCGGCGTTTCTACTTATTGCAGCGCCTCCGCACTCCGCGTGTCGCCCCTCGATCGCCTTTGGCTTTACATTGAAGGTCTTGAGCCATAAGCCGAAGTGGGGGGTGATGTGGAGGAAGGCTTCGCACACGACGATAAATGACGAGATGTGAAGGATGGAGTCCGGAGCTAGATCATGAAAATCTAGCCCGTAATAGAACATGAGCCCTCTCACAAAGGGATCGAGGGTGAAGCCTAAGCCACAAAGGAAGTGAGAAACAAATACGGCATTCTCTTTGGGCTCAGGAGTAGGGATGACCTGCCCTGGAGCAGGAACACTGTGCTTGATGTCGGCGGTCAGATATCTGGCCTCCCTAAGCTTCGCAATGTCCCCCTCTGTGACGGAGCAAGCCATCCACCGGCCTTGAAGGTCGAATCCGGACATGATTGAAGATCCGAAGTACCTAAGCTTGAGCTTCGGGTGTTGGAACTCGAGATGCGGAAAGCCGCAAGCATGGTAAGAGAGAGGGATAGGCCTCGGCCCCTCTATAAAGGGGGTGAATATCAAGCGTCCTCAGCGTAACCGTTTGGGACTTGCCTAGAAACACGGAGTTATACCAACAGGCGTAGTGGGGTTGCCCGCACTCGTATGGATGTGAATCCCGTGATAAGGGGGACACGATCTCTGCTTCAACGAGGCGTGCCAATAAAACCACCTTGTAGTGCGTGTCATGGCAGGCCGGGGAAAACCGGTTCGTATTGAGCCAGGCCGCGGCATAAGGGCACACCGTGAAAAATTGTCAGCATATTAGATATGTAAAGTTTTATGCCCTCCACGGTGGTTTGTGGAAATTACCTTATAGAGCCAGACACGATCCTTAATCTATCTTGGAATATTTGGAGATGAAACCCGCCTTGCAATGCCCAAGACAATCTGCACGCCGGGCTCATCGTCATTGAAGCCTGGTTCAGGGGCTACCGAGGGAGTCTTGGATTAGGGGGTATCCGGACATCCGGACTATGTACTTTGGCCAGACTGTTGGACTATGAAGATGTTGGAAATATGCCCTAGAGGCAATAATAAAATGGTTATTATTATATTTCCTTGTTCATGATAATAGTCTATTGTTCATGCTATAATTGTGTTATCCGGAAATCGTAATACATGTGTGAATACATAGAACACAATATGTCCCTAGTGAGCCTCTAGTTAACTAGCTCGTTGATCAATGGATGGTTACGGTTTCCTGACCATGACATTGGATGTCATTGATAACGGGATCACATCATTGGGAGAATGATGTGATGGACAAGACCCAATCCTAAGCATAGCACAAGATAGTGTAGTTCGTTTGCTAGAGCTTTTCTAATGTCAAGTATCATTTCCTTAGACCATGAGATCATGTGACTCCCGAATACCGTAAGATTGCTTTGGGTGTACCAAACGTCACAACGTAACTGGGTGGCTATAAAGGTATACTACAGGTATCTCCAAAAGTGTCTGTTGGGTTGACACGAATCAAGACTGGGATTTGTCACTCCGTATGACTGAGAGGTATCTCTGGGCCCACTTGGTAATGCATCATCATAATGAGCTCAATGTGACCAAGTGGTTGGTCACGGGATCATGCATTACGGTACGAGTAAGGTGACTTGCCGGTGACGAGATTGAATGAGGTATTGGGATACCGACGATCGAATCTCGGGCAAGTAACGTACCGATTGACAAAGGGAATTGTATACGGGATTACTTGAATCCTCGACATCGTGGTTCATTCGATGAGATCATCGTGGAACATGTGGGAGCCAACATGGGTATCCAGATCCCGCTGTTGGTTATTGGCCGGAGATCTATCTCGGTCATGTCTGCGTGATTCCCGAACCCGTAGGGTCTACACACTTAAGGTTTGGTGACGCTAGGGTTGTAGAGATATTAGTATGGGGTAACCCGAAAGTTGTTCGGAGTCCCGGATGAGATCCCGGACATCACGAGGAGTTCCGGAATGGTCCGGAGGTAAAGATTTGTATATAGGAAGTCCAGTTTCGGCCACCGGGAAAGTTTCAGGGGTCAATGGTATTGTACCGGGACCACCGGAAGGGTCCCGGGGGGTCCACCGGGTGGGGCCACCTATCCCGGAGGGCCCCATGGGCTGATGTGGGAAGGGAACCAGCCCCTGGTGGGCTGGTGCGCCCCCCTTGGGCCTCCCCCTGCGCCTAGGGTTGGAAACCCTGGGGGTGGGGGCGCCCCACCTGACTTGGGGGGCAAGTTCCCCCTTTGCCCCCCCCTTGAGATTGGATCTCTAGGGGGGCGGCGCCCCCCAGGGCCCCTATATAAAGAGGGGGGGGGGGAGGGAGGGCTGCACACCCAAGCCACTGGCACCTCCCTCTTCCCCCCGTAACACCTCTCCCTCTCGCCGAGCTTGGCGAAGCCCTGCCGAGATCCCCGTTGCTTCCACCACCACGCCGTCGTGCTGCTGGATCTCCATCAACCTCTCCTTCCCCCTTGCTGGATCAAGAAGGAGGATACGTCTCTTCCAACCATACGTGTGTTGAACGCGGAGGTGCCGTCCGTTCGGCGCTAGGATCATCGGTGATTTGGATCACGACGAGTACGAATCCCTCAACCCCGTTCTCTTGAATGCTTCCGCTCACGATCTGCAAGGGTATGTAGATGTAATCCTCTCTCTCGTTGCTAGATGACTCCATAGATTGATCTTGGTGATGCGTAGAATTTTTTTATTTTCTGCAACGTTCCCCAACAGTGGCATCATGAGCTAGGTATATGCGTAGTTTCTATGCACGAGTAGAACACAAGATTGTTGTGGGCGTCGATTTTGTAAATTTACTTGCCACTAATATTATTATCTTGTTTCGGCGGCATCATGGGATGAAGCGGCACGGACCGACCTTACACGTACGCTTACGTGAGACAGGTTCCACCGACTGACATGCACTAGTTGCATAAGGTGGCTAGCGGGTGTCTGTCTCTCCCACTTTAGTCGGATCGGATTTGATGAAAAGGGTCCTTATGAAGGGTAAATAGAAATTGGCATATCACGTTGTGGTTTTGGCGTAGGTAAGAAACGTTCTTGCTAGAACCCTATAGCAGCCACATAAAAACATGCAACAACAATTAGAGGACGTCTAACTTGTTTTTGCAGCATATGCCTTGTGATGTGATATGGCCAAAAGGATGTGATGAATGAAATATATGTGATGTATGAGATTGATCATGTTCTTGTAATAGGAATCATGACTTGCATGTCGATGTGTATGACAACCGGCATGAGCCATAGGAGTTGTCTTTATTTATTGTATGACCTGCGTGTCATTAAATAACGCCATGTAATTACTTTACTTTATTGCTAAACCGTTAGCCATAGTAGTAGAAGTAATCGTTGGCATGACAACTTCATGAAGACACGATGATGGAGATCATGGTGTCATGCCGGTGAGGATGATGATCATGGCGCCCCGAAGATGGAGATCAAAAGGAGAAAAATGATATTGGCCATATCATGTCACTATTTGATTGCATGTGATGGTTATCATGTTTTACATCTTATTTGCTTAGAACGACGGTAGCATAAATAAGATGATCCCTCATAATAATTTCAAGAAAGTGTTCCCCCTAACTGTGCACCGTTGTGGAAGTTCGTTGTCTCAAAGCACCACGTGATGATCGGGTGTGATAGATTCTAACGTTCACATACAACGGGTGTAAGCCAGATTTACACACGCAAAACACTTAGGTTGACTTGACGAGCCTAGCATGTACAGACATGGCCTCGGAACACAAGAGACCGAAAGGTCGAACATGAGTCGTATAGAAGATACGATCAACATGAAGATGTTCACCAATGATGACTAGTCCGTCTCACGTGATGATCGGACACGGCCTAGTTGACTCGGATCATGGATCACTTAGATGACTAGAGGGATGTCTATCTGAGTGGGAGTTCATTATATAATTTGATTAGATGAACTTAATTATCATGAACTTAGTCTAAAATCTTTGCAATATGTGTTGTAGATCAAATGGCCCACGCTAATGTTGCCCTCAACTTCAACGCGTTCCTAGAGAAAACCAAGCTGAAAGACGATGGCAGCAACTATACGGACTGGGTCCGGAACTTGAGGATCATCCTCATAGCTGCCAAGAAAGCATATGTCCTAGATGCACCGCTAGGTGAAGCACCCGTTTTCCCAGCAACTCGAGACATTATGAACGCGTAGCAGTCGCGTAGTGATGATTACTCCCTGGTTCAGTGCGGCATGCTTTACATCATAGAACCGGGGCTCCAAAAGCGTTTTGAGCAGCACGGAGCATATGAGATGTTCCAAGAGCTAAAAATGGTTTTCCAAGCTCACGCCCGGGTGGAGAGGTATGAAGTCTCCGACAAGTTCTACAGTAGTAAGATGGAGGAGAATGGTTCTGTCAGCGAGCACATACTCAAATTGTCTGGGTTGCACAACCGCTTATCTCAACTGGGAGTTAATCTCCCGGATGACGCGGTGGTCGATAGAATCCTCCAGTTGCTCCCACCTAGCTACAAGAGCTTTGTGATGAACTTCAATATGCAGGGGATGGTGAAAACCATTCCTGAGGTGTATTCAATGCTGAAATCAGCGGAGGTGGAGATCAAAAAGGAACATCAAGTGTTGATGGTCAATAAAACCACTAGTTTCAAGAAAGGCAAGGGTAAGAACAACTTCAAAAAGGACGGCAAGGGAGTTGCCACGCCCGGTAAGCCAGTTGCTATGAAGAAGCCAAAGCATGGACCCAAACCTGAGACTGAGTGCTTTTATTGCAAGGGAAGCGGACACCAGAAGCGGAACTGCCCCAAGTACTTAGTGGACAAGAAGGCCGGCAACACCAAAGGTATATGTGATATACATGTAATTGATGTGTACCTTACCAGTACTCGTAGTAGCTCCTGGGTATTCGATACCGGTGCGGTTGCTCATATTTGTAACTCAAAACAGGAGTTGCGAAATAAGCAGAGACTGGCGAAGGACGAGGTGACGATGCGCGCCGGGAATGGTTCCAAGGTCAATGTGATCTCCGTCGGCACGCTACCTCTACATTTACCTACGGGATTAGTTCTAAACCTCAATAATTGTTATTTAGTGCTAGCTTTGAGCATGAACATTGTATCTGGATCTCATTTAATACGAGATGGCTACTCATTTAAATCCGAGAATAATGGTTGTTCTATTTATATGAGAAATATGTTTTATGGTCATGCCCCGCTGGTCAATGGTTTATTCTTAATGAATCTCGAACATGATGTTACACATATTCATAGTGTGAATACCAAAAGATGTAAGGTTGATAACGATAGTCCCACATACTTGTGGCACTGCCGCCTTGGTCACATTGGTGTCAAACGCATGAAGAAGCTCCATTCTGATGGACTTTTGGAGTCTCTTGATTACGAATCATTTGACACATGTGAACCATGCCTCATGGGCAAAATGATCAATACTCAGTTCTCCGGAACAATGGAGCGACTAACCAACTTATTGGAAATCATACATACTGACGTGTCCGGTCCAATGAGCATTGAGGCTCGCGGAGGCTATCGTTATTTTCTCACTCTCACTGATGACTTAAGTAGATATGGGTATGTCTACTTGATGAAACACAAGTCTGAGACCTTTGAAAAATTCAAGGAATTTCAGAATGAGGTAGAGAATCAGCGTGACCGAAAAATAAAGTTCTTACGATCAGATCGTGGGGGAGAATATTTAAGTCACGAATTTGGTACAAACTTAAGGAAATGTGGAATCATTTCACAACTCACGCCGCCTGGAACACCTCAGCGTAACGGTGTGTCCGAACATCGTAATCGCACTCTATTGGATATGGTGTGATCTATGATGTCACTCACCGATTTACCGCTATCATTTTGGGGATACGCACTAGATACAGCTACATTCACTTTAAATAGGGCACCGTCTAAATCCGTTGAGACGACACCGTATGAATTATGGTTTGGGAAGAAACGTAAGCTGTCGTTTCTAAAAGTTTGGGGATGCGATGCTTATGTCAAGAAACTTCAACATGAAAAGCTCGAACCCAAGTCAGAAAAATGCGTCTTCATAGGATACCCTAAGGAAACCATTGGGTATACCTTCTACCTTAGATCCGAAGGCAAGATCTTTGTTGCCAAGAATGGGTCCTTTCTGGAGAAAGAGTTTCTCTCGAAAGAAATAAGTGGGAGGAAAGTAGAACTCGATGAAGTACTGCCCCTTGAACCAGAAAGTAGCACAGCTCAGGAAGATGTTCCTGTGGTGCCTGCACCGACGAGGAAGGAAGTTAATGATGATGATCAAGGTACTTCGAATCAAGTTGCTACTAAATTTCGTAGGTCCACAAGGACACGTTCCACACCGGAATGGTATGGCAACCCTGTCCTGGAAATCATGTTGTTAGACAACGGTGAACCTTCGAACTATGAAGAAGCGATGGCGGGCCCAGATTCCAACAAATGGCTTGAAGCCATGCAATCCGAGATAGGATCCATGTATGAAAACAAAGTATGGACTTTGACAGACTTGCCCGATGATTGGCGAGCGATAGAAAATAAATGGATCTTTAAGAAGAAGATGGACGCGGATGGTAATGTTACCATCTATAAAGCTCGACTTGTCACTAAGGGTTATCGACAAGTTCAAGGGGTTGACTATGATGAGACCTTCCCACCCGTAGCGAAGCTGAAGTCCGTCTGAATCATGTTAGCAATCGCCGCATTCTACGATTATGAGATATGGCAAATGGACGTCAAAACGGCATTCCTTAACGGCTTCCTTAAGGAAGAATTGTATATGATGCAGCCGGAAGGTTTTGTCGATCCTAAGAATGCTAACAAGGTATGCAAGCTCCAACGCTCCATCTATGGGCTGGTGCAAGCATCTCGGAGTTGGAACATTCGCTTTGATGAAATGATCAAAGCGCTTGGGTTTATGCAGACTTATGGAGAAGCCTGCGTTTACAAGAAAGTGAGTGGGAGCTCTGTAGCATTTCTCATATTATATGTAGATGACATACTTTTGGTGGGAAATGATATAGAACTTTTGGACAGCATTAAGGCCTACTTGATTAAGTGTTTTTCAATGAAGGACCTTGGAGAAGCTGCTTACATATTAGGCAGCAAGATCTATAGAGATAGATCGAGACGCCTCATAGGTCTTTCACAAAGCACATACCTTGATAAGATATTGAAGAAGTTCAATATGGATCAATCCAAGAAGGGATTCTTGCCTGTGTTGCAAGGTGTGAAATTGAGCTCGGCTCAATGCCCGACCACGGGAGAAGATAGAGAAAAGATGAGTGTCATCCCCTATGCGTCGGCTATAGGGTCTATTATGTATGCCATGCTGTGTACCAGACCTAATGTAAACCTTGCCGTAAGTTTGGTAGGAAGGTACCAAAGTAATCCCGGTATGGAACACTGGACAACGGTCAAGAATATCCTGAAGTACCGGGAAAGGACTAAGGATATGTTTCTCGTATACGGAGGTGACGAAGAGCTCATCGTAAAGGGTTACGTCGATGCTAGCTTCGACACAGATCTGGATGACTCTAAGTCACAAACCGGATACATGTATATTTTGAATGGTGGGGCAGTAAGCTGGTGCAGTTGCAAGCAAAGCGTCGTGGCGGGATCTACATGTGAAGCGGAGTACATGGCAGCCTCGGAGGTAGCACATGAAGCAATCTGGATGAAGGAGTTCATTACCGACCTAGGAGTTATTCCCAATGCGCCGGGGCCGATGACTCTCTTCTGTGACAACACTGGAGCCATTGCCCTTGCCAAGGAGCCCAGGTTTCACAAGAAGACCAAGCACATCAAGCGTCGCTTCAACTCCATTCGTGAAAATGTTCAAGATGGAGACATAGATATTTGCAAAGTGCATACGGATCTGAATGTTGCAGATCCGTTGACTAAACCTCTTCCGCGAGCAAAACATGATCAACACCAGAACTCTATGGGTGTTTGATTCATCACAATGTAACTAGATTATTGACTCTAGTGCAAGTGGGAGACTGTTGGAAATATGCCCTAGAGGCAATAATAAAATGGTTATTATTATATTTCCTTGTTCATGATAATAGTCTATTGTTTATGCTATAATTGTGTTATCCGGAAATCGTAATACATGTGTGAATACATAGACCACAATATGTCCCTAGTGAGCCTCTAGTTAACTAGCTCGTTGATCAATGAATGGTTACGGTTTCCTGACCATGACATTGGATGTCATTGATAACGGGATCACATCATTGGGAGAATGATGTGATGGACAAGACCCAATCCTAAGCATAGCACAACATCGTGTAGTTCGTTTGCTAGAGCTTTTCTAATGTCAAGTGTCATTTCCTTACACCATGAGATCTTGTGACTCCCGGATACCATAAGAGTGCTTTGGGTGTACCAAACATCACAACGTAACTGGGTCGCTATAAAGGTATCACTACAAAAAAATACACTTCCGTGATGATACGTGTTTGTCACAGTAGGTCGCGTTTTTTGTCATGCATGTACATCCGTGACAATTTTATGGCAGAATCAAGATAGTCATACCTGTGCTGTCGTAGAAGTGTTCCATGACGTTACCAAAATTATCATCACGGAAGTGTCCACTTCCATGACGATAAATCGCGCGTCACAGAAGTGATTTCGTCAAGGGTGACCGACACGTGGCATCCACCGTAACGGAACGCCGTTAAGCTATCGGGTCGGGTTTTGGATCCGATAACCCGTTAACAACCCCGACCAATGGGGATTTTCCACGTGTAAAATCATCATTGGCAGGAGGAAACACGTGTCTGCTCATCGTTGGGACAGATGTCATCCACTCATTGGACGGAAGGCGCCAATGATACGTCGACAGGTGGCACGGCCCAACAGAGGCCCATTCCTGTGAAAAGGCCGGCCTGTTTGACTTGGTCAAGATGTGGCGGGCCGACCCATGGAAAGCCTGTTAACGGCCTATTCGCATATAGCCCATTTACAGCCAGCTAACCCAAGGCCCGTTACTCCCTATCCGAATTAGGCCCAGTAGCGTCATCTGGGCCACCCAATATGATTCTAGCCCATTTTCACTTCTGGCCCATGTATGGCCCATGACGTCTTTCGACCCATATGAGGCCCTATGTAACTCTTGGCCTATTAACGACCCGTGGTGAAACTGGCCCGTAATGAATAGTGTATCACTTTACACCCATTAATGGCCCGTGGTGAAACTGGTCCGTAATGAACAGTGTATCATTTTATACCCATTAACGGCCTATTATTCCGTTGGGCCATTTCCAGCCCATGTTATCTTTCGGCCTTCTCGGAGCCCATTTATTCTTGGGCTCATTTCCAGCATTCGTTTACTTACGGCCCGTTACTGTCATTTTCTGCTTGTGGGCCAAATTCAGCTCGTGGTTACAATCAGCCCGTTTGTGGTCCGTTAATACGTTGGGCCGTTTTCATAGCGTCATGAAATACGGCCTATTAATGATGGCCCATTATGGTCGGCCCATGAACGGACGATTCCAACTCTAGCCCATTTACGGCCATAATGCGGTCTGTTTGGCCCATGTTTGGCATGATACGTCCATTTTGCATCATGCTTTTATATCAATATTTATTGCATTATGGGCTGCTATTACACATTATATCTCAATACTTATGGCTATTCTCTCTTATTTTACAAGGTTTACCATGAAGAGGGGGAATGCCGGAAGCTGGAATTCTGGCTGGAAAAGGAGCAAACGTTGGAAACCTATTCTTCACAACTCCAAATGACCTGAGACTCCACGAAACAACTTTTCAGATTTAATAAGAATTTTTGGGAAAATGAAATAGTCCAGGGGGCCCACACCCTGTCCAGGAGACAGGGGGGCGCTCCCCCCCTGTAGGGCGCGCCCCCTATCTCCTGGGCCCCCTGGTGGGCTTCCGGCTGCCATCTTCTGCTATATGAAGGGTTTTGTCCTGGAAAAAATCATGGGCAAGCTTACAGGATGAAAATCCGCCGCCACGAGGCGGAACCTTGGCGGAATCAATCTAGGGCTCTGGCGGAGCTGTTCTGCCGGGGACACTTCCCTCCGGGAGGGGGAAATCATCACCAACGTCATCACCAACGATCCTCTCATCGGGAGGGGGTCAATCTCCATCAACATCTTCACTAGCACCATATCCTCTCAAAACCCTAGTTCATCTCTTGTATCCAATCTTGTATCAAAACCACAAATTGGTACCTGTGGGTTGCTAGTAGTGTTGATTACTCCTTGTAGTTGATGCTATTTGGTTTACTTGCTGGAAGATCATATGTTCAGATCTTTTATGCATATTATTACCCCTCTAATTATGAACATGAATATGCTTTGTGAGTAGTTACGTTTGTTCCTGAGGACATGGGTGAAGTCTTGCTATTAGTAGTCATGTGAATTTGGTATTTGTTCGATATTTTGATGAGATGTATGTTGTCTCTCCTCTAGTGGTGTTATGTGAACGTTGGGTTCGACACTCTTACTTATCGAAAGGACTATGATAGATCTCCTATACTTGTGGGTCATCAAGACTCTTTTCTGGCGCCGTTGCCGGGGAGCGTAGCGCTCTTGGTGAGTGGAACTTGGCAAGGAAACATTTATATAGTGTGCTGAAATTTTCTGTTACTTGTCACTATGGAAACTAATCCTTTGAGGGGCGTGTTTGGGGTATCTTCACCCCAACCAGAAGAGCCAATAGATGAACCTAAACCTACTGAAACTTATGAAAATATTCACTTTGAGATTCGTTCGGGTATGATAGAGAACCTGCTAGCTAATCCTTTTGCAGGAGACAAAACATTGCATCCCGAATTACACCTTATCTTTGTGGATGAAGTTTGTGGATTATTTAAGCTTGCAGGTATTCCCGATGATGCTGTCAAAAGGAAGGTCTTCCCTTTATCTTTGAAGGGAGATGCAATGACATGGTATAGGCTATGTGATGATACGAGATATTGGAACTATAAGTGTTTGAAGATGGAGTTTCACCAGAAGTTCTATCCTATGCATCTTGTTCATCGTGATCATAATTACATATATAATTTCTGGCCTCGCGAAGGAGAAAGCATTGCTCAAGCTTGGGGGTGGGGCTTAATTCAATGTTATATTCATGCCCCAATCATGAGCTCTCTCGGGAAATGATTATTCAGAATTTTTATGCTCGGCTTTCTCTTGATAATCGCAACCTGCTCGATACTTCCTGTGCTGGTTCCTATATGCTGAAGACTATCGATTTCAAATGGGACTTATTGGAAAGAATTAAATGCAACTCTAAAGATTGGGGTTCCGACGATGGTAAGGAGTCAGGTATGACACCTAAGTTCGATTGTGTTAAATCTTTTATGGATACCGATGCTTTCCGTGGATTTAGCTCTAAGTATGGACTTGACTCTGAGATAGTAGCTACTTTTTGTGAAACTTTTGCTACTCACGTTGATCTCCCTAAAGAGAAGTGGTTTAAATATAATCCTCCTGTTGAAGTTAAAGTAGTTGCACCTATTACAGTCGAAGAGAAGACTATTACATATAGTGATCCCATTATTCCTATTGCTTATGTTGAAAAACCTCCTTTTCCTGTTAGGATAAAAGATCATGTCAAAGCTTCAACTGTTGTCTGTAAGAGTAATACTAGGACCTATACACCTCCTGAGCAAATTAAGGTTGAACCTGGTATTGCTATGATTAAAGATCTTTTGGATGAGGACTTAGATGGGCATGTTATTTATTTTTGTGGTGAAACTGCTAATATTGCTAGACCCGATACTAAGACACGTAGACTTGGCGTAGGCACGCCTGTTATTTCTGTTAAAATAGGAGATCATTGTTATCACGGTTTATGTGATATGGGTGCTAGTGCTAATGCAATACCTTATGATCTTTATAAAGAAATTATGCACGATATTGCACCTGTTGAATTAGAAGACATTGATGTTACTATTAAGCTTGCTAATAGGGACACCATTAAACCTATTGTGATTGTTAGAGATGTTGAAGTCTTGTGTGGGAAGATTAAATACCCTGCTGATTTTCTTGTTCTTGGTTCCCCACAAGATGATTTTTGTCCCATTATTTTTGGTAGACCCTTCTTGAATACTGCTAGTGCTAAGATTAATTGTGAAAACAATATTGTCACTGTTGGCATAGATGGTATGTCGCATGAGTTTAATTTTGCTAAGTTTAGTAGAACACCTCGTGAAAGGGAACCACCTAGTAAGGATGAAATTATTGGTCTTGCTTCCATTGCTGTTCCACCAACTGATCCGTTAGAACAATATTTGCTAGACCATGAAAGCGATATGTTTATGAAGGAAAGGGAAGAAATAGATGAAGTGTTCCTTAAACAAGAACCTATGTTGAAACATAACCTTCCCGTTGAAATTCTTGGGGATCCCCCTCCACCCAAGGGTGATCCCGTGTTTGAACTCAAACCCTTACCTGATAATCTTAAGTATGCTTATCTTGATGAAAAAGAAATATATCCTGTTATTATTAGTGCTATCCTTTCAGAGAAAGAAGAAGAGAGATTATTGAAAACTCTGAAGAAGCACCGAGCTGCTATTGGATATACTATGGATGATCTTAAGGGCATTAGGCCCACATTATGTCAACACAAAATTTCAGTGGAGAAAGATGCCAAAACAGTTAGAGATCCTCAAAGATGATTAAATCCCAAAATGAAGGAACTGGTAAGAAAGGAGATACTAAAGCTCCTTGAGGCAGGTATTATTTATCCCGTTGCTGATAGTGAATGGGTAAGCCCTGTCCATTGTGTCCCTAAAAAGGGAGGTATTACCGTTATCCCTAATGATAAAGATGAATTGATCCCGCAAAGAATTATTACAGGCTATAGGATGGTAATTGATTTTCATAAGTTAAATAAAGCTACTAAGAAAGATCATTACCCTTTACCTTTTATTGATCAAATGCTAGAAAGGCTATCCAAACACACACATTTTTGCTTTCTTGATGGTTATTCTAGCTTCTCTCAGATACCTGTATCAGCGGGGGATCAATCTAAAACTACTTTTACTTGCCCTTTTGGTACTTTTGCTTATAGACATATGCCTTTTGGTTTATGTAATGCACCTGCTACCTTTCAAAGATGCATGATGGCTATATTTTCTGATTTTTGTGAAAAGATTTGTGAGGTATTCATGGACGACTTCTCCATCTATGGATCCTCTTTTGATGATTGTTTGAGCAACCTTGATCGAGTTTTGCAGAGATGCGAAGACACTAGTCTCGTCCTGAATTGGGGAAAGTGTCACTTTATGGTTAATGAAGGCATTGTCTTGGGGCACAAGATCTCCGAGAGAGGTATTGAAGTTGATAAAGCCAAAGTTGATGCTATTGAAAAAATGCCATGTCCCAAGGACATAAAAGGTATAAGAAGTTTCCTGGGTCACGCCGGTTTTTATAGGAGGTTCATTAAGGACTTTTCTAAAATCTCTAGGCCTCTGACTAATTTATTGCAAAAAGATATTCCTTTTGTCTTTGATGATGATTGTGTAGAAGCATTTGAAACACTTTAGAAGGCTTTGATCACTGCACCTATTGTCCAGCTACCTGATTGGAATTTACCTTTTGAAATTATGTGCGATGCTAGTGATTATGCTGTAGGTGCTGTTTTTGGGCAAAGAGTTGATAAGAAATTGAATGTTATCCATTATGCTAGAAAGACTCTTGATACTGCCCAGAGAAATTATGCTACTACTGAAAAATAATTCTTAGCAGTTTTGTTTGCATGTGATAAGTTTAGACCTTATATTGTTGATTCTAAAGTTACTATTCACACTGATCATGCTGCTATTAAATATCTTATGGAAAAGAAAGATGCTAAGCCTAGACTCATTAGATGGGTTCTCTTGCTCCAAGAATTTGACTTGCATATTATTGATAGAAAGGGAGCTGAGAACCCCGTTGCAGACAACTTGTCTAGGTTAGAGAATGTTCTTGATGACCCACTGCCTATTAATGATAGTTTTCCTGATGAACAATTAGCGGTTGTCAATGCTTCTCGTAATGCTCCTTGGTATGTTGATTATGCTAATTACATTGTTGCTAAATATATACCGCGTAGTTTCACATACCAGCAAAATAAAAAGTTCTTTTATGATTTAAGACATTACTTCTGGGATGATCCACACCTTTATAAAGGAGTAGATGGTATTATTAGACATTGTGTGCCTGAGCATGAACAGGAACAGATCCTACGCAAGTGCCACTCTGAATCCTATGGAGGACACCATGCTGGAGATAGAACTGCACACAAGGTACTATAATCTGGTTTTTATTGGCCTACTCTTTTTAAAGATGCTCGTAAGTTTGTCGTATCTTGTGATGATGTCAAAGAATAGGTAACGTTAGTAGATGTCAAGAAATGCCTATGAATTATTCTCTTGTTATTGAACCATTTGATGTTTGGGGCTTTGATTATATGGGACCTTTTCCTACCTCTAATGGTTATACACATATTTTAGTTGCTGTTGATTACGTTACTAAGTGGGTAGAAGCTATTCCAACTAGTAGTGCTGATCATAACACTTCTTTTAAAATGCTTAAAGAAGTTATTTTTCCGAGGTTTGGAGTCCCTAGATATCTTATGACTGATGGTGGTTCACACTTTATTCATGGTGCTTTCCGTAAGATGCTTGCTAAGTATGATGTCAATCATAGAATCGCATCTCCTTATCACCAGCAGTCTAGTGGTCAAGTAGAGTTGAGCAATAGAGAGCTCAAATTAATTTTGCAAAAGACTGTGAATAGATCTAGAAAGAATTGGTCCAAAAAACTTGATGATGCATTATGGGCCTATAGAACTGCATACAAAAATCCTATGGGTATGTCTCCATATAAGATGGTTTATGGAAAAGCATGTCATTTACCTCTTGAACTTGAACATAAAGCATATTGGGTTGTTAAAGAGCTCAATTATGACTTCAAACTTGCCGATGAGAAGAGGTTATTTGATATCAGCTCACTTGATGAATGGAGAACCCAAGCATATGAGAATGCCAAGCTTTTCAAAGAAAAAGTCAAACGCTGGCATGATAAGAGGATACAAAAGCGTGAGTTTAACGTAGGAGATTATGTGTTATTGTTCAATTCTCGTTTAAGATTTTTTGCAGGAAAACTTCTCTCAAAATGGGAAGGTCCCTACGTTATCGAGGAGGTTTATCGTTCTGGTGCTATAAAAATCAACAATTTCGAAGGCACAAACCCGAGGGTGGTAAATGGCCAAAGAATTAAACATTATATTTCAGGTAATCCTATCAATGTTGAAACTAATATTATTGAAACCATAACCCCTGAGGAATACATAAGAGACATTTTCCAGAATGTTCCAGACTCCGAAAAGGCATAGATACGTGGTACGGTAAGTAAACCGACTCCAAAACAACTCTAATGGCAATTTTTATCAGTTTTGGATTATTTTAGGATTTTAGGAAGAAAGAAGTAGTCCGAAAGGGGCACGAGGCTCCCACGAGAGAGGAGGGTGCCCCCCCTATAGGGCGCGCCCCCTGTCTTGTGGGCACCTCGTGTGCCTCCCGGACTCCGTTTTCTTGTATGTTACGTATTTTGGTCAGTAAAAGTTCATTATATATACTCCCGAAGGTTTTGACCACCGTATCACGCCAATATCCTCTGTTTTCGCTTTGAGCTGTTCCTGTTGCAGATTTGGAACAAGATGTCTTCCCAGGATTCGGAGGGAGAGAGCTACATGGCTGATTATATTGCAAACCCAAAAGTATATGGGGATGTGGAACATTATGGCTGGACCACAGAGGAAGAAGAAGACTATGATCCAAAGAGGAAGGAGGAGACAGGCTCCGATGAAGAGGACGATCCACTGCCTCAACCTGGTGATATGCATGTGGAGTTCAAGAAGTCAAGCCTCCCTAAGGTCCAATCTATCCCACCACGTTTTTTGCAGGACAGCAAGGCAACACTATGCAAAAAAGATAATGAAACTTGAGCTCGAGAATGAGGATCCGAGGGAGGAAAATTTTAGCCTCAGACGCAAGATAGAGAAGAAAAGTGCAACAACTCCTACTTCACCACCTCCGAAGAAATAATCACATGGGTATGGGCACTCCCCTTGGCAACTGCAAAGCTTGGGGGAGGTGCCCCGGTATCGTATCACCATCACACTCCTATCTTTACCGCTTTATTTAGTTCGATCCTTTTAGTAATATCTTGATCTATTAGTTCGAAGTTTTGATATCAAGTAGTTTTGAGTTTTGCTTTGTGATCTCTTTATGTAATCGAGTCCGTGTGCTATCTATAATAAAGATTAGTGTTGAGTCAAGGGCTTTGCTATGTTGCTATGATCTTGTGAAAGTAGAAAGAACAAAAGAGTTCATATTGATCTTATGGATAGTGATAACTTCACATATAGAAAGTATGAGACATAAAAAATGTTGAGAGTTGATGAACGTAGCCTTGGTCATCGTTGCAATTAATAGGAAGTAATAAGGAAAGAGGGGTTCACATATAAATATATTATCTTGGTCATCTTTTATGATTGTGAAGCACTCACTAAGTATGACATGCTAAAAGAGTTGACGTTGGACAAGGAAGACAACGTAATGGTTTATGTTTTCCGACATCTCAGTTAAAATATATTGTCATTAACCTTCCAAACATGTTGAGCTTGCCTTTCCCCCTCATGCTAGCCAAATTCTTTGCACCAAGTAGAGATACTACTTGTGCTTCCAAATATCCTTAAACCTAGTTTTTCCATGAGAGTCCACCATACCTACCTATGGATTGAGTAAGATCCTTCAAGTAAGTTGTCATCGGTGCAAGAAATAAAAATTGCTCTCTAAATATGTATGACTTATTAGTGCAGAGAAAATAAACTTTGTACGAACTTGTTGTGGAAGTAATAAAAGCGACGGACTTCATAATAAAGGTCCACATACAAGGGGCAATATAAAGTGACGTTCTTTTGCACTAAGACTTTATGCATCAACCATAAACACGCATGACAACCTCTGCTTCCCTCTGCGAAGGGCCTATCTTTTACTTTATGTTTTACTTTGTGCTTGAGTCAAGGTGATCCTCACCTTTCCCTTTTTCATTTTATCCTTTGGCAAGCTCCTCGTGTTTGAAAGATCATGATATATATATCCAATTGGATGTAAGTTGGCATAGGCTATTATTGTTGACATTCACCTAAAGGTGAATACGTTGGGAGGCAACACAATAAGCCCCTATCTTTCTCAGTGTCCGGCTGAAACTCTATAACCACAAGTATTGCGTGAGTCTTAACAATTATAGGGGACTACGAGATAGTTGAGTATGTGAGCTTGTTGAAAAAGCTCTATTATTGACTCTTTCTGATGTTACGATAAATTGCAATTGCTTCAATGACTGAGATTATAGTTTGTTAGTTCCCAATGAACTTTTTGAACCATACTTGACATTGTGAATTGCTTATTACTTGAACATAAGAAATCATATGACAAAATCAATATATGTTGCTATTATTAGAATGATCATGATGCTCTCATGTCCGTATTTTAATTTTTATCAACACCTCTATCTCTAAACATGTGGACATATTTTTCGATTGTGGCTTCCGCTTGAGGACAAGCGAGGTCTAAGCTTGGGGGAGTTGATACGTCCATTTTGCATCATGCTTTTATATCAATATTTATTGCATTATGGGCTGCTATTACACATTATATCTCAATACTTATGGCTATTCTCTCTTATTTTACAAGGTTTACCATGAAGAGGGGGAATGCCGACAGCTGGAATTCTGGCTGGAAAAGGAGGAAACGTTGGAAACCTATTCTGCACAACTCCAAATGACCTGAGACTCCACGAAACAACTTTTCATATTTAATAAGAATTTTTGGGCAAAAGAAATAGGCCAGGGGGCTCACACCCTGTCCAGGAGACAGGGGGGCGCGCCCCCCGTAGGGCGCCCCCTATCTCCTGGGCCCCCTGGTGGGCTTCCGGCTGCCATCTTCTGCTATATGAAGGGTTTTGTCCTGGAAAAAAATCGTGGGCAAGCTTACGGGACGAAACTCCGCCGCCACGAGGCGGAACCTTGTCGAAATCAATGTAGGGCTCTGGCGGAGATGTTCTACCGGGGACAGTTCCCTCCGGGAGGGGGAAATCATCACCAACGTCATCACCAACGATCCTCTCATTGGGATGGGGTCAATCTCCATCAACATCTTCACCAGCACCATCTCCTCTCAAAACCCTAGTTCATCTCTTGTATCCAATCTTGTATCAAAACCACAAATTGCTACCTATGGGTTGCTAGTAGTGTTGATTACTCCTTGTAGTTTATGCTATTTGGTTTACTTGGTGGAAGATCATATGTTCAGATCCTTTATGCATATTATTACCCCTCTAATTATGAACATGAATATGCTTTGTGAGTAGTTACGTTTGTTCCTGAGGACATGGGTGAAGTTTTGCTATTAGTAGTCATGTGAATTTGGTATTCGTTCGATATTTTGATGAGATGTATGTTGTCTCTCCTCTAGTGGTGTTATGTGAATGTCGACTACATGACACTTCACCATTATTTGGGCCTAGAGGAAGGCATAGGGAAGTAATAAGTATATGATGGGTTGCTAGAGTGACGGAAGCTTAAACCCTAGTTTATGCGTTGCTTCGTTAGGGGTTGATATGGACCCATATGTTTAATGTTGTGGTTAGGTTTACCTTAATACTCCTTTTCTGTAGTTGCGGATGCTTGCAATAGGGGTTAATCATAAGAGGGATGCTTGTCCAGGTTAGGGCAGTACCCAAGTACCGGTCCACCCACATATCAAATTATCAAAGTAGCGAACGCGAATCTTACGAACGTGATGAAAACTAGCTTGACGATAATTCCCAATGTGTCCTCGGGAGCTCCTTCTTCATTATTAGAGTTTGTCCAGGCTTATCCTTTGCAACATAAAGGATTGGGCCACCTTGCTGCACTTTATTTACTTTATTTACTTTTTGCTCGTTACTATTTATCTTATCACAAAACTATCTATCACCTACTATTTCAGTGCTTGCAAAGAAAACCTTACTGAAAACCGCTTATCATTTCCTTTTGCTCCTCGTTGGGTTCGACACTCTTACTTATCGAAAGGACTACGATAGATCCCCTATACTCGTGGGTCATCAAGGCCCATGTTATCATACTGCCCGTATAAGGCCCATTGATGATACGACCCGTAGAAGGCCCATTGTTTCTACGGCCCTTTGAAGGCCCATTGTTTCTACGGCCCATAGAAGGCCCACTGTTTCTACGGCCCGTAGGAGGCCCAGTGTCACTACAGTAAATATTAGCCCATGGTTATTGTAGCCTAGTTTTAAAAGTTAGGTTATTGCAGCCACTAGCAAACCGCGGAAAAAGAACTGCAATGACTACAAGCAAACAAATAAACAAGACAACAAGGAAATAAATAAGCAAGCAACTTACGCTAGGCTATCACGGCTATCACATATTACATCCACTAGGCATCAAAGTTCGCCACCAGTGCAAATAAACGCGCCGACAAAAGAATATTCAAAACTGAGAGCACTTCAGAAGGCACTAGGCCTAGCTAGGAAGGCCCCCCAAACAGCTGAAGAGGCTGAGTAGACCTCAGTTGTGTCAACGATAGATGCATCAACACTAGATTTAAGGCTTGATGGTGCGCACGACAGTCCTCTGACATTTCATTGCATCTTTGACTTCAAGTCGGAGCTGAGCTGAAGCAAGCCTTTCTGCTTTAAGTTGAGACTGAAGAAGTCGAACTGATTGAGGCAGTGACTGCATAGAGGTTGTCTCACACCTGCTGGTGAGTAGCTTCAACTCACTGTCTTCATCAAGACAGGACCTTGGGGTTATCTCGCTGTCCACAAGATGGTTTGGCTCACTATCTCCCCTAAAGTTCTGCCTAGCGTAAGAGATACGACTCTGAAAGAGAAACAAGGAGACACGTAACAGGTTTCACAATTATATAAGCAAATAAATGGATTTGTTCTGCATAAGGAACATGTTTTTACAACTACAATTTGAAACTGGTAGTTGTTGCAAACATCCAATCAGATGTAAACAGCAAAGCAAACAGCAGTGGAGGAAATGATGCCTATCCAAATCTATACTAGAACAAAGTTTGAAGGCTTGAGAAGGATGAACTTACATTACATGTTAACACGGGCTGGACAAAGCCCTTCTCCATGTTGATGGAAGGATAATTCAATAAATTCCCCAAAGAAAATTCTTTATAAGCGTTGCCATTATTCTACATTTTGCAAAGAGTAAATATAGATCAAATAATATTGGAAGAAATAGAGGATAATGAAGCTCAGGTGCAGACTGATGATACATAATCAAATAGCAATTAATTAAGTACAGTGTTACAAGGCAAAAGGGAGAGAGGTACTGACTGTTGGGGAACGTTGCAGAAAATTAAAATTTTCCTACGGCTTCACCAAGATCCATCTATGAGTTCATCTAAGCAACGAGTCATGGGAGAGAGCTTGCATCTACATACCACTTGTAGATCGCGTGCGGAAGCTTGCAAGGTGATGATGGAGTCGTACTCGAACGTGATTCAGATCACCGATGCCAAGTGCTGAACGGACAGCACCTCCGTGTTCAACACACGTACGGGACGAGCGACGTCTCCTCCTTCTTGATCCAGCAAGGGGGAAGGAGAGGTTGAGGAAGACAGCTCCACCGGCAGCACGACGGCGTGGTGATGGTGGAGAAGCAGTACTCCGACAGGGCTTCGCCGAGCACACAACGAAGGAGGAGAGGTGTTGGGGAGGGAGAAGGAGGCAACCAAAGGCCAAGGACTCAAGGTATGAAGTCCCTCCTCTCCCCCACTATATATAGGAGGGCCAAGGGGGGGGGGTGGCCGGCCCTAGGAGATCCAATCTCCTAGGGGGGCGGCGGCCAAGGGGGGTTTCCCTCCCTCCCAAGGCACCTAGGAGGTGCCTTCCCCTCCTAGGACTCTTGCCCCCTTGAACCCTAGGCGCATGGGCCTATGTGGGGCTGGTGCCCTTGGCCCATGCAGGCCAAGGCGCACCCCCTACAGCCCATGTGGCCCCCCGGGGCAGGTGGCCCCACCCGGTGGGCCCCCGGGACCCCTCCGGTGGTCCCGGTACAATACCGATAACCCCGAAACTTGTCCCGATGCCCGAAACAGGACTTCCCATATATGAATCTTTACCTCCGGACCATTCCGGAACTCCTCGTGACGTCCGGGATCTCATCCGGGACTCCGAACATCATTCGGTAGTCACATACTTGACTTCCTACTAACCCTAGCGTCACCGAACCTTAAGTGTGTAGACCCTACGGGTTCGGGAGACACGCAGACATGACCGAGACGACTCTCGGGCAATAACCAACAGCGGGGTCTGGATATCCATGTTGGCTCCCACATGCTCCTCGATGATTTCATCGGTTGAACCACGATGTCGAGGATTCGATCAAACCCTGTATACAATTCCCTTTGTCAATCGGTACGTTACTTGCCCGAGACTCGATCGTCGGTATCCCAATACCTTGTTCAGTCTCGTTACCCGGCAAGTCACTTTACTCGTACCGTAATGCATGATCCCGTGGCCAACACCTTGGTCACATTGAGCTCATTATGATGATGCATTACCGAGTGGGCCCAGAGATACCTCTCCGTTATACGGAGTGACAAATCCCAGTCTCGATCCGTGTCAACCCAACAGATACTTTCGGAGATACCTGTAATGCACCTTTATAGTCACCCAGTTACGTTGTGACGTTTGATACACCCAAGGCACTCCTACGGTAACCGGGAGTTACACGATCTCATGGTCGAAGGAATAGATACTTGACATTGGCAAAGCTTCTAGCAAACGAACTATACGATCTTTTATGCTATGCTTATGATTGGGTCTTGTCCATCACATCATTCTCCTAATGATGTGATCCCGTTATCAACGACATCCTATGTCCATAGTCAGGAAACCATGACTATCTATTGATCATAACGAGCTAGTCAACTAGAGGCTCACTAGGGACTCATTGGGTCTAAGTGTTCACACGTGTATTACGATTTCCGGATAATACAGTTATAGCATGAACAAAAGACAATTATCATGAACATTGAAATATAATAATCCTTTTATTATTGCCTCTAGGGCATATTTCCAACAGTCTCCCACTTGCACTAGAGTCACCAATCTAGTTACATTGTGATGAATCGAACACCCATAGAGTTCTGGTGTTGATCATGTTTTGCACACGAGAGAGGTTTAGTCAACGGATCTGCGACATTCAGATCCGTGTGCACTTTGCAAATCTCTATGTCTCCATCTTGAACATTTTCACGGATGGAGTTGAAACGACGCTTGATGTGCCTGGTCTTCTTGTGAAACCTGGGCTCCTTGGCAAGGGCAATAGCTCCAGTGTTGTCACAGAAGAGTTTGATCGGCCCCGACGCATTGGGTATGACTCCTAGGTCGGTGATGAACTCCTTCATCCAAATCGCTTCATGCGCTGCCTCCGAGGCTGCCATGTACTCCGCTTCACATGTAGATCCCGCCACGACGCTCTGCTTGCAGCTGCACCAGCTTACTGCTCCACCATTCAACATATACACGTATCCGGTTTGTGACTTAGAGTCATCCAGATCTGAGTCGAAGCTAGCGTCGACGTAACCCTTTACGACGAGCTCTTCATCTCCTCCATAAACGAGAAACATGTCCTTTGTCCTTTTCAGGTACTTCAGGATATTCTTGACCGCTGTCCAGTGTTCCTTGCCGGGGTTACTTTGGTATCTTGCAACCAAACTTACGGCAAGGTTTACATCGGGTCTGGTACACAGCATGGCATACATAATAGATCCTATGGCTGAAGCATAGGGGATAACACTCATCTCTTCTTTATCTTTTGCCGTGGTCGGTGACTGAGCCAAGCTCAATCTCACACCTTGTAACATAGGCAAGAACCCCTTCTTGGACTGATCCATTTTGAACCTCTTCAAAATCTTATCAAGGTATGTGCTTTGTGAAAGACCTATGAGGCGTCTCGATCTATCTCTATAGATCTTGATGCCTAATATATAAGCAGCTTCTCCAAGGTCCTTCATTGAAAAACACTTGTTCAAGTAGGCCTTAATGCTGTCCAGGAGTTTCGTATCATTTCCCATCAAGAGTATGTCATCTACATATAATAGGAGAAATGCTACAGAGCTCCCACTCACTTTCTTGTAAACGCAGGCTTCTCCATAAGTCTGCGTAAACCCAAACGCTTTGATCATCTCATCAAAGCGAATGTTCCAACTCCGAGATGCTTGCACCAGTCCATAAATGGATCGCTGGAGCTTGCATACTTTGTTAGCGTTCTGAGGAACGACAAAACCTTCCGGCTGCATCATATACAGCTCTTCCTTAAGATGTCCATTAAGGAATGCCGTTTTGACGTCCATCTGCCATATCTCATAATCATAGTATGCGGCAATTGCTAACATGATTCGGACGGACTTAAGCTTCGCCACGGGAGAGAATGTCTCGTCGTAGTCAATCCCTTGAACTTGTCGATAACCCTTAGCGACAAGTCGAGCTTTATAGATGGTAACATTACCATCCGCGTCCGTCTTCTTCTTAAAAATCCATTTATTTTCTATCGCTCGCCGATCATCGGGCAAGTCTGTCAAAGTCCATACTTTGTTTTCATACATGGATCCTATCTCGGATTTCATGGCCTCAAGCCATTTGTTGGAATCCGGGCCCGCCATTGCTTCTTCATAGTTCGAAGGTTCATTGTTGTCCAGCAACATGATTTCCATGACAGGGTTGCCGTACCACTCTGGTGCAGAACGTGTCCTTGTGGACCTTCGAAATTCAGTAGCAACTAGATCTGAAGTACCTTGATCATCATCAACATTTTCCTCTTCAGTTGGTGTGGGCATTACAGGAATGGTTTCCTGCGCTGCACCACTTTCCCGTTCGAGAGGTAGTACTTCATCGAGTTCTACTTTCCTCCCACTTACTTCTTTCGAGAGAAACTCTTTCTCCAGAAAGCATCCGTTCTTGGCAACAAAGATCTTGCCTTCGGATCTTAAGTAGAAGGTATACCCGACAGTTTCCTTAGGGTATCCTATGAATACGCATTTTTCCGACTTGGGTTCGAGCTTTTCAGGTTGAAGTTTCTTGACATAAGCATCGCATCCCCAAACTTTTAGAAACGACAGCTTAGGTTTCTTCCCAAACCATAATTCATACGGTGTCGTCTCAACGGATTTAGACGGTGCCCTATTTAAAGTGAATGTAGCTGTCTCTAGAGCGTATCCCCAAAATGATAGCGGTAAATCGGTAAGAGACATCATAGACCGCACCATATCCAATAGAGTGCGATTACGACGTTCGGACACACCGTTTCGCTGAGGTGTTCCAGGCGGCGTGAGTTGTGAAACGATTCCACATTTTCTTAAGTGTGTACCAAATTCGTGACTTAAGTATTCGCCCCCACGATCTGATCGTAGGAACTTTATCTTACGGTCACGTTGATTCTCTACCTCACTCTGAAATTCCTTGAACTTTTCAAAGGTCTCAGACTTGTGTTTCATTAAGTAGACATACCCATATCTACTCAAGTCATCAGTGAGAGTGAGAACATAACGATATCCTCCGCGAGCCTCAACGCTCATTGGACCGCACACATCGGTATGTATGATTTCCAACAAGTTGGTTGCTCGCTCCATTGTTCCGGAGAACGGAGTCTTGGTCATTTTGCCTAAGAGGCAAGGTTCGCATGTGTCAAATGATTCATAATCAAGAGACTCTAAAAGTCCATCAGCATGGAGCTTCTTCATGCGCTTGACACCAATGTGACCAAGGCGGCAGTGCCACAAGTATGTGGGACTATCGTTATCAACTTTACATCTTTTGGCATCCACACTATGAACATGTGTAATATTACGCTCGAGATTCATCAAGAATAAACCATTAACCATCGGAGCATGACCATAAAACATATCTCTCATATAAATCGAACAACCATTATTCTCAGACTTAAATGAGTAGCCATCTCGTATTAAACGAGATCCAGATACAATGTTCATGCTCAAACTTGGCACTAAATAACAATTATTGAGGTTTAAAACTAATCCCGTAGGTAAATGTAGAGGCAGCGTGCCGACGGCGATCACATCGACCCTGGAGCCATTCCCGACGCGCATCGTCACCTCGTCCTTCGCCAGTCTCCGTTTATTCCGCAGCTCCTGCTGTGAGTTACATATGTGAGCAACGGCACCGGTATCAAATACCCAGGAGTTACTTCGAGTACTGGTAAGGTACACATCAATTACATGTATATCAAATATACCTTTGGTGTTGCCGGCCTTCTTATCCGCTAAGTATTTGGGGCAGTTCCGCTTCCAGTGCCCCTTCCCCTTGCAATAAAAGCACTCAGTCTCAGGCTTGGGTCCATTCTTTGACTTCTTCCCGGCAACAGGCTTACCGGGCGCGGCAACATCTTTGCCGTCCTTCTTGAAGTTCTTCTTACCCTTGCCCTTCTTGAACTTAGTGGTCTTATTGACCATCAACACTTGATGTTCTTTCTTGATTTCAGCCTCTGCTGACTTCAGCATCGAGAACACTTCAGGAATGGTCTTTACCATCCCCTGCATGTTGTAGTTCATCACAAAGCTCTTGTAGCTTGGTGGGAGCGACTGGAGGATTCTGTCAATGACCGCCTCATCTGGGAGGTTAATGTTCAACTGGGTCATACGTGTGTGCAACCCAGACATCTTCAGGATGTGTTCACTGACAGAACTGTTCTCCTCCATCTTACAACTGTAGAACTTGTCGGAGACATCATATCTCTCGACCCGGGCATGAGCTTGGAAAACTAGTTTCAGCTCTTCGAACATCTCATATGCTCCGTGATGCTCAAAACGCTTTTGGAGCCCCGGTTCTAAGCTGTAAAGCATGCCGCACTGAACGAGGGAGTAATCATCAGCACGAGTTTGCCAAAGCGTTCATAACGTCTTGGTTCTCTGGGACGGGAGCGGCACCTAGCGGTCCTTCTAGGACATATTGCTTCCTGGCAGCTATGAGGATGATCCTCAGGTTTCGGACCCAGTCCGTATAGTTGCTGCCATCATCTTTCAGCTTGGTTTTCTCTAGGAACGCGTTGAAGTTCATGTTGACATGAGCGTTGGCCATTGATCTACAATACATATTTGCAAAGGTTTTAGACTAAGTTCATGATAAAGTTCTTAATCAAAATTATGAACTCCCACTTAGATTAGACATCCCTCTAGTCATCTAAGTGTTACACGATCCGAGTCGACTAGCCCGTGTCCGATCATCACGTGAGACGGACTAGTCATCGTCGGTGAACATCTTTATGTTGATCGTATCTTCCATACGACTCGTGTTCGACCTTTCGGTCTCCGTGTTCCGAGGCCATGTCTGCACATGCTAGGCTCGTCAAGTTAACCCTAAGTGTTTTCGCTGTGTAAAACTGTCTTACACCCGTTGTATGTGAACGTAAGGATCCATCACACCCGATCATCACGTGGTGCTTAGAAACGATGAACTGTAGCAACGGTGCACAGTTAGGGGAGAACACTTCTTGAAATTTTGTAAGGGATCATCTTATTTACTACCGTCGTCCTAAGTAAACAAGATGCATAAACATAATAAACATCCCATGCAATTATATGGTTGTGACATGATATGGCCAATATCATCAAGCTCCATTGATCTCCATCTTCGGGGCTCCATGATCATCTTGTCACCGGCTTGACACCATGATCTCCATCATCATGATCTCCATCATCGTGTCTTCATGAAGTTGTCACGCCAACGACTACTTCTACTTCTATGACTAACGCGTTTAGTAATGAAGTAAAGTAGTTTACATGGCGTTCTTCAATGACACGCAGGTCATACAAAAAAAATAAAGACAACTCCTATGGCTCCTGCCGGTTGTCATACTCATCGACATGCAAGTCGTGAATCCTATTACAAGAACATGATCTCATACATCACAATTCAACATTCATCACAACTTCTGGCCATATCACATCACATGATCAATCGCTGCAAAAACAAGTTAGACGTTCTCTAGTTGTTGTTGCATCTTTTACGTGGCTGCGATTGGGTTCTAGCAAGAACGTTTTCTTACCTACGAATCACCACAACGTGATTTTGTCAACTTCTATTTACCCTTCATAAGGGCCTTGTTCATCGATTCCGCTCCAACTAAAGTGGGAGAGACAGACACCCGCCAGCCACCTTATGCAACTAGTGCATGTCAGTCGGTGGAACCGGTCTCACGTAAGCGTACGTGTAAGGTTGGTCCGGGCCGCTTCATCCCACAATACCGTTGAGCAAGAAAAGACTAGTAGAGGCAAGTAAGATGACAAGATCAACGCCCACAACAAATTGTGTTCTACTCGTGCATTAGAGAACTACGCATAGACCTAGCTCTGATACCACTGTTGGGGAACGTTGCAGAAAATTAAAATTTTCCTACGGCTTCACCAAGATCCATCTATGAGTTCATCTAAGCAACGAGTCATGGGAGAGAGCTTGCATCTACATACCACTTGTAGATCGCGTGCGGAAGCTTGCAAGGTGATGATGGAGTCGTACTCGAACGTGATTCAGATCACCGATGCCAAGTGCTGAACGGACAGCACCTCCGTGTTCAACACACGTACGGGACGAGCGACGTCTCCTCCTTCTTGATCCAGCAAGGGGGAAGGAGAGGTTGAGGAAGACAGCTCCACCGGCAGCACGACGGCGTGGTGATGGTGGAGAAGCAGTACTCCGACAGGGCTTCGCCGAGCACACAACGAAGGAGGAGAGGTGTTGGGGAGGGAGAAGGAGGCAACCAAAGGCCAAGGACTCAAGGTATGAAGTCCCTCCTCTCCCCCACTATATATAGGAGGGCCAAGGGGGGGGTGGCCGGCCCTAGGAGATCCAATCTCCTAGGGGGGCGGCGGCCAAGGGGGGTTTCCCTCCCTCCCAAGGCACCTAGGAGGTGCCTTCCCCTCCTAGGACTCTTGCCCCCTTGAACCCTAGGCGCATGGGCCTATGTGGGGCTGGTGCCCTTGGCCCATGCAGGCCAAGGCGCACCCCCTACAGCCCATGTGGCCCCCCGGGGCAGGTGGCCCCACCCGGTGGGCCCCCGGGACCCCTCCGGTGGTCCCGGTACAATACCGATAACCCCGAAACTTGTCCCGATGCCCGAAACAGGACTTCCCATATATGAATCTTTACCTCCGGACCATTCCGGAACTCCTCGTGACGTCCGGGATCTCATCCGGGACTCCGAACATCATTCGGTAGTCACATACTTGACTTCCTACTAACCCTAGCGTCACCGAACCTTAAGTGTGTAGACCCTACGGGTTCGGGAGACACGCAGACATGACCGAGACGACTCTCGGGCAATAACCAACAGCGGGGTCTGGATATCCATGTTGGCTCCCACATGCTCCTCGATGATTTCATCGGTTGAACCACGATGTCGAGGATTCGATCAAACCCTGTATACAATTCCCTTTGTCAATCGGTACGTTACTTGCCCGAGACTCGATCGTCGGTATCCCAATACCTTGTTCAGTCTCGTTACCCGGCAAGTCACTTTACTCGTACCGTAATGCATGATCCCGTGGCCAACACCTTGGTCACATTGAGCTCATTATG
Organism: Triticum timopheevii; assembly: GCA_963921465.1. Lineage (NCBI taxonomy): Eukaryota > Viridiplantae > Streptophyta > Magnoliopsida > Poales > Poaceae > Triticum > Triticum timopheevii. Next base: position 251,110,390 of record OY997262.1, on the reverse strand, counting down.
ATGATGCATTACCGAGTGGGCCCAGAGATACCTCTCCGTTATACGGAGTGACAAATCCCAGTCTCGATCCGTGTCAACCCAACAGATACTTTCGGAGATACCTGTAATGCACCTTTATAGTCACCCAGTTACGTTGTGACGTTTGATACACCCAAGGCACTCCTACGGTAACCGGGAGTTACACGATCTCATGGTCGAAGGAATAGATACTTGACATTGGCAAAGCTTCTAGCAAACGAACTATACGATCTTTTATGCTATGCTTATGATTGGGTCTTGTCCATCACATCATTCTCCTAATGATGTGATCCCGTTATCAACGACATCCTATGTCCATAGTCAGGAAACCATGACTATCTATTGATCATAACGAGCTAGTCAACTAGAGGCTCACTAGGGACTCATTGGGTCTAAGTGTTCACACGTGTATTACGATTTCCGGATAATACAGTTATAGCATGAACAAAAGACAATTATCATGAACATTGAAATATAATAATCCTTTTATTATTGCCTCTAGGGCATATTTCCAACACTGACAAGAGTAATGCAGAGCCCATTATTGTTTTGAGATTTTATGATCCTTTGAGCAAGGAGATTCATATGAAATTAGTTGTCATACAAGAGAGAAGGTAAGGCACAAGCAGAAATTTAGGAGTTCAAATTTTGAATTGATATCATAGACAATACCTGACGCTGGGCTCCCAGCAGTTCTAATAGGGGTTTGGCCACTGGAGTAGGGGTAAAGTGTGGTACAGTTGGGCCTGTGTTTTCTGTGGCTACTGATCTATCTGATTTAATAGGCATCACTACCTTTTCCAAATACCTAGTTTGTACTCCTTGAGGATCTGCACTCACCCTCTTCCTTTTGGACATCTATTACGAAAGAACAATATTTGACTGGAAAAACATAGTGTGACGACACATGGAATAGGTACAAGAATGGATAGGTATGGCATATAATCATATATGATGCTTAAACTAAGCAGATGGTGTAACAAAGTAGAAGTAATGCAAGAGGTCAGATGCAAAATATGTGCGACCAATACAACTTTGCAAAGCTAGAGCAAGCACCTTGATGGGTGAATAAGATAGGCCATCCTCCACCATGCCAAGTTTGTTAGCCAGTGGATTGTTCCGCAATATTCCTCTTGTGCGCCCATTCTCATATTCATTTTGATAATGTTCAATATCTGACATGCATGAAAACATAAAAACAAGTGACATTTTCTTTGTAATGCAGAAGTGATTCTAATCCAATACTGCCTCCCTGTAAACCCCTTTGTGCTATCTCTGCAATTCTTTTAAAAGATGCCATGCATGCTGTAATTTGTTGTGTGCATTAATATAATGTGGCCTACTACTCAAAATATGAGAGCTCCAGAAGTGATGACACTTCGCAGATGATAGCTTCAACATATAGTAAAGAAGAACAAGTCGACCTGACTTGACAGATTCAAAATATACTAAGGGAGAATAACTCGACCTGACCAGTCGACCGCAAGAGAAGAGTATCATCTTAAAGAAGAGTAGAAGAGCAAGCAGATTGAAGATATTACAAGTCTTTCAATACAATGTCGGTTGGCCACCCATGATGAACCAGACCACACAGAGAAATACTATTCTTTCCAGTCTCTCCATATGTGGCTCACATGCATTTCGAAACTAAAGTAGGAACACTTAACTCACCAATTAAACATCTCTCAGTTTTACTAATATCAGCAATAATATCATATATGAATTTGTACAACTAAGCTTGTTTAGGTCGATGGGTGGAGCAGTGCTATTACGACACGAACCACGTAGGCTGATTGTGGTTATCATAAAATGGGGAAAACATAAGCATGATGAGTACAGTGTTGACCGTGGCAGTGGGATGGCAGATCTGAAGCTGCAAACCGCGCAAAGGGTAGTTAGCAACCGATGTTTGCTTTGAGATAACAACTAAGATTTGGTATGGACAAGAAAGTACGGTCAACAAGTGACAAAGAAATGCAATTCTTCTATCTCTCTATATGTCGCGACATGCATTTGGAAACTCAAGTGGGACCTTTAGCTAACCAATTAAATGTGTCGGTTAACTAATATCAGTATCATATCACAATCATATTTGAACAACTAAGCTTTCGAATTCTGAGTGTTGTGTTGTTTAGCTTGAAGGGTCGAGTAATGCTAGTACGACAGAAAGCACCTACACAGATCATAGTAGAGTAGATAAAAGGGGAAAACCCTAAGCATCAAGAGAAAAATCAGGAAAGTGGAACTAGCTGGACCAGTGGGTGGCGCACATGCTTTTTGAAACGAATATAAGAACATTAGGTGACCAATTAAACATTCTCTGTTTTAGTGATATGAGCATCATATCAGATTCGTATTTGAACACGTAAGCTTTGGGTTGAGGTCTTGAGGAGCAGTGCGAGCACGACACGAAGCACCTACGATGATGGTAGTGAATATAAAGGGGGGAAACCATAAGCTTTACGAGTATAGTGCCCGTGCCATGGTGGATCTGAAGGTGCAAACCGGACAAAGCTACTTCGCAACCAATGTTTGCTTCCAACTAGCCACTACGAATTGGTACGGACAAGAAAAGTACAGTAAACAAATTACGATCTATTTTCCAGGTGAGATCAATAACTTAAGCACATATGGAAGAGTACCACCTCTCTTGCGACGCCGTGTAGGCCTATGCTGATATGTTGAGGGTGCTGCGGGTGCGATGGCTATCGGCGGAGGGGAAGAAGACTTTAGACGGCAGACGGCCGGGTCAGGGGATATATCATGTTGCCGTGGACGAGGCGGTCATAGGAGCGGCAACGGCAAGGTGGACGATGGCGCCGATGAAGCAAGAGGAGGCGATGAAAGGATCCTGGTCCAGCGCCATGGATGAGAGACGTCCATCTCTTGCAGTGGACGACGGGGTAGGGGTAGCGGCTCCGGCAAGGTGGAGGATGGGTGGCGGACGGAGGAGGCTGGCCGCAGTGCAGAGGTTGTCGTGCCGTCGACGGTGTATGAATGGGGAAATGGAGGGGGGGATCTCAAACTTTGGGACTGATGTCTACTACACAACCTTCTTCTTGTAGACGTTGTTGGGCCTGCAAGTGCATAGGTTTGTAGGACAATAGCAAATTTCCCTCAAGTGGATGACCTAAGGTTTATCAATCCGTAGGAGGCGTAGGAGGAAGATGGTCTCTCTCAAACAACCCTGCAACCAAATAACAAAAAGTCTCTTGTGTCCCCAACACACCCAATACAATGGTAAATTGTATAGGTGCACTAGTTCGGCAAAGAGATGGTGATACAAGTGCAAAATAGATAGTAGATATAGGTTTTTGTAATCTGAAATAATAAAAACAGCAAGGTAGCGAGCGGTAAAAGTGAGCGTAAACGGTATTGCAATGGTAGGAAACAAGGCCTAGGGTTCATACTTTCACTAGTGTAAGTTCTCTCAACAATAATAACATAGATAGAACATATGACAATCCCTCAACATGCAACAAAGAGTTACTCCGAAGCCACTAATAGCGGAGAACAAACGTAGAGATTATGGTCGAGTACGAAACCACCACAAAGCTATTCTTTCGGATCGATCTATAAAAGAGTTCGTACTAGAATAACACCTTAAGATACAAATCAACCAAAACCCTAATGTCACCTAGATACTCCATTGTCACCTCAAGTATCCGTGGGCATGATTATACGATATGCATCACACAATCTCAGATTCATCCAACCAACATAAAAGTACTTCAAAGAGTTCCCCAAAGCTATTACCGGAGAGTCAAGAATGTGTGCCAACCCCTATGCATAGGTTCCCAAGTGTCACGAAACCCGCAAGTTGATCACCAAAACATACATCAAGTGGATCAATAGAATAACCCATTGTCACCACGGTTATCCCACGCAAGACATACATCAAGTGTTCATAAAAGACTCAATCCAATAAGATAACTTCAAAAGGGGAAACTCAATTCATCACAAGAGAGTAGAGGGGGAGAAACATCATAAGATCCAACTACAATAGCAAAGCTCGGGATACATCAAGATCGTGCCATAGAGGAACACGAGAGAGAACACGAGAGAGAGAGAGATCAAACACATAGCTACTGGTACATACCCTCAGCCCCGAGAGTGAACTACTCCCTCCTCGTCATGGATAGCTCTGGGATGATGAAGATGGCCACCGGTGATAGGATCCCCCTCCGGTAGGGTGCCGGAACAGGGTCCCGATTGGTTTTTGGTGGCTACAGAGGCTTGCGGCGGCGGAACTCCCGATCTATCTTCTATTCTGGAAGTTTTAGGGTACGTAGGTATATATGGGTGCAGGGAGAACGTCGGCGGAGCTACAGGGGCCCCACAAGGCAGGGGGGCGCGGCCAGGGGGGAGGGCGCGCCCCCCACCCTCGTGAGCACCTCCTGTATCTTCTGACGTGGGGTCCAAGTCCATCAGGTGGGTTTCCTTCCAAAAACAACTTCTCCAGTTGATTTCGTTCCGTTTTGACTCCGTCTGATATTCCTTTTCCTCGAAACACTGAAATAGGCATAAAACAGTAAATCTGGGCTGGGCCTCCGGTTAATAGGTTAGTCCCAAAAATAATATAAAAGTGGATAATAAAGCCCAATATTGCCTAAAACAGTAGATAAAGTAGAATGGAGCAATCCAAAATTATAGATACGTTGGAGACGTATCAAGCATCCCCAAGCTTAATTCCGTCTCGTCCTCGAGTAGGTAAATGATAAAAAAGAATTTTTGATGCGGAGTGATACTTTGGCATAATTTCAATGTAAATCTTCTTAATCATGGTATGAATATTCAGATCCGAAAGATTCAAGACAAAAGTTCATATTGACACAAAAATAATAATACTTCAAGCATACTAATCAAAGCAATCATGTTTTCTCAAAATAACATGGCAAAAGAAAGTTCATCCCTACAAAATCATATAGTTAGGCTATGCTTCATTTTCGTCACACAAAGATGTTCCCAACTTCTATACCCCCGATGACAAGCCAAGCAATTGTTTCATACTTAAATAATCTCAAACTTTTTCAACCTTCACGCAATACATGAGTGTGAGCCATGGATATAGCACTATGGGTGGAATAGAATATGATGATGGGGATTGTGTGGAGAAGACAAAAAATGAGAAAGTCTCACATTGACAAGGCTAATCAACGGGCTATGGAGATGCCCATCAATTGATGTCAACATGAGGAGTAGGGATTGCCATGCAACAGATGCACTAGAGCTATGAATGCTCAACAAAAGAAAACTAGTGGGTGTGCATCCAACTCGCTTGCTCATGAAGACCTAGGGCATTTGAGGAAGCCCATCGTAGGAATATACAAGCCAAGTTCTATAATGAAAAATTCCCACTAGTATAAAAAGACAACTTATGAGACTCACTACATGAGGAACAAGGTGCTACTTTGAAGCACAAGTGTGGAAAAAGAGATAGTAGCATTGCCCTTTTTATTTTTATTTTTTTATTTTTTGGGCCTTTCTTTTTTTTGTGCCTTTCTTTTTTTTGGCGTTTCTCTTTTTTTTTGGGCAATGCTCCAAAAATGATGATCATCACACTTTCATTACAACATATGAATTACAACTCAAAACTAGAACAAGATATGACTCTATATGAATGCCTCCGGCGGTGTACTAGGATGGTGCAATGAATCAAGAGTGACAGGTATGAAAAATAATGCATGGTGGCTTTGCCACAAATACGATGTCAACTACAAGATCATGCAATGGCAATATGACAAAAGTAATGTATGTCATGATGATGATGATGGAAGTTGCATGGCAATATATCTCGGAATGGCTATGGAAATGCCATGATAGGTAGGTATGGTGGCTGTTTTGAGGAAGATATAAGGAGGTTTATGTGTGATAGAGCGTATCGTATCACGGGGTTTGGATGCACCGGCGAAGTTTGCACCAACTCTCAAGGTGAGAAAGGGCAATGCACGGTACCGAAGAGGCTAGCAAAGGCGGAAAGGTGAGAGTGCGTATAATCCATGGACTCAACATTAGTCAAAAGAACTCGTATACTTATTGCAAAAATTTAGAAGTCATCGGAAATCAAGTACTACGCGCTGTAAGTGCATCTAGTGCCACCCCTAGTTGGTTTTGGAGTACTGACGACAAAGTTGGTTGAGGGACTAATGCGTTTGTGAGAATTGCAGGATAACGCAGGTAGTGTCCCTCATTGATTCGGTTTACCTACCGAAGATGACCCCTGAAAATGTATGAAGACATTGAAGACAATGGTGGTATGAGAAGATATTCATATTGAAGACTATGACATGAGAAGACATTGCATGAAGACTATGGAGCGCGAATACTGTGTGGTTTCGTTGTTTCCTTTTCTTCTTTGTTGAGTCATAGGAACCACCGTACTGTTAAGTGGGGTCCAAGTGAACTAAGTCAGAGTGACTGAAGTGATGCTCAACCCAAATCCTATGTCTTCGAGCGAAGACAATGAGAGCAAATCTTATCCAGAGCTGGATGAGTCAGCTTTGCTTGTAGCCCAAGTAAAGTTGCCGTGTGTGTTTGAAATCTGACCGTTGGAACACGTGTCAGTTCCTTAGTGACCCAGGGTCATTTCAGACAAATCACGTCGGGTTGCCTTGTGGCTATAAATAGCCCACCCCCTACACCATAAATTGGTGGCTGCTCAGAGTTTGTGCACGGCTTTTGTCGTTTGAGAGCAACCCACCTCGAAGTCTTTGAGAGAGAGAAATCCTTGCGAGGACAAAGCCCAAACACCCAGAGCCAAAGAGTGTTAGGCATCACTGAAGTCTTTCTGTCTGTGTGACCTGAAGACTTATTACACTTGAGGACTGTGAATCCTCCAGCCGGTTAGGCGTCGCGTTCTGAGCATCCAAGAGTCATTGTGGATTGCCGATGAACGAAGTCTGTGAAGGTTTGGAAGTCTACCTTGAAGACTTACCAGAGTGATTGGTTGAGGACTGGGTGTCCTTAGCTCAAGGGGAATAAGGTGAAGACACAGTCTTCTGAGTTAAATCTCAGCCTCCCTAACCAGACGTACAGTTGTCACAGCAACTGGAACTGGTCCAACAAATCCTGTGTCTTCAACAAGCGACTGGTTCTATCCCTTTCCATCCTTTACTTAAGTTTGTCGTCGTGAAGTCATTGCCTATCTGTCATACCTGTTTGACTTCATTGCTTGACTACTATCGTTGATTGGCTTCATACTATCTTCCATCCCGATCCTTACTACTTAGCTGCTATTAGTCCTGTACATTCACATCATTGCATACTTGACTATGGTTTGCTTATGGTATTTTATCTTCTGCTACATATCAATTAGGGCATTTCGATTGTTTGTCTTTGAAACTTCCAAGTTTTGAAGACTTTCATAAAAATCGCCTATTCACCCCCCCTCTAGTCGATACTAGCACTTTCAATTGGTATCAGAGCAAGGTACTCCCTTGTTCTGTGTGATTCGGTTTAACCACCTGGAGTTTTAGCTATGTCGACTGCAGTGATAATCAAAGTCTCTGCTGCTTGTCCCGTGTTCGATGGAACTGGAATATCCCTACTGGAAGAATAAGATGCGTATGCATCTTGAAGCCATTGATGTCGACCTCTGGTATGTCGTCAAGAACGGCGTTCCCAAAACTGGTGAAGGTGTCACCCCTACTGATGTCAAGAAGTTCATTCTACTGGATTCTACTGCAAAGAACATCATCTGTGGTCATCTGACCAAAGGACAGTATGGCCGTGTGAGTGCTCTGGAAACGTCGAAGCTAGTCTGGGACTGGCTATCCAAGGTCAACAAAGGCGTCTCAACCCTAAGAGATCAAAGGATCAGTGTTCTTCGCAACCTCTTCAACCGCTTCAAGAGAAACGACAATGAAAATGTCCAGCTCACATTCGATTGCCTCACTGACATCACAAATGAGCTTCAAGCTCTTGGCGCAACTGAGATTACCAAGCATGAAATCGTCAAGACACTGCTGAGATCACTTGACAGCTCCTTTGACACCCTTGCACTCATGATACAAGAACGTCCTGACTTCAAGACACTCGATCCGTATGATATACTTGAGAGGCTCAATACACATGAGTTCCAGCTTTCTGAGAAAAGTGATATCTATGGTCCCAACTATGGTCGTACTCGCGCTTTGAAGGCAAAAGTTGTTTCCTCATCTGAAGAAGAATCTGACTGCAGTTCTGAAGATCTTGAAGACATTGGAAAGGAACTTGCTATGCTAGTGAAGAAGTTCCAAAAGTTCACCAAGAAGAAAGGCTTCAGAAAGTCTTCACGATCTAGCTCAAGGAATGATGAAGCTTCCACCCATGACCACAAGAAGAGAACCTGCCACAAGTGCAAGAAACCTGGTCACTACATATCTGAGTGTCCACAGTGGGACAATGAGAAGAAGAAGAAGAAGAGCAAGGAATATGATTCTGATGACAAGAAGAAGAAGAAATCCTCAAAGTCTTCTTCTAAGTCTTCTTCCAAGTCTTCATCATACAAGAAGAGCTCATCTGGCAAGGCTCATGCTTTTGTTGGCAAGGAAATGGATTCAGAGGAGGAGTCTGCTTCTGAGGAGGCGGAGGTGGAGTATGGAGAGGAGTCTGACCCTGGCGTTGCAAGTCTGGCTCTAGGCACAGCCTGTGTTTCCAAGTCCATCTTCAACACTGAAGACAATGACTTCCACACCCAACGTTGAAGCTGATGACGAAGACGATCCTACTCCTACCTACTGCTTCATGGCACGTGGTGCCAAGGTAAAATCACGTGATGCTTACTTTCAAACATCAAGTGAAGATGACTCTGATTGTGAATCCAAACCTAGCTACAAAACACTTGCTAAAATTGCAACTGAACAACAAAAGGCTATGGAACATACTCAAAAACTGTTAGACAAAAGCGATGACCTGTTGGACGCGGAAATGACCCGTTCACAGTCCTTAGTTGAAGACATAAAAAATCTTCATGCTAAGTACCAAGAACTTGAAAGTCGTCATGAAACGCTCTCAACTACTTATGAAAGGCTCTCCTATGATTATCTTCAAAGGAAGCAAGAGCTTGAGAAATTGAGAGCGGCTCATGAAGATCTTCAAAAAGTGAATGAGTCACTTCACGCTCAACAGATCAGTCCCGCTCAGGATGGATTTGAACCACCATGTCTAAAATGCATTGAGCATGATAACGCTACATCTGTTGCTGAATGTTCCTCTGCTGCTACTGTTTCATTGTCTTCACCTACTGATGTGGTTACTAACCCCTCTGCGGAGGATACCACTACTATTGCTGATGAAAATGCTAGGTTGAAGACATTTCTTGAAACAGGGATGTATAAGAGTCTGAAAGGGCATCAGACACTTTGCAATGTCCTCAAAAAGCAGATTCTGAACCGAAACCCTAGGAAAGAGGGTGTTGGGTTCGAGAGGAAAATGAATGTTGATGGCTCGTACTGGAAGCCTGAGCAGTACCCCAAAACCACATGGGTTGCTGCAAAGGAACCTTCAGTAGATCCATCCATGTTATCTGGCTTTACCTATGCTAATCCTATTATCATTGATGAATCCTTTGATGCAAACTATAAGCTGTTCAAGAATCAGAATGGTGAAGTGTTTGCTAGGTACATTGGTACTAACTGCAGGAATGGACCACCTATGAAGAAGATCTGGGTACCTAAGTAGTACATTGAGAATCTTCCTGTGAATGTCATCATGACACCACCAAGGAAGAAGACAAACCCCAGACCTATGGCTTCATATGGCCCAAAGGCTTCATACAGATATAGGACTCACCTGAGTCACCCTAACGCCAATGTTTTGCAGGGAAATCATACTCAGACTCATGAATGTGAGCGTGTGTCTTCGAACCGCTATGTTCATAGGACTAAGAACTTTTCTGCTTATTCATATGAGTATCATTCATCTCCTACAAGGCTATTTGCTAGGGCTCCAAAGCCGAAATTCTCAGATGCTGCACTTAGACTCATTACTTCTAAGCCACCCCTGAAAATGTGGGTGGCGAAGAAGAATTAACTTGCTTTTGAAAAGAAAGGTCTCCAGCCTGCATTCAAAGGCGTCCGATGCTATTGCTGGGGACCTAAAACACATTAAGGACGCATGATAAAATGTCATTCTTTATACTTCATATCTGAATCGCTTACCTGTCATACTATGTATCCTAATCTTGATATAAACTGTGACAATCCCTATATGTGCCAAATGCTTATGCTTCACAACACTCTTGTGAAGCCTATCCTCCTAACTGCATTGTAGGGTACATCACCAAAAGCTTCAGAATGGATTATGGACAGTGGATGCACAAATCATATGATTGGTGATCGAAGCCTTCTCATGGACTCAACCTTACGTCCATCCGACAAGAGTCACATCACATTTGCTGACACTGGTAAAAGCAAGGTATTGGGTCTAGGTAGAGTTGCAATCTCAAAGGATCAACACATGGATAAAGTGATGCTTGTTGAATCCCTTGGTTTCAACTTAATGTCTATCGCAATGCTTTCTGACTTAAACATGATTGTGATATTCGGAAAATATCGCTGCCTTGTACTAATGGAATCTGACAAGTCTCTAGTCTTTGAAGGGTATCGAAAAGATGATCTGTACATGGTAGATTTCTCAGTAGGTCCACAACTTGCTGTATGTCTTCTCACAAAAGCTTCAGAATGCTGGCTCTGGCATCGAAGGCTGGTGCATGTTGGGATGAGGAACTTACACTCACTTGTCAAGAAGAAGCATGTCATAGGCATCGAAGATGTAAAGTTCAAGAATGATCATCTGTGTGGTGCCTGCGAAGCTGGAAAGATGACAAGGGCAAAGCACCCCTCAAAGACAATCATGACAACATCTCAACCCTTCGAGCTGTTACACATGGACTTATTTGGACCTACTCACTACTCCACCCTCACAACAACTGCTTGTCTCTATGGCTTCGTCGTTGTTGATGACTATTCAAGATACACATGGGTGCATATAATTCTCTACAAGACTGAAGTGCAAGATGTCTTCAGACGCTTCGCCAATCGAGCAATGAACAATTATGGTGTGAAGATCAAGCATATCAGAAGTTACAATGGCACTGAATTCAAGAACACCGGACTTGATCTGTATCTGGATACAATGGGAATCACTCATGAGTTCTCTGCTCCATACACACCTCAGCAAAATGGCATCGTTGAACGCAAGAACAGAACCCTCATTGAGATGGCTCGAACAATGCTCGATGAATACAAGACACCAAGAAAGTTATGGCCTGAAGCTATTGATACAGCATGTCACATCATCAATCATGTCTACATCCATAAGCGTCTGAACAAAACATCCTATGAGCTCCTCACTAGCAATAAGCCAAATGTCAGTTACTTCAGAGTATTTGGAGCAAGGTGCTGGATCAAGGACCCCCATCACAAGTCAAAATTTGCACCTAAAGCTCACGAAGGCTTCATGCTTGGCTATGGAAAGGACTCACACTCCTACAGAGTCTTCAACCTTTATCTCTACAAAATCGTCGAAACTGTGGATGTGAGATTTGATGAAACCAATGGTTCACAAAGAGAACTCCTGCCAAGTACACTAGATGAAGCTCCTCCAAGCGAATCTATCAAGTTGATGGGAACTGGTGAAATCATGCCCTCTGAAGCACAGCCTGAAGAGGAACTTATCATTTTTGCACCTAACCAACCTGAAGACAATGCTCGGACCGAAGACAATCCTCCCAATGATGACAATGATCAGCAAGAGCAAAGTCTTCGTCCAGTTCATCCTCGTGTTGCAAATGAAGTACAAATAGAGAAGATAATTGACAACATCAATGCACCTGGTCCACTTACTCGCTCAAGAGCAACACAGTTAGCAAATTTCTGTGGGCACTTTTCATTTGTGTCAATATCAGAACCCAAGAAAGTTGCTGAAGCTTTTATGGAACCTGAATGGATTCAAGCTATACAAGAAGAACTTCAACAGTTCAAGCTAAAAAATGTTTGGGAACTTGTCAAGCAACCTGACCCTCGCAAGCATAACATTATTGGAACAAAATGGATATATCGAAACAAGCAAGATGAGCATGGTCAAGTTGTCAGAAACAAAGCACGCCTTGTGGCTCAAGGATATACTAAGTTGAAGGAATTGACTTCGATGAACATTTGCTCCTGTTGCTAGGCTTGAAGCTATTGGCATACTGCTAGCCTACACTAATCATCACAACATCTTGCTATATCAAATGGATGTGAAGAGTGCATTTCTCAATGGCAAGATTGAAGAAGAAGTGTATGTCGCTCAACCACCTAGCTTTGAAGATCCAAAACATCCTAATATGGTGTACAAGTTAAACAAAGCACTGTATGGCCTCAAACAAGCTCCTCACGCATGGTATGATACGATCAAAGACTTCCTGAAGAGCAAAGGCTTCAAACCTGGATCCCTAGATCCCACACTCTTCACGAAGGCATATGATGGCGAACTGTTTGTGTGCCAAATATATGTGGATGACATTATCTTCGGCTGCACCAACCAGAAGTATAGTGATGAGTTTGGGTACATGATGCAAGAGTAATATCAGATGTCCATGATGGGTGAGCTGAAGTTCTTCCTTGGTCTTCAAATTCGTCAACAAAGGAATGGCATCTTCATATCTCAAGAAAAATACCTCAAAGATTGTCTGAAGAAGTTTGGAATGGAAGACTGCAAAGGCTACACGACGCCAATGCCATCCAAACACCATCTTAGTCCCGACGACAATGGTAAAGAGTTCGATCAAAAGGTATATTGCTCCATGATTGGTTCTTTGCTTTATCTATGTGCATCTAGGCCAGATATCATGCTTAGTGTTTGCATGTGTGCTCGATTCCAAGCGGCACCAAAGGAATCGCATCACTTAGCTGTGAAGCGAATTCTTAGATATTTGGCTTACACCCCAACATGTTGGAAATATGCCCTAGAGGCAATAATAAAAGTATTATTATATTTCCTTGTTCATGATAATTGTCTTTTATTCATGCTATAACTGTATTATCCGGAAATCGTAATACACGTGTGAATACATAGACCACAATATGTCCCTAGTGAGCCTCTAGTTGACTAGCTCGTTGTGATCAACAGATAGTCATGGTTTCCTGGCTATGGACATTGGATGTCGTTGATAACGGGATCACATCATTAGGAGAATGATGTGATGGACAAGACCCAACCCTAAGCATAGCATAGAGATCGTGTAGTTCGTATGCTAAATCTTTTCTAATGTCAAGTATCTTTTCCTTAGACCAAGAGATTGTGCAACTCCCGGATACCGTAGGAATGCTTTGGGTGTACCAAACATCACAACGTAACTGGGTGGCTATAAAGGTGCATTACAGGTATCTTCGAAAGTGTCTGTTGGGTTGGCACGAATCGAGACTGGGATTTGTCACTCCGTGTAAACGGAGAGGTATCTCTAGGCCCACTCGGTAGGACATCATCATATGCGCAATGTGACCAAGGAGTTGATCACGGGATGATGTGTTGCGGAACGAGTAAAGAGACTTGCCGGTAACGAGATTGAACAAGGTATAAGGATACCGGCGATCGAATCTCGGTCAAGTATAATACCGCTAGACAAAGGGAATTGTATACAGGATTGATTAAGTCCTTGACGTCGTGGTTCATCCGATGAGATCATCGTGGAACATGTGGGAGCCATCATGGGTATCCAGATCCCGCTGTTGGTTATTGACCGGAGAACGTCTCGGTCATGTCTGCATGTCTCCCGAACCCGTAGGGTCTACACACTTAAGGTTCGATGACGCTAGGGTTATATAGGAAGCTTGTATGTGGTTACCGAATGTTGTTCGGAGTCCCGGATGAGATCCCGGACATCACGAGGAGTTCCAGAATGGTCCGGAGGTAAAGATTTATATATGGGAAGTCCTATTTTGGCCACCAGAAAATGTTCGGGATTTTTCGGTATTGTACCGGGAAGGTTCTAGAAGGTTCTGGAGTGGGGCCCACCTGCATGGGGGGACCCACATGAACGTGGGTAGTGGGGGAAAGGCCCCACACCCCTGGTCAAGGCGCACCAAGATCCCCCCTTAGAAGGAATAAGATCATATCCCAAAGGGATAAGATCAAGATCCCTAAAAAGGGGGGATAGCAATCGGTGGGGAAGGAAATGATGGGATTTCTTTCCTCCCACCTTTGCCAACGCCCCAATGGACTTGGAGGGCAAGAAACCAGCCCCCTCCACCCCTATATATAGTGGGGAGGCACATGGGAGCTTCACCCTTGCCCCTGGCGCAGCCCTCCCTCTCCCAAGTGCTCCTCCTCTCTCGCGGTGCTTGGCGAAGCCCTGCAGGATTGCCACGCTCCTCCACCACCACCACGCCGTTGTGCTGCTGCTGGATGGAGTCTTCCTCAACCTCTCCCTCTCTCCTTGCTGGATCAAGGCTTGGGAGACGTCACCGGGCTGTACGTGTGTTGAACGCGGAGGTGCCGTGCGTTCGGCACTTGATCATCGGTGATTTGAATCACGATGAGTACGACTCCATCAACCCCGTTCACTTGAACGCTTCCGCTTAGCGATCTACAAGGGTATGTAGATGCACTCTCTTTCTACTCGTTTCTGGTCTCTCCATAGATAGATCTTGGTGATACGTAGGAAAGATTTTGAATTTCTGCTACGTTCCCCAACAGTGGTATCAGAGCTAGGTCTATTGCGTAGATTCTTTGCACGAGTAGAACACAAAGTAGTTGTGGGCGTTGATGTTGCTCAATATGCTTACCGTTACTAGTCCAATCTTGTTTCGATGGTATTGTGGGATGAAGCGGCCCAGACCGACCTTACACGTACTCTTACGTGAGACAGGTTCCACCGATTGACATGCACTTGGTGCATAAGGTGGCTAGCGGGTGCCAGTCTCTCCCACTTTAGTCGGAACGGATTCGATGAAAAGGGTACTTATGAAGGGTAAATAGCAATTGGCATATCACGTTGTGGTTTTGCGTAGGTAAGAAACGTTCTTGCTAGAAACCCATAGCAGCCACGTAAAACATGCAACAACAATTAGAGGACGTCTAACTTGTTTTTGCAGGGTATGCTATGTGATGTGATATGGCCAAGAAGAATGTGATGAATGATATGTGATGTATGAGATTGATCATGTTCTTGTAATAGGATTCACGACTTGCATGTCGATGAGTATGACAACCGGCAGGAGCCATAGGAGTTGTCTTAATTTATTGTATGACCTGCGTGTCATTGAACAACGCCATGTAATTACTTTACTTTATTGCTAACCGGTAGCCATAGTAGTAGAAGTAATAAGTTGGCGAGATGACTTCATGGAGACACGATGATGGAGATCATGATGATGGAGATCATGGTGTCATGCCGGTGACGATGATGATCATGGAGCCCCGAAGATGGAGATCAAAAGGAGCAAAATGATATTGGCCATATCATGTCACTATTTGATTGCATGTGATGTTTATCATGTTTATGCATCTTGTTTACTTAGGACGACGGTAGTAAATAAGATGATCCCTTACAACAATTTCAAGAAGTGTTCTCCCCTAACTGTGCACTGTTGCTACAGTTCGTCGCTTCTAAGCACCACGTGATGATCGGGTGTGATGGATTCTTACGTTCACATACAACGGGTGTAAGACAGATTTACACAGCGAAAACACTTAGGGTTAACTTGACGAGCCTAGCATGTGCAAACATGGCCTCGGAACACGGAGACCGAAAGGTCGAGCATGAGTCGTATAGAAGATACGATCAACATGAAGATGTTCACCGATGATGACTAGTCCGTCTCACGTGATGATCGGACACAGGCTAGTTTGACTCGGATCATATGATCACTTAGATGACCAGAGGGATGTCTATCTGAGTGGGAGTTCATAAGATGAACTTAATTATCCTGAACATAGTCAAAAAAAGACCTTTTGCAAATTATGTCGTAGCTCACGCTATAGTTCTACTGTTTAGATATGTTCCTAGAGAAAATATAGTTGAAAGTTGACAGTAGCGATTATGCGGACAGTAGAAAGCTTATGTCCTTAATGCACCGCTCAGTGTGCTGAACCCCAAACGTCGTCTGTGGATGTTGTGAACATCGGACATACACGTTTTGATAACTACGTGATAGTTCAGTTAAATGGCTTAAGTAGAGGCACCAAAGATGTTTTTCGAAACATCGCGGAACATATGAGATGTTTTGAGGGCTGAAATTGAGATTTCAGGCTCGTGCCCACGTCAAGAGGTATAAGACCTCCGACAATTTTCTTAGCCTGCAGACTAAGGAGGAAAGCTCAATCGTTGAGCTTGTGCTCAGATTGTCTGAGTGCAACAATCACTTGAATCGAGTGGGAGTTGATCTTCCATATGAGATAGTGATGTTTCTCCAAAGTCATTGCCACCAAGCTGCTAGAGCTTTGTGATGAACTATAACATATCAGGGATAGATATGATGATCCTTGAGGTATTCATGATGTTTGACACCGCGAAAGTAGAAATCAAGAAGGAGCATCAATTTTTGATGGTTGGTGAAACCACTAGTTTCAAGAAGGGAAAGGGCAAGAAGGGATACTTCATGAAACGGCAAATCAGCTGCTGCTCTAGTGAAGAAACCCAAGGTTGAACCCAAACCCGAGACTAAGTGCTTCTGTAATAAGGGGAACAGCCACTGGAGCAGGATTACCCTAGATACTTGGTAGATGAGAAGGCTGTCGATAGAAGTATATTGGATATACATTATGTTAATGTGTACTTTACTAGTACTCCTAGTAGCACCAGGGTATTAGATACCGGTTCGGTTGCTAAGTGTTAGTAACTCGAAACAAAAGGCTACGGAATAAACGGAGACTAGCTAAAGGTGAGCTGACGATATGTGTTGGAAGTGTTTCCAAGTGTTGATATGATCAAAGCATCGTACGCTCCCTCTACCATCGAGATTGGTGTTTGCGTTGAGCATAGACATGATTGGATTATGTCTATTGCAATACAGTTATTCATTTAAGGAGAATAATGGTTGCTCTGTTTATTTGAATAATACCTTGAATGGTCTTGCACCTAAAATGAATGGTTTATTGAATCTCGATCGTAGTGATACACATGTTCATGCCAAAAGATAGTAATGATAGTACCACCTACTTGTGGCACTGCCACGTAAGTCATATCGGTATAAAACGCATGAAGAAGCTCCATGTTGATGGATCTTTGGGCTCACTCGTTTTTGAAAAGTATGAGACATGCGAACCATGTCTATTGGTGTATATGCATGAAGAAACTCCATGCAAATTGACCGTTTGAACTCACTTGATCTTGAATCACTTGAGACATGCAAATCATACCACATGGGCAAGATGACTGAAATCCTCGGTTTCAGTAAAATGGAACTAGAAAGCAACTTGTGGGAAGAAATACATTTTGATGTATGCAATCCAATAAGTGCTGAGGCATGTAGTGGATATCGTTATGTTCTTACTTCACAGATGATTCGAGTAGATGTTGAGAATATTTACTTGATGAAACACAAGTCTGAATTATTGAATGGTTCAAGTAATTTCAGAGTGAAGTAGAAGATCATTGTGACAGGAGGATAAAATGTCTATGATATGATCATAGAGATGAATATCTGATTTACGAGTTTTGGCACACAATTAAGACATTGTGGAAATTGTTTCACAATTAAAACCGCCTGGAACACCATAGTGTGATGGTGTGTCCGAACATCATAGTTGCACCCTATTGTATATGGTGTGTACCATGATGTCTCTTATCGAATTACCACTGTCGTTCATGGGTTAGGCATTAGAGACAACCACATTCACTTTAATAGGGTACCACATAATTCCATTGAGACGACACCGTTTGAACTATGGTTTGGAGAAACCTAAGTTGTCGTTTCTTAAAAGTTTGGGGCTGCGACTCTTTTGTGAAAAAGTTTTAGGTTGATAAGCTCGAACCCAAAGCGAATAAAATGCATCTTCATAGGACACCCAAAACAGTTGGGTATTGATGGATTCATGTACCTAGGGTAGGGTCATAGGCCTGACCTGAATGTCCTACCCAGGGACAGTCTTAGAAGAGATCACCTTCCAGTGGACCAACGAGGAACCCACTCGACTGACCAGAAGGACTCGACCATGGAGATTCACTCGAGCATGAAGATACACTCGACCACCAGAAGGTCAGAAGGCACTCTGCACCGCAACGGCCTGTAATTGAATAGACTTAATGATAGTTAAGGCTCTTTATGTGGGGCGTTACCAGTAACGCCCCAGACTTAATATACTTTAAACCCTCCATCACGTGGGCTGGCAGGGGTCCTGGCGTACTCTATATAAGCCACCCCCCTCCACAGGCAGAAGGGTTCGGACTCTTGTAACACCTATACTCATAATCCACTCGACTGCCTCAGGGCTCCGAGACGTAGGGCTTTTACTTCCTCCGAGAAGGGCCTGAACTCGTACATCGCTTGTGTTTACAACCTCTCCATAGCTAGGACCTTGCCTCTCCATACCTACCCCCACTCTACTGTCAGACTTAGAACCACGACAGTTGGCGCCCACCGTGGGGCAGGTGTTTTAGCGATTTTGTGGAGAAGTTGCAGTATTTCCGAGTACTTTCATCATGATGACTGCTGGAGTTTTGGTCGAGGGGCGCGAGATCCGTCTTGGCGCTCTCACTTTCGTCGCCGACGACTCCGTGTGGCTCTAGGAGGCTCCACTCGACGTTGATGCGCTCCCTGTCCGCGGTGCGACGCATTTTCGCGCGTGTGTCCGCGGCGTTCTGCTGCGGTAACCGTCGGCCCCCTATCGGTCGACTCCTTTATCGGCCGCCCGTCCGGTCTCCCACCAGCGCAAGCGCTCTGGTCAGTCGAGGCTTCAGCGGTGGGTGAAACACGCGGTGGCTCGCCAGGCGGCCATCGCACAAGTTGCGGCAATCGAGCCCGACAAATCTCTCTACGGCATGTTCGATCTGTCGACTGGCTCCGTAGAGACTGCATCCGAATGCGACAGCAGTGATCCAGCGGCGGAAATTCTCATGGTCGACGGACCCCGCAGTCCTCCCGGCTTCGCACATGGTGGTGGAGTGGGCGGTGGAGGTGGCCCCGCTCAGGACCACGAAGAGTACCAGCCCGAGGCACTCGACTCTCTGCAGAGAGAAGAGCTTCGCCGCAGGAACATGGATGCCCTGCATACTCCCATTACAGGAGAAACCCCCGAGGCTCGCGCCTTGGAGGAGGCACGTTTGGCCAATGTGGCTGAACGCGCTCGTTTGGAGAACCTTCAGCGAGCACTCGACGAGCGCGCGCGGCAACGAGTCCCTGAAGCCAGTCGACGTCGACTCTTCCTGCCGACTCAGGTATACCGCACGCCAATTCAGAATTTAGCAGCTGCAACCCGTATAGCAGAGTCCATCTAGCCTTCGCAGTCGGAAGCTGGGAGAGGCTTGATGCAGATAAGAGATTTGCTCCGAGCAGCAGGGGACCAGAACTCAGCAGTGTCGCAGTCGCGCAACAGAATTCACAGTCGATCCGTCGCTGTGAATACAGTTCAGTCGGCTCACAGTCCCAGATCGCCTCCGCGGCGAGAAGGGCGCGACAACCAGCGTGATCAGTATGGAGACCGACACGACCAAGATGACAGGCATCGAATGCCCGTTTCCCCTCCGAGGGAAGGGTCTTACGCTCCTCGGCGACAGGATGACAGGCGTCAGTTCAGTGCGGGGCGAAGAGTTCCAGTCGACCCCAGGGGGCCAGGCTTCGATGCGCGATCCATTATTGTGCAAAGCTTGGTCGACCGGAACAGAGCCCATCGAGGTGGACCCGAGAGAGATGCACCCACGAGCAGTCAAGTGCATGTTTCTGGTCCAGAGTGTTTTAGCAGGGCTATCAGAGCCGCAGTGATTCCCCCCAATTTCAGGTTGGTGACAGGAGTCAGCAAGTTCACTGGGGAGTCCAAGCCTGAAACTTGGCTTGAGGACTACCGAGTGGCTGTTCAGATTGGTGGTGGGAACGACGAGGTGGCCATGAAGCATTTGCCCCTCATGCTGGAAGGTTCAGCCAGAGCGTGGTTAAATCAGTTACCTCCTGACAGTATTTATACTTGGGAAGATTTGTTCCGAGTGTTCGTCAGAACTTTTGAAGGAACCTGCAAGCGACCAGCTGGTTTGACAGAGCTGCAAGTTTGTGTGCAGAAGACCAATGAGACTCTCAGAGAGTACATTCAGAGGTGGATCACTCTGCACCATACTGTGGAAAACGTGTCTAATCATCAAGCAGTCTGCGCCTTCAAAGATGGCGTCAAGAACAGGGAATTGAGTCTGAAGTTTGGTCGAACCGGGGACATGACCCTGAGTCGGATGATGGAGATTGCTACAAAGTACGCCAATGGCGAGGAAGAGGACCGACTCCGAAGCGGCAAATATAAGCCAAGTCAGTCGGAGAAGGGAAATTCCAGTCGGAAACAGAAGCGGAAAGCCGAGCCAGTAGCTCCTGGAGAGGCCCTGGCCGTGACTCAGGGAAAGTTCAAAGGGAAGCCAAAAGGATCCTGGAATCCTAAGAAAGTAAAGGATAAAGAAGGAAACGACGTGATGGATATGCCGTGCCACATCCACACGAAGAAAGATGAAGAGGGCAACATTATTTACCCAAAGCACACCACTCGCCAGTGTCGACTCCTGATCCAGCAGTTTCATGGAAAACCGTCTAAGGACAAGGAGAAAGAGTCAAACAAGGCCGGAGACAAAGAGGACAGTGAGGAAGAATATCCACATATCAACTCCACTCTGATGATCTTCGCGGATGTGGAGAGCAAGAGTCAACTGAAAGTCATTAATCGTGAGGTGAATATGGTTGCCCCGGCAAAACCAAGTTATCTGAAATGGTCCCAAACACCCATCACATTCAACCAATCTGATCACCCGACTCATATTGCCACCCCTGGGAGGCAAGCTTTGGTGGTCGATCCACTTGTCGAAGGCACTCGACTGACGAAAGTGCTGATGGACGGTGGCAGTGGGCTGAACTTGTTGTATGCAGACACACTGAAGGGAATGGGCATCCCGATGTCCAGATTGAGCACCAGCAACATGAGTTTCCACGGAGTCATACCAGGGAAGAAAGCCAACTCACTCGGCCAAATAGCCCTGGACGTGGTTTTTGGCGACTCAAAACATTTTCGCAAGGAAAAGTTGACCTTTGAGGTTGTGGATTTTCAGAGCGCGTACCACGCCATTTTGGGGAGGCCCGCCTACGCACGGTTCATGGCTCGACCATGTTACGTGTACCTCAAACTGAAAATGCCAGGTCCCAAGGGGGTGATCACTGTCACTGGCGATCGGAAAAAGGCAGAAGAGTGCTTTCAGAAGGGCTCGAAGATTGCCGATTCCCAGGTGATAGCGGTCGAGTTCGAAGAATATAAGCAAAACGCAGATCCGAGTGATTTGTTGCGATCCAAGAAACCAGCCACAGAGTCTGCATTTCAGTCGTCTGGTGAGACAAAGCCTGTTCACATTCACCCGACCGACCCCAATGCAGCCCCGACCCACATCTCCACGACACTCGACCCGAAATAGGAAGAAGCGCTCATCCAGTTCCTCCATGAGAACTGGGACATTTTTGCATGGAAGCCAGCTGACATGCCAGGTGTTCCCAGGGGACTGGCTGAGCATCGCCTCAGAGTCGACAAGTCAGCAAAACCAGTCAAAGAGCATCTTCAACGGTCCGCCGTCTAGAAGAGGAAAGCTATTGGTGAGGAAGTGGCTCGACTGTTGGCGGCAGGATTTATCCGAGAGATATACCACTCCGAGTGGCTCGCTAATGTCGTCATGGTTCCCAAGAAGGACAAATCACTCCGCATGTGCATTGACTTCAAGCACATCAATCGGGCCTGCCCGAAAGATCATTTTCCTCTCCCTCGCATAGATCAAATTGTTGACTCGACCGCGGGATGTGAGAGATTGTCTTTTCTAGACGCATATTCCGGGTATCATCAGATCCGTCTGTATGGACCCGACGAAGTAAAAACAGCTTTCATCACTCCATTCGGGTGCTTCTGCTATATCACCATGCCATTCGGCCTCAAGAATGCCGGAGCCACATTTATGCGTATGATTCAGAAGTGTCTTCTCACTCAAATCAGTCGGAATGTGGAAGCGTATATGGATGATATCGTCGTTAAGTCGCGAAAAGGTTCCGACCTGCTTGCTGACCTCGCCGAAACATTTGCCAACCTCAGAAGGTACGATATCAAGCTCAATCCATCGAAGTGCACATTCGGAGTTCCTGGTGGAAAGTTACTTGGTTTTCTCGTTTCCGAGCGAGGGATCGACGCTAATCCAGAGAAGATCGGCACTATTCTCCGAAGGAAACGCCCTGTGCGAGTGCACGATGTCCAGAAGCTTACTGGATGCTTGGCCGCATTGAGTCGATTCATCTCACGACTCGGTGAAAAGGCATTGCCTCTTTACCGACTGATGAAGAAGGCAGACAAGTTCGAGTGGACTCCAGAAGCTGATGCAGCGTTTGCCGAGCTAAAAGCTCTGCTCTCCACCCAGCCGGTGCTTGCTGCTCCAATCAGCAAAGAGCCTTTGTTGCTTTATATTGCAGCCACAGGACAAGTCGTCAGTACAGTACTTACGGTCGAGTGGGAAGAAGAAGGAAAAGCCTTCAAAGTTCAGCGCCCGGTGTATTATTTGTCTGAAGTCTTGACTCCATCCAAGCAGAGATATCCTCATTATCAGAAGCTGGTGTATGGAATATACATGACCACGAAGAAGGTTGCTCATTATTTCTCTTATCATTCTATCACAGTCGTCAGCGACGCCCCACTATCAGAGATTCTGCACAACAGAGATGCAAGTGGTCGAGTGGCGAAATGGGCGATTGAACTTCTTCCCCTTGATATCAAGTTTGAGGCAAAGAAAGCCATTAAGTCCCAGGCAATAGCAGATTTCCTTGCCGAGTGGATTGAACAATAACAGCCGACTGAAGTTCACTCGGAGCATTGGACCATGTTCTTTGATGGCTCTAAGATGCTGAACGGTTCTGGTGCTGGGGTCGTTCTGGTTTCCCCCAGAGGAGAAAAGCTTAGATATGTGCTCCAGATTCACTTTGATTCCTCCAACAATGAGGCAGAGTATGAGGCCCTTTTATATGGATTGCGCATGGCCATCTCACTCGGCGTCCGTCGCCTGATGGTTTATGGCGATTCAGACTTAGTGGTCAACCAGGTGATGAAAGAGTGGGACATGAGAAGCCCAGCCATGACTGGATACTGCAATGCAGTGAGGAAGCTGGAAAAGAAGTTCGAGGGGTTAGAGCTCCATCACATCCCCCGACTGAAAAATCAAGCAGCAGATGATCTGGCAAAGATAGGTTCCAGAAGAGAAGCCATTCCGAGTGGTGTGTTTTTGGAGCATATACACACTCCGTCAATTAAGGAAGACCCCTTCACAGAGGAAGCTCCACAGCCCAAGAGTGCCACAGATCCGACTGAGGTTGAGGTCCCAGCAGTAGTCGACTTGGTCATGGAGGTTTTAGTGGTCACTCCCGACTGGACAATTCCCTATATCGCATATATCCTGAGAAAAGAGCTCCCAGAGGATGAGGAAGAGGCTCGGCAGATCGTCCGTCGATCCAAAGCCTTTACCGTTATCAAAGGACAACTGTATAGAGAAAGCCCGACTGGGGTGGGTCAAAAATGCATAACGCCAGAAGAAGGTCGAATCATTCTTAATGATATCCACTCGGGGACCTGTGGTCACCATGCGTCCTCTCGGACCATTGTAGCCAAAGCATACCGAGCTGGATTTTACTGGCCAAGGGCGAATGAGATGGCAAAGGAAATAGTGGACAAGTGCGAAGGATGTCAGTTCTACTCCAATATGTCACACAAGCCCGCGTCGGCTCTGAAGACCATTCCACTCGTCTGGCCGTTTGCAGTATGGGGGTTGGACATGGTCGGTCCCTTGAGAACAGGTCGAAGTGGTTTCACGCACGTACTGGTCGCAGTCGACAAGTTCACAAAGTGGATCGAGGCTAAACCAATCAAGAATCTCGACGCCGGTACTGCAGTGACCTTCATCAGGGAGCTGACATTCAGATATGGAGTCCCGCACAGCATCATTACGGATAATGGGTCGAACTTTGACTCGGAAGAATTCAAGGATTTCTGCAACGCTCAAGGCACACGAGTCGACTACGCTTCAGTCGCTCACCCCCAGTCGAATGGACAAGCGGAGTGGGCCAATGGCTTAATCCTCAAGGGTTTAAAACCCCGACTGATGCGTGATCTCAAGCACGCGGCTGGAGCATGGGTCGACGAACTTCCTTCGGTGCTTTGGGGTTTGCGGACCACACCCAATCGGTCGACTGGAAGAACTCCATTCTTTTTGGTCTATGGAGCTGAAGCCGTCTTGCCGAGTGATCTTCTTCACAATGCTCCTCGAGTTGAACTCTACAACGAAGCAGAAGCTGAGCAAGCGCGTCAGGACGCAGTCGACCTTCTAGAGGAGGAAAGGGAGATGGCTCTGATCAGATCGACCATCTATCAACAAGACTTGCGTCGCTTTCACGCCAGGAATGTGAGGGGTCGAGCCTTCCAAGAAGGAGATCTAGTTCTCCGAGTGGATCAGCAGAAATAGCATAAGCTCGCTCCTTCTTGGGAAGGACCCTTCATCGTCACCAAAGTTCTCCACAACGGGGCATACTGTCTCTACAACGTCGAACACAACATCGAAGAGCCCCGAGCTTGGAATGCGGATCTGCTCCGCCCGTTTTACACTTAAAAGTTTTCCGCTCGGATGAGTTGTAATAAAATACTTCTGTAGTTCATGGATCTCGAAATAATAGTGCCATAATTCCTTCATAATTTTTGTCACTTTTTCCCCCAGTGGGTGGCTTAGCCGCGAATCCGTTTCGCCTAAGTTTGTACAAATCCTACCGAGTGGTAAGCCAGACTTCCACTCGGAGGCTTAGCCGCGAATCCGTTTCGCCTAAGTTATAAAAAATCCTACCGAGTGGTAAGCCAGACTTCCACTCGGGGGCTTAGCTGCAGCCCAGTGCTCGCCTAAGTTATAAAAATCCTACCGAGTGGTAAGCCAGACTTCCACTCGGAGGCTTAGCTGCAGCCCAGTGCTCGCCTAAGTTATAAAAATCCTACCGAGTGGTAAGCCAGACTTCCACTCGGAGGCTTAGCTGCAGCCCAGCGCTCGCCTAAGTTATAAAAAATCCTACCGAGTGGTAAGCCAGACTTCCACTCGGGGGGCTTAGCTGCAGTCCAAGTACTCGCCTAAGGTATAAAAATCCTACCGAGTGAAGAGCGAACCTCTCACTCGGAGGCTTAGCTGCAGCCCAGTGCTCGCCTAAGTACCACATATGCTTGCAAGTAGGACGAGGTGCAGGTCGACTGCGACCCTCTCCTCTGAGCTACGCTTTAAGTATAATGTGGGCTCGCAAAGAGGACGAGGTGCAGATAGACTGCGACTCTCTCCTCCGAGCTTTGCCGCAAATACGACGTGAAAATCCTACCGAGTGAAGAGCAAACCTCTCACTCGGGGGCTTAGCTGCAGCCCAGCGCTCGCCTAAGTTATAAAAAATCCTACCGAGTGAAGAGCAAACCTCTCACTCGGGGGCTTAGCTGCAGCCCAGCGCTCGCCTAAGACATAAAAAATCCTACCGAGTGACGAGCAAACCTCTCACTCGGGGGCTTAGCTGCAGCCCAGCGCTCGCCTAAGACATAAAAAATCCTACCGAGTGAAGAGCAAACCTCTCACTCGGGGGCTTAGCTGCAGCCCAGCGCTCGCCGAAGACATAAAAATCCTACCGAGTGAAGAGCAAACCTCTCACTCGGAGGCTTAGCTGCAGCCCAGCGCTCGCCTAAGGTATGAAAATCCTACCGAGTGAAGAGCGAACCTCTCACTCGGAGGCTTAGCTGCAGCCCAGTGCTCGCCTAAGGAATAAGTCGACTGCAGTGGACATCTTGCTGTGAACCTGCAAAGGACAATTCGAACCAGGAGCAATCATATCCAAACGTCAAATCCAAGTTTAGGTCGATACCTAAAGGAACCGAGAGTGCTCAGGCACTAAGCCTGTTAAGGTTTACCGGTTACAATTCCACTCGGCATACCGAGGCAAATTTAAAGTGTCGGGCTTAAAGAATGTTTTTTACCCCTCCTGTGGAGGGCTGGAAGGAGCAACGAACTCGTCGAGGTCGATCCCGTCTGCGATCCGGGTAGCAGCAGCGATGAAAGTTTCCATGAAGGATCTGAAGTCGTGTTTCTTGGTATTGGCCACTCGGAGAGCCGCCAGCTTCTCTTCTCGCGCATCCTTGCAGTGGACTCGGGCCAGACATAGGGCAACATCTGCGCCGCACCGAGCCGAGGACTTCTTCCACTCTTGCACACGGTCGGGGACCGCGTTTAGTCGAGCCATCAACGACTCGAGGTCATTCTGAAGTGTCGCCCCGGGCCAAAGCGTCGAGTCGATGTGAGAAGTGGCGGCCTTCAGCCTTGCAAGATAGTCCACGACAGCTGCAACGCGAGACTCCAGTCGGAAGATATTCATAGCAACTTCATCATTCACCGGAGAATAGACAGGATCAAGGTTCGTCTCCAACTGGCTAGTCTCTTCTTCAAAGTTCCGACAGAATTCTGCAAGGACAAAACGCCGAATCAAGACAATGGTCGAATGGAAGCATCACAGTTAAAAATGTTGGTCGAGTGAAAAAGATTACCTTCGAGCATAAGGAACAATTTCTTGGCAAGACCACCCAGGAAGCCTTCCAGTTCATTCTTCCTCCCAGTCAATTGGTTGGTTTTCTCAGTCAGGGTAGTCTTGTCAGCTTTCAGTCGGTCAACATCCTTGGAGGCAATCGCCAGAGCAGTTTTCAGATTGTGATTTTCCTGTTCAAGCTTGGTGACTGAAGCTAACTTCTCGTCAGCAAGCTTGGTCTTCTTAGCTAGCTCAAGGTCCTTCTTCTTCTGGGCCTCCCGCACCTTGTCTACAAGTTACAGCAAAGTCAGATTTTGAAACAAATGGAAGGAAAAAGGAGTCGTCGAGGTCTCACCGAACATACCTTTGGTCTCCTCCTCCGCCTTCGTCAGATTCTCCTGCACCAGCTTCAGATCCAGCTCGAGCTGAATGTGCTTATGCTCCAGTTCCGTATAGCGAGCCGCAAGGTCACAGGATTTCTACGAAGAACCAATCGACAAAATATCAAAGATGGTTCACTTCCGAGTGGATAGGGAAAAATCATACGTTTCTAAGACTACAGTCGAATGCAAGCATTCAACCGTAGTCTCGGGGACTACACCCAGTGGGTGCACTTAGTGTGCCCCCACTAGTTCTGTTCAAGACAGAGTCGACCAGTCGACCCAAAAAAAAGGGAGACGTGCTCTTCAGACTGTAGTCGACTGCAAGCAGTCGACCACAGTCTCGGGGACTACACCCAGTGGGTGCACTCAGCGTGCCCCCACCGGTTCCGGAAAACCATTCGATCCAGTCGAATGATGAACAACCTTTACTTATAAAGCCTAAGGCCGACTGCCAGCAGTCGACCTTAGCCTTGGGGACTACACCCAGCGGGTGCACTCAGCGTGCCCCCGCTAACACAGAGTTTTTTATCGACACACCCAGTGGGTGATTGCTATGGATTTCAGAAATCAGAAAGAAAAAGTTTTGATAGCATATCCTAACAGAACAGGCGGTGGTCGACTGACCTGAACATTGCTTTGAAGGGCGGAGCTAGCGTCATAAGCTGCTTGGCTTGCATCCCGGACGATCTTCACCTGCTCCATCATGATCCCCGCTTGACGTATTGCCTCCTTAGCAGCACTGGCTTGGTCCTCTGGGACATGATGTGTTGTGAAGAGTGAAGGTTGTGCAGCACTCGATGAAGTAGGATGAGCACTCGTCAACGGCACCGCGAAAGACACGGTGTGTCGAGTGAGGTTCTCCCCTTCCGTGACCACAGTCTCGGGCGCCGTCGCGCTCTGGGTTGCCTTACCAGTAGACGTCTTGCTGCTCATCCTGTGCCTCAGCGGTTCTTCATCCTCATCATCATCTTCAGGAAGGGTGATAATGTCATGGGGTGGAGCTTCAGAAAAAGAATCAAAGTTAGAAATCATGAGTTAGTCGACTAAGGACAGAATTGAGAGTATAGTACCAGGATTTGAGGTTGTTGCGTCCTCCATCTCATGGTTTTCAGCCTTGCCTGAGGTCTCAGAAGTTGCAGCACTGAAGTTCCAAAGAATCAGTCGACCAACTCAAGTATCAACCAGAGATAAAGCCTATACAGAACAAGAGAACTCAAGTAGCATGTTTACCCGGATATGGTGGGGATGGACACTTTCATCTTTGGCAGGAGCTTGGTGGGTTTCGGTAGAGCCACCCTCGACTGCTTCGGGGCCCTTTCACTCGGCATCGGAGAAGCGGTCCGAGGGCGTTTGGTCGACTGCGAGGCAGTCGCCACCCCCTTACCGCGTTCAGTCGCGGGGTCGTGGACGAGCTTCGACCGCCTTTCCGAGCGCAGTGGTGCAGCCTCCTCCTCCTCCTCCTCCTCTTCGTCCTCGTCGTCATCGTCGTCGTCATCGTCATCCTCGGCAGCGTCTGAATCCCACTCCTCCTGGCTCTCGCCCCCGCTGGCTTCTCCCTCCTCAGTCGGAGCCTGAGCTCCATTGGGCATTGAATACAGGTCGGTGAGGGCCTGGAAGACGTCGAGACAGAGATCAGTCGACCAAGTCACAGAGCACACAGAAACAAATTTGACAAATATTCAATAGAAGGCAGAGCAAATATACCTTATCTGGAACGGTGTGATGGTCGAGTGGAGGAACCCTCCTGGATCCACGGGGGTTATCCTTATTTCCAGTGACCGCGGCCATCCATCTTTCCACCGTGGCGTCGTCGACTGCTTCCGGGTGGACTCGGGTATCATCTTCAGTCCCGCAGTACAACCACATGCCATGGCTCCTGAACTGAAGAGGCTGGATCCGCCGCCGAAGGAAAACCTCCAGAAGGTCCATGCCCGTCACGCCGTCCCGGACCAACTGCACCACGCGGTCCATCAACATCTTCACATCAGCCCTCTCCTCTGGAACCACCTTCAGGGAGGAGGGCTTGTTCACTCGACTCATGGTGAATGGGGGGAGTCCACTCGACTGCCCCGGCGTCAGCTCGTTCCGGCAGTAGAACCAAGTCGACTGCCGGCCCCTGACCGACTCGGGAAACGTCATAGCTGGGAAGGTGCTCTTGTTCCTCACTTGAATTCCCAGACCCCCACACATTTGGACAACCTGGGTCTTCTCATCGCCTGGACTCGCCTTCTTCATGGTCTGAGAACGACACGTGAAGATGTGCTTGAACAAGCCCCAGTGCGGTCGACAGCCCAGGAAACTCTCGCACATGGATACGAACGCAGCAAGGTACGCGATGGAGTTCGGGGTAAAGTGGTGGAGTTGGGCTCCAAATAAGTTCAAAAAACCACGAAAGAAAATGCTCGGTGGCAAAGAAAACCCTCGATCAATATGAGTGGCCAGGAGCACCCACTCACCCTCTTCCGGCTGAGGTTGCCACTCCTTCCCTGGAAGTCTTGCGGCGCCATGGGGGATCAGCCCGTCGTCGGCCATGTCGAGGAGATCCTTCTCCCTGATGGTCGACTGGATCCAATCTCCCTGGACCCAGCCCTTCGGCAAGCGGGATCTCGACGAAGACCCACTGCGGCTGGTGGATCTCCCCTTCGCCTTCTCCGCCGCCGACGCCTTCTCCGTCGCCGACGCCTTCTTTGCGTGCTCCAGCGCCGCCGTCTTCTCCTTTACCATGGCTGCTGGCGAGGTGCGCGAGGAAGAGCTTTGCGGAGGCGAGAGCGAGCGCGTTGGGCGGAGACGAGGAGAGCAGAAGAGGAAGAATGGAGCACTGTTCAGAAAACCCTCGCTGGTTGCATTTATAACATCCCTTCCGAGTGGATGACAGGTGGACCCAGGCAACCTAATCATATCCCGAAATAGTTGCATCAGCACGATACGTGGCGGAAAAGGCAGCACGGAGATCGAGGTGTCTATGTCCCGTCCCGTCCGAGCGCCACGGTTCGTTCCGCTTCGCGCGCTCCCCCAAATTTCGCATCCCATGGAATCCGCGAACGGCAGATCGGTCTGTCAGACGCGAGATTTCCTGCGACCCGTCGCTCGGGAACCAGCAAAGTCTAAAAGATCACTCGACGAAAGACAAGAATGGATCGAGTCGATTTAAGAAAGGTTGCTCGATTATCGACAAAGAAGATCTTAATCCAGACCGACGCATAGCCAGTATGCAAAAGTCAATCGGAAACAGCATCAACTCCTTCCTCATTCAAGCCTCAATCCATTCGGGGGCTAATGATGGATTCATGTACCTAGGGTAGGGTCATAGGCCTGACCTGAATGTCCTACCCAGGGACAGTCTTAGAAGAGATCACCTTCCAGTCGACCAACGAGGAACCCACTCGACTGACCAGAAGGACTCGTCCATGGAGATTCACTCGACCATGAAGGTACACTCGACCACCAGAAGGTCAGAAGGCACTCTGCACCGCAACGGCCTGTAATTGAATAGACTTAATGATAGTTAAGGCTCTTTATGTGGGGCATTACCAGTAACGCCCCAGACTTAATATACTTTAAACCCTCCATTACGTGGGCTGGCAGGGGTCCTGGCGTACTCTATATAAGCCACCCCCCTCCACAGGCAGAAGGGTTCGGACTCTTGTAACACCTATACTCATAATCCACTCGACCGCCTCAGGGCTCCGAGACGTAGGGCTTTTACTTCCTCCGAGAAGGGCCTGAACTCGTACATCGCTTGTGTTTACAACCTCTCCATAGCTAGGACCTTGCCTCTCCATACCTACCCCCACTCTACTGTCAGACTTAGAACCACGACAGGTATACCTCCTAATTCAGATCTGATAGCAATATGGATTGTTTCTTGAATCGGGTCCCTTCTCGAGGAAAGGTTTCTCTCAAAAAGTTGAGTGGGAGGATGGTGGAGACTTGATGAGGTTATTGAACCATCACTTCAACCAGTGTGAAGCAGGGCACAGGAAGTCGTTCCCGTGGCACCTACACCAATTGAAGTGGAAGCTTATGATAGTGATCATGAAGTTTCAGATCAAGTCACTACCGAACCTTGTAGGACGACAAGGACGCGTACTACTTCTGAGTGGTACAGTAATCCTGTCTTGAAGGTCATGTTGCTAGACAACAATGAACCTACGAGCTATGGAGAAGCAATGGTGGGCCCAATTCCGACAAATGGTTAGAAGCCATGAAATCCGAGATAGGATCCATGTATTAGAACAAAGCATGGACTTTGGTGGACTTGCCCGATGATCGGCAAGCCATTGAGATAAATGGATCTTTAAGAAGAAGACGGACGTGGATGGTAATGTCACCATCTATGAAGCTCGACTTGTGGCGAAGAGTTTTTCACAAGTTCAAGAAGTTGACTGGAATGAGATTTTCTCATCCGTAGCGATGCTTAAGTCCGTCAGATTCATGTTAGCATTAGCTGCATTTATGAAATCTGGCAGATGGATGACAAAACGAGTTTCCTTACCAGTCTTCGTATGGAAAGGTTGTATGTGATACAAATCAGAAAGTTTTTGTCGATCCTAAGGATGCTAAAAGGTATGCTAGCTCCAGCGATCCTTCCATGGACTGGAGTAAGCATCTCGGAGTTGGAATGTGCGCTTTGATAAGATGATCAAAGATTTTGGGTTTATACAAAGTTTATGAGAAACTTGTATTTCCAAAGAAGTGAGTGGGAGCACTATAGAATTTCTGATGAGTATATGTTGTTGACATATTGATGATCAGAAATGATGTAGAATTTCTAGAAAGCATATAGGGTTATTTGAAAACTGTTTTTCAATGGAAAACCTGGATTAGGCTACTTGAACAATAAGCATCAAGATCTATAAGATAGATCAAAATGCTTAATAGTACTTTCAAATGAGCACGTACCTTGACATGATCTTGAAGGTGTTCAAGATGGATCAGTCAAAGAAGGAATTCTTGCCTGAGATGTAAGGTATGAAGTTAAGACTTAAAATCTCGACCACGACAGAATAGAGAGAAAGGACGAAGGTCGTCCCCTATGCTTTTATCATAGGCTCTCTACAGTATGCTATGCTGTGTACCGCACCTGAAGTGTGCCTTGCCATGAGTCAGTCAAGGGGTACAAGAGTGATCCAAGAATGGATCACAGGACAACGGTCAAAGTTATCCTTAGTTACTAGTGGACTAAGGAATTTTCTCGATTATGGAGGTGGTAAAAGAGTTTGTCGTAAAGGGTTACGTCGATGCAAGCTTAACACCTATCCGGATAGCTCTGAGTAGAGATACCGGATACGTATGATGGAGCAACAATTTAGAATAGCTCCAAGTAGAACAGTTATTTGGAATAGCTCCAAATATAGCGTGGTAGCTGCATCTAGGAGATGACATAGAGATTTGTAAAGCACACACGGATCTGAAAGGTTCAGACCCGTTGACTATAACCTCTCTCACAAGCATAACATGATCAAACCCTAAACTCTTTGGGTGTTAGTCACATGGGGATGTGACCTTGAGTGTTAATCACATATTGATGTGAACTAGATTATTGACTCTAGTGCAAGTGGGAGACTGTTGGAAATATGCCCTAGAGGCAATAATAAAAGTATTATTATATTTCCTTGTTCATGATAATTGTCTTTTATTCATGCTATAACTGTATTATCCGGAAATCGTAATACACGTGTGAATACATAGACCACAATATGTCCCTAGTGAGCCTCTAGTTGACTAGCTCATTGTGATCAACAGATAGTCATGGTTTCCTGGCTATGGACATTGGATGTCGTTGATAACGGGATCACATCATTAGGAGAATGATGTGATGGACAAGACCCAATCCTAAGCGTAGCATAGAGATCGTGTAGTTCATATGCTAAAGCTTTTCTAATGTCAAGTATCTTTTCCTTAGACCATGAGATTGTGCAACTCTCGGATACCGTAGGAATGCTTTGGGTGTACCAAACGTCACAACGTAACTGGGTGGCTATAAAGGTGCATTACAGGTATCTTCGAAAGTGTCTGTTGGGTTGGCACGAATCGAGACTGGGATTTGTCACTCCGTGTAAACGGAGAGGTATCTCTGGGCCCGCTCGGTAGGACATCATCATATGCGCAATGTGACCAAGGAGTTGATCACGGGATGATGTGTTGCGGAACGAGTAAAGAGACTTGCCGGTAACGAGATTGAACAAGGTATAAGGATACCGACGATCGAATCTCGGTCAAGTATAATACCGCTAGACAAAGGGAATTGTATACGGGATTGATTAAGTCCTTGACATCGTGGTTCATCCGATGAGATCATCGTGGAACATGTGGGAGCCATCATGGGTATCCAGATCCCGCTGTTGGTTATTGACCGGAGAACGTCTCGGTCATGTCTGCATGTCTCCCGAACCCGTAGGGTCTACACACTTAA
The DNA here is from genome assembly GCA_963921465.1 of Triticum timopheevii. Taxonomy (NCBI): domain Eukaryota; kingdom Viridiplantae; phylum Streptophyta; class Magnoliopsida; order Poales; family Poaceae; genus Triticum; species Triticum timopheevii. The sequence goes on along the minus strand of OY997262.1, from coordinate 251,076,884 downwards.
GGTTCGATGACGCTAGGGTTATATAGGAAGCTTGTATGTGGTTACCAAATGTTGTTCGGAGTCCCGGATGAGATCCCGGACATCACGAGGAGTTCCGGAATGGTCCGGAGGTAAAGATTTATATATGGGAAGTCCTATTTTGGCCACCAGAAAATGTTCGGGATTTTTCGGTATTGTACCGGGAAGGTTCTAGAAGGTTCCGGAGTGGGGCCCACCTGCATGGGGGGACCCACATGAACGTGGGTAGTGGGGGAAAGGCCCCACACCCCTGGTCAAGGCGCACCAAGATCCCCCCTTAGAAGGAATAAGATCATATCCCAAAGGGATAAGATCAAGATCCCTAAAAAGGGGGGATAGCAATCGGTGGGGAAGGAAATGATGGGATTTCTTTCCTCCCACCTTTGCCAACGCCCCAATGGACTTGGAGGGCAAGAAACCAGCCCCCTCCACCCCTATATATAGTGGGGAGGCACATGGGAGCTTCACCCTTGCCCCTGGCGCAGCCCTCCCTCTCCCAAGTGCTCCTCCTCTCTCGCGGTGCTTGGCGAAGCCCTGTAGGATTGCCACGCTCCTCCACCACCACCACGCCGTTGTGCTGCTGCTGGATGGAGTCTTCCTCAACCTCTCCCTCTCTCCTTGCTGGATCAAGGCTTGGGAGACGTCACCGGGCTGTACGTGTGTTGAACGCGGAGGTGCCGTGCGTTCGGCACTTGATCATCGGTGATTTGAATCACGACGAGTACGACTCCATCAACCCCGTTCACTTGAACGCTTCCGCTTAGCGATCTACAAGGGTATGTAGATGCACTCTCTTTCTACTCGTTGCTGGTCTCTCCATAGATAGATCTTGGTGATACGTAGGAAAATTTTTGAATTTCTGCTACGTTCCCCAACACAACACTCGGATTATGGTATCCCAAGGGCTCAAAATTTGATTTGGTTGGATTCTCGGATGCTGATTATGCTGGTGACAAGGTGGATCGCAAGTCTACATCAGGCACATGTCATTTTCTTGGTCGATCACTTGTCTGTTGGTCTTCAAAGAAGCAGAATTGTGTATCACTCTCAACTGCTGAATCTGAATACATTGCTGCTGGATCTTGTTGTGCTCAGCTTCTATGGATGAAGCAAACTCTCAAGGACTATGGCATGAACCTGAAACAAGTACCTCTCTTCTGAGACAACAGAAGTGCCATCAATATAGCCAACAATCCAGTCCAGCACTCGAAGACAAAGCACATTGAAATTCGTCATCACTTTCTCAGAGATCATGTCATGAAGAAAGACATCGACATCATTCATGTCAATACTGAAGAGCAACTGGCAGATATCTTCACAAAGCCCTTGGATGAGAAAAGGTTTTGCAAGTTACGGTGTGAGCTAAATATCTTGGAATCCTCTAATGTCCTGTGAACAGGCACACATCCTAACACTTATGCATGTTGATGACTTAGATGTGCAACACACAAAGTAATGTATATCTTCAATCAATGAAGACTTACACTCTGAGTGTGAATACATTAACGTGGAATATGACTTCGGAGCGCCACGATAATTGTGCGCCGTGTCTGGGTCTAATACTTCCTATACGGTGGGTAATGCCACCACCAAATTTCTTTGTTTGAAGTGTTTCACTCATGGCGTTATTTGTGCAATGACTTCGCATTTGGTTTGTCTTCAGTTTCAATCTATCTTCATGATTTTCTGCACTATGATGATTTGATTGCTTTCTGATATATACATATACTAGTGTTCTGTCCTCTACAGCATTCACTTATAGCTATGTCTTCAAGTTGAATCTTTTGAACTAAGTGAATGTGATCGGACCCTAAACTCTCTATGCTTACAATCTCAAACTCTATCTGTCCAAATCATATGCATTCTATTGAAACTGTCGAATGTCTTCTCTGCGTCCTAGTCAGCAGAAGGCACAGAGACAAACATTAAGTCTATTTTAAATAACTCCTCTTTATTGTTGAAATCCGGAGAAGCCGGAAAAACCATCCGACATGCCTGGCGGGCGTGGGAACGTGGGACAACTCTGAGTATGTTGCATGCTTGCCACGTGCCCCTCAGATGTGAACCGCCAGGGGCACCAGCGTAATTGCGCTGTGCCGCACACCTACTTATAAATACTTGTCCCCTACGGTAAAGAAATCCTTCTTCCACCTCTCCACCTCCGTCAAAACCCTAGCGCCACTGCTAGCTCTTGACGACGCCGGCGACGAAGCGCTTAGCTGCCGCGACTTCTCCGACGCCGTCCTCACGCCGGCCGCGGACATCGTCCTCTCCGCCGTTGCCGTAGCTGTCCTCCGTCGCCAAGTTAGGGCACGGTGGGCTGAACTGCTCGGTCTCCTATTCATCCCATCTAGCAGTTCTTCGTGCGGTAATTATAACTCTATTTTTACCACCTTTTTGATCTTCAAGATTTCATCCTATTTACCAAAAGTGGTTTCTGCCTACACAGTGTTAGATCTATTCTGTCTGCATCTCATACTGCCTAGTATATTCACTTACATTTCCTATCTAGTTTGATTCCTCACTTGTACTTATTCACGGATTGGTACAAATCTGGAACCAACTCACCTCATATAAGTGAATGTCATCGCATCATGAGGTCAATATCTTCAAACTGATTTATCTTCAAAATCTTCTGAGAATGCATATGACCACTTACCCTTCCCTCGCATCTCTAATGCTGTCACAGGTACATGTCCGTGGGAGAATCCCTTGGTTCTCATAGTCTGCATTCGTTTGCAGAATACTTACAGCATCATATCAACTCTCCTGAAGCCAGTTCCTGCTTGACCAGCAAGCGTAAGTCTCTGAAGCCTTTGAACACATTGAAGCCATTCAGTTTGAAGTTCATGGCTGCAGAAAAATCAGCAAGGAAGGGTGGCAGACAGCGCAGAGAGGGAACATCCAAAGATCTGCCTGATGACCTAGCAGAGCTCTATAAGACAGATCCTGAAGAGACTTATCATCAGCGCAAGACACGAATCCAATGGATTTGACGCTATTGGGCTGAAGAATGGTTCAAGTACAAGTTCATGACCAAGGAATATGCAGAGAAGAATGCTATCAAGAGACCTTGGGGTGATATTCTCTATCGAGGCCTTCAACCAAAGAACAGAGCTGAAGCTATTGCGTAAGGCTTCTATCCTTACATGGTCCATGGACCTCAGCCTGAGAACGCCGATCCCACGTCATTACTCTGGTGTCGTGACGATGCTCTCTTCAAGCGCAACTATCAGTTCGCTCAGGCTTCGGCCAAGAAAAACAAGAAGTCGTTGGGATTAGACTTCAACCCTGGTCCCTCTACTCCCCGTGCTGACGGCTCCCGTGATGCAGAACCTAATGTCATCGGCCCCTTCTCCAACCTTGATGGCCTCATCACCTACATCTTGGTCCAGGGTGCCCGAGTAGATCATTCTGATAATGATGCTGACACTGATGAAGCTCCAGCTCCTCCTCCGAAGCCGTAGAAGCAAAAGAAGCCAAAGGCTTCAAGATCAGCTGCACCTCCAAAAGCTTCTCGTGCGAAGCCACTAGCCACTGCACCTCCTGAAGACAGTGTGTAGTCTAAAGATCAATCACGTATCTCCAAGAGAACGGAGAAGAAAAAGCAAATTGTCAGGCATACTGATCAAACCTTGACTCCTGCTGCCATTCTGCGTGAAGAACCCATCGATCTGTCCAGTGATGAAGATCTTGCTGATGATGCCCTTGAGCAACTGATAAAGAGCAAGGAAGTAGCAGAAATCTTCAACAACCTGCCTCTCTATGATGTGGCAATCATCCATAACTTCATTGATGTGTGGTTTGACACGCCAAATCTCAGCTGTGAAGATCTGCAGCTTCCCATTGGCCTCAGCGTCGCCTTCAATGGCGCCATTGCTTCTGAGCTAGCTCTTGCTCAGCGCATCGTTGAGCTGAAGAACAAGATTGATTATGAGAAGGCTCGGTTTAAGAAACATGTGGCCAAGCTAAGTGTTCAAGACGTCAGAAACTTCAAGGTCATGCTGCATGAGCTTAAAGAAGCTTTTGTTAAGAAGCGCGAAGAAGCTCAGGGCTCTCGTGAGCGCATGAAGAGTTTGGCTGATAAGTGTGTGCTTGCCTACAATGAGGCAGAGAAGCGCAAATCTCTTGGCCATCCTGGCATTGACCCTAGGATGGCTGCTGTCGGTGTCAAAACCGGCGGATCTCGGGTAGGGGGTCCCTAACTGTGCGTCTAGGCGGATGGTAACAAGAGACAAGGGACACGACGTTTTACCCAGGTTCGGGCCCTCTTGATGGAGGTAAAACCCTACGTCCTGCTTGATTAATATTGATGATGTGTATTACAAGAGTGAATCTACCACGAGATCAAGGAGGCTAAACCCTAGAAGCTAGCCTATGGTATGATTGTTGTAATGGAGGTTATGTCCTACGGACTAAAGCCCTCCGGTTTATATAGACACTGGAGAGGGCTAGGGTTACACAGAGTCGGTTACAATGGTAGGAGATCTACATATCCATATCGCCAAGCTTGCCTTCCACGCCAAGGAAAGTCCCATCCGGACACGGGACGAAGTCTTCAATCTTGTATCTTCGTAGTCTTGGAGTCCGGCGGACGATGATAGTCCGGCTGTCCGGACACCCCCTAGTCCAGGACTCCCTCAGTAGCCCCTGAACCTGGCTTCAATGACGATGAGTCCGGCGCGCATAATGTTCGGCATTGCAAGGCGGGTTCCTCCTTTGAATAATCTGGAGAAGATCGTGAACACCAGGATAGTGTCCGGCTCTGCAAAATAAATTCCACGTTCCACCATAGAGAGAATAATATATACACAAGTTCAATCTGTTGACGTATTTTGCGGCATGACGTCACACCACTACCAAGCCTTTACTTGAATCGTTTTTTATTATACCACCTCAGCGCATTTAGCGAAGCGGTTTCCTTGGCACGTCTTGTCGAAGCAGAGATCGTGTTCCCCTTATTCCGGGATTCTCATCAATACGGACGTGGGTAACCCAGCCGCGCCCGTCGCCACGCCTCCTCTATCGAAGGCGAATCCCGAACGGTCACGGAGACGGCTCTTGGCATTCCCCTTCTTTATAACAGGACCAAGGCTCGTTTCTTTTCTTCAATCTTCCATCGAATTCTCTCCTTGCTCCAAGTTCCAACACCCAGAGCCCCAGATTCGAGTGCTTCGGACCTTCAGCAATGTTCGGCTTTGACCTTCAGGGCCGGTGGATGCTGACGGAGGAGGACGTGCTAAAGCTGCGTGAGGCCAAGTACATGTCTTACGAGATTTCGCACAGGTTGCCCGCCCAAGGGCAGGCCATACCCACTCCCGAGCCCGGTGAGTACGTCGTCTTCGTGTCCCACCTCCATCGGGGTTTAGGCTTCTCGACGGATCCCTTCGTGAGAGGGCTCATGTTCTACTACGGGCTAGATTTTCATGACTTGGCTCCGGAGTCCATCCTCCATATTTCCGCATTTATTATCGTCTGCGAAGCCTTCCTCCGCGTCGCCCCCCACTTCGGCCTGTGGCTGAAGACCTTCAATGTAGAGCCGAAGATGATTGGGGGGCGTCAAGCAGAGTTCGCGGGGCGGTCATAAGCAGGAGGACCGATGCCCCATGGCCCGAGGGCTCCTTCCAAGAGGAGCTCGGCTTGTGGCAGCAGGAGTGGTTCTATATCACCGCTCCGAAGGGCAGTAGGCAAAAGCCGCCGCCTTCATTCCGCCCGGGACCTCCACGACGGTTAATGTCGTGGGTCAACCAAGGGCTCAATTGGGGGCCGTCAAAAGACGTGCCCCTATTGCAGGGCCGGATTCGAGACCTCCAAGCGAGGGAGATCGATCTGGTCGTGGTGATGCAGGTCATGCTAATCAGGCGTCTTCTGCCCTGCAAACGCCGTCCTCTCCGGTTATGGGAGTTCAATCCGGAGGGACCACGGATTCTCCAACACTTCATGGGTACGACACCCGTGGAGATGTACAAGTTGTTCTTCGGACCATAGGTGGCGTGTCCGGAATTGACCGAGGATGCAGGCCTAAGCTGCAATCGCCCGGATACTCAGGTAGGCAGCTCAGTTTCCGGACGTACCGTTTGTTTGCTTTTTTATAATTCGCCTCTTAACCCGTTATCCTTCGTCAGGAGTGGGTAGCGCAAGCAAAGCTGATAAGGTGTCCGGCTCCCCTCCCAGAGACCGCACCGGAGCCCGTGCTAGTCAGAATGTTGGAGATCACGCCTTCAGAAGAAGGCGAAGGGGAGAATAGAGGAGTTATCACCTCGCCCAAGGGGGCGCTTGAAGAAGGGGGGATCGAGAATCCCTCCCTCCAAGGGGAGAAGAGGACCGCCTCCGAAGACACAGAGGCCCAAGCCCCTAAGCGGGGGAAGAAATCTTCACCGGAGGGTCCTGCGTCTGGGGAGGCCCCGGCCGCACAATCTTTTCAGCCATCCAGCGAGCTGTGAGTAAAAAAAGGGAGTTTATTAATAAGAAACATCCTTATTTGTGTTTCTGAGGATAACCAAAATTTTACCTTGTAGTTCGGATCTGCGACCTTCTCAGATGAGCTCGTCTTCGGGGGATCTTCGTCCGGAGATGATGGAGAGCAAGACGCCTCCGTCTGCTGCACGGTCGGATAGGGTGGGCGAGCCTAAAGTGTCGTCATGGAGGGTGTCCCCGAGCCCGGCAGAGCCGAAGAGTTCGGCGCCGACTAGTGTTCGGCCGGGTGAGCTGAAGGATCTACTTGAGAGGGCGTCCGTCTCAGAAGATCACCGTGCATTGATGAGCATGGTGATAGGAAGGATTTTGTCCGCCGAAAGCAAATTGCATAATGCTGTCAGAAGTTTGCTGGCGGGGTTTGAGGTACGTAAAAACGACGCGCCTTTTTGATAGTTTTGCACATGAAAGTGCGCCCTGTATAGATAGTAGCCCCTGAGACTCGGTAGGTTGTCGAAGGTGACAGCGTGCCGAGGATCAAAATCGCAGGTATTGAGTGTCGCCTTTCCTATGCAGGTGGCGGATAGTCCGGGGGCTAGCCGGACTAATGGAGTTGCCGAATTAATGCGGCAGCTCGATGTGGCCGATGCGGACATCACGCTAGTCAACAAGCGACTTGACGAGTCGCAAGGTAAGTTGTCTCTCCGCAGTCACCTGTTTAAGCGAGTCAAAGCCCACCTCTTACAATATTTATGCTTGACGCAGATGGTGCTGCTGCTGTGGAGAGCCTTCGGGCCGAACTTGCTCAAGCCAAGGAGCAAGCCAGAAGGAGTGATGCGGCAGCCTCGAGGGCGGCCGAAGAGTTAGAAGCCGAAAGGGCTGCGCATTGCCGAAGCAGGGAAGAGATGGCCGAATTGGCCGTAAAATTGAAGGATGCTACCGACCGCAATGAGGCTCTTGAAAAGGAGCGCCTATCGGAGCGGGAAGACCTGGGGAAGGCCACCGCCGAGGCCAAGGATGCCCGTTCTACAATGCGGGCTATGAAGGAGGAACTGCGTCAAGCCGGAGATATTGTGGCTGGCAAGCCTTTTCTGCTGCGTCGCCGGTTTACGGATCCAAATTATGCCCAGCTTGGCCAGCTGTGGGGTCCGGAGGATCCATATATGGACTTAGCAGCAAGTGCAGCGGATGCCGTTGTGCACTTCCGGAGTCAGAAGGATCACAAGACGGAAGAGCTATTTTGGTCTCAATTCCATAGTCTAGATCGTTCGCTTCCGCTGACCGATCGGTTGGCCGAATGGGCTGAGCTGAACAGGTTGTCCGGACTTGCCATGACGGATATCGTGACTCATGTCTGGCCGGAGAGGCCCAAGGCGACGAGCTATTTTGGCTTATTGCAGCAATTTCTTGGGGCGGTGCCGCATATGAAGGAGATGAAGCGGTCGGCCTGCATAGAAGGTGCGCGGATGGCCCTTACCCGTGTGAAGACACATTGGACAGAGATGGATGCCACCGCTGTTGCAACCCAGGGTTCGGATGAAAGCCGGTTACCCGCCGAGCACTATTTTGGGGAAGTTATGCGTGGTGCTCGTGTAATAGAGTCAGTGCTCAAAAAATGTTATGTTCAAATGAACGTTGTATTTTGTAAAACAATGTTATGATGTACTTTTTATACTTATGCGTTCCAAGTATTGAAATATCTCCTATGCGGCCGTTTATGTATACGTTTGTATAACCTGAAAGATGGCAGTCTTTGGCTTCAGCCCCCATGCACAAGGTGCGGGGGTGTTCGCAAAAATAGCGCATTGTCACTCTTAATCCGACGTCTCGGTCCTGTTGAGGAGGTGGTAGCGTAGCAAACAAGGCAACCGGACTATAATGCTTTATCAATTTCACTTAGCCATTGGAGTTCGAGGGTGGGGCTACGATATAGCCCCTGGGGGCACCGCGCTCTTCGAATTTGGGGCGCGTGTGTGCCTGACCGGGAAACGGTCCTTCGTCAAAGAGGGGGAATTCTAAACATTCCGGTGGTCGATCGAGTGGTTGACCAGTCTCTCGCTGTATCATGACAGTCAGTTTTCGGCTTTCTCTACTGAGGTGCTTCGCCCAGCCGAACTGGGGCACAATCGCAGTAGTTCTCCTGGTGCCGCATTAGCCGATGATACGGAACGTAAGGCAGCAAAACACAGGAGCCGGGCAAACCCAACATTTGACTAAAGACATGATTCAGAGCTGATGCATATAAGGCCTAACTCGAGACGCCGAACACTCCCTAAGGTGTTCGGTCTTTATAATGGTGGGCAGAACAATACCCTAAGCCCCTAGTGTCCAGGTACGGGCAATGTCCTCTGACGCGGCCGATGCCAAAACGTCAGGCTCCACTCTGGTTATAATGAGAAACCAGGGGATTATAACAACAAGAGACAGTAAAAAAGGTTTACGCAGGGTCTTAATCTGAAAAGAATCCTTGCGACGGGTCCCTACTGCACGTCTGCGCCTGTGTCTCCGTTGTGCCGTTATCCTGGACGGGTGTGCACGTTGTTCATCTGTAAAAAGAGAGGAACTTAGTTTGAAAGGAAATCGTGCGAAAAAAAGGTATATGAAAAATATTAATAAATAAGTAAAGCGGAGTCTATATGAGCTCTTTGTTGCTTATATGCACAGCCCCTTGTGAAGGGGTGTGCGGCTAGGGAGCCCCTAGCTTATTTATGCCGGACTCGTCTAGCCGTGTCCGGGGTCTTTAAATGACCCTTGCAATGAAATGATGCCACGTGGACTGGGCATTTTAAGTGTAAGAGACGCGTAATGTGGTATGGCGTTGAAGCGGACAAAAGCTTCACGTCCCAATAGTGCTTGATAGCTACTTTTGAACGGGGCGACATGAAAGATTAATTTTTCGCGTCGGAAGTTGTTCGGTGACCCGAACACAACTTCTAGTAATAAGGAGCCTGCGCATTTGGCGTAAGGGCCTGGCGTCACTCCTTTAAAGGAAGTGCGGCTATGTCGAAGTTTAGTACGGTCTATCCCCAACTTGCGGATTGTGTTTGGATATAGCAGGTTTAGATCGCTGCCTCCGTCCATCAGGACTTGTGTAAATCGTAGTCCGTCGATTATAGGATCCAATATCAGAGCAGTCCATCCTACATTCCGGACACTTCTGGTATAATCCATTTGGTCAAAAGTTATTGGTTTTGACATCCAATCTCGACGTTCCGCTGGGGTGGACCGTGCGGGACCCGTCTTAGCGGGTGCCGCATTTTTCCGTATTATCACATGAAGTGAGTTTACTGCTTTGACTTCTTGTGGGAAAGTCTTTTGTTTTCCGGTGCTCTGCTGGTGGGGTTTATCATCATCCTCGCTTGATGCGTCGAGCCCCTTGTGTTCGGCGTTTAATCGGCCGGACTGTTTGAAAACCCAACAATCTCGGTGGGTGTGGTTTGCAGGCCTTCCGGGGGTACTGTGGATTTGACATATCCGACCCAAGATTTTGTTTAAGTTGGATAGCTCATCACTGTTGTCCGTAAGAGGCAGTGTTTTGTTGTTTGGCCGCGAGCTTTTGAATCCGGCGTTGACCACCGTGTTCTTTGGGCTTTTCTCTTTATTCCAGCGCTGATCTTTTTTGCGCCGTGATTTTCCGTTTCCAGCTCTGATCTAGGATGTACTTGGATCGCTGGTGCTGCATCTTGCCAGCCAGCTATCTTCCCCCGCACAAAAGCGGGTCATGAGGCCTGTTAGCGCGGACATTGTCCTCGGCTTCTCTTGGCCGAGGTGCCTGGCGAGCCATTCGTATCGGACGTTGTGTTTAAAAGCTGCTAAGGCCTCGTCGTCCGGACAGTCGACTATTTGGTTCTTTTTAGTAAGGAACCGGTTCCAGAATTTGCGCGCTGACTCTCCGGGCTGTTGAGTTATATGACTTAAATCATCTGCATCCGGAGGGCGGACATAAGTCCCTTGAAAATTTGCTCTAAACGCGTCCTCAAGCTCTTTCCAACTTCCAACAGTGTTTTCTGGGAGGCTTTTGAGCCAATGACGGGCTGGCCCTTTGAGCTTGAGGGGTAAATATTTTATGGCGTGGAGATCGTCTCCTCTAGCCATGTGTATGTGTAGTATATAATCCTCTATCTAGACTCCAGGGTCTGTTGTTCCATCGTAGGCCTCTATGTTTATGGGTTTAAACCCTGCTGGGAATTCATGATCCAGCACCTCATTGGTGAAACATAGTGGGTGTGCGGCGCCCCTGTATTTGGGTGTACCGCTGTCTTCGGACACTTGGCGTGTTGTGTTGCTTCCTGGGGCCCTCTTCTTTGGCCCGTAAATGGACCTGGCTGGGCCATCTATTTTTCCAGGGTCATTAGTCGGCCTGTGTGCGGCGCCGCTTTTAGATTTTGGCTTATCATCTGGTCGTCTATCCGACCAGGCGGCCTCTTTGTTTTTTGACTGTGGGGGCTCTATGGCCTCCTCGTCAAATTCTGGCAGTAGCTTGCGCTTCGGGTAGCTCTTTGATTGATGGCCATTGCCGTATTTGTCGTCGGTTTTGAGCACTTTGCTCCACCTCATTCTGAGTATATCTTCCGCTGTTCTGAGCTTCCGCTTTTCCTTCTTCAAACTTCTTGCTGTGGCGACGAGTCTTTTCCGAAGGTTTTTATTCTCCGGCGGTGTGTCCGGCGTGAGCTCGATTGGACTGTTGGTTTCGCCGGGCATGGATTGATTATCCAATTTGTCCTATTCGGACGGTTGCTTGTCTGCATGTTCGTCGTCCACTGTTTTGCCCTGCTCTATTGCTTGGTCATGAGGAGCGTTGTTGTTGTCGAGGCGGGACTTAGGGCGGCGTCTACGTCGCCGTTTTGGTTGTTTATCAGCGGGATTATCCTTTGTCGCATTCCGTTGGTCCTCGTTATCGCTTCCTTTTGGGGTATCCACCATGTATACGTCATGTGTTGGGGTGGTCTTCCAGTGCCCTATAGGCGCTGGTTCTTGATCGTCTCCGGCATCGTCGTCCATACCGTCGATGTCTTCGGAGTCATAGTCTAGCATGTCTGTTAGATCGTCGACAGTGGCTACAAAGTGGGTGGTGGGTGGGCTTTGAATTTCTTCATCGTCCGCATCCCAACCATCCTGGCCATAATCCGGCCAGGGCTCTCCGGATAGCGAGAGATGTTTTAGCGAATTTAGGATGTCGCCAAAGGGCGAGTGCTGAAAGATGTCCGCCGCGGTGAACTCCATGATCGGCGCCCAATCGGATTCGATTGGCAGGGGCGCAGGAGGTTCAGAGTCCGGTAGGGAGTCCGGCACCTCGGAGTCACAGGCTTTATAGGGGACAAGGTTGGAGTTCGGCTCCATCGCTGCGGAAGTTGCAGCCCCCGAGGCGGTGTCCAACCACTGGCCCTCGATCTAGGAGATCGGCTCCGGACTAAGGGCCGGAGCGGATTCGTGTGCGGCCACCAAGGCACTGTCCGGCGGCAGAACTAGATCATGCCCATTGTGACAGTGCGGCACGCTCGGCTGTGGCTCGAGCCTGTCAAGGATCGAGTCCCCGCGGATGTCGGCCGTGAAGTTTAGCCTTCCGAACCTGACCTGATGGCCAGGGGCGTAGCTTTCGATCTGCTCCAGATGGCCAAGTGAGTTGGCCCGCAGTGCAAAGCCGCCAAATACGAAGATCTGTCTGGGGAGAAAAGTCTCACCCTGGACGGCGTTGTTGATTGAAGAAGCCATCGAGCCTATCGGTGACGACACAGAGGAACTCTCAATGAAAGCACCAATGTCGGTGTCAAAACCGGCGGATCTCGGGTAGTGGGTCCCGAACTGTGTGTCTAGGCGGATGGTAACAGGAGACAAGGGACACGACGTTTTACCTAGGTTCGGGCCCTCTTGATGGAGGTAAAACCCTACGTCCTGCTTGATTAATATTGATGATGTGTATTACAAGAGTGGATCTACCACGAGATCAAGGAGGCTAAACCCTAGAAGCTAGCCTATGGTATGATTGTTGTAATGGAGGTTATGTCCTACGGACTAAAGCCCTCCGGTTTATATAGACACCGGAGAGGGCTAGGGTTACACAGAGTCGGCTACAATGGTAGGAGATCTACATATCCGTATCGCCAAGCTTGCCTTCCACGCCAAGGAAAGTCCCATCCGGACACGGGACGGAGTCTTCAAACTTGTATCTTCGTAGTCTTGGAGTCCGGCGGACGATGATAGTCCGGCTGTCCGGACACCCCCTAGTCCAGGACTCCCTCAGCTGCAAAGAAGAAGAAGCCATCTACCGCTCCACCTGCACCTTCAAGTCAAGAAGCCCCTCGTATTATCTTCCCAAGCAGCATGACTGGCTCGAAGCCAAAGGTCTCCACAACTGCTTCAGAACAGAAGAAGACGAGGGCTGCCGAGGCTGAAGCCAGAAAGAGGAAGCATACTGAAGCCTCTGATGCTGCTCCCTCCAAGAAGAAGCGCAAGACCAAGAAGACTAGGGCTGCTCCCACAGAGCCCTTAGTTGTTGAACCCATTTCAGTGGTTCTCCCTGCGTCAGAACATCAAGAAAGAAGGATGATAGTTCATGAGCCTGCTTCCACAGAGGCTCATGAAGCTGAAGATATTCCAGCAGCTGAACCCACTGCTGCTGAAGACATTGGTCAAGACGACAATGTTGAAGATGATGAAGTTCTTCCTCAGATCGAACACAATGTGGTATCATCGCCTGTTCTTACGAACAGCGAACTCATCAGCATTGGTCGTCCTCTGACGCCAACTGCTCAGGATGCATCGTGGGCTGATCACCCATAGCAACAAGACTCCCCAAGTACTCCCCAACACCAACAACAAGCTACACCACCCGTGCAAGAAGAAGATGAAGACTTTGAGGCCCAGCCAACTCCATCTACGAAGGTGTTGCCAGCATTTCGCAGGCTTCGCAAAGGACAAAGGCCTCAAGTCCCTCTGTCGAGCATTCCAGAAGGAGAAGTGCAACGCCAACCTGTTGCACGTCAAGTATTTTCTGAACCCACTCCAACTGTGAATGTCTCCATGTCTGAAGCCCAAGCTGCTGAAGACAATCCGACTGCATTAGCCGATGAAAGACAAGAAGACGTACGTTCCCCACTCCCCAGTGAATGAATAAGCTGTTCCTGATGTGAACGAGCCAGTGCCCGACCCTCCTGTTCATCAAGTGGAGGTTGAAAATGTTGAAGCTGCCACCACCAACGCCAATGAAGCCAATGACGTAGTCATGGTAGAAGCTAATGTGGAGCTTGAACCAACCAGTGTGCCTAAAGCTAATGAGGCCACTGCTCCTGATGCACCTGTTGTGCAGCCTGAAGCCTCAGCTGTTGCCACTGCTCCTGTTCCGCCACCAAGGCCCCATACAATTGAGCAAGCATACAGTCATGGTTAGCTAACCACTGTTCGATGGCCCATTCTCGTACCTCCGCCTACTGCCTCTGGACCTCAATTTGATTATCATGTTGAGCATAGGCCTCAGGTCCAGAAACCAAAGCCAAGACTGCCAAGGTTTCCAGGTACTGCAAACTCACCAGGGTCCTTCAATGCTAATGGATTCAAAAGCCACAATACCTTCTTTGACAACGTCAAGAACCCCTGCTCAAAGCCGAGAATATCATCTGATCGGTTCTGGAGCTATCAGCAGAGAAGCTATTACTCCTACGTTCTATATGATCAAGGGCGCATTTTCCCTCATATGTGCCTCGACACTGAAGCCATTGCTGGACTGCTGTGCTTAGAAGAAGCACTTGATTGCTTTCATGATGCTGGTCTGCTCAACTTTGTGACAGACAAAGAACACTGGAATGAAGAACTATTGCTTCAATTCTATGCTACTCTACACATTCGCGGCTACAACAGAGATATCAAGACATGGGTTCTCGAGTGGATGACCGGAAATGTTCATCATGAAGCCAAAGCTCTGGATATCATTGAGCTTACTGGCCTAGCCACTCCAGGAGAGCTATATGAACCTGACTGTCAACTACACCGCAATGCATTGGAGAGCATCTTCCATAAGCCAGAACCCAACATGAGCCAGATGTTGAGCATGATGAAGCCTTTGCCATCTGATGCTGAATATCCAACAGAGTTCTTTGTTGAAGACCTTGAGTATCTGCCACGCACAATATATCATATTATCAGGCGAACTCTATGGCCTATCAAAGGACATTCATCAGTGGCCAAGCTTGAAGGAGCTATGAAGACTTTGGTCTTCTACATTCTCAATGGCATCAGCTTCAATACTCAAGAATTCTTCATCAGGCAACTTGCTGCTTCTGGATCTGACCTTTTTGGTCTGAAGTTCTATGCTCCATGGGTCATGCGCCTCATCAAGCGACACTCTTCTGTCAACTATCAACCCTCTGCTCGCAATCATCTGATCTTTTTACCAGAGGTTGATATGTCAGTTGAAGCCATATACTCTGACCCTGCAAAGAAGCCTCTTTGTCTTCAGAATGTCGAGCACCAAATCTTCACTCAACCCATTGAAGGCGTCCAAGCTGCAACACAAATCTATCCAATGGCTGGAAATACTCGTCTGCCTCATCGTGCGCCTACTGAAGCCACTGAAAGCACCATTGCCCAAAGGCCTCGGAAGCGGTCTCGCGTTCTCAATGACCGAGAACTTCTTGTGGCCCTTCATCAGAAACAGGATAAGCATCACTATTGGCTCAAGAGATAGATGCAAAGCCTCTTGGTGGATGTTAATCGCATTCAAAACCTTGCCACCAAGAATGCATTTGTTGCTCATGAAACTTGCCGGAGATCATGGAAGAGTTTGACCCTGCTCAGTGCTGAAGCAGATCTTCAAGACGATGGCTTCAATGAAAGATTCTAGTTTGACTCCACTCCTCCCCGGACTGCTGTCCTACATCGAACTCCATCCCTTGAAGACTCTGACTATTCTTCCTCCGCGGCAACAATGAATGCCAGAGTGATCGATGATGAAGATGATGCTACTTCACCGCCTCCTACTACTGCACGCATCGACACTGCACCAAGTACGTCTGCACCGCCAACCAACGACGACAACCCTGCTGCTTCACCTACTCATGAAGACGAGTAGATGCTCTATGTCTTCAAACCTTTTTGGTCCTTACTGACAAAAGGGGGAGAAGCGTATGAGTTGATAGTCTTCAAGCGGGTTCATATGGGCGGTTGCATTATATTTTGCCTCGTGCTTACAACTCTTGCTTTTGAAACATTTGGTTCTTTGAGTTGTAACACTTAAACTTGATGGTCGTCTGCTACTTATTTGCTTTACTGTGATGTGATGATAAATTCCGCATGTGCGATGATAACTTCCGCACTTAGATCATTCTGCAGACGTCCATTTTTCATTATGCATGTCATTCTATTTGCTATATCATTTCATGCATAATGAATTATCTTCATAAGTTGAAGAGGATCTCCACAAGTATAACCTGCCATGTGCATTTGCATTCCAAAAGCAAATTACTTATATGCACATCTTCAGGGGGAGCCATTGCTACTTATGAAGACAATTCCCTATCCTTACAATTTCACATACTTTATCCCCGTTGAAAACTTCAACTAGTTTGTCATCAATCACCAAAAAGGGGGAGATTGTAAGTGCATCTAGTGCCACCCCTAGTTGGTTTTGGAGTATTGACGACAAAGTTGGTTGAGGGACTAATGCGTTTGTGAGAATTGCAGGATAACGCAGGTAGTGTCCCTCATTGATTCGGTTTACCTACCGGAGATGACCCCTAAAAATGTATGAAGACATTGAAGACAATGGTGGTATGAGAAGATATTCATATTGAAGACTATGACATGAGAAGACATTGCATGAAGACTATGGAGCGCGAAGACTGTGTGGTTTCGTTGTTTCCTTTTCTTCTTTGTTGAGTCATAGGAACCACCGTACTGTTAAGTGGGGTCCAAGTGAACTAAGTCAGAGTGACTGAAGTGATGCTCAACCCAAATCCTATGTCTTTGAGCAAAGACAATGAGAGCAAATCTTATCCAGAGCTGGTGAGTCAGCTTTGCTTGTAGCCCAAGTAAAGTTGCCGTGTGTGTTTGAAATCTGACCGTTGGAACACGTGTCAGTTCCTTAGTGACCTAGGGTCATTTCGGACAAATCAGGTCGGGTTGCCTTGTGGCTATAAATAGCCCACCCCCTACACCATAAATTGGTGGCTACTCAGAGTTTGTGCACGGCTTTTGTCGTTTGAGAGCAACCCACCTCGAAGTCTTTGAGAGAGAGAAATCCTTGCGAGGACAAAGCCCAAACACCCAGAGCCAAAGAGTGTTAGGCATCACTGAAGTCTTTCTGTCTGTGTGACCTGAAGACTTATTACACTTGAGGACTGTGAATCCTCCAGCCGGTTAGGCGTCGCATTCTGAGCATCCAAGAGTCATTGTGGATTGCCGATGAACGAAGTCTGTGAAGGTTTGGAAGTCTACCTTGAAGACTTACCAGAGTGATTGGGCGAGGACTGGGTGTCCTTAGCTCAAGGGGAATAAGGTGAAGACACAGTCTTCTGAGTTAAATCTCAGCCTCCCTAACCAGACGTATAGTTGTCACAGCAACTGGAACTGGTCCAACAAATCCTGTGTCTTCAACAAGCAACTGGTTCTATCCCTTTCAATCCTTTACTTAAGTTTGTCGTCGTGAAGTCATTGCCTATCTGTCATACCTATTTGACTTCATTGCTTGACTACTATCGGTGATTGGCTTCATACTATCTTCCATCCTGATCCTTACTACTTAGCTGCTATTAGTCCTGTACGTTCACATCATTGCATACCTGACTATGGTTTGCTTATGGTAGTTTATCTTCCGCTGCATATCAATTAGGGCATTTCGATTGTTTGTCTTCGAAACTTCCAAGTTTTGAAGACTTTCATAAAAATCGCCTATTCACCCCCCTCTAGTCGATACTAGCACTTTCACGTGCATGCTCCTAGGGGGATAGATTGGTAGGAAAAGACCATCGCTCGTCCCCGACCACCACCCATAAGGATGCACAAGCCAGGTACACTTAATGTTTCAAATTTGTTACACAACTTTAACCATACATGCATGCTACGGGACTTGCCAACTTCAACACAAGCATTTCTCAAATTCACAATTACTC
Source organism: Triticum timopheevii (assembly GCA_963921465.1). Classification (NCBI taxonomy): domain Eukaryota; kingdom Viridiplantae; phylum Streptophyta; class Magnoliopsida; order Poales; family Poaceae; genus Triticum; species Triticum timopheevii. The sequence goes on along the minus strand of OY997262.1, from coordinate 251,059,350 downwards.
AACTAGCACGACTTTGATATTATCACCTCTATATCTCAAAACAATTATCAAGCATCAAACTTATCTTAGTATTCAACGCACTCAAAAGAAAGTTTCACATATCTTGAATACCAAGTATATTCATATTAAGCAAATTACCATGCTATTAACGACTCTCAAAATAATCTAAGTGAAGCATGAGAGTTCATCTATTTCTTCAAAATAAAACTACCACCATGCTCTAAAAGATATAAGTGAAGTACTAGAGCAAAAATTATCACGCTCAAAAGATATAAGTGAAGTACATAGAGTATTCTAGCAAATTCCAATTTGTGTAAGGCTCTCTCTCATTAAAGAATTTCAGATCTTGATACTTATTCAAACATCAAGCAAAGCTAAATAAAACTACATTGCAAGGATAGCACAACTCATGTGAAGAAGCAAAAACTTAGGCTCAACCAATACTAACCGATAGTTGTTGAAGAAGAAAGGTGGGATGCCTACCGGGGGCATCCCCAAGCTTAGATTCTTGAGACTTCTTGAAATATTATCTTGGGGTGCCTTGGGCATCCCCAAGCTTGAGCTTTTGTGTCTCCTTAATTCCTCTCATATCATGGTTTCTCTTTTTATCAAAAGCTTCATTCACAACAAACTCAACAAGAACTCGTGAGATAGGTTAGTATAAACCAATGCAAAACCTTATCATATTATACTGTAGAAAATCACTTAAATTATTATTCAACATTTCATACTAAATGCCTCTGTATATTTAATACTCCTATCCTCAAATAGAATCATTAAACAAGCAAACATACGCAAACAATGCAACCATAACAGCAATCTGCCAAAACAGTACAGATTGTAAAGAATGCAAGAGTATCAATACTTCCGTGACTCCAAAAATCATGAACTAAAATTCCCACTGTAATAAATTTATCATATCTCAATATGCAAAAAGATTCAACGTTAGACCATGCTCTGACTTTTCTAGGGAATTTTTGCAACAGTGGTAAACTTTCTGTTTTCAAACAGCAACATGCAAACTAGGAAAATAAGCATGGCAAAGGCTATCCTTGACTTCTTTATTATAACTAAATATGCAAAACACAATTATAACTAACAGCAAGCACGAACTAACAAAATAAATTGACGCTCCAAGCAAAACACATATCATGTGGCGAATAAAAATATAGCTCCAAGTAAAGTTACCGATGAATGAAGATGAAAGAAGGGATGCCTTCCGGGGCATCCCCAAGCTTAGTTGCTTGGTTGTCCTTGAATATTACCTTGGGGTGCCTTGGGCATCCCCAAGTTTAGGCTCTTTCCACTCCTTATTCCATTATCCATCCAATCGTTACCCAAAACTTGAAAACTTCAACCACACAAAACTCAAAACAAAACTCGTAAGCTCCGTTAGTATAAGAAAATAAAACACCACTTAGGTACTGTAATGAACTCATTCTAAATTCATATTGGTGTAATATCTACTGTACTCCAACTTATCTATGGTTCATACCCTTCAATACTACTCATAGATTCATCAAAATAAGCAAACAACACATAGAAAACAGAATCTGTCAAAAACAGAACAGTCTGTAGTAATCTGTATAAAACGTATACTTCTGGAAACCCAAATTATGAAATAAATTGCTGGACCTGAGTAATTTTTCTATTAATCATCTGCAAAAATAATCAACCTAAAATCACTCTCCAGTAAAAAATAGCAGCTAATCTCGTGAGCTCTAAAGTTTCTGTTTTTCACAGCAAGATCACATAAACTTCACCCAAGTCTTCCCAAAGGTTCTACTTGGCACTTTATTGAAACAAAAGCTATAAAACATGATTACTACAGTAGCATAATCATGTGGACACACAAAAACAGTAAGGATAAATATTGGGTTGTCTCCCAACAAGTGCTTTTCTTTAATGCCTTTTAGCTAGGCATGATGATGACAATGATGCTCAGATAAAAGATAAGAATTGAAACATAACGGGAGCATCATGAAGCATATGACTAGCACATTTAAGTCTAAACCACTTCCTATGCATATGGATTTTGTGAGCAAACAACTTATGGGAACAATAATCAACTAGCATAGGAAGGTAACACAAGCATAGTTTCAAAAATTTAAGCACATATGGAGGAAACTTGACATTATTGCAATTCCTACAAGCATATGTTCCTCCCTCATAATAATTTTCAGTAGCATCATGAATGAATTCAACAATATAACCAGCACCTAAAGCATTCTTTTCATCATCTACAAGCATAGAAAATTTTCTACTCTCCACACAAGCAAACTTCTTCTTTATGGCATACGTATCATCACAATAATCATCATAGATAGGAGGCATGCTTTCATCATCGTAAATTTGCTCATCAAAACTTGGGAGACAAAAAATATCTTCTTCATCAAACATAGCTTCCCCAAGCTTTTGGCTTAGCATATCATTAGCATCATGGATATTCAAGGAATTCATACTAACAACATTGCAATCATGCTCATCATTTAAAAACATTCTATAGATTTCTTCTTCTAGCACTTGAGCACAATTTTCCTTTTCATCATACTCACGAAAGATATTAAAAAGGTGAAGCGTTTGAGACAAACTTAATTCCATTTTTTTGTAATTTTATTTTATAAACTAGACTAGTGCTAAAACAAGAAACAAAAAGATTCAATTGCAAGATCTAAAGATATACCTTCACTTACCTAGTCTCCCCGGCAACGGCGCCAGAAAAAAGCTTGATGTCTACTACACAACCTTCTTCTTGTAGACGTTGTTGGGCCTGCAAGTGCACAGGTTTGTAGGACAGTAGCAAATTTCCCTCATGTGGATGACCTAAGGTTTATCAATCCGTAGGAGGCGTAGGAGGAAGATGGTCTCTCAAACAACCCTGCAACCAAATAACAAAAAGTCTCTTGTGTCCCCAACACACCCAATACAATGGTAAATTGTATAGGTGCACTAGTTCGGTGAAGAGATGGTCATACAAGTGCAAAATAGATAGTAGATATAGGTTTTTGTAATCTGAAATAATAAAAACAGCAAGGTAGCGAGCGGTAAAAGTGAGCGTAAACGGTATTGCAATGGTAGGAAACAAGGCCTAGGGTTCATACTTTCACTAGTGTAAGTTCTCTCAACAATAATAACATAGAGAGAACATATGACAATCCCTCAACATGCAACAAAGAGTCACTCTGAAGCCACTAATAGCGGAGAACAAACATAGAGATTATGGTCGGGTACGAAACCACGACAAAGCTATTCTTTCGGATCGATCTATAGAAGAGTTCGTACTAGAATAACACCTTAAGATACAAATCAACCAAAACCCTAATGTCACCTAGATACTCCATTGTCACCTCAAGTATCCGTGGGCATGATTATACGATATGCATCACACAATCTCAGATTCATCCAACCAACATAAAAGTACTTCAAAGAGTGCCCCAAAGCTATTACCGGAGAGTCAAGAACGTGTGCCAACCCCTATGCATAGGTTCCCAAGTGTCACGAAACCCGCAAGTTGATCACCAAAACATACATCAAGTGGATCAATATAATAACCCATTGTCACCACGGTTATCCCACGCAAGACATACATCAAGTGTTCATAAAAGACTCGATCCAATAAGATAACTTCAAAAGGGGAAACTCAATTCATCACAAGAGAGTAGAGGGGGAGAAACATCATAAGATCCAACTACAATAGCAAAGCTCGGGATACATCAAGATCGTGCCATAGAGGAACACGAGAGAGAACACGAGAGAGAGAGATCAAACACATAGCTACTGGTACATACCCTCAGCCCCGAGGGTGAACTACTCCCTCCTTGTCATGGATAGTGCCGGGATGATGAAGATGGCCACTGGTGATGGGATCCCCCTCCGGCAGGGTGCCGAAACAGGGTCCCGATTGGTTTTTGGTGGCTACAGAGGCTTGCGGCGGCGGAAATCCCGATCTATCTTCTGTTCTGGAAGTTTTAGGGTACGTAGGTATATATGGGTGCAGGGAGAACGTCGGTGGAGCTACGGGGGCCCCACGAGGCAGGGGGACGCACCCAGGGGGGAGGGCGCGCCCCCACCCTCGTGAGCACCTCCCGTATCTTCTGACGTGGGTTCCAAGTCCATCAGGTGGGTTTCCTACCAAAAACAACTTCTCCAGTTGATTTCATTCCGTTTTGACTCCGTCTGATATTCCTTTTCCTCAAAACACTGAAATAGGCATAAAACAGCAAATCTGGGCTGGGCCTCCGGTTAATAGGTTAGTCCCAAAAATAATATAAAAGTGGATACTAAAGCCCAATATTGCCTAAAACAGTAGATAAAGTAGCATGGAGCAATCAAAAATTATAGATACATTGGAGACGTATCAGGGACGCGCTTCTCTGAAATGGGGGAAAGTTATGAACTTATCACCCGTTTAAAATTTCGGACATAGTGTCGGTTGGGGATAGGACGGTAATATTGCATCTCCCAAATATTTGCCGGTAACTATTTCGGGCGAGGAGAGGGTGTTTTGCTGCCCACGGTTGGCGCCCACGGTGTATGAACGGGGCTAACAGGTAGGGCGGTTGTGTCACATGTGATGGAAGTTACACATCTGCCCCTATTTAAAATATTAGCCTACATCGATTTAGGACGAGGAGAGTTTGTTTTGCCGCCCACCGTGTATGAATGGGGAAATGGAGGAAGAGACACATGTCTTTCGGACAAGCTTGAATCAAATGTGTTTTGCCGCCCACGTTTGGCGCCCACCGTGTCTGAATGGGCTCAGAGGCCGCCGTGTCATGTCTGATTGAAGTTACTAGTCTACCCCTATCGACAGCAGTGTAAATCCGGTCGATAAGGATGTCAAGTGTGAGGGGTAGACATTAATTTCCATCTTGCAAACACTTGCTTCGGGCAGCCCACAAATTATAGTGGGTGTTTAGCTGCTTCGTTCAAAACTTGGGAGAATTAGCATTCACGTTTGCCCTGGGACCTGGCAAACTAAATTCAAATCCAATTTGTATTCGATTACGAATATCCACAGATAATTATATGTTTTGTTATTTATTTCTTCAACACCACAACAAAGATTTATTCCACCTTTATATATGATTATGATTTAGAAATGCCGTGATCTTCGAATTCAGTAGGTTGGATACACTCTGCTTCAAACAGTTATTTCATCCAATACAATATGCTCACATGAAAAACAGTTCACCTTATGTCAATCATACAAGTACTGAGGATTACCTCGCCTAAAAAATTCGGATCATTACAACACATGGACAACATGGAATTCCGGACAACATAGGGGGTCTTGCAACATAATCCATTCAGAGACATGACACAACATGCAAGTACAATAATCTAATGACAATTTCAACTGGTATCTAAAGAAGAACCGGGATTACCTTGGGCTTCAGATAGAAGAAACAGCAGGACCTCCTACGTCTTCAAATGCAACATTCCTACTTCCTCCAATTTTTGGGTTGCTTGCATAATGCGTGCCGCTAATTCCGTAAGTTCCAGCCTCAAGATAAAGATTACCTCATTCATGGCAGCCACACCATCTCTTTCTGCCTCTAGTAGAGCCTCAGGCACTATAATATCTGTGCTCAGACTGCTCTCGGGCGGTGTTGCCTCTGAACTGCTACCATCTGGTAACATGGATGGCGCACTGCTTCCACGAATAGATTCTGGGGTTGTACATTGTGTCCTAGTGTGAACGGCATCCTGAAAGTTTTCCGCTGGACATAAGTAAGAGATAGTTATCGTATGATCCAGGCAGTAAGCTTACATGGTAAACGACGGACGAATTATTGCCGAGCATGGCAAACTATATTTAAATGGTTCGAAGCAGCATCAGCCGAAAAGAAATTAAAATGGTAAGATGAAACTAGGGATGTAAGTGGCAAATAAATGACATCCGCCAGTCCCATCTTGTTAGTTTTTGCTACCTCCCTAGTTCATTTTCCTCAAAAAAAAACTCTTTTGAACTATCATACCACTAGTGGACTTTAATCGGGATTAAATGGGACCCGGTTGACATCCCTAGTTGAAAGGGAGTGTACAACCGCTATATTTAAGTTGCCAAGGCATCTAAGCAGTTGAAATAATCTGAGAAAGCACTTAATAGTGTGGCCTCATATAAACTACAAAGACAATCTTGTGATGAAGTTGAGAGGAAAAGTTAAGGACTCAAATGAAATAGGCATGCATTTCTTTACGATAGTACAACAGGCACTGCCGGCATATTGGCCAACTCAGGTATAGCGTAACAACAAACAAGCATTCGAATCAAGCAATACAGCAAAGCGGACAACTGAACTATTTGTAATTCGGTAGTATTACACGTTGAGGGCACAAGCCAAGAAAGCAGCCCACTCGCATTACATTTCACATGTACTAAAACACATTGGCTTACCATATGTTGTTGTGAAGCCTAGCTGCTTTTGCAATGTTCTTTGAACATATCGTCAGCATCCCGTGGTTGCAAATCTAGTTGTTGTAGTTTATTCTGCACCATCTATTTAGGTAAAATTAATTTTAATCGCATGCACTGGTCCGAATTGATCATCAATGGTTCATCTAAACTAATGAAAGAAGGGTGTGTGCATACACGACAATATATCTGCTTCCCTGTATTTTTATGCTTGTTCGAGGTGCCAGCCCCAAAAGAACAAATATTTTGCTTGATGGGGTTGGCAGCTCCATAATTAATAGAAGCATCAAATTATTCATGCAACTTGGGATGATCAAGAACACACAAACAAGTAATGAACAGAGGCTCGGAGCAGTGAGGCGGATCTGTTGCCACGGACGAGGGCTTGTATGAAGGGCCAGCGAAGGGGCAGACGAGGGAGTCAGTGAAGGGCCTACGCTGTGGTGGACGAGGGCACCGGTTAAGCAGATCCGGTGTGGTGGACCATGATGGCGATCAAGGAGATCTGGAGCGGTGGACAAGCCAGTCGCTGAAGCGGCTCTAGTGAAGTGGTGAGTTGGCAGTTGGGGGTTCCAAGGTGCGGAAGGTAGATCCGGCGGGGTGTGAGGTCCATCGCTGCAGCGGAGGACTAGATTCAATGGCTTGCCGTGGTTGGGGTGGTCGGGGAGGGGAAGGGGAGGGGCTCTGGGGAAGAATGTTGGGGGCAAAGAGGGGAAAACAATGGATTTACCAAAGCAGCCCTTTTCCGTTCATGTGGCAGGGGTAAAACGGGAATATCACAGGGCTAAACTTTCAGGCGCGTGATATTTCAATGTGAGCGGGAAGTTTGAAAGCTTTTGGAGCCTAAAATTATAAATATTCTGCTCTCGTACGGCCGACTATGATATCATGGCCGACAATTTGTTTGTTTTGCACGCAAAAAAAATGTGCAAGTTTTGAAAACCTATGTCTCCAACTCGAAACTTAGATTGTCCATTCAATTCAAATATGGATCATTGAGCTACTACAAGCAAATACCACATACGGTCCAATTCAAATGAAATTCCAAATGTGTTCATCCTAAATATGATGACAAAAGCAAAAATGTGTATGTGTATGAATAAAGTGAATGATTATAAAGTTTGAACATGCCCGTATGTGTATATCTCTAGGTTTGATATATGAATTTGAAATCACGAAATCCCGACTTAAAAAATGTACCTCCATTTAAATGAATTACAAAAGCTAACGATGGAGTCAAATTCCAAAATTCCAATCTTAGTTTTGTAACTCTGGTACATCAAGGTATATCACGCATGTTCAAAAGTATCGTTATCTCATAGTACAAAATGTGAAACAAATTGATCAACCATGAGTGCACAATATCTCAATTACGCTAAAGTCGCTCAAATATAGGCACCTCACTCTTTATATGAAGTCAACCCCCCCCCCCCCCCACCACCACCACACACACACACATAGAGAAGTCGTTCTATCCCCCAGACACCAACACACGAGCACATTAACACCCCTCTCTCTTGTAAAGTCCGGACCCCAACATAGGTCTCTATCACTTTGTCTCTCGGGCATGCACACATCTCTTCCCTCACTCTCTAGGTCTCCCGCTATCTCTCTTACCCAAGCACACACACTATATAGAGTGTATATTTCCCATACACACAAAACGTCGCCCCCAAACATCTATCTCCCTAGTTATGTGGTTCTCGCGCACTCACCTCACACACCACCCCCACTTCAAACAAGCACACTTTGTTTCCTTGTGCACCACTCTCCTCTTTCTATCTCTCCCACATGCGGACCCGCTCCAGCTCCTTCCCTGTATACATATAAGTCGTGACTCTTTGCATAGCTCCCTAATGTATAATCGTTCTCGATTTCGCACATTGTTCTCTACACCATCTATTCTAGATCTCTCATGAAGTCCCTATCACACACACGATGACTCGCTTCCCTTGCGTCTCCATTCATAGGCCAATTTCGGACAACATCAACATTGTCTCCCTATCTGTACACCATTTATGGACACAAACGACCCCTCTCGCCCCCTCTCTTCCTCTCTCTCTCTCTCTCTCCATCGCTAGCTCTCTCTTTCTCTCGCTCTCACACCCCTCTCCCACACACACACTCGATATCTCTTCCAAATAGTCTGATCCCCCCGCCCGCACCCGTGCTATCTCGCTACTACACATGTCACACCATTCCCCCTTCCCTTATACTAGGTTTACATCATCATTGGTCTCTCTACTCCACATACACTCTCTTCCTATCACACACAAACGCGTGCACAAACACACACAGACACGCACAAACACCCATTTATATGGATCCTCATCTCTCCCCATGTCCGCATGTGTATCTCACATGCTCACTCTCTAATTATGTATATGTGTCTCCACGTTACACAACACAAAGCCCCATGTACACGTCTCTCTCTATCCTCCACACACATAGACACAAAGAATCTGTTTCATTGCCTTAGTCTCTAACATATCGCACACGCACTCTCTCTCTCTCTCTCTCTCTCTCTCTCTCTCTCTCTCTCGCAAACACGCTCAACAAGGGTTTCCCCGTGAATAACTTACCGTCTACTCATCAACAGTCATGGCAGTACGACGAACACGAGACATGAAAAAGAATAAATCTACACGTGCTTAGACCACCTAGTATGACTACTAGGACTAGAGCAAGCCAAAAAGCGCGCCGCCGTCACCCCCTCCTTGTCGGCGATGGGAAAATCTTTGTTCTACACGTCGAGAAGTCATTGTGCTAAGGCCCCACATGCCGAGGCGTTGAATAGAATGTAGATGCTAGTTTACGGAAGCAAGTGTCGATAATACGTTTGTATCTCCATACTTATATTTCTTCTTTTATAAAAACCGAGTTGGTGATGATGGTACGTGTGCCATCTTGCAATATAGACCGTCCGATCTATATCTGACGGATGGAAATTAAACTAAAATATACCCGCACCCCTCTCCACGTTTGCAGATAAGGCCTTCCCTCATTCATCCTTATCTCCAACAAACCTCATTGTTGAGCAATTAAGAAAGGAAGCCTCTGGAACAAACTGGCCTGATGGCCGCTGCCGGCGTCGTCAATCCCCATGCCTCCGCTCAGTCCGACCACCAACCACCACCACACCCCACTCCTCTTCACCTTATCTCATATTTCTCGAGATATCATTAGTTTTTACACATATGATTACTCCCGCAAGGGTCAATCACAACAAGTGTTTTTATAAAAAAATGCATCTTGATGTTCCGTGCAATGCACGGATCTTGCTAGTACTCCTACACAAGACTAAGTTGGTGATGCTGGTGTGTCTGCCATCCGTCATTTCTGACCATTAGATCTACATCTAACGATTGTGAGGTAAGTTGTTTCCTTTTCTCACCAACATCCCACTTGTCTACCAATTTGTAGAAAAACCCATAATTAGTATCTTAAAACCAACCACATCCCTCCCCGACCTCACCAAAACAGCCCAAGGAATATATTATATTTGAAACATAATATATCTCTAGTGACATATGTATATGAAAATTAGGGTGTTTTGTACCAAGTTTGTGAATAAGTATTATTCTAATTATGATTCGTTGCAACGGACATGAACATTGCTAGTATTTCCAACCATGCATTTTTTCCTAGTATTCCATAGTTTCGAGTTTTCCATCAAGATATTAGTCACTCATGGTTGATATTTACTTTCAATCATGTACACATATGCACTATGTAACTAGCCTTGCTTATTGGCTTCCAAAGCTTAACTTTCACTCCTACTTACAATATGTAGAGTATTTAACAAAAAACTACCACTTTCAACCAGCCCTAGGAAGAATCTATTGTACAAAAAATAGCAAAAACATACCCAAAATTTCTTAATCCATGCCAAAAACTACTACCTGGTACTCCTACCGATTAGGTTCGTTTAAACCCATTTATGACTGGGTTGGCCCACACGTCCACGCTGATGAGGCAGCTTAAACCAACACATTTTGTTTGACCGTTGACATGAGGGACCCACATTTGACCTTCTATCCTGTTATTCCCCCTCAAATCATTATTTTTCCTGAACATTACTTCAAATAGTATTGATGCATGTTCATCGGTGGCGCCGGTGATGAGCGAGTTGGCCGCCGCTCCGCCGGACGGGCCGGACGCCGCGCTGGCCTCCGCACGGGTTGGCAGGCTGGCCCGAGCGTGACTCACGAGCGAGCAAGCCGCCGCGCTGGCCTTCGCTCGAGCCAGATGGATGGCCTGAGCGTGACGCGCGTGAGCAAGCCACCGCGCTACCGTGCCAACCTAGCTAGCAAACCTTGCAGACAAGCAGCTGGACGGAGCTATCTTGGCTAGCTAGCGGCCGCGAGCGCCGGATGGAGCTGGCATCCGGGCTGCCGCAACATGGGCTCTGCACCGCCGACGGTTTTGACCTTGCCTTCTGCCGGCGGCGGTAGCTGCGTCCCATGGCCGAGGATGGCTAGGTGGACGGGCCAGAGGTAGGAGGTCACTCAAGGATTTTGGTTGGTAAGAGCATGTACAATGGTTGATAAGGTAGTCTTATCTTAAGTCTGCCACGTATGCAAGTGGTAGTAATTTCTTGGCATTTTAGTGGTTTCTTGCATTATTAGGGGTTTCTTGTAAGGAACAATGTACGTACTACTAGCGAAAAAAGGTGATTCTAGGTTGCGTTGTACTCCAACGAGTACTACTAGTGGTCATGGGAGTGTATACCTCGTTTTGTGGGTTCGATCCCGGCAGAACGCACGGCGGCCTTAAAAAAAATAGTACTACCACACTTCACTGCGAGCCAATATTTTACACGGGTAGTTTGAGTTTTGAAGTCAAACGGACGTGCGGCCCCACAATCTGGGTGCACTGGACAGCCTAGCCACGTGAACGGGTTTTCCTTCCTAGCATCCTGTGGCTTCCTTGCAGCTTCCTCATCAGCTAGTAGCATATTTAAACTAGCGCCTCCCAATTAAGCCCGAGGAGCTGGAAAAGCCTGGGGGGGCATTGGGAACTGTGCAATATGGCTCTGTAGCTTGTGGTGTTGCACGCATGGACTTCACTCCATTATCGGCTCTACTATAAAAGAAATTCCTCTTGACGTGTTTTTTTGGAAACGGAGGCAAAAGCTTTGCTTCATCTCATTCATAAAGAAGGAACTACTAACAAAGTTTCACGAGATCCATTACACCTCCACAAATGGAAGCAAAAAGCCTAGTCTCGCTGTATCAAATAACTCAAATGTTCTGCCCCCGCAGACCACAGTAACTGTTGCTGATAAACAGGCTGCTAGTGTGTGCGTGAGAGGAGCGACTGAGTAGGCCAGCTACTCCTACGTGAGAGGAGCGGCTGAATATAGCACTGAGAGTACCCACTAGGCCACTACGCAGGTGTACTTCCCCTGCATTGATAGTACAGCGATGGTTCTAGAGAACAGTAGTACCCTCCACTTCCAACTGTAGCTCCTTGGCCCTGAGATTCAAGAATTCAAAACTGGTGCACTATACTAGACTAGACTAGAAGTACAGTACATCACACTACTAGTTGAGGAAAGTAGTACTAGTACTGCTACAGTAAGAGTACGTACTCCTCTGTCACATAATGTAAGACGTTTTTTGACACTAGTTGGCGTGTACAAAAAATGGCAAAAACATACCCAAAATTTCTTAATCCACGCCAAAAACTACTACCTAGTGCCAAAAATTTCTTACTAGTGCTATTATTTATAGTATAATGCAATCCCATAACGTTCCATAATGCTAGTACTAGTAGTAAATAATAGCCTCACCCCTTCGCTGAGGAACAATCTACAGTTGGAAGGGACGAGGCCCTGCGGTTACTACGCTCTTATCTCCTCCTCGCCAGTTCCCCTTCCCCCGAAGAGAAGGCAGTTCGTCGCTGCTCCCATGGATTTGCCAGGCGGTTCTCCTCCTCGTCGGGGCTGGGAGACCTTGGACGACGATCCTCTGGGAGAAATCGCACGCCGCTCTGACGTCCTCACCGCCGCAAGACTCGGTGCTTCCTGCACCAACTTTTTCAAGACGCTGCTTAAACAGGCTTGGGAAAAGGCCATGCTTGTTGGTCTTCCATGCGTCCTAGAGGAGAAGGTTCTTCTATGGGACAATCCTTCGAACAGTCCACCGCTCCCTGGCCATGGTTGCACGTTGACTCCGCTAGAGTTGTCGACGTTGAGAGGTAGTCGGATTTTGTCCGATGAGCAGGTCAGTAATGGAGTTTGATCATGTAGTACTTAGTTATTCCATTTCCATCCCGTAATTTCTCCGCTGCCAACCGTCTTATATATAGGTCTGGGTCGGTGCCAACGAAGATTGGCTTGCATACCTCAGGCCGGATACCACCATCATTTTGCACAACATCCACAGCAGTGCGGCCGTTCCGGTAGACCCCTTCTCTACCATTGGGATCGGCCTTCCAGACTGGCTAGGCTTGAATACGTATGATGATGCCTACATGAGATTGAATAAGATAGCAATTGCGGACCCGCCGACAAAGCGACGCGGCTACGACGATTACTATCTCATCATTGTGTTCGACATAAGGATTGCCATCAATGCAAGAGGCAGTAACGGCAGAGGTTGGCGCATGTTGGCGGCGGCAGATTTGCACCCCTACACATTCGAAGACGCCGTGCGCCATCTAGGCCGCATCTTCGTGGTGACAAGCCAGGGGACTTGTTTCATCTGGTTGCCATCCTATGGTACGGGAGATTACAGATGGAATGCACAAACCATCATTTGCATCCCTAACGGTACTCCTTTATTTTGCAGGGACCAGTCATTCCCCTATCAAAATAAGATCGCCGATCCTGGATGTGCATTTGCATCCGCGATTCTGTCTAACCTGGAACCTTGTAGCTGACTTTGGCATATTGGGATCAACAATCTTAGCAGAGTTACCCATGGTACCACTGATGTGCAACATGGTCACACAATCTACCACGATCGGACCGTCACCAACTACCCAGGTATTCCTTTTTTTAACCCTCTCACCTTCTCTTTCATTGTTGTACTAGTAGTATACTTAGTACTACTAGTAGGAGTACTTTTTACCTTGGAGGACGCATATAGCTAGCTAGGCCCTTGAAGACTTGAACCCACTAGCTGCCACCATTTTTGTTTTTCCATGTCTTACTATCTCATCCATGTAGCCTAGAGTGGCTATATATAATAAGCCGGTTATTTTACTTCCTCTATACCAGAGTAGTACTATTTGCTGCACAGTATTACTGACCGCCATATTTGAGCACAACATTATTATGCATGGAAATGGACTATGTACGTCACCATGTGTCCAGATCTGGTATGCCGCGTGTACCAAATGAACGGAGCCGAGTTCAACCCCTGTGATGTTACGTGGGTGCCGAGGAACACTCTTGGAGAGTACTCACTTTTCATCGGGGACAGCTACCCCAGTGTGAAGCGGATGCCACCTTTCGTGCACGACACAGAAGGCCTGCCGTTCAAGAAGCATGGTTGTGTCTTCAGTGCGCACCGCCGGATGAACGACATGCTGGGACACACTATCCCTGATTTATGCCGCTTCAGCTTGGATGAGTCTCCATCGTGTGGAACCGGACTAGAAAGCTGCGATAATGATTCTCGTTGCCCACCGCTATGGATCGTGCCATCCATGAAGAACACCTGGGACTGGAACCTGGAGGAGGACATGCATTCAGCCTATCTATAACGTCTAAGCGGAGTACGGTAATTGTGAACGGTAGCGCTGTGAATATATGTAGACTAGTCGTGCACAAATTTATCACGTGAATTGGAGATGAACTTGTGTGTCATACTGACATTTGTCCTTTAGAATTTATTACTAGTAAATGTGTTATGTGTACGTGCAACTTGTGTGGTTGTTGCACAGGCTCCAACACGCTCTTTGAGAAAAAAAGGTGGCACAGCTTTGGATATACGTGACGTGGCGGCATCATACAGTAGCATCGTCGCTATAGTTGTAGTACACACCTACTAGGAGGACAACTCCTATGAAACCTTGCGCTTGGCTCTTTGCCTCTTCGGGAGGTTCAATAGTTCGTACTCGTGTGAACCTTGCACTTGCCTCTTCGCCTCTTCGGAAGGTCCAACATTGATGATACTACAATACAATATACTTCTAGCAATCTAACACCGATTGAACTGTTGCACGTCCACCGCGAGGGCGAGGGCAAGGGCAAGGGAGAGGAAGAGGGAGAGGGCGTTGTAGTCAAAACCCTCTCCTCGTCCTGCGAACCACCGTGCGCGTGGGCGAGGGAGAGGCGTAGTAAGCAAGCTTCTCCTCGTTCGGCGAGTTGACGGGACACATCAAAGCAGTACTAGTACTAGTAGTAGTCCATACTGCATCCTTTCCGATTAATATGGCTTAATTTGAAACGAGAAAATACACTGGCGGTCAATGTATGTAACAATACGCTCTTTACGGTCACTATATATAGTTTTGTGTCGATTATACGATCACTAGCTCATCATAGAGCACCATATTGCACCCTACTGACCGGCCACATAGTCGACGTGGCACTTTGTTGACTGGTTAAATTGTCACCTGGTTTCTGGGTCCCACCTGTCAGTTGGCAGAGCAAAGAAATCAGTTAAACAAAACTTTACGCAGGCGCGACACGAGTCCAACCCTTGCGCCCGAACCGCCCTAGCTGTGTATGTGAGTGCATGCACGTGTCCTCCCTCGGTCTTCCAAAAAAGAGTGTACATCGGCTATAAAACGAAGAGTGTAGTAGTACATGATGTACATCTACACTTCCAATGCATTTAGCCTTTAATCTAAATCGATATTGATTGACTAATGCACCAACTTGTGCTGTAGGTATAGGCTACATGTCTATCCTTAATTACAGCATGCAACGGCCTTCATTTAATCTTCTTATCTCAATGGTCACATGCACACATAAGTGTGCTACTTTTGGGCATTAATTATACCCTGGTCAATGTGTAAATCTCTAAATGTCCAGTCTTTCACGGACGTAGGGAGTAGGTTGAGCACTTGAGCATGAGCGTGTGTGTTGCATCGTGTCCTATGTGCCGCATGGGTGCGTGAGTGTTGCATGCGTCCACGTGGAGTACGTGTGAGTGTTGCATGTTGCATGCATGCATGCATGCATGCATGGGGCTTACTCCCTCCCATTGACATGTTCATATTTCAAGCTTCCTCTGTCCTCCATATGGTGATACTCCCTCTGTTGCCAAATAGTACGGAGTAAAAGCCTCCGTCTGTTCCCAAATATGGAGTATTTGTCTTTCTACAGATTTCAACAAGTGACTAGGTACGGAGCAAAATGAGTGAAGTGAGCGTAGAGGCATAGGGATACTGTAGAAAGGAAGTCCTCACGATCCATCATTCCCCATCTCGGTCAGAGAGAACTATTCAACTAGTCTTCGCAGTGAAGTGGCAATACATGCTGCAGCAGATGGGACACGTAATTAATAAGCTGAACCAGCGTGTTGGTGTTACTAAATCAGCCCTACCCAGTACTGCGATCATGTTTGCCAGTATAGCACGCTTTCGCAAATACGCCTACGCACCTCTGTCCTCCATTAACTGACATATGGGCCCTCTTGTGGTAGACCCACATGTCATCGGTGTAACTATTTACACTCCGAAGGATGGTGCCTATATCCTGGTAGTAGTACTAGTAGAATTGAGATTTAATGCACTTTCTTCCCCGTCTTCCACTCTTCTTCCTCCTCTCTTCTTCTTCCTCCTCTCTTCCCCATCGTCGGCCGCACACCATTTACTCCTGCTCACTGCTCGCCCGCCCGCGCCATCTTCCTTGGTAGCTCACGCGTACCATATCCCCCCGCTCACTGCTCGGCCACACGAGGAGAAGCTTCTTCGCTCGCCCGCCCGAATCCACTTCCCCGCTGGCTCGCAGGCACCGAAAACCCCAATGGCAGAACTGACTGACACGCAGAGCCCCGATTGGAATTCCCTGCCTGATGTTCTCTTCGAGCAGATCTGTAGTCGTATGGTCCTACTCAGCACCGTCCGTCTGGCCGCATGCTCGGTGTCTTTGTACCATCTACTCGTCTGCAACCGGCCGGCTCTTTTCAAGACACACTGCTTGCTGATGCCCGATCCTCGCAGGTGGCCCAGACACCGACTTAACGATCCTACGGAGGTTGCCGTGGTGCCCCTCGACATGCTACCACTACTAGTCCACCTATCCTTCATGTGCCGCCACTATTGGGCGGGCATGAAGGCCAACTGGATCGTCCTCATCCACCACACCGGTAGTCCGTGGCGTCTCGTGGATATCTACACCCAGCGAGAGATCACCCTTCCATCGTTGGATACCGCCGACATCGAGCCTCGCGGCCCGCCGGACACTCCTGCCTACTACGCACGAGACCGTCAAGCTTTTGGCTTGACCTCTATTTGGAGAAAGTTGTAATCTGTGAAGTGCCCACACCATCAGAAGACTACATGGATTACAAGCTCATTGCCTTGTTCAACATGGGATTAGTCTATCTGGAATCCGGTCGCCATACATGGTTATGGCTCATCATCAATCCTGTTGAGGCAACATTTCTGTCTGATGCTATAGTGCACGATGGCATCGTTTACGTGATCGACGCATAGATTGGCTGCCTATACTGGTGGAATCTATCATCGTGTAATTGTTCTATCTCATCTCATCTTTACCTTATGAATACGACTGCCTGTTCATTTGTTACAAATTTAGAATGCATAGCATGTCTATAACCACATCATTGCTATATGTTCCTCTCATTTCCTAGATTTTTATGACCACACATGTTATTGTTAGAGTTGATATGAGAACAATTGGCATCTAATGATTGTTAGAACACATATTATGAGCATAACATCATGATTGCTATATGTTACTCTCGTTTACAAGATTTTTTTTAACAACGCATGTTATTGCTTAGAGTTGATATGAGAATAGTAGTAGTAAGTGCTATGGTAGAATATGAGTAGGCGCTGTCATAGCTGTTTTCCTCTCATTGTTACATGATGTTTGAACCATGACATGTTGCTAGAATATGAAAGCCATTGGCTTATTTTTTTAAACTTGGGGTATGATTATGACCATGGCATTGCAATTCTCTATCTATGATATGTGTCACTGTTATAATAATCTTAATTCCACACATACTCTGAACATGATTGTTTATTTTTGTCCTTTTGGTCTCCAATTTCAATTGTTGCAGCAGACGCAAATGCGCTGGCCTTCATGATTCCAGGACCTGGAATCATACCAGCCGATGGGTGCTGGTTTATCGCTCGTTCAGCTGACGGCGGTCATTTGATGCTCATTCGCACGTACCAAATTGACCAAACCATTACATCAAACCACATGCAGTACAATGCATGGGGCGTTCGTGACATTGATGGCTATGGCTGCTTCGTGTTCGAGAAAGATCCCAGCTCCGTTGGGCCAGGCGTATTCAACTGGAGGCTGGTTTACAGCCTCGGCAACTACTCCTTGTTCCTCGGGCTCAATTATCCGATCATCCAACCAATCATCGATCATATCACCGGCGATGATTACTATGCTATGCAACTTCCATTCGCGAGGGGGGGCTGTGTTTACACATCATACCATGGGTTTCATGAATCACCATATCTAGACATTCGTCGACACAGCTTGTTGCCAGGTAATCTTCAGTGTGTGAAAGGCATCAAGCTTCCATGCGATGGATGGCTTTTGCAAACCCGACATGCGGCGATGTGGTTCATGCCAACAGCAAATATGCACAACTTGATTCGTGCTGATATCTAGACTGAGCCATGTATTCTGCTGCTGTAGCACGACCCTCTTTTGTTGTATATTATGTACTGTTGTTAGTTTGAAGCACTCCTCTGGTTTGAAGGATAGATACCTTCCTGGGATCAAGTGCATCCTAACTCACCTGCGTAGGATGTACTGATAATGATGATGGAGATGTTGTGCAGAAGCCATATATATACATATATATCAGTTAGGCTTCAAGTGCGTACTTGTTAGTTAAACCTATGTATAAATTGTGACACTAAATACGACTAGTAAGTAGTACAGTAGCAGTACTAGTATATGTTAGTCAAATTATTCATCATGTCCACACATTGAACTGACGTGACAACACGATGCGCGTGAGGTGACACAAGAATCCCGGCGGTGTGTTCGGGTATTCTGGACTTCAAATTTGGAGTACCACTTATCTGTCAAAATCTTTCATCATTCACGTCAAACAGTCGATTGATCATACATTGAGTACCATATAACTGGAATTACCGATGCAAGTCGAAGAAGGATTGGACGGTGCTGCCGGCTGGCGTCAAGTTCGGTCCCACGGATTAGGAGCTGATCGAGCACCTTGAGGCCAAAGTGAGTGTTGACAGCGCGAGATTTCAGTCTCTCATCGATTTGTTCATACCAACCATCGACAGCGAGCACGGCATATGCTACACCCAACCTGAGAAACTTCCAGGCAAGACACCGATCGGCCTTCTACTTGCACAAACATATTCCTTTGTTTATAGCTCTATTTTTCTTTTTAGACGCATACCTGGTGAAACAATTACAATTTGACAGTTAATAAAAAGTGAAACAAGTGACTGCAACATGCCAAAGATGTTATGAAAATGCCAACTAGGTACACTAAAACCTGTATTCCACAATACTGCAGGTATCACACTGAGTGGCCTAAGGAAGCATTACTTCCAGCGCAATTCCAGGGTGTTCAAAAGGGGCACGTGGACACGTCGCAAGATACAGTCGGAGTGCGGCATGCACGCGATGTGGCACAAGACCGGCAATACCTTGCCTTTGATGGTCAACGACCGGTAGACGGGCAGCAAAAAAGGTTCTGGTGTTGCACACCAACAAGAACTTCGACCAGCAGAGGACCAACTGGGTGATGCACCAGTACCACCTCGGGGACCTGGAGAAAGAGAAGGAGCGGGATCTGGTCCTCTGCAAGATTTTCTACCAGACGAACACTAGGGCCAGGAGTAAAAAGATTATAAGTTACTAGTTTGGTATTGGTAGTTGTACTACCTTGTCGTCCGCAAGTTGGTATTGTTGTTAACGATCTTTTGGTATGAACTTGCATTTGCTTCCAACCATCATGCCGAGGGTCGATGTGGATATAAAGCTAAATCATTTGTTTCGAAACGAATTCTCAGGCACCTGATTTTTATTTGATGGGTAGCATAAGCACCCGTCGTTCGAATTCCCAGTTCTGCAGTTTTTTCAAAACAAGTGCATGCACTTATTATCACGATAAAAAAACAATATCTGTGCTGCATCCCAGTTATCAGTGTGTGCTTGCAGAATTCTCTCGTTTATTGAGCACATATATTGTTTTTTCAGGTCGAGCAAGTTTCAACTGGGCTGTAGACTGCCCAGGGTTGGTTTTGTTTTTAACAGGCCCAGCCCATGACGACAACAGGGCACAAAGATCCAGCAGATATCTATTGGCCTCTGGCCCACCAGCGTTAGTTATATTTTTTCATACAACATCCGCAGGCAGTTTTTTTTACTTAATCAAACACATAACCCAGTTCTATTTTCCTCTTGAAACGCATGTCCTACATCTATTTTCTAATCTCTACCTATAGTTTTACTAGTTCATATACACGTATCATTATATTGAAAACACATAAAATTCCCTTTTCATATTTACATCCTTATTTTTGTTATTTTTTCCCACCCAGCGCTGTTTTTTTACCAGTGGTTTTCCCTTAAACCAACTCAATTGTCCCACGTCTTATTTGCTTACAAAAACAAAACATTTTTTGGCAAATCAATAAGTTCTTAAAAAAATGTTTATTATTTCGGGATTACAACAGTTTGGACTCCACCGAAATATGCAAAATAAGGTTGAACTTTTTGACCGTGGTCCTGGGCAGAAAATGGGCTGTAATAAATTACTTAAGAATTAGCAAATGGGCTGCAAATTATAAAAAATAGCAAATGGGCTGCAAATTATAAAAAATAGCAAATGGGCTTTATGTTGTCTGCCACAGATTTGGAGGCTGACTTGTGGGCCTACTAAGTTCATGCGTACACAAGGTTTCTTAAAAAAGAAACTTAGTCAACAATCGACTCTACCAGCGTGAGACCGTTAGATGTCAATCTAACGGCAATCGTGCTTCTTCAGTCTCTGATCTTCCTGCCCCAGCCGCCCAAACCAGTGCCGTCGGAACCGCCTGCTCCCGCCTCCCGTGGCCGGCAGTGCTGCCGGGCAGGCCTCATGGCCCCATTATACTTGCATCCCTGGCCTGTCTATCCCTCTACTCACCCACACCTCCTGTTATTTTCCGGCGACGGCAGCCGAACCAGTCAACCCTCGTACTCTCCATCGCGTGGGCAGGCACTGTCGTGTCTTCGCCGGCTCCGTGTCGTTCCCTTCGTAGGCCTCGCCATCATCCACCACCCTGGTGCTCTCGGCGCGGCGTGGTCAACAATGTCCATCCAACGGCCGTAGTGCTTCTTCAACCTCTGGTCTTCTTGCCCCAGCCGCCCAAAGCAGCGCCGGTCGTGCCGCATGCTCCTGTCTCCCGTGGCCGGCTGTGCTGCCGCGGAGGCCTTACCGTCCCCATACTACTCCCACCGCTGGCCAGGCCATCCCTCCACTCACCCCTCCCCCTGTTATTCTGTGGCGACGGCAGCCTCACACCACAGCCAAAACAGTGAACCCTCGTACTCCTCTCCGCGTGGGCATCACTGCCGTGTCTTCCCCGGCTCCGCGTCGTCCCCTTCCTAGGCCTCACCGTCGTCCACCGCCCTGGTGCTCTCGGCGCGCCGTGGTCAATGTGGTCAACGATCGACTTCCATCGGAAGAGTACTTTACATGGAGAGGCTGATAGCTGGGTCCACAGTAGGCGCAAGGAAGTTCCTCCTTATTACGCGCAAAATAATTCCTCCACCTGACAGCAGGGACCCACCGGACGGGCCACTAGTATTTCTCGGAAAAAACGTTTCCCCCTGGATGCTGTGACCCATCGGACGGGCAACCGTATTTCGCGAAAAAATCGTTTTCCCCTGACTGCTGGGACCCACCGGATGGACCACCGTATTTCGTGAAAAAAATGTTCCCCCCGCTGTCAGCTCGGACCCACTGGAAGTGCCTCCTTATTACGCACAGAAAAATGAATACTCCCCCTACTAGCTGGGACCCACCATGGTGGGAGGCTGACTTGTTGGCCTACTAAGTTGACGGGGACAAAGAGCTTTGTCAACTTAGTCAATATGAACGATTCTAGCTCCAGTGACCGTACGATGTCCATCCAACGGCCGTCGTGCTTCTTCAATCTCTGCTCTTCCTGATCTAGCCGCTCAAACAAGCACCGGCGGGACTGCCTGCTCCCTCCTCCCCGCGGCCGGCTGTGCTGCCGCGCATGCCTCACCGCCCCACCGCACTCCCGTCGCTGGCCTAGCCATCCCTCTACTCACCCACACGGCCACACCTGCTGTTATTCTCCGGCGAGGGTAGACGAACCAGCAAACCCTCGTACAATCATACTCCCCTCCGTGTGGGAAACAACTGCCGAGTCTTCCCTGCCTCCATGTCGTTCCCTTCCTAGGCCTCGCCGTCGTCCACTGCCCTGGTGCTCTCGGCGCGGTGTGGTCAACATGGTCAAGGAATGGCTTCCAACGGACATGGACTGTATGTGGAGAGGCTGACAGCTGGGTCCACGGCCGCAGCAAGGAAGTGCCTCCTTATTACACACAAAATAATTATTCCTCCACCTGACATCTGGGACCCACCGGAAGGGCCTCTGTATTTCGCGAAAAAAACGTGCCCCCAGCTGACATGTCGGACCCATCACCTATCTTCGCACGCAAGGAAGTGCCTCCTTATTATGCATAAAAAAATGAATACTCCCCCTGCCAGCTGGAACCCAGCATAGTGGGAGGCTGACTTGTGGGCCTACCAAGTTGACGGGGACGGAGGGCTTTGTCAACTTAGTCAATATGAACGATTCTAGCTCCTGTTACCGTACGATGCTCATCCAACGGCCATAGTGCTTCTTCAACCTCTGGTCTTCTTGCTCCAGCCGCCCAAACCAGCGCCGGTCGTGCTGCGTGCTCCTGCCTCCCGTGGCTGGCTGTGATGCCGCAGAGGCCTCACCGCCCCCTACTACTCCCACCGCTGTCCAGGACATCCCTCTACTCACCCACACCCCTGTTATTCTGCGGCGACAGCAGCCTCACACCGCAGCCGAACCAGTGAACCCTCGTACTCCTCTTCGCGTGGGCATCCACTGCTGCGTCTTCCCCGGCTCCAGGTCGTCCCCTTCCTAGGCCTCACCGTCGTCCACCGCCGTGGTGCTCTCGGCGCGGCGTGGTCAACGTGGTCAAGGAACGACTTCCATCGGACATGGACTGTATGTGGAGAGGCTGACAGCTGGGTCCACGGCCGCAGCAAGGAAGTGCCTCCTTATTACGCGCAAAATAATGATTCCTCCACCTGACAGCAGGGACCCACCGTACGGGCCATCGTATTTCACAAAAAATACGTTTCCCCCTGACTGCTGGGACCCACCAGCTACATCTTCGCACGCAAGGAAGTGCGTCCGGGCAAAAAAACGATTCACCCCCCTGACTGCTGGGACCCACCAGCTACATCTTCGCACGCAAGGAAGTGCGTCCGGGCAAAAAAAAACGATTCGCCCCCCTGACTGCTGGGACCCACCAGCTACATCTTCGCACGCAAAGAAAGTGCGTCCGGGCAAAAAAAAATGATTCGCCCCTCTGACTGCTGGGACCCACCAGCTACATTTTCGCACGCAAGGAAGTGTCTGACAATCAGGACCCACCTGGTCGAAGCATACGTAGCGTTGTCATTCTGGTCGCGAACGTGTACGTACATATATACTAGTGGATGTAGAGGCGCGCACATGTCATAGTAGAGGCGCGCACGTAGCATGTACACGTACGTACAGCGACCAGGGTGCAAGAAAGAAAATACGACCACGTATGTGTACATACGGGCAGGGTCTCGAATGCCTACTCGCGCATATGTACATGGCTGGGTCGGAACGGAGAAACAACGTCATCGTCATGTTCATGGGGAGCCAACCGGCTGGGTCGGAACGGAATGCGTGGTCGTGTTCATCGGGAGGGCTTGGACGGAACAGGCGATGGGAACGAGGCCTGGCGTACCGCACAATGGAGGAAATGGCCTTGTGTTCGACCGGCCACGTTCGAAACGGGATCCTGTTGATCGGGAGGGGCCTGGCATACCGCACAACAAGGAAACAGACCTCCTACGGTCGAAATGGGGGTCTTGTTGATCGGGAGGGGTGTGGCGTACCGCAAAACGGAGGAAACGGACCTCCTACGGTCGAAACGGAGGTCCTGTTGATCGGGAGGGTTGTGGCGTACCGCAAAACGAAGGAAACGGACCTCCTACGGTCGAAATGGGGTCCTGTTAATCGGGAGGGGTGTGGCGTACCGCAAAACGGACAAAACGGACTTGTGTTGGAGCGCTACGATTGAAACGGGGGTCCTGTTCATCGGGAGGGGTGTGGCGTACCGCAAAACGGGACTCCACAGGATACTGTTCATCTCCACCGTCGACCTCCTCCAGCCTCCACGGGCTCCTGTTCATCCAGCCTCCACCGCGCGTTACTCCTCCGGCTACTGTTCAACCACCCCTCCATGGGCACCCCTCCATCGTGTACTGTTCATACAGCCCTCCACACCACAGGGTCCTGTTCAACCACCCCTCCACGGCCACCCCTCCACAGTCTACTTTTCATCCAGCCCTCCACACCACGGGGTCCTGTTCATCCCGAGGCAACGCCACCGCTCACTATTCATCCAAACCCCCCGCAACGCTCACTGTTCATCCAATCGATCGGCTTCAGTTAGCAGCAGTAGCGAAGGAATCGCTCCATCGGGTTCAGTTAACAGCCATCGATCGATCCCTCGGGTTCAGTAACGCGTAGCCTGCAGTGCAATCGCTCGGGTTCAGTTAGAGCCCAACGCCTCGCTCGGGTTTAGTTAGAGCCAACGCCTCGCACACACGCGCGTACCTGTATGAGAGAAACGCGCATCGCTCGGCCCCCAACCTCCCACCGTAACCGGCAACTCCCCGAAATTTTCCTCCCCCCGCTTCTACCATGGTTTTTTCCGTCATGGACGGCCCAAAGAATGTCATGCAGCTGCGTCTCCGGCCCGCCCAAGACGAATAGCCCATTTTCTGTCATGATTTTTTGTCATAGAAGTAGGAGCCCACCACATCTATGATGATACCGGGTTCTGTCACAATTATCGTCATAGAAGTGTCATATGTATGATAGAAAAAAATTTCGTTCGGCCCAAAATGTCACAGATGTGTCTTTTTTTGTAGTGTATACTACAGGTATCTCCGAAAGTGTCTGTTGGGTTGACATGAATCGAGACTGGGATTTGTCACTCCGTATGACGGAGAGGTATCTCTGGGCCCACTCGGTAATGCATCATCATAATGAGCTCAATGTGACCAAGTGGTTGGTCACGGGATCATGCATTATGGTACGAGTAAAGTGACTTGCCAGTGATGAGATTGAATGAGGTATTGGGATACCGACGATCGAATCTCGGGCAAGTAACGTACCGACTGACAAAGGGAATTGTATACGGGATTACTTGAATCCTCGACATCGTGGTTCATTCAATGAGATCATCGTGGAACATGTGGGAGCCAACATGGGTATCCAGATCCCACTGTTGGTTATTGGCCGGAGAGCTATCTCGGTCATGTCCGCGTGATTCCCGAACCCGTAGGGTCTACACACTTAAGCTTCGGTGATGCTAGGGTTGTAGAGATATTAGTATGGGGTAACCCGAAAGTTGTTCGGAGTCCCGGATGAGATCCCGGACGTCACGAGGAGTTCCAGAATGGTCTGGAGGTAAATATTTGTATATAGGAAGTCCAGTTTCGGCCACGGGGAAAGTTTCCGGGGTCACCGATATTGTACCGGGACCACCGGAAGGGTCCCGGGGGGTCCACCGGGTGGGGCCACCTATCCCGGAGGGCCCCATGGCCTGAAGTGTGAAGGGAAGCAGCCCCTTGTGTGCTGGTGCGCCCCCCTTGGGCCTCCCCCTGCGCCTAGGGTTGGAAACCCTGGGGGTGGGCGCGCCCCACCTGACTTGGGGGGCAAGTTCCCCCTTTGGCCGCCCCCCTTGAGATTGGATCTCTAGGGGGCCGGCGCCCCCCAGGGCCCCTATATAAAGAGGGGGGAGGGAGGGCTGCGCACCCAAGCCCCTGGCGCCTCCTTCTTCCCCTCGTAACACCTCTCCCTCTCGCTGAGCTTGGCGAAGCCCTGCCGAGATCCCCGCTGCTTCCACCTCCACGCCGTCGTGCTGCTGGATCTCCATCAACCTCTCCTTCCCCCTTGCTGGATCAAGAAGGAGGAGATGTCTCTTCCAACAATACGTGTGTTGAACACGGAGGTGCCGTCCGTTCGGCGCTAGGATCATTGGTGATTTGGATCACGACGAGTATGACTCCATCAACCCCGTTCTCTTGAACGCTTTCGCTCGCGATCTACAAGGGTATGTAGATGCACTCCTCTCTCTCGTTGCTAGATGACTCCATAGATTGATCTTGGTGATGCGTAGAAAAGTTTTATTTTCTACAACGTTCCCCAACAGAAGATACAAGACTCAAGACTCCGTCCCGTGTCCGGATGGGACTCTCCTTTGCGTGGAAGACAAGCTTGACGATTCGGATGTTAGATCTCCTTCTTTGTAACAGACTCTGTGTAACCCTAGCCCCCTCCGGTGTCTATATAAACCGAAGGGTTTAGTCCATAGGACGACAACAATCAGAATCATAGGCTAGCTCTTAGGGTTTAGCCTCTACGATCTCGTGGTAGATCAACTCTGGTAATACTCATATCATCAAGATCAATCAAGCAGGAAGTAGGGTATTACCTCCATCGAGAGGGACCGAACCTGGGTAAAACATCGTGTCCCCTGCCTCCTGTTACCATTGGCCTTAGACGCACAGTTCGGGAACCCCTACCCGAGTCCACCGGTTTTGACACCGACAGCTGGCCTCCCGCTCCAACCCTTCTTCAGGGGGTTAATGTTCTTCTATGGGCTAGATTTTCACGATCTCGCCCCGAACTCCTTTTTGCACATCTCGGCCTTCAACGTCATCTACGAGGCCTTTCTGCGGGTCCAGCCACACTTTGTCTTGTGGCTAAAGGTCTTCAACGTCAAGCCGAAGATAGTCGACGGCCAGCAGGCGGACTGTGGGGGGTGGTTAGCAAACTTGCCCGGGTCGAGTGGCCGGAGGGTACCTTCATAGATACTGCCAAAGTCTGGCAAAAAGAGTGGTTCTACATCACAGAACCACGCGGCGAGGGTTGGGCAACGGCCCCCAGATTCAGATCCGGACCTCCCATAAAGCTAACATCGTGGACTAAGAAGGGCCTCGACTAGGGTCGTCCACGGAGGTGGAGCTGCTACAAAAACGCATCTCCAGCATGATAACGACAAATGCCAAGCTGACCGGCGTGGTCCAGGTGATGCTCTGCCATCGCCTCCTCCCTTGCCAACAACGGACCGCCCCAATGTGTTCCTACAAGCCTGAGGACCCAGCCACTCTGCTTTGCTTCTACAGCACCACCCACGACAAGCTGTGGAAGGTGCTATTCAAGCCCAGAAGGAGTGGCCGGCCAAGGAAGAAGATATTGGCCTTGACACCGCACACCTCCCTCGGGAGGTAATGAAGTTTTATTCTTTATGTTCGGGTATTTGCCTTTTAACAAGGAACTTGACTCCTCTCTCCCCCACATCCGCAGGGCTGGCTTGAAAAAGCCGCGCGGATTGACAGTCTAGACTGCTACACGAAGACTCCAGGATCAGACCCGCTGGAGGAAATGTTGGACATGGCACCATACAAGGCGCTAGAGAAGAAAGAGAAGAAGAGAATCAAGGTGAGGGAGGCCCGAGAAGGCCTCCTCCCAAGGGGGCATCCATACACTAAGTCCAGGGAACCAAAGTCCCCTCCATTCACGAGGGGGAGGAGGAATAGGATAGGGAGCAGAGTGACTCCTCACAAACTAGGAAGATGACAACATTAGACAATGTCGAGGAGGAACAACCTCCTCACGCCCCAAAGAAGCGGCACAGGGCCAAGTTAGTCCTGCCCAATGACAACTCGGGCTCCGCCGAGGAGTCCGAGGCTTCCAAAGAGGTTCCACGAAGGAACCCAGAGTCAAGCCCCTACCCGAAGGTATGAATCAAAAGACTCCCCAGGCATTTGTTGTATGGTTTATTACTGACCATGTGTATGTATTTTGTATTGCAGCCCGCCGCGTGACCTCCCCGCTGATCAGGTCTCAGAGGGGAACTCTCCGCCCGAGCTAGCGGAGAGTGGGACCGTGTCACGCTCTATGCCTCCTCCGGTCATCGGGAAGACTAGGAAGGTGTTGTCTCGAATGACCCCTCCCGGCCTAGACACGGGGGGCGGTGGTGATGACATCATGGCCGCGGTTAACACCTCGGCACTGAAGACCGGGAGGGGGATCCCTGTTGGTGAACAAAGAGGGGGATCTCAGTTAATCTGAGCCTTCTCCAAAGATGGTTCCGGAGCCCCCGAGGCCCCCGGAGTCATCGATTCCGCCCTCCACTGAAGAGGGAGCCGGGGCCGCATCGCCAGCGCCGAACACCGGAGATCGGGTTGCGACTGGGTGGCTGGACGTGATGGAGGAAGCTTTGAATAGCTCCTCCATCATCATGGAACACTGATACGTCTCCAACGTATCTATAATTTTTATTGTTCCATGCTATTATATTATCCATCTTGGATGTTTTATATGCATCATTATGCTATTTTATATCATTTTTGGGACTAACCTATTAACCTACCGCACAGTGTTAGTTGTTGTTTTCCCCATTTTTTGCGTTTTACAGAAAATCAATACCCAGCGGAACGAAACTTTTTGATGATTTTTCTAGGACCAGAAGACATGTAGGAAGCTTGGAGAGGAGGCCAGAAGAGCCACGAGGCCACGACAAGCTCGGGAGGCGCGTCCTAGGGGGCGTCCCCAGGCTTGTGGGCCTCCTATGCCTCCTCTAATCCTAATCTCAGCTCTATAAATACCCAAATATTCCCCGTATACTAGAGGGCACACAAAAAATAGTTTTCTGTCGCCGCAAGTTTCTGTCCTCGTGAGATCCAATCTGGAGACCTGTTCCAGTACTCTGCCGGAGGGTGGGTTCTGTCGGTGTTCTGGGAACGGGGGTCCCCAGACTTGCCTGCCTGCGGCCTGCGGCGTGGCTCGAGTGGTGGCCCAGTACGGCCCATCTTCATCAGCGCAAGACTCAAGACCCTCGCGAGGGGCCAAGCCTCGCGGGGCGGATGACACGAGGCTTCCTCAGGAGCGGCCTCGCCAGGCAGGCTCGCGAGGAGGCGGAGATGTCAAGGTAGGGATACCTCGCGAGGTGCTTGTGACGCAAGCCGTGACGATCGAGACCAGGCGGGCGCCAGGCGGGCGCCGGCCTGTGCAGTGTCCTTGTTTCCTCTTTGGTGCAAAGGGGGCAAGCGCAGGCGTGGAGTACCGAGGCATCTGGCAAAGGTTACCATTTCGGTGCAACGAGACCAAGACCAGCAGAGCGGCAGGATGGAGGTCACTGTGGAGCCCAAGACGGCGTCATTGCCAGTGCCTTTGGCAGCCGAAGACCAACTTTAGTCAGGGTAACTTGTACTAGATGTTCCCCTTCAAAATGGCCGTTGTTGGCTGTCGTGGGAAACGAACACCTATGGGGCAGGGCCCCTTTTCGGTCCGGCAAGGGAGCGGAGAGCGCACGAAGAGCAGATCGAGGCGAAGCACGCGAGGGATTTTACCCAGTTCGGAGCTCTCCGGAGAGATAAAACTCCTACTGCTGCTTTGTGGTGGTATTATGTTCTTGCTCAAAGGCGTGAGCGTTCTGTGTTTTCGAAGGAGTCGAACCCCTTCTACGTTGCGCATGGGCCTCCTTTTATAGGCTAAAGGGGTCATCGACAGGTGGCAACGAAGACAGGGGTAAAAAAGTAAAAAGAGGGGTTGGCACAACCGCTATCTACAGTGCCCCCTACCTAACTCTGACGGCAGGGGACAAGGGCATTAAATGCCCGTCTGGTCGCCCAAACAGTGTAGGAAACGACCGTTAGGGGCGCCACCGATCGCCACGATGGCCTTCTCGTCATCTCCACTTGCCACCTCGCACCGCTTGGCTGCACAGCCACCCGCCACGTGCGCCAAGAACGATCCTGTGGCGACACGTCGTCAGATGCGCTGGAGCGTGGGCGCAGAGTGGTGGCTTCGCCGCGGCAAGCGCCTTGCCGCGGTCGTTGTCCTGTCGCACCCGAAAGCCTGTCGCTCGCTGGGTCTTGCCGGGACGCGCGGCGCGTCGCAGCAAGTTTTCTTGGCTGGCCTTCCCGGCAAGCTCCTCTTGCCGGGACCTTTTCCTTCCCGGCGAGCTCCTCTTGCCGGGGCCTTGTCTTCTTAGTTAAACACTTTGTTCTTGAATGGCACAAATATGATCTACGGAGGATCTTGGCGGACGCCCGGCAAGCCTTGCCGCGGAGTGCTGCGACTGCTCGTGCACAAGTTCGGGATACTAAGGTACCCCTACTTTAGTACACCGACAGGAGCCCCCGGGCCTGGGCCACACACGGTGCCGAGCGCTGTTGGGCCAGGCCCAAAACAGGGCACGGGCACACGCGGCCTAGGTCCACACCAAATCTAATTCTGTACCCACCGCGCCCTCCCGTAACGGCACGCGTCAAACGCGGCGTCGTGGGAGAGATCGTGGGCAATTCTTTAATCAAGAAAAGCGTAACATTCGCCTCTCCTCTTTATAAGCAGAGGAAACAGAGGCCGTTCCCCCACCTTCGCCACTTGCGGTTTCTTCCTCAGAAAGCTCCGCCGCTCCCCTCCGCTTCCCAAGCCGAAAGAGAGCAGCGTTCCGCCCTCGCCGCCGCTGTCGCCGCCGTCGCCGCCAACCTCCTCCACTGCTTCCGCCATGGCTCCGAAGACCGGGAAGAGCATGAAGTCGGCCGAGGCGCTGCGGCTTGAGGCGCTGCTCAAGGAACGAGCTCTTTTCCCCCCCGAGCTCACCCCGAAGGCGCTGCGGGAGGAGTTCTATCTCTTCTGGTCGACGGAGACGCGGGCGCATCCGCGCACGCCGGTGCTCTCCGCCGAAGCTTCTACTTTGAAGCGGTGTCCAAAAGAGTATCATTTCTTCCCAGTGTTCTTCTACTGCGGGCTCTGCCCGCCCTTTTCCGATTTCTTCTGCGACGTCATGAATACATATGGGCTCCATCTCCTTGATTTCACCCCCAACGCCGTTCTGACAATGGCGGTTTTCGCGCATCTTTGTGAGAACTTCATCGGAATCCACTCCAACGTTGCCCTTTTCCGCCACTATTTCATGCCTCGGGTCGAGAAAGGAGAGCCCTTGTCTGGTGGGGTCTCCTAGATCTCGAGGGCCGGCAAGAAGGAGGTGTATCTGGAGGGGGAGCTCCACAGCAAATGGGACGAGTGGAGGGCCGAATGGTGTTGGATTGTTGACGCAGATCCACAGCCATTCACCAGCCTGCGTCAAGACCGAGTAGTGCACGGCGGCGACTGGAGCGCCCTGGCGGCGGATGACGCCAGATTGAAGATCGCCAGCACGCGGATTCTGCAGCTCAGGCTTGCCGGGCTTACTGTAGGGGCTGTTGGCGCGGACTTCCTTCGCCGCCGCATCGCCCCTCTGCAAGAGAGGAGGAGGCCCGCCTGGCTGTTCGGGGGCCCGGCAGATATCATGAGGCTACGCCCAGGCCTCAATTTTAACTTCACGGTTCTGGAGCTGGATGGGATGCTCAAGGAGCTGTTCAAGCACGACGCCAACCATCTGGAGTGGTTTAGGTTGCCGCAGAGCGTCATCCCACTATGCAACAACTCCCAGCTTGATTGCATCCGTGCAATGATGCCGGAGTGCGACTCGCACGGGATTATCCCAACTTGGAAGGAGCCCGCCGACGACATCGTGCGGCAATTCTTCGACAGCTTGGTGGAGGTAGCAGTCCATGCCGACGAGCAGAGGCTCCTCACCCGCGACACCACCGACGACGAAATGCGGTACATTGCCACCAGGGCTGAAGAGGCGGCGGCAGCCGCCGCCGCGGGCGAGTTTGGGTTCACGTGGGAGGAGGCAGAGGCGGCCGAGGTGGCAAGCCTTGCCGACCGAGAGGACCTTGGCGGGGAGGTCGCTGGCGAGAGGGAGCCCGAAGCCGAGGCAAGCGAGCCAGCCGGGGGCGCAAGTGGCCAGCCGTCTTCAAGCAGCTTGCCGCAGACGGGGCCCTCAGCGCAGCCCCCAGCTCAACCAAGGAGGCGCCTCCGCAGGACCGGAGACACAGCAGGGCGGCAGACGGGCCAACAGCTGTCGCGCCGCGGGACACGCTCCACCGCGCCAAGCACCGCTGACACGGGAGCGTCTCATGCCACGCCGGCAACTGGAGAGGGGTCTTATCGGGCCGCCACTTCCGATCCTGCTGCAGCTCCCGCCAAGCGTCCAAGGGAGCCTACTCCTCCGCCTCATCGCGCCGAAAGGGTACTGGACTTCGACCTTTCCGCGCTCAGCTCCGACGAGGAGGAAGAAGAGGAGGAGGAGTAAGACTTTCTTCCTGTTGTACTTATATTTCTTCGATTTTCGCTGTTTCTTGTCTTTGTATCTGATCTGCTTCCCTCTGAACCTCGTTCCATTCCAGGACTCTGGCCGAGAGAGCGGCGAAGAGGGCCAAGGTGCCCGTAGTTGTCATCGAGGACGATCCTGCTCTGATGGCAGAGGACACGTCCGAGACTACCTTGACGGACCTGGCACCTTCTCCTCGAAGCAGCCCCCAGCGTAGCCCCCAGTGTAAGTACTTGTTCACTTCCTGTTGTGGGGCACGCATGGGTGTCTTTCCTTGTTGATATCTTGATTGTTGACTTGCTTGTGTAGGAGCAGATCAGGCCCATCAGGAGCAACCAGAAGCCACTCCGGAGGTACAATCTGCTTCAACTACGCCGCCAAGGGGCGATTCTCCGACAAGGGAGCGCTCTCCGGCAAGGGAGAGGTCCCCGGCAAGGGGTGGAACCAATGAACCTTCGGTGGTGGATCCCATGGTCACAGAGCCCAGCATAGGTAACCCTCCTTGTCGGAAATTTTCCCTTGGGTTCTTCTTCTTCTGGTCTTCTCTTTTTTTGGATATTTGCTTGACTTTTTCTCCCCCCTTTTCCTGCCTTTAGATCCTCCCTCCGTGGAGCCAATGGAGACCGAGGCCACCGGCGAGGAGAACTTGCGCGGCGATACTGGCGATGCCGCTGCTACTGAGGAGGAGGCCGGCGCTGATGACCCCGCCGACGAAGAGGCCGCCAAGGCTGCTGGCGCTGGAGCTGGCGAGGGATCTGGCGATCGTACTGACGACCCGGGGGCTGCAGGAGCGCAGGGCGCTACACCGAACGCTGATCCCTCCGCCGCTGACGCAGCGCCAAGCCCCGAAGAGCCCCAGCCTGGCGCCTACTTGAAGGCCGGCGAAGGTATCTTCATCAGGCTCCCCTGGGCGTTGAGTTCCAGGGCGCTGGTCGAGGGAGAGACTTTCGACGGAGAAGTACTCGCCTCCGCTGGGCTGGCGGTGGTTGACGCGCCAAGCAGCAGCAGTGGCAAATCTGAAGAGGAGTGGCTGCTCTGGAAGTTGGTGTCGCTCTACCGCGCCCGACAAGCGAAGCTGGAGTCCCGGGAAGCGCTTGTCGCTCGGGCGGGAGTTGACATAGAGAATCATGCGGAGGAGCTCCAGAGCCGCAACCAAGAGGCCCTCTGGTCCATCGTGGAGGAGAGGGCGCAGCTTGTCGAGGCGAAGAAGGCGTTCATCCTTGAGAAGGCTGAAGCCGAGGAGCAGCAGAGGCTTGCCGCTGAAGAGCTGTCCACCCGGGAAGGTGAACTGACACAGCGGAAAGTCAATCTGGACAGCTACGAGGAGGAGCTCCTCGCACGCGAGCAATCACTTGGCGGGGCACTTAAAGAAGCGAAGGACGCTGCCGCAGCTGCCGAGGCCGCCAAGAAGGAATTAGAGATGAAGATGACGCAGCTGGAGGCTGATCTGAAAGGGAAAGATGAGGAGCTTGCCGCGCTCCAGCGCGAACGCGAGAAGGATGCTCTTGCTCATGGTGATCTGCAAGTCCAACTCGCCGACAAGGGCAAGGAACTGAACGCCGCCAAGGACTCAAATGCCGATTTGGAGCTGAAGCTGGCTACACTGACGGAGACGCTGGGCGGCGCCAAGAAGCGAGAGGAGGATTTGAAGAAAGAGATCAAGGCCAACGAGGAGCTGCTAACGAGGGCCGCCGAGACTCAAAACACCTTCAAGGCTACGGTGGAGCTCTGGACGGAGGGCCTTGTCAACATCGCTGCAGTCATCGACGAAGAGCTGGTGGAACTGGACTTGGCGGGCTTCGGGTACTCCTCCGACGAGAACCTCCAGCCCAGCGCCAAGCTTACTCTTTTCTTCAAGGGTGTGGCGACGGCTCTCCAGCAGCTCCGGGAAAGGATCCCAAAGAAGCTGGCTGACGAGTCGCGCGCAATCTGCGCCAAGGTCTTGGAGAAGGTGTTGGTGAAGATACTCTTCCGCAATCCAGGCCTCGACCTCACCCGCGTCCTCAAGAAGCTGTCGGCGGGTGCTGATCCTGAAGAGCTCAAAGCCATTGTCGCACCCATTGTGGACAAGGTGAATGAAGTCAGGAGGATCGACGGCGAGCGCGTGGATTAGGCCACCCTTCTTCTCCCTTCCTTGTCGCTGTTATTTAAGTTATGAGAACAATTTAGTCAGTGCTGCAACAAGTTACTTTTGTAATATAACTTTATTCTGGGCAATGCTTGCTACGTTATCTCCTTTACTTGATTCTTTTCTTTGTATGTTTTACCCTACGCTTTTAGGGGACTTGCCGGCGCAGGCACGCTTGCTGCGAGCGCTGAGTGCGGAACATCAGCAGCCCGCTGGCGGTACCGCCTCCGGCAAGAAACCTTGCCGCAACTAGTTGCAGCACACTTAAGTTTTTGAGCGGACTCGAAACAAAGTAAGGGCGCAACTAGCTACGAGGAGGTTCCTCCGCGCACAGGTTTTCCATACAAAGCATGGTCGTTCAAGGAAGATAACTTAAAATTTTAAGAACCGATCATGCTCAGACTTTGGCTACTTAGCTTTTTCTTTTTGTCGTCTGTGTCCCAGCAAGGCCAAACTTCTTTGAACGACGCCTAGTCCACACCATTATCTTCTTATCTTCTCCTTCCCCCCCTGTGAACTTGTGGGTGAAGGAACCTTCTCTTTGAGAAAAAGAAGAGAAAATAATGATATGGAGCCTTAAGGCTCGTTATTGCTTACCGGGGCAAGTGCTGCACAAAGTGTCAGATAAAGCATGCAAAAAGAAAGAATGCATGAAATTTGACAAGATGTGCGAAGCACATGAACTTTATTTATGCGCGGGATCTGCGCCCGGCTTTGCACAGAGGGTTACACGCAACAGCGGCAAGGCTTGTACAAAAGGTGGTTGCCAGAACAGGTTCCGGCAACCGCGCCTTATGGGTAAAACTTACGAAGATGCTCTATGTTCCAGGAATTGCTCACCGGAAGGCCATCTTCGGTCTCAAGGCGGATAGCACTGGGCCTAGTGACTCGCTTCACCCGATAAGGGCCTTCCCACTTTGGCGTCAACTTGTTGGAATTCTTGGCGGATTGAACGCTCCGAAGAACAAGGTCGCCTTCGTCGAAACTTCTGGCATTAACATTGCGGCTATGGTAGCGACGCAAAGCTTGCTGGTATCGAGCAACTCGTTCAGCAGCCTGAAGACGATCTTCCTCGAGGAGCAGCGTGTCATCTTGCCGCAGCTTCTCTTGCTCAAGCTCATCATAAGCGAGCACTCGAGGCGATCCATATACGAGTTCCGTGGGGAGAACTGCTTCTGCTCCATAGACTAGAGCAAAAGGTGTCTGGCCAGTGGCTCGATTTGGTGTCGTCCTGATTGACCAAAGAACCACTGGCAGCTCCTCGATCCAATTTCTTCCGCACTTGCGCAGCCTGTCGAAAGTTCTGGTCTTGAGCCCGCGCAGCACTTCAGCGTTCGCCCTTTCTGCTTGACTGTTGCTTCTCGGGTGAGCAACAGAAGCGAAGCAGATCTTGGCGCCAAGATCTTGGACATACTGCATGAAGGTGCGGCTCGTGAATTGTGTGCCATTGTCGGTGATGATCCTGTTAGGGACTCCGAAACGGCAAACAATTGACCTAAAAAACTTGACTGCTGATTGTGCTGTCACCTTCCTCACTGCTTCCACCTCCGGCCACTTCGTGAACTTGTCGATCGCCACGTACAAGTACTCGAAGCCCCCGACAGCTCGGGGAAAGGGGCCGAGGATGTAGAGCCCCCAAACCGAAAATGGCCAGGATAAAGGGATTGTTTGGAGAGCTTGAGCTGGTTGATGTATCTGCTTGGAGTGGAACTGGCATGCTTCACACTTGGTTACTTGTGTAGTTGCATCCTGGAGGGCTGTCGGCCAAAAGAAACCTTGCCGGAAGGCCTTGCCGGCAAGTGCTCTTGCGCCAATGTGGTGACCACATATGCC
Source organism: Triticum timopheevii (assembly GCA_963921465.1). Taxonomy (NCBI): domain Eukaryota; kingdom Viridiplantae; phylum Streptophyta; class Magnoliopsida; order Poales; family Poaceae; genus Triticum; species Triticum timopheevii. The sequence continues at coordinate 251,023,323 of OY997262.1, read as the reverse complement.
TCCATGTATCTCTGCCAGCAGCTCCTGTCCTTCTTCCCGAGAAATGCACTTCAATTTCACTCCGTTGAATCTTCTTCTGTACAGTATGTCATCGACAAACTGGTACATACTTGATTGCCGGGCTACTCTCTCAGCTTCTTCTTGCTCTTCGGGAAGTTCTCCTGTTTGAAGGAAATGGACAATCTGCTATGCCCATGCCGGAGCCTGCGGCTCAACGACAAGGACTAAGGGCACAAATGCTGCTGCGGGAACATCAGCTTCTACGGCAAGAACCTGAAGTTCAGCGGGAGCTTGATGTTCCCCGGCAAGCTCGCCGGAGCAAAACTTGTCGGGAGCATCTGCTTCAACGAAACAAGCCCTAGGGCTTGTCGGAGCAGACTGCTCCTCAGCACTCTTGGTGTTGATCTTGGGGACCTTCTTGGCGGCGGCTTCGGGGAGCTCAGCCGGAAAATAGTCACCATAAATCAACTTCCTCTTCTGGCTCTCTCCAGTTGATGGTGTTACAGATGGTTGAGTCAACTTGAGCACAAAGATCCCTGGTTCCACAGGCAACTTGAGTGCGGCGCATTTTGACAGGCCATCTGCAATGTCGTTCTGAGTTCTCGGAACATGTTCCATCTGTAGGCCGTCAAAATGCTCTTCTAGTTTTCTCACTTCATCAATGTAGGCTTCCATCAACGGACTCTGATAATCTTTGTTAACTTGGCGGACGACAAGCTGCGAGTCACCCCTGACAATAAGCTTCTTGATCCCAAGGTCTGCCGCGATCCTGAGTCCGGCAAGCAAGCCTTCATACTCTGCAGTATTGTTTGTCGCTTGCTCCTTGGGAAAGTGCATCTGGACCACGTACTTGAGGTGCTCTCCAGTGGGTGCGACAAGTAGTATGCCCGCGCCGGCGCCTTGCAGCGAGAAGGCACCATCAAAGTACATGACCCATTCCTTGTTTGCTTCCTTGACGGGGATGCTCGTCTCTGGAGTTTCTTCATCAGGTGTTGGCGTCCACTCTGCTATGAATTCTGCTAATGCTCGGCTCTCGATAGTTGAAGTACTCTCAAACTTGAGGCCAAAGCTTGACAATTCCAGTACCCACTCGACAATCCTGCCTGTTGCTTCTGGATTCTACAGTATCCTCTTCAACGGAAAGCGAGTGACAACTGTGATCTCATGTGCTTGAAAGTAATGGCGCAGCTTCCTCGAGGCCATGAGAAGGCCGAAAAGCAACTTTTGCACACCAGAGTACCTTGATCTAGCCCCATGCAGAAGGGAACTGACAAAGTAAACTGGGCGCTGCACCATCTTCCTTTGTTTCTCTTCCTCTGGCTGCACAGATCTATCCTTGTCGGGACCAGAGCTTGTCGGGGAAGCCCCCTGCTTGTCGCTGGATGTGCTTGCCGCGGCCGCTGGCTCATCATCTGCCTCCCTCTCCGCTACTAACGCAGCACTAACCAATTGATTGGTTGCCGCTAAGTATAGCAGCAACTTCTCTTGTGGCTTAGGTGCGACAAGTATTGGAGTGGAGGACAGATATTTCTTCAAGTCTTGCAGCGCAGCCTCCGCTTCTGGAGTCCATTTCATTGGACCTGCCTTTTTCAAAATTTTGAAAAACGGCAGGGCGCGTTCAGCAAACTTAGAAATGAACCTGCTGAGAGCAGCAACGCAGCCGGCAAGCCTTCGTACATTCTTGACGCGCTTCGGTGCTTCGATCTGCTCAATGGCCTTGATCTTGTCGGGATTGGCTTCAATCCCCCTCTGGGATACAAAGAACCCGAGAAGCTTGCTGGAAGGAACTCCAAACACGCACTTCTCGGGGTTGAGCTTGAGATTGATCTTGCGCAGATTTGCAAAGGTCTCGTCCAAGTCTTGGATCAAAGTTTCTTTGTCCTTGCTCTTGACCACTATGTCATCCATGTAAGCTTCCACATTTCTGTGCAACTGTGGCTCAAAAGCATGACTGACTACCCTTGCAAATGTTGAACCAGCATTCTTTAGTCCGAAAGGCATCCGTACAAAGCAGTACGTGCCACATGGAGTAATGAATGCGGTTTTCTCTTCATCCTCTTCTGCCATGAAGATCTGGTGATATCCTGAGTATGCATCAAGAAATGAAAGCAAATCACATCCTGCCGTGGAGTCAACAATCTGGTCTATGCGCGGCAAGGGAAATGGATCCTTGGGACAAGCTTTACTAACATCAGTGAAGTCAATACAAAGCCTCCATTTCCCATTCGCTTTGCACACGACTACAGGATTGGCCAGCCACGTTGGATGGAGCACTCCTCTGACCAGGCCTGCTGCTTTCAACTTCTTGATCTCTTCAGCAATGAATTCTTGTCGCTCCACTGCTCGTTTCCTTACTCTCTACTTGACGGGCCGCGCGTGAGGGCAGACGGCAAGGTGGTGCTCAATTACTTTCCTGGGAACACCGGGGATGTCAGATGGTTGCCATGCAAACACATCAACATTCGCCCGTAGGAAAGCAACGAGCGCGCTTTCCTATTTAGGGTCAAGCGTGGCACTGATGGTGAAGGTACCACCAGTGCCGTCCTCCTTGGCGGCCACTTTCTTTGTCTCTGGTGAAGCTGTTCTTGCCTTCTTGCACTTGCCGATGGAGCTCGATGGTGCGTCCTCGACGGTAGCGCAGCACTCCGAAGAGGTGCGCTTGCCGGAGTGGGCATCAGAGCTGCTCTTGCCGGACTTGGTCTTCTTCTTCCCCCCGGGAGCTTCAGCGGCAAGTGTCTTGCGATCTGCTGCGGCTGCTGCTTCCCGGCAGATAAGGGCATCTTTCTTGTCGCCAGGGACAGAAATGACACTTATCGGACCGGGCATCTTGATCACGTTGTAAGCATAATGAGAGGCTGCCATGAACTTGGCGAGCGCTGGACGGCCAAGTATCCCATTGTAGGGCAATGGGAAATCAGCAACGTCAAAGGTGACCTTCTCTGTCCTAAAGTTCAGCTCGCTGCCAAATGTCACTGGCAGTGTAATCTTCCCCTTCGGCTTGCTCCTTCTCGGGTTGATTCCTTGGAAAGTTCCGGTCTCTTCGAGCTTGCTGTCGGGGATCTAGAGCTTCTTGAGCACCACGGAGGAGATCAGATTCAGGCCGGCCCCGCCGTCAACTAGCATCTTTGTGACCTTGAGGTTGCGGATAGTTGGCGAAACCAACATCGGCAAGCACCCGACCGCAGTTATGCGATCAGGGTGATCCTCAACATCAAAGATGATGGGCGTGCTGGACCACTTCAGAGGTTTGCACGACTCAACTGATGGTTCTGCTGCATTAACTTCACGCACCCACTATTTGAGTTGGCGGTGCGAAGTATGCAGAGAAGCACCGCCGTCGACGCACAAAACCTCTGTTGCCTTCTGAAAATCTTGCTCGTCGGCCTCATCTTCGTCCATCTCTTCATCTTCGTCTTCGTCTTCATCCTTGTCGCGGCCGCGGGGAGGCCTGTCTCCTTGACGCTGCTTGGCCTTGCCGCGGCGTCCTCCCCGGCCGGGATGCTTCTTGCCGGATCCTCCGCCACCCTCATGGGCCTTCTCCTTGTCTCGCCGCTCGTATTCAGCTTTCTGTAGCTCAACGAGCTGCTCAACCTTCTTGCAAGTCTGGAGATCATGGCCCTTGGTGCGGTGGATCTTGCAGTACTGCTTGCCGGAGCCGTCCTGCTTGTCGGCGGCCACCACAGCCTCGCCGGAGTCACCAGCTTTGGCCTTCTCGGCGCCACCTCCGTTGCCGGACTGCTCGACAACTAGCACATCCTTAGCTTTCCTCTTTCTATTATTTCACCTCCGGTTCTTCTTTGCCGGGGCGGCATCCTCACTGTCAGATCCTTCTGCTCCTGCGTTCTCTCCAGGGAGTTTCCTCCCCTCCTCAGCACGTGCACATTTGTCGGCCAGAGCATATAGCTCGCTGACATCTCTGATTTTGCACATCGCCATCTCCTCCCTCATCCTGCGGTTACGCACATTCTGATGGAACACGCTGATAACCGCGGCAGGGTGGACGTCTGGGATGTTGCGCTGCACTTGGCTGAATCTTTGAATGTACTTGCGCAGGGGTTCTCCTTCTTTCTGGGCGAGCAGATGAAGATCGCTCTCCTGGCCATGGGGCTTGTGGCCGCCTGTGAAGGCGCCGACAAACTGATGGCACAGATCTGCCCATGAAGAGATGGAGTTGTCTGGCAAGTGCATGAGCCAAGATCTAACGTTGGGCTTGAGCACCAACGGGAAGTAGTTGGCGAGGAACTTCTCGTCGCGCCCCCTGGCATCCAGCACCGCGATGGTGTAGACGCTGAGGAACTCTGACGGATGTATCCTGCTATCGTACTTCTCGGGTACATCTGGCTTGAAGTTCTTGGTACTGGGCCACTAGACCTGCCGCAGCTCACGAGTGAACGCAGGGCAACCTACCGTGTACGGCAAGTCGCTTGGTTCCCCTGGCGCATGCATATCAACAGCGGGCCTAGCACGCTGGTATGACTGACGCCGCGCTTCTCTTCGACGCTCGATGCGAGTACGAGCGTCTTGTTGTCGTCGTTCTTGGAGAACTTGGCGCTGATCGCGACGAGCTCGCGGGTCCGACGACGCGGTGGAATCGGTGTCGAGGTTAGCCCGGTGAGTCGGCGATCTTGGCATTCTGGGCGGGGAGTGCACGGTGGTGGCACCCCCAGTGGTCTAGTCGCCGTCGGCTTGCGCCTGGGCGTCTTGCCGGGGCTTCGACGTGCTCGGTTGCCGGGGCTTGTCGCCGTTGGCGAAGCCGATGAGGCTCTGAATGGTGGCCCTCCAATCGTCGATCTTGTCTGGCGCTGGAGGGTAATCTAGAAGCAGCTGGGCTCGGGCCAGCGCTTCCTCTGGAGTCTTGGGCGGCGGTGGTGAACGACGCGAGGAGCGGGATATGCTCAAACTTCTAACAGCGATAGAAGGAGCAACATCTCGTCCAGGCGACCGTACTGCGCTCGTGCCAACATGTTGACGCGCATGTTGGCCTTGAGCGTCCCGCGATCCACCAGCTCGGCCTTGTTCCAACGCGAGTACGATGCTAGGAGCACCATGGCGTTGTCGATCCTGCACCTCCTGGGAGGGGTGCGGTGTATGTACAGACGCCGAAGCTTGCGGGGCCTTGTCCTTGGACCTGGTGACGATGTGAGTCCCCCCGTCGACGCCCGTTCCTCCGCCGGCGTCTACTCCACCGCCCATTTGCTCCGGTGGCGGTGGGATCGACGTGGACGGAGCGGCCACCTCCGAAGCCTTCTTCTTCGGTGGCATGTCGATGAAGATGTTGATGTAGCGCGCACGAACACTGGACCAGGTTCGCACAACCTCGACGCACCCCTACCTGGCGCGCCAAAGATGTGGGAAACGAACACCTATGGGGCAGGGCCCCTTTTCGGTCCGACAAGGGAGCGGAGAGCGCACGAAGAGCAGATCGAGGCGAAGCACGCGAGGGATTTTACCCAGCTTCGGAGCTCTCCGGAGAGATAAAACTCCTACTGCTACTTTGTGGTGGTATTATGTTCTTGCTCAAAGGCGTGAGCGTTCTGTGTTTTCGAAGGAGTCGAACCCCTTCTACGTTGCGCATGGGCCTCCTTTTATAGGCTAAAGGGGTCACCGACAGGTGGCAACGAAGACAGGGGTAAAAAAGTAAAAAGAGGGGTTGGTACAACCGCTATCTACAGTGCCCCCTACCTAACTCTGACGACAGGGGACAAGGGCATTTAATGCCCGTCTGGTCGCCCAAACAGTGTAGGAAACGACCGTTAGGGGCGCCACCGATCGCCACGATGGCCTTCTCGTCATCTCCACTTGCCACCTCGCACCGCTTGGCTGCACAGCCACCCGCCACGTGCGCCAAGAACGATCCTGTGGCGACACGTCGTCAGATGCGCTGGAGCGTGGGCGCAGAGTGTTGGCTTCGCCGCGGCAAGTGCCTTGCCGCGGTCGTTGTCCTGTCGCACCCGAAAGCCTGTCGCTCGTCGGGTCTTGCCGGGACGCGCGGCGCGTCGCGGCAAGTTTTCTTGGCTGGCCTTCCCAGCAAGCTCCTCTTGCCGGGACCTTGTCCTTCCCGGCGAGCTCCTCTTGTCGGGGCCTTGTCTTCTTAGTTAAACACTTTGTTCTTGAATGGCACAAATATGATCTACGGAGGATCTTGGCGGACGCCCGGCAAGCCTTGCCGCGGAGTGTTGCGACTGCCCGTGCACAAGTTCGGGATACTAAGGTACCCCTACTTTAGTACACCGACATTGGCGCCCTTCCCGCTCAATATTTGGGAAGAGGACCAGAGCCTCTATAAATAGGGCTAGCCACCACAGAAGAGGATATCTCATCGAGTCCTCATCAGATAGAAAGGCGATCGAACTCACCCAAGTTGTTCATCGCACCAGCTCAAGAACACCTCTCGCGAGGCTGTTCTTCCCTTGTATTGTTCATCATCAGCCTCTAAGGCAATCCACAACACCACACACTGGAGTAGGGTATTACACCACAACGGTGGCCTGAACCAGCATAAATCTTGTGTCCCTTGTGTTGTTCATCGTTTAGCTTAGATTCTCGCGAGGCGATCGGACGTGGATTGGTAGGGGAGAGATCTTCGTGCGCACCCCAGAGTTCGAACCTTAAGGGTCTGCCGGAACCCAACATCCGACATTTGGCGCGCCAGGTAGGGGTGCGCCAGAATCTTCCTTCCGTTGTTTCGCGTTCAATCTTCCGTCGTGTCCAGGGTAGATGCTCGCCGGGCTCGCGCCGAGCGTCGGGCTGCTCTCACCGCCCGCGTCGCCCAGATGGCTCCCGTCGATGGGTGTCCCCGTCGTTCCCCGTCGCCTGCTGCCAACGCCGCCACCGGCCCGGCGGGGAACGAGCAGCAGGCCTCGTCGCTGCATCCTTCCGTGCGGCGGGATGGCCGCACCGCCACCCCGTCGCTGACTCCAGTCAGTTCATCATCCCATGCCCGTCGCGCCCCCACGGACACGCACGCCGCGCTGCTCCTGGCGCGTGAGCTCCTGCACTACCGTCCCGTCGACGACCTCTATGAGGAGTGGCTCGCTCGCATCACCGAGCTCATCAGCGCCGCAGGGGCTCCCCTGCGCCCTCCCTCTCGCTGCCTCACCCTCCATCCTGCGCGGCTGGTGCAGCCCAGGAGGTGCCTCCGCCACCTCCTTCCCAAGAAGGCGCCCTGGCTCCAAGGTGCGCATCCCTAGGACGAGCTACGCAGGCTGCCGCGCCTTCACCACCGAGCTACGCAGTGTCACTTGGTCGGGCAAGTTCAACCCTGACCTGCCCCCTCGCTACGACGGCACTGCCTATCCTGCGGAGTTCCTACAGCTCTACGAGTTGGGCATCGAAGCCGCCAACCACTACTAGAGAAAAGCCTATACACAGAATCTTAGCAGCAGCACGGCTCAAAAAGGAGCGCTGCTGCTAACTAGTAGTAGCGCGTGTGAGGGAAACTCGCCGCTGATAACTTTTTAGTAGTAGCGCGCTCATCGTAAAACGTGCTACTACAAATATCGACCGGCGGTGTTCACCTAACTCTATTTAGCAGTATCCCAAAGCGCGCTGCTGCTAATTCCTTAGCAGCAGCGCGTTTTAGATCCCGCGCTACTGCTAACCCGCACCAACCCACCACCTTTCCCCACCCGTCCCTCCCCTCCCCCTCCTCTCTTTCCCTTCCCCCTACCTCCCCCTCCCCCTCCTCTCTTCCCTTCCTCCTACCTCCCCCACATGCTCCCACTCTCACTCTTCTTCTTCCTCAATACTTCTCCCCCATTACTCTCTCTCTTCTATCCACCTTTCTCTCTCTTCATTACTCCTACCTAACTACACCACCTCCATTAATGCATCTCCTTTCTCTTTTTCCTTCCCCCTCCACTAGATGAAGTTTTCTCCTCCCAAATTACATAGCTAGGTAGATGTAGGATTTAGTTAAGTGACCTATTTGCCCCCTAACTAGATCTATCTTTGTCAAGAAGAGCTTTGTGCACTTTTGATCTCCCTACAACATCATATCCACCGTGTGCTCGATCTCGATCGAGATAGAGGTGATGAAAATTTCATGCTTTTGCAAAATGGAAATATGTTTATGTGTGTGTGATATGTTTGTGGAAATTGTGTGTGTGGCATGAGTTGACGCCAAATTGTGCTTTTGAGTTGCCTATGTTTTGCCGAAATGTCGATTTATTTCCGTTTCGGCGAATTCCGGGCAAACTCTAGATCCATATATGTCCTATTTTTAGGGAAGGTCATGCCAAATTTTTTTATGACTTTGATGCATGCATGAATTTTTATAATCAATTTGCTTATTATTACCATGCAGAGTTGACGATGGTCAGTGGAACGATGGTGGACAGGTGGTTGCGGTCGGCGGTGCAGGACATGAAAGAAAATAACCAGACAGAGGTTTTATGTCCGTGTCGAAAATGCAAAGGAATAGTTTGGCTCGACCCCCATGAAGATGGTCGTGTCGAAGCGCACCTACTCATGACTGGTTTCATGGATGGCTATACTCGGTGGATAATTGAAGATGAGGATGACGATGTTGAGGATGCCGACGTGGCAGGCAATGATGACACGGGGCAAGACGAAGAGATGATCGATAATGGCGGCAGGGAAGAGGCCGGACATGATGGCGGAGAAGGGGCCGGACATGGCGGAGGAGAAGGGGCCGGACATGGCGGCGGAGAGAACGACATGGACTCCATGCAGCAGAGTTCGTCGGTACTAAGTTCAATTGTGCGGGACCCTCATGTTCAAGCATTGCTTCGCAAGGAGACGAGTACTGAGAGAGCTGCTTCTAGAGAGGAGGCTAAGATGGAGCAACTGGTGGTAGACTCGAACACTCCATTGTATGATGGTTGCAATCCTGAGGTGACCCGCTTGAGTTTCACGCTCCAACTCCTGAAGACGAAGGCTAAAAACAAATGGACCAACAGTAGCCTCGATGAGCATCTCAAGTACCTAAAGGATGTTCTTCCCGCGGGTAATCTATGTCCTACTAGTGTTGATGAGGCCAAGAAGATCATGTGCCCTCTTGATCTGCCACACGTTAGATACCATGCATGCATCAATGATTGCATAATTTATCGGAAGGAGCACGCGGAAAAAACAAGTTGTCCGGTGTGCAATGCTTCTCGATACAAGAAGGCCGGGAAGAAATGTCCCCAGAAAGTTGTATGGTACTTACCGATCACTCCCCGTCTCTAGAGGTATTTTGTAGATCCCAAGGAAGCTAAGCTAATGCGCTGGCACGTGGAGAGGAAGAAGCCCGACGATGGAGATGATCCGAAGCTGAGACACGTGAAGGATGGAAGCCAGTGGAGAGCGTTGAACAGCTTCTATCGGTATTTTGAATGTGATGCAAGGAACATCGTGCTCGGCGCGTGTACCGATGTCATGAATCCGTTTGGCAACCAGAACACCAACCATAGCACATGGCCCGTGTTTGTATGGATGTACAACCTCCCCCCTGGTTGTGCATGGAATTGAAGTACATTCACATGAGCATGCTTATTCAAGGGCCGAAACAACCAGGAAATAATATTAATTTGTATCTGGGGCTACTTCAAGAGGAGTTAGACACATTATGGAAAACACCGGCCAAGACATGGGACGCCAGCAAAGGTGAGTGTTTCAACATGAGAGCCGCGCTGATCACGACAGTGCAGGACTATCTCGGTCATGGATATGTGGCAGGCTAGGTGTGCCATGGATATTGCGGATGCACGCGGTGCATGGATGATACGACGTCTCAGCAGCTAACGTCAAGGAAAGATGGCGGGTCTGGGAAAATCGTGTACATGGGGCATCAAAGATGGCTTGAACAGGACGACCCGTGGAGAAACCGTGGAGATCTATTCAATGGTCACGCTGAGCATCAAGGACCTCCACGTAAGCGGAGCGGTGCCAAAATCGATGAGCTGTTGAAAAACTGGAAGGAGTGCCCCGCGCCGGGAAAGACAATGAGAAAGGCGCCGGAGCCGCTGCTGAAGGTATGGAAGACGAGGTCTGTGTTCTGGGACTTGGAGTACTGGCACAAACTCGATACACCTCATTGCCTTGATCAAATGCATATCTGTAAGAATGTCCTTGAGAGCTTGCTCGCAACACTGATGAACATGCCGGATAAGACCAAGGATGGGCCGAAGGCAAGAAAAGACTTGCAAGATTTGAAAATCAGGGAAGATCTGCACACGCCGCCTCGTAAAATGTCAGAAGAGACAGAGACGGAGACAGAGGCAGGGGAGAAGAAGGGCAAGAAAATAAAGAAAGAGGATTATTGCCCCCCTTCTTGCTTCACCTTAAGTCTGGCTGAGATCAATCAATTCTTTAAGTGCCTTATCGGAGTCAAAGTTAGTTCCGGTTACTGTGGCAAGATAAGCAGATATGTAGACACGGCAAGAAAAGGTTTTGCGGGATGAAGTCTCATGACTGTCATGTGATGATGACGCAGATACTACCTGTTGCCCTTAGAGGGATAATGGACAAGCACGTCCGTGACACGCTTATTGGTCTCTACAACTTTTTGGACGTCATCTCTCAAAAGTCGATCAGTGTGAAGCAGCTCCAAAGGCTACAGGAAGAGATCGTTGTGATACTGAATGAGCTTGAGATGTACTTCCCGCCCGCGTTCTTCGACGTGATGGTGCATCTGTGTGTCCATATTGTGGATGACATAATAGACCTGGGGCCATCATTCTTGCACAACATGATGCCGTTTGAGAGGATGAGTGGGATCATCAGAGGATTCGTTCATAACATGTCCCGTGCGGATGGAAGCATCGTCCAGGGCTATTTGGCACAAGAGTGCATCTCTTTCTGTGAGAATTTTCTATATGGCGCAGACCAGCCACCTGGTGTTAGTGTTGGTTTGCCCGTTAACAAGCACGATGGGAGGCTCGAAGGAGATGGTCACTGCAACGGTCGCAGGGAACTGCACGTGGCATACTCAGTCGACGCAGCGACTTTGACAGAGCAAACTTGGTAGTGCTACAACACCTAGACGAGGTAGATCCTTTCGTGGCACTGCACAAAGAAATTATCGCAAAGAAGTATCGTGATTGGGGGGTATGCAGGATGGATGCCGAAGTTACTAGAGAGCACAACTCCACTTTCCTGCATTGGTTCAAAGAGCATATTATTGCTAATCCCCCGGAGGAGGGCTCTAAGGACGGATTGCTCATATACGCCTTAGCACATGGCCCCTCGCCCAACCTCGTAACCTATCAGGCATATGATATGAACGGATACACGTTCAACACGGAGGCCAAAGATATGGACAGTGATGATCAGAACTCAGGGGTGACGATGGAATGCATGACCGGCAGCGACAACGGTGCAACTGAACGATTTTATGGAAGGGTCAAGGAGATCTGGGAGCTTGACTACTCTGGACTGCACAACACGACGATGTTCCGTGTCAGATGGGCTAAGAATGTCGAAAGAGAAAGCCGGATTTTCACTACCATGACTATACCCGATGCCAAGAGCGCTACCGTGAACGCTATCGCAAAAAACAAGCCATGGGTACACGCTAAGCACGTGACACAAATGCTTCTTCATAACTGACCCGCGCAATCCCAGCCGTGTTTCCGTGAGGAGAGGCAAAAGGAACATCATTTGAATGGATGGAGTCGCCAACGAGGAAGACTATGATCAGTACGGCAACCCAATGAGGGAAGATGACGATGATGATGAAGTATACGTCAAAAGAAGAATCAATACTACATTACCTAAGAAAAATCATACTCCATGGAAAAGGCAAAGTAACAATGAGGGGCTCAATTATTCTTCGACGAACAAGAAGGGACAGAAGCTGACTCAAAAACGAAAACGTCAGCACTGATGAAACGTATGTTATCGGTCCAATGATGTGTAATATATATTTATGTTCCTATTTTGTATACACACTTAGCCATTATTATGCATGGGTCCAATGATGTGTAATATATATGTTACTATTTTGCATACATATTTAACCGTCAAATGATGCAATATATATCGCCCTCCCTTCGTTCACTGCCCTCGGGAAATAAAATTGGGATAAAATAAAGGAAAAGAAAAAGGAAAACTGGCAGTAGCGAGGGTAGTAGCAGCGCGTTTTGCATAAACTGCTGTAGCTACTGAAGTTAGTAGTACCGAATTTTGCCTAAACCGCTATAGCTACTGAAGTTAGTAGCAGCACGTTTTTACCTAATGCGCTACTGCTACGTCCACTTAACCCAAAATTCTCACTCGCCCTGCTTCATCCCGCCTTTTCCCCCCAAATCCCTACTCTCTCTTCCCCCGTCGCACCGCCGCGCCCGACCTGGCCCCGGTGCTCGCCCCCGACTCCGGCGCCGGCGCTAGCCCCCGACCCCGGCGCTCGCCCCTGACCCGGCCCTCGACCCCGACCCCGGCGTCGGCGCTAGCCCCCGACCCCGGCGCTCGCCCCGACCCTGCCCTTGCCCCCGACTCCGGCGCCGGCGCTCGCCCCCGGCCCCGGCGCGCTCGCCCCCGACCCGTCGGCCCTTGCCTCCCTCCTCTCTCCTCCCGGCCGTCGTCGGGCCTGCCTCCTCGCCCCTGCACCCTCTGTAAACCCCCCTCTCTCTATGCTAGGGTTCTTCGGTTATGTTAATTAGGTTATCTATTTAGTTATGAATTTAGCTAGGTTTCAAAATTAGCTGAATTTATATGCAAATTTGAACTGGACATGTGATATGTGCATATGTCATGTTTTGGACATGTCATGTTTGGAAAATGATTCGAGTGGCCTATGTTACGCCGGAATGTTGATTCATTTCCGTTCCGGTGAATTTCAGGCGCTCGATATGTCTATTTTTTAGCAAAGGTCATGCCGAAATTTCCCGTGAATAAAGGCATGATTTGTGCTACATAGTTGGCATATCGAGTGGTGGCACATAGATTTCTTTTTATGTCATTTCTCATTTATTCATACTTTCAGAAATAAATGAGGACACTTAATCATAGGAAACATGTCGAACAACGAAGAAACTGGGCCTTCTGACCAAGATGCAGACGAGATGGATTATGAGGGTCAACAAGAGTACCTCGACTATTTGACTGCTAAGCAAGGTTTGCAGGTCGGTCTCGATGATGGTACTGACACCGACATCGGCACCGACGGCGCCAGCACTGATGGCGGCACCGAGATCGGTGGGGAAGGTACTAGCGGGGAAGGTACCGAAGGGGAAGGTACCGGCCCTGATGCCGCTACCGAAAAGAGGAAGCATAAGAAGCAGAGGATAGGAAAACCTAACAAACTAGGGATTGGACGACTTGTGATCACAAAGATGGCACCTGGCAAGTTTGAGCCGTTAGAGCCGGAAGAACCTCGCAAGTGCTATGGGAACCAAGTAGGGTGCATCCTACGGGAATGTGCGAGCATCAACGACGATGACTTAAGGAGTAAAGAACATTTGATGCAGTTGCTCCTAACGAAGTTGCACAAGAGATTCAAGTTCCCCGACTGGGATGATAACATAGAACAACCGTGGGATGATCCGAAGATGAAAAAGATTAACAATCACGCCATGGGCATGTTCAGCAATGATTTGGCCTCCTGGAAAGGGAGGGTGAAACGTGCTATGGCTGATGAACCCCTGTCCAAGATTCTGGAGGAAAATACGACACTTACGGAAGAGGAGTTCGAAAAGTTCAAGGACACTTGCACTACCGAGGCAGCCAAGGCTAAGGCTACGAAATTCAAAAACCTTCAGCAAAGGAACACGGGGAAGCATCACCTCGGAAGCCATGGCTACCTCGGTTAAAGGCCCATATGGGATAAGGAGGACGCGGAACGTGAAGCCGCGGGTCTCCCAGACCCCTTCGCGAAGTTCACCAACCCCTTGGAGCATGACTTCATCAGGGCCCGCTACAAGTGGGACAAGGACAAAAAGGTTTTTTACACGGACAAGATCACGAGGAAATTGATTAGACTTCTGGAGAAGCAACACCGGCTTGCAGCCGAAAGCCGTACTTCTCCGATGAGGCCCAAGTGGGACACCCCTCTCAACCGGGCCTTGAACGAACTTAAGGGACTCCCTTTGGACCAGCGGCCGCAATATGGTCGTGTGCACGGTGCTGGAGACGGCGCCACGTGGAAGGTGTTTTACAACGACGGCCCGGAGGACAAGAAGCAGAAAAAGAAGTTTAGTCAGGCGGACATCAATGCGAAGGTGAAGCTTGCGGTCGAGAAAAAAGCAGCTGAGGATGCAAAAAAAGCAGCCGAGGACTAATATGAGTTGCTACAGAAGGCAGTCAATGTAGTTGTAACTGCCTACAGAAATGATTTTGCTACTAACTTGGTTCCAGTTATCATCAACTGGGCGAAGGAAAATCCAGACAAGACGGTACATGATTTCTCGATGCCCAGTTTCGTCGCGAGCAACTCCATGAACAACAACACCATTGCACCATCACTTGCTCAAGCAACCGGGCCTCCTCTCGTAGCCGCTCCCGCTCATAGCAGCCCGTCCTCAGTCTCAGGCGTGCTAGGTGGGCCTTCGTCTTTGGCTGAGCTTGACGCCGTCAAGGTAATTACATGTCGCACCAACATATATATATATATATATATATAGATAATATTCCATTTTTGTTGCCTTTCGGTTGTTTTACGCCACAGACATATGTGTTTGCACGCGAAAGAAACCCCGTGCACCATACTCTACTTGATCAAAGGCCAGAAGGTGGACGTGGGAAAGGGGATGATAATGGACCCCTCTCAACTCACGTTCCACAACCAGCCGATCCCCGCTGGGCACTTCAGGGTTAGCTTGACTAGTGTGAAATCGGGGCACGAGGATTTGCCTCCTCCAATACAGCATGTGGGAGCGGACGACGAGACCCCGCCGCGGATTGGAAGCTGCAAGAATTGGGTGCTGCTATGGCCGAAGAATCTTATTCGTCTGGAGCCGGCCGAGAGCACACCAATAACTACCACACATCAACAAGCATGTGCGGAGACCACCACCCCGCCTATGCAATTACCAGCTCCTGTAGTGCCGGGTGAGAGCGGCGGACGACATGATGAAGGGGGTGCAATAGTACTAGCTGATGTAATTTCTCCTGTAGAACAGAGAATGGATGATGAGACGAAGGTCGACCCTATGGATTACCTCAATACAAATGCATATGACTATGACACAGATATGATGAGTCAACCATATGACGAATCGGGCTATCAACTTGCTAATGAGGATATGGATGATATGCCCGGGCAGGGTCGTACCATGGATTGCAAAAAGTCTCTCTTCATGAAATCCTCACAGGACACGCCTGAAGATGCCGCCTCAACACAGGCTCAACTAGCCGGGTGCGAGGGTCGTACAGTACTTAGCCCGGGAACACTGGGGCAGGGGTTAAGGAAGGGTCTGGAAGGTGTGCCCAAGAAAAAGGAGAGGAAGAGATCGGGGAAGGTAACTGCCTCCAAACAAGCCAGAGCACATAGCAGCCAGACGATGCATTCTGAAGAGAGTGTACCCGTGAAAGGTGCGGTCATGTTCCATTTCACGGGCGAGCCGATGCTACCGCTGAAACCGCTGGAGGCACTATCAGGGGATCTCAGGAGACTGCACGACCATGTGCTGTCGACTGAGAAAAGCCTACTAGCCTCAAAGGATCCAGGATATCCGACATATGCGGTTTGTGTGCCTGAGGGGAAGTGCTACGTCGACACACGACCCGTGGAGGTGTTCTTCCTACAGTTTGACCATATCTTTGAGATGTTTCTAACAAGGCGGCTTGTTTTTACTATCGTCCACCTTTTTGCGCTACATATGAGCTCCGTCATGAAGAGTGAAGAAGTCTCGCAAATCTGTGTGGCGGATCTGTACTACATGCATGAGTCTTTCTTGAGTCTCGGCGACTTTGAGCATGAAACTGCTAGGGAGTACCTCCAAAACTTCATGGTACAGAATAAGGACCGGGAAATTGTCATCGTGCCTTATCATCCAAAGTAAGTAAGTTCTGGACAACCCTTTCGTACATTTCAATCATTCCTTCTCTCTCATATGGGGAATAATTTGAGGTGTCTTCTCCCCGCAGCAACGGGTGCGCCGTCCTTATCGTTCTTTACCCGCAAGTCTCCCACGCCGTGTATTTTGAGCCTTCCAGAGACTACGAGAAAAAAGACTACACCCACATAATTAATATTCTAGATGATGCTCTCCAAAGCTTCAGCTTTAGAGGTGGCCACGTGCAGATCAGGAAACAAAGGAACAAGAAGATGGGTTTCGCGCATAAAACTAACTTCTCCTGCATCCATGTCCCAAAACAAAGCAAGAAGGATGTTTTCTACATCGTCCATCTCATGATTCAGTTCAACACGGATCACCAAAAGCTTCGCATTAACAGCAGAAATGATGATCATATCCATAAGTGGCTAGGATCTCATGGAGAAGTGGATTATAAACTTAGAGATGACTTCCTTCGCATCCAAATCGACATTGCGACGATCATCATGAAAGAAGTCGTCGATGAGAAGGGGATGTTCCACCACGGCCCTATATCGCGAGCTGACGTCCGAACTCGCATAGGCATGCAACGTCTAGACCTCACGCCGTTCAAGAAGCTAGGGTTCGTCCTTGATGATATGGAAGGATGGAACTTCTAGTGATTTATGATGCCAATGATGATGATATGTGTCGGTTGAACTTGTATATTTTTTGTAGCGATGAAACTTTGTGATGTCCACGGTCCCTGCCGAACTTGCGTAACACTACTTTGTTAGTTTGCGTACGATGACCTGCGTACCTCTAGTTAATTAATTTGCGTACTGTATGTTGCATCTAGTTGCTAACCCTTTCTTTTTCGGTGTTGCTCTAGTATATTTTGTTGCATATATATGATTGTACATCCTCTTCATAACATGCATCTCTAACAAGTACCTAGTTTCTTGATGGCGAGATGGAATTGCTATGTCGTGTACAAAGGGAAGGTTCCGTGGGTGTACAACGAGTGGCATGAGTGTCAGGCGCAAGTGAATGGGTTCACGGGTGCCAGCCATAAAGGCTTCAAAAGCAGACAAGAAGGAGAAGCTAGTTACTTGAGGTTCACGCTAGCGCGAGAGAGGACTCGTAACCGCCACCTCATGTACTGCATAGTTCCGCTCTCACTCATAGTGATAGCACTTCTTGCGTATACCTTTGTTTAGATGGATGACATTGTTGTAGTTGCAAGTATTCGAGACTTGCATGTATTGCTATTTTCGAGATGATGACAAGATATCACTTTGTGTTGGATGATGATTATGATGAGACTATTTGTATGTACATGCTATGATTACATTTGTGGTCTCACAGGCATTTGTATGTGTATCATGATGACATTTCTATGTGCTAAAGATTCTTCTACAAAGCCTGTTCAAATACAAAACAAATATGCCAAAAAAAACTACTTCAATTAGCAGTAGCGAGTGTATAAAAGTTAGCAGCAGCGCCACGATAGCAGTAGCGCGTCCAGGCAAAGTGCGCTAGAGCTACTAGCAGTAGCGAGCTTCCTCTAACCGCGCTGCTGCTACACTTGTGTAGCAGTAGCGCCGGTGGGCACGCGCTACTGCTATGTGTTAGCTGTAGCGCCTTATTAGTAGCGCCTATCCCCGCGCTACTGATACATCTAAAACCCGCGCTGCTGCTAGCCTTTTCCCTAGTAGTGAACGGGGACGAAAAGGTCATGGCGAACTGGTTTCCCATGGCACTCAAGGATGGTGCCCGCACCTGGCTCCTGAACCTACCTCGTGGCACGATCTCCTCCTGGGACGAGATGCACACTCGCTTCATCGCCAACTTCCAGGGCACTCGCGACCGCCCGCCGGCCGTGGGTGACCTGCACCGCATCAAGCAGCAACCCGGAGAGACCTTGCAGAAGTACATCCAGCGCTTCAACAGCGCTCGCCTCAAGATTCCCAAGGTGACCGAGGAGGCCATCATCTCGGCGTTCTCTGATGGCGTCCGCGATGTCAAGATGAAGGAGGAGCTGGCGATCCACGAAGATTTGTGTACGTCTCTAGAGTTGTTCAACCTGGCGACCAAGTGTGCAAGGGCTGAGGAGGGACGCCTCTCCCTTCTTGAGTCCCAGCAGTAGATCCAGAAGAGAAGAAAGCCAAGGCCAAGGATGTGAAGCGCAAGGGAGCAGGTGTGCTCGTAGCAGAGCCGAACATGAAGCACGGCAGGGACCAGCGGGAGTCGTCCAAGGGCAGCCAGTACTGTGTGTACCACGATCTCCATACCCACAACACAAACTAATGCCAAGAGCTCAGGGCCGTGCGAGAAGGCCATGTCGGTCGATGCCTCGAGTGCAATCGGGGCTACGGCCGAGGCGGAGCAAGAGGTGGAGGACGATGGGACGACCGTGGCCCTCGCCAAGGGTGGCGTGACCGGCCTCGCAAGGATCGCTGGCAGGATCAGCCTCGTGAGGGTGCCTGGAGGGATCAGCCTCGTGAGGATCGCCCGCAAGGCAACACAGGACTTCCTCCTCTACCACCACCACCAAGAAGGAATGATGACCATCATCAGGACAAGGGGGCTGGGCGCTTCCAGGAGCCGCGTGCCATCGCTTGCATCTTAGGCGGCGCTCAGGCCCCAGCCTCTCAGCGCATCTTCAAGCAGTTTGCTCGCGAGGTGAATGCAGTCCTCCCCAAGCTTGAGGCCACGCGCCCTCTCAGGTGGTCTGTGTGCGCCATCACGTTCAGCTCAGCGGATCAGCTCAAATGCGCGGCAACAGCCGGTCTCCTCCCGATGCTTTGTTCCCCAGTCATCAGCAATGTGCAAGTTACCAGGACCCTCATCGACGGCGGGGCAGGACTGAACGTCCTGTCCGTCGAGACATTCAACAACCTCCAAGTGCCATATGATCAGCTTCAACCAACCAAGCCTTTCTCAGGAGTCACTGATGGCTCCACTGTCCTGACAGGGCAGGTCCGCCTCCCTGTCACCTTTGGGCAGCATAACAACTACCGTACCGAGCTCATCGACTTTGACGTCACCCACATTCGCCTGCCATACAATGCCATCCTCGGGTACGCCGCCCTGGCCAAGTTTATGGCAGTGACTCACCATGGCTACAACGTCCTCAAGATGCCAGGAAATGGCGGAGTCATCACGGTCCCTTGTGAAGAGAAGGATGCGGTGTGCTCTCTCGAGCGCGCCTTCCAAGCTGCGTCAATCGAGGACCCAGACAGCAAGAGTGGAAACCTTCCTGAAGCAGCTCCCAAGAACAAGAAGACATCACCTGGCTCAAGGCCTCAGGAGGCAGGCACCTCCGGAGGCGCCGCATCAGGACACGCGCCCGTCCAGGGGGCACCACCCTCTGTCGCATAGGGAGGCGCACCCGGCGCTCTCCTCGGGCAAGGCTCGGGGGCTCTCTCTTGGGGAGCCACTGACTTTGCCAAGATCACGAGGGAGGCGCTCGGGCACCACTTGGAGACGTGCTTCACGACATGTTTCCCTCAGGAAGGCATAAGGCAAGGAGGGCCCAACCCTCAAGAGTTCATCACCAAGGGTCAGCAGTTGCAGGAATCGAGAGTCATGTGCGGCAACCGCCGCATGCCCAGCGTGGCTCCCCATCCAGGCGAGGATGGCAGGCTGCGCGTCTGCATTGACTACCCAGGGCTCAATCAAATCGCGTCTCAGGAGTGCTTCTAGCCTTTGTGCGTAGGGCGTTGCAAGGGCCCACCTCACAGCTACGTTCGCATGCCCTTCGGCCTGTCGAACGCAGCTGCTGCTCACCAGTGCCTGATGAGAAGTATTCTGGAAGCTCAGGTGGCCAAGCACCACGCGCTCCTGGAGAAAATGGAGTTGGACCCCGCCAAGCCGCCCGGACCTCCTGAGCCTCCCGAGGCTCGGAGCCCCGAGGGCTCGTGAGGATTGGCTTCTTCACCGCGCACCGTCAGCTACTCCGACACTCGCTCTGCAATGGTATCAGGTGACTTCTCTCAAGTTTCATTTTAGCTGGGAGTGCCCTCAGGGCTGCATCATTCCTAGGTCGTGTGGGTCCGTCCCCGCGGCATGTATCCATTTTGCTAATGTCTTCAGCTTACCTTGTTGGGGGCGCCCCTCGGGCTGCATCATCCCCAAGCCGCTTGGGCCTGACCCAGTGGCGTGTCCTTTCTCTGCATCTATCTAAGTTGATTTGCTTATTTGTTCTTCACCTGCTTATGATTACCGTCCGCCGCCTGTTACGGGCCTATCTTTCCTCATGCAAATCGCTTGCACGTTAAAAGGGGGGCGCTTGAGCATCGTGACTCAGGAGCTCTTACTGGCTCTCCAGCCCTGACCCCCTGGCCTTGTCCACGGCATCGCGACCTGGCATACTAGTGGCGGCTGACCTTGCTCGAGGGCCGGGACCTGAGGATGTAGAGCATTTGCATCTTAACCATCTTGCAGGAACGTACCACCGACAAAGGCCCAAAGCCAGGCGCAACCCGCCTCGAGGTAGGGCCTCATGAGTCCCGCGCTAGCTCACGGGTGCCAAGATACACCTCTCCTAGCCCTACCGTGCCGGCCACGTGTCAGGGCGGGGCTGTACACGCCCCGGGGGCTCCTCCCGGAGGGGAGCCCCCTCCCACATACCAGTGGAAGCACCATGCTCCGCTCTGGCTGACGACACTACCGAGGAGCGGCTATGCCCATACACCTACGGAAGCGCTATGCTCTGCGCTGGTGATAAACAACTGAGGGCAGCCCATGGCTGTATCAACCTCAGGGAGCCCAGAGCTCACTGTCTGGCCTCATCACAAAGCCTCCCCTCGAGAGTGTCGCACGAGGGGGCTGGACACGGGGGCTGCACCCGGGCCACGCACGAGCACACGCCACCCAGCCAGGTCCCTCGGACCTGGTCGTCGCGCTCCCCTCCCCGAGCGGAGCCAAGGTATGAAGACCCGTTTGAGCGTCAAGGGGGACTCCCGAGCATCGCGACTCAGGAGCCTAACTGGTCACGTAGCCCCTCACTCCTTAGTTCCGAAAGACTAACGGCGGTCGAGGTATGCGCGGGGCCGGGTCCTACTGACGTAGAACGACAAATCCTCTCTTCCACCCCCTCCCTATTTGCTATTTGCGCGTCAAGGGGGACTCCTGAGCATCACGACTCAGGAGCCTAACTTGTCATGTAGCCCCTCACTCCTTAGTCCCGTCCTAGTGATCTGGTCAGGGCTAGCGGCGGCTGAGGTATGCGCGGGGCCGGGCCCTGCCGACGTAGAACACAAGCAAATAGGAAGGAAATCGCAAAATCTAGCAAATCCAGAAGCAAATATTACAGACCATAGATTGTTCTCACAATACCAGACACAAATTTAAAACGCCACCACAAGGCATGGTGCATGTTGCAAGAATCAAAGCAGGGAAAAGGTTGCGAGAAGATCACCCCTGGGCCACGCCACCGCTCATGGTGGAGTCACGCTTGTCAGCTCCACCCCTGGGGCTGCGGAGCCGGCAGCGCCTCGCTTGGGCGCGGTGTTGAAGGAGCGGAACTTCGCCAACAAGGCCTCCGCTCAACCCTTGACGGCTTCGGCAGCAGCGGCGGAGCGCTTGGCGTCCACGAGCTCTAGCAGGTCGTCAAGGTTGGCGTCGGGGTTGCGGAGGTAGACGTGGCTGAGGATCCGCATCAGCGTTGTAGAGGAAAGGACGCGAGCCTCGACTTCGGCCATGGGGCCGATGCCAATCATGACCTCCTCAAGCGCCTCGACGAGGAAGGGAACCAGCTTAGTGGGGCCTTCCTTGGCTCCGGCCAACAGTTTTTCCAGGCCCCCGTCATACAGCATCTTCAGCGCTATGCGAGCCTCTCCTTGTAGCGCGTGAAGGCCGCACAGTCCTCGGCCAAGACCTCTGCCTTGGCATCTAGTTCAACCCTCTCAGTCTTCAGCGCCTGCTCCAGCATCTTCAGCCGGTCACGGTCGACCAAGAGTTCGGCGTCGCGGTCCTTGACAGCAGCCTCCCGAGCCTTCATCTCCTCCTCTTTCACCCGGCGGTCACGAATCTCCTTGGCGAGCTCATCACGCAGCCTTTTGCAACTCGCCCTCCAGCGTCTTGCAGCGGCCCTGGACAGTTGAAGCATCCTTCAATGCCGCGTCGCGAGCGGCTAAGGCCTGGGAGGTGGCTTGCTTCTCCTCCTCGGAAGCTGTCACAGCCTGGCTCAGCGCCGCTCGGACGGAGGCGTCAGAGCAAACCCAACTGGAGACCAACTCCAGGCGCCCGGCCACCAGGCGGGGGTCCGCGCTCCGAAGATCCTCCCGCAGCTGTCTCAGCTCGTCGACGGCAAGGTCCAAGGTGACGGAGGAAGCAGAGGAGACGGGAGCCGATGGAGTAGGAGGAGAAGATGACAACGTGATCACAGCTTGGGAGGCAGGGACCTCCTGAGCCTTGGCCACTTTGGCGACAGCATCAAGCACATGCGCCTCCAGAGTCAGCGGGGTCATGGGGGCTGACTCCTCGCCGAAGCGTCCCTGCTGGCCTCGTGAGGATGACCGGGCAGGGGATGTGCGGGTCCTGCTGCCTCCCTTCCCTGCGAGTGAAGATGCAGCCACGGCTGATGAGCCCGTTCCAGGCGGGGTCGTTGCGTCTCCCTTCAACCTCTTCGCCGCAGGTAGCAGCCTACCCAATGAAAGATGTCAGGCCTCGACGGCGAAAGACAGGAGCAAGGCGAAGTTTGAGTACTTACTGGTTGACTGCCGCGGGATCCCACGGGCTCTGGCCAAGCTTGAAGCCCGAAAGCCTCTTGCGGGGCTCAGCCTCGGGAGGCCCAGCCGCAGAGGAAGGCACACCTGAAGGGCTAGAGTTGGCTTCCGCCGATGCGAGGGCTGGGGTAGACCCTCGGGAGATCAGCCCGGACCTATCCTTCTTCGGGACTAAAGGCGGGTCCTCCCCTCCTCGCCTGGCGTCGGCCTCATCGCCATCAGGCATGGAGTAGAGGGCGCTGGACCTGCGCCAGGGGGAAGTCTCCCCCGTCCCCTCGAAGGTCGCCTCTGAGTCACGCTCCTCATCCTCGTCGTCATCTTCCTCCCCTTCCCCGCTAGAGTCACCAGAGGACAAGTTTACCGTCGCCGTCGCCGCCTGGCCCTTAGGATCCTCCGCTGGCACCAGACCGACCCCGTCAAAGGTGGGCATGGTGTCCACCACCCGTTCCCAGTCATCACAAAGGAACAGGGGAACCGAAGCATCCACCGGGCCAGCCACGTCCTCTCCGACCAAGAAGCGGAGGGCCGCGGTTAGATCCTCATCATTCAGGGCGTCCAAGCTCAGGCGGAGGATGACGTCTGCATCTGCGAGACTCCACAGCAGGCGCGAGTGCGCCCGAAGAGGGGCCACCGGTGCGATAGGAACTCCCTCAAGAGCGAGGTCCCGGTAAGCTTCGCCGCCCTCAGGTTGCTCGGCCTCAGGTCGGCGTTCATCTTCTCCAGCACCAGCTTTGCCCGCCGGTCGTCGAGCTTCGTGCGGGACCACGCCTCAACAGCCTTAGGCTGCTCTGTCGGCAGCTCCAGCAGGGGGTTGTGGCACCTGGCGTCCACCATGACCCACTTGCTCCGGAAGCTGTCGGCCCTCTTCCCGGCCTTCGAGATGGCGTTGGACTTGGAGTATGAGACAAAGCTCGCGCACGCCAAGATATTGCCGCCAGTGACCCAGATGGAGAGGAAGTGGCACAGCAGGGCTACGGAGGGCATCATCCTGATGTGCGCCTCACAATAGTAGGCGAAGATCGACAGAAGCAGAACGGAGTTGGAGTAGAGATGCAGAGCATGCAACTGATACTGGCGAAGGACGGTAAGGAAGAACTCAGAGAAAGGAGGAACTAGACCAGCGATAACGGCGCTCATGAAGAGGGGGTAGAAGGTGCTCCCCTTATCCTCTGGCCGAGCTGAGCCAAGCCGGAGCGCAGTCTCCCCCATCTTATTGATCTGCGCCGCCGCCATCTGGCGCGTGAGGGCAAGATTCTTCTCCGTCACGTTGGGGGAGACCAGAGCCAGTGTCTTGCGGGGTGCCATTGCTCACTGGAGGAGAAAGGCTGCGGCAAATCTGGAGATTTCGGAAGCAGGAGGGCGGAGAGAAAGAAAGGGGATCTGAAGCAAGGCTAACGAGAGTAATGAAAGTAAGGCTAACCCCGGGCTAGCCTTTTGTCAGTCGAGCAGTTGCCAAGGCGGCGTGGGGAAGCGGAGGCGCCCACGTCCAATCAACCGCCACACGACGCCCAAGGCCGCAGGCTGATGGGGCCCGCGGCGCTCCGCACTTGCCCCTTCGCTTCTCCGCTAAGCCAAGTCCGAGCATGCCTTGGGCCCGGGGGCTACTGTCGGCGTCCTGGGAATGGGGGTCCCCAGACTTGCCTGCCTGCGGCCTGCGGCGTGGCTTGCATGGTGGCCCAGTACGACCCATCTTCATCAGCGCAGGACTCAAGACCCTCGCGAGGGGCCAAGCCTCGCGGGGCGGACGACACGAGGCTTCCTCAGGAGTGGCCTCGCCAGGCAGGCTCGCGAGGAGGCGGAGAGATGAATGCAGGGATACCTCGCGAGGTGCTCGTGACGCAAGCCGTGACGATCGAGACCAGGCGGGTGCCAGGTGGGCGCCGACCTGTGTAGTGTCCTTGTTTCCTCTTTGGTGCAAAGGGGGCAAGTGCAGGTGTGGAGTACCGAGGCATCAGGCAAAGGTTACCATTTCGGTGCAACGAGACCAAGACCAGCAGAGCGGCAGGATGGAGGTCACCATGGAGCCCAAGACGGCATCATCGCCAGTGCCTTTGGCAGTCGAAGACCAACTTTAGTCAGGATAACTTTTACTAGATGTTCCCCTTCAAAATGGCCGTTGTTGGCGCCCTTCCCGCTCAATATTTGGGAAGAGGACCAGGGCCTCTATAAATAGGGCTAGCCACCACAGAAGAGGATATCTCATCGAGTCCTCATCAGATAGAAAGGCGACCGAACTCACCCAAGTAGTTCATTGCACCAGCTCAAGAACACCTCTCGCGAGGCTATTTTTCCCTTGTACTGTTCATCATCAGCCTCTGAGGCAATCCACCACACCACACACTGGAGTAGGGTATTACACCCCAACAGTGGCCCGAACCAGTATTAATCTTGTGTCCCTCGTGTTGTTCATCATTTAGCTTAGATTCTCGCGAGGCGATCGGACGTGGATTGGTAGGGGAGAGATCTTCGTGCGCACCCCATAGTTCGAACCTTAAGGGTCTGCCGGAACCCAATATCCGACAGGTTCGATCATGGAGGGCCTCTACATCAATCTTGCTGCCCTTCCGATGACGTGTGAGTAGTTTACCACAGACCAACGGGTCCTTAGCTAGTAGCTAGATGGCTTCTTCTCCCTCTTTGATCTTCAATACAATGTTCCCCTCAATGTTCTTGGACATCTATTCGATGTAATCTTCTTTTGCGATGCGTTTGTTGAGATCCGATGAATTGTGGATTTATGATCAGATTATCTATGAATATTATTTGAGTCTTCTCTAAACTCTTTTATGCATGATTAAGATAGCTTTGTATTTCTCTCTGATCTATTGATTTGGTTTGACGGGATTGATTTTTCTTGCAATGGGAGAGGTGCTATGTTTTGGGTTCAATCTTGCGGTGTCCTCACCCAGTGAAAGAAGGGGTAGCGAGGCACATATTTGTCTTGTTACCATTAAGGATAAAAAGATGGGGTTTGTTTAATATTGATTAGATCTATCCATCTACATCATGTCATCTTGCTTAAGGCATTACTCCGTTCTTGTTAACTTAATACACTAGATGCATGCTTTATAGTGGTCGATGTGTGGAGTAACAGTAGTAGATGCAGGCAGGAGTCGGTCTACTTGTCACTGACGTGATGCCTATATTCATGATCATTGCCTTAGATATGGTAATAACTTTGCGCTTTTCTATGAATTGCTCAACAGGAATTTGTTTACCCACCATATGCGTTCTTTCAAGAGGGAAGCCTCTAGTTAAAATTATGGCGCACAGATCCATTTTTACCATATTATTTTTAGATCTACAAAACCAAAAACCCAAAAATACCTTGTTGCAGTTTAATTAAATTTAATTTATTTTGAAATTTTATTTATCTTTTATACCATTCTCTATTAGATCTCATCCTTGCAAGTAGCCGTGAAGGGATTGAGAACCCCTTTATCACGTTGGGTGCAAGTATTTATTTGTTTGTGTAGGTGCTATCGTTGGAGACTTGTGTGTTCTTCCTACTAGATTGATACCTTGGTTCTTAACTGAGGGAAATACTTATCTCTACTTTGCTGCCTCAACCTTTCCTCTTCAAGGGAAAAACCAATGCAAGCTTAAGAAGTAGCAGGAAGAATTTCTGCGGCCGTTGCCGGGGAGGATCTACATCAAGCCTACCAAGTACCCATCATAAACTCTCATCTCTTGAATTTACATTATTCACCATCTGCCTCTCATATTTCATTTCCCCCACTTCCAAAGCATTTCAGAAAAATACATTTTTTTGCCTTTTTTTCTTTCTTTTTGTTTGCCTTTATGTCTTACTTGGTTTGTTTGCTTGTTCGCTTGGCATAATTGTATTTTTATTGAAAATCAAGTAACAAAAAGCTTATGGATCCTCATCCACTTGCTAATCGTTTTACAAGATACAATTATAATGAACCAATTGCTAGTGAGTTGAGTACACTAGATAATCTTTACGAAGTTTTGCTTGAAATTTGTGAATCTAAAAATTGTGATGAAGTGTTAAAAGAAGAAACTTTTAAAGTGATTCACGATAGCTCCTTGAATGAAAATCATGATTGCATGATGTTATTATAAATTCTATTAATGTCAATTGTGTTAATGATATGCAAAACCCCAAGCTTGGGGATGCTAATTTTGCTATGTCCACTACTTATTGTAATGATCATGATTGGCGTGATAATGCTTCTTATGATCTTGAAAATTTATTTAAGCCTCATGATGAATATGTTTGCGATAATACTAAGAGTGGGTTTGGAAGAGTGTCAACTCTAGGTAAAAATAATCCCACATATTTGGAGAGTGTTCAATCTTATGATTTTTTTTTGACAAAAGTGGGTTTGAAGAGGTCATGACTTTAATTGATGTTAATCCCACTATCTTGGAAGATTATAAAACTTTTATGCATGTGGATCATGAAGAGAAATTTTATATGATAGCCATATTGTTGAATTTGATCCTACATGTAATTATTATGAGAGTGGAAAACATGGTTGTAGAAAGCTTCATGTTACTAAATCACCTTTCGTTATGTTGAAATCGTCAATGCTTTATTCTTCTCCTTTGCATATGCTAGAAATTCATTGTCCTGATAATTTATTTTCCTATAAAATTCCTATGCATAGGAAGTATGTTAGACTTAAACTTTTTTTCATATGCTTTATGATGCTCTCTTCGTGCTTTTATTTTTTGTCTTTCATGTGAGCATCATTAAAATTATCAACGCCTAGCTAAAAGGCTTTAAAGAAAAGCACTTGTTGGGAGACAACCCAATATATTTATTTTCTGTTTTTATGAGTATATGCAATTATGCTTCTGTTATGATTGTGTATTAGTGTTTGTGCCAAGTAAGACCTTTGGGATGATTTGGGTGATAGTTGGTTTGATTTTGCTGAAAAACATAAAATTTTGCGTCCAGTAGAAGAATTATTAATATTCACTTGAGCATGATTAAATTCTGAATTTTTTCCACAAGTTTGATATATAGATTGCCTACGTTGTCCTAATTTTTTAGATTTTTTTGAGTTACAGAAGTTTGGCTAAAGTCCAGATTACTAAAGATTGTTCTGTTTTTTACAAATTATGTTTTCATTGTCTTGTTTGCTTATTTTTGTTGAATCTATGGGTAGTATCGGGGGGTATGAGCAATGAAAAGTTAGAATATAGTAGATATAATACAAATATAAAATTGGAATGAGTTTACAATAGTACCAAAAAGTGGTTATTTGCTTTGTTCCACTAACAGATCTCACGAGTTTTCTATTGAGTTTTGTGTTGTGAAGTTTTCAAGCTTTGGGTGAAGTTTCGATGGACTACAGAATAAGGAGTGGCAAGAGCCTAAGCTTGGGGATTCCCAAGGCACCCCAAGGTAATATTCAGGGACAACCAAGCATCTAAGCTTGGAGATGCCCCACATGGCATCCCCTCTTTTGTCTTCAACCAATCGGTGAATTACTTGAGGCTATATTTTTGTTCACCACATGATACGTGTTTTTCTTGGAGCGTCTTGTATTATATGGGTCTTTGCTTTTTAGTTTGCCACAATCATTCCTTTTGTACACACCTTTTGAGAGGGACACACATTAATCGTGAATTTATTAGAATACTCTATGTGCTTCACTTATATCTTTTGAGATAGGTAGTTGCTCTAGTGCTTCACTTATATCTTTTAGAGCGCGGCAGTGGTTTTATTTTGAAGAAATTGATGAACTCTCATGCTTCACTTATATTATTTTGAGAGTCCTAAATTAGTATGGAAATTTTCTTAGGTTATGAATTTAGTCCTAATATGATGGGTATTCAAGAGGAATGTAATAAAAAAATTCATGAAGATAATTGAATATAGGAGAACTTTGATTCCTTACATTTGTTTTGAGATATAAAGATGGTGATATTAGAGTCATGCTAGTGACTAATTGTGGTTTAGTAAGAATATTTGTGTTAAGGTTTGTGATTCCCGAAGCATGCACATATGGTCTCTCGTTATGCGATGAAGTTGGAGCATAATTTATTTTTTATTGTCTTCCTTATGAGTGGCGGTCGGGGACGAGGATGGTCTTTTCCTACCAATATATCCCCCTAGGAGCATGCGTAGTAGTACTTTGCTTTGAGGGCTAATAAACTTTTGCAATAAGTACGTGAGTTCTTTGTGACTAATGTTGAGTCCATGGGTTATACGCACTCTCACCCTTCCACCATTGCTAGCCTCTTCAGTACCGTGCATTACCCTTTCTCACCTTGAGAGTTGGTGAAAACTTTGCCGGTGCATCCGAATCATGTGATATGATACGCTCTTTCACACATAAGCCACCTTATATCTTCCTCAAAACAGGCACCATACCTACCTATTATGGCGTTTCCATAGCCATTCCGAGATATATTGCCATGCAACTTCCACCATTACGTTTTGTTATGACACACACCATCATTGTCATATTGCTTTGCATGATCATATAGTTGACATAGTATTTGTGGCTTGGCCACTGTAAATATTTTTTACATTTCATGCTAGATCATTGCACATCCTGGTACACCACCGGAAGCATTCATATAGAGTCATATTTTTGTTCTAGTATCGAGTTGTAATCCTTGAGTTGTAAGTAAATAAAAGTGTGATGATCATCATTATTAAAGCATTGTCCCATGTGATGAAAGGATGATGGAGACTATGTTTCCCCCACAAGTCAGAATGAGACTCTGGACGTAAGTAAACAAAGAGTCCAAAGCCCAAAATAAAAATAAGAGGCCAAAGAGCTAGCCAAAAATAAAAAAGAGAAAAAAATAAAAATGATAGAAAAAGAGAGAAGGGACAATGCTACTATCCTTTTCCACGCTTGTGCTTCAAAGTAGCACCATGTTCCTCATGATAGAGAGTCTCCTATTTGGTCACTTTCATATATTTACTAGTGGGAATTTTTCATTATAGAACTTGGATTGTATATTGCGATGATGGGCTTCCTTAAATTGCCCAAGGTCTTCAAGAGGAAGCGAGTTGGATGCAAACCCACTTAGTTTTCTTTTTGAGCTTTCACACACTTATAGCTCTAGTGCATCCGTTGCATGACAATCCCTACTCCTTGCATTGAGATCGACGGGCATCTCCATAGCCCATTGATTAGCCTCGTCAATGTGAGACTTTCTCTTTTTTTCTCTTCTCCACACAACCTTCACCATCATATTCTATTCCACCGATAGTGCTATATCCATGGCTCACGCTCATGTATTGCGTGAGGGTTGAAAAAGCGTAAGAGCGTTAAAAGTATGAACCAATTGCTTCGCTTCTCATCAAACTTGTGGATGATAAATACTTGGGATAATTAGATTTATGCCCCTAGTTGTGTCCCACTCGTCTGTTTTACCCCTAATTTCCAAAAGTCATCGGTTCTGTCCAAGTCACTTTGCTCCTCTTATGCTTTTGCCCTTTGACCGTTTGACCATCAGTTTGAAAACTTCATAACTAATTCATACTAAATCAGAAAAATGCAAATAAGATACCAAAATGTTCAGAAACACATCACCTATATGTCAAAGTCATTTGCATTCATGAAAAAAGTGTTCAAAAGTGCACATCCAGGTTTTAGCTCTTTTAATACCACCATGAATAGTAAGCTCTAAAAAAATTCAAAAAAATTCAAAAAAAATATGGTGGCAAAGAACGACAAATGTTCTAAGTGCTTGCCAGGTTTCATTAGGGAACGACATTCGTGGAAGTCATGGCAAAAAAATAATCTATTTTTGAGTGTTGATTGTTTTTTTTGCCGCGGCACCCACGAATGTTATTTCCTGATGAAACTTGGCAGACACTTAAAACATTTTTCATTCTTTGCCACCAAATTTTTTTTGAATTTTTTTGAACTTTTTTAGATTTTACTATTCATGGTGGTAGCATAAGAGCTAAAACTCGGATGGGAACTTTCCAACACTTTTTTCATGAATGCAAATGACACTGACATATAGATGATGTTTTTCTGAACATTTTGGTATCTTATTTGCATTTTTCTGATTTGGTATGAATAAGTTATGAAGTTTTCAAACTGATGGTCAAACGGTCAATGGGCAAAAGCATAAGAGGAGCAAATTGATTTGGACAGAACCGGTGGCTTTTGAGAATTAGGGGTAAAACAGACGAGTGGGACACAACTAGGGGCACAAATCTAATTATCCCTAAATACTTTATGTTATGAAGATAGAGCATGACACGATTATATGATTTTGTAGGGATAACTTTCTTTAGCCATAATATTTTGAGAAGACATGATTGCTTTATTAGTATGCTTGAAGTATTATTGTTCTTATGTCAGTATTAAACTTTTTTTGAATATTCTGGATCTGAATATTCATGCCACATAAAGAAAAATTACATGATAAACATGTTAGGTAGTATTCCACATCAAAAATTCCATTTTTATCATTTACCTACTCGAGGACGAGCAAGAATTAAGCTTGGGGATGCTTGATATGTCTCCAACGTATCTATAATATTTTATTGTTCTATGTCGTTATATTATCCATCTTGGATGTTTTATATGAATTATTATGCTATTTTACATCTTTTTTTGGGACTAACCTATTAACCTAGTGCCTAGTGCCAGTTGCTGTTTTTTTCTTCATGTTTTTGTCTTTTATAGAAAATCAATCAAACGGTGTCCAACTAGAATGAAACTTTTTGACAATTTTTCTTGGACCAGAAGACACCTAAAAAGCTTCATGAGGAGGCCAGAAGAGCCACGAGGCCATGACAAGCTCGGGAGGCACGCCCCTAGGCTTGTGGGGCCCCCTGTGGCTTGATATGTCTCCAACGTATCTCTAATTTTTTATTGTTCCATGTTGTTATACTATCATTCTTGGATATTTTACTATAATTGAATAGCAACTTTATATCATTTTTTGGGACTAAGCTATTGACATATTGCCCAGTGCAGTTGCTATTTTTTCTTGTTTTTTACTTCGCAGAAAATCAATACCAAACAGAGCCAAACACAACGAAACTTTTAGGTGATTTTTTCTGGACCAGAAGACACATGATGGGCTAAGAAAGTACCTGAGGGGGGCTCTGAGGGGAGCACAGCCCGCCAGGGAGCGCCTGGGGGGCCAGGCGCGCCCAGGTGGGTTGTGCCCACCTCGATCGCCTCCCGCACCGCCTCTTTGCTCTACAAATACCCCAATATTCTAGAAACCTAGGGGAGTCGACGTAAATCAATTCTAGCAGCCACAAGTTCTAGAAACCACAAATCCAATCTAGACACCATCACAGAGGGGTTCATCACCCTCATTGGTGCCTCTCCGATGATGCGTGAGCAGTTCATTGTAGACCTACGTGTCCGTAGTTAGTAGCTAGATGGCTTCCTCTCTCTCTTTTGATTCTCAATAAAATGGTCTCTTGGAGATCTATTTGATGTAACTCTTTTTTGCGGTGTGTTTGTTGGGATCCGATGAACTTTGAGTTTATGATCAGATCTATGTTTTTATCCACGAAAGTTATTTTAATCTTTTGATCTCTTATATGCATGATTACTTATAGCCTCGTATTTCTTCTTCGAATCTTTGGTTTAGTTAGGCCGACTTGATTGATTTTTCTTGCCATGGGAAGTGGTACTTTGTGATGGGTTCGATCTTATGGTGCTTGATTCCAGTGACAAAAGGGGAACCGACACGTATGTATCGTTGCCATTAAGGATAACAAGATGGGGTCTAATTCCGACATGAATAAATGTTATCTACATCATGTCATCGTTCTTATGCATTACTCCATCTTCCATGAATTTAATACACTAGATGCATGCTGGATAGCGGTCGATTAGTGGAGAAATAGTAGTAGATGCAGGCAGGAGTCGGTCTACTAAACTTGGACATGATGCCTATATAATGATCATTGCCTGGATATCGTCATAATTATTTGAAGTTCTATCAATTGCCCAACAGTAATTTGTTTACCCACCATATGATATTATTCTTGAGAGAAGCCACTAGTGAAATCTACGGCCCCCGGGTCTCTTCTTTATCATATTTGCCTTCAAGATCTATTTTTATTCGCTTTTATTTTCAGATCTATTCACCAAAAACCCAAAAAATACCTCGCTGAATTTTATTTGCTTTTATTTGCATCTATCAATCTACTACAATTTTATCACGTCAACTTGACAGTTTCTGGCACCATTACCTCAAAGGGATTGACAACCCCTTTAACACATCGAGTTGCAAGTATTTGTTCTTTGTGTGTAGGTACTGTTTACGTAGTGTTGCGTGGTTCTCCTACTGGTTCGATAACCTTGGTCCCATCACTGAGGGAAATACCTACTATTGTTGTGCTGCATCATCCCTTCCTCTTTGGGGAAATACCGACATAGTTCAGGCCAACATCAAAAGGAATTTCTGGCGCCGTTGCCGGGGAGGCATCATAACATCTACCAGGTTCCTAATCACAAATCTCATCTCCTTGCAATTTACATTATTTTCCATTTTCCTCTCGTTTTCCTCTCCCCCACTTCATAGAAATTTGCCGTTTTATTCGCCCTCTTTACCGTCTGCCGTTTTCTCGTCAGATCTTTTTTTAGTGTAATCTTGTTGGTCACGGTGACTCAAGAGAACACCAAGTTGTCTGATTTCTCCAATAGCAACAACAATGATTTTATTAGCACTCCGATTGCTCCTCTCGCCACTAGTGCGGACTCTTGTGATATTAATGCTGCTTTGTGGAATCTGGTTATGAAAGATCAATTTTCTGGTACTCATAGTGAGGATTCCGCGTCCCATCTTAACACATTCATGGAATATGCAATATGCAAAAGAAAAAGGATGTGGAAAATGATATTGTGAAGTTTAAATTATTCTTGTTTTCTTTGCGAGATCATGCAAAAATTTGGTTTTCGTCTTTGCCTCGCAATAGTATTGATTCTTGGGATAAGTGCAAAGATGCTTTTATTATTAAGTATTTTCCGTACGTGAAAATTATTTCCCTTAGGACACAAATCATGAATTTTAAGCAACCTGAGCATGAACATGTTGCACAATCTTGGGAAAGAATGAAATTGATGCTAAGAAATTGTGCTACACATGGTTTAAATATTTGGATGATCATACAAATTTTTTATGCGGGATTGAATTTTGTTTCTAGAAATATTTTAGATTCCGTCACGGGTGGTACTTTTATGGAAATTACTTTGGGTGAAGCTACTAAATTGCTAGACAATATTATGGCAAAATTTTCACAATGGCATACCGAAAGAGCTCCTACTAGTAAAAAAGTTGATTCGGTTGAAAGAATTTCTTCTTTGAGTGAAAAAGTTGATGCTCTTATGAAATTGGTTGCTAATAAAAATTCTCCTATTGATTTTAATGATGTGCCTTTGTCTACCTTGATTGAGCAAAATAGTGATGCCGTAGATGTGAATCTTATCTCTCGAAACAATTTCAATAACAATGCTTATAGAGGTAATTTTAATCCTAGGCATTTTCCTAGCAATTCCTCTAATAGTTATGGTAATTCCTATGGTAATCCTTCTTATAATAAAAATAGTAACACCTCTGATCTTGAGAATAATATTAAAGAAATTTATCAATACTCAAAAGGTTTTTAATGCTACGATAGAAGAAAAGCTGAATAAGATTGATAGAATTTCTCATGATGTAGAAAATCTCAGGATGAAAATTTTTGTGCCTAAGGTTGAGGAATCAATTAAATCTTTATTTGTTTCTATGGATGAAAGTAAGAAAAGAACCGCTATGCTTAGAGCTAAAAGAGAATTTTTAGAAAAAGCGTTTTCTAGTGATTGCTTTCATAAGAGTGATGAAGATCTTAAAGTGATGGGTGTTTCCTCTATTGATTCCTTATTTAGTAAGATTAAAATTTATGATAAAGGGACTGGAGAAGAGTCAACTTTAGCTAGAAGGCATCCCGATAATTTGGAGGGTGAAAATCTTGTTGAGAAAATTGAAAAAAGTGGGTTTGGAGAGGTCAAAACTTTAACTAGTGATGTGCCCACTCTTTTTGATTACAAAGACTTTAATTATGACAATTGCTCTTTGATTGATTGTATTTCTTTGTTGCAATCCATGATAAATTCCCCCCATGCTTATGAACAAAATAAAGCTTTTACTAAACATATTGTTGATGCTACGATGAAAGCTTTAGAAGAAAAGTTGGAATTAGAGGTTTCAATTCCTAGAAAATTACATAATGAATGGGAACCTACTATCAAAGTCAAGATTAAAAATTATGAGTGTTTTGCTTTATGTGACTTGGGTGCTAGTGTTTCTACAATTCCTAAATCTTTATGTGATGTGCTTGGTCTTACCGATATTGAAGAGTGTTCTTTAAATTTGCACTTGGTGGATTCTACTATTAAAAAGCCTATGGGAAGAATTAATGATGTTCTTATTCTTGCAAATAGGAATTATGTGCCCATAGATTTTATTGTTCTTGATATTGATTGGAATCCGTCTTGTCCAATTATTCTTGGTAGATCGTTTTTACGTACTATCGATGCAGTGATTGATATGAAAGAAGGAAATATTAAATGTCAATTCCCACTAAGGAAGGGTATGGAACACTTCCCTAGAAATAGAATTAAGCCACCATATGATTCAATCATGAGGGCCTCGTATGGATCTAGAAACAAAGATGACAACACTTAGATCTATGTGTTATGCCTAGCTAGGGGCATAAAACGATAGCGCTTGTTGGGAGGCAACCCAATGAATAAAATTTATTTTTGTCTTTTTCTTTATGTTCTTGAGGGTTTGCACAATTATGCCTCTGTTATGATTGTGTTTTTTATGTTTTAATTAGTGTTTGTGCCAAGTGAAGCCTTTGGGATCATGTTGGGTGATAGTTGATTTGATCTTGTTGAAAAATTGAAACTTTTGCGCCTAGTAAAATAATTTTCATATATCACAGAAAGTTCTTTTGCTCTGAATTTTTTTACACAACATTGGTATACAAATTTCCCACTTTGTCATAATTTTTCAGAATTTTTGTAGTTACGTAAGTATACGAAGTTCTCTGATTACTACAAACTGTTTTGTTTTTGACATATTCTGTTTTCTTTGTGTTGTGTGCTTATCTCAATGAATCTATGGTTTGTATTCGAAGGTATAAGTTATAGTAAAGTTGGAATAGAGTAGATATAATGCAAAAATAAAATATGAATTGGTTTGCAACGGTACTTAGAGTAGTAATTTGCTTTGTTATACTAACGGATCTCACGAAGGTTACGAAGGTTTTGTGTGATTGAAGTTTTCCAGTTTTGAGTGAGATCACGATGGATGAAGGAATAAGGAGTAAGAAGAGCCTAAGCTTGGGGATGCTGTCGTGGGAACATATCTGACAATAGAGATAGGGGGTACGTAGGAGAGAGCAGAGTAATAGCTACGGCGAAGTTGTACACTCAGTTTTACGAGTTCAGGCCCCTCTAGGAGGAGGTAACAGCCCTACGTCTCGGTGCCGCGGAGGCTTGTTGATTGGAGTGCTGAGTTACAGGGGTGCGAACCCTTGTGCGAAAGGGGAGGGGTGGATTATATAGAGTGCACCGACCCCTCACAGTCCTCAGTTACGCAAGGGTTCAATGAGGGAGTAAAGTCATGTGCATTAGTGGTAACTCCCGCGTTTAATGACCTTTATGGTGGCGGAGTGAATGACCGACCATTGTTATCTACAGGTGACCCTAGGTCTTCTGCCCTTCAAGTGGATTCTTGTACTCCGAGTGAATGATGATGGTCGAGTGGAATATGGGTGTCTGAGAGGATCTTCTGTCGAGTGAGTTGCACTCTGTGATGATTCCAGTAAGTATCTTCTTTCTGTCTTCGTATGCCTTGGCCTCTTATGTGGTGTCCTTGGGAAGGGAAGGTCAGGCCTAAGATCCTACCCACGTGGGAGCTCTTAAGGGGAATCAGAAACAATTCTGCCATACCATGGCTGATGATGGGCGATTTCAATGAGACCATGTGGCAGAGCGAGCACTTCTCAAGGGATAGGAGATCAGAGAGCAACATGGCTCAGTTTCGGAAGGTCCTAGCTGATTGTAATCTGCACAATATGGATATAGGGGTACGACTTGGAACTAAAACAATAAGCAAAGTGGGCGCAACAATGTTATGGCACGCCTAGACCGTGCGGTTGCATCCCCAGAATGGTCTAACATCTTCAGAGAGGCGACGGTGGAACAAATTGTTTCTTCTAGATTAGATCACACTCCCTTACTGTCGGTTTGGCTCTAGGATGGAATGGAGACCAGTTAAGAATTTAGGTATGAAGCTATGTGGGAACGGGAAGAAGAGCTCTCTGATGTGATTGGCAGGTCTTGGAAAAAGGCAGTAGTAGCTCCTCTTTGGCAGACATTACTGCAAAGCTCAAGGATACGCAAAGCGTACTGAGCACTTGGGCACAAAATGTGTTCAACTCGGTCCAAAACAAAATAAAAGCTCTGCAAGAAGACCTTAAAAAACACAGATTTTTGCCTGATCAAAAGCAAAAATACGGTATATCGAGGCCAGACTTGATGAGTGGCTGCTGGGAGAGGAAATAATGTGGAAGCAGAGGTCAAGGATTGCCTGGCTGCGTGAAGGGGATAAAAATATCGATTTATTTCATAGGAAAGCTACATGGAGGAAGAAAAACAAAATTTCTAAACTGAGAAAAATAGACGGGAGCTGGACTGAAACCTCGACTGAGTTGCACAGAGAGATAAATGGATTTTTCAAGGAACTATATAAAAGGGACGATGGGGTAACACCTCATGAGCTACTTCAAGTTTTCCAATGGAATGTGGATGACCATATGAATGAACAACTTACCAGACCAGTCTCTGATGAGGAGATAGGTAATGCCCTATTCTAAATCGGCCCGTTGAAGGCCCCGGGGCTGGACGGATTTCCGGCACGTTTCTTCCACAAAATTGGGCAGTCCTGAAAGATGATGTTGTGAAGGCTATCAAGAATTTTTTTTGTAAATGGGGTGATGCCGGACGGTGTCAACGACACAACCATAGTCTTAATACCCAAAGGCAACAACCCTCAGTTCATAAAAGACTATGGCCAGATCAGCCTTTGCAACGTGATATATAAGGTCATCTCAAAACTTCTGGTGAATAGGTTGAAACCGTTCCTTGATGACCTCATCTCTGAAACGCAGAGTGCATTTGTCCCAGGTAGAATGATCACGGACAATGCCATAATTGTGTTTGAGTGCTTCCACAAAATCCAGCATAGCAAAAACCAAAGAGACACCTATTGTGCTTATAAACTTGATTTGGCTAAGGCCTATGATAGGGTGGATTGGCGCTTCCTAGAAGGTGTTCTTCAAAGAATGGGTTTTGATCAGAAATGGATTCAGTGGGTGATGGCCTGTGTTAGCTCGGTGAGATTTTTAGTTAAGTGCAATGGTGAGATCTTGGAGACCTCCACTCCCACTAGCGGTTTGATGCAAGGCGACCCCTTGAGTCTGTATCTATTCTTATTCGTGGCTGATGGTCTCTCTCTACTCCTCAATAAAGAGGCTGCGGAGGGAACAATATCTCCGACCAAAGTTGCCAGGGGAGCCCGGGAATCTCTAACCTCCTTTTCGCTGATGATAGTCTCCTTTTCTTCAAGGCATCTGCAGACCAAGCCTCGAAGATACATGATGTTCTGGAGATATTTCAGGAAGGAACATGCCAAATGTTGAGTCAAAACAAATGCTCGATCCTTTTTAGTGAAGCTTGCCTGAATCAGTTAAGGGATGAAATCAAGAGCATGTTGGGAGTGGAATCTTCGTCTTTTGAAAGCAAATACTTGGGACTCCCCACACCGGAAGGAAGAATGAAAAACGGGACTTTCCAACCCATCATCAATAGATTTGGCAAGAGGTGTACTAATTGGAATGAGAGATATATGTGTCAAGCGGCAAAGGAGGTCAATGTTAAATCAGTAGCACAAGCAATCCCTACCTACGTGATGAGGGTTTTCAAGCTTAACTAGAGCTTCCGTGAAAGCTATGAGAAAATCATTAGGGATTTCTGGTGGGGTGACAAGGATGAACATCGAAAAGTCCACTGGATGTCTTGGGATGATATGACAACGCCCAAAAGAAATGGCGACATTGGGTTCCGAGATATGCACTGCTTCAATTAAGCACTCTTGGCTAGACAATGTTGGGGATTGATTCAAAACCTAGAGAGTTTGTGTGCAAGAGTCCTAAAATCGAAATATTACCCTAAAGGAAACATGTTTGACACTGTGTTTTCTTCAGATGCGTCCCCTGTATGGAGAGGAATTGAGTTCGGGCTAGAACTACTCAAGAAAGGGCTGATTTGGCGTATTGGCAATGGCAGAAGCATCCAAGTCTCTAGGGACCAGTGGATCCCTAGAAACGAAGGCTTGAAGGTTACTACTTTTAGAAGAAGGTCAAGATTGAGATGGGTCAACCAACTGATAAAATCGGATACAAAAGAGTGGGATCCGGAGCTGATCAAGCAAATCTTCTTTCCTTACGATGCTGAGGAAATTTGCAAACTAAATATCCCATCCGGTGATGTGGAAGACTGTGTGGCTTGGCATTATGAAAAGTCAGGAGTTTTCACTGTAAAGAGTGCATACAAACTAGCTAATTACCTGAAGAGAAATGATAGTGATTTAGCTTCAGACTCCACTAGCAACCCGGGTGACAGGAGCATTTGGGATCTGATCTGGAAAGCAAAAGTCCTAGGAAACACTAAGATTTTCGGGTGGAGGGTTGCCACAAAATCACTAGCAACAAAACACAATGTGTTTCGGCGAACAATTGCGAAGGTCAACACCTGCTCAATATGTGGCATGGCTCCTGAAAATGAATTCCATGCGATAGTCGAGTGCACCAGAAGCAGAGCACTGAGAGAAGCTACGAGAACCAGATGGCAGATTCCAAATGAGAAGGCCTTCTCCTTTATGGGTGACCTTTGGCTTCAGATGCTACTCTCGTCACAATCTGAAAAGACCCAAAGTATATACTCTTGATCTTCTGGCAGGCCTGGCATATGAGCAAGGTAGTCAGAGTCGGGATTCGCAGCCGGATCGATTTTCCTGAGACAGAATCGAGTCGTAGTATCGAGTCGTGGAATCGAGGATTCTACTAGATTTTCTCAAATAAGATATTTTCTATCCACGCCAGAAATTTATATGGGCTCTATAGAGTTTAACACTAAATATATAGCAAAAAACGTACACATCAATGCTAGCTTACATTTATGGAACATATATGGGAGGGAAATATATAAACATTTAAATCTTCAACATACGAGATTTACTTAGGAGGTTTATTAGAGTATGTGAATGGCCGATCACTTGTATAGCTGACCTGTAGTATTGAACCTTGAAGGGTCTTGCTCTCCTTCTCCGATCAATGTTGACGCATCCTCCTTCTCACGTCAATTCCATCCGTCGACAAGCCTGATCCTCAATTTTGATCTAGGGTTTCAGAGAGCCAGATCAAAGGTGTCAACGGCTGAGCGTTTGGGCTTGGGAGGGGAATAAAGGGTCATGAGTCATGCGAAAAGGGATCAGGATAATGGCATAGATTGTGCTACAACTAAACATATGGCTTAGATAAATTAGTAGAACCCTATATAGTCCATAGCATAATCGGGATTCTACAAATTTCTACAGGATTCTATGATTTGGATCGCGACTCAACATGGATTCTACCTGATCCAGATTCATAGTGGGACTTGGATCGACATGCTTCCGTAGGGTCGTGAAGTCGTAGGATTCTAGCAGTCGAGTCGGGATTCTGACTACCTTGCATATGAGGAATAATGTTGTGGATGGGGATGGGAAGGATACAATATCAGGCTCGATACAGTTTCTCCTTAGATTCGAAAATGATTTGGAGCAGGCCATGCATTCTGTTTGCGTGTCGGGGTGCAACAA
Organism: Triticum timopheevii; assembly: GCA_963921465.1. Taxonomy (NCBI): domain Eukaryota; kingdom Viridiplantae; phylum Streptophyta; class Magnoliopsida; order Poales; family Poaceae; genus Triticum; species Triticum timopheevii. The sequence continues at coordinate 250,982,786 of OY997262.1, read as the reverse complement.
ACCGCTATCTTTGTACTACTCAAATCCTTGCAGACAAATCCCGCCCCCTCCAATTTGTTGGACTGCGTCAGAAGTGGGATATGCGAAATTAAACTCTGACACCGCTTTCTGGTAGGAGACAGGGGAGATGTGGGGTGGTGCGGTAACTAGAGATTCTCGGGGCTTTGTGTATATTTCCCTCGGGCGCCGCCTTCCCCAATTCTCTTCTGTGGAAGAAGCACAAGCTTCTGCTATTTTGATGGCCCTGTCAGAATTACTGAACTTCTATAACGGGCCACTCGTCCTGGAGACGGACTGCACTACTGTTGCCCAGGAACTGAAGCAAACCGGTACGAGTAGATCTGCATGTTTTGCGCTGATATGTGATATCAGGTGCAAACTGGCTGGGTTCTCCTATTTTGAGGTTCATGTGGTCTCTCGCCAAAGAAATCGCCTAGCCCATGAGAATGCTGCTACGGCTAGGGACCGGGGAGACCACCTGCTGATTGTTGACGTCCACAAAAATGTTAGACAAGTGATGCTAGATGAATGTAATCCTACCATGGTGTAATTTCCACTATGGTTCTCAATTTTTTTAGAAATTCAAGCCTTGCAGAGCCTTGTGCTAAGCATAATAAATATGAACGGATAAATGTTCCAAAGCTTAACTCTGTACATCATATCCAGATAATAAAGCCTCGTTTGTTCCTTGCATAAAAAAGGCTTCCATGTTATGATAATCCTTCTAGTACAACCAATTAGTGCACTGAGAAATCTAGCAGCAACCATCTCGAGGCAATTACAAAATAAATTCTGAATATCCTCTATTCCATGTAGAAAAAGGCCATGAAAGTAACAACGGCATATTGCATGGGCTGAATAATAAAGTAACAGACTGAACATGGGGTAATTATATTTTTTCATGGTTTTGAAATTCAAAAGGATAAGCTACATGCATCAAATTCTACTATCTTGTAAAGAAGACATCGGTTAAACGGTAGCAATTTGGTCCACGACAAAGATAACATTGCTACATGGGAGGATTCTTAAGAAGATTAATCTTACACTTGGAGGTAACACAGACTGGTGGAGCCCACCGCAAGTTTTGTGATGGAGAAGAGTGTTGAGGCCGTTGACATTCTCGGGTCCTTGCTAAGCAAATGCCGGAGCAGAGGTGGCTGAGATGTAGAGGGGTTGTGATGGAGGCGGCACCACATGAGTGGGATGGGACGGAGAGGTAGCCGCTGTTGTACTCGTAGGGGAGGCTGGCGTGGTCTGGAGCCATTGAAGGAGATAGCGGGCATGTGGTCGGTGTTGATGCTGTTGACTTTCTCAGCTCCTCGCCAAGCAGATGCCGCGACAGAGGTGGTCGTGATAGAGGCGGCACTACGTCAGTGGGATTGGACAACGAGGTAGCTACTGTTGTACCCGCAGGGGAGGCCGGCGTGTTTTGGAGCCATTAGAGGAGATAGCGGGCATGTGCCCAGTGGGGGCTAATTCTAATGTTTTTACCCTTTTGGAAAAGTTTAGCCGGATCTGACCCTGGTTCATGAAAATTTTGTGATCTGACCCTTTTTTCACTGCTATTGGTTTTGGCGGTAGGGTTACACAACCTACCGCTAGGGGCTCTGGTGGTAGGAGTTACCAGCACCGTCACACCCGTTTGATGTGAAGAAGACCCTACCGCCATGGTCTCTGGCGGTAGGTAGTTATACTCTACTGCCATAGTAATCGGCGGTAGGGTCTGCATGCCGTGAAGTGCGCTAGTCTAAGTATATTACTCGACTGCATGCAGTCATGCTGTTGCCAGTAGCTAGCTAGCTCGGCTGCACGTTGATGCGTAGGTAGCTAGCTCGTTTGCATGCTACTAGCTAGGTTGCATGCTGATTCGTAGGTAGGTAGCTCTAGGGATGCATGTTGATGCGTAGCTATCTAGCTCTAGAGCTCGTCTGCATGCTATGCTATGGAGAGGCAAGACACACATGTGCAACACATGCGTGTATACAGCGCGGTAGTGCGATGCGGTGCAGAGACCCTACCGCCAAAGACCATGGCGATAGGTTATAATAGGCTACCGCTAAAATCTCTGGCGGTAGGGTATTTTCCACATCAAACGGCTATGTTGGCGTAGTTAAGTCCTACCGTGGCTCCTAGCGGTAGGCAGTTATACACTACAGTCGAGGACTATGGCGGTAGAGAAAAGGGTCAGATCTCGATTTTTTTTTGCAACCGGGGTCAGGTCCAGCTAAACTTTCACAAAAGGGTCAAAATATGAAAATTGTCCTCCACCAGGAGCTACAGAGGATTGAGTCGGGGAGCAGTCGATGCAGCGCCGTGCATCGTGCGGGCAGGTTAGGGAGTTTTTTAGATGAGTTATTAGGGAATTAGGAACGAATACAGGATAATATGTATGTCTAGTTAACCTTGAGATAGAAATCTATTTTTTTGGAAAATCACTAATCTCTTTGTTTTTATAGGATTTTTTAGAAACCTTTTTTAATATCCTTTGGTTACATGACGTGTCGGTTGCAACATATATGTGCGTATGTTGTCATGACTCTCTTTTTGACCGGCTATTGCAATCCCTTTTTAGATGGCTATTGGAATCCTATTATTGCATATTCGGATCATTACATGCCTTCTTGCAGATGTATCTTATGCATATAGATAGAGATGTGACATGTAAATATTGGGGTACGCACATGTTAATATGTTACGTAATAACTTTTAAATCTTGGCCGTTGTTATCCGGATAAAACGGTGTAAATAATATTAGCATATGTGGTTAAACGTGACGGCTTGTTTGTCTCTTATTTTAATTATATAATAGATATTCTATAATTTGATATGAAGACATCAATACTCAAGCATACTAACAAAGCAACCATGTCTTTCAAAATAACAACTCTAAAGAAAGTTATCCCTAGCCCATAATGGTCAATCATTAATCCATTCATGAACACACTCAAATATCAGCTACATCCAATGCACAAGTATGACAATAGTGTTCCCTAGTTGCTATTTTATAAGAGAAGATGGAGATACAAAATTGAAATAAAAATTTCATAAAAGTAAATAGATAGGCACTTCGCAGAGGGAAGCAGAGATTTGTAGAGGTGCTAGAGCTCAAAGCTTAAATTGAGAGATAAAATTATTTTGAGAGGCATGCTTTTCCTGTCAACAAAAATGACCGAGATTTCCCAATATCTTCCATGCTAGATAAATCATAGGCGGTTCTCAAACACAAAGTAAAGTTCAATTCTTTCCACCATTCTTACACAATCCATGGCTAGCCGTATCCATAATGCCTTCCATACCAACACTTTTCAAGGAATTTATTATCATAGTATTTTTTTTCATTTCGGGACTGGGCATCCCTATTACCCGCCAGACTCTCATGCAATGACAAGTTAATAAACACTCATCATGAGAATAAAATACCTAGCATGGAAAATATTGGCCACCCACCGCCGCTTCATGAGTGGTACGAACACACTAAACATAAATTCATTTTTAATATTAGAGTTGGCACATACAAATTTACTTGGAACGTCATGGAAATACCGCATATAGGTAGGTAATGGTGGACTCATATGGCACTTTGGGTTTTTAGGAGTTGGCCGCACAAGCAACATTCCCGCTTACTACAAATGAATGCTAGTAAATAGATTGAGAAGCGACCAACGAAAAAAATAAAAACAGTCATAAACACGCATTAAACATAACTAACATTGAATAATGCACCATAAGTAGGATATACCTTCGTTGCATAACTATTGACTTTACATGCTTGCATAGGGAATGACAAACCTTAACACCAATGTTCCTACTAAATCACAATTACTCACCAACATGACTCACATATTATTATCTCCATATCGCAAAACTAATGCAAGGAAACAAACTTACCATATCCAATGATCTATATGAAAGTTTTTATTATACACTTCTTGGATTTTCATAATATTAGGACCAATTTCATAGCTTGTGCAAATTTTCATCACTATTATAAACTCTCAAAATAATATAAGTGAAGCATGAGAGTGTTCGACAAACTAGTTCAAAAAGATATAAGTGAAGATCAAGTGACTAGTTATGTAAATAGGTAGCAATGTGAGGACTCTCTCCCATTTAAAAATTCCAGATGGAAGTATTTTATTAAAACATCAAGCAAAACAAACTAAATTATATTCCAAGAATAGCACACATCATGTGAAGAAGCAAAAACTTTAGGCTCAACCGAGGCTAATCGATAATTGTTGATGAAGAAAGGTGGGATGCCTACCGGGGCATCCCCAAGCTTAGATGCTTGAGACTTCTTGAAATATTATCTTGGGGTGCCTTGGGCATCCCCAAGCTTGAGCTTTTGTGTCTCCTTAATTCCTTTTATATCTCGGTTTCCCTAAATCTTAAAAACTTCATCCACGCAAAACTCAAAAAAAACTCGTGAGATAAGTTAGTATAAATCAATCCAATAACCTTATCATTCTCTACTATAGCAAATTAAAAAAATATTATTTAACATTGCATACTAAATGCCTCTACATATTTAATAGTTATATCCTCAAATAGAATCATTAAACAAGCAAACATGTGCAAACAATGCAAACATAACAGCAATCTCTTTAAACAGGACAATCTGTAAAGAATGCAAGAGGATTCATACTTCTGTAACTGCAAAAATTCTGAAAAATTACCACACCGTAGAAAATTTGTTTTAGCTTATTGTGTAAAAAATTTGATATTTTATCACATTTTGACTTTCCAAAAGAATTCAGACAATTATAGAAAACTTTCTGTTTCTAAACATCAACATGTAGGCTTACAAAATAAGCATGGTAAAGGCTTGATACGTCTCCAACGTATCTATAATTTTTGATTGCTCCATGCTACTTTATCTACTGTTTTGGACTATATTGGGCTTTATTTTCCACTTTTATATTATTTTTGGGACTAACCTATTAACCGGAGGCCCAGCCCAGAATTGTTATTTTTTGCCTATTTCAGTGTTTCGAAGAAACGGAATATCAAACGGAGTCCAAACGGAATGAAACCATCGGGAACGTGATTTTCTCACCGAACGTGATCCAGGAGACTTGGACCCTACTCCAAGAAGTGCCAGAGGCAGTCACGAGGGTGGAGGGCACGCCCCCTTGGGCGCGCCCCCCTACCTCGTGGGCCCCCTGTTGCTTCACCGACGTACTCCTTCCTCCTATATATACCAACGTATCCCCAAACGATCAGAGGAGGAGCCAAAAACCTAATTCCACCGTCGCAACCTTCTGTATCCACGAGATCCCATCTTGGGGCCTGTTTCGGAGCTCTGCCGGAGGGGGCATCCACCACGGAGGGCTTCTACATCAACACCATAGCCCCTCCGATGAAGTGTGAGTAGTTTACTCCAGACCTTCAGGTCCATAGTGTAACACCCCGGATTCGATGCGCCAGGTGTCCGCCAGTTATTCGCCGTCGTTGCCATGTCTTTTGCTTGCGTGTTGCATTTTGCCATGTCATCATCTGCATTTTATCATGTCATCATGTGCATTTCATTTTGCATACGTGTTCGTCTCATGCATCCGAGCCTTTTCCCCGTTGTCCGTTTTGCAATCCGGTGCTTCTATGTCATCCGGTGTCCCCTTTTTGCCTCTTCTCTTGTGCGGGTGTTAAACTTTCTCAGAATGGCCCGAGGTTTGCCAAGCGGCCTTGGTATAGCACCGGTAGACCGCCTGTCAAGTTTCGTGCCATTTGGAGGTCGTTTGATACTCCAACGGTTAACCGGGTAACCGCAAAGCCCTCTTTTGTTTGCAGCCCAACACCCCTTCCAAAGTGGCCCAAAACCCACCAAACTCCCCTCCATGCTCTTGGTCGTTCGATCACGATCGCGTGGCCGAAAACCGCTCCTCATTTGGACTCTCCTAGCTCCCTCTACCTATAAAAGCGTCCCCTCCCCCTCCATTTTCGGGCAAAAACCCTAGCTCCCCTCACCTCCCGCCGCCGGACGCGTCCGTTCGCGCCGGACACGTCCGCTCCGCCGCCCACGCCCAATCGCCTCCCGCCACGTGGCCCGCCGCCGTCCCTCCGCGCCGTGGCCCGCCCGAGCCCATCTGGAGCCCGCACGGGCCCGTGCGCCGCCGCCGCCGGCCCGCGCCTCGCCCCGCCGCCCGCGCCTCGGCGCCCGACCCCGCCGCCAACAGCCGCCATCGTCGGCGCCTCCTCGCCGCCGTTCGGCCCCGCGCCCGGCGCCCCCGCGCGCCCTTTGCCGGCCTCCGCCGCCGCTCGGCGAGCGCCGCCGCCCCTCTCCCTCCGCCGCGCCCGAGTCGCGGCTCCTCTAGCCGGCGACCGCGCCCGCCGCCGCCGAGTGCCTCCTCCGCCGGCGCCGCGCTCTGCCTCCGGTCGCGCGTCGCCCGGCTGCCTCGCTCCTTCGCCGCCTCGGCCTCGCCGCCGCACGTCGTTCCCGCCCGTCGCCCGCCTCGCTCGCCTGCCCCGCCGCCTCGCCCGCCGCCCGCCTGCGCGCCTCGCCGCCGGCGCGCCCGCTGCCCCGCCGCCGCACGTCGCCTCCCGCCGGCGCCGACCCACCACCGAGCCGGTGCGGTCCCGCGCCCGCATCGCCCCGGCGCCCCACCGCTGCCCGCCGCTGCGAGCCCCGGCCGGCCCCGCTCCGCCGGCCGCGCCGCGCCCCGCCGCCAGGAGCCGCCGCCCCGGCCTCCTCCGCCCCTTCCCCGGCCGGATCCGCGCCCCTCCGGCGTCCCCACGGCCCGGATCTGGCCGGCCCCGACCCGCTGGTGCCTCTCCCTTGCCCTCTCCGGCGCCGTCTCCGGCGAGGCCCGGCTCGCCTCGAAGTCCGCGCCCGGATCTGGATCTGAAAAAAACGAGGTTGACCCCCGATTCCACTAAGTCCCCGAAGTAATTTTGAAATTATCCTGCCATGTTCATCATGCTGTATCTTCGCATCCATAGCTCCGTTTCGTGCCTATAATATGTCAAATTGTTCGCCTCGACGAGTACTTAATTTCACTCCATTGCATCATTTTCATTTGAGCTCATATTGATGCCCGAAATGCTGTTGAAAGAGTGCATGTTGCTGTTAATCTGCTGAAACTGTTATAGCTTGCTCATTTGTCATTTTTGCCATGATTGATGTGTGCATCCTATGAGGTTGATGTCTACATGTATGTTGATCTATGCCATGCCATCTTTCCAGGGGTGCCAACCATGTATTTTTGTGAGTTGTGTGCTGAGTGTATCAAGCTTGTTAAGGAGGGTACTTGCTGTTGCTGTTTTGCTAGGCAGATTCTGTTATATTTTATTGCTATGTAAACATGCTTCTACTAATCATTCTATGCATAATATGGAGATGTCCTATAAACATGTTTTGATCTACATGTCATGCTCTATCCATTCATGCCCTTGGTTGCAATTATAGCCTGATGTATCATGTCGTTATCTTGCTACAAAGTTGCTTGAAAATGTTGCTATCAGCCTGTTAACATTAAGTTCACTAGTTCCCATGTGCTTTGCTAGTGCTCCATGCACCCTATGACCTTGCTCTTGCCATGCTTAGCTTCATAACCATGCCTTCTTACTGTTGGTTGCCTTGCCATGCCATGTATTGCTCTGTGGTGAGTGGTTCGAGCTCACGAACATGCCTACTTATTGTTGTTCCTGCCATGTTTGAATCTGTAATATAACTTGCCATGTTTACATGGATGCCATCATATTTTTTGTGCCCTTTTGGCTCATGGTCACTAAGGGTCTTTTGATCTATGCTTTTAGTAGATTCATGCCATGCCTTTGTTTGCCATGTTAAGTTCCTGTAGCATGTTGTTTGCTTGCTCTAAACATTGCAACCTGATGTTATTTCTGCAAAGTCTGAAACTGTTATTATTTGCAATCTTACCATGTGTTTTTGAGCATATTCTAGTCTTTTCTGGAGATAGCTTAGTGTTCATGTTTTGTTATGCTTTACCTGTACTTCATGCCCATGCCTTTTGTTCTTATGTTGGGGTGCTGTAGCTTATTGTTTTGATGCTTGCAAGATGCCTAGTTGCTGTTTTGGACAGATTGTTGTTATGACTTGTATAGAGTGTATGTGTTGCACCGTTGCTCCGTTTTGAGTGTGCTCTATATGAAACTTGCTTGATTTTGCATGTAGCTTCATATTATCATGTTGCATCCTTGTTTTGAGGTGTGTTTGCTTGATGTTTGGGTGCATTTTGCATCAATGCCATGTTTAACTTGTTTTGCTCATATCTTCTAGACCGTAGCTCCGAACTAAATGAACTTTATATGTAACTTGACTAGAATTTCATGTAGATCATCTTGGTGCATCTTAACTTGCTATTTAACAACTTGAACATAAGGTTTATTCAGTTCCGGACCAATTTCGAAATATGCATATGAGGACTTACCGGAATTGTTATATGTTGTTCCTGGCCTCATTTAAACTTGCCTTGATGTGTTGTTCTTGTTTGCATCATCTCTTGCCATGAGTAGCTTCATGTAGCTTTGCCATGCATCATGCTTGTTGTGCATCATGTCTTGTCTATGTGTGGTGTGTTTACTATGTTGTGTGCTTCTTCTCGATAGTTCCCGTTTCGTTGCGATCATGAGGATTCGTTCGTCTACGCTTGGTTCGTGTTCGTGGCTTCAGCTTCTTCATGGACTCGTTCTTCTTCCTTGCGGGATTTCAGGCAAGATGACCGCTACCCTGGATCTCACTACTATCATTGCTATGCTAGTTGCGTCGTTCTATCGCTATGCTGCGTTACCTATCTTTTGCTCTTCAAGCCATCCCATATTGCCATGAACCTCTAACCTTTGACACTTTTCCTATGCAAACCGTTGTTTGGCTATGTTACCGCTTTTGCTCAGCCCCTCTTATAGCGTTGCTAGTTGCAGGTGAAGTTGAAGATTTCTCCATGCTGGACAGGATTTTGTTGGGATATCACAATATCTCTTATATTATTAATGCATCTATATACTTGGTAAAGGGTGGAAGGCTTGGCCTTATGCCTGGTGTTTTGTTCCACTCTTGCCGCCCTAGTTTCCGTCATATCGGTGTTATGTTCCCGGATTTTGCGTTCCTAACGCGGTCGGGTGATTTATGGGACCCCCCTGACAGTTCGCTTTGAATAAAACTTGTCCAGCAAGGCCCAACCTTGGTTTTACCATTTGCCTCACCACCACCTACCTTTTCCCTTGGGAGTAATTAACCCAAGGGTCATCTTTATTTTAGCCCCCCCCCCCCGGGCCAGTGCTTGTCTAAGTGTTGGTCCGAAACGAGCAACCTGCGGGGCCACCTCGGGGAAACTCGAAGTCTGGTTTTACTCGTAGCTTGACTTATCCGGTGTTGCCCTGAGAACGAGATATGTGCAGCTCCTATCGGGATTGTCGGCGCATCGGGCGGCTTTGCTGGTCTTGTTTTACCATTGTCGAAATGTCTTGTAAACCGGGATTCCGAGACTGATCGGGTCTTCCTGGGAGAAGGTCTATTCCTTCGTTGATCGCGAGAGCTTGTCATGGGCTAAGTTGGGACACCCCTGCAGGGTTTAAACTTTCGAAAGCCGTGCCCATGGTTATGTGGCAGATGGGAATTTGTTAATGTCCGGTTGTAGATAACTTGACACTTGATCCGAATTAAAATGCATCAACCGCGTGTGTAGCCGTGATGGTCTCTTCTTGGCGGAGTCCGGGAAGTGAACACGGTCTCTGTGTTATGTTTGACGTAAGTAGGTGTTCAGGATCACTTCTTGATCATTGCCAGCTTCACGGCCGTTCCTTTGTTTCTCTTCTCGCTCTCATTTGCGTATGTTAGCCACCATATATGCTTAGCCGCTGCTGCAACCTCACCACTTTACCCCTTCCTTTCCCATTAAGCTTTGCTAGTCTTGATACCCATGGTAATGGGATTGCTGAGTCCTCGTGGCTCACAGATTACTACAACAACAGTTGCAGGTACAGGTTATACGATGATCATGACGCAAGAGCGATGTTTGCTTGTTTTGGAGTTCTTCTTTTGCTTCTTCTTCGATCAGGGGATAGGTTCCAGGTCGGCAGCCTGGGCTAGCAGGGTGGATGTCGTTTGAGTTTATGTTTGTGTTCCATCCGTAGTCGGATGTTGGTCTCTTGTATGTGATGTTGTATTCGTGTGGCATTGTATGCCTCTTGTATGTATCCCCATCTATTATGTAATGTTGATGTAATGATATCCACCTTGCAAAAGCGTTTCAATATGCGGGTCTATCCTTGGTGGGACCTTCGAGTTCCTTTTGGATAGGGTCGCATATTGGGCGTGACACATAGCTAGTAGCTAGATGGCTTCTTCTCTCTTTTTGGATCTCAATACAATGTTCTCCCCCTCTCTCGTGGAGATCTATTTGATGTAATCTTCTTTTTGCGGTGTGTTTGTTGAGACCGATGAATTGTGGGTTTATGATCCAGTATTATCTATGGAAAATATTTGATTCTTCTCTGAATTCTTTTATGTATGATTGAGTTATCTTTGCAAGTCTCTTCGAATTATCCTTTTTGGTTTGGCCAACTAGATTGGTAGTTCTTGCAATGGGAGAAGTGCTTAGCTTTGGGTTCAATCTTGCGGTGTCCTTACCCAGTGACAGAAAGGGTTGCAAGGCACGTATTGTATTTTTGCCATCGAGGATAACAAGATGGGGTTTTTATTATATTGCATGAATTTATCCCTCTATATCATGTCATCTTGCTTAAGGCGTTACTCTGTTTTTAACTTAATACTCTAGATGCATGCTGGATAGCGGTCGATGAGTGGAGTAATAGTAGTAGATGCAAAATCGTTTCGATCTACTTGTCTTGGACGTGATGCCTATATACATGATCATTGCCTAGATATACTCATAACTATGCTCAATTCTGTCAATTGCTCAACAGTAATTTGTTCACCCACCGTAGAATACTTATGCTCTTGAGGGAAGCCACTAGTGAAACCTATGGCCCCCGGGTCTATTCTCATCATATCAATCTCTATCGCTTTATTTACTTGCTTTGCTTTTACTTTGCTTTTTTACTTTTCACTTTGCATCTATCTATCAAAAATACCAAAAATATTATTTATCATCTCTATCAGATCTCACCCTTGTAAATGACCGTGAAGGGATTGACAACCCCTAATCGCGTTGGTTGCGAGTAGCTATCGTTTTGTGTAGGTATGAGGGACTTGTGCGTGGTCTCCTACTGGAATGATGCCTTGGTTCTCAAAAACAGAGGGAAATACTTACGCTACTTTGCTGCATCATCCTCTCCTCTTCGGGGGAATCCAACGCAATGCTCAAGAGGTAGCAAGAAGAATTTCTGGCGCCGTTGCCGGGGAGGCTCACGCAAGCAAGTCAACTATACCAAGTACCCATCGCAATCCCTATCTCTCGCATTACATTATTTGCCATTTGCCTCTCGTTTTCCTCTCCCCCACTTCACCCTTGCCGTTTTATTCACCCTTCTTCCGTTCGATCTTATGTTTGCTTGTACCTTCTTTTTGCTTGCATCTTCGCTTGCTAAAAGTTTATGGATCCTCATCCGCTTGCTAATCTTTTTAAGAGATCCAATTATGATGAGCCAATTGCTAGTGAGTTTTGTGCACTAGATTATCTTTATGAAGTTTTTCTTGAAATTCGTGAATCTAGAAATTGTGATGAAGTACTTTATGAAGAGATTCACGATAACTCTTTGAATAAAAAGCATGATTGCAATGATTTTACTATAAGTTCTCTTGATGACAATTATGCTAATAATATGCAAAACCCTAAGCTTGGGGATGCTAGTTTTGCTATGTCTACTACTTGTTGTAATGATTGGGGTGATTCTTCTTATGATCTTGAAAATTTATATAAGCCCCATGATGAATATGAGATTGGTAATAGTGTTTGCAATAATATTGAAAGTGGGTTTGGAAGAGTGTCAACTTTAGATCCCACATATTTCGAGAATGTTCAATCTTATGGTATTTTTGATAAAAGTGGGTTTGGAGAGGTCATGACTTTAGTTAATGTTAATCCCACTATTTTGGAAGAGTGTCAACTTTGCATGCATGTGGATCGTGTTGAGAATATGTCATGTGACAGCTATTTTGTTGAATTTGCTTATGATCCTACATGTAATTATTATGAGAGAGGAAAATATGGTTGTAGAAATTTTCATGTTACTAAATTACCTCTCTTCATGTTGAGATTGTTATCATCTCTTTGTTCTTCCTTGCATATACTAGTTTTTTTTGCCTTGAAAATTTGTTTGCTTATAATATGCCTATGCATAGGAAGTATGTTAGACTTAGATGTGTTTGTCACGTGTTTTATGATGCTCTCTTTGCGCTTCAATTCTTGTCTTTCTTGTGAGCATCATCAAAATTCTCAATGCCTAGCTAGGGGCGTTAAACGATAGCTTGTTGGGAGGCAACCCAATTTTGTGTTTTTTGTTTTTGCTTCTGTTTAGGAATAAATAATCCATCTAGCTTCTGTTTAGATGTGGTTTTATCTTTTAATTAGTGTTTGTGCCAAGTAGAACCTATAGGATAACCTACGATGATAGTTGATTTGATTCTGCTGAAAAACAGAAACTTTGCACACACGAATATAATTTTGTTAAATCACAGGAACGTGATTTTGCATTGATTCGTGTTGCTTCTGTTCGATAAACAACCAGGACTTCCTATTTTGGTAGAATTTTTAGAGTTCCAGAAGTATGCGTTAGTTACAGATTGCTACAGACTGTTCTGTTTTTGACAGATTCTGTTTTACGTGTGTTGTTTGCTTATTTTAATGAATCTATGGCTAGTAAAATAGTTTATAATCCATAGAGAAGTTGTAATACAGTAGGTTTAACACCAATATAAATAAAAAATGAGTTCATTACAGTACCTTGAAGTAGTCTTTTGTTTTCTTTCTCTAACGGAGCTCACGAGATTTCTGTTGAGTTTTGTGTTGTGAAGTTTTCAAGTTTTGGGTGAATTCTTTTGATGGATTATGGAACAAGGAGTGGCAAGCGCCTAAGCTTGGGGATGCCCATGGCACCCCCAAGATAATCCAAGGACACCAAAAATTCAAAGCTTGGGGATGCCCCGGAAGGCATCCCCTCTTTCGTCCACTTCCATCAGTAATTTACTTGGAACTATATTTTTATTCACCACATGATATGTGTTTTGCTTGGAGCGTCTTGTATTATTTGCATCTTTGCTTGTTAGTTTACCACAATCATCCTTGCTCTACACACCATTTGAGAGAGACATACATGATTTGGAATTTGATAGAATACTCTATGTGCTTCACTTATATCTTTTGAGCTTGATAGTTTTGCTCATAGTGCTTCACTTATATCTTTTGAGCGTGATAATTTTTGCTCTAGTGCATCACTTATATCCTTTAAGAGAATGGTGGTTGATTTGTTTTAAAGAAACTATTGATCTCTCATGCTTGACTTAGATTATTTTGAGAGTCATTAATACAATGGTAGTTTGCTTAATGTTAATGTACTTAGTGTTCAAGATATGTGAAACTTTTTTTGAGTAAATTGAATACTAAGATAAGTTTGATGCTTGATAATTGTTTTGAGATATACAGTGATAATATCAAAGTCATGCTAGTTGGGTAATTGCGAATTTGAGAAAGGCTTGTGTTGAAGTTTGCAAGTCCCGTAGCATGCACGTATAGTTAAAGTTGTGTAACAAATTTGAAACATGAAGTGTACCTGGCTTGTGCATCCTTATGAGTGGCGGTCGGGGACGAGCGATGGTATTTTCCTACCAATCTATCCCCCTAGGAGCATGCGCGTAGTACTTGAATTTTTGATGGCTTCTAAATTTTTGCAATAAGTATATGAGTTCTTTTGACTAATGTTGAGTCCATGGATTATACGCACTCTCACCTTTCCGCCTTTGCTAGCCTCTTCGGTACCGTGCATTGCCCTTTCTCACCTTGAGAGTTGGTGCAAACTTCGCCGGTGCATCCAAACCCCGTGATACGATACGCTCTATCACACATAAACCTCCTTATATCGTCCTCAAAACAGCCACCATACCTACCTATTATGGCATTTCCATAGCCATTCCGAGATATATTGCCATGCAACTTCCATCATCATATTCATGACATACATTACTTCTGTCATATTGCCATTGCATGATCATGTAGTTGACATCGTATTTGTGGCAAGGCCACCATGCATTATTTTTCATACATGTCACTCTTGATTCATTGCACCATCCCGGTACACCGCCGGAGGCATTCATATAGAGTCATATCTTGTTCTAAGTTTCAAGTTGTAATCCTTATGTTGTAATCAATAGAAGTGTGATGATCATCATTGTTAGAGCATTGCCCAAAAGAAAAAAAAAGAGGCCAAAAGAAAAAAAAGGCCAAAAAAAAGAGAAAGGCCCAAAAAAAAGAAAAAAAGGGGGCAATGCTACTATCTCTTTTTCCACACTAGTGCTTCAAAGTAGCACCTTGTTCCTCATGTAGTGAGTCTCATATATTGTGCTTCAAAGTAGCACCTTGTTCTTCATGTAGCGAGTCTCATAAGTTGTCTTTTTATACTAGTGGGAATTTTTTTCATTATAGAAATTGGCTTGTATATTCCTACGATGGGCTTCCTCAAATGCCCTAGGTCTTCATGAGCAAGCGAGTTGGATGCACACCCACTAGTTTTCTTTTGTTGAGCATTCATAGCTCTAGTGCATCCATTGCATGGCAATCCCTACTCCTCATGTTGACATCAATTTATGGGCATCTCCATAGCCCGTTGATTATCCTCGTCAATGTGAGACTTTATCCTTTTTTGTCTTCTCCACACAATCCCCATCATCATATTCTATTCCACCCATAGTGCTATATCCATGGCTCGCGCTCATGTATTGCCTGAAAGTTGAAAAAGTTTGAGATTATTTGACTATGAAACAATTGCTTGGATTGTCATCGGGGGTATAGAAGTTGGGAACATCTTTGTGTGACGAAAATGAAGCATAGCCTAACTATATGATTTTGTAGGGATGAACTTTCTTTTGCCGTGTTATTTTGAGAAGACATGATTACTTTGATTAGTATGCTTGAAGTATTATTACTTTTTATGTCAATATGAACTTTTGTCTTGAATCTTTCGGATCTGAATATTCATATCACAATTAAGAAGATTTATATTGAAATTATGCCAAAGTATCACTCCGCATCAAAAATTCTTTTTTATCATTTACCTACTCGAGGATGAGCAGGAATTAAGCTTGGGGATGCCTGATACGTCTCCAACGTATCTATAATTTTTGATTGCTCCATGCTACTTTATCTACTGTTTTGGACTATATTGGGCTTTATTTTCCACTTTTATATTATTTTTGGGACTAACATATTAACCGGAGGCCCAGCCCAGAATTGCCGTTTTTTTTCCTATTTTAGTGTTTCGAAGAAACGGAATATCAAACGGAGTCCAAACGGAATGAAACCTTCGGGGACGTGATTTTCTCACCGAACGTGATCCAGGAGACTTGGAACCTACTCCAAGAAGTGCCAGAGGCGGTCACGAGGGTGGAGGGCGCCCCCTAGGCGCGCCCCCCTACCTCGTGGGCCCCCTGTTGCTCCACCGACATACTCCTTCCTCCTATATATACCTACGTATCCCCAAACGATCAGAGGAGGAGCCAAAAACCTAATTCCACCGTCGCAACCTTCTGTATCCACGAGATCCCATCTTGGAGCCTGTTCCGGAGCTCCGCCGGAGGGGGCATCCACCACTGAGGGCTTCTACATCAACACCATAGCCCCTCCGATGAAGTGTGAGTATTTTACTTCAGACCTTCGGGTCCATAGCTAGTAGCTAGATGGCTTTCTCTTTTTGGATCTCAATACAATGTTCTCCCCCTCTCTCGTGGATATCTATTCGATGTAATCTTCTTTATGCGGTGTGTTTGTTGAGACCAATGAATTGTGGGTTTATGATCCAGTATTATCTATGGAAAATATTTGATTCTTCTCTAAATTCTTTTATGTATGATTGAGTTATCTTTGCAAGTCTCTTCGAATTATCCTTTTTGGTTTGGCCAACTAGATTGGTAGTTCTTGCAATGGGAGAAGTGCTTAGCTTTGGGTTCAATATTGCGGTGTCCTTACCTAGTGACAGAAAGGGTTGCAAGGCACGTATTGTATTGTTGCCATCGAGGATTACAAGATGGGGTTTTTATCATATTGCATGAATTTACCCCTCTACATCATGTCATCTTGCTTAAGGCGTTACTCTGTTTTTAACTTAATACTCTAGATGCATGCTGGATAGCGGTCGATGAGTGGAGTAATAGTAGTAGATGCAAAATCGTTTCGATCTACTTGTCTTGGACGTGATGCCTATATACATGATCATTGCCTAGATATACTCATAATTATGCTCAATTCTGTCAATTACTCAACAGTAATTTGTTCACCCACCGTAGAATACTTATGCTCTTGAGAGAAGCCACTAGTGAAACCTATGGCCCCCGGGTCTATTCTCATCATATCAATCTCTATCGCTTTATTTACTTGCTTTGCTTTTACTTTGCTTTTTTACTTTTCACTTTGCATCTATCTATCAAATATACCAAAAATATTATTTATCATCTCTATCAGATCTCACCCTCGTAAGTGACCGTGAAGGGATTGACAACCCCTAATCGCGTTGGTTGCGAGTAGCTATCATTTTGTGTAGGTACGATGGACTTGTGTGTGGTCTCCTACTGGATTGATACCTTGGTTCTCAAAAACTGAGGGAAATACTTACGCTACTTTGCTGCATCATCCTCTCCTCTTCAGGGAAATCCAACGCAGTGCTTAAGAGGTAGCAAGGATATACTTGACTTTTTTTATTGAAATGAAAGATGCAAAACATTACTCTAAATAACATCAAGAAAATCAAAACAAAATAAAATGATGCTCGAAACAAAACTCATATCACGTGACGAATAAAAATATAGCTCAAAGTGAGGTTATTGATAATGTTGGAGACGAAAGAGGGGAAGCTTAGTTGCTTGGGTATTCCTTGAATATTACCTTGGTGTGCCTTGGGCATCCCCAAGCTTAGGGTATTGCCATTCCTTATTCTCCTCATATCAATATCTCACCCAAAACTTGAAAACTCCAATCACACAAAACTTAACGGAACTTCGTGAGATGGGTTAGTAAGATAAAGAGCAAACCATTCACTTTGGTACTGTCAAAGACAAGATTCATAATTATTTCCACATAATGCCTACTGTATCTTATCATTTTCAATTATATCACTTAATATAAGTTGTGGAAACACTAAAACAAGCAAATTATGCAATGAAAATAGAATCTCTCAAAAACAAAACAATTTGTAATGATGTAAACAATGACCATACTTCTCTTACTCAAAAACTTCTTGTCAACATTCTGGATACGGGGGTACCCAGACTTGCCTGACTGCGGGCCGCGGTGTGGCTCCACCAACGGCCTGGTACGACCCAGTTTCGACATCGACAACCCAAGACCCTCGCGAGGCAGACAACACCAAGATCTCCAAGGGGATCAGCCTCCTCAGGCTGGCTCCTGAGGAGCGGAGATTTCTATGCAAGGCTCACCTCGTGAGGTTCGGGTGACGTGAGCCATGACGATCTTGGGGGATAGATCATGAAAATCGATCCCATAGTAATACTTTATGCCGCGAACGAATGGGTGGAGGGGAAACCCTAGCCCGCGGACAAAGTGAGGGAGGAATACAACCCTCTCATGGGGTTCAGGAGTAGGAACAATCTGTCCCACCGTCGGAAGGCGGTGGCCGATCTTCTTGGCCAGATACCCGGCCTCCCGAAGTTTCTTGATATCCTTCTCCTAGACGGTAGAGGCCAGCCACTTGCCTCCTGCTCCAGATCCGGACATTTTTGGAGAGCCTTTGTGGGCGGAAAAGGCGAATGCTTGGGCGCTGGAGCTCGAGCGAGAGAGAACAGGCGGAAGAAGAGGAAGGCGTGGGTGAAAAGGGGGAATCCTTATCTCCTTATAAAGGCAGCAAGGGTCATGCGCCTCCCCACTTGCCCTAGAAATTTGCTTATTCCCCAAGCGTCGTGCTAATGGCGCGGTTGGGTTACCCACACCCGTATATTGATGAGA
Source organism: Triticum timopheevii (assembly GCA_963921465.1). NCBI lineage: Eukaryota > Viridiplantae > Streptophyta > Magnoliopsida > Poales > Poaceae > Triticum > Triticum timopheevii. The sequence continues at coordinate 250,964,703 of OY997262.1, read as the reverse complement.
ATCCTGTGATAAGGGGACATGATCTCTGCTTCGACAAGGCGTGCCGATAAAACCACCTCGCAAGATGTGCAGTAGCAGGTTGAGAAAATGGTTCGAATAATGACCGGGCCACGATGTGATGTCACGCTATGGAAAAGTTGTCAACAGATTAGACTCGTGGAATATTGTGTTCTCTACGGTGGTATGTGGAATTTGTTTTGCAGAGCCGAACATGATTCTTGTGTTCAAGATCTACTTTGGAGCATTTGGAGAAGGAACCCGCCTTGCAATGTCAAAGACAATCTGCGCGCCGGACTCATCGTCATTGAAGCCTGGTTCAGGGGCTATTGAGGGAGTCCTGGATTAGAGGGTCCTCGGACAGCCGGACTATATGCATATGCCGGATTATTGGACTATGAAGATACAAGATTGAAGACTTTGTCCCGTGTCCGGGTGGGACTCTCCTTTGCATGGAAGGCAAGCTTGGCGATTTGGATATGTAGATTCCCTTCTCTGTAACCGACTCTGTGTAACCCTAGCCCCCTCCGGTGTCTATATAAATCGGAGGGTTTAGTCCGTAGGACAAGAACAATCATAATCATAGGCTAGCTTCTAGGGTTTAGCCTCTACGATCTCGTGGTAGATCAAGTCTTGTAATACTCATATCATCAAGATCAATCAAGAAGGAAGTAGGGTATTACCTGTTGGAGAATGTAGTAATTTAAAAAAAATTCCTACGCACATGCAAGATCATGGTGATGCATAACAACGAGAGGGGAGAGTGTTGTCCACGTACCCTCGTAGACCGAAAGCGGAAGCGTTAAAACAACACGATTGATGTAGTCGTATGTCTTCATGGCCCGACCGATCAAGCACCGAAACTATGGCACCTCCGAGTTCTAGCACACGTTCAACTCGATGACGTCCCTCGAACTTCGATCGAGCCAAGTGTCGAGGGAGAGTTCCGTCAGCACGACGGCGTGGTGACGATCTTGATGTTCTACCATCGCAGGGTTTCACCTAAGCACCGCTACAATATTATCGAGGAGGACTATGATGGAGGGGGGCACCACACATGGCTAAGAGATCAAGAGATCAATTGTTGTGTCCCCAAGGGGTGCCCCTCTCCCCGTATATAAAGGAGTGGAGGAGGAGGAGGGACGGCCCTCTCTATGGCGCGCCCTAGGGGAGTCCTACTCCCACCGGGAGTAGGATTCCCCCTTTCCTAGTAGAACTAGGAGCCCTTCCAAGTAGTAGGAGTAGGAGAGAAGGAAAGGGAAGGGAGAAGGAGAAGGAAGGAGGGGGGCGCCCCCCCCCCCCTCCCTAGTCCAACTCGGACTAGTCCATGGGGAGGGTTGCGGCCACCCTTTGGGGCCTTTCTCTCCTTTCCCGTATGGCCCATTAAGGCCCAATACGAATTCCTGTAACTCTCCGGTACTCCGAAAAATACCCGAATCACTCGGAACCTTTCCGATGTCCGAATATAGTCGTCCAATATATCAATCTTTACGTCTTGACCATTTCGAGACTCCTCGTCATGTCCCCGTTCTCATCCGGGACTCCGAACTCCTTCGATAAATCAAAACACATAAACTCATAATATAACTGTCATCGAACTTTAAGCGTGCGGACCCTACGGGTTCGAGAACTATGTAGACATGACCGAGACACATCTCCGGTCAATAACCAATAGGGGAACCTGGATGCTCATATTGGCTCCCACATATTCTACGAAGATCTTTATCGGATTAACCGCATAACAACATACGTTGTTCCCTTTGTCATCGGTATGTTACTTGCCCGAGATTCGATTATCGATATCTCAATACCTAGTTAAATCTCGTTACCGGCAAGTCTCTTTACTCGTTATGCAATACATCAACCCGCAACTAACTCATTAGTCACATTGCTTGCAAGGCTTATAGTGATGTGCATTACCGAGAGGGCCCAGAGATACATCTCCGACAATCGGAGTGACAAATCCTAATCTCGAAATACGCCAACTCAACATGTACCTTCGGAGACACCTATAGAGCTCCTTTATAATCACCCAGCTACGTTGTGACGTTTGGTAGCACACAAAGTGTTCCTCTAGTAAACGGGAGTTGCATAATCTCATAGTTGTAGGAACATGTATAAGTCATGAAGAAAGCAATAGCAACATACTAAACGGTCAAGTGCTAAGCTACCAGAATGGGTCAAGTCAATCACATCACTCTCCTAATAATGTGATCCCGTTTAATCAAATGATAACTCATGTCTATGGCTAGGAAACACAACCATCTTTGATTCAACGAGCTAGTCGAGTAGAGGCATACTAGTGACCTATGTTTGTCTATGTGTTCACACATGTATTATGTTTCCGGTTAATACAATTCTAGCATGAATAATAAACATTTATCATGAAATAAGGAAATAAATAATAACTTTATTATTGCCTCTAGGGCATATTTCTTTCAGTCTCCCGCTTGCACTAGAGTCAATAATCTAGTTCACATCACCATGTGACTAATATTCACATCTGCATGTGATTAACACCCATAGTTCACATCGTCATGTGACCAACACCCAAAGGGTTTACTAGAGTCAATAATCTAGTTCACATCGATATGTGATTAACACTCAAAGAGTACTAAGGTGTGATTATGTTTTGCTCGTGAAAGAAGTTTAGTCAACGGGTCTATCACATTCTGAGCCGTATGTATTTTGCAAAATATTATATGTCTACAATGCTCTGCATGGAGCTACTCTAGATAATTGCTCCCACTTTCAATATGTATCCAGATTGAGACTTAGAGTCATCTGGATCAGTGTAAAAGCTTGCACCAACGTAACTCTTTACGATGGGCTCTTTTATCACCTCCATAATCGAGAAATATTTCCTTAGTCCTTACTAAGGATATTCTTGACCGCTATCTAGTGATCTACTTCTAGATTAAAAATTGTTTTCCCTTGCCAAAATCAGAGCAAGGTATACAATAGGTCTAGTACACAGCATAGCATACTTTATAGAACCGGTGATTGAGGCATAGGGAATGACTTTTCATTCTTTTTCTATTCTCTGCCATGGTCGGGTTTTGAGTCTTACTCAACTTCACACCTTGCAACACAGTCAAGAACTCCTTCTTTGACTGTTCCATTTTGAACTACTTCAAAATCTTATCAAGGTATGTGTTCATTGAAAAATCTTATCAAGCATCTTGATCTATCTCTATAGATCTTGATGCTCAATGTGTAAGTAGCTTCACCGAGGTCTTTCTTTGAAAAACTCTTATTCAAGTATCCTTTTATGCTATCCAGAATTTCTATATCATTTCCAATCAACAATATGTCATCTACATATGGTTTTAGAAATGCTACAGAGCTCCCACTCACATTCTTGTAAATACAGGCTTCTCCAAAAGTCTGTATGAAACCATATGCTTTGATCAACTCACCAAAGCGTATATTCCAACTCCGAGATGCTTGCACTACTCCATAGATGGATCGCTGGAGCTTGCATATTTTGTTAGCACCTTTAGGATTGACAAAAACCTTCTGGTTGCATCATATACAACTCTTCTTTAATAAATCCATTAAGGAATGCAGTTTTGACATCCATTTGCCAGATTTCATAAATGTGGCAATTGCTAACATGATTCGGACAGACTTTTAAGCATCGATACGAGTGAGAAAATCTCATTGTATTCAACACCTTGAACTTTGTCAAAAACCTTTTTCGACAAGTCTAGCTTTATAGATAGTAACACTACTATCAGCATCCGTATTCCTCTTGAAGATCCATTTATTCTTAATGATTCACCGATCATCGGGCAAGTCAATCAAAGTCCACACTTTGTTCTCATACATGGATCCCATCTCAGATTTCATAGCTTCAAGCCATTTCGCGGAATCTGGGCTCATCATCGCTTCTTCATAGTTCATAGGTTCATCATGGTCTAGTAACATGACTTCTAGACTAGGATCACCGTACCACTCTGGTGCGGACTGTACTCTGGAAGACCTACGAGTTTCTGTAATAACTTGATTTGAAGTTTCATGATCATCATCATTAACTTCCTCACTAATTGGTGAAAGAATCACTGGAACTGATTTCTGTGATGAACTACTTTCCAATTCGGGAGAAGGTACAATTACCTTATCAAGTTCTACTTTCCTCCCACTCACTTCTTTCGAGAGAAACTCCTTCTCTAGAAAGGATCCATTTTTAGCAACGAATATCTTGCCTTCGGATCTTGTGATAGAAGGTGTACCCAACAGTTTCCTTTGGGTATTCTATGAAGATGCACTTGTCCGATTTGGGTTTGAGCTTATCAGGATGAAACTTTTTCACGTAAGCATCGCAACCCCAAACTTTAAGAAACCACAACTTGGGTTTCTTGCCAAACCACAGTTCATAAGGTGTCATCTCAACGGATTTAGATGGTGCCCCATTTAACGTGAATGCAGCTGTCTCTAATGCATAACCCCAAAACAATATTGGTAAATCGGTAAGAGACATCATTGATCGCACCATATCAAATAAAGTGCAGTTATGACGTTCGGACACATCGTTACGCTGTGGAGTTCCAGGTGGCATGAGATTGTGAAACTATTCCACATTGTTTTAATTGAAGGCCAAACTCGTAACTCAAATATTCATCTCCACGATCAGATCGCAGAAACTTTATTTTCTTGATACGATGATTTTACACTTCACTCTAAAATTCTTTGAACCTTTCAACTATTTCAGACTTATGTTTCATCAAGTAGATATACCCATATCTGCTCAAATCATCTGTGAAGGTCAGAAAATAACGATACCCGCCACGAGCCTTAATACTCATTGGTCTGCATACATCAGTATGTATTATTTCCAACAAGTTTGTTGCTCGTTCCATTGTTCCGAAGAACGGAGTTTTAGTCATTTTGCCCAAAAGGCACGATTCGCAAGCATCAAATGATTCATAACCAAGTGATTCCAAAAGTCCATCTTTATGGAGTTTCTTCATGCACTTTACACTGATATGACCCAAACGATAGTGCACAAATAAGTTGCACTATCATTATCAACTTTGCATCTTTTGGCATCAATATTATGTATATGTGTATCAGTACGATCGAGATCCAACAAACTATTTTCATTGGGTGTATGACCATCGAAGGTTTTATTCATGTAAGCAGAACAACAATTATTCTCTGACTTTAAATGAATAACTGTATTACAATAAACATGATCAAATCATATTCATGCTCAACGCAAATGGCAAATAACATTTATTTAGGTTTAACACTAATCTCGAAAATATAGGGAGTGTGCAATGATGATCATATCAATCTTGGAACCACTTCCAACACACATCGTCACTTCACCCTCAACTAGTCTCTGTTTATTCTGTAACTCCTGTTTCGAGTTACTAATCTTAGCAACCGAACAAGTATCAAATACCTTGGGGTTACTATAAACACTAGTAAGGTACACATCAATAACCTGTATATCAAATATACCCTTGTTCACTTTGCCATCCTTCTTATCTACCAAATATTCAGGGCATTTCCACTTCCAATGACCATTTCCTTTGCAGTAGAAGCACTCAGTTTCAGGCTTTGGTCCAGCTTTGGGCTTCTTCGCGGGAGTGACAACTTGCTTGCCATTCTACTTGAAGTTCCCTTTCTTTCCATTTGCCCTATTCTTGAAACTAGTGGTCTTGTCAATCATCAACACTTGATGCTCTTTCTTGATTTCTACCTTCGTTGATTTCAGCATCACGAAGAGCTCGGGAATCATTTTCGTCATCCCTTGCATACTATAGTTCATCATGAAGTTCTAGTAACTTGGTGATGGTGACTAGAGAACTCTGTCAATCACTATCTTATCTGGAAGATTAACTCCCACTTGATTCAAGCGATTTTAGTACCCAGACAATCTGAGCACATGCTCACTAGTTAAGCGATTCTCCTCCATGTTTTAGCTACAGAACTTGTTGGAGACTTCATATCTCTCAACTCGGGTATTTGCTTGAAATATTAACTTCAACTCCTGGAACATCTCATATGGCCCATGACGTTCAAAACGTCTTTGAAGTCCCGATTCTAAGCCGTTAAGCATGGTGCACTAAACTATCAAGTAGTCATCATATTGAGCTAGCCAAACGTTCATAACGTCTGCATCTGCTCCTGCAATAGGTCTGTCACCTAGCGGTGCATCAAGGACATAATTCTTCTGTGCAGCAATGAGGATAAACCTCAGATCACGGACCCAGTCCGCATCATTGCTACTATCGTCTTTCAACATAGTTTTTCTCTAGGAACATATCAAAATAAACATATGAAAGCAACAACGCGAGCTATTGATCTACAACATAATTTGCAAAATACTACCATGACTAAGTTCATGATAAATTAAAGTTCAATTAATCATATTACTTAAGAACTCCCACTTAGATAGACATCCCTCTTATCATCTAAGCGATCACGTGATCCAAATCAACTAAACCATGTCCGATCATCATGTGAGATGGAGTAGTTTTTAATGGTGAACATCATTATGTTGATCATATCTACTATATGATTCACGCTCGACCTTTCGGTCTCCAGTGTTCCGAGGCCATATCTGTATATGCTAGGCTCGTCAAGTTTCACCTGAGTATTCCGCGTGTGCAACTGTTTTGCACCTGTTGTATTTGAACGTAGAGCCTATCACACCCGATCATCACGTGGTGTCTCAGCACGAAGAACTTTCGCAACTATGCATACTCAGGGAGAACACTTATACCTTGGAATTTAGTGAGAGATCATCTTATAAAGCTACCATCGAACTAAGCAAAATAAGATGTCTAGAATATAAACACCACATGCAATCAAAATATGTGACATGATATGGCCATCATCATCTTGTGCCTTTGATCTCCATCTCCAAAACATCGTCATGATCTCCATCGTCACCGGCCTGACACAAGGATCTCATCATCTTGATCTATATCAATGTGTCGTCACATGGTCATCTCGCCAACTATTGCTCTTGCAACTATTGCTATCACATAGCGATAAAGTAAGGCAATTATTTGGCGCTTGCATCTTATGCAATAAAGAGACAACCATAAGGCTTCTGCCAGTTGTCGATAACTCTGTTACAAAACATGATCATCTCATACAATAAAATTTAGCATCATGTCTTGACCATATCACATCACAACATGCCCTGCAAAAACAAGTTAGACGTCCTCTAATTTGTTGTTGAGTTTTACGTGGCTGCTACGTGCTGAGAAAGAACCGTTCTTACCTACGCATCAAAACCACAACGATAGTTCGTCAAGTTAGTGTTGTTTTAACCTTCTCAAGGACCGGGCGTAGCCACACTCGGTTCAACTAAAGTTGGAGAAACTGACACCCGCTAGCCACCTGTGTGCAAAGCACAGCGGTAGAACTAGTCTCGCGTAAGCGTACGCGTAATGTCGGTCCGGGCTGCTTCATCCAACAATACTGCCGAACCAAAGTATGACATGCTGGTAAGCAGTATGAATTGTATCACCCACAACTCACTTGTGTTCTACTCGTGCATATAACATCTAAGCATAAAACTAGGCTCTGATACCACTATTGGGGAACGTAGTAATTTCAAAAAAATTCCTACGCACACGCAAGATCATGGTGATGCATAGCAACGAGAGGGGAGAGTGTTGTCCACGTACCCTCGTAGACCAAAAGCGGAAGCGTTAAAACAACACGGTTGATGTAATCGTACGTCTTCACGGCCCGACCGATCAAGCACCAAAACTATGGCACCTCCGAGTTCTAGCACATGTTCAGCTCGATGACGTCCCTCGAACTCCGATCCAGCCGAGTGTCGAGGGAGAGTTCCGTCAGAATAATGGCGTGGTGACAATCTTGATGTTCTACCGCGCAGGGCTTCTCCTAAGCACTGCTACAATATAATCGAGGAGGACTATGGTGGAGGGGGGCACCGCACACGGCTAAGAGATCAAGAGATCAATTGTTGTGTCTCCAAGGGGTGCCCCTCTCCCCGTATATAAAGGAGTGGAGGAGGGAAGGGTCGGCCCTCTCTATGGTGCGCCCTAGGGGAGTCCTACTCCCACCGGGAGTAGGATTCCCCCTTTCCTAGTAGAACTAGGAGCCCTTCCAAGTAGTAGGAGTAGGAGAGAAAGAAAGGGAAGGGAGAAGGAGAAGGAAGGAGGGGGGTGCCCCCCCTCCCTAGTCCAATTCGGACTAGTCCATGGGGAGGGGTGCGGCCACCCTTTGGGGCCTTTCCCTCCTTTTCTGTAGGGCCCATTAAGGCCCAATACGAATTCCTGTAACTCTCCGGTACTCCGAAAAATACCCGAATCACTCGGAACCTTTCCGATGTCCGAATATAGTCATCCAATATATCAATCTTTACGTCTTGACCATTTCGAGACTCCTCGTCATGTCCCAGATGTCATCCAGGACTCCGAACTCCTTCGGTACATCAAAATACATAAACTCATAATATAACCGTCATCGAACTTTAAGCGTGCGGACCCTACGGGTTCGAGAACTATGTAGACATGACCGAGACACATCTCCGGTCAATAACCAATAGCGGAACCTGGATGCTCATATTGGCTCCTACATATTCTATGAAGATATTTATCGGTCAAACCGCATAACAACATACGTTGTTCCCTTTGTCATCGGTATGTTACTTGCCCGAGATTCGATCGTCGGTATCTCAATACCTAGTTCAATCTCGTTAACGACAAGTCTCTTTACTCGTTATGTAATACATCATCCCGCAACTAACTCATTAGTCACATTGTTTGCAAGGCTTATAGTGATGTGCATTACTGAGAGGGCCCAGAGATACCTCTCCGACAATCGGAGTGACAAATCCTAATCTCAAAATACGCCAACTCAACATGTACCTTCGGAGACACCTGTAGAGCTCCTTTATAATCACCCAGTTACGTTGTGACATTTGGTAGCACACAAAGTGTTCCTCTGGTAAATGGGAGTTGCAAATCTCATAGTTGCAGGAACATGTATAAGTCATGAAGAAAGCAATAAAAACATACTAAACAATCAAGTGCTAAGCTAACAGAATGGGTCAAGTCAATCATTCTCCTAATAATGTGATCCCGTTTAATCAAATGACAACTCATGTCTATGGCTAGGAAACACAACCATATTTGATTCAGTGAGCTAGTCAAGTAGAGGCATACTAGTGACACTATGTTTGTCTATGTATTCACACATGTATTATGTTTCCGGTTAATACAATTCTAGCATGAATAATAAACATTTATCATGAAATAAGGAAATAAACAATAACTTTATTATTGCCTCTAGGGCATATTTCCTTCATTACATCCATAGAGAGGGCCCGAACCTGGGTAAACATCGTGTCCCCCGCCTCCTATTACCATTAGCCTTAGACGCACTGTTCGGGACCCTGTACCCGAGATCTGCCGGTTTTGACACCGACACCTGGGCCATGGTGAAGACACGGTATATAAAGCTCGACCCGAATCACATGGCCCGGGTCGGATCTTTAGGGTCAGATGGAAAAGAAATTCCTGTTAGTTTTGTATATGACTAGGTACAAATAGCCGCTAAGTATCCAACAACATTGTAGGCTAGATAGACTGTTGGAGGGTATATAGGAAGAAGTTTTTGAGTCTAAGTGACTATGTACTTCAATTGACAAATTTGTCCCCTAGCCGGATTATAAAACAAATGTCATGGCAGACCTTTTCGCTTCAACCTCTGGACCCAAAGGTGCGGAGTGCTTCCGAATACCTGCTCAGTAATATATACCGGGGTATGCGTGGAAACCAGGCGTAGGGGTTATAGTTGCTTGTACAGACAAGTATCTGGATAGCTATGTTACATTACATTTTTAATCATAAGAAACATCTTCCAGAGGGAATAGTTCCATTAAGGGTTCCTTTCCCTGGGTCCTCATGCGTTAACGTGCAGGTCCGAACTGTGATTTTGAAAAACCACAACATATGTAACATGTAGGGGTTCATAGTGTAACGAGTGAAAAAATATCTTTAGTCTGCCGACCGAATATTCCCTTAAGAACACTAGCTTTCGGCTTCACCCAGTCTGAGGTACACATCCGGATGACCCGACAGTAAAAATCACAGAGGTGGTCCCTTTATGCCCTAGCTGAACTGACAGGAACGTAGGGCATAAGCACAGGAGCCAGGCAACCCAGCTTGGCCAAAACTTAAGTCATATCGATGCATATAATGGCGAAGAAAAGGTACGTACGCGGAAAAGACACATATGTGGTGAGCTTGATGCTCGGAAAATAATAATAATAATAAGCTTCTATACAAGAAGGCCCTAGGTATAATTGACGTACATATTTAAGGATGTGTGCGTCTTGGTTGTACGTATTAGCCGCATGAGAGCTTAAAAGCTTTAAAAAAAGGAAAATGTGAAAAGAGAGGAAAATAAATAGTGTAAATAAAAGGGAAAAAGAGGATGAACGAAGAGTCCGGCGCTAGGCATAGAATCTTCGGAGTCTGGTCGCCTTCCATGGGTCGGGCTCTAGGCGATTGTCTGATGCAGCACGCAGGCGGTACGCTCCTCCAGTAAGGACTTCGTCATTGATGAAGGGACCCTCCCACTTGGGCTTGAGTTTGTCCTTTTTCTTCTCCGGCAAGCGTAGAACGAGTTCACCAACATTAGAAGTCTTGGATCATACTTCTCTGCTTTGATATCTGTGGGCCTGTTGTTGATAAAATGCGGAACGAGCTTTTGCAATGCCGCGCTCCTCCTCTAGGGCATCTAAGCTGTCCTGCCGATCAAGCTCAGCCTCTCTATCTTCATACATGTGCACTCAAGGTGAGTCATGAATAATATCACAGGGTAACACAGCCTCTGCGTCGTACACCATGAAAAAAGGTGTGTATCTGGTAGAGCGATTGGGCGTGGTCCGCAGCCCCCGAAGTATGGAGTCGAGCTCCTCGACCCAGTGCTTGTCTGATTCTGTCAAAGACCGCACTAGTCTGGGTTTAATGCCGTTGATAATAAGGCCATTGGCTCGTTCGACTTGACCGTTGATTTGCGGTGATAGACGGAGGCGTAATCGAGCTTGATGCCCAGATTAGCACACCAAGTTTTTACCTCATCGGCTGTGAAATTGCAGCTGTTATCGGTGATGATGCTGTGTGGAACACCATAACGGTGCACAACACTGGATATAAAATCTATCATCGGTCCGGCTTCGTCCGTTTTGACTGGTTTTGCTTCTATCCACTTAGTGAATTTATCCACAATGACCAACAGATATTTTTCTTATGGCTTCCTCCTTTAAGGGGTCCGACCATATCAAGCCCCCAGACCGCAAAAGGCCAAGTGATGGGGATTGCTTGTAGAGCGGTGGGCGGCATGTGGCTTTGGTTGGCGAAAAGCTAGCATCCGACACAATGTTGGACAAGGTCCTGTGCGTCTGCTCGGGCCGTTGGCCAATAGAAACCTGTACAGAAGGCCTTGCTTACAAGGGCCCGAGCTGCGGCATGGTGAACATTGAGACCAGCATGAATTTCAGCCAAGAGCTGCCGCGCTTCTTCCTCGGAGATACATCTTTGGAGTATTCCGGTAGCGCTTTTCTTGTAAAGTTCTCCCGCGTGAACCTTGTAAGCTTTAGAGCGCCGCACAATGCAGCGTGCCTCATTCTGATCCTCAGGGAGTTCTCACCTATTAAGGTAGGCCAAGAAGGGTTCGGTCCATGGGGAAATGACTGCCATGATGAGATGGGCCGATGGTGTAATTTTGGTGGTTGTGCCCTCGATGATGTCGGTTTGTTCGGAATCTGGGGTTATAGTCGGATCCGGATTGGTGTTGCCGCTCTCCCCTTGCCACACCACGGATGGCTTGGAAAGCCTTTCTAGAAAGATGTTAGGTGGGACAGGGTCGCTCTTGGCGCCGATGCGAGCAAGGACATCCGCCGCTTGATTACTTTCTCGAGCCACATGGTCAAACTCGAGCCCCTCGAACCGAGCCGACATTTTGAGAACAACGTTACGGTAAGCCGCCATATTCGGATCTTTGGCATCAAAATCTCCATTTATTTGGGATATTGCAAGGTTTTAATGACCGCACACCTCCAGGCATTGTATGCCCATGGAGATAGCCATCCAAAGACCATGCAACAAGGCCTCGTATTCGGCTGCATTGTTGGAGTCTGTGTATAATGTTTGGAGTACGTACTGTACTGTATCTCCGGTGGGGGATGTTAAAACAACGCCTGCTCCCAAGCCCACCAACATTTTGGAGCCGTCGAAGTGCATGACCCAGTTGGAATATGTGTCGTACTCTTTAGGGAGTTTGGCCTCTCTCCATTCGGCGAGGAAGTCGGCTAGTACTTGAGATTTAATGGCCCGACGTGGTTTGTATGTTATGTTGAATGGGAGGATCTCAATGGCCCACTTGGCGATCCAGCCCGTAGCATCGCGGTTGTTTATTATGTCATTGAGTGGTACTTCAGAGGCCACCGTTATTGAGCACTCTTGAAAGTAGTGTCGTAGCTTCCGAGATGCCATGAAGACCGCGTATGCAATCTTTTGGTAATGAGGGTACCGGGATTTGCAAGGTGTGAGGACAGTGGATACGTAGTAGACCGACTTCTGAAGCGGGAATTTGTGTCCGCCCTCCTCTTATTCGATGACTAGCACCGCACTTACGACTTGGTGAGTGGCCAATATGTATAATAACATGGGTTCTCCAACGTTTGGCGCGGCCAGGATTGGGTTGCTTGCTAGAAGAGCCTTTATTTCTTCCAGTCCGGACGTTGTCGCGTCCGTCCACTCGAAGTGATCGGTGCGTTGGAGAAGGCGATGGAGTGGCAATGCCTTTTCTCCTAGTCTGGAGATAAAGCGGCTTAAGGCTGCCACACATTTGGATAGTTTTTGGACTTGTTTGAGATCTGTTGGCGTAGCCAACTGTGGTAAAGCTCGGATTTTAGCTGGGTTCGCCTCAATTCCCCTATTGGAAACGATGAAGCCCAGCCGTTTTCCAGCGGGAATGCCGAAAACACACTTTTCCAGATTGAGCTTGATGTCATATGTTCGGAGGTTGTCGAATATGAGACGCAGATCGTCTATTAATGACTTGACGTGCCTATTTTTTATGACTACATCATCCACGTATGCTTCAACTGTCTTGCCGATTTGTTTCTCCATGCATGTTTGAATCATGCGTTGGTAGGTGGCACCGGTGTTTCTGAGCCCTAAGGGCATAGTATTGAAGAAGAAAGGCCTGTATGGGGTGATAAATGTCGTTGCGGCTTGATCGGACTCCTTCATCTTGATTTGATGGTATCCGGAGTATGTGTCAGGAAAACACAGTGAGTCGTGTCCTGCGGTAGCATCGATAATCTGATCGATGCAGGGGAGGGGGAAGGGATCTTTAGGGTAGGCCTTGTTGAGGTCTTTGAAATCGACACATAGGCGCCAGGATTTATCCTTCTTTGGTACCATCACCAGGTTTGTAGCCAATCCGGGTGTTTTATTTCTCTGATGAATCCGGCCTCGAGTAACTTGGCTAGCTCCTCCCCCATAGCTTGTCGTTTGGGTTCTGAAAAGCACCGCAATATTTGCTTGACTGGCTTATATCTCTTCAATATATTGAGGCTATGTTCGGCCAGCCTGCATGGGATCCCTGGCATATCAGAAGGATGCCAGGCAAATATGTCCCAATTTTCGCATAGGAATGCTCGTACTGCGGCGTCAACCGTCGGATCCAGTTGTGCCCGATGGATGCTGTCTTCTTGGTATCGATCGGGTGAACTTGGAATTTGACTATCTCGTCTTCTGGTTTAAAGGAGGTTGATTTGGGCCGCTTATCCCGGATTACGTCGTCCTTGTCCATCATGGAGCGCAATGTGGTTAACTCTTCGGCCGTGAGGGCTTTAGACAATGCCTCAAGGGCTGGGGCTGCGGTTTTGTTTTCGGCTCGGAGTACTATGTCCGGATCACTGGCAAGAGTGATTATACCATTGGGCCTAGGCATCTTAAGCTTCATGTATCCGTAATGGGGTATAGCTTGGAAGCATGCAAATGCGTCTCGCCCTAATAAGGCATGATATCCACTGTTGAAAGGGTCCACTTGAAAGGTTATCTCTTTGGACTGGTAATTCTCTGGGGTGCCGAATACCATATCGAGTGTGTTTTTCCCGCGCATCGCGCCTCCCGACTAGGAATGATTCCTCGGAAGGTCGTGCTACTTTGCTCAATGCGACTCCTGCCTATTTCCATTTTGTTGAGAGTTTCCTCGTAAATGAGGTTTAGCCCGCTGCCGCCATCCATGAGCACTTTGGTAAGCCTAAAACCGTCCATGATCGGACTAAGGACCAATGCGGCTGGTGCCCGGACTGTTCTGAATTTTGGTTCGTCACTGGCATTGAAAGTTATGGCCGTGTCGTTCCAAGGGTTTATTGCTGCGACTTGGCATACTTCAGCGAGGCTGTGGAGTGCCCTCTTGCGCCTATTGTTTGAGGCAAAAGTCTCAAAGACTGTCAATACTGTAGGATCGTCGTCTTTCACGGTATGTTGCTCTGCGACATTTTTGGTGAGGAAATCCTAGCCGCTCTTGGCCACTTGTCGGAGTATCCAACATGCTCTAAGGCTGTGGGTTGGTACGTTATCCGGTGTTGTGTGTATTTTGCATGGCCTATCGAGCCATCCCTCCAGAACGGTTCTGCGCCCTGTAATGGGCGTCGATTTTTTACTATTGGATCAGGCGGCCGACGAGGGTGCGTCCTCTTTGTCTGGACGAGGGGTTGGGCAGGAGTCGGCGGCTCCCAAGAAGCTGCCTGAGTTTTCCAGGTGCTTTCCATTGCGCAGTACTTCTGTACTATGGTTGCCAAGTTAGTGAAGTGTAATATGTGACGGCGGTTGATGGCATTAAGTCTTCCCTCGTTCATGCAATTTTTGCAGAATAATGAGATTGCGTCTTCATCGCAGCAGTCTTTGACCTTGTCTTTGACAAGGAGGAATTTGGCCCAAAAGCGATGGACCGTTTCTTGAAGCTGTTGTTTGATGTGCAGAAGATCGCGTGTATTTGGGTGGGCGGGTGGAATTGAATCCGAACCCTGACCTGATTTGGGATCTGGAGTCTGAGAAACTTCCGAGCTTAACACTTCAGGCTCCGGGAAATCCACCAATTTTTCAGGTCCACACTCCGACTCCAAGTTTGGAGGAAGGGGCACGTCCTTCCGTGGACCGGTATCCGGCTCTCCGAGCATGGAAATCCGAACAAAGTTCCTCCTCAATATAGAGGGAGGATTGTTGCACTGCTCCTCCACTACCGCTATTTGATGGGTAACCGGTGGAGATTTGATTTCTCTCTGATCGGGTTTAAGCCCAATCCAATCATAGTCTGTAGCAACCCCCAAGACGGTGAAGCGATCCAGGAGTTCGTTTAAAGACGAAAGCTCCGTTGGATCCATCTGTTTGGAGTTTTCGAAATCAACACGAAGGCGATTTTCGATGACCCGAGAAGTTATTGTTGGCCCAACGGCCGAACGGGCGGTCATGATAAAACCGTCTAGCCGAAGGGTTTGGCCTAAGGCCAGGGCTCCTCCGAAGGTGATACTGTCCTTGATTACAAGGAGAGCCATCAATCTTGTTTTTGACGTCATAATGGAACTCACAATGAAAAGCACCAAAGTTGGTGTCAAAACCGGCGGACCTGGGGTAGAGGGTCCCGAACTGTGCGTCTAAGGCTAATGGTAACCGGAGGCGGGGGACACAATGTTTACCCAGGTTCGGGCCCTCTCTATGGAGGTAATACCCTACTTCCTTCTTGATTGATCTTGATGAATATGAGTATTACAAGAGTTGATCTACCATGAGATCGTAAAGGCTAAAACCCTAGAAGTCTAGCCTATGATTATGATAGTTGTTGCCTCTACAGACTAAACCCTCCGGTTTATATAGACATGGGAGGGGGCTAGGGTTACATAAAGTCGGTTACAAAGAAAGGAATCTACATATCCGAATATCCAAGCTTGCCATCCACACAAAGGAGAGTCCCATCCGGACACGGGAAGAAGTCTTATATCTTGTATCTTCATAGCACAACAGTCCGGCCCATGTTAATAGTCCGGCCGTCCGAGGACCCCCTAATCTAGGACTCCCTCAGCGGCGGCGCTATATAAAGGGCAAAGGGGGCCATAGCGTGCGCGAGGGGGCGCGGGGTCGGACCCGGACTCCTCCTCCTCGCCGGAGTCTGGCTCCCTCACGGCGGGGAAGGCGGCGGCGCAACGGCCGGCTGGGCTTTGGCCCAGTCCGCCTGGAAAAACTTTTTTTAAATAATTTCGTCGTAGAGAAAAAAATCCTAAATAAATAAATAAATATCTAAAAATTCCGGAAACAATTTTCACCATCCACTTTAGGACAAGATGAACATTTTTCTGGACTAAAATCCAATTTTCAAAAATGAAATATTTTTCTAATTCAGATAAAATAACAAATAAAATACCAATAAAATAAAATTTGATTTTAAAATTCTTTCTTCAATATTTCTCCTAGGTTGAAGAAGTCATATTATCTTCTCTCATTTATTTTTATTATTGGAAATAATTGGAGAGAAAATTATTAAAATCAAATTGATCCTTGTTTCAAATTTGAAATAAATTCAAAGATGAAATTTGTGAAACTTCCAACTCTCTCCTTGGGTCCTTGAGTTGCTTAAGATTTTCTAGGATCACAACTAAAATGCAAAATAAAATATGATATGCATATGATGATCTATGTATAACATCCAAACTGATAATTGGGATGTTATAAACCTACCCCTCTTAAGATGAATCTCGCGCTCGAGATTCGGGTTGGTCAGCAAAAAGGTTTGGGTGGTCTTTGCGAAGATTTTCTTCTCGCTCCCAGGTGGCTTCCTCCTCGGTATGGTGGCTCCACTGAACTTTGCAAAACTTGATAACCTTGCTGTGAGTAACTCGGCTAGAAAACTCGAGAATCTTGACTAGCTTCTCTTCATAGGTCAGATCACTATCCAACTGAATTGCTTCTAGTGGCACTGTATCTCTGAGAGGAATATCGGCCATCTCTGCGTGGCACTTTATCAACTGGGAAACGTGAAACACATCATGAACTCCTGACAATCCTTCGGGCAATTCCAACTTGTACGCAACTTCTCCCATGCGTTCCAAAACTCTGTATGGTCCCACAAAACGTGGTTCTAGCTTTCCATCGACTCCAAAACGTTTAACTCCTCGGAGTGGGGACACACGAAGATATGCTCTATCTCCGACTTCATAGATTATCTCCTTGCGTTTAGTATCTGCATAACTCTTCTGCCTTGACTGGGCTACCTTGAGTCTGTCTCGAATCAACTTAACCTTCTCTTCAGAGTCTCTGATTAAGTCTAGTCCGAACAACTGTCTATCTCACTTCATCCCATGATAACGGTGTCCTGCACCTCCTTCTGTACAATGCTTCCAAAGGGGCCATCTTCAAACTAGCTTGATAACAGTTGTTATACGAGAACTCTGCATAGGGCATATTGTCATCCAACTAGATCCATAATCTAGCGCACAAGCTCTCAACATGTCCTCCAAAATCTGATTGACTCTCTCGGTCTGTCCATCTGTCTGTGGATGAAAGGCTATGCTGAACTCAATCCTAGTACCCAAAGTTTCATGCAACTGATTCCAAAACTTTGAAGTAAACTGTGTTCCTCTATCTAATACGATGGTCCTCGGAACTCCATGCAGACATACAATCCTGGTCATGTATATCTTTGCCAACTTACCAGTCATATAAGTTGTCTTCACCAGGATGAAATGGGATACTTTCTTCGAACGATCAACTACAACCCAGATAGAGTCGTAGCTTGTATGAGTCCTGGGTAATTCAGTGATAAAATCCATGCCAAGTTTATCCCACTTTCATTCGGGTATCGGCAACGGCTGTAGTAATCCTGCTGGTTTCTGATGCCCTGCCTTAACTCTCTGACATACATCACATACTGCTACATACTCTGCAATATCCTTCTTCATTCCTGTCCACCAGAAACTTTCCTTCAAATCCAGATACATCTTAGTGTTGCCTGGGTGAATCGAGTAAGGCGAATCATGGGCCTCCTGGAGAATTGACTTCCTGATCTCCGGGTCATTAGGCACATAAATACGATCCTCAAACCATAAGGTGTCGTGCTCATCCTCACGAAATCCTTTAGCCTTTCCTTTACCCATCCTTTCCTTTATCCCAGCAATCTCTTTGTCCGTCTTCTGGGCTTCTCTGATTTTACCCAACAAAGTGGACTGAATTTCCAATGTTGCAACATAACCTCTCGGAACTATCTCCAAGCATAGCTCTCGAATTTCATCTGCTAACTCCTTAGGTAATCCTCCGGTTATGAGCGTGTTAACATAACTCTTGCGGCTCAACGCATCTGCTACGACATTGGCCTTTCCTGGATGATAACGCAATCTCATGTCATAGTCCTTTATGAGCTCCAAACATCTCCTTTGCCTGAGGTTTAACTCCTTCTGTATGAAGATATATTTCAAACTCTTATGATCCACGTCACAACGGTTTCTGATGAGAAAATGTCTCCATGTCTTGAGTGCATGCACTACGGCTGCTAACTCCAAATCATGCGTAGCATAGTTCAACTCATGAGGTCGAAGCTGTCGTGAGGCATATGAAACAACTCTTCCTTCCTGCATAAGCACACCTCCAAGTCCTCGACGTGATGCGTCGCAATACACTTGGAAATCCTTGCGTTGGTCTATGAGAATCAGCACTGGGGCTGTAACCAAACGTTTCTTCAACTCCTGAAAACTGGCCTCACAATCCTTAGTCCATTTAAACTTGGTGTCCTTCTTCAAAAACTCCGTCATGGGCTTCACAATCTTGGAGAAATTCTCAATAAACCTCCGGTAATAACCTACAAGTCCAAGAAAACTTCTGATCTCCCCCACTGAGGTGGGAGCCAACCATTTAGTGACTGAAGCAATCTTGATAGGGTCTATGACTATTCCTTCTCCGGATATAACATGTCCAAGAAATCCAACTTCCTTCAACCAAAACGCACATTTGCTGAAATTGGCATACAACTGATGTTCTCTGAGCTTGTCAAGATCTAAACGCAAATGTTCCTTATGCTCTTCTTCATTCTTCGAGTAGACCAAAATATCATCAATGAACACCATGACGAACTTATCCAAAAACTCCATGAACACCTTGTTCATCATACTCACGAAATAGGCAGGGGCATCAGTCAAACCAAATGACATAACTGTATACTCATATAGCCCATACCTCGTGGTAAAAGCTGTCTTAGGTATATCCTGCTCTCGGATCTTCAACTGGTGATAACCTGATCCAAGATCGATCTTGAAGAAAACTTTAGCTCCTTGCAACTGGTCAAACAAATCATTGATCATTACTAGAGGGTATTTATTCTTTATTGTCACCTCGTTCAGCGCATGATAATCAACAACCATCCTCAAAGATCCATCCTTCTTCGCCACTAGATCCTTTGCGGGCATCCTTTGCGGGCTCCCCAAGGTGATGAACTTGGTCGAATGTAACCTTTCTCTAGTAACTCCTTTATCTGCTTCTTAATTTCCTCCAGATCCTTTGCGGGCATCCGATACGGTCTCTTTGATATTGGTCTGGTGCCTGGCAATAGCTCAACCAAAAACTCAATGTCTCGATCTGGTGGCATGCTTGGTAACTCCTCCAGAAATACGTCTGGATAATCCTTCACCACTGGTACTTCCTCCTGTACAACTCCTAATAAGGAATTCACCTTTGTCCTCCTTGGCGCATACCTGGATACATACTTGATCCTCCTTCCTTCCGGGGTGGTGAGAAGAATTGATTTACTGGCGCAATCGATGTTTCCCTCAAACTTGGATAGCCAATCCATGCCTAGTATCACATCAAATCCTTGTGACTCTAGAACAATCAGGTCGGTGGGGAAAAGATGTCTACCTATGGTTACTGGCAACTAATAGCATGCCCTACTAGCCATATACTCTGCTCCTGGGGAACTTACTAACATAGATGACTTAAGGGCTACTGTTGGAAATTATACTTATCCACAAACCCCCTTGATATGAATGAATGCGATGCACCAGTATCGAAAAGAACAAGTGTTGTAAATGCATTAATCAAAAACTTACCGACAACTATGTCGGGTTGATCCTCAATCTCCTCCACACTGACGTGGTTCACCTGACCTTTGGTGAAGGGGTTGGGCTTCTTGGCAGAACCTCCATTGCCATTTCCATTATTGGCTTCAGGACAATCATTAGCATAATGTCCGGTCTTCTGGCACTTGAAACAAGTAATGTGGATCAGGTCCCTCTTGGCTGGTGTTGAGGTGTTGGAACGGTTATGACCGCTGCTTCCTCCATTCATGTTGCCATTCTTGGGGCCACTGTGGTTGTGCGAACTTGCTCCATTGTGTGTGTATCCTCTGATACGTCTCCAACGTATCTATAATGTTTCATTGTTCCATGCTATTATATTACCCCTTTTGGACGTTTATGGGCTTTATTTTACACATTTATATCATTTTTGGGACTAAACTACTAACCAGAGGCCCAGCCCGTATTGCTGTTTTTTTGCCTATTTCAGTATTTCGAAGAAAAGGAATATCAAACGGAGTCCAAATGGAATGAAACCTTCGGGAGCGTGATTTTTGGAACGAACATGATCCAGAGGACTTGGAGTGCAAGTCAAGAAGCAATCGAGGCGGCCAGGAGATAGGAGGGCACGCCCACCCCTCCTGGGCGCGCCCCTGTCTCCTGGGCCCCTCGAGCGGCCACCGACGTACTTCTTCCTCCTATATATACCCACGTACCCTGAAAACATCCAGGGAGCAAACAAAAAACAATTTCCACCGCCGTAACCTTCTGTATCCGCGAGATCCCATCTTGGAGCCTTCACCGGCGCTTCGCCGGAGGGGGAATTGACCACGGAGGGCTTCTACGTCAGCACCATAGCCCCTCCGATGAGTTGTGAGTAGTTTACCACAGACCTTCGAGTCCATAGTTATTAGCTAGATGGCTTCTTCTCTCTTTTTGGATCTCAATACAATGTTCTCCCCCTCTCTTGTGCAGATCTATTCGATGTAAACTCTTTTTGCAGTGTGTTTGTTGAGATATGATGAATTGTGGGTTTATGATCAAGTTTATCTATGAGAAATATTTAAATCTTCTCTGAATTATTTTATGTATGATTGAGTTATCTTTGCAAGTCTCTTCGAATTATCAGTTTGGTTTGGCCTACTAGATTGATCTTTCTTGCCATGGGAGAAGTGCTTAGCTTTGGCTTCAATCTTGCGGTGTCCTTACCCAGTGACAGCATGGGTTGCAAGGCACGTATTGTATTGTTGCCATCGAGGATAAAAAGATGGGGTTTATATCATATTGCTTGAGTTTATCCCTCTACATCATGTCACCTTTCTTAATGCATTACTCTGTTCTTATGAACTTAATACTCTAGATGCATGCTGGATAGCGGTCGATGTGTGGAGTAATAGTAGTAGATGCAGGGAGGAGTCGCTCTACTTGTCACGGATGTGATGCCTATATACATGATCATGCCTAGATAATCTCATAATTATTCGCTTTTCTATCAATTGCTCGACAGTAATTTGTTCACCCACCGTAATACTTATGCTATCTTGAGAGAAGCCACTAGTGAAACCTATGGCCCCCAGGTCTATCTTTTATCATATAAGCTTTCAATCTACTTTTATTTGCATCTATATTATAAAATACCAAAAAAAATATTTATCTTATCATACTATCTCTATCAGATCTCACTTTCGCAAGTGGCCGTGAAGGGATTGACAACCCCTTTATTGTGTTGGTTGCGAGTTCTTTGTTTGTTTGTGTAGGTGCGTGGGACTTTTGAGGAGCCTCCTACTGGATTGATACCTTGGTTCTCAAAAATTGAGGGAAATACTTACGCTACTTTGCTGCATCACCCTTTCCTCTTCAAGGAAAACCAACGCAAGCTCAAGACGTAGCAAGAAGGATTTCTGGCGCCATTGCCGGCGAGGTCTTCACTCAAGTCAAGACATACCAAGTACCCATCAGAAATTCATCTCCCTCGCATTTACATTGTTTTCCATTTGCCTCTCATTTTCCTCTCCCCCACTTCACCCTTGCCGTTTTTTTCGCCCTCTCTTTCCCAATCCTCTCCTCTCTTTTTCGCTTGCCTTTCTCCGTTTGCTCATGCGTTAGATCGTTTACCTTGTCGTTATGGCTAGTCCTCCTATCCTTGTTATTACTCCCGAACATGAAATTCTCAATTTTAAGCAAAGGGAGGGAGAAAATTTAAAAGATGCTTGGCATAGAATTTGCAATGCTCAAAATAAATCTACTAGGAAGCTTTCTACTTCTGTACTTCTTCGCAATTTTTATGTAGGCATTACTCCTTGGAATAGATGCGTTCTTGATACCGTTACCGGTGGGGATTTCTTGAGTAGCCATACATTTGATGCTTATAATGCTATGTTAGATTTGTTTGGCCCACCACCTCTTTTGGTTAATGGAACTGTTTTAACTTTGGAACATGTTATGCAACGGCTTGAGATTATTGAAAATAAAATTGCCACTATTGAGTTGATTGAAAATTTGGATAAGAAGATCCATAATCACATTACCCAATATGGATCTAGGGTTGGAGTTACCTTGAAAAATCTTAAAGAAAAAGAACCTATAGTTAATGAAAAAATAGATCTAGATTCTGCAAGAATCGGTAAACTTGAGGATATCATTACCAACTTGGGTTCGACGTTTTCTTCCATGAAGAACACTCCGAAACCTCCTACCAAAACTGCTAAATTTATTTATGTTCCTAAAAATAAGGGTGAATCTTCTAGTAAGGGAGACACGGATCTCAAATCCATAAGTGTTCATCCCAATTGTCTCTCTATCATTAAGGAACCTTTTGCTACAAACGAATTTCTTGAATTTTTGCCTAAAGGTTTAATCATTGCTAAAAAGGGAGAAACCCCTAAAGATTATAAGTGCTCTATTGAGTAATTGAGTCCCAAAGATGGATCTACTTAGATCTATCTTCGCTTTTATGCCTAGCTAGGGGCGTTAAACGATAGCGCTAGTTGGGAGGCAACCCAATTTTATTTGTGTTCTTTGTTTTTGTTTCTGTTTAGTAATAAATTGTGCATCTAACTTCTGTTTAGATGTGTTTTTATGTTTTAATTAGTGTTTGTGCCAAGTAGAACTTATAGGATAACCTATGATGATAGTTAATTTGATTCTGCTGAAAAACAGAAACTTTGCGCGCACGAAATTAGTTTTGTTAAATCACAGAAATGTGCTTAATTTTGCGTTGATTCTTTTTGCTGTTGATCAATAGACAAATTGTCCAGGACTTCCTATTTTGGTAGGATTTTTAGAGTTCCAAAAGTTTGCGTTAGTTACAGATTTCTACAGACTGTTCTGTTTTTGACAGATTCTGCCTTTCGTGTGCTGTTTGCTTATTTTGATGCATCTATGGCTAGTAAAATAGGTTATAAACCATACAGAAGTTGGAATACAGTAGGTTTAACACCAATATAAATAAAGAATGAGTTCATTACAGTACCTTATGTGGTGGTTTTGTTTTCTTTCACTAATGGAGCTTATGAGATTTCCTGTTGAGTTTTGTGTTGTGAAGTTTTCAAGTTTTGGGTAAAGATTTGATGGACTATGGAATAAGGAGTGGCAAAAGCCTAAGCTTGGGAGTTCCCAAGGCACCCCAAGGTATTCAAGAATAGCCAAAAGCCTAAGCTTGGGGATGCCCCAGGAAGACATCCCCTCTTTCGTCTTTGTTCATTGGTAACTTTACTTGGAGCTATATTTTTATTCGCCACATGATATGTGTTTTGCTTGGAGCGTCGTGTATGATATTAGTCTTTGCTTTTAGTTTTCCGCAATCATCCTTGCTGTACACACCTTTTGGGATAAGCCTACTTGATTGGAATTTATTAGAATACTCTATGTGCTTCACTTATATCTTTTGAGCTTGATAGTTTTTGCTCTAGTGCTTCACTTATATCTTTTAGAGCACGGCGGTGGCTTAATTTTGTAGAAATTGCTAGTCTCTCATGCTTCACTGATATTATTTTGAGAGTTTCTTAGAACAGCATGGTATTTTCTATGGTTATAAAATGGTCCTAGAATGGTAGGCATCCAAGTTGGGTATAATAAAAACTATCATAGGAAGTGAATTGGATGCTATGATCAATTTGATACTTGATAACTGTTTTGAGATATGGAGGTAGTGATATTAAAGTCATGCTAGTTGGGTGATTATGAATTTAAAGAATGCTTGTGTTGAAGTTTGTCATTCCCGTAGCATGCACGTATGGTGAACCGCTTTGTGATGAAGTTGGAGCAAAATTTTATTTATTGATTATCTTCCTTATGAGTGGCGGTCGGGGACGAGCGATGGTCTTTTCCTACCAATCTATCCCCCTAGGACCATGCGCGTAATACTTTGTTTTTGATGACTTGTAGATTTTTGCAATAAGTATATGAGTTCTTTTGACTAATGTTGAGTCCATGGATTATACACACTCTCACCCTTCCACCATTGCTAGCCTCTCTTGTACTGCGCAACTTTCGCCGGTACCATACACCCACCATATACCTTCCTCAAAACAGCCACCATACCTACCTATTATGGCATTTCCATAGCCATTCCGAGATATATTGCCATGCAACTTTCCATTGTTCCGTTTATATGACACGCATCATCATTGTCATATTGCTCTTTGCATGATCATGTAGTTGACATTGTATTTGTGGCAAGGCAACCTTCATAATTTTCATACATGTCGCTCTTGATTCATTGCATATCCCGGTACACCGCTAGAGGCATTCATATAGAGTCATATCTTGTTCTAAGTTTTGAGTTGTAATTCTTGAGTTATAAGTAAATAAAAGTGTGATGATCTTCATTATTAGAGCATTGTTCCAGTGAGGAAAGGATGATGGAGACTATGATTCCTCCACAAGTCGGGATGAGACTTCGGACTTTAAAAGAAAAAAAGAAAAAAGAGAGAAAGGCCAAAAAAAGGCCAAAGAAAAAAAGGGAAAAGAAAAAAAGAAAAAAAAGAAAAAATAAAAAAAAGAAAATGAGAGAAAATGAGAGAAGGGACAATGCTACTATCCTTTTACCACACTTGTGCTTAAAATAGCACCATGATCTTCATGATAGAGAGTCTCCTATGTTGTCACTTTCATATACTAGTGGGATTTTTTCATTATAGAACTTGGCTTGTATATTCCAATGATGGGCTTCCTCAAAATGCCCTAGGTCTTCGTGAGCAAGCGAGTTGGATGCACACCCACTTAGTTTCTTTTGTTGAGCTTTCATACATTTATAGCTCTAGTGCATCCGTTGCAGGGCAATTCCTACTCACTCACATTGATATCTATTAATGGGCATCTCCGTAGCCCGTTGATACGCCTAGTTGATGTGAGACTATCTTCTCCTTTTTGTCTTCTCCACAACCACCATTCTATTCCACATATAGTGCTATGTCCATGGCTCACGCTCATGTATTGCGTGAAAATTGAAAAAGTTTGTGATTACTAAAGTATGAAACAATTGCTTGGCTTGTCATCGGGGTTGTGCATGATTAAATACTTTTTGTGATGAAGATAGAGCAATAGCTAGACTATATGATTTTGTAGGGATAACTTTCTTTAGCCATGTTATTTCGAGAAGACATGATTGCTTTGATTAGTATGCTTGAAGTATTACTATTTCTTATGTCAATATGAGCTTTTATTTTGAATCATTCTGATCTGAACATTCATGCCACAGTAAAGAAAACTACATTTGGAATTATGCTAGGTAGCATTCCACATCAAAAATTCTGTTTAATCATTTACCTACTCGAGGACGAGCAGGAATTAAGCTTGGGGATGGTTGATACGTCTCCAACGTATCTACAATTTTTGATTGTTCCATGCTATTATATTACCCCTTTTGGATGTTTATGGGCTTTATTTTACACATTTATATCATTTTTGGGACTGACCTACTAACCGGAGGCCCAGCCCGTATTGCTGTTTTTTTGCCTATTTCAGTATTTCGAAGAAAAGGAATATCAAACGGAGTCCAAAAGGAATGAAACATTCGGGAGCATGATTTTTGGAACAAACGTAATCCAGAGGACTTGGAGTGCAAGTCAAAAAGCAATCGAGGCGGCCAGGAGATAGGAGGGCGCGCCCCTATCTCCTGGACCCCTCGAGCGGCCACCGACGTACTTCTTCCTCCTATATATACCCACGTACCCCAAAAACATCCAGGGAGCAAACAAAAAACAATTTCCACCGCCGTAACCTTCTATATCCGTGAGATCCCATCTTGGAGCCTTCGTCGGCGCTTCGCCGGAGGGGGAATCGACCATGGAGGGCTTCTACATCAACACCATAGCCCCTCCGATGAGTTGTGAGTAGTTTACCACAGACCTTCGGGTCCATAGTTATTAGCTAGATGGTTTCTTCTCTCTTTTTGGATCTCAATACAATATTCTCCCCCTCTCTTGTGGAGATCTATACGATGTAAACTCTTTTTGCGGTGTGTTTGTCGAGATCCGATGAATTGTGGGTTTATGATCAAGTTTATCTATGAGAAATATCTGAATCTTCTCTGAATTCTTTTATGTATGATTGAGTTATCTTTGCAAGTCTCTTTGAATTATTAGTTTGGTTTGGCCTACTAGATTGATCTTTCTTGCCATGGGAGAAGTGCTTAGCTTTGGGTTCAATCTTGCAGTGTCCTTACCCAGTGACAGCAGGGGTTGCAAGGCACGTATTGTATTGTTGCCATCGAGGATAAAAAGATGGGGTTTATATCATATTGCTTGAGTTTATCCCTCTACATCATCTCAGCTTTCTTAATGCGTTACTCTGTTCTTATGAACTTAATACTCTAGATGCATGCTGGATAGCGGTCGATGTGTGGAGTAATAATAGTAGATGCAGGCAGGAGTTGGTCTACTTGTCATGGACGTGATGCCTATATACATGATCATGCCTAAATAATCTCATAATTATTCGCTTTTCTATCAATTGCTCGACAGTAATTTGTTCACCCACTGTAATACTTATGCTATCTTGAGAGAAGCCACTAGTGAAACCTATGGCCCCGGGTCTATCTTTTATCATATAAGCTTTCAATCTACTTTTATTTGCATCTTTACTTTTTGCATCTATATTATAAAATACCAAAAAAATATTTATCTTATCATACTATCTCTATCAGATCTCACTTTCGCAAGTGGCCGTGAAGGGATTGACACCTTTATTGCGTTGGTTGCGAGTTCTTTGTTTGTTTGTGTAGGTGCATGGGACTTTTGAGGAGCCTCCTACTGGATTGATACTTTGGTTCTCAAAAACTGAGGGAAATACTTACGCTACTTTGCTGCATCACCCTTTCCTCTTCAAGGAAAACCAACGCAAGCTCAAGATGTAGCATCCTCCATGATTATGGCCTCCATGGTTATGAGTATGTCCTCCCGTGTATGGGGTATAGCGGGGCTTCTGCTAAGCTCCAGAATTGTTCCTCCCCTGTCCATACTTCCTCTTGCGATTGTCAATTTGTTGTTTCTTGCCTTCTATCATGAGGGCCCTGTCTACCAACTCCTGGTAATTGTTGAATGTTGCCACCATCAACTGCATACTCAGCTCATCATTGAGTCCCTCAAGAAACTTCTCCTGCTTTGCGGCTTCTGTGGCCACATCATCTGGGGCATAGCATGCTAACTTGCTAAACTCATCCACATACTGTCCCACTGTACGACCTCCTTGGCGCAAGTTGCGAAACTCACGCTTCTTCATGCTCATAGCTCCATCTGAAACATGGGCGGTGCGGAAAGACCGCTGAAACTGATCCCATGTCACTGTATCAATGGGGTAAGTGGCGGTGAAATTTGCCCACCAAGATGTTGCGGGTCCATCAAGCTGGTGTGAGGCAAAGCGCACTCTCTCCGCATCTGTGCATCCTGCAGTGGTCAGCTCTCTTCCAATCTTGCGGATCCAATCATCTGCAACAATCGGCTCGGTGCTACTAGAGAACACTGGCGGATTCAACCTTAGAAACCGGGCTAGGTTGTCAACAGGGGGTGGTGGTGGGTTGTTGTTGTTGTTGTTGCCTTGGTTCTGGTTCTGAACTAGCATCTGCATCAAGCCATTCTGTTGCTGGATCAACTGAGTGAGCTCTGGTGGGAACACGAATCCATTGTCACGTCTCGGAGGCATCTAATGGGTTAGAAGGGGTGAGAAATCAGAATAGAAATAGGTCTAAGAGAGATCACTATCCATATGCTCATGAGACAAACACAATCAATTCACTTCATTCAATAGCACACAAGGTCCACACACACGATCTAAACTACGATTACAAACTTGATCGATGCTAACTACTCGGAACAATACTACTAGTTACAATGGTGGTCATCTAGAAATTTTGATCAGATGGAGACTCCATGATATCTGCTCCAGCTTCGTCAACATAGTCGTCATCACTGTCATCATTTGCATCACTATCCGTGTCGGTGTCGTACAAGATGATGTAGTCCTCCGAACGAATCTCCTTTAGTGGTTCTCGCTTGTGATTCTCCACTGGTAGCCCTAGCTTCCTCTTCAGATCTTCATGCTTCTCCAGTAGTATGGAATTTTTTCCTCATATCCATCACGTGTGAACGTCCTCCCAGGTACCCAGACTTTGATCTTCCAGCGCTCCTCTTCCCGTACCATTACAGAGAAAGTCCCCGTGAAGCTTGGTAATCCCATGTTCAGGTACTTAGTGACTTCCTTCATGTGTCGTCCGAAAGGGGTGTCATCATCTGGCTGAGTGAACTTGTTCCTAGGGTCCGCCATCTAGAGAGTAGAAATAGAGGAGAATAAGAAATGAGAAGAGAAATCATGTGGCTTATTCTAGTGGTCGCGTCCTACAGTCAGCATGTGCTCTGATACCATCTTGTAGCGACCATGATCCCAATGGACCGAAGTCTCTGTGCATCAATGTCATCCCTGGATTGGTAATGCTAACATGCACAGTACTCGAGGAATTATAACAGAGTTCAATCACACACTTATTACATCGAGTCCTCATAAAGAGTATGATTACACAAAAATATCTTGGCCCAAGGCCATCTAAACTAAATAACTGCGAAAGCTTTGAAGGTAAATGAATCCATCAACTCCAATGGCATAGCTGAGTGCACGACAATGACCTATCGCACGCGATTCGCCATCTGAGTAGTCTGCAACGTGAGACGTTGCAGCCGTGTAGGTCTACACATTGAATATGCTGGCAGAGTTACACTGTAATGCAATGAAATGCAAGAACTATATCTACATGCAATATTTGGCTGGTGGAGGCTCTAAGTTTATGATTTTGCATAAATCTAGTTTTTCCCTACAACAAAGGAATAAATTTATTTAACTACTCCCAACTTGTTCCAATAGATGAGAAGGTTCCGCCAACTCAATTCCCAATTAAACAATATCATCATTAAACCCAATTCAATTAATTAAAGAGTGATGAGATCAACAATAATGTCCAATTCCAGATACTCAAGATGTCCATAACTGGGGACACGGCTAACCATGATTAGTTTATACACTCTACAGAGGTTGTGCACTTTTCCCCACAAGACTCGACCGCATCCATGATCGAAAGATCGAGACATAGTCTTTCTGAAGCATTAGCTCTCTACTCTGGTCAGACCGGTACACCTACTTTGCCTCTACATCTGCTAGTCCGCCTCTTCGAGAGCTCATACAACTTACTCAACTATGCCAGAGCCCATAATGGCTTGTGGCTGCACACGGAAGTTTCTAGGCATGAAATATCATATGATCCCTTTGAGCCTGGGTGGTGAACCGAGGAAAAATCACACGGATACCCCGGGATTTCCCTTAATGGACAACACTAGGTTCCCTAGGTGCCCCAACAAATCCACCCAGATGTCTATTAAAGTTGCCACCTTAATGTTACCCAAGATTAACAACTCTCAAAACTTCCATGTGAATCACTATCCAATCCCCGTCTATGAGCATGGCTAAGCAAATATAAACCATAACGTATATTCCCGGGGTGATCGAAAGGTATTAGGTTCCTACCTCAAGTACTACAACCAAACCACATGTTCCCAATCCTACTCATGCAAATATTTGAGGGGCAATACTAATGCATAGTAAAAACTGGGTGTAGAAGAGTATGATCAAAATGTAACTTGCCTTGCTGACGATCTGCAAACTCTAGTGATTCGTAGTAACAAGCTGCGCACTCCGGGTAATCTATCATAGACAAACAGTAGCATACATAAGCAATCACTCAAACGAAAACAACAAGAAAACGAGAAAAGATCCAAATCAAACACGAAACAAGCAAATGGCTAAACTAAACAGAAAGGAAATCCTAACAGCATTATTATCATGTGAATTAGATCTTAATAGTAGGTACATGATGATTAGCTACGATTTGCAAAAAGAAACAACTCAAACGGAGAAACGAAACTCGAGATACGAATGAAACAAGATCGTTTACTAATCTGAGCTAAACTCAATTTTTAAATTGTCAAAATCATGTTCAAGTTGGTTAACTGGAAAGAACAGAATGTTACAAAGATTTCGGCGCTGGTTTCATCTAATTTGGACAAACGAGCAAAAAGTTACGCTAGTTTTAAGATCAGGGGCTAAATCACGATAAAACTATTCGCGGATAGGTCCCTATCGAAAATAAAACTAAAAAGAAAAATACTACAGTGCGAACGTTTGTTAACAGAACTAATCTAACGAAAACCATTCGTCACAACGAACGAACGAACGTTCGTTAAATCAAGTAAACCAAAAGAAAATCGATCTAATCTAAAACCGAAAGAAAACGGAAACAAAACCGTTCGGCTGGCCGGTTCTTACCAGTTCGCATCGGGAAAATCGGCGGCGCCTCCCGCGAGATCGGATCGGGCGGCGGCGGCGGCTCCTTTCGGGGACGGGGCGACGGCGGCGTGGTGCGGGACGGCAGCGGCGGGGCTGCGGGCGGCTAGGGAGGGGAGACGACGGGGGCGGCGGCGCTATATAAAGGGCCAGGGGTCCATGGCGTGGGCGAGGGGCCGCGGGGTCGGACCCGGACTCCTCCTCCTCGCCGGAGTCCGGCTCCCTCACAGCGGGGAAGGCGGCGGTGCGATGGGCCGGCTGGGCTTCGGCCGAGTCAGCCCGATTTTTTTTAAATAATAATTTCATCGGAGAGAAAAAAAATGCTAAATAAATAAATAAAAATCTACAAATTCCAAAAACAATTTTCACCGTCCAAACCTAATATTTAGGACAAGATGAACATTTTTCTGGACAAATGCATTTTTCAAAAATGCATTTTTTTTTCTAATTCAAATAAAATAACAAATAAAATATCAATAAAATAAATTTGATTTTAAAATTCTTTCTCCAATATTTCTCCTAGGTTGAAGAATTCATATTATCTTCTCTCATTTATTTTTATTATTGGAAATAATTGGAGAGAAATTATTAAAATCAAATTGATCCTCATTTCAAATTTGAAATAAATTCAAAGATGAAATTTGTGAAACCTCCAACTCTCTCCTTGGGTCCTTGAGTTGCTTAAGATTTTCTAGGATCACAACCAAAATGCAAAATAAAATATGATATGCATATGATGATCTATGTATAACATCCAAATTGAAAATTGGGATGTTACAAAATTGAAGAACCATGCCATGTCTCTTGTTAGTTCTCCTTACCGGGAGTCCCGAGGAAGAAGCTGGCCCGTTCAGAGGGAACCTGCTCAAGGAATTGTCCGCCGTGCATGAGCGAGCTTGAAAAGCTATGAAGAGCCTGGTCAAGGCATTGTGTCCGAATGAGACGCCTCCAGAAGGGATGGACGAGCTGGCAAACCGATTTAAAGGAGCTCGGTGTCATTTTGAGCTATGGAAAACATCAGCCTATTGAGAGGGAGTGTGGGAGGCATGGGCGATGGTGAAGAACCACTTTACCAAGCTCAACCTAGAGCATCTAGCTCGAGTTGGACCAGTAGGGCTGGATGGGCAAGAAGTGCCACTGCATTTGGTATATAACCAAGTGATGCCAGCTGCTTGCCTTTCTCCAGAAGACTGCACCCTAGATACCACAATAGATAATCTTGACCAGGAACGGGGTGTTTGATACTATGTATCAATGTACTTTATATCAAATATTCTACAAACCATGTTGTAAACATTGTCTTAACTGGCCATCAGCTTCTGCCTTCCCCGCGTTTAGCCGGGGAGTGTTCCTTACTATGTGACCTAAGATCATCAGGAAATCACTTCAGAGAACCAGGCAATCCTGCTATTTGGTGCAAACATACAGAACGCGCTCGGGGAGTTATGTTATATTACTATTTAATGTAAGAAACATCTTCTGAAGAAAATAGTTCCTCCATGGGTCCATTTCTTCGGGTTGTCGTGTTAACCATAGAGGTTTTAAGTGGATACCCGCATTATGCGGGTAATGGTTACCTCAGGAAATTAACCCCGGGTTTTGGTGATTATCACCAATTATTTTCACTTCCATCATGGCCGACCAATTATATTCTTAAGAACGCTAGCTATCAGCTTCACCCGTCTGAGGTACGTACCCGGGTGATCCGAACATAACAATCACAGAGGTGCTCCCTTTACCTCCTAGCCAAATAATCCAGAACATAGGGGGTAAGCATAGGAGCAAGGCAACCCAGCTTGTCCAAATCTTAAGTCAAATTGATGCATATAGTGGCTTAAAAAGATACTGGAAGGGTGCAAACATGACACAAAAGAACAGATGCACTAAAGATGTATTTATCGGCTTCATAAAAAGAAACCCCCAGGTATGCCCGGGTGGTACATTTGAAGATGTATGCCGAGGACAACTTAACGTAGCTCAGTTTAGCCGAACACAGACTGGGAATGCAAACCAAAAAAAAGAAAGGAAAGCTATAAAAATAAGAAAATACTAGTGCGGGTGACAACACCATTCTAACCGTAGAAGCGCCGAAGCCGAGCTGCGTTTCATGGGTTTGGTTCAAGACGATTGTTCGTTGGGTTACAGAGACGGTACGCTCCCCCCGCGAGCACGTGATCAATTATGAAGGGGCCCTCCCATTTGGGTGATAGCTTATTCTTCTGCTTCACCGGGAGGTGTAGAACAAGTTCGCCCACATTATATGCTTTCGCCTGAACTTCCCTACTCTGGTAATGTCGGGCCTGCTATTGGTAAAAGGTGGAGCGGGCCCGAGCTATGTCATGCTCCTCTACTAGGGCGTTCAGGTATTCTTGTCGATCTAGTTCGGCCTCCTTTTCTTCGTAGATGCGCACACTAGGTGCATCATGGATAAGGACACTAGGGAAGGCTGCTTCTGCCTCGTTATAACCCACAAGTATAGGGGATCGCAGCAGTTTTCGAGGGTAGAGTATTCAACCCAAATTTATTGATTCGACACAAGGGGAGCTGATACGTCTCCGTCGTATCTATAATTTTTGATTGTTTCATGCCAATATTATTCAACTTTTACATACTTTTGGCAACTTTTTATATGATTTATTTGGGCTAACTTACTTATCCAGTGCCATGTGCCAGTTTGTGTTTGTTGCATGTTTTTGTTTCGAAGAAAATCCATATCAAACGAAGTCCAAACGCGATAAAAATCTACCGAGAATTATTTTGGAATATTTGTGAATTTTAGGAGGTGGAATCAACGTAAATGGAGGCCCGAGACCTCCCAGGCGCGCCCTGGTGTATCGTGCCCTCCTCGAACGTCGGTTGGAGCTCTACTTCTGAAACTTTTTGCACAGTCTTGCTACACAAATTGTTTATTTTGTCATAAATTTTTCAGAATTTTTGGAGTACCAGAAGTATGGTCAATGTTCAGATTGCTACAGACTATCCTGTTTAAGACATATTCTATTTTTGCTTCATTGTTTGGCTTATTTTGATGAAACTATTGATTTTTATCGGTGGTATGAGCCATGGAAAAGTTATATTACAGTAGCTACAATGCAAAAAAAAATATGAATTAGTTTGCAACAGTACTTAGAGTAGTGATTTGCTTTATTATACTAACGGATTTCACCGAGCTTTCTGTTGATTTTTGTGTGGATGAAGTGATCAAAGACCGAGGAGGTCTTAATATGAGGAGAAGGAGGAGAGGCAAGAGCTCAAGCTTGGGGATGCCCAAGGCACCCCAAGTAAATATTCAAGGAGACTCAAGTGTCTAAGCTTGGGGATGCCTCGGAAGGCATCCCATCTTTCTTCAACAAGTATCGGTATGTTTTTGTCTTTGTTTCGTTCATGTGATATGTGCAAATCTTGGAGCGTCTTTTGCATTTAGTTTTCACTTTTCTTTTATGCACCATGCTGGTATGAGATAGTCCATGCTTGATTTATAGAATGCTCATTGCACTTCACTTATATATTTGGAGTATGGCTTTATAGAATGCTTCATGTGCTTCACTTATATCATTTGAAGTTTGGATTGCCTGTTTCTCTTCACATAGAAAACCGATGTTCGTAGAATGCTCTTTTGCTTCACTTATATTTGTTAGAGCATGATCTTTTGTAGAAAGAATGAAAATATCATGCTTCACTTATATCTATTTAGAGAGACAAATGGAAGTGGTCATTTGCATGTTTAGTCATGAAATCCTACATAAAACTTATGGATCACTGAAAATGATATGTTTGATTCCTTGTAATAGTTTTGCGGTATAGAGATGGAATATGTGGGAGGTACTAGTAAACGGTTGTGGTTAGTAAGAATATTGGTGTTAAGGTTTGTGATTCCCGAAGCATGCACGTATAGTCTCTTATTATGCCGGGAAGTTGGAGCACAATTTATCCTTGATTGTCTATCTTTATGTGAAGGTCGGGGGCGCACGATGGTTAACTCCTACCAACCTCCCACCTAGGGGCATGCGTAGTATTACCTGGCTTCGAGGGCAAAGTACTCGTAGTTTTATTCTTGCAAAATAGTTTCATACTTGTTTTAGGTAAAGCAAACGTCAAGTATGCGTAGAGTTGTATCGGTGGTCGATAGAACTTGAGGGAATATTTGCTCTGCCTTTAGCTCCTCCTTGGGTTCGACACTCTTATTTATCGAAGAAGGCTACAAGCGATCCCCTATACTTGTGGGTTATCAAGATCTTTTTCTGGCGTCGTTGCCGGGGAGCAATAGCGTGGGGTGAATATTCTCGTGTGTGCTTGTTTTCTTTATCACTAAGTAGATTTATTTCCTATTCTAAGTTGTTGTCTATCTTTAGTTATGGATATGGAACACGAAACACCAAAAATATTAATGATACTTGCTACTCATGGAGATGGGGAACCTCCTAAAACCCTCGATGCTCGTTATGTGAAAAATATTATGCACTACTTTGATAATCCTGAGAAAACCCCATTCAACTTGATAATGGGAGTAACGTTGGATCAACGTGAATACTTTAGGGATTATCGCTTGACACAAAAAGGGGAACTTTTATGGGATCAAATTTATATGTTGCATTGGTATGCTCGGGATTTATGCTTGAAATATGATTTTGCTTGTTGATCTAGGATGAATGCTCCACACCTTCCCTTTTTATGCAAATTTAATGATAATGAAACCTTGGCTTCTTATGCTATAGGTATATATGATTACTATGATGTGGAACAAATAGAAGAATTTTTTGATTTCAAGGGTGCTTATGAAATTGAGTCTTTGTTTGAAAAGTTTGAAGATTTTGATGATTCAGTTTATAGACCTGAAAATTTTTCTATCCTTAAATATTTCTATGATAATTATAAATACAATTTCGATATTGATGCGTTTATTGAGAATGTCTTCCCTGTCCAAGAAGAGATTAATATTTTGCAGGAATCTATGGAAGAAGAAACTAATGATATTGCGAGCTCATTGGATGAAAAAGATGATGAGGAGAGTGAAGAACAAAAGGGGGGAAGAGCGGATTGATCACCCATGCCCACCTTCTAATGAGAGTAACTCTTCAACTCATACATTGTTTAATGTCCCTTCGTTGTGACCAAACGATGAATGCTATGATAATTGTTATGATCCCATTGATTCTTTTGAAATATCCCTTTTTGATGAATTTGATGATTGTGGCCATGATGCCAATATGAATTATGCTTATAGAGATGAACTTGCTATTATTCCTTATGTTAAACATGAAGTTATTGCTATTTCACCCATGCATGATAGTCCTATTATCTTTTTGAATTATCCAAACTACACTATATTGGAGAAGTTTGCACTTCTTAAGGATTATATTGATGGGTTGCCTTTTACCGTTACACATGATGATTTTGATGAATACAATATGCATGTGCTAGCTGCTCCTACTTTCAATTATTATGAGAGTGGAACTACATCTCCGCCTCTCTATGTTTCCAACACAACAAAATTGCAAGAAACTGCGTATACTATGCATTGGCCTTTACTTGATGTGTATGAATTGTTCTTGTATGACATGCCAAGGCATAGGAAGAGAGTTAGACTTCGTTGTTACATGACACACATCACTTTTTGCTCACTACTAAATGCCAAATCATTATTAATTAAAATTGGCTTTGATATACCTTGGGATCCGTGTGGATTCATTACTTGAGCCCTTTATGCCTAGCTTAATGGCTTTAAAGAAAGCGCTGTCAGGGAGACAACCCTGAAGTTTTAGAGAGTCATTTATTTCTGTTGAGTGCTTTTATATAGAGGGGAACTTAAAACTTCACAAAAAGAAAACTGAAAGTGAGATAGACGAGCACCGTGGAAGCGGGAGCATGCCTTGAACGTTGTTCATGCCCATGGAAACTTTGTGAATCTTGAATTGCAGAAACTTCTCAAAAAAATAATTATCCCCTTGAACAGTTACATTGTATTATAAAAATAATGTGCCAAGATTTGCCTTTAGGATGAGTAGATTGCTTGTTGGTATGTGCAGTGCAAAAATAGAAACTTTGGCTGTAGTGCGTGATTTTACATTTTTTACTAGAATGATGAAAGGTTCTGAAACTTTTTGCACAGTCATGCTATAATTTTTTTATTTTGTCATAATTGTTTCAGAATTTTTGGAGTACCATAAGCATGGTCAATGTTCAGATTGCTAGGCTGTCCTGTTTAAGACTGTTTTTGATGCATTGTTTTGCTTGTTTTGATGAAACTATCGATTTTTATCGGTGGTATGAGCCATGGAAAATTTATATTACAGTAGCTACAATGCAAAAACAAAATATGAATTGGTTTGCAACAGTACTTAGAGTAGTGATTTGCTTTATTATACTAATGTATTTTACCGAGCTTTTCTGTTGAGTTTTGTGTGGATGAAGTGATCAAAGATCGAGGAGGTCTTGATATGAGGAGAAGCAGGAGAGGCAAGAGCTCAAGCTTGGGGATTCCCAAGGCCCCCAATTAAATATTCAAGGATACTCAAGCGTCTAAGCTTGGGGATGCCCCAGAAGGCATCCCATCTTTCTTCAACAAGTATCGGTATGTTTTCGTCTTCGTTTCATTCATGTGATATGTGCAAATCTTGGAGCGTATTTTGCATTTAGTTTTCACTTTTATTTTATGTACCATGCTGGTATGAGATAGTCCATGGTTGATTTGTAGAATGTTGATTGCACTTCACTTATATCTTTTGAGTATGGCTTTATATAATGCTTCATGTGCTTCACTTATATCATTTGAAGTTTGGATTGCCTGTTTCTCTTCACATAGAAAACCGATGTTCGTAGAATGCTCTTTTGCTTCACTTATATTTGTTAGAATATGATATTTTGTCTAAAGAATTAAACTCTCATGCTTCACTTATATCTATTTAGAGGGACAAATGGAATTGGTCATTTGCATGGTTAGTCATGAAATCCTATATAAAACTTATGGATCACTGAATATGATATGTTTGATTCCTTGCAATAGTTTTGCGATATAGAGATGGAATATGTGGGAGGTACTAGTAAACAGTTGTGGTTAAGAATATTGGTGTTAAGGTTTGTGATTCCCAAAGCATGCATGTATAGTCTCTCGTTATGCTGGGAAGTTGGAGCACAATTTATCCTTGATTGTCTATCTTTGTGTGAAGGTCGGGGGCGCGCGATGGTTAACTCCTACCAACCTCCCCCCCTAGGGGCATGCTTAGTATTACTTTGCTTCGAGGGCTAATAAACTTTTTCAGTAAGTATATGCGTTCTTTATGACTAATGTGAGTCCATGGATTATACGCACTCTTACCTTTCTGCAATTTGCTAGCCTCTACGGTACCGTGCATTGCCCTTTCTCACCTCGAGACACGGTGCAAACTTTGCAGGTGCATCCCAACCCCATGATATGATATGCTCTATCACACATAAGCCTTATTATATCTTCCTCAAAACAGCCACCATACCTACCTATTATGGCCTTTCCATAGCCATTCTGAGATATATCGCCATGCAATTTCCACTTCTTCCATTTTGATGACTTGAGCATTCATTGTCATATTGCTTTGCATGATCATATAGCTGACATAGTAGTTGTGGCTCAGCCACCGTGCATCATTTTTTATACATGTTAAGCTAGATCATTGCACCTCCTGGTACACTGCAAGAGGCATTCATATAGAGTCATATTTTGTTATAGGTATCGAGTTGTAGTTTTTATTCCTTTTGAGTTATAAGTAAATAGAAGTGTGATGATCATCATTTTTAGAGCAGTGCCCTAGTGAGGAAAGGATGATGGAGACTATGATTCCCCCACAAGTCGGGATGAGACTCCGGACAATGAGAGAAAAAAAAAGAAAAAGAAAAAATGGAAAATAAAAAAGAGGAAAAGAAAAAAAGAAAAAGAAAAAAAGAAGAAAGAAAAAAGGAAAAAGAAAAAATAAACAAAGAGAGAAGGGGCATTGTTAGTATCCTTTACCATACTTGTGCTTCAAAGTAGAACCATGTTTTTCATATGGAGAGTCTCATATGTTGTCACTTTCATATACTAGTGGGAATATTTCATTATAGGATTAGATGCACACCCACTTAGTTTTCATATGGAGCTTTCATACACATATAGATCTTAGTGCATTCGTTGCATGGCAATCCCTACTCCTCACGTTGATATCAATTGATGGGCATCTCCATAGCCCATTGGTTAGCCGCGTCAATGTGAGACTTTCTTACTTTTTTGTCTTCTTTAAATTTACCCCTATCATTACACTCTATTCCACCTATAGTGTTGTATCCATGGCTCGCGCTCATGTATTGCGTGAGGATTGAAAAATCTGAAGCGCGTTAAAAAGTATGAACCAATTGCTTGGCTGACACTGGGGTAGTACATGATTTATACTTTGAGTTAAGAAGACAGAGCATGACAGGATTATATGATTTTGTAGGGATAGCTTTCTTTAGCACTGATATTCTAAAAGACATGATTGTTTATTGGGATGCCTGAGTATTGGTGTCTTTATGTCAAATTATAGACTATTGCTTTGAATCACTCGTGTCTTAATATTCATGCCATGATTAGACATATGATCAAGTTTATGCTAGGTAGCATTCCACATCAAAAATTATCCTTTTTATCATTTACCTAATCGAGGACGAGCAGCAATTAAGCTTGGGGATGGTAATACGTCTCAGTCGTATCTATAATTTTTCATTGTTTCATGCCAATATTATTCAACTTTTACATACTTTTGGCAACTTTTTATATGATTTATTTGGACTAACTTACTTATCCAGTGCCCAATGCCAGTTCTTGTTTGTTGCATGTTTTTGTTTCGCAGAAAATCCATATCAAACAAAGTCCAAACGTGATAAAAATCTACGCAGAATTATTTTGGAATATTTGTGAATTTTAGGAGGTGGAATCAATGTAAACGGAGGCCCGAGGCCTCCACAACCCACCAGGGCGCGCCACCAGGGCCCAGGCGCGCCCTGGTGTATCATGCCCTCCTCGAATGTCGGTTGGAGCTCTACTTCGGGTGCAAGGAAGCTTATATCTGGAAAAAAATCGTGTAAAAATATCAGCACAATCGGAGTTACGAATCTCTGGGAATTTAAGAAACCGTGAAGGGCCAGATCTGGGGAACGTGAAACAGAAGAGAACATAGAGGGATATCCAATCTCGGAGGGGCTCCCGCCCCTCCACCGCCATGGAGGCCATGGAACAGAGGGGGAACTCTCCTCCCATCTAGGGGGAGACCAAGGAAGAAGAAGAAGGAGGGGGGATCTCCCCCCTCTCTCCCGGTGGCGCCGAAGTGCTGCTGGGGCAAGGATCATGACGGCGATCTACATCAACAATCTTGCTACCGTCAACACCAACTCTCTCCCCCTCTATGCAGAGGTGTAATACCTCTTCTCCCCGCTGCAATCTCTACTTAAACATGGTGCTCAACTCCATATATTATTTCCCAATGATATTTTGTTATCCTATGATGTTTGAGTAGATCTGTTTTGTCCTATGGGTTAATCGTGATCTTGGTTGGTATGATTGTATATTTTATTTATGGTGTTGTCCTATGGTGCCCTCCATCTCGTGCAAAGGTGTGGGGCCCCCGCTGTAGGGTGTTGCAATATGTTCATGGTTTGCTTATTGTTAGTGTTGCGGGGGATGACAGCAGCCTAAACGCGGATAAGTGGGTCATGGCGTATGGGAGTAAAGAGGACTTGATACTTGATGCTATGGTTGGGTTTAACGACCTTAATGATCTTTAGTAGTTGTGTATGCTTGCTAGAGTTCCAATCATAAGTGCATATGATCCAAGTAGAGAAAGTATATATGTTAGCTCATGCCTCTCCCTCATATAAAATTACAAGAATGATTGCCAGTACTTGTTATCGATTGCCTAGGGACAAATGACTTTCTTGTTGACAAAAGCTATCCACTTGTACTTCCTTGCATTTTATTCCTAGTTTTATTCTCACAAAGTACTCATAGTTTTATTCTTGCAAAATAGTTTCATACTTGTTTTAGGTAAAGCAAACGTCAAGTGTGCGTAGAGTTGTATCGGTGGTCAATAGAACTTGAGGGAATATTTGTTCCGCCTTTTGCTCCTCGTTGGGTTCAACACTCTTATTTATCGAAGAAGGCTACATACGATCACCTATACTTGTGGGTTATCAGGAGCCAAAGAATATTCTCAAGTACTAGCAGCTGAGTTGTCAATTCAACCACACCTGAAAGACTTAATATCTGCATCAAAGTATTTAGTAGCAAAGTAATATGGAAGTAGCGATAACGGTGGGAAAAGTAACGATAGCAGTTTTGTAGCAATCGTAACAGTGGCAACGAAAAAGTAACTTAGCAAAGATCGATATGAAACGAGCTCATAGGCAATGGATCAATGATGGATAATTATGTTGGATGGCATTCATCATGCAACAGTTATAACATAGGGTGACACAGAACTAGCTCCAATTCATCAATATAGTGTAGGCATGTATTCCGAATATAGTCATACGTGCTTATGGAAAAGAACTTGCATGACATCTTTTGTCCTACCCTCCTGTGGCAGCGGGGTCCTAATGGAAACTAAGGGATATTAAGGCCTCCTTTTAATAGAGTACCGGACCAAAGCATTAGCACTTAGTGAATACATGAACTCCTCAAATTACGGTCATCATCGGGAAGTGTCCCGACTATTGTCACTCCGGGGTTGCCGGATCATAACACGTAGTAGGTGACTATAACTTGCAAGATAGGATCAAGAACACACATATATTCATGAAAACATAATAGGTTTAAATCTGAAATCATGGCACTCGGGCCCTAGTGACAAGCATTAAGCATAGCGAAGTCATAGCAACATCAATCTTAGAACATAATGGATACTAGGGATCAAACCCTAAAAAAACTAACTCGATTACATGGTAAATCTCATCCAACCCATCACCGTCCAGCAATCCTGTGATGGGATTACTCACGCACGGTGGTGAGCATCATGAAATTGGTGATGGATGGTGGTTGATAATGACAATGGCAACAGATTCCCCTCTTCGGAGCCCCGAACGGACTCCAGATCTGCCCTCTCGAGGAAGAACAGGGCTTGGCGGCGGCTCCGCATCATAAAACGCGATGAATCCTTCTCCCTGATTTTTTCTCGTCGATCGTGATTATATGCAGTTGGAGTTGAGGTCGGTGGAGGTCCAGGGGGCCCACAAGACAGGGGGCACGCCCAGGGGGTACGGCGCGCCCGCACCCTTGTGGACAGGGTGTGGGTCCCCTTCGGTTGATTCTTTCGCCAATTTGTTTCATTTATTCCAAAAGTTATCTACGTGAAGTTTCAAGTTATTCCGAGAACATTTATTTCTGCACAAAAATAACACCATGGCAGTTCCGCTGAAAACAGCGTCAGTCCAGGTTAGTTCCATTCAGATCATGCAAATTAGAGTCCAAAACAAGGGCAAAAGAGTTTGGAAAAGTAGATACGATGGAGATGTATCAACTCCCCCAAGATTAACCCATCGCTTGTCCTCAAGCAATTCAGTTGACAAACTGAAAGTGATAAAGAAAAACTTCTACAAACTCTATTTGATCTTGTTGTTGCAAATATGTACAGCCAACATTCAAGTTTTCAGCAAAGATTATGAACTAACCATATTCACAATAACATTTAGGTCTCATGTATACTCATATCAATGGCATAATGAACTAATGAGTAATTATAATAAGTCTCGGATGACAACACTTTCTCAAAACAATCATGATATGATATAACAAGATGGTATCTCGCTAGACCTTTCTGAGACCACAAAACATAAATGCAGAGCACCCCTGAAGATCAAGGACTGACTAGACATTGTAATTCATGGCAGAAGAGATCCAGCCGCAGTCATACTCAGTATAAATTAATAACAATGAATGACTGTGGTGCTCTCTAACTGGTACTCTTTATAAGAGGATGATGACTCAACATAAAAGTAAATAGATAGGCCCTTCGCATAGGGAAGTAGGGATTTGCAGAGGTGATAGAGCTCGAGTTTTGAAATAGGGATAACTAATATTTTGAGTGGTATGCTTTCATTGTCAACATAACAACCAAGAGATCTCGGTATCTTCCATGCTACATACATTATAGGCGGCTCCCAAACAGAATGGTAAAGTTTATACTCCCCCGCCATCAACAAGCACACTCCACGGCTGGTCTGAAATAACGGGTACTGTCCAACTAACAACAATCGTGGGGGAGTTTTGTTTGCAATTATTTTGATTTGATTTGAGCATGGGACTGGGCATCCTGGTTATCAGCCATTTTCTCATGAAGATGAGCGGAATCCACTCATCGTGAGAATAACCCACCTAGCATGGAAGATATAGACAACCCTAGTTGCTACATGATCGATTCGAGCATACAAAACAGAATTTTATTTGAAGGTTTGCAGTTTGGCACATGCAAATTTACTTGGAATGGCAGGTAAATACCGCATATAGGTAGGTATGGTGGACTCATATGGAATAACTTTGGGGTTTATGGAAGTGGATGCACAAGCAGTCTTCCCGCTTAGTACAAGTCAAGGCTAGAAAGAGACTAGTAAGCGACCAACTAGAGAGTGACAATAGTCGTAAACATGCATTAAGATTAACCAACACTGAGTGCAAGCATGATTAGGATATAAATCACCATGAACATAAATATCATGGAGGCTATGTTGATTTTTTTTCAATTACATGCGTGAACATGTGCCAAGTCAAGTCACTTGAATTATTCAAAGGAGGGTACCGTCCTATCATACTACATCACAACCATTTTAATAGCATGTTGGCACGCAAGGTAAACCATTATAAACTCCTAGCTAATTAAGCATGGCATGAGTAACTATAATCTCTAATTGTCATTGCAAACATGTCTCACTCATAATAGTATGAATCAGGAATGATGAACTAATCATATTTACAAAAACAAGATAGGTTGAGTTCATACCAGCTTTTTCTCATCTCAATCATTTCATCATATATCATCATTATTGCCTTTCAATTTTACGACCGAACAGTGTGGATAATAATAATAGTGCACGTGCATTGGACTAACTTGGAATCTGCAAACGTTTATTCAAAGGAGAAGACAAGGTAATATGGGCTCTTTGTTAGATCAATAATAATGCATATCAGAGCCACTCAACATTTTCATCGTGGTCTTCTTCTCTCGACCCCCAAAGAAAGAAAAGAATTTGAAAGAAACACACTGAAATGTTTTTGGAGTTTTTGATTTTCT
The DNA here is from genome assembly GCA_963921465.1 of Triticum timopheevii. Taxonomy (NCBI): domain Eukaryota; kingdom Viridiplantae; phylum Streptophyta; class Magnoliopsida; order Poales; family Poaceae; genus Triticum; species Triticum timopheevii. Next base: position 250,920,540 of record OY997262.1, on the reverse strand, counting down.
GAAGGAAGTAAAACAAGAACGAGAAAAACTATTTACACGGGAAAGCTCCCAACAAACAAAAGAAGAACGAGAAATCTTTTTGGATTTTCCTTTTAATTACTACTACTAAGCAAACATGAAAAGTAAACTAGCTAAAAGCTACAACTAATTTTTTTGTTTTTCTCAAAGTTTTTCAAACACACAAGAAGAAAGCAAGAAAAGGAAAAAAACTAGCATGGATAATACAATGAAAAGGTATGAACATCGACAGCTAGAATGAGTGTGAACATGAATGTAATGTCGATGAGAAATACGTACTCCCCCAAGCTTAGGCTTTTGGCCTAAGTTGGTCTAGGGCCACCACTCGCCCGGATGATATCCGAAATCATATTTGGGGTCATACTGTGCTGCGGCAGCTACCGCCTGATGAGCTGCTTCCTAAAGGTGAGCGTCCTCCGCTGTTCTCTCATACTCGTTTGCCTCCTTTATGGTTATAAAATATCTCCCATTTACCCGAGAGTTAAAGAAGGCAGGAGCAGGAAGGGTAATATGGACAGCACGCCGTCTGTCAAAGATTAGTCAGTACTGGAGGGACTGATCATTCCTCTCATGTGGCAACTCAATGTCATTCTATCTTATAGATACACCAAGATAATTATCTAAACGAGTTAGATAAACCCCACCAAATAAATCTCCATATTTAGCATTAAGATGTAACATCCTGGCAACAATGGCCCCCAAGTTATATCGATTATCACCTAAAACCGCACATTTGACGACACTAAGATCTGGAACGCAAAGGTGGTTATGATCATGCTTACCATTAATGCATCTACCTATGAAGTGAGCAACGTAATGTATGGCAGGAAAGTGAATGCTCCCTTTGGTAGCTTGTGCGATATTTCTAGTTTCTCCCACAGTGATCTAGCAAGGAAATCATTATATTCAGATTTGTGAGGCTCACTAAGAATGCCCCACTGTGGGATTTTGTAGGAAATATTAAAATCTTCAAGGTCCATGGTATATGATTTATCATAAAGATCAAATATAACAGTATGAGTATTGCGCTCAGACGAAAATTAAAATCTCCGCACAAAGGAATCAGTGAGGTGATAGTATTGTCGGCACTTATTTGATACGAAGTCATCAAGATCAGCATTACGTACATACGCATCAAATTCATCCTTGAAGCCTGCATGGACCGTAAATTCATCCAACGGCCATTCACAAGGCCGCACTTGAGCTTCCCTTGGTGGTTTAAGGTCCGGCTCACGTATCGCGAGCCTTGGTGCTTGCTTCCTCGAAGAACCACCTTGGTACATTTTCCTAAACATTTTTCTTCCTCTGAAAAATTTCTGAAATTTTTAGTGACTTAACATAAAAGTGAACCAAACTCAATAAAATTGATAGCAATTACCCCTACAAGTGCCTAAAGACTATATCATGCATCAAAACTACTTTGGACCACATAAATTTGACATGCAAGCTCAAGAACAGGGTCACCTAAGCGGCAAGGATTTGCAATAAGTAAAGCACTAGAATAAAAACTAACTAGACCATTGGAGGAGTCACATACCAAAGAACAACCTCCCAAAATAGTTTTGTGAATGGAGCTTTGAGCAAGGAGATCAAAAATGGCAACAAAATGAGCAAGACCACGGGTTTGAGCTACGGGATGATTTTTCTGGAGGAAGACGAAGTGGATGGGTGCTGGAGTAAGTGGAAGGGACCCACATGTGGCCCACAACACAGGGGTGTGCCCGTGGGGTTGGGCGCGTCCTCCACCCTTGTGGCCCACTGGTGCATCCCCTTGGTGTGTTCTCAGTGCCAGAAATTCTCAAATATTCTATCAAAAATCATACTAAATTTTCAGGGCATTTGGAGAACTTTTATTTTCGGGTTATTTTCTATTGCATGGACAATTCAGAAAACAGACAGAAAATAATTTTTTTGCTTTATTTAATCTAAATAACAGAAAGTAAAAGGAGGGTGTAGAATGTTGTGCCTTCCAAATTCATCCATCTCATGCTCATCAAAAGGAATCCATTAACAAGGTTGATCAAGTCTTATTAACAAACCTCTTCCGAATGACATGAAACCAGAGAATTTTCGAATAACACTAGGTTACTTCAACGGGCATATGCATGTCCCCAACAATAAGAATATCATATTTCTTTTTGACAGTAGGAAGAGGGAATTCAAAACATCCAATAGTAATAGTTGAAATTTTCCCGATAGAATTGATACTATGAACTTGAGGTTGTTTCTTCGGAAAGTGTACTGTATGCTCATTACCATTAACATGAAAAGTGGCATTGCCTTTATTGCAATCAATAACAGCTCCTGCACATTCAAAAGTTTCTACCCAGGATGATCGACACACTGTCGTCCTCGGGAATATCAAGAATAACAAAGTCTGTGAAGATAGTAATGTTTGCAACCACAACTGGCACATCCTCACAAATACCGATGGGTATAGCAGTTGATTTATCAGCCATTTGCAAAGAGATTTCATTAGGTGTCAACTTACAAATCAAGTCTACGATACAAAGAGAAAGGCATAACTCTAACACTTGCTCCAAGATCACATAAATCAGTTTTAACATAGTTTCTTTTAATGGAGCATGGTATAGTTGGTACTTGTCGGTGTCAAAACTGGCGGATCTCGGGTAGGGGGTCCCGAACTGTGCGTCTAAGGCTAATGGTAATAGGAGGCGGGGGACACAATGTTTATCCAGGTTCGGGCCCTCTCTATGGAGGTAATACCCTACTTCCTGCTTGATTGATCTTGATGAATATGAGTATTACAAGAGTTGATCTACAACGAGATCGTAATAGCTAAACCCTAGAAGTCTAGCCTATGAGATTATGATTGTTGTCCTACAGACTAAACCTTCCGGTTTATATAGACACCAGAGGGGGCTAGGGTTACAAAAATTCGGTTACAGAGAAAGGAATTTACATATCCGAATCACAAAGCTTGCCATCCACGCAAAGGAGATCCCATCCAGACACGGGAAGAATTCTTCTATCCTGTATCTTCATAGCCCAACAGTCCGGACCACGTATATAGTCCGGCTGTTCGAGGACCCCTTAGTCCAGGACTCCCTCACTAGCCCCTAAACCAGGCTTCAATGACGATGAGTCCGGCGCACAAATTGTCTTCGCCATTGCAAGGCGGGTTCCTTCTCCGAATACTTCAAAGTAGATTTCGAACACCAGAATCGTGTCCGGCTCTGCAAAACAAGTTCCACACACAACCATAGAGAGTATAATATTTCACGAGTCCAATCCACTGACAACTTTTTGTAGCGTGACATCACGCCATTGCCCGGTCATTATTCGAACCGTTTTTAGCCTACCGCTCCGTATTTCGAGGTGCGGTTTTATTGGCACGTCTTGTCAAAGCAGAGATCGTGTCCCCTTATCACAGGATTCTCATCAATATGGGCATGGGTAACCCAACCATGTTTATTGCATGACGCTTGGGGAATAGGCATATTTTGAGGCGAGTAGGGAGGCGCATGACTTTTACTGCCTTTATAAAGGGATAAGGATTCACCCTTTCTCACCCACGCCTTCTCCTTCCTATACCCATCCATTCTCGAGCTCCAGCGCCCAAGCTCTCGCCTTCTCTGCCCAAAAAAGCACTCCAATCATGTCCGGAGCAGGAGGCAAGTGGACGGCCTCCTCCATCAAGGAGAAGGACATCAAGAAGCTCCGGGAGGCCGGGTTCCTAGCCAAGGAAATCGCCTATCGACTTCCGGCCAAGGGATAGATCGTCCCCATCCCGGTACCCCAAGAGAGGGTGGTGTTACTTACACACTTTGTCCGCGGGCTGGGATTCCCCTTCCACCTGTTCGTCCGCGGACTGATGTACTACTACCGTCTGGACTTCCATGATCTGGCCCCCAATTCCATCCTCAACATCTCGACATTTATTGTCGTGTGTGAGGCCTTCCTCCGCATCCCACCTCACCTCGGGCTATGGCTGAAAACCTTCAATGTGAAGCCGAAGGTGGTGAGCGGCCAACAAGCAGAGTGCGGAGGCACCATGGTGGGCAAGATGCCCAATGTCACCTGGCCCGAAGGCTCCTTCATGGAGACCGTCAAAGGATGGTAGTCGGGGTGGTTCTATATCACCGAGCCGCGCGGCAGCAACTAGGCGGCGGCTCCCGCATTCTGATCCGGAGTCCCGATGCGGCTCACCTCCTGGCAAGAGAAGGGCCTGACCTGGGGCTCTTCGGACAAGCTGACCGCGCTCCAAACACGCGTCCAAAGCATGATAAACAAGAAAGTCAAGCTCATCAACGTGATCCAGGTTATGCTCATTCGCTGGATTCTTCCGTGCCAACGTCGGACTTGCTATCTGTGGGAGTTTGATCCGGCCAAGCACCAGACCCTACTAGAACTCTTCAGCACGACGTACGAAGATATCTGGAAGGTGCTCTTCAAGGCCAACGAGGTGCCGCCGGCCACGGATGAGGATCGTGGGCATGACCTAACTCACCCTACTAATCCGGTAACTTCTTTCATGTTTTCAAGGTGTACCCTTTACTTGCATATTCGAGGAAGGCATCTAAGTCTCCCTATCAATTATTTAGGACTGGACAGAGATAGCGGAGCGGATTAACTGTCCGGCTCCACTGCCCGAAGGCCTAGAAACTCCACTTCTGATGAAGATGTTGTTTCCGGCGCCTTATGAGGTGCCTGAGAAGAAGGCCAAGGGGACCAGAGGTGGTCTCCGCTGCAAGGGCACTTCGGATGCGATGTCCGAAGACGCCAAGGCTCACTCCTCCATCGAAGACGACAAGGAATAGGAGGAAGAAGAAGAAATCCATTCCCCCTGCAGGGGGGAGAAAGAAAAGGATGGCCTCCAAGCACTTGGAGGCCGAAGCGTCCAAGAAGGGGAAAGCTTCCCTTCCGGACAGCTCCGCAGTAGCCAGCGAAAGAAGCTAGGAGTGGGAGCCCAGGGAGAAGCCCCTGGGCAAATCGTAAGTGTCCGGACACGTGTTTGTATCCGGATTCTTTACTTCATTGTTTTAATGTGCTAAATTATGCATTTGCAGTCCGGCTCGGTCCAACCTTGAGCGGTCCTTATATTCAGAGGATTCGCTGGACCTAGCGGCGATGGACAGCGGGACCCTTTCATCGGCCACCTCTCCCCGGGACCTGGATGGCGCCGAGGCGTCATCCCAAAGGATCCCCGGCCCAGGAGAGAATCCGGAGGCCGTCAGGGAGGCGCCGAAGGGTGAAGCCTCGCCTGCCGGACACATGGGGGGAGCAAACCCCCATGGATACTGACGATGGGGGCCGTATTCAATTCGGCCCTCATTCAAATATAATTCTGGATTCCCATACGGCTCCAGAATCAGCCGAGCAGCCTCTTTCGAAAGAGGGAGGTGCGCCTACTCCACCGGTGACCTCTGTCCATCTAGAGGCACCAGACAGGTTGCTAGAAGCACTACAAGGCGCTTCCATTGTGGAAGAACACAATAGCCTTATGGGTACGGTTATTGAGAGGATCCAGTCTGCAAAAGCGGACTGAACGAAGCCTGCACTAGCCTTCTAACAGGCTTTGTGGTAAGTAAAATAATGTCACAGTATAGACAGTAGCCCCTGATACTTTGTTGGGTGTTCGGAAAGAAAAGCCGAACAGAGGATCAAATAAATTTCGTAGGAGTCTAATCTAAAATGTCTATGTGAATAAGCAGGCGTCGCTGCTAGCTGCGACTGCTCACACTGCAGAAGTCTCCAGACTGAAGCAGAATCTGGAGCGGGCTGAGGAAGATCTCGGCCACATAAAGAAGCAGCTGGAGGAAAGCAAAGGTATGTATTTAACCTTGTCTGAATTTAGGTATAATGAACGATTTGTTCTGACTGAAGTGTCATAATATTTGTTAGGGGCAACGACCGACGCAGAGGCTCTCAAGAAGTCGCTGGCCGAGGCCGAGGACAGGGCGGCTAAGGAAAAAGCCGCACGTGAAAAGCATGAGGCTCGGTTCAGTGAGGTCCAACAAGAGCTCCAGGACGCCGTCAAGAAGTACGAGTCCTTGCAGCGCGATTTTAAGGATCGAGAGTCCGAACTTGCCAAGGCCCACCAGAGCGCACAAGATGCTCGAGCCGAAGCCCAGGGCGCCCTCCAGGAAATCCAGGTGGCCAAGAAAATCGCGGTGGGTAAGGCTTTTATAATGCAGAGCAAATATGTGAAGGAAAGGTTCCTCTTACTGACCCGGATTTGGGGTTCTCCGGTGGCGTTTGCGGATCTGCCGCGCAGCGTGTCAGACGCTGCAGAATTCTATCAAGCCGAAGAGGGGAGCTCTACGAAGAAGCTGTTCTGGTCTCAATACCTTGGACCAGAGCATCCAGTGCCCTTTAGCAATCAGCTGAAACAGCTGGTCGAGCTGCATAGGGCGGCCGAACTAGCCATGAAGGATTTGATAATCCGGCTATGGCATGCCGGAGCCATTCCTAGCAGCTACTTCGGACTCGTGAAGCGGCTTGTCAGCGCCTGGCCTCAGCTTGAAGCCATCAAGGGATCGGTCTGTATTGAAGGCACGCGAATGGCCTTTGCCCGCGCCAAGATGCACTAGGCGAAGATGGACGCCATGAAGCTGATGACCAAGGGGCCGCCCGAGGGCAAGGAGCACCGCAAACCCGAACTGTATTTTGACAGTGTCCTGGAGGGATCCCGCCTTGTGGTGGAGCAATGTTCTAAGGATATCATATTCCCATGAATACACTCATGTTACCCTGTCCTATAATATGAAACAGATCCGTTGTGTAATATAGTGTCTGTTATTTAAATTTTTGCCTCCTGTGCGGCCATTGTGTTAAACCTGAGAGTTGGCCAGTCGTTGGCTGCTGCCCCCATGTAGGTAGTACGGGGGCGTTCAGGATAAATCTAAACACTCTTTATCCAAGGTTTTGGTCCTTTAAGGAGGTGTTTAGCGCAACAAACCAGGCAATCAGACTATGCGGCTTTACTAATCTCACTTACCATAGGAGTTTGACAACAAAATGTTGGGCGCAACCCCTAGTGCTCAAAAGTCCGAACTTGGGGCGCTATACACGCCTGATCGGATAGAAACTGATTCATCGCATAATGCGGGAGAAATCGCTAAAGATTTGCAACCTCTCGAATAGCTGACCAGCTCTCGCCGCATCATGACAGTCTGTTTTCGGCTTTCTCTACTGAGGTGCTCCTCCAGAAGAACTGGGACACAATCGCAGTAGTTCTCCCTTTACTACCCTAGCCGATATAGTGGAACGTAAGGTAGTAAGCACAGGAGCCGAGCAACCCAACTATTGACCAAAGACATGATTTGGAGCCGATGCATATAATGCTATAAGTTCGGGGTGCCAAACTGTACTGTAAAAGTGTTCGGACTTTGTAGCCGTATTGTGGGGTATGATGAAGCCCCTGGCAAATTAAGTCGTACCAGAGTGTACGGGCGCAATTGATAAGAATGTATAAAATAAAGGAAAAAATCAAGTAATAACCTGACGCTGCAAAGATGGAGCCGCAAATTATTTTCCGTTGTAATTTGATTAATACGTCAAGGCGTACTTGTACAAGTAATGCGATAAGCAAATAAGGCTATTTGACATGCCATGACCAAGGGCAAGTTGCGTGCGGGTTTTTTAAGACAGGTATAACGATCGTTAGCAGAGACCACCCGGGGGGTTCCCTCGTATGTCAAAGGTTCTTACCTTCTTGGTGTATCTCTCCCTTGATAGGTCTGATGATCAGGTTATCATAACAAGCCTCGGAAAGAGAAAAACCTAAAAGAAAAAGAAAAAGTAAAGGTATGCAGGTCCAGGAGCGGTTGAGCCGCATTACGAACCACGGTCTAGATGTCCCTCCGTCCATCCCCATGGTATTTTAAGTGCGTAGTTATGTACGCATGGCACGAGCATCGCCGCCTTGTTGGGACTGGGATGGAGGCCAAATTGCTAGTCAGTGTAGCGACCAGACCTCAAACAGTCTAATCTCTGTGCATCAGTGTCATCCCTGGATCGGTAATGCTGACACGCATAGTACTTGAAGGATTTATAACAGAGTAGCAATCACACACTTATTACATCGAATGTCTCAAAAGAGAACTTATTACAATAAATATGGCTTAAGGCCATCTAATAACGATAACAGCGGAAGGCTTGCGAGATAAAGCAAGTCCATCAACTCCAACGGCATCACTGAGTGAAAGATCACGACCTAAGGCACCTTACTCGTCGTCTGAAAAGTCTGCAACATGAACGTTGCAGCCCGAAAACGGGTCAGCACATGGAATATGCTGGCAATGTAACATATAGAGAGTAATGAATAGAATAATGCTATCACTACATGCATATATGGCTGGTGGAAAGCTCTATGGTTACAATTTTGCATAAAGCCAATTTTTCCCTACAACAAAGGAATAAATTTTATTTAACTATCATGGTGGTTGTTAAACATTGAGAAGGTTCACCCAACTCAATCCCAATTAATAATCATCATTAAACCCAAATAGATGTAATTTAAGTAACATGATGAGATTCACGTGATAATCCAAGTACTAGATACTCAAAACGTCCACAACCGAGGACACGGCTAACCATGATTAGTTTATACACTCTGCAGAGGTTTGCGCACTTTTCCCCGCAAGACTCGATCTCCTCCGTTGGATTTCTCGCACTACATGGTGTTTGAGAAACGGATGAGCAAGACATAGTCTTTCAGAAGCGTTAGCACCCTACGATGGGTAGACAGTTACACCTACTTTGCCCTACATCTGCTAGTCTACCACTGTAAGAGTTCACACGACTTAATCAACCATGCTAGAGCCCAGAGTAGCTTGCGGCTGCACACGGAAGTTTCTAGCATGAATAATCTCATGATCCCTTTGAGCCTGGGTGGCGGTCCATAGGAGAATCACACGGTACCCCGGGATTTCCAAAAATACAGGAAACATTGGGTTCCCCAGGTGCCTCAATCCACCCAGATGTGTATTAAAGTTGCCACCTTAAGTAAACCATTAATTAACAAACTCACGTCTGTCATGGATACACTCACCCACTCCATGTCTACTAGCATAACATAGCAATATAAGCAAACGTAGAAGTAACTCCCAAAGGTTTGATAATAAATAGGACAATAGGTACTACCTCATCTACTTCCCAAAACCCACATATTAATCAGATCCTAACCATGCAATTGTTTGAGGATTGATCTAATGCAATAAAACTGGGTAGTAAAGAGGTATTACCAAAGTGTTACTTGCCTTGCTCATGATCCGTGAAACCTAGAGACTCGTAGTAGCACGCGGCGCACTCCGGGTACTCTATCGCAAACAAACAAGCATACAATAAGCACTCATCTAAAGCATGGGTAAAACTCAAATAAGAGATCTAACCAGAAAGTTCAACTTAAGAACCCTGGTTTGCAAAAAGAATCAAATCAAACAAAGCAACAAAACTCAAACGGCGAACGAAACAAGCTTCGTTTACTAATCTGGACCTAAGTCATATTTTACAGTAGCAAAAACTTGATTAAGTTGGTTAAACGGAAAGAGGGTTTCGAGACAAAACTCTAGGAGCTTGAATCGCCTGATTCCGATAAACGAGCGAAAAGTTATACTAAAAGGAAAATCGGATCAGAAATTGCGATTGAAAATAATCGCGATCGAAAATAATCGTGAAAAACCTGAGAAAAAGAAAAACGGACGAACAGGCTAACGAACGAACGTTCGCTGTCTGCGGCTAAACAGTGAAAACCGTTCGTTAAAACGAACGTACGGACGAACGTCCGCTAAATAACTAAACCGAGAAAAACGGACGAACCGATCTAAAAAAACAGTTCTAGGGTTTTATTTTGAAAAACCAAATGGTTTTATTAAAAAACCGGCGGCGGCTACCTCGGGTCCGGCGAGATCTTCGGCGAGGCGGCGGCGGGCTCCGGAGGCGTCGAGCGGCGGCGGCAGCGGCGGGGCGACGGCAGCGTGGGGCAGCGGAGGCGGCAACTGGCGGTGGCGGCCGCGCGAGCGGCGGCTAGGGTTTGGCGGCGGGGTGGGCTTCGGGCGGCGGTGTGGGCTCAGGGCAGGGGGTGGCCCGGCTTATAAAGCCCCCCCCCCCCCCCCCGGCGGAGTCCCGCTCGGGTACGGCCCGGAGTCGGTTTGATTTTTTTTAGATAATTTCGACGTGTAGAAAAAGAAAAAAAGGGAATACTAAACGAACTCCAAAAATTCCGAAATAAATTTTCCCCGTCCTCTAAAAACAAGCCGGACAAGATGAACATTTATTTGGGCCTAAAATGCAATTTTGAAAAACGCGTATTTTTTCTAATTCAAATAAAATAGCGATAAAACCCCGAAATAAAATCTTATTTGATTTTATTATTAAATCTCCAATATTTCTTTATTTTTGGGAAAGTCATTTTATTCCCTCTCTCTTATTTTTAGAAAAGAAATATACGAAGATAAAATAATTAGAATTAAATGATCCTATTTTCAAAATTTGAGAAAACTCAAATATGAAAATAACGAAATCCCCAACTCTCTCCGTGGGTCCTTGCTTTGAGTAGAATTTCTCGGATCAAGCCAAAATGCAATAACATATGATATGCAATGATGATCTAATGTATAACATTCCAAATTGAAAATTTGGGATGTTACAAACCTACCCCCCTTAAGATGAATCTCGCCCTCGAGATTCGGGTTGGCTAGAAAATAGGTGAGGGTGGTCCTTCAGTAGGTCTTCCTCTCGCTCCCAGGTGGCTTCATCCTCGGTATGGTGGCTCCACTGAACTTTGCAGAACTTTATAACCTTGCTGCGTGTAACTCGGGTGGCAAACTCGAGAATCTTAACTGGTTTCTCCTCATAGGTCAAATCGCTATCCAACTGAATCGCTTCCAGCGACACTATATCTCTCAGAGGTATATTGCCCATCTCTGCGTGGCACTTCTTCAACTGGGAAACGTGGAACACATCATGAACTCCTGACAATCCTTTAGGCAACTCTAGCTTGTAAGCAACTTCTCCCATACGCTCCAAAACTTTGTGTGGTCCCACAAAACGTGGTGCTAACTTTCCCTTAACTCCAAAACACTTAACTCCTCGAAGTGGGGACACACGAAGATAAACTCTGTCTCTGACTTCGTAAACTGTCTCCTTGCATTTAGAATCTGCATAGCTCTTCTACCTGGACTGGGCTACCTTGAGCCTATCGTGAATCAACTTAACCATCTCTTCAGACTCTTTAATCAAATCTGGTCCAAACAACTGGCGGTCTCCAACTTCTTCCCACAACAACGGTGTCCTGCACCTCCTTTCGTACAAAGCTTCGAAAGGGGACATCTTCAAACTGGATTGGTAACTGTTGTTGAAGAGAACTCTGCATAAGGAAAATTGTCATCCCAACTAGATCCATAATCTAGCGCACAAGCTCTCAACATGTCCTCCAGAATCTGATTGACTCTCTCGGTCTGTCCATCTGTCTGTGGATGAAAGGTTGTACTGAACTCTAGCCTGGTACCCAAAGTTTCGTGTAACTGATTCCAGAACTTAGACGTAAACTGGGTTCCTCTATCTGATACAATGGTCCTCGGAACTCCATGCAGACATACGATCCTGGTCATGTATATCTTTGCCAACTTAGCACTTGTATAAGTGGTCTTCACTGGGATCAAATGAGCTACATTCGTCAAACTATCGACTACAACCCATATTGAGTCATAGCCTGAACGAGTCCCGGGCAATCCCGTGATAAAATACATGCCTAGCTTATCCACTTCCATTCGGGTATCGGCAATGGCTGTAGCAATCCTGCTGGCTTCTGATGCTCTGACTTTACTCTCTGACATACATAACAAACTGCTACATACTCCGCAATATCCTTCTTCATTCCGGTCCACCAGAAAGTGTCCTTCAAATCCAGATACATCTTGATATTTCCTGGGTGAATCGAATACAGTGAATCATGGGCCTCCTACAGAATGAACTTCCTGATCTCCGGGTCATTAGGCACATAAACGCGGTCCTCAAACCATAAGGTATCATGCTCATCCTCATGAAATCCCTTAGCTTTTCCTTTGCTCATCTTCTCCTTTATCTTGGCAATCTCCTTGTTTGTCTTCTGAGCTTCTCTAATCTTATCCATCAAAGTAGACTGACTCCAATGCTGCTACATAGCCTCTCGGAACTATCTCCAAACATAGCTCGCGAAGATCCTCGGCTAACTCCTTTGGTAACTCTCCGGTCAAGAGTGTGTTGACATGGCTCTTGCGGCTCAACGCATCAGCTACTGCATTAGCCTTTCCGGGGTGATAATGCAGTCTCATATCATAATCCTTAATGAGCTCCAACCATCTCCTTTGCCTGAGATTCAACTCCTTCTGTGTGAAGATGTACTTCAAACTCTTGTGCTCCGTGTACACCTCGCAATGGTTTCCGATGAGAAAATGTCTCCATGTCTTCGATGCATGCACTATGGCTGCTAACTCCAAATCATGGGTGGCATAATTCAACTCATGGGGCTTAAGTTTTTGTGAGGCATACGAAACAACTCTTCCTTCCTGCATAAGCACTGCTCCAAGTCCTCGACGAGAAGCATCGCAATATACTTCATAATCCTTGCGCTGATCTGGAAGAATCAACACCGGTGATGTAACCAAACGTTTCTTCAACTCCTGAAAACTGGCCTCACATTCCTCAGTCCAAATGAATTTGGTGTCCTTCTTCAGCAGCTCCGTCATGGGTTTTGCAATCTTCAAGAAATTCTCAATGAACCTCCAATAGTATCCTGCGAGTCCAAGAAAACTCCGGATCTCTCCAACTGCTGTGGTGGCTTCCCAATTTGTCATAGTGACAACCTTGGTGGGGTCTACTGCTATTCCTTCTCCGATATCACATGCTCGAGAAATCCAACTTCCTTCAACCAAAATTCACACTTGCTGAACTTGTCATATAACTGATGTTCTCTGAGCTTCCCAAGTACCAAACGCAAATGCTCCTTATGCTCCTCTTCGTTCTTCGAGTAGACCAGAATATCATCAATGAACACTACGACGAACTTATACAAAAACTCCATAAACACCTTTTTCATCATGTTCATGAAATAGGCAGGTGCGTTAGTCAGACCAAATGACATAACGGTATACTCGTATAGCCTGTACCTTGTGGTAAAAGCTGTCTTAGGTATATCCTACTCCCGAATCTTCAACTGGTGGTATCCTGATCGCAGATCGATCTTGGAAAATACCTTAGCTCCTTGCAATTGGTCAAACAAATCATTGATCATCGGCAGTGGGTACTTGTTCTTGATTGTTACTTCATTCAAACCTCGATAATCAACAACCATCCTCAACGATCTGTCCTTCTTTTCCACTAGAAGCACTGGTGATCCCCAAGGTGACGAACTTGGGCAAATATAACCTTTATCCAGTAACTCCTTAATCCGCTTCTTAATTTCCTCCAAATCCTTTGCGGGCATCATGTACGGTTTCTTAGATATTGGCCATGTGCCCGGCAAAAGCTCAATCAAAAAATCAATGTCTCTATCCAGTGGCATGCCTAGCAACTCCTCTGGAAATACATCAGGGAAATCCTTCACCACTAGTACTTCCTCCTGTACAACTCCTGATAAGGAATTTACTTGAGTCCTCTTCGGCTCATGCCGTGATACATACTTGATCCTTCTTCCTTCTGGGGTGGTAAGCAAAATCGACTTACTGGCGCAATCGATGTTTCCTCCATACATTGATAGCCAATCCATACCTAGAATCACATCCAAACCTTGTGACTCCAAAATTATTAGATCCGAGGGGAAAACATGCCTACCTATGGTCAATGGCATCTGAAAACATCCTTGACTTGCCATTTACTCCGCTCCTGGTGAGCTTACTAACATAGGTGTTCTAAGAACTTTGGTGGGCAGTTTATACTTATCCACAAATCCCCTTGATATGTATGAATGCGATGCACCAGTATCAAAAAGAACGATTGCAGTAAATGACTTAGCCAAAAACTTACCTATTACTCCATCTGGCTGAGCTTCAACCTCCTCCACGTTAACGTGGTTCACCTGTCCCCTGTTGAAAGGGTTCAGCTTATTCCCAGAGCTTCCATTTCCATTTCCATTTTTTAGATTCAGGACATTCATTGGCATAATGTCCAGTCTTTTGGCACTTGTAGCAAGTGACGTGGCTCAGATCCTTTTTGGCTGGGGTTGATGGGTTGGTACGGTTCTGGCCATTGCTTCCTCCATTACCATTCCCATTCTAGGGGCCATTATGGTTGTGCGAACTCCCTCCATTATTGTTGTGGCCTCCATGGGTATGCTGAAAAGGTCCTCCCGAGTTCGGGGTAAAACGAGGCTTCTGCTGAGCTCCAGAATTGTACTTCCCTTGTCCATACTTCCTCTTGCGGTTGTCAATCTGCTGCTGCTTTCCTTCAATCATGAAAGCTCTATCTACCAACTCCTGGTAGTTGTTGAAGGTTGCCACCATCAACTGCATGCTCAGCTCATCATTCAGTCCTTCCAGAAACTTCTCCTGCTTAGCTGCATCTGTAGCAACGTCATCTGGGGCATAACGTGCTAATTTACTAAAATCATCCACATATTGGCCAACTGTACGTCCTCCTTGGCGCAAGTTGTGAAACTCATGCTTCTTTATGGCCATAGCTCCTACTGAAACATGGGAAGTACGGAAAGCCTGCTGAAACTGGTCCCATGTGACAGTGAAGGTGGCAATACGTCCTTCCTGGAACTTGAACTTAGATCATCCAACGCTCCTCTTCTGGCAAGGTGGTGATGTAGTTCCCGGTGAAGCTTGGTACTTCGATATTCAGGTGCCTAGTGACTTACTTCAAGTGGCATCCAAAAGGTGTATCTTCATCCGGTTGCGCGAACTTGTTCCTTGCATCCGCCATCCTAAAGAGTAGAAAAGGGAGAGGAGTCAGAAATGAGAAGAGAGTAGTGATCTAGGGCTTTAGCTTAGTGGTCGTGTCCTACAATCAGCGTGTGCTCTGATACCATCTTGTAGCGACCAGACCTCAAACATTCTGATCTCTGTGCATCAGTGTCATCCCTGGATCGGTAGTGCTGACACGCACAGTACTTGAAGGATTTATAACAGAGTAGCAATCACACACTTATTACATCGAATGTCTCAAAAGAGAACTTATTACAATAAATATGGCTTAAGGCCATCTAATAACGATAACAGCGGAAGGCTTGGAAGATAAAGCGAGTCCATCAACTCCAACGACATCATTGAGTGAAAGATCACGACCTAAGGCACCTTACTCGTCATCTGAAAAGTCTGCAACATGAACGTTGCAGCCCGAAAACGGGTCAGCACATGGAATATGCTGGCAATGTAACACATAGAGAGTAATGAACAGAATAATGCTATCACTACATGCATATATGGCCGGTGGAAAGCTCTGTGGTTACAATTTTGCATAAAACCAATTTTTCCCTACAACAAAGGAATAAATTTTATTTAACTACCTTGGTTGTTGTTTAACATTGAGAAGGTTCACCCAACTCAATCCCAATTAATAATCATCATTAAACCCAAACAGAATTAATTTAAGTAACATGATGAGATTCACATGATAATCCAAGTACTAGATACTCAAAACGTCCATAACCGGGGACACGGCTAACCATGATTAGTTTATACACTCTGCAGAGGTTTGCGCACTTTTCCCCACAAGACTCGATCTCCTCCGTTGGATTTCTCGCACTACATGGTGTTTGAGAAACGGATGAGCAAGACATAGTCTTTCAGAAGCGTGAGCACCCTACGATGGGTAGATAGTTACACCTACTTTGCCCTACATCTGCTAGTCTACCACTGTAAGAGTTCACACGACTTAATCAACCATGCTAGAGCCCATAGTAGCTTGCGGCTGCACACGGAAGTTTCTAGCATGAATAATCTCATGAACCCTTTGAGTCTTGGTGGCGGTCCATAGGAGAATCACACGGTACCCCGGGATTTCCAAAAATACAGGCAACATTGGGTTCCCCAGGTGCCTCAATCCACCCAGATGTGTATTAAAGTTGCCACCTTAAGTAAACCATTAATTAAAAAACTCACGTCTGTCATGGATACACTCACCCACTCCATGTCTACTAGCATAGCATAGCAATATAAGCAAACGTAGAAGTAACTCCCAAAGGTTTGATAATAAATAGGACAATAGGTACTACCTCATCTACTTCCCAAAACCCACATATTATTCAGATCCTAACCATGCAATTGTTTGAGTATTGATCTAATGCAATAAAACTGGGCAGTGAAGAGGTATGATCAAAGTGTTACTTGCCTTGCTGATGATCCGTGAAACCTAGAGACTCGTAGTAGCACGCGGCGCACTCCGGGTACTCTATCGCAAACAAACAAGCATACAATAAGCACTCATCGAAAGCACGGGTAAAACTCAAATAAGGTATCACCAGAAAGTTCAACTTAAGAACTCCGGTTTGCAAAAACAATCAAATCAAATGAAGCAACAAAACTCAAACGACGAAAGAAACAAGCTTCATTTACTAATCTGGACCTAAGTCAAATTTCATAATAGCAAAAACTTGTTTAAGTTGGTTAAACAAAAAGAGGGTTTCGAGACGAAACTCAAGGCGCTTGAATCGCCTGATTCCGATAAGCGAGCGAAAAGTTATACTAAAACGAAAATCGGATCACAAATCGCGATCGAAAATAATCACGAAAAAACCCGAGAAAAAGAAAAACGGACGAATAGGCTAACGAACGAACGTTCACTGTCTGTGGCTAAACTTTGAAAACCGTTCGTTAAAACGAACGTACAGACGAACGTCCACTAAATAACTAAACCGAGAAAAACCGACGAACCGATCTAAAAAACGGATCTAGGGTTTTTTTAAAAACCGAACGGTTTTATTAAAAACCGGCGGCAGCTACCTTGGGTCCGGTGAGATCTCCGGCAAGGTGGCGAGGCAGAGGCGGGCTCCGGCGGGGTCGGGCGGCGGCGCGGGGCGGCGTGGCGCCGGCAGCGCGGGGCGGCGGCGTCGGCAGCGCGGGCGGCGGCTAGGGTTTGGCGGCGGGGTGGGCTTCGGGCGGCGGTGTGGGCTCGGGGCATGGGGTGGCCCGGCTTATAAAGCCCCCCCCCCCCGGGCGGAGTCCCACTCGGGTACGGCCCGGAGTCGGTTTGAATTTATTTTTTTAAAATAATTTCGACGTGCAGAAAAATAAAAAAATAAATACTAAACGGACTCCAAAAATCCCGAAATAAATTTTCCCCATTCTCTAAAAACAAGTCGGACAAGATGAACATTTATTTGGGCCTAAAATGCAATTTTGAAAAACGTGTATTTTTCCTAATTCAAATGAAATAGCGATAAAAGTCCGAAATAAAATCGTATTTGATTTTATTATTAAATCTCCAATATTTCTTTATTTTTGGGAAAGTCATTTTATTCCCTCTCTCTTATTTTTATAAAATAAATATACGAAGATAAAATAATTAAAATCAAATGATCCTATTTTCAAAATTTGAGAAAACTCAAATATAAAAATAATGAAATCCCCAACTCTCTCTGTGGGTCCTTGAGTTGCGTAGAATTTCTCGGATCAAGCCAAAATACAATAAAATATGATATGCAATGATGATCTAATGTATAACATTCCAAATTGAAAATTTGGGATGTTACAGTCAAGCTCTGGATGAGCTGGACTGTCCTGCTGCCGAGTAGTCCGGACTCGCTTGACGGTGTCTGGGAGCTTGGCTGTTGAATTGCAATTATGCCTGAAAAGGCCACTCTGTACTTCTACTGTGAGGGCCGCGGTGTGCTCCTCGGTACGGAGAGTGTGTTTTGTGTTTCCATATACTGTTATAACACCGCGTGGTGCGGGCATCTTGAGCTTGAGGTAAGCGTAGTGCAGCACTGCATTGAAGCGAGCAAATGCGGTTCGTACGAGTAGTGCATGATAGCCACTGCGGAAGGGGGTGATATCGAAGATCAATTCTTCACTTCAGAAATTACCCGGGGATCCGAAGACCACTTCCAGTGTGATTGAGCCCGTACAGCAGGCCTCTACACCTGGTATGACACCTTTAAAGGTGGTTTTTGTGGGCATGATCCTTGAGGGATTGATACCCATTTTGCGCACTATATCCTGATAGAGCAGGTTCAGGCTGCTGCCGCCGTCCATGAGGACTCGCGTAAGGTGGAATCCATCAATGATTGGGTAAAGGACCAGTGCGGCTGAACCGCCATGATGGATAATGGTCGGATGGTCCCTGCGATCGAAGGTGATCGAACAGGACGACCATGGGTTGTACTTTGGGGCGACTGGCTCCATCGCGTAGACGTCCCTGAGTGCGCGCTTGCGTTCCCTCTTGGGGATATGGGTAGCATATATCATGTTCATCGTTTTGACTTGGGGAGGAAACTTCTTCTCTCCCCCTGTGTTCGGTGGTCGGGGTTCCTCGTCATCATCCTCGCTTTGCGACCCCTTCTCCTTGTTCTCGGTGTTTAACTTGCCGACCTGTTTAAAAACCCAACACTCTCTATTGGTATGATTGGCTGGTTTATCAGGAGTGCCGTGGATCTGGCATGGACAGTCGAGTATGCGGTCCAAACTGGACGGGCCCGGATTGTTTCTCTTAAATGGATTCTTCCCTGACCGGACTTAGAGCCACTGAATCTGGCGTTGACAGCCGTGTCGTCGGTGTTGTCACCGTTGCTTCGACGGTTGTGTCTGTTGTGTTGTGGCTTGTTGTTGCTGTTCCTAGCCTCAGAGGTACAAGGTTCGCTTGTATGATTATTTCTACGGGCTAGCCAGCTATCCTCGCCTGCGCAAAAGCGGGTCATAAGTACCGTAAGGGCTGCCATGGGCTTCGGCTTTTCTTAGCCGAGGTGTCGGGCGAGCCATTCGTCATGGATGTTGTGCTTAAAGGCCGCTGAGGCTTCAGCATCCGGACAGTCAATGATTTGGTTCTTTTTAGTTAAGAACCTAGTCCAGAATTTCCTGGCTGACTCTCCGGGCTATTGAACTATGTGACTTTAGTCGTTGGCATCCGGAGGTCGGACGTATGTGCCTTGAAAGTTGTCAAGGAAGGCATCCTCCAAGTCCTCCCAGCTGCCGATGGAGTTTTCGGGCAGGCTGTTCAACCAGTACCTGGCTGGTCCCTTGAGTTTGAGCGGGAGGTATTTGATGGCGTGAAGATCATCACCACGGGCCATGCGGATATGGAGGAGAAAATCCTCAATCCATACCGTGGGGTCTGTTGAGCCATCATATGATTCGATGTTCACGGGTTTAAACCCTTCTGGGAATTCATGTTCCATTACTTTGTCAATGAAGCAAAGGGGGTGTGCGGCGCCTCTATATCGGGCCAAGTCGTGACGTAACTCGGATGGAGTTCGTCTGTGGTTTTCGGCCCGAGCGTGGTTATATTTTTCACGCTCAGCCAGATAGCTATCATCGCGTGTCGGGGCACGCCCCCGCGATCCATAGATTTATCTTGTCTAACCTGCTCTATTTTCCAAGTCTGACCTGCTCTATTTTCCAAGTCATGCCGCAGGTCATGTGTATATCCCTGAGCTGTTGTATTTCTGTTTGTTCGGCGAGGTAGTGCGGGCTGGTGTTCGGCTCGAGGTGCCGCTTTGTCCCGGCCACGTGGTGGTCAGTCAGCTGCATTATGCCTTGGTAAGACGGGCTCCATCGCCTCGTCATCGAACTGTGGTAATAGTTTGCACTTCGGGTAGCTTTTGGTTGGGCGCTCGAGGCCATATTCCTCGGCTGCCAGGACATCATTCCATCTTTCGTTGAGCAGATTTTGATCAGCTTGAAGCTGTTGTTGCTTCTGTTTCACACTCCTTGTAGTGGCTATTAGCCGGCGCTTAAAGCGCTCCTGCTCGGTAGGCTCCTCGGGCACGATAAAGTATTTGTCGTCGAGGCTCACCTCGTCCTCGGAGAGCGGAAGGTAATTACTATCCTCCGCATCTTCATTCGTGGCCTATTCATCAGGGCTAGCTTGCGCATCTTCCTATTCGTCCTGTTTTGAGGTTGGCTCAACGGGGTCTTCATTGTCTTCAGCGTCGTCCGGAGTATTGTTTTCTCCTGTGACGGTGTTGCTGTTTTTACTATGGCGTGGCTTAAAGCGGTGCCGCTGACGTCGGCGCTTTGGCTATATCTCAAGAGGTTTATCCTCGACTAGATTTTCATTATCGTCGTTGTTTTCTTTGGGTGTATCCACCATGTATATGTCGTATGAAGAGGTGGCTATCCAACGCCCTGTATGCGGTGGTTCCTGCTCCTCTCCGGCATCGTCGTCCATACCGTCGATGTCTTCGGAGTCGTAATCAAGCATGTCGGTTAAGTCATCGACAGTGGCTATAAAGTGGGTGTTGGGTGGGGAACAAAGTTCTTCGTCGTCCACTTCCAATTCGAGCTGGACATAGTTCGGCCGAGAGTCCCCCGACAAGGAGATGGATTTCAATGAGTTAAACACATCGCCTAGAGGTGAGTGCTGGAAGATGTCCGCGGAGTTGAACTCCAAGATCGGCGCCCAATCAGGTTCAAAGGACACGGATGCACGCGGTCCAGAACCTATGGCCGAGACGAATCCGAGGTTCCAGTGACACAAGCCCAGCTCGATGTTGGGTCTGTGTGCGACTCAAGCGCCGCTGAGTCTGCAGCCTGCGTGGCAGGGTTAAGCTTCCCATCTTCGGACGACACGGTCTACTCCGGATCTAAGGACAGAGCAGTTACAGGCGCGGCCAGATGACAGATTTAGGTCATGTTCATCGTGGTGGCAGCGGACGCCCGTCATGGGCTCGAATCCGCTGAAGATCAAGTCTCCACGGATATCGGCCACAAAATTCAGGCTTCTGAATCTGACCTAATGGCCAGGGGCGTACCTGTCGATCTGCTCTAGATGGCCAAGCGAGTTGGCCCGCGGTGCGAAGCCGCCAAATACGAAGATCTGTCCGGGGAGGAAAATCTCCCCCTGGACTGCGCTGTTGTAGATAATTGATGGAGCCATCAAGCCTTCTGGTGACGATGCAGCGGAACTCTCAATGAAAGCACCAATGTTGGTGTCAAAACCGGCGGATCTCGGGTAGGGGGTCCCGAACTGTGCGTCTAAGGCTAATGGTAACAGGAGGCGGGGGACACAATGTTTACCCAGGTTCGGGCCCTCTCTATGGAGGTAATACCCTACTTCCTGCTTGATTGATCTTGATGAATATGAGTATACAGGAGTTGATCTACCACAAGATTGTAATGGCTAAACCCTAGAAGTCTAGCCTATGAGATTATGATTGTTGTCCTACGGACTAAACCCTCCGGTTCATACAGACACCGGAGGGGGCTAGGGTTACACAAAGTCGGTTACAGAGAAAGGAATCTACATATCCGAATCACCAAGCTTTTGCCATCCACGCAAGGGAGAGTCCCATCCGGACACGGGAAGAAGTCTTCTATCTTCATAGCCCAACAGTCCGGCCCACGTATACAGTCCGGCTGTCCGAGGACCCCTTAGTCCAGGACTCCCTCAGTACTCCTAGGTCTCCTAGTTTCTTTGGTATTCCACCCTTAAAGTATAGTTAGCAAGCATGGTGGAAATTTGAGCTTTCGAAATCTTTATTTTATTTGTGACAATATCTTTCATATACTTAGCATAAGGAGGCATTTTAAGCATATCAGTCAAATGCATATGCAAAAAGATAGGTCTAATCATTTCATTAAAGCGCTCAAAATCCTCATCATCTTTTTTCTTGGATGGCTTAGGAGGAAAAGGCATGGGTTTCTGAACCCATGGTTCTCTTTCTTTATTGTGCTTCCTAGCAACGAAGTCTCTCTTATCATAACGTTGGTTCTTCGATTGTAGGTTATCAAGATCAACAGCAGGTTCAATCTCTACATCATTATCATTACTAGGTTGAGCATCAACATGAACATCATCATTAACATTATCACTAGGTTCATGTTCATCACCAGATTGTGTCTCAGCATCAGAAATAGAGATATCATTGGGATTTTCAGGTGTGTCAATAACAGGTTCACTAGAAGCATGCAAAGTCAAATCAGTATTCTTTTTCCTTTTATTAGTAGGACTAGGTGTATCTGAATTAACTCTCTGAGAGTCTTGCTCAGATCTCTTAGGATGGCCCTAAGGATACAAAGGTTCCTGGGTCATTTTACCACCTCCAGTCATAACTCTAAAAGCATTATCATTGTTCTTACTATTCAACTCATTGAGCAAATCATCTTGTGCCTTAAGTACTTGTTCTACTTGAGTTGTAACCATGGAAGCATGTTTACTAATAAGCTTAAGGTCACTTTTAACTCTATACATATAATCACTCAAGTGTTCAACCATATAAGCATTACGTTTCAATTGTCTACCAACATAAGCACTGAAGTTTTCTTATTTAACAATAAAGTTATCAAACTCATCCAAGCATTGACTAGCAGACTTATTACGAGGAATATCACCTTCATCAAATCTATAGAGAAAATTTACCTTTACTGCCTGTGTCGGGTCATCAAGACCATGTATTTCTACAATAGGCAGTAAATTCTTAACATCTTCAGCTTTAATACCTTTTTCTTTCATAGATTTCTTTGCCTCTTGCATATCTTCAGGACTGAGAAATAAAATACCTCTTTTCTTTGGAGTTGGCTTAGGAGTTGGTTCAAGAAGTGTCCAATCATTATCATTACTCAATATATTATTCAATAGCAATTCAGCTTGCTCAACAGTTCTTTCCCTGAAAACACAACCAGCACAACTATCCAGGTGGTCTCTGGAAGCATTGGTTAGTCCATTATAAAAAATTCAAGTATTTCATTTTTCTTGAGAGGATGATCAGGCAAAGCATTAAGTAATTGGAGAAGCCTCCCCCAATCTCGTGGGAGACTCTCTTCTTCAATTTGCACAAAGTTAAATATTTACCGTAAGGCAGCTTGTTTCTAATGAGCAGGAAAATATTTTGTAGAGAAGTAGTAAATCATATCCTAGGAACTACACACACAACCAGGAGCACGGGAATTGAACCATATCTTAGCATCACCCTTTAATGAGAAAAGAAATAATTTAAGAATGTAGTAATAGTGAATTTTTTTCCTCATGAGTAAATAGGGTGGCTATATCATTCCGTTTAGTAAGATGTGCCACAACAGTTTCAGATTCATAACCATGGAAAGGATCAGATTCAACCAAAGTAATTAACTCAGGATTGATAGATAATTCATAATCCTTATCAGTAACACAGATAGGTGAAGTAGCAAACGCAGGATCATACTGCATTCTAGCATTCAAAGACCTTTCTTTCAGCTTAGCTACCAGTTTCTTAAGATCATATCTATCATTACAACCATAAAAGTCTCTAGCAGTTTCTTCATCCATAATATAACCCTCAGGTACAACAGGCAATTCATATCTAGGGGGAGAATCTTCATCATCAGATTCAATGATATCATCAGTTACAGTAATTTCATTCTCTCTAACCCTAGCAAGTTGTTTATCTAGAAATTGACCTAGTGGCACAGTATTATCAAGCAGAGAAGTAGTATCATCATAAGCATCATGCATAGAAGAAGTAGCATCATCAATAACATGTGACATATCAGAATCAATAGCACGTGTAGGTGTCGCAAGTTTACTCAAAACAGAAGGTGAATCAAGTGCAGAGCTAGATGGCAGTTCCTTACCTCCCATCGTAGTTGAGGGAAAAATCTTGGTTCTTTGATCTTTCAAATTCCTCATAGTGATCAACAGATATAAATCCCAAGTGACTTAGAGAATAGAGCTATCCCCCCCCCCCCCGCCGGAAATGGCGCCAGAAAAAGGTCTTGATAACCGACAAGTACAGGGGATCGCAAAAGTTTTCGAGGGTAGAGTATTCAACCCAAATTTATTGATTCGAAACAAGGGGAGCCAAAGAAAATTCTCAAGTATTAGCAGCTGAGTTGCCAATTCAACCACACCTGAAAGACTTAATATCTGCAACAAAGTATTTAGTAGCAAAGTAATATGGAAGTAGCGTAACGGTAGCAAAAGTAACAGTAGCAGCTTTGTAGCAATCGTAACAGTGGCAACGGAAAAGTAACTTAGCAAAGATCAATATGAAACGAGTTCATAGGCAATGGATCAATGATGGATAATTATGTCGGATGGCATTCATCATGCAACAGTTATAACATAGGGTGGCACAGAACTAGCTCCAATTCATCAATATAATGTAGGCATGTATTCCGAATATAGTCATACATGCTTATGGAAAAGAACTTTGATAATCCCCAAGTGTAGGGAATCATCATAGCAATTTCCAAAGGTGGAAGTGATAAGTATGGAGTGTCGAGCCCACAAGGAGCTAAAGGTAAGATCAATATTCTCTCAAGTCCTATCTACCACTGATATGAATCTACGTACACCGACCGTTTGCTTCCAACTAGATACGAGAAATAAAACTATGTTGTGGGTATGAAGAGGATAACTTTGCATGATATCGGAGAGCTAAAATATAAAAGTAGGTGTTGTTATCATAAAGTTAGAATATATTACTAAATATTATAAATAGCGAGTGTGGAATAATGATGGATCGGCGTGCGGAATTATCCTAGGCAATTGTTAACAAGACCGGTACTCATCATTGCAATTTCATATGAGGGAGAGGCATAAGCTAACATACTTTCTCTTCTTGAATCATACGCACTTATGATTGGAGCTCTAGCAAGTATACGCAACTACTAAAGATCATTAAGGTAAAACCCAACCATAGCATTAAAGCATCAAGTCCCCTTTATCCCATACGCCACAACCCCCTTACTCGGGTTTATGCTTCTGTCACTCAAGCAACCCACTATAAGCGAATCATGAACGTATTGCAACACCCTACAGCGGGAATCCCTCATGCTTGTGCGACACGAAGGGCACAATAGGACAGCACTAAAATAAAACATACAACTCATACCAATCTAGATCATCAATCAACCCAAAGACAAAAGATATCTACTCAAAACATCATAGGATGGTAACACATCATTGGATCATAATATGTTGCATAAAGCACCATGTTCAAGTAGGGATTATAGTGGGGTGCGGGAGAGTGGACCGCGTCAAAGAGATGAGGATGGTGATGATGATGGTGATGTTGATGAAGACGATCACCGCGGTGATGATTCCCCTCCCGGTGGCACTCCGGCACCACCGAGAGAGAGGAGGAGAGGTACTCCCCCTTGTGCTTCCTCCTCCATGGAATCCCCCCTGGATGGGGGGAGGTTCTCCCTCTGGTCCCTGACCTTCATGGCGATGATGGCCCCTCCGGGATCCTCCTCCATGGCCTCCGGTGATGATGGCCCCGTCCGGCAAGGTGCCAGAGAGGGCCTAGATTGATTTCTCGTGGCTACAGAGGCTTGCGGCGGTGGAACTTCTGATCTAGGTTATTTTCTGGAGGTTTCTGTATTTATAGGAATTTTTGGCATCGGTCTCACGTCAGGGCGTCTCCGAATCATCCACGAGATAGGGGTCCACGCCCAGGGGGGGTGGGCGTGCCCCCCACCCTCGTGGACAGATCAGGACTCTTCTGGCCCAACTCTTTTACTCGTGGATAGGGTGTGGGTCCGCTTCGGTTGATTCTTTCGCCAATATTTTTCATTTATTCCAAAAGTTATCTCCGTGAAGTTTCAGGTCGTTCCAAGAACTTTTATTTCTGTACAAAAATAACACCATGGCAGTTCTGGTGAAAACAGTGTCAATCCGGGTTAGTTCCATGCAAATCGTGCAAATTAGAGTCCAAAACAAGGGCAAAAGAGTTTGGAAAAGTAAATACGATGGAGACGTATCACCCCGTACACCATAAAAATGGTGTGTATCCCGTGGAATTATTAGGAGTGCTGCGCAGGCCCCATATTACGAAGTCGAGCTCCTCCGCCAAGTGGTTGTCTGATTCTTTCAAGGAACAGACCAGTTGGGGCTTAATGTCATTCAAGATTAATCCATTGGCCCATTCGACATGTCCGTTTGACTGTGGGTGATATACGAAGGCGTAGTCGAGCTTAATGCCCAATTAGCGCACCAGTCTTTTACTTCCTGGGCAACGAAGTTGGATCCATTAACCGTTATTCTACTTTTTGGGGACACCGTAACGGTGGACCACATCGGATATAAAGTCGATGACTGGTCTTGACTTCGCTGAATTTACTTTCTCCTCAATCCACTTAGTGAATTTGTCGACCATAACCAGTAGATATTTCTTTTTCTTGGTCCCCCTTTAAGTGGTCCGACCATGTCAAGCCCCCAGACTGTGAAAGGCCAAGTGATCGGTATAGTCTGAAGAGCCATGGGGGGCATGTGGCTTTGATTTGCAAAGAGTTGGCATCCAAGACAATGTTGGACGAGTGTGTGGATGTCAGCGCGAGTAGTGGGCCAAAAGGACTCGGCTCGAAAGGCCTTGCTGACCAGGGCCCGAGCTGCTGCATGATGACCGCCCAAGCCGGGGTGTATCTCAGCCAAGAGCTGCCTCCCCTCCTCTTTGGATATGCATCTTTGGAGGACTCCAGAGGTGCTTTTCTTGTACAGTTCACCCTTGTGGACATTATAGGCTTTAGATCGCCGAATTATGCATCTTGCCTCGGTCTGGTCATCGGGGAGCTCTTGGTGGAGAATATAGGCAAGGAGGGGCTCGGTCCATGGCACGATTACTGCCATGACATCGTGAGCCGAGGGCATTTCATTGAGTGCCGATCCTCCGATAATTTTTTCGTCTGGTTCGATGACAGGAGGGATGATCTGTTCTGGATTATTGGCGTGAGCGTCCTTCCCTTCATCTTGCCCCACCATGGATGGCTTAAAGAGCCATTACAGAAGGGTTTTCTTAGGGACAGGGTCGCGCTTGGCGCTGATGTTTGCTAGAACTACGTCGGTATTTCCCCAAAGAGGAAGGGATGATGCAGTATAGCGATGGTAGGTATTTCCCTCAGTGATGAGACCAAGGTTATTGAACCAGTAGGCGAACCTCCTCACACGACGTAAAAAGCACCTGCACACAAATAACAAATACTCGCAACCTGACGTGTTAAAGGGGCTGTCAATCCCTTTCGGGTAGGGCACCTCAAGTAGGCAAATAACATGAGGTAAAAAGTGGTAGATAGGATAAATAGATCGCATAACAAATAAATTGCAGTAAGGTATTTTTGTATTTTTGATCTAATAGATCTGAAAATAAATGCAAGAGAAAATAGATCGCAAAGGTAAATATGATGAAAAGAGACCCGGGGGCCGTAGGTTTCACTAGTGGCTTCTCTCGAGAAAAATAGCAAACGGCGGGAAAACAATTATTGTTGGGCAATTGATAGAACTTCAAATAATCATGACGATATACATACAATGATCATTATATAGGCATCACGTCCAAGATTAGTAGACCGACTCCCTCCTGCATCTACTAATATTACTCCACACATCGAATGCTATCCAGCATGCATCTAGTGTATTAAGTTCATGAGAAAACAGAGTAATGCAATAAGAATGATGACATGATGTAGACGAGATCCGTTTATCTATTGCGGAAGATATAGATCTCATCTTGTTATCCTTAGTAGCAATGATACATACGTGTCAGTTTCCTTTTTGTCACTGGGATCAAGCACCGTAAGATCGAACCCACTACAAAGCACCTCTTCCCATTGCAAGATAAATAGATCAAGTTGGCCAAACAAAACCCAAATATAGGAGAAGAAATACGAGGCTATAAGCACTCATGCATATAAGAGATCAAATAAGACTCAAATAACTCTGATGGATAAAAACATAGATCTGATCATAAACTCAAAGTTCATCAGATCCCAATAAACACACCGCCAAAAGACTTACATCATTTGGATCTCCAAGAGACCATTGTATTGATAAACAAGAGAGAGAGGAAGCCATCTAGCTACTAACTACGGACCCATAGGTCTACAAAGAACTACTCACACATCATAGGAGAGGCACCAATGGAAGTGGTGAACTCCTCCATGACGGTGTCTAGATTGGATCTTGGTGGTTCTGGACTCTACGGCGGCTGGATCAATATCTCGTCGACTCCCCTAGGGTTTCTAGAATATTTGGGTATTCATAGAGCAAAGAGGCGGTTCGGGGGGCACCCGAGGTGGGCACAACCCCCCAGGGTGTGCCTGGGCCTCCTGGCGCGCCCTGGTGGGTGCTTCTCCCCTCGAGCAGCCCCTTAGGTGCTTCCTTGGCCCGTTGGCTTTCTTCTGGCCCAAAAAATCCTCCAGGAGTTGCGTTGCGTTTGGACTCCATTTGATATTGATTTTCTGCAATGTAAAAAACATGCAGAAAACAACAATTGGCACTGGGCACTATGTCAATAGGTTAGTACCAAAAAATGATATAAAATGGCTATAAAATGATTGTAAAACATCCAAGAATGATAACATAACAGCATGGAACAATCAAAAATTATAGATACGTTGGAGACATATCAGGTGCCCATGCGGGCGAGGACGTAGGCAGCTTGATTGCTATCTCTGGAGACATGGTTGAATTCTAACCCTTCAAACCGGGCGGATATTTTGAGATGGCATTTTGATATGCTGTCATTTTGGGTGTTTTGCGTCGAATTTGCCATTGACTTGACAGATGGCGAGGTTAGAGTCTCCCCGCACCTCGAGCCATTGTACGCCCATTGACGTTGCTATCCGAAGTCCGTGCAATAGAGCCTCATACTCGGCTGCATTATTGGAATCGGTGTAGATGATCTGTAGTACATAACGTATATTGTCACCGGTGGAGGATGTAAGAATCACTCCAGCCCCCTGTCCGGCAAGCATCTTGGAGCCGTCGAAGTATGCGCTCAATGTGAGTATGTATGCTATTCCCTGGGGAGCTCAACTTCTGTCCATTCGGTGACAAAGTCAGCCAACACCTAAGATTTAATAGCTCGGCGTGGTTTGTATATAATTTCGAAAGGGAGGATCTCAATAGCCCATTTGGCTATGCAGCCAGTGGCGTCCCTATTGTTAATTATGTTATTCAGCGTTACTTCAGATGCCACCATGACCTAACACTCTTGAAAGTAGTGTCAGAGCTTTTAGGATGCCATGCAGACCGTGTAGGCTATCTTTTGGTAATGCAGATATCTGGATTTGCATGGGTGAGCACCTCTTATACATTGTAGACCGGCTTTTGCACCCGAAACTTGTGACCTTTTGCTTCTCGTTCGATGACGAGAACTACGCTGACCACCTGATTTGTGGCCGAGATGTATAACAACATTGGTTCACCTATGCCGGGCGCTGCTAATATGGGATTGCCAGCCAACAATGTTTCAATTTCTTCCAATATAGCGTTGCTTCATTGGTCCACTTGAAGTTTTTTATCGGCTAAAGGCTGTCATGCAGCCAGCCAATTTTTGGACGTGCTTAAACTCTGTAGGGACCGGTAGCTGGGATAGGGCTTGGATTTTAGTTGAAAAGCCCCAATGTCGGTGTTGAAACCGGCGGATCTCGGGTACACTACTAGGGAAAACCCTAGTAGTAGCGCTTGTTTTGTAGCTAGCAGTAGCGCTTGTACAAGCGCTACCACTAAGGTGCTACAGCTAACTATTAGCAGTAGCGCTAGAATGCCAGCACTACTGCTATACCAAGTTAGCAGTAGCGCTTGCTTTGGGAAAGTGCTACAGATAATTGAAAGTAGTAGTAGCATTCCTTTAGAAAAGCGCTGCTGCTAACTTTTCCTGTATTTTTTAAAATATAGCTTATTTTAGTTGTGGTTTTATAAACAGTACTTTCATCATATGATTTTATGACCATGATTAGTTATTATATATAACAGTGGGTGAAATGAACGTGGAGTAGATTCAAGTGGAGGCAACATGTGGTGCATGTCGAAAGTACTACTAATCCAAACTTGATCTAGTTTGCATTAGTAGTACTTTCGATGTGCATTACATGCTGCCTCCACTTGAATCTATTCCATGTTCAATTCACCTACTGATATATATATAATAACTCATCATGCTCATATAACAACTTAGCATGATGCATCATCGATCATAATAATAAATAACTCATCATTGGTATCATAATAACAAGTCCTACTCATCATCATCGATGATACAACTTCCACTCGATACCACATCATCATCATAGTCATCTAACCAATCCTACTTAGTTGTTCTTAGCACATGATCATGAGTATTAGCTAGGACCTACTACCTTCTCTTAGGTAAAATAGCATAAAACAAGATAGGCCCTGACTCTCCATTCTAGAGAATGGAGATTATCCTGTCTCCAATTCTTGCCCTTCGCCTAATGTTGCTTCCAAGTAGCTCCCTGCGAGTGACCATACATTTTTCCAATCTTTGATTGTCATGTCTTCATTGGTTTTAGAAATCCGATATGACCAAGAGTGATTTGTAGGATGACCTGGCCGTATATTCAGAACATCAAGGCCACCTTTCTGAAACATCAGATGAGGCACACACTCCTGTGGGATTATCTGTTGAAAAACATAGTAATAACTTCGTAGTTAGCAATGTAGTTCCATTTTAGAAGAATTTATGCAAAATATGCACAGATGTCGTAATACTAAAAAATCTTACCATGACATCTCCATGGATGTTAGCATAGTTCAACATGTGCACTAGTGGCACATATTGACCATAATGTGGAGGAGTTTGATGATAGATATTGTATTTCTCTAGATCAGTACAAAATGCGACCAGATGACTTTTCTCCTGATAAGTTAACTCAGAGCCATCCGTGTAGTAGGTTCTATCTACCATCTTCCACATATTCTTTGAAGAACAAAAATAAGCTATCAATGGAAATAAGTTGTCAACTATTTTGAAATAAAGAATATAAATTCCTTAATAACTATGTTTGAGAAACTCACATAGTGGTAGAATTGGAAGCATATCAACAAGGACCCAAATGTCCAAATTGTCTTCCTCGATATCAGGATCACCAAGATCCATGGTGACAAGCATACCCTCTTGAAAATCATACATCTTGCAAAGTGCTTCCCAATCTGGGCAACCAAAATGGGATACGCTCTCAGAATTGTATAGATTTACCTCAAAATCCATACCATGATGGGTCCTTAATGCTAAAGTGCCGACCTTCTACCAAGTGAGGCATGTCGCAGAAACCCCGGTTGTCGCCGCACCAGGAGCACTCCGCGAGACTTTCGTCCGACGACATTTCCTATGTTCATAATTCAAAGATTAAACTTCTAAAATTCAATATATGTACTACAAAAACTAAATTAGATCATTATTATTCGGCACGGGTTGACTATCGGTCCGTCGAGTCTTTTTTTTGAAAACTCTCAGCTCACATGGTGTATATATTCGACCGTTGGTGATGGTCGCTCCTTCCTTCGTCCCCGAGTGCATTAAACCAAAATGTCTAGCACACGGGAACGAAGGAGAAGCGACCCCCATGACAACAGTCGACATTCTTCTTCTCTCATATATGGTGAACACACTCCCTCACTAATTTTTCGACCGTCGGTGATGGTCGTTACTCCTCCTTCCCCTAGTGCCTAACAAAGGTCTAGCACAAGGAGAAGGGGAAACGACCCCCACGACAATAGTCGGGTTTCTTCCTCTCTCATATATGGTGTAGTTTCAAGAAAAAGGGCAAAGGGAAGAAAGGGAACTTCAAGAAGAACGACAAAAAGGTTGTTGCTCAAGAGAAGAAACCCAAGTCTGGACCTAAGCCTGAAACTGAGTGCTTCTACTGCAAAGGGACTGGTCACTGGAAGCGGAACTGCCCCAAGTATTTGGCAGATAAGAAGGATGGCAAAGTGAAAGGTATATTTGATATACATGTTATTGATGCGTACTTAACTAATGCTCGCAGTAGCGCCTGGGTATTTGATACTGGTTCTGTTGCTCATATTTCCAACTCGAAACAGGGGCTACGGATTAAGCGAAGATTGGCTAAGGACGAGGTGACGATGCGCGTAGGAAATGGTTCCAAAGTCGATGTGATCACGGTCGGCACGCTACCTCTACGTCTACCATCGGGATTAGTTTTAGACCTGATTAATTGTTATTTGGTGCCAGCGTTGAGCATGAACATTATATCTGGATCTTGTTTAATGCGAGACGGTTATTCATATAAATCAGAGAATAATGGTTATTCTATTTATATGAGTAATATCTTTTATGGTCATGCACCCCCTGATGAGTGGTCTATTTTTGTTGAATCTCGATAGTAGTGATACACATATTCATAGTGTTGAAGCCAAAAGATTGAAGTTTAATAATGATAGTGCAACTTATTTGTGGCATCTCCATTTGAGTCATATCGGTGTAAAACGCATGAAGAAACTCCATACTGATGGACTTTTGGAATCACTTGATTATGAATCACTTGGTGCTTGTGAACTGTGCCTTATGGGAAAGATGACTAAAACTCTGTTCTCCGGAACAATGGAACGAGCTACTGACTTGTTGGAAATAATACATACCGATGTATGCGGTCCAATGAGTATTGTTGCTCGTGGTGGGTATCGTTATCTTCTTACCTTCACAAATGATTTGAGCAGATATGGTTATATCTACTTAATGAAGCATAAGTCTGAAACATTTGAAAAGTTCAAAGAATTTCAGAGTGAAGTGGAAAATCATCATAACAAGAAAATAAAGTTTCTACGATCTGATCATGGAGGAGAATATTTGAGTTACGAGTTTGGTCTTCATTTGAAACAACATGGGATAGTTTCACAATTAACGCCACCTGGAACACCACAGTGAAATGGTGTGTCCGAACATCATAACCGTACTTTATTAGATATGGTGCGATCTATGATGTCTCTTACTAATTTACCGCTATCGTTTTGGGGTTATGCTCTAGAGACGGCTGCATTCACTTTAAATATGGCACCATCAAAATCCATTGAGATGACGCCTTATGAACTGTGGTTTGGCAAGAAACCAAAGTTGTCGTTTCTTAAAGTTTGGGGCTGCGATGCTTATGTGAAAAAGCTTCAACCTGATAAGCTTGAACCAAATCAGAGAAGTGTGTCTTCATAGGATACCCAAAGGAAACTGTTGGGTACACCTTCTATCACAGATCCAAAGGAAAAATCTTTGTTGCTAAGAATGGATCCTTTCTAGAGAAGGAGTTTCTCTCGAAAGAAGTGAGTGGGAGAAAAGTAGAAATTGATAAGGTAACTGTACATGCTCCCTTATTGGAAAGTAGTTCATGACATAAATCAATTCCTGTGATTCCTACACCAATTAGTGAGGAAGCTAATGATGATGATCATGAAGCTTCAGATCAAGTTGCTACCGAACCTCGTAGGTCTTCCAGAGTAAGATCCGCACCAGAGTGGTACGGTAATCCTGTTCTGGAAGTCATGTTACTAGACCATGATGAACCTACGAACTATGAGGAAGCGATGATGAGCCCAGATTCCGCAAAATGGCTTGAGGCCATGAAATCTGAGATGGGATCCATGTATGAGAACAAAGTGTGGACTTTGGTGGACTTGCCCAATGAGCGGCAAGCCATAGAAAATAAATGGATTGCGCAAAAATTATGGATCATATTTTTGGCAAGAATTTGGCACTATGCATTCTTTTTGGTCCTATTTTTAGGAAAAAAAATTATACATAGACTCAAGCTAAGTATATTAATTTGGTGAACCGTTATGACAACATACGTTATTCCCTTTGTCCATTGGTATGTTACTTGGTGTTATAAGTGAAGCGCTAGAGCAAAAAATGACTAAAACTTATTTGTGGTTCCATCCTACCATGCAACTTATTTGTGGCACTGCCATTTGGGTCATATCGGTGTAAAGCGCATGAAGAAACTCCATACTGATGGACTTTTGGAATCACTTGATTATGAATCACTTGGTGCTTGCGAACCGTGCCTTATGGGAAAGATGACTAAAACTCTGTTCTCCGGAACAATGGAACGAGCTGCTGACTTGTTGGAAATAATACATACCGATGTATGCGGTCCAATGAGTATTGATGCTCGTGGTGGGTATCGTTATCTTCTTACCTTCACAAATGATTTGAGCAGATATGGTTATATCTACTTAATGAAGCATAAGCCTGAAACATTTGAAAAGTTCAAAGAATTTCAAAGTGAAGTGGAAAATCATCATAACAAGAAAAAAAAGTTTCTACGATCTGATCGTGGAGGAGAATATTTGAGTTACGAGTTTGGTCTTCATTTGAAACAACATGGGATAGTTTCACAATTAACGCCACCTGGAACACCACAGCGAAATGGTGTGTCCGAACGTCGTAACCGTACTTTATTAGATATGGTGCGATCTATGATGTCTCTTACTGATTTACCGCTATCGTTTTGGGGTTATGCTCTAGAGACGGCTGCATTCACTTTAAATATGGCACCATCAAAATCCGTTGAGATGACGCCTTATGAACTGTGGTTTGGCAAGAAACCAAAGATGTCATTTCTTAAAGTTTGGGTCTGTGATGCTTATGTGAAAAAGCTTCAACCTGATAAGCTCGAACCCAAATCAGAGAAGTGCGTCTTCATAGGATATCCAAAGGAAACTGTTGCGTACACCTTCTACCACAGACCCGAAGGAAAAATCTTTGTTGCTAAGAATGGATCCTTTCTAGAGAAGGAGTTTCTCTCGAAAGAAGTGAGTGGGAGGAAAGTAGAAATTGATAAGGTAACTGTACATGCTCCCTTATTGGAAAGTAGTTCATGGCATAAATCAATTCCTGTGATTCCTATACCAATTAGTGAGGAAGCTAATGATGATGATCATGAAGCTTCAGATCAAGTTGCTACCGAACCTCGTAGGTCTTCCAGAGTAAGATCCACACTAGAGTGGTACGGTAATCCTGTTCTGGAAGTCATGTTACTAGACCATGATGAACCTACGAACTATGAGGAAGCGATGATGAGCCCAGATTCCGCGAAATGGCTTGAGGCCATGAAATCTGAGATGGGATCCATGTATGAGAACAAAGTGTGGACTTTGGTGGACTTGCCCAATGATCGGCAAGCCATAGAAAATAAATGGATCTTTAAGAAGAAGATCGACGCAGACGGTAATGTTACTGTTTACAAAGCTTGACTTGTTGCGAAAGGTTTTTGACAAGTTCAAGGAGTTGACTACGATGAGACTTTCTCACCCGTAGCGATGCTTAAGTCTGTCCGAATCATGTTAGCAATTGCTGCATTTTATGATTATGAAATTTGGCAAATGGATGTCAAAACTGCATTCTTGAATGGATTTCTGGAAGAAGAGTTGTATATGATGCAACCGGAAGGTTTTGTCGATCCAAAGGGTGCTAACAAAGTGTGCAAGCTCCAGCGATCCATTTATGGACTGGTGCAATCCTCTCGGAGTTGGAGTAAACGTTTTGATAGTGTGATCAAAGCATATGGTTTTATACAGACTTTTGGAGAAGCCTGTATTTACAAGAAAGTGAGTGGGAGCTCTTTAGCATTTCTAATCTTATATGTAGATGACATATTGTTGATTGGAAATGATATAGAATTTCTGGATAGCATAAAGGGATACCTGAAAAAGAGTTTTCTATGAAAGACCTTGGAGAAGCTGCTTGGGCATCAAGATCTATAGATATAAATCAAGACGCTTAATTGGACTTTCACAAAGCACATACTGTCGTGGTTCTAAGTCTGACAATAGAATAGGGGGTAGGTATGGAGAGGCAAGATCCTAGCTATGGAGCAGTTGTACAAACAAGGGATTTACGAGTTCAGGCCCTTCTCGGAGGAAGTAACAGCCCTACGTCTCGGAGCCCGGAGGCGCTCGACTGGATTATGTGTGCGTAGGTTACAGGGGTGCGAACCCTTTACACTGAGGAGGGGGGTGGCTTATATAGTGTCTGCCAGACCCCTCCGGCCCTCAGTTATGCAGGGTTTAAAGTACATAAAGGTTTGGCGTTACTGGAAACGCCCTATATAAAGTGTCATCAAGGCCATAAAGACTACTTAATTACAGACCGTTTGGATGCAGAGTGGCTCTTGATCTCCTGGTGGTCGAGTGAGTCTTCATGGTCGAGTCCTTAGAGTCCGTCGAGTGAAGTCTCTCTTGGTCAACTGGAAGGCAGCTTCTTCTGAGGTTGTCCTTGGGAAGGGTACTTAGGATAGGTACGTGACCCTACCCTAGGTACATGACTTCATCATTAGCCCCCGAATGGGTCGAGGTTTGAGTGAGTAAGGAGTTGATAATCTTTCCGACCTGTTTTTTGTGTTCTGAACATGTCTCATCTTGGACCAATAATCCTTTTTTAACGATGGCAGCAACTTTTCTTTCAGTCGCCTTGATCCATTCCTTTCTTCTGTCGAGTGAACTTTTGAACTTAGTAAACTTCCGAGCGGCGGATCGCAGGAAATCTATCGTCTGACAGATTGATCTGCTGTTAGCGGATTTGGTGGGATCTGAATTTTGGGAAGCGCGCGAAGCGGGGCGGACCGCGGTGCTCGGATGGGATAAGGTGCCGACGCCTCGATTTCCGTGCCGCCTTTTTCGCCACGTATCACGCGTGCATGACTGTTTCGGGATGTGATAGGATTGCCCGGGCCTACTTGTCAGCCACTCGGAAGCGTCCTTATATAAGGTGTCGGGCGAGGGTTTTTGAACAGTGCCTCCTCATCCCCCTCTCTGCCCTCTTCGCCTCCGCCCGCTGTGCCTGCTCTCGCCTCCGCCCATCCACTCCTCGCGTACTTCACTGGCGACAATGGTGAAGGAGAGGACGGCGACCTTGGAGCACGCGAAGAAGGCGACGGTGACGGGGAAAGCGAAGGGAAGAGCGTCCAGTCGGGGCGGATCTTCGTCGAGGTCCCGCCTGCCGCAAGGTTGGGTCCAAGGGGATTGGATCCGCTCGACCATCACCGAGGCGGATCTCAACGACCTGGCCAATGAGGGTCTGATTCCCCACGGGTCAGCAAGGCTTCCGGGGACCGAGTGGCAACCGCAGCCGCAGGAGGGTGAGTGTGTTCTCCTAGCCACCCATGTAGATCGTGGATTCTCTCTGCCGCCGAGTGTTTTCTTCCGAGAGTTTCTGAACTTCTTTGGGGCGCAACTCCACCATTTCACTCCCAATTCCATTGCCTATCTTGCTGCTTTCGTGTCCATGTGCGAGAACTTCCTGGGTTGCCGACCGCACTGGGGTCTCTTTAAGCACATATTCACCTGTCGCTCACAGACGGTGAAAAAGGCGAGTCCGGATGATGAGAGGACTAAGGTTATCCAGACGTGCGGCGGTCTTGGGATTCAATGAGGAGTAAGAGTACTTTTCCGGCCATGACCATTCCTGAGTCGGTTAGAGGATGGCAGTCGACCTAGTTCTACTGCCAAGACTAGTCAACGCCGGGGCAGTCGACTGGTCTCCCTCCGTTCTCCATGGACCGAGTGAACAAACCCTCTTCTCTGAAAGTGCTTCCTGAGGAGAAAGCTCAGGTAAAAATGTTGATGGAGCGCGTAGTCCAGCTCGTTCGGGACGGACTGACGGGTATGGACCTTCTGGAGGTCTTCCTTAGGCGACGCATCCAACCACTTCAGTACCGAGGCCACCCGGTGTGGCTGTACTGTGGTACCGAAGACACCACTCGGGTCCATCCAGAAGCGGTCAGTGACACCACCCTGGAGAGGTGGATGGCCGCCATCATGAGGAATAAGGACAACCCTCGAGGAGCTAGGAGGATCCCACCACTCGACCATTCCTACACACCGGACACGGTATGACCACTTATCTCTGATTGTAATCTTGCTTTATTCATTCTGCTTCATTGCAAATTGGTCGATTGACCATTGTCTTATTTTGTTGTCTGTCAGGCCACCACTGAGTTGTACTCGATACCCAATGGAGCGCAAGCGCCGACTGAGGAGGAGGAAGGAAGTGGGGGCGAAAGCCCGGAGGAGTGGGCCTCGGATGTTGATGACGATGATGAGGGTGATGACTCTGGTGAAGAGGAAGAGGAGGAGGAGGAGGAAGTTGCACCTCCTCGCTCGGAAAGACGCTCAAAGCTTGTCCTTGATCCCGCAACCGAGCGTGGTAAGGGGGTCGCGACCGTCACGCAGTCGACCAAGCGCCCTCGGACAACTTCTCCGGTGCCGACTGAGAAAGCTCTGAAACAATCTCGAGTGGCGCCGTCAAAGCCGGCGAAGGTCTTGCCGAAGATGAAGATGGTGATCCCCACTATCTCAGGGTAATGGTGCTACTTGAGTTTTCCTGTTCCACATGAACTTATTCTTGGTCGACTCATGAATCAACCGACTGACTTCTGGAATTACAGCGCTGCTACTTCCGATACCTCGGCCAGGGCTGAAGATCATGAGATGGAAGACGCTGCCACTTCAAAACCTGGTATGGCTTATATAGTTCCGTCTTCAGTCGATTGGCTCCTTGTCTCTAATTTTGATTCTTCTCTGCAGCTCCATCTAACGTCGTTATTGACCTTCCTGACGACGACGACGAGGAACCACTGAGGCAGAGGAGGAATAGGAAAGCGTCTGCTGGCAAGGCGACTCAGGACGTGCCACCACCCGACGCACTGGTCGTGGAGGGAGACAATGTCACTCGGCCTACCGTATCCTTTGCGGTGCCATTGACGAGTGCTCACCCCTGTCGTCGAGTGCTGCACAGCCTTCACTTTTCTCGACCCACCACGTCCCAGAGGACCAAGCCAGTGCTGCGAAAGAAGCAATACGCCAGGCGGGAGTCATGATGGAGCAAGTGAAGGCTATCCGAGACGCCAGTCAAGCAGCATATGACACCAGTTCAGCTCTTCGGAGTAACGTTCAGGTCAGTTGGTCACCGCCTATTCTGTTAGGATATGATATCTGAAGATCTTTCTCTCTGAAAATTTTAGTATCTGTCATACACCCGCTGGGTGTGTTGATTGAAATTCTGGGTTAATGGTGGCACGCTGAGTGCACCCACTGGGTGTAGTCCCCAAGGCTATGGTGGACTGCTGGCATTCGACCATAGTCTTAATGTCTTAAGCTCTTTCTTTACTCATTTAGGTCGAATGGATTGAGAAACCGGTGGGGGCACGCTGAGTGCACCCACTGGGTGTAGTCCCCGAGACTATGGTCGACTGCTGGCAGTCAACTACAGTCTGAAGAACATCTTCCATTTTTTTTTGTTGGTCGATTGGTCGACTCTAACTGATAAAACTAGTGGGGGCACGCTGAGTGCACCCACTGGGTGTAGTCCCCGAGACTATGGTCGAATGTTTGTATTCGGCCGTAGTCTTAGAAACGTTATGATTTTTCCTTGGTCACTCGGAAGTGAATTGTCTCTGACATCTGTCGATTGGTTCTTCACAGAAATCCTGTGAGCTTGCGGCTCGTTACACTGAGTTGGAGAACAAGCACATCCAGCTCGAGCTTGATCTGAAACTGGTCCAGGAGAACTTAACGAAGGCGAAGGAGGAAGCAAAAGGTATGTTTGGTGAGACCCTCGACGACTGCTCTTGCCTCTCGTCCACTTCAGAGTCTGATCTCACTGTAACTTTGCAGACAAAGTGAGGGATGCCCAGAGGAAGAAAGACCTTGACTTGGCTAAGATGCAAAAAGTGGCTTTAGAGAAGACCAAGCTTGCAGATGAGAAGCTGGCTTCAGTCACCAAGCTTGAAGAAGAAAACACCAATCTGAAAGCTGCTCTTGATGCGGCCAACAAGGAGGTCAGTCGACTGAAGAGTGACAAGATTGCCTTGAGTGACAAGGCTAGTGAGTTGGTGGGAAAGAAGAACAATCTGGAGGCTTATCTGGGAGGACTCGCCAATAAGCTATTCCTCATGCTTGAAGGTAATCTTTTCATATCAACCAGACATTTTAACTGTGATCCTTCCATCCGACTGTTGTCTTGACTCGGTGGTTGTGCTTACAGAGTTTTGCCAGAACTTTGAAGAGGAGACTGGTCGACTGGAACCAAACCTGGATCCCATCAACTCTCCTGTGAAAGATGAAGTCGCCATGAATGTGCTCCGGCTCGAATCTTGCGTTGCTGCTGTCGTCGACTATCTCGCAAGGCTGAAGGTCACAACTTCCCGCGTCGACACAACACTCTGGCCAAGAGAGACGCTCTAGAACGACCTCGAGTCTCTGATGACTCGACTGAACCTGGTCCCAAGTCAAGTGCAGGAGTGGAAGAAGTCTTCTGCCAGGAGTGGTGCGGATGTTGCTCTGTCTCTGGCCCGCGTTCATTGCAAGGAAGCACGAGAGGACAAACTGGCGGCCCTTAGGGTGGCTAATACCAAGAAGCACGATTTCTAGTCTTTCATGGAGACCTTCATTGCCGCTGCCACTCGGATTGCAGATGGAATCGATCTGGATGAGTTTGTTGCACCTTCCAGCCCTCCACAGGAGGGGTAAAAAACTTCTGAGCTTGATACCTTAAATTTGCCTTGGTATGCCGAGTGATTTTTGTAACCGACAAACCTTAATAGGCTTAGCGCCTGAGCACTTTCGGTTCCGTTAGGTGTTATCCGAACTTGGATTGGACGTTAAATATGTTTGCATCTATTTTGAGGCGTCTTTTGCAGGCTAAGGCGAAGCGCCTATTTCAATCGACTTGTTCCTCAACACACTTAGGCGAGCACTGGGCTGCAGCTAAGCCTCCGAGTGGGAGGTTTGCTCTCCACTTGGTAGGATTTTCAAAAACTTAGGTGAGCGCCGGGCTGCAGCTAAGCCCCCGAGTGGGAGGTTTGCTCTCCACTCGGTAGGATTTTCAAAAACTTAGGCGAGCGCTGGGCTGCAGCTAAGCCCCCGAGTGGGAGGTTTGCTCTCCACTCGGTAGGATTTTCAAGAACTTAGGCGAGCGCCGGGCTGCAGCTAAGCCCCCGAGTGGGAGGTTTGCTCTCCACTCGGTAGGATTTTCAAAAACTTAGGCGAGCGCTGGGCTACAGCTAAGCCCACGAGTGGGAGGTTTGCTCTCCATTCGGTAGGATTTCAAAAACTTAGGCGAGCGCTGGGCTGCAGCTAAGCCCCCGAGTGGGAGGTTTGCTCTCCACTCGTCAGGGTTTTCAAAAACTTAGGCGAGCACTGGGCTGTAGCTAAGCCCCCGAGTGGGTGGTTTGCTCTCCACTCGGTAGGATTTTCAAAAACTTAGGCGAGCGCTGGGCTGCAGCTAAGCCCCCGAGTGGGAGGTTTGCTCTCCACTCGGTAGGATTTCATTTAACTTAGGCGAGTACTTGGACTGCAGCTAAGCCCCCGAGTGGAAGGCTGGCTCAGCACTCGGTTGGATTTTATTTAACTTAGGCAAGTACTTGGACTACATCTAAGCCCCCGAGTGAGAGGCTGGCTCCCCACTCGGTAGGATTTCATTTAACTTAGGCGAGTACTTGGACTGCAGCTAAGCCCCCGAGTGAGAGGCTGGCTCACCACTCGGTAGGATTTTATTTAACTTAGGCGAAACGGATTCGCAGCTAAGCCCCCGAGTGGGAGGCTGGCTCACCACTCGGCAATGATTTTTTTTACAAACTTAGGCGAAATGGATTCGCAGCTAAGCCACCCACTGAGGGGAAATTTTATTGAACAAATAAAAGTGATGACAATCATTGGGGAAATTATGATGCTATTATCTTTTTGAAAAATGAACTACATAAGTACTTTTATTACAACTCATCCGAGTGAATACTTAAGTGTAAAAGGGGCGGAGTAACTCCGCGTTCCAAGCTCGGGGCTCGTCGATGTTGTGCTCGACATTGTAAAGACGGTACGCTCCGTTGTGGATAACCTTGGTGATGATGAAGGGACCTTCCCAAGAAGGAGCAAGCTTGTGTGGTTTCTGCTGATCCACTCGGAGAACCAAATCTCCTTCCTGGAAGGCTCGACTCTTCACGTTTCTGGCGTGGAAGCGACGCAAGTCTTGCTGGTAAATGGTCGATCGGATCAGAGCCATCTCCCTTTCTTCCTCTAGAAGGTCGACTGCATCCTGCCATGCTTGTTCTGCTTCAGCTTTGGTATAGAGCTCGACTCGAGGAGCATTGTGAAGCAGGTCACTCGGCAAGACCGCTTCAGCTCCGTAGACCAAGAAGAACGGAGTTCTCCCAGTCGATCGGTTAGGCGTAGTCCTTAACCCCCAAAGCACTGAGGGAAGTTCGTCGACCCATGCTCCAGCCGCATGCTTGAGATCACGCATCAGTCGGGGTTTCAACCCTTTGAGAATCAAGACATTGGCCCGCTCTGCTTGTCCATTCGACTGAGGATGGGCGACTGAAGCATAGTCGACTTGTGTGCCTTGAGATGTGCAGAACGCTCTGAATTCCTCCGAATCGAAGTTTGACCCGTTGTCAGTGATGATGCTGTGCGGGACTCCATATCTATATATCAATTCTCTAATGAAGCTGACAGCAGTACCGGCATCAAGGTTCTTGATGGGTTTAGCCTCAATCCACTTGGTGAACTTGTCAACTGCTACCAGCACATGTGTGAAGCCGCTTCTGCCTGTTCTTAAGGGTCCAACCATATCCAACCCCCATACTGCGAAGGGCCAGACGAGTGGTATGGTCTTCAAAGCTGACGCGGGCTTGTGTGACATATTGGAGTAAAATTGGCATCCCTCACACTTGTCGACTATCTCCTTTGCCATTTCATTCACTCTTGGCCAGTAAAATCCGGCTCCGTATGCTTTGGCCACGATGGTCCGAGAGGACGCGTGATGGCCACAGGTCCCCGAGTGGATGTCGTCAAGGATTATTCGACCTTCTTCTGGCGTTATGCATTTCTGACCAACTCCAGTCGCGCTTTCTCTGTACAGCTGCCCCCTTATCACAGTAAAGGCTTTAGATCGGCGGACGATCTGTCGAGCCTCTTCTTCGTCCTCTGGGAGCTCTTTCCTCAAGATATACGCAATATATGGTATTGTCCAATCGGGAGTGATCACTAAAGCTTCCATGATCAGGTCGACCACTGCTGGAACTTCAACCTCAGTCGGATCTGGGATACTCTTGGGTTGCGGAGCTTCTTCGGTAAAAGGATCTTCTTTGACTAATGGAATATGGATATGCTCTAAGAACACATCACTGGGAATGGCTTCTCTCTTGGAACCTATCTTTGCCAAATCATCAGCCGCTTGATTTTTCAGTCGGGGTATATGATGGAGCTCTAACCCTTCGAATTTCTTTTCAAGCTTCCTCACTGCATTGCAGTATCCAGTCATGGCTGGGCTTCTAACGTCCCACTCCTTCATCACTTGATTGACCACCAAATCTGAGTCGCCATAAACCATAAGGCGACGGACGCCGAGTGAAATGGCCATGCGCAACCCATATAAAAGTGCCTCGAATTCTGCTTCATTGTTGGAGGAATCAAAGTGAATCTGGAGTACATATCTGAGCTTATCCCCTCTAGGTGAATCCAAAACTACCCCAGCACCGGAACCATTTAACATCTTAGAGCCATCAAAGAACATGGTCCAGTACTCCGAGTGAACTGGAGTCGGTTGTTGTTGTTCAATCCACTCGGCAAGGAAATCTGCTATTGCTTGGGACTTAATGGCTTTCTTTGCTTCAAACTTGATATCAAGGGGAAGGAGTTCAATCG
The DNA here is from genome assembly GCA_963921465.1 of Triticum timopheevii. Classification (NCBI taxonomy): domain Eukaryota; kingdom Viridiplantae; phylum Streptophyta; class Magnoliopsida; order Poales; family Poaceae; genus Triticum; species Triticum timopheevii. Next base: position 250,877,055 of record OY997262.1, on the reverse strand, counting down.
CCCATTTTGCCACTCGACCAGTTGCATCTCTGTTGTGCAGAATCTCTGAAAGTGGGGCGTCGCTGACGACTGTAATGGAATGATCAGAGAAATAATGAGCAACCTTCTTCGTGGTCATGTAGATCCAATACACAAGCTTCTGATAATGAGGGTATCTTTGCTTCGATGGAGTCAAAACTTCAGAAAGGTAATACACTGGGCGCTGAACTTTGAAGGCTTTCCCTTCTTCTTCCCGCTCGACCGTAAGCACTGTACTAACGACTTGTCCTGTGGCTGCAATATAAAGCAACATATGCTCTTTGCTGATTGGAGCAGCAAGCACCGGCTGGGTGGAGAGCAGAGCTTTTAGCTCGGCAAACGCTGCATCAGCTTCTGGAGTCCACTCGAACTTGTCTGCCTTCTTCATCAGTCGGTAAAGAGGTAATGCCTTTTCACCGAGACGAGAGATGAATTGACTTAACGTGGCCAAGCATCCAGTAAGCTTCTGGACATCGTGCACCCGCACAGGGCGTTTCATTCGGAGTATAGTGCCAATTTTTTCTGGGTTAGCGTTGATTCCTCGTTCGAAAACGAGAAAACCGAGTAACTTTCCACCAAGAACTCCGAATGTGCACTTTGATGGATTGAGCTTGTTATCATACCTCCTGAGATTGGCAAATGTTTCAGCGAGGTCAGTTAACAGGTCGGAACCCTTTCGTGATTTGATCACAATATCATCCATGTACGCTTCCACGTTCCAACTGATTTGAGTGAGTAAACACTTCTGAATCATCCTCATGAACGTGGCTCCGGCATTCTTGAGGCCGAATGGCATGGTGACATAGTAGAAGCACCCGAATGGAGTGATGAAAGCTGTTTTGATCTCATCGGGTCCATACAGACGGATCTGATAGTATCCGGAATAGGCATCTAGAAAAGACAATCTCTCACATCCCGCAGTCGAGTCGACAATTTGGTCGATGTGAGGGAGAGGAAAATGATCTTTCGGGCAGGCCCGATTGATATGTTTGAAATCAATGCACATGCGAAGTGACTTGTCCTTCTTGGGGACCATGACGACATTGGCGAGCCACTCGGAGTGATATATCTCTCGGATAAACTCTGCTGCCAACAGTTCAGCCACCTCTTCGCCAATGGCCTTTCTCTTCTGGACGGCAGACCGTCGAAGATGTTCTTTGATAGGTTTTTCTTTTGAATCGACTCTAAGGCGATGCTCAGCCAGCCCCCTGGGAACACCCGGCATGTCGGCAGGCTTCCATGCAAAGATGTCCCAGTTCTCACGGAGGAACTGGATGAGCGCTTCTTCCTATTTAGGGTCGAGTGTTGTGGAAATATGAGTCGGAGCTGCGTTGGGGTCAGTCGGGTGAATGTGAACGGGCTTCGTCTCGCCAGACGACTGAAACGCTGATTCTGTGGCAGGCTTCTTGGCCCGCAACAAATCACTCGGATCTGCATTTTTCTTGTATTCTTCTAGCTCTACCACTGTTATCTGGGAATCGGCAATCTTCAAGCCTTTCTGAAAACACTCTTCTGCCTTCTTCCGATTGCCAGTGATAGTGATCACGCCCTTGGGGCCGGGCATCTTCAGTTTGAGGTACATGTAACATGGTCGAGCCATGAACCGTGCGTAAGCTGGTCACCCCAAAATAGTGTGGTAAGCGCTCTGAAAATCCACGACTTCAAATGTCAGCCTCTCTTTGCGGAAATGCTTCGAGTCACCGAACACCACGTCCAGAGCTATTTGGCCGAGTGACTCAGCCTTCTTTCCAGGTATAACTCCATGAAAACTCATGTTGCTGGCGCTTAGTCTGGACATTGGAATGCCCATTCCTTTCAGTGTCTCCGCATACAATATGTTCAATCCGCTACCACCATCCATTAGCACCTTCGTCAGTCGAGTGCCTTCTATGACCGGGTCGACCACCAAAGCTTGCCTCCCAGGGGTGGCTATATGAGTCGGGTGGTCGGACTGGTCGAATGTAATGGGAGTTTGAGACCATCTCAGATAGTTTGGTGTCGCCGGGGCGACCATATTTACCTCACGGTTGATAACCTTCAATCGGCTTTTGCTTTCTACATCAGCAAAGATCATCAGAGTGGAATTAACATGAGGGTATCCTCCATCACTGTCCTTCTTGTCCTCAGCTTTGTCCGACTCCTTTTCCTTGTCCTTGGGTTGTTTTCCTTGGAACTGCTGGATCAAGAGCCGGCACTGGCGAGTGGTATGTTTCGGGTAGATGAAATTACCCTCTTCGTCTTTCTTCGTGTGGATGTGACACGGCAGATCCATCACGTCATTTCCTTCCTTATCTTTCACCTTCTTGGGGTTCCAAGATCCTTTGGGCTTTCCTTTGAATTTGCCCTGAGTCATGGCCAGAGCCTCTCCAGGAGCCGCTGGCTCCGCCTTCCGCTTCTACTTCCGACTGGAGTTTCCTTTCTCTGACTAACTCGGCTTGTACTTGCCACTCCGGAGTCGGTCCTCTTCTTCACCATTGGCGTACTTGGTGGCGATTTCCATCATTCGACTCAGGGTCATATCTCCGGTCTGACCAAACTTCAAACTTAACTCCCTGTTCTTGACACCATCCTTGAAGGCACAGACTGCCTGATGATCAGACACGTTCTCCACCGTATGATGCAAAGTAATCCATCTCTGAATGTAATCTCTCAAGGTTTCATTCGACTTCTGCACGCAAACTTGCAGCTCAGTCAATCCAGCTGGTCGCTTGCAAGTTCCCTCGAATGTCCTGACGAACACTCGGGAAAGATCTTCCCAAGTGTAAATGCTGCTAGGAGCTAACTGATTCAACCACGCCCTGGCCGAACCTTCCAACATGAGTGGTAAATGCTTCATAGCCACCTCATCATTTCCACCGCCAATCTGTACCGTCACTCGGTAGTCTTCAAGCCAGGTTTCAGGCTTGGACTCACCGGTGAACTTACTTACTCCAGTCGCCAACCTGAAGTTGGGGGGAATCACTGCGGCTCTGAAAGCCCTGCTGAAACATTCTGGACCTGAAACATGGACTCGACTGCTAGTGGGCGCATCTCTGTCATGGCCACCTCGATGAGCTCTGTTCCGATCGACCAGACCTTGCACGATGATGGATCGCGCGTCAAAGCCTGGTTCCCTGGGGTCGACCGGAGCTCTTCGTCCAACACTGAGCTGGCGCCTGTCATCTTGCTGTCGATGGGCGTAAGACCCACTTCTTGGGGGAGGAGTGGGCACTCGATGCCAATCATCACGATCGAATCTGTCACCATATTGGTCACGTCGACCTTCGCATCCCTCACGCCGCGGAGGCGATCTTGGACTGTGAGCCGACTGAACTGTATTCCCAGCGACGGATCGACTGTGAATCCTGTTGCGTGACTGTGACACAGCTGAATTCTGATCTCCTGCTGCTCGGAGCAAATCCCGGATCTGCATCAAGCCTCTGCCAGCCTCCGACTGAGAGGGCTGGATTGACTCTGCTATACGGGCCGCAGCTGCTAAATTCTGAATCGGGGTTCAATATACCTGAGTTGGTTGCGGAAAGAGTTGACGTCGACTGGAGTCGGGTACTCATTGCCGCGCGCGTTCGTCGAGTGCTCGCTGGAGGTTCTCTAGTCGAGTGCGTTCAGCCAAGTTGGCCAAACGTGCCTCCTCCAAGGCGCGAGCCTCGGGGCTTTCTCCTGCGATGGGAGTATGCAGGGCATCCATGTTCCGGCGACGAAGATCTTCTCTCTGAAGGGAAGTGAGCGGCTCGGGTTGATATTCCTCATGGGCCTGAGCGGGGTCGCCTCCGCCGTCTATCTCGTCGATGCGAGGGAAACCGGGAGGACTACGAGGCCCATTGACCATCAGAACCTCCGCCGCCGGATCGCTGCTGTCGCACTCGGATGCGGTCTCTATGGAGCCAGTCGACAGATCGAACAGGCCGTAGAGAGATTCATCGGGCTCGATTGCCGCGACTTGGGTGGTGGCCGATTGGCGCGCCACTGCGTGTCTCACCCACCGCTGAAGCCTCGACCGACCAGAGCGCTTGCGCTGGCGGGAGATAGGGAGGAAGGATGACACAGGTGCCGACCGATACGGAGTCGACGGTTGCCGCAACAAGACGCCGCGGACACACGCCCGAAAATGCATCGCACCGCGGACGGGGAGCGCGTCGATGTCAAGTGGAGCTTCCTGGAGCCAAGCGGAGTCGTCGGCGATGAAGGTGAGCGCGCCAAGACGAATCTCGCGGCCCTCGACCAAAACTCCACCTGAAACCATGATGAAAGCAATCGGAACAATTGCAACTTCTCCAAAAATCGCTAAGACACCTGCCCTACAATGGGCGCTAACTGTCGTGGTTCTAAGTCTGACAGTAGAATAGGGGGTAGGTATGGAGAGGCAAGATCCTAGCTATGGAGCAGTTGTACAGACAAGGGATTTACGAGTTCAGGCCCTTCTCGGAGGAAGTAACAGCCCTACGTCTCAGAGCCCGGAGGCGGTCGACTGGATTATGTGTGCGTAGGTTACAGGGGTGCAAACCCTTTACACTGAGGAGGGGGGTGGCTTATATAGTGTCTGCCAGACCCCTCCGGCCCTCAGTTATGCAGGATTTAAAGTACATAAAGGTTTGGCGTTACTGCAAACGCCCTATATAAAGTGTCATCAAGGCCATAAAGACTACTTAATTACAGACCGTTTGGATGCAGAGTGGCTCTTGATCTCCTGGTGGTCGAGTGAGTCTTCATGGTCGAGTCCTTCGAGTCCGTCGAGTGAAGTCTCTCTTTGTCGACTGGAAGGCAGCTTCTTCTGAGGATGTCCTTGGGAAGGGTACTTAGGATAGGTACGTGACCCTACCCTAGGTACATGACTTCATCACATACCTTGATAAAGTTTTGAAGAATTTCAAAATGGATCAGTCAAAGAAAGGGTTCTTGCCTGTGTTACAAGGTGTGAAGTTGAGTCAGACTCAAAGCCCGACCACCATAGAAGATAGAGAGAAAATGAAAGTCATTCCCTATGCTTCAGCCATAGGTTCTATCATGTATGCAATGTTGTGTACCAGACCTGATGTATGCCTTGCTATAAGCATAGCAGGGAGGTACCAAAGTAATCCCGGAGTGGAGCACTGGACAGCGGTCAAGAACATCCTGAAATACCTGAAAAGGACTAAGGATATGTTTCTCGTTTATGGAGGTGAAAAAGAGCTCGTCGTAAATGGTTACGTCGATGCAAGCTTTGACACTGATACGGATGACTCTAAGTCGCAAACCAAATACGGATTTTTATTGAATGGAGGAGCTGTCAGTTGGTGCAGTTCCAAGCAGAGCGTTGTGGCGGGATCTACATGTGAAGCAGAGTACATTGCTGCTTCGGAAGCAGCGAATGAAGGAGTTTGGATGAAGGAGTTCATATCTGATCTAGGTGTCATACCTAGTGCATCGGGTCCAATGAAAATCTTTTGTGACAATACTGGTGCAATTGCCTTGGCAAAGGAATCCAGATTTCACAAGAGAACCAAGCACATCAAGAGACGCTTCAATTCCATCCGTCATCAAGTGTCAGAAGGGGACATAGATATTTGCAAGATATACACGGATTTGAATGTTGCAGACCCGTTGACTAAGCCTCTTCCACGAGCAAAACATGATCAGCACCAAAGCTCCATGGGTGTTAGAATCATTACTATGTAATCTAGATTATTGACTCTAGTGCAAGTGGGAGACTGAAGGAAATATGCCTAGAGGCAATAACAAAGTTATTATTTATTTCCTTATTTCATGATAAATGTTTATTATTCATTCTAGAATTTTATTAACCGGAAACTTAGTACATGTGTGAATACATAGACAAAACATAGTGTCCCTAGTATGCCTCTACTTGACTAGCTCGTTAATCAAAGATGGTTATGTTTCCTAACCATAGACATGTGTTGTCATTTGATGAACGGGATAACATCATTAGGAGAATGATGTGATGGACATGACCCATCCGTTAGCTTAGCATTATGATCGTTACAATTTCATCGCTACTGCTCTCTTCATGGCCTATACATGTTCCTCGGACTATGAGATTATGCAACTCCCGAATACCGGAGGAACACTTTGTGTGCTACCAAACGTCACAATGTAAATGGGTGATTATAAAGGTGCTCTACAGGTGTCTCCGAAGGAGTTTGTTGGGTTGGCATATATCGAGATTAGGATTTGTCACTCCGTGTTTCGGAGAGGTATCTCTGGGCCCTCTCGGTAATACTCATCACTATAAGCCTTGCAAGCATTGTGACTAATGAGTTAGTTGCAGGATGAAGTATTATGAAATGAGTAAAGAGACTTGCCGGTAACGAGATTGAACTAGGTATGATGATACTGACGATCGAATCTCGGGCAAGTAACATACCGATGACAAAGGGAACAACGTATGTTGTTATGCGGTTTGACCGATAAAGATCTTCGTAGAATATGTAGGAGCCAATATGAGCATCCAGGTTCCACTATTGGTTATTGACCGGAGATGTGTCTCGGTCATGTCTACATAGTTCTTGAACACATAGGGTCCGCATGCTTAACGTTCAATGACGATTTGTATTATGAGTTATGTGATTCGATTACCGTAGTTTGTTCGTAGTACCGGATGAGATCACGAACGTGACGAGGAGTCTCAAAATAGTCGAGATGTAAAGATCGATATATTGGAAGGCTATATTTGGACATCGGAAAGGTTCCGAGTGATTCGGGTATTTTTCAGAGAACTGGAGAGTTACGGGAATTCGCCGGGGGAAGTAATGGGTCTTAATGGGCCATACGGAAAAGGAGAGAAGGGCCTAAAGGGGTGGCCGCACGCTCCCCTATGGGCTGGTAAGAATTGGACTAGGAGGGGGCGGCGCCCCCTGATGAAGTCATGTACCTAGGGCAGGGTCACGTACCTATCCTAAGTACCCTTCCCAAGGACATCCTCAGAAGAAGCTGCCTTCCAGTCGACCAAGAGAGACTTCACTCGACGGACTCGAAGGACTCGACCATGAAGACTCACTCGACCACCAGGAGATCAAGAGCCACTCTGCATCCAAACGGTCTGTAATTAAGTAGTCTTTATGGCCTTGATGACACTTTATATAGGGCGTTTCCAGTAACGCCAAACCTTTATGTACTTTAAACCCTGCATAACTGAGGGCCGGAGGGGTCTGGCAGACACTATATAAGCCACCCCCCTCCTCAGTGTAAAGGGTTCGCACCCCTGTAACCTACGCACACATAATCCAGTCGACCGCCTCCGGGCTCCGAGACGTAGGGCTGTTACTCCCTCCAAGAAGGGCATGAACTCGTAAATCCCTTGTCTGTACAACTGCTCCATAGCTAGGATCTTGCCTCTCCATACCTACCCCCTATTCTACTGTCAGACTTAGAACCACGACAGTTGGCGCCCACCGTGGGGCAGGTGTCTTAGCGATTTTTGGAGAAGTTGCAATTGTTCCGATTGCTTTCATCATGGTTTCAGGTGGAGTTTTGGTCGAGGGCCGCAAGATCCGTCTTGGCGTGCTCACCTTCATCGCCGACGACTCCGCTTGGCTCCAGGAAGCTCCACTCGACATCGATGCGCTCCCCGTCCGCGGTGCGACGCATTTTCGGGCATGTGTCCGCGGCATCTTGTTGCGGCAACCATCGACTCCATATCGGTCGGCACCCGTGTCATCCTCCCTCCCTGTCTCCCGCCAGCGCAAGCGCTCTGGTCGGTCGAGGCTTCAGCGGTGGGTGAGACACGCAGTGGCGCGCCAATCGGCCACCACGCAAGTCACGGCAATCGAGCCCGACGAATCTCTCTACGGCCTGTTCGATCTGTCGACTGGCTCCGTAGAGACTGCATTCGAGTGCGACAGCACCGATCCGGCGGCGGAGGTTCTGATGGTCAATGGGCCTCGTAGTCCTCCCGGTTTCCCTCGCACCGACGAGATAGACGGCGGAGGCGACCCCGCTCAGGCCCACGAGGAATATCAACCCGAGCCGCTCACTTCCCTTCAGAGAGAAGATCTTCGTCGCCGGAACATGGATGCCCTGCATACTCCCATCGTAGGAGAAACCCCGGAGGCTCGTGCCTTGGAGGAGTCACGTTTGGCCAACTTGGCTGAACGCACTCGATTGGAGAACCTCCAGCGAGCACTCGACGAACACGCGCGGCAACGAGTACCCGACGCCAGTCGACGTCAACTCTTTCCGCAACCAACTCAGGTATATCGAACCCCGATTCAGAATTTAGCAGCTGCGGCCCGTATAGCAGAGTCAATCCAACCCTCTCAGTCGGAGGCTGGCAGAGGCTTGATGCAGATCAGGGATTTGCTCCGAGCAGCAAGAGATCAGAATTCAGCTGTGTCACAGTCACGCAACAGGATTCACAGTCGATCCATCCTTGCGAATACAGTTCAGTTGGCTCACAGCCCAAGATCGTCTCCGTGGCGTGAGGGACGCGAAGGTCGACGTGACCAATATGGTGACCGATTCGATCGTGATGATAGGCGTCGAGTGCCCACTCCTCCCCCAAGAAGTGGGTCTTACGCCCATCAACAGCAAGATGACAGGCGCCAGCTCAGTGTTGGACGAAGAGCTCCGGTCGACCCCAGGGAACCAGGCTTTGACGCGCAATCCATCATCATGCAAGGTCTGGTCGATCGGAACAGAGCTCATCGAGGTGGCCATGACAGAGATGCGCCCACTAGCAGCCGAGTCCATGTTTCAGGTCCAGAATGTTTCTGCAGGGCAATCAGAGCCGCAGTGATTCCCCCCAACTTCAGGTTGGTGACTGGAATAAGTAAGTTCACCGGTGAGTCCAAGCCTGAAACCTGGCTTGAAGACTACCAAGTGGCGGTACAGATTGGCGGCGGAAATGATGAGGTGGCTATGAAGCTTTACCACTCATGTTGGAAGGTTCGGCCAGGGCGTGGTTGAATCAGTTAGCTCCTAGCAGCATTTACACTTGGGAAAATCTTTCCCGAGTGTTCGTTAGGACATTCGAGGGAACTTGCAAGCGACCAGCTGGATTGACAGAGCTGCAAGTTTGCGTGCAGAAGTCGAATGAAACCTTGAGAGATCACATTCAGAGATGGATTACTTTGCATCATACGGTGGAGAACGTGTCTGATCATCAGGCAGTCTGTGCCTTCAAGGATGGTGTCAAGAACAGGGAGTTAAGTTTGAAGTTTGGTCAGACCGGAGATATGACCCTGAGTCGAATGATGGAAATCGCCACCAAGTACGCCAATGGTGAAGAAGAGGACCGACTCCGGAGTGGCAAGTACAAGCCGAGTTAGTCGGAGAAAGGAAACTCCAGTCGGAAGCAGAAGCGGAAGGCGGAGCCAGCGGCTCCTGGAGAGGCTCTGGCCATGACTCAGGGCAAATTCAAAGGAAAGCCCAAAGGATCTTGGAACCCCAAGAAGGTGAAAGATAAGGAAGGAAATGACGTGATGGATCTGCCGTGTCACATCCACACGAAGAAAGACGAAGAGGGTAATTTCATCTACCCGAAACATACCACTCGCCAGTGCCGGCTCTTGATCCAGCAGTTCCAAGGAAAACAGCCCAAGGACAAGGAAAAGGAGTCGGACAAAGCTGAAGACAAGGAGGACAGTGATGGAGGATACCCTCATGTTAATTCCACTCTGATGATCTTTGCTGATCAAGAAAGCAAAAGCCGATTGAAGGTTATCAACCGTGAGGTAAATATGGTCGCCCCGGCGACACCAAACTATCTGAGATGGTCTCAAACTCCCATTACATTCGACCAGTCCGATCACCCGACTCATATAGCCACCCCTGGGAGGCAAGCTTTGGTGGTCGACCCGGTCGTTGAAGGCACTCGACTGACGAAGGTGCTAATGGATGGTGGTAGCGGACTGAACATATTGTATGCGGAGACACTGAAAGGAATGGGCATTCCGATGTCCAGACTAAGCGCCAGCAACATGAGTTTTCATGGAGTTATACCTGGAAAGAAGGCTGAGTCTCTCGGCCAAATAGCTCTAGACGTGGTGTTCGGTGACTCGAAGCATTTCCGCAAAGAGAGGCTGACATTTGAAGTCGTGGATTTTCAGAGCGCTTACCACGCTATTTTGGGGCGACCAGCTTACGCACGGTTCATGGCTCGACCATGTTACGTGTACCTCAAACTGAAGATGCCCGGCCCCAAGGGCGTGATCACTATCACTAGCAATCGGAAGAAGGCCGAAGAGTGTTTTCAAAAAGGCTCAAAGATTGCCGATTCCCAGATAACAGTGGTAGAGCTAGGAGAATACAAGAAAAATGCAGATCCGAGTGATTTGTTGCGGGCCAAGAAGCCTGCCACAGAATCAGCGTTTCAGTCGTCTGGCGAGACAAAGCCCGTTCACATTCACCCGACTGGCCCCAACGCAGCTCCGACTCATATTTCCACAACACTCGACCCTAAATAGGAAGAAGCGCTCATCCAGTTCCTCCGTGAGAACTGGGACATCTTTGCATGGAAGCCTGCTGACATGCCGGGTGTTCCCAGGGGGCTGGCTGAGCATCGCCTTAGAGTCGATTCAAAAGCAAAACCTGTCAAAGAACATCTTCGACGGTCCGTCGTCACGAAGAGAAAGGCCATTGGCGAAGAGGTGGCTCGACTGTTGGCAGCAAAGTTTATCCGAGAGATATATCACTCTGAGTAGCTCGCCAATGTCGTCATGGTCCCCAAGAAGGACAAGTCACTTCGCATGTGCATTGATTTCAAACATATCAATCGGGCCTGCCCGAAAGATCATTTTCCTCTCCCTCGCATCGACCAAATTGTCGACTCGACTGCGGGATGTGAGAGATTGTCTTTTCTAGACGCTTATTCCGGATACCATCAGATCCGTCTGTATGGACCCGATGAGATCAAAACAGCTTTCATCACTCCATTCGGGTGCTTCTGCTATGTCACCATGCCATTCGGCCTCAAGAATGCCAGAGCCACGTTCATGAGGATGATTCAGAAGTGTTTACTCACTCAAATCAGTCGGAACGTGGAAGCATACATGGATGATATTGTGGTCAAATCGCGAAAGGGTTCCGACCAGTTAACTGACCTCGCTGAAACATTTGCCAATCTCAGGAGGTATGATATCAAGCTCAATCCATCAAAGTGCACATTCGGAGTTCCTGGTGGAAAGTTACTCGGTTTTCTCGTTTCCGAACGAGGAATCAACGCTAACCCAGAAAAAATTGGCACTATACTCCGAATGAAACGCCCTGTGCGGGTGCACGATGTCCAGAAGCTTACTGGATGCTTGGCCGTGTTAAGTCAATTCACCTCTCGTCTCGGTGAAAAGGCATTGCCTCTTTACCGACTGATGAAGAAGGCAGACAAGTTCGAGTGGACTCCAGAAGCTGATGCAGCGTTTGCCGAGCTAAAAGCTCTGCTCTCCACCCAGCCAGTGCTTGCTGCTCCAATCAGCAAAGAGCCTCTGTTGCTTTATATTGCAGCCACAGGACAAGTCGTCAGTACAGTGCTTACGGTCGAGCGGGAAGAAGAAGGGAAAGCCTTCAAGGTTCAGCGCCCAGTGTATTACCTTTCTGAAGTTTTGACTCCATCGAAGCAAAGATATCCTCATTATTAGAAGCTTGTGTATGGGATCTACATGACCACGAAGAAGGTTGCTCATTATTTCTCTGATCATTCCATTACAGTCGTCAGCGACGCCCCACTTTCAGAGATTCTGCACAACAGAGATGCAACTGGTCGAGTGGCGAAATAGGCGATTGAACTCCCTCCCCTTGATATCAAGTTTGAGGCAAAGAAAGCCATTAAGTCCCAAGCAATAGCAGATTTCCTTGCCGAGTGGATTGAACAACAGCAGCCGACTCAAGTTCACTCGGAGCATTGGACCATGTTCTTTGATGGCTCTAAGATGTTAAATGGTTCCGGTGCTAGGGTAGTTTTGGTTTCCCCCAGAGGGGATAAGCTCAGATATGTACTCCAGATTCACTTTGATTCCTCCAACAATGAAGCAGAATTCGAGGCACTTTTATATGGGTTGCGCATGGCCATTTCACTCGGCGTCCGTTGCCTTATGGTTTATGGCGACTCAGATTTGGTGGTCAATCAAGTGATGAAGGAGTGGGACGTTAGAAGCCCCTCCATGACTAGATACTGCAATGCAGTGAGGAAGCTTGAAAAGAAATTCGAAGGGTTAGAGCTGCATCATATACCCCGACTGAAAAATCAAGCGGCTGATGATTTGGCAAAGATAGGTTCCAAGAGAGAAGCCATTCCCAGTGATGTGTTCTTAGAGCATATCCATATTCCATCAGTCAAAGAAGATCCTTTTACCGAAGAAGCTCCGCAGCCCAAGAGTATCACAGATCCGACTGAGGTTGAAGTTCCAGCAGTGGTCGACCTGATCATGGAAGCTTTAGTGATCACTCCCGATTGGACAATACCATATATTGCGTATATCTTGAGGAAAGAGCTCCCGGAGGACGAAGAAGAGGCTCGACAGATCGTCCGCCGATCTAAAGCCTTTACCGTGATAAGGGGGCAGCTGTACAGAGAAAGCGCGACTGGAGTTGGTCAGAAATGCATAACGCCAGAAGAAGGTCGAATAATCCTTGACGACATCCACTCGGGGACCTGTGGCCATCATGCGTCCTCTTGGACCATCGTGGCCAAAGCATACGGAGCCGGATTTTACTGGCCAAGAGCGAATGAAATGGCAAAGGAGATAGTCGACAAGTGTGAGGGATGCCAATTTTACTCCAATATGTCACACAAGCCCGCGTCAGCTTTGAAGACCATACCACTCGTCTGGCCCTTCGCGGTATGGGGGTTGGATATGGTTGGACCCTTAAGAACAGGCAGAAGCGGCTTCACACATGTGCTGGTAGCAGTCGACAAGTTCACCAAGTGGATTGAGGCTAAACCCATCAAGAACCTTGATGCCGGTACTGTTGTCAGCTTCATCAGAGAATTGATGTATAGATATGGAGTCCCGCACAGCATCATCACTGACAACGGGTCAAACTTCGATTCGGAGGAATTCAGAGCGTTCTGCACATCTCAAGGCACACGAGTCGACTATGCTTCAGTCGCCCATCCTCAGTCGAATGAACAAGCAGAGCGGGCCAATGGCTTGATTCTCAAAGGGTTGAAACCCCGACTGATGCGTGATCTCAAGCATGCTGCTGGAGCATGGGTCGACGAACTTCCCTCAGTGCTTTGGGGGTTAAGGACTACGCCTAACCGATCGACTGGGAGAACTCCGTTCTTCTTGGTCTACGGAGCTGAAGCGGTCTTGCCGAGTGACCTGCTTCACAATGCTCCTCGAGTCGAGCTCTACGCCGAAGCTAAAGCAGAACAAGCACGGCAGGATGCAGTCGACCTTCTAGAGGAAGAAAGGGAGATGGCTCTGATCCGATCGACCATCTACCAGCAAGACTTGCGTCGCTTCCACGCCAGAAACGTGAAGAGTCGAGCCTTCTAGGAAGGAGATTTGGTTCTCCGAGTGGATCAGCAGAAACCACACAAGCTTGCTCCTTCTTGGGAAGGTCCCTTCATTGTCACCAAGGTTCTCCACAACGGAGCGTATCGTCTTTATAACGTCGAGCACAACATCGACGAGCCCCGAGCTTGGAACGCGAAGTTACTCCGCCCCTTTTACACTTAAGTATTCACTCGGATGAGTTGTAATAAAAGTACTTCTGTAGTTCATTTTTCAAAAAGATAATAGCGTCATAATTTCCCCAATGATTGTCGTCACTTTTATTTGTTCAATAAAATTTCCCCTCAGTGGGTGGCTTAGCTGCGAATCCGTTTCTCCTAAGTTTGTAAAAAAAATCCTTGCTGAGTGGTGAGCCAGCCTCCCACTCGGGGGCTTAGCTGCGAATCCGTTTCGCCTAAGTTAAATAAAATCCTATCGAGTGGTGAGCCAGCCTCTCACTCGGGGGCTTAGCTGCAGTCCAAGTACTCGCCTAAGTTAAATGAAATCCTACCAAGTGGGGAGCTAGCCTCTCACTCAGGGGCTTAGCTGCAGTCCAAGTACTCGCCTAAGATAAATAAAATCCTACCGAGTGGTGAGCCAGCCTCCCACTCGGGGGCTTAGCTGCAGTCCAAGTACTCGCCTAAGTTAAATGAAATCCTACCGAGTGGAGAGCAAACCTCCCACTCGGGGGCTTAGCTGCAGCCCAGCGCTCGCCTAAGTTTTTGAAAACCCTACCGAGTGGAGAGCAAACCTCCCACTCGGGGGCTTAGCTGCAGCCCAGCGCTCGCCTAAGTTTTTGAAAATCCTACCGAGTCGAGAGCAAACCACCCACTCGGGGGCTTAGCTGCCGCCCAGTGCTCGCCTAAGTTTTTGAAAACCCTACCGAGTGGAGAGCAAACCTCCCACTCGGGGGCTTAGCTGCAGCCCAGCGCTCGCCTAAGTTTTTGAAATCCTACCGAGTGGAGAGCAAACCTCCCACTCGGGGGCTTAGCTGCAGCCCAGCGCTCGCCTAAGTTTATGAAAATCCTACCGAGTGGAGAGCAAACCTCCCACTCAGGGGCTTAGCTGCAGCCCGGCGCTCGCCTAAGTTTTTGAAAATCCTACCGAGTGGAGAGCAAACCTCCCACTCGGGGGCTTAGCTGCAGCCCAGCGCTCGCCTAAGTTTTTGAAAATCCTACCGAGTGGAGAGCAAATCTCCCACTCGGGGGCTTAGCTGCAGCCCAGCGCTCTCCTAAGTTTTTGAAAATCCTACCGAGTGGAGAGCAAACCACCCACTCGGGGGCTTAGCTGCAGCCCAGCGCTCACCTAAGTTTTTGAAAACCCTACCGAGTGGAGAGCAAACCACCCACTCGGGTGCTTAGCTGTAGCCCAGTGCTCACCTAAGTTTTTGAAAACCCTACCGAGTGGAGAGCAAACCTCCCACTCGGGGGCTTAGCTGCAGCCCAACGCTCGCCTAAGTTTTTGAAAATCCTACCGAGTGGAGAGCAAACCTCCCACTCGGGGGCTTAGCTGCAGCCCGGCGCTCGCCTAAGTTTTTGAAAATCCTACCGAGTGTAGAGCAAACCTCCCACTCGGAGGCTTGGCTGCAGCCCAGTGCTCGCCTAAGTGTGTTGAGGAACAAGTCGATTGAAATAGGCGCTTCGCCTTAGCCTACAAAAGACGCCTCAAAACAGATGCAAACATATTTAACGTCGAATCCAAGTTCGGATAACACCTAACGGAACCGAAAGTGCTCAGGCGCTAAGCCTGTTAAGGTTTGTCGGTTACAAAAATCACTCGGCATACCGAGGCAAATTTAAGGTATCAAGCTCAGAAGTTTTTTACCCCTCCACTGGAGGGCTGGAAGGTGCAACAAACTCATCCAGATCGATTCCATCTGCAATCCGAGTGGCAGCGGCGATGAAGGTCTCCATGAAAGACCGGAAATCGTGCTTCTTGGTATTAGCCACCCTAAGGGCCGCAAGTTTGTCCTCTCGTGCTTCCTTGCAATGAACGCGGGCCAGAGACAGAGCAACATCCGCACCACACCTGGCAGAAGACTTCTTCCACTCCTGCACTCGACTTGGGACCTGGTTCAATCGAGTCATCGGAGACTTGAGGTCGTTCTGGAGCGTCTCTCTTGGCCAGAGTGTTGTGTCGATGCGGGAAGTTGCAACCTTCAGCCTTGCGAGATAGTCGACGACAGCAGCAACGCGAGATTCGAGCCGGAGCACATTCATGGCGACTTCATCTTTCACAGGAGAGTTGATGGGATCCAGGTTTGGTTCCAGTCGACCAGTCTCCTCTTCAAAGTTCTGGCAAAACTCTGTAAGCACAACCACCGAGTCAAGACAACAGTCGGATGGAAGGATCATAGTTAAAATGTCTGGTTGATATGGAAAGATTACCTTCAAGCATGAGGAATAGCTTATTGGCGAGTCCTCCCAGATAAGCCTCCAGATCGTTCTTCTTTCCCACCAACTCACTAGCCTTGTCACTCAGGGCAATCTTGTCACTCTTCAGTCGACTGACCTCCTTGCTGGCCGCATCAAGAGCAGCTTTCATATTAGTGTTTTCTTCTTCAAGCTTGGTGACTGAAGCCAGCTTCTCATCTGCAAGCTTGGTCTTCTCTAAAGCCGCTTTTTGCATCTCAGCCAAGTCAAGGTCTTTCTTCCTCTGGGCATCCCTCACTTTGTCTGCAAAGTTACAGTGAGATCAGACTCTGAAGCGGACGAGAGGCAAGAGCAGTCGTCGAGGGTCTCACCAAACATACCTTTTGCTTCCTCCTTCGCCTTCGTTAAGTTCTCCTGGACCAGTTTCAGATCAAGCTCGAGCTGGATGTGCTTGTTCTCCAACTCAGTGTAACGAGCCGCAAGCTCACGGGATTTCTGTGAAGAACCAATCGACAGATGTCAGAGACAATTCACTTCCGAGTGACCAAGGAAAAATCATAACATTTCTAAGACTACGGCCTAATACAAACATTCAACCATAGTCTCGGGGACTACACCCAGTGGGTGCACTCAGCGTGCCCCCACTAGTTTTATCAGTTAGAGTCGACCAGTCGACCAGCAAAAAAAACGGAAGATGTTCTTCAGACTGTAGTTGACTGCCAGCAGTCGACCACAGTCTCGGGGACTACACCCAGTGGGTGCACTCAGCGTGCCCCCACCGGTTTCTCAATCCATTCGACCTAAACGAGTAAAGAAAGAGCTTAAGACATTAAGACTATGGTCGACTGCCAGCAGTCCACCATAGCCTTGGGGACTACACCTAGTGGGTGCACTCAGCGTGCCCCCACTAACCCAGAATTTCAATCAACACACCCAGCGGGTGTATGACAAATACTAAAATTTTCAGAGAGAAAGATCTTCAGATATCATATCCTAACAGAACAGGCGGTGACCGACTGACCTGAACGTTACTCTGAAGAGTTGAACTGGCGTCATATGCTGCTTGACTGGCGTCTCGGAGTGCCTTCACTTGCTCCATCATGACTCCCGCCTGGCGTATTGCTTCTTTCGCAGCACTGGCTTGGTCCTCTGGGACGTGGTGGGTCGAGAAAAGTGAAGGCTGTGCAGCACTCGACGACGAGGGGCGAGCACTCGTCAACGGCATCGCAAAGGATACGGTAGGCCGAGTGACATTGTCTCCCTCCACGACCAGTGTCTCGGGTGCTGGCACGTCCTGAGTCGCCTTGTAGCAGACGCTTTCCTGTTCCTCCTCTGCCTCAGTGGTTCCTCATCGTCGTCGTCGGGAAGGTCAATAACGACGTTAGATAGAGCTGCAGAAAAGAATCAAAATTAGAGACAAGGAGCCAATCGACTGAAGACAGAACTATAAAAGTCATACCAGGTTTTGAAGTGGCAGCGTCTTCCATCTCATGATCTTCAGCCCTGGCCGAGGTATCATAAGTAGCAGCGCTGCAATTCCAGAAGTCAGTCGATTGATTCATGAGTCAACCAAGAATAAGTTCATGTGGAACAGGAAAACTCAAGTAGCACCATTACCCTGAGATAGTGGGGATCACCATCTTCATCTTCGGCAAGACCTTCGCCGGCTTTGACGGCGCCACTCGAGATTGTTTTAGAGCTTTCTCAGTCGGCACCGGAGAAGTTGTCCGAGGGCGCTTGGTCGACTGCGTGACGGTCGCGACCCCCTTACCACGCTCGGTTGCGGGATCATGGACAAGCTTCGAGCGTCTTTCCGAGCGAGGAGGTGCAACTTCCTCCTCCTCCTCCTCCTCTTCCTCCTCACCAGAGTCATCACCCTCATCATCGTCATCAGCATCCGAGTCCCACTCCTCCGGGCTTTCGCCCCCACTTCCTTCCTCCTCCTCAGTCGGCGCTTGCGCTCCATTGGGCATCGAGTACAACTCAGTGGTGGCCTGACAGACAACAAAATAAGACAAAGGTCAATCGACCAATTTGCAATGAAGCAGAATGGATAAAGCAAGATTACAATCGGAGATAAGTGGTCATACCGTGTCCGGTGTGTAGGAATGGTCGAGTGGTGGGATCCTCCTAGCTCCTCGAGGGTTGTCCTTATTCCCCGTGATGGCGGCCATCCACCTCTCCAGGGTGGCATCGCTGACCGCTTCTGGATGGACCCGAGTGGTGTCTTCGGTACCACAGTACATCCACATCGGGTGGCCTCGGTACTGAAGTGGTTGGATGCGTCACCTAAGGAAGACCTCCAGAAGGTCCATACCCGTCACTCCATCCCGAACGAGCTGGACTACGCGCTCCATCAACATTTTTACCTGAGCTTTCTCCTCAGGAAGCACTTTCAGAGAAGAGGGTTTGTTCACTCGGTCCATGGAGAACGGAGGGAGACCAGTCGACTGCCCCGGCGTCGACTGGTCTTGGCAGTAGAACCAGGTCGACTGCCATCCTATAACCGACTCAGGAAGGGTCATGGCCGGAAAAGTACTCTTACTCCTCACCTGAATCCCAAGACCGCCGCACGTCTGGATAACCTTAGTCCTCTCATCATCCGGACTCGCCTTTTTCACCGTCTGTGAGCGACAGGTGAATATGTGCTTAAA
Organism: Triticum timopheevii; assembly: GCA_963921465.1. NCBI lineage: Eukaryota > Viridiplantae > Streptophyta > Magnoliopsida > Poales > Poaceae > Triticum > Triticum timopheevii. Next base: position 250,858,587 of record OY997262.1, on the reverse strand, counting down.
GAGACCCCAGTGCGGTCGGCAACCCAGGAAGTTCTCGCACATGGACATGAAAGCAACAAGATAGGCAATGGAATTGGGAGTGAAATGGTGGAGTTGCGCCCCAAAGAAGTTCAGAAACCCTCGGAAGAAAACACTCGGCGGCAGAGAGAATCCACGATCTACATGGGTGGCTAGGAGAACGCACTCACCCTCCTGCGGCTGCGGTTGCCACTCGGTCCCCGGAAGCCTTGCTGACCCGTGGGGAATCAGACCCTCATTGGCCAGGTCGTTGAGATCCGCCTCGGTGATGGTCGAGCGGATCCAATCCCCTTGGACCCAACCTTGCGGCAGGCGGGACCTCGACGAAGATCCGCCCCGACTAGACGCTCTTCCCTTCGCTTTCCCCGTCACCGTCGCCTTCTTCGCGTGCTCCAAGGTCGCCGTCCTCTCCTTCACCATTGTCGCCAGCGAAGTACGCGAGGAGTGGATGGGCGGAGGCGAGAGCAGGCACAGCGGGCGGAGGCGAAGAGGGCAGAGAGGGGGATGAGGAGGCACTGTTCAAAACCCTCGCCCGGCACCTTATATAAGGACGCTTCCGAGTGGCTGACAAGTAGGCCCGGGCAGTCCTGTCACATCCCGAAACAGTCGCGCACGTGTGATATGTGGCAAAAAAGGCGGCACGGAAATTGAGGCGTCTATGCCTTATCCCATCCGAGCACCGCGGTCCGCCCCGCTTCGCGCGCTTCCCAAAATTCGGATCCCACAATATCCGCTAACAGCAGATCAATCTGTCAGATGGTAGATTTCCTGCGATCCGCCGCTCGGAAGTTTACTAAATTCAAAAGTTCACTCAACAGAAGAAAGGAATGGATCAAGGCGACTGAAAGAAAAGTTGTTGCCATTGTTAAAAAAGGATTATTGGTCCAATATGAGACATGTTCAGAACACAAAAAACAGGTCGGAAAGATTATCAACTCCTTCCTCACTCAAACCTCGATCCATTCGGGGGCTAATGATGAAGTCATGTACCTAGGGTAGGGTCACGTACCTAGCCTAAGTACCCTTCCCAAGGACATCCTCAGAAGAAGCTGCCTTCCAGTCGACCAAGAGAGACTTCACTCGACGGACTCGAAGGACTCGACCATGAAGACTTACTCGACCACCAGGAGATCAAGAGCCACTCTACATCCAAACGGTCTGTAATTAAGTAGTCTTTATGGCCTTGATGACACTTTATATAGGGCGTTTCCAGTAACGCCAAACCTTTATGTACTTTAAACCCTGCATAACTGAGGGACGGAGGGGTCTGGCAGACACTATATAAGCCACCCCCCTCCTCAGTGGAAAGGGTTCGCACCCCTGTAACCTACGCACACATAATCCGGTCGACCGCCTCCGAGCTCCGAGACGTAGGGCTGTTACTTCCTCCGAGAAGGGCCTGAACTCGTAAATTCCTTGTCTGTACAACTGCTCCATAGCTAGGATCTTGCCTCTCCATACCTACCCCCTATTCTACTGTCAGACTTAGAACCACGACACCCCCTTCTTCCTTCTCCCCTCTTCCTCCTTCCCTCCTTCTCCTACTAAGAATAGGAAAGAGGAGGGGAATCCTACTTGGACTGGGGAGTCCTAGTGGGATTCCCCACACCTGGCGCGTCCCTCTTGGGCCGACCACCTCTTCCCTCCCCTCCTTTATATACGTGGCCAGGGGTCACCCCATAGACACACAAGTTGATCTTTTAGCCGTGTGCGGTGCCCCCCTCCACAGTTACACACCTCGGTCATATCATCGTAGTGCTTAGGTGAAGCCCTGCGTCGGTAACATCATCATCACCCGTCGCCACGCCGTCGTGCTGATGGAACTCTCCCTTGACCTCAACTGGATCAAGAGTACGAAGGACATCATCGAGTTAAACGTGTGCTGAACGCGGAGGTGCCGTACGTTCGATGCTTGGATCGGTTGGATCACGAAGACGTTCGACTACATCAACCGCGTAATCAAGAGGAAGATAACTGTTCTGAGGGGGATTCTGAAGGAGAAGACCACTCCTATTTACCCCATGGGGTCTTCGCTCTAACTTGGCATGCTGATGTTGGTAATATCATGCTTATGGTGCCCTGCATTGCTTACTGTATACATCAAAGATGTCATCTGCTTAGTTTAGACATGCTATGTGTCAATGCCATCTGTTTAGTTTCTTTATTGTATATGTGAATCATGCAATGCCATCTTGTTTAGCCAGGCATCATATATGTGAATTTTGCAATGCCACCCTAGTTAGCCAGTCATCTTATATGTGAATTATATCATTCCATCATTTTTTATTACGTGTTAGATTTGTCAAAAAAATTAGTACATTCAATTACTCTTCTTGTGCATCAGCCATTCGGCACGGTCATGGAAAAATCTGGAGTGGAAACAAGGTCGAGCAAACAATGCTATTTGACGAAGCGCATGTCTTGCTGGTTACGGATGGCTCCTCATAGGAGGATTCAGAGACAGATGACCAGTCCTATCCCCCCCCCCCCCCGAGGTGCATGCTCTAACTTGGTAGGGTTATGTTGCTCATATCGTGTGTATGGTATCTTGCATTGCTATGTCATTTGCTTAGTTTAGACATGCTTTATGTGAATTCCACCTATTTAGTGTCTAATTATCATATATGTGAGTTATGCAATGCCATATTGTTGCAAGACATTATGTATGCGAATTATGCAATGCTATCTTGTTGCAAGGCATTATATATGTGAATCATGCAATGCCATGCTGTTTAGCCAAGCGTCATATATGTGAATTATATCATGCCATCCTTTTTTGTATTTCTCATTGCTTTTGTCGACAATGTTTGTATATTCAACCACTCTTCCTGTGCATCAGCCATTTGAATTGGTGATGGAGAAATCTGGAGTAAAAACAAGGTCTTCAGAGAAGACAATGCTACCCGTTGAAGCAGATATCTTGTTGGTTACAGATAACTCTTCAGAGGAGGATTCAGAGGCAGATGACCAGTCCTATTATCCCCCTGAGGTGTATGCTCAAACTTAGCAGGGTTATATTACTCATATCATGCATATGTTGTATTGCAATGCTTAGTTTTTACATCATATACACAATATTGAATGCCATCTCCTTAGTTGACACATCATATATGCGATTGCCCACTGCTCACTTCCTTATGTATATAAATCATATATTTGAATTATATCATGCCATGATGTTCACATAGACAGCATGTATCTGAATTATGGCATGCGACAGGAAGCCGAAGGACTAAGGAAGTCCCTGTAGAATTCAGATGCATACTTTCTGGTGCAACAGCAAGTGCTGGAGGATTTAAGCGCCAAACAAGAGAAAGCTAATAAGCTTGCTAAGCATCTTGCCAGCATTATGGGTACCCAGGATATTGTTTCTTGAACTCTTCTGAAGTGGTTTCAATTCTGGACCTATTTTGCTGCGGCGTTTATATGCTGCTTTGTTCCCTATATTTGCACTGGTGGCAAACTTTGATGCCCAGTGGATGTAATATGTGTAATAGCCGTGATAGCCTAGCATAAGTTGCTTACTTATTTATTTCCTTATTGTCTTATTTATTTGTTTGCTTATAGTCAGTGCAGTTCTTTTTCCGTGGTTTGCTAGTGGTCGCAATAGCCTATTTTTTAAAACTAGGCCACAATAACCACGGGCTACATATTTACTATAGTTACCATGGGCCTCCTACGTGCCGTAGAAACAAGGGGCCTTCTAAGGGCCGTAGAAACAATGGGCCTTCTACGGGGCGTAGAAACAATGAGCCTTCTACGGGCCGTAGGCACAATGGGCCTTCTATAGGCCGTAGACACAATGGGCCTTCTACAGGCCGTATCATCAATGGGCCTTCTACGGGCTGTATGATCGGTTGGCCAAACATGGGCCAATAACAGACCGCATTATGGCCGTAAACGGGCTAGAGTTCGAATCGTCCGTTCATGGGCCGACCATAACGGGCCGTCGTTAATTGGCCATATTTGATGACGCTATGAAAACGGCCCAACGTATTAACGGGCTACAAACGGGCCGACTGTAACCACAAGCTGAATTTGTCCCACAAGCAGAAAATGATAGTAACGAGCCGTAAGTAAATGAATGCTAGAAATGAGCCCAAGAATAAATAGGCCCTGAGAAGGCCGAAAGATAACATGGGCTGGAAACGGCCCAACGGAATAATGGGTCATTAATGGGTATAAAGTGATACACTATTCATTACGGGCCAGTTTCACCATGTGTCGTTAATGGGTATAAAGTGATACACTGTTCATTACGGGTCAGTTTCGCCACGGGTCGTTAATGGACCAAGAGTTACAAAGGGCCTCATATGGGCCGAAAGGCGTCATGGCCCATACATGGGCCGGAAGTTAAAACGGGCTGGAATCATATTGGATGGCCCAGATGATGCTACTAGGCCTAATTTGGATAGGTCATAACGGGCCCTGGGTTAGCGGGCTGTAAATGAGATATATGCGAACAGGCCATTAACAGGCTTTCCGTGGGCTGGCCGCCATCTTTTGACCAAGTCAAACAGGCCGGCCTTTTCACAGGAATGGACCTCTGTTGGGTCGTGCCACGCGTCGACGTATCATAGGGGCCTTCGGTCCAATGACTGGATGACATCTGTCCCAACGGTGAGCCGACACATGTTTCCTCCAGCCAATGATGATTTTACACGTAGAAAATCCCCATTGGTCGGGGCTGTTAACGGGTTATCATATCCAAAACTGGACCCGATAGCTTAACGGTGTTCCGTTATGGTGGATGTCACGTGTCGGTCGCCCTTGACGAAAGCACTTCTATGACGCGCGATTTATCATCATGGAAGTGGACACTTCCGCTTTCGATAATTTTGGTAATGCCATGGAACACTTCTACGACAGCACAGGTATGACTATCTTGATTCTGTCATAAAATTATCATGAATGTACATGCATGACAGAAAACGTGACCTACTGTGACAAACACGTATCATCACGGATGTGTATTTTTTTGTAGTGTAAACCTATTCTTCAGAGCTCCAAATGCCCTCTCAACAGTTACTCTAAGGCTGGAGTGTCTGAGATTAAACAACTCCTGCGCATTCCTAGGATAGTTCCTACGAGAGAACTCATTGAGATGGTACCTGGTTTTCCTGAAGGGTGGAAGAATACCCGACCGACATGCATAGCCAGCATCTCCAAGGTAGAACTTGTCGTCGGGGATGTTGATCCCATCAGGTCGACTCATGTTGTCACTGAGAATGTTAGCATCATGCACTGACCCCTCCCAGCCAGCCAACACATATGTGAACTTCAGATCAAAATCAATAGCAGCAAGGACATTCTGGCTTGTGTAGTGCTTCCTCCCCCTGTATGCTGCAGACTGTGACCTAGGAACTCCGGCAGTGACATGAGTACCATCTATTGCCCCAATGCAATCCTGAAAGTGGCATCACAAGCCTGTGTTAGTGCTCAACTTGAACAATACAAGCATATCAAGCCATGAAAAGTGTATATTGTTAATGCTCACCTTGAAGTATGGATACCATCTTGGGCTTCTGTGAATCTTGAGTGGAGTCTATCTAGATGGTCTCCTGATCATCTCTCCTCTAAGCTCCCCAACAGCAAAATGCACCTGCTTGAAGTACCTAGAGATGGTCTCCACTGATCTCCTGAACGTGTTGTGAATGACCCTGAACCTCTGGTTATGGCCAACAACATGGAGGAACATGGCCACTTGCTCTTCCACACTGGTGTTTATGTTATCTTGTAGCAGCCCCCTGCTCCTGATGGTCTCAACAAGCCTCGCAAATGGTGATTTTTTCATTCGAAGCATCCACGGAGCCTCGATGACACTGCAGTTCTAGATGTACTTCAGATTTTGGATCCTCTCATGTTCCCGGATAAATATTGGACCATAGCGGATCAAAGGTCTCCCAGCACGATGAACATCTCTCTGGTGCATGAACATGACCCATGCCTGTAATCACACTTATCAGTGCTGCTGCCCGAATTATCATCCTCATCCGTGCGTCCATAACCCAGTCGACGTCGACGGTTTGTTTAGTGGGAAATCGATCCTACACCTTGCCTAACGGCCTAACCACCGACCTAACAAAGGGGGGAGGGGTGCTGCTTACCGGCATCGGAGACGAGGACGGCATAGGGGGAGCCATCGCACATACAAGGTCGACCAAACGGTGGCCAACAGCAAGGGGAGCACCAGATCTGCCGCAAACGCCGCCGCCTCTTCCGTCGCCGCCTCTAGTGCAGATCTGAAATCGTAGCCGCCGCCGGTGGTGAGGCAATAGGGAAGAAAGTGGCTATGGGTGAGCGAGTAGAAAGGGGGTGAGGCTACATTTGGCGCCGGGACGGCGCGCCAGATTTCCCATCTCCCGCCATCCCCCTCGCCCTTGCGTCACACCCGCCCGTGCGACCTCGCGCCGCACTCAACTTCGCTCGCGAGAAACTGCCGATCCGAACATTTCCAGCGAGCCAGGCTTTGTGCTGCTTTGAGAAGCATGGGATGTAGGCCCAACAGTGAAACCAGGCAACCAAACAGGCCTCTTCCGTCCCGCGCGGGCCTGGTTGGGCTCGATGCGGGCAACCAAACACGCCCTTACTCGACTCAGCTCCCTGCTTCGTTAGCACGCTTAGTTTTTTTCACTCATTCTAGTGCTAGCTCAGAATAAAACTGATTACCGTATTTTTTTTATTCACAGAAGTTCATTAAATCAAAATGAGTTAACATATTTTAAATAATCTTGATTTTTAGAAAATGTTGCGAATTAAAATTCACTTTAAAAACAAACCATGGATTTCAAACAATGTTCATGAATTCGAAAAAGGTTCATAAATTCAAAAAAATCACCAACTTAATTTTTTTTCATGATTTAAGAATATTCGTGAGTTCTAAAATGTTCATAGTATTTTTCAATGTCCGGAATTTTAGTAAATGTTCATGAATTAGTATGTAAAAATATAGAATGCAAAATTAAAAGAGAAGGAAAACATAAAATAAAAAAAAGGAAAATGACCAGGAAAAAAATGAAAAACTATCAAAATTGATGAAAATACAGAAGAAAGAAAAAAAAAAGCAAAACCGTCTCAAAACTGGAAAATCCGGCCTTGTGGGACACACCATTGTAGGCCGGGCTGGGGCAACGGCTTACTCGTAGTTGGTATGCGCCTTCCAACTTTTTTGCCATGTGCAGACTACGTCAAGCCTAATCTATGCACAGTGAATCAGAAAGCCGATGCTTCTCTGTTCGAAAGAAAAGCGGCCGACGAGTGATCATCGATGACAGCATGTCAAAGGTTACACTACTCACAAGATTCCAAGACATCACCCGGTTTAGCATAAAAACAGTGTTCACATTGCTCTCGTTTTGCTTGAGCCAGAACCTTCCTGCTTCCTGCTGGGAGTATGTATCTGACAGACCGCCACTTCCAACGCACTCAGCTATACTGTGTTTTCTACAGGAATATTCACCTACTATGTCGATCGAGGAACCGGGTATAACGTTTTGGACTTGTTCCCATGATCCAACTTTGTCGCGACGATTGATCCGTTGCCCTGATGTCAAACCAACTCAGACGGCAAGAGTCCACATAAGTCTTGTCATGACCCGAGCCCGATCTACCAAACACACACGGTCCGCATGTGCACAGTGCACTGCAGATTAATCTGTGGATCTGTACTTCCTTGTTCTTGGTTAAAACATACACTATCTCCGCTTAGCCTAAATAACATTCTTATCTTCCTGCATTCGACCGCATGCATTATCAAGTCTGAACCATGTGGCCGCATGCATATTCAGTTGGTGCAGAGGCCGAAAGAGTAGTAAATTTCCTCCTTTTCGAAAAGAAGAACTCATGGCCAGCTGCTAAGGTTGCTACAGACAATGTAACTAGCTGCAATAATGTAACTAGCTGAAAGCTTTTCTGTTCCTTGGTTAAGCTTGAAGAAATACGCACAATCATTCGCGCCTTGCTGGATTCGTTTCGTTCTAGCTGTGGCGCATTTGCTATTCTGCATGCATCTCTACACTGACGGGATGGAGCTTGCCTGTCAGGAATCGGGATTTGCTAGCTATGCATGCCGTGTGTATCCGATGCCTGACCTTTTAGGCCAGCCCCAACCCCATCCCGTCCGGCTCCGTTCGTTTGGTGCAAAACGGATAAACCAAATGGCCCAGCGCGCGACGGCCTGGACTCATCTGGTCCGTTTTATGTCCGAACCGACCCATTTCGAGCGCAAACATGCGCGGGGTATGGGTCGCGGCGGACAGCAAACGGATGCTTCGCTCGTCCGCGTCGGGGCCGCATGGCAGGCGGTCACCTACCTCCCACCGCCCGACATTAATGCGCACACACGGTCGGCCTCACCTGTCATCCGCCCATCGAACGGTCTCCGTCCTTCTTAAATGGGAAGCCGTGGACCGGACACACTCCTCACTCCAGCCCGTGCTGCCTCCTTGAAACCTGACACAGCCCAAACCCTAGCCTAGCTCTCCCTCACCCTGTCCTCGATCTCGCCGGCCGGCCGCCTCGCAGCCATGGGGATTGGAACACCGGCTGCAAGGGGAAGCACGACCGCGAGGCTGGCTCATCCTCGGGCCGCCGCGGCCGCGGCATCAAAGAGGAGCCCGCATCACCACCGCGTCGGGCCCCTGCGCCGCCCGCATTCTCCATCGCACCCACGGCCGCCGGCGAACGCGACCGGCACTACGTCAGTGTGGATGTATGCCTGCGTTATTGGGAGACGAGGACGCCGCTCCCGTGGAGTGACGCGCACCTCCCCAATAACTGGCATCTCTCCGCCGACCGGTGCCGATCCCGCCGGGCCCGACGAGCGGCCGTGCCCGGCGCTAGGAGATCGAGCGCCGCCGCCGCCTCCTCCCCGGCGACCTCTACTACGACCCCAGTTTTCCCCCGACTCCGAGCTCTGGGACACCTGGTAAGGGACGAGACGATGTGCGGCGCGCCTCCTTCTTCGCCGACACGTCGTCGGGGCCGCGGCGGCCACGTCTAGAGCGCGGAGCGGCTGCTCCCCAGGTGCGCAGGCGTGCGCGGGTGCGCGGCCTCACGCCCACGCCGTCACCTTCACCATCTCCGTCGCCACCACCGCCTCCTCACATGACAGAGGAGGAGGAGGCCCGACTCATCCAACGCGTCATGGAGGACTCCATGAAGACGCACGATGAGAGCCAATGGGAGGGCCTCCCGGAGATGATGGCCCTCTCTACGGCCGGCGACGTCGCCATCCCCGAGCTGGAGATGGGGGACGCTGAGGAGGAGGTCAACGAGGAGCTGCCCATCGCCGCTTTTCACCAAGGGCTGGTGGGCCAGGTGTGGAGCTGGTCGTGCACGGCTTCGGAGATGGCCGACACCGTGGGAGGCATGAACTGGTGCCCCACGCCGCCGCAGTCACCGAAGCGGGAGGCATCGCCATGGAAGGAGGTGGTGTAGGCACCTCCCGCCTTCCAGCCCGGCCCCGTGTACCAGGCACCGCCGTCCCACCTCTGGACGCTGCCGGCCTACGTCAACCTCGTCAGCGACGACGAAGACAACGGTGGCCACTGAGAAGACGGCGGCGTTTTTTTTTTTGTTTTTTATGTTAATTATGACTGTGAACCGTGGAACTTGGGCCGTTTTGTGGCCGTAAAACCCAAAATTATGTTTATGTTTTTATATTTGCGTTTATTTTATATTTTCCTGCATTTTATTTTAGTTTTTTGCGTTTTTTTAATTACGTCCACCCCAGATATGATTTGGGTGCGGCCGCACGTTGGGTGCACCAACAACCCAAAGGACTCAACCGGACATGGACCGCCCATTGCCGCCCCAAACGGACGAACGTCCGTTTGGGGTCGTGCGGTGGAGTTGCCTTAGGCCTTTGCTACATGGAGAAAAAAAAAAGACACAGCAGCATCTAAAATCTATAATAGAGTAAAGGTGCTAATTGGACCATTCCGGTTATATAGTTAAGATTGAACAATCGGATCCCCCCAACAACATGCAACGAGGCCTCAATGATTAAGCTTGGTTTGGTCACAAGTACGTACTACAAATCTCAGTTCCAGAGATGAACAAGACTACCAGCTAAGACAGAGCTGAATTACCAGGTGTCAAGGAGACGCTAGTCACATTCAGTCTTGGCAGTAATTAATTAAATCGTCCAAACAACAACGCAAGCAGTATCTGCCAACTATTTTTAGTTCTAGTGTCAGGACATCACAGTTTTGTGAGGTTGAAATGTAGTAAAATAATTAACGCATCATCTGTAGACATTGTATAGAGGATGCGTCAATTAATTTAGATCAGAGGGAGTAATAGTATAATCATAGTGGTACATTTCTCACATCTAAATAAGAGTGGCATCTTTTTGTCATACATAGTGGGCTGGCTAGTTAGTCTCTTTCTTTGCAACCTGAGTCGGTCTTGAGCTCAAGTAGTTGTTTGTGGGCGTTGTTGCAACATATGTATGTGGTACTAGGTATTTTAGTCAATTAATATAGATGGTCATGACAGAGGGCGAGCTAGCGAGGTATGTATTGCAATAGATAATTTGATCATGGGAATCTATTATATATTACGCATGTGCCTGCTGTTGGTATTAACATTCGGGTGGCAAGCATGTCGATATAAATCCAGGTTGAATGTTTTGATTTGTAAGCAGTAGAAGTGTACATGGCTAAGGCATGTAAACAGTCTGGGGGTGCATGCTAGCCACTACAGGAGTGCGTTTGGTCTGTATGGCTTCAAATCATTTTAAGTCAAACAGTATGGTTGTGAAGTAGGACTTGTAGTGGGGCCGGTTGGCTTCCAAGAGTCCTTTTGTGGGTTGCTTTCGTAGTTTGCACAGATTGGTGGGTTGGTTCAAGACTGGATTCCAAACCATTCCTTTACTCTTTTCTTCACGGACATGGTAATTTTTGTGTGTGCATGTGTACCTGCTCCCTTGCCGGTGGGATTGCTGTGCTGCGTGCCTAGGTCTGTACGTAGAGATACACGTTCACTTCAGGTGTTAGCCCCGTGTAGGAAGGGGTAAGAAATGGATAACGTCTCACTTAGTTGAGTTTGTGTTGTACTACAAACTTTGTTTTGTTGGAAAAAAAAAGAGGTTATAGCCCACTAACTCCATAGAAGTGAAATCATACATAGCATGAAACCTTAGTGCATGGGATGAAAATCCATCAACTGTGCTGCATATATTCATAATAGGATTTGTGATAATAGCCACGTTGGAGGGTGAGGGCCTGATTGATGTGTTATTGGAAGTTATTGTAATGTGGCCACTGATTAAAATCCTGTTCTCGCTGTTCCTATGTAGGGCCCTACACCGCAGCCTAAGGAGGATGAGAAGACAGGTGGTGTAAAACCGAGCTTGTCGCGCTGTTATTGGTTGCTGCTGAATGTGATGTTCTGGTGGCGTGGATCATCAATTCCAAGGGTGAGGGCCTGATTGATGCATAGGTTCTGGGTCACTTCTTTACTCAAAAAGGTGGTGCTGGTTGGCTCTTAGCTTGTGGTGTGACTGAAGGAGGACGGACGGACGGGTCGTGGTGAAGCTCGAGGCCATGATGATGGATGGATCCGTTCGACGTCGTTGTTAAGATTTGTTAGTTTGTCTTGGTTGTTTTCAGAATTGCTAGTTGTGTTGGTAGGATGGATGCATTGGAGCCGATAGTAGCTCTTAGGAATCATCCATCTTGGTATTGATAGTACTGGATGGAGGAGGCAAAGCACACAAGTTGTATTTCTACTCTCCTATGTGATATATCAAGTATAAATACCATTGTTGATTTGGATTCTTCCCCATGTGTTATGCTGCCGAAATTTCTAGTGAAAATGTGCACGACTTGTCAAAATTTTGGCCTTGTTTGTAACAAAATCATAACTTTAGGGTCTTGCTTGTAAAATGCTAGGGTCTTGCGTACAAATTATCGACAGGACTGGGCATCATTGCAAGTGCGAAAGCATGAAAAAATGTTTGCAAATTTGAAAAAGAAAATGTTTCAAGAAACTAATATCGGAAGGGTCCATGAAACTAACATCGGCAGGGTTCATGAAGCAGCTATGGCCGGGCCTAAAATGTTCATAGTATTTTTCAATGTCCGGAATTTTAGTAAATGTTCATGTATTAGCATGTAAAAATATAGAATGCAAAATGAAAAGAGAAGGAAAACATAAAATAAAAAAAAAGGAAAAATGATCAGGAAAAAACTAAATTAAAAACTACCAAAATTGATGAAAAATACAGAAAAAAAAAAAGCAAAACCTTCTCAAAAATGGAAAATCCGGCCTGGTGGGACACACCATTGTAAGCTGGGCCCATATCATCCCCCACATGTTCTGCAGTTCATCTCGCCCGAGTTTCTATGTCACCACAAGTGGACCACATTTGGCAAGGGATGAGGTCTTCTCTCGTCAGCTATTGAATTGTGTCTTCTCTCGTCAGCTATGGGACATTTCTTTCAGAAGGGCAAGAATTGGAGTCTCATTGCTGCCTTTCCAGAATGATTAAATCGGACCATGGTGGGGGGCTGCTAGGAAAAGGATGCACAAACCGAATCTGAAGGCGTTTGAGTGTTTGTCACTTTGATTTGTTGAAGCCTTTGGAAGCAAAGAAATGCAACGGTGTTCGCACGCCACCAGGATATTGTCAATGTATCGGGGCTCGATAAGCTTATCTTTGATGAGCTGAAACTATAGTTGGGGGGGGGGGGGGGGGGGTAGTAGTGTGGCGTGGGAGCGCTTTTGACCAGTTTGTGGTGTTTTGCGCACTGATAAAAGAAAAATTAAAAAAAAAAGATTTTTTTATGAATTTTTGGAAAAGAATATACATGTGTTAAATGGTCGAGCTGACTATGGGCCTACGGGGCTAGACTGTGGTTGTGATTACGAATGAAGACGGTGACCCTGGGACAGGGAGGAGGCGCGCTGATTGTGGCCTCGTATAGGCTGGGTTGGTCCATTAGATTGCATGGATGAGTTGAGATGTCACCAAATTCTACCACTAAAGATAGGAATCTATGTTGTGATTAACGAACATGACAAGCGGCTTGCGAAAGTCGTTAGCTCGTCCGTTAAGCTTGTTATAAGCGTGTTTACTGTTTAACCGGCGGAGCTGTCGCGCACTCATTAAACTTGTGGGCTATGAGCTTTTGTTTCACCCCTAGTGGTGGCTTCCCACTGTTTCTCCTTTTCTTTTCAACCATGATTGCACGATGATATACAGATTCCATCCCGCAGGATCTTAAACACGGCAGCATGTCTAGGTTGGCCGGGACACGGTCGCGTCCATCGTTCAACGCCGCTAGCTGCCTCCTCTCCAGCTGCGAGTATAGCATCTCACGCATGTCCTGGGGGAGGCCTACTCGATGCCTCGATCACGAAGACCAGACCACGAATTTAAAACGAGATAAGACAGCTCGTCATTTGCTTCGTGCGCGCCTCAAATGCACGCGCGAGTCCTCGACTACGACCTCGCACTGCATCCTCGTCCTAATCAGCTCCTCGCCCTCGTGACTCATATATATGGACCTAACCCCTCGTCGTTAACCAAACCACCGTGCTCCTCCTTAGCTCGCAATACGTACAGATAACCAAGAGCTGCACCGTGGCGGTGATCTTGGAGGTCGATGGCCATGGGAGTAATGCTGGTCGCCGTCATGGTCGTGGCGGGGCTGCTCCTGCACGCCGTCTCCGTGGCCGAGGCGCAGACCCTCAGGGTTGGGTACTACGACCAGACGTGCAATAGAGCCGAGAGCATCGTGTTCGAGGAGGTCCAGAAGGCGTGGAACGCGGACAGGAGCATGCCGGCGGCGCTGCTCCGGCTGCACTTCCACGACTGCTTCGTCAATGTAAGCCCGCACTAAGCACGTCCCGGTCTCGATCGCTGCACTGCGTACGATACGGTGTTGAGTTTTGTGATGGACTGCAACGTGCGTGTGCGTGGCTGGCAGGGGTGCGACGGGTCGGTGCTGCTGGAGTCCGGCGACAACCAGGCAGAGAAGAACGCGCCGCCGAACAAGAGCCTCCGCGGGTTCGAGGTGATCGACAGGGCCAAGGCGAGGATCGAGGCCGTTTGCAAGGAGACGGTGTCGTGCGCGGACATCCTCGCCTACGCCGCCAGGGACAGCGTCAGGGTCGCGGTACGTGCACCGATAGTCAGGTTCACCGGCTTGTGATGTCGATCACTGACGTACGATACGACCGACCAAATAATTGGGGATTCGAATGCATGCATGCATGCAGACCGGCGGGTACGAGTACAAGGTCCCCGGCGGGAGGCCGGACGGCACGGTGTCGCGGGCGAGCATGGCCAACAGCGACCTCCCTCCGCACAAGCAGCGGAACGTGGAGCTGCTGGCGCAGTACTTCTACAGGAAGGGCCTGTCAATGGACGACGTGGTCGTCCTCTCAGGCGCGCACACGCTGGGGGTGACGCGGTGCGGCACGTTTGACTACCGGCTGATGAGCGACCAGGACAAGGGCATGAACGCCACGTTCAGGAACGAGCTGAGGCGGCAGTGCGGGTACGACGCGAACAGGGTGGTGTCCCTCGACGCCGGCAGCCCCTACGGGTTCGACACCAGCTACTACGCCAACGTGCTGGCCAACCGCACCGTGCTCGAGTCCGACGCCGCGCTCAACTCGCCCCGGACTGTAGCCAGGGTCAGGGAGCTCAGGGCCGCCGCCCCGTCCGCCTTCTTTGGCAGCTTCGCGGTTGCCATGGGCAGGATGGGCGCCATCCGCGGCGCCAATCCGGGCAAGGTCCGCGCTAACTGCAGGAGGATCAGGACGTGATCGACGTGCGTGCGCGGCGGCTTGGCCATTTGAATTGTTTCGTGATTGTTGATCGGTTTGATGATCAGCATTGTAGCAACATGTGAACATCGGTTGCTCCGGGTTCGGGCATTCGTTCAGTTCAGTACGTGTAACATTGTTGTTCCTTGGGCGAGGCTAATTCGTGCCATTCATGTGGTCATGTTTCTTTTCTTGCGAAGACATGTTATTCAAATTTGAAGACATGCCGAACTTGTTTGACCAAAAGAACAATAAGTGGTTTCAGTTCATGGTTATTCAATGTTTTTTTTCTTCAAAGTTTGCATATATTCTGTTACGGCATCTCCAACACCAACCCATAAACCAGACACCGTATTTGTCCATGGACAGGGGGACCGGTCCGCAAACACGGATGCAGGAGCCGATCATCCAAACTATCCGCTATGTTCAGTTGCATTTCGATTGAAATATAATGAAATTGAACAAATTTAATACATATTTAAACAACCCGAACGATATTCATTCATACTTGGATAAATTTTATATAAACCCCGATGGTTTTCGACATATTCGAACTAGATCGGACTCTAAACCTAGCCTAAATGCCAACCAACGCATGTTCCCCATGTCCATTAGGCTTGAGCCCCGGCAACTAAAGCTCCTCCTCCACCTCTGCAGCCTGCAAGAGGCTAATAGGTTGACGATGATGACCCCGCTAAACTGGCTTCAACGGGAGTGAAAGAGTGGTGGCCTTCCTAGGACCCGAGCGCCGGCGACCTCCCATCCTCTACCCTTCCTCGTTGCCACCACCATGCACAAACGTGCCAACTTCATGGTTGTGGCAACGGAGCGCGACCGTGGCGGAGCTGGCGACCTCGTCCACACTCTTGTCGTACACATCATCTGCCACCTCGTCAATCTCCTTGAAGGTGGCTTTCCAACTTCGCCTGATGGAGGCGGTACTGCAAGCAGTCACGACGGATGTCATGAGCGAAACAATAGGAGTCGAGTAGCGCCTCCTGCTCGGGCACATCCACGTCCGGCGCGATGGCCGTGCCGGTGGTGAGTTGCTCCTCTGCACATCAATGCTTGTCGAGGAGACGAAGGTTGTACTCATGGTCGGCGTGCACCTGCCGGAACGCGGCCCGCCGCTCTTCCAACATCATCTTGGTGTAGTGAACATGGGCCTCGCCCGTGGTAATGCCGGCTTTGGGCGGTGAGGACTGGGCGCCGGCTCATCATCGGCCGCCTCTTACATTGGCGTGTCCACAACGTTGGCCTCGGTCTGCTCGCCGGCTTGCCACCCGACTTCATTGGCGGTGATCTTCTGCTTTTGCTCAAACAAGAAGCTGTCCCAGAGTGCTTTGGAGCTCAAGGAGGCAATGTCGGACGTGGTGCGGAGAGGAGAAAGGGAGCGGAGGATCTTGGATGCAGCTATGGCCGGGCCTAGTGTTTGAATAGTGGGCGGATGGTAGGGCAATCAGCGAGGTGGTTAACGGTGGGTAGTAGACGGACGAATGGATGGTGCCAGAGAAGGTTCCTTGGCATCCGCACATGTTTAATGTAGGTAGGCCGATGGACGGGTTGTCATTCGAATGCGGAGCATTCGCATGCAATGGGAAGCGGTGCGGGCGATGCTCTCGGCCGGTGCGCCGCTTCAATGTCGGGCGACGTGAGAGGTCGCGTCGCTCCGAGCCGCATGAATGCGACTTTGGTGCTAGGGAGCGGCTCTGACCGCTTCGGGCGAGAAAGAGCGTGGGTGAGGGAGATTTTTGGGTGGGTCAGGTTTGTCGGACGCTTGCGTGGCAACGGTCCACACTCCCGCAAAGCCCTCCGAGTTTGCTTCTGGTTCGCAGGAAAGAGGACGTTCGGACTAGCCCACAGACAGATAAATGATCGCGTTGGATGGCAAAACACGTCCGAACCGCACGGGCCAAATGGTTGCACGCGGTTTGTGGGTCGGCGTTGGAAGTGCCCTTTCTTTTCATGAGTAATGTACTTTACGAAAGGCGAACACTTACTTCGCTGAGCTATTCACACGTGGTATTAAATTTATTTCTCTACCAGGTTATTTCATTTTGTTTTCATCTACACTGTCTTGGGTTTTCATTGTGTCTTGGTGATTTTTTCCATGTGTATATCATGTTGGGCTTTTGTTGGAGACTATATTTTTTTCAAGAGGATGAAGTTGTTAGGTGTATGTTTTGTGGAGTCCTTGCACGTTTCGGCCTTGGTCTCCATCGGTGGCGGTTGCCTGAGCTCTTATTCCACATTGCGAACCTGAAATTATTATCATAACGCTCACATGAGTCGGCTCATGAAACACTCGCTTACTCGACTCAGCTCCCAGCTTGGTTAGCACGCTTAGTTTTTTTCCACTCATTCTAGTGCTAGCTCAGAATAAAACCGATTACCGTACTTTTTTTATTCACAGAAGTTCATCAAATCATAAGTTCACGTATTTTAAATAATCTTGATTTTTAGAAAATGTTGTGGATTAAAATAATTCACTTTAAAAACAAAGCATGGATTTCAAACAATGTTCATGAATTCCAAAAAAGTTCATAAATTCAAAAGAATCACCAACTCAATTTTTTTCATGATTTAAGAATATTCGTGAGTTCTAAAATGTTCATAGTATTTTTCAATGTCCGGAATTTTAGTAAATGTTCATGAATTAGCATGCAAAAACATAGAATGCAAATGAAAAGAGAAGGAAACATAAAATAAAAAAAGGAAAAATGACCAGGAAAAAACCAAATGAAAAACTATCAAAATTGATGAAAAATACAGAAGAAAAAAAACAAGCAACACCGTCTCAAAATTGGAAAATCCGGCCTTGTGGGACACACCATTGTAGGCCGGGCCTATAGCGTCCCCCACATGTTCTACAGTTCGTCTCGCCCGAGTTTCTATGTCACCACAAATCTTTTTCTCCATAGTTGGAGTAGATAGCATAAAACTATCGGTTTACAGGCTAGGGTTCCAAAAAACTACCTAATTTTTAATTTTCTCATAAAACTACCATTCGAGCGGTTCGCTGTTTCAAAAAACCCAAATCGTCTAGTCTTCGTCAGTTGATACCGATTATGACCGGTCGGGCCCGCATCTAAACACACCGTTAGTTTAACCTTGGTTTGACCGTTAACTTACATGTGGGGCCCACATGTAAGATTCATCTTCCTCTTCTCTTTCTTCTTCCTCTCCCTCTCTGTTCTTCCCTCCCCCTGTGTCTCCCGTCCCGGCCATCTCCCCTCCCGAGCCGGCGACCTCCCTCCCCTCCAGAGCCAGCGACCCCCCTCCCCTCCCAGGGCGGCGACCCTCCCCCCTGAGCCGGCGACTCTCCCCCATCCCCCCGAGCTGGCGACCCTTTCCCCCGAGCCGAAGCTCCTGGTGGTGACGAGGCCGGCCTCGTCTGCGAGTCATGGCGTGGCGATGGCCGCAGGCGAGACACGGGAGGCGCGAGCCATGGCGTGGCGGCGGCGCAGGTGAGGCACGACATGGCGGCTGTTGCGGGCGCGGCTCGCCGCTGCAGCTGATGCCCGGCATGGCGGCCGTTGCGGGTGCAACTCGCCGGCCTCAGGTGGTGCACGGCGTGGATTCCGCTGTTGTGGGCGCGGCTCGCTGGCCGGAGGAGGCAGCGCTGCCCTGCCGAGCGGGATCGAGCTCCCGGCTGCCGCAGGGACCCGATTGCTTTTTCGGAAAATTCACAGGGACCTGATAGCTTTTTCAGAAAATTTATAAGGACCTGATTGCTTTTTACAAAACTTACATGTGGGACCCACATGTAAGTTAACGGTCAAAGTAAACGGTCAAACAAACGATGATCTTACATGTGGGCCCCAACTGTCATAATCGTGTCAACTGAAAATGACTCGATGATTTGGGTTTTCTGAAACAGCCAACCACCCGTTTGGTAGTTATCTGAGAAAAATTAAAAACTAATAGTTTTTCAGAACCCTAGCCTGTAAACTAGTAGTTTCATGCTATTTACTCCCATAGTTGACCCTGGTTTTGAGCTGTGACTTACTGGAGTGTTTTGACTGCTTACTACTGAACATTCGGGTTTGTTTTAGACTTTTAGGTTACTGAAGGTCTCAACGGCTTTTGTTGTCGGAACTGATGTCGAGTCACATGGGTAGATGATTACTTTCAACACTTGACACAAAGATCGATCTACAGAGTACATAGCAGCCAAGAACGATTTGTTACATTTGTTATTATTGATCTTCACCGTGACCAGCGATCACACGCCCAGCCCGGTCACCAGTACAGGGCGCCACAGTGCCCTCCTTGCCTGCTTGCTGCTATGGTCCATGGAAACGGGCGTCCGTGTGAACAGACACGCTCTGGGTTGCGGTTTCCGACAGCAAAATCCGTCGCTGCTCCTAGCCAGGCAGCCAGCCGCTTTGGGCTGGGGCAACGGCTTACCCGTACGCGGTACGCGCCTTGCAACTTTTTTGCCATGTGCAGGCTACGTCATAAGCCTAATCTATGCACTGTGAATCAGAAAGCCGATGCTTCTCTGTTCGAAAGAAAAGCGGCCGAAGAGTGATCATCGATGACAGCATGTCAAAGGTTACACCACTCACAAGATTCCAAGACATCACCCGGTTTAGCATAAAAACAGTGTTCACATTGCTTTCGTTTCGCTAGAGCCAGAGCCTTCCGCACAGGAGTAGAGTATGTATGTATCTGACCGTCCGCCACTTCCAACGCACTCAGTTAACGCAGTCAGCTATTTTTTTCTACAGGAATATTCACCTCATGTGATTTCGACCGAGGAACCCTCCTACAGTATAAAATTTTGAACTGGCTCCCTCTATCCAAACTGTGCGTCTTTGCCGGGACGAATGATCCGTCGTTACCTTGAGGTCAAACCAACTCAGACGGCAAGAGTCCACAGAAGTCTTGTCATGGCCTGAGCCCGATCTACCAAACACGCACGGTCTGCATGTGCACTGCCAGGTTAGTCAGTGAGTCTGTACTTCCTTGTTCTTGGGTAAAAAATATCTCCCCTTGTTCGGCCTAAATAACTTTCTTCTAATCTTGCTGCATATGTAGGCATACCGCCCGTATGAACCATGTGGCCGCATGCATATTCAGTTGGCGCAGAGGCCGAAAGAGTAGTAAATTTCTTTCTTTTCAAAAAAGAAGACCCATGGCCAGCTACCAGCTGCTAAGATTGCTACAGACAATAGATGCTTTGCAACAATGTAACTAACTAGCTGAAAGCTTTTCTGTTCCATGGTTAAGCTTGAGGAAATACGCACAATCATTCGCGCCCTGCTGGATTCGTTTCGTTCTAGCTGTGCCGCATTTGCTATTCTGCATGCATCTCTACACTGACTGGATGGAGCTTGCCTGTCAGGAATCCGGATTTGCTAGCTATGCATGCCGTGTGTATCCGATGCCTGCCTTTTTAGGCCAACTCCAGCGCGCGACCCCATCACGTCTGGCCCCATCCGTTTGAGACAAAACGGACAAACCAGATGGCCCAGCGCGCGACAACCTGAATTTATCTGATCCGTTTTATGTTCGGGCCGACCCATTTCGAGCGCGAACATACGCGGGGTATGGGTCGCGGTGGATAGCAAACGGACGCCTCACTTGTCCGCGTCGGGGCCGCGTGGCAGGCGGCCACCTACCTCCCACCGCCCAATATTAATGCGCACGCACGATCGGCCCCACCTATCATCTGCCCAGCGAACGGTCGCCGTCCTTCTTAAATGGGAAGCCGTGGACCGGACGCCGTCCACACTCCCCACTCCAGCCCGTGCTGCCTCCTCGAAACCCGACACAACCCAAACCCTAGCCTAGCTCCCCCTCACCCCGTCCTCGATCTCGTCGGCCGGTCGCCTTGCAGCCATGGGGTTCTGGAACACCGGCCGCAAGGGGAAGCACGACCGCGAGGCTGGCTCGTCCTCGGGCCGCCGCGGCCGCGGCATCAAAGAGGAGCCCGCATCACCACAGCATCGAGCCCCCGCGTCGCCTGCATTCTCCATTGCACCCACGACCGCCGGCTAACGCGACCGGCACTACATCAGCGTGGATGTATGCCTGCGTTATTGGGAGATGAGGACGCCGCTCCCGTGGAGCGACGCGCACCTTCCCAATAACTTGCATCTCTCCGCCGACCGGGTGCCGATCCCGCCGGTCCTGACGAGCGGTCGTGCCCAGCGCCAGGAGATCGAGCGCTGCCGCCGCCTCCTCCCAGACGACCTCTACTATGACCCCAGGTTTGCCCCCGACTCCGAGCTCTAGGAAACCTGGTTAAGGGACGAGACGAGGTGTGGCGCGCCTCCTTGTTCGCCGACACGTCCTCGGGGCCGCGGCGGCCACGTCTAGAGCGTGGAGCAGCTGCTCCCCAGGTGCGCGGGTGTACGCGGGTGCGAGGCCTCACGCCCACGCCGTCGCCTTCACCATCTTCGTCGCCACCACCGCCTCCTCGCATGACAGAGGAGGAGGAGGCCCGACTCATCCAACGCGTCATGGAGGACTCCATGAAGACCCACGATGATCGCCAATGGGAGGGCCTCCCGGAGATGATGGCCCTCTCTGCGGCTGGCGACGTCGCCATCCCCGAGCTGGAGATGGGAGACGTTGAGGAGGAGGTCAACGAGGAGCTGCCCATCGCCGCTTTCAACCCGAGGCTGATGAGCCAGGCGTGGAGCTGGTTGTGCATGGCTCTGGAGATGGCCGACGCCGTGGGGGGCGTGAACTGGTGCCCCACGCCGCTGCGGTCACCGAAGCGGGAGGCGTCGCCACGGAAGGAGGTGGTGCAGGCACCTCCCGCCTTTCAGCCCGGCCACGTGTACCAGGCACCGTCGTCCCACCTCTGTACGCCGCCGGCCTACGTCGACCTCGTCAGCGACAACGAAGACAACGGCGGCCACTGAGAAGACCGCGACGGGCACGGCATCGACGGGCACGGCAGGAGCGCGCGGGCTTTTTTTTTGTGTGTGTTAATTATGGCTGTAAACCATGGAACTTGGGCCGTTTTGTAGCCGTAAAACCCCAAATTATGTTTATGTTTTTATGTTTGCGTTTATTTTATATTTTTTCGCATTTTATTTTTGTTTTTTTACTTTTTTCAATCACGTTCATCCCAGACATGATTTGGGTGCGGCCGCGCGTTGGGTGCACCAACAATCCAAAGGACTCAACCGGACATGGGGCGCCCCATTGCCGTCCCAAACGGACGAAAACAAGCCAAAATGGACGTCCGTTTGGGGTCGTGCGCTGGAGTTGGCCTTATGCCTTTGCTACATGCAGAAAAGAAAAGACACAGCAGCATCTAAAATCTATAATAGAGTAAAGGTGCTAATTGGACCATTCCGGTTATATAGTTAAGATTGAGCAATCGGATCCCCCAACAACATGCAACGAGGCCTCAATGATTAAGTTTGGTTTGGTCACAAGTACGTACTACAAATCTCAGTTCCGGAGATGAACAAGACTACCAGCTGAGACGGAGCTGAATTACGAGGTGTCAAGGAGACGCAAGTCACATTCAGTCTTGGCAGTAATTAATTAAATCGTCCAAACAACAACGCAAGCAGTATCTGCCAACTATTTTTAGTTCTAGTGTCAGGACATGACAGTTCTTGCATGCACGACGCCGCCGTAGCATTACAAGATGCAGCAACAATCGCCACTTCATCTTCCTCGCAAAAATGGCGTGCATACGCAGCTGTGGGGGAATCCACGGCTTGACATAGTACTGCATGCAGGTGAAAACACTGGAGTACCGCAGATCTCGCAGGCTTTCCATTGCCACCAATCATGGCAGAAAAGCCATGTCCTCGCCGCGACCCCACTCTCTCCACCACATATTTCCACTACCAACCCTTTCCCCCCTCCGCGCGCACATGCACCGCCAATCGGTCGAGATTCCCCTTAATCCCTCCAGTGTTTAACCATAAACCTTCTATTTAACACGCTCCACTCATCAGTTCTCCCCTTCCTTAGCAAGGAAGTATAGCTAAGCCAGTGTATAAAGAGGGTGTCAGTGCCACTGCCACCAGAGCAAGTACGTGCCGGCAATGGAGGTCCAGATGAGACGGGGCGGCGCGACGCGCCTGGTCCAGGTGGCGGCGGTGGTCTCCTACGTGGTGCTGATGGCGTCGGCGGGGGTGCGCGCGCAGCTGCGGGTGGGGTTCTACGACAGCTCGTGCCCGGCCGCGGAGATCATCGTGCAGCAGGAGGTGAGCAAGGCGGTGTCCGCCAACCCGGGCCTCGCCGCGGGCCTCCTCCGCCTCCACTTCCACGACTGCTTCGTCGGCGGCTGCGAGGCGTCGGTGCTGGTCGACTCCACCAAGGGCAACACGGCGGAGAAGGACGCCGGGCCCAACACGAGCCTGCGCGGGTTCGAGGTCATCGACCGGATCAAGGCGCGGGTGGAGCAGGCCTGCTTCGGCGTCGTCTCCTGCGCCGACATCCTCGCCTTCGCTGCCAGGGACAGCGTCGCGCTGGTACGTGCAAAGCAAATCCATGCATCATTAGCCCCGGCTCTGTCGTCCTGCATTTTGTGGTTAATTAATACGGAGTAGTATATAAACTGTCACTTTAGGAAACCACACAGCACATGATCATATGGGTTTATCAGAAGGGAGTACCTAGAACTCATCTAGATGAGATATAGTTTGGTCTCATTCACTTTGAAAACAAGAATAGATACAACCCACGTCAGCACACACGCATCTTATAGCATCACATCCAATGGCTATAAAAGATGAATGAGACCAAATTATATCTCATCTAGATGAGTTTTAGCAAAACTGTTATCAGAATCTCAGTACGTAAAGCTTATGTGATCCGCCATCTGTGTCCCCTACCTTTCTCCTTTTCTCTCTGTGCACCACATGGACATGACGCTACTAGCTGCACCTGCATGCGCACACGGTGCCGTTGTTTAGTCTGTCAATCGTTGGTGATGGTGACTGTGTGTGCGCACGCAGACTGGCGGGAACGCGTACCAGGTGCCGGCGGGGCGGAGGGACGGGGGCGTGTCGCGGGCGCAGGACACGGGCGGCAACCTGCCGCCCCCGACCCCCAACGTGAACCAGCTCACCAAGATCTTCGCCTCCAAGGGGCTCAACCAGAAGGACCTGGTCACCCTGTCCGGCGCGCACACCATCGGCGGCTCGCACTGCAGCTCCTTCAGCAGCCGCCTGCAGGCGCCGTCGCCGACAGCGCAGGACCCGACCATGGACCCCGGCTACGTGGCGCAGCTGGCGCAGCAGTGCGGCGTGTCCGCCTCGCCGGGGCCGCTGGTGCCCATGGACGCCGTCACCCCCAACTCCTTCGACGAAGGGTTCTACAAAGGCATCATGTCCAACCGGGGCCTGCTCGCCTCCGACCAGGCGCTGCTCAGCGACGGGAACACCGCCGTGCAGGTGGTCTCCTACGCCAACGACCCGGCCACCTTCCAGAGCGACTTCGCCGCTGCCATGGTCAAGATGGGCTACATCGGCGCGCTCACCGGCAGCAGCGGCAAGATCAGGGCCAACTGCAGAGTCGTATGATCGGTCCATCCATGGCGACATGCATCAAGGATCATCTTTCTCATTAAGAAGAGTGGCGATGGATTAATTTGGATTGGACGTGGACCCGTGCTAGCATTTAGCGTTCTTGTTTGACCATGTACGTAGTACTCCGCCTATTCTTTTGCTCATCGATCGATCTGTATTGATTCTTTCTCGGCTGAGGTGTGTATGTCTTTTGAGGGAAATTGTAACTAGCTACTACCAGCTTTGTGAGTGTTCGTGTGCCAAATTGATGATACTAAATAAATAAGAATACAATGTTAATTATCTTGTAGTGAGATTAAGACGTGTTTGAACTTTGAACAGAGTATGATCCGGACCATCAATCGAAGCATGAAAAATGCCTTTCGAGAAAACAAGCATGAAAAATGCCATCGTGCATGCTACCTTTTTCCTTGAAGGAAAACCAACATGTTACATATCAAAGGAAAAATAAATGGATTACTGAAAATTTTAAATTCCTTCTGCTTCATTTGTCATCACCTCACGCACACACGCACTCTCTCTCTTTTCTCTTTTTTTTAAACAATCACCTTACACACTCAACACACGAAGAAGACCACACTGCCACTCGTCATGATTCTGAAGAGTTCTATTTCTTGGCGAATACGCGCGGAAGCGTGTCATTTCATTGGTAGATAGGAGAGAAACAAGAGTTTGTGGTTACCCTGAAGGCGTGCACAACTAGGACGCCTTCAAGGTTACCAATGAGCATAGGAGAAGGGTTTGCTCAGCCCGACAAGAGTGGGATCAGGTTACAGGGATAATTCTATCTAAACCCTTGGCACCAGCGTGTGCCCATCGCCTGGCTTCGTCTTTGATGGCACTAGAGAGGTGGGAGTTGGACGATTGCATGCCATCGAAGATGACTGCGTTTCTATGCTTCCAAATGTACCAAGCTGTGATGATCGCTAGAGAGGCGAAACCTTTGCGCTGCTGAGGCGGGGCCGCGGCGGTGCACTCCAGCCACCAGTCGAAGAAGGTGGCCTGGCCGTCCGGGATGGGTAGCGACAGTCGACACCAAGATAGGATCTCGTGCCAGGTAATCCTCGAGAAAACACAATGAGCGAGGAGGTGTTCCAGGGATTCTTCTTCCTGAGAGCATAAGCAGCAGACGGGTGGGTGTTGGAGGCCACGCTTGGCCAAGCGGTCCGCCGTCCAACAACGGTTTTGAGACGCGAGCCAGAGGAAGAACTTCACGTTGAGCGGGGCCCAGCTACGCCAAATGATCTTCCAGAATGGTGCCGTCGTAGATCCCTCGAACATGATATGGTAGCAGGAACGCGCTGAATATTGCCCGTTGGCAGTCCAACGCAAGGATAAGGTATCCGGTACAGTGGAAATGGAGACTCTCTGGATGCGCCTCCAGAGATCCACGTACTCAATCGTGGCGAGAGGACCAAGGCCTCCGGTAAT
This sequence comes from Triticum timopheevii, assembly GCA_963921465.1. NCBI lineage: Eukaryota > Viridiplantae > Streptophyta > Magnoliopsida > Poales > Poaceae > Triticum > Triticum timopheevii. The sequence continues at coordinate 250,832,845 of OY997262.1, read as the reverse complement.
GTCAGAGATCCAGGTACGCTGAGTAAGGGCGTCGCAGACCAACCGGGCACGACGGCGGCGGCGTGGGACTAGGGATACTAGAGTGGGCGCAATCTTGGCGATGGAGCTCCCATCAAGCCAGTGGTCGAGCCAGAACCGACAGGACTGGCCATTGCCCAGCCTCTAGACTGTGGAGGCACGGAACAGCTATTGCGCCTCGGGCTCACAGGGGAGGGGGAGGTGTCGCCAGGGATGGCTTGGTGGCTTGAAGCCACAACCATCAGGTGCAAAGAGCGATGCCGGTGCGCGGGAGATCGCGGACCCCAAGCCTCTCAAGCTCGAGGGGCAGACAAACCTTGGCCCAACTGGCCAGACAACAACCGGCACGCGCGTCCTTGCAGCCCTGCCAAAGGAAGTCGCGAACAATCCGGTTGATCTTCTTGAGGATAGTGGAGGAGATCGCCGTGACCTGTAGGATGTGAGTCGGCATTGCCATGAGGACGTGACACACAAGGGTGAGCCGCTCACCGCGTGAGGAGTGCGGCCTTCCAGATGGCTAGCTTGAGGAGTAGCTTGTCGACGAGTGGCATGAGTTCGGAGGAGGGGGTTTTGCGGACCGAGAGCGGCAAATCATCTGATGTTTCAACCCAAGATCTTGAAACTAGTCAGCCTTCCATGATTCTGAAGAGTTGCCTAGTTGGGTTGTGGCAGCTCAGCAACCCCAAAAATCATCTGATGTTTCAATTGTGATTTCCTTCAAATATGTTGGCACGTTGTAAGGAAGAATTTATATGACTTGTGTGAATAGTTTTAGTAGGACTCTCTATGTGGAAAATGCCGATGGTGCCCGAGCTGCTTGGAGATCATTTTCAAAACATCATTTTCTGCAGCGCAAAAATAATAATTGTAAACACACATGCACATGTATACTATGTATATGCAAAAATTAATAATATTTTACTCTTACAGGTGGCGTACAAAAGATGACAAATATATATTTTCAAATGGGCATTTTTTGTTGTTGTTGGGCCGGAATTTTTTTGTACAACTTATAAATTACAAGTTTCCATAGAGTTTTTTTCGATTTTTTTAACTTCTAAATATGGTTTTTGATTTTTTTTTAAATACAAGACTCCATGGTGCGTGAGCACCATAAGTCCGCACTCACTCTCTGTGCCTTTATCAGTTGAAGCTTTTGAGGAGTTCTATGGTTTCCAACTTCTTGTGCAAAGTATAGATCTCCCTTATCACTAGAAAGCTTGGTCATACAATTGGGGCTCCTCTATTAACTCTATCTCTTGATTTATTTAGTGGGAATTCAGGAGTCATAATTTCCTGTTTGCTTTACCAATCCGGCAACTAATCGGTGACTGCACAAAAGCCATTTGATTCCCACGCCTACGACCGTTGAATCTGGTCCCATCACGCCCGTCGTCTTTCTTTACCATCTCTCTCCCGCATGCCTTCGCCTTCCTCCCACCCCCCCCCCCCCCCCCCCGCATCCAGCACCCATACACCTACGTCTTAAGGAAAAAAACATCCGTCGACGTCGCTCCGCCTTGACTTGCGCTTGCAATCGAGCTAGACGGTCATCGTGGCAACAACTTACATGTGACTTCACTCACCCTTTCCCCTCGCAACAGCTACCTCCACGTCTCTCGCGCTCCATGCACGGTAGCACTATCCACTGCTGGTCTTCGTCGCAACGCCCGCTCGTCATCGCGCGGCCTCACCGCTCCTTGCGGTATTGACGGCTCGCCCCACCCCTCGTAGTAGTTCTTAGCACCATTGCAACTTCCCCTGTCAACGGTTCTAGCTTTCACCATTACCGGTTGCAGATTCGTTGCTTGCAGCAATGGCTTGGTTGCAACATCTACCGCCACCGATCACAATATCCACCTACATTAGTTGTAACATCGCCGCACAAGGGTTGTTGCATCATCAGGTGGTGTCATCTCCGGCACCGATGATTGCCGAATTGCAGCACCCGTTACCATGTTCTCCAACATCGGCGGTTCATGATTGCATCACCCCGTCATCGAGTATGTCATCTCCAACACCGGCAGTGCCGGTTGCAGCATCGCTGGACTGTCTCCATCATCGGTGGGTGTCGATTGCAGCCGTCCCAATGGCGCGTCATCTCCAGCAACTCCAGTACCGCACTTGGGTAACTTTGATAGTTTGCCTGCAACTTCGATGTCATGGCCATGGCAGGGAGGAGAAGGAGGGTAGACAGCATGGTCTCTGCTCGCGATAGAGGGGAGAACGGGCTTTGGGGTTGGTGCTCACATCTGTAGGTCCTCGAGGGAGGAGGGCAGCGACAACGAGCTCTCCATCCGCAGTTGTGGGTGGGGGAGGTAGAAGAGACAGGGAGCCAGATGCGGTTGGGTCAAGGAAAAAAATGTGTAGACGAGTGTCCCACGTGGAAAGACAAGGTGCAGTAGGAAATGGTCATGCGGGGACAGCGGAAGATGATACACATTTTGGAGGGGAGCGATCTGGAGCGAGATCGGTTGGCCAATTTGAAACGCTAGCCTTAAAATAAAACTATGTATAGGAATAATGATTCAAAATGGAACCTTTTGAAGTGGAAACTACACATGATTCTTGTTTGGTACAAACTTCTATTGTGTTCAGGGCCCATGTCTTCTTTCATTACAACCATTTGCAGTTTACTGTTGGGAGTACATCTGCTTGATTGAAATATTATACAACTCCTGTCATTTTTTTATTTTAGCGAAATTTATCTTTCTTGTGTAGCCTAAAAAATAACATACTGTTTAATATTTTATAAATACGTGGAAAACATCTGTCTGTACATGTATAAAAAATCAGTAGTGTCTGGGAGCCAAATTTCCACTCCCAAAATATAGCCCGCTAATTCCTAAGAAATTACCTACAGTTCTCGCCAGGGCTATTTATCGCTTACTTGAGTCATTCCTAGCTCTCACCTCTCGCGTTTCTTCAGCGGGGCGTGGCCCAAATTGCTGGAGAGGATAGCGGTTTTAGGAACATTCTGGAAGATTTCGGTTGGTTTATTATATTTTGGTTTTCTATATTCTTCTATTTTTGTTTTTGGTGTTTTCCTTCACGGTTTTTTAGTTTTTATTACATGTCGTACATATTTTGAATACATGCATAACATTTTTTGGTACATGCTTAACATTTTTTAAAATACACGATGAACATATTGTTCTCCAAAAATACATGTTTTATTTTTTTAACAACTGATATATAAATTTTAAAAATATATTATGAGAACTTTTTTTCTACACTTTACTAACAATTTTTTTAAGACTTCATAAACGTATTTTTTGAACTTGTAATCATTTTTTTAATTGTCAGATGCACATTTTTGAATGGTATGAAACATTTTTTGAATTACATGAACATTTTATTCAATTTTATAAACTTTTTGAAATACCATGAACATATTTTTGAAACACGTGAGCATTTTTTAAATAGTCATGTACATTTTTTCGAGGGGTAAGATTTTTTTAAAATTACATGAAGATTTTTTATAATGTATAATCATTTTTTTCCAAACCCCACGATTATTCTTTTGAAACATCCAGACTCATTTTAAATATCACAGACATTGTTTTATGAATGCTATGAACATTTTTAATGTTACACAAATAAAGTTTTTACACCACGTTAATATCTTTGTAATACATGGTGAACATTTTAATTTTTCTTGAAAGTATATGAATCAATTTTTTGAACAACAACAACAACAACAACAACAACAACAACAACAACAATAATAATAATAATAATAATAATAATAACACCTACTGTAGACATATCCTTCTCTAAAGTTCTCAGCGTCCTCTGGGTTCTGTGAGTCATACGCATTACTGTAAAAATAGATTGAAGTTTTGTAGTCTAGAATATAAATGTGCAATTTCATTGCCGATGGTATCAATTATGTTAGTTTTTTTTGACCAAATACAGTAGGGAAAATCCCTATTGTGATCCTTTTTCATTAAAATTAATAGGGGTAAGGTCTAGTTACAAAGATGGAACGATGTGTGCCATTTACAAAATGGTTAGTAAAATAAATAAAATACAAATTTTATTACACAGAATCTAGACATGAGAACATGCCTTCCTGGATGCTGGGTTTAGCCATGATCATAGTGTCTCTGAAGTATTTTTTTGAAATTATCTTTGCATGCTTGGATTGAGAATTGAATGTTTTCAAACACCTTGTCATTTCTTTGGTACCAGATAGACCAGCATCCAGTAGTAATAATTTCCATAAAGAAGTCTCACTTGTATCTTTGTCTAGTCTACATGATCATCATATTAATATTTAGGTTAGTGTTCCATTCCATGTTCATGTTCCACCAGAAGCCTTGGCTAAAAGGGCAGCTCAAGAGTAGATGCATTCTATCTTCCATATTATGATCATTGCATAGGACACATATTGTACTCTCTAGGTGATTTTTTTTTCTGGTAAGCAGTTCACAGGTATTGATTCTATCATTGAGTAACAACCAACAAAAGAATTTGTGTTTAGGCAGACAACATGATTACCAAATCCATTGCATGGGTAGTGGCGTCTGTTGGTTTCCCACTAAGGCATTATAGTTTTTCTTAGTTGTGAATTTTCAAGTCCTCCACATGAAAATCCATATGTCCTCGTCTTGTCTATCACTAACTGACTCTTGTTGTTCAGTCAACAAGTTAAATTGATCATAAGCAATCATAAATAATGGGAGCTGAAATAGGCTGTGGTATTTAGACATATTTTTTGCTTGTTGGATAGATATGTTCTCATCTACAACAAAAGAGTGAATTTCTGCCCATTTGTGCTTCAAATGTTTCCATTCCAGACGTCATTCCATAATGAGAGACAATATCACCTTTTATGTGTGTGCAAGTGGCCATACCTCAGTATAGATCCGTCAGGCTCAGGCAGTCTCTCCACCAAAAAGATCCTTTACTGCTACTGGCATGTGGCACTGTATTATTTGAGTAATATGATTGCCAAATTAAATTGACCCAAGGTATCACTATTGCAGGATGCTGCTAATGCAACACTACAATCAGAGACCCTTCGACGGAACTGTGTGTGATGCAATAATCGCAAACGATGGTGTAAGAAAACCGTCAAAAAAGGTGCAAAACGTTTGCGACGACAGATGCATCAAACACGGTTCGGATTTTGGTTGCGTGTGTGATGCAGGGCATAGGGTTCAGTTCAATGAACTGTTTACAATGAGGAAGAAGAACGGAAACGGGCAGCCAGATGAAGGCGTGTGCGATCTACGACATACAGTTCACTCGGATTAACTGTTTGTGATGAGGCGGAACAATAGAAACGGGCAGCTAGATAAATGTTTGTGATTGAGGGCATGCACTTCAGAAGGATTAACTGTTTGCGATTAGGCAACAGAACATAAACGATCAGCCAGATCAAAGTGTCTGCGATTGATGGCATACACTTCACACGGATGAACTGTTTGCGATTAGGCACAACAAACAGAAACAGTCAGACAGATCAACGTGTGTGTGCTAGACAGACACACGTTCTAATTAAAAGAAGCGTGCACAATGGTAATAACAAGCGCGCACGGTTGTTGGAACAAGACGTGTGCTGACATTGCCTATTGCGGTGGACCCTATGGTGCGAACGCCACGTACGCGGCCGAGAAAGCATGCCCACGTTATGCCGTCTGGGAATAGTGCTGCACTTAGAAATTATAGATCCATCAATAAATTTTGAGCGCGTCCCTTCACATTCCAAATTGCAAACCTGTTCACACCGACCAAATCCTAAACGCTTTCCGACTCAGGAGCTTATTAGTACTCGGTTATAAATACTACTACTTCAAGATGACTGCACATTCCTCCTCAACTCCTCATCCACAAAAACAAACAAGTCATTCATCATCGTTCCCTTGCGTCCCATGGTCAGCGTGAGTTCTGGGTCGAGAGATTGCCACCAGGGAGAGGCGAGCATGGAAGCGGAAGCACGAGAGATGTCCCGCCTCACCGCGAAAGCAGCCGTCATGTCCCACCGCGCGGCTGTAGAAGCACAGAGGTCCCGTCGCGCCACCGAAGCAGCACGGAGGTCCCGCCACGCCATTGATGATGCAGACTGGTCTGGTCGCGCCGCGGAAGCAAGATGTCCCACCGTGCTGCGAATGCAGCAGAGATATCCTCCCGCACCGCGGCGGCCTAGGAAAATGTCTCGCGGGCATGCGAGGACTCTTACAGGCACATGCATGCGATCGTCGATAGCCAGATGGATCAGATCTCCGGCTGGGCGAGGTTGCAAGACGACATGAAAGCCTCGTTTGAACAGGCTACCAGTGTCATCCGACAACTAAGGGAGAGCAATGCGAAGCTCCGGGCCAAGCGCGACCTACTGAGTGCGAATATCGTCGGAAGTGCAGAGCAACAGGAGGAGACCACTGCCTTATTGAAGAGGACTGATGTCATCGTCGAAAAACTTATGCACGAGAATGCCGTGCTGGTGGAGGAATCCGTGGATGCTCTCAAGCAGCATATTGAGGACAGGAAAGAGCTCATCGCTTCTCACCGCGAAGACTAGTTCCCGCTGACTGCAGCAATGCATCAAGAAAGTAGAGATCAGCGAACCAGATCGTTGTCTTCCCTCTTATTTTGCCCTTGTGTTTTTCGGGCATTGCCGCATGTGGCTTTTTAAAATTATGTTCCTAAATATGTAAGACAATTATTGTCCACTGTCATCGTCCTTATATTCATCATGCTTGCTATAAGTCGCAGTCGATGCTATATAGGTCCGTTGAATCTTACATCAAGATCCGTGCAAAACTTTCTTTTCAGATTTTCATTTTTCTCTCTTAAATCTCAGTCCAGTGAGACATAGCCACGTAGTGAAACAGGGGCTCGGGCGCCATTAATGGAGACGTTGGGAGGGAGGAGCGCTGCGGATAGAGGTCAAAGGGCTCTCCTCTCGATGAGCATGCGCAGGGGTCTGATTGCACGCCTCCCGTACTCAAATAGCTACCCCGCACGACACCTCCTAGCCAATAAAAAAGGGGGACGCGTGGCGGCACGTAATTGGTAAGTAGAACGCCCACGGTTTCAATAATACTTGTATTTCCGAGTTGTAACGTGACAACACTTGTTCCAAAATTACTTTGTTGACTGTTAATGTGTGCGCCTTGGCAAATCGGATAGAAAAATTATCACAGCATGTTGGTGCCATGTCATGACACCATGCCAAGTTTCATGATTTTCAGGCGAGTTTTGGATTTACGGGAATTTTAAAACCAAGTTTCGCACACGGAGGTGACACCTTCCCTCTCGGAACCATGAGCCTTCTTGAGGGAAGCTTCGGTTTGCAAGAAGCTTATACCAAAGCTTGTCCCAATTCGGCCAAAAAATTTACCACATCATGTTCGTGCCATGTCATGACACCGTGCCAGGTTTCATGATTTTCAGGCGTGTTTTGGATTTACAGGAATTAAAAAAACAAGTTTCTCAATATTTCCAGCCGAGGCATGACGCCCAGATGTTTGAATTTCATTCCCATTTCTTGCATGGGACCTACAAATTTACCCAAGGACACACATGTGACTTTTCAACCAACTTTGGTGCACTGGAGCACATGCTTGTAGTTCAAATTTGAATTATGCACATTAAATGTCCAGAAATTCAATTAATGTATAAAAAAGGCCAAACATACCAAGAATAATTCCAAAATTTAGCACAATATACTTCTATTCGGTCTAATCTATGTGTGTAAAAAAAATAAGGCGGGAGAAGGCAGTGTATGACGTTTCGCACACGGAGGTGACACTTTCCCTCTCAGAACCACGAGCCTTCTTGAGAGAAACTCCGGTTTGCAAGAAGCTTATACCAAAGCTTGTCCCAATTCGGCCAAAAAATTTACCACAGCATGTTGGTGCCATGTCATGACACCATGCCAAGTTTCATGATTTTCAGGCTTGTTTTGGATTTACATGAATTAAAAAACCAAGTTTCTCAATCTTTTCGGCCGAGCCATGACACCCAGATGTTTGAATTTCATTCCCATTTGTTGCATGGGACCTAGAAATTCACCCAAGGACACACATGTGATTTTTCAACCAACATTGGTGCACTGGAGCATGTGCTCGTAGTTCAAATTTGAATTATGCACATTAAATGACTAGAAATTCAGATAATGTATAAAAAGGCGAAACGAACCTGATATAATTCCAAATTTTAGCACGATACTTCTATTTGGTCTAATCTTCATGTGTAAAAAAAGTAAGGCGGGAGAAGGCAGTTTATGTCGTTTCGCACACGGAGGTGCATGTTCCCTCTTGGGACCACGAGCCTTCTTGAGAGAAGCTCAGGTTTGCAAGAAGCTTATATCAAAGCTTGTCCCAATTCGGCCAAAAAAATTACCGCAGCATGCTGGTGCTATGTCAATGACACAATGCCAAGTTTCATGATTTTTGGTGTGTTTTGGATTTACATGAATTAAAAACCAAGTTTCTCAATCTTTCCGGCCGAGCCACGACACCCAGATGTTTGAATTTCATACCCATTTCTTGCATGGGTCCTAGAAATTCACCTAAGGACACACATGTGATTTTTCAACCAAGTTTGGTGCACTGGAGCATGTGCTTGTAGTTCAAATTTGAATTATGCACATTAAATGCCCAGAAATTTAATTAATGTATAAAAAAGGCCGAACGAACTTGGAATAATTCCAAAATTTAGCACGATACTTCTATTTAGTCTAATCTGTCTGTGTAAAAAATTAAGGCGGGAGAAGGCAGTGTACGTATGTCGTGTCGCACACGGAGGTGACACGTTCTCTCTCGGAACCACGAGCCTTCTTGAGAGAAGCTCCGGTTTGCAAGAAGCTTATACCAAAGCTTGTCCCAATTCGGCCAAAAAATTTACCGCAGCATGTTGGTGCCATGTCATGACACCAAGCCAAGTTTCATGATTTTTAGGCGTGTTTTGGATTTACATGAATTAAAAACCAAGGTTCCCAATCTTTCCGGCCGAGCCACGATGCCCAGATGTTTGAATTTCATTCCCATTTCTTGTATGGGACCTAGAAATTCACCCAAGGACACACATGTGATTTTTCAACCAACTTTGGTGCATTGGAGCATGTGCTTGTAGTTCAAATTTGAATTATGCACATTAAATGACCATAATTTCAATTAATGTATAAGAAAGTCCAAACGAACCCGGAATAAATCCAAATTTTAACACGGCACTCATATGGTTCTATGTTGCCTCCTAAAAAACAAGGGGGGGGGGGAGGCAGCGTATACCGTTTCAAACACAAAGGTGACACGTCCCCCCTAGGGAACCACGAGTCTTCTCGAGAGAAGCTCCAGTTTGCAAGAAGGTTATACCAAAAACTTGTCCAAATGCGGCCAAAAAATTTACCGCAGCATGTTGGTGCCATGTCATGACACCAAGCTAAGTTTCATGATTTTTAGGCGTGTCTTGGATTTCCAGGAATTTAAAACCAAGTTTCTCAATGTTCCCAGCCGAGCCACGACACCCAGATGTTTGAATTTCATTCCCATTTCTTGTACGGAACCTATAAATTCACCCAAAGACACACTTGTGATTTTTCAACAAACTTTGATGCACGAAGCATGTGCTTGTAGTTCAAATTTGAATTATGCACATTAAATGCTGAAAAACTCAATTAATGCATAAAAATGCCAAACGAGTCTAGAATAATTCCAAATTTAAACACGACACTAATGTAGTTGCACGTTCACTGTACATGAATGTTCTAGCAATTCAAACACCTTCCTTTTCCTCTGTAACACCATTTTGTCTTTCAAAACATAACGAAAAAATCAGGTATACCACAAACAGTTTACTAGAAAGAATCGTGTGGGATGCGATATAAAATATCTTGACGCACTGTCTTGTCTGGCTTACGCAGGAAGCTTCATCGTCTACAGTCCACCGCCCCCGCTTGAACCACACTTGCGCGCCAGTTTCTCATGGCACCGAGTGAAATTTTTCTGCCACCGCGGAAATATCTATCTCCCCCTCCCTCCCACCAAAAGCCACATTTCCACTTTTCCTCCTTGCTTTCCAAGTTCAAACCTTCACTCCTGCTTACTAGCAGCTCAGCCTCCTCACCGGCGACCCTTCTTCTTGCAACGCCGCCTCCTCGGCATCTACCCTTCTTCTTGCAGCGCCGCCTCCTTGTTGGCGACCCTTCTTCTTGCAGCGCCGCCTCCTCGCCGGCGACCCTTCTTCTTGCTGCGTGGCCTCCTCGTCGCCGACCCTTCTTCTTGCTGCGCGGCCTCGTCGATATGGTCAGGTAATCCACACCCCACCCACACCATCCTTCTCCTTTCCCGTCCCACATGCCCCGACCGACGGTGCGATACCTTCCACCGAAATCACTGTCCCCCTCCTCCAATTAAGCGCCTCCCACAACCATTTTTCCTGCAGTATAACATGGAGCTCAGTAGCATCTGGCAACGGAGAAGCAAATCGCGGCCGCACATGCACACGAGGTCGCTATGACGGCCATGCATGCCGACCGCCAGATCTTGGAGGAGCACCTTGTCTTCAAGGCCACCGTCGACACCGCCACGCGGTTGTCGACTTTAAAATACACTTCGTGCTATTTACTTGAGGCCACCGCCAGTTCTTTCTAGTGATTTGTCCTCTGTAGTGTTAATATGCAATCTGATGTTCAGTTAACAGTTTGGTCCTCTGAAATGTAATGCTTAGCTAACACTTGGGTCCTCTAAAATGTTTAGCAGTTTGGTCCAACAATTGCTACATTTCGTAGTACTGTTCTCAAGCATTCTTTGTTTTGTTAACTGTCTTATCTTCTAGTACATGTTTCTATTCTGCAATGTCGTGCTCAGTTAACTATTTTGGTTCATTTGGTCTGCCGTCCATTTAACTGTTTGGTTCAGTTCTGCAATTTGATTTTCATTTGCCATGTGTATAATTTTGTATTGTTATGCATGTGAAATAAATCGAATTTGGCTGTACTCAATACATATCCTACTGATAGTATGGCAACTCTCAGTTAACCTGATCAAGATCTTCCTTATGTATGTTGCAAGGAAACAATGGGAGATACTGCGGTTTACCATCGAGGTTTGCTCAAGCCTGGTCCTTTCGCTAATAGCACATTATTGTGAAGTTGCAGGAATCATTCTAATATTTAGGTTTCTTACATTTTTGGTCTTGCACATGTAGGTCCTACAGTCAGAGACCTAGACCCACTGTTCGACCCATTTTGCATATGGGGAAATGAGATGTCCATGAATATCAGTCAAGTCAGGAAACTCAGAAAGATTGTTAGGATGAAGAAACTTGCGACGAATAATAGCAAGATCTTTGTTTGCACAATGAAGAAGACATTAGTCAACTATAGGATGGTACTAACTCTTTTACTTTGTTTTTACCTCTTGCGCCATTTCAAAATTTATAATAACAATTTATGCATATCTTTGTTTTCACTACTTTTCAAAGCAGTTCACCGATGATTACCTCTCAAACCACCTGCATGGTCAAGAGGCGAGGAAGTTATTCATTCAACACCCACGGTACAATATTGAAGTCTTCCTGAAGAGGACAAAGGTTGGGCGGGCAATTATCCATAGCCACTGGCCTAAAGTTGCAAGGACATTCAACATCACTGAAGGCTCAATATTTGCCTTCCGCTTCTACAGTTTCTCAGATGAGATTCATCTGTCTATTTATCGTGTATGATGCTACTTTCCAAAGGTTTTCGATGTTGCATGTGAAACTTGGTGCTGTTGTGTAATGGAGTAACCGAGTGTTGAAGCTATCTGATGTAATTCGATTATGAAATCCTGGTTGCTGTTATACGAATATGAAATATCTGGTGTGTTTTATAAGAAATATCAATTTGATTAGTACATGCATTATCAATAATAGGCTATTTACCCTGCTTATTGGGATTTTCTATTGCAGAAGGTTACTCAGACATCGCCGTGGGCGATGAACTCAAACAATCCATAAGGTTTCTAGTAAGTAGGCATGTTCGATCAACTAACAATCACACACGGCTTCTAGCAGAGAACTGTTTGCGTTAGGCCACCTTGAACAAACGTTTCCGCACAAAAAATGGTGTGTGATAGGATTCACCATGTGGGATGTACATACGAACATAAACAATTGGGTTTCGATGCCCCGCCAGATCGCACACGAGCTCATTTTTCCCCAGCCTGTGTGCCAGGAGGGCCTATCCCCGACGGTTTCTGGGTCGTGTGGGAATGAGCCCCTTATCACCCACACTCACTTGGCGACGGTTCCAAACGTCGTCGCGGAAAGGGGTTAAAAACCGTTTGTATAGCAGGTCTCTGCACCAGTGTATGTTCTCATGTTATAAAATTTATGGAGGTGCTTGATCAGTAGTGCAATATTTTGAACTCTGAGGTTTAGGACTCCCAGTCCACCTTGCTTCTTTGGTTTGCATGTCATCTTCCGGCTAGCATGGCATTTCTTTTTTTGTTGATGTCATTACCATACCATAGGAAATTTCTACTAGATTTATTGACATGTTCCAGAACAGTGTATTGCACTTTGAATGAGCACATGGCAAAAACAGGCATTGAAGCAATAACAGAATTTATATATGTCAGTCTGCCAACATAATTCATAAAATTTGCAAGCCGAGATAATCTTTTATCAATTCTAATTGGCATGAGGTCATGCACAAATGGTTTGGTGGTGCCAAGTTGCAATCCCAAGTAGGTGAATGGCAAGTTTTCCACTCTACATCCAAAATTATCTGCAAGGTCTAGTGTAGTGGCATTATCAATGTTAATGGTCACAATAGATGATTTGTTGTAATTCACAAAAAGACATGTGGACATGCTGAGAATATGCAGCAACGATTTGAGATGCATAAGTTGATTCTTATCAGCAGGCATTATGAGCAGGGTATCATCAACATATTGTATAAGAGGATATTGCTGTCCATACCTATTTTCCATAGGTAGTGAGAGTTCTCCATTCATCCAAGAAAGATGAGAATTGTTTGTAGCAGGTCAGCAGCTAGGGCATCAATTATGGTAGTTAATAGATATGTCAAGTTTTTTGAGTCTAAGCCGAGTTTGTTGTTTGTCGTCTAATTTTTTCAAGGTAAAATCGAACTAGTGGGAGCAATTTTGTAAAGTTGACACACAATTAGAATGATGTGGATTATATGTTTTTTGACCACGGTATGGAAAGATTTTCCAGAATAAACAATGACATAGACATGACTCATACATAGACACAACTATAAAGAAACACATATTCTATGGAGTAGACACCTCGATATGATAAGAAAGTGTTAAGTACATTTTATATGTTGAGGCTTAAAATTTGGACCATCACCATTCACACAAATAAGAACGTGTTTGGTTCAAACTTTTTTACACCTTATTTTTTTGAAAACACATTTCATATATTAATTAATTCAAAGGTTGTGACAATCGTTTTTAAGAGTATTCACCTCGCATGGCGGAAAACGACTACAAAGAATACCCAATAATCTATTATGGAAATGAAACTTTGAAATTTTGTGTGCCGCCATATTGGCCCGCTTATTAATCTTTGTCAACTTAAAATTCGGAACCAACTTCGAGATGGATAGCGCTTCCTTCTTCAAATCAACTGGCGGACCTGTCCAGGCTATTATTAGCAAGGAAATAAACCAAGAAAGAGGAATCAATTTATAAAATAATAGGACTGTTAAGGGTAATATCAATATAGACACCAGCAAGGCACACCCTTAGTTCCGCTTCATCCAGAGAAGTACACAAACCAATATAATCCCACAAAAAGATAAGGACCTCGTGATACGTCTCCGACATATCTATAATTTATGAAGTATTCATACCACTATATTATCATTCTTGGATGTTTTACAACCATTTTATAGCAACTTTACATCACTTTTTGGGACTAACCTATTGACCCAGTGCCCAGTGCCAGTTGCTGTTTTTTGCTTGTTTTTTACATCGCAGGAAATCAATATCAAACGGAGTCCAAACACCGCGAAACTTCTTGTGGATTTTTTATGGACCAGAATACATCCAGTGGGCCAAGGAAGCACCTGGGGGTGCCTCGAGGGGGGCAGCACCCACCAAGGTGCACCTGGGGGCCCAGGCGCGCCCAGGTGGGTTGTGCCCACCTCGGGTGCCCCCCAACCACCTCTTGGCCCTATAAATTCCCAAGTATTCCAAAATCCTTCAGGGTAGCCCTAGATCAGAAGTTCCGCCTCCGCAACGCCTCTGTATCCACGAGATCCAATCTAGATCCCGTTCCAGCTCCCTGTCGGAGGGGGGAATCATCACCAGTGGCCATCTTCATCATCCTGGCGGCCACCACGATGACGAGGGATTAGTCCACCCTCGGGGCTGAGGGTTTGTACCAGTAGCTATGTGTTTAATCTCTCTCTCTCGCGCGCGATCTTGAGATGTCACGATCATGATGTATCATGGGCTTTGTTAACATAGATGGATCATATGATGTTTCTCCCCTCTCTATCTTATGATGAATTGAGTTTTCCCTTTGAGATTTCATTTTATTGGATTGAATACTTTTATGGATTTAAGAGCACTTGATATATGTCTTGCTAATGAATACTCGTGGTGACAATGGGGTATCATATTGATCCACTTGATATATGTTTTGGCACTCAACTCGTGGATTCCCGAGATGACATTGGGGTAATCTATGCATAGGGGTTGATGCACGTTCTTGTCTTTGTTTCTCTGGTAGAAATCTTGGGCACTCTTTAAAGTTCTTTGTGTTGGATTGAATATTATAAATCTGAATTTGCTTTGGAGTTATTTTAGTACGAACTCTAGGATAGATCGAACAGAAAGAATAACTTTGTGTTATTTTAGTACGAACTCTTGAATAGATCGAATGGAAAGAATAGCTTTGAGGTGGTTTCGTACCGTACAAACAATTCCGTCTTATGTTCTCCGCTAGATAGGAACTTTGGAGTGATTCTTCATCTCACTTTGAGGGATGGTTATATGATCCAACTTTGTTAGCATTGTTGAGAGATCGCACTAGTGAAATTATGCACTCTAGGCCTCATTTTCCATCATTGCAATATCGTTTGTGCTCCGCTTAATCATTTACTACCTTGCTGTTTTTTATTGTTCGCACTACAAAAACTCATATCTACTATCCACACTACACTTTTATGACCATCTCTTTGCTGAACTAGTGCACCTATACAATTTGCTATTGTATTGGGCGTGTTGGGAACACAAGAGATTTCTTGTATTTGATTGCAGGGTTGTTTGAGAGAGACTATCTTCATCCTGCACCTCCCACGGATTGATAAACCTTAGGTCATCCACTTGAGGGAAAATTGCTACTGTCCTACAAAACTCTGCGCTTGGAGGCCCAACACATGTCTACAAGAATAAATTTGCATAGTAGACATCACCTCGCCAGAAGAATTCCTGTCCATCACCCGCACACTTGCAACACTCATGCAATCAACAAAGCTGGCGTCAACATTTATCTTTATGATTTTTCCAAGTTCCTGTCCAGAATGGAGCTTTGTGAAGGAAGTGCCATTTTGGTATTTCCAAATGGCATGAAACTTTTACAATAGCTTTATATCATCAAACAAATCATCTCCTCCAAGTTCTAGCTCCTGCAAAGCAAAGGTGTGAGTGCTAGTTCATAATTCCCAAATGTGACCAGTGGGACCCTTTCCACAGCAACCCTCATCTAGACTCCTCCATTTGGGCTGATATTTTGCCAACACAGTCACCTTATCATGTGATCAAGCCGTGCCAAAGCTCCGAGTCCATCTCCTAGCATGTGAGCCACACCAGGCAACAAACACTTTGTTGTTCACCTGATCATCTGCTAGCTGTGGTCATGCCTCACACCACTATGCTTGGCTCCCTCCTCCTTGCCAATACTCTCTGTATGCCTTATCTGCCAGACACTTGCAAGGCCTGGGCGCACTGCGTGAGCTAGTTCACGTAGTGACTTCATGGCCGGCATGCACGTCCGCGCGCTCTGGCAAACCGCGGCCGCTATTATTGTCGATTTCCTCTGCCTCTCGTGTCCCTTTCATGTATAGTAGCTACCCCGTGATCTCTTGCATCGGCCTGAATCGCTGCCTCGCCCTGTATTGCTGCGGTCGCATCGCCATCACCATGCCCGTGATGCAAAACTCCTCTGTCCTCCATTGGAGCCACGTTGGAGCTCGCCCGTGAGCTCTAGAGGCCTCTCCCGCGCCTACATAAGCTGCCTGAGCTCCTCCGCACCTCGCAGCACCTTCTTTTCCTCTGTTCCCCCACTGGAGTCGCCTAAACTCATCATTTCTTTGTCGCTTTTTGGTAAGGGGGAGGGGGCAGGGAGGTAGATATTTCGGTGGAAGCCGAAAATTTGGAATCGCTTCAGCGAAAAAACTGGCGCGAAAAGTGTCACCAGACACGGTCCCTTATTTAGAGCGGCCTATGGACTGTAGCCGACGAACCTTCTCGAGTAAGCCATAGGCGTACTATACACTGATGGTGCTCCAGGATATTTTGTACTGCATCTCACATGGTTGGTGATAATAAACTGTGTGGGATCTACTTGATTTTTCATCTTGATTTGAATTACATAATGGGGTCATAGCTGCAAAGGATGGTGTTTGAATTGTTAGAACTTCTATGTGTAGTGAACATGCAACTACAGGTGTGCCGTCAAAATTTTTGGAATTATTCAGGGTTCGTTTGGACATTTTTATACGGTAACTTGGCTTTCTAGGAATTTCAGGTGCATAATTCAAAATTAAACCACATGCACATGCTCCGGTGCACCAAAATGGGTTGTAAAATGATATATGTGTCCATGGATTGATGCTTACGTCCCATTCAAGAAATGGGGATGAATTTCAAACACCACGGCACCGTGGCTCTCCGGCAAATGTTGAGGTGCTTGCTTTTCTAATTCTAGTAAATACAAAACTCGTCAGAAATTCATGAACCTTGGCATGCTATCATGGAACGACATCAAGATGCTGGGCTAAAAAAATGTTGTCCCATTTGGGCCAGGTTATGGTATAAGCTTCTCGCAAACCAGAGCTTCTCTCACAACAAGCATGATGGTTTCAGTAGGGAACGTTTTACCTTTCTAGACGAAACGATATCCATTGCATCTTATCGATTTCAATTTTTTTTCCTAGTGTCAACATAGAACAACAGGGGTGTTGTGTCAATTTTTGGGATTTTTTGGGGTTCGCTTGGTGCTACCTCTTGAGCACTGCGTTGGTTTTCCCTTGAAGAGGAAAGGGTGATCCAGCAAAGTAGCATAAGTATTTCCCTCAGTTGTTGAGAACCAAGGTATCAATCCAGTAGGAGGCTCCTCAAAAGTCCCTTGTACCTACACAAACAAACAAGAACCTCGCAACCAATGCGATAAAGGGGTTGTCAATCCCTTCACGGTAACTTGCAAAAATGTAAGAATCGGTCAGACCGAAACGCACAAAGAAGTTTTGGAAGTTTAAGTCTATGACGAATCGGGGGACTCCGAGTGCTCCTCACACAGAGTGGTTTGAATCTGACTTGATCAAATTTTGTGATGTAGCATGAATAGAGTTTGAGACAAGAAAAGCATAGATAGCTAGAGAAGGTTCTTAGGCATTCTTGTCCATCCACTTGGCAAAAGAAAAAGAAACCAATCAATCAAAGCAACAAGTGGATGTCCTCGAATGAGTAAAATATGCAACCAACATGCTCACACAATAAAATGGCAAATGAAATACGTGGCAAAGCATGCACAACCAATTCTAGCATCTATCAAGCAATTGGCGATGACTATGTCATCTATATATGAGTATATTGACTTAGGAGTCAAATGAGAACATTTGATCATGGGTCATACTCATCGTTTAAGCTCAAGTGGGGTTACCACTTTTACATAATGCATTGATGTGTTCACACCATTAGAGTTGCTTTGACTCAATTCTTAGAGTAAAGCTCCCCCTAGATGTGAGATCCCCCATTAGAGGGATGAACTAACCTTGGGTTTTGTCTACGATGACTTCATGTAGGTGTTGAAGATGTGGATGCTCAATGTTGATGTAGATCATTTGGAGCAATCCTTTGGAGTGAGTTGCACTTTCAATACCTACACAAGTTAGTCCCACAAGGAACAAACAAGGATATCCATAGACATAGAGTGATGCACACACAAGATGATGTCTATGAAAGCATTAGGTTACCTTGTCCCTTGCCTTACCAACAAGAGGGTTTGTGACTCCTTGAACTAGTGCAAGATGTGAAAGTTGATTGCACTTGTTGTTGCCAAAATGATATGAGTGAAATATGTTGGCGGAGTCACCCTCAAGAACTCTCTAGTTCTTATTCTTCGGAATCCACATCATCTTGATGGG
This sequence comes from Triticum timopheevii, assembly GCA_963921465.1. NCBI lineage: Eukaryota > Viridiplantae > Streptophyta > Magnoliopsida > Poales > Poaceae > Triticum > Triticum timopheevii. The sequence continues at coordinate 250,814,493 of OY997262.1, read as the reverse complement.
AATCCTTGGAGTTGTAGTCGTACTTGATGAAGTAGAGCTTGACGTAGTCTTGGGAACCCACTTGACCAAGGCCTTTGGAGCTTCTTCAAATGCATCAATCTCCTCTTGAAGCTTATCCTTGCCTTTTTGCTTGTGGTCTTGTGGTGGAAGATCATCTTGAGCTTGTGTCCCCTTGAAGGAAGTAGGATCATACTTCTCTTGTTGAGGAACAAACTTCGTCTTGGGGTATTGATCTTCTTCCCTCTCAACTCCATTGGCATTGAACTTTCGTTCAAAACCAACACCTTAGTTCTTCCGGTGCCTTCCTTGCTTGCGTACAATTTCCTCAAATTGCTTACTCCCGGCAAGGCTCTTGTAAACACCTTTCTCTATAATTCCCTTCAATAAGCTATTTTCTTGCTCAAGTGTAACTTGGCGAAGATAATCATTAGTGGAATCAAGAGAACTACTAGAAGCAACAACATTGGATTTAGCATGATTATTGTTACTACTAGAGGAAGAATCCTTCTTGTTCTTGTTAATAGACTTGACTTGAGGCATGTAAGTAGATAAGAGTAAATTCTTGGCAATGTAAGAAGAACTTTTCTTACGGAGATCATCATTGATTGCCTTTAAGAACTCATGCTCTTGCTGAAGGTTGAGCTTCTCAAAGCGTAACTTCTCATGAGTCCTTAAAAGTTCTCGATGATCTTCTAAGATAGTTTCATGAGCTAACTTAAGAGTGTTTAGTTCTTTAGTTAGAAGCTCAATCTTCTCCTTATCATTGTCATTCGTTTATCTTGATTAGCATGATTAATTGACGTTTCATCATAGTATTCATCACTAGAGTTGTCAACAAGTAAATCATCATCACCTAACAAGTCATCTTCATCACTATTGAAATCAGCATACTCGGGGTGTGTTACCTTTGGGCCTTTAGCTATGAAGCATCTTCCAAGTCCTTCATTTGGTGAATCAAATGTGTCATAGGAGTTGGTTGACACAAGTGCTAGACCGGCAACACCTTCATCTTGAGTATATTCGGAGTCGGAGTGATAGCTTCTCTCGGAGTGATTGTCGGAGTCGGAGCCGGATACCCAATCACCAACATGAGCTTGATGTCCTCGTTTTGTGTAGCTCCTTGATGATTTGTCCTTCCTTTCCGAATCCTTTCTTCTCCGGGATGTTCTTCGTTCATAACGATCATCTCTACTCCTCCTCTCTCTTGGTGGTGATTCTTCTCTTCTACTTCTTCTGTTGGGTGATTCTTCTCTTCTTTTGTAGGGTGCCGTACACTCATTGGAATAGTGTCCGGGTCTCCCACAATTGTAGCAATTGCGCTCTCAACTAGAAGATTTTTTGTCATTGTAGGACCTTGACTTGGAGCTTCTCTCTTCGCTTCTATTCTTGTAGAACTTGTTGAAGTTCTTCACCATTAAGCTCAATTCTTCATTGAAGGTTTGTTTCTCACTTGATGATGTGGGAGCTTCACATGAGGCTTTGTAAGCACCACTTGACTTGTTGTGAAGTTCCTCCTTATCCTTGAGTGACATCTCATGAGCAACAATTCTTCCAATGACTTCCGTTGGCTTGAGATCTTTGTAATTGGGCATCATTTGGATCAATGTGCACACGATATCATATTTTCCATCCAAAGCTCTTAGGATCTTCTTGATGATGAATTTGTCGGTCATCTCTTCGCTTCCTAAGCCGGCAATCTCATTTGTGATAAGAGCAAGCCTAGAGTACATTTCAGCGATACCTTCACCATCCTTCATTTTGAACTTGTCAAGTTGACTTTGAAGCACATCCAACTTGGATTCCTTGATGGAGTCGGTACCTTCATGCATATCAATCAAAGTATCCCAAATTTCCTTTGCATTCTCAAGGCGGCTGATTTTGTTGAATTCTTCAGGGCACAGTCCGTTGAAGAGGATATCACAAGCTTGAGCGTTGTATTGCAGCATCTTCAAGTCTTCCGCGCTAGCTTCACGGTTCGGTTCTCTCCCATCAAGGAATTCACCTTGCAATCCAATACACACAATAGCCCAAACGGCGGGGTTATGTCCAAGAATATGCATTTTCATCTTATGCTTCCAACTAGCAAAATTAGTACCATCAAAGTAAGGACCTCTACGGTGATAATTTCCCTCGCTAGACGCCATACTCTCCTAGGTTGTGAAACCAAGGCTATGAACACCAAAAGCTATGGAAATCAAAGCAAATGGAGACCAAAGCTCTGATACCACTTGTAGGATCGAAAGTATGTCTAGAGGGGGGGGGGTGATTAGACTACTTGACCAAATAAAAACTTATCCTTTTCCCAATTTTAGTCTTTGGCAGATTTTAGCTATATTAGCACAAGTCAAGCAATCTTAACACAATTCAAGCAAGCATGCAAAGAGTATATGAGCAGTGGAAAGTAAAGCATGCAACTTGCAAGAATGTAAAGGGAAGGGTTTGGAGAATTCAAATGCAATTGGAGACACAGATGTTTTTGTCGTGGTTCTGATAGGTGGTGCTATCGTACATCCATGTTGATGGAGACTTCAACCCGCGAAGGGTAACGGTTGCGTGAGTCCACGGAGGGCTCCACCCACGAAGGGTCCACGAAGAAGCAACCTTGTCTATCCCACCATGGCCGTCGCCCACGAAGGACTTGCCTCACTAGTGGTAGATCTTCATGAAGTAGGCGATCTCCTTGCCCTTACAAACTCCTTGGTTCAACTCCACAATCTTGTCGGAGGCTCCCAAGTGACACCTATCCAATCTAGGAGACACAACTCTCCAAGAAGTAACAAATGGTATGTTGATCATGAACTCCTTGCTCTTGTCCTTCAAATGATAGTCTCCCCAACACTCAACTCTCTCTCACAGGATTTGGATTTGGTGGAAAGAAGATTTGAGTGGAAAGCAACTTGGGGAAGGCTAGAGATCAAGATTCATATGGTAGGAATGGAATATCTTGGCCTCAACACATGTGTAGGTGGTTCTCTCTCAGAAACAGCAAGTTGGAAGTGTAGGTTTGTTCTGATGGCTCTCTCCACGAATGAAGAGGAGGTGGAGGGGTATATATACCCTCCACACAAAATCTAACCGTTACACACAACTTGCCAAACTCGGTGGGACCGAATTGGTAAATTCGGTCAGACCGATTTAGCAAATCTAGTGACCGTTAGGATTTTCGATGGGACCGACATGCAACTCGGTAAGACCGATATGATTAGGGTTAGGGCATAACGTAATCTCGGTGAGACCGATTACACAAACTCGGTGGGACCGATTTTGGTAATAAGCTAACTAGAGAGTTGGTCAGGTAAACTTGGTGGGACCGGTTCGCTCATTTCGGTGGGACCAAAATGTTACGAAAAGGAAACAGGGAGTTTACATTGCAATCTCGGTGGGACCGATCGCTCATCTCGGTGGTACCAAAACGTTACAAAGGGAAACAGAGAGATTACAATCCCATCTCGGTGAGACCGAGATCCCTATTGGTGAGACCGATTTGCCTAGGGTTTGTGGCAGTGGCTATAACATCTGAACTCGGTGGCGCCGGATAGAAAGAATCAGTGGGGTCGAGTTTGACTTCTGGTTTAGGTCATATGTGGATGTGGGAAAGTAGTTGAGGGTTTTGGAGCATATCACTAAGCACTATGGAGCAAGAAACTCATTAAGCAACACCTCATCCCTCCTTGATAGTATTGGCTTTTCCTATAGACTCAATGTGATCTTGGATCACTGAAATATAAAATGTAGAGTCTTGAGCTTTTGAGCTTGAGCCAATCCTTTTATCCTTAGCATTTTGAGGGGTCCACTTTTCTAATCCATGCCATGCCATTCATTGAGCTTTTCCTGAAATATTCATCTTGGAATAAGGTTAGCTCAATGAGCTATATGTTGTTAGGAATTACCAAAACCACCTAGGGATAGTTGCACTTTCACCCTCGTACCTACACAAACAAACAAGAACCTCGCAACCAACGTGATAAAGGGGTTGTCAATCCCTTCACGGTAACTTGCGAAAGTGAGATCTGATAGGGATAATAAGATAAGATGAATATTTTTGGTATTTTTATGATATAGATTGGAAAGTAAAAGATGCAAATAAAAGTAGATCGGAAACTTATATGATAAAAGATAGACCCGGGGGGCATAAGTTTCACTAGTGGCTTCTCTCAAGATAGCATAAGTATTATGGTGGGTGAACAAATTATTGTCGAGCAATTGATAGAAAAGTGCATAGTTATGAGATTATCTAGGCATGATCATGTATATAGGCATCACGTCCGTTACAAGTAGATCGAAACGATTCCGCATCTACTACTATTACTCCACACATCGACCGACTCCTGTATGCATCTAGAGTATTAAGTTCATAAGAAAAGAGTAACACATTAAGAAAGATGACATGATGTAGAGGGATAAACTCAAGCAATATGTTATAAACCCCATCTTTTTATCCTCGATGGCAACAATACAATACGTGCCTTGCTGCCCCTGCTGTCACTGGGAAAGGACACCGCAAGATTGAACCCAAAGCTAAGCACTTCTCCCATTGCAAGAAAGATCAATCTAGTAGGCCAAACCAAACTGATAATTTGAAGAGACTTGCAAAGATAACTAATCACACATAAAAGAATTCAGAGAAGATTCAATTATTTATCATAGATAAACTTGATCAGAAACCCACAATTCATCGGATCTCGACAAACACACCGCAAAAGGAGTTACATCGAATAGATCTCCAAGAAGATCGAGGAGAACTTTGTATTGAGATTCAAAGAGAGAGAAGAAGCCATCTAGCTAATAACTATGGACCCGAAGGTCTGTGGTAAACTACTCACAACTCATCGGAGAGGCCATGGAGATGATGTAGAGGCCCTCCATGGTATATTCCCCCTCCAGCGGAGCACCGACGAAGGCTCCAAGAGGGGATCTCGCGGATACAGAAGGTTGCGGCGGTGGAAATAGTTTTTCGTGGTGCTCCCGGATGTTTTCAGGGTACGTGGATATATATATATATATATATATATATATATATATATATATATAGGAGGAAGAATTAGGTCGGTTGAGCCACGAGGGGCCCACGAGGGTGGGGGGCGCGCCCACCCCCCTAGGGCGCATCGGGCACCCTCGTGGCTGCCTCATTTGCTGCTTGACGTCCACTCCAAGTCTCCTGGATTGCATTTGTTCCAAAAAGATCGCTCCTGAAGGTTTCATTCTGTTTGGACTCCATTTGATATTCCTTTTCTTCGAAACACTAAAATAGGCCAAAAAAACAGCAATTCGGGTTGGGCCTCCGGTTAGTAGGTTAGTCCCAAAAATGATATAAAAGTGTAAAGTAAAGCCCATAAACATCCAAAACGGGTAATATAATAGCATGGAACAATAAAAGATTATAGATATGTTGGAGACGTATCACTTGGACATTTTTATACATTAACTGAGTTTTCTATGCATTCATGTGCATAATTCAAATTTGGACTACATGCACATGTCCTAATGCATATAAATTAGTTGAAAATTCAAATCTGTGTCCTTGGTTGCATGCTTAATTATGTCCCATGCAAGAAATGAGAATGAATGTCAAACACCCTGCCACCGTCACTCGGCCGCAAACATTGAGATATATACCTGGTTTTTAAATTCTAGTAAACCCAAAGCTCGTCTGAAATTCATGAAACTTGGCATGCTGTCATGGAGTGGCATCACATGCCGTGGTAAATTTTCTGTCTCATTTGGGGCAGGTTTGGGGATATGCTTCTCACAAACCAGAGCTTCTCACAACAAGCCCGATGTTTTCGGTAGGGAACATTTCACCTTTGGACGAAACGATATGCATTGCCTCTTATCGATTTCAATTTTTTTCCTAGTGTCAACATAGATCAATAGGGGTGTTGTGTCAATTTTTGGGATTTTTGGGGGTTAGCTTGGACATTATTATACATTAACTCGATTTTCTATGCATTCATGTGCATAATTCAAATTTGAACTACATGCACACATATGCTCTAATGCATATAAATTGGTTGAAAATTCAAATATGTGTCCTTGGTTGCATGCTTAATTAGGTCCCATCAAAGAAATGAGAATGAATGTCAAACACCCTGCCACCGTCACTCGGCCACAAACATTGAGATATATACGTGGTTTTTAAATTCTAGTAAATCCAAAGCTCATCTAAAATTCATGAAACTTGGCATGCTGTCATGGAGCAGCATCAACATGCCGTGGTAAATTTTTTGTCCCATGTGGGGCAGGTATGGGGATATGCTTCTCACAAACCAGAGCTTCTCACAACAAGCCCGATGGTTTCGGTAGGGAATGTTTCACCTTTCTGGACAAAACGAGATGCATTACCTCTTCTCGATTTCAATTTTTTTTACTAGTGTCAGCATAGAACAACAGGGGTGTTGTGACAATTTTTGGGATTTTTGGGGGTTCGCTTGGACATTTTTATACATTAACTGAGTTTTCTATGCATTCATGTGCACAATTCAAATTTGAACTACATGCACACATATGCTCTAATGCATATAAATTGGTTGAAAAATTCAAATATGTGTCCTTGGTTGCATTCTAAATTAGGTCTCATGAAAGAAATGAGAATGAATGTCAAACACCCTGCCACCGTCACTCGGCCGCAAACATTGAGATATATATACCTGGTTCTTATATTATAGTAAATCCAAAGCTCATCTGAAATTCATGAAACTTGGCATGCTGTCATGGAGCGACATCAACATGCCATGGTAAATTTAATGTCCCATTTGGGGCAGGTTTGGGGATATGCTTCTCACAAACCAGAGCTTCTCACAACAAGCCCGATGGTTTCGGTAGGGAATGATACGTCCATTTTGCATCATGCTTTTATAGCAATATTTATTGCATTATGGGCTGTTATTACATGTTATGTCACAATACTTATGGCTATTCTCTCTTATTTTACAAGGTTTAACATAAAGAGGGAGAATGCCGGTAGCTGGGATTTTGGGCTGGAAAAGGAGCAAATATTGGAAACTTATTCTGCACAACTCCAAAAGTCCTGAAACTCCACGAAAGTCATTTTTGGAATTAATAAGAATTATTGAGCGAAAGAAGTACCAGAGGGGGCCCACACCCTGGCCACGAGGGTGGGGGGCGCGCCCCCTGCCTCGTGGGCCCCCAGGTGGCCCTCTGGTGCCCCTCTTCTGCTATATGAAGCCTTTTACCCTGAAAAAAATCATAAGCAAGCTTACGGGACGAAACTCCGCCGCCACGAGGCGGAACCTTGGCGGAGCCAATCTAGGGCTCCGGCGGAGCTGTTCTGCCGAGGAAACTTCCCTCCGAGAGGGGTAAATCATCACCATCGTCATCACCAACGATCCTCTCATCGGGAGGGGGTCAATTTCCATCAACATCTTCACCAGCACCATCTCCTCTCAAACCCTAGTTCATCTCTTGTATCCAATCTTTGTACCCAAACCTCAGATTGGTACCTGTGGGTTGCTAGTAGTGTTGATTACTCCTTGTAGTTGATGCTAGTTGGTTTATTTGGTGGAAGATCATATGTTCAGATCCTTAATGCATATTAATACCCCTCTGATTATGAACATGAATATTCTTTGTGAGTAGTTATGTTTTTTCCTGAGGACATGGGTGAAGTCTTGCTATTAGTAGTCATGTGAATTTGGTATTTGTTCGATATTTTGATGAGATGTATGTTGTCTCTCCTCTAGTGGTGTTATGTGAACGTCGACTACATGACACTTCACCATTATTTGGGCCTAGAGGAAGGCATTGGGAAGTAATAAGTAGATGATGGGTTGCTATAGTGACAGAAGCATAAACCCTAGTTTATGCGTTGCTTCGTAAGGGGCTGATTTGGATCCACTAGTTTCATGCTATGGTTAGGTTTACCTTAATACTTCTTTTGTAGTTGCGGATGCTTTCAATACAGGTTAATCATAAGTGGGATGCTTGTACAAGAAAGGGCAACACCTAAGCACAGGTCCACCCACATATCAAATTATCAAAGTAACGAACACGAATCATATGAACATGATGAAAACTAGTTTGGCGATAATTCCCATGTGTCCTCGGGAGCGCTTTTCTCATTATAAGAAATTGTCCAGGCTTGTCCTTTGCTACCAAAAGGATTGTGCCACCTTGCTGCACCTTATTTACTTTTATTGCTTGTTACTTGTTACAAATTATCTTATCACAAAACTATCTGTCACCTACAATTTCAGTGCTTGCAGAGAATACCTTACTGAAAACCGCTTGTCATTCCCTTCTGCTCCTCGTTGGGTTCGACACTCTTACTTATCGAAAGGACTACGATAGATCCCCTATACTTGTTGGTCATCAAGACTCTTTTCTGGCGCCGTTTCCGGGGAGTGAAGCGCCTTTGGTGAGTGGAACTTGGTAAGGAAACATTTATATAGTGTGCTGAAATTTACTGTGACTTGTTACTATGGAAACTAATCCTTTGAGGGGCTTGTTCGGGGCATCTTTGCCCCGACCTGTAGAGCAAAGAGTTGCTCCTCAACCTACTGAACCTACTGAAATGTTTACTTTGAAATTCCTTCTGGTATGATAGAGAAACTGCTAGCTAATCCCTTTGCAGGAGATGGAACATTGCATCCCGATTTACACTTATCTATGTAGATGAAGTTTGTGGATTATTTAAGCTTACAGGTATACCCAATTATGTTGTTAAGAGGAATGTCTTCCCTTTATCTTTGAAGGGAGATGCATTGACATGGTATAGGCTATGTGATGATACGGGATCTTGGGACTATAAACGATTGAAGCTGGAATTTCACCAGAAGTTTTATCCTATGCATCTTGTTCATCATGATTGTAATTATATATATATATATAATTTTTGGCCTCATGAAGGAGAAAGCATCGCTCAAGCTTGGGGGAGGCTTAAGTCAGTGTTATATTCATGCCCCAATCATGAGCTCTCAAGAGAAATGATTATTCAAAAATTTTATGCTCGGCTTTCTCTCAATGATCGCACCATGCTCGCTACTTCCTGTGCTGGTTCTTATATGCTGAAGACTATTGAATTCAAGTGGGACTTATTGGAAAGAATTAAACGCAACTCTGATGATTGGGGTTTCGACGATGGTAAGGAGTCAGGTATGACACCTAAGTTTGATTGTGTTAAGTATTTTATGGGTATCGATGCTTTTCGTGGATTTAGCACTAAATATGGACTTGACTCTAGGATAGTAACTTCTTTCTGTGAATCTTTTGCTACTCACATTGATCTCCCTAAGGAGAAGTGGTTTAAATATAATCCTCCCATTGAATTAAAAGTAGTTGCATCTGTTACAGCTGAAGAAAAGATTATCACTTATAATGATCCTATTGTTCCTACTACTTATGTTGAGAAACCACCTTTCCCTGTTAGGATAAAGGATCTAAAGCTTCAAGTGTTGTTTGTAAGAGTAATACTAGAACATATACACTTCCTGAGCAAGTTAAAGTTGAATCTAGTATTGCTATGTTTAAAGATCTCTTGGCTGATAATATAGATGGGCATGTTATTTACTTCTACGAGGAAGTTGCTAATATTGCTAGACCCGATGCTAAGATACATAGACCTGTTGTAGGCATGCCTGTTATCTCTGTTAAAATAGGAGATCATTGTTATCATGGCTTATGCGATATGGGTGCTAGTGCTAGTGCAATACCTATTTCCCTATATAAAGAAATTATGCATGATATCACACCCGCTGAAATAGAAGATATTGATGTTACTATTAAGCTTGCAAATAGAGATACTATTTCACCAATTGGGATTGTTAGAGATGTTGAAGTCTTGTGTGGGAAAGTTAAATACCCTGCTGATCTTCTTGTTCTTGGTTCCCCACAAGATAGCTTTTGTCCCATTATATTTGGTAGACCCTTCTTGAATACCGTTAATGCTAAGATTGATTGTGAAAAGGATGTTGTTACAATTGGCTTGGGGGATATGAAACATAAGTTTAATTTTGCTAAATTTCATAGAAAACCCCATGATAAAGAATTGCCTAATAAGGATGAAATAATTGGTCTTGCTTCTATTGCCGTGTCTCCTACTGATCCTTTAGAACAATATTTGCTAGACCATGAAAATGACATGTTTATGAATGAAAGAAGGGAGATAGATGAAGTATTCTTTAAACAAGGTCCTATTCTGAAACACAACTTGCCTATGGAAATACTAGGGGATCCTCCTCCACCCAAGGGTGATCCTGTTTTTGAGCTTAAACCTTTACCTGATACTCTCAAATATGCTTATCTTGATGAAAAGTAGATATATCCTGTTATTATTAGTGCTAACCTTTTAGAGCAGGAATAGGAAAGATTATTGAAAACTCTGAAGAAGCACTGTGCTGCTATTGGATATACTCTTGATGATCTTAAGGGCACAAAATTAAATTGGACGAAGATGCCAAACCAGTTAGAGATCATCAACGACGGTTAAATCCTAAGATGAAAGAAGTGGTAAGAAAGGAAATACTAAAGCTCCTTGAGGCAGGTATAATTTATCCCGTTGCTGATAGTCAGTGGGTAGGTCCTGTCCATTGTGTCCATAAGAAGGGAGGTATTACTGTCGTTCCTAATGATGAAGATGAATTGATCCCACAAAGAATTATTACAGGTTATAGGATGGTAATTGATTTCCGCAAATTAAATAAAGCTACTAAGAAAGATCATTACCCTTTACCTTTTATTGATCAAATTCTAGAAAGACTATCCAAACATACACACTTTTGCTTTCTAGATGGTTACTATGGTTTCTCTCAAATACCTGTGTCAGCAGACGATCAAGCAAGGACTACTTTTACTTACCCTTTCGGTACTTTTTCTTATAGACGTATGCCTTTTGGTTTATGTAATGCACCTGCTACCTTTCAAAGATGCATGATGGCTATATTCTCTGACTTTTGTGAAAAGATTTGTGAGGTATTCATGGATGATTTCTCCGTTTATGGATCCTCTTTTGATGATTTCTTGAGCAAGCTTGATCTAGTTTTGCAGAGATGTGAAGACACTAGTCTCGTCTTGAATTGGGAGAAGTGCCACTTTATGGTTAATGAAGGCATTGTCTTGGGGCATAAAATTTCTGAAAGAGGTATTGAAGTTGATAAAGCTAAAGTTGATGCTATTGAAAAGATGCCCTGTCCCAAGGACATTAAAGGTATATGAAGTTTCCTTGGTCATGCCAGTTTTTATAGGAGGTTCATTAAGGACTTTTCTAAAATCTCTAGGCCTCTGACTAATTTATTGCAAAAAGATATTCCTTTTGTCTTCGATGATGATTGTGTAGAAGCATTTGAAATACTTAGGAAAACTTTGATTTCTGCACCTATTGTTCAGCCACCTGATTGGAATTTACCCTTTGTAATTATGTGTGATGCTAGCGATTAAGCTGTAGGTGCTGTTCTAGGACAAAGAGTTGATAAGAAGTTGAATGTTATTCAATATGCTAGTAAAACTCTAGACACTGCCCAGAGAAATTATGCTACTACTGAAAAGGAATTCTTAGCAGTTGTATTTGCATGTGATAAGTTCAGACCTTATATTGTTGATTCTAAAGTAACTATTCACACTGATCATGCTGCTATTCAATATATTATGGAAAAGAAAGATGCTAAACCTAGACTTATTAGATGGGTTCTCCTACTACAAGAATTTGATTTGCATATTATTGACAGAAAGGGAGCTGAGAACCCCATTACAGACAACTTGTCTAGGTTAGAGAATGTTCTTGATGACCCACTACCTATTGATGATAGCTTTCCTGATGAACAATTAGCTGTCATAAATGCTTCTCGTACTGCTCCATGGTATGCTGATTATGCTAATTACATTGTTGCTAAATTTATACCACATAGTTTCACATACCAGCAAAAGAAAAAGTTCTTTTATGATTTAAGACATTACTTCTGGGATGATCCACACCTTTATAAAGAAGGAGTAGATGGTGTTATTAGACGTTGTGTACCTGAGAATGAACAGGAACAGATCCTATGCAAGTGTCACTCCGAGGCATATGGAGGACACCACGCTGGAGATAGAACTGCACATAAGGTATTGCAATCCGGTTTTTATTGGCCTACTCTCTTCAAAGATGCCCGTAAGTTTGTTTTGTCTTGTGATGAATGTCAAAGAATTGGTAATATTAGTAGACGTCAAGAAATGCCTATGGATTACTCTCTTGTTATTGAACCATTTTATGTTTGGGGTTTTGATTATATGGGACCGTTTCCTGCCTCTAATGGATATACACATATTTTAGTTGCTGTTGATTACGTTACTAAGTGGGTAGAAGTTGTTCCAACTAGTAATGCTGATCATAACACCTCTATTAAGATGCTTAAAGAAGTTATTTTTCCGAGGTTTGGAGTCCCTAGATATCTCATGACTGATGGTGGTTCACATTTTATTCATGGTGCTTTCCGTAAAATGCTTGCTAAGTATGATGTTAATTGTAGAATTGCATCTCCATATCACCCATAGTCTAGTGGTCAAGTAGAATTGAGTAATAGAGAGCTCAAATTAATTTTGCAAAAGACTATTAATAGATCTAGAAAGAATTGGTCCAAGAAACTTGATGATGCATTATGGGCCTATAGAACTGCATATAAGAATCCTATGGGTATGTCTCCGTATAAAATGGTTTATGGAAAAGCATGTCACTTACCTCTCGAACTTGAGCATAAGGCATATTGGGCCATTAAAGAGCTCAATTATGATTTCAAATTTGCCGGTGAGAAGAAGTTATTTGATATTAGCTCACTTGATGAATGGAGAACCCAAGCCTACGAGAATGCCAAGCTGTTTAAAGAAAAAGTTAAAAGATGGCATGACAAAAGGATACAAAAGCGTGAGTTTAACGTAGGTGATTATGTTTTTCTTTTTAACTCTCGTTTAAGACTTTTTGCAGGAAAACTTCGCTCTAAGTGAGTAGGTCCTTACGTTATCGAGGAGGTCTATTGTTCTGGTGCCATAAAAATCAACAACTTTGAAGGCACAAGTCCGAGGGTGGTGAACGGTCAAAGAATCAAACATTATATCTCAGGTAATCCTATAAATGTTGAAACTAATATTGTTGAAACTGTAACCCCGGAGGAATACATAAGACACTTTCCATAATGTTTCAGACTCCGAAAAGGAATAGGTATGTGGTACGGTAAGTAAACCGACTCCAAAACAGTTCTAATAGCAATTGTTCTCCGTTTTGAAATATTTAAGAAAATAGGAAAATAAGAAGTAGTTCGGGAAGGACACGAGGCATCCACGAGGGTGGAGGGCGCGCCCTACCCTACTGGGCGCGCCCCCTGCCTCGTGGGCACCTCGTGTGCTCTCCGGACTCCGTTTTCCTGCACGATACTTCTTTTGTTTGGTAAAAATTCATTATATAATCTCCTAAAGGTTTTGACCACCGTATCACACAAAAATCTTCTGTCTTCGTTTTGAATTGTTTTTACCGCAGATTAGAGCAATATGTCATCCCAGGATTTGGAGGGAGAAAGCCATGTGGCTGATTACCTTGCAGACCCTAAGGCCTACGGGGACTTGGAGCATTGTGGCTGTACCACTGAGGAAGAGGAAGACTATGAACCTAAGGGAAAGGAGGAGACGAGCTCAGATGAAGATGAAGTCCCGTTACGTCAACCTGGGGACATGCATGTGGAGTTTAAAAGGTCAAGCCTCCCTGATAGGGCGAAGAAACCCAAGATCGAGTTTATCCCTTTTTGTCTCTTGCAAGAAGATAAATAGGAACTATGCAAAAGGATATTAAGCCTTGACCAGGAGATCAATGATTTAAGGGAACAAAATTCCATTCTCAAGCGCAAATTAAGGAAGAAGCCTACATCATCAACAACTCCATTATCACCACCTTCTTCACCACCTCCGAGGACATAATCACATGGGTATGGGCACTCCCCTTGGCAACTGCCAAGCTTGGGGGAGGTGCCCAGTATCGTATCACCATCACACTCCTATCTTTACCGTTTTCTTAGTTCAATCCTTTTGGTAATATCTTGATCTAGTAGAATAAAGTTTTGGTATGAATTAGTTTTGAGTTTTGCTTTGTGATCCCTCTATGTAATCGAGTCCGTGAGCTATATAATAAAGATTAGTGTTGAGTCAAGGGCTTTTCTATCTTGCCATGATCTTAAGAAAACAGAAAGAACAAAAAGAAATAAAAGAGTTCATATTGATCTTATGGATAGTAACAACTTCACACATAAAGAGTCTGATACATAAAAGTTGTTGAGAGTTGACAAACATAGTTTTGGTCATCCTTGCAATTAATAGGAAGTAATAAAAAGAGACGTTTTCACATATAAATATACTATATTGGACATCTTTTATAATAGTGAGCACTCATTAAAGTATGACATGCTAAAGAGTTGATGTTGGACAAGGAAGACAACGTAATGGGTTATGTTTTCTCACATCTCAGTTAAAGTATATTGACATGGATCGTCCAACATGTTGAGCTTGCCTTTCCCCCTCATGCTAGCCAAATTCCTTGCACCAAGTAGACATACTACTTGTGCTTCCAAATATCCTTAAACCCAGTTTTGCCATGAGAGTCCACCATACCTACCTATGGATTGAGTAAGATCCTTCAAGTAAGTTGTCATGTTGCAAGCAATAAAAATTGCTCTCTAAATATGTATGACTTATTAGTGCGGAGAAAATAAGCTTTATACGATCGTGTGATATGGAAGTAATAAAAGCGACGGACTGCATAATAAAGGTTCATCTCACAAGTGGCAATATAAAGTGACGTTCTTTTGCATTAAGATTTTGTGCATCCACCCAAAAAGCACATGACAACCTCTGCTTCCCTCTGCGAAGGGCCTATCTTTTACTTTATGTCTTTTACATTTTGCAAGAGTCAAGGTGATCTTCACCTCTCCCCTTTTCATTTTTATCCTTTGGGAAGCACCTCGTCTTGGAAAGATCCTGATATATATATCCAATTGGATGTAAGTTAGCATGAACTATTATTGCTGACATTACCCTTTGAGGTAAAATGTTGGGAGGCAACACTGTAAGCCCCTATCTTTCTCTGTGTCCGATTAAAACTCCAGAACCATAAGTATTGCGTGAGTGTTAGCAATTGTAGAAGACTATATGATAGTTGAGTATGTGGACTTGCTGAAAAGCTCTACTTTTGACTCTTTCCGATGTTATGATAAATTGCGATTGCTTCAATGACTGAGACTATAGTTTGTTAGTTCTCAATGGAGTATCTCAACCATACTTGACATTGTGAATAGATTGTTACTTGAGCATAAGAAATCATATGACAAAATCTATATATGTTGCTATTATAAGAATGATCATGATGCCCTCATGTCCGTAATTTATTTTTATCGACACCTCTATCTCTAAACATGTGGACATATTTTTCGATATCGGCTTCCGCTTGAGGACAAGCGAGGTCTAAGCTTGGGGGAGTTGATACGTCCATTTTGCATCATGCTTATATATCAATATTTATTGCATTATGGGCTGTTATTACACATTATGTCACAATACTTATGGCTATTCTCTCTTATTTTACATGCTTTAACATAAAGAGGGAGAATGCCGGCAGCTGGGATTCTGTGCTGGAAAAGGAGCAAATATTGCAAACCTATTATGCACAGCTCCAAAAGTCCTGAAACTCCATGAAAGTCATTTTTGGAATTAATAATAATTATTGAGGGAAAGAAGTACCAGAGGGGGCCCACACCCTGGCCACGAGGGTGGGGCGCCCCTTGCCTCGTGGGCCCCCTTGTGGCCCTCTGGTGCCCCTTTTCTACTATATGAAGCCTTTTACCCTGGAAAAAAACATAAGCAAGCTTACGGGACGAAACTCCGCCACCACGAGGCGGAACCTTGGCGGAACCAATCTAGGGCTCCGGCGGAGCTGTTCTGCCGGGGAAACTTCCCTCCGGGAGGGGGAAATCATCACCATTGTCATCACCAACGATCCTCTCATCGGGAGGGGGTCAATTTCCATCAACATCTTCACCAGCACCATCTCCTCTCAAACCCTAGTTCATCTCTTGTATCCAATCTTTGTACCCAAACCTCAAATTGGTACCTGTGGGTTGCTAGTAGTGTTGATTACTCCTTGTAGTTGATGCTAGTTGGTTTATTTGGTGGAACATCATATGTTCAGATCCTTAATGCATATTAATATCCCTCTGATTATGAACATGGATATGCTTTGTGAGTAGTTACGTTTGTTCCTGAGGACATGGGTGAAGTCTTGCTATTAGTAGTCATGTGAATTTGGTATTCGTTCGATATTTTGATGAGATGTATGTTGTCTCTCCTCTAGTGGTGTTATGTGAACATCGACTACATGACACTTCACCATTATTTGGGCCTAGAGGAAGGCATTGGGAAGTAATAAGTAGATGATGGGTTGCTAGAGTGACAGAAGCTTAAACCCTAGTTTATGCGTTGCTTCGTAAGGGGCTGATTTGGATCCACTAGTTTCATGCTATGGTTAGGTTTACCTTAATACTTCTTTTGTAGTTGCAGATGCTTGCAATAGAGGTTAATCATAAGTGGGATGCTTGTCCAAGAAAGGGCAGCACCCAAGCACCGGTCCACCCACATATCAAATTATAGAAGTAACGAACACGAATCATATGAACGTGATGAAAACTAGCTTGACGATAATTCCCATGTGTCCTCGGGAGCGCTTTTCTCATTATAAGAAATTGTCCAGGCTTGTCCTTTGCTACAAAAATGATTGGGCCACCTTGCTGCACCTTATTTACTTTTATTGCTTGTTATCCGTTACAAATTATCTTATCACAAAACTATTTGTTACCTACAATTTCAGTGCTTGTAGAGAATACCTTGCTGAAAACCGCTTGTCATTCCCTTCTGCTCCTCGTTGGGTTCGACACTCGTACTTATCGAAAGGACTATGATAGATCCCCTATACTTGTGGGTCATCAAGGAACGTTTCACTTTTCTGGACGAAACGATATGCATTGCCTCTTCTCGATTTCAATTTTTTTCCTAGTGTCAACATAGAACAACAGGGGTGTTGTGTCAATTTTTGGGATTTTTGGGGTTTTGCTTGCATATTTTTATACATTAACTGAGTCTTCTATGCATTCATGTGCATAATTCAAATATGAACCATACATGCACACATATGCTCTAATGCATATAAATTGGTTGAAAATTCAAATCTGTGTCCTTGGTTGCATGCTTAATTAGGTCCCATGCAACAAATGCGAATGAATGTTGTCAAACACCCTGCCACCATCACTCGGCCGCAAACATTGAGATACCTGGTTTTTAAATCCTAGTATAAATCCAAAGCTCGTCTGAAATTCATGAAATTTGGCATGCATGCTATCATGGAGCGGCATCAAGATGCCGTGGTACAAAATTTGTCCCATTTGGGGCAGGTTTGGGGATATGCTTCTCACAAACCAGAGCTTCTCACAACAAGCCTGATCGTTTCGGTAGGGAACGTCCCACCTTTGGGGACAAAACAATATCCATTGCCTCTTATTGCATTGAAAATTTTCTCGTGTCAACATAGAACAACAGGAGTGTTATGTCAAGTTTTGGGATTTTTCGAGGTTCGTTTGGACATTTTTATGCATTAATTGAGTTTTTCAATGCATTTATGCGTATAATTCAAATTTTAACCATCCACGTGACGCCACGTGTCTGGGTTTTAATGCCTGTAGGTTTTAATGGCTCTTGATCGCAAACTTTTTAGAAAGAACACCCGTATGCAAAGTAAGAGCAGGATGTGTGCATCTCTTCAACACAAACGGTTGTTTTGGATGACCCGTGTGCAACCACTTTACGAACAATTTGGTAAGATTTGCATCTGTCATATTGGGTATGTTGCCATTTGTCAAACTGGAAAGATTGTCATTTGTTGATCTAGTAACATTGCCATTTGTCAACATTGTAACACTACGATTTGTCAAAATATGAAGCTAAAAATCACTAACACTATCCAATTTTTTCAACTAAAATTTAGTAATTAAGCATAGATGGAGGTGAGGAGGCGCGTGCTACCTCTTGAGCACTGCATTTCTTTTCCCTTCAAGAGGAAAGGGTGATGCAGCAAAGTAGCGTAAGTATTTCCCTCAGTTTTTGAGAGCCAAGGTATCAATCTAGTAGGAGGCTCCTCAAAAGTCCCTCGTACGTACACAAACAAACAAGAAACTCACAACCAATGCGATAAAGGGGTTGTCAATCCCTTCATGGTAACTTGCAAAAGTGAGATCTAATAGAGATAATAAGATAAAATAAATATTTTTGGTATTTTTATGATATAGATTGGAAAGTAAAGATTGCAAAATAAAAGATAGATGGAAAACTTATATGATAAAAGATAGACCCGGGGGGCATATGTTTCACTAGTGGCTTCTCTCAAGATAGCATAAGTATTTCAGTGGGTGAACAAATTACTGTCGAGCAATTGATAGAAAACTGCATAGTTATGAGATTATCTAGGCATGATCATGTATATAGGCATCACGTCCGTTACAAGTAGATCGAAACAATTCTGCATCTACTACTATTACTCCACACATCGACCGACTCCTGCATGCATCTAGAGTATTAAGTTCATAAGAAAAGAGTAACGCATTAAGAAAGATGACATGATGTAGAGGGATAAACTCAAGCAATATGTTATAAACCCCATCTTTTTATCCTCGATGGCAACAATACAATACGTGCCTTGCTGCCCCTGCTATCACTGGGAAAGGACACCGCAAGATTGAACCCAAAGCTAAGCACTTCTCCCATTGCAAGAAAGATCAATCTAGTAGGCCAAACCAAACTGATAATTCGAAGAGACTTGCAAAGATAACTAATCACACATAAAAGAATTCAGAGAAGATTCAATTATTTATCATAGATAAACTTGATCATAAACCCACAATTCAAGGGATCTCGACAAACACACCGCAAAAAGAGTTACATCGAATAGATCTCCAAGAAGATCGAGGAGAACTTTGTATTGAGATTCAAAGAGAGAGAAGAAGCCATCTAGCTAATAACAATGGACCCGAAGGTCTGTGGTAAACTACTCACAACTCATCGGAGAGGCCTTGGAGATGATGTAGAGGCCCTCCGTGGTCGATTCTCCCTCCGGCGGAGCACCGACGAAGGCTCCAAGATGGGATCTCACGGATACAGAAGGTTGAGGCGGTGGAATTAGGTTTTCATGGTGCTCCTAGATGTTTTCAGGGTACGGGAGTATATATAGGCGAAGGAGGTAGGTCAGGGGAGCCACGAGGGGCCCACGAGGGTGGGGGGCGCCCTCCTACCTCGTGGCTGCCTCGACTGCTTCTTGACGTCCACTCCAAGTCTCCTGGATTGCGTTTGTTCCAAAAAGATCGCTCCCGGAGGTTTCATTCCGTTTGGACTCTGTTTGATATTCCTTTTCTTCGAAACACTGAAATAGGCAAAAAAATCAGCAATGCGGGCTGGGCCTCTGGTTAGTAGGTTAGTCCCAAAAATGATATAAAAGTGTAAAGTAAAGCCCATAAACATCCAAAACGGGTAATATAATAGCATGGAACAATAAAAAATTATAGATACGTTGGAGACGTATCAAGCATCCCCAATCTTAATTCCTGCTCGTCCTCGAGTAGGTAAATGATAGAAACAGAATTTTTGATGTGGAATGCTACCTAGCATATTTCTCAATGTAATTTTCTTTATTGTGGCATGAATGTTCAGATCCACATGATTTAAGATAAAAGTTCATATTGACATGAAAACAATAATACTTCAAGCATACTAACAAAGCAATCATGTCTTCTCAAAATAACATGGCTAAAGAAAGCTATCCCTACAAAATCATATAGTCTGGCTATGCTTTATCTTCATCACAGAAAGTATTTAATCATGCACAACCCCGATGAAAAGCCAAGCAATTGTTTCATACTTTAGTATTCTCAAACTTTTTCAATCTTGTCAATTTATAAGTTGTGCTACCAGTGTTTGGGGTCGGCGCATGACACAATAAGCACACCCACAACGACACATACAAAGAGGACATCCAGCGGTTCCAATGGCAATTTGTTAAAATATGAAGCTAAAAATCACTACCACTATCTAATTTTTGCAACTAAAATTCAGTAATTAAGCATATATTTCATTCATAGATTAAGCAGTCGTGCTTAATCTATACAAAAAGTTCAACTGTTAGGCGCCGCGGCGCGCTCTGCGCGTCTGTCGGCGCGCTTGGGTTGTGGACACCTTTTCCTTGCGTGTTCAACTGCTATATGCATATATATGGTTGCTCGCCGTTGAGGCTACCGCAGAGCGCTCTGCTCGCGTCCCTCCGCGCGTGCTCTGCGAGCGGTTGGGCCTGCGCACGATCACGTCGGGGGCCCCATATGCATGCAGTTGTGCCGCACACGTTGCCACAAGATGCAGTTACGTGCGACACGATGGAGTTACGCACTGCGAATTAGAACTACCATCAGGATGTGCCGTCCGGCCTCCCCTTTAATTCCCGCGGCCATTATAGCCTTAGTCTCTTCAACCATTCGATCGCGCCCCATAACACAACAAGCACACCCACGACAACACATAGAGAGGGGATGTCTAGCGGCGCTCCAATAGAGTTCGGCGAGCATAAAATGGAGACCCACGCGAGGGAGACGGATCTCTCGGTGGTGTACACCATCGACCCGGCCGTGGTGGACGACTACATCAACACCGTTGAGCAGTTGCTTGCTAGAGACAAGTACATGGTGGTCGGCATCGACCTCCAGTACACCGACGGTAGTCCCGGCATAGATCAGAAGGTTGCCGTCGCCCAGTTGTGTGTGTGCCATCATGTCTTTATCTACCACTACTGGATGGCCAGAGACCCTTGCCTCTGTTTCAACAGGTTTGTGAACAGCACCGACTACAAGTTCGCCATGGTGGAAACCACCGACGATGTAAAAGCGCACAGTGTTACGGGCTTGGCCTCTGAGAACCTTGTCGAAATCCGTGATCACTACAGGGTCTGGGGCAGCACGAAGAAGGACTCCCTGGTCGAACTCGCCTCGGCCATCATCGACCCCTACTACGAAAACATGAAGCATGATGCCCAGAGAACAAGTGTTGTATCCTGGCGCAGGGCCTGGGTGCGGCGACTGGATGAACCTCACCTTAGGTTCGCGGCCAAGAGCGTGTACACATGCTTCAAGATGTACAGGCGGATCATTGACATGAGGAAGTGCCTCGTTACCCAAATCGACAAGTCCAGATCGAGCCACAAGCAGAGCAAGCGTCACAAGAAGTAGATGATGATCAGATGATCGTTTATGCTAGTTAATCATGCATGTAATATATAGTTTACTTTATTGATGTGTGGAAGTGTCATGTGTGTAGTAGCCTCCTATGAAATTATGCATGTAATAGTTTACTTTGGTGTGTGCAAATACCATGGTTGTAGTAGCCACCTATGTAATTGGATGTTTAATTTGGTTAATCATGCATGTAATATATATGTTCTTGTTCTGTATACAATCCCATCACACAACACACACGTCTTATTAGCAGCAATCGTCTATGTTATTATCGGTCTTCGCACACATTTCTGATTACACACCTGTTTGCCGCGTATCACACACATCTTGCTATATTGAGCCGTTTATGTTCTCTTGTCTCAGCACAAACAGTTCATCCGTGTGAACCGCATGTCGTATATCGCACACACCTTGATTTGGCTGACCGTTTCTTTTGTGTTGCCTAATCACAAATAGTTCACCCTAGTGAACCGTATGCTGTTTATCGCACACGCCTTCATCTGGCTGCCTGTTTCTTTTGTTCCTCCTCATCGCAAACGGTTAATTGAACTGAACCGTATGCCCTGCATCGCAAACAGAACCAAAATCTGAACCGTGTTTGATGCATACGTCATCGCAAACGTTTTGGACATTTTTCTCGCACACAGTTTCGTCAAAGGGTCTCTGATCGTAGTGTCGCGTTAGCAGCATCCTGCAGTAGTGTATAAACTTATATGCCACAAATACTTAATAGCCCAACTCAAGTAATCCATATTTTAAGGGATTCGGGGACTTCCTAATTTGTTATGGATATGGGCTACACAAATTCGTCTTTAAGGTCTTGCTTGATGGCATAGAAGTAGCCTACTGCGCATGGGTAGGTTGGGGGCAAGAGATATTTTATTATTTTCATTTTGCAAACTTTGTGTTTTTTCCTTGATAGATTCAGCTCGCATTGTCTATAGAAAGGTTGATGGGCACATCAAGGATCAGATAATCTACTATAAGGATTGCAATAGAGTGGTGTGTTGTTGTTCCATCAAGGCTCCATTTACTAGGTATCCATTGTTTATCGTGAATTCAAATTTTGTAAGGAATATCCAGATTGGCCCATTAGCATTTGAAGCTCATGCATTTTACAACCGACTTACGGTTTGTGCCTTTATCCCCCACCCGCATGAACTTCAAAATGCCGAGGGGCTGAACAGGATATTCCTTATAAAATTTCAATTCAAAAGAAATGAAGGATACATAGTAAAATGCAGCCTTGAGAGGAACGACAACGCACCACTCTATTGGAATGATTATAGTAGATTATTTGATCCTTGGTGTCCCATTGACCTTTCTACACACAATGGAGCGGAATCTATGTATCAACAGAAAACACATTGATTGTTTCATGAAAATAAGAAATAGCTCTTGCTCACAACCTGCCTTTCAACATAGTAGGTTACTTCAATGCTCTCAAGCAAAACCTTAAAGACCAATTTGTGTAGCCCAGTATCCCTAAAAGTTTATGTATCCCTGTATCCTTGAAAATAAGGATTACTTGAGTTGGGCTATTATCTGTTTGTGTCATATGAGTTTAGATGCCAATCGAAAAAATCATTTAAGGGAGTTTATATGTTGTGTAATCAAATAAGGGGTAAAAAAGTTTGAACATAACACATACATATTTGTATGAGTGGTGATGGTCCACATTTTAAGCCTGAACCTATGTTCTAGACTAGACAACTTATAACTGATACCATTGGCTATAAAATTCATACCATTTGTTATTAAATTGTGGACACTTATACTTCATGTGCAAACTTATCTTCTAGACTAGACAACTTCAAATCTATTTGTAGTACATATAGTCTCACATTGTACTAGCACTTTCTATCCATATCAAGGTGTCTACTCCATAGGATATGTGTTTGCTACTTTAGAGTTGTGTCTATGTATGAGTCACGTCTATGTCACTTTTTTTATTGTGGAAGTTCTTTTCATACCGTGGTCACAAACATATAATCCACATCATTCTAATGGTGTGTCAACTTTATAACATTGCTCCCACAAGTCAATTTTACCTTGCAAAAATAAGAGAACAGGCAACAAACTCGACATATCTATTAACTACCATAACCAATACCATCGGCTATGAAATTGTTGACACTATACTTCATGTGCAAACTTATATTCTAGACTAGGAAATTTCAAATCAATTTTTAGTACATAAAACATGAGCGAGAAATGTCGTGTCGTTCGTGTGGCTTAAATCCGCAGCTGCTATATAGGGTTGGGCTGTGTGCTCGAGTCTCCACCAGCGAGCGAGAGCGAGCGTCTCCCAGTGCCAAAATCACAAGCGTTAAATAGGGTGTAACTCGCACACAGAATAACCCCCCTCCCCACCTCACCCCCGCCGAATGAATCGGCCAATTTAGCACTCTAGCCGGAGTGTGTTTCTTGTTGCGTTTTTCAGTGGGCAGTTTTTTTGTTTATGTCTGTTTTTAGGCCAATTTTTCTTTTTTTGTTCTATTTTTATAATTTTTTATGTAATTAGTACTCATGAAATTTTTCTATAAATTTCTCTAACTTTTTTTTTGAATTCGTGAGGTTTGGTTAAATTCATGAACTTTTTTCAAATTCATTTTTGTTCCATTTCGCTATTTTTTTCAATTCAAAAATTTTCAAATTCATGAACATTTCTTAAACCTCTGATTTTTTTAAAAAATGTGAACTTTCTGAATTTGTTAACATTTTTGTATTCAGAACATTTTAAAATTTGTGAACTTTTCTGAAATCTGTGTTTTTTAAAAAAATTGTGAACTTTTATCAACCTTTTGCACTTTTTTAAATCCACAAGTATTTCAAATTCACAATTTTTTTTCAAAAAAATCAGACCTACGAACTTTTTTCAAATTCATGAATTTTTTTTGTATCCACTATCTTTTCTTCTCCAAAATGATGAATCATTTTTGTATTTCATGAACATTTTAAAATTCGAAAAGTCATTGGTCAATACGGTTAACGGCGATCGGTCAATGCTCCAATGTCAGCTGATGACCGTGTTTGTTTTTGAGAAAAACTGACAGAGCGAGCTGCTTGGAAAAACTGGCGCATATGCCGCCGTATAGGACCACTCCTCCAGTGAGCGAGCGTAGGTGAGTTCCCTTTTTGAGTTGTATCATATTCAGTTAATGAACAACTTCATTTGGAAAACTAATTCGTCAATGTTTTTTTATCCAAAATATGTTCATGAATACAGAAAAACTTCGCTGTTTAAAAAATTTCATGATTGCAGAAAAAAGTTCACAAATTCAAAAATAGTCGTTGGTTCCAAAAAAGTTCACAAATTAATTAGAATCATGAAATTCAAATAAAATCATGATCTAAAAAATTTCTTGAGTTTAGAAAAATGTTCACAAATTCAAAAAATATTCATGAACAAATTTTGAAACCCAAATAATTTTTGAAAATTCAGAAACTATTTTTCGAAAATATGAACAAAATTTGAATTTACGAGAAATTCCTTTTTAAAATTGCGAATATTTCTAAATTTTCAAGAGTCTTTTAAAAATGTGTTTCTTAAAAAGTATGAACAATTTATAAAATTTCAAACATTATTTGAAGATTTGGAATAATTTTTAAAATTTATGTACTTTGACTAAAGACAAAAAGAGAAGAAAAAAAGTATAGAACAGTAAAACTAGAAAAACAAAATGGTTCAAGAACCTTTCAAAATGTTCCCAAAACCGCTTAGAAACCTTACAAAAGGTTTCTAAAACAACTCATAACGGTTCGCTTGCTCGCTTTCCTAATAAGCTGGTCCATCTCTTACGTTAGTGACCGATCGGAGGCTTAATAATCACAGTGAGTAATACATATCATTTGTGCTGTGTGACTGGATCTACCAGACTATGGGCTTCTGGTACACAAGAGAGCTCTCGGGTTAACGCCATGGCCTTAAGCCCAACATGGGCTTCGAAGATAACCAACCCATGGTTGGATTAGTTCGAGGGACAGTGGTATCCCCAACCCATCAGGATTCAAATTTTGGTGCTCGCATTTTTTTTGGATTTATTTCAGGATTTTCGGTGATGCGCTTTTATTGGAAGGAGATGTTCCCGTCGACGACAAGGCGCCTATGGTGACTTTGTAAATCTCAAGATGATATGTCGGCTAAGTCTCTCGAAGGTGCTCATAGGGGTAGGGTATGCGTATGTACGTTCATAGGGGTGAGTGTATGTGCATATATATGAGCGCTTGTGTCTGTACTGTGTTAAAAAAAAGCTAACAAAAAATATTTCACGTAGGACAAGAAAAATATCTAAAAGAAAAGTAGAAAAAGAAGACACACTCTTTTACGGGGAAAAACACATATATACTTTTCGTTTTTACTTCACATACAAGATGTTCTTAAGCCAAACTTTGTTTGACAAATTTTATATTTTGAAAATATTAACATCTAATGCATCTAATAGTATTGATTTGATATTGTGAATGTTCATTTTTTTCTACAATTTTGGAAAAGTTTGACTGAAGACAAAGCTTATATGCGGAGAAAATCAAACTGAGAGAGTACACAACAGTATATCGAGTCTGTCCAAAAATCAGCTTACCTTTTTTTTGAGCATCGGTACAGACGCAAGCGCTCATACATACGCGCATACACTCACCCCTGTGAACGCACATACGCACATCCTATCCCTATGAGCACCTCCGAGAGACTAAGCCGGCATGTCATCTTGAAATTTATGAAGTCACCGTAGGCAACTCGTCATCGACGGGAACGTCTCCTCTCACTGAAAGCGCATCACCGGAAATTCTGAAATAAATTCAGAAATAATGCGAGCACCAGAACTTGAACCCTACTGGATGGGGATACCACTGTCCATCTAACTATCCAACCACAGATTGGTTCGCCAAAAATCAGTTTACTGTAAATGTACATTCAAGGCACTATAATGTTTTATTAGGTACACGTCACCGGGGGAAAACCCTAGTAACCCCAGGTGCGCGCATCCTATATGCGTCAAATAATTTAGTAATTTCAAAAAAAGCAATAAAATTATTAATCATTTTTGGAATCAAATATAATTAAGTATGTATAAAAAGTTTTCCCAAGGAATAATTCTAATCGGAGACATGCCTTTCAATACCTAGGTGCCCCTACACCCTCCATGAACAACAAATTTGAAAAAAATAAAAACAAAATAAAATAATCTGAAACTTTGGGACATAAAACATGATCAAATATTTGATGTTCTTGTAAAAGTTTTGGCCACAGATAACATTTGAGGAGCCCTCACACAATAAAACACTCCTCAACATGAACTTATGAACAGTGATTTTTTGTGTGTGCTCCTCGACTATTATTTGTCACTGAAATTTTGCAAGAACATCAAATGTTTGATGTTTCAAAGTTTCAAAAATAACAATTTTGTTTACATTTGTTTTTGAATTTATTGTTCACGAGGGCATTGGGGCACCAGGGAGCTATGACACCTTTCTCGTAAGCAAACCATTGTGCCATGAACACTGGCGGAGCTATGCGTTGAGCTGCAAGGGCCATGGCCCCCCAGCCAATGGATATTTTGTGAAGAAACGCTGTTTTCGATAACAGAAACTAAGAGAAACAGAGTATTTCACCCCTCCAAAAAATTATATTTCGCTATTTGCCCTAGTAATCCCTCCCTAGCTCCACCACTGGCCATGAATGTCTTAATGTGTGACAAAAAATGATAGCTTGTCACTATTAATTCTTAAATTGTGATCCAAATTCTATCATGTTGGACTAGACGTAGTACAAACGGTGTGTGTGTTGCGTTGACGTCGACCTGTACGAGTACAACTCGTTTACTTGTCCTCTAAGGACTCTTATGTATTCTCCCTTATATATGCCCCATGTAGTCGTACCTAAAGATGGCATGGCATCTTCTTCTTTGTAATTCTCCTCCATCATAGTGAATTGCGCCTTCGTGCGTCCATGATTTTTTCCCGCAAGGGTTTCCATGTAAAAATCTATGTCTCTCGCTTCTCGTTGATCTCATTTTATCTAACAAGAGGTACTTCTAATGCTTATTTACAGTTTGCAAAAACTAGAGATGGACTTGTTGGTTTTCTTGATTCTGGTTTTGCCGGTGATTTGGATAAGAAAAAAGCACTCGAAGGTTATATTTTCATCATTGGTGGTTGTGTTGTGAGTTGAAGAGAAACTTTGCAGTCTATTGTGGCTTGTTCCACTACTGATGTCGAATATATGGCTATTTCCAAAGCATGCAAAGAAACTATCTGGTTAAATGTTGTGCGCTGAGCTCTGTGGAGATTCATTATGCCCTACTGTATTTTGTGACAGTCAAAGTGCTATATATCTTACAAAGACTCCAATGTATCATGAGAGAACAAATCACATTGATGTGAGGTATCACTATATTCGAGATGTTGTTGTTGAAGGTGATTTAAAGGTATACAAGATAAGAACTCATGATAATCCTGCTGACATGATGACAAAGCCAATTTTTTTAGAGAAAAGGCATACGCTCGACTTTATAAATAAAGCCACACGGTAGAGTAACATCCATCTAGCACCAACCAAGTAGTTCAACCCAAAACACATAGAGCCAGCCAACACATAGTACATAAACCATAGTGTCGGGGGGATGAACCTCGGGCAGGCAACGGAACCCAGATCCTTTTCAAAAACAACGGGGCCGGCGTCGCCCCTCAAGCCGGCATGCGCTTGGCCAGGTCGCTCGACCCGGCCAGGCCCCGCGACCCGGCCGAACTCTCCGACCCGGCCAGGTACCTCGACTCGGCCTCGACAACCAGTACAAGACAGCCGAACTCGGCGCAACCAAGGCTTCCCAAAAAAGCCAGCTCCACCTGTGGCGTGCTCCGCAACCCAGCCACGGGTCAGCTCCCGTCCCATCCAGGCCGTGCGATGGGACGAGTCTTCATCCACTGATGACCAAGGTAACAGTGCCCCGCCCATGCCTCTGGTCAGCCGGAGCGTGGCAACAGTGCCCCTCACCTGCCCGCTGACCAGGGCCAGCGTGGCTACAGTGCCCCCGTCGTCACTGCTGATGACAGCAAGTGGCGACCTGACGAAGCGCCACTGTACACGACTCGACTCGGCCACTCCCTGACGATTGACAAGACGACGCACAGTCCCCCTAGGCCCGTGGGGCCCGCGCCTAGGGGAACTCGGCGAACCATAGGCCCCCGGTGGGACCCAGCTCGGGTCCTCAGACGCTGACAATCCGGCCCCACCAACTTGTAACATTACCGTTGTACTCCTGGGGGGTTGACCTATAAAACCCCTCAGGAGCCCTCATGCATACGGGCGAAGTAAGAAGCAAGGATAGAGAAATTAGCCACCCGCCAGTAGAATCCACCCAAGGGGAAGGAGCAGCCTAAGCCTTGGCCAACCTTCCTTCCTCCTCCCTACAGCTCCAGGAGCAACCCTGTACTCTTACATATAAACCACACTCGGCAGGACTAGGGGTGTTATCTCTCCGGAGAGCCCTGAACCTCGGTATGTCTTGCGTATCACACTCGCTCATGCAAACCCCGCCTCTAGAGCCCACCAGTGCCCTCGAGCCTCCTCCTCTCTTTAGCCATCCCATGGCATCTGCCGTGCGCCCACCACGACAGTTGGCGCCCACCATGGGGCAGCTCGAGGAGCTAGCCGGGAGCATGCTTGAGATGGGGCTCCTCTCTGACTCCAATGAGCCCGTCATGCTCGCAGACAACGTCGTCGACGCACTCACTGCCTCCTTCGCCGCGCTGCGCATCTTCGATGCGCCCGCGGCCGACGAGTACCCCAGCAAGGTACTCAGCTACTCCGACTCCCCCCTCTCCCTCGGCGGTGGCATTTCCACCGGGGCGATGGACGTCCACGTGGAGGTCTTCGTCACCGGCACCGACGCCTCCTCCTTGTCGAGCAAGACGAGGAAGGCTGCCGAAGCCAAGGCCGCAGCAGAACAGACCGAGCCATCCAACCCATTGCACGCCGCGATGCAGAGCCTCCGCATCCCCATCGGCACCGACATCGACGCCACCAATGTCGCTTAGGCCCAAGCCTAGCTCGAGGAAAGGCGCCAGTAGATGCTGGACCTGTCCGAGACGCTCGCCGCCACACAGCGACGCCTGGATTCTGCTCAGCTGGAGCGCAATGCCGCCTACGGATTTACGCCCGCCGTGGCCGAGCCGAGCTGGGTCACCAACATGCGAGCCCGGGGAGGAGCGATTGGCCGCTCCCTCGGTGCCATCCCGACCGTCTATGAGACCCCCAGTGAAGAACATGCGTGCTGCCTAGGCGGCCGCAGTCGACCTGGATCAGCTCACGGGTGAAGAACTGAAGGAGAGCATCGGGCGGATGCACGACCTCCTCAACGCCGCCAACTCACTGCAAGACCGCCTCAACCAGCTCGCCAAGCTGGCGGGATCCGGCTCCGCCCGCGTCGGTGGACCCGGCGAACTTCAGTACACGGTATCCTCGCCGCCCGGCGAGGCGCATTCCGGCCGAGCCCGGACTCGACGCGACCCTGCCGCTATGATCGCCGGCGGTTTGTGCGACGAGCCCATCCAGGAGAACCAGCGCGGACCCGGCCAGCCTGGCCAGCGTCCGGCTCCAACCGACCCGGCCCCCCGTGGCCTGGTTGCCAGTCGACTCGGCCCGCGCACCATCGACTACACCGACGCTCGCCACCGCCTCGACCAGCTCGCTCACTCCCTGGAGGTGGAGGAAAGCGGCGCCATTGGGCTGGCGTGCTCCGGCCCACGCATCCAGGAAGAGCCCTTTCGCAAAGGGTTCATGCTTCCCCGCGACACCCCCAAGTACAACGGGACCGTGAAGCCGGAGGACTGGCTCACTGACTACACCACCGCCATTGGCATCACTGGCACCAATCGCCGACTCGCGGTGCGCTACGCACCGCTCATGCTCCAAGGGTCGGCCTGCACCTGGTTGAACAGTCTGCCGATGGGCAGCGTCAACACGTGGGTTGATTTCGAGCAGGCCTTCGTGCGCAACTTCACGGGGACCTACCAGCGACCCAGGCGCCCTAGCCAGCTCGCCATGTGCGTGCAGGGGCCGACGAAGGCCGGCCGCGAATACCTCGCACGCTGGACCGAGCTCCGGAACAGCTGCGAGGGCGTCCACGAGTTCCAAGCAATCCAGTACTTCATCAACAGGTGCCGAGACTGCACCCTCCTCAAGCACAAGCTCTTGCGCTCCGAGCCGGCCACCATGGCCGCGCTCATGGTGATGGCGGACAAGTACGCCGACGCCGACTCCACCATGAAGATCCAGGTGGCGCTAGGAAGTCAGTTCCCCCTCCGAAGCCGGCCAGTGAGAGCAGCTGGCAGCAGCACCAGAAGAACAACAAGCGCAAGGCCGATCAGCCGGCTCAGCGCTACGACAACCGGCTCGTCGCGGCCATCGAGCCTGCGGCGGACCCGGCAGCCAAGCGCCGGCAGACCGGCAAGACGGCGTGGCAACACGCCATGAGCTTCTAAGAGATGCTTGACGCCCCCTGCAATCACCACAGCGGCGCAAGACCGTCCACGCACACGCTTTGGCAGTGCGGCATCACCAAGCGCATCATGAGGGGCGACGTCCCGCCTCCTCCGGCTCCGGCTCCAGGCGCGGGACAGCCGCCTCTGCCTCCACCACCGCCCCCAACCGGCGGCGCAATGCGCGACGACGCCTACCCAGACCAGAACGCGGCCTACGTCGTCTTCACCAGCCTCAGCGATGACAAGCGCAATGAGCGCCTCCTTCGGCAGGAGGTGAACACCGTCGTCCCGACCAAACCAGAGTTCATGCACTGGTCGGACCACCCGGTCACCTAGACCCGGGAAGACCACCCGGCTGTTATACGTCTCCAACGTATTTATAATTTTTGATTGTTCCATGCTATTATATTACCCGTTTTGGATGTTTATGGGCTTTACTCTACACTTTTATATCATTTTTGGGACTAACCTACTAACCGGAGGCCCAGCCCAAATTGCTGTTTTTTTGCCTATTTCAGTGTTTTGAAGGAAAGGAATATCAAATGGAGTCCAAACGGAACAAAACCTTTGGAAGCGATCTTTTTGGAACAAACGTGATCCAGGGGACTTGGAGTGGACGTCAAGCAATAGAGGAGGCGGCCACGAGGGTGCCCGGCACGCCCCCTACAGGTGGGCACGCCCCCCACCCTCATGGGCCCCTCGAGCGTCCACCGACCTACTTCTTCCTCCTATATATACCCACGTACCCTGAAACCATCGAGGAGCACCACGAAAACCTAATTCCACCGCCGTAACCTTCTATATCCGTGAGATCCCATCTTGGAGCCTTCGCCGGCGCTCCGCCGGAGGGGGAATTGACCATGGAGGGCCTCTACATCATCTCCAAGGCCCTTCCAATGAGTGTGAGTAGTTTACCACAGACCTTCGGGTCCATAGTTATTAGCTAGATGGCTTCTTCTCTCTCTTTGAATCTCAATACAAAGTTCTCCTCGATCTTCTTGGAGATCTATTCGATGTAACTCTTTTTGCGGTGTGTTTGTCGAGATCTGATGAATTGTGGTTTTATGATCAAGTTTATCTATGAGAAATATTTGAATCCCCTCTGAATTCTTTTATGTGTGATTAAGTTATCTTTGCAAGTCTCTTCAAATTATCAGTTTGGTTTGGCCAACTAGATTGATCTTTCTTGCAATGCGAGAAGTGCTTAGCTTTGGGTTCAATCTTGTGGTGTCCTTTCCTAGTGACAGCAAGGGCAGCAAGGCACGTATTCTATTGTTGCCATCGAGGATAAAAAGATGGGGTTTATATCATATTGCCTGAGTTTATCCCTCTACATCATGTCATCTTTCTTAATGCGTTACTCCGTTCTTTATGAACTTAATACTCTAGATGCATGCTGGATAGCGGTCGATGTGTGGAGTAATAGTAGTAGATGCAGGCAGGAGTCGGTCTACTTGTCATGGACGTGATGCCTATATACATGATCATGCCTAGATAATCTCATAATTATTCGCTTTTCTATCAATTGCTCGACAGTAATTTGTTCACCCACCGTAATACTTATGCTATTTTGAGAGAAGCCACTAGTGAAACCTATGGCCCCCGGGTCTATCTTTTATCATATAAGCTTTCAATCTACTTTTATTTTCATCTTTACTTTTCCAATCTATATCATAAAAATACCAAAAATATATTTATCTTATCATATTATCTCTATCAGATCTCACTTTCACAAGTGGCTGTGAAGGGATTGACAACCCCTTTATTGCGTTGGTTACGAGTTCTTGTTTGTTTGTGTAGGTGCGTGGGACTTTTGAGGAGCCTCCTACTGGATTGATACCTTGGTTCTGAAAAATTGAGGAGCCTCCTACTGGATTGATACCCTTTCCTCTTCAAGGAAAACCAAAGCAAGCTCAAGACGTAGCAAGAAGGATTTCTGGCACCGTTCCCGGGAAGGTCTTCGCTCAAGTCAAGACATACCAAGTACTCATCACAGACTCATCTCCCTTGCATTACATTATTTGCCATTTGCCTCTCGTTTTCCTCTCCCCCACTTCACCATTGCCGTTTTATTCGCCCTCTCTTTCCCAATCTCCTCTCTCTTTCGCTTGCCCTTTTGTTTGCTTGTGTGTTGGATTGCTTGTCACGATGGCGCAAGATAATACCAAATTGTGTGAATTTTCCAATATCAATAATAATGATTTCCTTAGTACTCCGATTGCTCCTCTTAATGATGTTGAGTCTTGTGAAATCAATGCCGCTTTGCTGAATCTTGTTATGAAAGATCAATTCTCCGACCTTCCTAGTGAAGATGTCGCTACCCATCTAAACAACTTTGTTGATTTGTGTGAGATGCAAAAGAAGAAAGATACGGATAATGATATTGTTAAATTGAAGTTATTTCCATTTTCACTTAGAGATCGTGCTAAAGTTTGGTTTTCGACTTTGCCTAAGAATAGTATTGATTCGTGGAATAAGTGCAAAGATGCTTTTATCTCTATGTATTTTCCTCCCTCTAAGATCATCTCTCTTAGAAACGATATTATGAATTTTAAAAACTTGATCATGAGCATGTTGCCCAATCTTGGGAAAGAATGAAATTGATGATTCGCAATTGCCCTACTCATGGTTTGAATTTATGGATGATCATACAAAATTTTTATGCCGGATTGAATTTTGCTTCTAGAAATCTTTTAGATTCGACCGCGGGAGGCACGTTTATGGAAATCACCTTAGGAGAAGCTACCAAACTCCTTGATAATATTATGGCTAATTATTCTCAATGGCACACCGAAAGATCTACTAGTAAAAAAGTGCATGTTATAGAAGAAATTAATGTTTTGAGTGGAAAGATGGATGAACTTATGAAATTGTTTGCTACTAAGAGCGCTCCTATTGATCCCAATGATATGCCTTTGTCTACTTTGATTGAGAATAATAATGAATCTATGGATGTAAATTTTGTTGGTAGGAATAATTTTGGTAACAATGCTTATAGAGGAAACTTTAATCCTAGACCGTTCCCTAGTAATTCCTCTAATAATTATGGAAATTCCTACAATAATTCTTATGGTAATTTTAATCTCTGAAAATTAAAGAATAGTGTTAAAGAATTTATGATCTCTGAAAAGAATTTTAATGCCTTGCTTGAAAAAAATTGCTTAAAGTTGATGATTTGGCTAGGAACGTTGATAGACTTTCGCTTGATGTTGATTCTTTGAAACTTAGATCTACTCCTCCTAAGCATGATATCAATGAGTCTCTCAAATCTATGAGAATTTCCATTGATGAGTGCAAGGAAAGAACCGCTAGATTGTGTGCTAAGAAAGATTGCTTTGTAAATGTGTGTTCTTCTAGTTTCCATGAAAATAATGATGAAGATCTAAAAGTTATTGATGTGTCCCCTATTAAATCTTTGTTTTGCAATATGAATCTTAATAATGATGGGACTGGAGATGAGTCAACTTTAGTTAAAGGCGTCCCAATGATTCGGAGGTCTTAGACCTTGATGCTAAATTTGGTAAAAGTGGGATTGGAGAGGTCAAGACTTTAAATAGCATGGAACCCACTACCTTGGTTTTCAAGGAATTTAATTATGATAATTGTTCTTTAGTAGATTGTATTTCCTTGTTGCAATCCGTGTTGAATTCTCCTCATGCTTATAGTCAAAATAAAGCTTTTACCAAACATATTGTTGATGCCTTGATGCAATCCTATGATGAAAAACTGAACTTGGAAGTTTCTATACCTAGAAAACTTTATGATGAGTGGGAACCTACTATAAAGATTAAATATAAAGATCCTGAGGTTATGCTTTGTGTGATTTGGGTGCTAGTGCTTCCACGATTCCGAAAACTTTATGTGATATTCTAGGTTTCCATGATCTTGATGATTGCTCTTTAAATTTGCACCTTGAGGATTCTACCATTAAATAGCCTATGGGAAGAATCAATGATGTTCTTATTGTTACAAATAGGAATTATGTGCCTGTAGATTTTATCGTTCTTGATATTGCAATCTTTCCTGTCCTATTATTCTTGGTAGACCTTTCCTTAGAACAATTGGTGCAATTATTGATATGAAGGAAGGGAATATTAGATTCCAATTTCCATTAAGAAAAGGCACGGAGCACTTTCCAAGAAATAAAGTTAAATTACCTTATGAATCTATCATGCGAGCTACTTATGAATTGAGTGCCAAAGTTGGCACTACTTAGATCTATCCTCGCTTTTATGCCTAGCTAGGGGCGTTAAACAATAGCGCTAGTTGGGAGCCAACCCAATTTTATTTTTTGTTTTTTGTTTTTTGTTTTTGCTTCTGTTTAGTAATAATTTTTTCATCTACCTTCTGTTTAGATGTGTTTTCATGTTTTAATTAGTGTTTGTGCCAAGTAGAACCTATAGGATAACCTATGGTGATAGTTAATTTGATTCTGCTGAAAAACAGAAACTTTGCACGCATGAATATAATTTTAGTAATTCACAGAAACGTGATTTTGTGAAGATTATTTTTATGTAGATCAATAGATAAATTTCCCAGAACTTCCTATTTTTTAGGATTTTTAGAGTTCCATAAGTATTTGAGAGTTACAGATTGCTACAGACTGTTCTGTTTTTGACAGATTCTGTTTTTTGTGTGTTGTTTGCTTATTTTGATGCATCTATGGCTAGTATGTAGGGTATGAACCATAGATAAGTTGGAATGCAGTATGTTTAATACCAATATAAATAAAGAATGAGTTCGTTACAGTACCTTATGTGGTGGTTTTTCTTTCTTGCACTATCGGAGCTTATGAGATTTCCTATTGAGTTTTGTGTTGTGAAGTTTTCAAGTTTTGGGTAAAGATTTGATGGATTATGAAATAAGGAGTGGCAAGAGCCTAAGCTTAGGGATGACCATGGCACCCCAAGATATTCAAGGATAACCAAAAGCCTAAGCTTGGGGATGCCCCGGAAGGCATCCCCTCTTTCGTCTTCGTCTATCGGTAACTTTACTTGGAGCTATATTTTTATTCGCCACATGATATGTGTTTTGCTTGGAGCGTCTTATATGATATTAGTCTTTGCTTTTTAGATTACCACAATCATCCTTGCTGTACACACCTTTTGTGAGAAGCCCACTTGATTAGAATTTATTAGAACACTCTATGTGCTTCACTTATATCTTTTGAGCTAGATAGTTTTTGCTCTAGTACTTCATTTATATCTTTTAGAGCACGGCGGTGGCTTAATTTTGAAGAAATTGTTGATCTCGCATGCTTCACTTATATTATTTTGAGAGTCTTTTAGAATAGCATGGTATTTGCTATGGTTATAAATTTGGTCCTAGAATGATGAGCATCCAAGTTGGGTATAATAAAAACTATCGTAGAAAGTGCATTAAACATTATGATCAATTTGATGCTTGATAATTGTTTTGAGATATAAAGGTGGTAATGTTAGAGTCATGCTAGTTGGGTAATTATGAAATTGAGAAATACTTGTGTTGAAGTTGGCAAGTCCCGTAGCATGCACGTATGGTAAAAGTTGTGTGACAAATTTGTTGCATGGGGTGCTCTTTTAATTGTCTTCCTTATGAGTGGAGGTCGGGATCGCGCGATGGTTAATTCATACCAACCCTTCCCCTAGGAGCATGCGTAGTAGTACTTTGCTTCAAGGGCAAGTAGACTCTTGCAATAATTATATGAGTTCTTTATGACTAATGTGAGTCCATGGATATACGCACACTCACCCTTCCACTTTGCTAGCCTCTCTTGTGCGGCGCAACTTTCGCCGGTATCATGCACCCATTATTTACCTTCTCAGAAAAGCCACCATACCTACCTATTATGGCATTTCCATAGCCACTCCGAGATATATTTCCATGCAACTTTCCACCGTTCCGTTTATTATGACACGCTCCATCATTGTCATATTGCTCTTTGCATGATCATGTAGTTGACATCGTATTTGTGGCAAGGCCACCTTCATAATTTTTCATACATGTCACTCTTGATTAATTGCATATCCCGGTACACCACCGGAGGCATTCATATAGAGTCATATTTTGTTTTAAATATTGAGTTGTAATTCCTGAGTTGTAAATCAATAAAAGTGTGATGATCTTCATTATTAGAGCATTGTCCCAAGTGAGGAAAGTACGATGAAGACGATGATTCCCCCATAAGTCGGGATGAGACTTCGGACTTTATAAAAATAAAAGAGGCCAAAGAAGCCCATAAAAAAGAGGCCAAAGAATCCCACCAAATAAAAAAATGAGAGAAAAGAGAGAAGGGAGAATGCTACTATCTCTTTTCCACACTTGTGCTTCAAAATAGAACCATGATCTTCATGATAGAGAGTCTCCTATGTTGTCACTTTCATATACTAGTGGGAATTTTTCATTATAGAACTTGGCTTGCATATTCCAATGATGGGCTTCCTCAAAATGCCCTAGGTCTTCGTGAGCAAGCAAGTTGGATGCACACCCACTTAGTTTCTTTTGTTGAGCTTTCATACATTTATAGCTCTAGTGCATCCGTTGCATGGCAATCCCTACTTACTCACATTGATATCTATTGATAGGCATCTCCATAGCCCGTTGATACGCCTAGTTGATGTGAGATTATCTTCTCCCTTTCTGTCTTCACAACCACCACCATATACCACATATAGTGCTATGTCCATGGCTTGCGCTCATGTATTGCGTAAGAGTTAAAAAGGCTGAAGCGCGTTAAAAAGTATGAACCAATTGCTTGGTTGAAACCGGGGTTGTGCATGATGGGAGAATTTTGTGTAATGAAAATGAAGCATGGCCTAACTATATGATTTTGTAGGGATAAGATTTCTTTGGCTATGTTATTTTGATAAGACATGATTATTTGTTAGTATGCTTCAAGTATTACTATTTTTATGTTTCATAAGCTTTTATCTTGAATCATTTGGATCTGAACATTCATGCCACAATAAAGAAAATTACATTGAGAATTATGCTAGGTAGCATTCCACATCAAAAATTCTGTTTTTATCATTTACCTACTCGAGGACGAGTAGGAATTAAGCTTGGGGATGCTTGATACATCTCCAACGTATCTATAATTTTTGATTGTTCCTTGCTATTATATTACCCGTTTTGGATGTTTATGGGCTTTACTGTACACTTCTATATCATTTTTGGGACTAACCTACTAACCGGAGGCCCATCCCAAATTGCTGGTTTTGGCCTATTTCAGTGTTTTGAAGGAAATGAATATCAAACTGAGTCCAAACGGAATGAAACCTTCGGAAGCGATCTTTTTGGAACAAACGTGATCCAGGGGACTTGGAGTGGACGTCAAGCAACAGAGGAGGCAGCCACGAGGGTGCCCGGCACGCCCCCTACAGGTGGGCGCGCCCCCACCCTCATGGGCCCCTCAAGCGTCCGCCGACCTACTTCTTCCTCCTATGTATACCCACGTACCCCGAAACCATCGAGGAGCACCACGAAAACCTAATTCCACCGCCATAACCTTCTGTATCCGCGAGATCCCATCTTGGAGCCTTCGCCGGCGCTCCACCGGAGGGGAATCGACCACGAAGGGCTTCTACATCATCTCCAAGGCCCTTCCGATGAGTTGTGAGTAGTTTACCACAGACCTTCGGGTCCATAGTTATTAGCTAGATGGCTTCTTCTCTCTCTTTGAATCTCAATACAAAGTTCTCCTTGATCTTCTTGGAGATCTATTCGATGTAAATCTTTTTGCGGTGTGCTTGTCGAGATCCGATGAATTGTGGGTTTATGATCAAGTTTATCTATGAGAAATATTTGAATCTCCTCTGAATTCTTTTATGTGTGATTAAGTTATCTTTGCAAGTCTCTTCGAATTATCAGTTTGGTTTGGCCTATTAGATTGATCTTTCTTGCAGTGGGAGAAGTGCTTAGCTTTGGGTTCAATCTTGCGGTGTCCTTTCCCAATGACAGCAGGGGAAGCAAGGCACGTATTGTATTGTTGCCATCGAGGATAAAAAGATGGGGTTTATATCATATTGCATGAGTTTATCCCTCTACATCATGTCATCTTTCTATGTGTTACTCTGTTCTTTATGAACTTAATACTTTAGATGCATGCTTGATAGCGGTCAATGTGTGGAGTAATAGTAGTAGATGCAGGCAAGAGTCGGTCTACTTTTCACGGACGTGATGCCTATATACATGATCATGCCTAGATAATCTCATAATTATTCGCTTTTCTATCAATTGCTCGACAGTAATTTGTTCACCCACCGTACTACTTATGCTATTTTGAGAGAAGCCACTAGTGAAACCTATGGCCCCCGGGTCTATCTTTTATCATATAAGCTTTCAATCTACTTTTATTTTCATCTTTACTTTTCCAATCTACATCATAAAAATACCAAAAATATATTTATCTTATCATATTATCTCTATCAGATCTCACTTTCGCAAGTGGCCGTGAAGGGATTGACAACCCCTTTATTGCGTTGGTTACGAGTTCTTGTTTGTTTGTGTAGGTGTATGGGACTTTTGAGGAGCCTCCTACTGGATTGATACCTTGGTTCTCAAAAACTGAGGGAAATACTTACGCTACTTTGCTGCATCACCCTTTCCTCTTCAAGGAAAACCAACACAAGCTTAAGACATAGCAGGCTGTCATGCCAAATCCGGGTGGCTACGCCCTCGTCCTCAACCCCACTATTGTCGCACGACGCACATGCAAGTTTTCCCGAGTCCTCATCGACGGCGGCAGCAGCATCAACATCCTCTACCGCGACACGATGACCAAGCTCGGCCTCAAGGCCAAGGACCTGGAATCGACCCGGACGATCTTCCATGGCATCGTTCCCAGCCTCTCCTGCTCTCCCATTGGTCGGGTCTGACTCTACGTCCTATTCGACGACAGCAACCATTTCCAGCGCGAGCCGATATGGTTCGAGGTGATGGACCTGTCCAGCGCGTACCACACATTGCTGGGCCGACCCACGCTTGCCAAATTCATGGCGGTCCCCCACCACGCATATCTAAAGATGAAGATGCCGGGTCCGAAGGGCCTCATCACCATCACCGGCGACTACCGCAAGTCCCTGGAGTGCGCTCGAGACGGCACCAAGCTGGCCGAGTCACTGGTCATTGCCGAGGAGCGGCGCCAGCTCGACCGGATCGTCTCCATGGCAGACGAGGCCTCGGCCGCGTCGATCCCGACCAAGGAGCCGGCCGACGAAGCTGCCTTCAAGCCCTCCAAGAAGACCAAGAAAGTGAAGTTGAACCCGGAAGATCCCAGCTGCAGCAAGTACATTGTCGTAGGCGCCCGCCTCGATAGCACATAGGAAGGCGACTCGACAGGTCCAAGATGCGACTCGGCCTAGGGGCCGGCATCGTGCTATCATCCCCAAAGGGCGACCGACTCTGCTACGCACTCCAGATCCACTTTGCCACCTCCAACAACGTTGCCGAGTACGAAGCCCTTGTGCATGGCCTCCGGCTTGCCAAGGAACTCGGCATCCGATGCATCCTATGCTACAGCGACTCGGATCTGGTGGTGCAACAGTGCTCCGGCGAGTGGGACGCCTGCGACTCCAACATGGCAGCTACCACTTCCTCGTCCAGAAGTTGTCCGGGTCCTTCGAGGGCTGCGAGTTCCTCCACGTTCTGCACACGAAGAACGAAGCGGCCGGCACACTCGCCAAGATCGCCTCGTCCCAGCAGTCCATCCCGTCC
Source organism: Triticum timopheevii (assembly GCA_963921465.1). NCBI lineage: Eukaryota > Viridiplantae > Streptophyta > Magnoliopsida > Poales > Poaceae > Triticum > Triticum timopheevii. Next base: position 250,774,036 of record OY997262.1, on the reverse strand, counting down.
GGCGTCTCCCTCGAGCACCTGCACAAGCCGTCCGTCAAGCCATCGCTGGACTCCGAGTCCATCCACGTTCCAGACAACCCGGCCGCACCTCAATCCAGCCCGGGGACTGCTGAACCCAGCCCGGGGACTGCTCAGCTCGACCCGGCCACCATCGCCCTGGACCCGGCCGTCGCCATCCCTGACCCGTGGGCTGCTCAACCCGGCTCGGGGGCTGCCGACTCGGAACCCACCCTGGTGGCCGTCTTCGCCATGGTGACGGCTCCGTGTTGGGCCCTCCCAATCTCAGAATTCCTGGAGAACGGGGTTCTCCCCATGGATGAGACCGAGGCCCGGCAAGTGCAGCGCCGGGCGTCCACCTACAGCATCATCAACAATGAGCTCGTCAAGCGCAGCTCCACCAGCGTGTTCCAGCACTGCGTTGAGCAGGACCAGGGCATCGACATCCTCCTCGATATACACCAGGGCGAATGCGGGCACCACGCCGCATCACGATCCCTGGTGGCCAACGTTTCTGCCACGATTTCTACTGGCCCACGGCCCTCCAAGACGCCGAGTCGCTCATCCTCAAGTGCGAGGGATGCTAGCGCTTCAACAAGCGCAGCCACCAGCCGGCTCAACACTCCGCACCATTCCAATCGCCTGGCCCTTCGTGGTCTGGGGACTCGACATGGTGGGACCCTTCGAAACCGCCCGAGGCGGCATGACGCATCTGCTGGTGGCAGTAGACAAGTTCACCAAGTGGATCAAAGCAAGGCCAATCAAGAAACTGGACGGGCCAACAGCCGTTCGGTTCATCAAAGACATAGCGGTTCGCTACGGCATGCCGCACAGCATCATCACAGACAATGGCACCAACTTCGCCAAGGGCGCGCTCGAGCAATACTGCTCCGTCTCCGGCATTGACCTGACCTCCGTTGCACACCCGTAGTCTAACGGGCAGGTCGAGCGGGCCAACAGCCTCATCCTGTCCGGCATCAAGCCGCGGCTCGTCGAGCCACTCATCCGCTCACCCGGCAGATGGCTCGACGAGTTGCCGGCCGTCCTCTGGAGTCTCTGAACTACGCCGAACCGGTAGACCGGGTTCACCCTGTTCTTCCTCATTAATGGAGCCGAAGCCATCATCCCGACCGACGTCGAGTTTGACTCGCCATGTGTCGCGATGTACACCGAAGCCGAAGCCAAGGAAGCCCGCGAAGACGGCGTCGACCTACTCGAAGAAGCCGACCTCCTGGTGCTCAGCCGTTCGGCCATCTACCAGCAAGGCCTAAGGCACTATCACAGCAAGAAGATCAAGCCCCTCGTGTTCCGCGAGAGTGACCTCGTCCTCCGACTCGTCCAAGTACAAGCCGGCCAGCACAAGCTGTCCCCTTGATGGGAGGGCCCGTTCATCGTGAGTCGGGTCTTGCGCGACCGCAACGCCTACTACCTCATCGACGCATGCAAGTCAAACAAGCGCGAGACACCGCCGTGAAGAAACAACCCGTCCGTGGAACGCGAAGCTCCTCCGCCCGTTTTACAGTTAGCTGTACGAGTGTATGTATCGCTGCCTTTTGTAAACGTATGAAACTATGGGGTCCCTGAACGATGCTCGGGGGCTGCCTTTTGTCGACCAAATTATTGTGTCCCTTCTTTTATGCATCACTATGCTCCTGATCCCGTCCACCAGTCTGACTCGCTCGACCCGGGGGCTCGGGGGCTGGCCGGCTCAATCGCCACCCGCCGCCTTCCTTGGTGATTCCTGATGCACTAAGGGCGCCACGGTCCCCCACTTCGCCTAAGCCACAGACCCGCTTCGGCTGTCGGCTGGCAAGCACAACGGGCCAGAGCTCATGCGTGCTTCAAACACTAAGTTAAAGGCTGTCGGGTCGATCAACCCGGCCCGTCACTTAAAAAATAGCCACACGACCGGCTGCTCGCCAACCGGCTCCGCCGGGTTGCCGCCAGCCGGCCCAGTGGGTGTTTCGCTCGCGCTCAACGTTTTGAAAAACCTAAGTACTGCACGCTCCTCTCAAAGAGACAAACTCCTTGTCACGGACCGGAGCCTCGGCCATCTGACTCGCGGGGGGGGGGGGGGGGGGGTTTGAGAAAGGAAAAGCGCAAGAAATCGGTTCAAAAAATGAAAAGCAAGAGTAAAAACATTCACGACACATACACATAAATATTTAAAGGCCCACGGCCAGAGTTCATTACACCCGGAAACCCCCAGTGGGTGGGTGGACCTGCTATGTAACAAATTCTACAAGGGCATCTCAGGCATCTCCAGCGCCGGGTCGCGACGTCAATGGCTCTCCCCTGGCGGCCTCCGGGTCCAGCGAGGTACTGGTGTCCTCCTCAGCGCCCCCATCGCGGTAGACGCCCGTCTCCTTGGAGCTGCCCTCCGGGTCATGAAGAAGCAGGCCATAGTCGTCGCCGGCCATGACTCCGCCATCTTCCGCCCGCTCCGGGTGGAACTCGTCATAAAAGGCGAACTCGGTGATGTAGCTGGCCCGGGAGGCAATCCGGCCGGCTTGCTCCTGTAGCTGCTGCACTGAACCGGCCCGTTGGCCCATCAGTGCATCCAGTTGCAGGTCCGAGTGCCAAGACAACGCGAACCAGAGCGCCATCTCGGCGCCGGTATGAGCGGCGGAGATGCGCCACTCGTGGAGCCGGTCTGGCCCCATCTCCAGCCAGCGCGCCAGCCGTGTAAAGCTGCTCGGCTCAACGGAGCCCGCCCAAAGAGCCGTCGTCATCGCTATGCCGGCCTGGGACAGCTGCCCCATCTGCTCCCCCAGGACCCGCAGGCGGGCCTCGGCGGTGGTAATGATTTCCGGGAAGGTCCACGCCACCTGCAGGTCGGTCCCGGATCCAACAGCCCCCAGCGAGTCGCGCTGGAAGCGGACGTCTTCCTCCGCCAACCGATGCGTCTCTGGGAAGGCCCCTGTCCGAAAATGAAGGAAGTCAGGAAAAAGGACAACAAGGACGAAAAGTTGGATCCCAACCCGGAAAAACTCAAGAAAAGCACTTACTGGAGAAGGATTCTTCCAGGTGCTACGCTTCAAGCAACGTACCGCGCCACTACCGATCAATGGTGCGGTCGCGCTCATGGAGCGCCCTCTCCAAGTCGGCCACCTTGGCAAGGGCCGCCTTCAACTCGGCGTCCTTGTCATCGGTCGCCTTCTCGGACGCCTCGCGACGGCGAGCCTCGTCCTGACGGGCCCCCTCCGTCGTGGCAGCCTGCTCCCTCAGGCGCTCCACCTCGGCCTGGAACCGGCCCTTGTCGTCGGCCAGCCTGCCGCGTTGCTGGTCCACCTCGACCAGGGCCTACTGCTCCTCCACCACCTTGGCGGCCTCCGCCTTGAGGAGCTCCACCTCGGCCTCGAGGCAGCTCTTGTGGCCCGCCAACTGCTCCCGCAGCTGGTTGGCCTCGTCAAGCGACCGCAGGGCAGCCGCCGCGTCCACCCTCGCCTGCGCCACCTCGGCACCAAGATGACCGGTGTAGGCAACAAGCCGGTCATAGTGATGACCGACCCGTAGCAGCCGGGTCTGCCGGGACAACACCTGGCTGCAAAAAGGAAGATTCAGGAAAGGAAAAAGCAAGACTTAAGATTTGGCCCAACTGTTACACAGTTGGCCCGAATCTCGGGGGCTACACCTAGTGGGTGTGCTAGCGCGCCCCCACTAGAAAAGAGCACAAAGATACCTGCGGCGACTCAGAGCTCCTCCTCCTTGGCGGCGAGCTGCTCCTTGAGCTCCCGGTATTTAAGGTGGTTGAAGGCGCCGACCCGGTAGGCGTCGAGTTGCTGAAAAAGGAAGTAATCAGAAAATAGACAACATCCTAAAGATTCGACCCAACTACTACATAGTTGGCCCGAACCTCGGGGGCTACACCCAGTGGGTGCGCTAGCGCGCCCCCACAAAGAAGAAGCTGCAGAAGAAGCTTACCAGCATGGCGCGCTCCAAGTCCCGCGTCCGCTCCACCTCGGCCTGGGCGAAGGCCTCGAGCCGGTCCGTCCATCCGCGCAGGCGGCGGCTGACGGCGTCCATCGCCGCCTCCTCCTGTGTCTGGGGCACCCGCTTCGTGCCGGCTGCGGCGCTCCTGCTCCGTGCTGGCTTCGGCACGGTAGCCCGACGTCCTCCTTGCCAGGGCACAAGGGCATGCTCCCCGCTGGCCACTCCCGCCGCGGCCAGACCCTCCACTGGTGCCCTCTCCGGCGCCACTGATGACCCGGACGCCAGGATGGCTTGCGACAACACCACCGACTCGACAGCCAGGGTGGCCTGCGGCACCACCACCCACGGCGCCTCCTCCGACACTGGCGACGTCCCCTGCGGCGCCACCTGTGGCGCCTCCTCCAAGATGGCGCCATCGCCGCCTCCGCCGGCCCCCGCCCGCTCGATAGTGTCAACCCGTGGCGGGGTGTCATCCTCCACCTCCACGACCTCCTGGTCGAGGATCACCACGTCAGCCCGGCCTCCTCGGCCGCGCTCCCTCCCCGACGACGGCTCGAAGACCGTCGCCGCCACCACCGTGCCATCCGGCATCTCGCGCCATGCCGGCTCCTCGCCTGCTCGCGCCCATGCCTCCGCAGCGTCGGTCCAAGCCCGGACTGACGCCGCCTCCAGCTCCGCCTCGGCCCTGTTCCTGTCTCGCCAGGCCAGGCCTTCAGCGTCGGTCGGGTCCAGGACAAGGTCCGGGTCGGCCGGCTCCTCCTCCTCGACCCGATCGATGGGGTCAGACCGGCTCCTGCGGAACGCGGCCTCCTCGGCAGCCGCGGCATCTGCGGCCGCCCTCGCCAGCGTGATCGGCGACCTAAAGAAGAAGACGAAATAAACAAAAGCAAGGTCGGCTCGACTGCTCGGACGCAGATAGGAGAAAAAAACTTACCCTTGCAGGAGCGGGGCGGGGGCCGGCCCCTCCTGCCCGGTGCCACACTTCCTGTTGGCCGGCCTCGCGCTCCCAGCCGGGTATGCTGCGCGCTCCCAGCCGGGTCCGATGCGCGCTTCGGGGCTCGGGGCCGCGGCGCAACGCTATCCTTCCCGTGCGGACGGCTCGGCGCCACTCCGCGCGACAACCTGGCTCCACACGCATCGCCGCCTCCCCCGCCCAACGCTACTACATCAGCAATTGGCGTCAGCGTCGCCCGCGCCATGTCGCGACCAACAACCCAAGAAACACAAAAGAGAAGGCAAGAAGGCAGGACTTACCCGCGCGACGCCTAGCACCGGCGTCAACCCCGTCCTCCTCTCCTCCGCCATGGGCCGCGGGCTCCTCCGACGCCGCCCGCACCACCTACGACGGAACCCGGGCGTAAGGGTGCTGGATGGCATTCAGAAGCACCTCCCACGTCGGGTCAGGGCGAACAAGGAGATGCGCAGCAGCAAAATAAGGAGACCAAATACTCACCAGAGGCGCCGAATTCGATTGGCTGTATGGCGCCTTGCCGAACCGCCAGTCTACCCAAAGGTTGGCCTTGGAGATGTCGTTCACCCGGCGCGCGATCTGGTCCGCCGACAGGCGCGCCGCCCCCATGAAATTGGGGTCTTGGAGACCGGCCATCTCGCTGATGTGGCAGGTGCGCCGCTGCAACGGGAGGACCCGACACGTGATGAACGCGGTGATGAGGTCGTTGCCGGTGAGCCCCTCCCGCGTCTTCATCACCGCCACCCACTCGCAGAGATTGAGAATCTCCTGCAACGGGTGCCTGGGGAAGTAGCCCCAGTTCATCTTCGCTCGCGGCAGCACGATGGCGAAAGCCAGAAGATTGATGCGGTCTGCGCCCAAGTTACGGACGTAGAAGAAGGAATTCTGCCACTTCTTGGCAGAATCTCCAGCGGAATCTTGGGGCAGTCCGCCCCCGACCACTTCGAGATGATGGCGGCGCCGCAGTCGGTGAACTCTCCGACCGTCTGCCCCTGCTGCTTCAGGGAGAAGAGGCGCGCCCAGAAATCGATCGTGGGCTCGACCCCCAAGTACCCCTCGCAGAGGGTGACGAAGCCCGATAGCTGGACGATGGCGCCAGCATCGAGATGATGGGCTAGAGCCTGAAGAACTCCAGGAACCTACGGAAGAAGGAGCTCACCGGCAGCCCGAACCCACGCTCGAATGCGGGAGGAAGACCACACGCTCCGTCCCCTGGGGCTGCGGCCTCTGCTCGCCACGCGGTAGGCGGACGACAACCTCCATCTCCCGTGGCAAGCGCTGGGACGCGCAGAGATGGGCAATGTCCTCGACGGTGACAGTCGAGCCCATCCAGGAGCCCGACGACAGCGCCATCGATGAAGACGAGAAGAGGGAAGAAGATGGACAACGATGAGGCTCTGCTCGAAGCAACGGGCGTCGCAGCGCGGTTGTCACAAGAAGCAGAGCAAGGGTGAAGAGGCAGGAGGGCGCGAGCGAGAATAATGTCCGTCGCCCCCCTCGCCCCTATTTATAGCCCTCGGTTTGAACGTGGGGGAGTGGGATCGTCTGCGCTCGCCTTTCCCACTACCCCGCAATAAGTGCGCACGTACGCGCACAATAACTGCACAAGGAAGAGCAACCGACCCCTGGACGCCGCAATAAATCGTTGCGCGTGGGCCAAGGGCACGTGGCGGCGGGCCCCAGCCCGTCGCCTAGTCCCATCACGCGTGTGGCCTGTCAGGCCCCTCTGACATCCGGGCACCACGTGGCGCCCGCGCGAAGCCCGAGGGATTGCCCCAAGATTCGATGGACTCCTCGGTTCCCGCCACCGCCGGGATGCCGCGATCCGGTTTCCGAAAAAACCGGCACATAGTGGGTGTTGCCGGACCCGGCCTCGCAGAATTCGCCTTGCTCAAGGGGGAAACTGCGAAGGCCCTCCCATCCGAAGACGCGGACCTTCACAGCTTCGGGGACTACTATCGGGGGGATGAAGGCAACGGAACCCGGATCCTTTTCAAAAATAACAGGGCCGGCGTCGCCCCTCAAGCCGGCACGCGCTTGGCTGGGTTGCTCAACCCGGCCAGGCCCCGTGACCCGGCCGAACTCTCCGACCCGGCCAGGCACCTCGACTCGGCCTCGACAACCAGTACAGGACAGCCGAGCCTAGCACAACCAAGGCTTCCCCAACAAGCCAGCTCCACCCTTGGCGTGCTCCACAACCCAGCCACGGGTCAGCTCCCGTCCCATTCAGGCCGTGCGATGGGACGAGTCTTCATCCACTGATGACCGAGGCAACAGTGCCTCACCCATGCCTCTGGTCAGCCAGAGCATGGCAACAGTGCCCCTCACCTGCCCGCTGACCAGGGCCGGCGTGGCTACAGTGCTCCCGCCGTCACTGCTGACGACAGCAAGTGGCGACCTCAGGAAGCGCCACTGTACTCGACTCGACTCGGCCACTCCCTGACGATCGACAAGACGGTGCACAGTCCCCCTAAGCACGCGGGGCCCGTGCCTAGGGGAACCCGTCGAACCACAGAGCCCCCGGCGGGACCCAGCTCAGGTCCTCAGACGCTGACGACCCAGCCCCACCAACTTGTAACACTACCGTTGTACCCCTGGGGGGTTGGCCTATAAAACCCCCCAGGAGCCCTCATGCATACGGGTGAAGTAAGAAAGAAAGGATAGAGAAATTAGCCACCCGCCAGTAGAATCCACCCAAGGGGAAGGAGCAGCCTAAGCCTTGGCCAGCCTTCCTTCCTCCTCCCTACAACTCCAGGAGCAACTATGTACTGTTACATATAAACCACACTCGGCAGGACTAGGGGTGTTATCTCTCCGGAGAGCCCCGAACCTGGGTATGTCTTGCGTCATGCGCTCGCTCATGCCAACCCCGCCTCTGGAGCCCACCAGTGCCCTCGAGCCTCCTCCTCTCTTTAGCCATCCCATGGCATCTGCCGTGCGCCCACCACGACAGATAGTTCGGCGGCACATAGGCCCAAATGACAGATACAAAGGCACGCAGGCCAACCACCTACTGTGAAGGATAAATCCAGCAAACTACGAAGACGGTGCGGCGGGAGGGGAAGACAGTAGATTGGCAGACGCACGAACTTTGTTGATCAGCACCTCCAACCCATCCCAGTCCACAGGTTTATTCAATAATTTCCACTACTGCAAGAGAATAGACATTTTAAACAGGACATCAACAGGTTTGTTAGGGAACACACCCTCAATTGTGAATTTGTTTCTAGTAGTCCATAACGACCAACAAAGAGCACCCAACCTGACCCAAAATATCCTCTTAGAGCGCCCCCGAAGGTTAGAGGTGAACAAGCGAACATCCGAAAACGAAGTGGGGGCCCAAGAGGTTTGCAACCACGATTGAACACAGCCCCACATCAACTTGGCCATGGTACAACCAAAGAAGATATGGTTAGTATCCTCCTGTGCAGAGCATAAAGCACAATATGCCGAGCCAGGGCCGTTCCTCTTTCGAATCACATCTGCATAAGGCAGCCAACCCCTAGTGGCCTGCCAGAGAAAAATCTTGACCTTGGGAGGGATCCTAGCAGCCCAGATGGGTTTGAACTTGGAAGTAGGGGTACCAGCATTATTTCTAGTATAAAGAGAGTGGACGGAAAACTTTCCATCTGCAACATGGGGCCAGGTAACCGAGTCCTCCTCCTCCGAGAGGATTAGGAACATAGCAGCAAGACGATGCCAGTCCCCCAACTCTTCGGGAGAAAGGGACCTTTGGAAGCCCAAGTCCCAGTTATTCTGGGAGTGCTCAGAGATTGAGATCTCACGAAAACAGAGTAGGAAAAGCAGAAGCAAGAGTGGAGTCACCAGTCCACCAATCCAACCAAAAACAAATGGAGACACCATTATTGACCACAAACTTGACATGCTCCCGAAAAACATCCCTCACCCTAACAAGGTCCTTCCAAAACTTTGAGCCATGATTTGCCGAGGCAAACATGGGACTACCACTAGGGAAGTACTTAGCTTTAAGGATATCAAACCAAAGGGTGCCAGGGTAGCATTCATAATCTTCCACCACCATTTAATAATAAGGCAAGTGTTCATAATGGAAGTATTCAAAATCCTACCAATAAGTTTGAGCTTTGTTCAAGCTTAATTGGTATTTCTCACTAGTCCTGTGTAATTTGACGCACAAGATATTTATGCCGATTTGGATGGAATTATTTATTTTCTCCGTCTACTAAAGGGAATTTGGCTTAAGGTGGAGATCGTTAAATCGTGATCCAAATTCTAGCGTGTTGGACTAGATGTAGTACAAATGGTGTGGGCGTTGCGTTGACGTTGACGCGTACGGGTATAACTTGTTTACTTGTCCTTAAAGGACTCTTATGTATTGCCCCTCATATATATCTCATGTAGTCGCACCTAAAGACGGCATGTCGTCTCGTTCTTGTAATACTCCTTCATCATAGTGAATTGTGTCTTCGTGCGTCCGTGGTTTTTTCCCGCAAGAATTTTCACGTAAAAATCTGTGTCGTATCTCATTTATTCTCGTTTTATTTAACATTTATACCTACCTTGTGTCCTTTTTCTTTTGCGAATTATACCTACCTTATGTTCGATCCAACGTATTTCCTTTTGATAGCAAGGAGACCACTATAGGAGAAATGAAAAAATTACATAGGTTCTCATCATGACATCCACGGACAGCATTACCACTCTGATCAATAGCTGACGTTCTTTCGCTGATATGTTGCAAACCTTGCCAGACCCGAAAAAAGGGAAGCGGTGTAAATAGTGCACCACCATCCCGACAATGCAGAATTTTTCAGGCAGATGGCATGCATGCATGCATCATGGAAAAGCTGCAGGATCTTCGCCATTATTTGATGCGTGCGAAGTGGTACGCGCAGCTGCACTGCATGCATGCAGCATGCGATCGTTGCGCGGTGTTGTGCCCACGTATGCGCCCACGTACAAGAGGGTTGTCAGGATCGGTCTCCTGCAAGATTAATACCAGCATGGTATTTGTGTTAGGGCATCGACTCTTTTTAATCTGTGTTTCGTATAACGCGGGAAAACTTTCAAACAGAATCAAAAAAGAGAGAACAAAATCAGCATTCTCCAATTTAGTGTTCAATATTGCGATCAAGCATTAGTGCATAATATTTGGTGCTCCTGGGTGCGCACGTACCCTATATGCAAAATAGTAGTTTCGAAAAGGTTTAAAAAACGAAACTTTTCTGGAAGCAACATGGTTAAAAAATGATCTGGCAGGGGATGACTTTCACTGTATTCTGGGTCAAAGATTCGACAAAAAATAATTCACATTATATTGTAACCACAGTTTTTTTTTCTCTTTTGCCGTGAAGTCAATAAGAAGAGAAATGTGTCATAGCTCCCGGGTGACCCTACACCCGTCAATTCAATAAAATGAAAGCAAAATAAAAAATTATCTGAAACTTTGGAACATCAAACATGATCAGACATTTGATGTTCTTGCAAAGTTTCTGCCACAAATAATATTCGAGGAGCCCTCACAAAACAAAACAAAATCATTGTTCAAAGTTCATGTGCACTTTTGAGCACTGATTTATTTGTGAGGGCTCCTCAAATGTTATCTATGGCCGAAACTTGGCAAGAGCATCGAATGTTTGATCATGTTCTATGTCCCAAAGTTTCAGATTTTTTTTTTAATTTTTTTTCTTGAATTTACTGTTCATTGAGGGTGTAGGGGCACCCCAGTGTTGAATGGCACGTCTCCTTGGAAGTAGTGCGGGCTTAGGATGGGGTGCCAAATTTAGTATAACACTACAAAATTTGTGAGTATAACACTAAAATAATAGGATTTGGTTTAAATATCTGATTGTTACATATATAAGTAGTGTTGAATATACCATACAAACTAGATTGTGTCTTTGGAGGGGGTGCCATTACAACACCCCCCCCCCCCCCCCCCCCCGGCAACGCCCGGAAGGCCAGCTGATAGAAATCAGACGTGACAACAATGCAATAGCCCATATTCTGGTTCGGTTAGGAGTGAGTTTAGTTGTGGGGTGTTGAATGGTTCCGTCGTGTGGTCTTAAAAATAGATGCTCAAGATGGAAGAAAAGATGTGATGGAAGATCTGAGATCGCGCCCATTCTCCTAGAAATTCAGCACCTTAGTCGGGGTTTTGATAGTTTTAATCTAGCCTATATCGGCAAGGAAGCTAATGAACTTGCACAACTATATGCTGCTAGAGCTAGTAGCGACACATGGAGGTGTCTCTGGATTAATGTTATTCGAGCTTTTTGTTGCATGCAGCGAGATTGTATTCCCCGATTAAGTAATCAAAGTTTTGTGTTTTTGCAAAAAAAAAAGAGAGAGAATGGTTCCATTGTCCATGATGTCTCGGAATAAGCAGTGTTCTTGTGAAATAGCACTGCGTCTCAATCAGTTAAATCCGACCCTTGAAAAAGATATAAATGTAACATTTCCTTTGTTGACATGTCCTATAGTAAGACATGTTTGCACAAGATTCAAACCACTAAATGATAATTTGCAACAACTAATGTTGCTTAACAGGTTGAAGAATAGTCCATCTGTTTTTTACCCATGCATACGGTCTTGGTATAATTTGACCATTATCTTAAAAGGATATGTCAGTAAAATACCATAGTGTTGTTATAGCATGGAAAACATTTTTTTATGGCAAATCTAGTGATAACATATTGCCTAGAAAAATATAAATCTATTTATTTTAATATTAAATACAGAACTGATACAATAGGGCTTCTAACATATTGTTTCATATTGTTGGTGGTGAATGCAATTTTCCAAATTTGTTACTTTCTCCTATTGCAATTTCCTGATTCAGAAAAAAAAGGGCTTCACAATCGTAAGTGGAGTTTTTGCCTCGAGCATCATAGATAAATATAGTTGATGGTCTTAATGACCTAGACACAAAATTAGGGCGAGACGGGCATACATAGGTAAGCTTTCCAAGATTGAATATCAGACCTAGACGACTTATAATTAATTAATTGGACCATTCTGATACCGATTCGAAAGGGTTAATAGGGGGGGGGGGGGGGGATAGGATGGCCCGATCTTCATGAAAAGCGACCGCCACTAGCCTACTAGTTGCCTCAATGGGCGATAACTCGTGATTGTCATTGATCGTTTCACATGGATCGCGCCCGAGCCAGTAATGCAGGCAATCAACACGCGTCGTCGACCGATCCAACATGATACTAAATAACTAAAATCAATCTAATTGTGGTAACCCCACTTGTTGCATCCCCACACCACCAAGGAGGAAAAGGGTGCTCATAGACGAAGGGATCTAGCATTCTAGCTAAGATAGCCCTTTGAGGGGACAATGGTTCATCACCTAGATAGCCATCATGCATTCCAACACTTTTCCTTTACCTGTGCCGGGGGAAAAGGAGGGGAGCACATTATACTGGTGCCACTGACATATGGTCCCCACTACCACCATTTCCAGGCAACGACACCGGGTATGAAGTAAAGACAATGTTTCAGTAGATCAGACTCTGCTGCATGGGCTACCGGTATGCAGTTTTGTCTTGACTGACGTTGGCCCTCTGTTCCTATGCCCACCCTATGACATTGGGACCCATCAGATTTTTGGGCTGCTTGTCAGCCAGAGGATAGCGCTATAGGCCATCGGAGCATGGTGGGGAATTAATGGCGTCACAGGTGACAGACCGGCGGGTGTAAAAAAAGAATGGAATGAGAGTCTGCTCTCTGCCACTGCAGACGTTCGGTGCATGCCTGTGACCGGGCCTGCTGTCTACGCTGGGCTGGGCCCACGTACGTATTAATTGCTGTGTTAGGCCAACTCCACCGCACGACCCCAAACGGACGTCCGGATTATTCGGATTTTGTTCCTTTGGGGTGTCGATGGGTTCGCCCGTGTCTGGCTTTGTCCGTTGGGTCGTGCGTGCGCCCACCGTCCGGCCGCACCCCAAATCGTGTCTGGGGTGGACGTGAATAAAAAACTATAAAAACTAGAATGAAATGACTAAAAAAGTAAATAAACGCATTTAAAAAAACATAAAACATATATAGGGGTCACCGCCACAAAACGGCCCAGTTTCCACGGCCACTTAAAAGGCCCAGTTTCATAATTAACATAAAAACAAAATAAAAAACGTCTCCCGCGCGCTCCTGCCGCGCCCGTCGGTGCCGTGGCCGTTGCCGTCTTCACTGGCCGCCGGTGTCGTCGTCGTCGCTGACGAGGTCGACGTAGGCCGGTGGCGTCCACAGGTGGGCCGGCGGTGCGTGGTAGACGGGGGCGGGCTGGACGGTGGTAGGTGCATGCACCACCTCCTCCCGTGGCGACGCCTCCCGCTCCGGTGACCGCGGCGGAGTGGCGCACCAGTTCACGCCCACGCGGGCGGCCATCTCCGGAGCAGTGCAGGACCAGCCCCACCCCTGGCCCAGCAGCTGCTGGAACGCGGCCGGCGGGTCCTCCTCCATCGCCTCCTCCGTGACGGCCGCCATCTGCAGCTCCGGGAAGGCGATGTCCCCGGCGGTAGAGAGTGCCATGGCCTCCTCCAGGCCGTCCCATTGCCGCTCGTCGTGCGTGTTCATGGAATCCTCCATGACACGCTGCACGAGACGGGCCTCCTCCTTCGCTGTCATGCGAGGAGGTGGAGGTGGCGACGGAGACGGGGAAGGCGACGGCGTGGGCGTCAGGCCGCGCACCCGCGTACGCCCGCGCGCCCCACGTGGTCGCCGCGGCCCCGACACCGTGCCGGCGAAGTACGACGCGCGGCGCATGTCGTGCTCGTCCTGGAGCCATGTGTCCCACAGCCGGGAGTCGGGGGCGTACCTGTCGTCGTAGAATAGGTCATCGGGGAGGAGGCGGCGGCGGCGCTCGATCTCGTCGCGCCGCGCACGGCCGCCCACGGGCACCGGCGGGATCGGGACCCGGTTGGCGCTGAGGTGCCATCCGTTGGGGAGGTGGACGTCGCTCCACGGGACCGGCGTCCTCGTCTCCCAGTACCTCCGGCAGACGTCCGCGCAGAGGTACTGCCGGTCGCGCTCGCCGGCGGGCCTAGGGGCAATGGTGAAGGGGGGCGGCGCGGGGGCTCGACGGGAGGAGCGCGGCGGTGACGCGAGCTCCTCCTTTTTCACGGATCCGCGACGGCGGCCGGAGGAGGAGCCGGGCTCACGGTCGTGCTTCCCCTTGCGGTTCCAGAGACCCATGGCTGCGGCCGGCCGGCGAGCTCGAGGATGGGGAGTGGCTAGGGTTTGGGCGTGTCGGCTTTTGAGGGGGCAGAGAGGGGCCGACACGAGGAAGTGAGGACGATGACCGGTCCACGGGTCCCATTTAAGAAGGACGGCGACCGTTCGATGGCCGGATGACAGGTGGGGCCACCCGCCCGTGCGCATTTATGTTGGCAGATGGGAGGTAGGTGGCCTCCTGCCACGCGGCCCCGACGCGGACGAGCGTGCGTCCGTTTGCCGTCCGCCGCGATCCAAACCAGGCGCAAGTTTGTGCTCGAAATGGGTTGGCCCGGACACCAAACGGACAAGATGGGTCTGGGCCGTCACGCGCTGGGCCGCCTCGTTTGTACATTTTGCCCCAAACGGACGGGGTCGGACAAGATAGGGTCGCGCGGTGGAGTTGGCCTTAGAGCATCTACAGGCCTCTAAAACCCTCCTCAAACGCCCAGGCGGGCCGCCCTGGCACTGACCGGTCATAAGTTTTTGACCCAGACCGACGCCTCAAACGCCCGGGCTGACCGGCACCCCTCATATCCAGCTCAAGTATGGGGTGGATATGAGGGCGCTCGGGCACGTCCGTCACGTCATACACGGCTCATGCTGACCCATCCGACCCCACATATATTTGTCCCTATTCGCTCGCCAGAGCAAACCTTAGCCACTTCACTCCACTCCCATCCACTCCCCTCCACCACCCGAGCTCACCTCTAGCAGTTTCCGGCCTTCTCCGACATGACAAGTAGCGGATCAGACTCCGACCACTTCGGGTCTGTCGACTGGGGTGTCATCCCGTGTGGGTTGGAGGAGGCAATGGCAGTCTGCATTGCACTCCGCCGCTCTCGGGAGGACAGCGCCTGGCCGACGGACGGATCTGTTTGCCGCAACTCCATAGCGTCGGCTCATCGGATGCTCGGGTCCTCTAGTGCTGGATCCTCGCAATCCCGGCAGCCGGAACACCTTTCCTTCCCCATCACCTGTCAGGCAGACTATGAGTCCCAACGGGAATGGGCAGCCTGTCGTGGGAAGGAGAGGATAAGGTCCGCCGAGGCCTGTATCGCGGCGCGAATGGCGGCGGCGCAGGCAATTGATGTGGCGACACGGGAGGCCGCAGACGAGGAAGCCATCTGCGCCCGCATTGTGAAGAAATAACAGCGGAGGAACGCGCGCGTCCTCACCTGAGAGCACAATCGGGCGGTCCGTGCCATGGCTGGACTGCCACCGAAGGAGGAGAAGGTGGACATTGATGGCGAGGACAGCTCCGGCGATGAGCAGATCCGGCTCGATCCGTACCGCGTCTTCGGCCGGTACTTCCGTGAGAAGGACGACAAGGGCGCCGGGAAGGGCAAGGGCAGCCGTGGATGAACTCCACCATAGCCAAATATGCCAAATTTTGGTAGTCCAATGGCATGTTTAGTTAGTAGTGATGGAGTAGTCAGACGACGTGTGTGCATCGACGCAGTTGCATGAGTTTGTATGGATTTGAAATGTGATAATTGAGGTATACAGATGCGGAAACTGGCATGGGGCATGCATGCAACCCTCAGATTGCTTTAAAATTCATAAACTTGGGTAATCTAAGGCTTTTGATTAGTGTAGGGGAGGGTACATCTATACTTGCTTACGCCATCCACTCCACTTTCCACACCCTTTTCTTTTAACTTTGATTGAATCTTCTATATCTTTTCAGTGAAAAGGCCTTGTTTTCCAAGTCATCTTGCTTGCGACGAGAGCTTTGAAATAAGACCAATTTTAAATATGTTTTGACACTTTTAAAAAATTCACTAGGTTTCAATTGCCAGAACTTAACAGAAACGAGTGACAAAATCACTAAGTTTCAGAAATCGAAACTAAAAATGGTGCGTGGGATCACCAAGTTTGCTAAGTTTCAGGGACCATAAAAGCAAAAAAAAAACTGGTAAAACTTGGTGATTCCATGCAAAGTTTTTAGTTTTGGTTTTTGAAACTCGGTGATTTTGTAATCGTCCATATTATGTATTGAAACTTAGTATTCCAGTGAAACATGTGCAATAAAGCAGGCTAGGTTATCTCAAATATCTACTTATGATATTTTTACAAATGTCAAATGCATACGTGCCAAGGCACATAGAGGTTAGGGCATCTCTAACACCGACCCGCAAATTCCATTGGTATATGTCCACTTTTGTGTGCGGACATGGTCCGCGCACATGATATGGGAGAGAGCCATCCAACACTAATTACAAAGCATCTGGCTGAGAGAAAAGAAAGTAGATGGGGACCATGCATGCGGTGGGCTATTTGTGGTGTGCTGTCCGATAGAGAGGAGAGGGAGAGGAGAGGGTGACCATGCATGTGAAGGGAGAAGGAAAGAGAGCGGGAGAGAACTAAGCGTAGCTTAGTTGGCAAGGCACGGGAGCTCGCAGCCAGCCCACCAGGGTTCAAGTCTCTGCTTGAGCATGGTGTTCACGGAGTTTTTTCTATAAAAAATGCCAATAGGCTAGTCTAGCCCGGGTTGGTCTCTTTTTTTTAGAAAAGAGAGTAGGACCACGTAGACGATTATTGGTCAAGTGTATGTCCGAACTCCAGTATAGCTCCTCATGTGTATCTCCGATTTGCCGGAAAATGGATGTTTGGACTACTTCATGGACTCATGCAGGACCGCGTTGGATTGCAAAAGTGAAAAAAATCCAATCAGATAGTATAACGGGGTTTTGCAGGTCTCCTTGGAGTTGGAGATGCCCTTAGAGCATCTCTAGCAGACCCCGTAAAATCTGAACCAGCATAAGTGTTTTGCAGTTCGTGGAAAAGTGTGTATGCAGGGCGGCGCGGGCGAGGTCAGACTTAGACCCCAGAAAACGGACTCGTAAAAAAGCATATTCGGTGAATATGTTTTTTACGGGCCGGCTACCACTAGTAGAAAACAGGGCATACGTCTGGGCCAGATAAGCCCATTAGTCCCGGTTCGCTCATGAACCTGTACACATGGGCCCATTGGTCCCGGTTCGTGAGGCCAGGGGCCTGCCGGGCCTCATGGGGCCATTGAGCCCGGTTCGTCTGGCCCCTTTGGTCCCGGTTGGCGGCATGAACCGGGACCAATAGGCCCCACTCCTGGCCCAACACCACTGCTGCCGGTTTGTGACATGAACCGATACCAAAGCGTTATCTTTCGGGCCGGGTCAGGCCACAAACCGGTACCAATCCAGCCAGGGGAAAAGGCTTTTGTGTGTAAAACATTAAAAGCAAAAGTATTTTCATAAACTAAATAAAAAAGCAAAAAATGAAAGGAAATAAATAAGTAGAAACAAAATAAAATAAATAATTAGAAACGGATTTTTTTAATAGATAAGTAGAAACAAAATAAACTTTAATAATGTAAAATAAATAAACTATAATAAAATATATAAAAATAGCAACAGCAGGTAGAAACAAAATAAAATAAATAAAGCAAAAAAGAAAGAATTTTCATAAAATAAATAAAATAAGCAAAAAAGAAAAGAAAATATAAGTAGAAACAAAATAAACTTTAACGACGCGGGCAGCACAGGGCCTTTGGTCCCGGTTGGAGATTATCCATGGTTACGGCGCAATAAGCAAAGGACACAAGCGAAGAAAAAATGAAGACTTTCTCTCCACAACTATTATGATGATACCACGCCAACTTTCAACATTTTCGTAGTTCATTTGAAATGCCTGTTGTAACAGACGAGTTTCCGCATGAAACCCTGATATCTCGAATGTTGCATTTTGAACACACAAGAAGTCCGGAGTTGTAATAAGTTATTAAAAATAAAAGAGAGGCACAATGCTCACCTTCACGTTGCTTAGCTTCAGGCCTTGAGCAAATAGTGTAGATTGCATGGAGCTATGTGTAGTTTTTGTCCGAAACCCTGATAGCTCCGTGCAGTCTACACCACTTCCTCAAGGCTTGAAGCTGTGAGCACTACACCTCTCCTTCATCGTCTCTGCACTCAGAGCTTATAAACCGCTGCGAGTGCCTCTCTCTTTGCGGGGTGGGACTAAAAAATAGCTGCAGAAAAAATCAACTAAAAAACTCTTTTACCGGTTCATGCCACGAACCGGTACTAAGGTGCTCGTGGGGCCCCAGCCTTAGAACCGGTACCAAATAAAATGCCTTTGTAACAGCCTTAGAACTGGTACTAAAGGAATCAACTAAAAAGCTTTTATAAACCTCTAGTATTATTGAAACTAAAATTATATAGAATTTACGCAACTAAAAAGCAAAAATAATTTTCATAAAATAAATACAAAAAGCAAAAAAGAAAACAAAAAGAAAGTATTTTGTTGAAAGTAGAAAAATAAAATAAAATAAATACAAAAAGAAAGCATAAATAAATATGTAGAAACAAAATAAAATAAACTATAATAAAATAAAAAATAAACCTTAATAAAATAAATAAAAATAGCAAAAGTAAGTATTTTGTTGTAAGTAGAAAAAAATAAAGTACCAAAGAAAACAAAAAAATGGGAAAAAAATACCACCTACTCGGCCACCACGGCCTGAATACGACTAGAAACCAACCCATGGGCCAGGATTCAGGCCCGCAGAAGGCCCAGTAGGCCCATAGGCAGATACAGTGTGTCTAGGCCCGAAAGCCTGCATTTGAAAGGAGCTCGAGAGGGTAGCGGGAGTGGGGCTTATAAACCACTCTCGAGCTCCCTCAACTAGCGAGGTGGGACTAAACTTTCGTGCCGCGACCCGGGCAACACAGGGCCTTTAGTCCCGGTTGGTGGCACCAACTGGGACTAAAGGGGTGCATTGGTCCCGGTTGGTACCACAAACCGGGACTAAAGTCCCTGTGCTTCCCGCCCTTTGGACTACTGAAAAGAGACCTTTGGTCCTGGTTGGTGGCAACAACCGGGACTAAAGGGGAGTATTGGTCCCGGTTGGTGCCATGAACCGGGACCAATGCTCTTGGTATATAAGTAGAACTTAGAAATTTTGCAGAGTTCATCACCAGTTGCCCCCGACGACGCCGAGCACATAGACGCCGCCAGGCTGCCCCGTCGCTGTCCCCCGCCCCCGCCGTCGTCGTCGCTCTCGTCGCCGTCGCCGTCGCCCGCGCCCCTGCCCCGGCCCGTCCCCATCGTCGTCGTCGTTCTCGTCGCCGTCGCCGTCGCCCGAGCTAGCCCCTGCCCCGGCCCGCCCCCGCCATCGCCGCGCTATTGTCGCCGTCGACCGCGCGCTTGCCCCGGCCTGCCCCCGCCGTCGTCGTCGCTCTCGTCGCCGTCGCCGTCGCCCGCGCCCCTGCCCTAGCCCGCCCCCATCGCCGCCGCCACGTTCGGTCCGGCCGCCGGCCTTCCCCCTTTTTTCATATATATCATGTTTTTTTTCAGATTATGTGCATATGTGTGATTATATGTATGTGTGTATATATGATTATATGCCCTGTTTTTTTTCAGATTTTTTGTTCATATATATGATGATTTGTTTTTTGCCTTTTTATAAAAATGTGTATATGTATATATGTTCTCTGTGTATATATGTTCATATATGCAAAATTTAGATTTTTAGAAAAGTTTTATCTATGTATGTTCTCTGATTTAGTGCATTTTATGTTAGTTTCATTTTTAGGAAAGTTTTATATATTTAGGAAGAAGGAAGAGAAGGAAGAAGGAAGAAGAAAGAAGAAGAAAAAGTTTTACATATGAAAAAGTTACATTTTTAGAAAAAAAATATATATCTAGCTAGGAAGAAGGAAGAAGGAGGAAGAAGAAAAAGTTTTATATATGCAAAAGTCACATTTTAGAAAAGTTTTATCTAGAAAGAAGAAAGAAGGAAGAAGGAAGAAGAAGAAAAACTTTTATATATGCAAAAGTTACATTTTAGAAAAGTTTTATCTAGGAAGAAGGAAGAAGGAAGAAAAAGAAAAAGAAGGAGAAGAAAAAGGAAAATAATAAGAAGAGGAAGACGGAGAAAAAGAAGGAGAAGAAGAGGAGTGGAAGAAGAGGAGAAATAAATAAGAATAGGAAAAAAAGAGGAGAAGAAGAAAGGAATAAAAGAGAAGAAGAAAAAAATCGAGTAATTTCTATATTTTTTTCTTCTTCACCTCTATACCTTTCTTCTTCTCCTCTTTTTTTTTCTTTATCGGGTTTGTCGTTATCGATATATATACCACCTCCCCGATAATTTCGACATGAGGGGGGGGGGGTCAATATACTCCCTCCCCGATAACTTCGACATGAGGAGGAATAGGGGTTGAGGGGTCGAGGGTTCGAGGGTTCGAGGGTTGAGGGGTCGAGGGTTCGAGGGTTCTAGGGTTCTAGGGTCGAGGGTTCGAGGGTTCCCCTCTGGTTAAAACTTGATGAATGTTTTCTGTTAAAACTCGTATTAAGTTTGTTCGATGAATGTTTCATGGGAAAGAGGGAGTAAAAAGTCATCAGACATGAGGGGGGAGGAGTCCTCCTTCGGTTCCTAACTCTCTCGGGAATTCAACATATATTCAACATGAGGGGGGGGGGTCGATACCCCCTCCCCAATAACTTCAACATGAGGGGGTTTCGATATACCCCCTCCTCGATAACATTTTTTTCCATGTATGTATGTCGTCTTTGTCGATATACCCCCTCCTTTACCAAGTTAAAAGAGCGTCGTCGTCGAGGCCACCCCGAACCCTTTAAGCGTTGCCGAGGCCACCCCAAACCCTAGAGAAGCGTCGAGGCCATTAATTAATATAGTTCCTTGTTGTGAATAGCTATAGCTAGGTCTACGTTTGCCACTGATATATCCATCTGTCATGTTTGTATAATAATTGTCATGTTGTAATATTTGCAGAAACTATGGAGCACAGCCGAGACGAGGAAGCAGAACGGGTGGTGGGGGACATAATCGCAACCGGAGCTAATGTCATGTCGTATCTCAACGAAAGCGATGGTCTGGAAGGAGAGAGTGAAGAAGCAGGCTACGGTCCTCGAACAACGGAGGAGACCGTGACCGGTGACCGAATGTCGGTGCAAGAAGAAGGCCGTGATGACGGCTCCGGTGACCGAACAGAGTCCGGCCAGGTATATATATTAATTAAGCCTGTGCTGACTATAGCTAATTGATGCATTCATTGTTTTGGTATCTACACATATTAACTCTCGCCTTTATTCTTATTTCTAGCCCTCCGGATCGAGCACAACTTCGGTAAAGAGACGAGGCACGAAGAAAAAGTTGCGATCAGATGAAAGGTTCACGATCACAGCAATCGCGCGCGATGGCCAACCGATTGAACCCCTCCGGACCAAGGAGGCATTTACTACTCAGTGCGGGGTTCTTGTTAGGGACATGATCCCGATCAGCATAGAGCTATGGAATCAGCCTAGGGATGAAGAGCTTCAAGTTTCTTTTGTTGAAGATAGATAGAAAGTTGATCTTTGGAAAGCGCTGAAGGTAAATTTCACCCTACCGGAAGAGGACGATCCGGAGAATCCAGTTAAATAGCCATTGATCAAGTCCTTTGCTCTCAAGAAGATGGCAGATCTATTCAGGAAGTGGAAGAATGACCAGAAATCAAAGTTTGTCGACCAAAAAAAGACACCAGAATTCATCGGTCGGTACGAGAAGCTCAGAGATCAATGGGACGCATTTGTGGCCAACAAGACATCGGAGAGAAGTAAGAAGATGTCAGCCATAAACAAGATAAATGCTACAAAGAAGGAGCATCACCATCGCACGGGGTCAGGTGGCTACCTCAAAGCCCGACCGTTGTGGGCCAAGGCTGAGAACGACCTGCTTGATAAAGGGGTCAAACCAGAGACATTGAACTGGCCAGACTGTTGCCGGACTTGGTTCTTCGGGGTTGGCGGAACCTTGGACCCTGTAACAGGGAAGTCGTTTGGACGAGGGAGCAACTACGAATACCCCTCATGAAGCTTCAGCACTATATTAACGCAATGCAGGAAGGGACGTTCGTTCCAGACAGAGAGAAGGACGAGCTCACAATGGCCCTCGGCAATCCTGAGCACCCTGGACGGACACGAGGCACGCCAGGCTCCGTTCC
This sequence comes from Triticum timopheevii, assembly GCA_963921465.1. NCBI lineage: Eukaryota > Viridiplantae > Streptophyta > Magnoliopsida > Poales > Poaceae > Triticum > Triticum timopheevii. The sequence continues at coordinate 250,751,953 of OY997262.1, read as the reverse complement.
GTGGAAGGCTGGGTTTTCGGACGCAGGCGGTTACAAACGCCAAGAGAGGAGGAGGAAGGTGGAGCAGAGCGAACTGCAGGAGCTGCACTCAAGGGTACAGAAGCTAGAGGAATGAGATGCAGTTCGAAGCAAGCGACCTGCCGAAGCTACCCCCGAAGCTACCCCGCCATCTCAGCGGAGAAGCAGCGTGGCTTTCACCGAGCAGCTTCAGCTGGAGCCTGTCATCACGGCTCCTGCTAGCTATCCCGTGGATGCTATCACAGAGTCTCAACATTGCCACCTTATGACACAATGGGAGAAGCACAAAGTCAAGGCGGCTGTCTGCTCTGTTCTACCTCCTGAACCCGGCGCAACTTTTCACTGCCGTCCAATTCCAGAAGGATATGCTAGGGTGATGGTGGAAGAAATAATGGAGGGATTTGAGGAGCTCGTGCTTGACCACCCTACCGGTGAAGGGGAGACTCGGCTGGGTTCTACTTTGAAGACTCCATGCCTATGAAGGAAGGAGCTCATCAACCTTCCGAACTGGACGCCTCCGCCTCCTCCTCCTCCTCCGACAAGTCAGGGCACTCCGCCTCCTTCTCCGCCCGCTCCTCCGGCGAGTGATCAGGGCACTCCACCTCCTTCTCCGTCATGTGGTGGCACTCCGCCTGCTCCTCCGCCTGCTCCTCCGGCGAGTGATCAGGGCACTCCGCCTCCTTCTCCGGTACGTGGCGGCACTCCGCCTCCTTCTCCTCCTGTGCTGGCGCGCCCGACCAGCCAGCCTCCTCCTTCTCTGCCTCGTCAGCAAGGGCGGAAGAGACCCACCGCCGCTCCGGCTGCTCCGGCGCGTCGTAGTCCTTCTCCTTCGCCTCGTAAGCAGCTAAAGAAGAAAGCCGCAGCCGCTCGGCCTGCTCCGGCGTCTAGCAGTACAAGCGGGAGGCAATACAGATTCGTTCCATCTCTCAAGACTCCAGAGAAGTTACCATATGAGAGGACTCAGAAGGAAACGAGGAGATCTGTCAAGCCAAAGTGAGGGACTACTTCGCAACGCAAAGAGCTAAGAGACATCCACCTCCGGAGGAGAAGATAGATCCGGTTAAAGCGAAGCGCACTTTAGATGCCCTGCAGCGAGCACCACCATCTCGCCAAAAACCAACTATGAGCGCATTACTGAAAAGACATATAAGGAAGCGAAGCGGTCGGGAAGTACTTGCAGTGACAAAAGGTTACAAGAACGAAGAACTGGGAGAAAATTCCCCAGCTCAGCGAACAAGCGAACCAGTCGTGCCCCCCGCTCAAGGTGTCTAGCGATATCATCGCTAATCATCCGGGGGTCTTACTCGGTACCAATCCTGGAGATTACGACGATGCACATTTTGATATAATGGAGCCGGACTTATTCAAATACGAGTATGGGAAGCCTCTCGTCAAAGATGGAACTACTCTAACAACGATGATGCGAAGATTCCATGATTGGTACATGGAAACCTGCAGAAAGGCGCTGTCAGCTGGGAATAAAATCGATACTTTGACGCTGAAAGTTAAGGAGGATGTGCACGACCTCGTTGGAATTGAGGAACATGGACGTGGCTTTGTTCTCAACGGCACGTACTCTTCTCTCCTCAATGGCCACTTTGCGCAGCCCCTCTTCTGTGAGCAATTGCCATTTCTCTTGCTTCTCCATTGCCTTCTTCTCGGCCAACTCTTTCTTGATCTCCAACGACTTCAATAACATCATCTCATTTGATTGCACCATGGCATCAATCTTCTCCCTCAAGCTCGACGTTTCGTGCTCTCTCTTCATTTTCTCCTTAGTCTTCTTGTCGCCATCGGGCTTGTTCAAGTTCCTTGGTCCATCATCATCCTCATCTTCATCCATGTTTGTAGGTGAACCTCTATTCGGTGGGGATTCTTTCTCAATCAACTTCCACTTCTCGCAATTCTTGAGCAAGTCCCAACAATGCTCTAGTTTGAAGAATCTGCCTTCCGAAGCTTCCATGTCTTTGTATCTTTGTTGGGCAATTTTGTCCTACACAAATTAGAACGATGCAAATATTTCATATGATGCAATCATTTTCATATGATGCAATATGATGTGCACAACTTGAACAAAGGTAAAATGAACTCACATAGTCGGACTCCACGGTTCCACTTGGAGGTGCATTGCGTACTTGCTCTAAGGAAGCTTCCCAACGGCTGCAAATGGGCTTGATCACGTCCCAAGGCCCTTGGAGCGACCGAAAGGTGCGTGTAGTCCTATTGGGAAACCTTGCCATCGTGCAGAAGTATTGATCTTCGATCCTTTGCCAATACCTCTTGGCGGTTTGAGAAGTACCCGTGCATGTATCATCAGATACCGCACTCCATGCCTTGATCAAAATTTGATCTTCCAAGATCGTGTAGTTCTTCGATCTCTGGCTTTTTCCACTTCTTGCTTGCGATTGCTCATACGCCATCTCATCGATCTCCTCCAATTCATATTCATCCCATGATCATCCACGCCGCCCTCCGTTTCATTGTATTCAAATGCGGCGAACGGGGCCTCATTGATGTCAACGGCTTTGGTGTCCAACAAGTTCACGAACTCGACAGTTGCATTGTTCGAACCACCGCTATAGTCAACGACAACAGGTCACGAGATATCGCCAAAGCAAAAGAAATTTTCCATGACCGAAGAGGCATACCTTGCGCCCATTTCGTCGAACACATCGCCTGCGGTGGGAACGACACCGTTGAGCGGGATCGCCGAGGAACCTCTTTCCGGGCCGGAGGGAGTGGATGAAGTAGCCGGCCGCTTTGTAGCCGAAATGTTCCTCCGCTTTACGCCCGAGACCTTGGCGACCTTCTCCGCCGCCGGCCGGGATCGCGCAACGGCGTTGGCGCCCGGAGCGGGGGCCTTCCCGGTGGGGGCAGCCGGATTCCCGCCCTGCACGACCACGTTGCCCTGCCGCTTGCGGGCAGGCGCGGTGGCGCCTTGGGCGACGGCGGGGCCAACATGGCCGGCGACGAGATCCGCCCGAGGGGATTGAGCGTGCGCGACCTCCACGGTGGCGGGGGACAACAAGGTGTCATCCATGGCGGCCAAGGACCGCCAGGGAAGATGAACCGGAGCGGGAGGTGGCAGGGCAATCTCGCTGAGGATAGGGCCGAGCTTGGGTCGTGCTCACGCTCCGTGAAACTAGAGGTCAGGGGAGATCTTTTGCCATGCCCCGCAAAAAAATTTGCGGGTCGGACGCGTATACGTGGTCTCTTCTGGCGTGATTTTCCGCGCCGACCCGTATTTTAAAGGTTGTTTTGCGAATCAGGGCCTTTTGCGGGGTCTGCTAAAGTTGCTCCTAGCTCGCCGCCTGGCCGTGGCAAAGCGTGTGTACGTTTCCCTATCAAGAAGCTAGCCAGAAAGGCTAGCTAGCATATCGTAATCTACCGTTCTACAGTACGCGTAGTTGTCGAACAACGTGATGCACTGCTAGAACGAACTAACTGCAAAGTAGATATACTAGTATCGGATGCCAGATCGGCGCACCATACCAAGTGGGAAATCGTTGTCAATGTCACTGTTTGGCACACCACTAATATGATGAGTTCCTTTCCGCGTTTTCTCACTTTGCGGCTAGCTACCTCACGGGAAATACGTCCACTGAGCTAGCCAAATCTTGATCTTAAGTCCCGGCCCAACTATATCTGTTAGCTTTCATACTCTAATTCCGTTTTACGCTGATTGTAGTGCTTGGATTCTGGACCACGGAAGGAATATCTCAGTAGTGTGGGGAAGCAATATTTTCATGTGTTGGCCTCCCTCGTGAGATTTTTTGGTTGCAACTGGGCCAAGTCACTGGCAGGCTAGATTTGACGGTGACGGCTGAAAATGCCAGAACTTAAAGCATTTAGTGTTTGATTCATACCACAAATCAAGCGCACGGAAGTATGTAATAGTTGTGTCTATGTCTAATAGTTGCATGGTATCAAAATTTAGTTAAGTCTTTAAGCTGGGTGAATTGCACGAAGACACGCCTTGGTCAGTTTAACGCCCTCCCTTAAGCACAGCCATGGTAAACTCTTCATCAAATATATAGTCGTATATGGAGACCTTGGTGAAGCAGCTGACTGCCTCTTGTTAAACACTAAAATTTCAAACATGACATGAATAGTGAAAGTGCAATTGTCACTCAATTACATTTTGATGATTGATCACAATATGATTTGCGAGGACTAATGTCGGTTGTCAAGTTTATTTCAGGACATTATCGCCTCTTGTGCGTCGGCGGATGTCGGTAACCTTATCAAGACCAAAAAGAGAAAAGACGGTGTTCGTTGTCGGCTAGAGAAGTTTTTCGGGTTTTTTTTGAGTCATAGGAACAATCGTACTATTAAGAGGGGTTGCTATGATCTCGGAGCTGGGGAACTCAAATTTCTCTCTTCCTTCTATTTCATCTGTTTCAAGCTTTATCGAAAGTTTCTCCACTTGCAGGGGCCGCCTCCCCTCACTAGTAGAAAAAGGGGTATTTGTCCCGGTTCATAAGAGCCTTTAGTCCCGGTTCATAAGGGCCTTTAGTCCCGGTTCTGGAACTGGGACTAATGGGTCGTTACTAAAACCTCCCCCATTAGTCCCGGTTCTTACACGAACCGGGACTAAAGGCCGTTCACGTGGCCGCTGCCTGGAGGTCCACCTTTAGTCCCGGTTGGTAACACCAACCGGTACTAAAGGAAATTTTATGATTTTTTTTGAAAATTTTCTTTTTTGAATTTTTTTATTTTTAAATTTCTGAATTATTTTAACCTCTAATCTCTAATCATCCTCATCACTGCTCAATTTAACCTCTAATCTCTAATCACCTCATTTCAAATCATCTAACTTCCCGGACGGTCACCCATCTCACTACTCCAGCCTGAGCACGCTTAAATTCCGGGTTCTATTCTCCCTCGTTTCCAAGTCTGCACTTGTTGTTTTCTTGACAATAGTAAGATGTCAATCCTATTAACCCTCAGGAATTTAGCTTGAGCATGAAGTCACACATTTCACTGTTTGAGTTTGAAATTATTGTTCTAAAAAACAATAATTATTTAGTAACACTAATATTTCTTGAATAAGTAGTTTGACCACAGTTTGACCACAGTTTGACCAGATTTGACCAAAATTCAAAAACACTGAAATAATTATTTAGTAACACTAATATTTCTTGAATAAGTAGTTTGACCACAGTTTGACCAGATTTGACCAAAATTCAAAAAAACTAAAATAATTATTTAGTAACACTAATATTCTTGAATAATTATTTAGTAACACTAATACTTGAATAAGTAGTTTGACCATAGTTTGACCAGATTTAACAAAAATTAAAAAGAAATAAAAAAACTGAAATTTGAGCATAACTTTTTTCCTTTTAGAATCTGAGGATTCTAAAAATTTGAAAACAGGCCGTAGGCTGTCAAAATCGGATGCGGATTTTCGTGCTGAACATTTTGATATATTATACGTTTTTTCTGACATAGTATGCAAAAGTTATAGCCGTTTTACATTTTCCCTACGCTTTTTGCAAAACATGTCCAAATTTAAGTTTTTAAATTTTCCTAACTAGTAGATGTAGTAACATAACTACATCTCGAAGGATTTTAATTTTTGAAGTTTTTATCATTTTCTTTTGCTTTTTGCAAAACTGAAAAGGCGATCCACAGGGGGGTACAGTTTGAAAATGGGACATTTAGTACCGGTTCGTGCCACGAACCGGTACTAATGCCTCATACCCCATTAGTACCGGTTCGTGGCACAAACCGGTACTAAAGGTCAACCGAGACTAAAGGTCCCATTTGAACCGGGACTAATGCCTTTGCCGCATGAACCGGGACCAATGCTCACATTAGTCCCGGTTCATGACTGAACCGGGACTAATGGGCTAACCCGGCCTGGACCAAAGCCCTGTTTTCTACTAGTGCCTCTTTTCCACCTCCTCTTGCCCCTCCCTGATTGGTGCAGGTGCCCGGGGTCTAGTGCCCCGGGTGCCCGGCCCCTTTCCCGCCTCCACCTCGCCCCCCCCCCCCTGCTCGGTGTGGGTGCCTGGCGTCTGGGGCCCCCGGGACCTAGACCCCGGGTGCCCGCCCCCTTGCCCGTCACCCTCTCTATTCGATGCGGGTGTCTGGCCCCTTGCTTGCTGCCTCCTCGCTCTCCCTGCGCAGTGCGGGTGCCCGACCCCTCCCCGGCGCCCCTTCGCCCACTTCTCTGGTTGCTCTGGGTGCCCGGGGCTTGCGACCCCCGGGTGCCCGGTCCCAGCCATTGCGCCTCCCCTGTCCACTCTGGGCACCTGGGGCCTTGACCCCCTGGGTGCCCGGACTCCTCTGTATTCCTCTGTTTTGTTCGGGCGCCCGGACCCCTTTAGTCCAGGTACCCGGGGCGGCGGCTGCTACACGGGCAAATATCCCGTGGGGGTATTTATACCCCCGGCCCCTTCTTCTTCCTCCTAACCCTAACCTTCGCCCAAGCTTTGCTCCTCCATTCCCAAACCACCAAAAGTTTGAGATCTCCCTCCTCAACCACCCAAACTTCACAATACTTTGAGGATAGGAGGAGGTTCCCTCGATCTACACTTCCACCAAACCAATTTGTGTTCCCCAGCTTCTACATCATCATCAACTTGTTACTCTTTGGTGTTTGACACCCTAGACGGAAGAGGTATCCTCGGAGCCACAATCCATTGTGATGAAGCTTCGTGGTTATGTTGGGAGCCTCCAATTTAGTTGTGGAGAAAGCCCCAACCTTGTTTGTAAAGGTCCGGTTGCCGCCTTCAAGGACACCACTAGTTGAATCATGGCATCTCGCACTGTGTGAGGGCGTGAGGAGAATACGGTGGCCCTAGTGGCTTCTTCGGGAGCATTGTGCCTCCACACCGCTCCTACGGAGACGTACTTCTCCTAAAGGTAAGGAACTCCGGTAACACATCCTCGTCTCCACCGGCTCCACTTGTGGTTATCTCTTCCCTTTACTTTGTGCAAGCTATTGTTGTGTTGTATGTCTTGCTTGCACTTGTTGTTGTTGTTGTTATTGTTGTTTGCATCATATAGGTTGCTCACCTAGTTGCACTTCTAGACAACCTATTTGTTGCTAAACCTAATTTGTTAAGAAAAGCTAAGGATTGTTAGTTGCCTATTCACCCCCCCCCCTAGTCAACCATATTGATCCTTTCAAATAGGATCTTGATCCATTAGCAGGATAGCCCTTGGCTCCACCTTATCATATTCAGCAGTGAGGAGATCATCAGGGAGGAAGAGCAACAAGCAAGGTGTTGTAGCAGACATGAGGGACGATGCCGACACGGACCTGGAGGTGGCCGACGATGGTAGTGGTCTTTTGATCCCTTAAGCACCTTTTCAGCTGTTAGGAGTAACTAGGGTGTTAACCTGTACGTGTGACCCCCCCCCCCCCCCCCCACCAAGGGGTACAACTTCCTCATTTTATAAGTGGTGCGAAGGGGACAGGGACCAAAACCAAAAGTTGGGTCAATGCCCCCGATTAGGGCATGTACTGGGGATGCAAAGCCTCCCCTTCTTTCTCTCAGTTTGTTATAGCCGTAGATCAATTCCAATATTCTCCCCTTGATCGTATGGTTAATAAGCATCATAAGCCCACACTCAATAGAAATAACACACCAAAATAAAGTGTTACAATGACCAATGAGATGGCACTCAACCTCATTACCTACAGTACATCATTCTATCTTGAAATGGAAAACATAATACTTTATGGGAGCTGGTTTATAAGATGGTCCTAATTTCCAGGATCGAAAGTCTTTCCTAACCCATGCCGGCAACATAATCATAAATATGGGTGGTGAGCCTTTGGTAAAAGGATCCATAAAGCATACAAATCATGTTATATGCTTAGCATCATTAGCTTGATCCTGGATTCTATCTTTCACAACATGAAACATATTGTCGATGGTTTTGGCAACGCCACTGACTTGTTGTTACTCACATCAAAAACTTCATGTTCATAATACAGTAGGTGGTTCAAAAATGCTTTCTACCGCCTTAACTTCAAAAAAACAAACTTATTTGACATACAACCTGCTGATACGTCTCCAACGTATCTATAATTTTTGATTGCTCCATGCTACTTTATCTATTGTTTTGGACTATATTGGGCATTATTTTCCACTTTTATATTATTTTTGGGACTAACCTATTAACCGGAGGCCTAGCCCAGAATTGTTGTTTTTTGCCTATTTCAGTGTTTCGAAGAAACGGAATATCAAACAGAGTCCAAACGGAATGAAACCTTTGGGAACATGATTTTCCAACCGAACGTGATCCAGGAGACTTGGACCCTACTCCAAGAAGTGCTAGAGGCGGTCACGAGGGTGGAGGGCGCCCCCATGGGCGCGCCCCTACCTCGTGGCCCCCCTGACGCTCCACCGACGTACTCCTGCCTCCTATATATACCTACGTATCCCCGTACGATCAGAACAGGAGCCAAAAACCTAATTCCACCGCCGCAACCTTCTGTATCCACGAGATCCCATCTTGGGGCATGTTCCGGAGCTCCGCCGGAGGGGGTATCCACCACGGAGGGATTCTACATCATCACCATAGCCCCTCCGATGAAGTGTGAGTAGTTTACTTCAGACCTTCGGGTCCATATCTAGTAGCTAGATGGCTTCTTCTCTCTTTTTGGATCTCAATACAATGTTCTCCCCCTCTCTCGTGGAGATCTATTCGATGTAATCTTCTTTTTGCGGTGTGTTTGTTGAGACCGATGAATTGTGGGTTTATGATCCAGTATTATCTATGGAAAATATTTGATTCTTCTCTGAATTCTTTTATGTATGATTGAGTTATCTTTGCAAGTCTCTTCGAATTATCCTTTTTGGTTTGGCCAACTAGATTGGTAGTTCTTTCAATGGGAGAAGTGCTTAGCTTTGGGTCCAATCTTGCGGTGTCCTTACCCAGTGACAGAAAGGGTTGCAAGGCACGTATTGTATTGTTGCCATCGAGGATAACAAGATGGTTTTTTATCATATTGCATGAATTTATCCCTCTACATCATGTCATCTTGCTTAAAGCGTTACTCTGTTTTTACTTAATACTCTAGATGCATGCTGGATAGCGGTCGATGAGTGGAGTAATAGTAGTAGATGCAGAATCATTTCGATCTACTTGTTTTGGACGTGATGCCTATATACATGATCATTGCCTAGATATACTCATAACTATGCTCAATTCTGTCAATTGCTCAACAGTAATTTGTTCACCCACCGTAGAATACTTATGCTCTTGAGAGAAGCCACTAGTGAAACCTATGGCCCCCGGGTCTATTCTCATCATATCAATCTCTTTCACTTTATTTACTTGCTTTGTTTTACTTTGCCTTTTACTTTTTACTTTGCATCTATCTATCAAAAATACCAAAAATATTATCTCTATCAGATCTCACTCTCGTAAGTGACCGTGAAGGGATTGACAACCCCTAAGCGTTGGTTGCGAGTTGCTATCGTTTTGTGTAGGTACAAGGGACTTGTGCGTGGTCTCCTACTGGATTGATACCTTGGTTCTCAAAAACTGAGGGAAATACTTACGCTACTTTGCTGCATCATCCTCTCCTCTTCGGGGAAATCCAACGCAGTGCTCAAGAGTTAGCACCTGCCCAATAGTATCTTAACATGCCACATTTTTAAGTGCACTATTTCTAATGCCATTAGTGCCATTATGGAACTTTTCCACGATATAGCTCCATATGCGGGAGTGAGGATGTAACATAACGTGGTCACTTTAATATCCACACATCTTGCAGAAACAATGTCTGAATAACCGAGGATATCGAGGTTACCAGGCTTCTTATTAGTGAATATGTAAACTATATTATCTTGCAAATCTACAAGACTTTTAGACGCGTTTCCAATGGTCCATTTATGCACTTACTTGTATATTTGCCAATTATCCCGATGATGAACAAGGCACGTTCATATTTGAATACTTACATTGCTTCTGACAGCTGAAGCATAAGGAACTAACATTACCTGATTAGTTCATAAAGATTCCTTGGACACTACAATGTCCACCTTTATTGCCCTTGACTTTAGTAGCAGGTGCAATAGAGTACTACCATGTAATATTTTCTTCTATACTCTATCAATGTATGTCATCATAATAAAACTTATACTCCTTTTGGACCTATATCTTGGCAAAACTCAATACAAGCAAAGTATGCGGCATCACCAAGATCCTTCATGTTACAAATAGAAGATAGAAATTACTTGGCTCGGCAAAATATTCCATCTCCATAAGGTAGTGATCTTACTCCCCCTCGTCTCATAGTATGAGTGTCCCAACTCTTGTATTATCTCATAATTGTATTTCTTTAGATAACATATGTTATGCCAACTTCAACCATGACAAGACCGTACGGTTGAGTCATACATACATTTTCAACTAAGTCAACACAAGAGCATGTCATAGTAATAGCACAAGCGGCACAACTACTCAGTAGTTCCATACATCATTAGAGCTCATAATCTTCATCCTATATGACTATAAGTCACTAAGATGATCATTCACACACATTATCAATCATAGGGAAATTGTTGAGTCTCAACACCATGTGGCTTTAGGTATTTCCCCCCTCAATTTACCTGATGCATATGAACAGAGATCTAATGGAGTTATCCTTAAGATTAATGTTCATATGCTCCAGGTCCCCTGATGATCACTTTATTTAGAAGATGGAAAATATATCCAAAATCTTGATAACAAACATCTCTGTTCTAAACCACAACACCGTTGGGCGAAGATGGAAAAGAACTTAATGAACTATGACAAATGATTATAAACGACGTTAGTTAGAAATATAACCACAAGCCACATGATACTGACAAACTTAACACTTCAGTGAAGTGTCACATATGATTATAAACAACGTTGGTCAGATATATAATCAACATGTTACATCGTGATGGTCATTAGACTAGCAAGCTTGCCACTTTAGCATTCATGTGTGCTTCATAATGCTCATAAGGGACTAAGTACACACTAACATGATATAGGAGTCATTTTTTATTCATTCTTCTAAATAAGACTTGTTGCATCTTCATTAGAGAACCAACATTAGAATGTGCTTTTCATACATTCTCCAACCAAGACTTCTCATTGGTTCCATCTTAAGAGAATTGAGATACATATTTTTGTTAGTTGTACATGCTATGATCTAAGTAGGAGAACTGAACGTGATATCTCATATTAAATGAGACTTCCATTCCCCCCTCGGAATGTGGTCTAAAACCATAATTTTGATGAGGTCTTATTAATTACACTTCTCTTACATATTCAATTGTAACATAGCATATAATCTTTACAAAGATTCATTTAGTGAAATCATAACTCGTCTTACCATAAGGTGGGACTAACATTACATAATTGGAGTTGACTTAATAACATACAAAATCAAGTCATATGTCTGAGGGACAAAAAAACAAAATTCTCCAATAACCAAGAGCATGAACAATCATCAATAAGATGGAGAATTAAGCACCTCCAAATCCTAGTGGAATAATCCAATAGTTTTGACTTTAAACTCCACTGCATTAGTAATGCGCATGATGTCACATGCATCTTGAGACCTCTCCCAATGTCTCCCTTAACATCATGATTAACATCCTTTAACCTTAGTGGCAAAAAACATTGGGACATTCCTTACATGAGTCAATGATCTCCACTCTCCACGTGGGAAAGTTATTTATATAAGGTTTTTCTATGCCAAAATGGAAGTTTGGCATCATTATTAATGTTCATTACTATATAAAAAGAGACATCATTATGAACATCACAACAAACATCAAGCCTGAATTAACCATGCAATGAGGTGAATCAAAAAGATGCTTAATTATTATTGTAGTCTGTATTACCGTTGGGAAAAAATTATTCATTCATAAATGACATGTGAAAATAATCAACATTGGTCAAAATATCATCAAACGCCATTATGAATTTTTCTCATTAAATCTCTATTCGAAACTTCTCACTGGTTCCATTTTGATTAGAGAGACATAAAATCACATAATGACCAGTATGAACATTAACTGAATTAATAACCATCATTAACATAAAGCAACAATATAATGCAATCCATTGTGTCATAGGATAGAAGGATTCATAACGTGTTGTAGACATCTTGAACTTAAATTTTGACACTTAATGGTCGCTGAAAATAACATTAAACATGAGTGTTATCATAAAAATTCTCAAAGACATACAATGAAAATGACATTGGAATTAACATATACATACAAATGTCATTGCCAAAGTGTAAACTTTAAACTTACATTCAGTCTAATACTTCATCCCACAACTAACTCATTAGTCACAATGCTTGCAAGGCTTATAGTGATGAGTATTACCGAGAGGGCCCAGAGATACCTCTCCGAAACACGGAGTGACAAATCCTAATCTTGATCTATGCCAACCCAACAAACACCTTCGGAGACACCTGTAGAGCACCTTTACAATCACCCTTTTACGTTGTGACGTTTGGTAGCACACAAAGTGTTCCTCCGGTATTCGGGAGTTGCATAATCTCATAGTCTGAGAAACTTGTATAAGTCATGAAGAAAGCAGTAGCAATGAAACTAACACTATCATAATGCTAAGCTAACAGATGGGTCATGTCCATCACATCATTGTCCTAATGATGTGATCCCGTTCATCAAATGACAACACATGTCTATGGTTAGGAAACTTAACCATCTTTGATTAACGAGCCAGTCAAGTAGAGGCATACTAGGGACTATATGTTTTGTCTATGTATTCACACATGTACTAAGTTTCCGGTTAATACAATTCTAGCATGAATAATAAACATTTATCATGAATTAAGGAAATAAATAATAACTTTATTATTGCCTCTAGGGCATATTTCCTTCAATGGAGGGGTCCATCATCCTCATTGTGCCTCTTCGATGATGCGTGAGTAGTTCTCCATAGACCTACAGGTCCGTAGGCAGTAGCTAGATGGCTTCTTCTTTCTTTTTGGTTCTCAATACAATGTTCTCTTGGAGATCTATTTGATGTAATGACTTTTTGTGGTGTGTTTGTTGGGATCCGATGAAGTTCGAGTTTATGATCAGATCTATATCCATGCATATTATTTGAGTTTTCTTTGATCTCTTATATGCATGATTATTTATAGCCTTGTATTTCTTCTCCGAATCTTTGGTTTAGTTAGGCCGACTAGATCGATTTTTCTTTCAATGGGAAGAGGTACTTTGTGATGGATTCGGTCTTGCGGTGTCCTCACCCAGTGACAGAAGGGGTAGTGAGGCACGCATGTGTCATTGATATTAAGGATAAAAGATGGGGTCTATTCCTACATGAATAGATCTGGTCAACATCATGCCATCGTTCTTATTGCATTACTCCGTTTCTCCATGAACTTAATACACTAGATGCATGCTGGATAGCGGTCGATGTGTGGAGTAATAGTATTAGATGCAGAATCGTTTCGGTCTACTAATCTTGGATGTGATGCCTATATATTGATAATTGCCTTGGATATCATCATAATTATTTGTTCTTCTATCAATTGCCCAACAGTAATTTGTTTACCCACCGTGTGCTATTTTCTCGAGAGAAGCCACTAGTGAAATCTACGGCCCCGAGGTCTATCTTTTATCATATCGCTTTCAACTCTATTTTTCACCGTATTTGTTTTAGATCTATTATTCTAAAAAAAACAAAAATACCTTGCTGGAATTTTTCTTTACTTATTTTATTTCGTGTTTTATTCAGATCTATTTATCCAAACACATACAATTTAATCTATCTTTTTACCGAGGAGGGATTGACAACCCCTCTTACGCGTCGGGTTGCGATGATTTGTTCTTTGTGTGCAGGTACTATTTACATAGTGTTGCTTGGTTATCCTAATGTATTGATACCTTTGCTACATAACTCAGGGAGATACCTACCATAGATGTACTGCATCATCCCTTCCTCTTTAGGGAAATAATGACGCAGTTTCGAGCCGCATCAAAAGGAATTTCGGGCGCCGTTGCCGGGGAGGATCAAGTCAATGTACTCTCACGTCAACTTGCCAATTTCTGGCGCCGTTGTCGGGGAGACATCATCAACATCTATCAGGTTCCTAATCATAAATCTCATCTCCTTGCAATTTACATTATTTTCCATTTGCCTCTCGTTTTCATCTCCCCCACTTCTAAAAAACGTTTTTGCGAAAAGCACAAAAATATTTACCTTTTTACTTGCCTTCTGTTTGCCTTTTTGTTCATTTGCTATCTTTGCTTGTGTGCCATGTATCTTCTATTTGCTTGCATCTTCGCTTGCTAAAAATCTATTGATATGGATCCTCATCCACTTGCTAATATTTTTAGAAGTTCCAATTATGATGAACCAATTGCTAGTGAATTGAGTTCACTAGATTATCTTTATAAAGTTTTGCTTGAAATTCGTGAATCTGAAAATTGTGATGAAGTGCTAAAAGAAGAAATTTATGAAGTGATTCACGATAGCTCCTTGAATGAAAAGCATGATTGCAATGGTGTTACTATAAATTCTAGTAATGTCAATTGTGCTAATAATATGCAGAACCCAAAGCTTGGGGATGCTAATTTTGATATGTCCACTACTTATTGCAATTATCATGATTGGGGTGATTCTTCTTATGATCTTGAAAATTTATTTAAGCCTCATGATGAATATGTTTGCGATAATATTGAAAGTGGGTTTGGAAGAGTTCCAACTTTAGGTAATAATGATCCCACTACTTTGGAGAATGATCAATCTTATGAAATTTTTGATAAAAGTGGGCTTGGAGAGGTCATGACTTTATTTGATGATAATTCCACTATTTTGGAAGAGTGTCAACTTTGCATGCATGTGCATTGTGTAGAGAATATGTTATGTGATGGCTATATTGTTGAATTCGAATATGATTCCACATGTAATTATTATGAGAGAGGAAAACATGGCTGTAGAAATTTTCATGTTACTAAATTACCTCTCGTCATGTTGAGATTGCTATTGTTTCTTTCTTCTTACTTGCATATGCTAGATATTTCTTGTCTTGATAATTTCGTTGCCTTCAAATGCCTATGCATAGGAAGTATGTTAGACATAAATGTGTTTGTCACATGTTGTATGATGCTCTCTTTGTGCTTCATTTCTTGTCTTTCATGTGAGCATCATTGAAATCTCAAGCCTATCTTAATGGCTATAAAGAAAGAGCTTGTTGGGAGGCAACCCAATGAATAAAATAAAATTTTGCCTTTTTCTTTCTGTTTGCACAATTATGCTACTGTTATGATTGTGTTTTTATGTTTTAGTTAGTGTTTATGCCAAGTAAAGCCTTTGGGATCATGTTGGGTGATAGTTGATTTGATCTTGTTGAAAAACAGAAAGTTTTGCGCCCAGTAGAACAATTTAAAAAAATCACAGAAACGTGCTTTTGCTCTGCATTATTTACACAAGATTGTTATACAAATTTCCTACATTGTCCTAATTTTTCAGAATTTTTTGAGTTACAGAAGTATGGTTACTACAAATTGTTCTGTTTTTGACAAATTCTCTTTTTGTTGCATTTTGTGCTTATTTTGATGATTCTATGGGTTGTATCAGGGGGTATAAGCCATGGTAAAGTTGGAATTCTGTAGGTATAATGCAATAATAAAATATGAATGGGTTTGCACAAGTACTTAGAGTGGTGATTTGCTTTATTATACTAATGGATCTCACGAAGGTTTTGTTAAGTTTTGTGTGATTGAAGTTTTCAAGTTTTGGGCGAGATCACGATGGATGAAGGAATAAGGATTGAAAAGAGCCTAAGCTTGGGGATTCCCATGGCATCCCAAGTTAATATTTAAGGAGAACCAAGCAACTAAGCTTGGGGATGCCTCGAAAGACATCCCCTCTTTCTTCTAACGACCATTTGTAATTTTACTTGGAGCTATATTTTTATTCGTCACATATCATGAGTTTTGCTTAGAGCATCTTGTATTATATGAGTCTTTTCTTGTTTTTCTTTTTAGTTTGTCACAAATATCCTTGCTGGACACACATATTTGAGAGAGCCAAAATTATGCTATGATTTGTTAGAATTGCTCTTTATGCTTCACTTAAATTTTTTGAGCCATGGAATTGCTCTAGTGCTTCACTTATATCTTTTTTGAGCATGGTGTGCTTTGATTTTTGAAGAAATATACTCTCATGCTTCACTTAGATTTATTTGAGAATTAGTAAAAAAATTAATAAATCCTTTCATGCTTCTCTTATATTATTTTGAGAGATGAAATTTTTTATGCTCATGTTCTTCACTTAAATTTGTTTGAGCTTGTCAAAAGCAATTGCAATATATGAAATTAGTCCCAAAGTGATAGATATTCAAGAGGGATATCAAACTTTGATGAAGATTATTGTACAAAATAAACTTGATTCTTTGTAATAGTTTTGAGATATGATGATAGTAATACTTGAGTCATGTTGGTGAGTAATTATGCTTTAGTAAGAATATTGGTGTTAAGGCTTTTGATTCCCTATGCAAGCACGAAAGTCAATGAGAATTTTCAATGCTCGCTTATGGTGCATTATTCGGTGTTAGTTACGCTTAATGATCGCTTATGAGAATTTTTGTTTCTTAGTTTGTTGCTTCTCAATCTTTTTGCTAGCCTTCACTTGTACTAAGTAGAAATACTACTTGTGCATCCAAAATACTTAAACCAAGTTTTGCCATATGAGTCCACCATACCTGCCTATATGCGGTATTTCCGTGTCGTTCTAAGTAAATTTGTATGTGCCAACTCTAATTTTCAAAATGAATTTCCTTTTTGTGTGCTCATACCGCTCATGAAGCGGCAGGGGGTGGCCAATATTTTCCATGCTAGATGTGTTATTCTCAAGATGAGTGTTTATTCACTTGTCATTGCACAAGAGTGTGGCGGTAATAGGTATGCTCAGTTCCAAAATGAAAACAAAATTTACTTTATGTTATCAAATAATAAATTCCTTGGAAAGTGTTGGTATGGATGGTGTGGGCTAGCCATGGAGTGTGAAAGTATGGTGGAAAAAGGAATAAACTTTATTTCATGTTTGGGAACCGCCTATGATATATCTAGCATGGAAAGTGTTGAGAATTACTGAGTCGTTTTCGTTGACGAGAAAAGTATGCCTCTCAAAATATTTTATCTCTCAATTTAATCTTTGAGCTCTGGCACCTCTACAAATCTGTACTTCCCTCTGTGAAGGATCTATCTATTTACTTTATGCAATTTTTATTTTTACTTGAGTCTCCATCTTCTCTTATAAAGCACCAACTAGGGAGCACTATGATCGTACTTGAGCATTGGATGTAGCTAATATTCGAGTGTGTATCATGAATGGATCAATGATTGAGCATGATGGGCTAGGGATAACTTTCTTTAGTGTTGATATTTCGAAAGAATGGTTGCTTGTTGATATGCTTGAGTATTGAAGTTATCATATCAAATATAGACTATTGCTTTGAACCATCTAAAAGTCCAAATGCCCATGCTACAAAAGAAAAGAATATGTGATGAACATGTTAGGCAGTATTCCACATCAGAAATTCTATTTTTATCATTTACCTACTCGAGGACGACTAGGAATTAAGCTTGGGGATGCTGATACGTCTCCAACATATCTATAATTTTTTATTGTTCCATACTGTTATATTATCATTCTTAGATATTTTAAAATAATTTTATAGTAACTTTATATCATTTTTTGGGACTAACCTATTGACATAGTGCCAGTGCCAGTTGCTGTTTTTTTGCTTGTTTTCACTTCGCAGAATATCCTTATCAAACAAAGTCCAAACACAACGAAACTTTTTGGAGACCTTTTTTGGACCAGAAGACAACTTGGGAGCCAAGGAAGCACCTGGGGGAGGACCATGGGGCCCACAAGACACCAGAGCGCGCTAGAGGCCCCTGGCGCGCCCTGATGGGTTGTGGGGCCCATGGGGGTCTCCTGCACCGCCTCTTCACTCTATAAATACTCAAATATTCCAGAAACCCTAGGGGAGTCGACGAAACACAATTCCAGCCGCCGCAAGTTCCAGAACCACGAGATCCAATCTAACACGATCACGAAGGGGTTCATCATAATCATTGGTGCCTCTCCGATGATGCGTGAGTAGTTCACCATAGACCTACGGGTCCGTAGGCGGTAGCTAGATGGCTTCTTCTCTTTTTTTGATTCTCAATACAATGGTCTCTTGGAGATCTATTTGATGTAATGACTTTTTGTGGTGTGTTTGTTGGGATCCGATGAAGTTCGAGTTTATGATCAGATCTATATCCATGAATATTATTTGAGTTTTCTTTTATCTCTTATATGCATGATTATTTATAGCCTCGTATTTCTTCTCCGAATCTTTGGTTTAGTTAGGCCGACTAGATCGATTTTTGTTGCAATGGGAAGAGGTGCTTTGTGATGGGTTCGATCTTGCGATGTCCTCACCTAGTGACAGAAGGGGTAGCGAGGCACACATGTATCATTGTTATTTAGGATAAAAAGAGGGGATCTATTCCTACATGAATAGATCTTGTCAACATCATGTCATTGTTCTTATTGCATTAATTCGTTTCTCCATGAACTTAATACACTAGATGCATGTTGGATAGCGGTCGATGTGTGGAGTAATAGTAGTAGATGCAGAATCGTTTTGGTCTACTAATCCTAGACGTGATGCCTATATATTGATCTTTGCTTTGGATGTCATCATAATTATTTATTCTTCTATCAATTGCCCAACAGTAATTTGTTTACCCACCATGTGCTAATTTCTCGAGAGAAGCCACTAGTGAAATCTACGGCCCCGAGTCTATCTTTTATCATATTGCTTTCAAATCTATTTTTCACCGCATTTGTTTTCAGATCTATTATTCTAAAAACCCAAAAATACCTTCTTACAGTTTTGATACGTCCATTTTGCATCATGTTTTCCTACTGTTATTTATAATGGTTTTATGCATAATAATGCTTTTTGGAGTAATTCTAATGCTTTTTTCTCTCATAATATGCAAGGTTTACACAAAGAGGGAGGATACCGGCAGCTGGAATTCTGGACTTGAAAAATCTATGTCAGAGTTACCTATTCTGCACATCTCCAAATGAGCTGAAAATTTACGGAGAATTATTTTGCAATATATGAAAAATACTGGAGAAAATAACTACCGGAGGAGGCCCACCAGGTGGGCACAACCCACCTGGGCGTGCCAGGCCCACAGGCGCACCCTAGTGGGTTGTGCCCTCCTCGGCCCACCTCTAGTGCCCATCTTTTGGTATAAAGGTCATTTTGACCTAAAAAATCAGAGGGGGACTTTGGGACGAAGCGCCGCCGTCTCAAGGCGGAACTTGGGCAGAAGCACTTTTGCCATCCGGCGGAGCGATTCCGTCGAGTGAACTTCCCTCCCAAAGGGGGAAATCATCGCCATTGTCATCACCAACAACTCTCCCATCTTTGGGAGGGCAATCTCCATCAACATCTTCAACAGCACCACCTCCTCTCAAACCCTAGTTCATCTCTTGTGTTCAATCTTTGTACCGGAACCTTAGATTGGTACTTGTGGGTGACTAGTAGTGTTGATTACATCTTGTAGTTGATTACTATATGGTTTATTTGGTGGAAGATTATATGTTCAGACCCGTTATGCTATTTAATACCCCTTTGATCTTGAGCATGATTATCGTTTATGAGTAGTTACTTTTGTTCTTGAGGTCAGGGGAGAAGTCATGTTGCAAGTAATCATGTGAACTTGATATGTGTTTGATATTTTGATGATATGTATGTTGTGATTCCCTTAGTGGTGTCATGTGAACGTCGACTACATGACACTTCACCATATTTGGGCCTAAGAGAATGCATTATGGAGTAATTATTAGATGATGGGTTGCTACAGTGACAGAAGCTTAAACCCTAGTTTATGCGCTACTTCGTAAGGCACCGATTTGGATCCAAAAGTTTAATGCTATGGTTAGATTTTATCTTAATACTTTTCTCGTAGTTGCGGATGCTTGCGAGGGGGTTAATCATAAGTACGAGGTTTGTTCAATTAAGAACAGCACCTAAGCACCGATCCACCCACATATCAAATTATCAAAGTAGCGAACCCGAATCAAGCCAACATGATGAAAATGATATGGTGAAATTCCCGTGTATCCTCAAGAACACTTTGCTTATTATTAGAGACCGTTTTGGCATGTCCTTTGCCTCAAAAGGATTGGGCTACCTTGCTGCACTTTACTTACCGTTGCCGCTACTTGCTTGTGACAAATTATCTTGCTATCAAACTACCTGTTACCGATAATTTTAGTGCTTGCAGACATTACCTTGCTGAAAACCGCTTGTCATTTCCTTATGCTCCTCGTTGGGTTCGACACTCTTACTTATCGAAAGGACTACGATTGATCCCCTATACTTGTGGGTCATCAAGTTTTTCTTTACTTATTTTATTTTGTCTTTTATTCAGATCTATTTATCCAAACACATGCAATTTAATCTATCTTTTTACCGACGAGGGATTGATAACCCCTCTTACGCGTCGGGTTGCAAGGATTTGTTCTTTGTGTGCAGGTATCGTTTACATAGTGTTGCTTGGTTCTCCTACTGGATTGATACCTTGGTTTCATAACTGAGGGAAATACCTATCATCGTTGTACTGCATCATCCCTTCCTCTTTGGGGAAATACCGACGCAGTTTCAAGCCGCATCATGGGCCCTTCGGATAGTGGGACACATGAAATCGCACGAGGAAGGTCGTAAACCCTTCCCTTTTTGCAACTTGTCCTAACATTGGTATGTAAGAGTGGTGTAAAGAGGAAATACAACTCTGGAGTGGCACTTGCTTCACTAACAGGACTACCCCACAAGAAGATTATGGACTTATAGGGCAAAACTCCCATTTCTGGGCCCACCAACACAACTCTTGTAAGACCTTGGCCTCTTTTTGGGTTAGTCATCTACCTATGACTCATTGTAACACAAACAAAGAGAATATCCACATGGATCCACCACTTTTGAAGAAAAACTAGGGGGTACATATTGTAGGGGTCGTCAGACAGTGGTCGCTTTTGGGTTTTTCATGTCCCTATGATCCATTCTAAGACAAACAAAGAGAATAGCCCCATGGAACCACCATTTTTGAAGAAAAGCTAGGGGTATACATTGCGGGGCTCGCTGGACAGAGGGACGCATGAAATCGTGCGAGGATGGGTCATAAACTCCTCCTCTTTTCCATGGGGTCCTAATATGAGCATTCAATGGTGGTGTAAAGAGGAAAAGGCCAACGCACAACTTTGATGTGTCACTTTCTTTACAAACATGATTATTCCACAAGAAGATGTTGGGTTTGTAGCGCAAAACTCCCATTTCTGAGCCCACCAACCCAACTATTGGAAGACCTAGGCCTCGTTTTGATTTGGTCATGTCCCCATGACCCATTCTAACACAAATTGAGAGAATAACCATATAGAACTACCACATTTGTACGAAAACCTGGTGGTATACGTTGCTTGTCTCATCGGACAGTGTGATGCATGAAATCACGCGAGGAAGGGTAAAAAACCTCCCTCTTTTGCATGGAGTCCTAACATGGTATGTGAGGGCGGTGTAAAGAGGAAAAGATAATACACAACATTGAAGGTGCACTTGCTTCACAAACAGGACTATCCAGCAGGTGGATTTTGCACTTATAGCGCAATACTCCCACTTTTGGCGTGCCAACCCAACTCTTGTAAGGCCTTATATTAGAAAGTTTTTGGCTTGCTCATATCACTAAGACCCATTCTGACACAAACAAAGAGAATATCCACATGGAACACCCACTTTTGAAGAAAAACCATGGGTATATGTTGTGGGGCCCGCCAGACAGGGAGGCATTGAAATCTTGCGAGGAAGGGTCACAAACCCTTTCCCCTTTTCCATGGGGTCCTAAAATGGGTATGTAAGAGTGGTGTAAAGAGAAAAAAGACAATACACAATTTTAAAGGGACACTTGCTTCACCAACAAGACTATCCCGCGGAATTATTCTGGACTTATAGCGCAAAACTCCCACTTCGGGCCCACGGGTCCAACACTTGTAACTATATGAATAGCTACCTCTGGGCTGATCTGCAAGTCAATATTCATAGATCTTCACATTCCATTTCTATGTACGCGCGAACATCAGTGTGATGCTTCTTAGCACCGATTTATAAATAGGTATTTCTTAGTCCTAAGGAATAGCAAAACCAATAATTATAAGTACTCCCAGTCAATGACATTTTGCACCCGTTTGCATGGGACACCGGGCTTGTTTGATAAATATGCATGTAGAATTGTGGATATGGATTAACTCTTCAAGAAAGTAGGCTTTTCACCGAAAATAAATGGAGCTCAGCCTCCATGGAGGCTGAATTTCAAATGATCAAATTTCAAATTTGCATGTTTCAGAAAAAATTGAAAAAACACATATACGAGAAATAATGCACGAGTGTGTAAATTTCTAGGATGAAATACATTAAAATGAGTGCTACACAAAAAAAAATCTGGGGCTTTTTAGTAGATGCACTATTCATCCTCAAAGTTCATGAATATTTTTCACAGATTACATTTCAATGTATTTCATCCTGAAATTTTACACAGATACACATCACATCCTTGTATACCTGTACAATTTTTTTATTTTTTTAACTGAGAATTTTAAACTTGGATTTTCCAAAAATTTCGGCCTCCACGGAGGCCAAGCTCCGAAACACCCCACTCCCTTTTCACCCGTGTTTTATAATTACTTCTAAAGGACCACGCCCCCAGTACCGGTGCTGCGGAGAGGGGACACAACGTAGAAGAGCAAGGTGCTAGTATTAATATTAGTATTACATGCCAGTTTAGTTTACTATGGACTGAAGGTGCTATATACAAATACTGTGCCCTGAATATTTGAACTGGAGAGAGGTGTTCCACCGCACGGTGGTTGCACGATAGTAGCACAAAGCTTCATAACAGTATTACTTCTCACAACTATTACTCCCTCCGTTACAATTTACTCGTCGTGGTTTTAGTTCAAATTTAAACTAAAACCACGACGAGTAAATCGGAACGGAGGGAGTACTTGATATGGCTACTTGGCTAGCTAGTAATAGTATTGATTTCAAGAGCTGAAACAACTGGCATAATTTCAGACGAGTCTTGAACGAACTGCAGAGATTTGCGGCATGCATGCGGTGGAGCAAACAGAGTCAGAAGCGCATCAGAAATCAGTAGACATCAGATGCATGCGGCAGTAGACAATGTTCATACCCGATCGATGCGGATATCTGTACGTGTAGGAGAAGGATTATGTTCTGACACCTGACCTCCTTAGTCCTCACCTCACCTTGCTTAGGGAGGAGAGCCTTGGGATCGATCTCCAGAACGACACTGCTTCAAGAAACTTGAAAGATAAACGTACCCAAGCATGAGTTGCATATATACATTGGTGCTAATTGTTATCATATGCAGGGAGCTAGGGAACGAGACTGTAGTGTAAGTGATAAAGGGAAGCCATAAATATCTCTCTTTTGCGAATGAAGGGAAGCCATAAATATTTTTCTTTTGCTAACGAAGGGAAGCCATAAATCTATAGAACGGGGCGCATGAAGCCATAATCCGTGCGAATGTATCTCATGATGCAGAGGTTCAGAGCGGTTTGATACATTCTTCATTGTCAAGGGAAAAACTCAGACTAAAATGTAGAACAATATAATTAACTAGCTAGTTTAGCAAGCAAATAATCATACGTGCAAGATGCATATCGTCAAGAAACAACCTTCCCCATCTGATCTGAATGTTACACATAATGCAGGAGCTATATACGTACGCAGGCTGCCCCAATCACGCATTGCCTCTCTGGATCAAGTTCGCGTGTCAGTACTCAGTACTAGTCTTTAATCTGGCCTTGAATTCACAATCCAAGATCCAGGGAGCACTGCCTCTCCTTACCCGCCGTCGACGACGTTGACGACGACGGCGAGGGCAGCAGGAGCGTCGAGGTCACCATCTGCGTGACTCCGCAGGCGCCGCCGTCTTCCGTGGGCGGGCTATCGAGGTTCACGCCAAACAGCCGGACTCGCTTAGGCATAGGCCTCGTCGGCGGCTCCAGTACGGAGGCAGCGGCGTGCACCGGCACGGACTTTAGCACCACAGCCGCTGGCACCTGCTGCCGCAGGAATAGCACATGACGGCTGGACCCCGAGGCAGCAGGGGGGACGCCGTAGGTGGTGCCGAAGTCCCGCCGCCACGGGCAGAACGGCACAGACGGGAGGAGCGGCAGGCGATGTGACAAAGACGACGTCGCCGGCGGCGGGAAAGCTACGGTGGCGCTGTAAGCTTCGGCCGGGCGTCGGCGGCGGAAGTCGATGAAGAGGCGGCCGCGCGCAGCGCCGTCGCCGACCCCGCGGCCGAACAGGACGGTGTCGCCGGCGCCGAGGCGCTTCTCCTTGACGAAGCGGCTCCAGCCCTTGGTCATCACGTAGCTCTGGCTGCTGTTCCAGTACGAGTACCGGAACCGCCACGCCTTTCCCGCGCGGTCCTCGAAGCTGAGGACCATCCCCTTGCCGCCGTTAGCCTCCGTCGCCAGCGCTGCGGCAGCGCCATCGAGAGGGAAGTAGCGCTCGGCGTGCTGCTTGGGGATGACCAGGCGGTTCAGCTTCCCAACGTCGCTCGGGGTCACTACCTTCTCGAACATGTGCTCTTTCTCCACCACCGACGACGACGCGCAAACCCTCTCGGATTCCTCGCCACCGGCAGGTGCGGTTGGCGAGAACTCCATGGTTTGGGCGCGCTAGCTCCCTGCCAACCTCCCGAGCTCGAGGCACCAAGGTGCTGACTTTGACTGGTATGCTATTTCTGGGAGCCGGGATGGCACGCAACAGTACTATAATCAGCTATTCTTGGAGAAAAGAATTAGGGCTATGGCTATCAGGCTTACTATAATATGGGCCTCCGAGATTTCTTCGGATGATTGGAAAACTGGAATAGATGTGTGTACTACGATATGCGATTATGCCATGGATGAACAGATGCCAGAAACGGGGGTTAGCTAGCTAGCTCATCAGGGGGGAGCACAATGAAGGTTCTTGGATCTTGGTGTGTGTGTAGTGGGTATGAGTGTATGTATATGGGATAAGGTAGGAGAAAAGGTCAGGAACAATACAAGCAGCCCATGCCAGCTGCTTTCTTCTTTAAGGAGGAAGATGAGAGGGGGCGAGAGGTGGGGAGGAGGGAGAGAGATGGCTGTGAGGGCGTGGGGTCCACAGGCTACGAATGATAGGGTTTGAGAGATCATGTGATGGAGCATGTCCCTCTCAACGACCCAATTGTGTGTGTGATCGCTCAGCTCTATATATGGATGTGTGATTCTGATTGGTCTGCTAGCTGTGGTAACCCCTTCGGTTAACAAACTGTGTGGCATATGCTGGCACGAGCGATCGGTGAGAATGGATGGATCGATAGGTGAACAATCTGTGTGTGGGCACGATATTTTCTACGTAGCTTTTTAATTATCACATGTCCTCATGAATCATGGGATGGATGACCGAAGAGTTGTGTTGTATTTCCACAGAAAGTTCGTCATTTGACACTACAAATTGGTATAGATCGTATCTACTATATAAAGGAAATCTCATTCTGAAAATGACACTCAACATGTTTTTTCTTTTTTTGCGGGTGAACATGTGCTTCTTTTTACATAGTACTACTAGATGATAGGATTACCTCGTGTGTTTGCGGCGGGAATTGGTTGCAATATATTTCGTTGAGATTTGGCTGTCTAAAATCTGGATATGAGAATGAAGAATTAATGAAAATACATATGATTTATTGAACTTGATCATTATATTCCATAAAATATAAATTGCATTTCCCATGCATTTTAAGAGAAATAGAAGTAGTGGAGTTGATGAGGTGGCATGTATGGTCAAGTGACATGTGTGCATGTTGAGATAAATAAAATATTATAGTGAGGATCAACTATATTTAGATATATACTCCCTCCATTCCAAAATAAGTGTCTCAACTTTGTACTAGCTCTAGTACAAAGTTGTACTAAGCTTGAGACAGTTATTTTGGGACGGAGGGAGTAAAATTTATTATTTTCATATGTTAAACCTAGCTGCATGTAGCTGGTTACTCGAAAAAATAAACCACTTGTAGGAATTAAAACTTGCCGTTTGTTTTAAAACATATGCCAAAGAGACTGAGATGCCTCTCAATCTCAGGAGAGAACAACTACAATGCAACTTCGGCTCTCTAGGCATAGATGCGCAACTAACTACCATCAAATAGAGATGAAGAAAATAACAAAATTAACTTCCCAAAATTGACATGAGTATATATTCTATGACATACAAAATTTGGAGTCCAAACTGGATACATGCTCCAGCAAAACAAAGAAACAAATAAAGAGTCATTTTGAATTTGTAATCAAATGTGAATAGTACGTGGGTATTACTCATAGCAGGTTTTATTTTCGTTCTCGGCATGTGGATTGGCTTAATTTGGATTTGAAATTTGATGGCATGATAGATGCATATTGTATTAATGTTGCCAATTTATTTTCAAGTTCTTCATGACCTACCATATCAGTAAATCGTTAGATTGCATACAAGTTGCTCCCAAAACTCAGCCCATATCAGTTACATATACCAAAATAACCACTCCATAGTCCATTCTACCCACCCCATATTGTGTATATATCACCAAAAATTATAGTCTTTATATACTAATATGAACAACATGAGTTGGTTGTGATACTTTTGATTTGATCTGCTTGACTTGTTTTTACCCTATTTGATAATTATCATTACACCTATTGTTTATCAAAAAAATTATATACATCCCTTATTAACCATGTTATGCTTAATAAGGTCCATTATTGTACTCTCGAAATAAGGTCCATTATTTTTTTCTCTTAAATTGTTACCCTATGATACAATTTTGTATACATAAATATTGTTCTTTCATGCTTACAGAATATGTTATTTTTATGTGATAATTTTGTTTACCTAATTTCTTTCTTGATGTGATACTTTTAATAAAGGGCAAAAGCATGTCTCGCTTGCTTGGTTCAAAAGGTTAATGGATCTTAGCGTAAGAACTAAGAAAACATGTCAAGAGAGTTGTATATTTTTCATGTCAAAATATGTTAGCAGCAAGTGGTTTGCATATGCACGATTACTATGTTGTTCTTACAAGTTATTATGTTCACAAAAAGTATTATTCATACAAGTACTAGGTCGTGTGATTCTTTTGATATGAGCAACAATCCATGTTTTTGTTGTTAGGGTCTCATGGTGTAAATTGGGTCTAAAATTCCATAGGCTAAATTAATCCTTACTAACTATGACCTCTTTCTTTTTGACAGTACTAACTATGGCCTTTTGGTTGCTTGGTCAATGTTCATTACATTTTCCTTCGGGTGGTTTGAGAGGACCAATTCAATTAATTGAGGGTAAACTTAAATATACTTCCTCCATTTACTTATACAAGGCCACTATGAAATATAAATTTTGCATCTATACAAGGCCACCAACAATAATCGACACAAAAATTAATGTCGATGTTTCCTTGCACTAGTAACTTGTTTAATACTTGCATCCATGTTGTCATAATAACATTTAGCTACTTTCTCCACTTAGTTTCCTTGCATGCATGTGGTGTATTAATGATCCCAGTAAACGAAAAGAAAAGCTAGGTTGCCAAACATGTATTAAATTTATCTTCATACCGGTAATTTGAGTTTGCGACCTTGTATATAAAAATGGAGGGATTATTGGTTTGTACATATGGTGGGTTTATATTATTATTTTCATGCATCACATTTTGGAAGTAATGTGCATTGTATGTGTACAATTGCTAGTTTTGTAGAGAGATCAACAATAGAAAAAAAAATCTTATATATCTCAATGTTGTATATATAGCTATCTAGCCGAGATATATAGTAGCTAGTTTGGGTCGATGTAACATTGTAGTTTCCACACACATTCATATATTTTTTTTCTCGAACCATGCAGGAGAGCTGCATGCAAATTCATTAAGGAGACGATACACCGCCAAAGAAGGCACATCCATAGATAAAACCAACAACTAATGGACGAACCATACGGCACAAAATTCTGATCAACTTCTGATGATCACTGCTCCATAGATCAGTACGAACTATATTCCGGTGGCGCCAGCGCTGCTGTGCGGTATTTATTTCAATTCATGCATGACACACAGGTATTGATGACACACATATGTTGTATGATGCAGTAGTTTACTGTTGTACCTCTTGTCCATTTAGAACTGTCAGCGCGCGCAGCTAGCTAGCACTACCTGCGCCATGTTATTGATATCATTTCCTGGCCTCGGCTACGTAAAACTTGACCGCGTCTCCTGTCCTTTGCTGCGGACATGTGCTCAACAGTAACTTAATCTGCGTCTAGCTAGCCGCCTGCAGGTTCGTCGCCCCCTGGGCTGACAGAATCATCGTATACTGTCCCATTCGACGGGTGCATTCATAAGTTCACTACACTTGAAGTGCTGAATATACCAAGGGGTTGCCGACCTGTACCTGCCTGTAGTCGCCAAGCTTAGCTTCTTAGATGAGTATACTAGTGCAGTTAATTTGTTGCTCTCTCTAAGATCAACTGTAAATCTGGCCGAAAAACCTAGCTATTCCTTGCCAAATTATACTTGTACGGATTTGATTAGCTCGTCTATAATCAAACGGCTTGCTTTCTCTGCGCCCGCAAAGTTTTGCAGATGCAATAAACCACGCGGGTGGGATGGGCGCGTGATTCGCGCAAGTGGGTCGTATTGTTATCAAGCTAAGAGAGAGGTCCCGGTTGAGACCATGGCAATTTCCTAACCAGTTCGCCTCCCAGATTCCGTGGGGGACCGGCCGGCCGGCCTCCGGAATGCGTTCTGCGTACATGGTAAATCTCTGCTCCGATGAGAAGTTAATTTGACGAGGACACTACGCTACGTACAGAAGCAAACAGTGCATATATATGTGCGCGTGCATGCCATGCCTACGCTTTGAATGATAAATAGGAGTACTCAGCGCGCGGCAGATGATGTCTTGATGTAATTTTTGCTGAGCTTGATGTATACATACACGCATGTTGAGACCGATCGATGATGCATGGTTATTTTTTAGACCAAAAGGGCTGGTCTCGTCTCGTGCCCCGGTCGATCGATCCAACTTTCACTGAAATGCATGTCGAGATGATAATCATATGCACACACTGCAGGCAAGTACGCGTACGTTCCAATTAAGATCTCGAGGGGCGGCCTTTTGAGATCCTGAGGTGTCGAGCTGCCGATGGAAGGGCAAGATTAATTAGGTTATCGGCTTCAGGGCGCCCAGCACCTGCAATCGTAATGCTCGATCAGATCGAGACCGCCCAATGAAACCGCGCGCTGATCACAGCGTACGCTCACTTATATTATCGCTGGGGTTAAAGCAGGTGACAAAGATAGCTGCTAGCCTAGCTAGATTAGGATGAAGATATGGTTATTTAATATATTTGCACATATAAAGCATATGGGGAGAGGAGACGCTGCAGATCGGATGAATAAAAATGGAAGGCTGCGGCATTTCTTTTTAATTCAGTAACTGATCAGGACCTCCGCGCAGTCATGCTGTCAAGGAGAGCTTTGCCTTTTCCAGAATACGTACGTACAACATCGAACATCTTGTATATAGTATACGTAGATGCCATGTGTCTATCAGTCAGGAAATTAGAGGGAACAAAAATAATAAAACTAGAAATCATAGGGGAAACATGGATGGAGAAAACTTTAGTTCTTGCTTTTGAGTATTTTTTTAATCTTAATTTCTCCATTTTAACAAAACTTCATGTGTTCTACACTTGAAAAATGTATTTATTCTAAAATTTCTCATATTTTAGCTCATCATGCCGGTCACTGCCTCCTCTCCTTCCCCTCTTCCCCTTCCTTCTCCTCCCCATGCCCCATACGACGCGCATCTGAAATGTTTGGATGCTAGATTTTCCCTCGACAGAAAGAAAGATGCTAGATAACGGGAGGTGTTGCATTAGACTTTTCAAATGAACTGACAACATGATATTCCTGTGAACGTTTCGAATCCTACAGGAGGTTGGAGTAAATGAAGAATTCAAAGGAATTTTTTAAAACCAATCCGCGATGCAAAATACTACATGGTAAAAATTCATATAAAATCCTCTTAATTTGTGATGAGAAAATTACGAAAAACCATTGTTCCACTCAACAGTCAAGCCCTAAGCTTACACAAGCACGAGAAAAATATCCTACAGGACTTATGAGTGATGACAAGATGGTTAAAACTAGCAGCACGGTACCTAAGACTAAGAGTGCTCTATAGAATTCATGCTCGAGCAGGCAATATATTTCAACATTTCCCATCACGTCTATGTTTTTTAGTCCTTAGACGTGCGATTGATGTAGGTCGCATAAACTTTCTTCAAGTTGGCCGGGTCTTGAACTTGAGACCTCTTGGCTCGGATATCGTATCAAATTCATGATCTATCCAATTCATTCAAAAGTCTAAACTGATGGAAAGAGGTAGGCAATATATTTCAACATGCACCACATCGATCATGCATATAGCAAAATTAGCTCGATCGAAGAAACTCCTTTTATTTTTTTAAAGAGATTTCCACTTTTTAGTTAATGGATCTATCAAATGAGTGCCTCATTATATCTGCCACGCCACATGCACGTGATAACTCGAACTGGATCCTCTAACATCGAGAAGAAGAGTTAGAGAAGCTACAGTACCCTAACTTCCCTTCTTTCTATCTGTATGATTAAGGCTAAAATAAATTAAATTAATTTGCAAATTGATGATCTACAGTGTACATTTATAGTAATTACATACAAACAAACTGATGGTGAAATAAAATTAATTTTAAATTATTATCCACAATAAATACAACAGTAAACAACCTGCTGCTAACTATACCTACTAACAGTTTCTAACTTTCCTTCTTCATTTACACCAGGCTAGCAGTGTAGCACCGTGACTTTTCTTCTCTGTGTTAGAGGATCCGGTTCCGTCATAACCGGGTCTGAGGATAGATATTCCATAGGATCTCAAGACCTAGCAAGGGAAAAGACCATGCATTCATGAATCATGGATACGTCCTACATATAGTTAAGCACAGTGAGTATGGATATGGTTTGCAGCGCATGATGTTAATGAATCCGCCTAGAGACGGAGCTAAGCTAGGCCGCTAGGCCCTCCACGCAGAGACGCGCGTGCATGCATGAGAGAGGGAGGCGAAGGGGTCCCGGCCGGCCCGTGAGAGCTCGCGCCCCGCGCGGTGCGTGGTGGGGGAGGATCTACTACGTACGTACAGCGCGCCACACAGCCACCGGCCACCGCGCTAGCTTAGCTAGGGCATGCATTCAGTAATGGCCCGGCCGGTCGATCAAAAGGGGGCCGGTGGCGATAGCAGGGGACCCCCCTCGAGCTCGATCGATCGGCGAAGGCGACGCATCACGGTAAGTACGTAACGAGAGTGAAGAGGAAGCCAGGATGGCCAGACGGAGGGAAGGTACGTGACGCACACGCATGTTCTACGGCGCCGCGCCACATGATCGATATTATGCTGCTACAGTGCAGCATATTGTGCTACATAGACATAGATGGAGCACTGGCGGCGGTAGGATGCACGGTACGTGCTGCTATCGCAATTGTCAAAGGCTCTAGCTGGCTCTCGATCTCTGCACGTATGTATGTACGTACTAGTACTGGTACTGGTACTAGTACGTAACATGAGGATCTCTTATTCTCTTTCCATGGGTACTGTTCACGGCCATGCTTCGCTGAAGACGTAGTACGATCTGGTTCGATCGAGCTCCATCCCCACCGCGTCCACGGTACGTACAGTGCGCACGCGCCGCATGAGGCCACCGGCACCCGGGACCAACTTGAGCCACCTCCGCGCGCTTTAGGTTTGTTTCCTCCACGGCACGATCGAGACATGGGCCGGCCACCGCACGCGCGTGCCCGCCCGCCATGCACGACGCCCGCGCCCACCCGTCGTACGTTGATGGATGAAGCATCATATAGCTACCGTTACGTACGCTCGCTGCCGGTGCATCACCATCATCAGCCTTCCTCTTTTTGGTTAAGGATCACATCAGCCTTCCATGACTTGCCATGGAGGGATATGTACGCACCGCATGTTGCACATGGAGGCGTGGGATCGATCCACACTAAGGTAGGCCGACGCCGCTGCATGTGTATCATCTTCTCCGGACTGGGCTAGCTGCGCGTACTGACTGACGCACGTACCTGCCGCGCGCGCTAGCTGCCGCTGCGGGCAGGATAAAGATACCATCCATGCACCGTGTCTATTGCTGCGGTACTGCCACTGGCGTCGACCTGTGGCCGGTCGGCACGCGGACCCGCCGGGAGTGCTGGAGTCAAAGCGAGCGAAGAGAGAGAGGCCGTGCAACACTCATACATGCATCAATCTGGGTTACACAGGTTTTATACATACACGGCTGGCCAGATAACTAACTCAGCGCTAGTCCTAGAAAGTAGGCACGTACAGACAGCACGAACACACGTTCGCTAACACCCCGCCGCAGTCGTGTCGTCGCTGCGTGGCAGTACACACAGACTGGACCGGAAAGTCTGAAAGACGGATGTTGGCAATCCCTTGGTCATGATGTCCGCTAGCTGTTGAGTAGTCGGGACATGTACGATGCGAAACTCGCCGAGGGCCACCTTCTCTCTGACAAAGTGGATATCAAGCTCGATGTGTTTGGTCCGCCGGTGATGAACTGGGTTGGTGGACATATACACAGCCGATACGTTGTCGCAGAACACGATGGTAGCCTGTGAGGAAGAGCAGCCGAGCTCACCGAGGAGCTGTCGTAGCCAAACGCAGTCTGCAACAGTGTTAGCAACGGCGCGATACTCCGCTTCTGCGCTGGACCGAGAGACGATGGCTTGGCGCTTGGAGGACCAGCTGACAAGCGTATCGCCTAGGTAAACGCAATAGCCGGAGGTCGAGCGGCGAGTGTCGGGGCAACTAGCCCAGTCAGCGTCAGAATACGCGATGATCTCGGTAGACATGGAGATCGGAAGAAGAAGACCGTGGGTGGTGGTGCCGCGGACGTAGCGCAGAATGCGCTTGACGATGGCGAGATGGCTGTCCCGAGGATCGTGCATGTGCAGGCATGCCTGTTGGACGGCATATGCGAGGTCCGGGTGAGTCATCGTGAGGTATTGCAACCCACCAGCGAGGCTGCGATACTCAGAGGGATCCAGCACGGGAGAGCCGGCGTCGGCAGCGACCTTGGGCGACGTGTCGACTGGAGTGGAGACTGGATGGCACTGTGACATGCCGGCGCGCTGAAGCAACTCCTCAGCGTACTGGGTCTGGTCGAGGTAGAACCCATGCGAGGTGCGCTGGACGCGGATGCCGAGGAAGTAGTGGAGGGCGCCCATGTCCGTCATCGCGAACTCGCGACGGAGCTGATCGATGATGACGCAAAGGAGAGTCGTCGAGGAAGCTGCGAGGACGATGTCGTCGACGTATAGGAGTAGGTACGCGGCGTCGTTGCCCCGCCGTAGGATGAACAGCGAGGCGTCGGAGCGCGAGGCGGCGAACCCGATGGTGG
Organism: Triticum timopheevii; assembly: GCA_963921465.1. Taxonomy (NCBI): domain Eukaryota; kingdom Viridiplantae; phylum Streptophyta; class Magnoliopsida; order Poales; family Poaceae; genus Triticum; species Triticum timopheevii. The sequence continues at coordinate 250,718,318 of OY997262.1, read as the reverse complement.
CGGCGAAGGTGGCGAAGCGGTGGAACCAAGCTCTGGGGGCCTGTTTGAGGCCATACAAAGACTTGGAGAGACGACACACATGATCGTGACGAGCCTCGTCGACAAAACCGGCTGGTTGGTGGCAGTAGACCTGTTCGTCGAGAACGCCATGAAGAAAAGCGTTCTTGACGTCAAGCTGGTGCACGGGCCAGCCCCGGGAGCACGCCAAAGAGAGCACCGTCCGAATCGTGGCCGGCTTGACCACCGGAGAGAAGGTCTCCCCAAAATCAATGCCGGGGCGCTGAGCGAAGCCACGAACGACCCATCGGGCTTTGTAGCGTGCGAGGGAGCCGTCGGCGTTCGTTTTGTGTCGGAAAACCCATTTGCCGCTGACAACGTTAGTGCCGGTGGGACGAGGGACGAGAGTCCATGTCGAGTTTGCGATGAGAGCATCGTACTCGGACTGCATCGCGGCACGCCAGTTTGGGTCTTGGAGAGCAGAGCGAACAGATGTGGGAAGTGGCGAGACAACTGAAGCATGCAGATTAGCGTAACGCGGGTTTGGTTGGAAAATTCCGTGTTTTGCACGCGTTAACATCGGGTGTGACACATGAGCAGTTGGGTGCATGCGAGGAAGAGGTGGTGTGGGATGGTTGGAGGGATTGGGAGATGAGGATGGACCGGCTGGTGGTGATGGTGGGCCAGGAGGCGAGGGAATCGTGGGCTTCTGGGACGTAGCTGGAGGAGTGGAGGGAGTGGTCGTGGGCTGCATGGGGGAAACAGATGGCGATCCAGGAGGGGCCGGTGGGGGCGGCGCCCATGCAGGCGGATCGACGTAATCGACGGGAGGAAGATCGGGAGCTGATCCAGGTGAATCGTTGGGTAAGTTTGGAATCGTTTGAAACGGAAAAACAGACTCAACGAAGATGACGTGCCTGGAAAAAATAATGCGCCTGGTGAGGGGATCGTAACAACGATATCCTTTGCGCTCGTCTGGATAGCCCAAAAAAACGCAAGTGGCGGATCGAGGGGATAATTTGTTGGGTGCGGTGGCTAGAAGGTTAGGGTAGCAGAGACATCCAAAAACACGCAAGTGACGGAAGTCAGGCACGGTCCCAAAGAGAAGCTCATGTGGGGTGGTACGAAGATTGGGTTTACATGGACGTCTGTTGAGTAGATAGGTGGATGTGGCTAGGGCTTCCGCCCACCAGTGTGGAGGCATGGACGCATGCAAGAGGAGGGTGCGAACACCATCGTTTAGGGTGCATAGAATCCGTTTGGCCTTCCCATTTTGTTGTGAAGTGTAAGGGCAGGTTAGACGAAAGAGGGTGCCATGGGAGGCGAGTAGCGCACGATTTGCGTGGTTATCAAATTCGCGACCGTTGTCGGTTTGGAGGGCGAGGATAGGGCGAGAGAATTGCGTCGTAACGTACGCATAAAACTGAACGAGAAGACCATGAACTTCAGATTTGCGACGAATGGGAAAAGTCCATGTATAATGTGTGAAATCATCAAGAATGACCAAATAAAATTGATATCCGGATACACTTAACAGAGGGCTTGTCCATAAATCACAATGACAAAGTTCGAAAGAAAAAGTGGTGCGGGAAGAAGAAGAACTAAAGGGGAGCCTTGTATGTTTGCCTAAACGACATGCATCGCAATTGCTCGTCGAAGTTTTATTGAAGCTAAAATCGAAATGAGCGGAGGCCTTGGCGAGGACGGCGGCGCCAGGGTGGCCGAGACGCTGGTGCCACAAGTCGGCGGTGACGGCGGCGGTGAGGCAGTGACGTGGCGGGGCGAAGGTGTAAAGATCGCCGGGGGAGTCACATCAGAGAAGCACCGTCTTGGTGGCCAGATCCTTAATAGAAAAGCCATAGGGGTCAAATTCGATTGAAACAGAATTGTCACGAGTAAAAGCACGAACAGAGATTAGATTTTTAATGAGAGAGGGAGAGATGAGGATTTCAAGAAGAGAGAGAGGGCGAGTGGGGGTGGGAAAAGAGGTGGAACTGACACCGGTAATGGGCAGGAGGGAGCCATTGCCGACGACGATGGAAGAAGGGGAGGAGGGGTTGGGAGGAGAGTGGGTTATACCGGAACCGGAGCTCATGTGGGACGAGGCGCCGCTGTCGAAGACCCATTCACCACCAGGCGCGGAAGGAGGATGCAGAGCCATCTGGTTGAGTGCAGCGATGAGGGCGGCTTGGTCCCAGTGTGGTGAGGGCGTGGCCGCGGTCGTGGCGTGATGAGCCTGAGGCGCAGCCGGAGCGGGCGGGCGAGCTCCAAGGATGCCCTGGAAGGTGCCGGCCACGGTAGTGGGAGGGCGCGCGCCCGCGGGAAACCCACCGGAGGGACCCCCGCCTGAAGAGAAGCCGCTGGCGCCGGAGGAAGGATTCTGCTTCCTTTTCTTCTGTCGGTTGTTGCGATGGCCTGAAGAGCCGCCGCCAGAAGAAGAGCCCACGGCGTGAGTGTTGGGGGCGAGCAGGGCCTGGGTGAAGGAGGCGGGGACAGGCGCAGGAGTCGGAGGCCGAGCCGCGTAGTACGCCGAGGCTTGGGCGAGCAGAGCGGTGCGGGCGGCGACGCGCGCCTGCCGGCCGAGGCGCTGCTCCTCCAGCTGGAGGAAGGCCCGCAGCTTGATGAAGGAGGGCCGGCGACCGCTGGTCATGTGCGGGACGGCGTGCTGGAAGCGCTCGTCGAGGCCGCGCAGGACGTTGTGGACGAGATCGCGATCCTTGATGCGGTGGCCGAGGTCCCGAAGTGTATCCGCCATCTGCTTCAGCTTGGCGGTGTAGTCCACGACCGAGAGCTCTCCTTGAATGAAGCTATGGAACTCATCCAGGAGATATGTGATCCGGGCATCCCGATTGCTGCGGAAGAGGGAGCGGATCGAGCGCCAGATGGTGTAGGCCGAGGCCTTGCGCTCCGCTACGATCTCCAAGGTCGACGGAGTCACGGTGGCGTTGTACCAGGAGAGGATGGCGAAGTCGTTGAGGACCCAATCGGAGGTGGCCTGCGCCGGCGAGCCATCGACGTGGTCGGTGAGGCCGAACTTGGCGAGGGCGTCGAGAAACTGGCGGCGCCAAAGGCCGTAGTTCTCCTTCTCGTAATGGAGAAGGACGAGGACATGGTCTCGGATACGGAGAGATTGGATCGTAATGGTGGGAAGGGTTTGAGTGGCCACGGGAAGATCAAACTGCTCGTCATCGGAGGAGTCGCCGGCGGAAGAGACGGACAAGGAGGTGCTCATGGCGCCGGCGGAGTGTAGGAAAGAGGTGGGGCAGCGGAAGGTGCGGATCAGGATTAAACTGATACCATGCTGGAGTCAAAGCGAGCAAAGAGAGAGAGGCCGTGCAACACTCATACATGCATCAATCTGGGTTACACAGGTTTTATACGTACACGGCTGGCCAGATAACTAACTCAGCGCTAGTCCTAGAAAGTAGGCACGTACAGACAGCACGAACACACGTTCGCTAACAGGGAGCAACAGGCTGCCTGCCGCGACTGCAACATTGACCGTGTTGACTTGCTATTCACCTCTGGTTTTTGGCCTGCACCGAACCACGCTTGCATGCTTGTGCATATGTGTTCTACGTACGTACAATTGTGCCTGGCTACCCTGACCCCTGTACGGCTGTATAAGCACGGCACGGTTGTACCTTACGTCCGGTGTACATGTCCCCCGGCCGGCCAGACCTGGACGTACGCGCGGACTCTTGAAACGGCTCCGAGCCAGACACTTGACCTTGACGTGCATGCCGGAGTTAACGAGCGGCAGCCATCCTGCGCGTTGTGTACATACGTACCCCTCATTCTCAGAACTAACAACACATGGCTTGCAGGTTTAATCTATCAGTGCCAGGTGCGAGTAGGTGATGTACCAAGCTAGCAGATATACGTACTACAGTACAATCTGTTGACCAAACAAACAGAGAAACAAAAATGACTGCACAGTAGGTATGGCAGGTTCCTCCTGCCAATGTAATAGCATATCAATGTGCCTCGACGTTTTGGAGCAACACGATCGAGCTTAAACAGTTCCAGATTGCCTTGATCGCCTATTAAGCCATCATGGAACAAGTTCGCCTTGAGCACATGCTAACGCTAGCGGAAATCCATCTTACCGGCCGGTGAACTGAAGAGGAGATCAGCGATCAGGGGGTTGCTTGAGACCCTGCTCTGCAAACATGATAATTCCCCACAGCTCGAGGCCAAACATGGTTTTTCGGGTTTACAACGAAACTATTTACCCGTCCGAATGCCCTACCTTGACACCAGCAAGAGACAACACTACTAACACCTAGGTACTCACCAAGGATACAATGTTCCCTAGATATGGCAAGGTTGCACCACAAACAGGTAAGGGAAAATCAGAAGATAACGTCGCGGTCCGAGGTACCCCATAACTCACCAGGAGTGCCCTTCACCATGTTTGAACCGCAGAAAATAGCCTGGAGCAAGCTTTTAGGAAAAGAAGCCCCCAAGACCGCCAAACATCTGTCCACTTCATCCTTCTTTACCATGCCCAGCCTCCTAAGCAATATAGCCTGTGCCCCCTGCTCTGAGATGGGACACTTCATTTTGACGGTGGAAGGAAGACGGAATCTTCTTGGCGTAGGCCCGTTCCGATGGCGCTTATCTTTTGCAGTCTTTTGTGCCAAACCCCCGGCTTCTTGGGGCACACTTAACAACGGCGCGGAATGCAGAGCTTCGTCTGCCAACCCTGAATGATCTTTCTCCATCACTGAAGGTGCATCTTTAAGTCTACACAAAGGCGGTGCTTTGTTAGACGACAAGATCGGGATGGCTGGAGTCTCCCCAGTGACCTCTAGTGGTTCGGTAGCCGATAACAATGTTGTTTTCTCGAATACTGCAGCAGGCGATGGAAGTAACTGATGACTAGAGACTCGCAGCCCCACGGCACAAGGATGCCTCCACATCTGGATGGGACTTCAAACTTTCCAGCCTAGCCATAATAACATCTTCAACCTTATCTGATATGTCCGTGCTTGCATTTAGCTGCTGCTTGTTGCTTTCCAGACCCAGAGATATTATATTATCAGCACATGACTTCAAAATTTGTAGCTTTGCCAAAACAGCATCTTCGACTGGATATGATCCCTCACTTCCTTTTTCCTGCTCTTCACACTTGTTGTCACCCAAAGGGCTTATTTTGTCAATGCGGGACTTCAAAACTTTCAGTCGAGCAAACATTTCATGAACCTCATCTGATGCATGTATACTTGTGTCTAGCTGATGGTTGCTGCTTTCCAAACCCAACGAGGTTATGTAATCAGGGCGGGACTTCAAAATTCTCAGCCTCGCCAAAACATCATCTTCAACGGGATATGATCCCTTGCTAGGTTCTTGCTGCCTCTCACACTTACTCTCACCCAAAGAGCTTATATTATCAATACGGGATTCCTGAACTTTTATTTGAGTAAATATTTCAGCATCAAGACCATTTACAATGCTCTTATTTGTAGCAATAATGGACCTTGGAGATAATATATCTGAAGGAGGAGGCGGTGGTGGTTGAGTGAGAAGTTCCTGGCCGGTGGAGGAGCTCTGGCATGGACCTGACGGATAAGAGGTGCCACTAAAATATTGTGTCTCTGATCATTCTTCTTGTAGCATGGATGAGGGGTGAGCCCCAACTTATGACAGTAACCACAGTATGGTCCTGAAGGATTCTCGGGCGCGACCGTGTAAGGCTGTGACACCAATGCAGGCGGCGGAGGCACTGGGGAAGCAGCCGGGACTTGAGCAGCCAAAACATAAGTGGAATGTTGAGTTGTCACTCTATTTATCAGAGAAAAAGATTGACTGCTATCACTACCTCCTCCGTGACATTGCAAGGTCGCAGCACAGGAACTGCAATCTTTGGCATGATTATGTGGTTGGCCATCAGATACGGTTACTCTGGAGGCTTTATCACTTTCTGACGGGTCAATTGGAACTGCATTGACCCAAAAAAGTTACATATGTAAGTAAGGATATTAATGCATATAGAGAACCTCAATAAATATCCAAATACAGTAATTCACAATCACATTGTTACACCTGTTTGTGTGTTGCTGAAAACTTTCATTGTTGCAAGCTTCATACGGGCACGCTGAAGCTCATTTTTGAGTTTACACACCGAAGCTTCTGCTTCAAACCATAATTTTTTATAAATTGACACTTGAGAAACTTCAGTATCATCGAGCATATTATCCTCTGGGAGCTTAGAAAGAGCCTGAACATAAGAATACATGAGGTTCATGCTCGAAAAGAAGTATTGTTCATCCAAATTAAGAATCAATGTATTCCAAATATGACCAAAGTTACCTGTGAAATAGATGTCTTAAATTCTGAATCTGTGCTCTCTGACACTGAGTGTTCAGGGATTGCCACCAACAAATTGTTTCTCAAGCAACTGATTTGACTGGAGTCCCTCAAACAATCATCGCCTTTTAATGTAGAAGAATTTGCAAATTAATAAACCCGGGTGGACGGATTTTCCATCTCCAGGGGAAAAGGCTATCATCTCCTACTAGATAAATCCCTAATTCACCTTTTGGGGCGAGATTTTTGCTAAAGTTTCATTTACGCCTAATTAACATCGAGTAGACCCTACTTTCTGACTTGCTCCTACGGAACCAAGGTCGAAAGGATTGAAAAAGTCAGTCATTCACAACCACTGATGAAGGATTCCTCGCCTTGTACAAGACAGAAAAACAGAAATGAGTAAAAGCTAACCAACAAACAGTCCATATGTATATTTAGTGTCTGAAAAGCAACATTACTTTTGCGCCACTTGAAGGGGAACTAGTACAGGAGGATAAATGTCTATTTCTTGGTTCATATAGAACATGTGGTAATTGTACTCAAAGGGGGAATGAATTATCATTGTAACCACGAAACAGGCAAACACACGTTAACAAAATAAGATTGCAAATGTCTTGTATCATACTCATACAAATATGTACAAATATTGAAGCGGAATGAACCTCCATATTTAGTGTCTGAAAAGCAATATTGTACCAGGTCAAAGAAAGGAAAGTAACGACTAACGGCATTTTTTCTGTAAATATGAATCATATACTCATATCACAAGCACCGGTTACGTTGGGTGTTCTAACAACTTTCATATCTTCCATCAGCTAATAAAACTGATATATCTGAATTTCGTCACTGAGCTCAAACTTCAAATTAGAACATCTCAAGTGTCACAATGGTTTTCATGAAGTATAATTTTCGGTTGTAGCTGAGCAAAACATTTTGTTGTCTGACATTTAGTACGGTCGTCTCGGTAATAGTATGTCTAAGTTGCTTTTCCTGTTTTGGTGGAGCTATATTGCAGGTCTAGTATTTTGGATTGCAACAATTTACCAGTTATCATCACATATTCGTAGCGTATTCAGGTTGTGAAGCTCTCTGTAAATCTGCGTATTCAGGTTGTGAAGCTCTCTGTAAATCTGGCAGCTTTTCTATGGTCTAAAAATTGTGACATAAATATCTATGCGATATAAAGGCATTTGCAAAGTACCTTGCCTCCTTTGGAAGAAGCAGCTTTAAGATTCGAATAACAGATTTCAGAATCTTCTTTTCGTATTCCTGTAACGAAGAACCGCCATTGCAAGTAGACAGAAGCACTACTGACAAATTGTGTATTAGTTTCAGAAATGTTGCCTGATTCCTAGAGCTAGAGTCAGACATCTGCAACAAGTTCTCCTCAGCATCTGCATGGCAGTGAGAGTGTTCTTGACCTTCTTTTGTAAGTATTTGAGTGTGTGCACTTTTCTCTGCCTCGGCTGCTCGACGGGAAATATTTCCAACTATGCTTTCACTTGTCAGACTCTTGACAGGAAATGAAGGAGCGCCACTGGGGCTTGTCGCAGGGCCTGAAGGATCCTTATTCAGATGATAATGTCCTGCATTTTCAGCACCAATATGATCAGACAGTTTACTTACAAAGGCATTCTGTTGCTGACAGCGAACTTATAGTACAAAACCATTAGTAGACTGAACTTTCTCGACAAGTTCCTGGATTAGTGAGGGTTTCTCTGCTTGCTGTGTACTAATTTAATTAGTTTATTTATCAGGCAAGAGCCTTTTGAAATACACCAGTTGCAATTAGCAAGCGTTGTTATGTGCAATAACTCATTGCTGAAGTTGATCTCCTCCAAGTAATCCAACATAAATTAAAATGTCCAGCAAGAGCTTTTTATAATGCACCCATTGCAATTAACCAAGCTTTATCATGTGCAACTATTCATTGCTGAAGTTCATCCTCTTCAAGTGATCCAACGCAAAATAAAATGTTCTTCACAAGAAGTTTGTTAACATGTATAGCAGTAAATGGGCCACCTTCTTGCACAATTATCTGCTAAAAAAAATATTAACCACCCGCACGTCCAAAATAGAAATACCGTTTCGAACTAGCATAAACAAAGAACTATTAGCAAGTTAGTTTATCTTTTTCAATATTGACAAAAAACAATTTTATCTTTTTATACATTCCGAGTATACAATATACACTGGAGTCAGTATCGACGGGGATGCCACCTTCCACTGAAAGAAAAACAAGCATTAATGAGACAAACAGGGTGTCAAACCTGGGGTTTGATCCCTGGTGGACTGTGATTACAACCACCCCACTTCTATTTAATAATTTCCTATGTCACATGCCCTCTTATACACTGAAATCTATTACAAGAAGCAACAAGAAACACAATTGAGATTTGCTGGAGTTGATTATCACAGTGGTGCACAACGGTGGAGGCAGTTTGAGGAGTGAGCAGAGAGGGCAGACAAAGATGGCACACTCTATCTGTTTATTAGGTTATTACTAGATAATTGCCCGTGCGTTGCAACGGGGTATAAATATTCTAGTACATTAGCCCATGATTTACCTGCCCATATTAATGTGATTGTGTAAATAAATGTTCATAAAATCCTGCCCGTGATTTACCTACCCAAATAAAAATCACTTATTTGGTAAGAATTTATTGGCTTACCAGAAAAAAAAAACATGAGTTTATTCGGTATGTCAATAAAAGGGGGGACAGTTAAGACAGTTTTAAAGGAAAACAGGTGAAAAACCCAGAGATAGGAGGGGAAAATCAAAAGAGAAAAGGGAGTGGGGAATGTACGCAAGGTTCGGTGAAGCACTCTGCCTGGCAGGAAAAGGAATGGTGTTCTTTTTTTAAGTAGTAGAGACATATCTCTTCTTTGATATCCATATTATAACAAGGCACTTCATGCACTACCATAGTGACTGAAACCGTGTCAGAGATTTGATAAAGTTGAAAACAGTGTCGAGTGACATGACACGGAACTGGAATACTGCAATGGAGGCAGAGCCATAGGTTGTGCCTAGGGCAGACGAAGAGGGGGTAAAGGAAAAAAAAATGATCTGTTGCGATGCACATGGCGGAAGCAGAACAGATGGCAAGTTGAGAGAGAGAGCAATAAAGACAGACGGCACATTGTTTTTTTTCTGTTATTATATATTTCGTATGAAATATGTAGCAAAAGAAGGGTACTCAGCTAGTGTGTTATACAATTTTCAGTTAGTATATTATTTGATTGACAAAACCAATCAATGGTTCTATCTAATTCTGATGGTTTCATTATTTCTTGCAATGCCGTGCATATTGTAGGTGAAGTTTTTGATAGTGCTCGATATGGCACATACTCTGGGAACCACTGCGGCAACTTTATTGATCTGCATCTTCTTTTCTTCTCTAAGTTAGTATCTAACACTTGACAAACATATACCTATCCTCCAGTTAAAATCCTACGTGTAGTATGCTTCTCAAAATTTTAGTGTGTCCACACAAGTAGCCTAGCTAGGGCTCTTAGAGAAAAAATGACAGCATATATGACTTCCTCTGATACGACAAATTGGCAAGGTGTAAAACTGGAATCATGCTCTCAGACATGCCAGCAGCCAACCCCATTGATCACAGGATCTGGTATAAGGCAGCAACAGAAGGTGCTGCACTCAACTTATTCCGTGCAAGCACGCAAGTAAAACTGTAACAAGCTAGTTTGACCATGTACGACCCGCCTTCATATCTTCAATTGTGGCAGGGTACTATTCAATTGTGCACATACATACTGCCGCTAGTTTCACCATTCAACGATGGATGAAACCACTGCATCGGTTCACCTAACAATCATACGAACCTATGCGAGAATGAACAGCAAACCAACAGAAGATGCTACCCCCAAGGAATTCCCGCATCTATCGATCACAAGTTCACTAAAGCACTAGTAACAGGAGTTGGTGTAGGGTAAAGGCGTTACCAGTATACCCTGGTGAGGCGGAAGCGGCGGCGTCCGGGGCCATGTATCTCACGGGGGCTTCCATCCACGACGCATTCCCCCACTCGCCCGTCGCGTAGAGGGAAGTGACGCCGGGGGCATCGAGGCTAGGGTTGGGGAATGTTTGGTCCGCGCGATGGAGCCCGTCCACGGTGAAGGGGGCGGCAAAGGTAGAGAAGTGGGGTACCGCCACGTGCTGCGGAGGTAACCCCGATGATCGCTGGGGTAGGTGAGCATTTCGCCGGCGGCGAGCGGCTGCCGCTTGAGGAGTTGGGATTGAGTTTTTTCTGGGGGGCAGTTGGGGTTGAGTAACGAGGGAAGGCAAATTTGACAACTTTGACCTTGGCATGAAATCAATTTACAGAATGAATTGCTCGTGAAACTATTTCACGTCCCTGACTTTTTTATGTAGCGCCCGCCACGCAGGCGCCACACCCTACGGTGCAACGCCTAGCACGGTGGCGTTGCACGTCAGTCCATCGTGGCAGCCCTGGGCCCCGCACCAAGCAGTGCAGCGCCTCTGAGCTAGGCGCCACACATGTAATGTGCAGCGCCGAGCCGTCGGGCGCTGCACTGTGACTTAGATCCAGCCGCGGCGGCCCTCTCCTCCCCCACCCACCCCATTGCAGTAGTTACAGAACAGAAGAGAAGAAGCCGCGGCGGAGGCCCTCTCCACTCCCCCTCTCAATCCCCTTTCCCAAATCCATCAGATCTGACGATTTGGTGCATGGATTCCTTCGCCAATCCATCCTAGAAGGTACCCTCCTCTGGTCCCCTTCTTTCTATCCATATAATGTATGTTATTTTGAAGATTTTGAGGAACCCTTGTTTGATTTGATTAGATTTGAATGTTGCATGTATTATAATCTTGCATGTACCTAATTTAGCAACCCTAGTTTAGTATATTTTATTGAAAAGATATGGTTTGGATACATAGGTTGACATGTTATTTTATATGGAAAAGAGATTTGTAATAAATCTTGCATGAAGTAGGTCTAGTTTAGTTTTTTTTTTGTTGAAATTATATTTGTATTGACAAGAATGCTTTGGATACATATGCTTTGAATCTTGCATCTAGTAGGCGTACTTTAGTTTATTTGTATTCAAAAGATAATTGTGTTGACAAGAAAGTTTTTTTCAAATTGTTAGGATGGTTTGGCTTCTCGATGATCACTGAGACAAACAACACCGGTCGTACGCTATGTCGGTGGAGCAGCGGGTAATAATGAAAGTTGCCGGTGTTATGAATTTCATGTTTATTTCAAACACAAATGCCCCATATGTAATGATTTGTTTGTTTGTTTGTAGGAGCTTGCACCTTTGAAGCTTCGGTACGGGGTCACCTTTGGGTGGATGCGCTATGATGAGCGGTACACACCGTATGTAAGGGAGATAGGAATTCTCCCTCTCATTCAGTTGGTCAGCCGGTCAACGCCACCCAACAATGCTGCAGCACTCACCGCGCTTATTGATCATTGAAGGCCGGAGACACACACTTTCCATCTTCGGACCGGGGAGATGACCGTGACGCTCCAGGATATGGCTATGATCACCGGTCTTCCTATCGATGGGAACCCTTTATGTATGAACACCGATTCTGATGGGTGGCGCGCGCAGATGCATGCCCTTATCGGTATGGTTCCTCCGGAGCCTTGGGAACCAGAAGCAGAAGACAAGAAGAAGGAAAGAGTCGCAGCCGGTGCTCCTTTCACGTGGATTACATCGAACTTTGGTACTTGCCCTGAGGATGCTAATGAGGACACGGTCAAGACATATGCTTGTGTCTACATGTGGTACGTGATATCCAGGACTATGTTTGTTGATGGCACAAGCAAGAATGCTCCATGGATGTGGCTGAAGGCGTTGACCGTCTTCGATAGCAAATGGAGTTGGGGTTCGGTGACACTGGCTTACTTGTATAGACAGGTATGAAGTTGTTTTTTTCACTTCATTGCTACATTATCAATGCAATCTTGCTGTTAATTCAACCATGTTCTCTTTTATGTGCAGCTGGATGAAGCCTGTTGTAGGCCATCTGGAGGTATTGGTGGTTGTATGCTCGCACTTTCCATATGGAGCTAGGAGCGTTTGCCGGTTGGACGACCGAAGACCGTGAAGTACGAGGATTGGGACGACAAAAACGACCCACTACGGCGCCCCACTTGGGCTTACAAGTGGGATGTGTTAAATGAGACGACGGATGATCCGTCGGTCATGTATAAGTTGTACAAGAGCGAGCTGGAGGTGATCACGCTTGCGCAGGTGAATCAATATTGCATAAGTGATTATCATGCTTCTATCATAACTCGATATCAATTTTGCATTCTATCCCATTTTGTAGGTGGAATGGGAGCCGTATGGAAAAGGAGATAGTTTTGGTAACCCTATAGAGTTCATGTTGAATCCGATGTACACTGGGGATAGGGATCTCTGGCATATGCGGTGCCCACTCATATGCAACTGGGCGGTTGAGCTTCACCTGCCACATCGGGTGTTCCGCCAGTTTGGTTTGTTCCAGCCACACCCGCCGGAGTGGGAGGACACGGACAAGGTGCTACACGGGTAAGATATAATTAACCTTGAGCACTTAGCGGCTTCTCGGCGGTTTCGATGGTGGTAATATTCTGTTTCTAACTTGCAGGTTGGATAGAAAAAAGCAGCGGAAGATCAAGGATTGGGCCAAGCATCACAGGAAGTATGTCGTACAGTTCGCACTTAGTGTGGAGCAAGATAGGGCTGGAAAACGAGCTCAGCTTCGTGAGCACTGCTCGATCACGTTCAAAAACTATCTCACATGGTTTCTTTGAAGTACCCGTGTGGAGGTATGCAAGCCGGCGTATGCTGACGAGATTTTGGAAGATCCGACCGTTTTTGATGAGCTAGCCCAGCACCAGTACAACGCATTAGTCAGGAAAGGCAACTCAGTGATCCCTTCAGCTCCAATGATGAACTTTGTGGTATTTGCCCTTTTTGCTTTTCCATTCACACTATTCTCGTCTTCGCTTGCCTAACACGTTAACACCGTTTCTGTTCATAGCGTGCCCAGATCAAGAAAGCAGCTGGTGAGAACGTGACTATTCTGGAAACAACCCCGGCTGGTAAAAGCGATGGGGAAGGTGCACTTCGAGCATTCATTGTACAGTGCAATGCCCACGTGCTAGGCGCTGCACTGTACAGTGTGGCGCCTGCAAGCTAAGCGCCACACAAGTCTGTAACTTGCCCTGCCTTCTGTTGCTCTCTGGATAGTTACAGACTTATGCAATGCCTAGCCTTGAGGCGCCATACTGTACAGTGCAACGCCAACGGGCTAGGCGTTGCACTTGGACTTAGTGAATTTTTTAGCATATGCAGACATAGTACGATGATGTGAAGTAGGATTGATACATAGCAAGCAAACAACTGTGAAGACAACATATGCACAAAATACTTCATGACACATACTAGTTCATAACACAGTACTTCAACTTGAGGAGTAGTTCATACAACCAAATTTAGGAGGAAATACATAGTACATCACGACACATAGTAGTTCACAACCAAATCGAGGAGGAGGCATAGTAGTTCATGACACATAGTAGTTCACAACCAAATCGAAGAGCATAGCTTAGAGGATAACACGATCATCGTCCACAAGCAAGTTGAAGATGACATAGCTCTATTGCGTAGAGCAAGGCCCCTTTCCCTTCTTCTTCTTCCTCTTCCTCCTCCCTTTTCCTTATGAGGTGAGCCTCCTTAACCACCCTCTCCATGAATATCTTGTTGATGCGGAGCATCCCATGGTCATCCCCATGTACACTCCGACTACTCTCCATACCCCAAGAGGACATATGACGAGACCTCGAACATACGCCATTGGAACTAAGGTGAACCCGCTCTTCTTCGAGAACATCATGAATATCCATTGGACTTGCTTGCTACCTCACCAAAGTGCTATATGTGTCCTTAGATACGAAGACCGACGACCACAAGCTGGTGAGGGACACCCCAAAGGAGTTGGAGAAGGACCCCAAGGCCACAAGGAGGAAGAAGGAGGGCAACAAGATGAACTCTGCACCTCCCAGGCGACCCCGTGCCCACGGGCCTCGAAGACCCTGTGCGCACGGACTACTCAGAGAGTTGGCGCTGGAGCACCCCGTGCGCACGGGCCTGTACCGTGCCCACGGGACCCCCGTGCGCACAGGCTCATCAGGATGGGCGACTGTGATCCCCAATCCGAGCCCCTCTTCACCTACTTCGACCCCAAGACTATATAAACCGTACCTAGGGCTATGTTTAGGGAGGCAAAGTAGTTGATAGACATTTGTGAGCTTTGCTCCATGGATCCACTCCACTAGGAGATCAAGACCTCCTCTTGGAGTGACCAAACATCAAGACCTCCTCCTTGGGGAAGGATCCCAATCATAGGATCATCAAGCCCTCATCTCCTTCATAGGATTTGGGATGAACTCTACCATGTATCTTATTTCCCTTTGTTGTTCATGTACCTTGTGGATCTTGTGTGTTTGATTGTCTAGTGGATGTGTGATTTGACTTGTTCTTGAGTGTTCCTCTTGTTTTCCCTCCTTTGTTCATCTTGTTCTTGGGGATTCCCCCTCCAATTCGTGAAAGATCTCCCCATAGGGTTCCACCCTACAACATCTTGGTATCATGAGCCATGGTTGATCACGAAATTGGAGCCCCCTCTTTGTTTTCTAGCCTAGTTTTGTGTGATTTCGTCCTAAATCCGAAAATCCCCACCAAAAATAGCCCCAAATTTTTTTTGTGATTTGTTGGTTTGATGAGATTTTGTTGGATTTGATACATGGATTTGGTGTTTAGCAAGTAGATCCACCCCTCTACCACCTTCCCCTACCTTCCACCCTTCGATTTTGCCCTCAGATTCGAGATTTGCCACGGAATCTGGAGCTGTTCGTCCACTCCTCGAGGACCCCGTGCACACAGGCCATCGGGACCCCGTGCACATGGGTCCCCGTGCACACGGGCTAGCCAGACCCCATGCTCACGGCCCTTCCAGTGCGCTTCGGCCACTGTTCCTTCGACCTCCCTTCCACCTCCCACCACCCCCTTCCACCCTAGCTACTCCCCAGCCACGAGATCCATCCATTTGGAGCCCAAATCGCCAAGAAATCCGCCAAACCCACGAGTCCCAGGTGACCCCGTGCCCTCGGGGTGTGTACCATGCGCACGGGACCCCGTGCCCACGGGCTCCTACCCCCGTGCGCACGACCCCCCCGGGTCAGCCGCGAGCAGTTCACAGTTTTGCACATAACTTCCACATCCGGAGTCCGATTTTCGCGTTCTTTAGCTCGTTGAGTAGCTATTGACATCCACCATCCACCTAGATAGGTTACAACACCATTTGACTCCACCAAATTTTTGACATTTTGGCATCTTTGCCTAGGCCTTCCACCATATCATCTGCAAAACCACCATAGCCTTCCGCAACCTAACCCATCTTGAGCCCCTTAGCATTAGTGGTTGCTTGAGGAGTGATTTGAGTCTACTAAGGTGTTTCAGCTACTTAGGGACAATTGCTTCTTCACAAACCACCACCACTTCCACATTGCCATTTCCACTTCCACCATTTGACATTTGTCATTTGAGATTTTGAGTTTGCGGTTTTTACCGTTTCCTAAGGTGTTTCGGCTACTTAGGGACGACTCTACATCATCTTGGTATCTACATCAAGAACACCGCCACTCATCATCGCAAAGGACGGTAACCTCGATGACACCATTGTATATTCCCCTTGCAATTGCATTGTTAACCCCTAGCCCATTTTGCGTTACTTGCCTATCGAGACTAGCCATTTGAGTATTGCCGGCCATGTTACTTGTGCACATTAGTGATCATACCTTCCATTGCATACATACCATATCATATTGGTATCATCTTGCTATCATATCATCTCTTGTGTCACAAGTTTGTTCCCGCATATACTCAATTGCTATCTTGGTTTGTGCATTGTGCAAAAGTGGCCATAGAAAAAATAGAAATAAAGCTTTTAAGCAAAAGAGAAGAGAGCAAAGAAGCTTGTAAGCAAGTGCCATAGCATCATACCCCATTGAACATAAGATTGTCATATCCGATCATCTTGGATCATCTTGAGAGAAACACCGGGAACTATACATACATAACATACTTGGGATAGAAAGTTTATCCATTTTGCATCTTATAGGTTGTGCACAAGTGTCGTATCCGCCGATTAAGCAATCGTGCTAGCGTCTCTCTTGAGTTGTGCAACACGAGCGTTTTCCATGGACTACACATTTTGTGCTCATTCCTTGGTTGCACGACCCCATTTATCTATCCGTGTGTGTGTTTCCGTGTACCATTTGCTATTGGTCTACTTGTTTCACTTGCGAATTTGTGAATATTTTCCAACATTATTGACTCTTGCTAACATTTTGCATCAAATTTTTGTGCCACTATCCTCACCGAGCTCTACCATAAGCTTTTACTTGTAGGTGTGAGTGAACAAGTCCGGTACCAATTCCACTATTCTTTCATTTCACATTGAGTGATACAAGATACATCCTCAACTTTCGGAAAAGGTAGCTTGGTATTGTTTATCTCATTTCCTACTCACATTTGCTCGAGTCTTGTGATGGATAGGCAAGGCATTTCCTCTCCGGTCTACGACAACAACGACGGCGTGAACAACTACATCACCAAAGCGTCCATCTTAGATCTACAACGACAAATGCAAGGCGCACAATCAAGATTGCGAGAGTGCATCGAGAACATCTCCATCGACATTCGTCACTCCGAAGCAAGGAAAAGGGACTACATCGACAAGAAGCTTTCCGCACATAAAGAGGAGCAAGATGCAAAGATGGAGGAGATTAGAACCTTGATCAAGTCTTCTTCCACTTTGTCATCTTCAAGGCGGAGACATTCAAGCCACAAGTCTTCGGAGCGCGGCCACGATGCAAGTGCAAATCGTCCTCGTCCACATCTACATGGCCACCACCATCACGTTCGTGATCAGCATTGTCATGAAGGGCAAGTCACATCCAAGCATCATGTGCACGACGACGACGAACGACATCTACTACGAGCTCAAGCACGACAACGACATCATCATCATGAAGATGCTCCACAAGCGCAAATGCACAAGTCCCAACAAGCCCTACTTCACGCCAAGTCCAAGCTTCAAGAGCACAAAAGAAGACCGCGAGACGACCACCACCAAGACGGCGCTACGGCTACACCAACCACTTTGGCATCTTCGCCAAGTGCTATCAAGGCATCTTCGCCTTTGGACGTACGGCATCTTCGCCTACTTCCCACGAGTACGCCTACAACGACTTCGTCAAGTCCAAGGCGACGACCTACGAGCGAGGGCGACACTTCCATCTTCGGAAGCCCCTCAAGGACGATGGCCGAGCATGGGAAACTCCCTTCGGTCATGGAGACGAGCTACGAGGTGCCACATCATATGGGCCTCCAACACCAAGACGGCAACACGAAGGTCGAGCAAGGGCCATCCCCTTCGACCACGGCGATAGGAGTTGAGCTTGGAGACATTTGCACCTACATCTCTCCGACACCCACATATGTCAAGATGCTCCATTTGTCATGTGAGGAGAGCCACCACCACATGAGTGACATGAGTGACTCCACCATATGTGACATTGAGAGCATTTCCTATGAGAGGATGAGTGTGACCACCACTAGCCCCACACATGAGAGCATGCCACACATCCTATGTGAGGTTGAGCGCCATTTGAG
Organism: Triticum timopheevii; assembly: GCA_963921465.1. NCBI lineage: Eukaryota > Viridiplantae > Streptophyta > Magnoliopsida > Poales > Poaceae > Triticum > Triticum timopheevii. The sequence continues at coordinate 250,700,288 of OY997262.1, read as the reverse complement.
TGACTCCAACAACAATATGAGTGAGTGCATCCTTGAGGGAGTGAGTGAGCCACAACACTTAGTGAGTGAGGTAGTTGACACGGCATGTGAGGCCACCATGATTTCTAACGACTTAACCTCTACTCCTAGTGTGTTTTCTTCTTTGGTGCTAGGTCTCCTACATGACGACATGCCTATCCTCAACGAGTCCATCCCTCCATTGGAGACGACAATGGCCATGGTGGACGATGATGCACCTCCCACATGGTTCCATCAACATGAAGATGACAATGAGACGATCTTCAACACCTCACCTACAACACATGAGCGATGCTCCAAAGGTAACATAGGTGATGGTGCTTCTCTTGTCCCACTAGTGGACTCTCTTGACATCGATTGCTCCCACGATGTTGACCCACCTATTACCATGCTTCATGCTAGTGAAACTTCGTCATGCCTTGACTTACCTATTTATGATGAATATGATGATGAGCATGTTGAGTTGCCTAGTTGTGATGATATGCTCCATAGGATATCATGTGAAAATTCTATTGGTCACATCATGTTTGACAATCCATTGAACTTGTCATATGCTATGAGTGAGATCTCCCATATTGCATCATTTTAATCTCAACATAGTAACTATGCATGCCCCATTAAAGTAAATCCCATTTGTACTTATGGCATAGATGACGAGATGATGGTCATTGGCTTTTGTTTTTCATGTGATGATATTGAAGGAAATATGCCCTAGAGGCAATAATAAAGTTATTATTTATTTCCTTATATCATGATAAATGTTTATTATTCATGCTAGAATTGTATTAACCGGAAACATAATACATGTGTGAATATATAGACAAACAGAGTGTCACTAGTATGCCTCTACTTGACTAGCTTGTTAATCAAAGATGGTTATGTTTCCTAACCATGGACAAAGAGTTGTTATTTGATTAACGGGATCACATCATTAGTTGAATGATCTAATTGACATGACCCATTCTGCTAGCTTAGCACCCGATCGTTTAGTATGTTGCTATTACTTTCTTCATGACTTATACATGTTCCTATGACTATGAGATTATGCAACTCCCGTTTACCGGAGGAACACTTTGTGTGCTACCAAACGTCACAACGTAACTGGGTGATTATAAAGGTTCTCTACAGGTGTCTCCAAAGGTACTTGTTGGGTTGGCGTATTTCGAGATTAGAATTTGTCACTCCGAATGTCGGAGAGGTATCTCTAGGCCCTCTCGGTAATGCACATCACTTAAGCCTAGCATTGCAACTAATGAGTTAGTTGCGAGATGATGTATTACGGAACGAGTAAAGGGACTTGCCAATAACGAGATTGAACTAGGTATTGGATACCGATGATCGAATCTCGGGCAAGTAACATACCGATGACAAAGGGAACAACGTATGTTGTTATGCGGTCTGACCGATAAAGATCTTCGTAGAATATGTAGGAACCAATATGGGCATCCAAGTCCCGCTATTGGTTATTGACCGGAGACGTGTCTCGGTCACGTCTACATTGTTCTTGAACCGTAGGGTCCGCACGCTTAAAGTTACGATGACAGTTTCTTTATGAGTTTATGTATTTTGATGTACCGAAGGTTGTTCGGAGTTCCGGATGTGATCACGGACATGACGAGGAGTCTCGAAATGGTCGAGACATAAAGATCGATATATTGGAAGCCTATATTTGGACATCGGAATCGTTCCGGGTGAAATCGGCATTTTACTAGAGTACCGGGGGGTTACCGGAACCCCCGGGGGGGGGGGGGTTATTGGGCCTACATGGGCCTTGAGGGAGAAGAGAGAAGGAGGCAGGAGGTGGCCGCGCGCCCCTCCCCTTCCTAGTCCGAATAGGACAAGGGAAGGGGGCGGCGCCCCCCCTTTCCTTCCCCTCTTCCTCCTCTTTCCCCCCTTCTCCTTCTCCAACTAGGAAAGAAAGGGAGTCCTACTCCCGGTGGGAGTAGGACTCCCCCCTGGCGCGCCCCTCCTTGGCCGGCCACCCCCTCCCCTTGGCTCCTTTATATACGGGGGCAGGGGGGCACCCTAGAACACACAAGTTGATCTTCGTGATCGTTCCTTAGCCGTGTGCGGTGCCCCCCTCCACGATATTACACCTCGGTTATATTGTAGCGGTGCTTAGGCGAAGCCCTGCGATGGTTGAACATCAAGATCGTCACCATGCCGTCGTGCTGACGGAACTCCTCCCCGAAGCTTTGCTGGATCGGAGCCCGGGGTGCGTCATCGAGCTGTACGTGTGTCAAGAACTCGGAGGTGCCAGAGTAACGGTGCTTGGATCGGTTGGACCGGGAAGACGTACGACTACTTCCTCTACGTTGCGTCAACTCTTCCGCTTCGGTCTACGAGGGTACATAGACAACACTCTCCCCTCTCGTTGCTATGCATCACCATGATCTTGTGTGTGCGTAGGAAATTTTTTGAAATTACTACGTTCCCCAACAGTGGCATCCGAGCCTAGGTTTTATGGTTTGTTGTTATATGCACGAGTAGAACACAAGTGAGTTGTGGGCGATATAAGTCATACTGCTTACCAGCATGTCATACTTTGGTTCGGCGGTATTGTTGGATGAAGTGGCCCGGACCGACATTACGCGTACGCTTACGCGAGACTGGTTCTACCGCCGTGCTTTGCACACAGGTGGCTGGCGGGTGTCAGTTTCTCCAACTTTAGTTGAACCGAGTATGGCTACGCCCGGTCCTTGCGAAGGTTAAAACAGCACCAACTTGAGAAACTATCGTTGTGGTTTTGATGCGTAGGTGAGATTGGTTCTTGCTTAAGCCCATAGCAACCATGTAAAACTTGCAACAACAAAGTAGAGGACGTCTAACTTGTTTTTGCAGGGCATGTTGTGATGTGATATGGTCAAGACATGATGCTAAATTTTATTGTATGAGATGATCATGTTATGTAACCGAGTTATCGGCAACTGGCAGGAGCCATATGGTTGTCGCTTTATTGTATGCAATGCAATCGCCCTGTAATGCTTTACTTTATCACTAAGCGGTAGCGATAGTCGTAGAAGCATAAGATTGGCGAGACGACAACGATGCTATGATGGAGATCAAGGTGTCGCACCAGTGACGATGGTGATCATGACGATGCTTCGGAGATGGAGATCACAAGCACAAGATGATGATGGCCATATCATATCACTTATATTGATTGCATGTGATGTTTATCTTTTTTGCATCTTATCTTGCTTTGACTGACGGTAGCATTTTAAGATGATCTCTCACTAATTATCAAGAAGTGTTCTCCCTGAGTATGCACCGTTGCCAAAGTTCGTCGTGCCCAGACACCACGCGATGATCGGGTGTGATAAGCTCTACGTCCATCTACAACGGGTGCAAGCCAGTTTTGCACATGCAGAATACTCGGGTTAAACTTGACGAGCCTAGCATATGCAGATATGGCCTCGGAACACGGAGACCGAAAGGTCGAGCGTGAATCATATAGTAGATATGATCAACATGAGATGTTCACCATTGAAAACTAATCCATTTCACATGATGATCGGTTATGGTTTAGTTGAATTTGGATCACGTGATCACTTAGAGGATTAGAGGGATGTCTATCTAAGTGGGAGTTCTTAAGTAATATGATTAATTGAACTTAAATTTATCATGAACTTAGTACCTAATAGTATCTTGCTTGTCTATGTTGATTATAGATAGATGGCCCGTGCTGTTGTTCCGTTGAATTTTAATGCGTTCCTTGAGAAAGCAAAGTTGAAAGATGATGGTAGCAACTACGCGGACTGGGTCCGTAACTTGAGGATTATCCTCATTGCAGCACAGAAAAGTTACGTCCTGGAAGCACCGCTGGGGGCCAGGCCTGCTGCTGATGCAACTGACAACGTTAAGAACGTCTGGCAGAGCAAAGCTGATGACTACTCGATAGTTCAATGTGCCATGCTTTACGGCTTAGAACCGGGACTTCAACGATTTTTTGAACGTCATGGAGCATATGAGATGTTCCAGGAGTTGAAGTTAATATTCCAGAAGAATGCCCGGATTGAGAGATATGAAGTCTCCAATAAGTTCTATAGCTGCAAGATGGAGGAGAATAGTTCTGTCAGTGAGCATATACTCAAGATGTCTGGGTATTGTAATCACTTGATTCAACTGGGAGTTACTCTTCCGGATGATAGTGTCATTGACAGAATTCTCCAATCACTTCCACCAAGCTACAAGAGCTTCGTGATGAACTATAATATACAAGGGATGCATAAGACAATTCCCGAGCTCTTCACAATGCTAAAGGCTGCGGAGGTAGAAATCAAGAAGGAGCATCAAGTGTTGATGGTCAACAAGACCACTAGTTTCAAGAAAAAAGGCAAATGGAAGAAGAAGGGGAACTTCAAGAAGAACAACAAGCAAGTTGCTGCTCAAGAGAAGAAATCCAAGTCTGGACCTAAGCCTGAAACTGAGTGCTTCTACTGCAAGCAGACTGGTCACTGGAAGCGGAACTGCCCCAAGTATTTGGCGGATAAGAAGGATGGCAAGGTGAACAAAGGTATATGTGATATACATGTTATTGATGTGTACCTTACTAGAGCTCGCAGTAGCACCTGGGGATTTGATACTGGTTCTGTTGCTAATATTTGCAACTCGAAACAGGGACTACGGATTAAGCAAACACTAGCAAAGGACGAGGTGACGATGCGCGTGGGAAATGGTTCCAAAGTCGATGTGATCGCGGTCGGCACGCTACCTCTACATCTACCTTCGGGATTATATTAGACCTAAATAATTGTTATTTGGTGCCAGCGTTGAGCATGAACATTATATCTGGATCTTGTTTGATGCGAGACGGTTATTCATTTAAATCAGAGAATAATGGTTGTTCTATTTATATGAGTAATATCTTTTATGGTCATGCACCCTTGAAGAGTGGTCTATTTTTGATGAATCTCGATAGTAGTGATACACATATTCATAATGTTGAAGCCAAAAGATGTAGAGTTGATAATGATAGTGCAACTTATTTGCGGCACTGCCGTTTAGGTCATATCGGTGTAAAGCGCATGAAGAAACTCCATACTGATGGACTTTTGGAACCACTTGATTATGAATCACTTGGTACTTGCGAACCGTGCCTCATGGGCAAGATGACTAAAACGCCGTTCTCCGGTACTATGGAGAGAGCAACAGATTTGTTGGAAATCATACATACAGATGTATGTGGTCCGATGAATGTTGAGGCTCGTGGCGGATATCGTTATTTTCTCACCTTCACAGATGATTTAAGCAGATATGGGTATATCTACTTAATGAAGCATAAGTCTGAAACATTTGAAAAGTTCAAAGAATTTCAGAGTGAAGTTGAAAATCATCGTAATAAGAAAATAAAGTTTCTACGATTTGATCGTGGAGGAGAATATTTGAGTTACGAGTTTGGTCTACACTTGAAACAATGCGGAATAGTTTCGCAACTCACGCCACCCGGAACACCACAGCGTAATGGTGTGTCCGAACGTTGTAATTGTACTTTACTTGATATGGTGCGATCTATGATGTCTCTTACAGATTACCGCTATTGTTTTGGGGTTATGCTTTAGAGACGGCCACATTCACATTAAATAGGGCACCATCAAAATCTGTTGAGACGACACCTTATGAACTATGGTTTGGCAAGAAACCAAATTTGTCGTTTCTTAAAGTTTGGGGCTGCGATGCTTATGTGAAAAAGCTTCAACCTGATAAGCTCGAACCCAAATCGGAGAAATGTGTCTTCATAGGATACCCAAAAGAGACAGTTGGGTACACCTTCTATCACAGATCCGAAGGCAAGACATTCGTTGCTAAGAATGGATCCTTTCTAGAGAAGGAGTTTCTCTCGAAAGAAGTGAGTGGGAGGAAAGTAGAACTTGATGAGGTAACTGTACCTGCTCCCTTGTTGGAAAATAGTACATCACAGGAACCGGTTTCTGTGACGTCAAAACCAACTAGTGAGGAAGTTGATGATGATGATCATAGAACTTCAGATCAAGTTACTACAGAACCTCGTAGGTCAAACAGAGTAAGATCCGCACGTGAGTGGTACGATAATCCTATTCTGGAAGTCATGCTACTAGATCATGATGAACCTACGAACTATGAAGAAGCGATGGTGAGCCCAAATTCCGCAAAATGGCTTGAAGCCATGAAATTTGAGATGGGATCCATGTATGAGAACAAAGTATGGACTTTGGTTGACTTGCCCGATGGTCGACAAGCAATTGAGAATAAATGGATCTTCAAGAAGAAGACTGACGCTGACGGTAATGTTACTGTCTACAAAGCTCGACTTGTTGCAAAAGGTTTTCGACAAGTTCAAGGAATTGACTACGATGAGACCTTCTCACCCGTAGCGATGCTTAAGTATGTCCGAATCATGTTAGCAATTGCCGCATTTTATGATTATGAAATTTGGCAAATGGATGTAAAAACTGCATTCTAAATGGGTTTCTGGAGGAAGAGTTGTATATGATGCAACCAGAAGGTTTTATCGATCCAAAGGGAGCTAACAAAGTGTGCAAGCTCCAGCGATCCATTTATGGACTGGTGCAAGCCTCTCGGAGTTGGAATAAACGCTTTGATAGTGTGATCAAAGAATTTGGGTTTATACAGACTTTTGGAGAAGCCTGTATTTACAAGAAAGTGAGTGGGAGCTCTGTAGCATTTCTAATATTATATGTGGATGACATATTATTGATTGGAAATGATATAGAATTTTTGGATAGCATAAAGGGATACTTGAATAAAAGTTTTTCAATGAAAGACCTCGGTGAAGCTGCTTACATATTGGGCATTAAGATCTATAGAGATAGATCAAGACGCTTAATTGGACTTTCACAAAGCACATACCTTGACAAAGTTTTGAAGAAGTTCAAAATGGATCAAGCAAAGAAAGGGTTCTTGCTTGTATTGCAAGGTGTGAAGTTGAGTAAGACTCAATGCCCGACCACTGCAGAAGATAGAGAGAAAATGAAAGATGTTCCCTATGCTTCAGCCATAGGCTCTATTATGTATGCAATGCTGTGTACCAGACCTGATGTGTGCCTTGCTATAAGTTTAGCAGGGAGGTACCAAAGTAATCCAGGAGTGGATCACTGGACAGCGGTCAAGAACATCCTGAAGTACTTGAAAAGGACTAAGGATATGTTTCTCGTATATGGAGGTGACAAAGAGCTCATCATAAATGGTTACGTTGATGCAAGCTTTGACACTGATCCGGACGATTCTAAATCGCAAACCAGATACGTGTTTACATTAAACGGTGGAGCTGTCAGTTGGTGTAGTTCTAAACAAAGCGTCGTGGCGGGATCTACGTGTGAAGTGGAATACATAGCTGCTTCGGAAGCAGCCAATGAAGGAGTCTGGATGAAGGAGTTCATATCCGATCTAGGTGTCATACCTAGTGCATCGGGTCCAATGAAAATCTTTTGTGACAATACTGGAGCGATTGCCTTAGCGAAGGAATCCAGATTTCACAAGAGAACCAAGCACATCAAGAGATGCTTCAATTCCATCCGAGATCTAGTCCAGGTGGGAGACATAGAGATTTGCAAGATACATACGAATCTGAATGTTGCAGACCCGTTGACTAAGCCTCTTCCACGAGCAAAACATGATCAGCACCAAGACTCCATGGGTGTTAGAATCATTACAGTGTAATCTAGATTATTGACTCTAGTGCAAGTGGGAGACTGAAGGAAATATGCCCTAGAGGCAATAATAAAGTTATTATTTATTTCCTTATATCATGATAAATGTTTATTATTCATGCTAGAATTGTATTAACCGGAAACATAATACATGTGTGAATATATAGACAAACAGAGTGTCACTAGTATGCATCTACTTGACTAGCTTGTTAATCAAAGATGGTTATGTTTCCTAACCATGGACAAAGAGTTGTTATTTGATTAACGGGATCACATCATTAGTTGAATGATCTAATTGACATGACCCATTCCGTTAGCTTAGCACCCGATCGTTTAGTATGTTGCTATTGCTTTCTTCATGACTTATACATGTTCCTATGACTATGAGATTATGCAACTCCCGTTTACCGGAGGAACACTTTGTGTGCTACCAAACGTCACAACGTAACTGGGTGATTATAAAGGTTCTCTACAGGTGTCTCCAAAGGTACTTGTTGGGTTGGCGTATTTCGAGATTAGAATTTGTCACTCCGAATGTTGGAGAGGTATCTCTAGGCCCTCTCGGTAATGCACATCACTTGAGCCTAGCATTGCAACTAATGAGTTAGTTGCAAGATGATGTATTACGGAACGAGTAAAGAGACTTGCCAATAACGAGATTGAACTAGGTATTGGATACCGACGATCGAATCTCGGGCAAGTAACATACCGATGACAAAGGGAACAACGTATGTTGTTATGCGGTCTGATCGATAAAGATCTTCGTAGAATATGTAGGAACCAATATGGGCATCCAGGTCCCGCTATTCGTTATTGACCGGAGACGTGTCTCGGTCATGTCTACATTGTTCTCGAACCGTAGGGTCAGCACGCTTAAAGTTACGATGACAGTTTCTTTATGAGTTTATGTATTTTGATGTACCGAAGGTTGTTCGGAGTTCCGGATGTGATCACGGACATGACGAGGAGTCTCGAAATGGTCGAGACATAAAGATCGATATATTGGAAGCCTATATTTGGACATCGGAATCGTTCCGGGTGAAATCGACATTTTACCAGAGTACCGGGGGGTTACCGGAACCCCCCGGGGGGTTATTGGGCCTACATGGGCCTTGAGGGAGAAGAGAGAAGGAGGCAGGAGGTGGCCGCACGCCCCTCCCCTTCCTAGTCCGAATAGGACAAGGGAAGGCGGGCGGCGCCCCCCTTTCCTTCCCCTCTTCCTCCTCTTTCCCCCCTTCTCCTTCTCCAACTAGGAAAGAAAGGGAGTCCTACTCCCGGTGGGAGTAGGACTCCCCCCTAGCGCGCCCCTCCTTGGCCGGCCGCCCCCTCCCCTTGGCTCCTTTATATACGGGGGCAGGGGGGCACCCTAGAACACACAAGTTGATCTTCGTGATCGTTCCTTAGCCGTGTGCGGTGTCCCCCTCCATGATATTACACCTCGGTCATATTGTAGCGGTGTTTAGGCGAAGCCCTGCGACGGTTGAACATCAAGATCGTCACCACGCCATCGTGCTGACGGAACTCCTCCCGGAAGCTTTGCTGGATCGAAGCCCGGGGTGCGTCATTGAGCTGTAGTGTGTCAAGAACTCGGAGGTGCCAGAGTAACGGTGCTTGGATCAGTTGGACCGGGAAGACGTACGACTACTTCCTCTACATTGCGTCAACGCTTCCGCTTCGGTCTAGGAGGGTACGTAGACAACACTCTCCCCTCTCGTTGCTATGCATCACCATGATCTTGTGTGTGCGTAGGAAATTTTTTGAAATTACTACGTTCCCCAACAGATATTGCCATGCTTCCTTTACATGATTTTCGCAATTCATCTACTATGCCATGCCATGATCACATTGAACCACATATGCTTTGTTTTGAATGTTGTCAATATTCTCCATGTGATGTTTCCACTATTGCTCATGAGGAGACCCCCATAGTTTCCTCATACATATTAGGAGATCTTGATGCATTTCATACTTTGCATGATTCCCATGATAGTGTACATCATATGCATTCCATGAATAACAATGCTCTAGATATTGCTCGTGATGCATTACACAATTTGAGTCTCCATTATGCTATACATAATAACAAACCTATCATGATGGATGACATGTTTCTATATCACGCATCTCATTTATTTGAGCATTGGATATTTTGTGCTAACCGACACATGCACGTGCGCATCATGATGGATGATGTGTACATATACCACGCACACACAATTTTTCCTTTGTCTTTGTTTTGTGTAGGTACTCATGTATACTCGTCAACCTCTCTATCCCAAGAGTTGACGAAACGAGCTCTTGAGAGCAATGATGCTTTGGGATCCCGTGGACTATCCTTACTACCGTTCCATTCGCATAAGGACTATGCGCATCTCTTCTACTTGGCTCTCACATGGCTATGGGCCATTTACCACCTGTCACCTTATGCTCATTTTACCGTGTTCACTTTGCATGCTATACTTGCTTCTATGCCTTTGCCATGCAATTGTGACCCTTGCTTGCATTTACCCATGATGCACCATTATGATATTCCTACGTGTATTTGCATGCTTGGTGGAGATCCTTGTTGCTTTTGCCATGTTTATCATGTGCCTCATGCTATTGTTGATTCTTGTGTTGGGAGAGTCATGATTACCCATTGCTATTTACATATGACTTCTCACCAATACATTCATCCTACTTTCCTCATATCTTGCTTTCATGATTGTGCTATGACATGTGAATTATTCATGCCCACTATTTGCATCAATGATATGTTTGCCATGATTCCTTCTAGTATGTTGCATCTTTGCACTACTAGCATGCTTGACTTGATCGCTATGATTGCTCGCTATGTTGCATCACCCATGTTCCACTATTACTTGCTTTCTTGGGTTGATAGCACCTATGCTCATGCCTCTCACATGATTTATATCGATCATTATCTATTGTCTCCATTACTTGCATCTCTCATATCACCTTGTATTGAGTGCCAACTTGCTATGCTTATTGATCTTGGAGACTTGGCCACTTTACTTGTGAAGCATGCTTGTTTGATTGAGCCTATTGTATTTGGTTGTTCTCGCATCATATGCCTCCTTAATATGAAATGCTCCCTTGTACCTTCTTATGATGAGCTTGATGCATACACTTGTTGGGTATCTTACCACTTGAATGATAGGTTTTGCATCTCCGCTAACCTCATTTCTTTTTCCGAGTGTTTATCATGTTCTTTCATTTTGGAGGATTCACAAGGCGGTGCCGTTAGGCGACATATTGGTTATGTGAAGGCATACATGATGTACGACTCCAACATCTTTGGGAACTTTCTTGAGGTGAACTCCTTCTCTTTGAGCCATCCTCAATCACGCATATTGGATGGGTCACTCTTTCATTGTTGTTTCCCTCTTGTTGTCTACATGATACATCTCGTGAACGGAGGAGCAACATTCGAGATTGGCTACATGGACCTTCACATTGAGGAGCGCTCGCACTTATTGGATGCACCTTCGGCACTCCACTCATGCCTCGACATCGAGCTTTGGTACACCAACACCTCCATATTTGTTGATTGTGCTCATACATGTCATGCTCAATGGACTTACCACAAGTTTGCACCTCATGCATGGATTGACTCACATTATGATTGCCTTATTGCATCTTGTATTCCCATGTCATCTATGATATATGAGCTTGTGCATTTCCTTAGCAAATTTGTTGTGATCTACCTCGATGGCATATTCATACATCATGATCATATTGTCCACCATCAATTGCATGATAACATAAACATGTTGAGCATCCATTGCCATATTCATGCTAATGATAAACTTTCTCACTATGACATCATTTTGCACCATGGTTGCACTGATCATATTTACAACACATTTGTGTGCACAATGATTGCATGTCCTCCCATGAATGCTTTGCATCTCATTCTACATCATCTTGATAAGCTTCATGCGCTTTGTCACGACCAATCTTGTCGCACGGACTCATTCTTACATGATGGACACTTTGTGTGCGCTAACCATTGTATTTCCGAGTGTTGCTTGTGTTTGCTCTTTTTGCATGTCTATCACTCCGGTGACACCTTGGACTACTTGGATTGCGCCATGTCTTCAACTTCGTCCAACTACAAGTCCGTCTACGACAACCGTTTCCATGGTGATGAGGATCACGATCCGTGGTCGGATCTTTCCCAAGGGGGGGGGGGAGATGATGTGGAGCATCCCACGGTCATCCCCATGTACACTCCGACTACTCTCCATACCCCAAGAGGACATATGATGAGACCTCGAACATACGCCATTGGAACTAAGGTGAACCCGCTCTTCTTCGAGAACATCATGAATATCCATTGGACTTGCTTGCTACCTCACCAAAGTGCTCTATGTGTCCTTAGATACGAAGACTGACGACCACAAGCTGGTGAGGGACACCCCAAAGGAGTTGGAGAAGGACCCCAAGGCCACAAGGAGGAAGAAGGAGTGCAACAAGATGAACTCTGCACCTCCCAGGCGACCCCGTGCCCACGGGCCTCGAAGACCCCGTGCGCACGGACTACTCAGAGAGTTGGCGCTGGAGCACCCCGTGCGCACGGGCCTATACCGTGCCCACGGGACCCCCGTGCGCACAGGCCCAACTTACCCCGTGCGCACGGGCTCATCAGGATGGATGGCTGTGATCCCCAATCCGAGCCCCTCTTCACCTACTTCAACCCCAAGACTATATAAACCATACCTAGGGCTATGTTTAGGGAGGCAAAGTAGTTGATAGACATTTGTGAGCTTTGCTCCATGGATCCACTCCACTAGGAGATCAAGACCTCCTCTTGGAGTGACCAAACATCAAGACCTCCTCCTTGGGGAAGGATCCGAATCATAGGATCATCAAGCCCTCATTTCCTTCATAGGATTTGGGATGAACTCTACCATGTATCTTATTTCCCTTTGTTGTTCATGTACCTTGTGGATCTTGTGTGTTTGATTGTCTAGTGGATGTGTGATTTGACTTGTTCTTGAGTGTTCCTCTTGTTTTCCCTCCTTTGTTCATCTTGTTCTTGGGGATTCCCCTCCAATTCATGAAAGATCTCCCCATAGGGTTCCACCCTACAACACTTGTTCTTCCTCTCCTCTTTTTCAGCTGCGAATGCCCAAAGTTTCATGGTTCTTTCTTCAAAATCCTTTTGACGCTTCTTCTGTGCCTCCTCACATTTCCTCACCAACGCTTGCTCCCTAGCGTACATCGCATTTGTCGCTCTCTCTCTTTCCTTCCTCTTCTTCTCAAGCTCCTCTTCCTTCTTATTCTTTAGTGCAGCTGCATCCTCATCTCTAAGCTTCTTCGCAGCCTTCTCCCACCATCCCGCCATCTCATCTTCGCCATCCTCCTTCATTGTTGGTTTGTTGGGTTGGGAAGCTGCCATACGTACAATGAGTAAAACATAATGGTCAGTAAAGACAATAAAAACAAATGGAAGAACATGTACAACAAGAACATATGAAAAAGAAGAACATATGAAAAACAAGAACATATGAAACATTATAGTTAGTGAGTGATATCCCACAAGTGTAGGGGATCGCAACAGCTTTCGAGGGTAAAGTATTCAACCCAAATTTATTGATTCGACACAAGGGGAGCCAAAGAATATTCTTGAGTATTAGCAGTTGAGTTGTCAATTCAACCACACCCGGATAACTTAGTATCTGCAGCAAAGTATTTAGTAGCAAAGTGGTATGATAATAAAGGTAACGGTAGCAAAAGTAAAGATAAATGTTTTTGGGTTTTTGTAGTAGTTGTAACAGTAGCAACGGAAAAGTAAATAAGTGAAGAACAATATGTGAAAAGCTCGTAGGCAATGGATCAGTGATGGATAATTATGCCAGATGCGATTCCTCATGCAATAGTTATAACATAGGGTGATATAGAACTAGCTCCAGTTCATCAATGTAATGTAGGCATGTATTATGTAAATAGTCATACGTGCTTATGGAAAAGAACTTGCATGACATCTTTTGTCCTACCCTCCCGTGGCTGCGGGGTCCTTACGGAAACTAAGGGATATTAAGGCCTCCTTTTAATAGAGAACCGGAACAAAGAATTAGCACATAGTGAATACATGAACTCCTCAAACTACGGTCATCACCGAGAAGTATCCCGATTATTGTCACTTCGTCGGATCATAACACATAATAGGTGACTATAGACTTGCAAGAAAGGATCAAGAACACATATATATTCATGAAAACATAATAGGTTCAGATCTGAAATCATGGCACTCGGGCCCTAGTGATAAAGATTAAGCATAGCAAAGTCATAGCAACATCAATCTCACAACATAGTGGATACTAGGGATCAAACCCTAACAAAACTAACTTGATTACATGGTAAATCTCATCCAACCCATCACCGTCCAGCAAGCCTACTTTGGAATTACTCACGCACGGCGGTGAGCATCATGAAATTGGTGATGGAGGATGGTTGATGATGACGACGGCAACAAATCCCCCTCTCCGGAGCCCCAAACGGACTCCAGATCAGCCCTCCGGAGAGAGATTAGGGCTTGGCAGCGGCTCCATGTCGTAAAACGCGATGAAACTTTCTCTCAGATTTTTTTTCTCCCCGAACATGAATATATGGAGTTGGAGTTGACGTCGGTGGAGGTCCAGGGGGCCCACGAGATAGGAGGCCACGCCCTGGGGGGCGCGCCCCCTGTCTCATGGACAGGCTGTGGGGCCCCTGGCATTAATTCTTTCGCCAAAAATTCTTATTAATTCCAAAAAGTGCCTCCGTGGATTTACAGGACATTCCGAGAACTTTTCTTTTCTACACATAAAACAACATCATGGTAGTTTTGCTGAAAACAGCGTCAGTCCGGGTTAGTTTCATTCAAATCATGCAAGTTAGAGTCCAAAACAAGGGTAAAAGTGTTTGGAAATGTAGATACGTTGGAGACGTATCAACTCCCCCAAGCTTAAACCTTTGCTTGTCCTCAAGCAATTCAGTTGATAAACTGAAAGTGATAAAGAAAAACTTTTACAAACTCTGTTTGCTCTTGTTGTTGTAACATGAAAAGCCAGCATTCAAATTTCAGCAAATATTATGAACTAACCATACTCACAATAACACTTAGCTCTCACAATTACTCATATCAATAACATAATTAGCTAGCGAGCCATAATAATAAAACTCGGATGACAACACTTTCTCAAAATAATTATAACATGATATAACAAAATGGTATCTCGCTAGCCCTTTCTGAGACCGCAAAACATAAATGCAGAGCACCTTTAAAGATCAAGGACTGACTAAACATTGTAATTCATGGTGAAAGAGATCCAGTCAAGTCATGCCCGATATAAACCAATAGTAATGAATGCAAATGACAGTGTGCTCTCCAGCGGGTGCTTTTAAAAAGAGGGGTGATGACTCAACATAAAAAGTAAATAGATAGGCCCTTCGCAGAGGGAAGCAGGGATTTGTAGAGGTGCCTGAGCTTGATTTTAAAATAGCGATTGAATAACATTTTGAGCGGCATACTTTTGCTGTCAACGCAACAACTATGAGATGGCTGTATCTTCCATACCACATGCATTATAGGCAGTTCCCAAACAGAATGGTAAAGGTTTATACTCCCTGAGGGAGTCCTGGACTAGGAGGTGTCTGGATAGCCGAACTATCATTATCGGCCGGACTCCAAGACTATGAAGATACAAGATTGAAGAATTCGTCCCGTGTCCGGATGGGACTTTCCTTGGCGTGGAAGGCAAGCTTGGCGATACGGATATGTAGATCTCCTACCATTGTAACCGACTCTGTGTAACCCTAGCCCTCTCCGGTGTCTATATAAACCGGAGGGTTTTAGTCCGTAGGACACAACAACAATCATACCATAGGCTAGCTTCTAGGGTTTAGCCTCCTTGATCTCGTGGTAGATCCACTCTTGTACTACCCATATCATCAATATCAATCAAGCAGGAGTAGGGTTTTACCTCCATCGAGAGGGCCCGAACCTGGGTAAAAACATCGTGTCCCTTGTCTCCTGTTACCATCCACCTAGACGCACAGTTCGGGACCCCCTACCCGAGATCCGCCGGTTTTGACACCAACATTGGTGCTTTCATTGAGAGTTCCTCTGCGCCGTCGCATATAGGCTTGATGGCTCCTTCGATCATCAACAATGACGCGGTCTAGGGTGAGACTTTTCTCCCCAGACAGACCTTCGTATTCGGCGGCTTTGCATTGCGGGCCAATTCTCTTGGCCATCTGGAGCAGATTGAAAGCTACGCCCCTGGCCATCAGGTCAGATTTGGAAGTCTAAACTTCATAGCTGACATCCGCGGAGACTTGATCTTCGATGGATTCGAGCCACAGCCGAGCGCGCCGCACTGTCACGATGGGCATGACTTAGCTCTGCTACCAGACAGTGCCCTGGAGGCCGCACACGAGTCCGCTCCGATCCTCAATTCAGAGCCGGCTGCGCAGATCGAGGACGGGTGGCTAGACACCGCCTCGGTGGCTGCTACATCCACGGCGATGGAGCCAAATACCGACCTTGTCCCCTGTGAGGCTCGTGACTCCGAGGTGCCGGACTCCTCGCCGGACTCCGAACCTCCCGCGCCGCCTCCAATCGAATCCGATTGGGCGCCGATCATGGAGTTCACCGCCACGGACATCTTTCAACACTCATCTTTCGGCGACATCCTGAATTCGCTAAAGTATCTCTCGTTATCAGGAGAGCCCTGGCCGAACTGCGGTCAGGACGGTTGGGACGCGGACGACGAAGAAATTCAAAGCCCACCCACCACCCACTTTGTAGCCACTGTCGATGATCTAACCGACATGCTAGACTACGACTCCGAAGACATCGACGGTATGGACGACGATGCCGGAGACGACCAAGAATCAGCGCCTACGGGGCACTGGAAGGCCACCTTGTCATATGACATATACATGGTGGACATCCCAAAGGATGGGAATGGCGAGGAAGCAGCGGAGGAAGACCCCTCCAAGAAACAGCCTAAGCGCCGGCGTCAGCGGCGCCGCTCTAAATCCCGCCACAGCAAGAATGGAGATTCTGGCACCGGAGATAATAACACCCCAGACAGTGCCGAAGACAACCCCCTCCGGCAAGATTCAGCACAGGAGGGCGGAGAAGCCAGCCCTCATGAGAGAGCGGCAGACGAAGAGGTAGAGGATGATAATTACATGCCTCCCTCTGGAGATGAGGCAAGCCTCGAATTCGTCGTGCCTGAGGATCCCGTCGAACAAGAGCGTTTTAAACGCAGACTTATGGCCACGGCAAACAGCCTAAAGAAAAAGCAGCAACAGCTTAGAGCTGATCAAGATCTGCTAGCCGACAGATGGACTTAAGTCCTTGTGGCCGAAGAGCATGAACTCGAACGCCCCTCCAAAAGTTACCCCAAACGCAAGCTACTCCCCCGATTAGAGGAGGAGGCATATAAACCTGCATCACCGATGCACAATACGGCTGACCGACCACCCCGTGGCCGCGACAGAGAGGCCTCTAGGCCCTACACTAAAACCGTACCCCGGCATCTCTCGAAAAGCACAAAGCCACAGGGGAACGCTCCGGACTTGCGAGATATATTGGAGGATAAGGCAAGATAATCAAGATCGATCTACGGATCGCGTGGGCGCCCCATGATACGCGACGACAACCATCGCGCCGGACACACCATGTCCGGCCGGGCCGAACACAGTAGACAAAGCTCGTTTGAGCTACGTCGTGATATAGCCCAATACAGAGGCGCCACACACCCACTATGCTTCACAGATGAAGTAATGGATCATCAAATCCCCGAAGGGTTCAAACCCGTGAATATTGAATCCTATGATGGCACAACGGACCCCGCGGTTTGGATCGAGGACTATCTCCTTCATATCCACATGGCCCGCGGTGACGATCTTCACGCCATCAAATATCTCCCACTCAAGCTTAAAGGACCAGCTCGGCATTGGCTTAACAGCTTGCCAGCAGAATCAATTGGGTGTTGGGAGGACCTGGAAGCCGCATTCCTTGACAACTTCCAGGGCACATATGTGCGACCACCAGACGCCGATGACCTAAGCCACATAATTCAGCAGCCAGACGAATCGGCCAGACAATTCTGGACACGGTTCTTAACAAAGAAAAATCAAATTGTCGACTGTCCGGATGCAGAGGCCCTCGCAGCCTTCAAACATAACATCCGTGACGAGTGACTTGCCCGACACCTAGGACAGGAAAAGCCGAAATCCATGGCAGCCCTCACATCACTCATGACCTGCTTCTGCGCGGGAGAGGACAGCTGGCTAGCCCGCAGTAACAACCTCAGCAAAAATTCTGGCAGTCCGGATACCAAGGACCGCAATGGCAGGTTGCATCGCAACAAAAACAAACGCCGCGTTAACGGCGATAACATTGAGGATACGACATTCAACGCCGGATTCAGAGGCTCCAAACCCGGTCAGCGGAAAAAGCCATTCAAAAGAACTACTCCGGGTCTGTCCAATTTGGACCGAATACTCGACCGCTCTTGCCAGATACACGGCACCCCCGAAAAGCCAGCTAATCACACCAACATGGATTGTTGGGTATTCAAGCAGGCAAGCAAGTTAATTGCCGAAAACAATGACAAGGGGCTGCACAGCGATGACGAGGAAGAGACCCGGCTGCCGAACAATAGAGGACAGAAAGGTTCCCCCCCACAAGTGCGGACGGTGAACAAGATATACGCAACCCACATACCCAAGAGGGAGCGGAAGCGTGCACTCAGGGACATATATGCGATGGATCCAGTCGCCCTGAAGTTCAACCCATGGTCCTCCTGCCCGATCACTTTCGATCGAAGGGACCACCCCACCAGTATCCGCCACGGCGGATTCGCCGCATTGGTTTTAGACCCAATCGTCGATGGATTTCACCTCACCAGAGTCCTGATGGACGGCGGCAGCAGCCTGAACCTGCTTTATCAGGATACAGTGCGCAGGATGGGCATAGACCCCTCAAGGATTAAACCCACAAAGACGACCTTCAAAGGCGTCATACCAGGTGTAGAGGCTAATTGTACAGGCTCAGTCACACTTGAAGTGGTCTTCGGATCCCCGGATAACTTTCGAAGCGAGGAGTTAATCTTCGACATAGTTCCGTTCCGCAGCAGCTATCATGCTCTGCTCGGACGGACCGCGTTTGCAAAGTTCAACGCGGTGCCGCACTACGCATACCTCAAGCTCAAGATGCCAGGCCCTTGAGGAGTCATCACGGTCAACAGAAACACTGAACGCTCACTCCGAACGGAGGAACACACAGCGGCTCTCGCGGCAGAAGTACAGAGCAGCCTCTTAAGGCAATTCTCGAGTCCGGCCGTTAAGCAACCGGACACGGCTAAACACGCCCAGAGTAACCTACAACAAGACCACCTGGCACGTTCTGAGCACGTGTAGCAATGCAGCCCCAACCCCAGCCCTTGCAAAATTGCAAGACTGGTCCTTCGCGTACATCATTACGCTCTGGAGATACCATGGGCATAGGGGGAGGGGCACGACCACAACAGGCCCAGAGTGCGGCTCAACCACACCAGGGGCTCCCAAGTGTGTCATTCTATTTCTTTTTTCTTTTTTCTTACCCACAGGACTCCGTTCACCAGAGGCCCTGTCCGGCAGTAGACCTGCCGAACTCACGATGCAACAGCCAGGGAAGGAGAAAGACTACGACGAGTATCCAGGTGGTCTCCATTACGAGCATTAAATCTGTTTTATACACCATTCCGCAGCCTACCCCTGGAGGGGGACATGTTTAATAGTCCCATCCCTTGCTTACTGCACTATTTGTATCGTTCTGCATTCATGACAGTATCTCTTGAATAAACAATGCACCGCTTTTTGCCTATAATTGCATTTCTTTCTTACACATATGTTCATTTATGACATGTTGCATCCGTACACTTTGGTACGGTTAAATACACCAGGGGCTTAAGTTCCCCACATTATGGTGTGATAAGTCCGAACACTTTCACAAGTGCGGCACCCCGAACTTATAGCATTATATGCATCGGCTCCGAATCATGTCTTGGGTCAATAGTTGGGTTTGCCCAGCTCCCATGTTTTGGTACCTTACGTTCCGTTGTATCGACTAAGGTAGCACTGGGAGAACCACTATGATTGCGCCCCAGTTGAGCTGGGCGAGCGCCTCAGTGGAGAAAGCTAAAACTGACCGTCATGATGAGGTGAGAGCCGGTCGCTGTTCGAGAGGTTTTTTCGAGTCCCTAAAGACTTATGCCGCTTAGAGTGAGGAACCCGCTTTGTCCGGCCTAGGCGTGGATAGCGCCCCGAATTCGGTCTTCCGAACACTAGGGGCTTCGCCGAAATTTGAAATTATAGAATTCTATGGCTAAGTGAGAGTGTTCAAGCACTATAAGTCCGGTTGCCTCGTTCGTTGTGTTGAGCGCCTCCCTAGATGGACCCAAAAATGGGAACAAGAGCGCTCAAGTTTATCCCGAACACCCCAGCACTCGTGGCATGGGGGCTGAAGCCGACGACTTGCCATCTCTTAGATTTGATAAACGGCCGCACAGAAGGAAATATTTTAAATCAATAAGCGTTGCTTAGCGCATATGAACAAAGTTTTCAGCGCACAGGATAACAAAATGCAAGTCTACTCAAATATTACATCTTTGGAGCACTCACCCGCAATCATGCGGGCACCCTTCAGGACTCTCTTATAATACATCTCGGGCGTGCGATACTCCTTGCCCGTCGGTGGCGCGTCCGTCACAAGCTTCTCAGCGTCCATCCTGCCCCAGTGCACCTTTGCACGGGCAAGGGCCCGACGGGCACCTTCAATGCAGGCGGAGTGCTTGACGACTTCAACCCAGGGACACGCATCCACCAGCCGCCGCACCAGGCCGAAGTAGCTCCTAGGCATGGCCTCCTTGGGCCACAGCTGAACTATGAGGCCCTTCATGGCCTGTTCGGCCACCTTGTGGAGCTCGACCAGCTGCTTCAGCATGCTTGCTTTGCATGAAGAATGCCTTACCCGCCGCTATTTTCTTCAAATCCTCGATTTCCTAGAGGGCCTTGTGGGCATCGGCCTTAGCGGCTTTGGCACTCTCAAGAGCCGATGCAAGCTCGGACTCTCGAGTCTTCGAGTCACGCTCCAAACTCTCATGCTTTTCCACGAGAGCCTGGAGCTCTTGCTGTACCTCCGCCACCCGCGCTTCCTGCTTCTCTCGCTCGGCCCGTTCCGCGGCCGCATTGCGTTCAGCCACGGACACCACCTCCTTCAGGGTCGCCACCTCGTTCGTGGCCCTTGTAGTACCCACGTTATCCTTGTTATTTCTCTTGCAACCAAATCCTTTTCTGTAAGGTACAACTTTAATACGGTGTTACTCACCTTCCTTGTCCTCGAGCTGCTTCTTGGCACGACCGAGCTCACTCTTGGACTACTCGAGGCTCTGCTTCAAGGTATTGACCTCCGCAGTCAGTGCGGCAGAGGTCAGCAGCGCAGCCTGCAATCCTATATTGACACATTTTTTCAGACTCCTGCGTATATCTTTTTAGATCCTCAGTCCGGCTTTTGTTTCCGAACACCGAACCGAGCATCAGGGGCTACTGTCTATGCGGTATTATATTACATATCTTAAAATTCTTACCTCAAAGCCTGTTAGAAGGCTGCTGCAGGCTTCGGTCAGCCCGCTCTTGGCGAGCTGAACCTTCTGAATCACCGCACTCATGACAGTGTGGTGTTCTTCTTTGATGGAAGCGCCGTTGAGCGCCTCCACCAAGTTATCCGGCGCCTCCGGTTGGACGGAGGCCGCTGGTGGCACAGTCTTTCCCTTCTTATGAAGGGGCCGCCCGCCGGACTCCGGAACCACTGCAGGTTCCGGTGCGGAGTCCGGTGCAAAGTTTGGGAGTTTGCCCTGCGGCACCTCCGGAGCCTCCTCCTCCTGGTGGGTCCCCTCCTGGGATCCCACCTCAGCGTCATCAGCGTCACGGGGGGTGGAGGCGGTCGGAAGGGAATCCATATCCGACGTGCCCAAGGACCCGCTCGACGAAGCGGGAAGATCGTCCTTGGGCGGACTACAGGGTTGTATGCGGCATTAGAAAGACACCATGTGACAAAAAGAAAAATTGTAAATCATCTAGGAGTCCGGATACTTAAAATCTCGCCAGGGGCTTGGCCCTTGAGGGCCACTCCTCGTCGCAGTCGCCGACGTTGGCGGAACAGTCCGGGGGAAGGGTCCTTCCCTTCTTGGACCCTTCGGCCTCCCTCGTTGGGGAGACCTTCCTCTTCTTCTCTCCCCCCGCTGGGGGAGAGGCCTCTTTCTTCTCCTCCTCGT
The DNA here is from genome assembly GCA_963921465.1 of Triticum timopheevii. Classification (NCBI taxonomy): domain Eukaryota; kingdom Viridiplantae; phylum Streptophyta; class Magnoliopsida; order Poales; family Poaceae; genus Triticum; species Triticum timopheevii. The sequence continues at coordinate 250,678,303 of OY997262.1, read as the reverse complement.
CCTTGTGGGAGGAGTCCGCCTTGGAGCCATCGAACGATGAGTCCGATACCACCTGACGCCGGGAACTCCTTCGGGTTCCCGTGGCCTTCTTCTTGGCCTTCTTCTCCAGCACCACGTAAAGTGCCGGGACCAGCAGCCCTGTCAAACAGGCATCTGCTGGGTCCTCTGGAAGGGGAGCTGGACAGTTAACCTGTCCGGACGTCTTCTGCCAGGCCTGTTAAAGGTATTGGGAGTTTAGATCCCGCATAGAGTCAAACTATGAAAAGCAAGTGTCCCATAAAGGATAACATAGCTTACCTTGCCAGCCGGACGCTGTGTGCTGAATCCGCGATCTTCGGTAGCGGATGTGGGAGCTTCAGCGCCCTTGAACAGCACCCTCCAGGCAGCTTCGTACATAGTGTCGAAGAGCCCGCTCAAAGTCCGGTGCTGTGTCAGATCAAACTCCCACAAATTGAAGTCCCGTTGCTGGCAGGGAGAATCTGGCGGACGAGCATGACCTGGATCACATTGACAAGCTTGAGCTTCTTGTTCACCAGGGTCTGGAGACAGGACTGGAGTCCGGTCAGCTCTTCTGAACTACCCCATAGCAAGCCCTTCTCTTTCCAGGAGGTGAGCTGCATGGGGATGCCAGATCTGAATTCGGGGGCTGCTGCCCATTTAGGGTCACGCTACTCGGTGATGTAGAACCACCCCGATTGCCATCCTTTGATGGATTCCACGAAGGCACCCTCGAGCCAAGTGACGTTGGGCATTTTGCCCACCATGGCGCCTCCGCACTCCGCTTGGCTGCCCTTCACAACCTTCGGCTTGACATTGAAGGTCTTTAGTCACAAGCCGAAGTGGGGCTGGATGCAGAGGAAGGCCTCACGCACGACGATAAATGCCAAGATATTGAGGATGAAATTTGGGGCCAGATCGTGGAAATCTTGGCCGTAGTAGAACATGAGCCCCCAGACGAAGGGGTGGAGTGGGAAGCCCAGTCCGCGGAGGAAATGGGGAAGGAATACCACCCTCTCATGGGGCCTGGGGGTGGGGATGAGCTGCCCCTCGTTGGGCAGCCGATGCGCGATGTCGCTGGACAGATATCCGGTGCTGCGCAGCTTCTCGATGTGCCCCTCCGTAACGGAGGAGGCCATCCACTTGCCTCCCGCTCCGGACATGGCTGGAGAAGGTCGAGGTGAGATGTGCGGACTTGGGCGCTGGAGCTCGAGTGCGCGGAGATGGATAAGCAAAGGAGGAAGAAGGCGTAGGTAAAAAAGGTGGATCCTTATCCTCTTATATATGGGCGGATGAAACTATGCGTCCCTACTGGCCTGGTAAAACTCGTTTATCTCCCAAGCGCCGCAATCAATGGCGCGGTTGGGTTACCCACGTCCGTATTGATGGGAATCCCGGAATAATGGGAACACGATCTCTGCTTCGACAAGACGTGCCAAGGAAACTGCTTCGCTAAACGCGCTGAGGTGGTATAATAAAAATGGTTTGAGTAAAAGCTTGGTTGTGGTGTGACGTCATGCCATCAAATACGTCAGTAGATTGAAACTTGTGTAAATATGATTCTCTCTACGGTGGTATGTGGAATTTATTTTAAAGAGCCGGACAATATCCTGGTGTTCACAATCTTCTATGAATTATTCGGAGGAGGAACCCGCCTTGCAATGCCGAAGACAATATGCGCGCCAGACTCGTCGTCATTGAAGCCTGGTTTAGGGGCTACTGAGGGAGTCCTAGACTAGGGGGTGTCCGGATAGCTGAACTATCATTATCGGCCGGACTCCAAGACTATGAAGATACAAGATTGAAGACTTCGTCCCGTGTCCGGATGGGACTTTCCTTGGCGTGGAAGGCAAGCTTGGCGATACAGATATGTAGATCCCCTACCATTGTAACCAACTCTGTGTAACCCTAGCCCTCTCCGGTGTCTATATAAACCGGAGGGTTTTAGTCCGTAGGACACAACAACAACCATACCATAGACTAGCTTCTAGGGTTTAGCCTCCTTGATCTCGTGGTAGATCCACTCTTGTACTACCCATATCATCAATATCAATCAAGAAGGAGTAGGGTTTTACCTCCATCGAGAGGGCCCGAACCTGGGTAAAAACATCGTGTCCCTTGTCTCATGTTACCATCCGCCTAGACGCACAGTTCGGGACCCCCTACCCGAGATCCGCCGGTTTTGACACCGACACTCCCCCAACCACCAACAAGCATCAATCCATGGCTTGCTCGAAACAACGAGTGCCTCCAACATACAACAGTGATGACCCACAAGTATAGGGGATCTATCATAGTCCTTTCGATAAGTAAGAGTGTCGAACCCAACGAGGAGCAGAAGGAAATGATAAGCGGTTTTCAGCAAGGTATTCTCTGCAAGTACTGAAATAAGTGGTAACAGATAGTTTTCTGATAAGATAAATTGTAACGAGCAACAAGTAACAAAAGTAAATAAAGTGCAGCAAGGTGGCCCAATCCTTTTTGTAGGAAAGGACAAGCCTGGACAAACTCTTATAATAGAAATAGCGCTCCCGAGGACACATGGGAATATCGTCAAGCTAGTTTTCATCACGCTCACATGATTCGCGTTCTGTACTTCGATAATTTGATATGTGGGTGGACCGGTGCTTGGGTGTTATTCTTACTTGAACAAGCATCCCACTTATGATTAACCTCTATTGCAAGCATCCGCAACTACAACAAAAGTATTAAGGTAAACCTAACCATAGCATGAAACATATGGATCCAAATCAGCCCCTTACGAAGCAACGCATAAACTAGGGTTTAAGCTTCTGTCACTCTAGCAACCCATCATCTACTTATTACTTCCCAATGCCTTCCTCTAGGCCCAAATAATGGTGAAGTGTTATGTAGTCGAAGTTCACATAACACCACTAGAGGTTAGACAACATACATCTCATCAAAATATCGAATGAATACCAAATTCACATGACTACTAATAGCAAGACTTCTCCCTTGTCCTCAGGAACAAACGTAATTACTCACAAAGCATATTCATGTTCATAATCAGAGGGGTAATAATATGCATAAAGGATCTGAACATATGATCTTCCACCAAATAAACCAACTAGCATAAACTACAAGGAGTAATCAACACTACTAGCAACCTACTAGCACCAATCCCGGACTTGGAGACAAGAATTGGATACAAGAGATGAACTAGGGTTTGGAGATGAGATGGTGGTGGTGAAGATGTTGATGGAGATTGCCCTCTCCCGATGAGAGGAGCGTTGGTGATGACGATGGTGATGATTTCACGCTCCCGGAGGGAAGTGTCCCCGGCAGAACAGCTCTGCCGGAGCCCTAGATTGGTTCCACCAAGGTTCCGCCTCGTGGCGGCGGAGTCTCGTCCCGAAAGGTTGCCTTCTATTTTTTTCTCATCGAAAGACTTCATATAGGAGAAGGTGGGCGTCGGAGAGCCACCAGGGGGCCCACGAGGTAGGGGGCGCGCCCCAGGGGGGGGGGGGGGCGCCCCCCACCCTCGTGAGTAGGGTGTTGGGCCCTATCGGTGTCAAAACCGGCGGATCTCGGGTAGGGGGTCCCGAACTGTGCGTCTAGGCGGATGGTAACAGGAGACAAGGGACACGATGTTTTTACCCAGGTTCGGGCCCTCTCGATGGAGGTAAAACCCTACTCCTGCTTGATTGATGTTGATGATATGGGTAGTACAAGAGTGGATCTACCACGAGATCAAGGAGGCGAAACCCTAGAAGCTAGCCTATGGTATGATTGTTGTTGTCCTACGGACTAAAACCCTCCGGTTTATATAGACACCGGAGAGGGCTAGGTTTACACAGAGTCGGTTACAATGGTAGGAGATCTACATATCCGTATCGCCAAGCTTGCCTTCCACGCCAAGGAAAGTCCCATCCGGACACGGGACGAAGTCTTCAATCTTGTATCTTCATAGTCTTGGAGTCCGACCGATGATGATAGTTCGGCTATCCGGACACCGCCTAGTCCGGGACTCCCTCAGTAGCCTTTGAACCAGGCTTCAATGATGACGAGTCCGGCGCGCATATTGTCTTCAGCATTGCAAGGCGGGTTCCTCCTCCGAATAATTCATAGAAGATTGTGAACACCAGGATAGTGTCCGGCTCCGTAAAATAAATTCCACATACCACCGTAGAGAGAATAATATTTACACAAGTTTCAATCTGCTGATGTATTTGATGGCATGACGTCACACTACAACCAAGCTTTTACTCGAATCGTTTTTATTATACCACCTTAGCGCGTTTAGCGAAGCGGTTTCCTTGGCACGTCTTGTCGAAGCAGAGATCGTGTTCCCCTTATTTCGGGGTTCCCATCAATACGGACGTGGGTAACCCAACCGCGCCTTTGATTGCGGCGCTTGGCAGATAAGCGAGTTTTACCAGGCCAGTAGGGACGCATAGTTTTATCCGCCCATATATAAGAGGATAAGGATCCACCTTTTTTTACCTACGCCTTCTTCCTCCTTTGCTTATTCATCTCCGCGCACTCGAGCTCCAGCGCCCAAGTCCGCACATCTCACCTCGACCTTCTCCAGCCATGTCCGGAACGGGAGGCAAGTGGATGGCCTCCTCCGTTACAGAGGGGCACATCGAGAAGCTGCACAACGCCGGATATCTGTCCAGTCACATCGCGCATCGGCTGCCCAACGAGGGGCAGCTCATCCCCACCCCGAGGCCCCATGAGAGGGTGGTATTCCTTCCCCATTTTCTCCGCGGACTGGGCTTCCCACTCCACGCCTTCGTCCGGGGGCTCATGTTCTACTACGGCCTGGATTTCCATGATCTGGCCCCAAATTTCATCCTCAATATCTCGGCGTTTATCGTCGTGTGTGAGGCCTTCCTCTGCATCCAGCCCCACTTCGGCTTGTGGCTAAAGACCTTCAATGTCAAGCCGAAGGCTGTGAAGGGCAGCCAAGCGGAGTGCGGAGGCGCCATGGTGGGAAAAATGCCCAACGTCACTTGGCTTGAGGGTGCCTTCGTGGAATCCATCAAAGGGTGGCAATCGGAGTGGTTCTACATCACCGAGCCGCGTAATGGGCAGCGGCCCCCGAATTCAGATCTGACATCCCCATGCAGCTTACCTCCTGGAAAGAGAAGGGCTTGCTATGGGGTAGTTTGGAAGAGCTAACCGGACTCCAGTCCTGTCTCCAGACCCTGGTGAACAAGAAGCTCAAGCTTGTCAATGTGATCCAGGTCATGCTCGTCCGCCGGATTCTCCCCTGCCAGCAACGGGACTTCAATTTGTGGGAGTTTGATCCGGCACAGCACCGGACTTTGAGCGGGCTCTTCGACACTACGAACGAAGATGCCTGGAGGGTGCTGTTCAAGGGCGCCAAAGCTCCGCATCCGCTACCGAAGATCGCGGATTCAGCATGCAGCGTCCGGCTGGCGAGGTAAGCTATGTTAACCTTTTTGGGACACTTGATTTTCATAGTTTGACTCTATGCGGGATCTAAACTCCCAATACCTTTAACAGGCCTGGCAGAAGACGTCCGGATAGGTTAACTGTCCGGCTCCCCTTCCAAAGGACCCAGCGGATGCCCGTTTGACAGGGCTGCTGGTCCCGGCACTTTATGTGGTGCCGGAGAAGAAGGCCAAGAAGAAGGCCACGGGAACCCGAAGGAGTTCCCGGCGTCAGGTGGTATCAGACTCATCGTCCGATGACTCCGAGGCGGACTCCTCCCAAGAGGACGAGGAGGAGAAGAAAGAGGCCTCTCCCCCAGCAGGGAGAGAGAAGAAGAGGAAGGCCTCCCCAACGAGGGAGGCCGAAGGGTCCAAGAAGGGAAGGACCCTTCCCCAGGACTGTTCCGCCAACGTCGGTGATGGCGACAAGGAGTGGCCCTCAAGGGCCAAGCCCCTGGCAAGATCGTAAGTATCCGGACTCCTAGATGATTTACAATTTTTCTTTTTGTCACATAGTGTCTTTCTAATGCCGCATACAACCCTGTAGTCCGCCCAAGGACGATCTTCCCGCTTCGTCGAGCGGGTCCTTGGGCACGTCGGATATGGATTCCATTCTGACCGCCTCCACCCCCCGTGACGCTGACGACGCCGAGGTGGGATCCCAGGAGGGGACCCACCAGGAGGAGGAGGCTCCGGAGGTGCCCCAGGGCAACCTCCCAGACTTTGCACCGGACTCCGCATCGGAACCTGCAGTGGTTCCGGAGTCCGGCGGGCGGCCCCTTCGTAAGAAGGGCAAGACTGTGACACCGGCGGCCTCCGTCCAACCGGAGGCGCCGGATAACTTGCTGGAGGCGCTCAACGGCGCTTCCATCAAAGAAGAACACCGCACTGTCATGAGTGCGGTGATTCAGAAGGTTCGGCTCGCCAAGAGCGGGCTGACCGAAGCCTGCAGCAGCCTTCTAACAGGCTTTGAGGTAAGAATTTTAAGATATGTAATATAATACCGCATAGACAGTAGCCCCTGATGCTCGGTTCGGTGTTCGGAAAGAAAAGCCGGACTGAGGATCTAAAAAGATATACGCAGGAGTCTGAAAAAATGTGTCAATATGGGATTGCAGGCTGCGCTGCTGATCTCTGCCGCACTGACTGCGGAGGTCAATACCTTGAAGCAGAGCCTCGAGCGGTCCGAGAGCGAGCTCGGCCGTGCCAAGAAGCAGCTCGAGGACAAGGAAGGTGAGTAACACCGTATTAAAGTTGTACCTTACAGAAAAGGATTTGGTTGCAAGAGAAATAACAAGGATAACGTGGGTACTACAGGGGCCACGAACGAGGTGGCGACCCTGAAGGAGGCGGTGTCCATGGCTGAACGCAATGCGGCCGCGGAACGGGCCGAGCGAGAGAAGCAGGAGGCGCGGGTGGCGGAGGTACAGCAATTGCTCCAGGCTCTCGTGGAAAAGCACAAGAGTTTGGAGCGTGACTCGAAGACTCGAGAGTCCGAGCTTGCGTCGGCTCTTGAGAGTGCCAAAGCTGCCAAGACCGATGCTCACAAGGCCCTCCAGGAAATCGAGGATTTGAAGAAAATAGCAGCGGGTAAGGCATTCTTCATGCAAAGCAAGCACGTTAAAGTGAATTACCTGTTACTTACCCGGATTCGGAGCTCTCCAGGAACGTTCGCAGATCAGCCCCGCAACATGTCCGATGCTGCCGCTTTCTATAGAGCCGAGGAGGGGAGCTCGACAGAGAAGGTGTTCTGGTCTCAGTATGTTGAGGCCGGACATCCGGTGCCACTTAGCGACCAGCTGAAGCAGCTGGTCGAGCTCCACAAGGTGGCCGAACAGGCCATGAAGGGCCTCATAGTTCGGCTGTGGCCCAAGGAGGCCATGCTTGGGAGCTACTTCGGCCTGGTGCGGCGGCTGGTGGATGCGTGTCCCTGGGTTGAAGTCGTCAAGCACTCCGCCTGCATTGAAGGTGCCCGTCGGGCCCTTGCCCGTGCAAAGGTGCACTGGGGCAGGATGGACGCTGAGAAGCTTGTGACGGACGCGCCACCGACGGGCAAGGAGTATCGCACGCCCGAGATGTATTATAAGAGTGTCCTGAAGGGTGCCCGCATGATTGCGGGTGAGTGCTCCAAAGATGTAATATTTGAGTAGACTCGCATTTTGTTATCCTGTGCGCTGAAAACTTTGTTCATATGCGCTAAGCAACGCTTATTGATTTAAAATATTACCTTCTGTGCGGCCGTTTATCAAATCTGAGAGATGGCAAGTCGTCGGCTTCAGCCCCCATGCCACGAGTGCTGGGGTGTTCGGGATAAACTTGAGCGCTCTTGTTCCCATTTTTGGGTCCATCTAGGGAGGCGCTCAACACAACGAACGAGGCAACCGGACTTATAGTGCTTGAACACTCTCACTTAGCCATCGAATTCAATAAATTTAAATTTTGGCGAAGCCCCTAGTGTTTGGAAGACCGAATTCGGGGCGCTATCCATGCCTGGGCCGGACAAAGCCGGTTCCTCGCTCTAAGCGGCATAAGTCTTTAGGGACTCAAAAAAACCTCTCGAACAGTGACTGGCTCTGCCTCATCATGATGGTCAGTTTTAGCTTTCTCCACTGAGGCGCTCGCCCAGCTCAACTGGGGTGCAATCGCAGTGGTTCTCCCAGTGCTACCTTAGCCGATACAACGGAACGTAAGGTACCAAAACATGGGAGCCGGGCAAACCCAACTATTGACCCAAGACATGATTCGGAGCCGATGCATATAATGCTATAAGTTCGGGGTGCCGCACTTGTGAAAGTGTTCGGACTTATCACACCATAATGTGGGGAACTTAAGCCCCTGGTGTATTTAACCGTACCAAAGTGTACGGATGCAACATGTCATAAATGAACATATGTGTAAGAAAGAAATGCAATTATAGGGAAAAAGCGGTGCATTGTTTATTCAAGAGATACTGTCATGAATGCAGAACGATACAAATAGTGCGGTAAGCAAGGGATGGGACTATTAAACATGTCCCCCTCTAGGGGTAGGCTGCGGAATGGTGTATAAAACAGATTTAATGCTCGTAATGGAGACCACCTGGATACTCGTCGTAGCCTTTCTCCTTCCCTGGCTGTTGCATCGTGAGTTCGGCAGGTCTACTGCCGGACAGGGCCTCTAGTGAACGGAGTCCTATGGGTAAGAAAAAAGAAAAAGGAAATAGAATGACACACTTGGGAGCCCCTGGTGTGGTTGAGCCGCACTCTGGGCCTGTTGTGGTCGTGCCCCTCCCCCTATGCCCATTGTATCTCCAGAGCATAATGATGTACGCGAAGGACCAGTCTTGCAATTTTGCAAGGGCTGGGGTTGGGGCCGCATTGCTACGCATGCTCAGAACGTGCCAGGTGCTCTTGTTGTAGGTTACTCCGGGTGCGTTTAGCCGTGTCCGGTCGCTTAACGGCCGGACTCGAGAATTGCCTTAAGAGGCTGCTCTGTACTTCTGCCGTGAGAGCCGCTGTGTGTTCCTCCGTTAGGAGGGAGCGTTCAGTGTTTCCGTTGACCGTGATGACTCCTCGAGGGCCTGGCATCTTGAGCTTGAGGTATGCGTAGTGCGGCACCGCGTTGAACTTTGCAAACGCGGTCCGTCCGAGCAGAGCATGATAGCCGCTACGGAACGGAACTATGTCGAAGATTAAATCCTCGCTTCGGAAGTTATCCGGGGATCCGAAGACCACTTCAAGTGTGACTGAGCCTGTACAATTGGCCTCTACACCTGGTATGACGCCTTTGAAGGTCATCTTTGTGGGTTTAATCATTGAGGGGTCTATGCCCATCTTGCGAACTGTATCCTGATAAAGCAGGTTCAGGCTGCTGCCGTCGTCCATCAGGACTCTGGTGAGGTGAAATCCATCGACGATTGGGTCTAAAACCAATGCAGCGAATCCGCCATGGCGGATACTGGTGGGGTGGTCCCTTCGATCGAAAGTGATCGGGCAGGAGGACCATGGGTTGAACTTCGGGGCGACTGGCTCCATTGCGTATACGTCCCTGAGTGCACGCTTCCGCTCCCTCTTGGGTATATGGGTTGCGTATATCATGTTCACCGGCTGCACTTGTGGGGGGAAACCTTTCTGTCCTCTATTGTTCGGCGGCCGGGTCTCTTCCTCGTCATCGCTGTGCAGCCCCTTGTCATTGTTTTCGGCAATTAACTTGCATGCCTGCTTGAATACCCAACAATCCCTGTTGGTGTAATTAGCTGGCTTTTCGGGGGTGCCGTGTATATGGCAAGAGCGGTCGAGTATTCGGTCCAAATTGGACGGACCCGGAGTAGTTCTTTTGAATGGCTTTTTCCGCTGACCGGGTTTGGAGCCTCTGAATCCGGTGTTGACTGCCGTATCCTCAGTGTTATCGCCGTTAACGCGGCATTTGTTTTTGTTGCGACGCGACCTGCCATTGCGGTCCTTGGTATCCGGACTGCCAGAATTTTTGCTGAGGTTGTTACTGCAGGCTAGCCAGCTGTCCTCTCCCGCGCAGAAGCGGGTCATGAGTGATGTGAGGGCTGCCATGGATTTTGGCTTTTCCTGTCCTAGGTGCCGGGCAAGCCACTCGTCGCGGATGTTATGTTTGAAGGCTGCGAGGGCCTCTGCATCCGGACAGTCGACGATTTGATTTTTCTTTGTTAAGAACCGTGTCCAGAATTGTCTGGCCGATTCGTCTGACTGCTGAATTATGTGGCTTAGGTTGTCAGCGTCTAGTGGTCGCACATATGTGCCCTGAAAGTTGTCAAGGAATGCGGCTTCCAGGTCCTCCCAACACCCAATTGATTCTGCTGGCAAGCTGTTAAGCCAATGCCGAGCTGGTCCTTTAAGCTTGAGTGGGAGATATTTGATGGCGTGAAGATCGTCACCGCGGGCCATGTGGATATGAAGGAGATAGTCCTCGATCCAAACCGCGGGGTCCGTTGTGCCATCATAGGATTCAATATTCACGGGTTTGAACCCTTAGGGGATTTGATGATCCATTACTTCATCTGTGAAGCATAGTGGGTGTGCGGCGCCTCTGTATTGGGCTATATCACGACGTAGCTCAAACGAGCTTTGTCTACTGTGTTCGGCCCGGCCGGACTTGCTGTGTCCGGCGCGATGGTTGTCATCGCGTATCATGGGGCGCCCACACGATCCATAGATCGATCTTGATTGTCTTGCCTTATCCTCCAATATATCTCGCAAGTCCGGAGCGTTCCCCTGTGGCTTTGTGCTTTTCGAGCGATGCCGGGGTACGGTTTTAGTGTAGGGCCTAGAGGCCTCTCTGTCGCGGCCACGGGGTGGTCGGTCAGCCGTATTGTGCATTGGTGATGCAGGTTTATATGCCTCCTCCTCTAATCGGGGGAGTAGCTTGCGTTTGGGGTAACTTTTGGAGGGGTGTTCGAGTTCATGCTCTTCGGCTGCAAGGACTTCAGTCCATCTGTCGGCTAGCAGATCTTGATCAGCTCTAAGCTGTTGCTGCTTTTTCTTTAGGCTGTTTGCCGTGGCCATAAGTCTGCGTTTAAAACTCTCTTGTTCGACGGGATCCTCAGGCACGACGAATTCGTCGTCATCGAGGCTTGCCTCGTCTCCAGAGGGAGGCATGTAATTATCATCCTCTACCTCTTCGTCTGCCGCTCTCTCATGAGGGCTGGCTTCTTCGTCCTCCTGTGCTGAATCTTGCTGGAGGGGGTTGTCTTCGGCACTGTCTGGGGTGTTATTATCTCCGGTGCCAGAATCTCCATTCTTGCTATGGCGGGATTTAGAGCGGTGCCGCTGATGCCGATGCTTAGGCTGTTTCTTGGAGGGGTCTTCCTCCGCTGCTTCCTCGCCATTCCCATCCTTTGGGATGTCCACCATGTATATGTCATATGACGAGGTGGCCTTCCAGTGCCCCGTAGGCGCTGGTTCTTGGTCGTCTCCGGCATCGTCGTCCATACCGTCGATGTCTTCGGAGTCGTAGTCTAGCATGTCGGTTAGATCGTCGATAGTGGCTACAAAGTGGGTGGTGGGTGGGCTTTGAATTTCTTCGTCGTCCGCGTCCCAACCGTCCTGACCGCAGTTCGAGCAGGGCTCTCCTGATAACGAGAGATACTTTAGCGAATTCAGGATGTCGCTGAAAGGTGAGTGTTGAAAGATGTCCGCGGCGGTGAACTCCATGATCGGCGCCCAATCGGATTCGATTGGAGGGGGCGCGGGAGGTTCGGAGTCCGGCACCGAGGAGTCATGAGCCTCACAAGGGACAAGGTCGGTATTTCGCTCCATCGCCGTGGATGTAGCAGCCCCCGAGGCGGTGTTTAGCCACCCGTCCTCGATCTGCGCAGCCGGCTCCGAATTGAGGATCGGAGCGGACTCGTGTGCGGCCTCCAGGGCACTGTACGGCAGCAGAGCTAAGTCATGCCCATCGTGACAGTGCGGCGCGCTCGGCTGTGGCTCGAATCCATCGAAGATCAAGTCTCCGCGGATGTCAGCCGTGAAGTTCAGACTTCCAAATCTGACCTGATGGCCAGGGGCGTAGCTTTCAATCTGCTCCAGATGGCCAAGAGACTTGGCCCACAGTGCAAAGCCGCCGAATACGAAGATCTGTCCAGGGAGAAAAGTCTCACCCTGGACCGCGTTGTTGTTGATGATCGAAGGAGCCATCCAGCCTATCGGTGACGACACAGAGGAACTCTCAATGAAAGCACCAATGTTGGTGTCAAAACCGGTGGATCTCAGGTAGGGGGTCCCGAACTGTGCGTCTAGGCGGATGGTAACATGAGACAAGGGACACGATGTTTTTACCTAGGTTCGGGCCCTCTCGATGGAGGTAAAACCCTACTCCTGCTTGATTGATGTTGATGATATGGGTAGTACAAGAGTGGATCTACCACGAGATCAAGGATGCTAAACCCTAGAAGCTAGCCTATGGTATGATTGTTGTTGTCCTACGGACTAAAACCCTCTGGTTTATATAGACACCAGAGAGGGCTAGGGTTACACAGAGTCGGTTACAATGGTAGGAGATCTACATATCCGTACCGCCAAGCTTGCCTTCCACGCCAAGGAAAGTCCCATCCGGACACGGGACGAAGTCTTCAATCTTGTATATTCATAGTCTTGGAGTCCGACCGACGATGATAGTTCGGCTATCCGGATACCCCCTAGTCCGGGACTCCCTCAGGCCCCCTGGCCTTCATCTTTGGCGACGATTTTTCTTTATTTATTTTAAGACATTCCGTGGAGTTTCAGTACTTTTGGAGTTGTGCAGAATAGGCCTTCAATAGTTGCTCCTTTTCCAGCCCAGAATTCCAGCTGCCGGCATTCTCCCTCTTCATGTAAACCTTGTAAAATAAGAGAGAATAGCCATAAGTATTGTGACATAACGTGAAATAACAGCCCATAATGCAATAAATATAGATATAAAAGCATGATGCAAAATGGACGTATCAACTCCCCCAAGCTTAGTCCTTGCTTGTCCTCAAGCGAAAAGCCGATAACAATAAATATGTCCTCATGTTTAGAGGTAGAGGCGTCGATAAAAATAAAATACGGACATGAAGGCATCATGATTATTTCCATAGCAGCAACATATATAGATTTTGTCATATGATTACTTATGTTCAAGTGATGATCTTTTCACAAAGCAAAAGCATGAATTAGAAACCTTATTGAGCACCAACAATTTATAACCTCAGTCATTGAAGCAATTGCAATTTATCATAACATCGGAAAGAGTCTATGTTAGAGCTTAAAAGCAAGTCCACATACTCAACTATCACTTAGTCCTTCATAATTGCTAACACTCACGCAATACTTGTGGTTACGGATTTTTAGTCGGACACAGAGAAAGATAGGGGCTTATAGTTTGCCCCACAACCTTTTACCTCAAGGGTAATGTCAACAATAATAATTCATGCTCCCCTACATCAAATTATATATATATATATATATATATATATATATATATATATATATATATATATATATATCATGTTCTTTCCAACATGCTGAGCTTGCCAAAGGATAAAATGAAAAAGGAAAGGTGAAGATCACCGTGACTCTTGCATAAGGTAGAGGATAATAATAAAAGATAGGCCCTTCGCAGAGGGAAGCAGAGGTTGTCATGCACGTTTAGGGTTGATGCACAAAATCTTAATGCAAAAGAACGTCACTTTATATTGCCCCTTGTATGTGGACCTTTATTATGCAGTCCATCGCTTTTATTACGTCCACAACAAGTTCGTACAGAGCTTATTTTCTCCGCACTAATAAGTCATGCATATTTAGAGAGCAATTTTTATTGCTTGCACCGATGACAACTTACTTGAAGGATCTTACTCAATCCATAGGTAGATATGGTGGACTCTCATGGTAAAACTGGTTTAAGGGTATTTGGAAGCACAAGTAGTATTTCTACTTGGTGCTGAGAATTTGGCTAGCATGAGGGGGAAAGGCAAGCTCAACACGTTAGAGGATCCATGACAACATACTTTATCTCAAATGTAAGAAAACATAACTCATTATGTTGTCTTCCTTGTCCAACCTCAACTCTTTAGCATGTCATATTTTATTGAATGCTCCCAATCATAAAAGATGTCAATGATAATATATCTATATGTGAAACCTCTCTTTCCTTATTACTTCCTATTAATTGCAACGATGACCAAAGCTATATTTGCCAACTCCCAACAACTTTTAATCATCATACTCTTTCTATGTGAAGTCATTACTTTCAATAAGATCAACATGAACTCTTTGATTCTTTTTATTCTTTTTCTTCTATTCACCCAAGATCATGGCAAAATAATCAAGCCCTTGACTCAACACTAATCTTTATTATATAGCTCACAGACTCGATTACAAAGAAGGATCATAAAGCAAAACTCAAAACTAGATCATGCCATAACTTTATTCTACTAAATCGAGATACTACTAAAAGGATCGAACTAAGAAAAACGGTAACCCATGTGATTATTTCTCCTTCTTTGTTGTTGGTGTAATATTCTTGGCGATGATTCCCCTCAAGATACGGTTCTCCTCCTCAAGCTTATTGGCTTGCTGCTTGAGGTCCATTATTTCCTTGCGAAGCTTTGCTGTAACGGCTAAAGCTCCTTGCACCCAAGGGTGTTGCATAGCTGCGGGAGAACAAGAGACACTCCTCCTCATATTTTCATAGGAAATAAATCTAACATTGGAAGGGATAACGGAGTTTGGAATAGCTGAGCTCTGTAGTTCCCCCATCGTAAACCCAGCTCGGAGGTGAGAGGTGACTTCTTGATCTTCCATGGCATCTACTCTCATCAGGTCAGCCTCCATCTCTCCTCCGTTGCTGGCCCAAAGTGGTCAGCGTCGCTGTTTGCCCTTGGTTCCAGTGCCGGGTTAGATACCCGACTCTCCCCGACTGACTAAGTCATCTTGCTCTAATCTGCAGCAGCAACAACTCAAAACAAAAACAGAGGATATTTGCGTGATACGAGAGTCAAAACCTTCGGGAGAATATATAATGAATTTTTACCGACCACAATACGTATCGTGTAAGGAAACGGAGTCCGGAGGGCACACGAGGTGCTCACGAGGTAGTGGGGCGCGCCCTCCACCCTCGTGGAGGCCTCGTGTCCTCCCCGGACTGCTACTTATTTTTCTATTTTTCTAAATATTCCAAAACGGAGAAATATCGCCTTAAAAATTGTTTTGGAGTTGGTTTACTTACCGTACCACATACCTATTCCTTTTCAAAGTCCGGAACGGTCTGGAAAGTGTCCCTTATGTATTCCTCCGTGGTTACGGTTTCAATAATATTAGTTTCAACATTTATAGGATTACCTGAGATATAGTGTTTGATCCTTTCACCGTTTACCACCTTCGGATTTGTGCCTTCGAAGTTGTTGATTTTTATGGCATCAGAACGATAGACCTCCTCGATAACGTAGGGACCTTCCCATTTAGAGAGAAGTTTTCCTGCAAAAAATCTTAAACGAGAGTTGTATAGCAATACATAATCACCTACATTAAACTCACGCTTTTGTATCCTTTTGTCATGCCATCTTTTAACTTTTTCTTTAAACAACTTGGCATTTTCATAAGCTTGGGTTCTCCATTCATCAAGCGAGCTAATATCAAATAACCTCTTCTCACCGGCAAGTTTGAAATCATAGTTGAGCTCTTTAATAGCCCAATATGCCTTATGTTCTAGTTCGAGAGGTAAGTGACATGCTTTTCCATAAACCATCTTATATGGATACATACCCATAGGATTCTTATATGCAGTTCTATAGGCCCATAATGCGTCATTCAGTTTCTTTGACCAATTCTTTCTAGACCTATTGACAGTATTTTGCAAAATTAATTTGAGCTCTCTATTGCTCAATTCTACTTGACCACTAGACTGCGGGTGATAAGGAGATGCAATTCTATGATTAACGTCATATTTAGCAAGCATCTTATGGAAAGCCCCATGAATAAAATGTGAACCACCATCAGTCATTAAATATCTAGGGACTCCAAACCTCGGAAAAATAACTTCCTTAAGCATTTTAATAGAGGTGTTATGATCAACACTACTAGTTGGAATAGCTTCTACCCACTTAGTAACGTAATCAACATCAACTAAAATATGTGTATATCCATTAGCGGCAGGAAAAGGTCCCATATAATCAAAGCCCTAAACATCAAATGGTTCAATAACAAGTGAATAATTCATAGGCATTTCTTGACGTCTACTAATATTACCAATTCTTTGACATTCATCGCAAGACAAAACAAACTTACGGGCATCCTTGAAGAGAGTAGGCCAATAAAAACTAGATTGCAATACCTTATGTGCAGTTCTATCTCCAGCGTGGTGTCCTCCATAAGCTTCGGAGTGACACTTGCGTAGGATCTGTTCCTGTTCATGCTCAGGTACACAACGTCTAATAACACCATCTACCCCTTCTTTATAAAGATGTGGGTCATCCCAAAAGTAATGTCGCAAATCATAGAAAAACTTTTTCTTTTGTTTGTATGTGAAGCTAGGTGGTATAAATTTAGCAACAATATAGTTAGCATAATCAGCATACCTTGGAGTGCTACGAGAAGTGCTTATGACATTTAATTGTTCATCAG
The DNA here is from genome assembly GCA_963921465.1 of Triticum timopheevii. Classification (NCBI taxonomy): domain Eukaryota; kingdom Viridiplantae; phylum Streptophyta; class Magnoliopsida; order Poales; family Poaceae; genus Triticum; species Triticum timopheevii. Next base: position 250,661,799 of record OY997262.1, on the reverse strand, counting down.
GAAAGCTATCATCAATAGGTAGTGGGTCATCAAGAACATTCTCTAACCTAGATAAGTTGTCTGCAATGGGGTTCTCAGCTCCTTTTCTATTAACAATATGCAAATCAAATTCTTGCAGCAAGAGAACCCATCTAATAAGTCTAGGTTTTGCATCTTTCTTTTCCATAAGATATTTAATAGCAGCATGATCAGTGCGAATAGTTACTTTAGAATCAACAATATAGGGTCTGAATTTATCACAAGCAAATACAACTGCTAAAAGTTCCTTTTCGGTAGTAGCATAATTTCTTTGAGCATTGTCTAGAGTCTTACTAGCATAATGGATAACATTTAATTTCTTATCAACTCTTTGCCCTAGAACAGCACCTACAGCATAATCACTAGCATCACACATAATTTAAAAGGGTAAATTCCAATCAGGTGGCTGAACAACAGGTGCAGAGACTAATGCTTTCTTAAGTATTTCAAATGCTTCTACACAATCATCATCAAAGACAAATGGTACATCTTTTTGTAGTAAATTAGTCAGAGGCCGAGAAATTTTTGAGAAGTCCTTAATGAACCTCCTATAAAATCTAGCGTGACCAAGGAAACTTCTTATACCTTTGATGTCCTTGGGACATGACATCTTTTCAATAGCATCAACCTTGGCTTTATCAACTTCAATACCTCTTTCAAAAACTTTGTGCCCCAAGACAATACCTTCATTAACCATAAAGTGGCACTTTTCCCAATTCAAGACAAGATTAGTTTCTTCACATCTCTGCAAAACTCGAGCAAGATTGCTCAAGCAATCATCAAAAGAGGAACCATAGACGGAAAAGTCGTCCATGAAATCCTCACAAATCTTTTCGCAAAAGTCAGAGAATATAGCCATCATGCATCTTTGAAAGGTAGCAGGTGCATTACATAAACCAAAAGGCATACGTCTATAAGCAACAGTACCAAAAGGGCATGTAAAAGTAGTCTTTGATTGATCTTTAGCCAGCACGGGTATTTGAGAGAAACCAGAATAACCATCTAGAAAACAATAATGTGTATGTTTGCATAATCTTTCTAACATTTGATCAATAAAAGGTAAGGGGTAATGATATTTCTTAGTAGCCTTATTTAATTTGCGGAAATCAATTACCATCCTATAACCTGTGATAATTCTTTGCGGAATCAATTCATCTTTATCACTAGGGACAACAGTAATACCTCCCTTCTTAGGGACACAATGGACAGGGCTTACCCACTGACTACCAGCAATGGGATAAATTATACCTGCCTCCAGGAGCTTGAGTATTTCTTTTCTTACCACTTCTTTCATTTTAGGATTCAAACATCATTGAGGATCACAAACTGGTTTGGCATCCGCTTCCAAATTTATTTTATGTTGACATAGAGTGGGACTGATGCCCTTAAGATCATCCAGAGTATATCCAATAGCGGCACGGTGCTTCTTCAGAGTTTTCAATAATCTTTCTTCTTCATGCTCTGAAAGGTTAGCACTAATAATGACAGGATATATTTTCTTTTCATCAAGATAAGCATATTTAAGATTATCAGGCAACAGTTTAAGCTGAAACACGGGATCACCCTTGGGTGGAGGAGGATCCCCTAGGATTTCAACAGGCAAATTGTGTTGCAGAATGGGTTCCTGTTTAAAGAATACTTCATCTATTTCCCTTCTTTCATTCATGAACATATCATTTTCATGGTCTAGCAAATAGTGTTCTAAAGGATCATTAGGAGGTACGGCAATAGAAGCAAGACCAATAATTTCATCCTTACTAGGCAATTCTTCCTCACGATGTTGTTTACTAAATTTAGAGAAATTAAATTCATGAACCATATCATCCAAGCCAATAGTAACAACATTCTTTTCGCAGTCTGTCTTAGCATTAACAGTATTCAAGAAGGGTCTACCAAATATAATGGGACAAAAGCTATCTTGTGGAGAACCAAGAACAAGAAAATCAGCAGGATATTTGGTTTTTCCACACAAGACTTCAACATCTCTAACAATTCCCATTGCAGATATAGTATCTCTATTGGCAAGTTTAATTGTAACATCAATATCTTCTAACTCAGCAGGTGCAATATCATGCATAATTTCTTTGTATAAGTCAATGTGTATAACACTAGCACTAGCACCCATATCACATAAGCCATGATAACAATGATCTCCTATTTTAACAGAAATAACAGGAACGCCTACCACAGGTCTATGTTTATCTCTAGCACAAGGTTTAGCAATTCTAGCAGTTTCACCACGGAATTGAATAACATGCCCATCAATATTATCAGACAAGAGATCTTTAAAAATAGCAATATTGGGTTCTACTTTGACTTTCTCAGGAGGTGTATAAGTTCTAATATTGCTTTTACGAACAACACTTGAAGCTTTAGCATGATCCTTCATTCTAACAGGGAAAGGTGGTTTCTCAACATAAGAAGTGGGAACAATATGATCATTATAAGTGACAGTCTTTTCTTCAACTTTAATAGGTGCAACTACTTTTACTTCTATGGGAGGATGATATTTAAACCACTTCTCCTTGGGGAGATCAACTTAAGTAGCAAAAGATTCACAGAAAGAAGCTACTATCTCAGAGTCAAGTCCATATTTAGTGCTAAACTTACGGAAAATATCGGTATCCATAAAGGATTTAACACAATCAAACTTAGGTGTCATACCTGACTCCTTACCTTCGTCGAGGTCCCAATCTTCAGAGTTGCATTTAATTCTATCCAATAAATTCCATCTAAATTCAATAGTCTTCATCATAAAAGAGCCAGCACAAGAAGTATCGAGCATGGTGCGATTGTTATCAGAAAGCCGGGCATAAAAACTTTGCACAATTACTTCTCTTGAGAGCTCATGATTGGGGCATGAATATAACATTGATTTAAGCCTCCCCCAAGCTTGAGCGGTGCTTTCTCCTTCGTGAGGCCAAAAATTATATATATAATTGCGATCACGATGAATAAGATGCATAGGGTAATACTTTTGATGAAATTCCAATTTCAACCTTTTATAGTTCCATGATCTCATATCATCACATAGCCTATACCATGTCAATGCATCTCCCTTCAAAGATAAAGGGAAGGCCTTCTTATTAACAACATCATCGGGTATACCTGCAAGCTTAAATAGTCCACAAACTTCATCCACATAGCGTAGATGTTCATCAGGATGCTTTGTTCCATCTCCTGTAAAAGTGTTAGCTAGCAGTTTTTCCATCATACCCGAAGGAATCTCAAAAGGAGTTTCATTTTCAATAGGTTCAGTAGGTTCAGTAGGTTGAGGAGCAACTCTTTGCTCTACTGGACGGGGTGAAGATACCCCAAACAAGCCCCTCAGACAATTACTTTCCATAGTAACAAGTGACAGAAAATTTCAGCACACTAAATAAGTTTTTCCTTAACAAATTCCACCTACCAAAGGCACTTCACTCCCCGGCAATGGCAACAGAAAAGAGTCTTGATGACCCACAAGTATAGGGGATCTATCGTAGTCCTTTCGATAAGTAAGAGTGTCGAACCCAACGAGGAGCAGAAGGAAATGATAAGTGGTTTGCAGCAAGGTATTCTCTGCAAGTACTGAAATAAGTGGTAACAGATAGTTTTCTGATAAGATAAATTGTAACGAGCAACAAGTAACAAAAGTAAATAAAGTGCAGCAAGGTGGCCCAATCCTTTCTGTAGCAAAGGACAAGCCTGGACAAACTCTTATAATAGGAAAAGCGCTCCCGAGGACACATGGGAATATCGTCAAGCTAGTTTTCATCACGCTCATATGATTCGCGTTCGGTACTTTGATAATTTGATATGTGGGTGGATCGTTGCTTGGGTGATGTTCTTACTTGAACAAGAATCCCATTTATGATTAACCTCTATTTCAAGCATCCGCAACTACAACAAAAGTATTAAGGTAAACCTAACCATAGCATGAAACATATGGATCCAAATCAGCCCCTTACGAAGCAACGCATAAACTAGGGTTTAAGCTTCTGTCACTCTAGCAACCCATCATCTACTTATTACTTCCCAATGCCTTCCTCTAGGCCCAATCATGGTGAAGTTTTATGTAGTCGACGTTCACATAACACCACTAGAGGTTAGACAACATACATCTCATCAAAATATCGAACGAATACCAAATTCACATGACTACTAATAGCAAGACTTCTCCATTGTCCTCAAGAACAAACGTAATTACTCACAAAGCATATTCATGTTCATAATTAGAGGGGTAATAATATGCATAAAGGATCTGAACATATGATCTTCCACCAAATAAACCAACTAGCATCAACTACAAGGAGTAATCAACACTACTAGCAACCTACTAGCACCAATCCCGGACTTGGAGACAAGAATTGGATACAAGAGATGAACTAGGGTTTGGAGATGAGATGGTGCTGGTGAAGATGTTGATGGATATTGCCCTCTCCCGATGAGAGGAGCGTTGGTGATGACGATGGTGATGATTTCCCCCTCCCGGAGAGAAGTGTCCCCGGCAGAACAGCTCTGCCGGAGCCCTAGATTGGTTCCGCCAAGGTTCCGCTGGCGGAGTCTCGTCCCGAAAGGTTGCCTTCTATTTTTTTCTCATCGAAAGACTTCATATAGGAGAAGATGGGCGTCGGAGAGCCACCAGGGGGCCCACAAGGTAGCGGGGCACGCCCCGGGGGGGCGTCCCCCACCCTCGTGAGTAGGGTGTGGGCCCCCTGGCCTTCATCTTTGGCGACGATTTTTCTTTATTTATTTTAAGACATTCTGCAGAACTTCAGGACTTTTGGAGTTGCGCAGAATAGGCCTTCAATATTTGCTCCTTTTCCAGCCCAGAATTCCAGCTGCCGGCATTCTCCCTCTTCATGTAAACCTTGTAAAATAAGAGAGAATAGCCATAAGTATTGTGACATAACGTGAAATAACAACCCATCATGCAATAAATATTGATATAAAAGCATGATGCAAAATGGACGTATCAAACAGCCCTGGGGGAGTTTTGTTTAATTATTTTGATTTGCTTTGATCTTTTTGGATCATGGGACTGGGCATCCCGGTTACCGGCCCTTTCTCGTGAATAAGGTGCGGAGTCCACTCCTCTTGAGAATAACCTGTTGGGGAACGTAGTAATTTCAAAAAAATTCCTACGCACACGCAAGATCATGGTGATGCAGAGCAACGAGAGGGGAGAGTGTTGTCCATGTACCCTTGTAGACCATAAGCAAAAGCATTAGAACAACGCGGTTGATGTAGTCGTACGTCTTCACGATCCGACCGATACAAGTACCGAATGTACGGCACCTCCGAGTTCAGCACACGTTCAGCTCGATGACGATCCCCGGACTACGATCCAGCAGGGTATCGAGGAAGAGTTCTGTCAGCACGAAGGCATGGGGACGGTGATGTGTTCTACCGACGCAGGGCTTCGCCTAAGCACCGCTACGATATGACCGAGGTGGAATATGGTGGAGGGGGGCACCGCACACGGCTAAGGAATGATCACGAAGATCAACTTGTGTGTTATGGGGTTGCCCCCCAGCCCCCGTATATAAAGGAGGGAGGGGGGAGGTGCGGCCGGCCACTAGGGGTGCGCCTGGAGGAGTCCTACTCCCACCGGGAGTAGGACTCCCCCTTCTTGCCTTATTGGAGAAGGAAGGGGGAAGGGAGAAAGAGGAAAGGGGGGCGCCGCCCCCCCTTCCTTGTCCTATTCAGACTAGTTGGGGAGGGGGCGCGCGGCTTGCCCTGGCCGGCCCTCCTCTTCTCCCTCAGGGCCCATGTAGGCCCATTAACCCCCCCGGGGGGCGGGGGGGGGGGGGGGGGGTTCCGGTAACCCCCCGGTACTTCGGTAAAATCCCGATTTCACCCAGAATGATTCCGATATCCGAATATTGGCTTCCAATATATCAATCTTTATGTCCCGACCATTTCGAGACTCCTCGTCATGTCCGTGATCACATCCGGGACTCCAAACAACCTTCGGTACATCAAAGACTATAAACTCATAATATAACTGTCATCGTAACGTTAAGCGTGCGGACCCTACGGGTTCGAGAACTATGTAAACATGACCTAGAACAGTTTCCGGGTAATAACCAATAGCGGAACCTGGATGCTCATATTGGCTCCTATATATTCTACGAAGATCTTTATCGGGCAAACCGCATAACAACATACGTTGTTCCCTTTGTTATCGGTATGTTACTTGCCCGATATTCGATCGTCGGTATCCAATACCTAGTTCAATCTCGTTACCGGCAAGTCTCTTTACTCGTTACGTAATGCATCATTCCGTAACTAACTCATTAGCTACATTGCTTGCAAGGCTTATAGTGATGTGCATTACCGAGAGGTCCCCGAGATACCTCTCCGACAATCGGAGTGACAAAACATAATCTCGAAATACGCCAACTCAACATGTACCTTTTGAGACACCTGTAGAGCTCCTTTATAATCACCCAGTTATGTTGTGACGTTTGGTAGCACACAAAGTGTTCCTCCGGTAAACGGGAGTTGCATAATCTCATAGTTGTAGGAACTTTGTATAAGTCATGAAGAAAGTAATAACAACATACTAAACAATCAAGTGCTAAGCTAACAGAATGGGTCAAGTCAATCACATCATTCTCCTAATGATGTGATCCCATTAATCAAATGACAACACATGTCTATGGCTAGGAAACATAACCATCTTTGATTAATGAGCTAGTCAAGTAGAGGCATAATAGTGACATTAAGTTTGTCTATGTATTCACACATGTAACATGTTTCCGTTTAATACAATTATAGCATGAATATTAAACATTTATCATGATATGAGGAAATAAATAATAACTTTATTATTGCCTCTAGGGCATATTTCCTTCAGTCTCCCACTTGCACTAGAGTCAATAATCTAGATTATACAGTAATGATTCTAATACCCATGGAGTCTTGGTGCTGATCATGTTTTGCTTGTGGAAGAGGCTTAGTCAACGGGTCTGCAACATTCAGATCCGTATGTATCTTGCAAATCTCTATGTCTCCCACCTGGACTTGGTCCCGGATGGAATTGAAGCGTCTCTTGATATGCTTGGTCCTCTTGTGAAATCTGGATTCCTTTGCCAAGGCAATTGCACCAGTATTGTCACACAAGGTCTTCATCGGTCCCGATGCACTAGGTATGACACCTAGATCAGAAATGAACTCCTTCATCCAGACTCCTTCATTTGCTGCTTCCAAAGCAGCTATGTACTCCGCTTCGCATGTAGATCCTGCAACGACGCTTTGTTTAGAACTGCACCAACTTACAGCTCCACCGTTCAATATAAACACGTATCCGGTTTGCGATTTAGAATCATCCGGACCAGTGTCAAAGCTTGCATCGATGTAACCATTTACGACTAGCTCTTTGTCACCTCCATAAACGAGAAATATATCCTTAGTCCTTTTCAGGTATTTTAGAATATTCTTTACCGTTGTCCAGTGATCCATTCCTGGATTACTTTAGTACCTCCCTGCTAAACTTATTGCTAAGCATACATCAGGTCTGGTACACAGCATTGCATACATGATAGAGCCTATGGCTGAAGCATAGGGAACATCTTTCATTTTCTCTCTATCTTCTGTTGTGGTCGGGCATTGAGTCTGACTCAACTTCACACCTTGTAATACAGGCAAGAACCCTTTCTTTGCCTGATCCATTTTGAACTTTTTCAAACCTTTATCAAGGTATGTGCTTTGTGAAAGTCCAATTAAGTGTCTTGATCTATCTCTATAGATCTTGATGCCCAATATATAAGCAGCTTCATCGAGGACTTTCATTGAAAAACTTTTATTCAAGTATCCCTTTATGCTATCCAGAAATTCTATATCATTTCCAATTAACAATATGTCATCTACATATAATATCAGAAATGCTACAGAGCTCCCACTCACTTTCTTGTAAATATAGGCTTCTCCAAAAGTCTGTATAAAACCATATGCTTTGATCACACTATCAAAGCATTTATTCCAACTCCGAGATGCTTGCACTAGTCCATAAATGGATCGCTGGAGCTTGCACACTTTGTTAGCACCTTTTGGATCAACAAAACCTTCCGGTTGCATCATATACAACTCTTCTTCCAGAAGTCCATTCAGGAATGTAGTTTTGACATCCATTTGCCAAATTTCATAATCATAAAATGCGGCAATCGCTAACATGGTTCGGACAGACTTAAGCATCGCTACGGGTGAGAAAGTCTCATCGTAGTCAACTCCTTGAACTTGTCGAAAACCTTTCGCAACAAGTCAAGCTTTGTAGACAGTTACATCACCATCAGCGTTAGTCTTCTTCTTGAAGATCCATTTATTTTCTATGGCTTGCCGATCATCGGGCAAGTCAACCAAAGTCCATACTTTGTTCTCATACATGGATCCCATCTCACATTTCATGGCCTCAAGCCATTTTGCGGAATCTGGGCTCATCATCGCTTCCTCATAGTTTGTAGGTTCGCCATGGTCAAGTAACATGACTTCCAGAATAGGATTACCGTACCACTCTGGTGCGGATCTTACTCTGGTAGACCTACGAGGTTCGGTAGTAACTTGATCTGAAGTGTCATGATCAATATCATTAGCTTCCTCACTGATTGGTATAGTTGTCACATGAACCGGTTCTTGTGATGAACTACTTTCCAATAAGGGAGCAGGTACAGTTACCTCATCAAGTTCTACTTTCCTCCCACTCACTTCTTTCGAGAGAAACTCCTTCTCTAGAAAGGATCCGAATTTAGCAACAAAAAACTTGCCCTCAGATCTGTGATAGAAGGTGTACCCAATAGTCTCTTTTGGGTATCCTATGAAGACACATTTCTCCGATTTGGGTTCGAGCTTATCTGGTTGAAGTTTCTTCACATAAGCATCGCAACCCCAAACTTTAAGAAACGACAACTTTGGTTTCTTGCCAAACCACAGTTCATAAGGCGTCATCTCAACGTATTTTGATGGTTCCCTATTTAACGTGAACGCAACCGTCTCTAAAGCATAACCCCAAAACGATAGCGGTAAATTGGTAAGAGACATCATAGATTGCACCATATCTAGTAAAGTACGATTATGATGTTCGGACACACCATTTCGTTGTGGTGTTCCGGGTGGCGTGAGTTGCGAAACTATTCTGCATTGCTTCAAATGTAAACCAAACTCGTAACTCAAATATTCTCCTCCACGATCAGATCGTAGAAATTTTATTTTCTTGTTACGATGATTTTCCACTTCTCTCTGAAATTCTTTGAACTTTTCAAATGTTTCAAACTTGTGTTTCATCAAGTAGATATACCCATATCTGCTCAAATCATCTGTGAAGGTGAGAAAATAACGATACCCGCCGCGAGCCTCAATATTCATTGGACCACATACATCAGTATGTATGATTTCCAACAAATCAGTTGCTCGCTCCATAGTTCCGGAGAACGGCGTTTTAGTCATCTTGCCCATGAGGCACGGTTCGCAAGTACCAAGTGATTCATAATCAAGTGATTCCAGAAGTCCATCAGTATGGAGTTTCTTCATGCGCTTTACACCGATATGACCCAAACGGCAGTGCCACAAATAAGTTGCACTATCATTATCAACTCTGCATTTTTTGGCTTCAACATTATGAATATGTGTTTCACTACTATCGACATTCAATAAAAATAGACCACTCTTCAAGGGTGCATGACCATAAAAGATATTACTCATATAAATAGAACAACCATTATTCTCTGATTTAAATGAATAACCGTCTCGCATCAAACAAGATCCGGATATAATGTTCATGCTTAACGCTGGCACCAAATAACAATTATTTAGGTCTAAAACTAATCCCGATGGTAGATGTAGAGGTAGCGTGCCGACCGCGATCACATCGACTTTGGAACCATTTCCCACGCGCATCGTCACCTCGTCCTTAGCCAATCTTCGCTTAATCCGTAGTTCCTGTTTTGAGTTGCAAATATTAGCAACAGAACCAGTATCAAATACCCAAGTGCTATTGCGAGTATTAGTAAGGTACACATCAATAACATGTATATCACATATACCTTTGTTCACTTTGCCATCCTTCTTATCTGCCAAATACTCGGGGCAGTTCTGCTTCCAGTGTCCAGTCTGCTTGCAGTAGAAGCACTCAGTCTCAGGCTTAGGTCCAGACTTGGGTTTCTTCTCTTGAGCAGCAACTTGCTTGCTGTTCTTCTTGAAGTTCCCCTTCTTCTTCCCTTTGCCCTTTTTCTTAAACTGGTGGTCTTATTGACCATCAACACTTGATGCTCCTTCTTGATTTCTACCTCCGCAGCTTTTAGCATTGCGAAGAGCTCGGGAATAGTCTTGTCCATCCCTTGCATATTATAGTTCATCATGAAGCTCTTGTAGCTTGGTGGCAGTGATTGAAGAATTCTGTCAATGACACTATCATCAGGAAGATTAACTCCCAGTTGAATCAAGTGATTATTATACCCAGACATTTTGAGTATATGTTCACTGACAGAACTATTCTCCTCCATCTTACAGCTATAGAACTTATTGGAGACTTCATATCTCTCAATCCGGGCATTTGCTTGAAATATTAACTTCAACTCCTGGAACATCTCATATGCTCCATGACGTTCAAAACGTCGTTGAAGACCCGGTTCCAAGCCGTAAAGCATGGCACACTGAACTATCGAGTAGTCGTCAGCTTTGCTCTGCCAGACGTTCTTAACATCGTCAGTTGCATCTGCAGCAGGCCTGGCACACAGCGGTACTTTCAGGACGTAATTCCTCTGTGCAACAATGAGGATAATCCTCAGGTTACGGACCCAGTCCGTGTAATTGCTACAATCATCTTTCAACTTAGCTTTCTCAAGGAATGCATTAAAATTCAACGGAACAACAACACGAGCCATCTATCTACAACAAACATAGACAAGCAAAAATACTATCAGGTACTAAGTTCATGATAAATTTAAGTTCAATTAATCATATTACTAAAGAACTCCCACTTAGACAGACATCTCTCTAGTCATCTAAGTGATCACGTGATCCAAATCAACTAAACCATGTCCGATCATCACATGAGATGGAGTAGTTTCAATGGTAAACATTACTATGTTGATCATATCTACTATATGATTCATGTTCGACCTTTCAGTCTCCGTGTTCTGAGGCCATATCTGTATATGCTAGGCTCATCAAGCTTAACCTCAGTATTCCGCGTGTGCAACTGTTTTGCACCCGTTGTATTTGAACGTAGAGCCTATCACACCCGATCATCGAGAACACTTCTTGATAATTTAGTGAGAGATCATCTTAAAATGCTACCGTCAATCAAAGCAAGATAAGATGCATAAAGGATAAACATCACATGCAATCAATATAAGTGATATGATATGGCCATCATCATCTTGTGCTTGTGATCTCCATCTCCGAAGCACCGTCGTGATCACCATCGTCACCGGCGCGACACCTTGATCTCCATCATAGCATTGTTGTCGTTACGCCATCTATTGCTTCTACGACTATCGCTACCGCTTTGTGATAAAGTAAAGCAATTACAGGGCGTTTGCATTTCATACAATAAAGCGACAACCATATGGCTCCTGCCAGTTGCCGATAACTTCGGTTACAAAACATGATCATCTCATAAAATAAAATATAGCATCACGTCTTGACCATATCACATCACAACATGCCCTGCAAAAACAAGTTAGACGTCCTCTACTTTGTTGTTGCAAATTTTACGTGGCTGCTACGGGCTGAGCAAGAACCGTTCTTACCTACGCATCAAAACCACAACGATAGTTCGTTAAGTTAGTGCTGTTTTAACCTTCGCAAGGACCGGGCGTAGCCACACTCGGTTTAACTAAAGTGAGAGAGACAGACACCCGCCAGTCACCTTTAAGCAATGAGTGCTCGTAACGGTGAAACCAGTCTCGCGTAAGCGTACGCGTAATGTCGGTCCAGGCCACTTCATCTCACAATACCGCTGAACCAAAGTATGACATGCCAGTAAGCAGTATGACTTGTATCGCCCACAACTCACTTGTGTTCTACTCGTGCATATGACATCTACGCATAAAACCTGGCTCGGATGCCACTATTGGGAACGTAGTAATTTCAAAAAAATTCCTACGCACACGCAAGATCATGGTGATGCATAGCAACGAGAGGGGAGAGTGTTGTCCATGTACCCTTGTAGACCGAAAGCGGAAACATTAGAACAACGCGGTTGATGTAGTCGTACGTCTTCACGATCCGACCGATCCAAGTACCGAATGTACGACACCTCCGAGTTCAGCACATGTTCAGCTCAATGATGATTCCTGGACTCCGATCCAGCAGGGTAACGGGGAAGAGTTCTGTCAGCACGACGGCGTGGTGACGGTGATGATGTTCTACCGACGCATGGCTTCGCCTAAGCACCACTACGATATGACCGAGGTGGAATATGGTGGAGGAGGGCACCGCATGATGGAAATATGCCCTAGAGGCAATAATAAAGTTATTATTTATTTCCTTATTTCATGATAAATGTTTATTATTCATGCTAGAATTGTATTAACCGGAAACATAATACATGTGTGAATATATAGACAAACAGAGTGTCACTAGTATGCCTCTACTTGACTAGCTTGTTAATCAAAGATGGTTATGTTTCCTAACCATGGACAAAGAGTTGTTATTTGATTAACGGGATCACATCATTGGTTGAATGATCTGAATGACATGACCCATTCCGTTAGCTTAGCACCCGATCGTTTAGTATGTTGCTATTGCTTTCTTCATGACTTATACATGTTCCTATGACTATGAGATTATGCAACTCCCGTTTACCGGAGGAACACTTTGTGTGCTACCAAACGTCACAACGTAACTGGGTGATTATAAAGGTGCTCTACAGGTGTCTCCGAAGGTACTTGTTGGGTTGGCGTATTTCGAGATTAGGATTTGTCACTCCGAATGTCAGAGAGGTATCTCTGGGCCCTCTCAGTAATGCACATCACTTAAGCCTTGCAAGCATTGCAACTAATGAGTTAGTTGCGAGATGATGTATTACAGAACGAGTAAAGAGACTTGCCGGTAACGAGATTGAACTAGGTATTGGATACTGACGATCGAATCTCGGGCAAGTAACATACCGATGACAAAGGGAACAACGTATGTTGTTGTGCGGTTTGACCGATAAAGATCTTTGTAGAATATGTAGGAACCAATATGGGCATCCAGGTCCCGCTATTGGTTATTGACCGGAAACGTGTCTCTGTCATGTCTACATTGTTCTCGAACCGTAGGGTCCGCACGCTTAAGGTTTCGATGACAGTTATATTATGAGTTTATGTATTTTGATGTACCGAAGGTTGTTCGGAGTCCCGGATGTGATCACGGACATGACGAGAAGTCTCGAAATGGTCGAGACATAAAGATTGATATATTGGACGGATATATTTGGACACCGGAAAGGTTTCAGATGAGATTGGGATTATACCGGAGTTCCGGGAGGTTACCGGAACCCCCCGGTAAGTATATGGGCCTTATTGGGCCTTAGTGGAAGGGAGGGAGAAGGAGAAAGGGAGGGGGCGCGCCCCCCAAGCCCAATCCGAATTGGGAGGGGGGCCGGCCCCCCCTTTCCTTCTCTCCTCCCCCCTCTTCCTTCCCTCTCCTACTCCTAATAGGAAAGGGGGGCCAAACCTACTTGGAGTAGGTTTTCCCCCCCTAGGGCATGCCTCCCCCTTAGGCCGGCCTCCTCCTCCCTCCCTCCTTTATATACGGGGGCGGGGGGGGGGGGGGGGCACCCCATAGACACACAAGTTGATCATCGTGATCGTTCCTTAGCCATGTGCGGTGCCCCCTTCCACGATATTACACCTGGTCATATTGTAGCGGTGCTTAGGCGAAGCCCTGCGACAGTTGAACATCAAGATCATCACCACGCCGTCATGCTGACGGAACTCCTCCCCGTACCTCTGCTGGATCGGAGTTCGGGGTGCGTCATCGAGCTGTACGTGTGTCAAGAACTCGGAGGTGCCAGAGTAACGGTGCTTGGATCGGTTGGACCAGGAAGACGTACGACTACTTCCTCTACGTTGCGTCAACGCTTCCGCTTCGGTCTACAAGGGTACGTAGACTACACTCTCCCCTCTCGTTGCTATGCATCACCATGATCTTGCGTGTGCGTAGGAAATTTTTTGAAATTACTACGTTCCCCAACAGTGGCATCCGAGCCTAGGTTTTATGGTTTGATGTTATATGCACGAGTAGAACACAAGTGAGTTGTGGGTGATATAAGTCATACTGCTTACCAGCATGTCATACTTTGGTTCGGTGGTATTGTTGGATGAAGCGGCCCGGACCGACATTACGCGTACGCTTACGCGAGACTGGTTTTACCACCGTGCTTTGCACACAGGTGACTAGCGGGTGTCAGTTTCTCCAACTTTAGTTGAACTGAGTGTGGCTACACCCGGTCCTTGCGAAGGTTAAAACAACATCAACTTGACAAACTATCGTTGTGGTTTTGATGCGTAGGTGAGATTGGTTCTTTCTTAAGCCCGTAGCAGCCACGTAAAACTTGTGTTTTGCAAATTATGTTGTAAGATCAATAGCTTGCGTTGTTTCTTTCATATGTTTATTTTGATATGTTCCTAGAGAAAATTGTGTTGAAAAATGTTAGTAGCAATGATGCGGATTGGATCCGCGATCTGAGGTTTATCCTCATTGCTGCACAGAAGAATTATGTCCTTAATGCACCGCTAGGTGACAGACCTATTGCAGGAGCAGATGCAGACGTTATGAATGTTTGGCTAGCTGAATATGATGACTACTTGATAGTTTTGTGCACCATGCTTTATGGCTTAGAATCGGGACTTCAAAGATGTTTTGAACATCATGGACCATATGAGATGTTCCAGGAATTGAAGTTAATATTTCAAGCAAATAACCGAGTTGAGAGATATGAAGTCTCCAACAAGTTCTATAGCTAAAAGATGGAGGAGAATCGCTCAACTAGTGAGCATGTGCTCAGATTTTCTGGGTCCTACAATCGCTTGAATCAAGTGGGAGTTAATCTTCCAGATAAGATAGTGATTGACAGAATTCTCTAGTCACCATCACCAAGTTAGTAGAACTTCGTGATGAACTATAGTATGCAAGGGATGATGAAAATAATTCCCTAGTTTTTTCATAATGATGAAATCGATGAAGGTAGAAATCAAGAAAGAACATCAAGTGTTGATGGTTAACAAGACCACTAGTTTCAAGAAAATGGCAAAGGGATAGAAGGGAACTTCAAGAAGAACGGCAAGCAAGTTGCTGCTCAAGTGAAGAAGCCCAAGTCTGGACCTAAGCCTGAGACTAAGTGCTTCTACTGCAAAGGGATTGGTCACTGGAAGCAGAACTACCCCAAGTATTTGGCGGATAAGAAGGATGGCAAAGTGAACAAAGGTATATTTGATATACAGGTTATTGATGTGTACTTTACTAGTGTTTATAGCAACCCCTCGGTATTTGGTACTGGTTCAGTTACTAAGAGTAGTAACTCGAAACGGGAGTTGCAGAATAAACAGAAACTAGTTAAGGGTGAAGTGACGATGTGTGTTGAAAGTAGTTTCAAGATTGATATGATCATCATCGCACACTCCCTATACTTTCGGGATTAGTGTTGAACCTAAATAAATGTTATTTGGTGTTTGCGTTGAGCATGAATATGATTTGATCGTGTTTATTGCAATACGGTTATTCATTTAAGTAAGAGAATAAACTGTTGTTCTGTTTACATGAATAAAACCTTATATGGTTACACACCCAATGAAAATGGTTCATTGGATCTCGATCACAGTGATACACATATTCATAATGTTGAAACCAAAAGACGCAAAGTTAATAATGATAGTGCAACTTATTTGTGGCACTGCCGTTTAGGTCATATTGGTGTAAAGCGCATGAAGAAACTCCATGCTGATGGGATTTTGGAATCACTTGATTATGAATCACTTGATGCTTGCGAACCATGCCTCATGGGCAAGATGACTAAGACTCCGTTCTCCGGAACAGTGGAGCGAGCAACTGACTTATTGGAAATAATACATACTGATGTATGCGATCCGATGAGTGTTAAGGCTCGCGGCGGGTATCGTTATTTTCTGACCTTCACAGATGATTTGAGCAGATATGTGTATATCTACTTGATGAAACATAAGTCTGAAATAGTTGAAAGGTTCAAAGAATTTCAGAGTGAAGTGGAAAAATCATCGTAACAAGAAAAATAAAGTTTCTACGATCTGATCGCGGAGACAAATATTTGAGTTACGAGTTTGGTCTTCAATTAAAACAATGTGGAATAGTTTCACAAATTCATGCCACCTGGAACACCACATCATAATGGTGTGTCTGAACGTCATAACCGTACTTTATTGGATATAGTACAATCTATGATGTTTCTTACCGATTTACCTATATTGTTTTGGGATCATGCATTAGAGACAACTGCATTCACGTTAAATTGGGCACCATCTAAATCCGTTGAGACGACACTATATGAACTATGGTTTAGCAAGAAACCAAAGTTGTCGTTTCTTAAAGTTTGGGGCTGCGATGCTTATATGAAAAGGTTTCATCCTGATAAGCTCAAACCCAAATCGGAGAAGTGCATCTTCATAGAATACCCAAAGGAAACTGTTGGGTACACCTTCTATCACAGATCCGAAGGCAAGATATTCGTTGCTAAAAATGGATCCTTTCTAGAGAAGGAGTTTCTCTCGAAAGAAGTGAGTGGGAGGAAAGTAGAACCTGATGAGGTAACTGTACCTGTTCCCTTATTGGAAAGTAGTTCATCACAGAAATCTGTTCTTGTGACGACTATACCAATTAGTGAGGAAGCTAATGATGATGATCATGTAACTTCAGATCAAGTTACTACCGAACCTCGTAGGTAAAACAGAGTGAGATCCGCACCAGAGTGGTACGGTAATCCTGTTCTGGAGGTCGTGTTACTTGACCATGACAAACCTACGAACTATGAGGAAGCGATGATGAGCCCAGGTTCCGCAAAATGGTTTGAGGCCATGAAATCTGAGATATGATCCATGTATGAGAACAAAGTATGGACTTTGATGGATTTGCCCGATGATCGGCAAACCATAGAAAATAAATGGATCTTCAAGAGGAAGACGGACGTTGATAGTAATGTTACTATCTCCAAAGCTAGACTTGTCGAAAAAGGTTTTTGACAAAGTTCAAGGTGTTGACTACAATGAAATTTTCTCACTCGTAGCGATGCTTAAGTCTGTCCAAATCATGTTAGCAATTGCCGCATTTTTATGAAATCTAGCAAATGGATAAACAAAACTACATTCCTTAATGGATTTAAAGAAGAGTTGTATATGATGCAACCAGAAGGTTTTGTCAATCCTAAAGGTGCTGACAAAATACGCAAGCTCCAGCGATCCATCTATGGACTGGTGCAAGCATCTCGGAGTTGGAATATACGCTTTGATAAGTTGATCAAAGCATATAGTTTTATACAGACTTGCGGTGAAGCCTGTATTTACTAGAAAGTGAGTGGGAGCACTACAGCATTTCTGATAAGTATATGTGAATGCCATATTGTAGATCGGAAATAATGTAGAATTATTCTGCAAAGCATAAAGGAGTGTTTGAAAGGAGTTTTTCAAAGAAAGACCTCGGTGAAGCTGCTTACATATTGAGCATCAAGATCTATAGAGATAGATCAAGACGCTTGATAAGTTTTTTCAATGAGTACATACCTTGACAAGATTTTGAAGTAGTTCAAAATGGAACAGTCAAAGAAAGAGTTCTTGCCTGTGTTACAAGGTGTGAAATGACTCAAAATCCGACCACGGCAGAAGATAGAAAGAGAATGAAAGTCATTCCCTATGCCTTGGCCATAGGTTCTATAAAGTATGCCATGCTGTGTACCAAATCTATTGTATACCCTACACTGAGTTTGGCAAGGGAGTACAATAGTGATCTAGGAGTAGATTACTAGACAGCGGTCAAAATTATCCTTAGTGGAATAAGGATATGTTTCTCGATTATGGAAATGACAAAAGGTTCGTCGTAAAGGGTTACGTCGATACAAGTTTTGGCACTGATCCAGATGACTCTAAGTCTTAATCTGGATACATATTGAAAGTGGGAGCAATTAGCTAGAGTAGCTCCGTGCAGAGCATTGTAGACATAGAAAATTGCAAAGTACATAACGGATCTGAATGTGAAAGACCCGTTGACTAAGATTCTCTCACAAGCAAAACATGATCACACCTTAGTACTCTTTGGGTGTTAATCACATAGCGATGTGAACTTGATTACTGAATCTAGTAAACCCTTTGGGTGTTGGTCACATGACGATGTGAACTATGGGTGTTAATCACATGATGATGTGAACTATCGATGTTAATCACATGGTGATGTGATCTAGATTATTGACTCTAGTGCAAGTGGGAGACTGAAGGAAATATGCCCTAGAGGCAATAATAAAGTTATTATTTATTTCCTTATTTCATGATAAACGTTTATTATTCATGCTAGAATTGTATTAACCGGAAACATAATACATGTGTGAATATATAGACAAACAGAGTGTCACTAGTATGCCTCTACTGGACTAGCTTGTTAATCAAAGATGGTTATGTTTCCTAAACATGGACAAAGAGTTGTTATTTGATTAACGGGATCACATCATTAGTTGAATGATCTGATTGACATGACCCATTCCGTTAGCTTAGCACCTGATCGTTTAGTATGTTGCTATTGCTTTCTTCATGACTTATACATGTTCCTATGACTATGAGATTATGCAACTCCCGTTTACCGGAGGAACACTTTGTGTGCTACCAAACGTCACAACGTAACTGGGTGATTATAAAGGTGCTCTACAGGTGTCTCCGAAGGTACTTGTTGGGTTGGCGTATTTCGAGATTAGGATTTGTCACTCCAAATGTCGGAGAGGTATCTCTGGGCCCTCTCGGTAATGCACATCACTTAAGCCTTGCAAGCATTGCAACTAATGAGTTAGTTGCAAGATGATGTATTACGGAACGAGTAAAGAGACTTGCCGGTAACGAGATTGAACTAGGTATTGGATACCGACGATCGAATCTCGGGCAAGTAACATACCGATGACAAAGGGAACAACGTATGTTGTTGTGCGGTTTGACCGATAAAGATCTTCGTAGAATATGTAGGAACCAATATGGGCACCCAGGTCCCGCTATTGGTTATTGACCGGAAACGTGTCTCGGTCATGTCTACATTGTTCTCGAACCGTAGGGTCCGCACGCTTAAGGTTTCGATGACAGTTATATTATGAGTTTATGTATTTTGATGTACCTAAGGTTGTTCGGAGTCCCGTATATGATCACGGACATGACGAGAAGTCTCGAAATGGTCGAGACATAAAGATTGATATATTGGACGGATATATTTGGACACCGGAAAGGTTCCGGATGAGATTGGGATTATACCGGAGTTCCGGGAGGTTACCGGAACGCCCCGGTAAGTATATGGGCCTTATTGGGCCTTAGTGGAAGGGAGGGAGAAGGAGCAAGGGAGGGGGCGCGCCGCCCCCAAGCCCAATCCGAATTGGGAGGGGGGATGGCCCCCCCTTTCCTTCTCTCCTCCCCCCTCTTCCTTCCCTCTCCTACTCCTAATAGGAAAGGGGGGCCAAACCTACTTGGAGTAGGTTTGCCCCCCCCTAGGGCGTGCCTCCCCCTTAGGCCGGCCTCCTCCTCCCTCCCTCCTTTATATACGGGGGCGGGCGGGGGGGACCCCATAGACACACAAGTTGATCATCGTGATCGTTCCTTAGCCGTGTGCGGTGCCCCCTTCCACGATATTACACCTCGGTCATATTGTAGCGGTGCTTAGGCGAAGCCCTGCGACAGTTGAACATCAAGATCGTCACCACGCCGTCGTGCTGACGGAACTCCTCCCCGTACCTCTGCTGGATCAGAGTTCGGGGTGCGTCATCGAGCTGTACGTGTGTCAAGAACTCGGAGGTGCCGGAGTAACGGTGCTTGGATCGGTTGGACCGGGAAGATGTACGACTACTTCCTCTACGTTACGTCAACGCTTCCGCTTCGGTCTACAAGGGTACGTAGACTACACTCTCCCCTCTCGTTGCTATGCATCACCATGATCTTGCGTGTGCGTAGGAAATTTTTTGAAATTACTACGTTCCCCAACACCGCACACGGCTAAGGAACGATCACGAAGATCAACTTGTGTGTTATGGGGTGCCCCCTGCCCCCGTATATAAAGGACGGAGGGGGGAAGGTGCGGCTGGCCCCTAGGGGTGTGCCTGGAGGAGTCCTACTCCCACCGGGAGTAGGACTCCCCCCTCTTGCCTTGTTGGAGAAGGAAGGGGGAAGGGAGAAAGAGGAAAGGGGGGCGCCGCCCCCCTTCCTTGTCCTACTCAGACTAGGGGGGAGGGGGCGCGCGGCCTACCCTGGCCGGCCCTCCTCTTATCCCTCAGGGCCCATGTAGGCCCATTAACCCCCCCGGGGGGGGGGGGTTCCGGTAACCCCCCGGTACTCCGGTAAAATCCCGATTTCACCCGGAACTATTCCGATATCCAAATATAGGCTTCCAATATATCAATCTTTATGTCTCGACCATTTTGAGACTCCTCGTCATGTCCATGATCACATCCGGGACTCTGAACAACCTTCGGTACATCAAAAACTATAAACTCATAATATAACTGTCATCGTAACATTAAGCGTGCGGACCCTACGGGTTCGAGAACTATGTAGACATGAACTAGAACAGTTTCCGGTCAATAACCAATAGCGGAACCTGGATGCTCATATTGGCTCCTACATATTCTATGAAGGTCTTTATCGGTCAAACCGCATAACAACATACGTTGTTCCCTTTGTTATCGGTATGTTACTTGCCCGAGATTCGATCGTGGGTATCCAATACCTAGTTCAATCTCGTTACCGGCAAGTCTCTTTACTCGTTACGTAATGCATCATTCCGTAACTAACTCATTAGCTACATTGCTTGCAAGGCTTATAGTGATGTGCATTACCGATAGGGCCCAGAGATACCTCTCCGACAATCGGAGTGACAAAACCTAATCTCGAAATACGCCAACTCAACATGTACCTTTGGAGACACCTGCAGAGCTCCTTTATAATCACCTAGTTACGTTATGACGTTTGGTAGCACACAAAGTGTTCCTCCGGTAAACGGGAGTTGCATAATCTCATAGTTGTAGGAACTTTGTATAAGTCATGAAGAAAGCAATAGCAACATACTAAACGATCAAGTGCTAAGCTAACGGAATGGGTCAAGTCAATCACATCATTCTCCTAATGATGTGATCCTGTTAATCAAATGACAACACATGTCTATGGCTAGGAAACATAACCATCTTTGATTAATGAGCTAGTCAAGTAGAGGCATACTAGTGACATTAAGTTTGTCTATGTATTCACACATGTATCATGTCTCCGGTTAATACAACTATAGCATGAATAATAAACATTTATCATGATATGAGGAAATAAATAATAACTTTATTGTTGCCTCTAGGGCATATTTTCCTTCATAACCCACCTAGCATGGAAGATATAGGCAACCCTAGTTGTAACATGAGCTGCTTGAGCATATAAAACAGAATTTCACTTGAAGGTTTGGAGTTTGGCACATACAAATTTACTTGGAACGGCAGGTAAATACCGCGTATAGGAAGGTATAGTGGACTCATATGGAACAACTTTGGGGTTTAAGGAGTTTGGATGCACAAGCAGTATTCCCGCTTAGTACAGGTGAAGGCTAGCAAAAGACTGGGAAGCGACCAACTGAGAGAGCGACAACAGTCGTAAACATGCATTAAAATTAATTTACACCGAGTACAAGCATGAGTAGGATATAATCCACCATGAACATAAATATCATGAAGGCTATGTTGATTTGATTCAACTACATGCGTGAACATGTGCCAAGTCGAGTCACTCAATACGTTCAAAGGAGGATACCATCCCATCATATCACATCGTAATCATTCTAATAGCATGTCGGCACGCAAGGTAAACCATTATAACTCATAGCTAATCAAGCATGGCACAAGCAACTATAATCTCCAAATGTCATTGCAAATATGTTTACTTCATAATAGCTGACTCAGGAACGATGAATCATCATATTTACAAAAACAAGAGAGGTCGAGTTCATACCAGCTTTTCTCATCCCAATAAGTGCATCATATATCATCATTATTGCCTTTCACTTGCACGACCGAACGATGTGTATAATAATAAGAGTGCACGTGCATTGGACTAAGCTGGAATCTGCAAGAATTCAACTCAAGAGAGAAGACAAAGTAATATGGGCTCTAAGTTAAATAGACAATCATGCATATAAGAGCCACTAAGCATTTTCAATATAGTCTTCTCGACCCCCAAAAGAAAGAAGATAAAATTAAACTATTTACATGGGAAACATCCCAACAAGAAAGAAGAAGAACTAGAAATATTTTTGGGTTTTCATTTTAATTCTACTACAAGCATGGAAATTAAACTAACTATTTTTTTGGTTTTTCTTAAAGTTTATGGAACACACAAGAAGAAAACTAGAAAAAGAAATTTAAACTAGCATGGATAATGCAATGAAAGAGTATGAGCACCGACGACTAGTGTGTGAACATGAATGTAAAGTCGGTGAGAAATACGTACTCCCCCCAAGCTTAGGCTTTTGGCCTAAGTTGGTTTAATACCTAGGACCGCCGCTACTCTCCCCGGTGTAGTGGGAGGTGTAATCAGGATACCACTGGCTGGTCATCTCCGGATCCCACTGGACTGATGATGCACGATATGGGTCCAGCTCAGGTTCCGTCTCAGGTTCAGGTTCTGGAGTAAAAGCTTGAGCCCGATGATTGTTCACCGCTTCCGGTGTGACAAGACGATTTTTTGCAAGCAAATCAAACAACAGAGGCGCAGGCAAAATAATAATCTCAATGTGTTTCTTATTAAATCTAAGTTTATACAAGAGCATCTTCTCTTCGTTGTCAACAATAAACTTGTGTGCTACCATGCTCTTGTAATCTAAAATGTGAGGAGGCAATTTTATCTCATCCTCCTCATGGTGCCTAATGGGTATCTGAAAATGTTTAGCAAGACGTGCAGCATAGATACCTCCAAATATGGGGCCTTTTGTACGATACAGGGCTAGCCGTTTAGCGACGACTGCACCCATACTAAAAGTATTGTCTCCAAGCAAGGCATGTTGAAGAATGATAATATTAGGAACACTCAAATTTCCACTATTTCCATGACTAATCAAGCATCTACTAGAAAATATGGCAAAGTAGCGTAAAACAGGAAAGTGTATGCTAGAGACTTTTGCCTCAGAGCCCTTCTTTGGCTCTTCCACAGCAATAGTTTTAATGAAGCCACCCACATCTTCACGATGGGGTTCCTCTAATTCTCCCTCATAAGGTATCCTACATACCACACAAAAATGACGTAAAGACATTTCTTTGAATTCATCATATAAATGAAATGATACTGCAAGCGGTGATTTCTTAGGATAATAATAAAAGTTTTGCACGAAAGTATTGGTAAGAGATACTGATCGATTCGGTCGTTGATGAAACCGGTGAGGCCTGCAGTCTCGATTAGAGCATAGAAGTCTTCATGAATTCCGGCTTCTTTCAAGAAATCCTCACACGACCATTCACAAGACCGTACTTCCACTAAGCGAGGAAGATTATACTTGGCTTTTTCCTTCTCTTTGTCTTGTTTTCCCTTAGAGCTTTGGCTAGAAGAGCCCCTCAAAAGTTTCCTCAACATTTTCTGAAAATTTCTGAAATTTTTAGTAACTTCAAAATAAAAGTGAATAAAACTAAACAAGATTGATAGCAACTACTCCTAGAAGTTCCTAGAGCCTATATCATGCATTGGAATTGCTTGGGACCTCAAAAATTTAACATGCAAGCTCAAGAACATGGTCACCTATGCAGCGAAAAATTGCAATGAATAAAGCACTAGAACAAAAACTAATTGGACCAATGGAGGAGTTACATACCAAGCAACAATCTCCCAAAGCAGTTTTGTGAATGGGGCTTTGAGCTAAGAGATCAAAAATTGCAGCAAAACAAGCTAGAACTCGTGCTTGAGCTGGATGGGGAATGTTTTGGGTAGAAGATGAAGTGTGTGGGTGCTGGCATAAGTGGAGGGGAGCCACCAGGGGCCCACGAGACAGGGGGCGCGCCCTATAGGGGGGTGCGCCCTCCTCTCTCGTGGCCTGGTGCTTGCCCCTCCTGCAATGATTTCAGTGCCTAAAATTCTCAAATATTCCAGAAAAAATCATACTAAATTTGCAGGGCATTTGGAGCACTTCTATTTTCAGACTATTTTTTTATTGCACGGATAATTCAGAAAACAGACGGATAATACTATTTTTGCTTTATTTATTCTAAATAACAGAAAGTAAAAGAGGGTACACAAGGTTGTGCCTTCTAGTTTCATCCATCTCATGATCATCAAAATGAATCCACTAACAAGGTTGATCAAGTCTTGTTAACAAACTCATTCCGAATAACACGAAACCGGAGAAATTTCGAATAACACTAAGTTACCTCAACGGGGATATGAAAATCCCCAACAATAAGAATATCATACTTTTTCTTGACAGTAGGAAGAGGAAATTCAAAACCTCCAAAAATGATAGTTGGAACTTTTTCAATAGAATTGATGCTATGAACTTGAGATTGTTTCCTCGGAAAGTGTACCATATTCTCATTACCATTAACATGAAAAGTGACATTGCCTTTGTTGCATTCAATAACAGCCCCTGCAGTATTAAGAAAAGGTCTACCAAGGATAATAGACATACTATCGTCCTCGGAAATATCAAGAATAACAAAGTCCGTTAAGATAGTGACGTTTGCAACCACAACAGGCACATCCTCACAAATACCGACAGGTATAGCAGTCGATTTATCAGCCATTTGCAAAGATATTTCAGTAGGTGTCAACTTATTCATTTCAAGTCTACGATATAAAGAGAGAGGCATAACACTAACACCGGCTCCAAGATCACATAAAGCAGTTCTAACATAATTTCTTTTAATAGAGCATGGTATAGTTGGTACACCCGGAACTCCAAGTTTCTTTGATATTCCACCCTTAAAAGTGTAATTAGCAAGCATGGTGGAAATTTCAGCTTCCGGTATCTTTCTTTTATTTGTAATGATATCCTTCATATACTTAGCATAAGGATTTACTTTCAGCATATCAGTTAAGCGCATACGTAAGAAAATAGGTCTAATCATTTCAGCAAAGCGCTCAAAATCCTCATCATCCTTTGTCTTGGATGGATTAGGAGGAAAGGGCATGGGTTTTTGAACCCATGGTTCTCTTTCTTTACTGTGCTTCCTAGCAACAAAATCTCTCTTATCGTAACGTTGATTCTTTGATTGTGGGTTATCAAGATCAACAGCAGGTTCAATCTCTACATCATTGTTTTTGCTAGGTTGAGCATCAACATGAACATTATCATTAACATTATCACTAGGTTCATGTTCATCACCTGATTGTGTTTCAGCATCAGAGATAGAAATATCATTGGGATTCTCAGGTGTGTCTACAGAAGGTTCACTAGAAGCATGCAAAGTCCTATCATTTTTCTTTTTCTTCTTTTTAGAAGAACTAGGTGCCTCTAAATTATTTCTTTGAGAATCTTGATCAATTCTCTTAGGGTGGCCTTCAGAATACAAAGGTTCCTGAGTCATTCTACCAGTTCTAGTAGCCACTCTAACCGCAAAGTCATTTTTATTATTTAATTCATCAAGTGAATCATTTTGAGCTTTAAGTACTTGCTCAGCTTGAGTAGCAACCATTGAAGCATATTTGCTAACGCGGTGAAGTTCATCTTTAACTCTAGCCAGATTATCGCTTACGCGTCCTATCTCGAAAGCATTATTTTTTAACTCTCTACCAACATAAGCATTAAAACTTTCTTGTCTAGCCATAAATTCATCAAATTCATCTAAGCATGGGCTATGAAATTTAGTAGAGGGTATTTCAACTTTATCATATCTATAGAGAGAATTTACGTTTACTACCTGTGTCGGGTTATCAAGATAATATGGTTCTTCAGGCGGTATATTCAGACCATGTATTTCTTCAATAGGTGGTAAATTCTTAACATCTTCAGCTTTAATACCTTTTTCTTTCATTGATTTCTTTGCCTCTTGCATATCTTCAGGACTGAGAAATAAAACACCTCTCTTCTACGGAGTGGGTTTAGGAATAGGCTCAGGAGTTGGCTCAATTGGTTCAGGAATTACTTCAGGAACTGGCTCGGAAAGAGTCCAATTATTTTCATTAGTCAACATATTATTCAATAATATCTCAGCTTCGTCGACTATTCTTTCCCTGAAAACACAACCAGCACAACTATCCAAGTAGTCCTTGGAAGCATCGGTTAGTCCATTATAAAAGATATCAAGTATTTCATTTTTCTTAAGAGGATGATCAGGCAAAGCATTAAGTAACCGGAGAAGCCCCCCCAAGCTTGTGGGAGACTCTCTTCTTTGATTTGCACAAAATTATATATTTCCTGCAAGGCAGCTTGTTTCTTATGAGCAGGAAAATATTTAGCAGAGAAGTAATAAATCATATCCTGGGGACTACACACACAACCAGGAGCAAGAGAATTATACCAACTCTTACCATCACCCTTTAATGAGAACAGAAATATCTTAAGGATATATAAATAGCAAGACTTCTCATCATTAGTAAACAGGGTAGCTATATCATTCAACTTGGTAATATGCGCCACAACAGTTTCAGATTCAAGGCCATAAAAAGGATCAGATTCAACTAAAGTAATAATGTCAGGATCAACAGAGAATTCATAATCCTTATAAGTAACATAGATAGGTGAAGTAGCAAAAGCAGGATCGGGTTTCATTCTAGCATTAAGAGACTGCTGCTTCCATTTAGCTAATAATTTCTTAAGATCATTTCTATCATTGCAAGCACAAATTTCCCTAGCAGCTTCTTCATTCATAACATAACCCTTGGGAACAACAAGTAATACATAATCATTGGGGGAACCTTCATCATCACTATCATTAGTAATAGGTTCTTCAATATTTTCATCCCCCTAACTCTAGCAAGTTGTTCATCACGAAATTCACCTAATGGCAAAGTAGTATCACGCACAGAAGTAGTTTCATCATGCATAGCAGAAGTGGCATCATCAATAACATGCGACATATCAGAATTCATAACAGTAGCAGGTTTAGGTGTCGCAAGCCTACTAATAACGGAAGGAGAATCTAGTGCAGAGCTAGATGGCAGCTCCTTACCTCCCATCGTAGTTGAGGGCAAAATCTTGGTTTTAGCGTCTTTCAAGTTCTTCATAGTGATCAATAGATATAAATCCCAAGTGACTCAGAGAGTAGAGCTATGCTCCTCGGCAACAGCGCCAGAAATTAGTCTTGATAACCCACAAGTGTAGGGGATCGCAACAGCTTTCGAGGGTAAAGTATTCAACCCAAATTTATTGATTCGACACAAGGGGAGCCAAAGAATATTCTTGAGTATTAGCAGTTGAGTTGTCAATTCAACCACACCTGGATAACTTAGTATCTACAGCAAAGTATTTAGTAGCAAAGTGGTATGATAGTAAAGGTAACGGTAGCAAAAGTAAAGATAAATGTTTTTGGGTTTTTGTAGTAGTTGTAACAGTAGCAACGAAAAAGTAAATAAGCGAAGAACAATATGTGAAAAGCTCATAGGCAATGGATCAGTGATGGATAATTATGCCGGATGCGATTCCTCATGCAACAGTTATAACATAGGGTGATATAGAACTAGCTCCAGTTCATCAATGTAATGTAGGCATGTATTCCGTAAATAGTCATACGTGCTTATGGAAAAGAACTTGCATGACATCTTTTGTCCTACCCTCCCGTGGCAGCGGGGTCCTTACGGAAACTAAGGGATATTAAGGCATCCTTTTACTAGAGAACCCGAACAAAGCATTAGCATATAGTGAATACATGAACTCCTCAAACTACGGCCATCACCGAGAAGTATCCCGATTATTGTCACTTCGGGGTTGTCGGATCATAACACATAATAGGTGACTATAGACTTGCAAGATAGGATCAAGAACACACATATATTCATGAAAACATAATAGGTTCAGATCTGAAATCATGGCACTCGGGCCCTAGTGACAAGCATTAAGCATAGCAAAGTAATAGCAATCAATCTCAGAACATAGTGGATACTAGGTATCAAACCCTAACAAAACTAACTTGATTACATGGTAAATCTCATCCAACCCATCACCGTCCATCAAGCCTACGATGGAATTACTCACGCACGGCGGTGAGCATCATGAAATTGGTGATGGAGGATGGTTGATGATGACGACAGCGACGAATCCCCCTCTCCGGAGCCTCGAACAGACTCCAGATCAGCCCTCCCGAGAGAGATTAGGGCTTGGCGGCGGCTCCATGTCGTAAAACGCGATGAAACTTTCTCTCTGATTTTTTCCTCCCCGAACGTGAATATATGGAGTTGGAGTTGACGTAGGTGGAGGTCCAGGGGGCCCACGAGATAGGAGGCCATGCCCTAGGGGGGTGTCGGTGTCAAAACTGGTGGATCTTGGGTAGGGGGTCCCGAACTGTGCGTCTAGGCTGATGGTAACAAGAGACAAGGGACACAATGTTTTTACCCAGGTTCGGGCCCTCTCGATGGAGGTAAAACCCTACTCCTTCTTGATTAATATTGATGATATGGGTTGTACAAGAGTGGATCTACCACAAGATCAAGGAGGCTAAACCCTAGAAGCTAGCCTATGGTATGATTGTTGTTCGTCCTATGGACTAAAACCCTCCGGTTTATATAGACACCGGAGAGGGCTAGGGTTACACAGAGTCGGTTACAATGGTAGGAAATCTACATATCCATATTGCCAAGCTTGCCTTCCACGCCAAGGAAAGTCCCATCCGGACACGGGACGAAGTCTTCAATCTTGTGTCTTCATAGTCTTGGAGTCCGGCCGATGATGATAGTCCGGCTATCCGGACACCCCCTAGTCCAGGACTACCTCAGTAGCCCCTGAACCAGGCTTCAATGATGACGAGTCCGGCGCGCATATTGTCTTAGGCATTGCAAGGCGGGTTCCTCCTCCGAATAATCCATAGAAGATTGTGAACGCCAGGATAGTGTCCGGCTCTGTAAAATAAATTCCGCATACCACCATAGAGAGAATAATATTTACACAAGTTCAATCTGCTGGCGTATTTTGTGGCGTGATGTCACACCACTACCAAGCCTTTACTTAAATCATTTTTATTATACCACCTCAGCGCGTTTAGTGAAGCGGTTTCCTTGGCACGTCCTGTCGAAGCAGAGATCGTGTTCCCCTTATTCCGGGATTCCCATCAATACGGACGTGAGTAACCCAACCGCGCCCGTTGCCACGCCCCCTCCATCGAAGGCGGGTTCCAAATGGTCACGGAGACGGCTCTTGGTATTCTCCTTCTTTATAATGAGACCTAGGGTCGCTCTTTTTCTTCAATCCTCAATCGAATCCGCCCCTCGCCCCGAGCTCCAACACTCAGGGCTCCAGATTCAAGCGCTTCGGAACTTCGACAATGTCCGACTCTGATTTGCAGGGCCGGTGGATGCCCTCCTCCGTCACGGAGTAGGACATGCTAAAGCTGAGAGAAGCCAGGTACTTAACCTATGAGATTTCGCATAGGCTTCCTGCCCAAGGGCAAGTCATTCCCACTCCCGAGCCAGGCAAGAGCGTCGTGTTCGTGTCTCACCTCCGTCGGGGTTTAGGCTTCCCGATGGATCCCTTCATGAGGGTGCTCATGTTTTACTATGGGTTGGAATTCCACGACTTGGCTCCGGAGTCCATCCTCCACATCTCATCATTCATTGTCGTCTGCGAAGCCTTCCTCCGCACCACCCCTCACTTCGGTTTGTGGCTCAAAACCTTCAACGTGGAGCCGAAGATGATTGAGGGGCGTCAGGCAGAGTGCGGCGGGGCGGTTGTAAGCAAGAGGGCCGATGCTCCATGGCCCGAGGCCTCTTTTCAGGAGGAGCTCGGTTTATGGCAACAGGAGTGGTTCTATATTACCGCTCCCAGGGGCAGCAGACAGAGGCCGCCGCCCGTCTTTCGCTCTGGACCTCCATAATGGCTGACGTCATGGGTCAACAAAGGGCTTGACTGGGGGCCATCCAAGGACGTACCCCTGTTGCAGGCCCGGATTCGAGACCTCCAGGAGAGGGAGATCAATCTGGTCATAGTGATGCAGGTTATGCTGATTCGGCGTCTTCTGCCTTGCAAACGTCGCCCCCTCCGCCTGTGGGAATTCAATCCAGAGGGACCACGAGCTCTCCAACACTTCATGGGTACGACACCTGTGGAGATGTACAAATTGTTCTTCGGATCACAAGAAGTGTGTCCGGAATTGACCGAGGACGTCGGCTTGAGTTGCAATCGCCCGGATAGTCAAGTAAGTAGCCCTGTGTCCGGACACACCATTTGTTTGCATATTCTTGGATTTGCCCTTTAACCAATCGTCCTTTGAACAGGAGTGGATAGCATAAGCAAAACTGATACGGCGTCCGGCCCCCCTCCCAGAGACCGCGACGGATCCGGTGTTGGTCAAGATGCTGGAGGTTGCGCCTTCAGAGGAGGGCGAAGGGGAAAACAGAGAAACTACCGCCTCTACTAAGGAGGCTTTCAAGAAAGGGGGGATCGAGAATCCCTCCTTCCAGGGGGAGAAGAGGACCGCTTCCGAAGACCCGGAAGCTAAGGCCTCAAAGCGGGGGAATAAATCTTCACCAGAGGGTCCTACGCCAGGGGAAGCCCCGGCCGCACTATCTCCCCCAAGGAATCAGCCCTCCAGCGAGCCGTAAGTAGGAAAAGGGGAGTTTTTTAATAAGGGACATCCCTATTTTTGCTTCTGAGGATAACCGAAGTTTTTATCTTGTAGTTCGGATCTTCGTCCTTCTCAGCTGAGCTCGTCTTCGGGGGACCTTCGTCCGGAGATGATGGAGAGTGAGACACCTCCATCTGCCGCACCGTTAGGCGGGGCGGACGACCCTGAGGTGTCGTCGCGGAGGGTGTCCCTGAGTCCGGCAGGGCCGGAGAGTTCGGCACCAACTGGTGTACGGCCGGGGGAGCTGAAGGATCTGCTCGAGAGGGCGTCTATCTCAGAAGATCACCGTACATTAATGAGTATGGTGATTGAAAGAATTTCATCCGCTGAGGGCGGGTTGCATGATGCCATCAGAATTTTACTGGCGGGGTTTGAGGTACGTAAAAATGACATACCTTTGGACAGTTTTGCACATAGAGTGCACCCTGTATAGATAGTAGCCCCTGAGACTCGGTATGTTGTCGAAAGTGACAGCGTGCCGAGGATCATAATCTCAGTTATTAATTCTCGCCTTTCCTATGCAGGTGGCGGATCGTTCGGTGGCCAGCCGGACTGATAGAGTTGCCGAGCTAAAGCGGCAACTCGACATTGCGGATGCGGACATCGCGCTGGTCAATAAATGACTTGATGAGTCACAAGGTAGGCTGTTTCTCCGCGGTCACCTAGTAAGGGGACTGATGCCCACTCCTTACAACATATATGCTTAATGCAGATTGTGCCGCTGCTGTGGAGGACCTTCGGGCAGAGCTTGCTCGAGCCAAGGAGCAGGCCAGAAGGAGTAATGCGGCTGCCTTGAAGGCGGCCGAAGAGCTAAAAGCCGAAAAGGCTGCTCACTGCCAAAGCAGAGAGGAGATGGCCGGAATGGCCGTGAAGCTGAAGGATGTTACCGACCGCTATGAGGTTCTTGAAAAATAACGCCGAGCGGAGCAAGAGGACCTAAAGAAGGCCACCGCCGAAGCCAAGGATGCCCGTTCTGCAAGGAGGGCTATAAAGGAGGAGCTGCGTCAGGCCAGAGACATTGCGGCTGGGAAGCCCTTTCTGCTGCGCAGGAAGTTCACAGAGCAGAAGTATGCTCAGCTTGGCCAGCTGTGGGGTGCAGAGGATCCTTATCTGGATTTGGCGGCGAGTGCGGCAGATGCTGTTGTGCACTTCCGAAGCCAAAAGGATCACGAGATGGAAGAGCTTTTTTGGTCTCAATTCCACAGTCCGGAGCGTTCACTTCCGTTGACCGATCGGTTGGCTGAGTGGGTTGAGCTGAATAGATTGTCCGGATTTGCCATGACGGATGTAGTGGCTCATCTGTGGCCGGATAGGCCCAAGCCGAAGAGTTATTTTGGCTTGTTGCAGCAATTCCTTGGGGCGGTGCCGCATATCAAGGCGATGAAGCGGTCGGCATGCATAGAGGGTGCACAGATGGCTTTCGCCCGTGTTAATACATACTGGGCGGAGATGGATACCACCGATGTTGCATCCCGGGGTTCGGACGAGAGCCAGTTACCCGCCGAGCACTATTTTGGGGAAGTCCTACAGGGCGCTCGTTTAATAGAGTCGCAGTGCTCGAAAAATGTTATGTTCAAATGACATGTATGATTTGTAGAGCCATATAATATAAGTGCTTTTTATACTTGTGCGTTCAAGTATTGAAATATCTCCTGTGCGACCGTTAATGTATACGTGTGTATAACCTGAAATATGGCAGTCTTCGGCTTCAGCCCCCACGCACATGGTGCGGGGGTGTTTGCAAAATAGCGCATTTTCACACTTAATCCAACGTCTTAGTCCTGTGAAGGAGGTGGTAGCGTAGCAAACTAGGCAATCGGACTATAATGCTTTATCACTTTCACTTAGCCATAGGAGTTCGAAGGTGGGGCTACGATATAGCCCCTAGGGGCACCGCGCTCTCCGAATTCGGGGCGCGTATGTGCCTGACCGGGAAATGGTCCTTCGTCAAAGCGGAGGAATTCTAGACATTCCGGTAGTCGATCGAGTGGTTGACCAGTCTCTCGCTATATCATGACAGTTAGTTTTCGGCTTTCTCTACCGAGGTGCTCGCCCGGCTGAACCGGGGCACAATCGCAGTAGTTCTCCTAGTGCCGCGTTAGCCGATGATACGGAACGTAAGGTAGCAAAACACAGAAGCTGGGCAAACCCAACATTTGACCAAAGAAATGATTCGGAGCTGATGCATATAAGGCCTAACTCGAGACGCCGAACACTCCCTGAGGTATTCGGTCTTTATGAAAACGGGCAGAACGATGCCCTAAGCCCCTATTGTCCAGGTACAGGCGAAAACTTCTAACGCGGCCGATGCCAAAACGCCAGCCTCCTCCTTGGTTATAATAGAAACCCGGGGGATGTGTATCAACAAGAGACAGTAAGAAAGGTTTACGCAGGGTCTTAATCTGAAAAGAATCCTTGCAACGGGTCCCTGCTGCACGTCTGCGCCTGTGTCTCCGTTGTGCTGTATCCTGGACGGGTGTAGCACGCTGTTCATCTGTAAAAGAGAAGAACTTAGCTTGGGAAAACACCGTGCAAAAAATGCATTTAAAACAGAGTATGATTTTTTTTAAATGAATAAAGTTGAGCTTTAGTGGCTCTCATTGTTCATGCTTGCAACCCCTTGTAAAGGGGTATGCGGCTAGGAAGCCCCTAGTTTATTTATGCCGGACTCGCCTAGCCGTGTCCGGGGTCTTGAGCGACCTTTCAAAGAGATAATGCCCCGTGGACCGGGCATTTTAAGTGTAAGAGACGCGTAATGCGGTATTGCGTTAAAGCGGGTGAAAGCCTCATGTCCCAATAGTGCTCGGTGGCTACTTTTAAATGGGGCGATATGGAAGATTAGCTTTTCGCGATGGAAGTTGTCGGATGAACCGAACAAAACTTCTAGTAGTAAGGAGCCTGTGCAATTGGCGTAAGGGCCTGGCGTCACTCCTTTGAAGGAAGTGCTGCTATGGCGAATTTTGGTAGGGTCTATCCCCATCCTGCGGATTGTGTCCGGATATAGCAGGTTTAAATCGCTACCGCCATCCATTAGGACTTGTGTAAATTGTAGTCCGTCGATTATAGGATCCAATATCAAAGCAGTCCATCCTGCATTTCCAATACTTCTAGAGTAATCCAGATGGTCGAAAGTAATTGGTTTTGACATCCAATCTCGGGATTCCGCTGGGGTGGACCGTGCGGCATGCGCTTTGATAGACGTCGCCGTATTTTTCCTTGTTATCACTTGAAGTGAATTCACTGTTTTTACTTCTTGTGGGAAGTTCTTTTGTTTTCCGCGCTCTGCTTGTGGGGTTCGTCATCATCCTCGCTTGGCGTGTCGAGCCCCTTGTGTTCGGTGTTAAGTTGGCCGGACTACTTGAAGACCCAACAATCTCGGTGGGTGTGGTTTGCAGGCTTCCCGGGGGTACTGTGGATTTGACATATCCTGTCCAAGATTTTATTTAGGTTGGATAGCTCGTCACTGTTGTCCTTAAGAGGCAGTGTTTTGTTTTTCGGCTGAGAGCTTTTGAACCCGGCGTTCACCGCCGTGCTCTTTGGGCCATTTTCCTTATTCCGGCGCTGATCTTTTCTGCATCGTGATTTCCCATTTCCATCCCTGACTTCGGATGTATTCAGGTCGCTGGTGCTGCATCTTGCCAGCCAGCTATCTTCCCCCGCGCAAAAGCGGGTCATGAGGCTTGTTAGCGCAGCCATTGTTCTTGGTTTTTCCTGTCTGAGGTGCCTGGCAAGCCATTCGTCTCGGACGTTATGCTTAAAAGTTGCTAAGGCTTCGGCGTCTGGACAGTTGACTATTTGGTTCTTTTTGGTGAGGAACATGTTCCAGAATTTGCGTGCTGACTCTCCGGGCTATTGAGGTATGTGACTTAAATCATCTGCATCCGGAGGGCGGACATAAGTCCCTTGGAAATTTGCTCTCGCGTCCTCGAGCTCTTCCCAACTTCCAATTGTATTTTCTGGGAGGCTTTTGAGCCAATGTCGAGCTGGCCCTTTGAGCTTGAGGGGTAGGTATTTTATGGCGTGGAGATCATCTCCTCTAGCCATGTGTATGTGTAGGATATAATCCTTAATCCATACTCCAGGGTCTGTTGTTCCGTCGTATGCCTCTATGTTTACGGGTTTGAATCCTATTGGAAATTCATGATCCAGTACATCATCGGTGAAACATAGTGGGTGTGTGGCGCCCCTGTATTTAGGTGTGCCGATATCTTCGAACACTCCGCTTGTTGTGTTGCTTCCTGGAGCCCTCTTTTTTGGCCCATAAATGGACCTGACCGGGCCATCCTTTTTGTGAGGGTCTTTATATGGATCGTGTGCCGGCTTGTGTGCGGCGCCGTTTGCCGCTCTTAGCCTGTCATCTGGTCGTTTATCCGGCCAGGCGGCTTCTTTGCTTTTTGATTGTGGTGGCTCTACGGCCTCCTCGTCGAATTCGGGCAACAGTTTGCGTTTCGGGTAGCTCTTTGCTTGGTGACTATTGCCGTATTTGTCTGCGGTCTTGAGTACTTTTCTCCATCTCATTCTGAGTACATCTTCCGCTGTTTTGAGCTTCCGCTTCTGCTTCTTCAAACTTCTTGCAGTGGCGACGAGCCTTTTGTGAAGGTTCTTATGCTCCGGCGATGTGTCCGGCGTGAGATCGTCTGGATTGTTGTTTTCACCGGGGATGGGTTGCTTGTCCAATTCATCCTGTTCGGATGGTTGCTTGGTTGCATGTTCGTCGTCCACTGGTTCGCCCTGCTCTACGGCTGGGTCATTATGGGTGCTGTTGTTATCGAGGCGGGACTTCGGGCGACGCGTCGCCGTTTTGGTTGTTTTTCGGGGGAATTATCCTTCGCCGCGTCCCGTTGTTCCTCGTTATCGCTTCCTTCTGGTGTATCCACCATGTATATGTCATGAGTTGAGGTGGTCTTCCAGTGCCCCGTAGGCGCTGGTTCTTGGTCGTCTCCGGCATCGTCGTCCATACCGTCGATGTTTTTGGAGTCGTAGTCTAGCATGTCGGTTAGATTGTCGACAGTGGATACAAAGTGGGTGGTGGGTGGGCTTTGAATTTCTTCGTCGTCCGCATCCCAACCATCCTGACCGCAATTCGGCCAGGGCTCTCCTGATAGAGAGAGATACTTTAGTGAATTCAGGATGTCGCCAAAAGGTGAGTGTTGAAAGATGTCCGTGGTGGTGAACTCCATGATCGGCGCCCAATCGGATTCGATTGGAGGGGGCGCAGGAGGTTCGGAGTCCGGCGAGGAGTCCGACACCTCGGAGTCACGAGCGTCGCAAGGGACAAGGTCTGTATTCAGCTCCATCACCGTAGAGGTTGCAGCCCCCGAGGCGGTGTCAAGCCACCCATCCTCGATCTGCGCGGTCGGCTCCGAATTAAGGGTCGGAGCGGACTCAAGTGCGGCCTCCAGGGTACTGTCCGGCAGCAGAGCTAAATCATGCACATCGAGACAGTGCGGCGCGCTCGGCTGTGGCTCGAATCCATCGAAGATCAAGTCTCCGCGGATGTCAGCCGTGAAGTTTAGATTTCCAAATCTGACCTGATGGCCGGGGGCGTAGCTTTCGATCTGCTCCAGATGGCCAAGCGAATTGGCCCGCAGTGCAAAGCCGCCGAATACGAAGATCTGTCCGGGGAGAAAAGTCTCATCCTGGACTGCGTTGTTGATGATGATCGAAGGAGCCATCAAGCCTATCAGTGACAACACAGAGGAACTCTCAATGAAAGCACCAATGTCGGTGTCAAAACCGGCGGATCTCGGGTAGGGGGTCCCAAACTGTGCGTCTAGGCGGATGGTAATAGGAGACAAGGGACCCGATGTTTTTACCCAGGTTCGGGCCCTCTCGATGGAGGTAAAACCCTACTCCTGCTTGATTAATATTGATGATTTGGGTAGTACAAGAGTGGATCTACCACGAGATCAAGGAGGCTAAACCCTAGAAGCTAGCCTATGGTATGATTGTTGTTTGTCCTATGGACTAAAACCCTCCAGTTTATATAGACACCAGAGAGGGCTAGGGTTACACAGAGTCGGTTACAATGGTAGGAGATCTACATATCCGTATTGCCAAGCTTGCCTTCCACGCCAAGGAAAGTCCCATCTGGACACGAGACGAAGTCTTCAATCTTGTGTCTTCATAGTCTTGGAGTCCGGCCGATGATGATAGTCCGGCTATCCGGACACCCCCTAGTCCAGGACTCCCTCAGGGGGCGCCCCCTGTCTCGTGGACAGGTTGTGGGCCCCTGGCATTAATTCTTTCGCCAAAAATTCTTATTAATTCCAAAAAGTTCCTCCGTGGATTTCCAGGACATTCCGTGAACTTTTCTTTTCTACACATAAAACAACATCATGGTAGTTCTGCTGAAAACAGTGTCAGTCCGGGTTAGTTTTATTCAAATCATGCAAGTTAGAGTCCAAAACAAGGGTAAAAGTGTTTGGAAAAGTAGATACATTGGAGACGTATCAGTGAGCAACATATGGAAATGGTCCATCGAGGTATCCAAACATTCCGCTATAACGACCTTGTCCCTGTCCATCACCACGACCAAGTCCACCACCACGGCCAAGTCCACCACCAAGGCCAAGGCCATCACCACGGACAACACCACCACCACGAGCTCTACCACCACCACGGCCTACACCACCACCATGAGCTCTACCACCACCACGGCCTCTTGTAAGTCCTAGTAGCCGACCTCTTTGTTGCCTAGATCCTCTTTGGCTAACACTTGGTTGGCTTGGCACTTGTTGGCTACCACTTGGTTGCCTTGGCACTTTGTTGGCTACCACTTGGTTGGCTTGGCACTTGTTGGCTACCACTTGGTTGGCTTGTACTTGCATCATTTTTCTTGGACCTTTTCCTTGGTTTCGTACATTTTCTTTTGTTGTGGCCATGAACTTTGCACTCCCCACAACGGGAGCTCTCACGAGGCTCTTGGAATTGGTCGTTGCCCGCTTCGCGGCGGCCACACATGGCCCCATCCGTCCATGTCGGCTCTAAGATGCTTTGTCTTATGTCTACCCTGTTTAACAACCTTCAACTCCGGATCCAACCATAGTTGAACACCGTACTCCGGCCATTGTGATTGGTCAAAATATGGGTGAAAGCGGGGAGCCCATGTTTTCTTGACCGTCATGATTGAGAACTCCGACTCCCTCATGGTGCGTGGGTGATTGATATCCACATTCCTAACACGATTGGCGGTATACAAGTGTGAGCATGGGAGATGAACCAACAATGGCCTCCCGCAAGAGCAATCACATTGTGTTAACGACACCTTGAAAGCCCAACCTCATGTTGGCGGCCATCGTTTGTGGTTCCTCCTGGCTCCTTCACTTCGTACTTCCACTCTTCGTTGTCATATAATATAGCTTCTTCTGAGTCCGCCTTCCGTGAGTGAAATTCTAACCATTCATCAACCTTGGGTGGGAACTTGTACTTGTACTCGCGCGGGTTCTCACCCGCTATCTGTGCATCCGTTTGCATCGAGTACTTTAGAAAGTACGCATTCATCTTGTCAAATGTGTATTGAACTATTGCCGTCACAGGTAATCCATGTGCACCTTTGAGCACCCTATTGAAGCATTCGTCCATATTGCTTATCATTTGACCGTATCTCCAGCCATATTCATCAAAAGCACGTGCCCACTTGTCCCGGTATTGAATGTGCCTATTGAGAAAGTCTTGACCCCCGGTATCTAGTTTTTTGTGTACGAGCAATTTGTGGTACAAAGTGGCGAACCGCTCGTCGGAGAAAGCGAGACAACAATCTTGAAGATCATCGACCAACTCCTTAAGGCCACATGCCCTATAGAAGTTCGAACAAAAGTGCCTCATGCACCATCGATGGTGCAATGGAGCATGCCCGGGAATGTCAATCTCCACCGCGTTAAGAATTCCTGGATGCCGATCCGATATGACACAAATTTCCCTTTGAGCGGGTAACACCTTCTTCCTCAAAAGACGCAAAAACCACTCCCAGTTGTCATTGTTCTCCACCTCAACCAAAGCAAATGCCAATGGCAACACCCGGTTATTGGCATCACTTGCTATTGCAACCAACAAGGTGCCCTTGTATTGTCCGGTCAAGAACGTGCCATCAATGGCGATGACCGGCCTACAGTGTTCGAAAGCCCTCATGCATTGCTCGAACACCCAAAATGCACGGCCAAATACTCGGACTTTCCGTCCTTCATGAACCGTTGTTTGGTGCCCATGAGGCTCGACCACATGAACCATGCCCGGGTTTGTCGCTGCCATGGCTAACAACAACCTAGGGATTCGGTTGAATGCTTCCTCCCAAGTACCATACAACATCTTAAATGCGGCTTGCTTCGCCTTCCATGCCTTGTCGTACTTCACCTTGTAATGAAAGATGGCTTTCACAAGGTCAATTACATGTTGGACGCTAATTGTTGGAAGTGTGGATATTGAGTTGGAGAGCCTGTAAGCGATGAACTCAGACGTGAGTTGTCTGTGGTCTTGGGACACAATCTTGCCATCCACCCTTTTGCCTCGGCACATGTGAGTTGGCACAAAACTCACTATGTGACAAGTGGGACCTCCTTTCCATGGTCTTGCACGCATAATCCACAAACATATTTCATCTTCACATGCACATGCAACCGTGTAGCGCACATTGACGTCCGAGTTCACCACCTTGTGTGGACGATAATGCGTAACCGAGTAGTTGTCGAGCCACATCTTCAATTCCAAGAAGGTTTCGAACTTAGACCCTTTAGCAATCCGGTTCTTGTCGTCTCCCAAATCACGGTGAGAGCTTGTCCTAACCACAATAGATATACATTGGCCACCATCTACCACGGCTTCATCCGCGAGACTAACATCCTTGAACAATGTAGTCTGATGATCCTGACAGAATACCTCCTCAAAAGCTTCGGCCTCCTTCACCGTGAACCCCTCTGCATCAACTTGTTCGTTGGGATCATCATCATCTGAGTCCGATGCATATGCATGGGAAAAAGGGATGGAATGGCCCATTGTCTCTTGCAAATGATATTTGTCGAGATCACCCACATTGTTGTCGTGGAGATCAACTTCATTGTCATCGTCTGCATACTCATCATTCTCCTCTTGCAAAGCTTCATCTTGGTTGTTTGTAAACAGGCTCAATGTTGGCCTCACTTCTTGGGTCAAAAGAGGTTCAACAATTTCATCTCGCTTCAAGGGTGGGGGGCTACTACCAACCAAAGGGGAGGGGTTCCGGTTCAAGTCCAAATGCAAACTTGAATCAACCTTCTTCGTTGCAAATAACTCAAGAGCCTTGTCTAGTGATTCGGCCACCGTTTCCTTGTATGCAACCCAACATTGCTCCGTGTTGACACGCATTGTCTTCTAACGGATGTGCATTCCAAAACCTACATTATGCCTTCCCTCCAACTCAACGATATCACTAGGGTCCATCCAATTCAAATCTTTCCTCACTTGTTGCAACAGCTCAGCATAGCTAGGACTACTATCAAACACTATGTCAAGCTCATCCGGGTCTGGTTCAATATTGCCTTTCAAGAAGGCGTCTTTGTCCCCATGATGAACAAAGACACATGTTCTTCCCATCCCTACAAGCATTCAAACAACACAACATAACATTACTTCCATGAGTACTAATCCAAGGTTTAACAAGGAGACGAACCCTAAAATATATATCAAACAACAACCCTAACCCTAACCATAACCATAACCCTAGCCTAAACCTAACCCTAGCATCAACATAAGAACACCCATAAGAATAACCCTAACATACTAACAAAGCCTAATCATAGGAAATTGGCAAACAAACATCTCACATCTCCATGTAAATCTCTAGATCCAAACAAAACTAGGGTTTCCCCAAAGTAGCAACAAATGAGCAAATTGATAACATTACTTGGATCAAAACAAGGGGATCGGAGAAGATTACCTTGAGGGAGGGTTTGACTTCGAAATCCACGGACAAATTCGCCAAATTTGCAAGAGGATTTGAGAGGGGGAGAGAGTGGGAGAGGGGCAAAGCTCGTGTTGGGGTGTGTGGGGTGGGGGGGGGGGGGGCAGCCGAGTGGCTGGATAAGTCACAGTGCAGTGCCCGAGGGCTAGGCGCTGTGTTGGAAATATGCCCTAGAGGCAATAATAAAATGGTTATTATTATATTTCCTTGTTCATGATAATTTTCTATTGTTCATGCTTTAATTGTGTTATCCGAAAATCATAATACATGTGTGAATACATAGACCACAACATGTCCCTAGTGAGCCTCTAGTTGACTAGCTCGTTTATCAATGGATGGTTACGGTTTCCTGACCATGGACATTGGATGTCATTGATAACGGGATCACATCATTGGGAGAATGATGTGATGGACAAGACCCAATCCTAAGCATAGCACAAGATCGTGTAGTTCGTTTGCTAGAGCTTTTCTAATGTCAAGTATCATTTCCTTAAACCATGAGATCGTGCAACTCCCGGATACTGTAGGAGTGCTTTGGGTGTACCAAACGTCACAACATAACTGGGTGGCCATAAAGGTACACTACAGGTATCTCCGAAAGTGTCTGTTGGGTTGGCACTGATCGAGACTGGGATTTGTCACTCTGTATGACGGAGAGGTATCTCTGGGCCCACTCGATAATGCATTATCATAATGAGCTCAATGTGACCAAGTGGTTGGTCACGGGATCATGCATTACAGTACGAGTAAAGTGACTTGCCGGTAACGGGATTGAATGAGGTATTGGGATACCGACGATCGAATCTCGAGCAAGTAATGTACCGATTGACAAAGGGAATTGTATACGGGATTACTTGAATCCTCTACATCATGGTTCATTCGATGAGATCATCGAGCAGCATGTGGGAGCCAACATGGGTATCCAGATCCCACTGTTGGTTATTGACCGGAGAGTTGTCTCGGTCATGTCTGCGTGATTCCCGAACCTGTAGGGTCTACACACTTAAGGTTCGGTGACGCTAGGGTTGTAGAGATATTAGTATGCGGTAGCCCGAAAGTTGTTCGGAGTCTCGGATGAGATCTCGGACGTCACGAGGAGTTCCGGAATGGTCCAGAGGTAAAGATTTGTATATAGGAAGTCCAGTTTCGGCCACCGGGAAAGTTTCGGGGGTCACCGGTATTGTACCGGGACCACCGGAAGGGTCCCGGGGGTCCACCGTGTGGGGCCATCTATCCTGGAGGGCCCCATGGGCTGAAGTGGGAAGGGAACCAGCCCCTGGTGGGCTGGTGCTCCCCCCTGCGCCTAGGGTTGGAAACCCTGGGGGCGGGGGGCGCCCCACCTGACTAGGGCGGCAAGTTCCCCCCCTTGGCCGCCGCCCTTCCTTGAGATTGGATCTCTAGGGGGCCGGCGCCCCCCAGGGCCCCTATATAAAGAGGGGGGAGGGAGGGCTGCGCACCCAAGCCCCTGGCGCCTCCCTCTCCCCCTATAACACCTCTCCCTCTCGCTGAGCATGGCGAAGCCCTACCGAGATCACCGCTGCTTCCACCACCACTCGTGTTGCTGGATCTCCATCAACCTCTCCTTCCCCCTTGCTGGATCAAGAAGGAGGATACGTCTCTCCCAACCATACGTGTGTTGAACACAGAGGTGCCATCCGTTCGGCGCTAGGATCATCGGTGATTTGGATCACGACGAGTACGACTCCATCAACCCCGTTCTCTTGAACGCTTCCGCTCGCGATCTACAAGGGTATGTAGATGCAGTCCTCTCTCTCGTTGCTAGATGACTCCATAGATTGATCTTGGTGATGCGTAGAATTTTTTTATTTTCTGCAACGTTCCCCAACAGTGGCATGATGAGCTAGGTCTATGCGTAGTTTCTATGCACGAGTAGAACACAAGATTGTTGTGGGCATCGATTTTGTCAATTTACTTGCCACTACTAGTCTTATCTTGTTTCGGCGGCATCGTGCGATGAAGCGGCCCGGACCGACCTTACACGTATGCTTACGTGAGACAGGTTCCACCGACTGACATGCACTAGTTGCATAAGGTGGCTAGCGGGTGTCTGTCTCTCCCACTTTAGTCGGATCGGATTCGATGAAAAGGGTCCTTATGAAGGGTAAATAGAAATTGGCATATCACATTGTGGTTTTTGGCGTAGGTAAGAAACGTTCCTCCTAGAAACCTATAGCAGGCACGTAAAAACATGCAACAACAATTAGAGGACGTCTAACTTGTTTTTGCAGCATATGCCTTGTGATGTGATATGGCCAAAAGGATGTGATGAATGAAATATATGTGATGTATGAGATTGATCATGTTCTTGTAATAGGAATCACGACTTGCATGTTGATGAGTATGACAACCGGCAGGAGCCATAGGAGTTGTCTTTATTTTTTGTATGACCTGCGTGTCATTGAATAACGCCATGTAATTACTTTACTTTATTGCTAAACCGTTAGCCATAGAAGTAGAAGTAATTGTTGGCGTGACAACTTCATGAAGACACGATGATGGAGATCATGATGATGGAGATCATGGTGTCATGCCGGTGACGATGATGATCATGGCGCCTCGAAGATGGAGATCAAAAGGAACAAAATGATATTGGCCATATCATGTCACTATTTGATTGCATGTGATGTTTATCATG
This sequence comes from Triticum timopheevii, assembly GCA_963921465.1. NCBI lineage: Eukaryota > Viridiplantae > Streptophyta > Magnoliopsida > Poales > Poaceae > Triticum > Triticum timopheevii. The sequence goes on along the minus strand of OY997262.1, from coordinate 250,618,290 downwards.
TTTTTGCATCTTATTTGCTTAGAACGACGGTAGTAAATAAGATGAACCCTCATAATAATTTCAAGAAAGTGTTCCCCTAACTGTGCGCCATTGCGAAAGTTCGTTGTTTCGAAGCACCACGTGATGATCGGGTGTGATAGATTCTAACATTCACATACAACGGGTGTAAGACAGATTTACACATGCAAAAACACTTAGGTTGACTTGACGATCCTAGCATGTACAGACATGGCCTCGGAACACAAGAGACCGAAAGGTCGAACATGAGTCGTATAGAAGATACGATCAACATGAAGATGTTCACCGATGATGACTAGTCCGTCTCACGTGATGATCGGACACGACCTAGTTGACTCGGATCATGGATCACTTAGATGACTAGAGGGATGTCTATCTGAGTGGGAGTTCATTATATAATTTGATTAGATGAACTTAATTATCATGAACTTAGTCTAAAATCTTTGCAATATGTCTTTTAGATCAAATGGCCCACGCTAATGTTGCCCTCAACTTCAACACGTTCCTAGAGAAAACCAAGCTGAAAGACGATGGCAGCAACTATACGGACTGGGTCAGGAACTTGAGGATCATCCTCATAGCTACCAAGAAAGCATATGTCCTAGATGCACCGCTAGGTGAAGCACCCATTTTCCCAGCAACTCAAGATGTTATGAATGCCTGGCAGTCGCGTAGTGATGATTACTCCCTGGTTTAGTGCGGCCTGCTTTACAGCTTAGAACCGGGGCTCCAAAAGCATTTTGAGTAGCACAGAGCATATGAGATGTTCCAAGAGCTGAAAATGGTTTTCCAAGCTCACGCCCAGGTCGAGTGATATGAAGTCTCCGACAAGTTCTACAATTGTAAGATGGAGGAGAATGGTTCTGTCAGCGAGCACATACTCAAAATGTCTGGGTTGCACAACCGCTTATCTCAACTGGGAGTTAATCTCCCGGATGATGCGGTGGTCGACAGAATCCTCCAGTCGCTCCCACCTAGCTACAAGAGCTTTGTGATGAATTTCAATATGCAGGGGATGGTGAAAACCATTCCTGAGGTATATCCAATGCTGAAATCAGCGGAGGTGGAGATCAAAAAGGAACATCAAGTGTTGATGGTAAATAAAACCACTAGTTTCAAGAAAGGCAAGGGTAATAAGAACTTCAAGAAGGACGACAAGGGAGTTGCCGCGCCCGTTAAGCCAGTTGCCGGGAAGAAGCCAAAGCATGGACCCAAACCTGAGACTGAGTGCTTTTATTGCAAGGGAAGCGGACACTTGAAGCGGAACTGCCCCAAGTACTTAGCGGACAAGAAGGCCGACAACACCAAATGTATATGTGATATACATGTAATTGATGTGTACCTTACCAGTACTCGTAGTAGCTCCTGGGTATTCGATACCGGTGCGGTTGCTCATATTTGTAACTCAAAACATGAGCTGTGGAATAAGCGGAGACTGGCGAAGGATGAGGTGACGATGCGCGTCGGGAATGGTTCCAAGGTCGATGTGATCACCGTCGGCACGCTACCTCTACATTTACCTACGGGATTAGTTTTAAACCTCAATATTTAGTGCCAGCTTTGAGCATGAACATTGTATCTGGATCTAGTTTAATACGAGATGGCTACTCATTTAAATCTGAGAATAATGGTTGTTCTATTTATATGAGAGATATGTTTTATGGTCATGCCCCGCTGGTCAATGGTTTATTCTTAATGAATCTCGAACGTGATGTTACACATATTCATAGTGTGAATACCAAAAGATGTAAGGTTGATAACGATAGTCCCACATACTTGTGGCACTGCCGCCTTGGTCACATTGGTGTCAAACGCATGAAGAAGCTCCATGCTGATGGACTTTTGGAGTCTCTTGATTACGAATCATTTGACACATGTGAACCATGCCTCATATGCAAAATGACCAAGACTCCGTTCTCCGGAACAATGGAGTGAGCAACCAACTTATTGGAAATCATACATACTGATGTGTGCGGTCCAATGAGCGTTGAGGCTTGCAGAGGCTATCGTTATGTTCTCACTCTCACTGACGACTTAAGTAGATATGGGTATGTCTACTTGATGAAACACAAGTCTGAGACCTTTGAAAAGTTCAAGGAATTTCAGAATGAGGTAGAGAATCAACGTTACCAAAAAATAAAGTTCTTACGATCAGATCATGGGGGAGAATATTTAAGTCACAAATTTGGTACGCACTTAAGGAAATGTGGAATCGTTTCACAACTCACACCGCCTGGAACACCTCAGCGTAACAGTGTGTCCGAACGTCGTAATCGCACTCTATAGGATATGGTGCGATCTATGATGTCACTCACCGATTTACCGCTATCATTTTGGGGATACGCTCTAGAGACAACTACATTCACTTTAAATAGGGCACCGTCTAAATCCGTTGAGATGACATCGTATGAATTATGGTTTGGGAAGAAACCTAAGCTGTCATTTCAAAAAGTTTGGGGATGCGATGCTTATGTCAAGAAACTTCTACCTGAAAAGCTCGAACCCAAGTCGGAAAAATGCGTCTTTATAGGATACCCTAAGGAAACCATTGGGTATACCTTCTACCTCAGATCCGAAGGAAAGATCTTTGTTGCCAAGAACGGTCCTTTCTGGAAAAAGAGTTTCTCTTGAGAGAAGTAAGTGGGAGGAAAGTAGAACTTGATGAAGTATTGCCTCTTGAACCGGAAAGTAGCGCAGCTCAAGAAAATGTTTCTGTGGTGCCTACACCGGATAGAGAGGAAGTTAATGATGATGATGAAGGTACTTCGGATCAAGTTGCTACTGAACTTCGTAGGTCCACAAGGACACGTTCCACACCGGAATGGTATGGCAACCCTGTCCTGGAAATCATGTTGTTAGACAACGGTGAACCTTCGAACTATGAAGAAGCGATGGCGGGCCCAGATTCCAACAAATGGCTTGAAGCCATGCAATCTGAGATAGGATCCATGTATGAAAACAAAGTATGGACTTTGACAGACTTGCCCGATGATCGGCGAGCGATAGAAAAAAATGGATCTTTAAGAAGAAGACGGACACGGATGGTAATGTTACCGTCTATAAAGCTCGACTTGTCGCTAAGGGTTATCGACAAGTTCAAGGGGTTAACTACGATGAGACCTTCTCACCCGTAGCGACGCTAAAGTATGTCCGAATCATGTTAGCAATTGCTGCATTCTACGATTATGAGATATGGCAAATGGACGTCAAAACGGCATTCCTTAACGGCTTCCTTAAGGAAGAATTGTATATGATGCAGCCAGAAGGTTTTGTCGATCTTAAGAATGCTAACAAGGTATGCAAGCTCTAGCGCTCCATCTATGGGCTGGTGCAAGCATCTCGGAGTTGGAACATTCGCTTTGATGAAATGATCAAAGCGTTTGGGTATATGTAGACTTATGGAGAAGCCTGCGTTTACAAGAAAGTGAGTGGGAGCTCTGTAGCATTTCTCATATTATATGTAGATGACATACTTTTGATGGGAAATGATATAGAACTTTTGGACAACATTAAGGCCTACTTGAATAAGTGTTTTTCAATGAAGGACCTTGGAGAAGCTGCTTACATATTAGGCATCAAGATCTATAGAGATAGATCGAGAGGCCTCATAGGTCTTTCACAAAGCACATACCTTGATAAGATATTGAAGAAGTTCAATATAGATCAGTCAAAGAAGGGATTCTTGCCTGTGTTGCAAGGTGTGAAATTGAGCTCGGCTCAATGCTCGACCACGGCAGAAGATAGAGAAAAGATGAGTGTCATCCCCTATGCCTCGGCTATAGGGTCTATTATGTATGCCATGTTGTGTACCAAACCTGATGTAAACCTTGCCGTAAGTTTGGTAGGAAGGTACCAAAGTAATCCCGGCATGGAACACTGGACAGCGGTCAAGAATATCCTGAAGTACCTGAAAAGGACTAAGGATATGTTTCTCGTATATGGAGGTGACGAAGAGCTCGTCGTAAAGGGTTACATCGACGCTAGCTTCGACACAGATTTGGATGACTCTAAGTTACAAACCAGATACGTGTATATTTTGAATGGTGGGGCAGTAAGCTGGTGCAGTTGCAAGCAAAGCATCGTGGCGGGATCTACAAGTGAAGCGGAGTACATGGCAGCCTCGGAGGCAGCACATGAAGCAATCAGGATGAAGGAGTTCATTACCGACCTAGGAGTTATTCCCAATGCGTCGGGGCCGATGACTCTCTTTTGTGACAACACTGGAGCCATTGCCCTTGCCAAGGAGCCCAGGTTTCACAAGAAGACCAGGCACATCAAGCGTCGCTTCAACTCCATTCGTGAAAATGTTCAAGATGGAGACATAGATATTTGCAAAGTGCATACGGATCTGAATATTGCAGATCCGTTGACTAAACCTCTTCCGCGAGCAAAACATGATCAACACCAGAACTCTATGGGTGTTCGATTCATCACAATGTAACTAGATTATTGACTCTAGTGCAAGTGAGAGACTGTTGGAAATATGCCCTAGAGGCAAAAATAAAATGGCTATTATTATATATCCTTGTTCATGATAATTGTCTATTGTTCATGCTATAATTGTGTTATCCGGAAATCGTAATACATGTGTGAATACATAGACCACAACATGTCCCTAGTGAGCCTCTAGTTGACTAGCTCGTTATCAATGGATGGTTACGGTTTCCTGACCATGGACATTGGATGTCATTGATAACGGGATCACATCATTGGGAGAATGATGTGATGGACAAGACCCAATCCTAAGCATAGCACAAGACCGTGTAGTTCGTTTGCTAGAGCTTTTCTAATGTCAAGTATCATTTCCTTAGACCATGAGCTCGTGAAACTCCCGGGTACCGTACGAGTGCTTTGGGTGTACCAAACGTCACAACATAACTGGGTGGCCATAAAGGTACACTACAGGTATCTCTATAAGTGTCTGTTGGGTTGGCACTGATCGAGACTGGGATTTGTCACTCTGTATGACGGAGAGGTATCTCTGGGCCCACTCGGTAATGCATCATCATAATGAGCTCAATGTGACCAAGTGGTTGGTCACGGGATCATGCATTACGGTACGAGTAAAGTGACTTGCCGATAATGAGATTGAACGAGGTATTGGGATACCGACGATAGAATCTCGGGCAAGTAACGTACCGATTGACAAAGGGAATTGTATACGGGATTACTTGAATCCTCGACATCGTGGTTCATTGAATGAGATCATCGAGGAGCATGTGGGAGCCAACATGGGTATCCAGATCCCGCTGTTGGTTATTGACCGGAGAGTTGTCTCGGTCATCTCTGCGTGATTCCCGAACCCGTAGGGTCTACACACTTAAGGTTCGGTGACGCTAGGGTTGTAGAGATATTAGTATGCGGTAACCAGAAAGCTATTCGGAGTCCCGGATGAGATCCCGGATGTCACGAGGAGTTCCGGAATGGTCCGGAGGTAAAGATTTGTATATAGGAAGTCCAGTTTCGGCCAGCGGGAAAGTTTCGGGGGTCACCGGTATTGTACCGGGACCACCGGAAGGGTTCCGGGGGTCCACCGGGTGGGGCCACATATCCCAGAGGGCCCCATGGGCTGAAGTGGGAAGGGAACCAGCCCCTGGTGGGCTGGTGCTCCCCCCTTGGGCCTCCCCCTACGCCTAGAGTTGGAAACCCTGGGGGTGGGGGCGCCCGACCTGACTTGGGGGGCAAGTTCCCCCCTTGGCCGCCCCCCCTTGAGATTGGATCTCTAGGGGGCCGGCGCCCCCCCAGGGCCCCTATATAAAGAAGAGGGAGGGAGGGCTGCGCACCCAAGCCGTTGGCGCCTCCCTCTCCCCCTGTAACACCTCTCCCTCTTGCTGAGCTTGGCGAAGCCCTGCCGAGATCCCCGCTGCTTCCACCACCACACCGTCGTGCTGCTGGATCTCCATCGACCTCTCCTTACCCCTTGCTGGATCAAGAAGTAGGAGACGTCTCTCCCAACCGTACGTGTGTTGAACGCGGAGGTGCCGTCCGTTCGGTGCTAGGATCATCGGTGACTTGGATCACGGCGAGTACGACTCCATCAACCCCATTCTCTTGAACGCTTCCGCTTGCGATCTACAAGGGTATGTAGATGCACTCCTCTCTCTCGTTGCTAGATGACTCCATAGATTGATCTTGGTGATGCGTAGAATTTTTTATTTTCTGCAACGTTCCCCAACACGCTGCACATTACATGTGTGGCGCCTAGCTCGGAGGCGCTGCACTGCTGGGTGGGGGCCCAGGGGCTACCAAGGTGGACAGTTGTGCAACGCCCCAGAGATAGGCGCTGCACAGTAGGGTGTGGCGCCTGCGTGGCGGGCGCTACACAAAAAGGTCATCAGCGTGAAATAGTTTGACGGGCAGTTCATTCCGTGATTTGATTTCGTTCCGAGGTCAAAATTTTCAAATTTGCCACGAGGGAACCAATGGCAGGGGTCTGGTGCGCGAGTGCCGAAATTACTTGAGTTCACTCCCACCTTCCATCGCAACTTAGGTGTATTCAAAACATTTTATTTCTTAAACAGCGTGTTTAAATCTTTGTGACACCCCAAAATTTTAACCTTGTTTTATTAATTAAAATTTTTGCCAGGAAACTAAAACTTTTATTTCCTTCTGATTTCAGAACCATTCTCTTCTTTTTATTATGGAGTTTTTACCCCAAGTGAAAACTTTTTAATCATTGTTAGACTTATTTACCCTCTCAAATAAAACAATTCTTTTATCAGTGGGATTATTTATATAATTATTTTTCCCTGAGCTTTATTTCTCTAAATTGGTTTTTCATAAGTTTTAGGGTTCCATTTGCACTGCAACCCTTTGATAAATTTATTTAAAAATCCCACCAAAATTTGGAGATGTCATGTGATGTTTCTAAACCACTTTTATGCAAAAAGATATTTCATTCATTGGATATTTTGAGTTTTACACCAAGTTTTCAAATCTGGTCTAGTGGGCAATTTTACACTACAACCTATTTAAATATTTCTTTAAAACTTCTACCAAAATTAGGGGAGGTCAATAGGAGCATGTTATTCACCTTTATGCAAAAACCAAGTTATGTCTTCTGAAAATTTTGAGTGAATCATCCTCATTTTCATTCTGGTCCAACTTGATGATTTGTACTGCAACCATCTTTTAACTTGCTCCTTTACCCATGAGCTTTCTCCTACTTGTAGTACACCTTACAAAACCCTTAAGTCCAAGAGATTGGACTCATTGGATCATTTTTAGTACATGATATTATGCCCTTCTCTTTCTGTACAAAACTGAAGTTTTGCCAAACTAGCACTAACAAGTTTCTCCTTTTGACAAACTAACTTTACCACCCTCTCTTTCATCCAAAGAGGCACTAGCCTGGAGAATTTGGCCACTCCAAGAAATGCTTCAGTGCCCTTGGCATTATGTCAAACACCTTATGGGCATGATCAGTTTTGACATGATTTTTGTTTTGCACTGTGACCTTGCACCTCTGGACAATCTAGCATGTCCACTAAACTCCCAGATGCTCCTAACCTAGGTCTGCTAGTTGCCAACCTCTCCCAAGCTTTGTGGCATGCGCTGGCATTTCGCCGAGCACCTGGTGGGCGTGCTCTGGGCGCGTCCAGAGCGTGCGTTTTGCATGTGCCGCGCCCGAGCCGCCACGCCCCTGGCCTGTTCCCCGAGCTTATCCAAACCCCCGACCGCTCGCAGCGTAGGGCCAAGCCTCGACACGTACTCCCTCAGAGCACCACAACCTCTCGCCACATCTCCGGCAAGCCAGAAGCTAGCCGCCACTACCGCCCGACAGCTCCTGCACTGGCCGGCGCCGCCCGAGCCACTCCCGCTCGCTAGCTCGCCCCTGGAGCAGTGCCCCACTCGTCCACTAGCTCCTGCCGCCATCCCCAGCCTTGACACGGTGCCCTACAAGCTACAGAACGTCAGTTCGCCGGCGACCTTATCCTCGGCCGCGGAACTGCCGTGGATGCGCTATAAATAGGACCCCCCCCCCCCCCCGAGCTCGTCCAGGCCTCAAGCAACCCCTCTCACTCCCTCACCGATCCGCCCGTAGCAGTAGGAAGACCAGAGAGGTCGTCTTCCTCATCTCCGGCAATCACAGCCGCTGCCACTGTCTCGATCACTCCGGCGCCACCAGGGCCTCCCCCTCTCCACTCCCTTCACCAAGAGCTCCCTCTCCCTCTCGTGAGTCCATCCCCCTACTCAATTTTGATCAGGACTCGCCGCAGGCGAAAACCCACTCTACCCAACGGCCACCGTCCGCTGCGGAGCTCGCCGCCGGCAGCTCCGTCCACCCCAGGGACCGTAACGACCACCGGAGGGACCGCCTCGACCCCCTGAGGCTGCGGGTGACCTCTGTTTCTCGAACGGTGCCGTCGTTCATCGGCGAGCATCGCCGGAGTCCCGCCTCCGCTCGGGCAGAGGAAGGGGAGGGAGGAAAGACTAGTCAAACCTGACCAGTGGGCCAGGCGGGCCCACTGTCAGTGACCCACACGTGGTCCACGCTGGATAAGTGTAGGCGTAAGATCAAATTACTCCTTCGACGTGGTCAGTTCGACACGTTTTTCCTTTTTCTGTTTTTTTAAAACAGATTTTTGTCCAAAACTTTGACTGTCTATAACTTTTTCAATATAACTCCAAATGAATTGATTCTTTTTCCTACCTCTCTCAAAATTAGTCTAGTTTATTTTGAGATTTATTTGAAAAAATTTCAGACAACTTTTTTTTGCTGTTTTTAAAGTATGTGTTGTTTGAATATTTTTGGAAATAGGTTTTTGGAGGAGAAGGCAATTTTTCAAATATGCACCCCCCACTTGCATACACTTGAAGGCAAGCATTCTAAACCCTGGCATAATATTTCTGTGTGTTGGTTGATACGATTATAACACCGCCCTAATACGAGAACTCGTTATTTTATGTGGGACACGATCATTTGCTTGATTTGCATATTAGTGATTTCCTTGCTGTTGGAGATGAATCTACCTGTGATGGTAATCATTCTCATGTGCCTTGCATGCATGCCGGAAAAGAATCCGGGAAAGCCTCTGCCTTGGGTAGGCGTGAGCTTGTCACCGGTCTCCGTCGGGACGGTTATGTCCGATATGGCATAGTAGGGTATAATGAGTGGTGATTCTGTTGATTGAAATATTTTTGTTACACATATCATGCAGGGAATTTATAAACCTCCTGAGTCGACCATAGATCGAGTCTTGTTCCAGTAACCCCCATGCTTGTTTCGTACTACCACTTGCCCTGCCGCAGGTAGGGTGTGGTTCAGTAAGTTGTCAACCCCTTTCTTGGCACACACCATACAGAGAGGCCATGGTGATAGATACTGGCTGAATCCGGTAGGCAGGCCACCTGGTCCGGCGGCATGGGTGTTTCCGGTTGGGATCGAGAGGGGGGCACCCCTTAGAGCACGCGTCATAAATTTGATCCCATGCTACGCGAGGTTGTAGCCTCCCCACTTAGAGTTTTACTTGACAGGTGTCGTGGGTGATTCCAGACACCGGTAAGTTAAGCTGGTGTGTGCAAGTCAGGTGTGTTTTCAATTAAAAGACCGTAGACAGAATTAGTCCAGATGGACTAAAGGAATCCGTTGCTCGTGGGTAAAAAGTACATCCTCTGCAGAGTTAATATCTATTCGAATAGCCGTGTCCATGGTTAAGGACTACAGTCTGGGTCGGGTCAAGTGTCGGTCTTAGTGTCGATCTTCGGAGGAGAACTACTAAAACAGAACTCGGAATCATGACGTGTGACTTATGATGATGATTATTATTATTATTATGGACTAACCCCTCTATATTATTTGGAGTATTGAGTATCCCTGGGACGGTTCTACCTCCTGGATATTCATGGTTTGTCTTATAAGCCCTGTATGTGGTGTCGCTTAGACGCCCGACTGTGGCATGTTCGTTATTTACTTTATAAGCCCTTTATGTGGTGTCGCTTAGATGCCCGACTGTGGCATGCTTGTTATTTACTTTATAAGCCCTTTATGTGGTGTCGCTTAGACGTCCGACTGTGGCATGCTTGTTATTTACTTTATAAGCCCTTTATGTGGTGTCGCTCAGACGCCCGACTGTGGCATGCTTGTCATTTATTTACCTTATAAGCCCTTTATGTGGTGTCGCTTAGACGCCCGACTGAGGCATGCTTCATATCATGATCCTTTCGAGGCGTCGCTTCAGACACCTGATCGGTGCATGTTATTTCTACTCCATTATTACATATTCATGTTGTATATAAATAACCTGCTTGCATGCATCATGGATTTTTCTTTTATGACTGACGTTATGATCATAGGATAATTCAGAGCATGATTATCGTTTGTTATATTATATCCGTGTTCATAATATTTACGAGTACATTCAAAGTACTCACTGGCTTGTCCCTGGCTATTGTCTTGGCCAGATTTCTTGCATGAAGAGGAGCGTTGCGATGACAGCCCCGGAACCTAAGCAACGATGATAGCAGCCTCGTGAAGATAGGAGTTAACCTGGTCAGCTGTTCCTGTTGGGAAATGGAGTCCCATAGACACTGATGATCCACAAACCGCTTCGCCATCAACCTCTAGAAACCACTTGTTGTACTCATAGGCCAGAATGGTCTTGTACTACATATTTTGTATTTTGCTTGGAATTTCTGTACCAAGTTGGTGCCTCATCAGTTAACAGTAATCCTGGGGCTGGTGAGCACAACGGCCATTTTCTGGAAATTAATACCCGGAAAACCGGTCGCGACAAACTTGGTATCAAACTTGGTATCAGAGCCAGGCTGACCATTGGCTAATCCTATCTTAGCCGGGTCAATAAACCTAGGTAAATGAACCCACCAGATCATAACCTAACCCCAGCCAAGGTTCTCGCGTAAGATAGACACACAGTGACCCCGACATCTCTGGCAATGGTGCCTAACCCATCAGCCTAGCCTGTCGATCACGCGCCAGTGACCGACGCCTAAATTGTCTTATTCGCAAGCGTGCGAAGGAAGACTTCGTCCCCTTTTCCTATAAAAAGCACATGCTAGCCTCAACACAACACATCCCAGCCTCTTCCTCAAACCAAGCTATAATGCCTGGCCCCGTCGTGCACAATGAGACCACAGCAAACAACCTTGGAGGGTTTGTGACCGTGCTCGCGAACCTCACCCGCCGTGCCTTTGCAATAGAAGAGCCTCCAGAGTATGTGGTGTACCAAGGACCCTTGGGCGGTGAAAGCCGTCAATTCTGGGCCACCGTGCACATCTATGGTAGGGGTCTATCTCCAGAACGCCCCTACAGGTTCACCGGAAGGACCACTTCCTTTGAGCCACAAGCTATCCAACTAGCCACTCGAGAGGCTATAGTTCAACTCAGGCACCTGTCGCCCAGAGTTAACTGTCGCTCGTTCTACTACTACCCCAGCCGTAACGGGTATGGTAGGCCACCCCAGGTTGTCAACGGAGATCACGAGATGGACCCTGCGTTGTTGCATCTGGTACGCTATGTAAGTGCACTAGAGGATCTGTTCGATCAGATCACTCTTGATCTGATCACAGCTCGTGGAGAACTGATCCGCTGAGCCTCGACAAGAGGAAGAGATGAGCCCAACACCAACAACCCAGTCGTGCTGTTCGGACAACCGATCGAGTCCTTGAGGACAGCCCCAGTTATCGACCAAAATACCTTGATGACCCCAGAAGCGCTTTGTCACCTTTTGGGAACACGCTCCAGCGGAATTGTGGCCAACAATCCCCGAGATGGTCATCATCGCTACCCGACCCTGCAGTCCCTCAACCCCCTCCGGCTAATCCTGACGGCGAAAACCATGGAGAAACCTCGACATCCACGAGGCAAGCCCGATTATATATTAACGAGGTAGACTAGAGTCGCTCGAGTAGTACCGAGTCTTAGTATGTCCACGCCCTGTAATTGTGTGATCCTGTATCGCCATGTTGTTTTCTTGTGCGCCCCTGTTTTTAAATAATAGCCATGCATGGGTATGTTGATGTGCGATTGCATTTAATTTTTTCCCCAAGCGTAGCTACCAAAAACCAACCTCGACGACGCAAGTTTGTGCTATGAGTAAACTGTTTGGTTTCAGCTAATAACAGTAATATTTTTCCAAACAACCCTTAACAAATCTCGAGGACGAGATTTTTCTTAAGGGGGGTAGTGTTGTGACACTCCAAAATTTTAACCTTGTTTTATTAATTAAAAATTTAGCCAGGAAACTAAAACTTTTATTTCCTTCTGATTTCAGAACCATTCTCTTCTTTTTATTATGAAGTTTTTACCCCAAGTGAAAACTTTTCAATCATTGTTAGACTTATTTACCATCTCAAATAAAACAATTCTTTTATCAGTGGGATTATTTATATAATTATTTTTCCCTGAGCTTTATTTCTCTAAATTGTTTTTTCATAAGTTTTAGGGTTCCATTTGCACTGCAACCCTTTGATAAATTTATTTAAAAATCCCACCAAAATTTGGAGATGTCATGTGCTGTTTCTAAACCACTTTTATGCAAAAAGACATTTCATTCATTGGATATTTTGAGTTCTACACCAAGTTTTCAAATCTGGTCTAGTGGGCAATTTTACACTACAACCTATTTAAATATTTCTTTAAAACTTCTACCAAAATTAGGGGAGGTCAATAGGAGCATGTTATTCACCTTTATGCAAAAACCAAGTTATGTCTTTTGAAAATTTTGAGTGAATCATCCTCATTTTCATTCTGGTCCAACTTGATGATTTGTACTGCAACCATCTTTTAACTTGCTCCTTTACCCATGAGCTTTCTCCTACTTGTAGTACACCTTACAAAACCCTTAAGTCCAAGAGATTGGACTCATTGGATCATTTTTAGTACATGATATTATGCCCTTCTCTTTCTGTCCAAAACTGAAGTTTTGCCAAACTAGCACTAACAAGTTTCTCCTTTTGAGAAACTAACTTTACCACCCTCTCTTTCATCCAAAGAGGCACTAGCCTGGAGAATTTGGCCACTCCAAGAAATGCTTTAGTGCCCTTAGCATTCTGTCAAACACCTTATGGACATGATCAGTTTTGACATGATTTTTGTTTTGCACTGTGACCTTGCACCTCTGGACAATCTAGCATGTCCATTAAACTCCCAGCTGCTCCTAACCTACGTCTGCTAGTTGCCAACCTCACCCAAGCTTTGTGGCATGCGCTAGCATTTCGCCGAACACCTGGTGGCCGTGCGCTGGGCGCGTCCAGAGCGTGCGTTTTGCACGTGCTGCGCCCGAGCCGCCGCGCCCCTGGCCTGTTCCCCGAGCTTATCCAAACCCCCGACCGCTCGCAGCGTAGGGCCAAGCCTCGACCCGTACTCCCTCATGAGCACCACAGCCTCTCGCCACGTCTCCGGCAAGCCAGAAGCTAGCTGCCACTGCCGCCCGACAGCTCCTGCACTGGCCGGTGCCGCCCGAGCCACTCCCGCTTGCCAGCTCGCCCCTGGAGCAGTGCCCCACTCATCCGCTAGCTCCTGCCGCCATCTCCAGCCTCGACACGGTGCCCTGCAAGCTACAGAACATCGGTTTGCCGGCAACCTTATCCTCGGCCGCGGAACCGCCATGGATGCGCTATAAATAGGACCCCCCGCCCCCCGCCCCCCGAGCTCGTCCAGGCCTGAAGCAACCTCTCTCACTCCCTCACCGATCCGCTCGTAGCAGTAGGAATATCAGAGAGGTCGTCTTCCTCATCTCCGGCAATCACAGCCGCCGCCACTGTCTCGATCACTCCGGCGCCACCAGGGCCTCCCCCTCTCCACTCCCTTCACCAGGAGCTCCCTCTCCCTCTCGTGAGTCCATCCCCCTACTCAATTTTGATCAGGACTCACCGCAGGCGAAAACCTACTCTTCCCGACGGCCACCGTCCGCTGCGGAGCCCGCCGCCGGCACCTCCGTCCACCCCAGGGACCGTAACGACCACCGGAGGGACCGCCTCGACCCCTTGATCCCGCGGGTGACCTCTGTTTCTCGAACGGTGCCGCCATTCGTCGGCGAGCATCGCCGGAGTCCCACCTCCGCTCGGGCAGAGGAAGGGAAGGGAGGAGAGACTAGTCAAACCTCACCAGTGGGCCAGGCGGGCCCACTGTCAGTGACCCACGCGCGGTCCATGCTGGATAAGTGTAGGCGTAAGATCAAAATATGCCTTCGACGTGGTCAGTTCGAAACGTTTTTCCTTTTTCTGTTTAAAAAAAACAGATTTTTGACCAAAACTTTGACTGTCTATAACTTTTTAAATATAACTCCAAATGAATTGATTCTTTTTCCTACCTCTCTCAAAATTAGTCTAGTTTATTTTGAGATTTATTTGAAAATTTTTCAGACAACTTTTTTTTGCTGTTTTTAAAGTATGTGTTGTTTGAATATTTTTGGAAATAGGTTTTTGGAGAAGGCAATTTTTCAAATATGCACCCCCCACTTGCATACACTTGAAGGCAAGCATTCTGAACCCTGGCATAATATTTCTGTGTGTTGGTTGATACGATTATAACACCGCCCTAATACGAGAACTCGTTATTTTGTGTGGGACACGATCATTTGCTTGAATTGCATATTAGTGATTTCCTTGCTGTTGGAGATGAATCTACCTGTGATGGTAATCATTCTCATGTGCCTTGCATGCATGCCGGAAAAAAATCCGGGAAAGCCTCTGCCTTGGGTAGGCGTGAGCTTGTCACCGGTCTCCGTCGGGACGGTTATGTCCGGTATGGCATAGTAGGGTATAATGAGTGGTGATTCTGTTGATAGAAATATTTTTGTTACACATATCATGCAGGGAATTTATAAACTTCCTGAGTCGACCGTAGATCGAGTCTTGTTCCAGTAACCCCCATGCTTGGTTCGTACTACCACTTGCCCTGCCGCAGGTAGGGTGCGGTTCAGTAAGTTGTCAAACCCTTTCTTGGCACACACTGTACAGAGAGGCCATGGTGGAAGATACTAGCTGCATCCGGTAGGCAGGCCACCTGGTGCGGGGGCATGGGTGTTTCCGGTTGGGACCGAGAGGGGGTACCCCTTAGAGCGCGCGTCATAAATTTGATCCCATGCTACGCGAGGTTGTAGCCTCCCCACTTAGAGTTTTACTTGACAGGTGTCGTGGGTGATTCCAGACACCGGTAAGTTAAGCTGGTGTGTGCAAGTCAGGTGTGTTTTCAATTAAAAGACCGTAGACGGAATTAGTCCAGATGGACTAAAGGAATCCGTTGCTCGTGGGTAAAGAGTACATCCTCTGTAGAGTTAATATCTATTCGAATAGCCGTGTCCATGGTTAAGGACTACAGTCTGGGTCGGATCAACTGTCGGTCTTAGTGTCGATCTTCGGAGGAGAACTACTAAAACAGAACTCGGAATCATGACGTGTGACTTATGATGATGATGATTATTATTATTATGGACTAACCCCTCTATATTATTTGGAGTATTGAGTATCCCCGGGACGGTTCTACCTCCTGGATATTCATTATTTTTCTTATAAGCCCTGTATGTGGTGTCGCTTAGACGCCCGACTGTGGCATGTTCGTTATTTACTTTATAAGCCCTTTATGTGGTGTCTCTTAGACGCCCGACTGTGGCATACTTGTTATTTACTTTATAAGCCCTTTATGTGGTGTCGCTTAGACACCCGACTGTGGCATGCTTGTTATTTACTTTATAAGCCCTTTATGTGGTGTAGCTCAGACGCCCGACTGTGGCATGCTTGTCATTTATTTACCTTATAAGCCCTTTATGTGGTGTCGCTTAGACGCCCGACTGAGGCATGCTTCATATCATGATCCTTTCGAGGCGTCGCTTCAGACACCCGATCGGTGCATGTTATTTTTACTCCATTATTACATATTCATGTTGTATATAAATAACCTGCTTGCATGCATCATGGATTTTTCTTTTATGACTGACGTTATGATCATAGGATAATTCAGAGCATGATTATCGTTTGTTATATTATATCCGTGTTCATAATATTTACGAGTACATTCAAAGTACTCACTGGCTTGTCCCTGGCTATTGTCTTGGCCAGATTTCTTGCATGAAGAGGAGCGTTGCGATGACAGCCCCGGAACCTAAGCAACGGTGATAGCAGCCTCGCGAAGGTAGGAGTTAACCTGGTCAGCTGTTCCTGTTGGGAAATGGAGTCCCATAGACAATGATGATCCACAAACCGCTTCCGCCATCAACCTCTAGAAACCACTTGTTGTACTCATAGGCCAAAATGGTCTTGTACTACATATTTTGTATTTTGCTTGGAATTTCTGTACCAAGTTGGTGCCTCATCAGTTAACAGTAATCCTGGGGCTGGTGAGCACAACGGCCATTTTCTGGAAATTAATACCCAGAAAACCGGTCGCGACAATCTTGAACCATTTTCATCCTTGAATTCTTTGCGTCGGGATCTTCAAAACTAGATCCCACGTTGATAGGTTTTGACAAACTTTTTCTTCACGAAAAAACCAAACCAAAAAAACAAGACGAAAGCACGTTTTTTTCTTTTCGAAAAGAGGCTCACTCTGACTCTTGGGGAAGCAAATATGTCCCTTCATGAGAAGTAAACCCGTGCCTCTCGCGAAAGAAAAAAATACATTTTTTCGTTTTCAAGAGACATGATCGTGCCTCTCGCAGAAGCAAAACCATGCCTCCACGAGAAGCAAATTGTGCCTCTCGCTGAATGAAAAGAAAACAAATTCCGTTTCCGAGAGGCATGACTCGCGGACAAAAACCGCGTTTCTTTTATGTTTCCAAGAGGCACGGCCGTATCTCGCGCGGAAGCAAATTTGTGTCTCTCGCTAAAATAAAAAAACACAATTTTTTTTCATTTTCGAGAGACACGTCCGGCCTCTCGACAAAGGAAAAAACCGTTTTTTCACGCAAAAAAAATGAATTTTGTCCAATAGCTAAGAAAGTCCGGCGGAAAACCAAAAAACCAAAAAAAAAACATCTAAAAATCTGAAAATGCGTGCGAAAAATTAAAAAACAAAAATCAGAGGGAGCGTCTAGAGTGCGGCACGTGGCGGCGGCTGACAGCACACCAAGTGCGTCCCTTGCCGGGGCTCCCGGATGAGTACTCGCTCGGTAGGTGCTCCCGACAAGTGTGTCCGACGGCATTGTAAACGATGGGCTGGGCTGGGCTAGTTGGACAACATATATGGGTCATAGTATTTGTTTCTCCCTCTTGTTGAATTTAATGGGGGCATTTCCCATGAAAAAAAAGATCCTATTGACGCCCGCCGGCATCAAAAGGATGAGCCTTCGCTGAAATTTGGCTTCCGACGCCCTGGGCCGGCTCACGGTCGCTCAGCTGCTTCTTCCCTTTTTCTATTTTTCTTTGTTTCTGTTTCTATTCTTTTTGTTCCTTTTATTTTTTATTTATTTTTTCGTGTATATTACACAAAGATCTTTAATTGCTTATATACAAAATGTTTATTGTATATTGAAGGAAATGTTCACCCTATACTAATAAAATGTTCAACATTGTTCTAAATATGTTCAATGTTCAATTAAAAAATGTTCAGCATATATCAAAATGTTCAATGTGTATTTAAAAATTGTTCAGCATATATAAAAAAAGTTCAATGTATATTTAAAAATTGTTCAACAAATATCACAAAAAGGTTAATTGTATATTTCAAAATTGTTCAGTGTATATTACAAAAAGGTTCAATGTATATTTAAAAATTGTGTAGCATATATTAAAAGTTTTTCAAAATTTTCACCTTTTCGAACATTATTCATGTTTTAAAGGTTTTGTTTGAATTTTGAAATGTATTCACATTTTCAAACATTATTCAAATTTTAAGATAATTTGTTCACAATTTTTTCCAGGAAATCTTGAATTTTTTCCAAACAAAAATGAAACTGCCGATGTAGCTATTACTTATAAGTTAGCGCTGCATTTTAGTAAGTCACAGTTCCTAACTCGACTCCACGTGCCTGCATTTACTCTTCGTGAAATTTTACATCGGACGGCTTCGAATGGGCCGGCCCATTTGCGCGCCCTAGAGCGAAAGCTCAACTATTGGACGCACGCGGGCGTTGGGAGCTCGCCTTCCCATGACCCGACTGTTGTACCTTTGAACATTTTCTTGAATGAATAAAATCGGCGAGATTTCTTAAAAAGAAGAAACTTTCCTAAAAAACCTAATTAGCGGGTACCCCATTGGGGTTTTCCAGCAGGCACTGTTTAGGCACTAAAGTGCTCCAACATCACCACTTGTTGCGCGTTGGGGGCACCTGCCGGAAACATGCTTCCTCTCTGAACGTGTTTCTAGGATTTTCTTTTCTTGGGCGGTTTCAGATTGTGTTTTATGTTTTTCTAGGGTTTTATGATTTTTTGTTTGTTTCTCGCATGAAGCATACTGTGTAAAAAAACACAATTGTGCTTCCCAAAAGTGAAAAGCACAACTGGATTTCCCGAAAGTGAAAAACACAGCTGAGCTTCGGCAATGAAGTAGTGAAAAGCACATATGTACTTCTGCGAGAAGCATATATGTACTTCCAAAAAGTTAAAAGCACATGTATGCTTCAGGGTGAAGTAGCTTTTCTCTGCTCCACGCCGAAGCACAGCTCCGCGTGAAGCATACATGTGCTTCTGAAAAGTTAAAAGCACAATTGTGCTCTCTGTTTCTCGATTTTTCTTTTGATTTCTTTTTTAAAACCCTTCCATAAATTAATTAATTTAAAATATTCATACAATCATCTGTTACAATTTTAGCCACGCAGGGCGGAACACTATTAAGGAGCACACCATCGAACCTATCAAAGCTGAACTTCGCAATCTAGTGTGCCACCCTGTTAGCCCTTCTGTTAATCTTGGATATTTTGCAATTTATCATCAACTTGGATAAACTCAATGCTTCTATCTTTAGATCAACTAGAGAAGACCTGTCTAGAAGATCATTTCCAAGGAAAGAAGCCACAAAAGAGCAATCAGTTTCTAAGGGCTCGTGGAGAGTAATACCAATGTACAGCCCCGCAAGGGTCGCTCTCAGTTCTGCTTCCTCCGCGCTATTGCACACCCCAATATAATCCCGGGACGAAATAATAACTTCTCCAGTATGGTTCCTGGCCACAACACCCACACTTGCAGCCCTTAAGGCCTCCACATAACTTGCGTCAACATTAATCTTAATGAACTCCGTGGCGGGAGCCTGCCAAGTCACAAAATTCTCTTTGCACATCATTAGTAAAATTTAAGCCATCCACCCTCTCTTTACCTTTGATGCTAATCTCCGTCTTCACATTGGGATGGGAGGACGAGAAGGACGCCCAGTAATTCTTTTGGTTTCTAATTACATGCCTAGCACCCAGGCAGTTGAGAGGGAGCACCTTGTGGATTGCTCATACAAACTAGGAGCCTTTTATTAGGGGGGATGCTTAAGGTGTGCGATGATCAAAATACTTCCTCCTAAAAATGTCAAGCCCAAGGGCCATAGACACATCAAAAATTTCCATGCCCATTTTGCCTTGAGACACCAATTCATTAAATTGTTATTGATGATGCCCAACCCCTCCCCCCCTCTTCGTTAGCAAAGCAAATGGTGGGTGAATTGACCATGTGATATTTTTGCCTATCATATTTTTTTGCTAGAAGAATCTAGACCTAACTTTATCATATTCGACGTGAACCCCATCATGCAAAAGTAAAAGTTGATGGCATAGATGAACTCCATCAGCGGTAGCCTAATGGAGAACACACTAGCTTGAAGATGGCATTGATAAGAGCTATCGGTTGATATAGGCGAGTGCCCTCTCCACTCAGCAAACCCTTGGGGCGATAATAAGTAGTACATGTACTTAGGAGTTAGGATGCATAAAGTTCGAGTATGCAACAAATGTAGTGTAAGGGCATGTCCAACGCCGACCCTCAAACTGCCCGCATACGTCCAGACCGCGCGGTCCGGACCCCAAGGCCATCCAACGCGGACCTGTGTCGGTCTGCTGAGCGGTCTGGACCACATTTTCCCCGCAAACTAGAACCAAACGTGAGGGGGGGGGGGGGTTGCGAGACTCCGGACACGAGACATGTTGGACTCTTACACCCATGGCCCACCCAAAAGGAAGGCGGAACACGCCCTTTTGTAGCATCACACACTGTTTTCGCGCCAAAATCCCTCACTCTCTTCTTCCAGCCGCCGCTCTCCACCGAATTTCCGCCCTTTTCTCCCACTTTTTTCTTCACAGCCGCCCTCGACACATGGAACCGGACGAGGACCTACCGGATATGGAAGTGGTGGAGGTGTAGGAGGATTCGAGCATCACCCCACATCGAAAGATCAACTCGGTGACACGACAAAGTTGTCGTGTCAAAGCAAAGGTCGCGAAGGAGGAAATGCTCATGAAGCGGAAGGCCGACGGAGGGCGTGCTGATGGTGTCCGTGGCAGTGTGCGTGTGCTGGGCGCGGGCATAGTGGAGGTTGCGGCCAGGGATGCGGAGCCCCGATGGTGTCGCTCACCGTCCAAACTCTGCAATGGCCGGAGCATTACATTACAAAGCTCCGTACTACTACGCGTCGAAGTAGCTCGGTAGGCAGTCCACATCAACCGATGCCGGACAAGTGCCTTACATCATCGATGTAAACGCGGCGCCGCTGCGCTTCTCGGAGTCTTCTTCACCATAGCTTGTCCCGATGCGGACGGTGGGGGGGGGGGAGCACATGGGTGCCTACACGATGTTCGTTGCTATGCCTAAAGCGGGGGAGAAGGCGTACAACGACGCGGACAGGGAGATGTTCGACATCATCCACAATGGAGGCGAAGGAGCAGGTTATGAGGACAGGCAGGTGGAAGGCTCAAATCCCATCCAGTCCGGCAACTATACCCACACGCAGCAGGGCTACACCCAGACTGGCACACAATAGATCTACACCCACACCAGCATGGGCACACTAGAGGAGGAGGGTGAGGACGGAGAAGATGATGATCCGGATGATTTTGCCAGCGATCCGAAGAAGAAGCGTACAAGAGAAAGTTTGGACATGTGGGACGATGAGCTGTTGTGCAATTCATGGTTTGCCACTAGCCTCGATCGGATCCATGACATGAAGCAAAAGGGTCCAATTTTGGTTTGCCACACAAGCATTTTGCGCCCCACTCCAACGCGGTCATCCGTAACCGTGAACCAACGTCCTTCAACCATCGATGGTACACCATCCAAGAAGCCGTGTCGAAGTATTGCAACCACTTGGTACATCTCATCGCACGGTGGCCTAGTGATGCCAAAATCACTGAGCAAGTAAGTTGATTTGGCCGGATATGCATAATTTTGTAGCCGAATATGCATATTTTTTAATTACTAGCCGAATATGCTAAGTTTTGTTGATTACTAACCGGATATACATAGTTCCAGATATGCATAGTTTTTTTGATCACTAACTATGTTGATCACTAGCCGGATATGCATAGTTGTGTTGATCACTAGCTGGATATGCATAGTTGTGTTGATCATTGGCCGGATATGCATAGTTTTGTTTACAATGTTTATTTTTTGGACTTCTCATGTGTGTACGGTGTTCAAGAAGTTGGAGAAGAAAACTTCAGTGTCATGCATTGCCAATTGAAGTTGAATGGGCAACTGAAGTGAAACCTATTCATACCTTGTGTTGATCACTCGCCGGATATGCATAGTTTTGTTTATCATTGGTCGGATATGCATAGTTTTGTTTACAATGTTTATTTTTTTTGGACTTCTCATGTGTGTACGTTGTTCAAGAAGTTGGAGAAGAAAACTTTAGTGTCATGCATTGCTGGTTGAAGTTGAATGGGCAACTAAAGTGGAACCTTATTCATAGCCAAGAACGTCGCCCAAGCCACCAAGGAAGAAACTGGTGGCCCAACCGACCCAACAAAAGAACCACTCAAGAAGGTTAGAAGAGAGTTTCGGGAAAAGAAGTGGGAGGAGGAGAAGGCGGAGCGAGAAGGTGCGACGGTGAAGATGACAGAGAGGTTCGAGGACATCTTGTCCAAGAAGGAGGAGGCATACGTCAAGCGCTCGGACATTTAGGAGAAAAAAGGTGGAGAGGTTCAAACTATTGATGGAGGCGACCGAGAAGATGATAGCGCTCGAATAGATGAGGGCCATGATCGAAGAGAAGAAGACCATGGTTGAGGAGAGGAAGACGATGCTGGAAGAAAAGAAGGTGAATATCACAGCCGATGCGGACGCAAGGATGATCGTGCAAAACCGTCTGCTATAGGATGTTGCAACGGCAGAAAGATGAGTTGAAGGCGGCGGACAAGAAGGATGAGGAGGCGGCGGACAAGAAGGATGAGGAGGCGGCGGAGAAGGAGGCTGCATACGTGGCGATGGCAACACCTTGGGCATGGAGGTTCAGAATTATTTTTTGCATGGACTGTCGAATTGATATTCTTTTGTGATCGAGCATGTAAAAACTTAAGCATACTTGTCTCTTTTTGGTTGTGATCAGGCATGTGATCGGACGCGCTATGGATCAGACTTTATTTGAATTTAACCCTTTTCTAATGGACATATACAAAATATCATTGAATGACCGCCTCCCGCATCCATATCACGGACTGGTCCCTTGTCCGCGGATAGACACATAAGAAAATTTACGGGTCAGGCTTGCAGATGTCCCAAGGAAACCCTGCATGAGGCAATTCCTTCGTCGGTAAGTATACGTATGTGTTTTAATTTCGGCTAATCTCGAGTTATTTAATTTTATATAAGGATCATTGCTTCCTCTGGATCGACATAGTCTTTCTGAAGAGAAAAAGAACAGCTGCATGCATGCATACTCGTATTATTTGATTTATTTATTATTTCGCCAAAGGCATTGTCGTCTTTCTGCTGCCTCACACATGCAGACCTCCCTCCTCGGTTTACATTACACTGCAGATGAAAACTACCCGCATTTTCTTAAGAAATCCCTCCATATTGTTGCATGTGACACCAACAACTGAAGTATCCATTGCTCGATTAGATCAGAAAGGAATTGGCTTTTGGCTGTCCGTCCGAGCCGACACTCTTCAGTTAAGTAGATCCCAGTGCGGACTGCTTGCGGAGCTCCAGTGCCTCGCATAGCTAGCTAGCTACTCGATCGATCTGCGAGAGCTTGTTGATCGGTTGTTGGTTGATCACTTGGATTGGATCTCGCTCGACACACGCGTGCACACATGGCGGACCTGGTCTCCGACGTGCTCCTGTCCTTCTTCTGCTGCTGCTTCTACCCTCCCGGGGGGCACCACGACACGCGGCACCACCCGGCGGGCAGAAGCTCCGTGCATCATCATCACCACGGCGCCGCGGGTCGTACGGTGGCCAGTCGGAGCAGACCGGCCCTGTCTCTCCAGGTTCACCCGCGTGCTTGTTTATATATACTACCCATTCGTTTCTTTGCATTTCCATCCCGGTGGAAACCGATCGATGGCCGGCCGCCGGCAAGCTACCTGACCGGCACAAAACTTGCATGTATGCAGACGGTGGAGCTCAAGGTCCGGATGTGCTGCGACGGCTGTGAGCGAGCCGTGATGCAGTCTCTCGTGAACCTCCGAGGTGTGGACAGCGTGGAGGTGGACGCGGGGACGGGGAAGGTGAGGGTGACGGGGTACGTGGAGCGGGGGAAGGTGCTGCGGGAGGTACGGCGCCGGAGCGGGAAGAAGGCGGAGTTCTGGCGGAGCGGCGGTACGCCGCTGCGCTTCGCGTCTCCGGGGGGCTGCTTCGGCGGCGGTGGCGGCGAGCCCTACCGCGACACCTACAGCTACCACCGACGCAGCTACGGTGATGGTGGTGATCGTCATGGCCGCACCCGCAGGCCTGCTCGTGGCGGCGACGCCGTCAGCAACATGTTCAACGACGATGATGTCAACGCGTGCGCGATCATGTGACGGCTTGACGAGGATATTTGTAGCAATACTTACGTGCTGGCGTTTCAACTGGCTCTAGTTTTCGTGGAAATAGCATGAATCTTTTTGTACGATGAGATTGTAGTGAATCTGATCTCCTCGCCGCATGCAAATGTATTACTCCCTCCGATTTGTACTAAAGCAGCTACAAGTAATATGGATTAGATTATTTAGAGGGATTATGTTATCTATTTTTTTTGCCACTCTCTTTTTTTGAACATCAGTATAGACGCAAGCGCTCATACATACGCGCATACACTCACCCCTATGAACGCACACACGCACCCCCTACCCATATAAGCACCTTCGAGAGACTGAGCCGGCATGTCATCTTGAAATTTACGAAGTCACCATAGGCGCCTTGTCGTTGACGGAAACGTCTTCTCCCACTGAAAGCGCATCGCCGGAAATCCTGAAATAAATCAGGAATAATGCGAGCACTAGGACTTGAACCCTGATGGGCTGGGAATACCACTGTCCTCTAATCATCCAACCACAGGTTGGTTCTCTTTTTCCCCCATCGGTTACACAAAATTGCTCAAGAAAAAGAAATAATTACGAGTATAGTACAGTTGCTCCGTGGGTGTTGGAACGTGAAGGCGAGGCCTCATGCTATGTGGCGAGAAGCGGGTACTGTGGTGAAGAGAGAAGGACGGGGGTGGGGGAGTGCGGCTAATCTGCACCCGGGCTCAGCTGCACCCACGCTTAGAAAAAAATTCAAAAAAAATACTAGAAAAACTCAAAAAATTCCAAATTTTTTTGTGGTGGTAGATAATTTGACGCGTGAGGTGCGCCTCAAAATTCAACTCATTTGAGCACCTGAGCAGCTCTCGGCAAAAAAGACAAAATCAGGGTCTGTAAAAATGTTTACTGTTCACGCACTGTTTTGACCCGATTTGTCTTTTTTGCCGAGAGCTACTCAGATGTCCAAATAAGTTGAATTTTGGGGCGCACCTCACGAGTCAAATTATCTAGCACCACAAAAAAATTTAAATTTTTTTGAATTTTTCTAGTATTTTTTTGAATTTTTTGCTGAGAGGGAGCAGATGAGCCCGGGCACCGTTTTGAGTTTTCGGGGGGGTGTGGCACCTTGTTTTCACCAACGCAAGATGGCTAGGGCATTCCAAGGTGAACCCGTAAATCTCCCGCAACTGTCTGAATCAGGCTATCTGGACCGCGGAATCCATCCAACGCCGATATGTATCGGTACGCAGAGGGTCCGGACGCTATTCTCCCGCAAACCGGAGACAAAAGTGGGGGAGGTTTGCGGGAGTCTGGACTGCTCCCAAGCCCGCTTTTGACCACCCTGGTCCACCAAAAAACCCCTCCACCCTCTCCCGTGCCCTCCCACCCGGCGGCAGTTGCCCGCATTCATGCCGCTGTAGAGCATGCTACTCTGCATTGAAGACGGCTCAGGGCGGACGCAACCTTTCATTGCCTCCGCCATTGAAGCGGCGCGCCGGCCGAGGGCACCGCCTGCTGCACGCCCGGCTGAACACGCCTCCTCACCACATTCATATGCCCCATTAACCTCCCATGGAAGCAGAGAAACCTACTCCAGCCACACGTTCATTCATGAGCTGGCCGACATTAAACGCTACGCCGGCCGAGCTCCTATCATCCGCCCTCTATTTAAAAGAGGGAAGAACCCGGGCAAGAACCACACCCATCCGCCGCTTTCCCAATCTCCTCCTCCACCACTCTTCCGATGGCTTCCGAAGAGTAGCTCTTCGGCATACAAGCCGGCTGGGTGGCCCGCCAAGACCGATAGATACAAGCGAAGCAGCTCGCTGCTTCATCTCCAGCGCCTCACCCGACGGAGCAAATAGCCGCCCCAAGCCGCCACGTGGTTCAACAACTCGCCGCTCCAAGCCCATTCGATGAGGAGTGGCAAGTTGCTTGATGCCGACACGACGACACGGACGCCATTGTTGCCGTCGACGACCGCGCCTCCCGCGTCTGCGGTCGCGCCTCCCATGCGTGTGACTGCGCCTCTCGTGCACGCGACCGTGCCTCCCGTGTCTGCAACCACGCCATGCAGGTAAAGGCAGAAGCCGTGTGCATGGAGAGCAACGAGTCGGTGGCCGGTGCCTCCGCGTTCGCCGCCATCACCGAGGAGAAGTAGAACACGGGAGTCCACTGCCGCTTGGGTCCCACGAAGGCCACCTCCTAGGCGACACCGACATACACAGTCGGTGTCTTGCCCGGTTCTTTTCTGTCAAGGACCTCCGTCGATCCCACATGGCCTTCACGGAAGCGGAGGCGCCGCCTTCCCTCCCACTGAAGCATCAGCCGAGGGTTCCACTCGGTGAGTGGCGGGGAAGCGAGTCGTCCTTTGCGTGGAAGCATATACCTCCAGGGCTCCCAGCAATCCGGTGTTCGGGTTGCTGGACATGAGGAAGACAAAGGGATCCATGGACGGTGATTTAGATTAGGTATTAATTATACCGAGCCGGACTAACACCGTTGATGTAAATGTACTGAAATCTGTCATTCTTATATGAAAATCCGACTTTTTTATATGAAATTCGTCATGTTTGTACGAATTTCGTCCGGTTGGTTTGAGTTGTTGTGAAAATGTATGCGGCTAGCGTTGGATGGCTACCTCCCGCATCCGTGTCCGCGGACTGGTCTCCCCCTGTCCGCGGACGAAAGCGGGAGGTTTTTTGCGGGCTGCTGTTGGAGATGCACAACAGTTTTTGAGGATAGAGTATTCCCCAAATTTATAGATTTGACACAAGGGGAGCCAAAGAATATTTACAAGTATTAGCAGCTGAGTTGTCAATTCAACCACACCTGAAGATTAATTATCTGCAGCAATATGATTAGTAGCACAGTAATATGATAGTTTTGGTAGCAGTGGTAACAGTGATAGCAATAATTTTGTAGCAAGTGAAACAATAACAACAACAGTAGTAACTTAGCAGAAATAATATGTAGGAAATTCTTAGGCATTGGGTAGGTGAATTCGTTGGATGATATTCATCATATAATAGTCATAACCTAGGGCGATACAAAACTAGCTCCAGTTCATAAATATAATTTAGGCATGTATTCTGTAAATAGTCATACGTGCTTATGAATAGAACTTGCATGCCATCTTTTGTCCTACCCTCCCGTGGCAGGGGGGTCCATAAGTAAACTAAGGGATATTAAGGCCTCCTTTTATTAGAGAACTGTAACAAAGCATTAACACATAGTGAATACATGAACTCCTCAAACTACGGCCATCATCGGAAAGTATCCCGAATACGTCACTCCGGGGTTTACGATCATAACACGTAGCAGGTGCATATAAATTGCAAGATCGGATCTAGAACATAGATATAATGGCAACATCAATCTCAGAACATAGTGGATACTAGGGATCAAGCCCTAACAAAACTAACTCGATTACATGATGAATCTCATCCAACTCCCTCACCGACCAGCGAGCCTATGAAGGAATTACTCACTGCTGGTGGGGAGCATCATGGAATTGGCGATGGAGAAGGGTTGGTGATGATGAAGATCGAAGATCTCCCTCTTCGGAGCCCCAAACGGGACTCCAAATCCAGCCTCCCGATGAAGAACAGGAGGCGGCGGCGGCTCCGTATCGTGAAACGCGATAATTCTTTCGCCCTGATTTTTCTCTCCAAAAATAGGATTTTATGGAGTTGGAATCAGGGTCTGCAGGGCCACCAGGTGGGTGCAACCCACCTGGGCGCGCTTGGAGGGGAAGCGTGCCCTGGTGGGTTGTGCTCACCCAGGGGCCCCCCTCCGTTGGTTCTTGGCTCCAATATTTTTCTTTTATTGTATAAAAATTCTCCAAAAAGTTTTGTTCCATTATGAAAACTTTTATTTCTGCACAAAACAACACCATGGTAGTTCAACTAAAAACAACATCAATTCGGGTTAGTTTCATTCAAATCGTGCAAATCAGAGTCCAAAACAAGAGTAAACACGTTAGGAAAAGTAGATACGACGGAGACGTATCAACTCCCCCAAGCTTAAACATGTACTTGTCCTCAAGAAATTCAGTTGATAAACTAAAAGTGAAAAATAAATAAATTAGGAACTCTTTTGCTCTTGTTTACATAAATAAGCTTAAGTAGCACCTAGGTTGTCAACAAAGATTATGACTAACCATGTCGACAATAACTCTTAGAAATTACATTAACTCATATCAATGGCATAATCAACTACCGAGCAATAATAAGATATCTCAAATGGCAACACTTTGTCAAAACAACCATGATATAATTTGACAATAGTGGTATCTTGCTAGCCTTTTCTGAGACCGCAAAACATAAATGTAGAGCACCACCAAAGTTCAAGCAGCGACTAAACATTGTAATTCATGGTAGAAAAGATTCAGTCATGATGCACCCAACATTAACTATACACAATGCATGAGGATGACAATAGTGCTCTCAGATCTGGCGCTTATTTGAGAAGGTGATGACTCAACATTAAAGTGAATAGACAGTCCCTTCGCAGAGGGAAGCAGGGATTTGCAGAGCTGCAAGAGCTCAAAGTTTTAAAAACAAAGATAAATTTTGGGAAATGCACCCTTCCTATTCACATCACGACCAAAATTTACTAATATCTTCCATGCTAAACACATTAGTGGCGGTTCCCAAGCGATAAAAATAAAGGTTTACTCCCCCTCCACCAACATGCACACTCCATGGCTAGCCGAATCCACGGGTACCGTCCATACGAACAACAATCCTGGGGGAGTTTTGTTTAATTATTTGCAATTTTTGAATTTGGGATAGGGAATCCCTATTACCACCCCTCTCGTGCAAGGAAGAGTGAATAAACACTCATCATGAGAATAACCCACTTAGCATGGAAGATATTGACTACCCCCTGTCGCTCTATGAACAATCCAGGCACACAAAAACATGTGTTTATTTGAAGTTTTTAAAGGTCGCACATGCAAATTTACTTAGAACGGCAGGGTGATACCGCATATAGGTAGATATGGTGGACTCATCTGGAATAACTTGGGTTTTAGGATTTTGATGCAAGCTGTATTTCCGCTTAGTACAGGCGAAGGCTAGCAAATAGGTTGAGAAGCGGCCAGCTAGAGAGCGAAAACGGTCATGAACATGCATTATGCATAATAAACATTGGATACTAGCATGAGTAGGATATGGACACCATGAACATAAGTATCATATAGGCTATGTTGGTTTTGATTCAATTACATGCATGAACATGTGCCAAGTCAATCCACTTGAAACATTCGGAGGAGGATACCATATCATCATACTACATCACAATCATTTTAACACAATGTTAACATCCAAGATAAATCATTATCCCTTCCTAGCTACTTAAGAATGGCATGAGAAACTATAATCTCTACTTGTCATTGCAAACATGTTTGATCATAATAGGCTAAATCATGGATACTAGGTTAAACATATTTACAAAAACAGAACAAGTTGAGTTCATACCCGTTTCTCTCTGCCACAGACAGTTCATCAAATATCATCATTATTGCCTTTCACTTGCACGACCAAATGATATGAAAATAATAATAGTGCAAGAGTGTGTGGACTAAGCTGGAAACTGCAAACATTTTATTCAAAAAGGAGAAGACACAATAATCTGGGCTCTTTGTTTGATCAATATCAATGCATATGAGAGCCACTCAACATTTTCATCGTGGTCTTTTCCTTGGTATGACTCAATAAAAAAGAAAAGGATTTCAGAGAAATACACTGAAATATTTTTGGAGTTTTTTTAGTTCTTCTTGAAGAAAGCAAATTAAAGGAAAATAAAAACAAAAAGGAGAAAAACTATTCACACGGGAAAGCTCCCAACAAGCAAAAGAAGAACAAGAAAATCTTTTTGGGTTTTCTTTTTAATACTACAACTAACTAATCTAGAAAAAACCCGAAAAGAAGCAAGAAATATTTTTGGGTTTCCTCAAAGTTTTTGAAACACACAAGAAGAAAAAAAGAAAATAAATTTAGCATGGATAATATAATGAAAAAGTGTGGACGCCGACAACTAGAATGAAGTGTTGAACATGAATGTAATGTCGGTGGAAATACGTACTCCCCCAAGCTTAGGCTTTTGTCCTAGCCTGGTAATCACCACCCATAAAAACCATCCGGTCCCATCTCGAAGTGTTGTGGAGTGGGCACCTCATGGGCTGGCCTAGTGGGCCACTTCGGATTCTGTTAAGGAAGGAGGAGATACAGATAACTTCGTACTACTTAAGGAAACCTCCGAAGGATTGTCGGCTCCTCCAAGGAAGATTTAGCATAGCCGGCGTATTTGTCTCTAGATGGCAACCCACATATGTAACCCTAGGTACCCCTGGTGTCTATATAAACCAGAGGATTTAGTCTGTAGAGGCTAGAACTATCATCCTACTCATCTAGGGTTTAGTTCATCCGATCTTGAGGTAGATCAGCTCTGTAAACTTCATACAAACATCAATATAATCAAGCAGGACGTAGGGTATTACCTCTTCGAGAGGGCCCGAACCTGGGTAAATACTGTCTCTGCGTTCACTGTACCCATCGATCCAAGATCCACAGCTCGGGACCCCTACCCGAGATCCGCAAGTTTTAACACCGACATTTGTGCTTTCCGACTAAAATCCAGGCCCTATCCCAGCTAGCGGTCCCTACAGAGTTGAAGCACGTCCAAAAACTGGTTGGCTGCATGGCGGCCTTGAGCCGATGAAAAACTTCAAGTGGACCAACGAAGCAACAGCTGTATTGGAAGAAATTAAAACATTGTTGGCTGGCAATCCCATATTAGCAGCGCCCGGCATAGGTGAACCAATGTTGTTATACATCTCAGCCACAAATCAGGTGGTCAGCATAGTTCTCATCATCGAACGAGAAGCAGAGGGTCACAAGTTTCGGGTGCAAAAGCCAGTCTACTACGTATCAGAGGTGCTCACCCCAAGCAAATCCAAGTATCCCATTACCAAAAGATAGCCTACACGGTCTTCATGGTATCCCGAAAGCTCTGACACTACTTTCAAGAGTGTTAGGTGATACGTCCATTTTGCATCATGTTGTCCTACTATTATTTATGTTGTTTTATTGTATAATAATGCTTTTTGAAGTAATTCTAATGCCTTTTCTCTCATAATATGCAAGGTATGCACCAAGGGGGAGAATTATGGCAGCTGGAAATCTGGACCTGAAAAAGCTATGTCAAGCTACCTATTCTGCACAACTCCAAATGAGCTGAAACTCCTCGAGGATTTTTTGTGGAATATTTAAGAAATATTAGAGCAAATAAGTACCAGAGGAGGTCCACCAGGTGGGCACAACCCACCTGGGCGCGCCAAGAGGCCCAGGCGCGCCCTGGTGGGTGCTGCCCTCCTCGGCCCACCTCCCGTGCCCATCTTCTGGTATATAAGTCATTTTGACCTAGAAAAAAGAAGGGGAAGACATTCAAGATGAAGCACCACCGCCTCGAGGCGGAACTTGCGCAGGAGCACTTTTGCCCTCCGTCGGAGCTATTCCGCAGGGGGAACTTCCCTCCCGGAGGGGAAAATCATCGTCATCATCATCACCAACAACTCTCCCATCTTGGGGAGGGTTATCTTCATCAACATCTTCACAACACCAACTCCTCTCAAACCCTAGTTCATCTCTTGTGTTCAATCTTTGTATCAAAACTATAGATTGGTGCCCGTGGGTGACTAGTAGTGTTGATTACATCTTGTAGTTGATTACTATATGGTTTATTTTGTGGAAGATTATATGTTCAGATCCATTATACTATTCAATACCCCTCTAATCTTGAGCATGTTTATCATTTGTGAGTAGTTACTTTCGTTCTTGAGGTCAAGGGAGAAATCATGTTGCAAGTAATCATGTGAACTTGATATGTGTTCGATATTTTGATGGTATGTATGTTGCCATTCTCTTAGTGGTGTCATGTGAACATTGATTACATGACACTTCACCATATTTGGGCCTAAGGGAATGCATTGTGGAGTAGTTATTAGATGGTAGGTTGCGAGAGTGACAGAAGCTTAAACCCTAGTTTATGCGCTATTCCGTAAGGGACCGATTGGATCCAAAAGTTTAATGCTATGGTTAGAATTTATTCTTAATAATTTTCTCGTAGTCGTGGATGCTTGCGAGAGGGTTAATCATAAGTAGGATATTTGTTCAAGTAAGAATAGCACCTAAGCATCGGTCCACCCACATATCAAATTATCAAAGTGCCGAACACGAATTAAGCCAACATGATGAAAGTGACTAGATGAAATTCCCGTGTACCCTCAAGAACACTTTGCTTATCATAAGAAACCGTTTTG
Source organism: Triticum timopheevii (assembly GCA_963921465.1). Taxonomy (NCBI): domain Eukaryota; kingdom Viridiplantae; phylum Streptophyta; class Magnoliopsida; order Poales; family Poaceae; genus Triticum; species Triticum timopheevii. The sequence continues at coordinate 250,586,124 of OY997262.1, read as the reverse complement.
GCATGTCCTTTGACTCAAAAGGATTGGACTACCTTGCTTCACTTTTGTTACTACTATTGTTACTTGCTAGTTACAAATTATCTTGCTACCAAACTACTCTGCTACTTACAATTTTAGCACTTGCAGACTTTACCTTGCTGAAAACCACTTGTCATTTCCTTCTGCTCCTCGTTGGGTTTGACACTCTTACTTATCGAAAAGGGCTACAGTTTACCCCATACACTTGTGGGTCATCAAGGAATTTTTTTGGCGCTGTTGCCAGGGAGTGAAGCGCTCTTGGTAAGTGGAAATTGGTAAGGAAACATTATTACTACGTGCTAAAATTTATTGTCACTTGCTACTATGGAAAACATTCCTTTGAGGGGTTTGTTCGGGGTATCTTCACCTCGACCAGAACCACAATTAGTCACCCCTCAACCTATTGCACCTACTGAAAATATTTAATATGAAATTCCTTCGGGTATGTTAGAACAACTGCTAGCTAATCCTTATGCAGGAGATGGAACCAAACATCCTGATATGCACTTGATATATGTGGATAAAATTTGTGGATTATTTAAGCTTGCAGGTTTGCCCGGAGATGAAGCTAAGAAGGTTTTCCCTTTATCTTTGAAGGGAAAAGCATTGACATGGTATAGGCCATGCGATGATATTGGATCTTGGAACTTGAACCATTTGAAATTGGAATTTCATCAGAAATTTTATCCTATGCATCTAGTTCATCGTGATCGGAATTATATATATAATTTTTGGCGTCGTGAAGGAGAAAGTATCGCTCTAGCTTGGGGGAGGCTTAAGTTAATGTTATATTCATGCCCCAATCATGAGCTCTCGAGAGAAATTATTATTCAGAATTTTTATGCTCGGCTTTCTCGTACTGATCAATCCATGCTCGATACTTATTGTACTGGTTCTTTTATGAAGAAGACTATTGAATTCCGGTGGGATCTTTTAGAAAGAGTTAATAGCAACTCTGAAGACTGGGAACTCTACGAAGGTAAAGAGTCATGTGTTGAACCTAAGTTTGATTGTGTTAAATCTTTTATGAATACCGATGCTTTTCGAAAGTTTAGCACTAAATATGGACTTGACTCTAAGATAGTAGTTTCCTTCTGCAAAGCTTTTGCTACTCATGTTGATCTCCCTAAGGAGAAGTGGTTTAAATATCACCCACCTATTAAATAAGAAGTTAAAGAACCGGTAAAAGCTAAAGAAGAAACCATCATTTACAATGTTGATCCAGTTGTCCCCACTGCTTATATTGAAAAACCACATTTTCCTGTTAGGATGAAGGAACGGTAAGGAACATGCTAAAGCTTCAACTGTGGTTAACAAAAGTTATGTTAGAACACCCAAACCATCTGAACATATCAAAATTGAACCTAGTGTTGCTATGATGAAAGATCTCTTAGTTGATAATATTGATGGGCATGTTATTTACTTCTGTCATGAAGCTTCTAGAATTGCTAAACCTGAAGGAAAAGATAAACATAGAACAGTTGTTGGCATGCCTGTTGTCTCAGTTAAGATAGGAGATCACTGTTATCATGGGTTGTGTGACCTAGGTTCTAGTGTAAGTGCTATTCCTTTCTCATTATATGAATAAATTAAAGATGAAATAGCACCTTCTGAGATAGAAGACATAGATGTTACTATTAAACTTGCTAATAGAGATAATATATCACCAATTGGGATTCTTAGAGATGTTGAAGTCTTGTGTGGGAAGATAAAATACCCTACTGATTTTCTTGTTCTTAGCACCCCACAAGATGACTTTTTCCCATTATATTTGGTAGACCTCTCTTGAACACCGTCAATGCTAAAATAGATTGTGAGAAACAAACTGTCGGTGTTAGCTTTGGTGATGAATCTCATGAGTTTAATTTTTCCAGCTTAGTAAACAACCTCATAAGAAAGATTTGCCTAGTAAGGATGAAATTATTGGTCTTTCTTCTATTGATGTGCCTCCTACTGATCTGTTGGAACAATATTTGCTAGACCATGAAAATGATTTGCATATGCGTGAAAGAAATGAAATAGATAGAATCTTTTTCGAACAAAAACCTCTGCTGAAACACAATCTGCCTATTAAAACTCTAGGAGGTCCTCCTCCACCTAAAGGTGATCCTGTGTTTGAGTTAAAACAATTGCCAGACACTCTAAAATATGCTTATATTGATGAAAAGAAGATATATCCTGTTATTATTAGTGCTAACCTTTCAGAACATGAAGTAGAAAGATTATTGAAAGTTCTAAGTAAGCACATGGCTGCTATTGGATATACTCTTGATGATCTTAAGGGCATTAGTCCCACTCTATGTCAGCACAAGATTAATATGGAACCTGATGCTAAACCCATTGTTGATCACCAACGCCGGTTAAATCCAAAAATGAAAGAAGTGGTAAGAACGGAAATATTGAAACTTCTGAAAGTAGGTATAATCTATCCTATAGCTGATAGTATATGGGCAAGTCCTGTTCATTGTGTCCCTAAGATGGGAGATATTACTGTTGTTCCTAATGATAAGAATGAGCTTATTCCACAAAGAATTGTCACGGGCTACAGAATGGTAATTGATTATAGAAAATTAAATAAAGCTACTAGAAAAGATCATTACCCTCTGCCTTTTATTGGTCAACTGTTAGAAAGACTATCTAAACACACACATTTTTGCTTCCTTGATGGATACTCTGGCTTTTCACAAATACCTGTTTTACAATCTGATCAAGAAAAGACCACCCTTACTTTTCCTTTTGGAACATTTGCTTATAGACGTATGCCTTTCGGTTTATGTAATGCACCTGCTACCTTTCAAAGATGTATGACTGCTATCTTCTCTGATTTTTGTGAAAAGATTGTTGAGGTTTTCATGGATGACTTTTCTGTTTATGGGAAGTGTCGGTGTACTAGAATAGGGGTACCCTAGTATCCCGAACTTGTGCACGGGCAGTCGTAGCACCCCGCGGCAAGGCTTGCCAGGTGACCGCCAAGGTCCTCCGTGGTTCCTTTGGAGCCATTCAAGAACAACGTGTTTAAGCCAAGGAGACAAGACCCCGGCAAGAGGAGTTTGCCGGGAAGGCCAACCGAGGCATCTCAAGGAACTTGCCGCGACGCGCCACGTGTCCCGGCAAGGCCCGGCGAGCGACAAGCTTCGGGGCACGGCAAGACAACGACCACGGCAAGGCGCTTGCCGCGGCAAGCCACCACTCTGTACCCATGCTCCAGCGCATCCATCAACGTGTCGCCATGGGACCTTTCCAGGCACGCGTGGCGAGAGGCTGTGCAGCCAGCGGTGCGAGGTGGCAAGCGGCGCTGACAAGATTGCCATCGTGGCGAGCGGTGGCGCCCCTGACGGTCCTTTTTCTGCACTGTTTGGGCGACATAGACGGGCATTTAATGCCTTTGTCCCCTGCCGTCAGGGTTAGGTATGATACACTGTTCAGGTAGTTGTACCAACCACAACTCCTTTTCCATTTTTGCCCTCGCCTACGTTGCCACCTGTCGGTGACCCCTTGAGGATATAAAAGGAGGCCCATGTGCAACGTAGAGGGGGTTCGAAGCATTCGAAACCAGAGTACACTCACGCTCCCGAGCAAGAACTCAATACAAACCACAAAGCAGCAGTAGGAGTATTATCTCTCCGGAGAGCTCCGAAGCTGGGTAAATCGCTCGTGTGCTTCGCCTCAATCTGCTCTCCATGCGATCTCCGCCACCCTCCCGAACCGTAAGGGGCTCCGGTCCCATAGGTGTTCGTTCCCACGACATCTTTGGCGCGCCAGGTAGGAAAGAGTGGCTGATGTACTTTGATGGTGCCTTCTCGCTGCAAGGCGCCGGTGCGGGCGAGCTGCTTGTCGCACCCACCGGAGAGCACCTCAAGTACGTCGTCCAGATGCACTTTCCCAAGGAGCAAGCAACAAACAATACTGCAGAGTATGAAGGTTTGCTTGCCGGTCTCAGGATCGCAGCAGACCTTGGGATCAAGAAGCTCATTGTCAGGGGTGACTCATAGCTTGTCGTCCGCCAAGTGAACAAGAATTATCAGAGTCCATTGATGGAAGCTTACGTTGATGAAGTGAGAAAGTTAGAAGAGCACTTTGACGGCCTACAGATGGAACACGTTCCGAGAGCTCAGAACGACATTGCCGATGGCCTGTCAAAGTGCGCTGCACTTCAGTTACCTGTGGAACCAGGGATCTTTGTGCTCAAACCGACTCAACCGTCCGTAACACCATCAACAGGACAGGGCAAAAAGAGGAAGTTGATTTCTAGTGACTATTTTCCGGCAGAGCTCCCTGAAGCCGCCGCCAAGAAGGTACCCAAGATCAACACCAAGAGTGCTGAGGAGCAGTATGCTCCGACAAGCCCTAGGGTTTGTTCCGTTGAAGCAGACGCTCCCGACAAGTTTTGCTCCGGCAAGCTTGCCGGGGAACATCAAGCTCCGGCTGAGCCACAGGTTCTCGCCGTAGAAGCGGATGTTCCCGCAGCAGCATATGTGCCTTTAGTCCTTGTTGTCGAGCCACAGGCTCCAGCGTGGGCACAGCAGATTGTCCGTTTCCTTCAGAAAGGAGAACTTCCCGAAGAGCAAGAAGAAGCGGAAAGAGTAGCCCGACAGTCAAGTATGTACCAGTTTGTTGACGACATACTGTACAGAAGAAGATTCAACGGTGTGAAATTGAAGTGTATTCCCCGGGAAGACGGACAAAAGCTGTTGGCGGAGATACATGGAGGCATATGCGGTCACCACATTGGCGCAAGAGCACTTGCCGGCAAGGCATTCCGGCAAGGTTTCTTTTGGCCGACAGCCCTCCAGGATGCAACTGCACAAGTAACCAAGTGTGAAGCGTGCTAGTTCCATTCCAAGCAGATACACCAGCCAGCTCAAGCTCTCCAGACGATCCCTTTATCCTGGCCATTTTTGATCTGGGGGCTCGACATCCTCGGCCCCTTTCCTCGAGCTGTCGGGGGCTTTGAATACTTGTACGTTGCGATCGACAAGTTCACAAAGTGGCCGGAAGTGGAAGCAGTGAGGAAGGTGATAGCATAGCCAGCAGTCAAGTTCTTCAGGTCGATTGTTTGCCGTTTTGGGATCCCTAACAGAATCATCACCGACAATGGCATGCAGTTCACGAGCCGCACCTTCATGCAGTACGTCCAAGATCTTGGTGCCAAGGTCTGCTTCGCTTCTGTTGCTCACCCGAGAAGCAACGGTCAAGCGGAGAGGGCAAATGCTGAAGTGCTGCGCGGGCTCAAGACCAGGACTTTTGACAGGCTGCACAAGTGCGGAAAGAACTGGATTGAGGAGCTACCGGTGGTTCTTTGGTCGATCAGGACGACGCCAAATCGAGCCACTGGCCAGACACCTTTCGCTCTAGTCTATGGAGCAGAGGCAGTTCTCCCCACAGAACTCGTATACGGGTCACCTCGAGTGCTCGCTTATGATGAGCTTGAGCAAGACCAGCTGCGACAAGATGACGCGCTGCTCCTTGAGGAAGACCGTCTTCAGGCTGCTGTACGAGCTGCTTGATACCAGCAAGCTTTGCGCCGCTACCATAGCCGCAAAGTTAATGCCAGAAGTGTCAAGGAAGGCGACCTTGTTCTTCGGCGTGTTCAGTCCGCCAAGAATTCCAACAAGTTGACGCCAAAGTGGGAAGGACCTTACCGGGTGAAACGAGTCACTAGTCCTAGCGCTGTCCGCCTTGAGACCGAAGATGGCTTTCCGGTGAGCAACTCCTGGAACATTGAGCATCTTCGTAAGTTTTACCCGTAAGGCGCGGTTGCCGGAACCTGTTCTGGCAACCACCTTTTGTACAAGTCTTGCCGCTGTTGCATGTAATCCTTTGTACAAAGCCGGGCGCAGACCCCGTGCATAAATAAAGCTCATGTGCTCCAGACATCTTGTCAAATTTCATGCTTTCTATTTTTTGCATGTGTTATCTGACATTTTGTGCAGCACCTGCCCCCGGTAAGCAGTAACGGCGAGCCGTAAGGCTCCATATCTTTATTTTCTCTTCTTTCTTTTTCTCAAAGAAAGGAAGGTTCCTCGCCCACAAGTTTGCCGGGGGGGGGGGGGGGGGGGAAGGAGAAGATAATGATGTGGACCAGGCGTCGTTCAAGAAAGCTTCGCTTTGCCAGGAAGCAAACGACAGAAAAGCTAAGTTGCCAAAGTTTGAGCAATCAGTTTTAAAATTTTTTAAGTTATCTTCCTCAAACGACCGTGCTTTGTATGGAAAACCTGTGCGCGGAGGAACCAACTCGTAGCTAGTTGCGCTCTCACTTTGTTTCGAGTCCGCTCAACAACTTAAGTGTGCTGCGACTAGTTGTGACAAGGCTTCTTGTCGGTAGCGGCACCGCCAGCAGGCTGCTGATGTTCCGCACTCGGCGCTCGCGGCAAAGGTGCCCGCGCCGACAAGTTCCCTAAAAGCGCTGGGCAAAAACATACAAAGGAAGGGATCAAGTAAAGGAAATAACATATCAATTACTGCCCAAGATAAAGTTATATTACAAGATAGCTTGTCGCAGCTCTAATAGATTGTTCCCGTAACATGACTAGCAGCAACAAGGAAAGGAGGAAACGGGCGGCCTAATCTACGCGATCGCCGTCGACTCTCTTGACTTCGTTCACCTTGTCCACAATGGGTGGGACAAGGGCCTTGAGCGTTTCCAGATCAGCATCCGCCGACAGCTTCTTGAGGACATTGGTGAGGTTGAGGCCCGGGTTGTGGAAGGCCACCTTCACCAGCACCTTTTGCAGAACTCTCGCGCAGATCGTGCGCGACTCGTCAGCCAGCTGCTTTGGGATCCTTTCCCGGAGTCGCTGGAGTGCCGTCGCCACGCCCTTGAAGAACAAAGTGAGCTTGGCGCTGGGCTGGAGGTTCTCATCGGAGGAATACCCGAAATCCTCCATCCCCAGCTGCGCCAGCTCCTCGTCGATGACTGCGGCGATATTTACGAGACCCTCTGTCCAGAGCTCCACAGTCTCCCTAAAAGTGTTCTGGGTTTCGGCGGCCCTCGCAAGCAGCGCTTCGTTGGCCTTGATATCCTCCTTCAAGGCCACCTCCCGCTCCTTGGCGCCGTCCAGCGTCTCGGTCAAAGTAGCCAGCTTCAACTCAAGATCGGCATTGGAGTCCTTGGCGGCTATAAGCTATTTGCCCTTCTCGACGAGGCGACCCTGCAGCTCACCGTGGGCGTGGGCGTCCTTCTCGCGCTCACGCTGGAGCGCGGCAAGCTCTTCGTCCCTCGCCCTGAGATCGGCCTCCAGCTGCGCCACCTTCGTCTCCAGCTCCTTCTTGGCGGCCTCGGCAGCTGCGACAGCATCTTTTGCTTCCTTGAGGGCCCCACCAAATGTCTGCTCTCACGCGGCAAGCTCCTCCTCATGGCTGTTAAGATTGACTTTTCGCTGCGCTAACTCGCCTTCCCGCGCAAACAGCTCCTCGGTGGCAAGCCACTGTTGCTCTTCAGCTTCGGCCTTCTCAAGGAGGAAGGCTTTCCGCGCCTCGGCGAGTTGCGCCCGCTCCTCTGCAATGGACCGGAGGGCTTCCTGGTTGCGACTCCGGAGCTCCTCCGCATGCTTCTCAATATCCACTCCCGCCTGCGTGACAAGCGCTTCCCGGGATTCCACCTTGGCTTGTCGGGCGCGGTAGAGTGACAGCAGCCTCCGCAGCAGCTGTTCCTCCTCAGGCTCGCCGCTGCTGCTGCTCGGCGCGTCAACCAGTGTCAGCCCAGCGGAGGCGAGCACTTCTCCGTCAAAGACTTCTCCTTCGACCGGCGCCCTGGAGCTTGACGCCCAGGGAAGCTTGATGAAGACGCCATCGCCGGCCTTGAGATAGGCGCCGGGCTGGGGCTCTTCGGAGTCTGGTGCTACGGTAGCGGCGGAGGGATCGGCGGTTAGCGTAGCGCCTTGCGCTCCTGCGGCCTCAGGGTCGTCAGTGCGATCGCCAGACCCCTCGCCGGCTTCTGCGGCAGAAGCCTTGGCGGCCTCCTCGCCGGCAGGATCAGCAGCGCTGGCCTCTTCTTCGGTGGCAGTGGTTTTGTTGGTGTTGCCGCGCGCGTTCTCCTCGCCGGTGGCCTCGGTCTCCATCGGCTCCGTCGAAGATGGATCTGACGGCCGGGAAAAGAGAGAAAAAGTCAAGCAAATATCCAGAAAGAAGATCAGAAGAAGAAGAACGCAAGGGAAGTTTTCAAGCAAGAAGGGTTACCTATACTGGGATCTGCAGTCATGGGCTCCACCACCGGGGGATCGCTGGTGCCGTCCCTTGCCGGAGAACTGTCCCTTCCCGGAGACTTCTCCCTTGCCGGAGAACGCTCCCTTGCCGGGGAATCCTCCCTTGGCGGCGTAGTCGAAGCAGATAGCATCTCGGGGGCGGCTTCCGGTTGCTCCTGGTGAGGCTGCTCTGCTCCTACACAAACCAACAGTCATATGTCAGCAAAATAAAGAGCACCCATGCGCGCCATAACAGCGGGAAGTAAACCATCTACTTACGCTGGGGGCTGCGCTGGGGGCTGCTTTGGGGAAGGATTGCTGGGTCTGGCAAGGTGGTCTCGGGCGCGCCCCCTGCTGTCGCGGTGGGCTCGTCCTCGATGACAATCACCGAAGCCTTGGCTCTCTTCGCCGCTCTCTGGCCAGGGTCCTGAAAAGGAATAAGTTCAGAGTAAAGCAAATCAAATACAAGACAAAAATAGCAAAAATTGAAGAACTATAAGTACAACAAGGAATCTTACTCTTCTTCTTCCTCGTCGGAGCTGAGCGTGGAGAGGTCGAAGTCCGGCCCTCTTTCGGCACGACAGGGCGGAGGAGTAGGCTCCCTTGACCGCTTGGCGGGGGCAGCGGCAGGATCAGAAGCGGCGGTCCGGGAGGACCCCGCTCCAGTTGCCGCAGCGGCGTGAGACGCTCCCGCGGCAACAGTGCTTGTCGCGGCGGAGCGTGTCGCGCGGTGCGGCGGCTATTGACCCGTCTGCCGCCCTGCTACGTCCCCAACCCTGCGGAGACGCCTTCTTGGTGGAGCTGGGGGCTCTGCTTGCGGCAAGCTGCTTGAAGTTGGTGGGCCGCTCGCACCCTCGGCGGGCTCGCTCGACTCGGCTTCAGGCTCGGCAAGCTCTCCCTCGCCGGCAAGCTCTCCGGCGAGCTCATCTCGATCGGCAAGGCTTGCCGCCTCTGCTGCCTCTGCCTCCTCCACGGTGAATCCAAACTCACCCGCGGCAGCGGCTGCCGCCGCCTCTTCCGCCCTAGTGGCGATGCGCCGCATCTCCGCATCGGTGGTGTCGCGGGTGAGGCTCTTCTGTTCGTCGGCACGGACCACCACTTACACCAAGCCGTCGAAGAACTGCTGCACAACATCGTCCACAGGCTCTTGCCAAGTTGGGACAAGTCCATGCGAGTCGCACATCGGCATCATTGCGCGGATGCGGTCGAGCGAGGAGTTGTTGCACAGCGGAACGACACCCTGCGGCAACCTGAACCATTCGGGATGCTGAGGGTCGTGCTTGAACAGCTCCTTGAGCATCGCGTCTAGCTCCAAGACAGTGAAGTTGAAGTTCAGGCCTGGGCGCAGCCTCATGATGTCTGCCGGACCCCCGAACTCCCAGGCGGGTCTCCTCCTCTCTTGCAGGGGGGCGATGCGGCGGCAAAGAAAATCCGTGCCAACGGCGCCTACAGTGAGCCCGGCAAGCCTGAGCCGCAAGATCCGGGTGTTGGCAATCTTCAGCTTATCATCGTCCGCGGCCAGGGCGCTCCAATCGTTGCCGCGCACTACTGGGGCTTGGCGCTGGGCGGTGAATGGCTGCGGGTTCTCCTAAACAATCCAGCACCATTCTGCTCTCCACTCCTCCCACCTGCTGCGGAGCTCTCCTTCCAGATACGCTTCCTTCTTGCCGGCTCTCGAGATCTAGGCGATTCCGCCGGATAGGGGCTCCCCTCTCTCAACTCAGGGCATAAAGAAGTGGCGGAAAAGGGCTACGTTTGGGTGGACTCCGAAAAAGTTTTCGCAGAGATGCGCGAAAACTGCCATGGTCAGAATGGCGTTGGGGGTGAAATCAAGGAGGTGGAACCCGTAGGTGTTCATGATGTCACAGAATAATTCAGAGAAAGGCGGGCAGAGCCCGCAGTAGAAGAACAGCGCGAAGAAGGGATATCCGTTCGGAGCCCGTTCGGAAGCAGCGGCGGAGAGTACCTTCGTGCGCGGATGCGCTCGCGTCTCCGTCGACCAGAAGAGGTAGTACCACTCCCTCAGCTCCTTCGCGGCGAGCTCGGGGGGGGGGGGGGGGGAAGTTGCCCGCTCCTTTCGCAGCGCCTCGAGCCGCAGCGCCTCGGCCGACTTCACACCCTTCCCGGCTTTCGGAGCCATGGCGGAGGTAGTGGTGGGATCGAAGGCGTTGGTGGCGCCGGCGGCGATGGGGGGCGGAGCGCTGCTCTCTCTCGGTTTTGGAAGAAGGGGGGAGCGGCGGAGATTTCTGAGATTGGAAGTAGCAACGGGCAAGATGGGCGAACTGCCCCTGTTTCCTCTGCTTATAAAGAGGGAGGAGGCGGACGTTCCGTTTTTCCGAATAAAGAACCACCCACGATCTCTCCCACGACGCCGTATTCAACGCATGCCGTTAGGGGAGGGCGCGGTGGATACGGAGTAAGATACGGCATGGCCCCAGGCCGCACGTGCCCGTGCCCTGTTTTGGGCCTGGCCCAACAGTGCTCGGCACCGTGTGTGGCCCAGGCCCGGGGGCTCCTGTAGGTGTACTAGAGTAGGGGTACCCTAGTATCCCGAACTTGTGCGCGGGCAGTCGTAGCACCCCGCGGCAAGGCTTGCCGGGTGACCGCCAAGGTCCTCCGTGGTTCCTTTGGAGCCATTCAAGAACAAAGTGTTTAAGCCAAGGAGACAAGACCCCGGCAAGAGGAGTTTGCCAGGAAGGCCAACCGAGGCATCTCAAGGAACTTGCCGCGACGCGCCATGCGTCCCGGCAAGGCCCGGCGAGCGACAAGCTTCCGGGCATGGCAAGACAACGACCGCGGCAAGGCGCTTGCCGCGGCAAGCCACCACTCTGTACCCACGCTCCAGCACATCCATCAACGTGTCGCCATGGGACCTTTCCAGGCACGCGTGGCGAGAGGCTATGCAGCCAGCGGTGTGAGGTGGCAAGCGGCGCTGACAAGATTGCCATCGTGGCGAGCGGTGGCGCCCCTGACGGTCCTTTTTCTGCACTGTTTGGGCGACACAGACGGGCATTTAATGCCTTTGTCCCCTGCCGTCAGGGTTAGGTATGATACACTGTTCAGGTAGTTGTACCAACCACAACTCCTTTTCCATTTTTGCCCTCGCCTACGTTGCCACCTGTCGGTGACCCCTTGAGCATATAAAAGGAGGCCCATGCGCAACATAGAGGGGGTTCGAAGCATTCGAAACTAGAGTACACTCACGCTCCCGAGCAAGAACTCAATACAAACCACAAAGCAGCAGTAGGAGTATTATCTCTCCGGAGAGCTCCGAAGCTGGGTAAATCGCACGTGTGCTTCGCCTCGATCTGCTCTCCGTGCGATCTCCGCCCCCCGCCGAACCGTAAGGGGCTCCGGTCCCATAGGTGTTCGTTCCCACGACAGGAAGTCTTTTGATGATTGTTTAAGCAATCTTGATCGAGTTTTGCAGAGATGTGAACAAACAAATCTTGTCTTGAATTGGGAGAAGTGCCACTTTATGGTTAATGAAGATATTGTCTTGGGCCATAAAATTTCTGAAAGAGGCATTGAGGTGGACAAAGCCAAGGTTGACGCAATTGAGAAAATGCCATGTCCTAAAGATATCAAAGGTATTCGTAGTTTCCTTGGTCATGCTGGTTTCTATAGGAGGTTTATCAAAGACTTTTCTAAAATTTCTGGGCCTCTTACTAATCTTTTGCAAAAAGGATATTCCCTTTGTGTTTCATGATGATTGCATGTAAGCCTTTGAAACACTAAAGAAAGCCTTAATCAGTGCACCTGTTATTCAACCACCTGATTGGAACTTGCCTTTTGAGATTATGTCTGATGCTAGTAATTATGCTGTTGGTGCTGTTCTAGGAGAAAGAGTTGATAAGAAACTAAATGTTATTCATTATGCTAGTAAAACTCTAGAATTCCTCAAAGAAACTATGCTACTACTGAAAAAGAATTCTTAGCAGTGGTGTTTGCTTGTGATAATTTTAGATCTTACATTGTTGATTCTAAAGTAATTGTTCACACCGATCATGCTGCTATTAAATATATTATGGAAAAGAAAGATGCTAAACCTAGACGCATTAGGTGGGTTCTTCTGCTATAAGAATTTGATTTGCATATTACTGTAGGAAAGGAGCAGAGAACCCCGTGGCTGATAACTTTTGTAGACTTGAAAATATTCTTGATGACCCACAACCTATTAATGATAGCTTCCCTGATGAACAACTAGCTGCAATAAATGTTTCTCATAGTACACATTGGTATGCTGACTATGGTAATTATATTGTTGCTAAATACATACCACCTAGCTTCACATACCAACAGAAGAAAAAAAATTCTTCTATGATTTAAGACATTAGTTTTGGGATGACCCACATCTTTATACAGAAGGAGTAGATGGTATTATTAGACGTTGTGTACCTGAGCATGAACAGGAACAAATCCTACGGAAATGTCACTTCGAAGCTTATGGAGGACATCACGCGGGAGCGGAACCGCTCATAAGGTATTGCAATCTGGTTTTTATTGGCCTACTCTCTTCAAGGATGCCCGTAAGTTTGTCTCATCATGTGATGAATGCCAAAGAATAGGTAATATCGGTAAGCATCCAGAAATGCCTATGAATTATTCACTTACTGTTGAACCATTTGATGTTTGGGGATTTGACTTCATGGGACCTTTTCCTTCCTCTAATGGGTATACACATATTTGGTTGTTGTTGATTATGTTATTAAGTGGGTAGAAGCTATTCCAACCAGTAGTGCTGATCACAACACCTCTATTAAAATGCTTAAGGAAGTTATTTTCCCAAGGTTTGGAGTCCCTAGATATTTAATAACTGATGGTGGTTCACACTTTATTCATGGTGATTTCCGTAAGATGCTTGCTAAGTATGATGTTAATCATAGAATTCCTTCACCTTATCATCCTCAGTCTAGTGGTCAAGTTGAACTTAGCAATAGAGAAATAAAACTAATCTTACAAAAGACTATTAATAGGTCCCGGAAGAATTGGTCTAAGAAATTATATGATGCACTTTGGGCTTATAGAACAGCATTCAAAAATCCTATGGGTATGTCTCCATATAAAATGGTGTATGGAAAAGCTTGTCATTTACCTCTTGGGTTAGAACACAAAGCATTTTCAGAAATAAAAGAACTCAATTATGATTTCAACCTTGCTGGAGAAAAGAGGTTATTTGATATTAGCTCATTAGATTAATGGAGAACCCAGGCTTATGAAAATGCTAAGTTATTCAAAGAAAAAGTTAAAAGATGGCATGACGAAAGAATCCAAAAGCGTGAGTTCAAAATAGGAGAATATGTTCTTTTGTACAACTCTCGTTTCAGATTCTTTGCAGGAAAACTCCTCTCCAAATGGGAAGGACCCTATGTCATCGAGGAGGTCTATCATTCCAGAGCTATCAAAATAAATAATGCCGAAGGGACTAACCCGAAGGTTGTCAATGGGTAATGAATAAAACACTATATCTCAGGTACGTCCATTAATGTTGAAAGCAATGTTATCCAAACTTTGACACCGGAAGAACACATAAAAGAGTCCTTCCGAAACACTCCAGAATTGTGAAAATAAGGAGGTACATGATACGGTAAGTAAACGGACTCCGAAAAATCTGCAAAAATATTTTTCGTCAGTTTTGGAATATTTAGAAAATTAGGAAAATAAGAAACTTCCAGGAAAGTGACCGTGGTGGGAACGATACACTAGGGCGTGCCAGGCTTGCCTGGCACGCCCAGGTGGGTTGTGCCAACCTCAGGTACTTTCCAATCTTCGTTTTTCTTTCGTTCTGCTTGTTCCCCAAGATAAAAAATCTAGATATACCTCCCAAACCTGTTAACCTCCGTATCGCGGAGAAATATCCTGTTTTCTTTTCTTGCTATTTTCTATCATATCCAATCCACCATGGCCTCTCCAAGCCCCTCCAAGGACAAATTCTTCGACAACGTCATCAATCCATATATGCGGGAGGTGATGCAGCACCCTCAAGCTATCCAGATGCGTGATGGGGTGCTGCACATCCGCGATGTGCAAGGACCCAGGGGAACTGGAACCATGGAGGCCAGGCTTGGAGCCATGGAGCAGGACATCTTCAAATGCAAGGGGATGGTGGAGCGTGGACTCGATGCTAATCACCTCATCATCGTGGACTATACCCACGATCTCAAGGTGGATGCAAGCCCATAAAGGACATCATCTTCTCCCTCAACAAGCAAATCAACTTCCTCCATAGCCAGATCCATGATCTTCAAAGCCAGGTCTTTGAATATGAGGCCAGGTTTGAAGGTATAAGTTTCGCTACCAGTTGTAGGATCCGGGAGACCCACTCCTCCTCTTATGATGGTGAGCCTCTTCCATTGAAACCCGAGGACAAGAAAGCATCTACTTCATCACCACCATCTTCTTCATCACCACCAAAAGAAAATTGAGTATTGGGTATGGGAACTCCCCTTGGCTTTCGCCAAGCTTGGGGGAGGTGCCCAGGTATCGTATCAATCCCCACTATCTTTTGCCTTTATTTTCTTAGTTCAATAAATGGTTATCTTTTGCTATTAGATGAATAAAAGTTTAGTTCGATCCTTCCTTTTTATGAGTTTGCTTAGTGATCAATCCTTGTAATCATGTGCGAGATATAATAAAGCTTAGTTTGAGTTTTGCCTTCTTTGCTTTCTTGCTGCAATAAAAAGAAAGGAAATAGAAGAAAAAGATCATATGCTAATCTTATGGTAAGTGATGACATTACACAAGGAAAATTATAAGTAGAAAATTTTATTGTCGATTGACAAACATATCATTGGTCAATGATGCAACACATGAAAGAATTAATAAGGGAAGAGAAGATTCACATATTAATACACTATCATGGAAATCTTTTGTGATTGTGAGCACCCATCAAAATATTATATGCCAAAATTGTTGATGTTGGACAAGGAAGACAACTTAATGATTTATGTTTGTTCATATTCACATAGAAGTCATATTGTCATAGATCCTTCAACATGTGGTGCTTGCCCCTATCTTTGCTAGCCAAAAATTCCGCACTAAGCAGAGATACTACTTGTGCATCCAAAACCCTTAAACCCTATCTTGTTTGAGAGTCCACCATACCTACCTATGGATTGAGTAAGATCCTTCAAGTAAGTTGTCATCAGTGCAAAAAGGACAATAAAAATTGCTTATAAAAATGTGAGATCATTTAGTGTAAGGGGAAATTGAGCGTTGTACGAACTTGTGATGGTGAAGAATAAAAGCGACAGACTGCATAATAAAGGTTGCCATCACAAGGGGCAATATAACATGACGTTCTCTTGCACTAAGGGGTTGAGCATAGAAACAAAAAGCGCATGTCAACCTCTGCTTCCCTCCGCGAAGGGCCTATCTTTTACTTTCATGTATTTACTTTTATGCAAGAGTCAAAAATTTTCTCTCTATTCCTTTTATTTTTCTCTTTTGGAAAGCATCATGTGGTGAGGAAAGATCTAGGCACATATGTCCAGTTGAATATGGGTGGCATAAGTTATAATTGTTGACATCAACCTTGAGGTGAGTGTGTTGGGAGGCGAAACTATAAGCCCCTATCTTTCTTTGTGTCCGATTGAAACGTTTTGCTCAAGTGTACACGGTGAGTGTTAGCAATCATAGAAGACTAAATGATGGTTGAGTATGTGGACTTGCCTAAAGGCTCTGATACGTGACCCTTCCTGAAAATATGATGAATTGTAGTTGCAAAGTTGACTGAGAACATAGTTTGTTAGTTTACATAGAGTTTATGCTTTATACTTCAGTTGTCACTTGTTCATGAGAAGTCTATGATAAAAGTTCTATAATAAGAGTTTTATATTGAAGTTTGTTGCTGTTATAATAAGTCACATGATGCTGCTATGTCCGTATTTTTATTTTTATCGACACCTCTCTCTCAAAGTATGTGGACATGTTTTTCGATTTCGGTTTTCGCTTGAGGACAAGCGAGTTCTAAGCTTGGGGGAGTTGATACATCCATTTTGCATCATGTTTTCCTACTGTTATTTATGTTGTTTTACTGTATAATAATGCTTTTTGGAGTAATTCTGATGCCTTTTCTCTCATAATATGCAAGGTGTGCACCAAGGGTGTCGTGGAATAGTCACGGCAAATGTTCTAGTGTGAGGACTTAGTCGTGGAGCCATCGCAACTAGGTTAGCTTAAAGGGGCTAAACGGGACAAAGAACACATGAGCTTATACTGGTTCGGCCCCTTGCGGTGAAGGTAAAGGCCTAATCCAGTTTGAGGTGGTATTGCTTATGTGTCGATTACCAGGGAGCGAATACGCTTGACCTAGCTTTCGATATCTTCTTTATTCCCCTGAACCGCCGCCAGGTCGTCCCTTTATATACACAGGTTGATGCCCAGCGAATCACGGAGTACCGGCCGGCTCATAGATAACTTGTCCGGCTCGGTGACTACATATACTTGCTTTACAATATAAGTCATAGATGTATGACAGTTTACCCCTATGGGCTCTAAGTCATCCTTGGGCCTTGGGCCCTTGCTTCATGAACCGCCATCTTCAATATCCTCATGGGCTTCATATCCTATGAACCGCCATAGGTATAACCCGGACCCTCCTGGGTGGGTCATACCTAATAGTCATATCCCCAACATTAGGCCCCAGATTGATTTGAACTTGTTCATGTCAATCTTCAGCACTTAGAAAAAATCCGTCCTTCTTCATTTGTGCCAGATCTCATAACCCACCATGATGTCATCTCCTGCGATTGTGGTAACCCGCCATGATGTCATCTGCCATTTAATTTTACACAATATCCAACATATCTTAACGGATCCATCTCTTTAATGACCATCCTAAAAATCGAGGCGCCCGAGCGGCTGGATAATCATTCTTTGGCCTCCTCATTTTTCGCGCCCACCTGTTACTCTTCTCCTTATAAATAAGGTCGACATCCCTCCTTTCATTTTACCCCTTTCCTTCTAGTCTTCTTCTTCCTCTCACGACAACTCTTCCGCTTCAAGCTTCACCGCGCCGTCTTCCGACCGCTGCACCAACTTAGGCCGCTGCATCAACCTGACTGGTCCAGAAAACGCCGACGCACCACCGAAGTCCATCTGCATCTGTAAGTGTTCCTCTCCTCTGCGTCAGATCCGCATTAGGGTTAGCCATGTTCTTTGATGTTCTTCGCTATTCTTTCTTTCTTCTTCAATCCCAGTAGCTTTTGATCTGAATATAGTATAGAACTCGTGTGGTAGCAGTTTAGCCTTTGTTTTTAATATCAGCATAATTTTTCCTTCATAGAATATCTCATTAGAGCACTCGAACCCTTTTGCTACCGCTTTAGGTTTAGAATTTACTGCATTTTCTGAACTGCCATAGATCCAAAATTATAGCTTCAGTTTATGAAATCTGTTGTCCATTACTTAGCGAATTTTTTTCTTGTTGTCATGGTGGCTTACATCACTAGTCATAGCCAGTCATATGTCATTAGGCCCCTTTTAAGCCGCCATTCTGAATATGTACTGTAAGGTTTTACCTCCGGCTTAATGAATCAACTTAAACCGGCAAAATTGTTCTTTATTTTAGGCTTCTTACTGCACAATGCCGCCGAAGACAGCCACTTCATGTAATTGGGTTCCCTCCATTGTCACTGAGGACACGCTTAAGGACTTTGTGAAAATCGGCTATTTACCAGAAAAAACTGTCATGCATTATCGCGCCCCCAATCCAGAAGAAGAAAAAGCTCAGCCAAAGGATGACGAAGTCATTGTTTTTACTGACCACATGAATCGGGGCTTCTCATCGCCCGGTTCAAAAATTTTCCAAGATGTTCAACACTTCTTTGAGCTTCATCCTCAAGACATCGGACCCAATTTCGTGTCAAACATCTGCAACTTTCAAGTTTTCTGCGAAGTGTACCTTCAAGAGGAGCCCAATGTTGAACTGTTTAGGGAATGTTTTTATCTGAACCGCCAAAACGAGTTTTCGAATGGACCCAGCTTGGAACTTGGCGGAATCTCAATTCAACGGAGAAGAGATGCTATCTTCCCCTATGCTCGCTTGCCGAGTCACCCCAAAGATTGGAACAAGGCATGGTTTTATTGCAAAGATACCTCTCCAGCCGACGAGAATCCACTGCCGGGTTACCGTGCCCAGTGTCTCGACTCAAAACATCATCTTCCTGATAAGCTTACCACTGCTGAATGTAAAAAGCTTTCCCCCACACCATTGCAAAGGTCAAGGCTATGCCGGGAAATGGTTTAACTGGCATTGACTTGGTTCGATGCTGGGTTGCATGGCGGATCATACCCTTGAGTCGCCGAACCGGCTTAATGTGTACTTACGTGGGTGGTAAGAAGGATACACTATGCCACAGCTCTGTGCGTTTGACTGATGCTACCATCAATGAAATGACGAAGAGCCTTATGAATGAAGACCCGGAAGACTGCAGCAAAGTGGGTCTAAACCCTTTCTGCACGCTTAACCCGCCACCAGATGTGAGTCTTTATATTACTTACTTTTACCTTCATCCTTCAAATACTCTGTTAACTCAATTTTGATGATTTTCACAGGCTGACTCTGATTTTTGGAAGAAGAAATATGACCATGAAGCTGCCAAAAAGGCCAGGTCTGCCAAGAAAACCGCCAAGAAGAATAAGAAGAAATCAAGTACTTCTGAGTTGTTTGAACTAAATGACAGCTCTGAGTTGGAGGTAGCTCTTGATTCCCTTGGCTCATTTTCAACTATCTTATTGACATTGATTACCATCAGGATGACACGAGGGCCAGTCAAGCGATCGAGGAAGACGCAACTATCATTTCCTCCGACTCCGAACCAAGATAGAAAATTCGAAGAGTAACCCGGAAGTAAGCTTTTCACACCCCTTAGCTCATATGGATCCTCACTTTCTTTTAAAGCAACAGTAGCACGAGAGCCGGTGACAGACTCGGACCAGCGGCGGTGAAGAATTATCTTCCGGTTTACCGAACACTCCAAGGAAGCATCACAACGAGTTAATCCCAAATTTAAACTCTTTTTATCCTTTGGCGGGTCTCATTCGCCAACCACTTGATTCTTCCAATTCAAATTATCAGGAGACTTCTCGCTCTTCCGGTGACTCATCACAGTCCCAGCTGCCAGCTTTCAAAATTGCTCCTGGGTATTAACAATCACTTATTATTTGCTTCTTATGCTCCTTTATATTTACACTGACCTCTCATGACCTATGTAGTGGAAAGGCCAAGCCTAGCAAGAAGGCAAGGGTGACTAAGCCGGCTGAAGACCCCAAAGTCAATGAACCGGAGCAACAAACTCCAGCGCCTGACGCCTCCGTGCCACAACCAGAAGAAACTGTTCATGACGTTCCCCCAGAAATTCCTGACACTTCCATTGACCAGACGAACAACAACCCTTTGAATACCGAGTCATCAAGCCCAATTAAACCGACTGAGACACATGGCGACGATGTGATGGTCACTGGCACCGGGTTTAGAGAGCCGGGAAGACCTACTATTTCGTGAAGCATTCCACCAAAGAAGAACATATTGAGAGGTGAAAAGTGAGATTTGATGTCGCCGACTA
Organism: Triticum timopheevii; assembly: GCA_963921465.1. Classification (NCBI taxonomy): domain Eukaryota; kingdom Viridiplantae; phylum Streptophyta; class Magnoliopsida; order Poales; family Poaceae; genus Triticum; species Triticum timopheevii. The sequence continues at coordinate 250,566,356 of OY997262.1, read as the reverse complement.
CTCTTAGTTGAGTTTTAGTGAAGTATTCTCCGGCTACCTCAATCAAGTGCACACCAGCCGAGACCTTGAAGTTGACCTGGTGAAGCAGATGCATAGAAATATGAGGTATGGACTCCTTCTTTACTGAGTTATGCATATCCTGTTAGCCCCCAAGTCTATTGTGTATGATAGGATTGAATATGCTGTAGACTTAGAATAACCATGAGTATAAATAATACCCTTTGATAAAACCCTTCAAAATCCGGCTTACACCATCCGGGTTAAAGCTGATCTATAAATACACTGAAGCCGTAACACCCAAGGGCCGGTTTAATCAACATGAATGAGCCGGTCATTTGCATCACTGTTTATAAATCAGAGCTTACTTGTGTAGCCCCCATGAGCCGGCTGTGACCGCTTGCGGCACAAACGGGTCATCATAAAGTAGTAAAAAGGAAAAGCAATATGCATTAGCCCCCAAGTGCCAAGTACTCTTGCTTGCAAAGTGCTTGGGACTTATTCACATAAGCCGTTGCATGAGGAATTTTTTCAGCAGGCATTAGCCCCCAAGTGCCAAGTGTTGTTGCTTGCAAAAGGCTTGGGACTTCTTGTCTGTAATCCAAATCTGAACATGATTTTGAACCGGTGTATGTACAGGCCACCACTGCTCAACTTGAATCACAATTAACTGATGTGAAAGCTCGGCTGGAGCAGCAAGAATCTAAGACCTGGAAGGCTGACTCAAAGTTCCAGTTTACCGTGGCTGAAACGGAAAAACTAAAGACCAGTTTTGAAGTTGAAAGAAATGCCTGGGTTGAAGAAAAAGCTTCTTTGATACAGCGGGATGAAAAGGGGGAGGCGGCTCTTCAGGATGTGACCTCTCAGCTGACCGGCTTAAAATACCATATATCCCAGATGGTTTCTGCTATCTTTGGTGAGTCGCCTTGCTAATATCAAATTTGAATCTCTTTCTTGACTGTATAAGCCACCTCTAACCAATCTATGATTATTATTCAGGCCCCAGGAGCAGCAATCTTAACCAAGAGATGCTTGTGAAGCTCAAGGCTGTTTACACACTTGTTGAATAGTTATCTACTGGAACTCAGCATGCACTGGCCACAATTTCTCCGGCTAATCAAGCACCTACTCTCTTGATTGATGTCTCGAAGAAGCTTTCTGTTCTGCCTGAGAGGATTAATGAGATGAAGCGATCATTTGCAAGAGCCGGTGCTGTGGCAGCTTTAAGCCGGGCCAAGGCATGGCTACCAAAGCTAGACCCGGCCGACATAGCTACCGGGTATCCGAGCTTAAAAGAAGATGGCACTTCCTTTGAGAAGAAAGACTTTGCCGCCTGCGTGAAGGAGATACGTCCCCTGGCCAGCCTGATTGCCAATGAGACAGATCTTTCAAGATATCAACCGGCTTATGACATGGAAAATCAGAAGCTGCCTACACCGGCTTATAAAGTGATGGATCTAATTCCCCCAATCCATAAGCACACTTTTGCTCCTGAAGTTGACCCGTCTGAGCTTATAGATGATGAAGCTGAATTCCAAGCCTTGTGTGGCATTGATTGGTCATCATCAAACTTCCAGGCAGCAGAGGAGGACGAAGAAGCGGAGACGGATGATCCAGAAGCTTCAAGCCGCCAGGGCCAAGAAGATTAATCCGCTGGGCGGTTCATATATCTGATCTTCTGAAAACACTTAATCATTTTGGCTCCTTGAGTCATGTAATAGGCTAGTAAAAACTTTGCTCCGTCGTGCCATCGTGCACGTTTATGTTTTGCCCAACACTGTTTGATCCGCCACTTGGAATCTATCATAATATCCTTATGATGACGTTCATTATGCGTATGAGATTTAATCTTACCCTGTACACAAGTAGATCACAAGAGCCCTGGAGGTTTACCGCAGGGTGGGTCATAATACCCATATAAAGCCATTAGTGACTAAAATAGTTCATGACCAGGGCCGTTTTAAACATAATCATGTGTAGTTATAAAAAATATCATACCTGTGATATTGAACCGTACTGCCGGCTTATGATACCAATGCAGTAAGGGTTACAACCCAAAGAGTGAGAATAGAACGCCCTATTCAATTGATTTGTACCACCGGCTTATCACGCCAGCTGCAGCAAGGGGTAATATCCCAAAACTTAGAGCACAATGCTCTAAGCACATAAAATCATTATATACTGGCGACTTAACATCCAAAGCCAGCTCACGTGGGTAGTAACGCTATGTTCTCTTTGGTGAATACACATATGTTTGAATAGGAAGCCCCCACGTGCTTTGTAATCATGGCGCATGAGCCGGACCAAAAGGGTTAGTTCACAGCTATGCTTCAAACACGAGCAGGACCAAAAAGGTTAGTTTACAACCATGCTTCGAATACGAGCATGACCAAAAGGGTTAGTTCACAGCTATGCTTCGAATACGAGCAGGAAGCCCCCAAGTGGTTTGTGGCCTTGAGCCGACCAAGAGGGATATTCACAACTATGCTTCGAATACGAGCAGGAAGCCCCCAAGTGACCATAAGTTTTGGCATTGCGCCGATCAAGAGGGATATTCACAGCTATGCTTCGAATACGAGCAGGAAGCCCCCAAGTGACCATAAGTTTTGTCATTGCACCGATCAAGAGGGATATTCACAGCTATGCTTTGAATACGAGCAGGAAGCCCCCAAGTGACCATAAGTTTTGGCATAGCGCCGATCAAGAGGGATATTCATAGCTATGCTTCGAATACGAGCGTGAAGCCCCCAAATGACCATTGAAATTATGATGAAAAAAAGACTCATTATTCTTGGAGATGAAACGACAGAGGCCCTGCTTTATCAAGGATGCCTGCTTTATTATAATCATCATAATATATACATTGTCAAGATATGTACATCATAAGAGACGGTGGCTCAAGTGTAGTAAGGCCGAAGGTGAGAAATATTCCTTGGCCGACGGGTCTCCTCCTCCGACTGACGTGAATCCTTGTGTTCTCGAATATCGATGAGGTAGTATGACCCATTGTTCAAATTCTTGCTGACCATAAAGGGTCCTTCCCAAGGTGGGGAGAGCTTGTGCATATCAGTTTGATCATGGATAAGCCGGAGCACCCAGTCACCTTCTTGAAAGGTTCTGGTCTTAACCCGGTGGCTGTGATAACGGAGTAGATCTTGTTGATAAATCACCGAGCAAGCTTCCGCAAGGCTACGCTCCTCATCTAACAGGTCAAGTGCATCCTGACATGCTTTTTCATTATCAGCTTCAACATAAGCCGCCACGCGAGGCGTGTCGTGATGGATGTCACTAGGGAGAACCGCCTCTGCTCCGTAAACCATGAAGAAAGGCGTGTAACCCGTAGATCTGTTCGGGGTAGTATTGATACTCCATAGCACTGAAGGTAACTCTTCCACCCAACAACCCGGCATCCTCTGCAAAGGAACCATAAGCTGGGGCTTGATGCCTCTCAAAATTTCTTGATTGGCTCTTTCAACTTGACCATTGGATTGGGGGTGAGCTACTGACGACACATCAAGTCGAATATGCTCACGTTGACAAAACTCTTTCATGGCACCTTTGGACAGATTAGTGCCATTATCAGTTATAATGCTGTGGGGAAAACCAAAGCGAAAGATCACCTTTTGGATGAATTGAACCGCCGTTGCCGCGTCTCACTTACTGACCGGCTCTGCTTCAACCCACTTCGTGAATTTGTCAACCGCCACCAAAAGGTGGGTCTTTTTATCCTTGGACCTTTTGAAGGCCCAACCATATCAAGCCCCCAAACTGCAAACGACCAAGTAATTGGAATCATCCTCAATTCTTGAGCTGACACGTGAGCTCGCCATGAAAATTTCTGACAACTATCACATTTACTGACCAAATCCTCTACATCGGCATGAGCCGTCAGCCAGTAAAATCCATGATGGAAAACTTTAGCCACAACTTTGAACCGGCATGATGACCACAATCTCCTCCATGAATCTCGCGAAGAATCTCACGGCCCTCTTCAGGAGAGACGCAACGTTGAAACACCCCAGTGACACTGCGACAGTGTAACTCTCCGTTAGAAATTGTCATTGACTTAGATTGCCAGGTGATCTGTCTGGCCAAAGTTTCATCCTCAGGTAAGTCGCCCCGGGTCATGTAAGCCAAATATGGAATTTTCCAATCAAGAATAGCGTGAAGATCTGTCACCAATTGTGCTTCTGGGTCAGGAATAGCCAGATCTTCCTCTGTAGGAAACTTGACAGAAGGGTTATGCAGAATATCCAAGAAAGTGTTAGGTGGCACCGGCTTACGCTGGGACCTTAACCTTCTTAAGACATCAGCCGCCTCATTTTTTTCTGCGATCAATGTGTTCCACTTGATAACCTTTGAAGTGTCCAGCAATAGCGTCAACTTCGTGGCGATAAGCCGCCATGAGTGGATCCTTAGAATCCCATTTGCCCGAGACTTGCTGAGCCACCAAGTCTGAGTCACCGAAACATCTCACCTGGCTTAAATTCACCTCCTTAGCCATCCGAAGACCATGGAGCAAGGCTTCATACTCAGCTGCATTGTTAGTACAGGGAAACATCGACCTTAAAACATAACAAAACTTGTCACCTTGAGGGGAAGCTAAGACAACTCCAGCCCCGAGCCCTCCAATTGCCTGGACCCATCAAAGTGAATAGTCCAATATGTGTTATCTGGCTTCTCTTCAGGCATCTGCAGCTCTGTCCATTCATTGATGAAATCCACAAGTGCTTGAGACTTGATGGCCGTGCGAGGCATATACTTCTGACCATGAGGTCCAAGCTCAATGGCCCACTTGGCTACCCGACCTGTGGCTTCTTTGTTTTGAATAATATCCCCTAAAGGAGCAGAACTAACCACAGTGATGGGATGGCCCAGAAAATACTGCTTAAGCTTCCGACTGGCCATGAACACCCCATGTACGAGCTTCTGCCAGTGCAGATATCTTTGCTTGGACTCAATAAGCACCTCGCTGATATAGTAAACCGGCTGTTGAACCAGATATTCCTTGCCTGCTTTCTTCTGTTCCACCACAATAGCTACACTGATAGCCCGGGCATTAGCAACCACATATAATAATAATAATGGATCCTTATCAATAGGAGCAGTGAGAACTGGCGGCTCAGCTAGCTGTTTCTTCAAGGCTTCAAACGCGTCATTAGCAGCATCACTCCATACAAAGTTATCTGTTTTCTTCATCATCTGGTACAACGGTATGGCCTTCTCACCCAACCGGCTTATGAACCGGCTTAAGGCAGCAATACGACCCGCCAGATGTTGAACATCATTGAAACACGCCAGCTTTGCCAAGGAGGTAATGGCCTTGATCTTCTCCGGGTTAGCTTCAATGCCTCTGTTAGAAACCAAAAAACCCAAGAGCTTGCCCGCTGGCACACCAAAAATGCACTTGGCCGGGTTAAGCATCATCTTGTAGTCCCGGAGATTGTTGAAGGTATCCATCAAATCATCTATCAAAGTTTCCTTTTCTCTGGAGTTCACCACAATATCATCCACATAAGCGTGAAAACTGCGCTTAATCTGACTGTGAAGACAATTCTGCACACATCGCTGGTAAGTCTCCTGGCACTCTTGAACCCAAAAGGCATATACACATAGCAGAAGGCTGCAAAGGGAGTGATGAAAGCTGTCTTCTCCTGGTCCTTAACTGCCATCTTGATCTGATGATAACCAGAATAAGCATCCAAAAAACTCAAACACTCACAATCCGCCGTAGAATCAATGATTTGATCAATACGAGGGAGAGCAAAAGGATCAGCCGGACAAGCCTTGTTTAAGTCTGTGTAGTCCACACACATACACCAAGTGCCATTCTTCTTAAGCACCAGCACTGGATTAGCCAACCACTCAGGATGAAAGACTTCAACAATGAACCCAACCGCCAAGAGTCGGGCCACTTCTTCACTAATGGCCTTATGCCTCTCCTCATTGAAGCGATGAAGGAATTGCTTGACCGGCTTAAACTTCAGATCAATATTAAGAGTATGCTCAGCGAGTTCCCTAGGTACACCTGGCATGTCAGAAGGTTTCTGTTGGAAATATGCCCTAGAGGCAATAATAAAAGTATTATTATATTTCATTGTTCATGATAATTGTCTTTTATTCATGCTATAACTGTATTATCCGGAAATCGTAATACACGTGTGAATACATAGACCACCATATGTCCCTAGTGAGCCTCTAGTTGACTAGCTCGTTGTGATCAACAGATAGTCATTGTTTCCTGGCTATGGACATTGGATGTCGTTGATAACGGGATCACATCATTAGGAGAATGATGTGATGGCCAAGACCCAATCCTAAGCAGAGCACAAAGATCGTGTAGTTCGTTTGCTAGAGCTTTGCCAATGTCAAGTATCTCTTCCTTAGACCATGAGATCGTGTAACTCCCGGATACCGTAAGAGTGCTTTGGGTCTACCAAACATCACAACGTAACTAGGTGACTATAAAGGTGCACTACAGGTATCTCCGAAAGTGTCTGTTGGGTTGACATGGATCAAGACTGGGATTTGTCACTCCGTATGACGGAGAGGTATCTCTGGGCCCACTCGGTAATGCATCATCATAATGAGCTCAAGGTGACCAAGGTGTTGGCCACGGGATCATGCATTACGGTACGAGTAAAGTGACTTGCCGGTAACGAGACTGAACAAGGTATTGGGATACCGACGATCGAGTCTCGGGCAAGTAACATACCGATTGACAAAGGGAATTGTATACAGGGTTTGATCGAATCCTCGACATCGTGGTTCAACCGATGGAATCATCGAGGAGCATGTGGGAGCCAACATGGGTATCCAGATCCCGCTGTTGGTTATTGACCGGAGAGTGGTCTCGGTCATGTCTGCGTGTCTCCCGAACCCGCAGGGTCTACACACTTAAGGTTCGGTGACGCTAGGGTTATTAGGAAGACTAGTATGTGACTACCGAATGTTGTTCGAAGTCCCGGATGAGATCCCGGACGTCACGAGGAGTTCCGGAATGGTCCGGAGCTTATATATGGGAAGTTGTCAAACGGACACCGGAAAGTTTCAGGGGCATACCGGTATTGTACCAGGGCCACCGGGAGGGACCACCCCTCCCGGGGGACCACATGGGCTGCATGGGGCAGGAGCCAGCCCCAAGTGGGTTGGGTGCGCCCCCCCTCCTTGGGCCCTTGCGCCTAGGGTTTGGGGGGGGGGGAACCCTAGAGGGGGCGCCCCCTTGCTTGGGAGGCAAGCCCCCCTCCCCTTGGCCGCCGCCCCCCCTCTAGATTCCCATCTAGAGGGGCCGGCCCCCTTGCCCCTGCCCCTATATATAGAGGGGCGAGGGGAGGGCTGCAACACACAATTGAAGGCGCAGCCCCTCCCCTCCCCAACACCTCTCCTCCTCCGCGTGTGCTTGGCGAAGCCCTGTCAGAGAACTGTCACTCCACCATCATCACGCCGTTGTGCTGCCGTTGGAGCGATCTTCCTCAACCTCTCCTCCCCCCCTTGCTGGATCAAGAAGGAGACGTCTCCCGTACCGTACGTGTGTTGAACGCGGAGGTGCTGTCCGTTCAGCACTTGGACATCGGTGATCTGAATCACGTCGAGTACGACTCCATCATCACCATCCCCTTGCAAGCTTCCGCACGCGATCTACAAGTGGTATGTAGATGCAAACTCACTCCCTTGACTCGTTGCTTAGATGAACTCATAGATGGATCTTGGTGAAACCGTAGGAAATTTTTTAATTTTCTGCAACGTTCCCCAACAGTGGTATCAGAGCCAGGTTTATGCGTAGTTCTCTAATGCACGAGTAGAACACAATTTTGTTGTGGGCGTGGATCTTGTCAACTTGCTTGCCTCTACTAGTCTTTTCTTGCTTCAGCGGTATTGTGGGATGAAGCGGCCCGGACCAACCTTACACGTACGCTTACGTGAGACCGGTTCCACCGATTGACATGCACTAGTTGCATAAGGTGGCTGGCGGGTGTCTGTCTCTCCCACTTTAGTTGGAGCGGATTCGATGAAAAGGGCCCTTATGAAGGGTAAATAGAAGTTGAAAAAATCACGTTGTGGTTATTCGTAGGTAAGAAAACGTTCTTGCTAGAACCCAATTGCAGCCACGTAAAAGATGCAACAACAATTAGAGGACGTCTAACTTGTTTTTGCAGCGATTGATCATGTGATGTGATATGGCCAGAAGTTGTGATGAATGATGAATTGTGATGTATGAAATCATGTTCTTGTAATAGGATTCACGACTTGCATGTCGATGAGTATGACAACCGGCAGGAGCCATAGGAGTTGTCTTTATTTTTTGTATGACCTGCGTGTCATTGAAGAACGCCATGTAAACTACTTTACTTTATTGCTAAACGCGTTAGCCATAGAAGTAGAAGTAGTCGTTGGCGTGACAACTTCATGAAGACACGATGATGGACATCATGATGATGGAGATCATGGTGTCAAGCCGGTGAAAAGATGATCATGGAGCCCCGAAGATGGAGATCAATGGAGCTATATGATATTGGCCATATCATGTCACAACTATATAATTGCATGTGATGTTTATTATGTTTATGCATCTTGTTTACTTAGGACGACGGTAGTAAATAAGATGATCCCTTACAAAAATTTCAAGAAGTGTTCTCCCCTAACTGTGCACCATTGCTACAGTTCGTCGCTTCTAAGCACCACGTGATGATCGGGTGTGATGGATTCTTACGTTCACATACAACGATTGTAAGACAGTTTTACACAGCAAAAACACTTAGGGTCAACTTGACGAGCCTAGCATGTACAGACATGGCCTCGGAACACGGAGACCGAAAGGTCGAACACGAGTCGTATGGAAGATACGATCAACATGGAGATGTTCACCGACGATGACTAGTCCGTCTCACGTGATTATCGGACACGGGCTACTCGACTCGGATCGTGTAACACTTAGATGACTAGAGGGATGTCTAATCTGAGTGGGAGTTCATAATTTGATTAGAACTTAATTATCATGAACTTAGTTTAAAACCTTTGCAAATATGTCTTGTAGATCAAATGGCCAACGCTCATGTCAACATGAACTTCAACGTGTTCCTAGAGAAAACCAAGCTGAAAGATGATGGCAGCAACTATACGAACTGGGTCCGGAACCTGAGGATCATCCTCATAGCTGCCAGGAAGCAATATGTCCTAGAAGGACCGCTAGGTGACGCTCCCGTCCCAGAGAACCAAGACATTATGAATGCTTGGCAAACTCGTGCTGATGATTACTCGCTCGTTCAGTGCGGCATGCTTTACAGCTTAGAACCGGGGCTCCAAAAGCGTTTTGAGCATCACGGAGCATATGAGATGTTCGAAGAGCTGAAACTAGTTTTCCAAGCTCATGCCCGGGTCGAGAGATATGATGTCTCCAACAAGTTCTATAGTTGTAAGATGGAGGAAAACAGTTCTGTCAGTGAGCACATCCTGAAGATGTCTGGGTTGCACAACCGTATGACCCAGCTGAACATTAACCTCCCAGATGAGGTGGTCATTGACAGAATCCTCCAGTCGCTCCCACCAAGCTACAAGAGCTTTGTGATGAACTACAACATGCAGGGGATGGAAAAGACCATTCCTGAAGTGTTCTCGATGCTGAAGTCAGCAGAGGCTGAAATCAAGAAAGAGCATCAAGTGTTGATGGTCAATAAGACCACTAAGTTCAAGAAGGGCAAGGGCAAGAAGAACTTCAAGAAGGACGGCAAGGATGTTGCCGCGCCCAGTAAGCCAGTTACCGGGAAGAAGTCAAAGAATGGACCCAAGCCTGAGACTGAGTGCTTTTATTGCAAGGGGAAGGGTCACTGGAAGTGGAACTACCCCAAATACTTAGCGGATAAGAAGGCCGGCAACACCAAAGGTATATTTGATATACATGTAATTGATGTGTACCTTACCAGTACTCGTAGTAACTCCTGGGTATTTGATACCGGTGCCGTTGCTTATATTTGTAACTCACAGCAGGAGCTGCGGAATAAACGGAGACTGGCGAAGGACGAGGTGACGATGCGCGTCGGGAACGGTTCCAGAGTCGATGTGATCGCCGTCGGCACGCTGCCTCTACATTTACCTATGGGATTAGTTTTGAACCTTAATAATTGTTATTTAGTGCCAAGTTTGAGCATGAACATTGTATCTGGATCTCGTTTAATACAAGATGGCTACTCATTTAAGTCCGAGAATAATGGTTGTTCGATTTATATGAGAGATATGTTTTATGGTCATGCTCCGATGGTCAATGGTTTATTCATGATGAATCTCGAGCGTAATATTACACATGTTCATAGTGTGGATGCCAAAAGATGTAAAGTTGATAACGATAGTCCCACATACTTGTGGCACTGCCGCCTTGGTCACATTGGTGTCAAGCGCATGAAGAAGCTCCATGCTGATGGACTTTTAAAGTCTCTTGATTATGAATCGGTTGACACATGCGAACCATGCCTCATGGGAAAAATGACCAAGACTCCGTTCTCCGGAACAATGGAGCGAGCAACCAACTTGTTGGAAATCATACATACCGATGTATGCGGTCCAATGAGCGTTGAGGCTCGCGGAGGATATCGTTATGTTCTCACTCTCACTGATGACTTGAGTAGATATGGGTATGTTTACTTAATGAAACTCAAGTCTGAAACCTTTGAAAAGTTCAAGGAATTTCAGAATGAGGTGGAGAATCAACGTGACCGAAAGATAAAGTTCCTACGATCAGATCGTGGAGGAGAATACTTAAGTCACGAATTTGGTACACACTTAAGGAAATGTGGAATCGTTTCACAACTCACGCCGCCTGGAACACCTCAGCGTAACGGTGTGTCCGAACGTCGTAATCGCACTCTATTAGATATGGTGCGGTCTATGATGTCTCTTACCGATTTACCGCTATCATTTTGGGGATACGCTCTAGAGACAGCTACATTCACTTTAAATAGGGCACCGTCTAAATCCGTTGAGACGACACCGTATGAATTATGGTTTGGGAAGAAACCTAAGCTCGAACCCAAGTCGGAAAAATGCGTCTTCATAGGATACCCTAAGGAAACTGTAGGGTATACCTTCTACTTAAGATCCGAGGGCAAGATCTTTGTTGCCAAGAATGGATGCTTTCTAGAAAAAGAGTTTCTCTTGAAAGAAGTAAGTGGGAGGAAAGTAGAACTCGATGAAGTACTACCTCTCGAACGGGATAGTGGTGCAGCTCAGGAAAATGTTCCTGTGATGCCCACACCAACTGAAGAGGAAACCAATGATGATGATCAAGGTACTTCGGATCAAGTTTCTACTGAACTTCATAGGTCCACAAGGACACGTTCCGCACCGGAGTGGTACGGCAACCCCGTCCTGGAAATCATGTTGTTAGACAATGGTGAACCTTCGAACTATGAAGAAGTGATGGCGGTCCCAGATTCCAACAAATGGCTTGAAGCCATGAAATCCGAGATAGAATCCATGTATGAAAACAAAGTATGGACTTTGACAGACTTGCCCGATGATCGGCGAGCGATAGAAAACAAATGAATCTTTAAGAAGAAGACGGACGCGGATGGAAATGTTACCATCTATAAAGCTCGACTTGTCGCTAAGGGTTATCGACAGGTTCAAGGGATTGACTACGACGAGACATTATCTCCCGTAGCGAAGCTAAAGTCCGTCCGAATCATGTTAGCAATTGCCGCATACTATGATTATGAGATATGGCAGATGGACGTCAAAACGGCATTCCTTAACGGGCATCTTAAGGAAGAACTGTATATGATGCAGCTGGAAGGTTTTGTCGATCCTAAGAACGCTAACAAAGTATGCAAGCTCCAGCGATCCATTTATGGGCTGGTGCAAGCATCTCGGAGTTGGAATATTCGCTTTGATGAGATGATCAAAGCGTTTGGGTTTATGCAGACTTATGGAGAAGCCTGCATTTACAAGAAAATGAGTGGGAGCTCTGTAGCATTTCTCATATTATATGTAGATGACATACTCTTGATGGGAAATAATATAGAATTTCTGGACAGCATTAAGGCCTACTTGAACAAATGTTTTTCAATGAAGGACCTTGGAGAAGCTGCTTATATATTAGGCATCAAGATCTATAGAGATAGATCGAGACGCCTCATAGGTCTTTCACAAAGCACATACCTTAATAAGATTTTGAAAAGGTTCAAAATGGATCAGTCCAAGAAGGGGTTCTTGCCTATGTTACAAGGTGTGAGATTGAGCTCGGCTCAGTCACCGACCACGGCAAAAGATAAAGAAGAGATGAGTGTCATCCCCTATGCTTCAGCCATAGGATCTATTATGTATGCCATGCTGTGTACCAGACCCGACGTAAACCTTGCCGTAAGTTTGGTAGAAAGATACCAAAGTAATCCCGGCAAGGAACACTGGACAGCGGTCAAGAATATCCTGAAGTACCTGAAAAGGACAAAGGACATGTTTCTCGTTTATGGAGGAGATGAAGAGCTCGTCGTAAAGGGTTACGTCGACGCTAGCTTCGACTCAGATCTGGATGACTCTAAGTCACAAACCGGATACGTGTATATGTTGAATGGTGGAGCAGTAAGCTAGTGCAGCTGCAAGCAGAGCGTCGTGGCGGGATCTACGTGTGAAGCGGAGTACATGGCAGCCTCGGAGGCAGCGCATGAAGCAATTTGGGTGAAGGAGTTCATCACCGACCTAGGAGTCATACCCAATGCGTCGGGGCCAATCAAACTCTTCTGTGACAACGTACGTGAAAATGTTCAACTCCATCCGTGAGAATGTTCAAGCGTCGTTTCAACTCCATCCGTGAAACGACCAGGCACATCAAGCGTCGTTTCAACTCCATCCGTGAAAATGTTCAAGATGGAGACATAGAAATTTGCAAAGTACATACGGATCTAATGTCGCAGATCCGTTGACTAAACCTCTCTCGCGAGCAAAACATGATCAACACCAGAACTCTATGGGTGTTCGATTCATCACAATGTAACTAGATTGGTGACTCTAGTGCAAGTGGGAGACTGTTGGAAATATGCCCTAGAGGCAATAATAAAAGTATTATTATATTTCATTGTTCATGATAATTGTCTTTTATTCATGCTATAACTGTATTATCCGGAAATCGTAATACACGTGTGAATTCATAGACCACCATATGTCCCTAGTGAGCCTCTAGTTGACTAGCTCATTGTGATCAACAGATAGTCATGGTTTCCTGGCTATGGACATTGGATGTCGTTGATAACAGGATCACATCATTAGGAGAATGATGTGATGGACAAGACCCAATCCTAAGCATAGCACAAAGATCGTGTAGTTCGTTTGCTAGAGCTTTGCCAATGTCAAGTATCTCTTCCTTAGACCATGAGATCGTGTAACTCCCGGATACCGTAAGAGTGCTTTGGGTGTACCAAACGTCACAACGTAACTGGGTGACTATAAAGGTGCACTACAGGTATCTCCGAAAGTGTCTGTTGGGTTGACATGGATCGAGACTGGGATTTGTCACTCCGTATGACACAGAGGTATCTCTGGGCCCACTCGGTAATGCATCATCATAATGAGCTCAAGGTGACCAAGGTGTTGGCCACGGGATCATGCATTATGGTACGAGTAAAGTGACTTTCCGGTAACGATACTGAACAAGGTATTGGGATACTGATGATCGAGTCTCGGGCAAGTAACGTACCGATTGACAAAGGGAATTGTATACAGGGTTTGATCGAATCCTCGACATCGTGGTTCAACCGATGAAATCATCGAGGAGCATGTGGGAGCCAACATGGGTATCCAGATCCCGCTGTTGGTTATTGACCGGAGAGTGGTCTCGGTCATGTCTGCGTGTCTCCCGAACCCGTAGGGTCTACACACTTAAGGTTCGGTGACGCTAGGGTTATTAGGAAGACTAGTATGTGACTACCGAATGTTGTTCGGAGTCCCGGATGAGATCCCGGACGTCACGAGGAGTTCCGGAATGGTCCGGAGGTAAAGTTTTATATATGGGAAGTTGTCAAACGGACACCGGAAAGTTTCAGGGGCATACCGGTATTGTACCGGGGCCACCGGAAGGGTTCCGGAGGTCCACCGGGAGGGGCCACCCCTCCCGGGGGACCACATGGGCTGCGTGGGGCAGGATCCAGCCCCAAGTGGGCTGGGTGCGCCCCCCTCCTTGGGCCCTTGCGCCTAGGGTTTGGGGAGGGGGGGAACCCTAGAGGGGGCGCCCCCTTGCTTGGGGGGCAAGCCCCCCTCCCCTTGGCCGCCGCCCCCCCTCTAGATTCCCATCTAGAGGGGCCGGCCCCCTTGCCCCTTCCCCCTATATATAGAGGGGCGAGGGGAGGGCAGCAACACACAATTGAAGGCGCAGCCCCTCCCCTCCCCAACACCTCTCCTCCTCCGCGTGTGCTTGGCGAAGCCCTGTCGGAGAACTGTCACTCCACCATCATCACGCCGTCGTGCTGCCGTTGGAGTGATCTTCCTCAACCTCTCCTCCCCCCCTTTCTAGATCAAGAAGGAGGAGACGTCTCCCGTACCGTACGTGTGTTGAACGCGGAGGTGCTGTCCGTTCAGCACTTGGACATCGGTGATCTGAATCACGTCGAGTACGACTCCATCATCACCATCCCCTTGCAAGCTTCCGCACGCGATCTACAAGTGGTATGTAGATGCAAACTCACTTCCTTGACTCGTTGCTTAGATGAACTCATAGATGGATCTTGGTGAAACCGTAGGAAATTTTTTAATTTTCTGCAACGTTCCCCAACAGTTTCCATGCAAAGATGTCCCGATTCTCATGGATGAACTCGATGAGCGCGCTTTCCTATTTTATATCTAGGTTAGCACTGATACTGAACTGCTTGGATGAATCGCCAGGAACAAAGTCAACTAGCTTAGTGTCAACGGCCGACTTAAACTTCAACTCTGGATCATGCTCTGTGGTTGGCTTTTTCAAAGATGTCATATCAGCCGGATCAACATTATCTTTATAGAACTTCAATTCCTCTATTGCACAGACAGATTCAGCATGAGCAGTGTCACCTTCTTCACACTCCAGAGCTATTTTCTGACTTCCATGCACCGTGATGGTCCCCTTGTAACCCGGCATCTTGAGCTACAGATAAACATAACAAGGACGTGCCATGAACTTGGCATAAGCCGGCCGCCCAAACAAAGTGTGGTACGGGCTTCTGATCTTGACCACTTCAAAGGTTAATTTCTCGGCCCTGGAGTCATGTTCATCCCCAAAGGCTACTTCGAGATCAATCCTGCCTACAGGATACACCGACTTACCAGGCACCACTCCATGGAAAACAATATTGGACGACTTAAGATTTTTATTAGTCAACCCCATGTGACAGAAAGTATCATAGTAAAGGATATTAATGCTGCTACCTCCATCCATGAGCACCTTAGTGAATTTGTATCCACCAACTTGAGGCGCCACCACCAAAGCCAAGTGACCCGGATTATCAACCCGGGGCGAGTGATCCTCTCGCCTCCACATAATAGGTTGCTTAGACCATCGCAAGTAATGAGTAACTACCGGCTCAACGGCGTTCATAGCCCTTTTATGGAGCTTCTGGTCCCGCTTGCATAAACTTGTGGTGAAGACATGATACTGCCCACTATTCAACTGCTTTGGATGACTTTGATATCCAGACTGCTGCTGCTGCTGACCCCCTTGACCGGATTGTTGATTGTAACCACCCTAATTACCTTGATGGTGTTGGTGACCCTGGAAACCGGAACTAGAACCGCCACCACCATAACCCAGGCCATGAGAACCGCTGCCGCCCGAACCTGAGCTGTCGCCCGGCCCATGATTATTCTGGAATAAATCAGAATTTTTGAAATCCCTCATAATTTGACAATCTTTCCAATGGTGACTGGATGGCCTTTCCTTCGTGCATGCTTTGGGCAGGGCTGATTCAGCAACTGCTCAAGGTTGGGACCTGGTCCACCTGTTCGAGGAGCTGACCTACCCTTACAACACTGACCATTGTTCTGCGTATTGGTATTAGCCACAAAATCTGAATTACTATCTGCCCTGCGCTTACCGTTGCCCTCCTGACTCGCCGGGTTATGCTGCGGACCCTTGGTGTTGCCACTCTTCTTTCCCTTTCCCGGCTTTTCATCATCAGATTCGGAGTCCTTGGTACTATCAGAGTCGGCATATTTAACTAGAGTCACCATCTGCTGCCCCATATCATTGCAATCGCACTTGAGCCGCCCTAGCTTCTGCTTGAGAGGCAAAAACCGGCAATTCTCCTCTAGCATTATGACTGCTGAGCCGACATTGATGTTATCTGATGAGTGAAGGATAGCCTTGACCCAGTGCACCCAATGGGTCGTTGACTCGCCCTCTTCTTGGGTGCAAGCACCCAAATCCACAATCGACATGGGTTGTTTGCACGTATCTTTAAAGTTCTGGATAAACCAGGCTTTCAACTCATCCCATGACCCGATGGAATTGGCAGGCAGCCCTTTTAACCAAGTACGGGCCATCCCATCCAACATCATGGTGAAGTATTTGGCACACGCAGCATCCCTGACCTCCAACAGTTCCATGGACAACTCATAACTCTCAATCCACACCTCAGGGGGTAAGTCGGTTGTATAGTTAGGCACCTTACGAGGTCCTTTGAAATCCTTAGGCAGACTCTTGTTACGCAGAGCCGACACTAAACATGGTATACCCGTGGTTCTAGAGGTCACACCTTCCTCCACCGAAGCCGTCAGATAAATTGGAAGATGTTGATGAGCCGCCTCCTTAGTCTCTCGATGTGCCCTGTCCTGATCGACCAAACCATGAGCACCATCACGCGACAGGTCATGCCCATGCGGCTGGTTACGGCGCTGGTCATTGGTTGGAATGGCCGGTGAGTCAATGTGTTTGCTATAACTCCTGATTGGGCGAGGGGTCAAATGAATCCTCTCTGACTGTAAGAATATGCCTCCTGCTGTACCAATGCTGTTTGAAGAATTTCTCTAGCCCTCCGTGTTTCAACCGCCGCCGGAGAATCGCCTTCAATTGGGAGAGCCGCCAATCATGTCGCCGCAACGCTCATATTATCCAAAGGATTGGAATAATAACCCGGTGGTGTTGGCACATACTGAGGCGGCGTATTATTCAGAAGAGGTGGCTCCTTCGAGCGTGGTTGAGCCGGCGCTCTAGCCCCAGGCGCTTCGACCCAGTTTATCTTTGCTTGGTTACTAGTCCCCGCTCCAGGCATGCAAAAGAGATTCCTTGCCTTGTAAACCGGCGGCAGACGACTCCGGTGCCTCCTTCTCATGATTTCATTTGAAGTGTTTTGATCTAACAAGAGCCGGAAGGAACTAGCCTGGATCCGTTGTGCCTGAGCATCCAAAATAGCTCGCTCTGGTGTCATCATAACGTCCTCCGCTGCCACGTCTTCCTTGGCCTGCGCTACCTCATCACGCAGTTTTGTAATTTCCGCGTTATGCTGAGCTTGATTCGCCGGGCTAACCTCTGCTGTTAACAAGGCTGTCAGTTTATCCAGTAAATCAGTCAAAACCTGAGTCGGCAGGCGCACAGGGCCTCCTGCCCCAGATGCGATCGCTGTCGCTGACTAGAAACCATTGCTGCCATAGTAGAAGAATTCTGCCCAGGCTACGTACTGGCCATGAAGATTGCGACCCCCTGTTCGGCGGCTCATAGGGGTCCGGAATATTGTCGCCATCGGAACAGCCCCCGAGCCTGCCATGCAGTTGGTACAACGAAGTAGTCTCGCCCGTGGATGACTCACCATCAGAATAGATGGTCGTCTCACCGCCAGACATGGATCCTTCCTCAAATTCCGCCCCATGGATGAATCCCACGAAGGCACATTTCACGGTGGGTTGGGCTCGGGAGGGTCGTGCATGCTGAGCCGTCTCGATGATGTCGGTACAGATGTCCGCCTCAGGGCCCGGCTCGCCGATCTTGCCGATGAAGACGTGAATTCCGCCGAAGGCGACCAGGTACCCGTACTCAATTGAGTCGGGCTCGAGGCCCCAGCCTGCATTTTCAATGTAGAGCTTGCCGCGACGACTCTTGGTCATCCGGCCCACAGTGTATCCCTTGATCCCTTCGAAGTTGCCCTTTAAGAACTTGAAACCATCATGCGCTGACCCCATGGTGGGCGCTAACTGTCGTGGAATAGTCATGGTAGATGTCCTAGTGTGAGGACTTAGTCGTGGAGCCATCGCAACTAGGTTATCTTAAAGGGGTTAAATGGAACAAAGGACACATGAGTTTATACTGGTTCGGCCCCTTGCGGTGAAGGTAAAGGCCTAATCCAGTTTGAGGTGGTATTGCTTATGTCTCGATTACCAGGGAGCGAATACGCTTGACCTAGCTTTCGATCTCTTGTTTCTTCCCCTGAACCGCCGCCGGGTCGTCCCCTTATATACATAGGTTGACGTCCAGCGGCTCACGGAGTCCCGGCCGGCTCATAGACAACGTGTCTGGCTTGGTGACTACATATACTTGATTTACAATATAAGTCATACACGTATGGCGGTTTACCCCCTATGGGCTCTAAGTCACCCTTGGGCCTTGGGCCCTTTCTTCATGAACCGCCATCTTCAATATCCTCATGGGATTCATATCCTATGAACCGCCATAGGTATAACCCGGCCCCTCCTGGGCGGGTAATACCTAATAGTCATATCCCCAACAAAGGGGGAGAATTATGGCAGCTGGAAATCTGGACATGAAAAAGCTACGTCAAGCTACCTATTCTGCACAACTCCAAATGAGATGAAACTCCCCGCGGATTTTTTATGGAATATTGAAGGAATATTGGAGCAAATAAGTACCAGAGGAGGGCCACCAGGTGGGCACAACCCACTTGGGCACGCCAAGAGGCCCAGGCGCGCCCTGGTGGGTGTTGCCCTCCTCGGCCCACCTCCGGTGCCCATCTTCTGGTATATAAGTCATTTTGACCTATAAAAAAGAAGGGGAGGACATTTGGGACGAAGTGCCGCCACCTCGAGGCAGAACTGGGGTAGGAGCACTTTTGCCCTCCGGCGGAGCGGTTCCGCTGGGGGAACTTCCCTCCCGGAGGGGGAAATCATCGTCATCATCATTACCAATGACTCTCCCATCCTGGGGAGGGTTATCTTCATAAACATCTTCACATCACCAACTCCTCTCAAAACCTAGTTCATCTCTTGTGTTCAATCTTTGTATCAAAACTATAGATTGGTGCCCGTGGGTGACTAGTAGTGTTGATTACATCTTGTTGTTGATTACTATATGGTTTATTTGGTGGAAGATTATATGTTCAAATCCATTATA
The DNA here is from genome assembly GCA_963921465.1 of Triticum timopheevii. Classification (NCBI taxonomy): domain Eukaryota; kingdom Viridiplantae; phylum Streptophyta; class Magnoliopsida; order Poales; family Poaceae; genus Triticum; species Triticum timopheevii. Next base: position 250,547,068 of record OY997262.1, on the reverse strand, counting down.
CTATTCAATACCCCTCTAATCTTGAGCATGTTTATCATTTGTGAGTCGTTACTTTCATTCTTGAGGTCACGGGATAAATCATGTTGCAAGTAATCATGTGAACTTGATATGTGTTCGATATTTTGATAGTATGTATGTTGCCATTCTCTTAGTGGTGTGATGTGAACATCGACTACATGACACTTCACCATATTTGGGCCTAAGGGAACGCATTGTGGAGTAGTTATTAGATGGTGGGTTGCGAGAGTGACAGAAGCTTAAACCCCAGTTTATGGGCTATTCCGTAAGGGACCGATTGGATCCAAAAGTTTAATGCTATGGTTAGAATTTATTCTTAATACTTTTCTCGTAATTGCGGATGCTTGCGAGAGGGTTAATCATAAGTAGGAGGTTTGTTCAACTAATAACAACACCTATGCACCGGTCCACCCACATATCAAATTATCAAAGTACCAAACACGAATTAAGCCAACATGATTAAAGTGACTAGATGAAATTCCTGTGTACCCTCAAGAACACTTTGCTTATCATAATAAACCGTTTTGGCCTGTCCTTTGCCTGAAAAGGATTGGGCTACCTTGCTGCACTTCTGTTACTACTATTGTCACTTGCTCGTTACAAATTATCTTGCTACCAAACTACTCCGCTACTTATAGTTTTAGCACCTGCAAACATTACCTTGCTGAAAACCACTTGTCATTTCCTTCTGCTCCTCGTTGGGTTCGACACTCTTACTTATCGAAAAGGGCTACAATTGACCCCATACACTTGTGGGTCATCATTAGGTCACGGTGGCATCTGAAGTAACGCTGAATGACATAATTAGCAATAGGGACGCCACTGGCCGCATAGCCAAATGGGCTATTGAGCTCCTCCCTATCGAAATTATATACAAACCACGCCGATCTATTAAATCTCAGGTGATTCTTACATCCCCACCGGTGAACATATCCGGTACATACTACAAATCATGTACACCTATTCCAACAATGCGGCCGAGTACGAGGTTCTGTTGCACGGACTTCGGATGGCAACGTCAATGGGCGTACAACGGCTCGAGGTGCAGGGAGACTCTAACCTCGCCATCTCTCAAATCAACGGAGAATTCGTCGCAAAAGACCCAAAATGACAGCATATCAGAATGCCGTCCTCAAAATATCCGCCCGGTTTGACGGGTTAGAATTCCACCATGTCTCCAGAGATAGCAATCAAGCTGCCGACGTCCTCGCCCGCATGGGCACCAAGTGCGACCCTGTCCCTAAGAACACCTTTCTGTAATGGCTCTTTAAGCTATCCATGGTGGGGCAAGATGAGGGCAAGGACGCCGACACCAATAGTCTAGAACAGATTATCCCTCCTATCATCGAACCAGACGAAAAAATTATCGGATGCTCGACACTCAATGAAATGCCTTCGACTCATGAAGTCAAGGCAGTAATCGCGCCATGGACCGAGCCCCTCCTCGCCTATCTTCTCCGCCAAGAGCTCCCCGATGACCAGACCGAGGCAAGATGCATAATTCGGTGATCTAAAGCCTATAATGTCCACAAGGGTGAACTGTACAAGAAATGAACCTCCAAATTCCTCCAAAGATGCATATCCGAAGAGGAGGGGAGGCAGCTCTTGGCTGAAATACACCCCGACAGGGCGGTCATCATGCAGCAGCTCGGGCACTGGTCAGCAAGGCCTTCCGAGCCGGGTCCTTTTGGCCCACTACTCGTGCTGACACCCACACACTCGTCCAACATTGTGTTGGATGCCAGCTCTTTGCAAAGCCACATGCCCCGCATGGCTCTTCGGACGATACTGATCACTTGGCCTTTCGGGGTCTGGGGGATGAACATGGTTGGACCATGATGTCTACTACACAACCTTGTTCTTGTAGACGTTGTTGGGCCTCCAAGTGTAGAGGTCTGTAGGACAGTGGCAAATTTCCCTCCAGTGGATGACCTAAGGTTTATCAATTCGTGGGAGGCGTAGGATGAAGATGGTCTTTCTCAAACAACCCTGCAACCGAATAAGAAAGATTCTCTTGTGTCCCCAACACACGTAATACAACTGTAAATTGTATAGGTGCACAAGTTCGGTGAAGAGATAGTGATACAAGTGCAATATGGATGGTAGATATAGGTTTTTGTAATATGAAAATATAAAAACATCAAGGTAACTAATGATAAAAGTGAGCACAAACGGTATTGGAATGCTTCGAAACAAGGCCTAGGGTTCATACTTTCACTAGTGCAAGTTCTCTCAACAAGGATAACATAATAAGATCATATAAATATCCCTTAACATGCAACAAATAGTCACTCCAAAGTCACTAATAGCAGAGAACAAATGAAGAGATTATTGTAGGGTATGAAACCACCTCAAAGTTATTTCTTCCTATCAATCTATTGGGATATTCCTATAAGTGTCACAAACAGCCCTAGAGTTCGTAGTAAAATAACACTTTAAGACACACATCAACCAAAACCCTAATGACACCTAGATACTCCAATGTCACCACAAGTATCTGTGGGTATGATTATATAATATGCATCACACAATCTCAGATTCATCTATTCAACCAACACAAAGAACTTCAAAGAGTGCCCCAAAGTTTCTACCGGAGAGTCAAGATGAAAACGTGTACCAACCCCTATGCATAGATTCCCAAGGTCACGGAACCCGCAAGTTCATCACCAAAACATACATCAAGTGGATCAATAGAATACCCCACTGTCACCATGGGTATCCCACACAAGACATACATCAAGTGTTCTCAAATCCTTTTCTGTAAAACTCAAAAACAAGGAAAAAACAGAAACTGGCACTGTGCTCTAGGTTAATAGTCTAGTCCCAAAAATCATATAAAATAGCATATAAATGCACATAAAACATCCAAGACAGATAATATAATAGCATGGAACAATAAAAAATTATAGATACTTGGAGACGTATCAAGCATCCCCATGCTTAATTCCTGCTCGTCCTCGAGTAGGTAAATGATAAAAACAGAATTTTTGATGTGGAATGCTACCTAACATATGTATCAATGTAATTTTCTTTATTGTGGCATGAATGTTCATATCTGAAAGATTTAAGACAAAATTTTAATATTGACATAAAAACAATAATACTTCAAGCATACTAACAAAGCAATCATGTCTTCTTAAAATAACATGGACAAAGAAAGCTATCCTTACAAAATCATATAGTCTGGCTATGCTCTATATTCATCACACAAAGTATTTAATCATGCACAACCCCGATGACAAGCTGATGTCTACTACACAACCTTCTTCTTGTAGACGTTGTTGGGCCTCCAAGTGCAGAGGTTTGTAGGACAGTAGCAAATTTCCCTCAAGTGGATGACCTAAGGTTTATCAATCCGTGGGAGGCGTAGGATGAAGATGGTCTCTCTCAAGCAACCCTGCAACCAAATAACAAAGAGTCTCTTGTGTCCCCAACACACCCAATACAATGGTAAATTGTATAGCTGCACTAGTTCGGCGAAGAGATGGTGATACAAGTGCAATATGGATGGTAGATACAGGTTCTTGTAATCTGAAGATATAAAAACAGCAAGGTAGAAAGTGGGAAAAGTGAGCGTAAACGGTATTGAATGCTTGGAAACAAGCCCTAAGGTTCATACTTTCACTAGTGCAAGTTCTCTCAAAAATAATAACATAACTGGATCATATAACTATTCCTCAACACGCAACAAAGAGTCACTCCAAAGTCACTAATAGCCGAGAACAAACGAGGAGATTATTGTAGGGTACGAAACCACCTCAAAGTTATCCTTTCTGATCGATCTATTCAAGAGTCCGTAGTAAAATAACATGAAGCTATTCTTTCTGTTCGATCCATCATAGAGTTCGTACTAGAATAACACCTTAAGACACAAATCAACCAAAACCCTAATGTCACCTAGATACTCCAATGTCACCTCAAGTATCCGTGGGTATGATTATCCGATATGCATCACACAATCTCAAATTCATCTATTCAACCAACACAAAGAACTTCAAAAAGTTCCCCAAAGTTTCTACTGGAGATTCAAGACGAAAACGTGTGCCAACCCCTATGCATAGATTCCCAAAGGTCACGGAACCCGCAAGTTGATTACCAGAACATACATCAAGTGGATCAATAGAATACCCCACTGTCACCGCGGGTATCCCACGCAAGACATACATCAAGTGTTCTCAAATCCGTAAAGACTCAATCCGATAAGATAATTTCAAAGGGGAAACTCAATCCATTACAAGGAGATACAGGGGGAGAAACATCATAAGATCCAACTATAATAGCAAAGCTCGCGGTACATCAAGATCGTGCCAAATCAAGAACACGAGAGAGAGAGAGAGATCAAACACATAGCTACTGGTACATACCCTCAGCCCCGAGGGTGAACTACTCCCTCATCATGGAGAGCGCTGGGATGATGAAGATGGTCACCGGTGATGATTCCCCCCTCCGGCAGGGTGCCGGAACAGGGTCCCGATTGGTTTTTGGTGGCTGCAGAGGCTTGCGGCGGGGGAACTCCCGATCTAGGTTTCTTTTCGGGTGTTTCTGTATTTATAGGAATTTTTGTCGTCGGTCTCACGTCAGGGGGGGGTCCCCGAGTCATCCACGAGATAGGGGGGTGCGCCTAGGGGGTATGGCACACCCTCCACCCTCGTGGATGGCTCGAGACTCTTCTGGCCCAACTCTTTCACTCCGGAGGCTTCTTTGGTCCATAAAAAATCCACAAAAATTGGCAGGTCAATTGGACTCCGTTTGGTATGCCTTTTCTGTAAAACTAAAAAACAAGGAAATAACAAAAACTAGCACTGGGCTCTAGGTTAATAGGTTAGTCCCAAAAATCATATAAAATAGCATATAAATGCATATAAAACATCCAATACAAATAATATAATAGCATGGAACAATAAAAAATTATAGATACATTGGAGACGTATCAAGCATCCCCAAGCTTAATTCCTGCTCGTCCTCGAGTAGGTAAATGATAAAAACATAATTTCTGATGTGGAATGCTACCTAACATATTTATCAATGTAATTTCTTTATTGTGGCATGAATGTTCAAATCTGAAATATTTAAGACAAAAGTTTAAAATTGACAAAAAAACAATAATACTTCAAGCATACTAAAAAAGCAATCATGTCTTCTCAAAATAACATGGACAAAGATAGCTATCCCTACAAAATCATATAGTCTGGCTATGCTCTATCTTCATCACACAAAGTATTTAATCATGCACAACCCCGATGACAAGCTGATGTCTACTACACAACCTTCTTCTTGTAGACGTTGTTGGGACTCCAAGTGCAGAGGTTTGTAGGACAGTGGCAAATTTCCTTCAAGTGGATGACCTAAGGTTTATCAATCCGTTGGAGGCGTAGGATGAAGATGGTCTGTCTCTACCAACCCTGCAACCAAATAACAAAGAGTCTTTTGTGTCCCCAACACACCCAATACAATGGTAAATTGTTTAAGTGCACTAGTTCGGCAAAGATATGGTGATACAAGTGCAATACGGATGTTAGATATAGGTTTTTGTAATCTGAAAATATAAAAACAGCAAGGTAGCAAATCGTAAAAGTGAGCGTAAATGGTATAGCAATGCTAGGAAATAAGGCCTATGGTTCATACTTTCACTAGTGCAAGTTCTCTTAACAATAATAACATAACTGGATCATATAACTATCCCTCAACATGCAACAAAGAGTCACTCCAAAGTCACCAATAGCGGAGAACAAACGAAGAGATTATTGTAGGGTACGAAACCACCTCAATGTTATCCTTTCTGATCGATCTATTCAAGAGTTCGTAGTAAAATAACATGAAGCTATTCTTTCCGTTCGATCTATCATTGAGTTTGTACTAGAATAACACATTAAGACACAAATCAACCAAAACCCTAATGTCACCTAGATACTCCAATGTCACCTCAAGTATCTGTGGGTATGATTATATGATATGCATCACACAATCTCAGATTCATCTATTCAACCAACACAAAGAACTTCAAAGAGTGCCCCAAAGTTTCTACCGGAGAGTCAAGACGAAAACGTGTGCCAACCCCTATGCATAGATTCCCAAGGTCACGGAACCCACAAGTTGATCACCAGAACATACATCAAGTGGATCAATAGAATACCCCACTGTCACCACGGGTATCCCACCCAAGACATACATCAAGTGTTCTCAAATCCTTAAAGACTCAATCCGATAAGATAACTTCAAAGGGGAAACTCAATCCATTGCAAGGAGATAGAGGGGGAGAAACATCATAAGATCAAACTATAAAAGCAAAGCTCGCGGTACATCAAGATTGTATCACCTCAAGAACACGAGAGAGAGAGAGAGAGATCAAACACATAGCTACTGGTACATACCCTCAGCCCCGAGGGTGAACTACTCCCTCCTCGTCATGGAGAGCGCCGGGATGATGAAGATGGTCACCGATGATGATTCCCCCCTCCGGCAAGGTGCCGGAACAGGGTCCCGATTGGTTTCTGGTGGCTACAGAGGCTTGCGGTTGGGGAACTCCCAATCTAGGTTTCTTTTCGGGGGTTTCTGTATTTATAGGAATTTTTGGCGTCGGTCTCACGTCAGGAGGGTCTCCGAGTCGTCCACGAGATAGGGGGGCGTGCACAGGGGGTAGGGAATGCCCTCCACCCTCGTGGATGGCTCGAGACACTTCTGGCCCAACTCTTTCACTTCGGGGGCTTCTTTTGGTCCATAAAAAATCCACAAAAATTGGCAGGTCAATTGGACTCCGTTTGGTATTCCTTTTCTGTAAAACTCAAAAACAAGGAAAAAACAGAAACTGGCACTCGGCTCTAGGTTAATAGGTTAGTCCCAAAAATCATATAAAATAGCATATTAATTCATATAAAACATCCAAGACAGATAATATAATAGCATGGAAAAACAAAAAATTATAGATACGTTGGAGACGTATCAAGCATCCCCAAGCTTAATTCCTTCTCGTCCTCGAGTAGGTAAATGGTAAAAACAGAAATTTTGATGTGGAATGCTACCTAACATATTTATCAATGTAATTTTCTTTATTGTGGCATGAATGTTCAGATCTGAAAGATTTAAGACAAAAGTTTAATATTGACATAAAAACAATAATACTTCAAGCATACTAACAAAGCAATCATGTCTTCTCAAAATAACATGGACAAAGAAAGCTATCCCTACAAAATCATATAGTCTGGCTATGCTCTATCTTCATCACACAAAGATTTAATCATGCACAACCCCGATGACAAGCTGATGTCTACTACACAACCTTCTTATTGTAGACATTGTTGGGCCTCCAAGTGTAGAGGTTTGTAGGACAGTAGCAAATTTCCCTCAAGTGGATGACCTAAGGTCTATCAATCCGTGGGAGGCGTAGGATGAAGATGGTCTCTCTCAAGCAACCCTGCAACCAAATAACAAAGAGTCTGTTGTGTCCCCAACACACCCAATACAATGGTAAATTGTATAGGTGCACTAGTTCGGCGAAAAGATGGTGATACAAGTGCAATATGGATGGTAGATATAGGTTTTCGTAATCTGAAAATATAAAAATAGCAAGGTACCAAGTGGTAAAAGTGAGCGTAAACGGTATTGCAATGCTAGGAAACAAGGCTAAGGTTCATACTTTCACTAGTGCAAGTTCTCTCAACAATAATAACATAACTGGATCATATAACTATCCCTCAACATGCAACAAAGAGTCACTCCAAAGTCACTAATAGCGGAGAACAAACGAAGAGATTATTGTAGGATAGGAAACCACCTCAAAATTATCCTTTCTGATCGATCTATTCAAGAGTCCGTAGTAAAATAACATGAAGCTATTCTTTCCGTTCGATCTATCATAGAGTTCGTACTAGAATAACACCTTAAGACACAAATCAACCAAAACCCTAATGTCACCTAGATACTCCAATGTCACCTCAAGTATCCGTGGGTATGATTATACGATATGCATCACACAATCTCAGATTCATCTATTCAACCAACACAAAGAACTTCAAAGTGTGCCCCAAAGTTTCGACCGGAGAGTCAAGACCCCTATGCATAAGTTCAGAAGGTCACTAGACCCGCAAGTTGATCACTAAAACATGAATCAAGTAGATCACGTGAATATCCCATTGTCACCACAGATAAGCACATGCAAGACATACATCAAGTGTTCTCAAATCCTTAAAGACTCAAGCCGATAATATAACTTCAAAGGGAAAAATCAATCCATTACAAGAGAGTAGAGGGGGAAAAACATCATAAGATCAAACTATAATAGCAAACCTCGCGATACATCAAGGTCGTATCACCTCAAGAACACGAGAGAGAGAGAGAGAGAGAGAGAGAGAGATCAAACACATACCTACTGGTACATACCCTCAGCCCTGAGGCTGAACTACTCCCTCCTTGTCATGGAGAGTGCCGGGATGATGAAGATGGCCACCGGTGATGGATTTCGCCTCCGGTAGGGTGCCAGAGCAGGCTCCCGAGAGGTTTTTGGTGGCTACAGAGGCTTGCGGCGGTGGAACTCCCGATCTATGTTTATGTCTAGAGGTTTCTGTATTTATAGGAATTTTTGGCGTAGGTCTCACATCAAGGGGGTGTCCGAGTCGTCCACGAGGGTGGAGGGCGCACCCTACCCCTGGGCTCGCCGTCCTATCTCGTGGACGGCTCGAGACTCTTCTGGCCCAACTATTTTACACGGGGGCTTCTTTTGGTCCATAAAAAATCATCAAAAATTGGCACATCAATTGGACTCCGTTTGGTATTCCTTTTCTGTATAACTCAAAAACAAGGAAAAAAACAAAAACTGGCACTGGGCTCTAGGTTAATAGGTTAGTCCCAAAAAATCATATAAATGCATATAAAACATCCTAGATGGATAATATAATAGCATGGAACAATCAAAAATTATAGATACGTTGGAGACGTAACAAGCATCCCCAAGCTTAATTCATGCTCGTTCTCGAGTAGGTAAATGATAAAAACAGAATTTTTGATGTGGAATGCTACCTAACATATTTATTAATGTAATCTTCTCTATTGTGGCAAGAATATTCAGATACATAAGATTCAATACAAAAGTTTAATATTGACATAAAAATAATAATACTTCAAGCATACTAACAAAACAATCATGTCTTCTCAAAATAACATGGCCAAAGAAAGTTTAATATTGACATAAAAATCATATAAATGCATATAAAACATCCTAGATGGATAATATAATAGCATGGAACAATCAAAAATTATAGATACGTTGGAGACGTATCAAGCATCCCCAAGCTTAATTCATGCTCGTCCTCGAGTAGGTAAATGATAAAAACAGAATTTTTGATGTGGAATGCTACCTAACATATTTATCAATGTAATCTTCTCTATTGTGGCAAGAATATTCAGATACATAAGATTCAATACAAAAGTTTAATATTGACATAAAAATAATAATACTTCAAGCATACTAACAAAACAATCATGTCTTCTCAAAATAACATGGCCAAAGAAAGTTATCCCAACAAAATCATATAGTCTGGTTATGCTCTATCTTCATCACACAAAGTATTTAATCATGCACAACCCCAATTTCAGCCAAGAAATTGTTTTATACTTTAGTATTCTCAAACTTTTTCAACTTTCGTGCAGTACATGAGCGTGAGCCATGGACATAGCACTATAGTTGGAATAGAATGGTGGTTGTGGAAAAGACAAAAAGGAGAAGATAGTCTCACATCAACTAGGGCGTATCAACGGGCTATGGAGATGCCCATTAATAGATATCAATGTGAGTGAGTAGGGATTGCCATGCAATGGATGCACTAGAGCTATAAGTGTATGAAAGCTCAAAAAGAAACTAAGTGGGTGTGCATCCAACTTTCTTTCTCAAGACCTAGGGCAATTTGAGGAAGCCCATCATTGGAATATACAAGCCAACTTCTATAACAAAAAATTCCCACTAGTATATGAAAGTGGCAACATAGGAGACTCTCTACCATGAAGATCATGGTGCTAATTTTAAGCACAAGTGTGGTAAAAGGATAGTAGCATTGCCCCTTGTCATGGGAACGAACACCTATGGGACCGGAGCCCCTTTCGGTCCGACGGGGGGCAGAGATCGCACGAAGAGCAGATCGAGGCGAAGCACACAAGCGATTTTACCCAGCTTCAGAGCTCTCCGGAGAGATAATACTCCTACTGCTGCTTTGTGATTTGTATTAAGTTCTTGCTCTGAGTGTGAGTGTATCCTGGTTTCGAATGCCCCCCGAACCCCCTCTACGTTGCGCATGGGCCTCCTTTTATATGCTCAAGGGGTCACCGACAGGTGGCAACGTAGGCGAGGGCAAAACTGGAAAGGAATTGTGGTTGGTACAACTACCTAAACAGTGTATCCTACCTAACCCTGATGGCAGGGGACAAAGGCATTAAATGCCTGTCTGTGTCACCCAAACAGTGCAGAAAAGGGACCGTCAGGGGCGCCACCGCTCGCCACGATGGCACTCTTGTCAGCGCCGCTTGCCAGCTCGCATTGCTGGCTACACAGCCTCTCGCCACGCGCGCCTGGAAAGGTCCCATGGCGACATGTTGACGGATGCACTGGAGCGTGGGTACAGCGTGGTGGCTTGCCGCGGCAAGTGCCTTGCCGCGGTCGTTGTCTTGCCGCGGTCGTTGTCTTGCCGCGCCCGGAAGCTTGTCGCTCGCCGGGCCTTGCCGAGATGCGTGGCGCGTCGCGGCAAGTTCCTTGAGATGCCTAGGTTGGCCTTCCCGGCAAGCTCCTCTTGCCGGGGTCTTGTCTCCTTGTCTTGAGCACTTTGTTCTTGAAGGGCTCCAAAGGAACCACAGAGGACCTTGGCGGTCACCCGGCAAGCCTTGCCGCGGGGTGCTGCGACTGCCCATGCACAAGTTCGGGATACTAGGGTACCCCTACTCTAGTACACCGACAGGAGCCCCCGGGCCTGGGCCACACACGGTGCCGAGCGCTATTGGGCCAGGCCCAAAACAGGGCACGGGCACGCGCGGCCTGGTTTACGCCGAATCTTACTCCGTATCCACCGCGCCCTCCCCTGACGGCATGCGTTGAATGCAGCGTCGTGGGAGAGATCGTGGGTGGTTCTTTATTCGGAAAAGCGGAACGTCCGCCCCGTCCCTCTTTATAAGCAGGGGAAAGAGGGGCAGTTCCCCCATCTCGCCAGTTGCTGCTTCCAATCTCAGAAATCTCCGCCGCTCCCCCCTTCTTCCAAAGCCGAAAGAGAGCAGCGCTCCGCCCCCCATCGCCACCGTCGTCACCAACGCCGTCGATCTCCCCCACCACCTCCGCCATGGCTCCGAAAGCCGGGAAGGGTGTGAAGTTAGCCGAGGCGCTGCGGCTCGAGGCGCTGCGAAAGGAGCGGGAAACTCCCCCCCCCCCCCCCCCCGAGCTCGCCGCGAAGGAGCTGAGGGAGTGGTACTACCTCTTCTGGTCGACGGAGACGCGAGCGCATCCGCGCCCGAAGGTACTCTCCGCCGCCGCCTCGGAACGGGCTCCGAATGGATACCCTTTCTTCGCGTTGTTCTTCTACTGCGGGCTCTGCCCGCCTTTCTCTGAATTCTTCTGTGACATTATGAACACCTAGGGGTTCCATCCCTTGACTTCACCCCCAATGTCGTTCTGACCGTGGCAGTTTTCGCACATCTCTGTGAAAACTTTGTCGGAGTCCACCCAAATGTAGCTCTTTTCCGCCACTTCTTTATGCCCCGGGTCGAGAGAGGAGAGCCTTTAGCCGGCGGAATCACCTGGATCTCGAGAGCCGGCAAGAAGGAGGCTTATCTGGAGGGGGAGCTCCGCAGCAAATGGGAGGAGTGGAGAGCAGAGTGGTGTTGGATTGTTGAGGAGAACCCGCAGCCGTTTACTGCCCTGCGCCAAGCCCCAACAGTGTGCGGCAATGATTGGAGCGCCCTGGCCGCGGACAACGACAAGCTGAAGATTTCCATCACACGGATCTTGCGGCTCAGGCTTGCCGGGCTCACTGTAGGCGCTGTTGGCGCGGATTTTCTTCGCTGCCGCATCGCCCCCCTGCAAGAGAGGAGGAGACCCGCCTGGGAGTTCGGGGGTCCGGCGGACATCATGAGGCTGCGCCCGGGCCTCAACTTCAATTTCACTGTCTTGGAGCTGGACGCGATGCTCAAGGAGCTGTTCAAGCACGATCCTCAGCATCCCGAATGGTTCAGGCTGCCGCAGGGCGTCGTCCCGTTGTGCAACAATTCCTCACTCGATCGCATCCGCGCAATGATGCTGCAGTGCGATTCGCATGGAATTGTTCCAACTTGGCAAGAGCCCGCAGACGGCGTAGTGCAGCAGTTCTTCGACGGCTTGGTGGAGGTGGCGGTCCGCGCCGACGAACAGAAGAGCCTCACCCGCGACACCATCGATGCAGAGATGCGGCGCATCGCCACTAGGGCGGAAGAGGCGGCAGCAGCCGCCGCCGCGGGTGAGTTTGGATTCATCGTGGAGGAGGCAGAGGCAGCCGAGGCGGCAAGCCTTGCCGATCGAGACGAGCTTGCCGGAGAGCTTGCCGGCGAGGGAGAGCTTGCCGAGCCTGAGGCCGAGTCGAGCGAGCCCGCCGAGGGTGCGAGCGGCCCGCCATCTTCAAGCGGCTTGCCGCAGGCAGAGCCCCCAGCGCAGCCCCCAGCTCCACCAAGAAGGCGCCTCCGCAGGGCCGGGAACGTAGCAGGGCGGCAGACGGGTCAACAGCCGCCGCGCCGCGGGACACGCTCTACCGTGACAAGCACTGTTGCCGCGGGAGCGTCTCACACCACTGCGGCAACTGGAGCGGGGTCCTCCCGGACCGCCGCTTCTGATCCTGCCGCTGCCCCCGCCAAGCGGTCAAGGGAGCCTACTCCTCCGCCTCGTCGCGCCGAAAGAGGGCCGGATTTCGACCTCACCGCGCTCAGCTCCGACGAGGAAGAAGAAGAGTAAGACTCTTTTTTGTACTTGAGGTTCTTCAATTCTTGTTGTTTTTGTCTTGCATCTGATTTGCTTTACTCTGAACTCACTCCTTTTCAGGACCCTAGCCCAGAGAGCGGCGAAGAGAGCCAAGGCTCCGGTGATTATCATCGAGGACGAGCCCACCGCGACAGCAGGGGGTGCGCCCGAGACCACCTTGCCGGACCCGGCAACTACTCCACGAAGCAGCCCCCAGCGTAAGTATATGGTTTACTTCCCGCTGTTCAGCGCACATGAGTGCTCTTTCTTTGCTGACACTTGATTACTGGTTTGTGTAGGAGCAGAGCAGCCTCACCAGGAGCAACCGGAAGCCTCCCCCGAGATGCTATCTTCTTCGACTACGCCACCAAGGGAGGATTCCCCAGCAAGGGAGGGTTCCCCGGCAAGGGATAGTTCTCCGGCAAGGGACGGCACCAGCGACCCCCCGGTGGTGGAGCCCATGACTACAGAGCCCAGCACAGGTAACCCTTCTTGCTTGAAAACTTCCCTTGCTTGAAAACTTCCCTTGTGTTCTTCTTCTTCTGATCTTCTTTTGATCTTCTTTTTGGATATTTGCTTGACTTTTTCTCCCTTTTCCTGGCCGTCAGATCCACCTTCCACGGAGCGGATGGAGACCGAGGCCACCGGCGAGGAGGACGCGCGCGGCAACACCAACAACGCCGCTGCCACCGAAGAAGAGGCCGGCGCTGCTGATCCTGCCGGCGAGGAGGCCGCCAAGGCTGCCGCCGCAGGAGCTGGCGAGGGGTCCGGCGATCGTACTGACGGCCCCGAGGCCGCAGGAGTGAAAGGCGCTACACCGACCGCTGATCTCTCCGCCGCTGCCGCAGCATCAGGCTCTGAAGAGCCCCAGCCCGGCGCCTATCTCAAGGCCGGCGACGGCGTCTTCATCAAGCTCCCTTGGGCGTCGAGCTCCAGGGCGCCGGTCGAAGGAGAAGTTTTTGACGGAGAAGTGCTTGCCTCCGCTGGGCTGACACTGGTTGACGCGCCGAGCAGCAGCAGCGGCAAGCCTGAGGAGGAACAGCTGCTGCGGAGGCTGCTGTCACTCTACCGCGCCCGACAAGCTAAGGTGGAATCCCGGGAAGCGCTTGTCGCGCAGGCGGGAGTGGATATTGAGAAGCGCGCGGAGGAGCTCCGGGAACGCAATCAGGAAGCCCTCCGATCCATTGCAGAAGAGCGAGCGCAGCTCGTCGAGGCACGGAAAGCCTTCCTCCTCGAGAAGGCTGAAGCTGAAGAACAGCAGCGGCTTGCTGCCGAGAAGCTATTTGCATGGGAAGGTGAGTTGGCGCAGCGGAAAGTCAATCTGGACAGCCACGAGGAGGATCTTGCCGCGCGCGAGGAAACATTTGGCGGGGCCCTCAAGGAAGCGAAGGATGCTGCCGCAGCTGCCGGGGCCGCCAAGAAGGAGCTGGAGGTGAAGGTGGCGCAGCTAGGGGCCGATCTCAAGGCGAGGGATGAAGAGCTTGCCGCGCTCCAGCGTGAGCGCGAGAAGGATGCCCACGCCCATGGCGAGCTGCATGGTCGTCTCCTCGAGAAGGGCAAGGAGCTGAGCGCCGCCAAGGACTCCAACGCTGATCTTGAGTTGAAGCTGGCTACTTTGACCGAGACGCTGGACGGCACCAAGGAGCGGGAGGTGGCCCTGAAGGAGGAGATCAAGGCCAACGAAGCGCTGCTGACGAGGGCCGCCGAAACCCAGAACACTTTTAGGGAGACGGTGGAACTCTGGAAAGAGGGTCTCGTGAATATCGCCGCAGTCATCGATGAGGAGCTGGCGCAGCTGGGGATGGAGGATTTCGGGTATTCCTCCGATGAGAACCTCCAGCCCAGCGCCAAGCTCACTTTGTTCTTCAAGGGCGTGGCGACGGCCCTCCAACAACTCCGGGAAAGGATCACAAAGCTGCTGGCCGACGAGTCGCGCACAATCTGCACGAGAGTTCTTCAAAAGGTGTTGGTGAAGGTGGCCTTCCGCAACCCGGGCCTCAACCTCACCAATGTCCTCAGGAAGCTGCCTCCGGATGCTGATCTGGAAGAGCTCAAGGCCCTTGTCGCACCCATTGTGGACAGGTGAATGAAGTTAAGAGAGTTGACAACGATCGCGTAGATTAGGCCGCCCATTTTCTCCTTTTCTTGTCGCTACTAGTCATGTTACGAGAACAATCTATTAGAGCTGCGACAAGCTATCTTGTAATATAACTTTATCTTGAGCAGTATTCGCTATGTTATTTCCTTTACTTGATTCCTTCCTTTGTATGTTTTTGCCCTACGCTTTTAGGGAACTTGCCGGCGCAGGCACCCTTGCCGCGAGCGCTGAGTGCGGAACGTCAGCAGCCTGCTGGCGGTGCCGTTACCGACAAGAAACCTTGTCGCAACTAGTCGCAGCACACTTAAGTTGTTGAGCGGACTCGAAAAAAAGTAAGGGCGCAACTAGCTACGAGTTGGTTCCTCCGCGCATAGGTTTTCCATACAAAGCACGGTCGTTCGAGGAAGATAACTTAAAAATTTTTAAAACTGATTGCTCAAACTTTGGCAACTTAGCTTTTCTGTCGTTTGCTTCCCGGCAAGGCAAAACTTTCTTGAACGACGCCCGGTCCACACCATTATCTTCTCCTTCCCCCCCGGCAAACTTGTGGACGAGGGAACCTTCCCTTTCTTTGAGAAAAGAAAGAAGAGATAATAAAGATATGGAGCCTTACGGCTCGTTATTTCTTACCGGGGGTAGGTGCTGCACAAAACGTCAGATAACACATGCAAAAAATTGAAAGCATGAAATTGACAAGATGTGCGGAGCATATGAACTTTATTTATGCACGGGGTCTGCGCCCGGCTTTGTACAAAGGATTACATGCAACAGCGGCAAGACTTGTACAAAAGGTGGTTGCCGGAACAGGTTCCGGCAACCGCGCCTTACGGGTAAAACTTACGAAGATGCTCAATATTCCAAGAGTTGCTCACCGGAGTGCCATCTTCGGTCTCAAGGCGGACAGCGCCAGGCCTAGTGACTCGTTTCACCCGGTAAGGGCCTTCCCACTTCGGCGTCAACTTGTTGGAATTCTTGGCGGATTGAACACGCCGAAGAACAAGGTCGCCTTCCTCGAGACTTCTGGCATTAACTTTGCGGCTATGGTAGCGGCGCAAAGCTTGCTGGTATCGAGCAGCTCGTACAGCAGCCTGAAGACGGTCTTCCTCAAGGAGCAGCGCGTCATCTTGCCGCAGCTGCTCTTGCTCAAGCTCATCATAAGCGAGCACTCGAGGCGACCCGTATACGAGTTCCGTGGGGAGAACTGCCTCTGCTCCATAGACTAGAGCGAAAGGTGTCTGGCCAGTGGCTCGATTTGGCGTCGTCCTGATCGACCAAAGAACTACCGGCAGCTCCTCAATCCAGTTCTTTCTGCACTTGTGCAGCCTGTCGAAAGTCCTGGTCTTGAGCCCGCGCAGCACTTCAGCATTTGCCCTCTCCGCTTGACCGTTGCTTCTCGGATGAGCAACAGAAGCGAAGCAGACCTTGGCGCCAAGATCTTGGACGTACTACATGAAGGTGCGGCTCGTGAATTGCGTACCGTTGTCGGTGATGATCCTGTTAGGGGTTCCGAAATGGCAAACAATTAACCTGAAGAACTTGACTGCTGACTGTGCTGTGACCTTCCTCACTGCTTCCACTTCCGGCCACTTTGTGAACTTGTCGATTGCAACGTACAAGTACTCAAAGCCCCCGACAGCTCGGGGAAAAGGGCCGAGGATGTCGAGCCCCCAGACCGAAAATGGCCAGGATAAAGGGATCGTCTGGAGAGCTTGAGCTGGATGGTGTATCTGCTTGGAATGGAACTGGCACGCTTCACACTTGGTTACTTGTGCAGTTGCATCCTGGAGGGCTGTCGGCCAAAAGAAACCTTGCTGGAATGCTTTGCCGGCAAGTGCTCTTGCGCCAATGTGGTGACCACATATGCCTCCATGTATCTCCGCCAACAGCTTTTGTCCGTCTTCCCGGGGAATACACTTCAATTTCACACCGTTGAATCTTCTTCTGTACAGTGCGTCGTCGACAAACTGGTACATACTTGACTGCCGGGCTACTCTTTCCGCTTCTTCTTGCTCTTCGGGAAGTTCTCCTGTCTGAAGGAAATGGACAATCTGCTGTGCCCATGCTGGAGCTTGCGGCTCGACAACAAGGACTAAAGGCACATATGCTGCTGTGGGAACATCCGCTTCTACGGCTAGAACCTGTGGCTCAGCCGGAGCTTGATGTTCCCCAACAAGCTTGCTGGAGCAAAACTTGTCGGGAGCGTCTGCTTCAACGGAACAAACCCTAGGGCTTGTCGGAGCAGACTGCTCCTCAGCACTCTTGGTGTTGATCTTGGGGACCTTCTTGGCGGCTTCAGGGAGCTCTGCCGGAAAATAGTCACCAGAAATCAACTTCCTCTTCTTGCTCTGTCCAGTTGATGGCGTTACAGATGGTTGAGTTAGTTTGAGCACAAAGATCCCTGGTTCCACAGGTAACTTTAGTACGGCACAGTTTGACAGGCCATCAGCAATGTCGTTCTGAGCTCTTGGAACATGTTCCATTTGTAGGCCGTCAAAGTGCTCTTCCAACTTTCTCACTTCGTCAACATAAGCTTCCGTCAACGGACTCTGATAATTCTTGTTCACTTGGCGGACGACAAGCTATGAGTCACCCCTGACAATGAGCTTCTTGATCCTAAGGTCTGCCGCGATCCTGAGACCGGCAAGCAAACCTTCATACTCTGCAGTATTGTTTGTCGCTTGCTCCTTGGGAAAGTGCATCTGGACGACGTACTTGAGGTGCTCCCCAGTGGGTGCGACAAGCAGCACGCCCACACTAGCGCCTTGCAGTGAGAAGGCACCATCAAAGTACATCATCCACTCTTTGTTTGCCTCCTTGACGGGATGCTCGTCTCTGGAATTTCTTCATCTGGTGTTGGCGTCCACTCTGCTATGAATTCTGCCAATGCTTGGCTCTGGATAGTTGAAGTGCTTTCAAACTTGAGGCCAAAGCTTGACAGTTCCAGTGCCCACTCGACAATCCTGCCCATTGCTTCTGGATTCTGCAGTATCCTCTTTAGCGGAAAACGAGTGACAACTGTGATTTCATGTGCTTGGAAGTAATGGCGCAGCTTTCTCGAGGCCATGAGAAGGCCGAAAAGCAGCTTCTGCACACCAGAGTACCTTGACCTAGCCCCCTGCAGAAGGGAACTGACAAAGTAAACCGTGCGCTGCACCATTTTCTTCTATATCTCCTTATGCACCTGCGCAGATCCATCCTTGTCGGGACCAGAGCTTGTCGGACCAGAGCTTGTCAGCGAAGCCCCCTGCTTGTCGCTGGATGCATCTATCGTGGTTCCTGGCTCATCATCCGCCTCCCTCTCCGCTACTAACGCAGCACTAACCACTTGATTGGTTGCCGCTAGATACAGCAGCAATTTCTCTTGTGGCTTAGGTGCGACAAGTATTGGAGTGGAGGACAGGTATCTCTTGAAGTCCTGCAGCGCAGCCTCCGCTTCCGGAGTCCATTTCATTGGACCTGCCTTTTTCAATATTTTGAAAAATGGCAGGGCGCGCTCAGCAGACTTAGAGATAAACCTGCTGAGAGCAGCCACGCAGCCGGCAAGCCTTCGTACATCCTTGACGCGCTTCGGTGCTTCAATCTGCTCAATGGCCTTGATCTTGTCGGGATTGGCTTCAATTCCCCGCTGAGACACGAAGAACCTGAGAAGCTTGCCAGAGGGGACTCCAAACACACACTTCTCGGGGTTAAGCTTGAGGTTGATCTTGCGCAGATTTGCAAAAGTTTCATCTAAATCCTGAATCAGAGTTGCTTTGTCCTTGCTCTTGACCACTATGTCATCCATGTAGGCTTCCACATTTTTGTGCAACTGTGGCTCAAAAGCGTCATGGACTACTCTTGCAAATGTTGAACCAGCATTCTTCAAACCGAAAGGCATCCGTATGAAACAGTATGTGCCACATGGAGTGATGAATGCGGTCTTCTCCTCATCCTCTTCTGCCATGAAGATCTGATGATATCCTGAATATGCGTCAAGAAATGAAAGCAAATCACATCCGGCCGTGGAGTCAACAATCTGGTCAATGCGCGGCAAGGGAAATGGGTCTTTGGGACAAGCTTTATTAATATCGGTAAAGTCGATACAAAGCCTCCATTTCCCGTTTGCCTTGCGCACGACTACAGGATTGGCCAACCACGTAGGATGGAGCACTCCTTTGACAAGGCCTGCTGCTTCCAACTTCTTGATTTCTTCTGCGATGAATTCTTGGTGCTCCACTGCTTGTTTCCTGACTTTCTGCTTGACGGGCCGCGCATGAGGACAGACGGCAAGGTGGTGCTCATTTACTTTCCTGGGAACACCGGGGATGTCAGACGGTTGCCACGCAAACACATCGACGTTCGTCCGCAGGAAAGCAACGAGCGCACTTTCCTATTTAGGGTCGAGAGTGGCACTGATGGTGAAGGTACCACCAGTGCCGTCCTCCTTGGCGGGCACCTTCTTGGTCTCTGGCGGAGCTGCCTTCGTCTTCTTACACTTGCCGGTGGAGCTCGATGGTGCGTCCTCGACGGTAGCGCAGCACTCCGAAGAGGTGCGCTTGCCGGAGTGGGCATCAGAACTCTTGCCGGACTTGGTCTTCTTCTTCCCCCTGGGAGCTTCAGCGGCAAGTGTCTTGCGATCTGCTGCGGCTGCTGCTTCCCGGTAGATCTTGTCGGTGCAGATAAGAGCATCTTTCTTGTCGCCAGGGACAGAGATGACACTTATCGGACCGGGCATCTTTAGCATATTATATGCATAATGAGAGGCAGCCATGAACTTGGCGAGCGCTGGACGTCCGAGTATCCCATTGTGTGGAATGGAAAATCAGCAACGTCAAAAGTGACCCTCTCAGTTCTGAAGTTCAGCTCGCTGCCAAATGTGACTGGCAACATGATCTTTCCCTTTGGCTTGCTCCTTCCCGGGTTGATTCCTTGGAATGTGCCGGTCTCCTCGAGCTCGCTGTCAGGGATCTGGAGTTTCTGGAGTACCGCGGAGGAGATCAGGTTCAAGCCGGCCCCGCCGTCAACTAGCATCTTAGTGACCTTGAGGTTGCGGATAGTTGGTGATACCAACATCGGCAAGCACCCGACCGCAGTTATGCGATCAAGGTGGTCCTTGATATCAAAGACGATAGGCATGCTGGACCATTTCAGAGGTTTGCGTGACTCGACGGGTGGTTCTGCTGCATTGACTTCCCGCACCCACTGTTTGAGCTGGCGGTGTGAAGTATGCAGAGAAGCACCACCGTCAACGCACAGAACCTCTGTGGCTTTCTGAAACTCCTGCTCATCGGCCTCGTCATCATCCATCTCTTCATCTTCATCATCATCTTCATCCTTGTCGCGGCCGCGGGGAGGCCTGTCTCCTTGCCGCTGCTTGGCCTTGCCGCGGCGCCCTCCTCGGCCGGGACGTTTCTTGCCGAATCCTCCAGTACCTTCTTGGGCCTTCTCCTTGTCGCGTCGCTCGTATTCAGCCTTCTGCTGCTCAACAAGCTGCTCGACCTTCTTGCAGCTCTGGAGATCATGGCCCTTGGTACGGTGGATCTTGCAGTACTGCTTGCCGGATCCGTCCTGCTTGTCGGCGGCCGCCACAGCTTCGGCTTCCTTGGCGCCACCTCCTTTGCCGGACTGCTCAACAACAAGCACATCTTTGCCTTTCTTCTTCCTGTTGTTCCGCCGCCGGTTTTTCCTTGCCGGGGCGGCATCCTCGCTGTTAGATCCCCCTGCTCCTGTGTTCTCTCCGGGGAGTTTCCTCCCTTCCTCAGCACGTGCACACTTGTCGGCCAGGGCATATAGCTCACTGACGTCTCTGATCTTGCACATCGCCATCTCCTCCCGCATCCTGCGGCTACGCACGTTCTGATGGAACGCGCTGATGACCGCGGTAGGGTGGACATCTGGGATGTTGCGCTGTACTTGGCTGAATCTCGGAATGTACTTGCACAGGGGCTCTCCTTCCTTCTAGGCGAGCAGATGAAGGTCGCTCTCTTGGCCATGAGGCTTGTGGCCGCCTGTAAAGGCGCCGACAAACTGATGGCACAGATCCGCCCATGAGGATATGGAGTTGTCCGGCAAGTGCATGAGCCAGGATCTGACATTGGGCTTGAGCACCAGTGGGAAGTAGTTGGCAAGGATATTGTCGTCGCGCCCCCCGGCAGCATGCACCATGATGGTGTAGATGCTGAGGAACTCCGACGGATGCAACCTGCCATCGTACTTCTCTGGTACATCTGGCTTGAAGTTCTTTGTACTGGGCCACTAGACTTGCCGCAGCTCACGAGTGAACGCAGGGCAACCTACCGCGTACGGCAAGTCGCCTGGTTCCCCTGGCGCATGCATGTCGACAGTGGGCCCAGCACGCTGGTCTGATTAACGCCGCACTTCTCTTCGACGCTCGATGCGTGTATGAGCGTCTTCTTGCTGTCGTTCTTGAAGAACTTGGTGCTGATCGCAACGAGCTCGTGGATCTGATGACACTGTGGAGTCAGTGTCGAGGTTGACCCGGCGAGTCGGCGATCTTGGCCTTCGGGGTGGAGAGTGCACGGTGGATGCACCCCCACCGGTCTTGTCGCCATCGACTCGTGCCTGGCAGTCTTGCCGCGGCTTTGATGTACTCGGTTGCCGTGGAGTGTCGCCGTTGGCGAAGCCGATGAGACTCTGAATGGTGGCCCTCCAATCGTCGATCTTGTCCGCGGTTGGAGGGTAATCCAGGAGCAGTTGAGCTCGTGCCAAAGCTTCTTCCGAAGTTTTGGGTGGCGGTGGCGAACGGTGCGAGGAGCGGGATATGCTCGGACTCCCAACTGGGTTGGAAGGAGCAGTATCCCGTCCAGGCGACCGTGTCTTGCTCGTGCCAGCATGTTGGCGCGCATGCTAGTCTTGAGCATCCCGAGATCCACCAGCTCGATCTCGGTCCAACGAGCGTATGGTACCGCGAGTACCATGACGCTGTTGGTTCCGCACCTCCTGAGATGGGCGCGGTGCATGTACGGACGCGAGGTCTGCGCAGCCTTGTCCTTGGACCTGGCAGCACCATGAGCTCCCTCGTCGAGGCCCGTTCTTCCGCCGGCGTCTACCCCACCACCCGTTTGCTCCGGTGGCGGTGGGATCGACGTGGACGGAGCAGCCACCTCCGAAGCCTTTTTCTTCGGTGGCATGTCGATGAAGATGATGAAGATCTAGCTCGCGCGAACGCCAGATCAGGTTCACAAAACCTCGACGCCCCCTACCTGGCGCGCCATAGATGTCGTGGGAACGAACACCTATGGGACCGGAGCCCCTTTCGGTCCGGCGGGGGGCGGAGATCGCACGAAGAGCAGATCGGGGCGAAGCACACGAGCGATTTTACCCAGCTTCGGAGCTCTCCGGAGAGATAATACTCCTACTGCTGCTTTGTGATTTATATTAAGTTCTTGCTCTGAGTGTGAGCGTATCCTGGTTTCGAATGCCCCCCGAACCCCCTCTACGTTGTGCATGGGCCTCCTTTTATATGCTCAAGGGGTCACCGACAGGTGGCAATGTAGGCGAGGGAAAAACTGGAAAGGAATTGTGGTTGGTACAACTACCTAAACAGTGTATCCTACCTAACCCTGACGGCAGGGGACAAAGGCATTAAATGCCCGTCTGTGTCGCCCAAACAGTGCAGAAAAGGGACCGTCAGGGGCGCCACCGCTAGCCACGATGGCACTCTTGTCAGCGCCGCTTGCCACCTCGCACTGCTGGCTGCACAGCCTCTCGCCACACGCGCCTGGAAAGGTCCCATGGTGACACGTTAACGGATGCGCTGGAGCGTGGGTACAGAGTGGTGGCTTGCCGCGGCAAGTGCCTTGCCGCGGTCGTTGTCTTGCCGCGGTCGTTGTCTTGTCGCGGTCGTTGTCTTGCCGCACCCGGAAGCTTGTCGCTCGCCGGGCCTTGCCGGGACGCGTGGCGCGTCGCGGCAAGTTCCTTGAGATGCCTCGGTTGGCCTTCCCGGCAAGCTCCTCTTGCCGGGGTCTTGTCTCCTTGTCTTGAGCACTTTGTTCTTGAAGGGCTCCAAAGGAACCACGGAGGACCTTGGCGGTGACCCGGCAAGCCTTGCCGCGGGGTGCTGCGACTGCCCGTGCACAAGTTCGGGATACTAGGGTACCCCTACTCTAGTACACCGACACCCCTTCTCTCTTTTTTCTCTCTTTTTTTGGTGGGCTTCTTTGGCCTCTTTTATTTTTCATAAAGTCCGGAGACTCATCCCGACTTGTGGGGGAATCATTGCTTCCATCATCCTTTTCTCACATGGGACAATGCTCTAATAATGGTAATCATCACACTTCTATTTATTTACAACTCAAGAATTACAACTCAATACTTAGGACAAAATATGACTCTATGTGAATGCCTCCGGCGGTGTACCGGGGTATGCAATGAATCAAGAGCGACATGTATGAAAGAATTATAAAGGTGGCTTTGCCACAAATACAATGTCAACTACATGATCATGCAAAAGCAACATGACAATGATGGAGTGTGTCATAATAAACGGAACGGTCAAAAGTTGCATGGCAATATATCTCGGAATGGCTATGGAAATGCCATAATAGGTAGGTATGGTGGCTGTTTTGAGGAAGGTATATGGTGGGTGTATGGTACCGGCGAAAATTGCGCGACACAAGAGAGGCTAGCAATGGTGGAAGGGTGAGAGTGTGTATAATCCATGGACTCAACATTAGTCAAGACGAACTCACATACTTATTGCAAAAATATACAAGTTATCAAAACAAAGTACTACACGCATGCTCCTAGGGGAAGGGTTGGTAGGAGTTAACCAATGCATGATCCCGACCTCCACACATAAGGAAGACAATCAATAAATAAATCATGCTCCAACTTCATCACATAACGGTTCACCATACGTGCATGGTACGGGAATCACAAACTTCAACACAAGCATCTCTCAAATATACAATTAATCCTCTAGCATAACTCTAATATCACCATCTTCATATCTCAAAACAATCATAAAGAATCAAACTTCTCATAGTAATCAATGCACTTTATATGAAAGTTTTTTATTATATCCTTCTTGGATGCCCATCATATTAGGACTAATTTTATAACCGAAGCAAATTACCATGCTGTATAGGACTCTCAAAATAGTATAAGTGAAGCATGAGAGTTCATCTATTTCTTCAAAATAAAACCACCAGTGTGCTCTAAAAAGATATAAGTGAAGCACTAGAGCAAATGACAAACTACTCCGAAAGATATAAGTGAAGATGAATGAGTAGTTGAATAATTATGCAAATATGTGAAGACTCTATAACATTTAAGAATTTCAGATCTTGGTATTTTATTCAAACAGCAAGCAAAACAAAAGAAAATAACATTTCAAGGATAGCACACATCATGTGAAGAAGCAAAAACTTAGGTTCAACCGATACTAACCAATAATTGTTGAAGAAGAAAGGCGGGATGCCTATCGGGGCATCCCCAAGATTTAGATGCTTGAGACTTATCGAAATATTAATTAGGGATGCCTTGGGCATCCCCAATCTTGACCTTTTGTGTCTCCTTAATTCCTTTAATATCACGGCTTCCCTACATCTTAAAAACATCATCCACACAAAACTCAACAAGAACTCGTGAGATAAGTTAGTATAAATCAACGCAATAAACTTATCATTCTCTACTGTAACAAATCACTAAAATTATTATTCAACATTGCATACTAAATGCCTCTGCATATTTAATACTCCTATCCTCAAATAGAATCACTAAACAAGCAAACATATGCAAATAATGCAAAGATTCATCATACTTCCCTAACTCCAAAAATTATGAGAAAAATACTACACTGTAGAAAATTTATCATAGCTTATTTTTAAAAAAGTTTCAACAATTTATCATATTCTGACTTTTCTAGGGAATTTTTGCAACATCGATAAACTTTCTGTTTTGAAACAACAACATGTATACTTGCAAAATAAGCATGGTAAAGGCTATCCTTGACATTTTTATTGAAAATATAGATGCAAAACATTATTATAAATAACATCAAGCAAATACTAACAAAATAAAATGACGTTCCAAGCAAAACACATATCATATGGTGAATAAAAATATAGCTCCAAGTAAAGTTACCGATGGACGAAGATGAAAGAGGGGATGCCATCCGGGCATCCCCAAGCTTAGGTTCTTGGTTGTCCTTGAATATTACCTTGCGGTGCCTTGGGAATCCCCAAGCTTAGGCTCTTGCCACTCCTTATTCCATAGTCCATCGAATCTTTACCCAAAACTTGAAAACTTCACAACACAAAACTCAACAGGAAACTCGTAAGCTCCGTTAGTATAAGAAAATAAATCACCACTTAGGTACTGTTGTGAACTCATTCTAAATTCATATTTGTGTAATATATACTGTATTCCAACTTCTATATGGTTCATACCCTCCGATATTACTCATAGATTCATCAAAATAAGCAAACAACACATAGAAAATAGAATCTGTCAGAAACAGAACAGTTTGTATTAATCTGTAACTATAGAATAATTATGTAACTCAAAAAATCCTAGCAAATTAGGAAAACCTTAGTAATTTGCGTACCAATCCATATCAAAAAGAATCATATCAAAATCATGTTTCTGTGAATTATCAAAACTAATTTACCAGGCGCAAAAGTTTCTGATTTTCAGCAGGATCAACACAACTATCACCGTAAGCTATCCTAAAGGTCTTACTTGGCACTTTATTGAAAAAAAGCTATAAAACATGATTACTACAGTAGCATAATCATGTTAACACACAAAAACAGTAGGGGTAAATATTGGGTTGTCTCCCAACAAGCGCTTTTCTTTAATGCCATTTAGCTAGGCATGATGATGACAATGATGCTATCCTAAAGGTCTTACTTGGCACTTTATTGAAAAAAAGCTATAAAACATGATTACTACAGTAGCATAATCATGTTAACACACAAAAACAGTAGGGGTAAATATTGGGTTGTCTCCCAACAAGCGCTTTTCTTTAATGCCATTTAGCTAGGCATGATGATGACAATGATGCTCACATAAAAGATAAGAATTGAAACATAACGGGAGAATCATGAAGCATATGACTAGCACATTTAAGCCTAACCCACTTCCTATGCATAGAGATTTTGTGAGCAAACAACTTATGGGAACAAGAATCAACTAGCATAGGAAGGTAAAAAAAGCATAGCTTCAAGATTTTCAACACATAGAGAGGAAACTTGATATTATTGCAATTCCTACAAGCATATGTTCCTCCCTCATAATAATCTTCAGTAGCATCATGAGTGAATTCAACAATATAACCATCACATAAAGCATTATTTTCATGATGCACAAGCATATAAATTTTACTACTCTCCACATAAGCAAACTTCTTCTCATGAATAGTAGTGGGAGCAAACTCAACAAAAAAACTATCATGTGAAGCATAATCCAATTGAAAATTAAAATCATGATGACGAGTTTCATGGTTATCTTTATTCTTTATAGCATACATGTCATCAAAATAATCATCATATATATTAGGCATGCTTTTATCATAATAAATTTGCTCATCAAAACTTGGGGGACAAAAAATATCATCTTTATCAAACATAGCATACCCAAGCTTGTGGCTTTGCATATCATTAGCATCATGGGTATTCAAAGAATTCATACTAACAACATTGCCATCATGCTCATCATTCAAAGATTTAGTGCCAAATATTTTAATGCATTCTTCCTCCAGCAATTGAGCACAATTATCGGAGTCCTTATTTTCACGGAAGACATTAAAAAGATGAAGCATATGAGGCACCCTCAATTCCATTATTTTGTAGTTTTCTTTTATAGATTAAACTAGTGATAAAACAAGAAACTAAAAGATTCGATTGCAAGATCTAAAGATATACCTTCAAGCACTCATGTCCCCGGCAACAGCGCCAGAAAAGAGCTTGACGTCTACTACACAACCTTCTTCTTGTAGACGTTGTTGGGCCTCCAAGTGTAGAGGTTTGTAGGACAGTAGCAAATTTCCCTCAAGTGGATGACCTAAGGTTTATCAATCCGTGGGAGGCGTAGGATGAAGATGGTCTCTCTCAAGAAACCCTGCAACCAAATAACATAGAGTCTCTTGTGTCCCCAACTCACCCAATACAATGGTAAATTGTTTAGGTGCACTAGTTCGGAGAAGAGATGGTGATACAAGTGCAATATGGATGGTAGATATAGGTTTTTGTAATCTGAAAATATAAAAACAGCAAGGTAGCAAGTGGTAAAAGTGAGCGTAAATGGTATTGCAATGCTAGGAAACAAGGCCTAAGGTCCGTACTTTCACTAGTGCAAGTTCTCTCAACAATAATAACATAACTGGATCATATAACTATCCCTCAACATGCAACAAAGAGTCACTACAAAGTCACTAATAGCGGAGAACAAACGAAGAGATTATTGTAGGGTACGAAACCACCTCAAAGTTATCCTTTCTGATCGATCTATTCAAGAGTCCAAAGTAAAATAACACGAAGCTATTCTTTCCATTCGATCTATCATAGAGTTCGTACTAGAATATCACCTTAAGACACAAATCAACCAAAACCCTAGTGTCACCTAGATACTCCAGTGTCACCTCAAGTATCCGTGGGTATGATTATACGATATGCATCACACAATCTCAGATTCATCTATTCAACCAACACAAAGAACTTCAAAGAGTGCCCCAAAGTTTCTACCAGAGAGTCAAGACGAAAATGTGTGCCAACCCCTATGCATAAGTTCACAAGGTCACTGAACTCGCAAGTTGATCACCAA
Source organism: Triticum timopheevii (assembly GCA_963921465.1). Taxonomy (NCBI): domain Eukaryota; kingdom Viridiplantae; phylum Streptophyta; class Magnoliopsida; order Poales; family Poaceae; genus Triticum; species Triticum timopheevii. The sequence goes on along the minus strand of OY997262.1, from coordinate 250,519,232 downwards.
AACATACATCATGTAGATCACGTGAATATCCCACTTTCACAGATGATCACATGCAAGACATACATAAGGTGTTCTAAAATCTTTAAAGGCTCAATTCGATAAGATAACTTCAAAGGGAAAACTCAATCCATTACAAGAGAGTAGTGGGGGAGAAACATCATAAGATCCAACTAAAATAGCAAACCTCGCGATACATCAAGATCGTATCACCTCAAGAACACGAGAGAGAGAGAGAGAGAGAGAGAGATCAAACACATAGCTACTGGTACATACCCTTAGCCCTGAGGGTGAACTACTCCCTCCTCGTCATGGAGAGCGCCGGGATGTTGAAGATGGCCACCTGTGATGGATTCCCCCTCCGGCAAGGTGCCGGAACAGGCTCCCGAGAGGTTTTTGGTGGCTGCAGAGGCTTGCGGCAGCGGAACTCCCGATCTAGGTTTATTTCTGGAGGTTTCTGTATTTATAGGAATTTTTGGCATAGGTCTCACGTCAGGGGGGGGTCTCCGAGTCATCCACAAGGGTTGAGGGCGCGCCCTACCCCCCTGGGCTCGCCCTCCTATCTCGTGGACGTCTCGGGACTCTTCTGGCCCAACTATTTTACTCCGGGGGCTTCTTTTGGTCCATAAAAAATCATAAAAAATTGGCACGTCAATTAGACTCCGTTTGGTATTCCTTTTCTGTAGAACTCAAAAACAAGGGAAAAACAGAAACTAGCACTGGGCTCTAGGTTAATAGGTTAGTCCCAAAAATCATATAAAATATCAAATAAATGCATATAAAACATCCTAGATGGATAATACAATAGCATGGAACAATAAAAAAATTATAGATTCGTTGGAGATGTATCACAAGCCAAGCAATTGTTCATACTTTTGATGTTCTCAAACTTTTCCAATCTTCACGCAAAACATGAGCTTGAGCCATGTACATAGCACTATAGGTGGAATAGAATGGTGGTTGTGGAGAAGACAAAAAGGATAAAATAGTCCCACATCGACTAGGCCTATCAACGGGCTATGGAGATGCCCATCAATAGATATCAATGTGAGTGAGTAGGCATTGCCATGCAATAGATGCACTAGAGCTATAAGTGTATGAAATATCAAAAAGAAACTAAGTGGGTGTGCATCCAACTTGCTTGCTCACGAAGACGTAGGGCATTTTGAGGAAGCCTATCATTGGAATATACGAGCCAAGTTCTATAATGAAAAATTCCCACTAGTATATGAAAGTGCAACATAGGAGACTCTCTATCATGAAGATCATGGTGCTACTTTGAAGCACAAGTGTGGTAAAAGGATAGTCGCATTGTCCTTCTCTCTTTTTCTCTCATTTTTTATTTTTTTATTTGGGCCTTTCTCTTTTTTTATGGCCTTTTTTTATTTTTTTTATTTTTCGTCCGGAGTCTCATCCCGACTTGTGGGGGAATCATAGTCTCCATCATCCTTTCCTCACTGGGACAATGCTCTAATAATGAAGATCATCACACTTTTATTTACTTACAACTCAAGAATTGCAACTCAATAGTTAGAATAAAATATGACTCTATATGAATGCCTCCGGCGGTGTGCCGGGATGTGAAATGAATCAAGAGTGACATGTATGAAAGAATTATGAAAGATGGCTTTGCCACAAGTATGATGTCAACTACATGATCATGCAAAGCAATATGGCAATGATGAAGTGTGTCATAATAAACGGAACGGTGGAAGGTTGCATGACAATATATCTCGGAATGCCTATTGAAATGCCATAATAGGTAGGTATGGTGGCCGTTTTGAGGAAGGTTATGGTGGACTTATGGTACCGGCCAAAGTTGCGCGGTATTAGAGAGGCTAGCAATGGTGGAAGGGTGAGAGTGCGTATAATCCATGGACTCAACAATAGTCATAAAGAACTCACATACTTATTGTAAAAATCTATTAGTTATCGAAACGAAGTACTACGTGCATGCTCCTAAGGGTATAGATTTGAAGGAAAAGACCATCGCTCGTCCCCGAGCACCACTCATAAGGAAGACAATCGGTAAATAAATCATGCTTCGACTTCATCACATAACGGTTCACCATACATGCATGCTAAGGGAATCACAAATTCAACACAAGTATTTCTACAATCCACAATTACTCACTAGCATGATTCTAATATCACCATCTTCATATCTGAAAACAATCATGAAGAATCAAACTTCTCATAGTATTCAATGCACTTTATATGAAAGTTTTTATTATATCCTTCTCGGATGCCCATCATATTGGGACTAAATTCATAACCTAAGAAAATTACCATGCTGTTTAAGACTCTCAAAATAGTATAAGTGAAGCATGAGAGTTCATAAATTTCTTGAAAATAAAACCACCGCCGTGCTCTAAAAGATATAAGTGACGCACTAGAGCAAACGACAAACTACTCCAAAAGATATATGTGAAGATCAATGAGTAGTCAAATAATTATGCAACTATGTGAAGACTCTCTAACATTTAATAATATCAGATCTTAAGTACTTTATTCAAACAGCAAGCAAAACAAAATAAAAGAAAATGACGCTCCAAGCAAAACACATATCATGTGGTGAATAAAAAATAGCTCCAACTAAAGTTACCGATGAACGAAGACGAAAGAGGGGATGCCATCCGGGGCATCCCCATGCTTAGGCTCTTGGTTGTCATTGAATGTTACCTTGGGGTGCCTTGGGCATCCCCAAGCTTAGGCTCTTGCCACTCCTTATTCCATAGTCCATCCAGTCTTTACCCAAAACATGAAAACTTCACAACACAAAACTCAACAAAAAACTCGTAAGCTCCGTTAGTATAAGAAAATATAACTACCACTTAGGTACTGTTATGAACTCATTATTTATTTATATTGGTGTAATATCTACTGTATTCCAACTTCTCTATGATTCATACCCTCCGATACTACTCATAGATTCATCAAAATAAGCAAACAACACATAGAAAACAGAATCTATCAAAAACAGAAAAGTCTGTACTAATCTGTAACACTAGAATACTTCTGTAACTCCAAAAATTCTGAAATAAATTGGTGGACGTGAGGAATATGTCTATTAATCTTCTTCGAAAAGAATCAACTTAAAATCACTCTTCCGTTAAAAATGACAATTATTCTCGTGAGCACAAAGTTTCTGTTTTTTACAGCAAGATCGCATTAACTTAATTGAAACAAAGGTTCTATTTAGCACTTTATTGAAACAAAAGCTATAAAACATGATTACTACAATAGCTTAATCATTTGGAAACACAGAAACAGTAAGGATAAATATTGGGTTGTCTCCCAACAAGCGCTTTTCTTTAATGCCTTTTTAGCTAGGCATGATGATGACAATGATGCTCACATAAAAGATAAGAATTGAAACATAACGGGAGCATCGTGAAGCATATGACTAGCACATTTAAGTCTAACCCACTTCCTATGCATAGGGATTTTGTGAGCAAACAACTTATGGGAACAATAATCAACTAGCATAGGGAGGCAAAACAAGCATAACTTCAAAACTTTAAGCACATAGAGAGGAAACTTGATATTATTGCAATTCCTACAAGCATGTATACCTCCCTCATAATAATTTTCAGTAGCATCATGAATTAATTCAACAATATAACTATCACATAAAGCACTCTTTTCATGATCTCCAAGCATATATATTTTATTACTCTCCACATAAGCAAAATTCTTCCCATTCGGAATAGTGAGAGTATCATAAGAAACTTGAATACTATAAATTGTTTCCACATTGAAAAAATAATGTTCTGAAAAAGGGTAATCATAATCATGACAAGTTTTATAAATATAATTATCACTACTTTTTATAACATAAGTGTCATCACAATAATCTTCATAAATAGAAGGCATGCTATCATCATAATAAATTTGCTCATCATAACTTGGGGGACAAAAAATATCATATTCATCAAACATAGCATACCCAAGCTTGTGACTTTGCATATCAATAGCATCATGCATATTCAAGGATTTCACACTAACAACATTGCAATCATGCTCATCATATAAAGATTTAGTGCCAACCATTTTAATGCATTCTTCTTCTAGCACTTTGGCACAATTTTCCTTTCCATCATTTGCACGAAAGATATTAAAAAGATGAAGCATATGAGGCAACCTCAATTCCATTTTTTTGTAATTTTGTTTTATAGACTAAACTAGTGATAAAACAAGAAACTAAAAGGTCCGATTGCAAGATCTAAAGATATACCTTCAAGCACTAACCTCCCTGGCAACGGCGCCAGAAAAGAGCTTGATGTCTACTACATAACCTTCTTCTTGTAGACGTTGTTGGGCCTCCAAGTGTAGAGGTTTGGAGGACAGTAGCGAATTTCCCTCAAGTGGATGACCTAGGGTTTATCAATCCGTGGGAGGCGTAGGATGAAGACGGTCTCTCTCAAACAACCCTGCAACCAAATAACAAAGAGTCTCTTGTGTCCCCAACACACCCAATACAATGGTAAATTGTATAGGTGCACTAGTTCAGCAAAGAGATGGTGATACACGTGCAATGTGGATGGTAGATATAGGTTTTTGTAATCTAAAAATATAAGAACAGCAAGGTAACTAATGAGAAAAGTGAGGACAAACGGTATTGAAATGCTTCGAAACAAGGCCTAGGGTTCATACTTTCACTAGTGCAAGTTCTATCAACAAGGATAACATAATTAGATCATATAAATATCCCTCAACGTGCAACAAAGAGTCACTACAAAGTCACTAATAGCGGAGAACAAATGTAGAGATTATTGTAGGGTAAGAAACCACCTCAAAGTTATTCTTTTCGATTAATCCATTGGGCTATTCCTATAAGTGTCACAAACAGCCCTAGAGTTCATAGTAAAATAACACCTTATGACACACATCAACCAAAACCCTAATGTCACCTAGATACTCGAATATCACCACAAGTATCTGTGGGGTATGATTATACGATATGCATCACACAATCTCAGATTCATCAATTCAACCAACACAAAGAACTTCAAAGAGTGCCACAAAGTTTCTACTAGAGAGTCAAGACGAAAACGTGTGCCAACCCCTATGAATAGATCCCCAAGGTCACGGAACCCGCAAGTTGATCACCAAAACATACATCAAGTGGGTCAATAGAATACCCCACTGTCACCACGGGTATCCCACACAAGACATACATCAAGTGTTCTCAAATCCTGAAAGACTCAATCCGATAAGATAACTTCAAAGGGAAAAATCAATCCATTACAAGGACATAGAGGGGGAGAAACATCATAAGATCCAACTATAATATCAAAGCTCGTGGTACATCAAGATCGTGCCAAATCAAGAACACGAGAGAGAGAGAGAGAGAGAGAGAGAGAGATCAAACACATAGCTACTGGTACATACCCTCAGCCCCGAGGGTGAACTACTCCCTCCTCATCATGGAGAGCGCCGGGATGATGAAGATGGCCACCATTGATGATTCCCCCCTCCGGTAGGGTGCCGGAACAGGGCCCCGATTGATTTTTTGTTGCTACAGAGTCTTGCGGTGGAGGAACTCCTGATCTAGGTTTCTTTTTGGGACTTTCTATATTTATCGGGATTTTTGGCGTCAGTCTCACGTTAGGGGGGGGGGTCTCCGAGTCATCCACGAGATAGGGGGCACGCACAGGGGGGTAGGGTGCGCCCTCCACCCTCGTGGATGGCTCAGGACTCTTTTGGCCCAACTCTTTCACTTCGGGGGCTTCTTTTGGTCCATAATAAATCCACAAAAATTGGTAGGTCAATTGGACTCGGTTTGGTATTCTTTTGCTGTAAAACTAAAAAACAAGGAAAAAACAGAAAGTGGCACTCGGCTCTAGGTTAATAGGTTAGTCCCAAAAATCATATAAAATAGCACATAAATGCATATAAAACTTCCAAGAAAGATAATATAATAGCATGGAACAATAAAAAATTATAGATACGTTGGAGCTGTATCATACCACTTAAAGGGGAGACCAAGAAAAAGAAATATCTACTGGTTATGGTCGACAAATTCACTAAGTGGATTGAGGCGAAACCAGTAACTTCAGCCAAGGCAGGACCAGTCATCGACTTTATATCCGACGTGGTACACCGTTACGGTGTCCCCCAAAACTATAATAATGCATAATGGATCCAACTTCATTGCCCAGGAAGTAAAAGACTGGTGCGCTAACTTGGGCATTAAGCTCGACTACGCCTCCGTATATCACCCACAGTCGAACGGACAGGTCGAACGGGCCAATGGATTAATCCTGAATGACATTATGCCCCGACTGGTCCGTTCCTTGAAAGAATCAGACAGACACAGGGTGGAGGAGCTTGACTCTGTATTATGGGGCCTGTGCAACACTCCTAATCATTCCACGGGATACACACCGTTTTTTATGGTGTATGGGGTGATACATCTCCATCGTATCTACTTTCCAAACTCTTTTGCCCTTGTTTTGGACTCTAATTTGCATGATTTGAATGGAACTAACCCGGACTAGCGCTGTTTTCAGCAGAACTGCCATGGTGTTATTTTTGTGCAAAAATAAAAGTTCTCGGAATGACCTGAAACTTCACGGAGATAACTTTTGTAATAAATGAAAATATTGGCGAAAGAATCAACCGAAGGGGACCCACACCCTATCCACAAGGGTGGGGGCGCGCCCTACCCCCTAGGTGCGCCCCATGTCTTGTGGCCCCCCTGGACCCCCACCGACCTCAACTCCAACTCCATATATTCACGTCCGGGGAGGAAAAAAATCAAAGAGAGGGATTCATCATGTTTTACAATACGAAGCCGCCACCAAACCCTGTTCTTCATCAGGAGGGCAGATCTGGAGTCCGTTCGGGGCTCCAGAGAGGGGAATCCTTCGCCATCGTCATCATCAACCATCCTCCATCACCAATTTCATGATGCTCACCGCCGTGCTTGAGTAATCCCATCGTAGGCTTGCTGGACGGTGATGAGTTGGATGAGATTTACCATGTAATCCAGTTAGTTTTGCTAGGGTATGATCCCTAGTATCCATTATGTTCTAAGATTGATGTTTCTATGACTTTGCTATGCTTAATGCTTGTCACTAGGGCCAGAGTGCCATGATTTCAGATCTGAACCTATTATGTTTTCATGAATATATGTGTGTTCTTGATCCTATCTTGCAAGTTATTGTTACCTACTACGTGTTATGATCCGGCAACCCCGGAGTGAGGATAGTCGGGACACTTCCCGGTGATGACCGTTGTTTGAGGAGTTCGTGTATTCACTAAGTACTAATGCTTTGGTCCGGTAATCTATTAAAACGAGGCCTTAATATCCCTTAGTTTCCATTAGGACCCCACTGCCACGGGAGGGTAGGACAAAAGATGTTCTGCAAGTTCTGTTCCATAAGCACGTATGACTATATTCGGAATACATGCCTACATTATATTGATGAATTGGAGCTAGTTCTGTGTCACCCTATGTTATAACTGTTGCATGATGAATGCGATCTGACAGAATTATCCATCATTGATCCATCGCCTACGAGCTCATTTCATATTGATCTTTGCTAAGTTACTTTTCTGCTTCCACTGTTACGATTGCTACAAAACTGTTACTATTACTTTTGCCACTGTTACAACTACTTCCATATTAGTTTGCTACTAAAAACTTTGCTGCAGATATTAAGTCTTTCAGTTGTGGTTGAATTGTCAACTCAGTTTCTAATACTTGAGAATATTCTTTGGCTCCCCTTGTGTCGAATCAATAAATTTGGGTTGAATACTCTACCCTCGAAAACTATTGCGATCCCCTATGCTTGTGGGTTATCAAGACCTTTTTATGGCGCCGTTGCCAGGGGGCATAGCTCTATTCTCTGGGTCACTTGGGATTTATATCTGTTGATCACTATGAGGAATTTGAAAGATCAAAGAACCAAGATTTTTCCCTCAACTATGAGGGGAGGTAAGGAACTGCCATCTAGCTCTGCACTTGATTCACCTTCTGTTTTGAGTAAACTTGCGACACCTACACCTGCTATTGATTCTGATATGTCGCATGTTATTGATGATGCAACTTCTTCTATGCATGATGCTTATGATGATACTACTTCTCTGCTTGATAATATTGTGCCACTAGGTGAATTTCTGGATGAACAACTTGCTAGGGTTAGAGAGAATAAAACTACTGAAACTGATGATATCATTGAATCTGATGATGAAGATTCTACCCCTAGATATGAATTGCCTGCTGTACCTGAGGGTTATATTATGGATGAAGAAACTGCTAGAGACTTTTCTGCTTGCAATGATAGATATGATCTTAAGAAACTGTTAGCTAAGCTGAAAGAAAAGTCTTGGAATGCTAGAATGCAATATAATCCTGCGTTTGCTACTTCACCTATCTGTGTTACTGATAAGGGTTATGAATTCTCTATAGATCCCTAGTTAATTACTTTGGTTGAATCTGATCCTTTCCATGGTTATGAATCTGAAACTGTTGTGGCACATCTTACTAAACTGAATGATATTGCCACCCTATTTACTCATGAGGAAAAAATTAACTATTACTACATTCTTAAATTATTTCCTTTCACATTAAAGGGTGATGCTAAGATATGGTTTAATTCTCTTGCTCCTAGTTGTGTGCGTAGTCCCTAGGATATGATTTACTACTTCTCTGCAAAATATTTTCCTGCTCATAAGAAACAAGCTGTCGTATGGGAAATATTTAACTTTGTGCAAATTGAAGAAGAGAGTCTCCCACAAGCTTGGGGGAGTCTTCTCCAATTACTTAATGCTTTGCCTGATCATCCTCTCAAGAAAAATGAAATACTCAATATCTTTTATAATGGACCGATGCTTCCAGAGACCACCTAGATAGTTGTGCTGGTTGTGTTTTCAGGGAAAGAACTGTTGAGCAAGTTGAATTGCTATTGAATAATATATTGAGTAATGATAATGATTAGAAACTTCCTGAACCAACTCCTAAGCCAACTCCAAAGAAAAGAGGTATTCTATTTCTCAGTCCTGAAGATATGCATGAGGCAAAGAAATCTATGAAAGAAAAACGTATGAAAGTTGAAGATGTTAAGAATTTTCCGCCTATTGAAGAAATACATGGTCTTGATAACCCGACACAGGTAGTAAAGGTAAATTCTCTTTGTAGATTTGATGAAGGTGATATTCCTCATAATAAGTCTGGTAATCATTGCTTGGATGAGTTTGATAACTTTATTGTTAAACAAGAAAACTTCAATGCTTATGTTGGTAGACAATTGAAACATAATTCTTATATGGTTGAACACTTGAGTGATTATATGTATAGAGTTAAAAGTGATCTTAAGCTTATTAGTAAACATGCTTCCATGGTTACAACTCAAGTAGAATAAGTACTTAAGGCACAAGATGATTTGGAAAATGAGTTGAAAAGTAAGAACAATGATAAAGCTGTTAGAGTTATGACTAGAGGTGGTAAAATGACCCGGGAACCTTTGTATCCCGAGGGCCATCCTAAGAGAGCTGAGCAAGACTCTAAGAGAGTTAGTTTAGATACACCTAGTCCTACTAATAAAAAGAAAAAGAATACTGATAGGACTTTGCATGCTTCTAGTGAACCTGTTATTGACACACCTAAAAATCCCAATGATATCTCTATTTATGATGTTGAGACACAATCCCATGATGAACATGAACCTAGTGATAATGTTAATGATTATATTAATGTTGATGCTCAACCTAGTAATGATAATGATGTAGAGACTGAACCTGTTATTGATCTTGATAACCTACAATCAAAGGATCAATGTTATGATAAGAGAGACGTCGTTGCTAGGAAGCACAGTAAAGAAAGAGAACCATGGGTTCAAAAACCCATGCCTTTTCTTCCTAAGCCATCCAAGAAAAAGGATGATGACGATTTTGAGGGCTTTGCTGAAATGATTAGACCTATCTTTTTGCGTATGCGTTTACCTGATGTGCTTAAAATGCCTCCTTATGCTAAGTATATGAAAGATATTGTCACAAATAAAAAAAAGATACCGAAAGCTGAAATTTGCACCATGCTTGCTAATTATACTTTTAAGGGTGGAATACCAAAGAAATTAGGAGACCTAGGAGTACCAAGTATACGATGCTCCATTAAAAGAAACTACGTTAAAACTGCTTCATGTGATCTTGGAGCCGATGTTAGTGTTATGCCTTTCTCTTTATATCGTAGACTTGATTTGAATAAGCTGACACCTACTGAAATCCCTTTGCAAATGGCTGATAAATCAACTGCTATACCCATCGATATTTGTGAGGATGTGCCTCTTGTGGTTGCAAATGTTACTATCTTAACGAACTTTGTTATTCTTGATATTCCCGAGGACGACAGTGTGTCGATCATCCTGGGTAGACCCTTTTGAGTACTGCAGGGGTTGTATTGATTGCAACAAAGGCAATGCCACTTTCCGTGTTAATGGGAGCATATGGTACACTTTCCGAAGAAACAACCTCAAGTTCATAGTATCAATTCTATCGGAAAAATTTCAACTATCACTATTGGAGGTTTTGAATTCCCTCTTCCTACTGTCAAAAATAAATATGATATTCTTATTGTTGGGACATGCATATCCCCGTTGAGGTAACCTAGTGTGATTCGAAAATTCTCTGGTTTCATGTCATTCGGAAGAACTTTGTTAATAAGACTTGATCAACCTTGTTAATGGATTCCTTTTAATGAGCATGAGATGGATGAATTTAGAAGGCACAACTTTCTGCACCCTCCTTTTAATTTCTGTTATTTAGATTAAATAAAGCAAAAATAGTATTTTCTATCTGTTTTTTGAATTATCCATGCAATAAAAAATACCTTGAAAATAAAAGTTCTCCAAATGCCCTGAAAATTTAGTATGATTTTTTTATAGAATATTTGAGAATTTCTGACACTGAGAACACACCAGGGGGATGCACCAGTTAGCCACAAGGGTGGAGGACGCACCCTACTCCCCGGGCGCCCCCTGTCTTGTAGGCCCCACATGGCCTCCCTCCACTTATTCCAGCACCCATCCACTTCGTCTTCCGCCAGAAAAAATCATCCCGTAGCTCAAACCCATGTTCTTGCTCATTTTGCTACCATTTTTGATCTCCTTGCTCAAAGCTCCATTCACAAAACTATTTTGGGGGATTGTTCTTTGGTATGTTACTCCTCCAATGGTCCAATTAGTTTTTATTCTAGTGCTTTACTTATTGCAAATCTTTGCTTCTTAGGTGACCCTGTTCTTGAGCTTGCATGCCAAATTTATGTGGTCCAAAGTAGTTTTGATGCATGATATAGTCTCTAGGCACTTGTACGAGTAATTTTTCTATCAATTTTATTGGGTTTGGTTCACTTTTATTTTGAGTCACTAAAAATTTCGGAAATTTTTCAGAGGAAGAAAAATGTTTAGGAAAATGTACCATGGTGGTCTTCGAGGAAGCAAGCATCGAGGCTCGTGATACATGAGCCAGACCTTGAACCACCAAGGGAAGCTCAAGTGCGGCCTTGTGAATGGCCATCGGATGAATTTATGGTCCATGCAGGCTTCAAGGATGAATTTGATGTGTATGTACGTAATACTGAACTTGAGGACTTCGTATCAGATAAGTGCCGACAATACTATCACCTCACTGATTCCTTTGTGCGGAGGTTTGAATTTTCATCTGAGCGCAATACTCAAATTGTTATATTTGATCTTTATGATAAATCATATACCATGAACCTTGAAGATTTTAATATTGCCTGCAAAATCCCATAGTGGGGCATTCTTAGTGAGCCTCACAAATCTGAATATAATGATTCCTTGCTAGCATCACTGTTGGAGAAACTAGAAATATCACACAAGCTACCATAGGGAGCATCCACTTTCCTGCCATACATTACTTTGCTCTCTTCATAGGTAGATGCATTAATGGTAAGCATGATCATAGCCACCTTTGCGTTCCAGATCTTAATGTCCTCGAATGTGCGGTGTTAGGTGATAAGCGATATAACTTGGGGGCCATTGTTACGAGGAGGTTACATCTTAATGCTAAAGATGGAGATTTATTTGGTGGGATTTATGCAACTCGTTTAGATAATTATCTTGGTATATCTATAAGAGAGAATGACAATGAGTAGCCACCTACTTTTCTAGATTATAATGCTATGGTTCGTTACCAGTTTCTTGAGAGGAATGATCAGCCCCTCCAGTACCGACTAATCTTTGACAGATGGCACGCTGTCCATATTACCCTTCCTGCTCCTGCCTTCTTTAACTCTCAGGTAAATGAGAGTTATTTTATAACTAGAGAGGAGGCAAACGAGTACGAGAGAACAGCGGAGGCCGCTCGCCACCAGGAAGTGGCTCGTCAGGCGGTAGCTACTGTCGGTGTCAAAACCGGCGGATCTTGGGTAGGGGGTCCCGAACTGTGCGTCTAAGGCTAATGGTAACAGGAGGCGGGGGACACGATGTTTACCCAGGTTCGAGCCCCCTCGACGGAGGTAATACCTTACTTCCTGCTTGATTGATCTTGATGATATGAGTATTACAAGAGTTGATCTACCATGAGATCATAGAGGCTAAACCATAGAAGCTAGCCTATGATTATGATTGTTTCTTGTCCTACGGACTAAACCCTCCGGTTTATATAGACACTGGAGGGGGCTAAGGTTACACAGAGTCGGTTACAGAGAAAGAGATCTACATATCTGAATTGCCAATCTTGCCTTCCACGCAAAGGAGAGTCCCACCCGGACACGGGACGAAGTCTTCAATCTTGTATCTTCATAGTCCAACAGTCCGACCAAAGTATATAGTCCGGCTGTCCGAGGACCCCCTAATCCAGGACTCCCTCAGTAGCCCCTGAACCAGGCTTCAATGACGATGAGTCTGGCGCGCAGATTGTCTTCGGCATTGCAAGGCGGGTTCCTTCTCCGAATACTCCATAGAAGATTTTGAACACAAGGATCATGTCCGGCTCTGCAAAACAAATTCCACATACCGCCATAGAGAGCACAATATTCCACAAATCTAATCCGTTGACAACTTTTCATAGCGTGACGTCACGCCACGGCCCGGTCATTATTTGGACCGTTTTTCTCAACCAGCTACTGCACATATTGCGAGGCGGTTTCTTTGGCACATCTTGTCGAAGCAGAGACCTGTCCCCTTATCACGGGATTCTCATCAATACGGGTGTGGGTAACCCAACCACGCCATCAATCGTGGCGCTTGGGGAATAAGCGATTTTACGGGGCAAGTGGGGAGGCGCAAAGTTTCTACCGCCTTTATAAAGGGATAAGGATTCCTCTTTTTCACCCACGCCTTCTTCTTCCTTCGCTCATCCATTCTCGCATGCTCGAGCTCCAGCGCCCAAGTTCTCACCTTCTCCGTAGAGCCATTCCAAACATGTCTGGAGTGGGAGGCAAGTGGATGGCCTCCTCCGTTACGAAGGAGGACATTACGAAGCTCCGGGAGGCTGGATACCTGGCCGCAGACATCGCGCACCGGCTCCCAGATGCAGGGCAGATCGTCCCTACTCCGGAACCCCACGAGAGGATTGTGTTCCTTGCCCACTTCGTCTGCAGACTGGGATTTCCTCTCCACCCATTTGTCCACAGGCTCATGTTTTACTATGGGCTAGATTTCCATGATCTATCCCCCAATTTCATCCTCAACATGTCGGCGTTTATCGTCGTGTGCGAGGCCTTCCTCTGCATCAAGCCCCACTTCGGCCTGTGGCTGAAGATCTTCAACGTGAAGCCGAAGATAGTGGTCGGCCAGCAGGCAGAGTGCGGAGGTGCCATGGTGGGAAAGATGCCCAACGTCACCTGGCTCGAAGGCTCCTATGTGGGGACCGTGAAGGGGCGGCAATCGGGGTGGTTCTATATCACCGAGCCACGCAACTCCAACTGGGCGGCGGCCCCCGAATTTCGATCTGGCATCCCCATGCGGGTTACCTCCTAGAAAAGGAAGGGTTTAGCCTGGGGTGAGCCATCAGAGCTGACCGGACTCTAGAGCTGCGTCAAGAATATGATAAGCAAGAAAATCAAGCTTGTCAACGTGGTCCAGGTCATGCTCTTCCGCCGGATCCTCCCGTGTCAAAGAAGGGCATTCAATATGTGGGAGTTCGACCCGGCCGAACACCAGACGCTGTGAGAGCTCTTTGACACGATGCACAAAGACGTCTGGAAGGTGTTGTTCAAGGCTGCCGAGGTGCCTCCTCCCCTTACAGAGGATCTTGGACTCACCGCAAAGCACCGCGCCAATCCGGTAAGCTATCTGTATTTCACAAGATGCGCTTTTCCCAGTATGTTCGTGGGAGGAATCTAAGCCTCCATGTCGATTTAACATGACTGGGTAGCGACAGCGGAGCGGGTCAATTGTCCAGCTCCACTACCTGAAGATCCAACAACAGATCTCTTAATGAAGATGCTGTTTCCGGCATCCTACGAGGTGCCGGAGAAGAAGGCCACGGGGACCAGGAAAGGTCTCCGGTGCAAGGTGGTGTCGGACTCATCGTACGAAGACACCGAGGCACACTCCTCCAACAAAAACAAGGAGGAGGAAGAGGAAACCCCACCCCCAAACCGAGGGGGAGAAGAAAAGGAAGGCCGCCCCGTCTGGGGAGGCCGAAGGGTCCAAGAAGGGAAGGACCCTCCCTCCGGACCACTCAAGGACTGCCGCCTACAACAACGAGGAGTGGCTGCCCAGGGACAAGCCCCTGGCGAAGTCGTAAGTATCCGGATACCATAACGCTCCCAGCATGTTCTGCTTTATTGCTTCTTATCATGTTAAATATGATCGTGCAGTCCGTCCAAAGCCCGCATTGACTTATCCTCCTCGGAGGGGTCTTTGAGCGCGTAGGCGATGAACAGCGATTCTCTCCTGACGGCCACCACCCGCCAGCCCGCGGACAACACCGAGGTGTTGTCTCAGAGGATACCGGGTAAGGGGGGACAGTTCTGGAGGCGCCCGAGGGCGAAATCCCCGACGCCGGGCACATGGGGGGAAGACCCCCATGGATTCTGATGAGGGGGGCCGCAAGAAGTTTGGCCCCCAGCCGGATACTGCGCCAGAACCTCCAGTGGTTCTGGATTCAGGCAGGCAGCCCCTCGCTAAGGGGGGCGAGCCGTCTGTGCTGATGACCGCTGTCCATCCAGAGGCATCGGACAACTTGCTGGAAGCGCTTCAGGGCGCTTCCATTGATGAAGAACACCGTACTCTTATGAGTGCGGTGATCGCGAAGGTTCGGTCCGCCAAAAGCGGATTGACCAAAGCCTGCGCTAGCCTCCTAACAGGCTTTGAGGTAAGTAATTAAATTATCAGAGAATATCCCCGCTTAGACAGTAGCCCCTGATGCTCTGTTTGGTGTTCGGAAAGAAAAGCCAAACAGAGGATCAAATAACATCCACAGGAGTCGAATCGTATTATGTCTATGTGGATAAGCAGGCGTCGCTACTGGCAACTGCAGCCCACACTGCGGAGGTCTCCAGACTGAAGCAGGACCTGGGGTGGGCCGAGGAGGAGCTCGGCCTTGTGAAGAGGCAGCCCGAGGAGAACAAATGTAAGCGATACCCCATCTGTATGTCAGATAAAGGAAAAATTGTTGATGCTAATAGAAGCACCATGAATTATAATAGGGGCCACGACCGAAGTGGCGGCCCTTAAGAAGGCGCTGTCCGAGGCTGAAAACAAAGTGGCCAAGGAGCGCATCGAGCGTGAGAAACAGGAGGCTCGGGTATATGAGGTCCAGCAAGAGCTCCAGGACTTCGTCAAAAAATTCGAGACCTTGGAGCGTGACTCCAAGACGCAAGAGTCTGAGCTTGCGAAGGCCCTTGAGAGCGCACAAAATGCCAAGGCCAAAGCCCAAAAGGCCCTCCAGGAGATTCAGGCGGCCAAGTAGATAGCGGCGGGTAAGTCATTCATTATGCAAAGCAAGCATGTGAAGGAGACTTTCCTTTTACTTACCCGAATTCGGAGCTCTCCAGGTGCGTTCATAGATCTGCCGCGCAGCATATCGGATGCTGCAGAGTTCTACCATGCCGAAGAAGGAAGCTCGACGGGGAAGTTGTTCTGGTCTCAATATACTGGGACCGAACATCCGATGCCTTTGAGTGACCAGCTGAAGCAGCTGGTCGAACTGCACAAGGCGGCTGAACTGGCCATGAAGGACCTCATAGTCCGATTATGGCCTGGCGAGCCCCTGCCTAGCAGCTACTTCGGCCTTGTAAAGCGGCTGGTAAGTGTCTGTCTGTGGCTTGAAGTCATTAAGTGGTCCGTCTGCAACGAAGGTGCACATAGGGCCTTGGCCCTTGCAAAAGTGCACTGGGCGAAGATGGATGCCGAGAAGCTAGTGACGGAGGGGCCGCCGAAGGGCAAGGAGCATCGCCGCCCCGAACAGTATTATGACAATGTCCTGAAGGGTGCCTGCCTTGTGGCGAATGAATGTGTTAAGGATGTAATATTTGAATGAATGTACTCATGTCATCCTGTAATATGAAAACGAGTTCGTGTGCGCTATATAATGCTTGTTGATTTAAAATATTACCTTTTGTGCGGCCGTTTATAAACTCTGAGAGTTGGCCAGTCGTCGGCTTCTGCCACCATGTAACTAGTACTGGGGTGTTCGGGATAAATCTAAACACTCCTTATACAAAATTTTGGTCCATTAAGGAGGTGTTTAGTGCAACGAACAAGGCAATCGGACTATACAGCTTTATCACTCTCACTTAGCCATAGAAGTCTACAATTTTAAATTTTGGCGAAGCCCCTAGTATTCGAAAGGCAGAACTTGGGGCGCTATACATGCCTAAATCGGACAAGGCCGATTCCTCATCTGAAGCGGTAAAAATCTTTAAGGATTTGAGACCTCTCGAATAGTGACCAGCTCTCGCCTTATCATGACAGTCAGTTTTCGGCTTTCTCTACTGAGGTGCTCGTCCGGAAGAACCAGGACACAATCGCAGTAGTTCTCCCTGTGCTACCTTAGCCGATATAGCGGAACGTAAGGTACCAAAACATGGGAGCCCGGCAAACCCAACTATTCACCCAAGACATGATTCAGAGCTGATTCATATAATGCTATAAGTTTGGGGTGCCGCACTGTCGAAAGTGTTCGGACATTTCTTGCCGTGTTATGGGGTACACTGAAGCCCCTGGCGAGCCGGACGTACCAAAATGTATGGGTGCAATTTGTAATAAATAAGCAGTAAAGGAAAGGGATAAAGAAAATTAATAGTAAGTTGATGCTATACATTATTTTCCAATGTTATTTAAATAATATGTCAAAGCGTATGTATACAAGTAGTGCGATAAGCAAAAATAGGACTATTTGACATGTCCCGGCCAAGGGTAAGCTGCATGTGGGTATGTAAAATAGGTATGACGATCGTTATCAGAGACCACCTAGGGATTCCCTTGTGCACTAAAGCTTCTTGTCTCCTTGGTGTTTCCATCCCGTTATATGTCCGATAGTCGGACTGTCGGGAGGGCCTCCCAAAAATAGGGATCTGAAAAGAAAAGGTGCGAAGATATATGGATCCTGGGGCGGTTGAGCCGCATTTTTGGACCATGTCGTAGCCGTCCCTCCGCCTATGCCTATGGTATTGTGAGTGTGTAATTATGTATGTGCGGCACAAATTTCGCCACTTGACTGGGACAAGGACGGAGGCCAAATTGCTAGGCGAGCTCTTGACGTGCCGGACGATCCTGTTGCGGGGTACTCCGGACTCGCTTGACGGTGTCCGGGTTCTGTATCGCCGAATTGGCAGTCTGCCTAAGAAGGCTGCTTTGTACTTCTATTGCGAGGGCCGCAGTCTGCTCCTCCGTATGCAGCGAGCGTTCTGTGTTTCCATTTACTGTTATAACCCTGCGAGGTCCCGACATTTTGAGCTTGATGTATGCACAATGCGGTACCGCATTGAATCTAGCAAATGTTGTTCGTCCGAGCAGTGCATGATGGCCACTGCGGAAGGGGACGATATCGAAGATTAACTCCTCGCTTCGGAAGTTGTCCGATGATCCGAAGACTACTTCCAGTGTGATTGAGCCCGTGCAACAGGCCTCTACGCCTGGTATGACACCTTTAAAGGTGGTTTTTGTGGGCTTTATCATTGAGGGGTCGATGCCCATTTTGCGCATTGTATCCTGATAGAGTAGGTTCAGGCTGCTGCCACCGTCCATAAGGACTCGTGTGAGATAGAATCCGTTAATGATGGGGTCAAAGACCAATGCGGCAGAACCGCCATGACGGATACTGGTAGGGTGGTCCCTGCGATCGAAAGTGATCGGACAAGAATACCATGGGTTGAACTTTGGGGCGACTGGCTCCATCGCATAGACGTCCCTTAGTGCATGCTTCCGTTCTCATTTGGGAATATGGGTTGCGTATATCTTGTTTACCATTTTCACTTGGGGAGGAAATTTCTTCTGTCCTCCTGTGTTCGGCGGCCGGGGCTCCTCGTCGTTGTCGCTATGCAGCCCCTTTTTCTTGTTTTCATCATTCAACTTGCCGGCCAGTTTGAACACCCAGCATTCTCTATTGGTGTGGTTGGCTAGTTTATTGGGGGTGTCATCAATTTGACATAAGCGATCTAGTATGTGGTCCAAACTGGACGGGCCCGGATTGTTTCTTTTGAATGGCTTTTTCCGCTGATCAACTTAGAGCCACTGAATCCGGCATTGACTACCGTGTCTTCGGCATTGTCGCCATTGTTGAGACGCTTATATCTGTTGCGTCATGGCTTGCCGTTGCTATCTCTGGCATCTGAAGTGCCAGGATTTCTTGATGCGTTGTTGCTACGAGCCAGCCAGCTGTCCTCACCCGCACAAAAGGGGGCCATGAGTGTCGTGAGGACTGCCATGGATTTCAGCTTCTCTTGGCCGAGGTGTTGGGTGAGCCACTCATCGCGGATGTTATATTTAAAGGCCACTAGGGCTTCAGCATCCGGACAGTCGACAATTTGGTTCTTTTTAGTTAGGAACCGAGTCCAGAATTTCCTGGCTGACTCTTCGGGCTGTTGGGTTATGTGACTTAAGTCATCAGCGTCTGGTGGTCGCACATAAGTGCCCTGGAAATTGTCAAGGAATGCGTCTTCTAGGTTCTCCCAATTGCCAATGGAGTTTGCCGGCGATCTATTCAGCCAATGCTTAGCCGGTCCTTTGAGCTTAAGTGGGAGGCACTTGATGGCGTGTAGATCATCGCCGCAGGCCATATGAATGTGGAGAAGGAAATCTTCAATCCATACCGTGGGGTCTGTTGTACCATCATATGATTCAATGTTCACGGGTTTAAACCCTTCTGGGAATTCATGATCCATTACTTCATCAGTGAAGCATAGGGGGTGGGCGGCGCCTCTATGCCGGGCTACATCGCAACGCAGTTCAAATGAGTCTGGTCTATTGTATTCGGCCCGGCCGGACTTGTTTTTAGTATATCCGGCGTGACGGTCATCATCATGCATTGTGGCGCGCCCCCGTGATCTGTAGATCGATCTTGCTTTGTTTTCCAATACGTCTCGCAGGTCCTTCGTGTAGCCCCGGGCCTTAGTGTCATTTTTTGGTTGGCGACGGGGTGCGGGCTGGACTTCGGGCTGAAACGCCGCTTTGTCTCGGCCCTGAGGTGGCCGGTCAGCCGCATCATGCGCTGGTAGTGTAGGCTTTGATGCATCCTCCTCTAATTGAGGTAGCAACCTGCGTTTTGGGTAACTTTTGGTAGGGAGCTCGAGTCCGTATTCCTCGGCTGCCAGGACCTCAGTCCATCTATCAATTAGCAGATCTTGATCAGCTTGAAGCTGCTGCTGTTTTTTCTTCAGGCTTTTCGCAGTGGCTATAAGCCGGCGCTTGAAGCGCTCCTGCTCGACGGGATCCTCAGGCACGATGTATTCTTTGTCACCGAGGCTCACTTTGTCTTCAGAGAGGGGCATGTAATTGTCATCCTATGATTCTCCATCCATTGCCTATTCTTTAGGGCTAGCTTGCCCATCCTCCTGTTTGGCCTGCTCGAAGCCTGGCTGGGCGAGATTGTTTTCGTCTTCGGCACCATCGGGATTGCTATTTGTGCCAGTATCGATATTTTTGCTCTAACGAGGCTTAGAGCGGCGTCTATGACGCTGGTGCTTAGATTTTTCTCAGGGGGAATATCCTCCATTGCCTCACCGCCATCGCTTTTCTTTAGGCGTGTCCACCGTATATATATATATATATATATATATATATATATATATATATATATATATATATATATATATATATATATAACATATGATGAGGTGGTTGTCCAGCGCCCTGTGTGCGGTGGTTCCTGTTCTTCTCCTGCATCGTCGTCCATACCATCGATGTCTTCGGAGTTGACGTCAAGCACGTCGGTTAAATCATTGACAGTGGCTATTAAGTGGGTGGTGGGTGGGTAACGAATTTCTTCGTCGCCACTTCCCATTCCAGCCGGACATAGTTCGGCCAAGAGTCTTTTGACAAGGAGAGATACCTCAATGAATTTAGCACGTCGCCCAAGGGCGAGTGCTGGAAGATATATGCGGAGGTGAAATCCATGATCGATGCCCAATCAGATTCGATAGGCACGGATGCACGCGATTCGGAGCCTGTAGCCGGAGACGAGTCCGAGGGTCCGATGACATCGGCCTCATAGGAGGTGAAGTCAGTGTTCAGCTCTATCGCCGCTGAGTGTGCGACCTCCGTGGCAGGGTCCATCCACCCGTCCCCGGATGGCATGATCTGCTCCGGATTGAAGGCCGGGGCAGCTGCAGGTGAGGGAGTCCTGGATTAGGGGGTGTCCGGATGGCCGGACTATAGCCTTTGGCCGGACTCCTGGACTATGAAGATACAAGATTGAAGACTTCGTCCCGTGTCCGGATGGGACTTTCCTTGGCATGGAAGGCAAGCTTGGCGATACGGATATGTAGATCTCCTACCATTGTAACCGACTCTGTGTAACCCTAACCCTCTTCGGTGCCTATATAAACCGGAATGTTTTAGTCCGTAGGACGAACAACAATCATACCATAGGCTAGCTTCTAGGGTTTAGCCTCTCTGATCTCATGGTAGATCTACTCTTGTACTACCCATATCATAAATATTAATCAAGCAGGAGTAGGGTTTTACCTCCATCGAGAGGGCCCGAACCTGGGTAAAAACATCGTGTCCCTTGTCTCCTGTTACCATCTGCCTAGACGCACAGTTCGGGACCCCCTACCCGAGATCCGCCGGTTTTGACACCGACATTGGTGCTTTCATTGAGAGTTCCTCTGTGTCGTCATCTTTAGGCCCGATGGCTCCTCCGATCATCAACAACGATGCGGTCCAGGGTGAGACTTTTCTCCACAGACAGATCTTCATATTCGGCGGCTTTGCACTGCGGGCCAATTCACTTGGCCATATGGAGCAGATTGAAAGCTACGCCCCTGGCCATCAGGTCCGAATTCAAAGTTTGAACTATACGGCTGACGTCCGCGGAGACTTGATCTTCGACGGTCTCGAGCCACAGCCAAGCGCGCTGCACTGTCACGATGGGAATGATTTAGCTCTGCCGCTGAATAGTGCCTTGGGGGCCGCGCTAGTGCCCGCTCCGACCCTTAGTTCGGAGCCGATTGCACCAATCGAGGACGAGTGGCTGGACTCCGCCTCGGGGGCTGTGATCTCTATGGTGATTGAGCCGAACACCAACCCTGTCCTTTGCGAAGCTCGTGACTCCATGGTGCCGGACTCCTCTCCGGACTCCAAACCTTCCGTGCCCTTGCCAATCGAATCCGTTTGGGTGCCGATCATGGAGTTCACCATCGCGGACATCTTTCAGCACTCACCCTTTGGCGACATCCTGAATTCACTAAAGTCTCTCTCTTTATCAGGAGAGCCCTTGCCGGACTATAGTCAGCAAGGTTGGGACGCGGACGACGAAGAAATTCGACTCCCACCCACCACCCACTTCGTAGCCACTGTCGAAAGTTTAAACAATGTGCTCAACTTCGACTCCGAAGACATCGACGGTATGGACGACGATGTAGGGGACAAACATGAACCAGTACCTATAGGGCACTGGACATCCACCTCATCTCACGATGTATACATGGTGGACACACCTAAAGGAAGCGACGACGAGGAACAACGGGACGCCTCGAGGGATCATTCCCTCGAAAAGCAGTCAAAACAGCGACGTAAGCGCCGCTCAAAGTCCCGCCTCGACAAAGACAGCAGCCATACAGACCTAGCCATAGAGCAGGGCAAACTGGTGGACGACGAACATGCTATCAAGTAACCGTCCGAACAGGACAACCTGGATAAACAATCCGTCCCCGGCGAAGATAACAGTCCGGACGATCTCACGCCGGACAAGTTGCTGGAGCAGAAGAACCTCCACAAAAGGCTCATCGCCACTGCACGTAGCCTGAAAAAGCAGAAGCGGAAGCTCAAAACAGCGGAAGATGCGCTCAGAATCAGATGGAGCAAAGTACTCAACACCGCAGACAAATACGGCGATAGTCGCCGAACAAAGAGCTACCCGAAGCGAAAACTACTGCCCGAATTTGACGAGGAGGCCGTAGAGCCCTCGCAATCAAAGAACAAGGAGACCACCCGGTCGGATAGATGACCCCATGGCAAACATACAGCGGCAAACGGCACCGCACACAAGCCGGCACGCGATCCGCACACGGATTTGCATCAAAAAGATGGCCCAGTTAGATCTATCTACGGGCCAAGAAAGCAAGCTCTAGTAAGCAATGCAACACATCAAGTATCCGAATATTACGGTACACCTAAATATAGGGGTGCCGCACACCCCCTATGTTTCACCGATGAGGTTCTGGATTATGAATTTCCAGCAGGATTCAAACCCGTAAACATAGAGGCATACGACGGAACAACAGACCCTGGAGTCTGGATCGAGGATTACATCCTCCACATACACATGGCTAGAGGAGATGACCTCCATGCAATAAAATACTTACCCCTCAAGCTCAAAGGGCCAGCCCGGCATTGGCTCAAAAGCCTCCCTGAAAACACCATTGGAAGTTGGGAAGAGCTCGAGGACGCTTTTCGGGAAAATTTTCAAGGGACCTATGTCCGACCTCCGGATGCAGACGATTTAAGTCACATAACTCAACAACCCGGAGAGTCAGCCTGAAAATTCTGGAACAGATTCCTTACTAAAAAGACCCAAATAGTCGACTGTCTGGACGCCGAAGCCTTAGCAGCTTTCAAAGACAATGTCCGAGACGAATGGCTCGCCAGACACCTCAGCCAAGAAAAGCCAAGAACAATGGCCGCATTAACAAGCCTCATGACCCGCTTTTGCGCGGGAGAGGATAGCTGGCTGGCAAGATGCAGTACCAGCGGCCCAAGTACATCCGAAGTTAGGGATGGAACAGGAAACCGCGACGCAGCAAGGACCAGCGCCGAACAAAGGGAAACAGCCCGAAGAGCATGGCAGTCAACGCCGGATTCAAAAGCTCATGGCAGAATCATAAAAAACTTCCCCTTAAGGATAACAAGGACGAGCTATCTAACTTAAACAAAATCTTGGACAAGATATGCCAAATCCACAGTACTCCCGGGAAGCCTGCAAACCATGCCCACAGAGATTGTTGGGTCTTCAAGCAGTTCGGCAAACTCAACGCCGAACACAAGGGGCTCGACACACCAAGCGAGGACGATGATGAACCCCACAAGCAGAGCACCGGAAAACAAAAGAATTTCCCACAAGAAGTCAAAATAGTAAACTCACTTTACGTGACAAAAGGGAAAAATAGAATGGCGCCCATAGAGATACGTGCCATACGGCCTATCCCAGAGGAGTCGCGCCACTGGTTGTTGAAACCAATCACCTTCGACCATCAGGATTACTCTAGAAGTATCCAGAATGCAGGATGGACTGCCTTGATATTAGATCCAATGATCGATGGACTCCAATTTACACAAGTCCTAATGGACGGCGGTAGTGATCTAAACCTGCTATATCAGGACACAATCCGCAAAATGGGGATAGACCCAACCAAAATTCGCCATAGCAACACTTCCTTTCAAGGGGTAATGCCAGGCCCATATGCCCATTGTACGTGCTCTCTACTGCTAGAAGTTGTGTTTGGCTTACCCAACAACTTCCGCCGCGAAAAGTTAACCTTCCACCTCGCCCCATTCGCAAGTAGCTATCAAGCACTACTGGGACGTGAAGCTTTCGCCCGCTTTAACGCAATACCACATTATGCATCCCTCACACTTAAAATGCCCGGTCCGCGAGGCACCATCTCCTTAAAGGGAAATATCGAGTGTTCCTCAAGAGCGGAAGATTGTGTGACTGCCTTGACAGCCACACACTAAACTGGCTTCACTAATCAAAGCACCTAAACAGGTCGTTCAGACCCCGGACACGGTTAAGATGAGTCCGACGTAAACATACAAGGGCTTACTAGCCGCATACCCCCGCACAAGGGGCCCCGCGCATGTACAACAAGAAACAATAAAGCTCAATTTTATTCATTTTTTGAATCGTACTTTGTTTATTCAATATAACGTACATTCTTGCACGATCTTTTTCAACTAAGTTCCTCTCTTTTACAAATGAACACCGTGCTACACCCGTCCAGGATACGGCACAACAGAGACACAGGCACAAACGTGCAGTAGGGACCCATGACAAGGATTCTTTTCAGATTAAGACCCTGCGTAAACCTTTTTTACTGTCTCTTGTTGATACACATCCCCTAGTTTCTTGCTATAACTGAGGAGGAGGCTAGCGTTTTCGCATGGGCCACGTCAGAATTTTGCGCGTACCTGGACACCAGGGGCTTATTACCGAGGGCGTTGTTCGGCCCGTTTTCATAAAGACCGAATACCTTAGGGAGTGTTCGGCGTCTCGAGTTAGGCCTTATATGCATCAGCTCCGAATCATGTCTTTGGTCAAATGTTGGGTTTGCCCGGCTCTTGTGTTATGCTGCCTTACGTTCCGCTCTATCGGCTAAGGCGGCACCAGGAGAACTACTGCAATTGTGCCCTGGTTCGGCCCGGCGAGCACCTCAGTAGAGAAAGCCAAAAACTGACTGTCATGATATAGCGTGAGACTGGTCAACCACTCGATGACCCGCCAGAATCTTTAGGATTCCTCCGCCTTGACGAAGGGACGTTTCCTGGTCAGGCACTTACGTGCCCTGAATTCGGGTGAGCGCGGTGCCCCTAGGGGCTATATAGTAGCCCCACTGTCAAACTCCTATGGCTAAGTGAAAGTGATAAAGCATTATAGTCCGGTCGCCTAGTTTGCTGTGCTACCACCTCCTTTATAGGACCAAGACGTTGGATCAAGTGTGAAAATGCACCTTTTGCAAACACCCCCGCATTATATGCGTGGGGGCTGAAGCCGAAGACTGCCATCTTTCAGGTTATATACACATATACACTAACGGCCGCACAGGAGGTATTTTAGTTCTGGAAGGCACAAGTATAAAAAGCTTTTATATTTCATCGAAACATTGTTTCATAGTAATACATGTTATTCGAACATAATATCCTTCGAGCACTGCGTCTCTATTAAACGAGCGCCCTGCAGAACTTCCTGAAAATAGTGCTCGACAGGTACCCGGCTTTCGTCCGAATCTTGGGATGCAACATCGGTGGCCTTCATATCCGCCCAGTATGTCTTGACACGGGCAAGAGCCATCCGCGCACCCTCTATGCATGCCGACCTCCTCATTGCATTGATATGCGGCACCGCACCAAGGAACTGCTGCACCAAGCCAAAATAACTCTTCGGCTCGGGCCTCTTCGGCCACAAAAGACTCACGACATCCTTCATGGCAAGTCCCGGATAACCTATTCAGCTCCGCCCATTCGGCCAAGCGATCGGTTAATGAAAGTGGGCGCTCTGGATCATGGAACTGCGACCAAAAAACCTTTTCTATTTCGTGATCCTTTTGATCTCGGAAGTGTTCGGCCGCGTCCGCGGCACTTGCCGCCAAGTCCAGATAAGCATCCTCTGCACTCCACAGCCAGTCCAACTGAGCATATTTAGGATCCATGAATTTCCTCCGCAGCAGAAAGGGCTTTCCAGCCGCGATATCTCCGGCCTAACGCAGCTCCTCCTTCATAGCTCTCATCGCAGAGCGAGCATCCTTGGCCTCGGTAGTGGCCTTCTTCAGGTCCTCTTGTACCGTTCGGTCTTCTTTTTCAAGAAGCTTGGAGCGGTCGGCAGCATTCTTCAACTTCACGGCCATCTCGGCCATTTCCTTCTTGCTTCGGCAATGGGCAGCCTGTTTGGCTTTTAGCTCTTCGACCGCCTCTAAGGCAGGCGCATCACTCTTTCTGGCCTGGTCCTTCACTCGGGCGAGCTCCGCCCGAAGGTTCTCCATGGCAGCGGCACCATCTGCATCAAGCATACATGTTGTAAGGCACGTGCATCAAGCTCCCTTTGCAGGTGTCCGCGGAGAAATTGCATACCTTGTGACTCGTCAAGTCGCTTGTTGACAAGCGCGATGTCGGCATCCGCCACGTCAAGTTGCCGCTTTAGTTCGGCAAATCCATCAGTCCGGCTAGCCACCGGACCCTTCGCCACCTGCATAGGACGAGAGACATATTATACCTGGGATTATGATCCTCGGCGCGCTGTCATTTTTTGACAACACACCGAGCCTCAGGGGCTACTATCAACACAGGGCGAATGTTATATGCGGAACTGTCAGAAGGTACATCATTTTGCATACCTCAAAACCTGTCAGTAAACTTCTGACGGCTTCATGCAAACTGCTCTCAGCGGATGAAATCCTTTCAATCACCGTACCCATTAACACACGATGATCTTTTGAGATAGACGCTCGCCCGAGCAGATCCTTCAGCTCCTCCGACCGTACACCAGGTGGTGCCGGACTGGTCCGATGGCCTTTTTCGAAGGCCAGACGCGGAGGGCTTTGGGGGGACATACGACTGCCTTCCGGCCCCGCCGGACTCGGAGACACCCTCCATGACGACACCTCAGGGTCGCCCGCCTCGCAAGACGGTACGACAGGGGGAGGCGTTTCATCTCTATCATCTCCGAACGAAGATCCCCCGAAGATGAGCTCTGCTGAGAAGGGCTGAGATCCGAACTACAAGGTAAAATTTCGGTTATCTTCATCAGAAATAAGGCAGGGATATCCTTTATTTTTTAAAAAACTCCCCTTTTTACTCACGGCTCGATGGAGGGCTGATGCCCTTGGGGGCACAACGCGGCCGAGGCATCTCTCGGCGCAGGACCCTCTCACGAAGATTTCTCCCCCCGCTTTGAGACCATGGTCTCCGGGTCTTCAGAGGCGGTCCTCTTCTTCCCTTGGATGGAGGGATTCTCGACCCCTCCTTTCCTGACAGCCTCCTTCGCGGAGGCGGTAGCTTCCTTGTTCCCCCCTTCACCTTCTTCTGAAGGCGCAACCTCTAGCATCCTGGTTAACACGGGATCCGGCATGGTCTAAGGGAGGGGGGCCGGACACCTGATTAACTTTGCTTTCGCTAGCCACTCCTGTTCAAGGGACAACTCTTTTGAGGGCAAATTCATGACAAATATGGGATAGCGTGTCCGGGTACATGGCTACTTACTTGAGTATCCGGGCGATTGCAGCTCAGACTTGCGTCCTCGGTCAAGTCCGGACACATCGCTTGTGATCCAAAGAAAAGCTTATACATCTCCACGGGCGTTGCGAACATAAAATGTTGGAGAGCTCGTGGTCCCTCCGGGTTAAATTCCCACAGGCGGAGGGGGCAACGTTTGCAGGGCACGATGTGATGAATCAGCATGACCTGCGCTACTACGACCAGAGTGATCTCTCTCTCTGGGAGGTCTTGAATGCGGCCCTGCAACAAGGGCACGTCCTTGGACGGCCCCCAGTCAAGTCCTTTCTTGACCCATGACGCCAGTTGCGGTGGAGGACCCGAGCGAAAGGCAAGTGGCGCCATCCATTTGGTGCCCCTGGGAGCTGTGATATAAAACCACTCTTGTTGCCATAGGCTGAGCTCCTCTTGAAAAGAGTCCTCGGGCCATGGAGCATCAGCATTCTTGCTTATAACATCCCCTCCGCACTCTGCCAGTTGCCCCTTGATCATCTTCGGCTCCACTTTGAATGTCTTGAGCCACAATCCAAAGTGAGGGGTAATGCGGAGGAAGGCTTTGCATACGATAATGAACGATGAGATGTGGAGGATGGACTCCGGATCCACGTCGTGAAATTCCAGACCATAGTAAAACATGAGCCCCCTCACAAAGGGGTCCGTTGGGAAGCCTAGCCCCCGAAGAAAGTGAGACGCGAACACTATGCTTTCGCCAGGCTTGGGAGTGGGAATAACCTGCCCTTGGGCAAGCAGCCTATGCAAAATTTCACCGGTTAGATACCTGGCATCTCTTAGCTTTAGCACGTCTTCTTCCGTAACAGAGGAAGGCATCCACCAGCCTTGCAGGCCGGAGCTGGACATCATCAAAGGTCCGAAGTGCCTGAATCTGGAGCTTTGGGTGTTGGAACTCGAGGCGAGGGTCGGATTCGATTGAGATTGAAAGAAAGGAGTGGAGCCTTGGTATCTTTATAAAGAGGTTGAATACCAAGAGCCTTCCCCGTGACCGTTCGGGACTCGCCTTCGATAGAGGATACGTGCCCACGGGCATGACTGGGTTACCCACGCCCGTACTAATGAGAATCCCGGAATAAGGGGACACGATCTCTGCTTTGACAAGATGTGCCAAGGAAACTGCCTCGCTAAACGCGCTGAGGTGGGACGGTAAAAACAATTCGAATAAAGGCTTGGCCGTGGTGTGATGTCACGTCGCGGAATACGTCAGCAGATTGAATTTGTGTAACTATTATTCTCTCTATGGTGGTATGTGGAACTTATTTTGCAGAGCCGGGCACTGTCCTTGTGTTCAAAATCTCCTATGAAGTATTCGGAGGAGGAACCCGCCATGCAATGCCGAAGACAATATGCGCGCCGGACTCGTCGTCATTGAAGCCTGGTTCAGGGGCTACTGAGGGAGTCCTGGATTAGGGGGTGTCCGGATGGCCGGACTATAGCCTTTGGTCGGACTCCTGGACTATGAAGATACAAGATTGAAGACTTCGTCCCGTGTCCGGATGGGACTTTCCTTTGGATGGAAGGCAAGCTTAGCGATACGGATATGTAGATCTCCTACCATTGTAACTGACTCTGTGTAACCCTAACCCTCTTTGGTGCCTATATAAGCCGGAGGGTTTTAGTCCGTAGGACGAACAACAATCATACCGTAGGCTAGCTTCTAGGGTTTAGCCTCTCTGATCTCGTGGTAGATCTACTCTTGTACTACCCATATCATCAATATTAATCAAGTAGGAGTAGGGTTTTACCTCCATCGAGAGGGCCCGAACCTGGGTAAAAACATCGTGTCCCTTGTCTCCTGTTACCATCCGCCTAGACGCATAGTTCAAGACCCCCTACCCGAGATCCGCCGGTTTCGACACCGACAGCAAGTGTGATCTCCCGAACACTGTCCGATGGCAGATCTAAGTTATGATCGTCATGACTGTTCGGCGCACCTGACATGGGCTCGAATCCGTCAAAGATCAAGTCTCCGCAGATGTCGGCAGTGTAGTTCAAGTTTCCAAACCTGACCTGATGGCTAGGGGCATAGCTATCAATCTGCTCAGATGGCCATGCGAGTTGGCCCGCAGTACGAAGCCGCCGAATATGAAGATCTGTCTGGGGAGGAAAACCTCACCCTGGACCGCATCGTTGACGATGATTGAAGGAGCCATCAAGCCTTACCATGACAACACAGTGGAACTCTCAATGAAAGCACCAATGTCGGTGTCAAAACCGGTGGATCTCAGGTAGGGGGTCCCGAACTATGCGTCTAAGGCTAATGGCAACAGGAGGCGGGGGACACGATGTTTACCCAGGTTCAGCCCCTCTCGATGGAGGTAATACCCTACTTCCTGCTTGATTGATCTTGATGATATGAGTATTACAAGAGTTGATCTACCACGAGATCGTAGAGGCTAAAACCTAGAAGCTAGCCTATGATTATGATTTTTTTATCCTACGGACTAAACCCTCCGGTTTATATAGACAGCGGAGGGGGCTAGGGTTACACAGAGTCGGTTACAGAGAAAGAGATCTACATATCCGAATTGCCAAGCTTGCCTTCCACGCAAAGGAGAGTCCCACCCGGACACGGGACGAAGTCTTCAATCTTGTATCTTCATAGTCCAACAGTCCGACCAAAGTATATAGTCCGGCTGTTCGAGCACCCCCTAATCCAGGACTCCCTCAGCTACCGCAGCACAATACGACCCCAACTATGATTTTGGATATCATCCGGGACAGTGGTGGCCCTAGACCAACTTAGGCCAAAAGCCTAAGCTTGGGGGAGTATGTATTTCTCATAGACATTACATTCATGTTCACACACTCATTCTAGTTGTCGGTGTTCATACTTTTTGATTGTATTATCCATGCTAGTTTATTTTCTTTTTCTTGCTTTCTTCTTGTGTGTTTGAAAAACTTTTAGATAAAAAATTAGTTGTAGCTTCTAGCTAGTTTACTTTTCATGTTTGCTTAGTAGTAGTAATTAAAAGGAATACCCAAAAAGATTTCTCATTCTTCTTTTGTTTGTTGGGAGCCTTCCTGTGTAAATAGTTTTTCTCGTTCTTGTTTTACTTCCTTCAGAAAAACAAAAACTCCAAAAACATTTTAGTGTGTTTGTTTGAAATTCTTTTCTTTCTTTGGGGGTCGAGAGGAGAAGACCACGATGAAAATGTTGAGTGGCTCTCATATGCATTATTGTTGATCTAACAAAGTGCCCGTATTACCCTGTCTTCTCCTTTGAATAAATGTTTGCAGATTCCATCTTAGTCCAATGCACGTGCACTATTATTATTATCCACACTGTTCAGTCGTGCAAGTGAAAGGCAATAATGATGATATATGATGAAATGATTGAGATGAGGAAAAGATGGTATGAACTCGACCTATCTTGTTTTGTAAATATGATTAGTTCATCATTCCTGATTCAGCCTATTATGAATGAAACATGTTTTGAATGACAATTTGAGATTATAGTTACTCATGCCATGCTTAATTAGCTAGGAGTTTATAAGGGTTTACCTTGCATGCGAACATGCTATTAAAATGGTTGTGATGTAGTATGATAGGATGGTATCCTCCTTTGAATGATTCGATTGCCTTGACTTGGCACATGTTCACGCATGTAGTTGAAAAAAAATCAATATAGCCTCCACGATATTTATGTTCGTGGTGATTTATATCCTAATCATGCTTGCACTCAATGTTGGTTAATCTTAATGCATGTTTACGATTGTTGTCGCTCTCTACTTGGGCGTTTCCCAGTCTCTTTCTAGCCTTCGCTTGTACTAAGCAGGAATACTGCTTGTGCATCCACTTCCATAAACCCCAAAGTTATTCCATATGAGTCCACCATACCTACCTATATGTGGTATTTACCTGCCGTTCCAAGTAAATTTGCATGTGCCAAACTCCAAACCTTCAAATGAAATTATGTTTTGTATGCTCGAATCGCTCATGTAGCAACTAGGGTTGTCTATATCTTCCATGCTTGGTGGGTTATTCTCACGATGAGTGGATTCCGCTCATCATTCACAAGAAAATGGCTGGTAACCGGGATGCCCAGTCCCATGCTCAAATCAAATCAAAATAATTGCAAACAGAACTCCCCCAGGATTGTTGTTAGTTGGACGGTACCCGTTGTTTCAGACCAGGCATGGAGTGTGCTTGTTGGTGGTGGGGGAGTATAAACTTTACCATTCTATTTGGGAACCGCCTATAATGTATGTAGCATGGAAGATACCGAGATCTGTTGGTTGTTATGTTGACAATGAAAGCATACCACTCAAAATATTATTTATCCCTATTTCAAAACTCGAGCTTTGGCACCTCTGCAAATCCCTACTTCCCTCTGCGAAGGGCATATTGCTTAGGTGTTGTTCTTACTTGAACAAACCTCCTACTTATGATTAACCCTCCCGCGAACATCCGCAACTACGAGAAAAGTATTAAGAAGAAATTCTAACCATAGCATTAAACTCTAGGATCCAATCAGTCCCTTACGGAATAGTGCTTAAACTGGGGTTTAAGTTTCTGTCACTCTCGCAACCCACCATCTATTTAGTACTCCACAATGCATTCCCTTAGGCCCAAATATGGTGAAGTGTCAGGTAGTCGATGTTCACATGACACCACTAAGGGAATCACAACATACATACTATCAAAATATCAAACACATATCAAATTCACATGATTACTTGCAACATGATTTCTCCTGTGACCTCAAGAACAAAAGTAATTACTCACAAATGATAAACATGCTCAAGATTAGAGGGGTATTGAATAACATAATGGATCTGAACATATAATCTTCCACCAAATACACCATATAGTAATCAACTACAAGATGTAATCAACACTACTAGTCACCCATGGGCACCAATCTATAGTTTTGATACAAAGATTGAACGCAAGAGATGAACTAGGGTTTGAGAGGAGTTGGTGCTGTAAAGATGTTGATGAAGTTGTCCCTCCCCAAGATGGGAGAGTTTTTGGTGATGATGATGACGATGATTTCCCCTCCGGGAGGGAAGTTCCCCCAGCAAAAGTGCTCCTGCCCAAGTTGCGCCTTGAGACGGTGGCGCTTCATCCCGAATGTCCTCCCCTACTTTTTTCTAGGTCAAAATGACTTATATACCAGAAGATGGGCACCGGAGGTGGGTCGAGGAGGGTACAACCCACCAGGGCGCGCCTGGGCTCCCTGGCGCGTCCAGGTGGGTTGTGCCCACCTGGTGGGCCCCCTCTAGTAGTTATTTTCTCCAATATACCTTAAATATTCCAGAAAAATTCTCTGTGAAGGCTCAACTTGTTTGGAGTTGTGCAGAATAGGTAGCCTGATGTAGCTTTTTCAGGTCCAAATTTCCAGCTGCCAGAATTCTCCTTCTTGGTGTGTACCTTGCAAATTATGAGAGAAAAGGCATTATAATTACTCCAAAACGCATTATTATGGATAAAAACATTATAAATAACAGTAAGAAAACATGATGCAAAATGGACGTATCAACTCCCCCAATCTTAGACCTCGCTGTCCTCAAGCGAAAACCGAAATCGAAAAACATGTCCACATGCTTTGAGAGAGAGGTGTCGATAAAAACATAATACGGACATAGAAGCGTCATGTTGATTATTATAACAACAACATAATTGAACATAGGACTTTTATCATCTAACTTGCATCATATAATTCCCATGGATAGGTAACAGTTCATCACATAATCGAAGTATAAAGCAAAAACTCTATTAAAAACCAACAAACTATGTTCTCAGTAAACTTTGCAACTACAATTCATCATATTTTCAGGAAGAGTCACATGTCGGAGCCTTTTAGAAAGTCCACACACTCAACCATCATATAGTCTTCTATGATTGCTAACACTCACCTCGTACCCATGAGCAAAACGTTTCAACCGGACACTTAGAAAGATAGGGGCTCATAGTTTCACCTCCCAACATACTCACCTCAAGGGTGATGTCAATAATGATAACTCATGCTATCTATATTCAACTGGACATATGTGCCTAGATCTTTTCTCACCACATGATGCTTGCCAGAAGAGAAAATAAAATGGAATAGAAGGAAAACTTTGACTCTTTGCATAAAAGTAAATACATAAAAGTAAAAGATAGGCCCTTCGCAGAGGGAAGCAGAGGTTGCCATGTGCTTATTTGTTTGCATGCTCAATACCTTAGTGCAAGAGAACATCACGTTGTATTGCCCCTTAATATGACAACCTTTATTATGCAGTCTGCCGCTTTTATTCTTTGTCATCCAAGTTCGTACAACGCTCAATTTTCTCTTACACTAAATGATCTCACATATTTAGAAGCAATTTTTATTGCCTTTTTGCACCGATGACAACTTACTTGAGGGATCTTGCTCAATCCATAGGTAGGTATGGTGGATACTTGAAAAAGATTTGGGTTTAAGGGTTTTGGATGCGCAAGTAGTATCTCTACTTGGTGCGGAATTTTTGGCTATCAAAGATATGGGGCAAGAATCACATGTTAAAGGAACTATGACAATATGACCTCTATGTGAATATAAATATACATAAATCATTAAGTTGTATTCCTTGTCCAACGTCAACAGTTTTGGCATATAATATTTTGATGAGGGCTCACAATCACAAAAGATTTCTAGGATATTATATTTATATGTGAATCTTATCTTCCCTCGTTAATTCTTTCATGAGTTGTATCATTGACTAATGCTCTGTTTGTCAATCTCTAATAAAATTTCCTACTTATACTTTTCCTTATGTGGTGCTATCACCTACCATAGGGTCAGTATATGATCTTATTGATTTATTTCCTTTCTATTATTTATTTATTTTTCTACCTTTCTTATTTCTTTTCTTTTTTTGCAACATGAAAGTAAAGAAGGCAAAACTCATACTAATTTTATTATAAAACTTGCACACGAATAAAAGGATAGATCACTAAGCGGACTCTCGAATAAGAAAGGATCAAGCTAACTCTATTTCATCTAAAGCAAAAAGATTAAACTCAGGTAAGTAAAAGAAAAAAGATAGTGGGATGATATGATACCGGGGCACCTCCCCCAAGCTTGGTGGAAACCAAGGGGAGTGCCCATACCCGATACTCAGTTCTCCCTTGGTGGTGAAGAAGCTTCTTCCTCCTCCACGGCCAACAATGCTTGTATTGTAACTGGGGATGGATTTATAGTAGGGTTCTTGCTTGATAAATCTGACTAGGAACAACAAGAAAAGGGAACAGATGATTTCTTCACGATACGGAGGTTAGCAGGTTTGGGAAGTATATATAATTTTTTATCTTGCAGGACAAGTAAACAGAAGAAAATCAGAATCAGGAAGGTGGCCCAGGTGGGCACAACCCACCTGGGCACACCAGGCATGCCTGACGCGCCCTGGTGTCTTATGCCCAATAGGGGACGTTTCCTGGGAGTTTCTTTATTTCCAAAATTCTAAAATATTCCAAAACTAACAAAAATATTTTTGTGGATTTTTCAGAGACCATTTATTTAATACGTACCTCCTTATTTTGACGATTCTGGAGTGTTCCGGAAGGACTCTTTTATGTGCTCCTTCGGTGTCAGAGTTTGGGTAATATTACTTTCAACATTGATAGGCGTACCTGAGATATAATGCTTTGTTCGTTGTCCGTTGACAACCTTCGGGTTAGTGCCTTTGAAATTATTTATTTTGATGGCTCCAGACCAGTAAACCTCCTCGATGACATATGGGCCTTCCCATTTCGAGAGGAGATTTCCTGGAAAAAAAATCTAAAACGAGAGTTGTACAAAAGAACATATTCTCCAACTTTGAACTCACGCTTTTGGATTCTTTTGTCATGCCATCTTTTAACTTTCTCTTTGAATAATTTTGCATTTTCATAAGCCTGCGTTCTCCATTCATCTAAAGAGCTAATATCAAATAACCTCTTTTCACCGGCAAGTTTGAAATCATAGTTGAGTTCTTTAACTGACTAGTATGCTTTATGTTCTAACTCAAGAGGTAAATGACAAGCTTCCATAAACCATTTTATAAGGAGACATACCCATAGGATTTTTATATGCTATCTATAAGCCCAAAGTGCATCATCTAATTTTTTAGACCAATTCTTCCTGGACCTATTGATAGTCTTTTGCAATATTAATTTTATTTCCCTATTGCTAAGTTCAACTTGACCACTAGACTAAGGATGATAAGGTGATGCAATCCTATGGTTAACATCATACTTGGCAACCATTTTACGAAAAGCACCATGAATAAAGTGTGAACCACCATCAATCATTAAATATCTAGGGATTCCAAACCTTGGGAAAATAACTTCCTTAAGCATTTTAATAGAGGTGTTGTGATCAGCACTACTAGTTGGAACAGCTTCTACCCATTTAGTAACATAATCAACAGTAACCAAAATATATGTATACCCATTATAGGAAGGAAAAGGTTCCATGTAATCATATCTCCAAACATCAAATGGTTCAACAGCAAGTGAATAATTCATAGGCATTTCCTGACGCTTACCAATATTACCTATTCTTTGGCATTCATCACAAGACGAGAAAAACTTACAAGCATCCTTGAAGAGAGTAGGCCAATAAAATCCAGATTGCAATACCTTGTGAGCAGTTCTATCTCCAGCATGATGCCCTCCATAAGCCTCAGAGTGACATTTCCATAGGATTTGTCCCTGTTCATGCTTAGGTACACAATGTCTAATAATACCATCTACTCCTTTTTTATAAAGATGTGGGTCATCCCAAAAGTAATGTCTTAAATCGTAGAAGAATTTTTTTCTTTTGTTGGTATGTAAAGCTAGGAGGTAAATATTTAGCAACAATGTAATTAGCATAATCAGCATACCAAGGAGTACTATTAGCAACATTTATTGCAGCTAATTGCTCATCAGGAAAACAATCATCAATAGGTAGTGGGTCATCAAGCACATTTTCAGGCCTAGACAAGTTATCTGCTACGGGGTTCTCAACTCCTTTTCTATCCATAATATGTAAATCAAGTTCTTGTAACAAGAGAACCCAACGAATAAGTCTAGGTTTAGCACCTTTATTTTCCATAAGATATTTAATAGCAGCATGGTCTGTGTGAATAGTTACTTTGGAATCAACAATATAAGGTCTAAATTTATCACAAGCAAACACCACTGCTAAAAATTGTTTTTCAGTAGTAGCATAATTTCTTTGAGCACTCTCTAGAGTTTTACTAGCATAATGAATAACATGCA
This sequence comes from Triticum timopheevii, assembly GCA_963921465.1. Classification (NCBI taxonomy): domain Eukaryota; kingdom Viridiplantae; phylum Streptophyta; class Magnoliopsida; order Poales; family Poaceae; genus Triticum; species Triticum timopheevii. Next base: position 250,482,450 of record OY997262.1, on the reverse strand, counting down.
ATTTCTTATCAACTCTTTGTCCTAGAACAGCACTGAGGGAGTCCTGGATTAGGGGGTGTCCGGATAGCCGGACTATCATCGTCGGCCGGACTCCAAGACCATGAAGATACAAGATTGAAGACTTCGTCCCGTGTCCGAATGGGACTTTCCTTGGCGTGGAAGGCAAGCTTGGCGATACGGATATGTAGATCTCCTACCATTGTAACCGACTCTGTGTAACCCTAGCTCTCTCCGGTGTCTATATAAACCGGAGGGTTTTAGTCCGTAGGATACACAACCATTACAACAATCATACCATAGGCTAGCTTCTAGGGTTTAGCCTCTTTGATCTCGTGGTAGATCCACTCTTGTACTACCCATATCATCAATATCAATCAAGCAGGAGTAGGGTTTTACCTCCATCGAGAGGGCCCGAACCTGGGTAAAAACATCGTGTCCCTTGTCTCCTGTTACCATCCGCCTAGACGCACAGTTCGGGACCCCCTACCCGAGATCCGCCGGTTTTGACACCGACATTGGTGCTTTCATTGAGAGTTCCTCTGTGTCGTCACTGATAGGCTTGATGGCTTCTTCAATCAACAACAACGCAGTCCAGGGTGAGAATTTTCTCCCCGGACAGATCTTCGTGTTTGGCGGCTTTGCACTGCGGGCCAATTCACTTGGCCATCTGTAGCAGATCGAAAGCTAGGCCCCTGGCCATCTGGTCAGATTTGGAAGCCTAAACTTCACGGCTGACATCCGCGGAGATTTGATCTTTGATGGATTCGAGCCACAGCCGAGCATGCCGCACTGTCATGATGGGCATGATATAGCTCTGCTGCCCGACAGAACCTTGGAGGCCGCACACGAATCCGCTTCGACCCATAGTTCGGAGCCGACCGCGCAGATATAGGTGGCTGGACACCCCCTCGGGAGCTGCAACCTCTACGGCGATGGAGCCGAATACTGACCTTGTCCCTTATAAAGCTCGTGACTCCGAGGTGCCGGACTCCGAACCTCCCGCGCCCCTACCAATCGAATCCGATTGGGCGCCGATCATGGAATTCACCGCTGTGGACATCTTTCAGCACTCGCCCTTTGGCGACATCCTGAACTCACTAAAGCATCTTTCGTTATCAGGAGAACCCTGGCCGGACTGCGGTCAGGATGGTTGGGATGCGGACGATGAAGAAATTCAAAGCCCACCCACCACCCGCTTTGTAGCCACTGTCGACGATTTAACCGACATGCTAGACTACGACTCCGAAGACATCGACGGCATGGACGACGATGCCGGAGACGACCAAGAACCAGCGCCTACGGGGCACTGGAAGACTACCTCGTCATACGACATATACATGGTGGACACCCCAAAGGATGGGACGGCGAAGAAGCAGCGGAGGAAGATTCCTCTAAGAAACAGCCCAAGCACCGGCGTCAGCGGCGCCGCTCTAAATCCCGCCACAGTAAGAATGGAGATTCCGGCACTGGAGATAATAACACCCCAGAGAGTGCCGAAGACAACCCCCTCCAGCAAGATTCAGCACAGGAGGACGGAGAAGGCATCCCTCAAGAGAGAGCAGCACACGAGGAGATAGAGGATGACAATTACATGCCTCCCTCCGGAGACGAGGCAAGCCTCAACGACGACGAATTCGTCATGCCCGAGGATCCCGTCAAACAAGAGCATTTTAAATGCAGGCTAATGGCCACGGCGAACAGCCTAAAAAAAGAAGCAGCAACAGCTTCGAGCTGATCAAGACCTGCTGGCCGACAGATGGACCGAGGTCCTCGCGGCCGAAGAGTATGAACTCGAAGGCCCCTCCAAAAGCTACCCAAAACGCAAGTTGCTCCCCCGACTAGAGGAGGAAGCATACAAACCTTCATCACCAGTGCACAATACGGCAGACCGACCACCTCGTGGCCACGACAGAGAGGCATCTAGGCCCTCCGCCAGAACCGTACCCCGGTACCGCTCGAAAAGCGCGAAGCCACGGGGGAATGCACCGGACTTGCGGGATATATTGGAGGACAAGGCAAGACAATCCAGATCTATCTACGGAACATGTGGGCGCCCCACGACCCACGACGACTACCGTCGCGCCGGATACAGCAATTCCGGCTGGGCCGAACATAGCAGACAACGCTCTCTTGAGCTATGTCGTGATATTGCTCAGTATAGAGGCGCCGCACACCCACTATGCTTCACAAACGAAGTAATGGATCATCAAATCCCTGAAGGGTTTAAACCCGTGAACATTGAATCCTACGATGGCACAACAGACCCTGCGGTTTGGATCGAAGATTACCTCCTTCATATCCATATGGCCCGCGGCGACGATCTCCATGCCATCAAGTATCTCCCACTCAAGCTTAAAGGACCAGCTCGGCATTGGCTTCAGAGCTTGCTCACAGAGTCGATTGGATGTTGGGAGGACCTGGAAGCCGCATTCCTCGACAACTTCTGGGGCACATATGTGCGACCACCAGACGTAGATGACCTAAGCCACATAATTCAGCAGCCAGACGAATCGGCCAGACAGTTCTGGACATGGTTCCTAACAAAGAAAAATCAAATCGTCGACTGTCCGGATGCAGAGGCCCTCGTAGCCTTCAAACATAACATCTGCGACGAGTGGCTGGCCCGGCACCTAGGACAGGAAAAGCCGAAATCCATGGCAGCCCTCACATCACTCATGACCCGCTTCTGTGCGGTAGAGGACAGCTGGCTAGCTCGCAGTAACAACCTCAGCAAAAATTCTGGCAGTCCGGACAACAAGGACCACAATGGCAGGTCGCATCGCAACAAAAACAAACGCCGCGTTAACAGCGACAACACTGAGGATACAGCAGTCAACACCGGATTCAGAGGCTCTAAACCCGGTCAACGGAAGAAGCCATTCAAAAGAATCACTCTGGGTCCGTCCAATTTGGACCGAATACTCTACCGGTCTTGCTAGATACATGGCACCCCCGAAAAGCCAGCCAACCACACCAACAGGGATTGTTGGGTATTCAAGCAGGCAGGCAAGTTAATTGCCGAAAAAATGATAAGGGGCTGCACAGCGACGACGAGGAAGAGACTCGGCCGCTGAACAGTAGAGGACAGAAGGGTTTTCCCCCACAAGTGCGGACGGTAAACATGATATACGCAACCCACATACCCAAGAGGGAGCGAAAGAGGGAACTTAGGGACGTGTATGCGATGGAGCCAGTCGCCCCAAAATTCAACCCATGGTCCTCTTGCCCGATCACTTTCGATCGAAAGGACCACCCTACCAGTATCCGCCATGGGGGATTCGCCGCATTGGTTTTAGACCCAATCATTGATGGATTTCACCTCACTAGAGTCCTGATGGACGGCGGTAGCAGCCTGAACCTGCTTTATCAGGATACAGTGCGCAAGATGGGCATAGACCACTCAAGGATTAAACCTACAAAGACGACCTTCAAAGGCGTCATACCAGGTGTCGAGGTCAATTGTACAGGCTCAGTCACACTGGAAGTGGTCTTCGGATCCCCGGATAATTTCCGAAGCGAGGAGTTAATCTTCGACATAGTCCCGTTCCGCAGTGGCTATCACGCCCTGCTCGGACGAACCGCGTTTGCAAAGTTCAACGCGGTGCTGCATTATGCATACCTAAAGCTCAAGATGCCAGGCCCTCATGGAGTCATCACGGTCAACGGAAACACTGAACGCTCCCTCCAAATGGAGGAACACACAGCGGCTCTCGCGGCAGAAGTACAGAGCAGCCTCTTAAGGCAATTCTCGAGTCCGGCCGTTAAACGACCGGACATGGCCAAACGCTCCCGGAGTAACATACATCAAGACCACCTGGCACATTCCGAGCACGCGTAGCAATGCGATCCCAACCCCAGCCCTTGCATGATTGCAAGACCAGCTCTTCGCGTACATCATTACGCTCTGGAGATACCATGGGCATAGGGGGAGGGGCACGACCACGACAGGCCCAGAGTGCGGCTTAACCACACCAGGGGCTCCCAAGTGTGTCACTCTTTTTTTTCTTTCTTTTTATTTTTTCCACAAGACTCCGTCCACCAGAGGCCCTGTCCGGCAGTAGATCTGCTGAACTCACGATGCAACAGCCAGGGAGGGACAATGGCTACGACGAACACCCAGGTGGTCTCCATTATGAGCATTACATCTGTTTAATACACTATTCCGCAGCCTACCCCTGGAGGGAGACACTTTTAATAGTCCAACCCTTGCTTACCGCACTATTTGTATCGCTCTGCCCTCATAGCAGAATTCCTTGAATAAACAATGCATCACCTTTTTTTATATAATTGCATTTCTTTCTTACATATATGTTCATTAATGACATCTTGCACCCATACATTTCGGTACGGCCGAATACACCAGGGGCTTATGTTCCCCGCATTATGGTGTGATAAGTCCGAACACTTTCACAAGTGCGGCACCCCGAACTTATAGCATTATATGCATCGGCTCCGAATCATGTCTTGGGTCAATAGTTGGGTTTGCCCGGCTCCCATGTTTTGGTACCTTATGTTCCGTTCCGTCGGCTAAGGTAGCACTGGGAGAACCACTGCGATTGCGCCCCGGTTGAGCTGGGCGAGCGCCTCAGTGGAGAAAGCTAAAACTGACTGTCATGATAAGGCGAGAGCTGGTCGCTGTTCGAGAGGTCTTTTCAAGTCCTTAAAGACTTATGCCGCTTAGAGCGAGGAACCGGCTTCGTCCGGCCCAGGCGTGGATAGCGCCCCGAACTCGGTCTTCCGAATACTAGGGGCTTCACTGAAATTTAAAATTATAAAATTCTATGGCTAAGTGAGAGTGTTCAAGCATTATAAGTCCGGTTGCCTTGTTCATTGTGTTGAGCGCCTCCCTAGATGGACCCAAAAATGGGAACAAGAGTGCTCAAGTTTATCCCGAACACCCTAGCACTCGTGGCATGGGGGCTGAAGCCGACGACTTGCCATCTCTCAGATTTAATAAACAGCCGCACAAAAGGTAATATTTTAAATCAATAAGCATTGCTTAGCGCATATGAACAAAGTTTCCAGCGCACAGGATAACACATTGCGAGTCTATTAAAAAACTACATCTTTGGGGCGCTCATCCGCAATCTTGCGGGCACCCTTCAGGACACTCTCATAGTACATTTCGGGCGTACGATACTCCTTGTCCGCTGGCGGCGCGTCCGTGATAAGCCTCTCCGCATCCAGCCTGCCCCAATGCACCTTTGCGTGGGCAAGGGCCCGACGGGCACCTTCAATGCAGGCGGAGTGCTTGATGACTTCCACCCAGGGACACGCATCCACCAGCCGCCGCACGAGGCCGAAGTAGCTCCCAGGCATGGCCTCTCCAGGCCACAGCCGGACTATGAGGCCCTTCATGGCCTACTTGGCTACCTTGTGGAGCTCGACCAGCTGCTTCAGCTGGTCGCTAGGGGGCACCGGATGTCCGGCCTCAGCGTACTGAGACCAGAAGACCTTCTCCGTTGAGCTCCCCTCCTCGGCCCGGTAGAATGCGGCGGCATCGGACACGCTGCGAGGCAGATCTGCAAACGCCCCTGGAGAGCTCCGAATTCGGGTAAGTAAGAGGTAATTTACATTCACATGCTTGCTTTGCATGAAAAATGCCTTACCCGCCGCTATTTTCTTCACCGCCTCAATCTCCTGGAGGGCCTTATGGGCCTCGGCCTTAGCGGCTTTGGCACTTTCAAAAGCCGAGGCAAGCTCGGACTCTCGAGTCTTCGAGTCGCGCTCCAAACTCTCATGCTTTTCCATGAGAGCCTAGAGCTCTTGCCGCACCTCCGCCACCCGCGCCTCCTGCTTCTCTCGCTCTGCTCATTCCGCGGCCGCATTGCGTTCTGCCGCGGACACGGCCTCCTTTAGGGTCGCCACCTCGTTCGTGGCCCCTGCAGTACCCACATTATCCTTGTTATTTCTATTGCAACCAAAATCCTTTTCTGTAAGGTACAAATTTTATGCGGTGTTACTCACCTTCTTTGTCCTCGAGCTACTTCTTGGCAAGGCCGAGCTCGTTCTCGGACCGCTCGAGGTTCTGCTTCAAAATACCGACCTCCGCAGTCAGTGCGGCAAAGGTCAGCAGCGCAGCCTGCAAACCCATATTGACATAATTTTTAGCACTCCTACGTATATCTTTTTTAGATCCTCAGTCCGGTTTTTCTTTCCGAACACCGAACCGAGCATCAGGGGCTACTGTCTATGCGGTATTACATTACATATTTTAAACTTCTTACCTCAAAGCCTGTTAGAAGGCTGCTGCAGGCTTCGGTCAGCCCGCTTTTGGCGAGCTGAACCTTCTAAATCACCGCACTCATGATAGTGCGGTGCTCTTCCTTGATGGAAGCGCCATTGAGCGCCTCCAACAAGTTGTCCGGCGCCTCCGGTTGGACGGAGGCTGCCGGTGTCACGGTCTTGCCCTTCTTACGAAGGGGCCGCCTGCCGGACTCCGGAACCACTGCGGGTTCCGACATGGAGTCCGGCGCAAAGTCCGGGAGGCTGCCTTGTGGCACCTCCGGAGCCTCCTCTTGATGGGTCCCCTCCTGGGATCCCACCTCGATGTCCTCGGCATCGCGAGGGGTGGAGGCAGTCGGAATGGAATCTACATCCGACGGAGCTAGGGACCCGCTTGATGAAGCGGGAAGATCATCCTCGGCCGGACTACAGGTAGTGTGCGGCATTAGAAGGACACTACATGGCACAAAAGAGAAATTATAAATCATTCAGGAATCCGGATACTTACGATCTTGCCGGAGGCTTGGCCCTTGAGGGCCACCCTTCGTCGCCAACGTTGGCGTTGGCGGAGCTGTCCGGAGGAAGGGTCCTTCCCCTCTTGGACCCTTCGGCCTCCCCTGTTGGCGAAGCCTTCCTCTTCCTCTCTCCTCCCTCTTGGGGAGAGTCTTCTTTCTCCTCCTCGTCTTCGGGGGAGGAGTCCGCCTCGGAGCCATCGGACGATGAGTCCGATATCACCTGGCGCCGGGAGCTCCTTCGGGTTCCCCGGCCTTCTTCTTGGCCTTCTTTTCTGGCACCACGTAAAGGGCCGAAACCAGCAGCCCCGTCAAACAGGTGTCCGTTGGGTCTTCGGGAAGGGGAGCCGGATAGTCTACCTGTCCGGACATCCTCTGCCAGTCCTGTCAAAGGCATTGGGAGTTTTAGATCCCACATAGAATCAAACTATGAAAGAAAATAAGTGTCCCATAGAGGATAACAAAGCTTACCTCACCGGCCGGGCGCTTGGTGCTGAATCCGCGGTCTTCCGTCGCGGATGCGGGGGCTTCTCCGCCCTTGATTAGCACCCTCCAGGCAGCTTCGTACGTCATGTCGAAGAGCCCGCTCAGGGTCCGGTGCTGTGCCGGATCGAACTCCCACAAATTGAAGGTCCGCTGTTGGCAGGGGAGAATCCGGCGGACGAGCATGACCTGGATCACATTGACAAGCCTAAGCTTCTTGTTCACCAAGGTCTGGAGACAGGACTAGAGTCCTGTCAGCTCCTCCGAACTGCCCCATAGCAAGCCCTTCTCTTTCCAGGAGGTGAGCTGCATGGGGATACCAGATCTGAACTCGGGGGCCGCTGCCCATTTAGGGTCACACGGCTCGGTGATGTAGAACCACCCCAATTGCCACCCCTTGACAGACTCCACGAAGGCCCCCTCGAGCCAGGTGACATTGGGCATTTTTCCCACCATGGCGCCTCCGCATTCCGCTTGGACGCCCTTCACTACCTTCGGATTGACATTGAAGGTCTTTAGCCACAAGCCGAAGTGGGGCCGGATGCAGAGGAAGGCCTCGCACACGACGATAAACGCCGAGATGTTGAGGATGAAGTTTGGCGCCAGATCGTGGAAGTCCAGGCCGTAGTAGTACATGAGCCCCCGGGCGAAGGGATGCAACAGGAAGCCCAGTCCGCAAAGGAAGTGGGGAAGGAATACGACCCTCTCATGGGGCCTGGGGGTGGGGATGAGCTGCCCCTCGTCGGGCAGCCAGTGCGCGATGTCGCTGGAAAGGTATCCGGCGCCGCGCAGCTTTTCGATGTGCCCCTCCGTAATGGAGGAGGCCAACCACTTGCCTCCCGCTCCGGACATGGCTGGAGAAGGTCGAGACGAGATGTGCGGTCTTGGGCGCTGGAGCTTGAGTGCGTGGAGATGGATAAGCAAAGGAGGAAGAAGGCGTAGGTAAAAAGGTGGATCCTTATCCCCTTATATATGGGCGGACTAAGACTATGCGTCCCCACCGGCCTGGTAAAACTCGCTTATCTCCCAAGCGCCACCATCAATGGCGCGGTTGGGTTACCCACGTCCGTATTGATGGGAATCCCGGAATAAGGGGAACACGATCTCTGCTTCGACAAGACGTGCCAAGGAAACCGCTTCGCTAAATGCGCTGAGGTGGTATGATAGAAAATGATTCAAGTAAAGGCTTGGTGGTGGCATGACGTCATGCCACAAAATACGTTAGCAGATTGAACTTGTGTACATGTTATTCTCTCTACGGTGGAATGTGGAATCTATTTTGCAGAGAAAGACACTATCCTGGTGTTCACAAATCTTCTATGAATTATTCGGAGGAGGAACCCACCTTGCAATGCCGAACAATATGCGCGTCGGACTCATCGTCATTGAAGCCTGGTTCAGGGGCTACTGAGGGAGTCCTGGATTAGGGGGTGTCCGGATAGCCGGACTATCATTGTCGGCCGGACTCCAAGACCATGAAGATACAAGATTGAAGACTTCGTCCCGTGTCCGGATGGGACTTTCCTTGGCGTGGAAGGCAAGCTTGGCGATACGGATATGTAGATCTCCTACCATTGTAACCGACTCTGTGTAACCCTAGCCCTCTTCGGTGTCAATATAAACCAGAGGGTTTTAGTCCGTAGGACACACAACTATTACAACAATCATACCATAGGCTAGCTTCTAGGGTTTAGCCTCCTTGATCTCGTGGTAGATCCACTCTTGTACTACCCATATCATCAATATCAATCAAGCGGGAGTAGGGTTTTACCTCCATCGAGAGGGCCCGAACCTGGGTAAAAACATCGTGTCCCTTGTCTCCTGTTACCATCCGCCTAGATGCACAGTTCGGGACCCCCTACCCGAGATCCGCCGGTTTTGACACCCACAAGCACCAACAACATAATCACTAGCTTCGCACATAATTTCAAAAGGCAAATTCCAATCAGGTGGTTTAACAATAGGTTCATAAATTAAGGCTTTCTTGAGTGTTTCAAAGGCTTCTAAACAATCATCATCAAAAACAAAAGGAACATAATTTTGCAAAAGACTAGTGAGAGGCATAGAAATTTAAGAGAGGTTCAATAAATCTCCTATAGAAACCAACATGGCCTAGGAAACTACGAATACCTTTGATGTCCTCAGGACATGGCATTTTCTCAATTGCATCAACCTCAGCTTGGTCCACTTTAATACCTCTTTCAAAAATTTTATGACCCAAGACAATGCCCTTTAAATCATCAAGAGTATATCCAATGGCAGCTCGGTGCTTCCTTAGAACTTTCAATAATCTTTCTTCTTGATGTTCGGAAAGGTTAGCACTGATAATAACAAGATATATCTTCTTTTCATCAAGATAAGCATATTTCAAAGTGTCTGGCAAAGGTTTTAATTCAAACACAGGGTCACCCTTAGGTGGAGGAGGACCTCTAAGAGTTTCAGTAGGAAAATTGTGTTTAAGCAGAGGACATTGTTCAAGGAAGATCTTATCTATTTCATTTCTTTCATGCATATGTAAATCATTCTCATGGTCTAGCAAGTATTGATCTAAAGGATCAGTAGGTGGCACAGAAATAGAAGCAAGACCAATTAATTCATCCTTACTAGGCAATTATTTTTCATGATAATTTCTACTAAACTTGGAAAAATTAAATTCGTGAGATTCATCACCAAAGCTAACACCAACAGTTTTTTCTTACAATCTATTTTAGCATTGACGGTGTTCAAGAAAGGTCTACCAAATATAATGGGACAAAATTTATCTTGTGGGGTGGTAAGAACAAGAAAATCAATAGGGTATTTTATCTTCCCACAAAAGATTTCAACATCTCTAAGAAGCCCAGTCGGTGATATAGTATCCCTATTAGCAAGTTTAATAGTAACATCTATGTCTTCTATTTCAGCAGGTTCTATTTCATCTCTAATTTCTTCATATAAGGAGTGGGGAATGGCACTCACACTAGCACCCATGTCACATAAACCATAGTAACAGTGATCTCCTATTTTAACTGAAACAACATGCATGCCAACAACTAGTCTATGTTTATCTTTCCCCTCTGGTTTGACAATTCTACCAGCTTCTTCACAAAAGTAAATAACATGCCCATCCATATCTTCTTCCAAGAGATCTTTAACCATAGCAATGCCAGGTTCTACTTTAATTTGTTCATCAGGTTTAGGTGTTCTAACATAGCTTTTGTTAACCACAGTTCAAACTTTAGCATGTTCTTATATCCTACCAGGGAAAGGTGGTTTCTCAATATAAGCAGAAGGAACAACTGGATCAACATTATACAGTATAGTTTCTTCTTTAACTGGTACTGGTTCTTTAATTCCATCTTTAATAGGTGGGTGATATTTAACCCACTTCTCTTTAGTAAGTTCAACATGAGTAGCAAATGATTCACAAAATGAGGCTACTATATCAGAGTCAAGTCCATATTTAGTGCTAAACTTTTGAAAAGCATCGGTATCCATAAAAGATTTAACACAATCATACTTAAGCTTTATACCCGATTCTTTACCTTCGTCAAGTTCTTAATCTTCGGAGTTGCGTTTAATTCTTTACAAAAGATCCCACCGGAATTCAAAAGTCTTCTTCATAAAAGAACCAGTACATGAAGTATCGAGCATGGTTTGGGGAATGAATATAACATTGACTTAAGCCTCCCCCAAGCTAGAGCGATATTTTCTCCTTCACGAGGCCAAAAATTATATATATAATTCTAATCACGATGAACTAGATGCATAGGATAATTTTTTTGATGGAACTCCAATTTCAAACGATTCCAATTTCATGATCCAATATCATCGCATAGCCTATACCATGCCAATGATTTTCCCTTCAAAGATAAAGGGAAAATCTTTTTCATCACCTCATCCCTGCGTAAACCTGCAAGCTTAAACAATCCAAAAATTTGTTTCACAAGTATCAAGTGCATATCAGGATGTACAGTTCTATGTCCTGCATAAGGATTAGCTAGCAGTTGTTCTATCATACCGAAGGGATTTCATATTCAATATTTTCAGTAGGTGCAGTAGGTTGAGGGGTAACTAATTGTGGTTCCGGACAAGGTGAAGATACCCCGAACAAACCCCTCAAAGGATTGTTTCCCATAGTAACAAGTGACGATAAATTTCAGCACACTATATAAATGTTTCCTTACCGAATTCCACTTACCAAAGGCGCTTCACTCCTCCGCAACGGCGCCAGAAAATAGACTTGATGACCCACAATTATAGGGGATCAATTGTAGCTCTCTTTGATAAGTAAGAGTGTCGAACCCAACAAGGAGTAGAAGGAAATGACAAGTAGTTTTCAGTAAGATGATGTGTTCAAGTGCTGAAACTGTAAGCAGCGAGTAGTTTGATAGCAAGATAATTTGTAATGAGCAAGTAACGATAGCAGTAACAGAAGTACAGCAAGGTAGCCCAATCCTTTTGAGGCAAAGGACATGCCAAAACAGTCTCTTATGATAAGCAAAGTCTTCTTGAGGGTACACGGGAATTTCATCTAGTTACTTTTGTGATGTTGGTTTGATTTGTGTTCGCTACTTTGATAATTTGATATGTGGGTGGACCGGTGCTTAGGTGCTGTTCTTACTTGAACAAACCTCGTACTTATGATTAACCCTCCCGCAAGCATCCGCAACTATGAGAAAAGTATTAATAATAAATTCTAACCATAGCATTAAACTCTAGGATCCAATTGGTCCCTTACGGGATAGTGCAAAAACTGGGGTTTAAGTTTTTGTCACTCTCGCAACCCACCTTCTATTTACTACTCCACAATGCATTTCCTTAGGCCCAAATATGGTGAAGTGTCATGTAGTCGATGTTCACATGAAACCACTAAGGGAATCACAACATACATACTATCAAAATATCAAACACATATCAAATTCACATGATTACTTGCAACATGATTTCCCCCGTGACCTGAAGAACAAAAGTAACTACTCAGAAATGATAAACATGCTCAAGATCAGAGGGGTATTGAATAACATAATGGATCTGAACATATAATCTTCCACCAAATAAACCATATAGTAATCAACTACAAGATGTAATCAACATTACTAGTCACCCACGGGCACCAATCTATAGTTTTGATACAAAGATTGAATGCAAGAGCTGAACTAGGGTTTGAGAGGAGTTGGTGCTGTGAAGATGTTGATGAAGATGGCCCTCCCCAAGATGGAGAGTTGTTTGTGATGATGATGATGATTTCCCCCTCCGGGAGGGAAGTTCCCCCGACAGAATCGCTCCACCGGAGGGCAAAAGTGCTCCTGCCCAAGTTCCACCTCGAGATGGTAGCGCATCGTCCCGAATATCCTCCCCTGATTTTTTCTAGGTCAAAATGAGTTATATACCAGAAGATGGGCACCAGAGGTGGGCCGAGGAGGGCACAACCCACCAGTGCGCGCCTGGGATCCCTGGCGCGCCCAGGTGGGTTGTGCCCACCTTGTGGGCCCCCTCTGGTACTTATTTGCTCCAATATTCCTTAAATATTCCATAAAAGTTCTCCGTGAAGGCTCAACTTGTTTGGAGTTGTGCAGAATAGGTAGCCTGACGTAGCTTTGTCAGGTCCAAAATTCCAGCTACGAGAATTCTCCTTCTTGGTGTGTACCTTGCAAATTATGAGAGAAAAGGCATTAAAATTACTACAAAAAGCATTATTATGGATTAAAACATTATAAATAACAATAAGAAAACATGATGCAAAATGGACATATCACCTATATATTTACTTTGATGTTGAGTCATCATCCTCTTATAAAAAGCACCAGTTAGAGAGCACCACCGTCATTTGTATGCATTGTTATTAATTGATACCGAGTATGACTGTTACTGGATCTCTTTTGCCATGAATTACAATGTCTAGTCTGTCCTTGATCTTCAGGGGTGTTCTGCATTTATGTTTTACGGTCTCAGAAAGGGCTAGCGAGATACCCTCTTGTTATATCATATCATGATTGTTTTGAGAAAGTGTTGTCATCCGCGATTTATTATTATTACTCTCTAGTTGATTATGCCATTGATATGAGTAAACATGAGACCTAAATGTTATTGTGAATATGGTTAGTTCACAATCTTTGCTGAAAACTTGAATGTTGGCTTTACATATCTGCAACAACTAGATCAAACAGAGTTTGTAAAAGTTTTTCTTTGTCACTTTCAGTTTGTCAACTGAATTGCTTGAGGACAAGCGATGGGTTAAGCTTGGGGGAGTTGATACGTCTCCATCGTATCTACTTCTCCAAACTCTTTTGCCCTTGTTTTGGACTCTAATTTGCATGATTTGAATGGAACTAACCCGGACTGACGCTGTTTTTAGTGGAACTGCCATGGTGTTATGTTTGTGCAAAAATAAAAGTTCTCGGAATGACCTGAAACTTCACGGAGATAACTTTTGGCGTAAATTAAAAATATTGGCCAAAGAATCAACCGACGGGGACCCAAACCCTATCCACAAGGGTGGGGGCACGCCCTACCCCTGGGTGCGCCCCCTGTCTTGTGGGCCCCCTGGACCTCCATAGACCTCAACTCCAACTCCATATATTCACGTTCAGGGAGAAAAAATCATAGAGAAGGATTCATCGCATTTTACAAGGAGCCGCCGCCAAGCCCTGTTCTTCATCGGGAGGGAAGATCTGGAGTCCGTTCGGGGCTCCGAAGAGGGGAATCCATCGCCATCATCATCATCTACCATCCTCCATCACCAATTTCCTGATGCTCACCGCCGTGCATGAGTAATCCCATTGTAGGCTTGCTGGACGGTAATGGGTTGGGTGAGATTTACCATGTAATCGAGTTAGTTTTGTTAGGGTTTGATCCCTAGTATCCATTATGTTCTAAGATTGATGTTGCTATGACTTTGCTATGCTTAATGCTTGTCACTAGGGCACGAGTGCCATGATTTCAGATCTGGACCTATTATGTTTTCATGAATATATGTGTGTTCTTGATACTATCTTGCAAGTTATAGCCACCTACTACGTGTTATGATCCAGCAACCCTAGAGTGACAATAGTCGGGACACTTCCCGGTGATGACCGTAGTTTGAGGAGTTCATGTATTCACAAAGTGCTAATGCTTTGGTCCGGTACTCTATTAAAAGGAGGCCTTAATATCCCTTAATTTCCATTTGGACCCCGCTGCCACGGGAGGGTAGGACAAATGATGTCATGCAAGTTCTTTTCCATAAGCACGTATGACTATATTTGAAATGCATGCCTACATTATATTGATGAATTGGAGATAGTTCTGTGTCACCCTATGTTATAACTATTGCATGATGAATGCCATCCGACATAATTATCCATCATTGATCGATTGCCTACGAGCTCATTTCATATTAATCTTTGCTAAGTTACTTTTCAGTTGCCACTATTACGATTGCTACAAAATTGCTACTGTTACTTTTGCCACCGTTACCGCCACTTCCATATTACTTTGCTACTAAACACTTTGTTGCAGATATTAAGTCTTTTAGGTGTGGTTGAATTGACAACTCAGCTGCTAATACTTGAGAATATTCTTTGGCTCCCCTTGTGTCAAATCAATAAATTTGGGTTGAATACTCTACCCTCGAAAACTGTTGTGATCCCCTATACTTGTGGGTTATCACGGGGCAGAAGCAGTCCTCCCAAGTGTCCTTATCCATGACGCACCTAGATTGCGCATGTACGAAGAAAAGGAGGCCGAACTAGATCGGCAAGACGACCTGGACGCCCTAGAAGAGGAGAGAGACATAGCTCGGGCCCGCTTGATGTCTACTACGCAACCTTCTTCTTGTAGACGTTGTTGGGCCTCCAAGTGCAGAGGTTTGTAGGACAGTAGCAAATTTCCCTCAAGTGGATGACCTAAGGTTTATCAATCCGTGGGAGGCGTAGGATGAAGATGGTCTCTCTCAAACAACCCTGCAACCAAAGAGTCTCTTGTGTCCCCAACACACCCAATACAATGGTAAATTTATAGGTGCACTAGTTCGGCGAAGAGATGGTGATACAAGTGCAATATGGATGGTAGATATAGGTTTTTGTAATCTAAAAAATATGAAAATGGCAACGTAGCAAGTTGTAAACGTGAGCGATAACGGTATTGCAATGCTTCGAAACAAGGCCTAGAGTTCACACTTTCACTAGTGCAATTTCTCTCAACAATGATAACATAATTAGATCATAAAACAATCCCTCAACATGCAACAAAGAGTCACTCCAAAGTCACTAATGGCAGAGAACAAACGAAGAGATTATTGTTGGGTACGAAACCACCTCAAAGTTATTCTTTCCAATCAATCCATTGGGCTATTCCTATAAGTGTCACAAACAACCCTAGAGTTCGTAGTAAAATAACACCTTAAGACACACATCAACAAAAACCCTAATGTCACCTAGATACTCCAATGTCACCTCTAGTATTTGTGGGTTTGATTATACAATATGCATCACACAATCTCAGCTTCATCTATTCAAACCAACACAAAGAACTTCAAAGAGTGCCCCAAAGTTTCTACCGGAGAGTCAAGACAAAAACGTGTGCCAACCCCTATGCATAAGTTCACAAGGTCACGAAACCCGCAAGTTGATCACCAAAACATACATCAAGTGAATCAATAGAATACCCTGTTGTCACCACGGGTATCCCACGCAAGACATACATAAAGTATTCTCAAATCCTTAAAGACTCAATCCGATAAGATAACTTCAAAGGGAAAACTCAATCCATTACAAGAAGGTAGAGGGGGAGAAACATCATATGATCCAACTATAATAGAAAATCTCGCGGTATATCAAGATCGTGCCATATCAAGAACACGAGAGAGATCAAACACATAGCTACTGGTACATACCCTCAGCCCCGAGGGCGAACTACTCCCTCATCGTCATGGAGAGCGCTGGGATGATGAATATGTCCACCGGTGATGGTTCCCCCCTCCGGCAGGGTGCTGGGATAGGGTCTCGATTGGTTTTTGGTGGCTGCAGAGGCTTGCGGCGGCAGAACTCCCGATCTAGGTTATATTCTGTAGGTTTGGGGATTTATAAGAGAGGTTGGCATCTAGAACAAGTCAAGGGGGACAAGGAGAGTCCACGAGGCAGGGGGCACGCCCTCCACCCTCATGGGGCCCACGGGACTCCCCTCCGGTAACTCTTCGTTCCAGTATTTTTTATATTTTCCAGAAAAAATCTCCGTTGATTTTCAGCGCATTCCAAGAACTTTTATTTCTGCACAAAAAACAACACCACGGTA
Source organism: Triticum timopheevii (assembly GCA_963921465.1). Lineage (NCBI taxonomy): Eukaryota > Viridiplantae > Streptophyta > Magnoliopsida > Poales > Poaceae > Triticum > Triticum timopheevii. The sequence goes on along the minus strand of OY997262.1, from coordinate 250,465,978 downwards.
GTTCTGCTGAAAAAAGCGTCAGCCCGTGTTAGTTCTAACCAAATCATACCAAATCCATGTAAAAATATTATAAACATGGCATGAATACATCAAAAATTATAGATACGTTGGAGACGTATCAAGCATCCCCAAGCTTAATTCCTGCTCGTCCTCGATTAGGTAAATGATAAAAACTGAATTTTTTGATGTGGAATGCTACCTAACATATTTATCAATGTAATCTTCTTATTGTGGCAAGAATATTCAGATCCATAAGATTCAAAACAAAAGTTTAATATTGACATAAAAACAATAATACTTCAAGCGTACTAACAAGGCAATTATGTCTTCTCAAAATAACATGGCCAAAGAAAGCTTATCCTTACAAAATCATATAGTTTGGCTATGCTCCATCTTCATCACACAAAAATATTCAAATCATTTACAACCCCGGTTTCATCCAAGCAATTGTTTCATACTTTAGTATTCTCAAACTTTTTTTCAACTTTCACGCAATACATGAGTGTGATCCCTGGACATAGCACTATAGGTGGAACAGAATGGTGGTTGTGGAGAAGACAAAAAGAAGGAGATAGTCTCACATCAACTAGGCATATCAATGGGCTATGGAGATACCCATCAGTAGATATCAATGTGAGTGAGTAGGGATTTCCATGCAACGGATGCACTAGAGCTATAAGTGTATGAATGCTCAAAAAAGAAACTAAGTGGGTGTGCATCCAACTTGCTTGCTCATGAAGACCTAGGGCATTTGAGGAAGCCCATCGTTGGAATATACAAGCCAAGTTCTCTAATGAAAAATTCCCACTAGTATATGAAAGTGACAAAAGAGGAGACTCTCTATCATGAAATCGTGGTGCTACTTTGAAGCACAAGTGTGGTAAAAGGATAGTCGCATTGTCCCTTCTCTCTTTTTGTCTCCTTTTTTTGTTTTTTTGATTGGTTTCATTAGCCTCTTTTTCTGATTGCCTTCTTTGGCCTTTTTTTATTTCCTCACATGGGACAATGCTCTAATAATGATGATCATCACACTTCTATTTACTTACAACTCAAGAACTACAACTCGATACTTAGAACAAAAAATGACTCTATATGAATGCCTCCGGCGGTGTACCGGGCTGTGCAATGAATCAAGAGTGACATGTATGAAAGAATTATGAACGATGGCTTTGCCACAAACACGATGTCAATTAGATGATCATGTAAAGCAATATGGCAATAATGAAGCGTGTCATAATAAACGTAACGGTGGAAAGTTGAATGGCAGTATATCTCGGAATGGCTATGGAAATGCACTAGGTAGGTATGGTGGCTGTTTTGAGCAAGGTATATGGGGGGTGTATGGTACTGGCGAAAGTTGAGCGGCACAAGAGAGGATAGCAATGGTGGAAGGGTGAGAGTGCGTATAATCCATAGGCTAGCCCTAGTCATAAAGAACTCACATACTTATTGCAAAAATCTATAAGTCATTGAAACCAAGCACTACGCTCATGCTCCTAGGGGAAGGGTTGGTAGGAGCTAACCATCGCGCGATCCTGACCTCCACACAAAGGATGACAATCAAAGAAATACTTCATGCTCCAAGTTTGTTACACAACGGTTCACCATACGTTCATTCTACGGGACTCACAAACCTCAACACAAGTATTTGTCGGATTACGAGTTCCTCAAACCCTTGAATGGTTCGAACTCTGGTGCATGCGCAGATCTCAACCTACCCAGCCTGCCTACTCGCAATCCTCCAAAGCCTAGCGCGACAAGCTTGAAGAGACAAAGAGACACATTAGTTTATCCTGGTTCGGGCCACCTTGCGTTGTAATTCCGTACTCCAGCGTTTTGGTGGATTGCCTCGTGTCAGTGCCAAAATCGGCGGATCTCGGGTAGGGGGTCCCGAACTGTGCATCTAAGGCTAATGGTAACAGGAGGCAGGGGACACGATGTTTTACCCAGGTTCGGGCCCTCTCAATGGAGGTAATGCCCTACTTCCTGCTTGATTGATCTTGATGATATGAGCATTGCAAGAGTTAATCTACCACGAGACCGTAGAGGCTAAACCCTAGAAGCTAGCCTATGATTCTGATTGTTGTTGTCCTACAGACTAAACCCTCCGGTTTATATAGACACTGGAGGGGGCTAGGGTTACACAGAGTCGGTTAAAGAGAAGGAAATCTACATATCCGAATTGCCAAGCTTGCCTTCCACACAAAGGAGAGTCCTATCCGGACACGTGACGAAGTCTTCAATCTTGTATCTTCATAGTCCAATAGTCCGGCCAAAGTATATAGTATGGCTGCCCGAGGACCCCTTAGTCCAGGACTCCCTCGGTAGCCCCTGAACCATGCTTCAATGATGGTGAGTCCGACGCGCAGATTGTCTTCGGCATTGCAAGGCGGGTTCCTTCTCCTAGTACTTCATAAAAATTTTGAACACAAGGATCGTGTCCGGCTCTGCAAAACAAATTCCACATACCACCGTAGAGAGCACAATTTTCCACAAATCTAATCTGCTGACAGCCTTTTATGACATCACGCCATGGTCCGGTCATTATTCCAACCGTTTTTCACAACCAGCCACTACACGTGATGCGAGGCGGTTCTGTTGGCACATCTTGTCGGAGCAGAGATCATGTCCCCCTTATCACGGGATTCTCATCAATTCCGGTGTGGGTAACCCAACCGTGTTTGTTTAATATGACTCCTCGATTTTAGGCAAGTCCCAAACGGTCACACGGGGGACGCTTGATATTCGTCCTCTTTATAAAGGGGGTCAAGGCCTGTCCTTTTCCTCCCACGCTTGATCCTTGCCCTCCAAAACCTCGAGTTCCAACACCCAAGGCTTATGCTAAGCATTTCAGACCTTCAGCCATGTCTGGATCCAGCCTTCAAGGCCGGTGGATGGCCTCCTTCGTCACAGAGGAGGACGTCAAGGAGCTTAGGGAGGCCAGGTATCTCACCGCCGAGATTCCACATAGGCTACCTGCCCAAGGGCAGGTCGTCCCCACTACCGAACCCAACGAGAGTGTTGTTTTTATTTCCCACTTCCTCCAAGGACTAGGTTATCCCTTCGTAAGAGGGCTCATTTTCTACTACGGACTAGATTTCCACGATCTAGCTCCGGATTCCGTCCTTCACATCTTCTCGTTTATCGTCGTGTGTGAAGCCTTCCTCCGCATTGATACGTCTCCAACATATCTATAATTTTTGATTGTTCCATGCTATTATATTACCCCTTTTGGATGTTTATGGGCTTTATTTTACGCATTTATATCATTTTTGGGACTAACCTACTAACCTGAGGCCTAGCCCGTATTGCTGTTATTTTTGCCTATTTCAGTATTTCGAAGAAAAGGAAAATCAAATGGAGTCCAAACGGAATGAAACCTTCGGGAGCGTGATTTTTGGAATGAACGTTGAAAGGATCGATATAGTTGACTAGAGGGGAGGGTGAATAGGCAACTAACAATTTTTAGCTTTTCTTTACCAAATTCAACTTTGCATCAAAGTAGGTTGTCTAGATATGCAACTAGGTGAGCAACCTATATGATGCAACAACAACAAGCACACAAGCAAGCAAGGGATATAACACAAGTAAGCTAGCAAAAGTAAAGGCGCGAGATAACCAAGAGTGGAGCCGGTGGAGACGAGGATGTGTTACCGAAGTTCCTTCCTTTTGAGGGGAAGTACGTCTCCGTTAGAGCGGTGTGGAGGCACAATGCTCCCCAAGAAGCCACTAGGGCCACCGTATTCTCCTCACGCCCTCACACAATGCGAGATGCCGTGATTCCACTAGTGGTGCCCTTGAAGGCGGTGACCGAACCTTTACAAACAAGGTTGGGGCAATCTCCACAACTTAATTGGAGGCTCCCAACGACACCACGAAGCTTCACCACAATGGACTATTGCTCCGAGGTGACCTAACCGTCTAGGGTGCTCAAACACCCAAGAGTAACAAGATCCGCTAGGGATTAGTTGGGGAATCAAATTTCTCTTAGTGGAAGTGTAGATCGGGGCCTTCTCAACCAATCCCGAGCAAATCAACAAGTTTGATTGGCTAGGGAGAGAGATCGGGCGAAACTGGAGCTTGGAGCAACAATGGAGCTTAGGGATGGAAGAGGTAAGTCTTCTTGGACAAGAAGACCCCCTTATATAGTAGGGGAACAAATCCAACCGTTACCCACCACTCAGCCCGCGACCCGTGGTACTACCGCGCCACAGGAGCGGTACTACCGCATGGGCCTGCGGTACTACTATGGTGGACCGTGGTACTAAAGTGGGCGCGGCAGAGCCTGGACCTGAATAGATGAGCACAGACAGGGCGCGGTAGTACCGCAGGCGCGGTACTACCGCGACCCTGTGCGGTACTACCGCAAGGCAGCCACAGTCCAGGCACGGTAGGCACAGATGTAAAAAAATTACATCCGTGTCTACCTCCGCTGAGATTTTATCGATGCTTAAATCCGACATGGTACTACCGCGACCAGGGGTGTGGTACTACCATGAAGGGTGTGGATGTAAAAAATTACATCCGCCCCTACCTCCGCTCCTGCTGCTGCACTTGGCCGGGCGACACGGTACTACCGCGCAGCAGCACGGTACTACCGCGTAGGGCGCGGATGTAAAAAATTACATCCGCCCCTACTACGGCTTGAGCAGCGGCGCCAGGCCAGACCTCAGGGTACTACCGCTTAGCAGGAGCGGTACTACCGTGGAAGCCCGCGGTACTACCATGCCAGAGCCTGGTACTACCGCTGGCTTCTGCGGTAGTACCGCTTAGAGGAGCCGTACTACCGCCAGCCTGAGAAGAGAAACTCGGAGTCCTTCATTTCGCAGAGACAAGGTGAGACGGAGGAGAACTCCAAAGAGCCAAAGGAAAGGAGGTGCAAAGGGGACGTGTACGTGAGATTCCACCCAAACCTTTCTAAAGCGGACCCCCTCTTAATAGTACGACTTTCCTATGACTCAACTCCACCGAAAAGAACCGTAGAGAAACGCCGTCTTCAATAATCTTCGAGGGGCACAAATCATCTTGTGTTTAGTCATGATATATCTGAAAAGCTCAGTACACACGATTAGTCCGCAAAAGCAGTCATCAATCACCAAAACTACTAAGGGACAAGGATGCCCTTACAATCTCCCCCTTTTGGTGGATTGATGACAATACGGGATTTGCACAAAGGGAAAGAATATAGCACAAGCAAACCCCACATCTCTAGAATATAGACGAGCCCCCCCTATATTCGTGCTAGAGAGTAAGGTGCTTTGGACTGCACGGCACGAATACTAGGATCACCACTCCCCCTATATTTTAGAGACAAAGCATATCTTGCAAAGATAAGGCCGACACTAAACAAGATAGTAAATATGAGCATAACATGAATAGCACGATATAGCATAATCTCAATACGGTAATAAGGTATGATAGAGTGCATATGTCTTACACCATATGATAAACTTAGTCTCACGAGCACAACCAAACCAAACCAAACAAGTTCAACAGACGGAAAGCAAAGCAAACGGAAGCAAACGGCGAAGCACACGCACACACGACACGCAAATCCTACACTCTCTCCCCCTTTGGCATCGAGACATCAAAAAGGCAGAGAGGGCACCTACAACAAGGGTGGTAGCTCAGGCGGAAAAAGACTCCTCGTCGTCAGACTCCACAGCAGGAATGTACTCCTCCTCAGAATCGGTCCACTTGTAGCCCTGCTTAGCCATCCAGGCAGCCTCGGGGGCGATGTGCCTCTTAGAGCCGCTGGCCACATCCTCGCCGCACGCCATCAAAATCCTGTTGTCGCGATGACGGCCCTCCTTTTGAGCAACATGAGCCTTGTACTGACTCTGGACCTGCATGCAGAAAGGCCTCTTCATCTTGATCTTCAGCTTCTTCGCCCAAGAGGGCTCGGCAGAGGGAGTAGTGAAAGCAGAACGGTCCTCAACAGCTTCTTCCTCCTCAATCTCCTCCTCATCCATAGCCCTCCTAGCATCCTCAGCAGTGGTGGTGTTAGCCCAATGTGGCTTGATGCAGAGCCTGATGGGCTCATGACGAATCCACCCTGGAGCTTCAAACTCATCATTGGGAAAATGCTTCTCCCAAGTCTTGGAGATCAAGTGAAACAGGTAAGGCCCATAGATTGGGACCTTACGGTTGAACACGGTGAACTAAAGCTCACACCACATGATATGTGAGACATCAAGTGGCTGAGTCTGAGCCCGACGGGCCTCCTCACAAAGGAGCATCATGTCAACGAGGTAAGCATGCACCTGGCCCATGTCACCAATGCATGGGAAGAGGGTGTTCCGGAAGAGCCAATGCATGATGTCAAGGAAGGGATTAAGCACCCACACTTGCTTCTTGTTCGGAAGAGTCTTCTGAACAAGGAATAGCATGAGCTTGTTGTTGTTGGCAGAATTAGAGTTGGCGTGAGGGCGAACTCCAACTGGCGTGTTGAGCCCTTCATGTGGAACGTTAAGCAAATCCATGAAATCCTTCCATGTAGCAGACAACCGGCGACCATTGGTCATCCAAGTCATGGTCCTTGCTTCATCGATGCCGAAGTAGACCGAAGCAAAGAACTGTGCTATGATCTCTGGATCAAAATCCTTGTGCAAGGTGAGCGAGTGCTCAATGCCGAACTGCTCCACTAGATCCAAGGCCTCTCCAAAGTACCCATGGTGCTTGTCCTGCCTCATATGATGCATGTCAATGTAGTGAACTTCCATGTAGAGGTTCTGCTTGGCCTTGATCACATCCAGATAGATCAGATTCTGCTGCTTGGTCCAAAAGAGATCATTGCCTCGCAAGTTAGCCCGGGGATTCACATAGGGATTGAGATTCCTTCGAATGACAAACTCGGCCTGGGGAATCTCATCCATGCCCATGACGGACTCCTTCTACTTGTTGGTGGAGTGCTTGGTCCTTCGTTGGGAAGCAGAGGACCCCTCTGGAGCTTCATCTTGGTTGCGCAGCCGCTTTGTCCCTGTGTCACGGCTGGGATTCGAGCGACGAGCAAGAGAACCGGAGCCACCACCTAGACACAAAACACAAGAACACGCACGGGAAACAAGACAGATCAACGCAAAAGACAAAGAACAGAGATGAAGGAAACAAATAAGCATGAGAACTGGATAGAAAAAGAGTGCTGGATGGATCTACGGTAGTACCGGGCCGGAGCACGGATGTAAAAAATTACATCCGCTCCAGCCGCGGTAGTGCCATGTCAGGGTGGCACGGTAGTACCGCGCCTAGGGCGGAAGTAATTTTTTACTTCCGGGCGCCAAGCGGTAGTACCGCACTAAGGTACGGAAGTACCACGTGGCGCCAGACACAGGCGAGGCCGCGGTAGTACCGCTCCAGGAGGAGCGGTAGTACCGCACGGATTGAAAACCGTGATAGAGAGTTACGAATCTGGATCTAGAACCTCGCACGACGACATCGGTACTACCGTTGATCAACCGGAACTATTTTGACTATCCAAAAAGCATGCTTACTACACTACCATGCTCCTACGAATCCCTCTTGCACAGATTTAGCCAAAAACCTCAAGAACACCACAAGCATCTCCCCAAGACCTAAAAACACACGGAAGTACAAAAAAGGAGAGGAACTTGGGGAAAAACCTTGGTCCATGGCAAGAGGGAGAGGTGGGGAACGATCCCACCGGTTGGAATCCGAGGAGAGCGGCCGGAGACGGAGATCCGGCGAAGGCCTCTGGCGCTGTTATTGGGCAGGAGAGAGAGAGACGAGATGGGGAAAAGAGATGAATGGGTATGGGGGAGTTATAACTCCCCCTTCCCACTCTTAACCCCCACCTGCTCGCGTGGGCGCAGAAGTATCGCGGGTCATCGCGGTAGTACCGACCGGGCGGAAGTACCGCGCGCTGGGCGGTAGTACCGCTCTTCCAACGGCTGTAAAAAATTACTGCCGCGATGGTAGCGGTAGTACCGTGCCCTTGGGAGGCAACTTAGCAAATTCAAAGCTACCAACTCCCGCGGTAGTACCGTTGCCTGCCACCGTAACCCAAGAAAATGCAAGTTTCACTCAAGAGCAAAGAAAACACAAAACAACGAAGACCAACCACGAGACACAACCTCTCCAAGGAGAGGGCGGTCGCTGGAGCCACCTATGTTTTTGTCAATTGGTATGGCACCGCGAAGAATTATCCTTGGGCCCATGACCAAAACTCGTCTTTGAAACACAAGTACCATCAAAGATGGCTAATGTGAAAGAGTTGATCAATTTATGCATAATGGGGGGAGGGAGAGTTCATTGAGAGAAGAACAGTCCCCCTATGTCCATGCCTACACCTAAACTAGACAATAAGTTGAGTGTGGTTGGAGGTGCAAGGGTTCAAGTCACATTGCTCGAATCAATGATATTTAGCTCAGGCCTTAACTCGCAAAATCTTTCTTCATCCAAGGGCTTTGTGAAAATATCTGCAAGGTTATCATGAGTGTTGACATACTTGAGCTCGATCTCCCCTCGCCTAATGTGATCCCGGATGAAGTGATACCGAATCTCAATATGCTTCGTCTTGAAATGTTGCACTGGGTTGAGAGAAATCTTGATGGCACTTTCATTATCACACCAAAGAGGAACTTTGTCACAAATGACACCGTACTCCTTTAAAGTTTGCCTCATCCATAAGTGTTGTGCACAACAACTACCGGCCGCCACATATTCTGCTTTGGTGGACGAGAGAGACACACAACTTTGCTTCTTGGAATACCAACTCACCAAAGAGCAACCAAGAAATTGGCACCCTCCAGAAGTGGACTTCCTATCCACTTTGTCTCCTGCCCAATCGGAATCTTTATATCCTTCAAGCTTGATGTTTTCTCCTCTTGGGTACCGTAAGCCAAAGTTTAGGGTATGAGACAAATATCGAAAGATTCGCTTGACCGCCACATAGTGGCTTTCCTTCGGTGCGGCTTGAAACCGTGCACATATTCCCACACTCAACATGATATCCGGTCTAGATGCACAAAGGTAAAGCAAGGAGCCAATCATGGAGCGATATACCTTTTGATCCACCGCTTTACCATTGGGATCAATGTCAAGTTGGCACTTGGTAGGCATTGGAGTAGAAGCCAGCTTGACATCACTTAGCTTGAATCTTTTTAGCATGTCTTGAGTGTATTTGGCTTGGTTGACGAAGGTACCTTCTCTTCTTTGTTTGATATCAAAACCAAGGAAGAAGTTCAACTCTCCCATCGAAGACATCTTGAATTTAGAGGTCATGAGAGCGGTAAATTCCTCATTGAAAGCTTTATTAGGGGAACCAAAGATAATATCATCAACATATAGTTGGCATACAAACAACTCCCCTTTGACCTTCTTAGTAAAAAGAGTGGAATCGATTTGCCCAACCTCAAATCCACGATCTTGTAACAACTCGGTAAGGTGGTCATACCACGCACATGGGGCTTGTTTAAGGCCATAGAGTGCCTTACCGAGTTGATACACATGATCCGGGAAGTAGGGATCCTCGAACCGGGGGGGTTGCTTGACATAAACCAACTCATTAATATGACCATTAAGAAAAGCACTTTTCACACCCATTTGTTGTAACTTAAAGTTGTGATGGGAAGCATAAGCAATCAACAAACGAATGGATTCAAGGCGAGCAACGAGAGCAAAGGTTTCACCGTAGTCGATACCCTCGACTTGGGAGTAGCCTTGTGCTACCAATCTTGCCTTGCTGCGAGTGATGTTGCCATGAGCATCTTGCTTGTTCTTGAATATCCACTTGGTTCCAATGACGTTGTGGTTCCCCGACGGCCTTGGTACCAATCTCCACACCTTGTTGTACTCGAAGTTGTTGAGTTCTTCATGCATGGCATTGAGCCAATCCGGATCTTCGAGCGCCTCATAGACCTTTTGGGGTTCAACACAAGACACAAACGAGTGATGTTCACAATAGTTTGCTAATTTTCTACGAGTGCTTACCCCCTTTCTTAGGCTTCCAACCACATTCTCCATGAGATAACCTTTCGTGGTAAGCTTGGAAGCAATCTTCACGGCACGACGCTCTAATTCCTCCTCGGATGTGGATGGAGGAGGGTTAACTTGATTATCTTGAGTGCCCTCTTGAGCTTGTTCTTGATCTTGAACTTGCTCAAGGGGGAGAACTTGACCTTGGGCAAGATTTGGTGGTTCACCACCATCTTGAGATTGATCTTGTCCTTGGTCTTGTTCACGAGGTTGAGGGCCTTCACTTTATTCTTCGGAAGCGTGTGGGTCTTGAGGAGGTGATGGCTCCACTTGAGTGGAGCATTGTCCTTCGTCCACAAGGGGTTCCTCAATGGGTAGAATATGACCAATAACCATTCTTCTTATGGCTTGGGGAGGAATTTCATCACCTACATCACAAGTACCACTTGCTCCACTTGGGAGCCATTATTTTCGTCAAACTCCACGTTACACATCTCCTCAATGAGTCCGGTGGACTTGTTGAGGACACGGTAAGCATGAGAGTTTGTAGCATAACCAACAAATATGCCCTCATAAGCTCAAGCCTCAAATTTAGACAAACGAATACCTTTCTTGAGAATGAAACACTTACACCCCAAACACCCAGAAGTACTTGAGATTGGGCTTGTTACCGGTGAGTATTTCATAAGGAGTCTTGTTCAAGCCTTTGCGGAGATAGAGCCGATTGGATGCATGACAAGCTGTGTTGATGGCTTCAGCCCAAAAGTTGTATGGAGACTTGAACTCCGCCATCATGGTCCTTGTCGCATCCATCAACGTCCGGTTCTTCCTCTCCGCGACACCATTTTGTTGAGGGGTAGATGGTGCAGCATATTGATGCTTGATCCCCTCATCACTAAGAAACTCATCCAAGGTGTAGTTCTTGAACTCGGTGTCGTTGTCACTTCTTATTGTCAAGATCTTTGCATCATGTTGACATTGAGCTTCATTTGCAAAATCGATGATGGTTTGTTGAGTCTCACTCTTCGTCTTGAAGAAAAATACCCCAAGTGTACCTTGAATAATCATCCACAATCACCAAGCAATACTTTCAACCTCCAAGACTATCAAAGGATGGAGGCCCAAAAAGATCCATGTGAAGGAGCTCGAAGGGTCTCTTCGAGTAGATGATAGTCGTGGGAGGGTGAGCCTTTTCATGAAGCTTCCCTTCGATACAAGCACTGCAAGCATGATCTTTGGCAAAACTAACATTTGTTAGTCCACGGACATGGTCCCCCTTGAGGAGACTTTGTAAAGATCCCATATTGGCGTGGCTAAATGGCGATGCCAAAGCCGTCCCACATCAACTTTAGCCATTAGGCATGTCGCGGTCTTAGTGGGTTGCTCCGAAAAGTTAATCACATAAAGACCGTTCTCGACATGTCCAACAAAGGCTACTTTAAGAGGCTTGCTCCACAAGAGAGCCACGATATCAGTATCAAAGAAAGTGGCAAAGCCCATGAGTGCAAGTGGACAAACGGAAAGAAGATTGAATGCAAGGGACTCAACAAGCATGACTTTCTCGATCGTTAGATCATGAGAAATGACAACCTTGCTAAGACCCAATACCTTAGAAGATGAGGCATCACCCCACTCGACATTGGTGGGCATAGAAGGAATCTTGTGCACGTCCACCACCAAGTCCTTGCTTCTGACCATATGATTTGTTGCTCCACTATCGAGCAACCATGATCCCCCACCGGAAGCAAACACCTACAAGAGATCAATGCTTGGTTTTAGGTACCCATTTAGTAATGGGTCCTTTGATGTTAGTAACAAGGGTCTTAGGAACCCAAATAGACCATTCAATGTACTCATAAGGAGAACCAACAAATTTAGCATAAACATGCCCATCACTAGCACGGCACAACACATAAGAAGGGTTAAAGTCGCCGGCTTTGTTGGAGGAGGTGGTTTTGCCCTTTTTGACATCAACACCCTTCACATTTTTCTTCCTCTCCTTAGGAGCACGCTCTCCCTCTTTCACGAAGGTTTGCTTGAGAGGAGGAGGTCATTTGGTCTTGTCGTTCTTCTTCTTGTTCTTGGACTTGGGTGCGAACCCAATTCCCTCCTTGGACAAAACTTCCTTTTGATTGCTCAAAAGGTCATTGAGGTTCTTCTCACCTTGAATACATGTCACAAGGCCTTTCTCAAGTTGATCCTTCAACTTGGCATTCTCCTCAACAAGATGCACATGCTCACAACACAGGTTAGTGGCATATGCATTATCAATTAATACCATATGAGGAAAGGTGGCCTTTTCCTTGGTTAGCTTAACTTGGAGTTGAGCATGAGACTCCCTGAGGTTACACTACAGGAATCAGCTACTTTGCCATCTGCCACGGCGGACGGCAAAGGCATGGATGGCTGACGGCAAAGACCTTTGCCATCAGCCGCGGACGGCAAAAGGGGACGGCAAAGTAGGGACGGCTAAGAGCTACGTTGCCATCTGCTTCGGGCAGCTGACGGCAAAGGGGCCTTTGCCATCAGCAGCGGACGGCAAAGAAGGCGGACGACAATAAATGCGTTGTTACTCTGTTAGGTGGTTAACGGCAGGCCTTTGCCGTCCCTTGCGGACGGCAAAGCCTTTGCCGTCAGCCACTGTAGGCAAAATGACCAAATTGGTCAGCCTCCTAGGGAGCACAGTTGCCTGCCCAGTGGCCTCTTTGCCGTCCGCTGCTGATGGCAAAGATCCCTTTGCCGTCGGTGGCAGACGGCAAAGAGCCTGCATATTGTCTCTTTTTTTCTGTTTTTTTAATCCAACAATTTTCACACCAAATATATATGACAGCAAATATATATCACATATCCAGCACATAAGTTTCATATCACATATCCAGCACATAAGTTTCATATCACATCAGTTTCATCCATACACATTGTTCATACATAAGCAAGTTCCATCCATACACATTGTTCATACATAAGGAAGTTTCATCATAGCAAGCTAGATACAATGCAAAGTTTCATCAAAGGAAAAGCAAGCACTCCATCATAGCAAGCTAGCTTCCATGAAGTGAATGAAATCTGCAAAATGGTAAATAAGAAAGTTAGAAATAGGTGACTAGAACAAGAAGAAGACTAGAACAAGAAGTATATGTCATTTATGAGCTAACTTAGGTGAAATAGATCATATATGAGCTAACAAAGTTGAAATGGGTTGTTTATGAGCTAACTTAGTTGAAATGGATCATTTATGAGCTAACTTAGTTGAAATGGGTCGTTTATGAGCTAACTAAGGTGAAGGGCATCGTTTTTGAGCTAAGTAAGGTGAAATGGATCGTTTTTGAGCTAACTTAGGTGAAATGGATCATTTATGAGCTTTTATGAGCTAACTTAGTTGAAATGGGTCGTTTATGACCTAACTAAGGTGAAATGCCACGTTTTTGAGCTAACTAAGGTGAAATGGATCGTTTTTGAGCTAACTTAGGTGAAATGGATCATTTATGAGCTTTTATGAGCTAACTTAGTTGAAATGGGTCGTTTATGACCTAACTAAGGTGAAATGCCACGTTTTTGAGCTAACTAAGGTGAAATGGATCGTTTTTTAGCTAACTTAGGTGAAATGGATCATTTAAGAGCTAATTTAGGTGAAATGGATCGTTTTTAGCTAACTTAGGTGAAATTAATCGTTTAGGAGCAAATCTAGGTGAAATGGGTCATTTTGGAGCTAACCTAGGTGAAATGGGTCATTTTGGAGCTAACCTAGGTGAAATGGGTCATTTTGGAGCTAACCTAGGTGAAATGGGTCATTTTAAAGCTAACGTAGGTAAAATGGATCATTTCGGAGCTAATCTACGTAAAATGGGTCATTTTAGAGCTAACTTGAATAAATTGGATCACTTGTAAGCTAACTAAGGTAAAATGAGTCATTTTAGAGCTAACTTAGGTAAAATGGATCGTTTATGAGCTAGCTAAGCTAATTATGCAATTTTTGACATAAGTAACCTAAGTACATATCGTTTTAGAGCTAACTTAGGTAGAATGGATGGTTTATGAGGTCAGTAAGCATATTAAGTCATTTTGGAGGAAAAGAAGCTAACTCTAGGTCATTATGGTAAGCATATTGGAGAAATAAAGCTAAGTCTAGGTCTTTATGCATTTGTTAAGCAAAACACTAGAGAAACTTACCGTGATCAGGGAGGTGTACGAGCGGGCTGGCTCGCGCCGGTAGCTGGAGAAGGATCGTGCGATGCGTTTCTAGAGTTAAGCTGCACCAAAGATCATTTCCAATGTCTCATTAGCATTATGACACTCAAATGTTAAGACTAGCAAAGAATGCCCGTTCTAATTAAACTCACCGTGCTCCCAAGAGCAATCACTGGCATCGACGGAGCGGTCTGACCGGACTTCTCGTACACAGACTGCACATTTGGTTTTCACAACAGAGTCATACTAGTTAGTAATGAGACTCAAATGTTAAGACTAGCAAGTAATCTGCAGAAGAAACTTACCACAAGGAGCTCGTACATGGCCCTTGCCTACATGTCATTCTGTGCCCTCTCCTCCTCCAACATCTTTGTCGTCCTCTCCTCCAACTCCCGCTTCCTCTCCGCCACCTCCGCCAGAAGTTTCTCCGTTCTATCTCTCTCACTCTGTATAGCAGCCTACAACACCACTCACATGACCATTTGTAATCATTGATGGAAGCGCACACAATGTAATGGAGAAAGATAGCTGAGTACTTATAATTAACTAACCTTGAAGGCGAGTTGGACTGGCCATTCACGAGGCCTTATCTCATGAGCGGAGCTCGACTGGCGCGCCTTGATCTTCGGGAGAGTGCTAGGACAACGGATAAGTCCAACTCCCATGGCTATGGAGCCATGGGACCTCCCGCCACCATATATCATCAGCAGCTCTGTATCAATGGGACCCTGGCTCGGGTTAAAGTCCTCCCCTTTCCTCACCTTCCCCTGATCTCTATATTGCACAAGCTTTTCATGGGCGGAGATGTTGGTGAAGTTCTTTGGATCGTCGAGGTCAGACGCAGAGAATGCCCTGAGTTTCTTGTAAGAGCCAGTGTGGGCCATGGCATACAGGTCGTACACCTCTGGCACCTTATCCGCCTTATTGTAGCGTGCCTGAAAGAGAGAAACAAAGTAAATTAGTAATTAAAGGGGTAAAGCTAGCATGATGAATGAATTGCATGAATCATGAAGCAAACCACATACCCAGTTCCGCGCGTGCTGAAATAAGTTGGAGCTGCCTTGGTGGTGTGGCACACCTTCCATTTGGGCACGTTTGTCCTTGGCCTCGTTGTGGGTGGCCCACCATTGTTTTGAGCACCACGCATTGACCAACACCTCCCAACAATCCATCTGATCCACACACCATCTCGGAGGGGCCTAAGTTAGCAAATAGAAACTTGAGCGCCACGGCTATGAATTACTAAATGAAGGAAGTAAGTACAAGGCCTTAAGAATTACCTTCATGTACTGCTCCTTACTCAAGAACTTATCACGGCACTCCTTCTTGGGCTTCTTGATACCACGCCCGGCGTAGTAGTCTCGAACAGCCTGCACCCGAACCTCATGCCGTGAGTTCTGAAGTAGGCACTTGCACTCCTTGTCGATAACATCTGCCGCCTCCTCCTCATATCCCTCCTCACACCTGTAGAATGTCTGTAATCAAATGAGACAATATTGATTAGTACAATTAATAACTAGCTAGTTCAAGATTTTTAATTGTGTAAAGGAGAAATTACCCAGAACTTTCTGATCACCACGTCTGCCCTCGTCTTGCACAAGACACCGTCGATAATCTCACCCGGCGGGGCCGGGGCAGCCAAGTAGTGCTCCCAACTCAATCCAACCTCTGGAAGCCGACCCTCACCAGGCAACGTGACAAACCCCGGGAAGTTTTCCTGAATCAGAACTCCAAGGACGGAGTTGGGCCGGCGAACACTTTCATGGTGGTCCCAACCCCTGCAGCATGACAAGGCCAACGCATTAGTTATTTGAAGAAACGTGAATGCAGAAGGTACAAAAAGATGGGAGCCGTGTAGCACCAGGCTGGTAGACGTTGCCCCCCCTCCTCAATATCAGTCGGCTCCCCGTCATCATCAGCATGGCCACTCGGCTCCCCGCCATCATCAGCATGGCCACTCGGCTCCTCGGGCTGACCCGACCAGGTACCCCATCGAGACGTGTGCTCCTCCGGGGTCTCGTGGGCTGAAGGCCCGTCGACCCGAGGCTCGTGGGCCGAAGACCCGTGGACCGGAGGCTCGTGGACCAGAGTCCGTGTAGCCTCCTCCTCGGACGAGTCCACCCTAGCAGTCATGTGCTCGGGTGAAACAGCTGGGGGTGGCGGCGAGGAAGGCGCCGTAAGAGTCACCCTACCTCCTCTCCCACGACCACGTGCGCCACCTCCTCTCTTCTTCTTACCTCGTCCCCTGCTGGGCACCGCAGTCGACGAAAAAGGTCCCGGTGGTGTCGACATACTGTCCAGCAACGCTCGGTGGAGAGGTGTGTGTGCAATGGAAGACCTCGCAACACGCGCCGACGAAGAAGGGGCCTCGGTGCGCTCCCGACCAGCGCCCACCATCTTTCAACACCTGCCATGACAAAGAATAAATGAAATTAGTACAACATAAAAAAAAGTACTGACATGAATAATAATATGTATATCACTTAAGTGTATCATCATCAAGTGGAGCAAAGCATATGCGTCGGATCGGGTGCTGTTTCGCGGTCGGGAGTTTGGGGTGTTGTGTCGGTATCAGGGTGCCGTGTCGGGGTCGGGGTGCTGTTTCGGGGTCGGGGGGTCGGGTCGGGGTGTCAGGTCGGGGTGCCGGGTCGGGTCGGGGTGCCGTGTCGGTGTCGCGGTCGGGGTGTCGATCGGGTCAGGCTCGGGGTCGCGGTGTCGGGGTCGGGGTCGGGGTGTCGGGGTCGGGGTCGGGGTCTCGGAGTCGGGGTGTCGTGTCGGGGTGCCGGGTCGGGGTCTGGGTGCCGTGTCGGGTCGGGTTTTTTTCCTCTTTTTTCATTTTCTTCTTCTTCCTCTTCTTCCTTTTCTTCCTTTTCTTCCTTTCTTCCTTCTTCTTCTTCTTCTTCTTCTTCTTCTTCTTCTTCTTCTTCTTCTTCTTCTTCTTCTTCCTCCTCCTCCTTTCCTTTTTCCTCTTCTTCTCCTCCTCTCCTCTTTTTTCTTCTTCTTCTTCCTCTTCTTCTTTTTTCTTCTCCTCCTCCTCTTCTTCTTCTCCTCCTCTCCTCTTTTTTCTTCTTCTTCTTTTTTCTTCTCCTCCTCCTCTTCTTCTTCTTCCTTTCCTTTTTCCTCTTCTTCTTCTCCTCCTCTCCTCTTTTTTCTTCTTCTTCTTTTTTCTTCTCCTCCTCCTCTTCTTCTTCTTCCTTTCCTTTTTCCTCTTCTTCTTCTCCTCCTCTCCTATTTTCTCTTCTTCTTCCTCTTCTTCTTTTTTCTTCTCCTCCTCCTCTTCTTCTTCTTCCTTTCCTTTTTCCTCTTCTTCTTCTCCTCCTCTCCTCTTTTTTCTTCTTCTCCTTTCCTAAAACTAAAACTAAAACTAAATCTAAAACTAAAACTAAAACTAAAACTAAATCTATACTAAACATAAACCTAAAACTAAAAAAACAGAAAAAAAGGAAAAAACTAAATCTAAACCTAGAACTAAACTAAACATAAACCTAAAACTAAAAAATAGAAAAAAAGAGGAGGTAGAGCTCACCTGGGGCAGGGCCGGTGGAGGAGGTGGCCGGTGGAGGAGGGGGCCGGGGCGGCCTGGGGCGGCGGCGCCGGGCGGCAGTGGCTACGGGGCCGGGGCCGGGGCGGTGTGGCGCGCGGGGCCGGGGCGCGGCGGCGCCGAGACGGCGGAGCGGCGGGGGCGACGGGGCTGGGGGACGATGGGGCGCCGGGTGGTTGGGTGCGGGGGGGGGGGGGGGGGGGGGCGGAGCCGGGGCGGGGGGAGGGGGGGGGGGGGCGGGGTGGCTGGGGCGTGGTGGCGGTGGGGCAGCGGGGTGGTGGGGCGACGGGGCGGCGGCGGAGAGTGGTAGGGCGACGGGGCGGCGGAGAGTGGTGGGGGCGGCGGCGCGCGTGGGAGAGAAACAGAGAGAGAGGGGCAGGGTGGGGCGCGGCCGCCGTTAGGTAAGTTAAATCTTTGCCGTCTGCCCCCCTTTGCCGTCCGCTTTTTTTCCCTTTGTCGTCCGCTAGCGGACAGCAATGAGGGGGGCCGTTATGTTTTTTTTAAGCAGCTCGTCAGTGGGCCCCCCTCCCTCTTTGTCGTCCGCTAGCCGACGGCAAAGCTTCTTTGCCGTCCGCTAGCGGACGGCAAAGAACAAGCTGATGGAAAATATGATCTTTGCCATCAGCCTGTTCTTTGCCATCTGTTTTTTGGAAACGGACAGCAAAGACCTCCTTTGCCATCCGCTAGCGGACGGCAAAGAGAGGGCTGATGGCAAATCCTCTAATTCCAGTAGTGTTAGTGTGAGCACCCTTCAAGACCTTGTGGGCCTTGTTAAGTACATCAAACTCCTCCTTGAGTCTAGCATGATCAACCCCAAGTTTAGCCTTCTCGGAAGTTAGCACACTAGACACAACAAGAGCATGATCGAGATCTTTCTTTAACTTAGCATGGTCATCGTTGTGTGTCTCCTCAAGAGTCAAACGATGCCCACGCTCTTCCTCAAGAGCATTAGAGAGATCCGATATCTCATCGGCATAGTCACAACTATGACCTTCCATCTTGGAGATGGTTTCTTCGTGAGCCTCGATCATGTCATTGGCTTCACCAAGTTGTTCCAAGAGAGCAACAAAGTGCTTCTTGGATTTGCCCTTGAGCTTACTCATAAATGACTCAAATTCATTCACATCCTCATTAGACCCCTCATGTTCATCAATGCAACCCGTCAAAGAGGGATTAGTAATGATGGTGGTTTTGATGTTGGGGGTTACCTTGTTAGAGGTTTTGGCCATGAGGGACTTGGTGGTGATGTTCTCATTGGGTGAATCGAAGAGAGACATCTGGGGAGTTGTGGCAATGGCAACGGATGCCATGGCCATTGCTTCACCATCTTCATCATCATCGTCATCCTCACGGTATTCTTCTTGAACCACCAACCCACGAGTAGGAGTCTTTTTGGTGAAGTTGTTCTTGTTGGGGAAGGACTTGGCTTTTTCTTTTTGGATAAGCTTGCCACCATTGTCTTCCCGCTTCTCGTAAGGACATTCCGCAACGAAATGGCTCACATTGCCACAGTTGTAACAAGTTCTTAGTCGTTGCTTGCCCTTGAAGCCACTTGAGTTGGTCTTGTTGAATTTGGCCTTGAGTTCTTCTTGCTCCAAAATTGTCTTGAAGCAAGAGCCATGTGCTCATGATAATCATATTTCGTATCTTCGGGGTTGCTCTCCTCATCCTCCTCTTCTTCCTCTTCTTCCACAATAACCTTGGCCTTCAAGGCAAGGTTGGGCTTCTTTGCCCTTTGAGAGCGGAGCACAGCGTTGTCGGCGGTCTTGTCCAAGATGCTCATTGCAACGAACTCATCCAACACTTCACTTGAGGTCATGGAGTGGAAGTCCGGTCTTTGATGAATGACGGAGGACATGGCCTTGTTGTAGGGCATCATGGCCTTGAGGAACTTGTGCTTGATCCAATTGTCATT
Source organism: Triticum timopheevii (assembly GCA_963921465.1). Classification (NCBI taxonomy): domain Eukaryota; kingdom Viridiplantae; phylum Streptophyta; class Magnoliopsida; order Poales; family Poaceae; genus Triticum; species Triticum timopheevii. The sequence continues at coordinate 250,446,401 of OY997262.1, read as the reverse complement.
CGTGTCCTTGCTCCCATGATCTCGGAGTGAGACCGCGAGTTTGGTCACTCTTCGAAAGAGCTCACGAGGTTCTTCATCTTCTTTCATTGCAAACTCATCGGCTTCATCTTGCACCACTTCATAGTTGGAGCATTGAATGCTTGCACTTCCCCGATAGAGAGACACAACACATTGCCATGCGTCTTTGGCCATGGCATGGGGTCGAAGATGAGGGAGATCTTCGAGGAGGATAGCATCTTGGATGATGAAGGGAGCATTCTCATTGAATTGATTATCCACTGCTTCTCTAGGGGTGAAGTTGCTTCGGTCATGTGGATAGAAACCTTATTCAATGATTCTCCAAAGATTAGTATTCACATGATTTAAATGACGCTTGAAGCGATACACCCAAGAATCAAAATCCTCATTTTTCACAATCTTAGGAGGAGGACCGGCATGCTTTAAATGAGTAGAGGGAATTGGTCCTCCATAAGTTGGAGGTTCCACATGGGCAAAGATGCCGGTGCCATTTCTACCACTAGTAGAAGGACCCTTCTCACTATTAGCTCCCCCCTTGTCTGAGTTAGCATCCGTCACCATGTTAGTGGGATCACCCACTTTCAACGGCGAGGTAGGTAGTTTAAGTCCTTCTAAGAATTTATTAAACATGCTTTCAACCGTGGTAGTCATTGAGGTTTTCATTGTGTCCAAGGCCACATTGACTTCCTCATGGGACACCGTGGTTTCCCCATCACTCTTAAACGAGATCGGATTCACACCCGACTACTCCTCCTCCCCACCGTCTACGGTGTCAACCATACTCTTCGGACGGCAAAGTCCTTAATAAAGAGACAAGGCTCTAATACTAATTGAAAGGATCGATATAGTTGATTAGAGGGCGGGGTGAATAGGCAACTAACAATTTTTAGCTTTTCTTTACCAAATTCAACTATGCATCAAACTAGGTTGTCTAGATATGCAACTAGGTGAGCAACCTATATGATGCAACAACAACAAGCACACAAGCAAGCAAGGGATATAACACAAGTAAGCTAACAAAAGTAAAGGCGCGAGATAACCAAGAGTGGAGCCGGTGGAGACGAGGATGTGTTACCGAAGTTCCTTCCTTTTGAGGGGAAGTACGTCTCCGTTAGAGCGGTGTGGAGGCACAATACTCCCCAAGAAGCCTCTAGGGCCACTGTATTCTCCTCATGCCCTCACACAATGCGAGATGCCGTGATTCCACTATTGGTGCCCTTGAAGGCGGCGACCGAACCTTTACAAACAAGGTTGGGGCAATCTCCACAACTTAATTGGAGGCTCCCAACGACACCACGAAGCTTCACCACAATGGACTATGGCTCCGAGGTGACCTCAACCGTCTAGGGTGCTCAAACACCCAAGAGTAACAAGATCCACTAGGGATTAGTGGGGGGGATCAAATTTCTCTTGGTGGAAGTGTAGATCACGGCCTTCTCAACCATTCCCGAGCAAATCAACAAGTTTGATTGGCTAGAGAGAGAGATCGGGCGAAAATGGAGCTTGGAGCAACAATGGAGCTTATGGATGGAAGAGGTAAGCCTTCTTGGAGAAGAAGACCCCCTTATATAGTGGGGGAACAAATCCAACCGTTACCCACCACTCAGCACGCGACTCGCGGTACTACCGCGCCACAGGAGTGGTACTACCGCACGGGCCTGCAGTACTACCGCGGCGGACCGCGGTACTACCGTGGGCGCGGCAGAGCCTGGACCTAAACAGATGAGCACAGACAAGGCGCGATAGAACCGCAGGCGCGGTACTACCGCGACCCTGTGCGGTACTACCGCAGGGCAGCCACAGTCCAGGCACGGTAGGCACAGATTAAAAAAATTACATCCGTGTCTACCTCCGCTGAGATTTTATCGGTGCGAAAATCTGACACGGTACTACCGCGACCAGGGATGCGGTACTACCGTGAAGGGTGTGGATGTAAAAAATTACATCCGCCCCTACCTCCGCTCCTGCTGCTGCACTTGGCCAGGCGACACGGTACTACCACTCCACAGCACGGTACTACCGCGTAGGGTGCGGATGTAAAAAATTACATCCGCCCCTACTACCACTTGAGCAGCGGCGCCAGGCCAGACCTCACGGTACTACCGTGCCGGAGCTCGGTACTACCGCTGGCTTCTGCGGTAGTACCGCTCGGAGGAGCAGTACTACCGCCAGCCTAAGAAGAGCAACTCGGAGTCCTTCATTTCGCAGAGACAAGGTGAGACGGAGGAGAACTCCAAAGAGCCAAAGGAAAGGAGGTGCAAAGGGGACGTGTACATGATATTCCACCCAAACCTTTCCAAAGCGGACCCCCTCTTAATAGTACGGCTTTCCTTCGACTCAACTCCACCGAAAAGAACCGTAGAGAAACGCCATCTTCAATAATCTTCAAAGGGCACAAATCATCTTGTGTTTAGTCATGATATATCTAAAAAGCTCAGTACACACGATTAGTCCGCAAAAGCATTGTCATCAATCATCAAAACTACTAAGGGACAAGAATGCCCTTACAAACGTGATCCAGAGGACTTGGAGTGCAAGCCAAGAAGCTACCGAGGAGGCCACGAGGGTGGAGGGTGCGCCCACCCCCTGGGCGCGCCCCCCTATCTCATGGGCCCCTCGGGCGGCCACCGATCTACTTCTTCCTCCTATATATACCCACATACCGCGAAAACATCCAGGGAGCCAACAAAAAACAATTTCCACCGCCGTAACCTTATGTATCTGCGAGATCACATCTTGGAGCCTTCGTCGGCGCTCCGCCGGAGGGGGAATCGACCACGGAGGGCTTCTACATCAACACCATAGCCCTTCCGATGAGTTGTGAGTAGTTTACCACCGACCTTCGGGTCCATAGTTATTAGCTAGATGGCTTCTTCTCTCTTTTTGGATCTCAATACCATGTTCTCCCCTCTCTTTTGGAGATCTATTCGATGTAACTCTTTTTGCGGTGTGTTTGTCGAGATCCGATGAATTGTGGGTTTTTGATCAAGTTTATCTATGAGAAATATTTGAATCTCCTCTGAATTCTTTTATGTATGATTGAGTTATGTTTGCAAGTCTCTTCGAATTATCAGTTTGGTTTGGCCTACTAGATTGATCTTTCTTGCCATGGGAGAAGTGCTTAGCTTTGGGTTCAATCTTGCGGTGTCCTTACCCAGTGACAGTAGGGGTTGCAAGGCACGTATTGTATTGTTGCCATCGAGGATAAAAAGATGGGGTTTATATCATATTGCTTGAGTTTATCCCTCTACATCATGTCATCTTTCTTAATGCGTTACTCTGTTCTTATGAACTTAATACTCTAGATGCATGCTGGATAGCGGTCGATGTGTGGAGTAATAGTAGTAGATGCAGGCAGGAGTCGGTCTACTTGTCACGAACATGATGCCTATATGCATGATCATGCCTAGATAATATCATAATTATTCGCTTTTCTATCAATTGCTCGACAATAATTTGTTTACCCACCGTAATACTTATGCTATCTTGAGAGACGTCACTAGTGAAACCTATGGCCCCAGGGTCTATCTTTTATCATATAAGCTTTCAATCTACTTTTATTTGCATCTTTACTTTTCCAATCTATATTATAAAATACCAAAAATATATTTATCTTATCATACTATCTCTATCCGATCTCACTTTTGCAAGTGGCCGTGAAGGGATTGACAACCCCTTTATTGTGTTGGTTGCGAGTTCTTTGTTTGTTTGTGTAGGTGCGTGGGACTTTTGAGGAGCCTCCTACTGTTTTGATACCTTGGTTCTCAAAAACCGAGGGAAATACTTACGCTACTATTGCTGCATCACCCTTTCCTCTTCAAGGAAAACCAACGCAAGCTCAAGACGTAGCAAGAAGGATTTATGGCGCCGTTGTCGGGGAGGTCTTCGCTCAAGTCAAGACATACCAAGTACCCATCACAAACTCATCTCCCTCGCATTCAAATTATTTGTCATTTGCCTCTCATTTTCCTCTCCCCCACTTCACCCTTACCGTTTTATTCGCCCTCTCTTTCCCAATCTTCCTCTCTTTCTCTCTTTTGTTAGCCTTCTTCTTCTTAATCGCTTTTGTTTGCCGTTATGTCTGAAATTTGGCAGATTATCATCGATATGGACAATAATGATAACATGGAAAATTCTGAGGCTCCGGCTGAAGAACCCCTATCTTGCATACTAAAATGTTTCGAATCGGTAGTGGTAACATTATTGGAAAAGGTGTTATTCAAGATTTCTTTACTTGTGCCGGTGCTTTACCTTCCATGGGTGGTTCTATTCTTCATAGAACTAGTAGTCTTGCGGATGCTATCGCTATGCTTGTAGTTGAACTTGAAAGACAATTTATGCATATGCATCCTTGCATACAAAGAATTTTCCTAGAATTTTCTAATATTGAGCATTCTTCTGTTAAGCGTGCTGTTACTATCTTTTTGGCTCATGAGTTTAGATTTATAATAAGAGAGGCCAAAGAAATCTTTGCGCACTATAGGGTGGACGCTGGTCGTCCTCCCATATAGGCGATCCTCTTCGATCAAGAGGAAATTAGGCGTTTTCAATCTTCGGACTATGTTGCTTTCAATGAAAACCTTAGAAAAAAAGGTTCCTACCAATGTCCTAGTTGATAGAATTTCCGAACTTAATAATGATTTTGCTCTTTGAAATAAGGAACTAGGATACTCTCTTGAGTATAGGCTCACGAAATTTTGCCAAAAGAATGCCTATAGTGATGAATTAGTTGTGCATTATGAAGGGCCAAAGGAGGAACCCGTTCCTCCTGTGATTGATCTTGGGGACTTTTGTCCCACTAAATTTAGCCCTTTTGATTACTTTTGCTTGCCTCAAAGAAAACTTGCTGCTGACCGTAGAGAATATGAGATGAGTTTTCAAGAACTATCTTACTATTATGGCACTACTTAGATCTATCTTCGCGTTTATGCCTAGCTAGGGGCGTTAAGCGATAGCGTTAGTTGGGAGGCAACCCAACTTTATTTGTGTTTTTTGTTTTTGTCTCTGTTTAATAATAAATTTTGCATCTACCTTCTATTTAGATGTGTTTTTATGTTTCAATTAGTGTTTGTGCCAAGTAGAACCTATAGGATAACCTACGGTGATAGTTAATTTGATTCTGCTGAAAAACAGAAACTTTGCACGAACGAAATTAGTTTTGTTAAATCATAGAAACGTTCTTTTTCATTTATTCTTTTTTCTGCTGATCAATAGACAAATTGTCCAGGACTTCCTATTTTCGTAGGATGTTTAGAGTTCCAGAAGTTTGAGTTAGTTACAGATTGCTACAGACTGTTCTGTTTTTGACAGATTCTGCCTTTCGTGTGTTGTTTGCTTAGTTGATGCATCTATGGCAAGTAAAATAGTTTATAAACCATAGATAAGTTGGAATACAGTAGGTTTAGCACTAATATAAATAAATAATGAGTTCATTACAGTATGTTATGTGGTGGTTTTGTTTTCTTTCACTAACGGAGCTTATAAGATTTCCTGTTGAGTTTTGTGTTGTGAAGTTTTCAAGTTTTGGGTAAAGATTTGATGGACTATGGAATAAGGAGTAGCAAGAGCCTAAGATTGGGGATGCCCATGCCACCCCAAGATATTCAAGAATGGCCAAAAGCTTAAGCTTGGGGATGCCCCTGGAAGGCATCCCCTCTTTCGTCTTCGTTCATTGGTAACTTTATTGGAGCTATATTTTTATTTGCCACATGATATGTGTTTTTCTTGGAGCGTCATGTATGATATTAGTATTTTATTTTTAGTTTACCACAGTCATCCTTGCTGTACACACCTTTTGGGAGAAGCCCACTTGATTGAAATTTATTAGAATACTCTATGTGCTTCACTTATATCTTTTGAGCTAGATATATTTTGCTCTAGTGCTTCACTTATATCTTTTAGAGCATGGCGGTGGCTTATTTTTGTAGAAATTGCTAGTCTCTCATGCTTCACTTATATTATTTTAAGAGTCTCTTAGAACAGCATGGTATTTGCTATGGTTATAAAATTGGTCCTAGAATGGTAGGCATCCAAGTTGGGTATAATAAAAACTATCATAGGAACTGAATTGGATGCTATGATCAATTTGATACTTTATAATTGTTTTGAGATATGGAAGTAGTGATATTAAAGTCACGCTAGTTGGGCGATTATGAATTTAAAGAATGCTTGTGTTGAAGTTGGTGATTCCCGTAGCATGCACGTATGGTGAACCGCTTTGTGATGAAGTTGGAGCACAATTTTATTTATTGATTGTCTTCCTCATGAGTGGCGGTCGGGGACGAGCGATGATCTTTTCCTACCAATCTATCCCCCTAGGAGCATGCGCGTAATACTTTGTTTTTGATGAATTGTAGATTTTTGCAATAAGTATATGTGTTCTTTTGACTAATGTTGAGTCCATGGATTATACGCACTCTCACCCTTCCACCATTGCTAGCCTCTCTTGTGCCGCGCAACTTTTGCCGGTACCATACACCCACCATATACCTTCCTCAAAACAGCCACCATACCTACCTATTATGGCATTTCCATAGCCATTCTGAGATATATTGCCCTCGTTCCGTTTATATGACACACATCATCATTGTCATATTGCTCTTTGCATGATCATGTAGTTGACATCGTATTTGTGGCAAGACCACATTCATAATTTTCATACATGTCGCTCTTGATTCATTGCATATCCCGGTACACCGCCGGAGGCATTCATATAGAGTCATATTTTGTTCTAGTCTTGAGTTGTAAATCAATAAAAGTGTGATGATCTTCATTATTAGAGCATTGTCCCAGTAAGGAAAGGATGATGGAGACTATGATTCCCCCACAAGTCAGGATGAGACTTCGGACTTTACAAAAAGAAAAAAAAAGGAAAAAAAGGGAAAGGCCAAAAAGAAAAAAAGGAGGCCAAAGAAAAAAAAGGGGGGAAAAGAAAGAAAAAATAAAAAAAGAAATGAGAGAAAAAGAGAGAAGGGACAATGCTACTATCCTTTTACCACACTTGTGCTTCAAAGTAGCACCATGATCTTCATGATAGAGAGTCTCCTATGTTGTCACTTTAATATACTAGTGGGAATTTTTCATTATAGAACTTGGATTGTATATTCCAATGATGGGCTTCCTCAAAATGCCCTAGGTCTTCGTGAGCAAGCGAGTTGGATGCACACCCACTTAGTTTCTTTGGTTGAGCTTTCATACATTTATAGCTCTAGTGCATCTATTGCATGGCAATCCCTACTCACTCACATTGATATCTATTAATGGGAATCTCCATAGCCTGTTGATACGCCTAGTTGATGTAAGACTATCTTCTCCTTTTTTTGTCTTCTCCACAACCACCATTCTATTCCACATATAGTGTTATGTCCATGGCTCACGCTCATGTATTGCGTGAAAGTTGAAAAAGTTTGAGATAACTAAAGTATGAAACAATTGCTTGGCTTGTCATCGGGGTTGTGCATGATTAAATACTTTGTGTGATGAAGATAGAGTAATAGCCAGACTATATGATTTTGTAGGGATAACTTTCTTTAGCCATGTTATTTTGAGAAGACATGATTGCTTTGATTAGTATGCTTGAAGTATTACTATTTCTTATGTCAATATGAACTTTTATTTTAAATCATTTGGATCTGAATATTCATGCCACAATAAAGAAAATTACATTGAGACTTATGCTAGGTAGCATTCCACATCAAAAATTCTGTTTTTTATCATTTACCTACTCGAGGACGAGCCGGAATTAAGCTTGGGGATGCTTGATACGTCTCCAACGTATCTATAATTTTTGATTGTTCCATGCTACTATATTACCCCTTTTGGATGTTTATGGTCATTATTTTACACATTTATATCATTTTTGGAACTAACCTACTAACCGGAGGCCCAACCCGTATTGTTGTTTTTTGCCTATTTCAGTATTTCGAAGAAAAGGAATATCAAACGGAGTCCAAACGGAATGAAACCTTCGGGAGCGTGATTTTTGGAACGAACGTGATCCAGAGGACTTGGAGTGCAAGCCAAGAAGCTGCCGAGGAGGCCATGAGGGTGGAGGGCGCGCCCACTGTAAGTGCATCTAGTGCCCCTTAGTGATTTTGGTGTATTGAAGACTTATAGGTTAAGGGACTACTGCGTTTGTGAGTGCACATAGGTCTATAAGTCTATGAGGAGTTTGATATTTACAGAGAAAGTCGACCCCTAAAAATGAAGTTCTTTAACTGAAGACTTTGATATTCTGAAGACTTTCTGAAGACTTTCAAAGTGAAGAAATTGGTGTGACCTTCAAGACTTGGTATTCACTTGAGGAACATGAAGCGTGAAGACTTTTGTTTTCGTAGTTTCATTTTCTCTTTCTTGAGTCATAGGAAACACCGTACTGTTAAAGGGGGTCGAGGAAATACTAAGGAAAAATTTCCATGTGATGCTCAACTCAAAATCCTACACCTACCAATCCCTTCGAGTGAAGCCATTGGAAATCTCATACAGTTCAGTCAATTTCTTGAGTGACAAAGACGCAGTTCTTCTGGTCACTAAGGACTTTGCTCTGACTGAGGAGTTAGGAATTCGCCAGTGCGAATTGCCTACGCCCCTTAGTGATTTTGGTGTATTGAAGACTTATAGGTTAAGGGACTACTGCGTTTGTGAGTGTACATAGGTCTATAAGTCTATGAGGAGTTTGATATTTACAGAGAAAGTCGACCCCTAAAAATGAAGTTCTTCAACTGAAGACTTTGATATCTGAAGACTTTCTGAAGACTTTGAAAGTGAAGAAATTGGTGTGACCTTGAAGACTTGGTATTCACTTGAGGAACATGAAGCGTGAAGACTTTTGTTTTCGTAGTTTCATTTTCTCTTTCTTGAGTCATAGGAAACACCGTACTATTAAAGGGGGTCGAGGAAATACTAAGGAAATTTTCCATGTGATGCTCAACTCAAAATCCTACACCTACCAATCCCTTTGAGTGAAGCCATTGGAAATCTCATACAGTTCAGTCAATTTCTTGAGTGACAGAGACGCAGTTCTTCTGGTCACTAAGGACTTTGCTCTGACTGAGGAGTTAGGAATTCGCCAGTGCGAATTGCCTACACAGTGAGGAACATGATAGCCCTGAGGAATTTGAGAGTCAAATTTCCGACCGTTGCTGTGCTGCGCGCCGGCTGTCCCAAAATATCTTATCCACCTAACGGTCATATCATTGAAGGGCATTTATGTCTTATCATGTCGGGCTGCTCCCTAGGCTATAAATAGCCGCGCCCTACAACCACTAGTTGGTTGGCTGCTCTGAGAGAACCTGACACTTGTCATTTGAGAGCAATCCATCCTCTGAGGACCTTGAGCGAAAATCATCAAGTGAGGAAAACCCAAACCAAACCCCTACAAACCCAAAGTGATTGAGCATCACTGAAGAAATTGATCCTGTGTGGATCCGACGCTTGTTACCTTTGAAGACTGTGCTTCTTCCAGACGGTTAGGCGTCATGGTCTAGAGCATCCAAGAGGAATTGTGGATCACCGAGTGACCAAGTCTGTGAAGGTTTGGAAGTCGCCTGAAGACTTACCACGAGTGATTGGACGAGGTCTGCGTGGCATTAGTTCGAGAATACGGTGAGGACTGGGTGTCCTGAGCTGCGTGCTCAGTGACTGGGTGTCCGGGACTGTGTGTCCTCGAGTTTAAATACTCAGCCGCTCCAACCAGACGTACAACTGAGACAGCAGTTGGAACTGGTCTACCAAATCATTGTCTTCACCAACCTAACTGGTTCTATTTCCTCAACCCTTTCATTTCCTCATTACTGTGTTGAGTGTTTGTTCATATCTGTGCTAGAAGACTTTGACTGAAGACTTTCTCAATTTCCTCAATTCAATTTCTTCAGTCTGTTTGTCTTCATCTTGTGTTATCCTGTGTTTACGCTTTCTATACTCTGTGCTAGTCTTCATTTCATCATGATGACCATGCTTGTATTCTGTTATGCTTACTTCTGAGTACTTATTCTGCTGCTCGTAGTTCTTCGCTAAGGAATTTCCTCACCGGCAAATTCCTTAGTGAAGAATTCATAAAAAATCGCCTATTCACCCCCCCTCTAGTCGATATAACGCACTTTCAATTGGTATCAGAGCAAGGTACTCCCTTGTTCTGTGTGATTTTGGTTTAACCGCCTGGAGTTTTAGTTATGTCGACCGCAGGTATGATCAAGGTCTCAGCTGGGTGTCCTACCTTTGATGGGACGGACTACCCCTACTGGAAGAACAAGATGCGAATGCATCTTGAGGCAATTGACAATGATCTCTGGTATGTTGTGGAAAATGGTGTTCCTCTGTCTCACCCTCACTGAACGCTACCGATGTGAAGAGATTCAAGCAACTCGATTCTCAAGCGAAGAATATCATATGTGGCTATCTGAGTAAAGGACAGTATGGAAGAGTGAGTGCTTTGGGAACTGCTAAGCTTATCTGGGATAGGCTGTCCAAAGTGAATGAAGGAGTCTCAACTCAGCGTGACTCTCGAGTTGATGTTCTTCGGAATCTCTTCAACCGCTTCAAAAGACTCGACAATGAAAATGTCCAACAAACCTTCGATCGCCTCACTGACATCTCAAATGAGCTTCAAGCCCTCGGTGCCACTGACATCACTGACCATGAAGTGGTGAAGAAACTGTTGAGATCGCTTGATTCCTCATTTGATACTCTGGGACTGATGATACAAGAACGGGCTGACTACAAGTCTCTTGATCCTGCCGATATCCTCAAAAGGCTAAATACTCACGAGTTCCAGCTTGCTGAAAAGAGAGATCTCTATGGTTCGAGCTATGGCAAACCACGTGCCCTGAAGGCCAAGGCTGTGTCTGAATCTGAATGTGAGGATTCTGGTAGTAGCCTTGGTGATCCTGAAGAAATTCCAGAAGTTCTCAAGACGTGGTCGCTTTGGAAAATCCTCAAGAAGCAGTGATTCCTCATCAAGTGACTATAAGAGAAGGCTGTGGCACAAACGCAAGAAACCTGGTCACTATATTCAAGATTGTCCTCAGTGGGAAAAGGAAATGAAGAAGAAGGAATACAAGGATTACAGTTCTGATGATGCGAAGAAGAAGAAGAAATTGTCAAAATCTTCGTCATCAAAATCCTCGAAGTCTTCATCTCACAAAAAGAGAAGCTCCAAGAAGGCTCGGGCATTCATTGGCAAGGAAATGGACTCTGAAGCTGAATCTGAGGAAAATGAGGAAGAGGAGGCGTTTGAAGAATCTGAATCTGGTGTGGCGAGTCTGGCCTTCGCTACTGCTTCCGTTAGCAAGTCCATCTTCAACACTGAAGAAACTGACCCCACCGACAAGCCTGATGAAGATAATGATGACTACGCTCCCACCTATTGCTTCATGGCGAAAGGTGCAAAGGTACTCAAATACACCTCCTCTGAATCTAGTGAAAATGAATCTGATGAGGATCTCAAGCCCAGCTACTCTAAACTTGCTAAGATTGCTATAAAACAACAAAGGGCTTTTGAAAAGGTTCAAAACATGCTAGACAAAAGTGATGATATGTTGGGTGAAGAAATGGATCGCACCAAAGCCCTGACTGAAAATCTTCAGAGACTTCAGTCTAGGTTTGATAACATTCAAGGTCATCATGACACTCTCTTATCTGATCATGAGAAACTTTCTTATGAATTTCTTCAAAGAAAGCAAGATCTTGAGAAGCTAAGAGTGAGTTATGAAGATCTTCAGAAGGAGCGCGATTCATTACTAGCTCAACAAATCAGCGCTTCTCAGGAAGAATTTGTTCCTCCATGCATAAAGTGCATTGAACGTGAATCTGCTAATTCTTCACCTGAATGTTCAAATGCTTCAACTGTTACAAATTCCTCACTTGCCTCTGCTATCACTAATTCCTCAACTGAGGACATTGCTAGTATCACTGACAATGCAGAGCTGAAGGAATTGTACATGACAGGCATGTACAAAAGCCTCAAAGGGCATCAAACTCTTTGTGATGTGCTTAAAAAGCAGATCCTCAACAGAAACCCTAGGAAAGAGGGTATTGCCTTTGAGAGGAAACTCAATGCTGATGGAACATATTAGAAGCCTGAGCAGTACCCCAAAACCTCATGGGTTGCTGCAAAGGGACCTCCAGTTGATCCATCTAACTTATCTGGCTTTACATGTGAATCTCCTCATTCTTCCGATGAGTCATTTGACTCCAACTATAAACTGTTCAAAAATCAGAATGGTGAAGTATTTGCTAGATATGTTGGCACTAACTGCAGGAACGGTTCCCCTATGAAGAAAATCTGGGTTCCCAAAAGTTATGTTGAAAGTCTTCAGGTGAATGTCCTCATGACACCACCTGTGAAGAACAGGAACCCCAGATGAAATTCTTCATATGGACCAAATTCTTCATATGGATCCAAGTCCTCATACGGACCAAATTCCTCACGTGGATCAAATTCCTCAAAAGGATCAAAGTCCTCATATGATTATCATCATGCTAACAACTCTGTGTCGCAGGGTAGAGCTAAGGGCTATGAATATGTGCATTATTCTTCAAACCATTATGTTCATAAGTCCTCGAAGAATTTCTCTGCTTATTCATATGCTTACCCTAACCCCTCTTATGTGAAACGAAATGGTTTGGCCTCTATGCCACCATTCTCGTATGGTGCTCGCAGAGTGATGAACTCTTTGCCACCCCTTCAGATGTGGGTGGTGAAGAAAAAGAACTAATATCTTCTGCAGGGTCAGGTCTCCAGACGTGCTTTAACGTCTGAAGAATTTGCTGGGGGCCTGACAAAATTGCCTGAAAGGACGCAGGCGAATCATGATGAAATGAACTTTCATTTCACACGTCCTCATACTAATATATCTGTTTACTGATTGATGAAATTCATCTAATGAACTTGATATCATATTCTTCACTGATGAAGCATATGAGATTGTAAGCTACACTAATTCATCTGCAGGATGATCAACCCAAAGCTACAGAATGGGTCCTCGATAGTGGATGTACGAATGACATGACTGGTGACAAGAATCTATTGATGGATGCTCCCTTATCAGCGTCACATCTGAAGCATATCATCTTTGCTGACAAAGGCAAAAGTCAGGTATTGGGTCTTGGTAAGGTTGCAATCTCTAAGGATAAACACATGGACAAAGTCATGCTTGTTGAGTCCTTAGGATACAACCTCATGTCAGTCTCAATGCTTTGTGATCTTGATATGGTTGTTGTCTTTGGCAAGTATCACTGTGTTGTGATTATGGAAGCTGACAATTCCAAAGTCTTCGAAGGCTTTAGGAGAGGAGACATGTATATTGTTGATTTCTCTAGAGGACCACAACCAGCCGTGTGTCTACTTGCAAAAGCTTCAGAAGGCTGGCTATGGCATCGACGACTTGGTCATGCAGGCATGAGAAATTTGCACACGCTTGCGAAGAAGAAGCATGTCATTGGCATTGAGAATGTCAAATTCCTCAAGGATCACTAATGCGGAGCCTGTGAAGCCGGAAAAATGACCAAGGCCAAGCATCCAGCAAAGACTATCATGACCACTACTCGTCCATTCGAATTGTTTCACATGGACCTCTTCGGACCTAACCATTACTCAGCAGTCACTAATGATGCATCTCTATATGGTTTTGTCATTGTTATGATTACTCTCAATATACATGGGTACACATTGTTACTTACAAACATGAAATGCAGGAAGTCTTCAAACGATTTTCCTCGAGGGCTTCAACCAACTTTGGTGTGAAGATCAAGCACATCAGAAGTGACAATGGAACTGAGTTCAAGAATTCTGGTCTTGATGCCTATCTTGATGAACTTGGTATTACTCATGAGTTATCTGCTCCATATACTCCTCAGCAAAATGGTGTCGTGGAGCGCAAGAACAGAACTCTTGTTGAGATGGCTCGCACTATACTTGATGAATACAAAACGCCTCAGCGTTTTTGGATTGATGCAATTGATACTGCGTGCCACATCATCAACAGAGTATATCTTCACAAATTCTTCAAGAAGACGGCCTATGAACTCCTCACTGACAAGAAACCCAATGTGAGTTATTTCAAAGTCTTCGGTGCTAAATGTTGGATTAGAGATCCTCACCACAACTCTAAATTTGCACCGAAAGCACATGAAGGTTTTATGCTTGGTTACGGAAAGGACTCGCACACCTACAGAGTCTTCAACATGTTCTTCACAAGATTGTTGACACTGTAGATGTGCGGTTCGATGAAACTAATGGCTCGCAAAGAGAGCACCTACCTTCTATGTTAGATGAACCAGCACCTGAGGATTCTATCAAGTTCAAGGCAACTGAGGATGTCATTCCTACTGAAGAATCTGCTGAAGAATTCATCCCAGTTCATGAAGAACGTCGACCTGATGCACCTGAAGAAAATGCTGAAGAAAATGGTGCTGAAGAAAATGCTGATCAAATTCCTTAGCGACAACCAGCTCATCCTCGCGTTGCAAAAGAAGTGCAAGTGGAGAAGATCATCGATGACATTAGAGGCCCAGGTCCTCTCACACGCTCAAAAGCTTCACATTTATCTAACTTTTGTGGGCACTATGCTTTTGTCTCTATCACAGAGCCCACTAAGGTAGATGAAGCATTTCTGGAGCCGGAGTGGATTCAGGCTATGCAAGAAGAATTACATCAGTTCGAGCTTAACAATGTCTGGGAACTGGTCAATCGTCCAGATCCTCGCAAGCATAATATCATTGGCACAAAGTGGATCTACCGCAACAAGCAAGATGAAAATGGCCTTGTGGTGAGGAATAAGGCACGACTAGTAGCTCAAGGCTACACACAGGTTGAAGGAATTGATTTTGATGAAACTTTTGCACCTGTTGCTAGATTTGAGGCTATTCGCATATTACTTGCTTATGCTAACCATCATGATATCATCTTATATCAAATGGATGTGAAAAGTGCATTCCTCAATGGTAAGCTTGAGGAAGAAGTATATGTTGCTCAACCCCCAGGTTTTGAAGATCCAAAGAATCCTGACAAAGTCTTCAGACTTAATAAAGCCCTCTATGGCCTCAAGCAAGCCCCTCGGGCGTGGTATGATACATTGAAGGAATTCTTCGTGAAGAATGGCTTCACACACGGTTCACTCGACCCTACTCACTTTACTAAATCTTATGATGGTGAACTGTTTGTGTGCCAAATATATGTTGATGATATTATCTTTGGCTGTACTGACCAACGTTATAGTGATGAATTTGCCTATATGATGAGTGAAGAATATCAAATGTCTATGATGGGAGAGTTGAAATTCTTCTTAGGTCTTCAAACTCGTCAGCAGCGCCATGGCATATTCATATCTCAGGAGAAATACCTCAAAGATGTACTGAGGAAATTCGGCATGCAAGATTGCAAAGGCGTCAAAATTCCTATGCCCACAAATGGCCATCTATGCACTGATGAAAATGGTATTGACTTCGATCACAAGGTATACCGCTCCATGATTGGTTCTTTATTGTACTTATGTGCATCTAGGCCAGATATAATGCTTAGTGTTCGCATGTGTTCCCGATTTCAAGCTGCACCGAAGGAATCACACCATAAGGCTGTGAAGCATATTCTTCGATATCTAGCTCACACACCAACACTAGGATTATGGTGCCCCAAGGGCTCTGTTTTTGATCTCATTGGATATTCTGACTCAGACTATGCTGGTGATCGTGTGGACCGCAAGTCAACATCTGGCACTTGTCATTTCCACGGACGATCTTTGGTCTGTTGGTCCTCGAAGAAACAGAACTGCGTATCACTGTCTACTGCAGAAGCTGAATACATTGCTGCTGGCTCTTGTTGTGCTCAACTGCTTTGGATGAAGCAAACCCTCAAAGACTATGGCGTCAACGTGAACAATGTGCCTCTCCTCTGCGACAATGAGAGTGCCATTAAGATTGCTCACAACCCAGTTCAGCACTCGAAGACAAAGCACATTCAGATTCGTCATCATTTTCTTCGTGATCATGTGTTGAAGGGCGACATCTCCATCGAGCACGTGAAGACTAAAGAATAGCTAGCTGATATCTTCACTAAGCCCTTGGATGAGAAGAGATTTAGCAAGTTGCGGTGTGAGCTAAATATCTTAGAATCTTCGAATGTTCTTTGAAAAGGACACACATCCTAACACTTATGCAAAATTGATGACTTAGATGTGCAACCAATGAAGAAACGTTTTGCTTCAATCAATGAAGAATAACACTCTAAGTGTGAAGAAATTAATGAAGAATTTGATTCTCAGAACCCTACGACAATTGTACGCGGTGTCTGAAATCATCATTCTTATACGGTGGGTCACACCACCACAAAAAGTTGAAAATCTTCAATTTGAGTTTTTCCTCAGTTTTGAAATTCTTCAGTTTTTCAAATTCTTCAACTTTGCAAAATCTTCACTGTTTCCATCGTTTTTCTTCATTGGCTATACATATATATATATATATATGAGTTTATGTCCTCTACAGCATTCACTAAACGCTATTTCTTCAAGTTGCTTTTCTATGCTAAGTGAATGTGATCGGACCCTTCCCCCTCTATGCTAGACTCAACCCAATCTATTCACAAATTCTTCATGTGCGTTCTATTTGAAACTCGTTCAAAATCTTCACTGTGTCCTTGTCAGCTGAAGAAATTGCGAACGAAACTTTAAAACAAATCTTATCTAGATTTTCGGTTTTACCGCTCAAACCGTTCCGCATCCCACGATGCATTATTCTATTCACCCACGATCTTACACGATCACAACTACACAGTACGTGGGTGACACATGTCGCGAGAAGGAGAAAGGGCAGGGGCATGTTCGTCCCAAAATCTTCGGGCGAACAGTTTTCACCATGACTATAAATACCCCTCTCCCCTTCCTCACTTCATTTACTCCGCTCAAACGTTGTCTCTCGCTCGAGCTCCTCAAACCCTAGCGCTGCCGCTACTCCATCATCGCCGGTGAGGAAGAGCTTCGCTGCCTCGACCTCGTCGCCGTCGTACTTGAGCCAGTTGTGGAAATCTTCACTCCGCCGCCACCGTAGCTGTCTTCCTCTGCCAAGTTAGGGCGTGGGAGATCTAACCTGACAAACTTCACATCTGTTCTTCTCAGTTCGTCATGTTCTTCACTTCGGGTAATTAAAAGTTACTTTTATTACTCACTTTGATTCTCAAACTTTCCTGAAAATCTTCAAAGGTGTTTACTCTTCAAATCTTCACACATATGAACACCTCACGGATCATATGATCTTGAACTATTTCTCTAAGCAATCATTTTCTTCAAGATTCCCTAATTGTGTGGATCTTCGATCTGTACAACTCTGGAACCTAAGACAAAAACGCTTGGTGAAATTCCTCAAGGTTCATCTGGTCAAATTCCTCAAAACTTGTCTTTTCGAAAAACCTTCTGAGAACGCATATGGCCTCTCCAAATTCCTCGCACCTATACTCTATTCACAAGTACTCATGTCAGCTGCTGAATCACTAGGTTCTCATCAACTTAACTCATTTGCAGCGTTCCTCGAAGAAAAACTGCATACTTCTTCAGAGTGTTCAACTGTTCAAATTCCTCATCTGAAGAATATGGCAGACGGTAAGAGACCGCAGAAAGGAGGAAAGAAGCCTGAGGTCATGACTGCTTTCGAGATCCCTGATGACATTTATAAGGACTATTGCACACCTGATGAAGCCAAATTCGGCAAAGAGAACAAGAATCAGCGCAAGGTGCGCATACAGAGGATTGAAAGAAGATGGGCAAGGGAATCGAGGGAGTACAGATATGTGACTCCAAAGTACATGAAGAAATTCGCCCTCAATCCTCCGTGCCCAAGAGCTCCATTGGCACCTGGCCAAGTAGCTGATCCCACCAGCATCAAGAGTGGTGAGGACTTTCCTGAAGAATGGGCTAAGCGCCAAGCCAAATTGGCAAGGCAAGCCAAGGAGGCAGTGAAGAAATTCAATGAGGATTCTGCCACTGCTGCTGCAACTGAGGCCTCGGTCAGGCCAAGGAAATCCATGCCAAAGAAGCCTGCTCGTAAGCCAAGTGCTTCACCAACAGCGCCCTCACGGCCAAGTTCCTCAGCAATGCCCTCACGGCAAATTCCTCACACTGCTACTGCTCCACCAAAGTCCTCAGCAGCTCCCTCAAAGTCCTCAGCTCCTGTGCATCTGGCTACATGTCAAAGGACTACGGGTTTCTCGATTGCCTCTGGTGTCTCAGCAAGTTCCTCAGCTGCACCAATTTCCTCATCAGGCCCCACACTGTTGAAGACTAAAGCAACAGCTGGACGCGGTCCTCGGCCAAGTCCAAGGAAGAAACAGGTCGCATTCCATGTGCCCTCTGATGATGAAGCTTCTGATGATGAACTTGCAGAAATCATCAAAGACAGACAAGTGAAGGTCGCTAGAGCCAAAGGCATATCTGTGCCACTGCTTTTGGATCTGAAGAAAATCGTTGATTACATTGATCTCTGGCACAAGGATCCAAACACCCCAATGCCTGATCTTCCTCTGACTCCTGGTCAAAGTCACATGCTGACCCATTTCATCACTCAAGAGAAATGGAAGTTTGAAAAGGCAAGAGAGATCAAGAAAGCTCAATACAGAAAGGATAAGCTCCTAAAGAAAAAGTTTGTCAGAATGACACCTGAGGAACTTCTCAAGGCTTAGTCTGAAATTCAAGCCCTCAGCAAAGACTTTGATTCCTACTATGC
The DNA here is from genome assembly GCA_963921465.1 of Triticum timopheevii. NCBI lineage: Eukaryota > Viridiplantae > Streptophyta > Magnoliopsida > Poales > Poaceae > Triticum > Triticum timopheevii. The sequence continues at coordinate 250,427,678 of OY997262.1, read as the reverse complement.
TGATTGGCAAGGAGCCAAAGTGAGATTCGTCGATCTGACGAAGAAATTCACGACTGTTGTAGCCCCATCGCAACAAGAAAATCCTCAGGCTGCAGACTCTGCTCAGCCTGCTGAAGAACATGCCAGCACCGCTGATGACTTTCAGCCTGCTGAAGAAAATGCTAGTTCCAGGGCTGATGAAGAAATTCCAGCCGCTGAAGAAATTGCCAGGGCATCCACTAGTGGTGCGCCTGAAGAAACTGAAGAGATCAGGGCAACTGCATCAGTTGCACCTGAAGAAAATCAACCAGATTCCTCAGCTCCTCCTGCGCCTACACCAACCCCAATTCTTCCATCTGCCTATGAAGTGAAGAAGACCAAGGCTGCAGAGCGAGCTGCAGTGAAGAAAAGGAAGGCATCAGCTGCGTCAAATTCTTCGGCTGCGAAGAAGATGAAGCCAATGACCAGCTCACTTGAAAATCCAATCGATGCTGTTCCAGTTTCCTCCATGCCATCAAAGGACCTTGTTCCTTTTGGAGAAGACTATGTGATACCAAGTGGATCTGATGAAGAAAATCATTCTGCTGCTTCGTCAGAGCAGATTGATGAAGAAATTGAAGTGGACACAATCCCTTCAACGCCAGTCATTTCCTCACCTATGCCTCAGTTCATAGCTGAAGAGGCTGGTGTTGAGGAAATTGAAGATGAAGATGTGGATATAGGATGCACCACACCAGTGATGAATGATGACTTTTGGGAAAGTCAGCATCCCAATACTCCTCTATTCACACCTATCCAATAGATTCCTCAGTCCCCGGCAACAACAGTTCAAATGGGCTCTGAAGAAACTCAACCCACTCCATCTGTTCGTGAAGAAATTCCAGCCACTAGTGCTGAAGAACCTGCTGCTGTTGATCATCAGGTTGCACAAGAAGAGGAACCAGAAATTCCTCAGCCTGAAGCACCTGAGCTTGCGATTCCTGAGGTGGTACTGCAACTCACTGACACCCCTCTGCCAAAGCCGAAGAATCCGTTCGCAAGCAAACAGAAGTTCAAGGCTGAAGACTTCTTTTCCGAGCATGTATTCTTCACTGACTACAACCCCTATGACTCTACTCGCATAAGGAAGAGGCGGTTCTGGACTGCTAGTCAAGCCAACTTCTATTCCTCAGTGTTGTTTCACAAAGACAAAATCTTTGATCATGAACATATTCCTCACGTGGATATGGAATCTCTGCCATGCTTCAAGCCAGTCCTCAGTGTTCTTCACGATGCAGGATTACTCAATTTCTGCACTGACATCTGTGATTGGAATGAAGAACTCATTCTTCAGTACTACGCTACACTGCATAACACTGGAAACGCTGAAGATGTCAACTCATGGGTGTTGGATTGGATGACCGAAAACACTCACTACAAGGCACCGGCAACTGAATTGCTTCGTGTCCTTCCTCTCGATCCTCCCCATGACAGTGCACGTTGCATCTACAATGACCCTGAACTGACAAATCACTATATGCAAGTGCTCATGAAGCCTTTGAAGCCTGGGCAGGCCCCACAAACCAAATTCCTTGTCAAGGAATTACTCTATGTGCCTCGGACTGTCTATCGCATTCTGACGAAGACAATGAGTCCTATCAAAGGCCACGACTCAAATGATGAAGAAGTCATTGGCATCATGAAGAATATGCTTTTCAACATCATTCATGGCGTTCCCGTCAACTTCCATGATTTCTTCATGAGGACTCTGGCAAATGTTGCTATGTCACCATTCGAGCTGAAGCCCTATGCGCCTTGGATTATGAGATTCATCAGGGCAAGATCTTCACTGAATTACAAAGCTGACACTCTGAACCACGGTAGCTACTTGCCTCCCATTGAAGTCCTCAAACGACCAGTTTCATCATCTGATGATAAAGGCAAGGCAGTTGCTGTGATCGATGAAGGCATTCGTCCATTGGATGGTCAATTTCGCCTGGCTACATCTTACTCTACCAATGGCGACTCTGCCACACATGACACTGCCACAAATACCTCAGCCAAGCAAAATCCTCAAGCCACAGCACCCAGGGTGATGACTGACCATGAGTTACTCCTCAGTCTTCATCAGAAGGTTGATCGCAACCACAAATGGGTAAAGCGTCAGTTTGGTGCAATTCTTCACAATATGACCTCAACACACAATGCAGTGAAGAAGAACCAATACTACCTTCATGAAACCTTCAACCGCACATGGGCTGTCCTCACTCATGTCTATAGCGCTGAAGATCTTAAGACTATGGGTCTCAAGGAAGAATTTGACTGGTCTGCACCTCCTCCGAAGAAATTCAAGAGGGTCAAAGTTCCTCCACTAGTGGCCAGCTCATATTCTTCATCGCATGACACTGATGAGTATGAAGATTTGGACGACACTGCGGCAGGCCCTGCTACAACAAACAACCCCGACAACGCTGGCGCTCCTCCATCGACTTGAAATTCTTCAGGGGCGTTAGTCCTCAGTTTCAATCCTTTTGGTCATTTGATGACAAAGGGGGAGAAATCTGAGTTAGTCTTCAAGCGGGTCTATATAAAGGGCGTTTTTTAAGTTACAACTCTCATTCTTCTGAAACTCTTATTTGGATCGAGTTGTAATCTTAAACTAGATGGTGCGCTGATACTCTTGTTGCATTATGCTCTGAAACTTTTGATGCTTTCGGCATGCTTATTCCTCGTTAATATTATTGCACGCATGCTGAATTTCATTAGGCACCATATTTCATCATGCATTTCAAATTCCTCATATTATATATCAAATGCGTGTATGAATTACAAGATATAGGGGGAGATCTCCATGATTCAACTCTTCAAATGTGCATTGCCTCAAACGCAAATTCCTCACTATGCACATCTTCAGGGGGAGTTCTTCTATATCTTGCAATCAAATTCCTCAATATCAGTATTTACACTTCATATATTTATCCCCGTTGAAAACTTAACCTATATTGTCATCAATCACCAAAAAGGGGGAGATTGTAAGTGCGTCTAGTGCCCCTTAGTGATTTTGGTGTATTGAAGACTTATAGGTTAAGGGACTAATGCGTTTGTGAGTGTACACAGGTCTATAAGTCTATGAGGAGTTTGATATTTACAGAGAAAGTCGACCCCTAAAAATGAAGTTCTTCGACTGAAGACTTTGATATTCTGAAGACTTTTAAAGTGAAGAAATTGGTGTGACCTTGAAGACTTGGTATTCACTTGAGGAACATGAAGCGTGAAGACTTTTGTTTTCGTAGTTTCATTTTCTCTTTCTTGAGTCATAGGAAACACCGTACTGTTAAAGGGGGTCGAGGAAATACTAAGGAAAAATTTCCATGTGATGCTCAACTCAAAATCCTACACCTACCAATCCCTTCGAGTGAAGCCATTGGAAATCTCATACAGTTCAGTCAATTTCTTGAGTGACAGAGACGCAGTTCTTCTGGTCACTAAGGACTTTGCTCTGACTGAGGAGTTAGGAATTCGCCAGTGCGAATTGCCTACACAGTGAGGAACATGATAGCCCTGAGGAATTTGAGAGTCAAATTTCCGACCGTTGCTGTGCTGCGCGCCGGCTGTCCCAAAATATCTTATCCACCTAACGGTCATATCATTGAAGGGCATTTATGTCTTATCATGTCGGGCTGCTCCCTAGGCTATAAATAGCCGCGCCCTACAACCACTAGTTGGTTGGCTACTCTGAGAGAACCTGACACTTGTCATTTGAGAGCAACCCATCCTCTGAGGACCTTGAGCGAAAATCATCAAGTGAGGAAAACCCAAACCAAACCCCTACAAACCCAAAGTGATTGAGCATCACTGAAGAAATTGATCCTGTGTGGATCCGACGCTTGTTACCTTTGAAGACTGTGCTTCTTCCAGACGGTTAGGCGTCATGGTCTAGAGCATCCAAGAGGAATTGTGGATCGCCGAGTGACCAAGTCTGTGAAGGTTTGGAAGTCGCCTGAAGACTTACCACGAGTGATTGGATGAGGTCTGCGTGGCCTTAGTTCAAGGAGAATACGGTGAGGACTGGGTGTCCTGAGCTGCGTGCTCAGTGACTGGGTGTCCGGGACTGCGTGTCCTCGAGTTTAAATACTCAGCCGCTCCAACCAAACGTACAACTGAGACAGCAGTTGGAACTGGTCTACCAAATCATTGTCTTCACCAACCTAACAGGTTCTATTTCCTCAACCCTTTCATTTCCTCATTACTGTGTTGAGTGTTTGTTCATATCTGTGCTAGAAGACTTTGACTGAAGACTTTCTCAATTTCCTCAGTTCAATTTCTTCAGTCTGTTTGTCTTCATCTTGTGTTATCCTGTGTTTACGCTTTCTGTAATTCTGTGCTAGTCTTCATTTCATCATGATGGCCATGCTTGTATTCTGTTATGCTTACTTCTGAGTACTTATTCCGCTGCTAGTAGTTCTTCGCTAAGGAATTTCCTTACCGGCAAATTCCTCAGTGAAGAATTCATAAAAATCGCCTATTCACCCCCCCTCTAGTCGATATAACGCACTTTCACCCACCCCCAGGGCGCGCCCCCTATCTCGTGGGCCCCTCGGGTGGCTACCGACCTACTTCTTCCTCCTATATATACCCACGTACCCCAAAAACATCCAGGGAGCCAACGAAAAACAATTTCCACCGACGTAACCTTCTGTATCCATGAGATCGCATCTTGGAGCCTTTGCCGGCGCTCCGCCGGAGGGGGAATCGACCATGGAGGGCTTCTACATCAACACCATAGCCCTTTCGATGAGTTGTGAGTAGTTTACCACAGACATTTGGGTCCATAGTTATTAGCTAGATGGCTTCTTCTCTCTTTTTGGATCTCAATACCATGTTCTCCCCCTCTCTTGTGGAGATCTATTCGATGTAACTCTTTTTGCGGTGTGTTTGTCGAGATCCGATGAATTGTGGGTTTATGATCAAGTTTATCTATGAGAAATATTTGAATCTCCTCTGAATTCTTTTATGTATGATTGAGTTATCTTTGCAAGTCTCTTCGAATTATCAGTTTGGTTTGGCCTACTAGATTGATCTTTCTTGCCATGGGAGAAGTGCTTAGCTTTGGGTTCAATCTTGCGGTGTCCTTACCCAGTGACAGCAGGGGTTGCAAGGCACGTGCTGTATTGTTGCCATCGAGGATATAAAGATGGGGTTTATATCATATTGCTTGAGTTTATCCCTCTACATCATGTCATCTTTCTTAATGCGTTACTCTGTTCTTATGAACTTAATACTCTAGATGCATGCTGGATAGCGGTTGATGTGTGGAGTAATAGTAGTAGATGCAGGCAGGAGTCGGTCTACTTGTCACAAACATGATGCCTATATACATGATCATGCCTAGATAATCTCATAATTATTCGCTTTTCTATCAATTGCTCGACAGTAATTTTTTTACCCACCGTAATACTTATGCTATCTTGAGAGAAGTCACTAGTGAAACCTATGGCCCAGGGTCCATCTTTTATCGTATAAGCTTTCAATCTACTTTTATTTGCATCTTTACTTTTCCAATCTATATAATAAAATACCAAAAATATATTTATCTTATCATACTATCTCTATCAAATCTCACTTTCGCAAGTGGTCGTGAAGGGATTGACAGCCCCTTTTTGCGTTGGTTGCGAGTCATTTGTTTGTTTCTGTAGGTGCGTGGGACTTTTGAGGAGCCTCCTACTGGATTGATACCTTGGTTCTCAAAAACTGAGGGAAATAATTATGCTACTATTGCTGCGTCACCCTCTCCTCTTAAAGGAAAACCAACGCAAGCTCAAGATATAGCATCAAACGGGCATGACGGTGCTAGTAACTCCTACCGCTAGAGCCCCTGGTGGTAGGTTGTGTAACCCTACTGCCAAAACCAATGCCGGTAAAAAAGGGTCAGATCTCAAAAAATTTACGAATCAGGGTTAGATCCAACTAAACTTTTGCAAAAGGGTCAGAACACGAAAATTAGCCCCCACCGGGCACATGCCCGCTATCTCCTCCAATGGCTCCAAAACACACCGGCCACCCCTGCGGGTACAACAACAGCTACCTCGTCGTCCCATCCCACTGACATAGTGTCGCCTCTATCATGACCACATCTGCCGTGACATCTGCTTCAATGGCTCCAGACCACGCCAATCTCCCCTACGATTACAATAGTGGCTACCTCTCCATCCCATCCCACTCACGTAGGGCCGCCTCCATCACAACCCCTCTGCATCTCAGCCACCTCTACTCCGGCATTTGCTTAGCAAGGACCTGAGAATGTCAACGACCTCAACACTCTTCTCCATCACAAAACTTGCGGTGGGCTCCACCAGTCTGTGTTACCTCCAAGTGTAGGATTAATATTCTTCTTAAGAATCCTCCCATGTAGCAATGTTATCTTCGTCGTGCTGCAATTATATGGTTTGAGGTGCCCAAAACTTACAGAATTCAGGGAAGATTCAGACTGTTATAGCTTAAAAATCAGAGATCATGCATATTATAGATCTGGTCATTTTAATTTGGAATACTGAGATCTATTCAGATGCTTTGCTTCCTGTTGTTGCTAAAAGCAATGTAGCAAAAAGGACAGAAGTTTGTTGCTTTTGCTTAGCTTGGTGCTGATTCATTGGTACTCAATCAAGACGAAGTAACCATGATAGTTACTGTATTTACACTTTCAATATTTTTGAATTTAAAAGGATTGGTTCATTGTTACAGTTGTCAATGGAGTGACATTACTTCTACTTCCCTTTACATATTTTCCACATGCCACGAACCATTATTCTATTTTAATTCTTTAGTGCCTATGGTCCCCGTAAGGTTTTCTCATGACTATAAAGGTTTGATGAAGCAAATCAAACACGCCTCTAAGGTTATTCTCCTCGGTCTATTCCAGCTCACGTGGGCAACTAATTTTTCTTCTCTTTGATCCAGGGCATGAAATTGATGGTTTCTACTACCAAATTGCTACCGTTTAACCGATGTCTTCTTTACGAGATAGTAGAATTTGATGCATGTAGTTTATCCTTTTGAACTTCAAAATCATGAAATAATATAATTACCCCATGTTCATTCGGTTACTTTATTATTCAGCCAATGCAATATGTCGTTGTTACTTTCATGGCCTTTTTGTGCGTGGAATAGAGGAGATTTAGAATTTATTTTGTAATTGCCTCGAGATGGTTGCTGCTTGATTTCTTAGTGCACTAATCGGTTGTACTAGGAGGATTATGATGACATGGAAGCATTTTTTATGCAAGGAACAAACGAGGCTTTATTATCTAGATATGATGTACAGAGTTAAGCTTTGGAACATTTATCCGTACATATTTATTATGCTTAGCACGAGGATCTGCAAGGCTTGAATTTCTAAATTATTTTTTTAGAACAGTAGCAAAAATTACACCATGGTAGGATTACATTCGTCCAGCATCACTTGTCTAAAATTTTCGTGGACGTCAGCAATCAGCAGGTGGACTCCCCGGCCCCTAGACATGGCAGCAATCTCATGGGCTAGGCAATTTCTTTGGTGAGAGACCACATGAGCCTCAAAGGAGGAGAACCCAGCCAGTTTGCACCTGATATCACATACCAGCACAAAACATGCAGATCTACTCGTACCGGTTTGCTTCAGTTCCCGGGCGACAGTAGTGCAGTCCATCTCCAGGACGAGTGGCCTGTTATAGAAGTTCAGTAATTTTGATAGGGCCATCAAAATAGCAGAAGGTTCTTCTTCTTCCACAGAAGAGCATTGGGGAAGGCGGCGCCTTCTCCAGATCATTTTCAAATCTAAGGAGAAACTATACCGAGCCTGATACTGTATCCTTCCCATCCCCATGCACAACATTATTCCTCGTATGCCAGGCCTGCCAAAAGATCAAGAGTATATACTTTCGGGTCTTTTCAGATTGTGACATGAGTAGCATCTGAAGCCAAAGGTCACTCGTAAAGAGAAGGCCTTCTCATTTGGAAGCTGCAATCTGGTTTTCATAGCTTCTCTCAGCGCTCGGCTTCTGGTGCACTCGACTATTGCATGGAATTCATTTTCAGGAGCCATGCCACATATGAAGGAGGTGTTGTCCTTCGCACCTGTTCGCCGAAACACATTGTGTTTTGTTGCCAGTGATTTCGTAGCAACCCTCCACCCGAAAATCTTAATCTTTTCTAGGAGTTTTACTTTCCAGATCAGATCCCAAATGCTCCTGTCACCCGGGTTGCTAGTGGAGTCTAAAGCTAAATCACTATCATTTCTCTCCAGGGAATCAGCTAGTTTGTATGCACTCTTTACAGTGAAAACTCCTGACTTTTCATAATGCCAAGCAATTCCACATCACCGGATTGGATTTTTAGTTTGCAAATTTCCTCAGCATCGTAAGGAAAGAAGATTTGCTTGATCAGCTTCGTATCCCACTCTTTTATATCCGATTTTATCAATTGGTTGACCCATCTCAATCTTGACCTTCTTTTGAAAGTAGTAACCTTCAAGCCTTCGTTTCTAGGTATCCACTGGTCCCTAGATACTTGGATGCTTCTGACATTGCCAGTACGCCAAATCAGGCCTTTCTTGAGTAGTTCTAGCCCAAACTCAATTCCTCTCCATACAGGGACGCATCTGAAGAAAACAGAATGTCAAACATGTTTCCTTTAGGGTAATATTTCGATTTTAGGACTCTTGAACACAAACTCTCCGGGTTTTGAATCAATCTCCAACCTTGTCTAGCTAGGAGTTCCTGATTGAAGCAATGCATATCTTGGAACCCAATGCCACCATTTCTTTTGGGCTCTGTCATATCATCCCAAGACATCCGGTGGACTTTTCGATGTTCATCCTTGTCACCCCACTAGAAATCCCTAATGATTTTCTCATAGCTTCCACAGAAGCTCTGGTTAAGCTTGAAAACCCCCATCACGTAGGTAGGGATTGCTTGTGCTACTAATTTAACATTGACCTCCTTTGCCACTTGAGACATATAACTCTCATTCCAATTAGTATACCTCTTGCCAAATCTGTCCATGATGGGATTAAAAGCCCCATTTTTCATTCTTCCTTTTGGTATGGGGAGTCCCAAGTATTTGCTTTCAAAAGAGGAAGATTCCACTCCCAAGATGCTCTTGATTTCCTCCCTTAACTGATTTGGGCAAGCTTCACTAAAAAGGATCGAGCATTTGTTCTGACTCAAGATTTGCCCTGTTCCTTCCTAAATTATCTCCAGAACATCACGTATCTTCGAGGCTTGGTCTATAGATGCCTTGAAGAAAAGGATACTATCGTTAGCGAAAAGGAGGTTAGATATTCCTGGGCTCCCCCTGGCAACTTTGATCGGAGATATTGTTCCCTCTACAGCCTCTTTCTTAAGGAGTAGAGAGAGACCATCAGCCACGAATAAGAATAGATACGGACTCAAGGGGTCGCCTTGCCTCAAACCCCTGGTGGGAGTGAAGGTCTCCAAGATCTCAACATTGCACTTAACTGAAAATCTCACCAAGCTAACACAGGTCATCACCCACTGAATCCATTTCTGATCAAAACCCATTCTCTGAAGAACACCTTCCAGGAAGCGCCAATCCATCCTGTCATAGGCCTTAGCCAAATCAAGTTTATGAGCGCAGTAGGTGTCTCTTTGGTTTTTGCTATGCTGGATTTTGTGGAAGCACTCAAACACAATTATGGCATTGTCCGTGATCATTCTACCTGGCACAAATGCACTCTGCGTTTCTGAGATGAGGTCATCAAGGAACGGTCTCAACCTATTCACTAGAAGTTTTGAGATGACCTTATATATCACGTTGCAAAGGATGATCGGGCGATTGTCTTTTATGCACTGAGGGTTGTTGCCTTTGGGTATTAATACTATGGTTGTGTTGTTGACACCGTCCAACATCACCCCATTTACATAAAAATTCTTGACAGCCTTCACAACATCATCTTTCAGGACTGCCCAATTTCGTTGGAATTAACGTGCAGGAAATCCGTCTGGCCCCGGGGCCATCAACGAGCCGATTTGCAATAGGGCATCGCCTATCTCCTCAACAGAGACTGGTCTGGTAAGTTGTTCATTCATATGGTCATCCACATTCCGTTGGAAAACTTGATGTAGCTCATGAGGTGTTACCCCATCGCCCCTTTTATACAGTTCCTTGAAAAATCCATTTATCTCTCTGTTTAACTCAGTCGAGGTTTCAGTCCAGCTCCCGTCTGTTTTTCTCAGTTTAGAAATTTTGTTTTTCTTTTTCCTCCACGTAGCTTTCCTATGAAAGAAATCTGTGTTTTTATCCCCTTCACGCAGCCAGGCAATCCTAGACCTCTGCTTCCACATTATTTCCTCTCTCAGCAGCCACTCATCAAGTCTGGCCTCGATATACCGTATTTTTGCTTCTGAATCCGGTGAGACAAGCGGAAATCTGCATCTTTTAAGGTCTTCTCGCAGAGCTTTTGTTTTGTTTTGGACTGAGGTGAACACATTTTGTGCCCAAGTGCTTAGTACGCTTTGCATATCCTTGAGCTTTGCTGTAATGTCTGCCAAAGAGGAGCTACTACTGCCTTTTTTCCATGACCTGCCGATCACATCAGAGAGCTCTTCTTCTCGTTCCCACATAGCTTCATACCTGAACAATTTCTTAACTGGTCTCCATTCCATCCTAGAGCCAAACTGTAACAGTAGGGGAGTATGACCCGATCTAGAAGAAACAACATGTTCCACCATCGCCTCTCTAAAGATGCTAGACCATTCTGGGGATGCAACCGCATGGTCTAGGCGTGCTTTAACATTGTTGCACCCACTTTCCTTATTGTTGTAGGTCTAAGTCGTACCCCTATATCCCATATCAAGCAAATTACAATCAGATAGGACCTTCCGAAACTGAGCCATGTTGCTCTCTGATCTCCTGACCCTTGAGAAGTTCTCGCTCTCCCACATGGTCTCGTTGAAATCGCCCATCATCAGCCATGGTACAGCAGAATAGTTTTTGATTCTCCTTAAGAGCTCCCACATGTGATGCCTATTCATGTGGTTTTGGCTCCCCATACCACTACCAAAAAATACACTTTCGTGATGATACGTGTTTGTCACAGTAGGTCGCGTTTTTTGTCATGCATGTACATCCATGACAAATTTATGACAGAATCAAGATAGTCATACATGTGCTGTCGTAGAAGTGTTCCATGACATTACCAAAATTATCATCACGGAAGTGTCCACTTCCATGACGATGAATCACGCGTCACAGAAGTGCTTTCGTCAAGGGTGACCGATATGTGGCATCCACCGTAACGGAACGCCGTTAAGCTATCAGGTCGGGTTTTGGATCCGATAACCTGTTAACAGCCCCGACCAATGAGGATTTTCCACGTGTAAAATCATCATTGGCTGGAGGAAACACGTGTCGGCTCACCATTGGGACAGATGTCATCCGCTCATTGGACCGGAGGCGCCTATGATACGGCGACACGTGGCACGGCCCAACAGAGGCCCATTCCTGTGAAAAGGCTGGCCCGTTTGACTTGGTCAAAAGGTGGCGGGCTGGCCCACGGAAAGCCTGTTAACGGCCTGTTTGCATATAGCCCATTTACAGCCCCCTAACCCAGGGCTCGTTACGCCCTATCCGAATTAGGCCCAGTAGCGTCATCTCGGCCGTCCAATATGATTCAGCCCGTTTTAACTTCCGGCCCATGTGTGGCCCATGACTTCTTTCGGCCCATATGAGGGCCTTTGTAACTCTTGGCCCATTAACGGGCCATGGTGAAACTGGCCCGTAATGAACAGTGTATCACTTTATACCCATTGACGGCCCGTTATTCCATTGGGCCGTTTCCAGCCGAAGTTATCTTTCGGCCTTCTCAGGGCCGATTGATTCTTGGGCTCATTTGCAGCATTCGGTTACATACGGCCCGTTACTGTCATTTTCTGCTTGTGGGCCAAATTCAGCCTGTCGTTACAGTCGGCCCGTTTGCGGAACGTTAGTACGTTGGGACTTCTTCATGTCAAAAAAAACCCGTTGGGCTGTTTTCATAGAGTTATCAAATACGGCCTATTAACGACCCGTTATGGTCCACTAATAGTACGACCCATGATTGGCAAAATGATGATACGCCCCGTAGAAGGCCCATGGATCCTACGGCCCGTATGAGTCCCATGGATAGTACGGCCCGTATGAGGCCCATGGATCATACGGCCCGTAGAAGGCCCATGGACCCTATGGCCCATAGAAGGCCCATTGATCCCTAAGGCCCGTATAGAAGGCCGATGGATCCTACGGCCCATATAGAAGGCCAATGGTCCTACGGCCGAATGAAGGCCCATGGATCATACGGCCTGTAGGAGGCCCATGGTTACAACAGTCCGTGTGTTGCCATGATTATTTTGGCCTAGTTACCAAAAATAGGCTATTGTGGCCACTAGAAAAACACAGAAAAAGAACTGCAATGACTACAAGCAAACAACTAAACAAGGCAACAAGGAAATAAATAAGCAAGCAATTAAGGCTAGCCTATTACCGCTATTACACATATTACATCCACTGTGCATCAAAGTTTGCCACCAGTGCAAATATAGGGAACAAAGCAGCATATTACATACACTGGCCATCAAAATTGGCCACCAGTGCAAATAAACGCGGCAGCAAAACAAGAGCATAACTGAAACAACTTCAGAAGAGCTCAAGAAACGTTATCCTGGGTATCCACCATGCTGGCAATAAGCTTAGCAAGCTAATTAGCTTTGTCCTGTTTGGCGCTAAAATCCTCCAACGCTTGCTGTTGCACTAGAAAGTATGCATTTGAATGCTCCAGGGACTTCCACAATCCTTCCGCTTCTTGTCGCAGCACATCTGATCGATGTCTTTCAGCTTGTAGTTGAGACTCAAGAAACCGAACTGATTCAGACAGTGAGTTTGAATAGCTTGTGCAAGCGGTAGTGGCCAGTAACTCGAACACTAAACCAAGACAGGACTTTGGGGTTGTCTCGTTGTCTTCAAGATAGTCTTCCTTAGCTATTTTATCAGCTTTGTTGGAGACCAACAAGGATGTGTCACTATCCTGAACCTTATCTGCATTACTTCCTTTACCATTGCTTAATAAGGCACTCTTCCCCAATATTCTGTCAGCATTCTAAAAGAAGAAACAAGCAGACACATAACAAGTTTAGCATGTACTAGTATATGAAACTCATTTCGGTGAACCAGTTCATTAGTAAGGTGGATAGGATTAAACTACCAAATCTTCTATTGCCATGTACTAGTACATAATAAAAGCATCAAACAAACATATATCTATGTCCTATGGTCACTGCATTGTCTTGCGAAATCAAAATAGAGACACGGTTCAAATCATATCAGTTCAAGACAAAGCAGTAGTGAAAGAATAGAAAGCGTGGGAAACTACATGGCACAACAAGATTTCAGATGGGTACCACGGATCTACATGTACAACAACACTATTGGCTCTATTGTGATGCTAGTAATGTGCATGATATGAAAGTCAACTGTATACACAATTGAAATTGAAATCAAAAGAGCTATTGATAAGAATAAACCTGTTAAAGAAACATGCGTGAACATACCTGCTGTGCCATTGGAGTTTCGATTGGATCCTTCAATTTAAAAATAAGTTTGTATCAGTAAATACAGTGATACAAGAGCAAAGCAATCATAGTTAAAAAAGGCGCGCCTAAGCGAGCGCTTAAGCGCGCCTAGGCTCTAGGCATTGGCAAAACGCATTGTGCATAACTATGCTTAATCTGTGCATAACTACGCATAAGTATGCGCTTTGGTCAGTAAAGCGCAAGGCGGTGGCAAAGCGCACAATTAACGCTTAGCGCTTTTTTGAACTATGTTAGCAATGGAATCTTAAATTAGAACAATTGTTATTCAGGTTTAGGCACTTGTTCTACATGAACAGAGTACAGTAAGATGCAAGAATATAATACTTCAAAATAGAAAATGAGCTCATAGACCTTACCACATTCTTGGTTCGGGACCAGTACAGAACAAGGCGTTCCCAGTCATCGTCCAGTAAATGTGTCTCAGGAAAACGTAAGGGAATTTGATGAGTTTCTTTGCTGGTGAAGTACGTTTTCTTCAGGTAATTCCGATACTTCCACCAAGCATTCTTGAAGATAGCAGAGGTATTAGCACAGGTTACCTCATCTTGAGTTTCCAAATCGGTCCTTCTCTATAGAGAAAAATGGGAAAATTTGCTGTATTATAACCATCATGGAGGTAGGATGTATGGGACGAAGCAAAGTAATTGCCATGAATAACATTACTTACACATAACTCCTAGACAAACACCTGCAACTGGCACTTTCCTTCATCTTCAGTATAATATTTCCAAGATGGGAAGATACGCACATACGATTTAACAACATCAAATGGGATAGATGCTAAACTACGACTGGCTGGTTGTGCTTCCTCCACAGGAATAAGCGTACTAGCTGGTGGAGTTGGGGTTCGCCGTGATAGTACTAGCCCTTTGGGCACTGGAGCTGCCTTACTGACTGCTCTTGGTTGGGAGCTCTGTGGTGGAGCTGGTGTTGTGTCAACAGGAACTGGGTTACTATCGGCTGGGGTTGGGGTTAGATTGGGTGAAGCTGGTTCTCTGTCCATCGCAGTAGGGGTACAATCTGCGAGAGTTTGGGTTATGTGTGGTAGGGCTGGTTCTTGTGCATGTACGACCGGGGTGCTATCTCCACCAAGAGGTAGCACTGTTTTATTTGAAGACCGTGTTTTTATTCCGCTAGATACTGGCATCACTCGCTCCAATTCAAATGGCTGATAAACAGGAAACATAGTTGAATGTACATACATTGTATGAGAGACAGATGCAATAGATAGTGTGGAAAAAAGAGGGCACGAAATAGTTGACATGTATATTGTTTAACTAAAATGGATATCATGACATAATTTCACATATATGATGTCTATCTAAACTGGATAGCATAGCATAACATAATTCAAAGATATGATGAATAACTAAACAGGATTGCATGACATAATTCACCTACATGTTATCTAAGTAATCAGGATTGCATCATTTAATTCACATATGTGATTTATATGCTAAACAGAGGGCATTCGATATGATGTCTGAACTAAGAAGATGGTGTTGAATATTGTGTATATGATGTCTAAACTATGCAATGCAAGACACCGTATGCATGATATGAGCAGTATAACCGTGCCAAGTTAGAGCATACACCTCAGTAGGGGAATAGGACTGGTCATCTGTCTCTGAATCCATCTCTAAGGAGCTATCGGGACCCAACAAGAGATCTGCTTCGACATGTAGCACTGTCTGCTCTGAAGGCCTTGTTTTCACTCCAGATTTTTCCATCTCCCACCCAAATGGACGATTCACAGGAAGAGTAGTTTAATGTACAAACATTGTCGACAAATGGAAATGTAATGAAGAAAAGGATGGGCAAGATATCATTCAAATATATGATGCCTGGTTAAACAAGATGGCATTGCATATTTCACATATATTATTGCTGGCTAAAAGACATGAGACTGCATAATTCCCATATATGATATAGAAACTAAACAGGTGGCATTACAGAACATGTCTACACTAAGCAGATGACATATATGATGTGAAAAGTAGGCACTGCAAGGCAACATATGCATGATATGACTAACATCATCATGCCAAGGTAGAGCAAACACCTTGGTGGATAAATAGGAGTGGTCATCCGTGTCTGAATCCGCCTCAGAACAGATATCTTCCTTTGGATTACAATCTGGAGAGGGCTGGGGAGGGTTTTCCATTGAACCCACCATGGAGCGATGTCTGCATGACATTGTATTGCCGCACAAAACTCTTCTCTTTTTCTCTACATGTTCAGCATGACTGTGTACAATATCTGACATGCATACGAAAAAATATGGTGAGATTATGTAAGGAGAGCATGCAGAAATTTAGAGTGCTGGTAACAACCAGTGGATGGATCAAAAAATAATGATAGGAGGCTGATGATTGCTTTAAATTAATAAAAAGACAGATGATGATTGCTTTACTATTTGTTTCCCACCCAAGATGAACAACATAGGCATACCCTAGGTGAACTAGATATTAGACAAACATACTATTCATTGCTGCCTCGATATGTGCCCCACAACTAATTTAGAACTCAAGTTTGAACATTAATTTGGACCTGAGTTGGGAGTCCAAGAGCTGAACAGGACGATAAAGTAGCAGGTAAGTTTAAGCAATGCAAAACTGTAACATCCCAAAATTTTAAATTTTGGAATGTTATATTAAATAGATAGTTTTGATTGATTGTTTGATTGATTGACTGAAAGTGAGTGAATTTGAAACTTTTTGAAAGTTAAATGAGAGGGAATAAAAGGATTTTCCCAAACTTTCATTTTCTTTTCTGATCTTCATGAGTTCAAATTCTTTTCACCACAAAACCCTGGAGAGAAGATGACATGACTTCTTCCATTTATTTAAATGACAAGGGGTGTTGAAAATATTTGAATTTCATTTGGAAAATATTTCCAACCCAGGAACTTTATGCAACTCAATGATTTTCACGAGCGAAGATAAAATGACTTCTTCAAAACATATGAAATATGAGTTGGGAGTTTCAAAGAATTAAATTCAAAGTTCTTTTGAATTTATTTTTCAATTTGGATTTATTTGAGTTTTATTCAAATTATTTTTCTCCAAAAATAAAATATATGGTAAATAGGGTAACAAGATTCCCTACATCATAAAATTGGAGAGAAATAAATTTGAATTAATTTTGGTATTTTTTCAAATGATTTTGACTGGATTTTACTAGAGCAAAAGCACTCTTTGCTTTATTTGAATTTGTGTGTATTTTATTTGACTTTAGAAAAATGTACTTGTCGTAGAAAATCTTTTTCTGAAAATTTTGATATATTATATGCCTATAGTATTTTTATTATTTTGCTGGTTTATTCTTTTTTTGTTGTCTTCTGTAATATGTTTAAAAATATATATATATATATACCCTCCGCCAAACTGGGCCGGCCCAGCTCCCAGCCAGGCTGCGGCCCACTGCCCCGTCGCTCCCGAACCGCCCTAGCGGGAGGCCGCCGCCACCACGATAGCGCCGCCGCCGCCTTGGCCCCTCCTCCACGCCACCGTCGCCCCCCCTCCTATAAATCTCTCCGCCCCGACCCCCTCTCTCTCTTTTTCGCGCCGCCGCCCTCGCATCTCACCGCACTCCGCCGCCGGAGTTCGCCAACCGCCGCCACCCGACGAGATCCGCTGCCACCGCCTCCTCCTCACTGCCCCGATGCCGCTGCCGCTCTCCGCCGCCTCCGCGCCGCCTACTGCCGTCGCCGGACGCCTCGCCCCGCCGTCGACGCTCGTCGCCGGAGCTCGCCGTCGCCGCTGCCCGCCTTGCCGTTGACCGCCGCCGGCCAACCCCGTTTAGCCGGTAAAAAACCGCCCCGGTCCGGTCTAATCTGTTGGTTTTCCTCGGTTTTATCTTAAAACCGGTTTTTTCCTTTTAGTTAGATCTATTTAGTGGTCGTTCGTTTGTTAGGGTCCGGTAGCGAACGATTTTCATTCGTTAGCGTTCTGTAACGAATGTTCGTTCTTTAGTTTTTATCTTTTCTTTTAATTTCGGCCAGGGACTCATCTGTGAGTATTTTGTTTACAGTTTAGTCCCTGATTTTCTTTTTTAGCACAACTTTTTACTCGTTAGTCCAAATCAAACGAAACCAATGCCCACTTCTTCGTTATGATCTCCTCTATCCAGTACAACAACTTAAACATGTTTTTGGAAGTTTAAAATTTGAATTTCAAAAAGTTTAGTATTTGAACTTTGTTTGATCGTAACTTGAGTTTCGTAGCTCCGTTTGAGTTGATTCTTTTTGCAAAGGAAAGCTCTTGACCTAGACCTTCTGATAAGGCCAAATTCACATAATTTTGGTACTGTTAGAAAATTTTTTATGTTGCAAGAGTTATTTGTTTGGTTTTGATGTTTTCTGAGTTGATTTCTTCGATCTTTAGATGCTTTTGAGTGATTGCTTATGTGTGGTTACTATTGCTTGCTCACGATAGATTGACCGGAGTGTGACGAATAGAACTATCAGGAGTTGAGTGCGAATCATCTTCATCAACATTGCAGGCAAGTTCACACTTTGATCATACCTTTTCTCATACCCAGTTTTATGCATTAGTTCAATCCTCCAAACAATTGCATGATTAGGATCTGGATTAAATTGTGGGTTTTGGGAAGTAGATTGAGGTAGCACCTATTACCTGTTTTATTTTCAAACCCTTGGGAGTTACTTCTACGTTTGCTTATTATGCCATGCTATGCTAGTAGACATGGATTGGGTGAGTGAATTTCCATGACAGATGTGAGATTGTTAATTAATGGTTTATTTAAGGTGGCAACTTAAACACACATCTGGGTGGATTGAGGCACCTGGTTACTCCAGGACTTGCCTGTCTAGGCACCTGGGTTTCCAGGACTTGCCTGTTTTTCTTTGGACCGCCACCCAGGCTCAAAGGGATCATGAGATTATTCAAACTAGAAACTTCCGTGTGCAGCCACATGCTATTATGGGCTCTAGCATAGTTGATTAAGTCGTGCGAACTCTTACGGGGTGGACTAGCAGATGTAGGGGATGTAGGTTGGTACGGTCTACCCCGTACGTAAGGTGCAAGCGCTTCTGAAAGACTATGTCTCGGTCATCCGTTTCTCAAACACCATGTAGTGCGAGAAACCAAACGGAGGAGATCTAGTCATGTGGGGAAAAGTGCGCAAACCTCTGCAGAGTGTATAAACTAATCATGATTAGCCGTGTCCCCGGTTATGGACATCTTGAGTATCTAGTATTTGGATTATCATGTGAATCTCATCATGTTACTTTAATTAATTTTGTTGGGTTTTAATGAGTACTTTTAATTGGGATTGAGAATGCTGTCAACCATTCTCAATGTTTAACAACCACCATGATAGTTGAATAAATTTATTCCTTTGCAGTAGGGAAAAATTGGCTTTTTGCAAAAACATTATAACCATAGAGCCTCCACCAGCCATATGTGCATGTAGTGATAGACTTTATTCATCATTGCTCTATGGTGTGAATTTGCCAGTACATTCAATGTACTGACCCTCCGTGGCTGCAACGTCTCATGTTGCAGGATCTTACGACGAGTAAGTGATACGTTAGGGTTACGATTTCCTATACTCAACTTTGCCGTTGGTGTTGATGGGAATCCACAACCTTGTTACTTCCGCTATTTTGGATTGAGGTAATAGTATTTATGTTACTTTATACATGTGATTTACCTCTGTTATAAATCCTCGAGTACTGTGTGTGTCAGCATACCGATCCAGGGATGACACGTAAGCACAAAGACTTGATCCATTCGGGTCGGGTCGCTACAAGATGGTATCAGAGCCAGGTTGACTGTAGGACGTGACCCTAGAAACTGGCATGCCCATAGGAAAGATTTTTTCTCTACAACTTTCTTTTCAAAAGAATCTTTTACCTCTCTTCTCTTCTGAGCTTATTCAAATATTTCCTTTTAGTGAGACTATACCCCTTTCCCCTTTTGACCCCATGGACATTCGACTGATGAGAGCACTCGAAGGAGTATAAGATATCGGACAACTAAAACCATTCGGAATGAATAGGATTTTACCATACGCTATGATGATGGCAACTACGATGGATAAAGACTTCGAAGACTAGGAGAATATGAAGAATTTCCAGATTTGGTATGACCCAGGAAGGCTACACTTATGGAACTTGACAGGCTATGGAAGCTGTAAATACCCGAGATCAAGGTGTACCAGAGAAAGACCTGAACATGGAGCATTAGAACTCAAAGTTTTGTGTCACCGGGCTGAGTTAAGCATGCATATGCATGGAAGGATTGGATGGTAGAAGGCTGATGGAGCATCTGTCAGCAAAGGATGCAGCTTTAACCTTAGCTGGTGTATCACCAGGATCTGGAGTGTTACATCAAGAAGTTAAGGTGGATCTACAGGAAGCCGTATTTGACAAGGAGCATTTTGTGAAGAACTTAGGAAACTAGAAGTTGAAAGTAGCCAAGCTGGAGGAGTAAGACCTCGAGATACCGGAGATTTGTCAGGAACTGAAGGACAGTAGGACCATGGATCATGTCAAGGATGTTGAAACCGGAAGTTTGGAATGCAACTCCAGAATATTAAAGGACGTCACGAGAGACTCTGCGTTAATAGAGATGATATTGCAAAAGAACTTGAGTAGCACAAGCATGATCAGAAGGAGCCACCGGAGACATGACCAGGACTTGAAGAGTTTGATGATGTTGAGATCTATAGACCATTAGAAGACCCAACCCCTTTTATATACTTACGTTAGATGCGACGATTGTGAGTTGTCATTGGTTTGTTGTGTTTTTCCGACAGCCACAATAAAACCTGTCTTTTCAAAACTATTGTTTGTATTGTGTGCATCCCTCTCGATCTCTCTTATCCCACCCCAAACCCATAGACCCAATAGAGGATGAATGGAGATGAGCTTATATTTTATGGACCGATGAGTCAGTTGGAGATGGACCAATGGATTCAGAACATGGAGGATCAAATGGAGAATAACTCTGTAGCCAGAAAGGATATGACCCAACATGCTCTTCAATGCTTTGAAAGAGGTGCTGCTACTTGTTGGAGGATGTACCAAACCATCAATGGATGGCAACGAGTGACCACTTGGTAAGAACTTAAGTTGACTCTGCTAAAGTCTCGTCTTGTGTCCCAGAAGTTGAGGCCTTATGGAAAGGATGGGAAGAAACCTTGTGCATACAAGCTTTGTGGAGAAATAGGACACAACCATAAAGAACACCAAGATGAACACCCTCATAAGTGGAGGATTTCCAAAGGAGTTAGCAGAGAATCTCAGGGAAACTCGGTTGGAGATTGTTCCCAAAGGTTTTGTTGCAGCAATGGAAGTTCGGTCTACATTGTTGGGAAAGATCCGTGAAGCTCAGATGGATGACAAAGAGATTGCTGAGGTAAAAGAGAGGATGAGCAAAGGAAAGGCCAAAGGTTTTCTTAAGGATGAGAATGACATCTTATGGTTCAAGGACCGTGTATATGTTCCCAAGAATGCAAAGATCGGGAAGTAAATACTTCAAGAGGCTCGTGACTCACCATACTCGATTCGCCCTGGAAACACAAAGAAGTATTTGGACTTGAAGGAGTGTTTCTGGTGGACTGGTATGAAGAAGGATATTGTGGAGTATGAAGTCGTAGGTGATATATGCCAGAGAGAGTAAAAGCAGAGCATCAGAAGCCAGCAGGATTACTACAGCCTATGCCGATACATGAATGGAAGTGGGATAAGCTTGGCATGGATTTCATTACCGGATTTCCCAGAACCCAATTGGGATATGATTCTATCTGGGTAGTAGTTGATTCGCTTGACCAAAGTGGCTCATTTTATCCCAGTGAAAACCACCTATACAAGTGCGAAGTTGGCGAAGATATATTTGACCAGGATCGTATGTCTGCATGGAGTTCCGAGGACCAACGATAGAGGAACACGGTTTACCTCAAAGTTTTGGAATCAGCTGCACCACACCTTGGGGTACTAGGCTAGAGTTCAGTACAGCCTTTCATCCACAGAAAGATGGATAAATCGAGAGAGTCAATCAGATTCTGGAGGACATGTTGAGATCGTGTGCGCTAAATTATGGATCTAGTAGGGATGATAATCTACCTTACGCGGAGTTCTCATACAACAACATTTACCGAGCTAGTTTGAAGATGGCCCCTTTTTAAGCTTTGTATGGCAGAAGTGGCAAACAAGTTTGAATCACCCGAAGGACTGTCAGAAGTTCATGATGTATTTCACATTTCCCAGTTGAAGAAGTGCCATGCAGAGATGGCCAATATTCCCCTGTAAGGACGCTTGACCCTGGAAAGGATAATGGTGTTCCACGAAGTGGAGTATGGACTTCATGAGTATAAGTTTTTACCTTGGTATGTGGGATATCCCACGAGGATGAAGAGATGAATTACTATTGGATATACAGGAGGTATGATGTTGGAAATTTGGATCAATGGAAATTCCATGATGAGTCTGAGTAATCATGTCCTAGTTTGGTGCCAATAGAAGGAAGGAAGATAGTACAATTGGATGGATTTAAGAATACTAGGAAGTTGGATGTTGGAATAATGATCTGTTGCCCCGATGATGAGTTCAAGGTTTGCAAGTGATGAGATGGGCCATAACCCACAGGCCCCAGGACCTGCCAAGAAGCAAGCACACTCTTACTGAAGGAAAACCCTTAGAAGAGGATATGCCTTTACCCACCGACGATTTTATAGGAGCAACGCAAAACCTGAGAGTTGTTAAGGAATGATAGATGTTTGTTTGGCTTGCAGAATCCATGGATTTATCCGAACTTGGTTCGTTGACAAGAGAAATTCTGCAAATGCTTGTGAGGATGACCGAGTGTTAGAATGCGAGATTCGCTAAAACATATACAGGGTAATGATTTGGGTGCCGGATGGATTGATCACCATACCGACTTACTCTTATTATTCGCCTTGCTATATGGGATGGTAAATCTGGGTGACTTACCTATAGTAGAGAGACGACGATCAGAACCTTGTTTAAAACTCAGAATGGTATAAGTATTTTTTTCCCTCGTACAAGGCAGTTGATGCAAAACGTAGGTCATACAGTGAGGTTCAGCCCAGACACATTTCCTGCAGGAGAAACCATAAATGGTTGACCACCATGAGATATCGATAGTTGCTTAGCATTGGCGCCAGACCCATCAGCTAAGAAGACCCAGTCTCGGAATAACCTTACCAAGATGAAAGGACAGAAGAACTGCGGTAAAGGTTTTGCCACCACCGGAAGAGCCAGAGAAGGAATTTTCCCGAGAATCTGAGAAGATCGACACTGCCAACAATAAGGATGAAGTATATGAGTTTTGATGGAACCGTAACCATGCTTCTAACGGTGGTAGCACCCGAGACCCCGGAGACGATCGATGGAATTTGAAGACCCCCTACCCTAACCATTTCTTTCTAGCCTCTCCGAATCTCGAGGACGAGATTCATTTTAAGGGTGGTAGGTTTGTAACATCCCAAAATTTTAAATTTTGGAATGTTATATTAAATAGATAGTTTTGATTGATTGTTTGATTGATTGACTGAAAGTGAGTGAATTTGAAACTTTTTGAAAGTTAAATGAGAGGGAATAAAAGGACTTTCCCAAACTTTCAGTTTCTTTTCTGATCTTCATGAGTTCAAATTCTTTTCACCACAAAACCCTGGAGAGAAGATGACATGACTTCTTCCATTTATTTAAATGACAAGGGGTGTTGAAAATATTTGAATTTCATTTGGAAAATATTTCCAACCCAGGAACTTTATGCAACTCAATGATTTTCACGAGCAAAGATAAAATGACTTCTTCAAAACATATGAAAAATGAGTTGGGAGTTTCAAAGAATTAAATTCAAAGTTCTTTTGAATTTATTTTTCAATTTGGAGTTATTTGAGTTTTATTCAAATTATTTTTCTCCAAAAATAAAATATATGGAAAATAGGGTAACATGATTCCCTACATCATAAAATTGAAGAGAAATAAATTTGAATTAATTTTGGTATTTTTTAAAATGATTTTGACTGGATTTTACTAGAGCAGAAGCACTCTTTGCTTTATTTGAATTTGTGTGTATTTTATTTGACTTTATAAAAATGTACATGCCGTAGAAAATCTTTTTCTGAAAATTTTGATATATTATATGCCTATAGTATTTTTATTATTTTGCTGGTTTATTCTTTTTTTGTCTTCTGTAATGTGTTTAAAAAAAACATTCCCTCCGCCGAACTGGGCCGGCCCAGCTCCCAGCCAGGCCGCGCCCCAGTGCCCTGTCGCCCCCGAACCGCCCTAGCGGGAGACGCCGCCACCATGACAGCACCGCCGCCGCCTTGGCCCCTCCTCCACGCCACCGTCGCCCACCCCTATAAATCTCTCCGCCCCGACCCCCTCTCTCTTTTTCGCGCCGCCGCCCTCGCATCTCATCACACTCTGCCGCCGGAGTTCGCCAACCGCCGCCGCCCGATGAGACCCGCCGCCACCGCCTCCTCCTCACCGCCCGACGCCGCTGCCGCTCTCCGCCGCCTCCGCGCCGCCTACTGCCGTCGCCGGACGCCTCGCCCTGCCGCCGACGCTCGTCGCCGGAGCTAGCCGCTGCCGCTGCCTACCTCGCCGTTGACCGCCGCCGGCCAACCCCGTTTAGCTGGTAAAAAACCGCCCCGGTCCGGTCTAATCTGTTGGTTTTCCTCGGTTTTATCTTAAAACCGGTTTTTCCTTTTAGTTAGATCTATTTAGTGGTCGTTCATTTGTTAGGGTCCGGTAGCGAACGATTTTTGTTCGTTAGCATTCTGTAACGAACGTTCGTTCTTTAGTTTTTATCTTTTCTTTTAATTTCGGCCAGGGACTCATCTGTGAGTATTTTGTTTACAGTTTAGTCCCTGATCTTCTTTTTTAGCACAACGTTTTACTCGTTAGTCCGAATCAAACGAAACCAACGCCCACTTCTTCGTTATGATCTCCTATATCCAGTAAAACAACTTAAACATGTTTTTGGAAGTTTAAAATTTGAATTTCAAACAGTTTAGTATTTGAACTTTGTTTGATCGTAACTTGAGTTTCGTAGCTCCGTTTGAGTTGATTCTTTTTGCAAAGCAAAGCTCTTGACCTAGACCTTCTGATAAGGCCAAATTCACATAATTTTGGTACTGTTACAAATTGTTTTATGTTGAAAGAGTTATTTGTTTGGTTTTGATGTTTTCCGAATTGATTTCTTCGATCTTTAGATGCTTTTGAGTGATTGCTTATGTGTGGTTACTATTGCTTGCTCACGATAGATTGACCGGAGTGTGACGAATAGAACTATCAGGAGTTGCGTGCGAATCATCTTCATCAACATTGCAGGCAAGTTCACACTTTGATCATACCTTTTCTCATACCCAGTTTTATGCATTAGTTCAATCCTCCAAACAATTGCATGATTAGGATCTGAATTAAATTGTGGGTTTTGGGAAGTAGATTGAGGTAGCACCTATTACCTGTTTTATTTTCAAACCCTTGGGAGTTACTTCTACGTTTGCTTATTATGCCATGCTCTGCTGGTAGACGTGGATTGGGTGAGTGAATTTCCATGACAAATGTGAGATTGTTAATTAATGGTTTATTTAAGGTGGCAACTTAAAGACACATCTGGGTGGATTGAGGCACCTGGTAACTCCAGGACTTGCCTGCCTAGGCACCTGGGTTTCCAGGACTTGCCTGTTTTTCTTCGGACTGCCACCCAGGCTCAAAGGGATCATGAGATTATTCAAACTAGAAACTTCCGTGTGTAGCCACATGCTATTATGGGCTCTAGCATAGTTGACTAAGTCGTGCGAACTCTTACGAGGTGGACTAGCAGATATAGGGGATGTAGGTTGGTACGATCTACCCCTTACGTAAGGTGCAAGCGCTTCTGAAAGACTATGTCTCGGTCATCCATTTCTCAAACACCATGTAGTGCGAGAAACCAAACGGAGGAGATCGAGTCATGTGGGGAAAAGTGCACAAACCTCTGCAGAGTGTATAAACTAATCATGATTAGTCGTGTCCCCGGTTACTTTAATTAATTTTGTTGGGTTTTAATGAGTACTTTTAATTGGGATTGAGAATGCTGTCAACCATTCTCAATGTTTAACAACCACCATGATAGTTGAATAAACTTATTCCTTTGCGGTAGGGAAAAATTGGCTTTTCGCAAAAACATTATAGCCATAGAGCCTCCACCAGCCATATATGCATGTAGTGATAGACTCTATTCATCATTGCTCTATGGTGTGAATTTGCCAGTACATTCAATGTACTGACCCTCTGTGGCTGCAACGTCTCATGTTGCAGGATCTTACGACGAGTAAGTGATACGTTAGGGTTACGATTTCCTATACTCAACTTTGCCGTTGGTGTTGATGGGAATCCACAACCTTGTTACTTCCGCTATTTTGGATTGAGGTAATAGTATTTATGTTACTTTATACATGTGATTTACCTCTATTATAAATCCTTGAGTACTGTGTGTGTCAGCATACCGATCTAGGGATGACACGTAAGCACAGAGACTTGATCCATTCGGGTCGGGTCGCTACAATAACATAAGCAGAAACAAAAGAGTGCGACCTCTCTTGTGAACCCGTGTTCTCCTCAGGTTCATCTGCTGAGTCGATGATGGTGATGCCGTTGGGGTGGGTGCCGGTGGCAGGGAAGGAGATCTGAGGCGGCGAAAGACGGTCAAGATTCGTGATGTTTGGTTTGGTGGATGCTTCTGTCGATGGAGTAGCTCAGGTGAGGTGGACAACGTCGCGGCAGGAGCAGGACAAACCACACAAAGTTCCTTCAACACGTACCTGTAACTGAAGTAATTCTGTAAGGGCTCATTTGGCTTGCATGATTCTTAAAACACAGGGATAGGAAAAACACCGGAATAGGATAGGAAAATGCACATGGTAAACAGAGCATATGTAAACACAAGATTTCTGTCAACTTGTGTGTTTGGTTTATAGGAATTGGAAGAGCAGAGGAATGCAAAGAAACATGGCCAAAATAAAGAGAAACCATATGAAAGTGTGTACAGTTAGAATGTTATTCTGGCACTAATGCACTTGATCTTGTTTTCATGCATAGGATTTTGAAAAGTAGGTCCAGGTGGATGTTTTGCTTCATTCCTTTCAACAAAATGCATGAATAATTGAATAGTAGAGTGCCATTGGAAAATTCCCTATGGCTATGTTTTTGCATTGAAGCAAAATAGCCCTAATGGATAGACGTGAATGTATAGTAATAAGTGATGCAACAAGTGTACAACCTCTTTGCCGTAGCCGTGTCAACCTCGTCATCATTGGGTTGGTCGCTGAAGCAGTTGAGGCAGAGGTGGCAGTCGGAGGAAGATTTGAGGAATCTGTAGACGGCATCCAGGGCACTGCTCTGTTGTGATGTATCGTTCTGTCGTTGGAGCAGCTCCGGTGAGCCGTAATACATCAAGGCTGAAGCAGCACAAGACAGACATCGTCAATCTCAAGTGGGATTCTAATAGCATCTCCAATAGATGATGTAAAATGGATGTAAAATTAACATCATCAAAAACCACCTGACTACAACAGATGAGGTAAAAACTGTTGACTCTGAACTTAACTATCGAAACTGAAATTAACTGTGGAATCTGAATGCTACTGTCGAAACTGAATGCAATGGTAACAGAGAGGCACTTGACACGTACTTTAGGGAGGGCCTGAAGTTCATCTTCAACCTGCACCCCTCCTGAGCCACCTGCCACCACCGTCTGAACCGCCGGCTTCAGCGCCGCCTGGCCGCCCCGAAACAACTCGCCATCGCCGCCCCGGCCAGCCCTCTAGGTACCTCTCTAGTGAGCCCCCGTCCCCTCTGCGGGTGGTTCTTCCTTAACTCCGGCGAGCCCCCCCAACCCCTGAAAATCGACTGACCCAAAAGTTGATTCAGTCAACTGAAGTGTGGCTTAATCGTAGCAGAGCAGCTGCACGAGTGAGGGGGAGAGCAGCAGCAGCAGCTGGCCGAGCGAGCGATCGAGCGAGAGCTGGAGCAGCAACAGCAGCGCGAGCGAGCGAGCGAGAGCCGGAGCAGCAGCAGCAGTGCGAGGGAGCGAGCGAGAGCCGGAGCAGCAGCAGCAGATTTGGCTGGTATGGCCGCCGGCGAAGGGGCCTCACACTGGGGGAGAGCCGCCATGGAGATGTCGCCCGCAGCGCCGGCTTCAAGGTAGCCGCTCCATGGGGGTGCGGGATGGAGCACCGTCGGCGCCGGGAGGTCGAGTTTAGGAGAAGGTGCGACGCGATGAGTGTACAACCTCTTTGGTAGCGCCGAGTAGGCCTCGGTTTCATCCGAGGAGTCGGTGAGGATGTTGCGGTTCCGGTGGAGCAGGTTAAGGTGGCGCTGTGGGGATGGAGCAGTCGCGACAGACGAGGCTATCGTCGGATCAGCTCCTTGGAGGTGGAGGATGGAGCGGCTGAACCAGCGGGACGACGAGATGGACGATGGATCCTCATCTGGGGAGGTGGATGAGGGATGTCGAGCTGTTGCGGTGGACAACATCGTCGGGGAGGAGGCTCCGGCTGGGCAGCGGTGACGTGGCAGATGGAGGAGGGTGGGGTTTCGCGGCTGGAGCGGAGAGGTTATGGCGGCCTGGGATTTCGAATGGCGAAAAGGGGGCGATGGGAGGGGGTGAAGCATGACTTAGGGACGCGCTTGTCCAAAATGTAGGGTGTGTTACAAAAGTACCCCCCACCGATTTGAACTAGCGGCCCTTTCGGCTCAGGGTTAGAATGGGGATTTCGCGTGTCGGGATTTGGCAGCTGGAGGGAGTTTTCGCGCGTGTTGTAATTTCGGGATAGGAAGGCGCGGGTTGTGAAGGTGCCAGTTTTGGGAGCACGATATCTGAATTTTCGGGATATAACAAGATGCGGGTTGAATTTTAGGGACAAGCCTAACGTGTAGTAATATTGTACTTGTACGTACCAAATCAATTCGCACTTCCCTCAACCAAAAAGAAAACGAAAAAAATAAAACTATTCACACCACAAAAAGAGAGAGTCTTGCCCCGTTTTACTATACAAATGCTATTCAAAGCTACTCCCTCCTTCCATCTATATAGGGCCTAATGCGTTTTTCGATGCTAACTTTGACCAAATATTAGAGCAATGATATATGACATGCAACTTACACAAAGCACACCGTTAACTTCGTCCGTGAAAGGTTCTTTCAATGATATAATTTTCACATTGTGCATGTCATGTAATATTAATCTTGTCAATAGTCAAAGGCGGTCTTAAAAATCTCATTACGCCCTATATAGATGGAAGGAGGCAGTATGAATCCATGATATGTCCGATTAATTTTTTTCGCTTGTTCTATAATGCATGTAACCTACTCATACCAACATTTTAGTGCATTCCAAATGTCTATACTACCGCTGCAATTCGAACTAAATTTGAATTTGTTTCTCTATTTCAATAAGAATCTACAATCATGATTGTTGCCAACTTCAACCATCATTCGTGTATTACCTTAATAACACACCACATGATTACTATAGAGATAGATATGAACTATGTGTACTACATGAACTCGAATTCTATTTTTTGAATACACTTGATGTTGATTCCAAATAATAGTACATTTGATGTACTAACTATATATTCATAATCTAAACCATGTTCCATACGTACACCGTGTTTATCACACAAAGTATAGTGCCCCGCCCCCTACATTATGACAAGTATTTAGACCTGAGTTGCAAAAGCCACACATTAGCCCAAATTATAATCAATGTTCTACATTATGATATCTTCTTCAAGTATCCGTATCCACCTTTTTATAATGGATTATGATCTTTGTTCGTCTTTTACACCTTCACGATCCTCTTCTATTTGTAGCTAGCTAGCGCTAACTTTCTATCGTGCATGCACACGCCCACCCCCCTCACACACCCTTAGTGTCCCCTCCATCACGCATGTTCATTATTTCTCTTTAGGTCGTCCACAACACCGGTCGATATACCTCTCTAGCCAACTGTGCCTACAACAAACACATATATACTTCCCCTCTTCTCTTCTCACCGTCCATGCCCCCATATGTACAATACGATTCCACGTAGGTGCACACTCCCGCCCCTCTTTTCATTAATCACATGCTCGCACACTCCTCCCCCCTCGACATGGTAGGCCTCTCGCACCACCTCCTAGCCACACCCTCTCCCCCTATCTGCCTCTCCGGACCTTATTTGCTTCTAACACATGCAGGCGTGTATATGAACTGATCTGCCTACATCCCCCGCCCTCTCTTATTGATATTGCACTCATACCCTCCACTTGTCTAGCAGGCCTCTCCCACCATTTGTGAGACGCCACTCCACCACCAACCCTCTGACGCTCTACCTTTGTCTTTTGCCCAACCTTATTCATCTGCTACACATATCCATGGATGTCGATCGATCTCAATCTATACATAGCTAGGTCTCTCTCCTTCCCCACACATATACTAGTCGACCGGTCTCTACCCCCCCCCCCCCACACACACACATCGATAGTCAAACGTTGTAGGTAGGTATCCATGCCACGGAGAAGAACTTCACCCCTGCCCTCTCAAATTCCAGTAGGCCAGCCGCCCTGTATCTTTGACGTGGGCAAACACAAATTTGATGGCACTCTTTATCGATCGCGCAGCCACACACTTCATCCCTGTTTTCAATTCTATCGATATCTCACGTCCATGACTCCGTTTCACACACATTGGATATGTTACGTTTTTCTGATTGAGATATCATCAATACATTGCCTCTGTTTCGCACAAACCATCTCTCTCACACCCACCCACGTACGTACCTGCACCTAAAGAAGAAGTGCATGCAGGACGCACGTACTCACGTCTCGTTCCCGACCACACCCGCGCGGGTACACGGTTGAGTTCATTTTTGTACGAAAAGGCAGCCCATGTGATAATTTGATGCGTGTAGCGGTTGTTTACTCGAAGGAGGGTCAGGTACCACGCCTAGAATATAAAACGATTGCTGTGGGGAAAATGGAAAAATGGGTTTGTATCTCGTGAGTCTCGTCACACAATCTCACACAAGGCCACCGTGGCCTCTCTCTCTCAGCGTTGGTCAGTGATCCGGCCGCATCCCGTCCACCGGCGGAAAGGGAGGATGTGCATCGTCTCTCCATTCGACGGCGTTGAGGCAGCTCGTCCTGATCTGCGGTACCTGTCGTTCTCTCTGACCAAGCTCCGGCGCGGTAGGGCCTTCGCCACTTGCTCCCTGCCGCAGTATGGGCAGATCCCGGCTGCCGGCGCCCTCCTAGTAACATCCCGATGACCCTCAGGTACAGCTTCCTCCGGCCTTGCTCCGCTGCCCATCTTCCCACGTTGCTGCATGTGGATCTTCTTTAGTTGTTTGCTTAAATCGTATCTCGGTCGGCGTACTTTCCATCTTGCAATCTCGTCCTCAAACCATTTTTGATAAACCACCATGTGCTATCTTTCCCTTTTTACATGGAACATGCTTCTTTTTTGTTGGTGTATGTGTCTTCAACTCGTGTTATTGGGAAGTAATTTTTTCCTTTCGACCTCCTTTTGCAAACAGGGCTATCCATTTTCACCTCGTTGCTATTGCGACCTTTTGGTGAACTGCACAAATCACTTTTCTGAAGAGTGTTTTGTGCAGTTCCGCCAAAATGTCACACGGGCAACGTTTTTACATTTCTGTGGGACTGCGGAAAGGGAGATTGGTTTTGCTATCCTCCTCATCCAACTCCGTGCCTAATCTTCTCTGACAAGAAGTTAGTCCTAAAGAGAGATCATAGAGGTGATCGGCTTATATTTATGTGTGTTATGATTCATCATCTAGTTCCACTATTATTGTAATCACACTGATTGGATATCTTTGCAAACAGGGATGGTCCGCCCGATTTTAGTGGAGCTGCACAAAATGATCGGATTGTGGTGCCCTTCATACACCTCTTTTTTGGCTACAGAGCTGGTTGAAACTAGCTGCCAAGCAATGAACACTGTGCCAAGAAAATGGAGCCATGCCTACGAACAACATCGATCAATTATATTTTTTTCTTTATTTGTGCACCTTCTCGCAACATTGTCCTCAGTTGTGATGTGAATATTGGCGCTGATCTGCGAACCATTGAGATGCATTAGCCATGGTAGTTTCATCTGTATTTGATGGAATGTTGTAACGAGATAATCTCGAGGCAAGACACATGAATCCTAAGTTGAAACCTTTTTTTTCCTGCAGGAACCAGAGTTGAAACCTTCATAGCATCACAGTACAATTTCATCAAAATTATGCGTACATATAAACAAATCCTGAAGGATTGATAGCAATGCCAAAAATAATTCAACTTCGTTTCGCCGACATGTTGGACATCCTTCATCCGGCTCCACCTGCCATGCAGCAATATTGAGTGAACAACACAACTTCAGGGAAAGATTCACCCCCGTCGTTGCGCCGAAGTAGTAATGACTAGTGAGCAGTCAAATCACAGAGCCCCACCTTCGCCACGGTAAGTTGCTCGGACGAAGCAACCATCATTTCTCTGTTCCTTGAATCCGCTGGTACTCCCATATTCCCACAGTAATAAGTTGCTCGGGCGAATCAACCATCAATATATCTACTCACGTGTGATGACCACAGGAGCTATCCATTCAGATTGCATGTTAAAAAAATAAAGGTCGATAACTAATGCGGCAAACTTTCAAAAAAAATTACTAATGCGGCACCTCAGGCCAACGCGGCCAGATCGCATTTTGCATGAGAAATTACACACCATGTTTCGTTGACATGTGGTCCCGTTCCAACATATCAGTGAGACGACGATGAGTAGTAGGAGTATTTCCGGACCGACGTGTAGGCCGGGGCGCCCCTTCATGAACCGTGGCAAACTGGCAACTGTCCACCGACTCTTCGCCTTTCCCTCTCGATTTGGAACTGCTGTCGCACGCTCTTCCTCTCCCTCCTCCATTTTCCTTCAGCCCTTCACCCTTTCTTCTGCCATTGTTCGATCGTCTTCTCCATGGAGGGAACAGGACGGAAACGACCCCGTTATTCTTGCCCCGATCTGAAAGATGACATGGTGGAGGAACTCATTGATCGGTGCGATGTCATCACCTCGGCTAGCATGGCAGGTTCGTTCAAGCCCATTCTCGACTCAACTGAGAACATCATTACAAGGAACTCAAGAGTCAAGGAGCGGTTTGATCTCCCCTATCTTCTTCGCCATGACCCTGATGACTGGCACCGTCACGATGGAGGCCTCGCCCTATGCAAGTTGATGCCGGTTGATAATGATATGTATGATGTTAAGATGGCATCGCTTGAGGGCAAGGCTTGGGCAGGCGCAAATGGAGATTGGGTTGTTTACATTGGGTCCAACTGCGAGTGGGAACTTGTGAATGTGTACACTCGTGACCGGGTTCCACTTCCAAAAATCTCAGCATGCTGCCCAGAGGTTGAGCACACCGGTATTGTACGCACGTTCAAATACAATCATGGTGACTGTCTTCTATGGAAGATAGCAATTTCTCGAGTTCCCACCCGCTCTTGGAATTACAACAACTATGAAGTTGTTGCTACCTTCGACAAGCTTGTTGCCGTCGTTGCTGGTTTGACTCAATGGACATTGCTCAAAAATCAGTTTTTGTACACGCATGAGTACTGTGATGCAATTCAATACGAGGGCCTTTTGTTTGCTGCCACCACTCATGGCACTGTTTTTGCATGGAATTGTTATGATTTCGGTACGTTTGTCTTCCACCGTAATTATAATTGTTTCATCCACATGCATGCGGGTTAGCAAGTTTCCCTTTACTAATTAACCTTCTTCTTGTGTTTCCAAGGTCCTGTGAACATTCCACCACCTATACATGAAAAATTTTATAACCAAGGGGGAGATGACTGTCGGCGTTCTGGGAACGGGGGTCCCCAGACTTGCCTGCCTGCGGCTTACGGCGTGGCTCAAAGGAGGCCCAGCACAACCCATCTTCATCGACACAAACTCAAGACCCTCGCGAGGGGCCAAGACTTGTGGGGCGGACGACAAGGAGCTTCCTCAGGCACGGCCTCATCAGGTGGGCTCGCGAGGAGGCGGAGAGTTCAAGGCGGGGTACCTCGCGAGGTGCCCATGACGCGAGCCATGACGACCAAGGGCGCCAGTCGGGCGCCAGCCCGCGCAGTGTCCTCCTTTCCACTTTGGTGCAAAGGGAGCAAGCGCAGGCGGGAGCATCAAGCAAAGGCATCCATTTCGGTGCAACGAGACCAAGACCAGCCCCACGGCAGGGGAGAAGTCATTGTGGAGCCCAAGCAGGCATCACCACCAGAGCCTTTGGCAGGCGAGGACCAACTTTGGTCAGGATAAGTGTACCCGCTGTTCCCCTTCAAAATGGCTAATTGTTGGCGCCCTTCCCGCTCAATATTTGGGAAGAGGCCCAGGGCCTTTGCCTATAAATAGGACTAGCCACCCCTAGGGTAGGGCATCCTAGAGCCTAAATCGAGACCTAACCTAGCAATTGGGATCCTCACCAAGAAACCAGTAGATAGAGCGATTGAACTCCTCCTAGAAGTTTGTCGCACCAGCCAAGAATAGACCCTCGCGAGGTTGTTGTCTCTTGTATTGTTCATCATCAGCCCAAGAGGCAATCCACCACACCACACACTGGAGTAGGGTATTATACCACAATGGTGTCCTGAACCAGTATAAATCTTGTGTCTCTTGTGTTGTTCTGTTTGGTAGTTTAGATCCTAGCGATTCGGCGAGGAACAGGCAGGCAGAGGGTTGAATCTCCGCGCGCACCCCAGAGTTCGAACCTCAAGGGTCTACCGGAACCCGAAATCCGACATTTGGCGCTCCAGGTAGGGGTGTGCCGGAATTTGCCTTCCGTCGTCTCGTTCTTCTCCGACCAGCGCATCCATGTCTGACGCTCGTAGGGCTCGCGCCAAGCGCCGAGCCGCCCTCGCTTCCCACGTAGCCCAGACGGCTCCCGTCGGCGGGCGCCCTCGTCATTCCCCGTCACCTGCTGTCAACGCTGCCACCGGCCCAGCGGGGAACGAACAGCAAGCATCGTCCCAGCATCCATCCATGAGGCGGGACGGCCGCACTGCCATACCCTCGCTCACCCCCACTGGTTCTTCATCACGCGCGCCCCGCGCAGCCATGGAGGCCCAAGCTGCGCTCATCGCGGCATACGAGCTCCTGCGCTACCGCCCCATCGACGACGTCTACGAAGAGTGGCTCGACCGAGTCATCGAACTCGTCCGTGCCGTCGGGGGCTCCCCCGCGCCGTCCTTCTCGCTGCACCGCACCCCGCCCTGTGCGGGCAATGAAGCTCCTGGAGCGCCTCAGCCACCTCCACCTCAAGAAGGCGCCCTGGCCCCAAGGCGGGCGGCCCCTGGGCGGAACCCACTCCGTCAGGTGCCAGCGCAGCAAGAGCAGAGCTGCCAAGAAGGCCCTCGCACTCGAGAAGCTGCCCGAGCGCTCCCTGCTCCAGCACATCAAGACCCTGCGCTGCCTCCAGCCGCGGTGCATGGAGACCCGCAGGACCAAGCTCTTCGTCGCCCCAGGCCTCCTGTGGCCACGGCGGGCTGCCGCGCCTTCACCTCTGAGCTGCGCAGTGTCGCGTGGCCCGGCATGTTCAAGCCAGACCTGCCTTCTCGCTATGACGGCACGACTGACCCTGCAGAGTTCCTCCAGCTCTACGAGTTGGGCATCGAGGCTGCCAACGGGGACGAAAAGGTCATGGCAAACTTGTTTCCCATGGCGCTCAAGGACGGAGCCTGCACCTGGCTCCTGAATCTGGCCCCAGGCACGATCTCCTCCTGGGACGAGATACGGACCCGCTTCATCGCCAACTTCCAGGGTACCCGCGATCAGCCACCCGCCGTGAGCGACATGTGCCGTATCAAGCAGCAACCAGGGGAAACCCTGCAGAAATACATCCAGCGCTTCAACAACGCGCGCCTCAAGATCCCCAGGGTAACGGAGGAGGCCATCATCTCAGCCTTCTCTGACGGTGTGTGCGACGTCAAGATGAAGGAGGAGCTGGCGATGCATGAAGACCTGTGCACCTCCTTGGAGCTGTTCAACTTGGCGACCAAGTGCGCCAGGGCTGAGGCGGGACGCCTCTCCCTCCTCGAGCTGTCTGCCGCGGACCCAGAAGAGAAGAAGCCCAAGGCCAAGGACGTGAAGTGCAAGGGGGCTGCCATACTCGCGGCAGAGCTAGACACCAAGCGGGGCAGAGATCAGCCCGAATCCTCCAAGGGCAGTCGATACTGCGTGTACCACGACCTCCACACCCACAACACCAATTAATGCCAAGAGCTCTGAGTCGTGCGTGAAGGAAGGGTCGGCAGACGTCCCGACCGCAGCGACTGGGGCTACGGCCGAGGAGGAGGAAGGAACACATGACGTTGGGAAGATCGCGGCCCGCGCCAAGGGTGGCGCGACCAACGTCGCGAGGATTGCTGGCAGGACCCGCCTCGCGAGGGAGGCTGGAGGGATGAGCCTCGCGAGGATCGCCCGCAAGGGAACGCAGGCCTCCCTCCGCTTCCGCCGCAGCCAAGGAGAAATGAAGACCGTCATCAGGACGAGGGGGCTGGGGGCTTCCAGGAACCACGTGCAATCACCTGCATCCTGGGTGGAGCTCAAGCCCCAGCCTCTCAGCGCATCTTCAAGCAGTTCGCCCGCGAAGTGAATGCATTCCTCCCCAAGCTCGAGGCCACGCGCCCTCTCAGGTGGTCGGCATGCGCCATCATGTTCAGCTCAGCAGATCAGCTCAAGTGCGCGGCCATAGCCGGAGTCCTCCCGATGCTTTGTTCCCCAATTATCAGCAACGTGCTCGTCACCAGGACCCTCATCGACGGTGGGGAAGGGCTCAACGTCCTGTCCGTGGAAACGTTCAACAATATCCAAGTGCCCTACAGCCAGCTTCAGCCAACCAAGCCTTTCTCCGGAGTCACCGATGGCTCCATGGTCCGGATTGGGCAGGTCCACCTTCCTGTCACCTTCGGGGCACGCGACAACTACCGCACCGAGCTCATCGACTTCGACGCCGCCCACATTCGCCTGCCATACCACGCCATCCTCGTGTACCCAGCGCTAGCCAAATTTATGGCCGTAACTCACCACGGCTACAACGTACTCAAGATTCAAGGAAGTGGCGGGGTCATCACGGTGCCCTACAAAGAGAGAGATGCAGTGTGCTCCCTGGAGCGAGCCTTTCAGGCCGCATCGCTGGAAGACTCGGACCGCAGAAGCAGGAGGCTTCCCGAGACCGCCCCCAAGAAGAAGAAGACATCGATCGGCCCGGCCCCTCAGGAGGCAGGCCCTTCAGGGCCCGCGCCTGCTCAGGGGGAACCTCCTTCCCTCGCATAGGGAAGCGCGCACCGCGCCCTCCTGAGGCAGGGCTCGGGGGATCTCCCCTGGAGGGCCGCCGACCTTGCCAAAGTCATGAGGGAGGCGCTTCAACACCACGTGGAGGCGTGTTTCGAAGCACATTTCCCTCAGGAAGGAGCAAGGCTAGGAGGGCCAAACCCTCAGGAGTTCGTCAGCGAGGCCATTCAGGAGCTACAGGAGTCAAGAGTCATGAGAGGCAGCCGCCTCTTACCCGCTGTGGCCCCCCATCCAGGCAAGGATGGTGGGCTGCGCGTCTGCATCGACTTACCGGGGCTCAATCGAGCCGCGTCTCAGGAGTGCCTCTGGCCCTCGCAAGTGGGATGCTGCAAGGGTCCGCCCCACAGCTACGTTCACATGACTTACGGCTTGCCGAACGCGGCTGCTGCGCACCAGCGCCTCATGAGAGCTATCCTGGAGGCTCAAGAGGTCAGGCGCTCCGCAGCCCTGG
Source organism: Triticum timopheevii (assembly GCA_963921465.1). NCBI lineage: Eukaryota > Viridiplantae > Streptophyta > Magnoliopsida > Poales > Poaceae > Triticum > Triticum timopheevii. Next base: position 250,390,271 of record OY997262.1, on the reverse strand, counting down.
CAGAATGGAGATGGCCCGCGAGGAGCCGCCAGCGCCTCCGGAGCCTCCTGAGGCCCCTGGGCCTGGGGGCTCGTGAGGATCAGCTCCCGCAGCCCACCGAGTCTGCTACACCAACACCCCTTCATCCCCAACATCATCAGGTGACATCTTTCAAGTTTCATTTCCGGCTGGGAGCGCCCACAGGGCCGCATTATTCCCAGGCCGCATGGGTCCGTCCCTGCGGCATGTATCCCTTTTGTTTCATGTTCTTAGCTTACCTTATTGGGGGCGCCCCTCGGGCTGCATCATCCCCAAGTCGCTCGGGCCTGACCCAGCGGCGTGTACCCTTCTTGCATTTACCTTAGGGCTATTCTTTCGACCCACCATGCTTGTTATTTGGTGCCTTTTTCTCCTGGGTGTCGGAATCTTGGGCGTTAAAGGGGGGGTGCCTGAGCATCGCGACTCAGGGCTCTTACCGGCTCTCCGGCCCTCACCCTCTGGTCTTGTCCGCGGCATCGCGACCTGGCATGACAGCGACGGCTGAGACCAGCCCGAGAGCCGGGACCCGAGGACGTAGAGTTTCGACATCTAACCCAGCTTGCGCGCTAAAGGGGGGGTGCCTGAGCATCGCGACTCAGGGCTCCTACCGGCTCTCCAGCCCTCACCCTCTGGTCTTGTCCACGGCATCACGACCTGGCATGCTAGCGACGGCTGAGACCACCCGAGAGCCGGGACCCGAGGACGTAGAGTTTCGACATCTAACCCAGCTTGCGCGTTAAAGGGGGCGTGCCTGAGCATCGCGACTCAGGGCTCCTACCGGCTCTCCGGCCCTCACCCTCTGGTCTTGTCCACGGCATCGCGACCTGACATGCCAGCGACGGCTGAGACCAGCTCGAGAGCCGGGACCTGAGGACGTAGAGCACCGGCATCTGGCCAAATTTGCAGGAACACACTCCAAGATAAGGCCCAGAGCCAGGCGCAACCCGCCTTGAGGTAGGGCCCCGTGAGTCCCGCACTAGCTCATGGGTGCCCCAATACACCTCGCCAGGCCTTTCGTGCCTCGTCACCTCTCCAAAGTAGCTAACGGCTAACTGTCGATTGTCACGACGAACTCTCGTTCCTTTTGTGATGAGCCTGCAGGGTCCCTCCAAGGGGTGTCGCCAAGAAACCCTACATCGGCCAAGGCGCGGATCTAGCGCCGCACTAGGAAGCGTTTCCTGACCTTCGAGATAAGTCATTCTCCGGAAACACTAGTTATCGCAGCACCGTCCCCACACCTAATGCAGTCCCGTGTTAGCAACGTCGTTCTCCTTTCTCACTGGATGACGGCAGCTTGAGTGCTAAGGGGGACCTCCTGAGCATCGCGACTCAGTGGCTCTTACCGGACCTCGGGCCGCTCACCTCCTGGCCTCGACCACGGCATCGCGACCTGGCATACCAGCGACGGCTGAAGCCGCCTTGGGACTGGGACCTGTCGGCGCAGAGCATCGAGTCGAGCCCTCACGAGGTCTGAAAGGAGGAAACTAAGCTAAAACAGAATAAGCATCTCGCACTGCTTCGCAATAAGGATCATATTAACAAACGGAGCTACAAACTTCTTACAAGACCCCGTGGGGTATATTCTTGGCCCCCCGCAGGAACAAAAGACGCGAATCCTAAGGAGTCCTAACTACAGGGGCCATCGCGGCAGACGCCATCATCAATAGTGGGCCGCCCAGCACCGGCGCCAACCCCATCCAGATCAGGGGCGGCGACGGCCTGACGAGCCCACCCTGCTCCGGGAGCGGCGCAGGCTCGGGGGCTCATAGCTATCGTCACTTGTCTCTGGAGTCGCGAAGAGCTCGGCGGAGTCGCTGGATCCACCGGAGCCTCCACCGCCTGAGGAGCAGCCAAGGGAGCGGTTGGCCGGCCTCTGTCTCGCCGCAGCAGGGTCCCGACCGCCTCCCCCGGGGCAGCACTCCAGCCGGCGACCCTCCGCATCGAAGACCTTAAAGGACACCACCAAAGCACCGTCGTACTCCAGGTGGATCGCGAGGGCGCCCCTTGTCCTGCGGACCCGGGCAACCTCGCCCCAGCCTCGAGTCATGAAGACCTCACCCGGGGCGACGACCGCGACCTCCGCCCCGGTCGCGAGGGTGCTGCAGCCGGCGTGCTGCAGCCAAAGCCCCAGGGGTTCCCCCTGCGGGATGACAGAGGCGAAAAAAGGGGGGAGACGAATCCAAGACTTAGGAGGCGTGGTGGCGTGAAGCACGAACTCTCGGGAGGAGCCTTCGGTGTGGAATCCCGGGGGAAAGATGCACACCTTCGTAACCCGCCGGCATCGTCGGTGGCGCCGCTCGTGGCGTTCGGCGTCGACTCCTTCAGAGCCTCTGATGTGGGCGTACAAGGGAAGTGGGAACCCTGGTGGTGGCTGCTCACACGAGGGCCTCAGCACTTCCTGGCGGGAGCCCTCACCCCGATGCCGGAGGGCGAGCCCTTTCTTCGGTGGAAGCAGGTCAGGATCCTCTTGGGGAGCTTTTCCCTTCTCTTCCGCGGAGAACCGGCGGATCGGAGCCATTACAGCAAGACGGAGGAAGGCCTAGGAAGGAGGAGAAGCAGAGGGATAGACTGGAAGGGCGCGCGCTGTTCCGTACATATAGCCGGCGAAGGCCAACCATCGACCACCACGATCACAGGTAATCATGACTCGCTTTGCATGCAGGGACTTGTCGGATCCGTGCGGTTACCAAGGTGTCGTGGGGAAGCGGAGGCGCCAATGTCCAATCAACCGCCACGCAGCGCCCAAGGCCGCAGGCTGTTAGGGCCCACGATGCTTCGCACATGCCCTTTCGCCTCTCTGCTCAGCCAAGTTCGGGTGCGCCGTGGGCCCGGGGGCTACTGTCGGCATTCTTGGAACGGGGGTCCCCAGACTTGCCTGCCTGCGGCCTGCGGCGTGGCTCAAAGGAGGCCCAGCACAGCCCATCTTCATCGACACAAAGTCAAGACCCTCGCGAGGGGCCAAGCCTCGCGGGGCGGACGACAAGGAGCTTCCTCAGGCATGGCCTCATCAGGTGGGCTCGCGAGGAGGCGGAGAGTTTAAGGCGGGGTACCTCACGAGGTGCCCATGACGCGAGCTATGATGACCAAGGGCGCCAGTCGGGCGCCAGCCCGCGCAGTGTCCTCCTTTCCTCTTTGGTGCAAAGGGAGTAAGCGCAAGCGGGAGCATCAAGCAAAGGCATCCATTTTGGTGCAACCAGACCAAGACCAGCCCCACAACAGGGGAGAAGTCATTGTGGAGCCCAAGCAGGTGTCACCACCAGAGCCTTTGGCAGGCGAGGACCAACTTTGGTCAGGATAAGTGTACCCGTTGTTCCCCTTCAAAATGGCCAATTGTTGGCGCCCTTCCCGCTCAATATTTGGGAAGAGGCCCAGGGCCTTTGCCTATAAATAGGGCTAGCCACCCCCAGGGTAGGGCATCCTAGATCCTGAATTGAGACCTAACCTAGCAATTGGGATCCTCACCAAGAAACCAGTAGATAGAGCGATTGAACTCCTACTAGCGGTTCGTCGCACCAGCCAAGAACAGACCCTCGCGAGGCTGTTCTCCCTTGTATTGTTCATCACCAGCCTAAGAGGCAATCCACCACACCACACACTGGAGTAGGGTATTACACCACAATGGTGGCCTGAACCAGTATAAATCTTGTGTCTCTTGTGTTGTTCTGTTTGGTAGTTTAGATCCTAGCGATTTGGCGAGGAACAGGCAAGCAGAGGGTTGAATCTCCGCGCGCACCCCAGAGTTCGAACCTCAAGGGTCTGCCGGAACCCGAAATCCGAGAATGATGATGGTGATGATCACGAGCATGAGGACGAGAAGCACCCATATAATCGTTGGCGCCTGGCAACTAATTCCGATGGATCACCTCTTCTCGTGTGTATACAGCCCACTAATGATGTTACTGCTAAGGAAGCAGGTGTAGTCTCCCATGGTCGCACTCTCCAGACCTATTCCAACACTCGTTGCATGGTATTCGGGATGGATACTAGTGTGCTAGCGCCAACACCTTCTCCCTGGTACAGAATTGATAGTCTTGGAGAAAACTCTCTCTTCCTTCGACAAAACTATCCGATGATGGTGAAAGGCGATCCAACTGCTGTTGACACAACGTTACTAGCACCATTTATGAGACGCAACTGTGTCTATACCTCGGACATTACCGTGGTCCCCTACCCTGGTACTGATATAGTAGGCCGCTTCGGCCTGGATGATCAGTCATGCGTTGGTCTCGAGATCGACAATAGATGCCCCGTCCCAGAGAATCACTTGTGGTTCAAAGCAAGTGTTTCCAACGCCAAGGAATGGTTGAGTTGAAGTTCATTTCATTGCTTGTTATTTGTTGTGTGGTGAAAACTTTAGTATTTATAATGTATCCTCGTTGTCGATGTGGGTTGATGACCTGTTGTATGTAATAAAATGATATGCCTGTGATAAACTTACTAAATTTATGAATGGCTTTCGAGTTGCTTCTGTGAGTGAGTGGTGCGACGAGGCAAAAAAATATTTTCCGAATACATAATTGTACGTGCATTGCAAAAGGTTATCAGATGAGGCCAATCAACAATAGTAGTACACTATTTGTACTAGCTTCACATGCTTCGCGCGTCGTGCGGGTGTTTTTATTGTAGCCATATTGTACTATGTAACCAGCACCTCGAATCCTTGATACTATTACTATATAGTAAGTAGTAGGAGTAGTAGGGTGGCATGGGCCAGAACAAGCATTCACGTCCAGGAGTACGGCACACGCCACCAGCACGACTTCCATCTGACACCATATTTCAGGAGTCCGTGCTAGAGCAATCTCTTCAACCTCATCATTTCTCTAATTCAGCCATCGCACGACGGGCGAGGTGGGGGTTTGCCGATAGTCGGTTTCCTTAATGGCGGTCCCACTTGTAAGGCCAACTGCAACGCACGACCCCAAACGGACCTCCATTTTGCACGAACTCCAACGATAATTTTGACTAGAAAAGCAAGACCAAAGAAAACAAGAACCACAAGAAAACATTTTACTACTCCTGTAAGTTGGATTAGTGCCTTCTTGATGCATTCATTGTTGATCTGCGGAGGCTCGATCTTGCGTGCTTCTTTCTTCTTCGAGTGTAAAGAAGTAGACGTTGCTTCCTCGCATCTAGTCTCATGTCTAGCCTCTATTCTAGTACTCCCTCCTTTTTTCTCTGCGTCTAAGCAGCAACATGCATACCAAGTAGGAGTATCAACAAGTGCACTAATCTCATCTATAGCCTCTGTGCTAGCTAAAAGTGATAGAACATCTACTAAATTGCGCTCTATCAATATATGGATGTACTCTTCTTCCCAATACAGAAACTTGCATCCATTCTACTCCCTCCGTTGCACAATACATGCCTTCTATTTGTCAAAATATATATGTATCTAGACATGTTTTAGTATATAGGCACATCCATTTTTGGACAAATGGAAGTCAAGTATTTTGGAACGGAGGGAGTACACAATAAATTTTTTAAGTTAGCACAACTAGTCTAATCCGAGAGCACAACCAAAGATTTGGTCAGGTTCTTCCTCCTTTTGCCGACATGTGGGACATCCAACATCCAGGTCGTGTCATGAAAGAAAATAGAGTGGTAGTGGTTGATAAGTTGAAGCCACGAGATGTGAATCTTGGGTTAAACTATAAATAGAATCATACTACTCTTGAGTAACTCCAAAAGCGGCCACTGAAGATCTTTATTGGATTTGTTTTTCATCACCAGCACGTCGAGGTGAAAGATGTGCAGGTTCAGTGGGTCCTCTTGTGTTTTCACTGACATGTGGGGCCGCATGTGAGCAAACAGACGATGGGCTCCGCGCGTCTGCTGGCTGGCTGAGAAGAGAGATAGAGGAGGGCTGAGCACGGACTGCAGGAAATTTGTTCTACGTTTTTTCTAGAAAAGGAGGATGACCCCCGGCCTCTGCATCTTGATATTCGCGTGTTGTTGTTTCTAGAATAAAAAAAGGAGGTACCCCTACTTATGTTACTCCCACTACGCCTAGCCTCTTCCGGAAGTCGATGGTTAGTAGGTGACCTTGCGCTTGGCTCTTCGCCTCTTCCGGAAATCGACGGTTCTACAGTAGTGCTTCTGGCAATCTGACACCAAATGAACTGCTGCACGTCCACCGCTTGTAAGCAAAAGTTTCTCCTCGTGCTGCGAGCCACCGCGCACACGTTGGCGAGGGAGAAGGCGTAATCAAGCTTCTCGTCGTTCTGTGAGTTGACGGGACACATCAAAGTTATTTACTAGTAGTACGTACTCTCTCCAAAAAAGGGCTGACCATGTCATTGCTACCATCCCGTGCTCCATCATTGAGTACGTGTACTATTCATGTGCTATCGAGGAGAAAAAATATTGCATAGGTGCCATCGAAGTGCACGATTCACTTACGGAAAAGGATTTCCCCCCGCTTCCCCCCCCCCCCCCCCCGCACGACTCACTTACGCACTGCTTATCTGATTATCTCCATTTTCTTGCATGACACGTGCACCTTGATGCTAGATGTCTCGCCTGTTGGGAAAAGGATGAACAAAGCTCACGTAAAAGAAAAGATTTGAAGAGCATAGATTCCCGACGACCGAGGAGGAGCAAGAAACCTCACGGTGGAGCGTCTGCAAGGAACCTTGCGCGTTTTCCCCTATTTTTTGCCGCCTGCCCACCTATAAACAACTAAAAGAACATGAACTTTTTGCTAACCACTAGAAACAGTACATCAGGATGCTAAGTTGAAGATGTTTTATACTCCCTCCGTTCCCACATATAAGTCTTTTTAGATATTTCAATAAGGGACTACATACGAAACAAAATGAGTGAATCTACACTTTAAAATATGTACACAAGCCAACGCACTAACTCCATCCGATCCAACTCATGCACATACACGCACAGCATGGAGCACACAACGCACGTACACAAGACATGCATGCACACACGCTCGGCCGCAGAATGCACGTGAATAACACATGCATGCGCACACACTCGGCTGCATGGAGGCGTACGCCATCCGCGGCGACGTCCGGTTCATCGTGCTACGGCGAAGCTCGCACGCAACGGCGCATACGCATCTCTTGCAGCACCTCTTTGCCGTCGTTGCTCAACTACTAGTCAGAGACAAAGACGACCGCAGCCTCGGTCTTAGAACTAGCACCGATGGAAAAACACGCACGCTGCATGCACACGAGCACATACGGAGTGCCCACGACGTGGTGGTGGTGCGTCCCCAGTCGCCTCTACTCCTTCTGCGCATGTTGTCTATCAAGGCAGCTGCATGCTATTGATGATGTGGGTGAGATCTTCTAGGACTCAGATGATGACGAGGAAAATTATGAGACACAAGTTGACGTACACCGTCAAGGTCCACGGTCAAGGGGGTGCTAGCAAGTGGTTAGATGTGCTTAGAGTACAATAGAGCTGAGTCAGCGGGCTATAAGGAATAAACAGTAGTATATTTCTGCTTAGTTGGAGGAAAGAGAAGAGGAGAGAGAAGGTAAGCGGGATCTTCATGAAGAGCCAGCTCTAGCACGTGCTCCTAGGCACTTTGTACATGTTGACTATAAGATGGGCTGTAGGCTTATAGCCAGCAGCTGGCTATACTATTAATGCTCTTTAGATGAGGTGCTAAGTGCATTAAATGGCTTAGTAACTCAAGTGTTCAATGCATAGGTGCTTAGTTTATTGGTGCCACATCATATTTTATGCCTACGTGGCAGGCTTAACAGCTATACATGGTGGAGCATTGGGAGAGGCCAAAGCTGGTCATAGTGGGGAGTAACTTGTACTGTAACATATTACTATGTTACTCTAAACATCTCTATAAACCGGAAAGGAGGGAGTAGTAACATAGACTAGTTTCATATGCAGAGTATGGGAGCACATGATATTTCCCCGTCCGGACCGATCCCAAGTTGGCTTCTCACCTTCTTGGCCCAACAAAAACCCCTCCCCCCTCCCGCGCGCGCTTCTCACCCGGCGCCAGCTGAGCCCGCCGCTCCACATTGATGGCAAGTCAGGGCGATGCAACCTCTCACTGCTTCCGCCGTTGGAGCGGCGCGCCGACCGAGGGCACCGCCCGCTGCACGCCCGGCATTTCAGACTACACAGTGTACTATAATTAGATGACATAAGCAGGCTATAAGGATTTAAATATAGTATTTGTGCTTAGTTGAAGGAGAGAGAAGAGGATAGAGAAGAGAAGCGGATTGTAAACATGTAGCCGGTTGTACTCCAACATACTCTACTTTGTGAGACAAAAGGTGGGGCCTTAATTACTCCGTTTTTTAGACAAACCTTGGTGGGGCTATTATTGACTTTTTTTGAGCTATTATTGACTTGGACGTGGGGTTTGGGGGCCAAAGGCGTATACTCCGACCTGACATGCTCTACCCTAGCCGCCGTTGTATCATATGGTTTCGCACCGTCCAGATCTTAGTGCTACCACGCAATTCTTCTCCAGCCCTCCTTCCGGCGTGCACCGCGAGAAGGGACAGCAGTCCTTCGAACCCCACCTTTCGTGATCCTGTACGGGAGAGGGGCAATCAGGTTTTTGGGGAGCACACTCCTGTGACTGCTGCCAGCGACAACTTCCTCAACGACAGCCTTCTTCGCCGACCTCGGTAACCTCTTCATCAACGACATGAGTGACAACATCAACCACATCGGTTCTGCTCCCGCTGTACAGTATGTGATTCTGTCCTCCTGGTTTAGTCCGCATTATTACTTTGATGTTTGCAATTGTCGTCATGATCTATTTACTGCTGATTTAGATTAAATCTCATACTAAATTGCTCATATATTCAACAATCCAATCCAAAAACCTGATGACAGGCAATTTACTCCGAGTGGTTTTGTTGCGCTTTTGAAGCCGCCTACTTTTAAGGGGGTGCAATATAAAAGGTGGCGCACAAGAGCAGTATATTGGTTTCAGATCATGTACTGCTATGATGCCACTAAGGGTAAGCCTGAGGGCGATCTTAATCCTACACAGCAGGGAGCTTTTCAGAACATGGATACCCTCTTCAAAGCCACCCTGCTGAGTGTTCTTGACGATTCCATTGTGGATTCGTATATGTTGTTTGACAGCGGCAAAGACATGTGGGCTGCGCTCGAGGCAACGTTTGGGCCCTCAGGCGCTGGCAACGAGTTGTACGTCATGGAGCAATTCTATGACTACAAGATGACTGATGAGCGCTCTGTTGTTCAGCAGACTCATGAGATACAGTCACTCTCTAAGGAACTTGAGTACTTTAAGTGTTTGTTGCCGGACAAATTTGTTGCTGGGACCATCATTGCCAAGCTTCCACCTTCGTGGATTGATTTTGCTACTTATCTGAAAAACAAGAGACATGAGTTTTCTGTTTTGGATCTCATTAGCACTCTTGATTTTGAGGAGAAGGCGAGAGCAAAAGACACACGTTCTCGGGTCGCCGAGGGGGCTTCTAGTGCCCACATGGTACACGAGAAGAACTTCCAGCCCAACCAGCCCCAAATCAACAAGAACAAATCTCAGGGGAAAGGCAAGTTTGATGCAAAGAACAAGCCGTCACATTCTACCAACTTCAAGAAGAATTCTCATAACGGGAAGGGATACAAACCTCAATTTTGGTAGCACCGCACAAAATTTATATGGCTCTCCATCTACCTGCTGTCAGCTAACCTCATGGTGCTTCAGGTATTCCTACATTCGTAACTAGGTACAATGACCACCGCAAGATGAAATTAGCTTATTCGTACGTTGACTTGTTGAATGCAGTGCGGAACGATCCTATCATGTGTGGAGGAGCAAACAAGCAGTGCAGCCGAAGGTGGAAATCAACCAAGGACTTATGAAATTATATGTAATCTTGCTCAGGCAGGTCAGTATCCCCTTCGTCCAGATGATTGTGTTTTGTCATCCCGAGCTATTGATATGTGCTACTGTTTTGCAACACCATTTAAGTATAGCTACTATTTTCCTATCTTTTCAGATTCAGGACAATGAATATGATATCAGGGGAACTGCACAATATGGACCCATGTTGAGTCATCTCTATTGCCTCATGTGTTTGCTGCAAATGTGTCAGCATCAATTGCAAGATGAGGCCGCTAGCTAGCTGTGGAGTTGCCAACATGCTCAAAGTGCTCGCAACATTGAGAAGAAACAAGAATGCCCAGGAAATTAATGCGTGCGCAGGGAGGCCCTTTCCTCAGAGAAGCATCGACCGATTTTCTTTATTTCCACACATTCTCACAGTTTTGTATATTGGTTATAGTATGGTGAATCATTGAGATGCGTAGACATGCTGAACTTTTGTTCTTCTGAATGTTAGTTTAATGTGAGTGCCTGCATCCAGTACCTCATCCTCTAATTTGGTGGATGCACACAGAGAAAATAAATCTCCTTAATTTACTCCATAACCACCCTATTAAATAGGCCTAGTAACAAACCAGGCACATGCAGTGGCCAGCGGGCACATGCATCCTGCATGCATGGCCAGTCATGCAGCAACACAAAAGAAGAGAGTGGTTCTTGGGAAAAAGCGAGTAGTTAGTGCAGCGGGCCCTATAAACACAAACAGCTCGCTCTCCCGCTTCCGCCTCCCCACCCAATTCCCACCGCTCCCCAATCTTCCTCACTCGTCCAGGAAACCCCGCTCACCTTCTTCCTCACTCGTACAGAAAACGCCTGCTCCTCTTCTTCCACTCCTACAGAAAACCCCAGCCCTCCTTCTTCCCCACTCGCACTGCCACTAGGCTCATCTCTGGCTACTCTGCTCAAACCCGTGAGCTCGGCGCGATGCCCACAAGGAAAATGGATGTAACATCCCAAAATTCTAAATTTTGGAATGTTATATAAATAGATAGTTTTGATTGATTGTTTGATTGATTGACTGAAAGTGAGTGAATATGAAACTTTTTGAAAGTTAAATGAGAGGGAATAAAAGGACTTTCCCAAACTTTCATTTTGCATTCATGATCTTCATGAATTCAAATTCTTTTCACCACAAAACCCTGGAGAGAAGATAACATGACTTCTTCCATTTATTTAAATGACAAGGGGTGTTGAAAATATTTGAATTTCATTTGGGAAATATTTCCAACCCAGAAACTTTATGCAACTCAATGATTTTCACGAGCGAAGATAAAATGACTTCTTCAAAACATATGAAATATGGGTTGGGAGTTTCAAAGAATTAAATTCAAAGTTCTTTTGAATTTATTTTCAATTTGGAGTTATTTGAGTTTTATTCAAATTATTTTTCTCCAAAAATAAAATATATGGAAAATAGGTAACATGATTCCCTACATCAAAAAATTGGAAATAAATTAATTTGAAATTATTTTGGTATTTTTAAAATGATTTTTATTAGATTTTATTAGAGCTGTAGCACTCGTTGCTTTATTTGAATTATTGAGAATTTTATTTGAAACTAGAATAATGTTCATCTTGTAGGAAATCCTTTTCTGAAAATTTTGATATATTATATGCCTATATTATATTTCTTTTCCTTTTGTTTTAATTTTGTTTTGTTTTAAGAAAAAACTTCCCTCCGCCGAACTGGGCCGGCCCAGCTCCTGCAAGGCCAAGGCCCAGCCCAGCGCGCCATCGCCACCGGCCCCGGGCGAAATCCCACCGGAGCATGCCAGCCGCCGCCGCCGCCGTGTCCGCCCCGGCCTCTGTGCCCCCTTCCCCACGCCACCGCCCTCCCTTGGCCTTTATAAGGCGAGGCCGCCGCCCCGCCCCCTCTTTTTCCCCTCGACGCGCCACCCCGCCCCCTCTCTTATCGCCGCCGCCCCGCCGCTGCACGCCCGGTGCCCTCGCTCCCCGCTGCCCTCGCCCCTCGCCGCCGTTCCGCGGCGGAGCCTCCCTCTTGCCTCGCCCCGCTCGCCGGAATCCGCTGCCTCGCCGGAGCCGATCCAAGCTGCCGCCGCCGCCCGGACTCCCCGACTCGCCGCCGTCCGATCCCGATCCAACCGCCGGTTTTCTTCTGGTCCGGTTAAACCGCCCCGGTACGAACCGGTTTTATTTTAAAGGTTCGGTTTTGGTTAAAAAAACCCGTTTTATTATTTATTTATTTAGTTTAGTTATGTAATGAACGTTTTCTGTTTAGGTAGTTTCAGCGAACGTTTTCGTTCGTTAGGTTTTTGCAGCGAACGTTCACTATTCATTCCTTTTCTTTTTCTGTTTAAATTACGTCAGGACCTATCTGTGAATATATTTATTTACAGATTAGCCCCTGGTTTTCAAACGACCATAACTTTTTGCTCGTTAATCGGAATTCTACGAAACCAACGCCCACCTCTTCGCTATGATCCCCTCTATCTAGTAAAACAACTTAAACATGTTTTTGAAAGTTTTAAAATTTGAATTCAAACAGTTTAGTATTTGAACTTTGTTTGATCATAACTTGAGTTTTATAACTCCGAGTTGAGCGATTGTTTTTGCATCTCGAAGCTCTTGACCTAAACTTTCTGGTAAGGCCAAATTCACTTAATTTTGGTACTGTTAGAAATTGTTTTTTGTTGCAAGAGTCATTTGCTTGGTTTCGAAGTTTTCCGAATTGTTTTCCTCGTTCTTTCCGATCTTTTGAGTGATTGCTTATGTGTGGTTACTATTGTTTGCTTACGATAGATTGAACGGAGTGAGACGAATAGAACTATCAAGAGTTTTGAGTGCGAATTATCTTCATCAACATTGTAGGCAAGTTCACACTTTGATCATACCTTCTTATTACCCAGTTTTATTGCATTAGTTCAATCCTCCAAACAATTGCATGATTAGGATCTGAATTAAATTGTGGGTTTTGGGAAGTAGATTGAGGTAGCACCTATTACCTGTTTTATTTTCAAACCCTTGGGAGTTACTTCTACGTTTGCTTATTATGCCATGCTATGCTCGTAGACGTGGATTGGGTTTGAGTGAATTTCCATGACAGATGTCAGATTGTTAATTAATTGTTTATTTAAGGTGGCAACATTAATACTAATCTGGGTGGATTGAGGTACCTGGTTATTCCAGGATTTGCCTGTCTAGGCACCTGGGTTTCCAGGACTTGCCTGTTTTTTTCGGACCGCCACCCAGGCTCAAAGGGATCATAAGATTATTCATGCTAGAAACTTCCGTGTGCAGCCACATGCTACTATGGGCTCTAGCATAGTTGATTAAGTCGTGCGAACTCTTACAGTGGTAGACTAGCTGATGTAGGGGTTGTAGGTTGGTACGGTCTACCCGTTATGTAAGGTGCAACCGCTTCTGAAAGACTATGTCTCGGTCATCCGTTTCTCAAACACCATGTAGTGCGAGAAACCAAACAGAGGAGATCGAGTCATGTGGGGAAAAGTGCGCAAACCTCTGCAGAGTGTAACAAACTAATCATGGTTATCCATGTCCCCGGTTATGGACATCTTGAGTATCTAGTACTTGGATTATCATGTGAATCTCATCATGTTACTTTTATTAATATTATTGGGTTGTTAATGAGTACTTTTAATTGGGATTGAGAATGCTGTCAACCATTCTCAATGTTTAACAACCACCACGATAGTTAAATAAATTTATTCCTTTGTAGTAGGGAAAAATTGGCTTTACGCAAAACTGTAACCATAGAGCTTTTCCACCAGCCGAATATGCATGTAGTGATAGCCTTCATTCATCATTGCTCTATGGTGTTAATTTGCCAGTACATTCAATGTACTGACCCTTTGTGGCTGCAACGTCTCATGTTGCAGGATCTTACGACGAGTAAGTGATACGTTAGGGTTATGATTTCTACACTCAACTTTGCCGTTGGTGTTGATGGGAATCCACAACCTTGTTACTTAGCTATTCGGATTGAGGTAATAGTATTTACGTTACTTTATACATGTGATTTACCTCTGTTATAAATCCTCGAGTACTGTGTGTGTCAGCATATTGATCCAGGGATGACACTTAAGCACAGAGACTTGATCCATTCGGGTCGGGTTGCTACAAGATGGTGTCAGAGCACATGTTGACTATAGGACGTGACCCTAGAAACTGGCAAGCCCATAGGAAAGATTTTTCTCTACAACTTTCTTTTCAAAAGGATCTTTTACCTCTCTTCTCTTCTGAGCTTATTCAAATATTCCCTTTTAGTGAGACCATACCCCTTTCCCCTTTTGACCCCTCGAAGATTTGACTGATGAGACCACTCCAAGAAGGACCAGATATCGGACAACTAAAACCACTTCAGAATGAAGAACATTTTACCATGCATTACAATAACGGAAATTACAATGGTGAAGACTCCGAAGACTTGGAGAATTTGAAGGCTTTGAAGAATTTCCAGATTTGGTATGACAAAGGAAGGCTACCCTTATGTAACTTGACAGACTATGGAAGCTGTCAATACCTGAGATCAAGGTGTATCGGAGAAAGACCTGAAAATGGAGCATTAGAAATCAAAGTTTTGTCAAGAAAACCCTAAGGCAGGAGATATCAACTATGGAATAAAAGTTCATGACTAGGGCAGAAATATGGATATCCAAGATGTTATCGCTCTATTATGCTATTATTACCATGTTGAGTTAAGCAGGCATTCCTTCGGAAGTATTGGATGGTAGAAAGCTGATGGAGCACCCATCAGCAAAGGATGCAGTTTTAGTCTTAGCTGGTGCATCACTAGGATCTGGAGTGTTACATCAAGAAATTAAGATGGATCTGCAGGAAGCCGTATTTGACAAGGAGTATTTCGTGAAGAACTCAGGATCTAGAAGCTGAAAGTAGCCAAGCTGGAGGAGCTAAACCTCGAGATACCGGAGTTTTGTCAAGAACTGAAGGACAGTAGGACCATCGCTCATGCCAAGGATGTTGAAACCCAGAAGTTTGGAACGCAAATCTAGAATATTAAAGGATGTCATGAGAGACTTCGCGTCAATAGAGATGCTCTGGCGAAAGAACTTGAGAAAGGATAGGCATGATCAGAAGAAGCTATCAGAGACATGAACCAGACTTGAGAAGTTTGCGACTTTGAAGATTTATTGACCGTTAGAAGACCAAACCCCGTTATACCTACGTTAGATGCGACGATTGTGAGCTGTCATTTGTTTGTTGTTTTTTCCGACAGCCATAATAAAATCTGCCTTTTCAAAACTTTTTTTTTGTATTGTGTGTATCCCCTATCTATCTCTCTTATCTCACCCCAAAACCCCTGGACCCAATAGAGGATGAATGGAGATGAGCTCATATTATTTGGACCGATGAGTCAATTGGAGACGGACCGATGGATTCAGAACATCGAGGATCACCTGAAGAATAACCCTATAGCCGGAAAGGATATGGCCCATCATGCTCTTCAATGCTTTGAAAAAGGTGTTGCAACTTTGTGGAGGATTTACCAAACCATCAATGGATGGCAAGGAATAACCACTTGGAATGAATTTAAGTTGACCTTACTAAAGTCTCAGCTTGTGTCCCAGAAGATGAAGCCTCATGGAAATGATATGAAGAAACTCTGTGCATGCAAGCTTTGTGGAGAAATAGGACACAACCATAAGGAGCACAAGGATGAATGCCCTAATTGTGAAGGAAGTCACACAGCTGAAGAATGCCCAACTAGGCAGATTACTTGTTTCTTGTGTGAAGGAACTACCCACTACCCTGCTCAGTGTCACGTTTACCCTATGGTACAGAGAACCATCCAACAGAAGAAAGAAGCAATGAAAGGATCCCTCATGGAAATTTTAGAAGAACCAGTGATCAAGGAAGATTCCAAGGACACAAACAAAGGAAACAAAATTAAAGCCTGCACCAAGTCATGCTATTCATGTGGAGAAGAAGGACACATCTCCCAAGATTGTCTGAATGGAGATCTAGTAGAATTCCCGACAGAGGAAGTAGACTATGATCCACAGGAAATAGAAGCCCTGATTGGAACGAAAAAGTCCAGGAAGAGAAATAGATTGGATACCAGGAAGGACCTGAGTCATATCACCTGTTTTAGGTGCAAGGAGTCAGGGCACTACTTCAGCAGTTGCCCAAAAAGGAAGGCGAGGACCCAAGGAGGCTATGTGATCATGAGGAAACCTCGAGACTTGTCAGAAGTGTTATGTTTTCGTATTAATGAAGCAGGGCACTTTGCCAGGGATTGTCCCAAGAAGAAGGAGACTTGTTCTAAATATTTGAGTTAGCAGCAATGTAAATGTAGTAGTAGTAGTGAGAACATCTCCTCTGTATTGAGATGTTGAGTTGAGGCATGTATGAAAGGAAAGAGATTGTAATCATTTGAGAATCAATAAAGTTATCGTTGTTGGTATTGATTTGGATTCTATGAGTTGTTACTCTATGAAGAAAGATTTTGACCATTTTCGAGGATATGAGAAATATGGTATATGGATGAGGTTGGAGCATTTTAAGGGTGGTAGTACCCTGTGAGGAGATTTGACCCCTGGAAAGGATAATGATGTTCCACGGAGTGGACCTTGGACAAAATAAGTATGAGTTTTGTCTCGATATGTTGGATACCCCTAAGAGCATGAAGGAAAAAAGTATTATTGGATATAAAGGAGGTATGATGTTGGAAATATGGAGCAATTGAAACTCCATGATGAGTTTGAGTAATCACGTCTTAGTGTGATACAATAGAAGGAAGCTCGAGACAGTACCATTGGATGGATTTAAGAATGCTAGGAAGCTGAATGTTGGAGTAATGATCAGATGCCCAGATAATGAGTTCACGGTTTACAAGTGATGAGATGGGCCATAACCCACAGGCCCCAGGACCTGCCAAAAAGCAAGCACACTCTTGCTGGAGGAAAAACCCGGGAAGGAGTTACCATTTATCAACAGACGATCTTATAGGAGTAACGCAAAACCTGAGAGTTGTGAAGGACCAATAGATGTTTGTTTGGCTTGCAGAATCAATGGATTTATCCGAACTTGGTTTGTCGACAAGAGAAATTATGCAATGCTTGTGAGGATGACCGAGTGTTAGAATGCGAGATTCGCTAAACCATGTACAAGGTAATGATTTGGGTGCGGGATGGATTGATCACCATACCGACTTACTCTCATTATTCCCCTTGCTATGTGGGATGGTAAATCTGAGTGACTTACCTATAGTAGAGAGACGACGATATTAAACCTTGTTTGAAGCATAGAATGGTATAGCAATTTTTCCCCTTGTACACGACAGCCGCTGCCAATCGTAGGATATACGGTGAGGTTCAACCCAGACCCATTTCCTGCAGGAGAAACCATAAATTGTTGACCACCATGAGATATCGATAGTTGTTTAGTATTGGCGCCAGACCCGTCAGCTAAGAAGACCCAGTCTCAGAATAACCTTACCAATATGAAAGGACAGAAGAATTGTGAAAAAGGTTATGCCACTACCGGAAGAGCCCAGAGAAGGAATTTTTCCGAGAATCTGAGAAGACCAACACTGTCAAGAATAAGGATGGAGTATATGAGTTTTGATGGAACCGTAACCATGCTTCTAAGGGTGGTAGCACCCGAGACCCTTGAGACGAATGATGGATTTTTGAGAAGACCCCAAACCCTAACCTATTTCTTACTAGCCTCTCCGAATCTCGAGGACGAGATTCATTTTAAGGGTCGTAGGTTTGTAACATCCCAAAATTCTAAATTTTGGAATGTTATATAAATAGATAGTTTTGATTGATTGTTTGATTGATTGACTGAAAGTGAGTGAATTTGAAACTTTTTGAAAGTTAAATGAGAGGGAATAAAAGGACTTTCCCAAACTTTCATTTTGCATTCGTGATCTTCATGAATTCAAATTCTTTTCACCAAAAAACCCTGGAGAGAAGATGACATGACTTCTTCCATTTATTTAAATGACAAGGGGTGTTGAAAATATTCGAATTTCATTTGGGAAATATTTCCAACCCAGAAACTTTATGCAACTCAATGATTTTCACGAGCGAAGATAAAATGACTTCTTCAAAACATATGAAATATGAGTTGGGAGTTTCAAAGAATTAAATTCAAAGTTCTTTTGAATTTATTTTCAATTTGGAGTTATTTGAGTTTTATTCAAATTATTTTTCTCCAAAAATAAAATATATGGAAAATAGGGTAACATGATTCCCTACATCAAAAAATTGGAGAGAAAATAATTTGAAAATATTTTGGTATTTTTAAAATGATTTTTATTGGATTTTATTAGAGCTGTAGCACTCGTTGCTTTATTTGAATTATTGAGAATTTTATTTGAAACTAGAATAATGTTCATCTTGTAGGAAATCCTTTTCTGAAAATTTTGATATATTATATGCCTATATTATATTTCTTTTCCTTTTGTTTTAATTTTGTTTTGTTTAAAAAAAAACTTCCCTCTGCCGAACTGGGCCGGCCCAGCTCCTGCCAGGCCAAGGCCCAGCCCAGCACACCATCGCCACCGACCCCGGGCGGAGTCCCGCCCGAGCACGCCGGCCGCCGCCGCCGCCGTGTCCGCCCCGGCCTCCGTGCCCCCTTCCCCACGCCACCGCCCTCCCCTGGCCTTTATAAGGCGAGGCCGCTGCCCCGCCCCTACTTTTTCCCCTCGACGCGCCGCCCCGCCCCCTCTATTATCGCCGCCGTCGCGCGCATCTCGCCGCCGCCCCGCCGCTGCACGCCCGGTGCCCTCGCTCCCCGCTGCCCTCGCCCCTCGCCGCCGTTCCGCGCCGGAGCCGCCCTCTTGCCTCGCCCCGCTCGCTGGAATCCGCAGCCTCGCCGGAGCCGATCCAAGCCGCCGCCGCCGCCCGGACTCGCCGACTCGCCGCCGTCCGATCCCGATCCAACCGCCGGTTTTCTTCCGGTCTGGTAAAACCGCCCCGGTACGAACCAGTTTTATTTTAAAGGTTCGGTTTTGGTTAAGAAACCCGTTTATTTATTTATTTATTTAGTTTAGTTATGTAATGAACGTTTTCTGTTTAGGTAGTTTTAGCGAACGTTTTCGTTCGTTAGGTTTTTGCAGCGAACATTCACTATTCATTCCTTTTCTTTTTCTGTTTAAATTACGTCAGGACCTATCTGTGAATATATTTATTTACAGATTAGCCCCTGGTTTTCAAACGACCATAACTTTTTGCTCGTTAGTCGGAATTCAACGAAACCAACGCCCACCTCTTCGCTATGATCCCCTCTATCCAGTAAAACAACTTAAACATGTTTTTGAAAGTTTTAAAATTTGAATTCAAACAATTTAGTATTTGAACTTTGTTTGATCATAACTTGAGTTTTATAACTCCGAGTTGAGCGATTCTTTTTGCATCTTGAAGCTCTTGACCTAAACTTTCTGATAAGGCCAAATTCACTTAATTTTGGTACTGTTAGAAATTGTTTTCTGTTGCAAGAGTCATTTGCTTGGTTTCGAAGTTTTCCGAATTGTTTTCCTCGTTCTTTCCGATCTTTTGAGTGATTGCTTATGTGTGGTTACTATTGTTTGCTTACGATAGATTGAACGGAGTGAGACGAATAGAACTATCAAGAATTTTGAGTGTGAATTATCTTCATCAACATTGCAGGCAAGTTCACACTTTGATCATACCTTCTTATTACCCAGTTTTATTGCATTAGTTCAATCCTCCAAACAATTGCATGATTAGGATCTGAATTAAATTGTGGGTTTTTGGAAGTAGATTGAGGTAGCACCTATTACCTGTTTTATTTTCAAACCCTTGGGAGTTACTTCTACGTTTGCTTATTATGCCATGCTATGCTCGTAGACGTGGATTGGGTTTGAATGAATTTCCATGACAGATGTGAGATTGTTAATTAATGGTTTATTTAAGGTGGCAACATTAATACACATCTGGGTGGATTGAGGTACCTGGTTATTCCAGGATTTGCCTGTCTAGGCACCTGGTTTTCCAGGACTTGCCTGTTTTTTCGGACCGCCACCCAGGCTCAAAGGGATCATAAGATTATTCATGCTAGAAACTTCCGTGTGCAGCCACATGCTACTATGGGCTCTAGCATAGTTGATTAAGTCGTGCGAACTCTTACAGTGGTAGACTAGCTGATGTAGGGGTTGTAGGTTGGTACGGTCTACCTGTTACGTAAGGTGCAAGCGCTTCTGAAAGACTATGTCTCGGTCATCCATTTCTCAAACACCATGTAGTGCGAGAAACCAAACGGAGGAGATCGAGTCATGTGGGGAAAAGTGCACAAACCTCTGCAGAGTGTAACAAACTAATCATGGTTAGCCGTGTCCCCGGTTATGGACATCTTGAGTATCTAGTACTTGGATTATCATGTGAATCTCGTCATGTTACTTTAATTAATATTGTTGGGTTGTTAATGAGTACTTTTAATTGGGATTGAGAATGCTATCAACCATTCTCAATGTTTAACAACCACCATGATAGGTAAATAAATTTATTCCTTTGCAGTAGGGAAAAATTGGCTTTATGCAAAACTGTAACCATAGAGCTTTTCCACCAGCCGAATATGCATGTAGTGATAGCCTTTATTCATCATTGCTGTATGGTCTGAATTTGCCAGTACATTCAATGTACTGACCCTTTGTGGCTGCAACATCTCATGTTGCAGGATCTTAGGACGAGTAAGTGATATGTTAGGGTTACGATTTCTACACTCAACTTTGCCGTTGGTGTTGATGGGAATTCACAACCTTGTTACTTCCTCTATTTGGATTGAGGTAATAGTATTTACGTTACTTTATACGTGTGATTTACCTCTGTTATAAATCCTCGAGTACTGTGTGTGTCAGCATACCGATCCAGGGATGAAACTTAAGCACAGAGACTTGATCCATTCGGGTCGGGTCGCTAGAATGGAGTTGGTTGGCCCCAGCGCCAAGAAGATGAGGCTCCCGCCAACGGCGGCGGCGGTTGTAGATCCCGCACCCGGTAGCGCGGGGAGAAGCGGTGAGCCCCCCCACCCGGATCTAAGGAACCGGTAGAATCTCCGGCGGACCGCATCAGCGATCTCCCGGACGTCATCCTTGAGGATATCATCTTGCTTCTCCCCACCAAGGATTGCTATCGTACACAAGTCCTCTCAACTCGGTGGCGCCATCTATGGCGCAACGCGCCCCACAATCTCGACTATCATCAGATATCTGTCCTTCCTGAATTTGATCTCATCAGAGCCATCGTCTCTTCTCACCAGCAGGGCCCTGTTCAATGCCTCCGCATCCCGACAAGCTACCTGCTGTCCATACCCGGCAAGGTGGACGCTTGGCTGACATCCCCTGAATTCGGAAAACTCTAGCAGTTTGAGTTCTACCATTACCACGAAAGTTTCATACCACGAACATACCAAGAATTCATGCCCACACCACCGTTGTCCATCTCGCGGTTTTCCTCCTCTCTCCACACCGCCACCTTCGCCCGGTGCCATCTACCAGACGATCTGGTACAAATCCTTCGACTCCCGATGCTAAAAAAACTTTCGCTTGTGGTGGTTTATCTGTCAAAGGCCTCACTGCACAGCATCATCCGCTCAAGTTGCCCTGCCCTGGAGCGCTTGCTGATTGTTTTGTGAATAGAAATCGGTATCAGTTGTCTCCAAATAAAGTTGCCTCACCTTAAAAGCATTGGAATTTGTTTTGAAGTACAGCAGCTCATCATCGAAGATGCCCCTTCACTTGAAAGGTTGCTCTTTCATAATTGTTATACACCTTCAGAAATAACTATCGTCTCTGCGCCCAAACTGGAGACCTTGGGTGTAATTCATGACCCATTTAATAATCACAACGAGTTGGTGTTTGGCTCCTCACCTTTTCAGGTACCGTATATTATTATCTACACATTGGTAATCATATGCTGCATTTTTCATTTGTGCGCACAAGTTTTATATCATCTTGGAGTACACTTTCGGTACTAATATTATGTTATATGCTCAATGAAGAGTTCGTCCATTGATAGCCTATCAATGCTGCTGGATTCTGTCAAGATCATATATATCAGAATGTATAGTTTTGATCTGGACATAATTATTGGCTTGCTGCGATGCTTTCGATCTCTGGAGAATTTATACATAGAGGTGATGATTTCATGCACATTGAAACCCCGTATATATTGTACTAGAATTAACTGTTCAGCTGTCATTCTTTCGACATACTCTTTTTTCAGACCTTAACTGTTTTCAATCCTCATGTATACTTAGGCAGAACAACATGGAGAAAAACATATAACCAATCGTTGGCGTAATAAGCACAAGGATTTTCTCAGTTCTCATGACATTCGTTTGAGGACAATAACAATTGGATGATATGCATCCAACCAGGCAAACAGAAGCTTTGTCACATTCTTCCTGTTGAATGCGAGGTTACTATTGTCCATGAGGCTTAATTTTTACAACAAGAGATTTATCACGGACGAACATGTTGAACAGCAAAAAAAGAAGTTGCAGGTGGAGAAATGGGCTTCTAAACGTGCTCGGCTTCTATTTACAACAAGTTGTAAACATCCTAAAATAATTTTTTTTGCACAGGATGTTGATTTTATGGATCAGACCGATCCATTTGTTTGTGACTGAAAAAAAGAGTGGTTGGTTTAGATGTTACTGTCATGTTCAATCTGGGTTTTGCCTAAAAATTTGATGAACAATTAATCCTTGGGCTTTTTGTACCATTTGTATGCTTTACTTGCATGTTGTTGCCCTCGTACTCCCCTCCACCTGCCACTACACTGCTGCATCTTCCATGGTTGTTGTTTCATCCCGTCCGAGGCCTAGTCGTCGTTCTCCGCCTTGGTTAGCTCGCTGTGCCTGCCGCCGTCTGGTGTTGTCAACATGGTCAACAACCAAGAGGAATCAGGAGATGACTGTACATGGAGAGGCTGACAGTTGGGACCCACCAGGGTCATTGCATTTCGCAAGCAGGTGCCTCGTTATTACAAGCCAAAACAATACTTCCTCCTAATTGTTTGACAACTAGGTTCCACGCCATTGTCAATGTAGTCAATAAACGAGAAAATTACACAATGAGCGGATAACACCAGGGACCCAGCAGCTCACCAGTTGTTTTTCAGTTTTAGAGACGGAGCTCAACTGCGCGTTGTGCGGGGGCTGTGGCCCGTCTAGCCCACGCTTACGCTTTTATTAAGCACATGACGAGCCCAGTTGATATTTTTTTCTTTCTGAAATTGGCTAGCCCAGTTCTTTTTTTTGGAGAATACCAAAAACGAGGCCTACTTGCTTTTCTCAGCCCTGCTGGGCTGCAAATCTTTCAAGACGAGGAGGGATTAGAAATGGGCTTCCCTAGAAAATGGGCTATAAGTTGTAAATTTTTAAACCAAAGCCAACCGGCAATTGCATTAAAATATCATTTTTTTCAGGATTTCTCTACTCTCTACTCTTATAAAAACCAAAGCCAACTGGCAATTACATTAAAATATCATCTTTTCACCCACAAGATAAACTACTCATACAAATGCATCTTCATGTTCTGTGCAACGAACGGGCATCTTGCTAGTTAAGATTCTAAATTTCATTCATTTTTTTTGCGGAGAATTGTTTTTTGAATTTTATTTTGATATAATTTTTGAAAACTATTTTTAACGTGACTCGAAATTTCGTGATTAAAAGAGTTCGGACCCCACCAAAATATGCAAAATTTCGTTGAATTTTTTAGCAGTGCCCAGAATATATGGTCTGTAATGCCAATAAAAAGAATATGGGCTTCAAATATCCTTAAGAATTAGCAAATGGGTTGTAAATTATTGAAAATAATGGCTAATGGGCTGTATGCTGTTTTCCACAGATTTGGAGGCTAACTTCTGGGCCTACTAGGTTGACGATGACGCTGTCCTAAATTATTTTTGAAGCGTACGCAAGGCTTTGTCAACTTAGTCAACACACAACAGTGACTGTTGGATGTCCACCCAAGGGCCGTCGTGCTTCTTCAGTCTCTGATCTTCCTGCTCCAGCCGCCCAAACCAGCGTCGGCGGGACCGCCTGCTCCCTCCTCCCGTGGCTGGTTGTGCTGCCGCCAGGCCATCCCTCTAACCACCCACACATCCTGTTATTTTCCAGCGATGTTAGCCTCTCCCCGCAGCTGACCAGTCAGCGCTCGTTCTCCCCTCAGCGTGGGCATCCGCTGCGGTGGCTTCACCGGCTCCGGGTGGTTCTCTTCCTGGGCCCCGCCCTCGTCCACCGCATTTGTGCTCTCGGCGCGGCGAGGTCAACATGGTCAACAAACAACAGCCATCGAAAGAGGCTGACAGTAGGTGCCCACACAAGAAAATGCCTCCTTATTACGCGCAAAGTAATGATTCCTCCACCTGATAGCTGGGACCCACCGGAAGGGTCTCTGTATTTCGCAAAAAAAACGTTCCCCCCGCTGTTAGCTCGGAACCATCGGAAATGCTTCCTTATTACGCACAAAAAAATGAATACTCCCCCTGCTAGCTGGGACTCACCTTGGTGGGAGGCTGACTTGTGGGCCTACTAAGTTTACGGGGACGGAGGGCTTTGTCAACTTAGTCAATATGAACGACTCTAGCTCCAGTGACCGTACGATGTCCATCCAACGACCGTAGTGCTTCTTCAACCTCTGGTCCTCGTGCTCCAGCCGCCCAAAGCAGCGCCGGTCGTGCCGCGTGCTCCTGCCTCCCATGGCCGGCTGTGATGCCGCGGAGGCCTCACCGCCCCCTACTACTCCCACCGCTGGCCAGGCCATCTCTCTATGCACCCACACCCATTGTTATTCTGCGGCGACAGCAGCCTCACATCGCAGCCGAATGAGTGAACCCTCATACTCCTCTAAGCGTGGGCATCCACTGCCTCGTCATCCCCAGCTCCGCGTCGTCCCCTTCCTAGGCCTCGCCGTCGTCCACCGCCCTGGTGCTCTCGATGCGGCGTGGTCAACGTGGTCAAGGAATGGCTTCCATCGGACGTGGATTGTACGTGGAGAGGCTGACAGCTGGGTGCACGGCCGCAGCAAGGAAGTGCCTCCTTATTACGTGCAAAATAATTATTCCTCCACCTGACAGCGGGGACCCACCGGACGGGCCACCGTTTTCACGAAAAACGTCCCCCCTGTCTGCTGGGACCCACCAGCTACATCTTCGCACGTAAGGAAGTGTGTCCAAAAAAAATTGATTCGCCCCCTGACTGCTGGGACCCACCAGCTACATCTTCGCACACAAGGAAGTGCGTCCGGGCAAAAAAAAATGATTCGCCCCCCTGACTGCTGGGACCCACCAGCTACATCTTCGCACGCAAGGAAGTGCGTCCGGGCAAAAAAAACACATTCGCCCCCTGACTGCTGGGACCCACCAGCTACATCTTCGCAGGTAAGGAAGTGCTTGACAGTCGGGACCCACCTGGTCGAAGCATACGTAGCGTTGTCATTCTGGTCGCGAACGTGTACGTACATACTGGTCATTGTAGAGGTGTGTACGTGTCGTAGTAGAGGCGCGCACGTAGCATGCACACGTACGTACAGCGGCGAGGGTGCAAGAAAGAAAATACGGCCACGTACGTACATACGGGCAGGCTCTCGAACGCCTACTCGCGCATACGTACATGGCTGGGTCGGAACGGAGAAACAGCATCGTCGTCGTGTTCATGGGGAGGCAACGGAATGCGTCCTGTTCATGGGGAGGCAACGGAATGCGTCGTGTTCTTCGGGAGGCAACGGAACGCGAGGGAGCCAACCGGCTGGGTCAGAACGGAATGCGTGGTCGTGTTCGTCGGGAGGGCTTGGACGGAACAGGTGATGGAAACGAGGCCTGTCGTACCGCACAACGAAGGAAACGGACCTCCTATGTTCGGAACGGGGTCCTGTTGATGGGGAGGGGTGTGGCGTACTGCAAAACGGAGGAAACAGACCTCCTACGGTAGAAACGGGGGTCCTGTTGATGGGGAGGGGTGTGGCGTACCGCAAAACGGACAAAACGGACCTCCTATGGTCGAAACGGGGGTCCTGTTGATCAGGAGGGGTGTGGCGTATCGCAAAATGGACGAAACGGACTTGTGTTGGAGCGCTACGATCGAAACGGGGGTCCTGTTCATTGGGAGGGGTGTGGCGTACCGCAAAACGGGACTCCACGGGATACTGTTCATCTCCACCGTCGACCTCCTCCAGCCTCCACGGGCTACCGTCGACCTCCTCCAGCCTCCACGGGCTCCTGTTCATCCAGCCTCCACCGCGCGCTACTCCACCGGCTACTGTTCAACCACCCCTCCACCGTCTACTGTTCATCCAGCCCTCCATCGTCTACTGTTCATCCAGCCCTCCACACCACGGGGTCCTGTTCAACCACCCCTCCACGGCCACCCCTCCACCGTCTACTGTTCATCCAGCCCTCCACACGACGGGTTCCTGTTCATCCAGAGGCAACACCACCGCTCACTATCCATCCAAACACCCCCCCCCCCCGCAATGCTCACTGTTCATCCAATCGATCGGCTTCAGTTAGCAGCAGTAGCGAAGGAATCGCTCCATCGGGTTTTGTTAACAGCCATCGATCGATCGTTCGGGTTCAGTAACGTGTAGCCTGCAGTGCAATCGCTTGGGTTCAGTTAGAGCCCAACGCCTCGCTCGGGTTCAGTTAGAGCCAACACCCCGCACACACGCGCGTACGTGTACGAGAGAAACGCGCATCGCTCCTCCCCCGACCTTCCATCGTAACCGGCAACTCCCCGAAATTTTCCTCCCCCTCGCTTCTACCACGGTTTTTTCCGTCATGGACGGCCCAAAGAATGTCATGCAGCTGCGTCTCCGGCCCGCCCAAGACGAAAAGCCCATTTTCTGTCATGATTTTTTGTCATAGAAATAGGAGCCCACCACATCTATGATGATACCGGGTTTTGTCACAATTATCGTCATAGAAGTGTCATATGTATGATAGAAAAAAATTTCGTTCGGCCCAAAATGTCACGGATGTATCTTTTTTTGTAGTGTACACAAATGTCCCTCTCCATTGTGGACTGATAGGAGATAAACGAATCAACAAATCTATGTACCTCGGGCCAATACCAATCTGTTTTATTTCAACGCTCTCATCATAGAAGAGTGCAATACCGGCACTTTTTCTAGTGCCAGGATGCATGATACAATTTTGAGGCCTAGCCTCCAGCGGAGTTTATTCAGATAGGTGTTGCTCTGTCTAGTTTCAAAGATGAAAACTACCTTGGCCCTCAGAATGTGCACAAGACACTCTAGCTCAATAACTGGACGAGGCTGGCCCAAACCTCGACAGTTCCAACTCAGGAGCATCATGGCTCCTAGCAGGCGCCATCCTCAGCGCCTGCTAGTTTACCGGAAGCCACGGGTCCGGTTGCTGCCTCGTCCTACTTCTCCCCTGTGTCTCTCTATTCGCCTTCACACATTGTCCCCCACTTTTTCTTGATCTTATCCGAGCCTTCTCCTTCCTTTACAGTGGAATCCTCCTCTATTTCTACATGCCCACGATCACCCCTCTTGCCAAGCTTGGAGATTGTGTCACCCGAGCCCTTGATCCCGGCCTTTGAGCCCGGTTAACTCTTCAGAGTTCTTGTCTTCAAGTTTGCCCTCACCTGCACCCTCTTTTGCTCTTCATGATGGGGCTTTAGAGTCTCTGTACAAACTCTTGGGTCTATCACCCCTGGCTCAGCCTGTCCTGATCCTACCATCTCAGTGAAAGTAGCATGAGCTTCCAAATTTGCTACTTCAATTGGCCCTAGATTAGGCCCAAAGCCCGGGGGATAACTGGTATCTTCAGCAGCGGCTGCCCGCCCATTGGTCATGCCCACTCCTCCATTTGCCTCGATCTCCAAGGCTCCAGGGACCATCTCCACTAGCACCGGGGCATGTATAGGTGTTGGAGCACGCTCAGCGTTCATGTCTCTTCCCGCATCCAGTCTGTTCCTACCTACTGCCGTAATGGCTTCTTGCACCAATGGATCTGCCAACACTTCTTCAGGGATTTGGTTGTACCTTTCTGCTGCAAGTCTTGGTGGGGCGGTCTTGGTGGCATCGGCGTTCTCTTACTCGAAGTGAACGAAACGGCGAGCACTTTTTGCATCTGGAACCACCTGCCCCCCTCTAAAGTTGACTCTCCTAGGCGGCAACGAGCGCATTGCTGCCGAAAACCTCATCTCTTGGAGGTTTTTCGGAAGCTTACATTCGCGCTGCCCGTGACCTAGATGACCACAGTAGCTACAGAACCCTGGGAGTCTTTCATACTTTACATTAGGGACATACACTTTCCCTCAAGCCAGATCATGAGACTCTATCTCGCCGCGGAGTGGTTCATCTACATCATGACTTATGCAGACTCTCATATACTCACCCCAGATTCTACCATCTCTCCTAGAGTCCACTTCTAGGACCCTTCCTAGTTCTTCCCCAAGCTGCCGGACAACATGATCAAAAAGCATTATAGGTGGAGCATCAAAGATCCGGGCCCATATCGGCATATGGGCGACCTCCACGTCCCCCGGCCTTGCACTACCATTCACCTGCACCATCAGGAAGGCGTCCCCCTTGTGTGTCCAGGGTCCATTGTTGAGGATGAACCGTAGGTCACCCTCCCACTCGAACTCGAGTAAGAACCTGTTGTTCTTCAGTGGGAGTAGCTAAGGTGCCCCCTTAGACCCCACTTGCTTTTCAGCTCATGAAACAGCCCTATGATGGTGAAGAGCTGCACGGAGAAGAACAATCCCACTGCAATCCATCTAGTGCTCACGGCTGCCCTCTCCCTTGAGAGGTCTAGCTCCACCACACTGCATGTATAAACCCTTATCTTGATAGGGAAGGCAAGAACCACCACTTGGTCGCCCACCCCTTTTGCCTGTTGGCGTACGGTACAGGTCTCCGCGGCCGCTGGAAGAGCCGCCACAGAGCATAGGCTGGGAGCCCAGCCCCGGCTTGCCGTTGCAGTCCACTTCCTCGCCGGTGTTCATCGGCACCTTGTCCCTTCCAAAGTTCAGGTCTGCCATAACTGGGTTGGTCTTGAGGTGTATGGGTTGTGAGGGAGAGTGGGATGGTAGCTCTCATGGTAGCTCTCAATTCCTGTTAGAGATCTTCCAGACATGTGCAGGAACTGATTCCCTACCCTTGCCACATCATTTGTTGCCCTTCGATGTTGATCCCTTTCCATGCCTTTATCCGGTAGATCTGTGTGTTTTGGATCTGTGACGCCCGAATAATTAAGCCACAGTAACCCTCCGCTAATGATGCCACGTCACCTCGATTTCTGTTGCTAATCTCACGTTAGTTCGAAACCAATTCGAATTCAAATTCAAAATCAAGTCGACAATAAAAGTTTTCAAAATTTAAACAAAAATGTTCGGTGGACGCCAAATATTACAAAGGTAATTATGGTGCAGCAAACCCCTTTTTATAAAATGCCTAATTACTTTTAGATGAATTTAAACAGAAAAGAAATAATAAAAGAAAATAAAAAAAGGAAAAACAAAACAGAAAAACTAAAACCTAAGACTATTAAAAAAAAGGAGAAACCCCCCCGGGCCGTGGCCCAACTGGCCAACCCCAGGCCCAGCCGGCCGGCCCGCTACCTCCCCTCCATAACCCCCCACCAGGGAGGAAACCCTAGCCCAAACACCCACACCCCCCCCCCAAATTATCTCACCCCTCCCCTCTCTCCCCCGATTGGATCGGGATCGAGAGGAGGAGGACCCCGACGCTGCGCCCCGTCGCCGTCAGGACCGCGTCGCCAGGAGCTCCCCCCTGCCGGACTGCTTCGCCCTCCCCCGCCGGAGTGCCCCCCTACGCACGTCGTCCCCGTTGTCCCCCCCGACCTTCCCCGAGCTCACTGCTTTAGACCCTGCCACCCCCCGGTGAGGCCACGGCCACGGTTCCCCTCTCTTCCTTCCCCCCAAGCGCTCGCTCCGGTGCCGCGCTCGTCGCGCCCCGGCTCGCGCCGGCTCACCGCGCCCCAGATTTCCCCCTCCCCTGCACATTTTCCCCCGGCCACGCCCGTTACTTGCTCGCCGCGTACTGGCCGTGCGCGCGCACACGCCCGCGCCCCGGCCACCGTCGCCATTGGTCACTACGCCCGGCCCCATCGCGCCCCTGTTCTCCCCGCTCCGCCCTATGCGTCGTCTCCAGCCACCACCCACGGCCTCGGCAAGCCCCGGCTCTCCTCTTGTCGTGCTGCCGCGGCTCTGCCGCCCCCAACCGCGCTGCTGGCCCGCACCGCGGCCAACCCCTCTTCGTCGACGCCCCTGCTCCGGCCACTCCGGCCGCCGCGGCCGGCGACTCCCCTGGCCGGCGACCTGCTACGCTGGATCAGGGGCTCGACCCGCTAACGGGCGCCCCGTAGCCCCCTGCACCCGCGCGCCCATGCGCCCGCACCCGCTAAGGCCCCCCGGGGCCACTGACATGGGGGCCCCACCCCACAGAACGTTTAAAAAAAGAGTATTAAAAATAAAATTAACAGATAAAATAAAAATGATTTAATAAAATTAATTATTAATTAATTAATTATCTAATGAATTAATTAAGTAAATTAATCCTACTTAATTAGTAATTAACCTATTAGTCTAACTAAGCAGTAGTTAGTTATCCTAACCCTAATTAATTAAACAGAGTATGACAGGTGGGTCTCACACGTCAGCCTGACCAGTCAACACCTCTGACGACTGATGATGTCATGCTGACGTCATGCTGATGCAGTAATACTATTTTCGAATTTAATTAATAATTAATAAATTAGAAAATGATTTAAAAACTTTAAAAATTAATATAAAATAAACCGTAGCTCGGATGGAGAAACTTTGTGCATGAAAGTTGCTCAGAACGACGAGACGATTCCGGATATGCAACCCGTTCGTCCGCCACACCCCCCTAACCTATCAAGCTCGCAACTTTCCCCCTCCGGCTCCTCTGCCCGAAAACGCGAAACGCCCGGGATACTTTCCCGGATGTTTTCCCTCTTCACCGGTATCACCTCATACTGCGTTAGGTCAACCCTAGCACCGCGTATCACCATGTTATGCTTTGAGTTGCTTTGATTGCTCTGTTATTTATTATGTTCCCCCTCCGTTACTTCTTTCCGGTAGACCCCGAGACCGCCGGCAACCCCTAGATCGACTACGGAGTTGACGACCCCTCTCTCTTGCCAGAGCAACCAGGCAAGCCCCCCCCCCTTGATCAACATATATCACCTATTCTTCTCTATACTACTTGCATTAGAGTAGTGTAGCATGTTACTGTTCGGTTACTCCTATTCTGTTGCATAGCATGTCATTGTTGCTACAGTCATTGATATCTTACCCGCAATCCTAAATGCTTAGTATAGGATGCTAGTTTATCATCATTGGCCCTAAATTCTTGTCAGTCTGCCTTGCTACACTATTGGGCCGTGATCACTTGGGAGGTGATCATGGGTATATACTATACATATATACATACTACAGATGGTGACTAAAGTCGGGTCCGCTCGAAGAGTACCCGCGAGTGATTCACGGATTGGGGGCTGAAAGGACCTTTGTCCCGACGGCCCTCTATGTGGATCTTTGTGGCGGAGCGACAGGGCAGGTTGAGACCACCTAGGCGAGAGGTGGGCCTGGCCCTGGTCGGCGTCCGTGGTTGCTTCATAATAACACGCTTAACGAGATCTGGGTATTTGATCTGAGTCTGGCCATTTGGTCTATACGCACTAACCATCTACGCAGGAGTAGTTATGGGTATCCCGGCGTCTTGGTACCAGCCGAAGCCTTCGTGACGTCAGCGACTGAGTGGCGCGCACCGGATTGGACTGGAACACCACTAGGCTAGGTCTGCTTCCGGCCGCGTACGCAACGTGCAGGTGTGCTAAGGGCAATGGGCCCAGACCCCTGCGCGCTTAGGTTTAGACCGGCGTGCTGACCTCTCTGTTGTGCCTAGGTGGGGCTGCGACGTGTTGATCTTCCGAGGCCGGGCATGACCCAGGAAAGTGTGTCCGGCCAAATGGGATCGAGCGTGTTGGGTTATGTGGTGCACCCCTGCAGGGAAGTTTATCTATTCGAATAGCCGTGTCCCTCGGTAAAAGGACGACCCGGAGTTGTACCTTGACCTTATGACAACTAGAACCAGATACTTAATAAAACACACCCAGACAAGTTCCACAGACAACCCGGTGATCGCTTTTCCACGGGGCAACGAGGAGAGGATCGCCGGGTAGGATTATGCTATGCGATGCTACTTGGAGGACTTCAATCTACTCTCTTCTACATGCTACAAGACGGAGGCTGCCAGAAGCGTAGTCTTCGATAGGACTAGCTATCCCCCTCTTATTCTGGCATTCTGCAGTTCAGTCCACCGATATTTCCTCCTTACACATATACCCATGCATAAGTAGTGTAGCTCCTTGCTTGCGAGTACTTTGGATGAGTACTCACGGTTGCTTTCTTCCCCCTTTTCCCCCCTTTTCCTTTCTTTCTGGTTGTCGCAACCAGATGCTGGAGCCCAGGAGCCAGACGCCACCGTCGACGACGACTACTACACTGGAGGTGCCTACTACTACGTGCAGACTGTGGACGACGACCAAGAGTAGTTAGGAGGATCCCAGGCAGGAGGCCTGCGCCTCTTTCGATCTGTATCCTAGTTTGTGCTAGCCTTCTTAAGGCAAACTTGTTTAACTTATGTCTGTACTCAGATATTGTTGCTTCCGCTGACTCGTCTATGATCGAGCACTTGTATTCGAGCCCTCGAGGCCCCTGACTTGTATTATGATGCTTGTATGACTTATTTATGTTTTTAGAGTTGTTTATGATATCTTCCCGTGAGTCCCTGATCTTGATCGTACACGTTTGCGTGCATGATTAGTGTATGATTGAATCGGGGGCGTCACAAGTTGGTATCAGAGCCGACTTCCTGTAGGAATCCCCCTTCCACACTCCTTGGCCGAAGTCGAGTCTAGTCACTACAAAACTTTTACTAACTTGGTTGTGTGCCTTACGGGCCCACGTTGCCATTGGGTGGTAGTAGGATCTTTTATTCCTCGACCTATACTCTAGGACTCTGACATCTCTTCTATTCGGGTTAAACGATTTTACTAACTCTGACTCTAGGATCTCGTTATCATTTTCACCCGGAGAGCCCCTTATTTCTGATGATCGTCTGTTGCACGTGAAGATCCTGAAGATACTCTCCGCTGTTAACCCGAGAACTTGTATCATCGCATTTGCAATTCCCCTTCCACTATCAACCCTGATGGATAACTACTTGCAGTTGTCATTTCTTACATTCATCCCCAGTTGGTCTTGTTATTACAAGATACCCTGAAATCCTCTCTATTGTCCCGATAATATTTTGTGCCTACTGCCTTATAGATCTTGCCGCATGAATACCCCTACGGATAATTCCTCGCACTTATCGAGTATCCGCTCATTCCCAGTTGTTCATGTGTTTCGCAAAAGACTTCGAAATACCATTCGATCTTCCAAAAATCCTGAGCAGCCTATTGCTCTTGAAGTTCTTGCTTGCTTGCATTATGGTTAATCCCATAAGTCTCGTAACCTTATTGGCACCCCTTGTCTTTATCATTTTAAGTCTGTTGATTCAATATGTTGAGGATGCTCGCATCCCTCAATCGAATCCTAGAATTCATCCTTCCGGCTTAGTGTCAGTTTGAACATGAGCTGGTTCTCAACCAATTAAATTGCCGTCAGTTGTACCCCTAAGTCTATTCAACTATTCCCTCCTTAATCAGAGCATTTGCTTCTGATCCCTTGAAAGGGGAAACCATAAATCCTTGCGATTGAGCTTTGAATTAGTCAGTTGTCTCTATCATATGATCTCCTTGCATTCTTTCTCCTTCTAGTTGAGTACCGATGCTCACATCAGATCCCTTATGGACCACCAGATCCTTTGTTGGATTTTATCTGACAACGCACTTCATATTCAATAACCTTGTGAGCCTATTCTCGAATACACAATGCCTTTGGTAAATTGTATCCTCTGCTTTCTCGACCATGCTCTGCCTTCGAGCTTGAGTTAAATTACTCCTAAAGATTGTGGTATGTGTTTCTAAGATGCCCCGATGGGTTGAACCTATTCCTTCTCTAAAACCGTGTGAACCCGAAAGTTTTCACAAGTCATATTCTCCGGGTGATTTACCAGATAAAATTTCAACACTACAACTCCATCGAAAATGAGGAGTGAATGATAGGTTATGCATTGGAGAAGTGGGAGTCGACCTTGAACTTTGTGTTCATGCCCATGGACACGATGTAGATCTTGTCATGTAAGCTTCTCGTAAACAATAATTATCCCCTTGATATAATTTCATCTTATATCTGGGATTTGGTCTTTCGCAATCGTGGTTTCCGACCATATTGTTCTTCCTTGATCCAATTTCTCGGACAAGTTCAAGCACTTGTCTTCTGCGGATCAATACCCCAGTCCAACCTCTACTTTGATCCGTCTTCGAGTATTACCCCCTGGTATCTCGAGATTGTCACGGAACTGCATAACTTCTTATGAGTTCTCCATCAAGTACTACATTCTCATTGATTCCAAATTTTCACGTGCTTCAAGTTATTAAACACTCAAGGACATCGATAACTGAATCGAGCCCGCATCGCGATTAAACAACTCTTAGTAATCTTCTTTGCTTACGAGTTTGTACTCGATCACGTCATCCCTAGCCTGATCGGCTATATCATTACCATGCTAAATTTTAACTGTGCTACCTGGTCCTTCCTTCCGGAGCACAATTTTCGACGATGAACTAACCTTACGTCAATCCTCCTCGTCATATCATTTCGCCTTGAACAAGAAGCTTGGTTTCGAGTTTGTGTCGTGTCCTTGGTTCCAATAACCTTTCGCTTCAGCATTTCTTTGACTTGGTGTCATCGTCGATCGATTACACCTGCATAAACCTCTCGACAATTATGTCGTGATCATCATCAACATTTTGAGCTCTTACAGGATATCAATTGAATTCATGATGAGAAATACCATCCTTGCCCTCGATGATTGTGTATCATCGACCACTTTATTGCCTTCCGTTCAACACAAACTTGTTTGTGTTTTGTGTTATACCTTGAGATCCCTGCTATCCAGCATTTGTTCTTCTTTACCTTGGAACATTACCATCTCTTATGTCATCAATGTTGTGAGAATTTCACCATCTCTTAAGGATTTGTGGTATAGTGATGCTTCTCGCCATCACCATTCTTTTCTTGGTCCCCGTGTTGAGTGAACTCTGTTGCGCAAATTTAATATCTCTAGCAACCCTATTGCTTCGGAGTTATTGGAGAATAATTCCAATTTAGTGTGTTGGTTGCTCAATCGCCATTCCGACGTTGGTCATGCAACCCAACCCATATT
Source organism: Triticum timopheevii (assembly GCA_963921465.1). Taxonomy (NCBI): domain Eukaryota; kingdom Viridiplantae; phylum Streptophyta; class Magnoliopsida; order Poales; family Poaceae; genus Triticum; species Triticum timopheevii. Next base: position 250,355,067 of record OY997262.1, on the reverse strand, counting down.
TCGGGTGCACCTTTCAGTCAATGTTTAATTGTGTATGTTTTCCTCCAGCATACAACATTAAGTCATTTGATCTGGCTAATGTTATCTCCTTCACATAATTGTGGAAATCCATCTTGTTGGAAATCTCGATGAATTGTCGCTGAGTTCATCAGCCACCTCCTCACCCTCTCCTTGGTTTAATGATGAGCTTTTGTTTCGGAACTCACTTCCGTAGTAAATTTCCCGAGAATCTTGCAATGTCATCTCATCAATTTGTGTTGCACCTTTCTTCTCAGGCATCCCGAGTCTGAGTTATCCTGACACCAATCAGATCTGAATCTCGGTCAGATATGATGGTTGGAACATATTTCCAAGAGTTATAAGAATGGTCTTTATGTGACCCGGTAAGGTGCTGTCGTGCCTAGCACACCTGGCCGGAGGCCCTATTGTTATAGATTCCTTTCCAACAAGGTTATCCATTCTTCCATGAGGAAACTGTAAGACTTATTCTATAAGTTGTTTTTGATGGATCCTTTGTATCCAAAGCCTGACCTTTGCTTGAAGACCATGTCAATCCTGTCTCGAAGCATCTCGGTGGTACTCCAATTTTCAACAAGAACATTAAAAAGCCCAATGATAAATGTTTCTTGATCAATTATCCAAAGACCATTGTATGGATGATGTCGTGAAAATTTTCTCCCCTTCCTAAAGAGTTTTCTACATTATATCCTGTCATGGATATCATGCTCTGCTTGTCCTTGGGAAGGATATACCCTTGAATTATGTGTTTAAACACATTTTCCTTTCCATTGGTTGGTTTAACGTTTCTTCTGATCTTTATGATCTAAGCAATAATATTCTCCTGCTCATGTAAATACCTCAGTGTACAACTCTATCAGTAAGACCCTGTTACTATTGTTGATGACATTCTGGTAACCATCGACGGGTGATAACTTTGCCAATTGGTTCGCCTCGTTCAACAAGCAGGAAAATTGCTCTTTGTTCCCCGTCCTTGGTACTGACATTATTGCTGACAAAACTGACACACTATTCTCTTACATGCCTTGCTTACATGATCGTGCAACATGTCACCACCCTTCCTTCTTTTAACCCACATGGTGGGCCCATAACCCACAGTTCCACAGGATCGAAACCTGAATCTCCTGTACAATGCTATTTATAATGGTTATTTCTCACGCTTGGCTTCGTATTCAATTCACGGGCCACCTTCCTAGTGTTCTATTCTGGTATCAGACGCAATCCTTACTCTCATTGCTCTGAACCCCTTTCTCACCCTGGTTCAGACCTCGAGCAACTATCTATCCGCTTGGAACCTCTTATTGTACCTTTGTACCTTACTCTCGATGTATTTTATATGTTCAACTCGAGAGATACTCTTATGCTCATTCTTGGGTTAACCCCAGCTTGTTCCCTCATAAGCATTTTTGTCGTAGCCGAGCTGCCCTTATTGATTCGTTAGTACATTGGAGATCCTGAATAAAGGATGACGGCTCCATCATGATGACCTGGAGCAGAGAAATGAAGACTTCAACGTAATGGATCCACCTCTTCGAGAAGAGCAACCAAAGATGAGAAGATTCGTTAGGATTTCGTAACCAGACCTTTCCCCCTAGTCCCCCTCTTAAATCTCGGGATGAGATTTCTTGTAGTGGAGGAGAATTGCGACGCCCGGATAATTAAGCCACAGTAACCCTCCGCTAATGATGCCACGTCACCTCGATTTCTGTTGCTAATCTCACATTAGTTCGAAACCAATTCGAATTCAAATTCAAAATCAAGTCGACAATAAAAGTTTTCAAAATTTAAACAAAAATGTTCGGTGGACGCCAAATATTACAAAGGTAATTATGGTGCAGCAAACCCCTTTTTCTAAAATGCCTAATTACTTTTAGATGAATTTAAACAGAAAAGAAATAATAAAAGAAAATAAAAAAAGGAAAAACAAAATAGAAAAACTAAAACCTAAGACTATTAAAAAAAAAGGAGAAACCCCCCCGGGCCATGGCCCAACTGGGCCAACCCCCAGGCCCAGCCGGCCGGCCCGCTACCTCCCCTCCATAACCCCCCACCAGGGAGGAAACCCTAGCCCAAACACCCACCCCCCCCCCCCCCCAAAATATCTCACCCCTCCCCTCTCTCCCCCGATTGGATCGAGATCGAGAGGAGGAGGACCCCGACGCTGCGCCCCGTTGCCGTCAGGACCGCGTCGCCCGGAGCTCCCCCCCGCCGGACTGCTTCGCCCTCCCCCGCCGGACTGCCCCCCTACGCACGTCGTCCCCGTCGTCCCCCCCGACCTTCCCCGAGCTCACTGCTTTAGACCCTGCCACCCCCCGGTGAGGCCACGGCCACGGTTCCCCTCTCCTCCCCCCCCCACGCGCTCGCTCCGGTGCCGCGCTCGTCGCGCCCCGGCTCGCGCCGGCTCACCGCGCCCCGGTTTTCCCCCTCCCCTGCACGTTTTCCCCCGGCAACGCCCGGTACGTGCTCGCCGCGCACTGGCCGTGCGCGCGCACGCGCCCGCGTCCCCGGCCACCGTCGCCGTTGGTCACTGCGCCCGGCCCCATGGCGCCCCTGTTCTCCCCACTCCGCCCTGTGCGTCGTCTCCGGCCACCACCCACGGCCTCGGCAAGCCCCAGCCCTCCTCTTGTCGTGCTACCGCGGCTCCGCCGCCCCCAACCGCGCTGCTGGCCTGCGCCGCGGCCAACCCCTCTCCGTCGACGCCCTGGCTCCGGCCACTCTGGCCGCCGCGGCCGGAGACTCCCCTGGCCGGCAACCTGCTGCGCTGGATTAGGGGCTCGACCCGCTAACGGGCGCCCCGTAGCCCCCTGCACCCGCGCGCCCATGCGCCCGCACCCGTTAAGGCCCCCTGGGGTCACTGACATGGGGGCCCCACCCCACAGAACGTTTTAAAAAAAAGAGTATTAAAAATAAAATTAACAGATAAAATAAAAATGATTTAATAAAATTAATTATTAATTAATTATCTAATGAATTAATTAAGTTAATTAATCCTACTTAATTAGTAATTAACCTGTTAGTCTAACTAAGTAGTAGTTAGTTAACCTAACCCTAATTAATTAAACAGAGTATGACAGGTGTGTCCCACACGTCAGCCTGACCAGTCAACACCTCTGACGACTAATGATGTCATGTTGACGTCATGCTGATGCAGTAATACTATTTTCGAATTTAATTAATAATTAATAAATTAGAAAATGATTTAAAAACTTTAAAAATTAATATAAAATAAACCGTAGCTCGGATGGAGAAACTTTGTACATGAAAGTTGCTCAGAACAACGAGACGATTCTGGATACACAACCCGTTCGTCCGCCACACCCCCCTAACCTATCGAACTCGCAACTTTCCCCCTCCGGCTCCTCTTCCCGAAAATGCGAAACGCCGGGGATACTTTCCCGGATGTTTTCCCTCTTCACCGGTATCGCCTCATACTGCGTTAGGCCAACCCTAGCACCGCGTATCACCATGTTATGCCTTGTGTTTCTTTGATTGATCTATTATTTATTATGTTCCCCCTCCGTTACTTCTCTTCGGTAGACCCCGAGACTACCGGCAACCCCCAGATCGACTACGGAGTTGATGACCCCTCTCTCTTGCCAGAGCAACCAGGCAAGCCCCCCCCTGATCACCAGATATCGCCTATTCTTCTCTATACTGCTTGCATTAGAGTAGTGTAGCATGTTATTGTTCGGTTACTCCTATTCTGTTGCATAGCCTGTCATTGTTGCTACAGTCATTGATACCTTACCCGCAATCCTAAATGCTTAGTATAGGATGCTAGTTTATCATCATTGGCCCTACATTCTTGTCAGTCTGCCTTGTTATACTATTGGACCATGATCACTTGGGAGGTGTTCATGGGTATATAGTATACATATATACATACTACAGATGGTGACTAAAGTCGGGTCCGCTCGAAGAGTACCCGCGAGTGATTCACGGATTGGGGGCTGAAAGGACCTTTGTCCTGACGGCCCTCTGTGTGGATCTTTGTGGCGAAGCGACAGGGCAGGTTGAGACCACCTAGGCGAGAGGTGGGCCTGGCCCTGGTCGGCGTCCGCGGTTGCTTCATAATAACACGCTTAACGAGATCTGGGTATTTGATCTGAGTCTGGCCATTTGGTCTATATGCACTAACCATCTACGCGGGAGTAGTTATGGGTATCCCGGCGTCGTGGTATCAGCCGAAGCCTTCGTGACGTCAGTGACTGAGTGGCGCGCGCCGGATTGGACTGGAACGCCACTAGGCTAGGTCTCCTTCCGGCCAAGTACGCAACGTGCAGGTGTGCTAAGGGCGATGGTCCCAGACCCCTGTGTGCTTAGGTTTAGACCGGCGTGTTGACCTCTCTGTTGTGCCTAGGTGGGGCTGCGACGTGTTGATCTTCCGAGGCCGGGCATGACCTAGGAAAGTGTGTCCGGCCAAATGGGATCGAGCGTGTTGGGTTATGTGGTGCACCCCTGCAGGGAAGTTTATCTATTCGAATAGCCGTGTCCCTCGGTCAAAGGACGACCCAGAGTTGTACCTTGACCTTATAACAACTAGAACCAGATACTTAATAAAACACACCTAGACAAGTTCCACAGACAACCCGGTGATCGCTTTTCCACAGGGCAACGAGGAGAGGATCGCCGGGTAGGATTATGCTATGCGATGCTACTTGGAGGACTTCAATCTACTCTCTTCTACATGCTGCAAGACGGAGGCTGCCAGAAGCGTAGTCTTCGATAGGACTAGCTATCCCCCTCTTATTCTGGCATTCTGCAGTTCAGTCCACCGATATTGCCTCCTTACACATATACCCATGCATAAGTAGTGTAGCTCCTTGCTTGCGAGTACTTTGGATGAGTACTCACGGTTGCTTTCTTCCCCCTTTTTCCCCCTTTTCCTTTCTTTCTGGTTGTCACAACCAGATGCTAGAGCCCAGGAGCCAGACGCCACCGTCGACGACGACTACTACACTGGAGGTGCCTACTACTACGTGCAGACTGTGGACGACGACCAGGAGTAGTTAGGAGGATCCTAGGCAGGAGGCCTGCACCTCTTTCGATCTGTATCCCAGTTTGTGCTAGCCTTCTTAAGGCAAACTTGTTTAACTTATGTCTGTACTCAGATATTGTTGCTTCCGCTGACTCGTCTATGATCGAGCACTTGTATTCGAGCCCTCGAGGCCCCTGGCTTGTATTATGATGCTTGTATGACTTATTTATGTTTTTAGAGTTGTGTTGTGATATCTTCCCGTCAGTCCCTGATCTTGATCGTACACGTTTGCATGCATGATTAGTGTACGATTGAATTGGGGGAGTCACAGGATCTTTTTGATTTTCTTCCGTCCGGCACTGATTTCCTTCCAGTAATCTCCTCCCAGATCTTTCCTCAATTGTGCAAACTTATCCTTGATTCTCTGAATTCCTTCATCTAGCCTGATTTCCTAACTCCCCGCTGGAGTTTTTCGCCCTTTCTTAGTTGCTTTATTCCCCTCTGCTAATTTCTATACCTCATCCCTCGATTTGATCCATGCGTCTCACAATCCCCCCGGATCTCCCCTCTCGAAACTTGCTCTCTCTACCAATCGAGTAAATAGCATAAAACTACTACTTTACGGGCTAGGGTTTTAAAAAACTACCGGTTTTTAATTTTTCTCAGATGACTACCAAATGGGTGGTCGGCTGTTTCAAAAAACCCAAATCATCGAGTGCTTTACAATTATTTGTGATTATGACAGTTGGGCCCCACGTGTAAGAGCTTTGATTGTTTGACCATTTGTTTGACCGTTAGGGGTGGGACTGCACACTAATTTTTAGAAGCAATCAGGTCCCTGTAAGTTTGTAAAAAAGCAATCGGGTCCCTGCCACATCACGGCAACCATTAACGCAGGTCTGCCTGGAACTCGCGATGTCGCCTCCTCTGGCCGGCTAGACGCCCCCTGCCCGCCACCGGTGATCACCGGAGATCAACCCCTGCCGCTCCTCCGCCTTGCTGCTTCTCTAAACCTGCTAGTGACCAGTGCTGGACGACGCCATCGGGCCAGTGGCCGCCTCTGTGCTTGGCGAGGAAGCCGGCTCCCCATGGCGGGCAGCGAGCCTTGGAGGATCTATGGCGGGCCGCGACCCCAGGCGGCTCCCCATCACGGGTGGCGGCGCGGTGACCTTAGCAGAGCCCCATGACTGGTGGCACCCAGGCGGCTCCCGATGGCGCGCGGTGGCGCGACGGCCTGAGCAGGAGCTCCATGGCTGGCGACGCTCCAGGCGACTCCCAATGGCGCGCGGCGGCGCGGCGACCTGAGCTGGAGCCCCACAGCAGTGCGCCAGCGATGACCCCCACCACATACGAGGCCGTTGAGGATTGTGAGCTCCTTCTCGCCAGGGGCTCCGGCGAGCTCCTACTAGCAGCAACCGCGGAGGGGGAGGTAGCGACGTGGCATAGGGCGGCAGCTGGATCTGGCATAGGACGGCGGCGTGGGCCATCAGTGTGGCCGGCGGCCATGGCGGTTCCTTCGCGGGCAGGGAGAGTGGAGGGGAAGAAGGAAGGCAGAGAGGCGAAGATGACTAGATGAGAAGAGAGACTGACATGTGGGCCCCACATGTCAGCTAAAGGTCAAACAAACAGTCAAACTAACGTTTCGCTTTGGTGTGGGTCCGACATGTTATAATCGCGATCAATAGATAAGCACTTGGCAATTTGGGTTTTTCGAAATAGCCAACCCTGACTTGGTAGTTATCTGAGAAAAAATAAAAATCGGTAGTTTTTTGGAAACCTAACCTGCAAAGTAGTAGTTTTATGCCATTTACTCACAATTTCGCCTCGCCCCACGAGAAAGGGAAAACTGATTGCACAAAAGGCCATGACCCAAAGGGTCTGTTCTAATCCGCCATTTTGCCTCCGCTGGTCTGCATCATGCAGCCGCCTCTTGAGCCGCCCCATCGTAGCTGGGTTTGCCTCTGCTCCCGCATGCTCCCTTGTCAGTTGAAGAAAAAGATAAGAGCATCTCCAACGGACGCGCGCACGGCAACTTTTTGCGCGTTCCAGCGAGGGCAGGAAACTACTGTGCATGGGAAGCGCTAGCGCGCGTAGGAGATAGCGGCAACTGGCGCGGTAGATTTGGTGCGCCGCTTCACACGCGCCTATAAAATGCGGCGCTCGCCACGCTCTCCACCACACTGCCACCACACTGCCACGCGCCCTTCCCCTCGTCACCTCGCCCCTTCCACGCTTTCTCGTCGCTTCCAGCGCCCCACCACCATCACGCCACCATGCCACCGCGCCGCTGGGGATCTTCAGGCTACCGCGGCGTCCGCGAGTGCCCCGACGGCTGGTACTCCACCGAGATTCGATCCGGCGACGTGATACGTCTCCAACGTATCTGTAATTTTTGATTGTTCCATGCTATTATATTACCATTTTGGATGTTTATGGGCTTTACTCTACACTTTTATATCATTTTTGGGACTAACCTACTAACCGGAGGTCCAACCCGAATTGCTGTTATTTTGCCTATTTCAGTATTTCGAACAAAAGGAATCTCAAACGGAGTCCAAACGGAACAAAACCTTCGGGAGCGATCTTTTTGGAACAAACGCAATCCAGGAGACTTGGAGTGGACGTCAAGAAGCAGCCGAGGCGACCACGAGGCAGGAGGGTGCGCCCTAGGGGGTAGGCGCGCCCGCCACCCTCATGGGCCCCTCGTGGCTCCCCTGACCTACCTCCTTCGCCTATATATACTCCCGTACCCAGAAAACATCCAGGAGCACCACGAAAAACTATTTCCACCACCACAACCTTCTGTATCCGCGAGATCCCATCTTGGAGCCTTTGTCGGCGCTTCGTCGGAGGGGGAATCGACCGCGTAGGGCCTCTACATCATCTCCAAGGCCCCTCCGATGAGTTGTGAGTAGTTTACCACAGACCTTCGGGTCCATAGTTATTAGCTAGATGGCTTCTTCTCTCTCTTTGAATCCGAATACAAAGTTCTCCTCGATCTTAACTCTTTTTGCGATGTGTTTGTCGAGATCTGATGAATTGTGGGTTTATGATCAAGTTTATCTATGAGAAATAATCGAATCTCCTCTGAATTCTTTTATGTGTGATTGGTTATCTTTGCAAGTCTCTTCGAATTATCAGTTTGGTTTGGCTTACTAGATTGATCTTTCTGGCAATGGGAGAAGTGCTTAGCTTTGGGTTCAATCTTGCGGTGTCCTTTGCCAATGACAGCAGGGGCAGCAAGGCACATATTGTATTGTTGCCATCGAGGATAAAAAGATGGGGTTTATATCATATTGCTTGAGTTTATCCCTCTACATCATGTCATCTTTCTTAATGCGTTACTCTGTTCTTATGAACTTAATACTCTAGATGCAGACAAGAGTCGGTCGATGTGTGGAGTAATAGTAGTAGATGCAGAATCATTTTGATCTACTTGTTGCGGACGTGATGCCTATATACATGATCATGCCTAGATAATCTCATAACTTTTCTATCAATTGCTTGACAGTAATTTGTTCACCCACCGTAATACTTATGTTATCTTGAGAGAAGCCACTACTGAAACCTATGGCCCTCGGGTCTATCTTTTCTCATATAAGTTTCCAATATACTTTTATTTGCAATCTTTACTTTCCAATCTATATCATAAAAATACCAAAAATATTTATCTTGTCTTATTATCAATATCATATCTCACTTTCGCAAGTTATAGTGAAGGGATTGACAACCCCTTTATCGCCTTGGTTGCGAGGTTCTTGTTTGTTTGTGTGGGTACGAGGGACTTTTGAGGAGCCTCCTACTGGATTGATACCTTTGTTCTCAATAACTGAGGGAAATACTTAAGCTACTTTGCTGCATCACCCTTTCCTCTTCAAGGGAAAACCAACGCAATGCTCAAGAGGTAGCAAGAAGGATTTCTGGCGCTGTTGCCGGGGAGATCTTCACCCAAGTCAAGACATACCAAGTACCCATCACAAACTCATCTCCCTCGCATTACATTATTTGCCATTTGCCTCTCGTTTTCCTCTCCCCCCACTTCACTCTTGCCATTTTATTCGCCCTCTCTTTCCCATTCTCCTCTCTCTTTTCCGCTTGCCTCTCGTGTGCCTGTTTGCCCCTATGGCTTTGCCTAAGTACGTTGATCTCCATCTTAAAAGGTTGGAAGAGATTGAATTAAATGTTAGAAGCTTTATGACTTTACAATTTGAGAATAATAATTTCTTTAGAAAAGAGCTTAAAGAACAAAAAATCTTTACGGAGTACATGAATAAAGAACATGATGATATGTCTAAGGAAGTTTATGGTTTGAATTCTCAGATTGCTCGTCTTGAAAAATCAATAGCCCAAATCTCTGATAAGCAAGCCACCTTAGTTAATAAGATGGCTACCAAACCAGAAGGGTTAGGGGAAAATAATGATGAAGATCTAAAAGTTATTGATGTGTCCCATATTAAATCTTTGTTTTGCAATATGAATCTTGATAATGATGGGACTGGAGATGAGTCAACTTTAGTTAAAAGGCGTCCCAATGATTCAGAGTTTTTAGATCTTGATGCTAAATTTGGTAAAAGTGGGATTGGAGAGGTCAAAAATTTACATAGCATTGAACCCACTATTATGGATTTCAAGGAATTTAATTATGATAATTGTTCTTTAATAGATTGTATTTCCTTGTGGCAATCCGTGTTGAATTCTCCTCATGCTTATAGTCAAAATAAAGCTTTTACCAAACATATTATTGATGCCTTGATGCAATCTTATCAGGAAAAACTTGAGTTGGAAGTTTCTATACCTAGAAAACTTTATGATGAGTGGGAACCTACTATTAAAATTAAAATTAAAGATCATGAATGTTATGCTTTGTGTGATTTGGGTGCTAGTGTTTCCACGATTCCGAAAACTTTATGTGATGTTCTAGGTTTCCATGGTTTTGATGATTGCTCTTTAAACTTGCACCTTGCGGATACCACCATTAAGAAACCTATGGGAAGGATCAATGATGTTCTTATTGTTGCAAATAGGAATTATGTGCCCGTAGATTTTACCGTTCTTGATATAGATTGCAATCTTTCATGTCCTATTATTCTTGGTAGACCTTTCCTTAGAATGATTGGTGCAATTATTGATATGAAGGAAGGGAATATTAGATACCAATTTCCATTAAGGAAAGGCATGGAGCACTTTCCAAGAAAGATAGTCAAATTACCTTATGAATCTATTATGCGTGCCACTTATGAATTGAATGCCAAAGATGGCAATACTTAGATCTATTCTCTTTTATGCCTAGCTAGGGGCGTTAAATGATAGCGCTTGTTGGGAGGCAATCCAATTTTATTTTTGTTCCTTGCTTTTTGCTTCTGTTTAGTAATAAATAATTCATCTAGCCTCTGTTTCGATGTGGTTTTATGTTTTAATTAGTCTCTGTGCCAAGTAGAACCTATAGGATAACCTACGATGATAGTTAATTGGATTCTGCTGAAGAAACGTGCTCTTACGTTGATTATTTTTGCATTAGATCAATAGAAAAATTGCCCAGGACATCTTATTTTGGTAGGATTTTTAGAGTTCCAGAAGTATTCGAAAGTTATAGATTGCTACAGACTGTTCTATTTTTGACAGATTCTATTTTTCGTGTGTTGTTTGCTTATTTTGATGCATCATGGCGAGTATCGGGGGGTATGAACCATAGAGAAGTTGGAATACAGTAGGTTTAACACCAATACAAATAAAGAATGAGTTCATTACAGTACCTTATGTGGTGGTTTTTAATTCTTGCACTAACGGAGCTTATGAGATTTCCTGTTGAGTTTTGTGTTGGGTAGTTTTCAAGTTTTGGGTAAAAGATTTGATGGACTGAGGAATAAGGAGTGGCAAGAGCCCAAGCTTGGGGATGCCCCGGAAGTCATCCCCTCTTTCATCTTCGTCTATCGGTAACTTTACTTGGAGCTATATTTTTATTCGCCACATGATATGTGTTTTGCTTGGAGCGTCTTGTATGATATGAGTCTGCTTTTTAGTTTACCACAATCATCCATGCTGTACACACCCTTTCTGAGAGACACACTTGATTTGGAATTTATTAGAATACTTTATGTGCTTCACTTATATCTTTTGAGCTAGATAATTTTGCTCTAGTGCTTCACTTATATCTTTTAGAGCACGGCGGTGGTTTAACTTTGTAGAAATTGTTGATCTCTCATGCTTCACTTATATCAGTTTGAGAGTCTTTTAGAACAGCATGGTATTTGTTATGGTTATAAATTGGTCCTAGAATGATGGGCATCCAAGTTGGGTATAATAAAAACTATCATAGAAAGTGAATTGGATGCTATGATCAATCTGATGCTTGATAATTGTTTTGAGATATGAGGATGGTGATATTAGAGTCATGCTAGTGGAGTAACTATGAATTTGAGGAATACTTGTGTTGAAGTTTGTGATTCCCGTAGCATGCACGTATGGTGAACCGCTTTGTGATGAAGTTGGAGCATAATTTATTTATTGATTGTCTTCCTTATGAGTGGCGGTCGGGGACGAGCGATGGTCTTTTCCTACCAATCTATCCCCCTAGGAGCATGCGCGTAGTACTTTGTTTTCAATGACTTGTAGATTTTTGCAATAAGTATATGAGTTATTTATGACTAATGTTGAGTCCATGGATTATACGCACTCTCACCTTTCCACCATTGCTAGCCTCTCTTGTGCCGTGCAACTTTCGCCGGTACCATACACCCACCATATACCTTCCTCAAAACATCCACCATACCTACCTATCATGGCATTTCCATAGCCATTCCGAGATATATTGCCATGCAACTTTCCACCGTTCCGTTTATTATGACACGCTCCATCATTGTCATTTTGCTTTTGATTGATCATGTAGTTGACATCGTATTTGTGGCAAGGCCACCTTCATAATTCTTTCATACAGGTCACTCTTGATTCATTGCATATCCCGGTACACCGCTGAAGGCATTCACATAGAGTCATTATTGAGTTGTAATTCTTGAGTTGTAAGTAAATAAAAGTGTGATGATCTTCATTATTAGAGCATTGTCCCAAGTGATGAAGGGATGATGGAGACTATGATTCCCCCACAAGTTGGGATGAGACTTCGGACTTTATAAAAATAAAAGAGGCCAAAGAAGCCCAAATAAAAAAAGAGGCCAAAGAAGCCCAAATAAAAAATAGGCTAAAGAAGCCCACCAGAAGAAAGAAAAAAGAAAGAAAAAAATGAGAGAAAAGACAAAAGGGACAATGTTACTATCTTTTTTCCACACTTGTTGTTCAAAGTAGCACCATGATCTTCATGATAGAGAGTCTCCTATGTTGTCACTTTCATATACTAGTGGGAATTTTTCATTATATAACGTGGCTTGTATATTCCAATGATGGGCTTCCTCAAAATGCCCTAGGTCTTTGTGAGCAAGCAAGTTAGATGCACACCCACTTAGTTTCTTTTGTTGAGCTTTCATACACTTATAGCTCTAGTGCATCCGTTGCATGGCAATCCCTACTCACTCACATTGATACCTATTAATGGGAATCTCCATAGCCCGTTGATACGCCAAGTTGATGTGAGACTATCTTCTTCTTTTTTGTCTTCTGCACAACCACCATTCTATTCCACAATAGTGCTATGTCCATGGCTCACGCTCATATATTGCGTGAAAGTTGGAAAAGTTTGAGAATACTAAAGTATGAAACAATTGCTTTCCTTGTCACCGGGGTTGTGCATGATTAAATACTTTGTGTGATGCAGATAGAGCATAGCCAGACTATATGATTTTGTAGGGATAGCTTTCTTTAGCCATGTTATTTTGAGAAGACATGATTGCTTGGTTAGTATGCTTGAAGTATTACTATTTTTTTATGTCAATATGAACTTTTATTTTGAATCATTTGGATCTAAACACTCATGCCACGATAAATAAAATTACATTGAGAAATATGCTAGGTAGCATTCCACATCAAAAATTCTGTTTTTATCATTTACCTACTCGAGGACGAGCAGGAATTAAGCTTGGGGATGCTTGATACGTCTCCAACATATCTATAATTTTTTATTGTTCCATGCTATTATATTACCCGTTTTGGATGTTTATGGGCTTTACTATACACTTTTATATCATTTTTGGGACTAACCTACTAACCGGAGGTCCAACCCGAATTGCTATTTTTTTTGCCTATTTCAGTGTTTCGAAGAAAAGGAATATCAAACGGAGTCCAAACGGAATGAAACCTTCGGGGCCAATTGTTTTGGGACAAACGCAATCCAGGAGACTTGGAGTGGACATCAAGAAGTAGCCGAGGCGGCCACGAGGCAGGAGGGCGCGCCCTAGGGGGGTAGGCGCACTTCCCACCCTCGTGGGTCCCTCGTGGCTCCCTTGACCTACCTCCTTCGCCTATATATACTCCCGTACCCTGAAAACATCCAGGAGCACCATGAAAAACTATTTCCACCGCCGCAACCTTCTGTATCCGTGAGATCCCATCTTGGAGCCTTTGCGGGCGCTCCGCCGGAGGGGGAATCGACCTCGGAGGGCCTCTACATCATCTCCAAGGCCTCTCCGATGAGTTGTGAGTAGTTTACCACAGACCTTCGGGTCCATAGTTATTAGCTAGATGGCTTCTTCTCTCTCTATGAATCTCAATACAAAGTTCTCCTCGATCTTCTTGGAGATCTATTCGATGTAACTCTTTTTGCGGTGTGTTTGTCGAGATCCGATGAATTGTTGGTCTATGATCAAGTTTATCTATGAGAAATAATCGAATATCCTCTGAGTTCTTTTATGTGTGATTGGTTATCTTTGCAAGTCTCTTCGAATTATCAGTTTGGTTTGGCCTACTAGATTGATCTTTCTTGCAATTGGAGAAGTGCTTAGCTTTGGGTTCAATCTTGTGGTGTCCTGTCCCACTGATAGCAGGGGCAACAAGGCACGTAATGTATTGTTGCCATCGAGGATAAAAAGATAGGGTTTATATCATATTGCTTGAGTTTATCCCTCTACATCATCTCATCTTTCTTAATGCGTTACTCTATTCTTATGAACTTAATACTCTAGATGCAGGCAGGAGTCGGTCGATGTGTGGAGTAATAGTAGTAGATGCAGAATCGTTTCGATCTACTTGTTGTGGACGTGATGCCTATATACATGATCATGCCTAGATAATATCATAACTATGCACTTTTCTATCAATTGCTCGACAGTAATTTGTTCACCCGCCATAATACTTATGCTATCTTGAGAGAAGCCACTAGTGAAACCTATGGCCCCCGAGTCTATCTTTTATCATATAAGTTTCCAATCTACTTTTATTTGCAATCTTTACTTTCCAATCTATATCATAAAAATACCAAAAATATTTATCTTATCTTATTATTTCTATCAGATCTCACTTTTGCAAGTTACAGTGAAGGGATTGACAACCCCTTTATCGCATTGGTTGTGAGGTTCTTGTTTGTTTGTGTAGGTCCGAGGGACTTTTGAGGAGCCTCCTATTGCATTGATACATTGGTTCTCAAAAACTGAGGGAAATACTTACTCTACTTTGATGCATCACCCTTTTCTCTTCAAGGGAAAAGCAACACAGTGCTCAAGAGGTAGCACGATGTCCGGCTTGGCCTCGGCTCGTTCCAGACCGCGCACGAGGCGGCCCGCGCGTACGACGCGGCGGCGTGGCACCTAGCGAGGCCCCCATTGTAGAGGAACTTCCGGGACGTCCACACGCGCAAACAGGCGCAGGCCGTTGCCCCTTCGCTTCGTCTGATCACGAACCAGGACCGTGCGGACCATGTTTGGCTGCAGCGCCACCTCCTCGTCGCTGTGGAGGACGAGCGAGCCGTGGAGGAGTGGCGCCGGCGCCACCCGGAGGATGTCGACAACGAGCACACCTACTAGGCGGAGAGGACGGCAAGGCGCCGCGCAAAGCGGGCGGACCGGCATGGGCGGAAGGCATTGGCGATATCGCAGCGCGATATCGTTGAAGCAGGTGGGAGGTCCATCTTCACGTCAGACGATGAACGTTGGGAGGACATATGGATCGATACCTCGGACAACACCTCCGAGGATGAGGATGATGATGAGGACTCAGAATAGTTCTAGCTGCACCGTAGTTTAGTTTTATGTAGTTGCACCGTAGTTTGGTTTTATCTATCTATGCTTATCTATTTGTATCGTCTATGCTATGAACTATGTAAAATATATTTGTATCTTTTTATATCTATGTGAAATTTGTTTTGTGTCCAAAATGCAACAAATGTGGACTCGCGCGCACTGCATTTTAGCGTGCTGCTGGAGCTACATGTGCGCACTGTATTTTAGCGCGGCTGCAGGAGCCAGTACTGTGCACCGTGCCAAACTTGGCGATGGGCGCGCGGCAAACTAGTTTTTAGCATGCCGCGCGTTGCGCGGTTGTTGGAGATGCTCTAAGATGAGGCTAGTTGGAAGAAAAGTAAAGTGGTAGGGTGCTAAAAGTGCACAAATATCGTTTATATACGATCTGACAAGGCCCTTATACACTCGAGAGGATTGACACAAATATTCTTTGCACCCATATAAGGATACAAGGGTCAAAGGGAATTCAGTGTTTCACTAAAATGTGATGGGAGGATAGCCGTATTGCAATATTATCTACGAACGCTACTTACGGACCATCTGTCATCCGGACATATCACGTGAAATCCATCCAGTATATTTTCATATTACATATTAATTTCTTTAAAAACATCAATTACTCTGGCTTGCAAATTCTTTGATGCAGGACAAGTTGTCTACTGCAAAAGTGACTGTTATGTCACTGAGTTTGTTGAATGACTCATACCGGGAGTATATAACATGTATTGCAAAGATCATCAACTGACCACCTTGCTTCCACCTTCAACATATTACAGCGTTACACTGCTCAACTACATGTCGATTTATATCACTGTCAAGTATGGAGAATCTCAAGACAACTCCTTGAGTCGTCTTAAGACTCGGGGGCTATGATGACATGACTTAGCAAATTTTGCCAGATTCAAGAACCCAGGTCATTGGAGAGAAAATAACTCGGTCTTGCAGGCTACTGCCACATTGGTGAAAATTTCAAAAGGCTGTGAGACAATTTTCGGATTAAAAAGTGCCTGGAAATAAAAAAAGTTTCGGCTCAATTGAAGAGTTTTGGGTTATAAGAAAAGATTCTGGTTCAATATTCGGCTCAAGAGAAATCTCTCTCCCACAATGTTTTGACCTCTCAATATCCGGCTCAACATCTGGTTCAAGAGGAATTCATCTCTCGCACGTTCGATTTCTCTGAAAAAATTAAAGGTTGCCAAAAGAACTTATTGCCATGAAGCGCGGTTCAAACATGGGCATCCTGCCTTATGGGCTTATCTTGTTATGACCAACTTAATAAAGCTGGCATCCCTGATAATTCAGGGCCTCTGTCATTTCATTTCTAAGCATCTAAGTCTTTATTATTTGTTCATAAGGTCACTTGGGGGCTTCCAACCCAACGGGTTTAGCTTTCATACCCTCTTGACCAAGCATAAAACGCCGAATTTCGGGTTATCATGCCTATATGCAAGATGCTACTCCACCAGGTAAACCTGAATGACACGTCATATTCTTAACAGTCAATCTTTTAAGTAAGACCTTGGACTCGTTAAGGTTAAAATGGCGGTTTGTCATGTGAGGGCCAGCTTACGGATAGCAAGGATAAACCAAGGCTATTAATCCAGCTTCATTGAAACTTGGTTAAACCTGCCTGTTTGCAAGATGCTACTCCAACCCCGTGTACTCTCGAGAAGTCAATCCATATGGAACCTGAACTTATCCATGTTAAAACATCGATTAGGTCATGTGAGAGCGGGCTTACAGAAAGCAGGATAAATCAGTGGCTATAATGCTAGTTTCGGTGAAGTGAGACTCGGGCTTCGAAAGCCAAATTTTTTTATACTCTGTTATCATAAACATACATCATCATACATTGCATCATCATAGCATGCATGGATACACTTGTTTATGTTGCAGGCACCGGTTTTCATACTGGGTTATATTATTCAAATCTTAAATAGCCAACATGGCTGGATTTTCATTATGGTTGTCATAACCAGTACTGGATGATTGAGGTTTTCAAAGCCCCTTTAGAGTAATGGCTATTATTCGTTCATCTAAAAAATACCAGCCCACAGCAAAGAGCATGGTTTGATATTGAATATGCAAGGTTTTCAGCAACATCATCCGGACAATGGATATGGTTTGATTTTACAATGGAAGGAAGAGTCCTGAGTTGTTGCACGCTTACAACCCGACACTTGGGGGCTACATTATTCAAGTCAAGGTTTCATCAAGTATGCAAGTCCCGTGTTGCTGCAAGCATGCACCATGGCACTTGGGGGCTAATGCAAGTCACTTTTCAAGTCATCACATTATTGAAATCACCGGGTTATCTCAAGATGATGAGCCGACCTTCTATCTTTTTCTAAGTCCCAGCCTAGTATTGTCTTACTGAGCTGGCACTTGGGGGGTACACATTGCTCCTCAATTCTATATGATCAGATCAACAAAAGTTCCTGCTCATTATTGCATGATGACCCGACCCATGAGGGCTACACTGGCTGAAGTTTTATGAGCATGAGACAATTACAAGTCCTAGGTTGTTGCAGGCAAGACAACCCGGTGGATGGGGGCTACATATGTGGAACATTCAACTTATGACTGGTGATTCACACAAGCAACCCTGATTGATTCACACAAGCAACCCTGATTTCTCTAAAGATGCGGCATTTATATTGAAGCAAGTCTTAAGTTATCACTACGTTCCTCTCTTAAGACTTGGGGGCTACAGGTAATAAGGATATAAGGAAGGTATGCCTTCAAATTCTCAGTTATGAGTAAACCAGGTCTCATATTTTTTGATGAAGAAATTTGAAAAGGTTATCTCCTCCGAGTTATTCAGACGACTTAACATCATACAGATTTCATCAAGACAAGGCAGTTGCAGATAATAAGGGTTAATTTTTCTCCAAGGAGCCAACCTCAGTTTATTGATATGAGAGAGATTCAGAATTTTCAGGAGCTAGTCAACTAGTATTTTTTGAGTGAGCCGGTCCCTTTACATATTCTTATTTCAAGAGTTTAGTATGAATAAATTCAAAGCTAAAATGGGGGCTAATGTTGGGGATATTACCCACGACCAAGACCCGGCTCATTAGGATAAACCGCTCTAAGGCTTAAGTCATCTCCGGGTTTAAGTCGCCCTAACGTTAAGTCATCTCAGATCCTAACCCGGCTAGTGAGACCCGGCAGGTGAGACCGAGTTGGTGAGACTCGGTTGGTGAGACCTGGCTGGTGAGACCCGACTGGTGAGACCTGGCTGGTGAGACCCGACAGACAGTCTCTAACTCGGCAGTCAGTTATGACCAGGCATATAGTTATGACCCGACAGACAGATTGCAACCCGGAGGTGCATGGAGTCACGGAGATGAGTCTCAGAGATGAGTCGCCTAGGGTTAAGAAGTCCAAGACATTAAGAAGCCCATATAGAGAAGCCCAAGACATAAAGAAGCCCATGGTGAGAATTTAGAATAGTTTAAGTCTTAATCCGACTTGGACTCTACATGTAACCCGCCCCTTAAACTTATATAAGGAGGGGCGGGTCGCCCCAAGAGGGTCAAGTTTTTCTAAACGTCTCAATAGACAGGTCCCAATAGACAAGTTTTAGACAACGTCAAATTAGATGCTCTCGAGATAGAGGTAGCGAAACCACGCCCTTGTAACCGAGATCGTCATGATGATCTATATCAATCAAGTAGGATGTAGGCTTTTACCTCCACCCTGAGGGGCCGAACCTGGGTAAAACTCGCGTATCTCGTACCGCTCAACCCCTCTCAAGCTACCAGTTAGATGTGTTGGCCTCACGACTAAGTCCTCGCACTAAGGACATCTAACGTGACAAAACCATGACAACATGCGCTCAAAGTATAATATGTTATCTCTGACATCATGACATGCATGTACCATACCGTATAAGACAAACCACATTTAATCCCCTCCTAATTATAAGTAAAATTAACCTCTATCACTGGTCAATGTGACTGACCAAGCGGGCACACAGAGATGGACAAAGCATCTCGCCGATAACCCCATGAGTGAGTGCTAGAGGACAGCCGCCATCGCTTGCTTGTGGGCCAAACACATGTATGGAGATGAGAGATGGACGAAGCATCTCGCCGATAACCCCGCGAGTGAGTGCAAGAGGACAACCACCATCGCTTTCTTGTGGGCCAAACACATGTATGGAGATGTGGGGTTGTGATGTTTGAATACCTAATATATATGCACAATTTTGATGTGGCACCTGCCTCGGAAACCTTTAAGTCCCCCACATGAACCGAGGGTCATGACATGCAGTATATATATGCTGTGCCCTCCCCTCTTCGACGTGTAATATATACTCCTACGTACCGTAACACAACCCAAAAATAATCCTGCTTGTTTGTTCTTGTTGTGTCATATATTAGATGGACGCTGACCTCGCGGGCCCATGGAGGGAAGAGTTGTAGGCGAATGAGTGACAACCATCATCTGCACGTGGCCCAATGTGTTGGTGATGTTTTTAATACCCAATATGCACAACTTCTTTGTGGCACTTGCCTCGGAAACCGAAAAGTCCCCACACAGAGCGAGATCGTTCAGGATGTGTGTGTAGTATGTGCTACCCCAGCCCCCTCCTCCCCTCTTCGATGCGTACTATATATTCCTACCGCAACACAACCCAAAAAGAAACCTCCTTGTTGGGTCAAAGCGATGGAGGACAACCTCACGGGCCCACGGATGGAAGCATTGCACACGAGTGACTGTCCTATATGACACGTAGTATATGTTACCCCTAGCCACCCTCTTCAACGCATACTATATATATACTCCTACCGTACGTAAAAAAAACCAAAAAATGAGCATCCTTCTTGTTGGTCAAATTAACCTCTCTCACTGCATGTCATAATGCTGGATGGCGACCTCGCGGGCCCATAGAGAGTGTCACACACGAGTGAGTTTCCTAGGACAAACGCATGGCCCAAAGATGCATGTCAAACTTTTTCTGCAGGGATTTAATGTGCAAAAATCAAATTTGATCTACATGAGATCCGTGATAGTTCACGAAAATGTATTGCAAAATCATATGTGTACGTGTCCCTGGGTGCATGTTTAGTCCCCATGCAAGAAATTTCTAACATCAAGAATCTTGATTTTAAAATCCAGTAAATCCAAAACTAAGTTGAAATTCATGAAACTTATCGTGGTGTCATATGGACACCAATAGATTGTGATATTATTAAGTTTTTTCAAATTTGAGACAAGTTTTGATATAATCTTCTTACAGACAAGAAATTATCAACAATTATCAACCAATATCGCAAACAGACTCTTTATTCGAACCGTGTGCATTAGACAAACAATGTACGTGACATGCTTTGGTTAAGAAAAATAAAGGGGCAGAATTAATCATTAAAAAGGAAAAATCAATATAATACATGCCGCGCACGCGTCCCGTGTGTCGTACGAGCATGCGTGAGTTGACGAGACGCATGCTAGCAGTCCGCCGTGCAGGCAGATCGGGAGGCCGAGGAATGCGCGTGTTCGCTATAGACTCACTGTCGGGCATGCTAGTAGATGTGTGAAATGAATGTAGGCATGCCAGCAATCCGCTGCACAGGCTCACCTGGAGGCGAGCCAGCCCTTTGACCGCCGCCCACCTTGCTCGCACTGCTCCATATTAATGGCACGCCCGATCCACTGGTCGTAATAGGCGGCCGCACACCCCATCCACAGTTGTCACCGCCGCATGGAGTGTATTAGGATTTTGCCGAAGTACACCATCGGTGGAGTGGCGACGCCGGTGCTGGTGAAGGACCCGCTCAACGCATGAAGCTGGGCGCAGAGGTTTCTGTCACCGCCGACGAGGTCTCGTGCGGGCAGCAACGCGACCTTGACTTTGTCGCCATTGTCATGCCTCCCCAGCAAGAGCCGGAGGTCCACAGGTACTATGGCAACGACTCCGACTCTGACAGAAAACCGGTTTGTCCCTTCCCCCCTCCCCCCTCCCCCCCCCCCCCCCCGCTCCTTTTTTGGGAATAGAATTCCTTGGGTATTTTCACCCAGTCCATGAAATTAGAGTAAGATTCGTTAGATCCATGTAGTGTATTGATTGTTTGAATGGTATCTATGGTTAGTGATTAATTGTTTGTTCTATACAAATGATTTTTTTGCTAATAATCCGACTAGGGTTAGCTTGCATGCTAATAATTCATAGCCAGATCTTGGAATTGATTTTGAATGTCCTACATATATATTTGCGCCTTTTTTTCTTTCAGATCTTGAGAATTGATTTTGAATGCCCTACATGTATGTTTCTGCCTTTCTTCAGATTGCTATGTACACAGATGAGGCTCCGGCTAGCGATGCCGCCGGCTGTGGATCCTACGCCCGGCAGCACGGGCAAAGCGGCCACGCCCCTGGAACCTAGGAACCTGTAGAATATCGATCGGGCCGCATCAGCGATCTCCTGGAAGCCATCCTTGGGGAGATCATCTTCCTTCTCCCCACCAAGGATGGCTGTTGCACACAGGCCCTCGCATCTCGGTGGCACACTCTATGGCGAGATGTGCCTCTTAATCTTGACTATCACCGGCTATCTGGTCGTTCATGATTTTGAACTCCAGGAGCCATCATCTCCTCCCACCAGGGCTCTGATAATCCCCAAGTGCAGGGAATCATTGTAGCAATTCCTAAAGGTGGAGGTGATAAGTATGGAGTGTCGAACCCACAAGGAGCTAAAGGTAAGATCAATATTCTCTCAAATCCTATCTGCCACTGATATGACCCTACGTACACCGAATGTTTGCTTCCAACTAGAAACGAGAAATAAAACTATGTTGTGGGTATGAAGAGGATAACTTTGCATGATATCGGAGATCTAAAATATAAAAGTAGGTGTTGTTATCATAAAGTTAGAATATATTACTAAATATTATAAATAGCGAGTGTGGAATAATGATGGGTCGATGTGCGGAATTATCCTAGGCAATTGTTAACAAGACCGGTAGACGTCATTGCAATTTCATATGAGGGAGAGGCATAAGCTAACATACTTTCTCTTCTTGGATCATATGCACTTATGATTGGAACTCTAGCAAGCATCCGCAACTACTAAAGATCATTAATGTAAAACCCAACCATAGCATTAACATATCAAATCCCCTTTATCCCATACGCAACAACCCCCTTACTCGGTTTATGCTTCTGTCACTCAAGCAACCCACTATAAGAGAATCATGGACGTATTGCAACACCCTACAGCGGGAATCCCTCACGCTGGCATGACACAGAGGGCATAATAGGAAATCATCAAATTAAAACATACATCTCATACCAATCTAGATCATCAATCAACCCAAAGACAAAAGATATCTACTCAAAACGTCATAGGATGGCAACACATCATTGGATCATAATATGTGGCATAAAGCACCATGTTCAAGTATGGATTACAGCAGGGTGCGGGAGAGTGGACCACGCAAAAGAGATGAGGATGGTGATGATGATGGTGATGTTGATGAAGACGATCACCGCGGCGATGATTCCCCTCCCGATGGCACTCTGGTGCCACCGAGAGAGAGTAGGAGAGGTTCTCCCCCTTGTTCTTACTCCTCCATGGCCTCCCCCTGGATGGGGAGAGGTTCTCCCTCTAGATCTAGGCCTTCATGGCGATGATGGCCCCTCTGGGATCCTTCCCCATGGCCTCCGGTGATGATGGCCCCCTCCGGCAGGGTGCCCGAGAGGGCCTAGATTGATTTCTCGTGGCTACAGAGGCTTGCAGCGGTGGAACTTCCGATGTAGGTTAATTTCTGGAGGTTTGGGCATTTATAGGAGAGGTTGGCATCAAGGACAAGTCAAGGGGGGCCACGGGGAGTCCACGAGGCAGGGGGCGCGCCCTCCACCCTCATGGGGCCCACGGGACTCCCCTCCAGTAACTCTTTGTTCCATTATTTTTTATATTTTCCAGAAAAATTCTCCGTTGATTTTCAGCGCATTCCAAGAACTTTTATTTCTGCACAAAAACAACACCATGGTAGTTCTTCTGAAAACAGCGTCAGTCCGGGTTAGTTCTAATCAAATCATACCAAAATCATATAAAACTATTGAAACATGACATGAATACTTCATAAATTATAGATATGTTGGAGACGTATCAGCATCCCCAAGCTTAATTCCTGCTCGTCCTCGAGTAGGTAAATGATAAAAGAAATAATTTATGAAGTGTGAATGCTAGCAAGTGCTTAAGTTTGATCAATGATAGTTTCAATCACTTTTTCTAGCATCATTATATATCATAACAATAGCTCAACTCATAACTTCTCATGATCAAGTAACAAGCTATTCACATGTTAGAGTATAGATCATAAACTTTCTTGAAAACTAACAAACCATGCTCTTAGTCATCAAACAATTGCAATTCATCTTATTTTCGGGAAAGATCTATGTAAGAGCTTTGGTTCAGAAAACTCCACATACTCAACTATCATTTAATCTTTCACAATTGCTAACACTCATGTGATATTTATGGTTCGAAGTTTCAACCGGACACAAAGAAAGATAGGGGCTTATAGTTTCGCCTCCCAACCTTTTACCCCAAGGGTAATGTCAACAATAATAATTTATGAAAACCTACATCCAAGTGGATATATATATCCGGATCGCTCCAACACAAAGCGCTTGCCAAAGGAAAAAGTGTAAAAAGGAAAGGTGATGATCACCATGACTCTTGTATAAGGGTAGAAGATAAAAGTGAAAGATAGGCCCTTCGCAGAGGGAAGAAGAGGTTGTCATGCGCTTTTACAGTTGGATGAACAAAAGCTTAATGCAAAAGAACGTCACTTTAAATTGCCACTTGTGATAAAGACCTTTATTATGCAGTCTGTCGCTTTTATTTCTTCCCTATCACAAGTTCGTATAAAGCTTATTTTCTTCGCACTAATAGATCATACATATTTAAGGAGCAATGTTTATTGCATGCACCGATGACAACTTACTTGAAGGATCTTACTCAATCCATATGTAGGTATGGTGGACTCTCATGGCAAAAATGGTTTAAGGGATGTTTGGTAGCACAAGTAGTATTTCTACTTGGTGCAAAGAATTTGGCTAGCATGAGAGGGAAAGGCAAGCTCAATATGTTGGATGATCCAAGACAATATAACATTTCGGATATAGGAAAACATAACCCATTAAGTTATCTTCCTTGTCCAACATAAACTTTTTAGCATGTCATATTTTAGTGAGTGCTCACCATTACAAAAGATGTCCAAGATAGTATATTTATATGTGAAATCTCTCTTCCTTTAATATTCTTTCATGAATTGTTCAAGTGACCAATACTACGTTTGCTAACTTTCAACAAGTTTACCACCTATACTTATTATGTGTGAAGTCATTACTCCCCATAGTATAAGCATATGAAACGTATATATAAATTTAGATTTATGATATTCAATTCATTGAACCATTTACTCATAGGATATATGTGAAGCACGTGAGTAAATGACAAACTACTCCAAAAAGATATAAGTGAAGAACAATGAGTAGCCAAATAATTAACTACCCACGGGAGAAATCTCTCTTATTCAAGATTTCAGATCCAATGATTTTATTCAAACAGCAAGTAGAATGAAAATATGCTCCAAGCAAAATACATATCATGTGACAAATAAAAATATAACTTTGGGTAAGGTATACCGATGGTTTTGAAGACGAAAGAGGGGATGCCTTCCGGGGCATCCCCAAGCTTAGGCGCTTGAGTATTCCTTGAATATTACCATGGGGTGCCTTGGGCATCCCCAAGCTTAGAGTCTTTCCACTCCTTATTCTCCTCATATTGATATCTCACTCAAAACTTGAAAACTTCAATCACACAAAACTTAAGGGAACTTCGTGAGATGGGTTAGTATGATAAAGAGTAAATCATTCACTTTGGTACTGTCAAAGACAAGATTCATAATTGTTCTCAAACAATTCCTACTTTACCATATCATTTCTATAATTTATATTGAGCAATATAAGCCATAGAAACTAAAAAACAAGCAAACTATGCATTGAAAACGGAATCTGCTAGAAATAGAATAGTCTGTATACTCCAAAAATTATGAAATAAATTGGTGGACGTGAGGAATTTGTCTATTAATCTTCTGCAAAAATAATCAACTCAAGATCACTGTTCTGTAAGAAATGAAGGCTAATCTCGTGAGCACAAAGTTTCTGTTTTTTACAGCAAGATCACATTAACTTTCACCCAATTCTTCCCAAAGGTCTTACTTGGCACTTTATTGAAACAAAAGCTATAAAACATGATTAGTACAGTATCTAAATTATTTGAACACACAAAAATAGTAAGGGTAAATATCGGGTTTTCTCCCAACAAGCCCTTTTCTTTAATGCCTTTTAGCAAGGCATGATGATTTCAATGATGCTCACATAAAAGATAAGAATTGAAACTTAAAGAGAGCATCATGAAGAATATGACTAGCACATTTAAATCTAACCCACATCCTATTTCTACGGATTTTGTGAGCACACAATTTATAGGAACAAGAATCAACTAGTGTAGGAAGGCAAAACAAGTATAACTTCGAAACTTTAAGCACATAGAGAGGAAAATTGATATTATTGCAACTCCTACAAGCATTTATTCCTCCCTCATAATAATTTTCAGTAGCATCGTGAATGAGTTTAACAGTACAACCATCACATAAAGCATTCTTTTCATGATCTACAAGCATAGAAAGTTTTCTACTCTCCACATAAGCAAAACTCTTCTGATTTGGAATAGTGGGAGCAAACTCAACAAAATAACTATCATGTGAGGCATAATCCAATTGAAAATTAAAATCATGATGACAAGTTTCAGGTTTAACATTATTCTTTATAGCATACATGTCACCATAATAGATAGAAACTTTGTTCTCATAATCAATTGGAACCTCTTCCGAAATAGTGGAATCATTACTAACCAAAGTTGACACTCTTACAAACCCACTTTCATAAATATCACACTAAGATTCAACACCCTCCAAAATAGTGGGATAACTAATTCCTAAAGTTGACACTCTTCCAAACCCACTTTAGATGATAGTATTATTCATACTCCAAAAGATATAAGTGAAGTTCATGGGGCATTCTAGAATTAATATATACTAACCAATATCCAAGCTCAAAATATATAAGTGAAGCACAAGAAGCATTCTATAAAACCATATTCAAAATATTTAAGTGAAGCACAAAGAGCATTCTATAATATCATTGAAGGGATATCTCATACTATCCTTCCTATAGAAAAAGAAAAACACAAAGGACACAAATCATGCGAACAAAACAAAAACCAAGGTATACCGATAATTGTTGAAGAAGAAAGATGGGATGCCAACCGGGGCATCCCCAAGCTTAGATGCTTGAGTATCATTGAAATATTTACTTGGGATGCCTTGGGCATCCCCAATCTTGAACTCTTGCCTCTCTTTATTCTTCTCACATCGGTAACTCCTCATTCTTTGAACACTTCATCCACAAAAACTTAACAAAAACTTTGTGAGATCCGTTAGTATACTAAAGCAAATCACTACCTTTAGGTACTGTTGTAAACCCATTTCAATTTCATATTACCACTTTATCTACTGTATTCCAACTTCACCATGGTTCATACCCCCTGATACTACCCATGGATTCATCAAAATAAGCGAACAACACATAGAAAACACAATCTGTCAAAAACAGGACAGTCTGTAGTAGTCTGGAAATTTAGTAAACTTCTGTAACTCGAAAAACTTCTAAAAACATATGACAATTTAAACAGTTTGTACAGAAGTAATGTGCAAAAAGTTTCAGACCCATTTGACTTTCTAGTAAAAAATGTAAATTCACGCGCTACAGCCAAAGTTTCTGTGTACTGCACAAAGTAAACAAGCAATCTAATCATCCTAAAACCAAAGCTTGGCACATTATTTTTATAATACAATGGATATATACAAGGGGATAATTATTTTCAGAGAAACTTCCATGCATGAAATTTTTTACATTGTTTCCATGAGCATGAACACAAGTGCTCAAGGTCGACCCTCGCTTCTTCAATGCATAACTTTCCAATCACTTCTATTTTTAAAAATCTTTTTAGGCATATGAGGCAAGTGCATCTTTTTGTATTTTTATTTTTTTTATTTTTTTGTATGTTTCACCCACAACTAAGAAAAAATTAAAAGGGAAAACAAAAACTACTTATTAAAGAAAGCAAACAAGCACACACGAGAATATCAACCCCATGGTATTGCTTCCCCACAACGGCGCCAGAAAAGAGCTTGATAATACCCAAGTGCAGGGAATCATCGTAGCAATTCCCAAAGGTTGAAGTGATAAGTATGGAGTGTCGAAACCACAAGGAGCTAATGGTAAGATCAATATTCTCTCAAGTCCTATCTGCCACTGATACGACTCTACGTACACCGAATGTGGCACCCCGGCTCAGAGCGACCGGTTTACCTTGCATTGCCAGCCCAGAGACCTTGTCTTCTGGCAACACACAACAACTTGGTACAGAAAAACGACCGCTTTATTCATGCTAGCGGAGCATAGTTTATATTACAATAGTTAACAAGGCCAAGCGGCACACACGGTGCGGCTGAACAATATGTACATTATTTAGTGAACATAAAGGGGCCTCGATCATGACAACTACTCGGCAGCGGAACAACGTCGTAGCGGGACTCCGTAGCACAGGGACACCAATGTGGACACGGTCTAGACTCGGACAGCACTCCTTCCCAATGAGACTTTCCTGAAATCTGGCATGACACGCCAGATCAATACATTGAATGTACTTGCAAGCTCACAATAAGCATAAACATAATGACAAAAAATATCCTGATATTTAACCATTTAAGCAACAATGCAACCATATATCCAACATGCTGTGACTATGCTCAAGTGGTACTCGTTCCCCAGACTTGCTTACCGGACGTGATCATTTCCAGACCACAAACATGATAATTTCCAAAACACACTCGTGATCCTTACGGCGATCACAACCCTACTAACTCATGGCCCGTGATCCTTACGGCGATCACAACCCGACCAACTCATGCCAGTGATCCTTACGGCGATCACAACCCGACCAACTCATGGCCCGACTCAACACGATGGCCTCACTGCCATCCTTAGTACAAACTTAGTGTGCATATTTGATTAAGTGTTGACCCATGGTGTACCCTACTTTCGAGCGTGTCCGTAACTGTGGACTCGGCTATCGATAGATTAAAAACACTCCGCAGAGGTTAGTACACTGTACCCACACTACGGAACCCATGGCCTCGCACTCCCATTCGGGTGGACCAATGGCATTCCGACGAAACCATTTCATTGTCATGACACTCTCCCAGCCATTTCAACTCCGTCCCCATCGGGCTAGTCCTGGGTGGCCCCGTGTCTACCTCCAGACACCTCGACCACCGTCGTGGCCACGATCCACTCTGGGAGCCGGTACCAAAACTTAACTTAACAACGGGCTCACAAGGTTATGCTTGCCTACCGGGCCAGGGTACAGCACGCCCATAACCTTCCCTAAATGGAGGCACCGACCAGAGGCACGACAATGAAATGCATTAAGGCCGTCCCATTGCACTAGGAAAGACTCGTTTCAGCGGCACCATGACCCGGTCAACAACATATTCAAGTTGAGTTATTAATCAGGTTCAACTTAATGTGAAAATAACCAGTGTCGTAATGCCATGCTATGCATCACTTAACACATGCACCACATAACCATGCAAATAACTGAATCAACCACGCTCCCACAGAGCCATTATCAACTCATACTACTACTCTGGTTAAGATCACACCTTACTTAAACAAGAATCATTTCTAGCAATCTCATCATTTTTCATCATGCAAATACAATAATTAAACTATTTATTAAACTCTGACCATATCCTTTATTCATCACTTGTAACTAAGTTCTTCTTATCTTACCGACAAGATTCACTTCAAACTTTTTGTAATTCAAGCACTTTAACATAACAAACATCTAACAGAATAAACTCATTATATAACTAATTAAATGCATAAATATTCATAAGTTCAAGTAGGAAAATCACAAATATTGAAGTGGCACTATGAAAATGTTACTGTGGCTTGCCTTAGTGCTGATGAGGTTCACAAAGCTCCTAGTGATCCTCAAGACAAGCTGGCTCTTCTGAAAATAATCAAAACCACAAAAAGAAAACATCAAGAAACATTATGAAAATTACCAGAAAATCTAGACAGCAAGGAAAAATCCATCTTTTGTGTGTTGTTAGATTTTTGGACACAGAACATAATGCAAAAAGAATCAATGCATTTGGACTTATAGAAAAAAAGTTATGGCCATTTGAAGTTTCCTGGATTTTAAATGAATTTGAAATAAATAATAAACAGACAGTGGGTGACGTCAAAAGCGTAAACACCCGGGGCGCCACCACTCATACTGCTTTGCGAGCCCCGCTAGTCAGGCCAGAGGGAGGGGAGAGGGAAACACAGGGAGGCGGCGCTTCGCCGGAACACACGCCGGCGATGAGGCTTCTTGGAGTCAAACGAGAGGGAGGGATCGACAGAGGAGATGTTTGCGCACCTGCCCGTACCCGTAGCATAGCTAACGGTGACCGGACAGCATCGGAATAGACCTCTCTAGCGGAGGCAGAGGGCGGAGGTTGCCGGAGATGAAGACGACGGTGGCTTGGGGCAGCTCCAGGGGCTCTAGCAGGGTGGGTTGGCTTCACGGAGGAGAGGCGGAGGCCCTGGCAGTGTCGCCTTGGCTTGGGAGGGACCGGAGCTGCGGGAACAATCTGGAGGGGATCGCCGGCGAGCTCGGCTTCGGGACGGCAACCCGCGGCCTGCCCGGCCGGGCTGTGGCTTCTACTGGCTTGTGGAGGAAGTGGGAGTGGCTGCGGGTGCTCCAAGAGGCTGCGGGTGGCTGCTTTTATAGGCGGGCGGCAAGGAGGGCTCGGGCTCCACCTGAGGACACCTATTCACGGCGCTCGGCGATGAACGGCGCCAGTGAGAGAGGGAGAAGACGACGGAGGTCACGCAAGAACAATGCGCGGGCGCAGACGAGCACAGGAGCGAGGGGGAAAGCGACGAGCACAGTGCGTCACGCACTGTGTCATTGGTCAGACCGGGCCCGTGCTCGCTGCGGCGAGCTCCAGCATCGGCGAGCGGCAGGGGGGAGTTATGGAGGTGGAGACGAGGATGGTGGCGAGGTGTGGCATGTTTTGGCCGGTTGGGCAGCGAGCACGCACTCAACAGAGTGCTGGCGGTGCATAGAGCGCGCGAATTGCATGCCAGCACGCTCGGACGAACGCGGTCACCGTGTGAACCATGACATCAGGCCACCCTACACACTAACAAAGATGTCTGGCATGTAGTCCTTAGTAAACTGAGTTGTTACAATGGTTTGGCTAGGATCCAAGTGCAGTAGAAATAAATCTATGCTGCTGACAAGTTACTGGACAGTAACTTTGGAGAGTTACTATGGTCAAACCACTGGGAGTCAAGGGCTGAGCTTTGGGGTTTTACTTACACTTACTAAGGTAAATAGGCACAGGAAAAACCAGCTACAATGGAGCTAGTAAAAAGGTAGTTGCTGTAGAAACTACCATTTCTGTCCAGAAATGACTTTATTTTCTGTAGCCAAAATATTCCAAAGAGTGGTGAAATATTTTTGCTCAGAAAGGTGCCCTAGGGTCCAAAGAATAATTGGGATTTTTCTCAGGATTTTTGGGGCAAGAAAAATTAGGGTTGCTTTGGAGCTCAAAGGGTTAGCAATGGTTTTCGAGGTCAAAATGAATATTTTTCATTTAAGAAAAATATTCCAAACAATATTTTTGGGCTGGAACAGGGTGAAATGATGGTTGTGAGGAGGAGAGGGAACACTTGGGGTGAAAATCAAGGGGTAGCCAAGTGGTTAAGTCCAAATGAAATGATTGAAAACTCCAAATTCAAAACCAACTCAACTGAAAATAAAGCAAAGAAGAGAGGGCAAAAACCAGGCTGTCACAAACCTCCCCCACTTAGAATGAATCTCGTCCTCGAGATTCGGTTGCTTGGGAAAACCATTTTGGATAACATGCCCTTAGAAATTCTTCTAATTCCCAGGTTGATTCTGACTCGGTATGATGCATCAATTAGACCTTGTAAAAGTTTCGTGATTTACTGCGAGTGACCCTTTCCATTTGATCCAAAATTTTCACTGGCCTCTCTTCATAGGTCAAGTCCTTTGCCAGCTCTATCTCTATAAAATCGGTCTTTTTCTCGAGCGATGATATGCACCGTCGCAATTGTGAAACGTGGAACACGTTGTGCACGTCTGACAGCTCAGGGGGCAACTCCAACTGATATGCCACAGCACCTACTCGTGTCATAATGGGAAATGGACCAATAAACTTGGGTGCCAATTTTCCACGGGTTTGAAACCTCTTGATTCGTTTCATAGGCGTGACTCGAAGGTAGACATGTTCTCCGGGTTCAAAGCTGATCTGTCGGTGTTTTGCATCGTAATAACTTTTCTGTCGCGATTTGGCCAATTGCAACCTGTCTCAGATCTCATTGACTTGCTTTTCGGCTTCCAACATGAGATCCGTTCCGAAAATACGGCTATCTCCGGTTTGAGACCAATTTAATGGAGTGCGACACTTACGGCCATACAAAGCTTCATATGGTGGCATCTTTAAACTGGTCTGGAAGCCATTGTTATACGAGAACTCGGCGTACGGCATGCAATCTTCCCATTGTGGTCCTTGGGCCAAAACACAGGCTCGGAGCATATCTTCGAGTATCTGATTTGCCCTTTCTGTCTACCCATCCGTCTGAGGATGATAAGCGGTACTGTATTTCAATTCTGTTCTGAGGGCCTGATGGAGATGGGACCAAAAAGCGAAGGTGAAAAGCGAACCTCGGTCAGAAGTGATGGTTCGGGGAACTCCATGTAGACTGACTATTCTAGATACATACAGTCATGCAAGCTCATCTGCTCGGTATGAGGTTTTGATTGGGAGGAAGTGGGCCACCTTCGTTAATGTATCCACTATGACCCAGATCGCATTATTTCCCCATCGGGTCTTAGGTAGTCCTGTGATGAAATCCATACAGACATCGTCCCATTTCCATTGTGACACTGGCAGCGGTTGGAGGAGTCCGGCTGGTTTCTGATGTTCTGCCTTTACTTTGTTGCATATGTCGCAACAGGCCATGAAATAAGCAATGTCTTTCTTCATTCCATCCCACCAGAATATTTGTCGAAGGTCTTCATACATTTTCGTACCTCCAGGGTGGATTGAATACGAGGATTCGTGGGCCTCTGACAAAATTTTCTGTTTCAGATCCGCTTGATTAGGCACACAAATCCTTCCCCTGAATCGGAGGGTGCCACACTGATCCTTCGAGAAATTGGAAAACTTGATACGTTTCTGCAGATCGGCATCGCCTGGCTGGGCTTTGCATATTTCTTCCTCAAGAGTAGGGGTAACCTTCAGAATATTGGCAAGGCTAGCCTCAACTATGACCAGGTTGAGCTGAGCAATCTCTTCTCTAAGTTCGGAAGGCAAAGATTCCAATATGACATTTAAACTGACGGGCTTTCGACTGAGTGCATCGGCAACCACGTTGGACTTACCCAGATGGTAATTTATTCCAAGGTCATAATCCTTGACCAACTCAAGCCATCTTCGTTGATGGAGATTTAAATCCAGCTGAGTAAATATATACTTGAGGCTTTTGTGATCGGTAAAAATTTGGCACCTTTTTCCGATGAGGTAGTGTCTCCAAATTTTTAAAGCATGAACTACCGCGGCCATTTCCAAATCATGAGTGGGGTAATTTCCTTCGTGGGGTCATAGCTGGCGTGAGGCATAGGCTACTACCTTGCCATCTTGCATAAGTACGCATCCTAGCCCTTGCCGGGAAGCGTCACAGTATACGTCAAAACTGCGGTAGATATCTGGAAGCATTAATACTGGCGCAGTTGTCAGGCGTTTCTTCAACTCAGTGAAACTTTTCTCATAGTCCGTAGTCCATTCAAACTTCTTATCCTTTTTGAGCAGCTCCATCATGGGTTTAGCAATCTTGGAAAACCCTTCAATGAAACGACGGTAGTATCCGGCTAATCCAAGAAAACTCTGGATCTGAGATACGGTGGCGGGTGGCAACCAATCGAGCACGTCTTTTACCTTGCTTGGGTCCACGGCTATACCTTCAGCGGATAGCACATGCCCGAGGAATCCAACTTGCTTGAGCCAAAACTCGCATTTACTGAATTTGGCGTATAACTGGTGCTCACGGAGTCGTTGCAACACTGCTCGGAGGTGTTCCTTATACTCTTCTTCACTTCTTGAGTAAATAAGTATATCATCGATGAAGACGACCACGAACTTATCGAGGAAATCCATGAATACCTTATTCATCATGTGCATGAAGAAGGCGGGGGCATTGGTGAGGCCGAAAGACATGATTGTATATTCATAGAGACCGTAACGAGTGGTGAATGCGGTCTTGGGAATATCCTCCTTTTTAATTTTGAGCTGATAATATCCAGTCCGCAAATCAATCTTTGAGAACACCTTGGCTCCACTGAGCTGATCAAACAAATCATCAATTCTTGGCAAAGGGTATTTGTTTTTGATCGTGACATCATTCAATTGTCAGTAGTCCACACACATACAGAGGCTGCCATCTTTCTTGTCCACAAAAATAGCAGGTGACCCCATGGTGAGGAACTGGGGCGGATATACCCTTTTTGGAGCATTTGATCAAGTTGTTTCTTTATCTCCACTAATTCGGATGACGGCATTCGATAATATTTCTTGTGTATTGGTGTGGTTCCGGGCATAAGTTCTATTGCAAACTCAAGCTCTCGATCAGGTGGCATGCCTGGCAGTTCTTCTAGGAATACATCAGAAAACTCACTGACCACATGAATTAATTCCATTTCAGATATTGCTGTAAAGACCATTTCCTTGGAGGGTATGCTCCTACGAGCAATAAACTTTGTAGTTTGTCCCTCTTAGCCGGTCAAGTTGACTTCTCGGGTCGCACAATTTATGCATACTTGGTACTGAGTCAGCCAATTCATACCCAAGATAACATCCAACTTATCAGACTCAATAAGTATCAAAGACGTTGGAAAACGGATTCCATTGATACTGACTTCCAGATTGCAGCAGACTAGATTGCTTCTGATAAGAGATCCCGGGGTTTGTACCAGCATATTCTTGCCCAAAGCCAAACAAGGAAATTTGTTTTGGGCAACAAAACTCTGAGAAATAAAAGAGTGGGAAGCCCCAGAGTTAAAGAAAATTACTGCAGGTATGTTATTAACAAGGAACATACCAATGATGACTTCAGGATTTTCTTGGGCTTCGTTGGTGGAAATGTGATGAACGTATCCCGTGATGCCGTGCTGACTTGGACCTGCCTCCAAATAATGGATTTGTGTCTTGAACGTAGCATTGGTCCGGTTGTTCTTGGGACTGTTTGGCATAATGTCCGGTTTGTCCACAACTATAATAGGAATTGTTGCGTAGGCGATTCTCCAGAACTGGGTTGAGCACGTCATTCTTGACTTGGGTGGTGGCCTTGTTAACATTTTGTTGCCAATTAGGCTTCTATGCTACCTGAGTTGGCTGTCAGGTACGAACCTTCTGCACTGGTTACATTTCCTTTTTGGGCTCAAACTTGCGCTTGTGATCGTTATGGGCAGAATTATTATCTGATACAAGCTTGTGTTCCCTTTCAGCAATGAAAGCCTTGTTCACCAGGGTTTGGAAATCTGGGGAATCGAACACACTGAGAGCACAGCGAAGTTGCGGGTTCAATCCACCAAGAAATCTGTCCATTTTCCTTTCTTCAGTGGCCACGTCATATTGAGAGTAACGTGACAGGTGATTGAATTTCTGCAAATATTCTCACATTGACTGACTTCCTTGGAGGAGTGCGAGAAATTCACGCTGCTTAGTCTTCATAATTCCCATAGGGATGTGATATTTCCGGAATTGCTCCTTGAATCTTGACCAGGTAATTTCTTCATTTGCAGTCCCCATGGCTTTCTCATTTTCCCACCATATAGCAGTAGCGCCTTCCAGATAATGTGTTACAAACGGAACCTTATCCTCTTCATCAGTTCGAACAACCTCAAGCTTCTTTTCCATAGTTCTCAGCCAATCATCTACATCCAAGGGATCAATGGCCTGACTGAAACTGGGAGGCTTAGTCCTTTGAAAATCAGATAACTTGGAGTGAGAGATGGGCTGATTTCCATTCTGTCCAACCATTGCTTGAATACTTCTGAATATTTCCATCAGATCATTATTTTGTTGTTCCTCGAACATACGCATAACTTGCTCGGTGGAGGGCGGATTTGGCGGTGGAGGCGGTGGTGGAACGTACGGCTCGGGTCATTGTCATGCCTGTCGTGCGGAACGCCGAACAGGAGAACCCTCGCGACCGTTGCTACTGCAGCCTCCCCACGTCATCCTAATATGATTTTTCCCAAGTCAACGCAACCGAGATGAGAAGCATTCAACATAAACTGGGGAGAAGCCAGCAAAAAAAATCCAAGTAACACCAAAAAGGCGAAGAAAATACGGCGAATAAAATAAAGTCCAACATAATTATACATAGACTCATACATGAAATATAAAAACATGCCAGGTCCAACTACCCTCATACATGAAACAAAACATCATGACTCGCACGACTACACCATACTCCATCCTGACAACTGCGAATACTCGAAAGCTCTACTGCTCTGCTGGTGCTGCGGGGTCCTCTCCTGAAGCGGACTCGGATCCAGAACTGACAGGGTTAACGGAGACCTCCGGATTAAAAGTGACACGACGATGCTGCCTCGAGGGCTCTCCCTCTGGGGCAGGTGGAGGGTGGATCATCGGGGCTACAGGAGTGGCGAGGAGTGAAACCCACTCAGCAGGAGCACTAAGTGGACTCACAGTCGCGGTGCCCGAGCTACTCGGAGGAGTAACCAGAGAAACAGGGGATCTAGAACTGGCAGGAACGTAGGGAGTAAATCCTACAGAGGGTGGAGTAGTGGCTGAGCTAGCAGAGACTAGAGCAGAGGCTAAAGTGGAATGGGCACGACTCAGCTCACGAGCCAGCTCGTAGATCAGAAGTTAGCTAGCAGTGATGTAGCGAGAAAGGTGGCCAGCTACACTATCAGACTCCGGATCAATGACAGGGAAACGGACACGACCATTATCGTGGAGAGAAGGACAGTAATGGAAACCTGGGTGGTTCTGCATCCGGACCTCGTTGTAGCGGAGCTCAACAAGTACCTCGAATGCAGCAAACTAGACAGCCTGAGAAGCGGTAGAAGCGTAGCCGCTTCAAGAGGTACGAGTGTAAGAGCTGGAATCGGAACTGGCGCGCAGAGTAACCACGGCGTGATACTCATACACTGAGTCAGCTAGGTGCTCCCGGTACACACGATAGGCTGGATCATCTCCGTGAGGGTATAGCCGACACCACATGTTACGAAGGAGATGTGGCGACGTGTACGGCATCAGCTGCAACTGGCACGGATACAGCACCGGAGCCATCTACACTCACAACCATTAGCAAGTTAGCATAAAAATAAAATCAGTGCATGCAATGCAACAACTAGCTACAATTATTACTGACACTCAGCTGCAACTCATATCTAACATCCAGTTAACTCGGCTTAGTCTAGCGTGGCCTACAGTCAGCGCGGCTCTGATACCAAGCGTTGTGGCACCCCAGCTCAGAGCGACCAGCTTACCTTGCATTGCCAGCCCAGAGACCTTGTCTTCTGGAAACAAACAACAACTTGGTACAGAAAAACGACTACTTTATTCATGCTAGCAGAGCAT
This sequence comes from Triticum timopheevii, assembly GCA_963921465.1. Taxonomy (NCBI): domain Eukaryota; kingdom Viridiplantae; phylum Streptophyta; class Magnoliopsida; order Poales; family Poaceae; genus Triticum; species Triticum timopheevii. The sequence continues at coordinate 250,318,114 of OY997262.1, read as the reverse complement.
AGTTTCTATTACAACAGTTAGCGAGGCCAAGCGCACACACAGTGCGCCTGAACAATATGTACATTATTTAGTGAACATAAAGGGGCCTCGATCATGACAACTACTCGGAAGTGGAACAACGTCATAGCGGGACTCCGTAGCACAGGGAAACCGATGTGGACACGGTCTAGACTCAGACAGCACTCCTTCCAAACGAGACTGTCCTGAAATATGGCATGACATGCCAGGTCAGTACATTGAATGTACTTGCAAGCTCACAATAAGCATAAACATAATGACAAACAATATCCTGATATTTAACCATTTAAGCAACAATGCAACCATATATCCAATATGCTGTGACTATGCTCAACTGGTACTCGTTCCCCAAACTTGCTTACCGGACGTGATCATTTCCAGACCACAAACATGATAATTTCTAAAACACACTCGTGATCCTTACGGCGATCACAACCCGACCAACTCATGGCTCGTGATCCTTACGGTGATCACAACCTGGCCAACTCATGGCCCGTGATCCTTACACGAATCACAACCCGACCAACTCATGGCCCGACTCAACACGATGGCCTCACTGCCATCCTCAATACAAACTTAGTGTGCATATTTTATTAAGTGTTGACCCATGGTGTACCCTACTTTCGAGCGTGTCCGTAACCGTGGACTCGGCTATCGATAGATTAAAAACACTCCGCAGAGGTTAGTACACTGTACCCACACTACGGAACCCACGGCTTCGCACTCCTATTCGGGTGGACCAACGACATACCGACGAAACCATTTCATTGTCATGGCACTCTCCCGGCCATTCCGACTCAGTCCCCATCGGGCTAGTCCTGGGTGGCCCCCTGTCTACCTCCAGACACCTCAACCACCGTCGTGGCCACGATCGACTCTGGGACCCGGTACCAAAACTTAACTTAACAAAGGGCTCACAAGGTTATGCTTGCCTACCGGGCCAGGGTACAGGACGCCCATAACCTTCCCTAAATGGAGGCACCGACCAGAGGCACGACAATGAAACGCATTAAGGCCATCCCATACCGGCAATGTGGTTGCACTGGGAAAGACTCGTTTCAGCGGTACCATGACCCGGTCAACAACATATTCAAGTTGAGTTATTAATCAGGTTCAACTTAATGTGAAAATAACCGGTGTCATAATGCCATGCTATGCATCACTTAACACATGCACCACATAACCATGTAAATAACTGAATAACCACGCTCCCAAGGAGCCTTTATCAACTCATACTACTACTCTGGTTAAGATCACACCTTACTTAAACCAGAATCATTTCTAGCAATCTCATCATTTTTCATCATGCAAATATAATAGTTAAACTATTTATTAAACTCTATGACCATATCCTTTATTCATCACTTGTAACTAAGTTCTTCTTATCTTACCGACAAGATTCACTGCAAACTTTCTGTAATTCAAGCATTTTAACATAACAAACATCTAACAGAATATACTCATTATATAACTAATTAAATGCATAAATATTCATAAGTTCAAGTAGGAAAATCACAAATATTGAAGTGGCACTATGAAAATGTTACTATGGCTTGCCTTAGTGCTAATGAGGTTCACAAAGCTCCTGGTGATCCTCAAGACAAGCTGGCTCTTCTGAAAAATAATCAAAACCACAAAAAGAAAACATCAAGAAACCTTCTGAAAATTACCAGAAAATCTAGACAGCAAGGAAAAATCCCATCTTTTGGGTGTTGTTAGATTTTTGGACACAGAACACAATGCAAAAAGAATCAATGCATTTGGACTTATAGATAAAAGTTATGGCCATTTGAAGTTTCCTGGATTTTAAATGAATTTGAAATAAATAATAAACAGACAGGGGTGAAGTCGAAAGCGTAAACACCCGGGGCGCCACAACTCATACCGCTTCGCGCGCGTAATGAGTGGCTGACTAGCGGGCCCCGCTAGTTAGGCCAGAGGGAGGGGAGAGTGAAATAGAGGGAGGCGGCGCTTCGCCGGAGCACACGCCGGCGATGAGGCTTCTTGGAGTCAAAACGAGAGGGAGGGATCGACAGAGGAGATGTTTGCGCACCTGCCCGTACCTGTAGCGTAGCTAACGGTGACCGGACAGCGTCGGAGTCAACCTCTCCAGCGGAGGCAGAGGGCGGAGGTTGCCTAAGATGAAGACGACGACGGCTTGGGGCGGCTCCAAGGGCTCTAGCGGGCTGGGTTAGCTTCACGGAGGAGAGGCGGAGGCCCTGGCGGGGTGGCCTTGGCTTGGGAGGGACCAGAGCTGCGGGAACGATCCAGAGGGGATCGCCGTCGAGCTCGGCTTCGGGAAGGCAGCCCGCGGCCTGCCCGGCCGGGCTGCGGCTTCTACTGGCTTGTGGACGAAGTGGTGTCGGTGTCAAAACCGGCGGATCTCGGGTAGGGGGTCCCGATTTGTGTGTCTTAGGCTGATGGTAACAGGAGGCAAGGGACACAATGTTTACCCAGGTTCAGGCCCTCTTGATGGAGGTAAAACCCTACTTCCTGCTTGATTGATATTGATGATATGAGTAGTACAAGAGTTGATCTACCACGAGATCATAGAGGCTAAACCCTAGAAGCTAGCCTATGCTGATTATGATTCTGATCGTCCCTCTAAGGACCAAACTCTCCGGTTTATATAGACACTGGAGAGGGCTAGGGTTTACATGGAGTCGGTTACAAAGAAGGAAATATAATATCCGGATCACCAAGCTTGTCTTCCGCGCAAAGGATAGTCCCATCCGGACACGGGACGGAGTCTTAAGTCTTGTACCTCCACGCTCCAACAGTCCGGACAAAGTATATAGTCTGGCTGTCCGAATACCCCATAATCCAGGACTCCCTCAGTAGCCCCTGAACCAGGCTTCAATGACGATGAGTCTGGCGCACAGTTTTATCTTCGGCATTGCAAGGCGGGTTCCATTTCCAAATACTCCAAAATAATTATCGAACACTTAGACCGTGTCCGGATCTGCAAGATGATCTTCATACACCACCATAGAGAGAATGATATTTCACAAATATAACCTGATGACAACTTTAGACAAAGTGACATGACACTACAGTCGGGTCATTATTTGACCCGTTTTCCCACAACCAGCCATAGAGCATATTGCGAGGCGGTTTCCTTGGCACGTCTTGTCACAGCAGAGATCATGTCCCCTTATCACGGGGTTTCCATCAATATGGGCATGGGTAACCCAACCGCGCAATCAATCGTGGCATTTGGGAAATAAGCGATTCTCAACGGGAAAGTGGGGAGGCGCACCATTCGTCGCCTATATAAAGGGATAAGGATTCCCCATTTTCACCCACGCCTCTTCCTCCTCTGCTTATCCATTCCCACACCCTCGAGCTCCAGCGCCCTGGTTCACGCTTTCTCCGCACAACCAAACATGTTTGGAGCAGGAGGTAAGTGGGTGGCCTCCACCGTGAAGGAGGAGCATATTGCGAAGCTTCGGGCAGCCTGGTACTTGACCGCAGACATTGCGCACCGGCTGCCGGACAAAGGGCAGGTCAGTCCCACTCCGGAATTTCATAAGAGGGTCGTATTTCTTGCCCACTTCATCCGTGGACTGGGATTTCCACTTCATCCCTTCGTCCGCGGGCTCATGTTCTACTACGGGCTAGATTTCCACGATCTAGCCACAAATTTCGTCCTCAACATCTCGGCATTTATCGTCATGTGCGAGGCCTTCCTCCGCATCAGGCCTCACTTCGGCCTGTGGCTACGAATCTTCTGCGTGAAGCTGAAGATCGTGAGCGGCCAGCAAGCGGAGTGCGGAGGCGCCATGGTGGGCAAGGTGCCCCACGTCACCTGGCTTGACGGCTCCTTCGCGGAGACCGTGAAAGGGTGGCAATCTGGGTGGTTCTACATCACCGAGCCGCGCGACGCCAGCTGGGTGGCGGCCCCCGAATTCCGATCCGGAACCCCCATGCGGCTCACCTCCTGGGAAAGGAAGGGCCTGGCCTGGGGCGAACCCGTAGAGCTAACCGGACTCCGGAACTGCATCAAGAATATGAAGGACAAGAAAATCAAGCTTGTCAACTTGGTCCAGGTCATGCTTGTCCGCCGAATTCTTCTGTGCCAAAGACGGGCTTTTAATCTGTGGGAGTTCGTCCCGGCCGAACACCAGATGCTTCAAAAGCTCTATGGCATGACTCACAAAGGCACCTAGAAGGCGCTATTCAAGGCCTCTGAAGTACCTTCTCCTACATCCGAGGATCGCAGACTTCACGCCGCACGGCTCCCCCGTCCGGTGAGTTTTCTGACTACCACCGGATTCAGTTCTTCCCAATGTAATCATGGGAGAATCTTAAGTCATTGTGTGTATTTGATCAGGAGTATGTGGAGACGGCGGAGCGGATTGACAGTCCGGCTCCACTGCTAGAAGGCCCAGCGGATGCTTTCCTAACGGAGATGCTAGTCCTGGCGCCCTACAAGGTGCCGGAGAAGAAGGCCGAAAAGAAGGCCCCGGGGACCAGGGAGGGTCTCCGGCGTAAGGTTGTACCGGAAGCCTCGTCCGAAGACGACGAGGCACACTCCTCCCCCGAAGGGGAGGAAGAAGAGGAAGAGGACTCCCCATCCGGAGAGGATGGGGGGCCTAAGAAGGCGGACCAGGGGACCGAGAAGGGTCCCCGGCGCAAGGCCGTTGTACCCTTGTCATCCGAAGACGACAAGGCAAATTCCTCCCACGGAAGCGGGGGGAAACACGAAGAAACTCTACCTCCCCGCACTAGGGAGGAGAAGAAGAGGAAGGCCGCCCCGGAGGGGGAGGCTAGGACGCCCAAGAAGGGAAAGGCGTCCCTTCCGGATTACTCCACCACTGCCGCCTATAGCGAGGAGGGGTGGCTTCCTAGGGGGAAGCCCCTAGCAAGATCGTAAGTATCCGCACTCTATTGTACTTTAGTGCGATTTTGCTTCATAGTATTGTTATAACACCGAACATTTATGAAGTCCGGCCAGGGTCCATCCCGAGATATCATCTTTGGATGGGTCCTTGAGTGACTCAGCGATGAACTCGCTCCCGACGGCCACTACTCCTCGGCCTGCGGATGACATAGAGGTGTTGTCCTAAAGGTTCCCAAAGCAAGGGGAGGTGACTCTGGAGAGGCCCCAAGGCGGAATTCCAAATGCCGGGCACACGGGGTACAAGATCCCCGCGGATTCTACCGATGAGAGCCGCAGCAAGCCGGGCTCTCAAACAGATACTGTGTTGGAACCTTTGAAGGTTCTGGATTCGGGCAGGCGGCCCCTCGCTAGGGTGGGCGAGCCGTCCGTGCTGATGACTCCCGTTACACCAGAGGCGTCAGGTAGTCTGCTCGAAGCGCTTCGCGGCGCTTCCATGGATGAAGAGCACCGTACTCTTATGAGTGCGGTGATTCAGAAGGTTCTGTCTGCCAAGAGCGGACTAACCGAAGCCTGCACCAGCCTCCTTACAGGCTTTGAGGTAAGTAAAAAGAATGTGTGAAATTATCACCCGATAGGTAGTAGCCCCTGATACTCTATTTGGTGTTCGGAAAGAAGAGCCAAACAGAGGGTCAATTAAAATCCGCAGGAGGCTAATAGTAGGTGCACCTGTGAATAAGCAGGCAGTGCTGCTTGCCGCTGCTGTACGCACGGCCGAGGTCGCTGGACTCAAACGGGACCTGGAGCAGGCACAGGGAGAGCTCGGCCTCACGAAGAGGCAGCTCGAAGAGAACAAAGGTTTGTAATTCCCCGTTCACATATCATAAAGGATAGACAAAATTGGTTATTCTAACGACAAAGCATCGTGACTTTGTAGTAGGGGCCACCACCGAAGTGGCTTCTCTGAAGAAAGCGTTGTCCGAGGCCGAAGACAAGGTGGCCCTGGAGTGCAAGGAGCGCAAGAAGAAAGATGCTAGAGTGGGCGAGGTACAGCAAGAGCGCCAGGAGCTCGGCAAGAAGTTCGAGTCCTTGGAGCATGATCTTAAGATGAAAGAGACTGAGCTTGTGAAGGCCCGTGCAAGTGTGAAAGACGCCAAGGCCGAAGCCGAAATGGCACAGTAGGAAATCCAGCCGGCCAAGAAGATAGCGGCGGGTAAGACATTCTTTATGCAAAGCAAGCATGTGGAGGAGACATTTCTTTTACTTACCCGGATTCGGAGCTCTCCAGGGGCATTCGCAGATCTGCCACGCAGCATCTCTGATGCTGCAGAGTTCTACCATGCCAAGGAGGGGAGCTCAATGGAGAAGTTGTTCTGGTCCCAGTATGCTGGAGCCGAACACCCGGTGCCTCTGAGTGACCAGCTGAAGCAGTTGGTGGAACTCCACAAGGCGGCCGAAGTGGCTATGAAAAATTTCATAGTCCGGATGTGGCCTGGTGAGCCTTTGCCTACCAGCTACTTCGGCCTGATAAAGTAGATGGTAAATGTCTGTCCGCGGCTGGAGTTGATCAAGTGGTCTGTTTGCATTGAGGGTGCCCGCCGGGACTTTGCCCGTGCAAAGGTGCACTGGGGCAAGCTGGATGTAGAGAAGCTGGTGGAGGACGGGCCGCCGGAGGGCAAGGTGCATCGCTGTCCCGAAAAATATTATGATGGTATGATGAAAGGCGCTCATCTCGTGGCTGATGAATGTACCAAGGACATGATCCTTGATTAAATGTACCTCTGTCGGTATTGTAATATAAAGACGAAGTTACTTGCGCTATATACCGCCTTTTGATTTAAAATATTACCTTCTGTGCGGATGTTTATGGGATTCTGAAAGTAGGCCAGTCGTCGGCTTCCGCCCCCATGTACCTAGTACCGGGGTGTTCCTAGAAAAACCCGTACACTCTTTATCCAAATGTTTGGTCCCTTAAGGAGGTGTCTGGCGCAGCGAACAAGGCAATCGGACCATGCGGCTTTATAACTTTCACTTAGCCATAGAATTCTACAATTTTAAATTTCAGCGAAGCCCCTAGAATTCGGAAAGCCGAATTGGGGCGCTATATATGCCTAAATCGGACGAAGCCGATTCATCGCCTGAAGCGGAAAAAATCTTTAAGGATTTTAAGACCTCTCGAACAGCGACCAGCTCTCGCCGCATCATGCTGGTCAGTTTTCGGCTTTCTCTACTGAGGTGCTCGTCCGAAAGAACCGGGACACAATCGCAATAGTTCTCCCTGCGCTACCTTAGCCGATACAACGGAACGTAAGGTACCAAAACAAGGGAGCCGGGCAAACCCAACTATTGACCCAAGACGTAATTCGGAGCTGATGCATATAGTGCTATAAGTTCGAGGTGCCGCACTATTGAAAGTATTCAGACTTGGCTTGCCGTATTATGGTGCACCATAAGAAGCCCCTGGCAAACTGAACGTACCGAGGTGTACAGACGCGATATTAAATGAACATTTATAAGAAAAATGCGCAAAATAGGAATAATAAGCTGACACTATATATTATCTCCCATTGATGAATAATACGTTTAAGCGTATGTGTACATTGAGTGTGTTTAAGCAGAAGTGAATAGGACTATTTAGCATGTCCTATCCAAGGGCAGGCTGCATGTAGGTATATAAAACAGGTATAACGATCGTGAACAGATTCCACCTGGGTATTTCCTTTGTGCGCAAAGCCTGTTGCCTCCTTGGTTTTCTCTCCTGTGTAAGTCCGACAATCCGGCTCTTGTGAAGAGGCTGCCCTAAAGCAGTGTCCTGAAAGATAAAGGGGGGGGGGTTATTAAAGTATGTTGCGGTTATACCACACTGTTGACTGAGTCACTATTGCGCCTTCGCCTATGCCCATGGTATTTTGAGTGCGTAATTGTGTACGCGTGGCACGAATGCTGCTTTGATGGGGCTTGAGCGGAGGCCGGACTGCTAGTCGCACTCTTGGCGTGCCTGGCCATCCTGTTGCGGGGTGCTCCGGACTCACTTGATGGTGTTTGAGGTTGTCATCGCTGATAACCCACAAGTATAGGGGATCGCAACGGCTTTCGAGGGTAGAGTATTCAACCCAAATTTATTGATTCGACACAAGGGGAGCCAAGGAATATTCTTGAGTATTAGCAGTTGAGTTGTCAATTCAACCACACCTGGATAACTTAGTATCTGCAGCAAAGTGTTTAGTAGCAAAAGTGGTATGATAATAAAGGTAACGGTAGCAAAAGTAAAGATAAATGTTTTTGGGATTTTGTAGTAGTTGTAACAGTAGCAACGGAAAAGTAAATAAGCGAAGAACAGTATGTGAAAAGCTTGTAGGCAATGGATCAGTGATGGATAATTATGCCGGATGCGATTCCTCATGCAATAGTTATAACATAGGGTGATATAGAACTAGCTCCAATTCATCAATGTAATGTAGGCATGTATTTCGTAAATAGTCATACGCGCTTATGGAAAAGAACTTGTATGACATCTTTTGTCCTACCCTCCCCTTGAAGCGGGGTCCTACCGGAAACTAAGGGATATTAAGGCCTCTTTTAGTAGAGAACCAGAACAAAGCATTAGCACATAGTGAATACATGAACTCTTCAAACTGCGGTCATCACCGAGAAGTATCCCGATTATTGTCACTTCGGGGTTGTCGGATCATAACACATAATAGGTGACTATAGACTTGCAAGATAGGACCAAGAAAACACACATATTCATGAAAACATAATAGGTTTAGATCTGAAATCATGGCACTCGGGCCCTAGTGACAAGCATTAAGCATAGCAAAGTCATAGCAACATCAATCTCAGAACATAGTGGATACTAGGGATCAAACCCTAACAAAACTAACTTGATTACAAGGTAAATCTCATCCAACCCATCACCGTCCAGCAAGCCTATGATGGAATTACTCATGCACGGCGGTGAGCATCATGAAATTGGTGATGGAGGATGGTTGATGATGACGAGGCGACGAATCCCCATCTCCGGAGCCCCGAACAGACTCGAGATCAGCCCTCCCGAGAGAGATTAGGGCTTGGCGGCGGCTCTGTGTCGTAAAACGCGATGAAACTTTCACTCTGATTTTTTTCTTCCCGAGACGGAATATATGGAGTTGGAGTTGAGGTCGGAGGAGATCCAGGGGGCCCACGAGATAGGAGGCCACGCCCTAGGGGGGGCGCTCCCCCTGTCTCGTGGACAGGCTGTGGGCCCCCTGGCATTAATTCTTTCGCCAAAAATTCTTATTAAATCCAAAAAGTGCCTCCGTGGATTTCCAGGACATTCCGAGAACCTTTCTTTTCTACACATAAAACAACATCATGGCAGTTCTGCTGAAAACAACGTCAGTCCGGGTTAGTTTCATTCTAATCATGCAAGTTAGAGTCCAAAACAAGGGCAAAAGTGTTTGGAAAAGTAGATATGTTGGAGACGTATCAACTCCCCCAAGCTTAAACCTTTGCTTGTCCTCAAGCAATTCAGTTGATAAACTGAAAGTGATAAAGAAAAACTTTTACAAACTCTGTTTGCTCTTGTTGTTGCAACATGAAAAGCCAACATTCAAGTTTCAGCAAATATTATGAACTAACCATACTCACAATAACACATAGGTCTCACAACTACTCATATCAATAGCATAATCAGCTCGCGAGCCATAATAATAAAACTCGGATGACAACACTTTCTCAAAATAATCATAACATGATATAACAAAATGGTATCTCGCTAGCCCTTTCTGAGACCGCAAAACATAAATGCAGAGCACCTTTAAACATCAAGGACTGACTAAACATTGTAATTCATGGTAAAAGAGATCTAGTCAAGTCATACCCAATATAAACCAATAATAATGAATGCAAATGACAGTGTGCTCTCCAGCGGGTGCTTTTAATAAGAAGGATGATGACTCAACATAAAAGTAAACGGATAGGCCCTTCACAGAGGGAAGCAGGGATTTGTAGAGGTGCCAGAGCTCGATTTTAAAATAGAGATTGAATAACATTTTGAGCGGCATACTTTTTCTGTCAATGCAACAACTATGAGGTGGCTGTATCTTCCATACTAAATGCATTATAGGCAGTTCCCAAACAGAATAGTAAAGGTTTATGCTCCCCCAACCACCAACAAGCATCAATCCATGGCTTGCTCGAAACAACGAGTGCCTCCAACATACAATAGCCCTAGGGGAGTTTTGTTTAATTATTTTGATTTTCTTTGATCTTTTTGGATCATGGGACTGGGCATCCCGGTTACCGGCCCTTTCTCGTGAATGAGGAGCGGAGTCCAGTCCTCTTGAGAATAACCCACCTAGCATGGAAGATATAGGCAGCCCTAGTTGTAACATGAGCTACTCGAGCAATCAAAACAGAATTTCATTTGAAGGTTTGGAGTTTGGCACATACAAATTTACTTGGAACGGCAGGTAAATACCACATATAGGAAGGTATAGTGGACTCATATGGAACAACTTTGGGGTTTAAGGAGTTTGTCGGTGTACTAAAGTAGGGGTACCTTAGTATCCCGAACTTGTGCACGGGCAGTCGTAGCGCCCCGCGGCAAAGCTTGCCGGGTGCCCGCCAAGGTCCTCCGTGTTTCCTTTGGAGCCATTCAAGAACAAAGTGTCCAAGCCAAGAAGACAAGGCCCCGGCAAGAGGAGTTTGCCGGGAAGGACAAAGCCCCGGCAAGAGGAGCTTGCCGGGAAGGCCAACCAAAGCATTTCAAGGAACTTGTCGTGACGCGCCGTGCGTCCCGGTAAGACCCGGCGAGCGACAAGCTTCCGGGCGCGGCAAGACAACGACCGCGGCAAAGCGCTTGCCGCGGCGAAGCCACCACTCTGTTCCTACGCTCCAGCGCATCCGTCGACGTGTCGCCACAGGACCATTCCAGGCGCACGTGGCGAGAGGTTGTGTAGCCAAGCGGTGCGAGGTGGCGAGCGAAGATGACGAGATGGCCATCGTGGCAAGCGGCGGCGCCCCTAACGGTCGCTTTTCTGCACTGTTTGGGCGACGCGGACGTGCATTAAATGCTCTTGTCCCCTGCCGTCAGAGTTAGGTAGGATCCACTGTAGAAGCAGTTATACCAACCACTCTTTTTACATTTGTACCCTTGCCTGCATTGCCACCTGTCGGTGACCCCTTTAGCATATAAAAGGAGGCCCATGCGCAACGTAGGGGGGGTTCGACTCATTCGAAACCAGAACACTCCCACGCTCTCGGGCAAGAACATAATACAACCACAAAGCAGCAGTAGGAGTATTATCTCTCCGGAGAGCTCCGAAGCTGGGTAAAAATCGCTCGCGTGCCTCGCCTCGATCCGCTCTTCGTGCGATCTCCGCTCCCTGCCGAACCGAAAGGGGCCCTGCCCCATAGGTGTTCGTTTCCCACGACAGAGTTTGGATGCACAAGCAGTATTCCCGCTTAGTACAGGTGAGGGCTAGCAAAAGACTGGGAAGCGACCAACTGAGAGAGCGCAACAGTCATAAACATGCATTAAAATTAATTCACACCGAGTACAAGCATGAGTAGGATGTAATCCACCATGAACATAAATATCATGAAGGCTATGTTGATTTGATTCAACTACATGCGTGAACATGTGCCAAGTCGAGTCACTCAATTCATTCAAAGGAGGATACCATCCCACCATACCACATCATAATCATTCTAATAGCATGTTGGCACGCAAGGTAAACCATTATAACTCATAGCTAATCAAACATGGCACAAGTAACTATAATCTCTAATTTTCATTGCAAATATGTTTACTTCATAATAGCTGACTCAGGAACGATGAACTCATCATATTTACAAAAACAAGAGAGGTCGAGTTCATACCAGCTTTTCTCATCCCAATAAGTCCATCATATATCGTTATTATTGCCTTTCACTTGCACGACTGAACGATGTGTATACTAATAAGAGTGTACGTGCATTGGACTAAGCTGGAATCTGCAAGCATTCAACTCAAGAGAGAAGACAAGTAATATGGGCTCTAAATTAAATAAACAATCATGCATATAAGAGCCACTAAGCATTTTCAATATGGTCTTCTCCACCCCGAAAAGAAAGAAAAGAAAATAAAACTATTTACACGGGAAAGCTCCCAACAAGTAAAAGAAGAATGAGAAATCTTTTTGGGTTTTCATTTTAATTTCTACTACAAGCATGGAAATTAAACTAACTAATTTTTTTGGTTTTTCTTAAAGTTTATCAAACACACAAGAAGAAAACTAGAAAAAGAAATTTAAACTAACATGGATAATACAATGAAAGAGTATGAGCACCGACGACTAGTGTGTGAACATGAATGTAAAGTCGGAGAGAAATACGTACTCCCCCAAGCTTAGGCTTTTGGCCTAAGTTGGTTTAATACCAAGGACCGCCGCTACTCTCCCCAGTGTAGTGGGAGGATACCACTGGCTGGTCATCTCCGGATCCCACTGGACAGATGATGCACGATAAGGGTCCAGTTCAGGTTCCGGCTTAGGTTCAGGTTCTAGAGTAAAATCTTGAGCTCGGTGATTGTTCACTGCTTCCGGCGTGACAAGACGATTTCTTCCAAGCAAATCAAACAACAGAGGTGCAGGCAAAATAATAAACTCAAAGTGTTTCTTATTGAATCTAAGTCTATACAAGAGCATCTTCTCTTCGTTGTCAACAATAAACTTGTGTGCTACCATGCTCTTGTAATCTAAAATGTGAGGTGGTAATCTTGTCTCCTCCTCCTCAAGGTGCCTAATGGGTATCTGAAAATGTTCAGCAAGACGTGCAGCATAAATACCTCCAAATATGGGGCATTTTGTACGATTCAGGGCTAGCCGTTTAGCAACGACGGCACCCATACTAAAAGTATTGTCCCCTAGCAAAGCATGTTGAAGAATAATAATATCTGGAACGCTCAAATTTCCACTATTTTCACGACCAATCAAGCATCTACTAGCAAATATGGCAAAGTAGCGTAAAACAGGAAAGTGTATGCTAGAGACTTTTGCCTCAGAGCCCTTCTTTGGCTCTTCCACAGCAATAGTTTTAACGAAGCCACCCACATCTTCACGATGGGGTTCCTCTAATTCTCCCTCATAAGGTATCCTACATACCGCACAAAAATGACGTAAAGACATTTCTTTGAATTCATCATATAAATGAAATGATACTGCAGGTGGTGACTTCTTAGGATAATAATAAAAGTTTTGCATGAAAGTATTGGTGAGTAAGAGATATTGATCGATTTGGTCGTTCATGAGACCGGTGAGGCCTGCAGTCTCGATTAAAGCATAAAAGTCTTCATGAATTCCGGCTTCTTTCAAGAAATCCTCACATGGCCATTCGCACGATCGTACTTCCGCTAAGCGAGGAAGATTATACTTGGCTTTTTCCTTCTCTTTGGCTTGTTTTTCCTGAGAGCTTTGGCTTGAAGAGCCTTTAAAAAGCCTCCTTAACATTTTCTGAAATTTTAGTAACTTCAAAATAAAAGTCGATAAAACTAAACAAGATTGATAGCAACTACTCCTACAAGTGCCTAGAGCATATATCATGCATTGGAATTGCTTGGGACCTCAGAATTTTAACATGCAAGCTCAAGAACATGGTCACCTATGCAGCAAAAAATTGTAATGAATAAGGCACTAGAACAAAAACTAATTGGATCAATGGAGGAGTCACATACCAAGCAACAATCTCTCAAAGCAGTTTTGTGAATGGAGCTTTGAGCTAAGAGATCGAAAATCGCAGCAAAACGAGCTATAACTCGTGCTTGAGCTGGATGGGGATTTTTTGGGTAGAAGATGAAGTGTGTGGGTGCTGGCATAAGTGGAGGGGAGCCACCAGGGGCCCACGTGACAGGGGGCGCGCCCTCCTCTCTCGTGGCCTGGTGCTTGCCCCTCCTGCAGTGTTTTCAGTGCCTAAAATCCTCAAATATTCCAGAAAAAATCATACCAAATTTGCAGGGCATTTGGAGCACTTTTATTTTCGGACTATTTTTTAATGCACGGATAATTCAGAAAACAGACGGATAATACTATTTTTGCTTTATTTATTCTAAGTAACAGAAAGTAAAAGGAGGGTACAGAAAGTTGTGCCTTCTAGTTTCATCCATCTCGTGATCATCAAAATGAATCCACTAACAAGGTTGATCAAGTCTTGTTAACAAAATCATTCCGAATAACATGGAACCGAAGAAATTTTGAATAACACAAGTTACCTTAGCGGGGATATGAAAATCCCCAACAATAAGAATATCATACTTTTTCTTGACAGTAGGGAGAGGAAATTCAAAACCTCCAAAAATGATAGTTGGAACTTTTTCAATAGAATTGATACTATGAACTTGAGATTGTTTCCTCGGAAGGTGTACCGTATGCTCATTACCATTAACATGAAAAGTGATATTGCCTTTGTTGCAATCAATAACAGCCCCTGCAGTATTAAGAAAAGGTCTACCAAGGATAATAGATATACTATCATCGTCGGCAATATCAAGAATAGCAAAGTCCATTAAGATAGTGACATTTCCAACCACAACAGGCACATCCTCACAAATACCGACAGGTATAGCAGTTGATTTATCAGCCATTTGCAAAAGATATTTCTGTAGGTGTCAACTTATTCAATTCAAGTCTACGATATAAAGAGAGAGGCATAACACTAACACCGGCTCCAAGATCACATAAAGCAGTTCTAACATAATTTCTTTTAATGGAGCAAGGTATAGTTGGAACACCCGGATCTCCAAGTTTCTTTGGTATTCCACCCTTAAATGTGTAATTAGCAAGCATGGTGGAAATTTCAGCTTCCGGTATCTTTCTTTTATTTGTGATGATATCCTTCATATACTTAGCATGAGGATTTACTTTAAGCATATCAGTTAAGTGCACACATAAGAAAATAGGCCTAATCATTTCAGCAAAGCGGTCAAAATCCTCATCATCCTTTGACTTGGATGGTTTAGGAGGAAAGGGCATGGGTTTTTGAGCCCATGGTTCTCTTTCTTTACCGTGCTTCCTAGCAACAAAATCTCTGTTATCATAACGTTGATTCTTTGATTGTGGGTTATCAAGATCAACAGCAGGTTCAATCTCTACATCATTGTCTTTGCTAGGTTGAGCATCAACATGAACATTATCATTAACATTATCACTAGGTTCATGTTCATCACCTGATTGTGTTTCAGCATCAGAAATAGAAATATCATTGGGATTCTCAGGTGTGTCTACAGTAGGTTCACTAGAAGCATGCAAAGTTCTATCGTTTTTATTCTTCTTCTTTTTAGAAGAACTAGGTGCCTCAAAATTATTTCTCTGAGAATCTTGCTCAATTCTCTTAGGGTGGCCTTCAGGATACAAAGGTTCCTGAGTCATTCTACCAGTTCTAGTAGCCACTCTAATGGCAAAGTCATTTTTATTATTTAATTCATCAAGCAAATCATTTTGAGCTTTAAGTACTTGCTCAGCTTGAGTAGCAACCATAGAAGCATATTTGCTAACGCGGTGAAGTTCATCTTTAACTCTAGCCAGATTATCACCTACGTGTCCTATCTCGAAAGCATTATTCTTTAACTCTCTAACAACATAAGCATTAAAACTTTCTTGTCTAGCCATAAAGTCGTCAAATTCATCTAAGCAAGGGCTATGAAATTTAGCAGAGGGTATTTCAACTTTATCATATCTATAGAGAGAATTTACCTTTACTACCTATGTTGGGTTATCAAGACAATGTGGTTCTTCAGGCGGTATATTAAGACCATGTATTTCTTCAATAGGAGGTAAATTCTTAACATCTTCAGCTTTAATATTTTTCTTTCATTGATTTCTTTGCCTCTTGCATATCTTCAGGACTGAGAAATAAAACACCTCTCTTCTTCAGAGTGGGTTTAGAAATAGGCTCAGGAGTTGGCTCAATTGGTTTAGGAATTACTTCAGGAACTGGCTCGGGAAGAGTCCAATTATTTTCATTAGTCAACATATTATTCAATAATATTTCAGCTTCGTCGACTGTTCTTTCCCTGAAAACACAACCAGCACAACTATCCAAGTACTCCTTGGAAGCATCAGTTAGTACATTATAAAAGATATCAAATACTTCATTTTCCTTAAGAGGATGATCAGGCAAAGCATTAAGTAACTGGAGAAGCCTCCCCCAAGCTTGTGGGAGACTCTCTTCTTTGATTTGCACAAAATTATATATTTCCCGCAACGCAGCTTGTTTCTAATGAGCAGGGAAATATTTAGCAGAGAAGTAATAAATCATATCCTGGGGACTATGCACACACCCAGGAGTAAGAGAATTATACCAAGTCTTAGCATCACCCTTTAATGAGAACGGAAATATCTTAAGGATGTATAAATAGTGAGACTTCTCATCATGAGTGAACAGGGTGGCTATATCATTCAACTTGGTAAGATGTGCCACAACAGTTTCAGATTCAAGGCCATAAAAAGGATCAGATTCAACTAAAGTAATAATATCAGGATCAACAGAGAATTCATAATCCTTATCAGTAACACAGATAGGTGAAGTAGCAAAAGCATGATCGGGTTTCATTCTAGCATTAAGAGACTGTTGCTTCCATTTAGCTACTAATTTCTTAAGATCATTTCTATCATTGCAAGCAAGAATTTCCATAGCAACTGCTTCATTCATAACATAACCCTTAGGAACAACAGGTCATACATAATTATTGGGGTAACCTTCATCATCACTCTCATCAATAATAGGTTCTTCAATATTTTCATTCCCCCTAACTCTAGCAAGTTGTTCATCTAGAAATTCACCTAATGGCAAAGTAGTATCACGCACAGAAGTAGTTTCATCATGCACAACAGAAGTGGCATCATCAATAACATGTGACATATCAGAATTCATAGTAGTAGCAGGTTTAGGTGTCGCAAGCCTACTAATAATGGAAGGAGAATCTAGTGCAGAGCTAGATGGTAGTTCCTTACCTCCCTTCGTAGTTGAGAGCAAAATAGCAGTTCGATCGTCTTTCAAGTTCTTCATAGTGATCAACAGATATAAATCCCAAGTGACTCAGAGAATAGAGCTATGCTCCCCGGCAACAGCGCCAGAAATTAGTCTAGATAACCCAAAATTATAGGGGATCACAACAGCTTTCAAGGGTAGAGTATTCAACCCAAACTTATTGATTTGACACAAGGGGAGCCAAAGAATATTCTTGAGTATTAGCAGTCGAGTTGTCAATTTAACCACACCTGGATAACTTAGTATCTGCAGCAAAGTGTTTAGTAGCAAAAGTGGTACGATAATAAAGGTAACGGTAGCAAAAGTAAAGATAAATGTTTTTGGGTTTTTGTAGTAGTTGTAACAGTAGCAACGGAAAAGTAAATAAGCGAAGAACAGTACGTGAAAAGCTCGTAGGCAATGGATCAGTGATGGATAATTATGTCGGATGCGATTCCTCATGCAATAGTTATAACATAGGGTGATATAGAACTAGCTCCAATTCATCAATGTAATGTAGGCATGTATTCCGTAAATAGTCATACGCGCTTATGGAAAAGAACTTGTATGACATTTATTGTCCTGCCCTCCCCTTGAAGCGGGGTCCTAGCGGAAACTAAGGGATAATAAGGCCTCCTTTTCATAGAGAACCGGAACAAAGCATTAGCACATAGTGAATACATGAACTCCTCAAACTACGGCCATCACCGAGAAGTATCCCGATTATTGTCACTTCGGGGTTGTCGGATCATAACACATAATAGGTGACTATAGACTTGCAAGACAGGATCAAGAACACACATATATTCATGAAAACATGATAGGTTCAGATCTGAAATCATGGCACTCGGGCCCTAATGACAAGCATTAAGCATAGCAAAGTCATAGCAACATCAATCTCAGAACATAGTGGATACTAGGGATCAAACCCTAACAAAACTAACTTGATTACATGGTAAATCTCATCCAACCCATCACCGTCCAGCAAGCCTACGATGGAATTACTCACGCATGGCGGTGAGCATCATGAAATTGGTGATGGAGAATGGTTGATGATGATGACGGCGATGAATCCCCCTCTCTGGAGCCCCGAACGGACTCGAGATCAGCCCTCCCAAGAGAGATTAGGGCTTGGCGGCGGCTCCATGTCGTAAAACGCGATGACACTTTCTCTCTGATTTTTTTTCTTCCCGAGACGGAATATATGGAGTTGGAGTTGAGGTCGGAGGAGGTCCAGGGGGCCCACGAGATAGGAGGTCGCGCCCTAGGGGGGCGCCCCTGTCTCGGGGACAGGCTGTGGGCCCCCTGGCATTACTTATTTCGCCAAAAATTCTTATTAAATCCAAAAAGTGCCTCCGTGGATTTCCAGGACATTCCGAGAACCTTTCTTTTCTACACATAAAACAACATCATGGCAGTTCTGCTGAAAACAGCGTCAGTCCGGGTTAGTTTCATTCAAATCATGCACGTTAGAGTCCAAAACAAGGGCAAAAGTGTTTGGAAAAGTAGATATGTTGGAGACGTATTAGTCGCCGGATTGGTGGTTTGTCGGAGAAGGCCACATTGTACTTCCACCGCGAGGGCTGCAGTATGTTCTTCTGTATGGAGAGAGCGGTCCATGTTTCCGTTGACTGTTATGACCCCGCGAGGTCCTGGCATCTTGAGCTTGAGGTTGCATAGTGTGGTCCGCATTGAATCTAGCGAATGCGGTTCGTCCAAGCAGTGCATGGTAACCACTACGGAAAGGGACGATATCGAAGATTAACTCTTCGCTTTGAAAGTTATCCGGAGATCCGAAGGCCACTTCCAATGTTATAGAGCCCGTGCAACGGGGCTCTACTCCTGGAATTACACCTTTAAAGGTGGTTTTGGTGGGCTTGATCCTTGAAGGGGTCGATGCCCATTTTGCGCACTGTGTCCTGTTAAAGCAGGTTCAGGCTGCTGCCGCCGTCCATAAGGACTCGCGTGAGGTTGAATCCGTCGATGATTGGGTCTAGGACCAATGCGGCTGAACGACCATGACGGATGCTGGCAGGGTGATCCCTACGATCAAAGGTGATCGGACAGGCTGACCATGGGTTGAATTTTGGGGCGACTGGCTCCATCGCATAGACATCCCGTAGTGCTCGCTTCCGTTCCCGGTTGGGAATGTGGGTGGCGTAGATCATGTTGACCGTTTTCACCTGGGGAGGAAATTTCTTCTATCCCCCCGTGTTCGGACGCTAGGGTTCCTCGTCATCGTCGCTGTGCAGCCCCTTGTCCTTGTTTTCAGCATTTATTTTACCGGCTTGTTTGAACACCCAGCAGTCTCTATTAGTGTGGTTTTCTAGCTTGTCCGGGGTGCCATGAATTTTGCACGAGCGTTCCAGTATGCGGTCCGGACTGGAAGGTCCCTGATTGTTTCTTTTGAACAGCTTTTTCCGCTGACCGGATTTGGATCCGCTGAATCCGGCATTGACTGTCGTGTCTTCAGCGTTGTCGCCGTTGTTCTGTCGCTTATGTCTGTTGCGCCGTGGCTTGCCGTTATTGTCGCGGACATCTGAGGTGCCGGAATGTGGCGTGGTGCTACTGCGAGCCAACCAGCTGTCCTCGCCCGCGCAAAAGTGGGTCATTAGTGTCGTGAGTGCTGCCATGGACTTGGGTTTTTCCTGGCCGAGGTGTCGGGCGAGCCACTCGTCACGGATATTATGCTTAAAGGCCGCCAGGGCTTCGGCGTCCGGACAGTCGACTATTTGGTTCTTTTTAGTTAGGAACCGAGTCCAGAATTTCCTGGCTGACTCTCCGGGCTGTTGAGTAATGTGGCTCAAGTCATCGGCATCCGGTGGTCGCACGTATGTGCCCTGGAAGTTCTCGAGGAACGTGTCTTCCAGGTTTTCCCAACTGCTAATGGAATTTGCGGGAAGGCTGTTTAGCTAGTGTCGGGCGGGTCCTTTGAGCATAAGGGGAAGATACTTGATGGCATGTAGATCGTCTCCACGGGCCATGTGAATGTGGAGAAGGAAATCTTCGATCCATACTTCAGGGTCTGTTGTGCCATCGTATGATTCAATGTTTACGGGTTTGAACCCTTCTGGGAATTCATGATCCATCACTTCGTCAGTGAAGCAGAGGGGGTGTGTGGCGCCTCTGTGCCGGGCTATGTGGCTACGCAGTTCGAATGGGTCTGGGTGGCTGTATTCGGCCCGGCCGGACTTGTTGATAGTGTATCCGGCGTGACGGTCATCGTCGCGTGTTGGGGCGCGCCCCCGCGATACGTAGATCGATCTTGGCTGTCCTGCTTTGGTTTCCAGTATATCTTGCCGGTCTTGCCTATTGCCCCGGGCCTTAGTGTATTGGCGTGGGGGTGCAGGCTGGTATTCGGGCTGATATGCCGTTTTATCCCGGCCACGAGGTGGCCGGTCAGCCGTGTGGCGCTCGAGTCCATATTCCTCGGCTGCCAGGACTTCAGTCCATCTGTTTGTGAGAAGGACTTGATCATCAGCTTGGAGCTGCTGCTGCTTCTTTTTTAGGCTCCTCGCAGCGGCCATGAGCCGGCTCTTAAAGCGCTCCTGCTCCACGGGGTTCTTAGGCACGCCGAACTCGTCGTCGCCGAGGCTAACCTCGTCTTTGGAGGGGGCATGTAGTTGTCCTCCTCCGGATATCCGTCTGTCGCCTGTTCATCTGGGCTGACTTGCCCGTCTTCCTGCTCGGCCTCCTTGAAGGCAGGCTGATCAGGGTTTTATTCCTCTTCAGCACCATCCGGATTGTTTTCGTCTCCTATGCCAGTATTGTAGTGGCGGGGCTTGGAGCGGCGCCGACAACGCCCATGCTTTGCTTTCTTCCCTGGGGGGTTATCCTCCGTTGCCTCATCGCCATTGGTTTCCTTCGGAGTGTCCACCATATGTATATCATATGAGAAGGTGGTTGTCCACTGCCCCGTGAGCGGTGGTTCCTGTTCTTCTCCTGCATCGTCGTCCATACCGTCGATGTCTTCGGAGTCGAAGTCAAGCACGTCGGTTAAATCATCGACCGTGGCAATGAAGTGGGTGGTGGGTGGGCAGCGAATTCCTTCGTCGCCTGCTTCCCACTCGAGCCGGACATAGTTCGGCCATGAGTCTCCTGACAGAGAGAGAGACTTTAACGAATTCAGCACGTCACCAAGGGGCGAGTGCTGGAAGATATCCGCAGCGGTGAACTCCATTACCGGAGCCCAACCAGGCTCGGCGGGCTTGGGAGCGCGCGGACTGGAACCTACAGCCGGATACGAGTCCGGGGGTCCGGTGTCACAGGCTTCTTTAGGGGTGAGGCATGTGTTCGGCTCTACCGCCGATGAGTGTGCGGCCTGCGGGGAGGGGTCCATCCACCCGTCCTTGGGCAACGCAGTCTGCTCCGGATTTAGGTCCGGGGCTATTGCAGGGGTGATATCCCAAGCATTGTCCGACAGCAGGTCTAAGCCGTGCTCATCGTGAATGTCCGGCGCTTCTGGCACAGGCCTGAATCCGTTGAAGATCAAGTCTCCACGGATATCTGCCGTGTAGTTCAGGTTTCCGAACCTGACCTGGTGGCCAGGGGCGTAGCTGTCGATCTGCTCCGGTTGGCCAAGCGAATTGGCCCGCAGTGCGAAGCCGCCGAACACGAAGATCTGTCCGGGGAGAAAAGTCTCACCCTGGACCATGTTGTTGACAATTGAAGGAACCATCAAGCCTTGCAGCGACGACACAGAGGAACTCTCAATGAAAGCACCAATGTCGGTGTCAAAACCGGCGGATCTCGGGTAGGGGGTCCTGATCTGTGCATCTTAGGCTGATGGTAACAGGAGGCAAGGGACACAATGTTTACCCAGGTTCGGGCCCTCTTAATGGAGGTAAAACCCTACTTCGTGCTTGATTGATATTGATGATATGAGTAGTACAAGAGTTGATCATAGAGGCTAAACCCTAGAAGCTAGCCAATGCTGATTATGATTGTGATCGTCCCTCTAAGGACCAAACTCTCCGGTTTATATAGACACCGGAGAGGGCTAGGGTTTACATGGAGTCAGTTACAAAGAAGGAAATATAGTATCCGGATCGCCAAGCTTGTCTTCCGCGCAACGGAGAGTCCCATCCGGACACGGGACAGAGTCTTGAGTCTTGTATCTCCACGGTCCAACAGTCCGGACAAAGTATATAGTCCGGCTGTTCGGATACCCCCTAATCTAGGACTCCCTCAAGTGGGAGTGGCTGCGGGTGCTCCAAGAGGCTGCAGGTGGCTGATCTTATAGGCGGGCGGCGAGGAGGCTCGGGCTCCGCCGGAGGACACCTGTCCAAGGCGCCCGGCGAAGAACGGCGCCAGAGAGAGAGGGAGAAGACGACGGAGGTCACACAGGAACTGTGCGTGGGCGCGGACAAGCACAGGAGCGAGGGGAAAAGCGACGAGCATAGTGCACCACGCACTATGCCGTTGGCCGAACCGTGTCCGTGCTCGCTGCGGCGAGCTCCGGTGTCGGCGAGCGGCAGGGGGGGTTATGGAGGTGGAGACGAGGATGGTGGTGAGGTGTGGCATGTTTTGGCCGGCTGGGCAGCGAGCACGCGCTCAATAGAGTGCTGGCGGCGCGCAGAGCGTGTATATTGCATGCCAGCATGCTCGGACGAACGCGATCACCGCGTGAACCGTGACATCAGGCCACCCTAGGCACTAACAAAGATGTCTGGCGTGTAGTCCTTAGTAAACTGAGTTGTTACCATGGTTTGGCTAGGATCCAGGTGCAGTAGAAATAAATCTGTGCTGCTGACAAGTTACTGGAGAGTAACTTTGGAGAGTTACTATGGTCAAACCACTGGGAGTCAAGGGCTGAGCTTTGGGGTTTTACTTACACTTACTAAGGTAAATAGGCACAGGAAAAACCAGCTACAGTGGAGCTAGTAAAAAGGTAGTTGCTGTAGAAACTACCATTTCTGTCAAGAAATGACTTTATTTTCTGTAGCCAAAATATTCCAAAGAGTGGTGAAATATTTTTCCTCAGAAAGGTGCCCTAGGGTCCAAAGAATAATTGGGATTTTTCTCAGGATTTTTGGGGCAAGAAAAATTAGGGTTGCTTTGGAGCTCAAAGGGTTAGCTAGGGTTTTGGAGGTCAAAATGAATATTTTTCATTTAAGAAAAATATTCCAAACAATATTTTTGGGTTGGACCAGGGTGAAATGATGGTTGTGAGGAGGAGAGGGAACACTTGGGTGGAAATCAAGGGGTACCCAAGTGGTTAAGTCCAAATGAAATGATTCAAAACTCCAAATTCAAAACCAACTCAACTAAAAATCAAGCAAAGAAGAGAGGGCAAAAACCAGGCTGTCACACCAAATGTTTGCTTCCAACTAGAAACATGAAATAAAAATACGCTGTGGGTATGAAGAGGATAACTTTGCATGATATCGGAGAGCTAAAATATAAAAGTAGGTGCTGTTATCATAAAGTTAGAATATATTACTAAATATTATAAATAGCGAGTGTGGAATAATGATGGGTCGGTGTGCGGAATTATCCTAGGCAATTGTTAACAAGACCGGTAGTCATCATTGCAATTTCATATGAGGGAGAGGCATAAGCTAACATACTTTCTCTTCTTGGATCATATATGCACTTAAGATTGGAACTCTAGCAAGCATCCGCAACTACTAAAGATCATTAAGGTAAAACCCAACCATAGCATTAACATATCAAGTCCCGTTTATCCCATACGCAACAACCCCCTTACTCGGATTTATGCTTCTATCACTCAAGCAACCCAATATAAGCGAATCATGAACGTATTGCAACACCCTACAGCGGGAATCCCTCACGCTTGCGCGACACGGAGGGCACAATAGGACAACACCAAAATAAAACATACAACTCATACCAATCTAGATCATCAATCAACCCAAAGACAAAGGATATCTACTCAAAACATCATAGGATGGCAACACATCATTGGATCATAATATGTGGCATAAAGAACCATGTTCAAGTAGGGATTACAGCGGGGTGCGGGAGAGTGTACCACGTAAAAGAGATGGGGATGGTGATGTTGATGAAGACGATCACCGCGGCGATGATTCCTCTATCGATGGCACTCCAGTGCCACCGAGAGAGAGGAGGAGAGGTTATCCCCCTTGTTATTCCTCCTCCATGCCCCCCCCCCCTAGATGGGGAGAGGTCCTCCCTCTGGATCTTGGCCTTCATGGCGATGATGGCCCTCCAGGATCCTTCCCCATGGCCTCCGGTGATGATGGCCCCTCCGGCAGGGAGCCAGAGACGGCCTAGATTGATTTCTCGTGGCTACAAAGGCTTGCGGCGGCGGAACTTCTGATCTAGGTTATTTTCTGGAGGTTTGGGCATTTATAGGAGAGGATGGCGTCGAGAACAAGTCAAGGGGGCCCACGAGGAGTCCACGAGGCAGGGGGCGCGCCCTAGGGGGGTGGGCGCGCCCTCCACCCTCATGGGGCCCACAGGACTCCCCTCTAGTAACTCTTTGTTCCATTAATTTTTATATTTTCCAGAAAAATTCTCTATTTATTTTCAGCGCATTCCGAGAACTTTTATTTCTGCACAAAAACAACACCACGGTAGTTCTGCTGAAAACAACGTCAGTTCGGGTTAGTTCTAATCAAATCATATAAAACTATTGTAAACATGGCATGAATACTTCATAAATTATAGATACATTTGAGACGTATCAGGCTCCGTTCAACACCAATGCATCCCGGCATGCTGCCTGCTGCACATATCCTACACGGTGGACGCCTGGCTGACGTCTCGTCAATTCAAAAAACTCTAGTATCTTGAATTCTACCATTACTATGCAAATAGCTTTCCACCAAGTGTTCTAGCTGTGCCCTCATCACCAATGCCCATCTCATGGTTTTCCTCCTCTCTCTCCACACTGCCACCCTGGCCCGATGTAATCTACCAGACAATCTGGTACAAATGCTTCGACTCTCACTATTAAAAAAACTCGCGCTTGTGGTGGTTGATCTCTCGGAGGCCTCACTGCACAAAATCATGCACTCCTGTTGCCCTGCCCTGGAGCGCTTGTTGCTTGTTTTTGGAAAATAAATCTGTATCTGTTGTCTCCAAATAAAGTTGCCTTACCTTGTAAGCATCGGAATTTGCTTTAAAGGAGAGGAGCTCATCATCAAAGAAACCCCTTCACTCCAAAGGTTGCTCCTTGATTATCGTTATGCACCTTCGCAAATAACTGTGGTCTCTATGCCTAAACTAGAGACCTTGGGTGTAATTCCTGATCTGTTTGAAGGTAACAACATGGTGGTTGGCTCCACACTTATTCAGGTACCTTATATTATGATCAACACTTTTGTAATCATAAGCTGCATTATTCATTTGTGTGTGTAAGTTTTATATCATCAACACTTTTGTAATCATAAGCTGCATTTTTCATTTGGGCGCATAAGTTTTATATAATCTTGGAGTACGCTTTTGGTACTAATGTTATGTTCTATGCTCAATGAAGAGTTTGTCCATGGGTACCCTATCAATGATGCTGGATTCTATCAAGACCTTACATATAAGTATGTGGTGTTTTGATCCGAACATGATTATCGCCTTGCTGCGATGCTTTCCATGTCTGGAGAATTTTTATATAGAGGTGATGATATCAAGCACATTGATATACTTTACTAGAACTAACCGTTCAGTTGTATTTTTTTAGACATTAACTGTTTTCAGTCTTCATGTCTATTTAGGCTAAAGGACATGGACAAAAAGGTATAACCAATCGATGGCATAATAAGCACTGGGATTTTCTCAGTTCTCATGACATTCGTTTAAGGACAATAATGGTGGAAGGATATGCATCCAACCATGCAAACACTAGCTTTGTCACATTCTTCCTGTTGAATGTGATAGTACTATTGTCCATGAGGATTAAGTTTTTTTTACAAAAACTTTCTCACGGATGGACACATTGAACAATATAAAAAGAAGTTTTAGGTGGACAAAAGGGCTTCTGAACGTGCTCGGCTTCTATTTACAACAACTTCATGTACCAGTAGATTTTTTTGGCCCAGGATATGTACTAAAATACGAGGCCATGAGCTCCATAGTGTGGAGAAAATGCGCGACCTCTGTAGACTGTACAATATATTCGAAAGCCGCATCCTCGGTCATGGACATAGTTCATACTAGGTGACACTATTCGATCAACACTTACAATGACGGGAATGACTTATATTTATATTTGAGTGATTAACAGTTTGGCAGGATGCCGGTGATAGTCTTGGGATGATCTTGAGGATGATCATTGGATGATTACGAGATCACACGGTGATCATGAGGATATATTGATTGGCTGGATAGTCAACAGTGAGATGGTCCATGTGACCTTAAACGGGGACTTACCATTACTTCTAGTTTACCATGTCATGATGATTATTTACTTCCACCTCCATATTAGTTGTTCATAACTTAACGCTATAATGCTACATTATTGTCCTGCCGTGATGCTTTTGGTTGTTGTGAGCTTGCGAGTACATTCAAAGTACTCACCTGGTGTGTCATGCCAGATTGTAGGTGAGACCGTGATTGATTGCTTGTCGAGGATACCAAGTCTACAAGCTAGGTTGTGTCCCAGCCAGTGTCCCTTTGTTGTGGAGTCGATCACCATTGTCGTTGTTCTGCTTCAAGAAGTTATTCTACTACTACGAGTTGTTCCGCTGCTAGCATAGGACTACCTTAGCAGGCGTAGTGTCACCGTGCCCCTGTAACCTTGTAATCAGAACCCTTGTACCCATATTATTATAATAAAGAGCTATTCTGTTATATGCCAAGAAGTGTCCTATTCCAAAAGACTTGATCTCTGAGCTGGAATACGGGGTGTTCCAGTTTCTCTGAGCCGGGGTGCCACAAAAGGTATCCCCTTCAAAGCCAATATTCATGAGCTCGTGGAAATTTAGAGTATTCCTGAATTGGTCCATGCATTGGTGGGGTGAGCCACCTCGCCTACTTTCTGCTCGCTGGTTAGGATCTCATTAAAGTCTAGGTGCAACCATGGTCTGCCATCTTGGTGTTATTGTTTAGCTTACGAACCATTCTTCATGTTCCCTTCTTTCTCTCTAATTCTTACTCTCCATAGACTTCCATCACAATCCAAACTCCACCATCCTACTCTATGTCATCCACATCAACATGACTCCTCCCAAATGAATGCAATAACATATCAATGCCACATCGCCAAAACATTAGCACACCCTCGTGGCGCCCCTTCGGGTTCCACACACTCATGTTAGTGAGCCTGTACCTCCACCTAGACCTGTCCAACCACTTCCCAAACAATTTAGTCTCTGACAAGAACATAAACATTGGGATACTCCTACCTTTCAAGATCTAGAAGGCTGCGAATAGTTGGGATGTTCCTGAGTCCCTAACACTTTCAAGCTATTACTCATTCCTGCCCTGCATAGCATTTCTACAACCTCACTTTTATTTGTGTTGTTGTCGACGTCCTATTCGTTCGCTACTATATCCTTGACCCTACCCTTCTTCATGTCATTTTGATCATCATTCTCCATCTCATTCCATTTCCTCTTACTACCTGCAATATTTGACATGTCCTGTTTTCGGCCTTCTCCTCTCTATTAACTCTCTTGAATTTCTTTTCTTTGTTCTGCCCATCACCCTTCTTGCTTCAATTCGGATCATTCACTCTAGGTTTTTCATTTGTTGTACTACAATCACTACCACCTTGTCAGCCCCTATCTATTTATTCTGCATATCATTTGCACCCTTGTCCAAAACTGCTAAGCCCATCGTGTTCTAATTCTTTTGATCCTCTCACTTCCGAGTCACTATACACTTAGTCCTCTCCCGCTAGAACATTAAGTATTTTGTTGTCCCATTCTTCTCACTTTTCCGCTCCCTTCGTTTGGTTTCATTTGGATAGTAATCTTCTTATCTCCCCCACTGCTGCTGCTACAACTGTTCATAGTATTAGTACCATCTTTATACCATGACGACACATCACATTGCCAGATCTCCCTCCTCTGCTATCCATATTGCTGCCCTACGAACACTACGACCATAGGCTCCTCCCCACCCCTACCAACACCGAAGCTACCCCTATTGTTGCTACCCCGACCATCACTCATCAACTTCTCGATCTTCATCACTCCCCCCTCAGCCTAATACATGGCCCATACTGAGGTGCTTCTCCCTTCTTTGGTTTCATGATGTAATCTTTCTCCCCATGACCAATAACTCCACAAGCCTAGCAGAAGTCCAGTAATGTTCCTACTCGAAATGACACCAGAAAAGTTTCTTCTTCTTGCTTTCATCCTCTACAGCTGCCTGCTTGCTCATGTCCTTGTTCTTCTCCCTAGCCAACATGAATCTCCTCACCAACGATCCATTACTATCTAATTTCACCTTCATCCTCATATACTTTATCTATCAATGTACCATATGGTCAAACATCCGCACCCACCAACTCATCGAAATTTTGCGCAATGAGCTCACCCGTGGGCATGTTCATGGATCCGAGAGGCAGACCGAAGACCCTAATCCACATCGTAATTATATTGAAGTCATACTCCTCAACTGTCTTATCGGCGTCAAATTTCTCCATTACCAAAAGCTCCTTATCAAACCCCCATGGCCCTTCTTCCAGTGCGCTCCTTCACACCAACTCCTGCCGTAAAGTGTATAAAAAGATATTATCTACAAGCTTCTTTCATCTCTACCCCTTGATCGGGCACCATATAGTATATATTTGCCCTACCACCGAAGCATGCGTTGGCCGATCCGAGAAAAGTTTGCCCGCTGCCTGGGCGTTGGGATCCCCCACATCATCTCCTTCCCCGTGTATGTTGTCCCTACCTTCACTCCCCTCCTCTCCGTAGCTGATAACATGAGCCCCTTCATCATGCCTTTGACATCCTCGAAGCATCCCCTGCTCTGCCACCCCTCACAAAAACCCTAGGGAAGAGTCGGTGTTGTATGATCGTGTGCCCTAGCTAGTGTACACGAAAGACGTTTGTGGATTGGATTTGAACGGGTGAAAGAGAGGTACATGGCGTGATCAACAGGAACGCCCCACACCTTAGACATAGATCAAGGAGCAGGGTGCGCTGGCGCCAATAGAACCCTATGCCCGGCCGACAATTACGAAACAATCATCTTTCAGAACGGACCGTGCTATTAATTTTATGCAACCAATTAATGGCAAGGGCAAAATTACCTTTGAACATTCTGGCACATGGTGGCTAAACACATCAAAAGTTTTTTGCGTCAATATGTCCAACTTATTGAGATATACATTGAGTAAGGATTATATTAGATGCTATGCTCAAATATATAGTACAGATATACAGTAATTGCACGTCTCCGTTTTGAGTACTTTGTGCTTCTCTCAACTGGGATGCGCCTCTTCAAGTGCTTCATCGTCTAGCCGCTGATTATATCCTCGTAAATGTTCCTGACCTTAGCGAAGAACGCTTTCCTGCAAAATCCATTAAAATTGTTTGAATGCCTGGAGCCCTCCTTATCTAAGAATCTTATAGTAGCATTTTGCAGGTTCGGTACAAAGGCTGTGTTTCAATACCTGTCGGGCTTGAATAGCAGGTTCTTGTACGCAAACCACTGCATGCATTAGAAATTCAGAAGAACGGATCAAAAATGGGAAACTCTTAGAAAATTGGCAACGATGGAAGAATGGCAGACTTGTACAGCATGATCAAATTGACGACCACATTGACCAGTAAAATCAATCTTAGGCACGTTGCAGTTTGCGAATAGCAAACGTTATCACGGTATCGAGGTTCTGTTGAGCTGTGGATCTTTCTTACCCCGCTGTAGCCAATGCCAACGACCTCCATGAGACCTGGAACCACGGGGAGCCTGTCGATTGCCTGCAAGGTCAACACCAAAATCACCTTCAGCTACCCCATCAACTCAGTGATTTTTTAAACAACTTGTTCCACAAACAGTTGAGGTAAGCGTCTTCAGTACCGATACTACTCCGCCGGCGCTCCACATGCCGAGCGTGGCGGCGACGGCGAGCGTGGTCACCGCGTACTTGTCCTCCACCCTGTCCCACTGCGCGCCGCGACGAGGTGTCAGTCACTCGCGCTACAACCAATGAACTCCAATGTGCCACGTATGTACGTACCTCTTGTTTCAAGGAGTTGAAGAACTCGGTAAGCTCGGCGTTGTCAGCCAGCGGCGCGGCCGGCTCACCGGCGGCCATTGACACCACGTTCCTCGCGAGCCTTTTGCCTGGAAAACAACTCTTCTTAGATCCACGTCCCATGCCGCTGCACGCGCAAGTTCTCAAAGCCACACTCACAAAAGGACGCGACGCGGGGCTGGCCGTGGGACGCGAGGCCGGGCAGCGGCGGCAGCGCGGGGAGCCCGAGTCCGACGGAGCGCGCGGCCTTACCGAGGTCGCTCGCGATGGGCGAGGCGACGGCGCCCGTTGCTGGGGAGGCGACGGTCGGGGCCATGGATATCGATGTCTTCGGTCAGTGTACGCCTCACCACCACCACCACTTGCGCGTTAAGCGCGTTGGTCAGAGGCTAATAACGGCCGCGAGGTCGTTGGGACGGCGTCCTGCGGGAGGTTAGGAAGCGGCCGGGCTCAGGCGCGCAAAGATAAAGTGGGGATGCGTAGGATGGGCGCCACACGATTGCGCGCGGAAGAACGATAAGATGGGGTTTGGGTTGGGCTCTGTATGGCCTGGATGTTTCCGTCTGCGGTATCTGGAGTTTCTGGTCTTTATCGTCCGAAGACGCCCGATGGGGGGCTTAGGGAGGCCCCGACGACTGATTTTTTTTCTTTCTTAAGCTGGTTTGCCGGATGGTTTTCAGAAGGCATATTTATGAAACTAGCAAAAGAGTCCGTGCGTTGCAACGGGACAAAAAACACAACACACACTCTTAACCGAACAACCATCACTCAAGACCACAATAGGTCCATCTTCTTTATTTTAGCGACGCATCATATTTGTGTTGCCGCTTATCCTTCTTCTCACCCTCGCCGGCGGTGGCTTTTGTGTTCACACAAATCAAAACGTGTTAGAATGTGGTTAATCCTAAGACGTCTCTCTCCCTCTCTGCTCCCTCTCCATCTCTCTCGCTTTCTCTCACACTCGCGATGAGAAATTTGTTGTTTCCCCCTGCGACGTATTCAGAGGTATGCATGTGTAGTTCTCGATGTTTTCTTTTCCCTATATGATTATAGTGGGTGTTTATTTGCAATCCGGACCGCCGCCTATATGAAAGAAAAATGGATCGTGCGCTATAGTTATAAGTTTGCTTTCAAAATAATATTTAAAAAATATTTAACGGGTAAAATTAACATCATATACAGATTTCACATATTTTTCTAATCAAATTTCATATATAACATATTAAAATCGGAGTTACGGTTTAAAAGATACGTATAATTTAGAAAACCATTTGTTTGAATTAAATATCTTCCAAAATAATATCTATAAATACATAACAGGTTAAAATAATCTTATATTCATATTCTACATATTTTTCTAATCAAATTTCATATATAATATGTTTAAATCGGAGTTACGGTTTAAAAGATATGGATGGTTTAGAAAAGCATTTGTTTGACTTAAATATGATCCGCCGATGAAATACCTAAAAAGTCAGGTTTTTTTGTGAAAAACAGTAAAATAACGGTTCGGTGTGATTTAAATCTAAACTGTGGGTTGATTTCATGAAAACGCAAGGGTTTTTTTGTAAATTGGCGCGACGGACGGGCCGAAACCTTACGTGTTTTATTATTAGGTAGAGACTTTATCGTTTGATTGTCCTATAGAAGTTGAGAAGGTTTTATCCAAGTTTGCATCAAAGGGGTCAACCAAGTAATGTCCTATATATACTTAAGGCGTTGCTACGCGTCCGCCGGTAGATGTATTGAAATTATCCGCCACTGGACAGTCGTTGGATCCCTGAGCTGTTAGCCATCCGGTCTAGTATGCATGTCCCGCATGCCTTCCTCATTATTCTGGCAACATGCGCGCTGTTGTAGAAACAAGACAACAAACTTGCCCCTGGCCCCGACAGAGTTGTGCCCAACGCGGCTCCGCCGCCAATCCGCTCCAAAATCAGCCCGTCGCCGGCGTGCAGGAGCTAAATTGAACTCTCTGCAACACCATGGCGCGCCATATCGCGCATCGGATGCTTGGATCGGACCCAAATCGAGCTCACCGGGGGGCCCTGCTTGGAGAACAGGCGCGGCCTCTACTCCAGCATGACGGCGACGAGCTCCCACGCCGGGCACTCCTTTGACGATTTCTGCAACTGAAGCTATGTTTGTGAAACACGTGTCGTGTTGCAATGCTTGGCCTCGTATGCTCTAACATCGTGCACTCCTCCAACGCTTTCTGTAACCGGGGCTATGTTCCTGAAGCAAGACCCATGTTGCAGAAAAAAAAAGTCGCTGCCGAACCATTTTTTTTGAAACAAGCCCTTTGTTACAGAAACTTTCTTAAACTAGACCCCGTTGCTAAAAAAGGAAATTTCACCACCGAATCGTTTTTTCTTTATTTTCGAAAAAAGATCTCTGTTGCAGAAACCTTCTGAAACAATATGGTTTTTGCAAAAAAAATATGGCTGCGCAGGACTTGTGGCCAGCGTGAGCGCTCAATCAAGACTGATCTGACGGCTATGCAGGCGGCGGACGCAGCGCATGCATCCACAGGCTGAAGGATAGCGTTTTCCATATACTTATCACCTTAAGCACGTACAAAATGGCCAATGGAGTGTTGACATCATCTTTAGATCAAACTTTGTGCAAATTATTTTTCGGCATGCAAGCTTTGTCCAAAAATAAGAGGGCATGTGTTGACACTAGATTTTGGCCCGGTCAGAAACTTAATTAAGATTGCCTCAAATAGAAAACATCTCAACATGAAAAAGTTTTATATCGTCAAAATGAGAAACTTTGATGTGTGGGTCATCACCATCCGATCTCATATAAAGGGCCGAGACTGTGCTCAAAGTATTAAGATTTTGTATTCAGAGCATTATTCGGCCAATTATGCCTCCAAGACGGCCTCATATGAAAAAGTGTTCTACACAGATTGGTTTCGTCTCGTCGAAACGATCGAGTTTGATATAAAAAATGTCTTAATCTAAGGTCATATGCAAAAATTAGATCCATCGAAGTGCTACCCTACCATGGGGCAAAAAGAGCTGCACCCTATCAGACAACATATAGCTGATGTCTGATGGATAGCGCCACTGATTGACTATTTTGCACGAGCGATTCGGCCCTGAACATGGCCTTGAATCGAAAAAAGTTCAACATGAAAGTGGCCCGCCTCGTCGAAATGGTTAAATTTGCTTTTGGGCTCATCTTCATCGGAGGTCGTTTGTGGCCTGTGAGAGTCAAAAACCGAACTGATGTCACAAACTTACCTAAATCAGAGTTCGGTTAATTTTGGAAAGATTTGGAGTCATTTTCTTTTACGGGAATTCCATATATATGTAAGAGGTGGCGGCCAATTGAACAACACACAATCCAACAATTCATCTGCCACTTTTTTATCTTTTATCTTTTCTCCCTAACCCTACTTCTTCTTCTCGTTCTTTCTTCATTATTCGTTTGCATGACGGTGAACCTCAAGGCCTTAGGGGCCATCAGGTCGACTTAGGGTAGCTCATAGCCGCCGTTTGTCCTGACGGGGGTCCCTCCCGGACGTGTGAGGTTTCGAGTCTACAAAAGCGTCTGCCGGATTGCTTGCGTGTCGCGCTTCCGGATGGGAATCCTTCGACGTGAGCTGCGGTGTAGCATACCCTGATGTCGAGGGTACACGTTGACGTGTTCGTGTGTGAACACATCTTTTGGCGACTCTGCTTGGGAAGAAGTTTTGAAAAGTCTCTAGTCCGTTTTGCTGCGGAGAGATCGTCATCTAGGGTTTGCAATCTACAGAGGTAATATGAATACTCAACTCATCTATGTAGATGCAAATAATTCATATGGTGTTACTAGATCATTCAATGAATATACTCTATCGTCCATCCCTAGTCTTTTCAATCATGCAACTAATTACGTGCAAGAGCCGATTCAAAGTAATTTGCATGCTTTAAATTCTTTTGATACTTGTAACACCACATGTATTCCAAAATTATACAGGAGCACATGTGCCTTTACATGATATTGTAGCATATAAAACATCCTCTACAAAATTGCAAAATTTTGGCAAAACTAACGAATCATTGCCGAAAGAGTCTGAAAGTATTATGGAGTGATACATCTCCAATGTATCAATAATTTTTGATTGTTTCATGCTGTTATATTATCATTCTTGAATGTTTTACTTTCATTTTATAGAAACTTTATATCATTTTTTGGGACTAACCTATTGACATAGTGCCTAGTGTCAGTTGCTGTTTTTTGCTTGTTTTTTACTTCACGGAATGTCCATATCAAACGGAGTCCAAACGCAGCGAAACTTTTTGGAGATTTTTTCTACCCAGAAGACAACTTGGGAGCCAAGTGCACGAGGGAAGGCCCATGGGGCCCACCACCCACCTGGCACGCCCTGATGAGTGGTGGGGCCCACGGATGTCCTTTCCACCGCCGCTCGGCTCTATAAATACCCAAATATTCCAGAAACCCTAGGAGAGTCGAAGAAACACAATCCAGCTGACACAAGTTCCAAAACCATGAGGTCCAATCTAGAGCCCTTTTTCGGCACCTTGCCGGAGGGGAACACGATCACAGAGGGGTTCATCATCCTCATTTGTGCTCCTCCGATGATGTGTGAGTATTTTACCACAATCCTACGGGTCCGTAGGCAGTAGCTGGAGGGTTTCTTCTCTCTTTTTGATTCTTAATACAATGTTCTCCTTGATGTTCTTGGATATGTATTTGATGTAATGACTTTTTGCGATGTGTTTGTTGGGATCCGATGAGTTGCAAGTTTATGATCAGTTCTATCTATGAATATTATTTGAGTCTTCTTTGATCTCTTAGATGCATGATTACTATAGCCTCGTATTTCTTCTCCGAAACTTTGGTTCGGTTTGGCCAACTAGATTGATTTTTCTTGCAATGGGAAGAGGTTCTTTGTGATGGGTTCGATCTTGCGGTGTTCAATCTCAGTGACAGAAGGAGACATTGTAGGATCGAAAGTATGTCTAGAGGGGGGTAATTAGACTACTTGACCAAATAAAAATCTAGCTTTTTCCCAATTTTAAGCCTTGGCAGATTTTAGCAACTTAACACAAGTCAAGCAATCAACCTACACATGCAATTCTAAGAGTATAGCAGCGGAATGTAAATCATTGCATATGAAGGTAAAGGGGAGGAGTTTGGAGGGAGCAAATGCAACATGGACACGGAGATTTTTGGCATGGTTCCGATAGGTGGTGCTATCATACATCCACATTGATGGAGACTTCAACCCACGAAGGGTAACGGTTGTGCGAGTCCACTGAGGGCTCCACCCACGAAGGGTCCACGAAAAGCAACATTGTCTATCCCACCATGGACATCGCCCATGAAGGACTTGCCTCATTTGGGTAGATCTTCACGAAGTAGGCGATCTCCTTGCCCTTACAAACTCTTTGGTTCAACTCCACAATCTTGACACAGGCTTCCAAGTGACACCTAATCAATCTAGGATACACCACTCTCCAAAAGGTAATAGATGGTGTGTTGATGATGAACTCCTTGCTCTTGTGCTTCAAATGATAGTCTCCCCAACACTCAACTCTCTCTCACAGATTTGGATATGGTGGAAAGATGATTTGAGTGGAAAGCAACTTGGGGAGGGCTAGAGATCAAGATTCTTGTGGTTGGATT
The DNA here is from genome assembly GCA_963921465.1 of Triticum timopheevii. Lineage (NCBI taxonomy): Eukaryota > Viridiplantae > Streptophyta > Magnoliopsida > Poales > Poaceae > Triticum > Triticum timopheevii. The sequence goes on along the minus strand of OY997262.1, from coordinate 250,282,496 downwards.
GGAATGTCTTGGTCTCAACACATGAGTAGGTGGTTCTCTCTCAAAAAATGAGTAGAGGAAGTGTAGGCACGTACTGTTGGCTCTCTCACAAATGGAGAAGGGGGTGGAGGGGTATATATAGCCTCCACACAAAATCTAACCGTTACACACAATTTACCAAACTCAGTGGGACCGAATAGTGAAACTCGGTGAAACCGACCTGGTTCAAAATATGAACGTTAGGCTTTTCGGTGGGACCGACAATACCAACTCGGTGAGACAGATGCGCTAGGGTTAGGGCAAAACCTCATCTCAGTGAGACCGATCACATAAACTCGATGAGACCGATTTCAGTAATAAGAAAACAGAGACTTGGTCAGGCGAACTCGATGGGACCGGATTTTGCTGAGACCGAAACGTTACGAAAAGGAAACAAACAGTTTGCATTGCTGAATCGGTGGGACCGATCGCTCATCTCGGTTAGACCAAAACGTTACGAAGGGAAACAGAGAGTTTGCAATCCCATCTCGGTGAGACCGAGATCCCTATAGGTGAGACTAAACTGATTAGGGTTTCTGGCTATGGCTATGTCAAGTGAACTCGGTGGCGCCAGATAGTTCAAATCGGTGAGGTTGAGTGTCTCTTTAGGTTTAGGAAAAATGTGGAAATGAGAAAGTGGTTGAGGGCTTTTGGAGCATATCACTAAGAATTTTGAGCAAGCAAGCCATTAAGCAACACCTCATCCCCTTTTAATAGTATTGGCTTTTCCTATGGACTCAATGTGATCTTGGATCACTAAAATGAAATTGTAGAGTCTTGACTTTTTGCCAATATGTGTCCTTAGCATTTTGAGAGGTCTACATCTCTAGTACATGCCATACCAATCATTGAACTTTCCAAAACATTAATCTTGAATGGATATTAGTTCAATGAGCTATATGTTGTTATGAATTACCAAAACCACCCGAGGATTAGTTGCACTTTCAGATATGACACGCATGTATCATTGCTATTGAGGATAAAAAGATGGGGTATATTCCTACATGAAAAGATCTTGTCTACATCATGTCATTGTTCTTATTGCATTACTCTATTTCTCCATGAAATTAATACACTAGATGCATGCTGGATAGTTGTCGATGTGTAGAGTAATAGGAGTAGATGCAGGCAAGAGTCGGTCTACTAATCTTGGACGTGATGACTATATACATGATCATTGCCTTGGATATCGTCATAATTATTTGCTCTTCTATCAATTGCCCAACAGTAAAAAAATTACCCACCGTATGCTATTTTCTTGAGAGAAGCCACTAGTGAAATCTATGGCCCCCGGGTCTATTTTCTATCATATTGTTTTCAGATCTATTATTCCAAAAACCCAAAAATACCTTGCTGCACTTTTTCTTTCTTTATTTTATTTTGTGTTTTCGCTAGATCTATTTATCCATTCTCATACAATTTAATCTATCTCAATACCGAGGAGGGATTCACAACCCCTCTTACGCATTGGGTTAAAAGTATTTGTTCTTTGTGTCCAGGTACCGTTTACATAGTGTTGCTTGGTTCTCCTACTGGATTGATAACCTTGGTTTCATAACCGAGGGAAATACTTACTGTTGTTGTGCTGCATCATCCTCTCCTCTTCGGGGAAATACCAACAAAGATACAAGCAAGCAGGAAGAATTTCGGGCGCCGTTGCGAGGGAGACATCATCAACATCTATCAATTTCCTAATCACAAATCTCATCTGCTTATAGTTTACTTTTTGAAATATGCCCTAGAGACAATAATAAAGTGGTTATTATTATATTTCCTTATTCATGATAAAGGTTTATTATTCATGCCAGAATTGTATTGACCAAAAAATTAAATACATGTGTGGATACATAAACAAATACCATGTTGATGACCCACAAGTACAGGGGATCAATCGTAGTCTTTTCGATAAGTAAGAGTGTCAAACCCAATGAGGGGCAAAAGGAAATGGCAAGTGGTTTTCAGCAAAATCTCTGCAAGCATTGAATTGTCGGTAACGAGTAGTTTGATAGCAAGGTAATTTGTAACGAGCAAGTAACAGTAATAATAAATAAAGTGAAGCAAGGTAGCCCAATCTTTTTTTGGCAAAGGACAGGCGAAAATAGTCTCTTATGATAAGCAAATCGTTCTTGAGGATACACGGGAATTTCATCTAGTCACTTTCATCATGTTGATTTGGTTCGTGTTTGCTACTTTAATGATTTGATATGTGGGTGGACTGGTGCTTAGGTGTTGTTCTTACTTGAACAAACCTCCTACTTATGATTAACCCCGTCACAAGCATTCGTAACTACGAGAAAAGTATTAAGATAAAATCTAGCCATAGCATTAAACTTTTGGATCCAAATTGTTCCCTTACGAAGTAGCGCATAAACTAGGGTTTATGCTTATGTCACACAACAACCCATCATCTAATAACTACTCCACAATGCATTCCCTTAGGCCCAAATATGGTGAAGTGCCATCTAGTCGACATTCACATGACACCACTAAGGGAATCACAACATACATATCAGAACATCAAAATATCGAACATATATCAAGGTCACATGATTACTTGCAACATGACTTCTCCCGTGACCTCAAGAACAAAAGTAACTACTAACAAATGATAATCATGCTCAAGATCAGAGGGGTACTAATAGCATAATGGATCTGAACGTATGATCTTCCACCAAATAAACCATATAGCAATCAACTTCAAGATGTAATCAACACTACTAGTCACCCACAGGTACCAATCTAAGGTTCTGGTACAAAGATTGAACACAAGAGATGAACGGGTTTGAGAGGAGATGGTGTTGTTGAAGATGTTGATCGAGATGGCCCTCCCAAAAGATGAGAGGGTTGTTGGTGATGACGATTACGATGATTTCCCCCTCCGTGAAGGAAGTTCCCCCCGGCGGAATCGCTCTGCCGGAGGGCAAAAGTGCTCCTTCCGAAGTTCCGCCTCGAGACGGCGGCGCTTCGTCCTGGAAGTCCTCTTATGATTTTTTTTCTAGGTTAAAATGACCTATATACTAGAAGATGGGCACCGGAGGTGGACCGAGGAGGGCACAACTCACTAGGGCACGCCTAGGGCCCAGGCGCGCCCTAGTGTCTTGTGCTCACCAGGGAGGCCCCCTCCGGTAGGTATTTGCTCTGGCATTTTTTTTATATATTACAAAAAATTCTCCATAAATTTTCAGCTCATTTGGAGGTGTCCAGAATAGGTAACTCTGACGTAGCTTTTTTGGGTCCAGAATTCCAGCTGTCGGCATTCTCCCTCTTTGTGTAAACCTGTCATATTATGAGAGAAAAGGAATTATAAATACTCCAAAAAACATTATTAAGTATAAAAACATTATAAATAACAGTAGGAAATCATAATGCAAAATTGACGTATCAACTCCCCCAAGCTTATACCTCACTTGTCCTCGAGCGAAGAACCAATATCGAAAAACATGTCCACATGCTTAGAGAGAGAGGTGTCGATAAAAATAAAATACGTACAGAGAAGCATCATGATTATTATTATAACAGTAAACAACTTTAACATAAAGCTTTATCACACAATTTTTATCATATAACTTCTCATGAACAAGTAACAATTCATCACAACGTTGAAGTAGAAGCATAAACTCTATTGAAAACCAACAAACTATGTTCTCAATCAACTGTGCAACTACAATTCATCATATTTTCAGGAAGGGTGATGTCAACAATATACAACTGGGTGAAGTCTCTCCTCTAGTGGTGTTATGTGAATGTCTTGCTATTAGTAGTCATGCGAATTTGGTATTCGTTCGATATTTTGATGAGATGTATGTTGTCTCTCCTCTAGTGGTGTTATGTGAATGTCGACTACAAGACTCTTCACCATTATTTGGGCCTAGACGAAGGCATCGGGAAGTAATAAGTAGATGATGGGTTGCTAGAGTGACAGAAGCTTAGACCCTAGTTTATGCGTTGCTGCGTAAGGGGCTGATTTGGATCCATATGTTTCATGCTATGGTTAGGTTTACCTTAATACTTCTTTTGTAGTTGCGGATGCTTGCAATAGAGGTTAATCATAAGTGGGATGCTTGCCCAAAAAAGGGTAGTACCCAAGCACCGGTCCACCCACATATTAAATTATCAAAGTAACGAACGCGAATCATATGAGCGTGATGAAAACTAGCTTGATGATAATTCCCATGTGTCCTCGGGAGTGCTTTTCTCATTATAAGAACTTGTCCAGGCTTGTCCTTTTCTAAAAAAAGGATTGGACCACCTTGCTGCACTTTATTTACTTTCATTGCTTGTTACCCGTTACAAATTATCTTATCACAAAACTATCCGTTACCTACAATTTCAGTGCTTGTAGAGAATACCTTACTGAAAACCGCTTGTCATTTCCTTCTGCTCCTCGTCGGGTTCAACACTCTTACTTATCGAAAGGACTACGATAGATCCCCTACACTTGTGGGTCATCAAGACTCTTTTCTGGCGCCGTTTCTGGGGAGTGAAGCGCCTTTGGTGAGTGGAACTTGGTAAGGAAACATTTATATAGTGTGCTGAAATTTGCTGTCACTTGTTACTATGTAAACTAATCCTTTGAGGGGCTAGTTCGAGGCATCTTCGCCCCAACCAGTAGAGCAAAGAGTTGCTCCTCAACCTACTGAACCTACTTAAAATGTTTACTTCGAGATTCCTTTGGGTATGATAGAGAAACTGCTAGCTAATCCCTTCGCAGGAGATGGAACATTGCATCCCGATTTACACCTTATCTATGTGGATGAAGTTTGTGGATTATTTAAGCTTGCAGGTATGCACGAAGATGTTTTTAAGAAGAAGGTCTTCCCTTTATATTTGAAGGGATATGCATTGACATGGTATAGGCTATGTGATGATACGGGATCTTGGGACTATAAACGATTGAAACTGGAATTTCACCAGAAGTTTTATCCTATGCATGTTCATCGTGATCATAACTATATATATATAATTTTTGGCCTCGCAAAGGAGAAAGCATTGCTCAAGCTTGGGGTAGGCTTAAGTCAATGTTATATTCATGCCCCAATCATGAGCTGTCAAGAGAAATGATTATTCAAAATTTTTATGCTCGGCTTTCTCTCAATGATCGCACCATGCTCGATACTTCTTGTGCAGGTTCTTATATGCTGAAGACTATTGAATTCAAGTGGGACTTATTGGAAAGAATTAAACGCAACTCTGAAGATTGGGGTTCCGACGATGGTAAGGAGTCAGGTATGACACCTAAGTTTGATTGTGTTAAGTCTTTTATGGATACCGATGCTTTTCGTGGATTTAGCACTAAACATGGACTTGACTCTGAGATAGTAGCTTCTTTCTATGAATCTTTTGCTACTCATGTTGATCTCCCTAAGGAGAAGTGGTTTAAATATAATCCTCCCACTTAAGTAAAAGTAGTTGCACCTGTTACAGTTGAAGAAAAGACTATCACTTATAATGATCCTATTGTTCCTACTACTTATGTTGAGAAACCACCTTTCCCTGTTAGGATAAAGGATCACGCTAAAGCTTCAACTATGGTTCATAAGAGTAATACTAGAACATATACACCTCCTAAGAAAATTAAAGTTGAACCTAGTATTTCTATGGTTAAAGATCTCTTGGCTGATAATATTGATGGGCATGTTATTTATTTCTGTGATGAAGCTGCTAATATTGCTAGAACCGATGCTAAGATACATAGCCCTGTTGTGGGCATGCCTGTTATTTCTGTTAAAATAGGAGATCATTGTTATCATGGCTTATGTGATATGGGTGCTAGTGCTAGTGCAATACCTTTTTCCTTATATGAAGAAATTATGCATGATATTGCACCTGCTGAGTTAGAAGATATTGATGTTACAATTAAGCTTGCCAATAGAGGTACTATTTGACCATTTGGGATTGTTAGAGATGTTGAAGTCTTGTGTGGGAAAGTTAAATATCCTGCTGATTTTCTTGTTCTTGGTTCCCCACAAGATAGCTTTTGTCCCATTATATTTGGTAGACCCTTCTTGAATACTATCAATGCTAAGATTGATTGTGAAAAGGATGTTGTTACAATTGGCTTAGGGGATATGAAACATGAGTTTAATTTTGCTAAATTTCGTAGACAACCCCATGATAAAGAATTGCCTAGTAAGGATGAAATAATTGGTCTTGCTTCTATTGTCGTGCCTCCTACTGATCCATTAGAACAATATTTTCTAGACCATGAAAATGATATGTTTATGAATGAAAGAAGGGAGATAGAAGAAGCATTCTTTAAACAGGGTCCTATTCTGAAACACAACTTGCTTGTTGAAATCCTAGGGGATCCACCTCCACCCAAGGGTGATACCGTGTTTGAGCTTAAACCTTTACCTGATACTCTTAAATATGCTTATCTTGATGAAAAGAACATATATCCTGTTATTATTAGTGCTAACCTTTCAAAGCACGAAGAGGAAAGATTATTGAAAACTCTGAAGAAGCACCATGCTGTTATTGGATATACTCTTGATGATCTTAAGTGCATTAGTCCCACTCTATGCCAACACAAAATAAAATTGGACGAAGATGCCAAACCAGTTAGAGATCATCAACGACGGTTAAATCCTAAGATGAAAGAATTGGTAAGAAAGGAAATACTAAAGCTCCTTGAGGCAGGTTTAATTTATCCCGTTGCTGATAGTGAGTGGGTAAGTCCTGTCCACTGTGTCCCTAAGAAGGGAGGTATTACCATCGTTCCTAATGATAAAGATGAATTGATCCCGCAAAGAATTATTATAGGTTATAGGATGGTAATTGATTTCCGCAAATTAAATAAAGCTACTAAGAAAGATCATTACCCTTTACCTTTTATTGATCAAATTCTAGAAAGACTATCCAAACATACACACTTTTGCTTTCTAGATGGTTACTCTGGTTTCTCTCAAATACCTGTGTCAGCAGACGATCAAGCAAAGACTACTTTTACTTGCCCTTTCGGTACTTTTGCTTATAGACGTATGCCTTTTGGTTTATGTAATGCACCTGCTACCTTTCAAAGATGCATGATGGCTATATTCTCTGACTTTTGTGAAAAGATTTGTGAGGTATTCATGGATGATTTCTCCATTTATGGATCCTCTTTTGATGATTGCTGGAGCAACCTTGATCGAGTTTTGCAGAGATGTGAAGACACTAGTCTCGTCTTGAATTGGGAGAAGTGCCACTTTATGGTTAATGAAGGCATTATCTTGGGGCATAAAATTTCTGAAAGAGGTATTGAAGTTGATAAAGCTAAAGTTGATGCTATTGAAAAGATGCCGTGTCCCAAGGACATTAAAGGTATATGAAGTTTCCTTGGTCATGCTGGTTTTTATAGGAGGTTCATTAAGGACTTTTCTAAAATCTCTAGGCCTCTGACTAATTTATTGCAAAAAGATATTCCTTGTCTTCGATGATGATTGTGTAGAAGCATTTGAAATACTTAGGAAAACTATGATTTCTGCACCTATTGTTCAGCCACCTGATTGGAATTTACCCTTTGAAATTATGTGTGATGCTAGCGATTATGCTGTAGGTGCTGTTCTAGGACAAAGAGTTGATAAGAAGTTGAATGTTATTCAATATGCTAGTAAAACTCTAGACACTGCCTAGAGAAATTATGCTACTACTAAAAAGGAATTCTTAGCAGTTGTATTTGCATGTGATAACTTCAGACCTTATATTGTTGATTCTAAAATAACTATTCACACTGATCATGTTGCTATTAAATATCTTATGGAAAAGAAGGATGCTAAACCTAGACTTATTAGATGGGTTCTCTTGCTCCAAGAATTTGATTTGCATATTATTGATAGAATTGGAGTTGAGAACCCTGTTGCAGACAACTTGTCTAGGTTAGAGAATGTTCTTGATGACCCACTACCTATTGATGATAGCTTTCTTGATGAACAATTAGCAGTCATAAATGCTTCTCGTACTGCTCCATCGTATGCTGATTATGCTAATTACATTGTTGCTAAATTTATACCACCTAGTTATACATACCAGAAAAAGAAAAATTTCTTTTATGATTTAAGACATTACTTCTGGGATGACCCACACCTTTATAAACAAGGAGTAGATGGGGTTATTAGACGTTGTATACCTGAGCATGAACAGGAACAGGTCCTACGCAAGTGTCACTCCGAGGCATATGGAGGACACCACGCTGGAGATAGAACTGCACATAAGGTGTTGCAATCCGGTTTTTATTGGCCTACTCTCTTCAAATATGCCTGTAAGTTTGTCTTGTCTTGTGATGAATGTCAAGGAATTGGTAATATTAGTAGACGTCAAGAAATGCCTATGAATTATTCTCTTGTTACTGAACCATTTGATGTTTTGGGCTTCGATTATATGGGACCTTTTCCTGCTTCTAATGGATATACACATATTTTAGTTGCTGTTGATTACGTTACTAAGTGGGTAGAAGCTATTCCAACTAGTATTGCTGATCATAACACCTCTATTAAGATGCTTAAAGAAGTTATTTTTCCAAGGTTTGGAGTCCCTAGTTATCTCATGACTGATGGTGGTTCACATTTTATTCATGGTGCTTTTCGTAAAATGCTTGCTAAGTATGACGTTAATCATAGAATTGCATCTCCTTATCACCCACAGTCTAGTGGTAAAGTAGAATTGAGTAATAGAGAGCTCAAATTAATTTTGCAAAAGACTGTTAATAGATCTAGAAAGAATTGGTCCAAGAAACTTGATGATGCATTATGGGCTTATAGAACTGCATATAAGAATCCTATGGGTATGTCTCCATATAAGATGGTTTATGGAAAAGCATGTCACTTACCTCTCAAACTTGAACATAAGGCATATTGGGCCATTAAAGAGCTAAATTATGATTTCAAACTTGCCAGTGAGAAGAGGTTATTTGACATTAGCTCACTTGATGAATGGAGAACCCAGGCCTATAAGAATGCCAAGTTGTTTAAAGAGAAAGTTAAAAGATGGCATGACAAAAGGATACAAAAGCGTGAGTTTAATGTAGGTGATTATGTGTTGCTATTCAACTCTCGTTTAAGATTTTTTGCAGGAAAACTTCCCTCTAAATGGGAAGGTCCTTACGTTATCGAGGAGGTCTATCGTTCCGGTGCCATAAAAATCAACAACTTCGAAGGCACAAATCCAAAGGTGGTTAACGGTCAAAGAATCAAACATTATACCTCAGGTAATCCTATAAATGTTGAAACTAATATTGTTGAAACCGTAACCCCTGAGGAATACATAAGGGACACCTTCCAGAATGTTTCAGACTCCGAAAAGGAATAGGTATGTGGTACGATAAGTAAACCGACTCCAAAACAGTTCTAATAGCAATTTTTCTCTGTTTTGGAATATTTAAGAAAATAGGAAAATAAGAAGTAGTTCGGGAAGGACACGAGGCGTCCACGAGGGTGGAGGGCACGCCCTACCTTACTGGGCGCACCCCCTGCCTCGTGGGCACCTCGTGTGCTCTCCGGACTCCGTTTTCTTGCACGATACTTCTTTTGGTCGGTAAAAATTCATTATATAATCTCCCGAAGGCTTTGACCACCGTATCACGCAAAAATCCTTTGTTTTTGTCTTGAGCTATTTCTGCCACAGATTAGAGCAATATGTCATCCCAGGATTCGGAGGGAGAAAGCTATGTGGCTGATTATCTTGCAGACCCTAAGGTCTATGGAGACATGGAGCACTCTGGCTGGACCACTGAGGAAGAAGAAGACTATGAGCCTAAGGGAAAGGAGGAGACGAGCTTAGATGAAGACGAAGTCCCATTACCTCAACCTGGGGACATGCTTGTGGAGTTTAAAAAGTCAAGCCTTCCTGATAGAGCAAAGAAACCAAAGATCGAGTTTATTCCTTTTCGTCTCTTGTAGGAAAACAAATAGGAACTATGCAAAAGGATATTAAGCCTTGAGCAGGAGGTTGATGATCTAAGGGAGCAAAATTCCATCCTCAAGCGCAAATTGAGGAGGAAGCCTACATCACCAACAACTCCTTCTTCACCACCTCCGAGGAGATAATCACATGGGTATGGGCACTCCCCTTGGCAACTGCCAAGCTTGGGGGAGGTGCCCCGGTATCGTATCACCATCACACTCCTATCTTTACCATTTTACGTAGTTTGATCCTTTTGGTAATATCTTGATCTAGTAGAATAAAGTTTTGGTCTGAATTAGTTTTGAGTTTTGCTTTGTGATCCCTCTATGTAATAGAGTCCGTGAGCTATATAATAAAGAGTAGTGTTGAGTCAAGGGCTTTGCTATCTTGCTATGATCTCGAGAAAATAGAAATAATAAAAAGAATGAAAGAGTTCATATTGATCTTATGGATAGTAATGACTTTACATATAGAAAGTATGAGGCTCAAAAGTTGTTGAGAGTTGACAAACATAGTTTTGGTCATCGTTGCAATTAATAGGAAGTAATAAAGAAAGAGAGGTTTTCACATATAAATATACTATCTTGGACATCTTTTATGATTGTGAGCACTCATTAAAGTATGACATGCTAAAGAGTTGATGTTGGACAAGGAAGACAACGTAATGGGTTATGTTTTCTCACATCTCAGTTAAAGTATATTGTCATGGATCATTCAAACATGTTGAGCTTGCCTTTCCCCCTCATGCTAGCCAAATTCCTTGCACCAAGTAGAGATACTACTTGTGCTTCCAAATACCCTTAAACTCAGTTTTGCCATGAGAGTCCACCATACCTACCTATGGATTGAGTAAGATCCTTCAAGTAAGTTGTCATGTTGCATGCAATAAAACTTGCTCTCTAAATATGTATGAGTTATTAGTGCAGAGAAAATAAGCTTTATACAATCGTGTGATATGGAAGTAATAAAAGCGACAGACTACATAATAAAGGTCCATATCACAAATGGCAATATAAAGTGACGTTCTTTTGCATTAAGATTTCGTGCATCCAACCAAAAAGCACATGACAACCTCTACTTCCCTCTACGAAGGGCCTATCTTTTACTTTATGTCTTTTACATTATGCAAGAGTCAAGGTGATCTTCACCTTGCCCTTTTTCATTTTATCCTTTGGCAAGCACCTCGTGTTGGAAAGATCCTGATATATATCCAATTGGATGTAAGTTAGCATGAACTATTATTGTTGACATTACCCTTGAGGTAAAAAGTTGGGAGGCAACACAATAAGCCCCTATCTTTCTCTGTGTCCAGTTAAAACTCCAAAACCATAAGTATTGCGTGAGTGTTAGCAATTGTGGAAGACTAAATGATGGTTGAGTATGTGGACTTGCTGAAAAGCTCTTATATTGACTCTTTACTATGTTATGATAAATTGCAATTACTTCAATGACAGAGATTATAGTTTGTTAGTTCTCATGAAGTTTTCGATTCATACTTGCCATTGTGAATAGATTGTTACTTGAGCATAAGAAACCATATGACAAATTATATGTATGTTGTTGTTATAAGAATGATCATGATGCCCTCATGTTAGTATTTTATTTTTATCGACACCTCTATCTCTAAACATGTGGACATATTTTCTGATATCGGCTTCCGCTTGAGGACAAGCGAGGTCTAAGCTTGGGGAAGTTGATACGTCCATTTTGCATCATGCTTTTATATCGATATTTATTGCATTATGGGTTGTTATTACACGTTATGTCACAATACTTATGGCTATTCTCTCTTATTTTACAAGGTTTAACATGAAGAGGGAGAATGCCGGTAGCTGGGATTCTGGGCTGGAAAAGGAGAAAATATTGGAGACCTATTCTGCACAGCTCCAAAAGTCCTGAAACTCCACGAAAATCATTTTTGGAATTAATGATAATTATTGAGCGGAAGAAGTACCAGAGGGGGCCCACACCCTGGCCACGAGGGTGGGGGGCGCGCCCACCCTTACAGGGCGCGCCCCTTGCCTCGTGGGCCCCCTGGTGGCCCTTAAGTGCCCATCTTCTGCTATATAAAGTCTTTTACCCTGGAAAAAAAATAATAAGCAAGCTTACGGGACGAAACTCCGCCGCCACGAGGCGGAACCTTGGCGGAACCAATCTAGGGCTCCGGCGGAGCTGTTCTGCTGGGGAAGCTTCCCTCCGGGAGGGGGAAATCATCACCATCGTCATCACCAACGATCCTCTCATTGGGAGGGGGTCAATCTCCATCAACATCTTCGCCAGCACCATCTCCTCTGAAACCCTAGTTCATCTCTTGTATCCAATCTTTGTGTCCAAACCTCAGATTGGTACCTAGTAGTGTTGATTACTCCTTGTAGTTGATGCTAGTTGGTTTATTTGGTGGAAGATAATATGTTTAGATCCTTAATGCATATTAATACCCCTCTGATTATGAACATGAATATGCTTTGTGAGTAGTTACGTTTGTTCCCAAGGACATAGGTGAAGTCTTGCTATTAGTAGTCATGTGAATTTGGTATTTGTTCGATATGTTGATGAGATGTATGTTGTCTCTCCTCTAGTGGTGTTATGTGAACGTCGACTACATGACACTTCACCATTATTTGGGCCTAGAGGAAGGTGTTGGGAAGTAATAAGTAGATGATGGGTTGCTAGAGTGATGGAAGCTTAAACCCTAGTTTATGTGTTGCTTCGTAAGGGGCTGATTTGGATCCATATGTTTCATGCTATGGTTAGGTTTACCTTAATACTTCTTTTGTAGTTGCGGATGCTTGAAATAGAGGTTAATCATAAGTGGGATGCTTGCCCAAGAAAGGGCAGTACCCAGGCACCGGTCCACCCAAATATCAAATTATCAAAGTAACGAACGCGAATCATATGAGCGTGATGAAAACTAGCTCGACGATAATTCCCATGTGTCGTCGGGAGCGCTTTTCTCATTATAAGAACTTGTCTAGGCTTGTCCTTTGCTACAAAAAGGATTGGGCCACCTTGCTGCACTTTATTTACTTTCATTGTTTTTTACCCGTTACAAATTATCTTATCACAAACCTATCTGTTACCTACAATTTGAGTGCTTGCAGAGAATACCTTACTGAAAACCGCTTATCATTTCCTTCTACTCCTTGTTGGGTTCGACACTCTTACTTATCTAAAGGACTATGTTAGATCCCCTACACTTGTGGGTCATCAGCAGGTAGCCCAATCCTTTTGTGGCAAATGACAAGCCAAAAAGGTCTTTTATGATAACTGAAGTGTTCTTGAGGATACACGGGAATTTCATCTAGTCACTTTCATCATGTTGGTTTGCTTCGTGTTCGCTACTTTGATAATTTGATATGTGGGTGGACCGGTGCTTAGGTGTTGTTCTTAATTGATAATATGATACGTTCACTACTTACGATTAACCCCCTCGCAAGCATCCGTAGCTACGAGAAAAGTATTAAGATAAAATCTAGCCATAGCATTCTCTTATGAAGTAGCGCATAAACTAGGGTCTATGCTTTTGTCCCTCTAGCAACCCATCATCTAATGACTACTCCACAATGCATTCCCTTAGGCCCAAATATGGTGAAGTACCATGTATTCGATGTTCACATTACACCACTAAGGGAATCACAACATATATATCATCAAAATATTGAACACATATCAAGTTCACATGATTACTTGCAACATGGCTTCTCCCGCGACCTCAAGAACAAAAGTAACTACTCACAAATGATAATCATGCTCAAGATCAGAGGGGTATTGAATAGCATAAGAAAACTTTGTTTTTGCCACTCTAGTTTTTGCCAACTTTGCTTATGCCACTCTAGAATTTGACATCTCACTTTTGCCACTCTTAGGTTTTGACAATACATCACAAATGCCATTTTGTGGCAAAAACGATAATTTTTCATTTCACTTTTGCCATTCTTAGCTTTTGATATGTATCACAATTGCCACTCTAAAACTTTTGCTTTTGCCACGGAATGGCAAAAGTGATATATTGTCAAAAGCTAAGAGTGGCAAAAGTGAAATGTCAAATTCTAGAGTGGCATACGCAAAGTTGGCAAAAACTAGAGTGGCAAAAACAAAGTTTTCCCATAGCATAATGGATCTGAACATATAATCTTCCACCAAATAAACCATATAGCAATCTTCTTCAAAATGTAATCAACACTACTAGTCACCCACATGCACCAATCTAAGGTTCCGGTACAAAGCTTCGGAGTGACATTTCCTTAGGATTTGTTCCTGTTCATGCTCAGGTACACAACGTCTAATAAAACCATCTACTTCTTGTTTATAAAGATGTGGGTCATCCCAAAAGTAATGTCTTAAATCATAGATTTTTTTTTCTTTTATTGGTATGTGAAACTAGGTGGTATGTATTTAGCGACAATGTAATTAGAATAGTCAGCATACCAAGGAGTATTATGAGAAACACTTATTGCAGCTAGTTGTTCATCAGGAAAGCGATCATCAATAGGTAGTGGGTCATCAAGAATATTTTTCAACCTAGACAAATTATGAACTATGGGGTTCTCAGCTCCTTTCCTATTAGTGATATGAAAATCAAATTCTTGTAGCAAGAGAACCCACCTAATGAGTCTAGGTTTAGCATGTTTCTATTCCATAAGATATTTAATAGCAGCATGATCAGTGTGAACAATTACCTTGGAATCAACCATGTAAGATCTGAATTTATCGCAAGCAAACACAACTGCTAAAAATTCTTTTTCAGTAGTAGCATAATTTCTTTGGGTACTGTCTAGAGTTTTGCTAGCATAATGAATAAAATTTCATTTCTTATCAGCTCGTTGTCCTAGAACAGCACCAACAATATAATCACTAGCATCACACATAATTTCAGAAGGCAAGTTCCAATCTGGTGGTTGAAGAACAGGTGCAGAAGTTAAGGCTTTCTTTAGTGTTTCAAAGGCTTCTACACAATCATCGTCAAAAACAAATGGAACATCCTTTTGTAAAAGATCAGTAAGAGGCCTTTAAATTTTAGAGAAGTCTTTAATAAACCTCCTATAGAAGCCAACATGAGCAAGGAAACTAGGAATACCTTTAATGTCTCTAGGACATGGCATTTTCTCAATTGCATCAACTTTAGCTTTATAAACCTCAATACCTTATTCAGAAATTTTATGCCCCAAGACAATACTTTCTTTAACCATAAAGTGACACTTCTCCCAATTCAAGACAAGATTAGTTTCCTCACATCTGTGCAAAACTCGGTCAAGGTTGCTTAAGCAATCATCAAAATAAGTTCCATAAATAGAAAAATCATCCATGGAAACCTCAACAATCTTTTTACAAAAATTAGAGAATATAGAAATCATACATCTTTGAAAGGTAGCGGGTGCATTGCACAAACCAAAAGGCATATGTCTATAAGTATAAGTTCCAAAAGGGCAGGTAAAGGTGGTTTTCTCTTGATCAGGTTATGAAATAGGTATTTGAGAAAAAACAGAATTTCCATCAAGAAAGCAAAAGTGTGTGTGCTTAGATAATCTTTCCAACATTTGATCGACAAATGTCAGAGGGTAATGACCTTTCTTAGTTGCTTTATTTAGTTTTCTAAAATCAATTACCATTCTATAGCCAAAAATAATTCTTTGTGGGATAAGTACATTTTTATCATTAGGAACAACAGTAATACCTCCCTTCGTAGGGACACAATGAACGGGACTTACCCGTCTACTATCAACTATGGATAGATTATACCTGCTTCAAGAAGCTTTAATATTTCAGTTCTTACCACTTCTTTCATCTTAGGATTCAAACATCATTGATGATCAACAAAGGTTTAGCATCAGGTTCCATATTAATCTTATGCTGACAGAGAGTGGGACTAATGCCCTTAACATCATCAACAGTATATCCAATAGCAGCTCGGTGCTTCTTTAGAATTTTCAATAATCATTCCTCTTCATGTTCTAAAAGGTTAGCACTAATAATAACAGGATATATCTTTTTCTCATCAAGATAAGAATATTTCAAAGTGCTAGGCAATTGTTTTAATTCAAACACAGGATCACTTTTAGGCGGAGGAGGACCTCCTAGAGTTTCAATAGGCAAATTGTGTTTGAGCAGAGGTCGTTGTTCAAAGAATTTTTTATCTATTTCAATTCTTTCATGCATATGCATATCATTTTCATGGTTTAGCCAATATTGTTCTAGTGGATCAGTAGGAGGCACGACAACACAAGCAAGACCAATTATTTCATCCTTACTAGGTAATTCTTTCTTATGAGGTTGTCTATTAAACTTGCAAATATTAAATCATGAGACTCATTACCAAAGCAAACACTGATAGTTTGGTTATGACAATCTATAGTAGCATTGACAGTTCAAGAAAGGTCTGCCAAAGATAATGGGGCAAAAGTCATCTTGTGGGAAACCAAGAACTAGAAAAGTAGTAGGGTATTTTATTTGTTCACACAAGACTTCAACATATCTAACAATCCCAAGTGGTGTGATGGTGTCTCTATTAGCAAGTTTAATAGTAAAACCTATGTCTTCTATTTCAGCAGCTGCTATGTCATTCATAATTTCTTGGTAAAGAGTAAAAGGAATAGCACTCACGCTAGCACCTAAGTCACATAAAACAGGATAACAGTGATCTCCTATTTTAACAGAGACAACAGGCATGCCAATAATAGGTCTATGTTTATCTTTTTCATCGGGTTTGGCAATTCTTGCAACTTCATTGCAGAAATAAGTAACATGCCAATCAATATTTTCTACCGGGAGATCTTTAACCATAGCAAAACTAGGTTCCACTTTAATTTTCTCAGGAGGTTTAGGTGCCTTAATATTACTTTTGTGAACCACAGTTGAAACTTTAGCATGTTCCTTTATCCTAACAAGGAAAGGTGACTTCTCAATATAAGCAGTAGGCACAACTGGATCAACATTGTAAATGATAGTTTCATCTTTAACTATGACCGGTTCTTTAATTTTTTTTCTTTAATAGGGGGATGATATTTAAACCAATTCTCCTTAGGGAGATCAACATGAGTAGCAAAAGATTCACAGAAAGAGGCTACTATCTTAGAGTCAAGTCCATATTTAGTGCTAAACTTCTGAAAAGCATCGGTATTCATAAAAGATTTAACACAATCAAACTTAAGCTTAATACCCGACTCTTTAACTTCGTCGAGTTCCCAATCTTCAGAGTTGCATTTAATTCTTTATAAAAGATCCCACCTGAATTCAATAGTCTTCTTCACAAAATAACCAGTACAAGAAGTGTCAAGTATGGATTGATCATCATGAGAAAGTCGAGCATAAAAATTCCGAATAATAATTTCTCTCGAGAGCTCATGATTGGGGCATGTATATAACATTGAATTGAGCCTCCCCAAAGCTAGGGCGATAATTCCTCCTTCATGAGGCCAATAATTATATATGTAATTCTTATCACGATGAACTAGATGCATATGATATTTTTTTTGGTCAAATTCCAATTTCAACCGATTTCGGTTCCAAGATCCAATATCATCGCATAGCCTATACCATGTCAATCCTTTTCCCTTCAAAGATAAAGGGAAAACCTTCTTATTAGCTTCATCTCCGAGCAAACCTACAAGCTTAAATAATCCGCAAATTTCATCCATATATATTAAATGCATATCAGGATGTTCGGTTATGTGTCCTGCATAAGGATTATCTAGTGGTTGTACTATCATACCCAAAGGAATTTCATAACCAATATTTTCAGTAGGTGAAGTAGGTTGAGGGGCAACTAATTGTGGTTCCGGTCGAGGTGAAGATGCCCTGAACAAACCCCTCAAAGGATTTTATTTCCATACAAACAAGTGACAATAAATTTCAGCTCACTATATTACTTTTTCCTTAGCGAATTCCACTTACCAAGAGCGCTTCACTCCCCGGCAACGGCACCAGAAAAGAGCCTCGATGACCCACAAGTATATGGGATCAGTTTTAGTCCTTTCAATAAGTAAGAGTGTCGAACCTAACGAGGAGTAGAAGGAAATGACAAGTGGTTTTTAGCAAGGTAATCTCTACAAGCACTTAAATTGTCGGTCACGAGTAGTTTGATAGCAAGGTAATTTGTAACGAGCAAGTAACGGTAACAATAAATAAAGTGCAGCAGGTGATACGTCCATTTTGCATCATGCTTTTATATCAATATTTATTGCATTATGAGCTGTTATTACACGTTATGTCACAATACTTATGGCTATTCTCTTATTTTACAAGGTTTACCATGAAGAGGGAGAATGCCGACAGCTGGGATTCTGGGCTGGAAAAGAAGCAAATATTGGAGACCTATTCTGCACAGCTCCAAAAGTCCTGAAACTCCATGAAAGTCATTTTTGGAATTAATGATAATTATTGAGCAGAAGTACCAGAGGGGGACCACACCCTGGCCACGAGGGTGGGGCGCGCGCACACCCTTGCAGGGTGCGCCCCCTGCCTTGTGGGCCCCTGGTGGCCCTCCGGTGCCCATCTTCTGCTATATGAAGTCTTTTACCATGAAAAAAAATCATAAGCAAGCTTACGGGACAAAACTCCCCAGCCACAAGGCGGAACCTTGGCGGAACCAATCTACGGCTCCAGCGGAGCTGTTCTGGGGGGAAACTTCCCTTCGGGAGGGGGAAATCATCACCATCGTCATCACCAACGATCCTCTCATCGGGAGGGGGTCAATCTCCATCAACATCTTCACCAGCACCATCTCCTCTCAAACCCTAGTTCATCTCTTGTATCCAATCTTTGTATCCAAACCTCAAATTCGTACATGTGGGTTGCTAGTAGTGTTGATTACTCCTTGTAGTTGATGCTAGTTGGTTTATTTGGTGGAAGATTGTATGTTTAGATCCTTAATGCATATTAATACCCCTCTGATTATGAACATGAATATGCTTTGTGAGTAGTTATGTTTGTTCCTGAGGACATGGGTGAAGTCTTGCTAATAGTAGTCATGTGAATTTGGTATTCGTTCGTATTTTGATGAGATGTATGTTGTCTCTCCTCTAGTGGTGTTATGTGAACGTCGACTACATGACACTTCACCATTATTTGGGCCTAGAGGAAGACATTGGGAAGTAATAAGTAGATGATGTGTTGCTAGAGTGACAGAAGCTTAAACCCTAGTTTATGCATTGCTTCGTAAGGGGCTAATTTGGATCCATATATTTCATGCTATGGTTAGGTTTACCTTAATACTTCTTTTGTAGTTGCGGATGCTTGCAATAGAGGTTAATCATAAGTGGGATGCTCGCCCAAGAAAGGTACCCAAGCACCGGTCCACCCACATATCAAATTATCAAAGTTATGGACACGAATCATATGAGCGTGATGATAAGTAGCTTGATGATAATTCCCATGTGTCCTCGGGAGCGCTTTTCTCATTATAAGAACATGTCCAGGCTTGTCCTTTGCTACAAAAAGGATTGGGACAACTTGCCGCACTTTAATTACTTTCATTGCTTGTTACCCGTTACAAATTATCTTATCACAAAACTATCTGTTACCTACAATTTCAGTGCTTACAGAGAATATCTTACTGAAAAACCGCTTTTCATTTCCTTCTACTCCTCGTTGGGTTCGACACTCCTACTTATCGAAAGGACTACGGTAGATCCCCTACACTTGTGGGTCATCAGCAGGTAGCCCAATCCTTTTGTGGCAAAGGACAGGCCAAAAAGGTCTCTTATGATAAGCAAAGTGTTCTTGAGGATACACGGGAATTTCATCTAGTCACTTTCATCATGTTGGTTTGCTTCGTGTTCGCTACTTTGATAATTTGATATGTGGGTGGACCGGTGCTTAGGTGTTGTTCTTATTTGATAATATGATATGTTTGCTACTTACGATTAACCCCCTCGCAAGCATCCATAGCTACGAGAAAAGTATTAAGATAAAATCTAGCCATAGCATTCCCTTATGAAGTAGCGCATAAACTAGGGTCTATGCTTCTGTCCCTCTAGAAACCCATCATCTAATGACTACTCCACAATGCATTCCCTTAGGCCCAAATATGGTGAAGTACCATGTATTTGATGTTCACATTACACCACTAAGGGAATCACAACATATATATCATCAAAATATCGAACACATATCAAGTTCACATGATTACTTGCAACATGACTTCTCCCGTGACCTCAAGAACAAAAGTAACTACTCACAAATGATAATCATGCTCAAGATCAGAGGGGTATTAAATACCATAATGGTTCTGAACATATAATCTTCCACCAAATAAACCATATAGCAATCAGCTTCAAAATGTAATCAACACTACTAGTCACCCACAGGCACCAATCTAAGGTTCCGGTACAAAGATTGAACACAAGAGATGAACTAGGGTTTGAGAGGAGATGGTGCTGTTGAAGATGTTGATGGAGATGGCCCTCCCAAAGATGAGAGGGTTGTTGGTGATGACGATGATGATGATTTCCCCCTCTGGGAGGGAAGTTCCCCCAAAGGAAGCGCTCCACCAGAGGGCAAAAGTGTTCCTACCCAAGTTCCGCCTCGAGACGGCGGCGCTTCGTCCCGAGAGTCCTTTCTGGATTTTTTTCTAGGTCAAAATTACCTATATACCAGAAGATGGGAACCGAAGGTGAGCCGAGGAGGGCACAACCCACCAGGGCGCGCTTGGGGGCCCATGTGCGCCCTGGTGTCTTGTGCTCACCAGGGAGGGCCCCTCTGGCAGTTATTTGCTCCAGTATTTTTTATATATTCCAAAACAATTCTCCGTAAATTTTCAGCTCATTTGAAGATGTGTAGAGTAGGTAACTCTGACGTAGCTTTTTTAGGTCCAGAATTCCAGCTGCCGACACTCTCCCTCTTTGTGTAAACCTTGCATATTATGAGAGAAACACTACACCACGGTAGAGCTTAGGTGACACAATTCTGTGGGCAAAGGTCTACTAATGTCGACAAAATAACTGTTGGCGTATCTTTTAAGTTGTGTCTTCAGATCATGTGTCAGCGAAGATACATCACTGTGGACACAATTAGTGTCAGCAACCACTCAACCACCACACATCAGTCGGTGTTTTATTAACAACACATTATGTGTCGGCACATGTGTGGCGGTTTACAGTTTATCAGTCGGCGTAGATACACATTTGGCAATGTCAAATGTGTCGACCTATGTAGGGTGTATGGGCAAGGATTAAGTGTCGGTGTAGGTTGACACGTGTCAATCGACCGAAGGTTGCAAACTTGGTGCGAGATTTAGGCGTGAGGAGGCGAAAGTTTCGGTGTGCCCATGCAAAATATCCCCAAATCTAGCCAACTCCTACCTCAATCAAAAGAAAGAACCAAACTCCATAACCCTACCCGTGCCTGCCTACCGCCGCCGCCCTCACGCTTGATCCACCATCGCCGCTGTCCTCGTGCTCCACCCCGACGCCCAGCCGCCGTCCTCGCGCTCCACCCCGACACCCAGCCGTCGTTGAGCTCCACCGCGACTCCCAGCCGCCATCGAGCGCCACCCCTATGCCCTGCCGTCGTGGATCTCCAGCCCGACGCCCGGCCGCCCCCGAGATCCACCCCTACATCGAGCCACTGTCCTCGCGTCCCCCCCCCCCCCACATCTATTCGGCGCTCACCCCTATTTCCAGCCGCCTCACCTCGTCCTGGGCGTCGTTGGTCTTCATCTACTTACCCCCTGCTGCTGTCGTTAGTGCCCCCCTCCCTCATCCTTGCTACCAGTTCTCCATCCTCAATCCATCGCCGCTGTTGCTGGACCTTTGATCTTTGCCTCTGCACATTGTCTGCTTGCGGTGGTCGACCTGCGAGTTGCACCCCTCCCAAAGCGAGCCGTCGTTGCTGCCGATCTCCGCACAAGACTCATCCCTGTCCACCCTCTGTTCCGTGAGGTAAGCATCAACTCCTTGTGTGGTTTCCTTCTATGTATTGTTGTCTGCTTGTGTATTACTGAACTTGAATCATATGCAGTTGTTTCTGTTGCTTGAATAATGATAGTTTGGTATTTCTATTGCTTGAATAAAGATTGTAGCTTCACTGATGCAAAGCTAACACTGCCATACTTGGAAATTTTGATATTAAGGGTGCATCATGGACAAAACATGGTTGTCTCAGCCTAGGTACATCAAATTTGATTTTTTGCCAACTCATAAGCGGTATAATTATGTCATGAACTGTTCTGATATCTTAAAAAAATTACATGTAGGCACACAAATGAGTATGTACAGGGGGTAGACAAGTTTATAGAGTTGGTTTTTATTAATTCAACAAATGGAAACAAAATCTTGTGTCCTTGCAAGATATGTTTGAACTCTAAATGGAGAGTAGCAATTGAAGTAAGTGTGATAACGATTTTCTGCCCAAATTGGTTTTCAAATACTTGATTGTTGTATAGAATACTAACTCATTTGTAAACATTTACAGGAGTAGGAGCAAAAATGGCAACTACATCAAGAAGCGCAGAAGGAATCCCAGAATATGAACTCGAAAAGAACAGAAGTGTAGTTGAAGTACTTAGAAAACAAAATGAGAACATGAAGCGAACTTTGCCTGAAAGGTCTAGCAGATGCATATGAGTTAGAAGGCCTTCTTGCTCCCCGAAATAAAAAAAGGTATTTCTTTGAGTAATGTGTATGTTTGCACATGCAGAATTAGACGTTTGCATGCTATGTAAAGCTGAACATTGATATGGCTCTCCCATTTATGTTGTAATTGTAGAGACAAAAGCAAACTCCTATTTCACAAACTCAAAGTCCTGAACGACAATTGCGGTCTAGTTCAAGATTAACTACTGAAATTATAACCGAGCCTGAGGTTGTAGTGAATGAACCTAAAGGTATGCTTCTTGACTTCGATATGTGTACCTTGCATTGCTTGGAAGCTAGTTTGTGCATTCTTTGTGAACCATGCAATTGATTGATAATGCACTTGTAGTACTAAACCTATTTTCCTGATTTGTTGTGTATAAGGCCAGGAAAGGGAGGTCAGGAAAGTTACTGCTATGAAAAGCATATGGGGAAGGCAAAACAAGCCTAAACTCAAGTTGGAAATAAATGAGTATGGTCAGCCTTGTGGTAAATCTGCTACACGGTTTGCTAACTTTGTTGGAACATAAATAAGAACCAAGGGTTTTTCGGTTGAATTTGATGATTGGTGGAAGGTTTATCTGTCGAAAAAATTTGCTTTATGAACCGAGGCAAAGGTAATGTGTTTATGTACTATTGTTATGTCCTGGATGCTATGTTGCTGTTATGATTAGGAGTGACTAGCGATTTAGTATATGTCGTATTATTCTCTAATGGCTTTTTTGAATGCCTATTTTTTTAGTTGTTTTGGGAATTAGACTAATGAGTTTTCCAATGGTATATGAAAACAACACAAATTGAATGGGAAGACTTCAAATCAGACCTAAAGAGGGGATAT
The DNA here is from genome assembly GCA_963921465.1 of Triticum timopheevii. NCBI lineage: Eukaryota > Viridiplantae > Streptophyta > Magnoliopsida > Poales > Poaceae > Triticum > Triticum timopheevii. The sequence goes on along the minus strand of OY997262.1, from coordinate 250,259,192 downwards.
TATGATGAATCCTATGAGTATGATGAACTTATAGCATCATGTGATGCTAGAGTTCATCCTGGGCAATGGAAGTTGCTTGTTGCATTTTGCTTAACTCCAAAAGCTAAGGTATGCCCTTTGTTAGGTTGGTATCGACATCTGATTCTACTTGTTTGACATGATCTTATGACACCATTTGGTAGGCTCGCTCAATAAGGGGCAAAAAAATCGAGCAAAACATACTCAAAATCACACACCTGGAAGTAAGAGTTTTGCTCGGGTTGACACTGAAATGGTATGCAACCATGCAATCCTTATTATAAACTTGGATGTTTGTCAATTTCGAAAATTGTTTTAATCTTTTTGTTACTTGACATAGACCGAGGTGCTCAATCGTCGCCTGCATAGACATGAACTATTTACTGAAACACATACACATCGAATTAGTGGACTTCCTCAAAAAAGGTCTGCATTAAGAATTGTAAGTTCAGATGCACTTTAAGTTTTCGAGGCCTTTCATATTTTTGTTTATGTAGTACATACTAGGAACACATAACACATTCCTGAAATTTACAGAAAGAACTTCAAAATGAAGCAGGAAAGCACCCTGAATTAGTGAACAATGGTATTAAGGATGGTGATTTGTTTGCATTTGTTTGTGGAAAAAAATGGATATGTTCATGCTATCGGATTGGGTCCACCTCCATCTGAACTAGAGTTGCCTGGAACCCAGCAGTATAAATCTACAAAGCTTCAAATGGCAATGGAGGCGTGTGGTGTATTTGACCAAAAAGTGGAACATCTGCAAGAACAAATGGACGAAATGAAGAAGAAAATGACATAAATGGATGACATGAAGAAGCAAATGGCTGAGATGAGGGAACTTCTTTTGTCTTCACAAGGGCAATGAGATCAAACCAATAGCACACCTGCAGCAGCACAACCAGTAACACAATAGTTCTACTATATTGTACCTCTATAGTAGTGGAACATGTAATGCTATAATTTCATTATAGTTTATTATATTTAGTAACATATACAATGCTTTATTTTTATGTAGAACATAAGGACAAGAGAAGCTACAAATACTGAAGAATGTAATGCTATTCTAGAGGACGTGTCTGAGTCAAATGCTATTGGAATTGGAAGAAGAGTTGTTAATGTAGAGAAACCTGACAAGCAACAAGGGGTAAACCTTTCTTTCCTACATAGAAGATGTTATGCCTATTATGCAAACTTCATTTCAATATGATTCCAAACTTCATTTGGATATGATTGAACTTCATTTGAATGTTATATGAAAATCAAACAACCATTGGGCTCCTCTTTTATGGGTCAAATGGTTCAAACAGCTTATTATTGTGGCCCTCTTTTTGACTGTAATGCTATGCTATGATTCAACTTCATTTGAATGTAATGCTATGATACAACTTGAATCAAAGTTCATTTGACTTAAGCCTGAATGATTCCCTATGCTTTTCTACACAATAATATGTATTTGTACACTTGAACTTGCTTCTTGAAAATGAAATTATGTTCTACATTACAATTTTTCCCTATAGGGTGGAAGAGATGTGATACTATATAGCATCACAAGACCCTTAAGTGTTGTTGTTGCCAAAGTAACAATTTAAACAACTAATCCAAAGGTTGTGGTGGGGGGGGTGAGCTTCTAGGTTCTCAATTTGTTGAAATTGTCATCCATTCTGTGTTCAAAAGGGAAACTCAGTTGCCCCATCCATATGCAGATGCTAAGGGAAATCAATTGCATGGCCATTTGCTATGGTAAGAATCTAGAGCACTTGATTTCTTTTCTTTTCCGCTAATTGGGCACCTATTGGCCATGGGATCTAAGTAATGATCATTGTTGTAGATCAAAGATGCGCAGAAGGTAACCAATGTGCCACGAGGTGCAGGTACTATGACATACTCCATACTTCAAGTTTACTATGATCCATTCTTTTCCTTGTATTCTGTGATTGTTGTGCCATCAACAGCTTTTTATGTGATGTGATGAAATTGGTGTGATTGGAAATAGTGAGGTAATCATTCTGCAAAGTCTCTTTAGATTCTTCCAACAAAATAAATATATATATATATATATATATATATATATATATATATGGACAATAATGAACTTCAAAAACCATGACAGCTTGGCCATGTAAGCACACATACAATACGACATACAGAAATTCTCACTAAGTTCGAATATATACATATATGAATAATATAATTAGCTCAAGCAAGCTTAGTGTATTATACAGATATAGATGTTGACTGATCTGAAAATAGTTTACTTCTCTTGCAATGATCAAAGTTTATTCTAGTATAAACTAACCCAATTTCATACATATAAATTATTTTACTATGCATAATTTGTGGCAGAGAGATATTTGTCCGTGGTAGTTTGACATGTATATATGCCATTGTTAAGAAGATATAGGGTAGCTGATACAAAGGAGTGATGACATCAATACATGAATGTAAGACAAATATAACCATATATCGAATAAGACACTTGGTAGTGTATCCGTACAGATTTAGTGCGGGGAAAACTTATAAAATTGCACATTTCTTGGATGTATGCATCAGACTTGAAAAAAATGTCAGGTGAAAAAATAACATGGCCAGGCCCACATTGGCTGGAACGAATGACAAAGCCAGCTACATACGATTTATTGGACCTGGCAACCCAGTTGTTCGCACTTCACTAGCTACTGTTATTCTCAATGTGCCCTGATGATCTCTTCTCAATGTCCTATGCTTGCTATGAAACTTCCATGTGAATAATTTCTAAATCCTATCTGTAATTTATTAAGGAGAATAAAACCATGCATAATCTATTCCTACCAATCTTTATTTGAACTTTGAACATTGTTTGGGTTGAATGCTCACTTTCTTGAGAAATCGGTATGGATTTCAGGTACTTAGCCACCTAGCGCATGGATATGATGACTTGGAGTGTCATGAAACATTTGGTTGTTTGCAGTATTTTGGACCAGCCGACTTCAACCTTGTCACGAATCTTATGTGTGTTATTTGGCGCTTCAAGTATTTTGGAGTAGAACTTTGTGCTCATGGATGTGACTTGTGTTCTCGACTAATGTTTGAACTCTTTTAGACCAGCAAGTAGTGCTCCTATTAATGTGACTTGTTTTGTTATGAACCTGGGTCAATACATATCTATGTTGTTATGAAGCTGGGTCAAACATATGCAGTGCTCATGGATGGGCAAACTATTTGGTTGTGAACCTGGGTCAGTATATATGTATGTTGTCATCTTGATGCTATTTATGGATGACCTTTGAGCATTGTATATGTATATCCAATATTTTCGTTTTGATGTTGTTTGCGGATGATATTTGAGCACCGCATATGTGCCCAATTATTGTTTTGGCTGTACACTTTATATGGATGTTGCATGTTACCTGTTGGCAAGGTATGTACCTATCTTCACAAAGTAAGTGTCGGCAAACGTATGTAACTAGCTGGACATAATGAGTATCGTCCATGGTATGTACCTACATTAACAGGTGATTAAGTGTCGGCCAAGGTATGCACCTACCTAGACAGATTAAGTGTTAGCAAAATCATATACCTAGAGGTACAATCTATGTGTCGACAAAAGTAGGGTGTATGCCCACAAAAGAATTGTCAGGGTAGATAGGGTGTACGCCCACAAACCAACTGTCAGGATAGGTATGGTGTATGTCCGCAGGAAATATGTCGGCGTAGGTTGGGTGTACGCCGACTGAAAGTGTGTCAGGAAGTAAACAACGGTAGGCAATACCTTTGCCCACAGCAAGTCCTCCAACTATTTTATCTTTTGTTGGCATAGCTGTTAGCTACAATTTATGTGTCGGCAAAGGTACCCTATGCCAACAGATGGGCGTGTCACCAAATCTTGACAGTGGTGTAGTGAAAAGGCATTAGAATTACTCCAAAAAGCATTATTAAGCATAAAAAACATTATAAATAACAGTAGGAAATCATGATGCAAAATGGACGTATCACGTCACTACAAAAAACCACTTCCTTGATGATACGTCTTTGTCACAGTAGGTCACGTTTTCTGTCATGCATGTACATCCATGATGATTTTATGACAGAATCAAGATAGTCATACTTGTGCTATCGTAAAAGTGTTCCATGACAATACCAAAATTCTCATCACGGAAGTGTTCACTTCCATGAAGATAAATGACGCGTCATGGAAGTGCTTTCGTCAACACGTGGCATAACGGATCACCATTAACTATTGGGTCCAGTTTAGGATCCGATAACCCGTTAACAGCAACGACCAATGACTATTTTCCATGTGTAAAATTCTCATTGGCGGAGGAAACATGTGTTTGGGTCAGATAGGCGCCTATGATATGTCGACACGTGCGACGACCCAACACTGGCCCATTTAGCTTACAAAGGCCGGCCCATTTGACTTGGTCAAAAGCTAGCGGGTCGGCCCATGAAAACCCTACTAACGGTATGTTCGCATATAGCCCATTTTACACCCCGATAACTCACGGCCCATTATGGCGTTCCTGAAATCGGGCCAACATCGTCACATGGGCCGTCCAGTATAATACCATCCCGCTTCATTTTCAGCCCATGTATGGCCCACGACGTCTTTCGGCCCATATGAGGCCTTTCGTATCTTTGGGCCCTTTAGTGAGCTGTGGTTACTCTGGCACATAATAAATAGTAAATTTATTTATACCAATTAACGATCCATGATTCACATGGGCCATTTCCAGCCCGTGTTAACTTTCAGCTTACTAACGGCCCATAAATTCTTGTGCTCCTTTCCGGCCCTCGATTACTTCTGGCCCGTTATTGGCTTGTTCCCCTAATGGGCCAAATTCGGCATGTGGTTAGAATCGGCCCGTTTGTGGCCTGTTAACCCGTTTCCAGTCCGTCATGTATTCAGGCCCATTAATGACCCGTTATGCCTATGACAGAATTAAGCCTTTGCTATCTTCTGGCATGTTAACGACCCGTTACCATGCTGGCTCGATACCAATTGCGCCCGTTTACGACCCATGTTCGCCAATTTATCAGACAGCTAGAAGCCCACTGATTCTATGGCCCGTTGGAGGCCCATAGGTCCGATAGCCCGTAGGAGGCCCATGGATCCTATGGCCCGTAGCAGGCTCAAGGTTACCATCGTTTGTATATGGCCCATGGTTGTTGTGGCCACTAGCAAACCAAGGAAAAAGAAGACTAGGGAAATAAATAAGCCTGAAACTAACACTAGGCAATTAAGGGGATTGCACAGATTACATCCACACGACATCAAAGTTCGCCACCAGTGCAAATATAGGGAACACCCTACACTATTAAAAAATGTCTTGCTATTTTCTTCAGCTGGTCGCTGCACATTAAGAAAAAAAATTGTATCGCAACAAAACAAACTACAACCATAAAAAAAGGAAGGTTGGCATAAAAATTAACAGTCCGGCAGATAAATGCACCACCAGAAGTTCAGAAGCTCGGTTCGTTTGACCTGACTGTTATGTTTCCATGTCGTACTGTCCAATGGAGCACCATAACCTTCGCCTCCATTTCTCAGAGGCTCCAGAACAACATAGCAAATGTTTGATAGTATGGTTTTAAAACCATGCATATCTTGACGACATCGAACAATGGTTGGCCTTGTTACACAAAGGGTCTATGTTAGGGAATGGACTTGTGTCTGGAGTGCAGATATAACATTGTTTTGAGCTTTCATGAGGCAGTTTGTACGAGATTGCCTTAACAACCAACCCAGTGATACGTCTCCAACGTATCAATAATTTTTTATTGTTCCATGCTATTATATTATCTGTTTTGGATGTTTTATATGCATTAATATGCTATTTTATATTATTTTGTGGACTAACCTATTAACCTAGAGCCCAGTGCCAGTTCCTATTTTTTCCTTGTTTTTGAGTTTTGCAGAAAAGCAATACCAAACGGAGTCCAAATAGAATGAAACCTTCGTGATGATTTTTCTTGTACTAGAAGACAACTAGGAAACTTAGAGATGAAGTCGGAGGAGCCACGAGGCGGCCACAAGGACAGAGGGCGCGCCCAGGGGGTAGGGCATGCACCCACCCTTGTGGGCCCCCTGACCCACTTGACCGAATTCTTTCTCCTATATATTCCCATATATCCCCAAACCACCAGCGGCATCCATGAAAACACTTTTCCAGCGCCACAACCTTCTGTACCCGTAATATCCCATCTAGGGACCTTTTCGGGCACCCTGTCGGAGGGGGATTAGATCACGGTGGGCATCTACATCAACTCTATTGCCCTTTCGATGAAGCGTGAGTAGTTAACCATAGACCTAGGGGTCCATAGCTAGTAGCTAGATGGCTTCTTCTCTCTCTTTGATTCGCAATACCATCTTCTCCTCGATGTTCTTGAAGATCTATTCGATGTAATACTTTTTTGCGGTGTGTTTGCCGAGATCCGATGAATTGTGGATTTATGACCAGCTTATCTATGAATATTATTTGAATCTTATCTGAATTCTTATATGCATGATTTGATATCTTTGTAGTTCTCTTCGAACTATTGGGTTGGTTTGGCCAACTAGATTAGTTTTTCTTGCATTGGGAGAAGTGCTTAGCTTTGGTTCAATCTTGCGGTTTCCTTTCCCAGTGACAGTAGGGGCAGCAAGGCATGTATTGTATTGTTGCCATCAAGCACAAAAAGATGGGGTTTTCATCATATTGCTTGAGTTAATTCCTCTACATCATGTCATCTTACTTAATGCGTTACTCTGTTCTTAATGAACTTAATACTCTAGATGCAGGTAGGAGTCGGTTGATGCGTGGAGTAATAGTAGTAGATGCAGAATCGTTTCGGTCTACTTGACACAGACGTGATGCCTATATTCATGATCATTACCTTAGATATCGTCATAACTTTACGCTTTTCTATCAATTGCTCAGCAGTAATTTGTTCACCCACCGTATTATTTGCTATCTTGGGAGAAGCCTCTAGAGAAACCTATGGCCCTCGGGTCTATTTTCCTTCATATTAGTTTCTGATTTACTATTTTGAAATCTTTTACTTTCCGATCTGTAAACTGAAAATACCCCTTTATCTAAGGCAAGTAACCATGAAGGGATTGACAACCCCTTTATCGCGTTGGGTGCAAGTTGTTTGATTGTTTGTGCAGGTATTCAGGGATTTGTGCGTTGTCTCCTACTGGATTGATACCTTGGTTCTCAAACTAAGGGAAATACTTATCTCTACTTTGCTGCATCACTCTTTCGCTTCAAGGGAAAAAGCAACACAAGCTCATGAAGTAGAAGGAAGAATTCCTGGCGCTGTTGCCGAGGAGATCTACGCCAAGTCAAGACATACCAGTACCCATCACAAAGTCTCATCTCTTGCATTATAGTATTCGCCATTCACCTCTCATTTTCCTCTCCCCCACTTCTAAAACGATTTTCGAAAAGATTTGCCTTCTCTTTGCTCCTCTTCCGTTTGTCTTCTTCTCTTGCTTTTTTGTGTGCTCGTGTGTTGGATTGCTTGCTTTGTCATGATGGCTCATGAGAATACAAAATTGTGTGACTTTTCGAACACCAATAATAATGATTTTATTAGTACCCTGATTGTTCCCGCCACTAGTGCAGAACCTTATGAAATTAATGCCGCTTTGCTGAATCTTGTTATGAAAGATCAATTTTTCGGCCTTCCTAGTGAAGATGCCGCATCCCATCTTAATAGTTTTGTTGAGTTATTTGATATGCAAAAGAAAAATGATGTGGACAATGATATTGTTAAATTGAAGTTATTTCATTTCTCACTTCGAGATCGTGTTAAAACTTGGTTTTCATCTTTGCCTAAAAATAGTATTGATTCATGGAATAAGTGTAAAGATGCTTTTATTTCCAAGTATTTTCCTCCTGCTAAGATCATCTCCCTTAGGAACGACATTATGAACTTTAAGAAACTTGATCATGAACATGTTGCACAATCTTCGGAGAGGATGAAATTGATGATACGAAATTGCCCTACTCATGGTTTGAATTTGTGGATGATTATACAAATTTTTTATGCTGGATTGAATTTTGCTCCTAGAAATCTTTTAGATTCGGCCGTGGGAGGTACTTTTATGGAAATTACTTTAGGAGAAGCTACTAATCTCCAAGATAATATCATGGTTAATTATTCTCAATGGAACACCGAAAGATCTTCCACTAGTAAAAAAGTGCATGCGGTTGAAGAGATTAATGTTTTGTGTGGAAAGATGGATGAACTTATGAATTTATTTGCTATAAAGAGTGCTTCTATTGATCCTAATGATATGCCTTTGTCTACTTTGATTAAGAATAATAATTAATCTATGGATGCGAATTTTGTTGGTTGGAACAATTTTGGTAATAATGCGTATAGAGGTAATTTTAATCCTAGGCCGTTTCCTAGTAATCCCTATAATAATTATGGTAATTCCTACAACAATTCTTATGGAAATTTTCATAAGATGCCCTCTGATTTTGAGATTAGTTTTAAAGAATTTATGAGTTCGCAAAAGAATTTCAATGCTTTGATTGAAGAAAAAAATCTCAAGATTGATGATTTGGCTAGGAACGTGGATAGAATTTCTCTTGATGTTCATTCTTTGAAACTTAGATCTATTCCACCCAAGCATGATATTAATCACTGTCCCAAAGCCATGAGAATTTCAATTGATGAGCGCAAAGAAAGAACCGCTAAGATGCGTGCTAAACGAGATTGGTTTGTAAAAGCGTGTTCTTCTAGTTTCCGTGAAAATAATGATGAAGATCTTAAAGTGATTTATGTGACTCCTATTGAATCTTTGTTTTCTAATATAAATCTTGATTAAGGTGGGACTCAATGTGATTCAACTTTAGTTAAAAGGCGTCCCAATGATTCAGAGTTTTTAGACCTTGATGCAAAAATTGGTAAAAGTGGGATTGGAGAGGTCAAAACTTTAAGTAGCAATGAACCCACTATTTTGGATTTCAAGGAATTTAATTATGATAATTGTTCTTTAATAGATTGTATTTCCTTGTTACAATCCATGTTTAATTCTCCTCATGCTTATAATCAAAACAGAACTTTTGCCAGACATATCGTTGATGCTATGATGCAATCTTTTGAAGAAAAGCTTGAATTGGAAGTTTATATCCATAGAAAACTTTATAATGAGTTGGAACCTACTATTAAGATTAAGATTAAAGATTATGAGTGCTATGCTTTGTGTGATTTGGGTGCTAGCGTATCCACAATTCCAAAAACTTTTTGTGATGTGTTAGGTTTCCGTGAATTTGATGATTGTTCTTTAAATTTGCATCTTGCGGATTCCACTATTAAGAAACCAATGGGAAGTATTAATGATGTTCTTATTGTTGCAAATAGGAATTATGTGCCTGTAGATTTCATTGTTCTAGATATAGATTGCAATCCTACATGTCCTATTATTCTTGGTAGACCTTTCCTTAGAACGATTGGTGCAGTTATTGATATGAAAGAAGGAAACAATAGATTTCAATTTCTGTTAAGCAAGGGCATGGAACACTTTCCTAGAAAGAAAACTAAATTGCCGTATGAATATATTATGAGAGCCACTTATGGATTAAATACCAAAGATGACAATACCTAGATCTATTCATGTTTTATGCCTAGCTAAGGGCCTTAAACAGTAGCGCTTGTTGGGAGGAAACCCAATTGTATTTTTGTTCTTTCTTTTTGTTCCTGTTTTGCAATAAATAATTCATCTAGCCTCTGGTTAGATGTGGTTTTGTGTTTTAATTTGTGTTTGTGCCAAGTAAGACCTTTGGGATAGCTTAGAGTGATAGTTGCTTTAATCTTGCTGAGAAACAGAAACTTTTGCACCTAGGAAAATAATTTTCATAATTCATAGAAGCGTGCTTTGGATCTGAATATTTTTGCACTGGATTGGTACACAAAATTCCCAGGTTGTCCTAATTTTTCAGAAATTTTGGAGTTACAGACGTATTCTAGAGTTACAGATTGCTACAAATTGTTCTGTTTTTGACAGATTCTGTTTTCTATGTGTTGTTTGCTTATTTTGATGAATCTATGGGTAGTATCGGGGGGTATGAACCACGGAAAAGTTGGAATATAGTAGAAATTACACAAATATAAATAAATAATGAGTTCAAAACAGTACCAAAAGTGGTGATTTATTTTCTTATACTAACAGAGCTTATGAGATTTTCTGTTGAGTTTTGTGTTGTGAAGTTTTCATGTTTTGGGTAAGGATTTGATTGACTATGGAATAAGGAGTGGCAAGAGCCTAAGCTTGGGGATTCCCAAGGCACCCCAAGGTAATATTCAAGGAAAACCAAGAGCCTAATCTTGGGCATGCCCAGGAAGGCATCCCCTCTTTCGTTTTCATCTATCGGTAACTTTACTTGAGGCTATATTTTTATTCACCACATGATATGTGTTTTGCTTGGAGCGTCTTGTATGATTTGAGTCTTTGCTTTTTAGTTTGCCACAATAATACTTCCTATACACACCTTTTGAGAGGGACATGAATCATGATTTATTAGAATACTCTATGTGCTTCACTTATATCTTTTGAGCTAGGAAATTTTGCTCTAGTGCTTCACTTATATCTTTTTAGAACACGACGGTGGTTTTATTTTATAGAAATTGATGAACTCTAATGCTTAACTTATATTATTTTGAGTGTCTTTAAACAGCATGGTAATTTTCTTTGGTTACAAATTTAGTCCGAATATGATAGGCATCCAACAGGGATATAATAAAAACTTTCATATACAGTGCATTGGATACTACGAGATGTTTGATTCCTTATGATTGTTTTGAGATATGAAGATGGTGATATTAGAGTCATGCTAATGAGTAATTGTGAATTTGAGAAATACTTGTGTTAAAGTTTGTGATTCCCGTAGCATGCACGTATGGTGAACCATTATGTGATGAAGTCGGAGCATGATTTATTTTTTGATTGTCTTCCTTATGAGTGGCGGTCGGGGATGAGCGATGGTCTTTTCCTACCAATCTATCCCCCTATGAGTATGCGCGTAGTACTTTGTTTTGATAACTAATAGATTTTTAAATAAGTATGTGAGTTCTATATGACTAATGTTGAGTCCATGGATTATACGCACTCTCGCCCTTCCACCGTTGCTAGCTTCTCTAGTACCGCGCAATTTTCGCCGGAAACATACACCCACTGAAAGATCGTGGATGTCGCCTGGAGGGGGGTGAATAGGCGCTTTAAAATAATTAAGGTTTAGGCTTGAACAAATGCGGAATAAACCTAGTGGTTAATTTGTCAAGCACAAAACCTACAACAACTAGGCTCACCTATGTGCACCAACAACTTATGCTAAGCAAGATAAACAACTAAGTGATAGCAAGATATAAGACAAGAAATAATATGGCTATCACAAAGTAAAGTGCATAAGTAAAGGGCTCGGGTAAGAGATAACCGAGGCACGCAGAGACGACGATGTATCCCGAAGTTCACACCCTTGCGGATGCTAATCTCCGTTTGGAGCGGTGTAGAGGCACAATGCTCCCCAAGAAGCCACTAGGGCCACCGTAATCTCCTCACGCCCTTGCAAAATGCAAGATGCCGTGATTCCACTAAGGTACCCTTGAGGGCGGTCACCGAATCCGTGCAAATGGCAACCCTTGGGGGCGGTCACTAAACCCGTACACTTTGGCAACCCTTGGGGGCGGTCACTGGTACCCGTCAAATTGCTCGGAGCGATCCCCACAACCAAATTGGAGACCCCGACACTTGCTCGGAGCTTTACACCATAGTGATTGAGCTCTGAACACCACCAACCGTCTAGGGCGCCCAAGCACCCAAGAGGAACAAGCTCAAGGGTACCAAGCACCCAAGAGTAATAAGCTTCTCACTTGTAACTTCCACGTTTCATCGTGGAGAACTCAAACCAATGCACCAAATGCAATGGCAAGGGCACACGGAGTGCCCAAGTCCTTCTCTCTCAAATCCCACCAAAGCAACTAATGCTAGGGAGGAAAATGAGAGGAAGAACAAGAAGGAGAACACCAAGAGCTCCAAGATCTAGATCCAAGGGGTTCCCCTCACATAGAGGGGAAAGTTATTGGTGGGAATGTGGATCTAGATCTCCTCTCTCTTTTCCCCCAAAAACTAGCAAGAATCCATGGAGGGATTGAGAGATAGCAAGCTCGAAGAAGGTCAACAATGGGGGACGAACACAAGCTCAAAGGATAAGGTTCATTGGGGAAGAAGACCCCCTTTTATAGGTGGGAAAAAATCCAACCATTATGCTCACAGCCCGCACAGAGCGGTACTACCGCTCGGGGTAGCGGTATTACCTGAAAGGGTAGCGGTACTACTGCTTGCGAGCGGTCCTAAAAAAATACATCCGTGCCTACCACCGCTGGACTTGTGACGAGTTTTTGGTCCGGAGCGGTACTACCGATGTAGTAGCCGTGGTAGTACCGCTCTGGAGCGGTAGTAAAAAATTACATCCGCTCCTGTCCGTGGTAGTACCGCTCCAGCCTTTTTAGAACACCAAAACTACCACAACTTCTGCAAACGGACTCCGAATTCGATGAAACCAAGTTTGTTGGAAAGCTAGCGACAAGGGCTAACACTATCTAGATAGAAATAACAATAAGAAGTCAATTAGAAAAGTCTCAAGAGAAAATGAACAGAACCCTTCCTCGAATAAGACCGGTAAAAACTACAACACCGAAAACGCAATAGAAGAGGAATATGAAATCCGTTTTCGAAGTACTAGAGCTTGTCACTGAGATAAACACAAGCTCTAAAACCTCAAAATACAAAACAAATAAGAATCAAGAAATATGATGCAAGGATGCAATGGTTTGAGCTCTCGATGAACGATACGATCAAGCTACTCACTTGAGAGCGCCCCTTGATAGTACAGCTATCGATCCTATAACCCGGTCTTCAAACTATCACCATGAGACTGGCAAAATATAAAACCTATCAAGGGAAAACCTTTGCCTTGCACGAAGTCCACTTGAGCTAGATGATGACGATCTTGACTCCCTCAAGTTGGACCACCTTTCTTGATTGCGTTCACTCGATGAAGACTAGTTGATTGCTCCCCCATACTCCACTATGGGTGAGGCTTTCTTTGGCACATCTTCACAAGTCCATTGATACCATAATGGACAGCAAGCTACAAGCATGATTTCTTCGTGATGCTCCACTTGAACTTGCACAACACAACCTTGATTTGATGTCATCCTCCATGGGTTGAGTGATATCTTCCTCTTGACGCAAGCCCATGAACACGTACCTAACCCCACATAGAACTCTCACATAGACCATGGGTTAGTACACAAAGCGCAATGGACAATGCTTACCATACCATGGGATCACTTTATCCCTCTCGGTACATCTTTTACGCTTTGTGAGTTGATCAACTTGATTCACTCTTGACTTAGTCTACATCAACCTTGAATCTTTCCAACTCTCTTCATTTGGATGATGTCTTGAAGGTAAACATGAATGATCACACAATCTTCTTCTTCAAGACATGCTCGCAATAAGCTCAACACTCACATAGCCAATCTTTAGATAATTTCTTAGTAGCACCTTGGTCAACTCATAAACTCCTTGAAACCAACACATGGACTTCAAGAAGAGCCTATGGACAAATCCTTCAAATATAACTCACTGAAACCATTAGTCCATAGAGAGTGTCATCAATTACCAAAAACCACACATGGGGGCACCGCATGTCCTTTCAATCTCCCCCATTTTGGTAATTGATGACAATCACTTTCAAGAGAGTTTATATAAGGAATTATGCATCACAATGCAATGCAACAACCAATAGTGCATGCATATGAGATGCAAATGCTAAGGAACAAAACCAAAGCAAGAGGAGATAACTCTCTAACCTTCTCCACTAAACTCTCTGAAACTTCTCCCCCATTGGCATCGACTGACAAAATGGGAGAGAAGCTAAGAAGGCCAATATAAATTGTGGCCCTCCATAAATTGTGTATTTCTCAACAAGATAGTGGAATGCAATATGCATATCCAAAGGTAAATACTTGGAGGAACACAAACTATATTGAGGCACAAAGATTGCTAAAGAATGATATGCCACAAAGACATAACAAAGAGAGACACAAGCAATCAACCAGTCAAAAGATACCAATTGAAGTAAGCAATCAAAGGATATCAATTGAACCAACTAGACCAAAGATCCTACGAGCCACATGAATAAAGGATATTATGAAATGAGAGAAGGAGTGTTCTAAAGAAACTAGAGAAGCTCCCCATGATTTGTGCACACATAATAATTTTTGTATTTGAATACAAAGTGCACAAAATTGGATCATAGCTCCCCCAAAATCAATAGAAACTTACAACAAGTGCAAGTGAGCATATAGTAAACAAAGCCTAGAACTTGCAACAAATAAATGATTGAGCAATCATGTAAAAGGGGCAACTAAGAATAGGCTCAACCAAAATGATGTGTGTGAGTCATGGCAAAGCACTTGAGAAGACTAAAATAAGGATGAGCATTAAGCATCAACATAGTCTTGGATAAATGAGATACACGATGCATGACATGTCCTCTCCACACACATCCAACTAGCAAATGGGTTCACAAGCTCAATAAATAGATAACAACAAATCTTGCAACAACCCATGGTAAAGATAGAAGATGAAGGCCTCATCACGATGAGGGATACCAATTAAGATGGCAAAGCCTCGTAAAGATAAGCACGAGGAAAATAATCTTCACCACACAAGAGTGCATCAAGATGCAACATGATATGACCCGCACTCAAGGCAAAAGCTTTCACGGAGCCACCAAAGAAAAATCATAAGAAAGACAAGGTGGACGTGAAAGAAAGGATATCATCTGGAGATGTAATTTCTCTCAAGTGTAAAATGTTCTAGGTAGATGAAATCATGATGATATATATCTGCAAAGAAGGATGTACACCCGAAATAGTTACAACAAGAAGGAATGATATATCCAAAAGGAAGTCATAAATATACCAATAAGATATTTACTTGAAAGCATAGCACATGGCTAGATATTACCTTATAGTATATAAATGAGCTTCAACCAAACGAACATCAAAGACATCACAACTATTAACAAGAGATCATTATTGAGATGCTTTGAGAAGGGAAACAAGTACCACAAGAACTAATCAAGAAATTCATGCCATGATGCAACCTACACAAGGTTGAATGTAAGAGGTGTATGCATGAGTAGATACTTGTTACCGAGATAGCATTGGAAGGATGTAGTAGATACCAATTAAAGGTAGATAGTTGACCATTGATCATCCTAGCTTGACTCCAATAAGCACATGGTGACACCACCTTCCTTGTGAGTGAGCCGAGCATCCAATGCATATCCAATTGTTCCTAGAACAACAACACAAACAAAATGGTACCCAAACTCATTGGGACCAAAGAGTTAGAGAACCAACAATACATAGGACAAACTCCACATAAACATGTGCATATAGATATGAAAATTAATTTCATGCACATCTCATACAATTTGAGACTTGGTGGAGTTTCCCCTATATATTGGGTCAAAGAAAGAAAGCATGCCAAAGAGACTAGATGAAGTTAATATGCATGCTCAATACTTTCAAGAACCGAAACCAAATGACAAAGAAATACCAAGTGAATAAAAGATTCCAAATGAATAAATCATCACTTGGAGGATACCCATAATAGATACATCGAGGAATGAGATATCCGTTGATACACACTAAATAAAAGATATCAAACTCCCAAAACAGAGGATGGTTCCAAACAAACCAAGCTCTCTACAAAGTTTCATGATGGCACAAAGTACCAAAAAGTAAACGGCTTGCCTTCCACCAACACACACTTGATAAGGATCGCAAGATGAGTGTTTTATAGAAAATAGGATAGCTCCCCCCAAGACTAGTGCATTATAGAGAATTTGCATTTGAATACAAAATGCACAAGGTGGGATCACCACTTTCACTATATCTAGAAAACACTAGACAAGATCAAGAAATTAACAAGATCCACAAGTGGTATGGAAGACAAAGGGAGTTGATACATTCCTTGGCAAGAGAAAAGGCAAATAAAAGCAAAAGCCAATGTAAAGATGATCAATAAATTCTACCACACAAGTGAGTACCAATTATCAAAAGACAAGAAGTAAATGGAAATAATTCCCGGTGGTAGATAGCAAGGATATCCAACATAATCTTCAAACCACACACAAGCAAATTGCAACTTGTAGAGCTAACATGCCACCTAGGAACAATATAACTTACAATATCAATTCTAGGTGACAATATCTCAAATGTACACATTTTCTAGGCTTGTAATATGCACATAGCATCATACTCCCCCATAATGTGATACCAATAAGAAATTAACAAGAGGCAATAAGAGGATCCAACAAGAGATAATTAATGGACTATTTAGAATTTGAATTTCTCATGAGAAGACATACCACATAGCGACTAGATAATCTTGTAATATCAATACTAGATGGTATTCCTCATGTACGCACATTTATAGGATTGTGAGGTGTACAGACCACATCACTCCCCCATAATGGGACATTCCACTAATCTCTCACAAGAGCCAACTAAGATACAAACAAGATGCATAAAGGCTCAATGTATGACACACATGTATAGATGTGCAAACCAACACACACATACTTGATTACTCAAGATAAGCAATTGGAGGCACAACCTATACAAACACATGCAAAGAACAAAACCAAAACATGCAAAGGGGCAAGTAACTTTCAATGTGAACAATGTAAGTACAAGTTATCGGAAGGAGACACATTGGATATAGTATAGAAACTTGATAACCCAATTAACTTGGCTTGAGACACTAAGAATGATGAAGTCCCCTTAATTCTTCATAAAGTAGCCAAGTCTCCAATGCCCTCCAACAACACCTATTGATCAAGTTTGAGCTAGTTGGTCCCCAACCAAGTTGGGTCCTAAGAGATTAGTCATAATAGGCTTGGCTACCCCAATGGTTCTTTTCTTGACACCACTTTGAGTACCAACAACTTTGGCAAACACATTGCCAACATTATCCTTCCCAAGAGAATAGATATCATCAATGATAATTGGGTTGGATAAGTTACCACTAGTGCATGAAGAAGCGAGGTGACCTTTCTCACGACATAGGTAGCAACGTCTACTCTTCATTTTCTTCTCACTTGATTTCTCAACTTGAGAAGAATTAGCTTGAGTTTTCCTGGGAAGAGGCCTTTCTTCAACTTGAGGTTGAGCATGAGAGTGAACTTGTGGCCGCTTCCCTTGTTGCTTGTCACTAATGGGCTTCTTCTTCAATGGGCAAGATCTAACATGATGCTCTTCTAATTTGCACTTGAAGCAAACAATCTTGGCCAAATTCTTGACTTGTTCTTGGCCCTTCTTTTTGTTCATCTTGGACTTCTTCTTCTTATTGGAGTTGAATCCAAGTCCACCTTTGTCATTGGGGGATTTTTGCACACTAAAGATATTGTTGAGTGTGGATTTCCCTTCATGACTCTTTTCCAAGTCTTTCTTCAAAGAAGTGACTTGGGCCTTGAGCTCTTTGATTTCCTCTACATGGTTAGTCTCAACACAAGTACTAGAGGAAGTATAAGCTTCATCGTTAGAGCAACAAGGCAAGGAAAGCAATTCATCACAAGATGTACCAACATTGTGAGTAGATGAATTACAAGGACTAGCACATGTCAATATAGTATTTTGACTAGAAGTAGTCCTAGTATCCACATGAGGCTCACTAGATGTTACCTTCGCAATCATGGCCTCACGAGCTATCTTTAGCACATTATGGGATACTCGAAGATCATCAGGAGAGCTTGAGAGCTTTTCATGACTTTCTTCCAATTTCTCATATTTGCTAGATAGCAACTCAAGTTGAGCCCATAGCTCAATATTCTCCTTCAAAATGGATGCTTCAATAGAAATAGAGTTAGTAGCACAAGCATCATAAATAATAGCAAGAGGAGAAGGCAACTTGGCAAGCTCTTTAGAATATGAAGCTTTAAGTTGTGCATGAGACTCGGTGAGTTTGATGAGCTTACACTTAATGACCCTTGAGCCATTTTCGAGGTGCCCAAAGTCCTCAAGGAGTTTAGCATGCGCAACTTCAAGCTTCTAATTTTTAGTTTCAAAATCATTGGCCACCTCAAGAGCTCTATCATGAGATTCCTTCACTCTAGATAGTGCTAGAGCAAAAGTCTCCTCAGGAGATTCGGCGGTGGTTTGTTCATGTTCAAGAGCTTGAGATAGCTCTGCGATCTCATTTGCGTAATCACGCTCATGAGCTTCCATTTTCTCAATGGTGACCTCATGCTCCTCTAGATGAGATTCCAACTCCGCAATGTATTTCTTGCCCTCAATGGCAATAGACATGATTTCCATGAAGTTGGAATGAGCAAGTTTATTTTTGTGAAGAGCTTTAAAAATCATTTCCCCCTTAATTTTTAGGGAAGCAATATTATAAATTCTCTTCATCATTAGCATTAACATCATCATCAAGCAACATATTCGGGTTCAAAGTATGAGATACCTTTGACGCCTTAGCCATAAGGCAAAAACCAATAGATGATGATGTAGGATCCCTTGAGGCACCATTCAAGACCACATCTTGTTCCATGGAGTGTTGGGTTTCCTCTACATTGTTAGCACAACAACTCGAGGAAATACATGCATTTTTATCATGGCAACAAGATATAGCAAGAATATCATCATGAGATTTAGTCAAGCAATTTCTACATGATATGCACGGACTATCAACACAAGCATGAGAAACATGTAAGGTGCACGAAGTGTTAAAGTCCAAAGATGGAGCATTGCAATAAGATAGTGATGAAGAGTCACCAACGATTAGCACACTATCATCATTGCAATGACCAACACTACTCACCATAGCATTACCTTGTGGTAATCCACATGTAGGTGAAGTAGAGGAAGTTGAGAAGGCAATACGGCCGGCGGTGGAGGGAGAACAATCATCCCCACAAAACTTGGACACACCATATTTATCTTGAAGCTTTGTTCACAACTCATGAGCATCCCGAAACGGTATGAGTTGAAATATAACTACATTGCTCAAAGCATCGAAAAGCACATTAGAAGCTTGAGCATTGAGATAAGAGTTTTTCTCATCCTCTAAAGATAATCTTTGGGGATCCTTTGGAGGAGAAAAACCCATATCTACAATTCGCTCTAAATTTGGGTCCATGACCCTAAAGAGATTAAGCATGCAAATTACCCAAACATCAAAATTTGTGCCATCAAAACTAACTATGTCAGAGAATCCTAATCCCCTAGTCGACATCTTTACTCTCTAGGAAGTTAATCCTAACAAAGAGAGACGAGGCTCTCATACCAATTGAAAGATCATGGATGTCGCCTAGAGGGGGGTGAATAGGCGCTTTAAAATAATTACGGTTTAGGCTTGAACAAATGCGGAATAAACCTAGCAGTTAATTTGTCAAGCACAAAACCTAAAACAACTAGGCTCACCTATGTGCACCAACAACTTATGCTAAGCAAGATAAACAACTAAGTGATAGCAAGATATAAGACAAGAAACAATATGGCTATCACAAAGTAAAGTGCATAAGTAAAGGGCTCGGGTAAGAGATAACCGAGGCACGCAGAGACGATGATGCATCCCGAAGTTCACACCCTTGCGGATGCTAATCTTCGTTTGGAGCGGTGTGGAGGCATAATGCTCCCCAAGAATCCACTAGGTCCACCGTAATCTCCTAACGCCCTCGCACAATGCAAGATGCCGTGATTCCACTAAGGGACCCTTGAAGAAGGTCACCGAACCCGTACAAATGGAAACCCTTGGGGGCGGTCATTGAACCCGTACACTTTGGCAACCCTTGGGGGCGGTCACGGGTACCCGTCAAATTGCTCGGAGCGATCTCCACAACCTAATTGGAGACCCCGACGCTTGCCCGGAGCTTTACACCATAGTGATTGAGCTCCAAACACCACCAACCGTCTAGGGCGCCCAAGCACCCAAGAGGAACAAGCTCAAGGGTACCAAGCACCCAAGAGTAATAAGCTTCTCAACTTGTAACTTCCATGTATCACCGTGGAGAACTCAAACCGATGCACCAAATGCAATGGCAAGGGCACACAGATTGCCCAAGTCCTTCTCTCTCAAATCCCACTGAAGCAACTAATGCTAGGGAGAAAAATGAGAGGAAGAACAAGATGGAGAACACCAAGAACTCCAAGATCTAGATACAAGGGGTTCCCCTCACATAGAGGAGAAAGTGATTGGTGGGAATGTGGATCTAGATCTCCTCTCTCTTTTCCCCCCAAAACTAGCAAGAATCCATGGAGGGATTGAGAGATAGCAAGCTCGAAGAAGGTAAATAGTGGGGCAAGAACACAAGCTCAAAGGATAAGGTTCATTGGGGAAGAAGACCTGCTTTTATTGGTGGGGGAAAATCCAACCATTATGCTCACAGCCCGCACAAAGCGGTACTACCGCTCGGGGTAGCGGTACTACCTCAAAGGGTAGCGGTACTACTGCTTGCGAGCGGTACTAAAAAAATACATCCGTGCCTACCACTGTTGGACTTGTGACGAGTTTTTGGTCCGAAGCAGTACTACCGCTGTAATAGCCGCGGTAGTACCGCTCTGGAGCAGTAGTACAAAATTACATCCGCTCCTATCCGCGGTAGTACCGCTGCAGCCTTTTTAGAACACCAAAACTACCACAACTTCTGCAAACGGTCTCCGAATTCGATGAAACCAAGTTTGTTGGAAAGCTAGCGACAAGGGCTAACACAATATTGATAGAAATAACAATAAGAAGGAAATTAGAAAAGGCCCGAGAGAAAATGGTGAGAACCCTTCCTCGAATAAGACCGGTAAAAACTACAACACCGAAAACGCAATAGAAGAGGCATATGAAATCAATTTTCGAAGTACTAGAGCTTGTTACGGAGATAAACACAAGCTCTAAAACCTCAAAACACAAAACAAATAATAATCAAGAAAGATTATGCAAGGATGCAATGGTTTGAGCTCTCGATGAACGATACGATCAAGCTACTCACTTGAGAGCCCCCCTTGATAGTACAGCTATCGATCCTATAACCCGGTCTCCAAACTATCACCATGAGACCGGCAAAATATAAAACCTATCAAGGGCAAACCTTTGCCTTGCATGAAGTCCACTTGAGCTAGATGATGACAATCTTGACTCCCTCAAGTTGGACCACCTTTCTTGATTGCGTTCCCTCGATGAAGACTAGTTGATTGCTCCCCCATACTCCACTATGGGTGAGGCACTCTTTGGCACATCTTCACAAGTCCATTGATACCATAATGGACGGCAAGCTACAAGCATGATTTCTTTGTGATGCTCCACTTGAACTTGCACAACACGACCTTGATTTGATGTCATCCACCATGGGTTGAGTGATATCTTCCTCTTGATGCAAGCCCATGAACACGTACCTAACCCCACATTGAACTCTCACATAGACCATGGGTTAGTACACAAATCACAATGGACAATGCTTACCATACCATGGGATCACTTGATCCCTCTCGGTACATCTTCTATGCTTTGTGAGTTGACCAACTTGATTCACTCTTGACTTAGTCTTGATCAACCTTGAATCTTTCCAACTCTCTTCATTTGGATGATGTCTTGGAGGTAAACATGAATGATCACACAATCTTCTTCTTCAAGACATGCTCGCAATAAGCTCAATACTCACATAACCAATCTTTGGATAATTCCGTAATTGCACCTTGGTCAACTCATAAACTCCTTGAAACCAACACATGGACTTCAAGAAGAGCCTATGAACAAATCCTTCAAATATAACTCACTAAAACTATTAGTCCATAGAGAGTGTCATCAATTAAAAAACCACACATGGGGGCACCGCATGTCCTTTCACCCACCATATACCTTCCTCAAAATAGCCATCATACCTACCTATTATGGCATTTCCATAGCCATTCCGGGATATATTGCCATGCAACTTTCCACCATTCCATTTATTATGACATGCTTCATCATTGTCATATTACTTTCCATGATCATGTAGTTGACATCGTATTTGTGGCAAAGCCACCTTTCATAATTCTCTCATACATGTCACTCTTAATTTATTGCACATCCAGGTACACCGCCGAAGGCATTCATATAGAGTCATATTTTGTTCTAAGTATCGAGTTGTAATTCTTGAGTTGTAAGTAAATAAAAGAGTGATGATCTTGATTATAAGAGCATATTCCCATGTGAGGAAAGGAGGATGGAGAATATGATTCCCCGACAAGTTGGGATGAGACGCCGAACGAAAAAAATGAGAGAAAAAGAGAGAAAGGGCAATGTTACTATCCTTTTTCCACACTTGTACTTCAAAGTAGCACCATGATCTTCATGATAGAGAGTCTCCTATGATGTCAGTTTCATATGCTAGTGGGAATTTTTCATTATAGAACTTGGCTTGTATATTCCAGTGATGGGCTTCCTCAAATTTCTCTAGGTCTTCGTGAGCAAGCGAGTTGGATGCACACCCACTTAGTTTTCTTTTGAGCTGTGACGCCCGGATAATTAAGCTATAGTGGTCCCATGCTAATGGTGCCACGTCGCCACGGTTACTGCTGCTAGTCTATTGTTAGATCAAAACCGGTCCAAAATTCAAATTCAAAATTTGGTAAATAATAAAGATTTTCAAACATTAAAATAAAAATGTTCGGGTTGTACTAAATATTACATAGATAAATATGGTATAGTAAACACATTTTTATAAAATGTCTAAGTAATTTAAAATGAGTTAAAACAGAAAAGACAATAATTAAAAAGAAAGAAAATACAAAAGAGAAACCCCCACCCGTTGGGCCAACCGGCCCAGCTGGCCACCAGGCCGGCCAGGCCGGCCCACCCCGCACCCCCATATGCCCCCCCACTCCCCACTCGGTCCAGCCCGCATCCCCCACCGACACTTCCCCCCCCCTCCCGAAAATATCTCCCCCCTCTCCCCCGATTGGATCGCGATCGAGGGAGGAGACCACCGTCGTCGCCGCCGAACGCCGCTTCCGCGTCCTCCTCCTCGCCGGTCCTCCCCGACCGCCGTCACGCCCGCTGCCCGTTGCCCTACTCCCCGCCGTGAGCGCCCACCCTTCCTTCCCCTTTCCTCGCGGTCACCGCCCGCGCTCCGGCGCCACCGACGCCCGCGCCCTGCCGCGCCGGGCCGTCCCGCCCCCGACCCCTCCCCTCTCCCCCTCGCTCACTCACCGCGTCGTCCGGGCTCCGGCACGCCCGCACCTCGGCGGCGCCCGCACGCGCCCACGCGGCCACAGCCGCGGCCCCGCACGGCCACGCACGGCCGCGCCGCCCCCCTCGCACGGGCCTCGTCCCGGTTCTCCCCGCCCGCGCGGCTCGCCGTCCGCGCCCGGTGCGCGACCGCACCCCCGGCCTCCTCTCCCTCCGGCGACGCCGGCCCCTCCCCGCTTCCCCGTGCTGCTCCCCTGCCTCGGCCTCGCGCGAGCGGCCCCCCCCCCCGGGAACCCCGTCCCGCGCCGTTTGCCGCCTCAGCCGGTGCCCCGCTGCTGCGGTGGCCCCGTGCTCCCCCGCCCCTCTCCGTCGACGCCCCGGCTCCGGCTGCTGCGGCCGGCGTCTTCCCTGGCGAGCACCCTGCTACGCTGGGTCAGGGGCTCGTCCGCTAACGGGCGCCCCGTAGCCCCTTGCACCCGTGTGCCCACACCCATTAAGGCCCCCTGTGGGCCAATGACAGTGGGGGCCCGTCCTGGAACGTTTTAGAAAAAAAAATATAGTAATAAAAAAAATATATAAAAAAATATATTAAATAAATAAATAAATAATAACTAAAATAATTAAAATATCAATTAATTAATTAATTAAGTAATTAATTAAGTTAATTAATCCTGATTAAATTAACCTAATCACTAATTAAATTAACTAATCTGTAATTAACCTAAACAGAGAATGACAGGTGGGTCCCACTGGACCCACACGTCAGGTTGACCAGGTCAATGGTCAACGTTGACTGCTGACATCACTCTGATGTCATGCTGACGTCATCATTTACTATTCTGGATAATGTTGGATTAAATAATTAATTGAATTCCAGAAATTAATAAAAAATTTAGAAAATCATATCTTTTAATCCGTAACCCAGATTAAAATATTTTCAACATGAAAGTTGCTCAAAACGACGAGACGAACCCGGATACGCAACCCGTTCGTCCACCACACACCCCTAACATATCAAACCCGCAACTTTCCCTCTCCGGTTCATCTGTCAGAAAACACGGAACACCGGGAATACTTTCCCGGATGTTTCCCCCCTTAACCGGTACCACCTCATACCACGTTAGGGCACGCCTAGCATCGTTACTTGTCTTGTCATGCATCGATATGCATCTGTTTACATGGTATTCATTGTTTCTTCCCCCTCTTCTCTCCGGTAGACTACGAGACCGACGCTGCTGCTGCCCAGTTCGACTACGGAGTTGACGACCTCTCTCTCTTGCCAGAGCAACCAGGCAAGCCCCCCTTTGATCACCAGATATCGCCTACTCTTCTCTATACTGCTTGCATTAGAGTAGTGTAGCATGTTACTGCTTTCCGTTGATCCTATTCTGATGCATAGCCTGACATTGTTGCTACATCTGTTGATACCTTACCTGCAATCCTAATGCTTAGTATAGGATGCTAGTTTATCATCATTGGCCCTACATTCTTGTCAGTCTGCCTTGCTATACTATTGGGCCGTGATCACTCGGGAGGTGATCACGGGTATATACTATACATACATACATACTACAGATGGTGACTAAAGTCGGGTCCGCTCGAAGAGTACCCGCGAGTGATTCACGGATTGGGGGGCTGAAAGGACCTTTGTCCCGACGGCCCTCTGTGTGGATCTTTGTGGCGGAGCGACAGGGCAGGTTGAGACCGCCTAGGCGAGAGGTGGGCCTGGCCCTGTTCAGCGTTCGCGGTTATTTAACACGCTTAACGAGATCTTGGTATTTGATCTGAGTTGGCTACGAGCCTATACGCACTAACCATCTACGTGGGAGTAGTTATGGGTATCCCGACGTCGTGGTATCAGCCGAAGCCTTCGTGACGTCAGCGACTGAGTGGCGCGCGCCGGATTGGACTGGAACGCCACTAGGCTAGGTCTGCTTCCGGCCGCGTTCGCAACGTGCAGGTGTGCAAAGGGCGATGGGCCCAGACCCCTGCGCCATATGAGTTAGACCGGCGTGCTGACCTCTCTGTTGTGCCTAGGTGGGGCTGCGACGTGTTGATCTTCCGAGGCCGGGCATGACCCAGGAAAGTGTGTCCGGCCAAATGGGATCGAGCGTGTTGGGTAAGTTGGTGCACCCGTGCAGGGAAGTTAATCTATTCGAATAGCCGTGATCTTCGGTAACAGGACGACTTGGAGTTGTACCTTGACCTTATGACAACTAGAACCGGATACTTAATAAAACACACCCTTCCAAGTGCCAGATACAACCGGTGGTCGCTCTCTCTCAGGGATACGAGGAGGGGATCGCCGGGTAGGATTTATACTATGCGATGCTACTGGAGATGCTACTTGGAGATGCTACTTGGAGGACTTCAGACTACCCTCTTCTACCTGTTGCAAGACGACGGTGACCAGAAGCGTAGTCTTCGATAAGACTAGCTATCCCCCTTTTATTCTGGCATTCTGCAGTTCAGTCCACTGATATGGCCCTTTACACATATATCCATGCATATGTAGTGTAGCTCCTTGCTTGCGAGTACTTTGGATGAGTACTCACGGTTGCTTTCTCCCCCCTTTTCCCCCCTTTCCTTTCTTTCTGGTTGTCGTAACCAGATGCTGGAGTCCAGGAGCTAGATGCCACCGTCGATGACGACTACTACACTGGAGGTGCCTACTACTACATGCAGCCCGCTGACGACGACCAGGAGTAGCTTAGGAGGATCCCAGGCAGGAGGCCTGCGCCTCTTTCGATCTGTATCCCAGTTTGTGCTAGCCTTCTTAAGGCAAACTTGTTTAACTTATGTCTGTACTCAGATATTGTTGCTTCCGCTGACTTGTCTATGATCGAGCACTTGTATTCGAGCCCTCGAGGCCCCTGGCTTGTATTATGATGCTTGTATGACTTATTTATGTTTTAGAGTTGTGTTGTGATATCTTCCCGTGAGTCCTTGATCTTGATCGTACACATTTACGTGCATGATTAGTGTACGATTGAATCGGGGGCGTCACAAGTTGGTATCAGAGCCGACTTCCTGTAGGAATCCCCTTTCCAACTCCTTGGCCGAAGTCGAGTGTAGACATTGCAAAACTTTTACTAACATGGCTGTGTGCCTTACGGGCCCACGTCGCCATCGGGTGGTAGTAGGATCTTTTATTCCTCGACCTATATTCCGGGACTCTAACATCTCTTCTATTCGGGTTAAACGTTTTTACTAAATCTGACTCTGGGTTCTCGTAACTACTTTCTCCCGGAGAGCCCCTAACCAAAGATGATCGCCTACTGCGTCAGAAGATTTCGAAGATACTCTAGGATGTTCTCTCGAGACACTTGTGCCCACCGCCTTTGCAATTCCCTACCACTGTTACATCCTTTGCATAACTACGTACAGTTGTCATTCTTACATTCATCGCCAATTGGTCTTGTTATTACAAGATACCCCAAGATACTCGTCCTTGTGTCAAGAATCCTTTGTGCCTACTGCCTTGCAGTTCCTTGCCACCGAATACCCTTACGGATAATTTCTCGCCCTTATCGAGTATCCGCTCATCCCCAGTTGTTCTTGTTTTTCACAATGGTCTTCGGAATACTATTCGATCCTCCGAAATTCCTTAGTAGCTTTATTGCTCTGCAAATACTTGCCTGCTTACATTATGGATGATCCCCATATGTCTGGCAATATTCATTAGTCTCCTTTTGACCCTGTCAATTTGACCCTATTGATTCAACATAAGTGCGAATGCACGCAATCATCGGTTGATCCTTTTAAAAATATCTTTCCAGCTCAGATGTCATTTTGAACATGATCTGGATTCTCGACCAATCAAATTACTGTCGATTGTGCCCCTAAGTCTATTTAACTTATCCATCCTTAATCAGAGCATTTGCTTCTGATCCCCTGATTTGGAAATCATAATTCTTTTGCATTTGAACTCTGAATTAGTCAGTTGTTTCTATAATCCAATGTGTTTTGCATTGATTCTTCCTCTGGTTGTGAACCGATACTCACATCAGATCCTTTATGGACCATCAGAACCTTGTTGGATTTTATCTGACAGCGTCCTTCATACTCAATAACCTTGTGAGCCTTCCCTCAGATACATAAGGCCTTTGGTAAATTGTATCCTCTCCCTTTGTCAAGCATGCTCTACTTTCGAGCTTGTGGTATATGTTTCCACGATACCCTGACGGGTTGAACATATGCCTTCCTTAATATGTATGAACTCGGAAGTTTTCACGAGTCATACTTATCTGGTATTGCACCAGGTAAAACTTTCAACAACCAATGTCATTTTTTGAAACACAAGAAGTGAATGAGAGATTATGCATTGAAGAAGTGGCAGTCGACCTTGAACTTTGTGTTCATGCCCATAGACACGATGTAGATCTTCTCATCGAAGCTTCTTTTAAGATTAGTTATTCCCTTGGTATAAGTCATCTT
Source organism: Triticum timopheevii (assembly GCA_963921465.1). Taxonomy (NCBI): domain Eukaryota; kingdom Viridiplantae; phylum Streptophyta; class Magnoliopsida; order Poales; family Poaceae; genus Triticum; species Triticum timopheevii. Next base: position 250,231,519 of record OY997262.1, on the reverse strand, counting down.
ATATCTGGGCTCTGGCCTTTTGCAATCTGACCACGTTCTCCTTTATATACCATTTCACGTGCAAGTTTAAGCGCTTGTCCTCTGTAGAGCAATACCCCAGTCCAACCTCTACTTTGATCTGTCATCGAATATTACCCCCCTAGTATCTCGAGATTATGATGGAACTGCATAACTTCTTATGAGTTCTTCAGCAAGTGCTACATTCTCACTGATTCCAATTTTTCACGGGCTCTGAGTTATTAAACTCTCAAAGGCTCCGATAAATGAACCGAGTCCGCACTACGGTTCAACAACTTTTAGTATTCTTATTTAAGTACGATTTTGTACCCGATCAAGTCATTCCTAGCCTGATCAACTATATCGTTATCGCGCTATAGTTTAACTGTGCTACATGGTCCTCATTCTCGGAGCACCACTTTTGACGATGAGCTGAGCTTATTTCAATTTTCCTCATCACATTATTTCTGCTTGAACAGCAAGCTTGATTTCGAGTTTGTGTCGTGGTTCCAATAACCTTTCGCTTCATCATTCCTTTGACTTGATGTCGTCGCTGATTGATTACATCTTCATGAATTCTCTTGACAAATGTGTCATGATCAACATCAACATTTTGATGCTCTTCGAAGATATCTATTGAATTCTTCATGGGAAATACCATCCTTGTCCCTTGGTAAATTGTGTTGTCATCGACTATTTCCTTGCCTTCTTACCAACACAAACTTGTTTGTGTTGTGGCTGTACCTTGAGTTCCTGGCTACCCAGCTTGTCTTATGTCCTACCTTGAAGTAATACCATCTTATATATCAAGAATGTTGTGGGAATATCACCACCTCTTAAGAATTCTTGCTACAAGTTATACATCCCGCCATCTACATTCATCTCTTGGTCCTCGTGTTGTTTCTAACCGGAAAACCGACAAATGAACTATGATGCATGAATTCAAAACTTCTAGCAGCCCTATTGCTTTGAAGTTAATGGTCGATATTTCATTCTTAGACCATTGGTTATCGAATCACCATTCTAACATTGATCGTGCTACCCAGCCCATATTTCGGGCGCACCTTTCAACCAATGTTAATTGTGTATGTTTTCCTCTAGCATACATCATTATATCATTTGATCTGACAAATGTTATCTCCCTGTTCACATAGTTGTGGAAGTCCACCTTTTTGGAAATCTCGAGGATTGTCGCTGACTCCATCATCTACCCCGTCAACCTCCCTTTGGTTTAAATGATGAACTCTTGTGTCGATACTCATTCCCATAGTGCATTTCCCGAGAATCTTACAAGGTCATCTCGTCAATTTATTTTGCACCTTTTCAGGCATCCTGAGTCTGAGGTATCCTAACACCGATCGGATCTGAATCTTGGTCAGATATGATGGTTGGAACATTTTTCCCAAGAGTTATAACATTGGTCCTTATATATCGGTAAGGTGATGTCATGCCTAGCACACCTGGTCGGAGGACCTAGTGTTAAAGTTTCCTTTCCAGCAAGGTTTTCCATTCTTCCATAAGGAAATTGTAATGCTTATTCTATAAGTTGTTCCTGGTGAATCCTTTGTATATCCAAGTCCGACCTTTGCTTGAAGACCATGTCAATGCTATCTCGAAGCATGTCTGTGATACTCCGATTTTCAACAAGAACATTTAAATCAAATGCTAAATTTTCCTTATCAATTATCCAAACACCTTTGTATGGGTAGTGTCATGAAATTTCTCTCCCCTTACCTAAAGGGTTTTCTACATGATATCCTGGCACGGATACCATGCTCTGCTTATCCTTGGGAAGGATATATCCCTGAATTATGTGACTAAGACACATTTTTCCTTTCCATCGCCTGATTAATCTGATAATCATATGTCCTTTCCATTGTTTGGTTTAACCTTTCTTGAGGTCTATATGATCTAAGCAGTAATATTCTTCTGCTTATGTAAACACCTTGGTGTACGACCGTGTCAGTAAGACCCTGTTACTATTGTTGATGACATTTCGGTAGCCACCGATGGACGAGAACCTTGCCTATTGGCCCGCCTCGTTCAATGAGCAGGAAAATGGTTCTCTTCGTCCCTCGCCCTTGGTACCGATGTTGTTGCCGACATAACCGACAGACTATCCTCTGGCATGCCTTGCTTACATGATCGTGCAAGATGCCACTGTCCTTCCTACTTTTAATCCACATGGTGGGCCCATAACCCACAGTTCCACAGGATCGAAACCTGACTCTCCTGTACCCCCCTGTACCCAAGGTTGTTCCTCGCGCGTGGCCTCGTATGTAATTCATGAGCCACCTTCAATCTGGCATCAGACAAATACTTATTCTCGTGGCTTCGAACCCCTTTCACGCCACATATCAGGCATCGAACGATTGCCTGCCCGCTCGAAACTTCCCAGGATACCTCCTTACTCTGCTCTTGATATTTTCTTAAGTTTCAATTCAAGAGTTACTTCCGCCACCCTCCCCGATGTTATCGACCAGATAGTCAAACCTGCAGAGGTCCATTCTCTCGGAATACCCACCCTTTATCCTTTCGTAAGTACGATGGAACCCACGAAGAAAGGACGACAGACTACATCATGATGACCTGAAGCAGAAAAATGAAGACATCAACGTAATGGATTGATCTCTTCGAGAAGAGCAAGCCAGGATGAGAAGACCCGCTAGATTCGTTACCAAACCTTCCCCCCTTTCACTACCTCTTAAATCTCGGGACGAGATTTCTTGTAGTGGAGGAGAATAGTGACGCCCGGATAATTAAGCTACAGTGGTCCCACGCTAATGGTGCCACGTCGCCACGGTTACTGCTGCTAGTCTATTGTTAGATCAAAACCGGTCCAAAATTCAAATTCAAAGTTTGGTAAATAATAAAGATTTTCAAACATTAAATAAAAATGTTCGGGTTGTACTAAATATTACATAGATAAATATGGTATAGTAAACACATTTTTATAAAATGTCTAAGTAATTTAAAATGAGTTAAAACAGAAAAGACAATAATTAAAAAATAGAAAATACAAAAGAGAAACCCCCACCCGTTGGGCCAACCGGCCCAGCTGGCCACCAGGCCGGCCCACCCCGCACCCCCATATGCCCCCCCCCCCACTCCCCACTCGGTCCAGCCCGCATCCCCCACCGACACTTTCCCCCCTCCCGAAAATATCTCCCCCCCTCTCCCCCGATTGGATCGGGATCGAGGGAGGAGACCACCGTCGTCGCCGCCGAACGCCGCTTCCTCGTCCTCCTCCTCGCCGGTCCTCCCCGACCGCCGTCACGCCCGCTGCCCGTTGCCCTACTCCCCGCCGTGAGCGCCCCCCCCTTCCTTCCCCTTTCCTCGCGGTCACCGCCCGCGCTCCGGCGCCACCGACGCCCGCGCCCTGCCGCGCCGGGCCGTCCCGCCCCCGATCCCTCCCCTCTCCCCCTCGCTCACTCACCGCGTCGTCCGGGCTCCGGCACGCCCGCACCTCGGCGGCGCCCGCACGCGCCCACGCGGCCACAGCCGCGGCCCCGCACGGCCACGCACGGCCGCGCCGCCCCCCCTCGCACGGGCCTCGTCCCGGTTCTCCCCGCCCGCGCGGCTCGCCGTCCGCGCCCGGTGCGCGACCGCACCCCCGGCCTTCTCTCCCTCCGGCGACGCCGGCCCCTCCCCGCTTCCCCGTGCTGCTCCCCTGCCTCGGCCTCGCGCGAGCGGCCCCCCCCCGGGAACCCCGTCCCGCGCCGTTTCCCGCCTCAGCCGGTGCCCCGCTGCTACGGTGGCCCCGTGCTCCCCCGCCCCTCTCCGTCGACGCCCCGGCTCCGGCTGCTGCGGCCAGCGTCTTCCCTGGTCGGCACCCTGCTGCGCTGGGTCAGGGGCTCGTCCGCTAACGGGCGCCCCGTAGCCCCTTGCACCCGTGCGCCCACACCCATTAAGGCCCCCTGTGGGCCAATGACAGTGGGGGCCCGTCCTGGAACGTTTTAGAAAAAAAAATATAGTAATAAAAAAATATATAAAAATATATATTAAATAAATAAATAAATAATAACTAAAATAATTAAAATATTAATTAATTAATTAATTAAGTAATTAATTAAGTTAATTAATCCTGATTAAATTAACCTAATCACTAATTAAATTAACTAATCTGTAATTAACCTAAACAGAGAATGACAGGTGGGTCCCACTGGACCCACACGTCAGGTTGACCAGGTCAATGGTCAACGTTGACTGCTGACATCACTCTGATGTCATGCTGACGTCATCATTTACTATTCTGGATAATGTTGGATTAAATAATTAATTGAATTCCAGAAATTAATAAAAAATTTAGAAAATCATATCTTTTAATCCGTAACCCAGATTAAAATATTTTCAACATGAAAGTTGCTCAAAACGACGAGACGAACCCGGATACGCAGCCCGTTCGTCCACCACACACCCCTAACATATCAAACCCGCAACTTTCCCTCTCCGGTTCATCTGTCAGAAAACACGGAACACCGGGAATACTTTCCCGGATGTTTCCCCCCTTAACCGGTACCACCTCATACCACGTTAGGGCACGCCTAGCATCGTTACTTGTCTTGTCATGCATCGATATGCATCTGTTTACATGGTATTCATTGTTTCTTCCCCCTCTTCTCTCCGGTAGACTACGAGACCGACGCTGCTGCTGCCCAGTTCGACTACCGAGTTGACGACCTCTCTCTCTTGCCAGAGCAACCAGGCAAGCCCCCCTTTGATCACCAGATATCGCCTACTCTTCTCTATACTGCTTGCATTAGAGTAGTGTAGCATGTTACTGCTTTCCGTTGATCCTATTCTAATGCATAGCCTGACATTGTTGCTACATCTGTTGATACCTTACCTGCAATCCTAATGCTTAGTATAGGATGCTAGTTTATCATCATTGGCCCTACATTCTTGTCAGTCTGCCTTGCTATACTATTGGGCCGTGATCACTCGGGAGGTGATCACGGGTATATACTATACATACATACATACTACAGATGGTGACTAAAGTCGGGTCCGCTCGAAGAGTACCCGCGAGTGATTCACGGATTGGGGGGCTGAAAGGACCTTTGTCCCGACGGCCCTCTGTGTGGATCTTTGTGGCGGAGCGACAGGGCAGGTTGAGACCGCCTAGGCGAGAGGTGGGCCTGGCCCTGTTCAGCGTTCGCGGTTATTTAACACGCTTAACGAGATCTTGGTATTTGATCTGAGTTGGCTACGAGCCTATACGCACTAACCATCTACGTGGGAGTAGTTATGGGTATCCCGACGTCGTGGTATCAGCCGAAGCCTTCGTGACGTCAGCGACTGAGTGGCGCGCGCCGGATTGGACTGGAACGCCACTAGGCTAGGTCTGCTTCCGGCCGCGTTTGCAACGTGCAGGTGTGCAAAGGGCGATGGGCCCAGACCCCTGCGCCATATGAGTTAGACCGGCGTGCTGACCTCTCTGTTGTGCCTAGGTGGGGCTGCGACGTGTTGATCTTCCGAGGCCGGGCATGACCCAGGAAAGTGTGTCCGGCCAAATGGGATCGAGCGTGTTGGGTAAGTTGGTGCACCCCTGCAGGGAAGTTAATCTATTCGAATAGCCGTGATCTTCGGTAACAGGACGACTTGGAGTTGTACCTTGACCTTATGACAACTAGAACCGGATACTTAATAAAACACACCCTTCCAAGTGCCAGATACAACCGGTGGTCGCTCTCTCTCAGGGATACGAGGAGGGGATCGCCGGGTAGGATTTATACTATGCGATGCTACTGGAGATGCTACTTGGAGATGCTACTTGGAGGACTTCAGACTACCCTCTTCTACCTGTTGCAAGACGACGGTGACCAGAAGAGTAGTCTTCGATAAGACTAGCTATCCCCCTCTTATTCTGGCATTCTGCAGTTCAGTCCACTGATATGGCCCTTTAGACATATATCCATGCATATGTAGTGTAGCTCCTTGCTTGCGAGTACTTTGGATGAGTACTCACGGTTGCTTTCTCCCCCCTTTTCCCCCTTTCCTTTCTTTCTGGTTGTCGCAACCAGATGCTGGAGTCCAGGAGCTAGATGCCACCGTCGATGACGACTACTACACTGGAGGTGCCTACTACTACGTGCAGCCCACTGACGACGACCAGGAGTAGCTTAGGTGGATCCCAGGCAGGAGGCCTGCGCCTCTTTCGATCTGTATCCCAGTTTGTGCTAGCCTTCTTAAGGCAAACTTGTTTAACTTATGTCTGTACTCAGATATTGTTGCTTCCGCTGACTTGTCTATGATCGAGCACTTGTATTCGAGCCCTCAAGGCCCCTGGCTTGTATTATGATGCTTGTATGACTTATTTATGTTTTAGAGTTGTGTTGTGATATCTTCCCGTGAGTACTTGATCTTGCTCATACATATTTGCGTGCATGATTAGTGTACGATTGAATCGAGGGCGTCACATGAGCTTTCATAAACTTATAGCTCTAGTGCATCCGTTGCATGGCGATCCCTACTCACTCACATTGATATCTACTGATGGGCATCTCCATAGCCCATTGATATGCCTAGTTGATGTGAGAGTATCTCCTTCTTTTTGTCTTCTCCACAACCACCATATTCTATTCCACCTATAGTGCCATGTTCATGTCTCACGCTCATGTATTGCGTGCAAGTTGAAAAATTTCGAGAACATCAAAAGTATGAAACAATTGCTTGGCTTGTCATCGGGGTTGTGCATGATTTGAATATTTTGTGTGATGAAGATGGAGCATAGCCAGACTATATGATTTTGTAGGGATAAGCTTTCTTTGGCCATGTTATTTTGAGAAAACATAATTGCCTTGTTAGCATGCTTGAAGTATTATTGTTTTTATGTCAATATTAAACTATTGTTTTGAATCTTATGGATCTGAACATTCATACCACAATAAAGAAAATTATATGGATAAATATGATAGGTAGCATTCCACATCAAAAAATTATGTTTTTTATCATTTACCTACTCGAGGACGAGCAGGAATTAAGCTTGGGGATGCTTGATACATCTCCAACGTATCTATAATTTTTTATTGTTCCATGCTATTATATTATGTGTTTTGGATGTTTTATATGCATTAATTTGCTATTTTACATTGTTTTTTGGACTAACCTATTAACCTAGACCTCAGTGCCAGTTCTTGTTTTTTCCTTGTTTTTGAGTTTCGCAGAAAAGGAATATCAAACGGAGTCCAAACGAAATGAAACCTTCCCGATGATTTTTCTTGGACCAGAAGACAACTAGGAGACTTGGAGACGAAGTCGGGGGATCCACGAGGCGGCCACAAGGACGGAGGGCGTGCAGAGGGGGGTAGGGGACGCCCCCACTCATGTGGGCCCCCCGTCACCCTCCTGACCTAATTCTTTCGCCTATGTATTCCCATATATCCCCAAACCACCAGAGGCATCCACGAAAACATTTCCCACCGCCGCAACCTTCTGTACCTATGAGATCCCACCTAAGGACCTTTTCCGGCAGCCTGCCAGAGGGGGATTCCATCACGGAGGGCTTCTACATCAACTATATTGTCCTTCCGATGAAGCGTGAGTATTTTACCATAGACCTACTGGTCCATAGCTAGTAGCTAGATGGCTTCTTCTCTCTCTTTGATTCTCAATACCATGTTCTCCTTGATGTTCTTGGAGATCTATTCAATGTAATACTTTTTTGTGGTGTGTTTGCCGAGATCCGACGAATTGTGGATTTATGATCAGCTTATCTATGAATATTATTTGAATCTTCTCTGAATTCTTATATGCATGATTTGATATCTTTGTTATTCTCTTCAAACAATCGGTTTAGTTTGGCCAACTAGATTGGTTTTTCTTGCAATGGGAAAGTGCTTAGCTTTGGGTTCAGTCTTGTGGTGTCCTTTCCTAGTGACAGTAGGGGCAGCAAGGCACGTATTGTATTGTTGCCATCGAGGATAAAAAGATGGGGTTTTCATCATATTGCTTGAGTTAATTCCTCTAAATCATGTCATCTTGCGTAATGCATTACTCTGTTCTTCATGAACTCAATACTCTAGATGCAGACATGAGTCGGTCAATATGTGGAGTAATAGTAGTAGTTGCAGAATTGTTTCGGTCTACTTGACACGGACGTGATGCCTATATTCATGATCATTGCCTTAGATATCGTCGTAACTTTGCGCTTTTCTATCAATTACTCGACAGTAATTTGTTCACCCACCGTATTATTTGCTATCTTGAGAGAAGCCTCTAGTGAAACCTATGGCCCCGGGGTCTATTTTCCATCATATTAGTTTCCGATCTACTATTTTGCAATCTTTTACTTTCCGATCTATAAACCAAAAATACCAAAAATATTTACTCTATCATTTATCTATCTCTATCAGATCTCACTTTTGCAAGTAACGGTGAAGGGATTGACAACCTCTTTATCATGTTGGGTGCAAGTTATTTGATTGTTTGTGTAGGTATTCGGTGATTTGTGCATTTTCTGCTACTGGGTTGATACCTTGGTTCTCAAACTGAGGTAAATACTTCTCTCTACTTTGCTGCATCACCCTTTCCTCTTCAAGGGAAAAACCAATGCAAGCTCAAGAAGTAGGACCCAATATTACGTAGGAACGTGCTTTTGGCACTGTTAGTGGATAAGTACTGACCCACTGCAGCAAGAGATGACATTGCAGTTATAGTTGCCTCGTCACCTTCAGAAGGTGGCGGTTCCACCATTTGTTCCATAGCTTGCTGAAAAGTTGAGTTTTCACATTACTAGTACCAGAACAGAAGATATTAAGGAGGCAGCAAAACAAAACAAAATAGCTTTGGTCTATATACAGAACTTATTCTGGTGAATCCGTGTATAATATTAGTTGTATTTTCTGTAAAGTACATAATAAAACCAGGTTCTAAACATAGACCATGTACCATGGCTAATGTATTGTCTATTTCTTCACATTGTATTGACAGTTAAGGATAAAGAGACAAAGTTTATAATACGGTAAGCATATTATGGCATCATTCATATCACAAAACAACTGAGAATAGGCAAACAGGCAATTGTATTGTGTAGACAAGTCCAGCATGGAGCTAGATTACAGATCAAGATCAAAGGGGCATCACTCCTCTCTTTTAAACCTTGTAAGGTGCAATGATACGCTAATACAATTGTGTATAAAATTGAAAAGAGTAACAGACATTGGCTGCAAACTGTGTAGTTCAATGCACAAGTCAGAGTAAGTAGTAGTTAAAAGGCATGAGGATTAAGGACTTACAACAGCGGCTTTGACTGGCGTAGTCATGCCCTTCGTGTTGCTAGTGTGACAGTCCTTGAAGATTTCCACAACATTGGGTTCAAGTACTTTTTGGTCCTTGCAGGATTTCCTCTGCATTTGGAACAAGTCAATATAGATTTGATAATATGGCACGGGGAAAAGAATGACACAACAGCTAATTACAAGAGCCACGTAGTGTGCAATATAGCTACGAGATCATGTCGTCTGTCGGAATTTCACTTTTGTATGGTTGGCCTTGTTCTTTGAATAGTTTACCTACAAGAAGATATATTTGTGAGGCACATGCGTAAATAGGAGTTCAACATGTGATCTGATCACATATATATAACATACTTGATACTTTGGATCAGACCAGTGTTTAACGAGGCCTCTCCGGTCTTCATCTGACATATTTTCCACTAGAGATGTTTGAGCAGACTTGAAAACATGGGTGCATGCTTGCCTGGTTGCATCATCTTGGCTATCCAACTTGAACCTCATCTGTTGAAAATTATGGGAGTCTCGTTACCAGCAACCTAGAAAGTATGTGACAGAGCAAGATGATATTAATAAGTTACATACATAACCATACTTACAGATAAATTGTCGAGGAAGGTGTTAAACTAGGATTCGTCTTTGTCATTCCTGTATTGAATCCATGTTCGGAGGATACGTGCATGACACCTAACGGCAATGACTGCCTCTGATACTAACTTGGCTGACTTTGTAGCATGATGTGTCCTTTTTAAACCTTCATCAAAATAGATCTCCATTCTTCCTCCTCTAGATTTAGTTAACCTGTCGAGCATTATCCCTAATGTATGTTTCCTCTTGTGCCTAGGTGATAGTTCAATAACGAATATGGGAAGTGTTAGTGTACATCAAACTATGAGACTACATATAAAGAAGCATGCAACTGTAACTTGACTCGAGCAACTACCTTGTTGTTGAAGCTCCCCAGGTTCATCTGATCTTTCCAACTCGTCTTGTGTCAGAGTGCTTTGGAAGTAGTGTTAGGTGGCAAGGGAGCTTGGGAACTTGCCGCTAGCAGACAAACCGAATGAGTAACTCGTGCAGTTGTTGGTACTGTGGAAGAAGGTATTGCAAGAACTAGGGATGTCGTTGCTTGTTTGGTGGCAGCTATTCGTTTCTGTTTGGATTGTTTTGCAGCTGGTGTAGCAGGGGATACCGTGTTTGTACAATTTTTTGGTGGACTTTGACCTTCTATTGCACCATCAGTACCAGCAGAATCTGCATAATTCTTCCGCTTCCATTTCCGTGCGTCATGAGTACTTACACCATCCCTTGCCATTCTGTGTTCCTTCCTCTTTGTCTATGCCATGTCAAGTCAAGACGACAAGAAAAAGGAATGAAAATTTAGTTCTTCAGAACAAATTGATGTGTGATACACACGAATTGTACTTTGATGTTAGACAACCGCATGATAGGAGGATGTAATATGTATGAAAAACAGAACGACTTGAGATATTCAGCAATATGGTGTGTAAACTAAGTAGAAGTCATTTCAATAAATTAGAAGCATGCAATGGAAGGTAGACACCATATGAAAGATGCTACAAATATCGCTCTGCTAAGTTAACAGTGTCTCGTCATAACTGGCATTTAAACAAATGTGAAGCAGTACAAGAAATAAATCACATGTAAGATGCAAACAACATCACACTACCAAGTTAATGGTCTCTCATCATTAGTGTCATTGCAAATTCACAGCATTGCATATTCACAACTATGATGTGTAAACTAAGCAGAAGGCATTTAGAAGCACTGAAAGCTAGACACCATATGTAAGACGCAACGAATATCACTCTACTAAGTTAAAGTTGTCTCGTCATTAGTGCCATTTCAACAAATTAGTAGTACAAGCTAGAAAATAATGTGAGATGTAAACTATATCAGACACCCAAGTTAAATGTGTCTTGTGAAAGTGATTGTTGCAGGTTACACAACAGTAGTAACTTGATGTAAGAACATGGTGTGATAGACAGATATTTTATGTTCTAGAAATAGGAACACGTGTCTTATTCACAAGTATAATGTGTAAAGTAAGCAGATGGAATTCAAAAAAAATAAAAGCAATATAAGCTAGACATCATACATAAAATGCAACCACATATAACAGGGCCATGTTAGAGGGAGCACCTGTGATGGTGGACAAGGGCGGACGTGTTAATCATCAACACAACTACTTTGAGTGTCTATGCATGTGTTATCTTCCAAACCTTGTTGGGGGATGGCCGAGTAGAATGTGTAGAAGCCCTCCATTTGGAAGAAGCACCTTTATCCACTGTCTTGCTAACTTCCTTCCGCTTTGTTGATTTTGCATTGTCAAGTAAAACCGACAAGAAAAAGCAATAAAATTCACTCTTCAGAACTCGTTCATGCATGATACTGCACTTGCGTTGGTTTTTTCCTTGAAGAGGAAAAGGTGATGCAGCAAAGTAGAGATAAGTACTTCCCTCAGTTTGAGAACCAAGGTATCAATCCAGTACGAGACAACGCACAAATCACTGAATACCTGCACAAACAATCAAACAAACTTGCACCCAATGTGATAAAGGGGTTGTCAATCCATTCATGGTTACTTGCAGAAGTGAGATATGATAGAGATAGATAAACGATAAAGTAAATATTTTTGGTATCTTTGGTTTATAGATCGGAAAGTAAAATATTGCAAGAGTAGTAGATCGGAAGCTTGTATGATGGAAAAGAGACTTTATATGATTGAAAGAGACCCGGGGGCCATAGGTTTCACTAGAGGCTTCTCTCAAGATAGAAAATAAGATGATGGGTGAACAAATTACTACCGGGCAATTGATAGAAAAGCGCAAAGTTGTGACGATATTTAAGGCATGATCATGAATATACGCATCACGTCCGTGCCAAGTAGACCGAAACGATTATGCATCTACTACTATTACTCCACACATCAACCGCTATCCAGCATGCATCTAGAGTATTAAGTTCATAAAGAACGGAGTAATGCATTAAGTAAGATAACATGATGTAGAGGAACTAACTCAAGCAATATGATGAAAACCCCATCTTTTTATCCTCGATGGCAAGAATACAATACGTACGTTGCTGCCCCTACTGTCACTGGGAAAGGACACCGCAAGATTGAACCCAAAGCTAAGCACTTCTCACATTGCAAGAAGAACCAATCTAGTTGGCCAAACCAAACCGATAATTCGAAGAGACTTGCAAAGACATCAAATCATGCATATAAGAATTCAGACGATATTCAAATAACATTCATAGAAAAGCTGATCATAAATCCACAATTCATCGGATCTCGGCAAACACACCGCACAAAAGTTATTACATCGAATAGAGCTCCAAGAACAACGAGGAGAACATGGTATTGAGAATCAAAGAGAGAGAGAGAAGAAGCCACCTAACTCCAAGCTATGGACCCAAAGGTCTGAGGTAAACTACTCACGCTTCATAGAAAGGGCAATGGTGTTGATGTAGAAGCCCTCCGCGATCGAATCCCCCTCTGGTAAGACGCTGGAAAAGGCCCCTAGATGGGATCTCACGAGTACAGAAGGTTGAGGCGGTGGAAAAGTGTTTTCGTGGATGCCTCTGGTGGTTTTGGGGTATAAGAATATATATAGGTGAAAGAATTAGGTCAGGAGACCCACGAGGGGCCCACAAGACAGGGGCGCGCCCTACCCCCATGGCGCGCCCTCCATCCTGGTGGCTGCCTCAAGGCTCCTCCGACTTCATCTCCAAGTCTCCTGGTTTTCTTCTGGTCCAAGAAAGATGACCGCGAAAGTTCTATTTCATTTGGACTCCGTTTGGTATTCCTTTTCTACGAAACTCTAAAACAGGGAAAAGTAGGAATTGACACTGGCTCTAAGTTAATAGGTTAGTCCCAAAAATAATATAAAATAGCATAATAATGCATAGAAAACATCCAAAACAGATGATATAATCACTGCGCGCGTACAGAGGAAGGGAGGCGACTCCCGGGAGAGGAGGATGGCATTGAAGTCGACTCAGAGGAAGACGACAATGCCACTAGCCTAAAGAGGAAGAATAAAAAGCGCAACAAGAAGCGTAAAGAAAAGGCAGTACTGGCTGTTGAGGGTTCTCACACCCCTAGTACCAGCAGGAAGGCCATGACCGAAGCCCCCGGGAAGGAGGTTGCTGCGTGCACTGATTACCGGAGGCGACGGCGGCCGAAAAAAGCCGGGAAGGCAGACGGGCCGTACTACAAGATCCACCAAACCAAGGGCCATGATCTCCAAGAGTGTCATCAGGTTGAGCAAATCGTCAAAAAGCATAAATCTAAGTATGAGAAGCGCGACAAGGAGAGAGACCAGGAAGGTGCTGGCGGGAAAGGCTGAGGCGGCAGAGGAGGCTGCCACGGCAAGACTCCCCAGCAGCATGAAAAGCCTGCTAGAGGCCGTGAAAGGAAGGAAGGTGATGATGAAACTGATGAAGGGGATGCTGAGGAAACCAATGAGCAAGAGTTTCGGAGAGTGACTGAGGCCCTGTGTGTTGATGGAGGTGCATCTTTGCACTCCTCTCACTGCCAGCTCAAGTAGTGGGCGCATGAGGTCAATGCCGTAGAGCCAGTAGCAGATTCCCGGAAGCCGCTCAAGTGGTCCCGCATGCCTATCGTCTTTGACGAAGAGGACCACCCTAACTGCACCACTTTGGTAGGGTGTTTGCTGTTGTTGGTTTCACTGACAATCCACAACCTCAAGGTCACAAAGATGTTAGTTGACGGTGGGGCAGGGTTGAATCTGATTCCCCCAAGGGGATTAGCAAACTTGAGATATCAGATGAAGAGCTCAGGATTACTAGCACGTTTCAAGGAGTCAACCCTGGTAGGAGTCGTCCTAAAGGGAAAATTACGCTGCCGGTGACATTTGGTGGGGAACTAAACTACCAGACCAAGAGAGTTGTGTTCGATGTGATCGAGCTCCCCTTGTCGTACAATGGTATTCTTGGTCGTCTAGCTCTGGCAAAATTCATGGCGGCATCTCATTATGCCTACAACATACTGAAAATGTCAGGGCCGATGGGCATCATTTCCATCCCGACGGACAAGAAAGATGCAATCATATGCATGGAAATTATGTACCGGGATGCGGTCGCTGCAGAGGCCGCAGAAGCCGTAGCCCCTGCCAGGGAAAACAAGAAAGGAAAGAAGGCTAGCAGGGATGCCGACAAGGAATCCGGGAAGCGTGCCTCTGCAGAGTGCGCTGCACCCGTCTATGATTTGCCGGAGAGTTCCACTAGCAAGAGATCTAAAGTTGCCTCGCCTATTGTAAAGAAGGTCCCGGCAGGGCTGGATGGCACTGATGGTATCTTCACCATCAGCTCCACCCTTGATGACAAATAGGAAGCGTGCTCATTGCCTTCCTGCGGGCGAATGTCGATGTGTTTGCGTGGAAACCATCTGACATCCCCGATGTTCTAGGGAGGTAATCGAGCACCTTGCTGTTTGCCCTCATGCTCAGCCCGTAGAGCAAAAAGTCAGGAAGCAAGCATTAGAACGGCAACAATTTATTGCCAAAGAGATCAAGAAACTCGAAGCGGCTGGTTTAGTCAGAGGAGTGTTGCACACGACGTGGTTGGCGAACCCGGTGGTGGTGCGCAAGACGAATGGGAAATGACGGCTTTACATAGATTCACATATCCGAATAAGTCATGCCTGAAGGACCCATTCCCCTTGTTGTGCATCGATCAGATTGTGGATTCCACTTCCGGGGGTGATCTCTTTCCTTCCTGGATGCATACTCCAGATACCACCAGATATTCATGTCCAAGGAGGATGAGGAGAACACCACGTTCATAACCACATGTGGCACGTACTGCTTTGTACACATGCCCTTTCGGTTAAAGAGCGCTGGATCCACTTTTGCAAGAGCATTGCAAATTGGATTGAGCCTTAGTTGCATAGGATTATTTAAGCTTACATGGATGATATAGTGGTCAAAACCAAGGATAAATCAACACTTATTCAGGACTTGGAAGAAACCTTTGCAAATCTGCGCAAAATCAACTTGAAGTTGAACCCTAAGAAATGTGTGTTTGGCAATCCCTCCGGCAAGCTACTTGGCCTCTTTGTATCTCACCGGTGGATAGAGGCCAACCCCAATAAGATCAGAGCAATCGAGCATATTCATGCAACCAAGACAGTCAAGGACGTGAGGCATTTAACTGGATGTGTTGCCGCGCTGAGTAGATTCATTTCCAAGTCTGTCGAGCGCGCCCTGCCGTTCTTCAAAATTTTGAAGAAGGCAGGGCCAATGAAGTGGACCCCGGAGGCAGAAGCAGTGTTGCGAGACCTGAAGGCTTATCTTTCCTCTGCTCCCACCTTGGTCGCTCCTAAACCACAAGAGTCGTTGCTACTATACTTAGCGGCAACCAATCAAGTGGTTAGTGCAACACTGGTGGCGCAGCAAGAAGTAGATGAAAGAGTAGCCGCAACTATTGTCCCCCCCAGAGAAGGAAGTGAACCAGTCACGGGAAGGTTAGGTGCAGACTAGGAGAAAGAAGAGCTGGATAGCGAAGGAGATCCCAAGACCATGACAAGGAAAAAGGTAGTGCAATGGCGAGTGTACTTCATTAGCTCCCTGTTGCAGGGGCTAGGTCAAGGTACTCTAGAGTGCAAAATTTGATCCTTGGCCTCATCGTGGACTCAAGGAAACTACGCCACTACTTATAAGCCCACGAGATCACAGTTGTCACTCGTTTCCCTTTGCAACACGTATTGAGGAACCCTGAGGCCACCGTCACAATAGTTGAACGGGCATTAGAGTTGTCAAGTTTTGGTTTGAAGTATGAGAGTAACTCAACCATTTATAGCAGGACACTGGAGGAGTTCATTGTGGAATGGACACCTACTCGAGATGAAGAGACACTAGAAGCAGTTATCCCCGGCAAAGAGGTGCCCCAAGAATGGATCTTGTATTCTGACGCTGCCTTCTCACTACAAGGTGCGGGGGCTGGCGTGCTCCTTATTGTGCCCACTGGAGAACACCTCAAATATGTGATCCAAATGCATTTTCCCCGGGAGAAGGCCACCAACAACACTGTGAAATATGAAGGGCTCCTTGCCGGGCTCAGAATTGCAATGGAATTGGGAATTAAGAAGTTGATCATTCATGGAGATTCGCAGCTCGTAGTGAGATAAGTAAACAAGGATTACCAGAGTCTGTTGATGGAGGCATATGTAGAAGAAGTGAGGAAGCTGGAAGAGCATTTTTCTGGACTGCAAACAGAGCACGTGCCACGTGCGGAAAACAGCATCGTTGATCATCTGTTCAAATGCGCTGCACAAAAGCTCCCTGTGGAACCAGGGACTTTTGTTCTCCACCTAACTCAACCCTTAGTATCCCTGACAAGGATGGCCAGAAAAAGGACGAAAATGGACTCTGGCAGGCATCTCCCGATAGGGCCCTCTGAAGTCCTTGGTAGAGAGGCTGCGGGGAATAACTCCACTTCGCCTGGTGAGCAGCACCCTCCCGCCGAACTACAAGTTGTTGCGGTTGAGGTGCACGCTCCCACGAACGAGGAGGTGCCGTTTGTCCTTGTTGCCCAGCCTCGAGCTCCAACTTGGGCACGACACTAGTCCACTACCTCCAAACAGGAGAACTTCCCGAGGAACAAGAAGAAGCTAAAAGAGTAGCCCGGAGGGCCAGTATGTAACAATTTGTTGATAACACATTGTGCAGAAGAAGGCCCAACGGTGTGAAATTGAAGTGCATTTGCCTAGAAGAGGGGAAGGAACTGCTGGCAGAAATACACCAAGGCATGTGTGGCTCCCATATTGGATCAAGAGCCTTGGTTGGAAAAGCTTTCTGGCAAGCTTTCTACTAGCCCACGGCCCTCCAAGATGTGATTGAGCTAGTCACTAGATGTGAATCCCGCCAGTTCCATTCCAAGAACATCCATCAACCTGCTCAAGCTCCCAAGACGATCCCTTTATCATGGCCATTTTTGGTCTGGGGGCTCGACATCTTGGTCCCCTTCTCCCGTGCTATCGGGGGCTTTGAATTCTTGTACGTTTGCAATCAACAAGTTCACAAAGTGGCCGGAAGTGGAGCCTGTGAGGAGGGTAACCGCACAATCATCTATCAAGTTAATGAAAGGATTGGTGTGCCATTTCGGAGTACCCGCCAGAGTTATCCCTGACAACGGCACCCAATTCACAAGCCGCGCCTTCATGCAATATGTTCAAGCCCTCGGAAGCAAGGTTTCATTTGCCTCTGTAGCTCATCCTAGAAGCAATGGACAGGCTGAGAGGATGAACGCTGAAGTGCTGCGTGGGCTCAAGACAAGGACTTTTGATAAGCAGGAAAAGTGCGATATACGCTGGATCGACGAGTGTCGGTCGTTCTTTGGTCCCTCTGTACAACACCAAATCGAGCTACCAGCCAGACTCCCTTCTCCCTAGTCTATGGGGCAGAAGCAGTGCTCACCACAGAACTCGTATATGGGTCACCTCGAGTATTTGCCTACGATGAAGTAGAGCAAGAGCAACACCGGCATGACGATGTCGTCCTCCTTGAGGAGAACTGTCTCCGGGCTATTGTTCATGTTGCACCCTACCAGCAAGCCTTGCACCGCTATCACAGCCGCGGGGTTCATGCCCGGAGCCTTGAGGAAGGCTACCTTGTCCTTAGGTGTGTTCAGTCCGCCAAGGGTACCAATAAGTTGACGCCAAAGTGGGAAGGCCCTTACCGGGTAGTACAAGTCACCAGACCTGGCATAGTCCGTCTGGAGACCCAAGATGGCATAAAAATGCAAAACACATGGAATATTGAGCATCTTCGCAAGTTCTATCCGTAAGGTGCGACTGCGGGGCCCAGCCCCTGTGGCCACCCTTTTGTACAATCCTTGCAGATGCGCACGTAACCCTTTGTACAAAGCCAGGCGCAGACCCTGAGCACAGATAATAAATGAAGCACTGGCACCCTAAAAACTTGCATGCATGATTAGCTTAGCATAAATTTTCCATGATCATTTTAGGTGAGATCGTATGTTGCTATGTTTTCCTCTACACTAACTGCAGAGCTCTTACTGTGGGCTCGATCCCGAAAAGTATAGATGGAAACAAGCCTACATATCGATCCCCGATAGGCCAAACAGATAAGTTTCTTTCTATCCATAAACATGTATTGTAAGAAGAAAACTTTTGCACGGAAAAACCTTGTCACCTTAAAAACATTTGTGCTCCTATCCCTTGATTCGAACATTATTTCGGTCAGTATGGTTGTAGTGGCATTTGACAGAGAAGGTTTGACAAGGGGCTAGTCCCCTTCCATAGTCTTGAGCGCGGCAGGCCAAGCCCAGCGACAACGACGGAAGGCACCGGCAAGATAGCTTGCCGGGAAAACTTGTTTACTTGAAAGTATAGAGGCATTTCCCTATGCATGGATATAGTACATGCACAAGTACCCAGCAAGCAAGGCTTTTTTCATTAATGTGATGATAAACAAGTACGAACCTTACAGGGTACAAACATGGATATAAGGAATTACATATTTGACACAAAAATTTGGCAAATGCCTACATGTTATAGATTGGAAAAAGATAAGTGCCTCGTAATCCCTTTCTTGTCCCTCTCCTCCTAGAAACTGCAGTGGGAGGCGAATGGGCAAAAGGAGCGCCTGGAGAGAAGCCCAGCCAGACCTTGTCAGGGCCCGCAGGACGCAGCCTGACAAGATCGGGAGTGCACGGACGAAGGCGAGGGACGGAGAGAGCGGCTAGGCGATGCCCTGGTCACCACCACCAGGGCTAGCAGAGCACGACAGCATGGACACCGGCAAGGAAGACGAAGCCGGAGTTCACGGGGAAGCCTGCCGGGCTCCAGTTGGAAGACTGCTGCAGGAGGCGCAGACACATTCCACAGCCAATACCCCGACAAATCGCCTTGTCGGGGAGGATATGCAGGTGCAAATGGTGGTGCTGCCGGCAGACGATGACGGTGCAGCTGGTGTTCAAATGGAGTCGGAGCCGCCATCGTCCCCACCGGCGCTGTCGTAATCGTTGTCACTGTCCTCCTCGTCGCTATGGCTCGAGGAGGAGCTTTCATCGTCGGTCGAGCTTGATACGTCTCCAACGTATCTATAAGTTTTGATTGTTCCATGCTATTATATTATCTGTTTTGGATGTTTAATAAGCATTTGTATGCTATTTTATATTTTTTTGGGACTAACCTATTAACCGAGAGCCCAGTGCCAGTTTCTCTTTTTTTTTGCCTATTTTAGAGTTTCGCAGAAAAGGAATACCAAACGGAGTCCAAATGGAATGAAACTTTCGCGATGATCTTTCTTGGACCAGAAACAAACCAGAAGAGTTGGAGATAAAATCGGAGACGCAACAAGGTGGCCACGAGGTAGGAGGGTGCGCCCAGGGGGTAGGGCGTGCACCCCTACCTCGTGGGTCCCCTGACCTAGTTCCTTCGCCTATATATACTCTTATACCCCGAAAACATCCAGGTGAGCCATGAAACCACTTTTCCACCGCCGCAACCTTCTGTACCCATGAGATCCCATATAGGGGCCTTTTCCGGCATCCTGCCGGAGGGGGATTCGATCAAAGAGGGCTTGTACATCAACATCATTACCTCTTCGATGAAGCGTGAGTAGTTTACCACAGACCTACGGGTCCATAGCTAGTAGCTAGATGGCTTCTTCTCTCTCTTTGATTCTCAATACCATGTTCTCCTTGATGTTATTGGAGATCTATTCGATGTAATATTATTTTGTGGTGTGTTTGCTAAGATCCGATGAATTGTGGATTTATTATCAGATTATCTATGAATATTATTTGGTTCTTCTCTGAATTCTTATATGCATGATTTGATATCTTTGCAAGTCTCTTCGAATTATCGGTTTAGTTTGGCCTACTAGATTGATCTTTCTTGCAATGGGAGAAGTGCTTAGCTTTGGGTTCAATCTTGCAGTGTCCTTTCCCAGTGACAGTAGGGGAAGCAAGGCACGTATTGTATTGTTGCCATCGAGGATAAAAAGATGGGGTTTTCATCATATTGCTTGAGTTAATTCCTCTACATCATGTCATCTTACTTAATGCGTTACTCTGCTCTTTATGAACTTAATACTCTAGATGCAGGCAGGAGTCGGTCGATGTGTGGAGTAATAGTAGTAGATGCAGATTCGTTTGAGTCTACTTGACACGGACGTGATGCCTATGTTCATGATCATTGTCTTAGATATTGTCATAACTTTGTGCTTTTCTATCAATTGGTCAGTAGTAATTTGTTCACCCACCGTAATATTTGCTATCCTGGGAGAAGCCACTAGTGAAACCTATGGCCCCGAGTCTCTGTTCCATCATATAAGTTCTATTTTGCATCATACTAGTTTCCAATCTATTATTTTGCAATCTTTACTTTCCAATCTATAAACCAAAAATACCAAAAATATTTACTTCACTGTTTATCTATCTATATCAGATCTCACTTTTACAAGTAACCGTGAAGGGATTGACAAACCCTTTATCGCATTGGGTGCAAGTTGTTGATTGTTTGTGCATGTATTCGGTGACTTGTGTCCTGTCTCCTACTGGATTGATACCTTGGTTCTCAAACTAAGGGAAATACTTATGCTACTTTGCTGCATCACCCTTTCCTCTTCTAGGGAAAAACCAATGCAAGCTCAAGTGGTGGCAAGAAGGATTTTTGGCACCGTTGCCGGGGAGATCTATGTCAAGTCGAGCCATGCCAAGTACCCATCATAAACTCTTCTCTCTTGCATTACATTACTCGTCCCTCTCGTTTTCCTCTCCCCCACCTCTAAAACGATTTTCGAAAACCTTTGCCTTTTCTTCGCCCTTCTTCCGTTCGATCTTTTGTTTGCTTGTGTTACCATGTGCCTTCTTTTTGATTGCATCTTCGCTTGCTAAAAGTTTATGGATCCTCATCCACTTGCTAATCTTTTTAAGAGATCCAATTATGATGAACAAATTTCTAGGGAGGTTTGTGCACTAGATTATCTTCATGAAGTTTTGCTTGAAATTCATGAATCTGAAAATTGTGATGAAAAAATTTATGAAGAGATTCACAATAGCTCCTTGAATGAAAATCATGATTTCAATGATGTTATTATAAATTCTCTTCATGTCAGTTATGCTAAAAATATGCAAAACCCCAATCTTGGGGATGCTAGTTTTGCTATGTCCACTACTTGTTGCAATGATCATGATTTTGGTGATTCTTTTTATGATCTTGAAAATTTATTTAAACCCCATGATGAATATGAGATTGATAATAGTGTTTGCAATAATATTTAAGTGGGTTATGGAAGAGTGTCAACTTTAGATCCCACATATTTGCAGAATGTTCAATCTTATGAAATTTTTAATAAAAGTGGGTTTGGAGAGGTCATGACTTTAGTTAATGTTAATCCCACTCTTTTAGAAGAGTTTCAACTTCGCATGCATGTGGATCGTGTTGAGAATATGTTATGTGATGGCTATATTGTTGAATATGCTTATGATCCTACATGTAATTATTATGAGAGAGGAAAATATGGTTGTAAAAAATTTCATGTCACTAAATTACCTCTCTTCATGTTGAGATTGCTATCGTCTCTTTCTTCTTCCTTGCATATGCTAGTTTCTACTTTCCTTGATAATTTGTTTGCCTATAAAATGCTTATGCATAGAAATTATGTTAGACTTAGATGTGTTTGTCACATATGTTATGATGCTCTCTTTGCACTTCAAGTCTTCTCTTTTATGTGAGCATTAGTGAAATTATCAATGTCTAGCTAAGGGCATTAAACAATAGTGATTGTTGAGAGGCAACCCAATTTTATTTTTGTTCTTTGCTTTTTGTTCCTGTTTAGTACTCCATCCGTCCCAAAATAAGTGTCTCAAGCTTAGTACAACTTTGTACTAGAGCTAGTACAAAGTTAAGACAGTTATTTTGGGACGAAAGGAGTAATAAATAATTCATCTAGCCTCTGGTTAGATGTGGTTTTATGTTTTAATTAGTGTTTGTGCCAAGTTAAACCTTTAGGATAGCTTACAGTGATAGTTGTGTTGATCCTGCTGAAAATCAGAAACTTTTGCCTCAGTAAATTAGTTTTGGTAATTCACAAAAATGTGCTTTTGATCTGTTTATTTTTTCTATGGAGTGGTACCCGAATTTCTCAAGTTTTCCTAATTTGGTTAAATTTTTGGAGTTACATAAGTATTCGAGAGTTACAAATTACTATAGATTGTTCTATTTTTGACATATTCTGTTTTTCGCGTGTTGTTTACTTATTTGGATGAATCTATGGGTAATATCGGGGGGTATGAACCATGGAGAAGTTGGAATACATTAGATATTATACCAATATAAATAAATAATGAGTTTGCAATAGTACCTTAAAGTGGTGATTTATTTCTTATACTAACGGAGCTCACGAGATTTTCTGTCGAGTTTTGTCTTATGAAGTTTTCAAGTTTTGGGTAAGGATTTGATGGACAATGTAATAAGGAGTGGCAAGAGCCTAAGCTTGGGGATGCCCAAGGCACCCCAAGGTAATATTCAAGTACAACCAAAAGCCTAAGCTTGGGGATTCCCCGGAAGGCATCCCCTCTTTTGTCTTCGTCTATCGGTAACTTTACTTGAGGCCATATTTTTATTCACCACATGATATGTGTTTTGCTTGGAGCGTCTTGTATGATTTGAGTCTTTGATTTTTAGTTTACCACAATCATCCTTTCTGTACACACCTTTTGGGAGAGACAAGCATGAATCGTGATTTATTAGATTTCTCTATGTGCTTCACTTATATCTTTTGAGCTAGACAATATTGCTCTAGTACTTCACTTATATCTTAGAAGAGTATAATCGTGATTTATTAGATTTCTCTATGTGCTTCACTTATATCTTTTGAGCTAGACAATATTGCTCTAGTACTTCACTTATATCTTAGAAGAGTGTCAACTTTAGTTAATGTTAATCCCACTATTTTAGAAGAGTGTCAACTTCGCATGCATGTGGATCGTGTTGAGAATATGTTATGTGATGGCTATATTGTTGAATTTGCTTATGATCCTTCATGTAATTATTATGAGACAGGAAAATATGGTTGTAAAAAATTTCATGTCACTAAATTACCTCTCTTCATGTTGAGATTGCTATCATATCTTTCTTCTTCCTTGCATATGCTAGTTTCTGCTTGCCTTGATAATTTGTTTGCTTATAAAATGCCTATGCATAGGAAGTATGTTAGACTTAGATGTGTTTGTCACATATGTTATGATGCTCTCTTTGCACTTCAATTCTTCTCTTTTATGTGAGCATCCTTGAAATTATCAATGCCTAGCTAAGGGCGTTAAACAGTAGTGATTGTTGGGAGGCAACCCAATTTTATTTTTGTTCTTTGCTTTTTGTTCCTGTTTAGTACTCCCTCCATCCCAAAATAAGTGTCTCAAGCTTAGTACAACTTTGTGCTAGAGCTAGTACAAAGTAAAGACAGTTATTTTGGGATGGAAGGAGTAATAAATAATTCATCTAGCCTCTGGTTATATGTGGTTTTATGTTTAATTAGTGTTTGTGCGAAGTTAAACCTTTAGGATAGCTTACAGTGATAGTTGTGTTGATCCTGCTGAAAATCAGAAACTTTTGTGCTTAGTAAATTAGTTTTGGTAATTCACAAAAATGTGCTTTTGATCTGATTCTTTTTTCTATGGATTGGTACCCAAATTTCTCAGACTTTCCTAATTTGGTTAAATTGTTGGAGTTACATAAGTATTCAAGAGTTACAGATTACTATAGATTGTTCTGTTTTTGACATATTCTGTTTTTCGCATGTTGTTTACTTATTTTGATGAATCTATGGGTAGTATCGGGGGGTATGAACCATGGAGAAGTTGGAATATAGTAGATATTACACCAATATAAATAAAGAATGAGTTTGTAACAGTACCTTAAAGTGGTGATTTATTATCTTATACTAACGGAGCTCACGATATTTTCTGTCGAGTTTTGTCTTGTGAAGTTTTCAAGTTTTGGGTAAGGATTTGATGGACTATGGAATAAGGAGTGGCAAGAGCCTAAGCTTGGGGATGCCCTAGGCACCCCAAGGTAATATTCAAGTACAACCAAAAGCCTAAGCTTGGTGATTCCCTAGAAGGCATCCCCTCTTTTGTCTTCGTCTATCGGTAACTTTACTTGAGGCTATATTTTTATTCACCACATGATATGTGTTTTGCTTGGAGCGTCTTGTATGATTTGAGTTTTTGATTTTTAGTTTACCACAATCATACTTTCAGTACACACCTTTTGGGAGAGACAAGCATGAATCATGATTTATTAGAATACTCTATGTTCTTCACTTATATCTTTTGAGCTAGACAATATTGCTTCTAGTACTTCACTTATATCTTTTTAGAGCACGGCAGTGGCTTTATTTTATAGAAATTGTTGAACTCTCGTGCTTCACTTATATTATTTTGAGTCTTTTAGAACAGAATGGTAATTTGCTTTGGTTATAAAACTAGCCCTAATATGATGGGCATCCAAGAGGGATATAATACAAACTTTCATGTAAAGTGCATTGAATACTATGAGAAGTTTGATTCTTTATGATCGTTTTGAGATATGAAGATGGTGATATTAGAGTCATGCTAGTGGAGTAACTGTGAATTCGAGAAATACTTGTGTTGAGGTTTGTGATGCCCGTAGCATGCACATATGGTGAACTGTAATGCAACAAATTTGGAGCATGAGGTATTCATTGATTGTCTTCCCTATGAGTGGCGGTCGGGGACGAGCGATGGTCTTTTCCTACCAATCTATCACCTTAGAAGCATGCGTGTAGTACTTCATTCAATGACTAATAGATTTTTACAATAAGTATGTGAGTTCTTTTTGACTAATGTTAAGTCCATGGATTATACGCACTCTCACCCTTCCACCATTGCTAGCCTATCTTGTACCGTGCAACTTCTGGCGGTACCGTTCACCCACCATATACCTTACTCAAAATAGCCACCATACCTACCTATTATGGCATTTCCATAGCCATTCCGAGATATATTGACATGCAACTTTCAACCGTTCCATTTATTATGACACGCTTCATCATTGTCATATTGACTTGCATGATCATGTAGTTGACATCGTATTTGTGGGAAAGCCACCTTCCATAATTCTTTCATACATGTCACTCTTGATTCATTGCACATCCCGGTACAATGCCGAAGGCATTCACATAGAGTCATATTTTGTTCTAAGCATTTGAGTTGTAATTTTTCGAGTTGTAAGTAAATAGAAGTGTGATGATCATCATTATTAGAGTATTGTCCCATGTGAGGAAAAAAAGAGGCCAAAGAAGCCCAAATAAAAAATGAGAGAAAAACAGAGAAGGGGCAATGTTACTATCGTTTTTCCACACTTGTGTTTCAAAGTAGCACCATGATCTTCATGATAGAGAGTCTCTTATTTTGTCACTTTCATATACTAGTGGGAATTTTTCATTATAGAACTTGGCTTGTATATTCCAACTATGGGCTTCCTCAAATTCCCTAGGTCTTCATGAGCAAGCAAGTTGGATGCACACCCACTTAGTTTCTTTCGAGCTTTCATACACTTATAGCTCTAGTGCATCTGTTGCATGGCAATCCCTACCCACTCACATTAATATCTATTGATGGGCATCTCCATGCCCGTTGATACACCTAGTTGATGTGAGACTATGTCCCTCTTTTTGTATTCTCCACAACCACCATTCTATTCCACCCATAGTGCTATGTCCATGGCTCACGCTCATGTATTGCGTGAAAGTTGAAAAGGTTTGAGAACATCAAAGTATGAAACAATTGCTTGGCTTGTCATCTGGGTTGTGCATGAGTTGAGTATTCTGTGTGACGAAGATGGAGCATAACCAAACTATATGATTTTGTAGGGATAAGCTCTCTTTGGCCATGTTATTTTGAGAAGACATAATTGCCTTGTTAGTATGCTTGAAGTATTATTGTTTTTATGTCAATATTAAACTTTTGTTTTGAATATTTTGGTCTGAACATTCATGCCACAATAAAGAGAATTACATTGATAAATATGTTAGGTAGCATTCCACATCAGAAATTCTGTTTTTACCATTTACCTACTTGAGGACGAGCAGGAATTAAGCTTGGGGATGCTTGATACGTCTCCAACGTATCTATAATTTTTCATTGTTACATGCTATTATATTATCTGTTTTGGATGTTTAATAGGCATTTATATGCTACTTTATATTATTTTTGGGACTAACCTATTAACCGAGAGCCGAGTGTCAGTTTCTGTTTTTTTGCCTATTTTAGAGTTTCGCAGAAAAGGAATACCAAACAAAGTCCAAACGGAATGAAACTTTCGCGATGATCTTTCTTTGTAACATCCCAAATTTTCAATTTGGAATGTTATACATAGATCATCATTGCATATCATATTTTGTTGCATTATTGGCTCGATCCTAGAAATTCTACGCAACTCAAGGACCCACGGAGAAAGTTGGGGATTTCGTTATTTTCTTATTTGAGTATTTCTCAAATTTTGAAAATAGGATCATTGATTTTATTTATTTTATCTTCAATTATTTCTACTACCAAAAAATTCAGAGAGGGAATAAAATGACTTTCCCAAGATAAAGAAATAATGAAGATTTAATAAAAAATCAAATAAGATTTATTTTGGAGTTTTTCGCTTTTTAATTGAATTTAGGGGAAAAAATGCGCGTTTTTCAAAATTACATTTAGGCCCCAAATAAATGTGCATCTAGTCCGGCTTGATTTTAGAAGCGGGGAAAATTTATTTCGGGATTTTTGGAGTCCGTTTAGTATTTCTTTTTATTTTTCTTCTGCGCGGAATTATTTAAAAAAAAAGAGCACCGACCTACGGGCCGTGCCCGAGCGGGACTCCGCCCGGGGGCGCCTTTATATAGCGCCGCCCCGAGCGCCCCAGCCCACCCCGCGCCCTAACCCTAGCCGCCAGCCGCCGCCGCCGCCAGCCGCCGCCGCCGCCACCGGAGTTGCGCGTCGCCCGAGGTTCGCCGCCGCCTCGAAATCCATGCCAAAAAATTTTCTTTTAAAAAAAATTATTTTTTCGTCGGTTTTATTTTTGATTTTTTTATTATGTTATTATTATTTTATTATTTTAATTATTTTCGGATTAGGTTACTTAACGATTAATTCGTTCGTCGTTTTTCTTTTTCGTCGGATTTTCCGCGGTTATTTTCTAATCGCGATTTCTGATCCGATTTTTGTTTTAGTATAACTTTTTGCTCGTTTATCGGAATCAGGCGATTCAAGCGCCTGGAGTTTCGTCTCGAAACCCTCCTTCCGAATAATCAACTTAAACAAGTTTTTGCTTCTGTAAAATTTGACTTAGATCCAGATTAGTAAAACGAAGCTGTTTTCTTTTGCCGTTTGACTTTCGTTACTTTATTTGATTTGATTCTTTTTGCAAACCGGAGTTCTTAAGTTGAACTATCTGGTTAGATCTTTTATTCGAGTTTTACCTGTGCATTAGATGAGTACTTACTGTATGCTTGTTTGTTTGTCTGCGATAGAATACCCGGAGTGCGCCGCCTGTTACTTCGAGTCTCTAGGTTTCGCGGATCATCAGCAAGGCAAGTAACACTTGATCATACCTTTCTACTACCCAGTTTTTATGCATTAGATCTATCCTCAAACATTGCATGATTAGGATCTAATTAAATTGTGGGATGGGAAGTAGATGAGGTAGTACCTATTACCTCTTTTATTTTCAAACCCTTGGGAGTTACTTCTACGTTTGCTTATTATGCCATGCTATGCTAGTAGACGTGGATTGGGTGAGTGTATCCATGACAGATGTGAGATTGTTAATAAATGGTTTATTTAAGGTGGCAACTTAAACACACATCTGGGTGGATTGAGGCACCTGTTTTCTAGCAGGACTTGCCTGTATTTCTTCGGACCACCACCCAGGCTCAAAGGGATCATGAGATTATTCAAACTAGAAACTTACATGTGCAGCCACAAGCCATTATGGGCTCTGGCATAGTTGACTAAGTTGTGCGAACTCTTACGGGTAGACTAGCAGATGTAGGGGAAAGTAGGTGTACCGGTCTACCCACATGTAAGGTGCTAGTGCTTCCGAAAGACTATGTCTCGGTCATCCGTTTCTCAAACATCATGTAGTGCGAGGAATCAAACGGAGGCGATCGAGTCTTGTGGGAAAAGTGCGCAAACCTCTGCAGAGTGTATAAACTAATCATGGTTAGCCGTGTCCCCGGTTATGGACATCTTGAGTATCTAGTACTTGATTATCATGCGAATCTCATCATGTTACTTTAATTAATATTGTTGGGTTTTAATGAGTACTTTTAATTGGGATTGAGAATGCTGTCAACCATTCTCAATGTTTAACAACCACCATGTTAGTTAATTGAATTTATTCCTTTGCAGTAGGGAAAAATTGGCTTTATGCAAAAACTGTAACCATAGAGCTTTACCACCAGCCACATATGCATGTAGTATAGCCTATCTCCACTGTTATTCTCTATGTGTTACATTGCCAGCATATTCCATGTGCTGACCCGTTTTCGGGCTGCAACGTTTCATGTTGCAGACTTTTCAGACGACGAGTAAGGTGTTGTTAGGTCGTGGTTCTATACTCAGTGATGCCGTTGGAGTTGATGGACTCGCTTATCTTCCAAGCCTTCCGCTGTTATCGTTTTAGATGGCCTTAAGCCATATTTATTTCAATAAGTTCTCTTTTGAGACATTCGATGTAATAAGTGTGTGATTGCTACTCTGTTATAAATCCTCCAAATACTGTGTGGTTTCAGCATTACTCATCCTGGGATGACACTGAGCACAGAGATCAGACTGTTTGAGGTCTGGTCGCTACGAGGTGGTATTAGAGCACACGCTGACTATAGGACACGGCCATTAAGCTTAAGCCCTAGATCACTACTCTTTCTTCTCATTTCTGACTCCTCATCTTTTCTATTCTTTAGGATGGCGGATGCAAGGATCAAGTTCGCGCAACCAGATGAGAATTCACCTTCTGGATGTCACTTGAAGGAAGCCGCTAGATACTTGAACATAGGAGTACCAAGCTTCACTGGGACTTTCAACGCCACTTTACCCGAAGAGGAGCGCTGGAGGATTCAAGTCTACATTCCAGGACGGATGTTTGCACCAGTCACGGAACCAATAGAATTTACCTTTGATGTGCCAACATGTAGCCTAGGAAAGAGCATGGCAGCTCACATCGCCATGGGACGAATTGGAGAAGTTTACTACAACGATCTCAAGAATACCATCTACCAGATTTGTGGGCGCCGAGATGAGCATTGGGAGATGATCACCACTAGGAGGGACAGATCAATCGCAGCTTATATTCAGGAGTTAAACCAACACATCCGACGCCAGGAGAACCAGATGTGCGCAGATATGGAGGAGCTACAGAAGGCTATGACCAGGATTAAGGAGCTAGAAGCAGAACTCAAGGCTACGCGTAAAGACTATATGGAAGAAATCGTCGCTCTAGTAAGACAGAACAATGACCTTAAGGAGAAGATTGGAGTATTCATGGGAGGTTCAGCACCTAGAGGAGAAGAGGATGAACCTACATGTCCAGATAATTATATCATCATCGACGACACCGACTCGGATCCCGACGACAGCGATGATGACTATGTTGATGAAGCTGGAGCAGATATCATGGAATCTGCATTGGAGCAGTTTTTCTAGTTGACCACCATAACAGTAGTAGAATTTTCCACCATTTAACTAGTTTTAGTCCAAGCACTTTTGTAACGATAGTTAGACCGTTGTATGCCCTTGTTTGAATTGATTGCAATGATATTGTGTGTTTTGTCTCATGTGCATATGGGTAGTGTATTCTCACTAGACCTCATTCTATTCTTAACTCTTCCCTTTAAACACTCAGATGCCTCCGAGACGCGACCCCGAGTTTGTTTTTTCGCCAGAGATCACCCAGTTGATTCAGCAGCAGAATACCTTGATTCAAACATTGGTACAGAACCAAGGCAACAACAACAACAACAATCGACCACCACCACCACCTGTTGACCATCTGGCACGTTTCTTAAGGTTGAATCCGCCAGTGTTTTCCAGTAGCACCGAGCCGATAGTAGCAGATGATTGGCTCCGTAAGATAGGGAGGGAGTTGACCACTGCAGGATGCACAGATGGAGAAAAGGTGAAATTTGCCGCGCATCAGCTTGACGGACCCAGCGCAGCATGCTGGGAGAATTTTACAGCCACTTACCCTGTAGACACTGTCACATGGAATCAGTTTTAGCAAGCATTTCGTACTGCCCATGTTTCAGCAGGAGCTATGGCCATAAAGAAGCGTGAGTTTCGCAACTTACGCCAAGGAGGACGGACAGTAGGCCAGTATGTGGATGATTTTAGTAAGCTATCACGTTATGCCCCAGATGACGTTGCTACAGATGCAGCTAAGCAGGAGAAGTCTCTAGAAGGACTGAATGATGAGCTGAGCATGCAGTTGATGGTAGCCACTTTCAATAATTACCAGGATTTAGTAGATCGTGCTCTTATGATTGAAGGGAAGCAGCAGCAGATTGATAATCGTAAGAGGAAGTATGCACAGGGGAAGTATAATTCTGGAGCCCAGCAGAAGCCACGCTTTACCCCAAAGTCAGGAGGACATTTTCAGCATACTCATGGAGGAGGCAGCTCGCACAATCACAATGGCACAAAGAATGGGAACGGGAATGGAGGAAGCAATGGACAAAGCCGCACCAACCCGTCAACACCATCCAAGGTAGACCTGAGCCATATCACTTGTTATAAGTGCCGCAAGACGGGGCATTATGCAAATGATTGTCCTGAAGCCCAAAATGGAAATGGCAATGGAAGCTCAGGAAAGAAGCCGAACCCTTTCAACAGGAGGCAAGTGAACCACGTTACCGTGGAGGAGGTTGAAGCTCAGCCAGACGCAGTAATAGGTAAGTTTTTGGTTAAGGCATTTACTGCAGTTGTTCTTTTCGATACTGGTGCATCACATTCATACATATCAAGGGGATTTGTGAATAAGTTTAGCCTTCCCACTAAGACTCTTAAGACACCCATGCTAGTAAGTTCACCGAGAGCTGAGTTTATGGTCAGTCAAGGATGCTTCCAGGTGACGTTGAGTATAGGAAGGCATGTTTTCCCCACGGATTTGATTATATTGGAATCCCAAGGATTGGATGTAATTCTTGGTATGGATTGGCTGTCGATGTATGGAGGAAACATTGATTGTGCCAGTAAGACAATTTTGCTTACAACACCAGAAGGGATAAGGATCAAGTATGTATCACGGCATGAGCCGAGAAGAGCACATGTAAATTCCTTATCAGGAGTTGTGCAGGAGGAAGTACCAGTGGTAAGGGATTTGCCCGATGTATTTCCAGAAGAGTTGCCAGGCATGCCACCGGATAGAGACATTGAGTTCTTAATTGAGCTACTGCCAGGCACTGGGCCGATATCCAAGAGACCTTACAGGATGCCATCCCAAGATTTGGAGGAAATCAAGAAGCAGATTAAGGAGTTGTTGGACAAAGGTTTTATTCGTCCAAGTTCTTCGCCTTGGGGATCGCCAGTACTTCTAGTGGAGAAGAAGGATGGATCGTTAAGAATGGTTGTTGATTATCGCGGATTGAATGAAGTAACAATCAAGAACAAGTACCCACTACCAATGATCAATGATCTGTTTGATCGGTTGCAAGGAGCTAAGGTGTTTTCCAAGATCGATTTGCGATTAGGGTACCATCAGTTGAAGATTCGGGCGCAAGATATACCGAAGACGGCTTTTACCACCAGGTACGGGCTGTATGAGTATACCATTATGTCATTTGGTCTGACTAACGCCCCAGCCTATTTTATGAACATGATGAACAAGGTGTTTATGGAGTTTTGGATAAGTTCATCGTGGTGTTCATTGATGATATTTTGGTTTACTCGAAGAATGAAGAGGAACACAAGGAGCACTTGCGATTAGTACTCGAGAAGCTCAGGGAACATCAGCTATACGCCAAGTTCAGCAAGTGTGAGTTTTGGTTGAAGGAAGATGGATTTCTCCGACATGTTATATCCGGAGAAGGTATCGCAGTAGACCCCACTAAGGTAGTCACTGTGACAAACTGGGAAGCACCAACCACAGTTGGAGAGATCAGGAGTTTCCTTGGACTCGCAGGATACTACCGAAGATTCATTGAAAATTTCTCGAAGATTGCGAAGCCTATGACGGAATTGTTGAAGAAGGATACCAAGTTCATTTGGACTGAGGAGTGTGAGGCTAGTTTCCAAGAATTGAAGAAATGATTGGTTACCTCACCAGTGTTGATTCTGCCAGATCAGACTAAGGATTATGAAGTGTATTGCGACGCTTCACGTAGAGGACTTGGAGCAGTGCTTATGCAGGAGGGAAGAGTTGTTTCATATGCTTCACGACAGCTTAAGCCCCATGAGTTGAATTATTCTACTCATGATTTGGAGTTAGCAGCCGTAGTACATGCACTGAAAACGTGGAGACATTTTCTCATTGGAAATCATTGTGAGGTGTACACGGATCACAAGAGTTTGAAGTACATCTTCACGCAGAAGGAGTTAAATCTCAGGCAGAGGAGATGGTTGGAACTTATTAAGGATTATGATATGAGATTGCATTATCACCCCGGGGAAGGCTAACGTTGTAGCAGACGCGTTGAGCCGCAAGAGCCATGTCAATACTCTAATGACGGGAGAAATACCCAAGGAGTTAGCCGAGGACCTTCGAGAGCTATGTTTGGAAATAGTTCCGAGAGGCTATGTAGCAGCATTGGAGATTCAGTCTACGTTGATGGATAAAATCAGAGAAGCTCAAAAGGCAGATACGGAAGTTGCCACTATTAAGGAACAGATGAGCAAGGGGAAGGCTAAGGGATTTCGTGAGGATGAGTACGATACCCTACGATTTGAGGACTGTGTTTATGTGCCCAATGACCCGGAGATCAGGAAGTTGATTCTGCAAGAGGCACATGATTCACCATATTCGATCCACCTCGGAAATACAAAGATGTATTTGGATTTGAAGGAAACATTCTGGTGGACTGGAATGAAGAAGGATATCGCAGAGTATGTAGCAGTTTGTGATGTATGTCAGAGGGTGAAGGCAGAACATCAGAAGCCAGCTGGATTGTTGCAGCCATTGCCTATACCCGAATGGAAGTGGCATAAACTAGGCATGGATTTCATCACGGGATTGCCCAGGACTCGTTCCGGCTATGACTCGATTTGGGTCGTAGTTGATCGTTTGACGAAGGTAGCTCATTTCATCCCAGTAAAGACTACCTACAGCGGTGCCAAATTGGCTAAGATATACATGACGAGGATTGTATGTTTGCATGGAGTTCTGAGGAGTATCGTATCAGATAGAGGAACCCAATTCACCTCAAAGTTCTGTAAGCAGTTGCACGAAACATTGGGAACCAGACTGGAGTTTAGCATAGCTTTCCACCCACAGACAGATGGATAGACCGAGAGAGTCAATCAGATTTTGGAGGATATGCTTAGAACTTGTGTTTTGGATTATGGATCAAGTTGGGATGACAACTTGCCATACGCGGAGTTTGCTTACAACAATAGTTATCAATCCAGTTTGAAGATGGCCCCTTTCAAAGCCTTGTACGGAAGGAGGTGCAGAACCCTGTTGTTGTGGGATGAGGTTGGAGACCGCCAGTTGTTTGGACCAGATTTGATTAAGGAGTCTGAACAGAAAGTAAAGTTGATTCGCGACAGGCTCAAGGTAGCTCAGTCAAGGCAGAAGAGCTATGCAGATTCGAAACGCAAGGAGACAGAATATGAAGTCGGAGACAGAGTTTATCTTCGAGTATCTCCACTTCGGGGAGTTATGAGTTTTGGAGTTAAAGGAAAGTTAGCGCCACGTTTTGTGGGGCCATACAAGGTTTTGGAATGCATGGGAGAAGTAGCATACAAGTTGGAATTACCTGAGGGATTGTCAGGAGTTCATGATGTGTTCCATGTTTCACAGTTGAAGAAGTGCCACGCAGAGATGGCTGATATACCACTGAGAGATACGGTGCCATTGGAAATGATTCAGTTGAAAGAAGATTTGACCTATGAAGAGAAACCTGTTAAGATTTTGGATTATGCCAGCAGAGTTACCCGCAGCAAGGTTATCAAGTTTTGCAAAGTTCAGTGGAGCCACCACACTGAGGAGGAAGCCACCTGGGAGCGAGAGGAAGATCTGCTCAAGGACCACCCTCACCTATTTGCTAGCCAACCCGAATCTCGAGGGCGAGATTCATCTTAAGGGGGGTAGGTTTGTAACATCCCAAATTTTCAGTTTGGAATGTTATACATAGATCATCATTGCATATCATATTTTGTTGCATTATTGGCTCGATCCTAGAAATTCTACGCAACTCAAGGACCCACGGAGAGAGTTGGGGATTTCGTTATTTTCTTATTTGAGTATTTCTTAAATTTTGAAAATGGGATCATTGATTTTATTTATTTTATCTTCAATTATTTCTACTACCAAAAAATTCAGCGAGGGAATAAAATGACTTTCCCAAGATAAAGAAAAAATGAAGATTTAATAAAAAATCAAATAAGATTTATTTTGGAGTTTTTCGCTTTTTAATTGAATTTAGGAAAAAAATGCGCGTTTTTCAAAATTGCATTTAGGCCCCAAATAAATGTTCATCTAGTCCGTCTTGATTTTAGAAGCCAGGAAAAATTTATTTCGGGATTTTTGGAGTCGGTTTAGTATTTCTTTTTATTTTTCTTCTGTGCGGAATTATTTAAAAAAACGCGCACCAACCTACGGGCCGTGCCCGAGCGGGACTCCGCCCGGGGGCGCCTTTATATAGCGCCGCCCCAAGTGCCCCAGCCCACCCGAGCCCACCCCGCGCCCTAACCCTAGCCGCCAGCCGCCGCCGCCGCCGGAGTTGCGCGTCGCCCGAGGTTCGCCATCGCCTCGAAATCCATGCCGAAAATTTTTCTTTTAAAAAAAAATATTTTTTCGTCGGTTTTATTTTCGATTTTTTTATTATGTTATTATTATTATATTATTTTACTTATTTTCGGATTAGGTTAATTAACGATTAATTCGTTCGTCGTTTTTCTTTTTCGTCGGATTTTCCGCGGTTATTTTCTAATCGCGATTTCTGATCCGATTTTCGTTTTAGTATAACTTTTTGCTCGTTTATCGGAATCAGGCGATTCAAGCGCCTGGAGTTTCGTCTCGAAACCCTCTTTCCGAATAATCAACTTAAACAAGTTTTTGCTTCTGTAAAAATTTGACTTAGATCCAGATTAGTAAAACGAAGCTGTTTTCTTTCGCCGTTTGACTTTCGTTGCTTTATTTGATTTGATTCTTTTTGCAAACCGAAGTTCTTAAGTTGAACTATCTGGTTAGATCTTTTATTCAAGTTTTACCTGTGCATTAGATGAGTACTTACTGTATGCTTGTTTGTTTGTCTGCGATAGAATACCCGGAGTGCGCCGCCTGTTACTTCGAGTCTCTAGGTTTCGCGGATCATCAGCAAGGCAAGTAACACTTGATCATACCTTTCTACTACCCAGTTTTTGTGCATTAGATCTATCCTCAAACATTGCATGATTAGGATCTAATTAAATTGTGGGATGGGAAGTAGATGAGGTAGTACCTATTACCTGTTTTATTTTCAAACCCTTGGGAGTTACTTCTACGTTTGCTTATTATGCCATGCTATGCTAGTAGACGTGGATTGGATGAGTGTATCCATGGCAGATGTGAGATTGTTAATTAATGATTTATTTAAGGTGGCAACTTAAACACACATCTGGGTGGATTGAGGCACCTGTTTTCTAGCAGGACTTGCCTGTATTTCTTCGGACCGCCACCCAGGCTCAAAGGGATCATGAGATTATTCAAACTAGAAACTTACGTGTGCAGCACAAGCCATTATGGGCTCTGGCATAGTTGACTAAGTTGTGCGAACTCTTACGGGTAGACTAGCAGATGTAGGGGAAAGTAGGTGTACCGGTCTACCCACATGTAAGGTGCTAGTGCTTCCAAAAGACTATGTCTCGGTCATCCGTTTCTCAAACATCATGTAGTGCGAGGAATCAAACGGAGGCGATCGAGTCTTGTGGGAAAAGTGCGCAAACCTCTACAGAGTGTATAAACTAATCATGGTTAGCCGTGTCCCCGGTTATGGACATCTTGAGTATCTAGTACTTGATTATCATGTGAATCTCATCATGTTACTTTAATTAATATTGTTGGGTTTTAATGAGTACTTTTAATTGGGATTGAGAATGTTGTCAACCATTCTCAATGTTTAACAACCACCATGTTAGTTAATTGAATTTATTCCTTTGCAGTAGGGAAAATTTGGCTTTATGCAAAAACTGTAACCATAGAGCTTTACCACCAGCCACATATGCATGTAGTATAGCCTATCTCCATTGTTATTCTCTATGTGTCACATTGCCAGCATATTCCATGTGCTGACCCGTTTTCGGGCTGCAACGTTTCATGTTGCAGACTTTTCAGACGATGAGTAAGGTGCTGTTAGGTCGTGGTTCTATATTCAGTGATGCCGTTGGAGTTGATGGACTCGCTTATCTTCCATGCTTTCCGCTGTTATCGTTTTAGATGGCCTTAAGCCATATTTATTTCAATAAGTTCTCTTTTGAGACATTCGATGTAATAAGTGTGTGATTGCTACTCTGTTATAAATCCTCCAAGTACTGTGTGGTGTCAGCATTACTGATCCAGGGATGACACTGAGCACAGAGATCAGACTGTTTGAGGTCTGGTCTCTACATTCTTGAACTAGATGCAAACTAGAAGACTTGGAGATGAAGTCAGAGACGTAACGAGGCGGCCACGAGGCAGGAGGGCGCGCCCCCCTACCTCGTGGGCCCCTTGTGGGTCTCCTGACCTAGTTCCTTCGCCTATATATACTCTTATACCCTGGAAACATCCAGGAGAGCCACGAAACCATTTTTCCAACGCCGCAACCTTCTGTACCCGTGAGATCCCATCTAGGGGCCTTTTCCGGTGTCCTGTCGGAGGGGAATTCAATCACGGAGGGCTTCTACATCAACACCATTACCTCTCCGATGAAGCGAGAGTAGTTTACCACGGACCTATGGGTCCATAGCTAGTAGCTAGATGGCTCTTTGATTCTCAATACCATGTTCTCCTTGATGTTCTTGGAGATCTATTCGATGTAATATTCTTTTGCGGTGTGTTTGCCGAGATCCGATGAATTGTGGATTTATGATCAGATTATCGACAAATATTATTTGGTTCTTTTCTGAATTCTTATATGCATGATTTGATATCTTTGCAAGTCTCTTTGAATTATCGGTTTAGTTTGGCCTACTAGATTGATCTTTCTTGCAATGGGAGAAGTGCTTAGCTTTGGGTTCAATCTTGTGGTGTCCTTTCCCAGTGACAGTAGGGGCAGCAAGGCACGTATTGTATTGTTGCCATCGAGGATAAAAAGATGGGTTTCTATCATATTGCTTGAGTTAATTCCTGTACATCATGCCATCTTACTTAATGCGTTACTCTGTTCTTTATGAACTTAATACTCTAGATGCAGGCAGGAGTCGGTCGATGTGTGGAGTAATAGTAGTAGATGCAGAATTATTTTGTTCTAATTGACACATACGTGATGCCTATGTTCAGGATCATTGCCTTAGATATTGTCATAACTTTGTGCTTTTCTATCAATTGCTCGGCAGTAATTTGTTCACCCACCATAATATTTGCTATCTTGAGAGAATCCACTAGTGAAACCTATGGCCCCCGGGTCTCTTTTCCATCATATAAGTTCTATTTTCCATCATAGTAGTTTCCAATCTATTATTTTGCAATCTTTACTTCCAATCTATAAACCAAAAATACCAAAAGTATTTACTTTACCGTTTATGTATCTCTATTAGATCTCACTTTTGCAAGTAACCGTGAAGGGATTGACAACCCCTTTATCGCGTTGGGTGCAAGTTGTTGATTGTTTGTGCAGGTATTCAGTGACTTGTGCGTTGTCTCCTACTGAATTGATACCTTGGTTCTCAAACTGAGGGAAATACTTACGCTACTTTGTTGCATCACTCTTTCCTCTTCAAGGGAAAAACCAACGCAAGCTCAAGAGCTAGCAGAGCTCTCCGCGCAGCACCCTAAGCGAGCACCCGAGCGCCTGAAGGGAGGCAACCCAATTTTATTTTTATGTTTTTTGTTTGTGGTTCTGGTTTTAAACAGATACACATTATTACCTCTGTAGTTATTGTGTTTTGGTGTTTTAGTTAGTGTTTGAGCCAAGTAAAACCTTTGGGATACTTAGCTATATCGTTGATTTGATCTTGCTAAAAAACAGAAACTGCGCCTAGTAAAACAATTTTAAAAAAATCATAGAGACCTGATCTGAATTTTTTTAAGAAGATTGATATATGAACTTTCTATGTTGTCCTAATTTTTCAGAATTCTTCGAGTTACAGAAGTATACGAAGTTTCCAGATTACTGCAGGTTGTTCTATTTTTGACAGATTCTGTTTTCTATGTGTTGTTTGCTTATTTTGACGAATCTATGGGCAGTATCGGGGGGTATGAACCATGGAGAAGTTGGAATTCAGTAGACATTACACCAATATAAATAAAT
This sequence comes from Triticum timopheevii, assembly GCA_963921465.1. NCBI lineage: Eukaryota > Viridiplantae > Streptophyta > Magnoliopsida > Poales > Poaceae > Triticum > Triticum timopheevii. The sequence continues at coordinate 250,192,623 of OY997262.1, read as the reverse complement.
AATGAGTTCACAACAGTACCAGAAAGTGGTGATTTATTTTCTTATACTAACCGATCTCATGAGTTTTCTGTTGAGTTTTGTGTTGTGAAGTTTTCAAGTTTTGGGTAAAGATTTGATGGACTATGGAATAAGGAGTGGCGAGAGCCTAATCTTGGGGATGCCCAAGCCACCCCAAGGTGATATTCAAGGACAACCAAGCATCTAAGCTTGGGGATGCCCATGATGGCATCCCCTCTTTCATCTTCGATCCATCGGTAAATTTACTTGAGGCTATATTTTTATTCACCACATGATATGTATTTCGCTTGGAGCGTCTTGTATGATATGAGTCTTTGCTTTCTAATTTGCCACAATCATCCTTGCTGTACACACCTTTTTAGAGGGACACACATGAATCATGAATTTATTAGAATACTCTATGTGCTTCACTTATATCTTTTGACACTACTATGGAAAAGCCTAGCAGTAGCGCTGGTTTTTGGCCTACCAGTAGCACGGGATGCCATGCTACTAATAAGGCGCTACAGCTAAAGGTTAGCTGTAGCGTGGGTCTACCAGCACTACTGCTATATCCACTTAGTAGTAGCGTTTCCTGGAAAGGGCGCCACTAGTAATTATAAGTAGCGCTTCCCGCAGCTCGCGCTACTACTATTATTCCGTATTCTATTTCTTTTTTATTTCATGTTTTATTCATACACCTTTATACAAGTTTTTATACAGTAGCAATTTAGAGATTGTTTTTACATCATAATGAGTTATTACATCGCTGGGTGAAAGAACCGTGGACTAGTTTCCATCCACTTGAAACTAATCTGTAGTTCTTTCACCCAATGATATAATAAATCATCATCATCATATCATTAACAACTTATCATCATAATACATCACTGTCATATAACATCTCATAATCATCATTTTCGTCAATGAGACATCATATAGCAAGTTGGTCACTGGTCATAATCACAACTCCTCCTCCTCATCATCATCAACTCTAACACATTGTACCACATAAAACACATTGCACCGGACCTACTCCTCTCTAATAGGACCTACTACACTCTCTTAGGTAAAATAGCATAAAACAAGATAGGCCTTGACTCTCCATTAGGGAGAATGGAGATTATCCTGTCTCCAATTCTCGCGCGTCGCACAATGTTGCTTACAAGTACCTCTGTACGACTGACCATACATTGTTTCCAATCTTTGATTGTCATGTCTTCATCGGTTTTAGAAATCCGGTATGAACAGCTGTGATGTGTAGGATGACCTGGACGTAAGCTCATAACATCAAGGCGACCTTTTGGAAACATCAGATGAGGCACACAATCCTTCGGGATTTTCTGTTGAAAAACATAGTAATAACTTCGTAGTTAGCAATGTAGTTTAGTTTTAGAAGAATTTATGCAAAAGATGCACGGATGTCGTAATAGTAAAAAATCTTACCATGCCATCTCCATGGATGTTACTGTAGTTCAACACGTGCACTAGTGGCACGTATTGACCATAATGTGCAGGAGTTTCATTATAGATATTGTAATTCTCAAGATCATTAATAAATGAGATCAGATGATTTTTCTCCTGATAAGTAAATTCTGCGCCATTGGTGTAGTAGGTTCTGTCTACCATCTTCCCCACGTTCTTTGAAGAATGAAAATAAGCTATCAATGGAAATAAGATGTCAATTATTTTGAAATAAACAATATAAATTACTTAATAACTATGTTTGAGAAACTCACATAGCGGTAGAATTGGAAGCGTATCAACAAGGACCCAAATGTCCATATTGTCTTCGTCGATGTAAGGATCACCAAGATCCATGGTGACAAGCATACCCTCATGGAAATCATATGCCTTGCAAAGTGCTTCCCAATTCGGGCAACCAAAATGGGATACGCTCACAGAATTGCATAGATTTACAGGAAAATCAAAACCATGATGGGCCCTTAGGTGAAATATCTTTGTTTCCCAATCTTCATGATCTTCAAAATCCATCCTCTCCAAGACATAGCGTCTTACATGGCATGGGATAAGCTAAACTCATGTGCCAAAAAGATAGTAGCGGCGCGCTTAACAGAAGAATGATCAATATTAAAAAAATCCAAGAAAATTCTTTGTATGCAAGGATGCATATGCATAAATTGTCTTTCAAGCTCAACTGCAAGCATAGCGATAGCATCCGCAAGACTAGTAGTTCTATGAAGAATAGAACCACCCATAGAAGGCAAAGCACCGGCACAAGTAAAGAAGTCTTGAATAACCCCTTTTCCAATAATATTACCACTACCGATTCGAAACATTTTAGTATGCAAGTTAGGGGGTTCTTTAGTAGGAGCATCAGAATTTTCCATGTTATCATTATTGTCCATATATCGACAATAATCACCCCAATTTCAGACATAACGGCAAACAAAAGTGAGGAGGAAGAAGAGGGCTAGCGAAAGAGAGAGGAGATTGGGAAAGATAGGGCGAATAAAACGGCAAGGGTGAAGTGGGGGAGAGGAAAACGAGAGGCAAATGACAAATAATATAAGTGCGAGGGAGATGAGTTTGTGATGGGTACTTGGTATGTCTTGACTTGAGCGAAGACCTCCCCGGCAACGGCGCCAGAAATCCTTCTTGCTACGTCTTGAGCTTGTGTTTGTTTTCCTTGAAGAGGAAAGGGTGATGCAGCACAGTAGCGTAAGTATTTCCCTCAGTTTTTGAGAACCAAGGTATCAATCCTGTAGGAGGCTCCTCAAAAGTCCCACGCACCTACACAAACAAACAAGAACTCGCAACCAACGCAATAAAGGGGTTGTCAATCCCTTTAAGGCCACTTGCAAAAGTGAGATCTGATAGAGATAATATGATAAGATAAATATATTTTTGGTATTTAATAATATATATTGGAAAAGTAAAGATGCAAATAAAAGTAGATTGAAAGCTTATATGATAAGAGATAGACCCGGGGGCCATAGGTTTCACTAGTGACTTCTCTCAAGATAGCATAAGTATTACGGTGGGTGAACAAATTACTGTCGAGCAATTGATAGAAAGTGAATAATTATGAGATTATCTAGGCATGATCATGTATATAGGCATCATGTCCGCCACAAGTAGACCGACTCCTGCCTGCATCTACTACTATTACTCCACACATCGACTGACTCCTGCAATATGATAAACTCATGCAATATGATATAAACCCCATCTTTTTATCCTCGATGGCAACAATACAATACGCGTCTTGCTGCCCCTGCTGTCACTGGGAAAGGACACCGCAAGATTGAACCCAAAGCTAAGCACTTCTCCCATTGTAAGAAAGATCAATCTAGTAGGCCAAACCAAACTGATAATTCGAAGAGACTTGCAAAGATAACTTAATCACACATAAAAGAATTCGGAGGTGATTCAAATATTTCTCATAGATAAACTTGATCATAAACCAACAATTCATCAGATCTCGACACATACACCGCAAAAAGAGTTACATCGAATAGATCTCCAATAAGATCGAGGAGAACATTGTATTGAGATTTAAAGAGAGAGAAGAAGCCATTTAGCTAATAACTATGGACCCGAAGGTCTATGGTAAACTACTCACAACTCATCGGAGAGGCTATGGTGTTAATGTAGAAGCCCTCCGTGGTCGATTCCCCTTCCGATGGAGCGTCGGTGAAGGCTCCAAGATGGGATCTCGCGGATACAGAAGGTTACAGCGGTGGAAATAGTTTTTCGTGGTCGCTTCTGATGTTGTCGGGGTACATGGGTTTATATAGGAGGAAGAAGTAGGTCGGTGGATGCTCGAGGGGCCCACGAGGGTGGGGGCGCGCCCAGCCCTAGGGGGCGCGCCGGGCACCTTCGTGGCCGCCTCCTTTGCCTCTTGACTTCCACTCCAAGTCCTCTGGATCACGTTTGTTCCAAAAAGATCGCTCCCGAAGGTTTCATTCCGTTTGGACTCCGTTTGATATTCCTTTTCTTCTAAACACTGAAATAGGCAAAAAACAGCAATACGGGCTGGGCCTCCGGTTAGTAGGTTAGTCCCAAAAGTGATATAAATGTTTGAAGTAAATCCCATAAACATCCAAAACGGGTAATATAATAGCATGTAACAATAAAAAATTATAGATACGTTGGAGACGTATCAATAACAAAGGTCTAGCACAAGGAGAAGAAGGAGAAACGACCCCCACGACAACAGTCAGGATTCTTCCTCTCTCATATATGGTGCATACTTTCTCCCTCACTCATTTTTTTTGACTGGAAACTGTGAGGCAACAACCCCACGGTATTTATTAAAACTCAACCTCAAAAATACAAAAGGTTCTGGATAGTAAAACTATGGAGGAACTACTTACCTACTTACCTATGTACATATTCACAGATAAGATACAAATATACAGGGGGCCAGGTAGGGCAAAGAATTAATCCAATGCAACACCAAACATTTTAAGCTAGGCTTGAATCTGTGGGATAGAAGGGTAACATCATGGATGAAGTTTCTCCTCCATGCAGCAAAGGTAGGCCTTTCATTTTTGAAGATTCTTCCATTCCTGAGCAGCCATACATTCCAAGCAGCTAGATAAACAACCTCTTTGAATAAAGGTTGTCCAAAACTATTCCTTGCAGCAATCAAACACTCAGTGGGAGATAAACCAGCTAGCCACTGAATTTGCAAGTAGTTCCAGACCCTTGTACTGAATTGACAGGTGAAGAAAAGGTGGTCTCTGTCCTCATGAGCATGAGCATAGCATAAGGGGCATGTGTTGTCCTCCTGAGGCGATTGCTAGTGCCTCTTGACCAGCAAATCCCTAGTGTTGAGCCTATCATTGAGCATTAACCACGCAAACACCTTTATCTTCATGGTATACCTACTTTCCCAAATCCATTTAGTCGGCTTATCAGTAGGGAGTTGCGCATGCATCAATGTATAATAATTCTTAATAGAGAATTTCCCTTTGCCAAGAGTGCATGACCAAGAATCATGGGACATTTACACCTGTGCCCCTAACTCGAACCAACTACTCAGATTTGCCCCTAATGTTTAGGTATGCTCAGTTTTGCCCCTCTACCGTTAGTGTCACTTATAGAAATGCCCTTCCGAGCCGTTACCGTCCAGTCAAAGGGCGTTGACCGCTATCTGGGCGTTTGTCGGACATTTTGCCCCTGACTACATGTGTCACTTACGGGTGGGGCCCACTGAAGAGAAATAAAAATAAAAACCATATCCACTCTCATTCACTTACACGTGGACCCATCGTAGAAAAAAGAAAAAAAAACTCTCTCTCTCACTTACATGTGGGACCCCACATGTAAGTGTCTAGTTATTTTTCTAAATGATTAGTAGTTTTATTAACTGTTAGGGCGCACGGATTAGTCTCACTAATAAGCATACTGTTATTATTACTAATTAGGATTAGGGTTAAACTAATTAATAGGCCCCACTGTAATACGAAGCGCACTAATCCTAGTCAAACCACCGGCGTTAAGCCGCCGGCGAGCCACGGCAGAGGGCGTGGGAGCTCTGTCCGGCGACCAAAACGGCGATGATTTCATCATGCGCGCGCACCTGGGCTTGCTCGGACTCGAACTGAAGTGGCGGGGCGAGCAGGGACGGCCGGAGTGTCGGCCATGGCCGAGGCCAGCGGCGGCGCCTGTCGAAGCATGGTGGCAGAGGGGCTGGAAGGCACGGGGGAAAGGGGATAGAAGGCACGGGGAACAGGGCGTCACTGCGTGCATGCCAGAGTGGTAGAAAGGACTCCCGAGGCCCGGTGGCGAGCACATGTACCCCGTCTACGGCCGCCGGAGTGAGGTAACGTGAGGAGGGGGTTGTACGAAGAGGAGCTCGTCGGCGAGTTGTCTGGAAGATCCACGATGACATATGGATCTCAAGGACGGTAATTTAGCATCAGGGGATCTCGGACGACGGCGAATCAAAGATGGCGGCCGACGGACAGATGCGGCAGAGATGGCCTCGGTTGAGAAGTTGAAGGGCACCCGACGTCTCTATCGCTGGCATGGTGATTCACGGCTTGACGGCGGGCATCGGGGACATGGCGGCGTGACCTCTCGACGGCATTGGCCACGGGAGCGGCGACGCTCAGGTGAGCACATGGGGGACATGCCCCCGGCCTCGGCAGAGGGGAAGGATGACCAGCCAGTGGGCTAGGCTGGCTGGGCCATCCTGGGCCAAAAGGTAAGCGTGTCCTTTCTCTTTTATTTTTTAATTTCTGTTTTAGTTTTTTCCAGGGGCAAAAATGTCCAGTGGACGCCAAGAAAATGGTCAACGCCCTTTGACTTGATGGTAACGGCTCGGAGGGGCATTTCTATAAGTGGCACTAACGGCAGAGGGGGAAAAGTGAGCATACCCAAAAATTAGGGGCAAAACTGAGTAGAGGGTTCAAGTTAGGGGCAGAACTGGAATTGGCCCAAGAATCATTGATCCTTTCATCAGCATTTAGGTCAAGAAGACCAGCCTGGACAGTGATCATCTCATCCATTGCTTTTGTTTACAAGGGCAGATGGAAGAGTTCAGACATATCAAGAGTATTAATAACATCTCTGACAGAAACCTTATCATAAATGGCAAAAGAGAACAGCTAGGAAACCTCTCCTTTAGGGGACCAGAAGATCCCAAGAAGATCCAAGCATCAAACCAGAATAGGACAGAGTCCCCCATATTTATGGTAACCTCTTAGTGAAGTCTGAAAGCTTCATTGAGTTTGAGGATATCTCTCCACCAATAAGAGCCACATAACACTGTTCCATGAGGTACAACCCCATCATAGTAAGTATTCCAAATGAGAGAGACCCAAGGGATGTCAGCTTTGTTATAAAACTTGGAGAGATGTTTGGTGAGGAGAGCTCTATTCTGAATGTTAAGGTTAATAATCCCCATGCCACCTTTGTCTTTAGGCCTGCAAACCATAGGCCAAGCTGCAAGAGACTGCCTGGGAGTATCAGAATTGCCTCTCCATAAGCACTGTCTCATGATTCTTTAAAGTTGCTTGATGATACCAGCTGGCAGGCACAAACTGCAGAGAAACTATATGGGCAAAGAAGATAGAACTGATTGAAGCAGTTGCAATTGAGCACCTTGATTCAGCAGGCATGAGCTAGCAGATCAACTTCTTTCAACTCTATCCACCACTGGGATCAAGTCCTGAATTCTTGGCTTAGTTGTGCCAACAGGGAGCCCAAGATATGTAAAGGGGAGTGACCCAACTTGACAGCCAAACACAGCAGCCAATCTAGCAGTTTCTGCCTCATCCACATTAATAGGCAATATGCATGATTTATGGAAGTTAACTCTAAGAACAGTGGAGGCATGAACATCTTGCAGCATTTCTTTGAGAGGCAGGAGCTGTGAGTCCACAGCAGGCACAATGAGGAGAGTATCATCAGCATATTTTACTATAGGAAAATCTGTATCAAGAGTTTCAATAGGCAATAAAATATGTCCATTCCTGAGCATATTATTGACCAAAGTTTGCAGAAGATCAGCTGCAAGAACAAACAAGAGAGGTGATAGAGGGTCACCCTGCCTAACTCCTCTTTTGTAAATAAATTGCTTTCTAGGCACCCCATTTAGAATGACAGAGGAAGTTCCAGAGGATAAAAGCTCTCTAATCCAGCCAATCCATTTACTATCAAAACCTTTGTGATGCAGAAGCTTGAGAATTAGGTCATGCTCTACAGTATCAAAAGCCTTTGCAAAATCCAACTTAAGAATCAAAATGGGTTTCTTGGATTTGTGCCACTGATGAATGTACTCCAAGGTCCAAGCAATGCAATCCTGGATAGACCTGGACTTCAGGAACCCATATTGATTTTTGTGAATGCATTTTAAAATCACCTTTTGCAGTCTATTTGCTAGAAGTTTTGTCAGAAACTTTAGGCAAGTATTTGTCAAAGAAATGGGTCTGAAATCATTGGGACCCTCAGGTGACAGCTTCTTAGGAATTAAAGTAATTAAAGACACATTGATGCTTCTAATAGTGATCTTTCCATCATAAAAATCTTGGAATAATTGCAACAAATCATGCTTGATAATGTACCAGCATCGTTTAACAAACAAAGCAGTGAAACCATCAGGACCAGGTGCCCTATCAGTGGGCAAAGATTTAAGAACCTCATTTATTTCCTCATCGGAAAAGGGAGCAGACAAGTTATCAAGTCCATCCACAGTATCAATCAAAGAATCTAGATCAAACTTCATATCAATTCCCTCAGATACACCCATTCTATCTTTGAAAGTGCCCCACAACATACCAGCCATTTGCTGATGATCAGAGACAACATCACCATCCTCATGTATGGAGCCTAGACAGACTTAAAGTCAACCCGAAATGTTGTTTAATTATCTTTCTAGAAAATCCAGGCCACTCGATATTTCCTACATATTCTAGCACAAGTCATGCCAAAATTCATGGAAAAATCCGGCATGACCTTTGCTAAAAAAGGACATATCGAGCGCCTGAAATTTGCTGGAACAAAAATTAATCAACACTCCAGCAAAAATAGTCCACTCGAAGGTGTTACCTGCAAACATGGCCACTTGGGCAAGCACATATCCAATTTGCATTCAAACTTGATGGTCATTGCATTTCAATGGTTGAAAATATGAACAAAAACATTTCAAAACATCTTATAGGACTCATATTGACATGGAGATTTGGCTGGTCTCACCTCGAGGTTGGAGGGGGTCCGTGACGGGGACGATAGCGGCGACGACATGCAGATTTGGCTGCAAAAACAAAATATAAATAAAAACATTATTATCCTCATCTTAGGACTTAGTGAAACCTATACGCTATCAATCAATCAAATGCATACGCCTTGCATAGTGCTCTCCAATTTGAGCATTCAAAATAGGAGTAGTTCTCCAATTTGAGCATTCAATAAGCAAAACTAAATCATAAAATAAATTAGTATTCAAATTAGCATGCATTAAATAAGCAAAACTAAATCATCTCTTGCATCTGTACATCGTCGAATATTATCACTAATACATCTCGAATAGTATCATACATATAACCTCACTAATATAGCTAAAACCCTAGCGAATGACGGGTATCGGCCCGGGCGGTGGACACCCAAAGAGAAGGAACCATCACATGATCATAGCTCCAGTGAGTGCCCTGGAGAACCTGCCATGTATTGGAGAACCTGCCCTCTAACGCAACCATGTAGCGATGGACGTGCTCGTCCTCCTTGCTGACATGGTGACATCCACCTCCACGGGGTCCTCAAGCGTCTGCACCATCACTGGCCCACACGACCGCCACCAAAGAAGGTTCGGGCCAACGACGGGCTGGCTCCTCATCAAGCTGCGCCCCCAAAAGGTATCACATCCCAGTACCAGCCCAGCGGACCCCACTCCTAGACAAGGCCCCTCTGATCAAGCAGGCCTCCTCTACCGAGTCGACGACAAGGATGCGGGATAGGCATCCTCGACGTCGATGCGGGAATAATTGCTTTAACTAAAAAATAACAACAAATGTGACATGTTCAAAATAACACCTAAATTCTATTAACTACACCTAATTAAAAACCTACATTTTGAACATGGTTCGATCATAACTAGGGTTCATACTACATTATTCTAAGTTAAACACCTAAAATACCTAAATTGAATTAACAACATGGGGTGGCTGGTCTCACCTCGAGGTCGGAGGGGGTTGGTGATGGGGACGATGGCGGGGATGATGCAGGGGCTCCTTGATTTCTGCAAAAACAAAATATAAACCAAAACATTATTATCGTCACCTTAGGACTTAGTGAAACCCTATGTCTAAAATATCCTAGTTCTAGCCCTACCATTTACTAACAATACCTTGTTCTAACCCTAAAAATTGAAAAGACCTATACATTTACTAAAAATATCCTAGTTCTAGCCCTAACATCTGTCCATCCATCCATCTATCTATATATCATCATAAACCCTAGAAAAATGCCCTGGTTTTTTAACTACTGTCTACTTATTGAATCATAGAAAAATGCCCTAATTTCACATAACTTAGAAAAATTCCTATTCTATTCAAAAGACCTACATTTACTTATTTTTTCAATTCTATTCAAAAAAACCAACATTTACTAAAAAAATCCCACATAGCATAATACATTTCTGCACCTAAAAATTTATATTACTAAATTCTTTTACTAAAAAAGTATATACCTAAATTTTTATACAAAGAGAGGTGGGAGGAGGAGGAGCAGGATGGAGGAGTGATGCTTCTGGTGGCTGGGGGAGGGAGGAGAGAGGAGGGTTGTGGGAGGAGGGAGGAGGGAGCATGGCGGTCGGAGGAGGGAGGAGGGAGGAGGGCTACCGGCGGGAAGAGATAGGAGGGCCGTCAAAGGAAGGAGAGAGGAGGACGGCGAGAGGAGGAGGGAGGGAGGCAGATACCTTGGGGGAGACGGCGTGCGATGGCGGCGACGGTGGACGACTGCGGACAACAGCGGACGACGGCCGGCGGAAGCGGCGACGGCACGCGGCGGAGAGTGAGCGAGTGAGAGTGTGAGGGGGAGAGTGAGGACGCGCGCGGGAGGGTGTGGGTAAGGTGCCCGTAGCAATAGCGATGGTTTAGGATAAACGCTACTACTATGATCAATAGCACTAGCGCGGTTTAAAAGAAGGCGCTACTGCTACAACTAGCTTGGGGGTGAGGTCGTGGGAACTATAGCAGTAGCGTGGCTTACTACGGACGCGCTACTGCTATTTTATTTTCAGCGGCGCGTTATGTCGGCACGCGCTACTGCTAATTAGCAGTAGCGCCTTATTTTGAAGCACGCTACTGGTAAAATTCTGTGTATAAGGTTTTCCCTAGTAGTGTGAGCTAGGCAATTTGCTCTAGTGCTTCACTTGTATCTTTCTAGAGCACGGCGGTGGCTTTATTTTATAGAAATTTTGAACTCTCATGCTTCACTTATATTATTTTGAGAGTCTCTAAACAGTGTGGTAATTCGCTTAGGTTATGAATTTAGTCCTAATAAGATGGGCATCCAAGAGGGATATAGTAAAAACTTTCATGTAAAGAGCATTGAATACTATGAGAAGTTTGATTCCTTGCATTTGTTTTGATATATAAAGGTGGAGATATTAGAGTCATGCTAGTGAGTAATTGTGGATTGGTAGAAATACTTTTGTTAAAGTTTGTGACTCCCGTAGCATGCACGTATGGTGAACCGTTATGTGTTGAAGTCGGAGCATGATTTATTTTTTGATTGCCATCCTTTGTGTGGAGGTCAGGACCGCTTGATGGTTTACTCCTACCAACCCTTCCCCTAGGAGCATGCGTGTAGTACTTTGTTTCAATAGCTAATAAACTTTTGTGATAAGTATGTGAGTTCTTTATGACTAATGTTGAGTCCATGGATTATACGCACTCTCATCCTTCCACCTTTTCTAGCCTCTCTAGTACCGCGCAATTCTCGCCGGTGCATTACACCCACCATATACCTTCCTCAAAACAGCCACCATACCTACCTATTATGGCATTTCCATAGCCATTCGGAGATATATTGCCATGCAACTTCCACCTTTCCGTTTATTATGACACGCACCTTCATTGTCATATTGTTCTCATATGCATGAGGCATTCATATAGAGTCATATTTTGTTCTAGTATCGAGTTGTAATTCTTTAGTTGTAAGTAAATATAAGTGTGATGATCATCTTTATTAGAGCATTGTCCCATGTGAGGAAAGCATGATGGAAGCTATGATTCCCTCACAATTTGGAATGAGTCTCCGGACTTTACAAAAAAATAAAAGAGGCCAAAGAAGCCCAAATAAAAAAAGAGGCCAAAGAAGCCCAAAGAAAAAAGAAAAACAAGAAAAACATGAGAGAAAAGAGAGAAGGGACAATGTAACTATCCTTTTTCCACACTTGTGCTTCAAATTAACACCATGATCTTCATGATAGAGAGGCTCCTATTTGGTCACTTTCATATACTAGTGGGAATTTTTCATTATAGAACTTAGCTTGTATATTCCAATGATGGGCTTCCTCAAATTGCCCTAGGTCTTCGTGATCAAGCGAGTTGGATGCACACCCACTTAGTTTCTTTTTAAGCTTTCATACACTTATATCTCTAGTGCATCCGTTGCATGGCAATCCCTACTCATTAACATTGATATCCATTGATTGCATCTCCATAGCCCATTAATACGCCTAGTTGATGTGAGAATTTCTCCTTCTTTTTGTCTTCTTCACAACCACCATATTCTATTCCACCTATAGTGCTATATCCATGGCTCACGCGATGTATTGCGTGAAAGTTAACAAATTTTGAGAACATAAAAGTGTGAAACAATTGCTTGGCTAATACCGGGCTTGTGCATGATAAAATACTTTGTGTGATGAAGATGGAGCATAGCCAGACTATATGATTTTGTAGGGATAACATTATTTGGCCATGTTATTTTGAGAAGACATGATCGCTTTATTAGTATGCTTGAAGTATTATTATTTTTATGTCAATATTAAACTTTTGTTTTGAATCTTATGGATCTGAATATTCATGCCACAATGAAGAAGATTGCATGGATAAATATGTTAGGTAGCATTCCACATCAAAAATTATGTATTTATCATTTACCTACTCGAGGACAAGTAGGAATTAAGCTTGGGGATGCTTGATACGTCTCCAACGTCGCTATAATTCTTTGTTGTTCCATGCTATTATATTGTCTATTTTCGATGTTTATATGCATTAATATGCTATTTTATATTATTTTTGGGACTAACGTATTAACCTAGAGCCCAGTGCCAGTTTTTGTTTTTTCCTCGTTTTCGAGTTTTACAGAAAAGGAATATCAAACGGAGTCCAAACGGAATAAAACTTTCGCGATGATTTTTCTTGAACCAGAAGACATCCATGGAGCTTGGAGAGGGGGCAAGAAGAGTCCCGAGGACTCCACAAGCCCTCAGGGCGCGCCCTAGGGGGGTGACCCCTGGCTTGTGGGCCCCTTGGGAGTCCACCGACCTCAATCTCAGCTCTATAAATCCTAAAATATTCCCAAACCAACAGAACCGTCCACCAAAATACTTTTTTGCCGTCGCAAGCCTCTGTTCCTGTGAGATCCCATCTTGGGGCCTTTTCCGGCACCCTGCCAGAGGGGCGTTCGATCACGGAGGGCTTCTACACCAACCTTATTACCCTTCCGATGAAGTGTGAGTAGTTTAACACAAACCTACGGGTCCATAGCTAGTAGCTAGATGGCTTCTTCTCTCTCTTTGATCTCCAATACTCCTTGATGTTCTTGGAGTTCTATCCAATGTAATATTCTTTTGCGGTGTGTTTGTCGAGGTCCGATGAATTGTGGATTTATGATCAGATTATCTATGAATATTATTTGAGTCTTTTCTGAATTATTATATGCATGATTAAATATATTTGTATTTCTCTTCGAACTATCGGTTTAGTTTGGCCAACTAGATTGGTTCTTCTTCAATGGGAGAGGTTCTTAGTTTTGGGTTCAATCTTGCAGTGTCCTCAGCTAGTGACATAGTAGGGGTAGCGAGGTACGTATTGTATTGTTTCCATCAAGGGTAAAAAGATGGGGTTTTCATCATATTGCTTCAGTTTATCCCTCTACATCATGGCATCTTACTTAAGGCGTTACTTTGTTCTCTTGAACTTAATACTCTAGATGCAGGCAGGAGTCGGTTGATGTGTGGAGTAATAGTAGTAGATGCAGAATTGTTTCGGTCTATGAGGGAGTCCTGGACTAGGGGGTGTCCGGACAGCCGGACTATCATCGTCCGCCGGACTCCAAGACTACGAAGATACAAGATTGAAGACTCCGTCCCGTGTCCGGATGGGACTTTCCTTAGCGTGGAAGGCAAGCTTGGCGATACGGATATGTAGATCTCCTACCATTGTAACCGACTCTGTGTAACCCTAGCCCTCTCCGGTGTCTATATAAACCGGGGGGGTTTAGTCCGTAGGACACAACATCCATTACAACAATCATACCATAGGCTAGCTTCTAGGGTTTAGCCTCCTTGATCTCGTGGTAGATCCACTCTTGTAATACACATCATCAATATTAATCAAGCAGGACGTAGGGTTTTACCTCCATCAAGAGGGCTCGAACCTGGGTAAAACATCGTGTCCCTTGTCTCCTGTTACCATCCGCCTAGACGCACAGTCCGGGACCCCCTACCCGAGATCCGCCGGTTTTGACACCGACATTGGTGCTTTCATTGAGAGTTCCTCTGTGTCGTCACCGATAGGCTCGATGGCTTCTTCAATCAACAACAATGCCGTCCAGGGTGAGACTTTTCTCCCCGGACAGATCTTCGTATTCGGTGGCTTTGCACTGCGGGCCAATTCACTTGGCCATCTGGAGCAGATCAAAAGCTACGCCCCTGGCCGTCAGGTCAAATTTGGAAGCCTAAACTTCACGGCCGACATCCGCGGGTACTTGATCTTCGACAGACTCGAGCCACAGCCGAGCGTGCCGCACTGTCGCGATGGGCACGATCTAGCTCTGCCACCGGACAGCGCCTTGGAGGCCGCACATGAATCCGCTCCGACTCATAGTTCGGAGCCGATCACGTAGATCGAGGACAAGTGGCTGGACACCGCCTCGGGGGCTGCAACATCCGCGGCGATGGAGCCGAACACTGACCTTGTCCCCTATAAAGCTCGTGACTCCGAGGTGCCGGACTCCCTGCCGGACTCCGAACCTCCTGCGCCCTTGCCAATCGAATCCGATTGGGCGCCGATCATGGAGTTCACCGCTGCGGACATCTTTCAGCACTCGCCCTTTGGTGACATCTTAAATTCGCTAAAGCATCTCTCCCTATCCAGAGAGCCCTGGCCGGATTATGGCCAGGACGGTTGGGACGCGGACGACGAAGAAATTCAAGCCCCACCCACCACCCACTTTGTAGCCACTGTCGACGATCTAACTGACATGCTAGACTATGACTCCGAAGACATCGACGGTATGGACGACGATGCCGGAGACGAACAAGAACCAGCGCCTACAGGGCCCTGGAAAACCACCTCGTCATACGACATATACATGGTGGACACCCCAAAAGATGGGGACGGTGAAGAAGCAGCGGAGGCAGATTCCTTAAAGAAACAGCCCAAGCGCCGACGTCAGCGGCGCCGCTCTAAATCCCGCCACAGCAAGAATGGAGATTCCGGCACAGGAGATAATAATACCCAGAGAGTGCCGAAGACAATCCCCTCCTGCAAGATTCTGCGCAGGAGGATGCAGAAGCAAGCCCTCACGAGAGAGCGGTAGACGAAGAGGTCGAGGATGATAATTACATACCTCCCTCCAAAGACGAGGCAAGCCTCAACGACGATGAATTCGTCGTGCCCGAGGATCCCGTCGAACAGGAGCGTTTCAAACGCAGGCTAATGGCCACAGCAAATAGCCTAAAGAAAAAGCAGCAGCAGCTTCAAGCTGATCAAGACCTGCTGGCCGACAGATGGACCGAGGTCCTCGCGGCCGAAGAGTATGAATTCGAACGCCCCTCCAAAAGCTACCCAAAACGCAAGTTGCTCCCCCGATTAGAGGAGGAAGCATACATACCTTCATCATCAGCGCACAATACGGCTGACCGACCACCCCGTGGTCATGACAGAGAGGCATCTAAGCCTTCCATCAAGACCGTACCCCAGCATCGCTCGAAAAGTACGAAGCCACGAGGGAACGCGCCGGACTTGCGGGATATATTGGAGGATAAAGCGAGACAATCTAGATCTATTTATGGATCACGTGGGCGCCCCACGACCCACGACGTATACCGTCGAGCCGGATACAATAACCCCGGCTGGGCCAAACACAGCAGACAACGCTCCCTTGAGCTACGTCATGATATCGCTCAATACAGAGGCGCCGCACACCCGCTATGCTTCACTGACGAAGTAATGGATCATCAAATCCCTGAAGGGTTTAAACCCGTAAACATTGAATCTTACGATGGCACGACAGACCCCGCGGTTTGGATCAAAGATTATCTCCTTCACATCCATATGGCCCGCGGTGATGATCTCCACGCCATCAAATATCTCCCGCTCAAGCTTAAAGGACCAACTCGGCATTGGCTTAACAGCCTGCCCGCAGAGTCAATTGGGTGTTGGGAGGACCTGGAAGCCGCATTCCTCGACAACTTCCAGGGCACATATGTGCGGCCACCAGACGCCGATGACCTAAGCCACATAATCCAGCAGCCAGACGAATTGGCTAGACAATTCTGGACACGGTTCTTAACAAAGAAAAATCAAATCGTCGACTGTCCGGATGCAGAGGCCCTCGCAGCCTTCAAACATAACATCCGCGACGAATGGCTAGCCCGGCACCTAGGACAGGAAAAGCCGAAATCCATGGCAGCCCTCACATCATTAATGACCCGCTTCTGTGCGGGAGAGGATAGCTGGCTAGCTCGCGGCAACAACCTCAGCAAAAATGTTGGTAGTCCAGACACTAAGGACCACAATGGCAGGTCGCATCGAAGCAAAAATAAACGCCGCGTTAACGGCGACGACAAGGAGGATACGGCAGTCAACGCCGGATTCCGAGGCTCTAAACCCGGTCAACGGAAGAAGCTATTCAAAAGAACCACTCCGGGTCCGTCCAATTTGGACCGAATACTCGACCGCTCATGCCAGATACATGGCACCCCCGAAAAGACAGCTAATCACACCAACAGAGATTGTTGGGTATTCAAGCAGGCAGGCAAGTTAATTGCCGAAAGCAATGACAAGGGGCTGCACAGCGACGACGAGGAAGAGACCCGACCTCCGAACAGTAGAGGACAGAAGGGTTTCCCCCCACAAGTGCGGACGGTAAACATGATATACGGAACCCATATACCCAAGAGGGAACGGAAGCGTGCACTAAGGGACGTATATCCGATGGAGCCAGTCGCCCCTAAGTTCAATCCATGGTCCTCTTCCCTGATCACTTTCGATCGAAGAGACCATCCGACCAGTATCCGCCATGGCGGATTCGCCGCATTGGTTTTAGACCCAATCGTCGATGGATTTCACCTCACGAGAGTCCTGATGGACGGCGGCAGTAGCCTGAACCTGCTTTATCAGGATACAGTGTGCAAGATGGGCATATACCCCTCAAGGATTAAACCTACAAAGATGACCTTCAAAGGCGTCATACCAGGTGTTGAGGCCAATTGTACAGGCTCAGTCACACTGGAAGTGGTCTTCGGATCCCCGGACAATTTCCGGAGCGAGGAGTTAATCTTCGACATAGTCCCGTTCCGCAGAGGCTATCATGCTCTACTCGGGCGAACCGCGTTCGCAAAGTTCAACGCGGTGCCGCATTATGCATACCTCAAGCTCAAGATGCCAGGCCCTTGTGGAGTCATCACGGTCAACGGAAATATGGAACGCTCCCTCCGAATGGAGGAACACACAGCGGCTCTCGTGGCAGAAGTACAGAGCAGCCTTCTAAGGCAATTTTCGAGTCCGGCCGTTAAACGGCCGGATACGTCCAAACGCGCCCGGAGCAACATCAACCAAGACCACCTGGCACGATCCGAGCACGCGTAGCCATGCGGCCCCAACCCCAACCCTTGCATAATTGCAAGACCAACCCTCCGCGTACATCATTACGCTCTAGAGATACCATGGGCCTAGGGGGAGGGGCACGACCACAATAGACCCAGAGTGCGGCTCGACCACACCAGGGGCTCACAAGTGTCGCTCTTTTTTATTATTTTCCTTCTTTGTATACACAGGACTCCGTTCACCAGAGGCCCTGTCCGGCGGTGAACCCGCCGAACTCACGATGCAACAGCCAGGGAGGGAAGAAGGCTACGACAAACACTCAGGTGGTCTCCATTACGAGCATTAAATTTGATTATATACACCAGTCCGCAGCCCACCCCTGGAGGGGGACATGTTTAATTAGTCCAATCCCTTGCTTACCGCACTATTTGTATCATTCCGCACTCATAGCAGAATCCCTTGAATAAACAATGCATCACTTTTTGCCTGTTATTGCATTACTTTACATATATGTTCACTAATGACATCTTGCACCCGTATTTTTTGGTACGGCCGAATACACCAAGGGCTTAGGTTCCCCGCACTATGGTGTGATAAGTCCGAACACTTTCACAAGTGCGGCACCCCAAACTTATAGCATTATATGAATCGGCTCCGAATCATGTCTTGGGTCAATAGTTGGGTTTGCCCGGCTCCCATGTTTTGGTACCTTACGTTCCGTTCTGTCGGCTAAGGTGGCACTGGGAGAACCAATGCGATTGCGCCCCGGTTGAGCTGGGCGAGCGCCTCAGTGGAGAAAGCTAAAAATGACTGTCATGATAAGGCGAGAGACTGGTCGCTGTTCGAGAGGTCTTTTCGAGTCCTTAAAGACTTATGCCGCGTCAAGCGAAGAACCGGATAATGTCCGGCCAAGGCGTGGATAGCGCCCCCAACTCGGTCTTCCGAATACCAGGGGCTTCGCCGAAATTTAAAATTATAGAATTCTATGGCTAAGTGAGAGTGTTCAAGCATTATAAGTCCGGTTGCCTTGTTCGTTGTGTTGAGCGCCTCCCTAGATGGACCCAAGAATGGGAACAAGAGTGCTCAAGTTTATCCCGAACACCCCAGCACTCGTGGCTTGGGGGCTGAAGTCGACGACTTGCCATCTCTCAGATTTTATAAACGGCCGCACAGAAGGTAATATTTTAAATCAAACAAGCGTTGCTTAGCGCATATGAACAAAGTTTTCAGCGCACAGGATAATACATAGCGAGTCTACTCAATAATTACATCTCTGGGGCACTCATCCACAATCTTGCGGGCACCCTTCAGGACAGTCTTATAGTACATCTCGGGTGTATGATACTCCTTGCCCGCTGGCGGCGCATCAGTAATAAGCTTCTCCGCATCCAACTTGCCCCGGTGCACCTTTGCGCGGGCAAGGGCCCGACGAGCACCTTCAAGACAGGCGGAACGCTTGACGACCTCCAACAAGGGGCACGCATCCACCAGCCACCGCACGAGGCCGAAGTAGCTCCCAGGCATGGCCGCTCCAGGCCACAGCCGGACTATGAGGCCCTTCATGGCCTGCTCGGCTACCTTATGGAGCTCGACCAGCTGCTTCAGCTGGTCGCTAGGGGGCACCGGATGGCCGGCCTCAGCGTACTGAGACCAGAAGACCTTCTCCGTTGAGCTCCCCTCCTCGCCACGGTAGAATGCGGCAGCATCGGACACACTGCGAGGCAGATCTGCAAACGCCCCTGGAGAGCTCCGAATTCGGGTAAGTGTCAGGCAGTTTACATTAACATGCTTGCTTTGCATGAAAAATGCCTTACCCGCCGCTATTTTATTCACATCCTCAACCTCCTGAAGGGCCTTATGGGCCTCGGCCTTGGCGGCTTTGGCACTTTCGAGAGCCGAGGCAAGCTCGGACTCTCGAGTCTTTGAGTCGTGCTCCAAACTCTCATGCTTTTCCATGAGAGCCTGGAGCTCTTGCCGCACTTCCGCCACCCGCGCCTCCTGCTTCTCTCGCTCTGCCCGTTCCGCGGCCGCATTGCGTTCGGCCGCGGACACAGCCTCCTTCAGGGTTGCCACCTCGTTAGTGGCCCCTGCAGTACCCACGTTATCCTTGTCATTTTTATTGCAACCAAAATCCTTTTCTGTAAGGTAAATTTTCAAAGTGGTGTTACTCACCTTCTTTGTCCTCGAGCTGCTTCTTGGCACGGCCGAGCTCTTGCTCGGACCGCTCGAGATCCTTCTTCAATGCACCGACCTCCGCAGTCAGTGCGGCAGAGGTCAGCAGCGCAGCCTGCAAACCCATATTGACATAATTTTTAGCAACCCTGCGTATATCTTCTTTAGATCCTTAGTCCGGCTTTTCTTTCCGAACACCGAACCAAGCATTAGGGGCTACTGTCTATGCGGTATTACATTACATAATTTTAAACTTCTTACCTCAAAGCCTGTTAGAAGGCTGCTGCAGGCTTCGGTCAGCCCGCTCTTGGCGAGCTGAACCTTCTGAATCACCGCACGCATGACAGTGCGGTGTTCTTCCTCGATGGAAGCACCTTTGAGCGCCTCCAACAAGTTGTCCGGCGCCTCCGGTTGGGCGGGGGCTGCCAGCGTCACGGTCTTGCCCTTCTTGCGAAGGGCCGCCTGCCGGACTCCGGAACCACTGCGGGTTCCGGCGTGGAGTCCGGCGCAAAGTCCGGGAGGCTGCCTTGCGGCGCCTCCGGAGCCTCCTCCTGATGGGTCCCTTCCCGGGATCCCACCTCGGCGTCCTCAGCGGCGCGAGGGGTGGAGGCAGTCAGAATGGAATCCACATCCGACGCAGCCAACGACCCGCTCGACGAAGCAGGGAGATCATCGTCGGCCGGACTGCCGGCAGTATGCGGCATTAGAAGGACACTATGCAACATAAAAAGAAATTATGAATTATTCAGGAATCCGGATACTTACGATCTCGCCGGAGGCCTGGCCCTTGAGGGCCACTCTTCTTCGCCAACGTTGGTGTTGGCGGAGCTGTCCGGGGGAATAGTTCTTCCCCTCTTGGACCCTTCGGCCTCCCCTGTTTGGGAGGCCTTCCTCTTCCTCTCTCCCTCCTCTGGGAGAGAGTCCTCTTCCTCCTCCTCATCTTCGAGGGAGGAATCCGCCTCGGAGTCGTCGGACACCTGAAAATGGGAACTCTTTCGAGTACCCGTGGCCACCTTCTTGGCCTTCTTCTCTGGCACCACGTGCGGTGCCGGAACCAGCAGCCCCGCTAGACGGGCGTCCACTGGGTCTTCTGGCATGGGAGCCGGGCAGATGAGCTGCTCGGCCTTCTTCATCCATTCCTGTCAAAGGATAAGGGAGATTGAAACCCGCTTAGGGTCGAACTATTAACAACAAGTGTCCCGTAAAGGGGTAGAATCACTTACCTCGTCAGTTGGACGCTGCGAGTGAAATCCGCGATCTTCCGTCGCGGATGCGGGGGCTTCGGCGCCCTTAAACAGCACCCTCCAGGCGCCTTCGTACGTCGTGTCGAAGAGCCCACTCAGCGCCTGGTGCTGTGCCGGATCAAACTCCCACAGTTTGAATGCCCGTTCTTGGCATGGGAGAATCCGGCGGACGAGCATGACTTGGACCACATTAACAAGCCTGAGCTTCTTGTTCACCAGCTTCTGGATACAGGCTTGGAGTCCCGTCAGCTCCTTCGAATTACCCCATAGCAAGCCCTTCTCTTTCCAGGAGGTGAGCTGCACAGGGATACCAAATCTGAACTCGGGGGCCGCCGCCCACTTAGGATCGCGCGGCTTGGTGATGTAGAACCACCCCGATTGCCACCCCTTGACGGATTCCATGAAGGCCCCTTCGAACCAGAGGACGTTGGGCATCTTGCCCAACATGGCACCTCCGCACTCCGCCTGTGTGCCCTTCACTACCTTCGGCTTGACGTTGAAGGTCTTGAGCCACAAGCCGAAGTGGGGCTGGATTCAGAGGAAGGCCTCGCACACGACGATGAACGCCGCGATGTTGAGGATGAAGTTCAGTGCCAGATCATGGAAATCCAGGCCGTAGTAAAACATGAGCCCCTGGACAAAGGGGTGAAGTGGAAAGCCCAGTCCGCGGAGGAAGTGGGGGAGACATACGACCCTCTCATGGGGCCTGGGGGTGGGGATGAGCTGCCCCTTATCGGGCAGCCGGTGCGCGATGTCGCCGGAAAGTTATCCAGCGCTGCGCAGTTTGGCGATGTGCTCCTCCTTAACGGTGGAGGCCAACCATTTACCTCCCGCTCCGGACATGGTCGAAGAAGGTTGAGATGAGATGCGCGAACTTGGGCGCTGGAGCTTGAGTGCATGGAGATGGATAAGCAAAGGAGGAAGAAGGCGTAGGTAAAAAGGCGGATCATTATCCCCTTATATATATATAGGCGGACGAAGACTATACATCCCCACCGGCCTGGTAAAACTCGCTTATCTCCCAAGCGCCACCATCAATGGCGCGGTTGGGTTACCCACGTCCGTATTGATGAGAATCCCGGAATAAGGGGAACACGATCTCTGCTTCGACAAGACGTGCCAAGGAAACCGCTTCGCTAAACGCGCTGAGGTGGTATAATAAAAAACAATTCAAGTAAAGGACTTGGTAGTGGCGTGACGTCATGCTACAAGATACGTCAGCAGATTGAACCTGTGTACATGATATTCTCTCTACGGTGGAATGTGGAATTTATTTTGCAGAGCCGGACACTATCCAGGCGTTCACAATCTTCTATGGATTATTTGGAGGAGGAACCCGCCTTGCAATGCCGAACATTATGCGCGCCGGACTCATCGTCATTGAAGCCAGGTTTAGGGGCTACTGAGGGAGTCCTGGACTAGGGGGTGTCCCGACAGCCGGACTATCATCATCCGCCGGACTCCAAGACTACGAAGATACAAGATTGAAGACTCCGTCCCGTGTCCGGATGGGACTTTCCTTGGTGTGGAAGGCAAGCTTGGCGATACGGATATGTAGATCTCCTACCATTGTAACCGACTCTGTGTAACCCTAGCCCTCTTCGGTGTCTATATAAACCGGGGGGTTTTAGTCCGTAGGACACAACATCCATTACAACAATCATACCATAGGCTAGCTTCTAGGGTTTAGCCTCCTTGATACTACACATCATCCATTACAACAATCCACTCTTGTAATACACATCATCAATATTAATCAAGCAGGACGTAGGGTTTTACCTCCATCAAGAGGGCCCGAACCTGGGTAAAACATCATGTCCCTTGTCTCCTGTTACCATCCGCCTAGACGCACAGTCCGGGACCCCCTACCCGAGATCCGCCGGTTTTGACACCGACAGTCTACTTGACACAAACGTGATGCCTATATTCATAATCATTTCCTTGGATATCATCATAACTTTGTGCTTTTTCTATCAATTGCTCGATAGTACTTTTTTCACCCAACGTATGTTTTGCTTGACGAGAGAAGCCTCTAGTGAAACCTATGGCCCCTGTGTATATTTTCCATCATATATTTTTAGATCTATAAAAAAACCCAAAAATACCTTGCTGCAATTTATTTGTTTTTACTTGTTTTACATTTTAGTAATCTTGTATATCTATCTCTATTAGATCTCATCCTTGCAAGTGACCGTGAAGGGATTGACAACCCCTTTATCGCGTTGGGTGCAAGTGTTTGATTGTTTGTGCAGGTGCATAGATTGGAGACTTGCTTGTACCTCCTACTGGATTGATACCTTGGTTCTCAAACTGAGGGAAATACTTATCTCTGCTTTGTTGCATCACCCTTTCCCCTTCAAGGGAAAAACCAATGCAAGCTCAAGAAGTAGCAGTAGGCACATGTCTAGGGGGAGCTAGCTCAACTCATGAGTTACCTCATCCTAGAAGTGCATAAATTGAACAAAACCTTTTACATTAGCCACTTTTAGGTGGCACTTGTGCTTCAAAGATGACTGTTGTTGGTCTTGGGCCTAAGGATGGTAATGGGTCGGGTTTGGATCGGGTTGAACAATATCAAATCCATATCCATATCCATGAAGACAGTCTTTTCCCACCCATGAAAAAATCCACGGGTGAAAAATTGTGTCCATGTCCAAACCCGATGGATATCCATACCAACTGGATATCCATTGGGTCCTCTCTAGACATATAAATAAGACATAACACAATGTTAACATAAGCTCTTCCATTCTTCACTTAAGGGCATGCTAGGCTTCACTTATGGTAAAGCAACCTCCACTAACAACATAAGATCATTTAGTATTTTTCTAACAGATGAGAATGATGAGTCAATTACCAAGGAGATAAAAATAAGGGAAGGGTGTTGGGGTATGTTACAGAGGGTATTGAATGTCAACTAATAAAAGTTATGACGGGGATTGTGTAATTTCTTTTGCATGTTTTGGATAACCAAGTGTAAAATTGCACTGGGACATGTAACTGTGGGGTAGGGATAATCAATTTTTGCCCATTAAGTCATACTATTGGGTCGGGTTTGGATATACCCACGGGTACAAGATTATATTCATGCCCTACCCACGAGCAATTGGGTCGGGTTTGGGCGCTGCCCATGGACAAAAAAGCATATCCAAACCCTATCCATTCGGGTTAGATATCCATGGATATCCATGTCCATGGATAAAATTGCCATCCTTACGCCCAAGGTTCATATCTTCGCGGTGCCATACCAAACAAACTCAAACATGGTGCCTTCGGCCACCGTCCTCCTTTGGAGGTTAAGTCTATTTTCTTGTCTATGTTGTTTTTGTCTCTTTCTTGTTTTTGGTTCTCTTGTGTTTCGTTACTTGGTGATTTTATCATCTAGTGCAAGTGCTCCACATATACCCTTCTGGTAGTGTTGGATTTCACGAGCAACATATTCGGAAACTTAGACTAAAATTATCCTTCAAGGCTTGGTAAGAATTTCCATTCAGCCATGCCTTCAAGGATCATCTATGGTCAATAGTTCCTGAGTACCCCGTGTCCACATGCATGTACCTTGCGCACGGGGATCTCTTAGCCTGTTCACACGGGGTCTGTGGTTCTGGTTCATTCCCACCCATCGCCCCTTCCACCCCGCAGGAAACCTCCAGTGTTGCCGCTGTCGCCTCCTCTCGCCGGTGCTCTTCCGTGCACCATCGGTGCTCCTTGCTTCATGGACATCCTTCGGGATGGGCTCCTCCTCCGGTATATCCCATCCCCCTCTCCTTATTGTTTCTCCATGGATCCCCTTCCTAGCTTTTAGGGTTCATTCGTGATCGAGATTAGGGTTGCCGTTCGTCCTTGTACTAGACAGGATCAGGGTGCATTTGTGTGTAGGTCCCTCTGTAGCACCCACTCCTGGATTTCAATCTAGAAGTGGCTGCCGCTGGGCGACCCGCATGTCCATGGGGTGATTGTCGCCTGTGTGCACGGGTCCCCGTGTCCATGGTCGTGTACCGTGCGCATGGGACCCCCGTGTCCATGTGGTGTAACTCCCGTGCACACGGGGTAGATAGAGATGTCACCCTGATTCTTTTCTGCTCCTTTCCTTGCCATTCATCTCAAGCAGTTGTACTCATTTGTTTTCCTTTTGCGTTCTATGTTGTTGGTGGTTGTGTGTTTCAGACTCTGCTGATGAGAGGTCTGAGGTTCTTGCAAGCGCCCAAAGGTTGGTTCTAGGGAATTCTTGGTTGCTCGTCATCAACTATCTGAAGGCATTTGTCAGGGTTCTAGACAGGGTCGTGCTTGCCGCGCCGCCACCAAGCAGCCTGTGGTTGAGGCCTCAGAGGATTCAGAGTAGGAGTTTGATTCTCAGGAAGATGCTCATTATGCCAACCCCGGTAATGCAGAGATAGATGCCGATGAAGATTTTGTTGATGGTGATGATGAAGATGAAGAAGAGTCTAGTCCTGAGCCAGCCATTCCAGATGTGCGTGATCTCAAGGGGCTCCCTCTTGCCAAATGGGGCAAACCAGAGATTTGGGTTGAGAGGCGGGCATATCCTTATGAGGCTGCCACTAGGTCGGGGTGGATCCCCGGTTCAAGAGTGAGTTCCAACAGAGGGGTCTACCATGAGCTGCTTATGACAAAGTCCAAGAAGTTTGCTCCACACAAGAAAGTCAATGTTGAGAGTCTCCGGGACAATGATCATCTCTATCCTGGCATATATTTTGATCTTGGGAGGTTGGGCCTCATTCCTTTTGTCACTTTCAACTATACATACAATGAGGATCTTGTGATGCAGCTCTTTGCCACCGTGTACTTCTCCAATGACTCTGCCCGCACCCTCACTTGGATGTCTGGGATGCATCGGTACTCTGCTCCTATGGCCAAATTTTCTGAGATCGTTCCTTACCCGTTCTTTGATGAAGAGGCTGCAAGTGATGAGTTTGGCCGTATTTGTGAGAGTGGGAAGCGACACAAGGTTGAGATCTCTTTTGCATATAAACAAGAGAAGTCGTTTGTCACTGGTTCCATCAAAGATCATGTGCCTATCTATGACACTATGCGCCATATCCTGAGGTACACACTCACACCTAAGGCAGGTGATTCACATAACATAAGGAGTTCCATGTTGGATGTGTTTGTGTACTTGCATCAGAAAAAGAAGGTGGATGTTCTGGATTTCATGTTCTACGAGCTGCGTCGGTGTGTGCAAGAAAACAAGTCTTTGACCTATGGTCCATTTATCTAGGCGTTGATCGAGTCAGTCTACCCTGCCAAGTACATCTCTCGGTACAAGACTTCGATCCCAAAGCGTAACTCCAACTGGACCCCTGCCGTCCTGCTCCATATGTCCCTCCAAAGAAGGGGCACAATCCTAGGCCTGATGAGAATGCCACATACACTCCCGGCATGCCCTTCACCGCACGGATCCCTCGTGGTAAGGGCAAGAAGGTCGGATCTGAGGCTAGTTTCACCAGAGGAGAGAAGAAGTCTTTTTTCAAGACCATGAGCAACTTGTTCAAGATGTGTCAGTCCATTCAGAACCATCAGGTCAAGGAGATCAACAAGGACAAGCTCGTGAGGCGTCAGCAGACGGCCGTGCGTGCTGCAGCTGGTGAGGAGGTTGCCCCAGGGTCTCAGGACAACAACAGTGAGGCCACAGCTCGTTGTTTTCCGATGGCAGGGTGGCGCCTTGATGATGATGATGCTTCGAGCGCGCCTCCTCTTGTGTAGTGGAGTATTTGTGTTGCATTTTCCCTTTTTGTTGTCTTGATGACTGCTACCTCTTGAGCATGCGTTGGTTTTCCCTTGAAGAGGAAAGGGTGATGCAGCAAAGTAGCGTAAGTATTTCCCTCAGTTTTTGAGAACCAAGGTATCAATCCAGTAGGAGGTTACAAGCAAGTCGCCTTGTACCTGCACAAACAAATAAGAACCTTGCAACTAACGCGATAAAGGGGTTGTCAATCCCTTCACAGCCACTTGCAAAAGTGAGATCTAATAGAGATAATAAGATAAATATTTTTGGTATTTTTGTTGTATAGATTGAAAAGAAAAGACTGCAAAATAGTAAACGAGATGCAATGTAAATGAAAGAGATATAATACGATGGAAAAGATACCCGGGGGCCATATGTTTCACTAGTGGCTTCTCTAAAGATAGCATATCTTATGGTGGGTGAACAAATTACTGTCGAGCAATTGATAGAAAAGCGCATAGTTATGAGAATATCTAGGCATGATCATGTATATAGGCATCACGTCCGTGACAAGTAGATCAAAACGATTCTGCATCTACTACTATTACTCCACACATCGACCGCTATCCAGCATGCATCTAAGTATTAAGTTCATAAGAACAGAGTAACGCATTAAGCAAGATGACATGATGTAGAGGGATAAACTCAAGCAATATGATATAAACCCCATCTTTTTATCCTCGATGGCAACAATACAATACGTGCCTTGCTGACCCTGCTGTCACTGGGAAAGGACACCGCAAGATTGAACCCAAAGCTAAGCACTTCTCCTATTGCACGAAAGATCAATCTAGTAGGCTAAACCAAACTGATAATTTGAAGAGACTTGCAAAGATATCAAATCATACATATAAGAATTTAGAGAAGAATCAAATATTGTTCATAGATAATCTTGATCATAAACCCACAATTCATCGGATCTCGACAAACACACCGCAAAAAGTATTACATCGAATAGATCTCCAAGAAGATCGAGGAGAACTTTGTATTGAGAATCAAAGAGAGAGAAGAAGCCATCTAGCTAATAACTATGGACCCAAAGGTTTGTGGTAAACTACTCACACATCATCGGAGAGGCTATGGTATTGATGTAGAAGCCCTCCGTGATCGATTCCCCCTCCGACGGAGCGCCGGAAAAGGCCCCAAGATGGGATCTCATGGGTATAGAAGGTTGTGGCGGTGGAAATAGGGTTTTGTGGTGCTCCTGGATGGTTTCGGGGTATATGAGTATATATAGGCGAAAGAAGTAGGTCGGTGGAGCCACGAGGGGCCCACGAGAGTGGGAGTGCGCCTACCCCCCTGGGCGCGCCCTCCTACCTCGTGGCCGCCTCGTTGCTTCCTTGACATCCACTCCAAGTCTCCTGGATTGTGTTTGTGCCAAAAATGATTCTCCCGAAGGTTTCATTCCGTTTGGACTCCGTTTGATATTCCTTTTCTATGAAACACTGAAATAGGCAAAAAAACAGCAATTTGCACTGGGCCTCCGGTTAATAGGTTGGTCCCAAAAATAATATAAAAGTGCATAATAAAGCCCATTAAACATCCAAAATAGGTAATATAATAGCATGGAACGATAAAAAATTATAGATACGTTGGAGACGTATCAAGCATCCCCAAGCTTAACTCCTGCTCATCCTCGAGTAGGTAAATGATAAAAACAAAAAAAATGATGTGGAATGCTACCTAACATAATTTTCAATGTAATTCTCTTTATTGTGGCATGAATGTTCAGATCCAAAAGATTCAGTATAAAAGTTTAATATTGACATAAAGATAGTAATACTTCAAGCATGCTAACCAAGCAGTTTATGTCTTATCAAAATAACATAGCCAAAGAAAGCTTATCCCTACAAAATCATATATCTTGGCCATGCTTCATTTTCGTCACACAAAATGCTCCCATCATACACAACCCCGGTTTCAGCCAAGTAATTGGTTCATACTTTTAAACGCGCTTCAGCCTTTTCAACCCTCACGCAATACATGAGCGTAAGCCATGGACATAGCACTATGGGTGGAGTAGAGTATGATGATAGGGATTATATGAGAAAACAAAAAAGGAGAAAGTCTCACATTGACGCGGCTAATCAACGGGCTATGGAGATGCCCATCAATTGATGTCAATACGAGGAGTAGGGCTTGCCATGCAACGGATGCACTAGAGCTATAAATGTATGAAAGCTCATCAAAAAGAAACTAAGTGGGTGTGCATCCAACTTGCCTGCTCACGAAGACCTAGGGCATTGTGAGGAAGCCGATCATTGGGATATACAAGCCAGTTTCTATAATGAAAAATTCCCACTAGTATATGAAAGTGACAAAATAAGAAACTCTCTATTATGAAGATCATGGTGCTATTTTGAAGCACAAGTGTGGAAAAAGGATAGTAACATTGTCCCTTCTCTCTTTTTCTCTCATTTTTTTCTTTGGGCTTCTTTGGCCTATCTTTTTTCCTTTTATTTTTATTTTGTTTTCTCTCTTTTTTCTTTATTTTGTCTAGAGTCTCATCCCGACTTGTGGGGGAATCATAGTATCCATCATCCTTTCCTCACATGGGACAATGCTCCAATAATGGAAATCATCGCACTTCTATTTATTTACAACTCAAGAATTACAACTCAATACTTAGGACAAAATATGACTCTATGTGAATGCCTCCGGCGGTGTACCGGGATATGCAATGAATCAAGAGCGACATGTATGAAAGAAATATAAAGGTGGCTTTGCCACAAATACGATGTCAACTACATGATCATGCAAAGCAATATGACAATGATGGAGCGTGTCATAATAAACGGAACGGTGGAAAGTTGCATGGCAATATATCTCGGAATGGCTATGGAAATGCCATAATAGGTAGGTATGGTGGCTGTTTTTGAGGAAGATATAATGAGGTTTATGTGTGATAGAGCGTATCGTATCACGGGGTTTGGATGCACCAGCGAAGTTTGCACCAACTCTCAAGGTGAGAAAGGGCAATGCACGGTACCGTAGAGGCTAACAAATTGTGGAAGGGTAAGAGTGCGTATAATCCATGGACTCACATTAGTCATAAAGAACTCATGTACTTATTGCAAAATTTTATTAGCCCTCGAAGCAAAGTACTACTACGCATGCTCCTAGGGGAAGGGTTGGTAGGAGTTAACCATCGTGCGATCCCGACCTCCACTCATAAGGAAGGCAATCAAAGAGCACCCCATGTTTCAAATTTTTCACACAACGTTCACCATACGTGCATGCTACGGGACTTGCCAACTTTAACACAAGTATTTCTCAATTTCATAATTACCCAACTAGCATGACTCTAACATTACCACCTTTATATCTCAAAACAACTCTCAAGTATCAAATTTATCATAGT
Organism: Triticum timopheevii; assembly: GCA_963921465.1. NCBI lineage: Eukaryota > Viridiplantae > Streptophyta > Magnoliopsida > Poales > Poaceae > Triticum > Triticum timopheevii. The sequence continues at coordinate 250,162,629 of OY997262.1, read as the reverse complement.
GTTTAATGCACTCCATATGAAAGTTTTTATTTTACCCAACTTGGATGCCCATCATATTAGGACTAATTTTATAACCACAGAAAATTACCATGCTGTTCTAAAAGACTCTCAAAATAATATAAGTGAAGCATGAGAGATCAATAATTTCTACAAAATAAAACCACCACCGTGCTCTAAAAAGGTATAAGTGAAGCACTAGAGCAAAATTTTCTAGCTCAAAAGATATAAGTGAAGCACATAGAGTATTCTAATAAATTCCAATTCATGTGTGTCTCTCCCAAAAGGTGTGTACAGAAAGGATGATTGTGATAAACTAAAAAGCAAAGACTCAAATCATACAAGGCGCTGCAAGCAAAACACATATCTTGTGGTGAATAAAAATATAGCCTCAAGTAAAGTTACCGATAGACAAAGACGAAAGAGGGGATGCCTTCCGGGGCATCCCCAAGCTTAGGCTTTTGGTTGTCCTTGAATTTTACCTTGGGGTGCCTTGGGCATCCCCAAGCTTAGTCTCTTGCCACTCCTTATTCCAAAATCTATCAAATCTTTACCCAAAACTTGAAAACTTCACAACACAAAACTCAACAGAAAATCTCATGAGCTCCGTTAGTGCAAGAAAACAAACCACCACTTTAAGGTACTGTAATGAACTCATTCTTTATTTATATTGGTGTTAAACCTGCTGTATTGCAACTTCTCTATGGTTCATACCCCCCGAGACTAGCCATAGATTCATCAAAATAAGCAAACAACACACAAAAAACAGAATCTGTCAAAAACAGAATAGTCTGTAGCAATCTGTAACTCCCGAATACTTCTGGAACCCCAAAAATTCTACCAAATTATGAAGTCCTAGGTAATTTATTTATTATCTTCTGCAAAAATAATCAACTGAAAAACATGTTTCTGTGATTTATGAAAACTAATCTCGTGCGCGCAAAAGTTTCTGTTATTCAGCAAGATCAAATTAACTATCACCGTAGGTTATCCTAAAGGTTTTACTTGGCACAAACACTAATTAAACACAAAACCACATCTAACTGGAGGCTAGATGAATTATTTATTATTAAACAGGAACAAAAAGTAAAGAACAAAAATAAAATTGGGTTGCCTCCCAACAAGCGCTATCGTTTAACATCCCTAGCTAGGCATACAAACAAGAACAGATCTAGGTACTACCATCTTTGGTATTCAATTCATAAGTGGCTCTCATAGTAGATTCATAAGGTAATTTAATTTTATTCCTAGGAAAGTGCTCCATGCCTTTCCTTAATGGAAACTGGAATCTAATATTTCCTTCTTTCATATCAATAATTGCACCAATCGTTCTAAGGAAAGGTCTACCAAGAATAATAGGACATGAAGGATTACAATCTATATCAAGGACAATGAAATATACGGGCACATAATTCCTATTTGCAACAATAAGAACATCACTAATCCTTCCCATAGGTTTCTTAATGGTGGAATCCGCAAGATGCAAATTTAAAGAACAATCATCAAATTCATGGAAACCTAGCATATCACACAAAGTTTTAGGAATCGTGGAAACACTAGCACCCAAATCACACAAAGCATAGCATTCATGATTTTTAATCTTAATTTTAATAGTAGGTTCCCACTTGTCATAAAGTTTTCTAGGGATAGAAACTTCTAATTCAAGTTTTTCTTCATAAGATTGCATTAAAGCATCAACGATATGTTTGGTGAAAGCTTTATTTTGACTATAACCATGAGGAGAATTTAGCACGGATTGCAACAAGGAAATACAATCTATCAAAGAGCAATTATCATAATTAAATTTCTTGAAATCCAAAATAGTGGGTTCATTGCTATGTAAATTTTTGACCTCTTCGATCGCACTTTTACAAATTTTGGCATCAAGATCTAAAAACTCCGAATCACTGGGATGCCTCTTAGCTAAAGTTGACTCATCTCTAGTCCCATCTTTATCAAGATTCATATTGGAAAACAAAGATTTAATAGGAGACACATCAATCACTTTGAGATCTTCATCCTTATTATCATGAAAACTAGAAGAACACGTTTCACAAAGCAATCCTTTTTAACACGCATCCTAGCGGTTCTTTCTTTGCACTCATCAATGGAAATTCTCATGGCTTTGAGAGACTCATTGATATTATGCTTTGGTGGAATAGATCTAAGTTTCAAAGAATCAACTTCAAGAGAAATTCTATCCACGTTCCTAGCCAACTCATCAATCTTAAGCAAAAAAAATTCAAGCAAAGCATTGAAATTATTTTGCGAAATCATAAATTCTTTAACAGTAGTTTCAAAATCAGAGGGCATATTATTGAAATTTCCATAAGAATTGTTGTAGGATTAGAAGAGGGTGATGCAGCAAAGTAGCGTAAGTATTTCCCTCAGTTTTTGAGAACCAAGGTATCAATCCAGTAGGAGGTTACACGCAAGTTGCCTTATACCTGCACAAACAAATAAGAACCTTGCAACCAACGCGATAAAGGGGTTGTCAATCCCTTCACGGCCACTTGCAAAAGTGAGATCTAATAGAGATAATAAGATAAATATTTTTGGTATTTTTGTTGTATAGATTGAAAAGTAAAGATTGAAATGAGATGCAATGTAAATAAAAGAGATATAATACGATGGAAAAGAAATCCGGGGGCCATAGGTTACACTAGTGGCTTCTCTAAAGATAGCATATCTTATGGTGGGTGAACAAATTACTGTCGAGCAATTGATAGAAAAGCGCATAGTTATGAGAATATCTAGGCATGATCATGTATATAGGCATCACGTCCGTGACAAGTAGATCAAAACGATTCTGCATCTACTACTATTACTCCACACATCGACCGCTATCCAGCATGCATCTAAGTATTAAGTTCATAAGAACAGAGTAACGCATTAAGCAAGATGACATGATGTAGAGGGATAAACTCAAGCAATATGATATAAACCCCATCTTTTTATCCTCGATGGCAACAATACAATATGTGCCTTGCTAACCCTGCTGTCACTGGGAAAGGACACTGCAAGATTGAACCCAAAGCTAAGCACTTCTCCTATTGCAAGAAAGATCAATCTAGTAGGCCAAACCAAACTGATAATTCGAAGAGACTTGCAAAGATATTAGATCATACATATAAGAATTCAGAGAAGAATCAAATATTGTTCATAGATAATCTTGATCATAAACCCACAATTCATCGGATCTCGACAAACACACTGCAAAAAGTATTACATCGAATAGATCTCCAAGAAGATCGAGGAGAACTTTGTATTGAGAATCAAAGAGAGAGAAGAAGCCATCTAGCTAATAACTATGGACCCGAAGGTCTGTGGTAAACTACTCACACATCATCGTAGAGGCTATGGTGTTGATGTACAAGTCCTTCGTGATCGATTCCCCCTTCGGTAGAGCGCCGGAAAAGGCCCCAAGATGGGATCTCACGGGTACAGAAGGTTGCGGTGGTGGAAATAGGGTTTCGTGGTGCTCCTGGATGTTTTCAGGGTATATGAGTATATATAGGCGAAAGAAGTAGGTCGGTGGAGCCACGAGGGGCCCACGAGGGTGGGGCGCGCCTACCCTCCTGGGCGCGCCCTCCTACCTCGTGGCCGCATCGTTCCTTCCTTGACGTCCACTCCAAGTCTCCTGGATTGCATTTGTTTCAAAAATGATTCTCCCAAAGGTTTCATTCCGTTTGGACTCCGTTTGATATTCCTTTTCTGCGAAACACTGAAATAGGCAAAAAAACAACAATTTGCACTGGGCCTCCGGTTAATAGGTTAGTCCCAAAAATAATATAAAAGTGCATAATAAAGCCCATTAAACATCCAAAACAGATAATATAATAGCATGGAACAATCAAAAATTATAGATACGTTGGAGACGTATCAATGACAAAGGGGGAGAAGTGGTGTTTCTCTTTAGAGTGTGTTGAGATCTCAAGCATCGTGGTTATTTCGCTTTGTTGGTGGTTTTTAATTGGCTTGAGATACTCTTATTTTCTTTCCTTGGTGTGCTTGTGAGCTACTCGTTGTTAGCTCGTGAGACTCTAGTTATTTATCTTGAACCTTATATGCCTATGCTATGATCATATTGTGCTTATTATGTTGTCTCGCAATAATTGCTCACTACACCTTTACATGAGATCTAGGCATCGTTATAGGTTTATTTTGTTGATGTCATGTCTTGACAATATTGATCTTGGGGGAGCCTCTTATGTGTGTGCTTGATGCATCCTCAAGCATATATTTTATCCGGACACACATATAGGGGGAGCTACTATGATCAATCATTGTCGCATGGCTTGTTTCTTAGTTATATATTATGATATCTTGTCCTAACCATGTTGTCATCAATGCACCAAAAAGGGGGAGATTGAAAGTGCAAGTGTCACTTAAAGTATATTTTGGTGTGATGACAACATGGTTAGAGGAACTAATATCGGGTGCTAAAGTTTAACTCAGGATATTGGTTCCAAGTTTTTCTCGATGGAGGTTTGCGACCCCCCAATTCAAAAAGATCAAAGGCGTGGTCTACCGGCGATTCGAAGGTTTTCTTTTTTGGTTCGATTCGAGTCATAGGAAAGACTACACTATTAAGAGGGATCGGTGTGGACTTGTGTTGTGTGGGAATGCCATTGCCAAAACCTAAACACCAGCCTACCCACTCCTACCACTTATATCAGTAGTGTGCTTGAGTGTGGTACTCAGAAAGTTTGCAACAGAAAGTTTCTGGGTACCCCGTGCGCACAGGGTACTCCGTAACTCCCTGAGTACCCCGTGCGCACGGGGTCTTTTGACCCCCGTGTGCATGGGGTGGTGTGTTTGTTCCTGAGTCCCCCGTGCGCACGGGGCTAACTTAGCCTGTGTGCACGGGGTCCAATGGGCAGAAACGACCACCCAACCAAGAACACTATAAAATCCCTCGTTCTTCCTCCATCCCTAACCCTAATGTCTTGTTGAGCTCCACCATTGCTCCACCCCATTTTGCTCAATACTCTCAATCCGTCCACCCAAACTTGTTGAAACTTTGGGGATCAGGATAGCAAGACCCGATCTACATCTTGACCAAACCAAATCGCGTTCCCCGCAACATTTCTTCCCCATTGACTTGTTACTCTTGGAGCTTGGGATCCTAGGCGGTTAGAGGTTCCTCCGGAAGCTTCCTTGCATGTGGTGTGCTCAGAAGAAGTTTGTAAAGGTGTGGTGGTCACCTTCAAGACCAACCCCGAGTGACTCAAGGCTCATCCGTTGGGGGTGACTCGAAATAGACTACGATGAGCCTTCGTGGCATTCCACAAGCTTTGGCTCCGGCACCGCTCTAAACGGAGAGTAGCTCTTCCCCAAGGAAGAGTGAACTTCGGGATAAAATTCGTGTCCGCGCCTCACTTCTGGTTAATCCTTTCCCGCACTTTACTTTGCCTTGTATGCTTATTGGCTTGCTAATTAGATTGTTGCCTAGCATATTTAGCTTTAAGCTTGCTTGTCATATAGGTTGTGTTCACCTAGTTGCATATCTAGCAAACCCTTTTTATCCGCCAAACCCTAAAATTGACAAGAAAAATAAAATTTGCAGTCTCCTATTCACCTCCCACCCCTCTAGTCGACCGTATCGATCCTTTCACTTGCTCTCTTTTGCAAAGTTGATAGAGACCATAATTTTGCCAACCTTGCTTCTCCAACCTATATGCGGTCCAAATCCGATATTGCAAAGCTAACCATGCAAAGAATTTGATTTTTGGGGGCGCCCAAACCTTCCGGACCATGAAATCCATGGGGGAAGAGTCAACCCAAGGAACGGAGCCTTGTAAGCATTGATCGCCAAGTAGATCCCATCATTCGAGTGCTTCCAAACAATGGCCTCAATATGTGCCTCAAGGCGGAAGTCATGAACGAGCATCTAGAGAGTGAAGAATTCCACGATGTGGGCGCCAGTGATGACAGCTGGGAGGTTGATCTTAAGGATCCAAGCACTCCCACATAAGGCATCCCACACCTTCGAGTTTTTTCTCCTCGATGCTTCGTGAATTATCGGAGAGATGTCCTTGGGTTTGTGCCCAAGCAACCAGGGGGCATCCCAGAAAGGAGTTTTGGCGCCATTCCCAACGGTGATTGTGGTGGAGGCATAGAAGAAATCGAGGTCCTCCTCGGTGCATGGGTTACCAAGCCCTACCCAAAGTTTGTTTTGCTCTTTCCACTCGTACCAAGGCCATCTTAGCCGCAATGCCCCTACAAACTTATCAGTGTTAAGCACCCCAAGACCATGATATTCGCGTGGTCCGACACACCGTCTCTCAATTGACCTTGCACTTGGCACCGGTCGTTTTGTCCGATCCAGATCAAGGAAAAGCCCTCTCAATCTTGTTGAGGTTTTGCAAGGGCTCGGTGGAACGATGAGAGGCGCGATGGAGTACACTGCTTGAGAGGAGATGACCGATTTAGCGAGAGTTGTGCGCCTGATAGTGGTGATGTTTTGCCCCTCCCAAGTGACCAATTTGCCCGCCGCTTTTTCTTCAAGGTATTGGAAGTCGACCTTCTTAAGTTGCCACATAGAGAGTGGGAGACCCAAATAATTCATAGGGAATGAAGCTCTAGTTGTCGGCATGCCATGAAGGATGTGTCCCAGGTTGAGATGATTGCATCGAATGGGCCCCACCGAGCTCTTACAAAATTTTGTACATAGGCCGGTGACCTCTTCGAAGCCCTTGAGGATGGTCGAGAAGCAAGGTTTTCGAGTCGATGAGTCGATGGGTCACTCGGGGGTGGAGGGCTCTAGACTAGTCATGACTAGTCTAGACTCACAGTCGACGAGTCAACGTGAGTTAACCAGGAGAGAAGTGGAGGAGCACAACAGCAGCAACAACAACCAGAGGAGTGGAGGAGCACAACAGCAGCAACAACCAGAGGAGGAGTGGAGGAGCACAACAGCAGCAGCAACCAGAGGAGGGGGAGGAGCACGACAACAGCAGCAACCAGAGGAGGAGGGAAGGAAGCCGCCAGGAAGAGGGTTAGGTCGGGGTGAGGGGGAATTGATCGATCTATAGGTTTCCAAAGGTGGGATGAGCCGATGGGCCAGTAGTGGGGGCCCAAAATAAGTGAGTCGTTCGACTCAGACACAATGACTAGTCGTGACTAGTTGAGACTAGTCGCTCGACTCATGCCAGGAGTCGAGTCGAGAGCCTGAGTCGCTCCTGCAACTACGACTCATCGACTAGTAGACGACTAGTCGTGACTAGTCGAGCGACTCGAAAAACAGAGCCGAGAAGATTGTAATATTCCTTTTAATATGGGCCAGGAATACTGCCGCATCGTCCGCATAGAGCGAGGTTCTCATCGTGGCACCCCGGCCACGAATCTTGTGAAGGATGCCTTTACGGGTGGCCAGGTCGAGGACATGTTGAATGGGGGTCAATCGCAAGGACGAAAAGTAGGGGAGGCATCAGATCCCCTTGCCGAAAGCCCCGTCCATGTTTGATGGACGGTCCAGGTAACCCATTGAGAAGAATGCTCGAGGATGATGAGGAAAACATGCTGCCACCCACATCGGAACTTGTTTGGGAATCCCTTACATTGCAATAGATCAAGGACATAGTCCCACTTGACCGAGTCAAAAGCCTTTTTGATGTCGAGCTTGAAGAGTAAGGCGGGGGTCTTGCATTTGTGAAGCCGGCGGGCAAAGTTCCAAACATACAGAAAGTTGTCATGAATGTTTCTCCTTTTTATGAACACACTCTGGGTGTTGGGACCAAGCACATCCATGTGAGGGGCAAGCCTTAAAAGAGAGGACCTTTGCAATGATTTTGGCGATGACGTGGCTGAGGCTAATGCGCATATAGTCGGAAATGCCTTCCGCACCCTCCTTTTTTGGTAATAGCACGACATCGGCGGAGTTTAGCCATTGAAGATTGGAACTGTTGAGGGAGTGAAAACTCTGGATGTCCCTCATGATATCACGCTTGATAAAACCCCAACACTTCTTGAAAAAGATGCCAGTGAATGCCATCCGGTCCGAGAGCCTTGTCACTAGGCATTTCCTTAATTGCGTCCCAAACCTCATCCTCGGTGATGGGCGCATCAAGGTCATGTAAGTCATGTTGCTCACAAGGGAGCTCATCCCAATTAAAATCCTTGTTGCTCGAGGCCCCTCTTACCATAACCTCGGTGAAGTGGTGAAGTATAATCTTCTCTTTTTCCTGTGTTCGGTTATCCAACCATGCACACGCTTGATCCTATGAATGTGATTTTTTCTTCTCCGTGCATTGATGCGGCGGTGGAAAAAATTTGTGTCTGCGTCACCATCTTTCAAGTTTGCAATCCTCACACATCGGCTTAGCCCTTTCTAGCACCACCATGCTGACCACTCTCCACTTAAGGCGGGAGCAGAGGTCGATCTCGTCGGGGGAGAGTGGACGCGATTCTTGCGCAATGTCAAGGCAAATAATGACGAGCAGAGCCGCATGAAGGTGAACTTTTGCCTTCAAGAAGAGCTTCTTACTCCACTAGGTGGGACCAAGCGCGGTTTTCTTCAACTTGTGGTGCAAAACTTGGAAGGGCTCTGAATGGTTCGCTCGCTCATTCCACGCCTTCTGCGCCACGTCAATAAACCCGGGCAATGAGACCAAGAAGTTCTCAAACTTGAAAGACCGCGGCCCCCTGTCATCGGTGAGCAGGAGAGGGCAGTGGTCAAAGAGGGATGGCGACAAGGCATGTAGAACATGTGTATCGAATGTTGTATCCCATTCAACATTACAACAGGAGTCTAGCTTACATAGAGTAGCTTACATAGAGTCGGGTTCACCCTCTCATTATTCCAGGTGAAACGTCTATTTTGAAGATGAATCTCTTTGAGTTCACAGGACTGCAAAGCGGCACGGAACCGGTTAATTCTGCTCCGGTTGATGTTTCTTTTGTTCTTTGTTCTTGTCCCTAGCCCGATAGATCTGGTTTAAGTCTCCAGAAGGCCAACCAAGCCACCCCAGGCAGCGGTTTATGGCTAATCAATTCGGCAAAGAAGGCATTTTACAAGTAGAGTCGGTAAGTCCATAGACAGATATGGCCTTAAAGCAGACATTTGTTTTGCGGATCCGAACCATGGCTGAGAGACAGTAGGTCGAGGCGACAATGTTCGTCACATCCAGGAGGTTTGCGTCCCATAGCATAAGAATGCCTCCCCTAGTTCCATTTGCCGGCCGTTGCGCAAGAAACAATTGGTGTACTGGCGTTTCACCTTCAGTCGTCGGAGGTTCTCTGCAGGTTTGTCATCGTCGCAGCCGCTAATTTAGCTTTGCAAGAGATTATAGATTCTGTCTAAATATAGAGAATAACAGAAATGGTGGACTACTGATTGGCCACTTCATGCATCTGTAGAGAGTTTATTTGTGTGAGGCTCAACCTTCCGGCTGACTAGCTATTTGGCTTGACCTGACCGCCAGTTGGAGCAGCGAACCCCGGGCAACCCAATGTAGAGCTCCGTCTCCACGTCCTCATCGCTCGGTACCGGTTCCTGCTCTGGTGCCAGCTGGCCACGTATCTGCAGGGGCGTGACGCAGTTCAGGGCAGGAACCACCAGCGACGCCTCAATGTCGCGCTGCTGCAGCGACGATCGACATCAGTGACTTGGTAGAATTCCATACATAATACATGATGGGTGCGAGATTAATTTGCTATGTTCTCTGTCTTGCATATAAGATATATCAGGTACTCCGCAGTTTTACTTGCAAACAAAGTACAAGAAGTCATCACCTTTCCGCGCAAGTCTTCGTTGTCTTTGAGAAGCGTCCTCTCCTGAACATAGTACAAGAAGCATGCAGAATTAGTTGGCGTGTGTACTGTGAGTTATTTATGTATATAGGCTGCTGTAAGATTTTTTTTTAAAAACAGGCCATAAGTTAATCTGGCCTTTGGGGTTATGCATCAGTTGGGGCCTTGGGGGTATACCTTCTCTTTCAGGTTAGCTATCTGCTGTTCGAGCACCTGGGTCTGATGGCAGTGGAGTGAACACATACACAGATTCAGGTTAGTTTGTGTAAATTGAGCAGCTCACCTGTTTTATAGCAATTCAAGAGTTTTTGACTAGCCAACCTTCTTTCCTCTGATGATGCGGAGACTCTTCTCAATATTTACTTCCAGACAGTTCAGTTCTTCAGCAGAGCACCCTCCTAAATTTTCGCCCAAGATCTTTCTGCACCTCATATAATTAAGCATTATTTTTGGCTGTCTACGTATAATCTAGGCTTCAGAAAGTGACAAGATTGCTTACAGCTTCGAAACTTCAAGAGCTTCAAGTTTCTTTGCCAAGCTTACAGTATCGGCTTTGACTTGCTGCAGTTCAGAATCCAGATGATTCACCATAAGAATGTATGTCGTCACATTACATGCCATACCATAATGCCCAGAGCTAACATTTAAGTCCTTATTATACTGAAAACTAATGGGCAGTACTACATATCATGTTTTTGCTATTAGCATGTGTCCTTGTGAAATTGCAATAGTGAGCTGGCATAAGTTAGTTGCAACAACAGTGATAGCTCCTGATTTTTAATTGGTTAAATGAAGAATTGCACAATCTTTGAGGGTTTAGATGCACGACCATTCTATTAACATTTGTTTTGCTGTATTCACTGAAGGTGTAGAAGAGTATCCAGTCATTGGTCAACATGACAAATACAGTATTAAAGAGAGCATATTGTGATCGTGTTCCTACATTATATACATTATAAGGGTCGTGCAGGTTTTAATTTTAGCTATTATGTATCATTTGAATATACAGTGGCGTGTATCAATATATTTAGTTGTCACGCAGGTCATTGACAAATTAATATACTGATGTAAGATACAAGCAAATTGCATCACTGCTATATTCTGAAAAAGAAGGCCTCAATATTTACAAAATGGAGATGTACTGTAACTTGATATCACTTGCCAGATATTCACATAATTTTAATGGCTTATTCAAGTCTTAATCAACAAAAAAGTTGACATATTAGGATCTTCACCTGTATATCTGGCTGTACTGTCTTGTTATTAACATTATTATCCTTTGTATAAGCCTTATAGCGGTCAATCGATTTCTGCAAGCTGAATCACACATACAATAAGAAAACTAAAGTTAGAACTTAAAAATTATTTTCTGACAAAAGAAATAAAGATGTTACACATATTTTCTTGAGCGCCAAGAATGCAATCTTTTGTCAGAGGGATCAAGGACATCAAGATATATGTTGGAAATGATAAATATTTTTGAAGGACAAATAAAAACAATAATGAGATATTGAATATAAAAGGCCAAGAATGCAGTGTCTTGTCAGAGAGTTCATAAACATCAAGATATGCAAACAATATTGGAAATGAAATTTAGTTTTCAAGAAAAAAATAAGGTCAATAATGAGATGCTAAAGAGTGTAACATCTGGCTTAAGCTATCCTTCTTATGACGTGTGTCACTTTCATGTTGATGTTTTAAGCCATACAAATTACTGCATAGTCAACGCTGGTACATGCTAACTCTAAAAATGGTGTTGGTGATTGTCACAACCTAGTTTCCTCTAACAATCCCCGTGTCGCCCTCCCGCTAGGGCGGCTCGGGTGGAAACCCTAGCCCCTGCCGCCGGGCGCGTCCATCCTCCCCCCTCCCCTTCGTCGCCGCTAGAGGAGGTCGCCGGGCGAAGCCCCGGGCGGCTGATGGCGGCGGCGGAGGCCCTCTTCCCTCCCACGCCATCAGGTGAGGCGGGTCACCCATGGCGCCGGGGCGCCTCCTTCCCCGATCTGCGTTGTGGCGGTTCGTCTTGGGCGACGGCGCAAGGTGGCGGTGTAGTGCTGGGCGGAGACGGCGGAGCTACTAGGCTTCAAGGAAGATCTGGTGGCGCCGGCCGTTCGGTGGGCTCGCGGGGTCATGGCAGCCTTGGTCGCGGTGGCCGGCGGCTCGGCCTGTCGGCGGCGGCTAGATCCCGGGACGGCGGCCCTGGAAGGTGGCGGCAGGTTAAGCTCGGGCTTCCCGCAGCCATGGCGTGGTGCAGTCCATATCCAAGGCGATCTGCGTCGGCGATCTCGTGGTTTTTCCACGGATTGGTTCCGATCAGAGATGGTGATGAGCGTGCGGGATCCATCTCGGCGGCTCTCGCGGTTTGGCGAGGTGGGGTGGGAGCCCTCCTCCCAGGCTCTAGTGGTGGCGCATTCAAGCAGTGGCCGGTACGCCAGGGCTCCTACAGTGGCACTGCTATTGCGGTTGGTCGCCAGATCTAGGCGGCTAGATCTGGGGCTTTTGATGGAGGTCGAGACAGTGCACAGGTTGTCGGGTGGATTTCTTGGGACGGATCCAAATGAAAACTTGGTCTTCGGTCGTTGGTCGGAGCCGGTGATGACGATGCACTTATCATTGTTTCCTTCATGAAGGCATCACCGAGGTGAAACTCCCAACCCCACCCAATACCTCCGGGGGAAACCCTAGATCAGTTAATCGGATGACGGCGGCATTCATGTGGCGTTACCCCCTTGGGGGCGGCATTCTTGGAGATGCACTCGGGCTCGAGGGACCAGCGGATGGCTTCTTCGGTGGATGGTGTTTCTTTCTACATATTCATAGCGGCGGTTCTTGGCGGCATGGAGCAGTGGAGGCTTGGCGTCAGATGTGTGGCGATGGACACGCGTAGGAGGTCGACGCTGTCTGGCATCATGGTGGCGACGGCGGCAGCTAGACCGGGCAAGGTAGATGCAGCAGTACAGCTCTGAAGATGGATTGGTGGCAGCTGGTTGCGGCGGCCTAATACCCGGCATGCGTCCTGGTTGAGGAGCACGCCGGACTGGTAGGTGCCCATACCCGGCAAGCGTCCTGGTTGGGACCTCAGGTCTTAGATGGTAGGTTTGGCTGTGAGGTCTGTTTGGTATTAGGCCCAGACTATCAGCGCCCCTTCATCAACTGGATAGGAGTAACGACAGATGTTGGTTAGACGGTGGCTTTAGTCTTACTGGTGTATGACTTTGTAAGGTCTTGTGTTAATAATTAATAAAATGGCTGTATGCATGGTTCAGATGCAGAGGCGGGGGGCCTTCCTCCTTTTCTAAAAAAAAATCATGGGATGTTGGAGGACGGGGGGAGAGGCTGTTTGGGCTCTCGCTTATTTCTTAGATTCCAGATTACTTGGCATAGCTGCTCGCAACTACACTACGTAGGAAGGAAAGATCCAATCCAAAGAAAAAGGAATGACCCAAACAGAGTCCAAACTAACCAAACTAACAAGACTTGAAGCTCTAGATAACACTAATTTTAGGATTTAGCTCTTGATGATGGTTTGGCAGGTCCTGGACATTGTAGTGGTGGTAGTGATATAGTTACCGGATTAGAAGAGGCGTCGAACTCCGATCCCCATCGACCTATCCAGATCGGGGTTCGAATTCGCCCCGACCGTCCTGTGCTCGCTCGCCGATTCGCCCAATCCAAAATCGATCCGAAATAGAGCGCTCATCCCTCTGCCCATCTGTGTACGAGGAACACGCGATGGGGCGGGGGATACTCGTTGGCCGGCGCGAGGCAGCGGCTGAAGCGTCGGTGCTGGAGACCTGCGCAAAGATGGGTAGGTACGTCCGGTGGTTCTCGCGGAGTGAGGGGTGGCCAGGAACTCGAAGTTGGAGGAAGAGGTGGCGGAAAACGGGAGGCGGCCGTGGCTGTGTCGTGGTGGCGGCCATGGCGCTCCAAGAGCATCTACAGCCGGACCAAATCCGGTCCCTAAGTCCGCGGACGCGTCCGGACGCGTTCGCCGTACTGATCGGGCACCTCTGAAATGTTGGGCCGCACATTCACATACCACAAATTTCGATCCTTAAATCCATGCACGTCAATCATACAGTAGAAACTGCCCGAATGCCAAAGTACGAAACAAAGCAAAGCAAATCATAGTTCAACAAACCGGACATGACAAAATGAAATCAATGTCCGAACATGACGGATGGCCTCGAAGCGCTCGGAGGGAAGGTGTGCAGGGATCCAAGAGCGACGGAGGAGACAAATGCTCACCACGTCCAAACCTATCTACGCCGCCGCCGCCTCCCTCTGTCGTTGTCGGCGTCGCAGCAACTTGCGGGCGACATTCTTCGCCTTGCAAGTCACCGCCGACGAAATCACGCCTCCGATGGACGAGGCGGACTGTGTCTCCATTGCCGTGGTGTGGGTCGGACTGAACGACATCTCCAGTGGTGGATCGGGACAGGAGGTGAGGATCGGGAGCAAGGGTGGAAGCCGACGAAGGTCCGAGCGCGGGAATGGTTGGAGGGCGGCGTGAGGAAGGGTTTGATGGATTTGATGTAATTTGGGGTGGGGTCGAGTTGTCGGGTCCGACGTGGCAGGCGTGCCCGCGCGCGTCCCGGTGCCCCCATATCAGCCCATATTTAGGCTGGATATGGGGGTGCCGGTCAGCCCGGGCATTTGAGGGTCGTTTGAGAGGCCCGTCTGGGTCAAAAAATTATGACTGGCATGACTGGGCGACCCGCTTAGATATATAAAACGGGTTTGAGAGGTTCGGTTATATATGCTTTAACTACACGTAGCGAGAGTGCATGGGTGCGTCGGGTCTAGGGTTAATCGTGGGCTAGTTGGTCTAGCTTGGCCCAACACGGATAAATCTCACTTTCCCCATTTTTAGTACTCCCTGTGTAAGAAAACATATGTACTACCTTCGTCCTGATTTATTTGTTTTCTTAGTATTTTATGCCAAATTTTGATTTTAGATTTAACTAATAAAATGTTAATGCATGTCTAAAAAATGATATCATTGAAAACTATGTTCAAATACTATAATTTTTTGTGACATATACTAAAATTTTGTTAGTTAAATCTATGATCAAAATTTAATACAGAATACGAAGGGGATCAATAAACTAGGATGGAGGTAATAGTACGATTTAGATAAAGGATCTGCCCTCCCCTCCCCCCCCCCCCCCCCCTCCCTTCCGCAAAATTTTTTAGACATAAGATCTTCTTTTTATCGAGTTTAGGATCTTCCATTGTTGTTAACTATGTGTTCTATATAGCTACAACTGTGTTGCCAATCGAAAACCGCGAAATCGCCAACCCAATCGCTTATTCACGAACCAGAGATGTATAACCCCTAAGCAATCTCATTGTATGAGGTAGCAAATTACGAACCACCAGTTTGAATCGTGAATGGAGCGAATCACGAATCTGGTAACTATCGCGGTACTTCTTGCCCCACATGGCACTACTCCTCCCTTCAACAAGTAGCTCGTCCTCAAGATTGAAAGTGGTCAACATTGGAATTCTACCATGTTTTCCCAGGAAGCTTCAGAAGCAGCAGCTCCTTCCCAGTGACTAGGAGGTGATGGAATGACCCTTCCATGATCTATCGCATATCGAGGAGGTATAGGTTGTGACTCGCCATGGTAAACCTTTAGCTAGGTAACTTGAAACATGTAGTGGAGACAGGCCATAGGGGCAACTGCAATTTGTAAGGCACTGAACCAACTCTAACTCGTCAGAGTTATTTCCAGTAGATCCCTCAACAACGTATATCAGCTAGACGGGTAGACTAGAGGGGAACAAAAGACAGGTTACCTAGGTTCAGGCCCTCAAGGTCGAGGTAAAACCCTAGTTCCTGCTCGTGTATATTGATTGATGTGGGTGTACAATGGTGATTGAGGGATTGAGAATAATCTCTAGGTTCTCTCTACCAACTAGCCTAGCCAAACTTATAGGGGATACCGGTGCCTAGGGTTTATAGGATCCTTGTCAGTTAGGGTTACAAAGGAGTCCTCCTAAACGGTGGGCCCCTTGTCATGTACGTGAAGCCTTTCAGGTCCTCTCTATTGGGACCATAGGGCAAGACGTTGGCCTAGGGCATAAGCCGGCCAAGGGGCCACAGAAGAGGCACCCCTGGGCCATAAGACCCGCCAGTAGCCCTTGAACCGGTCTTCGAGCTTGATTAGGTCTGGATTGGAGTCGACCTGGAGGCGCCGTCTCCTGCAAGTTGGCCGGGGTCGTAATCGTTCATGAAGCTCCTCTGATAGTTGACTTAATTGATTCTTCTATGAGAATAGGTAGTGCATGACAGTCGATCTCCTTTAGCCGTCATGCTCCCCGAATTCGGCTTGCCCATCTGAATGGATGGCATATCTTGTCTTGAATTGTTGGTGTACACAAGCAACCTCCTCGGAAATCTCTTCCCGCGAAGCTGATTCCCATGGGCCATTTTCCCAAGGAACAGTTACCAAAATTTTCAAATGGAGGTTCAACTTTGGAGGAGGACAAAGATCAGGCTCTCCTCCAGCTGCTCGAGACAGATAACATTGGTAGCGCTGACCGTTGGTTAAGCAGGCGTGCGAAGGACCATGGGCCCCATTAAGGCCATGCCCCATAGGTCATTACAACTTGACCAGACAGAATCTCTCATGCGCTAGCGTCATTGATGACACACCTTGATTCCTGCATGCCTTAACCATGCGTTAGTGGGAAAAGGATGGAGTTCTCTCTCCGCGTGACATGGTGTGCCCACTGCCATTTCCCCTTCATTAGAGCTTTATGAGGGAAAAATCCTGAAGGGCACAACATGGCCCCCTTTCTCTCCGTCTTGTTCTTCTCGTACACCGGTCTCTATTGTTCTTCTCCAAAGTTCTCCCTCCCTCTCTCTCTCCCTCTCCATTCATGCGCGCCCAATGACAATCGATGGCTCCTAAGCTGACCAAGGTCCAAACAACAAAGTGCAGAGCCGTGGGCAAGGAGGCCACTACCGATGGTAATGGGAACCTGAAGGTCATATCCAACATCAAAGGGACCAACATCTGTTCGAGCAAGGGTATCTGCCACCGTCAGGGGTTGCTGACTACCGCTCACCGATGGTGATCACTGCCTACGGAGAGGTCAAGGAAGTTATCCCAAAATCCATAGGATGACGATCGGGTATGCTTCATACCATTCCTCCTCCGTGGCCTCAGTTTTTCCGGTACATCATTTCTTCCGAGAGCTCCTACATTTCTAGGTGCTTTGGCTTTGCCATCTCACCCCGACCATCATCCTACACATTGCTCGCTTTATGGCTTTGTGCAAGTGCTTCCATGGCATCGAGCCCATTTCGGCCTCTCGTGGTGGTACTTCTAAGTGAAGATCCAGAACAACATCATAGAGACTAGCGAGTGTGGCAGAGCTGCCATTACGAAGAAGTCTGGATCCAGCTAACTCAAAGGACCCTAGAAGGAGTCCAACAAGAAGTGACAGGAGGGATGGTTCTACATCCCCGGTCTCAAGGTTAGAAACCCTCCACAGACCGACTTTTCTTCGAGGCCTTCAGCACGGTTCCACCCATCCGACGCAACTCATGGAGCCCAAAGCTCGCCAAGGACGGTTTGACAATGGTTGAAGTGATGATGGCAGTTATGGAGCGGGGCATCCAACCACTTAAGGCCAGGGAACATCCGATGTACATGCACACCGATGAAGGTGACATCACCTAAAGCCTCCGGGCCAACTACTTCAAGGGGAAGTCGGCTCGCGAGATGATCTTGATGATGTTTAAGGGGATACTCCAGATTTCTCAGAGGAGATCCAGTTCCTTGGCTTCCTGACCGATGACCAGCCACCCGATCGAGGTGAGTAATATTGTCTTGAATCTTCTAAGTTCTTTCCGACGTTCTGCACTTGTTGATCCGATTTCCCGATCCTGTCAAGCCTTGGCTATAGTTTGCATGTGCCGTGATGTCGTCAACTCCTCAACCAAAGGATACACTAGACGCCAACATGCACTTCCTTCTTGAAGTGGACACCAGCCAAGCCGAAGCCCATGCAACCAATGGCGGCAAAGATGAGGCGAGAGACGTTGGCATTCCTTCGGATGCCAAAGATGAGGATGCCAAGACGGGCCAGCTTTTTCTGAAGAAGAAGGGTCGTTATGTTGGGGCTTTGGGCTCTCAAGCTTCCCTACCCAGGCTTGCAGCCCAGACCGACCTAGAGCTACAGAAGAAGAGGCGTCAGGACCTTATCGCCAATATTTTGGCTTTCTTTAGCAAAGAGCCGAAGACCATTGAGGGAGCCTCGCTACTTCCTCCACCTCGGATGGTGAAGAAGCAAGCCATCGACACCAAGTCAGTGATCTTTTCCTCAAATGCCTTGTTCTTTTTTCTTTGCTTCATTCTCCTCATCTATTCATCAGCCCTTCAAGAGGTAGCAAGCTCTGTGTGATGATCTTCCCGGGCAGTCTGGTACAAGCACTGGGTCTGTGCCTATTCCCGATGTCTCGAGGACCACAGAAGGGGCGTTGATAGCCACACTGATCTCTATGGAGCCACCATCATAAGGTGTGCCCACTCCTGGGACTACGGAAGTTGCTGGAGCGCGCCCAGCCAGCTGACCTGTGGAAAATGTAGAGCCTGCCATGGCGTCTGTTGCAGGTGCCACCATTGATGGTCCTTCTGCCAGCTCTACAGCAGGAGATGATGAAGACGAAGATCCGGCCCCTAAGGCCAGGTATAATAAGCCAGCCTCTAGGGATCCACTTGCGCCAGAGGTACCATAGGAGTCGGTCATGCCCCGAGCGACGTAGGCCCTTTCAGCTCTTCGAGGAGTTTCATTGACAAGGCCAACCGTTGAAGCCGGAGCCATGGTGGTTGTGCAAGCCCAGCGAGCCATCCCATGCCCCTCTGCTAGTGCCGCCTTTGGCGCATCCCATCGGACATGTTGCCTGGCACCTTGGAGGCAAGGACTGTGCTTTGCTAGTGCGCGGCCAAGAGAAGGGAGGGAGAGGGAAAAGTGGATTTGTGGTGGGGTCAGAGACTGAGTTGGCGGTGTTCGTGGCCATCCGGATCTACCCTAACAACCCCCACCCCTAGTTTGGGGATGGTTTGTGGGATTTCAGACGTTCTTGCCAATCCATAGATATTTGGTGAATATCATTGGATGGCTAAAACTATCTGAATTGTCCAGTCCGTACATACGTGGAAATATTTGGTGACCCAATTGGAGATACCCTAATTATCTCTAGGGGTACGCAAGCTACATGTCGTGTTAGCGTACCATATGGATGTGGCGACAACTTGCCATGATGTATCAAAGAAACCATTGAATGGTGTATAGGCCAAGACAACCCACTGACTGACATTCAAGGATAGTTCACAATGCTTGGCATCATAATATTACTGATCATGATGTTGGGCTGGGCAAGACGATCTTGAGCATTAGCAATGAACTCATCTCGATTCATGAAGTAAGAAATTAACTACTCGTATGCAGGCTGCACCAGTATCATAGAACCATAGAGTTAGGGGGCACGCGTAAACACAATCTTGAGTAGGCCTAAGAGCAATATGAAAGGATGTATAGCATAATTCTACCGAAGGAAGCCATTCGAGCCAGGTGTGGGGACAATCACTCATCATACAACATAGATACATCGCATTTACATGTTTGACAAACTTTTTTTGGTCTCCAGACTGACAAATGGAAGGCAGAGTTTGTGTGGAACTGAACCATAGCGAAGCAGGAGCGTTCTAACCGAAATTGAGTTGTAAAGACAAGGTCTCAATCAAACATTATCGTCTCTGGTAGGTTATGAAGCCAAACAATGTCGGTGAGGAAAGCATGGGCTACTTTTACTGTCTGGTAGGGGATGAACAAGAAGAATGAAGTGCGCCATCATTGAGAGAGGACCCACCACTGAAAGAATGACTAGTTTTCCGCACTCCCATGAATGGCCATCCACAGAATCCATAGAAATGTCAACCCGTATAAGGTATGGGTCTGACAGTGACTACAAGAGGCTTTTTAGGTGCATATACTCAGATTTATTGTGTTGGGTAATGGGAAAACATGCACAAAGTCCTCCATAGCACATTGAACACTCATGGTCAGTGGCATACGCCAAGCCAAGTATGGTGGGAATGGTGGAGAGGATAACACGATGTAGATTGTCCACCATATCTTAGAAGGCCATCAGTGCAAATCCCAAGGAGCCCTAAGGTTACCCGCCTCTTGCTATTGTTGCCACTCAAATAAGTGTCAGTTTTGTTACCATTGTTGTGCACAAGTGAGAAGAACACGAAGGAAATGCTAGACAGTGCTATCAACAATCTTTGGTGTTCCTTCCAACGGAATAAGGCCTCAACCACAATGTTTAGCTTGCCCATGCAGAATTGAATAAAGAAATAATAACCGAGGAGCTTGCTAACAGGTGGTGTTGAGGGATGGTGGATAAGCATTGAGGGATGGTGGATAAGCATTGATCGAGGAGGTACTTCAAGCAGTCACGACCTATATTACAGAGGGGATAATCGGGGGATGTTGGAGGATGGGGTGAGGTTGTTTGGGTTTTGGCGTCATGCCACCTAAGAGGTGGGGGGATAGATCAATCTAGAGGTAAACCCTCCCCTTTTCAATTTATTTCTTTGAAGCCCGTTTACACGGGGATTGCCTTGTTTTAAAGCATAGCTACAAATTAGGAAGGAGTACCCAAACACAATCCAAACTAACGAAACAAACACAACTTGAAAACCGTGAGAACTCTAATATGAGGCTTTATCTACCGTCGATCATCCAAAGGGCATACCGTCGATCATCCGAGGACCAAGTGTTCAAACTAATGTTGACGCTCAAAAAGGGCATGATCGCAAAGAGTGACTTGAGGCTGTAGCAAGATGAGGTCAAATTTATGAGTTTATGTCACCATTTGATGGCTCTCTTCAAGATAATCAAAGTAAATATGAAAATGGATCAAAACGGAGCTCAAGTGCAAAAGATATGCCAATTTCGGAGATACTCGTGTTGACATCAGATTAGAGAATGACATGGAACCTAATTAATATGGCCTCTGATGGAAAAAGTTACAACTGCAAAGTTCTTTGTCTCGTTGAAACGAATGATTTTGATATAAAGATTGTCCCCATCCGAGGTGGTATGCAAAAGTTATAGGCAAAACCGTGCGTTGCAGCAATGTTGGCCGGATCATCCGGGCCAGGGTCCGGATCATCCGGGTAATTGGAGCACCAAGATTCCAGAAGGTTGGTGCTGAAGTCGGATGATCTGGGTCAAGTCCCAGATGATCCGGGTAAAGGCCGGACAATTCCGGCAATCCTCCGGACGTCCGGACAAGTTTTTCTGCTACAGACTTTAGAAAATCGCCTGAAACCCCCTCAATATGGCGTCAGATCAAAAAGTGTTCAACATGAAAGTTGTGCGTCTCGTCGAGACGGTTGATTTCGATTTAAAATCGTCCAAATCCGAGGTTGTATGTGGATTCTAGAGCCAAAACAGTAAGCTGCTGTCAGAAAACTGGGCTAGGCCGGATCATCCGGGCCTTGAGCCGGACACCCGGGCAGGGGTCATGAATAGTCCATGTTTTATTAGGGTTTGATGATTTGGACGGCTAGGCAAGTCCTTTTCTTGTACGGGAAGTCCATCCACCTCTTATATAGATAAGAGGTGACGGCCGATTGAACAACAACACACAATCGCAAAACCCATCTACTTTTTACCCTACTTTTACATCCCTCCCTTGTTCTTTCTCTCTCGTTCTTTGTTCGTTCTTCGTGTTGAAGGGCAGCGATCCTCGAGGCTCTAGGGGCGGGCGAACCGACCTAGGGCAGCCCATTACCGCCGCGCGTCCAGACGGGGTCCCTCCCGGGTGCGTGGGGTTTCGGGTGCTCAAAAGCGCCCGCCGGATTGCTTGCGTACCGCGTTTCTGGACGGGTCTCCTTCGGCATGAGTTGTGTGCATCACCCTCGGTGTTGGAGGTACATGGTGACATGTTCGTGTGCGAACAAAGTTTTTGGCGACTCCACTGGGTACGAAAGATCAAGAATCATCATCAACCATGTCTAATCT
This sequence comes from Triticum timopheevii, assembly GCA_963921465.1. Classification (NCBI taxonomy): domain Eukaryota; kingdom Viridiplantae; phylum Streptophyta; class Magnoliopsida; order Poales; family Poaceae; genus Triticum; species Triticum timopheevii. Next base: position 250,140,828 of record OY997262.1, on the reverse strand, counting down.
CCCCAAGCCCTCAGAAGTTGACGCCGATAACATCATTAAGCCCAGTCTTGATGAACTATCGGATGAACATCGCTAAGCCTACGAAACACGCAAGAAGCAGCATGAAGAGGCTTTTGAAGCGCTCAAGAAGAAGTGCGAGGAGGAGGATTTGGAAGCGTTTCTTTCAAGTTTCAAGAAGGACCGTCAAGGCAACATCACTCCGGTTGGAAACGTCAATTTTCCTCCCCTCACCAACGAACAAGATGTAATCACTGTGAGTAAAGTTTTTTTCTCCAGAGTAAGTGGCTGTGATTGAAAGTCTTGTTAGTAAGGGTAATGTGATGGCATACAATTCTTTTGTGGCTAGTGCTAATGCTCAAAAAAATATGCCTCCATCATCTAGTGGTACTGTTGGTATATCTGAAAACCCTAGTCCAATTTTACCTATTTCATCGGCACCACCTATGCAACAACAATATAATATGCCGTTGAATTTTTACCCTACTCAAACCAACCAGCTTGTGGCTACACCTACATACCCTAATCCTATTATGAGTGTGCCCAATTCGGCGTCAACGCCGAATCACTTTGTCACACCACCCATAGGTGCAAGCATGTTTGGTCTTCCGCCGAATTATGGTTCGGCGCCCATCCCACAAGTTGCACCAATAGCTAGTACTCAGGTTGCTCCTATGTCATTGCCACAAACATCTTCATCTATCTCGGATTCAATTTTAGCTAAATTAAGGGAGGATTTGCATAAGATGTTTCTAGAAACTTTCAGAAACGAGCCGAAAGTAAAGAGTCATGTGTATCAAAAGCCTTATCCTGAACACTTCAATGCAATTTCTTACCCTCAAGGTTATAAGGTTCCTAATTTTGTTAAATTTAGTGGTGAGGGTACGTAAACAACTTGGGAGCATGTGAGTCAGTATCTAGCACAGTTGGGTGAAGCAGGTTCCATAGAAGAGTTGAAAGTGTGTTTATTTTCCTTGTCTTTAACTGGCACCGCATTTTCATGGTTTGCTGCTTTACCACATGGCTCAATTCTCTTATGGTCGCAATTAGAGCAAAATTTTCATGATCATTTTTATAGCAGCGATAATGAGCTAAAGTTGTCACATCTTACATTGGTTAGGCAAAAACATGATGAATCGGTCACTGATTATGTCAAAAGATTTAGAGACATAAAAAACCGATGTTATAGCTTAGTGATAACTGAGAGAGACTTGGCAGATCTTGTTCTTAATGGTTTGAAAACTCACATTAAAGAGAGGCTAGAAAGTTATGAGTTTTTGAGCATTAATCAAGTCTTACAAAAAGCTTTGGCTCAAGAGAGTCGAAGTAAAGAGATTCATAGGTCTACAGACGATCATCCTAGAATGCATATGGTTGAACACAATGATGATAATTCGGACGATGAGGTTGATGTTTATACTACTGAGTTTGTTTGGTCCTCAAAGGCCAAACCCTATACATGCAATGCTCTTAAGCCGATCCGCAAGAATTGTGATGAGGAGATGAGGTTTACATTTGATATATCTAAGTGTGATAAGATATTTGATGCTCTCGTGCAGGATAAGATGATTAGAATATCACACACCATACCGCCATTTGACGAGCTGAAACGGCGTGCTTATTGCAAATAGCATAATTCATTTTCTCATGCTACTAACGATTGCAATGTTTTTCGACGACAGATACAATCATCCATTAATGATGGACGATTGAATTTTGCTGAGATGCAAGTTGATAAACAACCCTTTCCCATAAACACCATGGACTTGGAGGGAAAGAAAATGTTAATTCGGCCTAGCATAGCCGAATCTGCTAATAAAGATAATGTTGTTATTGGTGAACCCAGGAAAGGCAAGGAGGGCGACAAAGTTGGGAAGAGAGGTTGTGCTTGATAAGCAACCTGGTGGCAAGGAAGTATTGATGATCACCATAAAAAATCCCGCACTCGGGGGGAAACCACAAGTACAAGAAGATACTCATGTTAAATTTATCAAGCCCAAGAATTCAGAAGTTGGCAAGTGGGGAAAGAGTGAAGCTAAGTGCAAGTGAATCAAGCCAACTTTTGATATGCTGCTATCCAAATATGCAAGTCAAGCGGTCGGTTCTAGCTCTAATCGGCCATCACATTGGAAGCGTTCAAGATCGCTTTCTGAGCAAGAGTTTCGATGCTATGCAAGGCCATATGGGTCATGGGCGCCGGCACCATGGATGTCACAACCCTCCTATGCGCCATATTACATGAGAGACTTCAATGGAGGATGGGGGCAGCCCCCAATGGCTCCTTATGCTTTCCATATGGGGTGGATAACACCTAGAAGGCCTACTCGCGAGAGGCTTTATTATCCCACCCAAGGCCGTATGAGTTATGGTGCTAATCGGCCAACAAAAAATTCTCCAAGTAAGGCCAATAAAAAAGTGTGGCGTGTTAAGTCACCTAATGTGGAAATTTCAGAATGCGACAAGCAAAAGGAGATCAAAAAGCCGGTTGTTGGTAATCTGGCTACTTCTAATGGTGATATTGTTATTGTTCAGCAGGGTTCCATGGTTGATGATCATGAGGCGAGCACAAGCAAGGACAAACCAAGGGATCCCAAATATACTCAACCTAAGTGCTGTCCTCCCGGTTTAACTAAGACCATGAAAAGGAGATTACAACGCATGAGGAACCACGAGAAGGTAGAACACAAAGAGGAGAGGCAAAGGGACAAATTGTTTAGTGAAATTCGGCCCATAGCACTCACAAAACAAGTGTGGAGGCCTAAACAAAAATAAAACACAGGTGCTTCTACATGAGCTGCAGCAACACCTTCACCACCAAAAGAGGATGATGCGACCCTTATTACATCGTCCACACTACCTGAAACATCCCCTTCAATTGAGGAATCTTTAAGCCCAATATACACATTGTGAGATGAAGATGAGACGGTGGATTATGAATCTACGCCGGTTCGGGAAGGTATGAATATTAATATGGTATATTACTTACTTGTTGAGTTTCGTGCTATAGGTGAAGAAGGGGAGGTAGCCCAGCTGAATTTTGGTCCTAAGAATGCTATTTTCGAGAAGCCAAGAGAACTGGTGAAACACTTGAAGCCATTGTACCTCAAAGGTCATATTAACGGATCGCCGGTTGCTAGGATGCTCGTTGATGGTGGTGCTGTGGTAAATCTTATGCCCTACTCGGTCTTCAAAAAGTTGGTGTTAGATGATGATGCATTGATGAAGACCAATATGGTACTTAATGGATTCGAGGGTAAAGAGAAGACAGAGGCCAAAGGTGTGATGTGCATGGAACTCGCCGTGGGAAGCAAAATTTTGGCCACCACATTCTTCATCGCTGAGGTGCAAGGTAACTATAATGTTATATTAGGTCGTGATTGGGTTCATGCTAACCAATGTGTGCCATCTACCATGCATCAATTTTTAACAATGGATCGATGATGAGGTAGAAATCATTCAAGCGGATAATTCGGCTTGTGTTGCTTTGGCCGGTGCATCGGTGAGTTGGAATCATCCCGATATTACTTGCTTAACAGGGCGTGACCTCTCGAAGTTTGATTTCCTTAGTGCTACAAGGAACGAGTTCATTCCCATCTCTTTAAAGCCGATTGGTGGTAATCGGTTACAAGGTATGATGTGAACCAGAAGTTAAAATCAATGGACGATATAAAATTATCACCCTAAGCATAAACATGGTCGATGTAGAGATTATCGCCCTAAGCGCATATAAATGGCCGATGGAGTGTTGACATCGTCCTTAGACAAACGTTTTGCAAGTTATTTTTCGGCGCGCTAGCTTTGCCGAAAAACAGGGGGGCATGTGATGATGCTAAAAAAGGGCATGATCGCAAAGAGTGACTTGAGGCTGTAGCAAGATGAGGTCAAATTTATAAGTTCATGTCACCATTTGATGGCTCTCTTCAAGATAATCAAAGGAAATATGAAGATGGATCAAAACGGAGCCCAAGTGCAAAAGATATGCCAATTTCGGAGATACTCGTGTTGACATCAGATTAGAGAATGGCATGGAACCTAATTAAGATGGCCTATGATGGAAAAAGTTACAACTGCAACTTCTTCGTCTTGTCGAAACGGACGATTTTAATATAAAGATCATCCCCATCCGAGGTCGTATGCAAAAGTTATAGGCAAAACCGTGCGCTACAGCAATGTTGGCCGGATCATCCGGGCCGGGGTCCAGATCATCCGGGTAACTGGAGTACCAAGATTCCAGAAGGTTGGCGCTGAAGCCGAAAGATCTGGGTCAAGTCCCGGATGATCCGGGTAAAGGCTGGACAATCCGGTCAATCGTCCGGACGTCTGGACAAGTTTTTCTGCTGCAGACATTAGAAAACGGCCTGAAACCCCCTCAAGATGGCCTCTGATCAAAGTGTTTAATATGAAAGTTGTGTGTCTCGTCAAGACGATTGGTTTTGATTTAAAAGACATCCAAATCAGAGGTGATATGTGGATTCTAGAGGCAAAACAGTAAGCTGCTGTCAGAAAACTAGGCTAGGCCGGATCATCCGGGCCTTGAGCCGGACATCTGGGCCGGGGGTTGTGAATAGTCCGTGTTTTATTAGTTTTTGATGATTCGGATGGCTAGGCAAGTCCTTTTCTTGTACGGTAAGTCCATCTGCCTCTTATATGGATAAGAGGTGACGGCCGATTGAACAACAACACAGAATCGCAAAACCCATCTACTTTTTATCCTACTTTTACATCCCTCCCTTGTTCTTTCTCTCTCGTTCTTCGTTCGTTCTTTGTGTTGAAGGGAAGCGATCCTCGAGGCTCTAGGGGCGGGCGAACCGACCTAGGGCAGCCCATTGTCGCCGCGCGTCCAGACGGGGTCCCTCCCGGGCGCATGGGGTTTCGGGTGCTCAAAAGCGTCCGCCCGATTGCTTGCGTACCGCGCTTCCGGACGGGTCTCCTTCGGCGTGAGCTGCGTTGCATCACCCTCGGCGTTGGAGGTACACGGTGACGTGTTTGTGTGCAAACAAATGATTCAGTTGGCTCCAGGACTTTGTGCTGACGGCGGTACTGCGTGCACCACATGACATCGTAGTACAAGGCCGCTTGAGAATTTTGATTATTGGTAAGTACCCATATTTCCAACCCCTCGTTAAATGGGCGCAATTAATCAGCACAGATTTTCTTATAGTTGAATGGTTATCGAACGGTTACCAGAATTTAAATTACTTAGGAGGTAATATAATCGGAAGTCATAGAACTTGCATTGCATGTTCAGTTTGGTGCTAGAATTTTGAAAATACGGTTTTGTGGTTATCTTTTTTTTTTTGCATGGTAATACGTATCTTATTCATATCATAAAGATTAAAGTACAAGTCATGTAAGGACCGATATGACAAAACTGAAAAGATAACAGAACATCTCTGAGCTTGACACCAACGCCCATCACCTGTCTCTGGCACCACGACAGCAGCCACCGAAGAAAATACAGTTTTGTGGTCATCTAACTTGACTCAAGCGGGCAGATACGGTCACAACATGTGTATCTGTGCGTATCCATGTGTATGATCCCACCTGTCAGTGGGAGAGGACACTAGGCATGATGTATTTTTACACGGAACACCCTTATATATTTTTTATTTGCGGAAAAGTCAACCACCGTGACACAATTTTGCACAAAAACGTCTCATATTTTTTTATATTTACAGAAATATCCGACACAGTAGTGCACAGATATGCGAAAATTAACAACAAAATTGGGTCGGCTGGACTTGAACCAGCGACCAATGGTTTCATTACGGGACGGTCTAGCCAGTACAGCATTTAGATCTGAATGTGCAAGAAGGAGAACTAACTCGGATGTAAGAACTAGGCCTCATGTGGAGTTTTAATGGTCTACGGATGCTGCGGCCCATTTTGCGTGCACTATTTTTTCAAGATATTTGTAAAACGCAAGTAATAAAGTTATATTCAAATATTTGTGTGTTACAAATATTATACATATAAACAATGGTTAGTAAATAAAAGGTGTTAATATAGATCTGCGTATTATGTAAATAATACATAGTAAAATATTTTATAAACCTGAGTATTATATACACATTTTTGTTATATAAATGTGTGTATTACATTCAATGTTTGTATAATTAAAAATATTCATAATTTAATATTTGAATTGCAAATAGGATATTGAATCGTGGATAATATTTAAATTATATTTTTTGACAATAAGTCTTGAGTAAACACTATACAGAAGTGAATATTCATATATAGTATTTAGTAAATGTTTGTGTTCATCATTTTTTTATAATTTAAATATAAGCTGCAAGCCTACATTGTTTTTGGATTTATTAGACATATTTATTTAATAAAAAAAATTCAGTGTCAGTATTAACTAAATATTTTTTATATAAGACATATGTTTATATTCAAATGTTTTTATTTACTAATCATTGTCTGCACGTGTAGTATTTTTAAATCACAAATATTAGAACATAATTTGTAAAACAGTTATGTTGAAATATCTTTAAAAAATAGCACACGCAAAACGGGCCGCGGTATCAGCTGCCTATTTAATCTCCACATGAGTCTTTGTTTAGCACATATAAATTTAACGTGTATCCACGTTAGGCATTCGGTCTCTAGGCTGTATTGGCTAAACCATGTCGTGTTGAAACTGTATGTTGTGGGTTCACGTCACGCCATTTTTGTTAATTTGCGCACATATGTGCACTATTGTGGTCCATTTTTTCTTCTGTAATACTCCGTTCCAAAATATAGTGCTTGCTCTATTCCCGTCCTTCAACTTTGACTATAAATTTAACCAACGAGACCGACAACGGCGGGAGCAAAAGTTACACCAATGAATTCGTATTAGAAAGAAGTTTTCAATTATATAATTTTTACTCCCGCCGCAGTCGGTCTCGTTGGTTAAATTTATGGTTAAAGTTGGACCTCGGAAAGCGTGGGCGCACTATATTTTGTAATGGAGGGAGTAATAATAAAAGTGAGTGGGAGTGCCTCATGGTAGTTGCCTTTTTCTGTAAATAAAACAAAATATAAGGGTGTTCTGTGTAAAAATACATTGCGCCAAGCGCCATCCCTCACTTAAAGGTGGGGCCATACACATGATACGCGTACTGTGACTGTATCTACACGCTTGAGTCAAGTTATGTGACCACAAAACCATATTTTTAAAGTTCTAGTATCAAACTGAACATGCGACGCAAGTTTTAGTACTCCTGGTGATATTATCTCACTATTTAGAGAATTGATGTAACTTTCCCGTGTATTCCTCCTTGAGTAAAGAGAAGTTCATTTGTTGGCCAAAATTTGCTAGTAGTATCCCCGTTCTTCAAATTACAATGGATGCATGAAACTAATTTAGTGGTGATTTATCAATTGTAAACCCATTTTTAGATGCTATTTTGCTAACTTAGTTCAGCCGTTGTATATCATTTGATGAAGCAGATTCGAAAGTAATGTGACCATGTGAGATCGCATGGCCAAAGTAACACATCCAAGAATAAAATAAGGACTTGTTTAGCTCAAAGCTGACTTTGCCATAATGAATAGTACCACGTGAGAAATCCCATGCAACGTTCCTTAGTTTGTACTCCCTCTGTTCCCAAATACTTGTTTTTCTAGGCATTTCAAATGGACTCAACATACGAATGTATGTAGACATATTTTAAAGTGTAGATTCACTCATTTTGCGCCGTATGTAGTCATTTGTTAAAATCTCTAGAAAGACAAGTATTTAGGAACGGAGGGAGTACTCGCTTAGGTGATGGCATAGCAACACAGGAAGTACAATAGAAGCAAATATATGTGTGCATGAATCCAGATTAATACATTTATAAGCCAAACCAGTTTCATGAATGAATGCCATAGCTAGCTTTGATTGGTTAAACTATCAACAACACTGAATATTCAATTGCATGTTCAAGTTACATGAAAATTACCCCGCAAAAAGAAGTTACATGAAAATTATAGTGTTAGATTGTGAAATGTAATTTAATAATGGTCTTTTACGGGAATAATTTAATAATGTTAAAGTGGTATTCATATTCACAACCTCAGCTGTGATTATCTTTCGTGGTTTGTGTGTGTGTTGGGGGGGGGGGGGGGGGGGTGGAGGGGCCGTCAGTTAGGACAAGCAGTCTGCAAACAGTGCAAGGAAAATCAGAAAGGCGGGGTAATATTTATTAAATAATACCCACTATTACAGTGTACCTTCTTACATATTTTTTTGAATATAAATGTTGATAAGAACAAATTAAATATTAACCTACCAAGCTAAGACCAGATAAGATGGGGAACAAATGATTATATTTAAGGAAACATAATAATCATATTCAATGAAAAAGATAACTTTGTTTGCAAATATAATCATGCTCAATGTTTAATCCAATACTATAGTACCATTGGCACAATATAATTTCATTCAAAGTGGACATGAACACTAATTTTTGAATGCGATATTTATTAATATAGAAAATAATATAGAAAATAAAAACAGTTTATATTCTTATAAATATTTTCATTAATAATTTTCCATATTGAATAAAAAACATAGTATAGTGAAGTAAGTTCATTCAGTGTGTAACTGTTCAAGACCTATCATTAACTTGGTGGTAAGCATATCGGATGGAAATCAATACTTGATCTTACGAAATATAGTCTAATTTGTCCATACACTACTGTGAGTAACCATCTGAAACTATTTTTTGTGAATTAAAAGAATAGTCCAATCACATAAAATTTTAGCAAGACATATGCAACACTCAGTTTTAGGGTAATATTATTGGATTCATTTATCAGTAGAGTTGCCTAACAGATAACATGTCTGTTTCGATGTGTGTGAAACCTATGACGGATCGTCTTGCGCAATCTAGAAATTATGCTTGTCATGCCAAATGATTTATGTATATACAGCCCTAATATTACTACTTAGTTCTTTGAATATATATTTTCATGGTTGCCTGCTATATATCGAGTTATTACTTTGAGAGGTATCTTTAATACGATTTAAAGAAAAGCAAGAATTAGAGAATTAATATTAACTACATAAAAAAGGGAGTTTCATGTTTTCCATGGAACTTTTCATATTAATGAATCTCGTTGTTAAAACAATTACTTCTTTATTTCTGAAACAACGAGGGTTATTTTAAATCACTCCATATTTACAACGGAGTGATAATTGATTATGCGGTACTAATTAATGAATCTTAAGGAAAACAAACAAAGTATATCATATAACCCTCATCGAATAAAAGTGCCCACAAAGTTGAATAACTCTAGAATCAATTCACTCGTCTCTCTCTCTCTCTCTCTCTCCCTCTCTCTCGTACTAACTACTAACACATATACACATAGATAAGATATGCTTGTCCATACACACATCAACTTTACTTCTACTACTCTTTTTTTGCGGGTATCTACTACTCTTTCTTACCAACATGAAACATCTAACTATATGTCGAATGCGTGCATACATCCCTAACTTGCACATACTATTTCACCAGTAAGGCTGTAGAAAATATACCCTCATCATAGTCTCCAAGCCGACATGCATTATTGCTAGCTATTTCCTAACATGCATGCATATATAACTACACGAAAAGATTGCTACCACTGTTCAAGAATTCGTCCAATTAATTAGTTAACGGGCCAATTAATCTCTACTCGTAGGGTGACCGAATTGAATAGCACATATTCGTGCTTGTTAGGCCGATTAACTGACCCATTAGACCGACTAATCGATTGTTAGGCCGAATGATTGTTGCCGACCCATTAATTTGTGGGCAAACAAAGCCCAAAAGTTTTCCGTGTAACCCCTCCCACCCCCCACTTGCTCCTCAACAGCTAGAGTTCGACCAAACTATATCATATTTTGGTAATATTACATAGCTGAGAGCATGAGAGGATGGTATGATGAATAAAAAACTAGATATATGTTGGCAATTCCTATTTAATCTACCGATTAATGGTCAACTGATTAATCCAATTAATAGGACGATTCACCGATTAATCACAACTCCCAAGCCGGCTGAGCAGCTACCAGTTACCGATTTTCTGAACAATGATTAGGCCAACTCCACCGCGCGACCCCATCCTGTCCGGGCCCGTCCGTTTGGGGTAAAACGGACAAACCGGGCGGCCTAGCGCGCGGGAGCAAACAGACTTTTGTCCGTTTTGTGTCCGCTATCGACCCATCCGCGGCCCAAGTTTGCGCCGCTTTTGGGGTGAAACGGACACCACACATACGTGCCGGCCGTCTGCGCGTGTCCTCCCCTGGCCCGCCTGTCGGTGGCACAGGACGGGCCTTTTTCTATCCGCCCCCTCCCTCCCTCTGGCCGCATCCCACTCCAGTCTTTTCCACTCTTCCCCACTCTTTCCCTCACCGCCGCCGCCGCTGCCATTGCAGCCGTGCAACTCGGACGCGCGCTCGCCCGGCCCCTTCCCCTCGTCGCCGCCGAGCTACCCAACCACGGCCACCTGGTTTGCGCACCCGCCGGCCGAATTTGGGGCGGATCCGGTCGGTCTTGAGCTCGCTCGGCTGTGGGAGGTCGGGCCGCGCCATGGACTGGCCGGGCACCTCGCTAATTTTTTTAAATAATACATTTTTTTTATTAATTTTCATAAATATTACGTTGGGTAATTTTTTTCAAAAATAATACACCGTCGGCCCGCTGCAGGCTGACTGGGCCTAGTCGGCCCACAGCAGGCCGATTGGATTCCAGTCGGCCTACAGCTGGGCGACTGGCCCCTGTCGGCTCACTATGGGCCGACTGGAGCTAATTCGCTGTGGGCTAACTGTTTTTGCAAAAAAAGTAGGCATAAAAAATATATGTTTAAAAAATGGTAATCATGTAATTAAAAAATATTAAACGTGTATAAAAAATATTCCTGATGTATACAAAAAATGTACAATATATATGCAAAAAATTTGACTAAAAATATGTTTAAAAAGTGTTAATCATGTATTTAAAAATTGTTAAATGTGTGTATAAACAATGTTCCTTATCTATACAAAAAATATAGAATTTGTATGAAAAAAGTTGACACCAAAAAAATATGTTTGAAAAAAAATGTTAATCATGTATTTGAAAAAATGCTCCTTATCTATACAAAAAATATAGAATGTGTATGAAAAAAAGTTGACACCAAAAAAATATGTTTGAAAAAAATGTTAATCATGTATTTGAAAAAATGTTCGACGAGTACACAAAAATGTTTCATGTATTGGAATGAAAGGTTAAACGTGTATAAAAAAATGTTCCAGCTCCGGATCCGGTATGGGAGCATCACGGACCTAAGTATGATTGGTTGCTCTTTTTGTATGGAACTGGAACATTTTTTTCAAACATATTTTTTTGGTGTCAACTTTTTTTCATACACATTTTATATTTTTTGTATAGATAAGGAAAAATTTTTATACACACATTTAACAATTTTTAAATACATGCTTAACACTTTTTAAAACATATTTTTTATTTTAATTTTTTTGCATATATATTGTACATTTTTTGCATGCATCAGAAACATTTTTTTATACACATTTAACATTTTTTAATTACATGATTAACATTTTTTTAAACATATATTTTTTATGCCTACTTTTTTTGCAAAAACAATTAGCCCACAGCGAGCCAATTAGCTCCAGTCGGCCCACAAACCCAATCAGCCCACAGTGGGCCGACGGGGGCCAGTCAGCCAGCTGTAGGCCGACTGGAATCCAATCGGCCTGCTGTGGGCCGACTAGGCCCAGTCGGCCTGCAGCAGGCCGACGGTTTATTATTTCTGAATTTTTTTATCCAGCGTAATATTTATGAAAATTAATTAAAAAAATGTATTATTTTAAAAAAATAGCGGGCACCTCACCGGAAGGCCCTGGCAGGGCCGCAAGGCCACATGCAGGCAGTGGCTCGTCCTCTAGCCGCTCGGATCTGCACCCTCGGTGGTCCGCCGACAGATACACGAATGGCGGCCGGCCGGGCTCGGTGCTTGCCCAAAAGCTCGTCGGCGCACCGTTGCCCCTCATCAAGTGCGACCACTGCCCAAGGATGATCGTGCGCCGCATGTCTACAACGCCGGAGCATCCCGGATGGGTGTTCATCGGGTGCTTAAACGATGGGGTATGTGCTCTTTTTAGCTTCGGTTTGTGCTCTCGGATTAAACTAGTTGTGCTAACTTTAAGTTTTATTGTATAGAATGGATGCAAGTTTTGGTATTGGGAAGAAGAGTACATCGATATATTGATAGAGCGAAATCTAGTACATGTTCGTGCACCTTTAGCTAGCCTAGAGGCTGTAGATGAGACACGTGCACTTGTTGCTAGATTAGAGGCTATGCACGATACTACGTGTGAGGAAGCAACGTCGACTTCTGGCTTGAAGAAGAAAGGAGGGTGCAACGTCGAGCCTCCTCCACAGATCAACAATGAGTACATCGAGAAGGCCCTAACCCAACTCAAGGGAGCAGTTATGGAAGTTGGGTATCTTCTCAAATGTATTCTTGTGGTTCTTGTTTTCTTTGACCTTTCTTTACTAGACAAAATGTGATAATGTATTGTCATCTATCAAAAATGAATGATGAAAAAAAGTTTAAGGACTTGCAAAGAAAAGTGCATGCGGACAAGATGCGGCCGGGATGCGTCCGCGCGTTGGGCGCACCGCCACCGCATACCGAAAATTGCCCGGACACGACCCCATTGCCCTACCCAAACGGACAGAATCCGGACAAAAATGAACGTCCGTTTGGGGTCGCGCGGTGGAGTTGGCCTTACTACTAACAAAAGGGATGCACTGTTATTCTCGCATTTACAAATTGGATATGTATGAAGCTTTCTGAAAGCCTGTCTGGTATGTTTGAACACATTGTTTGGTTCACTCACACTATAGCCAAATATTAAGACATGCCTACATACTTGGTTGTGAGAAGTGATGTATTTGACCGTCTTGACAGAAAAATTCTACCAACAGAGACAGGAAGTTAACCAAATATGACTAGATCATATGTACTGAACGATTGTGCCCAATCATAATACATAAGTTTAAGGTTGATTAGCCTACACGGTGTACCAAAGTAAGCACTAAATTATACACCTAAATGAAGCCAAAACAGCTGATAATGAGAGTGAACTCATAAATTTCTCCAGACCCAGGAGAAACATGCAGTTTTCATGCTCACGATTAAACTACAACTCGTCAAATGCGAAGGACGCCGGCCCTGATCAGAAAGCACGCCGAAACAGTATCGCATGTACCACACAACTTGACCAACGAGTGCGGACCCCAATAAAACAAGCAAGAGATCTACTGTGACAAAGGACACATTGCCGAATCACAGGCCATACCACGAACGGAACTGGCGCGATTAAAAAATAACCAGCAGGCGCTCTTCCTCTTCATCAAGTAGGAATTTTGGAGTGACTTATTTGGAATATTTTAGTGCATCAAAATGTCCTCGTTCTGCTCAACTTATCAGTTCAAATTTCTTGGATATTAATTAGCTCAATGTTCGTACTCCTTCCATTTCTTTTAACTCCGTTAGATTTATCTCAAGTCAAACTTTGCAAAATTGACAAAACTTATATTAAAAATTATCAACATCAACAATATCTAATAAATATAATATGAAAGTACATTCCCTCATGGATCCAATGATATTGATATTGTATTGTGAATGTATAATTTTTCATATAAACCTGGTCAAACTTTAAAGAATTTGACTTCAGACAAACCTAATATGTGGAGAAAAAAAAACAAAGGGAGTACTTGGATTATCTTGTCAACTTATTTCATTGGGTTAGTCAGTCTGTTTTCCTGGCATCTATTTTAAATAAATTGGCTGTATCTTTCTGATTGTTCTTTTACGGTACAATATTTCTACCGCACAGAATAAAATCAAGACACGACAGTAGGAAAAAAGAAGCAAAAATACAAACGCCCTTTTATCCTAGAGGTTGCGACTATATCCACCTCAGTCATAAACAAAATGTACTCCATGCTATCAAGATGTGCTGTGAACCTCAATAACAGGATAACTACCGCGTGCTCAAATAGCCAAACTGCATAGCTGCATATAGCCGCTGTCCAACCTCCACCCCCACCCCTCCTCAACAGTTTCTTCTTTTATTTCTGAAACACTGACGAGTTATTTTAAATCGCTCCTTAGTTACAACGGAGTGATAATCGATTACACAGTACTACTAAAGAATCTTGGAAGGTAAAAAGAAGAACGCAAAGTTCTTTCCTAGAATACCGTGTAGCCCAAGAAAGAAGGTACATCATATGGTGCTTATAATTCCCAACGAATAAAAGTGCGGACAAAGTTGAACGACTCTAGAATCAATTCAGTCGGATCTACTCTCTCTCTCTCTCTCTCTCTCTATCTATCTATCTAGTAGACTAGTACTCACACATACACATATAGATAAGATATACACACTTCAACTTGACTTCTACTACTCTTTCTTACCAACACGAAACATCTAACTATGTTGAATGCATGCATACATATCCCTAACCACAAAGTTTCTTTGTAGCTCAGACTACATGGAACCTCTTATCCTCAACCCTCCAACCTTGCTTTGAGATCCGTACTCTCCAACTAACTAACAACAAGAAGATTTCTTTTTTTTTGTTTCTCGAAAACGAAACAACATATGAACTTCAAACTTTGCAGATCGAACAAACATTAGAACATCAATGTGTGAAAAAACTTTCAGATTTTTTGGTCTGATATAAATATACAAAATGAGATTTTCTTTGAATAAAAATATTATTTCAAGTATTTAAAATGCATGAAAAAATCTGAAAGTTTTTTTCCTAGATTGTAGTTAGAATGTATTGTTGTTCTGCAAAAGTTAAAGTTCATATGTTGTGTCGTTTGAGAGAAACAAAAAAGACAAATGTGTCTGCACGGATCTTGATGCATAAATGGATGGCAAAGATAAGGGGTACCGTGTAGCCTGAGCTACAGAAAACCACACTCATCCCTAACTTGCACATATTATTTCGCTGGTAAGGCTGCAGAAAATATCCTTACCCTCATCCCAGTCTCCAAAGCCTTCTAAGAAAAAACTTTTTGAAAAATCCTAGTCTCCAAGCTGATCGACATTCATTGCTAGCTAATTTCCTAATATGCATGCATATATAATTACTCCCTTTGTCCCAAATAAGTGTCGTTGATTTAGTACAACATTGTACTGAAGTATGTACAATTTGTTAGTACAATGTTATACTAACTTTGTACTAAATGAGCGACCCTTATTTTGGGACTGGGGAGTATCTGACAAGATTAATAGTAACAAGAGGGTTGCACTGTTATTATCACATTAACAAATTGGATATGATGAACCTATCAGCTGAAAGCCTGTCTGGTATGTTTGAACATAGTTTGGTTCACTCACAGTCACACTATGATCAAATATTAAGACATGCGTACATATTTGGTGGGGAGAAGTGATGTGTTTGATGACTTTGACCCCGTTGACAGAAAATTTCTACCAACATAGGAATAGAAAATTAACCAAATATGACTAGATCATATGTACTGAACGACTGTGCCCAAACATAGAGATACATGCGATCAACCTGTCATAATATGTAGTATAGTAAAGATCGAAACATAATACTAGGATTTCGTACAGAAGTTTAAGGTTGATTAGTCTACGCTGTACCAAAGTAAGCACTACATCGTACACCTAAATGAAGCCAAAATAGCTGACGAGAGTGAACGCATAAAATCCTCCAGGCCCAGGAGAAACATGCAGTTTTCCTGCTCACGATGAAACTAAAACTCGTCAAATGTGAAGGACGCTCGAATCAGAAAGCTCGCCGAAACTACAGTATCGCATGTACCACAAAGCGTGACCAAGGAGTGCGGATCCTAATAAAAATCAAGCAAGAAATCTGCGTACGTACGGTGGCTATTGTACTGACAAGGGTCACACAGCCGAATCGCAGGCCATACCTCGAACAGAACTGATGCTATTAAAAAAAAGGAACAGACGCGATTGGGGAGGGGAAGAGAAAGCATATCAAATCAGCGGTACTGCGAAGTGCACACAAGAGAAATTATTACGAGTACATTGCTTTTATGGGTGAAGCTCACTGTCCTAGTCCGGACATCACATGAATTTTTTTTCTCCATTTGTAGCCGTAGCCTTCCTTCCCCTGCCGCACCGTAATTGCTGGGCACGCCTGCGCATTAATTTCGACCTTGGGCTCCATGTACTACCAGCTGGCTATTATGTGTGTCCTTCATTTTTCAGAACCTCTTTGAATCGCTACCGCCTCTGATCGAACGGAAAGAACGGAGAAGAGGCAAGAGAGAAGGCAGCGAGGCTCCATGAGATAATGCGGGGGGAGTGAGAGGGAACTGGAGAAATCGAGGGGAAAAGAAAAAGCCAAAAGGTTTGTGTGGCGTGTGTGAGAGACGGAGACAAAAGGAAGAGCAAGCTAGCAAGAATGTGCTTTTTGATTAGCCCGTGTGCATCGAGTACGTACGGATACTTTGGGGTAGAATGGCAGCAGCTACAAGAGTTCTGGACCTCCAATAATAGCTAATGGCAACCGCAGCACTGCAAACGCCCATGAACCCAAATACCCAAGCAGTAACCAGATTTCAAGCAGCAGCAGGGAAACTAGATTTAAAGATTTGCCATTCGCGTGGGGTTACCTGGTGGTGCTGGAGAACTCGTAGAGCCTGCCGCGAGGGGAGAAGACGGCGAGGGCGACCTCGACGTCGCACAGCACGGAGAGCTCGAAGGCCTTCTTGAGCAGCCCGTTCCTGCGCTTGGAAAAGGTCACCTGCCGGCTCGTCGCGTTCTCTATCCGCTTCATCTCCGTCTTCCCCCGCACCATCCTTCCTGCCTCTGGCGGAGCTCGATCGATCCCCTCTCCTCCCGAAAACGGACCAATCAACAACTACACAGCGCGGTGAAAAACGAACGAATTAAGTGAGTAAATTCGAGCCGGCGGAGATCAAAAGCGACAAAAGTTGATAGATCTGAGAGGGCAGTGCGCTCACCAGAAATGGCTAAGCGAGGAGGAGGGACCGCGCGGCCGCGGCTGCCCTTTCTGGTCCCTGCCCGCGTCGCGTAGCCCGGAGAGGAAAGGGCGTGGTGTGATAAGGTGGGTGCGGCCACTGTGCACTGCATTTATAAGAGCATCTCCACTCGGCCCCTCAACAGGCCCACGGCGTCTTTTTTAGCGTCGGCAGCGAAAAACGGCTCAGCCTCGTCCGAGATCCTCGTTTATCGCTGGTTTAGACCGAAATTATAACGGGCGAACTGATGTAGGGTAGAACCCTAGGAAGGACCTTTTCACACTTGGAGGGGGGAAAAGGAGAGAAATCACAAGAACAACCAGAACACAAAGATGAACACAAAGAGGCAATCACTCCAACAATTCCCGATTACACATCCACTAGAGTAATAACACAAGATCCACAAGTCTTAAACACAATCAAAGGAAAGATACAATGGCAAAGTTCATCCCAAATCCAAAGGAAGAGGGGTCTTGGTGGTAGTCTTTTCCCAATGGAGGTCTTGAAATCCTCAAGGATTCTTCCCTATGGGGTCTTGATCCTCAAAGAGGGAAGGTAATGGAGCAAAGCTCACCAAGATCTCATCTAATACTTTTCTAACCCTAAACATGGCCCTAGGTACGGAATATATAGGCTTGGGGTCGAAGGAGAAGAAGTGGAGCCGAAAAAGTCATCTCAGCCGCCCGTGCGCACGGGGGTCCCGTGGGCACGGTACACGCCCGTGCGCACGGGGTGCTCCAGCGCCGGTTTCCTGTGTAGCCCGTGGGCACGGGGTCTCGGGGGCCCGTGCGCACGGGGTCACCTGGGACTTGCTGTTTTGCTGCTGCTGCACTCCATCTTGATCCTCAGGGCTTTGGGGTGGTTCTCCTTCTCCTTGGGGATGCTCCTGAGCTCCTTGGTGATGTTCCACTTCATACCTAAGGAGGCATAGCATATTTTGGTGAGGTAGTAGACATGTTCCATTTGTGTCCATATGCAAGTTTAGTAGGAAGGAGTTCACCTCGGTTTCCAAAGCACGTGCTCTAGCTCTTGTCATGGGTCCTTGTGGGGTTGGATGTGTCGATGTAGAGTCCATGGGGATGATGGAAGGATGCTCCGCATCATCTCCCCTCCCTTGGGAAAGATCCGACCTCAGATCAAAATCTTCATCACCATGGAAAGGCGAGAGGTCTTTGACGTTGAAGATGTCGCTCACGTTGTACTTGTCTCGTGGGAGTTCAATCTTGTAGGCGTTGTCATTGTAGCGTGCTAGCACCTTGAATGGTCCATCGGCTCGAGGTAGTAGTTTGGACTTGCGTTCGTTGGGGAAGCGGTCCTTGCGAAGGTGTAGCCACACGAGATCACCTATGTTGAAGATCATGGGTTGCTTGTTGATGTTGAGCTTGGTCGCTAGTCGATGTACTTGGCACTCGATGATGGTCCTTGTATCTTCATGCATCTTCTTGATGTAGCTTGCTCGTGCACTCGCATCCATGTTGGTGCGCTTTTGTAGAGGGAGAGGTAGAATGTCCAATGGGGACAACGGGTTGAAGTCGTAGACGACCTCGAAGGGGGACTTGCCGGTAGTCGATTGTCTTGCACGGTTGTAGGCGTACTCAGCGATGGGTAGACACGCCTCCCACTCCTTGATGTTCTTCTTGATCAACACGCGAAGTAGAGTGGATAGTGTCCGGTTTGTCACCTCCGTTTGGCCGTCGGTTTGAGGATGGTATGCGGATGAGAACAAGAGCTTGATTCCGAGCTTGGCGCATAGAGTCTTCCAAAAGTAACTCAAGAACTTGACGTCGCTGTCGGAGACGATTGTCTTTGGTACTCCATGGAGGCGCAAGATTTCCCTACAAAAGAGATTTGCAATATGTGAAGCATCGTCTATCTTGTTGCAAGGAATGAAATGTGCCATCTTAGAAAATCGGTCCACAACAACAAACACGGAATCCTTTCCATGTTGAGTTCTAGGCAAACCAAGTACAAAATCCATACTAATGTCTTCCCAAGGTTGATAAGGAATAGGAAGAGGCATGTAAAGACCATGAGATTGAGCTTTGGACTTAGCTTTGCGACATGTAGAGCATCGGGTGGTGAGGCGTGAGACGTCGCGGAACATCTTGGGCCAAAAATAGTTCTTGGAGAGCATGGCAAAAGTCTTGTTGCGTCCAAAGTGTCCCATGAGTCCGCCTCCATGAGCCTCTTGCAAAAGGAGCAAACGAAGAGAAGACTCGGGAATGCATAGTTTGTTAGCTCTCATAAGATAACCATCCTTGATGTAATATTGTTCCCAAGATGTATGCGTCAAACATTTAGCATAATGAGGTGCAAAAGTTGGATCATTAGCATACAAGTCTTTTATGTGCTCAAAGCCAATAACATTCAACTCAAGTTTAGTGACAAGCGTGCATATGCGTGAAAGTGCATCGGCAACTACATTTTCCTTACCCTTAATGTACTTGATCACATATGGGAAAGATTCAATAAATTCACTCCATTTGGCATGACGCTTGCTCAACTTAGTTTGACCTTTTAAGTATTTAAGTGTTTCATGATCGGTATGTATGACAAACTCATGAGGTCTAAGATAATGTTCCCAAACATGTAGGACACGCACTAAAGCATACAATTCTTTGTCATAGATGGGATAGTTAAGTTGAGCACCGGAGAGTTTTTCACTAAAATATGCAATTGCTCGTTTTTCTTGCATCAAAACTCCGCCAATTCCGGTACCACTTGCATCACAATGAACCTCAAAAGTTTTGTCAAAGTTGGGCAAAGCAAGAATCGGAGCATGAGTAAGCAAAGATTTGAGCTCATCAAAAGCGGTTGATTGCAAAGATCTCCAAACAAAAGGAGCATTCTTCTTACTCAAAGCATGCAAAGGGGCGGCAATAGTGCTAAAGTTTTTCACAAAGCAACGATAAAAACCTACAAGACCGAGAAAACTTCGCACTTGTTGCAAATTGGTGGGTTGGGGCCAAGTTTTAATTGCTTCAATTTTAGTTTCATCAACATGGACACCCTTGGAAGAGACAACGAAACCCAAGAAAACCACTTTGTCAACACCAAATGTGCACTTTTTTATGTTGGCATAAAGACTTTCCTTGCGAAGTGTTTGCAAAACAAGCTGTCACGCCCAATATGCGACCCTATCCAAAAGGAACTCAAAGGTCCCACCAAGGATAGACCCGCATATTGAAACGCTTTTGCAAGGTGGATATCATTACATCAACATTACATAATAGATGGGGATACATACAAAAGGCATACAATGTCACATGAATACAACGATACAACATACAAGAACAACATCCGACTACGGATGATACATAAACAGAAACTCAAACAATATCCACCCTACTAGCCCAGGCTGCCGACCTGGAACCTATCCCCTGATCGAAGAAGAAGCAGAAGAAGAACTCAACGCAAGCAAGCATCGCTCTCGCGTCATGATCATCGCATAACCTGTACCTGCCATTGTTGTTGTAGTAATCTGTGAGCCACGAGGACTCAGCAATCCCATTACCATGGGTATCAAGACTAGCAAAGCTTAATGGGAAAGGAAGGGGTAAAGTGGTGAGGTTGCAGCAGCGGCTAAGCAAGATATGGTGGCTAACATACGCAAATGAGAGCGAGAAGAGAAGCAAAGGAACGGTCGTGAAGCTAGCAATGATCAAGAGGTGATCCTGAACACCTACTTACGTCAAACATAACACAGAAACCGTGTTCACTTCCCGGACTCCGCCGAGAAGAGACCATCACGGCTACACACGCGGTTGATGCGTTTTAATTCAGATCAGGTGTCAAGTTATCTACAACCGGACATTAACAAATTCCCATCTGCCACATAACCGCGGGCACGGCTCTCGAAAGTTTAAACCCTGCAGGGGTGTCCCAACTTAGCCCATGACAAGCTCTCGCGATCAACGAAGGAATAGACCTTCTCCCAGGAAGACCCGATCAGGCTCGGAATCCCGGTTTACAAGACATTTCGACAATGGTAAAACAAGACCAGCAAAGCCGCCCGATGCGCCGACAATCCCGATAGGAGCTACACATATCTCGTTCTCAGGGCAACACCAGATGAGACTAGCTATGAGTAAAACCAGACTTCGAGTTTCCCCGAGGTGGCCCCGCAGGCAGCTCGGTTCAGACCAACACTTAGACAAGCACTGGCCCGGGGGGCTATAATAAAGATGACCCTTGGGTTAATTACTCCCAAGGGAAAAGGTAGGTGGTGGTGAGGCAAATGGTAAAACCAAGTTTGGGCCTTGCTGGACAAGTTTTATTCAAAGCGAACTGTCAGGGGGGTCCCATAAATCACCCGACCGCGTTAGGGACGCAAAATCCGGGAACATAACACCGGTATGACAGAAACTAGGGCGGCAAGAGTGGAACAAAACACCAGGCATAAGGCCGAGCCTTCCACCCTTTACCAAATATATAGATGCATTAATAATATAAGAGATATTGTGATATCCCAACATAAACCCTGTCCACCATGGAGCAATCTTCAACTTCACCTGCAGCTAGCAACGCTATAA
The DNA here is from genome assembly GCA_963921465.1 of Triticum timopheevii. Lineage (NCBI taxonomy): Eukaryota > Viridiplantae > Streptophyta > Magnoliopsida > Poales > Poaceae > Triticum > Triticum timopheevii. The sequence continues at coordinate 250,119,271 of OY997262.1, read as the reverse complement.
GAGGTGCTGAGCAAAGCGGTAACATAGCCAAGCAATGGTTTGCTAGGAAGGGTGTCAAAGGTTAGAGGTTCATGGCAATTTGGGAGGCTTGAAGAGCAAATGATAGGTAACGCAACATAGCGATAGAACGAAGCAACTAGCATAGCAATGATAGTAGTGAGATCCAGGGTAGCGGTCATCTTGCCTGAAATCCCGCAAGGAAGAAGAACGAGTCCATGAAGAAGATGAACGGATGAAGCCGAACCAACCGTAGACGAACGAATCCTCACGATCGCAACGAAACAGGAACTAACAAGAAGAAGCACACAACATAGGTAAACACACCACACATAGGCAAGACAAGATGCTCAACAAGCATGATGCATGCCAAGGCTACATGAAGCTACTCATGACGAGAGATGATGCAAACAAGAACAACACATCAAGGCAAGTTTAAATGAGGCCGGAAACAACATATAACAATTTCGGTAAGTCCTCATATGCAAATTTCGAAATTGGTCCAGATCTGAATAAACCTTATGTTCAAGTTGTTAAACAGCAAGTTAAGATGCACCACGATGAACTACACAAAATTCTAGTCAAGTTACATATAAAGTTTATTAGATTCGGAGCTACGGCCTAGAAGATATGAGCAAAACAAGTTAAACATGGCATTGATGCAAAATGCACCCAAACATCAAGCAAACACACCAAAACAAGGATGCAACATGATAATATGGAACTACATGAAAAAACAAGCAAGTTTCATATAGAGCACACTCAAAACGGAGCAACGGTTCAACACACACACACTATACAAGTCATAACCACAATCTGTCCAAAACAGCAACTAGGCATCTTACAAGCATCAAAACAACAAGCTACAACACCCCAACATAATAACAAAAGGCATGGGCATAAAATACTGGTAAAGCATAACAAAACATGAACACTGAGCTATCTCCAGAAACATCTAGAACATGCTCAAAAACACATGAAAAGATTGCAAATAATAACAGTTTCAGACTTTGCAGAAATAACATCAGGTTGCAATGTTTAGAGCTATCAAACGACATGTTACAGGAACTTATCATGGCAAACAAAAGCATATCATGAATCTACTAATAGCATAGATTAAAAGTCCCTTACTGACCATAAGCCAAAAGGGCACGGAAAATATGATGGCACCCATGTAAACATGGCAAGTTATATTACAGATTCATACATGGCAGGAACAACAATAAGTAGGCATGTTGGTGAGCTTGAACCACTCACCACAGAGCAATACATTGCATGGCAAGGCACCCAGCAGTAAGAAGGCATGTCTATGAAGCTAAGCATGGCAAGAGCAAGGTCATAGGGTGCATGGATCACTAGGAAACTATCATGGAAACATTGAACTTAATGTTAAAGGCTGACAGCAACATCATTTAGCAAACTTTGGAGCAAGATTACAACAAGCTACAGTGGTCTATAATTGCAATCAAGGGCATGAATGGATAGAGCAAGACATGTAGATCAAAACATGTTTATAGGACATCTCCAGATTATGCATAGAATGATTAGTAGAAGCATGTTTACATAGCAACAAAATATAACAGAATCTGTTAGGAAAACAGCAACAGCAACTACCCTACTTAGCAAGCTTGATACACTCAGCACACAACTCACAAAAATACATGGTTGGCACCCCTGGAAAGATGGCATGGCATAGATCAAAACACATGTAGAGCTCATACTCATAGGATGCACACATCAATCATGGCAAAAATGACAAATGAGCAAGTTATAACAATTTCAGCAGATTAACATCAACATGCACTCTTCCAACAGTATTTCGGGCATCAAGATGAGCTCAAATGAAAATGATGCAATGAAATTAAATGAAGTACTCGTCGAGACGAACAATTTGACATATTACACGCACGAAACGGAGCTACGGATGCAGAGATACAGCATGATGAACATGGCATGAAAATGTCAGAAATCTGGGACTTAGTGGATTCATCACCTCGCGAGAACGTGGACGGGGAGGACCCAGGATGGAGGGATCCGGGGAAGGGGCAGCGTTTGGATCGTGGACCCGGTGGATCTGGTCCACCCGGACCGGATCCGAACTCCGGCGAGGGCGGAGCGGCTCCGGCGAGCTGGGGCGCGGCGGAGGCGGCGGGACGCCGGGGACGGGAGGCACGGGGCCACTAGCAGCAGGGCGGAGGGAGCCGGGCGGTGGTGCGGCGAGGCGCGGGCGGCTGGCGGCGGCGAACGGCGGCGGGGGCGCGGGCGCGGGCGCGCGGGCGTCCCTCGGGCGGGCGGCGGCGACGCGGTCGGGCTCGCACGGTGGCGGGAGCCGGCGAGGCCGAGGCGGGCGGCGAGGTCGGGCGCGGCTCCGGTTGGGGGCGGCCAGGGCACCGGGCGCAGGGCGCGGCTCCGGTCGGCGGTGGAGCGCGAAGGCGAGCCCCGGCGATGGAGGGAGGGCGCGGCCGGGCGGCGACCGGCGAGGACGGCGGGGTCGACGACCGGCGAGGAGGCGGCGGCCGGCGAGGAGGCCGACGGCGCGGAGGCGGTCGCCTGCGGGCTGCGGCGGCGGTGCGCGGGCCCCACGGGCCCCGGATTGGCTCGGGCGGGCCGCGGCGCACAGGGACGGCGGTGGGCCACGTGGCACGCACGGGTTGGTCCGGCGGAGCGGGCGGACACGTCCGGGCGGCGGGTGGACGTGTCCGTCCGCGGGAGGAGGAAGAAGCTTGGGTTTGGACCCGAAAATTCGGAGGGGGAGGTGTTTATATAGGTAGAGGGAGCTAGGAGTGTCCAAATGAGGAGCGGTTTTCGGCCACGCGATCGTGATCGAACAACCGAGAGCACGGAGGGGAGTTAGATGGGTTTTGGGCCACTTTGGAAGGGGTGTTGGGCTGTAACAAAAGAGGGCTTTGCGGTTACCCGATTAACCGTTGGAGTATCAAACGGACTCCAAATGGCACGAAACTTGACAGGCGGTCTACCGGTGCTATACCAAGGCCGCTTGGCAACCCTCGGGCCATTCCGAGAAAGTTTAACACCCGCTCACGAAAAAAGTCAAGAAGGGGACGCCGGATGACATAGGAGTGCCGGATTGCAAAACGGACAACGGGGAAAATGCTCGGATGCATGAGACGAACATGTATGCAAATGCGATGCACATGAAGACATGATATGAAATGCATATGATGACATGGAAAAGTGCAACACGCAAGCAAATGACATGGCAATGACGGCGAATAACTGGCAGACACCTGGCGCGTCGAATCCGGGGTGTTACACAAGCCTAACATGATCAAGATGCTCTTTCATGGTTTTGCTAAACACAAGAATATCATCGAAGTAAACCACAACAAAGACTCCAATGTAAGGTCGAAGTACATGATGCATTATACGCACAAAAGTATCGGGAGCCTCCGATAAACCCATAAGCATGACTAACCACTCATATAAGCCAAATTTTGTTTTGAAAGCAGTTTTCCATTCATCACCTTCTTGTATGAGGATTTGATAATAGCCACTTTTAAGATCAATTTTTGAGAAAAAGTTGGCTCGACTAAGTTCATCAAGCATATCATCTAAGCGAGGAATGGGATGCCTATAGCGAACGGTGATAGCATTTATAGGTCTACAATCGGAACACAAGCGAAAACTTCCATCGGGCTTAGGCACAAGTATAACAGGAACGGCACAAGGGCTGAAGCTTTCACGTACATGACCGTTGTCGATTAGTTGTTGTACTTGCCGTTGAATCTCCTTGGTTTCTTCGGGATTGACATGGTATGGAGCTTTGTTTGGAAGTGGCGCTCCGGGGATGAGGTCGATTCGATGCTCAATGCCTTGTAGAGGAGGTAGACCCGGAGGTAGCTCATTGGGGAAACATCTTGAAATTCCTTCAAAAGAGATTGAAACACCAAAGGTAGCTGGTGAGTGGTGTTAGTTTTCGGTTCTCCATCCTTGCACACAAGGACAAAGTGCATCACACTCGATGGGTTCTCGCACACTTCTCTCATCTCACTTTTTGTGGCAAATAGTATGAGGTTTTTCTCTCTAGGCGAAGAGGCGCTCAAGTTTGGCTTGTTGCTCTCACTCATGTTTTGGTGGATCACTTTCTCACTCTTCTCTCTATGGTGGGTGGCTTGCTTGTCGGCTATCACTTGACTAGGAGACATGGGTCGTAGCACATATTCCTTTCCTTTCATCTTGAAGCTATAGTGGTTGGTACGCCCATTATGGACGACACCACGGTCGAATTGCCATGGTCGACCAAGAAGGAGGTGGCAAACGGTCATTGGGACCACATCACACTCCAAAGTGTCTTCATATGCACCAAATTTGAAGGATACTTGGACCGTATGCTCAACTCATATAGTGCCGGAGTCACTTAGCCATTGAACCTTGTAGGGGTGCGGGTGCTTCCTCTTGACCAATTGAAGCTTGGAGCATAGTTCTTCACTTGCCAAGTTGTGGCAACTACCTCCATCAATGATGACCTTGACGGACCTTCCATTGATGCCGGCCTTGGTGTGGAAGATATGGCATCGTTGGTCTTCTTATTGTTGATGTTGAAGTGTCAAGACCTTGGAGACAATGAGAGTGGGGCTCGTATCTTCATCACAAAAGACTTGATCATCTTCATCCTCGTTCACGCGCCGGTGCATGGCCACTTGCTCAATGGCTTCCATTTCATCTTCACTCATTGAGTCATAGGTGCCATCGTCGTTGAGGATCATGGTGCGCTTGTTGGTGCATTGGAAGGACTTGTGGCCTCGGCCGCCACATGTGAAGCACTTGATTGAACTTGTCTTGACGGTCTCATCGGTCGGAGTAGAGGAAGGAGCACGCGGCTTGTAGTTGCTTGTAGTAGGAGGAAGACGTCTTGAACTTGACGAAGGTTTCTTGTATGATGTCTTGTCGTCGTTGCTTGGATAAGGCTTGATTGAAGTAGATGTTGGAGGAGTTGTTGAAACTTGATTGTTGTAGAAGCTGTATGTCTTGGATGAGTACTTGGCGTACTTGAAGTCATCTTGCACTTGACGTTCCGCCTTGGTCGCTTGATGCACTAGCTCGATGAGGTTGGAGTAAGGTTGGAAGTCGGCGATCTTCTTGATGGGATGATTGAGTCCATTCAAGAATCGTGCCATTGTTTGCTCATCATCTTCCTTGACATTGGCTCGAATCACGGCTATCTCCATTTCCTTGTAGTATTCTTCAACACTTTTTGTTCCTTGCTTGAGGAGTTGTAGCTTCTTGAAGAGATCATGGTTGTAGTAGGTGGGCACAAATCGTGCTCGCATGACATCCTTCATTTGAGCCCAAGTGGTGATCGGAGGGTCACCTCTTGCTTCTCGGCGCTCAAGGACTTGTTCCCACCATATGAGCACATAGTCTTGGAACTCAAGTGATGACATTGCGATCTTCTCTTCCTCATAGTTGTGCAAACGAAAGATTTTGTCGACCTTCAATGCCCATGAGAGGTATTCTTTTGGATCATTGCTTCCATTGAACTTGGGCATTGTGAATTTGAGTTTTCCATAGCGTTGCTCTTCATCTTGATAGCGGTTGCGATATCGCTCTTGCCTTTGAAAGTCCTCGAATGCTCGTTCCTCATGATGTCGCTCTTGATGTGGAGGAGGGTCTTGAAGCGCTTGTTCCACTTGGTGTCGCTCTTGTTGCACTTGGGGTTGAGGTGGAGCTTGACGAGCTTGGGGAGGAGCTTGAGAAACTTGACGGTGCACACGTGGTTGATAGTTCCTCTCTTGTATTTCTTCTCAAAGGGCTTATTCTTGATTGCACCGTTCGCGATTGCGGTTGGCGATGGCTCGACTTGATTCTTGAAGGGCACGTTCCTCCTCAAGAGCTTGTGCTTCTCATTGTTGTTGTTGAAGACGTTGGGCCTCGGCGTCTTGTTCCTCTTGGTGTAGACGCGCTCGTTCTTCTTCTTCTTGACGATGAAGACGTTGTCGTTCTTGAGCTTGAGCAAAAGCGACTTGGTTTGCTTGAGGACGAGGAACTTGCTCATCGACTTGCTCTTGTGGATGCTTGACATGTAGCAGGTCGCGAGATGCATGACGGTCTTGACGCGCGGCTCGTCAAAGAATGGTCGATGACGGTGTACTTGAGCCGGAGAAGGTGTCGTCGGAGTGTCGACTTGAGTGGCTCCGTCTTGAGTAGGAAGAAGTTGAAGGAGGCCGGTTGACCAACAAAGCTCGGATCTCGTCCATTCTTGCATCGTTCTCTTGCTTGTGCGTGTAGAGCTTGTTGTCGAAGTAGTCGGTGTATGTTGCTCGGAGAGTCGCAAGTCGGTGGCGAGGTTGTCGATGCGGTCATTCATTGCTTGTTGCTCTTGATGTAGAGCTCGTTGTGCACCAAATAGGTGGCTCTTGGTGACGAAGGATGACATGTCGTCGTCTTGTTCGATGAAGAGTGGGTTGGTAGAGGAGCTTGGCCTATCCATCATAAGAAAGTGGTGGTGAGTAGGAAAATGAGAGAACAAAACGAAAGTTACCTTTTCCGAAGATTGTGGATGTAACAAGTACCCACGTGATGTTACAATAGGGGAATTGGTACCGGGAATTGTTTCTCACACCTACAAGTAAATGGTCTATGGAGGAGCTTGGTTAGGAAAGGCACAAATAATTCAAGCAAATGTTAGTCAAGATGTTGATAAAGTTGAGAAGATTCACAAATGGAAAATAAGACAAATAGATCAACCTCCCAAGATAACACTAGGAACACACACACGGAAGATAAATGGGATCCGCACAACCAAGGAATGAGCTCGAAGATATCGAAACATGGGAAAAGCTCTTGTCGTACGGATACTAGAGAGACGCTAGCTCGATTGCACTAATGGGCTAGATACGCTAGTGCACCAACCTAATAGAGAATCTACTCGTCTCACTATCCCAAGTATGCTTATGTATGTGGTGACCAAGATGATGCACGTATGCTAGGCTCGATGCTATTGCTTATAAGCTTTTTGCTTCTCTTCTCTTTTGCTTAAAAGCTTTTTATCTTTTTTTTCAACTATGCCACGATGCTTGATATGCGAGCCACACAACGAGGTAACAAGTAGTAGATGCACGGGATGGACGGAACACTAAATGGTGCACTAAGACGTGGCTCGGCAATACTCAACAAGCTAGTCTCGATGGGTAAGCTACGCAAAAGGGGCTCAAAGCTATCAAGTTAATAGCAAGGGAGTACAAGGTGTCATCGAGGTTACCGTCCTTGATTACGGTTGAATATGATCTTGTCGAAGTCGAAGTGTTGTCCGAGTCGATGATTGGTGGCGATGATGATACCAACTTGCGCCTAAGAAGCCTAAACACCTTAGGACACAAGAGAATTCGCAACCGAACGCTCAACAAACACGTGGAAAGGTGCGGAAGAACACGAGAGGTGGTGGTGAAACAAAATAAGAAAAACAGAAAAGTGGCCGAAAGTTTCTGGATGGCCCGTGCGCACAGGGTAAGTGAGGCCCGTGTGCACGGGGTCCCGTGTGCACGGGGTCCCGATGGCCTGTGTGCACGTGGTCTCCCGAGAGCGGATGAACTGCTGTGATTTCGTGGTGATTGCAAGATTTTGGCCAAATTCTAGTGGGGTATGGGTGGGGATGATGGTGGAGGGGTAGATCCACTTGCCAAACACCAAATTCGTGGATCAAATCAACCAAATCTCACAAGATCAACAAATTGCAAGAAAAATTTTTGGGGCTATTTTTGGTGGATTAGGACGAAAAACAAAAAAATCAAGCTAGAAAGTGGAAGGTAGGGACTCCAAGATGTGAATGAACGTGGCTCATGATACCATATGATGTAGGGTAGAACCCTAGGAAGGACCTTTTCACACTTGGAGGGGGGAAAAGGAGAGAAATCACAAGAACAACAAGAACACAAAGATGAACACAAAGAGGCAATCACTCCAACAATTCCTGATTACACATCCACTAGAGTAACAACACAAGATCCACAAGTCTCAAACACAATCAAAGGAAAGATACAATGGCAAAGTTCATCCCAAATCCAAAGGAAGAGGGGTCTTGGTGGTAGTCTTCTCCCAATGGAGGTCTTGAAATCCTCAAGGATTCTTCCCTATGGGGTCTTGATCCTCAAAGAGGGAAGGTAATGGAGAAAAGCTCACCAAGATCTCATCTAATACTTTTCTAACCCTAAACATGGCCCTAGGTACGGAATATATAGGCTTGGGGTCGAAGGAGAAGAAGTGGAGCCGAAGAAGTCATCTCAGCCATCCATCCTGGGAGGCCCGTGCGCACGGGGAAAGTTGGGCCCGTGCGCACGGGGGTCCCGTGGGCACGGTACACGCCCGTGCGCACGGGGTGCTCCAGCGCCGGTTTCCTGTGTAGCCCGTGGGCACGGGGTCTCGGGGGCTCGTGCGCACGAGGTCACCTGGGACTTGCTGTTTTGCTGTTGCTGCACTCCATCTTGATCCTCAGGGCTTTGGGGTGGTTCTCCTTCTCCTTGGGGATGCTCCTGAGCTCCTTGGTGATGTTCCACTTCATACCTAAGGAGGCATAGCATATTTTGGTGAGGTAGTAGACATGTTCCATTTGTGTCCATATGCAAGTTTAGTAGGAAGGAGTTCACCTCGGTTTCCAAAGCACGTGCTCTAGCTCTTGTCATGGGTCCTTGTGGGGTTGGATGTGTCAATGTAGAGTCCATGGGGATGATGGAAGGATGCTCCGCATCACGAACCCAATCCGAACCCAGCGCACCGGGGGGCGCCTGGGGCGCCGTCTGAAGCGAAAAGGCGCGTGGACCTGCACTGTCGGCGACATCGGCCGATTTCCCGACATTTTCTTTGTTGGGGAACATAGTAATTTCCAAAAATTTCCTACGCACACGCAAGATCATGGTGATGCATAGCAACGAGAGGGGAGAGTGTTGTCTACGTACCCTCGTAGACCGAAGCGGAAGCGTTGACACAACATAGAGGAAGTAGTCGTACGTCTTCCCGGTCCAACCGATCCAACCCCTGCCCCCGTATATAAAGGAGCAAGGGGGGAGGCCGGCCAGCCCCTTGGGGTGCGCCAAGGATGAGGAATCCTCCTCCTAGTAGGAGTAAGATTCCTCCTTTCCTACTCCTACTAGGAGGGGGAAGGAAGGGGGAGAGGGGGGAAGGAAAGGGGGGAGCTGCCCCCCTCCTAGTCCAATTCAAACCAGAAGGAGAGGGGGCGCGCGGCCCATCCTGGCCGCCCCTCTCTCTTCCCACCAAGGCCCATGTGGCCCATTAACTCTCCCGGGGGGTTCCGGTAACCCCCTCGGCACTCCGGTTTTCTCCGGAATCACCCGGAACAATTCCGGTGTCCGAATATAGTCGTCCAATATATCAATCTTTATGTCTCGACCATTTCGAGACTCCTCGTCATGTCCGTGATCACATCCGGGACTCCGAACAACCTTTGGTACATCAAAATACATAAACTCGTAAAGAAACTGTCATCGTAACTTTAAGCGTGCGGACCCTACGGTTCGAGAACAGTGTAGACATGACCGAGACACGTCTCCGGTCAATAACCAATAGCAGGACCTAGATGCCCATATTGGTTCCTACATATTCTACGAAGATCTTTATTGATCAGACCGCATAACAACATACGTTGTTCCCTTTATGTTCGGTACGTTACTTGCCCGAGATTCGATCGTCGGTATCCAATACCTAGTTCAATCTCGTTACCGGCAAGTCTCTTTACTTGTTCCGTAATACATCATCTCGCAACTAACTCATTAGTTGCATTGCTTGCAAGGCTTATGTGATGTGCATTACCAAGAGGGCCCAGAGATACCTCTCCAACATTCGGAGTGACAAATCCTAATCTCGAAATACGCCAACCCAACAAGTACCTTCGGAGACACCTGTAGAGCATCTTTATAATCACCCAGTTACGTTGTGACGTTTGGTAGCACACAAAGTGTTCCTTCAGTAAACGGGAATTGCATAATCTCATAGTCATAGGAACATGTATAAGTCATGAAGAAAGCAATAGAAACATACTGAACGATCGGGTGCTAAGCTAACTGAATGGGTCATGTCAATCACATCATTCTCCTAATGATGTGATCCTGTTAATCAAATGACAACTCATGTCTATGGCTAGGAAACATAACCATCTTTGATTAACGAGCTAGTTAAGTAGAGGCATACTAGTGACACTCTGTTTGTCTATGTATTCACACATGTATCATGTTTCCGATTAATACAATTCTAGCATGAATAATAAACAATTATCATGAAATAAGGAAATAAATAATAACTTTATTATTGCCTCTAGGGCATATTTCCTTCAGTCTCCCACTTGCACTAGAGTCAATAATCTAGATCACATCACCATGTGATTAACATCAATAGTTCACATCATCATGTGATTAACACCCATAGTTCACATCGCCATGTGACCAACACCCAAAAGGTTTACTAGATTCAGTAATCTAGTTCACATCGCTATGTGATTAACACCCAAAGAGTACTAAGGTGTGATCATGTTTTGCTTGTGAGAGAATCTTAGTCAACGGGTCTTTCACATTCAGATCTGTTATGTATTTTGCAATTTTCTATGTCTACAATGCTCTGCACGGAGCTACTCTAGCTAATTGCTCCCACTTTCAATATGTATCCAGATCGAGACTTAGAGTCATCCAGATCAGTGTCAAAACTTGCATCGACGTAACCCTTTACGACGAACCTTTTGTCACTTCCATAATTGAGAAACATATCCTTATTCCACTAAGGATAATTTTGACCGCTGTCCAGTGATCTACTCCTAGATCACTATTGTACTCCCTTGCCAAACTCAGTGTAGGGTATACAATAGATCTGGTACACAGCATGTCATACTTTATAGAACCTATGGCCAAGGCATAGGGAATGACTTTCATTCTCTTTCTATCTTCTGCCGTGGTTGGGTTTTGAGTCTTACTCAATTTCACACCTTGTAACACGGGCAAGAACTCTTTCTTTGACTGTTCCATTTTGAACTACTTCAAAATCTTGTCAAGGTATGTACTCATTGAAAAAACTTATCAAGCGTCTTGATCTATCTCTATAGATCTTGATGCTCAATATGTAAGCAGCTTCACCGAGGTCTTTCTTTGAAAAACTCCTTTATGCTTTGCAGAATAATTCTACATTATTTCCGATCTACAATATGTCATTCACATATACTTATCAGAAATGTTGTAGTGCTCCCACTCACTTTCTAGTATACAGGCTTCACCGCAAGTCTGTATAAAACTATATGCTTTGATCAACTTATCAAAGCGTATATTCCAACTCCGAGATGCTTGCACCAGTCCATAGATGGATCGCTGGAGCTTGCGTATTTTGTCAGCACCTTTAGGATTGACAAAACCTTCTGGTTGCATCATATACAACTCTTCTTTAAATCCATTAAGGAATGTAATTTTGTTTATCCATTTGCCAGATTTCGTAAAAATGCGGCAATTGCTAACATGATTTGGACAGACTTAAGCATCGCTACGAGTGAGAAAATTTCATCGTAGTCAACACCTTGAACTTTGTCAAAAACCTTTTTCGACAAGTCTAGCTTTGTAGATAGTAACACTACTATCAACGTCCGTCTTCCTCTTGAAGATCCATTTATTTTCTATGGTTTGCCGATCATCAGGCAAATCCGTCAAAGTCCATACTTTGTTCTCATACATGGATCATATCTCAGATTTCATGGCCTCAAACCATTTTGCGGAATCTGGGCTCGTCATCGCTTCCTCATAGTTCGTAGGTTCGTCATGGTCAAGTAACATGACCTCCAGAATGGGATTACCATACCACTCTGGTGCGGATCTCACTCTGGTTGACCTACGAGGTTCGGTAGTAACTTGATCTGAAGTTACATGATCATCATCATTAGCTTCCTCACTAATTGGTGTAGTAGTCACAGGAACAAATTTCTGTGATGAACTACTTTCCAATAAGGGAGAAGGTACAATTACCTTATCAAGTTCTACTTTCCTCCCACTCACTTCTTTCGAGAGAAACTCCTTCTCTGGAAAGGATCCATTCTCAGCAACGAATGTCTTGTCTTCGGATCTGTGATAGAAGGTGTACCCAACAGTCTCCTTTGGGTATCCTATGAGGACACATTTCTTCGATTTGGGTTTGATCTTATCAGGATGAAACTTTTTCACATAAGCATGACAACCCCAAACTTTAAGAAATGACAACTTTGGTTTCTTGCTAAACCACAGTTCATATAGTGTCGTCTCAACGGATTTAGATGGTGCCCTATTTAACGTGAATGCAGCTGTCTCTAATGCATGATCCCAAAACGATATTGGTAAATCGTTAAGAAACATCATAGATTGTACTATATCCAATAAAGTACGGTTATGATGTTCGGACACACCATTATGATGTGGTGTTCCAGGTGGCATGAATTTGTGAAACTATTCCACATTGTTTTAATTGAAGACCAAACTCGTAACTCAAATATTTGTCTCCGCGATCAGATCGTAGAAACCTTATTTTCTTGTCACGATGATTTTCCACTTCACTCTGAAATTCTTTGAACTTTTCAAATGTTTCACACTTATGTTTCATCAAGTAGATATACCCATATCTGCTCAAATCATCTGTGAAGGTCAGAAAATAACAATACCTGCCGCGAGCCTTAACACTCATCGGATCGCATACATCAGTATGTATTATTTCCAATAAGTTAGTTGCTCGCTCCACTATTCCGGAGAACAGAGTCTTAGTCATCTTGCCCATGAGGCATGGTTCGCAAGCATCAAGTGATTCCAAAATCCCATCAGCATGGAGTTTCTTCATGCGCTTTACACCAATATGACCTAAATGGCAGAGCCACAAATAAGTTGCACTATCATTATTAACTTTGCATCTTTTGGTTTCAATATTATGAATATGTGTATCACTACGATCGAGATCCAATGAACCATTTTCATTGGGTGTATAACCATATAAGGTTTTATTCATGTAAACAGAACAACAGTTTATTCTCTTACTTAAATGAATAACCGTATTGCAATAAACACGATCAAATCATATTCATGCTCAACGCAAATACCAAATAACATTTATTTAGGTTCAACACTAATCCCGAAAGTATAGGGAGTGTGCGATGATGATCATATCAATCTTGAAACTACTTTCAACACACATCGTCACTTCACCCTTAACTAGTTTCTGTTTATTCTGCAACTCCCGTTTCGAGTTACTACTCTTAGCAACTAAACCAGTACCAAATACCGAGGGGTTGCTATAAACACTAGTAAAGTACACATCAATAACATGTATATCAAATATACCTTTGTTCACTTTGCCATCCTTCTTATCCGCCAAATACTTGGGGTAGTTCTGCTTCCAGTGACCAGTCCCTTTGCAGTAGAAGCACTTAGTCTCAGGCTTAGGTCTAGACTTTGGCTTCTTCACTTGAGCAGCAACTTGCTTGCCGTTCTTCTTGAAGTTCCCTTCTATCCCTTTGCCCTTTTCTTGACACTAGTGGTCTTGTTAACCATCAACACTTGATGTTCTTTCTTGATTTCTACCTTCATCGATTTCATCATCATGAAAAACTCGGGAATCATTTTCATCATCCCTTGCATACTATAGTTCATCACGAACTTCTACTAACTTGGTAATGGTGACTAGAGATTTGTCACATCCCCAGTTCAGGCCTTGCTTGTCTCTGCATAAGCATCTATGCATCATGTTTAAATTTAAGGAAACTTGAAATGCGGATTGTTTAAACCCTAGCACCAATGAATGCAAATAGGCTCAAATAAAATCATTTTCAATGAACCCAAAATGCTTTTGAAAATGTTCATGATTTCTGATAAGGGTGAAAACCTCTGCCAAAAATGATGAACCTATTTCTAGGTTATTTCTGGATTCTTGAATTAAATCATAAAGTATTTGCATTTGGGCATTTAAATGCTAATAAATAGTTTAAATGCTCAAATAATCATAAGCTAAAATGTTTGCTGTTGGTTATATTTCAAACAGTGGCATTGATCAGTTTCATGATTTTTGGGTTTGGTCTAGTATTTTTAATAAAGTCACAAAGTTGCAGAAAAATAGAAAACAGAAATAAAAGGGAGAGAGAGCAAACTCACCTAGCTTACCTGTGCGGCCCAGCACTGCAGCTGGCCGGCCCAGGAGCTGGCCCAGTCCACCACCGCTGCCAGTCACCACCAACCTCTCGCCAGAAGGACGAGAGGCGCGTGGCCGCCACGCGCTGGCACGCGCCCGTGCCACCTCCTGCTTCCGCCGACACTGGGGGCTGGCTGGAGACGCCACGCAACCCCCCGACCCCCTCTGGCCTGTCCACTTCTCCTCTCCCCTCCTCTGTCTCTCTCGCACGCAGCCACCAAACGCCATCGCCGCCGCGCTCGCTGCCACCGCGGCCACCGACCACCCCTCGCCCTGCCGATGAGCCCAGAAGCTCCGCCGCGTCGTCCTCGACCTCCTCGCTGAGCTACACAACACATGACTCCCTGAAGCCTCGCCAATGCTGCCGTTTCCGACCTCGGTTGCCGGAGATCCCCGTCGTCGTTTCGCCGGACCCCGTGCCTCCCCTGCCTCGCCAGAAGCACCAGAAGAACCGTGGTGAGCCTCTGTACCGTTTCCCCCATGACCCGTAGCCTACTTCGCTCTCTACCCGCATCAGCCATCGGAGCCGAACGCTCCCCGCCGCCGGCCATGGCACCGCCATAGCTAGAGCGCACCCACGACGCATTCGAGCCTACCCCTGTGCTCAGTGAGTCCGCAGGACTCCGTAGCAACCCACAGCTCGTCCTCCCGTGCACCAAAACGTCGTGTCCGAGCGTGCCCAAACTCCGACCGCCGCAAAAGTGCTCGCCGCCGTCAACCCCGGCCATCCCAGCTGCTGCCGCTACCACCACTAGATGCGCGAGAACGCCAGGAAGCCATAGGAGCAAACCCCGCCTCAAACCGTGGGCTGTAGCGAGATCCTGACGATCTCCGCCGCGCGAAATGGTCGTCGCCAGTGACACTCCGGCGACTGATGACATGGCTCATCATTAGCCACTAATGACCTAGCTAAACCACCCCTAGAGCCACCACCATGTGGGCCCCAGTGTCTAATTAGGTTAGTCTAATTTTCTATTAAGATTAGTACTAATCTGTGTGGACCCCGCGTGTCAGCTTTGACTTTGTCAAGTCAACGTGGACCGGTCCCACCTGTCATACACCCAAACCAGCCTGAGACACTAACGTATGGGTCCCACAGGTCAGGTTTGACCTGGCCGACCCAGTTGACCTGCTGACGTCACACCTGTGTCATACTGACGCAATAACTCTTTTCTGGATTTATTCTTATATAGGAAATTCCAGAAAATGTAGCAAACTTCAAAAAATCATAGAAATTAATCTATAGCTCAGAATGAAATAAATTATATATGAAAAATGATCAGAAAAATCCAATATATCCATCTTTACCAGTTTCATGCATGTTTAAACAAGTTAACTTGCTGTTTAGTGCAAAACATGATAAAGCACTATTTAAGATCACAAATGTGTTTAAACTTTGAATCTTTGGTTCAAAATAGCTCAAACCCATCTGGTTGTAGTTGCATTAGCCCAACACACTCATTTTACCATGTCATGATCATGCATCATATTGTGCATTGCATTGATTGTGTTCTTCTCTGTTGCCGGTATATGTCCCCTCTCGATAGACGTGGTTCCGACGATGAGATCGATGACACTGATGAAGAGCTATATTATCTTCGGAAGTGCCAGGCAAGCAAAACCCCCTTGTTCATTCCGATACAATCCCACTCTCTCGCTCCTACTCTCTTTTACTGCATTAGGACAACAACGATTCATCTGCTACTTGCTGCGGTAGCTGAACCCCTTTATCCTTTGCATGACCTGTCATTCCACAGTAAATAGATGAAACCCACTAGAATGAGTAGGAGTTGTTTGATCCCTGTTGTGCCTACTCATACATGCTTGTTTGTCATGCCTGCTACTGCTTAGAGTTGAGTCGGGTCTGATTCATCGAGGATGAATCAGAGGTGTGTGAAAATGTCCTACTGTGTGTGTGAGCAAAGAGTGTGAACACGATTTGGTAAAGGTAGCGGTGAGAGGCCATGTAGGAGTACATGGTGGGTTGTCTCATTGCAGCCGTCCTCAGGAACTGAGTTCTGTGTTTGTGATCCATGATTCAGCTACTACCACGCATTGGGCCCGAAATAAATGGACCCTCTCGGCTTCTTAATCACCCTTGTCCTCTGTCCAGGAGTTGCAAGTAGTTTTTGGTGTTTGTAGTATGCTGGAGGCCGTGGGCAGCGCTGACCGGAGGGGTGGGCTGTGATGCGGTAGGCACGTGGCATGGTGTACTGGGCGCCCGTTTGGTGTCTCGGGAACCCTGCACACATCGTTTGGGGCTGTGAGCGAAACTCCGTCCGGATCTCCTCGCGGATGGAACCTGAATAGGCGATAAACCTGGACTAGAGACTTGAGTGTTTAGGTAGGTCGTGGCCGACACCCTCGTTGGGCTCCCGCTTGAAGGTTGCCGAGTACATGTCGTGTAAACGGCGGTAAGTGGTGAGAGCGTGTGTGAAGAAGTACACCCCTGCAGGGTTAACATCATCTATTCGAATAGCCGTGTCCGCGGTGAAGGACTTCTGGGTTGCCTATACAGTTCATAGACAAGTGAAAGTGGATACTCTAAAATGCACAAGATAAGCGTGAGTGCTATGGATGGCGTTCTCGTAGGGAGACGGGAGCAGATCCACGGTGGTGTATTGATATGGTGAATATGTGGACTCGTGTGCGCCACCTCAAAAGAGTTACTTGCAGTCGTAGTTTAGGATAGCCACCGAGTCAAAGCTGTCTTGCTGCAGTTAAACCCCACCATCCCCTTGTTGATAATGATGCATATGTACTTAGTTCTGATGTAAGTCTTGCTGGGTACATTTGTACTCACGTTTGCCTATTTTATGTTTTTGCAGAGAGACTTCAGTCTCGCTAGTAGTTTCGCATGGACTTCGACGTTTAGCTTGTTACCTCAGCTACGATCTTGTGCCCTCGGCAGGATCTAGTAGATAGTCAGGCTTCTCAGCCTTTTTCATTTGTAGATGTCTGTACTCAGACATGTTAGCTTCCGCTTGTGCTTTGACTTGTATGCTCTGAATGTTGGGTCGTGAGACCCATATTTGTAATATCTCGCTCCTTGGAGCCTAATGAATAAATACTTGAGTCGTAGAGTCATGTTGTGATGCCATGTTGTATTTGCACATATCGAGCATATTGTGTGTATGTTATTGAAATGCTTGGTATGTGTGGGATCTGACTATCTAGTTGTTTATCCTTAGTAGCCTCTCTTACCGGGAAATGTCTCCTAGTGTTTCCACCGAGCCATGGTAGCTTGCTACTGCTCCGGAACACTTAGGCTGGCCGGCATGTGTCCTTCTTCGTTCCTGTGTCTGTCCCTTCGGGGAAATGTCACGCGATGAATGCCGGAGTCCTATTAGCCCGCTACAGCCCGGTTCACCGGAGTCCTGCTAGCCCAGTGCTACAGCCTGGATTCACTCGCTGATGACCGACACGTTCGATGCTGGGTCATGGATGCCTGTCCCTGTAAGTTTGTGCCACTTTGGGTTTATGACTAGCCATGTCAGCCCGGGCTCCTTATCATATGGATGCTAGCGACACTATCATATACGTGTGTCAAAAGGCGCAAACGGTCCCGGGCAAAGGTAAGGCGACACCCGTGGGAATACCGTGCGTGAGGTCGCAAAGTGATATGAGGTGTTACATGCTAGATCGATGTGGCATTGAGTCGGGGTCCTGACAGTTTTGGTATCAGAGCCTGACTGCCTATAGGATTACCAAGCCAAACTGGTCGAAGTTGTGTCTAGAAATGCTTTAGTTATGTAAGGGAATTGATTGTGGGAGGGAACGTAAGGCTCTTTTTACTCCTTATACCTCATGGCCTTCTGATCTGAGTCAACCTCTTCTCTTCTACGGGGATTAAGAACTAGGCCTTCTTATCTATCTACTAGGATGATGAGTTACTATGTTAGAGACTTATAGGATTGATAGTTTCAAGCCTCAATTCAGTTTCTACTATTGTTAGTATGTTCTCAGTTGAACCAGAACCTTGATATGATGTTGTTAAGTGACTATGCAAATCCTTGTGAATGTCTCAAATCCTTTCTAAGCATCTACAGCCGTTATGCTGTCCGAGTCATCCCAGGTTTCTAAATAGTCCGATGCATTTGCAAATCCTTTCTTTCCGTTCCTGATGTCCTTTATGGCAGAATAAGCACACTAACCGGTGCGTTGAGGTAATTTATTGCCTTGACATATATGTTGGAATTATTATTATGACCCTAGGTGTCCTAGGGGATCATCTAGTAATCTAGCCATGATTTGTGCCCCCGTGTGATGATTCTGGCCATCATTCTCGTAAGCATCTCGTGATGCTACTTAGGAGTAGGTATTCTATTCCTGGGTTTTGAACCCGAGATTCACCCTACTTACTTCATGTTGATAGTGTTTGCTCGTTCCTTTAGGTTATTAGTAACCTTTGCATTAGTCCTCGAGGTCCATGGTATTTCCTTCTTCCAAATACTATGAACCACTTATGGCAGACCAAAAGATCACAATCAGAGTACTCTTGAGGAGTTCTCCATTCATAATCGTGACTCTGCCAGTCCTACCTCTCTGCATGGGTTATCCGGAAGAAACATGTTGAACTTGGTTTGACGTACTAAGCTAAGCATCCACAACTCACAAAGTTATATGCTCCTTGAGTTGTCCCTCTTAGTTTTCTTCTGACCCTCGTCTATCAACCGATGGACAGGAGTAGTTGTGCAACCATGTTCATCGATGCCTATTATTCTTGTGGTACATCAAGCCATTCTATTTGAAATGACTAGGAGAAACAAACTCCAGTACCTCATCTATATCCAGGATTGGGTCAAAGCAGTTGTACTCCACAGATCAAAATACAATCAAACTTTTGATCCGTTCTACTCTAAAGTGTTACCCTCTTTACGTCAGGATCGTCATGAGAATTGTACTATCTCTTATGAATCCTTGATGCAGTGATACTTCTTGCCATCATTGTTCATTTCTCAGTTCCCGTGTTGTTGCAACCGGAATGCCGACAGGTGAACTATGATGTGTGAAATCAATACTCCTGGCAACTTTGTTGCTTGGTAGTTAAAGGACAATAACCTCATTCTTAGCGTGTTGGTTATTGAATCATCACCCTAAGGATGATCGTGCTACCTAGTCCTTAGTTCCAGTGCACTCTCCGATCAATGAGTAGGATAGTGCCAATCCTTGCTTATTTGATCATATCGTCTTGCCTGAAAAGCAAGATTGTTCTCGAGCTTAGTAACATATCAGTGGTTCGTGATTTTTTGAATATCTTCTCGAAAGTATCGCCAGGTCGTCACCCGACTGTTATGTTGAGCTCGTGATCAAGTTGGTTTCATATAAACCACCCCTTCTCCGAGAATCTGTGTTGCATACCCCTAAGCTGTTTGGTCAAGCTAAACAACAACTTGGAGAGTTGGAAGATGGAAGCTTGTCCGTTTTAGTTCATCTTAAGGGATATCCTGTATGTGTGTTGAAGAAAGATGATATCTCCATCGATTGATCCTCGTGATCAGTTGTTGGATCTATTGCGTTATCAAAACTTTGACTTGAGTATGGGCTATTGTCAAGTCATATCAGAACCAATGATGTGCGTAATGTTGTCTTACTTGTGGTTGATCCCTCGGGCATACACCATTATATCCTTTGGTCTGACCAATGCTATCACCGTGTTGACCTAATTATGGAATTCCATTTATATGGAAAACATGATGAATTGTTGTTGAGCCCATCGACAACATCCTTATCTTCTCCATAATCTTGTTGAGCATTAAGCTAGTATTGGAAACTTTTGAAAGCATTTCTTCATGCTAGCTCATGAAGCATATGTTCGGATGAAAGAAGTGACTCTCTCTAACTCATGTACATTTGATGCGAGTTGCCGCCGTGGGTTCAAGAAAGTTAGTTTTGCTTCCTCTAGAATCATCCCAAGTTAGTCACGCATGTGTGAAGTACTCTATGGTTTGATAGGTTGGCCGCCTCCATTCTATATGTGTTTCCTAGCACACCAAGCCACTGATTGACTTGTTCAAGGAGAAGAAGCTCCTTCTTAAGAGTATACCTTATGCAAGGACTTTGATATCCTCGATGATGGTTCCTCACCTGAACTCGTTAGTGTTTATTTTAAGACTACTACGTGGTCATGCTTGTCTGAGACAGCGTGTTCACATAGGTGTAGCAGAACCAGCTCATGTTTTGGAGCTTACTATCGTAGTTCATTCCCCGAGAATCTCGTAACATCATCTCGTCGATTTGTGTTGCAAACTTTCATTTTACTTTCTAGACTCGATGAGTCTAGATTATTCTGACACCAACCAGATCTGAATCTGAGGCAGATATGATGGTTGGAACGTTTCCCAAGAATTATATTATTGGTCTCTCTGTACCCCGGTAAAGTGGATGTCGTGGCCAACACACCCAGCCGGAAGACCTATTATTGTAGTATCTTGATTGAAGAAGTTGGCCACCTCCCCACAAGGACTTCGTAGGATTTACTCCCTAGCTATGCCTTATGATTTTTGTGTTTCCGAAGTCCGACCTTTACTTGATGTTCTAGATGCCAGACCATCTCAATGAATGGGATATGCTAGTACATCAAGGAGAACATTAGAAGCGGAGTGCTAAATGTCTCTCGGTCGATCATCCAGATTTTGCTTCCTTGGCCTCGCTAAGGTAAAATCTGAGAAGGTTATCTTTCTTTGCATCGGCATCGTCCATCACTACTCATCTTGCTGGTATGTTGTGTTGCCAGGATCCTTGACATGGATATTCATAAAACCTTGATGAATATGGAGATTTTCAAGTTCTTGAGAGCACGCGCAAGCTCTGGGTGGTATCATCGGCACTAACTGGGATTGCTCCCAGTTTTCTCGGTTATGCTATAACCATTCCAATAGTGGAATCACTCTCTACTATTGAGTTTTCCCCCAGTTACTAGAATCATTCCCAGCATTTGTGTTTTGTTCCCAGCTTGAACCGTCATTGTGCCATCCTATCTTGGGTCCCATCCATTTCCGATAATAAGCAAAATCATCCCTTGTGTTGTCTTCAACAAGGTAATCCACATCATCCATTCTGGCACGAGAATGTCATTCTTTCGGACTCCTTCAAATGATCGATTGTGAATTGCCTTAGGCTGGTATAAAGAGTTTAAAGATCTCTAAATCAAAGGTAATTCTTTTTGCCACTTAAGTGGATATTTCTATGAGTCACCTTCCCTAAGGTGCATCGCTATGGTATCATGGCAACTCAACTCCTCGCTACGATGACAACCATTCACCACCCTCTTAAGGGTAGAATTGTTGTCTACCTAGTGAACCCTCGTCATCTATCTCACTCCATTCCTTCAGATGTATGCTTCATGTCTCAGCTTGAGAGATGTTTCCATGTCTCAATCCATGAGTTGATCCTAAGTTGTTCCATCTTCGAGGAGATCGATCCTTCTAGAGTTTTCCCTTTCTTCTTGTCATCATGTTGAATGAAGATCTCGAAAGCAAAGATGTCAAGATCGATTTGAAGCAATGAGTCAACATCTTCAAGAAGGGCAAATGGATCATGAAGATTGTGATAGTTTTGTGACCCCCCCTTTCCTCTTACCTCACGTTTTGAATCTCGGGGCGAGATTCTTGTTTAGTGGGGGTGAGTTGTCACATCCCCAGTTCAGGCCTTGCTTGTCTCTGCATAAGCATCTATGCATCATGTTTAAATTTAAGGAAACGTGAAATGGGGATTGTTTAAACCCTAGCACCAATGAATGCAAATAGGCTCAAATAAAATCATTTTCAATGAACCCAAAATACCTTTGAAAATGTTCATGATTTCTGATAAGGGTGAAAACCTCTGCCAAAAATGATGAACCTATTTCTAGGTTATTTCTGGATTCTTGAATTAAATCATAAAGTATTTGCATTTGGGCATTTAAATGCTAATAAATAGTTTAGATGCTCAAATAATCATAAGCTAAAATGTTTGCTGTTGGTTATATTTCAAACAGTGGCATTGATCAGTTTCATGATTTTTGGGTTTGGTCTACTATTTTTAATAAAGTCACAAAGTTGCAGAAAAATAGAAAACAGAAATAAAAGGGAGAGAGAGCAAACTCACCTGGCTTACCTGTGCGGCCCAACACTGCAGCTGGCCGGCCCAGGAGCTGGCCCAGCCCACCACCGCTGCCAGTCACCACCAACCTCTCGCCAGAAGTACGAGAGGCGCGTGGCCGCCGCACGCTGGCACGCGCCCATGCCACCTCCTGCTTCCGCCGACGCTGGGGGCTGGCTGGAGACGCCACGCAACCCCCCGACCCCCTCTGGCCTGTCCACTCCTCCTCTCCCCTCCTCTGTCTCTCTCGCACGTAGCCACCGAACACCATCGCCGCCGCGCTCGCTGCCACCGCGGCCACCGACCACCCCTCGCCCTGCCGATGGGCCTAGAAGCTCCGCTGCGTCGTCCTCGACCTCCTCGCTGAGCTACACAACGCCGGACGCCCTGAAGCCTCGCCAATGCCGCCGTTTCCGACCTCGGTTGCCAGAGATCCCCGTTGTCGTTTCGCAGGACCCAGTGCCTCCCCTGCCTCACCAGAAGCACCAGAAGAACCGCGGTGAGCCTCCGTACCGTTTCCCCCATGACCCGTAGCCTACTTCGCTCTCTAACCGCATCAGCCACCGGAGCCGAACGCTCCCCGCCAGCGGACATGGCGCCGCCATAGCTAGAGCGCACCCACGACACATTCGAGCCTACCCCCGTGCTCAGCGAGTCCGCAGGACTCCGTAGCAACCCACAGCTCGTCCTCCCGTGCACCAAAACGTCGTGTCCGAGCGTGCCCGAACTCCGGCCGCCGCAAAAGTGCTCGCCGCCGTCAACCCCGGCCATCCCAGCTGCTGCCGCTACCACCACTAGATGCGCGAGAACACCAGGAAGCCGTAGGAGCAAACCCCGCCTCAAACCGTGGGCTGTAGCGAGATCCCGACGATCTCCGCCGCGCGAAATGGTCGTCGTCGGCGAAACTCCGGCGACTGATGACATGGCTCATCATTAGCCACTAATGACCCAGCTAAACCACCCCTAGAGCCACCGCCATGTGGGCCCCAGTGTCTAATTAGGTTAGTCTAATTTTCTGTTAAGATTAGTACTAATCTGTGTGGACCCCGCGTGTCAGCTTTGACTTTGTCAAGTCAACGTTGACCGGTCCCACCTGTCATACACCCAAACCAGCCTGAGACAGTGACGTATGGGTCCCACAGGTCAGGTTTGACCTGGCCGTCCTAGTTGACCTGTTGACGTCACACCTATGTCATACTGACGCCATAACTCTTTTCTGGATTTATTCTTATATAGGAAATTCCAGAAAATGTAGCAAGCTTCAAAAAATCATAGAAATTAATCTATAGCTCAGAATGGAATAAATTATATATGAAAAATGATCAGAAAAATCCAATCTATCCATCTGTACCAGTTTCATGCATGTTTAAACAAGTTAACTTTCTGTTTAGTGCAAAACATGATAAAGCACTATTTAAGATCACAAATGTGTTTAAACTTTGAATCCTTGGTTCAAAATAGCTCAAACCCATCTGGTTGTAGTTGCATTAGCCCAACACACTCATTTTACCATGTCATGATCATGCATCATATTGTGCATTGCATTGATTGTGTTTCTTCTCTATTGCCGGTATTTGTCCCCTCTCGATAGACGTGGTTTCGACGATGAGATCGATGACACTGATGAAGAGCTATATTATCTTCGGAAGTGCCAGGCAAGCAAAACCCCCTTGTTCATTCTGATACAATCCCACTCTCTCGCTCTTACTCTCTTTTACTGCATTAGGACAACAACGATTCATCTGCTACTTGCTGCGGTAGCTGAACCCCTTTATCCTTTGCATGACTTGTCATTCCACAGTAAATAGATGAAACCCACTAGCATGAGTAGGAGTTGTTTGAGCCCTGTTGTGCCTACTCATACATGCTTGTTTGTCATGCCTGCTACTGCTTAGAGTTGAGTCGGGTCTGATTCATCGAGGATGAATCAGAGGTGTGTGAACATGTCCTACTGTGTGTGTGAGCAAAGAGTGTGAACACGATTTGGTAAAGGTAGCGGTGAGAGGCCATGTAGCAGTACATGGTGGGTTGTCTCATTGCAGCCGTCCTCAGGAACTGAGTTCTGTGTTTGTGATCCATGATTCAGCTACTACCACGCATTGGGCCCGAAATCAATGGACCCTCTCGGCTTCTTAATCACCCTTGTCCTCTGTCCAGGAGTTGCAAGTAGTTTCTGGTGTTTGTAGTATGCTGGAGGCCGTGGGCAGCGCTGACCGGAGGGGTGGGCTGTGATGCGGTAGGCACGTGGCACGGTGTACCGGGCGCCCATTTGGTGTCTCGGGAACCCTGCACACATCATTTGGGGCTGTGAGCGAAACTCCGGCCGGATCTCCTCGCGGATGGAACCCGAATAGGCGAGAAACCTGGACTAGAGACTTGAGTGTTTAGGTAGGTCGTGGCCGACACCCTCGTTGGGCTTCCGCTTGATGGTTGCCGAGTACATGTCGTGTAAACGGCGGTAAGTGGTGAGAGCATGTGTGAAGAAGTACACCCCTGCAGGGTTAACATCATCTATTCGAATAGCCATGTCCGTGGTGAAGGACTTCTGGGTTGCCTATATAGTTCATAGACAAGTGAAAGTGGATACTCTAAAATGCGCAAGATAAGCGTGAGTGCTATGGATGTCGTTCTCGTAGGGAGACGGGAGCGGATCCACAGTGGTGTATTGATATGGTGAATATGTGGACTCGTGTGCGCCACCTCAAAAGAGTTACTTGCAGTCGTAGTTTAGGATAGCCACCGAGTCAAAGCTGGCTTGCTGCAGTTAAACCCCACCATCCCCTTGTTGATAATGATGCATATGTACTTAGTTCTGATGTAAGTCTTGCTGGCTACATTTGTACTCATGTTTGCCTATTTTATGTTTTTGCAGAGAGACTTCAGTCTCGCTAGTAGTTTCGCGTGGACTTCGACGTTTAGCTTGTTACCTCAGCTACGATCTTGTGCCCTCGGCAGGATCTAGTAGATAGTCAGGCTTCTCAGCCTTTTTCATTTGTAGATGTCTGTACTCAGACATGTTAGCTTCCGCTTGTGCTTTGACTTGTATGCTCTGAATGTTGGGTCGTGAGACCCATGTTTGTAATATCTCGCTCCTCGGAGCCTAATGAATAAATACTTGAGTCGTAGAGTCATGTTGTGATGCCATGTTGTATTTGCACATATCGAGCATATTGTGTGTATGTTATTGAAATGCTTGGTATGTGTGGGATCTGACTATCTAGTTGTTTATCCTTAGTAGCCTCTCTTACCGGGAAATGTCTCCTAGTGTTTCCACTGAGCCATGGTAGCTTGCTACTGCTCCAGAACACTTAGGCTGGCCGGCATGTGTCCTTCTTCGTTCCTGTGTCTGTCCCTTCGGGGAAATGTCACGCGATGAATGCCGGAGTCCTGTTAGCCCGCTACAGCCCGGTTCACCGGAGTCCTGCTAGCCCAGTGCTACAGCCTGGATTCACTCGCTGATGACCGACACGTTCGATGTTGGGTCATGGATGCCTGTCCCTGTAAGTTTGTGCCACTTTGGGTTTACGACTAGCCATGTCAGCCCGGGCTCCTTATCATATGGATGCTAGCGACACTATCATATACGTGTGTCAAAAGGCGCAAACGGTCCCGGGCAAAGGTAAGGCGACACCCGTGGGAATACCGTGCGTGAGGCCGCAAAGTGATATGAGGTGTTACATGCTAGATCGATGTGGCATTGAGTCGGGGTCCTGACAGTTTTGGTATCAGAGCCTGACTGCCTGTAGGATTACCAAGCCAAACTGGTCGAAGTTGTGTCTAGAAATGCTTTAGTTATGTAAGGGAATTGATTGTGGGAGGGAACGCAAGGCTCTTTTTACTCCTTATATCTCATGGCCTTCTGATCTGAGTCAACCTCTTCTCTTCTACGGGGATTAAGAACTAGGCCTTCTTATCTATCTACTAGGATGACGAGTTACTATGTTAGAGACTTATAGGATTGATAGTTTCAAGCCTCAATTCAGTTTCTACTATTGTTAGTATGTTCTCAGTTGAACCAGAACCTTGATATGATGTTGTTAAGTGACTATGCAAATCCTTGTGAATGTCTCAAATCCTTTCTAAGCATCTACAGCCGTTATGCTGTCCGAGTCATCCCAGGTTTCTAAATAGTCCGATGCATTTGCAAATCCTTTCTTTCCGTTCCTGATGTCCTTTATGGCAGAATAAGCACACTAACCGGTGCGTTGAGGTAATTTATTGCCTTGACATATATGTTGGAATTATTATTATGACCCTAGGTGTCCTAGGGGATCATCTAGTAATCTAGCCATGATTTGTGCCCCCGTGTGATGATTCTGGCCATCATTCTCGAAAGCATCTCGTGATGCTACTTAGGAGTAGGTATTCTATTCCTGGGTTTTGTACCCGAGATTCACCCTACTTACTTCATGTTGATAGTGTTTGCTCGTTCCTTTAGGTTATTAGTAACCTTTGCATTAGTCCTCGAGGTCCGTGGTATTTCCTTCTTCCAAATACTATGAACCACTTATGGCAGACCAAAAGATCACAATCAGAGTACTCTTGAGGAGTTCTCCATTCATAATCATGACTCTGCCAGTCCTACCTCTCTGCATGGGTTATCCGGAAGAAACATGTTGAACTTGGTTCGACGTACTAAGCTATGCATCCACAACTCACAAAGTTATATGCTCCTTGAGTTGTCCCTCTTAGTTGTCTTTCTACCCTCGTCTATCAACCGATAGACAGGAGTAGTTGTGCAACCATGTTTATCGATGCCTATTATTCTTGTGGTCCAGCAAGCCATTCTATTCGAAATGACTAGGAGAAACAAACTCCAGTACCTCATCCATATCCAGGATTGGGTCAAAGCAGTTGTACTCCGCAGATCAAAATACAATCAAACTTTTGATCCGTTCTACTCTAAAGTGTTACCCTCTTTACGTCAGGATCATCATGAGAATTGTACTATCTCTTATGAATCCTTGATGCAGTGATACTTCTTGCCATCATTGTTCATTTCTCGGTTCCCGTGTTGTTGCAACCGGAATGCCGACAGGTGAACTATGATGTGTGAAATCAATACTCCTGGCAACTTTGTTGCTTGGTAGTTAAAGGACAATAACCTCATTCTTAGCGTGTTGGTTATTGAATCATCACCCTAAGGATGATCGTGCTACCTAGTCCTTAGTTCCAGTGCACTCTTCGATCAATGAGTAGGATAGTGCCAATCCTTGCTTATTTGATCATATCGTCTTGCATGAAAAGCAAGATTGTTCTCGTGCTTAGTAACATATCAGTGGTTCGTGATTTTTCGAATATCTTCTCCAAAGTATCGCCAGGTCGTCACCCGACTGTTATGTTGAGCTCGTGATCAAGTTGGTTTCATATAAACCACCCCTTCTCCGAGAATCTGTGTTGCATACCCCTGAGCTGTTTGGTCAAGCTAAACAACAACTTGGAGAGTTGGAAGATGGAAGCTTGTCCGTTTTAGTTCATCTTAAGGGATATCCTGTATGTGTGTTGAAGAAAGATGATATCTCCATCAATTGATCCTCGTGATCAGTTGTTGGATCTATTGCGTTATCAAAACTTTGACTTGAGTATGGGCTATTGTCAAGTCATATCAGAACCAATGATGTGCGTAATGTTGTCTTACTCGTGGTTGATCCCTCGGGCATACACCATTATATCCTTTGGTCTGACCAATTCTATCACCGTGTTCACCTAATTATGGAATTCCATTTATATGGAAAACATGATGAACTGTTGTTGAGCCCATCGACAACATCCTTATCTTCTCCATAATCTTGTTGAGCATTAAGCTAGTATTGGAAACTTTTGAAAGCATTTCTTCATGCTAGCTCATGAAGCATATGTTCGGATGAAAGAAGTGACTCTCTCTAACTCATGTGCATTTGATGCAAGTTGCCGCCGTGGGTTCGAGAAAGTTAGTTTTGCTTCCTCTAGAATCGTCCCAAGTTAGTCACGCATGTGTGAAGTACTCTATGGTTTGATAGGTTGGCCGCCTCCATTCTATATGTGTTTCCTAGCACACCAAGCCACTGATTGACTTGTTCAAGGAGAAGAAGCTCCTTCTTAAGAGTATACCTTATGCAAGGACTTTGATATCCTCGATGATGGTTCCTCACCTGAACTCGTTAGTGTTTATTTTAAGACTACTACGTGGTCATGCTTGTCTGAGACAGCGTGTTCACATAGGTGTAGCAGAACCAGCTCATGTTTTGGAGCTTACTATCGTAGTTCATTCCCCGAGAATCTCGTAACATCATC
The DNA here is from genome assembly GCA_963921465.1 of Triticum timopheevii. Lineage (NCBI taxonomy): Eukaryota > Viridiplantae > Streptophyta > Magnoliopsida > Poales > Poaceae > Triticum > Triticum timopheevii. Next base: position 250,090,774 of record OY997262.1, on the reverse strand, counting down.
TCGTCGATATGTGTTGCAAACTTTCATTTTACTTTCTAGACTCGATGAGTCTAGATTATTCTAACACCAACCAGATCTGAATCTGAGGCAGATATGATGGTTGGAACGTTTCCCAAGAATTATATTATTGGTCTCTCTGTACCCCGGTAAAGTGGATGTCGTGGCCAATACACCCAGCCGGAAGACCTATTATTGTAGTATCTTGATTGAAGAAGTTGGCCACCTCCCCACAAGGACTTCATAGGATTTACTCCCTAGCTATGCCTTATGGTTTTTGTGTTTCCGAAGTCCGACCTTTACTTGATGTTCTAGAAGCCAGACCATCTCAATGAATGGGATACGCTAGTACATCAAGGAGAACATTAGAAGCGGAGTGCTAAATGTCTCTCGGTTGATCATCCAGATTTTGCTTTCTTGGCCTCGCTAAGGTAAAATTTGAGAAGGTTATCTTTCTTTGCATCGGCATCGTCCATCACTACTCATCTTGGTGGTATGTTGTGTTGCCAGGATCCTTGACACGGATATTGGTAAAACCTTGATGAATATGGAGATGTTCAAGTTCTTGAGAGCACGCGCAAGCTCTAGGTGGTATCATCGGCACTAACTGGGATTGCTCCCAGTTTTCTCGGTTATGCTATAACCATTCCAATAGTGGAATCACTCTCTACTATTGAGTTTCTCCCGAGTTACTAGAATCATTCCCAGCATTTGTGTTTTGTTCCCAGCTTGCACCGTCATTGTGCCATCCTATCTTGGGTCCCATCCATTTCCGATAATAAGCAAAATCATCCGTTGTGTTGTCTTCAACAAGGTAATCCACATCATCCATTCTGGCCCGAGAATGTCATTCTTTCGGACTCCTTCAAATGATCGATTGTGAATTGCCTTAGGCTGGTATAAAGAGTTTCAATGATCTCTAAATCAAAGGTAATTCTTTTTGCCACTTAAGGGGATATTTCTACGAGTCACCTTCCCTAAGGTGCATCGCTATGGTATCATGGCAACTCAACTCCTCGCTACGATGACAACCATTCACCACCCTCTTAAGGGTAGAATTGTTGTCTACCTAGTGAACCCTCGTCATCTATCTCACTCCATTCCTTCAGATGTATGCTTCATGTCTCAGCTTGAGAGATGTTTCCATGTCTCAATCCATGAGTTGATCCTAAGTTATTCGATCTTCGAGGAGATCGATCCTTCTAGAGTTTTCCCTTTCTTCTTGTCATCATGTTGAATGAAGATCTCGAAAGCAAAGACGTCAAGATCGATTTGAAGCAATGAGTCAACATCTTCAAGAAGGGCAAATGGATCATGAAGATTGTGATAGTTTTGTGACCCCCCCCCTTTCCTCTTACCTCACGTTTTGAATATCGGGGCTAGATTCTTGTTTAGTGGGGGTGAGTTGTCACATCCCTAGTTCAGGCCTTGCTTGTCTCTGCATAAGCATCTATGCATCATGTTTAAATTTAAGGAAACTTGAAATGGGGATTGTTTAAACCCTAGCACCAATGAATGCAAATAGGCTCAAATAAAATCATTATCAATGAACCCAAAATGCCTTTGAAAATGTTCATGATTTTTGATAAGGGTGAAAACCTCTGCCAAAAATGACGAACCTATTTCTAGGTTATTTCTGGATTCTTGAATTAAATCATGAAGTATTTGCATTTGGGCATTTAAATGCTAATAAATAGTTTAAATGCTCAAATAATCATAAGCTAAAATGTTTGCTGTTGGTTATATTTCAAACAGTGGCATTGATCAGTTTCATGATTTTTGGGTTTGGTCTAGTATTTTTAATAAAGTCACAAAGTTGCAGAAAAATAGAAAACAGAAATAAAAGGGAGAGAGAGCAAACTCACCTGGCTTACCTGTGCGGCCAAGCACTGCAGCTGGCCGGCCCAGGAGCTGGCCCAGCCCACCACCGCTGCCAGTCACCACCAACCTCTCGCCAGAAGTACGAGAGGCGCGTGGCCGCCGCACGCTGGCACGCGCCCATGCCACCTCCTGCTTCCGCCGACGCTGGGGGCTGGCTGGAGACGCCACGCAACCCCCCGACCCCCTCTGGCCTGTCCACTCCTCCTCTCCCCTCCTCTGTCTCTCTCGCACGTAGCCACCGAACACCATCGCAGCCGCGCTCGCTGCCACCGCGGCCACCGACCACCCCTCGCCCTGCCGATGGGCCCAGAAGCTCCGCCGCGTCGTCCTCGACCTCCTCGCTGAGCTACACAACGCCGGACGCCCTGAAGCCTCGCCAATGCCGCCGTTTCCGACCTCGGTTGCCAGAGATCCCCGTCGTCGTTTCGCCGGACCCCGTGCCTCCCCTGCCTCGCCAGAAGCACCAGAAGAACCGCGGTGAGCCTCCGTACCGTTTCCCCCATGACCCGTAGCCTACTTCGCTCTCTAACCGCATCAGCCACCGGAGCCGAACGCTCCCCGCCGGCGGACATGGCGCCGCCATAGCTAGAGCGCACCCACGACACATTCGAGCCTACCCCCGTGCTCAGCGAGTCCGCAGGACTCCGTAGCAACCCACAGCTCGTCCTCCCGTGCACCAAAACGTCGTGTCCGAGCGTGCCCGAACTCCGGCCGCCGCAAAAGTGCTCGCCGCCGTCAACCCCGGCCATCCCAGCTGCTGCCGCTACCACCACTAGATGCGCGAGAACGCCAGGAAGCCGTAGGAGCAAACCCCGCCTCAAACCGTGGGCTGTAGCGAGATCCCGACGATCTCCGCCGCGCGAAATGGTCGTCGTCGGCGAAACTCCGGCGACTGATGACATGGCTCATCATTAGCCACTAATGACCCAGCTAAACCACCCCTAGAGCCACCACCATGTGGGCCCCAGTGTCTAATTAGGTTAGTCTAATTTTCTGTTAAGATTAGTACTAATCTGTGTGGACCCCGCGTGTCAGCTTTGACTTTGTCAAGTCAACGTTGACCGGTCCCACCTGTCATACACCCAAACCAGCCTGAGATGCTGACGTATGGGTCCCACAGGTCAGGTTTGACTTGGCCGACCCAGTTGACCTGCTGACGTCACACCTGTGTCATACTGACGCAATAACTCTTTTCTGGATTTATTCTTATATAGGAAATTCCAGAAAATTTAGCAAACTTCAAAAAATCATAGAAATTAATCTATAGCTCAGAATGAAATAAATTATATATGAAAAATGATCAAAAAAATCCAATCTATCCATCTGTACCAGTTTCATGCATGTTTAAACAAGTTAACTTGCTGTTTAGTGCAAAACATGATAAAGCACTATTTAAGATCACAAATGTGTTTAAACTTTGAATATTTGGTTCAAAATAGCTCAAACCCATCTGGTTGTAGTTGCATTAGCCCAACACACTCATTATATTGTGCATTGCATTGATTGTGTTTCTTCTCTGTTGCCGGTATTTGTCCCCTCTCGATAGACGTGGTTTCGACGATGAGATCGATGACACTGATGAAGAGCTATATTATCTTCGGAAGTGCCAGGCAAGCAAAACCCCCTTGTTCATTCCGATACAATCCCACTCTCTCGCTCCTACTCTCTTTTACTGCATTAGGACAACAACGATTCATCTGCTACTTGCTGCGGTAGCTGAACCCCTTTATCCTTTGCATGACCTGTCATTCCACAGTAAATAGATGAAACCCACTAGCATGAGTAGGAGTTGTTTGAGCCCTGTTGTGCCTACTCATACATGCTTGTTTGTCATGCCTGCTACTGCTTAGAGTTGAGTCGGGTCTGATTCATCGAGGATGAATCAGAGGTGTGTGAACATGTCCTACTGTGTGTGTGAGCAAAGAGTGTGAACACGATTTGGTAAAGGTAGCGGTGAGAGGCCATGTAGGAGTACATGGTGGGTTGTCTCATTGCAGCCGTCCTCAGGAACTGAGTTCTGTGTTTGTGATCCATGATTCAGCTACTACCACGCATTGGGCCCGAAACCAATGGACCCTCTCGGCTTCTTAATCACCCTTGTCCTCTGTCCAGGAGTTGCAAGTAGTTTCTGGTGTTTGTAGTATGCTGGAGGCCATGGGCAGCGCTGACCGGAGGGGTGGGCTGTGATGCGGTAGGCACGTGGCACGGTGTACCGGGCGCCCATTTGGTGTCTCGGGAACCCTGCACACATCGTTTGGGGCTGTGAGCGAAACTCCAGCCGGATCTCCTCGCGGATGGAACCCGAATAGGCGAGAAACCTGGACTAGAGACTTGAGTGTTTAGGTAGGTCGTGGCCGACACCCTCGTTGGGCTTCCGCTTGAAGGTTGCCGAGTACATGTCGTGTAAATGGCGGTAAGTGGTGAGAGCGTGTGTGAAGAAGTACACCCCTGCAGGGTTAACATCATCTATTCGAATAGCCATGTCCGCGGTGAAGGACTTCTAGGTTGCCTATATAGTTCATAGACAAGTGAAAGTGGATACTCTAAAATGCGCAAGATAAGCGTGAGTGCTATGGATGGCGTTCTCGTAGGGAGACGGGAGCGGATCCACAGTGGTGTATTGATATGGTGAATATGTGGACTCGTGTGCGCCACCTCAAAAGAGTTACTTGCAGTCGTAGTTTAGGATAGCCACCGAGTCAAAGCTGGCTTGCTGCAGTTAAACCCCACCATCCCCTTGTTGATAATGATGCATATGTACTTAGTTCTGATGTAAGTCTTGCTGGGTACATTTGTACTCATGTTTGCCTATTTTATGTTTTTGCAGAGAGACTTCAGTCTCGCTAGTAGTTTCGCGTGGACTTCGACGTTTAGCTTGTTACCTCAGCTACGATCTTGTGCCCTCGGAAGGATCTAGTAGATAGTCAGGCTTCTCAGCCTTTTTCATTTGTAGATGTCTGTACTCAGACATGTTAGCTTCCGCTTGTGCTTTGACTTGTATGCTCTGAATGTTGGGTCGTGAGACCCATGTTTGTAATATCTCACTCCTCGGAGCCTAATGAATAAATACTTGAGTCGTAGAGTCATGTTGTGATGCCATGTTGTATTTGCACATATCGAGCATATTGTGTGTAGGTTATTGAAATGCTTGGTATGTGTGGGATCTGACTATCTAGTTGTTTATCCTTAGTAGCCTCTCTTACCGGGAAATGTCTCCTAGTGTTTCCACCGAGCCATGGTAGCTTGCTACTGCTCCGGAACACTTAGGCTGGCCGGCATGTGTCCTTCTTCGTTCCTGTGTCTGTCCCTTCGGGGAAATGTCACGCGATGAATGCCGGAGTCCTGTTAGCCCGCTACAGCCCGGTTCACCGGAGTCCTGCTAGCCCAGTGCTACAGCCTGGATTCACTCGCTGATGACCGACACGTTCGATGTTGGGTCATGGATGCCTGTCCCTGTAAGTTTGTGCCACTTTGGGTTTATGACTAGCCATGTCAGCCTGGGCTCCTTATCATACGTATGCTAGCGACACTATCATATACGTGTGTCAAAAGGCGCAAACGGTCCCGGGCAAAGGTAAGGCGACACCCGTGGGAATACCGTGCGTGAGGCCGCAAAGTGATATGAGGTGTTACATGCTAGATCGATGTGGCATTGAGTCGGGGTCCTGACAAGATTTCTGTCAATCACTATCTTATCTGGAAGATTAACTCCCACTTGATTCAAGCGATTGTAGTATCCAGACAATCTGAGCACATGCTCACTAGTTGAGCGATTCTCCTCCATCTTTTAGCTATAGAACTTGTTGGAGACTTCATATCTCTCAACTCGGGTATTTGCTTGAAATATTAACTTCAACTCCTGGAACATCTCATATGGTCCATGACGTTCAAAACGTCTTTGAAGTCCCGATTCTAAGCCGTTTAAGCATGGTGCACTAAACTATCAAGTAGTCATCCTTTTGAGCTAGCCAAATGTTCATAACGTCTACATCTGCTCCTGCAATAGGTTTATAACCTAGTGGTGCATTAAGGACATAATTCTTCTGTGCAGCAATGAGGATAAACCTCAGATCACGGATCCAATCCGCATCATTGCTACTAACATCTTTCAACACAATTTTCTCTAGGAACATATCAAAATAAACATATAAAAGCAACAACGCGAGCTATTGATCTACAACATAGATATGCTAATACTACCAGGACTAAGTCCATGATAAATTAAAGTTCAATTAATCATATTACTTAAGAACTCCCACTTAGATAGACATCCCTCTAATCCTCTAAGTGATCACGTGATCCAAATCAACTAAACCATAACCGATCATCACGTGAAATGGAGTAGCTTTCAATGGTGAACATCACTATGTTGATCATATCTACTATATGATTCACGCACGACCTTTCGGTCTCCGTGTTCCGAGGCCATATCTGCATATGCTAGCCTCGTCAAGTTTAACCCGAGTATTCTGCGTGTGCAAAACTGGCTTGCACCCGTTGTAGATGGACGTAGAGCTTATCACACCCGATCATCATGTGGTGTCTGGGCACGACGAACTTTGGCAACGGTGCATACTCAGGGAGAACACTTTTATCTTGAAATTTAGTGAGAGATCATGTTATAAAGCTACCATCAAACTAAGCAAAATAAGATGTATAAAAGATAAACATCACATGCAATCAAAATATGTGATATGATATGGCCATCATCATCTTGTGCCTTTGATCTCCATCTCCAAAGCATCGTCATGATTTCCATCGTCACCGACATGACACCATGATCTCCATCATCTTGATCTATATCAATGTGTCGTCACATGGTCGTCTCGCCAACAATTGCTCTTGCAACTATTGCTATCGCATAGCGATAAAGTAAAGCAATTATTTGGCGCTTGCATCTTATGCAATAGAGAGACAACCATAAGGCTTTTGCGAGTTGCCGATAACTTCAACAAAACATGATCATCTTATACAACAACTTATATCTCATCACGTCTTGACCATATCACATCACAACATGCCCTGCAAAAACAAGTTAGACGTCCTCTACTTTGTTGTTGCAAGTTTTACGTGGCTGCTACGGGCTGAGCAAGAACCGTTCTTACCTACACATCAAAACCACAATGATAGTTTGTCAAGTTGGTGCTGTTTTAACCTTCGCAAGGACCGGGCATAGCCACACTCGGTTCAACTAAAGTTGGAGAAACTGACACCCGCTAGTCACCTGTGTGCATAGCACGGCGGTAAAACCAGTCTCACGTAAGCGTACGCGTAATGTCGGTCCGGGCCGCTTCATCCAACAATACCGCCGAACCAAAGTATGACATGCTGGTAAGCAGTATGACTTATATCGCCCACAACTCACTTGTGTTCTACTCGTGCATATAACATCAAACCATAAAACCTAGGCTCGGATGCCACTGTTGGGAAACGTAGTAATTTCAAAAAAAATTCCTACGCACACGCAAGATCATGGTGATGCATAGCAACGAGAGGGGAGAGTGTTGTCTACGTACCCTCGTAGACCAAAGCGGAAGCGTTGACGCAACGTAGAGGAAGTAGTCGTACGTCTTCCCGGTCCAACCGATCCAAGCACCGTTACTAAGGCACCTCCGAGTTCTTGACACACGTACAGCTCGATGATGCACCCCGAGCTCCGATCCAGCAAAGCTTCGGGGAGGAGTTCCATCAGCACGACGGCGTGGTGACGATCTTGATGTTCAACCGTCGCAGGGCTTCGCTTAAGCACCGCTACAATATGACCGAGGTGTAATATCGTGGAGGGGGGCACCGCACACGGCTAAGGAACGATCACGAAGATCAACTTGTGTGTCCATGGGGTGCCCCCCTGCCCCCGTATATAAAGGAGCAAGGGGGGAGGACGGCCGGCCCCTTGGGGCGCGCCAAGGAGGAGGAATCCTCCTCCTAGTAGGAGTAAGATTCCTCCTTTCCTACTCCTACTAGGAGGGGGAAGGAAGGGGGAGAGGGGGGAAGGAAAGGGGGGCGCCGCCCCCCTCCTAGTCCAATTCGGACCAGAGGGAGAGGGGGCGCACGGCCCACCCTGGCCTCCCCTCTGTCTTCCCACCAAGGCCCATGTGGCCCATTAACTCTCCCGGGGGTTCCGGTAACCCCCCCCCCCCCCCCCGGCACTCCGGTTTTCTCCGAAATCACCCGGAACAATTCCGATGTCCGAATATAGTCGTCCAATATATCAATCTTTATGTCTTGACCATTTCGAGACTCCTCGTCATGTCCGTGATCAAATCCGGGACTCCGAACAACCTTTGGTACATCAAAATACATAAACTCATAAAGAAACTGTCATCGTAACTTTAAGCGTGCGGACCCTACGGTTCGAGAACAATGTAGACATGACCGAGACACGTCTCCGGTCAATAACCAATAGCGGGACCTGGATGCCCATATTGGTTCCTACATATTCTACGAAGATCTTTATCGGTCAGACCGCATAACAACATACGTTGTTCCCTTTGTGATCGGTACGTTACTTGCCCGAGATTCGATCCTCGGTATCCAATACCTAGTTCAATCTCGTTACCGGCAGGTCTCTTTACTCGTTCCGTAATACATCATCTTGCAACTAACTCATTAGTTGCATTGCTTGCAAGGATTATGTGATGTGCATTACCGAGAGGGCCCAGAGATACCTCTCCGACATTCGGAGTGACAAATCCTAATCTCGAAATACGCCAACCCAACAAGTACCTTCGGAGACACCTGTAGAGCACCTTTATAATCACCCAGTTACGTTGTGACGTTTGGTAGCACACAAAGTGTTCCTTCTGTAAACGGGAGTTGCATAATCTCATAGTCATAGGAACATGTATAAGTCATGAAGAAAGCAATAGCAACATACTAAATGATGGGGTGCTAAGCTAACTGAATGGGTCATGTCAAGCACATCATTCTCCTAATGATGTGATCCCGTTAATCAAATGACAACTGATGTCTATGGCTAGGAAACATAACCATCTTTGATTAACGAGCTAGTTAAGTAGAGGCATACTAGTGACACTCTGTTTGTCTATGTATTCACACATGTATCATATTTCCGATTAATACAGTTCTAGCATGAATAATAAACAATTATCATGAAATAAGGAAATAAATAATAACGTTATTATCGCCTCTAGGGCATATTTCCTTCATTCTTCCCCCTTTCCCTCCATTTCCCCATTGTCCCCCCCTTCTCCCCCACTGCTCCCGCTATTATCTCCCCAGATCCGCCCGCCATGCCGCCGAAGAAATATGCGGCCTCTCACCTAGCTACAACGGCGACCAAGAGTTCAAATTCCTTCATGTATTCATTGGGATCGAGTCGTGCTAGAAATGGACGGAGGTCCGGCTCGCTCTTGCCCAGGTGAAGGACACCTACAACCCGGACGCGCCTGCCCCGGCGACGGCAGAAGGGCACCCTGATGGCAACAAATGAGCCAAGGCGGTGAAGGACGCGGCACCCGCTGCCGAACGGCTGCAATCGTTGTTCGAGCAGTGCATCGCCAACGCCAAGAGCAACGCTGTCAGGAGGGAGGGGAAATCCGATGCGAGGTGGTCGGCGTTGATGAAGAATTAGGACGCCAAGCTTGACCTTCTCAGGACCAACGTCGCCACGAAGAAGAGGAACACCGACCTGGCGTTCTTGATGGGGAGAGACACGTCGACGATGGATGAGCAGGTGAAGGTGTGGTACCTGGCAGAGCGCGGCCTCATCTTGAACTAGATGTCGGGACCGGCGGCGACCACCGCTCATACGCCCATGCCGACGCCGATCCCGCACACTGAAGTTGTGCCCATGCCGACCCCGAGCCCGAGAACTGAAGTTGTGCCCAAGACGACGCCGAGCCCGAGCACTGCTGAAGCTGCGCCCTCGCCGATGTCAACGCCGACCTCGGCCAGCCCTGCACCAGAGGAGCCCGCTGTTTGATGAGCTCCATGTCTATTGTTCCTGCCCTTTGATCGCCGGATTTTGGCTATGATGATCGCTGACCTGTGGCATGATGATCGCCGAACTGTGTCATTTTTTGGTAGCGGGAAAAGTGAACTTTGAATTTTTATGCGTCATCATGCGAATGTCTCACAAACCAACACCATTAATTATTCACACATACACATGTATATACATTACAATTTCTCCTACATATTTTGCCTTTGGTGCCTCCAGAGCACGATGACAAGTGGTTCATGGGGGCGGTAGCGGGTAATAGTATTCTCCTTTGGTATCTATGACCTGGTCGAGCAAAAATCCGGCTATTTCCTCTTGAAGTGCTAGTATGCGGTCCGATGGCAGGAGCTTATCCCGCACCGATCTGAACTGTTAAGAAGGAGATCAATATGCATGTGATATCTATAATGGTGTGAATAGTGTTCTGACAAACGTACCCAGTCCTGTCTATCAGATCTGCTCCTTACGCACGTCATCATGCGAATGTTCTCGCAAACGTAGAATGCACACAGATTATTCCCCGGCGCCTGCTTCAGGGCCTTTACAGGAATGGAATTGAATCAGATAATGATTAATCAAGCATGATAATTAATTAATGATATTGAAATAAGAATTAAAGAGATGGTAGCTAGCTAGTACTACTTAATTACTTACCATGGGTCGATGCCAAAACAACTTTTTTGGCCACTTGCCTGGAGTCACCTTGATGAACTTTGCCCATGCCCTGCCCGCCGGCAAAGAAAATTAATAAAGGGGTTATTAAATAGTTCATATCAGGAAATGACAAACTAATAATTAATAGGCCGAGATATAGTTAATAATGATTGAAATTACCTGTTGACTATCCCCTTCACGATGGTGTAGTCTTTATCTTGTTTAGTTAGTGAGTCCAGTAATTCAACTTTTCCTTCATCAACTTTAATGTCTAACAAGACCCAGTGCCAACTGCATACACACACGTTTGCATGTCTTAATTAAGCGGACATGTGCATAAAATTAATCAACTACCGTAAACCGTATACACTTAATTATTAACATCTAGCTAGCTAGTAAGCAAAAACAGAATTTGTAGTACAAGACAGTGTGACTCACGAGAAGTTGTAAGGAAGTAGTATATCTTCGTTGCTATTGAGGCGCTTCAAGAACTCTAGCATGCTTTTCTCTACAGCATCTTGACAATGTTCAATCTGCCATATGTCCTGATTAATGGTATTTGGGTCAATTAACCCAACGCCATTGCGTCCAGCTTTTTTCATTTCATACATCTTCATCCTGCATATAATACCACAGAAAAAGAATATAGTGAGGATAATTACATGTAATGATTGATCAAAATTATCACTACATAATTAGCTTGAGACTTAAATTATAGAAAGAAATCACTTACAGACAATAGCAACTGACGATAGACTTGTCGAGTGCGTCTTGATTGTATAACTGAAATAGTTCTGGATACTCAATGGCCAGAGCTTTCTCATGGTAATAATGCTCATGCTTGACATTCACCATGAGGGACTCTCGATTGGAAATCTTGGTAATGTTCATGTACCATTGATGCAATTGATACATTCTCGTTGGGAGGTCCTTGACCTCGTCTGGATGGACCAAAGGTTTGCCCCGGACATATTTCCATGCTATTTACGATTCTTTAAGCGTAGGCATGGGCTCGATTTCGAGGAGTTGTCCAACAGAGATATTGAGCATTTGAGCCTGCATTATATGATCCTCTGTTATTACCACATCGCCATTCTGGGGAACGCTAACGGTTTGCCCACAATAATATTTGGCGCGCGTACTACTCCTCTCATGTGTTGTTGGCACAACAAGCGGGGTGATCGCTTGCGCCGCCTGTTCTCCCAACTGGGGAACGGTTTTCCCGCATTCTTTGCCAGCTGCTTGTTGGCTCGAGCTCGAGCTTGCTTCCTTCTTTAGCCGTTCTCGATGTAGTTTCCTGATTTGGCGCTCATAGTCCGAGTCAACAGGCTTGGGAGCTGGTTCTCTAGCCATACGAATGAAGTGGTCAATTACTTTCTCAGGCACTTTCTCCTTTGGCGACGGTGCCGGTTTCGGTCCAAAATGGGCGTCCACTTGGGCTTGCACTATGGCTGTGTTTTGCTCCTTAGTCATGTCGTAAGGCCTCCGAGGAAGAGGAGCGAGGCTTGGACCATATTTATATCGCTTGTCTCCGCCTGTACTTCCTGAACTACCTCAACTCGTACCGCTACGCACCAAAGCTGCGGCATATCTCTTCTGCGATTGTTGAGACGGCGGAGACGGCTGACGTGGAGTTGGACCAGGAGAAGTGGCCTGACGATGTGCCGGACTTGAAGCAGGAGGTGTGGCCTAACACGGTGCCGGACTTGAAACCGGAGAAGTGGCATGACGCTGTGCCGGACTTGAAAGCGGAGGAGTCAGCTCATGCATTCGTGGACTTGGAGGAGGTGGCGGACTTCAAGGAGGAGTCGTCTCACGCGTTCATCGACTTGGAGGAGCGGGAGTCTGCTGACTCGATGGCAGACTTCGAGGAGGAGTCGGCAGACGACGCGGTGTCGGTGGACTTCGAAAGATGATGCAACCCTTTCTCCATAGGATGATACGATGTATGGCCTCTCCCAGTGTGCGCTCGTCTTCACCTCCAGGAATGTCAAGCGTTAGCCCCGAATATGGGTCCACCACTTCATCAACCATGACACGAGCATAGCCCTCTGGAATTGGGATGCAATGGTAGGTTGCTTCGGGGGTAACTGGAAAAGCAATGCCGTCCGCCACCTTCATGGATATGTTCTTCATTTTGGAGTTTAGCTCACAGTTAGTGTTCTCTATGATGTCATCCACAGGGTATGTATCCAGCAGTGTGTCGCCCAGGGCAGAACCAACGCTGCTTCTCGACATGGATGGGACGGTGCTATCCAATGCTGGATGATCATCCGCTTGCTGCTGCCGCTGCTGAGACCCCCTTTCCTGGCTAAGTGAGTCGATCTGCTGTTGCTGCTGCTGGAATTTGAGTGCCAGGTCCGTGTGCCTTGCTTCTAGGCCTTGAAGGCGTTCTGCGTCCTGCTTCCTCTGCTCCTCCTCCAGCTTCCTTTTCTTCTCCTCCTCCATCTTCCATCTTGCACGGGTCCTGTAGTCCTCGTTCCATTCTGAAAAGCCCTCATACCAGGGAATCGCCCTTGCCTCGTGTTCTTCCTGGGTGTTCAGAATTTCCCAGGGCGCGTGTAAGCTCGTCGTTCTCTCTGTTGGGCGTGAACACCCCCCTTCGAGCTTCTTCTATTGCGTCAATTATCTTTTGTTCGGCTCCTTTAAGATTTTCCTTCCGCGAAACTTTGCCTATCTTCGGGTCCAACGCCCCCCCCCCATGCGCATAGAACCAAGTTCTGCACCTGGGGGGGGGGCAGTTCCTAGTAACCGGAGTGACCCCTGCATCCTCCATCTCTTGCTCATACTTATCCCACTTAGGCAATCCCACCGCGTAGCCACCTGGACCCAGCCTATGGAACTTCGTCTCTTCTTGCGGCATTTGCCTTGTTTTTCATCGACTTCCTTAGATAATTCTGAATCCTTGAAGGTCACGAAATCGTCCTAGTGTTCTCTTTGCTTCTCCAGTGTTCCCTTGAAATCTGGAGTCTTCCTTTCATTAGCGAGGTAGTTGGCCCATATAGTTTTCTTGTGGGTGTTGAATGCAATTGCCATCTTCTTAAGAGCAGCGGCCTTGACTTTCTCCACATCTGCTTCAGTGAAATGATCTGGTAGGGTAAAATGTTCCATCAGAGATTTCAAAAGGTCTTTTTTGGCTCTGTCGTCGACCCAAGTAACACCTGGACGTTTAGTCTTTGGCTCTTTCCATTCTTTAATGGAGATCGGGAATTTGTCCTTCACAAGAACTCCACACTGACGAGTCCACTTGTCCGCAACGTTCTTAGGCGTGAGGGGTTCGCCACTAAGTTTGGTGGATTCGATGTGGTACTTTACACCATCCTTCAACAATCTGCCCGGGCCTCGCTTTGTCTTGCTGTCTGTAGAAGCAGATTTGCTCGACCCGGAGGGCTGAAAGAAGAAAGATCGATTCGTTAATATATCTTCAATAAAAAAAGATGTGATGATCACCATGATGCATGCTTATATAAATATACCTCACCGGTAGTCTTTGTTATTTGAAGATCAGCATTGTCCGTGTCATCACAAACATTGTCTGTGTCATCATAATCATAGTTCATGACTTCATCAGCTCGGTCGTCGAGATCGAATATCTTTTCATCACCCTCTCCGGTATTGTTCAGATATTGGGAGCCGTCATCTGCTTCATTCATATCATCTAGCCTGTGAGGGCTGCGTATGATGTCGAACAATTCCTCTTCTCTCTCTCTGCCGGTATTGTCTGCCATAGCTTTTAATTAACTAATACAGAAGAAATATAAAACAATTTAGTATTCAAATTACAATGCATGGATGCAATTAATCAATAAGGAAAAACTGATTCTCGAATACATCGTCTCTAATATATAATCTCGAATACATCATCATCTTAATATATATAATCTCGAATACATCGTCTCGAATATTATATATCGAATACATCACTGGCTAGGTACCTAATAAAGATCAAGTACTACAGAAGAATCTAGGGTGCCATTCGCAGTTCCTGGGGCGCGGGCGGTGCACACCCAAAGAGAAGGAACCATCACAGGATCATATCTCCGGTCATCTGCCCAAAGAACCCGCCAAGTAGTGTAGAACCTGACGTCGTCCATAGCAGCCATGTAGCGATGGACGTGCTCATCTTCCTCCCTGACACGGCGACGCACCACCTCCGGCGGGGCCGGCTGCCTCTGCACCGAATGTGGCCCACGCGAACGCCACCAAAGAAGATCAGGGTCGACTAAAGGTGCTGGACGGGCCCCAGACTGACAACACCCTGCCACCACCCTCTTTAGTACCGGTTTGTGGCACGAACCGGTACTAAAGGTTCGCCACGAACCGGTACTAATGAGAACGGCCGGCTAGCCGTTGGAACCAGCACTAATGGACACATTAGTGCCGGCTCAAAATCAAACCGGCACTAATGTGTCTCATATTAGGTCCTTTTTCTACTAGTCAGATCATCCCCAGGCCAAAAAAATCGCCAGCGCAAATGCCAAAAACCCTTCGCCGGGTGCGCCGGGGAGCCAAACGACTGGAGATGCTCTAAGACTGCCCATAGTGTGGGGAGCAATTTAGACCAGTAACATGCATATGTTACTACTCATAGTGGGGAGTATGTTACTATCTTTATAGTGGGGAGTAAGGCCAACTCCAATGCGCGACCTAAACGGAAGTCCGTTTTGTCAAGATTTCGTCCGTTTGGTTCGGCAAAACGGACACCCTCGCCCGCTTGCGGTCGTGCAGCCGTCGATGCCCTCGACGCGCTCGCCATATCTCAAACTGTCCGTTTTTTGGACTTGAAATTCTATCCCAAAAAACCCAAATAAACATTGCAAATAATCTTAAAACATTAATATAAACATTAAACATCCAAATGAGGGAGAGGCATAAGCTAACATACTTTTTCTTCTTGGATCATATGCACTTATGATTGGAACTCTAGTAAGCATCTGCAACTACTAAAGATCATTAAGGTAAAACCCAACCATAGCATTAAAGTATCAAGTCCCCTTTATCCCATACGCAACAACCCCCTTACTCAGGTTTAAGTTTTTGTCACTCTAGCAACCCACTATAAGCAAATCATGAACGTATTGCAACACCCTACAGCGGGAATCCTTCATGTGTGTGCGGCAGGGAAGGCACCATAGGACAACACCAAAATAAAACATACAACTCAAACCAATCTAGATCATCAATCAACCCAAAAGACAAAAGAAATCTACTCAAAACATCATAGGATGGCAACACATCATTGGATCATAATATGTGGCATAAAGAACCATTTTCAAGTAGGGGATTATAGCGGGGTGCGGGAGAGTGGACCGCGTAAAAGAGATGAGGATGATGATGAAGATGGTGATGTTGATGAAGACGATCACCGCGGCGATGGTTCCCCCGGTGGCACCCCGATGCCACCGAAAGAGAGGAGGAGAGAGTCTCCCCCTTGTGCTTCCTCCTCCATGGCCTCCCCCCTAGATGGGGAGAGGTTCTCCCTTTGGTCCTTGGCCTCCATGGTGATGATGGCCCCCTCCGGTATCCTCCTCCATGGCCTCCGGTGATGATGTCGCCCTCCGACATGGTGCCGGAGAGGGCCAAGATTGATTTTTCGTGGCTACAGAGGCTTGTGGTGGTAGAACTCCTGATCTAGGTTTATTTATGAAGCTTTTGGGATTTATAGGAGGTGTTGGCGTCGGGGACAAGTCAAAGGGGTCCACGAGGCGATGACAAGGTAGGGGGCGCGCCCTATGGGGGTGGGGGCACCCCCCACCCTTGTGGTTACCCCGGGACTCCTCTCTGGTATCTTTTCGCTCCAGTATTTTTTATATTTTCCAAAAATATTCTTCGTAAATTTTCAGCCCATTTCGAGAACTTTTATTTCTGCACAAAAAACGACACCACGGTAGTTCTGTTGAAAACAACATCAGTCCGGGTTATTTCTAATCAAATCATACCAAAACCATATAAAGTGGTTATAAACATGGCATGAATACTTCATAAACTATAGATACGTCGGAGACGTATCAGACGCCTCTGAATCGGCGCTCCAAGTTGCCGCCTCATGTCGTTTCCTCTGCCACGCACCGCGATAAGTCGCCGGCCACCTTCGCTGCTTCAAGCCACCTCGGCTTCACTCCTCCTCAAGTTGTCGTACGCCCGGCCGCCTCCACCTTGGCTCGCCACAGCCGTGGCTCGCCTCGCCTCGAGCCACTGTACACCGAGCCCCCACACTGCCGTTTTGTTGAACCGTCTTCGTCGTGCCTCACCTCGCCGGCTTGCCGCCTTGCTGTTGGAGAATAATGTTGATGGTTCTTCCAAAGAGTCATGGAATGGCTATGTTAATAACGACAACTGAGTACTTTCGCAGGTTATCAAGTTTGCCTCACCAAATATCTGCTGGAGCTGAACTGACCCTGATTGCAGCTGGGGTGAACAATGGGTGCACCGGGCTGGCCCCTGTACATAAAAATATTTTGAACCATCAGTGAGTAAAGGTTGGAAGTGTAACCCGCGACGGATTTTCCCTGGTCTCAATAATATCACCCGGCAGATTGTGCTTACGCTTGACAAATACAGAGTGAAAAACATTGTTGTGATACAACATGGTTTCTGTAGATTTTTTGAAGATCATTTAGTGGACATGTCCAAAATATCAATCTTACTTCTGGCAGTTTTCTAGGAGTTTCTCATGATGGGGCAAGTATTTCAGACATTATCAATGGCATCCAGGCAAGAGGTTTAAACATGCTCTTTGCAATAAGTGCGAATGGGATTCATGCTGGAGCTGATGAGATACATGCCAAGTACCAGAAGAGAAAATAGAAAGTGTCGATTATTGGTCTCTCAAACACAGCTGATAATGACATACTACTCATGGACAAGACATTTGGATTTGATACCGCAGTGGAGGCAGCACAAAGAGCCATCAATTTTTTATATATTGAGGCACATTCTGAATTTCATGGCATCAGATAAGTGGAGCTGATGGGAAGAAGCGGTGGATTTATCACAATGCATGCTTCCCTGTCAAGCGAGCAAGTTGACATTTGCCTGGTATCTGAGATGTCAAATTTTTCAATTTGTGTTGTGTACTATTCATGGACAAAACAGAGTTCTTCGGCACCTTGCACTTGATAGAGACTAAGGGGTTTGTTCTCATGTTTACACTGGATGGACTGCAACATTGTCAGATTATCCACGGATGCTACATATAGATAATCTATTATCTAAACAAATCAGGTGAAATCCATCCAGTCAATTTTTATTGATACGTTTTTCTTTAAAGAACAATTACTCTGGCTTGCAATGTTTTATATGTAGGACAATTATTCAATGCAAGAGCGATTGTCATGCCATGGAGATAAAGCTCGCGCCAATATTATGATGCGCCAGCATCCGACCATACCGCATTGTTCAACAAATATGTGTGCAAGCCGCCGCCTCTGTGGCCCAGTCTACATCAACACGACGTGGCCGACTCATCCGTTTGCGCGACTTACGAGGACGCGGCTGACTCACCCATTCCCACAGTTTTACAAAGCCATGGCCTACTCACGCATTTGTGCCGTCTTGTAATGACGAGGTTGACTCCTGCATATACATAAAAAAAATCAGAGCCACGTATGTTCACACAAGCTGCTTAATGAGCGCACGTGAGTTGCCGCTCCTGTAGCTCGGTATATCCCAACAACTCTAGAGCAATATTATCAACCTCCAACGGATGGCTCAATGGACAGGAAAACAAGTCACCCCCACTGTAGTTTGATTAACTTCAAAAACCCAGCCAGGATGAACCTATGGCCAGGTTACTGATACATTTCATACGGGATCATTTATAACCCGCCGCGGTGAACCTCAACCCTCTGTGGATTCACATCATGTTACCAACATCAAGAACAATGAGTGTTGCGAAGATCATCAACTCGCTACTTTGCCTCCAACTTCAACACATCCCAGCATTCCGCTGTTCAATTATATGACGATTTATATTATAGTCAAGTATGGAGAATCTCATGTTAACTCATCGAGTCATCTTAAGACTAGGGGGCTACACAGACATGACTCGGTAGAATTGGACTTTGTCATAAATTCAAGAACCCCGATCTTTAAAGGGAAGACACCCGGTCCTGGAGACTACTGCCACATTGGTGAAAATTTAAAGGCCGACAGAAATTTTCCGGCTTAAAAAGAAAGATTCTGGTTTAAAATCCGGCTCAAGGGAAATCTGTCTCTCGCAAAGTTTTGAGCTCTCAATATCCGGCTCAACATCCGGTTCAGGAGGAGGTCATCTCTCACAAGTTCGAGTTCTCGGGAAAATTGAAGGTTTTCAAAGAGAACTTACTGCCATGATGCACGATTCAAACATGGGTATCCTGCCTTATGGGCTTATCATATTATGATCAACTTAACAAAGCCGACATCCCTGAAATTCGGGGCCTCTATCATTTCATCTCTGTGCATATGAGTCTTTGTTATTTGATCATAAGGTCACTTATGGGCTTCCAACCTACCGGGTCTAGCTTTCATACCCTCTTGACCGGCCTGAGTTGAAACATTATGAGTTACACGTGCCTGTTTGCAACTTACTACTCCACCAGGTGACCCACCAAACTCTTAACAGTCAATCTTTTTCAAGACCCTAAACTTGTTAAGGTTAAAACGGCGGTTTGTGTCACGTGAGAGCCGGCTTACAGTGAGTTAGGGTAAACTCAACGGCCATGCGGCCTTGAAAGCACAAGGCCTATGAGCCAACTTTTTTGATCGTGTCTTGAAAGCCGGCCTAACAAATGTTTGAGATTTTTTTTATATCTCTCTTTTGGGTTTTTGGATGTTTTATCTTAAGTTTTTGCTTTTGGGCAAATTTTGACTACCCGGGCCGTGAGGCTACGGGTTATGTTACTCATATTTAAATATCTCGGGTTGTCACCCGCCCTGATTTTTCACTTTAAGTCGCCAATATAATTTTGGCTATAACCCGCCATTATAATATTTTCAATGCTTTTTTATGACCATGAGTCTCTGGGTTGTAACGCGCCCTGGATTCGGGCCTTAAAAGCTGGTCTTTTTTGTCGAGCCTTAAAAGCCGACTCAGGAATTATATTAGCGTGCATATTTGCAAGTTTTATAACATATCTATTTATAGGGGTTATCAGTTCTTGATTTTTACAAAGGCTATAAGCCACCGGGTTACATCCCATAGTACAATGGATGCGCATTAAGTCGCCATCAACCAAGAGCCACTGGGTATATTGAACTCCGGATTTACTTGTGAATAGACAAGGTTTTGTGATTATAAGTCACCAACAATTGTTGAGTCTTTTCACAGCAACAGCGGATTCATGATAAGTACAATTGTTCAAAGGACAAATATTCATTACGGTTGCATATCAAGCACCGGTTTTTAAACTGGGTTATACATTCAAACCTTTAATAGCCAAACATGGCCGGATTTTTCATTATGGTTGTCATAACCAGTATTGAAGGATTGAGGTTTTCATATTGGGTTATATTATTCAAATCTTTAATAGCCAAACATGGCTGGAATTTCATTATGGTTATCATAACTAGTATTGGATGATTGCGGTTTTTCGAAGGCCCCTTCAGAGCAATGGCTATTATTCCATCATCCAAAAATACCAACAGAGAGCATGGTTCAATATTGATATGTAAAGCATTTAGCAATATCATCCAGACAGTGGATATGATTTATTCTACAATGGAAGGAATAGTCCCAAGTTGCTATAGGCATACGACCCGACACTTGGGGGCTAATGCAAGATCATTTTTAACTTGCCTCATTGAAGACCTGACCCACCACATAGTGATGAGCCGGCCCTTGGGGGGCCTACTAATTGCTCTTATCAAAAATTCAAAGTGCACAAGAGTTAATCCATTATATCAAAGGTAACCCGAAACTTGGGGGCTACATCATATGATGTTATATTCAATGAAGTACATGTAAAGTCCCAGCTCAGTATTATCCTACTGAGCCGGCCCTTGGGGGCTACACATTATTGCTCAAAGTCTACATAATCAGATCTACAAAGTCCCTGCTCATTATTGCATAATGACCCGGCACTTGGGGGCTACACATGGGAAGTACAAAATGTCCAGTTTATGATTTGCGACTTACATGAACAACACGGATTTCTCCAAAGTTGCAGCATTTATAATAAAGCAAGGCTTAAGCTATCACTACATTCTCCTCTTAAGACTTGGGGGCTATAGGTGATATGCATATAAGGGAGGAACATCTTCAAATTCTCAATTTTGAGCAAATCAGGTATCATATTTTTATTGGAGGAATTTGCAAAGTTTATTTCCTCCAAACTATTCATAGAAAGGCTTGGAGAGCCGATTCAATGATTGAAAGATATATTTACAAAATCAAGCACCAAGTCACCATAAGATTAACCCGGCGTCAGCAACAATCATGACCTGGCATCTATACCAATCATGACCCAGAATCATTAGTTTCTATAATCCGGCAATTTTGGCAATCATAACTCGGCAAGCTCTACATCTTCAAACTGGCTGAACATCAGATGAATATTTGAAGACCAATATTTTTGTCAAGCCAGAGCATTGGAGGCTGACTCAAATGGATTGTTTTTCACAATATTTTTCTAGAAGAAAATTGACTATGAAGCTGGCCTATTGACCCAGACTTTCCAGGAGAAGGAAATGACAAGGACTTAAGGATGGACAGAAGCCGACTCAGAAGAATGTTTGACCTGGCGCACAACCTGTCAAATATGTTCTTGTGTTTATTTTGCAGGATCAGTTTAACATGATAAATCCAAATTAAGCTGGGAGCTAATGTTGGGGATATACCCCGCGGTATAACCCGGCCTGAAGTATGACTCGGCCGGACTTGGCGACTCACTAGTGACCCGGCCGAGCCTAGCGACTCATGGGTGAACCGGCGGGCAGGTCATACGAATGACAAGGCCCAAGGCCCAGAAGGAGACTTACAAGAAGGCCGGCTCAAGATACGGTATCCGGTGGGTCGGCTTGAGATGGAAGACATAAGGAATATTTCCCTTACAAGGGAACCTGGACTAGGATTCGACTTGTAATAGAGTAGTCCTAATCCTACTAGGACTAGTCATGTGAACCACCCCTTCAACTTATCTAAGGAGGGGCAGGGCACCCCAAGAGGGAAAAGTTCTAGACAGAAAGACAAGTCTTAGACAAGATCAAAGTAGATGATCTTGAGATAGTGGTAGCAAAACGCTTCCCTTGTAAGCGAGATCTTCACCATCATCAATATCAATGAAGCAGGATGTAGGCTTTTACCTCCACCGCGAGGGACCGAACCTGGGTAAATTCTCATGTCTCTCGATTCCGATCAACCCCGTTCAAGCTACTAACTAGTTGCGATGGCCTCACCACTAAGTCCATTCACGGGGACATCTGACAAAACCACAATAGGACCCATAGGAGCACCAATGAGGATGATGAACCCCTCCGTGATTGTTTCCCTCTCCGGCAAGGTGCCAGAAAGGCCTCTAGATTGGATGTCGTGGTTCTAGAATTGTGTTTCGGCGACTCCCCTTGGGTTCCTAGAATATTTGAGTATTTATAGAGCTGAGAGGAAGTGGAGGGGGTGCCTGTGGGCCCCACTACCCACCAAGGCGTGCCCGGAGGCCCTGGCGCGCCCTGGTGCCTAGTGGGCCCATAGGGCCCCACTGGTGCACTTCTTGGGCCTCCTCGGTGTCTTCTGGGCAGAAAAAATCTCCAATAAGTTTCGCTGCATTTGGACTTCGTTTGATATGGATATTCTACGAAGTAAAAAACAAGCAAAAAACAGCAACTGGCACTGTGCACTATTTCAATAGGTTAGTCCCAAAAAATGATATAAAGTTGCTAGTAAATGAATGTAAAACATCCAAGATTGATAATATAACAACATGGAACAATAAAAAATTATAGATACATTGGAGACGTAGCAGCATCCCCAATCTTAATTCATGCTCGTCCTTGAGTAGGTAAATGATAAAAAAACTGAATTTTTATGTGGAATGTTTCCTAACATGTTCATCACATAATTTTTTTTCTTTTATAGCATGGACATTTGGACTTTTAGTTGATTCAAATCAATAGTCTATAATTGAAATGAAAACACCAATACTCAAGCATATCAACAAGTAACCATGTCTTTCAAAATATCAACACTAAAGAAAGCTATCCCTAGCCCATCATGCTCAATCATTGATCCATTCATGAAATACAGTCAAATATTAAATACATCCAATGCACAAGTATGATCATAGTGCCCCCTAGTTGGTGCTTCACAAGAGAATATGGAGACTAAAATAAAAAAAATTCATAAAGTAAATCGATAGGCCCTTCACAGAGGGAAGCAGAGATTTGTAGAGGTCCCAGATGATACATCTCCAACGTATCTATAATTTTTTATTGTTCCATGCTATTATATTATCATTCTTGGATGTTTTAGAATCATTTTATAGCAACTGTATATAATTTTTTGGGACTAACCTATTGACATAGTGCCTACTGCGAGTTGCTGTTTTTGCTTGTTTATTACTTCACAGAAAATCAATACCAAATGGAGTCCAAATGCCGCAAAACTTTTTGGAGAATTTTTCTAGACCAGAAGACACCTGTTGGGCCAAAGAAGTACCCGAGGGGGGCTCTGAGGGGAGCACAACCTACCAGGGCGCGTCTGGGGGCCCAGGCACGCCCAGGTGGGTTGTGCCCTGAAAGAACAAGTGCTCCCTAGGTGATTTTGATAATTAATGTCAACATATCTCTTGTTGGATTAATATCTTTATCTAGTATATTTTAGAAAGTTCAACAATGGCGTGGAATGGACAAGAGGATGTGGAACTCCTTCGAAATGCTAAGGACAAAGATTGGCAAAAAGCTCAAGACTCTTCATTTTCATTTTAGTGATCCAAGATCACATTGAGTCCATAGGAAAAGCCAATACTACTGAAAGGGTATGAGCTGTTGCTTAATGGTCTACTTGCTCAAAGTGCTTAGTAATATGCTCCAAAACCCTAAGCCACTTTCTCATTTCCAAATATGTCCAAAACCCAAAGTCAAACTCGGCCCTACCGATTTGATCTATCCAGTGCCACCGATTTATTTTGACATAGCCACTGCTAGAAACCCTAGACAGTTCGGTCTCACCGATACGGATCTTGGTCCCACCGAGATGGCCTTGCAAACTCTCTCTGCCTGTTACAATTATTTCGGTCTCACTGAAATATGCAATCGGTCACATCAAGTTTGCCTGACCAACTCTCTATTTACTCGTTGCTGAAATTGGTCTCACCGAGTTCATGCAATCGGTCACACCGATATGAGGATTTGCCCTAGCCCAGGCACATCCGTCCCACTGAGTTGATCATATCTGTCCCACTGAGATTCCTAACTTTCATATTTTGAACTGAATCGGTCTCACCGAGTTCTTCTATGCACTCTGACCGAGTTGGGTCAAATGTGTGTAACGGTTGGATTTTGTGTGGAGGCTATATATACCCCTCCACCCCCTTCTCTATTCAAGAGAGAGCCATCAGAACGTGCCTACACTTCCACTACTCATTTTCTGAGATAGAACCACCTACTCATGTGTTGAGACCAAGACATTCCAATCTAACCACAAGAATCTTTATCTCTAGCCTTTCCCAAGTTGCTTTCCACTCAAATCATCTTTCCACCATAGCCAAATCTGTGAGAGAGAGTTGAGTGTTGGGGAGACTATCATTTGAAGCACAAGAGCAAGGAGTTCATCATCAACACACCACCTATCGGAACCACGCTAAAATCTCTGTGTCTTCATTATGTTTGCACACTCCAATCCAATCCCTTTACTTTCTTGCAAATAGCATGCTTTACTCTTTCCGCTGCCTATACTCTTGCCATGCTTGCTTGAAATGTATTGTGAATGCTTAATCTTGTGTTAAAACTCCACCTCAACTTGAAGAACTTAAAAACTGCTACTTTTGCTTGTTGAGGGTCTAATCACCCCCCTCTAGACACCTCTTCTCGATCCTTTCAATTGGTATCAGAGCATCGGTCTCCATTGCTTTGGTTTAATCATCATTGGAGGAAGATGGATGAGTCTACAATTGGGAGTATTAGACATAGAGTGCCTATTCTTGATGGGGAGTTCTATAGTGCTTGGAAAAATGAGATGCTTGAGATTTTCAATGAATATAATTTGAACAAGTATATTACTAGCTCTTGTGCACCTCCTATTGATCCCTTACATCCTACCCCCGATGAGTATCTTGGCATGACTCACAATCTTAGAGCTATTGTTCTTACCATTAGAGGATTTCCTAGAAATTTGCGTATATGCTTGCCTACATTTGAATGTGCTTATACTATATGGAGATATCTTGAGGAACGATTTCCAAACTATTCTTTGAAAAATCTGGATGAGATTATTCAAAAGTCCATTGCTTTTCATAAAATGAATCCTAGTAATCCTAAATTTGGTGATTGTCTATTTGAGCTTCGTGACCTCTTGCGTGCCAAAGGAGATGTTGGAGTCATTAGTAGCATCATCTCTCAAGTCATTAGAATTCATAAAGATGCACATTGTCATGGTCATAAATCTAACGAATCACTCCCTCTAGGTGATGATCAATCACAAGACGATGTTGAACATGGGTATTATGATGAGGATGATGATAGTGACTTTGATCTTGATGAGTCTATGAGACACTTTGGTCTTATATGGCTAACCTTCGTGATTACATGGCCGAAGGAAAGGAATGGGTTCTTGATAGTGGATGTACCAATCACATGACCGGAGACAAGGACATGTTTCGTGAGCTTGCTGAAAACGACGACCCCCGAAAGTATGTCACTTTTGGTGATAACTAAGGTGGTTGGCTTTGGTAAGGTGGCCATCTCAAATGACAACTCCATCCAAAATGTTATGCTCGTCGAATCTCTTGGCTATAATTTACTTTCTGTATCTAGACTAGCCAATTTCGGTTTCAATGTCCTATTTACTGAAGTAGATTGCCAAGTGTTTTGAAGAGATAATCATAATATGGCCTTTACCGGTATACATATAGGTGATGTATACATTGTTGACTTCATTAAAAAGGCTCAACCTAGAACTTGCTTAATTGCTAAATTTTCTAAAGGTTGGTTGTGGCATAGAAGGTTAGGTCATGTGGGCATGCGAAATCTTGATAAGCTTATTAAAGGTGATCATATCCTTGGTGTTAAAAGTGTTATATTTGACAAGGATAGACTTTGCAGTGCTTGTCAAGCAGGAAAACAAGTTGGAGGACGTCATCCCGTGAAGAACATTATGACCACGAGAAGACCGCTCGAGCTACTTCATATGGATCTTTTTGGTCCCAACGCCTACAAGAGTCTCGATGGTAACTCGTTTGGATTGGTTATTGTTGATGATTTTTCAAGATTTATGTGGGTGTTCTTTCTTGATGATAAATTGCAGGTTGGTACGTCTCCAACGTATCTATAATTTATGAAGTATTCATGTTGTTACATTATCATTCTTGGATATTATACAATCATTTTATAGCAACTTTATGTCATTTTTTGGAAATAACCTATTGACCCAGTGCCTAGTGCCAGTTGTTGTTTTTTGCTTGTTTTTTACATTGCAGGAAATCAATATCAAACGGAGTCCAAACACTGTGAAACTTTTTATGGATTTTCTATGGACCAGAAGACCACCAGTAGGCCAGAGAAGCACCTGGGGGTGCCCCGAGGGGGGCACTGTAGGATCGAAAGTATGTCTAGAGGAGGGGGGGTGATTAGACTACTTGACCAAATAAAAACTTAACCTTTTCCCAATTTTAGTTCTTGGCAGATTTTAACAACTTAGCACAAGTCAAGCAATCTTAACACAATTCAAGCAAGCATGCAAATAGTTTATGAGCAGCGGAAAGTTAAGCATACAACTTGCAAGAATGTGAAGGGAAGGGTTTGGAGAGTGCAAACGCAATAGGAAACGCAGATGTTTTTGTAGTGGTTCCGATAGGTGGTGCTATCGTACATCCACGTTGATGGAGACTTCAACCCACAAAGGGTAACGGCTGCGCGAGTCCACGGAGGGCTCCACCCACGAAGAGTCCATGAAGAAGCAACCTTGTCTATCCTACCATGGCCACCGCCCACAAAGGACTTGCCTCACTAGGGTAGATCTTCACGAAGTAGGCGATCTCCTTGCCCTTACAAACTCCTTGGTTCAACTCCACAATCTTGTCGGAGACTCCCAAGTGACACCTAACCAATCTAGGAGACACCACTCTCCAAAAGGTAATAGATGGTGTGTTGATGATGAACTCCTTGCTCTTGTGCTTCAAATGATAGTCTCCCCAACACTCAACTCACTCTCATAGGATTGGATTTGGTAGAAAGATGATTTGAGTGGAAAGAAACTTGGGGAAGGCTAGAGATCAAGATTCATATGGTTGGATTGGAATATCTTGGTCTCAACACATGAGTAGGTGGCTCTCTCTCAGAAAATGAGTAGTGGAAGTGTAGGCACGTTCTGATGGCTTCGCTCACGAATGAGGAGAGAGTGGAGGGGTATATATAGCCTCCACAAAAAATCTAACTGTTACACACATTATACCAAACTTGGTGGGACCGAATCAGAAAACTCAGTCGGACCGATTCAGTAGATATGTGACCGTTAGGCATGTTTCGGTGGGACCGACATGTCATCTCGGTGGGACCGTTATCATTAGGGTTAGGGCATAACGTAATCTCGGTTGGACCGATTACTCAAACTCGGTTGGACCGATTTTGTAATAAGCTAACCAGAGAGTTGGTCAGGCAAACTCGGTGGGACCGATTCGCTTGTCTCGGTGGGACCGAAGCGTTACGAAAAGGAAACAGAGAGTTTGCATTGAAGACTCGGTGGGACCGATTGCTCATCTCGGTTATACCAAAACGTTACGAAGGGAAACAAAGAGTTTGCAACCCCATCTCGGTGAGACCGAGATCCCTATCGGTGAGACCGAAAATACTAGGATTTCTGGCAGTGGCTATGTCAAATGAACTTGGTGGCGCTGGATGGATCAAATCGGTGGGGCCGAGTTTGACTTTTGGTTTGGTATATTTGTGGATTTGAGAAAGTGGTTGAGGGCTTTTGGAGCATATCACTAAGCATTTTGAGCAAGCAAGCCATTAAGCAACACCTCATCCCCTTTTAATAGTATTGGCTTTCCTATAGACTCAATGTGATCTTGGATCACTAAAATAGAAAATGTAGAGTCTTCGACTTTGAAGTTTGAGCCAATCTTTTGTCCTTAGCATTTTGAGGGGTCCACATTCCTTATCCATGCCATGCCAATCATTGAACTTTCCTAAAATATTTATCTTGTAATGGCATTAGTTCAATGAGCTATATGTTGTTAACCATTACCAAAACCACCCAAGGATAGTTGCACTTTCAGGCACAACCCACCAGGGCACGCCTGCGGGCCCAGGCGCGCCCAGGTGGGTTGTGCCCACCTCGATGGCCTCTCGCACCCCCTATTTACCCTATAAATTCCCAAATATTCCAAAAACCCTTGGGGTTAACCTAGATCAGAAGTTCCGCTGCTGCAAGGCTCTGTATCCATGAGAAACCAATCTGGACCCCGTTTCGGCACCCTGCCCAAGGGGGAATCATCACTGGTGGCTATCTTCATCATCCCGACGGCCACCACGATAAGGAGGGAGTAGTCCACCCTCGGGGCTGAGGGTTTGTACCAGTAGCTATGTGTTTAATCTCTCTCTCTCTCTCTCTCTGTGTGTGTGTGTGTGTGTGTGTGTGTGTGTGTGTGTGTCTCGTGTTCTTGAGATGTCACGATCTTGATGTATCACGGTCTTTATTAATATAGTCGGATCATATGGTGTTTTCCCCTCTCTATATTGTTGTGAGTTGAGTTTTCCCTTTGAGATTTCATTTTATCGGATTGAATACTTCTATGGATTTGAGAACACTTGATTTATGTCTTGCTATGAATACTCGTGGTGACAATGGTGTATCGTATTGATTCACTTGATATATGTTTGGCACCCAACTCATGGATTCCCGAGGTGACATTGGGGTAATCTACGCATAGTGGTTGATGCACGTTCTTGTCTTTGTTTCTCCAATAGAAATCTTGGGGCACTCTTTGAGGTTCTTTGTGTTGGATTAAGTATTATGAATCTGAAATTATTTGGTGATATTTTAGTATGAACTCTTGGATAGATCAATCGGAAAGAATAGCTTCAAGGTGCTTTCATACCCTACAAATAATTTCTTCTTATGTTCTCCGCTAGATAGGAACTTTGGCGTGATTCTTCATCGCACTTTGAGGGGTGGTTATATGATCCAATTATATTAGAATTGTCGAGAGATTGCACTAGCGAAAGTATGGACCTCGGCCTCATTTTCAAGCATTGCAATACCGTTTGTGCTTCGTTTTATCAATTGCTACCTTGCTGTTTTATATTGTTCCTATTACAAAAATCAATATCTATTATCCATATTACACTTGTATCACCATCTCTTCGCCGAACAAGTGCACCTATACAAATTACCATTGTATTTGGTGTGTTGGAGACACAAGAGACTTTTTCTTATTTGGTTGCAGGGTTGTTTGAGAGAGACCATCTTCATCCTATGCCTCCCATGGATTGATAAACCTTAGGTCATCCACTTGAGGGAAAATTGCTACTGTCCTACAAAACTCTGTGCTTGGAGGCCCTACACGTGTCTACAAGAATAAAGTTGCATAGTAGACTTCAAGCTCTTTTCTGGCGCCGTTGCCTTGGAGGTGAGTGCTTGAAGTATATCTTCAGATCTTGCAATTGAATCTTTTAATTTCTTGTTTTATCACTAGGCTGGTTTATAAAAACAAAACTACAAAAAAATGGAATTGAGGTTGCATCATATTATTCATCTTTATAATGTATTTCGTGAAAATGATGGATAGAGCTTGATAGAAGATGAATTCAATAGAATGTTTGGTATAAACGATGAGCATGATTGCAATGTTGTTAGTATGAATTCTTTGAATATCCGTTATGCTAATGATATGCAAAGCCATAAGCTTTGGTGAGGGAGTCCTGGACTAGGGGGTGTCCGGATAGCCGAACTATCATCATTGGCCGGACTCCAAGACTATGAAGATGCAAGATTGAAGACTCCGTCCCGTGTCCGGATGGGACTTTCCTTGGCGTGGAAGGCAAGCTTGGCGATATGGATATATAGATCTCCTACCATTGTAACCGACTCTGTGTAACCCTAGCCCTCTCCGATGTCTATATAAACCAGAGGGTTTTAGTTCGTAGGACGAACAACAATCATACCATAGGCTAGCTTCTAGGGTTTAGCCTCATTGATCTCGTGGTAGATCTACTCTTGTACTACCCATATAATCAATATTAATCAAGCAGGAGTAGGGTTTTACCTCCACCGAGAGGGCCCGAACCTGGGTAAAAACATCGTGTCCCTTGTCTCGTGTTACCATCCGCCTAGACGCACAGTTCGGGACCCCCTACCCAAGATCCGCCGCTTTTGACACCGACATTGGTGCTTTCATTGAGAGTTCCTCTGTGCCGTCGCAATCAGGAAGGATGCCTCGTCCCATCTTTAAAGACGGCACCGTTGCCAAAAGAGCTTTGGCCATCGGCCAAACTATCCGGCTAGGCGGTTTTCTTATGACCGCCTGTTCGGCCACCGCGCCGACGATGACCTCTCGGGTCATCAAAAGCGATCTTCACGTCAACTCGGAACTCGCCGAGCAGCTAGATCCGATGGAGCTCTCCTCCTTAAACGAGCTCTTGGATCGCATCGCCGCCCTGGGAGTCGCTACAGACTATGATCAGATTGGGCTTAAAATCGATCTGAGAGAGATCAACTCTCCCCAGGCTTCCCACCATGTTGCTGTGGTGGAGGAACAACACAGCGACTCTTCTTCTACATTAAGGACAAGCTATGTCCGAATTCCCGACCCCTCCATGCCGGATTCCTGCGGAGGGACGGACATCAATCAAGCACTGAACCTAAAGTCAGGCAGCGGGCCAGATTCGTTGGACAACATCCAACAACCCAAGCTTCCAAGTTCGGAAACTTTTCGGCCATTGAGTCTTAGATTGGATGGGGTTCGAAATTTAATTCCAACCGCCCACCCAAACACAAGCGATCTATACCGAATCCGGCAAGAGCCCGCTGAAACAGTACACCATTACTGGGCCAGATTCCTCTAGGTTATGGACAGGATAAAGGACTGCCGTGAGGAAAGCGCAATCTCAATCTTCTGCAATAATTGCACGGACAAGGGAATCATGAACGCCATAAGTCGTCGTTAAATTACACTCTTCGCCGACTTGGCATCCATAGTACGAAAGTACTGTGCAATGGAGAGTGCCTGGAAAACCGAAACCAAATTTTGGGACAATCCGGCTCCGAACACAACCCTAGTCCGAAATAAAAGGGTGCATCATATTCAGGCACCTGGCTTAAAAACCAAAAAGCAAAAAACCCCTAAAGGGCACGGAACCGTACTGGAGGGATGGCTCAGCGGACCATGTAAAATCCATAGTATAGAGGGCGCCACTCCAACACATAGCCTTCGAGCATGTTGGATACTACGGCAGGTGGCCAAAAGTGGCGAAGAGCTTCTAGCCCCAGAGAACCAGCCCAGCAGTACCAGTACGGTATTAACAGTCTTCGAGACTTTCACATCAAATAATATGCGGAAACAAACACTCCACAGCCTCGCCGAAGTCTACCAAGTAGCAACAATAAATCCATGGAGCGACACGGCTATTACCTTTAACGCCAGTGGCGAACCTAAATTCCGAACAGCCCAAGCACCAGCCGCATTGGTCCTCAGTCCAATAGTGGACGACTTTCGCCTTACTAAGGTACTCATGGATGGCGGCAGCGGATTAAACCTCATCTACGAGGAAACCCTTCGAAAAATGGAAGTAGACTGGAGCCGCATTGAGCGAAGCAACACAACCTTTAGAGGAATAATCCCTAGTCGGGAAGCATGCTGCACAAGAAAAATAACACTGGATGTAGTATTCGGATCGCCGGACAACTACAGGTCCGAGGAGATCACGTTCCATGTGGCCCCGTTCAGCAGCGGATATCACGCTTTATTAGGACGAGAGGCATTCACAATTTTTCAAGCTATACCCCATTACGGGTACATGAAGCTCAAAATGCCCGGGCCCAACGGAATCATCACCCTCGCCAGTGATCCGGACGTAGCGCTCTGCGCCAAAAATAAGACAGCCGCACTAGCCCTAGAGGCGCTATCTGAAGCCCTAGCGGCCGAGGAACTCAAGCGCTGCGCTCCACGGTGAACAGGGATGACATGATACTTGACAAAAGATCCAAGGCCACCTCTTTTAAGCCAGCGAACGAAATAGTCAAATTCCAAGTCCATCCAACGGACCCTACAAAGATGGCCTCCATTGGGGCACAATTAAACCCTGATGTAGACGCCGCACTACGAGAACTCCTTCGGGAAAATTGGGACATCTTTGCCTGGCACCCTTCAGACATGCCAGGAATCCCACGCCGGTTGGCAGAGCACAGCCTAAATATCCTAAAAGGATTCAAGCCAGTCAAACAGGCTCTTCGGCGATTTTCCGAACCCAAAAGACAGGCAATGGGAGAGGAGCTAGCCAAACTATTAGAAGCCGGATTCATCAGAGACATAAAACATCCGGACTGGCTAGCAAACCTGGTAATGGTACCAAAGAAGGACAAATCCTGGCACCTGTGTGTCGATTTCAAGGACCTTAACAAGGCTTGTCCAAAGGATCCTTTCCCCCTTCCCCGCATCGATCAAATTATCGATGCTACCGCAGGGCATGATTCATTGTGCTTCCTCGACGCATACTCCGGCTACCATCAAATCAAGATGGCGGAGCCAGACCAAGCCGCAACGGCATTCATTACTCCGTACGGACCATTCTGCTTCAACACAATGCCCTTCGGGCTCAAAAACGCCGGCGCAACATATCAGCGCATGATTCAGACATGTCTGGCAACCCAGATCGGCAAAACAGTGGAGGCATACGTAGACGATGTGGTCGTCAAGTCTAAACACGTCGAAACTCTAGTAGACGATTTGAGGCTCACATTTGACAACCTCTGAGCATATGACATTAAGCTCAACCCGGAAAAATGTGTTTTGGGCATACCAGCCGGAAAGCTCTTGGGCTTCATTGTATTCGGTAGAGGAATTGAAGCAAACCCAGCCAAGATCCTTGCTCTATCACAATTGGATATCCCAAAAGACCTCAAGCAAATACAAAAATTGACTGGATGCATGGTGGCTCTAAGCCGCTTCATCTCCCTCTTAGGAGAAAAGGCATTACCCCTTTATCGCCTCCTCCGGCGCACCGAACACTTCGAGTGGACGGATGCCGCCACGGCCGGACTCGAAGAAATAAAGGCCATATTGGCAACAAATCCGGTCCTGGCCGCGCCCAACTTGGGCGGACCAATGTTATTATATATCGCGGCAACACATCAAGTTGTAAGCGCGGTGCTCGTCGTCGAACGAGAAACGGAAGGACACAAGTTCCCTCTTCAAAAACCAGTGTACTACGTATCCACTGTCCTAACTCCATGCAAGTCTCGGTATCCACATTATCAAAAGATAGCGTACACAGTGTTCATGGCATCCCGGAAGCCGCGACACTACTTTCAAGAGTGTTCAATAACAGTAGCCTCCGAAGTACCTCTTAACGACATTATAAACAACTGCGACGCGACTGGCAGGATTGCAAAATGAGCCATCGAGCTCCTACCATTCGACATAACCTATAAACCACGGCGAGCTATCAAGTCGCAAGTTTTGGCCGACTTCATCGCTGAATGGACCGAAGCCGAACTCCCTAAAGAGTACGGCGCATACTCTAATTGGATCATGCACTTCGACGGTTCCAAAATGTTGGCCGGCCTGGGGGCTGGCGTCGTCCTGACGTCCCCAACCAGAGACACAGTCCAATACGTACTCCAGATAATGTACACGGAGTCCAACAACGCAGCCAAATACGAGGCCCTTCTACATGGCCTCCAGATGGCGGTCTCCATGGGCATTAAATGCCTAGAGGTGCGGGGGGATTCGAACCTTGCGATATCCCAAATAAATGGAGACTTCAACACCAAGGATCCTAAAATGGCAGCTTACCATAACGCCGTAATGAAAATGTCAGCTCGGTTTGAAGGGCTCGAATTTCACCATATAGCCCGAGATAATAATCAAGCGGCGGATGTATTGGCGCGCATCGGCACAAAGCGCGATGCCGTCCCTCCCAACATCTTCCTGGAACGACTTTTCAAGCCATCCGTACTATGGGAAGTGGAGTCCGGAAACAACAATCCGGACCCAACCGCACCGCCCGACACCGCACATTCTGACACAATCGGTGGTTTTGCTAGTGAAATAACTCCTTCTGCCCACGAAATAATGGCAGTCATTGCCCCGTGGGCTGAGCCATTCTTAGCTTACTTAACTAGCCAGGAACTTCCCGAGGACCAAAACGAGGCCCACTGCATAGTACGGCGATCTAAAGCCTACAAGGTCCATGAGGGAGAGCTCTATAAGAAAAGCATAACCGGAGTCCTTCAAAGGTGTATCTCCGAAGAGGAAGGGCGAAATCCTCTGGCTGAAATTCATGCCGGACTTGGTGGACACCACGCTGCAGCCCGGGCCCTTGTAAGCAAGGCCTTCCGTACAGGATTTTATTGGCCAACGGCCCGGGCAGACGCTCAGGATTTAGTCCAACGATGCGTCGGTTGCCAGCTCTTTGCTAATCAAAGCCACATGCCTCCCACCGCCCTGAAAACTATACCCATCACCTGGCCGTTCGCGGTCTGGGGGCTTGACATGGTTGGACCCCTTAAAGGAGGAACCACAAGCAAAAATTCCTATTGGTCATGGTGGATAAATTCACCAAATGGATAGAGGCCAAGCCAGTTAAGACGGCCGAATCCGGACCCGTGATAGACTTCATATCAGGGGTAGTACACCGTTACGGCGTCCCCCATAGCATCATCACTGATAACGGCACGAACTTCACGGCCGACGAGGTCAAACTCTGGTGCAAAAACAAGGGCATCAAGCTCGACTACGCTTTAGTCTATCACCCTCAAACTAACGGTCAAGTCGAACGAGCAAATGGTCTAATCATGAGCGGCATCAAACCCAGACTAGTGCGGTCCCTTAAGGAATCCAACACGCACTGGGTAGAGGAGCTCGACTCCGTAGTCTGGGGACTACGGACCACGCCGAACCGCACTACCGGATTCACACCATTTTTTATGGTATACGGCGCAGAGGCAGTTTTGCCCTGCGACATAATTCATGACTCACCTCGCGTGCGCATGTACGAAGAAAGAGAAGCCGAGCTGGATCGGCAGGACAGTTTGGACGCCTTAGAGGAGGAGCGTGACGTGGCAAAAGCTTGTTCCGCATTCTATCAACAGCAGGCTCGAAGATATCAAAGCAGGGAAGTACGGGCCAAAACTTACAATGTTGGCGAAGAGTTCTACGCCTCCCGGACAAGAAAAAGGAAAAGCTCAAGCCCAAATGGGAAGGTCCCTTCATCATTGACCAAGTCCTGACCGGCGGAGCGTACCGTCTGCGAAACGCATCGGATAACCGACTCGAGCCAAATCCATGGAACACAGCCTGTCTCCGTAGATTCTACGCCTAGCGCCGGACTCTGAGTTCGTCTCCCTCCCCCGTCTATATTTTATACTTTAACTGCCTTTTATCCCCCCCTTTTTTCTTTTTTCTTCTTATGGGCCTTCGGTGGCTCGCCTGTGCATTGTTCGCACACACTTGACGTGCTATCCGCACTCATTATACCTGGGGGCTTCTTTAACAGAAGCTTATTTATACGGGCTTTATACCCAACACATGCGTCACACTTCCGCATGTACCTTTTATTCACCATTATATGCATCGATATGACTTAAGCTTTGGCCAAGCTGGGTTGCCTGGCTCCTGTGCTTACCCCTACATTCCCGATTGTTCGGCTAGGAGGTAAAGGGAGCACCTCTGCGATTGTTACTGCCGGGTCAGCTGGATGTGTATCTGATGCGGAGCATCCTATGGACATCACCATGTCAAGAGTTCGTTTGGCAAGTGACACGTGCCACATCTACTTCACATACATAAAGGTGAATCATCTCCTTTACACGTGTTCACTTGACCCCTTTGAGGATGGTATACTACTTGACATTCCTTCCGTGTGCATTCATAGGTATTGTCAGATCTTCAAACATAGCGAGGACGAGTTCATGCGGAAGAGAACATCTACACCATCCAAGAGGGAAGCCTGGAAGCAGAGAAGGAAGCGCCAAGAAGAAGGCAGCAGCTCCCAGGCAACCCCGTGCACACGGGCCCCTCCGACCCCGTGCCCACGGGCCTCCCAGGCTGGCGGTCCTGAAGACCCCATGCGCACGGGCGTGTACCGTGCCCACGGGACCCCCGTGTCCACGGGCCTGACGGACCCCGTGCGCACGGGCCCTTGCGTCCGGTCCCTGGATACCCCGTGCGCACGGGCTCCACTTACCCCGTGCACACGGGGCCCCCTGTGTGATGCTGCGGGCTTTGCCCTTGTTTTACCATTTCGCCCCCACTTATCCCTCTCCTTGCCTAGGACTATATATACTCCTTCATCTCCTCCATTTAGACTTAGCTAAGATTAGATCTACACACTAGAGCTTAGCTCATGTACCTCCCCTTGTGGGATTCCTCTCCATTGGGGTTGAAGGCCTCCATTGGAGAAGATCCCTAGTGGATGAAGACCCCCTTTAGGGATCCTGGAAGGATCTATCTAGATCATCAAGCCCTCATCTCCTTCATAGGATTTGGGATGAACTCTACCATGTATCTTATTTCCCTTTGATTGTTCATGTACCTTGTGGATCTTGTGTGTTTTATTGTCTAGTGGATGTGTGATTTGACTTGTTCTTGAGTGTTCCTCTTGTTTTCCCTCTTTTGTTCATCTTGTTCTTGGGGATTCCCCTCCAATTCATGAAAGATCTCCCCATAGGGTTCCACCCTACATCATCTTGGTATCATGAGCCATGGTTTCTCACGAAATTGGAGCCCCCCTCTTAGTTTTCTAGCCTAATTTTGCTTATTCTTGCCCAATTTCGAAAATCCCCACAAAAAGAGCCATACCAATTTTTTTTGTGATTTGAAGTTTTTGTGAGTTTTTGTTGATTTTTATCCATGGATCTGATGTATAGCAAGTAGATCTACCCCCTCTTGCGTCCCCATACCCCAATTTTTCTTTCGCCCTTCGAATTTGATAAGAAAATCGTGAAATTTCTGCCTACCCCGTGCCCACGGGCCCTCGCAAAGTCCCTGGAGACCCCGTGTCCTTGGTACGTGTACCGTGTGCACGGGACCCCGTGTCCACGGGCCCTGGACCCCGTGCGCACGGCCCCCCTATAGCAGCCGCCCGGACTTCACTGTTTTGGTCGTAACTTTTGCATCCGAACTCCGATTTGGGTGTTCTTTGGCTCGTTGAAAAGCTAGCGATGTGCCTGAGGTGCTCATCTTGGTTTTACCACCATTTGACTCCATCAAATTTTGTCCATTTTGCATCTTTTGCATCGGCCCTCCGCCATAACTTTCGCACCACCACATAAAACTTCCGCAAACTAACCCATTTTGGTTCCTTTGGTATTTGTGGTTGTTTGAGTTGTGATTTGAGTCTCCTAAGGTGTTTCGGCTACTTAGGGACGGTTACATCTTCATCCACCACCGGTGACTTGTATCAGTCCATCGACTACATCCACCCCAAGCTTCCACATCGACAACGACCATCCATCCTTTGAGACCATCTTCAACCGGAAGCAAGGCCGGTTACCCCCGACTTCGTGAAAGGTTAAGTGTGACGAAGGTATCCATTCCGTCATAAACTTTTCCTTCCTTGACATTACATCTTGATAGCCCCACCATCTTTGCGAATACCTCCATACCCATTGAGACTAGCTATCCGAGTATTGCCGGGCTTCGCAAAAACTTGTGCACCATAGTGATACGATCTCATATTGTTGCATCATTGGATATATCATATAGTGCCATTGTTTACTCCCGTGCATATCTTGTGATACTTTTCGCATATTTGTGGTTGAGGCTCATCAATCATAGTGGAAAGTAAGAGAAGAGCAAAAAAAAGCTTTTAAGCAAGAAAGAGAATGATCATAAGCTTATAAGCAAAGAGTTGAGCATGAAAAGAGATACTTGTGCATGAGGATACATGGAATAGGAAACATTTAGCTTGCATACATATAGGTTGGTGCCAAGTGGTGAATCGTGCCCAAGTGTGCAATCAAGCTAGTGCTCTCCTAGTGTTTGTGCAACACGAGCTTCGTCTTCATTAGGCAATTTTGTATTTCTCATCCCTATAGTTGCACAAGCCCCATTATTCCATCGTGTGTGTTTCTTTATTGCCCTCCTCTATATTTGTGATCACTTGCTTTGCATTTTGAGTCCTTTGGATTTATTTCAACATTTACAATATCTTGGACTTCAATTTGCATGAAATTTCTGCCACTTGTCCTAACCAAGCCACTCGATAATCTTTACTTTGTAGGTGTGAGTGAACAAGTCCGGTACCAATTCCACTATTCTTTCATTTCACATTGAGTGATACAAGATACATCCTCAACTTTGGGAAAAGGTAGCTTGGTATTGTTTATCTCATTTCCTACTCACCTTTGCTTGAGTCTTGTGATGGATAGGCAAAGCACATCATCTCCGGTCTACAACAACAACGACGAGTTCGATTCTATGAAGAACTTCATCGACGCCAAGATGGACAAGCACATGGAGTAGCTCAACGCCCTCATCAAGAACCGCAAACGGTCTTCCTAATCTTTGAGAAGACGCTCAAGTGCAAAGACTCCCGAGCTACCATCTCCGGCAAGTACACACAAGCATCGACATCGACATGACCATGAAGAGCGAGCTTCAGGACACGTGTTGGCTGCTCTACCAACCCCGTGCACACGGGCCCTCGACCCCCGTGCCCACAGGACCCCGTGCACACGGCCTCCTGTACCCCCGTGCACACGGGCTATACAGAGTCGCAACATCAACTACAAGGTTGCAGCTTCTTCAACACCTTTGGCATCTTTGCCAAGTGACTTCAAGGCATTTTCGCCTTCGGACGTACGACATCTTCGCCAACAAGCACCTCAAGACTACGCTCACGAGAAGCTCCCCAAGCTCAAGTCCGTGACTTCCACGAGCTAATACGACCTCGACATCAACCATGCGATTCCTTTCTATGGGACTCAAGAACCCGAGGAGTACCTCGAGTGGGAGCGTTTGATGGACGACTACCTCAAGCTACATCAAGTCCCTTCCGAAGATCAAGTGAAGTGCGCCACAAGAAACTTCCACGACTACGCCTTGACATGGTGGCTTCACACACCTTCGAAGAGCTACGAGATGAGTTGGTCCAAGACGAAGAAAGTGATGCGACGAGAGTTTGTGCCTCCAACCTACACGGAACATCTTCAACGCCAATTGGAGAACACCATACAAGGATCCAAGTCCCTCGACGAGTACTTCAAGAACATGAAGGAAGCCTTGCGACGTGCTGGCGTGGACGACCCCATTTGGATGAATTTCTACTTCATGATGGGATTGAACAACGACATCTCCAAGACTATCTTCCTCGAGAACTACAAGTCCCTCAACGACAACTACTTTGGTGCTCTCAAGGCGGAGCAAGAACTCAATAAGGCCAAGTCTACACGACCCCGAGCTCACTTTGCAACGACTATGCTACAAGATGGCGAGAGTGATGATGTGCCATCTTCGGCCTTCATCCATGACGAGACTGATGATGTGCCATCTTCGGCCTTCATCCACGGCGACAACTACGAGATGGTTGAGCATGGGATTCTCCCTTCGACCACGGCGACGTATGATGACTTGAGTGACTTTTGCCACCATATTGAGAGTGAGAGTGACTTCACCACTAGCCCCATATATGATGAGCCGCCCCAATTCCCATGTGAGGAGAGCCGCCACCACCACCACTTGAGTGATTTGAGTGCCTCCACCATATGCGACATTGAGTGCACCTACCTTGAGGGAGTGAGTGAGCCACCACCACATAGAGGGAGTGAGATAGTTGATGAGGCATATGAGGCCATTTCAGTTTCTAACAACTTAACCTCTACCTCTATTATGTCTTCTCATTTGGTGCTAGGTCCCATATATGATGATGCGCCGATCCTCGACGACTTCGTCCTCCCTTTGGACATGACGATGGCCATGGTGGAATATGATGCACCCCCCACATGGTTCCATCACGATGAAGATGAACACGATTTGGTCTTCCCCACCTCACCTACACCATTTGAGTGGAACGACAAAGGTAACATAGGTGAAGGTGATGCTATTGTGCCACTAGTGGACATTCTTGACATTGATTGCTTGCATGATGTTGATCCACCTATTCCCATGCTTCATGCTAGTGCGACTTCCTCATGTCATGACTTACCACTTTATGATGACTATGATGATGAGCATGTTGAATTGCCTAGTTGTGAGGCCATGTTACATAGGATTTCTTGTGACAATTCTTTAGGCCACATCATGTTTGCTAATCTGCTTGACTTGTCATATGCTAGGCATGAGATCAACCATATGTCTTATTTGCAATCTCTTCATAGTGACTATGCATATGCCATTAAAATAAACCCAATTTGCACTTATGGCATAGATGACAAGCCCATGGTTATTGGCATTTGTTTCTCTTGTGATGATATTGATATGCTCCCTTTGCATCATTTATCTCATATGCCATGCCATGACCACCTAGCTTCGGATATGCATTGTTTTGGATGTTGTCCATTTTCTCCTTATGATGTTTCCGATATTGCTCATGAGGAGACCCCCATAGTTTCCTCATACATTTTAGGAGATTTTGATCCATCCCATCCAATGCATGATCCCAATTGTGTGCGCCATATGCTCCCCATGAATAAAAATGCTATTGTTGTGCCTCACACTTGCTATAAATTGCATCCTAATCATGTTGAACACAATAACTATCATTGCTTGACGGATGACATGTTCATATACCATGCCTCAAATTTCTTTGAGCATTGCTTATCTTGTGCTAACTCACACGTGCACATACACATCATGATGGATGATGTGTACATTTACCACACACACAATTTCTTTTGTTTGTGTCTCTTTTGTGTAGGTACCCATGAATACTTGTCAACCTCACAATCCCATGAGTTGACAAAACGAGCTCTAGAGAGAAATGATGACTTGGGATCACATGGATTGTCTTTCCCACAGCTCCCTTTGCGCAAAGACTTTTCGCATCTCTTCTACATGGCCCTCACATGGTTATGGGTTATATATCACTTCTTCCTTTATGCACATATTGCCATGTTCACTTTGCATGATATGCTCATTCCTATGCCTTTGCCATGCCTTTGTGACCCATGCTTTGCATTACACATGATGATTGATTCTCATACTTGTATGTGTATTTGCAAGCTTGGTGGAGATTTTGCTAGTTATTGTCGTATTCCATCTATGACCCATTCCTATGATGATACTATGATCTTGCTTTGTGTTCGTGCTTGCGATATGTCATGTGCATTGCCTATATCCACTATTTGCTCACATGACATGATTGCCATGATTTACTCTAGTGTGTTGCATCTTCACTCCACTAGTTTGCACAACTTGATTGATGTACTTGCTTATGTTGCATCACCAATGACTCATACTTGCTCATTTCATGCGGTTGATGACAACAATCTACATGCTTTGCACATGATTGTTATTGCTTCTTGTCACATATCTCCATATGTTGCATCTATCATGCTAGATGACTTGCCATGTATTGAGTGCAACAATGCTTATAGTCTTGCTCATAAGATTGCCCCCATAGAATTCTCACATATGTTTGCAGATTTTGACATATTCCTTGTGAAGCATGCTTGTCTTACCTCTTTGCACCATATACCTAGTGCCTTGAATATCGCCATTGTTGCATCATATTATTCATGCACTTGTGATTCTAATGGTTATGTGCAAGAGAAGAGAACCATCATGATGGATGATGTGTTTATCGACCATGCACATATGCTCTTCGTTTTGTTGTGTGCATGTGTAGGATACTTGGACTTCGTGTCGACTCCCACTTCATATGAGTTAACCATTCGAGCTCTTGAGAGCGAGCCTCATACATTCGACCATGACTCGCTCCTACACCACATTTCCTACCACTTCGACATTGTGAAGAACGCACAAGGACATGCTTTCGAGGTGATATCCTTCTATCTCGAGAACAACCAAACCATGAGCATGCATATTGTGGATCATACTTCATGTGTTGCTTTCTCCATGACACTTTGCGCACATGCTAGCGATCTTGCTTCGACTTATCATTACCACATTGCCCTGGCACATGCTATATATCCTTGTGTGTTGCATCTAGTTCTTCACATATGCCATGTCCCTTTGCTTATCACATGCTTGACTTGATTGCCTCACACATGTTGAACAATTGCTCTTTCCATTGTGTTGAGTGCCACAATATCTTCACTACACCCTATGCACGTTATGCTTGGATTGTCTTGCACTTGCCCCATGTGTTTCGACATTTCACTATATTTGGTGTTGTGAATGACTCTTATGCCTACCATAGACCGTTCATTGAGCACTTTATGCATGCTTGCTATGACCTTGAGGTAGATGCTTGTTCACTTATCACATATATTTGCATCTTGACCTCCCATTTGCATGCTTTTTCCCATGATGTACTTGATTGTGCTCAATTTATATGCTCAAATGCCATGCCACACTTCTTTGTCAAACCATATGCTATGCTTGATGACAACACTTGTTGGGTGAATCACCTCTTGAATGCTTGGTTTTGCTCTTACGACAACCACATTTGTTTTTCCAAGTGCTTGTTATCTTTGCTCCTTTTGAAGGAATTACAAGATGGTGCGACATTGGAGAGTGCCCATTTGGAACTACAAGATGACGAATGCTTGGTGATCGTCCAATTCTACACGACGC
This sequence comes from Triticum timopheevii, assembly GCA_963921465.1. NCBI lineage: Eukaryota > Viridiplantae > Streptophyta > Magnoliopsida > Poales > Poaceae > Triticum > Triticum timopheevii. The sequence goes on along the minus strand of OY997262.1, from coordinate 250,048,231 downwards.
CATCATCTCTTTCCCATGGTGATTTGGATTTCGATCTGAGGTCGGATCTTTCCCAAGGGGGAGGGGATGATGCGGAGCATCCTATGGACATCACCATGTCAAGAGTTTGTTTGGCAAGTGACATGTGCCACATCTACTTCACATACATAAAGGTGAATCATCTCCTTTACACATGTTCACTTGACCCCTTTGAGGATGGTATACTACTTGACATTCCTTCCGTGTGCATTCATAGGTATTATCGGATCTTCAAACATAGCGAGGACGAGTTCATGCAGAAGTGAACATCTACACCATCCAAGAGGGAAGCCTGGAAGCGGAGAAGGAAGCGCCAAGAAGAAGGCAGCAGCTCCCAGGCGACCCCGTGCGCACGGGCCCCTCCGACCCCGTGCCCACGGGCCTCCCAGGCTGGCGGTCCTGAAGACCCCATGCGCACGGGCGTGTACCGTGCCCATGGGACCCCCGTGTCCGCAGGCCTCACGGACCCCGTGCGCACGGGCCCTTGCGTCCGGTCCCTGGATACCCCGTGCGCACGGGATCCACTTACCCCGTGCACACGGGGCCCCCTGTGTGATGTTGCGGGCTTTGCCCTTGTTTTACCATTTCGCCCTCACTTATCCCTCTCCTTGCCTAGGACTATATATACTCCTTCATCTCCTCCATTTAGACTTAGCTAAGATTAGATCTACACACTAGAGCTTAGCTCATGTACCTCCCCTTGTGGGATTCCTATCCATTGGGGTTCAAGGCCTCCATTGGAGAAGATCCCTAGTGGATGAAGACCCCCTTGAGGGAAGGATCTATCTAGATCATCAAGCCCTCATCTCCTTCATAGGATTTGGGATGAACTCTACCATGTATCTTATTTCCCTTTGATTGTTCATGTACCTTGTGGATCTTGTGTGTTTGATTGTCTAGTGGATGTGTGATTTGACTTGTTCTTGAGTGTTCCTCTTGTTTTCCCTCTTTTGTTCATCTTGTTATTGGGGATTCCCCTCCAATTCGTGAAAGATCTCCCCATAGGGTTCCACCCTATATCAGTACCTCAGACTGGGTGAAGCCGAAAGCTAGCGTTCTTAAGGGAATATTCGGTCGGTGAAGTGAAAGATGATTTCTTAACTATTTATTTATCTGCCCCCAGATGCCTTTCTGCTTTTTTCGCAGTCCGGACATGCACTTTAGGGCATGCCTCCCAGGGAATGGAACCCCTAACGGAACTATTCTCCCTGGAAGATGTTTCTTACTAACCATGTAATATAACATAACTAGTTGGGCACTTGTTTGATAAAGCACTAATGACCCCTACGCCTGGTCTCCATGCATGCCCCGGTTTTTTACATAACCGTGAGGGTATTCGGACACACTCCGGACTGTCGGGTCCCGAGGTTGAAGCGAAAGGGTCCGCAATGACAAACGATCTACAATCCGGCTAGAAGGCATTTTTCATGTCATTTTAAATTACATAGTCAAGCTGACTGATGGTATTCTTCTTCGATACCATCTAATAAACTGTCTAGTTTACAGTCCTGCTGTGAATACTTTGCGCCCAACTCTACTTGGTCGTACACTAAGCTCACAGGGATCTCCTTCCCATCGGGCCCCAAAGGTCCGACTTCGGCCATGTGGTTTGGGTCAGCCTTCGCATACCGTGTCTTCACCATGGCCCAGGCCTCCCTGGCGCCTTGACGGCAGGCCGATATCTTCCACAACCGGAAGCGCCGTCGTGCTCCCTGAAGCTTCTCCGCAAGCTCTCCAAGACCTTCGGGTAGGGACATGGATGGCCACAAGGCCTGGGCGACTCCGCTCATCACCTGCCGAACTCGTTCGTGCAATTGCAGAAGCTCGGGAAGTAGGTCACCCGTTGAACCGGGCATTTCCTCCGCAGGATGACCTGTGAGCACGCCTACAAACATATTTCTGTCAATCGACTTCCTCGCTGAACTCTTATTTTCAAAGGTTCGCTCAAGCACCTACTATAAATGTCGCGACAAAGCCGCCGATTCTCCTTCACGGAGTCAGACAGCTGGGCCCGAACATATTTTAGTTCCTCGCCTAGCTGGGTGTTGGCATCCTGGAGCTTATTCCTCTCTTGCTGCACCCTCGTAAGCACCTTCTCGCCGGCCTTCAGCTGGCGTAGTAGCTGTTGCTTGTCCGGATCTAGTCCGGCGCCATCTGCAATATTATGGTCAGATTTACACACACGCCGCACTTCACAAACTACTTATCTTTCGATGTATATATTACCAGAGGGGGTCTCTGTGGCTCCCCCTATGGCGGCTAGTGCGGCCTCAAGTTGGGCCTTGCACTCTAGAAGCTCCTGGGACAGGTGGGTATTCTTCTCCGTAAGATCCTGCATAACAAATGATCCTTAAATCAGTTACTCTAACTATTTTAAGTCTCGGGGGCTACTGGCATATGTCACTGTCAAAATTCCTCACCCGTATGTCTTTCACGTACTGCTCCGTGGCTCTGGCTAGACCATCTTGAGCAGCATGGAGGTGCGCATCTCCCGAATTAAAGGCATTTAACGCCTCCGGGGAGAAGCATGCGTCACGAAGAACTGTCCGGCGGCGCCTGTGATTCATGGTGCTCTCCACCTCAGATCGGGTGGCGGACAACCTGTCGGCGTCCTCCATTGGAGGAGCACCCGACACGTGCCTTGCATTCGCCTCCCCCTCTGGACCTAGCGTTGGAGCCCGGCCGACGGAGGCTTGATTGGCAATCTCTCCGGACACAGTCCGGCGAGCGCTCTTTCTCCTGAAAAAACCACGAGCGTTAATATGTCTTCTAGGAATCTTTCCCGGAAACATGGTGGCGCGCCATACCATTGCGGCGACGTTTCGATTCATGCCGCACTTCTTTTCCGCCTGCTGGGCCGAGCTGCCCCTTGTTGGCCAGCCGCCGCGGGTTCGGCTTCCCGCCTCGAAGGCACCTCCTGCGGAACACCATTGGTATACGGTGGTTAGAGATAAGAATGGATGAGTAATGGTATCAGGACTCCGGTCACAGTTACCTGGGAAACCGGAGATATTTCGGGGTAGTCGGCCGTAATGGCGACCAAAGCATTGTCAATGCTAAGTTGGTGGAACACCCCATCGATCAGCTGCACCTTTATGTCCGGATCCTCGGGCTGTGGAGTCAGGCTGTGTATGTCCTCTATGGCCCGGCGCAGTTCCTGCATCGAAATCGCAAAGTGAGACACTTAACTTTGGGAATATGGATCGGATAGATAAACGTCCGCTTACCCAGCTCCGAGGGTTATTCATGGAAAATCCATTCAATGGACTAGCATGGAGGAAGTCCTCCTTCTCCCCTTTGTACAGGCCGGACAGGATCTTCACCAGATCGGCGACCGATCCCGGCCCCTTGCAGCCATGGCGGGTGGCATCATCCTCCCCGTTGAAATCCCACATGGGGTGGCCCCTATACTGGAGCGGCTGCACCCCTCGCATAATGCATGTGGCCATGACCCCAATCATGGTCAATCCAGAATGAGCCAATAACCTTATTTGGCCCATCAGATATTGGACGTCCCTATCATTCTCCCGTTGAGGGCTCCGTGGGCGCCAACTAAGGCTTTTCTTCAGAGGAGCATTGCTGAACTCCGGGAGGCCGATCCGAACTGGGTCCGGTAGCGGGGCATCTTCCATATAAAACCATTCCGAAGGCCAGTCTTCGGACGCCTTCTTCGGGGTTCCAGATAGATATCCGGTCCCGGTAATGCGCCATAGTTCGGCTCCGCCCACTTGATATATCGACCCCTCATGAGAACGGGGTATGAGGCAAAATAATCTCTTCCACAACGTGAAATGGGCCTCGACGCCCAAGAACAGCTCGCAAAGGGCCACGAAGCCCGCGATGTGCAGGATGGAGGCAGGCGTAAGGTGGTGAAGCTGTAGCCCATAGAACTCCAGGAGCCCCCGGAGACACGGATGTATGGGAAATCTGAGTCCCCTTATTAGATAAGGGATGAAGCATACCCGCTCTCCTTTGGAGGGATTGGGGACGCTCTCCGCCTGCTTTCCGCCCTTGTAGGTGGCAAGTCCGACTCCAACCGGAACCATGAAGGCTGGGGGAAGAAATCCCTCGGCTTGGAGCGTCACTAGCTCACTATGCAGGACTGAGCATCTCCCCCAATCTCCTGGCTGAGGGCGAGGAGCATGAGAGGAGGAGCCGCATCGACTGTCCATGATGGAGTGGATTTTTGTTAGAGGTGCTTCGATGAATACTCGCGGAAGGAGGATGGTGTGATTCGGATCTAGATCATCGCCTCTCTTTATAGGCAGCTTATTCGCGCAGCTAGGGGGCAAAATGTAAAAATACCCTGGCTTTTCGCATTCGTACGACACGTGGAGGATGGCCATTATTGGACGTGGAAGCCGAGAAGCGCAGCATTTATAAGAAGCCAGACACCATTCGGCAAGCACATGGAATTTGGAGGAGAACCCGCCTTGCAATGCCGAAGACAATATGCGCGCCGGACTCGTCGCCATTGAAGCCTGCTTTGGGGGCTGCTGAGGGAGTCCTGGACTAGGGGGTGTCCGGATAGCCGAACTATCATCATTGGCCGGACTCCAAGACTATGAAGACGCAAGATTGAAGACTTCGTCCCATGTCCGGATGGGACTTTCCTTGGCATGGAAGGCAAGCTTGGCGATACAGATATATAGATATCCTACCATTGTAACCGACTCTGTGTAACCCTAGCCCTCTCCGGTGTCTATATAAACCGGAGGGTTTTAGACCGTAGGACGAACAACAATCATACCATAGGCTAGCTTCTAGGGTTTAGCCTCCTTGATCTCGTGGTAGATCTACTCTTGTACTACCCATATCATCAATATTAATCAAACAGGAGTAGGGTTTTACCTCCACCGAGAGGGCCCGAACCTGGGTAAAAACATTGTGTCCCTTGTCTCCTGTTACCATCCGCCTAGACGCATAGTTCGGGACCCCCTACCCGAGATCCGCCGGTTTTGACACCGACATTGGTGATGCTATGTTTGATGAAGATGATATTTTTAGTTCCCCAAGATTTGATGTGCAAATTTGTTATAATGATTGCATGCCTCCTATTTATGATGATTATAATGATGAAATTGGATTCGGAGAGGTCATGACTTTATTTAATGATGAATCCACCATTTTGGATGAGGCTTCAACTGACTATGAGAACAAAGTTGCTATCTATGATGATTATGGTGATGACATGTATGCTATGAAGAATAATGATAACCATGAAACTTGTGATCATGATTTTAATTTTCAATCACATGATAGTTATTTTGTTGAGTTTGCTCCCACTACTATTGATGAGAAGAAATTTGCTTATGTGGAGAGTAATAAGTTTTCTATGCTTTTGTGTCATGAAAATAATGCTTTATGTGATGGTTATATTATTGAATTTCTTCATTATGGTATTGAAAATTATTATGAGGGAGGAACTTATTCTTGTAGGAATTGCAATAATATCAAGTTTCCTCTCTATGTGTTGAGAGTTTTGAAGTTATGCTTGTTTTGCCTTCCTATGCTAGTTGATTCTTGTTCCCATAAGTTGTTTCCTCACAAAATTCATATGCATAGGAAGTGGGTTAGACTTAAATGTGCTAGTCATATGCTTCATGATGCTCTCTTTGTGTTTCAATTCTTATCTTTTATGTGAGCATCATTGAAATCATCATATCTAGCTAAAAGGCATTAAAGAAAAGTGCTTGTTGGGAGAAAACCCAACACTTTTCCTACTGTTTTTATGTGTTCACATGATTATGCTACTATAGTAATCATGTTTTATAGCTTTTGCTTCAATAAAGTTCCAAGTAAAGCCTTCGGGATAGTGTGCATTATAGTTGACTTGAATCTGTGCAAAAACATAAACTTTTGCGTCCATAAACAGAATTGTCTAAATTCACTGGAGCGTAAAAAATTTCTGATATTTTACAGACGATTGATATACAAATTTTCTATGTGGTCCTAATTTTTCAGAAATTTTGGAGTTACAGAAGTATGACTAATATTCAAATCTTTACATACTGTTCTGTTTTTTGACAGATTCTGTTTTCAATGCATAGTTTGCTTGTTTTCTAGTTTCTATGGCTTATATTGCTCACTATAAATTATGGAAATGATATGCTACAGTAGTCCTTGTGTGGAAACAATTATGAATCTTGTCTTTGACATTAACAATGTGAAATGGTTTGCTCTTTATCATACTAACCTATCTCACAAAGTTCCGTTAAGTTTTGTGTGATTGAAGTTTTCAAGTTTTGGGTGAGATATCAATATGTGGAGTGTCGGTGGAAACGACACCTATGGGATCACGGGGAATCCCTTCTATGGTTGGCGGGCGCGGGGCTATGGAAAGAGCGGGTTTAGAAGATCAACACGGGGAGTTTATCCAGGTTCGAGCCGCGAGTGATGCATAATACCCTACTCCTGCTGGTTTGTGTTTATCTAGTGTTCTTGGACTAGCTACAAAGCGTGCAGGGTCCAAAAAGTCTGAAATCCCCCTCCAGCATGCCTCAGGCCTCCTTTTATAGCCAAACGGGTCGACACAGTGGCACACAGGAGGTGGAAAGTTTGTACTGTATACAAGTCTATCGCCTGGCACTGTAGGACAAACACATTTAATGCGCTGCCAACGTGCCCTCTCTCTTTCTCGGGGACGGCAAGGAAACTCGTCCTGTCTGCCGCCGCTTCGCCTCGCTTCGACGCGCGTCCAGGCTGACTAGGAGCGCAGCACCATGCTGGCTGGCTGGCTGCTGAGTTGGTGCGGTGGCAGAGTCTTCACGAAGATCTGCATGCCACCGCGCAGGTGCTTGCTGATTTGGCATGGAAGCTGCACATCGCCATGCAGGTGCCTGCCTTGTTGGCAGGTTGACTTCTGTGTCAGAACAGCAGTGGAGCCTTGGCAGGTGGGGGCCTGGCTGTGGCCCCGCAGATGTCCCCGGCAAGGGTCTTGTCGGGGGCCCCCGGCAAGGGACTTGCCGGGGTCTCGCAGGCATCAATAGCAAGGGTCTTGCCGGGGGTCTTGTGAGCGTCCCCGGCAAGGATCTTGCCGGGGTTTCCGTCTTCTAGTTCTCATCTAGTATTGTATGTCCTTGGTCTTCACAAAGATCTGCATGCCACTATGCAGGTGCCTCTCGAGCCTTGGTTCCAATGTTGTCGATGGTGTCGGAACTCTTAGGCTCAAGGGTGGTGGCTCTGCTGGTGTTGGGAAAGTTGCCCCGGCAAGGGCCCTTGCCAGGGCTACGTAAGCTGCCGGCAAGGCTCCTGCCGGGGAGAACCCACCTTGTCCCTTTGCTCCTCATGCCTCTGTCTTGGCGTTGCTCTGGTAGTCTTGTGTCTTCACTTCCTCTAACCCGCCAAGCGTGGCCGCAAGCGTGTGGCTGCGACTGCCCGCGCACAAGTAAAGGGGTACAAAAAGGACCCCTACTTTTGTACACCGACAGGAGCCCCCGGGCCTGGGCCACATATAAGCGCGGAGCGTTATTGGGCCAGGCCCAGAACGGTGTGCTGGTACGCGCGGTAGAGTTTGACCGTAGTAACTCCCTCGCCAGTTGCGTTTCCCCATGACCCGCGTTGAATGTGATGTGGGGGCCATGCATGGGGTGGTTGCAGCACGCTTGCGTCACATCATGGCAGATAATAAAGAGGCGGCTCACGCCTTCCCCATAAAAAGAGGAAAATGTAGGGGCGCGGCTCATTTACTAGGTGGACTCGGGTCGTGGCCTTCAAGGCGCCCGCACCCCACGATCACGGGGTGGAAAACAGTCGCTTCACTTGTCTTCTCGATGTTGGCCTACTCGCCACGTGTCCTCCATGCCTCAAGGATAGTAGGTGGTGAACATGAAGGGCACGGGCCTTCATGGCGAGGCGGGAAACCGGGTCGTCGCTGATTGGAGCAGCAGGTCGATCCCGATTCCCTACGCCCCTGGCAGCCGGATTGGTTAAGTGGGGCGGCCGAGCCCCGGCCCCGCCCCTACATAAGAAGGGGAGGGGGATGGCACCCTTCTATCCTTCAATATCCATCTCCTTCCTGTTGGGGAACGTAGCAGAAATTCAAAATTTTCTACGCATCACCAAGATCAATCTATGGAGATTCTAGCAACAAGAGAGGGAGAGGATGAGCATCTTCATACCTTTGAAGATTGCTAAGCGGAAGCGTTACAAGAATGCGGATGATGGAGTCATACTCGCGGCGATTCAAATTGCGGAAGATCCGATCTAGCGCTGAATGACGGGGCCTCCGCGTTCAACACACGTACAGCCCGGGGATGTCTCCTCCTTCTTGATCCAGCAAGGGGAGAGGATAAGTTGAGGGAGAGCTCCAGTAGCATGACGGCATGGTGGTGGAGCTTGCAGTTCCCCGGCAGGGCTTCGCCAAGCACTACTACTACAGAGGAGGTGTTGGGGAGGGAGAGGGCTGCGCCAGGGGAAGGGGTGAAGCTCCCATGCGCCTCCCCACTATATATAGGGGTGGAGGGGGATGGTTTCTTGCCCTCCAAGTCCATTGGGGTGTTGGCAAAGGTGGGAGGAAAGAAATCCCATCATTTCCTTCCCCACCGATTGTTAACCCCCCTTTTTAGGGATCTTGATCTTATCCCTTCAGGATATGATCTTATTCCTTCTAAGGGGGGATCTTGGTGCACCTTGACCAGGGATGTGGGGCCTTGCCCCCACTATCCACGTTCATGTGGGTTCCCCCATGCAGGTGGGCCCCACTCAGGAACCTTCTAGAACCTTCCTAGTACAATACCGAAAAATCCCGAACATTTTCCGGTGGCCAAAATAGGACTTCCCATATATAAATCTTTACCTCCGGACCATTCTGGAACTCCTCGTAATGTCCGGGATCTCATTCGGAGATCCAAACAACATTCAGTAACTACACACTAATTCCCATAACAACTCTAGCGTCACCGAACCTTAAGTGTGTAGACCCTACGGGTTCGGGAATCATGCAGGCATGACCGAGACAGCTCTCTGGCCAATAACCAACAGCGGGATTTAGATACCCATGTTGGCTCCCACATGTTCCACGATGATCTCGTCGGATGAACCATGATGTCAAGGATTCAAGCAATCCCGTATACAATTCCCTTTGTCAATCTGTACGTTACTTGCTCGAGATTCGATCGTCGGTATCCCAATACCTCGTTCAATCTCGTTACCGGAAAGTCACTTTACTCGTTCCGTAATGCATGATCCCGTGACTAACTACTTAGTCACATTGAGCTCATTATGATGATGCATTACCGAGTGGGCCCAGAGATACCTCTCCATCAAACGGAGTGACAAATCCCAGTCTCAATTCATGCCAACTCAATAGACACTTTCGGAGATACCCGTAGTGCACCTTTATAGCCACCCAGTTACATTGTGACATTTGGCACACCGAAAGCATTCCTACGGTATCCGGGAGTTGCACAATCTCATGGTCTAAGGAAATGATACGTGACATTAGAAAAGCTTTTAGCAAACGAACTACACGATCTTGTGCTATGCTTAGGATTGGGTCTTGTCCATCACATCATTCTCCTAATGATGTGATCCCGTTATCAATGACTTCCAATGTCCATGGTCAGGAAACCATAACCATCTATTGATCAACGAGCTAGTCAACTAGAGGCTCACTAGGGACATGTTGTGGTCTATGTATTCACACATGTATTACGGTTTCCAGTTAATACAATTATAGCATGAACAATAGACAATTATCATGAACAAGGAAATATAATAATAACCATTTTATTATTGCCTCTAGGGCATATTTCCAACAGTCTCCCACTTGCACTAGAGTCAATAATCTAGTTCACATCACTATGTGATTGTAATGAATCCAACACCCATTGGGCTTGATCATATCTCGCTTGTGAGAGAGGTTATTAGTCAACGGGTCTGAATCTTTCAGATCCGTGGGTGCTTTACAAATATCTATGTCATCTCCTAGATGCAGCTACCACACGCTATTTGGAACTATTCCAAATAACTGCTCTACTATACGAATCCGTCCTACTACTCAGAGCCATCCAGATTAGTGTCAAAGTTTGCATCGGCGTAACCCTTTACGACGAACTCTTTTACCACCTCCATAATCGAGAAAATTCCTTAGTCCACTAGTTACTAAGGATAACCTTGACCACTGTCCTGTGATCCATTCCTAGATCACACTTGTACCCCTTGACTGACTCATGGTAAGGCACACTTTAGGTGCGGTACATAGCATAGGATACTGTGGTGCCTACGTCTAAAGCATAGGGGACGACCTTCATCCTTTCTCTCTCTTCTGCCGTGGTCAGGTCTTGAGTCTTACTCAATACTCACACATTATAACACAGCCAAGAACTCCTTTGCCGATCTATTTTGAACTCCTTCAAAATCTTATCACGGTGTGTACTCATTTGAAAGTACTATCAAGCGATTTTGATCTATCCTTATAAATCTTGATGCTCAATGTTCAAGTAGCTTAATCCAGGTTTTCCATTGAAAAACACTATTCAAATAACCCTATATGCTTTCCAGAAATTCTACATCATTTCCGATCAACATATGTCAACAACATATACTCATCAGAAATGCTATAGTGCCCCCACTCACTTCTTTGGAAATACAAGTTTCTCATAAACTTTGTATAAACCCAAAATCTTTGATCATCTCATCAAAGCGTATATTCCAACTCCGAGATGCTTACTCCAGTCCTTAGAAGGATTGTTGGAGCTTTGCATACTTGTTAGCATCTTTTAGGATTGACAAAACCTTCTGGTTGTATCACATACAACCTTTCCTCAAGAAAATCATTGAGAAAACAATGTTTTGACATCCTATATGCAAGATTTCATAAATAATGCAGGAACTGCTAATATAATTTCAACAGACTCTTAGCATCGCTACAAGTGAGAAAGTCTCATCATAGTCAACTCCTTGAACTTGTCGGAAAACATCTTAGCGACAAGTCGAGCTTTCTTAATGGTGACACTTACCATCATTGTCTGTTTCCCCTTTTAAAATCCATCTGTACCCAACAGCCTTACGACCATCAAGTAGTTCTTCCAAAGTCTACACTTTGTTTTATACATGGATCCTCTCTCGGATTTTATGGCCTTGAGCCATTTGTCGGAATCCACACCCACCATCGCTTCTCCACAGCTTGTAGGTTCATTGTTATCTAGCAACATGACCTCCAAGACAGGATTACCGTACCACTCCGAAGCAGTACACGTCCTTGTCGACCTACGAGGTTTGGTAGTGACTTGATCCGAAGTTTCATGATCACTATCATCAGCTTCCACTTCAACTGGTGTAGGCGCCACATGAACAACTTCCTGTGCCCTGCTACAGATTGGTTGAAGTGATGGTTCAATAACCTCATCAAGTCTCCACCATCCTCCAACTCAATTCTTTCAAGAGAAACTTTTCCTCAAGAAAGGACCCGTTTCTAGAAACAATCACTTTTGCTTCCGGATCTGAAATAGGAGGTATACCCAACTATTTTGGGTGTCCTATGAAGATGCATTTATCCGCTTGGATTTGAGCTTATCAGGATAAAACTTTTCCACATAAGCTTCGCAGCCCCAAACTTTTAAGAAATGACAGCTTAGGTTTCTCTAAACCATAGTTCATATGCTGTCATCTCAGAGGAATTATGTGGTGCCCTATTTGAAGTGAATGCGGTTGTCTCTAATGCCTAACCCATAAACGATAGTGGTAATTCTATAAGAGACATCATGGTATGCACCATATCCAATAGGGTGCAGCTATGATGTTCGGACACACCATCACACTATGGTGTTCCAGGTGGTATTAGTTGTGAAACAATTTCCACAATGTCTTAATTGTATACCAAACTCATAACTCAGATACTATGATCATATCATAGACATTTTATCCTCTTGTCATGACGATCTTCAACTTCACTGAAATTACTTGAACTTTTCAATAATTCAGACTTGTGTTTCATCAAGTAAATATACTCAGCATCTACTCAAATCATCCGTGAAGTAAGAAGATAACGATATGCACTGCGTGCCTTAGCACTCATTGGACTGCACACATAAAAATGTATTACTTCCAACAAGTTGCTTTCTTGTTCCATCTTACTGTAAACGAGGCTTTTCAGTCATCTTGCCCATGTGGTATGATTTGCATGTCTCAAGTGATTCAAAATCAAGTGAGTCCAAATGATCCATCTGCATGGAGTTTCTTCATGCGTACATACTAATAGACATGGTTCGCATGTCTCAAACTTTTTCAAAAAACGAGTGAGTCCAAAAGATCCATCAACATGGAGCTTCTTCATGCGTTTTATACCAATATGACTCAAATGGCAATGCCACAAGTAGGTGGTACTATCATTACTATCTTATATCTTTTGGCATGAACATGTGTATCACTATGATCGAGATTCAATAAACCATTCATTTTAGGTGCAAGACCATTGAAGGTATTATTCAAATAATTGCGATAAACATAATCCAATCATGTCTATGCTCAACGCAAACACCAAATAACAATTATTTAGGTTTAACACCAATCCCGATGGTAGAGGGAGCGTGCGATGTTTGATAACATCAACCTTGGAAATACTTCCAACACATATCATCACCTCGCCTTCAGCTAGTCTCCGTTTATTCCGTAGCCTTTTATTTTGAGTTACTAACACTTAGCAACCGAACCGGTATCTATTACCCTGGTGCTACTAGGAGTACTACTAAAGTACACATTAATATAATGTATATCCAATATACTTCTGTCGACCTTGCCAACCTTCTCATCTACCAAGTATCTAGGGTAGTTCTACTTCATTGACCGTTCCCCTCATTATAGAAGTACTTAGTCTCGGGTTTGGGTTCAAACTTTGGGTTTCTTCACTAGAGCAGCAACTGATTTACTGTTTCATGAAGTATCCCTTCTTGCCCTTGCCCTTCTTGAAACTAGTGGTTTCAAACCATCAACAATTGATGCTCCTTCTTGATTTCTACTTTCGCGGTGTCAAACATCTCGAATAGCTCAAAGATCATCATATCTATCCCTGATATGTTATAGTTCATCATGAAGCTCTAGTAGCTTGGTGGCAATGACTTTGGAGAACCATCACTATCTCTTAAGGAAGATTAACTCCCACTCGATTCAAGTGATTGTAGTACTCAGACAATCTGAGCACATGCTCAACGATTGAGCTTTTCTCCCTTAGTTTGCAGGCTTAAGAAACTCGTCAGAGGTCTCATACCTCTTGACATGGGCACGAGCCTGAAATCCCAATTTCAGCCCTTTCAACATCTCATATGTTCCGTGAGGTTTGAAAATCGTCTTCGGTGCCTCAATTCTAAATCGTTTAACATTACTGAACTATCACATAGTCATCAAAACGTGTATGATGTTCGCAACATCCACAGACGATGTTCGAGGTTCAGCACACCAAGCGGTGCATTAAGGACATAAGCCTTCTGCGTAGCAATGAGGACAATCCTTAGTTTACGGACCTAGTCCGCATAATTGCTACAATCAACTTTCAACTAAATTTTCTCTAGGAACATATCTAAAACAGTAGAACTAAAGCGTGAGGTACGACATGATTTGCAAAGACCTTTTGACTATGTTCATGATAATTAAGTTCATCTAATTTAATGAACTCCCACTCAGATGGACATCCCTCTAGTCATCTAAGTGATACATGATCCGAGTCAACTAGGCCGTGTCCGATCATCACGTGAGACGGACTAGTCATCATCGGTGAACATCTTCATGTTGATCATATCTGCTATACGACTCATGTTCGACCTTTCGGTCTCTTGTGTTCCGAGGCCATGTATGTACATGCTAGGCTCGTCAAGTCAACCTAAGTGTTTTGCTTGTGTAAATCTGGCTTACACCCATTGTATTTGAATGTTAGAATCTATCACACCCGATCATCACGTGGTGCTTCGAAACAACGAACCTTCGCAACGGTGCACAGTTAGGGGGGACACTTTCTTGAAATTTTAGTGAGGGATCATCTTATTTATACTACCGTCGTTCTAAGCAAATAAGATGTAAAAGCATGATAAACATCACATGCAATCAAATAGTGACATGATATGGCCAATATGATTTTGCTCCTTTTGATCTCCATCTTCGGGGCGCCATGATCATCATCATCATCACCGGCATGACACCATGATCTCCATCATCATGATCTCCATCATCGTGTCTTCATGAAGTTGTCTCGCCAACTATTACTTCTACTACTATGGCTAACGGTTTAGTAATAAAGTAAAGTAATTAGATGGCATTATTCAATGACACGCATGTCATACAATAAATTACGACAACTCCAATGGCTCCTGCCGGTTGTCATACTCATCGACATGCAAGTCGTAATTCCTATTACAATAACATGATCAATCTCATACATCACATATATATCATTCATCACATCCTTTTGGCCATATCACATCACAAGGCATATGCTGCAAGAACAAGTTAGACGTCCTCTAATTGTTGTTGCAAGTTTTTTCGTGGCTGCTATAGGTTTCTTGCAAGAACGTTTCTTACCTACGCCAAAACCACAACATGATATGCCAATTGCTATTTACCCTTCATAAGGACCCTTTTCATCGAATCCGATCCGACTAAAGTGGGAGACAGACACCCGCTAGCCACCTTATGCAACTAGTGCATGTCAGTCGGTGGAACCTGTCTCACGTAAGCGTACGTGTAAGGTCGGTCCGGGCCGCTTCATCCCACGATGCCGCCGAATCAAGCTAAGACTAGTAACGGCAAGTAAATTGACAAAATCGACGCCCACAACAACTTGTGTTCTACTCGTGCATAGAATCTACGCAATAGACCTAGCTCTGATACCACTGTTGGGGCACGTTGCAGAAATTCAAAATTTTCTACGCATCACCAAGATCAATCTATGGAGATTCTAGCAGCAAGAGAGGGAGAGGATGAGCATCTTCATACCTTTGAAGATCGCTAAGCGGAAGCTTTACAAGAATGCAGATGGAGTCGTACTTGCGGCGATTCAAATCGCGGAAGATCCGATCTAGCGCCGAACGACGTCGCCTCCGCGTTCAACACACGTGCAGCCCGGGGACGTCTCCTCCTTCTTGATCTAGCAAGGGGAGAGGATAAGTTGAGGGAGAGCTCCGGCAGGATGACGGCATGGTGGTGGAGCTTGCAGTTCTCCGGCAGGGCTTCGCCAAGCACTACGGAGGAGGAGGAGGTGTTGGGGAGGGAGAGGGCTGCGCCAGGGGAAGGGGTGAAGCTCCCATGCGCCTCCCCACTATATATAGGGGTGGAGGGGGCTGGTTTCTTGCCCTCCAAGTCCATTGGGGTGTTGGCAAAGGTGGGAGGAAAGAAATCCCATCATTTCCTTCCCCACCGATTGTTATCCCCCTTTTTAGGGATCTTGATCTTATCCCTTCAGGATATGATCTTATTCCTTCTAAGGGGGGATCTTGGTGTGCCTTGACCAGGGGTGTGGGGCCTTGCCCCCACTACCCACGTTCATGTGGGTCCCTCCATGCAGGTGGGCCCCACTCCGGAACCTTCTAGAACCGTCCTGGTACAATACCGAAAAATCCCGAACATTTTCCGGTGGCCAAAATAGGACTTCCCATATATAAATCTTTACCTCTGGACTATTCCGGAACTCCTTGTAACGTCCCAGATCTCTTCCGGGACTCCGAACAACATTTGGTAACTGCACACTAATTCCCACAACAACTCTAGCGTCACCGAACCTTAAGTGTGTAGACCCTACGGGTTCGGGAATCATGCAGACATGACCGAGACAGCTCTCTGGCCAATAACCAACAGCGGGATCTGGATACCCATGTTGGCTCCCACATGTTCCATGATGATCTCATCGGATGAACCACGATGTCAAGGATTCAAGCAATCTCGTATACAATTCCCTTTGTCAGTCGGTACGTTTCTTGCCCGAGATTCGATCATCGGTATCCCAATACCTCGTTCAATCTCGTTACCGGCAAGTCACTTTACTCGTTTCGTAATGCATGATCCCGTGACTAACTACTTAGTCACATTGAGCTCATTATGATGATGCATTATCGAGTGGGCCCAGAGATACCTCTCCGTCACACGGAGTGACAAACCTCAGTCTCGATTCGTGCCAACTCAACATACACTTTCGGAGATACTTGTAGTGCACCTTTATAGCCACCCAGTTACGTTGTGACGTTTGGCACACCCAAAGCATTCCTACGGTATCCGGGAGTTACACAATCTCATGGTCTAAGGAAATGATACTTGACATTAGAAAAGCTTTTAGCAAACGAACTACACGATCTTGTGCTATGCTTAGGATTGGGTCTTGTCCATCACATCATTCTCCTAATGATGTGATCCCGTTATCAATGACATCCAATGTCCGTGGTCAGGAAACCATAACCATCTATTGATCAACGAGCTAGTCAACTAGAGGCTCACTAGGGACATGTTGTGGTCTATGTATTCACACATGTATTACGGTTTCCAGTTAATACAATCATAGCATGAACAATAGACAATTATCATGAACAAGGAAATATAATAATAACCATTTTATTATTGCCCCTAGGGAATATTTCCAACACTTCCATCTTGACTCCTTCCTTCCCTTCGCTATGGCGAGAGGGCGCGCTGGCGCTTCGATGGTAGCAATGAGGGTCTTTGCTCCACAGTGTGCCCCTCCTTCCCAAGAGCTCGTGGCAGTGGAGCCAGCCGCGAGAGGAAGAGGGAGGGGGCAAGGCCAAGGCCGCCATGGCACTCGGGGGAGAGGAGGACGGGGCGGTTCACCGGCCTCGCCTCCGCCAGCGGCTCCTCTCCCAATGGAGGGCCATGTCAAAGACCGGCCCCGCAAATTCTTCATCAGGTTGCACAAGCCAGTGCGCGGTCGCCTTCGTCTCCCCACTCCGTTCGCTCGAGAGATGGAGCTCGACCCGCCACAGGCTTTGAGGCTGCATATGAGGGGCTACGGGAATGGTAGCATGCGGGTCGACGTCGACTTCCCCGCCCCCACGTTATGTATCTCCGCCGTGGATGGAAAACCTTCGCTCGTGCCCATAGCTTGTCGGAGGGGCTCGTCCTCCACTTCAAATTGATGGAGGACATCCTGCTCCCCGTCAAGGTCTTTGGGAACTTGGGAACTTGCCGAAGGTGTTGCGTGGAGAGCTCCTCCGATGACGAAACTTCCTCCTCGAGTGAGAGTGATGAGGAGGACAGCAACAACGACGACAAGGGCGTCAAGCGGGAGGACGCCAACTCCGACTCCAACTGACCGCACTGCCCTCCTACCTTGGCCACGCGCCCTGCCGAGGGTCTTCCTCGTCAAGCTCTCCATCGGCGCATTCCCCGTCGCCTCCTTTTTTCCTTCACCTGCCGCACCTGGGAGGAAAGGGGCAAGAACGGGGATTACGGGGCACTTATCTTTCTTTTAAATTGTAGGCACTTGCCAAATCTTAATTTCTAGATAATGTAATCTATCGAGCCCATGCTTGTGTCTGGTAACCTCTGTTCTTGCATCAGCATGTTAATGAAAAAGTCTAGCCTTGCGGGGAACTCGTGCATGCATACGTTCGTGCAGAGGCGAAATGCCTCCTTAATGTAGATAAACAAGTCCCCCCAGCAAGCTGCCTTGCCGGCGCCCTCTGCGCCTGCTGGAGAATCATATCTCCCAGGTTACAGACAACGGGTCCAGCCCCCCGTCCACCTCCTTTTAGCAAGGGCTACTATGACCACTCTGACGGAAGCAGCGTTCGGGTCGAAAATGGGAGCATCCATTTTTAAAGGAGAGTGGTGAGGTTTTCTAATGCACATGTCATAGGTTACGAACACGAATGGGCAAGAGATAAACTTTATCTGTTTGGTTTGTCGGGGATCGCCGTGCCGGGTGGTCTTCTCAACTTCTTGCCGGAGCTAGGTCCTTAGCGGGATCGTGCGTCCTCGCCGCGGCTGGAAAGAAGAGAGGGCAAGGGCATGGAACCTTGGCGGTCCACTAGTACTTGTTAGAATAAAAAAGAAGTACAATATCCTGGACACGCATGCATATACGTATATACATAAACATGGAAATCAAGAGGAAACTATACATACCAAGGGATTTCTTTCCCTGACTGCACACAGGGTCTATGCTTGGCTCTCTACATAGGGTTACATGCCTTGCTGGCAAAGCTAGTAGAAAATGGGGGTTGTCGGGGCTCCCGGCAACCGTGCCTTAGGGGTAAAACTTACGAAGATGTTCGATATTCCAGGAGTTGCTCACCGGAATGCCATCTTCAATCTCCAGGCAGACTGCGCTAGGCCTGGTGACTCGTATCACCCGATAAGGGCCCTCCCACTTCGGCATCAAGTCGTTTGAATTCTTGGCAGATTGGATCCGCCGAAGAACAAGGTCGCCTTCCTTAAGGCTTCGGGCGTGAACCTTGCGGCTATGGTGGTGGCGCAAGGCTTGCTGATGGCGAGCTACTCGCACAGCAACCCGAAGATGATCTTATTCAAGGAGCGTCACATCATGTTGGTGCAACTGCTCTTGCTCAAGCTCATCATAAGCGAGCACTCGAGGTGACCCGTATATGAGTTCCGTGGGGAGAACTGCTTCTGCCCCGTATACTGGGGCAAAGGGTGTCTGGCCGGTGGCTCGATTTGGTGTCGTCATGATTGACCAAAGTACCGTCGGCAATTCATCAATCCAGTGCCTTCTGCACTTGTGCAGCTTGTCAAAATTTCTGGTCTTGAGGCCTCGCAACACTTCTGCATTCACCCTCTCAGCCTGGCCATTACTTCTGGGATGAGCAACAGAAGCAAAAAAGACCTTGTTGCCGAGGTCTTGAATGTACTGCATGAAGGTGCGGCTCGTGAACTGCATGCCGTTGTGGGTGATGATTCTGTTCGGCACACCAAAATGGCAGACTAGTCCCTTGAAGAACTTGATGGCTGACTGTGCTGTCACCTTTCTCACTGGTTCCACTTCCGGCCACTTTGTGAACTTGTCGATCATGACGTACAAGTACTCAAAGCCCTCGACAACGCGGGGAAAGGGGCCGAGTATGTCGAGTGCCCAGACCAAAAATGTCCAGGAAAGAGGGATTGTCTGAAGAGCTTGGGCCAGTTAATGAAGCTTCTTTGAATGGAACTGGCATGGTTCACACTTGGTTACTAGGGAGTTGCATCCTAGAGGGCGGTGGGCCAGAAGAAGCCTTGCCGGAATGCTTTGCCGGCTCTCGACCCTATGTGGGAGCCACACATGCCTCCATGTATCTCTGCCAACAGCCTCGGTCCATATTCCCAAGGAATGCACTTCAACTTCACGCCATTCGGTCTCCTTTTGTATAGGGCATCATCCACAAACTGGTACATGCTGGACCGACGGGCTACTTTCTCTGCTTCTTCTTGTTCCCCAGGAAGCTCCCCTATTTGGAGGAAACGGATGGTGTGCTGTGCCTATTGAGCGAGTCTTAGATTAGGGGGTCATCGAACAGCCGGACTATATGCTTATGCCGGACTGTTGGACTATGAAGATACAAGATTGAAGACTCGTCCCATGTCCGGGTGGGACTCTCCTTTGCATGGAAGGCAAGCTTGGCAATTCGGGTATGTAGATTCCTTTCTCTGTAACCGACTCTGTGTAACCCTAGCCTGCTCCGGTGTCTATATAAGCAGGAGGGTTTAGTCTGTAGGACAACAACAATCATAACCATAGGCTAGCTTCTAGGGTTTAGCCTCTATGATCTCATGGTAGATCAACTCTTGTAATAATCATATAATCAAGATCAATCAAGCAGGAAGTAGGGTATTCCCTCCATAGGGAGGGCCCGAACCTGGGTAAACATTGTGTCCCCCGCCTCTTGTTACCATTAGCCTTAGACGCACAGTTCGGGACCCCCTACCCGAGATCCGCCGGTTTTGACACCGACATTGGTGCTTTCATGAGTTCCACTGTGACGTCGAAAAAGGTTTGATGGCTCGCCTTGTTATCAAGGACAACATCACCTCTGGGGGAGCCCCGGCTTTAGGCCAAAACCTCCGACTAGGTGGCTTTGTCATGACCGCCCATTCGGCCGCCGTGCCGACGATGACTTCTCGGGTCATCAAAAACAGCCTCCTCGTCAGCTCGGAATACACTGAGCAGATAGATCCAATGGAACTTTCATCCTTGAATGAGCTCTTGGATTGCATCGCTGCCTTGGAAGTCGCTACAGACTATGATCGGATTGGGCTTAAACCCGATCAGAGAGAGAGATTAAATCTCCGCCGGTCACCCATCAGATAGCGGTGGTGGAGGAGCAATGCAGCGATTCTTCCTCTATCTTGAGGATGAACTATGTACGGATTCCCGAGCTCTCCGAGCCGGATACCCGTTTGCGGGAGGACATGACCCAAACTCCGAACTTAGAATCGGACGGCGGGCCCGAAAAATTGGGCAACATCCCGGAACCCAAACTGCCAAGTTCGAAAGTTCCTCTGCCCCTGGGTCTCAGATCGGGTCAGGGTTCGGACTTAAATCCACCCACCCACCCAGATACAAGTGATCTTTCCCACATTAGACAACAATCCCAAGAGACAGTACATCACTTTTGGGCTAGATTCCTCCTTCTAATGAGCAAGGTAAAGGATTGTCACGAGGAAGACGCAATGTCATTCTTTTGCAAAAATTGCACGGACAAGGGAATCCTCAACGCCATAAGTCGCCGTGAAATATCACACTTCGCTGACTTGGCGGCCATAGTACAGAAGTATTGTGTGATGGAAAGCACCTGGAAAACCCAGGCAAAATTCTGGGATCCTCCGGCTCTTACTAAACCCCTCGTCCGAACTAAAAGGGTGCACTCTCACAAGTCACCCGATCCAATTACAAAGAAACCAAAGCCCACTACAGGGCGTGGAACCGTATTGGAGGGATGGCTCAATGGGCCATTCAAAATTCACACCACACCAGATACCATACCAACACATAGCCTTAGAGCATGTTGGATACTTCGGCAGGTGGCCAAGAGCGGCGAGGATCTCCTCATTAACAATGCCGCAGAGCATCATCCCGCAGAAAACAACAATACAGTATTGACAGTCTTCGAGACTTTCGCCTTAAACAACATGCACAAGAAAGCACTCCGCGGCCTCACTGAAGTCTGCCATGTTGCAGCAATAAATCCATGGAACTACACGGCCATAACCTTCAATGCCAGTGACGAACCTCAACTCCGAACAGTCCGTGCACCAGCCGCTTTGGTCTTTAGTCCAATTGTGGACGGCTTCCGGCTTACTGAAGTGCTCATCGACGGTGGCAGCGGATTAAACCTCATCTACGAGGAAACTCTCAACAAAATGGAAATAGACAAGAGCCGCATTGAGCAAAGCAGCACGACCTTCAGAGGAATTATCCCTAGTCGGGAGGCACGATGTGCGGGAAAAATCACACTCGATGTGGTATTCGACACGCCATAGAATTATAGGTCCGAAGAGATAACATTCCAAGTGGCTCCGTTCAATAGCGGATACCACACCCTTTTAGGGTGGGACACATTCGCGAGCTTCCAAGCTATACCCCATTACGGGTACATGAAGCTCAAGATGCCCGGGCCCAACAGAATCATCACTCTAGACAGTGATCTGGACGTAGCACTCCGCGCTAAAAATAAAACCGTCACCCTGGCCCTGGAGGCATTATCTGAAGCCCTCGCGGCCGAAGAACTAACTGCGGTGCGCTCGAGTGTGGACAGGGACGATGTGATACTCGACAAACGATCCAAGTCCACCTCTTTCAAACCAGCGGATGAAATAGTCAAATTCCAAGTCCACCCAACGGACTCTACAAAAACAACATCCATCGGGGCATAGCTGAACCCCACAATAGACACTGCACTGCGGGCGTTCTTACGCGAGAATTGGGACATCTTTGCCTGGCACCCTTCAGACATGTCAGGGATCCCACGTAGGCTGGCCGAGCATAGCCTAAACATATTGAAGGGATACAAGCCGGTCAAGCAGACTCTACAACGCTTTTTAGAGCCCAAACGACAAGCTACGGGAGAGGAGCTAGCCAAGTTACTCGAAGCCGGATTCATCAGAGAAATAAAACACTTGGATTGGCTAGCAAACCTGGTGATGATACCAAAGAAGGATAAATCCTGGTGCCTCTGTGTCGATTTCAAGGACCTCAATAAGGCTTGCCCCAAGGATCCCTTCCCTCTCCCCCGCATCGATCAAATCATCGACGCTACCGCAGTACATGACTCATTGTGCTTCCTCGACGCATACTCCGGATACCATCAAATCAATATGGCGGAATCCGATCAAGCCGCAACGGCATTCATCACTCCATACGGCCCTTTCTGTTTCAACACCATGCCTTTTGGGCTAAAAAACGCCGGTGCAACCTACCAACGCATGATTCAGACATGCCTGGAAAAACAAATTTGCAAAACAGTTGAGGCATACGTGGACGACGTGGTCATCAAAACCAGACACGTCAAATGTTTAATAGACGACCTGAGGCTCAAGTCTAACAACCTCCGAACATATGACATCAAGCTCAATCCGGAAAAATGCGTTTTCGGCGTTCCCGCCGGAAAGCTCCTGGGCTTCATTGTTTCCAATAGAGGAATTGAGGCAAACCCGACTAAAATACGAGCTTTGTCACAGTTGGCTACCCCAACAGACCTCAAGCAAATCCAGAAATTAACTGGATGCGTGGCTGCTTTAAGCCGCTTTATCTCCTGATTGGGAGAAAAGGACGCACCGAACACTTCGAGTGGACGGATGCGGCTACGGCCGGACTAGAAGAAATAAAGGCTCTCTTGGCCAGCAACCCAATCCTGGCCGCACCAAACATTGGCGAACCTATGATGTTATATATAGCTGCAACACATCAAGTCGTAAGCGCAGTGCTCGTCGTCGAACAAGAGGAGGACGGACATAAGTTCCCGCTTCAAAAGCCGGTGTACTACATATCCACTGTCCTCACACCATGCAAGTCACGGTACCCACATTATCAAAAGATAGCATACGCGGTGTTTATGGCATCCCGGAAATTACGACACTACTTTCAAGAGTGTTCAATCACGGTGGCCTCTGAAGTACCACTTAACGATATAATAAATAACCGTGATGCCATGGGACGAATTGCTAAGTGGGCCATCGAGCTCCTCCCGTTCGACATCATATATAAACCACCGCGAGCCATTAAGTCGCAAGTACTAGCTGGCTTTGTCGCCAAATGGACAGAAGCCGAACTCCCTAAAGAGTACGGTGCATACTCCAATTGGATCATGCACTTTCACGGCTCTAAGATGTTGGCTGGTCTGGGAGCGGGCGTTGTCCTGACATCCCCCACCGGAGATATAGTCCAATACGTACTCCAAATACTATACAAAGACTCCAACAATGCAGCCGAATATGAGGCTCTGTTGCACGGTCTTCAGATGGCAGTCTCCATGGGCAGCCAACGCTGATACGTCTCCATTGTATCTATAATTTTTGATTGTTCCATGCCAATATTATTCACTTTCATATACCTTTTGGCAACTTTTTATATTATTTTTGGGACTAACTTATTGATCCAGTGCCTAGTGCCAGTTCCTGTCTGTTGCATGTTTTATGTTTCACAGAATATCCATATCAAACGGAGTCCAAACGGGATAAAAATGGACGGAACTTATTTTTGGAAAATATGGAAAATTCCGGAAGAAAAATCAACGCGAACAAGTGCCCGAGCTGGTCACGAGGCAGGGGGGCGCGCCTGCCCCCCTGGGCGCGCCCCCTACCCTCGTGAGCCCACCGTAAGGCGGTTGACACTATTCTTTTGCCGCAAGAAATCTAATATTCGGAAAAAAATCACGGCGAAGGTTTCAGGCCAATCGGAGTTACGGATCTCCATATATACACGAAACGGTGAAACAGAGCCAGAGGAGAACGCAGAAACAGAGAGATAGATCCAATCTCGGAGGGGCTCTCGCCCCTCCCAAGCCATGGGAGCCAAGGACCAGAGGGGAAACCCTTCTCCCATCTAGGGAGGAGGTCAAGGAAGAAGAAGAAGAAGAAGAAGAAGGGGGCCCTCTCCCCCTTGCTTCTGGTGGCGCTGGAACGCCGCCGGGGGCCATCATCATCACCGCGATCTTCACCAACACCGCCGTCATCTTCACCAACATCTCCATCACCTTCCCCCATCTATATCCAGCGGTCCACTCTCCCACAACCCGCTGTACCCTCTACTTGAACATGGTGCTTTATGCTTCATATTATTATCCAATGATGTGTTTCCATCCTATGATGTCTGAGTAGATTTTCGTTGTCCTATCGGTGATTGATGAATTGCTATGATTGGTTTGAGTTGCATGTTTTATTATTGGTGCTGTCCTATTGTGCCCTCCGTGTCGCACAAGCGTGAGGGATTCCCGCTGTAGGGTTTGAAATATGTTTATGATTTGCTTATGGTGGGTGGCGTGAGTGACAGAAGCACAAACCCGAGTAAGTAGGTTGTTTGCGTATGGGATAAAGGGGACTTGATACTTTAATGCTATGGTTGGGTTTTACCTTAATGAATCTTTAGTAATTGCGGATGCTTGCTAGAGTTCCAATCATAAGTGCATATGATCCAAGTAGAGAAAGTATGTTAGCTTATGCCTCTCCCTCAAATAAAATTGCAATAATGATTACCGGTCTAGTTATCGATTGCTTAGGGACAAATAATTTTCTCGTGACAACAAGCTCTTTACTTTTACTAATTTAGTTGTTTCTTTATCTAAACAGCCCCTAGTTTATATTTACGTGTTCTTTACTTTCTTGCAAGCCTATCCAACAACACCTACAAAGTACCTCTAGTTTCATACTTGTTCTAGGTAAAGCGAACGTCAAGCGTGCGTAGAGTCGTATCTGTGGCCGATAGGACTTGAGAGAGTATTTGTTCTACCTTTAGCTCCTCGTTGGGTTCGACACTCTTACTTATCGAAAGAGGCTACAACTATCCCGTATACTTGCGGGTTATCAGGACCTTTTTCTGGCGCCGTTGCCGGGGAGTCATAGCGTGGGGTGAATATTCTCGTGTGTGCTTGTTTGCTTTATCACTAAGTAATTTTTATTTGATGTTCTTAGTTGTTTTCTATCTTTAGTTATGGGTAGGAAACGCAAAATACGAAAAAAATTAGTTGTACCTACTGAACCAATGGTTGAAGAACCACTCAAAATCTATCACACTGCTGAAGCTTATTACTTGGATCATCTTCGATCCCCATGTGCTCGTGCTGAAACCCCAACTAGCTTAGTTGAGGGCAAATCTTTAGATGAGCATGCTTGTTATGTGCGACACCGTATATCTGAAAAAGGGAAACTATTATGGGGTCAAATTCAACGTTTGCAATGCTATGCTTGGAATTTATGTGAAATATATGATGTTACTTGTTGTTCTGAAGACCCTAAGAAACACTTACCCTATCAATGCTTGTTTAGTGATAATGGAATCGTATCTTCATATGCTAAAGGTGTTTATAGTTACTATGATATTCAACAAATTGAAGAATTTGTTGCTTTTAAGGGTGCTTATGAAATTGCTTCTTTGATTGAAACGTATGATGCTACTTTTCACAAACCTGAAAATTTTGCCATACTTGAATACTGCTATGAGAATTATGCTTCTAATGCCTATGTTAAACAATTTATTGAGGAAGTCTCCTCTGTCCAAGAAGAGACTAATATTTTGCAGGAAGCTATAGAAGAAGAAATTGATGAAATTGTGAGCTCATTGGATGAAAAAGATGATGAGGAGAGCGAAGAACAAAAGGAGGAAGAGCGGATTGATCACCCGTGCCCACCTTCTAATGAGAGTAACTCTTCAACTCATACATTGTCTAATTCCCCTTCGTGCTTACCGAAGGATAATTGCTATAATGATTGCTATGATGATTGTTATGATCCCGTTGATTCTCTTGAAATACCCCTTTTTGATGATGTTTGCTATGCTTATGGCCAAGATGCCAATATGAATTATGCTTATGGAGATGAACTTTCTATAGTTCCTTATGTTAAACATGAAATTGTTGCTATTTCACCCACGCATGATAGTCCTATTATCTTTTTGAATTCTCCCGAATATACTATATCGAAGAAGTTTGCCCTTATTAAGGATTATATTGATGGGTTGCCTTTTATCCTTGCACATGATGATTTTGATGAATATAATATGCATGTCCTTGCTGCTCCTACTTGCAATTATTATGAGAGAGGAACTATATCTCCACCTCTCTATGTTTCCCACACGATAAAATTGCAAGAAACTGTTTATACTATGCATTGGCCTTTACTATGTGTGCATGAATTGTTCTTTTATGACATGCCGATGCATAGGAAGAGAGTTAGACTTCGTTCTTGCTTGATATATGTTACTTTGTGCTCACTACTAAATTACAAATCATTGTTAATTAAAATTGGCTTTGATATACCTTGGGATCCGGGTGGATTCACTACTTGAGCACTATATGCCTAGCTTAATGGCTTTAAAGAAAGCGCTGCCAGGGAGTCAACCCGGAAGTTTTAGAAGTCATTTATTTCTGTTGAGTGCTTTCATATAGTTTAAAAACAACAAAAATAAAGAGGGGAACCCAAAACTTTTCAAAAAGAGAAGTGAAAGTGAGAGAGACGAGCATTGTGAAAGTTGGGGACGTCCTTGAACTTTGTTCATGCCCATGGGAACTTTGTGAATCTTAATTACAGAAACTTTTCAATAAAAATAATTATCCCCTTGTACAATTCCATTGTATTATAAAAATAATGTTCCAAGGTTTGCCTTTAGGATGTTTACAATGCTTGTTGCTTTGTACGGTGCAGGACAGAAACTTTGGCTGTAGTGCGCGATTTTACATTTTTAACTGGAACGTTAATTGGTTCTGATTCCTTTTGCACTGTCTTTCTTTACAACTTCCATATTTTTCCTAATTTTGGTAGAATTTTTGGGGTACCATAAGTATGGTGGTTGTTCAGATTGCTACAGACTGTTCTCTTTTTGACAGATTCTGTTTTTGATGCATAGTTTGCTTGTTTTGATGAAACTATCAATTTATATCAGTGGATTAAGCCATTAAAAAGTTATATTACAGTAGCCACAATGCAAAAACAAAATATGAATTGGTTTTCAACAGTACTTAGAGTGGTGATTTGCTTTATTATATTAACGAATCTTACCGAGTTTTCTGTTGAAGTTTTGTGTGGATGTAGTGTCTAATCGAGGATGTTTCGATGTGAGAAGAAGGAAGAGAGGCAAGAGCTCAAGCTTGGGGATGCTCGAGGCATCCCAAGTAAATATTCAAGGAGACTCAAGCGTCTAAGCTTGGGGATGTTGGGGAGGCATCCCCTCTTTCTTCAACAAGTATCGGTATGTTTCGGATTCGTTTCATTCATGCATTATGTGCAAGTCTTGGAGCGTCTTTTGCAATTAGGTTTTTCTTTTTCTTCTATGCACCATGCTGGTATGAGATAATCCTTGGTTGATTTACAGAATGCTCATTGCACCTCACTCAAATCTTTTGAGTATGGCTTTGTAAAATGCTTCATGTGCTTCACTTATATCATTTGAAGTTTGGATTGCCTGTTTCTCTTCATATAGACAACCGCCATTTGTAGAATGCTCTTTTGCTTCACTTATATTTGTTAGAGCGTGGGCATATCTTTTGTAGAAAGAATTAAACTCTCTTGCTTCACTTATATCTATTTAGAGAGATGACAGAAATTGGTCATTCACATGGTTAGTCATAAAATCCTACATAACTTGTAGATCGCCGAATATGATATGTTTGATTCCTTGCAATAGTTTTTCGATATAAAGGTGGTGATATTAGAGTTATGCTAGTGGGTGACTGTGGATTAATAGAAACACTTGTGTTGAGGTTTGTGATTCCCGTAGCATGCATGTATGGTGAACCGCTTTGTGATGAAGTTGGAGCACAATTTTACTTATTGATTGTCTTCCTTATGAGTGGCGGTCGGGGACGGGCGATGGTATTTTCCTACCAATCTATCCCCCTAGGAGCATGCGCGTAGTATTTTGTTTTCAATGGCTTGTAGATTTTTGCAATAAGTATATGAGTTCTTTATGACTAATGTTGAGTCCATGGATTATACGCACTCTCACCCTTCCATCATTGCTAGCCTCTTCGGTATCGTGCATTGCCCTTTCTCACCTCGAGAGTCGGTGCAAACTTCGCCGGTGCATCCAAACCCCGTGATACGATACGCTCTATCACACATAAACCTCCTTATATCTTCCTCAAAACAGCCACCATACCTACCTATCATGGCATTTCCATAGCCATTCCGAGATATATTGCCATGCAACTTCCATCATCATCATATACATGACTTGAGCATTCATTGTCATATTGCTTTGCATGATCGTAAGATAGCTAGCATGATGTTTTCATGGCTTGTCCGTTTTTTGATGTCATTGCTATGCTAGATCATTGCACATCCCAGTACACCGCCATAGGCATTCATATAGAGTCATATCTTTGTTCTAGATATTGAGTTGTAAGTAAATAAAAGTGTGATGATCATCATTATTAGAGCATTGCCCCAGTGAGGAAAGGATGATGGAGACTATGATTCCCCCACAAGTCGGGATGAGACTCTAGACTTTATGAAAAATAAAAGAGGCCAAAGAAGCCCAAATAAAAAGAGAGGCCAAAGTAGCCTACCAAAAAAAGAGAAAATAAAAAAATGAGAGGAAAAGAGAGAAGGGGCAATGCTACTATCCTTTTACCACACTTGTGCTTCAGAGTAGCACCATGTTCTTCATAGAGAAAGCCTCCTATGCTTTCACTTTCATATACTAGTGGGAATTTTCATTAAAGAACTTGGCTTGTATATTCCGATGATGGGCTTCCTCAAATGCCCGAGGTCTTCATGAGCAAGCAAGTTGGATGCACACCCACTTAGTTTTCAGTTTGAGCTTTCATACACTTATAGCTCTAGTGCATCCGTTGCATGGCAATCCCTACTCACTCACATTCATATCTATTGATGGGCATCTCCATAGCCCGTTGATACGCCTGGTTGATGTGAGACTTTCTCCCTTTTTGTCTTCTCCACATAGCCCCCACCAACATATTCTATTCCACCTATAGTGCTATGTCCATGGCTCACGCTCATGTATTGCGTGAAAGTTGAAAAACTTTGAGATTATTAAAGTATGAAAAAATTGCTTGGCTTGTCATCGGGGTTGTGCATAATTAAATACTTTGTGTGATGAAGATAGAGCAACAGCCAGACTATATGATTTTGTAGGGATAAGCTTGCTTTGGCCTTGTTGTTTTGAAAAGACATGATTGCTTTATTGGTACGCTCGAAGTATTATTGCTTTTATGTCAAATGATAGACTATTGCTTTGAATCACTCGTGTCTTAATATTCATGCCATGATTAGACATATGGTCAAGATTATGCTAGGTAGCATTCCACATCAAAAATTATTTTTTTATCATTTACCTACTTGAGGACGAGCAGGAATTAAGCTTGGGGATGCTGATACGTCTCCGTCGTATCTATAATTTTTGATTGTTACATGCCAATATTATTCACTTTCATATACTTATTGGCAACTTTTTATATTATTTTTGGGACTAACTTATTGATCCAGTGCCCAGTGCCAGTTCCTGGCTGTTGCATGTTTTATGTTTCGCAGAATATCCATATCAAACAGAGTCCAAACGGGATAAAAACGGACGGAGCTTATTTTTGGAAAATATGGATAATTCCGGAAGAAAAATCAATGCGAACCAGTGCCCGAGGTAATCACAAGGCAGGGGGGCGCGCCGGCCCCCCTAGACGCGCCCCTACCCTCATGAGCCCACCATAAGGCGGTTGACGCTATTCTTTTGCCGCAAGAAAGCTAATATTCAGAAAAAAATCATGGCGAAGGTTTCAGGCCAATCAGAGTTACGGATCTCCATATATACACGAAACGGTGAAACAGAGCAAGAGGAGAACGCAGAAACAGAGAGATAGATCCAATCTCGGAGGGGCTCTCGCCCCTCCCAAGCCATGGGAGCCAAGGACCAGAGGGGAAACCCTTCTCCCATCTAGGGAGGAGGTCAAGGAAGAAGAAGAAGAAGAAGAAGGGGGGCCTCTATCCCTTGCTTCCGGTGGCGCCGGAACGCCGCCGGGGGCCATCATCATCACCGCGATCTTCACCAACACCGCCGTCATCTTCACCAACATCTCCATCACCTTCCCCCATCTATATCCAGCGGTCCACTCTCCAGCAACCCGCTGTACCCTCTACTTGAACATGGTGCTTTATGCTTCATATTATTATCCAATGATGTGTTGCCATCCTATGATGTCTGAGTAGATTTTCATTGTCCTATCGGTGATTGATGAATTGCTATGATTGGTTTGAGTTGCATATTTTATTATTGGTGCTGTCCTATTGTGACCTCCGTGTCGCGCAAGCGTGAGGGATTCCCGCTGTAGGGTTTGCAATATGTTTATGATTTGCTTATGGTGGGTGGCATGAGTGACAGAAGCACAGACCCGAGTAAGTAGGTTGTTTGCGTATGGGATAAAGGGGACTTGATACTTTAATGCTATGGTTGGGTTTTACCTTAATGAATCTTTAGTAGTTGCGGATGCTTGCTAGAGTTCCAATCATAAGTGCATATGATCCAAGTATAGAAAGTATGTTAGCTTATGCCTCTCCCTCAAATAAAATTGCAATAATGATTACCGGTCTAGTTATCGATTGCTTAGGGACAAATAACTTTCTCGTGACAACAAGCTCTTTACTTTTACTAATTTAGTTGTGTCTTTATCTAAACAGCCCCTAGTTTATATTTACGTGTTCTTTACTTTCTTGCAAGCCTATCCAACAACACCTACAAAGTACCTCTAGTTTCATACTTGTTCTAGGTAAAGCGAACGTCAAGCGTGCGTAGAGTCGTATCAGTGGCCGATAGGACTTGAGAGAGTATTTGTTCTACCTTTAGCTCCTCGTTGGGTTCGACACTCTTACTTATCGAAAGAGGCTACAACTATCCCGTATACTTGCGGGTTATCAAATGCCTAGAAGTGCGTGGGGATTCAACCCTTGCAATATCACAAATAAATGGAGACTTCGACGCCAAGGACCCGAAAATGGCTGCTTACCGCAATGCCGTCCTCAAGATGTCAGCTCAGTTCGAGGGGCTCGAATTTCATCATGTGGTATGAGAAAACAATCAAGCGGCGGATATCCTTGCCCGCATCGGCGCTAAGCGTGACCCCGTCCCACCTAACATCTTCTTGGAAAGGTTTTTCAAGCCATCCGTGGTGTGTCAAGGGGAGACCGACAATATTAGTCCGGATCTGACCACAACCCCAGATACCGAACACACTGACATAATCAGAGGCTTCGCCACCGAAATAACACCATCGGCCCACATAATCACGGCTGTCATCGCCCCACAGACCAAACCCTTCTTAGCCTACCTAAATAGGCAAGAACTCCCTGAGGACCAAAATGAGGCACGTTGCATTGTGCGGTGCTCTAAAGCCTACAAGGTCCACGAGGGAAAGCTTTACAAGAAAAGCGCTACCGGAGTACTTCAAAGATGTATCTCCGAAGAGGAAGGGCGGCAGCTATTGGCCGAAATACATGCTGGACTCAGCGGCCACCATGCTGCAGCTTGGGCCCTTGTAAGTAAGGCCTTCCGGACAGGTTTCTACTGGCTGACAGCCCAAGCAGACGCACAAGACCTCGTCCAACATTGCGTTGGTTGCCAGCTCTTCACCAACCAAAGCCATATGCCACCTATCGCTCTCCAAACAATCCCCATAACTTGGCCCTTTGTGGTCTGGGGGCTCGATATGGTCGGACCCCTTAAAGGAGGAAGCCATAAGAAAAAATACCTATTGGTCATGGTGGATAAATTCACCAAATGGATAGAGGCCAAACCAGTTAAAACGGCCGAATCCAGACTAGTGATAGACTTCATATCAGGGGTCGTACACTGTTACGGTGTCCCCCACAGCATCATCACCGATAATAGCTCCAACTTCACAGCCAACAGAGTGAAAACTTGGTGCGGCAACATGGGCATTAAGCTCGATTACGCCTCTGTCTATCACCCCTAAACAAACGGTCAAGTCGAACGAGCAAATGGTCTTATTATGAGCGGCATCAAACCCAGACTATTGCGATCCTTGAAGGAATCAGACACACACTGGGTTGAGGAGCTTGACTCCGTCCTATGGGGACTGCGGACCACGCCGAATCACACTACCGGATACACACCATTCTTCATGGTGTATGGCGCAGAGGCAGTATTGACCCACCATATCATTTATGACTCACCTCGAGTGCGCATGTATGAAG
Organism: Triticum timopheevii; assembly: GCA_963921465.1. Classification (NCBI taxonomy): domain Eukaryota; kingdom Viridiplantae; phylum Streptophyta; class Magnoliopsida; order Poales; family Poaceae; genus Triticum; species Triticum timopheevii. The sequence goes on along the minus strand of OY997262.1, from coordinate 250,015,915 downwards.
AGAGAGGAGCCAAGCTTGATCGGCAGGACAGTTTAGATGCCCTGGAGGAGGAGCGCGACGTCGCAAAAGCCCATTCCGCATTCTATCAGCAATAGGCTCGAAGGTATCAAAGCCGAGAAGTACGGGCCAAAACTTATAATGTTGGCGAACTTGTTTTATGCCTACCGGAGAAGAAAAAGGACAAGATCAAGCCCAAGTGGGAGGGTCCCTTCATCATTGATAAAGTTCTCACCGGAGGAGCGTATCGCCCGCGTGATGCATCAGATAATCGACTCGAGCCGAACCCATGGAACGCGGCCAGACTCCGAAGATTTTACGCCTAGCGCCGACCTCTGTGTTCGTCCCCTTCGCTCTGCCTTTTTTTAATTATTTATACATATCCTCTCTCTTTCCTTTCATGGCTCTGAAGCTTTAAGTGTGACTCGACTACACACTCTTGACGCGATATGCGCGCTCACTATACCTGGGGGCTTCTTATACAGAAGCTTAATATAATTACCTTCAGGGCATCATGCCCACTACATATGTGTCGCTTTTCCATATGTACCTTTTCTTCACCATTATATGCATCGATATGACTTAAGTTTTGGCCAAGCTGGGTTGCCTGGCTCCTGTGTTTATGCCCTACGTTCCCGTTAGTTCGGCTAGGGCATAAGGGGAGCACCTCTGCGATTTTTACTGCCGGGTATGCCGGACGTGTACCTCAGACTGGGTGAAGCCGAAAGCTAGCGTTCTTAAGGGAATATTCGGTCGATGAACTAAAGATGTTTTATATACTGTGTCTCTGTTCACAGTTTGGACATGCACATTAATGCACACGTACCCAGGGAAAGGAACCCTTAAAGGAACTATTCTCCCTGTAAGATGTTTCTTACTATCCATGTAATATAACGTAGCTAGTTGGGTACTTGTCTATTCAAGAACTTATGACCCCTACGCCTGGTTTCCACGCGTACCCCGGTTTACATAACTGAGTGGGTATACGAAAACACTCTGGACTATTGGGTCCAGAGGCTGAAGCGAAAAGGTCCGCCATGACAAATGATTTACAATCCGGCTAGGGACAAAATATGTCAATTGAAGTACACAGTCACTTAGACCCACATACTTCTTCTTCTATACCATCCAACAGGCTGTCTAGCCTACAATCCTGTTGGGAATACTTTGCGGCTAATTCTACCTGGTCATATACCAGACTAAAGGGAATCTCTTTCCCATCTGACCCTACAGGTCCAACCAGGGCCATGTGATTCGGATCAACCTTGGTGTACCGTATTTTCACCATGGCCCACGCTTCCCTCGCACCTTGTCGGCAGGCCGATATCTTCCACAATTGGAAGCGCCGCCGCGCTCCCTTGAGCAGATGTACAAGCTCCCACATGCTTCCTGGTAGGGAGGCGGATGGCCACAAGGCCGCGACAATACCCTGCATCACGTGCCGAACTTTTTCGTGCAATTGCGAAAGCTCTTGCAGAAGATCGCCTGAAGATCCGGGCATCTCCTCTTCAGGACGACCAGTCAGTATACCTACAGACATAACTCTGTTAGCCTGTTTCTTCGCCAAACTATATAAAGGTTCGTTTTGAGCACATACTGAAAATGCCATGTTGAAGCCTCCTGTTCTCCTTCACGGAGTCCTCTAGCTAGGCCCGAACATCTTCCAATTCCATGCCCAGCCAGGTATTGGCATCCTGGAGATCATTTTTCTCTCGCCGAACCCGTGCAAGCACACGCTTGCCAGCCTCTAGCTGTCGTTGAGATCATTGTTCATCCTCTTGTAAGATCTCCGGATTCATTCCAGGATTGTCTGCGGAATCTATTTTAGATCTGCAAACATGCCGAATACCAACTGGTACACGTAATTACATTTTTTATCGATCGAGATAAATATTACCAGATGAGGCCTTCTTGGATTCCTTCATTTCGGCAGTTGTGGCCCTTAGCCGGGCTTTGCACTCCTCCAGCTCTTGAGACAAATGGGTGTTCTTCTCTGTAAGAACCTATTCATACAATGATCCTTAAATCAGTTGTGCCAACTGTTTCAAGTCTCAGGGGCTACTGATATACATAATTATCAGATTTTGCTTACCCGTATATCTTTTAAATACTGGTCTGTGGCTCTAGCAAACCCTTTTTTGAGCAGCTCGGATGTACGCGTCTCCCGAGTTGAAGGCATTGAACACCTCTTCGGAGAAATTAGGGTCGCGGAGTGTGGCCCGCCGATGCTGATGATTCATAGCGCTCTCCTCATCGGAATTTGTAGCGGATATTCTATCCGCATCCTCTGTAGGAGGACCGTACAACGTTGTCCCCACATTAGCCTCCACCCTTGAGGCCGGTTCTGGAGCCTGGCTAGTAGAGGTGTGGCCGGCAGGATCTCCGGACACAGTCCGGCGAGTACTCTTTCTTCCAGGGCACAATGGACATTGTTATATTTTAAAGACGATAATCACGGAGCAGGTTTTAAATCATACCTCTCCAACGGCGTCTCGGTCCTGACCGCCTTCCTTTTAAGCCTACCCGGCTTGGGCTCCCCTTGTTGGTGAGTCGCCACGGGCTCGCCACGGCGCCCCGATGGCTTTCCCTATAAATCGCAATACATGTGCGGTGGGTAAGGCGTAAAGAAGGGATCCTTCTCCGAAGTTAAGACTCCGGTTTTACTTACATATGATGCAGGGAGTAGGCCAGGATAGTCGGCAATGATGGCCACCAGGGTGCCATCAAAGCTTGCCTGGTAAAACATCCTGTCAACGAGCTCCACAAATACGTCTGAATCTTCTTCGAGACCGGGGTCAAGGGCCCGATTGTGGTCCTCTGGCTGTGGAGGCGGGCTGTGGACCTCCCTCCCAGCTTTCCGCAGTTCCTGTTATGGACTAGCAAGGTAAATATTTGCAATGAAAGAATGCTGGAATGAATAGAGTTGAGTAAGAAAGCAACTCACCCAGCTAGGGGGGTTGTACATGGAAAATCCATCCCATGGTTTAATGCGGATGAACTCCGCTTCTTCTCCTTTATACAAATTGAACAATATTTTTGCCAGAGCGGTGGCGGAGTCCGGACCTTTTCGACCACAGCGGGTGGCATCGTCTTCTCCATTGAAGTGCCACATGGGATGCCCCCGATACTGGAGTGGTTGCACCCCCCGCATTATGCATATTGACATAACCTCGATTATTGTCAATCCAGATTTGGCAAGCGTCTTTATCCTTCCCATCAGTTGGGGGACCTCTCTGCTATCTTCCTCCTTGGGGCTCCGGGGACGCCAGCTTCGGCATTTCTTCAATGGGGCATTTGTGAACTCGGGAAGACCCATCCGGATAGGGTCAGGAAGGGAGACGTCCTCTATGTAAAACCACTCGGAAGGCCAATCTTCGGATGTCTTCTTTGGAGTGTCGGACAGGTATCCGGTCCCGGCGATGCGCCATATCTCGGCTCCACCCATTTGGTATACTGATCCGTCCTAATTGCAAGGGACGAGGCAGAACAACCTTTTCCATAGCTCGAAATGAGCTTCACATCCCAGAAATAGCTCACAAAGGGCGACATAACCTGCGATGTGCTGGATGGAGACAGGAGTGAAGTTGTGCAGCTGGAGGCCATAATGCTCCAGGAGCCCGCAAAGGAATGGATGGATTGGAAATCCGATGCCCCTCAGCAAGTAAGGGACAAGGCATACTCGCTCCCCCCTGGATGGGTTGGGGAAACTCTCCGCTTGCTCCCCGCTGTCATAAGTGGCTAATCCGGCTCGGACGGGGACAAGGTATGCAGGTGGGAGAAACCCTTGGGTCTGTAACTCCACTAACTGGTCGTGGGATACGGTACACTTCTCCCAATCACCTGGCTTAACACTGTGGGAGCGAGAGGAGGAGCTGTGGTGGCCGGCCATGATGGGATGGTTTTTCCGGGCGCGCTCTAATGAATCCTCGCTTGGGGAAGATGGTGTGATTTGGATATGAGGATCCCCATCTCTTTAATAGATGATTTGCTTACATGGTCAGGGTGGCAAGTGTAAAAATGCTCTGGCTTCTCGTATTCGCTCGACACGTGGAGATTGACGTTATTAATTCACAAAAGCCGATGAGTGCAACATTAAAAGGGAAGCCGGACACTGCTCATTACAACAGTTACTCTGGAGAATTTGGAGAAGAACTCGCCTTGCAATGCCAAAGACAATCTGCGCGCTGGACTCATCGTCATTGAAGCCTGGTTCAGGGGCTACTGAGGGAGTCCTGGATTAGGGGGTCCTCAGACAGCTGGACTATATGTTTATGCCGGACTGTTGGACTATGAAGATACAAGATTGAAGACTTCGTCCTCTGTCCGGGTGGGACTCTCCTTTGCGTGGAAGGCAAGCTTGGCAATTCGGATATGTAGATTCCATTCTGTGTAACCGACTCTGTGTAACCCTAGCCCCCTCTAGTGTCTATATAAACCGGAGGGTTTAGTTCGTAGGACAACAACAATCATAACCATAGGCTAGCTTCTAAAGTTTAGCCTCTATGATCTCGTGGTGGATCAGCTCTTGTAATACTCATATCATCAACATCAATCAAGCAGGAAGTAGGGTATTACCTCCATAGAGAGGGTCCAAACCTGGGTAAACATTGTGTCCCCCGCCTCCTGTTACCATTAGCCTTAGACGCATAGTTCGGGACCCCCTACCCAAGATCCGCCAGTTTTGACACCTACACCCATGCTGGAGCCTGAGGCTCGACAGCAAGGACTAAAGGCGCATCTTCAGCTGCAAGGGCAGCTGCCTCTATGGTCAGAGCTCGAGGCACTGTCGGGGGTTGCTGCTCTTCGGCAAGCTTGGGGCACCTGGCAACGTCCTTGATGGCAGCTCCTGGGAGCTCAGCGGGAAAGTACTTGCTAGGGCCTGCCTTCCTTCGCTTGTTCTATCCTGCTGATTGCTCGACGGACGGTTGAGTTAATTGAAGCACAAAGGTACCTTGTTCCATAGGCAACTTCAGGGCAGCGCACTTCGATAGGTCGTCAACAATGCCGTTCTCTGCTCGGGGAACATGTTATTCTTGCAATCCGTCAAAACACTCTTCCATCTTTCTCACTTCATCCACGTAAGCCTTCATCAACAGGCTCTAGTAATCCTTGTTGACTTGCTTAACGACAAGCTACGAATCACCTCTGATGATGAGCTTCTTGATTCCGAGGTCTACCGCGATCCTGAAACCGGCAAGCAATCCCTCATACTCCGTCGTGTTGTTCGTTGATTTTTCCCGGGGAAAGTGCAACTGGACTATGTACTTGAGGTGCTCTCCAATGGGTGCGACGAGTAGCACGCCCGCCCAGCACCTTGCAGTGAGAAAGCACCATCAAAGTACATAACCCAATCATGGCAGGTCTCCTTGCCGGGAAGGGTGGTTTCTTGACCCTCTTCATCGGGCATTGTGGTCCATTCCGCTATGAATTCCGCCAAGGCTCGGCTCTTGATCGTTGAAGTACTTTCAAATTTGAGGCCAAAGCACGACAGCTCCAATGTCCACTCCACAATCCTCCCTGTCGCATCTGGGTTGTGCAAAATCCGTTGCAACGGGAGGCGGGTGACGACGGTGATCTCATGCGCTTGTAAATAGTGACGCAGCTTTCTCGAGGCCATGAGGAGGCCAAAAGTAGCTTCTGCATACCAGAATATCTTGACGCCCCCTAGAAGAGGGAACTGACAAAATAAACGGGGTGCTGCATCACCTTCTTCTTATGTCCCACTTCCCCCATCTGCTGAGACTCTGCCTTGCTGGGATCGGGCCTTGTCGGGGGTTTCGCCTCGCCGGTGTCAGGCTCTGCCGGGGAGGGCCCCGGCCCACCATCCGACGGCTCTGCTGCCACTGCTGCTTCTTCCTCAAGTTCCCTCTGGGCCACCAACGCAGCACTGACCACTTGATTTGTTGCTGCTAAGTACAGCAGCAACGACTCTTGTGGTTTAGGCGCGACTAGTATTGGCATGGAAGAGAGGTACCTCTACAAATCTTGCAGCGCTGCTTCTGCCTCCGGAGTCCACTTTACTGTTCCCGCCTTTTTCAAAGCTTTGAAAAAGGGGACGGCGCGCTCAGCAGATTTGGAGATGAACGTACTCAGGGTAGCAACGCAGTCGACGAGACTACGGACGTCTTTGACCCGTTTTGGCACCTCAATCTGCTCGATTGCCTTGATCTTGTCAGGATTTGCTTCAATTCCGCGTTGAGACACAAAGAACCCAAGAAGTTTTCCGGAGGGGACACCGAACACGCACTTCTCTGGGTTGATCTTGAGGTTGATCTTGCGCAGATTTGCAAATGTTTCTTCTAAATCTTGCACGAGCGTGGCCTTGTCCTTGGTTTTGACCACTATGTCGTCCATGTAAGCTTCCATATTTCTATGTAGCCGGGGCTCAAAACCAATCTGGAATGCTTGGGCAAATATTAAACCAGCGCTCTTCAACCCGAAAGGCATTCGTACAAAACAATATGTACCACATGGGGTGATGAACGCGGTTTTTTCTTCGTCCTCCTTCATCATGAAGATTTGGTGGTATCCTGAATAAGCGTTGAGGAATGATAGTATGTCACACCCGGCAGTGGAGTCCACAATTTGGTCGATGTGTGGCAGAGGGAAAGGATCCTTTGGATAGGCTTTATTGATATCTGTGTAGTCAATACACAGCCTCCATTTCCCATTTGCCTTACGCACCACCACTTGATTGGCCAACCACGTGGGGTGGAGCACTCCTCTCACCAGGCCTGCCGCCTCTATCTTCCTGATCTCCTCGTTAATGAACTCTTGTCACTCCAAAGCTTGCTTCCTGACCTTCTGCTTGACGGGCCGCGCATGAGGACAGACGGCAAGATGGTGCTCAATCACCTCCCTGGGAACGCCGAGGATGTTGGATGCTTGCCATGCAAACACATCGACATTCGCCCACAGGAAGGCGACGAGCACGCTTTCCTATTTGCTGTCGAGGGTGGAGCTTATGGTGAAAGCTCCGCCCGTGTCGTCCTCCTTGATGGACACCTTCTTGGTATCTGGTGGTGCAGCCTTGGACTTCTTGCTCTTGCCGTTGGAACTCTCTGGCACGTCCTCAACGGGAGCGCAGCACTTTGAAGAGGCGCGCTTGCCGGAGTGGGTGCGAGAGGTCTTGCCGGCAGAGGTCTCGCTGGAAGAGGTCTTGTTGGCCTTCTTCCTTCACGGGGCTTCAGCGGTAGGAGCAAGTGCCTTGGCGGCAGTTGCTACATCTGCCTTTCGGTAGAGTTGGTCGGCGCAGATGAGCGCGTCTTTCTTGTTAGAGGGGGCGGTGATGATGGTCAGCGGCCCCGGCATCTTCAATGTGTTGTAGGCGTAGTGTGACGCCGCCATGAACTTGGCCAACACTGGGCGGTCAAGGATCCTATTGTATGGCAAGGGGATCTCCGTGACATCGAAAACGATCTTCTCCGTCCTATAGTTCAGCTCGCCCCCAAACGTAACAGGTAGCGTGATTTTGCCTTTTGGCTGGCTCCTTCCTGTGTTAACCCCTTGAAACATGCCCATCTCCTCGAGGTCTTCGTCAGGAATCTGCAACCTCTTGATCACAGCGGGCGAGATCAAGTTCAAACCAGCCCCACCATCAACCAGCAGATCCGTCACCTTAAGGTTGCATATTGTTGGTGAAACCAACAACAAAAAACACCCGACCGCAGTTGTGCGATCAGGGTGATCCTCGGTGTCAAAAATGATGGGTGTGCGGGACCACTTCAGTGGCTTCTGGGCATCAAACGATGGCTCCGCTGCAGTGACCTCTCATGCCCATTGTTTTAGTTGGCGGTGAGAGGTATGCAACAAGGCGCCACCGTCGACGCACATGGCCAATGTAGCTTTCTGGAACTCATGCTCGCTGGACTCGTCGTCCTCGTCATGATCATCATCTTCCTCCTTCTTGTCGCAGCCCCGAGCGGGCCTCTCTTGCTGATTATCTTTGCCGCGGCGACCTCCTTGGCTGACATGCTTCTTGCCGGACCCCTCAGCACCATCCTGACCCTTCTCCTTGTCCCACCTTTCATATTCAGCTTTTTGCTTCTCTACAACAGCTCAACCTGTCGGCAGTTTTGGAGGTCATGGCCCTTGGTGCGGTGGATCTTGCAGTATTGCTTGTCGGACCCTCCTGGCTTGTCGGCGGCCGCCAAGGCCCGGCAGGCGGTGCACCTGGCAACCTCCTTGTCGGGGTCATCACCCTTGGCCTTCTTGGCGGAGTCGGGGTCGCCGGATCCCTCAACGGAAAGCACAATCTTGCCCTTATGCTTCCTGTTGTGGCGCCGGCCCTTCTTTGTCGGGGCGGCGGCATCATCGTCCGTGGAGTAGGTTTCCGCGCCGGCGTCCTCGCCGGGATACTTCCTTCCTTCCTCATCCTGAGCACATCTATCGGCCAGAACATAAAGTTCGGCTACATCCTTGACCTTGTTCATCGCCAGCTCTTCATGCATCTTATGGTTGCGTACATTCTGATGGAACACACTGATGACAGCAGCGGGATGAACATCTAGGATGGTGTACTGCACATGGTAGAATCTTTGTATGTACTTACGCAGGGGGCTCACCATCCTTCTGGGGATGACATGCAAGTCACTTGTCTGTCCAGGAGCTTGGTGGCCTCCGGTAAAGGTGCCAACAAACTCGTGGCACAGATCCGACTAGGAAGAGATGGAATCCACTGGCAGGTGCATCAACCACGACATGACGTTGGGCTTAAGTGCCAACAGGAAGTAGTTGGCGAGCACCTTGTTGTCGCGAGCCCCGGCGGCTTGCATCGCGATGGTGTAGATGCTGAGGTACTCTGACGGGTGAGTATTGCCCTTGTACTTTTCCCCAACATCAGGGTTGAATGTGCGGTGGGAGGGCCACTGGAAATGCCGCAGCTCTCGGGTAAAGGCCGGACAACCCACCTCATAAGGCAGGTCGCCAGAGCCCCCCGGGACTGGATGGTCCATAGCAGGCCCTGCACGCTGATCTGACTAATGCCGCGCTTCCCGCCATCGCTCGATGGTAGTTCGAGCGTCTTCCTGAGCTCGCTCTTGAAGAACTCGACGTTGGTCGCAGAGGGTTCGTGGGTCGGACGACGCTGTGGAAACGTTGTCACAGGCGTAGGCCTGACGAGCCGGTGGCTGCTGTCGCGGTCGTGTGGGAGGAGAGTGCACCATGGTCGCAGCATCTCCGGCCCTCCCACTGCCGGCATGCACTGGCTTGATAGAACGTCGGCATGAGGGTCCCACTGGGAGCGACTTGTCTTTGTTGGTGAAGCTGACGAGGCTTCGGAAGGTGGCTCTCCACTAGTCGAGCTTCTCTGCTGCGGGGGGAAGTCGGGGAGCAGTTGCACGCGCGTCATCGCTTCTCTTGGTGTGGGCGGCGGTGAAAAATGCGTGGACTGTGACGCGCTCCAACTTCTAACCAAGTTAGAAGGAGCTCTGTCACGGTCTCGCGGCCGCACGCTGCTTCCGCCGGCGTCCGGGTGCGCACGCCAGTCTGGTGCATCCTGAGAATGGCGCATAGGGCTCTTCCCGCGGCGGTGTCGCTCGTCATGCGCGGCCTGGGAAGGCCGCGACACGGGCGCCAACTGGGGTGCCATAGAGACAGCACGGCCCCGCCCCCGGACCCAGCGGCGCGTGGCTCGTCGTCTTGGACTCGAACAACACCGCTTGCCTAGCTCCGATTGCCAGAGTGTCATGGATGCTCGCGGGCCACATCTCCGGCACCATCAACGGCCACCCGGTCACCTACCCGCGCTAGCGTGGACGGGCCGGCTCCGGACGACCCAATCGCTGTGATTCCCTTCTTCTTGGGGGCCATGGTGATGATGAATTCGATGCGCTAACTTCCAAACCGGATTTTCACAGCCTCCGCCCCCTACCTGGCGCGCCCAAGATGTCGGTGGAAACGACACCTATGGGATCACGGGGAATCCCTTCGACAGTTAGCGGGCGCGGGGCTGTGGAAAGAGCGGGTTTAGAAGACAACACGGGGAGTTTATCCAGGTTCGGGCCGCGAGTGATGCGTAATACCCTACTCCGGCTGGTTTGTGTTTGTCTGGTGTTCTTGGACTAGCTACAAAGCGTGCAAGGTCCAAAAAGTCCGAAATACCCCTCCAGTATGCCTCGGGCCTCCTTTTATAGCCAAATGGGTCACCACAGTGGCACACATGAGGTGGAAAGTTTGTACTGTATACAGGTCAATCGCCTGGCACCGTAGGATAAACACATTTAATGCATTGCCGATGTGCCCTCTCTCTTTATCGGGGATGGCAAGGAAACTCGTCTCATCCGCCACCACTTCGCATTGCTCCGACGCGTGTCCAGGCTGACTAGGCGCGCAGCATCACGCTGGCTAGCTGGCTGCTGAGTTGGTGCGGTGGCAGAGTCTTCACGAGGATCTGCATGCCACCACGCAGGTGCTTGCTGAGTTGGCCTGGAAGCTGCATGTCGCCACGCAGGTGCCTGCCTTGTTGGTGGGTTGACTTCTATGTTGGAAGAACGGCGGAGCCTTGGCAGGTTGGGGCCTGGCTGCGGCCCCGCAGATGTCCCCGGCAAGGGTCTTGCCGGGGTCTCGCACGCGTCCCCGGCTGTGAGCGTCCCCGGCAAGGATCTGGCCAGGGTTTCCCTCTTCTAGTTCTCATCTAGTATTGTATGTCCTTGGTCTTCACAAATATCTGCATGCCACCATGCAGGCGCCTCCCGAGCCTTGGTTCCAATGTTGTCAATTGTTTTGGAACTCTTAGGCTCAAGGGTGGCGGCTCTGCTGGTGTTTGGCAAGTTGCCCCGGCAAGGTCCCTTACCGGGGCTATGTAAGATGTCCCGGCAAGGCTCCTGCCGGAGAGAACCCACCTTGTCCCTTCGCTCCTTGTGCCTCTGTCTTGGTGTTGCTGTGGTAGTCTTGTGTCTTCGCTTCCTGTGCCCCGCCAAGCGTGGCCGCAGGCATGTGGCTATGACTGCCCGCGCACAAGTAAAGGGGTACAAAAAGGACCCCTACTTTTGTACACCGACAAGGAGAATAAGGAGTGAAAATACCCTAAGCTTGGGGATGCCCAAGGCACCCCAAGGTGATATTCAAGGAAGATCCAAGCAACTAAGCTTGGGGATGGGCCATCCCCTCTTTCGTCTCCAACATTATTGGTAACCTCACTTGGAGCTATATTTTTATTCATCACATGATATGAGTTTTGCTTGGAGCATCATTTTATTTTATTTTATTTGTTTTCTGTTATTTAGAATAATGTTATGCATCTTTTATTTCAATAAAAGTGGCATCGATAGCCTTTAGTATGCTTATTTTTCAAGTCTACATGTTGCTGTTTCAAAACAGAAAGTTTATCGTTGTTGCAAAAATTCCCTACAAAAGTCAGAATGTGATAAAATGTTGAAACTTTTTGCAAAATAAGCTCTGGTAAATTTTTTTCAGTGTGGTAAAATTTTCATAATTTTTGGAATTTAAGAAGTATTGATATTCGTGCTTTCTTTACAGACTGTACTGGTTTGGTAGATTGATGTTATGTTTGCATTGTTTGCATATGTTTGCTTGTTTAATGATTTTATTTGAGGATAGGAGTATTAAATATGCAGATGCATTTAGTATGCAATGTTGAATAATAACTTTAGTGATTTTCTACATTAGAGAATGATAAGGTTTTGCATTGGTTTATGTTAACTTATCTCACAAGTTCTTGTTGAGTTTTGTGTGGATGAAGCTTTTGAGATTTAGGAAAACCGTGATATAAAAGGAATTAAGGAGACACAAAAGCTCAAGCTTGGGGATGCCCAAGGAATCCCAATATAATATTTCATGAAGTCTCAAGCATCTAAGCTTGGGGATGCCCCGGTAGGCATCCCACCTTTCTTCACCAACAATTATCGGTTAGTATCGGTTGAACCTAAGTTTTTGCTTCTTCACATGAGTTGTGCTATCTTTGGAATGTCATTTTATTTTGTCTTTCTTGCTGTTTTAATAAAATTCTTAGATCTGAAAGTTTTTAATAAGAGAGAGTCCTCAATTAGCTACCCATTTACTTAACCACTCACATGATCTTCACTTGTATCTTTTTGGAGTAGTTTGCCATTTACTCTTGTGCTTCACTTATATCCTATGAGTAAATTGTTGAATGAATTGAATATCATGAAGTTGAAATTATATCATGCCTAGTGGTAGCTTCTCATTCGGTTTAGAAAGTGAAATGTTTTGAAGCTTGACAATCACAATATTGGTCATACAAGCAATTCATGAATGATTACTATAAGGAAGAGAACCTTCACATGCAAATACACTATCATGGAAATCTTTTGTGATTGTGAGCACCGATCAAAATATTATATGCCAAAATTGTTGACATTGGACAAGGAAGACAATGTAATGGTTTATGTTTGTCCATATTCACATCGAAGTTATATTGTCATAGATCCTTCAACATGTGGTGCTTTCCCCCCATCCTTGCTAACCAAAAATTCCGCACCAAGTAGAGATACTACTTGTGCATCCAAAAACCCTTAAACCCAAATCTTATCTCAAGAGTCCGCCATACCTACCTACGGATTGAGCAAGATCCTTCAAGTAAGTTGTCATCGGTGCAATAAGGCAATAAAAATTGCTTCTAAAAGTGTGAGATCATTTAGTGTAAGAGAAAATTGAGCGTTGTACGAACTTGTGATGGCAAAGAACAAAAGCAACAGACTGAATAATAAAGGTTGTTATCATAAGGGGAAATATAATGTGACGTTATTTTGCACTAAGGGGTTGAGCATACAAACAAATAAGTGCATGGCAACCTCTGCTTCCCTCTGCGAAGGACCTATCTTTTACTTTTATGAATTTACTTTTATGCAAGAGTCAAAGTTTTTCTACCTATTCCTTTTTATTTTCTCCTTTGGTGAGCATCATGCAGTGAGGAAAGATCTAGGCACATATGTCCAGTTGGATATGGGTAGGATGAGTTATTATTGTCGACATCACCCTTGAGGTGAATACGCTGGGAGGCGAAATTATAAACCCCTATCTTTCTATGTGTTCGGTTGAAACATTTTGCTCATGTGTATGTGGTCAGTGTTAGCAACCATAGAAGACTATATGATGGTTGAGTATGTGGAGCTCTTACTTAGACTCTGTTGAATAATTTGAATTGCAATTGCTTGGTGACTGAGAACATAGGTTGTTGAGTTTCAAGAGAATTCACTGTTTGAACCTTAACATGTGAATTGGTTGCTACTTTAACATGAGAAAATTTATGAGAAAGAATTGATGCTATGATGCTAGGAAAACTGATTGAAATTTTCATTGATCAACTTGTGCACTTTGCTAGCATTCACACGTCATAAATTATTTCTTTTATCATTTACCTACTCGAGGACGTGTAGGAATTAAGCTTGGGGATGCTGATACGTCTCCAACGTATCTATACTTTATGAAGTATTCATGCTGTTATATTATCATTCTTGGATGTTTTGCATCATTTTATAGAAACTTTGTATGATTTTTTGGGACTAACCTATTGACCCACTGCCCAGTGCAAGTTGTTGTTTTTGCCTTCTTTTTTACATCGCAAGAAATCAATATCAAACGGAGTCCAAACGCCGTGAAACTTTTTGTGGATTTTTTATGGACCAGAAGACCACCAGTGGGCCAGAGAAGCACCTGGGGGGTGCCCCGAGGGGGGCACAACCCACCAGGGCGCACCTGGGGACCCAAGCTTGCCCAGGTGGGTTGTGCCCACCTCGATGGCCTCCCGCACCCCCTCTTTACCCTATAAATTCCCAAATATTCCAAAAACCCTCGGGGTTAACCTAGATCAGAAGTTCCGCCACCGCAAGGCTCTGTATCGATGAGAAACCAATCTATATCCGTTCCGGCACCCTGCCGGAGGGGGGAATCATCACCGGTGGCTATCTTCATCATCCCGACGGCCACCACGATGAGGAGGGAGTAGTCCACCCTCGAGGCTGAGGGTTTCTACTAGTAGCTATGTGTTTAATCTCTCTCTCTCTCTCGTGTTCTTGAGATGTCAGGACCTTGATGTATCATGGGCTTTGTTAACATAGTCGGATCATATGGTGTTTTCCCCTCTCTATCTTGTTGTGAATTGAGTTTTCCCTTTGAGATTTTGTTTAATAGGATTGAATACTTCTATGGATTTGAGAACACTTGATGTATGTATTGCTATGAATACCCGTGGTGATAATGGGGTATCATATTGATTCACTTGATATATGTTTTGGCACTCAACTCGCGGATTCCCAAGGTGACATTGGGGTAATCTACGCATAGGGGTTGATGCACGTTCTTGTCTTTGTTTCTCTGGTAGAAATATTGGGGCACTCTTTGAGGTTCTTTGTGTTGGATTGAGTATTACGAATCTGAAATTATTTGGTGTTATTTTAGTACGAACTCTTGGATAGATCGATCGGAAAGAATAGCTTCGAGGTGGTTTCGTACCCTACAAATAATTTCTTATTATGTTCTCCGCTAGATAGGAAATTTGGAGTGATTCTCCATCGCACTTTGAGGGGTGGTTATATGATCCAATTATATTAGCATTGTTGGGAGATTGCACTAGCGAAAGTACGGACCCTAGGCCTCATTTTCAAGCATTGCAATACTGTTTGTGCTTCGTTTTATCAATTGCTACCTTGCTATTTTTTATTGTTCCTATTACAAAAATCAATATCTACTATCCATATTACACTTGTATCACTATCTCTTCGCCGAACTAGTGCACCTATACAAATTACCAATGTATTTGGTGTGTTGGGGACACAAGAGACTTTTTATTATTTGGTTGCAGGGTTGTTTGAGAGAGACCATCTTCATCCTACGCCTCCCACGGATTTATAAACCTTAGGTCATCCACATGAGGGAAAATTGCTACTATCCTACAAAACTCTGTACTTGGAGGCCCAACACGTGTCTACAAGAATAAATTTGTGTAGTAGAAATTAAAGGTGCAAAAGATCTTCAAGAACTTTGCTAGGAAGGCCCAAAATCAATTTGAAGTGAAGATCAAGAAGGTTCACAGCGACAACAGAACGGATTTCAAGAACGCCAATGTGGATACCTTTGTTGAGGAAGAAAGGATTTCACATGAGTTCTCGGCTACGTACACGCCTCAACAAAATGGAGTTTTTGAATGGAAGAACAGGACACTTATTGAGATGGCGAGAACGATGATTGATGAATAAAAGACGCCAAAATACTTTTGGGTGGAAGCGGGTGAGACAGCTTGTCATGCAACAAATCAACTATATCTTCACAAGCTTCTCGGCAAGACGGCATACGAGCTTCTTACCAGTAACAAACCCCAAGTTGGATACTTTCGAGTATTTGGCTCAAAGTGCTACATTCTTGACAAGCATCGTCATTCGAAATTTGCCCCTAAATATCATGAAGGTTTCCTACTCGGTTATGGATCAAACTCTCACACTTACCGTGTCTACAACAATTTCACCCGGAAGGTTAAAGAGACGGTAGATGCGAAGTTTGATGAATCTAACGGCTCGCAAGTAGAGCAATTGACAATTGATGTAGGATTTAAAGATCCCTTGGAAGCAATTCAAGACTTGTCTACTGGCAAGATTCGCCCAACGAAGGTGAAGGAGAGTACCTCGTCCATTCAAGTGGAAGCCTCAACTTCACACCAAGGTGAACCACAAGTTGACATGGAGGCTTCTACGACTAGAACACGTCAAGAAGAAGGAAACGAGGAAGTACAACAAGATGAACCTCATCAACCTCCCTCTCCACCTCCATAAGAGAACAACAACACCAACAAAATTGAAGAAGGAAAAGAGGAAGAACAAGACGATAAAGAGGATGTTCCACCCCGACCTAAACAAAAGCTCTCACGAGTTAGAGCAAGAGTCTCAAGAGATCATCCCGTCAAACAAATCTTTGATGATATTCAAACCGGAAGAATTACTTGCTCTAAAACTCGTTTGGCTAACTTTTGTGAACAATACTCATTCATTTCTAGTATTGAACCTATGAAGGTTGAAGAAGCTCTTGATGATCCGATTGGGTGAACGCCATGCATGAAGAACTACAAAATTTCGAGAGTGATCAAGTGTGGACATTGGTAGAAAAGCCGAACGACAACCAAAATGTCATTGGAACCAAGTGGGTGTTTCGGAATAAGCAAGACGAAGATGAACAAGTTGTATGCAACAAGGCCCGTCTCGTCGCCCAAGGCTACACTCAAGTCGAAGGTATGGACTATGGTGAGACATATGCCCCTGTTGCTAGACTTGAGCCCATACGCAGCTTACTTGCTTATGCCAATCACCATGATATCACTTTATACCAAATGGACATTAAAAGTGCTTTTCTAAATGTAGAAATTGAGGAAGTCTATGTTAAACAACCTCCTAGTTTTGTTAATCCCAAGAAACCTAATCATGTTTACAAACTTCATAAAGCTCTTTATGGTCTTAAACAAGCTCCTAGAGCATGGTATAAATGCTTGACCAAATTTCTTATTGAAAAAGGCTTTGAAATTGGGAAATTCGATTCTACACTTTTTACTAAAAGGGTTAAAGTTGAATTATTTGTGTGCCAAATTCATGTGGGTTATATCATATTTGGATCCACTAACCCTCATTTTATTGAAAAGTTTGGAAGGCTAATGTCGGAGAATTTGAGATGTCTATGATGAGTGAACTCAAATTCTTTCTTGGTTTGCAAATCAAGCAAACTAAGGAGGGTACTTTTGTTTCCCAAACAAAGTATACAAAGGACTTATTCAAGAAGTTCAACATGCAAGAAAGCAAAGGTATGAAAACACCCATGCCTACTAGTGGACATCTTGACTTGACTAAGGATGGCAAACTGGTTGACCAAAAGGTTTACCGCTCAATGATTGGATCATTGTTATATCTATGTGCCTCCCGTCCCGATATTATGCTAAGCATGTGCATGTGTGCATGATATCAAGCGGCCCCTAAAGAATGTCATCTTAAGTCTGTGAAAAGGATAGTGAGACACTTAATTCATACACCAAATTTTGGCATTTGGTATCCTAAGAGGTCTTCTTTTGATCTTGTTGGCTACTCATATTTGGACTATGCCTGTGACAAGGTTGATAGAAAGTGCACTTCGGGTGCTTGTCAATTTCTTGGTAGATCTCTTGTGTCTTGGTTCTCCAAGAAACAAAACTCGGTATCCTTATCCACCGCTGAAGCGGAATACATTGCCTCCGGATCATGTTGTGCTCAATTACTTTGGATGACCCACACCCTTAAGGATTATGGGATATATGAGAAACATGTTAAATTGCGTTGTGATAATGAGAGTGCTATTAAGATTGCTCACAATCTCATGCAACATTCTCAAACTAAGCATATTGAAGTTCGTCATCATTTCATTCGAGACCATGTTGCTAAAGGAGACGTCAATCTTAAGCATGTTCGAATCGATAAGCAATTGGCAGATATATTCACCAAACCGCTTGATGAGAAAGTATTTTGCCGTTTGACATGAGAATTGAACATTATTGATGCCCTAAACTTGGAGTAGAAACTCCATTTGGATACATGCAAGGCATGAACCTTTTGGCTAATCCTTGATATTTCTCTTATAATGATGATCATATGTCTTGGATCTACTTGTACATTTGCATGTTATGTAACCCTTGTAGGTACTTGGATGAGCCCAAATCTATGAGATTGCAAGTCACTCACATCTTGAGCAATCTCTACATCACCAAGTTTCTACTATATGGTTGTCGAATACAAGGAAGCATGAATCCACTCAACATATCCTTTGACAATTTCTATATATCGAATTTCATTTGGTATCAAGTTTCATGATTGTCAATTTGGATACACAAGTGCTCTTCCTTGCAAGATTAACCCATGTAGGAAGATGAACTCAAACTATAAGTGGTGCTCCCAACTCTTGATGAACTACATTAACCTTGAGCATCCAACACAAGTTCGACTACATGATCAAGATCAACACCACCATCCAAGGTATGTTATTCCATGTTAGAGAAGTTTTGACCCAAGTCATGAGTCAAAGCAACTCAATGAGATGTGAAAACATAAAAATGCATAAACAAAAAATGGTAACCCCATTTTGAGCTTAAACGATGAGTTTGACCTACGATCAAGTGACATCACTTGACTCCTCAGTCAATATACTCTAACATAGGTGACTTTGTCGCCAACCTCCTCTAGATGTAGTTCTCTAGTGTTTCTTTGTTCTCCTTCGTGTCCTGGCATATTTTCTTGCTTGTTTGTTTCCCTTAAAATAACAAAAAAAACTTCATCTAGATTTCTTTTCCTTTTGTATGCTTTTCTCTATATTTTCTACATCTAATCCATTGCAAATCCTTCAGTTAATTCCTAGCAAATCTTTGTGAGATTTCTATTGCCAAGTGAGCTCAGTTGACAATTTTTTTACTCTACCTTGAACTCGGACACACCGATTTATGCCTATCGGCTAGACTGAACTACAGGGACTACTTGGAGAGAGTTCATTAGTACATCCGACCCGGACTAACCCGGTCTGACCGATATGCATCATCCCTGACACTGTCAACTCCGTGTCACTGATGAAAACAGATTGGCTTTACCGATTTCACAACGAAGAAAACTTTTTGCCATTGCAAATGCCATTTCTTATCCAGCTCCACTTGATGATTCTTATCCTCTACTCGCATCCACTACAACAAAAGGACACATCCGTGACATCTTGGGCCGAACAATTTTTTTCTGTCATACTTCTGACACTTCTATGACGATAATTGTGACAAAACCCAGTATCATCATAGATGTGGTGGGGTCCTACTTCTATGACAAAAAATCATGACAGAAAATGGGCTTTTCGTCCTGGGCAGGCCGGAGACGCAGCTGCATGACATTCTTTGGGCCGTCCATGAAGGAGAAAACCATGGTAGAAGCGAGGGCGAGGAAAATATAGGGGAGTTCCCGCTTACAGTGGGTGGTCGGGGGCTGAGCGATGCGCGTTTCTCTCGTACGTACGCACGTGTGTGTGAGGCATTGGGATCTAACTGAACCCGAGCGAGGCGTTGGGCTCTAACTAAACCCGAGCGATTGCACTGCAGGCTATGTGTTACTGAACCCGAGCGATCGATTGATCCCTTGCTGTTAACTGAACCCGAGTGATTCCTTCGCTACTGCTGCTAAATGAAGCCGATCAAACACTGCTGCCTCCTTCCCTAGATGAACAGTGAGCATTGTTGAGGGGGTTTGGATGAACAGTTCCAGGTGGGGCTTGGATGAACAGGACCCCGTGGTAGCAGAGGCCGTTGCCACTGGATGAACAGTACCCCCAATCTATCGAGTCGGTGGATGAACAGGACCCTGTGGAGGGCTGGATGAATAGGACCCCGTGGAGGGCTGGTTGAACAGTAGTCGGTGGAGGGGTGGTTGAACAGTAGCCGATGGAGGGGTGGTTGAATAGTAGCCGGTGGAGGGCTGGATGAACAGTAGACCGTGGAGGGGTGGTTGAACAGGACCTCATGGAGAGGGCTGGTTGAACAGTAGCCGATGGAGGAGCGCGCGGTGGAGGCTAGATGAATAGGAGCCCGTGGATGAACAGTCGCAGGTGGAGGCTGGAGGAGGTCGACAGTGGATGGACAGTAGCCCGTGGAGGCTAGAGCAGGTTGACGGCGGAGATGAAAAGTATCCCGTGGAGTCCCATTTTGCGGTACGCCACACCCCTCCCGATGAACAGGACCCCTGTTTCAACCGTAGCGCTCCAACACAAGTCTGTTTCCTCCGTTTTGTGGTACGCCACACCCCTCCCAATCAACAAGACCCCGTTTCGACCGTAGGAGGTCCGTGTCTCCGTTTTGTGGTACGCCAGACCCCTCCCGATGAACAGGATCCCGTTTCGACCGTGGCCGGTCGAACACAAGGCTGTTTCCTCCACTCTGCGGTACGACAGGCCTCGTTTCCATCGCTCTTCCGTCCAAGCCGGTTGGCTCCCGATGAACAGCACGCGTTCCGTTGCCTCCCGATGAACACGACGCATTCTGTTGCCTCCCCATGAACATGACGACGACGCAGTTTCTTCGTTCCGACCCAGCCATGTACACGAGCCCTGGCCGTACGTATGCGTGAGTAGGCGTTCGAGACCCTGCCCATATGTACGTACGTGGCCGTATTTTCTTTCTTGCACCCTGGCCGCTGTACGTATGTGTACATGCTATGTGTGTGCCTCTACTACAACACGTGCCCTTCCTTACACGGCCACGGTTCATCGCTGTGGCCTGTAGACAGATCGGTCGACTAGTATGTACTACAAGTTCGCGACCAGAATGACAATGCTACGTACGCTTCGACTGGGTGGGTCCCAACTGTCATGAACTTCCTTGCGTGTGAAGATGTAGCTGGTGGGTCCCAGCAGTCAGGGGGGCGAATCATTTTTTTGCCCGTAATATGGACACACTTCCTTGCGTGCGAAGATGTAGCTGGTGGGTCCCAACAGTCAGGGGAAGAAAACATTATTTTTCAGGGTAAAAAGGATGCAGTTGCATGCATGCGTCCATGGGCGTGGTGCGTCCCCACTGTCAGCCTCTCACGTACAGTCATCTTCCGATGACTCTCTGTTGTTGACCACATTGACCACACCGTGCCGAGCGCACCAAGGTCGGTGGACGACGGCGAGGCCCCAGACTGGAACGACCTGGAGATGGGGAAGACGCGGCAGTGGAGTTGTAGATGGAGAGGAGTGGAAAACTTGACTGGTTCGGGTGCGCGACAGCACTACCGCCCACAGGAGACAGGAGCAAGAATAGAGGTTGAATAAGGAGCACGGCTGTTGGATTAACATCCAAAGGTCTAGCTGCTAGAATCATTTGTTGATTAAGTTGACAAAGCCACGCATACACATCTGCTTAGTAGGCCCACAAGTCAGCCACCAAATCTGCCGAGTCCCAGCTGTCATCGGGAGGAATGTTTTTTTCTCATAATAAGGAGGCACTTCCTTCCGTGCGAAGATACAGCCGGTGGGTCCCAACTATCAGGGGGAGGAAACAACTTAATAAGGAGGAACTTTCCTTGCGTGCGACCATGGACCTCGTGGGTCCCAGCCGCCAGGCTCTCCAGTATAGTCCTCTTCCGATAACTCTCGTATGTTGACCACGCCGCGCCGAGCGCGCCGAGGTGGTGGACGACGGCGAGGCCCCAGACTGGAATGACCCGGAGATGGGGAAGACGTGGCAGTGGAGTCGCAGATGGAGAGGAGTGGGAAACTTGACTGGTTCGGGTGCGAGGTGGGCCTACACTCGGTAGAGAATAACAGGAGGTGCAGATTGGAGGGATGGCCCAACCGTCGGCGGGGTAGCGTTTTGCTGAGGCGCGCAAAACAACGCCGCTGGACGTCGGAGGCTGGAGCACGGGGTCCCGGCAGCGCTGGGGAAAAAGACGAGAGATTGAAGTAGAATGCCGGCCATTGGATGTAAATCAAACGTCTTTGTCGGTGTACAAAAGCAGGGGCTCTCCTTTTGACCCCTTTACTTGTGCACGAGCAGTCAGAGCCACGCGCCATGGTCGCACATAGCAGGGCAAAGGAGGGAAGCTGGAGAGAAGCCGAAGGCACGAGACAAACAAGGCAACATCAAGGACCAAGGCCACAAAGTGCAGACGGGCGAAGCAGGTTTCCCCGGCAAGGCCCATGCCGGGGCGGCCTCTGTAGCCCCGAGAAGCCCCTTGCCGGGGCAGCTCGCCCACACCAGCGGAGTGAGCCACCCTCGAGCCATGGTCCCCAACGCCAATGACCACATTGGGCTAGGGCTCGGGAGGCACCTCCATGTCGGCATGCAGATCTTTGTGAAGACAAAGAATACTCAAGATCAGATAAGGATTGGAGGGCAACAATCCTCGTCAAGATTCTTACCAAGGAAAACCCACAAGACCCCCGGCAAGACCCTTGCCGGGGACGATAGCACGCCACGGCAAGACCCTTGCCGGGTCACCCGGCAAGACCCTTGCCGAAGGCAACAGCAGGGCCACTGCCAGGCCCGCACCAACCAGATCCCCACCACCGTTCGCATGCAGCTGCTAGCCCGACCAGCTGCGTAGGCACCTGCGTGGCAGCATGCAACTTCCGGGCCGACTCAGCACACACCTGTGTGGCGGCATGCAGATCTTCGTGGAGGCTCCACCACCGCGCCACCTCAGCTGCTTGCCTGCCTACATGGCACCGCATGCATCGCTGGCCAGAGCGCGTGTCGAAGCGAGGAGGAGCGGCGACGGACGGGACGGGCCTCGCTCCCCGTCCTTGATAAAGTGAAGGGACACCTAAGCCACGCATTAAATGCGTCTTGTTCTGTAATACGAGCGATAAGCTCGCGGCATGTAGGCCTTTACACCTCCTATTTGCCACTGTGGCGGCCCCTTTCACCTATAAAAGGAGGCCCAAGGCACCAGGAAAAGGATTCGGCTCTTTCAAACCACGCAGCACCCATAGCTAGTTCGAGAGCTCAAGTACACTCAATACATCCACCAAAGCAAGACTAGGGTTTTACGCATGCTCGCGGCCCGAACTGTGACAGCCTGATTTTTGGCCTCTTTCTCTTTCAAACCACACATGCACCCATAGCTAGTTTTCTTTTTTCCGTGGCTTTGTGGTCTGGAAACTGAAGAAGATGCCCTCTTCTTTGCTTCAGAGTGGCTTGTCATTCCAAAATCCTTACCTAGACCCTCTCATTTCCATCCTAGCCCAAATCCCAATATTATTTTCATTGGGAATATTCCTTTTCTATTAAAGGAATAACTCAAATTGCCCTAGGTTGTGAAGCAACCTATATTTCCATCACTCCAAAAATTCCCAAATAATTCTCATAAATTGTTTGGGTCATATCTTGATCAAATATGGCAAAAAAATTCATTGCCATGTTCAAAAATAATTCCCCAATATTCTTTTTTCTATTCTGCCCTGAATGGCACTTTGTGAAGGAAGTGTCATTTATATTTCTCCTATTGACTCCCAACCTTTCTGGGAATGTTTATATGTCCAAATAATTGCCCGATGCACAAGTTCAAATTTATTTGCCTAGCCAATCTTCCTCAGTGAATTTTCAAAGTTTCTATCAGACAGAAAGCTTTGTGAAGGAAGTACTAGCTAGGAGTACTTAAATGAGTTGAACTTTTGCACACTCCTTAATGTGCTCATTTGAACCCCCTCCACCCATTTGCATACCCATACAATTATCTATGTGAGCACAGGAGCAAATCTTTGATGCTGGCAATATTTTTAGGTTGTGAAGCAATGTATTTTATATTGCTTCACAAATCTTGATAAATTACCAGATCATTCTTATACCCATAACACATCTCTCCACCCATTTTGGCATCATTTCAATGAGCCATTTGCTCACCAATATTATTTCAAGTTTCTGGACAGAAATGATGTTTGTGAAGCAAGTGCTATTTTGGTTTGTCCATTTGGCATGAGCTTTTTACATCATCTTCATATGTCCAAATGACTAAGCCTTGACCAATTTGAGCTCAGGTGGACACTCCATGTGAGTGCATCTTGCTGATCTTCATTTCTGGACCAAACATGCAGTTGTAAAGCAACTATATTCATACTTGGTCCATTTCCCCTCAAAACCTCCAGGATCATAGTCCCTCCATAGCTAAACACCCCAGACAACTTATTTGGCCCATAGCATATCCCTGTTGACCACATTGAGCTGATAAAGTTTACTGCAGTAAACTTCAGCGCTCACTAACTATTTACCCAAAGACTGTTTAACCAAGTTCCACCGTAGTTGAGACCTACCCTGGAGGAACTTACCACTAGACAACGTTTTGGGTGCTGTAGAACATTGAATGCCCATGTTCATGTGGTGACTATGACGCTCGCATGCCCGTGCGCGTGCTCTGTGCGCTGTGGCGTGTCCAGAGCACTGTTTGTGCTGGACCCCCTCCTCCTCTCGTTGGCTTCGCGCTTGTGAAAATGTCCAGCGTGTTCCCCACATCGTCGCCGTTCTCCTGGACCCCTCTCCCCCTCTGGCAGCTCTGCCCGGTCCCCTTCTTCACCCACTGACCTCACCCACGTCCTCCCCATGCTCTGGTGACCCTCCCCAATCCTTCCCCTCGTTGCCGGAGTACCCCTAGCCGCGTGCCCCAAGGTCAACCGCCGCCGCTGCCCTCGGCCCCCGCCAGCCGCCGTCAACTCCAGGCCTCCCCAGCGCCTGCTGCTGCTCCAGGAGGGAGCAGCACAACATTCCGCGCCCGCCGGTGGTCCCAGCTCCACCGGGGACGGCCGGAGCTGCCCAGGCCATCGCCGGTGCCGCATGGCCTTGCCTCTCCCCTGCTTCTGTCGAGAGGAAGAAGGAGATGGCCAGGTGGGGCGTTGACCTAGCCAGGCGGGCCCTGCGACCCCACCTATCAGCGACCCTGACGCCCGGCCCCGCCTCTGCCTCGTTGACTGGTCAAGGGCCACGTCAGATAAGTGGAGACGCCTTCTGAGTGTGCATTTTCATTTGCCGAAAGCGTATTTCTAATTTTACGCCTCTGCCTTATCCACTCAGGGGCCTGTTTGCTGAAGAATTTTTTGCAGAAAAGTCCCTGAAGTTCAACCCTCCATAACTTTTTATCCGTAACTCCGTTTAAGGTGAAACCAACGCTCACTTCTTCGTCTCGTCGAGATCTTTTTGTTAGTATCATTTTAATTATGGTTTGACATACTAGAAATGTCCTTTTGTCCTTGCATGTAAACAGTCCCTCCGAGAGAGAACTGTTTCCAGCAAATCCTTCCGCAGCTTCATCGCACTTCTCCCCGGTGCCTTCTTCACCCCTAGGCAAGCCACAATACCCACTTGCATGATAGTCATGCAGTAGCCATGGTTTTCAACTTGAATAATTAATAAATGTTTGCTTGTTGAAAAGATGGTTATCGTTGTTCCGGTGATGTTCAGATTTGCATGTTCACTTTTGTGCTATGTTGTCTTGTACTCTGTTATCATGTTCTACCTGCTAGTATTACCTTTCATATGTTTATGATTGCTAGTGATACATGTTGATGTTGGTGATGGTTATGCTAGTCAGTATGCCATGTTTAGTGGATATGAGTTATTGTTGATATGGTGGATAGTTATGTGATACCCTCATGATTATGTTGATATCATGTTCATGCATTCTATCATGGCTCAGCATATTTGCATTCAAGTTAACCAGTCGGACAGGCGGGCAACAACGCTTACCGGTATGGGACGGTCCTAACTGAGTCATGGTGCCGTTGAATCATGGTGCCATTGAATCGATGCTAACCGGTGCAATAACGCTTACTGGTATGGGACGGTCCTAAATGAGTCTATTGTCGTGCCTCTCGCCGGTGCCTCCAACGAGGGAAGGTTGTGGGCGTGCTGTACCCCGACCCGGTAAGCAGGCATAACCTTGTGTGCCCGTTGTTGAGTTAGTTTTTGGATCCGTGTCCCAGAGTGGGATGGGCCACGACGGTGCTCGTTGTGTCTGGAGGTAGACACGAGGCCACCCATGACTTAGCCCAGTGGGGAGTGAGTCGGAGTGGCCGGGAGAGTGTCATGGCGGTAGGACGGTTTTGTCAGAACGATGTTGGTCCACCCGAATGGGAGTGCGAGGCCATGGGTTCTGTAGTGTGGGTAGAGTGTACTAACCTCTACAGAGTGTATATTAAATCTATTGATAGCCGCGCCCGCGGATAAGGGCCCAGGTCGAAAGTAGGTCACACCATGAGTCAACAGTAATAAGAATAATGTGTATAATAACAATGAGACGAGTTGATTGTGATTTCCGTAAGGATCACAGGCCATCTAGTGGTCGGGTGGTGATCGCCGCAAGGATCATGGTTTGGGGCCAAGTGTTGGTCGGGTGGTGATCGCCGTAAGGATCACGGTGGTATCGAGGATACCGACTCGTTGTATATTCATGATGTTGTACGGGAATCATGGGTAAAGGTCAAGCTCCTTGTGGTCATTTAATGATTACTACGGTATTGTTTATACCAAGCTTGATTTGATCCTAAGCTGATCTTGTGATGTCTGAGGTTGGTAAGTGATGCATGTGACGGTTACGAGGTAACCTGAGCAGAATAAGTGGTGCATGATAGTGTCATCATGTTGCATGCTAGTATTGTCGGATTAATATGTTCATGTTGTGCTAGCTGTATCATGTTCATGTTGTTCATGCTATATTGTTCTGATGATATCATGATAATTCCTGTTTAACCTATAACTGCCATGCTGTTGTCTGTCTTGAATGCTTCTGGTTATTGTGAGCTTGCAAGTACATTCAATGTACTGACCTGGCGTGTCATGCCAGTTTGCTGGTCATGCTGGATTTGGTTGCTTGTTTGTCATGGAGTCCTTGTTTGCGAGCTAGGATAAGCGTTCAAGCTAGAGTCCCTGCGGAGTGGGGTTCACCACCGTCATCGTTGTTCCGCTGCTATTGCATAGAGCAACAGTGGCAGGCGTATTGTCGCCATGCCGATGTAACCTTTGTACCCCAAATAAATTGTAATAAAGAGCTAGTTTGTTCTACCCTAAGCAGTGTCGTATTCCAGAAGACTTCATCTCGATCTTTGGACTGGAATACGGGGCGTTCCAGTTTCCTCTGAGCCGGGGTGCCACATGAACCTGGGTAAACGATCCTTGTGCTGGCTACTGATCCTGCTCTTCTCACAACCCTGCGCCCCGCAACTGTAGTAGGGATTCTTGTGATCCCATAGATGTCGTTTCCCACCGACATCTTTGGCGCGCCAGGTAGGGGGCGCAATCGTGAGAATCTGGTCTAGTAGTTGGCCTAGTTGTTCTTCATCGCCATGGCTCCTAAGAAGAAGATCACCACGGCGATCGGTTTATCCGGGACCGGATTGACAGTACCGGTGCAGACCAGTAGCGGGCCAGTCGTGGAGAGAACCCATGGCGCGGCCCGCGAACATCCACGTCACCCTGGCAGTCCAGGCCTGGTGAGCGGCGTCGTTCGTACGCCAGGCGTCGAGCCATGCATCGCGGGCTCCGGAGACGGAGTCGCCCCCTCCCCCCCCCCCCCCCCCCCCCCCGCAGGCAGCGTGGGGCCCTCCAGGGGTGTCGTCGTGCCGCCAGACGGTGGCGCGGCGGCATCCAAGACGCCAACACCGGCGCCCACGACGAGCTCTTCTCAGGCCGTGCGCGATGAGCAGCGCCACCTTACTGGTGACCCTGCGCGCCGCCCTGGGAAGAGTCCCGTGTGCCCATCACATGATGAGGAAGGCGAGCATGCGCGCCGAGGTGCTGACGGCAGTGGCGAACGGCTGCGGGGCCGTGACACGGCTCCTTCTAACGCGGTTAGAAGTCGAGGCGCATCGCGGTCCACACAGCTTTCGCCGCCGCCCACGCCAGCAAAAGCCCTAGCACGCGCGCAGCTGCTCCTTGATTTTCCTCCCGCTGCGGAGAAGCTCGACGAATGGAGGGCCGCCGTCTGGAGCCTCGTCGGCATCGCCAACAACGATGAGTTGCGGCCGGCGGGACCCGTAGGCCGTCGCTCCGTCGGGCCACCGCATGCTAGCGGAGGCCGGGCCGGAGGCGATGCGGCCATGGTGCACTCCCCTCCTCCATCCCGACCACCGCGGGTGTCGGTCCATCATGACGACGCTCGTGATGATAGCATCGTCTGACCCGCGAACCCACCGTGACCAATGCCAAGTTCTTCGAGAGCGAGTTCATGAAGACGCTCAAACCACCATCGAGCATCGGCGTGACGCGCACAACAAGTCGGACAGGCGGGCAGGGCCCACTACGGACCACCCAACACCTGGAGGCTACGGTGGCCTACCTTACGAGGTGGGTTGTCCGGCCTTCACCCATGAGTTGTGGCAGTTCCAGTGGCCCTTCCACCGCACGTTCAAGCCCGATGTTGGCGAAAAGTACAACGGCAAGACTCACCCGTCGGAGTTCCTCAGCATCTACACCATCGCGATGCAAGCTGCTAGGGCCCGCGATGACATGGTGCTTGCCAATTACTTTCCGTTGGCACTCAAGCCCAATGTTATGTCATGGTTGATGCACTTGCCGGTAGACTCCATTTCTTCTTGGGCGGATCTATGTCATGAGTTTGTTGGCGCCTTTACCGGAGGCCACCAAGCTCATGGCCAGGCGAGTGATTTGCATATCATCCCCCAGAAGGAAGGATAAAACTTGCGCAAGTACATCCAAAGGTTCAGCCGAGTGCAGTACAACATCCCCGACGTTCATCCTGCCGCCGTGATCAGTGCATTCCATCAGAATGTGCGCAATCGTAAGATGCGTGAAGAGATGGCGATGAACAAGGTCAGGGATGTGGCTGAACTTTATGTTCTAGCCGATTGGTGCGCTTGCGCTGAAGAGGGAAGGAAGTACCCCGGCAAAGACACTGGCGTGGAAACCGACTCCATAGATGATACCGCCACCCTGGCGAAGAAGGGCATGCGCCGTAACAGGAAGCACAGTGGCAAGACCGTGCTTGCCGTCGAGGGGTCCGACGACACCGGCGCCACCAAGAAACCCAAGGCAAGTGACCCCGGCATGGAAGTTGCTGGCTGTGCCGCTTGCCGGGCCTTGGAGGCTGTCGATAAGCCAGGGGGCTCCGACAAGCAGTATTGCAAGATCCACCGCCAGGTGGAGCTGCTCGCTGAGAAGCAGAAAGGCGAGTATGAGCGGCGGGACAAGGAGAAGGACCAAGAGGGTGCCGAGGGATCCGGCAAGAAGCATGGCGGCCAAGGAGGCCACCGCGGCAAAGATAATCAGTAGGAGAGGCCCACCCGGGGCCGCGACAAGAAGCAGGAAGATGATGATCATGACGAGGACAATGAGTCCGGCAACCACGAGTTCCACAAAGCCACAGAAGCCATGTGCGTCAATGGTGGCGCCTCGTTGCATACATCCCACCGCCAGCTCAAGCAGTGGGCGCGTGAGATCACAGCGGTGGAGTCGTCGCTCGACGCACAGAAGCCGCTGAGGTGGTCCAGCACGCCTATCATCTTTGACACCGAGGACCATCCTGACCGCACGACTGTGGTTGGGTGCTTGCCATTGTTGGTCTCGCCAACAATCCGCAACCTCAAGGTGACAAAGATGCTGGTTGACGGCGGGGCCGGTCTGAACTTGATCTCGCCTGTTGTGATCAAGAGGCTGCAAATCCTTGATGGAGACCTCGAGGAGATGGGCACGTTCCAAGGGGTCAACCCGGGGAGGAGCCAGCCGAAGGGAAAGGTCACGCTGCCCGTGATGTTTGGAGGCGAGCTGAACCACAGGACGGAGAGGATTATCTTCGATGTAGCGAGATCCCCTTGCCCTACAACGGGATCCTCGACTGCCCGACACTAGCCAAGTTCATGGCGGCTTCATATTACGCCTACAACATGCTGAAGATGCCCGGGCCGATGAACATCATAACCGTCCCCTCCGACAAGAAAGATGCGTTGATTTGCGCCGACCAACTCTACCGGGAAACAGTTGCAGTAGCTGCAGCCAAGGCACCTGCTCCTGCCGACAGAGCCCCGGGAGGGAAGAAGACCGGCGAGACCCCTCGCACCTACTCCGGCAAGCGCACCTCTTCGGTGTGTTGTGCTCCCATTGAGGACGTGCTAGAGAGCTCCGCCGGCAAGAGCAAGAAGTCCAGAGCTGCACCACCAGAGACCAACAAGGTGCCCATCAAGGAGGACGGTACGGGGGAGCTTTCACCATAAGCTCCACACTCGACAACAAATAGGAAAGCAAGCTCGTCACTTTCCTGTGGGCGAATGTCGATGTGTTTACATGGCAAGCCTCCGACATCCCCGGCATTCCCAGGGAAGTGATTGAGCACCATCTTGATGTCTGTCCGCATGCACGGCCCGTCATGCAGAAGGTCATGAAGAAAGCTCTAGAAAGGCAGGGGTTCATCATGGAGGAGATCAGAAAACTAGAGGCGGCAGGCTTGGTAAGAGGAGTACTCCATACAACCTGGTTGGCCAATCCGGTAGTGGTGCGCAAGGCAAACGGGAAGTGGAGACTGTGATTGATTACACAGACATCAATAAGGCTTGTCCAAAGGATCCCTTCCCATTATCGCGCATCGACCAGATTGTTGACTCCATGGCTGGGTGTGACCTATTATCATTCCTCGACGCCTACTCGTGATACCACCAGATCTTCATGACAAAAGAGGACGAGGAGAAGACAACATTCATCACCCCATGTGGTACGTATTGCTTTTTACGGATGCCTTTCGGGTTGAAGAGTGCTGGCTCATGAAGGAAATATGCCCTAGAGGCAATAATAAAGTTATTATTTATTTCCTTATATCATGATAAATGTTTATTATTCATGCTAGAATTGTATTAACCGGAAACATAATACATGTGTGAATATATAGACAAACAGAGTGTCACTAGTATGCCTCTACTTGACTAGCTTGTTAATCAAAGGTGGTTATGTTTCCTAACCATGGACAAAGAGTTGTTATTTGATTAACGGGATCACATCATTAGTTGAATGATCTGATTGACATGACCCATTCCGTTAGCTTAGCACCCGATCATTTAGTATGTTGCTATTGCTTTCTTCATGACTTATACATGTTCCTATGACTATGAGATTATGCAACTCCCGTTTACCGGAGGAACACTTTGTGTGCTACCAAATGTCACAACGTAACTGGGTGATTATAAAGGTGCTCTACAGGTGTCTCCAAAGGTACTTGTTGGGTTGGCGTATTTCAAGATTAGGATTTGTCACTCCGAATGTCGGAGAGGTATCTCTGGGCCCTCTCGGTAATGCACATCACTTAAGCCTTGCAAGCATTGCAACTAATGAGTTAGTTGCGAGATGATGTATTACGGAACGAGTAAAGAGACTTGCCGGTAACGAGATTGAACTAGGTATTGGATACCGACGATCGAATCTCGGGCAAGTAACGTACCGATGACAAAGGGAACAACGTATGTTGTTATGCGGTCTGACCGATAAAGATCTTCGTAGAATATGTAGGAACCAATATGGGCATCCAGGTCCCGCTATTGGTTATTGACCGGAGACGTGTCTCGGTCATGTCTACATTGTTCTCGAACCGTAGGGTCCGCACGCTTAAAGTTACGATGACAGTTTCTTTATGAGTTTATGTATTTTGATGTACCGAAGGTTGTTCGGAGTCCCGGATGTGATCACGGACATGACGAGGAGTCTCAAAATGGTCAAGACATAAAGATTGATATATTGGACGACTATATTCGGACACCGGAATTGTTCCGGGTGATTTCGGAGAAAACCGGAGTGCCGGGGGGGTTACCGGAACCCCCCGGGAGAGTTAATGGGCCACATGGGCCTTGGTGGGAAGAGAGAGGGGCGGCCAGGGTGGGCCGCGCGCCCCCTCTCCCTCTGGTCCGAATTGGACTAGGAGGGGGGGCGGCGCCCCCCTTTCCTTCCACCCTCTCCCCCTTCCTTCCCCCTCCTAGTAGTAGGAAAGGAGGAATCCTACTCCTACTAGGAGGAGGATTCCTCCTCCTTGGCGCGCCCCAAGGGGCCGTCCGGCCTCCCCCCTTGCTCCTTTATATACGGGGGCAGGGGGCACCCCATAGACACACAAATTGATCTTCGTGATCGTTCCTTAGCCGTGTGCGGTGCCCCCCTCCACGATATTACACCTCGGTCATATTGTAGTGGTGCTTAGGCGAAGCCCTGCGACGGTTGAACATCAAGATCGTCACCACGCCGTCGTGCTGACGGAACTCCTCCCCGAAGCTTTGCTGGATCGGAGCCCGGGGTGCGTCATCGAGCTGTACGTGTGTCAAGAACTCGGAGGTGCCGGAGTAACGGTGCTTGGATCGGTTGAACCGGGAAGATGTACGACTACTTCCTCTATGTTGCGTCAACGCTTCCGCTTCGGTCTATGAGGGTACGTAGACAACACTCTCCCCTCTCGTTGCTATGCATCACCATGATCTTGCGTGTGCGTAGGAAATTTTTTGAAATTACTACGTTCCCCAACAGTGGCATCCGAGCCTAGGTGTTATGGTTTGATGTTATATGCACGAGTAGAACACAAGTGAGTTGTGGGCGATATAAGTCATACTGCTTACCAGCATGTCATACTTTGGTTCGGCGGTATTGTTGGATGAAGTGGCCCAGACCGACATTACGCGTACGCTTACGCGAGACTGGTTCTACCTCCGTGCTTTGCACATAGGTGGCTGGCGGGTGTCAGTTTCTCCAACTTTAGTTGAACCGAGTGTGGCTATGCCCGGTCCTTGCGAAGGTTAAAACATCACCAACTTGACAAACTATCGTTGTGGTTTTGATGCGTAGGTGAGATTGGTTCTTGCTTAAGCCCGTAGCAGCCACGTAAAACTTGCAACAACAAAGTAGAGGACGTCTAACTTGTTTTTGCAGGGCATGTTGTGATGTGATATGGTCAAGACATGATGCTAAATTTTATTGTATGAGATGATCATGTTTTGTGACCGAGTTATCGGCAACTGGCAGGAGCCATATGGTTGTCGCTTTATTGTATGCAATGCAATCGCCCTGTAATGCTTTACTTTATCACTAAGCGGTAGCGATAGTCGTAGTAGCATAAGATTGGCGAGACGACAACGATGCTACGATGGAGATCAAGGTGTCACGCCGGTGACGATGGTGATCATGACGGAGCTTCGGAGATGGAGATCACAAGCACAAGATGATGATGGCCATATGATATCACTTATATTGATTGCATGTGATGTTTATCTTTTATGCATCTTATCTTGCTTTGATTGACGGTAGCATTTTAAGATGATCTCTCATTAAATTATCAAGAAGTGTTCTCCC
This sequence comes from Triticum timopheevii, assembly GCA_963921465.1. NCBI lineage: Eukaryota > Viridiplantae > Streptophyta > Magnoliopsida > Poales > Poaceae > Triticum > Triticum timopheevii. The sequence continues at coordinate 249,983,169 of OY997262.1, read as the reverse complement.
TGAGTATGCACCCTTGCCAAAGTTCGTCGTGCCCAGACACCACGTGATGATCGGGTGTGATAAGCTCTACGTCCATCTACAACTGGTGCAAGCCAGTTTTGCCCACGGAGAATACTCGGGTTAAACTTGACGAGCCTAGCATATGCAGATATGGCCTCGGAACACGGAGACCGAAAGGTCGAGCGTGAATCATATAGTAGATATGATCAACATGAGATGTTCACCATTGAAAACTAATCCATTTCACGTGATGATCGGTTATGGTTTAGTTGAATTTGGATCACGTGATCACTTAGAGGATTAGAGGGATGTCTATCTAAGTGGGAGTTCTTAAGTAATATGATTAATTGAACTTAAATTTATCATGAACTTAGTACCTGATAGTATCTTGCTTGTCTATGTTGATTGTAGATAGATGGCCCGTGCTGTTGTTCCGTTGAATTTTAATGCGTTCCTTGAGAAAGCAAAGTTGAAAGATGATGGTAGCAACTACGCGGACTGGGTCCGTAACTTGAGGATTATCCTCATTGCTGCACAGAAAAATTACGTCTTGGAAGCACCGCTGGGTGCCAGGCCTGCTGCTGATGCAACTGACGACGTTAAGAACGTCTGGCAGAGCAAAGCTGATGACTACTCGGTAGTTCAATGTGCCATGCTTTACGGCTTAGAACCGGGACTTCAACGACATTTTGAACGTCAAGGAGCATATGAGATGTTCCAGGAGTTGAAGTTAATATTCCAGAAGAATGCCCGGATTGAGAGATATGAAGTCTCCAATAAGTTCTATAGCTGCAAGATGGAGGAGAATAGTTCTGTCAGTGAGCATATACTCAAAATGTCTTGGTATTGTAATCACTTGATTCAACTAGGAGTTACTCTTCCGGATGATAGCGTCATTGACAGAATTCTCCAATCACTTCCACCAAGCTACAAGAGCTTCGTGATGAACTATAATATGCAAGGGATGGATAAGACAATTCCCGAGCTCTTCGCAATGCTAAAGGCTGCGGAGGTAGAAATCAAGAAGGAGCATCAAGTGTTGATGGTCAACAAGACCACTAGTTTCAAGAAAAAGGGCAAAGGGAAGAAGAAGGGGAACTTCAAGAAGAACAGCAAGCAAGTTGCTGCTCAAGAGAAGAAACCCAAGTCTGGACCTAAGCCTGAAACTGAGTGCTTCTACTGCAAGCAGACTGGTCACTGGAAGCGGAACTGCCCCAAGTATTTGGCGGATAAGAAGGATGGCAAGGTGAACAAAGGTATATGTGATATACATGTTATTGATGTGTACCTTACTAGAGCTCGCAGTAGCACCTGGGTATTTGATACTGGTTCTGTTGCTAATATTTGCAACTCGAAACAGGGACTACGGATTAAGCGAACACTAGCAAAGGACGAGGTGACGATGCGCGTGGGAAATGGTTCCAAAGTCGATGTGATCGCGGTCGGCACGCTACCTCTACATCTACCTTCGGGATTAGTATTAGACCTAAATAATTGTTATTTGGTGCCAGCGTTGAGCATGAACATTATATCTGGATCTTGTTTGATGCGAGACGGTTATTCATTTAAATCAGATAATAATGGTTGTTCTATTTATATGAGTAATATCTTTTATGGTCATGCACCCTTGAAGAGTGGTCTATTTTTGATGAATCTCGATAGTAGTGATACACATATTCATAATGTTGAAGCCAAAAGATGCAGAGTTGATAATGATAGTGCAACTTATTTGTGGCACTACCGTTTAGGTCATATCGGTGTAAAGCGCATGAAGAAACTCCATACTGATGGACTTTTGGAACCACTTGATTATGAATCACTTGGTACTTGTGAACCGTGCCTCATGGGCAAGATGACTAAAACGCCGTTCTCCGGTACTATGGAGAGAGCAACAGATTTGTTGGAAATCATACATACAGATGTATGTGGTCCGATGAATGTTGAGGCTCGTGGCGGATATCGTTATTTTCTCACCTTCACAGATGATTTAAGCAGATATGGGTATATCTACTTAATGAAGCATAAGTCTGAAACATTTGAAAAGTTCAAAGAATTTCAGAGTGAAGTTGAAAATCATCGTAATAAGAAAATAAAGTTTCTACGATCTGATCGTGGAGGAGAATATTTGAGTTACATTTTTGGTCTACACTTGAAACAATGCGGAATAGTTTCTCAACTCACGCCACCCAGAACACCACAGCGTAATGGTGTGTCCGAACGTCGTAATCGTACTTTACTTGATATGGTGCGATCTATGATGTCTCTTACAGATTTACCGCTATCGTTTTGGGGTTATGCTTTAGAGACGGCCACATTCACATTAAATAGGGCACCATCAAAATCCGCTGAGACGACACCTTATGAACTATGGTTTGGCAAGAAACCAAAGTTGTCGTTTCTTAAAGTTTGGGGCTGCGATGCTTATGTGAAAAAGCTTCAACCTGATAAGCTCGAACCCAAATCGGAGAAATGTTTCTTCATAGGATACCCAAAGGAGACAGTTGGGTACACCTTCTATCACAGATCCGAAGGCAAGACATTCGTTGCTAAGAATGGATCCTTTCTAGAGAAGGAGTTTCTCTCGAAAGAAGTGAGTGGGAGGAATGTAGAACTTGATGAGGTAACTATACCTGCTCCCTTGTTGGAAAATAGTACATCACAGGAACCGGTTTCTGTGACGTCAAAACCAACTAGTGAGGAAGTTGATGATGATGATCATAGAACTTCAGATCAAGTTACTACAGAACATCGTAGGTCAAACAGAGTAAGATCCTCACCTGAGTGGTACGATAATCCTATTCTGGAAGTCATGCTACTAGATCATGATGAACCTACGAACTATGAAGAAGCGATGGTGAGCCCAGATTCCGCAAAATGGCTTGAAGCCAGGAAATCTGAGATGGGATCCATGTATGAGAACAAAGTATGGACTTTGGTTGACTTGCCCGATGGTCGGCAAGCAATTGAGAATGAATGGATCTTCAAGAAGAAGACTGACGTTGACGGTAATGTTACTGTCTACAAAGCTCGACTTGTTGCAAAAGGTTTTCGACAAGTTCAAGGGATTGACTACGATGAGACCTTCTCACCCGTAGCGATGCTTAAGTCTGTCCGAATCATGTTAGCAATTGCCGCATTTTATGATTATGAAATTTGGCAAATGGATGTAAAAACTGCATTCCTGAATGGGTTTCTGGAGGAAGAGTTGTATATGATACAACCAGAAGGTTTTATCAATCCAAAGGGAGCTAACAAAGTGTGCAAGCTCCAGCGATCCATTTATGGACTGGTGCAAGCCTCTCGGAGTTGGAATAAACGCTTTGATAGTGTGATCAAAGCATTTGGGTTTATAATGGGGTTTATTATACACTTTTATATTATTGTTGGGACTAACCTATTAACTCAAGGCCCGGTGCAAATTGCTTCTTTTTTGCCTATTTCAGTGTTTCGCAGAAAAGGAATATCAAACGGAGTCCAAACGGAATGAAACCATTGGGAGAGTTATTTTTGGAACAAACGCAATCCAGGAGACTTGGAGTGGACATCAAGAAATAAACAAGGAGGCCACGAGGCAGGAGGGCACCCCCAGGGGGGTAGGTGCGCCCCCCACCCTCGTGGGCCCCTCGTGGCTCCACCGACCTACTTCTTTCGCCTATGTATTCTCATATACCCCGAAAACATCCGAGAGCACCATGAAACCCTATTTCCACCGCTGCAACCTTCTTTACCCGTGAGATCCCATCTTGGGGCATTTTCCGGCGCTCCACCGGAGGGGGAATCGATCATGGAGGGCTTCTACATCAACACCATAGCCTCTCCGATCATGTGTGAGTAGTTTACCACAGACCTTCGGGTCCATAGTTATTAGCTAGATGACTTCTTCTCTCTCTTTGGATCTCAATACAAAGTTCTCCTCGTTTCTCTTGGAGATCTATTCGATGTAATTCTTTTTGTAGTGTGTTTGTCGAGATCCGATGAATTGTGGGTTTATAATCAAGATTATCTATGAATAATATTTGGTTCTTCTCTGAATTCTTACATGTATGATTTGTTATATTTGCAAGTCTCTTCGAATTATTGGTTTAGTTTGGCCTACTAGACTAATCTTTCTTGCAATGGGAGAAGTGCTTAGCTTTGGGTTAAATCTTGCGGTGTCCTTTCCCAGTGACAGCAGGGGCAGCAAGGCACGTATTGTATTGTTGCCATCGAGGATAAAAAGATGGGGTTTATATCATATTGCTTGAGTTTATCCCTCTACATCATGTCATCTTGCCTAATGTTTTACTCCATTCTTATGAACTTAATACTCTAGATGCATGCTGGATAGCGGTCGATGTGTGGAGTAATAGTAGTAGATGCAAAATCGTTTCGATCTACTTGTCGCGGACGTGATGCCTATATACATGATCATGCCTAGATATTCTCATCATTATTCGCTTTTCTATCAATTGTTTGACAGTAATTTTTTCACCCACCGTTATGCTATCTTGAGAGAAGCCACTAGTGAAACCTATGGCCCCCGGATCTATCTTCCGTCATATTGCCTTCCTATTAATGTACTATATTTGCATCCGTTTATTTTGCAAACTTTACTTTCAAATCTATATCATAAAAATACCTAAAATATTTATCTTATTATCTCTATCAAATATCACTTTTGCAAGTGGCCGTGAAGGGATTGACAACCCCTTTATCGCTTTGGTTGTAAGGTTCTTATTTGTTTGTGTAGGTACGAGGCGATTTGCGTGTGACCTCCTACTGGATTGATACCTTGGTTCTCAAAAACTGAGGGAAATCCTTATGCTACTTTGCTGCATCACCCTTTCCTCTTCAAGGGAAAACCAATGCATGCTCAAGAGGTAGCAGCCGCCAACTCAGCTTCAAGGGCTTCGCTGTAGAAGCACAACACGCGGGTTGCAGCAAAGATGTCATGTCGTCCCCGGCCGTACCATCATCCTTGACAAAGGCCCCATCAACATTAAGCTTCGCGTGTCCACTAGCAGAGGCTTCCCACCGTGGCTTTGCTATGATTTCATGTGATTCTGAAAGTTTGTGCCTAGAAAGATCAACAACCTATTTGCCTTTCACCAATTCTACTTCTGGATATTGCTTGATTGCGATGAGAGAATTAATATAGCTAGTTAAGAACCGGCGCGATGCTTCAATCAGAACTGGAGGTTTATGGTGTGTAATCTCATCCCGCGCGTACCAAATCCTCCACATAATCATCAATGAGGCGAGCTTCTGTGTCTCTGTAAGTTTTCCAAGCAGATGAAATATCCAATCTGGCTCGGCGTCAGGTAGCATTTCCTGTGTAGGGAGTTCCCAAGTTTCATGCATAGCTTGCCAAAGGCCTACAGCATGGGGGATCGAATAAGGGCATGGTGTGTATTCTCCTCCTCCATACCACACAACGTACATGTGTTGTCCTCTTCCATGTGACGATACTTCTTAGTGGCCTGTGTATCAAGAGAGTCCCTCACAGCTTTCCAAGCAAATATACGGACCTTTGCAAGAGCATTGTTTTTCCATATTAGATCCCACACAAGTCTTCTACCATCAGGTCTAGCGCTGCATGTTGTACCATGTGTATACATCTGTTCCTGTAGTCCAAGGTAGTATGCACTTCAGATAGAGAAGCATTCTCTCTTATCTTGGGTGCCAAGCTATAAAATCAGACTCCAGTCTATTATACGCCATGATGTGCAAAATGCAATATATGTATGGCTGTAGGGTACTCATGCACAAGATTTTTGTTCCATGTTCCGTCAGAGTTGAGGAGCTCCGCAACCCACTTAAGCTGGCACCGTCGCTTTTGAGTAATAGGCCTACGCAATTGATCCCGAGGTATCCAGGGATCCCTCCATATGCACACCTTTGAACCATCACCAATATGCGAAATAACTCCCTTTTTTAGTAGTTCCAACACATACTCAATAGATTGCCACAATGAGGACGCAGTGCCTGTAAATACAATATCAACCAGGAAGCCATTTGGTTAGTACTTTGCTTTGAGTACCCGAGCACATAAGCTTTGCAGATTCTCAGTCAGTCTCCATGCCTGCTTCGCAAGCAAGGCTTGGTTGAAGAGTTTCATATCTCGGAACCCCATGCCACCATGAGATTTGGGGTGAAGCATGATGTCCCAAGCCACCCAGTGTGTACACCACTGCCCTTGACTCGCACCCCACCAGAAATCACGGATCATCTTGGTGAGGTCCTCGCACACACTATTAGGTAGCTTAAACACCCCCATGAGAAAAGTCAGAAGAGCCTGAGCCACCGCTTTAATCAGCTCCTCCTTACCACTAGAAGAGGAATCCCCCCAAAGCACAATTCTCTTGAGCATCTTTGCTTGTATATCTTAGAATTTTCCATGATGCATACGCCCCACCGGTGTCGGAAGACCAAGGTATTTTGGTTCAAACTCAGCTTGTGACACTTGCAAAACAGACTTAACCTCCTCCTAGGTCACAATCGGGCATGATTTGCCAAACATGAGCAAACATTTGTCAAAATTTACCAATTTACCCGTACCTTGCGCGTATGCATTGATTACCTGTTGCATTCTCTTGGCTTGGCTAGCGTCTGCTTTCAAGAAGAGAAGGGTGTCATCGGCAAACAACATATGAGATATACTCGGAGCTCCTCGACACACCTTAAGGGGAGTGATTATGTTCTCAGTAATCTCCTTTTGCAGTAAACATGAAAGCCCGTCTGCAACGAACAAGAAGAGAAATGGACACAGGGGGTCACCTTGTCGCAACCCTCATGTGGGGGTAAACAAATCCAGCAAGGTTCCATTAAATTTAACCGAGTAACTCACCGAGGATACACATGACATTATCCATCTGACCCACCGATGAGTGAAACCTAAGCCTTTCATCGCCTTCTCCAAGAAGCCCAAGTCCATGCGGTCATACGCCTTCGACGGGTCAATCTTATATGCACAGAAATTATTCCCGGGATTATTATTATGCCCAATAAAGTGGAAGCACTCAAAGGCAACAAGTGCATTATCTATGATTAGTCTGCCGGGCACAAACGCACTTTGGTTCACTGATATGATCTCGCCCAAAATTGGCCTCAATCTATTTGCAAGACACTTTGCTATGACCTTATAGAGAACCGTGCACAAGCTGATCGGCCGGAATTCCTTGATGGTAGTTGGCTGATCAACCTTTGGGATTAAATCTATGGTTGTGTGATTAACATTAGTTAGCATAAATCCTGTAGCAAAAAACTGTTGTACAACAGGTACTACTTTTTCCTTTAAAGTGCTACAATTCCGCTGATAAAACCTTGCTGGAAATCCTCCATGTCCGGCGCCTTGAGCGGCCCTATCTGGAAAAGCGCATTTGCAATCTCCTTCTCAGAGAAATCTCAGGAAAGGACCTCATTAATTTCTGGTGAAACTTTTTTCTCAAACAGCTGCACAATCTCCCTTGGATTGAGACTAGGATCACAAGTAAACAGGTCTCAAAAATAATCAGTAGCCATAGCTTCTAATTGTACCAGATCTATGACCCAATTTCCATTCGCATCTTTAAGCTTCGAGATGTAATTTTTCTTTGCCCGCCACACAATTTCTTCTGGAAGAACTTAGTGTTGCGATCACCCTCTCGTATCTAGTTAATGCGTGATCTCTGAAGCCATAACATTTCCTCTTTGTAAGATAGCTAGCTTTCAGCTTCACCCAGTCTGAGGTACTAACCCAGATGACCCGGTAGTAACAATCATAGAGGTGGTCCCTTTACCACCTAGCCGAACAATTGGGAATGTAGGGTTAATTCAACACAGGAGCCAGGCAACCCAGCTTGGCCAAAATCTTAAGTCAAATTTGATGCATATTGATGGCTTTATAACGATGATTATGGAAGGCAGTGCTTTTATATTGAATACAAACGCTGATGGTATAAGTTTATTTTGACTCCGTTGTCACCGTTTATCATTTGAAAGTGGCCCATTGTCGGCTTCTACCCCTTTGGATACTACGCATGGTGTTTCCGTGGTAACAAGACAACCCTTAGTCGATGTCTCAGTGCCCGGCGGCGGTTGCTTTAGCGGAAACAAGGCAATCGAATATGTAGACTTTATAACTTTCACTTAGTCATAGGAGCTTAAAGTTGGGAGGCCAGTTACTAGACCCCGGTTAGTGTTCGGTGTCAGCCAAGGTCAAGCCATTAACACTTGGGACAAATTTATGAAAGGCCAATCGTTTAACATGGGGTAACCTATATCGATCTATAGTTTGACACAGTCATCGGATCGCTGACCAGTTTACACCCATTGTGACAGTCAGTTTTCGGCTTTCTCCATTGAGGCGCTTAACCATTCGAGCTGGAATCACAATCGTACTAGTTTTCCCTTTGCACACCTAGCCGAACAAAGCCGAATGTAGGAGGCAAGCACAGGAGCCGGGAAACCCAACTATTGACTGAAGACACAATTCAAAATTGATGCATATAAAGCAATATCCGAGATCATTTTGCCGAGGACTCCTCAGAGTACCTTCGCTTTTGGTGGGTTTAGCTCTAGTCGCAGCCCCCCGTGGATATTGCCGATGATATAAAGGTGTCTAGTGTTGCACTGCTCGGGAACTAGCCCAGATGTGGTGTATGTTTTGCCAATGCCGAGGTGTAGGTCGGTAGCCGAGTTGTGGGTCAGAAAAGATCTGCTGAGCTGAAGTATTATGCATGGCACCTCGGTCATGAGGATGTCCCGTTGCCTGAAAGAAAAACATACAAATATCTTAAAAGTGCCATAAGCTTGAAAAGCCAAAACAACTCATGTAAAAACTGGATGTCCGAACTAAATCAAGTTTTTTCGGGCCAATCCAAAAATAGGTCTTAAAATAATTTTTTCCTTCCGTCGTGCTTTAACATGACACACCCTATCTCTAAACCTAAGTAGGCTAGCCTTCGGCTTCAACCTCTATATCCCGAAGGCAGAGTGCTCCTTCAAGGCTAGTTTAGCTAACTAAACTCGAGCGTCTTTAGAGAGAAACTAGGCTATCCGGCTATTGACCATACACTCGAGGTGAGAAAGGAGTCATAGAAAAAGACTTTGCAACGACTAAGAAGAGAACACTTATTATAAAACGGCTCCTATAAATTTAAGAGCCTCCAGTTAACACGGGAAAAGGATGTGTTTTTGATGAACAATGTTTTTGACAAACTAAGTTTTCAACAAACAACTTTTTTGTTAAGCACAAATATAATGATTGGTTGAACCGAGCAAAAATGAAAGATTGAGGAAATTTGAGCATGAAAGCGACTTAGCTGGTTAATGTGCTCAGTGTTGATGACGAGGTCCGGGCATGTGGCGGGACGAAGACATAGTCCTCGGCCTGGCCGAGGTCCCAGCCCCTAAGCCCGAGTTGACCGAGCGAGGAGTTCGGCTTGACAAAGTGGCGACACAACATAGTTGATGCGGCGAGGCGAAGCCCCCAGTCCAGCTAATTGTGATGAAGCTAGTCGGCTGGTGACACCGAAGTTCCTGGAGTAGATGGATGATGCGATCGGGGAGCCTCCGGTCTAGCCGAGGTGGCGCACCAAGGTGACAATATAACTTGGTCGACGGAGGCGGGACGACGACGTCGGCACGCGAGGTGACCCCGTGACGCATCTGAAGTTGATTACCTGCATACCTAAGATCGTGCAAGCCAAAAGTAATAAAAATATATTCTACTTAACTGATTTAAGTGAAGTAAATAGCTTAAGGAATATGGCTTGAGCGCCGAGGTCGGCCCGGCAGAGTGGCAGCAGAGTTGCCGACACATGGACGCGTGCCGAGGTGATCCCACAACTTGGTCGGCGAAGGCGGGACGATGTCATCGGCTGATGTGGCAAAGTAGCACAAGCCATATAATAATAATAAAATAAATAAAAATTCTTGACAGAATTTATTTATGCGAAATAAACTATTACACTAGTATAGTGAGCTGCTAAACAAAGGGTTTTTAACCCCTTTCCGCGACGGCCTTCGGAACCGTCGCCAAGTGAGTGTGGACGATAGGGGGGTTGATACGTCTCCAATGTATCTATAATTTTTTATCATTCCATGCTATTATATTATCTGTTTTGGATGTTTAATGGGCTTTATTGTGCACTTCTACATTATTTTTGGGACTAACCTACTAACAGAAGGCCCAGTGCAAATTGTTGTTTTTTGCCTATTTCAGTATTTCGCAGAAAAGGAATATCAAACGGAATCCACACGGAATGAAACCTTTGAGAGAGTTATTTTTGGAACAAACAAAATCCAGGAGACTTGGAGTGTATGTCAAGGAAGCAACGAGGAAGCCAAGAGGCAGGGAGGCGCGCCCAGGGGGTAGGCGCGCCCCCACCCTTGTGGGCCCCTCGTGGCTCCACCGACCTACTTCTTTTGCCTATATATACTCATGTACCCTGAAAACATCTGAGAGCACCACGAAACCCTATTTCCACCACCGCAACCTTCTGTACCCGTGAGATCCCAGCTTAGGGCCTTTTCCGGTGCTCCACCGGAGGGGGAATCGATCATGGAGGGCTTCTACATCAACACCATAGCCTCTCCGATGATGTGTGAGTAGTTTACCACAGACCTTCGGGTCCATAGTTATTATCTAGATGGCTTCTTCTCTCTCTTTGAATATCAATACAATGTTCTCCTCGATCTTCTTGGAGATCTATTCGATGTAATTCTTTTTGCGGTGTGTTTGTCGAGATCCGATGAATTGTGAGTTTATGATCAAGATTATCTATGAACAATATTTGGTTCTTCTCTGAATTCTTATATGTATGATTTGTTATCTTTGCAAGTCTCTTCGAATTATCAGTTTGGTTTGGCCTACTAGTTGATCTTTCTTGCAATGGGACAAGTGCTTAGCTTTGGGTTCAATCTTGCGGTGTTCTTTCCCAATGACAACAGGGGCAGCAAGGCACGTATTGTATTGTTGCCATCGAGGATAAAAAGATGGGATTTATATCACATTGCTTGAGTTTATCCCTCTACATCATGTCATCTTGCCTAATGCTTACTCTGTTCTTTATGAACTTAATACTCTAGATGCATGCTGGATAGCGGTCCATGTATGGAGTAATAGTAGTAGATGCAGAATTGTTCCGGTCTACTTTTCGCAGACGTGATGCCTATACACATGATCATGCCTAGATATTCTCATAATTATGCACTTTTCTATCAACTACTCGACAGTAATTCGTTCACCCACCGTAAATTATGCTATCTTGAGAGAAGCCACTAGTGAAACCTATGGCCCCTAGGTCTATCGTCCATCATATTATTTTCCTATCAATTTACTATTCCTTCCTTCTTTTATTTTGCAATCTTTACTTTCCAATCTCTATCATAAAAATACCAAAAATATTTATCTTATTATCTCTATCAGATCTCACTTTTGCAAGTGGCCGTGAAGGGATTGACAAACCCTTTATCGCGTTGGTTGCAATGTTCTTATTTGTTTATGTAGGTACGAGGCGATTTGTGTGTAACCTCCCACTGGATTGATATCTTGGTTCTTAAAAACTGAGGGAAATACTTACGCTAATTTGCTGCATCACACTTTCCTCTTGAAGGGAAAACCAACGCATGCTCAAGAGGTAGCAGGGGTCCTTCCCACACAATCCAGAAACCATCGGGGATATGCCCTCCTGGCACACACGCTCGGCAAAATGAGGTCGTGTGCGACCGGCGAGCGCTCAAAAACAGAAATACGTACAGTAGAGCTAAAAATACAATTATACGGCAAAATTGTTTCCGGTCGCAAGCACATCCCACACAGTTAGTCCCCGCTAAACGTTTCCATTCGTATGTACATCCTACACAGTCACTCCAAGGAAAATGTATCCGTTCACAGGTACATCACACAATTTGTCCCGTTAAATCGTTTGTGATAGCGCTGCCATTCCACACGATATTAATAATTTTATCATTTGCGTTATTGAATGCATCACACACGGTGCGTAGAAGAGACTGTGTGGCAAAGGCTGTCCATCACAGACAGTTTTTATGTGGTAACGTTTGCGCCAGGTGGCCTAACACAAACAGTTTTCAAGAGGATGTCTTGTGTGATTGTTCATTAATCTAACAAGGTTCATTCCTAGAAACTGTGTGCATTATTGAACGCATCGCACACCGTGTTTTCTCAGTGACCATTTGCAATAGAAAAACCCAATTAGCAGGCTAATTGTCCGATTATTCATAATCCATTTATTAATCTAATTGACATTTCATATTAAGCACACAATATATTTCATTTTCATAATTGAAATACATCAGAGTACAACATCATATAGCTTCAGCACTCAGCTACCCCATTACACAACTACACCATGACCAAGTTTCACATGCAACATCCATAACCTTTCGAAATTAGCATCATAGATGGTACATAGACAGATGTATCTCATCTGGAAAACTGCTGAAGCAGAAGGCGAATATTGAGCCTTCATTGATGTTGAAGGTCTTTGTAACTTTAGGCCAATGCCTGTGGATGATTGACCATCCATCTTTTGTCCTCTTCAGGAACACTTATATATTGAACCGTGGGTGTTGTATGAATACCTTCCTCGCCTCCTGACCATACAGGTGGTTTGAGAGGTAATCAGTAGTGAACTGCTTTGGAAAGGCCTGAAAACAAGGATGTGCATAAATATCTTCTCTATATTGGAAATGGGGCAAAGGAATAAAAAAGGCAAGGTATAATAGTTAGTACCATCATGTAGTGAACTGATGTCTTCTTCATTGTGCAGACAAAGATCTTGTTGTTATTTGTCGCTAATTTCTTTATCCTAACAATCTTTCTGAGTTTCTTGACTTGACTGGTATTCATGGACAACTCATTTCCCCATATGCAAAAAGGGTCGAATACTGGGTCAAAACCTCTGATAGCAGGACCTACATGTGCAAGACCAAATTGTTAAAAACCTAAATATTAGAATGGTTCATGCAATTGCACAATAATGTGCTATTAGACAACGGACCATGCACGTGCTAACCTCGATTGTAAACCTCAGTGCTTCCCATTGTTTCCCTGCAACACATATGAGGTAGTTAGTCGTCAGGTTAGGTAAGGGTTCGCATGCTATCAGTAAAATATGTTGATGAAAAGTAAGCACATTGCAGATTCATCGGATTAATTCAAGCCACATGAAAAACCCATTTATCCAAACCAAGCATGATTAAGAACTAGGAAATATAGCAATTGTATATGTTTCTCATGTATTAAGTGCAGCCAAATTCGATTTACTCCTCACATGCACAACAATCCAAAATTCTACCCACGACAATTGGACATCACAGTGTAGAATTGAACCAAGCAGTTAGCTAAACACCACAACAAATGAACCAAACATTAACTGAGCACCACATTGCACAATATAACATACTCCTAATAGAAGATCAGACAGTTAACCAAACCAAGCATGCTTAACAACTTGGAAATATAGCAATTGTATTTGTTTCTCATGTATTTAGTACAGCCAAATTCGATTTATTTCTCACATGGTATAAAATAATAGAGTGCAGCTACAACAATTGAACATCGCATTGCAGAATTGAACCAAGCAGTTAACTAACACCACAACAAATGAACCAAACGTTAACGGAGCACCACATTACACAATATAGCATACTCGTAATAGAAGATCAGACAGTTAACCAAACCAAGCATGCTTAACAACTTGGAAATATTGCACCCTGAAGAATTGAACATCACATTGCACGACATATAGAACATATACACTAGAGCTGAAGATTGCATGGTAAACGTAGATAGCACAATTCACTAGAATTTGTCAAGGGAAGGTAGTAGCTAGCAAACTGAACATGGGTCCTTATAGTGAGCTAATAAGACAAGATACTCCTCATTGTTGGAGATATCATTGACGATTGGCTCCTTGGACATGGAAGAGGGCGAGGCCTCCACATCGTGGGTGCCCTCGTTGTAGTGGTGAGTTGCCTGAGCCACTCCAGGCACCAACCTGCTGGCTCTCGAGATGAGGTAAGCACGTGCATGCTGAGAAAACACCTCATAGTCTTCGTTGAAGGCACCGACGGTGGCCTCGAGAAACGCCATGGACTGGCGTTTAAAGCAGCTAACCGCGACGCGACATTGGTGCACGAGGCATCAACGGTAGCCTCAACGGCGAGGTGCTCCTCCAAGATCTGGGGGTCGGCACAAATGGCAGCCATCGCGACCTCATCCGCGCGTGTGGCCGCGATTTGCTTCTCTGCTGCCAAATGCTCCTTGAGATCCTGGCTATACTGCGTGCACCATGGCTTAGGGCGGTGCTTATTTGGTGGAGGGGTCGGTGATTTAGGTGGAAGGTGCCGCACTCGCGCCGGCGGTTAAGGCATGTGGGATGTGGAAGGTGGAGGAGGATGGGGGTCGGGTGTGGATTACCTGCCTGGATAGGCGAGGCCGAGTAGCGTGAAGGAGGGTCGCCGGTGAGGAGGCGGCGCTGCAAGCAAGGAGTGAATGTTTCAACTTGGAAAGGGAGGCGAAAACAGGGGAAATGTGGCTTTTGGTAAGGGGGAGGGGGCGGGGAGGTAGATATTTTTTCGGAAGCCGAAGGAATCGCTTCAGCCAAAAAACTGGCGCGCAAAGTGTCATCAAACACGGTCCCTTATTCAGAACTGTGTACGATATGTGAACATCACAAACAATTCAGATAGCTTAACCCATGTGTGTTGAGTTTGAACGTCAAAATTTTTGGTCGAATTTCCTTGGTTACAGTGGTCATCCACGTCATTGCATAATTTGGGTACACAAAGGATACTACAGCACACCCACACTTCTTAATAGAGCAAGTTCAGCAATTAAACAGAGCTAGTTGACCTAAACATTACTCTAACAAATTAAAGACCGGCACTCTTAATTAAACAAAACAAAGAGTACTACTACGGCTGGTGCTCGTCGATCTCCGCCGCCGCCTCCATGTCTAGCTCGCGCCCGACGGTCTCCTGGGAAAGGGGCTCCATGGCATCAATTGCACCATACTCGGCAAGCATCTCGCCGTCCGCGTCCGCCATATCTTTGGCATAGGCCGCCACGATCTGGGCGTGGGCGGCCGTGATCTGGGCTCTAGCGGGCTCCGTCGGGGCAAGGTATGCCGCACAGAAACGGACGGCTGCTCGAACTCTCTCGGCGATTGCCAGCTCTTCGGCCGTGGGTTGCCAAACATTGTCGGAGAAGCTTCATTCGATTTGTGTGGTGACCGCCACGAGCTGGGCGTCGGCGGCCTCGACATGGTAGTGGGCGGCCTCCATCAGGGCTAAAGCCGCCGCTGCAGAACGGACAGCTGTTGTGCCTCTCTCGCCAGTTGCTATCCCCGAGGCAGATGATGCTTCCGCCGCCTGAGAAGCAACAGTGGCCGTTTGGGCTGCCTTGGCAGCCCGGATGCATACTGCGGTGGCCCTCATGAAGCTTGTTAGCACGCGCCTGGCGGCTGCGGCCACGCTCTCGCCGGAGTGGGCTGCCGAAGTTGCCCTCACGACGTGGGTCCACGTCCCCATCTTTCACCGGCGATGAATGAACAGTGAAATGATATTTGGGGAGTGAGCTAGTGTGCTTGACACGCCGGCTCTGGACTGTAGCCGACGCACCTTCTCGCGTAAGCCATAGGCGTACTATACACCGACGGTGCTCCAAAATATTTTGTGCTGCATCTCACACGGTTGGTGATAATAAACCGTGTGCGATCTACTTGATTTATCGTCTTGATTTGAATTACGTAATGGGGTCACAGCTACAAAGGATGGTGTTTGAATTGTTAGAACTTTTATCTGCAGTGAACATGTAACTATAGGTGTGCCGTCAAAATAAATTGGAATTATTCAGGGTTCGTTTGGACGTTTTTATACATTAACTTGGTTTTCCAGGCATTTTATGCGCATAATTCTAATTTGAACTACATGCACATGCTCCAGTGCATATAAACTGGTTGAAAAATCAAATATGTGTCCTTAGTTGCATGCTTAGGTCCCATGCAAGAAATGGGAATGAATGTCACACACCTTGCCACCGTCACTCGGCCGCAAACATTGAGATACATGACTTTTAATTTCTAGTAAATCTAAAATTCGTCTGAAATTCATGAAACCTGGTATGCTATCATGGAGCGGCATCAACATGTCGTGGTCAAAATTTTGTCCCATTTGGGGTAGGTTTGGGTATTAGCTTCTCACAAACCAGAGCTTCTCACAACAAGCGTGATGGTTTCGGTAGGGAACGTGCCACCTCTGGGGATGAAACGATATCCGTTGCCTCTTATTACTTTCAAAAAATTTCGAGTGTCAACATAGAACAACAGGAGTGTTGTGTTCAATTTTGGAATTTTTCAGGGTTCGTTTGGACATATTTATACATTAACTTGGCTTTCCAGGCATTTATGCGCATAATTAAAATTTGAACTACATGCACATTCTCTAGTGCATATAAACTGGTTGAAAAATCACATATGTGTCCTTGGTTGCATGCTTAGGTCCCATGCAATAAATGAGAATGAATGCCACACACCCTGCCACCATCACTCGGCCGCAAACATTGATATACCTGGTTTTTAAATTTTAGTAAATCCAAAACTCGTCTGAAATTCTTGAAACCTGGCATGCTATCATGGAGCGGCATCAACATGCCGTGGTAAAAAAATTCTCATTTGGGGCAGCTTTGGGTATAAGCTTCTCACAAACCAGAGCTTCTCACAACAAGCGTGATGGTTTCGGTAGGGAACGTGCCACCTTTGGGGATGAAACGATATCCGTTGCCTCTTATTGCTTTCAAAAAAAATTGAGTGTCAACATAGAACAACAGGAGTGTTGTGTTCAATTTTGGATTTTTTCGGGGTTTGTTTGGACATTTTTATACACTAACTGGGTTTTCCAGGCATTTTATGCGCATAATTCAAATTTTAACTACATGCACATTCTCCAATGCATATAAACTGGTTGAAAAAATAAATATGTGTCCTTGGTTGCTTGCTTAGGTCCCATGCAAGAAATGGGAGTGAATTTCACACACCCTACCACCGTCACTCGGCCGCAAACATTGAGATACCTGGTTTTTAAATTCTAGTAAATCCAAAGTTCGTCTGAAATTCATGAAATTTGGCATGCTATCATGGAGTGGCATCAACATGCCGTGGTAGAAATTTTATCCCATTTCGGGCAGGTTTGGATATAAGCTTCTCACAAACCTTAGCTTCTCACAACAAGCGTGATGGTTTCGGTAGGGAACGTGCCACCTTTGGGTATGAAAAGATATCCGTTGCCTCTTATTGCTTTCAAAAAATTTCGAGTGTCAACATAGAACAACAGGAGTGTTTTGTTCAATTTTGGAATTTTTCGGAGTTCGTTTGGACATTTTTATACATTAACTAGGTTTCCCAGGCATTTAATACACATAATTCAAATTTGAACTACATGCACATTCTCCAATGCATATAAACTGGTTGAAAAAACAAATATGTGTCCTTGGTTGCATGCTTAGGTCCCGTGCAAGAAATGGGAATGAATTTTACACACCCTGCCACCGTCACTCGGCCGCAAACATTGAGATACCTGGTTTTTAAATTCTAGTAAATCCAAAGTTCATCCGAAATTCATGAAACATGGCATGCTATCATGGAGCGGCATCAACATGCCGTGGTAGAAATTTTATCCCATTTCGGTCAGGTTTGGGTATAAGCTTCTAACAAACCTTAGCTTCTCACAACAAGTGTGATGGTTTCTATAGGGAACGTGCCACCTTTGGGGACGAAACGATATTCGTTGCCTCTTATTGCTTTCAAAAAAATTCAAATGTCAACATAGAACAACAGGAGTGTTGTTTTCAATTTTGGAATTTTTCGGGGTTCGTTTGGACATTTTTATACATTAACTGGGTTTTCCAGGCATTTTATGTGCATAATTCAAATTTGAACTACATGCACATTCTCGAGTGCATATAAACTGGTTGAAAAATCAAATGTGTCCTTGGTTGCATGCTTAGGTCCCATGCAATAAATGGGAATGAATTTCACACACCCTGCCACCGTCACTCGGCCGCAAACATTGAGATACCTGGTTTTTAAATTCAAGTAAATCCAAAACTCGTCTGAAATTCATGAAACTTGGCAATGCTATCATGGAGCGGCATCAACATGTCGTGGTAAAAATTTTGTCCCATTCTGGACAGGTTTTGGTATAAGCTTCTCACAACTAGCGTGATGGTTTCGGTTGGAAACGTGCCACCTTTGAGGACGAAACAATATCCGTTGCCTCTTATTGCTTTCAAAAAAATTCGAGTGTCAACATAGAACAACAGGAGTGTTGTGTTCAATTTTGTAATTTTTCGGGGTTCGTTTGGACATTTTTATACATTAACTGGGTTTCCCAGGCATTTTATGCGCATAATTCAAATTTCAACTACATGCACATTCTCCAGTGCATATAATCTGGTTAAAAAATCAAATGTGTTCTTGGTTGCATGCTTAGGTCCCATGCAAGAAATGGGAATTAATTTCACACACCAGGGCACTGTTGATTGCCGGCAAAACGTTGAGATAATTTGTTTTTAAATTCTAGTAAATCCAAAAGTCATCTGAAATTCATGAAACTTGGCATGCTATAATGGAATGGCACCCAACATGCTGTGGTATTTTTCGTGTCCATTTTGAGAGAAGGTGCACTCGAATAACAACCAATAAAGGCATTTTGAAACAAATAGCTGCCACTGTAACATCTCAAACGTTTTGTACAATATAAATTGTGTGTGTTCTGTTAACCATTCACGTGACGCCACACCTTACTCTTTTAATGGCTAGGAGGTGCCCTGCGGACAGGTGCTTGAGTGCTTGACTAAACGGAAGGCGTGCGAGCTGTACTCCAATGCGGAGGCTCAACGGGAAGCGTGCGAGTTGTACGCCGTGCAGTCTCACCAGGAAACGAGCCCTTTGACTTCCATGGCCGCCCGCCTTGCTCGCATCCACTCCATTAATGGAACTCAAGCCACAGTTTAATTCAGTTTTTAAATATAAAACACTCATCGCGAACGTTTTAGTTAGAACACCCGTATGCAAACCGATAGCTTCCCCAGGAAGCCAAGGGAAAATGTGCCGAGTAGGATTTGTGCAGCTCTTGATCGCAAAAGTTTTAGATAGAACACCCGTATGCAAAGTGAGAGCTATGGTCTTCCCCCTTAAGTCGAGGGAAAATCCGCAGCGCAGGATTTGTGCATCCCTTCAACGCAAACGGTTGTTTTGGATGACCCGTGTGCAACCACGTACAAACAATTTGGTAAGATTTGCATCTGTCATATTGTGTATGTTGCATTTGTCAAACTGGAAAGATTTACATTTGTTGATCTAGTAACGTTGTCATTTATCAATCCTTATAACACTGCGATTTGTCAAAATATGCAACTAGAAATCACTAGCACTATCTACTTTTTGCAACTAAAATTCAGTAATTAAGCATAGATTTCATTCATAGATTAAGCAGTCGTTCTTAATTTATACAAACAGTTCAACTCGACAGCTGAACCGACCAAAATTTTCCCCAATTGTTGCCAACCACGTACTGAAATAGCTAGTTCAACTATATATACTAGCTAATTTTACGTACATTGTACAGTCCGATCACACATCTATAGTCAGATGAACTGAACAAAATAGCCCCTAAATACTACTACCATGGAGGGGCTTTGTGCTACTTCCGGCAGCCTCTCCTCTGTCGAGCACGCTAAGTAAGAGGCGGAGGAGGAGGAGGAGCCTACCGGCGAGCTGGAGAAATGCAATACGGTGCCTGCCGCTGTTGCACGTTCGGCGATGCTCGCCAGCTCGAACGCCCACTGCCGCTCCAGACGATCCATATCGAAGCGGCCGGACTGCTCGCAGATCTCCTAATCCTCGTCTCTGCATCGGCGTGTGCTGCGGTAAGGCTCTTTGCATGCTCGACGAGGCACTCCTCCTCCTCCCGCAGGAAATTGATGTAGCGTGCAAGGTCGCTGACACATGTGCGGGCCTCCACCTCCGCCTCCCTCCTTCGGGCGGCGGTGGCGGAGCGGGTGATGATCCCGGCGGTCGACGGTGGGCTGGCGGTCACGACGGACGATGATGGGGTGGCGGCCACGATCACCACCTCCGCCTTCGGGTCGTGGTGGCGGAGCGGGTGATGGCCACGGTGGCCGGCAGTGGGGTGGCGGCCACGACGGCCACCTCCCGCCTTCGGGCTGCGGCAGCGGAGCGGGAGATGGCCCCGACTTTCGATGGTGGTGTGGCGGCAACGGCGGCCGGCAAGAGCTGCCGACGGGTAGCGGCGGCGGAGCGTGTGGTGGGTGTTTCGCGGACACCCAACAAGGACGCCACGTGCACTACACTACGTCGGGGACTGCGCCGCTGCCGCGGTGTAGCCTCCCGGCTGGAGTTGTCCTCTGATGACGGCGGAGTGGCTGAGCGACAACGACTGACCGGTGCCATAGGCGATTGTGGGAGATGCAGACGAGATAAGCTACAGGGAGGGAGGGGAAAATGCAATGCAAGACTCGCTGGCCGTGAGGATTTTTATAGCAGGCCGGTAAGCACTGAGATTTTGGGGGATTTCACCGAGTCGGCCGGGAAGCTTGCGCGGGAACCTGCGAGGTTGCGAGGGAACGGGCTCACCGACGATTCATTAGCACCACCGTTTGGCCAAAAGAACGCCCATGCGCGTTGCGCAAGCTTGCGCTGTAAGCCGTCTGCGGCAGTGGGGTGACAAGACATGCGAGAGGAGGACGAAAGGACACATACCCATACGGTTAATAAAAAAGCGTTTGCGACTTAATTACCTACTATACCCCGTCCTAGTTTATAAGTAGGATTTAACTAATAAAATACGAATGCATGTCGCCAAAGATTATATCCTTGGAGTCATATTTGAACCTAGTTTCCAGCTATACAATTTTTGTAACATGCATTGACACTTTTTGGTTAAATTTAAGGTTATATACCAGCAAGCGTTTGCTCGCAACACACATGGCTTATTCCATCACAAACAGCTCGGATGGATCAACTGTATGCCACATATCGCACACGCAACTCTAATCTAATTCGTGCTTGATGTCTCCAACATGGCTCGCACAGTTCGTCTTATTTGCCAGGTATCACTGTGCCGGCCTCTGCTCGCGTCCCTTGGCAAGCTCTGCTTGCCGTCAGGCACCACATGTGCTGTGCTCGCCGTTAGGTGCCGCGGCGCGCTTTGCTCGCGTCCGTCGGTGCGCTCGGCTTGTGGACAGCTTTTCCTTGCGCATTCAACTGATATATGCATATATATATGGTTGCTCGCCGTTGAGGCGACCGCGGAGCGCTCTGCTCGCATCCCTCGCGCGCGCTCTACCGGTGGTTCGGCGTGCGCACGATCACGTCGGGGGCCCATATGCATGCGGTTGCGCCGCGTGCGTTGCCAAGCGATGCAGTTACGTGCGGCACGATGGATTTACGCACTGCAAATTAGAACTGCCATCAGGGCCTGCCAATATTCCTGGCTGTCCGGCTTCCCCTTTAATTTCCGCGGCCATTATAACCTTAGTCTCTTCAACCTTTCGATCGCGCCCCACAACACAACAAGCACACCCACGACGACACATAGAGAGGGGATGTCCAGCGGCGCTCCAATGGAGTTCGGCGAGCATGGAGTAGAGACCCACGCGAGGGAGACAGATCTCTCGGTGGTGTACACCATCGATCCGGCCATGGTGGACGACTACATCAATAGCGTTGAGCATTTGCTTGCTCGAGACAAGTACAAGGTGGTCGGCATCGACCTCCAGTACACCGCCGGTCGTCCCGCCATAGATCAGAAGGTTGCCGTCGCCCAGTTATGCATGCGCCGTCATGTCCTCATCTACCACTACTGCATGACCACTGAGCCTTGCTGCCGTTGCAACAGGTTTGTCAACAGCACCGACTACAAGTTCGCCACGGTGAAAACCAAAGACGATGTAAATGCGCTCAATGTTATGGGCTTGGCCTGCAAGAACCTTGTCGAAATCCGTGACCACTACAGGTTCTGGGGCAGCATGAAGAAGGACTCCCTGGTCGAACTCGCCTCGGCCATCATCGACCCTACTACGAAAAGATGAAGCAGGATGCCCAGAGAACAAGTCCCCTATCCTGGCACAGGGCCTGGATGCGGCAACTGGATGAACCTCACCTCAGGTTCGCGGCCAAGAGCATATACACATGCTACGAGATGCACAGGCAGATCGTTGACATGAGGAAGTGCCTCATTAGCCAAATCGACGAGCCCAGATCGAGCCACAAGCAGAGAAAACGTCACAAGAAGTAGATGATGATCACATGATCGTTTATGCTAGTTAATCATGCATGTAATATATCATTTACTTTATTGGTGTGTGGAAATATCATGTGTGTAGTAGCCACCTATGTAATTATGCATGTAATAGTTTACTTTGGTGTGTGCAAATGCCATGGTTGTAGTAGCCACCTATGTAAGTGGATGTTTAATTTGGTTATGCAAGCATGTCCTTATAAATGTGTGTATATATATATATATATATATATATATATATATATATATATATATATATATATATATATATATATGTTGTTGTTGTGTATGCAATCCCATCGCACAACACACACGTCTTATTAGCCGCAACCGTCTGTGTTATTATCGGTCTTCACACACATTTCTGATTACAGACCTGTTTGCCGCGTATCACACACATCTTGTTAAGTTGAACCGTTTCTGTTCTCATGTCTTAACACAAAAGTTCATTCGAGTGAACAGCATACCGTATATCGCACACACCTTCATCTGACTGACCGTTTCTTTTGTGTTGCCTAATCACAAACAGTTCATCCGAGTGAACCGTATGTTGTATATCGCACACACCTCCATCTGGCTGCCCGTTTTTTTGTTCCTTCTCATCGCAAACAGTTATTTGAACTGAACGTATGCCATGCATCGCACACGCAACTAAAATCTGAACCGTGTTTGATGGCTCCGTCATCGCAAACGTTTTGCACCTTTTTTGACGGGTTTTTTACCATCGTTTGCGATTATGGCATCGCACACAGTTTCGTCAATGGGTCTCTGATTGTAGTGTCTCGTTAGCAGCATCCTGCAGTAGTGTTAAAAGAGATTTGGCCTGGCGCGAGGCCGATGTCGTCACAGGGCGTCGGCGTGACGAGGTGACAAAATCCGGATTCACAGGGTTGCCCGAGTTACGGGCATGACGCGCGCATGACAACGGTGGCATATCGGACCGCCCTGACATGATGGTCGTAGTGTAGACTGGAGTGCAAAACCTTTAGCACCAAGAATCACGGGCCAATAGAAAATACTCTTTGAAATATTATTAATATGCACATCGCGAATAACTCAGAACGATTGCACTTGGTGATTATCCGACGACGTCCATACTGATGGCAGACGAGATGATTATAGACGAGGGACGTCCTGGCCAGAGTGCCTCAAGACTGCATCAGGCCACGAACGAGGAGCCGGTCGGTGAGAACTCGACCAGCTCGATGTGGACAGAAAACGCATGTACAAGCGTCAGCCAAATATCTCTGCAAAAATTAGTGGGGTACAAACCAACCGAAAATATTATGTGTGTAATAATCTTATGTGTTAAACGAATAAGTAGGATAAATAAAACCTGGATTTATTCTGCATGTAGCAGACCGAAGAGGAAATTCTTCTGCATCGCGGGTGATCTAGTATTAAATCAGACCGGCCTCCACGAGAAGTTGTAATTGCAATTCACAAAGAGCAAACAAAAATCAAACATTAAATTTTTACCTTCTTGCCTTCACGTGAATTGGTAAAGCAAAAGCTAAAACACCCAATTCATTGATTAAACCTTGACAAACGTGTTGTACTTAGACAAATAGTACTACTTAAAGCTAGTTTGGTAGCGAGGTAAAAAAAACCAGGGTAGCAAACCCCAGTCACGGGATTTTATGGGGCTTACGAGATCCCCTTCCACCATAGTGGATATTTCCCTAGTCTGTAGTATATCATTTGGTAGCTGGAGGATGGGGGGAAACGCTCCAGGTCACTAGGCTCCAAGTCGATGGCGTGAGAGAAGAAGAAGCATGGATTTTCTACCTGACCTCGCGGGTCGTGGATCGTTCTCCCGAAGAAACGCGGGGATCGGGCTAGAAAGTCGCCCAGCTACGAGCGACCAAACGACGCGCTGATTTTTCACGGACTGGTTTGCCTAGTGGGCCATGAGCCCTGGATTTTGACGGGGGTCCCCCCGGGATCGCTGATAACCAAACTAGGAAATTCCCTATCCGCCGCATTTTGTAGCAAAATGCCGACCTGCCGCACACCCCTCGACCGTTCGTTGGCTGGCCCGTGTCGGATGCATCATATAGATGAAAATCGCTAAAAAAGTGAAGAGAGGGAGGATTCAAACCTCAAACCTCCCACTTCTGGAGATTTGAGTCTAACCACACGACCATAACAACACTAGTGTTCTATAAGTGCAAAGAGGTCTGCTATTATATGTTTCTTTCTTTCACGTTTTTTCGTTTTTCGTATTCCTGTTTCTTTCTTTCTTTTATTTTTGTTTTAGAAATATCGCAACTTCAAAAAAGTTCACTATATTCAATACTTTATTCGGCTTTTTATAAAGATGTTTGATTTTTTTGTTCAGGTTTCAAATAACATTCCGTTTTTTCAAAAAATGTACAAAATTTGTTCGTGTTTCAAAATGTGTCCGGTGTTTCAAAATTTGTTCGTGATTTTCAGAAAATGTTCGTGTTTTCAACTTTGTTCAGATTTTCAAAAAGTTTTGGAATTTCACATTTGTTCCCTTTTTCAAAATTTGCTCGTGATTTTGAAAAAATGTTCGTGTCTTCAAATTTGTTCAAATTTTCAAAATAGTTTTGGAATTTCACATTTGTTCCCAATTTTCGAAAATTGTTCGTGTTTTTCAAAAAATGTTTGTGGTCATAAACTTTTGTTCATACTTTCACGAAATTTTCTATTTTTAATTTTTGTTCACCAATTCAAAAAATGTTCGCTGTTTCAATTTTTGTTCGGAATATCACGAAATGTTCCATTTTTCAAATTTTTGTTCACAAATTCAAAAAATGTTCACGGTTCCAAATTTGTTTGGAATTTCATAATTTGTTCACAAATTCAAAAAATGTTCACGGTTACAAATTCTTTGGAATTTCATAATTTGTTCACACGGTTTCAAATTTGTTCGGAATTTCATAATTTGTTCACAAATTCAAAAAATTGTTCACGTTATCACAAAAACAATTTATGACTTTTCAATTTTTTTGTTCACATATTCGAAAAACGTTCTTGTCTCTATTTTTTCATGAATTCAACAAATGTGCGCACTTTTTTAAAGAGACACATTCAAAGAAACTATAATTTAAAACAAATCAATAAAACAAGTAATTTTGGGTTCACTGCAGTAATTGGTTCCTGTTCGCTACAGTGCACAAGTCAGGTTTAGTTCTTTAACACATGCGCTGCGCTTTAACCAAATGCGCTAGTCTAGTCTGTTGGCGACGTTTGCGCGGCTGCTAGCACTTGGTTGCAAGTTCGAATCCTCGTTGCGCCTGTCTTCTCTTTTTGCCATTTTTTCGTCCCGCGGTGAAGCTTCATGGGCCGGCCCAGTCGAGCTGCCCCTGTGCGTCTGGCCACCAATTTGACGCAAAGAGCGTCCAATAGGAACTCTCCCAAACTAGCCCTTTAGGAATTGCTACACTTCCCTTGGGGATGACGCGAAGAGGAACTAGCATGATCTAAAAAAGGGGTCGGGCCTTGTGGCTCTCCCAAGAACCACGTACAGAACCTGAAAAGCTGCAGTGGTTCAGGGTTTTTTTTTTTGAGATAAGGTTCGTTTTTAGTGGTGCAACACCGAGATCGGCCCGATCGATCCGATCTTGCCGCAGAGCTCGGCCGCGGGACGTCCTACCGGAAATCCCTATTCGCCGCTCGCTGCGGCAAAATGTCGAGCTACCGCACAGGGCAGCGCAGCGAGCGACAAAACCTGGGCCGGCCCTGAACCGGGTTTTTTCCTGTATCATTTTTTTCTGATTCTTTTTCGGCTTTCTATTGTTTTTCATTTCTCTTTTTTCGTTTCTATTTTTCTTCATTTTTTATTTTTGTTTCATTTTCTTTTTCAAGTTTATTTTTCTTTCTCAGAACTTGTTCGCAGTTTTACAAAATGTTTACAATTTTGTTTTTTATTTCTTTTTCTTTTCTTCTCTTTTTTAAAAAATAGAAAAATTAAAAAAAATTCCGTGTTTCCAAAAAATGTTCAGCTTTTGAAAAAATGTTCTCAAAATTCAAAATATGTTCACGTTACACATAAAAGTACAAAACTTTCGAAATTCAGAAAATGTACTGGATTTCAATTTTTTGTTCACATATTAAAAAAATGTTCGCGCTTCCAAATTTGTTCGGGGTTTATCAAAATTGTTCTCCGTTTCAAAATATGTTCTCAAAATTCAAAAACTGTTCGTACTTTAAAAAAATTGTTCGTGCTTCCAAATTTGTTCAGGATTTTCCAAAATTGTTCTCTGTTTCAAAATTTGTTCTCGAGATTCAAAAAAAGTTTGGGAATTGAAGAAAATGTTCCAGCTTTCCTAATTTGTTCACAAATTCAATGATAGATCATTTTTTCAATTTCGTTCACAAATTCAAAAAATGTTCTGGAAGTTTTAAAAAGTAAACATTTTTATTTTTTGTTCACAAATTCAAGAAATGTTCCCTTTTTCAAATTTGTTCATGTCATCAAAATGTTCCTGTGTTACAAAATTTGTACGAAAATTTGAAAAATGTTTTTGTTTTGAAGAAAATATTCATAATTTCGAAAATTCAGTTGTAGGAGGTCATCAATTCGAGCCAATAAATTGACTGTAATTTTTAGAATTTTTTGCGAATTAATGTTTAACATTATTCTCTGTCATATATGTCTTTAACTGTCGGGCTGCTAATTGAACATGAAATGGTATAGGTCACAGTGGTTCGCACGACAGGCCAATAAGTGCGTAGTCGCGTGGTCGAGTTCAGCGCTAGCGCGATTTTAATTATTTGCGATTTTTTTCATCTCAGGAAAGCGCTGTCGCGTACCACTGTAAATGCGCCGGCCCACGCTAGCCACTCCTGTGCGAAGCGTCGGCACTTTGCCGCAGCGAGCGGCCTATAGGAGCTCCCCGTCCTGCCACCCCGTGACCCCGTCGATGCAGGACTGGGCCTCCTTTAGCGAAGCGCTGTACTGGGCTGCCTGAAGGCCCAATGCATCAGAAGCGTCCGTTTAGGCCCGTGGAGCAGCAGACCAGAGGACAGCTGAGTCAGATTAGCCACACTGCGAAACAGATCGTTTTTCACATTAAATCTGGTGGCCAGGAACTCTCAGAACAATAAAACAGACGACCGAAAACCCAAATCGCTGTGAGGGCGGGGATGAAGTGCAGTTATACTGTCCTTAATTACAAAGAATGTGAATACTTAGCCTGATGCTCCTTCATGGCTTATGTAGAGTGTGCCATGAAGGATAGCTACAACGGCTGATAAAATTGTTGCGTGTAATGGCTCATTGAGGGTCGGTGTTACTAGTTGTGATTAACACAACAGGTAACGTATGCTTAATGGCGATGCCTCTCCTAACGCATGTATGTTCTTCTGCCGTTTGGATTTGACTGATGCGACGCTACCGACCGAAGAGCCCAGTCTGACCGATGAATCCCGTGTGACAGTTGAATTCTGTCTGACCAACAGCCCCACTCCGACTGAGTCGTGAGCCTTCACTACCGTTGATATCTGGACTGTAGCATTTCTGACCTCGGGCTTTTTGATGGGCCGTTCGTCATCATGGGCCTACCTGGTCGGGCTTCCCTCATCAACCGGAATGTCCTGGTAGTATTTAACTTGCGCAAAGGCTATATCTCGGTTATAGCGAGTGTTGGGACCTCCTATATGATGCATTTTGCGTCATACAGGAGCTCGACGCACAGGGGCGACGCGCGACTGGGCTGGCCAAATCTGTTTCCTATCGCGCGACACAAAAAAGGCTGAACAACAATAATGTGACGCGATTTGATCCCACGACCTCACGCACCGTAGTAAACTGACAGCGAGCCCTTAGCCACTACACTAGACAACAACAGCTGAATATCAAGGTGCAACACATTATAAGACCATACAGAAAGCGTTGAGATTTGGAAAACATTTTGAAAAACATTTCGTAAAAATTACTAGCAGTTTTGAAATGACACAATTTCTTTATATTCCTTTTTTTAGAAGTGAAGATTTTTGGTAATCCGGATTTAAAAATTAAATACGAACAAATCCTGCAAAACCCGAACAATTTTTCAAAAATTTAACCATTTTTGAATAGGGTTAATTTGATAAATACCACTCCAAATCTGGCGATTCCGAGGAATGCCATTGCAATTTCCAAACTTTGAAAAATGCCATTTCATGCCATTTTCAATGGCATTTTTCGAAGTCTGGAGTGGCGTTTTTCAAAGTTTGCAAAATTTGCAGTGGCATTTTTCAAAGTTTGGAAATTGCAGTGGTATTTTTATGAATCGCCATAATTGGAGTGGCATTTATCTAATTAACCCTTTTGAGTAACGGACAAATAATGAAAAATGGAAACCTTTTTAGAAATTTTCGAACATTTTCTGAGACCAGGAACAGATTTTAAGTTCTGAAAAAAATGGAAAACATGAACATTTTTTAAATTCAGAACAAAAGAGTTAAATCAGAACTTTTCTAATGCAAACAAAATTTGTACTGTATGCTTTTTTGGAAATGCGGACAAAATTTGAAACATGGGAACATTTGTTGAAATTGCGAACAAAATGTTGAAACCGTGAACATTTTTTTAAACATGAACATTTCTCTTAAATGGTGAAAATTATATGAAACAAAAACACTTTTTAAAAGTCCTGAACATATTTTAAAGGTCCCTGAACCAGGTTTTTTTTTTCGTTTTTCTTTTTCTGTTTACGTTTCTTTTTTCTGTTTTTTCTTTCCCTTTTCGCATTTTCGGTTTTCCTGTATTTTCTGTTTGGAAATTTCAAATATTTTGCGGAAGCTCTTCAGTTTGATGCAAAATGCTTCAAATAGGATATTCTGCGAGTGTTCCTTCGGTCTCGCCCGAAGCCTTTTCAACCCAGCTATAGTATTGGACCGGCCCTTTTCTGTCTGTGTTTTTCCTTTCATTGTTTCCGACTAAGAAGGAAATAATGCTATTTGACCCTTCTTTTAGTACAAACATTAACTTATAGTAGCATTATATACCCTATTTTAAAAATGAATAAAGAAAAGGCAAATTATAAAAAATAATTCACGAATTAAAAATGCTCATCAAGCTGAAAAAGTTTATCAAATTTGAAAAAATAGTTCATTAAATTTAAACCATCAAGTTTGAATAAAAGTTCATCGAATTTGAAAAGGTTCATTAAACTTGAACAAAAAATCATTGTATTCAAAAATCATTCATCGTAAAAATCTAAAAACTTCAGCAAAAATTGAAAAAAGTTCATCGATTTGAAAAAGGAGTTCGTCAAATTTTCAAAAAAGTTCATCAAAAAATGAAATAAAAAATCTTCAAATTCGATGAAAAAATTCATGAACTAAAAAACAGCGCATTAAGAAAAGAAGTAAAATAACTAGAAAAAAAGAAAAAAGAACTGACGAACAAATTTTTTTTTGAAATCTCGCCATCTTTATTCATTCCAAACATAGGTCATAGGTACAATGTTTGGGTCGTGGGAATTGTCCAACCACACATGTCTACCTACGCCTGAATTACAAGCAAATTTGGCAAAATTGTGAGCCTCAAAGTTGAAGTCCTACGCTCATAAGCCCGTGAAATAAAGCTATTACAAAGAAAAGTGCACAAGTGCCTTAGAGGCCTAGTGGTTGTCTCGGGTTACGTGATGACGGTGGTGGCGGGTTTCACTCTGGGGAGCTCCTGGTGGGCCGGCCAACGATGAAGAACAGGCGAAAACATGTGTATATCACGAGCAGCTGGCTGCTCGCTAGCGCTCCCCAGCAGCCAGTCTTTTTATGGAAATTATTTGTCTCCCTCATCTAATTAGGAAAAGCTTTTATGGTTTTAATTGGCTAAACGGAAATAACCCATCAACCGTGCATTAAATGATCCATATGCATCCGGTTGTGGCTTTTTTCATGCATGGCGTGGATGACTTCATACTATTTAATTCATGATTTATGAATTTTGAAAAGTGATTACTTTTAAACCAGGGATCTGAATTAAGATCCGTTTTCACTGTTGGAATCCTTGCGACGTGCTCTTCGAAACTAGATCTTGCATGGGCATGTTTCAATAAAATATTTTTTGTGCAAATTTAGTCTCTGTTTTGTGCAACTATCTAGCAGCGGTGGGCAACTAACTGCAGTGGATGTGCGGACGTGCAGTTTTTACTGATGGCACCTCCACCCCCAACTACCCCCTTCCAGTGAGATGTGCAACTTCGTTCCTTGTCCAGGCCAACTGTGTAGTAGTTAACGTGCAACTTTCCCCCTACCCGTGGATGTGCTTTCACTATTTACTACCTCGGCCAACTGCCTAGCAGTAGATGTGCAACTTCATATGCTACCATGGCCAACTGTCAAGCAGTGATGTGCAACTTCTCTTGTATCCTTCGTGGATGTGTAGTTTCTCTGTTAGCACCCGGTCCACACCACCCCTACTAGAGAGACGTGCAACTTTAGCACTCTATATGTATGCAACTTTTCACTACTCTCATGAATGTGGAGATCACCAGCCAACTATCCCAGCATGTGCAACTTTGTATGTTGCCCCGGCCAACTGCCTAACAGACCACGTGCAACCCTGTCTGCTGAATCCGCCAACTAAAACTATGTATCAACAAGTAGGGAAGGGGAGAAGTTGCACATCGACTAATAGGCAGTTGGCGTGACCAAAAGACTAAGTTGCATAGACCAATGGGGGGGGGGGTGTTGGGGGCAGGTTGTGCCAAGAGTGAAAAACTACATCCACTTGTAGGAAGGAGGGTTGCACATCGGCTACTAGGTAGTTGGACCGGGCAGTAAACTAGTTGCACATGTTGTCATGATTGTTAGGTTGCAACCTCATAAAAAATTGGATCATGCGGCTCTAAAAATTAGTTTTAAAAAAAGTTGCATCATTCAGTATTAAAGTTGCACAATGCAGTACGAAAGTTGCATCATATAGCACAAAAGTTGGCATCAAATTTTTTTGTCGAAACATATTCATGTGGGATCTAGTTTCAAAGATCTCGTCGCGAAGAATCCAATAGTGAAGACGGATCTAAACTTCGACGCGCGTTTTGAAAGATATGACTTTTTAAAAATTAGAAAACCCGAAATAGCTCGTCGTGAAGAATCCAATAGTGAAGACGGATCTGAACTTCGACGCGCGTTTTGAAAGATATGACTTTTTAAAAATTAGAAACTCAAAATAAATGAAGGTGGATCTGTGTTTCCTTACTATATGGCTAGTCTGATTCACATTTAATACGGACAACCTCATGCACTAGGAGACAAGAAATAAAGCTATGGTTTCACTTTGGGGAGCTCCTGGTGGGCCGGCGAACGATGAAGCACAGGCGAAAACATGTGTATATCACAAAAAACCGTCTGTAAATGCTGCTCCAGCGAAGATTCGAACTCGCACTTCCACCTACAGTGCAGGTTCCGGCGTGAAATGTTTAAAAATAAGGTAGCCGCGCTGTTTATTGCTCATAGATAGAAATGGATGATTTTCTGGAAAAAAATATGAACAAAAACGTTCATCCAATTTGGAAAATATTTCACTGAATTTGAAAAAGATTCATTGAACTTGAAAAAAAGTTCACATATTTTAAAAAATGTTTATCAATTTTCATAAAAGTTCATCAAATTAGAAAAAAGTTCATCAAAATTCAAAAAAATTCATCGAGTTTGAATAATATGTTCATAAAATCTGGTGAACTGTTTTCATCGAATTAGAAAGAAATAAGAAAAAAAAAAGTAAAAAGAAGGAAGGAGGAAGAATAGGAAAAAAACAAAATAAAAGAGAACAAAAAGTGGAAGATCATGCACATGAGCATAGAGGTGAAGTAGGTGGGGTGGTTATCGCCTATTTCACTGAGTCCCCACGGGTTCGGTTCGTATCCACCTCATTGCGCGAACTACTATTACGGGCGCTGAAGGCGCCATTTAGGATTTGCCTTCACTCTGAGTCTGCGCATTGATTTTTTCTGGATTAATAAAACACAGAAAGAAAAAAAAACACTTGATGGGCAGGCCCAGCCACGGGGGCGCTGCAGCCTGCAGGCGCCCGTTTGCAAAATGAACTGTAGCATCAAATAGGAATCGCCAGGTCTCGCTATAAGTGAGACATAGCGCGCTCCCCTTTTACTTGGACCCAACCGCTAGTTCGTCAGTCTTTTATCTTTCTGTTTGAGGATATATCAGTTGGCTCTCTCACTTGTCTCAAAAAAAAATGGCTCTCTAGTACGCTCCAGACTCCGGTTGCCTACATGTTAGCATGCCTGAAGGAGAAGATGACAAGTTCAGAGAGGTCTTTCGGGCCAGTCAAATCATGCCATTCTTGCGCCCCGTCTCACCGTGCCGGACTGGACACGCATGCGTGCAAAAATTAGCAGCATCAGCTTTGCATCGATGCTGGCCACTGATGCAGTCGATCTGATGAGACACCTGAATACCTGATAATTGACCAGGAAAGAATACTACTACAAGAGCAAGCAAGTTGGCTTGCTAGGGCAGCGCACCTACGGGGCCAGAAAAAGCACTAGCCACCTAGCTCTGGGCCTCGCACAATGATCACATGCATTGGGCATCTCCGAGTTGCCTGTGCTAGCTCTCCGTTTTGGAAAAGCCACACGTTCCTTCCTTGTTTTGGCAACCCAGCTAGCCCCCAGCAGCTAAAGGATTCCCGGTGAAAGAATTCGATTGCGAACTCACGATGATGACAGGATAAAATGGCTAGTCGATGGAGAAAGAGAGGCGGAGGTGGGATTCCAAGTAGACTGTACTGTCCGGGGGCCCCATCAAGTAGATTAGGATGGGTCATGGGTGAGATATTGCCGGATCATGGAAGATAGCGACGGATCAAGGAGCCGTGTTCTCCTAGATGATTATATAACCTCTGCTCTCGTACATGGCATTTTTGAAAGGGTTTCTTTCTCACACTAAACCGGTGGTGCATGTACGTGTCTCGTGATAATTAATTTGCATGATGTACTTGGTAGAATCTGTTGGGTTTAGTCCCACATCGGTTGTGGGGGGAGACATAACACGATTTATAAAGGCGGGGGTGTCCCCTCCTAACAGGCTAGTCTTTTGGGGGAAGAGGGCCCAAGGCCTGTCATAAGTCGGTGTGTGAGGGGGAGAGTTGTGGGGGGAGACATAACACGATTTATAAGGGCGGTGGTGTCCCCTCCTAACAGGCTAGTCTTTTGGGGGGAGAGGGCCCAAGGCCTATAAGTCGGTGTTGCTCTCCGGTTGGGCCTAGTTGACGCATGTGGATTGGAAACGCTGATGATAGCGGACCCGGGATTGCGTAATAGAATCCAAAAGCACAACTGTTTGAAAATTACTTTAAAAATATGATGAATCAGTAAGGATTAGCTGCCGGCCATACATATCTCAACTTGCCATCTACTGTACTACTAGCTACGTACTGCGTTTTCTTTTGAAAATAGGAACGGCGTAGTACATTTGTGGTTTGTTTGTGTGTGTACGTCGTATATATATCTACGATCCGTTTGAAGCTTGGGTTCCCTCGAGAAAGGCTTTACCTCTGCACAATGCCCTCCACAGCTCACCGTCTATCACCTCAAAAATGCAGCGCACTGTTTCAGCTTTGGGACCCAAGTGGGATGTGTGTGCAAATTTGCACAGGCCAATCACTGCTCACGTAGTACGTTTTGCAACAGGCACATGTACTTCAAAAGACACGAGCTGCCTTGTCAGGCACACCAGCGAAGAACCTTTAGTTAGTAGGATACTTACCATAATTGTATGGACCACAAATCCACTAACTGCTATTTTAAGCCGTCTAGTACGTGCAAATCTCGAAAGAGGTTTTGCCCGGTGGTTTTGCACGCTCCCACGCACAAGCTCGACAAATCAACCAAGCAGAAAAATGTCAGCATATATTCAATCTTTTGGAACTTTATGTGGTTGCGCATAATATTGGGCTGTGGTCGCATCACTCACACGCACAAACAAGGAACATACGAGGATGGCAAGCATTGTTCCTTTCGAGGACCAGGAGATCTGCGCGTCTATATATTAAGATAGAGAGAGTTGATTTATAACTACAAATGCATTGGCTGAAGTTATGCTCATCCTTGTCAATGGTTCACAACACACAATGTTAGTTGGGAAATCGTTTTATAACATTACATAATATTATTGAGCCGGGAGCCCGGAAAGTGCGACTATCGGTGTACGATCTAGCTGAGGAATATATATTTTAAAAATACCAGGACCGTGTTGTTCTTTTGTTCACCATCCCATGACTATTGGGATCGATCAGCGAAAATGCGAATTAGATCCCTGGGCATCATGAAGCCCTTTTCTTTCAAATCAAAAGCAATATTTTAAACTAAAAATGTAAGAAATTCAATTTGTACATAAGTATGAAATATGTAGTATAAAATTTCAGTAATAAATTTTTTCATTTATGGACTATAAAAATGAGGATAACAAATATACATATACTATCACCATTTTAGATCTAGAAACATGTCTTTTTTTTGTGTGGCACAAAAATTAATGTATCTTTAGTATAATTTTATGGATACAATTAACACGTCTCCAAGTACATGTGGGAGCCGATTCAGATTTCTTTTAGACTCCAAATATAAGTTCACAATTTTACATATGAGGGCATTCATGTAGAATCTATATAAACTTGCATTCGGCGTATCTCTACATTTCATGTGAGTGAATCTTAACGTCATACTCCCTCCGTTTCTTTTTAGTCTGCATATAAGATTTGGTCAAAGTCAAACTTTGTTAACTTTCACTAAGTTTATAAAAAAAATACCAAGATTCACAATATGAAATCAATAATATTAGATGCATCATGAAATTAATTTTCATACTATATAACTTTAGTATTATAGATGTTGATATTTTTTTCTACAAAGTCGGTCAAACTTTACTAAGTTTGACTTTGACCAAATCTTATATGCAGACTAAAAAAATGGAGGGAATACTATAATATATACTCACCTCCACTTTCTAGCCTCTCATTCCGAGGCGATTTGCGTTTCACTAGGCATTCTTGTGTTGTGGCCCAACAAACTATCTTCATTATTAGTTTCAACTCTTGTACTTGCGTTGGGACGTTTGCTTTATATATAAAGCGGGGGCAAAGCTTGGTTTCTAAAAACAATTTGAATATATCCATGATAGGTAATGTGTTGTTCGGTTAACTAATTTTTGAAGTTACTGCTGATAACAAATGAGTGATATGACATACTTTGGGATAGAATAAAAAGTGGGAAATCTCGATCATGGCACATGCAAAGAATGACATATATAGTGGCTTTACATCACATAACAAAGGGAAGCCAAGGAAT
Source organism: Triticum timopheevii (assembly GCA_963921465.1). Taxonomy (NCBI): domain Eukaryota; kingdom Viridiplantae; phylum Streptophyta; class Magnoliopsida; order Poales; family Poaceae; genus Triticum; species Triticum timopheevii. The sequence goes on along the minus strand of OY997262.1, from coordinate 249,947,596 downwards.
ATTGACATACTTTGGGGATGAACTACTTCATTGTCTTATATAGCAGCAGTCCTAGCCTGACAAGAGTGGGAATAAGAATAATGTGGCAACATATGTGCAATCAGTTAAATTCTAGCGCTTACTTTGGTCACATATTATTGCTCTGAGGATCTAAAGTCACATATTATTATTGCTCTAAGGAGCTAAAGTAGCTCGTTCCATTTTTATTTTTATTTTTGAAAGGAGCTTGTTCCACTATTAGATGGCTAGCCATTAGATGGTAGGGGAAGGCTAAGCAAGGCATTCCCAGAAGCAAAAGGCCAAGTAGGGCAGACCAAAGAGAATTTCGATGGCTAGTTGCAATAAAAGGGTGAAAGTTTTGGATGTTTCTTTATGCAATATAACTATAACATGTCCTCATGTATCGAGAAAACCCTTTAGCTGGTCTATATTCTATAACTTGTCATTTGGGTGTAACTAAATAGAGGATATCAGATACGCCCGCCCATACTTGTATACACGATTTTCACAATGAAAGTAGTACAGCAATGCGTCTAAGGATATGCAGGTACGTATGAGTTTTTTTTTTGTGACAACACGTGCTTACGAGATTATACGAAATAATACTTGCATTAAGGTTTCATTTCCTAATCAGGTCATTTAAAAAAACCTTACTGAGTTTTGGTTAGTAGCATTATTTTGTCCTGATTTAAAGAAAAAACTTACCGCCAAAAAAAGTCGAAGGAAAACAATGCAGCTCCATGCATCCGGATATCTTTGTTTTGGAACATGCATCCAGATTAAGCTTATGGCATGTGGAGAACCGACTTTTTAATTTTGAGCGAGAGAATTAGCTTTGTTTACACCCCCCAAAAAAAGAAGAAAAGAATCAGCTTTGTTTAAGTATAGTGCGGATCATACGGGAAGATTTCTACGGATTTAACGGACTCGCTAACACTGAAGATTTGGATTGGAGTTAGGAGAGCCGGTGGTAGTATTATCGGTTAGGAGAGAGAGAGAGAAAGTTGGGTGGGTGGTTTTGTCTTTTCTTTGGGTGAGCCTTGCGCGGTTGCGCCGTTGCGCCAGTCACACGCACTCCCGCGGCAAATTTGACAAATTTGACCTATAGACGAAATCAAATCATAGAATGAACTATCTGTGAAACTATTTCACGCGGCTGACCTTTTTGTGTGACGCCCGACACGACGGCGCCACACTACACTGTGCAACGCCTTAGAGATAGGCGCTACACGGCCAGCATCGCACCCGTGTGTTCAGAAAATTACTAAGTCAGTGCGCAGCGCCTAAGAGCTAGGCGCCACACTATACAGTGTAGCGCCTAGCTCCTGGGCGTTGCACTAGTACAGCGCCTAGCTCCCGGGCGTTGCACTAGTGCAGCGCCTAGCTCCCGGGCGTTGCACTAGTGCAGCGCCTGAGAGCTAGGCGCCACGGGTCAGCCGCGTGAAATAGTTTCACGGACAGTTCATTCTGTGATTTGATTTCGTCTATAGGTCAAATCTGTTAAATTTGCCCACTCCCGCTCGTACCTGGCCGCCCCACCCATCCGGCGGGCGCAGATGCCGATGCTATTAGGGGCGGAGATCCTCCCCCGCGTGCGTGTCGCCGTTGCAGCTCTCCATTCCGTACGACCCGGGGCCCTGACGCCCATTGGCCCTGTTTGGATACTCTAACTCAGTTAGAGGTTAGAGTTAGATTCTAACTCTAAACTAACCATAAACTAACTCTAACCAAAAAGCTGTTTGAATGGTAGGATTAGATTGACAATAAAATATTCTTTCTCAATCATTTGACTACTTTGGACCTTGTTTGAATGGGAGGGGTAATTTTTTTTACTATTTTTTTTAGTGGGTCCAAGAGAACTAACCCAAATAAGTTCCTCTAGTGTGGGCTAGTTTTTTGGAGTGGGTTAGATCCAACTAACCCAAACTAACCCATCATGTTTGGATACTTTTGGGTTATTTGAGCCCCAACTAACTAAAACTAACTCTAACATAGGGATCCAAACACGGCCATTGACCACCTGCCCTCCTGCACCCTCGTACACGCCCGTGGGACCGACCCATTCCGGGATCGGGAACCCTGGCTCGCTGCTGCAAACTCCTTGTGGGCCCCCACAGTTGCGTATGGGACTCGCAGACGTGTGACATGATGGATGGGGTCCTCAGTCACGCGGGACCAGATTTTCAGTGATGTTTCCCGGGGGGCAGCTAGTGTGAATTTGGGGGAAGATCGGACGCTGGGACGGAGACGGCATTCCACCGCGGAAGCAGTTTCCCGCTTCTTGTTTCGCGTACCGGTAGTTTCCCATTCCATCTACAAATCTACCTGTAGTTTTTTTACTAACCAAAAAAGAAGAATCCACTGTAGTTTTGCAAACGGAGTAGTGTGCATACGACATTTGAGGCTAGGCTCGATGCCCTTGACTTGGATGTGTTTGAACATACGTTACCATATACATGTACTCCCTCCGTTTTTTTAGTCTGCATATAAGGTTTGGTCAAAGTCAAGCTTTGTAAAGTTTAACTAACTTTATATTAAAAAATATCATCATTCACAATATGAAATCAATATTATCAGATGCATCATGTAATGTATTTTCATACTATATAGTTTTAATATTATAGATGTTCATATTATTCAATATAAATTTGATCAAACTTTGTGTAGATTGACTTTGACCAAATTTTATACCCGAAGTAAAAAGAAACGGATGGAGTACAGTACTAGAGTCTGTGTTTTTTATTGCGTGCCTTCTCTCTTCTTCGTATATTTGTACTTCTTGGGAGACAAGTAGGGGCTAGCCCTGTACCTATATATGTGCTCATGCACACGATCAATCAATCATTGATGCATGTGATCCTTCTTTTGCTAATTTACATGGTATCAGATAGTACTTCGATCTTCTCCTAAACCTCTGCTGCCTCCAACGCCGCATCGCCCATCCGCATCGCCGCTGCCCTCCCTCCTGCAGCCGCGCCACCCCCCTCTTCTCTCCCTCCCAAAACCCTAACCCTACAGCGCTGCCGCTGCCCATCCGCATCGCCACTGCCCTCCCTCCTGCAGCTTCGCCAGCCTCCTCTTCTCTCCCTCCCAAAACCCTAACCCTACAACGCCGCTGCCGCCGCTCCTCTGGCCGCCGCCGTCACGCTCTTTTGCGCTGCCGCTGCCTCACTGGCAGCCGTCAGTCCTCCTCCTCCAGCTGCCGCTGCCGCCACTGCGATGTCTTATGCTGCATCCTCCTCTAGCTCCTCCGCCGCTTTCACCATGCCCGCTATCTTCTCCAACTCACGACTGAGCGTGTTTGCTCCCTTCACCCACTTGCAGCCGGGCACGTCCGCTCGCTTCGGCCACATGTAGTCAGATGCCTCCGGTCCCTTCGGCCAGATGCAGATGCAGCCGAGCATGTCGCCTCTCTTCAGCAAGGTGTACGCGGGCGCGCCGGCTTCCTTCATCAACATGCAGCCGCGCACGTCAGCTCCTGTCATGCACATACAGTCGGGCGCATCAGCCCCTGACATACACCTGCAGCCGACCGCGTCGGCCCTCTACTCCAACACACATGTGGGAACGCAGCCTCAGTTTGATCCTACGGCCACGTCCTCGTTCTACACCACCACCGCCCCTCCCCGTCCGGCACAACAACCACGCGGTGCCGGAGGTGATTGTATATGGACACGGGAGCCACCGCTCACATGTCATTGCACCCTGGTAACCTAACCTCTTTCTATCCCGTTAACACATCTACCCGCATCACCGTCGGTGACGGTTCTTCTCTACCAATTACTCATGTAGGGCATAGTTCTTTTCCTTCCACATATATGCCACTCACCAAGTCTAATATTCTTGTTTCCCCTGATTTAGTCAAGAACCTTGTTTCTGTTCGTCGTCTTGCTTGTGAGAATCCCATTACCGTTGAATTTGATGATGTCGGTTTTTCTGTGAAGGACGCCCGTACCCGGATGGTTCTCAATCGATGTGATAGTCCTGATGAGCTCTACCCGGTGCACTCCTCTGCCACCACCTCCACCACTCCAGTCGCCCTCGCCTCAGGTGTTGACCTTTGGCATGCTCGTTTGGGACACCCGAACTCCACCGTTTTGTGTCAAATTCTTAAGAGTTTTTCATTCTTATGTAATAAGATCGACAACCATACTTGTGAGGCTTGCCGTCTCGGCAAGCATGTTCGTCTTTCTTTTAGTGTGTCCACCACTATTTCCACTTTTCTGTTTCAATTACTTCATAGCGATGTTTGGACATCTCCAGTTACAAGTAACACGGGCTATCTCTATTATTTGGTGATTTATGTTTCTCATTATGTGTGGACATTTCCTCTTCGTCCAAATCCAATGCCTTAGCCACGCTCATGGCACACAGTTCGGTCGGCCCATACTTGCCCTCCAAACCGATAACGGAAAAGAATTTGACAATGTCGTTGTTCGAGATCTTCTTGCCTCTCACGGCACCATTTTCCGCCTAACCCGTCCCTACACTTCAGAGTAGAATGGCCGCGTTGAGCGCATCCTATGCACTCTTAATGATTGCGTTTGCACATTACTATTTCACTCTAATGTCCCTCCCAGGTTCTGTCCTGACGCTCTCGCCATCTCCACTCTTCTTCTTAACATTAGACCGTGTCGTCCCCGTTGGAACTACGCCCCTCACCAATGTCTCTTTGGTGCGCCTCCATCGTATGATGGCCTTTGCACATTTGGGTGTCTCTGCTATCCTAGCATCGCCTCTACCGCCCCCCACAAACCCAAATCACAATCACTTCCTTGCATCTTCCTTGGCTACCCTCCCAATACCAAAGGTTACCGGTGCTATGACCCTGTTTTCCATCGTGTGTACACCTCATGGCACGTGTACTTTGATGAGAGGGTGTTTCCTTTTCACCAGGTACCACCGTCTACCGCGCCTTCGGCGGAGTTGCTCGCCGCACCCCCAGCATGGCACGGGTCCCAGTCGCGGCTCAACCCCCCGCCCCTCCAGTTCGGCGGCTACTTCCTCCTTAACCACCGGTCGCGACTCCCTCCGCAGCCTCTTCTGGTGCCGCTGTCGTGGTTGAGTCGAACCGGGCATATCCCTCGGGTGCCTCGGCTAGCACCCTTCCTCTGGACTGGCGGACGATGATGTCACGGCAGCCGCCTTCGTCGGCGCCGCTGCTGGTGGTATGGCAGGTGCCGCTGTCGGTGCTGCTGCTGGCTCGCCTGCCAGCCCCACTGCAATGGGCTCGACTACACCCTCGCCCGTCGCCCGACCTGGTCCTGCTGGCGCACCGCCTCTTGGGGTGATGACACGGGCCGGGCCGGTGTGCTCCGACCAAGTACGCGCTACACTTCGAATGAGTATGTGTGTGCCTCTTCGACATCGACACCATCACCCATTCCCTCCTCCGCCCGCGTAGCCCTTTGCGATCCTCATTGGCTTGCGGCGATGCGGGAGGGGTTTGACGTGTTGCAGCGCAACCGTACGTGGCATCTTGTTCCACGGCCCCCCATGCTAACGTCATCAGTGGCAAGTGGGTGTTCCACCATAAGACACGCCCTGACGGTTCTCTCGAGCGCTACAAAGCTCGTTGGGTGGTTCACGGATTCCGCCAGCATGCCAGTGTGGACTTCACCGACGTTTTTGCCCCGGTTTTCAGACCGGGCACGATCCGCACCGTCCTTTAGTTGGCGGTCTCTCGCGTTTGTCCTGTGCATCAGTAGGACGTTTCCAACGCATTTCTGCATGAGTAGCTTGCAGAGCAGGTGTACTGTCAGCAGACCACCGGTTTCATCGACGTCAAGAATCCGGATCATGTGTGCTTGCTCTCTCGTTCTCTCTACGGGTTGAAGCAGGCGCCATGGGTGTGGTACTAGCGTATCGCGGCGTTCCTCCATCAGCTTGGCTTTCGGTCCACCCGCTCTGATGCTTCACTCTTCGTTTATCATCAGGGTGCTGCTAGCGGGTACCTTCTGCTCTATGTCGATGACATCATCCTGACGGCATCTTCCACTGAGCTTCTCCAGCAGCTCACGGCTCGTCTTCGTCATGAGTTCGCCCTCAAGGATTTGGGGCCACTGCATTACTTCCTTGGCATCGAGGTGGTCCGGCGTGCTGATGGATTTTTTCTGCATTAGTAGAAGTACGCCCACGAGCTTCTTGAGCAAGCCAGCATGCTTAACTACAAGCCCCTCGCCACGCCTGTCGACATGGAGGTCAAGGTCTCTGCTATGGAGGGCTCCCCTACACTCGATGGGGCGTTTTATCGCTCCATTGTTGGTGCCTTGCAGTACCTCACGCTCACATGCCCGTACTTATAGTATGCTGTTCAGCAGGTGTGCCTCCATATGCATTCCCCGCATGATTCCCAATGGACCTTGGTGAAGCGTATTCTTCGGTACATGCGCGACACTATGTCCTCGGGTCTTACATTGACGACTTCCGCCTCCACTAACATCATCGCCTACTCTGATGCAGACTGGGTTGGCTACACTGACACTCGACGCTCTACATCCGGCTATTATGTCTACCTCGGGCCCTCACTGATCTCATGTCATCCAAGCGATAACCCACAGTCTCTCGCTCGAGTTCTGAGGCGGAGTATCGAGCAGTGTCTAATGCCATCACCGAGTGCTCTTGGCTCCGTAAGTTGCTCCAGGAGTTGCTTTGTGACATTCACAAGGCCACACTCGTCTACTATGATAACGACTCCGCCATCTACCTCTACGCTAACCTTGTTCATCACCGAACGAAACACATTGAGCTCGACATCCACTTCGTTCATGAACAGGCCGCACTTGGGCGTGTTCGGGTTCTTCATGTCCCCATCGCCCAACAGTTCGCCGATGTCATGACTAAGGGGCTACTGACTACCGTCTTCGAGGAGTTTCGGTCCAATCTCTGCGTCTCCAGCGATGCTTCAACTGCCGGGGGGGGGGGGTGTTGAACATACGTTATCCATGCACATGTATAGTACTAGAGTCTATGTATTTTGTACTACATGCCTCCTCTCTCCTCCGTATATTTGTACTTCTTGGGAGACAAGTAGAGGCTGCCCCCCTGTACCCATATATGTGCTCATGCACACGATCAATCAATCATCGATGCACGCAATCCCTCTCTTCCTAACTTATGGGCTGGTACATCGAGTTTTTGTTTTCTCACTAGTACGCGTCGGTGCTATACAAATGGTTTAAACCCCTTTCCGTGACGGCATTTGGAACCATCGCCTAGTGAGTGGCGGTAATAGGGGGGACCTTCCCACACGACCCAGAAACCGTCGGGGATAAGCCTCCTGGCACATACGCTAGGCAAAATGAGGTCGTGTGCGACCGGCGAGCACTTAAATACGGAGATACGTACAGTAGAGCTAAAAAATACAATTATACAGGCGAAATAGTTTCCGGTCACAAGTACATCCCACACAGTCAGTCCCTGCTAAACGTTTCCGTTCGTATGTAAATTCCACGCAGTCGCTCCAAGGAAAACGTTTCCGTTCACAGGTACATTGATACGTCCATTTTGCATCATGCGTTTATGTCAATATTTATTGCATTATGGGTTGTTATTTCATGTTATGTCACAATACTTATGGCTATTCTCTCTTATTTTACAAGGTTTACATGAAGAGGGAGAATGCCGGCAGCTGGAATTCTAGGCTGGAAAAGGAGCAAATATTGAAGGACTATTCTGCGCAACTCCAAAAGTCCTGAAACTCGACGGAATACCTTAGAATGAATAAAGAAAACTCATCGCCAAAGATGATGGCCAGGGGGCCCACACCCTGCTCACGAGGGTGGGTGCGTCCCCCTACCTCGTGGGCCCCCTGGTGGCTCTCCGACACCCATCTTCTCCCATATGAAGTCTTTCGATGAGAAAAAAATAGAGGAGAACCTTTCGGGACGAGACTCCGCCGCCACGAGGCGGAACCTTGGCGGAACCAATCTAGGGCTCCGGCAGAGCTGTTCTGCCGGGGACACTTCCCTCCGGGAGGGGGAAATCATCACCATCGTCATCACCAACGCTCCTTTCATCGGGAGAGGGCAATCTCCATCAACATCTTCACCAGCACCATCTCATCTCCAAACCCTAGTTCATCTCTTGTATCCAATTCTTGTCTCCAAGTCCGGGATTGGTGCTAGTAGGTTGCTAGTAGTGTCGATTACTCCTTGTAGTTGATGCTAGTTGGTTTATTTGTTGGAAGATCATATGTTCAGATCCTTTATGCAAAATATTACCCCTCTGATTATGAACATGAATATGCTTTGTGAGTAGTTACATTTGTTCCTGAGGACAAGGGAGAAGTCTTGCTATTAGTAGTCATGTGAATTTGGTATTCGTTCGATATTTTGATAAGATGTATGTTGTCTAACCTCTAGTGGTGTTATGTGAACGTCGACTACATAACACTTCACCATTCTTTGGGCCTAGAGGAAGGCATTGGGAAGTAATAAGTAGATGATGGGTTGCTAGAGTTACAGAAGCTTAAACCCTAGTTTATGCGTTGCTTCGTAAGGGCCTGATTTAGATCCATATGTTTCATGCTATGGTTAGGTTTACCTTAATACTTTTGTTGTAGTTGCGGATGCTTGCAATAGAGGTTAATCATAAGTGGGATGCTTGTCCAAGTAAGGGCAGTACCCAAGCACCGGTCCACCCACATATCAAATTATCAAAGTACCGAACGCGAATCATATGAGCGTGATGAAAACTAGCTTGACGATATTCCCATGTGTCCTCGGGAGCGCTTTTCCTATTATAAGAGTTTGTCCAGGCTTGTCCTTTGCTACAAAAAGGATTGGGCCACCTTGCTGCACTTTATTTACTTTTGTTACTTGTTGCTCGCTACCATTTATCTTATCACAAAACTATCTGTTACCACTTATTTCAGTACTTGCAGAGAATACCTTGTTGAAAACCGCTTATCATTTCCTTCCGCTTCTCGTTGGGTTCGACACTCTTACTTATCGAAAGGACTACGATAGATCCCCTACACTTGTGGGTCATCAAGACTCTTTTCTGGCGCCGTTGCCGGGGAGTGAAGCGCCTTTGGTAGGTGGAATTTGGTAAGGAAAAATTTATTTAGTGTGCTGAAATTTTCTGTCACTTGTTACCATGGAAAGTAATTGCTTGAGGGGCTTGTTTGGAGCCAAGAGTTGCTCCTCAACCTACTGAACCTACTGAATCTATTGAAAATGAAACTGCTTTTCAGATTCCTTCGGGTATGATGGAAAAACTGTTAGCTAACACTTTCGCAGGAGATGGAACAAAGCATCCTGACAAACATCTACGCTTTGTGGATGATATTTGTGGACTATTTAAGCTTGCAGGTATACCCGATGATGCCGTTAAGAGGAAGGCTTTCCCTTTATCTTTGGAGGGAGACACATTGACATGGTATAGGCTATGTGACGATACGAGATCGTGGAACTATAGAAGATTGAAATTGGAATTTCATCAAAAGTATTACCCTATGCATCTTGTTCATCGTGATCGCAATTATATATATAATTTTTGGCCTCGCAAAGGAGAAAGCATCGCGCTTGGGGGAGGCTTAAATCAATGTTATATTCATGCCCCAATCATGAGCTCTCAAAATTGACAATTCTCCAGAATTTTTATGCTCGACTTTTTGATAATAATCGCACCATGCTCGATACTTCTTGCGCTGGCTCTTTTATGATGAAGTCTATTGAATTTGGATGGAATTTATTGGATAGAATTAAACGCAACTCTGAAGATTGGGACCTCGACGAAGGTAAGGAGTCAGGTATGACACCTAAGTTTGATTGTGTTAAATCTTTTATGGATACCGATATTTTCCGTAAGTTTAGCACTAAATATGGACTTGACTCTGAGATAGTAGCTTCTTTTTGTGAATCTTTTGCTACTTATGTTGATCTCCCCAAGGAGAAGTGGTTTAAATATCATCCTCCCATAGAAGTAAAAGTAGCTGCACCTATTAAAGTTGAAGAAAAGATTATCACTTATAATGATCCTATTGTTCCTACTTCTTATGTTGAGAAACCTCATTTCCCTGTTAGAATGAAGGATCATGCTAAAGCTTCAACTGTTGTTCGTAAAAGCAATACTAGGACTTATACACCTCCTGAGCAAGTCAAAGTAGAACCCAATATTGCTATTGTTAAAGATCTCTTGTCTGATAATATTGATGGACATGTTATTCAATTCACTGGTGAAACAGCTAGAATTGCTAAACCCTGTGATAGAGATAAACATAGACCTGTGGTAGGCATGCCTGTTATTTCTGTTAAAATAGGAGATCATTGTTATCATGGCTTGTGTGATATGGGTGCTAGTGCTAGTGTTATACCCATTGACTTATACAAAGAAATTATACATGATATTGCACCTGCTGAGTTAGAAGATATTGGTGTTACAATTAAACTTGCCAATAGAGATACTATATCTCCTATGGGAATTGTTAGAGATGTTGAAGTCTTGTGTGGGAAAACCAAATATCCTGCTGATTTTCTTGTTCTTGGTTCTCCACAAGATAGCTTTTGTCCCATTATATTTGGTAGACCCTTCTTGCGTACCGTTAATGCTACGATAGATTGCAAAAAGAATGTTGTTACTGTTGGCTTGGATGATATGGTTCATGAGTTTAATTTTTCTAAATTTAGTAAACAACATCGTGAGGAAGAATTGCCTAGTAAGGATGAAATTATTGGTCTTGCTTCTATTGTTGTACCTCCTAGTGATCCTTTAGAACACTATTTGCTAGACCATGAAAATGATATGTTCATGAATGAAAGAAGGGAAATAGATGAAGTATTCTTTAAACAGGAACCTATTCTGCAACACAATTTGCCTGTTGAAATCCTAGGGGATCCTCCTCCACCCAAGGGTGATCCCGTGTTTGAACTTAAACTGTTTCCTGATAAACTTAAATATGCTTATCTTGATGAAAAGAAAATATATCCTGTTATTATTAGCGCTAACCTTTCAGAGCATGAAGAAGAAAGATTATTGAAAACTCTGAAGAAGCATCGTGCCGCTATTGGATATACTTTGGATGATCTTAAGGGCATCAGTCCCACTCTATGTCAACATAAAATAAATTTGGAAGCTGATGCCAAACCAGTTTGTGATCCTCAACGTCGTTTGAATCCTAAAATGAAAGAAGTGGTAAGAAAAGAAATACTCAAGCTTCTGGAGGCAGGTATAATTTATCCCGTCGCTGATAGTCAGTGGGTAAGTCCTGTCCATTGTGTCCCTAAGAAGGGAGGTATTACTGTTGTCCCTAATGATAAAGATGAATTGATTCCGCAAAGAATTATCACAGGTTATAGGATGGTAATTGATTTCCACAAATTAAATAAGGCTACTAAGAAAGATCATTACCCCTTATCTTTTATTGATCAAATGCTAGAAAGATTATGCAAACATACACATTATTGCTTTCTAGATGGTTATTCTGGTTTTTCTCAAATACCTGTGTCGGCTAAAGATCAACCAAAGACTACTTTTACATGCCCTTTTGGTACTTTTGCTTATAGACGTATGCCTTTTGGTTTATGTAATGCACCTGCTACCTTTCAAAGATGCATGATGGCTATATTCTCTGAGTTTTGTGAGAAAATTTGTGAGGTTTTCATGGACGACTTTTCCGTCTATGGTTCCTCTTTTGATGATTGCTTGAGCAATCTTGCTCGAGTTTTGCAGAGATGTGAAGAAACTAATCTTGTCTTGAATTGGGAAAAGTGCCACTTTATGGTTAATGAAGGCATTGTCTTGGGGCACAAAGTTTCTGAAAGAGGTATTGAAGTTGATAAAGCCAAGGTTGATGCAATTGAAAAGATGCCATGTCCCAAGGACATCAAAGGTATAAGAAGTTTCCTTGGTCACGCCGGATTTTATAGGAGGTTCATCAAGGACTTCTCAAAAATCTCTCGGCCTCTGACTAATTTATTACAAAAAGATGTACCATTTGTCTTTGATGATCATTGTGTAGAAGCATTTGAAATACTTAAGAAAGCATTAGTCTCTGCACCTGTTGTTCAGCGACCTGATTGGAATTTACCCTTTGAAATTATGTGTGATGCTAGTGATTATGCTATAGGTGTTGTTCTAGGGCAAAGAGTTGATAAGAAATTGAATGTTATCCATTATGCTAGTAAGACTCTAGACAATGCTCAAAGAAATTATGCTACTACCGAAAAGGAACTTTTAGCGGTTGTATTTGCTTGTGATAAATTCAGACCCTATATTGTTGATTCTAGTGTAACTATTCATACAGATCATGCTGCTATTAAATATCTTATGGAAAAGAAAGATGCAAAACCTAGACTCATTAGATGGGTTCTCTTGCTTCAAGAATTTGATTTACATATTGTTGATAGAAAAGGAGCTGAGAACCCCATTGCAGACAACTTGTCTAGGCTAGAGAATGTTCTTGATGACCCATTACCTATTGATGATAGCTTTCCTGATGAGCAATTAAATGTCATAAGTACTTCTCGTAGCACTCCTTGGTATGCTGATTATGCTATTTATATTGTTGCTAAATTTATACCGCCTAGCTTCACATACCAACAAAAGAAAAAGTTTCTATGACTTGCGACATTACTTTTGGGATGACCCACATCTTTATAAAGAAGGAGTAGATGGTGTTATTAGACATTGTGTACCTGAGCATGAACAGGAACAGATCCTATGCAAGTGTCACTCCGAAGCTTATGGAGGACATCACGCTGGAGATAGAACTGCACATAAGGTATTGCAATCCGGGTTTTATTGGCCTACTCTCTTCAAGGATGCTCGTAAGTTTGTTTTGTCTTGTGATGAATGTCAAAGAATTGGTAATATCAGTAGACGTCAATAAATGCCTATGAATTATTCACTTGTTATTGAGCCATTTGATGTTTGGGGCTTTGATTATATGGGACCTTTTCCTGCCTCTAATGGTTACACTCATATTCCAACTAGTAGTGCCGATCATAACACTTCTATTAAAATGCTTAAGGAAGTTATTTTTCCGAGGTTTGGAGTCCCTAGATACTTAATGACTGATGGTGGTTCACACTTTATTCATGGTGCTTTCCGTAAGATGCTTGCTAAATACGATGTTAATCATAGAATTGCATCTCCATATCACCCGTAGTCTAGTGGTCAGGTAGAATTGAGCAATAGAGAGCTCCAATTAATTTTGCAAAAGACTGTCAATAGGTCTAGAAAGAATTGGTCCAAGAAACTGAATGATGCATTATGGGCCTATAGAACTGCTTACAAAAATCCGATGGGTATGTCTCCGTATAAAATGGTTTATGGAAAAGCATGTCACTTACCTCTTGAATTAGAACATAAGGCATATTGGGCTATTAAGGAGCTCAACTATGATTTCAAACTTGCCAGTGAGAAGAGGTTATTTGATATTAGTTCACTTGATGAATGGACAACCCAAGCTTATGAAAATGCCAAGCTTTTTAAAGAAAAAGTTAAAAGGTGGCATGACAAAAGGATACAAAAGCGTGAGTTTAATGTAGGTGATTATGTATTGCTATACAACTCTCGTTTAAGATTTTTTGCAGGAAAACTTCTCTCCAAATGGGGAGGTCCTTACGTTATCGAGGAGGTCTATCGTTCCAGTGCCATAAAAATCAACAACTACGCAGGCACAAATCCGAAGGCGGTGAACGGTCAAAGAATCAAACACTATATCTCAGGTAATCCTATAAATGTTGAAACTAATGTTATTGAAACCGTAACCCCGGAGGAATACATAAGGGACACTTTCCAGAATGTTCCAGACTCCGAAAAGGAATAGGTATGTGGTATGGTAAGTAAATCGACTCCAAAACAATTTTTAAGGCAATATTTCTCCATTTTGGAATATTTAGAAAAATAGAAAAATAAGTAGCACTTCGGGGAGGACACGAGGCCTCCACGAGGGTGGAGGGCGCGCCCTACCCCCCTGGGCGCGCCCCCTACCTCGTGAGCACCTCGTGTGCCCTCCGGACTCCGTTTCCTTGCACGATACGTATTTTGGTCGGTAAAAAATCATTATATATACTCCCGAAGGTTTTGACTCCCGTATCACGCAAATATCCTCTGTTTTTGTTTCGACTGTTGCTGCTGCAGATAAGAGCAAGATGTCTTCTCAAGAGTCAGTCGGGGAGAGCCGGGTATCTAACCCGGCACCGGAACCAAGGGCAAACAGCGACGCTGACCACTTTGGGCCGGCAACGGAGGAAGAGATGGAGGCTGACCTGATGAGAGTAGATGCCATGGAAGATCAAGAAGTCACCTCTCGCTTCCGAGCTGGGTTTACGATGGGGAACTACAGAGCTCAGCTATTCCAAACTCGGTTATCCCTTCCAATGTTAAATTTCTTTCCTATGAAAATATGAGGAGAAGTATCTCTGGTTCTCCCGCAGCTATGCAACACCCTTGGGTGCAAGGAGCTTTAGCCGTTACAGGAAAGCTTCACAAGGAAATAATGGACCTCAAGCAGCAGGTCAATAAGCTCGAGGAGGAGAACCGTATTCTGAGGGGGATCATCGGTAAGAATATTACGCCAACAACAAAGAAGGAGACATAATCATCTGGGTATGGGCACTCCCCTTGGCAACTGCCAAGCTTGGGGGAGGTGCCCTGGTATCGTATCACCATCACAACTCCTATCTTTACCGTTTTTCTTAGTTCGATCCTATTAGTAGTATCTTGATTTAGTAGAATAAAGTCATGGCATGATCTAGTTTCGAGTTTTGCTTTATGATCCTTCTTTGTAATCGAGTCAGTGAGCTATATAATAAAGATTAGTGTTGAGTCAAGGGCTTGAGTATTTTGCCATGATCTTGGGTGATTAGAAGAAAAAGAATAAAAAGAATAAAGAGTTCATATTGATCTTATTGAAGGTAATGACTTCACATAGAAAGAGTATGATGATTTAAAGTTGTTGGGAGTTGGCAAATATAGCTTTGGTCATCGTTGCAATTAATAGGAAGTAATAAGGAAAGAGAGGTATCACATATAGATATATTATCATTGACATCTTTTATGATTGGGAGCACTCATTAAAATATGACATGCTAAAGAGTTGATGTTGGACAAGGAAGACAACATAATGAGTTATGTTCTCTTACATCTGAGATAAAGTATGTTGTCATGGTTCCTCTACCGTGTTGAGTTTGCCTTTCCCCCTCATGCTAGCCAATCTTCAGCACTAAGTAGAAATACTACTTGTGTTTCCAAATACCCTTAAACCAGTTTTGCCATGAGAGTCCACCATATCTACCTATGGATTGAGTAAGATCCTTCAAGTAAGTTTTCATCGGGGCAAGCAATAAAAATTGCTCTCTAAATATGCATGACTTATTAGTGCAGAGAAATAAGCTTTGTACAAACTTGTTGTGGACGCAATAAAAGCGATGGACTGCAGAATAAAGGTTCACATGCAAGGGGCAATATAAAGTGACGTTCTTTTGCATTAATATTTTGTGCATCAACCCTAAACACGCATGACAACCTCTACTTCCCTCTACGAAGGGCCTATCTTTTATTATTATCCTCTACCCTATGCAAGAGTCACGGTGATCTTCACCCTTCCTTTTTTTCATTTTATCCTTTGAAAAGCTCAGCATGTTGGAAAGAACATGATATATATATATATATATATATATATATATATATATATATATATATATATATATATATATATAAAATTGGATGTGGGAGAGCGTGAATTATTATTGTTGACATTACCCTTGAGGTAAAAGGTTGTGGGGCAAAAACTATAAGCCCCTATCTTTCTCTGTGTCCGATTAAAACTCCGTAACCACAAGTATCACGTGAGTGTTAGCAATTATGAAGGACTAAGTGATAGTTGAGTATGTGGACTTGCTTTTAAGCTCTGACATAGACTCTTTCCGATGTTATGATAAATTGCAATTGCTTCAATGACTGAGATTATAATTGTTGGTGCCCAATAAAATTTCTGATTCATATTTTGGCTTTGTGAAAAGATCATCACTAGAACATAAGTAATCATATGACAAAATTTATATATGTTGCTGTTATGAAGTAATCATGATGCCTTCATGTCCGTATTTTATTTTTATCGACGCCTCTACCTCTAAACATGAGGACATATTTATTGTTATCGGCTTTTCGCTTGAGGACAAGCGAGGTCTAAGCTTGGGGGAATTGATACGTCCATTTTGCATCATGCTTTTATGTCGATATTTATTGCATTATGGGCTGTTATTTCACGTTATATCACAATACTTATGGCTATTCTCTCTTATTTTACAAGGTTTACATGAAGAGGGAGAATGCCGGCAGCTGGAATTCTGGGCTGGAAAAGGAGCAAATATTGAAGGACTATTCTGCGCAACTCCAAAAGTCCTGAAACTCCACGGAATACCTCAGAATAAATAAATAAAATCGTCGCCAAAGATGAAGGCCAGGGGGCCCACACCCTGCTCACGAGGGTGGGGGGCGCCCCCCTGGGCGCGCCCCCTACCTCGTGGGCCCCCTGGTGGCTCTCTAACGCCCATCTTCTTCCATATGAAGTCTTTCGATGAGAAAAAAATGGAGGAGAACCTTTCGGGACGAGACTCCGCCGCCACGAGGCGGAACCTTGGCGGAACCAATCTAGGGCTCCGGCAGAGCTGTTCTGCCGGGGGCACTTCCCTCCGGGAGGGGGAAATCATCACCATCATCATCACCAACGCTCCTCTCATCGGGAGAGGGCAATCTCCATCAACATCTTCACCAGCACCATCTCATCTCCAAACCCTAGTTCATCTCTTGTATCCAATTCTTGTCTCCAAGTCCGGGATTGGTGCTAGTAGGTTGCTAGTAGTGTCGATTACTCCTTGTAGTTGATGCTAGTTGGTTTATTTGGTGGAAGATCATATGTTCAGATCCTTTATGCACAATATTACCCCTCTGATTATGAACATGAATATGCTTTGTGAGTAGTTACGTTTGTTCCTGAGGACAAGGGAAAAGTCTTGCTATTAGTAGTCATGTGAATTTGGTATTCGTTCGATATTTTGATAAGATGTATGTTGTCTAACCTCTAGTGGTGTTATGTGAACGTCGACTACATAACACTTCACCATTCTTTGGGCCTAGAGGAAGGCATTGGGAAGTAATAAGTAGATGATGGGTTGCTAGAGTTACAGAAGCTTAAACCCTAGTTTATGCGTTGCTTCGTAAGGGGCTGATTTGGATCCATATGTTTCATGCTATGGTTAGGTTTACCTTAATACTTTTGTTGTAGTTGCGGATGCTTGCAATAGAGGTTAATCATAAGTGGGATGCTTGTCCAAGTAAGGGCAGTACCCAAGCACCGGTCCACCCACATATCAAATTATCAAAGTACCAAACGCGAATCATATGAGCGTGATGAAAACTAGCTTGACGATATTCCCATGTGTCCTTGGGAGCGCTTTTCCTATTATAAGAGTTTGTCCAGGCTTGTCCTTTGCTACAAAAAGGATTGGGCCACCTTGCTGCACTTTATTTACTTTTGTTACTTGTTGCTCGCTACCATTTATCTTATCACAAAACTATCTGTTACCACTTATTTCAGTACTTGCAGAGAATACCTTGCTGAAAACCGCTTATCATTTCCTTCCACTCCTCGTTGGGTTCGACACTCTTACTTATCGAAAGGACTACGATAGATCCCCTATACTTGTGGGTCAACATACATCACACACAATTTTTCTCGATAAATCGTTTGTGATAGCGTTGGTATTGCACACGATATTAACAATTTTATCGTTTGCGTTATTGAATGCATGACACACGGTCCGTAGAAGAAACTGTGTGGCAAAGGCTGTCCACCACACACAATTTTTATGTGGTAATGTTTGTGCAAGGTGGCCTAACGCAAACAGTTTTCAAGAAAAAGTCGTGTTTGATTGTTCATTGATCCAACCCAGTTTATTCCTAGAAACTATGTGCGTTGCCTGAGGTCATCGCCCACTGTATTTTTTCAATAACCATTTGCAATAGCAAAACTCAATTAGCAGGCTAATTCGCCATTAGCAGGCTAATTGCCCTATTATTAATAATCCATTTATTAATCTAATTGACATTAATATTAAGCACATAATATATTTCTTTTCCATATTAAGGAAGCAGAATTTCATAATTGAAATACATCCGAGTACAACATGATATATACACTACAAACCTTATTGGACACAAATACTAACTTGTAGCCATCTCGACACAAATGAGAGCCGCCGACAAGATTATTATTTATAGAAGGTACATGTTGCATGTTCTTCAGCGGCGCAATCTTTCCCGAAGTAAACTTCAGATTGGCCACACCGACACCATGAACAGAAGCATGTGGCCTGTTTCCTATCATCATGGTGTAGTTTGATACGTCCCCAATGTATCTATAAATTTTGATTGTTCCATGCTATTATATTCTCTGTTTTGGATGTTTTATATCCATTAATATGCTATTTTATATTATTTTTGGGACTAACCTATTAACCAGAGCCCAGTGCCAGTTTCTGTTTCTTCCTTGTTTTAAAGTTTCACAGAAAAGGAATACCAAACGGAGTCCAAACGGAATGAAACATATTTTGATTGCATGTGATGTTTATCTTTTATATTCTTATTTTGCTTAGTTCGGCGGTAGCATTATAAGATGATCCCTTACTAAAATGTCAAGGTATAAGTGTTCTCTTGAGTATGCACCATTGCGACAGTTCTTCGTGCTGAGACACCATGTGATGATCGGCTATGATAAGATCTACGTTCACATACAATGGGTGCAAGCCAGTTTTGCACACGCAGAATACTCGGGTTAAACTTGACGAGCCTAGCATATGCAGATATGGCCTCAGAACACTAGAGACCGAAAGGTCGAGCGTGAATCATATAGTAGATATGATCAACATAGTGATGTTCACCATTGAAAACTACTCCATCTCACGTGATGATCGGACATGGTTTAGTTGATTTGGATCACATGATCATTTAGATGACTAGAGGGATGTCTATCTAAGTGGGAGTTCTTAAGTAATATGATTAATTGAACTTTAATTTATCATGAACTTAGTCCTGATAGTATTTTGCAAATTACGTTGTAGACCAATAGCTAGCGTTGTAGCTTCCCTATGTTTTTATATGTTCCTAGACAAAACTAAGTTGAAAGATGATAGTAGCAATGATGCGGTCTGGGTCCGTGATCTCAGGTTTATCCTCATTGCTGCACAGAAGAATTATGTCCTTGATGCACCACTAGGTGACAGACCTATTGCAGGAGCAGATGCAGACGTTATGAATGTTTGGCTAGCTCAATATGATGACTAATTGATAGTTTAGTGCACCATGCTTTACGACTTAGAACCGGGACTTCAAAAACATTTTTGAAACGTCACGGAGCATATGAGATGTTCCAAGAGCTAAAATTGGTATTTCAGACTCATGCCCGTGTCAAGAGGTATGAGACCTCCGACAAGTACTTTGCCTAAAAGATGGAGGAGAATTACTCAGCTAATGAGCATGTACTCAGAATGTCTGGGTACTACAATCGCTTGAATCAAGTGGGAGTTAATCTTCCAGATAAGATAGTGATTGACAGAGTTCTCCAGTCACCATCACCAAGTTACTGGAACTTCGTGATGAACTATAGTATGCAATGGATGACGAAGACAATTCCCGAGCTCTACGTGATGCTGAAATCGACGAAGGTAGAAATCAAGAAAAAGCATCAAGTGTTGATGATTAAACAAGACCACTAGTCTCAATAAAAGGGCAAAGGGAAAGAAAGGGAACTTCAAGAAGAATGGCAAGCAAGTTGCCACTCCCATGAAGAAGCCCAAAGCTGGACCTAAGCCTGAAACTGAGTGCTTCTACTGCAAAGGAAATGGTCACTGGAAGCGGAACTACCCCAAATATTTGGCGAATAAGAAGGATGGCAAAGTGAACAAAGGTATATTTGATATACATATTATTGATGTGTACTTTACTAGTGTTCATAGCAACCGCGGGGTATTTGATACTGGTTGAGTTGCTAAAATTAGTAACTCGAAACGGGAGTTGTAGAATGAATAGAGACTAGTTAAGGGTGAAGTGACGATGTGTGTTGGAAGTGGTTCCAAGATTGATATGATCATCATCGCACACTCCCTATACTTTCGGGATTAGTGTTGACCTAAATAAATGTTATTTGCTGTTTGCGTTGAGCATGAATATCATTAGATCATGTTTATTGCAATACGGTTATTCATTTAAGACATAGGATAATTGTTATTCTGTTTACAGGAATAAAACCTTCTATGGTCACACACCCAATGTTGATGGTTTATTGATTCTTGATCATAGTGATACACATATTCATAATATTGATGCCAAAAGATACAAAGTTGATAATGATAGTGCAACATATTTGTGGCACTACCATTCGGGTCATATTGGTGTAAAGCACATGAAGAAACTCCATGCTGATGGGCTTTTGGAATCACTTGATTATGAATCATTTTGATACTTGCAAACCGTGCCTTATGGGCAAGATGACTAAGACTCCGTTCTCCAGAACAATGGAACGAGCTAGTGACTTATTGGAAATAATACATATCGATGTATGCGGTCCAATGAGTGTTGATGCTAGTGGCGGGTATCGTTATTTTCTCACCTTCACAAATGATTTGAGCAGATATGGGTATATCTACTTAATGAAACACAAGTCTGAAACATTTGAAAAGTTCAAAGAATTTGAGAGTGAAGTGGAGAATCATCGTAACAAGAAAATAAAGTTTCTACGATCTGATCGTGGAGGAGAATATTTGAGTTACGGGTTTGGCCTTCATTTAAAACAATGTGGAATAGTTTCACAGCTCAAGCCACCTGGAACACCACAACGTAATGGTGTGTCCAAATGTCGTAACCGCACTTTATTGGATATGGTGCGATCTATGATGTCTCTTACCGATTTACCACTATAGTTTTGGGATTATGCATTAGAGACAACTACATTCACGTTAAACAGGGCACCATCAAAATCCTTTGAGACGACGCCTTATGAACTGTGGTTTGGCAAGAAACCAAAGTTGTCGTTTCTTAAAGTTTGGGGCTGCGATGCTTATGTGAAAAAGCTTCAACCTGATAAGCTCGAACTTAAATCGGAGAAGTGCATCTTCATAGGATACCCAAAGGAAACTATTGGGTACACCTTCTATCACAGATCCTAAGGCAAAATCTTTGTTGCTAAGAATGGATCCTTTCTAGAGAAATAGTTTCTCTCAAAAGAAGTGAGTGGGAGGAAAGTAGAGCTTGATGAGGTAATTGTACCTTCTCGCTTATTGGAAAGTTGTACATCACAGAAATCAGTTCCTGTGATTCCTACACCAGTTAGTGAGGAAGCTAATGTTGATGATCATGAAGCTTCAGATCAAGTTACTACCAAACCTCTTAGGTCAACCAGAGTACGATCCCCACCAGAATGGTACCGTAATCCTATTCTGGAAGTCATGTTACTAGACCATGATGAACCTATGAACTATGAGGAAGCGATGATGAGCCCAGATTCCACGAAATGGCTTGAGGCCATGAAATCTGAGATGGGATCCATGTATGAGAACAAAGTGTGGACTTTGGTGGACTTGTCCGATGATCAGCAAGCCATATTAAATAAATGGATCTTCAAGAGGAAGACGGACACTGATAGTAGTGTTACTATCTAGAAAGCTCGACTTGTCGCAAAAAAACAATTTTCGACAAGTTCAAGGTGTTGACTACAATGAGATTTTCTCAACTGTAGCGATGCTTGAATCCGTATGAATCATGTTAGCAATTGCCAGATTTTATGAAACCTGGCAGATGGATGTCAAAACTGCATTCCTGAATGGATTTCTGGAAGAAGAGTTGTATATGATGCAACCAGAAGGTTTTGTTGATCCAATGGGCGCTAACAAAGTGGGCAAGCTCCAGCGATCCATTTATGGACTGGTGCAAGCCTCTCGGAGTTGGAATAAACACTTAGATAGTGTGATCAAAGCATATGGTTTTATACAGACTTTTGGAGAAGCCTGTATTTATAAGAAAGTGAGTGGGAGCTCTGTAGCTTTTCTAATATTATATGTGGATGACATATTGTTGATTGGAAATGATATAGAATTTCTGGATAGCATCAAAAAGGATACATGAATAAGAGTTTTTCAAAGAAAGACCTCGGTGAAGCTGCTTACATATTGGGCATCAAGATCTATAGAGATAG
This sequence comes from Triticum timopheevii, assembly GCA_963921465.1. Taxonomy (NCBI): domain Eukaryota; kingdom Viridiplantae; phylum Streptophyta; class Magnoliopsida; order Poales; family Poaceae; genus Triticum; species Triticum timopheevii. The sequence goes on along the minus strand of OY997262.1, from coordinate 249,925,398 downwards.
ATCAAGATGCTTGATAAGTTTTTTCAATGAGTATATACCTTGACAAGTTTTTGAAAGAGTTCAAAATGGATCAGTCAAAGAACAAGTTCTTGTGTGTATTACAAGGTGTAAAGTTGAGTATGACTCAAAGCCCGACCATGACAGAAGATAGAAAGAGAATGAAAGTCATTCCCTATGCCTCAGTCATAGGTTCTATAAACTATGCCATGCTATGTACCAGACCAGTTGTGTGCCTTGCTATGAATTTGGCAAGGGGGTACGATAGTGATCCAGGAGTGGATCATTGTATAGCAGTCAAAATTATCCTTCATGAGGACTAAGGAAATGTTTCTCGGTTATGGCGGTGATAAAGAGTTCATCATAAAGAGTGACATCGATGCAAGCTTTCACACCGATCCAGATGATTCTAAGTCTCAACCTGGATACATATTGAAAGTGGGAGCAATTAGCTAGAGTAGCTCCATGCAGAGCATTGTAGACATAGAATATTTGCAAAATGCATACGGCTCTGAATGTGTCAGACCTGTTGACTAAACTTCTCTCACAAGCAAAACATGATCACACCTTAGTACTCTTTGGGTGTTAATCACATAGCGATGTGAACTAGATTATTGACTCTAGTAAACCCTTTGGGTGTTGATCACATGGCGATGTGAACTATGGGTGTTAATCATATACAAATGTGAACTATTGGTGTTAAATCACATGGCGATGTGAACTAGATTATTGACTCTAGTGCAAGTGGGAGACTGAAGGAAATATGCCCTAGAGGCAATAATAAAGTTATTATTTATTTTCTTATTTCATGATAAATGTTTATTATTCATGCGAGAATTGTATTAACCGGAAACTTAGTACATGTGTGAATACATAGACAAAACATAGTGTCCCTAGTATGCCTCTACTTGACTAGCTCGTTAATCAAAGATGGTTATGTTTGCTAACCATAGACATGTGTTGTCATTTGATGAACTGGATCACATCATTAGGAGAATATGTGATGGCAATGACCCATCCGTTAGCTTAGCATTATGATCGTTACAGTTTCATTGCTACTGCTCTCTTCATGACTTATCCATGTTCCTCAGACTATGAGATTATGCAACTCCCAAATACCGGAGGAACACTTTGTGTGCTACCAAACGTCACAACATAAATGGGTGATTATAAAGGTGCTCTACAGGTGTCTCCGAAGGTGTTTGTTGGGTTGGCATAGATCGAGATTAGGATTTGTCACTCCATGTTTCGGAGAGGTATCTGTGGGCCCTCTCGGTAATACTCATCACTATAAGCCTTGCAAGCATTGTGACTAATGAGTTAGTTGCGGGGTGAAGTATTATGGAACGAGTAAAGATACTTGCCAGTAACGAGATTGAACTAGGTATCATGATACCGACGATGGAATCTCGGGCAAGTAACATACCGATGACAAAGGGAACAACATATGTTGTTATGCGGTTTGACCGATAAAGGTCTTCAAAGAATATCTAGGAACCAATATGAGCATCGAGGTTCTGCTATTGGTTATTGACCAGAGACGTGTCTCGGTCATGTCTAGATAGTTCTCGAACCCATAGGGTCCGCACACTTAATGTTCGATGACGATTTGTATTATGAGTTATGTGATTTGATGACCGAAGTTTGTTCGGAGTCCCGGATGAGATCACGGACATTACGGGGAGTCTTGAAATGGTCAAGATGTAAAGATCGATATATTGGAAGGCTATATTCGGACATCGGAAACGTTCCGCGTGATTCGGGTATTTTTCGGAGTACCGGAGAGTTATGAGAATTCGCCGGGGGAAGTAGTGGGCCTTAATGGGCCATACGGGAAAGGAGAGAAGGGCCTCAGGTGGTGGTCGTGCCCCCCCATGGAAAGTCCAAATTGGACTAGGGAGGGGGCGGCGCCCCCCTCTCTTTCCTTCTCCCTCTCCTACTCCTTCCCTCTCTCCCCTCTTGGAAAAGGAAGGGGACTCCAACTAGGATTGGGAATCCTAGTTGGACTCCCCCTATAGGTGCGCCCCTCCTAGGCCGGCCTCCTCCTCCTCCTCCTCTCTCCTTTATATACGTGGCCAGGGGCACCCCATAGACACACAAGTTGATCTTTTAGCTGTGTGCGGTGCCCCGCTCCACAGTTACACACCTCGATCATATCGCCGTAGTGCTTAGGCGAAGCCATGCGCCGGTAACATCATCATCACCGTCGCCACGCCGTCGTGCTAACGGAACTATCCCTCGACCTCAACTAGATCAAGTGTACGAGGGACGTCATCGAGCTGAACGTGTGCTGAACGCGGAGGTGCCGTACGTTCGGTACTTGGATCGGTTGGATCGCGAAGAAGTTCGACTACATCAACCGCGTTACTAAACGCTTCCGCTTTCGGTCTATGAGGGTACGTGGACACACTCTCCCCTCTCGTTGCTATGCATCACCTAGATAGATTTTGCGTGATCGTAGGAAATTTTGAAATTACTGCGTTCCCCAACACTTGTGCTGCCACCGGGATGGATCTATGGTAGCTTCCTTGCCCTTGTCTCCCTTGACGACGTCCGTAGGCTCCTCCCTCTTCATCTCGATCTTCATCAGCCAAGCATCTTCTTCCATGTTGTTGGAGGAGGAGGAGGACATGATGCCTGGCTTGATAAATCTGACCAGAAACAGCAAGAAAAGAGAACAGAGGATTTCTCCGCGATACGGTGATTAACAGGTTCATGAAGTATATATAGATTTTTTTATCTTGGAGAACAAGTACATGGAAGAAAAACGGATCCCGGAAGATGTCCCAGGTGGGCACAACCCACCTGGGCGCGCCAGGCATGCCTGGCGCGCCCTGGTTTCTTGTGCCCACCAGGGGACGCTTCCTGGAAGTTTCTTTATTTCCAAAATTCAAAAATATTCCAAAACTGGCAAAAAATATTTTTGCATATTTTTCGGAGTCCATTTACTTACGGTATCACGTACATCCTTATTTTGACGATTCTGGAGTGTTCCAGAAGGACTCTTTTATGTGCTCTTCTGGTGTCAAGGTTTGGATAATACTGCTTTCAACATTAATAGGCGTACCTGAGATATAATGCTTTATTCATTGCCCATTGATTAGTACCTTTAGAATTATTTATTTTGATGGCTCCGAACTGGCAAACCTCCTCGATGACATATGGGCCTTCCCATTTCGAGAGGAGCATTCGTGCAAAGAATCTGAAATGAGAGTTGTACAAAAGAACATATTTTCCGACTTTAAACTCGCGCTGTTGAATTCTTTTGTCATGCCATCTTTTAACCTTTTCTTTGAATAACTTTACATTTTCATAAGCTTGGGTTCTCCATTCATCTAATGAGCTTATATCAAATAACCTCTTTTCACCAGCAAGTTTGAAATCATAGTTGAGTTCTTTAACTGCCCAATATGCTTTATGTTCTAACTCAAGAGGTAATGACAAGCTTTTCCATAAACCATTTTATAAGGAGACATACCCATAGGATTTTTATAAGCTGTTCTATAAGCCCAAAGTGCATCATCTAATTTCTTAGACCAATTCTTCCTAGACCTATTGACAGTCTTCTGCAAAATTAATTTTTTTTGCCTATTGCTAAGCTCAACTTGACCACTAGACTGAGGATGATAGGGTGATGCAATTCTATGGTTAACATCATACTTAGCAAGCATTTTACGGAAAGCACCATGAATAAAGTGTGAACCACCATCAGTCATTAAATATCTAGGGACTCCAAACCTTGGGATAATAACTTCCTTAAGCATTTTAATAGAGGTGTTGTGATCAGCACTACTGGTTGGAATAGCTTCTACCCATTTAGCAACATAATCAACAACAAAAAATATGTGTATACCCATTAGAGGAAGGAAAAGGTCCCATGTAATCAAATCCCCACACATCGAATGGTTCAACAGCAAGTGAATAGTTCATAGGCATTTCTTGACGATTACCGATATTACCTATTCTTTGACATTCATCACAAGATGAGATGTACTTATGAACATCCTTAAAGAGAGTAGGCCAATAAAATCCAGATTGCAATACCTTATGAGCAGTTCTATCTCCAGCATGATGCCCTCCATATGGTTCAGAGTGACATTTCCGTAGGATTTGTCCCTGTTCATGCTCAGGTACACAACGTCTAATAATACCATCTACTCCTTCTTTATAAAGATGTGGGTCATCCCAAAAGTAATTCCTTAAATCATAGAAGAATTTTTTCTTTTGTTGGTATGTAAAGCTAGGTGGCAAATATTTAGCAACAATGTAATTAGCATAGTCAGCATACCAAGGAGTACTATTAGCAACATTTATTGCAGCTAACTGCTCATCAGGAAAACTATCATCAATAGGAAGTGGGTCATCAAGCACATTTTCAAGCCTAGACAAGTTATCAGTTACGGTGTTCTCAGCTCCTTTTCTATCAATATGTAAATGAAATTCTTGTAATAAGAGAACCCATCGAATAAGTCTAGGTTTAGGATCTTTGTTTCCCATAAGGTATTTAATAGTAGCATGGTCTGTGTGAACAGTTACTTTGGAATCAACAATATAAGATCTAAATTTATCAAAAGCAAACACCACTGCTAAGAATTCTGTTTCAGTAGTAGCACAATTTCTTTGAGCACTATCTAGAGTTTTACTAGCATAATGAATAACATTCAATTTCTTATCAACTCTTTGTCCTAGAACAAGAACCAATAGCATGATCACTAGCATCACGCATAATCTCAAAAGGCAAGTTCCAATCAGGTGGTTGAACAATAGGTACAGAGATTAAGGCTTTATTTAGTGTTTCAAAGGCTTCTAAACAATCATCATCAAAAACAAAAGGAATATCCTTTTGTAAAAGATTAGTAAGAGGCCTAGAAATTTTAGAAAAGTCTTTGTTAAATACCCTATAAAAACCCGCATGACCTAGGAAACTATGAATACATTTTATGCCCTTAGGACATGGCATTTTCTCAACTGCATCAACCTTAGCTTGGTCCCACTTCAATACCTCTTTCAGAAATTTTATGACCCAAGACAATGCCTTCATTAACCATAAAGTGGTACTTCTCCCAATTCAAGACAAGATTTGTTTGTTCACAACTCTGCAAAACCCGGTCAAGATTGCTTAAACAATCATCAAAAGACTTCCCATAAACAGAAAAGTCATCCATGAAAACCACAACAATCTTTTCACAAAAGTTAGAGAATATAGCAGTCATACATCTTTGAAAGGTAGCAGGTGCATTACATAAACCAAAAGGCATACATCTATAAGCATAGGTTCCAAAAGGACAAGTAAAAGTGGTCTTTTCTTGATCAGGTTGACAAACAGGTATCTGTGAGAAACCAGAATATCCATCAAGGAAGCAAAAGTGTGTGTGCTTAGATAATATTTCAAGCATTTGATCAATAAAAGGCAAAGGGTAATGATCTTTTCTAGTTGCTTTGTTTAATTTTCTAAAATCAGTTACCATTCTATAGCCTGTAACAATTCTTTGTGGGATAAGTTCATTCTTATCATTAGGAACAACAACTATACCTCCTTTCTTAGGGACACAATGAACAAGACTTACCCATCTACTATCAGCTATAGGATAGATTATACCTGCTTCCAGAAGTTTTAATATTTCCGTCCTTACCACCTCTTTCGTCTTTGGATTTAACTGACGTTGGTGATCAACAACAGGTTTAGCATCAGGTTCCATATTAATTTTGTGTTGACATAGAGTGGGACTAATGCCCTTTAAATCATTGAGAGTATATCCAATAGCATCTTAGTGCTTCCTTAGAACTTTCAATAATATTTCTGAAAGGTTAGCACTAATAAAAACATGATATATTTTCTTTTCATTGAGATAATCATATTTCAAAGTGTCTGGCAATTGTTTTAATTCAAACACAGGATCAGCTTTAGGTGGAGGAGGACCTCCTAGAGTTTCAATAGGAAAATTGTGTTTAAGTAGAGGACGTTGTTCAAAGAAAATCTTATCTATTTCATTTCTTTCATGCATATGTAAATCATTTTCATGGTCTAGCAAATATTATTCTAAAGGGTTAGTAGGTGGCACAACAATAGAAGCAAGACCAATTAATTCATCTCTACTAGGCAATTCTTTTTCATGATGATTTCTACTAAACTTGGAAAAATTAAACTCATGAGACTCATCACCAGAGCTAACACTGACAGTTTGTTTCTTACAATCTATCTTAGCATTAACTGTGTTCAATAAAGGTCTACCAAAGATAATGGGACAGAAGTCATCTTGTGGGGAACCAAGAACAAGAAAATCAGTTGGATATTTGATTTTCCTACACAAGATCTCAACATCTCTAACAATCCCACAAGGTGATATGGTGTATCTATTGGCAAGTTTAATAGTAACATCTATGTCTTCTATCTCTATAGGTGATATGTCTTTCTTAATTTCTTGATATAAAGTGTAAGGAATAGCACTTACATTAGCACCAATGTCACATAAACCATGATAACAGTGATCTCCTATTTTAACTGAAATGACGACAGGCATGCCAACAATTGGTCTAGGTTTATCCCTTTTATAGGGTTTAGCAATTCTAGCAGCTTCTGCACCGAAGTAAATAACATGCCCATCTATATCTTCTTCCAAGAGATCTTTAACCATAGCAACATTAGGTTCCACTCTAATTTGTTCATCTGGTTTAGGCGTTCTAACATAGCTTTTGTTAACCACAGTTGAGACTTTAGCATGTTCCTTTATCCTAACAGGAAAAGGGGGTTTCTCAACAAAAGCAGTAGGAACAACTGGATCAACATTATAGGGTATAGTTTCTTCTTTAACGGGTACCGGTTCTTTGATTTCATCTTTAAGAGGCGGGTGATACTTAAACCACTTCTCTTTAGGGAGTTCAACATGAGTAGCAAATGATTCACAAAGTAGGCTACTATCTCAAGGTCAAGTCCATATTTAGTGCTAAACTTTTGAAAAGCATCGGTATCCAAAAAAGATTTAACACAATCATACTTAAGCTTTGTAACTGACTCTTTACCTTCTCGAGTTCCCAATCTTCAGAGTTGCATTTAATTCTTTCCAAAAGATCCCACCGGAATTCAATAGTTTTCTTCATAAAAGAACTAGCACAAGAAGTATCCAGCATGGTTTGATCATTACGAGAAAGCCGAGCATAGGACTTCTAAATAATAATTTGTCTTGAGAGCTCATGATTGGGGCATGAATATAACATTGACTTAAGCCTCCCCCAAGATAGAGTGATACTTTTGTCCTTCACGAGGCCAAAAATTATATATATAATTCCGATCACGATGAACTAGATGCATCGGATAAAGTTTTTGGTGGAATTCCAATTTCAATCGATTCCAATTCCATGATCCAATTTCATCGCATAGCCTATACCATGCCAATGCTTTTCCCTTCGAAGATAAAGGTAAAACCTTTTTCATCACTTCATCTCCGGGTAAACTTGCAAGCTTGAACAATCCACAAATTTGTTCTACATATATCAAGTGCATATCAGGATGTCCGGTTCCATCTCCTGCATAAGGATTAGCTAGCAGTTGTTCTATCATACCCGAAGGAATTTCATATTCAATATTTTCAGTAGGTGCAGAAGGTTGAGGGGAAATTAATTGTGGTTCCGGACGAGGTGAAGATACCCCGAACAAACCACTCAAAGGATTGTTTTCCATAGTAGCAAGTGACAATAAATTTCAGCACACTATATAAATGTTTCCTTTCCAAATTCCACTTATCAAAGGCGCTTCATTCCCCGGCAACAGCGCCAGAAAATAGCCTTGATGACCCACAATTATAGGCGATCAATTGTAGCTCTTTTCAATAAGTAAGAGTGTCGAACCCAACGAGGAGCAGAAGGAAATGACAAGTAGTTTTCAGTAAGGTAATGTGTGCAAGTGCTGAAATTGTAAGTAGCAGAGTAGTTTGATAGCAAGATAATTTGTAACGAGTAAGTAACGATAGCAGTAACAAAAGTGCAGCAAGGTAGACCAATCCTTTTGAGGCAAAGGACAGGACAAAACGGTCTCTTATGATAAGCAAAGTGTTCTTGAGGGTACACGGGAATTTCATCTAGTAACTTTCATCATGTTAGTTTAATTCGTGTTCGCTACTTTGATAATTTGATATGTGGGTAGAACTATGCTTAGGTGCTGTTCTTACTTGAACAAACCTCCTACTTATGATTAACCCTCCCGCAAGCATCCGCAACTACGAGAAAAGTATTAAGAATAAATTCTAACCATAACATTAAACTTTTGGGTCCAATTGGTCCCTTACGGAATAGCGCGTAAACTGGGGTTTAAGCTTCTGTCACTTTTGCAACCCACCATCTATTTACTACTCCACAATGCATTCCCTTAGGCCCAAATATGGTTAAGTGTCATGTAGTCGACGTTCACATGACACCACTAAGGGAATCACAACATACATACCATCAAAATATCGAACACATATCAAATTCACATGATTACTTGCAACATCATTTACCCCGTGACCTTAAGAACGAAAGTAAGTACTCACAAATAGTAAACATGTTCATGATCAGAGGAGTATTAATATGCATAATGGATCTGAACATATGATCTTCCACCAAATGAATCATATAGTAATCAACTACAAGATGTAATCAACACTATTAGTCACCCCCTAGCACCAAGCTATAGTTCTGGTAACAAGATTGAATACAAGAGATGAACTAGGGTTTGAGATGAGACGGTGCTGGTGAAGATGTTGATGGAGATTACCCTCCCTAAGATGGGAGAGTTGTTGGTGATGATGATGATCATGATTTCCCCCTCTGGGAGCGAAGTTCCCCCGGCAGAATCGCTCCGCCGGAGGGCAAAAGTGCTCCTGTCCAAGTTCCGCCTCGAGACGGAGGCGCTCCGCCCCAAAAGTCTTCTCCTTATTTTTTCTAGGTCAAAATGACTTATATACCAGAAGATGGGCACCGGAGGTGGGCCGAGGAGGCCACAACCTACCAGGGCGCGCCTGGGGGGCCTGGCACGCCCAGGTGGGTTGTGCCCACCTGGTGGCTCCCCTGTGGTATTTATTGGCCCCAATATTTCTTAAATATTCCTTAAAAAGTCTTCATGAAGTTTCAGCTTGTTTGGAGTTGTACAGAATAGGTGGCCTGACGTAGCTTTTTCAAGTCCAGATTTCCAGCTGCCGGGATTCTCCCTCTTGGTGTGTACCTTGCAAATTATGACAGAAAAGACATTAGAATTACTCCAAAAAGCATTATTATGGATAAAACACTATAAATAACAGTAAGAAAACATGATGCAAAATGGACGTATCATATACCACATACCTACGGGTCCATAGCAAGTAGCTAGATGGCTTCTTCTATCTCTTTGATTCACAATACCATGTTCTCCTCGATGTTCCTGGAGATCTATTCGATGTAATACTCTTTTGCGGTGTGTTTGCCGAGATCCGATGAAGTGTGGATTTATGATCAGCGTATCTATGAATATTATTTGAATCTCCTCTGAATTCTTTTATGCATGATTTTGTATCTTTGTAAGTCTCTTCAAATTATCGGTTTGGTTTGGCCAACTAGATTGGTTTTTCTTGCAATGGGAGAAGTGCTTAGCTTTGGTTTCAATCTTGCGGTGTCCTTTCCTAGTGACAGTAGGGGTAGCAAGGCACGTATTGTATTGTTTCCATCGAGGATAAAAAGATGGGGTTTTCATCATATTGCTTGAGTTAATTCCTCTACATATGTCATCTTACTTAAAGCGTTACTCTGTTCTTCATGAACTTAATACTCTAGATGCAGGCAGGAGTCGGTCGATGTGTGGAGTAAAAGTAGTAGATGCAGAATCGTTTCGGTCTACTTGACACGAACGTGATGCCTATATTCATGATCATTGCCTTAGGTATCATCATAACTTTGCGCTTTTCTATCAATTGCATGGCAGTAATTTGTTCACCCACCGTATTATTTGCTATCTTGAGAGAAGCCTCTAGTGAAACCTATGGCCCCCGGGTCTATTTTCCATCATATAAGTTTCCGATCTACAATATTAGTTTCCAATCTACTATTTTTGAACTCTTACTTTCTGATATATAAACCAAAATAACCAAAAATATTTACTTTGCCGTTTATCTATCTCTATAAAATCTCACCTTTTCAAGTAACCGTGAAGGGATTGACAACCCCTTTATTGCGTTGGGTGCAAGTTGTTTGATTGTTTCTGTGGGTATTAAGTGATTCGTGTGTTGTCTCCTACTGGATCAATACCTTGGTTCTCAAACTGAGGGAAATATTTATCTCTACTTTGCTGCATCACCCTTTCCTCTTCAAGGGAAAAAACAACGCAAGTTCTAGAAGTAGCATAGTTCTTGGGACCTGATAAGAAGATAGCATATTGATAACAGAACTATATTGGCACTCAGGTGTTTCTACCAATAATAAGAATGAAATTCTAAAAGAATGGTAGGAAATTTACCATCCCGACATCTTTCATCTCAACATCGCCAATAAGAACATTGGCGGTCTTGCCGCTATTCTCATTCTGACGCATGTCCCAGCAGTCCTTGCATGATGAAGCCCAACGATAATGTCCACCACATATATATTATTTCCTTTCCTCTTAAAGTTCTCTTTGTTCTTATTGAAGTTGGTAGACTCTAGGGCTTTGTTCTTGCCTTCATACTGTCCTTTGCCCGCATATTGTTCTTGTTCTTGAATTTTTTGGGATGGAAAATTTTCTTCTGTACCATGTTTGCATCGAATTTTCCTCAAGGAAACAAGCACGTGTGTCTTTAGCCCTCACCTTATCTTTCACATCAAGAGACCAATAAGATTGACATCAGTAAATTCCCATCTCTTGTGCTCCAGAGAGGTAGCAAATTCCTCCATGAAGGAGGAAGCTTGACAGGTAATGAACTTGTCTGTTAAACACATAATTGAAATGCTAACTAGTGTAGAAAAGCCTAGCTAACGCGTGGCAAAAAGTGCCTTGTTGTCGTGGGAGGACAATGCCACCAATATGGCGCCATTGTTAAAAATAGTGGTGGCCTTGGATCCCACGCAAACAGTATTTTGGTTACCTATGGCATTGGATGTAAGAGCACGACATCAATACCATATGTACTTATGGTGTTTAACATTGTCCAATGCCAGAAACAAGACAAGACTTTATAGGCATTGTATTGTCTCCACACGCCATTACTATTTTCGGCAGGTAGTGGAAAAACGATGTGATGTCTACTGCGCAACTTTATTGTTGTAGACTTGTGTTGGGTCTCCAAGCGCAAAGTTTTGTGGGACAGTAGAAATTTCCCTCAAGTGGATGACCTAAGGTTTATCAATCCATGGGAGGCGTAGGACGAACATGGTATCTCTCAAAAAACCCTGCAACCAAATAATAAGAAGTCTCTTGTGTCCCCAACACACCAAATACAATGGAAAATTGTATAGGTGTACTAGTTCGGCGAAGAGATGGTGATACAAGTGTAATAATTATAGTAGATATTGATTTTTGTAATAGTAACAATAAAAACCAACAAGGTAGCAAGTAAGAAAAGTGAGCACAGACGGTATTTCAATGCTTGAAAATGAGGCCTAGGGTCCGTACTTTTGCTAGTGCAATCTCTCAACAATGCTAATATAATTGGATCATATAACCATCCCTCAATGTGCGATGTAGAATCACTCCAAAGTTCTTACCTAACGGAGAACATAAGAAGAAATTGTTTGTAGGGTATGAAACCACCTCAAAGCTATTCTTTCCGATCAATCTATCCTAGAGTTCATACTTAAATAACACAAAGCTATTCTTTCTGATTGATCTATCCAAGAGTTCATACTAAAATAACACCATATAATACACATCAACCAACTCTAATGTCACCTAGATACTCCAATATTGCCACGAGTATCCGTGAATTGATCATACGATATGCATCAAACATTTTCAGATTCATAATAATCAATTGAAGACAAAGAACCTCAAAGGGTGCCCCAAGATATCTACCGGAGAAACTAGGATGAGCATGCATCAACCCCTATGCATAGATTACCCCAATGTCACCTCACAAATCCGCGAGTTGAGCGCCAAAACACATATCAAGTGAATCAATATGATACCCCATTGTCACCATGGGTATTCATAGCAAGACATACATCAAGTGCTCTCAAATCCATAAAAGTATTCAATCTGATAAAGCGAAGTCTAAAAGGGAAAACTTAGTTCATCACAACAAGGTAGAGAGGGGAAAATACCATATGATCCAACTATATTAACAAAGCCCGCGATACATCAAGATCATGCCAACTCAAGAACATGAGAGAGAGAGAATTTAAATACATAGCTACTAGTACAAACCCTCAGCCCTGAGGGTGGACTAATCCCTCCTGATCATTATGGCCGCCGCGATGATGAAGATGGCCACCGGTGATGATTTCCCCCTCTAGCAGGGTGTCAGAACAGGGTCTAGATTGGTTTTTCATGGCTACATAGGTTTGCAGCGGCAGAACTTCTGATCTAGGGTTATTTCTGGAGGTTTCTGTATATATAGGATTTTTAGCGTTGGAATCACATGGAGATGGGCCATGAGGGGCCCACAAGACACCACGGTGCGCTAGAGGGTGCTAGCGCACCCTGGTGGGTTGTGGCCACCTCGTGGCTCTTCTAGCCCTCCCACGAAGATTCTAGCCTCTTTTGTTCCAAAAAAATTGTCAAAAAGTTTCGTTGCATTTTGAGAACTTTTATTTCTGCACAAAAACAACTCCACGGTAGTTCTACTGAAAACAATGTCAGTCCGGGTTAGTTCCATGCAAATCATACCAAAACCATATAAAATTGTTCTAAACATGGCATGAATACTTCATAAATTATAGATACGTTGGAGATGTATCAGCATCCCCAAGCTTAATTTCTACTCGTCTTCGAGTAGGTGAATGATAAAAGAAAAAAATTATGAAGTGTGAATGCTAGCATAGTGCATAAGTTTGATCAATGATAATTTCAATCACTTTCCCTAGCATCATAACAACAACTCTTTCTCAAAAAAGTCATCATGATAAAGTAACAATTGAGAATGGAATTTTTTATGTGGAATGTTACCTATCATATTCGTCATATACTCTTTTCTTTTGTAGCATGGACACTTGGACTTGAATGATTCAAAGCAATAGTCTATAATTTGACATGAGGACATCAATACTCAAGCATATCAACAAGCAACCGTGTATTTCAAAACATCAACACTAAAAAAGCTATCTCTAGCCCGTTATGCTCAATCATTGATCCATTCATGGAAGACACTCGAATATTAACTATGCCCAATGCACAAGTATGACAATAGTGTTCCCTAGTTGGTGCTTTATAAGAGAAGATGGAGACTCAACAAAAATGAAAATTGCACAAAGTAAATAGATAGGGTCTTCATAGAGGGAAGCAGAGATTTGTAGAGGTGCCAGAGCTCAAAGCTTAATTTGGGAGATACAATTGTTTTGAGAGGCATGCTTTTCCGGTCAACGAAAATGACCGAGAATTCCCAATACTTTCCATGCTAGATATATCATAGGCAGTTTCCAAATAGAAAATGATGTTTATTCCTTTTTCCACCATTCTTTCACAATCCATGGCTAGCCGTATCCACAAGTGCCTTCCATACCAACACATCCCAAGGAATTTATTATTGAACAACATAAATATATTTTTTGCATTTAGGGATTCCGCATCCCTATTATCTTGGCCACACTCTCATGCAATGACAAGTGAATAAACACTCATATTGAGAATAACGCATCTAGCATGAATAATATTGGCCACCCCCTACCGCTTCATGAGCAGTACAGGCACACAAAAAGGAAATTTATTTTGAAAATTAATATTGGCACATACAAATTTACTTGGAACACCACGGAAATACTGCATATAGGTAGGTATGGTGGATTCATATGGCAAAATTGGTTTGAAAAATCATATTTGTGTACTTGTGTGCGAGTTAATTCCATGTGCAGTAAATTAGAAGGAATTTTGAAACATATTGGTCTCATGACATGGACACATGCATATGTATGCATGGAGTGCCATGGCATTTTAATTCCAAAAAATTAAAAAATGATCAGAAAAACATGAAACCTTGCTTGATGTAATGTCATGCCACTAAGATGATGTGGTAAAAAAATTGGCATGTTTGACGAAAGTTTGGACACACACCCCTCACAAACCGGAGCAACTCACTAGAAGGCTCGTGGTTCCGAGAGGGAAGAATGCATGTTTGTTGATGAACAGGAGATAGCTTCCTCTTATGGCGTTCAAATTTTTTCTATGTTTAACATGCACTACTACAACTATACTGTGAAAATTTGGAAAATTCTAGCGGTCATTTGACATTTTAAAGAGATTTAAGTGATTTTCTAGCCATTTAATGGCCGTAATTCAAATTTGAACTACATCTACATGCAATGGCTAACCATAACAGTTTAAAAAATCATAATTGTGTACTTGTGTGCGAGTTAATTCCATGTGCAGTAAAATAGAAGGAATTTTCAAACGTATTGGTCTCACGGCATGGGCACATGCACGGAGTGCCAGGGCATTTTACTTCCAAAAAATTAAAAAATGATTAGAAAAACATGAAACCTTGCTTGATGTAATGTCATGCCACCAAGATGATGTGGTAAAAAAATTGGCCTGTTTGATGAAAGTTTGGACACACACCCCTCACAAACCGGAGCAACTCACTAGAAGGTTCGTGGTTCCGAGAGGCAACAAGGCATGTTTGATGACGAACGGGAGATAGCTTCCTCTTACGACCTTTAAATTTTTTCTACGTCTAACGTGCAATAATACAACTGTCATGTACAAATTTGGAAAATTTCAGGGGCTATTTGACCTTTTAAAGAAATATAATTGATTTTCTAGCCATTTAATGACCGTAATTCAAATTTGAACTACATCTACATGCAACAGCTAACCATAACGGTTTGAAAAATCATATTTGTGTACTTGCGTGTGAGTTAAAAAATCATCAGACGATGTAAATATCTGGTGTTCAAAAAGGAAAATGTAAAGATCTGGCAAGACAACCGGCCCCCACACGATTGACACTCTATCTCGCGGCTCGAGGTTTGGTAGGTGAGTGGCGGGGATCAATAATCAGACCCGGTTCGGTATTGGAAACCGTCAGCGATTATGTTCACACACAGATTTTGCTGCGGGATTGTGTGTAATTCAAACTACAGTACTCATAAATTTCGGTGACCGGCGTGTGTACTGTTAACGTCGATCTAGATTCCGGCCGCCAATAAATACTACCTTGCTCATGTCATCCTGCCTGCATTCTCATCTACATCCTCCCCTCGCTCGCCCTCTCTCTCTCTCTCTCTCTCTGAAATCTCAGCCATGGCGCCGCCGGTCTGCCCACTCACCGACGAGGAGTCACCGCCCCCTGTGGACGCTCACTCGAATAGAAGCGACAAGGACCCCTACGTGCCGCCGGACGAGGTTGCGTCGGACCCCCAACTTTGGATTGGTTTTGGGGCCAGTACAACCTTTGTCTATGGAAGTCGCTGCCGCGGCCTGAGAAAGCCAGACAAGTGGCATTCAAGAAGGAGATGGCAGAGGAGGAAGCCAAGTACAATGCGGCCTGTGAAGCCCGTGATGCCACCTGGAAAAAGGAGGAGGTGGAGCTTTTGGGGCGGGCGCGCCGTCGTGCGGAGGAGGTGTATGAAGATGGGTACTTCGCAAGTAAGGTCAAAGGTGCTGGGCCCCTCGTTGCTACATGGAGGTGGGCCGATAAGCTCCAGTGTGCCACCGACGAGGAGCTCCGGTGGGCGCCCAACGAAATGGCAAGAACGTTTGCGCTCGTCCGCTAGCAAGAGGCAGATCGATACGTCAAGCGTTGCGAGGCAGAGGAGGCGGTGTACTGCCTCCGCACTGGGAAGATGCCGCGCACCAGGGAGCTGCTGGCGAGGGGCTGCCGGAATACTGGCCCCAAAAGGGATTATTAGTTTTAGTATTGTTTGTTTTCAATTTTATGCATTATACATAGTAGTTAAGTATCATCACGTGTATGTGATGATATTATATATATATATATTCTGTGATGAACTAATGAACAATTAACATATATATATATATATATATATATATATATATATAGGGTTGGACTATTCTGTTACCGGTAACAGAATATTATTCTGTTACCCCTCTCCCCTATAAGGGCCCGATCCATTTTGACCCGGTGCTGCAGTCCCCACCCGAAACAGAGAAAGCCCATCCACTCCCCAATCTTCTCGAACCACCCCTCCCCGACAGCTCCGCCCCTGCTCCTACGCGCCAGCGGCAGCCTTCCTCCTCCCACGCGCCATCACCCGCCGCCCCCCTGCTCCCACGCGTCGTCGCCAGCCGCCCCCCAGCTCCCACACGCCGTCGCCCGCTGCCCCCTGCACCCACGCGCCGCCGCCGCTCGGCGCCCCCTGCACCCACGCGCCGCCGCCGCTCGGCGCCCCCTGCTCCCACGCGCTGCCGTCCACCGCCCCCTGCTCCCACGCGCCGTCGCCCGCCGCCTCCCTGCTCCCACGCTCTGCCTGCAGCCTCCCTGCTTCCACGCGCCGCCGTCGGCCCCCTGCTTCCAACCCCCGCCGTCAGGGCCACCCCAGCGCTGAAGAACATAAACATGGTGTACTGAAGAACATAAACATGGTGTACTGAACAAACATACACATTGACATAAACATGCCAGCAACCCTCTTGCTATACTCGTGCTTGTACTTGTTTATTTTCTTGTCCGGAAAATGGTTTCTTATCCTCCTAACAAGTTTTCTCTGTCGCTGCAGCGCCCCGGCCGTTCATTGCCACCATCCTGGGTCGTTCAACATGATAGTGCCAAGCCGTTCGATGCCCCAGCTCAGGAGGTGCCCGTCACAGCTTTCCCCCCACCTCCCATTGCATGTTCATGCTCCTTCTCTTGCATACATTCAGTTCACAAGATCATCTTCATGCATGGTCTCACATTATAATTTCAGATCATGTTCATGCATTTGTGTTGTTTGGATTCAGTTACTCTGCTTGCACTCCCTGTTTGCATCTTAAGCTGATGGTGAGCCTTTGTCTGAATTATCAGTAAGCAATGTTGTTTGGATTCAGTTACTAAGACTGAAAAGTCGTTGAAGCTTCTATCCCCTGAGTTCTGATATTGTAGGCAATGTTGATCAAACGAGTTTAAAATTTAAATATTCTTGAATTCAGAAACACATAACCAGAGATACTAGATGCAAAACAAGCATACCTATCAGCACCTAAATACATACATGAACCCTGCCTAGTATATGTCTGATTAGCAGTCTACAAAATATTGAATTTTTTGGGTTTGATGTATCTACTAGATCAAGGCAATGCAGTAGATAGTAATACTTCTCACAGTTCCTTCACCATTGCCCAAGCCATCCGGCACGCAAACTAGCCTTCCATAAATCAACACCTGCAACAACCATAATTCCACACTTCCAGACTAATCAAACTCTTACCCTCACCCTCGAGATTGTTCCTTGCGCAATCTGTGTATGCTGCTGCTGCATGTACCACCAGTTTGTTCATGTTGGCATGTTCCAATACCCACTGAAGAAGCCCTGTGCCTGTACTGCTTCATTCTTGCTTGGACCGAAACTAAATACATAATTTTTGCACAACACTTGCAAGCGATTAGCTGAATTTTGGTATCATCTACCTTTCCTGTACTCCATTCTGACGGCATTGAAAATTCAGAAATGGTATGCAGAGAGTAATTTCTATGCCAATTTATATGGAACACATGACACGACTCAACTAGTATTTCGTCCACCATCACCATTAGCCTAGCATGCCAAACTAGCTTACATAAATAACAATGCTATTGTTAATACATACTTTCTGAACTACAAACACCATAGGGAAAGAAGAAATGATTTTATCTCCGTGATAAGTTGTTGAATGACTTCTTAAGAAGAGCAGTACTGCTAAGGAAACCTTGAAAACTTCTCCCCAGCAATCTCACGAAGTGATTTTCCTACTCATCGGACAAACAACAAACATGGCAGCATGAAACTATTTTTTTCCTAATAAAAAGGGAGGGGGTACTTCAATTGTCAGTTCCTTCATATGAAAAACACGACAAAATACCTTCAGTTTATTTCAGCAGAGCAATGCCACAAGTAGTTCAAAAACACGACAAAATACCTTCAGTTTTTTCTGTTCCTTCATGGTGTGCATCACATAGTGTACTGAAGAACATAAACATGGTGTACTGAACAATCATACGCATTCACATAAACATGCCAGCAAACCCTCTTGCTATACTCGTACTTGTACTTGTTTATTTTCTTGTTTGGAAAATGGTTTCTTATCCTCCTAACAACTTTTCTCTGTCGCTGCAGCGCCCCGGCCGTTCATTGACACCATCCTGGGTCGTTCAACATGACAGTGCCAAGCCGTTCGATGCCCTAGCTTGGGAGGTGCCCGTCACAACTTTCCCCACACCTCCTATTGCATGTTCATGCTCCTTCTATTGTGTACATTCAGTTCAACATCTGGTGGTTTTTCAGTTCACCATAAATGTGCATTTTCAGCTTCATCTTGCAGGTATGATCATTCTCTGGCCTGCTAATGTCTTTTGCAGTAACTTTGTACACAAAATGATATAATGTTTGTCACTCTGTGGTGAAGAAGATATCCCTATGATAATGTTTGTCACTCTGATAGGTTCGCTCCATCTCTTGGAGCTGTATGGCTGACCATTGTTGGTCAAATTTGGCAATTGTTAACTTATGAACCTACCGACTCGGGTGTTCATTTCATTGGTCAATTGGTAGATTTAGGCTTTGAGATTGCTGAGACAATAATCCATGGATCAGTCTTCCAATGTTATCCTATAGTTCAATTAGTCTTGAGGTTATTTAATGTCTAGAATGAGGTTTTGATTGCTGCCGGTTGAACCTACTGACAACATATGTTTTGATTGCTGCTGGTTTTGTATCTCATGGTGGTTCGCATGTATAAGATGGGATTTTCATAGCTTTACATTGTTGTTTTGGTTTGTGGCACTTAGATGCTTTTGAAAAATGTTCTGCACATGTTTTGTTGGATTCAGTTCCTCCCAAAAAAGCACTAAAGGAGGTTAAAAAAGCATGGTTCTGCTTGCTTGTGTCATTTTTCCCTTCATCGACAGAAAAACTAGTTCAACTACAAAAGAATACATCAGTTCAAATGTCAGTAAAATATCAGTTCAAAAAATAAATAAAAACAACTTAAGTATATGCCATCATGGAGCGCTTGCCTTCAAGATTTATCTCTTGTTCTTGTTTTTCCCTTTCCAGGTTTACGTTCTAGCATACCTTTTTTTCTTATCAATTACTCCTCCGTAAAAAAATATAAGAGCGTTTAGATTGCTACTTTAGTGAACTAAATGATATTATATTTCTTTATAGAGGGGAATACCTCATCTATCCTTCCTTGTAGATGGATATGTGTGTATGTATACATGTGTTATGGAGAGAGAAGAACTTATCTGGTGGTGTGTGTGTGGGCTGTTGCATCCTCGTCCGGCCGCTCTAGTCCACACTCTTAGTACAACTTCTCTATGACCTCATGTTCACAAATCTTGTAGTACATTTTTTAATCAAAATCTTGTAGTACTATGTAAAGCAAGCGTGGCCAACACATACTTTAGAAGTGATGCTAAAAACTGGGATGTCAAATTTAACATTCTATTATTTTCTTTTAGTTTTGGTGTCTGAATTTGTGGATATGTGAGCAGGCCCCAATATAGAGCTAGGCCTTGTCACTGCAAATTTATTATGCACCTGATCCAAATTCTTCTGATGTTCTGGGCCTCTAGGGCATGGGTCCAGTATATTAGTTTCTATGCTCCACTGGTTCTCTCCACCACGAGCCCTAGCGTGGATCACCCTCAGCGGCCAAATCCAGGCGCGCCCAGTCACTGCTCGTGAACCCCGCCTCCATTAGCTCCACTTCACTAGAACTGTCAGTGCGCAGGAGTAGGGGTAGCAGGTTCGGGTCAGAGTTCGGACTATACCAAATGTCCAAATTACATGGTGTGCTCTTCTGTTCTTTCCGTTCATTTCAAGGTAATTGTAGCTGAACTTGTGTTGTGTTGATACTGAACTTGTGTTTTGGCTGATTCTAAACTGATGCGTATCGAACATTGGTGTTTAAACAATTCTTGGTCCATTGACTGTTTGAACTTGTGACCTTACTGCCTTGAACTATGGTCTAAAAAAACTGAACTCATGCAGGTACTTGGTGGTGCAGACTTGGTAGCGGTGATATTATGGTTCGCTTAAGAGTTCACAAATGAAGATTTCAAACAACAATCTCTAAATATTTTCTTGATCACTAAACAAGACCAATTTTAGCATGTTTCCTGAAATATTTTAGCATGTTTTATGTTTCCATCTACAAGTTCACACACTACTGTCTCGGACGTTCAAACATTTGTTTCCCTGATGTTCAGATATTATCTAGGAGGAATATATGTTGTAACTTCGAGAGAAAACATTCATGTTGATTACTCCCGTCAAGTGTAAATTTTTGCCAATATACAATCTATAAGTTCAATATCCAGTACATTAGTTTAGTAGTTGGTACAAACTACTCCAGTTTTTTTCTTGATGTACCTGTGGTGTCTAGTTTTTCTTTCAATTCAATTTCTAAATTTCAGCCAGTTCAATTCGTATTGTAGCTCCAATTTAGTCAACGTGGTTAATTGTTGGCTGGTGTGTGTGCATGGTACCGTGACATTGAGTAGGCGCGAAGTGTATCACTCCAGCATGCCATGCTCCAGTGCATGTCAACGTCTTCTCCACTGCAACGGAAGCTGCAGATTTTGCTCCGCTCTACTTGCCTTGCTAGTGTTTGCTTTAATGCCTCAATGGTGCACTATGCATCTTTTGCACTCTGAAGACAGAGCTTGATTAGCCTGTTTCTACTATTAGTTCATGCAAACCTGGTTATATGATGTCTTTTTTTTCATTGTTACTCGATGTCTCATTTTCCTGTTTTCTGTTATTTTTTTCTAGGGAAGGTTCTTGTAATTATTAGTTCTTTGATTGTATGATGCAACCGCTTACTCGATGTCATTGTCATTGTTCTTGTAGTTGCATATATGGAAGTGTGTGCTTGGTTTGGTTCCATTTATCTTTCTCTCATGCCTGCCCTTTTGATCTTACAGGAATTGAGGCTTCGCCAAGGAACAAGACTGGTAACTAGCCCAAATGAGACCATGTCGAGAGGTGGCACCGCTAGACTTGCTGATGTGTAGTTATGGCATAAAAAAGATGGAAAAAATGGTGTCTTGTATGATTCCATAAGGTGTACATAGCAAATCTTCCCATGTGGATCAGTACAACTTATGTACGGCCTTGAGTTCACAAATCTTATAGTAATCTTTGTAGCTCTTCGTAAAACTTCGTAAAGCAAGATTGGCCCTTTTTTGTGAGCAACAATTCAAACAGAAATCTGTTGTATCAGTTCTTGTGATAGATGGAAGAAAGTTCACTGGCCAAAAGGTTAAAGAAGTCTACCTAATAATTTGCAAATCTTAAAGATAATGATCGGTTTGAATTAAAAAATGGTTTGCATTAAAAACAAATGATCAGATCAAATTAAAAACAATGATCAGTTCAAATTAAAAAAATATAAATTAAAAACAATGATCAATTTGGATTAAAAATAAATAAATGATCAGTTCAAACAAGAAACAATTATCAGTTTGAATTAAAAATAAGAAAGAAAAAATCATTCCAAAAAATAGAAATGCGGAAGCGTGAAGTGAAAATAATGACATGTCTGATGTTTCAACAACAACTGAATGCAAAAAATCCAGGAAATTCAAAAAACCCACAAAAACTCATATGTAAAAGTTCAAGTCGCAAAGCGAGAGAAGTACAAAACACCGTTGCAAAAAAAGAGTTAAAAAAATAAACACACAAAACATTTTCTTTTTGAAAAAATATCATTCAGTTCAACGATATAAACCATACAAGTTCAAGGACGATGATAACATAAGACATTGAAAAGTATGAGGATAACCATACTGGAAAAACAGAATAAAATCCAATCTGTGAAAATAGCTCAGTACACACACACATAGATCAATACAAACTATCTAGTACCGTAAGTACCATAAATTAAAAATAAAAAAATAAAAATTGCATCAAATCTGACTCAAGAGACAATAAATTTGCAAAAAAAAATGTAGCAGTAAAAGTTTGGAGGAAAAAAGCAATTTCATAAATGGAAAAAACCAGAAGTTCACAACTACAAAAGTCGTATGTTCAAACATGACGTCTTAGATAAGTATGGGAAAAAGTTCAAACAAAATAAAAACCCACAAAAATTCAAATGGTAAAAGTTCAAGTTGGAAAACGTGAGAAGTCCAAAACATCGTTGTAAAAAATGAGTTGAAAAAAAGAAACACACAAAATATTTTCTTTTAAAAAAAGCATCATTCAGTTCAATGATATAAACCATGCAAGTTCGAGGACTATGATATAGTAAATCATTGAAAAGTTACGAGGAAAAGCCGTACAAAAAAAAGAGTAAAGTCTAGTCTGCGAAAACACACTCAGTACAAACCCATACACGGACATCAGTTCAAGCACTTTTTTCCGGAACCATTCAAAATTACTCTATAAAAAATATCTCCTCAGTACAAACACACAGAGAGATCAGTACGAGTACTCTATTTTTTCTGACGGGAAAACAACACGAAGGGTCTCACCGTATTTCAAATTAGTCTTCATCAGTTGCGAATTGAAGAAAACGTTCAAAAATGACTAAGATCCACATTTTCAATAGCTTTGCATAGACGTTAAACTAAATCTTTGGCCTGTTTGAAAGTGTCGCATTTGACAATTCTTTGTGAAATTTTGTTGCACACCTACCGCAAAAGTTTCCCAAAATATGAGCTGCCATTTTATAGCTCGTATGGTGCTCAGTATCATGTCAAAATACAGTAGTAAGTAACTATCGTTAGCGCTAGATCAAATACTACTATAGTAGCTCCACCAGCAACAACATACTGCAGGATAATTAATTAGCCACGTAATCTCCTCAGCTCCACCGGCGACTGAGGTATATGAGTATATCTATGAATGAAATGCCTATGGCTTACATTGCTTTGCATAAAGTGATAGCTTGAACCTAAAAAATTCTCACTGTACGCTCCTAGTCAACTTCGGATGAGTCCAGGTCTAGCTCCATACAGAGCGCTTTGAAAAGGATACGCTTGTGGAGTAGTAGGCTTGCCTGCAAATCCTCCCTCCCAGATCAATATTCATCGCTGCCATCACGGTTGAACAAATCAAAGAATGTTCAAACTAAGATCCACAGTTCATTCGATCCCCAGTCTCTAGTGTCGGATCAGATCCCATCGATCGCCCGCACCGCGTTGAAAGCAAGAAATCCTTCCGCGGCCAGTCAAAGCTTGTTGGATTCGATTGATTCGACGAGTCGCAACAAAAAGACAGGGGGATTCGATTCGTTTCGTTTCAAGGTGCAAACATGAAGCAGCAGAGCCTCTCGCCGGCCCGACCGCCCCCTCCCGCTCCGGCGGGACCCGCCACCGCCCTCTGCCTTTCCCTTCCCAAGATGCTAAGGCAAACGAAATCAGTGGAGTGGTCACTCAATCCTTTCGACTTGCCAGTGGTAGCTGCTCCGTCTGTGCTGCTGGCGCTGAGGCGGACGCCGGCACCGCGCGTGGCCGCCGTCTTTTCCGGCCAGCTCCGCACGTGCACTTGGGGCGGGCTGCGCCCTCTATGGCCGGAGCTCGCTGCTGGCCCTCCTCGCCCCGGCGCCGCTCGCTGCAGGCCGCCTCTGCTGCAGCCTCGCGCATGTACACACCCACGCCACACTTCTCTCCACCATACGAGCTCCAGCAGCAGCTCCGTCGTCGTCGCCCGCGCCCCGGCGGCCATCGCCGTGCCTAGGGTAGGGCCTGGGTTGCCGGGAGGGCTCAGCCAGAAGTAGCTCGGTCGACGACTAAGTGGCCGGCTGAACGGGGAGAGAGCAGGATGGGGCTCTTATTTGCACTATTAATGCAAAATGATCAGTTCAACAAAATGACAGAATCAGTACAACGGATCGAATTCATCAGTTCAAAAAGGGTAACAGAATAATATTCTGTTACGCGTAACAGAGTAGCCCAGATATATATATATATATATATATATATATATATATATATATATATATATATATACAGACGGTCTATTCTGCTAATATTAGCAGAATAACTATTCTGATAACACTTCCGCACTGCACGCTCAACGCAAGTGCACTGCATCTTCTTGACGCCGGGCACTGCAATGCTTTCACGGGAGAACTGCTTCATTTTCTGGTGTTCCGCCCGCGTTTTCTATGTGGAATCGGGTGTTGCGGGATGATTCAGTTTGTGTCTGCATGTCATTTTAGCTTTATTCTTTCTAATTTACAGGAAAATCTACTAAAGTGCTTGCAAATCGAGGGATTTGGCGGACGAGCTTTTCTCTGTTCGTTCGTGTTCGCGTCAGATGCGATTTTTTTGCAGTCCGATGTTATTTTTTAGTAGGAATTCTTTGGTTGAGTTCGTTTTAATCGGTCCATTCACTCTATAATTTGTTAATTTTTAGGAGTTAGTTTTCAATTCTTTGTTATTTTGATTGTCGCGGTGGGTGAGCTTCGTCCTCTCCTCTGTTCTTGTTGATTTTTTTGATTTTGCTCGTCCATGCATGTTTGAATATTGTAATTACTGTTGCTATAGGTTTGAATTCATTGTATTGCGGGTATAATTATCATTTTTTGAATCGCATTCTTGAAATGAAAGTTGATGCTGTTCGTCCCGTTCCCGTGTCTTCCGTGTAAATTTTTCAGGGGTATTTTTCTATAGTTTAGTGGTTGTACAATTTTTAGGCGAGTTATGGAATTGCGAGTGAAATTGACACCTCTATTAGTCTATCACATGTCTGTAGTTTTGCTGCTTTAATTTTATTTTTTGTAGTCGTGGCATACATTGTAGTGCACTACATTTTCTTTGGTAGTGTACGTCGTTGTAGCTGCATTACAGTGGTTATGGCTGCTTATGAGATTTCTCCTTTTCTTAAACTGCATTCTGTGTTCTAGATGACTGCATAATATGCATTTTCGTACTGCATTAGCAGTGTTGTTAATGTTCAATTCTGCTTTTAGAATGGATGATCCATTATACGCTTTTGTTAGCTGAATAGTAATTATAAGATTTTTTTTGAACTGCATACTATGAGAATTGTTTTTGAACATGATATGTTAACTGCAATGTTTCGACCATTTGCATTTCATTGTTACTGTTCAGAGGGCTGCTTTTTTTATTATTAGTACCATACTATGTGCTTGAGAGAACTGCATTACTGCCAACGGCAACTTTGTCTAAAAAGGATGATAAAATGAGGCAGTTGAGGTTTCCTACATTAAATAGGCATCATTCAAATTGTCTGATGGACATAATTTTAAAAGCATACAACACAACCAAAGCATTAGAAATATTGGTTGCTTCATATTAGACAGCCTAGAGTGCAAATATTGTAAACTTGATGGAGTCTTCTTCTTTGTAGAAAAACACCATGGCCACTTCTCCGACCTCAAAGCCATTCTGGGAGACAAAATCTTTCCAACCAGTAGCTATGTTGATGTAGTCTTCAGAGTGGATGTGGTATTCAGCTTGCATGTCTGCATACCCATTCTTGTGTTCTGTCTCCAAAGTAACCTTCCCTGAACTCGGAGCATGAAATTTTATTGTGGATGGCAGTTTCTGCATATTGGAATGGGTGGAAAAATAATTTTATAAGTAAACAACAAATGTTTTTATTTTATACTTAGTATGATCTGTTTATCTTGACTTAAATGGTTACATATATATGACTGCTATTTTCTAAAGTAGTTGCAATGTATGAACAAACTTATATACGCTATTGACTCCTAGTTTTACTGGGATATATATTATACTGCAACATGCTTGCACTGCAATGTCACTAATAGTGTACTTCTCCAGCATGTTAAGATAACTGCAACGCTTATCTACTGACCCCTTTTTTTTGTTCGTGTGTTGGGATTCTGATCTAACTAGTGTCGATACCTGGTGTGGTACTGAAGAAAGATAGGTGGAAGCATCTAGTCTTAATAGCTAACAAATCTGAACAACAATACAAATTCTGTTTTGTATTTTTGTTGACACTACTGAACAAATTGATTGAACTATATATTCAGATGTGTATTTGCAGGCTAGATTATGTCCAAAATTGTGAGGGGAAAAACATACCCAACTTTCCTGGAGATCTGCGGTTGTGAGGCAATGAAGAAATGGCGCACGAAACCCCCTGTTGGGTATCATCAGGCACCCGAGCATGCTGCGCCACTCGGTGTTGGTGAGCTCTAGACCTTCTGCGTACACGCATGTGTCTGCTACCGGCGCCATCCTTGCCAAGCACCCGCACTTACAGTCCATGGCGGGTTCAGTGGAATTCCAGAGAAGAGCTGTGGATGGGATGAACCCTAGATCTACGATTTAAAGAAAATGAGGAATGGGGGGAGGAGTTGTGTTAGTCTGTAGCACGAATGGATACGTTTTTATGCAACCAATTGAGCAATGGAAGTAATAAATGGTGTGGTTGGTGTTAGGTGGTGTATTGGTTTTGATTTAGTGTACACAAATGCATTTGAGAAGCAACAGGACTGCTTACTTGAAAATAGCGAACCGCATTGTCATATCACGACGAACTGAGAACGCGTGGTTGGGCCTGTGTTTGTGTATGGTATGTAGGATTTTTTTTAATTTTCAGTGGCCTCTCTTTTTTTAGTTGGCCCTGTGTTCGGGTAGTGAAGACGCAATTGGGCCCAAGTCGGCCTTTGAGCATGGCTGGTTCCCGGTGCGCTGTGTGCGGTCTAATGTTTAGTCCCACCTCACCCGCGGAAGGCGCGCCCGATATGTTTATAAGCGCTGGCAAGGCCGCTGTATCGAACTCCTCTTGTTACTTATTTGGGCGCTTATACACGACACTCGCAGCTCTATGCTCTCTGACCTGTGGGCCCATATGTGGTCGGCCCCATGCATTGTGACTCAGAACGACTCGCCTTCTGTGGGCGCAGACCTATTACCAGATTGGCTGGGGCCGCTAGCACCTGGGTGTCAATTTTATTTTATTTGTATTTTTCTGTCTTAGGTAATTTTTTCAGTGTCGGGGCGTGCACTGCATTGATCAGGGTTCTGTACTGCATGTGCACGCATTCCGTACTGCATGTACAGTTCTCATTTTTTTGTTTCCGTGTTTTTGGTATTATGTAATCTTTTTTTCCAATGTATGGGAGTGCACTTCTTAGTAAATAATACGCGTAATGCATTTATTATGGTTCTGTACTTCATATTCATATATTTCTGCACTGCATTGATTATTTACGTGTTTGCATTTTTCTTTTTGTGTTTTTGCTCTTATGTATTCTTTTTTCAAATTTAGGTTCATGCACTGCTTTGTTGGTTATATTAAAACTTCATTCGACATAGTTTGTACTGCATTTACACAATTTGCACTGCATGCATCCTGTTTGCACACTCCAACTTATTTTTTGTTTTGTGCACTGCTCGAATCTAATGATACATAAGCAGACAACAGAAAACAAATTATCACAGGTATTCTGTACGACAATTTCATCACGAGCAAACTAAGTTTAACAGAAAGCAAACTAACGTAAGCAAAGTTCATCATTACAAGCGATTCTGCATGGCAAGCAAACTAGGTTCAGCACACAAGCAAACTAACTATACATAAGCAAACAACATAAAGCAAATTTGATGATAATTCTAAAAGAACGCTGGAATTGTTGGCTATTGGCCGGCACCATCTTCTTCTTCACCAGTTAGACTCTTCCCATCCCCAGCTACTCCTGGCGCGCTTCTTGGGGGGCTCCTCCTTCTCTAGCTTTGCACGGCGAAGGCCGTCCTGGGTGAGGGTGATGCGGTTCCATATCTCGTACGTTGCATAGATGTCCTTTGCCGCATACTCGATGTGCCTCATGGACAGAGGCAGGGTGGCCCAGCGCTTGTGCTCGTCATCGGTGATCTTCTTCTTCATGTTGTTGTAGTAGTCGTCGTTGAGCATGCCGGAGACGTCTCCAAGGGAGTCCAACGCCTTGGTTGCCTTGGGCACCCTCCACTCCTTATGGATGTCAACGAAGTTGGCGACCTCCAGTTTGACGTGCTCCAACCTGGTTTTGTCGCCGTCGATGGAGAATCCTGCAAAGGTGTACCTAGGGTCGGCGAGGAAGTTGTCGAAGACGGTGCACCTTTCAAAGGCGCTCATTTGGAAGAGCAGCACCAGGTGATTGTTGCCGATGGAGAGCTGGCAGAGGGCGGGTTTTTGCGTCGCTTTAGGCTCATTGTCGTACTCGAGATCAATGACGACGATCTTGTGGCGTTGGAGACTGAGGTGGCGCTCGTACTGCGTGAGGGAGATCGCCATCTACTTCTTGTCGTTGGTGTGGATGACGTGCAACTTGGTGTTGCCATGCGCCTCCACGGCCTTGTCGCCCTTGTACTCGTCGGTGAACATCATCACCGGTAGCAGGGCTTGGTGCTTTTGCGTTGATATGGAGCAATTTGGTGGTAGCGCAATGGATACTTGTGTTGTTCTGGATGAGAAGGCCTTTGGCAGGGGTCTGAATTTAAGGGGAGGGCGCGGGGTGGGATGGACGTGTCGGATGAACCGCACGATCACGCTGACGATGCGGTTGTGCAGATCGTTGGTTGGTGTTGCATCTGTGATCATGGGCTTGTGGCGATGGAACTACTCTGATTGGGTGGTTGTATGCGAACGTGGGTTTTTTAAGGTGGTTTTATTTTATTTTTGATCAGTAAATTTTTTTAACCACCACTTTTTTGTGCGAACGGACATTTTGTCATACTATATATATGTATACTGCATGACAACATAACTGCATTGCTTATACTTCCGCACTGCATCGTGTACAAAGCAGAACTGCACTTGTGTATACATGTGTGTACTTCATCGTTTTTTGCGTGTCCTTGCTATAGGCTTTGGTGTTTTTCATTGTGTTCTATGCCGTGTATTTAATCATGTAGGTAATCCGGAACTGATGCCATACCGCACTGCATCGCGTAACGTAACGCACTGCATTTTTCTACCACTACGTATTTGCACTACATACTTCTACCGCCACATACTGCATCTTGTTTTTGCCTGTACTTACTGCAGTCCCTGGTATGGAAGGGGTAGGGGAAGGGGGGGTGCCCCCCCCCCACTTTTTTTGAACTTATTATTTTTTCTTAGTCAGCCTTGTTGGGCCTGTGTTCGGGTAGTTTAGAGACGCACTTGGGCCCAAGTCGTCCTGTGAGCACGGCTGGTTCCCGGTTCACTGTGTGTGCGCTCTAATGTTTAGTCCCACCTCGCCGCCGGAAGGCGCGCTCGACCTGTTTATAAGCGCTGGCTAGGCATACCGGTCGAACTCCTCTGGTTACTTATTTGGGCGCTTATACACGGCGCTCGCAACTTTATTGTCTCTGACCTGTGGGCCCATTTGTGGCCGGCCCCATGCATTGTGACTCAGAACGACTCGTCTTCTGTGGGCGCATACCTACTACGAGACTGGCTGGGGCTGCTAGCATTTGGGTGGTCATTTTTTTTCTTTGTATTTTTTTCAATGTCGGGGCATGCACTGCTTTTTGGTAAATCATCCGTGCACTGCATTGATCAGGGTTATGTACTGCATGTGAACGCATTCCATACTGCATGTACAGTTCTCATTTTTGTTTCCGTGTTTTTGCTTTTTTGTAATCTTTTTTTCCAATGTATGGGACTGCACTGCTTAGCAAATTACAATTGTACTGCATTGATTATGGTTCTGTACTGCACGTTCGTGTACTTCTGCACTGCATTTATTATTTCCATGTTCGCGTTTTTCTTCATCACTGTGTTCTATGCCGTGTATATATTCATCTACGTAATGCGGAACTGGATTGCTATAGCGTACTGCATCGTGAAACGAAATGCACTGCATTTTTCTAGTGCTGCGTACTGCATTTGTTTTTTGCTTGTGCTTACTGCACTGTACGGGAGGTTTAGGGGGAGAGGGGATGGGGGGGCACTTTTTTGTGTGGCACTTATTTGAAGGTAGACTTTTTTTCGGATGCGTTTTCTTAACATGCGTGTTGTTTTTTATTTAAACTTTTTTACGAACTGTATGTATTTTATTTTTGTTTTACCGTTTGAACTTCATGATTCTTCACAGAGAACTGCATCACGTGCGTTTTGTTTTTTTTGTTTTTTTGTTTTTTAGTAATATGTGTGTTTTGATGTAGTCTGGCTTATTTTATCCGGGCCGTTTTTGGGCCAGCCCATTTTTTGTGACCCTTTCTGCGACACGCGGGCCTCCTACGTATCCCTTCCAGGCTATTCCACCGCTCCGCTGTCAGGGAGAGAGACCGAGAACAATCCCCTCTCCTCTCTTGTAGTTTCTCCCGAGGCATCTCTCCCTCGAGCAAAACCGCAGTCGCGCGCAACAACCGCCGTCGCCCGGGGAACCGCCGCCCTCAAGAGGTCCTTATTCCTGCATTCCGCGTCGCTGTCCGCTCCGTGAGCCCTTAGCACTGCGCTCCCACGGCCCTTTCCTGTCTGTTCCCGCCGCCGCCCCCTCCCCCTTCCCACCGCAGTCGCCGCACATTTTTTTGTGGTACGTTCCGCTTGGCCTCGGTCTTGATCGTCCCCTCGTCTTGTTTTGTGATTCTCGTAGTTGCTGTCGCTCTTTTTGCTTGTGTAATTTTTCCGCAGGCAGTCGATTTTATCTCGTTTTGAAGTCGATAGTCGTGTGTAGCAATGTGGATCTAGGGTTTCATGAGATTTTTGCCGATTTTGTTGCTTATGTCTGTCACTTCGTCCTTGTGCTGCAGGAAAACGCCATGTCTTCGCCGAGCAGAGTGGGAGAAGGAGTTCAGGGTATGTGGAGTGCTTATTTTAGGCTTTGTTTATTTTGTTGGACGTGTATCTAGTTTCCTAATTCATCCTGCATATTGGTTTATGCCCTGTTAGTTGTCAATGTTCGTTTGCATTATTTTGTCATGTGCTGTTTTGTAATTTCTGTTTTTTGTTTTTTTTTGAATCCAGTAGGTGATTGCAGTGCTCATAATGATACACCAATTGACTCTCCTTGTCCTGGTGGTAAGGATCATGGTGTCGAGGGAGGACATCAAGTGAATTCGCCGATTGAATCTTCTCCCATAAGTGTGGCCCCTCCTTCTGGTATGTGATTTGTTTATTTTTGTGTATGTTGGTTGCTTGTTGTTTGTACAAATTGGTGTTGCCTTATTTTATCTAGTCCGACATTTTGTTGCGAACAACCATGAAGTTAGTGTATGCAGCACTGCATTTATTTGTATATGTGAACTCCAATATATGTATGTGTGAACTGCATTGTTGTTTTATTCAAGTTTTTTGTACAATGCATTATTTTTTATTTTGAGTTTATGGTTGGAGCACTGCATTTATATGTCTAACTGTACTGCATTTGTTCTTTTTGTGCACTTTTTAACGAGCATAGTCAAACTTCATTCTGACGCAGTGTCTGTTTTCCATGCTGGGGCGCCTGGGTTTGAGGAGGTTACTGAATTGATTGACCATTATTTTGCAGAGGGTAATGTTGGTGTGAGCTTTGATCAGAGACGTCCTGTCTTGTCTGAAACACAATCACAGTCTGTTGATGGTATAGAGGAAGTTACACAGGATTGGATGGTCTCGGAACAACTTCGTCAATATGAGTTGAAGCAAAGCAAGAAGAAGTTGAGGTTTGAAATTGAGTCAAAAGAGTTTGCGGAGAAGGAGAAGCAGAGGAGATCTGCAGATGGTGCCAAGGGTGGAAAATTTGGCAAGGTGAAGCAGCCTTCTTTGCAGAACAAGAGGTTGAGTACTGTTGCTGAAGAAGGTGGTACACCTCGGTGGAGTCCACGTGTTGCTGGAATGAAGAAAAATCTTGGCAAGAGAACTACTGAAGCTGGTGGAAATGATGATCCTCAGCGCAAGCGACTACATGTCACTGAAGGTCCCAACTCTGATGACGACGACTTTGTGCTTGCTGATTATGTGAAGGGTGTTCATCCTTATAGACGCAAAGACTGTGGTTCATCTAAGAGTCTACCCAAGCGTGCCCATGATGATGTTGACGAAGATGTTGGTGGTGACTCTGGCGAGGAGGTGGATGCTGCTCCAAAGGTTTGTTGAAGTGCACTTCATTTGTTTCCTTCATTGTTATCCCTTCTGTATTTTCTATGTCTCTTTTTTATGGCTAGTCTTCTAATGTGGACTGCATTTCCCTTTACACAGAGGAAGAAGTCTAGTAAGAGCAATGCAACTAAAGATGATGCTGAGGGAGATGATTCTCGATTTAACAAGACCGTGTGGTTGTCGCTTCCCACTGTTTGCAAGGCTGCTTCTTTGTTGAAAGAGTCGCATCGTAGCCATGTTAGGAATGCTGGATTTGGTGTTGTCTTTAATCTAACAGTAAAGCAAAATGTGTCACGCATTCTTATGTGCTATCTGATGGGAGTGATTGACCCTGCCACCATGGTAATGGACTTTGGGAATGGCAGGGTTCTTTGAATCAATCGTGATGCAGTTCATCACATTTTTGATTTACCTATGGGACGTCACACTGCACTCAAGGATGAGCTTGGCTTTGACCGTTCAAAAAGTATAGGAGTCAAGGACTTGCTTGAGAAGTTGAAG
This sequence comes from Triticum timopheevii, assembly GCA_963921465.1. Lineage (NCBI taxonomy): Eukaryota > Viridiplantae > Streptophyta > Magnoliopsida > Poales > Poaceae > Triticum > Triticum timopheevii. The sequence continues at coordinate 249,892,641 of OY997262.1, read as the reverse complement.
GTGTTGGTGGAGGAAGATGATTATGTGACTGTTGACCTTGCTGTGAAGGTGTTCTTCCTGATACTTTACCAGAATTTGCTGTGCCCCGGGCCTGCAGTTCATTTGGGTAGAGTTGCTGGGATGGTAGAGAACATGGATTATGCGGCTATGGCTTAGATGGACTTTTGCCAACTTGTTGTTGATGAGTCGCAGGCAGCTGTGGTGAGGTGGCAAACAGAAGGCAACAAGCAGAATTGTGCAGAGGGTTGTGCCATTGTCCCCCTGATTATGTATGTTGACTGCTTGAAGCTTCGCAAATTTTCAGTCATGCACACGTTGACGCCACGTGCGTCATACCTGACCACGAAGGACCTGATGAAGTTGTACAATGAGGATGTGCTTGTGAAGGGAAAGATTTACTTGGAAAGTTACAAATTTGGAAAGCTGCCGGTTAGTGCATCTCATTTTTTAATATCAAATTCTAAAAAAAATGTGCAGCCATTATAAATGTGAACTTTTCTAGTACTCACATGTGTACTTCTCTTTGCCTGTTGTCTTTTTTTGCAGTGGAAGCCGTCAGGTGATATTGTGTACAACCGTCCCATTGCAGTTGTACATGACAGCTCTGATGCTAGGTTTTATGAGCCTATCTGTAGCCAGCTTCCTGCCTGTGATGATGAGGTTCCGCATACTCGTGGTTTCATGGCTCGAGAGATGTTTGATAATAGAAGCTCTTATAAACAGACATTTGTTGGCGGCAAAAAACACGAGGAGATTGATGAGCTTCTTCTGAATGTTTTGAAGCTGACTAAAGATTTGCCAACCTCTGGTGACAGGTTGAGGACAGTTGCTAGTTTTTTCCCTGTTGTCCATGGCCCACGAGATGAAGATATTGTTGCTGCTCACAATTTCAATTGTGGCGTGATTGAAAGCCTGAAGATTGCAGTGATGAATGTTCGGTCTTCGTATGCTCAATTGAGACATTCACAGGAAGAAAAATGTTGTCGGTATGAGAAGGATGCTGGGCATATTTTGGACGAAATGACCCATCAGGACGCTAGCGTTGGCGCTGACAATGTATGTTCTAGGTTTTTTGCGGCTTTGAACCTCTTTTTTGTGTATTATGTTGACAGCTCATCACTATTTTTGTTTTTTTTGTTATAGGCTGGAGTGGAATCTTCTGGTGTCGATGGAACTAGAGACGATGGAGTTGGTCAGGTACAAGTACTTCTGCCATGTCTATTCTGACATGCGTCCCTTTTCTTTGAACTTGCATTTGTTTGCTTCCCATTTTTATTGTTTTTTTGTGTACTTCACTGTTATAAAGTGTGTACTGCTTGTGCATAGTTGAAGTTTTTTCTTTTTTGGTCGGTACCATCTTATTTCTCGTTTTTGGTTTGTTCTATGTCCGTAGACTGGTGTTGCTGCTTGTGATGTGCACAAAGAGACCTACGATGGCTTTGGGAAGTATGAGGTCTTGGCTGATGCATCGTCCCCTCTGGATGTTGTAGCTGATAAGGTATAGTTGTATTACTTTTTCTGTTAGTGGGTTGTAATCAAATTTTTTGTTCTTTGTTATAAACTTGATACGCTGTTATGTTCACCCATATGCAATTTCATTTACATGTGTTAGCTGCAATAGTTCTTCATGTGTGAGCTTCATTGTTTGACAGAAGTGAACTGCAGTTCTTTTCGCATGCGTGGTCCATACTATTTTACATACGCGAGCTTCAGTATTTAACATAACTGAACTGCAGCATTTGACAAAGTGAACTGCAGTTATTTTTTTACGTATATGTGGGTTGCAGTTGTAGTTGTTTTGACACACGTGTGTTGCAATTGTTTTGCATATGTGGACTGTAGTTGTTCTGTCTATGTTGTCAGCAGTCTTTGACATAAGTGTGATGTGTGTTGTTGTGTTAATTATCCCCATGCTCATTTTTGTGTTACTGTGTGTTTTTTAAACTTTCCACAGGTTGGAGGAGAAAACGTGGAAGTTCACGTTGATCTGAATCAGGGCAGTTGTTCTATTGATGGCCGTGGCAGTGTTGATGCTTCTGCATCGGTTGCCGTTGGCTATGCAGATCCTTCTGTAGCTCAAGGATCCCATGATGCTGTTCCCACCAGTCGGCATGAAGATTCTGATGTTGGCATTGAAAAGCCACTGGAGAATGTCGGCCCTACTGCTAGTGTTGTTGCTTCCCCTGTTTGTCTGGTGTCCAACGATGTTCCGGAAGTATCGAGAGTGGAGCCTCATGTAGCTGAAGTATCTAAGGACCTTGCCGTTGACCAGACTGTTGTAAATCCAGAGAATGTTGATGTTGCTGCAGAAGGGCAGTCCAGTGAGGTTGTGGTGGATTCGTCACAACCTATGCAAGAAAATATTTTGCTCAGCTCTGAAGAACAGCAGCCTGAAGACTCTGACACTGAAGGCAAGAGTTTTTTTTTGAACAGTGCAGTTGAAGTTTTTCTCATTCATGTTGTTTAATTACTATGGTATGTGTATTAGATGTTTAATGATAAGTGAAACTTGATCTTTTGTCTATGATTTTCAAAATAGCTAGCAGAATTTCCTCATCTTAATATTTAGACTTCATTCTTTGGATAAGTGAACTTCATCTTTTTTATTACAGATGACGAACTTCCTGTTGTGACACCGTCGAGCATTGATCCAGCTCTTCTGAAAAGATACAATGAGTTGTACGCTGCTGTTACGAGGGCTCGGAAGGACAAGAAGAAGTATGGTTTTTTAGAAATTGTTTTGTTCATATGTATTTTCTAATTTTGGTATTTACCCCTTTTTCTTTATTGTTATTTTTTTAGTACCTTATGTTTCAGTTTTTCATGAAAAATTCAGGGACATGATTGCTTTTAAAAATGACATGGGTGATATTAGCATTGGCGAAGTTGGTCAATCCTTTTGGGATAAAGGGATGCTCAATACAAGGCTTGTAGATCTTGGGGTTTCTTTGCTGGTAGATAAGTTTAAGGGATCTCCGACAATGGTTGCCCCGTACCATATTTGTGTAAGAATGCAGAAATTTTTGTTTTATTTTTTGATTTTCTTTTTCTGATTTCGTGCGACGACCTGTTTTGCTTGAGCACTATTTGATTTTTGGTTTTTTCGGTAGAAAAATATTTGGAATGGTGGTACTGTAGGCAGGAGTGTTAAAATGATGTTCTCCTCAAAAGCCGAGGAGCGTGTTGATAAAAAGGATATGGTGAGAGACGTTTTTATGTGTTGAAAACTATATTTTGTCTGTTTATTTTTATAGTGTTCTGTTTTTTCTTCTTATAATAATTTTATTTATTTTTTCGTGCTTCCAACAGGTCCTTTTTGCAACTTTTGATCCGCCAGATACGAGGGATGGTGTTGGTCATTATTGTGTAGTTGCGTTAAATGTGAAAGAAAGGCGGTTTGAATTTCTTGACTCGCTTAACAAACCTGGTAGCCCTGATGCGGTCAGGGTTTTTAGGAGGATGGTTAAAAATATCAAGCGTGCATGGAAAGAAGGAAACTGAAGTTCTGATGAGCCGCTAAATCCTCCTACACTTGATGGATTTGTGTTGAAACATGTCATTGTCCCAATGCAGCCAAATGGGTGTGTTCTGTACAGCCCTTCTCTAGCATACTGCTCAAGTTTTTTTCACTTCATTTTTGTGAAACTTATGTTTTATATTCTTTTATTGCAGGCATGATTGTGGATTCTTTATGTTTCAATTCTTGCAGACCTGGGATGGTGTTCGAGTTGCTAAGTTTGGGGTGGAGCACATTGGCTACATTAGAAAAGGCCATGTTCTATAGCTGGCTAACATCAAGGAAGTGTTGCCTTGATTTAACATCACTTCTAATTTTTGCAGATAAAGGTTGTTTTATTGAACTTCTTTATCCTCCCTTGGTTCCGCTTCTTTAGAGCTGCATTTTTCTTTATATGTGGGCTGCATTGTTCTTTATATGTGGGCTGCATTGTTGTAGAGAAGTGTGTGCTGCATTGCTGTAGATAAGTGTGGGCTGCATTTAATGTAGACAAGTGGGCTGCATTGCTGTATAGAAGTAGACTGCATTGATGTAGATAAATGGCCTACGATGCTGTAGACAAGTGAGCTGCATTGTTGTATACAAGGAGACTGCATTGATGTAGAGAAGTGTGTTGTGATGCTGTAGACAAGTGGGATGTATTGCTGTATACAAGTAGACTGCATTGATGTAGAGAAGTGTGCTGCGATGCTGTAGACAAGTGGGCTGCATTGCTGTATAGAAGTGGACTGCATTCTATTTTTCTGTATACATGTTTTTTGGTTTTTGTGTTTTGTGCTGAGTGCTTCCATGTTTTTCTGCATGTTTTTAGGTTTTGATGGGGGGCTTCATGAAGGTTGTACGTCACTGTTTGAGTCCCAGGGTTCTGAGGTGGTTATGGAGGATTGTGTCATTGAAATCTCTCTAGATAATTCTGGTTCTTTGGTTGGAGATGGTTTGAACACAAATGTGGCATCTGGACCTGATGGTGGAAGTGTCTCTCGACCTAGCTCTCCACATGATGTATATGATGTTGATGATGGTGATTTTGTTACGCCGTGTGCACGTGTCACTAGGACTAGGAGTGCATCAATTAATCGTCCTCCTTTGGATGAGGTTGAAGTATTTTCGAACAAGAGGGCAGGTGAGAGGGCTTTTAAGTTGAGATGCTCTATAGAGAAATTGAAGCCTCCGAGGTTCAAATATATTGATGAGGCGATTAAAATAAAGGATCTTGTTCTCAGCAAATATTTTATAACCAAATACCGTGAGTAAGTTTTATGTGATGTGTGTGCCCTTCATCCTTTTTGTGTGTTTTGATTTTAATTCCAATTTTATTGATCCCATCTGCGTGTGTTTACTGCAGGAACGCGTTCTTTATGGTGCATAGTCCTTTTGGTGATGTTGATACTTACAATGTCGACTATATTTATGATACATTTGGCAAAGGAGCTTTAGTGGATTCGTATCTCATGGATTTTGTCATCAAGTACTGGAAGCAAGACCCTGAATTGGGTTTAGCTTATCAATCCGGTGAATGTGTGTTACTTTCACCTTTATTTATCACGGTAAGTGTTGCTGTCATTCTTTCCTATTGTACTGGCTTTTTCATGTCCATGCGTGGTTGCATTGTTTATTCTTTTTTCATGTCCTTTTTTTGTTCTTTTTTCTGTGCAGTGCGTTCTTCAAATGGAAACTTTGTGGCGAGAGATAATGACGGAAATCCTGTGTTGCCAGTTGTGCATAGCTCGTTTGTTTTAGAAGATGCAGTTAAGCAGTTAAAGTTTTTTGTGAGCGACGACGCAAACCCGTTGGATGCAAAACTGGTAAGTTCATTGTTTTCCGTCATTTATTTTTCCTGGTTTGTTCCATTTCTTTTTATAGTTATTTTTGGAACAGTGGTCCTGGTGCTACGTGTTGAAACTTTTGATTTCATTTTTGTTTTTTTGATGTGAACAGATTATGATGCCGCGATCCAAGGATGGTCATTATTCCTTATACATGATGAACCAACATCGCCAGACGCTTGATATCCATGATAGTAGGAAGTACACTGGCCATCCTGATGTCACGACAAGGTGGCGCAGGACTGACTACTATGAAGATTGCACTGAAGTGGTATGTCATTTTTTCTTGCCAGTCGTAAAGCTTTTTTGCGTTTCTCCTACTGCATTTTTTTTGTAAACTGCACATGCAAATTTTAGCACACATAGAACCACAATTGTTTATGTAGTGCACTGCAACATATGCGTGACAGAACTGCATTTTTCTCACACCCCCCATAATATGGGTAAAAAAGGGTAATGGGAAATGACCTCGCGTGCACTTAAAAGAGGGAATGTCCAGACGTTTGAGAGCAACTTTTGTATTTTTTTGGTTCGTCTGAATAGCAACTTTGATCTGTGATGTGTGTTATTTTTACCTTGTGCTTCCTTTTTTTTGCCAGATGAGGAGAATGACTCAGGTGCTGAAGGCGATTTATGGTGAAAAAATTTATAAATCGAAGAACCACCCTGACTGGGTTAAATTGGCAGAGAAGCCCTCTTACTCGGTCGTGCGAGCGCAGGGAGCAAATGAGTGTGGAATCCATGTTCTGAGGATGATGCAGTTGTATGACGGCCAACGTCTAGTTGAGAAAATTTTGAAATCCGACGTAACGCCTTCTCCGTTTCATTCTTTTTCTTGTTAATTTTTTTATTATTTTAATTTTTTCACTTTTTTGTTCTTTATGACAACCTTTTTTTAATCACTGGTCTACATTTTTCTAATTTTCTTTTTTCAGCCTGCTGTTGAAGATTGGAAGGCGGAGTACATGTTCCAGCTGCTGTTCAATCCTTCGAACATGTTGTGTTATGAAGACATGCCGCTTGAGCTACGTGATTTGATTGCGGACCTCGCTCACTTCCGTATCGCAACCGCAGACGCAGTAACAGTCATTTGGGCACTGTTTCTACTGGGGCAAAAGCCTATGTGTGGACAAGAACTAGGGTTTGATGTTGTGTATGTGTGTGCTGACCAAGGTAGATAATGTATGAAAAAGTCTTTTTTTTCTGTCGTTGTGTTTTTTTCTTATTCTTTTTGCAGCAGTGTATGTGGATGAATTTAGTATGTGTATGTGAACTGGCATTTGTCACACTTATATGTATCGTATGTGTTCCATAAACTGCATCCCATTTGATGCCGAACTTCTTTGTACAACAAAAAGCACTGCATTTTTTGTCTACAAATTCAGCGATGCACCTGTGTGCATGCCGCAACTGCATTGCTTTATGATACTGCACTGCTTTTTTGCCCAACAAAACGCACTACTTTTGCCTAAAGTTGCATTCTGCAGTTGGTTTTTTTATTGTTTGTACGATAAGCCCCCCCCCCAATTTTTTAGTTGTCTATAGATTTTGTATTGCTCCTGTACGCACTGCGTGCGTTAGTGCGACGCCGAGCCTGGAACGAGCCGGAGCAGGCGGCGACGCGGCGTGCCGCGGCGCCGCATGCGGAGGCGAGTCCGTCACACCCCGTCGCCCCCTGTCTATCTTAGGGGTGTGGCTCTGGGGTTGCGTGCGTCCCATTTGATGGAAAAACAGAATGTCCGCACTATGCCTGTCAACCAAGCGCACTGAGTGCGTTAGCGCGAGGCCGAGTAGGGGGTGGGAAGGGAGGGTCATGACCCCCCCATCCCCCTGCGAGGCCGAGCCTGGAACGAGTCACAGTAGGCGGCGACGCGGCGCCGCATGCGGAGCCGAGTCCGTCACACCCCGTCGCCCTGTCTATCTTAGGGGTGTGGCTTTGGGGTTGCGTGTGTCCCATTTGATGGAAAACCAGAATGTCCGCACTACGCCTGTCAACCAAGCGCACTGCATGTGTTAGCGCGAGGCCGAGCAGGGGTGGGGAGGGGGTTGTGACCGCCCTCCCCATCCCCCTACGAGGCCGAGCCTGGAACAACCCGGAGCAGGCAGCACCGCGGCGTGCCGCGGTGCCGCATGCGGAGGCGAGTCCGTCACACCCCGTCGCCCCCTATCTATCTTAGGGGTGTGGGTCTGGGGTTGCGTGCTTCCCACTTGATGGAAAAACAGAATGTCCGCACTGCTCGTGTCAACCAAGCGCACTGCATGCGTTAGCGCGAGGCCGAGCAGGGGGTGGGAAGGGGGGGTTGTGACCCCCTCCCCATCCCCATGCAAGGCCGAGCCTGGAACAAGTCGGGGAAGGCGGCGACGCGGTGTGCCGCGGCACCACATGCGAAGGCGAGTCCGTCACACCCCGTCGCCCTGTCTATCTTAGGGGTGTGGCTCTCGGGTTGTGTGCGTCCCATTTGATGAAAAAACAGAATGTCCGCACTACGCCTATCAACCAAGCGCATTGCATGCGTTAGCGCGAGGCCGAGCAGGGGTGGGGAGGGGGTGTGGCTCTGGGGTTGCGTGCTTCCCATTTGATGGAAAAACAGATTGTCCGCACTGCTCCTGTCAACCAAGCGCACTGCGTGCGTTAGCGCGAGGCCGAGCAGGGGGTGGGGAGGGGGGTCGTGACCCCCCTCCCCATCCCCATGCGAGGCCGAGCCTGGAACGAGTCCATCACACCCCGTCGCCCCCTGTCTATCTTAGGGGTGTGGCTCTGAGGTTGCGTGTGTCCCATTTGATGGAAAAACATAATGTCCGCACTGCGCATGTCAACCAATCGCACTGCATGCATTAGCGCGAGGCCGAGCAGGGGGTGGGCAGGGGGGTCGTGACCCCCTCCCCGTCTCCCTGCAAGGCCGAGCCTGGAACGAGCCGGAGCAGGCGGCGATGCGGCTTGCCGCGGAGCCGCATGCGGAGGCGAGTCCGTGACACCCCGTCGCCCCCTGTCTATCTTAGGGGTGTGGCTCTGAGGTTGCGTGCGTCCCATTTCATGGAAAACATAATATCCACACCGCGCCTGTCAACCAAGCGCACTACATGCGTTAGCGCGAGGCCGAGCAGGGGGTGGGGAGGGGGGCGTGACCCCCCTCCCCATCCCCCTGCGAGGCCGTGCCTGGAACGAGCCGAAGCAGGCGGCGACGCGGCGTGCCGCGATGCCGCATGCGGAGGCGAGTCCGTCACACCCCGTCGCCCCCTTTCTATCTTATGGGTGTGGCTCTGTGGTTGCGTGCATCCTATTTGATGGAAAAACAGAATGTCCGCACTACGTTTGTCAATCAAGTGCACTGCATGCGTTAGCGCGAGGCCGAGCAGGGGGTGGGGAGGGGGGTCGTGACCCCCCTCCCCATCCGCCTGCGAGGCCGAGCCTGGAACGAGCCGGAGCAGGCGGCGACGCGGCGTGCCGTGGCGCCGCATGCGGAGGCGAGTCCGTCACACCCCGTCGCCCCCTATCTATCTTAGGGGTGTGGCTCTGGGGTTGCGTGCGTCCCATTTGATGGAAAAACAGAATGTCTGGAGCTTGGGTGCAGCTGGGTGATCAATTTTTTTCCTTATTTGAAGCATTTTTTATTTTTGGATGATATATATTTTCGTGGTAGTACAAATGATGTCATTTGTACTGCTTGCACCAACATTGAGTACTGCACTTCGTGTAGCAAGTCGGTGTGTTGGGCACCTCACGAACGTTGTTGCGGCCCTTGTCGTTCTACATTTATGCATGTTCCGCACTTCATGTATACACTTCGTGAACTGCCTTATATTTGTTCTGTGAACTGTATTCATGTTTGTTTAGAATGGTCTGCGGATTATATTTTTTAGAAATAATAATATTAATTTTCTTTTTCTATAATTACTATTTGTGGAATGCATGTGGAGACATGTGTACTCCTTTTTTTTACCATTGTGAACTGCATTATTCTTTCTTTTTTATGTATGAGTTTGTAGTCAGATTGCCTAATTTTTTTTGTTTAATGTTGTTTTTTAATATGTTTTGTATGTGAATAGTATGTTTTGGTATCACACATTAAATTTTTCAAAGTTGTCTAGATACTTGTTCTAATACAAACTAATTTCTGCGAAAGCAATTGATCACAAGCAAACTGACATTGTTTTTACAGAAGAAAAGTTCGATATGAAGCAACGGACATCACCAAAAGCTTGCATACATGAAACAAAGAACAACACAACGACTAAAGTAAAGTGAAACTAAACATAGCGCTAATTTTTTCTAGTTGTTGTATTGGATTATAGCCTTGTTCTTCTTCTTCTTTGCTTCTTTGTCTCTTTTTGCCTTGTCCAGTCCCATTATGACATCGTAGATGATTCTCCATGACTCATATGTTGCGAATGCATCTATTGCTGCATTCTTGATAAGCTTTTCTGGCAGCGGGCAAAATCCCCACAGAGTATGGTCCTCCTTGCGGTTAATTTTTTTCTTCATGTCATGGTAGTGAATGTCTATCATCCTGCCGGCAACATCAGCCATAGAGTCAAACTTCGTTTTATTGTATGGGTCTCTCCATTCCACCTGAATATCAATGTAGTTGTCGGAGTTGATCTCCAAACCAGATACCTCTTTTGTCTCCTTCAAGAGCAAATCCGACGAAGGTGTACTCATCATTCATTAGGAATTTGTCTAGTTCCATTGGCCTGCAATATGTTTGCATAGAGTGAATATAGATTATTTCTTTAGAACTACCAATGTTTTTTTGTTTTTTCTGAAAGTGAACTGCAATATGAATGTCAGAATCTGTTGCATTGAGTAGTTGCTAATACTTTGTTTAACATAACTAGTAAATCTGATAATAGATTGCATAAACAATGCATGTTTTGTGTATGCTTGTATTTCTTGAACCTAATTTCATACATGTTTTGTATGGTAATGTTGCAGTTTTCTATTGTTCAGCCAAGTAATTTGTATTTGGTAAAACAGAATTAAACTACGTGTATTGCTAGATCATATAATTCAAGAATTAAACACATGAGTGACATATATGGAGCCAGATGAAAACTGTCAATGAATTCATATGCCATGCTTTTCAAAAATGAGAACCAAAGTTTAAATATTTGGCAATTGCAGTGAAGAAAATTTAAAATCAATATTGACAAGCAATAGTACAGATTGATAGTTATTCTTACCTATCTTTAGCTGCAGAGATGTGGTAGACAAGGCATTCTTTTTCTACACATAGCTGGAGCACTGCTGCCTATTGTGGCTTCACGTAGTGCGTGTACTCGACATCAACGCAAACTAGTTTGACGGGAATTCCGCCGAGCTTCCTCCTGAATGTGGACAGCATCTTGTCCACGTCTTTGCCCTTGCTTGTGCAAAGGACGTGGAACTTGTGATTGCCGGGGAGGTGGACGTCGTGGAGCTCCCTGGTGTACTTGCGGCGCTGCTTGCACAGAGGTGCATCCGCCATGACTCTCCTCTGCTCTCTCGTGTTTGTTCTAGAGAGAGAGGTTAGTGAAAGGAAGTGCGGAGAAGAAGATTCAATGGGGTTTTTGGGGGGATGAAGCAGTTGTCATTTTCTCCTCTGCCCTCCTCTGCTCTCTTTGACAGGACGTGGGAGAGGTGGAGTGGGGCGATAGCTTGGTGGGGCTCTGTTTTAAGTTATGTCGCAACTGCAGAGAGGTTCTGCTATGAGGAGGCTCTATTAGTGTGTTGGAAATCCGGAACATCGTCGCCTCTTTTTTGTGAATATTTCAATGTATTGACGCAACTGTCAGAAAATGTGATGATTGTGTTTTCGGTGAATTGTCCAAGTTAGTGCACTTCTTTGCTATCAGAACAAAACTGCTCAGGTCCACATAGTGTACTGCACTATATCGGATTAGGATTCACACAGATGTACTTTCTTTTCTTCTCTTGATGGAGTTCTTTCTTTTCTTCTTGATTTTTGTGGTAATACAGCTTTTGTGTGCATGGAGGGTAGTGTGGGTAGGGGTGTCGGACTGCTTTCCTTAAGTAACAGGGTTGCATTCTTCATTTCAGCCATACTGCATTGCAGAGTGAAGATAACTGCAATTCAGAAAAAAAAGAATACTTCGTGCTTCCACGTGGAGAACTGCATTGTTGTACGTCGTGGACTGCATTTGTACGTTGACATCGGACTTCCTCCGTTTTATTTATTAATAGTTTCTGGCAGTGCCGACGCACATTTTTTTTTGTTGTTATTCATTTAAAAAATGTTTCTCATTTTTATTTTTTATGTTTTATTTTTGAACTTATTGTTTTTTCTTAGTGGGCCTTGTTGGCCCTGTGTTCGGATAGTGAAGACTCATTTGGGCCCAAGTCGGCCTGTGTGCATGGTTGGTTCCCGGTGCGCTGTGCGGTCTAATGTTTAGCCCCACCTTGCCCGCGGAAGGCGCGCTCGACATGTTTATAAGCGCTGGCGAGGCCGCTGTATCAAACTCCTCTTGTTACTTATTTGGGCGCTTATACACGGCGCTCGCAACTCTATGCTCTCTGACCTGTGGGAGCATGTGTGGTCGGCCCCATGCATTGTAACTCAGAACGACTCGCCTTCTGTGGGCGCAGACCTATTACAAGACTGGCTGGGGCCGGTAGCACGTGGGTGGTCAATTTTTTTCTTTGTATTTTTCTGTCTTAGGTGTTTTTTTCAATGTCGGGGCGTGCACTGCATTGATCAGGGTTCTGTACTGCATGTGCACGCATTCCGTACTGCATGTACAGTTCTCATTTTTTGTTTCCATGTTTTTGCTATTATATAGTCTTTTTTTCAATGTATGAGAGTGCACTGCTTAGTAAATCATACGTGTACTTCATTGATTATGGTTTTGTACTGCACGTTCATATATTTCTGCACTGCATTGATTATTTATGTGTTTGCTTCTTTTTGTGTTTTTGCTCTTATGTATTCTTTTTTTCAAAGTTAGGTTCGTGCACTGCTTTGTTGGGTATGTTAAGACTTCATTCGACAGAGTCTGTACTGCATTCGTACACAACTTGCACTGCATGCGTCCTGTTTGCATTCTGTACGACAATTTCATCACCAGCAGACTAAGTTTAACAGAAAGCAAACTAACATAATCAAAGTTCATTATTACAAGCGATTGTGCATGGCAAGCAAACTAGGTTCAACACACAAGCAAAATAATGATACATAAGCAAACAACATAAAGCAAACTAGATGATAATTCTAAAACGACGCTGACATTGTTGGCTCTTGGCCGACACCATCTTCTTCTTCATCAGTTAGGCTCTTCCCATCCCCAGTTGCTCCTGGCGCGCTTCTTGGGGGCTCCTCCTTCTCCAGCTTTGCACGGGGAAGGCCGTCCTGGGTGAGGGTGATGCGGTTCCATATCTCGTATGCTGCGTAGGCGTCCTTTGCCGTGTACTCGATGTGCCTCATGGACAGAGGCAGGGTGGCCCAGCGCTTGTGCTCGTCGTAGGTGATCTTCTTCTTCATGTTGTAGTAGTAGTCGTCGATGAGCATGCCGGAGACGTCTCCAAGGGAGTCCAATGCCTTGGTTGCCTCGGGCACCCTCCACTCCTTCTGGATGTCGACGAAGTTGGCGACCTCCAGTTTTTCTTTGAATTTATTGTTTTTTCTTAGTGGGCCTTGTTGGCCCTGTGTTCGGATAGTGAAGACGCATTTGGGCCCAAGTCGGCATGTGACCACGGCTGGTTCCCGGTGCGATGTGTGCGTTCTAATGTTTAGTCCCACCTTGCCCGCAGAAGGTGCGCCCGACATGTTTATAAGCGCAGGCGAGGCCGCTGTACCAAACTCCTCTTGTTACTTATTTGGGCGCTTATACACGGCGCTCGCAGCTCTATGCTCTCTGACCCGTGGGCCCATGTGTAACCGGCCCCATGCATTGTGACTCAGAACGACTCGCCTTCTATGGGCGCAGACCTACTACGAGACTGGCTGGGGCCGGTAGCACCTGGGTGGTCAATTTTTTTCCTTTGTATCTTTTTCAATGCTTGGGTGTGCACTGCTTTTTAGTAAATCATCCATGCACTGCATTGATTTAGTTTCAGTACTGCATGTGCACGCATTCCATACTACACGTGTTTTGTGCTACATTTTTGTGCACTGCATGGGTATCATTTTTCTTAATTATTTTTCCTCTTACATATCCTTTTTTCTTAGTGTACTGGTGTGCACTGCTTTTGTGCCCCTATGCGCACTGCATTCTTCATAGTCCTGTGCTGCAGGTGTACACATTTTGCACTGCGAGCATCCTTATTTGTGCCAAAAAGTTTTGACTGGCTATGCCAATGCTGCGGACTGCATGACTTACATTTAAGGATTACATCAGGTGCTGTAATTTCTGCTTTGTGCACTGCACGAAAGTGCTTCTCTTTTGCTTCATTTTGAGCATGTACTGCACTTCATCCACACATATAGTGAACTTCCTGGTAGGAATTTGGAGAACTGCACACATAAAATGGTTAGTGGATTATAATTTTTTAGAGTATTATTATTTAATGATCTGCGGTTTTATTCATGGGAATTGCTGCAGTCAAAGTACTCCTTCTTTTTTGGTTCCATTTTCTTTGGTAACATAAGCCTTTATTGATTCTCCTTTATTCTTGGGAACATAATTTTCATTAAGTCCCCTTTAATTTTCAGTTTTGACCTTTTTGCATTCCTCTTATATAAATGAAGGCTAACTTATACCTTCCTTTGCATTTCATTTCTCCTCTAGCCGCAAGTTCTCTCCTTTCTCCAGCCTATAATTATTTTTTTGCTTTTCTAGGTTTTTTGTTGCGATGGCTCCAGGCCCCTGCGTGTATCTCTTCTGCTGCGGCCATGGTTGTGGTGTGCCGACGCAATGCGATTGTTCAGCTTGCTTGCAGGCCCATCGTGCTCGTTGTGGTGGGAAGGTATTGTGCCAAACTGGGCGAGCCGAGCAGCTTGCATATGGTACAGTATTCACGGAAGGACTGGATATGGGCCAGATCAACGTTTTTGCGTTCTATTCTACTTGATTTTGCGTGGCCTTGGCTGCACGAGTCCTTTTGTCCATTAGCTTACGCCAACAGATGTGGAGACTCACTACAAGATGGTATGTTTTGTTAGATATGATTTTTTCTTTGTGTTTTTTTGTATAATTCCATTGTATTATGAAATTTTAGTATTTTAGGAACACACTTTTTTTGAAGTGTACTGCAATGTGTTCTTATTTCTTGTTTTTATTTTTTTGCTTGTGTGCGTGCAGTTTGTGTTTTAGTTTACATGGTTACAATATGTGAACTGCTTATATATTAGCTGAGCACTACATGTTTCCACATTTTTTCCCAATTTGTATGGCGTGTACTACATGTAGCTAGTCTCTAGTACTGCATGATAGTTCGAAGCGTACTGCATATTTGCAAGTTCCATACTGCATATTGAAATGCGTTTTATTTGTACTGCTTGTTGGACTGTTGTGCACTTCATCTAGCTCTGTGCACAGTATGAGAATTGTACTGCTAGTATCGTTCTCAAAGAGTTTTATTATTTTTTGCAGAAAATTCCTCAACGAGCTGTTAGGTATGTCCGGCTCAAGAAGAAAGGAATTCTTCAAGTTGTTCTTCGTAATGGATACCTTAAACCAGCCAAGTACAGTGTAGGTGTTGACGGGCGGCTGTGTCTGCAGAAAGGGTGGAAGGAATTTGCCATTGATAGTGGCCTGAAGTCTGAGCAAGTTGTTGTCCTCAACTTCTTTGAACTCGAGCATCGTATGGTTAGAATCACATTTGACGTGATTGGCTAAGGTTATGAGGTTCATTTGTAATAAGTACTTTTGCGTGTTGAAAGCTTCATCTTTTTGATGTGTTTTGTAATAAGCACTTTTGTGATCTGAACCGCTTCAATTATTATTCTGAACTTCGTGCTTCCAGTGAGCTAACATCATTTTTTACATGGTTTTTGAATCAAAATGTGTCAATGTTTTACTCTAGATGGCTATATATATATGGTATACTCCATATACCATTTTATCTTTACATGGTTTAGTTTAATAACTCATAGTCAACGGGAAATTTGTGTTTACACAAAATTTAAACTGATACATAAGTCATAGAGATAAGCAAACTGCTATGCATATGATTAATTTATTGAAGTTCATCTATTTGGTCATTAACCTGCTGCTTCTGCGCGGTGACTGGAGCATGTCTAATGTCGCACTTCCTTTTCTTTTCCGTGGTGGTGTTGCTAGTTCTTGTCTCTGCACCTTTGTGTTTGTAGCCCCTCGCATGCTGGTTGATGGCTGCTTTCATTTTTCAGCACTGCGAACCGCATCCTTCTTTGCTCCACGCGTGCTGGTTGATGGCTGCTTTGGTTTTTCAGCACTGCGAACTGCATCCTTCTTTGATTCCCGCGTGCTGGTTGATGGCTGCTTTGGTTTTTCAGCATTGTGGATTGCATCCTTCTTTGTTCCCCGCGTGCTGGTTGTTGGCTGCTTTCGTTTTCTCGTGCTGAGAACTGCATCCTTCTTTGATCCCCACGTGCTGGTTGATGGTGGTTTTCGTTTTCTAGTGCTGTGAACTGCATCCTTCTTTGCTCCTACCTTGTTTTTTGAAAGTGGTGTTGTTCTCGGTTTTTTCTGTACAATAGCATTTCCTTGGGGTGGTCTTGTTGGCATTGTTTCTTCATGTTCTTTGTCCTCTTCACTCTCTTCTATCTCTTCATCATCTTCATCATCTGTTTCTTCATAAGCCACTGTTTCTTCTGTTTCTTCACGTTCTTCGTCCTCTTCACTCTCTTCTTCTTCCTCCTCTTCTCCATCTGCTTCTTCATAAGACATTTCTTCTTCAGTTGTGTCACCATCTTCTTCTTTGATCTCACCTTCTTCGTCTTCC
This sequence comes from Triticum timopheevii, assembly GCA_963921465.1. NCBI lineage: Eukaryota > Viridiplantae > Streptophyta > Magnoliopsida > Poales > Poaceae > Triticum > Triticum timopheevii. The sequence continues at coordinate 249,876,440 of OY997262.1, read as the reverse complement.
TCATTTTCTGATCTTTTTCTTTTTCTTTTGAGGTAGGTTCTTGAATTGAGTCTCTTCCTCTTTTTGCAGATGCTACAACGTCTCGGTTTCGTCCATTTCTTAGTGTTGTGAGTGGAATTTCTGTTTTGTTGTGCATCACCATGTCCTCGTTTTTCTTGTTCATTTCTTTTTGTACACGTCCTGGAATTGTGGCAGCTGATTTCATTACATGTTCTGCACATTCTTACTCCCAGTGGGTGACCATCACTGTCCAGCTCAGGCTGTGGCTTACTGTTTTTGTCATCATTTTTCTCCTTGCATGCCACCTTTTTCTGGGTTGCGTCGCCCCCTTTCTTCCTTCCTCTTGTGTTTGAAACATGAGGTGGAAGAATTGTTTCTTTTTTGATAGCACCAGTTCCGTTGTGTTTAGTATTTTCTACTTGCTCAGCATTATTGTCATGCTGGGATTTCTCTGCTTGCTTTAGTTTTGCTGCTGCTGCTTCTTCTTCATTGATCACGTCAACTTCCTCGATCAGTGCCTCATACCAGACAACGCTTTGTGGCACCCAGCGTCGGACCTTGTCGCTCTGTTTGCAAGGCCCATTGTTGTTTCTGTCAGCAATTTTCTATGGCAAAAAAGCGAGGTTCCATCTGGTGCTGTTTGTTCATAGTCTCTTCTGTCAGAGGTTGCATCTGATCTTGCATTACGGGTGTATCTTTTCATGATGTACACCTCAGGAATCTTGAGTACTCTCAAATGAGAAAGCATGCATAACACATGGACGCAAAAGAGCCCTGCAAACAAACACACGATTTTTTTGTTTTGCAAGTGAACTGCATGAAATTAGTAAACACATATTTTTTCGTTATTTGTTCATTTTTAAAGAAGTGAGCTTCATTTGGCTTTGTGAATTACTCATGCATGTGGACTTTTAAAGTTCAGTAAGTGAGCTTTCATGCATGACTATCAGAATCTAGAATTTTTTTTGCTAGGACTCTCACCTGTGTGTGTCCAGAGTTTGCACTCACATTCGTAGACACCTTTCTCTTCATCGGCGACCACTTGGAAATTAAGCCATCTCCAGTCAAATGCATCTGATATGTTGTAGTAGTGTACGAGATACTTTGTCGGGTTCTCAGGGCACCGTCTTGCTCTGAATGCAGTGCTACGGTAGAGTGTTTCTTTGAAATCTGCAAACATTGCCCTTGTATACACTTTTGATAGCTGAACTTCGAACCCAAACTTGGTTGTTGTTTTTACCTCTAACTGCATGATCACAAATACACTGTTACGAACCAGAAAAATGAAAAAATTGTTTGATTTTGTAGTCATATTTTAGCATTTTTTGATTGACATTTTGTTTACCTCATTTGCTACTGTCTCTGCGTGCTCGACAGCCTTCCTGGTCTGAATGTACTTATCCACCTGCTGAGCAAACAGATGGAGATCATGCTTCTCCCTGACAAAATTTTTCTGCAGTATGCGGTTCATGCTCTTGCTTCTTTGTGTGGAAGTCATCCGAGCACAGAAAATTTTCTTGTAGTAAGCCGAGATCCACTCGTGCCTGTCATCCCACAGCGAATTTATCACTTCATCGTCTTGCAAGTTGTACCTCTGAATGAGGTTCTTCCATGCTTGTTCAAATTTTGACGGCATTAGTGGGTGGTTCATTACCGCATTGAGTTCATCCTTGAGTTTCTCGTGCGCCTTATACAGCAAGGCGAGGTGGTCTTTGTACTTCTTCATAATATGCCACCGACACAGCTTATGCAGAGTTTGTGGGAGGATAGTTTTTAATGATGCCTTCATCGAAGAACACTGGTCTGAGAAGTCACAAATAGTGTTTTTTTATTAAGTTGTTTGCGTGTGTGCAAGATAGATGGAAGAAATATAAGTGCACCAAACAAACGTAAGTATGCAGGTGTTTTTGATTTTTGTACCTGTGAGCATGCATATTGGCGGCTTGTTGTTCATACACGTTAGAAAGGTTTTGAAAACCCACTCAAATGATGGTATTGTTTCATCTCGCATGAGTGCAACAGCAAATATGGTGCTCTGTAGATGATGGTTCACCCCCACAAACACTCCCAGCGGCATGTGGAATTTGTTAGTTTTATACGTCGTCTCAAATGTAACGCAGTCTCCAAAACCTTCATACGATCCTTTGCAACTTGCGTTCGCCCAAAAGACGTTTCTTACATGGTTATCTGCATCAACGTCAAAATCATAGAAGAACTCTGGGTTTATCTTCTGCATTTTCTCGAAGAAATCCCGAAGTTTCTTGACATCATCTTCAGACTCTTCTCTGGCAAACTTCTGTTTCCTGCATTTTCAGACACAATGGAAACTCATCTCATCAAACAGGGAACAATTATTGACAGAATGCTCAAGAGATATGCTCTGTTATGTGCTTAGTTGTTTACCCAGTCGCAGCTAGTATGTCCCATGTACTGCAGACCATCGGACATACGCGACAGCGTCGACATCATCTGAGCATGTGTGTGGTTGTCCAGTTGCATGTCTTTCACTAACTGGTCTATCAAAGGACCGTCTTTTTCGTGCGATCGCATGTGCAAAAGCATCCCGGGGCTTTCCAGCATCTTGTGATTGTGGTTGAGTTGAACCATTTCTATCACAAATTTGCCATCCTTCGTCTTTTTGACTCTAATCTTTGCCTTGTAGCCAAAACTTTTTGATGTCTTCTGAAATACCCGGTGATAATCTGACAGAGTCTGCTTGTGCGTCCCTTCTCTTGAGAAGACAATGTAGGCATTTGTCCTGTGTTTTGCCCACTTGCATATGCCAAACCCTGCACATCTTGCATAATTGTTGTAAAAGTCCCATGCCTTGTCATACATGGTGAACTTCATTCCAGCAACAGGTACGACATTCAGTGTCATGTTTTTATCCTGCATTAATTGCAATGCTCTATGAGATAATTTGTTCTGTTTTGTTTTTTAAATAAGGAGTGCATACGAGTTTAATAAAGCATTGCAATGTTCCTAACTTTTTAGTAGAATCCAATGTATTAGATGCTAGGTCAAACCTCATAAGAAATATCAGTGTGCACTGCAATGTTATCTGAATGGACTATAACTATTTTTTTTAGAACATAAACTTACATGTGTGTACAGTCATTCGCCCGATGGTGTTTGCAGCTCGCCGGGTTGTATTGGACATGGCGGGGTTATAGCAGATCTGTGTAGTTGAGGATCTCGCGGCGGCAATAGTGAGGAGGATTTGTACCTGCTGTTTACTTTTGACCGAGGCACCGTTGGTGGTCGCAGTGTCGAAGTTCATGCAGCAGGTCTTCTTGGAGCTCTGTTTTTCGGTGCAGCAGGTGGACGCTGAGCTCTGCTTTGGGGTGCGGTAGGTGGACATGGTGGTAATCCAGTGTTATGACGATGTCTTGGTGGATTGGTTTGAAAATTTTGGAGCAGTGGCACATCATCATAGACATAATCATCATCAGCTGCAACATCGTGTTCAACTGCGTCATCATTGTCTGTTCGGACATGCTGTCCAAACATAGTGAACTCGTGCTTATACTCTGGGTTGAGCACTATTATTGGCTCATCTTCATCATCATCGTCTTCATCATCCCGTTGGTGAGTGCCTTCCCAGATGAATGTGACATCATCGTCATCTTCGGCTACATATTCTTCCTAGAAAAAATCTTCTTCCAGAGAGTATTGCACCCTGTTTGTCGTTGTGAAGAATCCTCGAGGAATCTCAGGGGTAACCCAGCCAGTATCTCTTTCAGAAGAAGCTCCACTCTTCTGAAAGTTGTTGTTCTCAGTGCTGTCAATTATGAGCGGCATTTTGTATCTGCTGAACGTCATTTCTTGCACACAAAATGACCGAGCTGTATTGTCAGGTTAAATGAGCTGAATCATGCAAACTGCAATGTGTTCAAACTGGTACTGCCGAAGCATTGCATGCTGACTGCATCACCCTGCAAGGTGAACTGAAGCAACCGCACTGCATTGTTATCTGTAATGAACCTATACAAGCGTACTGCATAACCGAGTAAGTGCACTGCATTTTCCCCCACAACGAACCGAAGCAACCGCACTACATAGGTTTTGTAGGCGCGCTGTACTGCTTGTACTGCTTTGTCTAGGATAACTACACTGAGATGGTTGAGGAAGTGTACTGCTTACCTCGTGTTGTAGTGATTTCTTGCATTTACAGGAGGAAGTTCCCTTCTCGCCCGTCTGCACAACTTTCACGTTGGCCCGTGCAGTCCACTTGCCCTTAGGAGTTCATGAGCGGTCTGGACATTGCTCAAGGTGAACGGGGAAGGAGGATTTGCTTTGAAGGTCGATCCAGACTTATTCCAAGAAGCTACCGTGGATGAAGGAACCTTGCGCACACTCCTCCTTGATCAAATTGGTTTGATGTCGAGGCAGCACCAATCCACATCTGATGAAGTACAGCTAATTACAGGCCCGGAGGAGTTCAGTGGCGGCGCTACCGAGATGCTGTCGTGGAAGAAGGCCGATAGGCTGGTGTTGCTCGGTGCCTGCCGCGGAAGAAGGCCGAGAGGCGACGGGCGGCGTCGCTGCCTGGCCGCCGCCGCGGAAGAAGGCCGGGAGGGGAGGGGCGGCATCACTGCCGGCCGCCACCGCAGAAGAAGGCTGGGAGGGAAGGGGCGGTGGCGCTCCCAGGTAGCCGCCGCGGGAGAAAGCGGGAAGGGGAGAGGCGGCATCGCTCCCAGGCCGCCGCCGCGGAAGAAGGCCGGGAGGGGAGGGGCGGCGGCGCTCCCAGGCCGCTGCCGCGGTAGAAGGCCAGTAGGGGAGGGGCAGCGGTGCTCCCAGGCTCCTGCCGTGGTAGAAGGTCGGGAGGGGAGGGGCGGCGGCGTGATCTGTTGCTGTTGTGCAGAATAAGGTTGGTGTTATTAGAATAAGAGTCTTAATGGGTGTTATCATAATAGACCCACCCTATATATATTATGAATTTCATTTTCTATCTGTTTTTGTATACTAATTTGAATCTAGCTGTTATCATCCACATATACTGAATGGAAAGCGTATATACACACATTGAAACAGAACATACAAGAACGGAAAACATAGTACACACATTGAAACAGAGGAATAAACAGAGCAATATTATGATTGTAGTGAATACATAGCTATCCATGTCAAAACGACTCAATAAAATAAAATGCGTCCATGAGACCATGACCAGCAGCCCTTGCCTACGGTAGCTCTTGGCTCTGCTTAAACTCGTGCAGGCGTTCGTCCAAGCGATCGGCACGTTTGCGGTACATCTAGAGCGCGATCTCGAGCTCCAAGTTGGCTATTTCATCAGAGATCATCAGCTCGAGGATGCGACGGCCATGTTCCTCTATTGCACCCAGGTGGTTACCTGGGCCAAGGAGGGGGTCGAGCCTACCGACCAGCGCATTGGCATCGAGCGGTCCGCAGACAAGGCGTACGGTGTGACCCATGCGAACGGCGTGGCGGGCATCCGGTGCAAGTACGTCGTGACCGGCCTCTGGTGCAAGTACGGCGCAGAGGGCCTCTGCCCACTCCTAGCGACGAATGGTGGTACTAACGGGACATGTACACAACTACAACGTCGTGTCGACAGCAGGCAAGTGCCGATGGACCCGCTCTTGATGTGCGGTATGCCGCGCCTCTCGCTTTGTGGCGCTCTAACGGTCTCACCATGCAGCGTGCCGCAGCCTATCATCGCGGATGCGCCTAGCATGCTCTGTGGTGCGCCATCGATCATGTTGTGCGGTGAGCTGCATCCTGTCATCGCTGACAAGTCTATCTTGATCCGCGGTGCTCAAGCTCCATGCGCCAATGGTCTGCTCGACCCTGGCGATGACGTGCATCACGGCATCGTCCATCGCGTTGCCGGGGAGCACCTCGACCTCGACGGGCCGTGGCGCCTGCTCGTTTTCCTCGTCAACGAGTTGATGGCAAAGACGGCGCTTTGGTGGGTTGGCATGCTTGGAAAAGGTGGATGTGCTACAGGTTGCGCTTGTCGCCTCCGTGCGTCACGCGCTGCTTAGGTTTATGCGCAATATCGATGGGTGGCGAGAAACAGGCGAGGAAATGGCGGGAAACGGTGGCGTGTTCATAAAACGCAATCAATTGATGGAAACTTAGCATAGAAGGAACATCGAGCTAGCACAAGAAGTAGATGATGATCAAATGAACATGGACCACACTAGGGAACCCGTCGGTGATGAATTCACCAATCGCAAATGGTTGAATACTAGCAAGCGTTTGCCCACAACACACATGGCTTATTCCATCACAAACAGGTCGGATGGATCAACTGTATGCCACGCATCGCACATTGTCAAAAAGTAATGCGGTAGACCTTCTTTAACATGTGTTAAAAAATAAATAAAAATAAAAAACAAGGACGTCGAGGTTAAATTAACTCATGGGATGGGTCATATCAGTCATTTAATTTGACAAATATGACCCATGCTATCAGTTAATTTAACATCAACACAACTTCCCATCCAGTCACCCATCTGATGGTTGCTCCTGCCTGAGCACACTTAACTTGAGAGTTCTCTTACATGAGCTTGTGGTGGAACAGCTAGTCCTTGCTGATATTGGATGCCTCTTCGCATCCTTAAGGCGTATCCGGATGACCGCCCGTCCCCCAATAGACAATAGATGTTGTGTAGACAGAGCATATCACATTTGTCTTATTAGAAGCAATCGTCTGTGTTAATTGTCACGTCCCTAGCCTTGCTATGCACTTGGACTAGCTTGGTTGCTGCATCATGTCTAAGTTTCATTTAAACCTGAATTGGGGACTGTCAAACCCTAGCACCAAATGAAATTCAAATAGGTTCAACCTAAAATAATCTTAAATGAACCCAAAATGTCCTTTTGAAAATGTTCGTGACTTCTGATAAAGGTTAAAACCTCTGTCAAAAATGATGAACATATTTCTAGGTCATTTCTGGATTATTGTTTTAAATCGTTATGTATTTTGATTTGAGCATTTAATTAATATAAATATTTAAAGTGCTCAAATAATTCTGAAACTAAATGTGGGCCACTGGATTAATCCACGGAGTGTCCACAAAATTATTTCAGAATTTTATAAAATGCTTTAGTAATTTTACTAAAGCCAAAACAGTTACAGATAAATAGAAAACAGGAACAAATAAAAGAGAGAGAGAGAGAGAGAGAGAGAGAGAGAGAGAGAGAAGGACTACCTGGCCACCTACCTGTAGCCGGCCCAGCCCACCTGGCGCCTCATGTCGTCTTCCTCCTGCCAGTAGGAGTAGCTGCGTGCTCGCACGCGCGCGGCCGAGGAGGCCAGCTCCTCCCTGCCTGCCTGCCCCCTCCTGACGCATCTACACGACGCCACGCGACCCCCTTGACGCTCTCTCGCTCTCCCTCGCCCTCATCCTCTCCCCTGGACCCCTCACTCTCACTACCGAACGGAGCCGCCTCCATCATTGCCGTTCGCCGCTACCACCGACCTCCCCACGCCCTTCCGGATATGCCACGAGCTCCGCCTCGACCCCCGCATCCTCTGCACCAAGCCAGGCGCCGCCAGGAGCTCCGTGACGATGTCCCCGACCCCTTCTTCCTCCTCGGGTCGCCGGAGATCCCCCTTGGCGCCCCGACCGCTCTGGATCGTCTCCGAGCTCACCGACCTCCTCGTCCGACTCGCCGTGAGCCTCTGACCCCGTCCATCCCACTCTTCTTCCCCGTAGGCCGCCGTAGCCACCGGACCGCCTACGCCCGAACCCGCCGCCGCCTACGCTCGCCGCCGACGCGACTTCGGCGACCAAATGGTCCGCCCTACGCGTCCAACCCACTCATCGCATCGTGTAGGTGCCCGCTAGCGCCTCAGCTCGCTAGCTCGCACACCGTAGCGCCAAACCCGACCCCTCCCGAACTCCGGCCATTGCGAATGACCTCGCCGCGCTCAACTCCGGCCACCCCAGCTGTTGCCTCTTGCTGCACTGGATGCGGGAGAGCTCCAGCTCCCCGCGGGTGCCCTCCTCCGCTCGGTTGGGCGTCGGGAGAGCGAACCCGAGCCCTCCGCCGCGCCTGTTGCCACCGGTGACGAGCCGCCGGCTGGTTAGGCCCTGTTGACCAGGGGTTTGACCTCCCCTGGGTCGCTGACAAGTGGGCCCAGGCCCCAGCTAATCGTAGTTTAGTTTTTAATCAAGATTAATTAACTCCACTCACATTTTTTACTTAGTAGTAGTTTAACACTAATTAATTTAGATTAGTTAGTAAGTCACTAACGTGTGGACCCCACACGTCGGGTTTGACCTGGACCTGGTCTGTTGACCTGCTGACGTCACACCTACGTCATGCTGACGCAGTTAACCTTTTTCTGGATTTATTCTTAAAAATTCCAGAAAATGTCCAAAACTTCTAAAACTCATAGAAATTCAACCGTAACTCCGAATGAAATAATTTATATATGAAAAATGATCAGAAAAATCCAATCTATAAATCTGCACCGGTTTCATGCATGTTAAAGAAACTTAAACCAGCTGTTTATAGAAAAACATGATAATGCACTTTATAAAGTCATAGTTTGAGTTTGAACTTGAACCTGGGTTCAAAATAACTCAAACCAATCTAGTTGTAGTTGCATTAGGCCAACACACTCATATTGCCATGTCATGATCATGCATCATATTGTGCAATGCATTGATTGTGTTTCCTTTTCTGTTGCCGGAACTTGTTCCCTCTCGATAGACATGGTTTCGACGGTGTGATCGATGACACCGATGAAGAACTATATTATCTTCAGAAGTGCCAGGCAAGCAAAAACCCCTTGTTCATTCTGATACAATCCCACTCTCTCGCTCCTGCTCTCTTTTATTGCATTAGGACAACAATGATTCATCTGTTACTTGTTGCGATAGTTGAACCCCTTTCCTCTGCATGACCTGTCATTAGTAAATAGATGAAACCCACTAGAATGAGTTGGAGTTGTTTGAGCCCTGATGTGCCTACTCATTCATGCTTGTTTGTCATGCCTACTACTGCTTAGAGTTGAGTCAGGTCTGATTCATCGGGGATGAATCGGAGGTGTGTAAACATGTCCTATTGTGTGTGAGCTAAGTGTGTGAACACGATTTGGTAAAGGTAGTAGTGAGAAGCCATGTAGGAGGACATGGTGGGTTGTCTCATTGAAGTCGTCCTTAGGTACTCAGTTATGTGTTTGTGATCCATGAACAGCTACTGCCACGCATTGGGCTCCTTAATTGACTCTCTCGGCTTCTTAACCACCCTTGTCCTCTATCCGGGAGTTGCAAGTAGTTTCTGGTGTTTCTAGTATGCTGGAGGCCGTGCACAGCGCTGACCCGAGGGGTGGGCTGTGATGCGGTAGGCATGTGGACGGGTATGCCGGGCGCTTGTTTGGTGTCGCGGAACCCTGTACACATTGTTCGGGGCTGTATGTGGAAACCTCGGCCGGACTCCCTGCGGATGGAACCTGAATAGGCGATAAACCTGGACTAGAGACTTGAGTGTTTAGGTAGGCCGTGGCCGACACCCTCGCTGGGCTTCTTCTTGAAGGTTGTCGAGTACATGTCGTGTAAACAGCGGTAAGTGGTGAGAGCGTGTGTGAAGAAGTACACCTCTGCAGGGTTAACATCATCTATTCGAATAGCCGCGTCCGCGGTAAAGGACCTCTTGGTTGCCTATACAGTTCATAAACAAGTGAAAGTGGATACTCTAAAATACGCAAGATAAGTGTGAGTGCTATGGATGGCGTTCTCGTAGGGAGACGGGAGCGGATCCATAGTGGTGTATTGATATGGTGAATATGTGGACTCGTGTGCGCCACCTCAAAAGAGTTACTTGCAGGCGTAGTTCAGGATAGCCACCGAGTCAAAGCTGGCTTGCTGCAGTTAAACCCCACCATCCCCTTGTTGATACTAATGCATATGTAGTTAGTTCTGATGTAAGTCTTGCTGGGTACATTTGTACTCACGTTTGCCTATTTTATGTTTTGCAGAGAGACTTCCGTCTCACTAGTAATTCCGTGTGAACTTCGATGTTTAGCTTGTTACCTCAGCTACGATCTTGTGCCCTCGGCAGGATCTGGTAGATAGTCGGGCTTCTCAGCCCTTTTATTTTGTAGTTGTTTGTACTCAAACATGTTAAGCTTCCCTTGTGCTTTGACTTGTATGCTCTGAATGTTCGGTCATGAGACCCATGTTTGTAATATCTCGCTCCTCGGAGCCTACTGAATAAAATACTTGAGTTGTAGAGTCATGTTATGATGCCATGTTGTATTTGCACATATCGAGCATATTGTGTGTATGTTATTGAAATGCTTGGTATGTGTGGGATCTGACTATGTAGTTGTTTATCCTTGGTAGCCTCTCTTAAGGGGAAATGTCTCCTAGTGCTTCCATTGAGCCATGGTAGCTTGCTACAGCTCCGGAACACTTAGGCTGGCCGGCATGTGTCCTTCTTCGTTCCTGTGTCTGTCCCTTCGGGGAAATGTCACGCGGTGTCTACCGGAGTCCTATTAGCCTGCTACAGCCCGGATTACCGGAGTCCTGCTAGCCCAGCTGCTACACCCCGGATTCACTCGCTGATGACCGACACGTTCGTTGATGGGTCATGTACGCCTGTCCCTGTAAGTTAGCGCCACTTCGGGTTCACGACTAGCCATGTCAAACCGGGTTCTTTGTCATATGGATGCTAGGGACACTATCATATACGTGAGCTAAAAGGCGCAAATGGTCCCGGGCCTGGTAAGGCGACACCCGTGGGAATACCATGCGTGAGGCCGTAAAGTGATATGAGGTGTTACATGCTAGATCGGTGTGGCATAGGACCGGGGTCCTGACAGCTTTGGTATCAGAGCCTGACTGCCTGTAGGATTACCAAGCCAAACTGGTTGAAGTTGAGTCTAGAAATTCTTTAGTTATATAAGGGAATTGATTGTGGGATGGGAATGTAAGGCTCTTTTTACTCCTTATACCTTATGCCTTCTGATCCGGGTCATCTTATCTTTCCTACGGGGTTAAGGAACAAGGCTTTCTCTTCTTTCTATCAGGTCACGTGTTACTAATACATAGACTTATAAGATTGGTGAATTCAAGCCTCAGTTCAGCTCCTACTATCTCAATGTATTCATAGTTGATCTCAAAACCTTGATATTATGATGATCGAGTGGTTATGCCACCATTTTGTAGGATGTCTCAAAATCTTTCCAAGCATTTACAGCCGTTATGCTGTCCGAGTCATCCCAGGTTTCTAAACAGTCTAATGCGTTTGCAAATCCCTTCTTCCCATTGCCGATGTCCCTTTGGTCAGATTAATCACACAAATCAGTGAGTTGAGGTACTTTATTTCCTCGACATATATGTTGGAGTTATTATTATGACCCTAGGTGTTTTAGGGGATCATCTAGTGATCTAGCCATGATCTGTGTTTCTAGTGTGATGACTCTGACCATCATTCTCGAAAGCATCACTTGATACCACTTAGTATGTAGGTATTCCACTTCTAGGTTTTGAACCCTAGATTCACCCTACTTACTTCATGTAGATAGTAATTGCTAGCTCCCTTAGGTTATTAGTAACCTTCGCGTTAGTCCTCGAGGTCCGTGGTATTTCCTTCTTCCAAATACTATGAACCCTTTATGGCAGAAGTTCTTTGAACCAAAAGATCACAACCAGAGTGCTCTTGACGAGTTCTCGATGATATGACGTGACTCTGCCAGTTCTACCTTCTCTGCATGGGTTATCTGGAAGAAACCTGTTGAACTTGGTTCGACATACTAATCTATGCATCCACAACTCAGAAAGTTATATGCTCCTTTGAGTTGTCCCTCTTTACTTGTATTCCGACCCTCGTCTATCAATTCATAGTCAAGCGTATGCGTGCATTCATTCATTGATACCTATTACTCTTGTGGTCCGTCAAGCCATTCTATTCCGGGATGACTAGGAGAAACAAACTCCAGTACCTCATCCATGCCTAGGATTGGGTCGAAGTAGTTGTACTCCGCAAATCAAAATGCCAATCCAGCTTTTGATTCCGTTCTTCCTTGGAGTATTTCCATCTTTATATCAAGAATGTCATGGGAATTGCACACCAGCCAACGAACTCTTGATACAGTGATACTTCTCGCCCTCATTATTCATTTCTCGGTCCCCATGTTGTTGCAACCGGAATTCTGACAAGTGAATCGTGATGTGTGAAATCTATACTCCTAGCAACTTCGTTGCTTGGTAGTTAAAGCACAATAACCTCATTCTTAGCATGTTGATTATTGAATCATCACCATAAGTATGATTGTGCTACCTAGTCCTTATTTTCGGTGCACTATCTGATCAAAGAGTTAGGATAGTGCCAATCCTTGCTTATTTGATCATATCGTCTTACCCTGAAAAGCAAGACTGTTCTCAAGCTTAGTAACATATCGATGGTTCGTGATTTTCCGAATATCTTCTCGGAATTATCACCAGGTTGTCACCTGACTGTTATGTTGAGCTCATGATCAAGTTGGTTTCATATAAACCACCCCTTCTCCAAGAATCTGTATTGCATACCCCTGAGCTAGTTGGTCAAGCTAAACAACACTTGATGAGTTGGAAGATGGAAGCTTGTCCAATTTAGTTCATCTTAAGGGATATCTTGTATGTGTGTTGAAGAAATATGATGTCTTCATCGATTGATCCTCGTGACCAGTTGTTGGACTTATTTTCTTGCCAAAACTTTGATTTGAGTGTGGGCTGTCCTTAAATCAAATCAGAACCAACGATATTCGTAATGTTTTCTTACTCGTGGTTGATTCCTCGAGCATACACCATTATATTCTTTGGGTCTGACCAATGCTATCACCGTGTTCACTTAATTATGGAATTCCCTTTATATGGAAACCTGGATGAATTGTTATTGAGCCATCAGTAACATTTTTATCTTCTCCATGATTCGTGTTGAACATCCAACTAGTATTGGAAACTTCTATAAGCATTACCTTCATGTTCCATTCATGAAGCATATGCTTGGATGAAAGAAGTGACTTTCTTTAGTTCACGTGCACTTGATGTAAGTTGTCGCCGTGGATCTGAGGAAGATTGTTTTTGCTTCCTCTGGAATCGTCCCAAGTTAGTCACGCCTATGTGTGAAGTACTCTATGGTTTGATAGGTTGGCTGCCTCCATTCCGCATGTGTTTCCTAGCACACTAAGCCACTGATTGATTTGTTCAAGGAAAATAAGTTCTTAAGTGCTAACCCTTAAGGACCCAAAGGTACATGCGCAGGACTTCGCCCTCCGCAATGATGGTTCCCAATCAGAACTCGGTAGTGTTTCGTTGTAAGACTACTATGTGGTCATGCTTGTCTTGGACAACGTGTTCACATGTATGTAGCAGAACCAGCTCATGTTTTGGAGCTTGCTATCGTAGTTCACTCCCCGAGAATCTCACAACGTCATCTCGTCAGTTTGTGTTGCAAACTTTCTTTTCCAGACACGTTCTCTGAATTACCCTGTTACCAACCAGATCTGAATCTCAGGCAGATATGATGGTTGGAACTTCTTCCAAGAACTATGATATAGGTTCCAGTGAAGTGGACGCACCTAGCTGGAAGCACTATTATGGTAGTATCTTGTTTAAGCAGTTTGGTCACTTCCCATGAGGATTTCGCATGACTTATTCTAGAAGTTGTTCCTTATGGATTTTGTGCTCCCGAAGTCCGACCTTTACTTGATGGCCATGTTGATGCTTTTTAAGCATGACTGTGGTAGCTAGAACATCAAGGAGAACATTAGAAGCGGAGTGCTAAATGTCTCTCGATCGATCATCCAGGTTTTGTTCCTTGGCATTTCTAAGGACAAATCTGAGAAAGTCTTGTCTTCCTTTGCATATGCATCGTCCATCAGTATTCATCATGGTAGTATGATGTGTTGCCAGGATCCTCGACACGCATGTTGGTAAGACCTTGATGAGTAAGGAAATGCTCAAGTTTTTGAGAGCATGCTCAGCCACTGGATTATATCATCGGCATCATCCGGAATGTTCTTTCCGTTTGCTGAGTTGTCTTATAACTCCAATTCTCTCTCCAACCCGGGTATGCCATTTCTCCAAAAATCCTACAAATGATCGTTTGTGATTTTCCTTAGGCTGGTTTAGAGAATTTCAATGATCTATGAATCACAAGTAATTCTTCTGCCACTTAAGGGAATAATTCTACGGGTCACCCTCCTCCAAGATGCCTCATTTTGGTGTCATGGCAACTCAACTCCTCGCTACGTTGGCAACCGTTCACCACCCTCTTAGGTGTGGAATTGTTGCCTACCTAGTGAACCTTTGTCATGTGTTTCACCCCATCCCTCTGGACGTATGCTTTGTGTCTCAGCTCGAGAGATGTCTCAATGTGTCACTCCGTGAGTTGATCCTAAGTTGTTCGACCTTCAATAAGATTGATCCTTCTAGAGTTTTCCCTTTCCTCTCATTGTCATGTTAGTTGGAGTTCTCGGGGCAAGACATCGAGACAATGATGGTGATCGAATCAACGTTCTTATGAAGTGCCACCTGGATCGTGAAGATTATGTTAGTGTGCGTTCCCCCTTCATCTTACCCTACGCTTGAATCTCGGGACGAGATTCTTGTTTAGTGGGGGCGAGTTGTCACGTCCCTAGCCTTGCTATGCACTTGGACTAGCTTGGTTGCTGCATCATGTCTAAGTTTCATTTAAACTTGAATTGGGGACTATCAAACCCTAGCACCAAATGAAATTCAAAGAGGTTCAACCTAAAATAATCTTAAATGAACCCAAAGTGTCCTTTTGAAAATGTTCATGACTTCTGATAAAGGATAAAACCTCTGTCAAAAATGATGAACATATTTCTAGGTCATCTCTGGATTTTTGTTTGAAATCGTTATGTATTTGGATTTGACCATTTAATTACCATAAATATTTAAAGTGCTCAAATAATTCTGAAACTAAATGTGGGCCACTTGATTAATCCACGGAGTGTCCACAAAATTATGTCAGAATTTTATAAAATGCTTTAGTATTTTTACTAAAGCCAAAACAGTTGCAGATAAATAGAAAACATGAACAAATAAAAGAGAGAGAGAGAGAGAGAGAGAGAGAGAGAGAGAAGGACTACCTGGCCACCTACCTATAGCCGGTCCAGCTCACTGACCCAGCCGACCTGGCGCCTCCTGTCGTCTTCCTCCTGCCGGTAGGAGCAGGTGCGTGCTCGCACGACCGCGGCCGAGGAGGCCAGCTCCTCCCTGCCTGCCTGCCCCCCTCCCGACGCATCTGGACGACGCCATGCGGCCCGTTGACGCTCTCTCTCTCCCTCGCCCTCATCCTCTCCCCTAGACCCCTCTCTCTCACCACCGAACGGAGCCGCTGCCACCGTCGCCGTTCGCCGCTACCACCGACCTCCCGACACCCTTCTGGATATGCCACGATCTCCGCCTCGACCCCCGCGTCCTCTGCACCAAGCCAGGCACTGCCAGGAGCTCCGTGACGATGTCCCCGACCCCTTCTTCCTCCTCAGGTCGCCGGAGATCCCCCTTGCCGCCCCGACCGCTCCGGACCGTCTCCGAGCTTGCCGACCTCCTCGTCCGACTCGCCGTGAGCCTCTGACCCCGTCCATCCCTCTCTTCTTCCCTGTAGGCCGCCGTAGCCACCGGACTGCCTACGTGTGAACCCGCCACCGCATGTGCTCACCGCCGACGCGACTCCGGCGACCAAATGGTCCGCCCGACGCGTCCAACCCACTCACTGCATCGCGTAGGCCCCCGCTAGCGCCTCAGCTCGCTAGCTCGTGCACCGTAGCGCCAAACCCAACCCTGCCCGAACTCCGCGGATGACCTTGCCGCGCTCAACTCCAGCCACCCCAGCTACTGCCTCTTGTTGCACTGGATGCGAGAGAGCTCCAGCTCCTCGTGGGTGCCCTCCGCCGCTCGTTTGGGCGCCGGGGGAGCGAACCCGAGCCCTCCGCCGTGCCTGTTGCCATCGGCAATGAGCCGCTAGCTAGTTAGGCCCTGTTGACCAGGGGTTTGACCTCCCCTGGGTTGCTGACAAGTGGGCCGAGGCCCCAGCTAATCCTAGTTTAGTTTTTAATCAACATTAATTAACTCCACTCACATTTTTACTTAGTAGTAGTTTAACACTAATTAATTTAGATTAGTTAGTTAGTCACTGATGTGTGGACCCCACACGTCAGGTTTGACCTGGGCCCGATCTGTTGACCTGCTGACGTCACACCTACGTCATGCTGACGCAGTTAACCTTTTTCTGGATTTATTCTTATTCAGGAAATTCCAAAAAATGTCCAAAACTTCTAAAAATCATAGAAATTCAAGTGTAACTCCAAATGAAATAATTTATATATGAAAAATGATCAGAAAAATCCAATCTATCCATCTGCACTGGTTTCATGCATGTTAAATTAACTTAAACCTGCTGTTTATAGCAAAACATGATAATGCACTTTATAAAGTCATAGTCTGAGTTTGAACTTGAAGCTATGGTTCAAAATAACTCAAACCCATCTGGTTGTAGTTGCATTAGGCCAGCACACTCATATTGCCATGTCATCATCATGCATCATATTGTGCATTGCATTGATTGTGTTTCCTTTTCTGTTGTCGAAACTTGTTCCCTCTCGATAGACATGGTTTCGACGATGTGATCGATGACACCGATGAAGAACTATATTATCTTCAGAAGTGCCAGGCAAGCAAAACCCCCTTGTTCATTCCGATACAATCCCACTCTCTCGCTCCTGCTCTCTTTTATTGCATTAGGACAACAATGATTCATCTGTTACTTACTGCGGTAGTTGAACCCCTTTCCTCTGCATGATCTGTCATTGCCACAGTAAATAGATGAAACCCACTATCATGAGTAGGAGTTGTTTGAGCCCTGATGTGCCTACTCATTCATGCTTGTTTGTCATGCCTGCTACTGCTTAGAGTTGAGTCAGGTCTGATTCATTGGGGATGAATCGGAGGTGTGTAAACATGTCCTACTGTGTGTGAGCTAAGTGTGTGAACATGATTTGGTAAAGGTAGCGGTGAGAGGCCATGTAGGAGTACATGGTGGGTTGTCTCATTGAAGCCGTCCTTAGGAACTAAGTTCTGTGTTTGTGATTCATGAACAACTACTACCATGCATTGGGCTCCTTAATTGACTCTCTCGGCTTCTTAACCACCCTTGTCTTCTGTCAAGGAGTTGCAAGTAGTTTCTGGTATTTGTAGTATGTTGGAGGCCGTGCGTAGCGCTGACCCGAGGGGTGGGCTGTGATGCAGTAGGCACGTGGCCGGGTATGCCCGGCACCTGTTTGGTGTCGCGGAACCCTGTACACATCGTTCGGGGCCGTATGTGGAAACCTCGGTCGGACTCCCTGCGGACGGAACCTGAATAGGCGATAAACTTGGACTAGAGACTTGAGTGTTTAGGTAGACCGTGGCCGACCCCTCGCTGGGCTTCTGCTTGAAGGTTGCCGAGTACATGTCGTGTAAACGGCGGTAAGTAGTGAGAGCGTGTGTGAAGAAGTACACCCCTACAGGGTTAACATCATCTATTCGAATAGCCGCGTCCACGGTAAAGGACCTCCGGGTTGCCTATACAGTTCATAGACAAGTGAATGTGGATACTCTAAAATATGCAAGATAAGTGTGAGTGCTATGGATGGCGTTCTCGTAGGGAGACGGGAGCGGATCCATAGTGGTGTATTGATATGGTGAATATGTGGACTCGTGTGCGCCACCTCAAAAGAGTTACTTGCAGGCGTAGTTCAGGATAGCCACCGAGTCAAAGTTGGCTTGCTGCAGTTAAACCCCACCATCCCCTTTGTTGATACTGATGCATATGTAGTTAGTTCTGATATAAGTCTTGCTGGGTACATTTGTACTCACGTTTGCCTATTTTATGTTTTGCAGAGAGACTTCCGTCTCACTAGTAATTCCGTGTGAACTTCGACGTTTAGCTTGTTACCTCAGCTACGATCTTGTGCCCTCAGCAGGATTTGGTAGATTCGGGCTTCTCAGCCCTTTTCTTTTGTAGTTGTCTGTACTCGGACATGTTAAGCTTCCGCTTGTGCTTTGACTTGTATGCTCTGAATGTTGGGTCATGAGACCCAAGTTTGTAATATCTCGCTCCTCGGAGCCTATTGAATAAAATACTTGAGTTGTAGAGTCATGTTGTGATGCCTTGTTGTATTTGCACATATCGAGCATATTGTGTGTATGTTATTGAAATGCTTGGTATGTGTGGGATCTGACTATCTAGTTGTTAGTCCTTGGTAGCCTCTCTTAATGGGAAATGTCTCCTAGTGCTTCCACTGAGCCATGGTAGCTTGCTACTGCTCCGGAACACTTAGGCTGGCCGTCATGTGTCCTTCTTCGTTCATGTGTCTGTCCCTTCTGGGAAATGTCACGCGGTGTCTACCGGAGTCTTGTTAGCCTGCTACAGCCCGGATTACCGGAGTCCTACTAGCCCAGCTGCTACAGCCCAGATTCACTTGCTGATGACCGACACGTTCGTTGCTGGGTCATGTATGCCTGTCCCTATAAGTTAGCGCCACTTTGGATTCACGACTAGCCATGTCAGCCCGGGTTCTTTGTCTTATGGATGCTAGAGACACTATCATATACGTGAGCCAATAGGCGCAAACAGTCCTGGGCCTGGTAGAGCGACAGCCGTGGGAATACCGTGTGTGAGGCCGCAAAGTGATATGAGGTGTTACATGCTAGATCGGTGTGGCATAGGATCGGGATCCTGACATTATTATTGTTCTTCGCACACATTTCTGATTACATACCTGTTTGACGCGTATCACACACATCTTGTTATATTGAACCGTTTCTATTCTCTTGCCTCAACGCAAACAGTTCATCCGAGTGAACCGCATGCCGTATATCGCACACACCTTGATCTAGATGACCGTTTTTTTGTGTTGCCTAATCACAAACGGTTCATCCGAGTGAAGCGTATGCTGCATATCGCACACACCTTCATCTGCTAGCCTGTTTCTTTTGTTCCTCCTCATCGCTAATAGTTAATTTAACCGAACCATATGCCCTGCGACGCAAACGCAACTATAATCTGAACCTTGTTTGATGGCTCCGCCATCGCAAACGTTTTGCACCTTCTTTGACGGTCCTTTACACCACCATTTGCGATTATTGCATCACACACAGTTTCGCCGAAGGGTCTCTGATCGTAATGTCGCGTTAGCAGCATCCTGTAGTAGTGTGTGTCCACGGAGTAAGACCAATATGTTCGAAAATTCCTTCTAATTTTCTGCAGATGGAATTAACTCACAGACAAGTACATAAATATGATTTTTCAAACCGTTATGGTTAGCCGTTGCATGTACATGTAGTTCAAATTTGAATTACGGTCATTAAATGGCTAGAAATCACTTAAATGTGTTTAAAAGGTCAAATGACCCTTGCAATTTTCCAAATTTTCACATGACAGTTGTATTAGTGCATGTTAAATGTAGGAAAAAAATTGAAGGCCGTAAGAGGAAGTTATCTCCCCTTCGTCATCAAACATGCATTGTTCCCTCTTGGAACCACGAGCCTTCTAGTGAGTCGCTTCGGTTTGTGTCCAAACTTTCGTCAAACATGCCAATTTTTTTACCACATCGTCTTGGTAGCATGAAATTACATGATGCAAGGTTTCATGTTTTTCTGATCATTTTTTAATTTTTTGGAATTAAAATGCCATGGCACTCCATGCATGTGTCCATGCCGTGAGACCAATATGTTTGAAAATCCTTCTATTGTAATTGTTTGGTGACTAAGAACATTGTTTATTATGCTTAAAGAGAGTTTATGGTCTATACTTTAACATGTGAATAACTTGCTACTTGATCATGAGAAGTTTTATGAGAAATGAGCTCTTGTATATGATATATAATAATGCTAGAAAAAGTGATTAGAATTATCATTGATCAAACGTATGCACTATTCCAGCATTCACACTTCATTAATTATTTCTGTTATCATTTACCTACTCTAGGACGAGCAAGAATTAAGCTCGGGGATGTTGATACGTCTCCAACGTATCTACAATTTATGAAGTATTCATGCTTTGTTTACAACAATCTTATATGGTTTTGGTGCACTTTTATATTATTTTTATGGTCAAACATATTATTCTATGTCAGTTCTATTTTTTGCTTGTTTTTGTTTCGTAGAAATATCATACCAAACAGAGTCCAAACAAAATAAAATTGACGTAGATTTTTTATGGAATATATGTGATTTGGGGGAAAAAGAATCAACGCAAGATGATGCCAAAGGGCCCCACAAGGCATGCCGGCACGCCCTACCCCCTGGGCTCACCGGGGTGCCTTGTTGGCAGCCCATAGGTCAGTTGGAACCCTTATTTTGCTGCAAGAAATCTAATTTTTGAAGAAAAACCCCCTCAAAACTTCAGCGCGGTCAGAGTTACGGATCTCCAACTATTAAACAAATAGTGAAGGGCCAGAAAACAGACGCGAGAAATAGAGGACAACAAAGAGATACAATCTAGAGGAGAGCTCCCTCTCTCCCTGGCGGGAAAAGGAATAAGAAGGAGGAGGAGGAGGAGGAGGGGGCCCCTTCTCCCTCTCCTCCGGTGGCGCCGAGACGCCTCCATCACCATCACCACCAACTTCTCCTCCGTTCTCATGGTGATGTGTGAGTAGTTCAACCTCGATGCTGAGGGTATGTACTAGTAGCTATGTGTTCGATCACTCTCTCTCTCTCTCTCGTTATTTATTTGGCACAATCTTGATGTATCATGAGCTTTGTTAATATAGTTGTATTATATGAAGTTCTTCCCCTCAATCTTTGTTGTGATGAATTGAGTCTTGTTCTTTAAAAGTTTCGTATGTTGGATTGAACACTATGGATTTGAAATCACTTAATGTTTGTCTTGCTTGAGGATAGCCGTGGTGACAATGGGGTAATCTATTACGATCACTTGATATATGTTTTGGTAATTAACTTGCGAATTCTAGTGGTGACATTGGGGTAATCTAGGCATAAAGGTTGATATGCGTTTTCATCATACTTCCTTCAATAGGAAGTTTGGAGTGATTCTTTATAGCATGTTGAGGGATTATTATATGATTCAATTATGTTAGTGCTATTGAGAGATTTCACTTGTGAAAGTAGGAACCCTAGGCCTTGTTTCTAAACAATGTGGCACCATTTTTACACACTTTTGTTACTTGCTACCATGTTGTTTTACTTATTCAGATTATAAAAATCTATTTCTACCATACATATTACACTTGTATCACCATCTCTTTGCCGAACATATACAATTGACAACTGTATTGGGTATGTTGGGGACACAAGAGATTTCTTGTATTTGATTGTAGAGTTGTTTGAAAGAGACCATCTTCATCCTACACCTCCCACGGATTGATAAATCTTAGGTCATCCACTTGAGGAAAATTTGCTGCTATCCTACAAAACTGTGCGCTTGGAGGCCCAACACAGTTTTCAAGAATAAACTTGCGTAGTAGAGATCATATGTCTGCAACGTATCTATAATTTTTTATTTTTTCATGCTAATATATTATCAATCTTTTATGCGGTATATACCATTTTTTTATCTTTTTTGGGAACTAACCTATTAACCTAATGCCGACTGCCAGTTCTTGTTTTCTGCATTTTTTTGGTTTTCCAGAAAATCCATATGAAACGAAGTCCAAACATGAAAAATCTTTTTGATGATTTTTCCGTGGACTAAAAGACAGCATAAAAGCTTCGGGAGGAGATAAGACGGCAGAAGACGGAGCCACAAGGCAGGGGGGGCACGCCCAACCCCCTTGTGGACCCCTACAGCTCCGTTTACCCTAATTCCATCGCTATAAATTCCTATATTTCCAGAAAACTTTGTACCAAGTCCCGAAACAACTTTTCCACTACCGCAAGCCTCTATTCTTTCGCGATCCCATCTGGTGGCCTTTTCCAGCACTCTGCCGGAGGCGGAAACCATTGGGGAGTCTATCTTCATTGACTTGGTTGCCTCCGGGATGACTTGCCGTGAGTAACTCCCACAGGACCTACGGTTCCATAGCAGTAGCTAGACGTCTCTCTCGTCCCCCCCCCACTCTCTCCCTTGATCTTCACAATGATCTTGTCTGAGATCGATCCGTTGTAAACTTTCGGTGTGTTTGTTGGGATTCGACAAATTGTGGGTTTATGTTCAGATTATTCACTAAAAGTATTTGAGTCTATTCTGAGATTTATAATGTGTGATTTTAAAGCCTTGTATTTCTCTTGGATCTATCTATCTCTTTTGGCCAATTAGATCGATTTATCTTCAGTGGGAGAGGTGCTTGGTAGTAAGATCAATCTTGTGTTGTCCTAACCCTGTGACAAGAGGAGTTGTAAGGCACATATTTGTATTGTTACTACTAAGCGTAAAACGATGGGTTCGAACATATTATTTGGTCTTACTTTGTCTATATTATGTCATCATGCTCCAAGTATTACTCTGTTTGTTATGAACTTAATACCATAAGATGCACGTTGGATAGGGTTTGAGGGTTGGAGTAATAGTAGTAGATGTCGGTAAGTTTAACGGTCTATTTGTCACAGACGTAATAACTATGTATTGATCATGTCATGAAGAATCATCATGACTATGCGCTATTCTATCAGTTGCCTAATAATGACTTGTTTACCCACCAATGCTATGCTCACGAAAGAGATGCATCTACTGAACGCTACGGCCCCTGGGTCCATTCACTTCATATTTACTAAAACCCTAGAAATATTTGCTGCAATTTTTTTATTTTTATTTTTATTTTATCTATCTACCACTACCAGATTTAATCCTTCCAATTCGCGAGAACGAGGGAATTGGCAACCCCCTTGTTGTTGTTGCGTGCAAGCATTTGTTTGTGTGTGTGTGTGTGTGTGTGTGTGTGTGTGTGTGTGTGCAGGTATCGTTTATCTTGTCTGAGTGGTGTCTCCTATTGGTTTGATAAACCTTTGTTCTTAACTGAGGTAAATAATTTTTGTTACTATGCCGCTTCACCCTTCCTCTTCACAGAATCCGAATGCCTATCAGAAGTATCGGTACCCCCTACCCCAACATCTACTGGATTTGACTCAAGCACTAGGGCAGTCAAAAGCGGGCGTGACAACGGTCCGGACGCCCCCCCCCCCCCCCAAGTTTCTTTCTAGTTTGAAGGGAAAAGCACATCCGGACCGGGCGGCGGACTGACAAAGGTCCGCAACGGATGGCAAAACACGCCCGCACCGCTCGTCCGGATAGTTGTGGATGGTTTGAGGATCGGCATTGAGATGCCCTTATCTTACGATTATTTTATACTTTATCAACACAGTACAAACGCAAGCACTCATATATACACACATACGCTCACCCCGATGAACACACATCCTACCCCCATGAGCATCTCCGAGAGACTGAGTCGGCATATCATCTTGAGATTTAAGAAGTCATCATAGGCGTCTCATTGTCGATAGGAACTTCCCCTCCCACTAAAAGCGCATCGTCGGAAATCCTAAAATAAATTCAAGAAAATGCGAGCATCAGGACTTGAATCCTAGTGGGCTAGGATACCACTGTCCTCCTAACTATTTAACCACATGTTGGTACTTAGAGCATCTCCAACAGTGGCTGCAAAAACCATGCGCGGGACGGTTTTGCGCGCGGAAGCGCAGGCGGGAAACTCAGGCGCGCGGGAAACGATTGCGCGCATTGGGGAAAAAGCGGCCGGGCACGCGCTAGATTTGGCACGTGGTATCCGGCGCGCCTATAAAATGCAGCGCCCGCCACACGCCCTCCCATCGCTCTCCACCTTGCAACGCGCCCTCTCCCGCTCTCTCTTCCTCTGTCGCTTTCTCGCCTCGCCGCCGATGCGCCACCATGCCGCCGCGTCGCCGGGGAGCTTCGGGCTACCTTCTACGCCGAGATTCGGTGCGGCGGCGTGCACCTTGGCCTCGGCACCTTCGACACACCCCACGAAGACGCCCGCGCGTACGACGTGGCAGCGTGGCGCCTCTCGAGGCCTCGCGCATAGATGAACTTTCGGGACGTCTGGACGCGCGAGCAGGTGCAGGACCTGGCCCCTCCGCCGCGGCTAGTAACTGACGCCGACCGTCAGGAACACCTTCGGCAGCAACGCCACCTCCTCATCGCCCAGGCGGACGAGCGAGCCATGGCGGAGTGGCGCCGGAGCCACCAGGAGGACGTGGCCAACGAGAACGCCTTCTGTGCGGAGAGGAGGGCAAGGCGGCGCGCAGAACGGTGGACAAGCGTCGTCGGAAGGCACTGGCCATATCGCAGTGCAAAATGGGACATGCATCATTCTTCTCGGAAGATGACGATCGAAGGGCAGACGCATTTATTGATACGTCGGAGGAAGAGGACACAAGCGAGGAGGAGGAAGACGACGAGAGGTCACCGTACTCACCGTAGTTTCTAGTTTTATCGGACTAGTTTGTATGGGATAGTTTATGAGACAAGTTTGTGCTATTTGTATCGTTGAATTTTATCTATTTGGTTGAACTAGTTTGTGTTCTGGTTGCTCGCGTGCGCCGTTTATTTGCAGCATCTGTTAGAGTGG
Source organism: Triticum timopheevii (assembly GCA_963921465.1). Classification (NCBI taxonomy): domain Eukaryota; kingdom Viridiplantae; phylum Streptophyta; class Magnoliopsida; order Poales; family Poaceae; genus Triticum; species Triticum timopheevii. The sequence goes on along the minus strand of OY997262.1, from coordinate 249,851,905 downwards.
GTCGCGCGCGCAATATTTTGCAGCCGCTGCTGGAGCCACCGCCCTGCCGCACGCAAAAACCGCCATTTCCACGCGCAAAAAACTGTTTTAGCGCGTCGCTCGATGCGCGTCCCTTGAAGATGCTCTTAGCATTGGCAATCACCCACACACATCCACACAGCTAAACTTGGCTGCAAATACGCATGGGTTCGAGGGTTGCGGCCACAAAATCGTCATCCTCCGGGTGGGAGTTCCACGTTAATTTCCGCGAACCAACGGCGACGGCCAATGGCGCTCCAACGGGGGCTCCTGGGCGGGTCCCCTGATTTTTCCTAGGACGGGAAATTCCTCGCGCAGTCGCCTTCTTTATTTGGCCGGGTGGCTTCCTTTTGTTACCCCTTCGATACCTTCCCTCCCTCCGGCCGCCTTCCCACCCCGTCCACTAATCGGCAGTCGAGTTTTTTCCTCCCTACCTTATAAATCCAGTGCACAGTGCCCGCACCCACCCCACACCACGCCCTTTCCTCTCCGGGCTACGCGGGCAGGGACCAGAAAGGGAAGCCGCGGACGCGCCGTCCTCCCCGCTCCTCTCCTTCTCCTCGCTCGCTTAGCCATTTCTGGTGAGCGCCCTGCCCTCTCAGATCTACCCGTTTTTATCGCGTTTGATCTCCGCTGGCTCGGATTTACTCACTTAATTCGTTGGTTGTTTACCGCGCTGTGCAGTTGGTGATTGGCCCGTTTTCGGCGGAGGAGAGGGGATCGATCGAGCTCCGCCAGAGGCAGGAAGGATGGTGCGGGGGAAGACGGAGATGAAGCGGATAGAGAACGCGACGAGCCGGCAGGTGACCTTCTCCAAGCGCAGGAACGGGCTACTCAAGAAGGCCTTCGAGCTCTCCGTGCTCTGCGACGCCGAGGTTGCGCTCGTCGTCTTCTCCCCTCGCGGCAGGCTCTACGAGTTCGCCAGCGCCACCAGGTACCCTCCCCCACGCAAACGCCAAATCTTGAATCTAGTTTCCCTGCTGCTGTTCGAAATCCGGTTGCTGCTTGGGTTCTTGGGTTCATGGGCGAGGCGACGACACCGTCCGGCCGTCTAGCCGGCGTTTGCAATGCCGCGGTTGCTATTATTGGAGGCCGCGAACTCTTGTAGCGCTGCTGCCATTCTTACCCAAAGTGTCCGTACGGACCCGGTGCACACAGCTAATCAAAAAGCACAGGCCTGCTAGCTCGCTCTGCCTTTTGTCTCCGTCTCTCCCACAAATGTCACACACCACACCACAACCTTTGAGGCCGCTCTTCCTTCTCTCACTTTTGTCACACACACGCATGCACCTTTTGGCTTTTGGCTTTTGCTTTTCTTTCTCCCCTCGATTTCTCCAGCTCCCTCTCACTCCCCCCGCGGTATCTCATGGAGCCTCGCAGCCTGCATTCTCCTTGGCCTCTTCTCCTTCTTTCTTTCCTTTGGATCACGGCTGCTAGCGAGTCGAAGAGGTTCTGAAAAATGAAGGACACACATGAGATCGTGGCTGGTACATGGAGCACAAGGCCGAAATTAATGATGAACAGCCAATGGGATCGATGCTGGGAGTAAAAGGAGGCAGGCGTGCCCAGCAATTGCGGCGCGGCCGAGGAAGGAAGGCTGCTGCTACAGATGGAGAAAAAAGCTCATGTGACGTCCGGACTCGGGACTGCGAGCTTCACCTACAGAAGCAAAGTAATAATTTCTCTTATCTTGGCACTTCGCAGTACCACCGCTGATTTGACCTGATTTCTCTTCCGCTCTCCAGTCGCGTCAGTTCCGTTCGAGGTATGGGCTGTGATTCGGCTGTGTGACCTTGGTCACAGTGGCACCGTACGCTGATTTCTTGCTTGATTGGTTGGGGTCCGCGCTCCCTGTCAGTTTGTGTGGTACATGCGATACTGTAGTTTCGGGGAGCTTTCTGATCCGGGTTTCCTTCGCATTTGACGAGTTTTAGTTTAGTCCTAAGCAGGAAAACTGCATGTTTCGCCTGGGGCTGTAGGGTTTCATGCGTTGACCCTCATCAGCTGATTCGTCTTAATTTAAGTGTACGATAGAGAGCTTATTACTTTGGTAGACCGCGGGCTAATCCACCTTAAACTTCTGTATGAAATCATAGTAGTATGTTTCGATCATTAATATATTATGACAGGTCGTTTTTCCATGTCTTGGCCTAAACTTTCAGTACATATGATCTAGCCATATTCGGTAATTTTTCTATCTCCATGTTGGTAGATTTTTCCTGCCAACACTGTTAAGCACATCACTTCTCCCAACTAAGTATGTAGACATGTCTTAAAATTTGGCTACATATATAGTGTGACTAACCAAACCACGTTCAAACGTACCAGGCAGGCCTCGATAGGTTCGTGCATAGCCAATTGGTAAATGCGATAATAACAGTACATTGCTTTTGTTACTATTAATTTTGTCATGTACTCCCTCTAATATAAGAGCGTTTCTTATATTAGTTTGCGGAGGGAGTAGTTTATGTTTGGACGGATCGGAGGAGTATATGTGTTCATCTCTGTACTTGAAGCTAACAAGCAAACTGTAATTTTAGTAGGACGAATTAAAGATATTTTCTACAGCCTTACCAACGAAATAATATGTGCAAGTTACCGATGTATTCAGGCATTCAACATAGTTAGATGTTTCATGTTGGCAAGGAAGAGCAGTAGAAGCAAAGTTCATGCTTACCATTGCCTATAAAGTTGGCCGTGCTTAGTAGAGTTAGTTTCTTTGTCTATAAAAGAACCAACTCCTAGTAACATAAGCTTGTGCCAAAATATAGCCTCAAATATAAAAGACCATATAAAGCAGATGTGTGTCATTTCTATGTGTATATGTGTGAGTATCAACTCTGGGAACTTTTATTTGCGCTGAGAATTATAAGCACCATATGATGTGCTTTCTTTGTTTTCCTTCAAAATTCTTTAGTGTTGTGTAATCAATGATCACTCCGTTGTAACTAAGGAACAATTTAAATAGCCGGTCAGTGTTTCAGAATTAAAGAAGGGACTGTTTTGATAACGAGATAAATTATTATGGGAAGTTCCATGGAAAACACGAAGACCCCTTTTTTTATCCAATTACTATTTATTCCCTAATCCTTGTTTTTTCTTTAAATCTAAATGATATTTCTCAAATTAATAACTCAATAGCAGGCAACCATGGCAATAATACTAAAAGAACCAAGTTGTGCAACATTATAGTTGTACTCCCTCCATCCTGAATTAGTTGTCTTAATTAGTTTTGTCTAGGTATAGATGTATCTAGACACATTAAAGTGTTAGGTATATCTGTATCTAGACAAAACTAAGACAACTAATTTGGGACGGAGGTAATATTACATACATCGATCATTTGTCATGACAAGTATACTTTCTTTTCTTTTGTTTTTTGGGGAGACAAGTATACTTTTTAGATCGAGTATTTTATCTTCTAACAGTTATCTACAGTACGGTCAGACATAGGTTTCACACACTTCAAATTCGAAACAAACATGCATGTTATCTGTATGTAACTCTATTGATAAATCAATCCAATTGTATTACACGAAAATAGAGTGTTCCCTATGCTTTGCTAAAATTTCATGTTATATTAGACTATTCTTTTAACTCACAAAAATATGTCCAAGTGGTACTAACACTAGTCTATAGAATAATTGGGCTACATTTCGTGAGATAAAGTGTTGATTTCTATATTGTATGCTTACCAACAAGTTAATGATACGTCTTGAACAATTACGCACTGAAGGAACTTACACCCTCCGTTCCTAAATATAAATCTTTGTAGAGGTTTCAATATGAACTACATACGGATGTATATAGACATATTTTAGAGTGTGGATTCACTCATTTTGCTTCGTAGTTCATATTGGAATCTCTAGAAAGACTTAGATTTTAGAAACGGATGGAGTACTTTACTATAGTACATTTTTTATTTAGTATAGAAAATTATTAATAAAAGTATTTACAAGAAATAGAAAATGTAATTATTTAGTATAACATTTTTCTATTATAGTAGATATCACATGCAATATTTATTGTCCATGTCCACTTCTAATGTAATTATATTTCGCCGATGGTACTGTAGTATTTGGACTAAGCATCGAGCATAAATTATCATGATTATTTTTCCCTAACAAGTTTTTTTTCCGTTGAGTATGACAAATTTGTTTCCTTCAGTGATAATCATCTGTTCCCCATCTTATCTGCTACTGTATTAGCTTGGTAGGCTAATATTTAGTTTGTTCTTATCCGCGTATGTTAGAAAATATTTATATGCAAGGTCTATTGCGTGCGCAATAGCGGGCATTAATCAATAAATGTTATCCAGCCTTTCTGATTTTCCTGCACTTGTGGCGCAACTAATTCTAAATATGTGTAATGTCTACTTATGGTTCGGAGACACCTTAACCAATTCTAAGACACTGTTGCCAGATTGCTTGCCTTAATTGACACACTGCCCTTTTGTATCATGAAAGATAATCATAACCGACCACAGTGTGAATACGAATACCCATTTAACATTATCAAATTACCTTTCACAGTCTAAAGCTGTAATTTTTATGTACTAAAGCAGTGACAATTAATATGTATTAAAGGGAGTAGTAACATTAATCAAAGTTTGATGCATGGATTTAAAACTGATTAACACTTATTTACTTAGTACAACATATTAGGGCTAACTAACCTAAACTAGTACAACTAAAGAATGTTGCATGGGATTTCTCACGTAGTACCATTCGTTATGGCAATGTCAGCTTTGAGTCAAACAAGTCCTTATTCGGCCAGAACCATACTCGCTCCAAACGCCGAACGGGCTGTCCGGATGCAAAAATGCTCCCCAACCGGTCTCCTTGTAGCTGGCCTAAACGCCCGGCCTGACCGACACTCTTCATATCTAGCCTAAATTTAGGACGGATATAGGACGCCCGGACACGTCTAGGCACGCCTGCCACGTCGGATCCGGCCCGCTGACCCACACAACCTCTCATAAAATGGACCCTATCTGCACCTTCGGCCGAAACTCTAGCCGCATTCCCCTTCACTCCAGTCTACTCCCTCTGCCCACAAGCTCCCGTCCGACGATCTCCTTACCTTCCCCGACATGGTGACCAGTGGATCCGAGTCCTACACCTCTAGATCCGTTGACCCCGAGCTCATCACACGCGGCCCCAAGGAGATGACCGTCCACCTTGCGCTCCGCCGCTCCAGGGAGTAGGCAGCCCGACAGCGACGCTCGGACTCCTTCCGTCGGGAATTCATTGCGTCCGCCCAAATGGCGCATGGATCCGGTGCGAGGTGTGTCGCGGCTGCGCCACCGGAGGCAGTGGGTCCGTTTGGCATCCCAACACGCCGGCGGATGCGCAACCGCTTCGTTGGTGCGCCGAGGTGAATGCATATGGGCGTCCGCCGACGCCAATATGGTGCGGCGTGCTCGCCGTACAAGGCAGTGGCGTAGGAGACGGCAGAAGCCCTCGCGGTGGTGGACGTTGGCGAGGCGGAGTCGCATTCTCTGGCGCCCTGTATCGTGCACCAGTCTGGGTGCCGCAACCGCGTCGTGGTGGACGTTGCTGGCTCCTCCAAGGCGGATACATCATCGATCTCACGTCCACTGTCACAGTGAAGGTTCCGGACTCCGACGAGAAAGAGTAGGGCATGGGAGACGGTGGCGCCTTGAGTCCCATGAGCCGGTCCGTGTTCCATGTCCTACTCTACCTCGCCAGCGACCGGACCAACACTTCGAGGGGTGCGGCCGGCCGTCGGACATGGGCACGACAGAGCAGGTTGAGGTCCGCTTAGGTTAGGTTTTACGTTGCATGTAATAATATGGATTTGATGATTTAAAAATGGTGTTTGTAGTTGTGGGATCAACTTTTTGTGTGTTGTCCGGTCGTTATCCGCAGACGCGTCCGCGAGCATTTGGAGGCCGGATTTATGCAATTGTGGTTGTAGATGCTCTTACTTCGGCCATGCGATCCTCACATGGTCACATATCTTTTGAATCTGGTTCATCAAATGATATCCAACGGCTGAACTGAGGTAGCAAAATAGCATCCAAATATGGATTTACAATTGATAAATCACCATTAGAGTTTCATCCATTGTAATTTAAAGAGCGGGCATACTAGTAGGAATGTTTGGCTACCGAGTGATTTTTTCTTTATAAGGGGTCAGGGTTTGCGGTTACCATGGTTACAGGATATGAATATGCTTCCTTTTTGCAAAGAAAAGAAAAGAAAAGAAAAGAATATGCTGAGAGTTACTTCAGTGCTCTAGATAATTAAAATTCTGGTAACTGCTCCGTAACCACTCAATTATGAGAAATCCTTGCTGATTAATTGGGCCAGCCGGAAGTAAAGGTAGGAGTAGTTCATTTTTGTACCCGTAAGCCCATTTAACGAGGGGTTGGAAATGCAATTGGCGGTAATCAAAATTAGCACCCTGCCTCACATTACCATGTTATGTGGGGCAAGCATTATCGCCACCAGCACAAAGTCTTGGCCTTAGCTGAACCATCTCTAGTAGGCATCGCAATTCGCAATCCTCGTGTAATTTCGGCATCAAAGAAATAAATTGAAAAGTCGACAGTTTACCTCAAGATCTACCCCCCCCCCCTCTCTCTCTCTCTCTCTCTCTCTCTCTCTCTCTCCCAATGCCCTCATCCCCATCCTCACATCCCACGATTATCCCTCCATAATCTAGGTCGTGACTGCTTGAAATACCTCCCCGATCAATGCTTATCCGCCATCCCTCAACACCACCAGGTTAGCAAGCTCCTCGGCTATTATTTCTTCATTGAATTCCGCATGGGCAAGCTAAACATTGTGCTTGATGCCTTATCCTCTTGGAAGGAGCACCAAGGATTGTTGACAACACTGTGTGGCCCATGCTTCATGCTCTTGTCACCTTGCGCACATCTATAGGCACATAGCCGACACTTGAATTTGCAACAACAGCAAGAGGCAGGTAACCTCGGGGCACTTTATGGTTGCACGAACGGCCTTCTAAGATTTGGTGGATGAATCTACATCTTGTCATCCTCTCCGCCATTCCCACCATACTTGCCTTGGCACATGACAGGGCCATGATGGGATTCAAAGGATATTGCAATGCCTGTGTACTGACTTCCATGTGTCAAGTGCTCAATATGTGTTGTGAATGACTTTGTGGGTATTTGCACATTTCCCAACAGATTATGTTACAGTATATGCACCCAAGAAGCCTCTCGCAATCTATGGCACTCCCATCCCAGATTTGGGTACATATTAGCGCCTTTCATGAGTGCGTGGAAAACAAGTCATTCTTTTAGTGGTGGGTCTTTTCTCATTGATGGCGCACTTCATTTTTCTTGTTCATTTCCTTACTAACAGTAATAGTCACGCATGCTTTCTTCACCGACATTGTATGGCTTCATGGTCTACTAGAGATGATAGTGTATGATCAAGACCCTATCTTTACAAGTCAGCTAGAATTCTTCAGCCTCTCTACGGTTCAGTTCCACATGAGCTCTGCTTTCCATCCTCGGTCTGAAGACCAAACAAAGTTTGGCAATCATGTAATTGCAACGTCTCTATGATGTATATAATAAGCGGTCATCGCCGCAGTTGGCTCCAATGGCTTCCTTGGGTAGAATTATGCTATAATACACCCTTTCATACTGCCATAAGGCGCACTCCATTCAAGGTTGTTTTGCGCATGCCCCTGGCTCTATGGTTCTATGATACTGATGCAACAGTTGATTCCTGACTTTAAGACATGGATGAGTTCATTACTAATGCTCAAGACCTTCTTCAGGCCCACCTGCAGCGTGACAAGTAATATTATGATGCCAAGCATTGTGAACTCTCCTTGAATATTGATCAATAGTTTGGCTCGGCCTACACACCATTCAATGGCTTCTTTGATAAATCATGGAAAGTTTGCGCCACGTCCATGTGGTAGGCCACCACGACATGTAGCTTGCATACCCCGGCGAGGGTTACACGACAGCAGTGCCCAAGTCTATGCTTTGCTCACTGTACATGAGCACCACCTACAACATCACTCTCCCTTTCATTGCCAAACTCGCACCTCCATCTCCCATATTGTCGTGGACGGCTCAATGTTGTGCTCGCCAAGGACAGAGGTTGACACAACCATGGCACCCGTCGATACCCAGATGTCGGCGCGTCCAGGCATGTGAGGTCGCTGGTGTTGACATTTGTAACTCCGCCAGACTAGCTACCGGGTATGAGACCGGTACACCTGGCTATCACCTAGGATCTAGACTGTCCCCATAGATGAACACCAGCCTTTCCTGTGCATTTTATCCTCACATGTAAGCACTTAGGATCAACTTCCCAGTCGGTCATCCATCCTCAAATTACCTCAGGCCAAAATGCTTAACTTGGATGTTCTTTGAACAAGAACTTCTAGAAATGAAGGTGCACCTTGTTGAGTGAGTAGTCTATCAATCATCTTAACTTGAATGTTATATACACCCCCGCCCCTCTTGGAATATCTGTTGTCGTCATTGGCCTTATAGCAATGTTCCCTCTTAGCATATGTCTATGTGTGCCAGTGCCAGCATCCACATGTGACATGTTGTGTGCCATGCAAATGACTGCATCACTAACTTGTACACGTTCAGGTAACCGCGAGGATTAGCTCTGAACCATTATGTAACACCCTCGGACTGGCTACTGGGTATAAGACCGCCATGCTTTTCAACCACCTGTGATCTAAACTAGCCCCACAGACCAACACTAGTCTTTCATGTACACTTTGTCCTCACTCATGCGCACCCGGGATCAACTTTCATAGGTCATCCATCCTCAAATTACCCCATGCCAAGCATGTTTAACCTGGAGGTTCTTTGGAGATGAGATTTCAAAAAAGAAGGTGCACCTTATTGATATGACTAGTCTATCAATCCTATTAATCCAGATGTTCTATAACAACATGCTCTTTGGTTGTAAAGTACCGCCATATTGTGTGTGCAGAGGTGTGGATCTGACTCCAATCCGGAGCAATGTCTTGTAGCTGGTACCGACGTGGCTGTGACGAGGAGGGTAGTCTGCGGCCATGGGGTCAGTAGCTAGTTGAACATTGCTTGTCTCTTGGTCATGCAGTCGTGGGTAGTGGTTGGCACCATGGTTGGCGTGTATAGGTCTTGGCAGCAATGCCCCAGTGCGAGCACTTTCTAAATCTGACAAGTGATGGGGTCCATGATAGAGGATGCAAGGGTGGTGTACCAGAGATACAAAGGACGTATTGAATAGATTGATTTGGATACAAAAGACTATATACTCTTTTGATTGCAGGAGTAACTTTAATCTCCACCTTTAGGGGTTGTTTGGATATACATAATTAGCCATGAGTTTATATAAAACTAGTTTTTATCTGGCTTTTAGTAAAATGAGTTTTACTAGTAGCTTTGTGAATAATCGGTATAGGAAAAATAGTGTTTGGGATTAGGAAAGTATAAGCTAGTCTTCCGATTTATTTATTTGGATAACAATCCATATTCCCCTCTCTGTGAGTTGTGGAAGTAGGATGGCATGAAAAGAGTGTGGGGCGTGAGGAAGTTAGTTAGGATCCAGTGTTGCTAAATCACATTTTTGGAAAAACAACAAATAGTCGTTTTTCTGCGTTCGTGAAATTCTGAGTTTCCTAGAAAAAAGTTCTTTGTATACGCGGATTAGTTAGAATAGCCAGACAAGATTAGTTAGACATTTTTTTCTAGTTTATAGGAATTGTGTTTTGTATATACTACTCATCCAAACAACCCCTTAATCTGCATCAAAATTTGTAAACTTTTCTAGGGGGGTGTACCGAAGCAAAGTTTAAGAAGGACAGTTTAAGCCAGATGTTACATTCTTTAGTATCTCACTTCTGACCTTTATTTTTCTTGAAAACTAAATAGCATTTCCAATAATGTTTGTATATTTTGATGTTGCATTATTGGCACTTTATGTTCAATATCTCATTATCGATTTTTTTGTTCTTAAAAATATTTACCTTTTCCGACATTGTTTCTATATCTTGATGTCCATAATCTCTCTGACAAAATATGCATTCTTGGTGCTCAACCATAATATGCTTAAATCTTTATTTCTTTTGTCAGAAAGTAATTATTAAGTTCTAACTTTAGTTTTTTTTATTGTATGTGCGATTCAGCATGCAGAAATCGATTGACCGTTATAAGGCTTATACAAAGGATACTGTTAACAACAAGACAGTACAGCCAGATATACAGGTGAAGATCCTAATATATGAACTTCCTGGTTGATTAAGACTTGAATCATCCATTACAATTATGTTAACAATATCTGACAAGTGATATCAAAGTTATAGTACATCTCCATTTTGTATATATTGAGGCCTTTTTATCCAGAATATAGCCATAACACAGTATACTAGTGACGCAATTTGCTCTGTCTCTTACAGCAGTATATTAATTTGTCAGTGACCGGCATGACAACTATACATATTGATCCACGGCACTATAATTCAATTGATATATAATAGCTAAAAGGCAAACCTTCACGTGCACGACCCTTATAATGTACTTAATGTAGGAATATGATCACAATATGCTCTCTTTAATACTGTATTTACCAACGGCGGAGCTATGTTGAAGTCTGAGGGGGCCGTGGCCCCCCCAGCCCAAATGACAGATTATTTTTACCATGTAGTAATGGCCCCTGCAGCTGTAGTAATGGCCAATCCTGCCATCCACATGCATGCACAGCACAAGTCCATCTTCACATCTTGGCATCATCACGCCTCACGCACATTGCAGGCTCGGCCGCTTCTCTATTTCCCAACTACGGTAGGTCATGGCTGCTCACCTTTGGCCGGTCCGGTGGTCGTTAATGTCGGCCGGTAGGTCATGGCTGCTCACCTTTGGCCGGTCCGGTGGTCGTTAATGTCGGCCGGCCAGGCCACTACGCCCCATGTGAATTTGGCTTCCCCTTGTTTGTAAGTGCCCTATGCCTAGCTCAATTGCCTTAAACTACTGGAATTTGGATCTCCGTGTGCATCGGTGCATGTTACAACAGTGAAATTGGGAAAACTGTAGCATCACTAAAATTTGGAGTTTCTACTTGTTTCCTGGAGTAATTAGTATGCTTATTCAACTACAGAATTGGGGATTTCTTGTTTCTTGAACCACAGATTTGTTGTTCACAGAGAGCATGAAATTGAGATTTTATGTATGAGTTGATTAGTAATTTAGTAATAAGATGGAAGATAAGAATCTGTCAATAACTTGATTGTTCACATAGAGGGTGAGATCACATAGATGTACGACTTTTAATGGAATTCTAGAGCATTAGGGGCAAAGTTTTAAATAGCCCGCTATAGCTCCGCTATAGCACGCTATAGCGTTTAGAAAAGGTCTCGCGCTAAGAGTCTTTTGTTCAAACACTTGAGCAAACATTTTAAATAGCTCGCTATAGCTCCGCTATAGCACGCTATAGCATTTAGAAGAGGCCCGCCGCTAAGAGGCTTAGCGCGCTATTTAAAACTTTGATTAGGGGTCAAAAAGCTGATCTGTAATACCACTCCCTTTGTATAAATTTGCCTGGAGGCTACAAGTTCTGGTTTGTTGATGTTGGTTAAGTTTTTTTTTTCATTGGCCCCCCATTGATTTTTGTCAAGCTCCGCCACTGGTAATGGCCCCTGCAGCTGTAGTAATGGCCTATCCTGCCATCCACATGCATGCACAGCACAAGTCCATCTTCACATCTTGGCATCATCACGCCTCACGCACATTGCAGGCTCGGCCGCTTCTCTATTTCCCAACTACGATAGGTCATGGCTGCTCACCTTTGGCCGGTCCGGTGGTCGTTAATGTCGGCCGGCCAGGCCACTACGCCCCATGTGAATTTGGCTTCCCCTTGTTTGTAAGTGCCCTATGCCTAGCTCAATTGCCTTAAACTACTGGAATTTGGAACCCCGTGTGCATCGGTGCATGTTACAACAGTGAAATTGGGAAAACTGTGGCATCACTAAAATTTGGAGTTTCTACTTGTTTCCTGGAGTAATTAGTATGCTTATTCAACTACAGAATTGGGGATTTCTTGTTTCTTGAACCACAGATTTGTTGTTCACAGAGAGCATGAAATTGAGATTTTATGTATGAGTTGATTAGTAATTTAGTAATAAGATGGAAGATAAGAATCTGTCAATAACTTGATTGTTCACATAGAGGGTGAGATCACATAGATGTACGACTTTTAATGGAATTCAAGAGCATTAGGGTTAGAGGTCAAAAAGCTGATCTGTAATACCACTCCCTTTGTATAAATTTGCCTGGAGGCTACAAGTTCTGGTTTGTTGATGTTGGTTAAGTTTTTTTTTTCATTGGCCCCCCATTGATTTTTGTCAAGCTCCGCCACTGGTAATGGCCCCTGCAGCTGTAGTAATGGCCTATCCTGCCATCCACATGCATGCACAGCACAAGTCCATCTTCACATCTTGGCATCATCACGCCTCACGCACATTGCAGGCTCGGCCGCTTCTCTATTTCCCAACTACGGTAGGTCATGGCTGCTCACCTTTGGCCGGTCCGGTGGTCGTTAATGTCGGCCGGTAGGTCATGGCTGCTCACCTTTGGCCGGTCCGGTGGTCGTTAATGTCGGCCGGCCAGACCACTACGCCCCATGTGAATTTGGCTTCCCCTTGTTTGTAAGTGCCCTATGCCTAGCTCAATTGCCTTAAACTACTGGAATTTGGATCCCCGTGTGCATCGATGCATGTTACAACAGTGAAATTGGGAAAACTGTGGCATCACTAAAATTTGGAGTTTCTACTTGTTTCCTGGAGTAATTAGTATGCTTATTCAACTACAGAATTGGGGATTTCTTGTTTCTTGAACCACAGATTTGTTGTTCACAGAGAGCATGAAATTGAGATTTTATGTATGAGTTGATTAGTAATTTAGTAATAAGATGGAAGATAAGAATCTGCCAATAACTTGATTGTTCACATAGAGGGTGAGATCACATAGATGTACGACTTTTAATGGAATTCAAGAGCATTAGGGCCAGGGGTCAAAAAGCTGATTTGTAATACCACTCCCTTTGTATAAATTTGCCTGGAGGCTACAAGTTCTGGTTTGTTGATGTTGGTTAAGTTTTTTTTTTTCATTGGCCCCCCCATTGATTTTTGTCAAGCTCCGCCACTGGTATTTACCATGTTGACTAATGATTGGATGCAATTCTACACCTTCAATGAATACAACAAAAGAAATGTTAATATTGACATGGTCGTGCATCTAAAGTTCAAAACCGTCGAGGATTATGCCATTCTTCATTTAACCAATTAAAAATCAGGAGCCATCAATGTTGTTGCAACTAATATATGCCAGCCCACTATTGCAATATCACATGGACGCATGTTACGAGCAAAAACATGATATATACTGCCCTATAGTATTCTGTAAAATAAGGACATAAATGTTTGCTCTGGTCATCATAGTATGGCATGTGATGTGACGACACACATTCTTACGCTGAATCTTCTGGATTCTGAACTGCAGCAAGTCAAAGCTGATGCTCTAAGCTTGGCAAAGAAACTTGAAGCTCTTGAAGATACGAAGCGGTAAGCAATCTTGTCACTTTCTGAAGCCTAATTATACTTAGACAGCCGAAAATAATGTTGTGTTATATGAGGTGCAGAAAGATCTTGGGCGAAAATTTAGGAGGATGCTCTACTGAAGAACTGCATTTTCTGGAAGGAAAAATTGAGAAGAGTCTCCGCGTCATCAGAGGAAAGAAGGTTGGCTAATTCAAAACTCTTGAATTCCACAAAACAGCGGAGCTGCTAAATTTGACACGAACTGACATGAATCTGTGTATGTGTTCACTCCACTGCCGCCAGACCCAGCTGCTCGAACAGCAGATAGCTAAACTGAAAGAGAAGGTATGTCCTCAACTGATGCATAACCCCAAAGGCCAGAGTAATGTCTGGCGTGTTTTTTTTTAAATCTTACAGCAGCCTATGTACATACTCACAGTACACACGCCAGCTAATTCTTCATGCTTCTTGTATCTCCATGTTCAGGAGAGGACGCTTCTCAAAGACAACGAAGACTTGCGCGGAAAGGTGATGACTTTGAACAAACTACTATCAGTCACTCTCGCAGTGCAAACTCCGAACTGCTCGCTTTTTTTTTTTGCTAGTAGAGCTGCAGAGTACCTAATATCTTATATGCAAGAGACAGAGAGAGCATAGCAAATTAATCTCCCACCCATCATGTAGTAATATGTATGGAATTCCAATCAGTCACTGACGTCCATCTTGTCGCTGCAGCAGCGCAACCTTGAGGCGCCGCTGTTGCTTTCTGCCCCGAACTGCGTCGCACCTCTGCAGCCAGAGCAGGAGCCGGTACCGAGGGACGAGGACGTGGAGACGGAGCTCTACATTGGGTTGCCCGGGGTTCGCTGCTCCAGCCGGCGGTCAGGTCAAGCCAAATAGGTAACCAGCCCGAAGGTTGAGCATCACACCAATAAACTCTCTACAGATCCATGAAGTGTCCGATCAGTAGTCCACCATTTCTGTTATTCTCTATATTTAGACAGAATCTGTAATGTCTTGCAAAGCTAAATTAGCGGCTGCGACGATGACAAACCTGCAGAGAACCTCTGATGACTGAACTCAAGGTGAAACGCCCAGCACACCAATTGTTTCTTGGCCTGGCTGTATATATAGAAATTACGAAGCTGCTGTCTCTCATGTCCCTATTGTTTCTTCGTTTCCGGGCATTGTCGTTGTAAATTAGCGGTGATCATGGTTTGTTCTCCTTGTAGCCGCGCCCCTCTGTGGCCCCGGATCCCCTGAACTGTTTGCTGTTTCTACTTCTATAATAATATCGACCTGTGAAGTTTGTGCAAAATGAACTGATAGATATCTATAGTAAGGGTAAAAAAAACATTAAAAGACATCTAAAGTGTTGCTGCTTTCGATTCTATTGGACTGTTGCTTGTCTGAGTTGGATTATATCGAACTCTCAGGATTCGCGACACCAGGTATCAACGTCGTGCCCCTTCAGATACCGAGTTGGTGCGATAAGTCCGGGATTGTTTCTCTTGGACCCACATAGCCAGCGATCATTCCCCATGCGAGAGGACCCTGGTGAAACAATCTTTTCCCCCACGAGGAGGGAGATAGGGAGTGTTTTTGTTCGCTGGGAAACCATTGCAAGAAAAAAAACGGCCTGAAAATGCTATTGTGAGCTCGAGCTCACATGCTCTCAGATGAACAGTAAAATCCGAAAAATAGTAAAAAGGTTAAAAAAATATGTATTTCTTTGTCAAGAAACATTAAAGATTTTTCTACACGTGTGCAAATTTTCGCAATTGAATCACATTTGCGGATGTGTCAGCAAAAAAAAAATGCTTCAAAAAACACACTATTTGGAGCATCAATTTTGTTGTTTTTGCTGGCACCTCCACATATGTTGTTTTTGCCCAGCTTTAGCAACAAAAAAAGAGGCATTAACCATTGCAAAGAAGAAAGATCTTAAAAAGGTTAGAAATAATTCGCACACAAATTAATTAACTAAAAACATGCAAAGATGCCATCATTTTTATAATAAAAGAAACCGCATAGCCAGTAATTGAAAATAATAATAAATATATTGTATGTATTTTGATGTGTATGGATGAAGAACTTTGAATTGTTATTAGATCATGGTTTCAAGTACCTGATAAGTTGCCATGATTTTACTCTAATTAATTGCCACCCCGAAAAACAAAAGTTGACTCTACAAAAAGTTTTCAATAAATTGCGAGTGACATACTTGAATAAAAAGGAATTTATGAATTTTGCCGTGAAAATGTTTCATGCCATGTCACTGAGCAAAATTTGCCATGTTTACGAGAACATTGTTTCTTTATTTTTTACATGGACCAATACATACATGTGTCAGTACAAAAATTTCTAAAAGTTTGCCATGTTAGCATTACATATTCCACAAAAAAAAAATAGTTTTCCATGGATTAGCAAAAAATTCATCGACTTGCCATGTGACACTGAATTTCATAAAATAATTGACACCACTTTGCAGGAGGGAAACAAAATGAAATTTCCATGTGAGCAACATTTCTTTTTAAAAATATCATGAGTTAGTACACACACAAAAATTGCCATGTGAAATGAACTAAAATTATGTAGGTTTGTCATGTAGTAGGAAGCAAAATTGTCATGGCGTGTAAAAATTGCTATACTACCTAAAATAAAGTTACCATGACGGAAATCCCTTTTGGAGCTCGGGCTCCAGTAAGGCCTCCAAATTCAAATTTGAAATTTCATTAAAATTCATATTTTTACAGTTCAAAAAATTCTGATTTTTTTTACAGATATACATGAAGGCATAATACACATGTGTATAAATTTTCAGTTCAAAATACATTGAAATGAGGGTTGTGCAAAAAAGACAAATATGGGGTTGTTTAACACATGATACTATTCATTCTCCTAGGCCATGGATTTGTCTTTTTTGTACAGGTCGCAACTCAAGATATTTTATCATGAATTTTTACGCACATGTGGATTACATCCTTACATACACTCATATTTTTTTCAGAACTTTTTGAACCATAAAAGTTTGAATTTGATTTTTTTTCAAAAATAAAGGTCTCCATGGAGCTCGGCCTCCAAACCGCCTTTCTCGTTACCATGAGCTAATTAATAAATTTGACAAGGTCTAAACAATGAAAATAGCCATGGTACCTAAAATAAAGTTACCATGAGCTAATTATGAGAATTTCCATAGTGTAAAATAATGTGTTTGCCATGCTACATGTAATAGCATGGCTATTTGAAATTATGTACATTTTGCCGTGTAGTGGGAAGAAAAAATGACATGGTTTGTAAAATAAAATTGCCATGGACTAATTACTAAGTAAAAAGCTTGCCATGTTCTAAATAATGAAATTGTCATGCTACCAGCAAAAAATACCATGGTGTATATCATTTGGTATTAGGATTTGAGAACCTCTTCATATATTTATGTTAATAGTCTTCTTGATGTTGGGCGAAGTCCACCATGTAACATATGTCAATTTTGGACAGAAGGTTATTACTACTGTCATGACGGCTAGTTGCGGAGGTAGATTAGTGATAGGGCCTATCTCCCTTCGTTCCTGATCGTTGCAGCAGGGGTAAACGAAGACCACGCTTAAGCTGCGTCCACGGGGAAGACCCCTTAATTATCATTCAGTAACCGGTGTGGGGATGAATGGTAGGCGTATGTGATACGAGACTGTCACGTGCACGCACGTATATGTATTTTGCTCCGCCCATAGATAAAAACATATAAAATGGCTTAGGAGTCTAGCGTAACATTATGCTTAGGCGTCGGTCATTTAGACGCATACTAGTGAGGAATCCAAACTCGGTGAGAACACCTTAGTGCTATTGATTTCAACAAGCTTCACTTACGCAATGCGTCACTTTATTTTACTTTTGCAAGTTTATTTTTCTGTTCACCACAATCCACCGATGTTTTTGTCCCGTTCCACTTTGCTTTGGATCATATCTAACTTACAGGCATTGCTATTTAAACCCTTTGAGAGACTGAGACCAATTCAGGTGCTCCCTATGGGATTGGTACTCTTACTTCAGAAAAGATACAACTAAACATTGTGCACTTGCAGGCCATCAGCAAGGCCGCCTAGGCAAGGGTGACTGTTGTCGCGGAGGACCTCTGTAATCACATGAAAGAATGTAATTTGCTGAGGTCCAAGAACACCTTAGACGCCAGTGTCAAGCAGCTCAGTCTGGACCTGAAGGAAGCCCGTTTCCAGGCATCGTCCTCCAAGGAGGAACTAAAGCAGGCCTCGGAAATCCCATCTGGTAAGTGATACGTCTCCAACATGTCCATAATTTTTGATTGTTCCATGCTGTTATATTGTCATTCTTGGGTGTTTTACAATCATTTTATATCAACTTTAAATCATTTCTTGGGACTAACCTATTGACATAGTGCCCAGGGCCAGTTGATATTTTTTGCTTGTTTTTTACTTCGCAGGAAATAAATACCAAACGGAGTCCAAACGCAACAAAACTTTTTGGTGTTTTTTCTGGGCCAGAAGACACCAGATGGGCCAAAGAAGTACCAGAGGGTTGCCCCAAGGGGGCACAACCAACCTGGGCGCGCCTGGGGGGCAGGCGCGCCCTGGTGGGTTATGCCTACCTTGGTGGCCTCCCGCACTGCCTCTTTGCTCTATAAATACCCCAATATTCCAGAAACCCTAGGGGAGTCGACGAAAATGAATTCCAGCTGGCGCAAGTTTCAGAAACACCAGATCCAATCTAAACACCATCACGGAGGGGTTCATCATCCTCATTGGTGCCTCTTCAATGATGCTTGAGTAGTTCATTGTAGACCTACGGGTACGTAGTTAGTAGCTAGATGGATTCCTCTCCCTCATTTGATTCTCAATACAATGGTCCCTTGGAGATCTATTTGATGTAACTCTTTTTGTGGTGTGTTTGTTGGGATCCGAGGAACTTTAAGTTTACGATCAGATCTATATTTTTATACATGAAAGTTATTTGAGTCTTTTGATCTCTTATATGCATGATTACTTATAGCCTCGTATTTCTTTTTCGAATCTTTGGTTTAGTTAGGCCGACTAGATTGATTTTTCTTGCCACGGGAAGAGGTGCTTTGTGACGGGTTTGATCTTATGGTCCTTGATCCCAGTGACAGAAGGGGAATCGACATGTATGTATTGTTGCCATTAAGGATAATAAGATGGGGCCCATTTCTACATAAATAGATCTTGTCTACATCATGTCATCGATCTTATTGCATTACTTTGTTTTTCCATGAACTTAATACACTAGATGCATGTTGGATAGCGGTTGATGTGTGGAGTAGTAGTATTACATGCAGGCAGGAGTCGATCTACTAATCTTGAACGTAATGCCTATATAATGATCATTGCCTGGATATCGTCATGATTATTTGAAGTTTATCAATTGCCCAACAGTAATTTTTGTACTCACCGTATGCTATTTTTCTCGAGAGAAGCCACTAGTGAAATCTACAGCCCACGGGTCTCTTCTTTATCATATTTGCCTAGGAGATCTATTTTTTTATTTTCTTTTATTTTCAGGTCTATTAATCCGAAAACATAAAAATACCTTGCTGCAATTTTTATTTATTTATTTTATCTCGCGTTCCCGCGAGATCTATTTATCCAATCTACTATAATTTTACCTATCTTTTTACCCATGAGGGATTGACAGCCCCTCTCTTTCGTCGGGTTGCAAGTATTTGTTCTTTGTGTGCAGGAGTTGTTTACATGGTGTTGCGTGGTTCTCCTACTGGTTCGATAACCTTGTTCTCATAACTGAGGGAAATACCTACCGTCGTTGTGCTGCATCATCCCTTACTCTTTGAGAAAATACCGACGTAGTTCAAGCCGCATCAAAAGGAATTTCTGGCGCCGTTGCCGGGGAGGATCAAGTCAAGATAGTCTCTCGACAACTCACCAATTTGTGGCGCCGTTGTCGGGGAGACATCATCAACATCTACCAGGTTGCTAATCATAAATCTCATCTCCTTGCAATTTACATTATTTATCATTTTCCTCTCGTTTTTCTCTCCCCCACTTCACAAAAATTTGTCGTTTTATTCGCCCTCTTTTTCGTTCGCTATTTTCTTGTCAGATCTGTTTTTCAGTCCAATCTTGTTGTGTAGTTACGATGACTTAAGAGAACACCAAGTTGTGTGATTTCTCCAATACCAATAAATATGATTTTATTAGCACTCCGATTGCTCCTCCCACCACTAGTGCGGAGTCTTGTGATATTAATGTTGATTTGTTGAATCTTGTTATGACAGACCAATTTTCCGGTACTCCTAGTGAGGATGTCGCGTCCCATCTTAACACATTCGTAGTATTATGTGATATGCAAAAGAAAAAAGATGTGGACAATGATATTATGAAGTTGAAATTATTCCCGTTTTCTTTGCAAGATCATGCAGAAATTGGGTTTTCTTCTTTGCCTCGCAATAGTGTCAATTCTTGGGATAAGTGCAAAGATGCTTTTATTACTAAGTATTTTCCGCCTGCGAAAATTATTTCCCTTAGGACGAAAATCATGAATTTTAAGCAACTTGAGCATGAACATGTTGCGCAATCTTGGGAAAGAATGAAATTGATGCTAAGAAATTGTCCTACTCATGGTTTAAATCTTTGGATGATCATACAAAAAATTTATGCGGGATTAAATTTTGTTTCTAGAAATCTTTTAGATTCTGCCGCGGGTGGTACTTTTATGAAAATTACTTTGGGTGAAGCTACTAAATTGCTAGACAATATTATGGCAAATTATTCACAATGGCATACCGAAAGAGCTCCTACTAGTAAAAAAAGTTAATTTGGTTGAAGAAATTTCTTCTTTGAGTGAAAAAGTTGATGCTCTTATGAAATTGGTTGCTAATAAAAGTGCTCCTATTGATTTTAATGGTGTGCCTTTGTCTACCTAGATTGAGAAAAATAGTGATGCCGTAGATGTGAATTTTATCTCTCAAAACAATTTCAATAACAATGCTTATAGAGGTAATTTTAATCCTAGGCCTTTTCCTAGTAACACTACTAGGGAAAACCCTAGCAGTAGCGCGGGTATTTTGCCTATCAGTAGCGCGGGATGACGTGCTACTGATAAGGCGCTAAAGCTAACATGTAGCAGTAGCGCCTGTCATCCCACGCTACTGCTATACATGGCTAGCAGTAGCGCGCTTTAGTGCAGAGCTCTGCTGCTAATATCTGCAACGCTTTTTAGCAGGAAGCGCTACTGGTAAGGGAGCGCTACTGCTAATTTTGTTCCCCTCGCTACTGCTAGTTTTATTAGTTTCTATTTTTTTCTGCATATTTGTTTTGTATTTGAATAGGCTTTATACAATAATCTTTAGAATATCATACACATACAAATGTAATTATAGCATATACATACAAATAGTCTCATCAAATCATGTCATCATCATAATCATCATCCAACACAAAGTGGTCTCTCGTCATCATCTCGAAAATAGCGATACAAGTCTCGATTACTTGCAACTACATCGTCATCCATCTAAACAATGATATACGCGAGAAGAGCTACACTATGAGTGAGAGCGGAACTATGAAGTACATGAGTTCGTATCCCTCTCTCGCATTAGCGTGAACCTAAACAAACTACTGGCTGTCACTTGGAAACCAAAAACCGGTACACCTGGGCCTGACACTCCGGCCACTCGTCATATACTCCTGGCGTAGCACTTCTTCGCCATCGATGATCTATGCACCTGCATCGTCACATGAGTCGATGATATGCAACATATATAGTTGAGCAACAGAAAGAGACAGACTTGGCAAAAATAGAAGCAACATATCATAAGCATAAATAACAAAGTTCATCATACCCAAAATGCCGTATCTAGAGTGATCTTCGCTAGTCGAGGAGGAGGACGGTTTAATTACATCACAAATAAAGTTTCGCCGTGCATAACTCAAAGTTTTGTCATACAGAAAGTATGGACTAAACAGACACATTGTCATATATCGGCAATCACTCCAACATGTCGTGCCATCCATCCATGTCAGGGAGAAAGTCCCCGAGCTTAGTGAAAGGCTTCATGTCGAGACGCTGAGAGGCTATGCGTGTTCAGACGTCTTCCCGCGAAATTTCTCCTTCTTTGTAGAACATCCCTGTTTTTTCGAGGACCTCCTTCATGATGATTTGGGCAAGTTCGCGCTGGATGTGATAGAACTCAGCTCGAAGTCGATGATCCTCGATATCTCCTAAGTCCTTTGCCCATTGCAGAATATGGGCATCGCCGGATTTAGGTGATATGCGAAGGTTCTAGTGATCCGATATTTCACTCTTGATTTCCAGGCGGCCAACGAGTTGCTAAACTTGGTCATGGTGTGTTTGTTTATCTTCTTCATTGTCGGGTCCTTATCTGGATCTTTATAATACTTTTCATTTCGGGCGCGGTTGGCTCAAAATTGCCGTCGTCCACCTACGTGACCACCGGTCTAGTAGTCCTGAGCTTGTCAGGAAGCCGTTGCCTCTTTGCTTTCGGTTCTATACCGGCTTCGCTAGTCTCGGCACCGGTCTCAGTCAGCACCGGTCTCGATGCCGGTCTCAGTCTCAGTGCCGGTCTCAGTCTCAGCGCTGGTCTCGATGTCGGTCTCAGTCTCTGATGTGATAGGTGGACCCACCAACATCAACTCTTGATCGTCGGCTTCCCTCAAAAATTCTTCTGTTGCCATCACTACAAAAAAAGACACATCCGTGACATTTTGGGTCGAATGAAAAAAAATTCTGTCATACATATGACACTTCTATGACGATAATTGTGACAAAACCCGGTATCATCATAAATATGGTGGGCTCCTACTTCTATGACAAAAAATCATGACAGAAAATGGGCTTTTCGTCCTGGGCGGGCCGGAGATGCAGCTGCATGACATTCTTTGGGCCGTCCATGACGGAAAAAACCGTGGTAGAAGCGAGGGCGAGGAAAATATCAGGGAGTTCCCGATTACAGTGGGAGGTCGGGGGCCGAGCGATGCGCGTTTCTCTCGTACACGTACGCGCGTGTGTGCGAGGCGTTGGCTCTAACTGAACCCGAGCGAGGCGTTGGGCTCTAACTGAACCCGAGCGATTGCACTGCAGGCTACGCGTTACTGAACCCGAGCGATCGATCGATGGCTGTTAACTAAACCCGATCGAGTGATTCCTTCGCTACTGCTGCTAACTGAAGCCGATCGATGCTGCCTTTGGGATGAACAGTGAGCGTTGCGGGGGGGTTTGGATGAACAGTGAGCGGTGGCGTTGCCTCTGGATGAATAGGACCCCGTGGTGTGGAGGGCTGGATGAACAGTAGACGGTGGAGGGGTGCCCGTGGAGGGGTGGTTGAACAGGACCCCGTGGTGTGGAGGGCTGGATGAACAGTAGACAATGGAGGGGTGCCCGTGGAGGGGTGGTTGAACAGTAGTCGGTGGAGTAGCGCGCGGTGGAGGCTGGATGAATAGGAGCCCGTGGAGGCTGGAGGAGGTCGACGGTAGCCCCTGGAGGCAGGAGGAGGTCGATGGTGGAGATGAACAGTATATCGCGGAGTCCCGTTTTGCGGTATGCCACACCCCTCCCGATGAACAGGGCCCCCTTTCGATCGTAGGAGGTCCATTTCGTCCGTTTTGCGGTATGCCACACCCCTCCCGATCAATAGGACCCCCGTTTCGACCGTAGGAGGTCCGTTTCGTCCGTTTTGCGGTACGCCACACCCCTTCCGATCAACAGGACCCCGTTTCGACTGTAGGAGTCTGTTTCCTCCGTTTTGTGGTACGCCACACCCCTCCCGATCAACAGGACCCCGTTCCGAACATAGGAGGTCTGTTTCCTCCATTTTGTGGTACGCCAGGCCTCGTTTCCATCGCCTGTTCCGTCCAAGCCCTCCTGATGAACACGATCACGCATTCCGTTCCGACCCAGCCGATTGGCTCCCACGCGTTCCGTTGCCTCCCGATGAACATGACGCATTCCGTTGCCTCCCCATGAACACGATGCATTTCGTTGCCTCCCCATGAACACGACGCATTCCGTTGCCTCCCCATGAACACGACGCATTCCGTTGCCTCCCCATGAACACGACGACGACGTTGTTTCTCCGTTCCAACCCAGCCATGTACACGAGCCCTGGCCGTACGTATGCGCGAGTAGGCGTTTGAGACCCTGCCCGTATGTACGTACGTGGCCGTATTTTCTTTCTTGCACCCTGGCTGCTGTACGTACGTGTACATGCTACATGCGCGCCTCTAGTACAACACATACGCGCCTCTACTACGAGACGTGCGCGCCTCTACATCGACCAGTATATATGTACATACATGTTCGCAGCCAGAATGACAACGCTACGTATGCTTCGACTAGGTGGGTCCCAACTGTCAGGCACTTCCTTGCATGCGAAGATGTAGCTGGTGGGTCCCAGCAGTCAGGGGGGAGAATCGTTTTGGTTTTTTTGCCCGTACGCACTTCCTTGCATGCGAAGATGTAGCTGGTGGGTCCCAGCAGTCAGGGGGGCGAATCCTTTTTTTTCCGGACGCACTTCCTTGCGTGCGAAGGTTTAGCTGGTGGGTCCTAGCAGTCAGGGGGGAAATGTTTTTTTCGCAAAATATGGTGGCCCGTCCGGTGGGTCCCTGCTGTCAGGTGGAGGAATCATTATTTTCCGTGTAATAAGGAGGCACTTCCTTGCTATGGCCGTGGACCCAGCTGTCAGCCTCTCCATGTACAGTCCACGTCCGATGGAAGTCGTTCCTTGACCACGTTGACCACGCCGCGCCGAGAGCACCAGGACGATGGACGACGGCGAGGCCTTGGAAGGGGACGACGCGGAGCCGGTGAAGATGGGGCAGTGGTTGCCCATGCGGAGAGGAGTATGAGGGTTCACTCGTTCGGCTGTGGTGTGAGGCTGCCGTCGCCGTAGGGCCTGGCCAGCGGTGGGAATAGTAGGGGGCGGTGAGGCCTCTGCGGCAGCACAACCGGCCACGAGAGGGAGGAGCAGGCGGCATGACCGGCGCTGCTTTGGGCGGCTGGTGCAAGAAGACCAGAGGTTGAAGAAGCACTACGGCCGTTGGATGGACATCGTATGGTCACTGGAGCTAGAATCGTTCATATTGACTAAGTTGACAAAGCCCTCCATCCCCGTCAACTTAGTAGGCTCACAAGTCAACCTCCCACCAAGGTGGGTCCCAGCTAGCAGGGGGAGTATTCATTTCTTTGTGCGTAATAAGGAGGCACTTCCGGTGGGTCCGAGCTGACAGCGGGGGTAACTTTTTTTTCGCGAAATACGTGGCCCGTCCGGTGGGTCCCAGCAGTCAGGGGGGAAACATTTTTTTCACGAAATAAGGTGGCCCGTCCGTGGGTCCCTGCTGTCAGGTGGAGGAATAATTATTTTGCGCGTAATAAGGAGGCACTTCCTTGCGGCCGCCGTGGACCCAACTATCAGCCTCTCCACGTACAGTACTCTTCCGATGGAAGTCGGTCATTGACCACGCCACGCGGAGAGCACCAGGGCGGTGGACGACGGTGAGGCCTAGGAACGGGACGACGCGGAGCCGGGGAAGACGCAACAGTGGAAGCCCGCATGGAAAGGAGTACAAGGGTTCACTGGTTCGGCTGCGGTGTGAGGCTACCGTCGCCGCAGAATAACAAGGGGTGTGGGTGAGTGGAGGGATGGCCTGGCCAGCGGTGGGAGTAGTATGGGGGCGGTGAGGCCCCCGCGGTATCACAGCCGGCCATGGGAGGCAGGAGCAGGTGGCACGACCGGCGCTGGTTTGGGCGGCTGGACCAAGAAGACCAGAGGTTGAAGAAGCACTACGACCGTTGGATGGACATCGTACGGTCACTGAAGCTAGAATCGTTTATATTGACTA
Organism: Triticum timopheevii; assembly: GCA_963921465.1. Lineage (NCBI taxonomy): Eukaryota > Viridiplantae > Streptophyta > Magnoliopsida > Poales > Poaceae > Triticum > Triticum timopheevii. The sequence continues at coordinate 249,826,475 of OY997262.1, read as the reverse complement.
AGTTGACAAAACCCTTGGGACGCTCCAACTTAGTAGTCCCACAGGTCAGCCTCCGAAACGGTGTGCCCCAGATGTCAGGGGGAGGAATCATTTTTTGGGCGGCCGAACCTAATAATATCCGAGATTGAAGAAGAAGCACGACATCCGTTGGATAGACATCCAACGGTCACTGCTGCTAGAACCGTGTGTTGACTATAATAAGTTGACAAAGCCTTGCATACGCGTCAACTTATTTTTTTTAGGGGACGCGTCACTTAGTAGGCCCACAAGTGTGTGGCAGAGAACTTATAGCCCATTTGCATTTTGTAAGAATGTACAACCCATTTTTGAATTCTAATGGAATTTACAACAGCCCATTTACAGTTTGTTAAAAGTACATAACTCAATAAAATTTCCCAAATTTTCATGGGATCCGAAATATTTTTATCCCGAAATTTCTAGTCAGATTAAATATAAATTTGTATTACATAAAAATCCAACGAAACATTGCGCGCGCAACAATGAAAATGTAAGATTTTCAAAATCCATAAATAATATTTTATAAACTAATTTCGTGTTTGGTGCATTTTTTTATAGTTACTGCCCAGATTTTATAATTACATCCCATTTATTATTTTTTTTAAAGCCCATTTTCCTGTTAAGCCTAATGCATCCCTCCTAGAAAAGATTTGCAGCCCAGCGGGGCGGAGAATAACAAGTTGACCTTGTCTGGGTATTCCTCAAAAAGACGTACAGCTGGGCTAGCCATTTTCATCTTGAAAAAAATTAGTATCTGGGCTGGATATCTGGACTGGGCTAGACGGGCCACAGCCCGCCCAGTTAATACCCTACTCTCCTCTGAACAACAACGAAATCATCGCCAAGAAAAACTCTGCAGTGCTCATGCCTCAAAAACACAAATACTGCTCGAGCTGCTTGGTCCCAGCTGTCGGCCGCACCTTGTGCAATTCTCTCGTTTATATTGACTACATAGGTTGACAATAGTGTGGGACTGTGATGTCAGGAAACCAGGAGAAAGCAAAAAAAATATAGTTGTACATAATAAGGAGGCACTTGCGTACGTACGGCTATGGCCCTAGTGGGTCCCTAGTGTCATCCAGTCAAAATAAAGTCATCTCCTGAATCATCATGTTCGTTGACGATGTTAACAATGCTCGGCGCCATGGCGAGCGCAACAACTCGAAGGACAACGGAGAAGGCCTCGCGGGCCCTACGGATGGTCTGATACAGCACCCGCTGCTCATTTAGCAAGCTAGAATCATCGGACAACTATGAGCACCTTCGGGAAACTGAGACGGCATGAAACGGTAAGGCCGCGCTTGGGATCTCTGGTTTATTTCAAACCTGTATTAACATACAAGTGTAATTTACGCATCATCGGAAACAACGCGTAAAATACAGGCGTAATGAAACCGAGGGCCCGAGGTCTGTAAGTAAAACCGGCGGGTTACACGTGTAATTTGAGAGACAAGTGTATATTTTACGAGCACTACTATATGGATGACATTACCAGATGATACATGCACGACGTGTGTATCATGCCATCCGTGGGCAAGGCTGAAACAATAGCTAACGGCTGGATTAGCAATCGTCCGAGTGCCGTTCAACGTTTTTATCGTGTGTGAAGTACTTCCGATATTTTACTAGTCGAAATCGACCAACCAAGCGCCTTCGCCCGAGACCATCTGCTTTAATTTACAAGCGGTTTTGGTTGGAAAACGACAATCCAATCACGGCCTAATATCATGAGTTGGTCGGAATATCATATGGTTTCACGTCTAACCTACCCAACTTGTCATATAGGCTATGAATGAAACATTAGACGATGAACTTCTTAAGCACGGAAACAACAGAAGAGGATGATCTTCTTAACAAGCAAATCATTGGCATTAGATTGACATGCAAAACAATACGAAGCATTATTCTCAGGAGGCACGGTGAACAGCTCGTGATGCCGCATGCCACAACATTCCAAGCTCAACTTTGCAATCAAACACAAGGCCTGGCATTACATAGACAATATTCAGAACAAACTCTTAACACAGGAATATCTCAGCAGAGTAACTATTTACTTCTAAACTGAACACATGAATAGGAAAAAACACTCGACGCTGCTCACAGCAAGGGCGTCCCACTCAAAAATATCAAATGCATGTCTTCTGGCTAACATCAATGAGCAAATTTTGACAAGGTTTTCCAATTCCAATATATTAAACTAACGTCTTCTTGCTAACATCAATGATTAAACTTTGACAAGCTTTTCCGATTCAAAATATGTAATGCCTATGATCGTGGAGTCCTGTCGTAGCTTCTTGTACTTGTTTGGGTACTTTTTTTCCAGGGCACTCCATGTGTTGTTAAATTGCCAATGCTCTCTGCAGACTAGTCATGTCACCGGTGTCTAATAATACTCTGTAAAGCTTCTCGGTCATTCCTTCTGTAATGTAGCGCAAACAGTGACTGCTTCTTTCTGCAAAGTAGAATGACCAACTGGACTCAGTAATGCAGCAGTTTGCCTTGGACACATTGGCTCCTTTTGTGCAGTTCAACTAAAATCGAAGTCGGAATAAATAGAGCTTTAATTTTGATATCCCTGTAAGCAACAATAGGTATAAGGGAAACAATTACTGAGAAATAATGGTTGATGACTTGTACTCCCAGAAGAAAAGCATCTACTGATCTACTTTATCTTAATGGGAAACAAAGCAGGAGAGTAGCAATTCTCCATCAGTGTGATTCATTCATATTGACTGAGACATTATCTTAACAATGCCTTGTTTCAACATGTATAAAGAACAATAAAGCAGAAAAGTACCATTCATAAAACAATGCAACTGATTCATTTTAACAGAGACATTATCTTAACAATACCTTGGTTAAACATGTAGAAAGAACTACAAAGCAGGATAGTACCATTCCTAACAAGTGTTGTAGTTTTGAACTAAGATTCAGTAGTTAATTAATTCTGAGAGTGGCATTGCTTAATTTTACCAGCGGCATTAGATTAACAAAAAGCATAAACAGTTCCAGGGGAGAGTGGGCGCAACAACAGTATGTGCGTCCATCTACTTATAAAGGGGGTGATGCAGAGTTTGTTGTAACAAAGCAACAAGCATCATGTCTGGGTTTGTCCCATTTTTGTTCACTACTTAATGGGAAAAGACAGCAATACAATAGCTTCAATTCAACATTTATTTAAAACAGTACCAATACAAGTAGCACAACATCTCAAAGCACACTTCACAATCATGTGTGTGAAGGCCTGTACTGACCTTTCATGAGACGGACAAGATCAAATACGAATCTGCCAACACGAATAGGAAATCCAATCTCGTTTTGTGCAGTTGCACTGAAATCAAGCAAAGTGTTTCGCATAGTGAAGCAAAATGTCGCAATAGCAACAAGTTGAATAGATATCCCTGTTTAAACAGAGGCAAAAAAACGAATCAATTACTAGCTAATAAAGGAGGATGAAACATGCGGACACAAAAATGGTAATCCCGCCAATCCCTAACAAGTGTTGCAGTTTTGAAATAAGATTCAATAGTTAATTCTGAGAGTGGCATCAATTAGTGGCTTATAAAGGGGGTGATGCTGAATTTGTTGTAACAAAGCAACAAGTATCATGTCTGGGTTGGTCCCATTTTTGTTCACTACTTAATGGGAAAAGACAGCAATACAATAGCTTCAATTCAACATTTATTTAAAACAGTACCAAAACAAGTAGCACAACATCTCAAAGCACACTGCACATCATGTGGATGAGACTAAGATTTGAAACAACTCGCCACGAAGACTGGAAACAAATCTCAATCTCCTTTTGTGCAGTTCCACCAAAATTAAGCAAAGTCACCGGTGTGACTTTCAAGTTGAACTGCACAAAACACTCTTAAAACATAAGTGTTTCGAGTAGCAAAGCAAAATGTCGCAATAGCAACAAGTTAAATTGATACCCCTGTTTTAACAGAGGCAAAAAAGGAAACAATTACTTGTCGATGAAGGAGGATGAAACAAACGGTGCCAGAAAGAAGCATCTCACTTATCTTGGATGGAAAACAAAGTAGGATAGTAGCATTTCTAAAACGGTAGCATTGATTCATACTAACAGAGACATTCTCTTGAAACAACATTCGTTAAAAAATGTAATTTACTTTTAACAGTGGCATTGCTTCAATTTTCCGGCGGCATTCTTAGATTAACAGCAGCAAAATAGTTGTATGGGACATGCCAGCACCATGTGCGTCCAAACGTATAAATGGGTGATGCAGAGTATGTAGCCAAGCAACATATATGCGTTGGTTCCATATTTTTTCTCTTTGAACCTTTTTCCTATGTGAGGACAGCAAATCTAGTCCTGCACAAACTACCCGACCCCCCTATTTTCTTTCCCTTTTCAACAAAGAGATCGGTTCCTTATAGATGTGTGTACTGGGTTACCCCCCTTTTCCCTTTTCAACCTACAAAGCGGCTGGATAGCCAGTCTATACTACTTTCCGCCCCTCCTTTCCTCATTGAACCACGTCCTAGATTCTTGCTCCAGCCCACCGCACCCTTCTTTCCTCTTTGAACCAAGACCTAGATTCGACTACAGATTGAAAAAGATCCACATGCAACTAGAGCAACGACGGTTTCAAAGAAACTTATACCTTAGGGTCGTCGGGATGTGGCAAGGCGTGCGGCGGGAGGCCGGATCTGCCCACACTACATACGAAAGCAAGGAAGAAGGGGTCGGTGGCCCCCCGCATAGGCGTTGGGTGAAAGGGAACAACGCAGCCGGTAGTGGATTGCCTCCGTCGCCGAAGGAGATAGAGTGAACGCTGCACCTCCTCCCCTTCCGGGTGCGACGGGATACGGACGCCTCCTTCACCAGCTGTTATGGGGGAGAGAGAGACAAGAGGCCAATGCAGTCTTGTTTAGATCTGGTGAAGAGAGGGTGAGAGACTGTGAATATAGCAAACCCTAGCAAATGAATGCTAAGCCTCTAGCATGTAACATATATGTAGTGCGGCGAGCGTGTTGAGAGTGCAAACCCTAGCGAACAAGCGCTGAGGCTCCCGCTTATATATATACTACTGTAGTACGGACTGAGCTCCAGTGCCTTCACTGCACCTGCTTTTGGCTGTATGACAGGTGAGCCAGCCACATTTTGGGCCCACCTGTCATAAAGCCAAAGGCAGGTGCACTAAGTCAATGAAGCTGCGTCCATATAGTACTCTCGCGCATACGACTAATATTTAGTGGAGTGGTTTTCTTATTCTCTCCATAACAATCATTTTAAATTGTGTAAGTGCGAAACGAAACTCTTTATTTAATGTACAGTGAAGAAAACTAGTACTACTTCTGATGAACTAACAATCCACGCCCACGCGTCCTGGTCACACTTCCTGTCCTTCACGTGTGGTACACTACCCTCCCTTAAGTGAACAACCACACATGCGCCAAATTATCAGAAACGTGTGAGAGTGTGTACAAATAAAGAATTTTAATTTCAATTATCAGAAATGTTTGAGAGTTTTACAAAGTTTGACTTCAATCAAATCTAATATGCGGAGTAAATAAAAATGGAGGGCTACTACGTCCATCCGGGTTTTTAGTCCACACCATTTTTAAAATCAAAGTTAATAGCTGGACAAATAAAATTACAGGGGAGCTGGAGACAAAGTTGTGAGAAGGCTTAGAAATCAATACAAAACTTATGCTCTTAGTACCAACGTCGATCCTTCTTCGAGGAAACATTTGGTTCATAGCCAATTGTGTGATAAAATAGCACCAACGTGAAAGACGACCGCGTCTCCAATGCAACCAAGGTGAATTGACAAAGGATATCATCTTTGTGCATAACAAGCAAAGAGCACTGATGGAAGACAACTTGTTTTTCATTGAAAATCGATCAGCTTCACTAGCCGACGCAACCATGAGGCGCAACCATGAGCATCGATATGTCATCATGGTGATGCATCATCCATTTGGCATCAAGTTTGGGTGAGGCACTTATGAAGTTCGACAAATCCTCACTGTGGTCTGTTTCTTCTCAGTAATCAAGCTCGAGGAAGGAAGAACCACGTGGCAGAGGACAGTGAGGCGGAACAACAATGGCCATCCAATTTTGTGCAGTTCCACTAAAATTGAGGAAGACATGCCCGGGTATGGAGACACGCATCGCTGTTTCCAAAAATATAAAAAAGGGTTAGCAACGACATCTCAATTGTCAATAAGAATTAATGAAAAGTACACCAACAAACAGAAGCATCATAATTATCTTGATGGGAACTACTAAACCAGAATACCCGAGAAAAAAAGCATTTCTTCATTTAACCAGTGATAGTACTACCACCATATGGACAATGACCGCACAACCACCATGTACTTTTTGTCGAAACAACATGCATACCTCCACCGAGGCATAAATCAGGGCAACTTTTTGAGTGGCATTTCCTCTATAATAGTACTAGTAGGTGATGTTGGACCAGCCGACGAACCCTAGCTACTATGCATGGGAAGCTGGGGAGTAGTCGCATAGAAGAAAACCCGCACGCAGCGAGCTGGGGAGCTGGACTAGTACAAGAAGTTATACCTCAGGTGGGCGAGATGTCATTTAGGCGGGCGGGCGGGATCTACCCACACGATGGCAGCGAACAAGGGCGCGGAGGATCTTCGTCCGCGCCAGCGCCGGCTCCGAGAGGATGGTGCGCATCGGCTTCCTCCGTCGCCGACGGCGACAATGTCAACGCTGCACCTCCTCACCTCCCGCAGCGGATGGGATTCGGCCGGACCTGTGACCACCGGTGAGGAGAGAGATAGTGTGGACACTGTCATCTTGTTTTGATATGGAGAGGGTGAGAGAGCGAGACGCGAGAAACTCTATCAAACAAGATGCTATAATGGAGTAAAAAATCTCTCCATAGCAGTGGTTTTAAATAGAATACGCGCATTCCCGAAAAAAAGAAACGAAAACTAGCGGACAATTTTTTAAGGGTCTGTCTAGGACACATCGAGATGTGACATAGTTATGTTCACATCTAAGTTGATGTCCACTCTGTTTGTGGTCTATTTTTTTGTCCTAGTTTTTTTGTTTCTTGTTGCTACATTATATACTTGTGGGAGCTTAGATGTTTATATCCTTAAATAACATCTATATGTGAATTAGACAAACTGATTTTCTAACGTACCAAGAAAGGAAACTCGATCAAAAACACGCCCCCGCTTCCAGGTCGCGAGAGTCGTCGCGCACACACACATAGACATAGACATGCATATCCGTGTTTACGTAAAATTCCATTTCCATCTCCATCTCCAATCATATTTGTCCAACTGGCACATTATTTACGTTGTTAATTATATACGCAGCAATATTAACATACAACATCTCTTGTTTGCGCACGTCCAGACCGCTGCCACGGCCGGTCCTGACCAACCCGAACCCTCTTCATCACCTGCGCATGCTTCCCACCCAAAACGATCAGTGTCGCATTCATGCCCAGCCAGAGCGGACGCGACCTCTCACTGGCGTCGGCATTGAAGCGGCGTGCTGGCCGAGAGAGCGTCGCCCGTGCCGCTTCCGGGTGCACGCGGCTGCTCCGCATTCAAAGGTCGCAATAGCCGGCTACAACATGCATGTAAAAAGTTCTTGGGAGTCCGTGCTACAGCTAGCTGTCCTCCCCCAACTCGTCAATCTCTTCTAGTAGTGCTAGTACTCCATGGCGCGGTCCATCGACAAGCAGGAAGGAAAGTGATGGTATACTCGGTTTGTGGTGAGTGGCATGCCGAGCGACCGTGTGGGGTCGAGCCGTGGAGGAGGGTGAGACACGAACACGACAGACGTGATTTAAACGTTGGTTTTGCTCGATGGCACGATCCAACGAAATGAAATGTTGGTTTCTCTCCGTTTCCATTTTTTCTCCGGAAAAACGGAAACTTTTCACTCCATTTTCATTCCTATTCCAAGGTTGCCCCGTTACAACATTCCATCAAATACAAAGGAAAACTAACACGCATGCTGATGCATCTCAATGATTCATAGATCATAGCCAATATTTACTTCACAACTAAAGAAAAAAGTTTTGAGAGCGTGTACGAAAGAAAAACTACTGATGGGGTCACTACGACTTAAACCCTAAACCCTGAACATGATTTAATTTCCTGGCCAGGTAGAACCTGTCAAAGGAAAGACGGCTGGCACCCTCGGATTATATGATGCTTTTGTGCAGTTCCACTAAAATCGACATGAGCATCCATGATGGCAAAGATATTGAAGAAGTGTGATTTGAATAATAGTACTGGCACTAGTTCATGAGACATAAACTCATCACAAGTAGAAGCCGGTAGAAGTAGAGAAAGATCGACAGGGAGATGGAGCTACGGCAGTGGAGCAAGCCGGCTCCAAAAGGAAGATGGACTATACCTGGGACGTAGGGATGTAGCTAGAAGGGTGGTTGGGACACGACATCGGCCCATACCGCGGTGTCCCCCAATTGGGACGCACCGACTATGGGTTTTCTCCCTCGCCGATGTCGACCGCGTCTACGCAGAACATTGTTCCCTTCCCCCAGCTGCAGAATCAGGCCCGTCGTTCTATGCTTGTGAAGAGAGCAACCTAAGCAAGCAGGCTTGTAGCTTAGGCTCCTACTAGTTTATATATAGTGGTTTTCTTTTTCTCTCCATATCAACCATTTTATATTGCGTACGTGTCATTCAAGAGTGAAATGATGGTTGCTTCTTCCGAATAACTTACTATGTGATTTGACTGCTCGTTAGTGGCCCCTACACGTAATCCCCCTACGTGTATGCAATAGTCACACATACACATGGACGCAAAAACACGCGTGATGCCCTAATGCATGCATGTCCGAGCACACGACGGAACACACACGGTCACGCTCAAGTGCTCAATCTACACGTGCATGCACACACATACTCGGTCTGGGTGAGCTAGTGACTGTATAAACACCGGAAAATATATATATTGAGCGCAATGAGTGTATTATGAAGTCCACTGACCGTATTTTTACAAATATACAGTGACAGACAGTGTATTTATCTCGTTTTAAATTAAGCCATATTAACCAGGGAGGAGGCAGTATGGACTTGCATTACTTTGCTGTGTCCCGTCAACTTGCCGAACGAGGAGAAGATTGCAGGACAGGAGAAGCTTGCGCGCGGTGGCTCGCAGGACAAGGAGAAACTTTTGACTAATGCAAGCTCTCCCTCGCTCAGGCGGTGGACGTGCAACAGTTAATTCGGTGTCAGATTGCCAGAAGCATACACTATACTACTAGTGGTATTATTGTTCGACTTCCCGAATAGGCGAACAGCCAAGCGCAAAGTTTACTAGTACTAGTACTACTACTATAGTATATAAAGGTATGTACTCCCCCCGTCTAGGTGTTTAAGTCATCTTACGAAAACCAAATAATGCCAAAACACTTAGGCGCGATGCATTAACTTCTATCTCGTTTCTTGGTTTTTCACATATCAACCAATAAGAGACGAGGGGTGTGCATGCTTTTAATGACTTGAGACTACCAAACACGACATGCAATGGCTAGTTCATTGCAGGCAATGCTATCAATTAGCAAATAAACATTAAGGTCTCTCATTTTACCCTCCTCCTTGGTCACGGTGCACAACCTAAGATGACTTACTCACCTAGACGGAGGGAGTACTATACTAGTACTAGGAACCGGATGGAGGAGCGTATGCACTCTTATTACTCCCTCTGTCTAGGTGTGTAAGTCATCTTACGAAAACCAAATAATCCCAAAACACGTAGGCGTAGTGCATTAACTTCTACCTTATTTCTTGTTTCTTGACATATCAACCAATAAGAGATGATGGTGTGCATGCTTTTAATGACCTGAGACTATCAAACATGACATGCAGTGGTTAGTTCATTGCATGTAATATTATTAATTAGCAAATAAACATTAATGTCTCTCATTTTCCCCTCCTCCTTGGTCACGGTGCACAGCCTAAGATGACTTACTCACCTAGACGGAGGGAGTATAATTTTAAAATGTGATAAAGCAATCTTCAACACATTTGGTTCTCTTCGAGGGTTCTCGCATGTGATAATGGAAGTTGATTGCATGGAACACTCGCCATAATTCTCGCTTAATTCTGGCTCATATCTTGTTACAAATAGTAGCGCTCGGTAATATTTCCTCTTTTTTTGTTATTCATCATGTAAACAGGTCAGCAAACCTTGCGGAGCATCTTCGTGCACCGTGCTTGCTGCACTTTGAATGTGGCCGAGAGCTGGCTTGATGAAACACCTCGCTTCCTACTTCTTGTTTTGTGGGGTACCTCGCTTCCTAGTGACCAGTGTCTTGGCTGATCATCCTAAGAATGCTTATATATGAATAAAGCTCTCTCATTTACCCACAAAAAAGATTAAGCCATATTAACTGGAAAGGAGGGAGTATGGACTAGCACTACTTTTTGGTGTGTCCCGTCAACTCGTAGAACGAGGAGAAGCTTGCAGGACAAGGTGAAGCTCGCTTATGCCTTTTGACTAATGCAACCAACCCTCGGTGGACATGCATCAGTCCATTCGGTGTCAGATTGTCAGAGGCATACACTGTAGTACCCAACATGCGGAGTACCATCATTGTTCGACTTCATGAAGAGGCGAAGAGCCAAGCGTAGTAGTACGAGTAGTACTACTACTAGAACCACATGGTGGAGCATCTGTACTCTTTTTTTATCTTTGATAAAGTACACATTTATTCCGGAGAAGGGCGGAAAACGGCAGCCCAACATGTAATGAATGATATCGATCAACCAACCATGCTCGAATATATCTTGGCCTCCGTGCGAGCCCGTCTATGTGTTCTCGCTCCTCGTCTCTCTCAAGGAACGGCGGGTTGGATCTTTGCCGTCAATTGAGATCGGTTAGCTCAGACTCCTGTCCCACATGTCAGTGATATGCCAAGAGGAGGTGCGTTGACCGACTAGCCATACGCGTACTTGGTTTTGCACCTTCATACTACTCCTCCCTCCATCACAGTTTACAGGGCGCTCTTCATTATGATGCATTTCTCTCAATGCATTTCCCCCACCAGAGAGACTTTAGACGTGTTTGGTTTAATGCTCAATTAATTAGGGTGTGGTAACCACAATCAAGTCCACAATTTTCTCTCCATGTACTGTACTACTACGAAGTGGAGTAAGTGCATGCATGTGTGTACCCGGGGTGGAAGCACTGCATGCATGTGTGTACGCATTATTCCCTCTAGTAATAGACGCCGTGCTATAACTACCAATGCTATTTTTCAGGCCGATCGCTAGTCGCCTTGGTCCCACAGATTTTTTTTCTTTTTCTAAAGCGCGCTGTATAAACAGTGACGGATGGAGTAGTATGAACTGATTCAAAGAAGAGCGTATTGATGGTTGCTTCTTCAGAGCAACTTACAGTGGGAAAGGTGGGGCTTATGATTTGACTGCTCATTACTCACTATTAATGCGGCGCAACGACCGGGCTGAGTCTCCCATGCGGTTGTGCACTACCCCCTCGGTTCTTAAATATACTCCGGAGTATTTGTCTTTCTAGAGATTTGAACGAGTGACTACTCAAATATTTGTCTTTTTAGAGATTTCAAATGGACTGGCACATACGAATGTATATAGACATATCTTAGAGTGTAGATTCACTCATTTTGCTCCGTACGTAGTCACTTGTTGAAATCTCTAGAAAGACGAATAGAATATTTAGGAACGGAAGGAGTACACATACGAAGCAAAATGAGTGAATCTACACTCTAAAATATGCCCGTTTGAAATTCGTAAAAAGACAAATATTTAGGAACGAAGGAGTATAATTTTGTGCATGGCACATGGACCCGGATGATGAAGAGGCTTCTGGCAATGCTATCAAGCTTCCATCATTTGTTTACATAATTGACGTACTATACAAATAATTTTCCAGCGACATGACATTGTACAATGGTGTGAGCTTTCAGCTTTTGTTTCGCGTGTCTTGCCATCGATGCTCTTTCGGAAACAATAAAAAACTAACTTCCTTGCTAATGCATGTCAATTATTAGCAGATCAGAGCTAATAATTACATCACAACTGAAGACAGAGTTGTGAGAAGGTGTTAAATTAAAATTGATCCATGCTTTCATTGGCAGCAACGTCCCCCCAGCTCTTTCTAAATCAACAAGGCATGTTGGGAAAAAAGTAGCTATCTGGAGCATGCAACATTCCGTTCATTTTGTGTAGTTCCACTAAAATAGGGCCGAGCATCCCTGTTCCAAAGATATTAAGTGTGATTACGATAATAGAGGACCGCTGATGAAACAATAAACACACAAATAGAAGCCGGTCACCTTTGCAGTCTCTCTTAAGACTAACTAGTTGGAGAAGATTAGGCTCAGAGTTGGATGAGGAGGATAGAGCAAAACCAATCTACCTTTGTGCAGTCGCACTGAAATGTAGAGATGTTGCCCGTGTGACATTTTAGTACAACTGCACAAAACACTCTTAAGAAAAAAGTGATTTGTGCAGTTCACCAAAAGGTCGCAATAGCAACGAGGTGAAATGGATAGCCCTGTTTGCAAAAAAGAGGTAGAAAGGAAACAATTACTGGCCAATAACAGTTGATGACACATGCGACGACAACAAAGAAGCATAATCCTTGTCCTAAGGGAAGATAACAATACGGCTGTGTTTGTCTAAAACGGTGTGAGGACGAGAATGCAATATGGAAAGTACGCCCGACGAGCTACGTTTTGGGCAAAGAACTATGGAAGATCCACATGCAGTGACGTGGGAAGATGGGTAGTTGAGCAAGGCCGGAGGGGATACCTGGAGGTCGTCGGGATGTAACAAGGTGAGCGGCGGCGGGCGGAATCTGCGAGCAGGTAGCGTAGGCACTGCCGCGCCGGAGCTTGGTCAGAGAGAACGGCGTGTACCGCAGATCGGGACGTGCTGCCTCGGAGCCGTGAAACGGAGAAACGATGCACTTCCTCCCTTTCCCCCGGCGGATGGGATGCGGCCGGATCAGTGAACAACGGTGAGAGAGAGAGAGGCCACCGCACTCCCTTTCCCCCGGCGGACGAGATGCGGCCGAAACAGTGACCAACGGTGAGAGAGAGAGAGGCCACCGCAGCCTTGTGTGAGATACTCTGAAGAGCGACAAACCAGGCAGGCAGGCTCCATTGTATATAGTGAGCGGACTACCTTTTTCTCCATAAAAATCATTTTATATTCTGTGTATGTGCCATTGAGCGCTATAACTTTATTTAAAAATAATGCGGCAACGCGTCAAGTCGAACTTTGTTTCGTGCACGCGTGGTACATGACCTCCCTAGGTAAACAACCGCTACAGGCATTCAAATTAGCACGTGGGCTGCCATTTTGTAAAGAAATGAGCTCCACCATGTACCCGCGCGGGTGTGGCTGGGCACGAAGCATGAGTACGTGCACGGTGCACCTATTCTCTTCTTGTATACGTACACCACCTACGTGGGGTTGTGTGAGAGAGATACAAACCTAGAGAGATATAGTGTCTGGGTTCTTGAGAGTTTTTTTTTGGGTGGGTCAATCAAAAAATGTAACATATGCAATGTGTGTGAAATAGAGTCTTGGATATATCATATATATAGAGGGGGACGATCCACGAGAAGAGAGTGGAGGTATCATCGGCTTGAGGTGTCCATAGAATCGAAGAGAGGGATGATGTGTGTGTGTGCGCGCACGCGTGATCGATAAAGAGTGCCATCGAATTTGTGTGTGCCCACGTCAAAGATATAGAGTGGCTGGCCTACTGGAACGTGAGAGGGGACATGTGCAGTTTGTCTTTGTGGCATGGATACCTACCTGTAGCGCTCGACTATCCGTGTGTGGTGGGGGGAGAGGGAGGCCTAGTGAACTATAGAGGTACAATGGCTGGTATATGTGTGGAGGAGGAGAGAGGCCTACCTCATGTATTAAGGAGATCGATTTGCCTCATGTATTAAGGGAGATCGATCGGCATCCATGCATATGTGTAGGAGAGGAATAAGGTTGGGAGAGAGACAGAGCTAGAGTGTTGGAGGGGGTGGTAGTGGAGTTGCTTCTAACAAATGGTGGGATAGGCTTGCTAGACAAACGGAGGGCACGCCCGCAGTATCAATAAGAGAGGAGATGGCTGCTTGTCTGTGCACGTGCGTGTGAGAGACGGGTCAGGAGGCATGCACGAATGATGAGGGAGGACGATATCGCTGTGGTAAGCAGACGTAACTACATAGGAAGATCAATCGCCCTTTGTTAGAGAAAGGAGAGACATAACTTGTGAGGTACGTCGATTGAGGGGGGGAATAGTTAAAGTCGATCCAGGTATATGTTGGGAGATCGATCGGTATACATGCATGTGTGTGTTAGAAGCAAATGAGGCACGGTGAGAAGGATAGAGAGAGAGGGATGCATCTAGGAGGTGGTACGAGAGGCATACTATATCGAGGGGGAAGGAGTGTGCGAGTACGAGATCGATGAAAAGAGTGGTGGGAGTGAGGCATGGACGGTGATAAGAGAAGAGGGGAAGCTTGTGTTTGTGCTAGGCACACCTCGCTAGAGAGGCATATCGATCGATGTGTGCCGTAAAGAAGGAGCTGGGGGGCCTACACACACCGTGGGTGAACGACCTAAAGTGAAAAGACGAATTTGCGCGATGGAGCTAGAGAATGCTGAGGGAGGGTGAGAGGGATGCGGGCGTGTGCATGCATGAGAGAAAGTTAGCGCTAGCTACAAAGATAAGAGGATTGTGTGGGTGTAAAAGACGAATAGAGATCATACTTCACTATAAAAAGCGAATTCGGATATTTGCAGAATTTATCATAGTGTTTTAAACCGACGCATGTGTGAATATATATAACGGTGATACACATGGTGTGGTTATGAACATGTTATACTACATATATATATTTTATCTCTACTCTTATAAAAAATGGAGTTGTTGATGATGGTGTGCCTGCCATCCTGCAATATAGGCCGTCTGATTTATATCTGGCGGATAGGAAGGTAACTATGGCAATTTTGAAAAAAGATACCCACACCCCTCTCCATATTTGCAAATTAGGCCCCTTGATCATGTTGATGTTCTGTACAACGCATGGTCATCTTGCTAGTACTACGTATAATACATAGAACATTGATTATAATTTGGGCTAATGTGTGGCTTTTGCAGCTCAGGTCTAAATACTTGTCATAATGTAGGGGGCAGGGCACTATACTTTGTGTGATAAACACGGTGTACGTATGGAAGATGGTTTAGATTATGAATATATAGTTAGTACATCAAATGTACTATTATTTGGAATAAACATCAAGTGTATTCAAAAAATAGAATTCGTGTTCATGTAGTACACATAGTTCATATCTATCTCTATAGTAATCATGTGGTGTGTTATTAAGGTAATACACGAATGATGGTTGAAGTTGGCAACAATCATGATTGTAGATTCTTATTGAAATAGAGAAATGAATTCAAATTTAGTTCGAATTGCAGCGGTAGTATAGACATTTGGAATGCACTAAAATGTTGGTATGAGTAGGTTACATGCATTATACAGCAAGCGAAAAAAATTTAATTGGACATAACATGGATTCATACTCCCTCCTTCCATCTATAAAAGGCGTAATGAGTTTTTTAAGACCGCCTTTGACTATTGACAAGATTAATAGTACATGACATGCACAATGTGAAAATTATATCATTGAAAGAACCTTTCGCACAAATTTAATGGTGTGCTTTGTTAAGTTGCATGTCATATATTATTACTCTAATATTTGGTCAGAGTTAGCATCGAAAAACGCATTAGGCCCTATATAGATGGAAGGAGGGAGTAGCTTTGAATAGCATTTGTATAGTAAAACGGGACAAGACTATCTCTTTGTGTGGTGTGAATAGTTTTATCTTTTTCGTTTTCTTTTTGGTTGAGGGAAGTGCGAATTGATTTGGTACATACAAGTACAATATTACTACACGTTAGGCTTGTCCCTAAAGTTCAACCCGCGCCTTGTTATATCCCGAAAATTCAGATATCGTTCTCCCAAAACTGACGCCTTCACAACCCGTGCCTTGCTATCCCGAAATTACAACGCGCGCGAAAACTCCCTCCAGCTGCCAAATCCCGACACACGAAATCCCCCTTCTAACCCTAAGCCGAAAGGACCGCTAGTTCAAATCGGTGGGGGTACTTTTGTAACACACCCTACATTTTGGACAAGCGCGTCCCTAAGTCATGGTTCACCCCCTCTCATCGCTCCCTTTTCGCCATTCCAAATCCCAGGCCGCCATAACCTCTCCGCTCCAGCCGTGAAACCCCACCCTCCTCCCTCCGCCACCTCACCGCTGCCCTGCCAGAGCTTCTTCCCCGACGACGTCGTCCACCGCAACAGCGCGACGTCCCTCATCCACCTCCCCCGATGAGGATCCGTCGTCCATCTCGTCGTCCTGCCTGTTCAGCCGCCCCGTCCTCCACCTCCCAGGAGCTGCTCCGACAATGGTCTTGTCTATCGCGGCTGCTCCATCCCCACAGCGCCGCCTTAACATGCTCCACCGGAACCGCAGCATCCTCACCGACTACTCGGCGCCACCAAAGAGGTTGTACACTCATCGCATCGCACCTTCTCCTTAACTCGACCTCCCAGCGCCGACGGTGCTCCACACCGCACCCCCATGGAGCGGCTACCTTAAAGCCGACGCCGCGAGCGACATCTCCATGGCGGCCCCTTCAGCGGCGGCGTCCATACCAGCCGGATCTGTTGCTGCTGCTCCGGCTCTCGCTCGGTCGCTCGCGCTGCTGCTGCTGCTCTCGCTCTCGCTCGATTGCTCGCTCGCCCAGCTGCTGCTACTCCGCTCTCGCTCGCTCGCATTGCTGCTGCTGCTCTCCCCCTCGCTCGTGTAGCTGCTCTGCTCCGATTTAGCTACACTTCAGTCGACTAAATCGACTTTTGGGTTAGCCGGTTTTCAGGGGGTGGGGGGCTCGCCGGAGTTAAGGAAGAACCACTCGCAGCGGGGACGGGGGATCGCCGGAGAGGTACCCCACTATCTATCTTAGGGTTCAGGGTGGGGGCGGGGGGCCTAGAGGGTTGGCCGGGGCGGCGGTGGACCGGCGGTCGGGAGTTGTTTCAAGGCGGTGAGGCGGCGCTGGGGCTGGCGGTTCGGCCGGTGGTGGCTGGCGGCTCAGGGGGGTGCAGGTTGAAGATGAACTGCACGCCCTCCCGAAACTACATGTCAAGTGCCTCTCTGCTACCATTGCGTTTAGTTTCGAAAGTAACATTCAGATTCCAAAGTAAATTTCAGTTTCGACAGTTAAGTTCAGAGTCAACAGTTTTTACCTCATCTGTTGTAGTCAGGTGGTTTTTGGTGATGTAAATTTCACATCTATTTTACATCATCTATTGGAATCCAAGTCAGGTCCAAATTAATGTTCAAACTTGAGTTCTAAATTAGTTGTGGGGCACATATCGAGGAAGCAATGAATAGTATCTATCTAATATCTGGTTCACCTAGGGTATGCCTATGTTGTTCATCTTGGGTGGGAAACAAATAGTAAAGCAATCATCATCTATCTTTTTATTAAATTAAAGCAATCATCAGCCTGCTATCATTTTTTTTGGATCCATCCACTGGTTGTTACCATCACTCTAAATTCCTGCATGCTCTCCTTACATAATCTCACCATATTTTTTTCGTATGCATGTCAGATATTGTACATAGTCATGCTGAACATGTAGAGAAAAGGGGAAGAGTTGTGTGCGGCAATACAATGTCATGCAGACATCGCCTCCATGGGGGGTGGCAAACCCTCCCCACCCCTCTCCAGATTGTAATCCAGAGGAAGATATCTATTCTGAGGCGGATTCAGACGCCGCTGACCACTCCTATTTACCCCCCCAAGGTGTTTGCTCTACCTTGCCATGATAGTGTTAGTCATATCATGCATATGTTGCCTTGCAGTGCCTACTTTTGACATCATACATGTCATCTGCTTAGTTTAGACATGTTCTGTAATGCCACATGTTTAGTTTCTATATCATATATGGGAATTATGCTGTCTCGTGTCTTTTAGACAGCCATAGAATATGTGAAATGTGCAATGCCATCCTGTTTAACCAAGCATCATATATTTGAATGATATCTTGCCCATCCTTTTCTTCATTACATTTCCATTTGTCGACAATGTTTGTACATTAAACTACTCTTCCTGTGAATCAGCCATTTGGGTGGGAGATGGAAAAATCTGGAGTGAAAACAAGGCCTTCAGAGGAGACAGTGCTACCTGTTGAAGCAGATCTCTTGTTGGGTCCCGACAGCTCCTCAGAGATGGACTCAGAGACAGATGACCAGTCCTATTCCCCCACCGAGGTGTATGCTCTAACTTGGCACGGTTATACTGCTCATATCATGCATATGGTGTCTTGCATTGCATAGTTTAGACATCATATACACAATATTCAACACCATGTTTTTAGTTCAGACATCATATCGAATGCCCTCTGTTTAGCATATAAATCGCATATGTGAATTAAATGATGCGATCCTGATTACTTAGATAACATGTAGGTGAATTATGTCATGCGATCCTGTTTAGTTATTCGTCATATCTTTGAATTATGTTATGCTATGCTATCCAGTTTAGATAGACATCATATATGTGAAATCATGTCATGCTATCCGTTTTAGTTAAACAATATACATGTCAACTATTTCATGCCCTCTTTTTTCCACACTATCTATTGCATTTGTCTCTCATACAATGTCTGTACATTCAACTATGTTTCCTGTTTATCAGCCATTTGAATTGGAGCGGATGATGCCAGTATCTAGCAGACTAAAAACACGGTCTTCAAATAAAATAGTGCTACCTCTTGGTGGAAATAGCACCCCGGTTATACATGCACGAGAACCAGCCCTACCACACATAACCCAAACTATCGCAGATTATACCCCTACTGCGATGGACAGAGAACCAGCTTCACCCAATCTAACCCCAACCCCAACAGATAGTAGCCCAGTTCCTATTGACACATCACCATCTCCACCATAGAGCTCCCAAACAAGAGCAGTTAGTAAGGCAGCTCCAGTGACCAAAGGGCCAGTACTACCACGGTGAACCCCAACTCCACCAGTTAGTACGCCTATTCTTGTGGAGGAAGCACAACCAGCTAGTCGTAGTTTAGCATCTCTCGCATTTGATGTTGTTAAATCGTATGTGCGTATCTTCCCATCTTGGAAATATTATACTGAAGATGAAGGAAAATGCCAGTTGCAGGTGTTTGTCCAGGAGTTATGTGTAAGTAATGTTATTCATGGCAATTACTTTGCTTTGTCCCATACATCCTACCTCCATGATGGTTATAATACAACAAATTTTCCCATTTTTCTCTATAGAGAAGGACCGGTTTGGAAACTCAGGATGAGGTAACCTGTGCTAATACCTCTGCTATCTTCAAGAATGCTTGGTGGCAGTATCGGAATTACCTGAAGAAAACGTACTTCACCGGCAAAGAAACTCATCAAATTCCCTTACGCTCTCCTGAGACACATTTACTGGACGATGACTGGGAACGCCTTGTTCTGTACTGGTCCCGAACCAAGAATGTGGTAAGGTCTATGAGCTCATTTTCTATTTTTAAGTACTATATTCTTGTGTCTTATTGTACTCTGTTCATGTAGAACAAGTGCCTAAACTTGAAGAACAATTGTTCTAATTCAAGATTCCATTGCTGTCATAGTTCAAAAAAGTGCTAGGCGGTAATTATGCGTTTTGCCACCGCCTTGCTCTTTACTGACTAAAGCGCATGCTTATGCACAGTTATGCACAGATTAAGCGTGGTTATGCGCAATGCATTTTGCCAATGCCTAGAACCTAGGCGCGCTTAAGCGCTCACTTAGGCGCGCCTTTTTTAACTATGATTGCTTTGCTCTTGTATCACTGTATTTACTCATACAAACTTATTTTTAAATTGAAGGACCCAATCAAAACTCCAATGGCACAGCGGGTATGTTCACGCATGTTTCTTTAATAGGTTTGCTCTTATCAATAGCTCTGTTGATTTCAATTTCAATTGTGTATACAGCTGACTTCTCATATCATGCACATTACTAGCATCACAACAGAGCCAATAGTGTTGTTGTACATGTAGATCTGTGGTACCCATCTGAAATCTTGTTGTGCCGTGTAGTTTCCCACGCTTTGTATTCTTTCACTGCTGCTTTGTCTTGAACTGATATGATTTGAACTATGTCTCTATTTTGATTTGGCAAGACAATGTAGTGACCATAGGACATAGATATATGTTTGTTTGATGCTTTTATTATGTAATAGTACTTGGCAATAGAATACTTGGTAGTTTAATCCTATCCACCTTAATAATGAACTAGTTCACCGAAATGAGTTTCATATACTAGTACATGCTAAACCTGTCATGTGTCTGCTTGTTTCTTCTTTTAGAATGCTGAGAGAATATTGGGGAAGAGTGCCTTATTAAGCAATGGTAAAGGAAGTAATGTAGATAAGGTTCAGGATAGTGACACATCCTTGTTGGTCTCCAACAAAGCTAATAAAACAACTAAGGAAGACTATCTTGAAGACAGTGAGACAACCCCAAAGTCATGTCTTGGTTTAGTGTTCGAGTTACTGGCCACTACCGCTTGCACAAGCTATTCAAACACACTATCTGAATCAGTTCGGTTTCTTGAGTCTCAACTACAAGCTGAAAGACATCGATCAGTTGTGTTGCGACAAGAAGCGCAAGGACTGCGGAAGTCCCTGGAGCATTCAGATGCATACTTTCTGGTGCAACAACAAGCATTGGAGGATTTTAGCGCCAAACAGGACAAAGCTAATAAGCTTGGTAAGCTTATTGCTAGCATTATGGATACCCAGGATAACGTTTCTTGAGCTTTTCTGAAGTTGTTTCAGTTATGCTCTTGTTTTGCTACCGCGTTTATTTGCACTGGTGGCCAATTTTGATGGCCAGTGTATGTAATATGCTGCTTTGTTCCCTATATTTGCACTGGTGGCGAACTTTGATGCCCAGTGGATGTAATATGTGTAATAGCGGTAATAGGCTAGCGTTAATTGCTTGCTTTTTTATTTCCTTATTGTCTTGTTTAGTTGTTTGCTTGTAGTCACTGCAGTTCTTTTTCTGTGTTTTTCTAGTGGCCACAATAGCCTATTTTTGGTAACTAGGCCAAAATAATCATGGCAACAAACGGACTGTTGTAACCATGGGCCTCCTGCGGGTCGTATGATCCATGGGCCTTCTACGGGCCGTAGGATCCATTGGCCTTTTATACAGGACGTAGGTTGCATGGGCCTTCTACCGGCCATACGATCCATGGGCCTTCTACTGGTCGTACGATCCATGGTCCTTCTACGGGACGTAGGATCCATGGGCCTTCTACGTGGCGTATCATCATTTCGCCAATCATGGGTCGTACTATTCATGGACCATAGCGGGCCGTTAATAGGCCATATTTGATAACTCTATGAAAACATCCCAACGATTTTTTTACATGAAAACGGCCCAGCGTATTAACGGGCCACAAACGGGCCGACTGTAACAACGGGCGGAATTTGGCCCGCAAGCAGAAAACGACAGTAACGGGCAGTAAGTAACCGAATGCTGGAAATGAGCCCAAGAATAAATGGGCCCCGAGAAGGCCGAAAGATAACTTGGGCTGGAAACGGCCCAATGGAATAATGGGCCGTTAATGGGTATAAAGTTATACACTGTTCATTACGGGCCAGTTTCACCATGGGCCGTTAATGGGCCAAGAGTTACCAAGGGCCTCATATGGGCAGAAAGACGTCATGGGCCATACATGGGCCAGAAGTTAAAATGGGCTGGAATCATATTGGACGGCCTAGATGAAGCTACTGGGCCTAATTCGGAGAGGTCGTAACGGGCCCTAGGTTAGCGGGTTGTAAATGGGCTATATGCGAACATGTCATTAACAGGCTTTCCGTGGGCCGGCCCGCCACCTTTTGACCAAGTCAAACGGGCTGGCCTTTTCACAGGAATGGGCCTCTGTTGGGCCATGGCACGTGTCAACATATCATAGGCGCCTTGGGTCCAATGAGTGGATGACATCTGTCCCAACGGTGAGCCGACACGTGTTTCCTCTAGCCAATGTTGATTTTACACATGGAAAATCCCCATTGGTCGGGGCTGTTAATGGGTTATCGGATTCAAAACCGGACCTGATAGCTTAACGGTGTTCCATTACGGTGGATGCCACGTGTCGGTCACCCTTGACGAAAGCACTTCTGTGACGCTCGATTATCGTCATGGAAGTGGACACTTCCGTGATGATAATTTTGGTAATGTCATGGAACACTTCTACGACAGCACGTGTATGACTATCTTGATTCTGTCATAAAATCGTCATGGATGTAGATGCATGACAAAAAAGCGACCTACTGTGACAAACACATATCATCACGGAAGTGTATTCTTTTGTAGTGAAAATAAATTGACGCTCCAAGCAAAACACATATCAAGTGAAAACATAGCTCCAAGTGAGGTTTCCGATAATGTTTGAGGCGAAAGAGGGGATGCCATCTGGGGCTCCCCAAGCTTAGTTTCTTGGATCTTCCTTGAATATTATCTTGGTGGTGCCTTGGACGTCCCCAAGCTTAGGGTCTTGTCACTCCTTATTCTCCTCATATCGACATCTCACCCAAAACTTGAAAACTTCAATCACACAAAACTTAACGGGACCTTGTGAGATAGGTTAGTATGATAAAGAGCAAACCATTTCACTTCTGGGACTGTCAAAGACAAGATTCATAATTGTTTCCACACAATTCATACTGTAGCATATCATTTCCACAATTTATATTGAGCAATATAAGCCATAGAAACAAGGAAACAAGCAAACTATGAATTGAAAACAGAATCCGTCAAAAGCGGAACAGTCTATAGTAATCTGTACTCAAACCATACTTATGCTACTCCAAAAATTATGAAAAAGATTGTCCACGTGAGAAATTTCTATATTAATCTTCTACAAAAAGAATCAACTCAAAAGAACTCTTCTGTTAAAAATGAGAGCTATTTTTGTGAGCGCAAGAGTTTCTGTTTTTCAGCAAGATCAAATCAACTATCACCCAACATGATCCCAAAGGCTTTACATGGCACTTTATTGAAACAAAAACAATAAAACATGATTACTACAGTATCCTAATCATGTGAGAACACAAAAACAGTAGATAAAAGTGTTGGGTTGTCTCCCAACAAGCACTTTTCATTAATGCCTTTTAGCTAGGCATGATGAGTTCAATGATGCTCGCATAAAAGATAAAGATTGAAACATAACAAGAGCATCATGAATCATAAGTTCCTATCTCATAATAATTTTAAGTAGCCTCATGAATAGATTCATCCATATATCCATCACATAAAGCATTCTTTTCATGATGCAAAAGCATAGATGATTTATTACTCTTTATGGCATACATGTCATCATAATACTCATCATAAGTAGCAACTTTGTTCTCATCATAGTCAATTGAAACCTCTTCTAGAATAGTGGATGTATAACTAAATAAAGTCAAGACCTCTCCAAATCCACTTTCATCAATATTGTAATAAGATTCAACACCCTCCAAAATAGTGGGATCACTACTACCTAGAGTTGACACTCTTCCAAACCCACTTTCATCATTGTAATCATCATAAATAGGAGGCATGCTATCATAATAAATTTTCTTATCGAAAGTAGAAGGAATCAAAGGATCATATTTATTATGGAAAGCATACCCAAGCTTAGGACAAGCATTATTTTTAGCAAATAAATCTTCAAACATTTCATACTCATCAAACATAGCATCCCCAAGCTTGTGGTTTTGCATATCATCATAATCATTCTTATCAATAGCATGAATGGCACCAATAGTATAGCAAACATTATTATCATATTCTACCAAGCAAGTGCCAAAAATATTTTTAATATCATAAGAGACATCATTGTCTTCCCAATCATAATCATCACAACAAGTAGTAGGCATCACAAAATTATACTCAATATCATCGTCCTCCATCAACATATTTGATTCACTTTCATGAGGCACAATGGTGATAGGAGCAATATTACTTGGGAGAGTTACCTTTTTACCTCTACTTTTTCTTCTTTTCTTTTTCTTCTCACCACCTTGCGTGTGGGTTTAATCATTTTTTTTGAGCATCTTGTTGAAGGGATTGATTGGATAGGAAGCTCCTCGTTACCTGATTCATCATAAACACTAGGAGGGTATTGGGAAATATTTTCCCTTTCATTAGTACTCTCTTCATGCTATATTTGTTTTCTTGTCTTTAGATAGTTGGCAATGTAAGGATTCTCAATGCAATTTACCGCACAAAACATATAAATTTCCTCTAGATCAAAATCAAGAATTCTATTGAGATTAAATTTTGGAACATCCTTAGTTATACGTTTCATTTCTTCATACCCCAAAAGAAGACTAAGCTCTTTATGATGCTCAAGGGTAATCAAGTTATCATAATTTTTGGACACAAATTTATCATGAAACGAATAGCATTGGAGCTTTAAATGACCATGTTCATTGCAAAGTTCACAAAGATGGCGAAAGATATTGAATCTTTCAACACAATCATCTAGCCTCTCTTGCAACTTTTTCATTTCTAAATATTTATGCTTCTTACAAAATCTATCTTCCCTTTTTGGTATGTATGTGCACTCCCAATTTACTCCGCAAAAATTGACATTCTTATAGGAGACATCATTATCATGGCTAGTGCACTCATCATTAGCATTTGGGATATTCAAAGAATTCATACTAAAAACATTGCAATCATGCTCATCATTCATGCCAATCTTTTTATTAAATTCTTCTTCTATCAATTGAGCACAATTTTCCGAACCATCATTTTCAAGAAAGATACTATAAAGATGATCAATAATATGATGCAACCTTAATTCCATTTTTTTGTAGTTTTCTTTTATAAACCAAACTAGTGATAAAACAAGAAACTAAAAGATTCAATTGCAAGATCTAAAGGTATACCTTCAAGCACTCACCTCCCCGGCAACGGTGCCAGAAAAGAGCTTGATGTCTACTACGCAACTTTATTCTTGTAGACACGTGTTGGGCCTCCAAGCGCAGAGTTTTGTAGGACAGTAGCAATTTTCCCTCAAGTGGATGAACTAAGGTTTATCAATCCATGAGAGGTGTAGGATGAAGATGGTATCTCTCAAACGACCCTGCAACCAAATACAAGAAATCTCTTGTGTCCCCAACACACCCAATACAATAGCAAATTGTATAGGTGCACTAGTTCAGCGAAGAGATGGTGATAAAAGTGTAATGTGGATGGTAGAAATATATATTTTTATAATCTGAATAAATAAAAACAGCAAGGTAGCAAATAGTAAACGGTCACAAAAACGGTGTTGCAATGCTTAAAAATGAGGCCTAGGGTCCGTACTTTCGCTAGTGCAACCTCTCAACAATGCTAACATAGTTGGATCATATAATTATCCCTCAAAGTGCAATAAAGAATCACTCTCGAGTTCCTATTAGCAGAGAACAAAAGATAGGAATTGTTTGTAGGTCACGAGACCACCTCAAAGCTATTCTTTTCGTTTGATCTATTCAAGAGTTCGTCCTAAAATAACACAAAGCTATTTTTTCCGTTCGATCTATCCTAGAGTTCGTACTAGAATAACACCAAAGCAAATTCATATTCATAATACTCAGTCCACACAAAGAACTATAAAGAGACCCCAAAGTTTCCGTCGCATAAAAACGTGCATCAACCCCTATGCATAGATTACCCCAATATCACTACGGGAATCCACGAGTTGAATGCCATAACATATATCAAGTGAATCAATAAGATACCTCATTGTCACCTCAAGTATTCATATTGCAAGACATATATCGTGTGTTCTCATCTCTGAATATTCAATCCGACAAGACAAAACTTTGAAGGGTAAAGATTCAATTCATCATAACAAGAGTATAGAGGGGAGAAACATCATATGATCCGACTATATTAACAAAGCCCATGATATAGATCACGAGAGAGAGAGAGATCAAACACATAGCTACTAGTACAAACCCTCAGCCCCGAGGGTGGACTACTCCCTCCTCATCATGGTGGCTGCCGGGATGATGAAGATGGCCACCGGAGATGATTCCGCCCTCCAGCAGGGTGCCGGAACGGGGTCTATATTGGATCTCGTGGATACAGAGGCCTTGCGGCGGCAGAACTTTTGATCTAGGGCTACCCCCAAGGTTTTTGGAATATTTGGGATTTTATAGGGTGAAGAAGGGGTGTGGGAAGCCACCGAGGTGGGCACAACCCACCTGAGCGCGCCCTGGTGGTTTGTGCCCCCCTCAGGGCACCCCCTAGGTGCAGCTCATGCCCATTGGGTTCCTTTTGGTCCAGAAAAAATCTCCAAAAAGTTACGCGGTGTTGGACTCCGTTTGATATTGATTTCCTGCGATGTAAAAAACAAGCAAAAAACATCAACTGGCACTGGGCACTGGGTCAATAGGTTAGTCCCAAAAAATTATACAAAAGTTGCTATAAAATGATTGTAAAACACCCAAGAATGATAAAATAACAGCATGAATACTTCATAAATTATAGATACATTGGAGATGTATCAGAGTCCTCCATATCTACCTATGGATTGAGTAAGATCCTTCAAGTAAGTTTTCATCGGTGCAAGCAATAAAAATTGCTCTCTAAATATGTATGATCTATTAGTGTGAAGAAAATAAGCTTTATACGAACTTGTGATATGGAAGAAATAAAAGCGATGGACTGCATAATAAAGGTCCTTATCACAAGTGGCAATATAAAGTGATGTTCTTTTGCATTAAGATTTTGTGCATCCAACCATAAAAGAGCATGACAACCTTTGCTTCCCTCTGTGAAGGGCCTATCTTTTATTTTTTACCTTCTACCCTCATACAAGAGTCATGTGATCTTCACCTTTCGTTTTTACACTTTATCCTTTGGCAAGCACTATGTGTTGGAGAGATCCGGATATATATATATATATATATATATATATATATATATATATATATATATGTATATGTATATATATATCCACTCGGATGTAGGTTTTCATAAAGTATTATTGTTGACATTACCCTTGAGGTAAAAAGCTGGGAGGCGAAACTATAAGCCCCTATCTTTCTATGTGTCCGATTGAAACTTTGTACCCATAAGTATCGTGTGAGTGTTAGCAATTGTGAAAGACTAAATGATAGTTGAGTATGTGGATTTGCTAAAAAGATCTTATATTGACTCTTTCCGATGTTATGATAAATTGCAATTGCTTCAATGACCGAGATCATAGTTTGTTAGTTTTCAATGAAGTTTCTGATTCATACTTTACCTTGTTAATGGATTGTTACTTTAGCATAAGAAATCATATGAAAATATATATTGTTGTCTTGAAGATGATCATGATGTCCTCATGTCTGTATTTTATTTTATCAACACCTCTATCTCTAAACATGTGGACATATTTTTCGATATCGGCTTTCGCTTGAGGACAAGTGAGGTCTAAGCTTGGGGGAGTTGATACGTCCATTTTGCGTCATGCTTTTATATCGATATTTATTGCATTATGGGCTGTTATTACACGTTATATCACAATATGTATGCCTTTTCTCTCTTATTTTATAAGGTTTACATGAAGAGGGAGAATGCCGGCAGTTGGAATTCTGGACTGGAAAAGGAGCAAATATTAGAGACCTATTCTGCACAACTCCAAAAGTCCTGAAACTTCACGGAGATCAGTTTTGGAATAAATAAAAAAATATTGGGTGAAGAAAGCACCAGAGGGGGGCCACCAGCCAGCCACGAGGGATGAGGGCGCGCCCTACCCCCTGGACGCGCCCCCTACCTCGTGGGCCCCCTGTCAGGCCCCCGACACCCATCTTCTGCTATATGGTGTCTTTTGCACTGAAAAAATCATAGAAAGCTTTCGGTACGAAGCGCCGCCGTCTCGAGGCGGAACCTGGGCAGAACCAATCTAGGGCTCCGACGAAGCTGTTCTGCCGGGGAAACATCCCTCCGGGAGGGGGAAATCATCGACATCGTCATCACCATCGATCCTCTCATCGAGAGGGGGTCAATCTTCATCAACATCTTCACCTGCACCATCTCCTCAAAAACCCTAGTTCATCTCTTGTATCCGATCTTTGTCTCAAAACATCAGATTGGTACCTGTGGGCTACTAGTAGTGTTGATTACTCCTTGTAGTTCATGCTAGTTGGTTTACTCGGTGGAAGATCATATGTTCATATCCTTAATGCTTGTTAATACTCCTCTGATTATGAACATGAATATGCTTTGTGAGTAGTTATGTTTGTTCCTGAGGACATGGGAGAAGTCTTGTTATAAGTAATCATGTGAATTTGGTATTCGTTCGATATTTTGATGAGATGTATGTTGTCTCTCCTCTAGTGGTGTTATGTGAACGTCGACTACATGACACTTCACCATGATTTGGGCCTAGGGGAAGGCATTGGGAAGTAATAAGTAGATGATGGGTTGCTAGAGTGACAGAAGCTTAAACCCTAGTTTATGTGTTGCTTCGTAAGGGGCTGATTTGGATACATATGTTTCATGCTATGGTTAGGTTTACCTTAATTCTTCTTTCGTATTTGCGGATGCTTGTGAGAGGGGTTAATCATAAGTGGGAGGCTTGTCCAAGGAAGGACAACACCCAAGCACTGGCCCACCCACATATCAGATTATCAAAGTAACGAACGCGAATCATATGAGCATGATGAAAACTCGCTTGACAATAATTCCCATGTGTCCTCAGGAGGCTTTGCTTTTGAAAGAGCTGGTTATCGACTAGAGGGGGGGTGAATAGGCGATTTTTATGAAAGTCTTCAAAACATGGGAGTTTCAAAGACAAACAATAGAAATGACACTATTCGTATGCAGTGGAAGGTAGACTACACTAGTCAAGCCATAGTCAAGTATTCAATGAAGTGAAAGCACGAAGACTATTAGCAGCTAGGTAGTAAGGATCAGGATGGAAGATAGTATGAAGCCAATCAGAACAAGTAGTCACACAGTGAAGCCAAATAGATAATGCAAGCAGGCAATGACTTCACGAAGACAAACTGTAAGTAAAGAGAAGTGAGAGATAGAACCAGAACCAGTAGCTTGGAGAGGACAGAGATTTGTTCGGCCAGTTCCAATTGCTATGACAACTGTACGTCTGGTTAGGGAGGCTGACATTCAACTTAGAAGACCGCGTCTTCACCTTATTCCCCTTGAGCTAAGGACACTTAGTCGACGCCCAATCACTCTAGTAAGTCTTCAACGTAGACTTCCAAACCTTCACAGACTTTGTTCACCGGCAATCCGCAGTGACTCTTGGATGCTCAGAACGCGACGCCTAACCGGCTGGAGGATTCACAGTCCTCAAGTGTAACAAGTCCTCAGATCACGCGGACAGAAAGACTTCAGTGATGCCAAACACTCTTTGGGCTCTGGGTGGTTTGGGCTTTGTCCTCACAAGGATTCTCTCTCAAATGCTTCGGAGGTGGGTTGCTCTCAAACGACAAAAGCCGTGCACTAACTTTGAGCAGCCACCAATTTATGGTGTAGGGGGTGGGCTATTTATAGCCACTGGGCAACCCGACCTGATTTGTCCGAAATGACCCTGATCACTAAGGAACTGACACGTGTCCCAATGGTCAGATTTCAAACACATGCGGTAGCTTGACTTGGGCTACAAGTAAAGCTGACTCATCCGACTCTGGATAAGATTTGCTCTCATTGTCTTTGCTCGAAGACATAGGATTTGGTTGAGTATCACTTCAGTCACTCTGACTTTGTTCACTTGGACCCCACTTAACAGTGCGGTGGTGCCTATGACTCAACAAAGAAGAAAAGGAAACAACAAAACACCTAACTCTTTGCGCTCCATAGTCTTCATGCGATGTCTTCTCATGTCATAGTCTTCAACGTGAATAGCTTCACAAACCACCATTGTCTTCAATGTCTTCACACATTTTTAGGGGTCATCTCCGGTAGGTAAATCGAATCAATGAGGGACTACTACCTGTGTTATCCTGCAATTCTCACAAGCACATTAGTCCCTCAACCAGGTTTGTCGTCAATACTCCAAAACCAACTAGGGGTGGCACTAGATGCACTTACAATCTCCCCCTTTTTGGTGATTGATGACAAACTGGTTGAAGTTTTCAACGGGGATAAAAGTATGTGAAATTGTAAAGGATTAAGATATTGTCTTCATAGGTGGCAAAAGGCTCCCCCTGAAGATGTGCATATAAATGTTTTGCGTTGGGATGAAAATGCACATGGCAGGTTGTACTCGTGGAGATCCTCTTTACCTTATGAAGACAATACATCATGCATGAACAGATATAACAAGAATAATGATATGCATAATGAAAAATGGACGTATGCAGAATGACTTCATGCGGGATTTATCATCGCACATGCGGAATTTATCGTTGCATCACAGAATAACAGAAAAAGTAGCAGACGACCATCAAGTTTAAGTGTTACAACTCAAAGAACCAAATGTATCAAAAGCGAGAGTTGTAAACACTTGGCAAAAGTATAGCAACCACCCATATGGACCCGCTTGAAGACTATCAACATATGCTTCCCCCCTTTTGTTAGTAAGGACCAAAAAGTTTTGAAGACATAGTCTCTACTCGTTCCCATGAGGAGTAGGTGAGGCAGCAGGGTTGTCGTTGAGGTTTGGTGGTGCGGACGAACTTGGTACAGTGTCGATACGCACTGAAGTTGGAAGTGGTGAAGTAGCATCATCGGCATCATCAAGGACTCTAGCACTAACAGTTGCCGCGGAGGAGGAGTACTCAGAATCTTCAAGTGATGGAGTCTGACGCAAGACATCGTTCTTGGGAGGAGTGGTATCAAACTTGAATCTCTCTGTGAAGCCATCGTCTTGAAGATCAGCTTCAGCACTGAGCAAAGTCAGACTCTTCCATGACCTCCGACAGGTTTCATGAGTGACAAATGCATTCTTGGTGGCAAGATTTCGAATGCGATTAATATCCACCAAGAGGCTTTGCATCTGACGCTTTAGCCAGTAATGATGCTTATCGTGTTTCTGATGCAAGGCCATGAGAAGCTCTCGGTCATTAAGCACACAATATCTCTTTCGAGGCCTTGGAGCAATAGTGTTTTCAGTGGCTTCAGTACGGGCACAGCGAGGTGCACGAGTATTTCCAGCCAGGGGATAAACACGAGTGGCAGCATGAACTCCTTCAACATGCTAAGAGAAACTCTGACGATTGACATTGTGAAGATAAATTGCCTCCTTGGCAGGCTCTGGGTATATGGCTTCAACGGACATATCAACCTCTGGCAAGAATATGAGATGGTTGCATGTAGAGGGCTGATAGTCAACAGCAGAATGAAGCTTGATCAGACGCATTACCCATGGAACATAGAATTTCAGATCAAATATGTCTGAGCCAGATGCAGCAAATTGGCGAATGAATAAATCTTGAGCATTGAAGCTGATGCCATTGAGAATATAGAAGACCAATGTCTTCATTGAGCCTTCAAGCTTTGCTAAGGAAGAATGTCCTTTGATGGGCCATAGAGTTCGCCTGATAATGTGATAGATGGTGCAGGGCAGATACTCTAGGTCTTCAACAAATAATTCCTTGGGATATTCAGCATCCTGCGATAGTGGCTTCATCATACTCAGCATTTGGCTCATATTGGGTTCAGGCTTCTGGAAGATGCTTTCCAATGCATTGCGGTGAAGCTGACAACCAGGTTCATATAGTTCACCTGGAGTGGACAGGCCAGTAAGCTCAATGAGATCAAGAGCTTTGGCTTCATGGTGTACATTGCCTGTCATCCACTCAAGGACCCATGTCTTCGGATCCCTGTTGTAGCCACGAATGTGGAGAGTTGCATAGAATTGCAGCACAAGCTCTTCATTCCAATTTTCTTTATCAGTCACAAACTGGAGAAGGCATGCATCTCTGAAATAGTCGAGGGCTTCTTCTAAGCAAGGCAGGCTCGCAATGGCTTCGCAGTCCAGACGCATATGGGGAAATATGCGCCCTTGATTGTATAGGACACGGGAGTAATAGTTGCGCTACTGATAACTCCAGAACCGATCAGATAATATTCTTGGCTTGGAATATGGGTTCTTGGCTCTACCAAAGAAGGTGTTGTGGGCAATGAAGCCATTTATGTTGAATGATCCTGGTGCAGATGCAGTACCTGGAAACCGTGGCAGCCTTGGTTTTGGCTTCTGAACCTGAGGCTGGTGCTCCACATGATAATCAAACTGAGGTCCGGGAGCAGGCGGAGGAACCAGAATGGGCCATCTGACAGTGACAAGCTCACCTTGATAAAATGCTTGCTCAATGGTGTGTGGCCTTGGTGCCGGTACAGGAGCAGCGGCATTGGCAAGGGTGTCAGGCTGTACATTGGTTGCAGGTGCATCATTGGCTTCATGCACCGTGATCTCTGCAGGCGCCACATTAGCTTCAGCCGTGACAACGTCATTGGCTTCAGTAGTGTTATTGGTGGCCGCCTTAGTATTTTCAACCTCCACTTGAGTAGCTGGAGGGTCGGGCACAGACATGTTCTCCTCGAGGACATCTTCTTGGTTGGTAGGGGGAGTAGCAACACGTTTTTCTTCTTGACGGGGTTCTTGATTTTCATCGGCTGATGCAGCTGGTATGTTGTCAGCAGCTTTGGCTTCAGACGCAGAGTCATTCACAGTAGGAGTGGCTTCTGGAAACACTTGTCATGCTGCTGACTTGGGTTGCACTTCTCCTTCTGGAACGCTCGATGGATCGACTTGTGGCCTTGGTCCTTTGCGAAGCCTGCGAAATGCAGGCGACGCCTTTGGAGTAGGAGTTGGATGGACCACATAGTCATCATCATCATCAAGCACCGGATTGGTGACTTGAGGTGGGGGAGTTCGCGGTGAGTCTTGACTTGGAGTTGCTGGTTGGGGGCGATCAGCCATGAGGCATCCTGAGAGATTGGCGTCAAAGGACGATCAATACTTATGAGTTCACAATTTGTGAGAGCAGGCGATGATACCGTTTGGCGCTTGATCTGAGGAAGGACTTCATCATCATCTACATTGTCTTGGGGACCAATGTCTTCAGCCGTGATGGGGTCAACGACTGGAACTTCTTCAGATTCAGGAGCCTCTGTGGAAGCAGGCTCGTGAACTATCAACTGATGCTCTTGGTGTTCGGATGCAGGACGAGCAAAAGAGATGGGCTCGTCAACGAGGGGCTCTATGGGAGCAGCCCGATCTTTCTTCTTAGTCTTTCTCATCTTGGGCAATGGAGCATCATCGGTGGTGTTCTTGAACTTGCGCTTTCTGGCTTCGGCCTCAGCTGCCCTAGTTTTCTTCAGTTCTGAAGCCACTGTGGGGACCTTAGGGAAGACAATGTGAGGTTCTTCCCGCCCTGAAGCTTCAGCTTGGGCCACAACAGGCTTCTTCTTCTTGGCAGCCAGCTTGGGGTCAATGCCAGGATGCCCAAGTGCCTTGCGCTCCTCAGCTTCATTGTAAGCTTGAACACACTTGGCAGCGAGGTTTTTCATTCGCTCACGTGAACCTTTGGATTCTTCACGTTTCTTGCGAAATGCCTCCTTGAGGTCATGCAACATCAGCTTGAAGTTTTGAACATCAGCCACACTGAGCTTGGCCACGTGCTTCTTGAACTGGTCTTTCTCATCGTCTATTTTGTTCTTCAGTTCAACAATCTTGTGAGCCAGAGCCAGAGCCAGCTCAGGAGCAATGGCGCCTTGGAAGGCGACGCTGATGCCAATTGGGAGCTGAAGATCATCAAAGCTGAGATTCGGGTTGTCAAACCACTCATCAATGAAATTGTCCAGAATGTTCACATCGAAGAGGGGCACGTCATTGAAGATCTCCGCCTCTTGCTTGCTCTTAATCAGCTGCTCAAGGGCATCATCACCACACTCATTATCTGTTGACAGATCAATGGCTTCAGTCTCATTCCTCAAAACGGCAGCTGGTGTCAGTGCTAGACCATAACTCTTGACATTTTTCTTCTGGGGCCTCTCTTTCTTCTTGGAGATGTGAGAGATCTTCAGAGATGATACTTGGTGCAGGAGGAGCATTTGCCAATGGCTTCGCACGTGAAGCTTTTGATGCAGCAGTAGGTTTTGAAGCCTTAGTTTTCTTCTGCTTCTGCGGCTTAGGAGGAGCTGGCGCATCATCAGAATCAGCATCATGAGCAGAGTGATCCACATTTGCACCTTGGACGGCAATGTGAGTGATGAGGCCTTCGAGGTTGTAGAAGGGGCCGATTCTGTTTTCATTGGCTTCAGGGTGCCATCTTCCCGAGGAGTAGATGGACCTGGGTTGAAGTCAAGTCCAAATGCCTTCTTGTTCTTCACAACAGAGTCTTTGGCAAACTTGAAGTTGTGCTTGAACAGATTGTCTTTGCGACACCACAGCAGAGAAGATGGGTCAGCATTCTCTGGCTGTGGTTCGCGAACCATGCACGGATAGAAGCCTTGATCAATGGCTTCAGACTTGGACCTGGGTGGAAGATTTTTGTATAGGATATCTCCACAAGGTCGCTTGATGGCATTCTTCTCGGCATACTCAGCAGTGACAAATCTATACTTGTACAATTCCTCTACCCAATATCTTCGAATCCATTGGATTTGATTTTTGCGTTCACCATAAGTTTCTTCTGGGTCAGTCTTGTACAATTCATGCAGATCTGGCAGCAAATCTTTGGATGTATTTCCATGGCGCTGTCTGCCACCCTTTCTTGCTGACTTCTCAGTTGCCATGAAGCTTAGACTAAATGGCTTCAAAACTAGCAAAGGCTTCCGACAGTTGGTCAGACAAGAACTGGCTTCAGGAGAATTTATGTGACTCCATAAGAATTCTGCAAATGAATGCAGACTATGAGAACCAAGGGATTCTCCCACGGACATGTACCTGTGACAGCATTAGAGGTGCGAGGGAAGGGGAAGAGGTCATATGCATTCTCAGAAGATTTTGAAGATAAATCAGTTTGAAGACATTGACCTCATAACGCGAAGACATTCACTTATTTGTTGTGAGTTGGTTCCAGATTTGTACGAATCCAAGTATAAGTACAAGTGAGGAATCTAACTTGTAGATAAGCATAAGTGAACAGACTAGGCATAATATGAGATGCAGAGCGGGATAGATTCAACTTTGGAAGTATAGAAACCACTTTTGGTAAAGAAGGATGAATCTATTAGATCAAAAAGACAGTAAAAAGTAAGTTCTAATTACCACACGAAGAACTGCTAGACAGAGCGGAGTTGGAGGCCGAGCGGTTCGATCTCCCGTGCCCTAACTTGGCAACGGAAGACACCTACAGCGGCGGCGGAGAAGACGAGGTCCGCGGCCGGCGTGAGGACGGTGTTGGTGAGGTCGCGGCAGCTAAGCGCTTCGTCGCCAGCATCGTCGATAGCTAGCGGTGGTGCTAGGGTTTGTGCGAGGTGGCGAGGTGGAAGAAGGATTTTTGACCACGGTGAGATGTGTATTTATAAGGAAAGGGATGGCACAGCGCAATTACGCAGGTGCCCCTGGCGGTTCACATCTGAAGGTCACATGGCAAGCATGCAACACATTGGAAGTTGTTCCATGTTCCCACGCACGCCTGGATTGTCGGGGTGGTCGTTCCAGCTTCTCCGGCTTTCAGGCAATAAGGATATAGCATTAAAAGCAGATATAAATGTTTGTCATATTGACTTCAACTAACAAGGTCTCAGTGAAGACAATCGACAATCTTCAATAGAATGCATATGATTTGGACAGATAGAGTTGAGGTAGAAGCATAGATAGGTTAGGGTCCGATCACATTCACTTAGATCAAAAGATTCAGCAAGAAGTCATAGCTATAAGTGAATGTTGTAGAGGACAGAACACAAATATGTATATGGGGTGCGAACGAAGATCTTCCCCCTACCGATCCACGTCCCAACGCCTCGCTGAGAATCTAAGCTAAACAATGAACAACACGAGGGACACAAGATTTATACTGGTTCGGGCCACCGTTGTGGTGTAATACCCTACTCCAGTGTGTGGTGTGGTGGATTGCCTCAGGGGCTGATGATGAACAGTACAAGGGAGGAACAGCCTCGCGAGAGGTGTTCTTGTGGTGGTGATTTTCCTGAGAAGGATTCAATCCGTTCTCGATGGCTCTCGATCAGATCCTGATGAGAGGTCCCTTTACTGTGGTGGCTAGCCCTATTTATACAGGCCCTGGTCCTCTTCCCAAATATTGAGCGGGAAGGGCGCTAACAACAGCCATTTTGAAGGGGAACATCTAGTGCAAGTTATCCTGACTAAAGTTGGTCTTCGACTGCTAAAGCACTGGCGATGACGCCGTCTTGGGCTCCACGGTGACCTCCGTCCTGCCGCTCTGCTGGTCTTGGTCTCGTTGCACCGAAATGGTAACCTTTTCTTGATGCCTCAGTACTCCACGCCTGTGCTTGCCCCCTTTGCACCAAAGAGGAAACAAGGACACTGTGCAGGTCGACGCCCGCCTGGCGCCCGCTTGGTCTTGGTCGTCATGGCTTGCGTCATGGGTATCTCGTGAGGTAACCCTGCCTTGATCTCTCCGCCTCCTCGCGAGCCTGCCTGGTGAGGCCGCTCCTGAGGAAGCCTTGCGTTGCCCGCCCCGTGAGGCTTGGCCCCTCGCGAGGGTCTTGAGCTTGAGTAGATGAATATGGGCCGTACTGGGCCACCACTTGAGCCACGCCGCAGACCGCAGGCAAGCAAGTCTGAGGACCCCTGTTCCTAGAACGTCGACAGTAGCCCCCAGGCCCAAGGAACGCTCGGACTTGGCTTAGCAGAGAAGCGAAGGGGCAAGTGCGGAGTGCCACGGGCCCCAACAGCCCACGGCCTTGGGCGCCACGTGGCAGTTGATTGGATGTGGGCGTCTCCGCTTCCCCACGCTGCCTCGGCAACCGCCCGTCCGACAAAAGGCTGGCCTGGGTTAGGCTTACCTTATTTACTCTCATTCACCTTGCTTCAGATCCCCTTTCTTGCTCTTCGCCCTCCTACTTCCGAAATCTCCAGATCCGCCTCAACCTTTCACCTCCAGCGAGCAATGGCGCCCCGCAAGACCGTGACCGGGGCTCCACCGGCCTGGTACTCGCCGGCTTTGGATCCCCCAAACATGACGGAGAAGAATCTCGCCCTCACGCGCCTGATGATGGCGGCGCAAGGCAGCGAGATGGGGGAGACTGCGCTCCGGCCCGGCTCCGCCCAGCCCGAGGACAAGGGGAGCACCTTCTATCCCTTCTTCATGAGCGCCGTCATTGCTGGTCTGGTGCCTCCTTTCTTTGAGTTCTTCTTTGCTGTCCTCCGCCGGTATAAGCTGCATGCTCTGCATCTCCACCCCAACTCTATTCTCCTCCTGTTGATCTTTGCCTACTACTGCAAGGCACATGTCGGGGTGATGCCCTCCGTGGCCTTGCTGCACCACTTCTTCTCTCTCCGAGTCACTGGCGCCAATATCTCGGCGTGTGTAGGCTTTGTTGCGTACTCCAAAGCCAACGCCATCTCGAAGGCCGGGAAGAGGGCCGACGGCTTCCGGAGCAAGTGGGTCATGATGGATGCCGGATGCATCAACTCCCGGCTGGTGCCACCCACGGGGCAGCCCCAGACCGTCGAGGCATGGTGTCATGCAAAGCTTGACGACCGGCGGGTGAAGCTGGTGCTGGAGAAGATGAACGCTGACCTAAGGTCGGGCAACCTGAGGGCGGCGAAGCTGACTGGGGCCACACTCCTAAGGGAGTTCTTGGCGCACCGGGTGGCTCCACTTCAGGCGCACTCGCACCCGCTGTGGAGGCTCGAGGATGCGGACGCCATCCTCCGCCTGAGCTCGGAGGCCCTGGCTGACGAGGATCTGACCGCAGCTCACCGCTTCCTAGTCGAAGCGCTTGAGGAGGTTGTGACCGGCATCGGCCCCATGGCCGATGTTGAAGCTCGTGTCCTTTCCTCCGCAGCCTGACGCGGATCCTCAGCCACGTCTACCTCCGCAACCCCGACACCAACCTTGACGGCCTGCTGGAACCGGTGGATGTCGAGCGCTCCGCCGCCGCTGCTGAGGCTGTGAAGGGCCGACCGAAGGCCTTGCTGGCGAAGTTCCGCGCCTTTAACACTGTGCCCAAGCGAGGTGCTGCTGGCTCCGCGGCCTCGGGGGGTGGAGCTGACAAGCGCAACTCCACCACGAGCGGCGGCGCTGCCCAAGGGTGATCTTCTCGCGGCTTCTTTCCTGCTCCAATTCCTGCAACATGTACCGTGCCTCGTGGAGGCGTTTAAACTTGTGTTTGGTATCGTGAGAACAATTTATGGTCTGTAATATTTGCTTCTGAATTTCCGATATTTTTGCGGTTTCCTTCCTATTTGCTTTGTGTTCTTCGTCGGCAAGGCCCGGCCCCGCGCATACCTCAGCCGCCGTTAGCCCTGACCAGATCACCAGGACGGGACTAAGGAGTGAGGGGCTATGTGGCAAGTTAGGCTCATGAGTCGCGATGCTTAGGAGTCCCCCTTGACGTGCAAACAGCAAATAGGGGGGTGTAGGAGTGGATCTATCATTCTACGTCGGCAGGGCCCGGCTCCGCGCATACCTCAACCGCCGTTATCCTTTCGGAACTAAGGAGTGAGGGGCTACGTGACTAGTTAGGCCCCTGAGTCGCAATGCTCAGGAGTCCCTCTTGATGCTCAAACGGTCTTCATACCTTGGCTCCTCTCGGGGAGGGGCGCGCGACTACCAGGTCCGAGGGAACTGGCTGGGTGGCGTGCGCTCAGGCGTGACCCGGGCGTAGCCCCCGTGTCCAGCCCCCTCGCGCGGCGCTCCTGAGGGGAGGCGTTGCGATGAGGCCACACACTGAGCTCTGAGCTCCCTGAGGTTGATACAGCCGTGGGCTTCCCTCGGTTGTTTATCACCAGCGCGGAGCATAGCGCTTTCGTATGTGTATGGGCATACCCGCTCCTTGGCAGTGTCGTCAGCCAGCGCGGAGCATGGTGCTTCCACTGGTACGTTGGAGGGGGCCCCCTCCGGGAGGAGCCCCCGGGGCGTGTACAACCCCGCCCTGACACGTGGCCAGCACGGTAGGGCTAGACGAGGTGTATCTGGGCACTCGTGAGCCAGCGCGGGACTCACGAGGCCCTACCTCAAGGCGGGTTGCACCTGATCTTGAGCCTTGGGCGGCTGGGTGTTCCTGCAAGGCAGTTAGATGCAAACGCTCTACGTCCTCAGGTCCCGGCCCTCGATCTAGCTCAGTCGTCAATGGTATGCCAGGTCGCGATGCCGTGGACAAGGCCAGGGGGTGAGGGCTGGAGAGCCAGTAGGAGCCCCTGAGTCGCGATGCTCAGTCGCCCCCCTTTTAACATGTAAGCGGTTTGCATGAAGGAGAAGAAAGGGGCCGCGATGGGCGAGAGATGATAATCATAGGCAAGTTGAGTATGAGGAGCAGATCAACTTGGATAGACGCAGGAAAGACACATGCCACTGGGTCAGGCCCGAGCGGCTTGGGGATGATGCAGCCCGAGGGGTGCTCCCAACAAGGTAAGCTAAAGACATAAGCAAAACGGATACATGCCGCGGGGACAGACCCACGCGACCTGGGAATGATGCAGCCCTGAGGGCGCTCCCAACTGAAATGAAACTTGAAAGATGTCACCTGATATCATTGCAGAGCGAGTGTTGGAGTAGCTGATGATGCGCGGTGAAGAAGCCAATCCTCACGAGCCTTTGGAGCCCTGAGCCTCGGGAGGCTCTGGAGGTCCGGGCGGCTCGGCAAGGTCCATCTCCATCTCCTCCAAGAATGCGCGGTGCCTGGCCACCTGAGCCTCCAGAATGCTCCTCATCAGGCGCTGGTGAGCAGCAGCCGCGTTCAGCAGGCCGAAAGGCATGCAAACATAGCTGTGAGGTGGACCCTCACAACGTCCCACGCGCGAAGGCCAGAAATGCTCCTAAGACGCAACTCGATTAAGCCCTAGGTAGTCGATGCAGACGCGCAGCCCGCCATCCTCGCCTGGATGGGGAGCTACGCCGGGTAGGCGGTGGCTGCCGCGCATGACTCTCGACTCCTGCAGCTCCTGAGTGACCTTGGTGATGAACTCCTGAGGGTTGGGCCCTCCTTGCCTCATGCCTTCCTGAGGGAAACGTGCCGCGAAGCACGCCTCCAAGTGGTGCCCGAGCACCTCCCTTGTGATCTTGGCAAAGTCGGTGGCCCTCTAGGAGAGAGCCCCCGAGCCTTGCCCCAGGAGGGCGCTGGGCATGCCTTCCTATGCGACGGAGGGAGGCGCCCCTTGGACGGGCGCGGATCCTGGCGTGGTGCCTCCAGAGGTGCCTGCCTCCTGAGGCCTTGAGCTGGGTGATGTCTTATTATTCTTGGGAGCTGCCTCAGGAATGCTCCCAC
The DNA here is from genome assembly GCA_963921465.1 of Triticum timopheevii. Taxonomy (NCBI): domain Eukaryota; kingdom Viridiplantae; phylum Streptophyta; class Magnoliopsida; order Poales; family Poaceae; genus Triticum; species Triticum timopheevii. Next base: position 249,786,041 of record OY997262.1, on the reverse strand, counting down.
TCTTGCTATCTGGGTGCTCGATTGATGCGGCTTGGAAGGCACGCTCGAGAGAGCACACCGCATCCTTCTCTTCACAGGGGACTGTGATGACTCCGCCGCTTCCCGGTATCTTGAGGACATTGTAGCCATGGTGAGTCATTGCCATGAACTTGGCCAGGGCTGGATACCCGAGGATGGCATTGTATGGTAGGCGAATGTGGGTAACATCGAAGTTGATGAGCTTGGTACAGTAGTTCTTGTGTTGACCAAAGGTGACAGGGAGGCGGACCTGCCCTATCGGGGTGGTGGAACCATCAGTGACTCCTGAGAAAGGCTTGGTCGGCTGAAGCTGATCATATGGCACTTGGAGATTGTTGATCGTCTCGACGGACAGAACGTTGAGTCCTGCGCCGCCATAGATGAGGGTCCTAGTGACTTGCACATTGCTGATGACTGGGGAACAGAGCATTGGGAGGACACCGGCTGTTGCCGCACACTTGAGCTGATCCGCTGAGCTGAACATGATGCCACACGTGGACCACCTGAGAGGGCGCGTGGCTCGAGCTTGGGGAGGACTGCATTCACCTCGCGAGCAAACTGCTTGAAGATGTGTAGGATCGAAAGTATGTCTAGAGGGGGGGTGATTAGACTACTTGACCAAATAAAAACTTATCCTTTTCCCAGTTTTAGTCTTTGGTAGATTTTAGCTATCTTAGCACAAGTCAAGCAATCTTAACACAATTCAAGCAAGCCGCAAAGAGTATATGAGCAGCGGAAAGTAAAGCATGCAACTTGCAAGAATGTAAAGGGAAGGGTTTGGAGAATTCAAACGCAATTGGAGACACGGATGTTTTTGTCGTGGTTCCGATAGGTGGTGCTATCGTACATCCACGTTTATGGAGACTTCAACCCACGAAGGGTAACGGTTGCGCGAGTCCACGGAGGGCTCCACCCACGAAGGGTCCACGAAGAAGCAACCTTGTCTATCCCACCATGGTCGTCGCCCACGAAGGACTTGCCTCACTAGCGGTAGATCTTCACGAAGTAGGCGATCTCCTTGCCCTTACAAACTCCTTGGTTCAACTCCACAATCTTGTTGGAGGCTCCCAAGTGACACCTAGCCAATCTAGGAGACACCACTCTCCAAGAAGTAACAAATGGTGTGTTGATGATGAACTCCTTGCTCTTGTGCTTCAAATGATAGTCTCCCCAACACTCAACTCTATCTCATAGGATTTGGATTTGGTGGAAAGAAGATTTGAGTGGAAAGCAACTTGGGGAAGGCTAGAGATCAAGATTCATATGGTAGGAATGGAATATATTGGCCTCAACACATGAGTAGGTGGTTCTCTCTCAGAAACAGCAAGTTGGAAGTGTAGGTTCATTCTGATGTCTCTCTCCATGAATGAAGAGGAGGTGGAGGGGTATATATAGCCTCCACACAAAATCTAACCGTTACACACAACTTGCCAAACTCGGTGGGACCGAATTGAGAAACTCGGTCGGACCGATTCAGCAAATCTAGTGACCGTTAGGATTTTCGGTGGGACCGACATGCAACTCGGTAGGACCGATATGGTTAGGGTTAGGGCATAATGTAATCTCGGTGATACCGATTACACAAACTCGGTGGGACCGATTTTGGTAATAAGCTAACCAGAGAGTTGGTCAGGTAAACTCGGTGGGACCGGTTCGCTCATTTCGGTGGGACCGAAATGTTACAAAAAGGAAACAGGGAGTTTACATTGCAATCTCGGTGGGACCGATCGCTCATCTCGGTGGTACCGAAACGTTACGAAGGGAAACAGAGAGATTACAATCCCATCTTGGTGAGACCGATATCCCTATCGGTGAGACCGATTTGCCTAGGGTTTGTGGCAGTGGCTACGACATCTGAACTCGGTGGCGCCGGATAGAAAGAATCGGTAAGGCCGAGTTTGACTTTTGGTTTAGGTCATATGTGGATGTGAGAAAGTAGTTGAGGGCTTTGGAGCATATCACTAAGCACTATGGAGCAAGAAACTCATTAAGCAACACCTCATCCCTCCTTGATAGTATTGGCTTTTCCTATAGACTCAATGTGATCTTGGATCACTAAAATATAAAATGTAGAGTCTTAGCTTTTGAGCTTGAGCCAATCCTTTTATCCTTAGCAATTTGAGGGGTCCACTTTTCTCATCCATGCCATGCCATGCATTGAGCTTTTCCTGAAATATTCATCTTGGAATAATGTTAGCTCAATGAGCTATATGTTGTTAGGAATTACCAAAACCACCTAGGGATAGTTGCACTTTCAATCTCCCCCTTTTTGGTAACTGATGACAACATATAGATCAAAGCTTCGACAAATGATAATAAGAGTGAAAAACATTGTCGCTTTGAGAAGTATGTGAAAAGCTAGAGCTCCCCCTAAATTTGTGCATAGTTTAAGATTTGCTTTGGACTGCAAATGCACAAAGAGTTAGGCTCATGGGTTACTCTTCCATGTCACATACATCTTGGTGGAGCGCTCAAAATGATAATAATTGAATACATGCACTCATCACCAAGCAAAGTGAATGATCATATAGAGATAAAAAGGATAATGTCATCGAACAAGCATAAATGTAGCATATGATCAAACACATGATCATCCAAGTATCACACAGACAGAAAGTATCTCAAACAAGCAAATAAAGTTCAACCACCAAAGCAAGAGAGAATAAAAAGCAACACTCTCTCTCGAAGCCTATGATCTATACATTTTTGTCCCCCTTTGGCAACAAGTTACCAAAAAGTTCATAGAAAATGCATAGCACTAAATCGTCTCTTAGGCTTGATCTTCAGGTGGTGGTGTAGAGATGGCTCCTTGGACGAAGACTTCAGTAGATGTGGATGGAGCTGGAGGAGTAGGTGCTGGAGCTGGTTGCACTGGAGCTATAGCTGGTGCAGATGAAGTGGCTCTGGTGTCTGTCACTGGCACTGCAGCTGATCTCTGAGCTCTAGGCACTCTGGCAAATGCATCAGTGGTTGTCTTGCCCTTCCTCTCCTGCATATCATCCTGAAGCTGCTCAACAACAGACTGGATCTCAGTTACCTTCACATCCAAGTCATAGAACTTCTGCTCCATGATCCTCTCCAGGATCTCCTGGTTTTGAGTCAAGGTGGCCAGCCCCTTCTCAATCCTCAGAGTGGATGCAATCAAGTAGCCAAGCAGATCTTGTTTGCTCTTCAAAAAGTACTGAGATGCCTCTTCCATTGTTGGCATCTTGGTAGCCTTCTCTGTCCTTGCCTTCTCCTTCTTTGCTTGAGCATGCACAGAAGATGGTTCATCTTCATCCATAACCACTTGGTTGTCCTCAAAGTCTGGATAGATAGGCATGTGATCCTTGTCCAACAAGTATGTGCCAGTGCCCATCTTGGAGTTAATCAGCTCCTGGATTTGTGGGGCATACCCACAACTTCTCTTTTGGTCAGCTGTTGTCCTCTTGATAGTTTCAACTATAAGGCTCATGACCTTGAACTTCTGTGGCACATCAAATAAGTGTAGCAGATTTATTGCATGGCCTCTGATCATGTTGTGATCAGCTGACTTGGGTAAGAGAGTGTGCCCGAGGATCCAGTTGATTGTTGTCAATCCTGACAGAAGGTAATGTACTGATCGAAACTTATGCGTTTCAACAGCTGCATCTGGGATCTCCTTGTACATATGTGCCATAGAGTTGTGATCCATCTTCTTCTTGGCATAGACATCCAAGTCATCCTGTTTCTTCTTAGGTGCATTGATCAGGTTAGCCCATTCTTCAATTGATGATTGGTACCTAGTACCTTCAGATATTCATACTATCCTGCCATCTGGATAGAAGTGTGCTGTGGAGTAGAATTGCATTATGAGCTCATCATTCCACTTTGTGAGCTTCTGCCCAACAAAGTCTGCCACTCCACAAGCACTGAAACTGTCATACACACCAGGATGGTGTTCTTCATTCTCCTTCATGTAGGTCTAGTCAACCCACCTCATGTCACACACTATGGGCTTCTTCTCCAGCAACACTGTCTCATAGAAATCATGTTGTTCCTTTGTATGGAACCTGTAGTCAACAGCAGTCCTCCTCCTGACTGCATAAGGATCAGACAACCTCCACTGTCTGAGGCTTGCATCCTTTCTCAGCTTCATGTTCTCAGCCACAGGATGAGCATCATTATGACCTGGAATTTTTGGCTTCAATTTTCTCAAGACATTCTCTTCATCATCTTCCTCTTCAGCAATAGTTTTAGGCACAGGGGCCTTGTTCTTGTCAGCAGCAGATATGTTCCTGGTATTCCTCTTAGGTGCAGTCTTGGGCTTGGAGGCAGCTTTGGGTGCTTCTTTGGGCTTTGATGAAGCAGCCTCTGACCTGATAGCATCACCCATAAGCTTCTGAGCCTTGGGTGCTCGTGCAGCAACCTCTTCTTCTTCCTCCTCTTCCATCATGGAAGGCTTTCCAACAACTCTAGCCATGGTCTTCTTGACCCTTTCTGTCGTGGATTTGTCACGGCAGATGTCCTAGTAAAAGGACTTAGTCGTGGAGCCATCGCTACGGGTTTACTTGAAGGGGTTAAAGCGGACACAAAGACACGAGGGTTTTATACTAGTTCGGCCCCTTCGATGAAGGTAAAAGCCTACGTCTAGTTGTGATGGAATTGATGTGGTATCGATGGCTAGGGAGCAAACAAGCTTCGCCTAGGCTCGAGTTGTTGTGGTTGTCTGTCCTGAACCGCCGCCGGGTCGTCCCCTTATATACACGGGTGACGCCCGTCGGTCCATAGAGTCCCAACCGGTTCATACTCGTATTCCGGTTGGTATCTCTCTATTCCTAACTTACAATACAAGTCATACATCAGGCCGGTTTACGGCTACATGTTCTAACCGACTACAGGCCTTGGGCCTTCATCTGCTTATACCACTAATGAAGTTAACCCGGCCCAAATAAGCCGGTTTACGCCTGGTGGTAATATCCCCAACATTAGGCCCCAGATTGATTTGAACTGGTTCATGTCAATCCTTCACACAATCTTGCGTCTTGGATATCTTCTGGTAATTGGTAAACCTCCATGTCGTCATCATTTTTGGTTGTTGTAAACCGGCATGACGTCATCAGTTTTGGTTACTGTAAACCGGCATGACGTCATCATGAAATTTATAACGCCCTCTTAATAACAGCTCCTGGATCCGCGCGCTTGACCTAGCTCGGTCGCCTTATAAATAAGACCGAAGGGTCATTTCTTTCCTTTCCCCTTCGTCCCTTCTTCTTCTTCTTCCTCACGTCGCCGGCTTTGGAGCTCCGCCACCGCCGTCGACCTCTGCCTCGTCTCAGGCCGCTGCATCAACCTGAACGTACCAGAGTATTGCGGCACCTTCCCGCATCTTCTCCGTTCCCGGTAAGCTTTCTCCTCTTCTTAACCTAGATCCGTTCTTAGGGTTTTGTGTTCGTGTTGTGTTCATCACGCGCTCATATCTGTTCTCTGATCTTGAATGAATCCGTGAACTCTTGCTGTGTTTAGTAGCGATCCCTAAGCATCCGCTTGCAACTTCTCATCTAAGCCCATAGATCTCCCGCACATATCCGCTCAATGGTTCACTTCTGTTTCCGCCTTACTCTTCGAAATATTTCCTGTTTTGTGAGCTTGTTGTAGATCCGCGGCTGTAACACGATTTTGTGAAACTTGTTTCTGCATACCTAGTTATCCATAGCTTCAATTGCTTCCGACGCCTAGGTCAGGCGGTTTAACTTTACCATAGAAAAACTGCTAAACCGGTATATATCATTAGTCCCCTGGTTGAACCGCCAGAATCCATATGACGCCGCATTGTAGAAAACCGGTTTATAAGTACGGCCGCCGGTTTATCGTAGTTAGATCAACACCTTTTTATCCGGCATGTCCTTGAACCGGATTACCTATTTCTTGTAGATCTCGTCATGGCCAAACAAGTGAATGAGTGCAATTGGGTTCCCTCTCGCGTCACAGAATCACAGTTGGACGACCTAGTCCTGATCGGCGCTTTGGATGATAAAGATACGATCCACTGGAGGGTTCCCGGAGATGAATGTCCTCCCACACCCCAGGAAGGAGAGGTCGTGGTCTTCGCAGATCACATGGCCCGGGGCTTCAAACCGCCCAGTTCTAAATTTTATCGGGATGTGTTAGCCAACTTTCAGCTCCGTCCACAGGATATTGGCCCCAACTCTGTCACCAATCTATGTCACTTTCAAGTACTTTCTGATGCATACCTTCAAGAAGAGCCTTCAGTCGAGTTATTTAGAGATCTCTTTCATCTGAACCGTCGCACTGAATTCACCGATGGTCCTAATACTGAACTGGGTGGTATGGCCATTCAGAAGAGGAAGGAGATCACCTATCCCCATGTCAAACTCCATACTCATCCCAAGGAGTGGAATGCAACTTGGTTTTATTGCAAGGATACCTCCCCTGACAATGAAAATCCCTTGCCTGGCTTCCGTCCGGAACGGCTCAGCAACACACACCCTTTTCCACAAAGGCTAAGCGCCAAGGAGAGAATTAAGTATGCTCCTCAGTTGTCCAAACTCCGAGCCTTTATGGCCAACGGTTTAACAGGAATAGATCTTGCACGCTGCTGGATATCATGGAGCATACTGCCACTGAGCCGGCGCCCCGGTTTGATGTGCGAATACACTGGTAGCGTCGATGACCCACTCCGACATATCAAAATCCAAGTCTCCGACGACGAAGTCACAGAATCTGTAAAGAAGATGTTGAATGAACCGGAGCACCTCTGTGCTCAAACCGGTCTGCTTCCTTACTACACCACCAACGAACCGCCAGCGGTAAGATTTTACTTGCTCTATTATTGAACATGTTACTGCTTTATCTATCTGACCTTTAATTATTGTTGATCCAGAGTGATAATCCGTTTTGGAGCAAGAAGCTTTCACAAGATAAAATGGAAAAAGCAGGGCGGCCAACCCGGCCCAAGACCAAGGTTATCAAGAAACCAGCTCGTAAGAGAAAAACCACCGCTTCATCTGACCCAGCCATTGATGATGATGTGGGTAATCCGGATCTTGAGGTAGAACTTGATTCACTTGGCTTACTTTTTACACACCTTATTGATGATGATGCTTGTCAGGATGACGCTGAAGCCAGCAATGCGGGATTCGTTGAGGTAACTATTCTCTCTTCCGATTCAGAAATCTTGCCTTTGCCAAAATTTTGCCAGGCAAACCGGAAAGTTAAATTTTCTCATCCTCTTGCTTATTTGGATCCTCAATTTCTTATGAAGACCCAGCAACACGAAGCTCGCTGCACAACCTGGCACAGCGGCCAGGTAGTTACCTCTGCCGGTTTACCGAACAGTCCGGTTCGAAAACGCCGCTCCGAGGTCTCTGACCTTTTTATTGATTTAAATCCTAAAGCGGGTTTCTTCCGTAAACCTCTTAATCCATCCGACTCCGATTATCAGGTCACTTCTCATTCATCGTCTGGTGAATCGTCGGCCACTCAGCTACCACCTTTGAAAACAGTTGCTGGGTAAGTTAAACTGAACATATGCTTCCAGTATACTGCGTAATGGCTTATGCCTTTCCTTGACTTTTTGTTTTTTCTTTCAGGGCCAAACCGAAACCAAGCAAGAAAGCCCGCCTGGATAAAGCCGCTGAAGAAGATGTAGCCCCAGAACATGACCAAGCGCCGGATCTTGAAATGTTTGCTCCTGAAGATATTCCCAATGATCCTCCTTTGCAAGACAATGTTATTCCCGAAGAAGGGCTTATTAACACTTCAGTTTCTGCTGATCCGCCTGCCAGCTCCGTCCGGATTGAGAAATCACACGCTCCTGCTGACAAACCGGCCGCGCCAACACAAACCGGCGAGTCCAAAGATGATGATGTTGTGATTACCGGTGTGGGCCGCTTTGAACCCGAGAATCCTGCCACCCTTACCAAGCATACCATCAAAGAGGATTTCTCCACTTTGAACAAAGGAAAATGGGATGTTGAACTAGAGACATATGCTGCTCTGAGTGCCCAAGATCTTCATTCCGGCTATTTAAACCGGCTTTACACTAGCCGTGACTGTGAAGCTGGCCTGGTCAAAATGATGAAAGATAAATTTGAGGTAACTCACTTCTTTTCTTACTGCCATTGCATCCATCCTTCTAGCCCCCAAGGGCCGGTTTGTAATCCTTGGTCAAACCGGGACTTGATACTGATCATTTCTGAAACCCATCGGTATATCCCTCAAGGGCCGGTCTAACTTAGCATAAGTAAACCGGGGCTCCAATAGAAACTATCCTTAGAACATAACTTGATCAAATAGCCATTAGCCCCCAAGTGCCAAGTTGACTACTTGTATTGAGCTTGGGACTTTGCAATCTAGTAATATACAAAAATTGAAGGTACATTAGCCCCCAAGTATCAGGCATATAACTTTGTTATGTGGTTGATACTTCAATTTCTTGGATCGCTTGTGTAAAGTTTAAACGCTGTCTGTATGCAGGCTGAGGTGAAAATCAAGGAGGACCGGATTGCCGATTTGCAGGAGGCCTTGAAAACCCAGCAAGCTGAAACAGATAAGTCAAAGCAAGAATTAACCAGCGCCTTGAGCACTGCTGAACAGCTGAAAGAAGGCTTCAAGAAAGAGCAGGCTGACTGGGCCAATGAGAAGGCCGCTTTGACCAAAAGAGAGGAAAATGCTGAAGCTGCCCTTAAACCGGTAGTGGATGAACTGACGGCCCTACAGCGGCAAATACACTCCATGACTGCTGCAATCTTTGGTAAGCTCCTTTTAACTTCTGTGATAATTTGAACCTGCTATAGCGTAAATCCGGTTTGAAACCATTCCAATCTTGTTGCAGGCACACGCATTGGGCATTTAGGAAATGATGCACGGAAGAAACTGAAGGTTGCCTACACCTTGGTGGAACAATTATATACCGGAGCCCAACGGATCATCACCACAGCTTCTCATAATAACCCGGCACCCTCTTTAATCCAGGACACTCTTAGCAGGTTGTCAATGCTTCCAGCCCGGATTGAGGAGCTGAGAAAATCTGCTGCCCGAACCGGAGCCATCAATGCCTTGATCCGGCAAAGGCATGGGTGCCAGATTTTGATCCTGTGGAAGCAGCTCAAGGCTACCCCATCCTGAAAGAAGATGGCTCTGAATTCAACGAAGAGGATTTAAGGGCAATAAACCGTGCAGTGCGCCCTCTGGCTTGCCAGCTAGCTGAAGAGGCAGATTTGACGCATTATCAAGCGCAATATAACGAGCAAAACAAGCGAGTGCCTGCCCCAACTGTTGAAGCGGAGAATCTGATCCCTCCAATCCGTAAGCACACTTATGCTCCTGATATTGAACCGTCTTCCCTGATCCATGAAGAGGATGTTTTCCAAGCTTTAATGGGAATCGACTGGACCACTGTTGATTTCTAGCCAATGGGTAGAGACGAGGAAGCTGAAGCGGCGGAGGAAGAGGAGCAGGCTTGAACCGGAAGCCGGTTTGGAGAGCTGTTTGTGACATCTTCCGAAAAGAACAATGATCTTGTTTGGGCACCGTGCTGCTTTGTAATAGGATAGTTAATACTTCTGCCTGGAATATGCCTTCGTGCATAAGTACTGAAGCTTTTGTTTGAAGAACTCCAATTCATACTTCCTGCAATCAGAAAAATTTGAACTTCGGTGGCGGTTATACCGCCAGCCGGTTTATGATCCTGATATGTGTATCAGTAATATAACAAATAGATGATACATAAATACCTACCATGTTTGGGCATGAAGCTGGCTTAGCCAAGCCTGAAGAGGCGGTTTTATAAACCATTACCGTCAAAAAAAGGGGGGGAGAAAATAGCTCCCGTATAAACCGTACTGAATCAATATGAGCCCCCTTGTTACTCCATGATGTTAACAGGGAAAAGGTAAACCGGGCATACTCCTCCGGATTAAAGGGGGATCAAAACCATCGGCTGAACCGGAAAAATATGTTTGTTGATATAAAAGAAATCCAACAAAAGCAAAGAACAAACAAACCATGAAAATAACATGGAAGCAAAGGCAATAATAAAAACCGTTTGCAAAAATATGCTATACTGAGCTGATCAGATGGCATTACCATGGTCGGACAGGACCAAGGCCCCCAATAGGAGTGACAATGATTCAAGTCAGCCAGGTCCCCAAATGATTCGTGGCATATATGCCAGATCAAGAGGCGTGACAATGGTTCGGGTTCGACCATGCCCCCAAGTGATTTTGTGGCCTTAGGCCGACCAAGAGGCGTGACTAGTTCAGACTTGACCATGTCCCCAAATGATCTGGTGGCTGTCGCCTATCAAAGGGTGTCGCGTTGGTTCGGACATGACCAAGGCCCCCAGTGATATATAAAAAGCAAATGTCAAGGGGTAAATCGGAGGCCGCTTTAAACAGAGCCACTCCGTGTAACCACGCATGATAATAAAGACAGAGACCCCGCTTTAGCTGAGGCTCCGGTTTGATATATCAAAGATAATATATACATTGTCATGATATGTACATAGATGGAGCCGATGGCTCAATTATAATAAGGCCGAAGATGAGCTATGTTCCACAGCCTGTTGGTCTCCTCCTCTGATGTACGTGAGTCTTGATGCTCTCGAATATCAATCAGATAGTACGACCCGTTGTGCAGATTCTTGCTGACCACGAAAGGTCCTTCCCAAGGTGGGGATAACTTGTGCATATCTGTCTGGTCCTGGATTAGTCAAAGCACCAAATCTCCTTCTTGAAAAGTTCTGATTCTAACCCGGCGACTGTGATAGCGACGAAGATCTTGTTGGTAAATCACCGAACGGGCAGCCGCTAGATCACGCGCTTCGTCCAATAGGTCCAAAGCGTCTTGCCGTGCTGTCTCATTGCCCGCTTCAACATAAGCTGCCACACGAGGCGAATCATGCCGGATATCACTAGGGAGAACTGCCTCTGCTCCATAGACCATAAAAAATGGTGTGTAGCCTGTGGACCGGTTTGGCGTAGTATTGATACTCCAGAGCACAGATGGTAGCTCTTCAACCCAACATCCCGGTGTCCTTTGCAATGGGACCATAAGCCAGGGTTTGATGCCTCGCAAGATCTCTTGATTAGCTCGTTCTGTCTGTCCATTGGACTGGGGGTGCGCTACTGATGACACGTCAAGTCGGATGTGCTCACGTTTACAGAACTCCTTCATAGCCCCCTTGGATAAATTGGTACCATTGTCAGTAATGATACTGTGCAGAAAGCCAAACCGGAAAATCACCTTTTTGATGAACTGCACCGCTGTTGCTGCATCGCACTTGCTGACAGGCTCCGCTTCAACCCACTTGGTAAATTTATCAACTGCTACCAAAAGGTGGGTTTTCTTATCCTTGGATCTTTCAAAAGGTCCGACCATATCCAGCCCCCAAGTTGCAAACGGCCATGTTATTGGAATCATCCTCAATTCTTGAGCCGGCACATGCGCACACCTTGAAAATTTCTGACATCCATCGCACCGTTTAACCAAGTCTTCCGCATCAGCATGTGCTGTCAACCAGTAAAAACCGTGACGAAACACCTTTTCCACCAGAGACTTTGAACCGGCGTGGTGTCCACACTCCCCTTCATAGATTTCCCTTAAGATTTCACAGCCTTCCTTAGGAGAAACACAACGTTGAAACGCCCCTGATACACTGCAACGATGCAATTCACCATTGAGAATCGTCATGGACTTGGATCGCCGGACTATCTGCCTTGCTAGAATTTCATCCTCTGGCAACTCCCCCCGGGTCATGTATGCAATATAAGGAACCGTCCAATCCGGAATAGCATGTAATGCTGCCACCAATTGAGCCTCCGGGTCAGGAATAGCCAAATCCGCTTCACCTGGGAGCTGGACTGATGGATTGTGCAACACGTCCAAAAAGACATTAGGCGGGACCGGTTTGCGCTGAGAACCCAACCGGCTTAAAGCGTCCGCCGCTTCATTCTTCCGACGGTCCACATGATCCACTTGATAACCCTTGAAGCAACCTGCAATATTATCCACTTCCCGACGATATGCAGCCATGAGCGGGTCCTTAGAATCCCATGTGCCAGACACCTGTTGAGCCACAAGGTCCGAGTCACCGAAACACTTAACCCGGCTTAAGTTCATCTCTTTAGCCATCCGAAGACCATGGAGCAAGGCTTCGTACTCAGCTGCATTGTTAGTACAAGGGAACATTAGGCGGAGAACATAACAGAACTTATCACCTCGTGGGGAAGTTAATACGACTCCAGCCCCCGAGCCTTCCAATTGCCTGGATCCATCAAAATGAATAGTCCAATATGTGTGATCCGGCTTTTCCTCTGGCGCTTGTAACTCCGTCCAGTCATTGATGAAATCAACAAGTGCTTGAGACTTCACCGCCGTCCGAGGTACATACTTTAGTCCGTGTGGCCCAAGCTCTATAGCCCATTTGGCAATCCGGCCAGTCGCCTCCCGGTTCTGTATGATATCACCCAAGGGAGCTGAACTGACCACTGTGATGGGGTGCCCTTGAAAATACTGCTTCAACTTCCGGCTGGCCATGAAGACACCATAAACCAACTTCTGCCAATGCGGATAGCTTTGCTTGGATTCAATAAGCACCTCACTGATATAATAAACCGGCCGCTGAACCGGATATTCCTTGCCTGCCTCCTTGCGTTCCACCACAATAGCCACGCTAATTGCCCGAGCATTAGCTGCTACGTATAATAATAGTGGCTCCTTGTCAACCGGAGCTACAAGAACCGGTGGATTGGCCAACTGCCGCTTCAAGTCCTCGAATGCTTCATCAGCAGCCGGACTCCAGACGAAATTGTCTGTCTTCCTCAGCATTTGGTACAAAGGGATGGCCTTCTCTCCAAGGCGGCTGATAAACCAGCTCAGTGCAGCAATTCAGCCTGCCAAACACTGAACATCATTGATACACTTCGGTTTAGCTAGGGAGGTAATAGCCGTAATCTTCTTCGGGTTAGCCTCAATTCCTCTGTTAGATACCAGGAAACCCAGTAACTTGCCTGGCGGAACACCAAAGACACACTTGGCCGGATTAAGCATCATCTTGTAAACTCGCAAGTTGTCAAAGGTCTCCTTCAAATCATCCACCAGCGTCTCCTTCTGTCTTGACTTTACTACAATATCATCCACATAGGCGTGCACATTGCGGCCGATCTGTTTATGCAGGCAATTCTGCACACACCGTTGATAGGTGGCTTGGGCACTCTTGAGCCCGAAGGGCATAGATACATAGCAGAAGGATCCAAAGGGAGTAATAAATGTTGTTTTCTCCTGGTCCTTAACCGCCATCTTGATCTGATGATATCCAGAGTATGCATCCAAAAAACTCAAACGCTCACAACCTGCCGTGGCATCAATGATCTGGTCAATGCGGGGGAGGGCAAAAGGATCTGCCGGACAGGCCTTGTTAAGATCCGTGTAATCCACACACATACGCCAAGTGCCGTTTTTCTTAAGAACCAGCACCGGATTAGCAAGCCACTCTGGATGGAACACCTCAACAATAAAACCAGCTGCTAAAAGCCTGGCCACTTCCTCCCCAATGGCTTTGCGTCTTTCTTTGTTAAACCGGCGGAGGAACTGTTTCACCGGTTTATACTTAGGATCCACATTAAGAGTGTGCTCAGCGAGTTCCCTTGGTACACCTGGCATGTCAGACGGTTTCCATGCAAAAATGTCCCGATTCTCACGGATGAACTCGATGAGCGCGCCTTCCTATTTGGGATCCAGGTTGGCACTGATAATGAACTGCTTGGACGAATCGTCGGGCACGAAGTCAACAAGCTTGGTCTCAGCTGCCGATTTGAACTTCAGATCTGAATCATGCTCTGTAGTTGGCTTCTTTAAAGGGGTCATATCCGCCGGATCAACATTGTCCTTATAATACTTCAACTCTTCCGTGGCACAGACCGACTCTGCATAAGCCGCATCACCTTCCTCACATTCCAAAGCGAACCTATGGCTCCCATGAACCGTTATCGTCCCCTTGTAACCCGGCATCTTGAGCTGTAAGTAGATATAACAAGGTCGCGCCATAAACTTGGCATAAGCCGGCTGCCCAAACAAGGCGTGATACGGGCTCCGGATCTTCACCACCTCGAAGTTTAATTTTTCCGACCGAGAATCGTGCTCGTCCCCAAAAGCCACATCTAGGGCTATCTTACCAACAGGATATGCAGATTTGCCTGGCACAACACCATGGAACACCGTATTCGACGGTCTGAGATCCTTGTCTGTTAGACCCATGCGCCGGAATGTCTCATAGTATAGTATGTTAATACTGCTTCCTCCATCCATGAGTACCTTGGTGAACTTATAGCCCCCCACTTGAGGGTCTACCACTAATGCTAGCTGGCCCGGATTATCAACCCGGGGCGGGTGATCCTCTCTGCTCCATACGATAGGCTGCTCTGACCAGCGTAAGTAACATGGCAAGGCCGGTTCAACAGAATTCACCACTCGCTTGTGGAGTTTCCGGTCACGCTTATCCAAGCTAGTTGTGAAAACATGGTATTGCCCATTGCTCAACTGCTTTGGCTGGCTCTGATAACCCGACTGCTGTTGTTGCTGCTGCTGCTACGGGCCGTTCTGATTATTCTGGTTGTTGTGACCGCCCTGATTGAAACCTGAACCGGAAGCTCCATCGTGACCCGGTCCGTGGAAACCGGATCCTGAACCGCCACCTGACCCATGGTCATACCGGAAGGCATTAGAGTTCTTAAACTCCTGCATAATATAACAATCCTTCCCAAGGTGGTTAGCCGGCGACTCCTTTGTCCCGTGCTTTGGGCAAGGCTGATTCAACAAATAATTCAAACGGCTTGCGTTAGGATTGGGAGCCCCGTTCCGATTTGCCGCTTTACCTCTGCGCCGCTGCCCCCTGTCTTGTGCATTAGTGTTGGCCACAAAATCCATGCTACCATCCGCCTTGCGCTTGCCTCCGTTTCCATGACCCGCCGGTTTGTACTGCTGCTGTTTGGATTTGCTATTCTTCTTTACCTTCCCTGCTTCATCATCATCAGGCTCGGGATCCTTGGTACTGTCCGAATCAGCATACTTCACTAAAGCGGCCATGAGGGTTCCCATGTCATTACAGAACCGCTTCATGCGTCCCAATTTCAATTTTAAAGGCTCAAACCGGCAGTTGCCTTCCAGGGTTAAGATCGCAGAGTCAGCATTAATCCTGTCAGACGAGTGCAAAATTTCCGAAACGCGGCGCACCCAACGGGTCGTCGATTCTTCTTCCTCCTAGACACAAGCCGCCAGGTCTACTATGGACTTGGGCTGCTTACATGTATCCTTAAAATTTTGTATAAACCGGGCCCTCAACTGGGCCCGTGAGCTGATAGAATTGGGTGGTAGGCTCTTCAACCAAGTACGAGCCGTGCCCTCAAGCATCATGGTGAAGTATTTTGCACATGCGGCCTCATCCACGTCTAGCATTTCCATGGCCATCTCATAACTCTCTACCCATGCTTCAGGGGATAAATCAGCGGTGTAATTCGGCACCTTGCGTGGACCCTTGAAATCTTTGGGCAGGCGCACATTACGTAAAGCAGGGATTAAGCAAGGCACTCCCAAAGCGGATGTGACTCCTGGTCCGGCGAAGGTGGTAGAGCGAACCGCTGTAAGTTGACCCGCATTATCCTGTGCTGCTAACTCGGCCTCCCTTTGTGCCCGGGCCCGGTCCACCACATCCTGCGCATCACGGACACCACCTGTCGGGCTATTGCCACGGGCTGCTTCACGGCCTCGCGCATTGCTCGATATGGCCGGTTCATTCAGGCGCCTGCTATAGCTCCGGCTTGGATGGGGTGTAGAGTGAATCCGATCATGGCTGTACGAATATGCTTCCTGCTGAATCAGCGCAGACCGGAGAAGCTCCTTAACCCGGCGCGTCTCTATCGCTTGCGGAGAGTCCCCTTCGATTGGGATGGCCTCTAATCGTGCAGCGGCCGCAACAAGGTTGTCCATAGGATTTGAATAATGACCCGGGGGTGTCTGGACCGGCAGAGGGGCCACAATGTTCTGTTGAGGGGGCTCCATCAGGCGGGGCTGGACCGTCGCTCCTGGCCCTGGTGCTTCAATCCGGTTTGCCTCCAGGTACTGCGGCGGATTACTAGGCCCTGCTCCTGGAGTGTGAAAGAGATTTCGGGGGTCAAACCCTAACGGCAGGCGTGATCTGTGCTTCCGCTTCAAGACCTCCTGTGATGCATTCTGGTCGAGCATGAGCTTATAGGCCTGGGCGTCCAAAGCAGCCCGCTCTGCAGCCATCCTGTCCTTCTCTACTGCCAAATCCGCTTTGGCTTGCACGATCTGCTCTTTCACCTTTGCAATTTCTGTATCATGAGCCTCCTGATCTGCCGGATTGGCTTCTGCCATAAGCGCGGCTAGTGCATCAAATAGATCAGATATGACTTGAACCGGCGGGCGCACAAGGCCTCCTGCCCCTGCTGCCGCTGCCGCTGCTGATCCGGAGAGCATTGCTGCGGCGGTCGAAGAATGATTCGCTGCCTGGGTGCCGGCCATGAATATTCCAACTTGGTTGATCTGGCCTGGGGGGTCTGGAATACTGTCGCCATCGGAACAGCCCCTACCCTGGTCGTCTTGCAACTGGTATAGCGATTCGGTCTCTCCGGTCGAGGATTCGTCGCCGGAATAGACGATGGTCTCGCTACCGTGTTCTGACTCGTCCTCACGCTCTCCTCCGTGGATGACTCCAACGAAGGCACGCTTCATGGCCGGTTTAGCCTGGGTAGATCTCGCACGCTGAGCCGTCTCGACGAGGTCGGTGCAGATGTCCGGCTCAGGCCCAGGCTCACCGATCTTGCCAATGAAAACGTGTATGCCGCCGAAGGGGACTCGGTACCCGTACTCGATTGAATCGGCCTCGGGACCCCATCCTGCGTCGCCGATGTAGATCCTGCCACGACGACTCTTGGTCATCCGGCCCACAACATAGCCTTCGAGTCCCTTGAGCTTGCCCTCCAAGATCGTCAAACCATCGTGCGATAGCCCCACGGTGGGCGCCATCTGTCGTGGATTTGTCACGGCAGATGTCCTAGTAAAAGGACTTAGTCGTGGAGCCATTGCTACGGGTTTACTTGAAGGGGTTAAAGCGGACACAAAGACACGAGGGTTTTATACTAGTTCGGCCCCTTCGATGAAGGTAAAAGCCTACGTCTGGTTGTGATGGAATTGATGTGGTCTTGATGGCTAGGGAGCAAACAAGCTTCGCCTAGGCTCGAGTTGTTGTGGTTGTCTGTCCTGAACCGTCGCCGAGTCGTCCCCTTATATACACGGGTGACGCCCGTCGGTCCATAGAGTCCCAATCGGTTCATACTCGTATTCCGGTTGGTATCTCTCTATTCCTCACTTACAATACAAGTCATACATCAGGCCGGTTTACGGCTACATGTTCTAACCGACTACAGGCCTTGGGCCTTCATCTGCTTATACCACTAATGAAGTTAACCCGGCCCAAATAAGCCGGTTTACGCCTGGTGGTAATATCCCCAACACTTTCCTTCCTCTTCTTCCCTTCTGCAGCAGCCTCTTTGGGTTCATATTCCAAAGGTACTTGAGTAGAGGCTCTGGCTTTAGACATGGGAGTTCTCTTTGCAGGTACTTTGGTCTTCGTACCAGGCTTAATGGCAGCAGCTGTGCCATACTCCTTTTTGAGCACCTACTTCTTGGAAGTGGCCTCATCCTCAACTGCCACATAGTCTTCATCCTCATATTCTGAGGTTTTCGTCTTTCTGGCCCTGGTGGCAGCTTTGGGTAAGTTGCTTGGGGTGCTCCTGCTACCCTCATCAGAGCTGCTAGAGGGACTAGTGCCCTCACTCATTGAACCTGCTCCTGTGACTTGTTCTGGCTGTCACTTTGATCAGACATATTGCAAACACTGACTGCAGACCCTGTGAATAGATATAGATGAGATAGAGTGGATGAGCATCACAAAATACAGAGGTTTTTGCAAAAGAATGAGTCAAAAACTTAGTTTTAGTTTTCTACAGAAAGCATTTCGGATCAACCGATTTGTAAACTCGGTGATACCGAAGCAGCTTTTGGAACCTAAACTAGTGAACTCGGTCAGACCGAGTCACAGTTCAGTGGCACCGAGACTGCTAGGGTTTCACAAAGTCCTGAACTCGGTCACACCAATTTGCAATTCTCGGTCAGACCGAGAATCACATGTGCAATGGCCTTAGCCGAATCGGTGGAACCGAGTTCTACAACTCGGTGGGTCCGAGATGGTTTCGGCGGAAACCTAACCCTAAATTTTCAATTCATCTCTAATCTACGGAGTGTTTTGATTAGATAGGATAGTTTCAATCGTGGCAAGATTCATGGAACACAATGTGCTAGGAATTAGACGGGGATAGCACAGTGATCGAGTCCATACCCTAGTTCGCCAATGAAGTCGCTACGGCGGCAACGGCTGGGTTGATTTTTGTTGACGGCGGTGGAGACCAGCGACTGGAGGTGGCCGGCGACGAGGAGTATGATCCGGAGACCCTGGAGGCAGAGCGGGCTACGCGCGGGCGAAAGAGTTCCGAGAAAGTTACCAAATTTTTGCCCGTGGGTATGTATAGCCCGACCCTGTCGGTGTGACTGAGTGGAACAACTCGGTGGCACCGAGATGCATAATTGCTGACAGTTACAGCAACTCGGCGTGTCTGAAAAGTTCAAATCGGTTGCACCGAGATTGAAAACCTAGATCGACTTAGTGATCTCGGTATGACCGAAATGGAAGAATCAGTCAGACCGAAATGCACAAAGAAGTTTTGGAAGTTTAAGTCTATGACGAATTGGGGACTCCGAGTGCTCCTCACACAGGGTGGTTCAAATCTGACTTGATCAAGTTTTGTGATGTAGCATGAATAGAGTTTGAGACAAGAAAATCATAGATAGCTAGAGAAGATTCTTAGGCATTCTTGTCCATCCACTTGGCAAAATAAAAAGAAACCAATCAATCAAAGCAACAACTGGATGTCCTCAAATGAGTAAAATATGCAACCAACATGCTCACACAATAAAATGGCAAATGAAATATGTGGCAAAGCATGCACAACCAATCCTAGCATCTATCAAGCAATTGGCGATGACTAGGTCATCTATATATGAGTATATTGACTTAGGAGTCAAATGAGAACATTTGATCATAGGTCATACTCATCGTTTAAGCACAAGTGGAGTTACCACTTTTACATAATGCATTGATGTGTTCACACCATTAGAGTTGCTTTGACTCAATTCTTAGAGTAAAGCCCCCCCCCCTAGATGTGAGATCCCCCCCCCCCTTAGAGGGATGAACTAACCTTGGGTTTTGTCGATGATGACTTCATGTAGGTGTTGAAGATGTGGATGCTCAATGTTGATGTAGATCATTTGGAGCAATCCTTTGGAGTGAGTTGCACTTTCAATACCTACACGGGTTAGTCCCACAAGGAACAAACAAGGATATGCATAGACATAGAGTGATGCACATGTAAGATGATGTCTATGAAAGCATTAGTTTACCTTGTCCCTTGTCTTACCAACAAGAGGGTTTGTGAATCCTAGAACTAGTGCAAGATGTGAAAGTTGATTGCACTTGTTGTTGCCAAAATGATATGAGTGAAATATGTTGGCGGAGTCACCCTCAAGAACTCTCTAGTTCTTCTTCTTCGAGATCCACATCATCTTGATGGGAATCCTTGGAGTTGTAGTCATACTTGATGAAGTAGAGCTTGACGTAGTCTTGGGAACCCACTTGACCAAGGCCTTTGGAGCTTCTTCAAATGCATCAATCTCCTCTTGAAGCTTATCCTTGCCTTTTTGCTTGTGGTCTTGTGGTGGAAGATCATCTTGAGCTTGTGTCCCCTTGAAGGAAGTATGATCATACTTCTCTTGTTGAGGAACAAACTTCGTCTTGGGGTATTGATCTTCTTCCCACTCAACTCCATTGGCATTGAACTTTCGTTCAAAACCAACACCTTGGTTCTTCCGGTGCCTTCCATGCTTGCGTACAATTTCCTCAAATTGCTTACTCCCGGCAAGGCTCTTGTAAACACCTTTCTCTATAATTCCCTTCAATAAGCTATTTTCTTGCTCAAGTGTAACTTGGCTAAGAGAATCATTAGTGGAATCAAGAGAACTACTAGAAGCAACAACATTGGATTTAGCATGATTATTGTTACTACTAGAGGAAGAATCCTTTTTGTTCTTGTTAATAAACTTGACTTGAGGCATGTAAGTAGATAAGAGTAAATGCTTGGCAATGTAAGAAGAACTTTTCTTACGAAGATCATCATTGATTGCCTTTAAGAACTCATGCTCTTGCTCAAGGTTGAGCTTTTCAAAGCGTAACTTCTCATGTGTCCTTAAAAGTTCTCGATGATCTTCTAAGATAGTTTCATGAGCTAACTTAAGAGTGTTTAGTTATTTAGTTAGAAGCTCAATCTTCTCCTTATCATTGTCATTCATTTTATCTTGATTAGCATGATTAATTGACGTTTCATCATAGTATTCATCACTAGAGTTGTCAACAAGTAAATCATCATCACCTAACAAGTCATCTTCATCACTATTGAAATCAACATACTCGAGGTGTGTTACCTTGGGTCCTTTAGCCATGAAGAATCTTCCAAGTACTTCATTTGGTGAATCAAATATGTCGTAGGAGTTGGTTGACACAAGTGCTAGACCGGCAACACCTTCATCTTGAGTATATTCGGAGTCGGAGTAATAGCTTCTCTCGGAGTGATTGTCAGAGTCGGAGCCGGATACCCATTCACCAACATGAGCTTGATGTCTTCGTTTTGTGTAGCTCCTTGATGATTTGTCCTTCCTTTCCGAATCCTTGCTTCTCTGGGATGTTCTTCGTTCATAACGATCATCTCTTCTCCTCCTCTCTCTTGGTGGTGATTCTTCTCTTCTACTTCTTCTCCTGGGTGATTCTTCTCTTCTTTTGTAGGGTGTCGTACACTCATTGGAATAGTGTCCGGGTCTCCCAAAATTGTAGCAATTTCGCTCTTGACTAGAAGATCTTTTTTCATTGTAGGACCTTGACTTGGAGATTCTCTCTTTGCTTCTATTCTTGTAGAACTTGTTGAAGTTCTTCACCATTAAGCTCAATTCTTCATTGAAGGTTTGTTTCTCACTTGATGATG
Source organism: Triticum timopheevii (assembly GCA_963921465.1). Classification (NCBI taxonomy): domain Eukaryota; kingdom Viridiplantae; phylum Streptophyta; class Magnoliopsida; order Poales; family Poaceae; genus Triticum; species Triticum timopheevii. The sequence goes on along the minus strand of OY997262.1, from coordinate 249,764,877 downwards.
TGGGGGCTTCACATGAGGCTTTGTAAGCACCACTTGACTTGTTGTGAAGTTCCTCCTTATCCTTGAGTGACATCAAATGAGCAACAATTCTTCCAATAACTTCCGTTGGCTTGAGATCTTTGTAATTGGGCATCATTTGGATCAATGTGCACACGGTATCATATTTTCCGTCCAAAGCTCTTAGGATCTTCTTGATGATGAATTTGTCGGTCATCTCTTCACTTCCTAAGCCGGCAATCTCATTTGTGATAAGAGCAAGCCTAGAGTACATTTCAGCGACACCTTCACCATCCTTCATTTTGAACTTGTGAAGTTGACTTTGAAGCACATCCAACTTGGATTCCTTGACGGAGTCGGTACCTTCATGCATATCAATCAAAGTATCCCAAATTTCCTTTGCATTCTCAAGACGGCTGATTTTGTTGAATTCTTCGGGGCACAATCCGTTGAAGAGGATATCACAAGCTTGAGTGTTGTATTGCAGCATCTTCAACTCTTCCGCGCTAGCTTCACGGTTCGGTTCTCTCCCATCAAAGAATTCACCTTGCAAGCCAATACACACAATAGCCCAAACGGCGGGGTTATGTCCAAGAATATGCATTTTCATCTTATGCTTCCAACTAGCAAAATTAGTACCATCAAAGTAAGGACCTCTACGCACTACAAAAAAAAGACACATCTGTGACATTTTGGGCCGAACGAAAAAAAATTCTGTCATACATATGACACTTCTATGACGATAATTGTGACAGAACCCGGTATCATCATAGATGTGGTGTGCTCCTACTTCTATGACAAAAAATCATGATAGAAAATGGGCTTTTCGTCCTGGGCGGGCCGGAGACGCAGCTGCATGACATTCTTTGGGACGTCCATGACGAAAAAAACCGTGGTAGAAGCGAGGGGGAGGAAAATTTCGGGGAGTTGTCGTTTACGGTGGGAGGTCGGTGGCCGAGAGATGCGCGTTTCTTTCGTACGTACGCGCGTGTGTGCGAGGCGTTGGCTCTAACTGAACCCGACCGAGGCGTTGGGCTCTAACTAAACCCGAGCGATTGCACTGTAGGATACGCGTTACTGAACTCGAGGTATCAATCGATGGCTGTTAACTGAACCCGATGGAGCGATTCCTTCGCTACTGCTGCTAACTGAAGCCGATCGATGCTGCCTCTGGGATGAACAGTGAGTGTTGCGGGGGGTTTGGATGAACAGTGAGCGGTGGCGCTGCCTCTGGATGAACAGGAACCCGTGGTGTGGAGGGCTGGATGAACAGTAGATGGTGGAGGGGTGGCCGTGGAGGGGTGGTTGAACAGGACCCCGTGGTGTGGAGGGCTAGATGAACAGTAGACGGTGGAGGGGTGGCCGTGGAGGGGTGGTTGAACAGGACCCCGTGGTGTGGAGGGCTGGATGAACAGTAGACAGTGGAGGGGTGCCCGTGGAGGGGTGGTTGAACAGTAGCCGGTGGAGTAGCGCGCGGTGGAGGCTGGATGAACAAGAGCCCGTGGAGGCTGGAGGAGGTCGACGGTAGCCCGTGGAGGCTGGCGGAGGTCGACGGTGGAGATGAACAGTATCCCGTGGAGTCCCGTTTTGCGGTACGCCACACCCCTCCCGATGAACAGGACCCCCGTTTCGACCATAGCGCTATAACACAAGTCCGTTTCGTCCGTTTTGCGGTACGCCACACCCCTCCCGATAAACAGGACCCCTGTTTCGACCGTAGGAGGTCCATTTCATCAGTTTTGTGATACGCCACACCCCTCCCGATCAACAGGACCCCCGTTTCGACCGTAGGAGGTCTGTTTCGTCCGTTTTGCGGTACGCCACACCCCTCCCGATCAACAGGACCCCTGTTTCGACTGTAGGAGGTCCGTTTCCTCCATTTTGCGGTACGCCAGACCCCTCCCGATGAACAGGATCCCATTTCGAACGTGGCCAGTCGAACACAAGGCCGTTCCTCCATTGTGCGGTACGCCAAGCCTCGTTTCCATCGCTTGTTCCGTCCAAGCCCTCCCGATGAACACGACCATGCATTCCGTTCCGACCCAGCCGGTTGGCTCCCCATGAACACGACAACGACGTTGTCTTTCCGTTCCGACCCATCCATGTATGTATGCGCGAGTAGGCGTTCGAGACCCTGCCCGTATGTACGTAGGTGGCCGTATTTTCTTTCTTGCACCCTCGCCGTTGTATGTACGTGTACATGCTATGTGCGCGCCACTACCACGACACGTGTGTGCCTCTACATCTACGACACGTGCGCGCCTCTACATCGACCAGTATGTACGTACACGTTCGCGACCAAAATGACAACGCTACGTATGCTTCGACTAGGTGGGTCCCGACTGTCAGGCACTTCATTGCGTGCGAAGATGTAGCTGGTGGGTCCCAGCAGTCAGGGGGGCGAATCATTTTTTTGCTCGAACGCACTTCCTTGCATGCGAAGATGTAGCTGGTGGGTCCCAGCAGTCAGGGGGCGAATTGTTTTTTTCGCGAAATACGGTGGCCCATCCGGTGGGTCCCTGCTGTCAGGTGGAGGAATCATTATTTTGCGCATAATAAGGAGGCACTTCCTTGCCGCGGCCTTGGACCCAGCTATCAGCCTCTCCACGTACAGTCCACGTCCGATGGAAGTCGTTCCTTGACCACGTTGACCACGCTGCGCCGAGAGCACCACGGCGGTGGACGACGGCGAGGCCTAGGAAGGGGACGACTCGGAGCCAGGGAAGACGCATAAGTGGATGCCCATGCGAAGAGGAGTATGAGGATTCACTGATTCGGCTGCCGTGTGAGGCTGTTGTCGCCGTAGAATAACAGGGAGTGTGGGTGAGTAGAGGGATGGCCTGGACAGTGGTGGGAGTAGTAGGGGGCGGTGAGGCCTCCGCGACATTACAGCCGGCCATGGGAGGCAGGAGCACGCGGCACGACCGGCGCTGGTTTGGGCGGCTGGAGCAAGAAGACCAGAGGTTGAAGAAGAACTACGGGCGTTGGATGAACATCGTACGGTAACAGGAGCTAGAATCGTTCATATTGACTAAGTTGACAAAGCCCTCCATCCCCGTCAACTTGGTAGGCCCACAAGTCAGCCTCCCACTATGCTGGGTTCCAGCTGGCAGGGGGAGTATTCATTTTTTTGTGCGTAATAAGGAGGCACTTCCTTGCGTGCGAAAATAGCTGGTGGGTCCAACATGTCAGCTGGGGGCACGTTTTTTCGCGAAATACGGAGGCCCTTCCGGTGGGTCCCAGATGTCAGGTGGAGGAATAATTATTTTGCGCGTAATAAGGAGGCACTTCCTTGCTGCGGCCGTGGACCGAGCTGTCAGCCTCTCCACGTACAGTCCACGTCTGATGGAAGCCGTTCCTTGATCACGTTGACCACGCCGCACCGAGAGCACCAGGGCGGTGGACGACAGCGAGGCCTAGGAAGGGAACGACACGGAGGCAGGGAAGACTCGGCAGTTGTTTCCCACGCGGAGGGGAGTACGACTGTACGAGGGTTCACTGGTTCGGCTGCCCTCGCCGGAGAATAACAGTAGGTGTGGCCGTGTGGGTGAGTAGAGGGATGGCTAGGCCAGCAATGGGAGTACGGTGGGGCGGTGAGGCCTGCGCGGTAGCACAGCTGGCCGCGGGGAGGAGGGAGCAGGCAGTCCCGCCGGCGCTTGTTTGAGCGGCTGGAGCAGGAAGAGCAGAGATTGAAGAAGCACGACGGCCGTTGGATGGACATCGTACGGTCACTGGAGCTAGAATCGTTCATATTGACTAAGTTGACAAAGCCCTCTGTCCCCATCAACTTAGTAGGCCCACAAGTCAGGCTCCCACCATGGTGGGTCCCAGCTAGCAGGGGGAGTATTCTTTTTTATGTCTGTAATAAGGAGGCACTTCCGGTGGGTCCGAGCTGATAGCGGGGGGAACGTTTTTTTCGTGAAATACGGTGGTCCGTCCGGTGGGTCCCAGCAGTCAGGGGCAAACGTTTTTTTCGCGAAATACGGTGGCCCGTCCGGTGGGTCCCTGCTGTCAGGTGGAGGAATAATTATTTTGCGCGTAATAAGGAGGCACTTCCTTGCGGCTGCCGTGGACCCAGCTGTCAGCCTCTCCACGTATAGTACTCTTCTGATGGAAGTCGGTCGTTGACCACATTGACCACGCCGCGCCGAGAGCACCAGGGCGATGGACGACGGGAGGCCTAGGAAGGGGACGACGCGGAGCTAGGGAAGACGCGACAGTGGATGCCCACGCGGAGAGGAGTACGAGGGTTCATTGGTTCGGCTGCGGTGTGAGGCTGTCGTCTCCGCAGAATAACAGGGGGAGTGGGTGAGTGGAGGGATGGCCTGGCCAGCGGTGGGAGTAGTATGGGGACGGTGAGGCCTCCGCGGCAGCACAGCCGGTCACGGGAGGCAGGAGCATGCGGCACGACCGGCGCTGCTTTGGGCGGCTGGGGCAAGAAGACCAGAGGTTGAAGAAGCACTACGGCCGTTGGATGGACATCGTTGACCATGCCGCGCCGAGAGCACCAGGGAGGTGGACGACGGCGAGGCCTACGAAGGGAATGACATGGAGCCGGCAAAGACACGACAGTGGCTGCCCACGCGGTGTAGAGTACGAGGGTTGACTGGTTCGGCTGCCATCGCCGGAAAATAACAGGAGGTGTGGGTGAGTAGAGGGATAGACAGGCCAGGGATGCGAGTATGATGGGGCCGTGAGGCCTGCCCGGCAGCACTGCCGGCCACGGGAGGCGGGAGCAGGTGGTTCCGATGGCGCTGGTTTGGGCGGCTGGGGCAGGAAGATCAAAGACTGAAGAAGCACGATTGCCGTTAGATTGACATCTAACGGTCTGACGCTGGTAGAGTCGATTGTTGACTAAGTTTCTTTTTTAAGAAACCTTGTGTACGCATGAACTTAGTAGGCCCACAAGTCAGCCTCCAAATCTGTGGCAGACAACATAAAGCCCATTTGCTATTTTTTATAATTTGCAGCCCATTTGCTATTTTTTATAATTTGCAGCCCGTTTGCCAATTCTTAAGTAATTTATTACAGCCCATTTTCTGCCCAGGACCACGGTCAAAAAGTTCAACCTTATTTTGCATATTTCGGTGGAGTCCAAACTGTTGTAATCCCAAAATGATAAACATTTTTTAAGAACTTATTGATTTGCCAAAAAAATTGTTTTGTTTTTGTAAGCAAATAAGATGTGGGACAATTGAGTTGGTTTAAGGGAAAACCAGTGGTAAAAAAATCAGCGCTGGGTGGGAAAAAAATAACAAAAATAAGGATGTAAATATGAAAAGGGAATTTTATGTGTTTTCAATATAATGATATGTGTATATGAACTAGTAAAACTATAGGTAGAGATTAGAAAACGGATGTAGGACATGCGTTTCAAGAGGAAAATAGAACTGGGCTGTGTGTTTGATTCAGTAAAAAAACTGCATGCGGATGTTGTAAGACAAAATATAACTAACGCTGGCGGGCCAGAGGCCAGTAGATACCTGTTGGATCTTTGTGCCCCGTTGTCGTCATGGGCTGGGCCTGTTAAAAACAAAACCAACCCTGGTCAGTCTACAGCCCAGTTGAAACTTGCTCGACCTGAAAAAACAATATACGTGCTCAATAAACGAGAGAATTCTGCAAGCACAGACTGATAACTGGGACGCAGCACGGATATTGTTTTTTCATCGTGATAATAAGTGCATGCACTTGTTTCGAAAAAACTGCAGAACTGGGAATTCGAACGGCGGGTGCTTATGCTACCCATCAAATAAAAAACAGGTGCCTGAGAATTCATTTCAAAACAAATGATTCAGCTTTATATCCACGTCGACCCTCGACATGATGGTTGGAAGCAAATGCAAGTTCATACCAAAAGATCGTTGACAACAATACCAACTTGCGGACGACAAGGTAGTACAACTACCAATACCAAACTACTCCTGGCCCTAGTGTTCGTCTGGTAGAAAATCTTGCATAGGACCAGCTCCCGCTCCTTCTCTTGCTCCAGGTCCCCGAGGTGGTACTGGTGCATCACCCAGTTGGTCCTCTGCTGGTCGAAGTTCTTGTTGGTGTGCAGCACCAGAACCTTTTTTGCTACCTGTCTGCCGGCCGTTGACCATCACCGGCAAGGTATTGCCGGTCTTGTGCCACATCACGTGCATGCCGCACTCCGACTGTATCTTGCGACGCGTCCATGTGCCCCTTTTGAACTCCCTGGAATTGCGCTGGAAGAAATGCTTCCTTAGGCCACTCAGTGTGATACCTGCAGTATTGTGGAATACGGGTTTTAGTGTACCTAGTTGGCATTTTCATAACATCTTTGGCATGTTGCAGTCACTTGTTTCACTTTTTATTAACTGTCAAATTGTAATTGTTTCACCAAGTCTGCGTCTAAAAAGAAAATAGAGCTATAAACAAACGAATATGTTTGTGCAAGTAGACGGCCGATCGGTGTCTTACCTGGAAGTTTCTCAGGTTGGGTGTAGCATATGCCATGCTCGTTGTCGATGGTTGGTATGAACAAATCGATGAGAGAATGAAATCTCGCGCTGTCAACACTCACTTTGGCCTCAAGGTGCTCGATCAGCTCCTGATCCGGGGCCGGGATTCTTGTGTCACCTCACGCGCAGCATGTTGTCACGTCAATTCAATGTGTGGACATGATGAATAATTTGACTGACGTATACTAGTACTGCTACTGTACTACTTACTAGTTGTATTTAGTGTCACAATTTATACATAGGTTTAACTAACAAGTACGCACTTGAAGCCTAACTGATATATATGTATATATATGGCTTCTGCACAGCATCTCCATCATCATTATCAATACATCCTACGCAGGTGAGTTAGGATGCACTTGATCCCAGGAAGGTATCTATCCTTCAAATCAGAGGAGTGCTTAAAACTAACAACAGTACATACTATCCAACAAAAGAGGGTCGTGCTACAGCAGCAGAATACATGGCTCAGTCTAGATATCAGCACGAATCAAGTTGTGCATATTTGCTGTTGGCATGAACCACATCGCCACATGTCGGGTTTGCAAAAGCCATCCATCGCATGGAAGCTTGATGCCTTTCACACACTGAAGATTACCTGGCAACAAGCTGTGTCGACGAATCTCTGGATATGGTGATTAGTGTAACCCATGGTATGATGTGTAAACACAGCCCCCCCCCCTCGCGAATGGAAGTTGCATAGCACAGTAATCATCGCGGGTGATATGATCGATGATTGGTTGGATGATCGGATAATTGAGCCCGAGGAACAAGGAGTGGTTGCCGAGGCTGTAAACCCGCCTCCAGTTGAATACGCCTGGCCCAACGGAGCTGGGATCTTTCTCGAACACGAAGCATCCATAGCCATCAATGTCACGAACGCCCCACGCATTGTACTACATGTGGTTTGATGTAATGGTTTGGTCAATTTGGTACGTGTGAATGAGCATCAAATGACCGCCGTCAGCTGAACGAGCGATAAACCAGCACCCATCGGCTGGTATGATTCCAGGTCCTGGAATCATGAAGGCCAGCGCATTTGCGTCTGCTGCAACAATTCAAATTGGAGACCAAAAGGACAAAAATAAACAATCATGTTCAGAGTATGTGTGGAATTAAGATTATTATAATAGTGACACATATCATAGACAGAGAATTGCAATGTTGTGGTCATAATCATATCCCAAGTTAAAAAAATAAGCCAATGGCTTTCATATTCTAGTAGCATGTCATGGTTCAAACATCATGTAACAATGAGAGGAAAACAGCTATGACAGAGCCTACTCATATTCTACCATAGCACTTACTACTACTATTCTCATATCAACTCTAAGCAATAACATGCGTTGTTATAAAAATCTTGTAAACGAGAGTAACATATAGCAATCATGATGTTATGCTCATAATATGTATTCTAACAATCATTAGATGCCAATTGTTCTCATATCAACTCTAACATGTGTGGTCATAAAAATCTAGGAAATGAGAGGAACATATAGCAATGATGTGGTTATAGACATGCTATGCATTCCAAATTTGTAACAAATGAACAGGCAGTCGTATTCATAAGGTAATGATGAGATGAGATAGAACAATTACACGACGATAGATTCCACCAGTATAGGCAGCCAATCTGTGACCGCGTAAACGATGCCATCGTGCACTATAGCATCAGACAGAAATGTTGCCTCAACAGGATTGATGATGAGCCATAACCATGTATGGCGACCGGATTCCAGATAGACTAATCCCATGTTGAACAAGGCAATGAGCTTGTAATCCATGTAGTCTTCTGATGGTGTGGGCACTTCGCAAATTACAACTTTCTGCAAATAGAGGTCGAGCCAAAAGCTTGACGCGTCTCGTGCGTAGTAGGCAGGAGTGTCCGGCGGGCTGCGAGGCTCGATGTCGGCGGTATCCAACGATGGAAGGGTGATCTCTCGCTGGGTGTAGATATCCACGAGACGCCACGGACTACCGGTGTGGTGGATGAGGACGATCCAGTTGGCTTTCTTGCCCGCCCAGTAGTGGCCACGCATGAAGGACAGGTGGACGGGTAGTGGTAGCATGTCGAGGGGCACCATGGCAACCTCCGTAGGATCGTCAAGTTGGTGTCTGGGCCACCTGCGAGGATCGGGCATCAGCAAGCAGGGTGTCTTGAAAAGAGTCGGTCGGTTGCAGACGAGTAGATGGTACAAAGACACCGAGCATGTGGCCAAACGGACGGTGCTGAGTAGGTCCATACGACTACAGATCTACTCCAAAAGAACATCGGGGAGGGAATTCCAATCGCGGCTCTGTGTGTCAGTCGGTTCTGCCATTGGGGTTTTCGGTGCCTGCGAGCCAGCGGGGAAGTGGATTCGGGCGGGCGAGTGAAGAAGCTTCTCCTCGTGTGGCCGAGCAGTGAGCGGGGGGATATGGTACGCGCGAGCTATCAAGGAAGATGGCGCGGGCGGGCGAGCAGTGAGTGGGTGTAAATGGTGTGCGGCCGACGATGGGGAAGAGAGGAGGAAGAAGAAGAGAGGAGGAAGAAGAGTGGAAGACGGGGAAGAAAGTGCATTAGATCTCAATTCTACTAGTACTACTACCAGGATATAGGCACCGTCCTCCGGAGTGTAAATAGTTACACCGATGACATGTGGGTCTACCACAAGAGGGGCCATATGTCAGTTAATGGAGGACAGAGGTGCGTAGGCGTATTTGCGGAAGCGTGCTCTACTGGCAAACAGGATGGTAGTACTGGGTAAGGCTGATTTAGTAACACCAACACGCTGGTTCAGCTTATTAATTACGTGTCCCATATGTTGGAGCGTGTATTGTCACTTCACTGCGAAGACTAGTTGAATAGTTCTCTCTGGCTGAGATGGGGAATGATGGATCACGAGGACTTCCTTTCTACAGTATCCCTATGCCTCTACGCTCACTTCACTCATTTTCCTCCGTACATAGTCACTTGTTGAAATCTGTAGAAAGACAAATACTCCGTATTTGGGAACAGAGGGAGGCTTTTACTCCATACTATTTGGGAACAGAGGGAGTATCACCATATGGAGGTAACAGAGGAAGCTTGAAATATGAACATGTCAATGGGAGGCAGTAAGCCCCATGCATGCATGCATGCATGCAACATGCAACACTCACATGTACTCCACATGGACGCACGCAACACTCACGCACCCATGCGGCACACAGCACACGACACAGCACACACACACTCACGCTCAAGTGCTCAACCTACTCCCTACGTCCGTGAAAGACGGTACATTTAGAGATTTACACATTGACCAGGGTATAATTAACGCCCAAAAGTAGCAGACTTATGTGTGCATGCGACCATTGAGATAAGAAGATTAAATGAAGGCCGTTGCATGCTGTAATTAAGGATAGACATGTAGCCTACACCTACAGCACAAGTTGGTGCATTAGTCAATCAATATCGATTTAGATTAAAGGCTAAATGCATTGGAAGTGTAGATGTACATCATGTACTACTACACTCTTTGTTTTATAGCCGATGTACATTTGTTGGAAGACCGAGGGAGGACACGTGCATGCACTCACATACACAGCCAGGGACGCTCGGGCGCAAGGGTTGGACCCGTGTCGCGCCTGCGTAAACTTTTGTTTAACTGATTTCTTTGCTCTGCCAACTGACAGGTGGGACCCAGAGATCAGGTGACAATTTAACCAGTCAACAAAGTGCCACGTCGACTATGTGGCGGCTCAATAGGGTGCAATACGATCCTCTATGATGAGCTAGTGATCGTATAATCGACGCAAAACTATATATAGTGACCGTAAAGAGCGTATTGTTACATACATTGACCGCCAATGTATTTTTCTCGTTTCAAATTAAGCCATATTAATCGGAAAGGACACAGTATGGACTACTACTAGTACTAGTACTGCTTTGGTGTGTCCCGTCAACTCGCTGAACGAGGAGAAGCTTGCTTACTACGCCTCTCCCTCGCCCACGCGCGCGGTGGTTCGCAGGACGAGGAGAGGGTTTTGACTACAGCCCCCTCTCCCTCTTCCTCTCCCTCGCCCTCACGGTGGACGTGCAGCAGTTAAATCGGCGTCAGATTGCCAGAAGCATATTGTACTGTAGTATCATCATTGTTGGACCTTCCGAAGAGGCGAAGAGGCAAGTGCAAGGTTCACACGAGTATGAACTGTTGAACCTCCCAAAGAGGCAAAGAGCCAAGCGCAAGGTTTTATAGGATTTGTCATCCTAGTAGGAGTGTACTACAACTATAGCGAACGATGCTACTGTATGATGCCGCCACGTCACAAGTATCCAAAGCTGTGCCACCTTTTTTTCTGAAAGAGCGTGTTGGAGCCCGTGCAACAACCACACAAGTTGCACGTACACATAACACATTTACTAGTAATAAATTCTAAAGGACAAATGCCAGTATGCCACACAAGTTCATCTCCAATTCATGTGATAAATTTGTGCACGACTAGTCTACATATATTCACAGCCCTACCGTTCACAATTACCGTACTCCACTTACACGTTATAGATGGGATACATGCATGTCCTCCTCCAGGTTCCAGTCCAGGTGTTCTTCATGGATGGCATGATCCATAGCGGTGGGCAACGGGAATCATTGTCGCAACTTTCTAGTCCGGTTCCACACGATGGAGACTCATCCAAGCTGAAGCGGCATAAATTAGGGATAGCGTGTCCCAGCATGTCGTTCATCCGGCGGTGCGCACTGAAGACACAACCATGCTTCATGAACGGCAGGCCTTCCATGTCGTGCACGGAAGGTGGCATCCGCTTCACAATGGGGTAGCTGTCCTCGATGAAAAGCGAGTACTCTCCAAGAGTGTTCCTCGGCACCCACGTAGCATCACAGGGGTCGAACTCGGCGTCGTTCATCTGGTACACGCGGCATCCCAGATCTGGACACATGGTGACGTACATAGTCAAGGTCCATGCATAATAATGTTGTGCTCAAATATGGCGGTCAGTAATACTGTGCAGCAAATAGTACTACTCCGGTATAGAGGAAGTAAAATAATCGGCTTATTATATATATCCACTCTTGGCTACATGGATGAGATAGTAAGACATGGGAAAACAAAAATGGTGGCAGCTAGTGGGTTCAAGTCTTCAAGGGCCCAGCTAGCTATACGTGTCCTCCAAGGTAAAAAGTACTCCTACTAGTAGTACTAAGTATACTACTAGTACAACAATGAAAGAGAAGGTGAGAGGGTTAAAAAATGGAATACCTGGGTAGATGGTGTCGGTCCGATCGTGGTAGATTCTGTGACCATGTTGCACATCAGTGGTACCATGGGTAACGACTGCTAAGATAGTTGATCCCAATATGCCAAAGTCAGCTACAAGGTTCCAGGTTAGACTGAATCGCGGATGCAAATGCACATCCATGATCGGCGATCTTATTTTGATTGGGGGATGACTGGTCCCTGCAAAATAATGGAGTACCGTTAGGGATGCAAATGATGGTTTGTGCATTCCGTTTGTAATCTCCCGTACCGTAGGATGGCAACTAGATGAAACAAGTCCCCTGGCTTGTCACCGCGAAGATGCGGCCTAGATGGCGCACGGCGTCTTCGAACGTGTAGCGGTACAAATCTGCCGCCGCCAACATGCGCCAGCCTCTGCCATTACTGCGTCTTGCATTGATGGCAATCCTTATGTCGAACACCGCGATGAGATAGTAATCGTCGTAGCCGTGTTGCTTTGTCGGTGGGTCTGCAATTGCTATCTTCTTCAATCTCATGTAGGCATCATCATACGTATTCAAGCCCAGCCAGTCCGGAAGGCCGATCCCAATGGTGGAGAAGGGGTCTACCGGAACGGCCGCACTGCTGTGGATGTTGTGCAAAAATGATGGTGGTATCTGGCCGGAGGTATGCAAGCCAATCTTCGTTGGCACCGACCCAGACCTATATATAAGACGGTGGGTAGCGGAGAAATTACGGGATGGAAATGGAATAACTAAGTACAACATGATCAAACTCCATTACTGACCTGCTCATCGGACAAAATCCGACTACCTCTCAACGTCGGCAACTCTAGCGGAGTCAACGTGCAACCATGGCCAGGGAGCGGTGGACTGTTTGAAGGATTGTCCCATAGAAGAACCTTCTCCTCGAGGACGCATGGAAGACCAACAAGCATGGCCTTTTCCCAAACCTGTTTAAGCAGCGTCTTGAAAAAGTTGGTGCAGGAAGCACCGAGTCTTGCGGCGGTGAGGACGTCAGAGTGGTGTGTGATTTCTCCCAGAGGATCGTTGTCCAAGGTCTCCCAGCCCCGACGAGGAGGAGAACCGCCTGGCGAATCCATGGGAGCAGCAACGAACTGCCTTCTCTTCGGGGGGGGGGGGGAACTGGTGAGGAGGAGATAAGAGCGTAGTAACCGCAGGGCCTCGTCCCTTCCAACTGTAGATCGTTCCACAGCGAAGGGGTGAGGCTATTATTTACTACTAGTACTAGCATTATGGAACGTTATGGGATTGCATTATACTGTAAATAATAGCACTAGTAAGAAATTTTTGGCACTAGGTAGTAGTTTTTGGCGTGGATTAAGAAATTTTGGGTATGTTTTTCCATTTTTAGTACACGCCAACTAGTGTCAAAAAATGTCTTACATTATGTGCCGGAGGAGTACGTACTCGTACTGGAGCAGTACCAGTACTACTTTTCTCAACTACGAGTATTAGTGCGATGTACTGTACTTCTAGTCTAGTATAGTATAGTGCACCAGTTTTGAACTCTTGAATCTCAGGGCCAAGGAGCTACAGTTAGAAGTGGAGGGTACTACTGTTCTCTAGAACCATCGCTGTACTATCAATGCAGGGGAAGTACACCTGCGTAGTGGCCTAGTGCGTACTCCCGGTGCTATATTCAGCCGCTCCTCTCACGTAGGAGTAGCTGGCCTACTCAGCCGCTCCTCTCACGCACACACTAGCAGCCTGTTTATCAGCAACGGTTACTGTGGTCTACGGGGGCAGAACATTTGAGTTATTTGATACAGCGAGACTAGGCTTTTCACTTCCATTTGTGGAGGTGTAATGGATCTCGTCGAACTTTGTTAGTAGTTCCTTCTTTATGAATGAGATGAGGCAAAGCTTTTGCCTCCGTTTCAAAAAAAACACGTCAAGAGGAATTTCTTTTATAGTAGAGCCGATAATGGAGTGAAGTCCATGCGTGCAACGCCACAAGCTACAGAGTACTACCTCCGTCCGGGTTTATTGGTCCTCATTGTATTTCGTGTCAAATTTTGACCATAGATTAAACTAACAAAATGTTTACGCATGTTACCAAACATTATATTTTTGAAAACTATGTTCAAATACGAATCCAATGAGATAATTTTTTTTGACATGCATTAACATTTTATTAGTTAAATCCTTAGTCAAAATTTGACACAAACTACAAAGGGGACCTGTAAACCAGGACGGAGGTAGTAGTAGTACAACACTTTGCATACAGAGCCATATTGCACAGTTCCCAATGCCCCGCCAGGCTTTTCCGGCTCCTCGGGCTTAATTGGGAGGCGCTAGTTTAAATATGCTACTAGCTGATGAGGAAGCTGCAAGCGAGGTGCGGCTAGGGCGAGCACGCGAGCCACGGCATGCTGGGAAGAAAAACCCGTTCACGTGGCTAGGCTGTCCAGTGCACCCAGATTGTGGGGCCGCACATCCGTTTGACTTCAAAACTCAAACTACCCGTGTAAAATATTGGCTCGCAGCGAAGTGTAGTAGTACTATTTTTTTTAAAAGGCCACCGTGCGTTCGGCCGGGATTGAACCCACAAAACGAGGTATACACTCCCGCGACCACTAGTAGTACTCGTTGGAGTACAACACAACCTAGAATCGCCTTTTGTCGCTAGTAGTACATACATTGTTCCTTACAAGAAACCCCTAATAATGCAAGAAACCACTAAAATGCCAAGAAACTACTACCACTTGCATACGTGGCAGACTTAAGATAAGACTACCTTATCAACCATTGTACATGCTCTTACCAACCAAAATCCTCGAGTGACCTCCTACCTCCGGCCCGTCCACCTAGTCATCCTCGGCCATGGGACGCAGCTACCGCCAGCGGCAGAAGACGGAGCCCATGTTGTGGCAGCCCGGATGCCAGCTCCATCCGGCGCTCGCGGCCGCTAGCTAGCCACGATAGCTCCGTCCAGCTGCTTGTCTGCAAGGTTTGCTAGCTAGATTGGCACGGCAGCACGGCGGCTTGCTCGCGCGCGCCGCGCTCAGGCCAGCCATCTGGCTCGAGCGAAGGCCAGCGCGGCGCCTTGCTCACTCGTGAGTCATGCTCGGGCCAGCCTGCCAACCCGTGCGGAGGCCAGCGCGGCGTCCGGCCCGTTCGGCGGAGCGGCGGCCAGCTCGCTCATCACCGGCGCCACCGACGAACACGCATCAATACTGTTTGAAGTAATGTTCAGGAAAAATAATGATTTGAGGGGGAATAACAGGATAGAAGGTTAGATGTGGGTCCCTCGTGTCAACGGTCAAACAAAATGTGTTGGTTTACGCTGCCTCATCAGCATGGATGTGTGGGCCAACCCAGTCATAAATGGGTTTAAACGAACCTAATCGGTAGGAGTACTAGGTAGTAGTTTTTGGCGTGGATTAAGAAATTTTGGGTATGTTTTTGTTATTTTTTGTACAATAGATTCTTCCTAGGGCTGGTTGAAAGTGGTAGTTTTTTGTTAAATACTCTACATATTGTAAGTAGGAGTGAATGTTAAGCTTTGGAAGCCAATAAGCAAGCCTAGTTACATAGTGCATATGTGTACATGATTGAAAGTAAATATCAACCATGAGTGACTAATATCTTGATGGAAAACTCGAAACTATGGAATACTAGAAAAAAAATACATGGTTGGAAATACTAGCAATGTTCATGTCCGTTGCAACGAATCATAATTAGAATAATACTTATTCACAAACTTGGTACAAAACACCCTAATTTTGATATACATATGTCACTAGAGATATATTATGTTTCAATTATAATATATTGCTTGGGATGTTTTGGTGAGGTCAGGGAGGGATGTGGTTGGTTTTAAGATACTAATTATGGGTTTTTCTGCAAATTGGTAGACAAGTGGGATGTTGGTGAGAAAAGGCAACAACTTAACTCACAATTGTTAGATGTAGATCTAATGGTCAGAAACGACGGATGGCAGACACACCAGCATCACCAACTTAGTCTTGTGTAGGAGTACTAGCAAGATCCGTGCATTAACGGAACATCAAGATGCATTTTTTTATAAAAACACTTGTTGTGATTGACCCTTGCGGGAGTAATCCCATGTGTAAAAACTACTGATATCTCGAGAAATATGAGATAAGGTGAAGAGAAGTTGGGTGTGGTGGTGGTTGGTGGTTGGACTGAGCAGAGGCATGGGGATTGACGACGCTGGCAGCGGCCACCAGGCCAGTTTGTTCCAGAGGCTTCCTTTCTTAATTGCTCAACAATGAGGTTTGTTGGAGATAAGGATGAACGAGGGAAGGCCTTGTCTGCAAATATGGAGAGGGGTGCGGGTATCTTTTAGTTTAATTTCCATCGGTTAGATATAGACCGGACGGTCTATATTGCAAGATGGCACACGTACCATCATCACCAACTCGGTTTTTTATAAAAGAAGAAATATAAGTATGGATATAGAAACGTATTATCGATACTTGCTTCCGTAAACTAGCATCTACATTCTATTCAACGCCTCGGCATGTGGGGCCTTAGCACAATGACTTCTCGACTGTGTAAAACAAGATTTTCTTGTCGCCGACAAGGAGGGGGTGACGGCGGCGCGCTTTTTGGCTTGCTCTAGTCCTAGTAGTCATACTAGGTGCTCTAAGCACGTGTAGATTTATTCTTTTTCACGTCTCGTGTTCGCCGTACTGCCACGACTGTTGATGAGCAGACGGTAAGTTATTCATGGGGAAAGCCTTGTTGAGCATGTTTGCGAGAGAGAGAGAGAGATAGAGAGAGAGAGAGAGAGAGAGTGCGCGTGCGATATGTTAGAGACTGAGGCAATGATAACAGATTCTTTGTGTCTATGTGTGTGGAGGATAGAGAGAGAGACATGTACATGGGGCTTTGTGTTGTGTAACGTGGAGACACACATACATAATTAGAGAGTGAGTGTGTGAGATACACATGCGGACATGGGGAGAGATGAGGATCCAGATAAATGGGTGTTTGTGCGTGTTTGTGTGTGTTTGTGCACGCGTTTGTGTGTGAAAGGGAGAGAGTGTATGTGGAGTAGAGAGACCACTGATGATGTAAACCTAGTATAAGGGAAGGGGGAATGGTGTGACATGTGTAGTACCGATATAGCACGGGTGCGGGCGGGGGGAGCAAACTATTTGGAAGAGACATCGAGTGTGTGTGTGGGAGAGGGTGTGAGAGCGAGAGAAAGAGAGAGCTAGTGACGGGGAGAGAGAGAGAGAGAGAGGAGAGAGAGAGAGGGAGAGAGAGAGAGGAAGAGAGGGGGCGAGAGGGGTCGTTTGTGTCCATAAATGGCGTATAGATAAGGAGACAATGTTGATGTTGTCCGAAATTGGCCTATGAACGGAGACGCAAGGGAAGCGAGTCATCGTGTGTGTGATAGGGACTTCATGGGACATCTAGAATAGATGGTGTAGAGAACAATGTGCGAAATTGAGAATGATTATACATTAGGGAGCTATGCAAAGAGTCACGACATATATGTATACAGGGAAGGAGCTGGGGCGGGTCCGCATGTGGGAGAGATAGAAAGAGGAGAGTGGTGCACAAGGAGACAAAGTGTGCTTGTTTGTAGTGGGGGTGGTGTGTGAGGTGAGTGCGCGAGAACCACATAACTAGGGAGATAGATGTTTGGGGGCGACGTTTTGTGTGTATGGGAAATATACACTCTACATAGTGTGTGTGCTTGGGTAAGAGAGATAGCGGGAGACCTAGAGAGTTAGGGAAGAGATGTGTGCATGCCCGGGAGACAAAGTGATAGACACCTATGTTGGGGTCCGGACTTTACAAGAGAGAGGGGTGTTAATGTGCTCGTGTGTTGGTGTCTGGGGGAGAGAATGACTTCTCTATGTGTGTGTGTGTGGTGGTGGTGGGGGGGGGGGTTGACTTCAGATAAAGAGTGAGGTGTCTATATTTGAGGGACTTTAGCGTAATTGAGATATTGTGCACTCATGGTTGATCAATTTGTTTCACAGTTTGTACTATGAGATAATGATACTTTTGAACATGCGTGATATACCTTGATGTACCAGAATTACAAACCTAAGATTTGAATTTTGGAATTCGACTCCATCATTAGCTTTTGTAATTCATTTAAGCGGAGGTACATTTTTTAAGCCGGGATTTCGTGATTTCAAATTCATATATCAAACCTAGAGATATACACATACGGGCATGTTCAAACTTCATAATCATTCACTTTATTCATACACATACACATTTTTGCTTTTCTCATCATATTTAGGATAAACACATTTGGAATTTCATTTGAATTGGACCGTATGATGGTATTTGATTGTAGTAGCTCAATGATCCATATTTGAATTGAATGGACAATCTAAGTTTCGAGTTAGAGACATTGAACTTGCACATTTTTTGCGTGCAAAACAAACAAATTGTCGGCCATGATATCATAGTCGGCCGTACGAGAGCAGAATACTTATAATTTTAGGCGCCAAAAGCTTTCAAACTTCCCGCTCACATCGAAATATCACGCGCTCGAAAGTTTAGCCCTGTGATATTCCTGTTTTACCCCTCCCACATGAACGGAAAAGGGCTGCTTTGGTAACTCCATTGTTTTCCCCTCTTTGCCCCCAACATTCTTCCCCAGAGCCCCTCCCCTTCCCCTCCCCGACCCCCCCCCCCCAACCACGGCAAGCCGCCGAATCTAGTCCTCCGCCGCAGCGGTGGACCTCACACCCCGCCGGATCTACCTTCCGCACCTCGGAACCCCCAACTGCCAACTCACCACTTCACCGGAGCCGCTTCAGCGACTGGCTTGTCCACCGCTCCAGATCTCCTTGACCGCAATCATGGTCCACCGCACCGGATCTACTTAACCGGTGCCCTCGTCCACCACAGCGTAGGCCCTTCACTGACTCCCTCGTCCGCCCCTTCGCTGGCCCTTCATACAAGCCCTCGTCCTCGGCAACAGATCCGCCTCACCGAAAGCACTGTACAACACGCCCACCGAAGCCTTCGTCCACTGCACCGGACCCGCTCCACGGATGCCATATTCAACTCCACCGGCCCTGCTTTACCGACGACGCAGCCTCATCAGGTTATTTCGATTGGTACTCCTTCGGTTTTTCTCTTTATCGTGCAACTGTTCACTTACCACAGATGAGCTTTCTTGTATGCGACATGCGCCGCAACCGTAGCACCGGAGCCGCTTCAGCGACGGCAACAGCCGGCCCAAACTCAACCGCAACACGAGCACCATCGACGATCCTTAGCTATTGTGGGGACCCCGACTCATAAGTCGTGATCACCGAATGCATGTGTACAGTGATCCCAGAGATCAATGCTCACTGAACACACAGAAGCTGAATAACAAGAGTCTTACATCCATACATACCGTATTACACAAGTAGGACAATTATGGTCAAGGCTTGAGTATAACATTGCAGCGGAAATCTTCATCGATAACTTGGACCCATGCCATCTGTCTTAACCCTACAGGCATTCTGACTGGGAAGCGTCCTAGCTCGCATGATCGTCACTGAAGCATTCCTCATCATACCCTGTTCTTTCATGCCTGGCCAATAAAATAACCAGTGGCAAGCCAATGAGTACTTTGAATGTACTCGCAAGCAACCCATGTTTTGGTTCAAGATACAACAATGCTTGATATAGGTAAATTTTGCAGAAAGCTAGTTTTGAGTGCAATGACATGTTCAACAACTTTGTAAGGCATGCATCAAGAGAATTCAAGTAACCATGAGGACAGGTTACAGGTATCAACATAAATAGAGTGGGCACCAACCCATCTAACATAAATAGAGTGGGCACCAACCCATCTCAATCATGTCAAGTCCCTTGACTTGACCCAAGTCATTTTATCAACACACACACACACTTGGTTTGTAAACAAGTGGACGTAGCCCAAGAGCGGTTACCCAACTGTCCTTGACCATGGACACGGCTATTCGAATAGTTTTACACTCTGCAGAGGTTGCACACTGTACCCACAAGATCCAGGGAACTTCCGTGTCAGCCACGACCCGCGGTACCTCAAGTACCCGGGGTAAGCACCCGATCACTACCTTTCCCTAGACGACACTAACATGGAGTCCACTCGATTGGCAGTGACCCCCGTGCCCAACATTTCACATAACATTTTCGTGGAGCCTTGCTCCCATATTTATCACATACCACTGGCACGGGGTACCAACGGTGTGTTCGGTGCCCCATAAAAATGGTCATGGCCGCCCTACCTGGCACGACCCCGTCCCGAGAGAGAGCACCAACTCTCCCCCGTCACTAGTAATGCGGGCTCCAAGCTAGTATCGGTCTAGGTACTCAATAATGCCCTTTCCCATATAAGGGTAGAGTGGTTGCGCATGTAAGGTTGGAATAACGGTCGCAACTTCGACCAATCCGTTTTGAAAACAACACACACTTTCCTTGGTACACCACTTCGTCATCAAGTGGTTACCCATCTCATCATCTCCCTCGGGCATAAGTGGCACCCGACGGGGTTTTCGAAAAGTCCTTTGAAAATAATTTGCCTCCTTCATCATGCACATACCCGTCCCTTTTTGCGTAGCATCTACTTTAGCATCCTATCTACTCCCACCGGCATAACCCTCATAGGAAGGTAGGGCCATGCACAATGCAAGTATCAATGAGGAAGTAACCGAGGCAACCAACCCACGTGGTTCACGATCTCATCACGATTCCGATGCAACAATAATAAAGAGCTATATGACATGCATAAAAAGGGGTTTCATAGACATGGTCAAAGGGCTGCTTGCCTGTTTCTTCAGAGTCTTCAAGTCTTCTGGTCCTTCTCCAAGTACTCCGTCTACTTCGTCAACTAACGTCGGAAACAATCACAATAAGCAACACAACAAGGCAAAAATAAAAGTGCTCTAAAAGTATGAGTTGGACTTTTCTGGGATACCTCTGGTCATATGAGGGATGAACAAAGTGGTTTCATTAGGATTTGATCAATGGACATCTCTGAACATTTCAATATGATGGAATCAAGAGGTTTATGGATTTGCAAGAAGTGTACAGAAATATATTTTTGAAAAATGAGCAAAGGCACCCATTTAACAAAGGATGATTTTAGAAGCATTTAGGAATTGGTTTCACTGGATTTGGAGTTGAGATGATTTTCCTATGAATTTGCAAAGTTGGCTATATACAAAGAAATAGACCATTAGTTGAGGTGATACAGAAAGTATTAGTAAAAATGTTCAAAAACTAAGTTTTGAACTTAGATGCATCTAGGAATTTGAATCATGGCATTTGGATCAATCTTGAGCTCTCTGTGATTTTCTAAAGTTCATCACAAAGATAGGAAAAGTAGGATTTGGTAAATATTTGTGAAGAAAAGGTCTCTGGAAAAATGTGCATATTGCATCACCAAGTAGGTCATGATTTATAGAGTCACTAGAAATTTGAATCATCAAATTTGGAGTCCATTTGAATTGTTTATGGATTTTACAAACTGTACAGAAAAGAAAAAGGGGGAAAGGGTTTTACCCAAATGGGCTGGATCTGGGCGGCGGCGGCGCGCACCGGGCGAGGTTTAGCAGCAGGCGCCACTGGGCCGGCCCAGCGGCTCGGCCGCACGCGCGCAGGGGCCACGTCGAAGGCGGCTTCCTGGAAATACGCCTTCGCACGGGGGAGGCGGTAGCGGCGGAAGCCGTCTCCACTTAAATGGGCGGGCCCGCCCACTTGGTCGCTGACGCGCAGGGCCCGCCTGTCGGGTTCATCCCCAACCTCCCGCGCGGGCACGTCGGGAGACAGAGGAGGCGAGGCCGGATGGTGCCGGCGCTCTCCCCGGCGGTACCGGCCACCTCCGGCGACGCTCGGCGTACCGGAGCGCTCAGGAGGCCATGCCGCATCCACCTGTGGGTGGCACGGTCTCCCCGAGGCACCGGGCTGAGCAGGGTGTTGGCCGCGGCGGAAGAGGTCGGCGGCGGCGGCGGTTACGGCGCTACGGCCATCGGGAGGAGAGGGAGAAGCACGAGAGGGGCTCGCGGTGATGGTGGTGATGCTCTAGTGAGGTCCAGAGGGAAGGAGGAGGAGGGGTGGGCGCGAATTTAGGCGAAGTCCGGTGGCTCGGCTCTGGCCATGGGGAGCGATGGAGGGCTCGAGGAGGGTAGTGGGTTGGTCCGGGGGTCACTGGGAGTGAGAGAGGGCGAAAGAAGGCCAGAGAGGGCTCGGGGGTGGCCTTATATGGCGAGGCGATGGTGCACCGTGGGTTCGTGCGCCAGCGAGCTCGTGCTCGTCGCTATGGGCCACGGGAGCTCGTCGCGGTGTGTCTGGGGTGTTCCTGGATTCGGTCCAGAGCTAGGGGGAGAAGAGAGAGAGCGGGGGAGGGCCAGAGCATCGCACATGTGAGCTCGGCCATTGGGGCTCTCGGGCGGCCGGTGTTTGCTAGCGCGGAGGCGCGGGGAGGAGGAGAGAGGAAGGGGACAGTGCCGTGTCGTGACGCGGACATCGAGGGGCATTGGTTGGCGTGCTGGGGAGGCTCGAGGTGGTCGGGGTACGACGCGTCAATGGTCGGGAGCACGCTGACGTGCTCCAGAGCGCGTCTTTGGCCGACATGACATGCTTTTTGCGGAATGGGCGCGGCCACTTGTGTCTGGAAGCTGCAAGGGGGAGTAAACAATGGGAAAGTGGCATTGGATGCCCTCTAACATGCCAGGAGTGAGAGAGAGATGAGAAAGGGAGGAAAAAGTGGTTGTCCAGAGAAGAAAGATGGATCTCTTCCCCCCTCCATCATTGCCTCTCGGGCAGGGAAAGATGCAGGGGCTAGAGGAAGACCAGATGGGGCTGTGGGAAAAAGGAGAACTCTTGGAGATTAGTGGAAGAGGTCAAAAATGGCATTTTGGTAATGTGGCAGAAGGTGTTTGATATTGGTTTGGGCAAGTATATGATCTCCATTTGTCATGAGGCTTGACAGGGTCAAATGGTATGAGAAAATAAGAGGTACCACCAAGATTGAGTCCATTTGGGAAAAGTTGCCAATGCAACTTTTGTAAACCCTAGAAATCAGCAGAAATGGACTTTCCAAGATTTAGTCATGCAAATCTATTATCCTTGATGCACCACTTGGTGTAGTGTCATCATTTGAGGATATGAGCATGTCCACAAAAGTTGAGATCAAAAGGAGAAAGTTTCCAATGTAGAGTTGTTCAAATTTGGTTCTGGACAGGAAGGGTTTTGGGGCACTTTGATCAAGTTAAATTGTTCTCCAACTTGTGCCATTTGGTCTAGATGAATTATTAGACCATTTGAGCATGTTCACAAGGTTTGAGAACATTTGGACATGTTTGGCAATGTAAAGTTGCTCAAACTTCAAAATGGACAGAAATGGTTTTGAGGGGATTTCATGGAGTTATACTATTCTCCATGACATGATACTTGTCAAGATCATCAAACATGTCATATGTGACATGATATAATTTTCTTGGAATGTTTGGAGAATATTTCCTTTGTAAATATTTCAAAAGCTTGAAATATCCAGAAAGGGTTTTTGAGGTATTTGACCAATATTTTGAACATGACCATGTGTTGAAACTCTTATATATGGACAATATATGTCCTATGAGTTTCTCTAAATTTTGTAAAATATTTTTGAAGCAATAAAATAATTTTTCCCTATTAAAGACCATTTCTGGCCTTAAGAAAGATCTTTTAAATAAAATAGAAAAATAACTTTTAAATTTATATTTTTGTGGTTTCTAGGTATCCTATATCTAATAGGAGTCAAATATATTTTTGGAAAGATTTTTACTGCCCCTAATTAAGTACTTGCAGTGCAAACCTCAATTCAGGGGTTTTTGAAAAACTAATTTTTAAAAATACTATTTGGCCAAATTATTTTTGCAAGAAATTATTTTTATGTCCTATACACATGGCATGATCATTGGGAAAAGGTTTTGGATCAAGGAGATGAAGTATAGGAGTTGGAGGATTTATTTGATTTTTAGAGCACTTGCAAACAGCAAACAAAAATCCAATCAAGCAAAGTCCAAAACACTCAAAAGTTTTTGTCAAAACACATTTTATCATGATTTATTAGCTTAAGTGTTGTGGCATGAAAATCAGGGTGTGACAGACCTACCCCCCTTACAAGAATCTCGTCCCCGAGATTCCTAGACTAGGCGCGGAAAGGAGTATGGAAACTTGGATTTGGGGTAGTCTTCACGTCCTCATACTGCTTCTGCTTCTGAGTGGTGCTCCATTGAATCTTGAAGGACCTGGTGTTGTAGTTTCATGTATGACGCTCTTCTTGATCCAGGTTGCTAATGGGTAGCTTGCGGTAGGTTAGATTGGGCTAGGGGTCGATGGTTCGATGGTTAATAACCTCGTAGAGATCGGACTAGTTAGGAAGTTGGAAACACTTCCGGGGTTGTGATGCATGGAAAACATTGTGCACATCAGGTAACTCAGGTGGCAACTCCAGCTAGTAACTGTCTTCTCTTCGTCTCGTAGTGATCTCAGAGGGGGTTGTTAAATGTTGGAGTGATCTCGAAGGGGGCCGATGAATCTTGGTGTGGGTCTCCTTGTCATGGAAATGCTTGGTTCCTTAGAGAGAAGTGGCTTGCAGATACACCTGGTCTTCGATCCGGATGTTTACTTCTTGAAGACGGTGGTTGGTATAGTTCTTCCTCCTTGACATGGCAGTCTTCGGATGTTCCCTAACCAGCTGATCAACTCTTCTTCCGTCTTCATGTGGACATACATGTCCTCAAGTAAGGATGATGATTAACTTGCCCAAGTACTCTATGAAGTATTTGGGGTACGCAGAGTGGGCTGAGGCATTGGTGAGGGTCACGGTTGAGCATTGGTCAAGGTCTTATTGATCTAGAGCCAAAGCCCAAGGTCATGATCCAACCACGTTGTGGCTTGGTAGGGCTTAAGGGTTTCAGGGATTCCAGGGTGCGAGTGAATGTTTATCAACCCATCCTTGAGCACAGTTTCTGAGATGCCAATTGTGCTATCTAGTCCTTTAAACAAATCACACCATATCACTAATAGTATCATTTCGTATAGGTCAACTCCAATCATCACTCATGTGATTCATATCCTCGTGACTCTCGAGAGGAGGTCTAACAAAATCATATGTGTCTACGACCCCCAAACTCATGTGTGTGGCTACCCCTAAAAATCCATGGGTAGAGCATACAAGCTTGGATTTAATATCCACCATCCAAGTGCTCACTCTATTGACCCAAGGTCCAAGATAGTGCATCTCTATCCTAAGGAAACACGTCATATGCCACTCCAAAATCTTGTTTCCTTTTCTATGAATTAACTCCAACAACCCGTTAACTTCCATTAATCACTACATAATCCATTTAATTCTACAAATCCAACGCCTATGCTGGTGTTCCACATGATCTCCTAAAGTCCTTATAATCCCCAATACTTGAAAGGGCTGCCTTACTATAGTCAGTCCACCAATTCCCGTTATTGTGATCTAGTAATACTCCAAGGTCAAGCCCACAAAGATGCCTAAGTAAACCCCGACAATTAGTCCAACCTCCTAGTTTATCATCCACCGAGAAACATGGTATCATGATCGAGATCATCAGTCTAAATCCAATTTACTCCGAACCATGTAGACATACTTAGCATCTATATTCAACTAGAATTACCTACTTAAATCCAAATCTCTTGTCCAACGAGAATCCTACATGTTTCCCTCAAGTTATTTACATAATATCAACTGTCTCCTATCAATATCATCTGATCAAGTCAAATCCTTGCACTTCCAGGAGTTTCATCTTGCGATCATAATTGTCCTATAAATCCAATTTACTCCGGGGTAATGAAAGCTATGCTACTCTATAATCATGATCCCACCAAGTTCATCTACCAACATGGTAGCCTTGTAACCCACCAAAGAGTCTCGGATAATTCCTCAAAGTCATTGATATGAACTCATCAAGTCATTTGTCCTCAATTCCTATATCCTCTAACTGGTCTTCCCTATGGCATCGTCAGTCTTGGTGCTATACTAGGATGATAATGTGCTTGTTCACTATGTCCACTAGTTCCATAATGAACCCTGTGATGTGCAAGGTTTACAGAGGCTTAACTGGTTCTCTCGCAATACTGTGGGTTAAGCACATGGTTAAGGGCTGGGGTATCTCATGAAGTCTCGAAGGCTCTAGGAATGGGTTTCTAGTCTGGAGGGTTAAACATAACTCTACGGGGTTTCACTTGGTCGAGGGGGCTGCAACAAAAAGTCTTCATTGCTAGTTGGTTGCTGAAGCAGATTTCTTGGTGCATCCTGTCTTGCTGGTCTTCAGTTGAGGAGAGAGAGACGAGAGGGAAAGGTAGCATAGAGGAGGTGGGATGCCTACAGGGGGTTCTATAGTGCAGGTGCAAACAAACAAGTGCCAAAAAGGCCAAACACAAACAACAAAATAAGGCAGGTGATATAGTCACGTACTTGTTGCCTAGGGCAAAAGGGGCGACTGATATCAAAACACAAACAAATAAATGCAAGCAACACACAATCATGGCTCTATTCGAACCATCAAACGGAATCGACTGCGCATAGGGGGTACACGACTCATCCTAACCTAGGGGCTCTCGGACTCAGTAGTCGTGCCTTGTGCCTCATGCAATCTTCTGAGTTTTCCTAAGGTGTCACTATGTCTCCTGTAGTTGTTTGATGAAATGATCCCGGTTGAGCTTGAAGAGTCTTCATCAACTTCTTGCCTGTTGAAGTGATGGGGTGAAGGTGGCTTCTCATAGCAGGCATTGACTCGGTCTTCTGTTGTCTTCTTAATCATGACGATCACTTTTGCCTTTTTAAGGTGTTGGTGGTTCCAGGTGGCACTCCTTTATGCAATAACATTAACAAGGCATAATAGAGGCCCAATCTGTCGGACACATTGTTAACAATATCGTTACCGAGAGCGGGGGATGAAGAGAACCGTTTTCCTGCTCACTATGGTGAGGCGGACCAAATGGCTAGGTTCTCATCCACCGGTGGTTGCCGATACAACAACGGTAGTGACAGGGTTACCCTATTAGCGATGTATGTCATGATCTTGCATAACCTATGCCCTGATCATCATAGGCTAAGGTTGCATCATCTTGGAGCAGTGTCAAGGGTGTCGCCATCTCCTGGGTCTTCATGTCCTCATTCCTCGAGGATGTATCTTCTGTTGGTGTCGTCTTGTTGTGGTCTCGCCAATCTTGTGTTTAGGAGATGTGGGTGAATGTCTGGCAAGGCTTCTTCCTTCTTGATTATCCACGAGGATTACAAGGCATCCAGTGGTCAGGGGCATAAGGGTTCTAGCGACCAAAGGTTTTGAAGGGGAAGAGATCAATAAGGAAAGTATCCCTTAGTTTTCGAAAAACTGAGAAGGGAAGAGAAGTACAGATAGTTTTGAAAACTAGTATTAGTTTTGGAAATAGTTTTACCCTAACTAACGACCATGCTAACTAAGGCTTCCTACAGTCAGGATGGCTCTGATACCAACTCTGTGGGGACCCCGACTCATAAGTCGTGATCACAGAATGCACATGTACAGTGATCCCAGAGATCAATGCTCACTGAACACGCAGAAGCTGAATAACAAGAGTCTTACATCCATACATACCGTATTACACAAGTAGGACCATTATGGTCAAGGCTTGAGTATAACATTGCAGCGGAAATCTTCGTCGATAACTTGGACCCATGCCATCTGTCTTAACCCTACAGGCATTCTGACTGGGAAGCGTCCTAGCTCGCATGATCGTCACCGAAGCATTCCTCATCATATCCTATTCTTTCATGCCTGGCCAATAAAATAACCAGTGGCAAGCCAATGAGTACTTTGAATGTACTCGCAAGCAACCCATGTTTTGGTTCAAGATACAACAATGCTTGATATAGGTAAATTTTGCAGAAAGCTAGTTTTGAGTGCAATGACATGTTCAACAACTTTGTAAGGCATGCATCAAGAGAATTCAAGTAACCATGAGGACAGGTTACAGGTATCAACATAAATAGAGTGGGCACCAACCCATCTAACATAAATAGAGTGGGCACCAACCCATCTCAATCATGTCAAGTCCCTTGACTTGACCCAAGTCATTTTATCAACACACACACTTGGTTTGTAAACAAGTCGACGTAGCCCAAGAGCGGTTACCCAACTGTCCTTGACCGTGGACACAGCTATTCGAATAGTTTTACACTCTGCAGAGGTTGCACACTGTACCCACAAGATCTGGGGAACTTCCGTGTCAGCCACGACCCGCGGTACCTCAAGTACCCGGGGTAAGCACCCGATCACTACCTTTCCCTAGACGACACTAACATGGAGTCCACTCGATTGGCAGTGACCCCCGTGCCCAACATTTCACATAACATTTTCGTGGAGCCTTGCTCCCATATTTATCACATACCACTGGCACGGGGTACCAACGGTGTGTCCGGTGCCCCATAAAAATGGTCATGGCCGCCCTACCTGGCACGACCCCGTCCCGAGAGAGAGCACCAACTCTCCCCCGTCACTAGTAATGCGGGCTCCAAGCTAGTATCGGTCTAGGTACTCAATAATGCCCTTTCCCATATAAGGGTAGAGTGGTTGCGCATGTAACGTTGGAATAACAGTCGCAACTTCGACCAATCCGTTTTGAAAACAACACACACTTTCCTTGGTACACCACTTCATCATCAAGTGGTTACCCATCTCATCATCTCCCTCGGGCATAAGTGGCACCCGACGGGGTTTTCGAAAAGTCCTTTGAAAATACTTTGCCTCCTTCATCATGCACATACCCGTCCCTTTTTGCGTAGCATCTACTTTAGCATCCTATCTACTCCCACCGGCATAACCCTCATAGGAAGGTAGGGCCATGCACAATGCAAGTATCAATGAGGAAGTAACCGAGGCAACCAACCCACGTGGTTCACCATCTCATCATGATTCCGATGCAACAATAATAAAGAGCTATATGACATGCATAAAAAGGGGTTTCATAGACATGGTCAAAGGGCTGCTTGCCTGTTTCTTCAGAGTCTTCAAGTCTTCTGGTCCTTCTCCAAGTACTCCGTCTACTTCGTCAACTAACGTCGGAAACAATCACAATAAGCAACACAACAAGGCAAAAATAAAAGTGCTCTAAAAGTATGAGTTGGACTTTTCTGGGATACCTCTGGTCATATGAGGGATGACCAAAGTGGTTTCATTAGGATTTGATCAATGGACATCTCAGAACATTTCAATATGATGGAATCAAGAGGTTTATGGATTTGCAAGAAGTGTACAGAAATATATTTTTGAAAAATGAGAAAAGGCACCCATTTAACAAAGGATGATTTTAGAAGCATCTAGGAATTGGTTTCACTGGATTTGGAGTTGAGATGATTTTCCTATGAATTTGCAAAGTTGGCTATATACAAAGAAATAGACCATTAGTTGAGGTGATACAGAAAGTATTAGTAAAAATGTTCAAAAACTAAGTTTTGAACTTAGATGCATCTAGGAATTTGAATCATGGCATTTGGATCAATCTTAAGCTCTCTGTGATTTTCTAAAGTTCATCACAGAGATAGGAAAAGTAGGATTTGGTAAATATTTGTGAAGAAAAGGTCTCTAGAAAAATGTGCATATTGCATCACAAGGTAGGTCATGATTTATAGAGTCACTAGAAATTTGAATCATCAAATTTGGAGTCCATTTGAATTGTTTATGGATTTTACAAACTATACAGAAAAGAAAAAGGGGAAAAGGGTTTTACCCAAATGGGCTGGATCTGGGCGGCGGCGACGCGCACCGGGCGAGGTTTAGCAGCAGGCGCCACTGGGCCGGCCCAGCGGCTCGGCCGCACGCGCGCAGGGGCCACGTCGAAGGCAGCTTCCTGGAA
The DNA here is from genome assembly GCA_963921465.1 of Triticum timopheevii. NCBI lineage: Eukaryota > Viridiplantae > Streptophyta > Magnoliopsida > Poales > Poaceae > Triticum > Triticum timopheevii. Next base: position 249,735,323 of record OY997262.1, on the reverse strand, counting down.
ATACGCCTTCGCGCGGGGGAGGCGGTAGCGGCGGAAGCCGTCTCCACTTAAATGGGTGGGCCCGCCCACTGGGTCGCTGACGCGCGGGGCCCGCCTGTCGGGTTCATCCCCAACCTCCTGTGCGGGCGCGTCGGGAGACAAAGCAGTGCCGGCGCTCTCCCCGGCGGTACCGGCCACCTCTGGCAACGCCCGGCGTACCGGAGCACTCAGGAGGCCATGCCGCATCCACCCGTGGGTGGCACAGTCTCCCCGAGGCACCGGGCTGAGCAGGGTGTTAGCCGCGGCGAAAGAGGTCGGCGGCGGTGGCGGTTATGGCGCTACGGCCATCGGGAGGAGAGGGAGAAGCACGAGAGGGGCTCGCGGTGATGGTGGTGATGCTCTAGTGAGGTCCAGAGGGAAAGAGGAGGAGGGGTGGACGCGAATTTAGGCGGAGTCCGGCAGCTCGGCTCCGGCCATGGGGAGCGATGGAGAGCTCGAGGAGGGGAGTGGGTTGGTCCGAGGGTCACTGGGAGTGAGAGAGGGCGAAAGGAGGCCAGAGAGGGCTCGGGGGTGGCCTTATATGGCGAGGCGATGGTGCACCGTGGGTTCGTGCGCCAGCGAGCTCGTGCTCGTCGCTACGGGCCACGGGAGCTCGTCGCGGCGTGTCTGGGGTGTTCCTGGATTCGGTCCAGAGCTAGGGGGAGAAGAGAGAGAGCGGGGGAGGGCCAGAGCATCGCGCGTGTGAGCTCGGCCATTGGGGCTCTCGGGCAGCTGGTGTTTGCTAGCGCGGAGGCGCGGGGAGGAGGAGAGAGGAAGGGGACAGCGCCGTGTCATGACGCGGACGTCAAGGGGCGTTGGTTGGCGTGCTGGGGAGGCTCGAGGTGGTCGGGGGACGACGCGTCAACGGTCAGGAGCACGCTGACGTGCTCCAGAGCGCGTCTTTGGCCGGCATGACATGCCTTTTTGCGGAATGGGCGCGGCCACTTGTGTCTGGAAGCTGCAAGGGGGAGTAAACAATGGGAAAGTGGCATTGGATGCCCTCTAACATGCCAGGAGTGAGAGAGAGATGAGAAAGGGAGGAAAAAGTGGCTGTCCAGAGAAGAAAGATGGATCTCTGCCCCCCTCCATCATTGCCTCTCGGGCAGGGAAAGATGCAGGGGCTAGAGGAAGACCAGATGGGGCTGTGGGAAAAAGGAGAACTCTTGGAGATTAGTGGAAGAGGTCAAAAATGGCATTTTGGTAATGTGGCAGAAGGTGTTTGATATTGGTTTGGGCAAGTAGATGATCTCCATTTGTCATGAGGCTTGACAGGGTCAAATGGTATGAGAAAATAAGAGGTACCACCAAGATTGAGTCCATTTGGGAAAAGTTGCCAATGCAACTTTTGTAAACCCTAGAAATCAGCAGAAATGGACTTCCCAAGATTTAGTCATGAAAATTTATTCTCCTTGATGCACCACTTGGTGTAGTGTCATCATTTGAGGATATGAGCATGTCCACAAAAGTTGAGTTCAAAAGGAGAAAGTTTCCAATGTAGAGTTGTTCAAATTTGGTTCTGGACAGGAAGGGTTTTGGGGCACTTTGATCAAGTTAAATTGTTCTCCAACTTGTGCCATTTGTTCCAGATGAATTATTAGACCATTTGAGCATGTTCACAAGGTTTGAGAACATTTGGACATGTTTGGCAATGTAAAGTTGCTCAAACTTCAAAATGGACAGAAATGGTTTTGAGGGGATTTCATGGAGTTATACTATTCTCCCTGACATGATACTTGTCAAGATCATCAAACATGTCATATGTGACATGATATAATTTTCTTGGAATTTTTGGAGAATATTTCCTTTGTAAATATTTCAAAAGCTTGAAATATCCAGAAAGGGTTTTTGAGGTATTTGACCAATATTTTGAACATGACCATGTGTTGAAACTCTTATATATGGACAATATATGTCCTATGAGTTTCTCTAAATTTTGTAAAATATTTTTGAAGCAATAAAATAATTTTTCCCTATTAAAGACCATTTCTGGCCTTAAGAAAGAGCTTTTAAATAAAATAGAAAATTAACTTTTAAATTTATATTTTTGTGGTTTCTAGGTATCCTATATCTAATAGGAGTCAAATATATTTTTGGAAAGATTTTTACTTCCCTTAATTAAGTACTTGTAGTGCAAACCTCAATTCAGGGTTTTTTGAAAAACTAATTTTTGAAAATACTATTTGGCCAAATTATTTTTGCAAGAAATTATTTTTATGTCCTATACACATGGCATGATCATTGGGAAAAGGTTTTGGATCAAGGAGATGAAGTATAGGAGTTGGAGGATTTATTTGATTTTTAGAGCACTTGCAAACATCAAACAAAAATCCAATCAAGCAAAGTCCAAAACACTCAAAAGTTTTTGTCAAAACACATTTTATCATGGTTTATTAGCTTAAGTGTTGTGGCATGAAAATCTGGGTGTGACAGCTATCAAGTATGACAACAATACCCATACGCCACCGAGAATCAGGTACTATTATCCAACGGCCGGCGCCTACGTTCACTTTCCTAGCATAAGCACCGCACCTTTGAATTTCTTCAGGGCATCATTCAGTTTTTCATGAGACGCGTTATTCTGCTTGCACCTGTAGGGCCATACTTCTGGCAATGAACATGTTACATGTGCTAAATTACATACCAGTGCACATATAGTTAATATGCTTTAGTTTTGTTCTGATGCCACCTGTTGGTTCCATCAGACTGGTTAATGTTCTCTATGCTTAATTACACACCAGCAAACTAGCATGTGGTTCCGCTGCTTTTTGTTCGTTTTACCCTACGTTTTCTGATGCTAGCTATTACATCACTGCTCCGAGCCTCTGTTCATTACTTGTTTGTGTGTTCTTGATCTTCCCAAGTTGCATGACTAATTTGATGCTTCTATTAATTATGGAGCTGCCAACCCCATCAAGCAAAATATTTGTTCTTTTGGGGCTGGCACCTTGAACAAGCATAAAAATAGAGGGAAGCAGATATATTGTCGTGTATGCACACACCCTTCTTTCATTAGTTTAGATGAACCATTGATGATCAATTCGGACCAGTGCATGCGATTAAAATTAATTTTACCTAAATAGATGGTGCAGAATAAACTACAACAACTAGATTTGCAACCACGGGATGCTGACGATATTTTCAAAGAACATTGCAACAGCAGCTAGGCTTCACAGCAACATATGGTAAGCCAATGTGTTTTAGTACATGTGAAATGTAATGTGAGTGGGCTGCTTTCTTGGCTTGTGCCCTCAACATGTAATCCTACCGAATTACAAATAGTTCAGTTGTCTGCTTTGCTGTATTGCTTGATTCGAATGCTTGTTTGTTGTTACGCTATACCTGAGTTGGCCAATATGTCAGCAGTGCCTGTTGTACTATCGTAAAGAAATGCATGCATATTTCATTTGAGTCCTTAACTTTTCCTCTCAACTTCATCACAAGACTGTCTTCATAGTTTATATGAGGCCACACTGTTAAGTGCTTTCTCAGATTATTTCAACTGCTTAGATGCCTTGGCAACTTAAATATAGCGGTTGTACACTCCCTTTCAACTAGGGATGTCAACTGGGTCCCATTTAATCCCGATTAAAGTCCACTAGTGGTATGATAGTTCAAAAGAGTTTTTGTTTTTTGAGGGAAATGAACTAGGGAGGTAGGAAAAACTAACTAGATGGGACTGGCGGATGTCGTTTATTTGCCACTTACATCCCTAGTTTCATCTTACCATTTTAATTTCTTTTCGGCTGATGCTGCTTCGAACCATTTAAATATAGTTTGCCATGCTCGGCAATAATTCGTCCGTCGTTTACCATGTAAGCTTACTGCCTGGATCATACGATAACTATCTCTTACTTATGTCCAACGAAAACCTTTCAAGATGCCGTTCACACTAGGACACAATGTACAACCCCAGAATCTATTTGTGGAAGCAGTGCGCCATCCATGTTACCAGATGGTAGCAGTTCAGAGGCAACACCGCCGGAGGGCAGTCTGAGCACAGATATTATAGTGCTTGAGGCTCTACTAGAGGCAGAAAGAGATGGTGTGGCTGCCATGAATGAGGTAATCTTTATCTTGAGGCTGGAAATTACGGAATTAGCGGAACGCATTATGCAAGCAACCCAAGAATTGGAGGAAGTAAGAATGTTGCATTTGAAGACGGAGGAGGTCCTACTGTTTCTGCTATCTAAAGCCCAAGGTAATCCCGGTTCTTCTTTAGATACCAGTTGAAATTGTCATTAGATTATTGTACTTGCATGTTGTGTCATGTCTCTGAATGGATTATGTTGCAAGACCCCCTATGTTGTCCGGAATTCCATGTTGTCCATGTGTTGTAATGATCCGAATTTTTTAGGTGAGGTAATCCTCAGTACTTGTACGATTGACATAAGGTGAACTGTTTTTCGTGTGAGCATATTGTATTGGATGAAATAACTGTTTGAATCAGAGTGTATCCAACCTACTGAATTCGAAGATCACGGCATTTCTAAATCATAATCATATATAAAGGTGGAATAAATCTTTGTTGTGGTGTTGAAGAAACAAATAACAAAACGTATAATTATCTGTGGATATTCGTAATCGAATACAAATTGGATTTGAATTTAGTTTGCCAGGTCCCAGGGCAAACGTGAATGCTAATTCTCCCAAGTTTTGAATGAAGCGGCTAAACACCCACTATAATTTGTGGGCTGCCCGAAGCAAGTGTTTGCGAGATGGAAATTACTGTCTACCCCTGACATTTGACATCCTTATCGACCGGATTTACACTGCTGTCGATAGGGGTAGACTAGTAACTTCAATCAGACGTGACACGATGGCCTCTGAGCCCATTCAGACACGGTGGGTGCCAAACGTGGGCGGCAAAACACATTTGATTCAAGCTCGTCCGAAAGACATGTGTCTCTTCCTCCATTTCCCCATTCATACACGGTGGGCGGCAAAACAAACTCTCCTCGTCCGAAATCGATGTAGGCTAATATTTTAAATAGGGGCAGATGTGTAACTTCCATCAGACATGACACAACCGCCCTACTTGTCAGCCCCGTTCATACACCGTGGGCACCAACCGTGGGCGGCAAAACACCCTCTCCTCGCCCGAAATAGTTATCGGCAAATATTTGGGAGATGCAAGATTACCGTCATATCCCCAACCGACGCGATGTCTGAAATTTTAAACGGGGGATAAGTTCGTAACTTTCCCCCATTTCAGAGAAGCGCGTCCCAAAGTTTGAGATCCCCCCTCCCCTCCATTTCCCCATTCATACACCATCGGCGGCACGACAACCTCCGCATTGCGGCCAGTCTCCTTCGTCCGCCACCCCATCCTCCACCTTGCTGGAGCCGCTACCCCTACCCCGTCGTCCACTGCAAGAGATGGATGTCTCTCATCCACGGCGCTAGACCAGGATCCTTTCATCGCCTCCTCTCGCTTCATCGGCGCCATCGTCCACCTTGTCGTTGCCACTCCTACGACCGCCTTGTCCACGACAATAGGATATATCCCCCGACCCGGCCGTCTGCCGTCTAAAGTCTTCTTCCCCGCCGCCGACAGCCATCGCACCCGCAGCACCCTCAACATATTAGCATAGGCCTACAGGGTGTCACAAGAGAGGTGGTACTCTTCCATATGTGCTTAAGTTATTGATCTCACCCAGAAAATAGATCGTAATTTGTTTACTGTACTTTTCTTGTCCGTACCAAATCATAGTGGCTAGTTGAAAGCAAACATTGGTTGCAAAGTAGCTTTGTCCGGTTTGCACCTTCAGATCTGCCATGGCACGGGCACTATACTCGTAAAGCTTATGGTTTCCCCCCTTTATATTCACTACCATCATCGTAGGTGCTTCGTGTCGTGCTAGCACTGCTCCTCAAGACCTCAACCCAAAGCTTACATGCTGAAATACGAATCTGATATGATGCTCATATCACTAAAACAGAGAACGTTTAATTGGTCACCTAATGTTCCTATATTCGTTTCAAAAAGCATGTGCGCCACCCACTGGTCCAGCTAGTTCCACTTTCGTGATTTTTCTCTTGATGCTTAGGGTTTTCCCCTTTTATCTACTCTACTATGATCTGCGTAGGTGCTTTCTGTCGTACTAGCATTACTCCACCCTTCAAGCTAAACAACACAACACTCAGAATTTGAAAGCTTAGTTGTTCAAATATGATTGTGATATGATATTGATATTAGTTAACTGACACATTTAATTGTTTAGCTAAAGGTCCCACTTGAGTTTCCAAATGCATGTCGCGACATATAGAGAGACAGCATAATTGCATTTCTTTGTCACTTGTTGACCGTACTTTCTTGTCCATACCAAATCTTAGTTGTTATTTCAAAGCAAACATCAGTTGCTAACTACCCTTTGTGCGGTTTGCAGCTTCAGATCTGCCATCCCACTGCCACGGTCAACACTGTACTCATCATGCTTGTGTTTTCCCCATTTTATGATGACCACAATCAGCCTACGTGGTTCGTGTCGTAATAGCACTGCTCCACCCATCGAGCTAAACAAGCTTAGTTGTACAAATTCATATCTGATATTATTGCTGATATTAGTAAAACTGAGAGATGTTTAATTGGTGAGCTAAATGTTCCTACTTTAGTTTCGAAATGCATGTGAGCCACATATGGAGAGACCAGAAAGAATAGTATTTCTCTGTGTGCTCTGGTTCATCATGGGTGGCCAACCGACATTGTATTGAAACACTTGTAATATCTTCAATCTGCTTTCCCTTCTGCTCTTCTTTAAGATGATACTCTTCTCTTGCGGTCGACTGGTCAGGTCGAGTTGTTCTCCCTTAGTATATTTTGAATCTGTCAGGTCAGGTCGACTTGTTCTTCTTTACTATATGTTGAAGCTATCATCTGCGAAGTGTCATCACTTCTGGAGCTCTCATATTTTGAATAGTAGGCCACATTATATTAATGCACACAACAAATTACAGCATGCATGGCATCTTTTAAAAGAATTGCAGAGATAGCACAAAGGGGTTTACAGGGAGGCAGTATTGGATTAGAATCACTTCTGTATTACAAAGAAAATCTCACTTGTTTTTATGTTTTCATGCATGTCAGATATTGAACATTATCAAAATGAATATGAGAATGGGCGCACGAGAGGAATATTGCAGAACGATCCACTGGCTAACAAACTTGGCATGGTGGAGGATGGCCTATCTTATTCACCCATCAAGGTGCTTGCTCTAGCTTTGCAAAGTTGTATTGGTCGCACATATTTTGCATCTGACCTCTTGCATTACTTCTACTTTGTTACACCATCTGCTTAGTTTAAGCATCATATATGATTATATGCCATACCTATCCATTTTCTGTACCTACTCCATGTGTCGTCATACTATGTTTTTCCAGTCAAATGTTGTTCTTTCGTAATAGATGTCCAAAAGGAAGAGGGTGAGTGCAGATCCTCAAGGAGTACAAACTAGGTATTTGGAAAAGGTAGTGATACCTGTTAAATCAGATAGATCAGCAGCCACAGAAAACACAGGCCCAACTGTACCACACTTTACCCCTACTCCAGTGGCCAAACCCCTATTAGAATTGCTGGGAGCCCAGCGTCAGGTACTGTCTATGATATCAATTCAAAATTTGGACTCCTAAATTTCTGCTTGTGCCTTACCTTCTCTCTTGTATGAAAACTAATTTCAGATGAATCTCCTTGCTCAAAGGATCATACGATCTCAAAACAATAATGGGCTCTGCATTGCTCTCGTCAGTACCTCTCTCCCTTTTGCCTTGTAACGTTGTACTTAATTAATTGCTATTTGATTATGTATCATCAGTCTGCACCCGAGCTTCATTATCCTCTGTTTCTTCCAATATTATTTGATCTATATTTACTCTTTGCAAAATGTAGAATAATGGCAACGCTTATAAAGAATTTTCTTTGGGGAATTTATTGAATTATCCTTCCATCAACATGGAGAAGGGCTTTGTCCAGCCCGTGTTAACATGTAATGTAAGTTCATCCTTCTCAAGCCTTCAAACTTTGTTCTAGTAAAGATTTGGATAGGCATCATTTCCTCCACTGATGTTTGCTTTGCTGTTTACATCTGATTGGATGTTTGCAACAACTACCAGTTTCAAATTGTAGTTGTAAAAACATGTTCTTTATGCAGAACAGATCCATTTATTTGCTTATATAATTGTGAAACCTGTTACATGTCTCCTTGTTTCTCTTTCAGAGTCGTATCTCTTACGCCAGGCAGAACTTTAGGGAAGATAGTGAGCCAAACCATCTTGTGGACAACGAGATGACCCCAAGGTCCTGTCTTGATGAAGACAGTGAGTTGAAGCTACTCACCAGCAGGGGTGAGACAACCTCTGTGCAGTCGCTGCCTTAATCAGTTCGACTTCTTCAGTCTCAACTTAAAGCGAAAAGGCTTGCTTCAGCTCAGCTCCGACTTGAAGTCAAAGATGCAATGAAGATGTCATAGGACTGCCGTGCGCACCATCAAGCCTTAAATCTAGTGTTGATGCATCTATCATTGACACAACCGAGGTCTACTCGGCTTCTTCAGCTGTTTGGGGGCCCTTCCTGGCCAGGCCTAGTGCCTTCTGAAGTGCTCTCAGTTTTGTATATTCTTTTGTCGGCACGTTTATTTGCACTGGTGGCGAACTTTGATGCCCAGTGGATGTAATATGTGATAGCCGTGATAGCCTAGTGTAAGTTGCTTGCTTATTTATTTCCTTGTTGTCTTGTTTATTTGTTTGCTTGTAGTCATTGCAGTTCTTTTTCCGCGGTTTGCTAGTGGCTGCAATAACATATTTTTTAAAACTAGGCTACAATAACCATGGGCTAATATTTACTGTAGTGACACTGGGCCTCCTACGGACCGTAGAAACAGTGGGCCTTCTAAGGGCCGTAGAAACAATGGGCTTTCTACGGGCCGTATCATCAATGGGCCTTATACGGGCAGTATGATAACATGGGCCAATAACAGGCCGCATTATGGCCGTAAATGGGCTAGAGTTGGAATCATCCGTTCATGGGCCGACCATAACGGGCCATCATTAATAGGCCGTATTTCATGACGCTATGAAAACAGCCCAACGTATTAACGGACCACAAACGGGCCGACTGTAACCACGGCTGAATTTGGCCCACAAGCAGAAAATGACAGTAACGGGCCGTAAGTAAACAAATGCTGGAAATGAGCCCAAGAATAAATGGGCTCCGAGAAGGCCGAAAGATAACATGGGCTGGAAACGGCCCAACGGAATAACGGGTCGTTAATGGGTATAATACACTGTTCATTACGGGCCAGTTTCACCACGGGCCATTAATGGGTGTAAAGTGATACACTGTTCATTACGGGCCAGTTTCACCATGGGTCGTTAATAGGCCAAGAGTTACATAGGGCCTCATATGGGCCGAAATACGTCATGGGCCATACATGGGCCAGAAGTGAAAACAGGCTGGAATCATATTGGGTGGCCCAGATGACGCTACTGGGCCTAATTCGGATAGGGTGTAATGGGCCTTGGGTTAGCGGGCTGTAAATGGGCTATATGCGAACAGGCCGTTAACAGGCTTTCCATGGGCCGGTCTGCCACATTTTGACCAAGTCAAACGGGCCAGCCTTTTCACAGGAATGGGCCTCTGTTGGGCCGTGCCAGGTGTCGACCTATCATAGGCGCCTTCCGTCCAATGAGTGGATGACATATGTCCCAACGATGAGCAGACACGTGTTTCCTCCAGCCAATGATGATTTTACACGTGGAAAATCCCCATTGGTCGGGGCTGTTAACGGGTTATCAGATCCAAAACCCGACCCGATAGCTTAACGGCATTCCATTACGGTGGATGCCACATGTCGGTCACCCTTGACGAAAGCACTTCTGTGACGCACGATTTATCATCATGGAAGTGGACACTTCCGTGATGATAATTTTGGTAATGTCATGGAACACTTCTACGACAGCACAGGTATGACTATCTTGATTCTTTCATAAATTTGTCATGGATGTACATGCATGACAAAAAACGCGACCTACTGTGACAAACACGTATCATCACGGAAGTGTATTTTTTTGTAGTGACGATGATAATTTCCCTCGCTAGACGCCATACTCTCCTAGGTTGTGAAACCAAGGCTATGACCACCAAAAGCTATGGAAATCAAAGCAAATGGAGACCAAAGCTCTGATACCACTTGTAGGATCGAAAGTATGTCTAGAGGGGGGGTGATTAGACTACTTGACCAAATAAAAACTTATCATTTTCCCAATTTTAGTCTTTGGTAGATTTTAGCTATCTTAGCACAAGTCAAGCAATCTTAACACAATTCAAGCAAGCATGCAAAGAGTATATGAGCAGCGGAAAGTAAAGCATGCAACTTGCAAGAATGTAAAGGGAAGGGTTTGGAGAATTCAAACGCAATTGGAGACACGGATGTTTTTGTCGTGGTTCCGATAGGTGGTGTTATCATACATCCACGTTGATGGAGACTTCAACCCACGAAGGGTAACGGTTGCGCGAGTCCAGGGAGGGCTCCACCCACGAAGGGTCCACGAAGAAGCAACCTTGTCTATCCCACCATGGTCGTCGCCCATGAAGGACTTGCCTCACTAGCGGTAGATCTTCACGAAGTAGGCGATCTCCTTGACCTTACAAACTCCTTGGTTCAACTCCACCATCTTGTCGGAGGCTCCCAAGTGACACCTAGCCAATCTAGGAGACACCACTCTCCAAGAAGTAACAAATGGTGTGCTGATGAGAACTCCTTGCTCTTGTGCTTCAAATGATAGTCTCCCCAACACTCAACTCTCTCTCTCTCTCTCACAGGATTTGGATTTGGTGGAAAGAAGATTTGAATGGAAAGCAACTTGGGGAAGGCTATAGATCAAGATTCATATGGTAGGAATGGAATATCTTGGCCTCAACACATGAGTAGGTGGTTCTATCTCAAAAACAGCAAGTTGGAAGTGTAGGTTTATTCTGATGGCTCTCTCCACAAATGAAGAGGAGGTGGAGGGGTATATATATAGCCTCCACACAAAATCTAACCGTTACACACAACTTGCCAAACTCGATGGGACCGAATTGAGAAACTCGGTTGGACCGATTCAGCAAATCTAGTGACCGTTAGGATTTTCGGTGGGACCGACATGCAACTCGGTAGGACCGATATGGTTAGGGTTAGGGCATAACGTAATCTCGGTGAGACTGATTACACAAACTCAGTGGGACCAATTTTGGTAATAAGCTAACCAGAGAGTTGGTCAGGTAAACTCCGTGGGACCAGTTTGCTCATTTCGGTGGGACCAAAATGTTACGAAAAGGAAACAGGGAGTTTACATTGCAATCTCAGTGGGACCAATCGCTCATCTCGGTGGTACCGAAACGTTACGAAGGGAAACAGAGAGATTACAATCCCATCTCGATGAGACCGAGATCCCTATCGGTGAGACTGATTTGCCTAGGGTTTGTGGCAGTGGCTATGACATCTGAACTCGGTGGCGCCGGATAGAAAGAATTGGTAAGGCCGAGTTTGACTTTTGGTTTAGGTCATATGTGGATGTGAGAAAGTAGTTGAGGGCTTTGGAGCATATCACTAAGCACTATGGAGCAAGAAACTCATTAAGCAACACCTCATCCCTCCTTGATAGTATTGGCTTTTCTTATAGACTCAATGTGATCTTGGATCACTAAAATATAAAATGTAGAGTCTTGAGCTTTTGAGCTTGAGCCAATCCTTTTATCCTTAGCATTTTGAGGGGTCCACTTTTCTCATCCATGCCATGCCATTCATTGAGCTTTTCCTGAAATATTCATCTTGGAATAATGTTAGCTCAATGAGCTATATGTTGTTAGGAATTACCAAAACCACCTAGAAATAGTTGCACTTTCAAGATGCGCTGAGAGGCCGGGGCTTGGGCACCACCCAAGATGCAAGCGATAGCACGTGGCTCATGGAAGCCCCCAGCCCCCTTGTCCCGATGATGATCGTCATTCCTTCTTGGTGGTGGTGGCAGAGGAGGAAGGCCTGTGTTGCCTTGCGGGCAATCCTCACGGGGCTGATCCCTCCAAGCCCCCTCGCGAGGCTGGTCCTCCCAGCGATCCTCGCGAGGCCGGTCACGCCACCCTTGGCGAGGGCCACGATCGTCCCATCGTCCTCCACCTCTTCCTCCTCCTCGGCCATAGCCCCGATCGCTGCGCTCGGGGCGTCGACCGACACGTCCTTCTCGCACGGCCCTGAGCTCTTGGAATTCGTTGGTGTTGTGGGTGTGGAGGTCGTGGTACACGCAGTACCGGCTTCCCTTGGACGACTCCGGCTGGTCCCTGCCACGCTTCATATCTGGCTCTGCTGCGAGCACAACTGCTCCTTTGCGCTTCACGTCCTTGGCCTTGGCTTTCTTCTCTTCTGGGTCAGCAGCTGGGAGCTCGAGAAGGGAGAGGCGTCCCTCCTCATCCCTTGCGCACTTGGTCGCCAGGTTGAACAGCTCCAGAGATGTGCACAGATCCTCGTGGATAGCCAGCTCCTCCTTCATCTTGACGTCACGGACGCCGTCAGAGAACGCTGAGATGATGGCCTCCTCGGTCACCTTGGGAATCTTGAGGCGAGCGATGTTGAAGCGCTGGATGTACTTCTGCAGGGTCTCTCCAGGTTGCTGCTTGATGCGGCGCAAGTCACCCATGACTGGAGGACGATCGCGAGTGCCTTGGAAGTTGGCGATGAAGCGGGTGCGCATCTCGTCCCAAGAGGAGATTGTGCCGGGAGGCAGATTCAGGAGCCAGGTGCGGGCACCGTCTTTGAGCGCCATGGGGAACCAATTCGCCATGACCTTTTTGTCTCTGTTGGCCGCTTTGATGCCTAGCTCGTAGAGCTGTAGGAACTCCGCGGGGTCGGCAGTGTCGTCGTAGCGAGGAGGCTGATCCGGCTTGAACTTGCCCGGCCAGGCAACACTGCATAGCTCGGTGGTGAAGGTGCGGCAGCCTGCGGTGGCCACCGGAGCTCTTTGCTGACGCGAGGCTTGCTCCTGGGGGTTCCCGCGCACTGCTGCCAGGGGCAGCGTTGGGTCTTGATGTGCTGGCGCATGGATCCGGTCATGGCGCGCCGGTGCAGGGAGTACGCGAGCACCTTCTTGGGGACGAGGGATTTCTTGGCAGCTCCTTTCTTGTCGCGCGGGCGCCGGACGCGGTGGGTCTCGTCCAGGGGCCGCGCACCTTGGAGCCAGGGCGCCTTCCTGGGGAGGAGGCGGCGGAGGCACCTCCTGAGCTGCATCACCCGCGCAGGACGGAGGGCGAGGCAGCGAGAGGGACGGTGCAGGGGAGCCCCCTACAGCACTGACGAGCTCGGTGATGCGAGAGAGCCACTCCTCGTAGAGGTCGTCGACGGGACGGTAGTGCAGGAGCTCTCATGCCAGGAGCAACGCGGCATGCACGTCCGTGGGAGCGCGATGGGCATACAACGATGAACCAGCTGGAGTCAACAACGAGGTGGCGGTGCGGCCTTCCCGCCGCACCGAGGGATGCAGTGACGATGCCTGCTACTCGTTCCCCGTCGGGCCGGTGGCGGCGTGGGCGGCAGGCAACGGGGAACGGCGGGGAGGCCCACCGACGGGAGTCGTCTGGGCGACGTGGGTGGCGAGAGCAGCCCGACGCTCGGCGCGAGCTCGGCGAGCGTCAACCATGGATGCGACGAACGATTGAACGCGGAACCGCGGAAGAAAGATTCCAGTGCACCCCTACCTGGCGCGCCAAAATGTCGGATATTGGGTTCCAGCAAAACCCTTAAGGTTCGAACTCTGGGGTGCGCGCGAAGATCTTCCCCCTACCGATCCACGTCCCAACGCCTCGCTGAGAATCTAAGCTAAACGATGAACAACACGAGGGACACAAGATTTATACTGGTTCGGGCCACCGTTGTGGTGTAATACCCTACTCCAGTGTGTGGTGTGGTGGATTGCCTCAGGGGCTGATGATGAACAGTACAAGGGAGGAACAACCTCGCGAGAGGTGTTCTTGTGGTGGTGATTTGCCTGAGAAGGATTCGATTCGTTCTTGATGGCTCTCGATCAGATCCTGATGAGATGTCCCTCTACTATGGTGGCTAGCCCTATTTATAGAGGCCCTGGTCCTCTTCCCAAATATTAAGCAGGAAGGGTGCCAACAACGGCCATTTTGAAGGGGAACATCTAGTACAAGTTATCCTGATTAAAGTTGGTCTTCGACTACTAAAGCACTGGCGATGACGCTGTCTTGGGCTCCACGGTGACCTTCGTCCTGCCGCTCTGCTAGTCTTGGTCTCGTTGCACCGAAATGGTAACCTTTGCTTGATGCTTTGGTACTCCGCGCCTGTGCTTGCCCCCTTTGCACCAAAGAGGAAACAAGGACACTGTGCAGGCCGGCGCCCGCCTAGTCTCGATCGTCATGGCTTGCATCACGGGTATCTCACCAAGTACCCCTGCCTTGATCTCTTTGCCTCCTCGTGAGCCTGCCTTGTGAGGCTGCTCCTGAGGAAACCTTGCGTCGCCCGCCCCGCGAGGCTTGGCCCCTCGCGAGGGTCTTGAGCTTGAGTAGATGAAGATGGGCCGTACTGGGCCACCACTTGAGCCACGCCGCAAGCCGCAGGCAGGCAAGTCTGGGGACCCCCGTTCCCAGAACGCCGATAATCCGTGACTTGCGTTGCTTGTGAGGTGGAGCGGTGGAATGGTTGGACTCCACAAGCCCCGGCAGGGCCTGCCGGGACGATCTGGGAATATGCTTCCGGAGCAAACCCAACCTTACCAGGCTCGCCTGCCCGGCAAGGGAGGTTCTTCCCTTCGTTGTATCTTGCTTCTTTGGCTCATCTTGATCTTCTCTATCCGCACTTGGACCCTTTGATGAACTGGCCCTCCTTGCTTGGTTTGACCTTGGTGTTGTAATCTTTGCCTTCGCGCCTGTGCACGACCTGGGCAACGGACCCAGGCTTTGTTGCACCGACACAATGTTTTCAGAAGATAACAAGATTCCCACATGCTCAGTAAAACAAATGCAAAGCAAGCATGTCAAAATAGTAGGACACACTATTGCACGAAAACCATATGATCAAGAGCATTGCACAAGACACTACACATGCAAAAGTAACCTCCCCACGCTTAGAACTTTACAATACTAAACTAGGGAAAATTACAAAAGTAAAGAGAAAGTGTGGTTATTAAGAGAGAGCGCGAGTTTAAAGTGTTGTTGTATGGTCTGACAGGTGATCCAACTACCTTCCAAGGTGGAATGAACACAACGTTGGCACCCTTGTTGCGCCATGGCATGCTAGTCTTTATTGACGATATCTTGGTGCACAGTCGAGACAAGGAGAAGCATGTGGCCTTACTTCAGGAAGTTTTTCAGCTACTTCAGGAGAACCAATTCAAGCTCAAGCACAGCAAATGTTCATTTGCTTGGCTTCGGCTATTGTATCTTGGACACGAGATCATTGGTGAAGGTGTGCGGACCGATACCATGAACATTTGTGCAGTTTAGACTTGCCAGTTCCCACCTGTGTGAAGGAAGTGTGCAAATTCTTGGGCGTTGCGGGCTACTATCTGAAGTTCATCAAGGTTTTTCGCGGTGATGTGTCGTCCCCTCATAGACCTCTTGAAAAAGAATGTGGTGTTTCGATGGACCTAGCTCCAAGAAGCCTCCTTCCGGGCACTCTAGCATGCGCTAGTTACAGCCCCTATCTTGGGCCTACCGGACTTCACAAAGACATTCCAGTTGGACACGGATGCTTGCGACCAAGGTATCGGTGCCATGCTATCACTGGAGAAGCACCCGATTGGTTTCCTTGGTCGCGCATTGGGACCGCGCAATCACATGCTCCTCTACTTATGAAAAAGAGGGGTCGGCAATCCTCTTGGCGGTCGAGCACTCGCATGCATACCTCTAGAATGACGAGTTCATAGTGCACACTGACCAACACAGTATAATTCATCTGGAAAACCCACGGCTTACGACCCCCTGGCAGCAGAAAATCATGCCTAATATGCTTGGACTGCGTTACCGCATCATCTACAAAAAAGGAGTTGATACCCGTGCCGCGGATGCGTTATCGTGCCAGCCACCAGTCACTCAAGGGGACCTCGCTGCCATCACATCAGCAGTGTCGGCTTGGTTGGAGGAAGTGCAAAAAGGCCATGCGGAGGACCCTACAACACAACGCTTGCTCGCACGACTGGCCACAACTCCGGAAGCGCTAGATGGCTTTTAGCTTAGTCAGGGCATCATCAAACAGCACAACGGGGGCTGGTTAGGCAGCAATGTGGAACTGCAAAAGAAAATTCTTAAAGGACTTCACGCTGGCGCCAACGGTGGCCACTCATGGTTTAACGCCACCTATCGCCGGATGCGTCGTTTCTTTACTCTGCCTGGCCTCAAACACCACGTCAAGCTCTTCATGGACACGCGCCAGACCTGCAAGCAAGTAAAGCCAGAGCATGCACATTACCCGAGCCTCCTCGAGCCTATGCTTGTTCCCAATCAGGCTTGGCAGATGGTCTCATTGGACTTCGTCGAAGGATTGCCACACCCCTCAGGTTACAACTCCATTTTGGTGGTCGTCGAAAAAAATTCACGGTACGCCCATTTTGTCGCCATGTCTCACCCGTTCACTGCTTTCCAAGTTGCTCAAGCTTTCATGGCTAACATCTACAAACTAAATAGGCTGTCAGAGTGGATCGTTTCGGATCGTGATCCGATCTTCACTAGTGTCTTGTGGAAGGAGCTCTTTCGCCTGACCCACACCAAGTTGGGCATGAGCACCGCAAGGCACCCACAGACGGATGGCAAACCAAACGCGTGAATCAATGCATGGAGACCTTCCTTCGTTGCTTCGTCAACTTGTCCCCAACCAAGTGGTGTGTATGGCTTCCTCTCGTGGAGTTCTGGTACAACACCTCACGCGCACTCCGTGTTGGGCGCCACTCCGTTCGAGATACTCTATAGGCACGCACCAAGACACTTCGGCATCATCAATCCTGTGGCTTGCGCGTCGCCGGACCTGGCGGACTGATTGCAAGACAGGGCACAGATGGTGGCGCTCATCCGACAACACCTCATTCGCGCACGCCAACAGATGAAGGACTCCGCCAACAAGTGTTGCTCGGGTCGCACGTTCGATGTGGATGATTGGGTCTTCCTCAAGCTTCAACCCTACATCTAGTGCTCGCTGGCGATACAGAGGAACCAAAAGCTGGCGTTCCGCTACTTCGGGCCATACAAGGTGTTGCAGCGGATTGGTGCCATGGCATACAAGCTCCAGCTTCCACCTACTAGCATCGTGCACCCGGTCTTTCATGTCTCCCAACTGCGCCAAGCTCTTTCGCCAACAAAGCAGGTTCATCAGCAACTTCCAGCGGCAGCAGCGGCGACCCTAGTGCTCGAGGAGAACATGGACACACGGGTGGTGCAGTGCGTCAACTCCGGCGTTCCATGGGTTCTCATTCACTGGAAGGATCAGCCGGCAAAGTTCGCAACTTGGGAAGACCGCATGGAGCTACAACAACATTTCCCCAGTGCTCTAGCTTGGGGACAAACTATGTCTGAAGGAGGGAGGGATGTTACGGCCTCTGTCCCTTGGGCCCCACCTGCTGACAGCAGGGATGGCTCAACCACCCCGGCGGCCTCTAGGCTGGAACGACCATGTCACCAGGCCCATCCCAACAAGCGCTACTCAGGCCCAGAGTGGGACACAACGAGTAGGGTTAAGTAGGTGTGGATCCCCTCCTGCGTGAGGTGTGGAGAAACTGAACTCTGAACAGCGGCGACTCTCTTCTCCGATTCCCCATTTCTTCCTCTAGAACCCTAGTATCTGCTACAAACTCCGTATCCTATGGTGAAATCGAGTGAAGGCAGTAGCGGGACCATAACACGAGGAAGGGTGATGACGGCGGCGCGCTTTCGGCTCGCTTCAGTGCTTATAGTCGTCGCTAGGCGGTTTATGAATCTGGATATAACTTTTTTATTGCTAGTGTTGGTGTTCGTTGTATCACTATGATTAATGATGAACATATCACAAGTTTCTTGAAGTAAATAGTACATCTTCAAGGAAGGCGCTGATCTAAATGGGAGCGGGCGGCTGAGATTTCAGGAGCAACTGAGCCTGGGCTAGAATCGAATTTTCGGGAGAAAAGAGATTTCCCTGGAAAAAAGAGAGGAAAAGAGATAAAAGGGAAAGGAAGAACTAACGCATCGTTATCTGCGAAGACTGCGAAACCCAAACCCCAGACTCAGCGACAGAGAGCAGCCAGTAGCCTCCTCCGCCGCCGCCCATGTCAGGAGGAGGGATCGCGCGGGGCCGTCTCGCGGAGGAGCGCAAGGCCTGGCGCAAGAACCACCCCCATGTCCGTATCACCCCCCTCCCTGTTAGCGTCTCACCCCCCGCCCCTCCTACCGGCGATTCGGGTCTTGATCTGGTCCTTCTGGTTCGCAGGGATTCGTCGCGAAGCCGGAGACGGTGGCCGACGGGTCGGTGAATCTCATGATCTGGAACTGCACCATCCCCGGAAAGCAGGGGGTAAGTACCCCCCCCCCCGACGATTCGATCTGGTTTGGTCTGTGAGGCAAAGGGCTTGTCTTTGATAGTGATATATTGCGCAATCGCCTCTTGCGTGTGTGTGAAAATTGAGGGTTTCTGGACTTTCGTGGTATTATTACAGTAGTAGACTACTAAAACTAGGTTCGATGGGTGCTTTGGCCTATGTCTGGTGGTTCATCTATGGATTATGTTACCTATTTGTTGGACTGGGTATTAGGAACTGTGATGTTATTCGTGACAAATTACTAATCTTCTGTTCTTCCTCGTCGTGTATCTGTTACCCCAACCTAGGAGCTATAGAACTAATGTGCCTTTTGTCCATACTTTGCGTACAACAAAACTGTAATACAACATCAGTGGCGACAAAGCCTTGATTCCCAAGCATGTTTGTGCAGGCTAGAGATGAAACACACAACATGAGCCACAGGAACCCAAGCAAAAAGTTAATAATTTTGGCCACATGATACTTTTCTATAACACGATTCGCCTTTACCCATTTTGATGTGTCCAGGGAACTCAAGTTATATGGTCATGCCTTTTTTATTTTTTAGAGGAATCAGGCAGGTGTACTGCCAATGCATTTAAGAAGAAAAGAAGTTTTTACATGATCAAACAATCAGGTCCAAAAAGATCAGACCTCAAGAAAAGAAAATTAATAACGACTACTCGTGTCTAGTGGTAGTGGGCGCTGCGAAACAAACCCATCGAAACATCACCGAGCTTTAGAAGATAAACATCATGCTTAATGCGCTCAGCTAGATGTTTCTGTAGCTGTGCATTGCTCAAAAATGCGTCTGTTATGTTCCGTAATATGTGCCAACTGCAGTAGCTATATGCTACAGCTGAGTGTAGACAAGCCGTAGGAGTATGCAATGCACCTTACGGTGCTGCTCATCCATTCATGTGTATATATAATACACTTTACAGAAGAGGCATAGAGCGCAGTCCACGGTTTTCACAAGGCACGCCGTGCGCAAGAAGTGGTGATCTTGTGCGGCGTGCGTGGCCGCGTGAGACCAGAATGTGCAGCTAGGGTGATTTCTAATTGCACTGAGAGTCTGAGATCAAAGAGTCGTCAGCTCGTCACTGATAGCTGCTGAAAAAGAAAACCTCCAGGCTGCTGGCAAAGTGAACTGATGATGAGCAAGGTGTAATGTTAGCTTATCAAATCAGTTTTGGCCATGAGAGTCCACATGCCAAAAGAGTATGGTCACACTAGGATCAGGCATGTAGAGTTTTCAGGAAGCTCATCACATAGGGTGATAGGGAGCACATGGTGTTGTTTGGGATGCCATGGTTAGAAATATTTTTATTGGTGAGAAGCCTTTCCTGAAGCCAAAGCCAAAGAAACTATCGGTACTTATGTTCCATTTTTATAGTCCATACCTTGGTGAGGTTAACACTACAATAGGATCCCTAAAATGGCAAATGTAGGCAGGAGAGGCTGAATACGACCTGTTAGCAGATGCCATGCTTTCCTGCTGCCGTTTTTGAGACTAGTGGGAAAGGATTCACAACAATGCCAGAGACATGCAAAGTTGTTGGATCAACAGGGGGTGTAGGACGGAATTTCTGTATAGATAGATAATGTGCCGTCAAACCATTCTGCCTTGCATCTGGTGGACTTCGCTAATCTCTTGCATCTGTTTTCCCAGTTCTGTGATATGACTGTTATGGTGAATATATGTTCTTCACTTTGTATTTCTCTTTCTTGTTTTGTCATGCTGTTAACTCATTGCTCACTTTGTATATCTCTTTCTTGTTTTGTCGTCCCTGTTAATTCATTCCAAAAGGTCTGGATTTTTTTGACTGAAGTGTCTTAACTACTCCCTCGTCATTTGCGCAGACTGATTGGGAAAGTGGATACTACCCACTTACTCTCCATTTCAGTGAGGACTACCCTAGCAAACCTCCCAAGTGCAAGTTCCCGCAGGGTTTTTTCCACCCAAATGTCTATCCTTCAGGGACGGTCTGCCTCTCGATTCTTAATGAGGATAGTGTAAGCGCAGCAAAGCTATTTACTTAGGTTTTATTGAAATGGCACACCACCAAATTTACAGTTCAAGTTGCATATTCTCAGGGTTGGAGACCTGCCATCACTGTTAAGCAGATTCTAGTTGGAATACAGGATTTGCTTGATCAACCTAATCCAGCTGATCCTGCCCAGACTGATGGTTATCACCTCTTTATCCAGGTTAGAATTAAAAACTGATCAAGATTCTTTCATCCGTTAGTCCTTCAGTATCATCCATTCACATTGTTTTCTTTTGCTTTGCAGGATCCAGCAGAGTACAAGAGACGCATTCGGCTGCAGGCCAAGCAGTACCCTGCTCTGGTTTGAGGATCCAACGTAGCAGTCTAAAATCATAAATTACCGCACCTGAAAATATGAAGTATGACTAAATATAACTGAAAGCGGGGTATTGTGGAGAGCTTTCCATTGTGACCGTGGACATTTGTGACGTGTGGTCTGGTGTTGACCAAACAAAAATCAGGTCCTTCTGCTTGAATGATGGATGTGTGGATACTTTTAAACTTAACTCCTTGATTGTGTCTTCTTGACTTTTTTCTGTGTGATTGTTTCGGTGATCTCTTCAAAATAATTTGATGTGAACACTAACTTTTAAAGGAAGAGGTAAAAGAAGGGGCAAGGCAACCCAGTCGAACCCTAAATACAGTAGGACTTTAAAAAGGGGACGGGTGTTCAATAAAGTTATGATTCTCTAGGCGATTTCTTGTCAGGAGAATCGATCTGATTGTTATTTTTACAAATCAGTATTCTTGTGGCTTGGTGTTATTAGGGTTGTAGCAACTTTAGTCTGTCCACCAGCCACCTCTGGTTGCACGGAAAAGTTAATTGATCTAGGGTGTTTTTAGGCACAATACAACCTGCAAATGTTTTGCTTTGATCGTGCTGCAGAGTTTTTCACTATCAGTCGTGCATCAAACCCCCCGTGGTTCACATGGACAGGGGCAACGCGCGACGGTGTCCTAGAAAAAAAGTAAGGAACGACGCAACGAAAAACGCTAGAGGGCAACAATCACCCAAGCATAGCACCGCAGAGCGTTGTCAGTGTCACAGCTCCTGCTTCTTGTGCTGTGCCTCAGACCTTCGCTTCGACTCCTATTTGAAGTTGGCGCGAGCCTGGTACGTGAGCCCGATGCTCCAGCTCGCCGGCGCGGCGTCGGCGGCGACGATGGTCAGCCCGGTGGTGTAGGAGGTGAGCTTGAAGCTGAGCGCCTGGCCGCCGAGCTGCCCGAACGCCTGATACGATGCGCCCCAGTTGTGGCTCATGCGCAGCCACCCCATGCCGCCGCTGCCCTTCACCCACATCTCCCCGACGTCCCCGGCGCCGCCGACGTTGGTGACGTACACCAGCAGCCAGTGCGGGTTCCCCTGGAAGGCGAACCGGATCCCGCCCTTGCGCATGCACGGCACCCTGCGGTACATGACGGGGACGATGCCCGCATGCCAGTCGGCCATCTTCTTGAAGGCCGGGATGGCGAGGTCGAAGTGGGTGCGCGGCGGGTTGCACCAGCCGCCGTTGTTGGTGTCCTGCGCCCAGTTGGGCGGGCACAGGTTGGTCGCGGTCACCGTGATCACCGGCGAGCCCCTGTAGCAGGCCGTGGCTTTCACGCACCGGATCTGGTAGCACGTCCCGCACCCGTAGCCGTCCAGGAACAGCGTCGAGCTCAGCGCCGCCGTGTCCGCTCCGTACCCCGCCGTGATATCGTACCCACACGCCCCGCCTGCGAGAACACAAGAACTAGACATTAGCATAACAAGAAACAAGCATGCATGGTCATTGACCAATGTAGTACGTGTGCAGTGCAGGCTACGTACCCATCGTCTCGGCCGTAGCCTCGTCGCCGTAGAACGTGGCGTGGGCGGGAGTCCACTGCATGGCCCTGAACCTGGCGTCCACGGTGGTGGCCACGCCGGCAAGGGAGACGAGGAGGACCAAGACGGCCGCGGACTTGGTTGCAGCAGAAGCCATTGCCTTCGCTTCGCTTTGCCTTGTAGTAGTGCTCTCTTCTTGGCTGAGTTCTGTCAGAAGATGGCATGGGGCGAGTGGATTTATAGTGTGCACTACGTCGGATTGGATCAATCAGTGTGGTGGTTAGATCAGCCGGTGATGATTGAGGAGGAACATACATCGTTCAATCTTCGGGCCAAGTCGTGCCTGCACGCAGTCGCGAAATCGTGGAGATTTGTACGGCGTGGCATACGTGCGGGCAAGGAACCGAGCTGTACTCTGTTATTCTGCCGTTTTGCTGGTAGGCCGGATTTTGTATGTTTTTCCTTTGAAAAGGAATTTCGCATGTTGGAACTGTGTCTTCCAATTTCTGATCACGATATGTTATTTTTCTGGGATAGATCGGATAGGTTAACATTCTTATTATAGGCTCGACAGAGTTACATATACAATGAACACGCCAAGCGTCTCCCCCCCTTTCCCTTTCGCGAGAAGCAGCTGATCTTGGCCATCACATCAATAATTAAGTAGCCACGGGTACGAAAGGCCGGACCTCACTCAAATAAAAGTTTTGTTTTTCAAGATTGAAAGAGCAAAGCAATTCCAACATAAATTGTCTACCGTGAAAAGAAAAATATAAATCGTCTAAGCCTTTCTATAGACCCATAAATAGGTAAGGCACTTAAAACAATCTCAAAACTAGCACTGCTAACACAGCACAGCCTGGAGAGAATGACCTCGAAAAAGAATAAGGTCTTAAAAATGAATTGTTTAAGGTAATTCTCGCTGATACCTGTCCAAAAAGGCAAAAGTTTTCAAATCTAATTGTGATTCATCCTGAGAGGCATGTTTTATAATAGCAGATGTTTTACTGACTTGGCTAAACATAAACATATCAACGATTATATGAGGGGTACCATTATTAAGTCTGGTAAACATGCCTTCCCGACACATATAGTAGACAATTTTCTGTGTGGTTACAATTGTGTGTTGCGCGTTTACCCTACTCAGAAGAAGTCTAATAAATTATTGAGTTTGGCAGCCGTGTATGGCGCCGCTTAAGAGAAGTGTAGGTATGCTTTTCGTAAGAATCCTGCTAACACATTTCATGATAGTCAACATCTTTTCTTGTCAACATGAGAAAAACAATGATCGGTTTTTACAACTTATGACCTTTCATATTCAGTGATGTCATTCATAGCTTTGGTCGCCAGTTCACTTGGCCAGACAGACGGTCGGTTCGCACTTACGAAAAACTTGACTAGGTTCTTGTAACCATTGACAAGGAATATAAGTTTCCTCCATCTTCGCTACATGCATTGAGAAGAGTAAAGGCCTTATAGGGTCATGCTCAATTGCTAACTGATTTTGGCCAAACCTCTCAATCAACTAAACATCCCCAATTCATATTTGAGTTGAGATGGCTTACAAGAGAGCACTTTCGTGACCTGGTTAAGAAGGTTTGGACTAGATAATGATGGGGTAATACACCCATTCAGTAAAGGAATTTTGGAATCCTTGTAATGCGACGATTCGTATGTTGTTGGGCTAAGCATATCATCGGTTTGTAAAACGGAAAAGTCCATGTTGTCTTGCATAATTTACAAGCTTGATAAGATCACAAAGATTTGGCCACTATCTGATCTATATATTGAGCAAAAGAGCCAATTAAACGAGGGGAATTTCGCACGTTGGAACTATGTCTTTTAATTTCTGATCACGATATGTTATTTTTCCTGGGAGAGATCGGATAGGTTAACATTCTTATTCTATTTTTTTAAACTAGCACAAATGTCCGTGCATTGCAACGGGAAAAAAACAACGGTTCCTATGAATGGGCCAGGTCGAGCAACTATGCCATAAGACAATGGATGGATCGTTGATCAGGACATGCATGGGTATGATTCCCAGTAAATTGATTTGACTGAAGAGCGTAACTTTATTGTTAATTCATTCTTTAGATGACTATTGGTACATTATAAAATTTAAAAGTAGAACATGAAATAAATAGTAATATCAAGAAATCTGAAGTAATAGCAGCAGCAAGCTAACCAATCGAGTGTGGTAGTTGCAGTAAGCATATATTCCAAAATAATAATGCAGCAAGCATAATCTGCTCATATTTTTTAGTTAAGAATTCTTTTGTGTGTGTGGAACTCGCATCAAAACGTATTTTATCAGAAAAAATTATAAACACTTATCTTTTCTTGGAGCAATTCATATTAACATGTTTGATACTTCCTGGGTTTGAATTGAATCTATAAATACATTCCATGAAAAAAAAACAATTTGTAAAATATATGCTCGATACCCTGAACTGAAGCTATGGCTGTCAATTCTCCCTCATGTTACTTCCTATGTTTATTATCTATATCTACTATGTGCTTCTTTTAACTAAAAGAAATATAGCCAATTTAGTTCACAAATGACACCAAGATGACCAGATCATATGTTCAAGTCACAGCCCACCCCTCGTCTCCTACTATGCAACCACACAATTAGAGATGCGTACCAGAGCACTAAAGCGGACAAAAAAACCCAGGGATGCTTCCTTCCCGATGCATGTTGTTCTTGATATTGAAGGACCGTGACTTGTGTAGAGAGCAGGCCATCAGATAATTACGCACACCAAGCCCAGCACGCTGGACACACGCCACACACATGACGACAGAGACGCATGCAACCAGCCAGCATGCTTTGCTGCCCGAATGGTGCACATGAGCGTGCATCACACGTCACGCTCACCGGACACAGTTACCGGACGCACGCGGCACACCAGCACAGCCACTGTCCTCGTCAAACCCACCGTCTAGTGCTAGACAACGGACGTCTCGGTCATCTTGTCCTCGTGTTCCCTTCTTCCTCCTCTCCAATTGGGAACTGCTAATTCCCTCGATAGATTAGGTGGGCGCGTAGGTGATGGACGGTCTCGAGCGTTGCCAGAAAGCTCCAAGGGGCTCTGGGACTCGCTTCTCAACTAGTTCTGAAGGTTTGCTGCCTAGCCCTCCTCTTCCATCCTTTTCGCTCACGGTCGGCTGGAGGGACGAAGCACCCTGTGGAACTTGCCTCATCGTATGCCTCCTCTCGTCCGATGGCTCCATCTGCTAGTCCGCCTCTACCACCGGATCCACCTTTTGCCTTCTCTTTCATGAGCCAGTATTTATTGGAGGGTTAGATGCGGCAGCCAAGGTTGCGGAGATTGTTGTCTCGTGTAGGAAACAAACACGAGCGGGGAGACCGGGAGTGCTTGCGAACGAAAAGACTCCAAGTGGGCAACATATATAGGACAAAAAAAACACCTAAATGGGGCAGACGAAAACAACAACGCAGCGGGGGATATATAGATAGATTAGTATCACCTTGAATATAGAAAATAAATATAGGCGTGTTGAAGAAAAAACCTGAAAGCGTAAATTCACGGGAAGAAACGTAAGGGCCCGTGCGTTGCAACGGAATAAAAAAATATCCACGTACTTTCTTAATGACAAAACACAGCGTGCAAGCCACAATAATCAAGCTCTGCTTTTTTAGTGAGAGACTCATGCATTCATGGTAAAAACTAATGTATATTTTAATGTAGATGCATGATGTTAATACCATATAGTATGATTTATATAACCATGAATGCAACTATATCGTAGATCAAAAATCTATCAAATGAGATACTTTTACTTTATGAAATATCATAAACTTTGTGAATACTTCAAATGATATTAGTAGGAACCGTAATTTTTTCAGAAATTTAGAAAATCAAATAACATACTTAGAGTTTGAACCTACTTGAATTTAAATTTAGTTTGAATTTGAACATGAAATATTAACTATATGTAATACTCCTATGTAAATATTTTATTTGGATCTTTAGTGGTCCAAAGCAAACATAAATTTTACAAGGCATTTGAATGAATTTTGCTTCAAACAATCCAATTTTTGTTTGAAATAAAACGAAAGTAGAAAAGGAAAATAGACAAAACCCATCCCATGAGTAGATGCGTCCTCTCTCTGTTTATCGGATCGGATCTCTTTCTTGTTGGCACCTGCAACCAACTATCTCATGTAAGCCCTTCTCTCTCGATCCATCTGATCTCGTACGATAAACAGAACCCACACCTCACCCCATTTTTCTTTCTTTCAGAGAGACTTGTTGATTGTCCACTTGCGGACATATAAAAATCGGTGGGATTCGATGTAAAGTAGCAAGGTGGTACTATAAATTAACATATGCAAACTTTGTCTTCTAAAAGAAATTGAAAGGCAACTCTGCTGGTTGCATCCTTTACTACGTAATAACGTAGAGGTTCTTGGGTTGATCCCAAAAAAGAGCAATATTTTTTCTTTATTATAGGATGCCTAACAGTTATTTTTGCCTAGATGGGCTAAGGCCCGATAGCGGCTTGGTGAGGAGGATGGGGCGCAGCAAGTCGTTACGCATTAGCTTCGTCGCTGCGCCGCCGGGCTGCCAGGCGTAAAAGAAGTAGTCGTCCGAGGGCTCTTCCATGGGACTGAAGAAGAGCTTTGGCCGGCCGGCGGCGACGGACCGTGGTTTGCCCGCCGGAGGTGGAGCTCGAAGAAGTGTGGCGACGAGAGCGTGGCTTGCCACGAATGTGAGATGCAGCGAAAGCGCCTCACGGACTTGGCCGGCAGGTAGGCAAGTATTTCCGTGACAACTTTGTGTGGCAACAGCGATCTCTGTGCCGAGGCATCATTGTCCTGCTGCTTCTCCTGCTCGTGTGCCGCTGATACGCCCGTTCATGCATCATGCTTTTATATCGATATTTATTGCATTATGTGCTGTTATTACTCGTTATGTCACAATACTTATGCCTATTCTCTCTTATTTTACAAGGTTTACATGAAGAGGGGGAATGCCGGCAGCTAGAATTCTGGGCTGGAAAAGGAGCAAATATTAAAGACCTATTCTGCACAACTCCAAAAGTCCTGAAACTCCATGAAAGTTATTTTTGGAATTAATAAAAAATATTGGGTCAAGAAAATACCAGAGGGGGGCCACCCACCGTCCACGAGGGTGGGGGGCGCGCCCTACCCCCATGAGCGCGCCCCCTGCCTCGTGGGCAACCTGGCAGGCCTCCGGTGCCCATCTTCTGCTATATGAAGTCTTTTACCCTGGAAAAAAATAGGAAGCAAGCTTTCGGGACGAAACACTGCCGCCACGAGGCCAAACCTTGGCGGAACCAATCTAGGGCTCAGGCGGAGCTGTTCTACCGGGGAAACATCCCTCCGGGAGGGGGAAATCATCACCATCGTCATCACCATCGATCCTCTCATTGGGAGGGGATCAATCTCCATCAACATCTTCACCAGCACCATCTCCTCTCAAACCCTAGTTCATCTCTTATATCCAATCTTTGTCTCAAAACCTCAGATTAGTACCTGTGGGTTGCCAGTAGTGTTGATTACTCCTTGTAGTTGACGCTAGTTGGTTTATTCGGTGGAAGATCATATGTTCAGATCCTTTATGCATATTAATACCCCTCTGATTATGAACATGAATATGATTTGTGAGTAGTTACATTTGTTCCTGAGGATATGGGAGAAGTCTTACTACAAGTAGTCATGTGAATTTGGTATTTGTTCGATATTTTGATGAGATGTATGTTGTCTCTCCTCTAGTGGTGTTATGTGAACGTCGACTACATGACACGTCACCATTGTTGGGGCCTAGAGGAAGGGTGGGAAGTATTAAGTAGATGATGGGTTGCTAGAGTGACAGAACCTTAAACCCTAGTTTGTGAGTTGCTTCGTAAGGGGTTGATTTGGATCCATACGTTTCATGCTATGGTTAGGTTTACCTTAATACTTCTTTTGTAGTTGCAGATGCTTGCAATAGGGGTTAATCATAAGTGGGATGCTTGTCCATGAAAGGGTAGTACCCAAGCACCGGTCCACCCACATACCAAATTATTAAAGTAACGAACGCGAATCATATGAGCGTGATGAAAACTAGCTTGACGATAATTCCCATGTGTCCTCGGGAGCTTTTTCCTTCATATAAGAATTTTCCAGGCTTGTCCTTTGCTACAAAAAGGATTGGGCCACCTTGCTGCACCTTATTTACTTTCATTACTTGTTACCCGTTATAAATTACCTTATCACAAAACTATCTGTTATCGATAATTTCAGTGCTTGCAGAGAATACCTTACCGAAAACTGCTTGTCATTTCCTTCTGCTCCTCGTTGGGTTTGACACTCTTACTTATTGAAAGGACTACAATAGATCTCCTACACTTGTGGGTCATGAAGACTCTTTTCTGGCGCCATTGCCGGGGAGTGAAGTGCCTTTGGTAAGTGGAACTTGGTACGGAAAAATTTATATAGTGTGCTGAAATTTACTGTCACTTGTTACTATGGAAAGCAATCCTTTGAGGGGCTTGTTCGGAGTATCTTCACCCCGACCAGGAGAGCAAAGAGTTGCTCCTCAACCTATTGAACCTACTGAAAATGTCTACTTTGAAATTCCTTCGGGTATGATAGAGAGACTGCTAGCTAATCCTTTTACAGGAGATGGAACATTGCATCCCGATTTGCACCTAATCTATGTGGATTGAGTTTGTGGATTATTTAAGCTTGCAGGTATGCCCAAGGATGTTATCAATAAGAAGGTCTTCCCTTTATCTTTGAAGGTAAAGGCATTGACATGGTTTAGGCTATGTGATGATATGGGATCATGGAACTACAACCGATTGAAATTGGAATTTCATCAGAAGTTTTATCCTATGCATCTTATTCATCGTTATCGTAATTATATATATAATTTTTGGCCTCACGAAGGAGAAAGCATTGCTCAAGCTTTGGGGAGGCTTAAGTCAATGTTATATTCATGCCCCAATCATGAGCTCTCAAGAGAAATTATTATTCAAAAAATTTATGCTCGACTTTCACTCAACAATCGCTCCATGCTCGATAATTCTTGTACTGGTTCTTTTATGATGAAGACTATTGAATTCAGATGGGATTTATTGGAAAGGATTAAACGCAACTTTGAAGATTGGGATCTCGACGAAGGTAAGGAGTCAGGTATAACACCTACTTTTGATTGTGTTAAATCTTTTATGGATACCGATGCTTTTCGTGAATTTAGCACTAAATATGGACTTGACTCTGATATAGTAGCTTCTTTCTGTGAATCATTTGCTACTCATGTTGACCTCCCTAAGGAGAAGTGGTTTAAATATAATCTTCCCATTGAAGTAAAAGTAGTTGCACCTATTAAAGTTCAAGAAAAGACTATCAATTATAATGATCCTATTATTCCTACTACCTATATTGAGAAACCACCTTTCCTTGTTAGGATAAAGGATCATGCTAAAGCTTCAACTGTGGTTCGTAAGAGTAATACTAGAACACCTACACCACCTGAGCAAATTAAAGTTGAACCTAGTATTGCTATGGTTAAAGATCTCTTGGCTGATAATATTGATGGGCATGTTATTTACTTTTGTGATGAAGCTGCTAGAATTGCTAGACCCGATACTAAAAATAAACATAGACCTATTGTAGGCATGCATGTTATTTCTGTTAAAATAGGAGATCGTTGTTATCATGGCTTATGTGATATGGGTGCTAGTGCAAGTGCAATACCTCATTCCTTATACAAAGAAATTATGCATGATATTGCACCTGCTGAGATAGAAGAAATTGATGTTACAATTAAGCTTGCCAATAGAGATACTATTTCACCAGTTGAGATTGTTAGAGATGTTGAAGTCTTGTGTGGGAAAGTTAAATATCCTACTGATTTTCTTGTTCTTGGTTCCCCACAAGATAGCTTTTGTCCCATCATATTTGGTAGACCCTTCTTGAATACTATTAATGCTAGGATAGATTGCGAAAAGGATGTTGTTACCATTGGTTTGGGGGATATGTCTCACGAGTTTAATTTTGCTAAATTTCGTAGACAACCCCATGATAAAGAATTGCCTAGTACGGATGAAATTATTGGTCTTGCCTCTATTGCCGCCCCTCCTAATGATCCCTTAGAACAATATTTGCTAGACCATGAAAATGATATGTTTATGAATGAAAGAAGGGATATAGATGAAGTATTCTTTAAACAGGGACCTATTTTGAAGCACAACTTGCCTGTTGAAATTCTAGGGGATCCTCCACCACCCAAGGGTGATCCCGTGTTTGATCTTAAACCATTACCTGATACTCTTAAATATGCTTATCTTGATGAAAAGAAGATATATCCTGTTATTATTAGTGCTAACCTTTCAAAGCAGGAAGAAGAGAAATTATTGAAAACTCTAAAGAAGCACCGTGCTGCTATTGGATATACTCTTGATGATCTTAAGGGCATTAGTCCCACTCTATGCCAACACAAAATAAAATTGGAGAAAGACGCCAAACCAGTTGTTGATCACCAACGACGGTTAAATCCTAAGATGAAAGAAGTGGTAAGAAAAGAAATACTAAAGCTCCTGGAGGCAGGTATAATTTATCCTGTTGCTCATAGTCAGTGGGTAAGTCATGTCCATTGTGTCCCTAAGAAGGGAGGTATTACTGTTGTTCCTAATGATAAAGATGAATTGATCCCGCAAAGAATTGTTACAGGTTATAGGATGGTAATTGATTTCTGCAAATTAAATAAAGCTACTAAAAAGGATCATTACCCTTTGCCTTTTATAGATCAAATGCTAGAAAGATTATCCAAACATACACATTTTGCTTTCTAGATGGTTACTCTGGTTTCTCTCAAATACCTGTGTCAAAAGAGGATCAAGAAAAGACCACTTTTACTTGCCCTTTCGGTACTTTTGCTTATAGACATATGCCTTTTGGTTTATGTAATGCACCCGCTACCTTTCAAAGATGCATGATGGCTATATTCTCTGACTTTTGTGAAAAGATTGTTGAGGTTTTCATGGATGATTTCTCCGTTTATGGATCTTTTTTTGATGATTTCTTGAGCAACCTTGATCGAGTTTTGCAGAGATGTGAAGAAACTAGTCTTGTCTTGAATTGGGAGAAGTGCTACTTTATGGTTAATGAAGGCATTGTCTTGGGGCATAAAATTTCTGAAAGAGGTATTGAAGTTGATAAAGCTAAAGTCGATGCTATTGGAAAGATGTCGTGTCCCAAGGACATTAAAGGTATAAGAAGTTTTCTTAGTCATGCCGGTTTTTATAGGAGGTTCATTAAGGACTTCTCTAAAATTCCTAGGCCTCTGACTAATCTCTTACAAAAAGATATTCCTTTTGTCTTCGATGATGATTGTGTAGAAGCATTTGAAATACTTAAGAAAGCTTTGATTTCTGCAACTATTGTTCAGCCACCTGATTGGAATTTACCCTTTGAAATTATGTGTGATGCTAGTGATTATGCGGTAGGTGCTGTTCTAGGACAAAGAGTTGATAAGAAACTAAATGTTATTCAATATGCTAGTAAAACTCTAGACAGTGCCCAGAGAAATTATGCTACTACTGAAAAGGAATTTTTAGTAGTTGTTTTTGCTTGTGATAAGTTTAGACCTTATATCATTGATTCTAAAGTAATTGTCCACACTGATCATGCTGCTATTAAATATCTTATGGTAAAGAAAGATGCTAAACCTAGACTTATTAGATGGGTTCTCCTACTACAAGAATTTGATTTGCATATTATTGATAGAAAGGGAGCTAAGAACCCCGTTGCAGACAACTTGTCTAGGTTAGAGAATGTTCTTGATGACCCACTACCTATTGATGATAGCTTTCCTGATGAACAATTAGCTATCATAAATGCTTCTCGTACTGCTCCATGGTATGCTAATTATGCTAATTACATTGTTGCTAAATTTATACCACCTAGTTTCACATACCAGCAAAATAAAAAGTTCTTCTCTAATTTAAGACATTACTTCTGGGATGACCCACACCTTTATAAAGAAGGATTAGATGGTGTTATTAGACGTTGTGTACCTGAGCATGAACAGGAACAGATCCTACGCAAGTGTCACTCCGAGGCTTATGGAGGACACCACGCTGGGGATAGAACTGCACATAAGGTATTGCAATTCGGTTTTTATTGGCCTACTCTCTTCAAAGATGCCCGTCAGTTTGTCTTGTCTTGTGATGAATGTCAAAGAATTGGTAATATTAGTAGACGTCAACAAATGCCTATGAATTATTCTCTTGGTATTGAACCATTTGATGTTTGGGCTTTGATTATATGGGACCGTTTCCTTCCTCTAATGGGTATACACATATTTTAGTTGCTGTTGATTACGTTAATAAGTGGGTAGAAGCTATTCCAACTAGTAGTGTTGATCATAACACCTCTATTAAGATGCTTAAAGAAGTTATTTTTCCGAGGTTTGGAGTCCCTAGATACCTAATGACTGATGGTGGTTCACATTTTATTCATGGTGCCTTTCGTAAAATGCTTGCTAAGTATGATGTTAATCATAGAATTGCATCTCCATATCACCCACAGTCTAGTGGCCAAGTAGAACTGAGTAACAGAGAGCTTAAATTGATTTTGCAAAAGACTGTTAATAGATCTAGAAAGAATTGGTCCAAGAAACTTGATGATGCATTATGGGCTTATATAAATGCATATAAAAATCCTATTGGTATGTCTCCATATAAAATGGTTTATGGAAAAGCATGTCACTTACCTCTCGAACTAGAACATAAGGCATATTGGGCAATTAAAGAGCTCAATTATGATTTCAAACTTGCCGGTGAGAAGAGGTTATTTGACATTAGCTCACTTGATGAATAGAGAACCCGGGCCTATGAGAATGCCAAACTATTTAAAGAAAAAGTTAAAAGGTGGCATGACAAAAGGATACAAAAGCGTGAGTTTAATGTTAGTGATTATGTGTTGATTTTCAACTCTCGTTTAAGATTTTTTGCAGGAAAACTCCTCTCTAAACAGGAAGGACCTTATGTTATTGAGGAGGTCTATCGTTCTGGTGCCATAAAAATTAACAACTTCGAAGGCACAAATCCAAAGGTGGTGAACGGTCAAAGAATCAAACGTTATATCTCAGGTAATCCAATAAATGTTGAACTAATGTTATTGAAACCATAACCCCGAAAGTTTACATAAGGGACACTTTCCAGAATGTTTCAGACTCCGAAAAGGAATAGGTTTGTGGTACGGTAAGTAAACCGACTCCAGAAAAGTTCTAATAGCAATTTTTCTCCATTTTGGAATATTTAAGGAAATAGAAAAATAAGAAGTAGTCCGGGAATGACACGAGGTATCCATGAGGGTGGAGGGCACGCCCTACCCCCCTGGGCACGCCCCCTGCCTCGTGGGCACCTTGTGTGCTCTCCGGTCTCCGTTTTCTTGCATGATACTTCTTTTAGTCGGTAAAAAATCATTATATAATCTACCAAAGGTTTTGACCACCGTACCACGACGAAATCCTCTGTTTTTGTTTTGAGTTGTTTCTGCCGCAGATTAGAGCAATATGTCGTCCCAGGATTCGGAGGGAGAAAGCTATGTGGCTGATTACCTTGCAGACCCTAAGGTCTATGGGGACTTGGAGCATTATGGTTGGACCACTGAGGAAGAAGAAGACTATGAGCCTAAGGGAAAGGAGGAGACGAGCTCAGATGAAGATGAAGTCCCATTACCTCAACCTGGGGACATGCATGTGGAGTTTAAAAAGTCAAGCCTCCCTGATAGAGCAAATAAACCTAAGATCGAGTTTATCCCTTTTCGTCACTTGCAGGAGAACAAACAGGAATTATGCAAATGGATATTAAGACTTGAGCAGAAGATCAATGATCTAAGGGAGCAAAATTCCATCTTCAAGCGCAAATTAAGGAAGAAGCCTACATCATCAACACCTCCGAAGAAGGAGACATAATCACATGGGTATGGGCACTCCCCTTGGCAACTGCTAAGCTTGGGGGAGGTGCCCCGGTATCGTATCACCATCACACTCCTATCTTTACCATTTTTCATAGTTCATTCCTTTTAGTAATATCTTGATCTAGTAGAATAAAGTTTTGGTATGATTTAGTTTTGAGTTTTGCTTTATGATCTTTCTATGTAATCGAGTCCGTGAGCTATATATAATAAATATTAGTGTTGAGTCAAGGGCTTTGCTATCTTGCTATGATCTTGAGGGAATAAAATTAAAAGAAAGAATAAAAAGAAATAAAGAGATCATATTGGTCTTATGGAGAGAAATGACTTCACATATTGAGAGTACGATGAATAAAAGTTGTTGAGAGTTGGCAAACATAGTTTTGGTCATTATTGCAATTAATAGGAAGTAATAAAGAAAGAGAAGTTTTCACATATAAATATACTATCTTGGACATCTTTTATGGTTGTGAGTGATACGTCTCCAACGTATCTATAATTTTTGATTGCTCCATGCTACTTTATCTACTGTTTTGGACTATATTGGGCTTTATTTTCCACTTTTATATTATTTTTGGGACTAACCTATTAACCGGAGGCCCAACCCAGAATTGTTGTTTTTTGCCTATTTCAGTGTTTCGAAGAAACGGAATATCAAACGTAGTCCAAACGGAATAAAACCTTCGGGAACGTGATTTTCTCACCGAACGTGATCCAGGAGACTTGGACCCTACTCCAAGACGTAACAGAGGCGGTCACGAGGGTGGGGGGCGCGCCCCCCTAAGGCGCGCCCCCAGCCTCGTGGCCCCCCTGTTGCTCCATCGACGTACTCCTTCGTCCTATATATACCTACATATCCCCAAACAATCAGAAGAGGAGCCAAAAACCTAATTCCACCGTCGCAACCTTTTGTATCCACGAGATCCCATCTTGGGGCCTGTTCCGGAGCTCCGACGGAGGGGGCATCCACCACGGAGGGCTTCTACATCAACATCATTGCCCCTCCGATGAAGTGTGAGTCGTTTACTTCAGACCTTCGGGTCCATAGCTAGTAGCTAGATGGCTTCTTCTCTCTTTTTGGATCTCAATACAATGTTCTCCCCCTCTCTCGTGGAGATCTATTCGATGTAATCTTCTTTTTGCGGTGTGTTTGTTGAGACCGATGAATTGTGGGTTTATGATCCAGTTTATCTATGAACAATATTTGAATCTTCTCTGAATTCTTTTATGTATGATTGAGTTATCTTTGCAAGTCTATTCGAATTATCCTTTTGGTTTGGCCAACTGGATTGGTAGTTCTTGCAATGGGAGAAGTGCTTAGCTTTGGGTTCAATCTTGCGGTGTCCTTTCCCAGTGACAGAAGGGGCAGCAAGGCACGTATTGTATTGTTGCCATCGAGGATAACAAGATGTTTTTTTATCATATTGCATGAATTTATCCCTATACATCATGTCTTCTTGCTTAAGGCGTTACTCTGTTTTTAACTTAATACTCTAGATGCATGCTGGATAGCGGTCGATGAGTGGAGTAATAGTAGTAGATGCACAATCGTTTCGATCTACTTGTCTTGGACGTGATGACTATATACATGATCATACCTAGATATGCTCATAACTATGCTCAATTCTGTCAATTGCTCAACAGTAATTTGTTCACCCACCGTAGAATATCTATGCTCTTGAGAGAAGCCACTAGTGAAACCTATGGCCCCCGGGTCTATTCTCATCATATCAATCTCCATTACTTTATTACTTGCTTTGTTTTTACTTTGCCTTTTACTTTTCACTTTGCATCTCTATACCAAAAATACCAAAAATATTATTTATCATCTCTATCAGATCTCACTCTCGTAAGTGACCGTGAAGGGATTGATAACCCCTAATCGCGTTGGTTGCGAGGAGCTATCATTTTGCGTAAGTTCGAGGGACTTGTGCGTGGTCTCCTACTGGATTGATACCTTGCTTCTCAAAAACTGAGGGAAATACTTACGCTACTTTACTGCATCACCCTCTCCTCTTCGGGGAAATCCAACGCAGTGCTGAAGAGGTAGCAAGAAGAATTTCCGGCGCCGTTGGCCGGGAGGCTCACGCAAGCAAGTCAACCATACCAAGTACCCATCACAATCCCTATCTCTCGTATTACATTATTTGCCATTTGCCTCTCGTTTTCCTCTCCCCCACTTCACCCTTGCCATTTTATTCGCCCTCTCTTTTCCGCTTGCTTCTTGTTTGCTTGTGTTACCATGTGCCTTATATTTGCTTGCATCTTTGCTTGCTAAAAGTCTATTGTTATGGATCCACTTAAAGTGTTCTACTTGGATCATCTTCGATCCTTATGCGCTCGTGCTGAAACCCCAATTAGCCTAGTTGATGGGAAATCTTTAGATGAGCATGCTCATTTTGTGCGTCACCGTTTGTCTAAAAAAGGGAGACTCTTATGGTATCATATAAATAGTTTGTTATGCTATGCTTGGAATATTTGTGAAATTTGTGATTTTACTTGTTGCTCTAAGAACCCTAAAAAACACCTTCCCTACCTATGTGAGTTCAATGATAATGAAATCTTATCTTCTTATGCAAAGGGTGTTTATAGTTACTATGATATTGAACAAATTGAAGAATTTGTCGTTTTTAAGGGTGCTCATGAAGTTGCTTCTTTCATTGAAAAGTACTCCCTCCATTCCTTTATGTAAGGTGTATTTGTTTTTGGATAAAATTCCAGAATGTAAGGTGCATTTCTTCGAATTCCTCATAATTCCCTTGTTAGCCCTCCAGGAAAAGGGAAGTATCTCTCTCCTGATTGTCTGTATCTCTCTTTGTAGCAAAAGAAGGAAACTATCTCTATGTCGATTGCATGTATCTCTTACTTTCCTGGACTAATTGATTTACTTGCCACTAATTAATAAATTTGCCAAGGGTAATTTAGTCCTAACACATCTATAATTACGTGCCTTGGTCACCGTGCCAAAAATAATACACCTTAGATAATGGAATGGAGGGAGTATGATTTTACTCTCAACAAATCTGAAAATTCCGTCATACTTAAATATTGCAATGAAAACCTTGCTCATAATGTCTATGTCCAAGAATTTATTGAAAGAATGACCGTTGCTTCGGAAGAAAATAATTATATGCATGAATATATAGATAATTGTGATTCCGATGATTTGATTGAAATATCCCTTGATGAACATGATACTTGCTATTCTTGTGGCCATGATGCCAATATTTATGAAGATGAATTTGCTATAGTTCCGTATGTTAAACATGAGATCGTTGCTATTGCACCCATGCTTGATAGTTCCCTCGGTGAAAAGCATGATTTCAATGATTTTACTATAAATTCTCTTGATTTCAATTGTGCTAATAAAATGCAAAACCCTAAGATTGGGGATGCTAGTTTTGCTATTTCTACTACTTGTTGCAATGATCATGATTGGGGTGATTCTTCTTATGATCTTGAAAATTTATTTAATCCCCATGATGAATATGAGATTGGTAATATTGTTTGCAATAATATTGAAAGTGGGTTTGGAAGAGTGTCAACTTTAGATCCCACATATTTGTAGAATATTCAATCTTATGATATTTTTGATAAAAGCGGGTTCGGAAAGGTCATGACTTTAGCTAATGTTAATCCCACTATCTTGGAAGAGTGTCAACTTTGCATGCATGTGGATCATGTTGCGAATATGTTTTGTGATAGATATTTTGTTGAATTTGCCTATTATCCTATATGTAATTATTATGAGAGAGGAAAATATGGTTGTAGAAATTTTTATCTTATTAAATTACCTCTCGTCATGTTGAGATTGCTATCCTCTCTTTCTTCTTCCTCGCATATGCTAGTTTTTGCTTGCCTTCCAAATTTGTTTGCTTATAATATGCCTATGCATAGGAAATATGTTATACTTAGATGTGTTTGTTACGTGTTTCATGATGCTCTCTTTGTGCTTTAATTCTTGTCTTTCATGTGAGCATCATTAAAATCTCAATGCCTAGCTAGGGGCGTTAAACGATAGCGCTTGTTGGGAGGCAACCCAATCTTATTTTTGTTTTTTGTTTTTGCTTCTGTTTAGGAATAAATAATCCATCTAGCTTATGTTTGGATGTGGTTTTATCTTTTAATTAGTGTTTGTGCCAAGTAGAACCTACAGGATACGATGATAGTTGATTTGATTCTGCTGGTAAAATTAAACTTTGCACACACGAATATAATTTTGTTAAATCACAGAAACGTGATTTTGCGTTTATTATTTTTTCTGCTGTTCAATAAACAAATTTTCCAGGACTTCCTATTTTGGTAGAATTTTTAGAGTTCCAGAAGTTTGTGTTAGTTACAGATTTCTACAGATTGTTCTGTTTTTGACAGATTCTGTTTTGCGTGTGTTGTTTGCTTATTTTGATGACTCTATGGCTAGTAAAATAGTTTGTAATCCATAGAGAAGTTGGAATACAGTATGTTTAACACAAATATAAATAAATAATGAGTTCATTACAGTACTTTGAAGTAGTCTTTTGTTTTCTTTCTCTAACGGAGCTCACGAGGTTTCTATTGAGTTTTGTGTTGTGAAGTTTTCAAGTTTTGGGTGAATTCTTTTGATGGATTATGGAACAAGGAGTGACAAGAGCCTAAGATTGGGGATGCCCATGGCACCCCCAATATAATCCAAGGACACCAAAAAGTCAAAGCTTGGGGATGCCCCGGAAGGCATCCCCTCTTTCGTCCACTTCCATCGGTAATTTACTTGGAGCTATATTTTTATTCACCACATGATATGTGTTTTGCTTGGAGCGTCTTGTATTATTTGCGTCTTTGCTTGTTAGTCTACCACAATCATCCTTGATGTACACACCTTTTGAGAGAGCCATACATGAATTGGAATTTGTTAGAATACTCTATGTGCTTCACTTATATCTTTTGAGCTTGATAGTTTTGCTCATAGTACTTCACTTATATCTTTTGAGCGTGATAATTTTTGCTCTAGTACTTCACTTATATCTTTTAGAGCATGGTGGTGGATTTGTTTTAAAGAAACTATTGATCTCTCATGCTTCACTTAGATTATTTTGGGAGTCGTTAATAGCATGGTAATTTGCTTAATGTTAATATACTTGGTGTTCAAGATATGTGAAACTTTCTTTTGAGTGAATTGAATACTAAGATAAGTTTGACGCTTGATAATTGTTTCGAGATATGGAGGTTATAATATCAAAGTCGTGCTAGTTGAGTGATTGAGAATTTGAGAAATTCTTGTGTTGAAGTTTGCAAGTCCCATAGCATGCACGTATGGTTAAAGTTGTGTAACAAATTTGAAACATGAAGTGTAGCTGGCTTGTGCATCCTTATGAGTGGCGGTCGGGGACGAGCGATGGTCTTTTCCTACCAATCTATCCACCTAGGAGCATGCGCGTAGTACTTGATTTTTGATGGCTTCTAAATTTTTGCAATAAGTATATGAGTTCTTTTGACTAATGTTGGGTCCATGGATTATACGCACTCTCACCTTTCCGCCTTTGCTAGCCTCTTCGGTACCGTGCATTGCCCTTTCTCACCTTGAGAGTTGGTGCAAACTTCGCCGGTGCATCCAAACCCCATGATACAATACGCTCTATCACACATAAACCTCCTTTTATCTTCCTCAAAACAGCCACCATACCTACCTATCATGGCATTTCCATAGCCATTCTGAGATATAATGCCATGCAACTTCCATCATCATCATCATGACATACATTACTTTTGTCATATTGCCATTGCATGATCATGTAGTTGACATCGTACTTGTGGCAAAGCCACCATGCATTATTTTTCATACATGTCACTCTTGATTCATTGCACCATCCCGGTACACCGCCGAAGGCATTCATATAGAGTCATATCTTGTTCCAAGTTTCGAGTTGTAATCCTTATGTTGTAATCAATAGAAGTGTGATGATCATCATTGTTAGAGCATTGCCCAAATAAAAAGAAAAAAAAGAAAGGCCAAAATAAAAATAAAAAAGAAAGGCCCAAAAAAAGAGAAAAAAAGGAAAAAATGGAAATAAAAAGGGCAATGCTACTATCTCTTTTTCCCCACTTGTGCTTCAAAGTAGCACCTTGTTCTTCATGTAGTGAGTCTCATATATTGTGCTTCAAAGTAGCACCTTTTTCTTCATGTAGTGAGTCTCATAAGTTGTCTTTTCATACTAGTGGGAATTTTTCATTATAGAACTTGGCTTGTATATTCCTATGATGGGCTTCCTCAAATGCCCTAGGTCTTCATGAGCAAGTGAGTTGGATACACACCCACTAGTTTCCTTTTGTTGAGCATTCATAGCTCTAGTGCATCCGTTGCATGGCAATCCCTACTACTCATGTTGACATCAATTGATGGGCATCTCCATAGCCCTTTGATTATCCTCGTCAATGTGAGACTTTCTCTTTTTTTGTCTTCTCCACACAATCCTCATCATCATATTCCATTCCACCCATAGTGCTATATCCATGGCTCGCGCTCATGTATTGCGTGAAGGTTGAAAAAGTTTGAGACTATTTAAGTATGAAACAATTGTTTGGCTTGTCATCGGGGGTTTAGAAGTTGGGAACATCTTTGTGTGACGAAAATGAAGCATAGCCTAACTATATGATTTTGTAGGGATGAACTTTATTTTGCCATGTTATTTTGAGAAGACATGATTGCTTTGATTAGTATGCTTGAAGTATTATTATTTTTATGTAAATATGAACTTTTGTCTTGAATCTTTCGGATCTGAATATTCATATCACAATTAAGAAGATTTACATTGAAATTATGCTAAATTATCACTCCGCATCAAAAATTCTTTTTTATCATTTACCTACTCGAGGACGAGCAGGAATTAAGCTTGGGGATGCCTGATACGTCTCCAACGTATCTATAATTTTTGATTGCTCCATGCTACTTTATCTACTGTTTTGGACTATATTGGGATTTATTTTCCACTTTTATATTATTTTTGGGACTAACCTATTAACCGGAGGCCCAGCCCAGAATTGTTGTTTTTTTGCCTATTTCAGTGTTTCGAAGAAACGGAATATCAAACGGAGTCCAAACGGAATAAAACCTTCGAGAACGTGATTTTCTCACCAAACGTGATCCAGGAGACTTGGACCCTACTCCAAGACGTAACAGAGGCAGTCACGAGGGTGCCCCCCCTAGGGCGCGCCCCCTGCCTCGTGGCCCCCCTATTGCTCCGCCGACATACTCCTTCCTCCTATATATACCTACATATCCCCAAACGATTAGAAGAGGAGCCAAAAACCTAATTCCACCGCCGCAACCTTCTGTATCCACGAGATCCCATCTTGGGGCCTGTTCCGGAGCTCCGCCGGAGGGGGCATCCACCATGGAGGGCTTCTACATCAACACCATAGCCCCTCCGATGAAGTGTGAGTAGTTTACTTTAGACCTTCGGGTCCATAGCTAGTAGCTAGATGGCTACTTCTCTCTTTTTGGATCTCAATACAATGTTCTCCCCCTCTCTCGTGGAGATCTATTCGATGTAATCTTCTTTTTGCGGTGTGTTTGTTGAGACCGATGAATTGTGGGTTTATGATCCAGTTTATCTATGAACAATATTTGAATCTTCTCTGAATTCTTTTATGTATGATTGAGTTATCTTTGCAAGTCTCTTCGAATTATCCTTTTGGTTTGGCCAACTGGATTGGTAGTTCTTGCAATGGGAGAAGTGCTTAGCTTTGGGTTCAATCTTGCGGTGTCCTTTCCCAGTGACAGAAGGGGCAGCAAGGCACGTATGTATTGTTGCCATCGAGGATAACAAGATGGGTTTTTTATCATATTGCATGAATTTATCCCTCTACATCATGTTATCTTGCTTAAGGCATTACTCTGTTTCTAACTTATTACTCTAGATGCATGCTGGATAGCGGTTGATGAGTGGAGTAATAGTAGTAGATGCAGAATCGTTTCGATCTACTTGTCTTGGACGTGATGCCTATATACATGATCATACCTAGATATGCTCATAACTATGCTCAGTTCTTTCAATTGGTCAACAGTAATTTGTTCACCCACCGTAGAATATCTATGCTCTTGAGAAAAGCCACTAGTGAAACCTATGGCCCCCGGGTCTATTCTCATCATATCAATCTCCATTACTTTATTACTTGCTTTGTTTTTTACTTTGCCTTTTACTTTTCACTTTGCATCTCTATACCAAAAATACCAAAAATATTATTTATCATCTCTATCAGATCTCACTCTCGTAAGTGACCGTGAAGGGATTGACAACCCCTAATCGCGTTGGTTGCGAGGAGCTATCATTTTGTGTAGGTACGAGGGACTTGTGCATGGTCTCCTACTGGATTGATACCTTGGTTCTCAAAAACTGAGGGAAATACTTACGCTACTTTACTGCATCATCCTCTCCTCTTTGGGGAAATCCAACGCAGTGCTCAAGAGGTAGCAGTGAGCACTCATTAAAATATGACATGCTAAAGAGTTGACGTTGGACAAGCAAGACAACGTAATGGGTTATTTTTTCTTGTATCCGAATAAAGTATATTGTCATGGATCATCCAACATGTTGAGCTTGCCTTTCCCCCTCATGCTAGCCAAATTCTTTGCACCAAGTAGAGATACTACTTGTGCTTCCGAATATCCTTAAACCCAGTTTTGCGATGAGAGTCCGCCATATCTACCTATGGATTGAGTAAGATCCTTCAAGTAAGTTGTCATGTTGCATGCAATAAAAATTGCTCTCTAAAAATGTATGACTTATTAATGTGGAGAAAATAAGCTTTATACGATCTTGTGATATGGAAGCAATAAAAGCGACAGACTGCATAGTAAAGGTCCATATCGCAAATGGAAATATAAAGTGACGTTCTTTCACATTAAGATTTTGTGCATCCAACCACAAAAGCACATGACAACCTCTGCTTCCCTCCGCGAAGGGCCTATCTTTTACTTTTGTCTTATACCTTATGCAAGAGTCATGGTGGTTTTCACCTTTCATTTTCACATTTTATCCTTTGGCAAGCACATTGTGTTGGAAAGATCCTGATATATATATCCAATTGGATGTAAGTTAGCATGAACTATTATTGTTGACATTACCCTTGAGGTAAAAGGTTGGGAGGCAACACTATAAGCCCCTATCTTTCTCTGTGTCCGATTAAAACTCCATACCCATAAGTATTGCGTGGGTGTTAGCAATTGTGAAAGACTAAACGATAGTTGAGTACGTGGACTTGTTGAAAAGCTCTTATATTGACTCTTTCCGATGTTATGATAAATTCCAATTGCTTCAATGACCAAGATCGTAGTTTGTTGGTTCTCAATGAAGTTTCTGATTCATACTTGATATTGTGGATAGATTATTACTTGAGCATATATAAGAAATCGTATGACAATATATATATATATATATATATGTATATATATATTGATGTTATAAAAATGATCATGATGCCCTCATGTCTGTATTTTGTTTTATCGACACCTCTATCTCTAAACATGTGGACATATTTTTCGATTTCGGCTTTCGCTCGAGGACAGGCGATGTCTAAGCATGGTGGAGTTGATACGTCCATTTTGCATCATGCTTTTATATCGATATTTATTGCATTATGGGCTGTTATTACTCGTTATGTCACAATACTTATGCCTATTCTCTCTTATTTTACAAGGTTTACTGGAATTCTGGGCTAGAAAAGGAGCGAATATTAGAGAGCTATTCTGCACAACTCCAAAAGTCCTGAAACTCCACGTAAGTTATTTTTGGAATTAATAAAAAATATTGGGCAAAGAAAATCCCAGAGGGGGGCCACCCACCGTCCACGAGGGTGGGGGACGCGCCCTACCCCCCTAGGCGCGCCCCTGCCTCGTGGGCCACCTAGCAGGCCTCCGGTGCCCATCTTCTGCTATATGAAGTCTTTTACCCTGGAAAAAATAGGAAGAAAGCTTTCGGGACGAAACACCGCCGCCACGAGGCGGAACCAATCTAGGGCTCCGACGGAGCTATTCTGCCGGGGAAACATCCCTCCGGGAGGGGGAAATCATCACCATCATCATCACCATTGATCCTCTCATCGGGAGGGGGTCAATCTCCATCAACATCTTCACCAGCACCATCTCTTCTCAAACCGTAGTTCATCTGTTGTATCCAATCTTTGTCCCAAAACCTCAGATTGGTACCTGTGGGTTGCTAGTAGTGTTAATTACTCCTTGTAGTTGATGCTAGTTGGTTTATTCGGTGGAAGATCATATGTTCAGATTCTTTATGCATATTAATACCCCTCTGATTATGAACATGAATATGATTTGTGAGTAGTTACGTTTGTTCCTGAGGACATGGGAGAAGTCTTGCTACAAGTAGTCA
This sequence comes from Triticum timopheevii, assembly GCA_963921465.1. Classification (NCBI taxonomy): domain Eukaryota; kingdom Viridiplantae; phylum Streptophyta; class Magnoliopsida; order Poales; family Poaceae; genus Triticum; species Triticum timopheevii. The sequence goes on along the minus strand of OY997262.1, from coordinate 249,690,598 downwards.
TGTGAATTTGGTATTCGTTCGATATTTTGATGAGATGTATGTTGTCTCTCCTCTAGTGATGTTATGTGAACGTCGACTACATGACACTTCACCATTTTTTGGGCCTAGAGGAAGGCATTGGGAAGTAATAAGTAGATGATGGGTTGCTAGAGTGAAAGAAGCTTCAACCCTAGTTTATGAGTTGCTTTGTAAGGGGCTAATTTGGACCCATATGTTTCATGCTATGGTTAGGTTTACCTTAATACATCTTTTGTAGTTGCGGATGCTTGCAATAGGGGTTAATCATAAGTGGGATGCTTGTCCAAGAAAGGGCAGTACCCAAGCACCGGTCCACCCACATACAAATTATCAAAGTAACGAACGTGAATCGTATGAGCGTGATGAAAACTAGCTTGACGATAATTCCCATGTGTCCTCGGGAGCTTTTTCCTTCATATAAGAATTTGTCCAAGCTAGTACTTTGCTACAAAAAGGATTGGGCCACCTTTATGCACCATATTTACTTTCATTACTTGTTACCCATTACAAATTACCTTATCACAAAACTATCTGTTACCGATAATTTAGTGCTTGCAAAGAATACCTTAATGAAAACCGCTAGTCATTTCCTTCTGCGCCTCATTGGGTTCGACACTCTTACTTATCAAAAGGACTACGATAGATCCCCTACACTTGTGGGTCATCAGCCGCCATCGATCCTTGTGCTTAATTGTTCTCGGTTGTAGTGGCTTCCGGTGATGCCCCGATCGACGATCTCTTGCGTGGCTGCCCATGATGGCTCGATCTTATTTAAAACGGTGAGAGATCCAGGTTGGCTACATGAAGCAGGAATCATGCTTATGTGCGTAGACGTTGCAAGTTGGTGTTTGAGTTTGATTCGGGTTGGGCGTCCTGTGTCTTGTTTCCTACCTAGTGTCTACATGTTTGAGTAGTACCACGTGACCAAAACTAATGTCGTGCGTGACGGGCCACATGATCGCATAAATAGTACCACCTTGGATGTAGAAAATGATAAAGGTGAAAAAAAACTGAAAGCGTAAATTCACGGAAAGAAAGCGTATTGTGACGGTGAACCCATGGAGTCAATCCGTGCTTTATTATTAGGGAAAGATAACATATACACTTAACAGATACATCATTTGTTTGTGAGGAAAGGTACAATTTCAATCATAGGCTCCTCAAACCAATCAACAGCAAAAAAAATCTAGCCAACCTAGCAAGCTCTTGAGCAACTTTATTGGCTTCCCTATTACAGTGTTCAAGCATGGAGGAAGAAAAATCGCAAGCCAAAAAATAGCAATCATCAAAAATTGCAGTCGCCGCTCCTGCTGATCGTCCGCCATTATTCGTAGTTTCAATAACCTCCAGATTATCAGAATTAATAAAAGGCGGTTGCATCCCGCCCGTTGCGCTAGCGATAGACCAAATCTGAGAGCCCAAGCTTCCGCTGTTAGAACATCGACTCAATGATCTAATTTCCAGTAACCCCCTGCAATAAAACTCCTATTATCGTTCATCAGGACGGCCCTAACCGTACCTTTGAGAAAATCAAGATCAAAAGAAGCATCAACACTAAGTTTTACATATCCCACTGGAGGACGAGTCCAACCCCCCTTCTCATAGAAGCCTTTGGACTGGAGGCACCAACATAATTAGTCGTAAGAGCTTGTATCCCCATTGAAACATATTTAGCATCTTTAATATTCTCCTTGTGCACTAGTTTATGTATTTTCCAACACAAATACCAAGACGTAACGGCAATCATCTCCAGAATATTCTGAGACCCCATAATAGATAAATGTTTGTCAGGCATGTGTAACAAAAATTCAAGAACCTCCTCTCATCAACTTCACAAGCTTTAACAATAATCTCGTCTAAACCAAGCCTTCTCCAGACATCCTTAGCCTTCGGGCACTGAAACAACAAATGCTTTGTGTCTTCTAAACCCGAAGCACAAGAGGGGCACAAAGGTGAAACTTTCATGTGTCTATTGAAGAGCGTAACACGACATGGGAGAGTGTCATGTAGTGTCTGCCAAATAAAAAATCACCTTCGTTGGACAAGATAAATTCCAAATATTACCCCAAACGGGATTAAAATTAGTTCGACCCATTCCATTTGTACGACGAACTTTCCTTCCATGTTGGTGATCCCATTCGACAAAATATGCAGATCGAACAAAAAACTCCCACTCTCAGTATGACTCTAGGCAACAAAATTTGACATATCAAACCGAGGCAGAGGGATACCAAGGACCCGTTGTGCATCAACGGGCCACAAGGTCTATCTGATAAGATCCTCATCCCATCTGTTTGAATATGGGTGAATTAATTCCGACACTATTGACAACAAATGTTGCCCCTTTGGAGTGATGACCTTTCTATTATAACGGTTTGGGATCCAAGCATCTTCCCAAATATCAATATTTTGACAATTTCCCACTCGCCAGATATATCCATTTTTAAGGTAATAACACCTGCCATGATACTTTGCCATGTGAAGGATGATCCTTTTTTAACTTCACATTCAATGAGTCTCCATCAGGAAAATACTTTGCTCTCAAAATGGCAGCACACAAGGAGTCTGGATTCTTAAGAAGACGCCAAGCTTGTTTAGCCAACATCGCCAAATTAAAAGAATATATATCATGAAAACCAATTCCTCCTTGGCTTTTTGAGACACACATTTTCCACCATGCGAGCCCATGCATCCTTCTCTGGTTGTCTCCAATGCATTGCCAAATTTACATTCTTATTCTAGGTTTTATAGAGTTACATATACAATGAATAGTCCGGGTGTCTCCCCCGCGGTTCCCTTTCTGGAGAAGCAGCTGATCTTGGCCATTGGTGTTGGGAAACATAGCATGGAAAACAAAAAAATCTATGCTCACGCAAAAATCTATCCATGGAGATGCATAGAAACGAGGGGGAGAGTGTGCCTACGTACCCTCGTAGACCGAAAGCGGAAGCGTTTGACAACGCGGTTGATGTAGTCGAAGTTCTTCTAGCTCCGATCGATCAAGCACCAAATGTACGACACCTCCGAGTTCTGAACACGTTCAGCTCAGTGACATCCCTCGCCTTCTTAATCCAGCAAGGTGTCGAGGTAATAGATGAGTTCCGTTAGCACGACGGCTTGGTGACAGTGATGGTGAAGTGCTTCTCGCAGGGCTTCGCCTAAGCACCGCAAAACTATGACCGGGGTGTAAACTATGGAGGGGGCGCCGCACATGACTAACAATTGATGTTGTGTGTTCTAGGTGCCCCCTTCCCCACATATATATAGGTGGGAGGGGAGGAGAGGCAACCAGGGGGTGCCCCAAGTAGGATCCGAATCCTACTTGGGGTTTCTCCAAGTGGCGCCCCCCTTCCTTTTTCTACCGGAGAAGAAAGGGAAGGGGGAAGAGAGAAAGGAAGGGCGGCCGAACCCCCCTTTTTCCTTCTCCAATTTGGCCTCCTGTCTAAGTGGGGCGTGCCACCCCTTGTGGGCTGGTGTGGTCCCCTCTTATGGCCCATTTGGCCCATATCTTCCCCAGGGGGTTCTGGTAACCCCCCCCCCCCCCCCCCCCGTACTCCAATAATTACCTGATACACTCTAGAACACTTTCGGTGTCCAAATACTATCGTCCTATATATCAATCTTTACCTCTCGAACATTTCGAGACTCCTCGTCATGTCCGTGATCTCATCCGGAACTCCGAACAACATTCAGTCACCAAATCACATAACTCATATAATACAATATCATCATCGAACGTTAAGCGTGCGGACCCTACGGGTTCGAGAACTGTGTAGACATGATCGAGACACCTCTCCGGTCAATAACCAATAGCGGAACCTCAATGCTCATATTGGCTCCTACATATTATACGAAGATCTTTATCGGTCGAACCATTATGACAACATACACAATTCCCTTTGTCCGTTGGTATGTTACTGGCCCGAGATTTAATCATCGGTATCTCTATACCTAGTTCAATCTCATTACCGGGAAGTCTCCTTACTCGTTCCGTAATACATCATCCCGTGACTAACTCATTAGTCATTTGATTGCAAGGCTTATTATGATGTGCATTACCGAGAGGGCCCAGAGATACCTCTCCAATACATGAAGTGAGAAATCCTAATCTCGATCTATGCCAACTCAACAAACACCTTAGGAGATACCTGTAGAGCATCTTCATAATCACCCAGTTACGTTGTAACGTTTGATAGCACACAAGGTATTCCTACGGTATACGAGAGTTGCATAATCTCATAGTTGAAGGAATATGTATTTGACATGAAGAAAGCAATAGCAATAAAACTAAACAATCATAATGCTAAGCTAACGAATGGGTCTTGTCCATCACATCATTCTCCCAATGATGTGATCTCGTTATCAAATGACAACTCATGTCTATGGTTAGGAAACCTTAACCATCTTTGATCAACGAGCTAGTCAAGTAGAGGGTCACTAGGGACATAGTGTTTGTCTATGTATTCACACATGTATTTAGGTTTCCGATTAATACAATTCTAGCATGAATAATAAACATTTATCATGAATAAGGAAATACAAATAACAACTTTATTATTGCCTCTAGGGCATATTTCCTTCAGTCTCCCACTTGCAATAGAGTCAATAATCTAGATTACATTGTAATGATTCTAACACCCATGGAGTCTTGGTGCTGGTCATGTTTTGCTCGTGAAAGAGTCTTAGTCAACGGGTCTGCTACATTCAGACCCATATGTATTTTGCAAATCTCTATGTCTCCCTCCTTGATTTGATCACGGATGGAGTTGAAGCGTCTCTTGATGTGTTTGGTTCTTTTGTGAAATCTGGATTCCTTCGCTAAGGCAATTGCTCTAGTATTGTCACAAAAGATTTTCATTGGACCCGATGCACTAGGTATTACACCTAGATCAGATATGAACTCCTTCATCCACACTCCTTCATTTGCTGCTTTTGAAGCAGCTGTGTACCCCGCTTCACACGTAGATCCTGCCACGATGCTTTGCTTGGAACTGCACCAATTGACAGCTCCACTATTCAATATAAATACGTATCAGTTTGTGACTTAGAGTCATCTGGATCAGTGTCAAAACTAGCATCGATTTAACCATTTACAACGAGCTCTTTGTCACCTCCAAAAACGAGAAACATATCCTTAGTCCTTTTCAGGTACTTCAGGATGTTCTTGACTGTTGTCGAGTGATCCACTCCAGGATTACTTTGGTACCTCCCTACTAAACTTATAGCAAGGCACACATCAGGTCTGGTACACAACATAGCATACATGATAGGACCTGTGGCTGAGGCATAGGGAATGACTTTCGTTTTCTCTCTATCTTCTGAAGTGGTCGGGCATTGAGTCTGACTCAAATTCACACCTTGTAACACGGGCAAGAACCCTTTCTTTGACTGGTCCATTTTGAACTTCTTCAAAACTTTATCAAGGTATGTGCTTTGTGAAAGTCCTATTAAGCGTCTTGATCTATCTCTATAGATCTTGATGCCTAATATATAAGCAGCTTCACCGAGGTCTTCCATTGAAAAACTCTTATTCAAGTATCCTTTTATGCTATCCATAAATTCTGTATCATTTCCAATCAACAATATGTCATCCACATATAATATTAGAAATGCTACAGAGCTCCCACTCACTTTCTTGTAAATACAAGCTTCTCCTAAAGTATGTATAAAACCATATGCTTTGATCACCTCATCAAAGCGTATATTCCAACTCCGAGATACTTGCACTAGTCCATAGATGGATCGCTGGAGCTTGCACACTTTGTTAGCACCTTTAGGATCGACAAAACCTTCTGGTTGCATCATATACAACTCTTATTTAAGAAATCCATTAAGGAATGCAATTTTGACGTCCATTTGCCAGATTTCATAATCATAAAATGCGGCAATTGCTAACATGATTCAGACAGGCTTAAGCATCGCTACGGGTAAGAAAGTCTCATCGTAGTTAACTCCTTAAACTTGTCGAAAACCTTTTGCGACAAGTCGAGCTTTGTAGAGAGTAACATTACCATCAGCGTCAGTCTTCTTCTTCAAGATCCATTTATTCTCTATGACTCGCCGATCATCGGGCAAGTCCACCAAAGTCCACACTTCGTTCTCGTACATGGATCCTTTCTCAGATTTCATGGCCTCGAGACATTTATTGGAATCTGGGCTCATCATAGCTTCTTCATAATTCGTAGGTTCGTCATGGTCTAGCAACATGACTTCCAAAATAGGGTTACCGTACCACTCTGGTGCGGAACATGCTCTATTCGACCTACGAGGTCTAGTAATAACTTGATCTGAAGTTTCATGATCATTATCATTAGCTTTCTCTCTAGTTGGTGCAGGCATCACGGGGACGGATTTATTAGATGAGCTACTTTCCAATTCGAGAGAAGGTACAATTACCTCATCAAGTTCTACTTTCCTCCCACTCACTTCTTCCGAGAGAACTCCTTCTCTAGAAAGTTTCCCTTCTTGGCAACAAATATCTTGCCTTCGGATTTGTAGTAGAAGGTGTACCCAATTGTTTCCTTAGGGTATCCTATGGAGACGCACTTCTCCGATTTGGGTTCGAGCTTATCAGGCTGAAGCCTTTTGACATAAGTGTCGCAACCCCAAATTTTAAGAAACGACAGCTTAGGTTTCTTGCCAAACCATAGTTCATATGGTATCATCTCAACGGATTTAGACGGTGCCCTATTTTACGTGAATGTAGCTGTCTCTAATGCATAACCCCAAAACGATAGTGGTAAATCGGTAAGAGACATCATAGATCACACCATATCTAATAAAGTATGGTTATGCTATTCGGACACCATTACGTTGTGGTGTTCCAGGTGGTGTGAGTTGTGAAACTATTCCACATTGTTTTAAATGAAGGCCAAACTCGTAACTCAAATATTCGCCTCCATGATCAGATCATAGAAACTTTATTTTCTTGTTACGATGATTCTCCACTTCACTCTGAAATTCTTTGAACTTTTCAAATGTTTCAGACTTGTGTTTCATTAACTAGATATACCCATATCTGCTCAAATCATCTATGAAGGTCAGAAAATAACGATACCCGCCGCGAGCCTCAACACTCATCGGACCGCATACATTGGTATGTATTATTTCCAATAAGTCATTAGCTCACTCCGTTGTTCCGGAGAACAGAGTTTTGGTCATCTTTCCCATGAGGCATGGTTCGCAAGTATCAAATGATTCATAATCAAGTGATTCCAAAATCCCATCTGCATGGAGTTTCTTCATGCACTTTACACCAATATGACCTAAACGGCAGTGCCACAAATATGTTGCACTATCATTATCAACTTTGCATCTTTTGGCATCATATTATGAATATGTGTATCACCACAATCGAGATTTAATAAAAATAGACCCCTCTTCAAGGGTGCATGACTGATGTCTGCTAAGACTACGTCGGTATTTCCCCAAAGAGGAAGGGATGATGCAGCACAGCGACGGTAGGTATTTCCCTCAGTGATGAGATCAAGGTTATCGAACAAGTAGGAGAATCAGGCAACAGTACGTAAACAACACAAGCACAGAAATAAAAAAATACTCGCAACCCGACGTATTAAAGGGGTTGTCAATCCCTTTCGGGCAAGGGCGCCAGAAATTGGCAAACGGACGTGAGAGAGTTGTAAATATTGATAGGTCGAATGCCAAATAAAATAAATTGCAGCAAGGTATTTTTGTATTTTTGGTTTAATAGATCTGAAAATAAAAGGGCAAATAAAATAGATCGCAAAGGCAAATATTATGAGAAAGATACCCGGGGGCCGTAGGTTTCACTAGTGGCTTTTCTCGAGAAAAATAGCAAACAGTGGGTGAACAAATTACTGTTGGGAATTAATAGAACATCAATTAATCATGACGATCTAGACAATGATCATTATATAGGCATCACGTCCAAGATTAGTAGACCGACTCCTGCATGCATCTACTACTATTACTCCACACATCGACAGCTATCTAGCATGCATCTAGTGTATTAAGTTCATGGAAAAACGGAGTAATGCAATAAGAACGATGGCATGATGTAGAGAAGATCTATTTATGTAGAAATAGACCCCATCGTTTTATCCTTAGTAGCAATGATACATATGTGTCAGTTCCCTTCTATCATTGGGATCAAGCATCGTAAGATCAAACCCACTACAAAGCACATCTTCCCATTGCAAGATAAATAGATAAAATTGGCCAAACAAAACCCGAATATCAAAGAAGAAATACGAGGCCATAAGCAATCATGCATATAAGAGATCAAAGAAACTCAAATAAATTTCATGGATAAAAAGATAGATTTGATCATAAACTCAAAGTTCATCGGACCCCAACAAAAACACAGCAAAAGAGTTACATCATATGGATCTCCAAGAGACCATTGTATTGAAAATCAAACAATAGAGAGGAAGCCATCTAGCTACTAACTACAGACCCGAAGGTCTACAAAGAACTACTCACGCATCATCGGAGAGGCACCAATGGAAGTGGTGAACCCCTCTGTGATGGTGTCTAGATTGGATCTGGTGGTTCTGGACTCTACGGCGGCTAGAATTGATTTTCGTCGACTCCCCTAGGGTTTCTGGAATATTGGGGTATTTATAGAGCAAAGAGTCGGTCCAGGGGGCACCCAAGGTGGGCACAACCCACTAGGGCGCGTCTGGGCCTCCTGGCGCGCCCTTGTGGGTTGTGCTCCCCTCGGAGCACCCCCCGGGCGCTTCTCCGGCCCATTGGTTGTCTTCTGGTCCAAAAAAATCCACAAAAAGTTTCGCTGCGTTTGGACTCCGTTTGGTATTGATTTCCTGCGATGTAAAAAACATGCAGAAAACAACACTTGGCACTTGGCACTATGTCAATAGGTTAGTACCGAAAATGATATAAAATGACTATAAAATGATTATAAAACATCCAAGAATGATAATACAACAACATGGAACAATCAAAAATTATAGATAGGTTGGAGGCGTATCAGCATCCCCAAGCTTAATTCCTGCTCGTCCTCGATTAAGTAAATGATAAAAACATAATTTTTGATGTGGAATGCTTCCTAACATGTCATCTCATATTCTTTTCTTTATAGCATGGACATTTGTACCTTTATATGATTCAAAGAAATAGTCTAGTTTTGACATGAGGACTTAGATACTCAAGCATACCAACAAGCAACCATGTCTTTCAAAATATCAATGCTAAGATAAGTTATCCGTAGCCCATCATGTTCAATCATTGATCCATTCATGAAACACACTCGCATATTAGCTACACCTAATGCTCAAATACGATCATAGCGCCCCCTAGTTGGTGCTTTATAAGAGAAGACGGAGACTCAAAATAAAAGTAAAAATTGCATAAAGTAAAGGAAAGGCCATACACAGAGGGAAGTAGGGATTTGTAGAGGTGCCAGAGCTCAAAGCAAAAATTGAGAGGTAAAAACATTTTGAGAGGCATACTTTTCCCACCAACGAAAATGACTTAGATTTCCCAACACTTTCCATGCTAGATATATCATAGGCGGTTCCCAAGCAAAAAATAAAGTTTATTCCTTTTTCAACCATACTTTCACTTTCCATGGCTAGCCATATCCACGGTTGCCCTCCATACCAACACTTTCCAAGGAATTTATTATTTGACAACATAAAGTAAATTTATTTTTCATTTCAGGACTGGGCATCCCTCATACCTTTTCCTTACTCTCGTGCAATGACAAGTGAATAAACACTCATCATGAGAATAAGACATCTAGCATGGAAAATATTATCCACCCCTCACCGCCTCGCGAGCGGTACGAGCACACAAAAGAGAAATTTATTTTGAATATTAGAGATGGCATATACAAATTTGCTTAGAACGGAAAAAGAATACTGCATATAGGTAGATATAGTGGGCTCATGTGGCAAAACTGGTTTAAAGGATTTTGGATACACAAGTAGTGATCATACTTAGTGTAAAATGATGGCTAGCATAATATTGAGAAGCGACTAACCAAGAAACGAATAATCTCATAGGAGATCATTAAGCATAATTAACACCGAATAATGCACCGCAAGTAGGATGTAATTGCATTGCATGACTATTGACTTTCGTGCTTGCATAGGGAATCACAAACCTTAACTAAAGCATAAATACTCATCAACATGACTCACATATCACATCATCATTTATGAAAAATATTACTAAGAATCAAGTTTATTTTGTCCAATGATCTTTATGAAAGTTTTTATTATATCCTTCTTGGATATCTATCACTTTGGGACTAATTTTCATGTGTTGCTTTTGATAAGCTCAAACAAATATAAGTGAAGATCATGAGCATAATATTTATTTCTCTTAAAATAATTTAAGTGAAGTAAGAGAGAATTTCTTGAAAATTTTACTAACTCCCCATTAAATCTAAGTGAAGCAGATCATTTCTTCAAAAATACTAAAGCACACCGTGCTCAAAAAGATATAAGTGAGGAACTAGAGCAAATCCATAGCTCATAAAAATTTAAGTGAAGCATAGAGAGCAATTCTAACAAGTCATGGCATAATTTTGGCTCTTTCAAAGAATTGTGTCCAGCAAGGCATCAAGACTAAAAACACAAAGCAAATCAAGCAAAGACTCATATCATACAAGACGCTCCAAGCAAAACACATAGTATGTGACGAAAAAAATATAGCTTTGAGTAAAATACCGATGGTTGTTAGAAGAAAGAGGGGATGCCACTCAGGGCATCCCCAAGCTTAGTTGCTTGCTTATCATTGGATAATAACTTTGGGTGCCATGGGCATCCCTAATCTTACGCTCTTCTTACTCCTTATTCCTTCATCCATCGTAAGATAACCCAAAAAACTCAACAAAACATTCGTGAGATCCGGTAGTATAAGAAAACAAATCACTACTATAAGTGCTGTAGCAAACCAATTAATATTTTATTTTTGCATTATATCTACTCTATTCCAACTTTTCTATGGCAAAAACTCATCAAAGATAACCATAGAATTATCAAAACAAGCACACAACACAAAGAAAACAGAATCTGTCAAAAACAGAACAGTCTGTAGAAATCTGGATATTTCGAATGCTTCTGTAACTCCAAAAATACTGAGAAATTAGAAAAATCTGAGAAATTTTTATATTAATCTTCTGCAAATATAATTAGAGGAAAAGCACATTTCTGTGATTTATGATAATTATTTTCGTGAGTGCATAAGTTTTTGTTTTTCAGCAAGATCAAACAACTATCACCCAAGAAGATCCTAAAGGCTTTACTTTGCACAAACACTAATTATAACACAAAAAACACAATAATAGCAGTATCATAATTGTGCTAACACTCAAGAACAGAAAGCAAAAAGCAAAAATAAATTTTATTCATTGGGTTGCCTCCCAGCAACCGCTATTGTTTCACGCCCTTAGCTAGGCATAAAGCAAGGATTTAAGTTTTGTCATCTTTTTTCGAGATCCATAGGATGCCCTCATGATTGATTCATATGGTGGCCTAATTCTTGTTCTAGGGAAGTGTTCCATACCCTTCCTTAGTGTAAATTGAAATTTAATATTGCCCTCTTTCATATCAATCACGGCACCGATAGTGCGTAAAAACGGTCTACCAAGAACAATTGGACAAGACGGATTGCAATCAATATCAAGAACAATAAAATGTATGGGCACATAATTCCTATTTGCAAGAATAAGAACATCATTAATTCTTCCTATAGGCTTTTTAATAGTAGAATCCGCCAAGTGCATATTTAAGGAACACTCTTCAATATCGGTAAGACCAAGCACATCACATAATGCTTTCGGAATTGTAGAAACACTAGCACCCAAGTCACATAAAGCAAAACACTCATAATTTTTAATCATTACTTTGATAGTAGGTTCCCATTCATCATGCAATTTTCTAGTTGAAACTTCTAATTCCAACTTTTCTTCTAAAGCTTTCATCATAGCATCAACAATATGTTTAGTAAAAGCTTTATTTTGTTCATAAGCATGGGATGAATTTATCATGTATTGCAACAAGGAAATACAATCAATCAAATAGAAACTATCATAATTAAAGTCTTTGTAATCCAAAAGAGTGGGCACATCACTAGTTAAAGTTTTGACCTCTTCAAACCCACTTTTATCAATTTTCTCAACAAGATTTTCACCCTCCGAATTATCAGGACGCCTTATAGCTAAAGTTGACTCTTATCCAGTCCCTTTTTCATCAATCTTAACTTTACTAAACAAGGAATCAATAGAAGAAACACCAATCATTTCAAGATCTTCATCGCTTTTACGAAAGCAATCACTAGAAAACGCTTTTTCTAAAAATTATCTTCTGGCTCTGAGCATAGCGGTTCTTTTCTTACTTTCATCCATGGAAACATAAAGAGTTTTAGTTGATTCCTCAACTTCAGACACAAAAATTTTCATCTTGAGATTTTCTATATCACGAGAAATTCTATCAACACTTCTAGACAATTCATCAACCTTATTCAACTTTTCTTCTATGGTAGTGTTGAAAACCTTTTGTGTGTTGATAAATTCTTTAATATTATTCTCAAGATCGGAGGTGTTCCTATTATTATTATAAGAAGGATTTCCATAGGGATTACCATAATTATTAGAGGAATTACTAGGAAAAGGCCTACGATTAAAATTACCTCTATAAGCATTGTTATTGAAATTATTTCGCGAGATAAAATTCACATCTACGGCATCACTATTTTTCTCAATCAAAGTAGACAAAGGCATATCATTGAAATCAATAGGAGCACTTTTACTAGCAACCAATTTCATAAGAGCATCAACTTTTTCACTCAAAGAAGAAATTTCTTCAATCGATTAACTTTTTTACTAGTAGGAGCTCTTTCGGTATGCCATTGTGAATAATTTGCCATAATATTATCAAGCAATTTGGTGGCTTCACCCAAAGTAATTTCCATAAAATTCCCACCCGCGACGGAATCTAAAAGATTACGAGAAACAAAATTCAACCCCGCATAAAATTTTTGCAAGATCATCCAAAGATTTAACCCATCAGTTGAGCAATTCCTTAGCACCATTTTCATCCTTTCCCAAGATTGTGCGACATGCTCATGTTCAAGTTGCTTGAAATTCATGATCTAGGTTCTAAGGGAAATAGATTTTGCGGGCAAAAAATACTTAGTGATAAAAGCATCTTTGCACTTATTCCAAGAATCAATACTATTACGAGGCAAAGAAGAAAACCAATTTTTTGCAGAATCACGCAAAGAAAACGGAAATAATTTCATCTTCAGAACATCATTATCCACATCTTTTTTCTTTTGCATATTGCATAATTCCACGAAGGTATTAAGATGGGACGTGGCATCCTCATAGGAGTACCGGAAAATTGATCTTTCATAACAAGATTCAGCAAAACAATATTGATATCACAAGACTCCGCACTAGTGGCGGGAGGAGCAATAGGAGTGCCATTAAAATCATTGTTGTTGGTATTTGAGAAATCACACAACTTGGTGTTCTCTTGAGTCATGGTGACTATGCAACAAGATTGCACTCAAAAACAGATCCGACAAGAAAAACGGCGAACGAAAAAGAGGGCAAACAAAATGGCAAATTTTTGTGAAGTGGGGGGGGGGAGGAAAACAAGAGGCAAATGGCAAATAATGTAAATTGCAAGGAGATGAGATTTGTGATTAGGAACCTGGTAGGCGTTGGAGATCCTCCCCGGCAACGGCGCCAGAAAATTCCTTTTGATGTCTACTAGGACTACATCGGTATTTCCCCAAAGAGAAGGGATGATGCAGCACAACGACAGTAGGTATTTCCCTGAGTGATGAGACCAAGGTTATCGAACCAGTAGGAGAATCAAGCAATAGTACGTAAACAACACCTGAACACAAATAACAAATACTCGCAACCCGACGTATTAAAGGGGTTGTCAATCCCTTTCGGGCAACGGCGCCAGAAATTGGCAAACGGACGTCAGAGAGTTGTAAATATTGATAGATCGAATGCCAAATAAAATAAATTGCAGCAAGGTATTTTTGTATTTTTGGTTTAATAGATCTGAAAATAAAAGGGCAAATAAAATAGATCGCAAAGGCACATAGTATGAGAAAGAGACCCGGGGGGCGTAGGTTTCACTAGTGGCTTCTCTCGAGAAAAATAGCAAACGGTGGGTGAAAAAATTACTGTTGGGCAATTGATAGAACTTCAAATAATCATGATGATATCTAGGCAATGATCATTATATAGGCATCACGTCCAAGATTAGTAGAACGACTCCTGCCTGCATCTACTACTATTACTCCACACATCGAACGCTATCCAGCATGCATCTAGTGTATTAAGTTCATGGAAAATGGAGTAATACAATAAGAACGATGACATGATGTAGACAAGATCTATTTATGTAGAAATAGACCCCCATCGTTTTATCCTTAGTACCAACGATACATACATGTCGGTTCCCCTTCTGTCACTAGGATCAAGCACCGTAAGATCGAACCCACTACAAAGCACCTCTTCCCATTGCAAGATAAATAGATCAAGTTGGCCAAACAAAACCCAAATATCATAGAAGAAATACGAGGCTATAAGCAATCATGCATATAAGAGATCAAAGAAACTCAAATAACTTTCATGGATAAAAAGATAGATCTGGTCATAAACTCAAAGTTCATCGGATCCCAACAAACACACCGCAAAAGAGTTATATCATATGGATCTCCAAGAGACCATTGTATTGAGAATCAAATGAGAGAGAGGAAGCCATCTAGCTACTAGCTACGAAACCAAAGGACTACAAAGAACTACTCACGCATCATGGAAGAGCCACTAATGGAAGTGGTGAACCCCTTCGTGATGGTGTCTGATACGTCTCCAACGTATCTACAATTTTTGATCGTTCCATGCTGTTATATTACCTGTTTCGGATGTTTACGGGCTTTACTGCACACTTTTATATCAGTTTTGGGACTAAGCTATTAACCGGAGGCCCAACCCAAATTGCTATTTTTTGCCTATTTTAGTGTTTCACAGAAAAGGAATATCAAACGGAGTCCAAACGGAATGAAACCTTCGGGAGAGTTATTTTTGGAACAAACGCAATCCAAGAGACTTGGAGTGGACGTCAAGCAGCAAACGAGGAAGCCAAAGGCAGGGAGGCGCGCCCCCACCCTCGTGGGCCCCTCGTGGCTCCCCTGACCGACTTCCTTCGCCTATATATATCTACATACCCTGGAAACATCCAGGAGCACCACGAAACCCTATTTCCACCGCCGCAACCTTCTATACCCGTGAGATCCCATCTTGGAGCCTTTTCCGGTGCTCCGGCGGAGGGGGAATCGATCACGGAGGGCTTCTACATCAACGCCAAAGCCTCTCCGATGAAGAGTGAGTAGTTTACCACAGACCTTCGGGTCCATAGTTATCAGCTAGATGGCTTATTCTCTCTCTTGAATCTCAATACAATGTTCTCCTCGATCTTCTTAGAGATCTATTCGATGTAACTCTTTTTGCGGTGTGTTTGTCGAGATCCGATGAATTGTGGGTTTATGATCAAGTTTATCTATGATAAATATTTGAATCTCCTCTGAATTCTTTTATGTATGATTGGTTATCTTTGCAAGTCTATTCGAATTATCAGTTTGGTTTGGCCTACTAGATTGATCTTTCTTGCAATGGGAGAAGTGCTTACCTTTGGGTTCAATCTTGTGGTGTCCTTTCCCAGTGACAGCAGGGGCAGCAAGACACGTATTGTATTGTTGCCATCGAGGATAAAAAGATGGGGTTTATATCATATTGCTTGAGTTTATCCCTCTACATCATGTCATCTTGCCTAATGCGTTACTCTATTCTTATGAACTTAATACTCTAGATGCATGCTGGATAGCAGTCGATGTGTGGAGTAATAGTAGTAGATGCAGAATCGTTTCGATCTACTTGTTGCGGACGTGATGCCTATATGCATGATCATGCCTAGATATTCTCACAACTATGCACTTTTCTATCAATTGCTCCACAGTAATTTGTTCATCCACCGTAATACTTATGCTATTTTGAGAGAATTCACTAGTGAAACCTATGGCCTCGGGGTCTATTTTCCATCATATAAGTTTCCTATCTACTTTATTTTGAAATCTTCACTTTCCAATCTATATCATAAAAATACCAAAAATATTTATCTTATTATTATCTCTATCAGATCTCACTTTTTCAAGTGACCGTGAAGGGATTGACAACCCCTTTATCGCGTTGGTTGCGAGGTTCTTGTTTGTTTGTGTAGGTACGAGGGATTTGTGTGTAGCCTCCTACTGGATTGATACCTTGGTTCTCAAAAACTGAGGGAAATACTTACGCTACTTTGCTACATCACCCTTTCCTCTTCAAGGGAAAACCAACGCAGTGCTCAAGAGGTAGCAAGAAGGATTTTTGGCGCCGTTGCCAGGGAGTCTACGCACAAGTCAAGACATACCAAGTACCCATCACAAACTCTTATCCCTCGCATTACATTATTTGCCATTTGCCTCTCGTTTTGCTCTCCCCCACTTCACCTTTGCCTTTTCTTCACCTTCTTCCCATATGTCTATTTGTTTGTGTTTCCACATGCCTTCTATTTGCTTGCATCTTTGCTTGCTAAAAATCTATTGATATGGATCCAATTAAAGTGTTCTACTTGGATCATCTTCGATCCTTATGCGCTCGTGCTAAAACCCCAACTAGCCTAGTTGATGGTAAATCTTTAGATGAGAATGCTCATTTTGTGGGTCACCATTTTTCTGAAAAAGGGAGACTCTTATGATCAATTTAATAGATTGATGTGTTATGCTTGGAATCTTTGTGAAATTTATGGTTTTACTTGTTGTTCTAAGAACCCTAAAAACACCTTCCCTACCTATGTGAGTTTAATGAAAATGAAATCTTATCTTCTTATGCAAAGGGTGTTTATAGTTACTATAATATCAAACAAATTTAAGAATTTGTTGCTTTTAAGGGTGCTTATGAATTTGCTTCTTTGATTGAAAAGTATGATATTACTCTCTACGAATCTGAAAATTTTGACATACTTAAATATTGTTATGAAAACTATACTCATAATGTCTATGTCAAAGAATTTATTGAGAGAATGACCGTTGCTTTCGAAGAAAATAATGATATGCATGAATCTATAGATAATGATGATTCTGATGATTTGATTGAAATATCCCTTGATGAACATGTGCTTTCTATTCTTGTGGCCATGATGCCAATATTTATGCAGATGAATTTGCTATAGTTCTTTATGTTAAATATGAGATCGTTGCTATTGCACCCATACTTGGTAGTTCCTTCGATAAAAAGCATGATTACAATCATTTTACTATAAATTCTCTTGATATCAATTGTGCTAATAATATGCAAAACCCTAAGCTTGGGGATGCTAGTTTTGATATGTCTACTACTTGTTGCAATGATCATGATTGGGGTGATTCTTCTTATGATCTTGAAAATTTATTTAAGCCCCGTGATGAATATGAGATTGATAATAATGTTTGCAATAATATTGAAAGTGGGTTTGGAAGAGTGTTAAATTTAGATCCCACATATTTGGAAAGTGTTCAATCTTATGAAATTTTTGATAAAAGTGGGTTGGAGAGGTCATGACTTTAGTTAATGATAATCCCACTATTTTGGAGAGTGTCAACTTCGCATACATGTGGATCGTGTTGAGAATATGTTATGTGATAGCTATTTTGTTGAATTTGCCTATGATCCTACATGTAATTATTATGAGAGAGGAAAATATGGTTGTAGAAATTTTTATCTTACTAAATTACCTCTCGTCATGTTGAGACTGCTATCGTCTCTTTCTTCTTCCTTGCTATGCTAATTTTTGCTTGCTATGATAATTTGTTTGCTTATAAAATGCCTATGCATAGGAAGTACTCCCTCCGTTCCAAAATAGATGACTCAACTTTGTACTAACTTTAGTATAAAGTTGAGTCATATATTTTGGAACGGAGGGAGTATGTTAGACAAATTGCCTAGGACTTCCTGTTTTGGTATTGTTTTTAGAGTTCCAGAAGTATTCGAAAGTCACAGATTGCTACAGAATGTTCTGTTTTTGATAGATTCTGTTTTTCGTGTGTTGTTTGCTTATTTTGATGAATCTATGGCTAGTATCGGGTGGTAAGAACCACAGAGAAGTCAGAATACAGTAGGTACACCAATATAAATAAAGAATGAGTTCATTACAGTACCTTAAAGTAGTGGTTTCCTTTCTTGCACTAACGGAGCATACGAGTTTTCTGTTGAGTTTTGTGTTGTGAAGTTTTCAAGTTTTGGGTAAAGATTTGATGGATTATGGAATAAGGAGTGGAAAGAGCCTAAGCTTGGGGATGCCCAAGGCACCCCAAGGTAAAATTCAAGGGCAACCAAAAGCCTAAGCTTGGGGATGCCCCGGAAGGCATCCCCTCTTTCGTCTTCGTCTATCGATAACTTTACTTGGAGCTATATTTTTATTCACCACATGATATGTGTTTTTCTTGAAGCGTCTTGGATGATTTGAGTCTTTGCTTTCTAGATTACCACAATCATCCTTGCTGTACACACCGTTTGGGAGAGACATACATGAATTGGAATTTATTACAATACTCTATGTGCTTCACTTATATCTTTTGATGTAACATCCCAAATTTTCAATTTGAAATGTTATACACTAGATCATCAATGCATATCATATTTTCGGTTGCTTTTGGTTTGATCCTAGAAATACTACGCAACTCAAGGACCCTCGGAGAGAGTTGGGGATTTCGTTATTTTCATATTTGAGTTTTTTCGAATTTTGAAAATAGGATCATTTGATTTTATTTATTTTATCTTCAGTTATTTCTATTATAAAAATATGAGAGAGGGAATAAAATTACTTTCCAAAAAATAAAGAAATATTGAGGGTTTAATAAAAAATCAAATAAGATTTATTTTGGAGTTTTTGCTATTTTATTTGAATTTAGGAAAAATTGCACGTTTTTTAAAACTACATTTTAGGGCCAATAAAATGTTCATCTCGTTCTAAATATTTTATTTAGACGGTGAAAATTTTGTTTTGGCATTTTTAGGTTTTTATTTATTTTTATAGAATTTATTTTTCTGTTCGGCGTAATTATTTAAATAAAAAATCCCGCGCCCGACTGGGCCGAAGGCCCAGCCAGGCCAGGCCGGCCCGCGCCGCCGCCGCCTTCCCTGCGTCGCGCCGCTGCCGACCGAACTAGGAGTCCGAGCCGGACTCCTATGCCCCCGCCGCCTTGCCCCCTCCCCCAAGCAGCCCCCCTCTTAAATACCCTGCCGCCACCACCCCGCCCCGCCACCCGCCGCCCCGCAGCAGCAGCAGCCGCAGCCGCCGCTAGCGCCGCCGCCAGGAGCCGCTGCCGCCGTTTGACTTCAAGCGCCTAGAGTTTCGTCTCAAAACCCTCTTTCCGTTTAACCAACTCAAACAAGTTTTTGCTTCTGTTAAATTTGACTTAGGTCCAGATTAGTAAACGAAACTTGTTTCTTTCGCCGTCTGACTTTTGTTGCTTCGTTTGATTTGATTCTTTTTGCAAACCAGAGTTCTTAAGTTGAACTTTCTGGTTAGTTCTCTTATTCGAGTTTTACCTGTGCATTAGGTGAGTAATTATTGTATGCTTGTTTGTTTGCGATAGAGTACCCGGAGTGCGCCGCTTGCTACTTTGAATCTCTAGGTTTCACGGATCATCAGCAAGGCAAGTAACACTTTGATCATGCCTCTTTACTACCCAGTTTTATTGCATTAGCTCAATCCTCAAAACAGTTGCATGATTAGGATCTGATTAATATGTGGGTTTTGGGAAGTAAATGAGGTAGTACCTATTACCTGGTTTATTATCGAACCCTTGGGAGTTACTCTATGTTTGCTTATTATGCCGTGCTATGCTAGTAGGCGTGGATTGGGTGAGTGTATCCATGATAGATGTGAGTTTGTTAATTTAATGGTTTATTTAAGGTGGCAACTTTAATACACATCTGGGTGGATTGAGGCACCTGGGTATTCCAGTGATTGCCTGTCTTCTTTATGGACCGCCACCCAGGCTCAAAGGGATCATGAGATTATTCATGCTAGAAACTTGCGTGTGCAGCCACAAGCTACTATGGGCTCTAGCATAGTTGATTAAGTCGTGTGAACTCTTACAGTGGTAGACTAGTAGATGTAGGGGAAAGTAGGTGTAACGGTCTACCCATCGTAAGTTGCTAGCGCTTTTGAAAGACTATGTCCCGGTCATCCGTTTCTCAAACACCATGTAGTGCGAGAATCCCAACAGAGGAGATCGAGTCTTATGGGGAAAAGTGTGCAAACCTCTGCAGAGTGTATAAACTAATCATGGTTAGCCGTGTCCCCGGTTATGGACATCTTGAGTATCTAGTACTTGGATTATCATGTGAATCTCATCATGTTACTTTAATTAATATTGTTGGCTTTTAATGATGATGCTTAATTGGGATTGAGAGGGTGTCTACACTCTCAATGTTTAACAACCACCATGATAGTTGAATAAAATTTATTCCTTTGCAGTAGGGAAAAATTGGCTTTACGCAAAACTGTAACCATAGAGCTTTTCCACCAGCCATATATGCATGTAGTATAGCTTATTCTTCCATTACTCTCTATGTGTTATTTTGCGAGCAGATTCGATGTGCTGACCCGTTTTCGGGCTGCAACGTTCATGTTGCAGACTTTTCAGACGACGAGTAAGGTGCCTTAGGTCGTGGTTCTATACTCAGTGATGCCGTTGGAGTTGATGGACTCACTTATCTTCCAAGCCTTCCGCTGTTATTGTTATTAGATGGCCTTAAGCCATATTTATTGTAGTAAGTTCTCTTTTGAGACATTCGATGTAATAAGTGTGTGATTGCTACTCTGTTATAAATCCTTCAAGTACTGTGCATGTCAGCATTACTGATCCAGGGATGACACTAAAGCACAGAGATCAGACTGTTTGAGGTCTGGTCGCTACAAGATGGTATCAGAGCACATGCTGATTGTAGGACACGACCACTAAGTTAAAGCCCTATATCACTACTCACTCTTCTCATTTTTGACTCCTCATCTTTTCTACTCTTTTAGGATGGCGGATGCAAGGAACAAGTTCACGCAACCGGATTAATATACACCCTTTGGACAACACCTGAAGGAAGTCACTAGATACCTGAACATCAGAGTACCAAGCTTCACCGGGACCTACAACGCCACTTTACCTGAAGAGGAGCGCTGGATGATTCAAGTTCAAGTTCCAGGAAGGACGTTCATGCCCGTCACTAAGCCCATAGAGTTTTCCTTTGATGCACCAACCTGGAGTCTAGGAAAGAGCATGGCAGCCGACATCACAATGGGACGCATTGGAGAAGTTTACCACAAGGGTCTCAAGGATACAATCTACCAGATTTGTGGGCGCCGTGATGAGCAATGGGAGATGATTAGTACCAGGAAGGATAGATCAATTGCAGCTTTCATCCAGGAGTTAAACCAGCACATTCGACGCCAGGAGAACCAGATGTGCGCAAGCATGTTAGACTTGAAGAAGGCCATGACCAAAATCATGGAGCTGGAAGAAGAACTCAAGTCTACACGCGATGGATATGAGGAGGAAATAGCAACACTAGTGGAGAAGAACGATGATCTGAGGAAGAAGCCAAAAGTGTTCATGGGATTTCCGGCAACTGGAGGAGAAGAGGATTGCACTTGTCCAGAGAACTACATCATCATCGACGACACCGACTCGGACCCAGACGATAGCGACGATGACTATGTTGATGAAGCTGGAGCAGATATCATGGAGTCTTCATCGGAGCAGTTTTTCTAGTCGACCACCATAACAGTAGTAGTATTCTCCCATGTATTTAGTATAGTCCGAGCACTTTTGTAACGATAGTTAGACCGTTGTATGCCCTTGTTTGATTGAATGAAGTGATTTTGTTTGCATTTGTCTCATGTGCATATGGGTAGTGTTTTCCCCTAGACCTCATTCTATTCTATATTCTCACCTTTTCTAAACCCTCAGATGCCTCCGAGACGTGACAATGGATTTGCTTTCCCACCGGAGCTCACTCAGTTGATCCAGCAGCAGAATGCGTTGATGCAATTGCTAGTTCAGAATCAGAATCAGGGGAACAACAACAACAACAACCCACCACCGCCACCACATGTTGATCACTTAACCCATTTTCTTAGGCTGAATCCGCCGGTGTTCTCCAGTAGCACCGAGCCGATTATTGCAGATGATTGGCTCCGCAAGACAGCAAGGGAGTTGACCACTGCAGGATGCACAGATGCGGAGAGAGTGCGTTTTGCCGCACATCAGCTTGAAGGACCCGCAACATCATGGTGGGAGAATTTCACAGCCACTTATCCTATCGACACTGTCACATGGGACCAGTTTCAGCAGGCTTTCCGTACTGCCCATGTTTCAGCAGGAGCTATGGCCATGAAGAAGCGTGAGTTTCGCAACTTGCGCCAAGGAGGACGGGCTGTTGGCCAGTATGTGGATGACTTTAGTAAGCTAGCACGTTATGCCCCAGATGACGTTCCTACGGATGCAGCTAAGCAAGAGATGTTTCTGGAAGGGCTGAATGATGAGCTGAGCATGCAATTGATAGTAGCAACTTTCAACAACTACCAGGAGTTGGTAGATAGAGCTCTCATGATTGAAGGGAAGCAGCAGCAGATTGAAAACCGCAAGAGGAAGTATGGACAAGGGAAGTACAATTCTGGAGCTCAGCAGAAGCCACGTTTTACCCCGAAGTCGGGAGGACATTTTCAGCCTACCCATGGAGGAGGTAGCTCGCACAATCATAATGGCTCCAAGAATGGTAACGGGAATGGAGGAAGCAACGGCCAGAACCGTACCAACCCGTCAACCCCAGCCAAGAGAGACCTGAGCCAAGTCACTTGCTTTAAGTTTCAGAAGACTGGACATTATGCCAATGAATGTCCTGAGGCACAGAATGGAAATGGCAATGGAAGCTCTGGGAAGAAGCCGAACCCTTTCAAGAAGGGACAGGTGAACCACGTTAACGTGGAGGAGGTTGAAGCCCAGCCAGATGCAGTAATAGGTAAGTTTTTGGTTAAGTCATTTACTGCAATCGTTCTTTTTGATACTAGTGCATCGCATTCATACATATCAAGGGGATTTGTGGATAAATATAAACTGCCCACCAAAGTTCTTAGAACACCTATGTTAGTAAGCTCACCAGGAGCGGAGTATATGGCCAGTCGAGGATGTTTTCAAGTGCCATTGAGTATAGGTAGGCATGTTTTCCCCTCGGATTTAATCATTTTGGAATCACAAGGTTTGGATGTAATTCTGGGTATGGATTGGCTATCGATGTATGGAGGAAACATAGATTGCGCTAGTAAGTCGATTTTTCTTACCACCCCGGAAGGGAGAAGGATCAAGTATGTATCACGGCATGAGCTGAAGAGGACACAAGTAAATTCCTTATCAGGAGTTGTGCAGGAGGAAGTACCAGTGGTGAAGGATTTCCATGATGTGTTTCCCGAAGAGTTGCCAGGCATGCCATCGGATAGAGACATTGAATTTTTGATTGAGCTTTTGCCAGGCACAGGCCCAATATCTAAGATACCATACAGGATGTCGGCAAAAGATTTGGAGGAGATTAAGAAGCAGATTAAGGATTTACTGGATAAAGGCTATATTCGCCCAAGTTCTTCACCTTGGGAATCGCCAATACTTCTAGTGGAGAAGAAGGACGGATCATTGAGGATGGTTGTTGATTATCGAGGATTGAATGAAGTAACAATCAAGAACAAGTACCCACTGCCGATGATCAATGATCTGTTTGACCGATTGCAAGGAGCTAAGGTATTTTCCAAGATTGATTTGCGATCAGGATACCATCAGTTGAAGATTCGAGAGCAGGATATACCCAAGACGGCTTTTACCACAAGGTACGGGCTGTACGAGTATATCGTTATGTCATTTGGGCTGACTAACGCACCTGCCTATTGCATGAACATGATGAACAAGGTATTTATGGAGTTTCCGGATAAGTTTGTCGTGGTGTTCATTGATGATATTTTGGTCTACTCGAAGAATGAAGAAGAGCATAAGGAACACTTGCGCTTGGTACTAGAGAAGCTCAGAGAACATCAGTTATATGCCAAGTTCAGCAAATGTGAGTTTTGGTTGAAAGAAGTTGGATTCCTCGGACATGTTATATCCGGAGAAGGAATAGCAGTAGATCCCACCGAAGTAGTCACTGTGACAAATTGGGTAGCACCAACGACAGTTGGAGAAATCCGGAGTTTTCTCGGGCTAGCAGGATACTACCGGAGATTCATTGAGAATTTCTCGAAGATTGCGAAGCCCATGACAGAGTTGTTAAAGAAGGATACCAAGTTCAAATGGACTGAGGAATGTGAGGCCAGTTTCCACGAGTTGAAGAAACGTTTGGTTACATCGCCAGTGTTGATTTTGCCAGATCAGAGCAAGGATTATGAGGTGTATTGCGATGCTTCACGTCGAGGACTTGGAGCAGTGCTTATGCAGGAGGGAAGAGTTGTCTCATATGCTTCATGACAGCTTAAGGCCCATGAGTTGAATTATGCTACACATGATTTGGAGTTAGCAGCCGTAGTGCATGCATTGAAGACCAGGAGACATTTTCTCATCGGAAATCATTGTGAACTGTACACGGATCACAAGAGTTTGAAGTACATTTTCACACAGAAGGAGTTGAATCTCAGGCAAAGGAGATGGTTGGAGCTCATCAAGGATTATGATATGAGGTTGCATTATCATCCCGGAAAGGCTAACGTAGTAGCCGATGCGTTGAGCCGTAAGAGCCATGTAAACACACTCATGACCGGAGAATTACCAAAGGAGTTAGCCGAGGATCTTCGTGAGCTATGTTTGGAGATAGTTCCGAGAGGCTATGTAGCAGCATTGGAGATTCAGTCTACTTTGATGGATAAGATCAGAGAAGCTCAGAAGGCCGACAAGGAGATTGCCTCAATAAAGGAGAAGATGAGCAAAGGAAAAGCTAAAGGATTTCGTGAGGATGAGCACGGTACCTTATGGTTTGAGGACCGCGTTTATGTGCCTAATGATCCGGAGATCAGGAAGTTGATTCTGCAAGAGGCCCATGATTCACCGTCGTCGATTCACCCAGGCAATACCAAGATGTATTTGGATTTGAAGGATACTTTCTGGTGGACCGGAATGAAGAAGGATATTGCGGAGTATGTAGCAGTATGTGATGTCTGTCAGAGAGTGAAGGCAGAACATCAAAAGCCAGCAGGATTGTTACAGTCATTGCCAATACCCGAATGGAAGTGGGATAAGTTAGGCATGGATTTTATCATGGGATTGCCCAGGACTCGTTCAGGCTACGACTCGATTTGGGTTGTAGTCGATCGTTTGATGAAGGTAGCTCATTTCATCCCAGTGAAGACCACTTGCACCAGTGCTAAGTTGGCAAAGATATACATGACCAGGATCGTATGTCTGCATGGAGTTCCGAGGAGCATTGTATCAGATAGAGGAACCCAGTTTACCTCAAAGTTCTGGAACCAGTTGCACGAAACTTTGGGTACCAGGCTAGAGTTCAGTACAGCTTTTCACCCGCAGACAGATGGACAGACCGAGAGTCAATCAGATTCTGGAGGATATGCTGAGAGCTTGTGTGCAGATTATGGATCTAGTTGGGACGACAATTTGCCATATGCAGAGTTCTCTTAAAACAACAATTATCAATCTAGTTTGAAGATGGCCCCTTTTGAAGCCTTGTATGGGAGAACGTGCAGGACCCCATATCGTGGGATGAAGTTGGAGACCGCTAGCTGTTTGGACCGGATTTGATTAAGGAGTCTGAACAGAAGGTGAAGTTGATTTGCGATAGGCTCAAGGTAGCCCAGTCCAGGTAGAAGAGTTATGCAGATTCAAAACGCAAGGAGACAGTTTACGAAGTTGAAGACAGAGTTTATCTTCGAGTATCTCCACTTCGAGGAGTTGAGTGCTTTGGAGTTAAGGGAAAGTTAGCGCCACGTTTTGTGGGACCATACAAAGTTTTGGAACATATGGGAGAAGTTGCCTACAAGTTGGAGTTGCCCGAAGGATTGTCAGGAGTTCACGATGTGTTCCACGTTTCCCAGTTGAAGAAGTGCCACGCAGAGATGGCTGATATACCGCAGAGAGATACAGTGCCGCTGGAAGCAATTCATTGGATAGTGATTTACCTATGAGGAGAAACCAGTTAAGATTCTTGAGTATGCCAGCCGAGTCACCCGCAGCAAGGTTATCAAGTTTTGCAAAGTTCAGTGGAGCCACCACACCGAGGATGAAGCCACCTGGGAGCAAGAGGAAGATCTGCTGAAGGACCACCCTCACCTATTTTCTAGCCAACCCGAATCTCGAGGGCGAGATTCATCTTAAGGGGGGTAGGTTTGTAACATCCCAAATTTTCAATTTGGAATGTTATACACTAGATCATCAATGCATATCATATTTTTGGTTGCTTTTGGTTTGATCCTAGAAATTCTACGCAACTCAAAGACCCTCGGAGAGAGTTGGGAATTTCGTTATTTTCATATTTGAGTTTTCTCGAATTTTGAAAATAGGATCATTTGATTTTATTTATTTTATCTTCAACTATTTCTATTATAAAAACTAGCAGAGAGGCCCGCTCGATGTGCGGGCTAGGATTTTGGGAAGTTAAAATTTGAGAAGCGCGGGCAAAGCTTTTAAAATTTCCAATTCGATATGAAGTAAATTATAGTCTTATGTGGATATATGTAGAAAGGTTATTATATTTACCATAATAAGATATGTAGATTTTTTTTGTTTATAAGCTAACTCTTAATAGCATTAAAACACGTAGACTGGGTATGTGATAGTAGAATATTTACAAAAATGCCTAACATTAGCCTTTGAGAGGATGGGCAAGTAATAAAGACTTAGTCTCTAAAATCCGCCTAATTTTTGTACATATGTTTATTCTTTCTCGTAGATTTCGTAATGCAAATGTTTGAAAATTTGGGGTGTGCCTAGAAGTGAATGAGACCACTGCGATGATCATCCAACTACAACAATAATTATTGTTTATTTACACCCTTACTCTTCTATTCATGTTCAGCTTTGCACATATTGCTTTGACCTCACTGATCTCCCTATTTTTTGGACATTGGGAAGGAATTGATTCATCAAGATGATCACTTCTCCATGCAGATGATCTAACTCTTTCTTTTCAGCATGTGGCATATCTATCCACATATGATACGTTCACACCAATGTCTATACCATCATTTTATGGTCTGACCATGGATATACTGCATGTTGTTGCTGTGATTGCGAACACACATATTTTATCCTCAAATAGCCAGGCATAAAAATTAGACACCCATAATAAGAGATGTGTGCAAGCTATAGTGAAAAAGTTTAAATAACTAACAAAGTAGATATACGATATTTTCATCGTATGCTCGTCAAGTGCTGGTGGTAAACATGATTTTACCATTTGATGGTTTTGATGGTATGTGGAATTATCGTTTCATATTTGGGAAAATATTGAGCTCACACTTCATCACTGAATTCTTTGGGGGCGCCTCGCTGTAGCCGTGGGTTTGCCGGATACGTCTGCACAATTATGTTGATAGTTCGTGATGGTGACATGAAATGATACTTTCATATGCATAGTCCAAATAACAATGATGGTTACCGGTACGAGTTTTTTTTTCTACGGTCGTGTAATATTCAGAATATTTTACAGCATAAAGTATTATAGGAGTATAATTTAGGCTGAGCACACGTATGTGAACTCCACCTGTACAGAATCAGATTAGTAGGAATTTTTTGAGTTGTCTTTAAACCAATGGTTCTTTTTCTTCTGGTGGAAGCCAAACAAGATCAGGGACATGTACAGACTGCACACATTTTTCTGGTGGAAGCCGAACAGGATCACCACTCGCACCTTCACACACTCACACGTATCTCTTTTTTTTTAAGCTCACTCACACGTAGCTCTTGAATATTCTGAAACAAAAACGTCGCTCTCGCTGCACTCCCTTTTCATGTTCTTCCGTCCCCTCGCTCCACCAAAAAGCCAAAATTGCTTCCACTCGAGCTCAAGATTCCCAACAACACCTCAATTCCCCTCTTGATTCCTTGCCGTGACCTTGCTCGTCCTCACCTGCACGCACCGCTGCAGCTCGGCTCACTGGTGCGGCCACGGGGTGAGCCTAGTTTGGCTCACTGTACGCCTCCTCGATCTCTCAGGCCGGTCAACAGCGACGGAGGGGTAGTAGGGCTTGATGAGAAGCTGCGCCATGGAGGATGCGAGCTTGCCGATCTTGACTGTGTCGTCCTCGTTAGCGTCCTTGGAGGGGATGTGGGCGTGGATCTCGTCTCCCGGAGCCAGCTTGGATCCACATCGATTGTGAGGATGCTGGCGGCGTTGTTTTCCCTCGCATCGTGGTTGTCCCCGGCAAGGCAGCCCGGTAGGTCGTCTTCATCCTCGACAGTGGCAGCCTGAATTCAGCGACTCGTTCTTCCACCTAGAGGTCCCCACTTCTCCCTTTTCCTATCTTTTTCTTGTTTCTTATCCTGTCTCTGCATGTGTATGGCTAAACCAATATAATGTGCATTAAGCTACAGCTTGGTAGTGAAAAGATGTAAATTTATTTATGCCCCCTCCACCTTTTTCTGTACTTGGGACTTGCGTCGGCAGAGGCCCCTCTGCCCTCGTTCAGATTCAACAAATTTAATAAGTAATTAGTTTATTTGTGATTAGCTATAGCTTTAAGATTTCCCAAAGATTGAATTAATTTTAATAAGTGATATGAAAATAGGTGCTATTACATTTTGCATATTAACTGTAACGATCTGTGGATACTGTCACTATTGTATTGCAGAATATGATAAGCTTAAAATATCTGATAATATATAGTGTCGACAAATTATAATATTGAGTTATTTCCATTGAATGTTGATGCATGTTTCAAATACTTCTGGGAGTAGTAGATTATATCTGTCCTGCCATATCATGTTATTAGCATAGAAAAGTCAGTTTTGCTCCATGTACTTATGGTTATCTAAAAAGGCTAGTAGCATCTGTAAGTGTGTGTTTAGTTCCTACCTTAAGAATATTTTTGTGTAGACTATGTTCTTGACCACATCATCCTTGTTGTTAGTTCATTTGCTATATAAAAGAAAATAACAGGTGTGATCAAGTCAATAGGATATTACTTGCGAGTGTTTTTTCTAGGTATTCCCTTTCTCTTATGTTTCTCATGAACTCCTTGAGCTTTATGTGGAACACTCGGTCAACAATATCATACCTTTCTCCTCGCAAAAAAAAGGAAAACCAACAATATAAGATCTTTCTGCTGCTGCTTGGCCTACTTCCTGTAGCATAGATAGATTGAATCTCCGGCGAAGTTGTGTTGCATGTGAGTGTCACAAATAGGTCTGTGTATCCAAGCGACTGACATATTTACATAGCATCTTGGTAGTTTTGTGCTTTGTATCTTGGGCTATCTGTCAAGCTGGATGGCACATGGCAGTTGTATTCTCCTTCATACCTGGTCAACCATTGTATTTCTATTGCGTCTTGCAAGTCAGCATACAATTCGTTCTTAGGTTTACTTGATGTCTTTCGATCCAGTCTGTTTGTAAAGCAAAATATATGCAAGGGCAATGAACTGCAATTTAGGCTTTTCACACACCAGCAAGTGTTTCGACAGGTTAGTATGTTGTTGTATATGATTCTCATAGTATTCCAACATTGTTATATCCTTTCTCTTCCACTTTGCACCTTCTTTTAAAGTGTAATGTGTATTTTCTCTCTACCCATCTTCTCCGTAGGGGAATAATAATATATACTGCATAGCTATGAATTTTGAATGGTTCTCTGATATTCTTTGGTCTCATGTCTGTGTACTGAACAATGATATCTCATCCTTTTCTATTCTGTGTTGTATCATTCACAATCAAGGCTGCAACTTCAGTTGCAGATGGCATGTCATGTCGTCTTAATCTCACGTTGTGATAGACACCTTTTCAAGTTTATTCTTTGCCATTATGAGTGTTTTAGCTAGCACATGATATGGTTCCCTGTGGCAATTCAACAATGCTGATTTTGTCGCTGTCTTGGTTAAGCCATACTACATGGAAATTTGTTCTCATGTTGTTTTGACAAAGAAATAATTGATAGCTACGGTCAGGACGAAATGTAGCATGTCTTTATTTATTTAATACACCACTTTAAATTAGTTGCAGATCATATGGAACTGCATAGGCGGACGGGCTTGATAACCATTTGTGGATGGTAAACTCTGTAAGATCAGATATTTGTACATCAAATACACTGGGTTATTGAAGAAACTTTTGTAAGCCTGGAAAGAATGGAAGACATAGATAACACAATTGTTGCTCAAAGCAGAAGCAATCTGTAGTATTGTTTCCAGTACACCTTACTACAGTCATGCATCATGTAAGAGAAGTTTAGCAGTTGAATTCAAAGAAGTAAGTAAAGATAGTGGATGATAATACACTTAAAGAAATAAGTTTGTACAATTTTCTTCGCTCACGTGGTTCAGAGATTCTTATTTTGGCATAGTTGTGCAGTCTGGCACATCTCCATCTATGATCGAATGTTTTCTCATTTTCTTGTCTTGAAGTTTCATTCTCCTCTCCTAACTTGTCATTGTTTATTGACTGGACTCACACCAGTAAGAAATTATTTGAAATATTTTCCTGGTCCAAGCTTAAACCACTAACCCACGTGTGCCTACTTGAATCAGAAATCCAAGCTAAATCTTTTTCTTATAATACCACCTATTAAAGATTCATGGTTAGTAATGGATCAACTTGTTGTATTGCATATTTGGTACTTTTAACCACCTTGGCAGTTTTCTAACATTTTTGCTATGTGGCCCACCTTTTATTTCCTTTGGTTCTTCCTGCACAATGGAGAAGATGAGATATTGTAAAATCGCTGTGTAGTACTGCTCAAGGTTATGAAGATTTATGATTTTGATATTTTTTCTGCTTACAAAATTTCGTCTTCGTTGTAGAAAGGAGATCAACTTCCAAGACCAGTGGATGTTAAGTTCCAATCTTCAAAACACAAATATTGTGAGTACCTTTTACCCCAGTGGTGTAGTTACATGCAAGTCCATAAAAAGCATATGTTTAGTGAAGAATAAGATTGCAATTGAGGATGGCAAGTTCATCCACAATTAAAAATCGCAAGGTGAACTTAGGGTCTGATCTGAACTTAAAGGCTATTGCCTCTGTTCATTGATATAAGATGTTTTATATGGCAAGTCTAGAAAATGTCTTATATTACAGAGGCAGTACTTGATTGTGTTGTCACACCTTAAATTAAGGA
This sequence comes from Triticum timopheevii, assembly GCA_963921465.1. NCBI lineage: Eukaryota > Viridiplantae > Streptophyta > Magnoliopsida > Poales > Poaceae > Triticum > Triticum timopheevii. The sequence continues at coordinate 249,659,214 of OY997262.1, read as the reverse complement.
CCTGGATTGTACTCCTGATTATGTTCTGTTGAGAAAGGTTGAACTCTAAGAATATGATAAGATTGCAATCAAGGATGCGAAGTTGATCTACAATAACGACTAAAGAATCACAACAGGAACTTAGAAGATGATTAAAAAGCTATTTTATTGTGTTGTCATACCTTGAATTGAAGATGCAAGTTGTATTTTCATACCCAAAAAGTATTGTTTTGAGAAAAAGAATAAACTTTATGTCAGTTCTATATGATCTCTGTAGATGGTACTTGCCGGAGGTGGTCTGCTTGCTCGATGGAGCCGATGGCACAATCAAGGAGATTTGGACACTCGCTTGTGAGAGTTACTTCTTTTAGGGAAATCCATTATGACGGTGTATATTGATCTGCAATAATAGCTACATCAGCCAAAAGGACGGCAAGTTAAAAAGCTGGAGGTTGCTTGTCATGGACATGAGTCCAACCTATTGTGAGTTTTGTTTTTGGGACCGTGAGATTGATTGTAAGATTGGTGTAAAGAACATGACATGGATGGTAAAATTGATCGTGAGATTAGTGTCTTCATGGGATATGGGGAAAAAAAACAAAGGGCATGTATGGCTTGGATGTTCAAGAGAAGTAATCAACCTACCTACCTGGTCACGCTGCGTTGTGTGAGCCGGCCACCTCGAACTCGGCGGAGGCGACATGTGCCTTCTGCTTGGGTCTTTTCTTTCTTTGCATCCCTAAATCGTAGGAAGGCTGGAAGCTTAGATTGATGCGTGGTGGATTTTTTAGAGGCAAAAAGTTACTTGCTTTGCATCCCTAAAGCGTAGGAAGGCTGGCTTTTCTTTCTTTGCATCCCTAAATCGTAGGAAGGCTGCAAGCCTAGATTAATGCGTGGTGAATTTTTAGAGGCAAAAAGTTACGGGAGGAAAGGATGGTCTTGCGTGGTGGAGTTTTTAGAGGAAAAAAGTTACGTGAAGAAAGGACGGTCTGGTCCATTATAATGGCAGTGGTGGGTAAATTTTAAGTTAATATAATCTAATGGCTATATAATTTTCTCTATTATAAATTAACGGTTAGATGTTTCTAATTTTTGTGGTAATTTCTAGACTAATTTCTTTTTTCTGGTTAACCCGTCAAGCACTTTTTATATATAATAGATATGAGAGAGGAAATAAAATGACTTTCCCAAAAATAAAGAAATATTGAGGGTTTAATAAAACAATCAAATAAGATTTATTTTGGAGTTTTTGCTATTTTATTTGAATTTAGGAAAAATTGCACGTTTTTCAAAACTGCATTTTAGGGCCAATAAAATGTCCATCTCGTTCTAAATATTTTATTTAGACGATGAAAATTTTGTTTTGGCATTTTTTGATTTTTATTTATTTTTCTAGAATTCATTTTTCTGTTCGGCGTAATTATTTAAAAAAAATGCCGCGCCCGACTGGGCCGAAGGCCCAGCCAGGCCAGGCCGGCCCGCGCCGCCGCAGCCTTCCCCGCGCCGCGCCGCCGCCGACTGGACTAGGAGTCTGAGCAGGACTCCTCTGCCCCCGCCGCCTTGCCCCCTCCCCCAAGCAGCCCCCTCCCTAAATACCCCGCCGCCACCACCCCGCCCTGCCACCCGCCACCCCGCAGCAGCAGCAGCCGCAGCCGCCACCGCCGTCGCCGAGCCGCCGCCGCCGCTAGGCTGCCGCCAGGAGCCGCCGCTGCCGCCGTCTTCCGCCGCCGCCGCCGCAGTCCCGCCACCAGCGCCGTCCCGCCATCCCGCCGGAGCCGAGCCGGAGGTAACCGCCGCCGCCTCCGTGGTCCGTTTTTTAAAAAAAAACGATCCAGTTTTTTTAGAAACCCTAGATTCGTTTTTTAGATCGGTTTTATTTTTTTCTTCTGGTCTATTTAGTTAGCGAGCGTTCGCCCATTGTTTGTTTTAACGGACAAGTTCACTATTTAGTCTCAGTTAACGAACGTTCGTTCGTTAACCTGTTCGTCAGTTTTCCTTTTTCTCGGATTTTTCCGCGGTTATTTCTGATCGCGATTTCTGATCCGATTTTCGTTCTAGTATAACTTTTCGCTCGTTTATCGGAATCAGACGATTCAAGCGCCTAGAGTTTCGTCTCGAAATCCTCCTTCCATTTAACCAACTCAAACAAGTTTTTGCTTCTGTTAAATTTGACTTAGGTCCAGATTAGTAAACTAAGCTTGTTTCTTTCGCCGTTTGACTTTCGTTGCTTCGTTTGGTTTGATTCTTTTTGCAAACCGGAGTTCTTAAGTTGAACTTTCTGGTTAGTTCTCTTATTTGAGTTTTACCTGTGCATTAGGTGAGTACTTATTGTATGCTTGTTTGTTTGCGATAGAGTACCCGAAGTGCGCCGCTTGCTACTTTGAATCTCTAGGTTTCACGAATCATCAGCAAGGCAAGTAAAACTTTGATCATACCTCTTTACTACCCTGTTTTATTGCATTAGATCAATCCTCAAAACAATTGCATGATTAGGATCTGATTAATATGTGGGTTTTGGGAAGTAGATGAGGTAGTACCTATTACCTGTTTTATTATCAAACCCTTGGGAGTTACTCTACGTTTGCTTATTATGCCATGCTATGCTAGTAGACGTGGATTGGGTGAGTGTATCCATGACAGATGTGAGTTTGTTAATTTAATGGTTTATTTAAGGTGGCAACTTTAATACACATCTGGGTGGATTGAGGCACCTGGGTATTCCAGTGATTGCCTGTTTTCTTTATGGACCGCCACCCAGGCTCAAAGGGATCATGAGATTATTCATGCTAGAAACTTCCGTGTGCAGCCACAAGCTACTATGGGCTCTAGCATAGTTGATTAAGTCATGCGAACTCTTACAGTGGTAGACTAGCAGATGTAGGGGAAAGTAGGTGTAACGGTCTACCCATCGTAAGGTGCTAGCGCTTCTGAAAGACTATGTCTCGATCATCCATTTCTGAAACACCATGTAGTGCGAGAATCCCAACGGAGGAGATCGAGTCTTGTGGGGAAAAGTGCGCAAACCTATGCAGAGTGTATAAACTAATCATGGTTAGCCGTGTCCCCGGTTATGGACATCTTGAGTATCTAGTACTTGGATTATCATGTGAATGTCATCATGTTACTTTAATTAATATTGTTGGGTTTTAATGATGATGCTTAATTGGGATTGAGAGGGTGCCTACACTCTCATTGTTTAACAACCACCATGATAGTTAAATAAAATTTATTCCTTTGCAGTAGGGAAAAATTGGCTTTACGCAAAACTGTAACCATAGAGCTTTTCCACCAGCCATATATGCATGTAGTATAGCTTATTCTTCCATTACTCTCTATGTGTTATTTTGCAAGCATATTCCATGTGCTGACCCGTTTTCGGGCTGCAACGTTCATGTTGCAGACTTTTTAGACGATGAGTAAGGTGCCTTAGGTTGTGATTCTATACTCAGTGATGCCGTTGGAGTTGATGGACTCACTTATCTTCCAAGCCTTCCGCTGTTATCGTTATTAGATGGCCTTAAGCCGTATTTATTGTAGTAAGTTCTCTTTTGAGACATTCGATGTAATAAGTGTGTGATTGCTACTCTATTATAAATCCTTCAAGTACTGTGCGTGTCAGCATTACTGATCCAAGAATGACACTAAAGCACAGAGATCAGACTGTTTGAGGTCTGGTCGGTACATTTGAGCTAGACAATTTTTCTCTAGTGCTTCACTTATATCTTTTTAGAGCACGGCGGTGGTTTTATTTTGTAGAAATTATTGATCTCTCATGCTTCAATTATATTATTTTGAGAGTCTTTTAGAACAGCATGGTATTTGCTTTGGTTATAAAATTTGTCCTAATATGATGGGCATCCAAGTTGGGTATAATAAAAACTATCATATAGAGTGCATTGAACACTATGATCAATGTGATGCTTAATAATTGTTTTGAGATATAAAGGTGGTAATGTTAGAGTCATGCTAGTTGGGTAATTATGAAATTGAGAAATACTTGTGTTAAAGTTGGTAAGTCTCGTAGCATGCACGTATGGTAAAAGTTGTGTGACAACTTTTGTAGCCCGGGGTGCTCTTTGATTGCCTTCCTTATGTGTGGAGGTCGGGATCGCGCGATGTTTAACTCCCACTAACCCTTCCCCTAGGAGCATGCATAGTAGTACTTTGCTTCGAGGGATAATAAACTTTTGCAATAAGTATATGAGTTCTTTTATGACTAATGTGAGTCCATGGATTATACGCACTCTTACTCTTCCATCACTGCTAGCCTCTACGGTACCGTGCATTGCTCTTTCTCACCTTGAGAGTTGGTGCAAACTTCGCCGGTGCATCCAAACCCCGTGATATGATACGCTCTATCACACATAAACCTTCTTATATCTTCCTCAAAACAGCCACCATACCTACCTATTATGGCATTTCCATAGCCATTCCGAGATATATTGCCATGCAACTTTCCACCGTTCCGTTTATTATGACACGCTCCATCATTGTCATATTGCTTTTGCATGATCATGTAGTTGACATCGTATTCGTGGCAAAGCCACCTTTATAATTCTTTCATACATGTCACTCTTGATTCATTGCATATCCCAGTACACCGCCGGAGGAATTCACATAGAGTCATATTTTGTTCTAAGTATTGAGTTGTAATTCTTGAGTTGTAAATAAATAAAAGTGTGATGATCTTCATTATTAGAGCATTGTCTCAAGTGAGGAAAGGATGATGGAGACTATGATTCCCCCACAAGTCGGGATGAGACTCCGGACTTTATGAAAAATAAAAGAGGCCAAAGAATCCCAAATAAAAAAATAAAAAAGGAGGCCAAAGAAGCCCACCAAAATAAAAAAATGAGAGAAAAAGAGAGAAGGGAAAATGTTACTATCCTTTTTCCACACTTGTGCTTCAAAGTATCACCATGATCTTCATGATAGAGAGTCTCCTATGTTGTCACTTTCATATACTAGTGGGAATTTTTCATTATAGAACTTGGCTTGTATATTCCAATGATGGGCTTCCTCAAAATGCCCTAGGTCTTCGTGAGCAAGCAAGTAGGATGCACACCCACTTAGTTTCTTTTGTTGAGCTTTCATACATTTATAGCTCTAGTGCATCCGTTGCATGGCAATCCCTACTCCTCGCATTGACATCAATTGATGGGCATCTCCATAGCCCGTTGATTAGCCGCGTCGATGTGAGACTTTCTACTTTTTTGTCTTCTCCACACAACCTCCATCATCATATTCTATTCCACCCATAGTGCTACATCCATGGCTTACGCTCATGTATTGTGTGAGAGTTGAAAAAAGCTGAAGCGCGTTAAAAAGTATGAACCAATTACTTGGCTGAAACCGGGGTTGTGCATGATGGGAGTATTTTGTGTGACGAAAATGAAGCATGGCCTAACTATATGATTTTGTAGGGATAAGCTTTCTTTGGCTGTCTTATTTTGATAAGACATGGTTACTTGTTAGTATGCTTGAAGTATTACTATTTTGGGTTAATTATCCTTTTACCCTTAGTGGTGTCTCTGTGCTTAGTTTTGCCCTTAGATGCAAATTGTGCTCAGTTTTGCCCCTAGTACATGCACAACTACTATGATGAGGCCAAACGGCCATATTTGAATCCATTCCGTCCGCCAGCATTAGTGGTTGTGAGTCTGGAGCTTACACGTGGGACCGCGTGGACGTGGGTCTGGAGCTGACATGTACACCCGTGCAACTAAATCCCCAAATCATTTGTAGCTCACTCTGCCCATCCGCTTCCGACCGGCTGCCCTGCGCCGCCGCCGCCACTTGCGACACAGCCAGCACCTGCCCCGCCACCAGCTGCACGCCTACTCCACCGCTACCGTCCTGCACCTATGCTCCACGGCTACCTGTGACACCCGCCACCTTCCTACGACGCCACGTGTGGGGCGCCCGCCACCTGCTCGACCCGTGGCGCGGCCTCCTTCCGTGCGCCCGGCCGGAGCGCTCAAAGGTGGGGGGCTGCTGGAGCTATTTGAACTAGGAGGAAGAACCCTAGGGCGAAATGCAGAGCAGCGGCGACCCCGGAGTATTTGGCAAGGCAGGCATCGGGCCGGAGATCCGCCGCGTCCATGACTGGGTTCCCGAGGGGTAAGTCTCGCCCCCTGTTTAGATTGAGCTTAGTTGTGCATTTGAACACTCGATTCGAGTAGATTTGCCCAAGTAGTGTGCTGATTGCGTCTCTGTTTTTCGCCGGTTAGGATGGAGTTGCGGTTTGCTTTCTTGACGCACATTAGAAGGGACCGGTACATGTTCGATGCAAAGGATAAGAAGAAATACCAAGGAGGTTTTGATTATCGGTTGCCAATGGCTAGTAATTGGAGTTTCAGACAATTTGGGGAGGTAATTTGTAGCCAATATCCTTGGGGTTTGCTTGATGAAGTGGTATACAAATACTATGATGGGGAAAAGAAATGGTGACAATTAGTAATGATGAAGAGCTAGCTACCATGTTTGTTAGGCATAAAGAGAAAGATAATTTTCATGTGAGGCTGCGAGTTGATGTTCTTGAGCAGGCATTTGGACCTAGGATGACGGGTGCAACATCTCGGAGAGAACCAAGTCGTCGTAATGGCATCTCTAGCCAAAACAGTTCAGTTGGTGCACGGCGATGTGGTGGCTCGACAAGTGTGGGCAACAGCAGTAGGGTCCCCCTTGAAGTGGAGCCTGATGACTACAATTCTGGGGTTGATGAAGAGAAGCTATATTCTGATGTTATTCAGAATTTACGACGGGCACCTCGGGCTGATAACCAAGATGAGGCTCACAATGCAGTCCGTGTGGATGATGACGCGGTGGGTGAGGACGAAGACCTTGCAGCTATTGAATGGGACCCTTTGAACCCTCATATGGAAGAAGGTACAGTTTTTGCATCCATGAATGAGTGTATAAATGCACTTGTGACATACTGCATCAAGGTAGAACGTACTTTCAAAGTTGACAAGAGCAATCAAGTACGTTACAGAGTGCACTGTCCGACTGAGGGTTGTCCATGGAGGCTGCTCGCATCTAAAATGTGAAATAGCACTAATGTTCAGGTCAAAGTGAACCCTTTTAAGCACACATGCCAGGAATCAACCCTTAGGAAGGATACAATCAGTAGAGCCAAGTCAAGATGGGTGGCAGAAGAAGTAAAGAAGTGGGTGAAAGAAAACCAACAAGTGGGTCCAAAGGAATTGCAGAAGAACATCAAAGATAAGTTCAAGATAGATTTACCATACATGAGGTTGTTCAATGGTAAACAACATGCTATGGATTCTATTTATGGTAACCGGCAGGAAAGTTTTCAATTGTCGTATTCATTCAAAGGTGAAGTGGAGAGGACAAGCCCAGGTAGTATTGTAGATATTGATCACCACACCGTGGAGTACACATTCAGGGGAGTGACAAAGACCAAGGAATGCTTTAGGAGGGTTTTTGTCTGCTTTGAGGCTTGTCGCCGGGTTTTTTTGGCAGGTTGCAGGTCTTATTTGGCTATTGATGCCACTTTTCTCACATGGAGGTTTAAAGGACAGTTAGTAGCAGCTTGTGCAGTTGATGCACACAGTTTTGTATTTCCAGTTGCCTACGGTGTGCTGGAGACATAGTCTGAGGAGAGCTAGACTTGGTTTTTGCATAATCTGCGCCGGGCTATTGCACATCCCAATGGGTTGGTCAGTCATACAGATGCCTGCAAAGGTTTAGAAGTGGCCGTGGACAATGTATTCCCTGGAATAGAGCATAGGGAATGCATGCGTCACCTTGCTGCAAATTTCATGAAGAAATTCAAAGGAAAGGTGCATACCGACAATTTATGGCCAGCGTCTTTGACTTGCAGTGTGAAGAAGCACAACTACCACTTGAGGCAGTTATACATGAATCCCAAAGTGAAAGAATACTTGGAAACACACGACTCCAAGTTATGGGCCAGAAGCCAATTGAGTGAACTGAGCAAAGTTGACTATGTGCACAATAATCTAGCAGAGTCTTTCAACTCAACGATCCGGAAACTAAAGGGTCATTATGTGGTGGATTTGTTGGACAGGATAAGGATAGAATACATGCAGAAATTTCATGATCGTGTAGGAATAGCCGAGGCAAAATTCATGGGCCACATTATCATCCCTGCCATGATGAATGAACTGAAGCAGAAAACAGCAGGCTTGGAAATGAACATGACTCTTTGCTCGGGTACCACAGCAGAGATATCATATTTGGATAAAGAGAAGAGGGAATGGAGATATCCAGTGGATTTAGAAGCTAGAACTTGTAGTTGTAGGCAATGGCAGATAACTGGGTTGCCATGCATTCATGCCTTGTTTTTCATCACTTCTCTCCCAGGTCCAGCAGGGAACATACAGCAGTATGTGCATGATTACTACTCTGTTGCAAGGTTCAAAGCCACATATGCTTATGCCTTGCATGCTATGGAGGGAAAACAATAATGCACTCCAGTTCTGAAGAGAGCAGCAGGTAGACCAAGGAAGAGTCAAATCAGACCTCGCAGCGAAGGAGCTGGACTTGGAGCGAGGAAGCGTAAGTGCACAAGGTGTGGTGGGTCTGGTCATTTTGGTAAGTTTTGTGATAACACAGTAGATCCAGCGTTCGGAGAGAGTTTCGATGAAGGCTTTGATGAAAATGTTGGTCAGCAGCTAGTTGCCTCAACAGATGATGAAAATGATGGTTGTCGGTGTCAAAATCGGCGGATCTCGGGTAGGGGGTCCCGAACTGTGCGTCTAGGCGGATGGTAACAGGAGACAAGGGACACGATGTTTTTACCCAGGTTTAGGCCCTCTCGATGGAGGTAAAACCCTACTCCTGCTTGATTGATATTGATGATATGGGTAGTACAAGAGTGGATCTACCACGAGATCAAGGAGGCTAAACCCTAGAAGCTAGCCTATGGTATGAGTTTTGTAATGGTTGTTCGTCCTACGGACTAAAACCCTCCGGTTTATATAGACACCGGAGAGGGTTAGGGTTACATAGAGTCGGTTACAATGGTAGGAGATCTACATATCCGTATTGCCAAGCTTGCCTTCCATGCCAAGGAAAGTCCCATCCGGACACGGGACGAAGTCTTCAATCTTGTATCTTCATAGTCTTGGAGTCCGGCTGTTCGGACACCCCCTAGTCCAGGACTCCCTCAGTAGCCCCTGAACCAGGCTTCAATGACGATGAGTCCGGCGCGCATATTGTTCGGCATTGCAAGGCGGGTTCCTCCTCCGAATAATTCATAGAAGATTGTGAACACCAGGATAGTGTCCGGCTCTGCAAAATAAATTCCACATTCCACCGTAGAGAGAATAATATGTACACAAGTTCAATCTGCTGACGCATTTTGTGGCATGACGTCATACCACCACCAAGCCTTTACTTGAATCGTTTTTTATTATACCACCTCAGTGCGTTTAGCGAATCGGTTTCCTTGGCACGTCTTGTCGAAGCAGAGATCATGTTCCCCTTATTTCGGGATTCCCATCAATACGGACGTGGGTAACCCAACCGCGCCATTGATGGTGGCGCTTGGGACATAAGCGAGTTTTACCGGGCCGGTGGGGACGCATAGTCTTCATCCGCCCATATATAAGGGGATAAGGATCCACCTTTTTACCTACGCCTTCTTCCTCCTTTGCTTATCCATCTCCGCGCACTCGAGCTCCAGCGCCCAAGTCCGCACATCTCGCCTCGACCTTCTCCAGCCATGTCCGGAGCGGGAGGCAAGTGGTTGGCCTCCTCCGTTACGGAGGGGCACATCGAAAAGCTGCGCGGTGCCGGATACCTTTCCAGCAACATCGCGCACCGGCTGCCCGACGAGGGGCAGCTCATCCCCACCCCCAGGCCCCATGAGAGGGTCGTATTCCTTCCCCACTTCCTTCGCGGACTGGGCTTCCCACTTCATCCCTTCGTCCGGGGGCTCATGTACTACTACGGCCTGGACTTCCACGATCTGGCGCCAAACTTCATCCTCAACATCTCGGCGTTTATCGTCGTGTGCGAGGCCTTCCTCTGCATCTAGCCCCACTTCGGCTTGTGGCTCAAGACCTTCAATGTCAAGCCAAAGGTTGTGAAGGGCGTCCAAGCAGAGTGCGGAGGCGCCATGGTGGGCAAAATGCCCAACGTCACCTGGCTCGAGGGGGCCTTCGTGGAGTCCGTCAAGGGGTGGCAATCGGGGTGGTTCTACATCACCGAGCCGCGTGACCCTAAATGGGCAGCGGCCCCCGAGTTCAGATCTGGTATCCCCATGCAGCTCACCTCCTGGAAAGAGAAGGGCTTGCTATGGGGCAGTTTGGAGGAGCTGACAGGACTCCAGTCCTGTCTCCAGACCTTGGTGAACAAGAAGCTTAGGCTTGTCAATGTGATCCAGGTCATGCTCTTCCGCCGGATTCTCCCCTACCAATAGCGGGCCTTCAATTTGTGAGAGTTCGATCCGGCACAGCACCGGACTCTGAGCGGGCTCTTCGACAGGACGTACGAAGCTGCCTGGAGGGTGCTGTTCAAGGGCGGAGAAGCCCCCGCATCCGCGACGGAAGACCGCGGATTCAGCACCAAGCGCCCGGCCGGTGAGGTAAGCTTTGTTATCCTCTATGGGACACTTATTTTCTTCCATAGTTTGACTCTATGTGGGATTTAAAACTCCCAATGCCTTTGACAGGACTGGCAGAGGACGTTCGGACAGGTAGACTGTCCGGCTCCCCTTCCCGAAGACCCAGCGGACGCCCGTTTAACGGGGCTGCTAGTCCCGACACTTTATGTGGTGCCGGAGAAGAAGGCCAAGAAGAAGGCCACGGGAACTCGAAGAAGTTCCCGGCACCAGGTGATATTGGACTCATCCTCCGATGGCTCCGAGGCGGACTCCTCCCCCGAAGACGAGGAGGAGAAAGAGGACTCTCCCCCGGAGGGGGGAGAGAGGAAAAGGAAGGCTTCCCCAACGGGGGAGGCCAAAGGGTCCAAGAGGGGAAGGACCCTTCCCCCGGACAACTCCGCCAATGCCAACGTTGGCGACGAAGAGTGGCCCTCAAGGGCCAGGCCTCCGGCAAGATCGTAAGTATCCGAATTCCTAAATGATTTATAATTTCTCTTTTGTGTCACATAGTGTCCTTCTAATGCCGCATACTGCCTGTAGTCCGGCCGATGATGATCTTCCCGCTTCATCGAGCGGGTCCTTGGCTCCGTCGGACGTGGATTCCATTTCGACCGCCTCCACCCCTCGTGATGCTGACGATGCCGAGGTGGGATCCCAGGAGGGGACCCATCAGGAGGAGGCTCCGGAGGTGCCGCAAAGCAGCCTCTCGGACTTTGCGCCGGACTCCATGCCGGAACCTGCAGTGGTTCCGGAGTCCCGCAGGCGGCCCCTTCGTAAGAAGGGCAAGACCGTGACACCGGCAGCCTCCGTCCAACCGGAGGCGCTGGACAACTTGTTGGAGGTGCTCAACGGCGCTTCCATCGAGGAAGAACACCGCACTATCATGAGTGCGGTGATTCAGAAGGTTCAGCTCGCCAAGAGCGGGCTGACCGAAGCCTGCAGTAGCCTTCTAACAGGCTTTGAGGTAAGAAGTTTAAAATATGTAATGTGATACCGCATAGACAGTAGCCCCTGATGCTCGGTTCGGTGTTCGGAAAGAAAAACCGGACTGAGGATCTAAAAAAGATATACGTAGGAGTGCTAAAAATTATGTCAATATGGGTTTGTAGGCTGCGCTGCTGACCTCTGCCGCACTGACTGCGGAGGTCGGTGCCTTGAAGCAGGACCTCGAGCGGTCCGAGCAAGAGCTCGGCCTTGCCAAGAAGCAGCTCGAGGACAAATAAGGTGAGTAACACCACTTTGAAATTTGTACCTTACAGAAAAGGATTTTGGTTGCAATAGAAATAACAAGGATAACGTGGGTACTGCAGCGGCCACGAACGAGGTGGTGACCCAGAAGGAGGCCGTGTCCGCGGCCGAACGCAATGCGGCCACGGAACGAGCAGAGCGAGAGAAGCAGGAGGCGCGGGTGGCAGAGGTGCGGCAAGAGCTCCAGGCTCTCATGGAAAAGCATGAGAGTTTGGAGCGCGACTCGAAGACTCGAGAGTCCGAGCTTGCCTCGGCTCTTGAAAGTGCCAAAGCTACTAAGGCCGAGGCCCATAAGTCCCTCCAAGAGATTGAGGCGATGAAGAAGATAGTGGCGGGTAAGGCATTTTTCATGCAAAGCAAGCATGTGAATGTAAATTACCTGTTACTTACCCGAGTTCGGAGCTCTCCAGGGGCGTTTGCAGATCTGCCTCGCAGCGTGTCCGATGCCGCCGCATTCTACCGGGCCGAGGAGGGGAGCTCAACGGAGAAGGTCTTCTGGTCTCAGTAGGCTGAGGCCGGACATCCGGTGCCCCCTAGCGACCAGCTGAAGCAGCTGGTCGAGCTCCACAAGGTAGCCGAGCAGGCCATGAAGGGCCTCATAGTCCGGCTGTGTCCTGGAGAGGCCATGCCTGGGAGCTACTTCGGCCTCGTGCGGCGGCTGGTGGATGCGTGCCCCTGGGTGGAGGTCATCAAGCACTCCGCCTGCATTGAAGGTGCCCGTCGGGCCCTTGCCCGCGCAAAGGTGCATTGGGGCAAGCTGGATGCGGAGAGGCTTATCAAGACGTGCCGCCAGCGGGCAAGGAGTATCGTACGCCCGAGATGTACTATAAGAGTGTCCTGAAGGGTGCCCGCAAGATTGCGGATGAGTGCCCCAAAGATGTAATTATTGAGTAAACTCGCAATGTGTTATCCTGTGCACTAAAAACTTTGTTCATGTGCGCTAAGCAACGCTTATTGATTTAAAATATTACCTTCTGTGCGGCCGTTTATTAAATCTGAGAGATGGCAAGTCGTCAGCTTCAGCCCTCATGCCACGAGTGCTGGGGTGTTCGGGATAAACTTGAGCACTCTTGTTCCCATTTTTGGATCCATCTAGGGAGGCGCTCAACACAACGAACAAGGCAACCGGACTTATAATGCTTGAACACTCTCACTTAGCCATAGAATTCTATAATTTTAAATTTCGGCGAAGCCCCTAGTATTCGGAAGACCGAGTTCGGGGCGCTATCCACGCCTGGGCCAGACGAAGCCGGTTCCTCGCTCTAAGCGGCATAAGTCTTTAAGGACTCGAAAAGACCTCTGGAACAGCGACCAGCTCTCACCTTATCATGATAGTCAGTTTTAGCTTTCTCCACTGAGGCGCTCGCCCAGCTCAACTGGGGCACAATCGCAGTGGTGCTCCCAGTGCTACCTTAGCCGACAGAACGGAACGTAAGGTACCAAAACATGGGAGCCGGGCAAACCCAACTATTGACCCAAGACATGATTCGGAGCCGATGCATATAGTGCTATAAGTTCGGGGTGCCGCACTTGTGGAAGTGTTCGGACTTATCACACCATAATGTGGGGAACATAAGCCCCTGGTGTATTCGGCCGTACCAGAGTGTACAGATGCAAGATGTCATAAATGAACATATATAAGAAAAGGAATGCAATTATAAGCGAAAAAGTGATGCATTGTTTATTCAAGGAATTCTGCCATGAGTGTAGAACGATACAAATAGTGCGGTAAGCAAGGGGTTGGACTATTTTAAACATGTCCCCCTCCAGGGGTGGGCTGAGGACTGGTGTATTTAACAAATTTAATGCTCATAATATAGACCACCTGAGTGTTCGTCGTAACCCTTGTCCCTCCCTGGCTGTTGCATCTTGAGTTCGGCAGATCTACTGCCGGACAGGGCCTCTGGTGAACGGAGTCCTGTGGAAAAATAAAAAAAGAAGAAAAAAGAGTGACACACTTGGGAGGCCCTGGTGTGGTTAAGCCGCACTCTGGGCCTGTCGTGGTCGTGCCCCTCCCCTTATGCCCATGGTATCTCCAGAGCGTAATGATGTACGCGAAGAGCTGGTCTTGCAATCATGCAAGGGCTGGGGTTGGGGCCGCATTGCTACGCGTGCTCGGAATGTGCCAGGTGGTCTTGATTGATGTTACTCCGGGCACGTTTGGCCATGTCCGGTTGTTTAACGGCCGGACTCGAAAATTGCCTTAAAAGGCTGCTCTGTACTTCTGCCGCGAGAGCCGCTGTCTGTTCCTCCGTTCGGAGGGAGCGTTCAGTATTTCTGTTGACCGTGATGACTCCACGAGGGCCTGGCATCTTGAGCTTAAGGTATGCATAATGCGGTACCGCGTTGAATTTTGCAAACGCGGTTCGTCCGAGCAGAGCGTGATAGCCACTGCGGAACGGGACTATGTCGAAGATTAACTCCTTGCTTCGGAAATTATCCGGGGATCCGAAGACCACTTCCAGTGTGACTGAGCCTGTACAATTGGCCTCAACACCTGGTATGACGCCTTTGAAGGTTGTCTTTGTAGGTTAAATCCTTGAGGGGTCTATGCCCATCTTGCACACTGTATCCTGATAAAGCAGGTTTAGGCTGCTGCCGCCGTCCATCAGGACTCTAGTGAGGTGAAATCCGTCGACGATTGGGTCTAAAACCCATGCGGCGAATCCGCCATGGAGGATACTGGTCGGGTGGTCTCTTCGATCGAAAGTGATCGGGCAAGAGGACCATGGATTGAACTTCGGGGCGACTGGCTCCAACGCATATACGTCCCTAAGTGCCAAATAACGCTTCCGCTCCCTCTTGGGTATATGGGTTGCGTATATCATGTTTACCGTCCGCACTTGTGGGGGGAAACCCTTCTGTCCTCTACTGTTCGGCGGCCGAGTCTCTTCCTCGTCGTCGCTGTGCAGCCCCTTGTCATTGTTTTCGGCAATTAACTTGCCTGCCTGCTTGAATACCCAGCAATCTTTGTTGGTGTGATTAGCTGGGTTTTCGGGGGTGCCATGTATCTGGCAAGAGTGGTCGAGTATTCGGTCCAAATTGGACGGACCCGGAGTAGTTCTTTTGAATGGCTTCTTCCGCTGACCGGGTTTAGAGCCTCTGAATCCGGCGTTGACTGTCGTATCCTCATTGTTATTGCCGTTAACGCGGCATTTGTTTTTGTTTCGACGCGACCTGCCATTGTGGTCCTTAGTATCCGGACTGCCATAATTTTTGCTGAGGTTGTTGCTGCGAGCTAGCCAGCTGTCCTCTCCCGCACAGAAGCGGGTCATGAGTGATGTGAGGGCTGCCATGGATTTCGGATTTTCCTGTCCTAGGTGCCAGGCCAGCCACTCGTCGCGGATGTTATGTTTGGAGGCTGCGAGGGCCTCTGCATCCGGACAGTCGACGATTTGATTTTTCTTTGTTAAGAACCGTGTCCAAAACTGTCTGGCCGATTCGTCTGACTGCTGAATTATGTGGCTTAGGTCATCGGCGTCTGGTGGTCGCACATATGTGCCCTGGAAGTTGTCGAGGAATGCGGCTTCCAGGTCCTCCCAACACCCAATTGACTCTGCGGGCAAGCTGTTAAGCCAATGCCGAGCTGGTCCTTTAAGCTTGAGTGGGAGATACTTGATGGCGTGGAGATCATCGCCGCGGGCCATATGTATATGAAAGAGATAATCTTCGATCCAAACCGCGGGGTCTATTGTGCCATCGTAGGATTCAATGTTCACGGGTTTAAACCCTTCAGGGATTTGATGATCCATTACTTCGTCTGCGAAGCATAGTGGGTGTGCGGTGCCTCTATATTGAGCAATATCACGACGTAGCTCAAGAGAGCGTCGTCTGCTGTGTTCGGCCCGGCCGGAGTTGCTGTATCCGGCATGACGATAGTCGTTGTGGGTCGTGGGGCGCCCACGTGATCCGTAGATAGATCTAGATTGTCTTGCCTTGTCCTCCAATATGTCCTGCAAGTCCAGCGCATTCCCTCGTGGCTTCGTACTTTTCGAGCGGTGCCGGGGTACGGTCCAGATGGAGGGCCTAGATGCCTCTCTGTCGCGACCATGGGGTGGTCGGTCTGCCGTATTGTGCGCTGGTGACGAAGGTTTGTATGCTTCCTCCTCTAGTCGGGGGAGAAACTTACGTTTTGGGTAGCTCTTGGAGGGGCGTTCGAGTTCATACTCTTCGGCCGCGAGGACCTCGGTCCATCTGTCGGCCAGCAGGTCTTGATCAGCTTGAAGCTGTTGCTGCTTTTTCTTTAGGCTATTTGCCGTGGCGATAAGCCTGCGTTTAAAACGCTCTTGTTCGACGGGATCCTCTGGCACGACGAATTCGTCGTCGTTGAGGCTTGCCTCGTCTCCGGAGGGAGGCATGTAGTTTTCATCCTCCTCATCTACCGCTCTCTCTCGAGGGCTGGCTTCCCCGTCCTCCTGTGCTGAATCTTGCTGGAGGGGGTTGTCTTCGGCACTCTCTAGGGTGTTATTATCTCCGGTGCCGGAATCTCCACTCTTACTATGGCGGGATTTAGAGCGGCGCCGCTGACGTCGGTGCTTGGGCTGTTTCTTAGAAGAATCTGCCTCCGCTACTTCTTCGCCGTCCCCATCCTTTGGGGTGTCCACCATGTATATGTCGTATGACGAGGTGGTCTTCCAGTGCCCTGTAGGCGCTGGTTCTTGATCGTCTCCGGCATCGTCGTCCATACCGTCGATGTCTTCGGAGTCGTAGTCTAGCATGTCGGTTAGATCGTCGACAGTGGCTACAAAGTGGGTGGTGGGTGGGCTTTGAATTTCTTCGTCGTCCGCATACCAACCATCCTGACCGCAGTCCGGCCAGGGTTCTCCTAATAACGAGAGATGCTTTAGCGAATTTAGGATGTCGCCAAAGGGTGAGTGCTGAAAGATGTCCGCGGCGGTGAACTCCATGATCGGCGCCCAATCGGATTCAATTGGCAGGGGCGCAGGAGGTTCGGAGTCAGGCACGGAGTCCGGCGCCTCGGAGTCACGAGCTTTATAAGGGACAAGGTCAGTATTCGGCTCCATCGCCGTAGAAGTTGCAGCTCCTGAGGCGGTGTCCAGCCACCTGTCCCCGATCTGCGCGGTCTGCTCCAAACTATGGGTCAGAGCGGACTCGTGTGCGGCCTCCAGGGCACTGTCCGGCGGCAGAGCTAAATCATGCCATCGTGACAGCACGACACGCTTGGTTGTGGCTCGAATCTGTCGAAGATCAAGTCTCCGCGGATGTCGGCCGTGAAGTTTAGGCTTCCAAACCTGACCTGATGGCCAGGGGCGTAGCTTTTGATCTGCTCCAGATGGCCAAGTGAATTGGCCCGCAGTGCGAAGCCGCCGGATACGAAGATCTGTCTGGGGAGAAAAGTCTCACCCTGGACGGCGTTGTTGATTGAAGAAGCCATCAAGCCTATCGGTGACGACACAGAGGAACTCTCAATGAAAGCATCAATGTCGGTGTCAAAACCGGCGGATCTCGGGTAGGGGGTCCCGAACTGTGCGTCTAGGCGGATGGTAACAGGAGACAAGGGACACGATGTTTTTACCCAGGTTCGGGCCCTCTCGATGGAGGTAAAACCCTATTCCTGCTTGATTGATATTGATGATATGGGTAGTACAAGAGTGGATCTACCACGAGATCAAGGAGGCTAAACCCTAGAAGCTAGCCTATGGTATGATTGTTGTAATGGTTGTTCGTCCTACGGACTAAAACCCTCCGGTTTATATAGACACCGGAGAGGGCTAGGGTTACACAGAGTCGGTTACAATGGTAGGAGATCTACATATCCGTATTGCCAAGCTTGCCTTCCACGCCAAGGAAAGTCCCATCCGGACACGGGACGAAGTCTTCAATCTTGTATCTTCATAGTCTTGGAGTCCGGCTGACAATGATAGTCCGGCTGTCCGGACACCCCCTAGTCCAGGACTCCCTCAATGGTCAACAGTCGGTTGCATCAGATGAGGATTTTGACGAGGTTCGAAATGATGATGGTCAACAGCCGCATGATTTTGACGATGATCCAAAATATCCTCCAAATAATGATTCAAGTGAGGCTCCAAATGATGATCATGGTGATCCAAGTGAGGCTCCAAATGATGATCCAAGTGAGGCTCCAAATGGTGACCAACCTTCTGTTGTTGTGGGTTCTGCTAGGTATGTAAATCTTGCAAGGGTCAAATACTACTGTACATTTATCACTTGACATAATCTCATTACCCTTTATGTTTTTGCACAGCTCTATGATAGGTTTGAAGAAGACGCACAAGGTACCGACAACCAAGAGGAGAAGAGAAGAAGCAATGAGCACAATGTGCACGAGGAGCAAAGTGATAGCAAGAAGCTCAAGGAACAGACAGAAGCCCGAACGCTATATATGAATAATTATGAAACATTATGAATAATGTTGTATTTCTGTTGGATGATGTTGGACCTATGTTAGAACTATGTTTGACATGATGTAATCTGTTGGATGATGTTTGAATAAGCACATTTGAATTCTGGTCAAACCTAACCTATTCTATGTTTTTCCTTTCTCTTGATTTTTTTGAATTTTGTTTTGCTCATTTGAATTCCGGTCAAACCTAACTTTGACCAGGATTTAAACAAGTCTAAAACATCAACATGAAGAACTAAGCCTGGATCCTTCTTAGTCAATCCAAAATGAAGTTGTGGTGAGGTTTTTGAAATTTACATGAAAAATGTGCCAAAATGAGGGGTCCAAAGGTAGGGTAAACGGCCTCATTTCTAAGCAAGGTTTTTTTGACCTTGTCTAAATAAGCCAAATAACTTTCCTAAACATATATTCTATATATTCTATATATACGGACTATGTGCACTGGTTTTTCCATTTTTTTGATTTTTTTTAATTTGTTTTGCTCATTTGAATTCTGGTCAAACATAACTTTGACCAAGATTTAAACAAGTGTAAAACATCAAAATGAAAAACTAAGCCTGGATCCTTCTTAGTCACTCTAAAATGAAGTTGTGGTGACTTTTTTGAAATTTCCATGTTTATTTCCCCAAAACACTTCTCTTCACTTCATACAAGAGAGTTTGAGATAATCGAGATATCACACAATACACATGAACTTATCGTTTAAATGTATGTAAACCTTGTTTATCAACTTAAATCGTTAGTATATGACATAAGAAGACTATGTGCGCAGGTTTTTTATTTTTCTGATTTTTATTTAATTTATTATGCTCATTTGAAATCTGGTCAAACATAGCTTTGACTACTCCAAACCCCTCCCAAACCCGACTAACCCTAGCGTTGAACCAGGACCGTTCATCTAACCCTAGCGCTAAACAAGGGTCGTCGATCTAACCCTTCTAGAAGGAATCTACTGGGAGGAGGGTGGCGATCCGCGAGATGCAATCTGATAGGCTGGGAGATTCTTTTTTCTAAAAACAAATACCGGGCGCGCTGGATGGACCGTTGGGCCGTCTCGTTGTTTGGGCCTGACCGCAGTAAATAGCCTGTCTCAGCCTTTACAGGCCTTGCATGCATGGGAGTCGGCGACGTGGGTTTGCATGCGCGGGAGGCTGCGACGTGCATGCATGCGAGTGAGGCGAGCGAGGCGTGCTAGGCTAGCAAGGCCAGCTAGGTGGTTCAGGGCAGTGAGTCAGATGCACCGTCCGGTCAAAGAGCTATGCAGTAATTCAAATGCATGCACGCGCCCCATGCATCGTTTTTGTGCAAAAATTTAAGAGTGCAAAACATAACGGGTACACACACGCGTCCGGATACACACACGCATTCGGATTCACACACGCACCGTTCTCATCCTTTCTCTCTTCCTCTCCCACCCACAGGCCTATAAATGGGGTGCCTATCTTCCTCTCCCACCCATAAGCCAGATCCGATCCATTCTCTCCAACTTCAAACACCCAATCGACCGAGCCCTCCCCAAGCGAGACCATGTAGTTCAACGGGCCGACCTTCAGCCGTCCGCCTGTCGTGCCGGAGCTGCGCTACCCACCGGGCGTGCTCGTGGAGAGGGAGCTCCGTGTGTGGGCTATTTCAAGGTGGAGGGGTTCCGTCAAACTCACCCGCGCATTCCTCAGAGCCGGCTGTGCACACCTCCCACGGGGCTCGCCAAGGATGTTCACCCTCAACGAGGTTCGTGACCGCGGCGGCATCCTCCTACTGCTCACTATCACCCTCACCAACCCGTTTGGTGCGCACGAGCTCCTCGGCCAAGTCTTTTGGTGCGGCTGCGAGGCCATCTTCACCGTCTACAACATCTACACCAACTACGAGGAGCATCTTCCCCACTCCATCCGGGATGCACTCCCTTCCCTACGACGACAAGGAGGAGGTGTGAAGATGAAGACAATGTTGAAGGGGTGCGCGCGGCCAAAGTGGAAGGAGGAGGTCAAGATGAAGACTGTTTCGTTTTTTATTTGTTGCTTTTCTATGTCGTGTCGGGTCGTGTCATGTTTCGTCATGTTTCCGTGAACTGTCCGTGAACTTATTATTGTAATGGTACTTGTGTTGCATCTTATCTAAGTTATTTATTATTAGGGTTTATTATGTGTGTTAAAAAATCTTCGTGCCCAAACATATAATTTCTTCCCTAAACCAAGTCATGAAGTTCGAGAACTTGTGGTTTCCATTAATGAAAATTGGAGGGGGTGAGAAGCCCTCCGTTTCATTCAAAAAAAAATAAGTCATGAACTAACATGCAAATTTATTCCCTTTAAATCCTAAACCAAGTGCCACTCTAACCCTAAACCAAGTGCCACTCTAACCAAAACCACATGGCAGTGCAAACATACGTTTTCAACCTTCCAACCCTCCAAAATTTCAGTGCAACACAAAGGAAAATCACTCTCATGCGTGTGCAAACATTCACGGTTTTTTTGACAAATTTTACAGTCTCACTATGTATACCTTCCTTCCCTACCCATGTCAAACTCTTGCCATTTGTCCTAGCGGTTACCAGCGCAGCCCTAAACACCACAAACCCACGCGGTCCTGGGTTCGAGTCCCAAGCCGCACCAATTTTTTGTGCATTTTCCACCCTTCATTTTTTTAGATAAATTAGTTTTTACTCAATGTAATGCCCTTAAAAAATGTTCATTTATTTTGGCACTAGGTGTAAACCTCTACCAGAGCTGAGGCACATTTTCCATGACATTTTGGTCTTTGATTTAAATCACGGTGTATTTGAATTGGATTACTTAAATTGCTATTAAATATTTAACAGCTCCAAAAAAATTCTAACCTTAATTTTTTGGCTCTGGAATAATTCATTAGCTGCATTTCATTGATCAAAAGTTTCTGAATTCCTCATTTCTTCTCCTTTTTTCAACATATTTAAATGTTGGTCACTTCTTCTCTTTTTTTCAACATTTAAACAACTTTGACCAACATTTAAACTAGGTGAATTTCTCATACAATTTCAAGATTACAAATTCCTCCATAATTCATGCCTTTCCATACATTTTCAACATTACAACCAGTGTGATTACCATACCTACAAATGCCCAAAGGTATTTGCAAATGGGTATTGGTAGTGCTTGATCTTCAAGCTTCCTAACCTTCTTCTTCAACATCCTAATCTCAACAGCTAGCTCATTGTCAGTGCGTGCTTCGCCCTTCATCTCTTCTTCCGGAGCTCGTGCTGCGGCCACTGCGGTTCGGGGCAGCATGCGCAACCATTCTTCATGCTCTTCTTGTAGTTCATTTATCAGAGTCTTGGCCAGAGCATCGACCCAAAGAAAGAAGCATGTCACCTGCATGAACACTGAACAGATCAACCCATTGCTCAAAGATCCCGACCACGAAAATGGTGCAATTGCCCCGATTCTTACCCCATTCTCGCTGCACACGTAGAACAGACGATTCTGGTTGCTCGGTGTGTGAGAAACCCTCCGATCAACGCTCGCCCGGCATCGCGGACAGACGAAGACAGGCATCTCCACACGCGCCTGGCTCTGCATCCGCGAGGTGGCGCGGGAGCCTGCGGAAGACATGGAGCTCGGAGCCGAACGGGATCTCAACGCCGTCGCGCCCTCCACAGCTAGCTTCCCACCGCCGCGCCCTCCATAGCTAGCTTCCCACCGCCATGCTCTCGCTCTCTCACCGTGGTCAGCGCCGTGCTCTCTGTCGCCGTGGTCACCGCTGCTGTCGCCCGCTTATATAGCACACCCGCAACGGCTCGATGCTCCACGGCTCTCTGCTGGGTCCCGCAAGCCACGTGTGCAATGGTGAATAAAATTGGCCGTCTCTGCCTCCTGGTCCCACTTGTAAGGGCCGAGTCAAAATGTTGACCTGACGGAGACGCCAGGGTTCACAGAAAAAGTCGTTGAGCACGGACAAGGGGCAAAACTGAGCACAATTTGCATCTGAGGGCAAAACTGAGTAGATGGACACCACTGAGGACAAAAGGATAATTAACCCTGCTATTTTTATGTCAATATGACCTTTTATTTTGAATCATCTGGATCTGAACATTCATGCCACAACAAAGAAAATTACATTGAGAAATATGCTAGGTAGCATTCCACATGAAAAATTCTGTTTTTATCATTTACCTACTCGAGGACAAGCAAGAATTAAGCTTGGGGATGCTTGATACGTCTCCAACGTATCTATATTTTTTTATTGTTTCATGCTATTATATTACCTGTTTTGGATGTTTATGGGCTTTACTATACACTTTTATATCATTTTTGGGACTAACCTATTAACCGGAGGCCCAGCCCAAATTGCTGTTTTTTTGCCTATTTCAGTGTTTCGCAGAAAAGGAATATCAAACGGAGTCCAAATGGAATGAAACCTTCGGGAGAGTTATTTTTGGAACAAACGCAATCCAGGAGACTTGGAGTGGACGTCAAGAAGCAAACGAGGAAGCCACGAGGCAGGGAGGCACGCCCTAGGGGGGTGGGCGCGCCCCCACCCTCATGGGCCCCTCATGGCTCACCTGACTGACTTCCGTCGCCTATATATATCTACATACCCTGGAAACATCCAGGAGCACCATGAAACCCTATTTCCACCGCCGCAACCTTCTGTAGCCATGAGATCCCATCTTGGAGCCTTTTCCGGCGCTCCGCCGGAGGGGAAATTGATCACGGAGGTCTTCTACATCAACGCCAAAGCCTCTCTGATGAAGAGTGAGTAGTTTACCACAGACCTTCGGGTCCATAGTTATTAGCTAGATGGCTTCTTCTCTCTCTATGAATCTCAAAACAATGTTCTCCTTGATCTTGGAGATCTATTCGATGTAACTCTTTTTGTAGTGTGTTTGTCGAGATCCGATGAATTGTGGGTTTATGATCAAGTTTATCTATGAGAAATATTTGAATCTCCTCTGAATTCTTTTATGTATGATTGGTTATCTTTGCAAGTCTCTTCGAATTATCAGTTTGGTTTGGCCTACTAGTTTGATCTTTCTTGCAACTAGATGACCTATTGCACCGATGGTGCAAGGGGCGAGAGTAAGGCAAGTACTGAAAGAGCGAACATAAATATATTTAGGGGCAGATTGGAACACATGGATTATTCATGACACATAGTGTTCTAAGAAGCTTAAGATAGAATATTTACAATGCTATTAGGAAGGTAGATAGGGAGAGATAGATCTCATAGGCGTTTTGAAGTGATGAACATTAGTCAGTGTGATTGGTGGATCATCAGCGCTGAAAACTTGTTCAAGGAATTGTTCATAGTGGTTGTGGTTGAATGTTTTCATTGTTCATAGTAGAAATTCCTTCAACATCATCATCCAGGCAGGAAATAGCATACGACAATTTAGGGGCTCAGGCCAACGCTACATCTACAGTTTATTTTCAAAGGAAAAAGAAACTGAATGTGTCTTGAATAAAGCATAAGTATTCACATACGTACTAACAAAGCACGGTCACTTTGTGGCATCAAAACCATTCGGTCAAATCTTGTATATGAAAAATGTGTTGTATACTAAGATAATAGACGATCGATACTGACAAAATAGGCAATGAGAACTGATTTACTTGGGCTCTGTATCCATAGAATCACACTAAGAACTATCCATCAAAGTTCTAGCCTCTGAAAACCAGAACTCTTATACTGCCAGGTTGTAGTACTACAATACAAAGCCAGTATGAAAATACAAAGCCCCAGATTTGACAGGACAATTAGAGACAAACCAATAGAACTATGTACAAACCAAAAATGGATGATACACCATGTTACAAAAGTATATCAAAAGTATTGCCCAATTTGAAATTTTACGCCATTTTATATAGAACATCACCCGAGGCACTGAAAATGAGCTGCATAATGGCAGCCATCTAATCCAACATCATGTAACTAAATCCATTGGAAAACAAACTATACAAACCATTTACAGTAGTAGGCCAGCAGGCGATAGATATTTACAATGTAGTTTCGAGGGTAGAATTAAGCACTGTCTTGTGTCTTACTACTCCTTAATTTAGTGGCAGCACCAAAAGGACCAAGGAAATAAATAAATGAATTAATCAAGCACATGTATCTGAATCCCAACATATACATATAGGTACATAACCCTCAACAGCGACCATATTGAGAATCGAAGGGGAAACTATAAGAAAAAAAACATAACATCTACCTACTACAATGGGAAATCATAAAACAATTGACTATCATTGTGGACCAACCGATGAGTCTAATAAAAATGGTGTTCCAGGGAACAATTAAAGTGAGAACTCGTTAGCTATTCCAAAAAAACTACACACTATTTTAGTCATGTATTTAAAATAGCAAAATAAGCTCCACAACTTCACCACCTCTAAATATGTCTCGACAATGGTCTTCTCTGTTACAACCCGAGGTGAAATTTGAACTGAAATCCAAAAGCACAAGCCCGAGTAAGGTAACTTACGCTTTCACAAATTTTCAGTGAATGCACTATCATATCTACTATAAATGATTATACACACTTTGAATCTTTTACCAAAAAGGACGATAAACCAATATGACTGAAAACTGTATCTTTTATATTTAGGGAAACTACTCGCAAGAGGTAAGTGCAAGATACAAAATACATGGGCAATCACATTTCTCTCATCCAAGACATGCATCTTTCTATGCCTCTATCACTACACAGGAGGCGAGACATCAACAAAAGGAAAGACCATTTGTGAGGTGAAATTAGTAGTCATAGCGGAAAACTAATGATCTCCACATTTGATCTGATCCAAGGAGAGAAGAGGATTCATGTATTTAATATAGGTTCTCAAGTGTGAGGCGAAATCTCACAAATCTATTTCAGATTCTACAACCTGAATGCATAATTTCTTGGATCCCATGACCTGAATGAGGTAATGCAAAGAATCGTAGCACAAAATTTTTATTTGAAAATATAAATTCAAGTCCAGCAAGGCAGAACATAACTTAAATTAGAAGCAATGGAGAATAAGAATAAGCTCCTGCAGAATATAAATCAAATTAAGTTTCATGATGGTGGAAAGAGAGCAAGCCATATACAAGGAAGCTACAAAATGTTGATCTTGGACAACATGGCATCAGGGACACACTTGTAAAGACAAACCAATAGAAAGACGGTTGTGCTTTAATTTAAGGGTAAGATGGTCCATGGCCTGGTGATAAAGAACAATTGGATTCACAATTAAAATAATGATCTCATGCAGCAACAACTTCAGTTATACATACATCTATATAACTGGCGCAGTTGCAGGTTTTTTAGGGGGGGGGGGGGGGGGGTCTTTTACACTACCTGAACCTCCAGCTGCTGATTTTTTTTTGAACCATCAGTTGCTCAATGCAGCACCAACGCTTGTATTCTTCGTCAAGCATGCCAATCACCTGGCACCTCAGTTTGGCCACTTCTTGAGTGAGATCTTCTGCATCATATGTATAGTGCAAATGCAGTACTTTCAGAATTTAGGTAAATCATGTTCTAAATAGACAACTAAAATAACTCAAATTTATACTCATTTTCAGAATGGAATATTCCCGAATGGATCTAGTTGTTGCTGGTCAGGAGAGGGCACTTTTCTTATTTCCAATGATTGTGCTAGGTACGGTGTTGAATAACTTATTGAAACAGATAAGCCAAATAAGAACTGCAAGCCCACCTCTTGGGAGTAACATGCAGTGAGGCATCCAATCTGTATTCGAAATTGAGCCAACAACAAAGTATTTGACAGCAAAAGAGCAAACTGTTCACCAGGCTGTAACAAGCAAGATCACATTTCAAAATAGTGAACTGATAACAACTGAATGAATATCACTTCATTATTCCTGTGCTAATTGAAGCAAAAAAATTGGCAGAACTATACCAGAAGAAAATAATAATACAAAGTTTGGTGAAATCAAAGGAAGTAAAATCCAGTGGAATAGCAGTACTTTCTCTTGCTTGTCCCTTCCTGCCGGCACACAAACAGGGTCCAATCACACAACCCAACCTCATGTAGTTTGTCGAGGCACTGTTCTGCGTCCATTGCATTCAAGGTATGGACATATGGTCACAAATTCAAAGCGAGAGTGGGGAGGCAAGGAAGTTGAGAGGGGAAGACACAATGCAGAAACTGGTACCTGCGCAGTAGCACATCATCCCAACCATCGTGTGCACTTATGCTCGCTGCCTTTCACCTGAAACACCTAAGGAGGATGTCCGGGGGCGCCGGATCCATAGAATGACACCTCGCTTGACATTGCGAGCTGGTTGGCCTCCATGGATGAATAATAGAAGAGCTTGCGGGAGGAGGACCAGCGTCACCCTTCTGTGCGGTGCGGCGTCATCGGCCCGTGCTCTTCCTTCTCGCCACTATCCAGTAAGCCTGCTAAGCAATCAAATAAAACAAAAGACAATTCTTAAGCAAATAGAATTATAATTTTCCATAACAAGTGTTCAACCTTTCTACCTCCATTAATTACTATATAGACACCTTGATCTTATCAGCACGAGAACTGAAGAAAACATGGAGTCACGGTAAAACTAAAAGATACTAACCAAAAGAGTGATTGTAGCATTTAGTTTTCCTCACACCATAAGATCTCCTTCAACTCTGTTGGTTTAGCCTTACTGACATGGTTAGCCTGTTCGTCATTGTGACTGCAATTAGCACACAACAAAGCACAACCAAGTCACAAGAAAATAAAAATATTGTCCACATAACAAAAACTAATAGGGAATTTCAATCATGAACAAACAACTTGAAAAGTTATATATGTGTAATATATAGCTTAAGTGTAGAAACCTGCTAGGAAGAACGCCATGCGCCACCTGCTGACCTGTAACAGGGGGCTGCAGCGGGGTCAGATGTGTGGGGCACGGAGCAGGGAGGTGGCTAGCGTGCCTACTAAGATGGGGACAACAAAACAAGTTAGAACAGGTGAGAGGCAAGGGAAGGGAAGAGGGAGGAGGATCCATACCTTAGCACGCGAGGACGGCGCCGATGGAACGACGGACTGCTCGTCCTGGGAAAGTCGAGGACACCGCCGAGGCGCAGCATGCCCAGGTCCATCCACTGGACCGTCGCTCTGGGAGGGAGTGCGTGAGCCGCTGCCACCCCTCTCCCTGGGCTCCATTTCCTTCCCCATCCGGCGGCGCCCCACGGACTCGCCCCTATTCGGCTGGAGAAGAACGGGATGGAGCAGATGGCTGCAGATCGAATCCAGCGCTGCCGCTGTTGCCGGGAAGCTCGCCTCTGCATCCGGGGCGGACGGATGCACGTGAGGGGCGGGGGCAGGCGGCTAAGGTGGGAGGAGGAGGAGGAGGAGGCGGCTAAGGTGGGAGGAGGAGGAGGAGGAGGCGGCTAAGGTGGGAGGAGGAGGAGGAGGAGGCGGCTAGGGTTCTTGAGGTGGGAGGAGGGGAGGGGGGAGGCGATTGAGGTGGGACGCAGGCTCGTTTTCCCTTTTTCCCTTCGCCCGCTCGCTGTGGCGTACGCGAACTGTTTATGGACGCAAAAAAGAGACGTGGCCACAGCTGCTAGTAGGGCGAGTGGCTTCATCTTTTACTATGTAAATGGGATAAGTGCTTAGCTTTGGGTTTAATCTTAAGGTGTCCTTTTCCAGTGACAGCAGGAGCAGCAAGGCACGTATTGTATTGTTGTCATCGAGGATAAAAAGATGGGGTTTATATCATATTGCTTGTGTTTATCCCTCTACATCATGTCATCTTGCCTAATGTGTTACTCTGTTCTTATGAACTTAATACTCTAGATGCATGCTGGATAGCGGTCGATGTGTGGAGTAATAGTAGTAGATGCAGAATCGTTTCGATCTACTTGTCGCGGACGTGATGCCTATATACATGATCATGCCTAGATATTCTCATAACTATGCACTTTTCTATCAATTGTTAGACAGTAATTTGTTCACCCACCGTAATACTTATGCTATTTTGAGATAAGCCACTAGTGAAACATATGGCCCCCCGGGTCTATTTTCCATCATATAAGTTTCCGATCTACTTTATTTTGCAATCTTTACTTTCCAATCTATATCATAAAAATACCAAAAATATTTATCTTATTATTATCTCTATCAGATCTCACTTTTGCAAGTGACCGTGAAGGGATTGACAACCCCTTTATCGCGTTGGTTGCAAGGTTCTTGTTTGTTTGTGTAAGTACGAGGGATTTGCGTGTAGCCTCCTACTGGATTGATACCTTGGTTCTCAAAAACTAAGGGGAAATACTTACGCTACTTTGCTGCATCACCCTTTCCTCTTCAAGGGAAAACCAATGCAGTGCTCAAGAGGTAGTAGTGTCTAGATTAGATTTGGTGGTTCTGGACTCTGAGGCGGCTGGAATTGATTTTCGTCGAATCCCCTAGGGTTTCTGGAATATTGGGGTATTTATAGAGCAAAGAGTCGGTTTGGTATTGATTTCCTGCGATGTAAAAAACATGTAGAAAACAACAACTGGCACTTGGCACTATGTCAATAGGTTAGTACCAAAAATGATATAAAATGATTATATAACATCCAAGAATGATAATATAACAGTATGGAACAATCAAAAATTATAGATACGTTGGAGACGTCACTACAGGAATCAGGCACTTTGTCGTCTGCCATGGCTGACGGCAAAGGTCTTTGCCGTCCGCCAGCAGATGATGTCTACTATGCAACCTTCTTCTTGTAGACGTTGTTGGGCCTCCAAGTGCAGAGGTTTGTAGGACAGTAGCAAATTTCCCTCAAGTGGATGATCTAAGGTTTATCAATCCGTGGGAGGCGTAGGATGAAGATGGTCTCTCTCAAACAACCTTGCAACCAAATAACAAAGAGTCTCTAGTGGCCCGAACACACCCAATACATTGGTAAATTGTATAAGTGCACTAGTTTGGCGAAGAGATGATGATACAAGTGCAATATGGATGGTAGATAAAGGTTTTTGTAATCTGAAATATAAAAACAACAAGGTAACTAATGATAAAGTGAGCGAAAAAGGTATTGCAATGCTTTGAAACAAGGCCTAGGGTTCATACTTTCACTAGTGCAAGTTCCCTCAACAAGGATAACATAATCGGTTTTTATCATATAACTATCCCTCAACATGCAGCAAAGAGTCACTCCAAAGTCACTAATAGCGGAGAACAAACAAAGAGATTATTGTAGGGTACGAAGCCACCTCAAAGTTATTTTTTCCGATCAATCCATTGGGCTATTCCTATAAGTGTCACAAACAGCCCTAGAGTTCGTAGTAAAGTATCACCTTAAGACACGCATCAACCAAAACCCTAATGTCATCTAGATACTCCAATGTCACCTCAAGTATCCGTGGGTATGATTATACGATATGCATCACACAATCTCAGATACATCTATTAAACCAATCACAAAGAACTTCAAAGAGTGCCCCAAAGTTTGTACCGGAGAGTCAAGACGAAAACGTGGGCCAACCTCTGTGCATAAATTCACAAGGTCACTGAACCCGCAAGTTGATCACCAAAACATACATCAAGTGGATCACGTGAATATCCCATTGTCACCATAGATAAGCACATGCAATACATACATCAAGTGTTCTCAAATCCTTAAAGACTCAATCCGATAAGATAACTTCAAAGGGGAAACTCAATCCATTACAAAAAGTAGAGGGGGAGAAACATCATAAGATCCAACTATAGTAGCAAATCTCGCGGTACATCAAGATCGTGCAATATCAAGAACACGAGAGAGAGAGAGAGAGATCAAACACATAACTACTGGTACATACCCTCAGCCCCGAGGGTGAACTACTCCCTCCTCGTCATGGAGAGCACCGGGATGATGAAGATGGCCACCGGTGATGGATTCCCCCTTCGGCAGGGTGCTGGAATAGGCTCTCGAGAGGTTTTTGGTGGCTACAGAGGCTTGCGGCGGCTGAACTCCCGATCTAGGTTTCTTTCTGGAAGTTTGGGTATTTATAGGAGGGTTTGGCGTTGAGAACAAGTTAGGGGGACCCACGAGGAGTCCACGAGGCATAGGGGCGTGCCCTAGGGGGGTGGGCGTGCCACCCACCCTCGTGGGCCCCACGAGACTCCTCTCCAATAACCTTTTGTTCTAGTATCTTTTATATTTTACAGAAGAAATCTCCATTAATTTTCAGCGCATTCTGAGAACTTTTATTTCTACACAAAAACAAAACCACGGTAGTTATGCTGTAAACATCATCAGTCCAGGTTAGTTCTAACCAAATCATACCAAAAGCATGTAAAAATATTATAAACATGGCATGAATACATCAAACATTATAGATACGTTGAAGACGTATCAACATCCCCAAGCTTAATTCCTGCTCATCCTCAAGTAGGTAAATGATAAAAACAGAATTTTTGATGTGGAATGCTACCTAACATATTTATCAATGTAATCTTCTCTATTGTGGCAAGAATATTTAGATCCGAAAGATTCAAGACAAAAGTTTAATATTGACATAAAAACAATAATACTTCAAGCATACTAACAAAGCAATCATGTCTTCTCAAAATAACATGGCCAAAGAAAGCTATCCCTACAAAATCATATAGTCTGGCTATGCTCTATCTTCATCACACAAAGTATTTAATCATGCACAACCCCAGTTTCAACCAAGCAATTGTTTCATACTTTAGTATTTTCAAACTTTTTCAATCTTCACACAATACATGAGCATGAGCCATGGACATAGCACTATAGGTGGAATAGAATGGTGGTTGTGGAGAAGACAAAAGAGGAGAAGATAGTCTCACATCAACTAGGCATATTAATGGGCTATGGAGATGCCATCAATAGATATCAATGTGAGTGAGTAGGGATTGCCATGCAACGGATGCACTAGAGCTATAAGTTTATGAAAGCTCAACAAAAGAAACTAAGTGGGTGTGCATCCAACTTGCTTGCTCAGGAAGACCTAGGGCACTTTGAGGAAGCCCATCATATACAAGCCAAGTTCTATAACAAAAAATTCCCACTAGTATAAGAAAGGAGACTCTCTATCATGAAGATCATGGTGCTACTTTGAAGCACAAGTGTGGTAAAAGGACAGTAGCATTGCCCCTTCTCTCTTTTTCTCCCATTTTTATTTAGGCCTTTTCTCTTTTTTGTATGACCTCTTTTTATTATTATTTATTTAGTCCGGAGTCTCATCCCAACTTGTGGGGGAATCATAGTCTCCATCATCCTTTCCTCACTGGGACAATGATTTAATAATGAAGATCATCGCACTTTTATTTACTTACAACTCAATACTTAGAACAAAACATGACTCTATTTGAATGCCTCCAGCGGTGTACCGGGATGTGCAATGATTCAAGAGTGACATGTATGAAAAATTATGAATGGTGGCTTTGCCACAAATGCGATGTCAACTACATGATCATGCAAGGAAATATGACAATGATGGGGCGTGTCATAATAAATGGAATGGTGGAAAGTTGCATGGCAATATATCTCGGAATGGCTATGGAAATGCCATAATAGGTAGGTATGGTGGCTGTTTTGAGGAAGGTATATGGTGGGTGTATGGTACCGGCGAAAGTTGCGCGGTACTAGAGAGGCTAGCAATGGTGGAAGGGTGAGAGTGCGTATAATCCATGGACTCAACATTAGTCATAAAGAACTCACATACTTATTGCAAAAATCTACAAGGAATCAAAACAAATTACTACACGCATACTCCTAGGGGAAGGGTGAAGGAAATATGCCCTAGAGGCAATAATAAAGTTATTATTTATTTCCTCGTATCATGATAAATGATTATTATTCATGCTAGAATTGTATTACCCAGAAACATAATACATGTGTGAATACATAAACAAACATAGTGTCACTAGTATGCCTCTACTTGACTAGCTCATTGATTGATGGTTGAGTTTCCTAACCATGGATATGAGTTATCATTTGATTAGTGGGATCGAATCATTAGGAGAATGATGTGATTGACTTGACCCATTTCGTTAGCTTAGCACTTGATCGTTTAGTATGTTGCTATTGCTTTCTTCATGACTTATACATGTTCCTATAACTATGAGATTATGTAACTCCCGCTTACCGGAGGAACACTTTGTGTGCTACCAAACGTCACAATGTAACTGGGTGATTATAAAGGTGCTCTACAGGTGTCCTCCGAAGGTACTTGTTGGGTTGACGTATTTCGAGATTAGGATTTGTCACTCCGATTGTCGGAGAGGTATCTTTGGGCCCTCTCGGTAATGCACATCACTATAAACCTTGCAAGAAATGTAGCTAATGAGTTAGTTACGGGATGATGCATTACATAACGAGTAAAGAGACTTGCCAGTAACGAGATTGAACTAGGTATTGAGATACCGACGATCGAATCTCGGGCAAGTAACATACCGATGACAAAGGGAACAACGTATGTTGTAACGCGGTTTGACCAATAAAGATCTTCGTAGAATATGTGGCAGCCAATATGAGCATCCAGGTTCCGCTATTGGTTATTGACCGGAGATGTGTCTCGGTCATGTTTACATAGTTCTCGAACCCATAGGGTCCGCACGCTTAAAGTTCGATGATGGTTATATTATGAGTTTATGTGTTTTGATGTACCGAAGGTTGTTTGGAGTCCCGGATGTGATCACGGACATAACGAGGAGTCCCAAAATGGTTGAGACGTAAAGATCGATATATTGGACGACTATGTTTGGACACCGGAATGGTTCCGGGAGGTTTCGGGCATATACCGGAGTACCGGGGGTTACCGGAACCCCCCCCCCCCCCGGGGGGAAGCTATTGGGCCTTATGGGCCTTAGTGGAGAAGAGAGAGGGCGGCCAGGAGGTGGCACACGGCCCCCCTTGCCCTAGTCCAAATTGGACAAGGGAAGGGGGCGGCGACCCCCCTCTCCTTCCTTCTCCACCTCCTCCTTCCCCCTTCTCCTTCTTGTAATAGGAAAGGGGGGGACAAACCTACTTGGAGTAGGATTGCCCCCCCCCCCCCAGGGCACGCCTCTCCCCTTGGCCGGCCCTCTCCTCCTCCCCCCTTTATATACGGAGGAGGGGGGCACCCGATAGACACAACAATTGATCCATTGGATCTCTTAGCCGTGTGCGGTGCCCCCTCCACCATAATCCACCTCGATAATATCGTTGCGGTGCTTAGGCGAAGCCCTGTGTCGGTAGAACATCATCATCATCACCACGCCGTCGTGCTGACGGAACTCTCCCTCAAAGCTCGGCTAGATCGGAGTTCAAGGGACGTCATCGAGCTGAACGCGTGCTGAACTCGGAGGTGTCGTACGTTCGGTACTTGATCGGTCGGATCGTGAAGACGTACGACTACATCAACCGCATTGTGTTAACGCTTCCGCTTTCGGTCTACGAGGGTACGTGGACAACACTCTCCCCTCTCGTTGCTATGCATCACCATGATCTTGCGTGTGCGTAGGATTTTTTTTGAAATTACTACGTTCTCAAACAGTGGCATCCGAGCCTGGTTTTATGCGTAGATGTTATATGCACGAGTAGAACACAAGTGAGTGGTGGGAGATACAAGTCATACTGCTTACCAGCATGTCATACTTTGGTTCGGCGGTGTTGTTGGATGAAGCGGCCCGGACCGACTTTACGCGTACGCTTACGCGAGACTGGTTTTACCATCGTGCTTTGCACACAGGTGACTGGCGGGTGTCGGTTTCTCCAACTTTAGTTGAACCGAGTGTGGCTACGCCCGGTCCTTGAGAAGGTTAAAACAACACTAACTTGACGAACTATCGTTGTGGTTTTGATGCGCAGGTAAGAACGGTTCTTGCTCAGCCCGTAGCAGCCACATAAAACTTGCAAAAACAAAGTAGAGGACGTCTAACTTGTTTTTGCAGGGCATGTTGTGATGTGATATGGTCAAGGCATGATGCTATATTTTATTGTATGAGATGATCATGTTTTGTAACCGAGTTATCGACAACTAGCAGGAGCCATATGGTTGTCGCTTTATTGTATGCAATGTAATCACCCTGTAATTGCTTTACTTTATCACTAAGCGGTAGCGATAGTCGTAGAAGCAATAGTTGGCGAGACGACAATGATTCTACGATGGAGATCAAGGTGTCGCACTGGTGACGATGGTGATCATGACAGTGCTTCGGAGATGGAGATCAAAAGCACAAGATGATGATGGCCATATCATATCACTTATATTGATTGCATGTGATGTTTATCTTTTATGCATCTTATCTTGCTTTGATTGACAGTAGCATTATAAGATGATCTCTCACTAAATTTCAAGATAAAAGTGTTCTCCCTGAGTATGCACCATTGCCAAAGTTTGTCGTGCCCAGACACCACGTGATGATCGGGTGTGATAAGCTCTACGTCCATCTACAATGGGTGCAAGCCAGTTTTGCACACGCAGAATACTCAGGTTAAACTTGACGAGCCTAGCATATGTAGATATGGCCTCGGAACACTGAGACCGAAAGGTCGAGCGTGAATCATATAGTAGATATGATCAACATAGTGATGTTCACCATTGAAAACTACTCCATTTCACGTGATCATCGGTTATTGTTTAGTTGATTTGGATCACATGATCACTTAGATGATTAGAGGGATGTCTATCTAGGTGGGAGTTCTTAAGTAATATGATTAATTGAACTTAAATTTATCATGAACTTAGTACCTGATAGTTTTTTTTGCATGTCTATGTTGTCGTAGATAGATGGCTCGTGTTGTTGTTCTGTTGAATTTTAATGCGTTCCTTGAGAAAGCAAAGTTGAAAGATGATGGTAGAAATTACACGGACTGGGTCTGTAACCTGAGGATTATCCTCATTGCTGCACAGAAGAGTTACATCCTGGAAGCACCACTAGGTGTACCACCTACGCCAGCTACTGCAGACATTGTGAATGACTGGCAGTCGCGTGTTGATGACTACTCTATAGTTCAGTGTGCCATGCTTTACGGCTTAAAACCGGGACTTCAACAATGTTTTGAACGTCATGGAGCATATGAGATGTTCCAAGAGTTGAAGTTAATATTTCAAGCAAATGTCCGGATTGAGAGATATGAAGTCTCCAATAAGTTCTACAGCTGCAAGATGGAGGAGAATAGTTCTGTCAGTGAGAATATACTCAAAATGTCTGGGTATTGCAATCACTTGATTCAACTGGGAGTTAATCTTCCAGATGATAGTGTCATTGACAGAATTTCAATCACTGCCACCAAGATACAAGAGCTTCGTGATGAACTATAATATGCAAGGGATGAACAAGACAATTCCCGAGCTCTTCGCAATGCTAAAGGCTGTGGAGGTAGAAATCAAGAAAGAGCATCAAGTGTTGATGGTCAACAAGACCACCAGTTTCAAGAAAAAGGGTAAAGGGTAGAAGAAGGGGAACTTCAAGAAGAACGGCAAACAAGTTGCTGCTCAAGGGAAGAAACCCAAGTCTGGACCTAAGCCCAAGACTAAGTGCTTCTACTGCAAGCAGACTGGTCACTGGAAGCGGAACTGCCCCAAGTATTTGGAGGATAAGAAAGATGGCAAGGTGAACAAAGGTATATGTGATATACATGTTATTGATGTGTACCTTACCAGAGCTCACAGTAGCACCTGGGTATTTGATACTGGTTCTGGTGCTAATATTTGCAACTCAAAACAGGGACTACGGATTAAGCGAACACTAGCTAAGGACGAGGTGACGATGCGCGTGGGAAATGGTTCCAAAGTCGATGTGATCACCGTCGGCATGCTACCTCTACATCTACCTTCGGGATTAGTTTTAGACCTAAATAATTGTTATTTGGTGCCAACGTTGAGCATGAACATTATATCTGGATCTTGTTTGATGCGAGATGGTTATTCATTTAAATCTGAGAATAATGGTTGTTCTATTTATATGAGTAATATCTTTTATGGTCATGCACCCTTGAAGAGTGGTCTATTTTTGATGAATCTCGATAGTAGTGATACACATATTCATAATGTTGAAGCCAAAAGATGCATAGTTGATAATGATAGTGAAACTTATTTGTGGCACTGCCGTTTGGGTCATATTGGTGTAAAGCGCATGAAGAAACTCCATACTGATGGACTTTTGGAATCACTTGATTATGAATCACTTGGTACTTGCGAACCATGCCTCATGGGCAAGATGACTAAAACGCCGTCCTCTGGAACTATGGAGCGAGCAACTGATTTGTTGGAGATCATACATACTGATTTATGTGGTCCAATGAATGTTGAGGCTCGCGGTGGGTATCGTTATTTTCTCACCTTCACAGATGATTTAAGCAGATATGGGTATATCTAATTAATGAAACATAAGTCTGAAACATTTGAAAAGTTCAAAGAATTTCAGAGTGAAGTTGAAAATCATCGTAACAAGAAAATAAAGTTTCTATGATCTGATCGTGGAGGAGAATATTTGAGTTACGAGTTTGGTCTACATTTGAAACAATGCGGAATAGTTTCGCAACTCACTCCACCCGGAACACCACAGCGTAATGGTGTGTCCGAATGTTGTAATCATACTTTACTAGATATGGTGCGATCAATGATGTCTCTTACTGATTTACTGCTATCATTTTGGGGTTATGCTTTAGAGACGGCTGCATTCACTTTAAATAGGGCACCATCAAAATCTGTTGAGACGACGCCTTATGAACTGTGATTTGGCAAGAAACCAAAGTTGTCGTTTCTTAAAGTTTGGGTCTGCGATGCTTATGTGAAAAAGCTTCAACCTGATAAGCTCGAACCCAAATCGGAGACATGTGTCTTCATAGGATACCCAAAGGAAACTGTTGGGTACACCTTCTATCACAGATCCGAAGGCAAGACATTCGTTGCCAAGAATGGATCCTTTCTAGAGAAGGAGTTTCTCTCAAAAGAAGTGAGTGGAAGGAAAGTAGAACTTGATGAGGTAACTGCACCTGCTCCCTTATTGGAAAATAGTTCATCATAGAAACCGGTTCCTGTGACGACTACACCAATTAGTGAGTAAGCTAATGATATTGATCATGAAACTTCAAATCAAGTTACTACCGAACCTCGTAGGTCAACCAAAGTAAGATCCGCACCAGAGTGGTATGGTAATCCTATTATGTAGGTCATGTTACTTGACCATGGCGAACCTATGAACTATGAGGAAGCGATGATGATCCCAGATTCCGCAAAATGGCTTGAGGCCATGAAATCTGAGATGGGACCCATGTATGAGAACAAAGTATGGACTTTGGTTGACTTGCCCGATGATCGGCAAGCCATCGAGAATAAATGGATCTTCAAGAAGAAGACTGACGCTAATGGTAATGTTACTGTCTACAAAGCTCGACTTGTTGCGAAAGGTTTTCGACAAGTTCAAGGGGTTGACTACGATGAGACTTTCTCACCCGTAGCGATGCTTAAGTCTGTCCGAATCATGTTAGCAATTGCCGCATTTTATGATTATGAAATTTGGCAAATGGATGTCAAAACTGCATTCCTGAATGGATTTCTGGAAGAAGAGTTGTATATGAACCAGAAGGTTTTGTCGATCCAAAAGGTGCTAACAAAGTGTGCAAGCTCAAGCGATCCATTTATGGACTGGTGCAAGCCTCTCGGAGTTGGAATAAACACTTTGATAGTGTGATCAAAGCATATGGTTTTATACAGACTTTTGTAGAAGCCTGTGTTTACAAGAAAGTGAGTGGGAGCTCTGTAGCATTTCTAATATTATATGTGGATGACATATTGTTGATTGGAAATGATATAGAATTTCTGGATAGCATAAAAGGATACTTGAATAAATGTTTTTCAATGAAAGACCTCGGTGAAGCTGCTTATATATTGGGCATCATGATCTATAGAGATAGATCAAGATGCTTAATTGGACTTTCACAAAGTACATACCTTGATAAAGTTTTGAAGAAGTTCAAAATGGATCTAGCAAAGAAAGGATTCTTGCATGTAATACAAGGTGTGAAATTGAGTCAGACTCAATGCCTGACCGCTGCAGAAGATAGAGAGAAAATGAAAGATGTTCCCTATGCTTCAGCCATAGGCTCTATCATGTATGAAATGCTGTGTACCAGACCTGATGTGTGCCTTGCTATTAGTTTAGCAGGGAGGTACCAAAGTAATCTAGGAGTGGATCACTGGACAGCGGTCAAGAACATCCTAAAATACCTGAAAAGGACTAAGGATATGTTTGTCGTTTATGGAGGTGACAAAGAGCTAGTCGTAAATGGTTACGTCGATGCAAGCTTTGAAACTGATCCGGACGATTCTAAATCGCAAACCGGATACGTGTTTATATTTAACGGTGGAGCTGTCGGTTGGTGCAGTTCTAAACAAATTGTCGTGGCGGGATCTACATGTGAAGCGGAGTACATAGCTACTTCAGAAGCAACAATTGAAGGAGTCTAGATGAAGGAGTTCATATCCGATCTAGGTGTCATACCTAGTGCATCGGGTCCAATGAAAATCTTTTGTGACAATACTGGTGCAATTGCCTTGGCAAAGGAATCCAGATTTCACAAGGGAACCAAGCACATCAAGAGACAAAGTCCAGGTGGGAGACATAGAGATTTGCAAGATACATACGGATCTGAATGTTGCAGACCCATTGACTAAGCCTCTTCCACGAGCAAAACATGATCAACACCAAGGCTCCATGGGTGTTAGAATCATTACTGTGTAATCTAGATTATTGACTCTAGTGCAAGTGGGAGACTGAAGGAAATATGCCCTAGAGGCAATAATAAAGTTATTATTTATTTCCTCATATCATGATAAATGGTTATTATTCATGCTAGAATTGTATTACCCAGACACATAATACATGTGTGAATACATAGACAAACATAGTGTCACTAGTATGCCTCCACTTGACTAGCTCATTGATTAAAGATGGCTGAGTTTCCTAACCATGGATAGGAGTTATCATTTGATCAGTGGGATCACATCATTAGGAGAATGATGTGATTAACTTGACCCATTTCGTTTGCTTAGCACTTGATCGTTTAGTATGTTGCTATTGCTTTCTTCATGACTTATACATGTTCCTATAACTATGAGATTATGTAACTCCCGCTTACCGTCAGAACACTTTGTGTGCTACCAAACATCACAACGTAACTGGGTGATTATAAAGGTGCTCTACAGGTGTCTCCGAAGGTACTTGTTGGGTTGACGTATTTTGAGATTAGGATTTGTCACTCCGATTGTCGAAGAGGTATCTCTGGGCCCTTTCGGTAATGCACATCACTATAATCCTTGCAAGCAATGTCGCTAATTAGTTAGTTACGGGATTATGCATTACATAATGAGTAAAGAGACTTGCCGGTAACGAGATTGAACTAGTTATTGAGATACCGACGATCGAATCTCGGGCAAGTAACATACCGATGACAAAGGGAACAACGTATGTTGTTGTGCGGTTTGACCGATAAAGATCTTCGTAGAATATGTAGGAGCCAATACGAGCATCCAGGTTCCGCTATTGGTTATTGACCGGAAACAGTTCTAGGTCATGTCTACATAGTTCTCAAACCCGTAGGGTCCGCACGCTTAAGGTTTCGATGACAGTTATATTATGAGTTTATGAGTTTTGATGTACCGAAGTTTGTTCGGAGTCCTAGATGAGATTACGGACATGATGAGGAGTCTCAAAATGGTGGAGACATGAAGATTGATATATTGGAAGCCTATATTTGGATATCGGAAGTGTTCCGGGTGAAATCGGGATTTTACCGGAGTACCGGGAGGTTACCGGAACCCCCCGGGGGCTTAATGGGCCTACATGGGCCCTAGTGGAGAGGAGGAGAGGAGGCAAGGGCTAGGCCGCGCGCCCCTCCCCCCTAGTCCGAATAGGACAAGGAGAGGGGGGCGGCGCCCCCCCCCCTTTCCTTCCTCTCTCCCTCCTCCTTCCCCCCTTCTCCTATTCCAACTAGTAAAGAAGGGAGTCGGAGTAGGACTCCCCTTGGTGCACCCCTCCTTGGACGGCCGCCCCCTGCCCCTTGGCTCCTTTATATACGGGGGTAGGGGGGCACCTCTAAGACACAACAATTGATCTCTTGATCTCTTAGCCGTGTGCGGTGCCCCCCTCCACCATAGTCCTCGATAATATTGTAGCGGTGCTTAGGCGAAGCCCTGCGATGGTAGAACATCAAGATCGTCACCACGTCGTCGTGCTGACGGAACTCTTCCCCAACATTCTGCTAGATCGGAGTCCGGGGATCATCATCGAGCTGAGCGTGTGCTAGAACTCGGAGGCGCCGTAGTTTCGGTGCTTGATCGGTCGGGCCGTGAAGACGTACAACTACATAAACCGCGTTGTTCTAACGCTTCCACTTTCGGTCTACGAGGGTACGTGGACAACACTCTCCCCTCTCGTTGCTATGCATCACCATGATCTTGCATGTGCGTAGGATTTTTTTTGAAATTACTACGTTCCCCAACAGGGACAAACCTACTTGGAGTAGGATTGCCCCCCCTAGGGCGCGCCTCTCCCCTTGGCCGGCCCTCTCCTCCTCCCCCCTTTATATACGGAGGAGGGGGCACCCCATAGACACAACAATTGATCCATTGGATCTCTTAGCCATCTGCGGTGCCCCCCTCCACCATAATCCACCTTGATAATATTGTAGCGGTGCTTAGGCGAAGCCCTGCGTCGGTAGAACATCATCATCGTCGCCACGCCGTCGTGCAGACAGAACTCTCCCTCAAAGCTCGGTTGGATCAGAGTTCAAGGGACGTCATCGAGCTGAACGTGTGCTGAAGTCGGAGGTGTCGTACATTCGGTACTTGATAGGTTGGGTCATGAAGACGTACGACTACATCAACTGCGTTGTGTTAACACTTCCGCTTTTGGTCTACGAGGGTACGTGGACAACACTCTCCTCTCTCGTTGCTATGCATCACCATGATCTTGCGTGTGCGTAGGAATTTTTTTGAAATTACTACGTTCCCCAACAAAGGGTTGGTAGGAGTTAACCATAGCGCGATCCCGACCTCCACTCATAAGGAAGTCAATCAATAAATAAATCATGCTCCCACTTCATCACATAACGGTTCACCATACGTGCATGCTACGGGAATCACAAACTTTAACACAACTATTTCTCAAATTCACAATTACTCCACTAGCATGACTCTAATATCACCATCCTCATATCTCAAAACAATCATAAGTAATCAAACTTCTCATAGTATTCAATGCACTTTATATGAAAGTTTTTATTATATCTCTCTTGGATGCCCATCATATTAGGACTAGTTTTATAACCCAAGAAAATCACCATGATTTTCTAAAAGACTCTCAAAATAATATAAGTGAAGCATGGGAGTTCATCAATTTCTTCAAAATAAAACCACTATCGTTCTCTAAAAGATATAAGTGAAGTACTAGAGCAAACGACAAACTACTCCAAAAGATATAAGTGAAGATCAATGAGTAGTCGAATAATTGTGTAACTATGTGAAGATTATCTAACATTTAATAATTTAAGATCTTGGGATATTATTCAAACAGCAAGCAAAACAAAATAAAAGAAAATGATGCTCCAAGCAAAACACATATCATGTGGTGAATAAAAATATAGCTCCAAGTAAAGTTACCGATGAACGAAGACAAAAGATGGGATGCCATCCGGGGCATCCCCAAGCTTAGGCTCTTTGTTGTCCTTGAATATTACCTTGTGGTTCCTTGGGCATCCCCAAGCTTAAGCTCTTGCTACTCCTTATTCCATAGTCCATCAAATCTTTACCCAAAACTTGAAAACTTCACAACACAAAACTCAACAGAAAACTCGTAAGCTCCGTTAGTATAAGAAAATAAATCACCACTTAGGTACTATTGTGAACTCATTCTAAATTAATATTTGCGTAATATGTACTGTATTCCAACTTCTCTATGGTTCATACCCTCTGATACCACTCATAGATTCATCAAAATAAGCAAACAACACATAGAAAACAGAATCTGTCAAAAACAGAACAGTCTGTAGTAATATGTAACTCTCGAATACTTCTGTAACTTTAAAAAATTCTGAAATAAATTGTTAGACGTGAGGAAATTGTCTATTAATCTTCTGCAAAAAGAATCAACTTAAAAACACTCTTCTGTTAAAAACGAAAATTATTCTCGTGAGCGCAAAGTTTCTGTTTTTTACAGCAAGATCACATTAACCTTCACCCAAGTCTTCCCAAAGGTTCTACTCGGCACTTTATTGAAACAAAATCTATAAAGCATGATTACTACAGTAGCTTAATCATGTGGAGACACAAAAACAGTAGGGTTAAATATTGTTTTGTCTCCCAACAAGCGCTTTTCTTTAATGCCTTTTTACCTAGGCATGATGATGACAATGATGCTCACATAAAAGATAAGAATTGAAACATAACAGGAGCATCATGAAGCATATGACTAGCACATTTAATTCTACCCCACTTCCTATGCATAGGGATTTTGTGAGCAAAGAACTTATGGAAACAATAATCAACTAGCATAGGAAGGCAAAACAAGCATAGCTTCAAGATTTTCAACACATAGAGAGGAAACTTGATATTATTGCAATCCCTACAAGCATATATTCCTCCCTCATAATAATTTTCGGTAGCATCATGACTGAATTCAACAATATAACTATCACATAAAGCATTCTTTTCATGATCTACAAGCATAGAAATTTTACTACTCTCCACATAAGCAAATTTATTCTCATGAATAGTAGTGGGAGCAAATTCAACGAAATAACTATCATGTGATACTTTATTCACATAATCAATTTGAGCATTAAAATCATGATGACAAGTTTCATGGATATCATTACTCTTTATAGCATAAATGTCATCACAATAATCATCATAGATAGTCGGCATGCTATCATCATAATATATTTTCTCATCAAAACTTGGGGGACTAAAAATATCATCTTCATCAAACATAGCTTCCCCAAGCTTGTGGCCTTGCATATCATTAGCATCATTGATATTCAAGGAATTCATACTAATAACATTGCAATCATGCTCATCATTCAAAGATTTAGTGCCAAACATTTTAATGCATTCTTCTTCTAACACTCTAGCACAATTTTCCTTTCCATCATTTTCAAGAAAGATATTAAAAATATGAAGCATATGAGGCAACCTCAATTCCATTTTTTGTAGTTTTCTTTTATAAACTAAACTAGTGATAAAACAAGAAACAAAAAGATTCGATTGCAAGATCTAAAGATATACCTTCAAGCACTAACCTCCCCGGCAACGGTGCCAGAAAAGAGCTTAGTTGACGGGGTGTTAGTGCCGCTTACCTCGCCTCCCCGGCAACGGCGCCAGAAAAGATCTTGATGTCTACTGCGCAACTTTCTTCTTGCAGACGTTGTTAGGCCTCCAAGTGCAGAGGTTTGTAGGACTGTAGCAAATTTCCCTCAAGTGGATGACCTAAGGTTTATCAATCTGTGGGAGGCGTAGGATGAAGATGGTCTCTCTCAAACAACCCTGCAACCAAATAACAAAGAGTCTCTTGTGTCCCCAACACACCCAATACAATGGTAAATTGTATAGGTGCACTAGCTCGGCGAAGAGATGGTGATACAACTGCAATATGAATGGTAGATAAAGGTTTTTGTAATCTGAAATTATAAAAACAGAAAGGTAACTAATGATAAAAGTGAGCGAAAACGGTATTGCAATGCTTCAAAACAAGGCCTAGGGTTCATACTTTCACTAGTGCAAGTTCTCTCAACAAGGATAACATAATCGGATCATATAAC
This sequence comes from Triticum timopheevii, assembly GCA_963921465.1. Taxonomy (NCBI): domain Eukaryota; kingdom Viridiplantae; phylum Streptophyta; class Magnoliopsida; order Poales; family Poaceae; genus Triticum; species Triticum timopheevii. Next base: position 249,615,291 of record OY997262.1, on the reverse strand, counting down.
TATCCCTCAACATGCAACAAAGTGTCACTCCAAAGTCACTAATAGTGGAGAACAAACGAAGAGATTATTGTAGGGTATGAAACCACCTTAAAGTTATTCTTTCCGACCAATCCATTGGGCTATTCCTATAAGTGTCACAAACAGCCCTAGAGTTCGTAGTAAAATAACACCTTAAGACACACATCAACCAAAACCCTAATGTCACCTAGATACTCCAATGTCACCTCAACTATACGTGGGTATGATTATACGATATGCATCACACATTCTCAGATTCATCTATTCAAACCAATCACAAAGAACTTCAAAGAGTGCCCCAAAGTTTGTACCGGAGAGTCAAGACGAAAATGTGTGCCAACCCCTATGCATAAGTTCACAAGGTCACTGAACCCGCAAGTTGATCACCAAAACATACATCAAGTGGATCACGTGAATATCCTATTGTCACCACAGATAAGCACATGCAAGACATACATCAAGTGTTCTCAAATCCTTAAAGACTCAATCTGATAAGATAACTTCAAAGGGAAAACTCAATCCATTACAAGAAGTAGAGGGGGAGAAACATCATAAGATCCAACTATAGTAGCAAAGCTCGCAGTACATCAAGATCGTGCCATATCAAGAACAAGAGAGAGAGAGAGAGATCAAACACATAGCTACTGGTACATACCCTTAGCCCCGAGGGTGAACTACTCCCTCCTCATCATGGAGAGCGCCGGGATGATGAAGATGGCCACCGGTGATGGATTACCCCTTCGGCAAGGTGCCGGAACGGGCTCCCGAGAGGTTTTTGGTGGCTACAGAGGCTTGCGGCGGCGGAATTCCCGATCTAGGTTACTTTCTAGAAGTTTGGGTATTTATAGGAGGGTTTGGCATCGAGAACAAGTTAGGGGGACCCACGAGGAGTCCACAAGGCACAGGGGCGCGCCCCCACCCTCGTGTGCCCCATGGGACTCCCCTCCGATAACTTTTTGTTCCAGTATTTTTTGTATTTTCCAAAAAAATCTCCGTTGATTTTTAGTGCATTCCGAGAACTTTTATTTCTGCACAAAAACATCACCACGGTAGTTCTGCTGAAAATAGCGTCAGTCTGGGTTAGTTCTAACCAAATCATACCAAAAGCATGTAAAAATATTATAAACATGGCATGAATACATCAAAAATTATAGATACGTTGGAGACGTATCAGTAGACGGCAACAGGTCCGGCTGAATAGGCTATGGCGAAGGGCTCTTTGTCGTCTGCTGGCGGACGGCAAAGATGAAAGGCTCTTTGTCGTCCGCCAGCAGACGGCAAAGAGCCTGGACGGCACAAGTGCTAGGTTAGGTTTGTTAGGGGGTTAACGGCATGCTTTGTCATCCGCGGGCGGAAAGCAAAGACAATTGCACCTTTGTCGTCCACCAGCGGACGGCAAAGTAGTGAAATAGGCAGCCCCTAGGTGATGCAACGTGTCAAGCTATGCCATTTGCTGGCGGACGGCAAAGGTGCAATGTTGTTTGCCGCCTGCCAACAGATGGCAAAGTAACCAAATAGGCCAGCCAGTACCCCAAGTTGCACAGGTAGCTGCCATGTGGCAGCTTTGCCGTCTGATGGCAGATGGCAACGCTTTTTGCCATCTGCTAGTAGATGGCAAAGAGCCTATACTGCCCCTATTTTTTCTGTTTTTCCTATATTCATTCAATTTCAACACACAAGTTTCAACACACAAATTTCACAGCAGACATAAGACATATCCAACACACAAGTTTCATCCTACATACATAACCAACACATAGTTCCATCCATACATAACCAACACATAGTTTCATCACATTGTTCATCCAACGCCTATCCATCCATCTAACAAGTTCCACATTGGTCATTGATACAAAAGAAAAGAAGAAAGGGAACACTCCATCCATGCAAGCTTCCATGAAGTAAATGAAATCTGCAAAATGGAAGACAAGAAAGTTAGAATGTTTTTACCCTTTTCCTTCTCATTCTTCTTCTTTTATTCTTTCTTTTTCTTCTCTTTCTTCTTCTATTCTTTATTTTTCTCCTCTTCCTTGTTTTTCTTCTTCTTATTCCTTATTTGTGTCATTTTAGAGCTTACATAGGCAATTATGCCATTTTTGGCTAACTAACTTATTATGTCAATTTGGAGGAAATTAAGGTAAGTATAGGTCATTTTTGTGCTAACATAAGTAATTATGCCATTTTTGAGTTAACTAAACATATTATGCCATTTTTGACATAAGTAAGCTAAGTATAGGTTTTTATTGAGCTAACCTAGGTAACTAAGCATATTAGAGCTAATTTAGTTAAGTATAGATCATTTTGGAGCTAAGTAAGCTAATTATGTCATTTTGTAGGAAGATTGGCTAAGTCTAGGTCATTATGGTAACCATTTTGGAGGAAATGAAGCTAAGTCTAGGTCTTTATGCATTTGGTAGGCAAAACACTAGAGAAAACTTACCATCATCTTGGAGGTGAAGGACCGGTCGGGTCTACACCAGTGCCAGACGGAGAAGGGCCGATAGGGGTCGGGGTTGCGCCATTGGGAGACGGAGAAGGATTGGTCGATGCTTGTTGGGAGGCATGTTGCACCAAAGATCATTTTCAATGTCTCGTTAGCATGATGCAACTGAAATGTGAATACTAGTAACTAATGACCATTCAAATGAAACTCACCGTGTCCGCTATGGCAATCTGAGGCATCGGCGGAGGGGTCTGACCGTTTTTCTCGCATATGGACTGCACATTTTGTTTTGACGAGTTAGTCATATTAGTTAGTAATGAAACGAACATTACATGCATGATTTGGCTAATAAGCAAGAGAAATTCACCACGAGGAGCTCGTATAGGGCCCAGTGAGACGCATCATTCTGATTCCTCTCCTCCTCCAGCATCCTAGCCGTCTTCTACTCCAGCTCAATCTCCCTCTCCTTGGCCTGCCTGGTTGCCTCCGCCAGAAGCTCCTGGGCCATAGCCTCGATGGCGAGGTCCACTGGTCGTGGTCGAGGCGGTATCTTAGGAAGAGACCTCGCGTGGCGCTTCTTGATCTTTGGGAGACTTCTAGGACAACGTATCAGTCCATCCCCAATGTCTACCGAGTCATGTTTCCTCCCATCACCAGATAGCATCACGAGCTTTGTATCAAAAGGACTTTGGCTTGGGTTGAAGTCATCCCCTTTCGTCGCCTTCCCAAAGTCTCTGTACCTCATGAGCTTGTTGTGGGAGGAGATGTTGCTGAAGCTCACTGGATGATCGAGGTCATCCTCAGAGAATGCCTTGGCCTTCTTGAATGGGGCCATATGGGCCATGGCGTAGAGGTTGTACAGCGGTGGCACTTCCTTCTTGTTGCATTTTGCCTAAAAGGGAGGAACAACATATTAGTTAAGGGCTGAAGCTAGCATGAAGAATGAAATTGCATGAATTGTTAAGGGCTGAAACCACATACCCAGTGATCCCCGTACTCAAATAGGTTGGAGCTCCCTTGATGGTGTGGCACACCTCGCATTTGGGAACGCTTATCCCTGGCCTTGTTGTGTTCGGCTAGCCATTGGGGAGAGCACCACTCATCCACCAATGCCTCCCAATAGTCCATCATATCCGCACACCATCTTGGGGGCACCTAAGTTTGGCAAAGAGAAATTTCAGTGCTACGCCTACGAATGAAATGAAGGGAACTAAGTACAAGGCCTTAAGAATAGGTAATTACCCTCATGTACTTCTCCTTACTCAGATACTTGCGGCAGCACTTCTTCTTGGCCCTCCTAATGTTAGTCGAGGCGTAGTAGTCTCGAACAGCCTGCACCCTAGCCTCGTGTCGTAAGTTCTGAAGTAGGCGCTTGCACTCGGCTTCGAGAACCCTAGCCGCCTCCGCCTCGTGTTCCTCAGCAACCCTATAGAAGGCCTGCAATCGAACAAGACAACACTGATTAGTACAATCACTAAGTAGTGTTGATTTTTAATTCTGTAAAGGAGAAATTACCCAAAATTGTCGCCTCACAATATCGGCCACTGTATCACACACGACACCGTTGACCCTCTCCTCTGGTGGGGCCGGGGCAGCCCCGTACGACTCCCAGCTCATTGCTAGCTGTGGAGCCTGGCCCTCACCGGGCAACATGACCCACCCCGGGAAGTGCTGCCGGCAAATCACACCAAGGACCTGGTTGGGCCTGCGGACACCCTCGGGGTGTATCCAGCCCCTGCAGTATGACAAGGCCAACACATTAGATATTAATTTGAAGAAACATGAAGGATAAAGGTTAAAAAAGAGTAAATGCACTTACTTCTCCCTGTTAGGCTGAATCAACCACCTCTGATCGTTGGTCGCCGTAACGGCCGGGAGCTTCGTACCACCATGCTGGTAGACCCTCTTGCCCTGCTCAACCAGCTCGTCCTCGCTAAAACTATCCTCAGACCAGGTCTCCTCGTCATCAGCAAGGCCACTAGTATCCGGAGTCACGTGGGACGAAGACTCTGGGACTGGAGTCTTGTGGGACGAAGACTCTAGGGCCTGAGTCTCCTGGGACGAAGGCTCTGGGACCAGAGTCTCCTAGGACGAAGGCTCATTGACCCGAGGCTTGTCGGCCCGAGGCTCGTGGAACAGATTCCGAGACCGGTCCTCCTAAGACGGAGCACTACTGTGGTCTAGAGAATCAGCTGGGGGTGGCGGCGAGGAAGGCGCAACAGCCTTCCTACCTCTCCCGCTGCCACGTCCACCTCTAGCAACCTTCTTCGGCTTCCCCCGACCTCTCCCGGCCGAAGAAGAAGCGCCCGTCGGTGTCTGCATACTATCATCCAGTGCTCTCCGAAGGTGTTGGGGTGGAATAATAACACCCCTCCCAGTATGCGCCGAGGAAGGAGCCTCGGAGCGGTCTCGACCCGCGCCCACCATCTGTCAACACCTGCAATGGCAAAGAGTAAACAAAATTAATACAACATAAATATAATAAAATATTTGGTGGGTGAAAACCCTTTTCTGATATTTCAAGCAATTGGAATATTTACAAAGGAAATATTCACTATAAATTCCAAGAAAATTCTAGCATGTAAAAATGCCATATTTGGTTATCTTGCCAAGTATCATCTCTTGGAGAACAAAATGACATCACCAAAACCCCTCAAACTAATTAACCAAACTAACCTAACTAACCTAGTCTAAAGATACCTAACCTAACTAACCTAGAAAATCAAACTAACCTAGAAAATCAAACTAACCTAACTAACCTAGTCATCTTCTCCTCTTTTTCTTCTTCTTCTCCTCCTCTTCCTCCTCCTCATCTTCTTCTTCTTCTTCTTCTTCTTCTTCTTCTTCTTCCCCCTTCTACTTATTCTACTTTTCTTCTTCCTTTTTCATCTTTTTTCACTTCCTTTAATTATGACTATTTAACTAAAACCTAACACTTATCTAATATAATATAATTTAATCTAGCTAACTATATATCTGATATATCTATTATCTAAAACAGAAAAGAAAAACAAAAGAAAAAAAACAGAACTCCTCCTCCTCTTCTTCTTCTTCTTATTTTTCTTCTTACTTCTTTTACTTTTTCCTCTTTTATTCTCATATTCTCCTCTTTTTCTCCTCCTCCTCCTTCTCCTCCTCCTCTTCTTCTTCTTCTTCCCCCTTCTACTTATTCTACTTTTCTTCTTCTTTTTTCATCTTTTTTTACTTCCTTTAATTATGACTATTTAACTAAAACCTAACACCAATCTAATAGAATCTAATCTAATCAAGCTAACTATATAACCTAAACTAATTAAACCTAAACCTAAACTATTTAAACTAAATAACCTAAACTAATTAAACCTAAACTAACTAAACTGAAAAAACTTAAACTAAATAACCTAAACTAAACGGAAAAGAAAAATAAGAAAAAGACAGAAAAGAAAACAGGGGTGGCAGGGGCTCACCGTGGGGGAGGGGATGGGTCGGGGAGGGGGCGGTGATGGGGCGGCGGCGAGGCGGGCTGGCGACGCGGTAGGGAGGGGGCGGCAACGGGCGGCGCTCCTCGGGGGCGGTCGACCCGCGGCTGCTGCGGGGAGGCGGGGGGAGGGGGGGGGGGGGAAGGCTCGGGAGGGGGGTGGGAAGGCAAGGAGGGGCGGCCACGGGGCGGGGAGGGGGCAGCGATGGGGCGGCGACGACGCGGGGAGTGTGCGGCGGAGACGACGCGGGGAGGGTACGGCGGCGATGGCGCGGGCTGGCATGAGGGGGAAGAAAGAGGAGAGAGACAGAGAGAGAGAGGGCGACGGCGGGGCGCGACCGTTAAGTCAATTTTCAAGCTTTGCCGTCAGCCCCACCTTTGTCGTCTGCTAGCGGACGACAATGAGGGGCCCCGTTAGGGGTTGACAACCAGTGGGCCACCCTCCCTGTTTGTCATCCGCTAGAAGACGACAACACTTCTATGCCGTCTGCTAGAGGACGGCAAAGAGATTGCTGACGGCAAACAAGCTCTTTGTCGTCCGCTAGTTCTTTATCTTCAGCCTTTTGTAGGCTGATGGCAAAGACCTCCTTTGCCGTCAGCTAGTAGACGACAAAGAACGAGCTGACGACAATGATCCTGATTCCAGTAGTGCATATCAATGACAATAAAAGATATTACTCATATAAATAGAACAACCATTATTCTCTGATTTAAATGAATAACCGTCTCGCACTAAACAAGATCCAGATATAATGTTCATGCTCAACGCTAGCACCAAATAACAATTATTCATGTCTAAAACTAATCCCGAAGGTATATGTATAGGTAGCATGACGACGGTGATCACACCGACCTTGGAACCATTCCCGATGTGCATCGTCACTTCGTCCTTAGCCAATCTTCATTAAATCCGTAGCCCCTATTTCGAGTTACAAATATGAGCAACCGAATTAGTATCAAATACCCAGGCTCTACTACGAGCATTAGTAAGGTAGACATCAATAACATGTATATCAAATATACCTTTGTTCACTTTGCCATCCTTCTTATCCGCCAAATACTTGGGGCAGTTCCACTTCCAATGACCAGTCCCTTTGAAGTAGAAGCAGTCAATTTCAGGCTTGGGTCCAGCTTTGGGTTTCTTCCCGGGAGTGGCAACTTGCTATTCTTCATGAAGTTCCCCTTCTTTCCCATGCCCTTTTTCTTGAAACTAGTGGTCTTGTTAACCATCAACACTTGATGCTCCTTCTTGATTTCTACCTCTGTAGCTTTGAGCATTGCGAAGAGCTCGGGAATTGTCTTATCCATCCCTTGCATATTATAGTTCATCATGAAGCCTTTGTAGCTTGGTGGAAGTGATTGAAGAACTCTGTCAATAACACTATCATCTGGGAGATTAACTCCCAGCTAAGTCAAGTGATTATGATACCAAGACATTTTGAGTATGTGTTCACTGACAGAACTGTTCTCCTCCATCTTGCAGCTATAGAACTTATTGGAGACTTCATATCTCTCAACTAGGGCATTTGCTTGAAATATTAACTTCAACTCTTGGAACATCTCATATGGTCCATGATGTTCAAAACGTTTTTGAAGTCCTGATTCTAAGCCGTAAAGCATGGCACACTAAACTATTGATTAGTCACCAGATCGAGCTTGCCAGACGTTCATAACATCAGCATCTGCTCCTGTAGCAGGCCTTTCACCTAGTGGTGTACATAATTCTTCTGTGCAGCAATGAGGATAATCCCCAAGTTACGAACCTAGTCAGTGTAGTTGCTACCATCATCTTTCAACTTAGCTTTCTCTAGGAACGCATTAAAATTCAATGGAATGGTAGCACGGGCCATTGTTCTACAACATAGATATGCAGAAACTAGAAGGACTAAGTTCATGATAAATTAAGTTCAATTAATCAAATAATTTAAGAACTTCCACTTAGATAGACATCCCTCAAGTCATCTAAATGATACGTGATCCAAATCAACTAAACCATGTCCGATCATCACGTGAGATGGAGTAGTCATCAATGGTGAACATCTCTATGTTGATCATATCTACTATATGATTCACGTTCGACCTTTCGATCTCCAGTGTTCCGAGGCCATGTCTGTACATGCCAGGCTTGTCAAGTTTAACCCGAGTATTTCGCATGTGCAAAATTGTCTTGCACCCGTTGTATGTTAACATAGAGTCTATCACACTCGATCGACACGTGGTGTCTCAACACGATGAACTGTTGCAACAGTGCATACTCAGGGAGAACACTTATACCTTGAAATTTTAGTTAAGGGATCATCTTATAATGCTATTGCCGTACTAAGAAAAATAATATGCATAAAAGATAAACATCACATGCAATCAAAATATGTGACATGATATGGCCATCATCATCTTGTGCTTTTGATCTCCAACTCCAAAGCATCGTCATGATCTCCATTGTCACCGGCTCGACACCTTGATCTCCATCGTAGCGTTGTGGTTGTCTCGCCAACTATTGCTTCTACAATTATCACTAACACATAGTGATAAAGTAAAGCAATCACATGGCGTTTGCATTTCATACAATAAAGAGACAACCATAAGGCTCCTGCCGGTTGCCGATAACTTCTACAAAACATGATCATCTCATATAATAACGTATTTCACATCATGTCTTGACCATATCACATCACAACATGCCCTGCGAAAACAAGTTAGACGTCCTCTACTTTGTTGTTGCAACTTTTACGTGGCTACTATGGGCTTCTAGCAAGAACAGTTCTTACCTACGCATCAAAACCACAACGATGTTTCATCAAGTTTGTTGTTTTAACCTTCTTCAAGGACCGGCCGCAGTCAACTTTGATTCAACTAAAGTAGGAGAAACAGACACCCGCCAGCCACCTTTATGCAAAACTATTTGCATGTCTGTCGGTTGAACCGGTCTCATGTGCGTCGACTGATAACCCGCAAGTATACGGGGTAGTTGTAGCCTCTTTCGATAAGTAAGAGTGTCGAACCCAACAAGGAGCTAAAGGTAGAACAAATACTCTCTCAAGTCCTATCGGCCACTGATACAACTCTACGCACGCTTGACGTTCGCTTTACCTAGAACAAGTATGAAACTAAAAGTACTTTGTAGGTGTTGTTGGATAGGTTTGCAAGATAATAAAGAACATGTAAATATAAACTAGGGGCTGTTTAGATAAAGATGCAATAAAGTAAATATTAGTAGAGAGCTTTTTGTTACGAGAAAGTTATTTGTCAAAGGCAATCGATAACTAGACCGATAATCACTATTGCAATTCTATTTGAGGGAGAGGCATAAGCTAACATACTTTCTCTACTTGGATCATATGCACTTATGATTGGAACTCTAGCAAGCATCTGCAAATACTAAAGATTCATTAAGGTAAAACCCAACCATAGCATTAAAGCATCAAGTCCCCTTTATCCCATACGCAACAATCCCTTTACTCGGGTTTGTGTTTCAGTCACTCACGCAACCCACTATAAGCGAATCATGAACGCATTGCAACACCCTACAGCGGGCATCCCTCACACTTGCGCGACATGGAGGGCACCATAGGACAGCACCAATAATAAAACATGCAACTCAAACCAATCACGATTATCAATTAACCCATAAGACAAAACGGATCTACTCAAACATCATAAGATAGCCATACATCATTGGGAAATAATATATAGCGTTGAGCACCATGTTTAAGTAGAGATTACAGCGGGTAAGAGAGAGGTTACACTGCTGCATAGAGGGAGGAAGAGTTGGTGATGAAGGCAGTGAAGTTGTTGGTGAAGATCGCGGTGATGATGATGGCCCCCGGCAGCGCTCCAGCGCCACCGGAAGCAAGGGCGAGAGAGCCCCCCTTCTTCTTCTTCTTCCTTGACCTCCTCCCTAGATGGGAGAAGGGTTTCCCCTCTGGTCCTTGGCTCCCATGGCTTGGGAGGGGCGAGAGCCCCTCCGAGATTGGATCTATCTCTCTGTTTCCGCGTTCTCAGATTCTACCCCTTCACCATTTCCTTTATATCTGGAGATCCGTAACTCCGATTGGGGTGAATCTTTCGCCCAGACCTTTCTCATAAAATTAGCTTTCTTGCTCCAAAAGAAGAGCGTTAACCACCTTACGGGTGGCCCACGAGAGCCCAGGCCGCGCCCAAGGGGGAAGGACCCGCCCCCCTGTCTCGTGGCCACCCAGGACACCGTTTTGCGTTGATTTTACTTCCCAAAAATCATAAATATTACAAAAAAAAAATCTCCGCCCGTTTTTACCATGTTTGGAATCCGTTTGATATTGGGTTTCTGCAAAACAAAAAACATGTAACACACAGGAACTGGCACTGGGCACTAGATCAATATGTTAGTCCCAAAAAATAGTATAAAAAGTTGCCAAAAGTATATAAAAGTTGAATAATATTGGCATGGAACAATAAAAAATTATAGATACGACGGAGACGTATCAGCATCCGCAAGCTTTAATTCCTGCTCGTCCTGGAGTAGGTAAATGATAAAAAGGATAATTTTTGAGGTGGAATGCTACCTAGCATAATCTTGATCATATGTCTAATCATGGCATGAATATTAAGACACGAGTGATTCAAAGCAATAGTCTATCATTTGACATAAAAACAATAATACTTCGAGCGTACCAATAAAGCAATCATGTCTTTTCAAAACAACATGGACAAAGAAAGTTATCCCTACAAAACCATATAGTCTGGTTGTCGCTCTATCTTCATCACACAAAGTATTTAATAATGCACAACCCCGATGACAATCCAATCAATTGTTTCATACTTTAATAATCTCAAACTTTTTAAACTTTCACGCAATACATGAGCGTGAGCCATGGATATAGCACTATAGGTGAAATAGAATATGATGGTGGAGGTTATGTGAAGAAGACAAAAAGGGAGAAAGTCTCACATCAACTAGGCGTATCAACAGGCTATGGAGATGCCCATCAATAGATATCAATGTGAGTGAGTAGGGATTGCCATGCAACGGATGCACTAGAGCTATAAGTGTATGAAAGCTCAAATTGAAACTAAATGGGTGTGCATCCAACTTGCTTGCTCATGAAGACCTCGGGCATTTGAGGAAGCCCATCATCGGAATATACAAGCCAAGTTCTATAATGAAAATTCCCACTAGTCTATGAAAGTGAAAGCATAGGAGACTCTCTCTATGAAGAACATGGTGCTACTTTGAAGCACAAGTGTGGTAAAACGATAGTAACATTGCCCCTTCTCTCTTTTTCTCTCATTTTTTTCTTCTTTTATTTTTCATTTTTTTATATTTTCTTTCTCTTTGGTGGGATTCTTTGGCCTCTTTTTTTATTTGGGCTTCTTTGGCCTCTTTTATTTTTCATAAAGTCTGGAGTCTCATCCCGACTTGTGGGGGAATCATAGTCTCCTTCATCCTTTCCTCACTGGGGCAATGCTCTAATAATGATGATCATCACACTTTTATTTACTTACAACTCAATATCTAGAACAAAGATATGACTCTATATGAATGCCTCCGGCGGTGTACCGGGATGTGCAATGATCTAGCATAGCAATGACATCAAAAAACGGACAAGCCATGAAAAATCATGCTAGCTATATTACGATCATGCAAAGCAATATGACAATAAATGCTCAAGTCATGTATATGATGATGATGGAAGTTGCATGGCAATATATCTCGGAATGGCTATGGAAATGTCATGATAGGTAAGTATGGTGGCTGTTTTGAGGAAGATATAAGGAAGCTTATGTGTGAGAGAGCGTATCATATCACGGGGTTTGGATGCACCGGCGAAGTTTGCACCAACTCTCGAGGTGAGAAAGGGCAATGCACGGTACCGAAGAGGCTAGCAATGATGGAAGGGTGAGAGTGCGTATAATCCATGGACTCAACATTAGTCATAAAGAACTCACATGCTTATTGCAAAAATCTAAAAGCCATTGAAAACAAAGTACTACGCGCATGCTCCTAGAGGGATAGATTGGTAGGAAAAGACCATCGCTCGTCCCCGACCGCCACTCATAAGAAAGACAATCAATAAATAAAATTATGCTCCAACTTCATCACAAAGCGGTTCACCATACGTGCATGCTACGGGAATCACAAACCTCAACACAAGTGTCTCTACAATCCACAACCACCCACTAGCATGACTCTAATATCACCATCTTTATATCGCAAAACTATTGCAAGGAATCAAACATATCATATTCTGCGATCTACAAGTTTATGTAGGATTTTATGACTAACCATGTGAATGACCAATTCCTGTCATCTCTCTAAATAGATATATGTGAAGCAAGAGAGTTTAATTCTTTCTACAAAAGATATGCCCATGCTCTATCAAATATAAGTGAAGCAAAAGAGCATTCTACAAATGGCGGTTTTCTATGTGAAGAGAAACGGGCAATCCAAACTTCAAATGATATAAGTGAAGCACATGAAGCATTCTATAAAGCCATACTCAAAAGATTTAAGTGAAGTGCAATGAGCATTCTATAAATCAACCAAGGACTATCTCATACCAGCATGGTGCATAAAAGAAAAGTGAGAACTAAATGCAAAAGACGCTCCAAGACTTGCACATAATGCACGAACGAAACGAATACAAAAACATACCGATACTTGTTGAAGAAAAGAGGGGATGCCTTCCGAGGCATCCCCAAGCTTAGACGCTTGAGTCTCCTTGAATATTTACTTGGGGTGCCTCAGGAATCCCCAAGCTTGAGCTCTTGCCTCTCTTCCTTTTCCTCATATCGAGACCTCCTTGTTTAGACACTCCATCCACACAAAACTTCAACAGAAAACTCGGTAAGATCCGTTAGAATAATAAAGCAAATCACCACTCTAAGAACTGTAGAAAACCAATTCATATTTTGTTTTGCATTGTGTCTACTGTAATATAACTTTTCCATGGCTTAATCCACTTAATATAAATTGATAGATTCATCAAAACAAGCAAACTATGCATCAAAAACAGAATCTGTCAAAAACACAACAGTCTGTAGCAATCTGAACATCCACCATACCTCTGTTACCCCAAAAATTCTATAAAAATTAGAAAAAATAAACAAGTTGTATAGCAAGACAGTGCAGAAGGAATCCGAACCAATTGACGTTCCAGTTAAAAATGTAAAATTGTGCACTACAGCAAAAGTTTCTGTCCTGCACCGTACAAACCAACAAGCATTGTAAACATCCTAAAGGAAAACCTTAGCACATTATTTTATAATACAATGGAATTATACAAGGGGATAATTATTTTTGTTGAAAATTTTCTGTAATCAAGATTCACGAAGTTTCCGTGGGCATGAACAAAGTTCAAGGCTAGCTCCCACTTCAACAATGCTTGTCTCTCTCACTTTCACTTTCCTTTTTGAAAAGTTTTTAGGTTCCCCTCTTTATTTTTGTGTTTTTAAACTATACGAAAGCACTCAACAGAAATAAATGACTCTCTAAAACTTCCGGGTTGTCTCCCTGACAGCGCTTTCTATAAATCCATTAAGCTAGGCATATAGTGCTCAAGTAATGGATCCACCCGGATCCCAAGGTATATCAAAGCCAATTTTAATTAACAATGATTTGTAATTTAGTAGTGAGCACAAAGTAACATATATCATGCAACAACGAAGTCTAACTCTCTTCCTATGCATTGGCATGTCATAAAAGAACAATTCATGCACACATAGTAAAGGCCAATGCATAGTATAAACAGTTTCTTGCAAATTTGTCATATTGGAAACATAGAGAGGTGGAGATAAAGTTCCTCTCTCATAATAATTGCAAGTAGGAGCAGCAAGCACATTCATATCACATTCATCAAAATTATCATGTGCAACGGTAAAAGACAACCCATCAATATAATCCTTAATAAGCACAAACTTCTCCGATATAGTGTAGTAGGGAGAATTCAAAAAGATAATAGGACTATCATGCGTGGGTGCAATCGCAACAATTTCATGTTTAACATAAGGAACTATAGCAAGTTAATCTCCATAAGCATAATTCATATTGGCATCTTGGCCACAAGCATAGCAAGCATCATCAAAAAGGGATATTTCAGACAAATTCAAGGGATCATAGCAATCGTCATAGCAATCATCCTTCGGTGAGCACGAAGGGGAATTAAACAATGTATAAGTTGGAGGGTTACTCTCATTAGAAGGTGGGCACGGGTAGCTAATCCGCTCTTCCTCCTTTTATTCTTTGCTCTACTCATCATCTTTTTCATCCAATGAGCTCACAGTTTCATCAATTTCTTCTTCCATAGCTTCCTGCAAAATATTAGTCTCTTCTTGGACAGCGTTGACTTTCTTCATAAAATCATTAATATAGTAATTGTATCCATAATTTTCATAGCAATATCCAAGGATAGCAAGATTTTCAGGCCTATAAACATCATCATCTAAAGCTTCATACTTTTCAAACAAAGATTCAATTTCATAAGCAGCCTTAAAAGCAACAAATTCTTCTATTTGTTCCACATCATAGTAATCATATACACCATTAGCATAAGAAGCTAAGGTTTCATTATCATTAAATTTGCATGAAAAGGGAAGGTGTGGAGCCTTCATCCTAGAGCAACAAGTAATATCATATCTCAAGCATAGAGCCCAGGCATACCAACGCAACATAATAAATTGATCCCATAATAGTTTCCCTTTTTGTGTCGAGCGATAATCCCTAAAGTATTCACTTTGATCCAACGTGTCTCCCATTATAAAGTTGAATGGGGTTTTCTCAGGATTATCAAAGTAGTATATAATGTCTCTCGCATAATGAGAATCGAGGGTTTTAGGAGTTACCCCGTCTCCATGAGTAGCAAGTACACCTAATTTTTTTGGTATTTTGTGTTCCATATCTATAACTAAATATAGAGAACAACTAAGAACAGCAAATAAAAATACTTAGTGAGAAAGCAAACAAGCACACACGAGAATATTCACCCCACGCTGTGACTCCCCGGCAACGGCGCCAGAAAAAGGTCTTGATAACCCGCAAGTATACGGAATAGTTGTAGCCTGTTTCGATAAGTAAGAGTGTCGAACCCAACGAGGAGCTAAAGGTAGAACAAATACTCTCTCAAGTCCTATCGGCCACTGATATGACTCTACGCACGCTTGACGTTCGCTTTACCTAGAACAAGTATGAAACTAAAAGCACTTTGTAGGTGTTGTTGGATAGGTTTGCAAGATAATAAAGAACACGTAAATATAAACTAGGGGCTGTTTAGATAAATATGCAATAAAGTAAATATTAGTACAGAGCTTTTTGTTACGAGAAAGTTATTTGTCCAAGGCAATCGATAACTAGAGCGGTAGTCACTATTGCAATTCTATTTGAGGGAGAGGCATAAGCTAACATACTTTCTCTACTTGGATCATATGCACTTATGATTGGAACTCTAGCAAGCATCCACAAATACTAAAGATTCATTAAGGTAAAACCCAACCATAGCATTAAAGCATCAAGTCCCCTTTATCCCATACGCAACAATCCCCTTACTCGGGTTTGTGTTTCAGTCACTCACGCAACCCACTATAAGCGAATCATGAACGCATTGCAACACCCTACGGCGGGCATCCCTCACGCTTGCGCGACACGGAGGGCACCATAGGACAGCACCAATAATAAAAATATGCAACTCAAACCAATCACGATAATCAATTAACCCATAGGACAAAACGGATCTACTCAAACATCATAAGATAGCCATACATCATCGGGAAATAATATATAGCGTTGAGCACCATGTTTAAGTAGAGATTACAGCGGGTAAGAGAGAGGTTACAACGCTTCATAGAGGGAGGAAGAGTTGGCGATGAAGGCGGTGAAGTTGTTGGTGAAGATCGCGGTGATGATGATGGCCCCCGGCAGCGCTCCGGCGCCACCGGAAGCAAGGGGGAGAGCCCCCCCCCTTCTTCTTCTTCTTCTTCCTTGACCTCCTCCCTAGATGGGAGAAGGGTTTCCCCTCTGGTCCTTGGCTCCCATTGCTTGGGAGGGGCGAGAGCCCCTCCGAGATTGGATCTATCTCTCTGTTTCTGCGTTCTCAGATTCTACCCCTTCACCGTTTCCTTTATATCTGGAGATCCGTAACTCCGATTGGGGTGAATCTTTCGCCCAGATCTTTCTCTTAAAATTAGCTTTCTTGCGCCAAAATAAGAGCGTCAACCGTCTTACGGGTGGCCCAAGAGAGCCCAGGCCGCGCCCAGGGGGAAGGGCGCGCCCCCTGTCTCGTGGCCACCCAGGACACCGTTTTCGCGTTGATTTTACTTCCCAAAAATCATAAATATTCCAAAAAAATCTCCGTCCGTTTTTATCCCGTTTGGACTCCGTTTGATATTGGGTTTCTGCGAAACAAAAAACATGCAACAGACAGGAACTGGCACTGGGCACTAGATCAATATGTTAGTCCCAAAAAATAGTATAAAAAGTTGCCAAAAGTATATAAAAGTTGAATAATATTGGCATGGAACAATAAAAATTATAGATACGACGGAGACGTATCAGCATCCGCAAGCTTAATTCCTGCTCGTCCTTGAGTAGGTAAATGATTAAAAAGATAATTTTTGAGGTGGAATGCTACCTAGCATAATCTTGATCATATGTCTAATCATGGCATGAATATTAAGACACGAGTGATTCAAAGCAATAGTCTATCATTTGACATAAAAACAATAATACTTCGAGCGTACCAATAAAGCAATCATGTATTTTCAAAACAACATGGCCAAAGAAAGTTATCCCTACAAAATCATATAGTCTGGTTGTTGCTCTATCTTCATCAGACAAAGTATTTAATCATGCACAACCCCGATGACAAGCCAATCAATTGTTTCATACTTTAATAATCTCAAACTTTTTCAACTTTCACGCAATACATGAGCGTGAGCCATGGATATAGCACTATAGGTGGAATAGAATATGATGGTGGAGGTTATGTGGAGAAGACAAAAAGGGAGAAAGTCTCACATCAACTAGGCGTATCAATAGGCTCTGGAGATGCCCATCAATAGATATCAATGTGAGTGAGTAGGGATTGCCATGCAACGGATGCACTAGAGCTATAAGTGTATGAAAGTTCAAACTGAAACTAAATGGGTGTGCATCCAACTTGCTTGCTCATGAAGACCTCGGGCATTTGCGGAAGCCCATCATCGGAATATACAAGCCAAGTTCTATAATGAAATTTCCCACTAGTCTATGAAAGTGAAAGCATAGGAGACTCTCTCTATGAAGAACATGGTGCTACTTTGAAGCACAAGTGTGGTAAAAGGATAGTAACATTGCCCCTTCTCTCTTTTTCTCTCATTTTCTTCTTCTTTTATTTTTCATTTTTTTATTTTTTCTTTCTCTTTGGTGGGCTTCTTTGGCCTCTTTTTTTATTTGGGCTTCTTTGGCCTCTTTTATTTTTCATAAAGTCTGGAGTCTCATCCCGACTTGTGGGGGAATCATAGTCTCCTTCATCCTTTCCTCACTGGGGCAATGCTCTAATAATGATGATCATCACACTTTTATTTACTTACAACTCAATATCTAGAACAAAGATATGACTCTATATAAATGCCTCCGGCGGTGTACCGGGATGTGCAATGATCTAGCGTAGCAATGACATCAAAAAATGGACAAGCCATGAAAACATCATGCCAGCTATCTTACGATCATGCAAAGCAATATGACAATAAATGCTCAAGTCATGTATATGATGATGATGGAAGTTGCATGGCAATATATCTCGGAATGGCTATGGAAATGCCATGATAGGTAGGTATGGTGTCTGTTTTGAGGAAGATATAAGGAAGCTTATGTGTGATAGAGCGTATCATATCACGGGGTTTGGATGCACCGGCGAAGTTTGCACCAACTCTCGAGGTGAGAAAGGGAAATGCACGGTACCGAAGAGGCTAGCAATGATGGAAGGCTGAGAGTCGTATAATCCATGGACTCAACATTAGTCATAAAGAACTCACCTACTTATTGCAAAAATCTAAAAGCCATTGAAAACAAAGTACTACGCGCATGCTCCTTTTTCACCCGGAGTAGAAAGGGAAGGGGGAAGAGAGAAAGGAAGGGGGGCGAACCCCCCTTTTTCCTTCTCCAATTCGGCCTCCTCCTTAAGGGGGGGGGGCATTTCACCCCTTGTGGGCTGGTGTGCTCCCCTCTTATGGCCCATATGGCCCATATCTTCCACCCGGGAGTTCCGGTAACCCCCCCGGTACTCTGATAATTACCCGATACACTCCGGAACACTTCTGGTGTCCGAATACTATCGTCCTATAGATCAATCTTTACCTCTTGACCATCTCGAGATTCCTCATGATGTCTGTGATCTTATCCGGAACTCCGAACAACATTCGGTCACCAAATCACATAACTCATATAATACAATATCATCATCGAACGTTAAGCGTGCGGACCCTACGGGTTCGAGAACTATGTAGACATGACCGAGACACCTCTCAGGTCAATAACCAATAGCAGAACCTGGATGCTCGTATTGGCTCCTATATATTCTATGAATATCTTTATCGGTCGAACTGTTATGACAACATACACAATTCCCTTTGTCCGTCGGTATGTTATTTGCCCGAGATTCGATCGTCGGTATCTCTATACATAGTTCAATCTCGTTACCGACAAGTCTCTTTACTCGTTCCGTAATACATCATCCCGTGACTAACTCATTAGTCATTTGCTTGCAAGGCTTATTATGATGTGCATTACCGAGAGGGCCCAGAGATACCTCTCCGATACTCGGAGTGACAAATCCTAATCTCGATCTATGCCAACTCAACAAACACCTTCAGAGATACCTGTAGATCATCTTTATAATCACCCAGTTACGTTCTGACGTTTGATAGCACACAAGGTATTCCTCCGGTATCCGGGAGTTGCATAATCTCATAGTCGAAGGAATATGTATTTGACATGAAGACAACAATAGCAATAAAACTGAACGATCATAATGCTAAGCTAACGAAGGGTTCTTGTTCATCACATCATTCTCCTGATGATGTGATCCCGCTATCAAATGACAACTCATGTCTATGGTTAGGAAACCTTAACCATCTTTGGTCAACGAGCTAGTCAAGTAGAGGCTTACCAGGGACACAGTGGTTGTCTATGTATTCACACATGTATTTAGGTTTCCGATTAATACAATTATAGCATGAATAATAAACATTTATCATGAATAAGGAAATACAAATAACGACTTTATTATTGCCTCTAGGGCATATTTCCTTCAGTCGGATCAATGATTAAGTAGCCACGGGCACGTAAGGCCGGACCTCACTCAAATAAAAGCAATTTTTCAAGCTTATTTGCTTGAGCAGTAAAGAAAAGAGCAAATCAGTTCCAACATAAATTGTCTACCATAAAAGAAACATAAATTTTCTATGCCTCTCTATAGACCCCCTAGTAGATAAGGTACTTAAAACAAACTCAAAACTAGCACTACTAACACGGGCTAAAGAGAATGACCTCGAAAATTAATAAGGTTAATTTGTATAAGGTCGTTGATACATGTCCAAGAAGGCAAACATATTTAAATCTAATCGTGATTCATCATGAGAGGCATGTTTTAGAATAACATATGTTTAGTGACTTGGCTAAACATAACAATATCATCGATTATGTGAGGGGTACCATTACAAAGTCCGGTAAATGTGACTTCCTGACACATGTTCTAGAACATTTTTCGTGGGGTTACAATTGTGTGTTGCGCATTTTACCCTACTTTGAGAGGTCCAATGCAATCTTGCCTCACATTCACTCAACATACATGTTACTTTTGGCTATGTTGAAGGTTGAATACCATATTAAGTTTCACCACTAGAACAAGTCTAACAACTTTTTGAGTTTGGTAGTCATGTATGGCGCATCTTAAGAGGGGTTTTGTTTTGTTTTCCTTAAGAAATTTGTTAGCACAAGTCATGATAACCAACAACCAATGTTCATTGGGGGAAATTTTGTTATCAACGTGCGAAGAACAGTGACCGGTTGGACAAGCGATGGCCTTTCATGTTCAGTGATATCATTCATAGCTTGGACCTATGGAAGATCACTATGTTTGGTCACCAATTCACTTGGCTAGATAGTTGCTACATCTTGAGCATGCGTTGGTTTTTCCCTTGAAGAGGAAAGGGTGATGCAGCAAAGTAGCGTTAGTATTTCCCTCAGTTTTTGAGAACCAAGGTATCAATCCAGTAGGAGGCTCCTCAAAAGTCCCACGCACCTACACAAACAAACAAGAACCTCGCAACCAATGCAATAAAGGGGTTGTCAATCCCTTCACGGTAACTTGCGAAAGTGGGATCTGATAGAGATAATAAGATAAGATAAATATTTTTGGTATTTTTATGATATAGATTGGAAAGTAAAAGATGCAAATAAAAGTAGATGGAAAACTCATATGATAAAAGATAGACCCGGGGGCCATAGGTTTCACTAGTGGCTTCTCTCAAGATAGCATAAGTATTATGGTGGGTGAACAAATTACTATCGAGCAATTGATAGAAAAGTTCATAGTTATGAGATTATCTAGGCATGATCATGTATATAGGCATCACGTCCGCAACAAGTAGATCGAAATGATTCTGCATCTACTACTATTACTCCACACATTGACCGACTCCTGCCTGCATCTAGAGTATTAAGTTCATGAAGAATAGAGTAACACATTAAGAAAGATGGCATGATGTAGAGGGATCAACTCATGCAATATGATATAAACCCCATCTTTTTATCCTCGATGGCAACAATACAATACGTGCCTTGCTGCCCCTGCTGTCACTGGGAAAGGACACCACAAGATTGAACCCAACGCTAAGCACTTCTCCCATTGCAAGAAAGATCAATCTAGTAGGACAAACCAAACTGATAATTCGAAGAGACTTGCAAAGATAACTTAATCACACATAAAAGAATTCAGAGGAGATTCAAATATTTCTCATAGATAAACTTGATCATAAACCCATAATTCATCGGATCTCGACAAACACACCGCAAAAAGAGTTACAACCAATAGATCTCCAAGAAGATCGAGTAGAACTTTGTATTGAGATTCAAAGAGAGAGAAGAAGCCATCTAGCTAATAACTATGGACCCGAAGGTCTGTGGTAAACTACTCACAACTCATCGGAGAGGCCTTGGATATGATGTAGAGGCCCTCCATGGTTGATTCCCCCTCCAGGGGAGCGCCGACGAAGGCTCCAAGATGGGATCTCGCGGATACAGAAGGTTGCGGTGGTGGAATTAGGTTTTCGTGGTGCTCCTTGATGTTTTCAGGGTACGGGAGTATATATAGGCGAAGGAAGTACCGTCGGTGGAGCAACGAGGGGCCCACGAGGGTGGGGGCGCGCCGGGCACCCTCGTGGCCACCTCGTTTACAGCTTGACGTCCACTCCAAGTCTCCTAGATTGCATTTGTTCTGAAAAGATCGCTCCCGAAGGTTTCATTCCGTTTGGACTCCGTTTGATATTCCTTTTCTTCGAAACACTGAAATAGGTAAAAAAAACAGCAATTCGGGCAGGGCCTCCGGTTAATAGGTTTGCCCCCAAAATGATATAGAAGTGTAAAATAAAGCCCATAAACATCCAAAACGGGTAATATAATATCATGGAACAATAAAAAATTATAGATACGTTGGAGACGTATCAATAGTCGACCTGTTTGCACTCATGGAAAACTTGGCCGGGTTCTAGTAACCACCAACAAGGAATATTAGTTTCCCCTAGCTTCGTTACGGGCATTGAGAAGAATAAATGCCTTATTGGGTCATGCTCAACTGTTAACTGATTTCGATCAAACTTCCCAATCAAGTAAACATCCTAAGTTCAAACTCGAGTTGCAAACTCCACATGGGGGAGAAACTCTTCCCACATCTTCATTTTTTTCTTTAAAACTGCTCTCGGCATCATGGATAGTGTGCGTTTAACAACTTAAGTTTGTCCATCCGTTTGTGGGTGGCATGTAGTGGAAAAGAGAAGCTTTGTTCCTAGCTTTGCCCACAACGTTTTCCAAAAATAGCTCACAAACTTGGTGTCACGATCTGAAACAATAGTGCGCGGTACTCCATGTAGCCGCACGACTTCCCTGAAAAACAAATCAGCAATGTGTGAAGCATCATCTCTTATGACACGGGATAAATAAGCCATTTTGCTAAACCTATTGACCACCACAAAAACTGAATCACTCCCCCTCTAAGTGTGTGGTAATCCAAGAACAAAATACATGAAATATCTTCCCAAGGTGTACTAGGAATTGATAAAGGCGTATAAAGTCCATGGGGGTTTAAACGTGACTTAGCTTTGCGGCAGATCTCACAATGTAGAACGTAGCGCCCAACATCACACCTCATCCTTGGCCAAAATAAATGGTCGATCAGCACACTCTCAGTTTTCTTTGCTCCAAAATGTCCCATGAGATCACCAGTATGAGCCTCCTGCAAAAGCAACAAACGAACAGAGCAATCTGGGATGCACAATTTGTTAGCTCGAAACAAGAATCCATCATGCAAGTGAAACTTTTCCCAACCTTTTCCCTCACTACACTTTGAGTGTGGTTCAAAAAAATATGGGTCATTGGCATACCATTCTTTGATACTTTGCAACCCAAGAATTTTAGTATCAAGTTGTGAGAGTAAAATATGGCGTCAAGACAAAGCATCGTCAACAACATTATCTTTTCCTTTCTTGTACCTGACAATATAGGGAAAAGATTCTATGAATTCACTCCATTTTGCATGTCTACGCGCTACAAAAAAAATACACTTCCGTGATGATACATGTTTGTCACAGTAGGTCGCATTTTCTGTGATGCATGTACATCCATGACAATTTTATGACAGAATCAAGATAGTCATACCTGTGTTGTCGTACAAGTGTTCCATGACATTAGCAAAATTATCATCACGGAAGTGTCCACTTCCATGACGATAAATCGCGCGTCATGGAAGTGCTTTCGTCAAGGGTGACCGACACGTGGCATCCACCATAACGGAACGTCGTTAAGCTATCGGGTCAGGTTTTGGATCCGATAACCCGTTAACAGCCCGGACCAATGAGAAATTTCCATGTGTAAAATTTTGATTGGCCAGATGAAACACGTGTCAGCTTGTCAGTGGGTCAGATATGGTGACACGTGCGACGACCCACCACTGGCCCATTTAGCTTACAAAGCCAGCCCGTTTGACTTGGTCAAAAGTTAGCGGACTGGCCCATGAAAAGCCTGTTAACAGCCTCTTCACAAATAGCCCATTTTACGGCCCGGTAACTCATGGCCCGTTAGGGCCTAACAGAAATCGACCCAACAACGTCATGTGGGCCGTCGAATATAAAACTAGCCCGTTTCACTTTCGGCCCAGGTATGGCCCATGACGTCTTTCGGCCCATATGAGGCCTTCATATCTTTAGGCCCTTTAGAGGCCCACGGTGACTCTAGCCCATAATGAACAGTAAATTTCATTGGACCCGTTAACAGCCCATGATTCACATGGGCCATTTCCACCCCGTGTTAGCTTTCGGCCTAGTGACGGCTGTCGGTGTCAAAACCGGCGGATCTCAGGTAAGGGGTCCCGAACTATGCGCCTAAGGCTAATGGTAACAGGAGGCGGGGGACACAATGTTTACCCAAGTTCGGGCCCTCTCTATGGAGGTAATACCCTACTTCCTGCTTGATTGATCTTGATGATATGAGTATTACAAGAGTTGATCTACCACGAGATCATAGAGGCTAAACCCTAGAAGCTAGCCTATAATTATGATTGTTCTTGTCCTACGGACTAAACCCTCTGGTTTATATAGACACCGAAGGGGGCTAGGGTTACACAGAGTCAGTTACAGAGAAGGAAATCTTCATATCCGAATTGCCAAGCTTGCCTTCCATGCAAAGGAGAGTCCCACCCAGACACGGGACGAAGTCTTCAATCTTGTATCTTCATAATCCAACAGTCCGGCACAAGTACATAGTCCGGCTGTCCGAGGACCCCCTAATCCAGTACTCCCTCAGTAGCCCCTGAACCAGGCTTCAATGATGATGAGTCCGGTGCACAGATTTTCTTCAGCATTGCAAGGCGGGTTCTTCTCCAAATCTCTGAGTACTTGTTGTAATGAGCAGTGTCTGGCTTCCCATTAATGTTGCACTCCTCGGCTTCTGTACTTTAATAATGGTAGTCTCCACGTGTCGAGCGAATGCGAGAAGTCAGGGCATTTTTACATTTGCCACCCTGACCATGTAAGTAAATCGTCTATTAAAGAGACGGGGATCCTCAGATCCAAATCACACCATCTTCCCCAAGCGAGGAATCACCGGAGCGCGCCCGAAAAAACCATCCCATCATGGCCGGCCCCGCAGCTCCTCCTCTCGCTCCCACAACGCCAAGCTAGGTGATTGGGTGAAGTGTACTGTCACCCACGGCCGATTGGTGGAGTTGCAGACCCAGGGGTTTCTCCCGCTTGCATATATGGTCCCCGTCCGAGCCGGACTAGCCACTTACGATGGCGGGGAGCAAGCAGAGAGTTTCCCCAACCCATCCAGGGGGGAGCGAGTATGCCTTGTCCCTTACTTGCTGAGGGGCCTCAGATTTCCAATCCATCTGTTCCTCCGCGGGCTCCTGGAGTACTACGGCCTCCAGCTGCATAACTTCACTCCTGCCTCCATACTGCACATCGCAGGCTATGTCGCCCTTTGCGAGCTGTTTCTGGGCTGCGAAGCTCATTTCGAGCTATGGAAGAGGCTATTCTGCCTCGTCCCTGGCACTCAGGGGGGATCAATATATCAAGTGGGCGGAGCCGAAATATGACGCATCGCCGGGACCGGATATCTGTCCGGCACTCCGAAGAAGACATCTGAAGACTGGCCTTCGGAGTGTTGTTATATGGAGGACGTCCCCCTTCCGGACCCTATCCGGATGGGCCTTCCTGAGTTTACCAATGCCCCACTGAAGAAACGCCACGGCTGGCGTCCCCGGAGCCCCGGGAGGAAGATAGCAGAGAGGTCCTTTATCTGATGAGCAGGATAAAAACGCTTGCCAAATCAGGATTGACAATAATCGAGGTTATGTCAATATGCATAATGCGGGGGGTGCAGCCACTCCAGTATTGTGAGAAACCCATCTGGCACTTCAATGGAGAAGACGTCGCCACCTGCTGCGGTCATAAAGGTCCGGACTCTGCCACCGCTCTGGCGAAAATACTGTCTGATTTGTATAAAGGAGAAGAAGAGGAGTTTATCCGCATTAAGCCACGAGATGGATTTTCCATGTACAACCCCCCAAGCTGGGTGAGCTGCTATCTTTTACTCAACTCCATTTATTCCCGCATTCTTACGTCAAAAATATTTACGTTGCTAATCCATAGCAGGAACTGCGAAAAACTGTGAGGGAGGTCCACAGCCCGTCTCCACAGCCAGAGGACCCTGACCGAGCCCTCGACCCCGGACTCAAAGGAGATCCGGACGTATTTGTGGAGCTCGTCGACAGGATGTTTTACTAGGCAAGCTGTGACGGTGCCTTGGTGGCCATCATTGCCGATTATCCTGGCCTCCTCTCTGCCTCACACGTAAGTAAAACCGGATTCCTAACTTCCGAGAAGGATCCCTTCTTTATGCCTTACCCACCGCACATGTGTTGCGCTTTATAGGGAAGGCCATCAGGGCGCCGTGCCGAACTGGTGGCAATCCGCCAACAAGGGGCACCGAAGCCGAGTAGGCTTAAAAGGAAGGCGGTCAGGACCGAGACACCATCGCAGAGGTATGAAAAAACCTGCTCCGTGATTATCGTCTTTAAAATATAACAATGTCCATTATCCCCTGGCAGAAAAAGCGCTTGCCGGATTGTGTCCGGAGATCCTACCGGCCACGCCTCCACCAACCGGACTCCAGAGCCGGACTCAAGGGTGGAGGCTAACGCGGGGACAATGCCGGACGGTCCTCCTACAGAGGATGCGGATAGAATATATGCTACAAATTCCGAAGTGGAGAGCGCCATGAATCACAGGTGCCGACGGGCCGTACTCCGCGACCCTAATTTCTCCAAAGAGGCATTCAATGCCTTCAACTCGGGAGACGCGTACATCCGAGCTACTCAAGGTGGGCTTGCTAGAGCCACAGACCAGTATTTAAAGAATATACGGGTAAGAAAAAATCTAATAATTATGTATATCAGTAGCCCCTGAGACTTGAAACAGTTGGCACAACTGATTTAGGGATCATTGTATGCGTAGGTTCTTACATAGAAGAATACCCATTTGTCTCGAGAGATGGAGGAGTGGAAAGCCCATCTAAGGGTCGCAGTTGCTAGAATGGAGGAATCCAAGAAGGCCTCATCTGGTAATACTTGTTTTGATCAAAAATAATGTAATGAAGTGTACCAGTTAGTATTCGGTATGCTCGCCAATCTAACAATAGATTCTGCAGACAATCCCAGAGTGAATCCGGAGATCGTAAGAGAAGATGAGCAACATTCTCAACGACAGCTAGAGGCTGGCGAGCGCGTGCTTACACGGGTTAGGCGAGAGAAAAATGATCTCCAGGATGCCAATACCCGGATGGGCGTTGAATTAGAAGATGTTCAGGCCCAGCTTACAGACTCCGTGAAGGAGAATAAGAGGCTTCGACGCGGCATTTTTAGTAAGTGCTCAAACGAACTTTTATAAAGTTCAGCGAAGAAACGGACTAACAGAGTTATGTCTGTAGGTATGCTGACAGGTCGTCCCGAAGAGGAGATGCCAAGAATTTGATTATTCAATATTCGATTGGAGTGGATTCACAATATGAAGAAAAATTATGATATGAGTTTTTTATTTCATAATCATTATCATTTCTAATTTCATTTTTAAAAAAGATAAATAACCTATATTATATCCACTATGATAATGAAAAAGATTTCTACATATCCGACCAAATCGATCAAGAATATCCTAATCTGATAAATCTGTCCAAATGGGTTTACTAATAGGATGCCCTGATCCAGTACAAAATTGAGCATTTGATAAGTATCCTATGAGGATCAAGTAAAAAATATACAGTTGGTCATATAATCGTGGTTATATAGATATTTTCTATACTAGGGTCTTTACCCTCGGTATAAGAGAGCAATAGATTTAGTAGCATCAACTGCAATAAGGGCTCATTGTCATTATGTTAATAAAAAGTGGTTTAGTGGTATGTTAACGAATTGGTCGATTACGAAAACTAGACTTTCTCAATTTAGAGACTTAAGAGTAGAAGAAAAATGGGAAAATTCATGTTTTATTTGAGAACCCCTTGAACGCCTTCTCAAAGGGGTCTCAAAAATTCGAGATAGATCTAATTATACTTTTTTACTTATTTCTGCATTAATAATTTTGCAAAGCTTCCGCATAATTTCCTCCGGATTGAGCCAACATCCGTTATGGTCGTTCATTCTATTCAAAAAATCTCTGTTCCAAGACCGTACATGTGGTTTTCATCTCATACGGCTCCTCCCTTCTATACATAATAGTACTAAGTGAAATAATCTATAGAATCAAAATCCCATTCTTTCCCCTGATCCTGCTACGAAGAAAGATGCTCATTTCTTAAAATATCCCATATATGTAGGGAGAAACCGAGGAAGAGGATATGGGTTGAGAGCGGGAGTTGAACTCTAGGAGGTCGAATCCCCCCTTGTTCCTCAGTAGCTCAGTGGTAGAGCGGTCAGCTGTTAACTGGCTGGTCATAGGTTCGAATCCTACTTGGGGAGATTTTATTCAACATAATGACAACGAGCCCTTATTGCAGCTGATGCTACTAAATTTGTTGCTCTTTTTTTGGTACCAACAATTAAGAAACTTTTTCCCCGACTTGCTGCATCTGCTCATGGATTTAGCAGGCAATTTAAAAGGTTGACCTATTTGGGAATCTCCGGATCTATGCTTATTTTCAACTCCCCGAAGCATTTCGTCGCTTGCTGCGCCCTTCCTCTTCTCTGGGTGCCTAGGTATCCACCGCAAGCCTTTCCTCTTTTGAACCTCGCCATAATTCTAACTCCCACATGATAAAAAAAAGTAAAAGGTCTCGCGAAGAAAATAATCCTATTTGACCACTATACATTGCAAGCATCGGGAAATAGAATAATCGCGACACGCTTTCTCACAAATAGATTAAAAAATAGATTTTTATTTTTGAAGTTTGTATAAACCATTGCTTCGTCTGGTGTCTACAATACATATAACTCATTATAGTACTAATTTCATTTTTACTAAGAATATGAAAACGTAAATATCAAAAAATTCTTGTCTTGCCCGATCTAAGTCTAAGGAAATAAAAAAATTCGCTGATACAATTTCATCTACATCGAATTTATATATCAGAATAGCGGATGCCTTGTGGCCATCCGCCTCCCTGCCCGGAGGCATGGGGGAGCTTGTGGAGATGCTCAAGGGAACGCGGCGGCACTACCGATTATGGAAGATATCGGCCTGCCGACAAGGTGCGAGGGAAGCCTGGGCCACGGTGAAAACGCGGTACACCAAGGTTGACCCGAATCACATGGCCGAGGTCGGACCAGTAGGGTCAGATGGGAAAGAGATCCCCGTTAGTCTGGTATATGACCAGGTAGGATTAGCCGCAAAGTATTCCCAACAGGATTGTAGGCTAGACAGCCTGTTGGATGGTATAGAAGAAGAATTTAGTCAGTCTAAGTGACTGTGTACTTCAAATGACATATTTTGTCCCTAGCCGGATTGTAAATCCTTTGTCATGGCGGACCTTTTCGCTTCAACCTCCGGACCCGACAGTCCGGAGTGTATCCGAATACCCGCTTAGTTATGTAAACCGGGGTACGCGTGGAACCAGGCGTAGGGGTCATAAGTGCTTGAACAGACAAGTACCCAACTAGCTATGTTATATTACATGGATAGTAAAAAACATCTTCCAGGGAGAATAGTTCCGTTAAGGGTTCCTTTCCCTGGGTACGCATGCGTGAATGTGCATGTCCAAACTGCGAACAGAGACGCAGGACATAAAACATCTGGGGGCTTATATTGTAAAAGGTAAGAAAACTTCTTTTGTTCGCCGACCGAATATTCCCTTAAGAACGCTAGCTTTTGGCTTCATCCAGTCTGAGGTACACATCCGGCTGATCCGGCAGTAACAATCGCAGAGGTGCTCCCCTTATGCCCTAGCCGAATTAACGGGAACGTAGGTCATAAACACAGGAGCCAGGCAACCCATCTTGGCCAAAACTTAAGTCATATCGATGCACTAATGGCTAAGAAAAGGTACATATGGAAAAGTGACACATATGCAGTGGGCATGAAGCCCGGAAGATAATTATATTAAGCTTCTGTATAAGAAGCCCCCAGGTATATTGAGCGCGCATAGCGCGGCAAGAGTGTGTAGTCGAAGCACACTTGAAGACGTTAAGGCCATAAAAAAGAAAGAAAGAGAGACAGAAAGAGGATATAACTTTAAAAAAAGGGCGGAGGTAAGGAGACAAACACAGAGTTCGGCGCTAGGCGTAGAATCTTTGGAGTCTGGCTGCGTTCCATGGGTTCGGCTCGAGTCGATTATCTGATGCATCACGCAGACGGTACGCTCCTCTGGTGAGAACTTTATCAATGATGAAGGGACCCTCCCACTTGGGCTTGAGCTTGTCTTTTTTATTCTCCGGTAGGCGTAGAACGAGTTCACCAACGTTATAAGTTTTGGCCCGTACTTCTCTGCTTTGATACCTTCGAGCCTGTTGCTGATAGAATGCGGAACGGGCTTTTGCGACGTCGCGCTCCTCCTCCAGGGCATCTAAACTGTCCCGCCGATCAAGCTCGGCTTCTCTCTCTCTTCGTACATGCGCAGTCGAGGTGAGTCATGAATGATATCGCAGGGCAGCATCGCCTCTGCGCCGTACACCATAAAAAATGGTGTGTTTCTGGTAGTGAGATTCGGAGTGGTCCGTAGCCCCCCATAGTATGGAGTTGAGCTCCTCAACCCAGTGTGCATCTGATTCCTTCAAGGATCGCACTAGTCTGGGTTTGATGCCGCTCATAATAAGACCATTTGCTCGTTCGACTTGACCGTTTGTTTGGGGTGATAGACGGATGCGTAATCGAGCTTAATGCCCATGTTGCCACACCAAGTTTTCACCTCGTCGGCTGTTAAGTTAGAGCCGTTATAGGTGATAATGCTGTGGGGGACACCGTAACAGTGTACAACCCCTGATATGAAGTCTATCACTGGTCCGGATTCGGCTGTTTTAACTGGTTTGGCCTCTATCCATTTGGTGAATTTATCCACCATAACCAATAGGTATTTTTTCTTATGGCTTCCTTCTTTAAGGGGTACGACCATATCGAGCCCCCAGACCGCAAAGGGCCAAGTTATGGGGATTGTTTGGAGAGCGGTAGGTGGCATATGGCTTTGGTTTGCGGAAAGCTGGCAACCGATGCAATGTTGGACGAGGTCCTGTGCGTCTGCTCGGGCTGTCGACCAGTAGAAACCTATACGGAAGGCCTTGCATACAAGGGCCCGGGCTGCGGCGTGGCGGCCGTCGAGTCCAGCATGAATTTCGGCCAAGAGCTGCCGCCCTTCCTCTTCGGAGATGCACCTTTGGAGTAGTCCGGTAGCGCTTTTCTTATAAAGCTCTCCCTCATGAACCTTGTAGGCTTTAGAGCGCCACACAATGCAATGTGCCTCATTTTGGTTCTCGGGGAGTTCTTGCCTATTTTGGTAGGCTAAGAAGGGTTCTGTCCATGGGGCGATGACAACCATGATCACATGGGCCGAAGGTATTATTTCGGTGGCAGAGCCTCCGATTATGTCAGTGTGTTCGGGATCTGGGGTAGTGGTCGGATCCGGACGAGTATTGCCGGTCTCCCCTTCCCATACCACGAATGGCTTGAACATCCTTTCCAAGAAGATATTAGGTGGGACGGGGTCGCGCTTAGCGCTGATACGGGCGAGGATATCTGCTGCTTGATTGTTTTCTCAGACCACATGATGGAATTCAAGCCCCTCGAACTGAGTTGACATCTTGAGGACAGCATTGCGGTAAGCCACCATTTTCGGGTCCTTGGCGTCGAAGTCTCCATTTATTTGAGATATTGCAAGGTTCGAATCCCCACGCACTTCTAGGCGTTGAATGCCCATGGAGACTGCCATCCGAAGACCACGCAACAGAGCCTTGTATTCGGCTGCATTGTTGGAGTCTGTGTATAGTATTTTGAGTACCTATTGGACTGTATCTCCGGTGGGGGATGTCAGGACGACGCCCGCTCCCAGACCAGCCAGCATTTTAGAGCCGTCAAAGTGCATGATCCAATTGGAGTATGTGTCGTACTCTTTAGGGAGTTCGGCTTATGTCCATTCGACGACGAAGTTAGCCAGTACTTGCGACTTGATGGCTCGCCGTGGTTTATATATGATGTCGAACGGGAGGAGCTCGATGGCCCACTTAGCAATCCGGCCCGTGGCATCGCGGTTATTTATTATACGTTGAGTGGTACTTCGGAGGCCACCATGATTGAACACTCTTGAAAGTAGTGTCGTAGTTTCCGGGATGCCATGAAGACCGCGTATGCTATCTTTTGATAATGTGGATACCATGACTTGCATGGTGTGAGGAGAGTGGATACGTAGTATACCGGCTTTTGAAGCGGGAACTTATGTCCGTCCTCCTCTCGTTCAACGACGAGCACTGCACTTACAACTTGGTGCGTTGCAGCTATATATAACAGCATGGGTTCACTGATGTTCGGTGCGGCCAGGATTGGGTTGCTAGCCCGGAGGGCCTTTATTTCTTCCAGTCCAGCCGTAGCCGCATCCGTGCACTCGAAGTGTTCGGTGCGTCGAAGAAGGCGATAGAGAGGTAGTGCCTTTTCTCCCAATCGGGAGATAAAGCGGCTTAAGGCAGCCACGCATCCAGTTAACTTCTGGATTTGCTTGAGGTCTGTTGGGGTAGCCAACTATGACAGAGCTCGGATTTTAGCCGGATTTGCTTCAATTCCTCTATTGAAACGATGAAGCCCAGGAGCTTTCCGGTAGGGACGCCGAAAACGCATTTTTCCGGGTTGAGCTTGATGTCATATGTTTGGAGATTGTTGAACGTAAGCTTCAGGTCGTCTATTAAAGACTCGACGTGTCTGGTTTTGAAGACCACGTCGTCTACGTATGCCTCAACTGTTTTGCCGATTTGTGTTTCCAGGCATGTCTGAATCATGCGTTGATAGGTTGCACCGGCATTTTTGAGCCTGAAAGACATGGTGTTAAAACATAAGGGGCCGTATGGAGTGATGAATGTCGTTGCGGCTTGATCGGATTCCGCCATCTTGATTTGGTGGTATCCGGAGTATGCGTCGAGGAAGCACAATGAGTCATGTCCTGCGGTAGCGTCGATGATTTGATCGATGCGGGGGAGAGGGAAGGGATCCTTGGGGCAAGCCTTATTGAGGTCCTTGAAATCGACACATAGGCGCCAGGATTTGTCCTTCTTTGGTACCATCACCAGGTTTGCTAGCCAGTCCGAGTGTTTTATTTCTTTGATGAATCCGGCTTCGAGTAACTTAGCTAGCTCCTCTCCCATGGCTTGCCGTTTAGGTTCTGAAAAGCGCCGAAGAGTCTGCTTGACCGGCTTGTATCCCTTTAGTATTTTTAGGCTATGCTCGGCCAGCCTGCGTGGGATACCTGGCATATCTAAAGGGTGCCAGGCGAAGACGTCCCAATTCTCGCGCAAGAATGCCCGCAGTGCGGCGTCTATTGTGGAGTTCGGTTGTGCCCCGATGGATGCTGTTTTTGTAGAGTCCGTTGGGTGGACTTGGAATTTGACTATTTCGTCCGCTGGTTTGAAAGAGGTGGACTTGGATCGCTTGTCGAGTATCACATCATCCCTGTCCACTTTGGAGGGCAGCGCAGTTAGTTCTTCAGCCGCAAGAGGACAATGCTTCAAGGGCCAGGGTGGCGGTTTTGTTTTTGGCGCGCAGTGCTACATTCGGATCACTAGCCAGAGTGATTATTCCATTGGGCCCGGGCATCTTGAGCTTTATGTACTCGTAATGGGGTATAGCTTGGAAGCTCATGAATGCATCCCATCCTAAAAGGGCGTGGTATCCGCTACTGAACGGGGCCACTTGGAATGTAATTTCTTCGGACCTGTAATTCTCCGGCGTGCCGAATACCACATCTAGTGTGATTTTTCCAGCACATCGTGCCTCTTGACTAGGGATAATTCCTCTGAAGGTCGTGCTGCTTTGCTCAATGCGGCTCTTGTCTGTTTCCATTTTGTTGAGAGTTTCCTCGTTTATGAGGTTTAATCTGCTCCCACCGTCCATGAGCACTTTAGTAAGCCGGAAGCCGTCCACAATTGGACTAAGGACCAAAGCGGCTGGTGCTTGGACTGGTCGGAATTGAGGTTCGTCATTGGCATTGAAAGTTATTGCCATGTCGTTCCATGGATTTATTGCTGCAACGTGGCAGATTTCGGCGAGGCTGCGAAGTGCTCTCTTGCGCCTATTGTTTGAGGCGAAAGTCTCAAAGACTGTTAATACCGTATAGTCATTTCCTACGGGATGATGCTCTGCAGTATCGTTAATGAGGAGATCCTCACCGCTCTTGGCCACCTGCCGAAATATCCAACATGCTCTAAGGCTGTGTGTTGGCATAGTATCCGGTGTGGTGTGAATTTTGCATGGCCCATTGAAAGTTATTGCCATGTCGTTCCATCGCATAGTACTTCTGTACTATGGTCGCCAAGCCAGCGAAGTGTGTTATGTCACGACGACTTATGGCATTGAGTATTCCTTTGTCCGTGCAATTTTTGCAAAAGAATGAGATTGCATCTTCCTCACGACAGTCCTTGACCTTGCTCATTACAAGGAGGAATCTGACCCAAAAGTGATGTACTGTCTCTTGGGACTCTTGTCTAATGTGGGAAAGATCGCTTGCATCTGGGTGGGTGGGTAGATTTAAGTCCGAACCCTGACCCGATCTGAGACCTAGGGGCAGGGGAGCTTCCAAACTTGGCAGTTCGGGCTCTGGGATGTTGCCCAACTTTTCTGGCCCACTGTCCGATTCTAAGTTTGGAGCCTGGGTCATGTCCTCCCATAAACGG
The DNA here is from genome assembly GCA_963921465.1 of Triticum timopheevii. NCBI lineage: Eukaryota > Viridiplantae > Streptophyta > Magnoliopsida > Poales > Poaceae > Triticum > Triticum timopheevii. The sequence continues at coordinate 249,581,300 of OY997262.1, read as the reverse complement.
GTATCCGGCTAGGAGAGCTCGGGAATCCGGACATAGTTCGTCCTCAAAATAGAGAAAGAATCGCTGCATTGCTCCTCCACCACCGCTATTTGATGGGTGACCAGCGGAGAGTTAATCTCTCTTTGATCGGGTTTAAGCTCGATCCGATGATAGTCTGTAGTGACTCCCAAGGCGGCGATGTGATCCAAGAGCTCGTTCAGGGATGAGACCTCCACTGGATCCATCTGCTTGGTGTATTCCGAGCTGACGTACGTGGAGGCTGTTTTTGATGACCCGAGAAGTCATCGTCGGCGCGGAGGCCGAACGGGCGATCATGACGAAGCCACCTAGTCGGAGAGTTTGGCCTAAAGCTAGGGCTCCCCCAGAGGTGATGTTGTCCTTGATAACAAGGCTAGCCATCGAGCCTTACCGTGACGACACAGTGGGACTCTCAATGAAAGCACCAATGTCGGTGTCAAAACCGGCGGATCTCGAGTAGGGGGTCCCGAACTGTGCGTCTAAGGCTAATGGTAACAGGAGGCTGGGGACACAATGTTTACCCAGGTTCAGGCCCTCTCTATGGAGGTAATACCCTACTTCCTGCTTGATTGATCTTGATGATATGAGTATTACAAGAGTTGATCTACCACGAGATCGTAGAGGCTAAACCCTAGAAGCTAGCTTATGATTATGATTGTTCTTGTCCTACGGACTAAACCCTCCGGTTTATATAGACACCGGAGGGGGCTAGGGTTACACAGAGTCGGTTACAGAGAAGGAAATCTTCATATCCGAATTGACAATCTTGCCTTCCACGCAAAGGAGAGTCCCACCCAGACACGGGACGAAGTCTTCAATCTTGTATCTTCATATCCAACAGTCCGGCACAAGTACATAGTCCGGCTGTCCAAGGACCCCTAATCCAGTACTCCCTCAACGGCCCATACGTACTTGGGCTCCTTTCCAGCCCTTGATTACTTCCGGCCCGTTACTGGCCTGTTCCCCTAATGGGCCAAATTCGGCCCATGGCAAGAGTCGGCCGTTTCTGGCCTGTTAACCCATTGCGTCATTTCCAGCCCGTCCTATATTCCGGCCCATTAACGACCCGTTATGCCTGTGATAGAATTAAGCCTTTGTTGTCCTCCGGCCTGTTAACAGCCCGTTACCATGTTGGGCCGATACCAATTACGCCCGTTTACGGCCCATGTAGACCCATTTATCCGACAACCCGAGGCCCACCGATTCTATGACCCTGTTGGAGGCCCATTTATCGATGGCCCGTAGGAGACCCATGGATCCTACGGCCCGTAGCAGGGTCAAGGTTACCACAGTCCGTATATGGCCCATGGTTGCTGAGGCCACCTGCAAACCAGGGAAAAAGAAGAGTAGGAAATAAGTAAGCCCGAAACTAACGCTAGGCTATTAAGGCGATTGCACAGATTACATCCACTCGGCATCAAAGATCGCCACCAGTGCAAATATAGGGAACACCCTACACTATACAAAAATGGCTTGCTATTTTCTTCAGCCGGAGGCTGCACGTTAAGAACAAATTTTGTATCGCACCAAAACAAATTACAACTATAAAACAAAAGGAAGGTTGGCATAAAAGTTAACAGTTTAGCAGATAAATGCACCACCAGAAGTTCAGAAGCTCAGTTCATTTGACATGACTGTTACGTTTTCATGCTGTATTGTCCGATGAAGCACCATAACCTTCGCCTTCATTTCTCCTAGGCTACTGAACAACATAGCAAATGTATGATAGTCTGGTTTCAAAACCATGCATATCTTGACGACATCGAACAATGTCTCTCCTTGTTTCACAAAGGGTCTCTGTTAGGGAATGGACTTGTGTCCGGATCGCAGATACAACATTGTTTTGAGCTTGCATATCATGATCATGAGGCAGTTTGGACGAGATTGCCTTAACAACCAACCCAGTATTACGCAGGAATGTGCTTTTGGCACTTTTAATGGACAGGTATTGAACCACTGTAGCAAGAGCTGACATTGCGGTCATAGTTGCCTCGCCACCTTCAGAAGGTGGCGGTTCCACCATTTTTTCATAGCTTGCTGAAAAGTTTAGTTTTTACATTAGTAGTACCAGAACATAAGATATTAAGGAGGCAGCAAAACCAAACAAAATAGCTTTGGTCTATATACAGAACTTATTCTGGTGAACCCATGTAAAATATTAGTTGTATTTTATTGCAAAGTACATAATAAAACTAGGTTCCAAACATATGACCATGTACCATCGCTAATGTATTGTTTATTTCTGCACATTGTATTGAGGGCTAAGGATAAAGAGACGAAGTTTATAATACGGTAAGCATAGTATGACATCATTCATATCACAAAACAACTGAGAACAGACAAACATGCAATTGTAACATTGTGTGGGCAAGTCCAGCACGGAACTAGATTACAGGTCAAGATCAAAGGAACATCACTCCTCTCTTTTAAACTTTGTAAGGTGCAATGATATGCTAAGAAAATTGTGTATAAAATTGAAAAGAGTAATAGACATTGGCTGGAAACCATGCAGTTCAAGGCACAAGTCAGAGTAAGTAGTAGTTAAGAGGCATGAGAATTAAGGACTTACAACAGCGGCTTTGACTGGTGTAGTCATGCCCTTCTTCTTGCTGGTGTGATGGTCCTTGAAGATTTCCACAGCATTTGGTTCAGGTACTTTTTGGTCCTTACGGGATTTCCTCTGCATTTGGAACAAGTCAATATAGATATGATAATATGGTACAGCGAAAAGACTGAAACAACAGCTAAGTACAAGAGCCTCATAGTGTGCAATATAGCTACGAGATCCTGTCGTCTGTTGGAATTTCACTTTCGTATGGTTGGCCTTATTCTTTGAACAGTTCGCCTACAAGAAGATAGATTTGTGTTGCACATGCGTAAATAGGACTTCAACATGTGATCTGATCACATATATATAATGTACCTGATACTTCGGATCAGACCAGTGTTTAACGAGGCCTCTCCAGTCTTCATTCGATATATTTTCCACTGCAAATGTTTGGTCAAGTTCACTGTTAGCCTTGCCTTCAAAGTGAGTTTTCCTCAAGTTATACCGATACTGTCGCAGAGCAAACTTGAAAACTTGGGTGCAAGCTTGTTTGGTTGCATCATCTTGGCTATCCAACTTGAACCTCATCTGTTGAAAATTGTGAGAGTCTCATTATCAGCAACCTAGAAAGTATGGGACAGAGCAAGACGATATTACTAGTTTCCATACATAACCATACTTACAGATAAATGGTCGAGGAAGGTGTTGAACTGGGTTTCGTCTTTGTCCTTCCTGTACTGAATCCATGTTGGGAGGATACGTAGATGACACGTAACGGCAAGCACTGCCTCTGATACTAACTTGGCTGACTCTGTAGCATCACGTGGCCTTTTAAAACCTGCCTCGAAATGGATATCCATTCTTCCTCCTCTAGATTTAGTTAACCTATCGAGCATTATCCCTGATGTTTGTTTCCTCTTGCGCCTAGGTGCTAGTCCAACAACGAACATAGGAAGTGTTAGTGTACATCAAAGTGTGAGACTACATATAAAGAAGCATGCAACTGTAACTTGACTCCAGCAACTACCTTCTTGCTGTTGAAGCTCACAAGGTTCATCTGATCTTACCAACTCGTCTTGTGTCAAGAGTGCTTGGGAAGTAGTGTTAGGTGGCAAGGGAGCTTGGGAACGTGCTGCTAGCTCAGTTGACACACGAGTAACTTGTGTAGCTGGTAGTACTGTGGAAGGTGTTGCAACAACTAGGGCTGTCTCTGCTTGTTTGGTGGCAGCTATTTGTTTCTGTTTGGCTTGTTCTGTAGCTCATGTAGCACGGGATACCCTGTTTGTAGAATTTTCCGCTGGACTTTGACCTTCTATTGCACCATCTGTACCAGCAGAATCTGCATGATTCTTGAGCTTCCCACTCCCTGCCATTCTGTGTTTCTTCCTCTTTCTCTGTGCCATGTTAAGTCAAGCCGACAAGAAAAACGAATAACAATTTAGTTCTTCAGAACAAATTGATGCGTGATATAGATGAACTGAACTTTGATGTTAGACAACCACATGATAGGAGGATGTAATATGTATGAAAAATAGGACGGAAGAGATAACCAGAACTATGATGTGTAAACTAAGCAGAAGACATTTCACTAAATTAGAAGCAATGCAATGGAAGGTAGACACCATATGAAAGATGCTACAAATATCGGTCTGCCAAGTTAACAGTGTCTCATCATAAATGGATTTTAAACAAATGTGAAGCAATACACGAAATAAATCATATGCAATATGCAAACAACATCACACTACCAAGTCAGAGGTCTCTCGTCATTAGTGCCATTGCATATTCACAGCATTGCATATTCACAGCTTATGATGTGCAAACTAAGGAGAAGGCATTTCAATAAATTAGAAGCAACGAAAACTAGACACCATATGAAAGATGCAATGAATATCACTCTACCAAGTTAAAACTGTCTCATCATAAGTGCCATGTCAACAAATTAGTAGTACAAGCTAGAAAAGAATGTGAGATGTAACCTATATCACACTCCCAAGTCAAACGTGTCTTATGATAAGTGATTGTTGCAGGTTACACAACAATAGTAATTTGATGTAAGAACATGGTGTGATAGATAGATATTGTATGTTCTAGAAACAGGAACACGTGTCTTATTCTCAAGTATAATGTGTAAAGTAAGCAGATGGAATTCAACAAAATTATAAGCAATACAAGCTAGACATCACACATAACATGCAACCACATATAACAGTGCCAAGTTAGAGGGATCACCTGTGATGGTGCACTAGGGGAGACGTGCTCATCATCAACACAGCTACGTTGAGTGTCTATGCATGTGTTGTCTTGCAAATCATCTTGGGGAGATGGAGGAGTAGAATCTGTAGAGGCCCTCCGTTTGGAAGGAGCACCTTTATCCGTTGCCTTGCTAACTTCCTTCTGCTTTATTGATTTTGAGTTGTCAAGTAAAACCGACAAGAAAAAGCAATAAAATTCTCTCTTCGGAACTCATTCATGCATGATACTGACAAACACTACTTTGATGTAAGGCAAACACATGGTACCAGGATGGAATATGTACAAAAAACAGGACGGCATGGCATGTTCACAACTGTTTGTGTAAATTAAGCAGAAACCATTCCAACAAATAAGAAGCAATGCAAGCTAGACACCACATGAAAGATGCAACCAATATGACTCTGCCAAGTTAAAAGCGTGCCATCATAAATCGCATTTCAACAAATTAGAAGCAGCGCATGCTATAAATCATATGAAAGATGCAACTAATATCGCCCTGCATATACTAAAGGTGTCTCGTCATATTGATTGATGTGGGATACAAAAAAACAATAGTTTTATGTAAGGACATGCTTAATAGACAGATGTACTATGTACTAAATACAGGAAGGCATGTCACATTAACAGGTATAATGTATAAGCTAAGCAGAATAGCACATGCAGTTTAACCAGATTGGAAGAATTACAATCTAGACACCATATGCAACATGCAACCACATATCACGCTACCAAGTTAGAGCAAGCACCTGCGATACTAGTGTAGGGGAAATGCGGTAATCAACTAGAGAGCTACGTTCACTATCTTCATCTAGCCTTGTTGTTTCTTGAGAATCATGTCAGGAGGCTGACACTACATTCTTTAAATGAGGAGTAGTCCACTTTCCTAACTGCTCATCATAAGTGATTGATGAGGGATACATAAGAACATTAGTTTGATGTAAGAACATGGTTAATAGATAGATGTACTAGTATGTACCAAAAACAGAAAGGCATGTCATATTCAAAGGTATAATGTGTATGCTAAGCAGATGCAATTTAACCAAATTGGAAGCAATACAAGCTAGACATCCGGCCGGAGTGGTGAGCATGATCATCTAGGACCTGAGAGCCTGGTGGGAGGCGGGCTGCTTCACCACCATTGTGGCTTTTTAGTTGGCTTCCAGGTGATGCCTGTATGTGCTGGGCTTGTCACTGGTTGGCCAGTGCCCTGACTAGCTATTGGTCTTCTGGTGCTCACGGGATAGTGGTTCATGTAAAAAATATCTTTCCTTATCTTAATAAAGACTGACTTCGGCCTTTCGAATACAAGCTAGACACCATATGGAACATGCAACAACATATGACACCGCGAAGTTAAAGCAAGCACCTGGGATGGTGGTTCATTGCGAGCGACATCATCAACTCCAGAGCTACGTTAACCGTCTCCATCTAATGACACTGCACCCTTTATAGCGCTGTAGCGTGCCTTGCCTACCCGCATACGAAGCTAGAGCGACTTCTCTCTTTCATTTTCTGCTCCTCTCGAGGCAGAGTCCGAAATACCCTTGCATAACAACACAATAGTGAGAGTATGGGTGAAGTGTGTGCAGAACTAGGGCACTGTAAAAGTAGCAGATAGCAGGTGGCTGAAAAATAAATGACAGGAGACATATGATAGCTCTACAACATTGCATGGTAAACAAAATTAGATTCTACTCTATATGATTTTATAATATATGAGCACAGGAAATGCAGGTACTCCTCCAGCACACCACCACATGTGGTCATATCAAGATAACAGTCGACTGAAAATAAATAGGACAGTCGATTTTTTATGAACCGTCCGATCTATAAGGAACGGGCAGATGGCCTTCGTCTACCTCCCGCCAGTCACTGTTGATGATCTTTCTCGAACCGCCAGTGACCACCGGCCCAGACCCCTGCCTCCGCCGCCCCGCCCTCCCCTCGACCTCACACCACCGCCATGCTTGGCAGCGCCCCTAGGCCATCCCTTTAGGGTGCGTTTGGTTCGGGAACGAAGTGGAATAGAATGTCGTGGTTCCGTTTCACTAGAATGGGTCGGTTCCGTCCTTGTGTTTGGTATGTGCAAATATGAGGAATGGAATGGTGACGTTTTAGTGTTTAGTTTCAGAGATGTGATGAAATGGATTTGTTCATCCCTCCACTTGTCTGCTTGTGATTATGTAGAATATATTTAACTTTGAACTGGATTTCAGTCAATCAAAAACCACTGAATGCATTGGCACACATATGGCCAAGATTACGCTAAATTAAAAAAGAGCGGTGCATACACTGAATCAGATTTTAGAACACCAAATACAACTGGTTTCAGTCAAATGGCTGATCTTGACAAGACAAAGACTGAATTGGATGGGGAGCTCAACAGTACAGGCCTTAGCCCCAATCGTCGGTGCACTGGTTGGGCTCGCTGGGCGGCGGCATAGAACTGGAGACACCTGGGCGCGAAGACCGCGCCAAGCGGTGCACGAGGCCGCACAGCTGAGCGTACTACAGATCAACGTCGTCGCTCGCGGATATCCAGTGCGGCCGTCTTGTGATGCACGAGGCCGTGCAGGAGCTGTGCATGCTGTACGGATCTACACCGCCCCCACTTCCATTAGTCGCCGTCTCTCAGTGCCAGCCGTCGCTCGCCTCCATTCAGAGCCGTCTCTCGGTGCCCACCGTCACTCTCATCGCTCCAACACCACCTATTGCTACCCTCCGCCACTCGCGTCGAGAGAGGGAAAGGCGATAGAGTTGCGCGAGTGCAAGGAGAACGACTGGTTCCATGTGGTCTGTTCGATTCAGAGGTAGGAGCGCGTTCCGCATCTGAGAGGAATATTCGGTTCGTTGGAACCAGTCAGTTACCATTCCAGCTCTATACCAAACACCAGAATGGGGCCTGGGAACGGGTCCGACCCATGACATTCTGGTTGGTGACTGCAAGCAAACACACCCTTCATCCCGGCCGACCTCCAGATCGGGCGCCAACAGCTCTAGACCCCACACGCCCCTAAGATAAACACTGAGGCACTGCTTCCCCGGTGTAATAGGCGGACTAGCGCCTGTTACGCCGGGGAATGCTTCCGTTAATTGGGAATCACCTGACCAGGAATTGAAATCCAGGGGGCGACGGACCTCTAGATAAGGTGAAATAGTATATGAGAAGAAACCTTGTGCATCGTGAGTTACTAGGAACATCTAGTATCAAGAAGAAGCAGTCAACTAGTGTCTTCTGTGGGATGAATACCGCGCAAGCAGACACGTAAGATTTGCACGAATAAGGGAAGAGGAGTACCATTTCCGGTTGCCAGTGTGGTCTCCTCCATATGTCGCGGCGATCTTCTTTTTTCTCCTAGGGGAACCAATGTTTGGGAACCCATGGCCAAATTTTTTATTGTGTTGACGTGGCCGTATATCGGCCGAGGGGAAGCAGATCCGAGGCGGCGAAGGACGGTGTAGCGGGAACAACTCCAGTGCGGTGGACGGTGGCGAAGTTGGACCGGCAGCGGTGAGGCGCAGGATGGCGTGGTTGAACTGGCTCGGATACGGACGGCTCGGCCTCGGCTTCAACTACTAGTTGTGGAGGGCGTTGCGGTTGAGGTTTGCGGTGGACGACGATGTTGGGGTATCGGCTTCGGTGTGATGGAGGAGGGTGGCAGTTGATGGGTGGGATGGGGTGGCGGACGGAGGACGCCGGGGTTTTGCGGCTGGTGGAGAGGTAGCTTTTGCACCCATGCAGTATGAATGGGGAATTGGACGGGTGGGCGGGGGGAGCTGAGGGAGAACCATGTTTCGGTCTGAGACGCACTTGTTTTTGGCTTTTTTGAATAGAAGATGGGATGCGCTTGTTTGAAATTCAGGGAAAGTACAAACTTTGCCCCCCTCTTAAATTTCGGACCTACTGCGGGTCGGGGGTAGGATGGTAATCCCAGGTCTCCCAAATAGTGGGCGGGAGCGATTTCGGCCGTGCGCATGTGTGCTTAGGCGGCCATTGTGTATGAATGTTTTTCGGAGGCGGTTGCATGGCGTCTAGATGAAGCTACAAACCTACCCCAGTTAAGACCTTTGAGCGTCGGGCCGGTAGGTTTCACGGGTGAGAGTTATTAGAAAAGTAATTTCCTTGTACTACCAAACATTGGTCTCACGCGGTTTCGGGCGAGTAGAGGCTCTTTTGGCGCTTCGTTCGAAATTTTGAAACACAAGCATTCACGTTTAGAGTACTCTTGAACTTTGAGGATTGACCTAAATAGACAACGTTAAATTTGACCTTGTATGTTTGAAAACCTCAATAAATTATCCGCTTATTTTTGAAATTTTGACACTTGAAAATCCTATAACTATGATTATTTTGGAATGAAGGAGCTAAATTTGAATCTATTTTGTACACGATTACATACGATATTATGTACAAAATCAGAGCAAAGATTGGTGCCCCCATAATTTAGGTATGATTTACAAATGCCATGATATCGAATTCAAATAATTGAATGGATTTCATGTTGAATTCGATTTTTTTAAACCACCTTCATTTCAATTCAAATGTATGCTAGTTCATAGGTAGCTATTTATAATGTTCATTGTGTAACTTTCGTATGTATAATGTGCTTTACACACACAACATGAACTATACTCACGTTTATATTCGATTGCTAAAGCGATGCATTGTCTGGAGTTCAAAATACTAACTATGTGGATCAATTGATAATAACATAGACATGCTCAAATTTGATAGAATCTACTCCCTCCGTTCCAAAATAGATTACCTAACTTTGTACTAAACTTAGTACAAAGTTGGGTCATCTATATTGGAACGGAGGGAGTAGATGTCTGATGGATCAATGACCGTTCCTTACGCGAATTGCAAATATCATGATCCCATCCTAATATTTGGATACAATTTATATCTTTAATCAATGTGTACATCAGTCTTCTATGTGTAGTTTCACTCTCCATTGGTGGTCTCTCACACATGCTCACACACTCTCTCCCGAGGTGTCTTTCTCGCAGACATGCTCTCGATATAACCCTCCCTCCCTCTTGTAACCATTTACGACTGTTTTCACTAACCTTTATCACAAGCACTCTTCCTCTCACAAGCATACACATGCACAATCCCCATCGACCCTTGCTATATACATAGACCTGCCTACGTGTCTCCTGTACGCACATTATCTTTAGGCCTGTCTATCACGCATTGTCTCACACCTCTCTTCAGAATCGACGAGTATGATTCTAGCAGAGCATTCTATAGGATGCCCCTAAAAGTTAGGTTGGATGAATAGTAATATCAGAGATAAAGGTTACCTTAGTCCGAGAACCTAGGGTTACAAACCCTAACCGGCTTTGTCAGTCGACACAGAGTCCTTCACAATTTTGCTATCTTTGTCTTGTACGACTAGTCATCCATGGGTCTCCCAAAATGCATCACGGACCGACCAATGTGGCGCAGGATGGAACCAAACGAAGGGCCTCACCTTGACCCAACGGACATCACGTGGTGACACACCCTCCGCCCCCATGTCTCCTTATCTTCTCACACCCACACATACCAACATAGACACCACACAAAAAAAATTCTCCTGGTGCCTCTATCCCCTCCCCCCTTGCATATACACACTCAAGGGAATCTCTCGCCGTGACGTCATATTCGTCTCTCTCTCTAGACCACTCTCATTTCTCGTAATATCTCCCCCCCCCCCCCCCGCGGCCCCTCTATACATGCCTCTCTCAAATACTTAATACACACACATACCTCTCTAGGACCTGCCAAATGCATCAACTACACATTCACACATGTTACATCACGTACCCCATTGATCTAAAAAGCCCTCTCTTCACGTTTATTTGGCATACAACATTCCTTTTGAATAAAGTGTGGCCAAAAAATATTTTAGAATTTCCATATATACAACATTACAAAGTTATATGGAGGAGTATGAACGCTGATTTGCATTGTGTGGTGCCCACAATGATATTTATTCCGCACTATGAATTTGTATATTTTTATACTATATATAAAGTTAGTCATAATAAAGAGAAACGAAGAGCATCTCTCTCTCCATCGCATACACCCCCTCTATGCCCCTTTCACATAAGCACACAAACTATCTCCAGGTCCTCTAAAAGTAAGTCCCCAGCACATTCACGCATGTTTCATCTTTCTCTCGCGATATATATAGTGACGATCATTGTATTTGAAGAGAAAGTACGATACGTGCATTGGACTTCCGAATCCATTCATTACGGTCACCATTTACGTTTTGTGGTTATTATACAGTCACGGGCTCACCGTACAGCTCTGTGTTTGCTCAAGACATGAATAGTTGACTAGCTAAACGCTCCATGTGGCACCTCTAGTGTTGCATCACATTATCTCACTACCATTGGGCCCACCTGTCGGCTTGTATCTACTATACATCTACACTCTTATAAAATACACTCTTATAAAAAACAGAGTTGGTGATGATGGCGTGCCCGCCGTCCTGCAATATAGGCTGTTCGATTTATATCTCATGGATAGGAAGTAAACTATGGCAATTTTGCAAAAAGGTACCCATACACCTCTCCACATTTGCAAATAAGGCCTTCCCTCGTTCATCCTTTTCTCTCACAAGATAAACTAGTCATACAAATGCATCTTGATGTTACGTGCAACGCACGGGCATCTTGCTAGTAAGAATGAAACACAAACGACAAAATAATATTGGACGGTGGTTCGAAGTCATGACCGCGGGCACAGCGGACAATGTGGCCTTGTATTGGTATGCTGAGCCGTCTGTTTTAACACACAGGAGCTGGTGTGGTGATTATACACACATGCACGCATGCACACGAACTGCATGCACGCAACACTCACACGAACACATGCAGCCACACACGCAACACACACACACATACACACGCAGCCACGCACGCACGCAACACTCACACGCACACACGCACGCATGAATGCACACACCAGTACACCACACGACCAACACACACTCTCATGCTCAAGTGCTCAACCTACACGTGCATGCGCACACATCAGGCCCTAACAGACACATACACTACCAGGTGATTCTGAAAGTGCAACTAATCCCCGAGTGGTTTTGGTAATTAATAACAACATATATATCATTGAACTAATAGTTTCTTGAGAATCATTTCAGAAAGTTCAGTGATATGGGTATGGCAAGGACTGAAGAAGTGGACCCCTCAAAATGCTAAGGCAAGCATTGGCAAAAGCTCAAGACTCCATTTTTGGTTTAGTGATCCAAGATCACATTGAGTCTATAGGAAAGCCAATACTATTAAAAGGGGATGAGGTTATGATAATGATCTGGTTGCTCAAAGTGCTTAGTGATACATCTCCTAAACTATCAGCAACTCTCACTTCCATAATACACTCATAAGTAATCTCGGTCCCACCGATTTTCCAAACCCAGTCACACCGAGATGAACCACCTCAGCCATATAGCCAAACCCTAGAATTCTCGAATTTTCCGATTCTGAACTCGGTCTCACCGAAACTTGAGTTGCCAAGCTTCTGTAACCTTCTGTCATCAAATCGGTGTCACCGAGATGATGAAGTCGGTCCCACCGAGATTGGCAAGCTCTTGTCTTTGGACGAATCGGACTCACCGAGTTTGTATTTTCGGTCGCACCGAAAATCCCAACGTTCACATGATTTGAACTTTCGGTCTCACCGAGTTGTCAACTTTGGTCTGACCGAGATTGGTCAAATGTGTGTAATGGTTGGATTTTGTGTGGAGGCTATAAATACCCCTCCACCCCCTCTTCATTCGTGGAGAGAGCCATCAGAAAGAACTACCACTCCTACCTTACATTTCTGAGAAGAGAACTACCTACCCTTGTGTTGAGATCAAGTAGCTCCACTCCCACCATATGAAACTTGATCTCTAGCCTTCCCAAGTTGCTTTCCACTCAATCCTTTCTTCCACCACAGCCAAATCAGTGAGGAGAGTTGAGTGTTGGGGAGATTATCATTTGAAGCACAAGAGCAAGGAGTTCATCATCATCAACACCATCTATTACCTTTTGGAGGGTGGTGCCTCCTAGATTGGTTAGGTGTCGCTTGGGAGCCTCCGTCGAGATGTGGAGTTGAACCAAGAAGTTTGTAAGGGCAAGGAGATCGCCTACTTCGTGAAGATCTACCCCGAGTAAGGCTAGCCCTCCGTGGGCGTAGGCCATGATGGCATAGACAAGGTTGCTTCTTCGTGGACCCTTCGTGGGTGGAGCCCTCCGTGGACTCTCGCAGCCGTTACCCTCCGTGGGTTGAAGTCTCCATCAACGTGGATTGACGATAGCACCACCTATCGGAACCACGAGAAAAAATCTCCGTGTCTCCAAATTGCGTTTGCTCTTCTCCACCTCTCTTTACTACATGTGCAATTTACTTTCCGCTGCCTATACTCTAGAATTGCATGTGTAGGGTGATACTTGACTTGATCATCATTGTGAACTTGCCAAAAACTTGTCTTTATCAAAAGGCTGAATTCTTATATTGTCAAGTAGTCTAATCACCCCCCCTCTAGACATACTTTCGATCCTACAAGTGGTATCAGAGCTTTGGTCTCCATTGTATTGGTTTCCATTGCATTGGACTCCATAAGCTTGGTTTCACAACCTAGGAGAGTATGGCGTCTAGTGAGGGTAATTTTCGTAGAGGTCCTTACTTTGATGGTACAAATTTTGCTAGTTGGAAGCATAAAATGAAAATGCATATTCTTGGTCATAACCCAGCCGCATGGGGCATTATTTGTGTTGGTTTGCAAGGTGAGTTCTTCGAGGAAGGAAAAGTTCCGGATCGCGAAGCTACAACAGATGAATTGCGGATGTTGCAAAACAATGCTCAAGCTTGTGACATTCTATTCAATGCTTTGTGTCCCGAGGAGTTCAACAAAATCAGCCGTCTTGAGAATGCAAAAGAGATTTGGGATACTTTGGTTGAAATGCACGAAGGTACCGAGTCCGTGAAGGAATCAAAGCTAGATATTCTTCAAGGTCAACTTGACAAGTTCAAGATGAAGGATGGTGAAGGAGTCGCTGAAATGTACTCTAGGCTTGCTCTCATCACAAATGAGATTGCCAGCTTAGGAAGCGAAGAAATGACCGACCGATTCATCATCAAAAAGATTCTCAGAGCTTTGGATGGAAAGTATGACACCGTGTGCACTTTGATCCAAATGATGCCAAACTATAAGAATCTCAAGCCAACCGAAGTCATTGGAAGAATTGTTGCTCATGAGATGACACTTAAGGATAAGGAAGAGCTTCACAACAAGTCAAGTGGTGCTTACAAAGCTACAAGTGATGCTCCCACAACCTCAAGTGACAAGTTAGTTTCCAATGAAGAGATAAGCCTAATGGTCAAGAACTTCAACAAATTCTACAAGAATAGAGGCAAAGAGAGAAGCTCAAAGTCTAGATCATATGATGAAAAGAGATCTTCTAGTCGTGATCGAAACTGCTACAATTGTGGAAGACCCGGACACTACTCAAATGAGTGTACGGCTCCCCACAAGAGAAGAGAAGAATCTCCAAGAAGAAGAAGCTCAAGAGATGAGTCACCTCGGAAAGAGAGAAGGAGCAGAGATGATCGTTATGAACGAAGACCCTCTCGGAGAAGCAAGGATTCGAAGAGGAAAGACAAGTCATCAAGGAGCTACACAAGAAGAAAACATCAAGCTCATGTAGGTGAATGGGTCTCCGGCTCCGACTCCGACAATCATTCCGAAAGAAGCTATCACTCCAACTCCGACTACAGTCAAGATGAAGGTGTTGCCGGTCTTGCTCTCGTGTCCTCCAACTCCAACTCCTATGACTTATTTGATTCACCAAATGAGGGAATTGGAAGATGCTTCATGGCTAAAGGCCCCAAGGTATCACACCCTGAATTCATTGACTTTGATGGTGATGAGGATGACTTGCTTGGTGAAGATGAGCTTTTACATGACAAATCTAGTGAGACTAGTAATGATGAACATGCTAGTAGTCTTTATAGTCGAGAAGAGTCGAATGACAATGCTATGAAGGAGATTGAGCGTCTAACTAAAGAACTAAACACTCTTAAGTTAGCTCATGAAACAACTCAAGAAGATCATAGAGAGCTCCTAAGATCTCATGAGAAGCTACGCTTCGAGAAGCTCAATCTAGAGCAAGAACATGAGTTCCTAAAAGCAATCAATGACGATCTTCGAAAGAAGAGTTCTTCATATCTTGCCAAACGACTTCTCTTGTCTAATTTCTTGCCACCTATTAAAACTAAGCATGACAAGCATAAGAAAAATTCTTCATCTAGAAGCAACAATATTGGTTCTAGTAGTTCTCTTGATTCCACTAACAATGTTTCAAGCCAAGTTACACTTGAGCAAGAAAATAGTTTATTGAAAGGGATTATAGAGAAAGGTGTCTACAAGAGCCTTGCCGGAAGCAAGAACTTTGAGGAAATTGTTCGCAAGCAAGGGAGGCACCGGAAGAATCAAGGAATTGGTTTTGAGCGAAAGTTCAACGCCGAGGGTGTTGAATGGGAAGAAGGTCAATATCCCACTCCAAAGTTTGTTTCTCAAAAGGAGAAGTACGATCCTACTTCTTCCAATGTGGAACAAGCTCAAGATGATCTTCCACCACAAGACCACAAGCTAAAAGACAAGGACAAGCTTCAAGAGGAGATTGATGCATTTATTGAAGCACCTAAAGCCATGGTCAAGTGGGTTCCCAAGGAAACGTCAAGTTCTACTTCGTCAAGCTCAACTACAACCCCAAGGATTCCCATCAAGATGATGTGGATCCCGAAGAAGAAGAACTAGAGAGTTCTTGAGGGTGACTCCGCCAACATACTTCACTCATATTCATTTTGGCAAGAACTTGTGCAATCAACTTCCACATCTTGCACTAGTTCATGGAGTCACAAACCCTCTTGTTGGTAAGTCAAGGGACAAGGTAATCATAGCTCTCATGGACATCATCCATTGTGTACTTCAATCTATGTCCATGGATATCCTTGTTTGTTCCTTGTGGGACTAACCCATGTAGGTATTGAAAGTGCCCGAATCCAAAGGATTGCTCCCAACTCTTGATGATCTTCATCAACATTGAGCATCCACATCTTCAACATCTACATGAAGTCTTCTACGACAACCCAAGGTTAGTTTGACCCTTTAAAAGGGGTTCTCACATCTAGGGGGAGCTTTGCTCTAAAGAATTGAGCTAAAGCATCTTCAAATGATGTGAACACATCAATGCTTATGTAAAAGTGGTAACCCCACTTGTGCTTAAACGATGAGTATGACCTATGATCAAATGTTCTCATTTGACTCCTAAGTCAATATACTCATATATAGATGACCTAGTCATCGACAAATTGTGTGATAGTAGCTAGAGTTTTGATTGTGCATGTTTGACACATATTTCATTTGCTATCTTATTGTGTGAGCATGTTGGATGCATGATTTAATCCATTCGAGGACATCCATTTGTTGCTTTGGTCTTTTTGATTTTTTTTCTGACCAAATGGATGGACAAGAATGCCTAAGTACCTCCCCTAGCTATCTATGCTTTCTTGTCTCAAATTCTATTCATGCTTACATCACAAACTTTGAACAAGTCATTTTCGGACCCTCCGAGTGAGGAGCACTCGGAGCCACCGATCCGTCAAGGGCTAACTTCCAAAACCTTCTAAGTGATTTCGGTCAGACCAACCCACTCAAACTCGGTCAAACCGAAAGCATTTGGATTGATCTAGGTTTTCACCTCGGTGAAACCGAGTTGTGAATTTCGGCGTGACCGAAGTGCATAACTGCCCTGCAGTTATCCATCTCGGTGCCACCGAGTTTTACAACTCGGTCCCACCGACAGCAAAGGGGTATATATACTCCGAGGGCCGCGCGTTGATTTCTACTTCAAAACGCTTCACCCCCACACCCCTTGCTGCCGTCGCCTGGTCTCCGGATCGTCTCCGTCGTCGCCTGTGCGCCCTCGCCGCAGGTCTCCGTCGCCGTCAACGGACATCTTCTCCGCGCCGTTGCCGCCGTAGAGGAACTCCACCAAGTTAGGGTGAGTTTCGATCCCACTCGTGCTCTCATCTCCGATTCAATGCACGTTTGGTTTGCCTGTAATCTTGCCACGATTGAAATCTTCCTGAACACAAGATTAGTTCCTTTGAACGAAATTCGAGTAAAAGTTTTAGGGTTAGGTTTCCGCCGAACACATCTCGGTGAGACCGATTTTACATTCTCGGTATGACCGATTTGGCCTCTGGCCATTGCACTGCACCTTTCGGTCCAACCGAGTTGTGCAAATCGGTGTGACCGAAATGAGGATTTAGTGAAACCCTAGTGTTTTCGGCAGGACCGAAACCCACTTCGGTCCAACCGAAAGTGGTGTGAATGCTTCTGTTTGAACACTTCGGATTCACCGAATTTTAAACTCGGACTGACCGAAATGTCTTCTGTGAAAACCTAATACTAGAATTTGAACTCATTCTGTTTGCAAAATCTTCTGCAGTTTGTGATAACTCTTCTACTCTGCCTACACCTTATCTATTCACAGGTTGTCAGCCATGTCAGATGCCAGTGACAGCCAGAACAGGTCTGAGTCACCTATTGCTGATATTCCAGAGGCAGGCACTAGTCCTGAACCCAGCAGCTCATCAGATGATGGTGAGAGGAGCACACCAAGTGGTTTGCCTCCTGCAGCCACCAGGGCCAGAAAGAAGAGGAACTCTGATGAAGAAGATTCTGATTTCATTGTTGAGGAAGAGGTCTCCTCCAAGCCAAAGAGAAAGGTTGTTGCCAAAGAGCCTCAAGGGCAGCAAACCAAGAAAGGCACCAGAAAAGTGAAGCAGTCCACTGTTGCCAAAAAGCTGAGTATGGAAGAGGAAACTACAAGCAAGGTGAAGAAAACTTCCAAGAGAAAGAGGATAGTGTATGTGTCAGGAGCTAGAGCAGATATGTATATTGATCCTCATGCAGATGCAGCAGTAGAGGATGAGGAAGCACCCCAGCCTCCTCAGAAGCCTAAGCTCATGGGTGATGCCATCAGGGCTGGAGCCACTTCAAAGTCCAAGCCATCTGCTCCAGTCAAGGCAGCTCCAGCAAAGCCTGCTGCCAAGCCCAAGAAGACCGTCAGAAACATTCCAGCGTCTGAAAAGAACAAGGATGATGTGCCACCAGCTGTGTCAGATGATGAGGCACCAGTTTTGCTGAAACTTCGTCCAAAACTGCCACTTCACAATGATGCTCATCCTCAAGCTGAAAACATGAAGGAAAGGAAGGATAGAGGTCTCAGGCTATGGAGACAAGCTGATCCATATGCTGTGAGGAGAAGAACTGCTGTTGATCCCAGATTTCACACCAGAGAGCAGCAGGACTTCTATGAGACTGTGCTGATGGACAAGAAGCCCATAGTGGCAGACACCAGATTTGTTGATTGGAAATACATTGACAGTGAAGAGCACAGAGACTTCTTTCCACATGTGCATGAGAGCTTCACTGCATGTGGTGTTGCAGACTTCGTAGGTCAAAAGCTGACAAGTTGGAATGATGAAATGATTATGCAATTCTATGCCACAGCTCATTTCTATCCAGATGGAAAGATCACATGGATGACTGAAGGCCAAAGATTCTCTTCAACTGTAGAAGAATGGGCAGAACTGCTGAATGCTCCAGTGCAGAGAGAGGATGATGTTGATGTCTATGGCATTCCCAAGAAGAACCATGAATCTATGAAGAATATGTACAAGGAGGTTCCAGCTAAGGATTTAGCAATCTGGAAGCTTGGCTCAGTGTATTATCTCCAGGCAGGTCTACCTACCACAAACACTATTCTGAGGCATACCTTGATGCCCAAGTCTGGAGATCATCGCATGATCAGAGGGTACTCTATCAACATGTTGCATATACTTGATGAGAAGGCACCGTTCAAGGTGATGGACTTGATAGTTGAGACTATTAAGAGGACTGCAGCTGACCAGAAAAGGTCGTGTGGATTTGCCCCGCATATTCAGATGCTTATCAATGCCAAGTTTGGCACGGGCACATTCTTGTTGGATAGAGAACACCTACCACTGCAGCCTGAGCATGAGGACAATGATGTTGTGATGGATGAGGAGGATCCAACTTCTGTTGAAGGTCAAGCAAAGATTGAAGCTGCCAAGAAAGCCAAAGCTGAGAAGGAAGCAGCAGCAGCAGCAGCTAAACAAAAGAGTGTTGGAGAGCAGCTCCTTGAAGCTACCCAAAGGATTGAACAACGCCTGGCCAGCATTGTACAGTCTCAGGAGAGCCTTGAGAGGATTGTTGAAGACAAGATCCATGCTCTTGATGTGAAGCTGACTGAAGTGCAAGTAACTGTCAACAAGCTTGAGGCAGATATCGAGGAAGCAAAGAGGGAGAAGGAAGAGCTCATGCGTGAGATGCAGGATGACCTAGTCCAGGATGCTTATGAACAGACTGCTTCGGTTCCCACAGGACCCCGATCAGCTGCTATTCCAGTGACAGACACCAGGACTACAGCCTCAGCACCTCCCACAGCTCCATCAGTTGCTCCAACTCCAGCTCCAGTGACCACTCCTCCAGCTCCACAGACATCAGCAGAAGTCTTCGCCGATGCAGCCATCTCAACTCCAACATCAACCCAGACAGGAGCCGCCAGCAGAGTCCCTAGTGACGTTTAGCTCTATACTTTTCGAACTTTTTGGTAACTTGTTGCCAAAGGGGGAGAAATTGTATAGATCATAGGACTTCGAGAGAGAGAGTGCTGTTGTTTTTTGCGCTTTTGCTCTTTCGTTCTTTTGCGGTCTTTTTGAGATTCTTTTGGTTTTCGTGACATTCTGTGTGTTTGATACTACGTTTGATGAGTGCTTGGTCGTACTATGCCTTAATGTGTGCTTAATGCTTATCATATGCTATTCCTATCTTGTATGACCATTTACTCATGTCTTGGTGATTGGGTGCATGCTATTCATTCTTATCATTTTGTGCGCTCCACCAAGATGCATGTGACATGGAAGAGTGACCCATGATCCTAATCGATTGTGCATTTGCATTCAAACGCAAATCTTAAATAATGCACAAATTTAGGGGGAGCTCTTGCTTATCACATACTTCTCAAAGCGACGATATTATTCATTGATTATATCCTTTGTCGAAGCTTTGATCTATATGTTGTCATCAATTACCAAAAAGGGGGAGACTGAAAGTGCAACTAATCCCCGGGTGGTTTTGGTAATTAATAACAACATATATATCATTGAACTAATAGTTTCTTGAGAATCATTTTAGAAAGTTCAGTGATATGGGTATGGCAAGGACTGAAGAAGTGGACCCCTCAAAATGCTAAGGCAAGCATTGGCAAAAGCTCAAGACTCCATTTTTGTTTTAGTGATCCAAGATCACATTGAGTCTATAGGAAAGCCAATACTATTAAAAGGGGATGAGGTTATGATAATGATCTGGTTGCTCAAAGTGCTTAGTGATACATCTCCTAAACTATCAGCAACTCTCACTTCCATAATACACTCATAAGTAATCTCGGTCCCACCGATTTTCCAAACCCAGTCACACCGAGATGAACCACCTCAGCCATATAGCCAAACCCTAGAATTCTCGGATTTTCCGATTCTGAACTCGGTCTCACCGAAACTTGAGTTGCCAAGCTTCTGTAACCTTCTGTCATCAAATCGGTGTCACCGAGATGATGAAGTCGGTCCCACCGAGATTGGCAAGCTCTTGTCTTTGGACGAATCGGACTCACCGAGTTTGTATTTTCGGTCCCACTGAAAATCCCAACGTTCACATGATTTGAACTTTCGGTCTCACCGAGTTGTCAACTTCGGTCTGACCGAGATTGGTCAAATGTGTGTAACGGTTGGATTTTGTGTGGAGGCTATAAATACCCCTCCACCCCCTCTTCATTCGTGGAGAGAGCCATCAGAAAGAACTACCACTCCTACCTTACATTTCTGAGAAGAGAACTACCTACCCTTGTGTTGAGATCAAGTAGCTCCACTCCCACCATATGAAACTTGATCTCTAGCCTTCCCAAGTTGCTTTCCACTCAATCCTTTCTTCCACCACAGCCAAATCAGTGAGGAGAGTTGAGTGTTGGGGAGATTATCATTTGAAGCACAAGAGCAAGGAGTTCATCATCATCAACACCATCTATTACCTTTTGGAGGGTGGTGCCTCCTAGATTGGTTAGGTGTCGCTTGGGAGCCTCCGTTGAGATGTGGAGTTGAACCAAGAAGTTTGTAAGGGCAAGGAGATCGCCTACTTCGTGAAGATCTACCCCGAGTAAGGCTAGCCCTCCGTGGGCGTAGGCCATGATGGCATAGACAAGGTTGCTTCTTCGTGGACCCTTCGTGGGTGGAGCCCTCCGTGGACTCTCGCAGCCGTTACCCTCCATGGGTTGAAGTCTCCATCAACGTGGATTGACGATAGCACCACCTATCGGAACCACGAGAAAAAATCTCCGTGTCTCCAAATTGCGTTTGCTCTTCTCCACCTCTCTTTACTACATGTGCAATTTACTTTCCGCTGCCTATACTCTAGAATTGCATGTGTAGGGTGATACTTGACTTGATCATCATTGTGAACTTGCCAAAAACTTGTCTTTATCAAAAGGCTGAATTCTTATATTGTCAAGTAGTCTAATCACCCCCCCTCTAGACATACTTTCGATCCTACAGATTCCCACGCACGGGTTGGAGTCTTGTCGCGCCTGCGTAAATTTGTGTTTATCTGACCTTTTCCCTATGCGAACTGACAGGTGGGACCCACAAGGAACATGGTCAATTTAACTAGTCAACATGGTGCCACGCAGACTATTTGGACGATCAACAGAGTGCAATCCGATGCTGAACCGTGAGCAAGTGACCGTATAATCACCGCAAAACATATATAGTGACCGTAATCAGCTTATTCTGAAGTTCAGTGACTGTATTACGCTTTTCTCTCTGTAGGCCCTCCAAAACTACATCTCTACACGTTCTCGCATGTTACATCTAACAACTATGCAATACAGCACTACTACTACACTATAACACAATAAATCATATGTGTTTTCAGTTTTACTAGATATCATATTATTACTTAATTATTTAGTTTGCATACATAAAAATTGCCTTTGAAATGTATGACCAGTATCATCTACTGCACGGGAATAATCCCGCCCTTTCCTGTTTAATCGGGTTTGTATAGATGGATCGTGCGAAACAGCAAAACTATAGTACTATACAGTACAAGTGATAGTTCACTAGGACACCATGTCGTGTACTCCTCCGTTGTAAGAGTGGAGCGCTCGCTTTCATAAATCTTCTAGTCCCTTTCGCCGACATGTGGGACATCAAGCTACCGGGTCCACGTGCCACACCGAAATACAGTGGAGAGCAGCCGGGGTGAAGAACCCCGGTCATGGTGCCGGCGCAGTAATGAGCAATGAGGCATCAAATCACAAATTTGCACCTTTCCCGCAGTTAAGTTGGAGGGACGAAGTAATAATGCTAAAAAAATAAGTTGGAGGAACGAAGCAACCATCATTTCACTTGTTACTGAATCCACTTCTCCCTCATCTTCTTCAAGTTAACCACGTGTTGCTTCTGCAGTTGTTCTGCCTCATGTGGGACGCGGATCGGCTTGGTAAAGCATTGACACGTGGGACCACATGTTAGCAAACCGCTAGGACAATGTCCTCTAAAAATAAGAAACCTCCCCCACCATCCGCGCGACAAAATCACCTCCTTTTTACTAATCTTGATTCTATAATTTTTTAGATCAATACAATTGAGATTTATATAGATAGCACACAGGAGCAAAACCAAGTGGTACGGTTAAGGGCATCCACAATGTGTAGCCAAATGTGAAAATAGCTTTTGTCATCGTGGGAACCATTGTGGACGGTGTTGACAAAGCCAAAAAGATGGAACCGAAGCTCCCTGATTGATTGATTGAAGGAATAGAAAAATGCAACGTCTCTCCTCTTTCTCCCGTGCTTGGATGCATGTACAGTATAGAGCACAGAGTCTACTCCCCTGTCCCTTCTATCACAAATCACAAAGCAATGAGGCGTCAAATCACAAAGCACGAACGAAGAAACCATCATTTCACTCTTTGCTGACTCCGCTTCTCCATTGTCTTCTTCAAGAAACCACATCACTGCACTAAGCTGGACGGACGAAGCTATTGTGTACTAGTACATTTACGCGTCCTTTGGTTCAACGGACTTCCTGGATGCAAATAAGGCGGTTGTCTCGGCTTGCAGGCGGCATTTGCGAACGACTTACCGTGGTCTCCCTCAATGGTGTTCTCCGTCAAACGCACTTTGCCAAACCACAACGTTCGAGATATCATCGACGTCACCGCAAAGGGGAAGGAAGTCAAATATAGTTACTACCTCCATTTTTTGTACACAAGGCCAGTATATAAAAATTACAATTTGCAAAAGGCCACTAACACTAATCGAGGCAAAATTGATGGGGTTTGCCTCGTACTAGCAACCAAGGACATTAATATACCCTGCATGCATGCGGAAGTGAGAAGGTTGGTTTGCATGGTGCTGCATTAATCTAGCGATGAGGAGTGAGATGGTTAGCTCTTTGGGCTTTGGAGAAAAAAATACGCATTAATTGACACGTCAAACGAGGATTTGTATCAATTAATCCCGCGAAGGAATACCCCGCCTTTCTTTTTTAACACTAGTACTCCTAGTACGTACCTACTTATCCTGTTTGGGTCTAGGCCTTGCATTGCCATACTTCGCCACACATTTTTGCCAAGCTTGCCTAAATTATTTTAAATGAAAAGGAGGTACACTTGCACACGGCTGTCGCGGTCGCACCGCACCTTCACACGGTCGCTCCTGCATGCCGCGGTCACACCGCATCCCTCACACAGTCGCTCCTGCACGCCACAAACCCAACCAAGGGAACGCACCCTCACTGCCACGTGCTGTCGCATGTGAACAAACCAAACTCAGCCATCCTACCGCTGGCACATAAT
This sequence comes from Triticum timopheevii, assembly GCA_963921465.1. Classification (NCBI taxonomy): domain Eukaryota; kingdom Viridiplantae; phylum Streptophyta; class Magnoliopsida; order Poales; family Poaceae; genus Triticum; species Triticum timopheevii. Next base: position 249,557,480 of record OY997262.1, on the reverse strand, counting down.
TTTTGTTCATAGAGTATGTTTATCCAACTGCATGTTGGGGAGGATCCGTACGGCCCGTGCGGTGGTCTATTGGGGAAGAAGAAGAGGTGAGGAAGAAGGGTTAGGAGACGTAGGATATTCATCCAACCGCCTGAAATGGTAGACTGGCCCAAATGATGAAAGTCAGGCGACTTGCATAACAATATATGTTTTTACACAGCAAAAGATCCGTAAAAACAACAACATAAAGAAAAACTATCACTGCTCGCGGAACGAGACGGCCTCGTCGTCTTTGACTGCCGGCGCAAACCAGCCGTAGCTGCCGGCGTGTGTCTCTGCACCATGGTTGTCCTCGGCCTCCAGCTAATCGTTCATGCAGGGCATGCGGGCGCTCTGCACGGACAATAGCACCGCCCGGTTCAAGTCGAGGACGTCCGGTTCCACCTGCAGGAGGGCCTCGATGGCAGCGGCGTTCACGCGCTCCGCGTCGAGTCGAGCCTCCGCTGCCCGGTTCAAGTCCAGGACATTCGGTTTCGCCTGCAGGAGGGCCTCGATGACAGCGGCATCCACGCGCTCCGCGTAGAGTTGAGCCTCTGCCGCCTAGTTCAAGTCCAGGACATCTGGTTTCGCCTGCAGGAGGGCCTCAATGGCATCGGCATCCATGCGCTCCGCCTCAAGTTGAGCCTCCGCCTCCCGGTTCACATCCTCGACATCCGGTTCTGCCTACAGGAGAGCCTCGATGGCAGCGGCATGCGCGCGCTCCGTGTCGAGTTGAGCCTCTGCCTCCCGGTCCTCCTTTAGTATCTCCAGGTTGAACCGCTGGTCTGCCTACACCATGGGAGACTCGGATGCTGGCTTAAAGTCGACTTCCATCGTCTCATACCCATCGGGGGCCTTCTGCGCCGTGACCTCCGCCATTAACATTGGATCGGCTTCCTCCTCCTCGTAGCTTGGCTCCAGAGAACTCGGGGATTGGCCCGCCGCAAAGCGAGCTTGGGAACGGAGGTCTGTGGCGCTGACCACCGCCGCGATTTCTGCGCGGCGCTCTCGTGTCAGCATCTTGTAGTACATGATCTTGCAGCGCACAATGGCTTTTCGGCGAACTAGGGGACGCTTGATGCGGGCTAGGGGATTGAAAGGTGGGGGGATTGGCTGGAGATTAGGTGTGGTTTTGGGGCAGTGGCTGGCGCAGGCCGAGCAGCGAAGGTTCTGGTATGAATAGTGGTTCCAATGACGACAGGTCAATCGGTTTTGACTGTACATCGCTCTTGTCGCGTTCGCGTTGCACCCCGGCACACTGGACCCTCCACGTCGCACACCGAATGGAACGCGCTTCGTCTTGCGTTTTCGCTCGCTTGTGGGACTGCAGTTGAGAGCAAACCGACATCCCTCCCCCTCCCCCGCCTGCGTCATTTATACTACCACGCGCTCCGTTTTATGCGGAGTAAATAAAAACAGAGGGAGTATACTACAGATGAGGATCCCCTGACGTGGCCGAACCCATTGAGTAACTGACATGCGGGGCCTAGCAAGCATGATTCCACCAGTAAGTGACCAAAAGGGGGGTAAGGAAGGGATACCTACGTCAGAGGATCCACTTCCACTACTACTCCCTCCTTCCATTTACTATATAGGGCCTAATGCGTTTTTCGAGGCTAACTTTGACCAAATGTTAGAGTAATAATATATGACATGCAACTTACACAAAGCATACAGTCAAATTCGTATGTGATAGGAGCTTCCAATGATATAATTTTCACATTATACATATCATGTACTATTAATCTTGTCAATAGTCAAATGCGGTTTTGAAAAACGCATTAGAGCATGGTTAATAATATAGCCAGTCGATGGCTATAAGGAACTGCCATGTCATCTATAGTCATCATCTATTATATGCACTCATACAATAGTGTGGGCTATAAGATTAGCTATTTCCCGCAAAAAAATCATAAGGTTGGCTATTGTGTTAGTACTTTTTTCCATCTCCTCTCTATCTCTTTCTTCATATTTATTGTATTTAACTAGGAATGTGTATATAGCTAGGCTCTTGCATGAGAACTCACTCCCCTTACTTTTTCACATCTCTCTCCTCCACATAGGCCCTATATAAATGGAAGGAGGGAATACTACTATGAGCATTGCATACTCTAGTACAGATGTTGTCAGTACTCCACTAGTACTATTGGACAAGGAGCTTAAAAAACTTACTATTGGACTGGCTATACGTGGCGAAATCCTAGTAGGAAAAGCATACGCGACAACAAACACATTCACATGGTTGAAAACAAATTGGAAACCATCTCGAGTACAAATCTAGGAGTACGTACGAATCTAACAATATTGATTGGGTGTTGTTGAATGTTGATACTTTTTTCTGTAAGTTTGATCAAAGTAGACATACTTTGACTACACATAAAACTTATATGTAAACTAGAAAGGATCAGAGGGAGTATATTGTACGTTCAGAAACGAAACGAACATTGAATACCCTTTATATATGATTTGCGGATGCTATGATCACCGTTCAAAATTTTGAATCCGCCTTAGGTATCACACATGCCCCCACTCGTTCTCTCTCGATTTCATCTCAGGGTCCAGAGATCAATTGAAAGAAGACTAGGGTGGGTACAATACGTTTGTTTCACTTATGAACGTACAATATACTCCCTCTGATCCCCACAGACCCCCCTTGGGTCATTTCTATCATAGAAACAGACCAAACCTTTATCTCCTTGCACGACACGCAATTGATCTCTCAACATCAATCGATCTCGTCAACATGTGTTGGGGCATGAACCGAATGTGATGTCAAAACTAAGACGCGAAGCGACACGTAGTGGAGGCAAAGTGAAACTTTAAATGAACCATTTGTTTGTATGCATGTCGGGCAAATTACAACATTGGAAATACAAGCATGGTCTAGGCCCACATGCGAATGATACTCGGCGGAATGTTCAAATGAGGCATGCGGGAGGATGGACTCGACCGGAGGGCGGCATGATCGATGGAGAAGAGGGTTGGAGAGGAATGAGAAATAAGCAAACACCACATGATTATACTTGAACGGCTCAAATAAATAGTAAGTTGTCTCGATTGGCCTACATAGTGAAAGGCCTAATGCGCAACGCGAAGCACTGACACTCGAATATGGCTGGGAAAACAGGGAAACCGACATGTGGGGCACACCTGTTGGGACGACATAGCGCAGACTAGTCCAATGGAGGAGCTGGCCCCGACCTCCTCGCCACCGGCAACCGTTCATGTGGGTCGTGGGGACCAGCAACGTGGCACAGCTCCAGCATCGCCTCTGGACACGGCGATCGCGGTGAGCGACACGCTCATCGTCACTGGACACGGTCGGTTTCAGTGTGCCAAGGGTGGTGTTAGCGCTGTGGCACGACCAGCAGTATGTTTGGTTTGTGCCCAAGGTTGCCCCATCAAAGCATTGGCTAGCCAAAATTTTGGTTGAGGTTTTGGTTGCCCATGATTTGGCCGACATTGGCAAGAAAAATGAACTAGAGTTGGCTAGAGTTCATTGGCATGCCAAAAAAATTGAAACCATCCAAACAAAGACCAATCCTTGGGTCATGACCAAAATTTTGGTAAGGTGCACTTTGGCCACAATCCAAACACAACCCAACACCCAGCTCATCAAGGATGCACGGGGCACCACGACGCGTCCGTGGAGTGGTGTAGTGCAGCCAACTGCATCCCCAGGACCTGAGACCATGCCGGGTCGTCTTGCTTTTTCAATGACATGCAGGGATCGCATGTGAGCAAAGGGCATCTCCAACGTTGCGACGACCGCAGCTGACTACCCAGGCACACCAAAAACCCTCGGCCCTCGCGTTGTCACGCGGTGCGTTCCCGCCAGCGCCAGCTGCCCACATTCATGCCGTTCGTCCGTATGCCATTGTTAAGAGGCTCGGTGCCCGAGGAACCAACTCCGGCGACTTAATGATGCACCCGGACGCTTGGCCTCACCGGAATGCGCTACTTAAAGCGGCAACGCCCAGCTAACCTCCACATCACAGTGCATCGTCCTCCTACCTGGCACCACATCCGCCATGACCGCAAGCGCGAACGCTCTGCGGGAGAGCTTGTCTTAGGGGATGAAGCTCGAGGTCGCCTCCCTCGCTCAAGTCGCCTCTCGCAACGCAATAGCGGCGTAGCCGGACGCGGACGCGACCGCACAAGCCGTGGCCACGCTGGCAGCCAACGACGGGAGTACCGTTAGCCACACGTCCTACTTGTCTCCGTCCAATGTCCGGCACCACCGAGGTCGGGGACTCCTCCGAGGATGAGTAGGGCATGGGTGGCGGTAGGGCATGGTGTGCCAACTGGCCAGTCCGTATCCCGTGTTCTACTCTTCCTTGCCGGAGACCGCACCTTCACTTCACGGGTCTTGAACCCCGCCCCCGTACATAGAGATCGCAGATGGAGGACGTTGATCGCCGCTGCAGAATATGTTTAGGGTTGGGTTTCTCTTTTTTTCTGTCCTATAAAAGTTCGAAATGTAATGAAAATATGTCGAGTTTGCATTAATCTCGGCCGGTGTGAACTTTCACAATAACATAGTATATTGTAGGAGTACTAGCAAGATGCCCGTGCGTTGCATGGAACATCAAGATCTTGTGGGAGAAAAGGATGAACGAGGTCCCCTCCCTCCCCCCAATCTACAATCAACAGCTCACACGTTTCACATTACATTAATTACGTAACTGGTATTACATAGGTGTAGCATGACTCGTCGTAAAAAACCCAACTAAGCCAACCTCCCAACATATCGCGTGGGAAAAGACCCGGCCGCGCTATTTTAGTCGGGATTACCGGATTACTAGTAGTAGTATCGATGGATCGCGCGAAGCACCAAGTTTTTTTTGAGGGGTGAAGCACCTAGTTTAAAAGGAAAAAAGGCAGTAGACTCACAGCACCCCTGTCGCGGTCACATTGCACCCCACACACGTTCGGTCCTGCACATGGCTCACGCAAATGGAACGCGCTTCGGCTTGCCTCTTCACTGACACGTGGGACTACACTTGGAGAAACTGACCATGCGCCAAACTCCCCCCGCCCACCGCGCGAAAATCCTGCCCCCCCCCAAAAGAAACAATTCCCCCCAAATCCTAAATTCAACCGCCCTTCGGCCAACTAGCCAATAATATTCCCCAAACCCCCTCCCCCGTCCCCCTCCACTCCATTCGCTTCGCCAAAGCCTCCATCCCCGCCGCGCCAATACGTCGGCGTCGCGGTTCATCGAGGGGACGCACAGTACGCTCTCATAGACTGTCGTCCTCTAGCCGCACCGCCACCGCTGGCGACGTTCTTGTGGAGGCGCACGGCGGTCAGCGCCTCCACCGCTGGTGACGTTCGTGTGGAGACACACGGCGGTCAGCTTCTCCCCTGGTTTGCGCATTCTAGACTGAGGCCCCATGAATGTCGGTGTAGCACTGAATGTTAGCTGATAGACGCTGTTAATCTCACTGTGTGCTGAAGTAGTTTACAGTCAATATGCTCTGCTTAAGAAGCTTCCTTGCCCTGTTCTGCACTCAATCTGCTTAGCTGAGATGGCATGCCAAGGCTGATTAGTTTCTAAAATATCCTGTCATATATTTATTGTGACGTAGATTGCCATGGTCTAGTAGCCAATTTGTTAGGTGAAATAGTTCTACATTGTTTTATACTCGATCTTTGTTGCTGCGAAGGCCTTCGATAGTTTGATGGCCGCGTGCTCGGCCTCATTGACTGCTGAAATAGCCTGCCATAATTTAGCACTCAAATCTGTTTGCTGAATTAGCTTTACATATATTTCATTACTTAGATCTTCTCGTCCAAATATCTTGCCGTAGCTTTAGACATCGACCTAGGTATTTTTCCTGGACTTCATAAAAAAGCATATATGTTTTTCCTGTAATATCTAGTAGAAGAACTAATTTGTATGTCAAACAGATGGACAGGACTTGGATAACTTCTGCTCGAAGATTCTCCGCTGCATATGTCGAGGGGGTTGAAAACTTCATGAACTTCATCAGAGCTGAGTACGGTGGTCCAAAATCAGATGTGCTCTGCCCGTGTAGCAGTTGTGTGAATTCAATTACAAGACCCCAGTCAACTGTGCAAAATCATCTACACTTGTATGGGATGTTGGTCACATATACTAGGTGGGTTCATCATGGTGAAGCTGTGAACATCAATGTTATTGACTACGTGGAAGCAGCAGATCACCATCTTGATCTGCCTGATGCTCAGGTGGAAGAGGAGGAGGAGGTGGTGGTGGCGGAGCCAGTGAGTTTGACCAACATTGAAACAATGCTACGAAATGCTCGTGCATTTCATGAACTTTCACCTGCAGAAGAAAAACGGTGGGCCCGCATGTTGGAACAATGCAACGTGGCTGTCACCCCAGGAAATAAGCTGTCAGTATTCTCAGCTATGGTCACCTTTCTTCAGGTGAAGACATCTGAGCGGATGACCAACAAATCATTCGATGCGATGTTGGCTGCTTTCCACAAATCTTTCCCAGTTGCGTCTGAGCTGCCACACACCTACAGTAAAATGAAGAATTTCCTTCGCGCAGTTGGAATTGGATATCATATGATCCATGTTTGTAAGAATAATTGTGTTCTGTTCTGGAAGTATTATGCCAACTTAAGTGAATGCCCGAAATGCAAATCATAAATATGGAAAGATGGTGATGCTGTGAAGAGGATTCCTCATAATGTTTTGAGACATTTTCCAATTATACCGAGATTGCAGAGGTTGTTTCATGATGCTGAAACAAGAGAGGATGTACTGTGGCATTCTAGGAACCAGGAGTACAGAGATCAGAATGTAATGAGCCATCCATCTCATGGTAGTGAGTGGAAAAGCTTCAATCGTAAACACAAAAAGTTTGCTGCTGACCTGAGAAACATTAGACTTGGCTTTGCTTCAGATGGATTTAACCCATTTGGCCACCAGAGTGCCACATATAGCATGTGGCCAGTGCTTATTATCTCTTACAACATGCCTCCAAATGTCTGCACCAAAGAATCAAACTCCATGATGGCCTTGCTCATCCCAGGTCCAAAAGGTCCTGGAAAGGATTTTGATTTATTCATGGAGCCTCTTGTGGAGGAACTTCAACAACTATGGAGGGGTGTTCTCACTCGAGACCTATATAGCAGCCCACTAGCTTGTGTGATTGAAGTTTTCAAGTTTTGGATGATCACAATGGATGAAGGAATAAGGAGTGGCAAGAACTTAAACTTGGGGATGCCCGAGGCACCCCAAGGTAATATTCAAGGACTCCCAAGCAACTAATCTTAGGGATGCCTCGGAAGGCATCCTCTCTTTCTTCTAACAACCATCGGTAATTTTACTTGGAGCTATAATTTTATTTGTCACATGATATGCATAAATTCTTGGAGCGCCGTGTTCCTTTTATTTTTTCTTTTAGTAATGCACCATGCTGGTATGATATAGTCCTTGGATGATTTATAGAATGCTTCATGCACTTCACTTATATCTTTTGAGTATGGCTTTATAGAATGCTTCATGTGCTTCACTTATATCATTTGAAGTTTGGATTGCCTGTTTCTCTACACATAGAAACCGCCATTTGTAGAATCCTCTTTTGCTTCACTTATATTTGTTAGAGCATGGGCATTTTGTAGAAAGAATTAAACTCTCATGCTTCACTTATATCTATTTAGAGAGTTAACGGGAATTGGTCATTCACATGGTTAGTCATAAAATCCTACATAAAAACTTGTAGATCACTGAATATGATATGTTTGATTCCTTGCAATAGTTTTGCGATATAAAGATGGTGATATTAGAGTCATGCTAGTGAGTAATTATGAATTGGTAGGAATACTTGTGTTAAGGTTTGTGATTCCCGAAGCATGCATGTATGGTGAACCGTTATGTGATGAAGTCTAAGCATGATTTATTTTTTGATTGTCTTCCTTATGAGTGGCGGCCGGGGACGAGCGATGGTCTTTTCCTACCAATCTATCCCCCTAGGGGCATGTGTATTAGTACTTCGCTTCGATGGCTAATATTTTTTTGCAATAAGTATGTGAGTTCTTTATGACTAATGTTGAGTCCATGGATTACACGCACTCTCAACCTTCCACCATTGCTAGCCTCCCAAGTATCGTGCAAATTTCGCTGGTGCATTAAACCCACCATATTCCCTTCCTCAAAACAGCCACCATACCTACCTATTATGGCATTTCCATAGCCATTCTAAGATATATTGCCATGCAACTTCCACAGTCCGTTTATTATGACACGCACCATCATTGTCATATTGTTTTGCATGATCGTAAGATAGCTAGCATGATGTTTCATGGCTTGTCCGTCTTTGATATCGTTGCTACACTAGATCATTACACATCCCGGTACACTTCTGGAGCATTCATATGGAGTCATATCTTTGTTCTAGTATCGAGTTGTAATTCTTGAGTTGTAAGTAAATAAAAGTGTGATGATCGTCATTATTAGAGCATTGTCCCATGTGAGGAAAGGATGATGGAGGCTATGAGTCTCCCATAAGTCGAGATGAGGCTCCAGACTTAAAAATAAGAAGAGGCCAAAGAGCCTAAATAAAAATAAAAAAAGAGGCCAAAGAGCCCAAAATAAAAAAAATAAAAAAATGAGAGAAAAAGAGAGAAGGGACAATGTTACTATCCTTTTCCACACTTGTGCTTAAAAAATAGCACCATGTTCTTCATGATAAAGAGTCTCCTATTTTATCACTTTCTTATACTTATGGGAATTTTTCATTATAGAACTTGGCTTGTATATTCCAATGATGGTCTTACTCAAATTTCCCTTGATCTTCGTGAGCAAGCAAGTTGGATGCGCACCCACTTAGTTTTCTTTTAAGCTTTCATAACTCTAGTGTATCCATTGCATGGCAATCCCAACTCACTTGCATCGATATCGATTGATGGGAATCTCCATAGCCCATTAATTTGCCTAGTTGATGTGAGACTTTCTCCCTTTTTGTCGTCTCCTCACAACCACCATATTCTATTCCACCTATAGTGCTATATTCATGAGTGCTATATCCCTGGCTCACGCTCATGTATTGCATGAAATTTGAAAAGGCTTGAAAAGATTAAAAGTATGAAACAATTTCTTAGCTTGTCATCAGCGTTGTGCATGATGAAATACTTTGTGTGATGAAGACATGATTGCTTTATTAGTATGCTTGAAGTATTATTGCCTTAATGTCAAATGATAGACTATTGCTTTGAATCACTCGTGTCTTAATATTCATGCCACGATTAGATTAGATGATCAAGATTATGCTAGGTAGCATTGCACATCAAAAATTATATTTTTTATCATTTACCTACTTGAGGAAGAGCAGGAATTAGGCTTGGGGATGTTCATACGTCTCTGTTGTATCTATAATTTTTTATTGTTTCATGCCAATATTCTACAACTTTCATATACTTTTGGCAACTTTTTATATTATTTCTGGGACTAACATATTGATCCAGTGCCCAGTGTCAGTTCTTGTTTGTTGCATGTTTTTTTGTTTTGCGAAATATTCATATCAAACAGAGTCCAAACGCGATAAAAACTTATGGAGATTTATTTGGAATATATGTGATTTTTGGGAAAAAGAATCAATGTGAGACGATGCTCGAGGGGGTCACAAGCCCTAGGGGCGCACCCCCTACCCTGGGCGCACCTCGGAGACTTGTGGCCACCACATAAGGTGGTTGGTGCCTTTCTTCGGCCGCTAGAAAGATAATATCCGGATAAAAAATTTGTTAAAATTTCAGCCCAATCAGAGTTACGGATCTCCGGGAATTTAAGAAACAGTGAAAGGCCAGAAAACTGGAATGCGGAAACAAAAGGAAACACACAGAGAGATCTAATCTCGGAGGGGCTCCCACCCCTTTGTCACCATGGAGGCCATGGACCAGAGGGGAAACCCTCCTCCCATCTAGGGAGGAGGTCAATGAAGAAGAAGGAGGAGGGGGCTCTCTCCCCCTCTCTCCCGGTGGCGCCGGAACGCCGTCGGGGCCATCATCGTGACGGCAATCTACACCAACAACTTCGCCGCCGTCATCACCAACTCTCTCTCCCTCTATGCAGCGGTGTAACACCTATTCTCCCCACTATAATATCTACATAAACATGGTGCTCAATGCTATATATTATTTCCCAATGATGTATGTGTAACGCCCCGAGACCGATGCGCCGATGTCTTCCAGTTATTCACCGTCGTTGCCATGTCATTTGCTTGCGTGTTGCACTTTGCCATGTCATCATGTGCATTTCATCAACATGTTTTTCAAAACTTGCATCCATTCGGGTCCTTCCAGTTCTCTCTGTTATCCGTTCTGAGCACAGACACACTCGCACGCGCCCGCGGCACCTCCGAAATATTATTTTATAAGTGGCATAAAAATGTTGTCGGAATGGCGTGAAAGTTGGCGTGCGGTCTTATTATAGAGTAGGTAGACCGCCTGGCAAATTTCGTCGCATTCGGAGTCCATTTGATAGCCCAACCGTCATCCGTAGCGGCACCGTCGCCGGTTTATTCGTCGGACGTTTCGGTCTCCGAAACAGTCGTCGGGCCGCTCTGCTTCCTTCTCTTCTCACTCCAATGCCTCTACACAGCCCACTTATGGCCCATCTACCCCCTCCTCCACTCGGAGCCGCACGATCGAGATCGTACGGTCCGAAATGGACTAAACCCCCTAACCCTAACCCCCCCTTTCCTATTTAAAACCCCTCCCCTTGCCATTTTTGGCCTTCTCATTCCTCCTTCTCGAAATCCGCGCCTCAATCATCCCCTAGCCTCCTCCCACCTCGGGGCTATGCCACCAGCCTCCCACCACCGCGCCGCCACCTTCCCCTCCAGATCTGGCCCACGCCCGCCACTTGGCGCGCCCGGAGTGGCCAGCTGCCACCACGTCATCGCCCTCCACCTCTCCCGCTACGCCACGTCGCCCTCAACTCCTCTCCTCCCGTCGCGGCCCTGCGGGCCCAGATCCGGCCCACCCGGGCGCGAACCGGGCCGCCTCCCGCACCGCCGTGTACCCGAGCTCCGCCCCGCCGCCTGGATCCCCATGCCTCCCCGAGAGCCTCGGTGCATCGCCTGCCGCCGCCCTGCACCTCTGCGTCGCCACGCCACCACCCCGCCGACCCGCCTGGACGCCGCCTCGCCGTTAGAGCTCACTGCCTCCCCGCTCCAGGCCGCCGTCGACCCTCTCTAGCGCCGACCCGTCATTCCCCGCGCCGCTGTTGCATAGATCCGGCCGGGAGCCAGCGGTTCCGGCCAGATCCGGTCATCCCCGGCCTCTTCCCATTGCCGGAGCAGCTCCCCCTCGCCGGAGAGCTCTGCTGCCGCCGCCCTCCAATTCGGACGGGAGGAGCCCCAACCACGTGGCCGCGTTGACCGCGCGCCCGCGTGGGCCTCGGCCTCCCCAAGGCCCAGCTCGCCCGACCTGCCTCAACTTCTGGCCCGTTGTCCCAAAGTGAGCCCCTCCGTTTTTTCCGAAATTTGGCCAAGTCCCTGATCTGTGTTGTTATGTGTGCACTTTGTGATGATGATAACTTTGTGCATGTTGGTCCTATGGAGATGTGTGATATGTCAAAATGTTCATCTCTGAATGCTCTAGATGATGGAGTACTTTGCATGCATGTTACTGTTCAACTTGATGCCTTAAGCCTCGTTGCAAAACTGCCGAGTGATATAAACTAATGCATGTTAACATCATTTAGGTGTATTGTGAGTGCTATAACTGTGTCCCTATTGATCCTATGGTGATGATCTTGTTATGAAAATGTTCTGATCTTCATGAACTACATGTTGGTGTGCTTTGCATTCATGTTAGGGTGCATCTTGACATGTTAATCCCTATTGCAGAAGTGTTTGCTGATGTTAACTGCTGAAAACTATTGTAACTTGTCTTTTTGTCTTTTTATATCTTTTTGTGTGATTTTCTTTTGAGAATCATGTTAACATGTTTTAGGAGCATAATTATGCCATATTTTTTGTGGTGCAGTCCATGTATTTTGATTCGCCCTGTGGTGAGTGCATCAAGCTTGTGAAGTGAGCTACTTGCTGTTAATGTTCTGTCAAGTCCGAGTCTGTCATATCATGTTGTTATGTTTGCTTGATGCTACCATCTAATCCATGCATATTCTAGAGATGCTTAGTTGACATGTTTTGATATACATGTTATGCTCTATCATTCCATGCCATTTGATGCCTTATATATGTCCTGTAGCATATGTTTTCATTGCCATCAACATGCTTATATTATGTTACAGTTTTCTGTTAACTTCATGATGCCATGTTGTGAGCTTGATAGTAATTATTCTATGCTTCTTTTGGAGATGCTCCAATTACATGATTTTAAGTATGCGATGAGTACTCTGTTCACATGCCATGTTTGGTAATTTTGGATATCATATGTCTCTGTTTCAAGCTTGCAAACATGCTATGCTGATGTTGCTATTTTACACTTGCTGAAACTGTTTTAACATTCAGTCTTGTCATGTTGGTTCCCACTAATCCATGAGCCATATGCAAATGATGAATGGATGTTATTTGCTCTTTGTTATGTGTAATTTGATGCCATGCCCTTGGTTGCTATGTATAGTTGTTGTAGCATCTTTGTTTCATGCCTCCAACATGCCATCATATTAACTGTGCTCATGTATATGCTCCTATGTTATAGAGTTGCATTTTGCATTGACCATTTTGGGTTAATCTTGATGCCTATGTACCTGAATCCTAATGGTATTTGAAGTATGTTATCTGTACATGAAGTGCATGTCAAGTTTGTGCTCATATGTCTGTTCTAGCATGTTGTCTTGATGATTGCAAAGTGCCTACTTCCTGTTTTGGGCAGATGTTATATCTTGTTTTGGGTGTATGTGTTGAACTGTTCCTCCGTTTTGAGCATGCTCTATATGAAACTAGCTTTGAATTGCATGTAGTTTCGTATTATCTTGTTGCATCCATGTATTGAGAGTGTTTGCTTGATGTTTGGATGCATTTTGCATCAATGCCTTGTTTGACTTGTTTTGCTCATATCTTCTAGGCCGTAGCTCCGAACTAAATGAACTTTATATGTAACTTGACTAGAACTTCATGTAGATAATCATGGTGCACTTTAACTTCCTGTTTAACAACTTTAACTTAATGTTTTGTTCAGATCTGGACCAATTTCTAAAGTTACATATGAGGACTTACCAGAATTGTTATATGTTGTTTCCGGCCTCATTTAAACTTGCTTTGATGTGTTGTTCTTGTATGCATCATCTCTTGCCATGAGTAGCATCATGTAAACTTGTCATGCATCATACTTGGTTGAGCATCATGCCATGTTTGTGTGTTGTGTGTTTACCATGTTGTTTGCTTCTTTCCGGTTGTGCTTCTTCTCGATAGTTCATGTTTCGTTGCGATCGTGAGGATTCGTTCGACTACGCTTGGTTCATCTACGTGGCTTCATCTTCTTTTTGGACTCATTCTTCTTTCTAGCGGGGTTTCAGGCAAGATGACCGCCACCTTGGATCTCACTACTATCTTTGCTATGCTAGTTGTCTCGATGCTATTGCTATGTTGCGCTACCTACCACTTGTTTATCAAGCCTCCCAAATTGCCATGACAACCTCTAACCTTTTTCACCCTTCCTAGCAAACCGTTGTTTGGCTATGTTACCTCTTTGCTCAGCATTTCTTATAGCGTTGCTAGTTGCAGGTGCAGTTGCAGGTTGTTCCATGTAGGGACATGGATATCATGGGATATCACAATATCTCTTATTTAATTGGGATAATTAGATTTATGCCCCTAGTTGTGTCCCACTGGTCTGTTTTACCCCTAATTCCCAAAAGTCACCGGTTCTGTCCAAGTCACTTTGCTCCTCTTATGCTTTTGCCCTTTGACCGTTTGACCGTCAGTTTGAAAACTTCATAACTAATTCATACTAAATCAGAAAAATACAAATAAGATACCAAAATGTTCAGAAAAACATCACCTATAAGTCAGTGTCATTTGCATTCATGAAAAAAGTGTTGGAAAGTGCCCATCCGAGTTTTAGCTCTTATGCTACCACCATGAATAGTAAAATATAAAAAAGTTCAAAAAAATTCAAAAAAAATTTGGTGGCAAAGAATGACAAATGTTTTAAGTGCCTGCCAAGTTTCATCAGGGAATGACATTCGTGGGTGCCGCGGCAAAAAAAACAATCAGCACTCCAAAATAGATTATTTTTTTGCCACGACTTCCACGAATGGCGTTCCCTAATGAAACTTGGCAAACACTTAGAACATTTGTCATTCTTTGCCACCATATTTTTTTTGAATTTTTTTGAATTTGTTTGGAGTTTACTATTCATGGTGGTATCAAAAGAGCTAAAACTCGAATGTGCACTTTCCAACACTTTTTTCATGAATGCAAATGACACTGACATATAGGTCATGTTTTTCTGAACATTTTGGTATCTTATTTGCATTTTTCTGATTTAGTATGAATTAGTTATGAATTTTTCAAACTGACGGTCAAATGGTCAAAGGGCAAAAGCATAAGAGGAGCAAAGTGACTTGGACAGAACCGGTGACTTTTGGGAATTAGGGGTAAAACAGACGAGTGGGACACAACTAGGGGCATAAATCTAATTATCCCTATTTAATTAATGTATCTATATACTTGGTAAAGCGTGGAAGGCTCGGCCTTAGGCCTGGTGTTTTGTTCCACTCTTGCCGCTCTAGTTTCTGTCATACCGGTGTTATGTGCCTTGATTTTGTATCCCTAACATGATGAGGGGTATGGGACCCTCTTGACAGTTCGCTTTGAATAAAACTCTTCCAACAAGGCCCAACATTGGTTTTAACATTTGCCATAATAATATTTGAACTAAATAATTAATTGGCATAGGGCATCATGAACCCGAGGTTTTTCTACATAGCAGGGAGGGGCTAGTGCTGATGGTGTTGGTCCCAAACGGGTAGACTATGGGGCCACCTCGAGGAAACTTGAGGGCTGGTTTTACTCGTAGGATGTCCCATCCGGTCGTGTCCTAAGACGAGATACGTGCGGCTACTATTGGGGTGTCGACACGCCGGGAGGCTTTGCTGGATTAGTTTTACCATTATCGAAATGTCCTGTGCACCAGGATTTCGAGTCTGATCGGAAGATCCCGCGATGGAGGATTGTCTCCGCGGATCGTGAGCTTGTCATGGGCTAAGTTGGGACACACCTACAGGGTTTGATCTTTTGAAAGTCGTGCCAGCGGTTATGTGGAAGATGGGAGTTTTAATATCCGGTTGTAGAGAACTTGACACCAGATTTGAATTAAAATACCCAACCGCGTGTGTAACCGTGATGGTCTCTTTTCGAGTGGGTCGAGAAGAGAACAAGGTGGGGTTATGTTTGAACGTAAGTAGTTCAGGATCACTTATTGATCATTACTAGTTTGTGACCGTTTGTGTAGCTTCTCATCTTATTCTTGTACTCATAAGTTAGCCACCATACATTGCTTAGTCGCTTTCTGCAACCTCACCACTTATCCTTTCCATTCCCATTAAGCTTTGCTAGTCTTGATACCCATGGTAATGGGATTGCTGAGTCCTTGTGGCTCATAGATTACTACTACAACAGTTGTAGGTACAGGTAATGCGATGATCATGACGTGAGAATGATGCTTTCTTGTTTTGGAGTTCTTCTTCCGCTTCTTCTTCGTTCAGGGGTTAGGTTCCTGGTCGGCAGCCTGGGCTAGCAGGGTGGATGTCATTTGAGTTTCTATTTGTGTTTCATCCGTAGTCGGATGTTGCTCTTGTGTATGATGTTTCATGTCGCATTGTATGCTTTTTGTATGTATCCCCATCTATTATGTAATGGTATGATGTAATGATATCCACCTTGCAAAGCACTTCAATATGCGGCTCTATCCTTGGTGGGACCTTCGAGTTCCTCTCGGATAGGATCGCATATTGGGCGTGACAGTATGGCTATGATGTCTGAGTAGATCCCTTTTGTCCTATGGGCTGATTGATGATCATGATTGGTTTGAGCTGTATGTTTTATTATTGGTTGTCATATGGCGCTCTCCGTGTCGCGCAAGCGTGAGGGATCCCCATTGTAGGGTTTGCAATATGTTCATGATTCGCTTATGGTGGGTGGCATGAGTGACAGAAGCACAGACCTGAGTAAGTAGGTTGTTTGCATATGGGAGTAAAGAGGATTTGATACTTTAATGCTATGGTTGAGTTTTACCTTAATGATATTTAGTAGTTGCCGATGCTTGCTAGAGTTCCAATCATAAGTGCATTTGATCCAAGTAGAGAAAGTATGTTAGCTTATGCCTCTCCCTCATATAAAATTGCAATAATGATGACCGGTCTAGTTATTGATTGCCTAGGGACAAATAACTTTCTTGTGACAAAAAGCTCTCTACTAAAACTAACTTAGTTGTTTCTTTATCTAAGCAGCCCCTAGTTTTTATTTACGTGTTCTTTATTATCTTGCAAATCTATCCTATCACACCTACAAAGTATTTCTAGTTTCATACTTGTTCTAGGTAAAGCAAGTGTAAAGTGTGCGTAGAGTTGTATCGATGGTCGATAGAACTTGAGGGTATTTTTTCTACCTTTGGCTCCTCAATGGGTTCGACACTCTTACTTATCAAGAAATGCTACAATTGATCCCCTATATTTGTGGGTTATCAGTCCCCTATCTTGTTCAATATTATGGCAGATAGGCTTGTTATTATCACTGAATGGGATAAAGTGGCCGCACATAATAGAGATGTGATTTTACGGACCATGACTTGGATAAAGTAAGAAATATTAAGCTGTTTTTATGCCCTTTTGAGGAGTTTTTGGGTTTGAAAATAAATTTCCACAAGAGCAAAACAATTTGCTTTGCTGAGGTTATAGATTCAACGTCTGAGTACGCTGAGATCTTTGATTTCCAGCTTGTTGTTTCCGGTCTGATACATTGGTATTCCTATCCACCACTGGTGACTTACTGTAGCCGGATGGAAATATGTGGAAGAGCGACGAAACGCCTTGCATTTATAAGGGAAAACCTCTTTCATATGGGAGACGTTTGGTTTCCTCAGCAACATGGTCTTATACATGTTGTTCTTTCACGTACCTGAGGGGGAACTGTAGAGGCAGAACTACTTTAGGTCCAGAATTTCCTATAAAATATTACAAATATCTTTATGGACAACTAATTGGGAGCAATTTCTCGCTCGATGAGTCCATAATAGATGACATCTCTCGAGTCTCAAAGGCGGGAAAAATGTGTTTTTAGTGCTCCATTTTCTGAAAGGAAATTTGATGATGAGGTGTTTTAAATGGAACACATAAAGCTCCCGAGCCAGCTGAGTCATCTTGAAGATGGTACTCGATGGGGTTGTTGTGCTGCATGAAACCGTACACAAGCTTCACCAGAATTTTTTTACTATAAAGTCAAGTAACCGTTTCTTCTACAAATTATCTGTGTAAAGGGGCTCTCACCGTAGTAGTGGAAGTCGGTTGAGAGTTTTATCTTTGGTGGTAGTGTCACCATCAAGGTCAATGATGACGTCGACAACTACTTTCAGACTTGAAAGGGTCTCTACCAAGGGTACTCCTTGTCCCCTGTCTTATTCAGTATTGCGGCAGGCATGCTTGCTATTATCATTGAATGGGATAAAGTGGCCGCCGTAACAGAGATGTGATTTTATGGACCATAACTGTTGGGGAACGTTGCATAAAATAAAAAATTTCCTACGTTCACAAAGATCAATCTATGAGTTCATCCAGTAACGACAGAGGGGAGTGCATCTACATACCCTTGTAGATCGCGAGTGGAAGCGTTCAAGAGAATGGGGTTGAGGGAGTCGTTCACGTCGTGATCCAAATCACCGGAGATCCTAGCGCCAAACGGACGGCACCTCCGCGTTCAACACACGTACGGTCAGCGTGACGTCTCCTCCTTCTTGATCCAGCAAGGGGGAAGGAGAGGTTGATGAAGATCCAGCAGCACGACGGCATGGTGGTGGATGCAGCAGGGATCCGGCAGGGCTTCGCCAAGCGTCTGCGGGAGGGAGAGGTGTAGCAAGGGGGAAGGGAGGCGCCAAGATGCAGGATGTGGCTGCCCTCCCTCCCCCCTCTATATATAGAGTCCCCAGGAGGGCGCCGGCCCTAGGAGATGGGATCTCCTAGGGGGGCGGTGGCCAAGGGGGAAACTTGCCCCCCGAGGCAAGTGGAGGCGCCCCCTCCCCTAGGGTTCCCAACCCTAGGCGCAGGGGGGCCCAAGGGGGGGCGCACCAGCCCACCAGGGGCTGGTTTCCTCCCCACTTCAGCCCACGGGGCCCTCCGGGATAGGTGGCCCCACCTGGTGGACCCCCGGGACCCTTCCGGTGGTCCCGGTACAATACCGGTGACCCCCGAAACTCTCCCGATGGCCGAAACAGCACTTCCTATATATAATTCTTCACCTACGGACCATTCCGGAACTCCTCGTGACGTCCGGGATCTCATCCGGGACTCCGAACAACTTCCGGTTCGCTGCATACTAATATCTCTACAACCCTAGCGTCACTGAACCTTAAGTGTGTAGACCCTACGGGTTCGGGAGATATGCAGACATGACCGAGACGCCTCTCCGGTCAATAACCAATAGCGGGATCTGGATACCCATGTTGGCTCCCACATACTCCTCGATGATCTCATCGGATGAACCACAATGTCGAGGATTCAATGAACCCCATATTCAAATCCCTTTGTCAATCGGTACGTTACTTGCCCGAGACTCGATCGTCGATATCCCAATACCTTGTTTAGTCTCGTTCCCGGCAAGTCACTTTACTCATACCGTAATGCATGATCCCATGACCAGACACTTGGTCACATTGAGCTCATTATGATGATGCATTACCGTGGGCCCAGAGATACCTCTCCGTCATACAGAGTGACAAATCCCAGTCTCGATTCGTGCCAACCCAACAGACACTTTCGGAGATACCTGTAGTGCACCTTTATAGCCACCCAGTTACGTTGTGACGTTTGGTACACCCAAAGCACTCCTACGGTATCCGGGAGTTGCACAATCTCATGGTCTAAGGAAATGATACTTGACATTTGGAAAAGCTCTAGCTAAACGAACTACACGATCTTTGAGCTATGCTTAGAATTGGGTCTTGTCCATCACATCATTCTCCTAATGATGTGATCCCGTTATCAATGACATCCAATGCCCATAGTCAGGAAACCATGACTATCTGTTGATCAACGAGCTAGTCTACTAGAGGCTCACTAGGGACTTGTTGTGGTCTATGTATTCACACGTGTATTACGATTTCCGGGTAACACAGTTATAACATGAATAATAGACAATTATCATGGACAAAGAAATATAATAATAACCATTTTATTATTGCCTCTAGGGCATATTTCTAACAGTCTCCCACTTGCACTAGAGTCAATATTTTAGTTACATTGTGATGAATCGAACACCCATTGCATTCTGATGTTGATCATGTTTTGCCCTCTGGAGAGGTTTAGTCAACGGATCTGCTACATTCAGGTCCGTATGTACTTTACAAATACCTATGTCTCCATCTTGAACATTTTCACGGATGGAGTTGAAGCGACGCTTGATGTGCCTGGTCTTCTTGTGAAACCTGGGCTCCTTGGCAAGTGTAATAGCTCCAGTTTTGTCACAGAAGAGTGTGACCGGCCCCGACGCATTGGGTATGACTCCTAGGTCGGTGATGAACTCCTTCACCCAGATTGCTTCATGCGCTGCCTCCGAGGCTGCCATGTACTCCGCTTCACATGTAGATCCCGCCACGACGCTCTACTTGCAACTGCACCAGCTAACTGCCCCACCATTCAAAATATACACGTATCCGGTTTGTGACTTTGAGTCATCCAGATCTGTGTCGAAGCTACCGTCGATGTAACCCTTTACGACGAGCTCTTCGTCACCTCCATATACGAGAAACATGTCCTTAGTCCTTTTCAGGTACTTAAGGATGTTCTTGACCACTGTACAGTGTTCCTTGCCGGGATTACTTTGGTACCTTCCTACCAAACTTACGGCAAGGTTTATATCAGGTCTGGTACAGGTCATGGCATACATGATAGACCCTATGGCTGAGGCATAGGGGATGACACTCATCTCTTCTTTATCTTCTGCCGTGGTCGGGCATTGAGCCGAGCTCAATTTCACACCTTGCAACACAGGCAAGAACCCCTTCTTGGACTGATCCATATTGAACTTCTTCAATATCTTATCAAGGTATGTGCTTTGGGAAAGACCTATGAGGCGTCTCGATCTATCTCTATAGATTTTGATGCCTAATATGTAAGCAGCTTCTCCAAGGTCCTTCATTGAAAAACACTTATTCAAGTAGGCCTTTATGCTGTCCAAAAGTTCTATATCATTTCCCATCAAAAGTATGTCATCCACATATAATATGAGAAATGCTACAGAGCTCCCACTCACTTTCTTGTAAACGCAGGCTTCTCCATAAGTCTGCATAAACCCAAATGCTTTAATCATCTCATTAAAATGAATGTTCCAACTCCGAGATGCTTGCACCAGCCCATAGATGGAGCGCTGGAGCTTGCATACCTTGTTAGCATTCTTAGGGTCGACAAAACCTTCCGGCTGCATCATATACAGTTCTTCCTTAAGGTGACCGTTAAGGAATGCCGTTTTGACATCCATTTGCCATATCTCATAATCATAGTATGCGGCAATTGCTAACATGATTCAGACGGACTTCAGCTTCGCTACGGGAGAGAATGTCTCATCGTAGTCAATACCTTGAACTTGTCGATAACCCTTAGCGACAAGTCGAGCTTTATATATGGTAACATTACCATCTGTGTCAGTCTTCTTCTTAAAGATCCATTTGTTTTCTATTGCTTGCCGATCGTCGGGCAAGTCTGTCAAAGTCCACACTTTGTTTTCATACATGGATCCTATCTCGGATTGCATGGCTTCAAGCCATTTGTTGGAATCTGGGCCCGCCATCGCTTCTTCATAGTTCGAAGGTTCACCGTTGTCTAACAACATGATTTCCAAGACAGGATTGCCGTACCACTCTGGTGCGGAACGTGTCCTTGTGGACCTTCAAAGTTCAGTAGGAGCCTGATCCGAAGTATCTTGATCATCATCATTAACTTCCTCTCTTGTCGGTGCAGGCACCACAGGAACATCTTCCTGAGTTGCGCTACTCACCATTTCAAGAGGTAGTACTTCATCAAGCTCTACTTTCCTCCCACTTAATTCTTTCGATAGAAACTCTTTCTCCAGAAAGGATCCGTTCTTGGCAACAAAGATCTTGCCTTCGGATCTTAAGTAGAAAGTATACCCTATGGTTTCCTTAGGTTATCCTATGAATACGCATTTTTCTGACTTGGGTTCGAGCTTCTCAGGTTGAAGTTTCTTGACATAAGCATCGCATCCCCAAACTTTTAGAAACGACAGCTTAGGTTTCTTCCCAAACCATAATTCATACAGTGTCGTCTCAATGGATTTAGACGGTGCCCTATTTAAAGTGAATGTAGCTGTCTCTAGAGTGTATCCCCAAAATGATAGCGGTAAATCAGTAAGTGACATCATAGATCGCACCATATCCAATAGAGTGCGATTACGACGTTCGGATACACCATTTCGCTGAGGTGTTCCAGGCGGCGTGAGTTGTAAAACGATTCCACATTTTTTTAAGTGCGTACCAAATTTGTGACTTAAATATTCTCCCCACGATCTGATCGTAGGAACTTTATCTTTCGGTCACGTTGATTCTCTACCTCATTTTGAAATTCCTTGAACTTTTCAAAGGTCTCAGACTTGTGTTTCATCAAGTAGACATACCCATATTGACTCAAGTCATCAGTGAGAGTGAGAACATAACGATATCCTCCGCGAGCCTCAACGCTCATTGGACCGCACACATCAGTATGTATGATTTCCAATAAGTTGGTTGCTCGCTCCATTGTTCCGGAGAACGGAGTCTTGGTCATCTTGCCCATGAGGCATGGCTCGCATGTGTCAAATGATTCATAATCTAGAGACACTAAAAGTCCATCAGCATGGAGCTTCTTCATGCGCATGACACCAATGTGACCAAGGAGGCAGTGCCACAAGTATGTGGGACTATCGTTATCAACTTTACATCTTTTGGTATTCACACTATGAATATGTGTAACATTACGCTCTAGATTCATTAAGAATAAACCATTGACCAGCGGGGCATGACCATAAAACATATCACTCATATAAATAGAACAACCATTATTCTCGGATTTAAATGAGTAGCCATCTCGAATTAAACGAGATCCTGATACAATGTTCATGCTCAAAGCTGGTACTAAATAACAATTATTGAGTTCAAAACTAATCCCGTAGGTAAATGTAGAGGTAACGTGCCGACGGCGATCACATCGACCTTGGAACCATTCCCGACGCGCATCGTCACCTCGTCCTTCGCCAGTCTCCGCTTATTCCGCAGCTCCTGCTTTGAGTTACAAATGTGAGCAACCGCACCGGTATCAAATACCCAGGAGCTACTACGAGCACTGGTATGGTACACATCAATTACATGTATATCACATATACCTTTGGTTTTGCCGGCCTTCTTGTCCGCTAAGTACTTGGGGCAGTTTCGCTTCCAGTAACCACTTCCCTTGCAATAAAAGCACTCAGTCTCAGGCTTGGGTCCATTGCTTCACTTCTTCCTGGCAACTGGCTTACCAGGCGCGGCAACTTCCTTGCCGTCCTTCTTGAAGTTCTTCTTACCCTTGCCCTTCTTGAACTTAGTGGTTTTATTCACCATCAACACTTGATGTTCCTTTTTGATCTCCACCTCCGCTGATTTCAGCATTGAATATACCTCAGGAATGGTCTTTTCCATCCCCTGCATATTGAAGTTCATCAAAAAGCTCTTGTAGCTTGGTGGGAGCGACTGGAGGATTCTGTCAATGACCACGTCATCCGGGAGATTAACTCCCAGCTGAGTCAAGCGGTTGTGCAACCCAGACATCTTGAGTATGTGCTCACTAACAGAACTGTTTTCCTCCATCTTACAGCTAAAGAACTTGTCAGAGACTTCATATCTCTCGACCCGGGCATGAGCTTGGAAAACCATTTTCAGCTCCTCGAACATCTCATATGCTCCATGTTGCTCAAAACGCTTTTGGAGCCCCGGTTCTAAGCTGTAAAGCATGCCGCACTGAATGAGGGAGTAATCATCAGCATGAGACTGCCAAGCGTTCATAATGTCTTGGTTCTCTGGGATTGGTGCTTCACCTAGCGGTGCTTCTAGGACATAGTCTTTCTTGGCAGCTATGAGGATGATCCTCAGGTTCCGGACCCAGTCCGTATAGTTGCTGCCATCGTCTTTCAGCTTGGTTTTCTCTAGGAGCGCGTTGAAGTTCAGGTGGACATGAGCGTTGGCCATTTGATCTACAAGACATATTGTAAAGATTTTAGACTAAGTTCATGATAATTAAGTTCATCTTAATCAAATTATTTAATGAACTCCCACTTAGACAGACATCCCTCTAGTCATTTAAGTGAAACATGATCCGAGTCAACTAGGCCGTGTCCGATCATCACGTGAGACGGACTAGTTAACATCGATGAAGATCTTCATGTTGATCGTATCTTCTATATGACTCATGCTTGACCTTTCGGTCTTCCGTGTTCCGAGGCCATGTTTGTACATGCTAGGCTCATCAAGTCAACCTAAGTGTATTGCGTGTGTAAATCTGGCTTACACCCGTTGTATTCGAACGTTAGGATCTATCACACCCGATCATCACGTGGTGCTTCGAAACAACGATCCTTCGCAACGGTGCATAGTTAGGGGGAACACTTTTCTTGAAATTATTATGAGGGATCATCTTACTTACTACCGTCGTTCTAAGTAAACAAGATGAAAAACATGATAAACATCACATGCAATCATAATAGTGACATGATATGGCCAATATCATATAGCTCCTTTGATCTCCATGTTCGGGGCTCCATGATCATCTTCGTCACCGGCATGACACCATGATCAACATCATCATGATCTCCATCATCGTGTCCTCATGAAGTTGTCATGCCAATGACTACTTCTACTTCTATGGCTAACGCATTTAGCAATAAAGTAAAGTATTTACATGGCGTTCTTCAATGACACGCAGGTCATACAAAAAATAAAGACAACTCCTATGGCTCCTGCCGGTTGTCATACTCAACGACATGCAAGTCGTGATTCCTATTACAAGAACATCATCTCATACATCACATATATATCATTCATCATTCATCACAACTTTGGCCATAGCACATCACAAGACACTTGCTGCAAAAACAAGTTAGACGTACTCTAATTGTTGTTGCAAGTTTTTACGTGGCTTCTATAGGCGATCTAGCAAGAACGTTTTCTTACCTACGTTAAAGCCACAACGTGATTTGTCAACTTCTATTTACCCTTCATAAGGACCCTTTTCATCGAATCCGCTCCAACTAAAGTGGGAGAGACAGACACCCGCTAGCCACCTTATGCAAGTAGTGCATGTCAGTCGGTGGAACCTGTCTCACGTAAGCGTACGTGTAAGGTCGGTCCGGGCCGCTTCATCCCACAATACCGCTGAAGCAAAATAAGACTAGTAGTGGCAAGAAAGTTGACAACATCTACGCCCACAACGAATTGTGTTCTACTCGTGCAAAGAGAACTACGCATAGACCTAGCTCATGATGCCACTGTTGGGGAACGTTGCATAAAATAAAAAATTTCCTACGTTCACCAAGATCAATCTATGAGTTCATCCAGCAACGAGAGAGGGGAGTGCATCTACATACCATTGTAGATCACGAGCGGAAGCGTTCAAGAGAACGGGGTTGAGGGAGTCGTTCACGTCGTGATCCAAATCACCAGAGATCGTAGCGCCGAACGAACGGCACCTCCGCGTTCAACACACGTACGGTCAGTGTGACGTCTCCTCCTTCTTGATCCAGCAAGGGAGGAGGATAATTTGATGAAGATCCAGTAGCACGACGGCGTGGTGGTGGATGCAGCAGGGAGCCGGTAGGGCTTCGCCAAGCGTCTACGGGAGAGAGAGGTGTAGCAAGGGGGAAGGGAGGCGCCAAGATGCAGGGTGCGGCTTCCCTCCCTCCCCCCTCTATATATAGGGTCCCCAGGGGGCGCCGGCCCTAGGAGATGGGATCTCCTAGGGGGGGCGGCGGCCAAGGGGGAAACTTGCCCCCCAAAGCAAGTGGAGGCGCCCCCTCCCCTAGGGTTCCCAACCCTAGGCGCAGGGGGGCCCAAGGAGGGGGCGCACCAGCCCACCAAGGGCTGGTTCCCTCCCCACTTCAGCCCACAGGGCCCTCCGGGATAGGTGGCCCCACCCGATGGACCCCCGGGACCCTTCCGGTGGTCCCGGTACAATACCGGTGACCCCCGAAACTCTCCCGATGGCCGAAACAGCACTTCCTATATATAATTCTTCACCTCCGGACTCCTCGTGATGTCCGGGATCTCATCCGGGACTCCGAACAACTTTCGGTTCGCTGCATACTAATATCTCTACAACCCTAGCGTCACCGAACCTTAAGTGTGTAGACCCTACGGGTTCGGGAGATATGCAGACACGACCGAGACGCCTCTCCGGTCAATAACCAACAGCGGGATCTGGATACCCATGTTGTCTCCCACATACTCCTCGATGATCTCATCGGATGAACCACGATGTCGAGGATTTAATGAACCCCGTATTCAAATCCCTTTGTCAATCGGTACGTTACTTGCCCGAGACTCGATCGTCGGTATCCCAATACCTCGTTTAGTCTTGTTACCGGCAAGTCACTTTACTCGTACCGTAATGCATGATCCCGTGACCAGACACTTGGTCACATTGAGCTCATTATGATGATGCATTACCAAGTGGGCCCGGAGATACCTCTCCGTCATACGGAGTGACAAATCCTAGTCTCGATTCGTGCCAACCCAACAGACACTTTCGGAGATACCTGTAGTGCACCTTTATAGCCACCCAGTTACGTTGTGACGTTTGGTACACCCAAAGCACTCCTACGATATCCGGGAGTTGCACAATCTCATGGTCTAAGGAAATGATACTTGACATTTGGAAAAGCTCTAGCTAAATGAACTACACGATCTTTGAGCTATGCTTAGAATTGGGTCTTGTCCATCACATCATTCTCCTAATGATGTGATCCCGTTATCAATGACATCCAATGCCCATAGTCAGGAAACCATGACTATCTGTTGATCAACGAGCTAGTCTACCAGAGGCTCACTAGGGACTTGTTGTGGTCTATGTATTCATACGTGTATTACGATTTCCGGATAACACAGTTATAGCATGAATAATAGACAATTATCATGAACAAAGAAATATAGTAATAACCATTTTATTATTGCCTCTAGGGCATATTTCCAACAATAACTTGGATAAAGCAAGAAATCTTAAGCTGTTTTTCAGCGCTTTTGAGGAGCTTTCGGTTTTGAAAATAAATTTCCACAAGAGCGATTTTTTCTGCTATGCGAGGTTGTAGATTCAACATCTGAGTATGCTGAGATATTTGGTTTCCAGCTTGGGTTGTTTCCAATCCGATATGTTGGTATTCCTATCCACTACTGGTGACTTACTGTAGCCGGGTGGAAATACGTGGAAGAGCGACTAGAGAATGCGGCTATAAGGAAAAACCTCTCTCATATGGGAGACGCTTGGTTTTAATCAACTCCTTCCTCGGCAACATGGTCTTGTACATGTTGTTGTTCTTTCACGTACCCGAGGAGAAACTGCAGAGGCTGGACTATTTTAGGTCTAGAATTTTCTGGCCAAGTGATGACGGTACGAAGAAATATTGGTTTTCTATGTGTAACGTGATGCGCCAGCCAAAAGCCAGGGTGGTTTAGGTATTCAGGATATTTTGGGATAGAATCATTACCCTTCTCAGTAAAATGTATATAAGCTCCTTACTAAGAATGGGGTGGCGTACAAAATCATTTGTGATAAGAACATGCGATATAAGGCCATCTCTCAACTCCTTTGAACACGGTCTAACTCCCGTCTCTTGTCTAGCCTGATGAAGCTCGATGATTTCTTTCTCCAAGTTGGCATTTTCTTGGTCAGGGAAGGTTCCCAATTACATTCAAGGACGACATTTGGCCGGGGACCACTCCCCTTAAGGGGTAATACCCAAAATAGTATCAAATGGTTAGACATAAAATTGCAACAACCCTACGAGTCCTGGGTTTTTTCTTTTGAAGCTCTGGATAGTAGGGAACACCCCCCCCCCCCCCCCCCCCGCACAAACACACACCTGACTTTGTATTAATCAAAAGGCAACAAGTTACAAGTCCTGGGTCAATCCGAGCTCGATGTTTCTTTTTGTAGGAACTTATTGGAGCATTGTCTTGCTACGTGAAATGAACTCCTCACACGTTTGGAGCCCATCCTGTCAAATGAGACAGATGTTTCTAGATGAAACTTGTGCAGAATGAAAAGCTCCACGTCAAGTCTATATATGCGGTGATTGCCCATAGTGATGTCCCTGTTAATAATAATAATAATTTGGAACCTCGAAACACCTCTTAGAGTGAATATATTCTTCTAGTTTCTACACCGAGGAGTGGTCTTGATTAGGACAATCTTGTACACCGTAATTGGCAAGGTAGCAAGTGGCATGTCTTTAGCCACCATGATGAGTCAATTAAACACCTTCTTTTTAGTGTAAAAGTTTGCTCATGTGGTGTGGTTCGTTGCTCAGGTAGTTTGAAAACATTTAATGTCTCTCCACCCCTATCCATGTAGTGTTAGTTAATGGGTATGTCTAGGCCATATTTAGATGTGCCCTAATTATGCACATCTAAGTGAATCAACCAAGCATAAAAGTAAAAAGGAAAAATAAAAAGAAAATACCCACACGAATCTTCGCGTAAGATCAATGACATAGAACTTAGATGTGCAATACTTATGACACATCTAGATGTGCTTTACCAAAACTGTTAATTATATGTTCAACAAATTGGCTGAGGGGTATTGATAGAAAAAAAATGTTCACATATCGTAGTAGGGTGGCGGCCTTATGTTGGCCTTGTGTCTTCATAGGATTGGTGTGCTTTTAACCCAAAAAAAAGGTGTTTCAACCCTTGTGCAGGTTATTCATGTTATACACAATGACTACGTACTTGGCCTATCTTGTAGAGGCCGGAGGACAGAGATCTTTTTATGGTGATGTCTATCTGGTGGAGCATATGCCTAGTGAGGTTCTCTTCCATAATGAATGACGACGTAGTATTTGGATAGAACCTCCCCCATCCTATGTTGTTTTACTTATGTCATGAGACGATATCTTTTTGAATGTGTTGAGGTATGTCTTGTGTACATCTTGTTCTAAATATTCGCTTAACGCTCTTGCAAGAGAACTATAGAATGAAAAAATTCAAAAATTTGTAGCCAATAAATTGTCAACAGTTGTTGAGTTATCGAGTCTCATCTCACAGAGAAATAAACTTTCTAGTTCGACTATGATTAATCGCTGAGACCACCACGATGGAACAAACACCAAAGCTCTGCTCAAGAGGAAAGACTTCTATATGAATAATTATAATTGCAGCCTTTGTCAACAAAGCACCGAGGAAACTCTTTTGCATCTCTTCTGGGACTGTGAGTTTGCTTAAACATGCTGGGATTTCCTTCTCCGTGACAGAAGAAGAGGTCTCCCCTTTTATGACGAGACTGTCCTGGCTCTGGGGTAAATTCCCTATGTAGATTGCTGTGGATATAATCATTCTCACTTGCTGGAATATTTGGATGCAAAAAAATATGACAAGTTCTAAGCTGACCCCGAGTTAGGCGTTTTAGAGGCCGAGCTACATGAGTCTCGGAATCACAGCCCAGCGTCCAGCCATTGGGATAGGTGCGCTGTAGGTTTTTCTTTCCTATACGTGTTAGATTCTTGTGATATACAGAGGTGCCGTGGGCAGGTGTGCTCGCATTATACATGAGCCGCCGGTGAGTTACAGTGTTCGCCCGAACATGTGCGTGGTGCTGTGGGTGGATTTGAATTTGCAGAGATGCTCATGGGGATAGGCCGATGGGAATAATAAATGAGGTCGATGGGCGTGGTGGGCAGATCTTTTAATACATAAACGACTTTTTAAAGTACGCAAATATTTTCTTAAAACTGCGTGAACTATTTCTTAAAAAGTGCATGAATATATTTTTTAACGGTGTGACCACTTTCTTTAACATGATGAGACATTTTTTGAACTATAGATGAACAATTTTGAAATACACTATGTATACTGTAATGCAAGGTATTTTACATTACAAGATGATTTTTTTTAAATCATGATGATTTACTTTCTTAAAACATACGATGAATAAGTTTAATAAGTGATGGAAATTTCTTAAATACACGATGAATATTTCTTGAAAACACGATGAACATTTTAAAAGTACCACGATTTTGTTAAGAAACGGTGAACATTTTTTTAAATACACCATGAATATTTTCTCAAAGTCATGATGACCGTTTTTGAAATACACGATGCAATTTGTAAATACACTATGAACAATTTTGATGCATGACATTTTTTAATACACAATGAAGCTTTTTGAAAATGACGGTGAATATTTTGAATACACAATGAACAATTTTTATAAATATGACGGACATTTATAACACACGATGAGCAGTTTTCTTAAAATGAACGGTAAATACTTTGAAACTACAAAAGGCTTGTTTTACGACACAGTGAACATTTTTCATTCGGCCGGCGCGCCGGCGCCTAGTGGTGGCCTTTTGTTATTGCACGATGAAGTTTTTTAGAAACGATGAACATTCTTAAAACATGATCATTATCAACACATGTTGAACATTTTCTAGAACCATGATGAACATATTTAAAGTACGAAGAGCCTTTTTCAAGACACGATGACCATATTTTTAAAGCGCGATGACTGTTTTTAAGATACACGACGGATATTTCTAAAATACACACTAAGAACAGTGATGCATACGTCCACAGCCGCTCGATTGGATCCCGCAACGTTTTTTTCCTTCGCCATACGAAACAACAACAAAAAAGGCGTCCACTCGCAAGGCCGTGCCCCGCGCCCCTCCCGCTGACAGATTGAAGTCCCCCTCCGGCTTGCCTCACCGCCGATGCTCGTTCGGCTCTGGAAAGAAGTAGTTCTAACAAAAAAATCACTGATTTGAACAGAATAAATAGCTGGTTCCAACAATACTATAGATCCAGCAAAAAAAATAACAAAGGACAACAATGAGGCGCAGAGTTGTGGCTTTGTGGTCAGAATGAATGGTCGAGAATAGATCATGTGAATGGATAAGGAAATGGGATAATAAAGAAGAGGAGGGTGGTGCGTGGGTCCAAAAGAAAAAGCATGACAGCAGCTCGCGACCGGCGCCTCGCTTCGGCCGGTCGTCCGGAAGCCAACGTTTCCCATAACAAAATGCCGCATCGTACATCCTCCGGAGTGCCGGCTGACCTTCATCTTGGTTTGGGGGGGGGGGGGGGGGGGCGTTCATTAGGGCATTTTCAACGCCAGGTGGTAGGGAAAATTTTCCCATCGGATTGTCAGTTACACCTTCAATTCCTGGCGTCCGATGCCGCAAGGACGCAAAACAAGGCAACGAGTGCTTGCCCTTTTTTCTCCACAAGATGAGGCAACCAACGATGTTTCAACCCGTATTTAGTGCTGATGGTTAGCGACCAGCGTTGGATCAGATAACACTTAGAGCTTTTAAACTCCTTTCAAGATAAAAAAGGGTAAGCACTCGCTGCCTTGTTTTGCGTCCCTGTGGCATCGGACGCCAGGAATTAAAGGGGTAACTGACAATCAGATGGGAAATTTACACTAGCGCCTGGCGTTGAAAATGCCCTTAGAGAACTGCTGGAGCGTCCATCCTAATAACCATAAAAAATTTATGAAAAGGGGAATATATCAATATCAAGTAGATATCAATTACACCCAGTCTCCACCTACAAGATGTCTAAAAACAACCTGGATGCACACAGCAAAAAACAAGAAAAAAAAGAAAAAAATGTAAGCCGATAGGTGATTATTGGGGGACCATTAAACCCTTTAACAGTCGCGGTAAGGGCGCCCCCTCGGGTATGCCACGTCGATTGCTTGTTAGTGGAGCGATCGATGTAAATTCAGGGTGTGGTAGTTTCCTTCGTCCAGAAGAAAGAGAGAGGAAGGAAATATCTCCCCAGATACGCCCTCCCGTGACGCAAGCCTCGATGCCCTTCCTTCCTCGCACGCGACCTCTTTTCGTCTTCTCCGTCCCACGTCATTCGAGGTGCCTAGAAGAAAAAACAGAGGAGAAAACCAATCGCCTTGAGCCCCTTCTCTACCGACGCACGCGACCTCGTTTCGTCTCGGGTAGATTTCTAGGGTTGCCGCCGCCGCCTCCTCGCCCATGTCAGATGGAGCTGCAGGGTGGCCTTGCCAGAAGAAAGCGTCGATGGCGTGGACGCCGCGGAGGATGACCAGCTGGCCCCACGGAGGATGTCGTCCGGGCGTCCCGCCTCATCGACAACGAGATCCTCTGTGGCGAGGAGTGGAGGAAGGTCTGGCGGCTGCGATCCGGCGGCTTGGCCGTGTTGTGCGACAAGTGCAGGTACGCCCTGCTTTGGTTTTCTTATTGTTGTAGACATGCTCATGTGCCACTGCGACCAAGCCGTGCAAGAACTGTGCTGATCGAGGCCGGCCGAGGCGAATGACCTCCATCGACCATCGTGAATCTTCCACTGGTGGCGAGCCATGTCCCTCCAACCTCGCCGACCCTCCAAGCCCTGTAGATTTCTTTCTCTCATCTTCACATAAATGATACATAATCTACTGATTTGACTTAGACTAACTGTCCATGGTACGACTGCAACCTGTATGTGCATCTTTGAATTTACACATGTCTGACATTTACATATTTTAAAATCCCCATATAGGAGGAGGGCATGATGTGGGATTTGAGGAAGCGTATGTAGAGCAAAACGATGAAATCCATCAGGCAAGAATTGTTTTGTTGTTATATTTTTCTTCTGAATAATTTTCTGATGCTTAGACTTGGACCTTGTTCATGCATATACTTTTCAATACGAGGGATTCCAAGGATGAAGAGGTGGATAAATTAGTTGCTTTACTTACTAAATATCGTGTCCGGGCGGCGGTCCGGACTGGATCCCACCATCATCACCAGCAGCCACCTCGTCCCGTCCCACGCGTGCTGTCAGTCTGCGGGCGAGGAAGAGAACACCGGCGAAGAGGACGAGGACATCCTCGATATGTAAGCCACTATTACTTTGCTCGATCTGGACCGATTTGAGTATGACGCGCCTGCTTCGGTGCTTCTTGGTGATGATCCAGGGAGCTCGCTGCGTGCATGAGATCGTCCACCAGCAGAGGACCAAAGAACCAGGCCTGCCGAGAACGCCACTGCGTCAGCACGTTTGCCGCACCCCCGTCGCCCGTGCATCCTCCTCGGCTCAGTTTTGTCTTCGTTAGGCAGGTCAGAACTCATGCTTCCTCTCTCGATCTCCACTTGATTTTGTGCTGCTATTGTTCTTTGTGCATGTGTGACTACTACATGTGCTGCTATTGTTCTTTGTGCATGTGCGACTACTACATGTGCTGCTGCATATAATGTTGCTAGATGTGTGTGATGCAAGTTGTATTGCTGCTTGTGCTGCTGCTATTCTCGATCAGTTGCCATCTCTGTTCTCAGGTCCTATTCCTATTTTGGTTTCTTCTTCTTACCTCTACTACATCTTCAAGATTTTGTTTCTTACCTCTATTTGGCTCTTTGCTGGGTATTTGTTTCTTGGATTTTAGCTTCATTTTTCTTTGCTTCGTCTTCACCTGATTAACTATCCTTTTTGTACTGCTTATTTTGTTTTGCAGGTACCTATCTTTGGTGTTGATTGTCGCTCACATTCCTGTCAACACTTGGGTTAGTAACAGAGTTCTATCAAAATAATTGTATTGTAGACTTGTACTGGTAGTTACTAAATCAGTGCAACCTTAGGTCTGTAGGTTAAGAAAACGAGCCCAAAGAAGTACCGCGTCCAGCCAAACAACGGCATTGTGGCACCGTATGTGTATTAGCCAATCAGTATGTGTATCTTCCTCGATTTACTCTCAGTTCGTCCTTGTCATATTGTGATTGTTCCAGTACTTCATGATGATGAGGTAGGAGACCATGATATACTAGCATTTTATTTAAATCCCAATGGGAGCAGGTCAATGAATCATAGGTGTACCAACATTTAAGCAAGCAAGTTTTACTCATTTTCATTCTAGCACATAGTTGTGCAGTCAGAACAATTTGCTCAAAGCAGGTTTTACTCACTGAGATTGTTATTTACTTATTTTTAATAGTTCACCATGGTGTATACATCTTTGGTCCTTCAATATATCTTACACTCCGTTTGGATGTTAGCATTCAGGCCTCGTATTGGGTATTGGCATTCGCGTGGGCCGAATATCCCGAATGCCACCGTTTGGTTGGCCTTGGCATTCGTCTATGGCATTCGGGCTCGATATCGAGCAAGGCTTTGCTAACGCAAAAAACGCCCAACCCAATTCAGCGGGTAAGTGCTCGACATCGGTAGGTATTGGAAACCAGGATCGTTCCTCCCATCCCCACTCGAGACAAGTCTCGCCCGTGACAGTGAGTGCCCAGGAACGGCGGCGACGCACGCACCCCATCCCGCCCACCTCCACCCCGAGATCCGATGGCCGACCTGCCTCCACCGCGAGCTCCAGTGGCCAGGCGCGGGTAGCCTAGCCGACCACCTCCACCCCTAGCTCCTGCGGCCGGTGCCACCCTCCTGCCCTGCCTCCACCCCGAGCTCCGACGGCCGGCGTGCCTCCACCCCGAGCACCACCGGCCGGCGCCACCCTCCCGCCCCGCTTCCACACCGAGATTCGGCGGCCAGAGTGCATCCACCCCGAGCTTCAGCAACCAGGCTTAGGTAGCCCATCTCGCCAACCTCCACCCCAAGCTCTAGCAGCCGGCGCTACCCTCCCGCCCCGCCTCCACCCCGAGCTCCGAGGGCCGGCGTGCCTCCACCCCGAGCACCACCGGCCGGCGCCACCCTCCCGCCCCGCTTCCACACTGAGATTCGGCGGCTAGAGTGCATCCACCCCGAGCTTCAGCAACCAGGCGCAGGTAGCCCATCTCGCCCACCTCCACCCCAAGCTCCAGCAGTCGGCGCTACCCTCCCGCCCTGCCTCCATCTCGATCTCTGGTGGCCAGCATGTCTCCACTCAATTTCTCACTTTGATCATCCAAACAACATTTGGCATTCAAACAAAAATATTGGCATTCAATCTCAATATGAATATACTCTGATATTGGTATTCAACCCAATGCAATGCCAAGGCTCCCAATGCAAACATCCAAACAGAGCATTAGCATTCCTGATGAAATTTGTGATGCATTTTTATTCTTCAACTGCATTTTGTCTTGGCCTATTTATGCCTTATGTCATCACTTTGCACTATCATGCATGTGTTGTCCATCTTCTATTATCACTCAATATATGTGTTGAAAACTTTTCATTTCTTAATTCAACCATGTTCTTGTCACTCCTTTCAAGTTCTATCCCCACTTGATATATTAAATTTATTGTTGCTATCTGATCATATTTTGTCTGTCGACATCTATGAACTTTCTATTTACTGTGGTCTTTCTTTCCTATTTAGATGGTCATATTTTTTCCTTATTAATTGGAATGCAATTTCCTATGCAGTGTGTAATTTCTTGAATTTGGGAGGTGGTATCCATTATGTTGTAACTTCATTGTGTTATTGTTCTGTACGTACTGTGTACCAAGTTCTCTTTAGCATTTCTGCAAGTGTCATCAACAAAGGAATCTGGACCTTATGTAGAAGATATTACCCCCCTTATGTTGTCCGGTGATGCCAAAGGATAACACACTGATCTCGTTTATTTATATCTGTGCAGCCCTTGGCTTTAATTGCGAAGTTGGTGAAGGAGGAGAAGAATTTTGTGTTCAAGAGAACAATAAGCTTCCAGAGGAACTGGTTCGTGGGTTATACTTATACCTGAGTATGCGAACATTTTTTTACTTGTGTTAATTTACCCTACCACTAGGCATTAAATTCAATAAGACAAGAGTTTCTTGCTTCTATTAAAGAAGGCCAACGGGTCCTTCCCCTTCTGTCTCCTTACTTTTGTAAGAATTAGATTCAAGATTATTTTTGTGCCTTTGGCTTGTGAGAAAGCATTGCTGATAATTTGTGCTAAATGACCACCTCATAATTCCACCCAACCCCCAACCTTATTTCTTTTATTTAGGTTTTGATGCTATGGACGTATTTGGTGTCAATTGGATTCAGAGCTGCTGTACCGGGCATAAAAAATAGAAGATGACATATGGACACATTTCTAGTGTAGACCGAAATATATTGGTGGTGCATTGTCACATGTATGCTACATCTGTAATCCAAGCTTTGGTTACATTATGGTGGTGCATTGTCGCCTCACATTTCTGTCAGGCTTTGGTTAATAACAGCTTGTGTATTCAGGTCATACCAGTTTTTTGCTCTCTGCATTTGTATTTTTTTTTCCTTTAGCAAGTCATTGCCTTTTTGCTAAGAGTTCATTACCGAAAGAACTGAAGTCGAGATCTCAATTTAAAGTAGCGCTTAATTACCGACAGTAAAATAATTCGTCATCATGAGATTTTTCTACTGTCTGTTTGCCATCAGTTTTAAGGCCGTGCCATCTTATTATTCTTAGATCACCGAATACACAAGTTGGTGGTGCACCGGTAGTTTAGCGTTAGCTGGCCGATGGACATTTTTTCAATGTAATTTTAACAGTATCAGTCACACTAATGACTGAATTAGATAATGATCTTATTGTAATTTGTCCTGTTACTGTTTAACTAGCTTACTAACTTTTATGTATTATTATAAGTGATTTTTTTCCTTTCGCAAGGTCTGGCTGTTTATTCTTGCAGGTCTTAAGCATCTTTTTCGGGGATCTTTTCCCGGAGGTTATGGATACCACTTTATTTTGCTTTTTCTTGGCATATTTTGTCTATTCGTACGTGTTTGATAGCTCTGTGTACTTCATCCCATTTGTACAGTATATTTTGCTTTACAACTTTAGCTTGATAACTTATGTAGAGATGCTAGAATTATGTGGGATCGGAAGACTGGACGATCCAGAGGATTCAGTTTTGTTTCTTTTAGGAATCAGCAGGTAGGGGTTACCATGGCAACTTAAAACATTAGTCTGGACTCAGAACTAAGTTTGAGTTTATTTGAACTGCTATTTATCATCTTTGTTTGTTATTTATTCAAAGGATGCATAAACTGCCATAAATGAATTGATGTTGTGCTCCCTGTGGCTTGTTGCTAGCTATGTCTAATTATGGAGTTAACAAATCAGCTTGATGTGATGATAATGTATGTTTGCTTTTGTTGTGTTCAGGAAAGTGGCTTGGCAACCACCAAATTCGTACCCTGAGTTTTTAGGTTATCAGTTGACCGATCTTCATGCGAGTGCTATCGTAGTTATTAATGTTCTTTCCTGATGTACATGAATGACACTTTCTGGTTTAGCCATGAATAATGGGTTGGTCTCTTGATAAGAGGTTCAAGAGGTATGAATGTGATTTTAAAAAGACCAAAAAATGTTTGATAGTACTATTGTTTGCAGCTATTGGTAAAGTTGTGATATATTTTTACAATTGTCGCATGTCTACACTATTAGCGCGTTATCAACTACGGAAGCTTGATTAATGCGTCCAATAACGCCTCAGGAGGCGCCACCAGGTGGCGCCCCAACAACTAGTTTTTTTATTAAACGGCTAACAAGTTTGGACAGGCATATCAAGCCTCATGGTTCTCATCTGAACATGTTGGATGGTACGAAGGTACGTGTGCATGCGGAGGTACATGGGATTGCACTGTCAATAAAGGTGGGATACGGTGGCTGGTAAATGGCAACAGGGTGAAATACGAGCGAATAATACACGGTTGCCCGCGTCGCCACTGATCGCTACCTAGCCTAACGTGCAGGATAACGAGCGCCAGGCAGCTCGGCCTCCAAACGGCATTTCCGGCTGACCCCAAGCCTCAAAATTCGCCTACTAAAACAGGAGGGCAGTTTACACGCTCATAAATCAAGTCACAATGCCACAATGGCATACAAACAGGAACATAATATCAGTTACTTGATCTCCATCCATTTCCCATTCGCAACGGCAGCCCAAGACCCCACAGAACTACCTGTAGGACGCTGGCTGCGGCGCATACCCGACCTGAGGCGGCATCGGCTGATCGATGCGTGACATCTGCTGCATCGGAGGGGCCGTCATCGCAGCCCCGCCCAGCTTGCCGTCCCTCTTGTCCATCTCCACCTTGTGCTGCGTCTGGAAAATTCCATCAGATCGATCGCCGTGTCAGCGTCGGCTCAAGTGTTCAATGTCATCAAGGAATAAGAAAGCTTCAGTTGTTTGAGTGAAGCAAAGCTCGTGTGCCATTACCTGCATACAGGAACAAACCCTGCACAAACAAATTCATAGAGTTCAGAAAGAAGATTTCTTCAAATGGCCTGGGGAAGAAGAGAGTTTCTTACGTCCAGTAGACCGCGTCGGAGACGCAGGAGATCGCCTGCGAAGCCTCGGAGAGTTCCTGGTTGCCGACGATGCAGGCGACCAGGGAGCAGATGCAGGCCAGCTGCTGGAGGCAGAACATGAAGCTCTGCACGCACGCAGTGACCAAAACGAGTTCAGAGACGATAAGTAAGTGACCACTTGCAAAGTTGTGAAACGGTAGCAGTGGGAATGAGGTAGTGGTGGTAGGTACGATGATGCAGTTGTCGCACTGGGTCGTCTGGATGTTGAACTCGTCCTGCAGCAGGAACCTGGTCGAAGCAACCGAGCTGCCGAAGCATAGGAATGCCTGGAAATCGGTGGAGCATCCGGTTCATCAGAGCTGAAAATTAAAGAGGAAGCCAATCGGAAAACGTGTAGCAGAACGCATAACGCACCTCTGTTGCGAGGCATAGCTCTGGGCACTTGCTCTCGCCGCACCTGCCGCTGCATGGCATGTACCCGGCGCAGCACACATATCTGGGACGCAGACAGAGACGCATGGATTAGCGAAACTGAAGAACAGATAACTGCACCGTACTACAAATCAAAGAAAATACATACTAGACGAATGAAATTAAGCTTCACCTTGACATGTCGTTGTAGAGAGCACGCCTGCGAAGCATGTAAGACACGCATGGGCCGCTGGATAACATCAAAACACAAAGCAGATATACACTTGTTAGGATTTATCAACTGGGAGCTTGAACACCTATAATCCAGAGAATCGGAACAGTGCCCACTCACCACCACAGCGACAGACAGCAGTCTGCATCAAAAGGAAGAACACAAAAAACAAAAAATTGGATCAGGTCCTGACATATCTTGAGAAATCAAAACAGCCCGGGATCGACAGAAAGGCCGAGGTACTTCAAGAGTTGGCAGGATAGGAAGGATACGCACATGGGAAATCCGCCTGGATGGCGTTGGTGAGGTCGGTGTGCCAGACGTTCCGGTAGCTCCGCCGGAGCAGCGCCTTGTCCATGTACTCCTGCGACGCTGCCATCTCGCCGCCGCGCGCACTCTGTTGCTCCGGCTCTCGCGGTCCCACGCGATCGTCTTGGCGGCAACGGCGCGGGAGCTCTGGTTAGCTTAGCTAGCAAGGCAGCAATCGCGAATTGGCGATTGCTGGTCGCTTAAGATAGGCGCGCTTTGGTGCCAGTCCCGGTCGGCCGCCGGAAGAAATGGTCGACGGTCAATGCCAGAGTCGTCGTCTGGAAAGTGAGAAGATGGCACACGTTGGAAGTTTCCATTGCATGCGATCAAGCAGTGATCAGACCAAGGCGAAGGACGACCGGATCGTGAAGTCTCTGCAGCAAGAGTCCGCACGATGGGTCCAGCAGGCAGTTCGTGACTTGAGAGCGTCCTTGCCGGCCGCGCGGGACACGTCAGGCTCTGTGAGCAGCAGAAGGGCGATGAACTTTTTGTTTCCTCTTTCTTGCTCTACGCAGGGGGATTCGCACCTACCACAAATAATCGGTTTAGGCCAAATCCAGAGCCGGCGATCCCGACCCGAACCCAAGCGCCCGGGTGTCGCCTGGGGGCGCCGGCATAAGCGAAAAGGGGCGTGGGACCGCTCTGTCGGCGAGAGGAGACCCTCTTTCCGCCTTTTCTTACAAGTCGGCCGCCATGCTGCCGAAGAAGTACGTGTTCCCACGCATCACGACGGATCCAAAGCCGCCACCGCCGCCCAGCCGAAGCAGAGGAAGCAGAGGGCGCCGCCGTCCAAGCCCCCGGGCATGACCAACGCCGACTGGAAGGCAGAAGTGCAGAGCCGGGAGGCCGTCACCGCCGAAAGGCGCAACAGGGCCAAGAAGACCCGGGAGAGAGCGGCGCTCGCGGCGGCGGCGGCGGCGGAGCAGACGGAGCGCTCGGCGGCCAAACAAGCCGACGCGGCTCACACGGGGATGATGAATCCACCCGGCCACGGCCCGCACACGGCCTGGAGCCAGCAAAGCGTCGGATCTCCGGCCGGCTTCTCGTCCTCGCGACACCCATGGAGCACGCCGTCGCTGGGCTATGCCGATGGCGACGTCCACAACGGTTTCAACCCCAATGTCACCATCCCCATGGGCGCCCGGTCCAGCGCACGCTCTCGCCCGCGTTCGCCGGCGTGCAGTACCCTCCATACACGTATTCGCCGCCGAACTACGCAGCCTCCTGATGTCTACTACGAAACCTTCTTCTTGTAGACGTTGTTGGGCCTCCAAGTGCAGAGGTTTGTAGGACAGTAGCAAATTTCCCTCAAGTGGATGACCTAAGGTTTATCAACCCGTGGGAGGCGTAGGATGAAAATGGTCTCTCTCAAACAACCCTGTAACCAAATAACAAAGAGTCTCTTGTGTCCCCAACACACCCAATACAATGGTAAATTGTATAGGTGCACTAGTTTGGCGAAGAGATGGTGATACAAGCGCAATATGGATGGTAGATATAGGTGTTGGAAATATGCCCTAGAGGCAATAATAAAATGGTTATTATCATATTTCCTTGTTCATGATAATTGTCTATTGTTCATGCTATAATTGTATTGATCGGAAACCGTAATACATGTGTGAATACATAGACCACACCATGTCCCTAGTGAGCCTCTAGTTGACTAGCTCGTTGATCAACAGATGGTCATGGTTTCCTGACTATGGACATTGGATGTCATTGATAACGGGATCACATCATTAGGAGAATGATGTGATGAACAAGACCCAATCCCAAGCATAGCAGAAGATCGTGTAGTTCGTTTGCTAGAGCTTTTCTAATGTCAAGTATCATTTCCTTAGACCATGAGATTGTGTAACTCCCGGATACCGTAGGAGTGCTTTCGGTGTACCAAACGTCACAACGTAACTGGGTGACTATAAAGGTGCTCTACAGGTATCTCCGAAAGTGTCTATTGGGTTAGCACGAATCGAGACTGGGATTTGTCACTCCGTATGACGGAGAGGTATCTCTGGGCCCACTCAGTTATGCATCATCATAATGAGCTCAAAGTGACCAAGTGGTTGGTCACGGGATCATGCATTACGGGTCGAGTAAAGTGACTTGCCGGTAACGAGATTGAATGAGGTATTGGGATACCGACGATCGAATCTCGGGCAAGTAACGTACCGATTGACAAAGGGAATTGTATACGGGATTGTTTGAATCCTCGACATCGTAGTTCATCCGATAAGATCATCGTGGAACATGTGGGAGCCAACATGGGTATCCAGATCCCGCTGTTGGTTATTGGCCGAAGAGCTGTCTCGGTCATGTCTGCATGATTCCCGAACCCGTAGGGTCTACACACTTAAGGTTCGATGACGCTACGGTTATTAGGAAGATTTGTATGTGATTACCGAATGTTGTTCGGAGTCTCGGATGAGATCCCGGATGTCACGAGGAGTTCCGGAATGGTCCGGAGGTGAAGATTTATATATGGGAAGTTGTCATACGGTCACCGGAAATATTCGGGGGCATGCCGGTATTGTACCGGGGCCACCGGAGGGGTTCCGGGGGTCCACCGGGAAGGGCCACCTGTCCCGGAGGGCCTCATGGGCTGTAGAGGGAAGGGAACCAGCCCCTTGGAGGGCTGGGCGCCACCCCCCCTTGGGCTCATGCGCCTAGGGTTGGGGGGAAACCCTAAAGGGAGCGCCCCCCTTGCTTGGGGGCAAGCCCCCTCCCCTTGGCCGGCCGCCCCCCCTCTAGATCTCATCTAGAGGGGGCCGGCCCCCTTCCCCCTCTCCCTATAAATAGAGGGGCGAGGGGAGGGATGCACAACCACATCCAAGGCGCAACCCCTCCCCTCCCCAACACCTCTCCTCCTCCGCAAGAGCTTGGCGAAGCCCTACCGGAGAACTGCCACTCCATCACCACCACGCCATCGTGCTGCTGCTGGAGCCCTCTTCCTCAACCTCTCCCTCCTACTTGCTGGATCAAGGCGCGGGAGACGTCACCTGGCTGCACGTGTGTTGAACGCGGAGGTGCCGTTGTTCGGCGCTTAGATCGGAGTTCACCGCGATCTGAATCGCTTCGAGTACGACTCCTTCATCCACGTTCTTGCAACGCTTCCGACTCGCAATCTTCAAGGGTATGAAGATGTACTCCCCTCTCTCTCATTGCTAGTTACTCCATAGATTGATCTTGGTGATGCGTAGAAATTTTTTAATTTCACAACGATCCCCAACAGTGGCATCATGAGCTTGGTCTATGCGTAGTTTCTATGCACGAGTAGAACACAAGTTTGTTGTGGGCGTCGATATTGTCAATTTACTTGCCTCTACTAGTCTTATCTTGTTTCGGCGGCATCGTGGGATGAGGCGGCCCGAACCGACCTTACACGTACGCTTACGTGAGACAGGTTCCACCGACTGACATGCACTAGTTGCATAAGGTGGCTAGCGGGTGTCTGTTTCTCCCACTTTAGTCGGATCGGATTTGATGAAAAGGGTCCTTATGAAGGGTAAATAGAAATTGTCATATCACGTTGTGGTTTTGGCATAGGTAAGAAACGCTCTTGCTAGAAACCTATAGCAGCCACGTAAAAACTTGCAACAACAATTAGAGGACGTTTAACTTGTTTTTGCAGCATATGCCGTGTGATGTGATATGGCCAAAAGGATGTGATGAATGATATATATGTGATGTATGAGATTGATCATGTTCTTGTAATAGGAATCATGACTTGCATGTCGATGAGTATGACAACCGGCAGGAGCCATAGGAGTTGTCTTAATTTATTGTATGATCTGCGTGTCAATGAATAATGCCATGTAATTACTTTACTTTATTGCTAAACCGTTAGCCATAGTAGTAGAAGTAATAGTTGGCGAGACAACTTCATGAAGACACGATGATGGAGATCATGGTGTCATGCCGGTTACGATGATGATCATGGCGCCCCGAAGATGGAGATCAAAAGGAGCAAAATGATATTGGCCATATCATGTCACTATTTGATTGCATGTAATGTTTATCATGTTTTTGCATCTTATTTTCTTAGAATGACGGTAGCATTAATAAGATGATCCCTCATAATAATTTCAAGAAAGTGTTCCCCCTAACTGTGCGCCGTTGCGAAAGTTCGTTGTTTCGAAGCACCATGTGATGATCGGGTGTGATAGATTATAACGTTCACATACAACGGGTGTAAGCCAGATTTACACATGCAAAAACACTTAGGTTGACTTGACGAGCCTAGCATGTACAGACATGGCCTCGGAACACAAGAGACCGAAAGGTTGAACACGAGTCGTATAGAAGATACGATCAACATGAAGATGTTCATCGATGTTGACTAGTCCGTCTCACGTGATGATCGGACACGGCCTAGTTGACTCGGATCGTGTATCACTTAGATGACTAGAGGCATGTCTATCTGAGTGGGAGTTCATTAAATAATTTGATTAGATGAATTTAATTGTCATGAACTTAGTCTAAAAATCTTTACGATATGTCTTGTAGATCAAATGGCCCACGCAAATGTTGTCCTCAACTTCAACGCATTCCTAGAGAAAACCAAGCTGAAAGACGATGGTAGCAACTATACGGACTGGGTCCGGAACTTGAGGATCATCCTCATAGCTGCCAAGAAAGCATATGTCCTTGAAGCACCGCTAGGTGAAGCACCTGCCCCAGCGAACCAAGACGTTATCAACGCTTGGCAGTCGCGTGTTGATGATTACTCCCTGGTTCAGTGCGGCATGCTTTACAGCTTAGAACCGGGGCTCCAAAAGCGTTTCGAGCAGCACGGAGCATATGAGATGTTCCAAGAGCTGAGAATAGTTTTCCAAGCTCATGCCCGGGTCGAGAGATATGAAGTCTCCGACAAGTTCTATAGTTGTAAGATGGAGGAAAATAGTTCCGTCAGTGAGCACATACTCAAAATGTCTGGGTTGCACAACCGCTTGTCTCAGCTGGGAGTTAATCTCCCGAATGGCGCGGTCATTGACAGAATCCTTCAGTCGCTTCCACCGAGCAACAAGAGCTTTGTGATGAACTTCAATATGCAGGGGATGGAGAAAACCATTCCTGAAGTATATTCAATGCTGAAATCAGCGGAGGTGGAAATCAAAAAGGAACATCAAGTGGTGA
Organism: Triticum timopheevii; assembly: GCA_963921465.1. Classification (NCBI taxonomy): domain Eukaryota; kingdom Viridiplantae; phylum Streptophyta; class Magnoliopsida; order Poales; family Poaceae; genus Triticum; species Triticum timopheevii. Next base: position 249,513,783 of record OY997262.1, on the reverse strand, counting down.
ATAAAACCACTAAGTTCAAGAAGAGCAAGGGTAAAAAGGGTTTCAAGAAAGACGGCAAGGGAGGTGCCGCGCCCGGCAAGCAAGCTGTCGGGAAGAAGCCAAAGAATGGATCCAAGCCTAAGACTGAGTGTTTTTATTGCAAGGGAAGTGGTCACTAGAAGCGGAACTGCCCCAAGTACTTAGCGGACAAGAAGGCCGGCAACACCAAAGGTATATGTGATATACATGTTATTGATGTGTACCTTACCAGTACTCGTAGTAGCTGCTGGGTATTTGATACCGGTGCTGTTGCTCATATTTGTAACTCAAAACAGGAGCTGCGGAATAAGCGGAGACTAGCGAAGGACGAGGTGACGATGCACGTCGGGAATGGTTCCAAGGTCGATGTGATCGCCGTCGGCACGCTACCTCTACATTTACCTACGGGATTAGTTTTAAACCTCAATAATTGTTATTCAGTGTCAGCTTTGAGCATGAACATTGTATCTGGATCTCGTTTAATACGAGATGGCTACTCATTTAAATCCGAGAATAATGGTTGTTCTATTTATATGAGAGATATGTTTTGTGGTCATGCCCCGCTGGTCAATGGTTTATTCTTAATGAATCTCGAACGTGATGTTACACATATTTATAGTGTGAATACCAAAAGATGTAAGGTTGATAATGATAGTCCCACATACTTGTGGCACTGCCGCCTTGGTCACATTGGTGTCAAACGCATGAAGAAGCTCCATGCAGATGGACTTTTGGAGTCTCATGATTACGAATCATTTGGCACGTACGAACCATGCCTCATGGGCAAAATAACCAAGACTCCGTTCTCCGGAACAATGGAGCGAGCAACCAACTTATTGGAAATCATACATATTGATGTGTGCGGTCCAGTGAGCGTTGAGGCACGCGGTGGCTATCGTTATGTTCTCACCCTCACTGATGACTTAAGTAGATATGGGTATGTCTACTTAATGAAACAGAAGTCTGAGACCTTTGAAAAGTTCAAGGAATTCCAGAGTGAGGTTGAAAATCAACGTGACAGAAAAATAAAGTTCTTACGATCAGATCGTGGAGGGGAATATTTAAGTCACGAATTTGGCACACACTTAAGGAAATGTGGAATTGTTTCACAACTCACGCCGCCTGGAACACCTCAGCGTAATGGTGTGTCCGAACGTCGTAATCGCACTCTATTGGATATGGTGCGATCTATGATGTCTCTTACCGATCTACCACTCTCATTTTGGGGCTATGCTTTAGAGACTGCCGCATTCTCTTTAAATAGGGCTCTGTCGAAATCCGTTGAGATGACACCGTATGAATTATGGTTTGGGAAGAAACCTATGCTGTCATTTCTAAAAGTTTGGGGATGCGATGCTTATGTCAAGAAACTTCAACCTGAAAAGCTCGAACCCAAGTCGAAAAAATGCGTCTTCATAGGATACCCTAAGGAAACCATTGGGTATACCTTCTACCTCAGATCCGAAGGCAAGATCTTTGTTGCCAAGAACGGGTCCTTTCTGGAGAAAGAGTTTCTCTCGAAAGAAGTAAGTGGGAGGAAAGTAGAACTTGATGAAGTACTGCCTCTCAAAGCGGAAAGTAGCGCAGCTCAGGAAGATGTTCATGTGGTGCCTGCACCGACTAGAGAGGAAGTTAATGATGATGATCAAGGCACTTTAGATCAAGTTACTACTGAACTTCATAGGTCCACGAGGACACGTTCCACACCAGAATGGTATGGCAACCCTGTCCTGAAAATCATGTTGTTAGACAACGGTGAACCTTCGAACTATGAAGAAGCGATGGCTCGCCCAGATTCCAAAAACTGGCTTGAAGCCATGCAATCCGAGATAGGATCCATGTATGAAAACAAAGTATGGACTTTGACAGACTTGCCCGATGATCAGCGAGCGATAGAAAATAAATGGATCTTTAAGAAGAAGACAGACGTGGATGGTAATGTTACCATCTATAAAGCTCGACTTGTCGCTAAGGGTTATCGACAAGTTCAAGGGGTTGACTACGATGAGACCTTCTCACCCGTAGCGAATCTTAAGTCCGTCTGAATCATGTTAGCAATTGTCGCATTCTACGATTATGAGATATGGAAAATGGACATCAAAACGGCATTCCTTAACGGCTTTCTTAAGGAAGAATGTATATGATGCAGCCGGAAGGTTTTGTCGATCCTAAGAATGCTAACAAGGTATGCAAGCTCTAGCGCTCCATCTATGGGCTGGTGCAAGCATCTCGGAGTTGGAACATTCGCCTTGATGAAATGATCAAAGCGTTTGGGTTTATGCAGACTCATGGAGAAGCATGCGTTTACAAGAAAGTGAGTGGGAGCTCTGTAGCATTTCTCATATTATATGTAGATGACATACTGTTGATGGGAAATGATAAAGAACTCTTGGAGAGCATAAAGGCCTACTTGAATAAGTGTTTTTCAATGAAGGACCTTGGAGAAGCTGCTTACATATTAGGCATCAAGATCTATAGAGATAGATCGAGACGCCTCATAGGTCTTTCACAAAGCACATACCTTGATAAGATATTGAAGAAGTTCAATATGGATCAGTCCAAGAAAGGGTTCTTGCCTGTATTGCAAGGTGTGAAACTGAGCTCAGCTCAAAGCCCGACCACGGCAGAAGATAGAGAAAAGATGAGTGTCATCCCCTATGCCTCAGCCATAGGGTCTATTATGTATGCCATGTTGTGTACCGGACCTGATATAAACCTTGCCGTAAGTTTGGTAGGAAGGTACCAAAGTAATCCCGGCATGGAACACTGGACAGCGATCAAGAATATCCTGAAGTACCTGAAAAGGACTAAGGATATGTTTCTCGTTTATGGAGGTGACGAAGAGCTCGTCGTAAAGGGTTACGTCGATGCTAGCTTCGACACAGATCTGGATGACTCCAAGTCACAAACCGGATACGTGTATATTTTGAATGGTGGGGCAGTAAGATGGTGCAGTTGCAAGCAAGGCGTCGTGGCGGGATCTACATGTGAAGCGGAGTACATGGCAGCCTCGGAGGCAGCACATGAAGCAATCTGGATAAAGGAGTTCATTGCCGACCTAGGAGTTATTCCCAATGCGTCGGGCCCGGTGACTCTCTTCTGTGACAACACTGGAGCTATTGCCCTTGCCAAGGAGCCCAGGTTTCACAAGAAGACCACACACATCAAGCGTCGCTTCAACTCCATTCGTGAAAAAGTTCAAGATGGAGACGTAGATATTTGTAAAGTGCATACGGATCTGAATGTCGCAGATCCGTTGACTAAACCTCTTCCGCGAGCAAAACATGATCAACACCAGAACTCTATGGGTGTTCGATTCATCACAATGTAACTAGATTATTCACTCTAGTGCAAGTGGGAGACTGTTGGAAATATGCCCTAGAGGCAATAATAAAATCGTTATTATTATATTTTCTTGTTCATGATAATTGTCTATTGTTCATGCTATAATTGTATTGATCGGAAACCGTAATACATGTGTGAATACATAGACCACACCATGTCCCTAGTGAGCCTCTAGTTGACTAGCTCGTTGATCAATTGATGGTCATGATTTCCTGACTATGGACATTGGATGTCATTGATAACGGGATCACATCATTAGGAGAACGATGTGATCGACAAGTCCCAATCCTAAGCATAGCACAAGATCGTGTAGTTCGTTTGCTAGAGCTTTTCTAATGTCAAGTATCATTTCCTTAGACCATGAGATTGTGTAACTCCCAGATACCGTAGGAGTGCTTTGGGTGTACCAAACGTCACAACGTAACTAGGTGACTATAAAGGTGCTCTACAGGTATCTCCAAAAGTGTCTGTTGGGTTAGCACGAATTGAGACTGGGATTTGTCACTCCGTATGACGGAGAGGTATCTCTGGGCCCACTCGGTAATGCATCATCATAATGAGCTCAAAGTGACCAAGTGGTTGGTCACGGGATCATGCATTACGGATCTAGTAAAGTGACTTACCGGTAACGAGATTGAACGAGGTATTGGGATACCAACGATCGAATCTTGGGCAAGTAATGTACCGATTGACAAAGGGAATTGTATACGGGATTTCTTGAATCCTCGACATCGTGGTTCATCCGATAAGATCATCGTGGAACATGTGGGAGCCAACATGGGTATCCAGATCCCGCTGTTGGTTATTGGCCGGAGAGCTATCTCGGTCATGTCTGCATGATTCCCGAACTCGTAGGGTCTACACACTTAAGGTTCGATGACGCTAGGGTTATTAGGAAGATTTGTATGTGATTACCAAATGTTATTCGGAGTCCCGGATGAGATTCCGGACGTCACGAGGAGTTCCGGAATGGTCCGGAGGTGAATATTTATATATGGGAAGTTGTCATACGGTCACCGGAAATATTCGAGGGCATGCCGGTATTGTACCGGAGCCACCGGAGGGGTTCCGGGGGTCCACCGGGAAGGGCCACCTATCCCGGAGGGCCTCATGGGCTGTAGAGGTAAGGGAACCAGCCCCTTGGAGGGCTGGGCGCCACCCCGCTTGGGCCCATGCGCCTAGGGTTGGGGGGGAATCCTAAAGGGGGCGCCCCCCTTGCTTGGGGGCCAAGCCCCCTCCCCTTGGCTGCCCCCCCTCTAGATCTCATCTAGAGGGGGCCGGCCCCCTTCCCCCTTCTCCCTATAAATAGAGGGGCGAGGGGAGGGCTGCACAACCACATCCAAGGCGCAGCCCCTCCCCTCCCCAACACCTCTCCTCCTCCGCCAGAGCTTGGCGAAGCCCTGCCGAAGAACTGCCACTCCATCACCACCACACCGTCGTGCTGCTATTGGATCCCTCTTCCTCAACCTCTCCCTCCTCCTTGCTGGATCAAGGCGCGGGAGACGTCACCGGGCTGCACGTGTGTTGAACACGGAGGTATCATTGTTCGGCGCTTAGATCGGAGTTCACCACAATCTGAATCGCTTCGAGTACGACTCCTTCATCCACGTTCTTGCAACGCTTCCGACTCGCGATCTTCAAGGGTATGAAGATGCACTCCCCTCTCTCTTGTCGCTAGTTACTCCATAGATTGACCTTGGTGATGCGTAGAAATTTTTTAATTTCACAACGATCCCCAACAATAGGTTTTTGTAATCTGACAATATAAAAACAGCAAGGTAACTAATGATAAAAGTGAACGTAAACGGTATTGCAATGCTAGGAAACAAGGCCTAAGGTTCATACTTTCACTAGTGCAAGTTATCTCAACAATAATAACATAACTGGATCATATAACTATTCCTCAACATGCAACAAAAGAGTCACTCCAAAGTCACTAATAGCGGAGAACAAACGAAGAGATTATTGTATGGTACGAAACCACCTCAAAGTTATCCTTTCTGATCGATCTATTCAAGAGTCCGTAGTAAAATAACACGAAGCTATTCTTTCCGTTCAATCTATCATAGAGTTCGTACTAGAATAACACCTTAAGACACAAATCAACCAAAACCCTAATGTCACCTAGATACTCCAATCTCACCTCAAGTATCCGTGGGCATGATTATACAATATGCATCACACAATCTCGGATTCATCTATTCAACCAACACAAAGTACTTAAAAGAGTGCCCCAAAGTTTCTACCGAAGAGTCAAGACGAAAACGTGTGCCAACCCCTATGCATAGGTTCATTGAACCCGCAAGTTGATGACCAAAACATACATCAAGTAGATCACGTGAATATCCCATTGTCACCATAGATAAGCACGGCAAGACATACATCAAGTGTTCTCAAATCCTTAAAGACTCAATCCGACAAGACAACTTCAAGGGGAAAACTCAATTCATCACAAGAGAGTATAGGGGGGAAACATCATAAGATCCAACTATAATAGCAAAGCTAGCAATACATCAAGATCATATCATCTCAAGAACACGAGAGAGAGAGAGAGAGAGAGAGAGAGAGAGAGAGATATCAAACACATAGCTACTGGTACATACCCTCAGCCCCAAGGGTGGACTACTCCCTCCTCGTCATGGAGAGCGCCGGGATAATAAAGATGGCCACCGGTGAAGGATCCCCCCTCTAGCCGGGTGCCGGAATGGGCTCCCGAGAGGTTTTTGGTGGCTACAGAGGCTTACGGCGGCGGAACTCCCGATCTATTGTGCTCCCCGATGTTTTTAGGGTATATGGACATATATAGGCGAAAGAAGTCGGTCGGGGGGGGCCACGAGGGGCCCATGAGGGTGGGGGGCGCCCAGGGGGTAGGGCGCGCCTCCCTGCCTCGTGGCTTCCTCGTTGCTCCCTTTACGTATACTCCAAGTCTCCTAGATTGCTTCCGTTCCAAAAATAAATCTCCCGAAGGTTTCATTCCGTTTGGACTCCGTTTGATATTCCTTTTCTTCGAAACACTGAAATAGGCAAGAAAACAGCAATTTGGGCTGGGCCTCCGGTTAATAGGTTAGTCCCAAAAAATGATATAGAAGTGTAAAGTAAAGCCCATAAACATCCAAAACAGGTAATATAATAGCATGGAACAATCAAAAATTATAGATACGTTGGAGACGTATCAAGCATCCCCAAGCTTAATTCCTACTCGTCCTCGAGTAGGTAAATGATAAAAACAGAATTTTTGATGTGGAATGCTACCTAGCATATTTCTCAATGTAATTTTCTTTATTGTGGCATGAATGTTCAGATCCAAATGATTCAAAATAAAAGTTCACATTGACATAAGAAATAGTAATACTTCAAGCATACTAACAAAGTAATCATGTGTTCTGAAAATAGCATGGCTAAAGAAATTTCATCCCTACAAAATTATATAGTTTGGTCATGCTCCATTTTCATCACACAAGAATGCTCTCATCTTGCACACCCCCGATGACAAGCCAAGCAATTGTTTCATACTTTAGTAATCTCAAAAATATTTCAACTTTCACGCAATACATGAGCGTGAGCCATGGATATAGCACTATGGGTGGAATAGAATATGATGATGGAGGTTGTGTGGAGAAGGCAAAAAAGAAGAAAGTCTCATGTTAACGAGACTAATCAACGGGCTATTGAGATGCCCATCAATTGATGTCAACATGAGGAGTAGGGATTGCCATGCAACGGATGCACTAGAGCTATAAATGTATGAAAGCTCAACAAAAGAAACTAAGTGGGTGTGCATCCAACTTGCTTGCTCACAAAGACCTAGGACATTTTGAGGAAGCCCATCGTTGGAATATACAAGCCAAGTTCTATAATGAAAAATTCCCACTAGTATATGAAAGTGACAACAAATGAGACTCTCTATATGAAGAACATGGTGCTACTTTGAAGCACAAGTGTGGAAAAATATAGTAGCATTGTCCCTCCTTTTTGGGGCCTTCCTTGTTTTTTGGCCTTTCCTTTTTTTTATTTGGCCTTTCTCTTTTTTTTAGGGACAATGCTCTAATAATTATGATCATCACACTTATATTTATTTACAACTCATGAGTTACAACTCAAAACAAGAACAAGATATGACTCTATACGAATGCCTCCGGCGGTGTACCGGGATGGGCAATGAATCAAGAGTGACCTGTATGAAAAATTATGAAGGTGGATTTGCCACAATACGATGTCAACTACATGATCATGCATGGCAATATGACAATGATGAAACGTGTCATGATGAACGGAACGGTGGAAAGTTGCATGGCAATATATCTCGGAATGGCTATGGAAATGCCATAATAGGTAGGTATGGTGGCTGTTTTGAGGAAGATATAAGGAGGTTTATGTGTGATAGAGCGTATCGTATCACGGGGTTTGGATGCACTGGCGAAGTTTGCACCAACTCTCAAGGTGAGAAAGGGCAATGCACGGTACCGAAGAGGCTAGCAATGATGGAAAGGTAAGAGTGTGTATGATCCATGGACTCACATTAGTCATAAAGAACTCATATACTTATTGCAAAAATCTACAAGTCATCAAAAACCAAGCATTACGCGCATGCTCCTAGGAGGATAGATTGGTAGGAAAAGACCATCACTCGTCCCCGACCGCCACTCATAAGGATGACAATCTAAGAACACCTCATGTTTCAAAATTGTTACACAACGGTTACCATACGTGCATGCTACGGGACTTGTCAACTTCAACACATGTATTCTTTAAATTAACAATTACCCCATTAGCATGACTCTAATATCACCACCTCTATACCTCAACACAATTATAAAGAATCAAATTGATCAAAGCATCCAATTCACTTTCTATGAAAGTTTTTATTATACCCAACTTGGATGCCCATCATTCTAGGACCAATTTTATAACCATAGCAAATACCATGCCATTCTAAAGGACTCTCAAAATAATATAAGTTAAGCATGAGAGATTAACAATTTCTACAAAATAAAGCCACCGCCGTGCTCTTAAAAATATAAGTGAAGCACTAGAGCAAACGACAAACTACTCCAAAAGATATAAGTGAAGATCAATGAGTAGTCAAATAATTGTGCAACTATATAAAGACTCTGTAACCTTTAAGAATTTCAGATCTTGGTGATTTATTCAAACAACAAGCAAAACAACATGACGCTCCAAGCAAAACACATATCATGTGGTGAATAAAAATATAGCTCCAAGTAAAGTTACCGATGAACGAAGACGAAAGAGGGAATGCCATCCGGGGCATCCCCAAGCTTAGGCTCTTGGTTGTCCTTGAATATTACCTTGGGGTGCCTTGGGCATCCCCAATCTTAGGCTCTTGCCACTCCTTATTCCATAATCCATCGAATCTTTACACAAATTTTGAAAACTTCACAACGCAAAACTCAACAGAAAACTCGTAAGCTCCGTAAGTATAAGAAAATAAATCATCACTTAGGTATTGTTGTGAACTCATTCTAAATTCATATTGGTGTAATATCTACTGTATTCCAACTTCTCGATGGTTCATACCCTCCGATACTTCTCATAGATTCATCAAAATAAGCAAACAACACATAGAAAACAGAATATGTCAAAAACAGAACTGTCAGTAGTAATTTGTATCAAACGTATACTTCTGGAACTCCAAAAATCCTACAAAATTAGGAAGTACTAAGAAATTTGTGTACCAATCCAGCGCAAAAAGAACCAGATCATAAGAACGCTTCTGTGATTTATCAAAACTAATTTACTGGGTGCAAAAGTTTCTGATTCTCAGCAGGATCAACACAACTATCACCGTAAGCTATCCTAAAGGTCTTACTTGGCACTTTATTGAAACAAAAGCTATAAAACATGATTACTACAGTAGCATAACCATGTGGACACACAAAAACAGTAAGGATAAATATTGGGTTGTCTCCCAACAAGCACTTTTCTTTAATGCCTTTCTAGCTAGGCATGATGATGACAATGACGCTCACATAAAAGATAAGAATTGAAACATAACGGGAGCATCATGAAGCATATGACTAGCACATTTAAGTCTAACCCACTTCCTATGCATAGGGATTTTTTGAGCAAACAATTTATGGAAACAATAATCAACTAGCATAGGAAGACTAAACAAGCATAACTTCAAGATAAAAGTGCAATATGGATGGTAAAAGTGCAATATGGACAGTAGCAAATTTCCCTCAAGTGGATGACCTAAGGTTTATCAATCCATAGGAGGCGTAGGATGAAGATGGTCTCTCTCAATCAACCCTGCAACCAAATAACAAAGAGTCTCTTGTGTCCCCGACACACCCAATATAATGGTAAATTGTATAGGTGCACTAGTTCGGCAAAGAGATGGTGATACAAGTGCAATATGGATGGTAGATATGGGTATTTGTAAACTGAAAATATAAAAACAGCAAGGTAACTAATGATAAAAGTGAGAGTAAACGGTATTGCAATGGTACGAAACAAGGCATAGGGTTCATACTTTCACTAGTGCAAGTTCTCTTAGCAATAATAACATAATTGGATCATATAACTATCCCTCAACATGCAACAAAGAGTCACTCCAAAGCCACTAATAGCGGAGAACAAACGAAGAGATTATGGTAGGGTACGAAACCACCTCAAAGTTATCCTTTCTGTTCTATCTATTCAAGAGTCCATAGTAAAATAACATGAAGATATTCTTTCCGTTCAATCTATCATAGAGTTCGTACTAGAATAACACCTTAAGACACAAATCAACCAAAACCCTAACACTACTAGGAAAACGCTTATAGATAGAAGTTTACTAGTAGCGTTTGTTTGTGACCCCATGCTAGTAGTAGTTAGTAGTAACGCTGGCTAGAAACAGCGCTACTGGTATAAGTTAGCAGCAGCACTTGTTATCTAAACCCATGCTACTTCTAAGTGTAACACACCACAATATCTGATCACTAAATATTAGCAGCGCTTGTCGCCCAACCAGCGCTATTGTTAGTTTTGGATCTATAGCGCCTGTTGATATAAACGCGCTACTGCTATTTTTTCTATCTATAAAATTTTACCAATAGCGTGTTATTTTAGCCTGTGCTATAGGTAGTGCACCACCAGCCGTAGATATTTTGCAAGCTACCATAGCAGTAGCGCGCATAGGAGACCCGCGCTACTGCTATGCCCGCCAGCCACCTACCACCTTTCCCCTCCTTGCTCCCCTTTCTTCTTCCTCCCCCTTCCTTTCTCCCCCTTTCCTTGCACCTTGCTTGTTCCAATGCTCCCCCTCCACCACCCCTCCATTAGAGTCCTCCCTTCCCCTCTTCTTTGCCCTTCCATCACCCCCCTCTTCTTTGCCCCTCCACCACCCCTCCATTAGAGCCCTCCCTTCCCCTCTTCTTTGCCCTTCCATCACCCCCCTCTTCTTTGCCCCTTCACCACACCCCTCCATTAGAGCCCTCCCTCCCCATCTTCTTTGCCCTCCACCACCCCCCTCTTCTTTGCCCTCCACCACCACCCCCTCCATTAATGCCCTCCCTCCCCCTCTTCTTTGCCCTCCACCACCCCCTTCCATTAATGTCTTCCCTCTTCTCCTCTCCCTCTCCTCCCACTCTCTCCCTAGCTAGCTAGCTAGTTAGATCTATATATCTATAGAGCTACTAGGTAATTAAGAAGAAAGGTGCTCGATATCCCTCTCGACACATAGGTGAGCAAAAAAAGTGTTTGTGTGGATAGGACCAAAACTATATATATATGGGCGATATGAGAATATACTGAATTGTGTGTGTGGCATAATTTGAGTTGCCTACATTGTGTATTTGATGAAATAATGTGGGTGACATGAGTTGCCTATGTTTTGCCGAATTGTCGATTCAATTCCGTTTCGGCGAATTTCGGGCATGCAAACTCAATATGTCCTATGTTTAGGGAAGGTCATACCGAATTTTTGTATGAATTTGATCCATGCATGCATATATACGTGGTTATACTATTTGCTCCGCCCGCAGGTGGTCATGAAGGTCAATGGAAGGATGGTGGAAAAATACTGGCAATCCGCTGTGGATGACATGTATGAAAAAAGACTGAGGGATGTTTTATGTGCGTGTCGAAAATGCAAAGGAAGAGTCAAGCTCGACCCCTTTAAGGGTGGTAAATTCAAGGCGCACCTGCTGATGCATGGCCATACTCGGTGGATAAGTGAAGATGATGATGATGATGATGATGATGATGATGATGATGATGATGATGATGGTGATGATGATGATGTTGTTGTTGTTGATGATGATGATGATGATGATGATGAGGACGTCGACGGGGCAGGAAATAACGACATGGGGCCACCAGACAAAGAGATGACCGATTATGTGCCCAAAGAGGAAGACGGCCTCGGAAATGTCGATGGCGAAGAGGCAGTTCAAGGCGGAGAAGACGCGGACACACTACCGTCTTTGTCGCTACTAAGTCCAGCCATGCGGGGCCCGCATGTTCGAGACCTGCTTCGCAAGAAGACGACTAGCGACAGAGCTGCTTCTAGAGAGGAGGCCAAACTGGCGCAACTGGAGGTAGACTCGATGACTCCTTTGTATGATGGTTGCAATAATCCCGAGGTGACCCGCTTGAGTTTCACACTAGAACTTCTAAAGATGAAGGCAAAAAACAAATGGACAGATACAAGCCTGGATGAGCTTCTGAACTACCTAAAGAAGGTTCTTCCCGCGGGAAGCCTGTGTCCTACTAGTGTCCGAGGAGGCAAAGAAAATCGTGTGCCCTCTTGATCTGCCACATATAGATATCACGCATGCATCAATGATTGCATCATATATCAGAACGAGCACGCGGAAAAAAACATCTGTCCAAAGTGCAATGCTTCACGATATAAAAAGGCTGGAAAGAAAGCTCCACAGAAAGCTGTATGGTACTTTCCGATCACTCCGCGTCTACAACGGTATTTCGTAGATCCTAAGGAAGCAAAGCTTATGCGCTGGCATGCGGAGAGGGTGAAGCCAGATGACGGAGATGAACCGAAGCTGAGACACCTCGCAGATGCTAGCCAGTGGAGAGCATTAAATGCTGAATTTGAATTTTTCGCAAATGATCCAAGGAACATCGTGCTTGGCGCTAGTAGTGATGGCATGAATCCATTTGACAACCAGAACACCAATCATAGCATATGGCCCATGTTTGTATGGATGGACAACCTCCCCCCTGGTTGTGCATGAAGGAAAAATACATACACATGGCTAAGCTTATTCAAGGGCCGATACAACCGGGAAATGATATAAATCTGTATCTCGGGTTACTGAAAGAGGAGTTACAGGCCTTATGGACAACGCCAGCCAAGACATGGGATGCAAGCAAAGGAGAGTATTTCTACATGAGAGTCGCGCTGATCACGATGGTGCAGGACTATCTCGGTTACGGCTATCTCTCCGGCCAGGTGTGCCACGGATATTGCGGATGCACGAGGTGCATGGATGATACAACTTCTCTGCAGCTATCGAAAGATGGCGGGTTTCGAAAATCGTATACATGGGGCATCGAAGATGGCTCGAGAAGGATGACCCATGGAGAAAGCGTGGAGATCTATTCAATGGTAAGGCTGAGCATCGAGGTCCTCCACATAAGCGTAGCGGTGCAGAAATATATGAGTTATTGAAGAACTAGGAAGAGTGCCCCTCACTGGGAAAGACGAAGAAAAAGGCGCCGGAGCCCCTGCTGAAGATATGGAAGACGAGATCTATTTTCTGGCCTGGAATACTGGCCTATACTCGACACGCCTCATAGCCTTGATCAAATGCATATCACAAAAAATATCCTTGAGAGTTTGCTTGGAACATTGATGAACATGCCAGAGAGGACCAAGGGTGGGCCGAAGGCAAGAAAAGACTTGGAATTTTTGAAAATCAGGAAAGATCTCCAAATGCCCGATAAAAGGTCGTCAGATGTCAGAGTAAATGACCACGGGTAGCCTAGCCGGCTCCCCTGGCTCTTCAAAAAATAACAGGCCGATCGAGCCTTCAAGCACCCAAGACATGGGGCCGCCTTCCCCTGGCCGGCTGTCTCACAAGCCGACTACCGGAAGGCGGCCCGGCCCTAAAACCCTCATGAAGAAAGCCGCGAGAGGGCCGACTCCAAGAAGCCGGCCACGAGATGATCGACTCCAAGAAGCCGGCCCCCGACAGGCGGCCAAGATCGTGCTCTCAAAGTCTGCACCCACATAACGGAGATGGGACAGGGCGTTGCAACAGTGAAGCCTGCCACCCCCGAATCCCGGAGCACGCATGGCCACAGTACGCCGTACGGGGCAGCCACGACCCGTCTGGCGGGGCACTGTTGCCATGCTGACCATGATGCCACCCACGACAGGCTGTCAGTACGGCCCGCAGGCGGCGGGCCCCTTCGGTCAGAGAGACACCCGAAGGCAGCCACGCTTCCCCTAGTCGGCCTGGGACGTAGCTGACTCTCACCAGCCGGCTCGCTCCCTCCCTCGAAGTACACGTACCATTAAGGAGACAAGACGAGGTAAGGCTACAGTGAGAACCCGCCAAGTGGCGGCACTGTAACCATGTTTACCTCAACAAAGCCCTCGTCACCAAGAGTGAGGCAACAGTAACCAGCCCCCGACAAGACCCCCAAGCGGTGGGACCTACATGTCGACCAGGAGGCCGGCAGCCGGCGAGACCCACCAGTCAGTGGGCCCCAGCGGTCGGCGGAGAAGCCGGCGAACGTAGACACTGACAGCTAGGGCCCACACCCAGCCAGATTACCATTGTACCCCTCGGGGGTAGGCCTATATAAACCCCCCAGGTCACCCATGCAAAGGGTTGGACTCTGATAGTTTTAGACACAACATTGAGGGGAGAAGAGAGCTAGCCTTGCCTTTCCTCTTCCTCTCGCCAAACAGCTCAAGGAGCCTCTTGTAGCCACTTGTTGATCTAGTGATCATGCGGAGACCCCGCAGAGCAGGACTAGGGGTGTTATCTCCACGGAGAGCCCCGAACCTGGGTAAGATTCTCCGGCGTGCATGTCTTCGCCTCATCCCGTTTCCAGGCACTGGCGACGTCTTATTAGCTCCCACAATGATAAGCCACACGTTGGCATATGTCACACCTACCACCCAATAGTGACATATGCCCCGAACCTGGGTAAGATTCGCCGGCGTGCATGTCTTCGCCTCATCCCGTTTCCAGGCACCGGCGACGTCTTATTGGCTCCCACAATGATAAGTCACACGTTGGCATATGTCACACCTACCACCCGACATTTGGCGCCCACCGTGGGGCCAGGTGCACCATTGTCTGGAGACCTGCTATGGACGGGAAGCCTTTTCCTTCCCAGCGAGCGTAGCCAGCCCGGCACGCCTGATGGCGCTTGCCCCGACATGCTGCGAGGTGTCGACGACACCTGTGCGGCGAGCTGCCTCGCTGATCTTCTTGGCGAGGCCTGCATCTCCGACGAGCCCGCATCCGACGCGGGCACGGGCTACCCCGAGAGCCGCCTCGTTAGCCTCCTCGACCAACTCCACGTCTCCAGCGAGCCTGCTGTGGATTTGGAGTCGGTTGGCTCCAACGACCCGATGCTTGTAGACTCCGACACGGCCTCACTCGATGCTTTCCCCACCAACGTGGTGATCTTCGACGACCCTCTTCCTCGAGCCGACAGCAGCGGCAGCACCGTCGCCGAGGTGCTAGTCATCAGCCATGGAGTCACCTCTGGCGAGAACGCCCACGACGCCCTGCAAGCGGCGCTGCATGACTTGTCCGCCCCCATCCCGGCAGACGCCGACGCCGAGGCAATGGAGGCACACCGCTTTGCCCTCATTGCGGAAGGCCAGAAGATAGCCACCATGAGACGCCTCACTGAGGCTCACTAGCGCGAAGTCGACCGCGCCGCCTTTGGCACGCCGCCTCCCGACGGGCCGAGCCGGGTCGGCGTCGTCAAGAAGCATGGCGCGGCCATCGCCAACATGCTGGGAGCAGACCGCCCAGTCTACGCCACGCCTCTAGAGAACCTACGCGCCGCCCAGTCGGTCGTAGAAGAGCTGACTGGACTGGGGGCCGACGAGCTCCCCTACATGACCAGACGCATCCAGCAGTTGATCGATGCGGCCGCAGAGCGGCATGAAGCCGACATCCGCGCTAGAAGCCCCACCACCCCCCAACCCCCCCTCCACCCCGCACCGAGAGCATGGCGTGACGTCACGGGCACCGACTGCGGGCGGCACCCGCACAAGACAAGAAAAGGAACCGGCTGCTAGTCGCAGTCGGACTCGAATCACCATCGAGCATGACGCAGAAGGCCGCCCTCGAGCCGTGGAGCGACGAGGCGATCCGCATCCCCCTCCTCCTCGTGGGGAGATATATCCCACCCCGCCGCCTGTCACGCATCCGACTCTCGGCGGCCGGCTAGGCCGCCGCAAAGGAGTCAGTGAAAACGATGCCCGCCATTGGATCGACCGCCTAGCGCGATCCCTGGCGCTAGAAGAAGAAGACGATGTCGGCCCGCCTTGCTTTGCCCCCGCATCCGCGATGAGCCCTTCCCCAAAGGGTTCTCGCTCCCAAGAGACACGCCCAAGTACAACTGCTTCGTGAGCCAGAAGATTCGTTGATCGACTACTCCACCGCAATCCGTATAGCATACGGCAACAGGCGTGTTGCCGTGAAATATGTCCCACTCATGCTCCAAGGCACGGCGCGCACCTGGCTCAACAGCCTCAAGCCTTACAGCGTCAACAGCTGGCTAGACTTCATAGAAGCCTTTATCCGCAACTTCACCAGCACCTACAAACGGGCCCCCAAGCCCCGACCGCTCTCCTTGTGTGTTCAAGGGCCCAATGAACTAACTCGCGACTACCTCGCGTTGGGCCGAGCTCCGCAACTCTTGTGAAGGGGTGCACGAGGTTCAAGCCATAGAATACTTCACCGCTGGGTGCCGAGAAGGCACCCTCCTCAAGCACCGACTCCTCTACGACGAGCCGACTACCCTCGACGAGCTGCTGGTCATAGCAGACAAGTATGCCACGGCCGACTCTTCAATGAAGACCGAGCTCCGAGTGGACGCCTTCGGGAAGGTGCTCGCTCCGGCTCCCATGCCGGCTGGAGACTCCAACCGACGCCCGTACCAGAACGACAACAAGCGCAAGGCCCCTATGCCGCCTTCCACCAGTCGGCAAGTGGCCACAGTCGAAGACGAACAGCCCGAAGGGCGGCCCGCGCCCAAGAAGCAGAAGGGCGGGAGGCCGGCTTGGCAGCCGTCTTTCTCTTACGAGCAAGCCCTTGATGCCCCCTGCAAGTTCCACAGCGGCGTGAAGGCCTCCAACCACACTACTCGGAAATGCCATTGGCTCAAATGAATCTCCAAGGGCGAAGGGCTGGTGCCGCCTCCGCCTGCTGGTCAGCTGCCTCCGGCTCCTCAGCAGCCGGCCGCTCGGCCAGCAGTCGGGGCTGTTCAAGATGAGTTCCCCGACGAGCATGCCGCCTACGTTGTCTTTACAAGCCAGCCTGAAGACCGGCGCAGCCGGCGCCGACAGCACCAAGAAGTCAATGCGGTCGCTTCCAACAACCCCGAGTTCATTCACTGGTCGGAGAAGCCTATCAGCTGGAGCCGGGCCGATCACCCAGAGGTGATGCCGTCTCCCGGCTCTTCTGCGTTGGTTTTGGATGCTACCCTCGCAACGGAAAGGCGAGCTGCCCATTTCTCCCGCGTGTTGATAGATGCCGGGAGCAGCATCAACATACTGTACCGTGACACCATGGAGAAGCTGAACATCAAGACGAAGCAGCTCATGCCTAGTCGGACTGTGTTCCATGGCATTGTACCCGGCCTGTCTTGTTCACCAATCGGCAAGATCAAGATAGATGTCCTCTTCGGAGACAAGGATCATTTCCGCCGAGAAGAAATATGGTTTGAAGTAGTGGATCTAGAGAGCCCCTACCACGCATTGCTTGGCCGACATGCTCTGGCCAAGTTCATGGTTGTGCCCCACTACGCCTACCTCAAGATGAAGATGTCGAGTTCCAAGGGCATCATCACCGTAGCCGGAGACTACAATAAATCCTCTGAGTGTGTGGCAGCCAGCAGCCGGTTGACCGAGTCCCTCGTGATTGCTGAAGAGAAGAAGATGCTAGACCGAGTCGTGGCCATGGCCAGCAAGCAGCCGGCCTTGTCCCCCGACCCCAAGGAATATGATGCTCAAGGTTCTTTCCAGCCGGCCAAAGAAACAAAGAAGATACCTCTGGACCCGGAGCACCCGGAGAGGCATGCTGTCATAGGCACCGGCCTCGACAACAA
The DNA here is from genome assembly GCA_963921465.1 of Triticum timopheevii. Classification (NCBI taxonomy): domain Eukaryota; kingdom Viridiplantae; phylum Streptophyta; class Magnoliopsida; order Poales; family Poaceae; genus Triticum; species Triticum timopheevii. The sequence continues at coordinate 249,496,146 of OY997262.1, read as the reverse complement.
ATAGGAAAGCGAGCTCGTCGATTTCCTCCGTGAGAATCGGGACATTTTTGCATGGTCTCCCAAAGACATGCCGGGTGTTCCGACGGATTTCGCCGAGCACAAGCTACATGTCCGATCTGATGCCAAGCCGGTCAAGCAGCCCTTGCGCCGCCTGTCAGAAGAGAAGAGAAGAGTAGTCGGAGAAGAAATAGCCCGGCTTCTAGCAAACGGCTTCATTATGGAGGTGTTCTTCCCAGAGTGGCTAGCCAACCCGGTCCTGGTGTTGAAGAAAAACAAGCAGTGGCGCATGTGCATTGACTACACCAGCCTCAACAAAGCCTGCCCTAAAGATCCTTTTGCTCTGCCAAGGATTGATCAAGTGATAGACTCCACAGCCGGATGCGAGCTGTTGAGTTTCTTGGATGCTTACTCGGGCTACCACCAGATAAAGTTGGATCCGGCCGACCGCCTAAAGACCGCCTTCATCACACCATTCGGAGCTTTCTGTTACCTGACTATGACATTCGGCTTGAGAAATGTCGGTGCCACTTTTCAGCGTTGCATGCAGAAATGCCTCCTCAAGCAGCTCGGCAGAAATGCCCACATCTATGTAGACGATATTGTGGTGAAGACGGAGAAGCGCGGCAGCTTCCTGGAAGACCTTAGAGAGACATTTGAAAACCTGCGCCGGTTTCAGATCAAGCTCAATCCCGAGAAATGCGTGTTCGGAGTACCAGCCGGCCCGCTCCTAGGCTTCCTGGTCTCCGAATGGGGCATCGAATGCAACCCGGTGAAGATCAAGGCCATAGAGAGAATGAAGATTCCTACCAAGCTGCGAGACGTCCAAAAGTTTACCTGATGCCTGGCCTCCCTCAACCGCTTCATCAGCCGGCTCGGAGAGAAGGCTCTCCCCCTCTACCGACTCATGAAGAAATCCACTCACTTCGAGTGGAATGACCAAGCAGACCAAGCTTTCCACGAGTTGAAGAAGATGTTGTCCATGCTGCCTGTCTTGATGGCACCGACTGAGAAAGATCCCATGCTGTCTGGGGACTGCTTGTCGCTGTGGACAAATTTACTAAGTGGATTGAAGCAAAGCCGATGAAGAAACTGAATGGGATGACTACCGTGACATTCATTGCAGATATTACAACCCAGTATGGCATACCACACAGCATCATCACCGACAATGGCACGAATTTTGCCAAGGGAGCACTGGCACGTTTCTGCGCGACACAGGGCATACGACTGGACTTAGTGTCCGTTGCCCACCCGCAGTCAAACGGACAAGTCGAGCGAGCAAACGGCCTCATCCTCTCCGGCATCAAGCCCCGATTGGTCGTACCATTGGAGCGTTCGGCCGGCTGTTGGCTCGACGAGCTGCCGGCCGTCCTCTGGAGCTTGCGCACTACCCCAAACAAGTCAACCGGCTTCACCCCTTTCTTCCTTGTATATGGTGCCGAGGCTGTCATCCCAACTGACATTGAGTTTGACTCACCTCGGGTCACCATGTACACGGAGGCGGATGATGTCTACTACGCAACCTTCTTCTTGTAGACGTTGTTGGGCCTGCAAGTGCACAGGTTTGTAGGACAGTAGCAAATTTCCCTCAAGTGGATGACCTAAGGTTTATCAATCCGTAGGAGGCGTAGGATGAAGATGGTCTCTCTCAAGCAACCCTGCAACCAAATAACAAAGAGTCTCTTGTGTCCCCAACACACCCAATACAATGGCAAATTGTATAGGTGCACTAGTTCGGTGAAGAGATGGTGATGCAAGTGCAATATGGATAGTAGATATAGGTTTTTGTAATCCGAAAATATAAAAACAGCAAGGTAACAAGTGATAAAAGTGAGCGTAAACGGTATTGCAATGATAGGAAAGAAGGCCTAGGGTTCATACTTTCACTAGTGCAAGTTCTCTCAACAATAATAACATAGATAGATCATATAACAAGCCCTCAACATGCAACAAAGAGTTACTCCAAAGCCACTAATAGTGGAGAACGAACGTAGAGATTATGGTAGGGTACGAAACCACCTCAAAGTTATCCTTTCTGTTCTATCTATTCAAGAGTTCGTAGTAAAATAACATAAATCTATTCTTTCCGCTCAATCCATCATAGAGTTCATACTAGAATAACACCTTAAGACACAAATCAACCAAAACCCTAATGTCACCTAGATACTCCAATGTCACCTCAAGTATCCGTGGGCATGATTATACGATATGCATCACACAATCTCAGATTCATCCAACCAACATAAAATTACTTCAAAGAGTGCCCCAAAGCTACTACCGGAGAGTCAAGAATGTGTGCCAACCCCTATGCATAGGTTCCCAAGCGTCACGAAACCCGCAAGTTGATCACCAAAACATACGTCAAGTGGATCAATAGAATAACCCATTGTCACCACGGTTATCCCATGCAAGACATACATCAAGTGTTCATAAAAGACTCAATCCGATAAGATAACTTAAAAGGGGAAACTCAATTCATCACAAGAGAGTAGAGGGGGAGAAACATCATAAGATCCAACTACAATAGCAAAGCTCGGGATACATCAAGATCGTGCCATAGAGGGAACACGAGAGAGAGATCAAACACATAGCTACTGGTACATACCCTCAGCCCCGAGGGTGAACTACTCCCTCCTCATCATGGATAGCACCGGGATGATGAAGATGGCCTCCGGTGATGGGATCCCCCTCCGGCAGGGTGCCGGAACAGGGTCCCAATTGGTTTTTGGTGGCTACAGAGGCTTGCGGCGGCGGAACTCCCGATCTATCTTCTGTTCTGGAAGTTTTTGTTGGGGAACGTTGCAGAAAATTAAAATTTTTCCTATGGTTTCACCAAGATCCATCTATGAGTTCATCTAAGCAACGAGTCAAGGGAGTGAGTTTGCATCTACATACCACTTGTAGATCACGTGCGGAAGCTAGCAAGGGGATGGTGATGATGGAGTCGTACTCGACGTGATTCAGATCACCGATGTCCAAGTGCTGAACGGACAGCACCTCCGCGTTCAACACACGTACGGGACGGGAGACGTCTCCTCCTTCTTGATCCAGCAAGGGGGAAGGAGAGGTTGATGATGATCCAGCAGCACGACAGCGTGGTGGTGGATGCAGCAGAACTCTAGCAGGGCTTCGCCAAGCGTCTACGGGAGGAGGACGAGGTGTAGCAGGGGGAGGGAGGCGCCAAGGCAATGGGTGCAGCTGCCCTCCCCCCTGCCCTCCTTTATATAGGACCCCAGGGGGGGTGCCGGCCCTGGGAGATCCAATCTCCCAAGGGGGCGGCGGCCAAGGGGGGAGGAGTGCCCCCCAAGGCATGTGGTGCCCCCCCCCCCCGCCCTAGGGTTTAAACCCTAGGCGTAGGGGGTGGGCCTAGGGGGGCGCACCAGCCCACTATGGGCTGGCTCCCCTCCCACGTCAGCCCATGGGGCCCTCCGGGATGGGTGGCCCCACCCGGTGGACCCCCGGGACCCTTCCGGTGGTCCCGGTACAATACCGGGTGACCCCGAAACTTTCCCGATGGCCGAAATACCACTTCCTATATATTATTCTTTACCTCCGGACCATTCCGAAACTCCTTGTGAAGTCCGGGATCTCATCCGGGACTTCGAACAACATTCAGTATGCTGCATACTCATATTCATACAACCCTAGCGTCACCGAACCTTAAGTGTGTAGACCCTACGGGTTCGGGAGACACGCAGACATGACCGAGATGACTCTCGGGCAATAACCAACAGCGGGATCTGGATACCCATGTTGGCTCCCACATGCTCCTCGATGATTTCATCGGTTGAACCACGATGTCGAGGATTCGATCAAACCCTGTATACAATTCCCTTTGTCAATCGGTACGTTACTTGCCCGAGACTCGATCGTCGGTATCCCAATACCTTGTTCAGTCTCGTTACCAGCAAGTCACTTTACTCGTACCGTAATGCATGATCCCGTGGCCAACACCTTGGTCACCTTGAGCTCATTATGATGATGCATTACCGAGTGGGCCCAGAGATACCTCTCCGTCATACGAAGTGACAAATCCCAGTCTCGATTCGTGTCAACCCAATAGACACTTTTGGAGATACATGTAGTGCACCTTTATAGTCACCCAGTTACGTTGTGACGTTTGATACACTCAAAGCACTCATACGGTATCTAGGAGTTACACGATCTCATGGTCGAAGGAAGAGATACTTGACATTGGCAAAGCTCTAGCAAACGAACTACACGATCTTTGTGCTATGCTTAGGATTGGGTCTTGTCCATCACATCATTCTCCTAATGATGTGATCCCGTTATCAACGACATCCAATGTCCATAGCCAGGAAACCATGACTATCTGTTGATCACAACGAGCTAGTCAACTAGAGGCTCACTAGGGACATATTGTGGTCTATGTATTCACACGTGTATTACTATTTCCGGATAATGCAGTTATAGCATGAATAAATGACAATTATCATGAACAATGAAATATAATAGTACTTTTATTATTGCCTCTAGGGCATATTTCCAACAGTCTCCCACTTGCACTAGAGTCACCAATCTAGTTACATTGTGATGAATCGAACACCCATAGAGTTCTGGTGTTGATCATGTTTTGCTCGCGAGAGAGGTTTAGTCAATGGATCTGCGACATTCAGATCCGTATGTACTTTGCAAATTTCTATGTCTCCATCTTGAACATTTTCACGGATGGAGTTGAAACGATGCTTGATGTGCATGGTCTTCTTGTGAAACCTGGGCTCCTTGGCAAGGGCAATAGCTCCAGTGTTGTCACAGAAGAGTTTGATTGGCCCCGACGTGTTGGGTATGACTCCTAGGTCGGTGATGAACTCGTTCACCCAAATTGCTTCATGCGCTGCCTCCGAGGCTGCCATGTACTCCGCTTCACACGTAGATCCCGCCACGACGCTCTGCTTGCAGCTGCACCAGCTTACTGCTCCACCATTCAACATATACACGTATCCGGTTTGTGACTTAGAGTCATCCAGATCTGAGTCGAAGCTAGCGTCGACGTAACCCTTTACGACGAGCTCTTCGTCTCCTCCATAAACGAGAAACATGTCCTTTATCCTTTTCAGGTACTTCAGGATATTCTTGACCGCTGTCCAGTGTTCCTTGCCGGGATTACTTTGGTATCTTGCTACCAAACTTACGGCAAGGTTTACATCAGGTCTGGTACACAGCATGGCATACATAATAGATCCTATGGCTGAAGCATAGGGGATGACACTCATCTCTTCTTTATCTTTTGCCGTGGTCGGTAACTGAGCCGAGCTCAATCTCACACCTTGTAACATAGGCAAGAACCCCTTCTTGGACTGATCCATTTTGAACCTTTTCAAAATCTTATCAAGGTATGTGCTTTGTGAAAGACCTATGAGGCGTCTCGATCTATCTGTATAGATCTTGATGCCTAATATATAAGCAGCTTCTCCAAGGTCCTTCATTGAAAAACACTTATTCAAGTAGGCCTTAATGTTGTCCAGAAGTTTTATATCATTTCCCATCAAGAGTATGTCATCTACATATAATATGAGAAATGCTACAGAGCTCCCACTCACTTTCTTGTAAACGCAGGCTTCTCCATAAGTCTGCATAAACCCAAACGCTTTGATCATCTCATCAAAGCGAATGTTCCAAATCCGAGATGCTTGCACCAGTCCATAAATGGATCGCTGGAGCTTGCATACTTTGCTAGCGTTCTTAGGATCGACAAAACGTTCCGGCTGCATCATATACAGCTCTTCCTTAAGATGTCCGTTAAGGAATGCCGTTTTGACGTCCATCTACCATATCTCATAATCATAGTATGCGGCAATTGCTAACATGATTCGGACAGACTTCAGCTTCGCTACGGGAGAGAATGTCTTGTCGTAGTCAATCCCTTGAACTTGTCGATAACCCTTAGCGACAAGTCGAGCCTTATAAATGGTAACATTACCATCCGCGTCCGTCTTCTTCTTAAAAATCCATTTGTTTTCTATCGCTTGCCGATCATCGGGCAAATCTGTCAAAGTCCATACTTTGTTTTCATACATGGATTCTATCTCGGATTTCATGGCTTCAAGCCATTTGTTGGAATCTGGGCCCGCCATCGCTTCTTCATAGTTCGAAGGTTCACCGTTGTCTAACAACATGATTTCCAAGACAGGGTTGCCGTACCACTCTGGTGCGGAACGTGTCCTTGTGGACCTACGAATTTCAGTAGCAACTTGATCCGAAGTACCTTGATCATCATCATTATTTTCCTCTTCTGTTGGTGTGGGCATCACAGGAACATTTTCCTGAGCTGCACCACTTTCCCGTTCGAGAGGTAGTACTTCATCGAGTTCTACTTTCCTCCCACTTACTTCTTTCGAGAGAAACTCTTTTTCCAGAAAGCATACGTTCTTGGCAACAAAGATCTTGCCCTCGGATCTTAAGTAGAAGGTATACCCGACAGTTTCCTTAGGGTATCCTATGAAGACGCATTTTTCCGACTTGCGTTCGAGCTTTTCAGGTTGAAGTTTCTCGACATAAGCATCGCATCCCCAAACTTTTAGAAATGACAGCTTAGTTTTCTTCCCAAACCATAATTCATATGGTGTCGTCTCAACGGATTTAGATGGTGCCCTATTTAAAGTGAATGTAGCTGTCTCTAGAGCGTATCCCCAAAATGATAGCGGTAAATCGGTAAGAGACATCATAGATCGCACCATATCCAATAGAGTGCGATTATGACGTTCGGACACACCGTTACGCTGAGGTGTTCCAGGCGGCGTGAGTTGTGAAACGATTCTACATTTCCTTAAGTGTGTGCCAAATTCGTGACTTAAATATTCTCCTCCACAATCTGATCGTAGGAACTTTATTTTTCGGTCACGTTGATTCTCTACTTCATTCTGAAATTCCTTGAACTTTTCAAAGGTCTCAGACTTGTGTTTCATTAAGTAGACATACCCATATCTACTCAAGTCATCAGTGAGAGTGAGAACATAACGATATCCTCCGCGAGCCTCAACGCTCATTGGACCACACACATCGGTATGTATGATTTCCAACAAGTTGGTTGCTCGCTCCATTGTTCAGGAGAACGGAGTCTTGGTCATTTTGCCCATGAGGCATGGTTCGCATGTGTCAAAAGATTCATAATCAAGAGACTCTAAAAGTCCATCAGCATGGAGCTTCTTCATGCGCTCGACACTAATGTGACCAAGGCGGCAGTGCCACAAATATGTGGGACTATCGTTATCAACTTTACATCTTTTGGCATCCACACTATGAACATGTGTAATATTACGCTCGAGATTCATTAAGAATAAACCATTGACCATCGGAGCCATAAAACATATCTCTCATATAAATCGAACAACCATTATTCTCGGACATAAATGAGTAGCCATCTCGTATTAAATGAGATCCAGATACAATGTTCATGCTCAAACTTGGCACCAAATAACAATTATTAAGGTTCAAAACTAATCCCGTAGGTAAATGTAGAGGCAGCGTGCCGACGGCGATCACATCGACTCTGGAACCAATCCCGACGCGCATCGTCACCTCGTCCTTCGCCAGTCTCCGTTTATTCCGCAGCTCCTGCTGTGAGTTACAAATATGAGCAACGACACTGGTATCAAATACCCAGGAGTTACTACGAGTACTGGTAAGGTACACATCAATTACATGTATATCAAATATACCCTTGGTGTTGCCGGCCTTCTTATCCGCTAAGTATTTGGGGCAGTTCCGCTTCCAGTGACCCTTCCCCTTGCAATAAAAGCACTCAGTCTCAGGCTTGGGTCCATTCTTTGACTTCTTCCCGGTAACTGGCTTACCGGGCGCGGCAACATCCTTGCCGTCCTTGTTGAAGTTCTTCTTGCCCTTGCCCTTCTTGAACTTAGTGGTCTTATTGACCATCGACACTTGATGTTCCTTTTTGATTTCAGCCTTTGCTGACTTCAGCATCGAGAACACTTCAGGAATGGTCTTCACCATCCCCTGCATGTTGTAGTTCATCACAAAGCTCTTGTAGCTTGGTGGGAGCGACTGGAGGATTATGTCAATGACCGCCTCATCTGGGAGGTTAATGTTCAGCTGGGTCATACGGTTGTGCAACCCAGACATCTTGAGGATGTGCTCACTGACAGAACTGTTTTCCTCCATCTTACAACTATAGAACTTGTCAGAGACATCATATCTCTCGACCCGGGCATGAGCTTGGAAAACTAGTTTCAGCTCTTCGAACATCTCATATGCTCCGTGATGCTCAAAACACTTTTGGAGCCTCGGTTCTAAGCTGTAAAGCATGCCGCACTGAACGAGGGAGTAATCATCAGCACGAGTTTGCCAAGCATTCATAATGTCTTGGTTCTCTGGGACGGGAGCGTCACCTAGTGGTCCTTCTAGGACATATTGCTTCCTGGCAGCTATGAGGATGATCCTCAGGTTCCGGACCCAGTCCGTATAGTTGCTACCATCATCTTTCAGCTTGGTTTTCTCTAGGAACGCGTTGAAGTTCATGTTGACATGAGCGTTGGCCATTTGATCTACAAGACATATTTGCAAAGGTTTTAGACTAAGTTCATGATAATTAAGTTCTAATCAAATTATGAACTCCCACTCAGATTAGACATCCCTCTAGTCATCTAAGTGTTTACACGATCCGAGTCGACTAGCCCGTGTCCGATCATCACGTGAGACGGACTAGTCATCGTCGGTGAACATCTTCATGTTGATCGTATCTTCCATACGATTCATGTTCGACCTTTCGGTCTCCGTGTTCCGAGGCCATGTCTGTACATGCTAGGCTCGTCAAGTTAACCCTAAGTGTTTTTGCTGTGTAAAACTGTCTTACACCCGTTGTATGTGAACGTAAGAATCCATCACACCCGATCATCACGTGGTGCTTAGAAGCGACGAACTGTAGCAACGGTGCACAGTTAGGGGAGAACACTTCTTGAAATTGTTTTAAGGGATCATCTTATTTACTACCGTCGTCCTAAGTAAACAAGATGCATAAGCATAATAAACATCACATGCAATTATATAGTTGTGACATGATATGGCCAATATCATATAGCTCCATTGATCTCCATCTTCGGGGCTCCATGATCATCTTGTCACCGGCTTGACACCATGATCTCCATCATCATGATCTCCATCATCGTGTCTTCATGAAGTTGTCACGCCAACGACTACTTCTACTTCTATGGCTAACGCGTTTAGCAATAAAGTAAAGTAGTTTACATAGCGTTCTTCAATGACACGCAGGTCATACAAAAAATAAAGACAACTCCTATGGCTCCTGCCGGTTGTCATACTCATCGACATGCAAGTCGTGAATCCTATTACAAGAACATGATCTCATACATCACAATTCATCATTCATCACAACTTCTGGCCATATCACATCACATGAACAATTGCTGCAAAAACAAGTTAGACGTCCTGTAATTGTTGTTGCATCTTTTACGTGGCTGCAATTGGGTTCTAGCAAGAACGTTTTCTTACCTACGAATAACCACAACGTGATTTTGTCAACTTCTATTTACCCTTCATAAGGACCCTTTTCATCGATTCCGCTCCAACTAAAGTGGGAGAGACAGACACCCGCCAGCCACCTTATGCAACTAGTGCATGTCAATCGGTGGAACCGGTCTCACGTAAGCGTACGTGTAAGGTTGGTCCGGGCCGCTTCATCCCACAATACCGCTGAAGCAAGAAAAGACTAGTAGTGGAAAGCAAGTTGACAAGATCCACGTCCACAACAAAATTGTGTTCTACTCGTGCATTAGAGAACTACGCATAAACCTGGCTCTGATACCACTGTTGGTGAACGTTGCAGAAAATTAAAAATTTTCCTACGGTTTCACCAAGATCCATCTATGAGTTCATCTAAGCAACGAGTCAAGGGAGTGAGTTTGCATCTACATACCACTTGTAGATCACGTGCGGAAGCTTGCAAGGGGATGGTGATGATGGAGTCATACTCGACGTGATTTAGATCACCGATGTCCAAGTGCTGAACGGACAGCACCTCCGCGTTCAACACACGTACGGGACGGGAGACGTCTCCTCCTTCTTGATCCAGCAAGGGGGAAGGAGAGGTTGATGATGATCCAGCAGCATGACGGCGTGGTGGTGGATGCAGCAGAACTCCAGCAGGGCTTCGCCAAGCGTCTACGGGAGGAGGACGAGGTGTAGCAGGGGGAGGGAGGCGCCAAGGCAATGGGTGCGGCTGCCCTCCCCCCTGCCCTCCTTTATATAGGACCCCAGGGGGGGGCGGCCCTGGGAGATCCAATCTCCCAAGGGGGCGGCGGCCAAGGGGGGAGGAGTGCCCCCCAAGGCATGTGGTGCCCCCCCCCCCCGCCCTAGGGTTTCAACCCTAGGCGCAGGGGGTGGGCCTAGGGGGGCGCACCAGCCCACTATGGGTTGGATCCCCTCCCACGTCAGCCCATGGGGCCCTCCGGGATGGGTGGCCCCACCCGGTGGACCCCCGGGACCCTTCCGGTGGTCCCGGTACAATACCGGGTGACCCCGAAACTTTCCCGGTGGCCGAAATACCATTTCCTATATATTTTTCTTTACCTCCGGACCATTCCGAAACTCCTCGTGACGTCCGAGATCTCATCCGGGACTCCGAACAACATTCGGTATGCTGCATACTCATATTCATACAACCCTAGCGTCACCGAACCTTAAGTGTGTAGACCCTACGGGTTCGGGAGACACGCAGACATGACCGAGACGACTCTCGGGCAATAACCAACAGCGGGATCTGGATACCCATGTTGGCTCCCACATGCTCCTCGATGATTTCATCGGTTGAACCACGATGTCGAGGATTCGATCAAACCCTGTATACAATTCCCTTTGTCAATCGGTACGTTACTTGCCCGAGACTCGATCGTCGGTATCCCAATACCTTGTTCAGTCTCGTTACCGGCAAGTCACTTTACTCGTACTGTAATGCATGACCCCGTGGCCAACACCTTGGTCACCTTGAGCTCATTATGATGATGCATTACCGAGTGGGCCCAGAGATACCTCTCCGTCATACGGAGTGACAAATCCCAGTCTCGATCCGTGTCAACCCAATAGACACTTTCGGAGATACCTGTAGTGCACCTTTATAGTCACCCAGTTACGTTGTGACGTTTGATACACCCAAAGCACTCATACGGTATCCAGGAGTTACACGATCTCATGGTTGAAGGAAGAGATACTTGACATTGGCAAAGCTCTAGCAAACGAACTACACGATCTTTGTGCTATGCTTAGGATTGGGTCTTGTCCATCACATCATTCTCCTAATGATGTGATCCCGTTATCAACGACATCCAATGTCCATAGCCAGGAAACCATGACTATCTGTTGATCACAACAAGCTAGTCAACTAGAGGCTCACTAGGGACATATTGTGGTCTATGTATTCACACGTGTATTACGATTTCTGGATAATACAGTTATAGCATGAATAAAAGACAATTATCATGAACAATGAAATATAATAATACTTTTATTATTGCCTCTAGGGCATATTTCCAACAGTTTTAGCGTACGTAGGTATATATGGGTGCAGGGGGTACGTCGGTGGACCTCCGGGCTGCTCACGAGGTAGGGGGCGCGCCCTCCACCCTCGTGGGCAGCCCGGGACTCCCCTGGCGTGCACTCCAAGCCCATCTGGTTGGTTTCCTTCCAAAATTAACTTCTCCAGTTGATTTCGTTCCGTTTTGACTCCGTCTGATATTCCTTTTCCTCGAAACACTGAAATAGGCATAAAACAGCAAATCTGGGCTGGGCCTCCGGTTAATAGGTTAGTCCCAAAAATAATACAAAAGTGGGTAATAAAGCCCAATATTGCCTAAAACAGTAGATAAAGTAGCATGGAGTAATCAAAAATTATAGATATGGGAGACGTATCAGCGGAGGCCAAGGAAGCGCGAGAAGACGGCGTCGACCTGCTGGAAGTGGGCCGGCTGTTAGCCCTCAGCCGGTCCGCCATCTACCAGCAGGGTCTACGCCGTTACCACAGCCGAAAGGTTAATCCCAGATCCTTCCAAGAGGGCGATCTTGTGCTCCGGCTGATCCAGCGAATAGCCGGTCAGCACAAGCTCTCGGCCCCTTGTGAAGGCCCATTCGTCATCAGCCGGGCTCTAGGCAACGACTCCTACTACCCGATCGACGCGCAGAAGCCGAAGGCACGCAAGAGAGATGATTCCGGCAAGGAGTCGGAACGACCATGGAACGCCAATCTCCTCTGAAGATTTTACAGTTAAAATGCAGTATGTACCATGCTACCTTTTGTATTAAGTATGAGACAACGGGCCCCCCCCGAGGAGTACTCGGGGACTACCCTCTTTTATCTATGATTGATGAGTATCATGCCTATGATTATGTTACTACATTTGTTTTCTCGTCCGGCACCAGGTTCGATCAGTCGGCCCGGGGACTTGCCGTCTTGAGTTATATTTAATTTCTACCTGCAGTCAGACAAGTAGTGTGCCGGCACCCAAGCCCTTTCTTGTTGAAATTTGCAGCTCGAAGAATCGACTGTCCAACTGGCAAGAGCCAAAGGCAGGAAAGGATGCCCACATGAAAAACGGCTAAGGACTAATGAACTTATATAACACAAGCTGGCCTCCCCCCCTGCCAACCGACTGTCAGAGCAGCCAGCTGGCCGGCTTCCCTTCTTACCTTGCTAAAATCCAAGAAAGCTTGAGTACTTGTCCTCCCAAGCGGCCAAACCTTTTCCCAGCCATAGACTGCAGAGCAGCTGTCCGGCTGGGAGGGCAGCGGCCAAAGGAGGGCGGCAAAGGAAAACAGTCAAAGGATTAAAAGCAAGTATGAACGGAAGCCAAGCACATGCATGATTATATATACACAAAAGGCCTTCGAAAGGCCAGCATTCAACATAGTTTGAATACACCCCCAGTGGGTGGAACTACGCAAATTTAATAAAAAGTTGTTCAAAGAGTAATGAGCAGGAAAGTAAAGACGGCGAATCAGGCCAAGGGAGCAACAAGCGAGTCGGGCAGGTTGGTGGAGATGGCAACGCTGGCTGGAGGACTGGCCGGCTGACGAGTCTCGGCATGATCATCACCTGCTGCAGGCGGCGTGCTCGCACGCGCCTCGTTGCTAGAGGCACGATCAGGCTGAGGCTGGCCGGTCGCTCCACCGTCTGGCACGGCGTCTTCACCATCCTCCTCCTCTTCCTCTTCGCCCTCGTCGCTGGAATCGATCTCCTCCGCCGAGTCTTCTCCTTCTGCCGGGTTCAGCCCGAACCACTCCTCCGGCTGAGCGACGCCGTCTTCATTCACCTCAGGGGCAAAGGCACTGGTGTCGGTGAAATTGGCGATCGCCGAGGCTCGTTGGATGATAGCCGGCCGCACCGCCTCCAGCTCCTCGTCAGCCTCGTGCCGCCAGGTGCGCGGCTGGGCCAAATTCAGCCCAGGATACCAAGACCGGACGAACTCTAGCGCCCGTCCAGCGTCGGACCGAGCTATAGAAGCCTTCCAGGCCTCGAAGCGGCCGACTGCTACCTCCAGCCAGTCAGCGGTCCGACTGGGGGTGCGGGGAACCACGTCGCCGGGCCAAAGGGCGGCCAGCACCTGCTCCCCAGCACGCTGAAGACGGCGGAGCATACGGTAAGCCGGCTGGAGGCGGGCTTGAATCGCGAGAAGCTGCTTTTCAAGCGACCGACTGGCGTCCGGTAAGTTCTCAACGCCAACCTGCCGTCGTGCATCACGGTGAGCTTCGATGGCTTGGTTGGCGGCAACAGAGTAACCGGGGAAGTATTCTGCACAAAGAAGAAAGAAGTAGAACAAATCAGAAGACAGACCAGATGACAGGGGTGAGCAAAGGGACAAAGAAGAAGGCGGCCTACCGTCAATCAAATCTTCAATCCGGCTATAGCCTTCGCTCAGCGCCTGCCTTGCCTCAGCCCAGCTCGCCGCTTCGGTCTCATATTCGGCTTTGAGGGTGGCCTCGCTGTCCTGCGCTGTCTTCAGGGCCGCCTTGTGGTTCTCCTCCTGGTCGGCCAGTTTCTTGGCCAGGCGATCACGTTCCTGAGCCAAGGCATTGTACTCGGCCTCCTTGGCGCGAAGGGCGGTCTGGGCCCCACCTAGCTGCTCCCTCAAGTCGGCATTGGCCCCTGCAGATATGAAGAAGAAGAAAAAAGCAATAAGGAAGAAGTTGTCAGGAAAGATCTGACCCGACTGCTCAGCAGTCGGCCCGAATCTCAGGGACTACACCTAGTGGGTGCCCTGACGCTCCCCCACATGAGATAAAAAATTGAAGCACTTACTCTGGCTCTTAGTGAGATCAGCAGTCTTCTGATTCATCTCCCGGGCGTGGGAGTTGAAGGTAGCCGCGTGGAGGTTGTGATAGTCCTGCAAATAAGACAAAGGTGCGAATAAGAACAAGACATCAATCAGAGTCTGCTAAGAAGTTCAAGGCCGCCTGCTAAGCAGCCGACTCGGAACTCGGGGACTACACCCAGTGGGTGCGCTGACGCACCCCCACGAAAGAAATCAAGAGCAACCGACGAAAAGTGAGAAGACTCACCCGAATGGCCGACCGCGTTGCAAGAAACTCTTGAGTATACTGCTTCAGCTCGGCGGCCTGAGATTGAAGCCGGCTCCGGACGTCTTGCGCCGCCACATTCAGCACGGTCGTCCCACCGCCTGGCGTCCACCCTGGTGAGCTGACGCTGGCTGAGGGAGTCTTGGACTAGGGGGTGTCCAGATAGCCGAACTATCATCGTTGGCCGGACTCCAAGATTATGAAGATACAAGATTGAAGACTTCGTCCCGTGTCCGGATGGGACTTTCCTTGGCGTGGAAGGCAAGCTTGGCAATACAGATATGTAGATCTCCTACCATTGTAACCGACTCTGTGTAACCCTAGCCCTCTCTGGTGTCTATATAAACTGGAGGGTTTTAGTCCATAGGACGAACAACAATCATACCATAGGCTAGCTTCTAGGGTTTAGCCTCCTTGATCTCGTGGTAGATCCACTCTTGTACTACCCATATCACCAATATCAATCAAGCAGGAGTAGGGTTTTACCTCCATCGAGAGGGCCCGAACCTGGGTAAAAACATCGTGTCCCTTGTCTCCTGTTACCATCCACCTAGACGCACAGTTCGGGACCCCCTACCCGAGATCCGCCGGTTTTGACACCGACATTGGTGCTTTCATTGAGAGTTCCTCTGTGTCGTCACCTATAGGCCCGATGGCTCCTTCGATCATCAACAACGACGTGGTCCAGGGTGAGACTTTTCTCCCCGGACAGATCTTCGTATTCGGCGGCTTTGCGCTGCGGGCCAATTCGCTTGGCCATCTGGAGCAGATCGAGAGCTACGCCCCTGGCCATCAGGTCAGATTTGGAAGTTTGAACTTCACGGTCGACATCCGCGGAGACTTGATCTTCGACAGATTCGAGCCACAGCCAAGCGCGCCGCACTGTCACGATGGGCATGATTTAGCTCTGCTGCCGGACAGTGCCCTGGAGGCCGCACACGAGTCCGCTCCGACCCTTAACTCGGAGCCGACTGCGCAGATCGAGGATCGGTGGCTAGACACCGCCTCGGGGGCTGCTACCTCTACGGCGATGGAGCCGAATACCAACCCTGTCCCTTGTGAAGCTCGTGACTCCGAGGTGCCGGACTCCTCGCCGGACTCCGAACCTCCCGCGCCCTGCCAATCGAATCCGATTGGGCGCCGATCATGGAGTTCACCGCTGTGGACATCTTTCAGCACTCGCCTTTCGGCGACATCCTGAATTCACTAAAGTGTCTCTCTTTGTCAGGAGAGCCCTGGCCGGATTACGGTCAGGACGGTTGGGATGCGGACGACGAAGAAATTCAAAGCCCACCCACCACCCACTTCGTAGCCACTGTCGACGACCTAACCGACCTGCTAGACTTCGACTCCGAAGACATCGACGGTATGGACGACGATGCCGGAAACGACCAAGAACCAGCGCCTACGGGGCACTGGAAGGCCACCTCGTCATACCACATATACATGGTGGACACCCCAAAGGATGGGAATGGCGATGGAACCGCGGAGGAGGACCCCTCCAAGAAACAGCCTAAGCGCCGGCGTCAGCGGCGCCGCTCTAAATCCTGCCACAGCAAGAATGGAGATTCCGGCACCAGAGACAATAACACCCTTGACAGTGCCGAAGACAACCCCCTCTAGCAAGATTCAGCACAGGAGGATGAAGAAGCCAGCCCTCACGAGAGAGCGGCAGACAAAGAGGTAGAGGAAGATAATTACATGCCTCCCTCCGGAGACGAGGCAAGCCTCGACGACGACGAATTCGTCGTGCCTGAGGATCCCATCAAACAAGAGCGTTTTAAACGTAGGCTTATGGCCACGGCAAGCAACCTCAAGAAAAAGCAGCAACAGCTTAGAGCTGATCAAGATTTGCTAGCCGACAGATGGACTGAAGTCCTTGCGGCCGAAGAGTACGAACTCGAACGCCCCTCCAAAAGCTACCCTAAACGCAAGATGCTGCCCCGATTAGAGGAGGACGCATATAAACCCACATCACCAGCGCACAATACGGCCGACCGGCCACCTCGTGGCCACGACAGAGAGGCCTCCAGGCCCTCCACTAAAGCCGTACCCCGGCATCGCTCGAAAAGTACAAAGCCACGGGGGAATGCACCGGACTTGCAAGACATATTGGAGGATAAGGCAAGACAATCAAGATCGATCTACGGATCGCATGGGCGCCCCACGATGCGCGACGACGACCGTCGTGCCGGATACAGCAACTCCGGCAGGGCCGAACACAGTAGAAAAAGCTCGCTTGAGCTACGTCGCGATATAGCCCAATACAGAGGCGCCGCACACCCACTATGCTTCACAGATGAAGTAATGGATCATCAAATCCCCGAAGGGATCAAACCCGTGAACATTGAATCCTACGATGGCACAACAGAGCCCGCGGTTTGGATCGAAGACTATCTCCTTCATATCCACATGGCCCGCGGTGATGATCTTCACGCCATCAAATACCTCCCACTCAAGCTTAAAGGCCCAACTCGGCATTGGCTTAACAGCTTGCCAGCAGAATCAATTGGGTGTTGGGAGGACCTGGAAGCCGCATTCCTTGATAACTTCCAGGGCACATATGTGCGACCACCAGACGCCGATGACCTAAGCCACATAATTCAGCAGCCAAACGAATCGGCCAGACAATTCTGGACATGGTTCTTAACAAACAAAAATCAAACCGTCAACTTTCCGGATGCAGAGGCCCTCGCAGCCTTCAAGCATAACATCCGCGACGAGTGGCTTGCCCG
The DNA here is from genome assembly GCA_963921465.1 of Triticum timopheevii. NCBI lineage: Eukaryota > Viridiplantae > Streptophyta > Magnoliopsida > Poales > Poaceae > Triticum > Triticum timopheevii. The sequence continues at coordinate 249,478,849 of OY997262.1, read as the reverse complement.
GCACCTAGGACAGGAAAAGCCAAAATCCATGGCAGCCCTCACATCACTCATGACCCGCTTCTGCGCGGGAGAGGACAGCTGGCTAGCCCGCAGTAACAACCTCAGCAAAAATTCTGGCAGTCCGGATACTAAGGACAGCAATGGTAGGTCGCGTTGCAACAAGAACAAATGTTGCGTTAACGGCGATAATACTGAGGATACAGCAATCAACGCCAAATTCAGAGGCTCCAAACCCGGTTAACGGAAAAAGCCATTCAAGAGAACTACTTCGGGTCCGTCCAATTTGGACCGAATACTCGATCGCTCGTGCCAGATACATGGCACCCCCGAAAAGCCAGCTAATCACACCAACAGGGATTGTTGGATATTCAAGCAGGCAGGAAAGTTAATTGCCGAAAACAATGGCAAGGGGCTGCATAGCGATGACGAGGAAGAGACCCGGCCGCCGAACAATAGAGGACAGAAGGGTTTCCCCCCACAAGTGCGGACGGTGAACATGATATACGCAACCCACATACCCAAAAGGGAACGGAAGCGTGCACTCAGGGACGTATATGCGATGGAGCCAGTCGCCCCAAAGTTCAACCCATGGTCCTCCTGCCCGATCACATTTGATCGAAGGGACCACCCCACCAGCATCTGCCATGGCGGGTTCGCTGCATTGGTTCTAGACCCAATCGTCGACAGGTTTCACCTCACTAGAGTCCTGATGGACGGCGGCAGCAGCCTGAACCTGCTTTACCAGGATACAGTGTGCAAGATGGGCATAGACCCCTCAAGGATTAAACCCACAAAGACGACCTTCAAAGGCGTCATACCAGGTGTAGAAGTCAATTGTACAGGCTCAGTTACACTGGAGGTGGTCTTCGGATCCCCGGATAACTTCCGAAGCGAGGAGTTAATCTTCAACATCGTTCCGTTCCGCAGCGGCTATCATGCACTGCTCGGACGAACCGCGTTTGCAAAGTTCAATGCGGTGCCACACTACGCATACCTCAAGCTCAAGATGCCAGGCCCTCGAGGAGTCATCACGGTCAAGGGAAACACTGAACGCTCCCTCTGAATGGAGGAACATACAACAGCTCTCGCGGCAGAAGTGCAAAGCAGCCTCTTAAGGCAATTCTCGAGTCCGGCCGCTAAGCGATCGGACACTGCTAAGCGCGCCCGGAGTAACCTACAACAAGACCACCTAGCACGTTCCGAGCACGCGTAGCAATGCAGCCCCAACCCCAGCCCTTGCAAAATTGCAAAACCAGTACCCCGCGTACATCACTACGCTCTGGAAATACCATGGGCAAAGGAGGAGGGGCACGACCACGGCAGGCCCAGAGTGCGGCTCAACCACACCAGGGGCTCCCAAGTGTGTCATCCTTTTTCTTTCTTTTTTTCTTATCCTCAGGACTCCATTTACCAGAGGCCCTGTCCGGCAGCAGACCTGCCGAACTCACGATGCAACAGCCAGGGAAGGAGAAAAGCTACGACGAGTATCCAGGTGGTCTCCATTATGAGCGTTATACCTGTTTTATACACCATTCCGCAGCCTACCCCTGGAGGGGGACATGCTAAACAGTTCCACCCCTTGCTTATCGCACTATTTGTATCCTTCTGCATTCAAGGCAATATTTTTTGAATAAACAATGCATCGCTTTCTGCCTATAATTGCATTCCTTTCTTATACATATGTTCCTTTATGACATGTTGCATCCGTACACTTTGGTACGGCTAAATACACCAGGGGCTTAAGTTCCCCACATCATGGTGTGATAAGTCCGAACACTTTCACAAGTGTGGCACCCCAAACTTATAGCATTATATGCATCAGCTCCGAATCATGTCTTGGGTCAATAGTTGGGTTTGCCCAGCTCCCATGTTTTGGTACCTTACGTTCCGTTATATCGGCTAAGGTAGCACTAGGAGAACCACTACGATTGTGCCCCAGTTGAGCTGGGCGAGCACCTCAGTGGAGAAAGCTAAAACTGACCGTCATGATAAGGCGAGAGTCGGTCGCTGTTCGAGAGGTTTTTTCGAGTCCCTAAAGACTTATGCTGCTTAGAGCGAGGAACTGGCCTTGTCCGGTCCAGGCGTGGATAGCGCCCCGAATTCGGCCTTCCGAACACTAGGGGTTTCGCCGAAATTTAAAATTATAGAATTCTATGGCTAAGTGAGAGTGTTCAAGCACTATAAGTCCGGTTGCCTTGTTCGTTGTGTTGAGCGCCTCCCTAGATGGACCCAAAAATGGGAACAAGAGCGCTCAAGTTTATCCCGAACACCCCAGCACTCGTGGCATGGGGGCTGAAGCCGACGACTTGCCATCTCTCAGATTTGATAAACGGCCGCACAGAAGGTAATATTTTAAATTAACAAGCGTTGCTTAGCGCATACGAACAAAGTTTTCGGCGCACAGGATAACAAAATGCGAGTCTACTCAAATATTACATCTTTGGAGCACTCACCCGCAATAATGCGGGCACCCTTCAGGACACCCTTATAATACATCTCGGGTGTGCGATACTCCTTGCCCGGCAGTGGCGCGTCCGTCACAAGCTTCTCAACATCCATCCTGCCCCAGTGCACTTTAGCACGGGCAAGGGCCCGACGGGCACCTTCAATACAGGCGGAGTGCCTGATGACTTCAACCCAGGGACACGCATCCACCAGCCGCCGCACCAGGCCGAAGTAGCTCCCAGGCATGGCCTCTTTGGGCCATAGCCGAACTATAAGGCCCTTCATGGCCTGTTTGGCCACCTTGTGGAGCTCGACCAGCTGCTTCAGCTGGTCGCTAAGGGGCACCGGATGTCCGGTCTCAGCATACTGAGACCAGAACACCTTCTCCGTTGAGCTCCCCTCCTCGGCTCTGTAGAAAGCTGCAGCATCGGACATGCTGCGGGGCATATCTGCGAACGCTCCTGGATAGCTCCGAATTCGGGTAAGTAATAGGTAATTCACTTTAACATGCTTGCTTTGCATGAAGAATGCCTTACCTGCCGCTATCTTCTTCAATTCCTCGATTTCCTAAAGGGCCTTGTGGGCATCGGCCTTAGCGGCTTTGGCACTCTCAAGAGCCGACGCAAGCTCAGACTCTCGAGTTTTCGAGTCACACTCCAAACTCTCGTGCTTTTCCACGAGAGCCTGGAGCTCTTGCTGTACCTCCGCCACCCGCGCCTCCTGCTTCTCTCGCTCGGCTCGTTCCGCGGCCGCATTGCATTCGGTCGCGGACACCGCCTCCTTCAGGGTTGCCACCTCGTTCGTAGCCCCTGGAGTACCCACGATATCCTTGTTATTTCTCTTGCAACCAAATCCTTTTCTGTAAGGTACAACTTTAAATATGGTGTTACTCACCTTCCTTGTCCTCGAGCTGCTTCTTGGCACGGCCGAGCTCGCTCTCGGACCGCTCGAGGCTCTACTTCAAGGTATTGACCTCCGCAGTCAGTGCGGCAGAGGTCAACAGCGCATCCTGCATTCCCATATTGACATATTTTTTAAGACTCCTTCGTGTATCTTTTTAGATCCTCAGTCTGGCTTTTGTTTCCGAACACCAAACCGAGCATCATGGGCTACTGTCTATGCGGTATTATATTACATATCTTAAAATTCTTACCTCAAAGCCTGTTAGAAGGCTGCTGCAGGCCTCGGTCAGCCCGCTCTTGGCGAGCTGAACCTTCTGAATCACCGCACTCATGACAGTGCGGTGTTCCTCTTCGATGGAAGAGCCATTGAGCGCCTCCAGCAAGTTATCCGGCGCCTCCGGTTGCACAGAGGCCGCCGGTGTCACAGTCTTGCCCTTCTTACGAAGGGGCCGCCCGCCGGACTCTGGAACCACTGCAGGTTCCGGCACAGAGTCCGGTGCAAAGTCCGGGAGGTTGCCCTACGGCACCTCCGGGGCCTCCTCCTCCTGGTGGGTCCCATCTCGAGATCCCACCTCGGCGTCGTCAGCATCACGGGGGGTGGGGGCGGTCGGAAAAGAATCCATATCCGACGTGCCCAAGGACCCGCTCGACGAAGCGGGAAGATCGTCCTTGGGCAGACTATAGGGTTGTATGCGGCATTAGAAATACACCATGCGACAAAAAGAAAAATTATAAATCATCTAGGAGTACAGATACTTACGATCTCGCCAGGGGCTTGGCCCTTGAGGGCCACCCCCTCGTCGCCGTCGCCGACGTTGGCAGAACAGTCCGAGGGAAGGGTCCTTCCCTTCTTGGACCCTTCGGCCTCCCTCGTTGGGGAGGCCTTCCTCTTCTTCCCTCCCCCCGCTGGGGGAGAGGCCTCTTTCTTCTCCTCCTCGTCCTCGTGGGACGAGTCTGCCTCGGAGTCATCGGACGATGAGTCTGATACCACTTGGTGCTGGGAACTCCTCCGGGTTCCCGTGGCCTTTTTCTTAGCCTTCTTCTCCGGCACCATGTAAAGCGCCGGGACTAGCAGCCCTGTCAAACGGGCATCCACTGGGTCTTCTGGAAGAGGAGCCGGATAGTTAACCTGTCCGGACGTCTTCTGCCAGGCCTGTTAAAGGCATTGGGAGTTTAGATCCCACATAAAGTCAAACTATGAAAAGCAAGTGTCCCATAAAGGATAACCTCGCTTACCTTGCCAGCCGGACGCTGCGAGCTGAATCCGCGATCTTCGGTAGCGGATGCGGGGGCCTCGCCACCCTTAAACAGCAGCTTCCTGGCATTTTCGTACGTAGTGTCGAAGAGCCCGCTCAAGGTCCGGTGCTGTGCCAGATTGAACTCCCACCAATTGAAGTCCCGTTGCTGGCACGGGAGAATTCCGGCGGATGAGCATGACCTGGATTACGTTGACAAGCTTGAGCTTCTTGTTCACCAGGGTTTGGAGACAGGATTGAAGTCCGGTCAGCTCTTCCGAATCTCCCCACTGCAGGCCCTTCTCTTTCCAGGAAGTGAGCCGCATGGGGATGCCAGATCTGAATTCGGGGGCCGCTGCCCATTCAGGGTCACGCGGCTCGGTGATATAGAACCACCCCGATTGCCACCCTTTGATGGTTTCCACGAAGGCGCCCTCGAGCCAAGTGACGTTGGGAATCTTGCCCACCATGGCGCCTCCGCACTCCGCTTGGCTGCCCTTCACAACCTTCAGCTTGACATTGAAGGTCTTTAGCCACAAGCCGAAGTGGGGCTGGATGCAGAGGAAGGCCTCGCACACGACGATAAACGCTGAAATGTTGAGGATGAAATTTGGGGCCAGATCATGGAAATCCAGGCCGTAGTAGAACATGAGCCCCGGACAAAGGGGTGGAGTGGGAAGCCCAGTCCGTGGAAGAAATGGGGAAGGAATACCACCCTCTCATGGGGCCCGGGGGTGGGGATGAGCTGCCCCTCGTCGGGGAGATGGTGCGCAATGTCGCTGGACATATATCCGGCGCTGCGCAGCTTCTTGATGTTCCCCTCCATAACGGAGGAGGCCATCCACTTGCCTCCCGCTCCGAACATGGCTGGAGAAGGTTGAGGTGAGATGTGCGGACTTGGGCGCTGGAGCTCAAGTGCGCGGAGTTGGATAAGCAAAGGAGGAAGAAGGCGTAGGAAAAAAGGTGGATCCTTATCCCCTTATATATATGGGCGGATGAAACTATGCGTCCCCACCGGCCTGGTAAAACTCGCTTATCTCCCAAGCGCCACAATCAATGGCGCGGTTGGGTTACCCACATCCGTATTGATGAGAATCCCGGAATAAGGGGGACACGATCTCTGCTTCGACAAGACGTGCCAAGGAAACCGCTTTGCTAAACGCGCTGAGGTGGTATGACAAAAATGATTCAAGTAAAGGCTTGGACGTGGGTGACGTCACGCCACGAAATGCGTGAGCAGACTGAACTTGTGTAAATATTATTCTCTCTACGGTGGTATGTAGAATTTATTTTGCAGAGCCGGACACTATCCTGGTGTTCACAATCTTCTATGAAGTTATTCAGAGGAAGAACCCGCCTTGCAATGCCGAAGACAATATGCGCGCCGGACTCGTCGTCATTGAAGCCTGGTTCAGGGGCTACTGAGGGAGTCCTGGACTAGGGGGTGTCCGGATAGCCGAACTATCATCGTTGGCCGGACTCCAAGATTATGAAGATACAAGATTGAAGACTTCGTCCCGTGTCCGGATGGGACTTTCCTTGGCGTGGAAGGCAAGCTTGGCAATACGGATATGTAGATGTCCTACCATTGTAACCGACTCTGTGTAACCCTAGCCCTCTCCCGTGTCTATATAAACCGGAGGGTTTTAGTCCATAGGACGAACAACAATCATACCATAGGCTAGCTTCTAGGGTTTAGCCTCCTTGATCTCGTGGTAGATCCACTCTTGTACTACCCATATCATCAATATCAATCAAGCAGGAGTAGGGTTTTACCTCCATCGAGAGGGCCCGAACCTGGGTGAAAACATCGTGTCCCTTGTCTCCTATTACCATCCGCCTAGACGCACAGTTCGGGACCCCCTACCCGAGATCCGCTGGTTTTAACACCGACACTGGCTGTCTCCAGATCCTGGGCCAACGAGCTGGAGCCCGCGGCCTTCTGCGGCTCTGGCTCGGAGGTCGCATTCCCTGCGCGCCAACGAGACGGCGACAGGACCACAAGATCCGCCCTCACAGTCGGCTCACCTCCAGCCGGCTGCTCAGGCGCCGCCTCAGGCCGGCCGCCTTGACCCGTCCTGGCCGACGATGGCGGTACCGCCTCTCCCTCCAGGATGACTGTGCCACCCTCCTCCCTCTCCATCGCTGGCTGGTCGCGACTGGCTTCCTCTGACGGGGGCACTGGGATATCGAGGGCCACGGTGCGGAGGGGGATGATGAGTTGTGGAGGCTGGCTACACAGGGCCTCCGCCGCCCTCTTTGCGGCCGCGGCCTCCGCCTGAGCCTTGGCCGCCGCGTTGGCCTGCGCCTCTGCCGACTCCTCCGTCGTCTCCTAAGCCGCCCTGATGGCGGCCGCCCTCTGCTCCTCCGCCTCCTGCTCCTTCGGCGCCTCCCACGTGTTCCGCTCCGTCGCTGCTAGGAGCTCGGCATGGGGGTCCACGCGGTGGGAGCCTACAGATCCTCCCGCCCCTCCAACTATGGAGGCAGCTGTAGTCCGCTCGAGAGAGAGCAGAGCCCTGTTTTATAAGTCAAGAAAAGGCTTAGAAGAATGCCAACCAAAGAGAAAAAAGAAAGGCGTGCGAGAATTAACACTTACGCCGAAACTGCCTGCGGCTGCTTCACCACCTTGCGGAAGCGGGCTGCCTTCACGGCCGCCTCGTCCCGTTTGGTTGCCGCCGCAGAACCCTTGGGCTTCTTCGGCCGACTGCCGAAGAGGGCCGGCGCCGCCCGGCGCTTCCGTGCGCCGCCCCGAGCAGCCGGCGCGGCAGATGAGCCCGCGCCTTGCTGATCGGATGCCAGCTGGCGGTGCGGAATAGCTTCGGCCTCGTCATCATCCGGCCAGTCCTCGAAACCGGCGGTGAGCCCGGAGCCGCCTGCCCCGCCGCCTCACCATACGGCGTCGTCGTCTAGGGCGGCCGCCCCCAAGTCGGGGTCGTCCAAGTCGTCCGTCGCACGGTCGGGGGTGAACTGGCGCTCCGCCCCCGCGGTTTCGACCGCCGGATGAAGGAGGGGGTTCTGATTACAAACAAGACGACTGGTCAGGAGCCGGCTAGTGAGAACTCGGCAGCAAGAGAAGAAGAAAAGAAGGAAGGCTTACCATAGGCGGGGGATTGGCGCAAGAATACGGTTCCTTGCCGAACTGCCACTCCTCCATGAGCTTGCAATTGGCGATATAATTCACCATGTAAGATACCTCGTCGTGAGGCATCTCCTTGGTGCTTAGCCGACTTGGGTCGAAGTGACCGCTCATCTGACAAATCATATGAGGGCGGCCTTGGAGCGGGAGCACCCGGCGCTCCACAAAGGCGGCTATCAGGTCGGACCCGGTCAGGCCCTCCGACTGGACCAGCACCCAGAGCCGGGCGATGGCGCCAGCCCCAGCCGACGTCAGCGACCTGGCCCAGTAGGACCACGAAGGTTGCCTCCCAGCCGGCGGGCTGGCTACGTAAGCTGGCAGATTGACGAAGTCGCCTTGCGGAGCGACGTTCTTCACGTAGAAGTAAGATTTTTTCCAGAGCTTCACCGACTGGATCAGCGTGATGGGCGGAAACGGGTTGTCGACCGTCGATCTCCGCATGGCGATGAAGGCGCCGCATGGGGCAGGCACACCCGCGGCGACGGTGCCGAGCTTGGACTAGAAGAACTCCCCCCAAAGTTCAAGGGTGGGGAGGACACCGAGGAAGCCTTCGCACAGAGTGACGAAGGCCGACAGCAGCACCACCGTGTTTGGAGTGAGGTGGTGCGGCTGGAGATGATAGAACTCGAGGAACGAGCGGAAGAAACCGCTCGCCGGCAGGCCGATGCCGCGCAGACAGTGCGAGCGGAAGATTACCCGCACGCCCTCTTCCGGCGCCGGCAAGATCTCCCTCTCCGGCGTGAGACAGACCCGCACATAATCCTTGCCCGGCAACCGCCGCATCTTGCGGAGGAAGTCGACGTGGTCCTCATGGACGTTGGAGCCGTCCCAGGAGCTGGATGTTGGAGCCATGAGGACGGAGAAGCGACGGGGAAAGCACGGCGGCGGAGGGCGCGCAATTCGGCTGCGGCAAGGCTACGGCGTGGGAAGAAGGTTGGTGGAATGGTGGCGCGGTGGAGAGCAGCTGCGGCGACGGGGAAAAGGAAGAGGAAGAAAATGGTGGAGCGAGGGCGAGCATGCGAGCGTATGCCGCTTCCCCTCCTCCCCCTACTTATAGCCTCGTGCGGCGAAGCCGAGGAGGCGAGGCATGGGAGGACGTGGGATTAACTACGCCCACTCCCCCACGTCCCGCGATTATCGCGCCTTAACGATGTGCGGAAACCGCCGCCAGAAGGCGAGCAGTCCGCTCAGGCCACAGAAGATCTGCACTTGGGCCGAGGCGTGGGAGTGGCGGGCCCCGGTCTGCGCCGGCGTCCCATCACGCGCGTGAGCTGGCAGGCCCTTCCAGCCGAAGGGTGCCATGTGGCGCGCAGGCGGCGGGCAGCCAGCCCGCAGCCTGGCTTGCGTACCAGCTGGTTCCCGCCTTCAGGCTTCAAATAATCTTGCCGAGGCGGCACAACTGTGCAAAGCCGGCTCCTAACTGCCGGCTCTTCGGATAGGAAGCTGATTGAGCTTCTCGTTCTCCTTTCAGCCATGAAGCCCAACCAGCTTCGGGGACTACTATCGGAGTAAATGACCACGGGTAGCCCAGCCGGCTCCCCCTAGCTCTTCAAAAAAATAACAGGTTGATCGAGCCTTCAAGCACCCAAGACATGGGGCCGCCTTCCCCTGGCCGGCTGTCTCACAAGCCGACTACCGGAAGGCGGCCCGAGCCTAAAACCCTCATGAAGAAAGACGCGAGAGGGCCGACTCCAAGAAGCCAACCACGAGATGACCGACTCCAAGAAGTCGGCCCCCGACAGGCGGCCAAGATCGTGCTCTCAAAGTCTGCACCCACATAACGGAGTGTCACGCCCAATATGCGACCCTATCCAAAAGGAACTCGAAGGTCCCACCAAGGATAGACCCGCATATTGAAACGCTTTTGCAAGGTGGATATCATTACATCAACATTACATAATAGATGGGGATACATACAAGAGGCATACAATGCCACATGAATACAACATCATCTTACATAAGAGCACCATCCGACTACGGATGAAACACAAACAGAAACTCAAACGACATCCACCCTGCTAGCCCAGGCTGCCGACCTGGAACCTATCTGCTGATCGAAGAAGAAGCAGAAGAAGAATTCCAAACAAGCAAACATCACTCCCGCGTCATGATCATCGCATAACCTGTACCTGCAACTGTTGTTGTCGTAATCTGTGAGCCACGAGGACTTAGCAATCCCATTACCATGGGTATCAAGACTAGCAAAGCTTAATGGGAAAGGAAGGGGTAAAGTGGTGAGGTTGCAGCAGCGACTAAGCATGTATGGTGGCTAGCATACACAAATGAGAGCGAGAAGAGAGCAAAAGGAACGGTCGTCAACTAGTAATGATCAAGAAGTGATCCTGAACTCCTACTTACGTCAAACATAACCCAAAGACTGTGTTCACTTCCCGGACTCTGCCGAGAAGAGACCATCACGGCTACACACGCGGTTGATGTGTTTTAATTCGGATCTGGTGTCAAGTTATCTACAACCGTACATTAACAAATTCCCATCTGCCAGATAACCGCGGGCATGGCTCTCGGAAGTTTATACCCTACAGGGGTGTCCCAACTTAGCCCATGATAAGCTCTCGCGATCAACGAAGGATATTCCTTCTCCCCGGGAAGACCCGATCAGTCTCAGAATCCCGGCTACAAGACATTTCGACAATGGTAAAACAAGTCCAGCAAGACCTCTTGATGCGCCGACATCCCGATAGGAGCTGCACATATCTCGTTCTCAGGGCAACACCGGATGAACAATACGTACAACTAAAAGCAGACCTCAAGTTTCCCCAAGGTGGCGCTGCAAGTGGCTCTAGTTTGGACCAACACTTAGACAAGCATTGGCCCGGGGGGGCTGAATAAAGATGACCCTCGAGAGAGCGACTCCCAAGGGAAAAGTAGGTGGTGGTGAGGCAAATGGTAAAACCAAGGTTGGGCCTTGCTGGAGGAGTTTTATTCAAAGCGAACTGTCAAGGGGGTCCCATAAATCACCCGACCGCGTAAGGAACGCAAAATCTGGGAACATAACACCGGTATGACAGAAACTAGGGTGGCAAGAGTGGAACAAAACACCAGGCATAAGGCCGAGCCTTCCACACTTTACCAAATATATAGATGCATTAATATTATAAGAGATATTGTGATATCCCAACATAACCCTGTCCACCATGGAGCAATCTTCAACTTCACCTGCAACTAACAACGCTATAAGAGGGGCTGAGCGAAGCGGTAACATAGCCAAACAACGGTTTTCTAGGAAGGATGTCAAAGGTTAGAGGTTCATGGCAATTTGGGAGGCTTGAAGAGAAAATGATAGGTAACGCAGCATAGCGATAGAACGAAGCAACTAGCATAGCAATGATAGTAGTAAGATCCAGGGTAGCGGTCATCTTGCCTGAAATCCTGCTAGGAAGAAGAACGAGTCCATGAAGAAGACGAATGGACATAGTCGAACTAATCCTCACAATCGCAACATTACCGGATCTAAGAAGCAACACCAGAAAGAAACAAACAACATGGTAAACACACAAGCATAATCATGGCATGATGCACAATCAAGTATGATGCATGTCCGGTTTAGTGAGGCATGGCATGGCAAAGTGCAACAAACAATACTACAAGTTAAGTGGAGCTTAATATGCAACGAGTTGCATATTGACAAAACACCACATCAATTATTTAGTTCTCTCTCGGTTATGCTACTCGTCAATATTAAATGTTGTTAAACATGGCAAGGGGTGAAGCATAATGAAACTACCTAACTAGGCAAGTTTAAATGAGGCCGGAAGAACAAACAACAATTCCGGAAAATCCTCATATGCAATTGATGAATTTGCTACTGTTCTGCCCTAAAACATATTTTAAAGTTGTTAAACAGGAAAATAAAGTGGACCATGTTAAACTAGGCATTTTTCCACCCCATTTACATATAAAGTTTATTAAAATTGGAGCTACGGTTATTTAGTTATGAAATAAATCATTTTAACATGGCATTTGAGCAAATTAATGCAAACAGCAATTTAAACATATTTAATATGGATGAAAGTGGCAAATTATTAATCTACACAAAATTCTAAGCATTTTACATATATAAATCATTTTATTATGATGCACGGTTAATGAGTTTTTTACATGCATGAAGAGCAAGGGGTTTTCTGCAATTTTGAAAATCCTGGGATAAATGCTAAAATCGCAGATCTAAAAAAAATACTACACTGGGCCGAATCTGGTTGAACTGCTGGGCTGACAGAGAGGAGGGCTCTGGGCGCTCACCCATGGGCTTCCGCCCGTTAGTGGAGGAGGAGGCCACTGGGGGGGTTGAGGAGGCGCATTGGGCCTCGCGATCTGGCTCGGGAGGCCTAGTTGACGAAGCGGTCAACTGATGCATTGTGTTGATGTGGCCGCGTGCGTATGTGGATGAAGTAGATAGCAGCGGGTGAAGCAGGGAACTTGGCGGGCGGCGCAGGTGGTCTCCGGCGAGGTCACCGGTGGCCGGGGACGGGGCCCAGTTGGCGGGATCTGACCGGAACGGCCAAGGGCGGCGGAGGCACGGATCCAGGCGGTCGAGAGGGGCTGGCGAGGCGACATTGCAGGGGAGGTTGAGGCGCTCGTTCTTCTCTGCAACCAGAGCAGGGCTTCGATGCAGAGGACACCGACGCACGGGCGTGGCGCGGGGTGGCCGTGCGGGTCGGTCGGGTTGGGATCGGTGCGGGGGAAGGCGACGCAGAGCTGGAGCAGGGGCACCGGCAGCTTCATCCCATCGGGTGCATCGGCGACCTGTAGACAGGCGGCCGCGGCGGGGTAAGTTCAGAGAGGAGCAGCAGAGAAAAGAGAGGAGGCACGTGGAGCGGCGGCATGACCTGGCTGCCGGAGCGGCGAGGCGACGGGGGGAGGAGGAGGTGCTCAGGCGGCTCGACGGCGGCGGCCATGGGAGCTCCTGCTTCTGTTCAAAGAGAAAAGAGGGAGAGATGGGGAGGTCAGAGCGGCCAAAAGAGAGAGAATAGGGGCGCACGGCGGCGATGCCTTACCGGCGAGGGGTGCCGACGATCAGCGGGGCAGCAGCTGTAGAAGATGGTGGTGACGGGACCTTGAGGCCGAGCCCAGGCCAAGGCGGCTTCCTTTGGCTCCCTGTCCAAAATGAGATAGAGAGATTTTTAGAATGGGGAAGGGAAAGAAGTCAGAGAGAGAAAAGGGAGCACGTGGTGCGAGGGAGGAGAGGAGGTCTTCACCGGCAACGGGGCTCCGGTCTGGTGGCTGCGCTAGTTGGGTGGACGACGGGATCCAGGAGAGGCACTGGTTGGTTGGGCGGTGGCGGCGGACATGTCCGGGCGGCGGGGGAAAACGTCTGGCGGCAGAGAGGGACTAGGTTAGGGTTTGGTCTGCGAAAAATCCGGAGGGGAACACATATTTATAGGTAGAGGGAGCTAGGAGAGTCCAAATGAGGAGCGGTTTTCGGCCACGCGATCGTGATCGAACGATAGAGAGCATGGAGGGGAGTTTTCTGGGTTTTGGGCCACTTTGGAAGGGGTGTTGGGCTGCAACACAAAGAGGGCTTTACGGTTACCCGGTTAACCGTTAGAGTATCAAACGGACTCCAAATGGCACGAAACTTGACAGGCGGTCTACCGGTGCTATACCAAGGCCGCTTGGCAAGACTCGGTCCATTTCGAGAATGTTTAACACCCGCATAAGAGAAGAGGCAAAAAGGGGGCGGCGGAGGACATAGGAGTGCCGGATTGCAAAACGGACAACGGGGAAAATGCTCGGATGCATGAAACGAACACGAATGCGAAATGAGGTGCACATGACGACATGATATGAAATGCAGATGATGACATGGCAAAGTGCAACACGCAAGCAAATGACATGACAACGACGGTGAATAACTGGCATACACCTGGCTCATCGAATCCGGGGCGTTACAACACTCCTCCACTAACAAGAGATCTCGTCCCGAGATCTTAGGACCGAGACGGAAGGGAAAAGGGATGAGGTGAAACAAGAACTCAAGAGAAGAAGCCAAGAATCGAGAGCACTCGAGAATAAGAGAGGACCGACGAGAATGACGAGAATCGAAAGCTCACGGAATCAGATAGACTATGAAACCACTCCGGTTAGAACAAGATAAGAAACGAATAAGACTGAAAGGATTTAGATAGCACTCCGGCTCAAGATGGAAGATGTAGAACACGAGTTTGAGAGGATGGAATGATACTTGATGAAGACATGACACAAAAACCTCCGGAAAGAATTGAAAGAGTTGAATGAAAAGAACGGATAAGAAAACGACACCTTGTGCCACGAATGAAATTGAAAGCATCTTTAGAAGAAAGGATTGAACGGAGTTGTTGAGAAAATTCAACAACGAAAAGAATAAGCTTGTTGTGGACTTATGGATAACATCTCAAAATTATGAGGTTATCTCCGACCACAAGCGGAAAAGATTGAATGGCTGAGAAGAACGAAGAAATGCAAAACTCCACTTCAAAAGGATATGGAGAATTAATTGCACTTTGATATGCAAGAAGAAAGATACTTGAGCTCCTTCGAGAAGAATCTTGATGAACACTTGATGAGTGAATTAAACCCTGAAGAACGCCATGAAGAACTCTGGTGACAGAAGATGATGAGATCGAATTCAAGGATGGAAAGAATAAGATTAAGGCCCTGTGATGATTTAGATGGGGTTTCCGACGAGATGGCCGAGGAAAAATTGAACTCCGGAAAAGAAAAGATGAAAACACTTGAAACTAGAATTTATTCATCAAGAACAAACTCCGAAGAAAGGGATTAATCACTTGGATGAAATAAGAATAAGATTTATTGTATGCTTATCCTTCATCAAATTAAATTGATGACAAGCAATGGATTTTTGCATACTACTTATTCTTCTTGAAAAAGGATTGAGAAGTGACATATCGCAAACTTGAGAAGGTCTTCACTGATTGAAGAATACTTGAACGAAGCACCGGAAGAATATTGAGACGAACGAAAGGGCACGGATATAGAATAATTGGAGAACGAATCTGAAAACTTAGAACGAAGAAATCTTCCGAAAAGATGGCCTCCGGATGATCGAGAGAGAAAGCAACTCCTGAAATGCTCCAGATGGATGAAAAGAATTTGCATGACTTGAAACAATTTGATAGGATAACATCGAGGTAGCACCGCGAATCTCCGGGGAACAGACAAGATTTAGAGGAAAAACTCTTCTTCGGTCTTCAAATGGCGACGAGAAACACCACCGAAATTACTGAGATACTCCGGAAGAATGAAAAACAAAGAGGTTGAGCCACCAATGAAATGGTTTGAAATCGATCTTGAAAAGGCATCTGACTGATGAAATTCATTCTTACGTCAAACTCCAAAAAGAATTAGGAATGGCTCCGGAATAATTAGAAGAGTCAGGTAAGATCCTGGGAAAAGACATGTGGGTTAGGGCCCACTAAGAGAAAAACACCGTTGGAAAGAGATGTTGAACAGATAGATGATGCACCGGAATAATTGAAATATTTGAATGAGGTGACAACCTCGAATTAATTCGAACACAGACAAATCTCTTGAGATGTCTTCCAAACTCCGGAATGATTGAATGGTGAGAGGCAAACGAGCAAGGAGAACACTTTAACCAAGGAAAAGAATATAATCACTACCAGAAAAAAACTAGAATTGAATCCACCGGAAAAGAAAAGAGATGAAGAATGACGAACGAGACGAGAATTCACCGTTTGAAATAATTAAGGGAAGACTGAAAAGACTCTGTACGAATGAAGTTGATGGTCGAAAGAGACTCAGACTCCGGGAAGAAGAGGGTGGGAGGGCGGGAAAAAACACAGGCAACTTGAAGGGGAAATCGACGAACTTGAAGAGAACGCACCGGTTGAAATCATTGAGGAAATAAAGCAAAGACTTCGCATGAGTAGGATGGATACTCGATTATGGACTCCAGTTTCGGGGATAAAAAGGAAGGGCGGGTGGGACAATAAAACAACTGAGGATTGAACTTGGCAAAGAAGAAGAGGCTCGAGTCAACTTGACGAGAAATGCACCGGATAAAAAGAGCTGAGAAACAATGATCGGAAAACCAACTGCATGAACCTGAAGAAAAATTTGAATGGGAAGAGGAGTAATTCAAAACACCTACGTCAAGATTCCTCACCAGAGCGACGAAGGGACTGAGGAGTAAAAAGAATTCCTACTCTCCGATATAACTAGACTCCGAAAACAGTTTTCTTCTAGACTCAACAACGGCCAAACTACACGATCAATCAAGGGGGCTCCTAAGGTCGGTCGAGGCTCTGCTACCAACTTGTCACGCCCAATATGCGACCCTATCCAAAAGGAACTCGAAGGTCCCACCAAGGATAGACCGGCATATTGAAACGCTTTTGCAAGGTGGATATCATTACATCAACATTACATAATAGATGGGGATACATACAAGAGGCATACAATGCCACATGAATACAACATCATCTTACATAAGAGCACCATCCGACTACGGATGAAACACAAACAGAAACTCAAATGACATCCACCCTGCTAGCCCAGGCTGCCGACCTGGAACCTATCCCCTGATCGAAGAAGAAGCAGAAGAAGAATTCCAAACAAGCAAACATCACTCTCGCGTCATGATCATCGCATAACCTGTACCTGCAACTGTTGTTGTAGTAATCTGTGAGCCACGAGGACTCAGCAATCCCATTACCATGGGTATCAAGACTAGCAAAGCTTAATGGGAAAGGAAGGGGTAAAGTGGTGAGGTTGCAGCAGCGACTAAGAATGTATGGTGGCTAGCATACGCAAATGAGAGCGGGAAGAGAGCAAAAGGAATGGTCGTCAACTAGTAATGATCAAGAAGTGATCCTGAACTCCTACTTACGTCAAACATAACCCAAAGACCGTGTTCACTTCCCGGACTCCGCCGAGAAGAGACCATCACGGCTACACACGCGGTTGATGTGTTTTAATTCGGATCTGGTGTCAAGTTATCTACAACCGGACATTAACAAATTCCCATCTGCCAGATAACCGCGGGCACGGCTCTCGAAAGTTTATACCCTGAAGGGGTGTCCCAACTTAGCCCATGATAAGCTCTCGCGATCAACGAAGGATATTCCTTCTCCCCGGGAAGACCCGATCGGTCTCGGAATCCCGGCTACAAGACATTTCAACAATGGTAAAACAAGTCCAGCAAGACCGCCTGATGCGCTGACATCCCGATAGGAGCTGCACATATCTCGTTCTCAGGGCAATACCGGATGAACAATACATACAACTAAAACCAGACCTCAAGTTTCCCCAAGGTGGCGCTGCAAGTGGCTCTAGTTTGGACCAACACTTAGACAAGCATTGGCCCAGGGGGCTGAATAAAGATGACCCTCGAGAGAGCGACTCCCAAGGGAAAAGTAGGTGGTGGTGAGGCAAATGGTAAAACCAAGGTTGGGCCTTGCTGGAGGAGTTTTATTCAAAGCGAACTGTCAAGTGGGTCCCATAAATCACCCGACCGCGTAAGGAACGCAAAATCCGGGAACATAACACCAGTATGACGAAAACTAGGGCGGCAAGAGTGGAACAAAACACCAGGCATAAGGCCGAGCCTTCCACCCTTTACCAAATATATAGATGCATTAATAATATAAGAGATATTGTGATATCCCAACATAACCCTGTCCACCATGGAGCAATCTTCAACTTCACCTGCAACTAACAATGCTATAAGAGGGGCTGAGCAAAGCGGTAACGTAGCCAAACAAAGGTTTGCTAGGAAGGGTGTCAAAGGTTAGAGGTTCATGGCAATTTGGGAGGCTTGAAGAGCAAATGATAGGTAACACAGCATAGCGATAGAACGAAGCAACTAGCATAGCAATGATAGTAGTGAGATCCAGGGTAGCGGTCATCTTGCCTGAAATCCCGCTAGGAAGAAGAACGAGTCCATGAAGAATACGAACGGACGTAGTCGAACCAATCCTCACAATCGCAACATTACCGGAACTAAGAAGCAACACTGGAAAGAAACAAACAACATGGTAAACACACAAGCATAATCATGGCATGATGCACAATCAAGTATGATGCATGTCCGGTTTAATGAGGCATGGCATGGCAAAGTGCAACAAACAATACTACAAGTTAAGTGGAGCTCAATATGCAACGAGTTGCATATTGACAAAACACCACATCAATTATTTAGTTCTCTCTCGGTTATGCTACTCATCAATATTAAATGTTGTTAAACATGGCAAGGGGTGAAGCATAATGAAACTACCTAACTAGGCAAGTTTAAATGAGGCCGGAAGAACAAACAACAATTCCGGAAAATCCTCATATGCAATTGATGAATTTGCTACTGTTCTGCCCTAAAACATATTTTAAAGTTGTTAAACAGGAAAATAAAGTGGACCATGTTAAACTAGGCATTTTTCCACCCCATTTACATATAAAGTTTATTAAAATTGGAGCTACGGTTATTTAGTTATGAAATAAATCATTTTAACATGGCATTTGAGCAAATTAATGCAAATAGCAATTTAAACATATTTAATATGGATGAAAGTGGCAAATTATTAATCTACACAAAATTCTAAGCATTTTACATATATAAATCATTTTATTATGATACTCGGTTAATGAGTTTTTACATGCATGAAGAGCAAGGGGTTTTCTGCAATTCTGAAAATCCTGGGATAAATGCTAAAATCGCAGATCTGAAAAAAAATACTACACTGGGCCGAATCTGGTTGAACCGCTGGGCTGACAGAGAGGAGGGCTCTGGGCGCTCACCCATGGGCTTCCGCCCGTTAGTGGAGGAGGAGGCCATTGGGGGGGTTGAGGAGGCGCATTGGGCCTCGCGATCTGGCCTGGGAGGCCTAGTTGACGAAGCGGTCAACTGATGCGTTGTGTCGATGTGGCCGCGTGCATATGTGGATGAAGCAGACAGTAGCGGGTAAAGCAGGGAACTTGGCGGGCGGCACAGGTGGTCTTCGGCGAGGTCACCGGTGGCCGGGGATGGGGCCCAGTCGGCGGGATCCGACCGGAACGGCCAAGGGCGGCGGAGGCACGGATCCGGGCGGTCGAGAGGGGCTGGCGAGGTGACATTGCAGGGGAGGTCGAGGCGCTCGTTCTTCTCTACAACCGGAGCAGGGCTTCGATGCAGAGGACACCGGCGCACGGGCGTGGCGCGGGGTGGCCGTGCGGGTCGGTGGGGTTGGGATCGGTGCGGGGGAAGGCGACGCAGAGCTGGAGCAGGGGTACCAGCAGCTTCATCCCATCGGGTGCATCGGCGACCTGCAGACACGCGGCCACGGCGGGGTAAGTTCAGAGAGGAGCAGCAGAGAAAAGAGAGGAGGCACGTGGAGCGGCGGCATGACCTGGTTGCCGGAGCGGCGAGGCAACGGGGGGAGGAGGAGGTGCTCAGGCGGCTCGACGGCAGCGGCTATGGGAGCTCCTGCTTCTGTTCAAAGAGAAAAGAGGGAGAGAAGGGCAGGTCAGAGCGGCCAAAAGAGAGACAATCGGGGCGCATGACGGCGATGCCTTACCGGTGAGGGGTGCCAATGATCAGCGGGGCAGCAGCTGTAGAAGATGGTGGTGACGGGACCTTGAGGCCGAGCCGAGGCCAAGGTGGCTTACTTTGGCTCCCTGTCCAAACGAGACAGAGAGATTTTTAGAACGGGGAAGGGAAGAAGTCAGAGAGAGAAAAGGGAGCACGAGGTGCGAGGGAGGAGAGGAGGTCTTCACCGGCAATGGGGCTCCGGTCTGGTGGCTGCGCTGGTTGGGTGGACGACGCAATCCAGGAGAGGCACTGGTTGGTTGGGCGGTGGCGGCGGACATGTCCGGGCGGCGGGGAAAAACGTCCGGCGGCGGAGAGGGACTAGGTTAGGGTTTGGTCTGCGAAAAATCCGGAGGGGAACACATATTTATAGGTAGAGGGAGCTAGGAGAGTCCAAATGAGGAGCGGTTTTCGGCCACGCGATCGTGATCGAACGGCCGAGAGCATGGAGGGGAGTGTGCTGGGTTTTGGGCCACTTTGGAAGGGGTGTTGGGCTGCAACACAAAGTGGGCTTTACGGTTACCCGGTTAACCGTTGGAGTATCAAACGGACTCCAAATGGCACGAAACTTGACAGGCGGTCTACCGGTGCTATACCAAGGCCGCTTGGAAAGACTCGGTCCATTCCGAGAATGTTTAACACCCGCACAAGAGAAGAGGCAAAAAGGGGGCGCCGGAGGACATAGGAGTGCCGGATTACAAAACGGACAACGGGGAAAATGCTCGGATGCATGAAACGAACACGAATGCGAAATGATATGCACATGACGACATGATATGAAATGCAGATGATGACATGGAAAAGTGCAACACGCAAGCAAATGACATGGCAACGACGGCGAATAACTGGCAGACACCTGGCGCATCGAATCCGGGGCGTTACACGGAGATGGGACGGGGTGTGGCAACAGTGAAGCGTGCCACCCCCAAATCCCGGGGCACGCATGGCCATAGTACGCCGTACGGGGCAGCCACGACCCGTCCGGCGGGGCACCGTTGCCATGTTGACCATGACTCCACCCACGACAGGCTGTCAGTATGGCCCGCAGACGGCGGGCCCCTTCGGTCAGAGAGACACCCGAAGGCGGCCACGCTTCCCCTAGTCGACCTGGGACGTAGCCGGCTCTCACCAGCCGGCTCGCTCCCTCCCTCGAAGTACGCGTACCATTAAGGAGACAAGACGAGGTAAGGCTACAGTGAGAACCCGCCAGGTGCCGGCACTGTAGCCATGTTTACCTCGACAAAGCCCTTGTCACCAAGAGTGAGGCAACAGTAACCAGCCCCCGACAAGACCCCCAAGCCGTGGGACCTACATGTCGACCAGGAGGCCGGCAGCCGGCGGGACCCACCAGTCGGCGGGCCCCAGCGGTCGGTGGAGAAGCCGGCGAACGTAGACACTGACGGCTAGGGCCCACGCCCAGCCAGATTACCGTTGTACCCCTGGGGGGTAGTCCTATATAAACCCCCCAGGGCACCCATGCAAAGGGTTGGACTCCGATAGTTTTAGACACAACATTGAGGGGAGAAGAGAGCTAGCCTTGCCCTTCCTCTTCCTCTCGCCAAACAGCTCAAGGAGCCTCTTGTAGCCACTTGTTGATCTAGTGATCGTGCGGAGACCCTGCAGAGCAGGACTAGGGGTGTTATCTCCATGGAGAGCCCCGAACCTGGGTAAGATTCGCTGGCGTGCATGTCTTCGCCTCATCCCGTTTCCAGGCACCGACGATGTCTTATTGGCTCCCACAATTATAAGCCACCCGTTGGCATATGTCGCACCTACCACCCGACATCAGAGGAGACCGAGGCGGAGACGGAGACGGAAGATAGGGGCAAAAAAGTAAACAAGAAGGAAGAACAATATTGCCCCCCCCCCTCTTGCTTCACCTTAGATCCGAAGGAGGTCGATCAATTGTTCAAGTGCCTTGCCGGAATCAAAGTTAGTTCCGGATACTGTGGGAAGATAAGCAGATATCTAGACATTAAGAAAAAAGGTTCAGTGGGATGAAGTCTCACGACTGTCATGTGATGATGACACAGTTACTCCCGGTTGCACTTAGAGGGATTATGGACACACATGTGCGTGAGAGGCTTACTGACCTATGCCACTTTTTTTATGCTATCTCTCGAAAGTCGATCAGTGTGAAGCAACTCCATAGGCTACAGGAAGAGATCATTGTCATACTGAATGAGCTAGAGATGTACTTCCCGCCCGCGTTCTTTGATGTCATGGTGCATCTACGTGTCCACATCGTGGACGACATCATCGACCTAGGGCCGACATTCCTGCATAGCATGATGCTGTTGGGGAATGTAGTAATTTCAAAATTTTCCTACGCACACGCAAGATCATGGTGATGTATAGCAACGAGAAGGGGAGTGTATCTTCATACCCTTGAAGATCGCTAAGCGGAAGCGTTTATCAACGCGGTTGATGTAGTCGTACGTCTTCACGATCCGACCGATCCAAGTACCGAACGCACGGAACCTCCGAGTTCTGCACATGTTCAGCTCAATGACGTCCTCGCCTTCTCGATCCAGCAAGACGGGCGAAGTAGTAGAGGAGTTCCAGCAGCACGACGGCGTGGTGACGGTGTTGGTGAAGAATAATCTCCGCAGGGCCTTGCCTAAGCACTACGGAAACTATGACGGAGGATAAACTAGAGGGGACGGGGTTGCCGGCACACGGCTTGGTGTTTCTTGATGCGTCTTTGGTGCTAGCCCTACCCCTCTATTTATATGTTGAGCCTTGGGGTCGAAACTTGGAGTAAAAGTCTCCACAAAGTCGGTTTCACCCGAAAGGCAAGAGTCCTTCTCGGACTCCAGCAGACGCCAGGGTTCCCGGCGTCTGGACCCAGACGCCAGGGACCCTGGCGTCTGGCCCCTGGACTCCGCAAAACTTCCTTTTGCGCTTTCCAAAAACCTTGTGGGCTTTCCCCTTTGGCCCAAATAACGTGTTCTCGTACCCAAACATTTCGGGAAACATTCGGAACCCCTTCCGGTGAATTCCGGAACTCTTCCGGAGATCAAACACTATTATCCCATATATCAAACTTTATCTCTGGACCATTCCGGAGTTCCTCGTCATGTCCATGATCTCATCCGGGACTCCGAACAACATTCGGTTACCAACATGCATAACTCATATAATACTATATCGTCAATGAAACGTTAAGCGTGCGGACCCTACGGGTTCGAGAACTATGTAGACATGACCTAGAACTATTCTCGGTCAATAACCAATAGTGAAACCTGGATGTTCATATTGGTTCCTACATATTCTACGAAGATCTTTATCGGTCAAACCGCATAACAACATACGTTGTTCCCTTTGTCATCGGTATGTTACTTGCCCGAGATTCAATCGTCGGTATCCAATACCTAGTTCAATCTCGTTACCGGCAAGTCTCTTTACTCGTTCCGTAATACATCATCCTGTAACTAACTCATTAGTTGCAATGCTTGCAAGGCTTAAGTGATGTGTATTACCGAGAGGGCCCAGAGATACCTCTCCGACAATCGGAGTGACAAAACCTAATCTCGAAATACGCCAACCCAACATGTACCTTCGGAGACACCTGTAGAGCACCTTTATGATCACCCAGTTACGTTGTGACGTTTGGTAGCACACAAAGTCTTCCTCCGGTAAACGGGAGTTGCATAATCTCATAGTCATAGGAACATGTATAAGTCATGAAGAAAGCAATAGCAACATACTAAATCAAGTGCTAAGCTAACGGAATGGGTCAAGTCAATCACATCATTCTCCTAATGATGTGATCCCGTTAATCAAATGACAACACATGTCTATGGTTAGGAAACATAACCATCTTTGATCAATGAGCTAGTCTAGTAGAGGCATACTAGTGACACTCTGTTTGTCTATATATTCACACATGTATTATGTTTCCGGTTAATACAATTCTAGCATGAATAATAAAACATTTATCATGAAATAAGGAAATAAATAATAACTTTATTATTGCCTCTAGGGCATATTTCCTTCAGTCTCCCACTTGCACTAGAGTCAATAATCTAGTTCACATCGCCATGTGAATAATTCACATTACCATGTGATTAGCACCCATAGTTCACATCGTCATGTGACCAACACCCAAAGGGTTTACTAGAGTCAATAATCTAGTTCACATCTATATGTGATTAACACCCAAAGAGTACTAAGGTGTGATCATGTTTTTGCTTGTGAGATAATTTTAGTCAACGGGTCTGTCACATTCAGATCCGTAAGTATTTTGCAAATTTCTATGTCTACAATGCTCTGCACGGAGCTACTCTAGCTAATTGCTCCCACTTTCAATATGTATCTAGACCGAGACTTAGAGTCATCTAGATTAGTGTCAAAAACTTGCATCGACGTAACCCTTTATGACGAACCTTTTTGTCACCTCCATAATCAAGAAACATATCCTTATTCCCCTAAGGATAATTTTGACCGTTGTCCAGTGATCTACTCCTAGATCACTATTGTACTCCTTTGCTAAAATTAGTTAGGGTATACAATAGATCTGGTACACAGCATGGCATACTTTATAGAACCTATGGTTGAGGCATAGGGAATGACTTTCATTCTCTTTCTATCTTCTGCCGTGGTCGGGTTTTGAGTCTTACTCAATTTCACACCTTGTAACACAGGCAAGAAACTCTTTCTTTGACTGTTCCATTTTGAACTACTTCAAAATCTTGTCAAGGTGTGTACTCATTGAAAAAACTTATCAAGCGTCTTGATCTATCTCTATAGATCTTGATGCTCAATATGTAAGCAGCTTTACCGAGGTCCTTCTTCGAAAAACTCCTTTCAAATACTCCTTTATGCTTTGCAGAATAATTCTACATTACTTCCGATCAACAATATGTCATTCACATATACTTATCAGAAATGTTGTAGTGCTCCCACTCACTTTCTTGTAAATAGAGGCTTCACCGCAAGTCTGTATAAAACTATATGCTTTGATCAACTTATCAAAGCGTATATTCCGAGATGCTTGCACCAGTCCATAGATGGATCGCTGGAGCTTGCACATTTTGTTAACATCTTTAGGATCGACAAAACCTATTGGTTGCATCACATACAACTCTTCTTTAATAAATCCATTAAGGAATGCAGTTTTGTTTATCCATTTGCCAGATTTCATAAAATGCTGCAATTGCTAACATGATTCGGACAGACTTAAGCATAGATACGAGTGAGAAACTCTCATCGTAGTCAACACTTTGAACTTGTCGAAAACCTTTTGCGACAATTCTAGCTTGGATAGTAACAATACTATCATCGTCCGTCTTTCCTCTTAAAAATCCATTTAATTAACATGGCTTGCTGATCATCGAGCAAGTCAATCAAAGTCCATACTCATACATGGATCATATCTCAGATTTTATGGCCTCAAGCCATTTCTCGGAATCTGGGCTCATCATCGCTTCCTCATAGTTCGTAGTTCATCATGGTCTAGTAACATGACTTCCAGAATAGGATTATCGTACCACTCTGGTGTGGATCTTACTCTGGTTGATCTACGAAATTCAGTAATAACTTGATCTGAAGTTTCATGATCATCATCATTAACTTCCTCACTAATTGGTGTAGGTGTCATAGGAACCAATTTCTATGATGAACTACTTTCCAATAAGGGAGCTGGTATTGTTACCTCATCAATTTCTACTTTCCTCCCACTCACTTCTTTCGAGAGAAACTCCTTCTCTAGAAAGGATCCATTCTTAGCAACGAATGTTTTGCCTTCGGATTTGTGATAGAAGGTGTACCCAACAGTTTCCTTTGGGTATTCTATGAAGACGCACTTCTCCGATTTGGGTTCGAGCTTATCAGGTTGAAAACCTTTTTCATATAAGCATCGCAACTCCAAACTTTAAGAAATGACAGCTTAGGTTTACTGCTAAACCATAGTTCATACGGTGTCATCTCAACGGATTTAGATGGTGCCCTTTTAACGTGAATGCAGCTGTCTCTAATGCATAACCCCAAAACAATAATGGTAAATCAGTAAGAGACATCATAGATCGTACCATATCAAATAAAGTGCGGTTACGACGTTCGGACACACCATAACATTGTGGTGTTCCAGGTGGCGTGAGCTGTGAAACTATTCCACATTGTTTTAATTGAGACCAAACTCGTAACTCAAATATTCATCTCCACGATCAGATCGCAGAAACTTTATTTTCTTGTTATGATGATTTTCCACTTCACTCTGAAATTCTTTGAACCTTTCAACTATTTCAGACTTATGTTTCATCAAGTAGATATACCCATATCTGCTCAAATCATCTTGTGAAGGTCAGAAAATAACGATACTTGCCACGAGCATCAACACTCATTGGATCGCATACATCGGTATGTATTATTTCCAATAAGTTAGTAGCTCGTTCCATTGTTCCGGAGAATGGAGTTTTAGTCATCTTGCCCAAAAGGCACGGTTCGCAAGCATCAAATGATTCATAACCAAGTGATTCCGAAAATCCATCTTTATGGAGTTTCTTCATGCGCTTTACACCGATATGACCCAAACGGCAGTGCCACAAATAAGTTGCACTATCATTATTAACTTTGCATCTTTTGGCATCAATATTATTAATATGTGTATCACCACGATCGAGATCCAACAAACTATTTTTATTGGGTGTATAACCATCTAAGGTCTTATTCATGTAAACAGAATAACAATTATTCTTTAACTTCAAATGAATAACTGTATCGCAATAAACATGATCTTATCATATTTATGCTTAACGCAAACACCAAATAACATTTATTTAGGTTTAACACTAATCTCAAAAAGTATAGGGAATGTGCGATGATGATCATATCAATCTTGGAACTACTTCCAACACTCATCGTCACTTCCCCTTCAACTAGTCTCTGTTTATTCTGTAACTCCTGTTTCGAGTTACTAATCTTAGCAACCGAACAAGTATCAAATACTCAGGGGCTACTATAAACACTAGTAAGGCACATATCAATAACATGTATATCAAATATACCCTTGTTCAATTTGCCATCCTTCTTATCCACCAAATATTCAGGGCTTCTCCGCTTCTAGTGACCATTTCCTTTGCAGTGTAATCACTCAGTTTCAAGCTTTGGTCCAGCTTTGGGCTTCTTCGCGGGAGTGACAACTTGCTTGTCATTCTACTTGAAGTTCCCTTTCTTTCCCTTTGCCCTTTTTCTTGAAACTAGTGGTCTTGTCAATCATCAACACTTGATGCTCTTTCTTGATTTCTACCTTCGTCGATTTCAACATCACGAAGAGCTCGGGAATCATTTTCGTCATCCCTTGCATACTATAGTTCATCACGAAGTTCTAGCAACTTAGTGATGGTGACTAGAGAATTCTGTCAATCACTATCTTATCTGGAAGATTAACTCCCGCTTGATTCAAGCGATTGAAGTACCCAGACAATCTGAGCACATGCTCACTAGTTGAGTGATTCTCCTCCATCTTTTAGCTATAGAACTTGTTATATACTTCATATCTCTCAACTCGGGTATTTGCTGGAAATATTAACTTCAACTCCTGGAACATCTCATATGGTCCATGACGTTCAAAACGTCTTTGAAGTCCCGATTCTAAGCCGTTAAGCATGGTGCACTAAACTATCAAGTAGTCATCATATTGAGCTAGCCAAACGTTCATAACGTCTGCATCTGCTCCTGCAATAGGTTTGTCACCTAGCGGTGCATCAAGGACATAATTCTTCTGTGCAGCAATGAGGATAAACCTCAGATCACGGATCCAATCCGCATCATTGCTACTAACATCTTTCAACACAGTTTTCTCTAGGAACATATCAAAATAAACATATGAAAGCAACAACGCAAGCTATTGATCTACAACATAATTTGCAAAATACTACCAGGACTAAGTTCATGATAAATTTAAGTTCAATTAATCATATTACTTAAGAACTCACACTTAGATAGATATCTCTCTAGTCATCTAAGTGATCACGTGATCCAAATCAACTAAACCATAACCGATCATCACGTGAAATGGAGTAGTTTTCAATGGTGAACATCACTATGTTGATCATATCTACTATATGATTCACGCTCGACCTTTCGGTCTCCGTGTTCCGAGGCCATATCTGCATATGCTAGGCTCGTCAAGTTTAACCTGAGTATTCCGCGTGTGCAAAACTGGCTTGCACCCATTGTAGATGGACGTAGAGCTTATCACACCCGATCATCACGTGGTGTCTGGGCACGACGAACTTTGGCAACAGTGCATACTCAGGGAGAACACTTCTTGATAATTAGTGAGAGATCATCTTAAAATGCTACTGTCAATCAAAGCAAGATAAGATGCATAAAGGATAAACATCACATGCAATCAATATAAGTGATATGATATGGCCATTATCATCTTGTGCTTGTGATCTCCATCGAAGCACCGTCATGATCACCATCGTCACCGGCGCGACACCTTGATCTCCATTGTAGCATCGTTGTCGTCTCGCCACCTATTGCTTCTACGACTATCGCTACCGCTTAGTGATAAAGTAAAGCATTACAGGGCGATTGCAATGCATACAATAAAGCGACAACCATATGGCTCCTGCCAGTTGCTGATAACTCGGTTACAAAACATGATCATCTCATACAATAAAATATAGCATCACGTCTTGACCATATCACATCACAACATGCCCTGCAAAAACAAGTTAGACGTCCTCTACTTTGTTGTTGCAAGTTTTACGTGGCTGCTACGGGCTTAGCAAGAACCGTTCTTACCTACGCATCAAAACCACAACGATAGTTTGTCAAGTTAGTGCTGTTTTAACCTTCGC
Source organism: Triticum timopheevii (assembly GCA_963921465.1). Taxonomy (NCBI): domain Eukaryota; kingdom Viridiplantae; phylum Streptophyta; class Magnoliopsida; order Poales; family Poaceae; genus Triticum; species Triticum timopheevii. The sequence continues at coordinate 249,450,782 of OY997262.1, read as the reverse complement.
AAGGACCGGGCCTAGTCACACTCGGTTCAACTAAAGTTGGAGAAACTGACACCCGCCAGCCACCTGTGTGCAAAGCACGTCGGTAGAACCAGTCTCGCGTAAGTGTACGCGTAATGTCGGTCCAGGCCGCTTCATCCAACAATACCGCCGAACCAAAGTATGACATGCTGGTAAGCAGTATGACTTATATCGCCCACAACTCACTTGCGTTCTACTCGTGCATATAACATCAACGCATAAAACCTAGGCTCGAATGCCACTGTTGGGGAATGTAGTAATTTCAAAATTTTCCTACGCACACGCAAGATCATGGTGATGTATAGCAACGAGAAGGGGAGTGTATCTTCATACCGTTGAAGATCGCTAAGCGGAAGCGTTTATCAACGCGGTTGATGTAGTCGTACGTCTTCACGATCCGACCGATCCAAGTACCGAACGCACGGCACCTCCGAGTTCTGCACACGTTCAGCTCGATGACGTCCTCGCCTTCTCGATCCAGCAAGACGGGCAAAGTAGTAGATGAGTTCCGGCGGCACGACGGCGTGGTGACAGTGTTGGTGAAGAATAATCTCCACAGGGCTTCGCCTAAGCACTACAGAAACTATGACGGAGGATAAACTAGAGGGGACGGGGTTGCAGGCACACGGCTTGGTGTTTCTTGATGTGTGTTTGGTGCTAGCCCTACCCCTCTATTTATATGTTGAGCCTTGGGGTCGAAACTTGGAGTAAAAGTCTCCACAAAGTCGGTTTCACCCGAAAGGCAAGAGTCCTTCTCGGACTCCAGGGCCAGACGCCAGGGTTCACGGCGTCTGGACCCAGACGCCAGGGACCCTGGCGTCTGGCCCCTGGACTCCGCAAAACTTCCTTTTGCGCTTTCCAAAAACCTTGTGGGCTTTCCCCTTTGGCCCAAATAACGTGTTCTCGTACCCAAACATTTCGGGAAACATCCGGAACCCCTTCCGGTGAATTCCGGAACTCTTCCGGAGATCAAACACTATTATCCCATATATCAAACTTTATCTCCGGACCATTCCGGAGTTCCTCGTCATGTCCATGATCTCATCCGGGACTCTGAACAACATTCGGTTACCAACATGCATAACTCATATAATACTATATCGTCAACGAAACATTAAGCGTGCGGACCCTACAGGTTCGAGAACTATGTAGACATGACCTAGAACTATTCTCGGTCAATAACCAATAGTGAAACCTGGATGTTCATATTGGTTCCTACATATTCTACGAAGATCTTTATCGGTCAAACCGCATAACAACATACGTTGTTCCCTTTGTCATCGGTATGTTACTTGCCCGAGATTCAATCGTCGGTATCCAATACCTAGTTCAATCTCGTTACCGGCAAGTCTCTTTACTCGTTCCGTAATACGTCATCCCGTAACTAACTCATTAGTTATAATGCTTGCAAGGCTTAAGTGATGTGTATTACCGAGAGGGCCCAGAGATACCTCTCCGACAATCGGAGTGACAAAACCTAATCTCGAAATACGCTAACCCAACATGTACCTTCGGAGACACCTGTAGAGCACCTTTATGATCACCCAGTTACGTTGTGACATTTGGTAGCACACAAAGTGTTCCTCCGGTAAACGGGAGTTGCATAATCTCATAGTCATAGGAACATGTATAAGTCATGAAGAAAGCAATAGCAACATACTAAACGATCAAGTGCTAAGCTAACGGAATGGGTCAAGTCAATCACATCATTCTCCTAATGATGTGATCCCGTTAATCAAATGACAACACATGTCTATGGTTAGGAAACATAACCATCTTTGATCAACGAGCTAGTCTAGTAGAGGCATACTAGTGACACTCTGTTTGTCTATATATTCACACATGTATTATGTTTCCAGTTAATACAATTCTAGCATGAATAATAAACATTTATCATAAAATAAGGAAATAAATAATAACTTTATTATTGCCTCTAGGGCATATTTCCTTCAGATGCCGTTTGAGAGGATGAATGGGGTCATCATAGGATTCGTTCGTAACATGTCCCGTCCTGATGGAAGCATAGCCCAGGGATATCTAACCAAAGAGTGCATCTCTTTCTGTGAGAGTTATCTGACCAAAGACCCTGTTGTTGGCTTGCCCATCAACAAGCACTGTGGAAGGCTCGAAGGCGAAGGTCACACCAATGGTCATAGGGATGTGAATGTGTTAGGCTGACAAAAACGACCTTGACAAGGCAAACTTAGTAGTGCTACAACACCTAGATGTGCTAGAAGATTTCGTGACACTCAACAAAGAGACCATCGCAACGAAGTACCGTGACCGTGGGGTGCACAGGACGGACGCTGAAGTTATTAGAGATCACAACTCCACTTTCTTGCGTTGGTTCAAAGAGCGAGTTCTGGCTAATCCCCGGAAGAGGGTTGTCCGAACGGAACACTCATATATGCCTTAGCACATGGCCCCTCGACCAACCTCGCGACTTATCAAGCATAAGATATCAATGGATACATGTTCTACACGGAGGAGAAAGATATAAACAGTGATGACCAAAACTCAGGGGTGACGATGGAAGCCATGACCGGGAATGTAATTGAAAGATATTACGGAAGGGTCGAAGAGATATGGGAGCTTAACTACTCTGGATTGCATAGCGCGATGATGTTCCGTGTCAGATGGGCTAAAAATGTACACAGAAAAAACCAACATTTCACTACCATGTGTATACCCGACTCCGATGATAGCGGTACCGTCAACGCCATCACCAAAAATGAGCCATGGGTACACGCTAAACACGTGACACAATGTTTCTACATAACTGATCCGATCAATCCCAGCCGTGTTGTCGTGAGGAGAAGCAAAAGGAGCATCGCCGGAATGGATGGAGTCGCCAACGAGGAAGACTATGACCAGTATGGTGATCCGATGAGGGAAGATGATGCTGATGACGACGAAACATATGTCAAAAGAAGAATGAAGACTACATTACCTACGAAAGATCATAATCCCTGGAGAAGGAAAAGTCACGACCATGGGCTCAATTATTCGACAACGAAGAAAAGAGAGAAGAAGATTAGTCTGAAGCATCGTCGTCGCCCAAGCTGAAAAACTAATCGCAAAGTTTGTGTGCGTCTAGCTATTTTGTATACCGCCGATAGCGGTCAAATGATGTAAGATATATATTATACTAATTATTATCCGGAGGGTAACAGTGGTATTGCTCAAACGACAGACCAAATTAAACCCCTGAGTTTGTGGAATATTAAAAAAACAAGAAAAATAAAAAGAAAAAGAAAAAGAAAAATGAAAAACAAAAAGAATAATAAAAGTAAAAAGAGAACTAAAAATAAAATAAAAAAGAAGGAAGTTTGTGGTATATGAAAAAGAAAAATAAAAATAAAAAAGAAAAAGAAAAAGTTAGCAGTAGCGCGTTTTCGCTAGGACATCGCTATAGCTAAGAAAAAGAAAAATAAAAAAAGAAGAAGAAAAAGTTAGCAGTAGCGCGTTTTTGCCAGGGCAGCGCTATAGCTAAGAAAAAGAAAAAGAAAAAGTTAGCAGTAGCGCGTTTTCGCTAGAGCGGCGCTATAGCTAAGTTAGCTATAGCGCGTTTTGCCAAAACGCGCTATAGCTAAGTTGCGTATACAGAGCCACTGCACCCATCTCTTTCCTCTCTCTCTCTCTCACTCTCTCACTCGATCCTCTTTCTCTCGCACCCGCCCACGCCGCCTGCACCCGCCCATGCCACCGCCGACGCCCGCGCCCGCCCACCCACCACTGACGCCCGCACCCACCGACGCCTCCGCCGATGCCCGCACCTACCCACGCCGCCGTCGACACGCGTCGCACCCGACCCCGACGCCGGCCACTGGCCACCCCGACGCTCCCTCCCCCCGTGCTTCCCCCTGCCCTAGGTGCACCCCTGGCCCGGCTCCTCCCACTCCGACGCTCTCGCTCTCTCTCTCTCTCTCTCTCTCTGACTAAATTTGGTCTCTTTGCAGATCGACGAGGAGGAGAAGGACCCCCTCTGCCTCGGCGACCCCGACGCCACCCCCGCAACCCCGGAGAGCCCTGAGCCCGACGCCACCCCCTCAGCCCCGGCGACCCTAACCCCGACGTGCGATGAGCCACCCCCTCCTTTCTGGTCAGGTAGCAGGATTTTGCAGGATTTTGCCTTCTGCAGTGTTCCATGTCTGGTCAGGTAGCAGCAACAGTAGCATTAGTATCTAGGTTCTATGGTAATTAAGATAAATACGATGAACTAATGGTGTAGAGACCATACTGAAACTAAGTTTCAGGGGCATATACTGAAAATGAACATTTTTCAGAATGAACAGTGGGAAGACCACAAGAAAGTGAATGACTAATTCTTAAACTCTTTTTGTTAAGTCAGTTTGCATGTTTTTGTTTCCTATATCAGTGGTTTTGGACTCTATTGACAACTAGTTAGTGTTGGACCAACACCTTGATAAGCAAAAGGAATTAACCTACAAAATGTAACCAAATATGGACTAAAAACTGGTCATCAAAAAAAGTAAATGAAAATGAAATTGAGGATTTTTAAAAATTCAGAAAATGGAGTAGTAGATGCCACTGAATATGCCACTGAAAATGGAGTAGCTAGCATCATTGCAAAAAATAATCTCAAAAAATATCTTGGAAAGTGTCATGTTAGCATCATTGAGCATTTTTTTGCCACTGAAGATTAGTGGAAACTGAAGATTGTTTTTTGTATTAAGCCACAAGTAGTTGTATTGGCAGCAAGTACAAAAAGTATTGTTAGTGAAAATTTGCAGTGATCAATTTTTCATTTCTGTAACTAGTCCATTACAGTAGTCTGCAATTTTATTTGAATGCAATGTTGATGGACACAGCAGCAAGTTTATGAAATGAAATGAAATGATGCCCATTGGATTCCATTTGGAGTTGCTCCATTGCTTGCGAGATGCTCTATATGTGACCTAAGTTTTGCCAGTTGCTAAGTGACCTATGTTTTGCCGGAAATGTTGATTCATTTCCATTCCGAAAAATTTCAGGCGCTCTATATGTGCACTTTCTAGCAAAGGTCATGCCGAAATTTTCCGTGAATTTCGGCATGACTTGTGCTAGAAAGTTGGACATATCGAGTGCTTGAGATTTGTCGCGACGGGAATGAAACGACATTTCTGGCAAAACAAAGGTCACTTTTTTGTCATTATTCACTTTATTATATAAAGCTCGATAATTAAACGACTACGACATTGAACCCTAGGAAACATGACCGACACCGATGAGGCCGGAGGTTCTCACTTCCAATTAGGTCGAGCACACGCCTACCTCGACTTTTTGGCGGATCAGGAGAGACAGGAAGCTGGGTGTCCGGACCGCCTTGTCATGACGGATGACGACGGTGGTGGCGCCGGCGCCGACACTGATGCCACCAACGACACCGGCACTGAGACTGGCGCTAATGATGTTCCTAACTATAGCACGGAAGGTGGGACCTCCCAAGCTAGTGAGGGAAAGAAGGAAAAGAGGACACGATGCGCAAATGAGCTCGGCACTGGAAGATTGGTGGTCACGGCGGTGCACCCTGGCGAGTTCGAGCCAATAGAGTCGCGAGAAGTGGCAGCGTGTTACGGCAACCAACTAGCATGCATCCTACGGGATACCGCTAACATCAACACCACAAAAATATGGAAGAATGAACATTTGAAGAAGCTGCTTCTAACTAGGTTGCACGCAAGATTCCTGTTCCCCGGTCGGAATGACGAAGTCGACCCATGGGATGATGATGCCATGAAAAAAAATCAACAACAAAGCCCTAGGGAAGTTCAGCAACGCATTGAGCGCTTGGAAAACTAGGGTGAAAAGGCGATTCAAATAGACCATGAAACCTACGCCAAGGTTGTTGCAGACAATCCGAAAATTACGATAGAGGACTTTGAAAAGTTCAAGGAGACTTGCAATGAAGAAGCTGCCAAGGCTAGGTCGGAGAGAGGCAAGCAGTTGCAGGCAAAGAACATGGGGAACCACCGCCTTGGAAGTCGTGGTTACACGCGAAAGAGGCCCATGTGGGCTAAGGAGGACGCGGAACGTGAACGTCAGGGGATCCCAGACCCATTGGCTGAGTTCACCAACCAGCAGGAGCACGACTTCATCAGGGCCCGATTCTCGTGGGACCCCGAGAAAAAGATTTTTTTTTCACCGACGGGCCGACTAGGAAATTCATGAGAATACTGGTAATTATCCTTTTACCACCTTACATATTAGGTTCTGATCAACGAAGTCTACTACATTCTAGTCGCATTCGTAAATGATTCGCGGTCCATTTTGCAGAGAGAGCAACACAAGCTTGCGGCCGAGAGCGACTCGTCGACTCAGTCGACTCAGTCGTCGGCGAAGTACAAGTGGGACACTCCTTTCAACCGGGCCATGAACATAATGATGGGACACCCGCCCGGCCAGCGGCCGCAATATGGACATGTGCATGGCACCGGGGATGGGGCCACTTGGAAGTACTATTATAGCGAGGACCCCGAGGCCAAAAGACAGAGAAAGAAGTTCAGTCAAGTGACTATCGACGAGAAGGTGGCGCGGGCGATGGAGAAAGCAAAAGCTGAGACCAAAGCTGAGATAATCACTGCCTGTAGATCTGATATGGTGGCTGCCTTTACAAGCTTGATTCCAACAGTGGTCACATGGGTGCAACAAAATCCAAATGCGCCACCGAGTGATTTTCCCATGCGCAGCTTCACCAGGAGCAACTCAATGAACACCGCACCCATACCCGTACCTAGTATGGCAACCGCACCCACACCTCCTCCAACACCTGCTCCTCCGCCCAGCTCTCACAGCAGCCCTAGCTCCGTCTTTGGCTTGAATGTCGGGCCATCGACATTGGCTGAGCTCGACGCCCTCACGGTAAATACGCGTCGTCGCACCTTCATCAACTCAACTAATTAATTAATCTTCAGTTGCCGTTCTTTTTGGATCTCTGACGCCGCACGTATATGTCTTTGTAGGCCAACTCCACTCCATGCACCCTCCTTTACAACATGAAGGGCGAGTTGGTGGATGTGGGGAAGGGTACTATAGTGAAGCCTAAGGATCGATTGTTTCACCGTCGGCAGATGCCTGATAACGCCTTAAGGGTCTCCGTGGCGAGTGTGAAAGTGGGCTACGAGGGTCTCCCTCGTCCGATACAAACCGAAGGAGAGGATGACGAGAACCCCACGCAGCTTGGCCAATGCAAAAATTGGTCGATCCTATGGCCGAAAAATCTTCTTCGTGTCGAGTGGCCGGGAGCACACCAACGGGACCTCAGGAAGGTATGACCACAACACCACCTACACAAGTACAACCATCGTATGTGCTGCTTGCTGAGATCGAGAGACATGAGGAAGGAGGGCCAACCGTTCCGCTGGCAGATGATGCCATCTGCCCCATGGAAGAGGATAGGGATCATGACATGGAGGAGGCCGATGATGACCCTAACCAGTATTTCAATACTGCCTTTGACAACGAAGTAACAATGAGTCAATCATATGAATATGAGATGCATGTACTAGAGCCGGAACGTCCTCGGGAGTGCAAGAAGTCTTTGTTCATGCAATCCTCGCAGGACACACCTCCAGATGCCGGCTCCACCCAAGCTCAACTAATTAGCCAGAGTCGTCCAAAGCTGAGCCCGACGACACTAGGGGTGGTGCTCAGGGTGAAGGAAATATGCCCTAGAGGCAATAATAAAGTTATTATTTATTTCCTTATTTCATGATAAATGTTTATTATTCATGCTAGAATTGTATTAACCGGAAACATGATACATGTGTGAATACATAGACAAACATAACGTCACTAGTATCCCTCTACTTGACTAGCTCATTAATCAAAGATGGTTATGTTTCCTAACCATAGACATGTGTTGTCATTTGATTAACGGGATCACATCATTAGGAGAATGATGTGATTGACATGACCCATTCTGTTAGCCTAGCACTTGATCGTTTAGTATGTTGCTATTGCTTTCTTCATGACTTATACATGTTCCTGTAACTATGATATTATGCAACTCCCGTTTACCGGAGGAACACTTTGGGTGCTACCAAACGTCACAACGTAACTGGGTGATTATAAAGGAGTACTACAGGTGTCTCCAAAGGTACATGTTGGGTTGGCGTATTTCGAGATTAGGTTTTGTCACTCCGATTGTCGGAGAGGTATCTCTGGGCCCTCTCGATAATGCACATCACTATAAGCCTTGCAAGCAATGTGACTAATGATTTAGTTGCAGGATGATGCATTACGTAACGAGTAAAGAGACTTGCCGGTAACGAGATTGAACTAGGTATTGGGATACCGACGATCGAATCTCGGGCAAGTAACATACCGATGACAAAGGGAACAATGTATGTTGTTATGCGGTTTGACCGATAAAGATCTTCGTAGAATATGTGGGAGCCAATATGAGCATCCAGGTTCCGCTATTGGTTATTGACCAAGAATAGTTCTAGGTCATGTCTACATTGTACTCGAACCCGTAGGGTCCGCACGCTTAAGGTTTCGATGACAGTTATATTATGAGTTTATGAGTTTTGATGTACCGAAGGAGTTTGGAGTCCCGGATGAGATCGGGGACATGACGAGGAGTCTCGAAATGGTCGAGACGTAAAGATCGATATAATGGACGACTATGTTCGGAGTTCGGAAAGGTTCCGAGTGATTCGGGTATTTTTCGGAGTACCGGAGAGTTACGGGAATTCGCCGGGGAGTATATGGGCCTTATTGGGCCATACGGGAATAGAGGAGAGAGGCCGAAAGGAAGGAGGCGCGCAGCCCCCCTCTGGTCCGAATTGGACAAGGGGTGTGGCCCCCTTTTCCTTCCTCCTCTCCCCCTCTTTCCCCCTTCTCCTACTCCAACAAGGAAGGAGGGAGTCCTACTCCCGGTGGGAGTAGGACTCCCCTTGGCGCGCCCCTCCTAGGCCGGCTGCCCCTTCCCCCTTGCTCCTTTATATACGAGGGCAGGGGGCACCTCTAGACACAACAACAATTGATCCCTTGGATCTCTTAGCCGTGTGCGGTGCCCCCCTCCACCATAATCCACCTCGATAATATCGTAGCGGTGCTTAGGCGAAGCCCTGCGTAGGTAGTACATCAAGATCGTCACCACATTGCCGTGCTGACGGAACTCTCCCTCGACACTCGGCTGGATCGGAGTTCGAGGGACGTCATCAAGCTGAACGTGTGCTAGAACTCGGAGGTGTCGTAGTTTCGGTGCTTGATCGGTCGGGCCGTGAAGACGTACGACTACATCAACCGCGTTGTTCTAACGCTTCCGCTTTCGGTCTACTAGGGTACGTGGACACACTCTCCCCTCCCGTTGCTATGCATCACCATGATCTTGCGTGTGCGTAGGAAATTTTTGAAATTACTACGTTCCCCAACAGTGGCATCCGAGCCTGGTTTTATGCGTAGATGTCATATGCACGAGTAGAACACAAGTGAGTTGTGGGCGATACAAGTCATACTGCTTACCAGCATGTCATACTTTGGTTGGGCGTTATTGTGAGATGAAGCGGCCCGGACCAACATTATGCGTACGCTTACGCGAGACTGGTTTCACCGTTACGAGCACTCGTGCTTAAAGGTGGCTGGCGGGTGTCTGTCTCTCTCACTTTAGCTGAATCGAGTGTGGCTACGCCTGGTCCTTGCGAAGGTTAAAACAGCACTAACTTGACGAACTATCGTTGTGGTTTTGATGCGTAGGTAAGAACGGTTCTTGCTAAGCCCGTAGCAGCCACGTAAAACTTGCAACAACAAAGTAGAGGACGTCTAACTTGTTTTTGCAGGGCATGTTGTGATGTTATATGGTCAGGACGTGATGCTATATTTCATTGTATGAGATGGTCATGTTTTGTAACCGAAGTTATCGGCAACTGGCAGGAGCCCTATGGTTGTCGCTTTATTGTATGAAATGCAAACGCCCTGTAATTGCTTTACTTTATCACTAAGCGGTAGCGATAGTCGTAGAAGCAATAGAAGGCGTAACGACAACGATGCTACGATGGAGATCAAGGTGTCGCGCCGGTGCCGATGGTGATCACGACGGTGCTTCGGAGATGGAGATCACAAGCACAAGATGATGATGGCCATATCATATCACTTATATTGATTGCATGTGATGTTTATCCTTTATGCATCTTATCTTGCTTTGATTGACGGTAGCATTTTAAGATGATCTCTCACTAAAATTATCAAGAAGTGTTCTCCCTGAGTATGCACCATTGCGAAAGTTCTTCGTGCTGAGACACCACGTGATGATCAGGTGTGCTAGGCTCTACGTTCAAATACAACGGGTGCAAAACAGTTGCACACGCGGAATACTCAGGTTAAACTTGACGAGCCTAGCATATAACAGATATGGCCTCGGAACACGGAGACCAAAAGGTCAAGCGTGAATCATATAGTAGATATGATCAACATATTGATGTTCACCGTTGAAACTACTCCATCTCACGTGACGATCGGACATGGTGTAGTTGATATGGATCACGTAATCACTTAGAGGATTAGAGGGATGTCTATCTAAGTGGGAGTTCTTAAGTAGTATGATTAATTGAACTTAAATTTATCATGAACTTAGTCCTGGTAGTATTTTGCAAATTATGTTGTAGATCAATATCTTGCGTTGTTGCTTTCATATGTTTATTTTGATATGTTCCTAGAGAAAATTGTGTTGAAAGATGTTAGCAGCAATGATGCGGATTGGATCCGTGATCTGAGGTTTATCCTCATTGCTGCACAGAAGAATTATGTCCTTAATGCACCGCTAGGTGACAGACCTATTGCGGGAGCAGATGCAGACGTTATGAACGTTTGGCTAGATCAATATGATGACTACTTGATAGTTTAGTGCACCATGCTTAACGGCTTAGAATCGGGACTTCAAAGACGTTTTGAACGTCATGGACCATATGAGATGTTCCAGGAATTGAAGTTAATATTTCAAGCAAATACCCGAGTTGAGAGACATAAAGTCTCCAACAAGTTATATGGCTAAAAGATGGAGGAGAATCGCTCAACTAGTGAGCATGTGCTCAGATTGTCTGGGTACTTCAATTGCTTGAATCAAGTGCGAGTTAATCTTCCAAATAAGATAGTGAATGACAGAATTCTCTAGTCACCATCACTAAGTTACTAGAACTTTGTGATGAACTATAGTATGCAAGGGATGACAAAAACGATTCCCGAGCTCTTCGTGATGTTGAAATCGACGAAGGTAGAAATCAAGAAAGAGCATCAAGTGCTGATGATTGACAAGACCATTAGTTTCAAGAAAAAGGGCAAAGGGAAAGAAAGGGAAACTTCAAGTAGAATGGCAAACAAGTTGTCACTCCTGTGAAGAAGACAAAAACTGGACCAAAGCCTGAAACTGAGTGCTTACCCTACAAAGGAAATGGTCACTGGAAACGGAAATACCCTGAATATTTGGTGGATAAGAAGGATGGCAGAGTGAACAAGGGTATATGTGATATACATGTTATTGATGTGTACCTTACTAGTGTTTATAGTAGCCCCTGATACTTGTTCGGTTGCTAAAAATTAGTGACTCGAAACAGGAGTTACATAATAAACAGAGACTAGTTGAGGGTGAAGTGATGATGTGTATTGGAAGTGGTTCCAAGATTGATATGATCATCATCGCACACTCCCTATACTTTCGGGATTAGTGTTAAACCTAAATAAATGTTATTTGGCGTTTGCGTTGAGCATGAATATGATTTGATCATGTTCATTGCGATACAGTTATTCATTTAAAGTCAAAGAATAATTGTTCTTCTGTTTACATGAATAAAACCTTCGATGGTCATACACCCAATGAAAATAGTTTGTTGGATCTCGATCGTGGTAATACACATATTCATAATATTGATGCCAAAAGATGCAAAGTTAATAATGATAGTGCAATTTATTTGTGGCACTGCCGTTTGGGTCATATCGGTGTAAAGCGCATGAAGAAACTCCATAAAGATGGATTTTCGGAATCACTTGGTTATGAATCATTTGATGCTTGCGAACCGTGCCTTTTGGGCAAGATGACTAAAACTCCATTCTCCGGAACAATGGAACAAGCTACTGACTTATTGGAAATAATACATACCGATGTATGCGATCCAATGAGTGTTGATGCTCGTGGCAAGTATCGTTATTTTCTAACCTTCACAAGATGATTTGAGCAGATATGGGTATATCTACTTGATGAAACATAAGTCTGAAATAGTTGAAAGGTTCGAAGAATTTCAGAGTGAAGTGGAAAAATCATCGTAACAAGAAAATAAAGTTTCTGCGATCTGATCGCGGAGACGAATATTTGAGTTACGAGTTTGGTCTTCAATTAAAACAATGTGGAATAGTTTCACAGCTCACATCACCTGGAACACCACAACGTTATGGTGTGTCCGAACATCGTAACCGCACTTTATTGGATATGGTGCGATCTATGATATCTCTTACTGATTTACCACTATTGTTTTGGGGTTATGCATTAGAGACAGCTGCATTCACGTTAAAAGGGCACCATCTAAATCTGTTGAGACGACACCATATGAACTGTGGTTTAGCAAGAAACCCAAGTTGTCGTTTCTTAAAGTTTGGGGCTGCGATGCTTGTGTGAAAAAGTTTCATCCTGATAAGCTCAAACCCAAATCGGAGAAGTGCGTCTTCATAGAATACCCAAAGGAAACTGTTGGGTACACCTTCTATCACAGATCTGAGGGCAAGATTTTCATTGCTAAATTCGGATCCTTTCTATAGAAGGAGTTTCTCTCGAAAGAAGTGAGTGGGAGGAAAGTAGAACTTGATGAGGTAACTGTTCCTGCTCCTTTATTGGAAAGTAGTTCATCACAAGAACCGGTTCCTGTGACAACTACACCAATTAGTGAGGAAGCTAATGATATTGATCATGAAACTTCAGATCAAGTTTCTACTGAACCTCGTAGGTCTACCAGAGTAAGATCCGCACCAGAGTGGTACGGTAATCCTATTCTGGAGGTCATGTTACTTGACCATGACGAACCTACGAACTATGAGGAAGCGATGATGAGCCCAGATTCCGCAAAATGGCTAGAGGTCATGAAATCTGAGATGGGATCCATGTATGAGAACAAAGTATGGACTTTGGTTGACTTGCCCGATGATCGGCAAGCCATTGAGAATAAATGGATTTTTAAGAAGAAGACTGACACTGATGGTAATGTAACTGTCTATAAAGCTCGACTTGTTGCGAAAGGTTTTCGACAAGTTCAAGGGGTTGACTACGATGAGACTTTCTCACCCGTAGCGATGCTTAAGTCTGTCCGAATCATGTTAGCAATTGCTGCATTTTATGATTATGAAATTTGGCAAATGGATGTCAAAACTGCATTCTTGAATGGATTTCTGGAAGAAGAGTTGTATATGATGCAACCAGAAGGTTTTGTTGATCCAAAAGGTGCTAACAAAGTGTGCAAGCTCTAGCGATCCATTTATGGACTGGTGCAAGCATCTCGGAGTTGGAATATACGCTTTGATAAATTGATCAAAGCATATAGTTTTATACAGGCTTGCGGTGAAGCCTGTATTTACAAGAAAGTGAGTGGGAGCACTACAACATTTCTGATAAGTATATGTGAATGACATATTATTTATTGGAAATAATGTGGAATTATTCTGCAAAGCATAAAGGAGTGTTTGAAAGGAGTTTTTTCAAAGAAAGACCTCGACAAAGCTACTTACATATTGAGCATCAAGATCAATTGAGATAGATCAAGACGCTTGATAAGATTTTCAATGAGTACATACCTTAACAAGATTTTGAAGTAGTTCAAAATGGAACAATCAAAGAAAGAGTTCTTGCCTGTGTTACAAATGTATGAAATTGAGTAAGACTCAAATCCCGACCACAGCAGAAAATAGAAAAGAGAATGAAAGTCATTCCCTATGCCTCAGTCATAGGTTCTATAAAGTATGTTATGCAATGTATCAGACCTATTGTATACCTTGCTCTGAATTTGGCAAGGGAGTACAATAGTGATCTAGGAGTAGATCACTGAACATTGGTCAAGAATATCCTTAGTGAGGACTAAGGAAATATTTCTCGATTATGGAGGTGATAAAAGAGCCCGTCGTAAAGAGTTACATCGGTGCAAGCTTTTACACCGATCCAGATGACTCTAAGTCTCAATCTGGATACATATTGAAAGTGGGAGCAATTAGCTAGAGTAGCTCCGTACAGAGCATTGTAGACATAGTATATTTGTAACATACATACGGCTCTGAATGTGACAGACCCGTTGACTAAGCTTCTCTCACGAGCACAACATGATCACACCTTAGTACTCTTTGGGTGTTAATCACATGAGCGATGTGAACTAGATTATTGACTCTAGTAAACACTTTGGGTGTTGGTCACATGACGATGTGAACTATGGGTGTTAATCATATATAGATATGAATTTTGGTGTTAAATCACATGGCGATGTGAACTAGATTATTGACTCTAGTGCAAGTGGGAGACTGAAGGAAATATGCCCTAGAGGCAATAATAAAGTTATTATTTATTTCCTTATTTCATGATAAATGTTTATTATTCATGCTAGAATTGTATTAACCGGAAACATTATACATGTGTGAATACATAGACAAACATAACGTCACTAGTATGCCTCTACTTGACTAGCTCATTAATCAAAGATGGTTATGTTTCCTAACCATAGACATGTGTTGTCATTTGATTAACGAGATCACATCATTAGGAGAATGATGTGATTGACATGACCCATTCTGTTAGCCTAGCACTTGATCGTTTAGTATGTTGCTATTGCTTTCTTCATGACTTATACATGTTCCTGTAACTATGATATTATGCAACTCCCGTTTACCGGAGGAACACTTTGGGTGCTACCAAACGTCACAACGTAACTGGGTGATTATAAAGGAGTACTACAGGTGTCTCCAAAGGTACATGTTGGGTTGGCGTATTTCGAGATTAGGTTTTGTCACTCCGATTGTCGGAGAGGTATCTCTGGGCCCTCTCGGTAATGCACATCACTATAAGCCTTGCAAGCAATGTGACTAATGAGTTAGTTGCGGGATGATGCATTATGTAACGAGTAAAGAGACTTGCCGGTAACGAGATTGAACTAGGTATTGGGATACCGACGATCGAATCTCGGGCAAGTAACATACCGATGACAAAGGGAACAACGTATGTTGTTATGCGGTTTGACCGATAAAGATCTTCGTAGAATATGTGGGAGCCAATATGAGCATCCAGGTTCCGCTATTGGTTATTGACCGAGAATAGTTCTAGGTCATGTCTACATTGTTCTCGAACCCGTAGGGCCCGCACGCTTAAGGTTTCGATGACAGTTATATTATGAGTTTATGAGTTTTGATGTACCGAAGGAGTTCGGAGTCCCGGATGAGATCGGGGACATGACGAGGAGTCTCGAAATGATCGATACGTAAATATCAATATATTGGACGACTATATTCGGAGTTCGGAAAGGTTCCGAGTGATTCGAGTATTTTTTCGGAGTACCGGAGAGTTATGGGAATTCGCCGGGGAGTATATGGGCCTTATTGGGCCATACGGGAATAGAGGAGAGAGGCTGAAAGGAAGGAGGCGCGTAGCCCCCCTCTGGTCCGAATTGGACAAGGGGTGCGGCCCCCTTTTCCTTCCTCCTCTCCCCCTCTTTCCCCCTTCTCCTACTCCAACAAGGAAGGAGGGAGTCCTACTCCCGGTGGGAGTAGGACTCCCCTTGGCGCGCCCCTCCTAGGCCGGCCGCCCCTCCCCCCTTGCTCCTTTATATACAGGGGCAGGGGGCACCTCTAGACACAACAACAATTGATCCCTTGGATCTCTTAGCCGTGTGCGGTGCCCCCCTCCACCATAATCCACCTCGATAATATCGTAGCGGTGCTTAGGCGAAGCCCTGCGTATGTAGTACATCAAGATCGTCACCACATCATCGTGCTGACGGAACTCTCCCTCGACACTCGGCTGGATCGGAGTTCGAGGGACGTCATCGAGCTGAACATGTGCTAGAACTCGGAGGTGCCGTAGTTTCGGTGCTTGAACGGTCGGGCCGTGAAGACGTACGACTACATCAACCGCGTTGTTCTAATGCTTCCGCTTTCGGTCTACTAGGGTACGTGGACACACTCTCCCCTCTCGTTGCTATGCATCACCATGATCTTGCGTGTGCGTAGGAAATTTTTGAAATTACTACGTTCCCCAACACAAGGAGGGTTTGACAGACCCACCAGCACCTGAGCCCACCAAGAAGAAGCAGAGGAAGAGACCGGCGGCGAGAAAATCCAATAAAGCTGGCAATGTTGGTTCTAGCAGCCAGCCGCCTTCGACCAAGGTTGACCATGTACCGATGAAACATGCGCCATTAATCCATGTCGCGGTAGAGCCAGTGGTACTAGCGAATGCACTAGCTACCATAGAAGGGGATCTCAGGAGACTCCATGACCATGTGCTTTCGACAGAGAGAAGCCTCCTCGCCTCAGATGATCCAGGATACCCACTTTATACGGTTCATGTGCCGAGTATTTGCAAGATGTATGTCCACACATGCCCCGCGGACCTCTTCTTCCTGAGATTTGATTACATCTTCCAGATGTTTCAAATGAGGACACTCGATTTTACGTTCGTCCGCCTATATGCGCTGCACATGAACTACATCGTCAGGAGAGAGAAAGTGACCTGTCTTGCGATCGCGGACCCATACTACATGCATGAGGGCTTCTTGTCAATCAACGATGCCAACCATCAATATGCGAGTCAGTACATCAAAGAATTCTTGGTCAGCAATAAGGACAAAGAAACGATTCTCCTACCTTATCATCCCAGGTAAGTCATTCTCGGATAGCACTATAACACATACATCCTTTCGTGCATTTCATAGTTACTTTGCACGCATGGAGGCTAAACTTGATCGTGTATTTTGCGCAGCGGGGGGTGTCGTGCCGTTCTTATTGTTCTTTACCCGCGTTACTCCTGCGCTCTATATTTGGACCCGTCGAAGAACATACAGAATAAAGATTACACACACATAAAGTATGTTCTGGACAGAGCTATGCTGGGCTTCAGCATGCGGGGTGGCTACATCCAATACAAAAAAAACAAATAAGGCCGGGCTTTGTTTCAGCCACAAGACTGACTTCTGTTGCATCCAGCAACCGGCAAGAAGTGAGAATGATGGATTCTACGTCATCCATCTAATGATGGAGTACAGAAGGGATGTGCAATCACTTTGCATGAAATCTTCATTCGATACCCACATCCAGAGATGGGCCAAAGCCTTTGGAGCTGTGCCAGATGATCGACTTCGAAATGATTTCTACCGGATCCAACAGGAAATTGCTTCCATCATCATCAAAGATGTCCTCGAAGAGAATGGGATGTTCTACGGCGGCCCAATATCGCGAGCTGACGTCCGAACCCGCATTGCCCTACAGCATCAGGACATGACGCCTTTCACTAAGCTTGGGTGCACCCTTCCAGATATGGACAGATGGGAAGAGTGCACTGCTTAAAAACAATGTGTCTGTTTAGTTACTTGTTACTTTCTGTACGACGAAACTTCGAATATCTCAGTACGACGAAACTATTAGATGTATGGTGTCGCGCTCTAGTTAATTACTTTCAGTACGATAAAATTTGTTAACTATGTTTACTATATATGTTGCTTCTATTTCATAACTGTTTTGTTGAATTCGCTTCATGGTATATATATGTGCATCTCTGACAGGTATATAGATCAACGATGGCGAGGAAGTGGTATTCCGTGTATGTAGGGCATGTTCCGGGTGTGTATGATGAGTGGCCAGAGTGTCAGGCCCAAGTCTCTGGCTTCTCCGGCAGAAGCCACAAAGGGTTTGATAGCAGAGCAGAAGCCGAAGCTAATTACTTGAGATTCATAGCACAACAGGGGATTCAGAACCAGCATCGCTGCAAAAACTACTACATAATACCGCTTTTGATCATCGTGATCGCTCTTATCGTGTATGTCTTAGGTTAGGTAGATGATGAAACATGTGTCTACGGTGACAATGTAAGAGACATGTCATCATTAACTTATATCGCTATTTCGAGATGATGATGAGATCTACATCATTTGTGTTGAGACTATGTTGATATGATGAGACTATGTTGTACCACTTCAATGATGATGATGAGACATTCCTTTTTCATATAGTTCCAGTGTATGTGTATGTTGTAACTGTATAAAACCTGTAAAAATACGAATACAGCAACATAAAAAAAAGAAAATACTAGCAGTAGCGTGGGGTATTGGAGTAGTAGCAGCGCTGCTTACCAGTAGCGTTTTTTTGAAGGGCCACGCTACTAGTATTAGCAGTAGCGATGGACAGAGGCGCGCTACTGCTAGATACAGATAGCAGTAGCGCTGGTTCAAACAAGCACTACTGCTAAAAAATAGTTGTAGCATCGTAGCAGTAGCGCGCCTGCCCGCACTACTAATAGCAAAAAACCAGCGGTACTGGTAAGGGTTTTCCTAGTAGTGTAATGTCACCTCGATACTCCATTGTCACCTCAAGTATCCGTGGGCATGATTATACGATATGCATCACACAATCTCAGATTCATCTATTCAACCAACACAAAGTACTTCAAAGAGTGCCCCAAAGTTTCTACCAGAGAGTCAAGACGAAAACGTGTGCCAACCCCTATGCATAGGTTCATGGGCGGAACCTGCAAGTTGATCACCAAAACATACATCAAGTGGATCACGTGATATCCCATTGTCACCACAAATAAGCACGGCAAGACATACATCAAGTGTTCTCAAATCCTTAAAGACTCAATCCGACAAGATAACTTCAAGAGAAAAACTCAATTCATCACAAGAGAGTAGAGGGGGAGAAACATCATAAGATCCAACTATAATAGCAAAGCTCGTGATACATCAAGATCGTGCCATAGAGAGAACACGAGAGAGAGAGAGAGAGAGATCAAACACATAGCTACTAGTACATACCCTCAGCCCCGAGGGTGAACTACTCCCTCCTCGTCATGGAGAGCGCCAGGATGATGAAGATGGCCACCGGTGATGGGTTCCCCCTACGGCAGGGCGCCGAAACGGGCTCCTGAGAGGTTTTTGGTGGCTACAGAGGCTTGCAGCGGCGGAACTCCCGATCTATTGTTTGCTTTGATGTTTTTAGGGTATATGGGAATATATAGGCGAAAGAAGTCGGTCGGGGGAGCCTCGAGGGGCCCACAAGATATTGGATGCGCCCAGTAGGGGGGCGCGCCCCCCACCCTCATGGCCGCCTTGAAGCTTCCTTGACTTCAACTCCAAGTCTCCTGGATTGCTTCCGTTCCAAAAATAACGCTCCCGAAGGTTTCATTCCATTTGGACTCCGTTTGATATTCCTTTTCTTCGAAGCACTGAAATAGGCAAGAAAACAGCAATATGGGCTGGGCCTCCGGTTAATAGGTTAGTCCCAAAAGTAATATAAAAGTGTATAATAGAGCCCGTAAACATTCAAAACAGATAATAAAATAGCATGAATGCTTCATAAATTATAGATACGTTGGAGGCGTATCAGCATCTCCAAGCTTAATTCCTGCTCGTCCTCGAGTAGGTAAATGATAAAAGAAAGAATTTATGAAGTGTGAATGCTAGAAGGTGCACAAGTTTGATCAATGATAATTTCAATCAACTTTTCTAGCATGATTATATGTCATAATAGTAGTTCATCTCATAAAACTTCTCAAGATCAAGTAACAAGATATTCACATGTTAAAGAATAGACCATAAACTTTCTTAAAAACTAGCAAACTTCATTCTCAGTCATCAAACAATTACAATTCATCTTATTTTCAGGAAGGGTCTATGTGAGAGCTTTGATTTAGCAAACTCCACGTACTCAACTATCATATAGTCTTCCATGATTGCTAACACTCACGCAATACTAATGGTTATGGAGTTTTAATCGAACACTGAGAAAGATAGGGGCTGATAGTGTTGCCTCCCAACGTATTCACCTTTGGGTGATGTCAACAATAATAGTTCATGCTAACATACATCCCATTGGATATATATATCAGGATCTTTCCAACACGAGGTGCTTGCCAAAGGATAAAATGAAAAGGGGAAAGGTGAAGATCACCTTAACTCTTGCATAAAGTAAAAGACATAAAGTAAAAGATAGGCCCTTCGCAGAGGGAAGCAGAGGTTGTCATGCGCTTTTATGGTTGGATGCACAAAATCTTAATGCAAAAGAACGTCACTTTATATTGCCACTTGTATATGGACCATTATTATGCAGTCTATCGCTTTTATTGCTTCCATAACAAGATCGTATAAAGCTTATTTTCTTCACACTAATATATCATATATTTAGAGAGCAATTTTTATTGCTTGCACTGATGACAACTTACTTTAAGGATCTTACTCAATCCATAGGTAGGTATGGTGGACTCTCATGGCAAAACTGGGTTTAAGGATATTTGGAAGCACAAGTAGTATCTCTACTTGGTGCAAGGAATTTTGTCTAGCATGAGGGGAAAAGGCAAGCTCAACATGTTTGAATGATCCATCACAATATACTTTAACTGAGATGTGAGAAAACATAACCCATTACGTTGTCTTCCTTGTCCAACATCAACTTTTTAGCATGTCATAATTAATCAGTGCTCACAATTATAAAAGATGTCTAAGATAGTATATTTATATGTGAAATCTCTCTTCCTTCAATATTCTTTCATGAATTGTTCAAATGACCAATACAATGCTTGCTAACCTTCAATAAATTTACAACCTCTACTTTCTAGATGTGAAGTCATTACTCCCCATGGCATAAGCAAATGAGACATATATAATTTCAGATTTATGACAATCAACTCATTCAACAATTTACTCATAGGATATAAGTGAAGCACACGAGTAAATGAAAAACTACTCCAAAAAGATATAAGTGAAGATCAATGAGTAGCTAAATAATTATGTAACTATGCGAAGACTCTCTATCATTAAAGAATTTCAGATCTTGGTATTGTATTCAAACAGCAAGCAAAACAAAATAAAATGACATTGCAAGGATAGCACAACTCATGTGAAGAAGCAAAAACTTAGGCTCAACCGATACTAACCGATAGTTGTTGAAGAAGAAAGGTGGGATGCCTACCGGGGCATCCCCAAGCTTAGATGCTTGAGACTTCTTGAAATATTACCTTTGGGTGCCTTGGGAATCCCCAATCTTGAACGTTTGTGTCTCTTTAATTCCTCTCATATCATGGTTTCTTCTTTTTATCAAAAGCTTCATCCACACCAAACTCAACAAGAACTTGTGAGATAAGTTAGTATAAACCGATGCAAAAACCTTATCATTTTCTACTGTAACAAATCACTAAAATTATTATTCAACATTGTATACTAAATGCCTATGCATATTTAATACTCCTATCCTCAAATAGAATCATTAAACAAGCAAACATATGCAAACAATGCAACCATAACAGCAATCTGCCAAAACAGTATAGTCTGTAAAGAATGCAAGATTCATCATACTTCCCTAACTCCAAAAATTATGAGAAAAATAACTCAGTGTATAATATTTATCATATCTCAACATGCAAAAAGTTTCAACAT
This sequence comes from Triticum timopheevii, assembly GCA_963921465.1. NCBI lineage: Eukaryota > Viridiplantae > Streptophyta > Magnoliopsida > Poales > Poaceae > Triticum > Triticum timopheevii. Next base: position 249,429,162 of record OY997262.1, on the reverse strand, counting down.
TATACCATTCTCTGACTTTTATAAGGAATTTTTGCAACAGCGGTAAACTTTCTGTTTTCAAACAGCAACTTGTATACTAGCAAAATCAGCATGGTAAAGGCTATCCTTAACATTTTTATTGAAACTAAAGATGCAAAACATTATTATAAATAAAAGCAAGCAAATACTAACAAAATAAAATGATTCTCCAAGCAAAACACATATCATGTGGTGAATAAAAATATAGCTCCAAGTAAAGTTACCGATGAACAAAGACGAAAGAGGGGATGCCATCCGGGGCATCCCCAAGCTTAGGCTCTTGGTTGTCCTTGAATATTGCCTTGGGGTGCCTTGGGAATCCTCAAGCTTAGGCTCTTGCCACTCCTTATTCCATAGTCCATCAAATCTTTACCCAAAACTTGAAAACTTCACAACACAAAACTCAACAGAAAACTCGTAAGCTCCGTTAGTATAAGAAAATAAAACCACCACTTAGGTACTGTTACAACTCATTCTAAATTCATATTGGTGTAATATCTACTGTATTACAACTTACCTATGGTTTATACCCTCCGATACTACTCATAGATTCATCAAAATAAGCAAACAACACATAGAAAACAGAATCTGTCAAAAACAAAACAGTCAGTAGTAATCTGTATGAAACGTATACTTCTGGAACTTCAAAAATCCTACCAAATTAGGAATTCCTAAGAAATTTGTGTACCAATCCATAGCAAGATGAATCATATCAGAATCACGCTTAGATGATTATTCAAAACTAATTTACTGGGTGCAAAAGTTTCTGATTCTCAGCAGGATCAACACAACTATCACCGTAAACTATCCTAAAGGTCTTACTTGGCACTTTACTGCAACAAAAGCTATAAAACATGATTAATACAGTAGCATAATCATGTGGACACACAAAAACAGTAAGGATAAATATTGGGTTGTCTCCCAACAAGCACTTTTCTTTAATGCCTTTCTAGCTAGGCATGATGATGACAATGATGCTCACATAAAAATAAGAATTGAAACATAAAGAGAGCATCATGAAGCATATGACTAGCACATTTAAGTCTAACCCACTTCCTATGCATAGGGATTTTGTGAGCAAACAACTTATGGGAACAATAATAAACTAGCATAGGAAGGTAAAACAAGCATAACTTCAAGATTTTCAACACCTAGAGAGGAAACTTGATATTATTGCAATTCCTACAAGCATATGTTCCTCCCTCAGAATAATTTCAGTAGCATCATGAATAAATGCAACAATATAACCAGCCCCTAAAGCATTATTTTCATGATCTACAAGCATAGAAAATTTATTACTCTCCGCATAGGCAGAATTCTTCTCATGAATAGTAGTGGGAGCAAACTCGACAAAATAATTATCATGTGAGGAATAATCCAATTGAAAACTAAAATCATGATGACAAGTTTCATGGTTATCATTATTCTTAATAGCATACCAGTCATCACAATAATCATCATAGATAGCAACTTTGTTCTCATAATCAATTTGAACCTCTTCCGAAATAGTGGATTCATCACTAAATAAAGTCATGACCTCTCCAAATCCACTTTCATAATTATCACAATAATATTCAACATCCTCCAAAATAGTGGGATCATTGCTTCCTAAAGTTGACACTCTTCCAAACCCACTTTCATCAATATAATCATCATAAATAGGAGGCATGCTTTCATCATAATAAATATTCTCATCAAAACTTGGGGGACTAAACATATCATCTTCATCAAACATAGCATCCCCAAGCTTGTGGCTTTGCATATCATTATCATCATGGATATTCAAGGAATTAAAACTAACAACATTGCAATCATGCTCATCATACAAAGATCTAGTACCAAGCATTTTAATGCATTCTTCTTCTAGCACTTGAGCACAATTTTCCTTTTCATCATACTCACGAAAGATATTAAAAAGATGAAGCATATTAGACAAACTGATGTCTACTACGCAACCTTCTTCTTGTAGACGTTGTTGGGCCTCCAAGTGCAGAGTTTTGTAGGACAGTAGAAAATTTCCCTCGAGTGGATGACCTAAGGTTTATCAATCTGTGGGAGGCGTAGGATGAAGATGGTCTCTCTCAAGCAACCCTGCAACCAAATAACAAAGATTCTCTTGTGTCCCCAATACACCCAATACAATGGTAAATTGTATAGGTGCACTAGTTTGGCGAAGAGATGGTGATACAAGTGCAATATGGATGGTAGATAAAGGTTTTTGTAATCTGAAATTGTAAAAACAGCAAGGTAACAAATGATAAAAGTAAGCGTAAACGGTATTGCAATGCTAGGAAACAAGGCCTAAGGTTCATACTTTCACTAGTGCAAGTTCTCTCAACAATAATAACATAATTGGATCATATAACTATCCCTCAACATGCAACAAAGAGTCACTCCAAAGCCACTAATAGCAGAGAACAAACGAAGAGATTATGGTAGGGTATGAAACCACCTCAAAGTTATCCTTTCTGTTCTATCTATTCAAGAGTCCGTAGTAAAATAACATGAAGCTATTCTTTCCGTTCAATCTATCATAGAGTTCATACTAGAATAACACCTTAAGACACAAATCAACCAAAATCCTAGTGTCACCTAGATACTCCATTGTCACCTCAAGTATCCGTGGGCATGATTATACGATATGCATCACACAATCTTAGATTCATCTATTGAACCAACACAAAGTACTTCAAAGAGTGCCCCAAAGTTTCTACCGGAGAGTCAAGACAGAAACGTGAGCCAACCCCTATGCATAGGTTCATGGGTGGAACCCATGAGTTGATCACCAAAACATACATCAACTGGATCACGTGATATCCCATTGTCACCACAGATAAGCACGGCAAGACATACATCAAGTGTTCTCAAATCCTTAAAGACTCAATCCGACAAGATAACTTCAAAGGGAAAACTCAATTCATCACAAGAGAGTAGAGGGGGAGAAACATCATAAGATCCAACTATAATAGCAAAGCTCGCGATACATCAAGATCGTGCCATAGAGAGAACACGAGAGAGAGAGAGAGAGAGAGAGAGAGAGAGAGAGAGATCAAACACATATCTACTGGTACATACCCTCAGCCCGAGGGTGAACTACTCCCTCCTCATCATGGAGAGCACCGGGATGATGAAGATGGCCACCCGTGAGGGATTCCCCCTCCGGCAGGGTGCCAGAACGAGTTCCCGAGAGGTTTTTGGTGGCTATAGAGGCTTGCGGCGGCGGAACTCCTGATCTATCTTCGTATTCGATGGTTTTAGGGTATATGGGAATATATAGGCGAAAGAAGTCGGTCGGGGGAGCCACGAGGGGCCCACGAGACGGGGGGCGCGCCTAGGGGGGTGGGCGCGCCCTCCTATCTCCTGGCCTCCTCGAAGCTTCCCTGGCTTGTACACCAAGTCTCCCGGATCATGTTCGTTCCAAAAATCACGCTCCTGGAGGTTTCATTCCGTTTGGACTCCGTTTGATATTCCTTTTCTTCAAAATACTGAAATAGGCAATAAAACAGCAATATGGGCTGGGCCTTCGGTTAGTAGGTCAGTCCCAAAAATGATATAAATGTGTAAAGTAAAGCCCATAAACATCCAAAACGGGTAATATAATAGGATGGAACAATAAAAAATTATAGATACGTTGGAGACGTATCACAAACTCAATTCCATTTTTTTGTAATTTCTTTTATAAATTAAACTAGTGATAAAACAAGAAATAAAAAAGATTCGATTGCAAGATCTAAAGATATTCCTTCAAGCACTCACCTCCCCGGCAACGGCGCCAGAAAAGAGCTTAGTTGACGGGGTGTGAGTGCCGCTTACCTAGCCTCCCCGGCAATGGCGCTAGAAAAGAGCTTGATGTCTACTACACAACCTTATTCTTGTAGACGTTGTTGGGCCTCCAAGTGCAGAGGTTTGTAGGACAGTAGCAAATTTCCCTCAAGTGGATGACCTAAGGTTTATCAATCCGTAGGAGGCGTAGGATGAAGATGGTCTCTCTCAAGCAACCCTGCAACCAAATAACAAAGAGTCTCTTGTGTCCCCAACACACCCAATACAATGGTAAATTGTATAGGTGCACTAGTTCGGCAAAGAGATGGTGATACAAGTGCAATAAGGATGGTAGATATGGGTATTTGTAAACTGAAAATATAAAAACAGCAAGGTAACTAATGATAAAAGTGAGCGTAAACGGTATTGCAATGATAGGAAACAAGGCATAGGGTTCATACTTTCACTAGTGCAAGTTCTCTCAACAATAATAACATAATTGGATCATATAACTATCCCTCAACATGTAACAAAGAGTCACTCCAAAGCCACTAATAGCGGAGAACAAATGAAGAGATTATGGTAGGGTACGAAACCACCTCAAAGTTATCCTTTCTGTTCGATCTATTCAAGAGTCCGTAGTAAAATAACATGAAGCTATTCTTTCCGTTCAATCTATCATAGAGTTCATACTAGAATAACACCTTGAGACACAAATCAACCAAAACCCTAATGTCACCTAGATACTCCATTGTCACCTCAAGTATCCGTGGGCATTATTATACAATATGCATCACACAATCTCAGATTCATCTATTCAACCAACACAAAGTACTTCAAAGAGTGCCCCAAAGTTTCTATCGGAGAGTCAAGACGAAAATGTGTGCCAACCCTATGCATAGGTTCATGGGCGGAACTCACAAGTTGATCACCAAAACATACATCAAGTGGATCACGTGATATTCCATTGTCACCACAGATAAGCACGGCAAGACATACATCAAGTGTTCTCAAATCCTTAAAGACTCAATCCGACAAGATAACTTCAAGAGGAAAACTCAATTCATCACAAGAGAGTACAGGGGGAGAAACATCATAAGATCCAACTATAATAGCAAAGCTCGCGATACATCTAGATCGTGCCATAGAGAGAACACGAGAGAGAGAGAGAGAGAGAGAGATCAAACACATAGCTACTGGTACATACCCTCAGCCCCGAGGGTGAACTACTCCCTCCTCGTCATGGAGAGCGCCGGGATGATGAAGATGGCCACCGGTGATGGGTTCCCCCTCCGGCAGGGCGCCAGAACAGGCTCCCGAGAGGTTTTTGGTGGCTACAGAGGCTTGCGGCGGCGGAACTCCCGATCTATTGTTCGCTTTGATGTTTTTAGGGTATATGGGAATATATAGGCGAAAGAAGTCGGTCGGGTGAGCCTCGAGGGGCCCACAAGACAGGGGGCGCGCCCCCCACCCTCATGGTCACCTCGAGGCTTCCTTGACTTCAACTCCAAGTCTCCTGGATTGCTTCCGTTCCAAAAATAACGCTCCCGAAGGTTTCATTCCATTTCGACTCCGTTTGATATTCCTTTTCTTCGAAACACTGAAATAGGCAAGAATACATCAATATGGGCTGGGCCTCCGGTTAATAGGTTAGTCCCAAAAGTAATATAAAAGTGCATAATAAAGCCCGTAAACATTCAAAACAGATAATAAAATAGCATGAATGCTTCATAAATTATAGATACGTTGGAGATCTATCAGTACATACCCTCAGCCCCGAGGGTGAACTACTCCCTCCTCGTCATGGAGAGTGCCGGGATAATGAAGATGGCCACCGGTAAGGATCCCCCCCTCCGGCAGGGTGCCGGAACGGGATCCCGAGAGGTTTTTGGTGGCTACAGAGGCTTACGGCGGTGGAACTCCCGATCTATTGTGCTCCGCGATGTTTTTAGGGTATATGGACATATATAAGCGAAAGAAGTCGGTCAAGGGGGCCACGAGGGGCCCGCGAGGGTGGGGGGCGCGCCTAGGGGGTAGGGCGCGTGTCAGTGTCAAAACCGGCGGATCTCGGGTAGGGGGTCCCGAACTGTGCGTCTAGGCAGATGGTAGCAGGAGACAAGGGACACGATGTTTTTACCCAGGTTCGGGCCCTCTCGATGGAGGTAAAACCCTACTCCTGCTTGATTAATATTGATGATATGGGTAGTACAAGAGTAGATCTACGACGAGATCAGAGAGGCTAAACCCTAGAAGCTAGCCTATGGTATGATTGTTGTTCGTCCTACGGACTAAAACCCTCCGGTTTATATAGGCACCGAAGAGGGTTAGGGTTACATAGAGTCGGTTACAATGGTAGGAGATCTACATATCCGTATCGCCAAGCTTGCCTTCCACGCCAAGGAAAGTCCCATCCGGACACGGGACGAAGTCTTCAATCTTGTATCTTCATAGTCTAGGAGTCCGGCCAAAGGTGATAGTTCGGCTATCCGGACACCCCCTAATCCAGGACTCCCTCAGTAGCCCCTGAACCAGGCTTCAATGACGACGAGTTCGGCGCGCATATTGTCTTCGGCATTGCAAGGCGGGTTCCTCCTCCGAATACTTCATAGAAGATTTTGAACACAAGGATAGTGTCCGGCTCTGCAAGATAAGTTCCACATACCACCATAGAGAGAATAATATTTACACAAATTCAATCTGCTGACGTATTCCGTGGCGTGACATCACACCACGGCCAAGCCTTTATTCGAATCGTTTTTACTGTCCCACCTCAGCGCGTTTAGCGAGGCGGTTTCCTTGGCATGTCTTGTCGAAGCAGAGATCGTGTCCCCTGATTCCGGGATTCTCATCAATACGGGTGTGGGTAACCCAACCGCGCCATCGATTACGGCGCTTGGGAGATAAGCGAGTTTTACTAGGCTGGTGGGGACGCATAGCTTTGTTTGTCCATATAAGGGGATAAGGATCCACTTTTTCACACACGCCTTCTTCCTCCTTTGCTCATCCATTTCCGCGCACTCGAGCTCCAGCGCCCAAGTCCGCACATCTCGCCTCAACCTTCCCCAGCCATGTCCGGAGGGGGAGGCAAGTGGATGGTCTCCTCCGTCATGGAGGGGCACATCAAAAAGCTGTGGAAGGCCGGATACTTGTCGAGCGACATCGCGCATCGGCTCCCTGACAAGGGGCAGCTTATCCCCACCCCCAGGCCCCATGAGAGGATGGTGTTCCTCACCCACTTCCTCCGCGGACTACGTTTTCCACTTCACCCATTTGTCCGGGGGCTCATGTTCTACTACGGCCTGGATTTCCATGATCTGGCCCCGAATTTCATACTCAACATCTCGGCGTTCATCGTCGTGTGCGAGGCCTTCCTCTGCATCCAGCTCCACTTCGGCATATGGTTGAAGACCTTCAATGTCAAGCCGAAGGTAGTGGGCGGCCGCCAGGCGGAGTGCGGAGGTGCCATGGTGGGCAGGATGCCCAACGTCTTATGGCTCGAGGGCTCCTTCGTGGAGACCATAAAGGGGTGGCAATCGGGGTGGTTCTACATCACCGAGCCACGTGACCCTAAATGGGCAGCGGCCCCCGAATTCCGATCTGGCTTCCCTACACGGCTCACCTCTTAGAAAGAGACGGGCCTGACATGGGGTAATTCGAAATTGAAAGTGCTACTATCGACTAGAGGGGGGGTGAATAGGTGATTTTTATGGAAGTCTTCAAAACTTGGAAGTTTTGAAGACAAACAACAGAAATGACCTAATTGTAATGCAGCGGAAGATAAACTACCCTAAGCAAGCCATAGTCAAGTATGCAATGATGTGAAAGTACAGGACTAATAGCAGCTAGATAGTAAGGATCAGGATGGAAGATAGTATGAAGCCAATCAACAGTAGTAGTCAAGCAATGAAGTCAAACAGATACACAGATAGGCAATGACTTCACGAAGACAAACTTAAGTAAGGTTGGGAAGGGATAGAACCAGTCGCTTGTTGAAGACACAGGATTTGTTAGACCAGTTCCAGTTGTTGTGACAACTGTACGTCTGGTTAGGGAGGCTGAGATTTAACTCAGAAGACCGTGTCTTCACCTTATTCCCCTTGAGCTAAGGACACCCAGTCCTCGCCCAATCACTCTGGTAAGTCTTCAAGGGAGACTTCCAAACCTTCACAGATTTCGTTCACCGGCAATCCACAATGACTCTTGGATGCTCAGAACGCGACGCCTAACCGGCTGGAGGATTCACAGTCCTCAAGTGTAATAAGTCTTCAGGTCACACAGACAGAAAGACTTCAGTGATGCCTAACACTCTTTGGCTCTGGGTGTTTGGGCTTTGTCCTCGCAAGGATTTTTCTCTCTCTCAAATGCTTCGAGGTGGGTTGCTCTCAAACGAAAAAAGTCGTGCACAAACTCTGAGCAGCCACCAATTTATGGTGTAGGGGTGGGCTATTTATAGCCACTAGGCAACCCGACCTGATTTGTCCAAAATGACCCTGGGTCACTAAGGAACTGACACGTGTTCCAACGGTCAGATTTCAAACACACGCGGCAACTTTACTTGGGCTACAAGCAAAGCTGACTCATCCAGCTCTGGATAAGGTTTGCTCTCATTGTCTTCACTCGAAGACATAGGATTTGAGTTGAGCATCACTTCAGTCACTCTGACTTAGTTCACTTGGACCCCACTTAACAGTACGGTGGTTCCTATGACTCAACAAAGAAGAAAAGGAAGCAACAAAACCACACAGTCTTCGTGCTCCATAGTCTTCACGCAATGTCTTCTCATGTCATAGTCTTCAATATGAATATCTTCTCATACCACCATTGTCTTCAATGTCTTCATACATTTTTAGGGGTCATCTCCGATAGGTAAACCGAATCGATGAGGGACACTACCTGCGTTATCCTGCAATTCTCACAAACGCATTAGTCCCTCAACCAACTTTGTCGTCAATAATCCAAAACCAACTAGGGGTGGCACTAGATGCACTTACAATCTCCCCCGTTTTGGTGATTGATGACAAACTGGTTGAAGTTTTCAACGGGGATAAATATGTGAAATTGTAAGGATAGGAAATTGTCTTCATAAGTAGCAAGGGCTCCCCCTGAAGATGTGCATATAAGTAATTTGCTTTTGGAATGCAAATGCACATGGCAGGTTGTACTTGTGGAGATCCACTTCAACTTATGAAGATAGTTTATCATGCATGAAATGATATAGCAAGTAGAATGACATGCATAATGAAAAATGGACGTCTGCAGAATGATCTAAGTGTGGAAGTTATCATCGCACATGCGGAATTTATCATCGCATCACAGTGAAGCAAATAAGTAGCAGACGACCATCAAGTTTAGGTGTTACAACTCAGAGAACCAAACGTTTCAAAAGGCAAGAGTTGTAAGCACGAAGCAAAATATAATGCAACCGCCCATATGAACCCGCTTGAAGACTATCAACTCATACGCTTCTCCCCCTTTTGTCAGTAAGGACCAAAAAGGTTTGAAGACATAGAGCATCTACTCGTCATCATGAGTACGTGAAGCAGCAGGGTTGTCGTCGTTGGTTGGCGATGCAGATGAACTTGGTGCAGTGTCGATGCGCGCAGTAGTAGGAGGTGGTGAAGTAGCATCATCTTCATCATCGATCACTCTGGCATTTACCGTTGCTGTGGAGGAAGAATATTCAGAGTCTCCAAGAGATGGAGTGCGACGTAAGACAGCAGTCCGTGGAGGAGTGGAGTCAAACTGGAATCTTTCATTGAAGCCATCATCTTGAAGATCTGCTTCAGCACTAAGCAGGGTCAAACTCTTCCATGATCGCCGGCAAGTTTCATGAGCAACAAAGGCATTTTTGGTGGCAAGGTTGCGAATGCGATTGACATCCACCAAGAGGCTTTGCATCTGTCTCTTGAGCCAGAAATGATGCTTATCCTGTTTCTGATGAAGGGCCACAAGAAGTTCTCGGTCATTGGGAACGCGAGAATGCTTCCGAGGCCTTTGTGCAATGGCGCTTTCAGTGGCTTCAGTAGGTGCCCGATGAGGCAGACGAGTGTTTCCAGCCAATGGATAGATTCGTGTCGCTGCTTGAACACCTTCAATAGGTTGAGTGAAGCTTTGGTGCTCGGCATTCTGAAGACAAAGAGGCCTCTTGGCAGGGTCAGAGTATATAGCTTCAACTGACATATCAACCTCTGGTAAAAAGATCATATGATTGCGAGTAGAGGTTTGATAGTTGACAGAGGAGTGTCTCTTGATAAGGCGCATGACCCATGGAGCATAAAACTTCAGACCAAATAGGTCAGAGCCAGAAGCAGCAAGTTGCCTGATGAAGAATTCTTGAGTGTTGAAGCTAATGCCATTGAGAATATAGAAGACCAAAGTCTTCATAGCTCCTTCAAGATTAGCCGCTGATGAATGTCCTTTGACAGGCCATAGAGTTTGCCTGATGATATGATATATGGTGCGAGGTAGATACTCAAGGTCTTCAACAAAGAACTCTGTAGGATATTCAGCGTCAGATGGCAAGGGCTTCATCATGCTCAACATCTGGCTCATATTGGGTTCTGGCTTATGGAAGATACTCTCCACTGCATTGCGGTGTAGCTGACAGTCAGGTTCATATAGTTCTCCAGGAGTGGCTAGCCCTGTAAGCTCAATGATATCCATAGCTTTGGCTTCATGATGAACATTTCCAGTCATCCACTCGAGAACCCATGTCTTGATGTCCCTGTAGTAGCCGCGAATGTGTAGAGTAGCATCGAATTGAAGCAATAGCTCTTCATTCCAATGTTCTTTGTCTGTCACAAAGTGGAGCAGACCAGCATCACAAAAGCAATCAAGTGCTTCTTCTAAGCACGGCAGTCCAGCAATGGCTTCAGTATCAAGGCGCATATGAGGGAAAATGCGCCCTTGATCATATAGTACGCATGAGTAATAGCTTCTCTGCTGATAGCTCCAGAACCGATCTGATGATATCCTTGGCTTGGAGTAGGGGTTCTTGGCGCTGTCAAAGAAGGTATTGTGGCTTTTGAAGCCATTTGCATTGAAGGACCCTGGTGAGTTTGCAGTACCTGGAAACCTTGGTAACCTAGGCTTTGGCTTCTGGACCTGAGGCCTATGCTCAATATGATAGTCAAATTGAGGTCCTGAGGCAGTAGGCGGAGGCACCAGAATGGGCCATCGGACAGTGGTAAGCTGACCATGACTGTATGCTTGCTCAATTGTGTGAGGCCTTGGTGGCGGAATAGGAGCAGGGGCAACAGCTGAGGCGTCAGGCTGCACAACAGGTGCTTCGGGAGCGGTTGTTTCATTAGCTTCAGGTGCAGCAGCCTCAGTGGTTTCAGGTTCAGTGGCCGCATTTGCTTCAGGCACACTAGTTGGTGCAGGCTCCACATTAGCGTCAGCCATGACTACGTCATTGGCTTCATTGGCGTTGGCGGTGGCAGCCTCAACATTGTCAACCTCCTCTTGACGAACAGGAGGGTCGGGCACATGCACGTTCACATCAGGAACTGCTTCTTCTTCAATTACTGGGGGAGTAGGTACACATACTTCTTCTTGATTTTCCTCGGCTGATGCAGCCGGAATGTCTTCAGCAGCATGTGCTTCAGACTCGGAGACATTCACAGTTGGAGCAGGTTCAGAAAATACTTGACGTGCAACAGGTGAACGTTGCACTTCTCCTTCTGGAACGCTCGACAGAGGGACTTGAGGCCTTTGTCCTTTGCGAAGCCTGCGAAATGCTGGCAACGCCTTAGGAGATGGAGTTGGCTGGGCCTGAAAGTCTTCATCCTCTTCTTGCACGGGGGGTGTAGCTTGTTGTTGTTGTTGGGGAGTACTGGGTGAGTCTTGTAGTTGTGGGTGATCAGCCCACGATGCATCCTGAGCAATTGGCGTCAGAGGACGACCAATGCTGATGAGTTTGCTGTTCGTATGAACAGGCGATGATACCACGTCATGTTCGATCTGAGGAAGAACTTCATCATCAGCTACATTGTCATCATGACCAATGTCTTCAGCAGCGGTGGGTTCAGCTGCTGGAATATCTTCAGCTTCATGAGCCTCTTTGGGAGCAGGCTCATGGACTATCATCCTTCGTTCTTGATGTTCTGACGCTGGGCGAACCATTGAAATGGGTTCAACAACTAAGGGCTCTGTAGAAGCATCCCTAGTCTTCTTAGTCTTGTGCTTCTTCTTGGAGGGAGCGGCATCAGAGGCTTCAGTGTTCTTTCTCTTTCTGGCTTCAGCCTCGGCAGCCCTCGTCTACTTCTGTTCTGAAGCGGTTGTGGTGACCTTTGGCTTCGAGCCAGTCATGCTGCTTGGGAAGATAATGCGAGGGGATTCTTGGCTTGAAGGTTCAGGCTGTTCAGCAGGAAGCTTCTTCTTCTTCTTCTTTGCAGCCATCCTGAGGTCAATGCCAGGACGGCAAAGTGACTTGCGCTTCTCAGCCTCATTGTAGGCGAGCACACACTTATCAGCCAAACTCTTCATGCGCTCTCGAGAGCCCTGAGCTTCTTCACGCTTCTTCAGAAAAGCTTCTTTAAGCTCATGTAGCATGACTTTGAAGTTTCTGACGTCTTGAACACTTAGCTTGGCCACATGCTTCTTGAGTTGAGCCTTCTCATAATCAATCTTGTTCTTGAGCTCAACGATGCACTGAGTGAGAGCTAGCTCAGAAGCAATGGCGCCATTGAAGGCGACATTGAGGCCAATGGCAAGCTGTAAATCTTCAAAGCTGAGATTGGGGGTGTCGAACCACTCATCAATGAAATTGTGGATGATGGCCACATCAAATAGAGGCAAGTTGTTGAAGATTTCTGCTTCTTCCTTGCTCTTTATCAGCTGCTCAAGGGCATCATCAGCAAGATCTTCATCACTTGACAGATCAATGGGTTCTTCGCGCAGAATGGCGGCAGGAGTCAAGGCTCTTTGATTAGATGGTCTGACAAGTTGCTTTTTCTTCTCCGTTCTCTTGGAGACACAGGATTGATCTTCAAACTGCACACTGGCTTCAGGAGGTGCAGTGTCCAGTGGCTTCGCACGAGAAGTCTTCGGAGGTGCAGCTGATCTTGAAGCCTTTGGCTTCTTTTGCTTCTGCGGCTTTGGAGGAGGAGCGGGGGCTTCATCGGAGTCAGCATCATTTTCAGAATGATCTACTCTGGCACCTTGGACCACGATGTAGGTGATGAGGCCATCAAGGTTGGAGAAGGGGCTGATCACATTGGGATCAGCATTACGGGAGGCGTCAGCACGGGGAGCAGAGGGACCAGGGTTGAAGTCCAAACCCAAGGACTTCTTGTTCTTCTTGGCCGAAGCCACAGCAAACTGGTAGTTGCACTTGAAGAGAGAGTCGTCACGACACCAGAGTAGTGAGGTGGGATCGGCGTTCTCAGGCTGTGGTCCACGGACCATGCAAGGATAGAAGCCTTGAGTAATGGCTTCAGCTGTGTTCTTGGGTTGAAGGCCTCGATAGAGGATATCACCCCAAGGTCTCTTGATGGCATTCTTCTCTGCATATTCCTTCGTCACAAACTTGTACTTGAACCATTCCTCTGCCCAATAGCGTCGAATCCATTGGATCCACGTCTTTCTCTGATGATAATTCTCTTCGGGATCTGTCTTGTAGAGTTCTGCTAAGTCATCAGGCAGATCTTTGGATGTTCCTTCTTTGCGCTATCTGCCACCCTTCCTTGCTGATTTTTCTGCAGCCATGAACTTCAAGCTGAATGGCTTCAATACGTTCAAAGGCTTCAGAGACTTACGCTTGCTGGTCAAGCAGGAACTGGCTTCAGGAGAATTGATATGATGTTGTAAGTATTCTGCAAACGAATGCAGACTATGAGAACCAAGGGATTCTCCCACGGACATGTACCTGTGACAGCATTAGAGATGCGAGGGAAGGGGAAGAGGTCATATGCATTCTCAGAAGATTTTGAAGATAAATCAGTTTGAAGACATTGACCTCATGATGCGAAGACATTCACTTATATAGGTGAGTTGGTTCCAGATTTGTACCAATCCGTGAATAAGTACAAGTGAGGAATCAAACTAGACAGGAAATCTAAGTGAATTGACTAGGCAATATGAGATGCAGACAGAATAGATCTAACATTGGATAGGCAGAAACCACTTTCGGTAAACAGGATGAATCTTGAAAATCAAAAAGGTGGTAAAAATAGAGTTATAATTACCGCATGAAGAACTGCTAGATGGGATGAATAGGAGACCGAGCAGTTCAGCCCACCGTGCCCTAACTTGGCGACGGAGGACACCTACGGCGACAGCGGAGAGGACGATGTCCGCGGCCGGTGTGAGGACGGCGTCGGAGAAGTCGCGGCAGCTAAGCGCTTTGTCGCCAGCGTCGTCGCGAGCTAGCGGTGGCGCTAGGGTTTTGACGGAGGTGGAGAGGTGGAAGAAGGATTTCTTTACCGCAGGGGACAAGTATTTATAAGTAGGTGAGAGACACAGCGCAATTACGCTGGTGCCCCTGGCGGTTCACATCTGAGGGGCACGTGGCAAGCATGCAACATACTCAGAGTTGTCCCACGTTCCCACGCCCGCCAGGCATGTCGGAGAGTTGTTCCGGCTTCTCCGGATTTCAACAATAAAGATAAGTCATTTAAAACAGATTTAATGTTTGTCTCTTTGCCTTCTGCTGACTAGGACGCAGAGAAGACATTCGACAGTTTCAATAGAATGCATATGATTTGGACAGATAGAGTTTGAGATAGGAAGCATAGAGAGGTTAGGGTCCGATCACATTCACTTAGTTTAAAAGATCCAATCTTGAAGACATAGCTATAAGTGAATGCTGTAGAGGACAGAACATTAGTATACATATATATATCAGAAAGCAATCAAATCATCATAGTGTAGAAAATCATGAAGATAAATTGAAACTGAAGACAAACCGAATGTGAAGTCATTGCAATATAACACCATGAGTGGAACACTTCAAACAGAGAAATTTTGGTGGTGGCGTTACCCACCGTATAGGAAGTATTAGACCCAGACACGGCGCACAATTATCGTGGCGCTCCGAAGTCAAATTCCATGTTAATGTATTCACACTCAGAGTGTAAATCTTCATTGATTGAAGATATACATTACTTTGTGTGTTGCACATCTAAGTCATCAACATGCATAAGTGTTAGAATGTGTGCCTGATCACAGGACAGTAAAGGATTCCAAGATATTTAGCTCACACCGTAACTTGCAAAACCTTTTCTCATCCAAGGGCTTTGTGAAGGTATCTGCCAGTTGCTCTTCAGTGTTGACGTGAGTGATATCGATATCTTTCTTCATAACATGATCTCTGAGAAAGTGATGACGCATTTGTCAGAACCCCGACTCAATGTCACATCGATCTAGCCTGTAACACCTCATATCACTTTGCGGCCTCACGCACGGTATCCCCACGGGTGTTGCCTTACCTTTGCCCGGGATTGTTTGCGCCTTTTGGCACACGTATATGATAGTGTCGCTAGCATCCATATGATAAGGAGCCCGGGCTGACATGGCTAGTCGTGAACCCAAAGTGGCACAGACTTACAGGGACAGGCATCCATGACCCAGCATCGAACGTGTCGGTCATCAGCGAGTAAGATCCGGGCTGTAGCACTGGGCTAGCAGGACTCCGGTAAACCGGGCTGTAGCGGGCTAACAGGACTCCGGTAATCAACGTGTGACATTTCCCCGAAGGGACAGACACAGGAACGAAGAAGGACACATGCCGGCCAGCCTAAGTGTTCCGGAGCAGTAGCAAGTTACCATGGCTCAGTGGAAACACTAGGAGACATTTCCCGGTAAGAGAGGCTACTAAAGATAAACAACTAGATAGTCAGATCCCACACATACCAAGCATTTCAATCATACACACAATATGCTCGATATGTGTAAATACAACAAGGCATCACAACATGACTCTACAACATAAGTACTTTATTCAGAGGCTCAGAGAGCCACACATAGCATACACACAAGTACGGGTCACACGACCCACATTCAAGTCATACAAGCATACAAGCCAACAGCGGAAGTAACTTGTCTGAGTACAGACAACTAGTGAAATAAAAGAGGCTTGGGTAAGCCTAGCTATACTACATGGTCCTTCACCAGCTCAGGATCACCACCTGTGCCTTAGTCTACTCATCGATGTCAACGTCTATGAAGAACCCATCGGAAGGGGTTGTAGCATCTTCTGAAAATATAAATTAAAGCAACATGAGTACAAAGGTACTCAGCAAGACTTACATCAGATCCTACATACATGCACATTATCAAGAAGGGTTGGTGGGGTTATTGCAGCAAGCCAGCTTTGACTCTTGGCTAAGCTATCCTACGAGACTCCAACTTGAAATGGTTTTGCGCACTCGAGTCCACTACTCACCACTTCAATACGCTACCGAGGATCCACCTCCGTCTTCCTACGGAAGAGCCATCCTCGGCACTCACACTTATCTTGAGGCTTTTAGTAGTTTCCATTTACTTGTCTATGAACTGTATAGGCAACCAAGTAGTCCTTTACCACAGACGCGGCTATTTGAATAGATGATGTTAACCCTGCAGGGGTGTACTTCTTCATACACGCTCTCACCACTTACCGCCGTTTACACGACATGTACTCGGCAACCTTCAAGCGGAAGCCCAACGTGGGTGTCGGCCACGACCTACCTAAACACCTAAGTCTCTAGTCCAGGTTTATCGCCTATTCAGGTTCCATCCGCAGGGAGTCCGGCTGAGGTTTCCACATACGGCCCCGAACGATGTGAACAGGGTTCCCGAGATACCAAACGGGCATCCGGTACACCGTGCCACATACCTACCGCATCACAGCCCACCCCATGGTCAGCGCTGTCCACGGCCTCCAGTAGGCTACAAACACCAGAAACTACTTGCAACTCCTGGACAGAGGACTAGGGTGAATAAGAAGCCGAGAGGGTCCATTGGTTTCGGGCCCAATGCATGGTAGTAGCTGATTCTTAAATCACACATACAGATCTCAGTGCTTAAGGACGGCTTCAATGAAACAACCCACCATGTACTCCTACATGGCCTCTCATCGATACCTTTACCAAATCGTGTTCAACACATTACCCTCATACTGACAAGATCATTTCACTCTAGCCCATCACCCAGATGAACCAGACCTGACACGACTCTAGGCATAGCAGGCATAGCAAGGTAGGAACAACACATTCATATGGCTCAATCAACTCCTACACATGCTAGTGGGTTTCATCTAGTTACTGTGGCAATGACAGGTCATGCAGAGGAAATGGGTTCAACTACTGCAGCACACAGCAGTTTGAATCGCGTTGTCTTAATGCAGTAAAAGAGAGCAGAAGCGAGAACATGGGATTGTATCGATATGATCAAATGGTTGGTTGCTTGCCTGATGGGTCGGTGCACTGGTATTGCTCTTCGTTGGGGTAATCACGGTACTCCTCAGGGGCAGGACCTGCCGCAGAGAGCACCGATACACAAACATCACCAAACAGTATGCAACAATATGATGCATGCATGAGACATGGCAAAATGAGTGTATTGGGCTAATGCAACTAAGACCAGATGGGTTTGAACTATTTTGAATCAAAGATTCAAATTCCAAACTCATATGTGGCCCTTTAAAGTGATTTATCTTGTTCTGTGCTAAACAGCAGGTTAGCTTGTTTAAACATGCATGAAACCAGTACAGATGGATAGGTTGGATTTTTCTGATCATTTTTCATATATAACACTTTGCATTTGGAGCTACAGATTAATTTCTATGATTTTTTGAAGTTTGTAGCATTTTTTGGAATTTCCTGTGTAAATATAATTCCATTAAATAACTTACTGCGTCAGCATTACGTCAGGATGACGTTAGTGGTCAACGGAGCTGGTCCAGGTCAAACTTACCAGTGGGTCCCGCATGTCAGTAGTTAATTAAACTAACTAAATTTAGTTAAAGCTAATCTGGGTTAATTAGCAGAGGGGCCCCACTTGTCATAGACTCAGGGGAGTCAACCTGGGCCCACCCTGGTCAAAGTCAAAGGTCAAACTCGCCGGCGTCTAGCCGCCGGCGAGGCCAGGCGCGGCGGAGAGAGTGCATTCGTGCATTCCGGCGACCAAATGGACGGCAGAGAGCATCTACGTGTAGCTGGGGATGAGCCGCAGCTCT
This sequence comes from Triticum timopheevii, assembly GCA_963921465.1. Lineage (NCBI taxonomy): Eukaryota > Viridiplantae > Streptophyta > Magnoliopsida > Poales > Poaceae > Triticum > Triticum timopheevii. The sequence goes on along the minus strand of OY997262.1, from coordinate 249,411,224 downwards.
TGGTGGTGGTGGTTGAGCTCGGGGTGGCCGGAAACATCGCCGGCGACGACTTTGGCGGTCGCCGGAGTCGGGTGAAAACGAATCTGAGGCTACGGGCATGGCGAGGCACGTGGTGAGGTGCGTTGGGCCCCTGGGGACGCGGTGAGTGCGTTAGACACGGCCGGGTGGCCGGTGGTTGGCGGGAGACACGTCGGCGACGAGCTCGATGGCGGCGCGTGCGGTGAAGCTCTGTGCGCTCGCTGTGGTGCTCGAGAGCAAGAAAGGAAAAGAGGAGGAGGTAGCCAGGCTCACGGCGGTCTTGAGGAAGCTGACGGCGTGGTTGGGGACGAGCTGGTGCGGCGGCGACGGCGAAAGGGATCTCCGGCGGTGGCGAGGTCGAACGAGGTCGGTGCAGTGGCTTCGGGGCAAGCGAGCGCTCGGGGCTCGGCTTGCTCGACGGAGAGGAGGGCGGCGAAGCTCCTGGACACGGTGGCGAGGTGCAAGGACGACGGAGAGCGCGTCTACGGCGACGGTGCGGCGGCGGTGGCGTCGGCCATGGTGCGGGAGAGCGAGGGAGAGGAGCTGGGGAGGAGGGAGCGTGTCTGTGAGCTCGAGGGGGAGGTGGCCGATCGATCCAGGGCGGCAGAACGGCGAGGGGAGCAAGCAGGGCGGCGGAGCAGCTGCGTGGCGCGCTACGGTGCCGACGTCGAGCACCTTGGCTGCCTGCCTGGAGAGGCCAAGCAGCTCGCTGGAGCGGTGGCTGGGCTGGGCCGGCTAGGTGGGCTGGCTGGTGGGCTGCCAGGTTAGTTCCCTCTCTCTCTTTTATTTTCTATTTTCTATTTACTTCTATAGCTTTGTGGACTTTCTAAAAATAACTAAACAACTCCAAAAATCCCCAAACTGCTCATGCCCACTGTTTAAAATATAAACAACATGGAACATTTTAGTTTAGGATTATTTGAACATTTAAAATATTTTATAAATTTTAAATGCCCAAATTCAAATACTTATGATTTAGTTCAAAGACCTTAGGATGACCTAGAAAATTGTGCACCACTTTTGGTAGAGGTTCTGAACCAAGACAAAAATGATGGACATTTTAGAAGGGCATTTCAGGTTCATTGAAAATATTTTTAGTAAACCCTAGTTGGATTCAGAGAGGCTGGGGGTTCTGTCATCCCCATTTCAGGTTTCTGTTGAATGAAATAGACATGATGCAACACTCTAATGCATGAACTAGCTAGGGTGTGACAACTCACCCCCACTCAAAAGAATCTCGTCCCGAGATTTAGGTTCTTCTGGAAAGAAGGCGGGATACTCAAGTCGAAGACGATCCTCCCTTTCCCAAGTTGCTTCCTTCTCGGAATGATGCGACCATTGAACCTTGAGAAACTTGATATTATGCCGTCGAGTGGTACGCTCGGCTTGATCGAGGATACGAACGGGGTACTCTCGATATGTGAGATTATCTTGAAGATCAAGCGTTTCGTGGTCCACTCCACGGATAGGATCTGAGAAGCAACGCTTGAGTTGAGAAACGTGGAAGACATCGTGGACTCTGGAGAGATGCGGAGGTAGTTCCAATTGGTAGGCAACTTCTCCTCATTTGGCGAGAATGCGAAAAGGTCCAGTGTAGCAAGGAGCCAATTTGCCTTTGATACTGAAACGATGGGTTCCCTTCAGAGGAGTAACCCGAAGGTAAGCCTTCTCGTCAACCTCGAAAGTCATAGCCTTATGTTTTCGGTCATATTGACTCTTTTGACGAGATTGGGCTGTTTTCAACTTTTCACGAACGATGCGAACTTGCTCTTCTGATTCCTGGATCATATCCGGGCCAAAGAATTGTCTTTCCCTGGTTTCTGACCAGTTAAGAGGCGTTCGACACCTTCGTCTATAGAGAACTTCAAAAGGGGCTTTACCCAAGCTAGACTGATAGCTGTTGTTATAAGCAAATTCGGCAAATGGAAGGCATTTCTCCCAATCCATTCCGAATGAGATAACAGAAGCTCGAAGCATGTCTTCTAGGACCTGGTTGACGCGTTCTACTTGACCACTTGATTGAGGGTGAAAGGCAGTGCTAAAGGAAAGGCGGGTTCCCATAGCGTTTTGGAAACTTTCCCAAAATCGAGAGGTGAAGAGACTTCCTCGATCCGAGTTAATTTCCAGTGGAACACCATGGAGAGACACTATTCAGGAGATGTATAAGTCTGCTAACTGACTAGCGGTTATACTCTCGCAAACAGGTAAGAAATGGGCCACTTTGGAAAGACGGTCGATAACGACGAAGATAGCATTGTTCCCTCTCTTGGTCCTGGGAAAACCGGTAATGAAGTCCATACCAATTTGATCCCATTTCCATTCAGGAATAGCTAAGGGTTGAAGGGTGCCAGCAGGCCGTTGATGCTCTGCTTTTACATGACGACAGACATCGCAGTTAGCAATATACTGAGCAATTTCTCTCTTCATCCTAGTCCACCAAAACCTCTGGCGTAGGTCCTGATACATCTTAATACTACCAGGATGAATGGTGAGAGGAGATTCATGAGCTTCCTTAAGGATCAATCGCCTCAGGTTTCGCACTTTGGGAACCACTAGATGGTTCCCGAAGTATATGACTCCTTGATCATCGATGGAGAAACAATTCGCAACTCCTTTCTTGATGTTTCTTCTGATGCGGGAAATCCCCGGATCTACCTTCTGAGCTTTGATGATCTGATCCGTAAGGGTAGGTTTCGCCACCAAGGTGGAAAGGAATCCTTGAGGAACGATGTGAAGGTTAAGCTTCCGAAATTCCTCGTGGAGAAGTGGTTGACTTTGTTGCAACATCAGATTGTTGCAATAAGATTTACGACTTAGCGCATCAGCCATGACGTTGGCTTTTCCTGGGGTGTAAGTTATCCCTAAGTCGAAATCTGTGATCAACTCGACCCAACGTCTTTGCCTGAGATTCAAATCCGGTTGGGTGAATATGTACTTCAGACTTTGATGATCAGTGAAGATTTCGCAACGATTACCGAGGAGGTAATGTCGCCAGGTTTTGAGTGCATAGACTACAGCTGCAAGCTCTAGATCATGAGTAGGATAGTTTTCCTCATGTGGGTGTAATTTCCGTGAAGCATAAGCAATTACGTGACGATCTTGCATGAGAATACAACCTAGTCCTTGTCGCGAGGCGTCGCAATAGATAACAAAGTCCTTGGAGAAATCTGGTGGTACCAATACGAGAGCAGAGGTCAGGCGTCTTTTCAGTTCCTGGAAACTGTGCTCACATTGTGGGGTCCACTCGAACTTTTTATCTTTCTTGAGGAGTTCAGTTAGAGGTTTAGCATCTTTGGAGAAATTCTCGACAAAGCGGCGACAATAGCTCGCTAAGCCAAGGAAACTCCGAACTTGCTTGACCGATTCAGGTGGAGTCCAATTAAGGAAGGCTTGAACTCGCTCGGGATTGACAGCAATACCTTTACCAGAAATTACATGTCCTAGATAGGTCACTTCTGGCAACCAAAATTCGCATTTAGAGAACTTGGCATAAAGGCGGTGCTCTCGAAGTTTCATCAACACTAGCCTTAGATGTTCGGCATGTTCTTCCTCGTTCTTGGAGTAGATGAGTATATCATCGAGGTAAACCACGACGAATTTATCCAAATACTCCATGAAGATTGAGTTCATTAACCAAGAGAAGGTGGCTGGGGCGTTGGTTAAACCGAAGGACATGATGGTGTACTCATATTGGCCGTAACGAGTAACAAAGGCCGTTTTGGGAATGTCCCTGTTCCGGATTTTGATTTGATGGTAGCCCAACCTCAAATCCATTTTAGAGAAGACTGAGGATCCAGCGAGCTGATCATACAGATCGTTGATCCTGGGGAGCGGATACTTGTTCTTAATTGTGACCAAGTTGACGGGTCGATAATCTACAACCATCCGGTCCGTACCATCCTTCTTCTTGACGAAGAGGACGGGGCAAGCCCATGGAGATGAACTAGGACGGATGAAACCCTTTTTCAAGGATTCATCGAGTTGTTTCTTAAGTTCGGCTAGTTCTAGTAGTGCCATCTTATAGGGTCTTCTAGAAATTGGGACAGTTCCTGGAATGAGATCTATCACGAACTCAACATCTCTGTCAGGTGGGACACCTGGCAATTCTTCTGGAAAGACATCCGGAAAGTCTCGGACCACCGGAACGTCTTCGAGGTCTGGCAATGGATTGGCATTAAGAGAATATAGTTGTCGCTTGGATATTCGGGTCAAGACATTAACTATCTTTCCCGAAGGGTGCGTGAGTTGAACAGTCCTAGAGAAGCAATCAATCTTGGCATGATGGGCTGACATCCAGTCCATACCCAAGATGATATTAATATCCGAAGATTTGAGAGCTATCAATGATGCAAGGAAGACAAGTCTGTCGACCTGAATTTCATTTCCATGGCTTACTCTAGAAGTTTGCCATTTGGATCCCGGGGTTTGAATAACCATGGATGAAGGCATGTCACAGAATGTGGTGTTATGCAAGCGAGCATAGTTTTCGGATATGAATGAATGAGATGCTCCAATATCGAAAAGAACAGATGTCGGGTGGCAATTAACAAGGAGCATACCGAGAACGACGTTGGGATCCTCTTGGGCCTCTTTAGCTGAGACACAATTCACATGGCCACGAGCAGTGGTGGCCGGCTTGTCATAGAACACCTTTCCTGCTGGCTTGCCACGACCAACAGCTTTTCTAGACTGGCTGGGGTTGGTCTGGGGACACTCGCGCATGTAGTGGCCCGATTCCCCACACTTGAAGCACGTCACAGGGCTGGTGCGTGGAGGAGCATTGTTGGTTGGCCCACCATAGGGCTTAGCTGGTGCATACTGCTGAGCTGGACGAGGCGCCTGATAGGATGGCCTCGGTGTGAATCTGGGTGGCAGGGCAGTGTTAGGCACCCACACCCGGCGCTTCTGTGGTCCAGCACCGGATGAGGAACCCATGTCACGGCCATGCTTGCGTGTTGCTTCGAAATCAGTCTGACCCGTTTCAGCACTGATGGCTTTGTTCACAAGCTTCTGAAAAGAGGTGCACTCATGCAGACGGAGATCTCGGCGAAGCTCGGGGCTATGTCCCTTGCGGAACCTTGCCTGCTTCTTGGCGTCAGTGGAGACTTCTTCGGTGGCATAGCGTGCTAGGTTATCGAACTCCCTATTGTAAGCATCCACAGAGAGTCAACCTTGGGTGAAACTGCAGAACTCCTCACGTTTACGGTCCATGAGACCCTCCGGAATGTGATGTTCACAGAAAGCCTCACTAAATTCTGCCCAAGTAGTGACATGGCCAGCTGGGCGCATAGCCACATAGTTCTCCCAACAGAGACTGGCGGGGCCTTCAAGATGATATGCAGCAAAGGTGACCTTATCAGCCTCAGCTACGAGTGCAGAACGTAGCTTGTGAGTAATGCTGCGAAGCCAGTCATCGGCGTCGAGAGGCTCGACGGAGTGGTGGAAGGTAGGTGGGTGTAACTTGATGAAGTCACTGAGCGACACCAAGTTATTCCTCTAATGCTGTGCTGTGTTCTGTTCGATGCGCTACAAGAAATGGTTGGTCTCCCGCTTGTTTCTCTCGGCCTCCAGCATAACTTCGGCCAGAGAAGGAGGGTGAGGCAGGTTTGCTTCCCCAACTCTGCTGCCTTCGGCCTGCTCTGGGGGAGCAGGGTTGTTGCGGGTGTTGACCATCCTAGGAAACAAGACAATAGTTTAGTCCAGGATGATAAGATTCTGACATAGAATGTAGAATGTAATGGATAACTCGGAATGCAAGATGATCATCCGTATGACATGGTAGATACAGAAACTGCTTCTTTTATTCCATCATCATACACACCATACAAGGTTTAGTACAAGACCAAACAAAGTACTACTACGGTGAAAGGAAGATTACATCTCATCGGAGGCATTCCAAGCTCCTATACATTATTTTTCCTACACCTCCGGAATTGCTACACACTAAGTCATATTCCACAAGTCACGCAGGACGGTGGGAATACAACTATTAGAATACTAGTGAAACTACTACTAACTCAGACGTCTCCGTAGTAGTTCTCATAGAAGTCTCCTCCATAGCCTGGAAGTTCAACGTGAGCATCCGGGAACAGACGGTCCTGAGGAGCCTGTGGACCATAAGGGCTAGGGTGAGGTCTTGGACCAACAAACGGTGGCTTGCGGGGACCACGAGGTGGGGTGATGCCCCCCACATCACACCAATCCATCATGTCTGGCAGAGCGGATCTAACAGGATACAGGTCTCTCATATCCATGTAACCAGCTTGCACAGCCGGTGCAAACCGAGTCAAGGTGGCCCAGTGATCGGCGCGGGTGTTGAAAAGCTCCATTCTCAAGGCCCGATTCTCTTGGTCCTTATCCTCGAGCATCTCGGCAGTGGTGCGGGTTAGTGAGTCCTCCTGACTGGAGTCAGCATAGATAGCCTGGAGATACCCATGCGCTCCAGGAAGTGAAGCTGGCATATACCGGAAGTCGGTGTTGCGAAGCAGGCCAGTCCTGACTCGCATGATGGTCATCATAGAGTAGGCAGCATCTTGCACAGCCATCTCAATAGTAACACCGAGTCCATAGGAACAGTGGAGGGGCTCGGTGGATCCAGGATAAGAGGGAAATATCCTGACAGTGCAGAGATATTGGCTTTGATTAAAGTCTTGGAACTGCTCTTCGACCGTGTATTCGGGATACCAACGGTAACCCGTCTCGATCATTACCCGGACTAACATAGACGTATGACCGGGCACACCAATGCACCTGGTCAGGCGAACCACTTGGTTTTGATCACGAGTGGCCATCTGAAAGCACAACCACAATGCAAAGGCATTAGAATTTCTAGCAGAATTTGGACAGCACAACGCCTGTAAATGCTGAGAAAGGATTTTGAGACATTTTACAAAGAATTGCATAGACACTCAACAATATCATATCAAGGTTCTGGGTCCAACTTAACAACATAACAGGGTAGTAGAACTAAACTAGGCTTGTAATCATCAAACCTATAAGGTACTACTGATTAGTAACGCGTGAACATGATAGAGAGAAGAGATCCTAATCCTTAACCCCCGGTGGAAGAATGGACTGACTCAGATCAGAATGCCATGAGGTAAAGGAGTAAAAAGAGCCTTACGTACCATCCCACAATCAATTCCCCTACATATAACTAAAGCATTTCTAGACTCAACATCGACCAGTTTGGCTTGGAGAACCTACAGGCAGTCCGGCTCTGATGCCAACGCTGTCAGAACCCCGACTCAATGTCACATCGATCTAGCCTATAACACCTCATATCACTTTGCGGCCTCACGCACGGTATCCCCACGGGTGTCGCCTTACCTTTGCCCGGGACCGTTTGCGCCTTTTGGCACACGTATATGATAGTGTCGCTAGCATCCATATGATAAGGAGCCCGGGCTGACATGGCTAGTCGTGAACCCAAAGTGGCACAGACTTACAGGGACAGGCATCCATGACCCAACATCGAACGTGTCGGTCATCAGCGAGTAAGTTCCGGGCTGTAGCACTGGGCTAGCAGGACTCCGGTAAACTGGGCTGTAGCGGGCTAACAGGACTCCGGTACTCAACGCGTGACATTTCCCCAAAGGGACAGACACAGGAACGAAGAAGGACACATGCCGGCCAGCCTAAGTGTTCCGGAGCAGTAGCAAGCTACCATGGCTCAGCGGAAACACTAGGAGACATTTCCCGGTAAGAGAGGCTACTAAAGATAAACAACTAGATAGCCAGATCCCACACATACCAAGCATTTCAATCATACACACAATATGCTCGATATGTGCAAATACAACAAGGCATCACAACATGACTCTACAACATAAGTACTTTATTTAGAGGCTCAGAGAGCCACACATAGCATACACACAAGTACGGGTCACACGACCCACATTCAAGTCATACAAGCATACAAGCCAACAGCGAAAGTAACTTGTCTGAGTACAGACAACTAGTGAAATAAAAGAGGCTTGGGTAAGCCTAGCTATACTACATGGTCCTTCACCAGCTCAGGATCACCACCTGGGCCTTAGTCTACTCATCGATGTCAACGTCTATGAAGAACCCGTCGGAAGGGGTTGTAGCATCTTCTGAAAATATAAATTAAAGCAACATGAGTACAAAGGTACTCAGCAAGACTTACATCAGATCCTACATACATGCACATTATCAAGAAGGGTTGGTGGGGTTATTGCAGCAAGCCAGCTTTGACTCTTGGCTAAGCTATCCTACGAGACTCCAACTTGAAATGGTTTTGCGCACTCGAGTCCACTACTCACCACTTCAATATGCTACCGAGGATCCACCTCCGTCTTCCTACAGAAGAGCCATCCTCGGCACTCACACTTATCTTGAGGCTTTTAGTAGTTTCCATTTACTTGTCTATGAACTGTATAGGCAACCAAGTAGTCCTTTACCGCGGACGCGGCTATTCGAATAGATGATGTTAACCCTGCATGGGTGTACTTCTTCATACAAGCTCTCACCACTTACCACCGTTTACACGACATGTACTCGGCAGCCTTCAAGCGGAAGCCCAACGTGGGTGTCGGCCACGACCTACCTAAACACCTAAGTCTCTAGTCCAGGTTTATCGCCTATTCAGGTTCCATCCGTAGGGAGTCCGGCCGAGGTTTCCACATACGGCCCCGAACGATGTGAACAGGGTTCCCGAGATACCAAACGGGCATCCGGTACACCGTGCCACATACCTACCGCATCACAGCCCACCCCATGGTCAGCGCTGTCCACGGCCTCCAGTAGGCTACAAACACCAGAAACTACTTGCAACTCCTGGACAGAGGACTAGGGTGAATAAGAAGCCGAGAGGGTCCATTGGTTTCGGGCCCAATGCATGGTAGTAGCTGATTCTTAAATCACACATATAGATCTCAGTGCTTAAGAACGGCTTCAATGAAACAACCAACCATGTACTCCTACATGGCCTCTCAACGATACCTTTACCAAATCGTGTTCAACACATTACCCTCATACTGACAAGATCATTTCACTCTAGCCCATCACCCAGATGAACCAGACCTGACACGACTCTAGGCATAGCAGGCATAGCAAGGTAGGAACAACACATTCATATGGCTCAATCAACTCCTACACATGCTAGTGGGTTTCATCTAGTTACTGTGGCAATGACAGGTCATGCAGAGGAAATGGGTTCAACTACCGCAGCACACAGCAGTTTGAATCACGTTGTCTTAATGCAGTAAAAGAGAGCAGAAGCGAGAACATGGGATTGTATCGATATGATCAAATGGTTGGTTGCTTGCCTGATGGGTCGGTGCACTGGTATTGCTCTTCGTTGGGGTAATCACGGTACTCCTCAGGGGTAGGACCTGCCGCACAGAGCACCGATACACAAACATCACCAAACAGTATGCAACAATATGATGCATGCATGAGACATGGCAAAATGAGTGTATTGGGCTAATGCAACTAAGACCAAATGGGTTTGAACTATTTTGAATCAAAGATTCAAATTCCAAACTCATATGTGGCCCTTTAAAGTGCTTTATCTTGTTCTATGCTAAACAGCAGGTTAGCTTGTTTAAACATGCATGAAACCAGTACAGATGGATAGGTTGGATTTTTCTGATCATTTTTCATATATAACACTTTGCATTTGGAGCTACAGATTAATTTCTATGATTTTTTGAAGTTTGTAGCATTTTCTGGAATTTCCTGTGTAAATATAATTCCATTAAATAACTTACTACGTCAGCATTACGTCAGGATGACGTCAGTGGTCAACGGAGCTGGTCCAGGTCAAACTGACCAGTGGGTCCCGCATGTCAGTAGTTAATTAAACTAACTAAATTTAGTTAAAGCTAATCTGGGTTAATTAGCAGAGGGGCCCCACTTATCATAGACTCAGGGGAGTCAACCTGGGCCCACCCTGGTCAAAGTCAAAGGTCAAACTCGCCGGCGTCTAGCCGCCGGCGAGGCCAGGCGCGGCGGAGAGAGTGCATTCATGCATTCCGGCGACCAAATGGACGGCGGAGAGCATCTACGTGTAGCTGGGGATGAGCCGCAGCTCTTGGTGGTGGTGGTTGAGCTCGGGGTGGCCGGAAATGTCGCCGGCGACGACTTTGGCGGTCGCCGAAGTCGGGTGAAAACGAATCCGAGGCTACGGGGCACGGCGAGGCACGTGGTGAGGTGCGTTGGGCCCCTGGGGACGCGGTGAGTGCGTTAGACACGACCGGGTGGCCGGTGGTTGGCGGGAGACACGTCGGCGACGAGCTCGGCGGCGGCGCGTGCGGTGAAGCTCTGTGCGCTCGCTGTGGTGCTCGAGAGCAAGAAAGGAAAAGAGGAGGAGGTAGCCAGGCTCACGGCGGTCTTGAGGAAGCTGACGACGTGGTTGGGGACGAGCTGGTGCGGCGGCGACGGCGAAAGGGATCTCCGGCGGTGGCGAGGTCGAACGAGGTCGGTGCAGTGGCTTCGGGGCAAGCGAGCGCTCGGGGCTCGGCTTGTTGGACGGAGAGGAGGGTGGCCAAGCTCCTAGACACGGTGGCGAGGCGCAAGGACGACGGAGAGCGCGTCTACAGCGATGGTGCAGCGGCGATGGCGTCGGCCATGGTGCGGGAGAGCGAGGGAGAGGAGCTGGGGAGGAGGGAGCATGTCTGTGAGCTCGAGGGGGAGGTGGCCGATCGATCCAGGGCGGCAGAACGGCGAGGGGAGCAAGCAGGGCGGCGAGCAGCTGCGTGGCGCGCTACGGTGCCGACGTCGAGCACCTTGGCTGCCTGCCTGGCGAGGCCAAGCAGCTCGCTGGAGCGGTGGCTGGGCTGGGCCGGCTAGGTGGGCTGGCTGGTGGGCTGCCAGGTTAGTTCCCTCTCTCTCTTTTATTTTTTGTTTTCTATTTACTTCTGTAGCTTTGTGGACTTTCTAAAAATAACTAAACAACTCCAAAAATCCCCAAACTGCTCATGCCCACTGTTTAAAATATAAACAACATGGAACATTTTAGTTTAGGATTATTTGAACATTTAAAATATTTTATAAATTTTAAATGCCCAAATTCAAATACTTATGATTTAATTCAAAGACCTTAGGATGACCTAGAAAATTGTGCACCACTTTTGGCAGAGGTTCTGAACCAAGACAAAAATGATGGACATTTTAGAAGGGCATTTCAGGTTCATTGAAAATATTTTTAGTAAACCCTAGTTGGATTCAGAGGGGCTGGTGGTTCTGTCATCCCCATTTCAGGTTTTTGTTGAATGAAATAGATATGATGCAACACTCTAATGCATGAACTAGCTAGGGTGTGACAGTATTTCAATGTGCTTTGTCTTCGAGTGCTGGACTGGATTGTTGGCTATCTTGATGGCACTTTCGTTGTCGCAGAAGAGAGGTACTTGTTTCAGGTTGATGCCATAATCCTTGAGATTTTGCTTCATCCATAGAAGCTGAGCACAACAGGATCCAGCAGCAATGTATTCAGATTCAGAAGTTGAGAGTGATACACAGTTCTGCTTCTTTGAAGACCAACAGACAAGTGATCGACCAAGAAAATGACATGTGCCTGATGTAGACTTGCGATCCACCTTGTCACCAGCATAATCAGCATCCGAGAATCCAACCAAATCAAATTTTGAGCCCTTGGGATACCATAATCCGAGTGTTGGGGTGTAAGCCAAATATCATAGAATTCGCTTCACAACTAAGTGATGCGATTCCTTTGGTGCCGCTTGGAATCGAGCACACATGCAAACACTAAGCATAATATCTGGCCTAGATGCACATAAATAAAGCAGAGAACCAATCATGGAGCGGTATACCTTTTGATCGAACTCTTTACCATTGTCGTCGGGACCAAGATGGTGTTTGGCTGGCATTGGCGTTGTGTAGCCTTTGCAGTCTTCCATTCCAAACTTCTTCAGACAATCTTTGAGGTATTTTTCTTGAGATATGAAGATGCCATTACTTTGCTGACGAATTTGAAGACCAAGGAAGAACTTCAGCTCACCCATCATGGACATTTGATATTGCTCTTGCATCATGTACCCAAACTCATCACTATATTTCTGGTTGGTGCAGCCGAAGATTATGTCATCCACATATATTTGGCACACAAACAGTTCACCATCATATGTCTTCGTGAAGAGTGTGGGAACAAGGGATCCAGGTTTGAAGCCTTTGCTCTTCAGGAAGTCTTTGATTGTATCATACCAGGCACGAGGAGCTTGTTTGAGGCCATACAGTGCTTTGTTTAGCTTGTACACCATATCAGGATGTTTTGGATCTTCAAAGCCAGGTGGTTGTGCGACATATACTTCTTCTTCAATCTTGCCATTGAGAAATGCACTCTTTACATCCATTTGATATAGCAAGATGTTGTGATGATTAGCGTAGGCTAGCAGTATGCGAATAGCTTCAAGCCTAGCAACAGGAGCAAATGTTTCATCGACGTCAATTCCTTCAACTTGAGTATATCCTTGAGCCACAAGACGTGCTTTGTTTCTGACGACTTGACCATGCTCATCTTGCTTGTTTCGATATATCCACTTTGTTCCAATAATGTTATGCTTGCGAGGGTCAGGTCGCTTGACGAGTTCCCAGACATTATTCAGTTGGAACTGTTGAAGTTCATCTTGCATGGCTTGAATCCATTCAGGTTCCATAAAAGCTTCAGCAACTTTCTTGGGTTCTGAAAAGTGCCCACAGAAGTTTGCTAGCTGTGTTGCTCTTGATCGAGTGAGCGGACCAGGTGCATTGATGCTGTCAATTATCTTCTCTATTTGAACTTCATTTGCAACACGAGGATGAACAGGACAAAGACTTTGCTCTGGCTGATCATTGTCATCATTGGGAGGATTGTCTTCCGTCTGAGCATTTTCTTCACGTTGATTTGGTGCAGTGATGATAAGTTCCTCTTCAGGCTGTGCTTCAGAGGGCATGATTTCACCAGTTCCCATCAGCTTGATAGACTCGTTTGAAGGAGCTTCATCTAGTGTACTTGGCAGAATCTCTCTCTGTGAACCATTGGTTTCATCAAATTTCACATCCACAGTTTCAACGATTTTGTAGAGATAAAGGTTGAAGACTCTGTAGGAGTGTGAATCCTTTCCATATCCAAGCATGAAGCCTTCATGAGCCTTAGGTTCAAATTTTGACTTGTGATGGGGATCCTTGATCTAGCATCTAGCTCCAAATACTCTGAAGTAACTGACGTTTGGCTTCTTGCCAGTAAGGAGCTCATAAGATGTTTTATTCAGAAGCTTATGGATGTACACACGGTTGATGATGTGACATGTTGTATCAATAGCTTCAGGCCAGAACTTTCTTGGTGTCTTGTACTCATCTAGCATTGTTCGAGCCATCTCAATGAGGGTTCTGTTTTTGCGCTCAACGATGCCATTTTGCTGAGGTGTGTATGGAGCAGAGAACTCATGAGTGATTCCCATTGTATCCAGATACAGATCAAGTCTAGTGTTCTTGAATTCAGTGCCATTGTCACTCCTGATGTGCTTGATCTTCACGCCATAGTTGTTCATTGCTCGATTTGCAAAGCGCCTGAAGACATCTTGCACTTCAGTCTTGTAAAGAACTATATGAACCCATGTGTATCTTGAGTAGTCATCAACAATGACGAAGCCATAGAGACAGGCAGTTGTTGTGAGGGTAGAGTAGTGAGTAGGTCCAAATAAGTCCATGTGTAACAGCTCGAAGGGTTGTGATGTTGTCATGATTTTCTTCGAGGGGTGCTTTGCCCTTGTCATCTTTCCAGCTTCACAGGCACCACACAGATGATCCTTCTTGAACTTGACATCCTCGATGCCAATGACATGCTTATTTTTGATGAGTGAGTGTAAGTTCCTCATGCCAGCATGTCCTAACCTTCGATGCCAGAGCCAGCATTCTGAAGCTTTTGTGAGAAGACATATGGCAGGCTGTGGTCCTGCTGAGAAATCTACCATGTATAGATCATCTTTTCGATACCCTTCAAAGACTAGAGATTTGTCGGATTCCATTAGCACAAGGCAACGATATTTTCCAAATATCACAATCATGTTCAAGTCACAAGGCATTGAGACAGACATTAAGTTGAAACCAAGGGATTCAACAAGCATCACTTTATCCATGTGTTGATCCTTTGAGATTGCAACTCTACCTAGACCCAATACCTTGCTTTTACCAGTGTCAGTAAATGTAATGTGACTCTTGTCGGATGGACGTAAGGTTGAGTCCATGAGAAGACTTCGATCACCAGTCATGTGATTTGTGCATCCACTGTCCATAATCCATTCCGAAGCTTTTGGTGATGTACCCTACAGTGCAGTTAGGAGGATAGGCTTCACAAGAGTATTGTGAAGCATAAGCATTTGACACATATAGGGACAGTCACAGCTTATATCAAAGTTAGGACATAGTATGACTGATAAGCAATTCAGATATGAAGTATATAGAATGACATTTTATCGTGCGTCCTAAATGAGTTTTAGGTCCCCAGCAATAGTATCGGACGCCATTGATTGCTGGCTGGAGACCGTTTTCTGCAAAAGAGAGTTAGTTCTTCTTTGCCACCCACATCTTCAGTGGTGGCTTAGAAGCAATGAGTCTAAGTGCAGCATCTGAGAATTTTGGCTTTGAAGCCCTAGCAAATAGCCTCGCAGGAGATGAATGATACTCATATGAATAAGCTGAAAAGTTCTTAGTCCTATGAACATAGCGGTTCAAAGATACACGCTCATATTCATAAGTCTGAGCATGATTTCCCTACAAAACATTGGCGTTAGGGTGACTCATGTGAGTCATGTATCTGTATGAAGCCTTTGTGCCACATGAAGCTATAGGTCTGGGGTTTTTCTTCTTCCTTGGTGGTGTCATGACGACATTCACAGGAAGATTCTCAATGTACTGCTTAGGTACCCAGATCTTCTTCATAGGTGGTCCATTCCTGCAGTTAGTACCAATGTACTTAGCAAACACTTCACCATTCTGATTTTTGAACAGCTTATAGTTTGCATCAAAGGATTCATCAATGACAATAGGATTATCACAGGTAAAGCCAGATAAGGTGGATGGATCTACTGAAGGTTCCTTTGTAGCAACCCATGTGGTTTTGGGGTACTGCTCAGGCTTCCAGTACGAGCCATCAACATTCATTTTCCTTTTGAACCCAACACCCTCTTTCCTAGGGTTTCGGTTCAGAATCTGCTTTTTGAGGACATCGCAGAGAGTCTGATGTCCCTTCAAACTTTTGTACATCCCTGTTTCAAGCAATGTCTTCAACATAGCATTTTCATCAACAACAGCAGTGGTATCCTCCGCAGAGGGGTTAGTAATCACATCAGTAGGTGAAGACAATGAAACAGTAGCAGCAGTGGAACATTCAGCAATAGATGTAGCGTTATCACGCTCAATGCATTTTAGACATAGTGGTTCAAACCCATCCTGAGCGGAACTGATCTGTTGAGCGCGAAGTGACTCATTCACCTTTTGAAGATCTTCATGAGCCGCTCTCAATTTCTCAAGCTCTTGTTTCCTTTGAAGATAATCATAGGAGAGCCTTTCATAAGTAGTTGAGAGCGATTCATGACGACCTTCAAGTTCTTGGTACTTAGCATGAAGATTTTTTATGTCATCAACTAAGGACTGTGAACGTGTCATTTCAGCATCCAACAGGTCATCGCTTTTATCTAACAGTTTTTGAGTATGTTCCATAGCCTTTTGTTGTTCAGTTGCAATTTTAGCAAGTGTTTTGTAGCTGGGTTTGGATTCACAATCAGAGTCATCTTCACTTGAGGTTTGGAAGTAAGCATCACGTGATTTTACCTTGGCACCACGTGCCATGAAGCAGTAGGTGGGAGTAGGATCGTCTTCGTCATTAGCTTCTGCGTTGGTGTGGAAGTCATTGTCTTCAGTGTTGAAGATGGACTTGGCGACATAGGTTGTGGCTAGAGCCAGACTTGCAACGCCAGGGTCAGACTCCTCTCCAGACTCCACCTCCGCCTCCTCCGAAGCAGACTCCTCCTCTGAATCCATTTCCTTGCCAACAAAAGCACGAGCCTTGCCCGATGAGCTCTTCTTGTATGATGAAGACTTGGAAGAAGACTTAGAAGACTTTGAGGATTTCTTCTTCTTCTTGTCATCGGAATCATATTCCTTGCTTTTCTTCTTCTCATTGTCCCACTGTGGACACTCAGATATGTAGTGACCAGGTTTCTTGCACTTGTGGCAGGTTCTCCTTTTGTGGTCATGGGTGGAAGCTTCATCATTCCTTGAGCTGTATCGTGAAGACTTTTTGAAGCCTTTCTTCTTAGTGAACTTCTGGAACTTCTTCACAAGCATAGCAAGTTCCTTTCCAATGTCTTCAGGATCTTCAGAACTGCAGTCAGATTCTTCTTCAGATGAGGAAATAACTTTTTCCTTCAAAACGCGAGTTCGGCCATAGTTTGGGCCATAGATATCTCTTTTCTCAGATAGATGGAACTCATGTGTGTTGAGCCTCTCAAGAATATCAGACGGATCGAGTGACTTGAAGTCAGGATGTTCTTGTATCATGAGGGAAAGGGTGTCAAAGGAGCTATCAAGTGATCTCAGCAATGTCTTGACGATTTCATGCTTGGTAATCTCAGTTGCGCCAAGAGCTTGAAGTTCATTTGTGATATCAGTGAGGCAATCAAACATGAGCTGGACATTTTCATTGTCGTTTCTCTTGAAGCGGTTGAAGAGGTTGCGAAGAACACTGATTCTTTGATCTCTCTGGGTTGAGATGCCTTCGTTGACCTTGGATAGCCAGTCCCAGACTAGCTTCGACGTTTCCAGAGCACTCACACGGCCATACTGTCCTTTGGTCAGATGACCACAGATGATGTTCTTTGCAGTAGAGTCCAGTTGAATGAACTTCTTGACACCGGTGGGGGTGACACCTTCACCAGTTTTGGGAACGCCATTCTTGACGACATACCAGAGGTCGACATCAATGGCTTCAAGATGCATACGCATCTTATTCTTCCAGTAGGGATATTCAGTTCCATCGAACACGGGGCAAGCAGCGGAGACTTTGATTATCCCTGCAGTCGACATAGCTGAAACTCCAGGTGGTTAAACCGAATCACACAGAACAAGGGAGTACCTTGCTCTGATACCAATTGAAAGTGCTACTATCGACTAGAGGGGGGGTGAATAGGTGATTTTTATGAAAGTCTTCAAAACTTGGAAGTTTCAAAGACAAACAACAGAAATGACCTAATTGTAATGTAGCAGAAGATAAACTACCCTAAGCAAGCCATAGTCAAGTATGCAATGATGTGAAAGTATAGGACTAATAACAGCTAGATAGTAAGGATCAGGATGGAAGATAGTATGAAGCCAATCAACAGTAGTAGTCAAGCAATGAAGTCAAACAGATACACAGATAGGCAATGACTTCACGAAGACAAACTTAAGTAAGGTTGGGAAGGGATAGAACCAGTCACTTGTTGAAGACACAGGATTTGTTAGACCAGTTCCAGTTGCTGTGACAACTGTACGTCTGGTTAGGGAGGCTGAGATTTAACTCAGAAGACCGTGTCTTCACCTTATTCCCCTTGAGCTAAGGACACCCAGTCCTCGCCCAATCACTCTGGTAAGTCTTCAAGGGAGACTTCCAAACCTTCACAGACTTCGTTCACCGGCAATCCACAATGACTCTTGGATGCTCAGAACACGACGCCTAACCGGCTGGAGGATTCACAGTCCTCAAGTGTAATAAGTCTTCAGGTCACACAGACAGAAAGACTTCAGTGATGCCTAACACTCTTTGGCTCTGGGTGTTTGGGCTTTGTCCTCGCAAGGATTTTTCTCTCTCTCAAATGCTTCGAGGTGGGTTGCTCTCAAATGACAAAAGTTGTGCACAAACTCTGAGCAGCCACCAATTTATGGTGTAGGGGTGGGCTATTTATAGCCACTAGGCAACCCGACCTGATTTGTCCAAAATGACCCTGGGTCACTAAGGAACTGACACGTGTTCCAACGGTCAGATTTCAAACACACGCGGCAACTTTACTTGGGCTACAAGCAAAGCTAACTCATCCAGCTCTGGATAAGGTTTGCTCTCATTGTCTTCGCTCGAAGACATAGGATTTGATTGAGCATCACTTCAGTCACTCTGACTTAGTTCACTTGGACCCCACTTAACAGTACGGTGGTTCCTATGACTCAACAAAGAAGAAAAGGAAGCAACGAAACCACACAGTCTTCGTGCTCCATAGTCTTCACGCAATGTCTTCTCATGTCATAGTCTTCAATATGAATATCTTCTCATACCACCATTGTCTTCAATGTCTTCATACATTTTTAGGGGTCATCTCCGGTAGGTAAACCAAATCGATGAGGGACACTACCTGCGTTATCCTGCAATTCTCACAAACGCATTAGTCCCTCAACCAACTTTATCGTCAATACTCCAAAACCAACTAGGGGTGGCACTAGATGCACTTACAGAAAGAGCTGACCGGACTCCAAACCTGCGTCCAAAACCTGGTGAACAAGAAGCTCAAGCTTGTCAATGTAGTCCAGGTCATGCTCATCCGCCGGATCCTCCCGTGCCAACAATGGGCCTTCAACTTGTGGGAGTTTGATCCAGCACAACACCAAACCTTGATCAGGCTCTTCGACACTACGTACGAAGATGCCTGGAAGGTGTTGTTCAAGGGCGCCGAGGCTCCCGCATCCGCTACCGGAGATCGCGGATTCAGCTCGCAGCGTCAAGCCAGCGAGGTAAGCTATTTTACCCTTTACAGGACACTTGTTTTTCATAGTTTGACTCTATGCGGGATCTAAACTCCCTTACCTTTGACAGGCCTGGCAGAAGACGTCCGGGCAGGTTGATTGTCCGGCTCCCTTGCCAGAAGACCCAGCGGACGCCCGATTGACGGGGCTGCTGGTTCCGGCACCTCATGTGGTGCCGGAGAAGAACGCCAAGAAGAAGGCCACGGGAACTCGAAGGAGTTCCCGGCGCCAGGTGTTGTCGAACTCATCGTCCGATGACTCCGAGGCGGACTCCTCCCGCAAAGACGAGGAGGAGGAAAAAGAGGCCTCTCCCCCAGCGGGGGGAGGGAAGAAAAGGAAGGTCGTCCCAACTGGGGAGGCCGGAGGGTCCAAGAAGGGAAGGACCCTTCCTCCGGACTACTCCACCAATGCCAATGACGGCGAAGAGGAGTGGCCACCGAGGGCTAAGCCCCTGGCGACATCGTAAGTGTCCGGATACCAGAATAACTCATGGCGTTTCGTTTGTCGTATAGAATCTCCTAACGCCGAATATGACCCTGCAGCCCGCCCAAGGACGGGCTCGACGTTTCAACGAGCGGCTCCCTGGCTTCGTCGGACGTGAATAGCACTTCACTTCCGGCTGCCTCCTCTCCTCGCGCTGCGGATGACGCAGAGGTGGGGTCCCAAAAGGGGCCCATCCAAGAGGAGGAGGTCCAGGAGGCGCCACAAGGCAACCTCCCGGACTCCAGGCACAAGGGGGATCAAACCCCAAAGGGCTCTAAGTCTGGCCCTGGGCCGGACTCCGTACCGGAACCTTCAGTGGTTCCGGAGTCCGGCAGGTGGCCCCTTCGTAAGAAGGGCGAGACTGCGACACTGGTGACCTCTGTCCAACCGGAGGCACCGGATAATTTGCTGGAGGCGCTTAACGGCGCCTCCATCGACGAGGAGCACCACACTGTTATGAGTGTGGTGATCCAGAAAGTTCAGTCCGCCAAGAGCAGGCTGACTGAAGCCTGTGCCAGCCTTCTAACAGGCTTTGAGGTATGTATTTAAGATATGTAAAAATATTACCGCATAGACAGTAGCCCTTGATGCTCAGTTTGGTGTTCGGAAAGAAAAGCCGAACTGAGGATCTAAAAAGATGTACGCAGGAGTCTAACATAAGTATGTCCATATGGGGAATGCAGGTTGCGCTGCTGACCTCTGCCGCACTGACTGCGGAGGTCAATGCATTGAAGCAGAGCCTCGAGCGGTCCGAGAACGAGCTCGGCCTTGCCAAAAAGCAGCTCGAGGACAAGGAAGGTAAGTAATACCTTATGGAAGTATATAAAAGATGTGGTTGCAAAAACTAACAGGAATAACGTGAGAATTGCACGGGCCACGAACGAGGTGGCGACCCTGAAGGAAGCGGTGTCCAAGGCCGAAAGCAATACGGCCGCGGAGCGCACCGAGCAAGAGAAGCAGGAGGCGCGGGTGGCGGAGGTGCGGCAAGAGCTCCAGGCTCTCGTGGAAAAACACGAGAGTTTGGAGCATGACTCAAAGACTCGAGAGTCTGAGCTCGCCTCGGCTCTTGAGAGCGCCAAAGCTGCTAAGGCCGAAGCCCAAAAAGCCCTCCAGGAAATTGAGGCAATGAAGAAGATAGCGGCGGGTAAGGCATTCTTCATGCAGAGGAAGCACGTGAAAGTGAATTACTTGTTACTTACCCGAATCCGGAGCTCTCCAGGAGCATTCGCAGATCTGCCCCGCAGTGTGTCCGACGCTGCCGCATTCTACCGGGCCGAGGAGGGGAGCTCGACGGAGAAGGTGTTCTGGTCTCAGTATGCTGAGGCCGGACACCCAGTGCCCTTGAGCGACCAGCTGAAGCAGCTGGTCGAGCTCCATAAGGTGGCCGAACAGGCCATGAAGGGCCTCATAGTTCGGCTGTGGCCTGAGGAAGCCATGCCTGGGAGCTACTTCGGGCTGGTGAGGAGGCTGGTGGACGCCTGTCCATGGATTGAAGTCGTCAAGCGCTCCGTCTGTATCGAAGGTGCTCGTAGGGCCCTTGCCCGTGCTAAAGTACACTGGGGCAAGATGGACGCTGAGAAGCTTGTGACGGACGCTCCACCGCCGGGCAGGGAGTATCGCAAGCCCGAGATGTATTATGAGGGCGTCCTGAAGGGTGCCCGCCTTATAGCGGGTGAATGCTCCAAAGATGTAATTTTTGAGTAAACTCGCATTTGTTATCCTGTACGCTTGAAAACTTGTTCATACGCGCTAAGCAACGCTTGTGAATTTAAAATATTACCTTCTGTGTGGCCGTTTATTAAATTTGAGAGATGGCGAGTCGTCGGCTTCTGCCCCCATGCCACGAGTGCTGGGGTGTTCGGGATAAACTTGAGCGCTCTTTTTCCCATTCTTGGGTCCTTCAAGGGAGGCGCTCAACGCAACGAACAAGGCAACTGGACTATAATGCTTGAACACTCTCACTTAGCCATAGAATTCTATAATTTTAAATTTCGGCGAAGCCCCTAGTATTCGGAAGACCGAATTCGGGGCGCTATCCACGCCTGGGCCGGACAAAGCCGACTCCTCGCTCTAAGCGGCATAAGTCTTTAGGGACTCAAAAACCTCTCGAACAGCGACCGGCTCTCGCCCTATCACGACGGTCAGTTTTAGCTTTCTCCACTGAGGTGCTTAACCCAGCTCAACCGGGGCACAATCGCAGTGGTTCTCCCAGTGCTACCTTAGCCGATATAACGGAATGTAAGGTACCAAAACATGGGAGCCGGACAAACCCAACTATTGACCCAAGACATGATTTGGAGTCGATGCATATAATGCTATAAGTTCGGGGTGCCGCACTTGTGAAAGTGTTCGGACTTATCACACCATATTTTGGGGTACTTAAGCCCCTGGTGTATTTGGCCGTACCAAAGCGTACAGATGCAACATGTCATAAGTGAACATATATAGATAAAAAAGAAATGCAATAATAGGCAAAAGCTATGCATTATTTATTCAAAAAAGCTGCGGTAAAAGCAGAACGATACAAATAGTGCGATAAGCAAGGGATGGGACTATTTGACATGTCCCCCTCCAGAAGCGGGCTGCGGGATGATATGTAAAACAAGTATACTGCTCGTTATAGAGACCACCTGGACACTCGACGTAGCTTTCTGCTTCCCTGGCTGTTGCATCATGTGTTCGGCGATTCTACTGCCGGACAGGGCTTCTTGAGAAAGGAGTCGTGGAAGTAAGAGAAAAAAAAAGAATGACACAATTGGGAGCCCTTGGTGCGGTTGAGCCGCATTCTGGGCCTGCCGTGGTCGTGCCCCTCCCCCTATGCCCATGGTATTTCCAAAGCGTAATTATGTACGCGTAGTACTGGTTTCGCAATTTTGCGAGGGCTGGGGTTGGGGCCGCATTGCTATGTGTGCTCGGGACGTGCCAGGCGGTCTTGTTGTAGGTTACTCCGGGCGCGCTTGGCGGTGTCCAGACGTTTAATAGCCGGACTCGAGAATTGCCTTGAGAGGCTGCTTTGTATTTCCGTCGCGAGGGCCGTCGTATGCTCCTCCATTCGGAGAGAGCGTTCGGTGTTTTCGTTGACCGTAATGACTCCTCGAGGGCCTGGCATCTTGAGTTTGAGGTATGCGTAGTGCGGCACCGCATTGAACTTTGCAAATGCGGTTCGTTCGAGCAGTGCGTGATAGCCACTGCGGAACGGGACTATGTCGAAGATTAACTCCTCACTTCAGAAGTTATCCGAGGATCCGAAGACCACTTCAAGTGTAACTAAGCCTGTACAGTTGGCCTCTACACCTGGTATGACGCCTTTAAAGGTTGTCTTTGTGGGTTTAATCCTTGAGGGGTCTATGCCCATTTTGCCCACTGTATCCTGATAAAGCAGGTTCAGGCTGCTGCCGCCGTCCATCAGGACTCTAGTGAGGTGAAATCTGTCAACGATTGGGTCTAGAACCAATGCGGCGTATCCGTCATGGCGGATGCTAGTGGGGTGGTCCCTTCGATCAAAAGTGATCGGGCAGGAGGACCATGGATTGAACTTTGGGGCGACTGGCTCCATCGCATATACGTCCCTTAGTGCACGCTTCCGCTCCCTTTTGGGTATGTGGGTTGCGTATATCATGTTCATCGTCCGCACTTGTAGGGGGAAGCCCTTCTGTCCTCTATTGTTTGGCGGCCGGGGCTCCTCCTCGTCGTCGCTATGCAGCCCCTTGTCATTGTTTTCGGCATTTAACTTGCCTGCCTGCTTGAACACCCAACATTCCCTGTTGGTGTGGTTGGCTAGTTTTTCAGGGGTGCCGTGTATCTGGCACAAGCGATCAAGTATTCGGTCCAAATTGTATGGGCCCGGAGTATTTCTTTTGAATGGCTTTTTCCGCTGACCGGGTTTAGAGCCTCTGAATCCAGCATTGACTGTCGTATCCTCAGCATTATCGCCATTAATGCGGCGCTTGTGCTTGTTGCGACGCGACCTGCCGTTGCTGTCCTTGGTATCCGAATTACCAGGGCTCTTGGTCATGTTGTTACTACGAGCTAGCCAGCTGTCTTCTCCCGCGCAAAAGCGGGTCATGAGTGTTGTGAGGGCTGCCATGGATTTCGGCTTTTCCTGTCCTAGGTGCCGGGCAAGCCACTCGTCGCGGATGTTATGTTTGAAGGCTGCAAGGGCCTCTGCATCCGGATAGTCGATGATTTGATTTTTCTTGGTTAGGAACCGTGTCCAGAATTGTCTGGCCGATTCCTCTGGCTGCTGAATTATGTGGCTTAGGTCATCGGCGTCTGGTGGTCACACATAGGTGCCCTGGAAGTTGTCGAGGAATGCGGCTTCCAGGTCTTCCCAACAACCAATTGACTCTGCTGGCAAGTTGTTAAGCCAATGCCGAGCTGGTCCTTTAAGCTTGAGTGGGAGGTATTTGATGGCGTGTAGATCATCACCGCGACCCATGTGGATATGAAGGAGATAGTCCTCGATCCGGACCGCAGGATCTGTTGTGCCATCGTACGATTCAATGTTTACGGGTTTGAAACCCTCAGGGATTTGATGATCCATCACTTCGTCTGTGAAGCATAGTGGGTGTGCGGCGCCTCTGTATTGGGCTATATCACGACGCAGCTCAAATGAGCTTTGTCTACTATGTTCGGCCCGGCCGGAATTGCCATATCCGGCATGACGGTTATCATCACGTATCGTGGGGCGCCCACGCAATCCGTAGATCGATCTTGTTTGCCTTGCCTTGTCCTCCAGTATATCCCGCAGGTTTGGCGCATTTTCCCGCGCCTTGGCATTTGAGCGGCGCCGGGGTGCGGCTTGAGTGGAGGGCCGAGAGGCCTCTCTGTCGCAGCCACGAGGTGGCCGGTCGGCCGTATCATGCGCTGGTGATGTAGGTTTAGGTGCTTCTTCCTCTAATCGGGGTAGCAGCCTGCGTTTTGGGTAGCTCTGGGAGGGGTGTTCGAGTTCATACTCTTCGGCCGCAAGGACTTCAGTCCATCTGTCGGCTAGCAAGTCTTGGTCAGCTCTAAGCTGTTGCTACTTTTTCTTGAGGCTACTTGCCGTGGCCATAAGCCTGCGTTTGAAACGCTCTTGTTCGACTGGATCCTCAGGCACGGCAAATTCGTCGTCGTCGAGGCTTGCCTCGTCTTCGGAGGGAGGCATGTAATTATCGTCCTCTACCTCTCTGTCTGCCGCTCTCTCATGAGGGCTGGCTTCTCCATCCTCCTGCACTGAATCCTGCTGGAGGGGGTTGTCTTCGGCACTGTCCGGGGTGTTATTGTCTCCCGTGCCGGAATCACCGTTTTTGCTGTGGCGGGATTTAGAGCGGCGCCACTGACGCCGGCGCTTAGGCTGTTTCTTGGAGGGGTCATCCTCCGTTGTTCCATTGCCATTCCCATCTTTTGGGATGTCCATCATGTAAATGTCGTATGACGAGGTGGCCTTCCAGTGCCCTGTAGGCGCTGGTTCTTGGTCGTCTCCTGCATCGTCGTCCATACCGTCGATGTCTTCGGAGCCGAAGTCGAGCATGTCGGTTAAATCATCGACAGTGGCTATGAAGTGGGTGGTGGGTGGGCTTTGAATTTCTTCATCGTCCGCATCCCAACCTTCCTGACCATAGTCCGGCCAGGGCTCTCCTGATAAAGAGAGAGACTTTAGTGAATTCAGGATGTCGCCAAAAGGCGAGTGCTGAAAGATGTCCGCGGCGGTGAATTCCATGACCGGCGCCCAATCGAATTCGATTGGCAGGGGCGTGGAAGGTTCGGAGTCCGGAGAGGAGTCCGGCACCTTGGAGTTATGAGCCTTGCAAAGGACAGGGATGGTGTTCGGCTCAATCACCGTAGAGATCGCAGCCCCCGAGGCGGTGTCCAGCCATCCGTCCTTGATCGGCGCAGTCGGCTCCGAGCTAAGGGTCGGAGCGGACACTGGTGCGGCCTCCAGGGCATTGTTCGGCGGCAGAGCTAGATCATGCCCATTATGACAGTGCGGCGCGCTTGGCTGTGGCTCGAACCCGTCGAAGATCAAGTCTCCACGGACGTTAGCCGTGTAGTTCAAACTTCCAAATCTGACCTGATGGCCAGGGGCGTAGCTTTCAATCTGCTCCAGATGGCCAAGCGAATTGGCCCGCAGTGCAAAGCCGCCGAACATGAAGATCTGTCTGGGGAGAAAAGTCTCACCCTGGACCGCATCGTTGTTGATGATCGGAGGAGCCATCGGGCCTAAAGATGACGACACAGAGGAACTCTCAATGAAAGCACCAATGTCGGTGTCAAAACCGGCAGATCTCGGGTAGGGGGTCCCGAACTGTGCGTCTAGGCGGATGGTAACAGGAGACAAGGGACACGATGTTTTTACCCAGGTTTGGGCCCTCTCAATGGAGGTAAAACCCTACTCCTGCTTGATTAATATTGATGATATGGGTAGTACAAGAGTAGATCTACCATGAGATCAGAGAGGCTAAACCCTAGAAGCTAGCCTATGGTATGATTGTTGTTCGTCCTACGGACTAAAACCCTCCGGTTTATATAGGCACCAAAGAGGGTTAGGGTTACATAGAGTCGGTTACAATGGTAGGAGATCTACATATCCGTATCGCCAAGCTTGCCTTCCACGCCAAGGAAAGTCCCATCCGGACACGGGACGAAGTCTTCAATCTTGTATCTTCATAGTCCAAGAGTCCGGCCAAAGGTGATGGTTCGGCTATCCGGACACCCCCTAATCCAGGACTCCCTCAGCGCGCCTCCCTGCCTCGTGGCTACCTCGTTGCTTCCTTTACGTATACTCCAAGTCTCCTAGATTGCTTCCGTTCCAAAAATAACTCTCCCGAAGGTTTCATTCCGTTTGGACTCCGTTTGATATTCCTTTTTTTTTGAAACACTGAAATAGGCAAGAAAACAGCAATTTGGGTTGGGCCTCCGGTTAATAGGTTAGTCCCAAAAAATGATATAAAAGTATAAAGTAAAGCCCATAAACATCCAAAACAGGTAATATAATAGCATGGAACAATAAAAAATTATAGATACGTTGGAGACGCATCACCTCCCTGACGCCACCTCTCCGCCGCGGCCTCTACTCGCAAGCCTCCTTCTCGTCGCATCTTGGCGACGCCGACGCGACAAAGGCCGACATGGAAGACATCATCGTAGCCGACTTGGCTGCCGCCGCCGCTTCCCCCGGGTTCACTACCCAAGATGGCTCGATTGATCTCGGCGACATGGACGGCGAGCTCGACTACGACGAGGAAGAGCTGGAGTAGTAGTAGGAGGAGGAGGAGCAGGAGGAGGAAGAGGAGGAGGAGCCGACGTAGACGAGGAAAGGAAAGAAGAAGAAGAAGAAGAAGAAGAAAGGGGAGGCCAAGACCGGCGAGCCGCGCATCAAGTGGGCGTCCAAGGAAGATGAGTGCCTCGCCGAAGCATGGAAATTCGTCTGCCTCGACTCGATCACCGGCATGAACCAGAACATCGACACGTATTGGGACTGCATCAAGGCCGAGTTCGACGAGCGAAACTCGTCGACCCCTACTTCAAAGGCATCCACATGAAGCATGGGTCAAAGGCGATGGCGAACCATTGGGGGCTCATCCAAACGGCGTGTAACAAATGGCATGGGATAGTCGAGGAGGTCACGGCTCGCCCGAAGAGCGGCACCAGCATTGAGGATCAGGTATAGCACGCCGTCCTCACCCTATTTGCTTTCGCCGTGTGCGCGCCCATGCGCGCACTAGCGCCGACTGATGTTCTTTCCTTGGTGCAGCTGCTGCGCATGCTCGCAATGTTCTGCGATGACAACAGCGACCGAGAGTTCAAGTACCTCCACGTCTTTAAGCGGATCGACAAGTGCGAGAAGTGGGCGGAGGTCCGACGCATCCTCACCAAGGCCAAGAAGACGTACAAGTTGGACGCGCCGACCCCGGGCGCGGCCGACGGGCGCTCAGACGACAACAAAGGGGCCAAGAAGGCGAAACACGCCGAGTCGGCTGCCGCACGCGTGCAAGAGTACATCGAGCATTGTCTCGCTGGCGCCAAGGCCAGGGCCGCCCAGCAGGAAGAGAAAACTGAGGCGCGGTGGGCTGCTTTGATGACGAACATCGCCGTCAAATTGGACTTGCTCCAGGCCAATGTCACCGTGAAGCTCAAAGCTCAAGACGCCAAGAAGAGGAACAATGACCTGGCTTTCTTGATGGGCGGCGCTGACATGCTCCAGAGCGGCGATGAGAAGCTCAAGGCGTGGTTCCTGGTGGAGCGCGGCCTCATCCTAAACCAGATACCGGCGACTCCAACGCCGATGCCAACGCCGCCGCCCAGCCCGACTGATGATGCCTCCGCGATGCCCAGCAGCGTAGAAGCCGTGCCAACCAGTCCAGAAGCCGCGCCGACTCTTCCTAGCCCGCGCACGCTGATGGTGACGCCAGAGGACGACCTCGACGTTTGATGCATTCCTTGCAAGTCCTTTCTTTTTTGTGCGCCGAACTATCGCCTATCCTTTCATTTGATCGCCGAACTGTGGCGCTGATCGCCGAACTATTGCTGTGATCGCCGGATTATGGCCAGTTTTTGGAGTGGGAACGATCAAGTTTGAATATGAGGCGCGTGGCTGGGGCCTTGGGGGCGACACCTGGGGGTGTGGCTGGGGCCTTGGTCGCCACCAGGGTCTAAAAATTACCGGATGGACGCCCGAAAATGCGCCGGCCTATGTGTTGGGGGACCGAACGAATGGAGATGCTATTAACCCCGAAGAAAGTGTGGAGAGGCTTTCCAGTTTGCAGATCAAGTTGATATTTTCTTCTTCTTTGAGGAAACAGATCGAAGTCTTGTTTTCTGTATTTCACCATGTTAAAATTGCTCTTCATTTGTTTTGTTCTCTCAAGTAGCCTGAAGATTTGGCTCGGCTTATGCGTGCACCTAGTACCACTTTACCGCTTTGCAATTTCCCCACTCTTGCCAGTTTACTGCTATTGCTAGCGCATACCACTGTAATTTTTCAACAAAATTACGTTAGAATTAAACTAGCTACCCCTCTGTTCCTAAACATAAGACCATTTAGAGATTCCAATATGTATTTCATACGGAGCAAAATGAGTAAATCTACACTCTAAGATATGTCTACATACATCCGTATGTAGTCCCTACTGAAATCTCTAAAAGGGCTTAGAGCATCTCCACTCACGCCCCCAACGTGTCCCCCAGGGCTTTTTTTCTAGCGCCGCCACCGAAAAATCGGCCGAGTCGCGCCCCCAGGGCCTTGTTTATCGTCATTTTGTGCCGAAATAACAGCCGGCGAACCCGAGCCGAACCCAAGCCCCCGGGGATCGTCTAGGGGCGCCGGCCAAAGCGAAAAGGTGCGTGGTCCGCTCTGTCGGCAAGAGAAGGCCCTTTTGCCGCCGATCCCCTCGCTTTTCCCCCTTTGTTTCCCTCCACCCTCCTTCTGCCCCTCTTCTCTCGCCATTCTCCTTCATCTCCGCTCCATCCAGCCGCCATGCCGATGAAGAAGTACCAGGCCCCTCGCGCCGCTACCGATGCCGATGCCACCCAACCGAAGCAGAGGAAGCTACGGGCGGCGCCGTACAAACCACCGGGCATGTCGAATGCCGACTAGAAGGCCGAGGTTCGGTGCTGGGAGGTTGTCACCACCTACCGGCGGAACAGGCTCAACGCCAAGACGGCCCGGGACAGGGCGGCGGCAGCTGCGGCTGCGACGGAGCAGATAGAGGCATCTCGCACGGCGGAGCAGACGGAGGCGTCTCGCGCGGGGATGATGAATCCACCCGGCGGGCACGGCCCGCATGCCCTTGGAGCCAGCAGAGCATCGGGTCGCCACAGCCCTAGGGGTGCTCGCCCTCACCTGGCTACGCCGACGGCGACACGCACGGCGGGTTCAACCCCAGCGCACACCCCCACCCGCGTTCGCAGCGTCCAGTACCCCTCGTACACCTACTCACCGCCGGCTTACGCAGCCTCCCCCACGCCGCCTCTGTGCTGTGGCGCACTGCAGTTTTCTCAAGCCTCATCGTCACATCTCGGTAACCCTGACGCTACAGAAGCCGACATGGATGACATCATCACGAGTGGCTCAACCGCCGCCGCTGCCTCCCCCGGGTTCAATGCCCAAGACAATACAGTGGACCTCATCAGCGACATGGACGACGAGATCGACTACGACGAGGAGGAGGGGGAGGAGGAGGAGCTGGCGCCTGCTCTGGCGAGGAAAGGAAAGAAGAATAAGTGGGCGGCCAGGACCGGTGAGCCGCGCGTCAAGTGGGCATCCAAAGACGACGAGTGCCTCGCCAAGCGTGGAAAACCGCCTGCCTTGACCCGATCACCGGCACGAACCAGAGCGCCGACACGTACTGGGAGCGCAC
This sequence comes from Triticum timopheevii, assembly GCA_963921465.1. Taxonomy (NCBI): domain Eukaryota; kingdom Viridiplantae; phylum Streptophyta; class Magnoliopsida; order Poales; family Poaceae; genus Triticum; species Triticum timopheevii. The sequence continues at coordinate 249,381,648 of OY997262.1, read as the reverse complement.
CAAGTCGGAGTTTGACGAGCGCAAGTTGGTCGACCCCTACTTCGCCACCATACACATGAAGCGCAGCTCGAAGGCCATGGCGAGCCATTGGGCGGTCATCCAAACCGCGTGCAACAAATGGCATGGGATCGTCGAGGAGGTTGCGGCTCGCCCGGAAAGCGGCGCCATCATTGAGGGTCAGGTATGCAAAAACGCTGGTCTCTCGCTCATTTTTCGCCGCGCGTCGCCGACACTTGTTCCTCGGCGCAGATGGTTCGGATGTTCACCATGTACCATCAGGACAGCACACTGACCAAGAGTTCAAGTACCTCCACGTCTTCTCCCGGATTGAGAAGTGCGAGAAGTGGGAGGACGCCCAGCGCACCCTCGCCAAGGCCAAGGAAACGTACAAGCCGGACGCGCCGACGTCGGGCATGGCCGATGGGCGCCCGGACGACAACAAATGGGCCAAGTCGGCGAAGGACGCCACGCCGGCTACCGTGTGGCTGCAAGCATCCATCGAGCATTGCCTCGCCAATGCCAAGACCCACGCCACCCAGAGGGAAGAGAAAACCGAGGCGCCGTGGTCAGCATTGATTACGAACAACGCCATCAAGCTCGACCTGCTCCGGACCAACGCCGCCGCGAAGAAGAGGAACGCCGACCTGGCATTCCTGATGGGGGGCAGACATGTCGATGATGGACGAGCAGGTCAAGGCGTGGTACCTGGCGGAGCGTGGCCTCATCCTGAACCAGATGTCGTCGGCGGCCGCGCCAACTCCATCGCCGACCCCAACGCCACCGCCAAGCCCGAGTGATGATGCCTCGACGACGCCCAGCACAGAAGCTGCGCAGACGCCGACCAGCCTGCGCATGCCGACTCCCGCCAGTCCGACGCCGGAGATCGGCGCCGCCGTTTGATGCATTGCCTATGCGTCCTTCCTTTTGAACGCCGAACTATGGCATGGTGATTGTCGGACTTATGGCGCTGATCGCCGGACTTGCAACGTTTTTTGGGTAGCAGGAATGGGCAAGTTTGAATTTATGATGTCTTGGGGCCGGCACCTAGGGGCGTGGCTGGGAACTAGATTGCCCCCAGGGCCAAAAAAGCGTCGGCCGAAGGGCCAATAGCGTCGGACGGTGTGCTGGGGGCCGAACGAGTGGAGATGCTCTTATATTTGGAAGCCAGGTGTTTGATAAATTTCAGTAGCAAAGAAGGATTTCATTTTTGGTGATACTCCTCGGGTGTCGAGTCGTGACTTTCAGGGTGAAAACCCAAGGTCTGGCCTTCATTGGTTATGCCTACTAATTGCCTTGTTGAAGGTATTATTTTGAGAGCTCAGTCTTTCTTCAGGGTGAAAACCTATAATCTTGGATCGGGTGACAATTACGCTTGGGCATTGTTTCCTTCTTGAAGGTGTCACTTTTGGAGACCTTCATATTTTCTGGGTGTCGTCTTTGATGGTGGTTGGAGTTAATCACAGTGGCAAGGCCATTTCCTTTCTTTTTTGTTTTCTTTTCGGGTTGTATGCATCCGGGATGTTTCTATGACTTCTTGTTGGCACAGAGGCAGAATGTAATTGGTATCTTCTCGATATTATTCCCCTTTAAAAAAAAATAGAAACAGAGGGAGCAGAACCCTAGTATATATATTTTTTGAACTAGGATGAGCTCATTCAAATTAGTGTAATTTATAAACTAGGACATGGCAAAGTTCTACTCTAGTGTAGATTGACCAGCTTATTTGTTCGGTATCTGTTTATTTATCAAGTACTGAACTACTAAAACGACATGTATTATGGTAGGAGGGTGTACATGTGTGTCAACTCTATGATAGTATTCATAGAATAGTGTAAGGTTGTTTTTCATTGGAAAGTATTATCCTACAACTAAGATAATACAGTTAAGAAACATTATGATGAAATTAAGCAACATGACAATGGCCATCTAGCCCAATAATGAGAACGAATGACAAAGATGCTTAGGATTTGTCCTGCTCATGGGTTGGATGAACCTCGGAAGTGGTATGTTCTTGTAATTTCTGCAACATTTTTTCTTTGGTGTTCATAAATTCCTGTCCAGGTCATATACTTCAATATTTAGCTCTCCTGCTCATTGTTACAATAGTTGAATCTGGTCCATTTAATGGTCCCTAGCAGAAACGTCGGCCTCGCGCCTTCGCTTCGCCTCCATGTTGCCTGTCATTGCATGTGACAAGCTTTTGCGGTGGCCATCGTGTCGCCAAACTCCGTGCCTTGGGTTCGACAACAATAATGTTGAGGACATTGCGTACTGAAGCGACCATGCTAAGAAACCAAAAGAGAGAGAAGGGAGGAAGGACCAAAGCGACAACCCATCTCACCCTCCGCCCACATTCCCATTCCAGTCACCATTCCCGTGTTGGTGCTAGTGGAAGTAGGATGTGTGAATTGGCGACGGTAGCAGTAGATGGGCGGGGGGAACTTAGCGTTGTTCACCTGGATCAATTTCGCTCAAGGTCATGTCTAAGTCCCGAACTAGTGTCCCAAAGAACCTTACCTCAGTCGACCCATTATTCTTGACATCAGCGGCCCTTTGTGCCGTAACAGAGGACCACCATGCTTCACGCCTGCAACGTTTTCGCCAGACGGTCTCTCAGTTCCTCCCCCCCATCATATAAAGACATTTACTCTGTAGCAAAGCACGAGAAAAGAAGTAAGACAAGAAGTAGGACTTTTAGCCGTATTGGAGGCCTCAACCTGGGTATATCGTGTGCCTCGCTTTCCTTGTGTTCTAATTCCAAATCCACCGGTAGCCTGACGTGACGTCTTCGCGATTACCAATCCGCATTTTTGTCTTCCTACCGATGTTAGGACCCAACGAAAGTTACAAGAATATCCATGGAAAATGGATAGTTGCTCAAACTAGGAATACGAAAAACCGAGAGGGCGAGCCACGACTTGCTGAAATGAAAACCCACAAGAACCTCCTGATGCAATTTCTTTTGAGACAATCCTGATGACGGTGTCCTAAATTAGGGGGTGCTAACCTAGTCGGCCCATGATCCTCGAGTTGGGCCGATGGGCCCTCATTCGTGGTTAAGATGGACTCTGGAGGCCGTACGCAGGAGGCGTGATCAAGACTACCTCCATCGAAGGCTTGACGTATACTCCAAAATCTCTGCCGCCGCCTTGCTCATAGATACCGACCTTATAACCTTAGATACACTCCCCCCAGGCGTGTATATAAGCCATGGGGTTTAGCCCGTAGAGGGGACATCAACGCAAAATCATTCGCCTAGCACTAGGGTTAGACCATACATTACGATCTCGAGGTAGATCAACTCTGCACTTGATACATCTTCATCAATGTAAACAAGAGCAGGACGTAGGATTTTACCTCCATCAAGAGGCACCGAATCTGGGTAAGCATCGTCTCCTTCGTTTCTGTTACCCTCGATCTGAGATCCATAGCTCGGGACCCCCTACCCCGAGGTATGCCGGTTTTGACACACCTGATATTTTTCATTGAGGGGTAATCCTGACGCATGTAAATCGAAAGAAAGTCAACGGGTTGATACAAGCCCACGCAAATAGAAAATGAATGTGTCCCATCAGGAGACATTCTGTCTGCAGGGTGTCCTTCCGGAGCTTTAGCCACATGGTAAGCCATAATTCAAGGCAGGGACTTGCTCCCTAAGGACCTGCTCCCTCCGTTCGGAATTACTTGTCACAAAGATGGATGTATCTACAACTAAAATACATCTAGATACAATCATTTCTTGGATGAGTAATTCCGAACGGAGGAAATACTAATTAGGAGAATAGGGAACGGAATGAAATCAATGTCAAGGCGAGATGAAGCCGATGGGACAACTTACAGAAAACTCAGCCCAGCTGGTAGCCGACCTTCTGGAACCTGACTCCGGTCAATGGAATGAGGAGTTAGTTCGAGACACTTTCTATGCTCGGATGCGCACACAATCTTAAGCATGCCAAAGGCCGAGGCGAGCAAATGAAGACGTATGGGCATGGGAGAAGTCAGGTATTTATACGGTAAAATATGCTTACAAAGAGTTGATGGACGAACGTTTGAAAGAAAAAGTTACAGAGGGAGCCTAAGGTGCACTCACAAGGATTGGAAGGCACTTTGGAGGTTGAAGTTTCTTCCTAGAATCAGAGTATTCTCGTGGAGAGTGGTGCAAGCTTTGCTTCCATGTTTGGGCAAGCTGCGGCGATGACATATTATGCAAAGTGATGTCTGTCCGTTATGCGGGAATCATGAGGAAATTTTGTACCATACTTTGTTGACATGTGATCACGCTAGACGTTTTTGGGAGGCAATCAAAACTCACTTCAGTATTAAAGCTCCCAAGTTGCACCGGATCACATGGGCAATGGACGGGTTGGATCCAAGCATTGTAGCTCGGGACAAGGTTGCGACAATGGTTACCATCATACGAACACTGTGGCACTCCCTAGCAATTAGGGCAACTTCAACGCGCGACCCCAAATGGTCCGGCCGCGTTCGTTTGGGGGTAAATAGACAGAACAGTCGGCCCAACACGCGGGAGCAACCGAACCAATGTCCGTTTACGGTTTGCTTTCGACACATTCTCGGCCCATCTTTTGGGCCACGTTTGCGGCCGAAGGACACTCGTGGACGGGCACGGAGCGTGCCGATGTCCTCCCCTTACCCGCCCATCAGGGACACATGCGCCTCTTTTTCTATTCCTCTCCCCCCACTCCAGCCGCACCCCCGCCTCACTCCCCTCTCGTCCCTATCCACCACCGTTGCCATTTTTCTCGGCCGTGTCATTGTCCAACACGACCGCGCGCTCGCCCCTACCCTTGTCGCAACCCCCCTTTTTCTCGACACTCCTAGTTGTCCAACCCCGGCCGCCTGATTTCAGCGCATCCGACGGACGGATTTGGAGCGAATCCGGCCGGATTTGAGCTCTTCCGACTGCTAGAGGTCGCGTTGTGCCATGGACTGGCCGGATACCGGACCGCACAGCCCTGGCAATGCCCTAGGCCGCATGCAGGTACTGACTCCGCTCTAGCCGCTGGGATCTACCCTGTCGCCGGTTCGCTGATAAATACACCAACGATCGTCGTCCGGGCTCGGCGCTGACCCAAAGGATCGTCGACGCATCGTTGCCACTCATAAAGTGCGATGACTGTCCACGGGAGGTCCTGTCGCGTGTCTACAACGACGGAACATCCCGTATGGGTGTTCGTCCAGTGCAAAAACGATGGGGTATGTGTTAGTTTAGCTTCGTTTGTGCTCCCGGATTGGGCACATTTTGCTTATACTAAAAAATTTATTGTGTACGAAGAATGCAACTTTTGGTATTGAGAATAAGAATACATCGACCTATTGATAGAACAAAATTTGATACATGTCCGTGCACTTGTTGCTAGACTAGAGGCTAGAGTGAGACTAGATGCAAGGAAGCAACATCTACTTCTTTAGACTCGAAGAAGAAAGAAGCATTCAAGATCGAGACTCCGGAGATCAACAATGAAGGCATCGAGAAGACACTAATCCAGTTCACGAGAGCAGTTATGAAAGTTGGTTATCTTTTAAATTTTCTTCTTGTGGTTCTTGTTTTCTTTGGCCTTACTATTATAGTCAAGATTTGATGAATGTACTCCAATGTATCGAAAAAGCCGCTGATGAAAATAATAAGAAATGCGTAAAAAAAAATCTATGCGGACAAGATGGGGCTAAGATGCGGCCGCGCGTTGGGCGCACGGCCGGTGCATCCAGAAATACGGATGGGCGCCGCCCCATTGCCACCCCAAACGGACGAAATCCGGACAAACGGACGTCCGTTTGGGGTCGTGCATTGGAGTTGCCTCCACCCATGGTGAATCCAAGTACCAGCCACATCAGTCTATGGCTATCATTGATGATATGTGCGGACCCTTGACGTTCTAGCACATATCATAAATGTGGCTGCTCAAGCGTATGAGAAATGAACCCAACCCGAGCTGGGATGGATCAAGATAAACACATATGGGGCGACGGATGAGCGTCATGGGGCGACGGATGAGCGTCGCCGAAGAGGAGGATGTGGTTTGTTTGCCAGGGACCATGTTGTGGATCCTTTATCGGTTGAGCTATTTACTTGCAGAGATGCCGTCTGTTTTGTGAGAGATAAAGGCCTACAAGAGATGCACGTGGAGACTGATTGCAAAAAAGTCCCTTGCTCTAGGAACCACACTCCAAACGATCAACTGCGTTCCACATTTTACTCGAGATTCCTTAGTTAGCTACAACCTCCGTCTTGGTTTATTAGTCCCCCTCATATTTAGTGTCATACTTTGACCATAATTTTAACTAGTAAAATATATGTTATACATAATAAAAATAACATCATTGAAAACTATGTTCAAATACAAATCAAACGATATAATTTTTGGTGATATGCATTACTATTTTCTTAATTAAATCTATGGTCAAACTTTGACACAAAATACCAAAATGACCTATATAAACTAGGATGGAGGTAGTAGTTCTTTCAAGGGATTTTAAACTTCTTCATTCAGGCAATGAAACGCAAAGGTCCTTTGCCTTTTCTCGAAAAAAGGGTCCTTAGACAGGCAAACGAGGTTGCTCATTTAACTGCTCGAAAGGCTTTAGACATTAATACCATGATATAAAGTGCCGTAGGGCGGAGTGTGTTCAAAATAAGAAAATTAGAAAATGAACGTGTCCCTTGTACGTATCACTTTCGGCTCTGCTGTCGTGTGGGGGCCAAACGGCACCAAGAGTCCGACCACCATATCGTCATTTCTCATCCAGTTCTGCCGTTCTGGTGCAAGGCCCAGACACCGTTTTCTCTCTCCGTCGATCTGCACCGCTCACCCGGAATTCAACGGTCCAGAACTCGGCAACCTCCCTAATAGGGTTACGACATCTCCTCCCTGCTCAGTCTCACACGGCAGACGAACCTACGCCGCCCATCCTGCCATCGACGGTCCGGACCCTGGCCACGCTCCTTCCTCGGACGTGCCCACTCGGGTCGCCCTGCGCACGAGCCGCGCCGCCGTCACACCCCGACTCGATAAACCCTTCCGCGCTGTGCCTCCGCGGCTCTCCCCTTCTTCCTCCTCCCGCTCCCACCCGCTCCACCTCCCGCCGCTCAAAACCCTAACCCTAGATCGCGAGGCCGGCTGACATGGCCAGCAAGTTCGGGCTCGCCGGCGGAATCCCGGAGCGGCGGGTGCGGCCGATCTGGGACGCCGTCGACTCGCGACAGTACAAGTCCGCGCTCAAGCTCTGCACCGCGCTCCTCGCCAAGCACCCCACCTCACCCTACGCCCTCGTGAGTTCCCTCGGTCCTCCTCGTCCCATTTTTCTGTAGTTCCCGTCATGGTCTGATGAATCTGGCTTGGAAAATGGGTGTGGTTTGTTTCGATGCTTATACTTGGAGCGTCCTGTGTTTTTTTTAATCAGACGGATCGATGGAAGCTAGATGGCTTGTTGTGCATTGTGCTGAATTGCTTGGTAGTTCTAGCTCATACTAACTTGCTTGAGCTGTTGATATACTGATTTAAAGACTCGTAGGCAACCTATGACTAGCTGGGTTCACAAATTCAATAGGAGGCTTCTTATTGAGGAGTCTGGTAGGAAGAGGTTGTGGCAATCCTAGGCAACAAACTGTTCAGACTAACGCGGGGAACTACTGGCATTCTGAAGCCACTCCCATTAAGCTGAGCCGTCTAATTCACAGTGGATTTATTTGAAGGCCTTCAATTCCTCTCCCTAGCAGAAGTTTGCTAGATTGCTGTGTATCAAGTTGGATGGGAGGAGAGGATATGGTGGGAATGAGGTGATATATAGAAGTAAATGGGTATTGTGGACTGATGGAACTTCCATTGAAGCTAGAGAGGTAGGGGACAAAGATATTTTGTTAAGAGAACTGCAGGGGTCCTATCCCAGATGAACGGGCTTTTACTTGCTTAGCTCATAAGTATCAACTAGCATGCCATTTAGTTTAAACTTGGCCATTCGCTTTTCTCAAGCTTAGCCCCGGAAGTGAAGCCAATGCCTTGGTTCCAGCAGGTGGCAAGATACTAACTCTTGAGCTGTGGTAGCAAATCAATTAGTTCAGAAACTTAAGGTTAGGCACTGTTTGTACTTTATGATATATCTACTAAAGTTAGGATACTACGCTCTTCCTTAGACGTTTAGGGACATATATTGTCTGTAGTACTGTAGAGCTGTCTCTCAAATCAGCCTGGAACTTGAAAATCTGACATGCTGTAGGCCTTGACTAATTCCTTTTTATATGTTGAAGATCTTGTAACAGAACCACCGTTTTCATGCTGCTACCCTTTTTAGTCAACATGATCAACTTAGTTTTGATCAGAACCAATGACTTTATGTTGGCTGTATTTAGAATGCAATTAAATGACACTGTCTAATTATCTAATTTCAGGCTCTCAAGGCTCTTACTTTGGAAAGGATGGGAAAGCCTGATGAAGCACTGAGTGTCTGTTTGGAAGCCAAGGAGCTATTGTACTCAAATAACATTTTCCATTTTGACGATCTCACCCTTAGCACACTACAGATAGTGTTTCAAAGGCTTGAGAGATGTATGTTCATACTTCACTGTTTGCCTTATCTGTTTAACATCACCATTTTTCTAAATTATCATGTGACTGATTATATTTCTGCCAGTGGACCTTGCAACTTCATGCTATGAGTATGCTTGTACAAAATACCCTAATAACTTGGAATTAATGATGGGACTCTTTAATTGCCATGTCAGAGAGTACTCATATGTGAAGCAACAACAGGTATGATGGTATTTTGCTAGTTGCTCAATTTGAATTCTCTGTATTCCCTTCTTCAGTTCTTGATCCTCCCACCTTTATATGTTTTGCAGACAGCGCTTAGAATGTACAAAACTGTAGGAGAAGAAAGGTTTTTGCTTTGGGCAGTTTGCAGTATTCAACTGCAGGTAGGTTCATCATACATCCATGATTCACAAGTTCTGCATTCGCAATTTTAGTTGAAGCGGTTGTAATGGCACACTATCATTTTCTTGCTCACTGGAAATTAAGAAATCTCTACATGAAAACAATGCATTGTCATGACTCCTATGGATGTATGGATACGCTGATGGAGTGATGGTTCTAGGGTTTGGTAATTGGACAGAGGATAGGGAGGCCATATACAGCATTCAAGCAGTTGATATCATTGCGTTGTTCGGCTTCCCACTTTTGGGAGACTTCTACTTTTGGATTTTCTTTCTTCCAAAACAGACACCATATTTGAAAATTATAAGTATAATAGAGGGAAATACTTCTTGCCTGAAGCTTTTTCAGTATAAATGTGACGAGAATAGAAGAAATGTACCATGGGAGCAATTGGAAGATGCTTCAGTACAATAATAGAAGGTACCACATGGATGCAATTCAGAATGTACTACTAGAGCACATACTTCATAATAGAATATTAGTGGAGCAAATACAAATTATTAGTCTAACAAATAAACAATGTCAGTGTAACGAATCTGAAGATATCTGGTGGAAGAAATAGAAGTATCAGTGGAATAACTAGGAACTGCTAGTAGGACAGATGGAAATATATTATTGGAACTAACAAATATTATTGGTGTAATATATCTTGTTGGTTCGCATATGGAATTGTATTTTCATTGATCACACATGCATTACTGGATTAAAATATATGACCTTACTGAACAAAGCTGAAAAAGAGAACACTATGACTGTTTGAGTAAACTTATGCAAAATGAAGCAGGACTCTTGTTATGAAGATCTTGTGATGGTTGAAATGGATTGCGGTTAACCTGTCTAAAAGATACATTCTGTTGTAATCTATGTATTAGGTTCTGGAGCTGCCGATCTCTAAAAACCACCTTTTATAGGGGAGGAGGGATGGGTGGTACATGCTTATACACTGTGTTTTTGTACAGCATTCACTGAAGATAGTGGATGGGGAGAAATACTGTGAGGGATAGTGGGAGGGGAAAATAATACTGAGGGACACTGTGCATGTATAGCATTTACTGATTTACTGAAGAGAGTGGGTAGGAAAATAATACTGAGAGGGATTGGGAGCACGCAGGAGGTAAAGGAAAGTGGAAGATAGGAAAAAATGCTACTGGTCTCATGGACTCCATCTAGAGCTGACCTATCAATTCGTGTAGATTACAAAACCACTATAAATTTTGGGCAACATCCTAGTTTTGTTAGGTGTGATGCATTTGTCCATTGGATGCAATGTAGTAACTTGTTATAGTGTAGACACTATTTTTTTGTACTACTCTAATAATTGACGAAATAGAAATGATGTATGAATGCTCTAGGTACGAATTATCCATCTGATGCAATGCGATATTGCATCACAGTTAGTATACAAGTTGTGTTTGGTTTATGCCCAAGGTTGCCCTACCAAAACATTGGCTAGCCAAACCTTCGGTTGAGGTTTTGTTTGTCAATGAGTTGGCCAACATTAGGAAATAGAATGAACTAGAGTTGGCAAAAGAGCATTGGCAGGCCAAAAAATAGGCAACCATCCATACAAAGACTAATTTTTTGGTCATAGCCAAAATTTTGGCAGGTGACACTTTGGTCACAATCCAAGCACACACTACAAGTGAACCTAATTCTTTGATGTCTTCAGTGTGAAACGTTATTACAAATTTGCACTAGCATATTCCTTCTCTGGTCTCCTTTTCTTCATCTGGAAAACATTCAATTCAATATTTAATGGCAATACTTATGCCATACCTACTAGCTAGAACATGTAAGTTGAGGGCTTGCATATAGCATTATTAGCTATGGTTACCTTAAATGCATTCCATATGTGCTATTATGTTATATATGACTTCCATTTTGCCCATGGCAGGCATATTTTAGCAGCGGAGGTGAGAAATTGTTAGCATTTGCTGAAGCATTGCTTAAAAAGCACATAAGTTCACATAGTTTACATGAGCCAGAAGGTATCCCTGCTTACCTAAAATGCACCATGTACGAGGTTATCTATTTTTCCTCAAGATTTGTTCTCTTTTGATGTGGTTATACTACTTGCAGCACTTTCTCTCTATGTTTCAATTCTGGAACAACAGGCAAAGTATGATGCTGCTTTGGAAGTTCTATCTGGAGACTTGGGGTCTCTTATGGGAAGGGAGGAGGACAAGCTTCGTTTGCAGGTAATTTCAAGATTCATTTATTTGACAGTGTCTTGTCTTGTCTTGATTACTACTCATCTGGAATCTGGATACCAGTCAGAAGCCACAGTTTGTTTTGTCATCTTTATAATCATCAAGAGGAATTTATGGTAATTTTACATTATTTTCTTATGTCAAGAGAGGTCGGGGTAGACCAAACTTGACATGGGAGGAGTCTGTAAAGAGAAATCTGAAGGACTAGAGTATCACCGAAGCTTTAGCCATGGACAGGTGTGCGTGGAGGTTAGCTATCCACGTGCCAGAACTATGACTTAGTTTTGATATCTTGTGGGTTTCAACTCTAGCCTACCCCAACTTGTTTAGGACTGGGAAGGCGTTGTCGTCGTCGTCGTTGTTTAAACTATTTTCCAGTGTATAGAGTATAGCCCGAACTATTACATACTTATTCTTTCTTATGGTTATTTCTGTTCATTAAATGGGCAACAGGGTGGGCGAGAGTATTATGGCAATGTGGCGCTCTCCTACCTCAGTGATCACACTGAACTTCAGTGCAGAGGCTAGATGCTTTTCTGCATGTATACCATAGCAATATCTGAAGTGATAGCTAAATCAGCTGTTCTGTACTTCTTTCTGCATTGAATTACTATGGAATACCGTAATTAGTTCAGAACTTGGCAAGTTTCTGAAAACTCTGATGAACATACAGTTAAAGTAGTTTCCTGTACTGTGGTTTTAGTGAAAACTTTATGCCCTTAGTGTTTCTATTGTTGGTTTTCTAATGTCTGTTGCACCTCTAGCACTTGTACTCTATGTACATGTGTACAAAAGGTTACTTTAACTTCTAACTTTTTAAGTCTTTTTCTCTTCCCTTCTAATATGCTTGGTAATGAAATTGATAACCACTTACATTTTACCTGGCTTCAAGTTGACAGGGACGCCTTCTTACTCAAGCGTGTAATTATGTGGCTGCTTCTGAGATATATCAGAAGGTTCTTGAATCTTGGTAATGCTTTCTGTCATTAACTCTACTTTCTCAGTTGTTGTACAAAGTTGGCCTTTGACCAATTACTGCTTAAGTATGTGTTATCAACTTGTTCCAAGACATGTAGTGCTCTACCCACTTAGAAATTTCTCACTCAACAGCTTATAGGAAGAAGTAGCACAGTAGCACCCAATGTTCAAAAAAGCGGTAAGCGGAGCGGAAGGCCACAGCTTAGAGCAATGGCCGCTTGAGCGTAGCTTAACCATGATTAATCGCCGCTTAAAAACGCTACTTTCAAGTACCAACAACTCTGTTCATGATCATACTCCATGATATGCATAATACTCCCTCTCTTCCGGTTTAGAGGGCTCAAATCTGAAATCTCATCAACCAAGGTAGATGGTGAGTGGATGGCATGAGTTTTGTGGATACAAAACTGCCCAATGAAATGTTTCCCACACATTCGACTCATGAAACAGTAAGTGCAGCACCCTCCCTCTAATTGGACTTGCATGGTGCATGTAGAATAAGATGCATGCATGACCACTAATTCCCTCTCTCTCATCTCTATGAATTAAATGTGGCGTGAGACTCATAGCGCTTTAACTCAATTGGACTCGAAAGTGAGCCTAATATAATGGATTTTTTTTTGAGATGAGCCCTTTAAAACGGAAAGGAGAGAGTAACACCATAAATGTGCTACTAAGTACAAAGGCAGGCCTATCTTTCTGAACGCTCTGTTTGCTTCCTAGAATGTGTATGGACTTACCTATTTTGATATAGAATCATAATCCTGCAATTACTTTGGTTTTTATTTAATTTCAAGCTTTTGATGTTGAGATCTCAATTAGGGAGCATTGCTATGCCACTCACTGTTTCGTTTTCATGTTTTTTTTATCTTGCTCCTTCCTCTAGTTGTCGCAGCATATTTTATCCATACATTCAGCCTTTGGAAATTTCTGCTTTCTTCTGTTTAGTTTTTGATAATTGTCCTCTTCTCTTTTGACTGGGCAGTCCTGATGACTGGGAGTCCTTTCTCCATTATTTAGGCTGTCTGCTGGAGCGTGACGTGAAGCTGCCTAAACCAACCACTGGCGAACATACTTGTTCTTCCTGCTCTGTAGATTTGAACAAAACTTCTCTCAGTGAGGAGGTGGTACGTCCTCCACCTGAAGCAATTCTCTTTTACTTTGTCTTGGCGACGTGCATCCGGTTTACTGAAATTACATGTTTGTAGGTCGAATCTTGCCTTGCAAGTGCATTGTTATTTGTGCAAAAGCTACAAAAAAATGACTCCAGTGACTGTGTTAGAGGTCCTCATCTAGCCAATATTGAAATTGAACGGCAACACCGCCTCAGTGGAAACTCAACAAAGTTTATGGAAGCTTTGGTAAACTATTTCCACAGGTCTGTCGGGGTGCATCTTCTTTCTGTTTCTGTGTCCATTTGGAATCTCTTTATACTCTATACAATGTGCAAGCATGGAGATCACAGTCTTCAGCTTGCAATAAGCCAGATCCTGTTGCCTCTGAAATTTTGATGTCCAATATATATAATTTATGAAAGCTTATTTAAATAGTCACACTTTGAATTTCTAGAAAGTTAATTGGATATTTCTCTATTGCTATTCACTTTTCTATTATCATGTGTTGCTGATTCATCAAACTTTGTGTTCGGTGTTCTTTAGACATTGGTAGAGGCTATGTTTCCTACAGATTCTGGCATATTCGTACTATCACCTCCTTGGCATCAGAAGCAACCATCTAAAAATACTGGGAGATTGTACCGTACCTTCTAATATACATCCTCACCTATGCCTCTTTCTTTTTCATTTGATAGTTGGCATCATTACACATGACCCATGCTGTTGCTACAAAATAATGGGTATAAGCTAAACTATTGTCCATGTTATAAACTACGCTCGCCATATATTATTGACTTTGATATTTTAATGTATGACACTGTATCCATGTGAGCCCACCATTTTCTTGTAACGGTAAAAGTTTTGCTTTTCAAGCCCATACCATGTTATGTGGTGCCTTGTACTCCTTCCGTCCCATAATGTAAGACGTTTTTGACACTACACTAGTGTCAAAAAACGTCTTACATTATGGGACGGAGGGAGTACATCTGTGTCCATGTTTGTGCAATCTTGTGTTTTAGATGTCTAATTTTATATCTACTGGTACTACATCACAGCGCCATCTGTATCTGCACTCTTGAAAATATTGATAATAGTTCCTTCTATGTTTTTACATTCATCTCTAATTTGTAGCTAACAACAGTTTTTGGCCTTGCAGATTTGGTCACTTGTCTTGCTCATCGTCAGATGTTGAAATATACCTCCACATGCTATCGGGTGATGAAATAACGGAGTTGCTAGATACAATTTCCAGATCTTTTGATGCATCATCGGTTTCAGTAAAAGCACTGGGTTTGACAATAACTGCTTTTAAGGTTCAAGAACTTTTGGGAACTTTATTATCAAAGTCAACTACAGGTCCACCTTTTCCAGAAATCACATTATTGTGTTTCTATATGTTTGTTTAATTTGAAAAGCTGTACTATGTTGTGTTAACTAACCATTTATTCTTATACCTTAAATTCATATGCCAATTCAGATCTTCAGTGCATTGCAAAAGGAATGGTCGAGACATTTTACAAAAACTTACCTCTCTCAAGAGACTTAGATCCTCAGGAAAGCATGCATGGAGAAGAACTGCTGTCTATGGCTAGCAATATTCTTGTGCAGGTATGTAGCTGTAGCTGATTATTACTTGTAGAAGAAAAACAGGAATAATCGAACTCTCCAAATCTCTGGGAGGTGTCCAATTTAGTAATTTATGATCCGGTACCACAGTCTGTTATATGCCACCTGCTTGACGAGCGCATTCCTATTTCCTCCTGGTCAATGCATCGTGATTGTGCTATATGTTTTTTGCATGAACTTTCCAGAACAATTATATTATCCAGTTGCTTGCACATTTCCCAGTGTCATTTTTACATTTATTAATACAAGAAATTACACAAAAGGCAAGTTTAATATAGCAGCAGCAACAACAACAAAGCCTTGGTCCCAAACAAGTTGGGGTAGGCTAGAGCTAAAACCCATAAGACCTCGCAACCAACTCATGGTTCTGGCACATGGATAGCTAGCTTCCAGGCACCCCTGTCCATGGCTAGTTCTTTGGTGATAGTCCAGTCCTTCAGATCTCTCTTTATGGACTCATACTCCAGTCCTTCAGATCTCTCTTTATGGATTCCAACTACCCATCAAGGCTAACCTCCTCCTCGTGCCTAATAGTATCAAAACCGCACCTCGTGTACTCGGTTTTAGTTCTACTAAGCCTAAACCCTTTCGATTCTAAGGTGTGCCTCCATAGCTCTAACTTTCTATTAACCCCCGTCCGACTATCATCGACTAGCACCACATCATCTGCGAAGACCATACACCATGGGATATCTCCTTGTATATCCCTTGTGACCTCATCCGTCACCAAAGCAAAAAGATAAGGGCTCAAAGCTAACCCCTGGTGTAGTTATATTTTAATCGGAAAGTCATCAGTGTCACCATCACTTGTTTGAACAACACTTGTCACAACATTATCGTACATGTCCTCTATGAGAGTAATGTACTTTATTGGGACTTTGTGTTTCTCCAAGGCCCACCACATGACATTCTGCGGTATCTTATCGTTCTTCTCCAAGTCAATGAACACCATATGCAGGTCCTTTTGCTCACTTTATCTCTCCATTAGTTGTCGTACCAACAAAATGGCTTCCATGCTCGACCTTCCAGGCATGATAACAAACTGATTTTTGGTCACGCTTTTCATTGTTCTTAAGTGGTGCTCAATGACTCTCTCCCATAGCTTCATTGTATGGCTCATCAACTTAATCCCATGGTAATTAGTACAACTTTGAACATCCTCCTTGTTCTTGAAGATTGGTACTAATATACTCCGTCTCCATTCTTCCGGCATCTTGTTTCCCCGAAAAGTTAGGTTAGCCATACTATCGCTGTCTCCGAGGCCTCTCCACACCTCAATGGGGATACAATCAGGGCCCATCTCCTTGCCTCCTTTCATCCTATTTGAAGCCTCATTGACTTCACTCCTGGATTCGTCGCACAAAACGCCTGCTGGTATCATCAAAGGAGTCGTCCAGTTCAATGGTTGAGCTCTCATTCTCTCCATTGAACAACTTGTCGAAGTACTTCCGCCACCTATGTGATCTCCTCGTCCTTCTCCAGGAGCTGATCTGCTTCGTCCTTGATGCATTTGACTTGGTCGAACATCCCTCGTCTTCCTCTCCTGGATCTTGGCCATCTTATAGAAGTCCCTTTCGCCTTCCTTTGTGTCTAACCGCTGGTAGAGGCCTTCATACGCCCGACCCCTTGCTTCACTCACAGCTTGCTTTGTGACCTTTGCCACCTTGTACTTCTCTATGTTGTCTGCACTTCTATCCAGGTAAAGGCGTCTGAAAGATTCTTTCTTCTCCTTAATAGCCTTCTGGACATCATCGTTCCACCACCAGGTATCTTTAGCTTCGCTTCTACTTCCCCTTGACACTCCAAACTCCTCTGAAGCCACCTTACGAATGCAAGTAGCCATCTTCATCCACATATTGTATGCATCACCTCCTTCCTCCCAAGGGCCCTCCTTAATGACCCTCTCCTTGAATGTCTGAGCCATCTCCCCCTTGAGCTTCCACTACTTTGTTCTAGCGACTTTGGCACGCTTATCCCGCTGGACATGAATCTGAAAGCGGAAGTCAGCCTCCACAAGCTTTATGCTGAGATATAATACTCTCTCCAGGTATTACCTTACAATCTAGGCAAGCACGTCTGTCTTCTCTTCTTGAGAGGATGAAATCAATTTGGCTAGAGTGTTAACCACTACTAAGTCACTAGATGTGATTTTCTCTATTTAAAGAGTGTGTTAGCTACGATCTTGTCGTAGTCTAGAGCAAAGCTCAAGACATCTTCTCCTTGATTCCTAATGTCATAGCCAAATCCCCCATGCATGCTTTCAAAACCTGTGTTAGATGTACCCACGTGGCCATTGAGGTCTCCTCCTATGAAGAGCTTCTCGCCAATAGGTACACTGCTAACCATGTCCTCAGGCCTTCCTAGAACTCCCCTCTTGGTGTTCTCATTGTGGCCTACTTGCGTACGCTGATAACATTGACAATTAAGTCCCAAACTACCAGCTTGACCAGGATAATCCGGTCCCCACGCCTCTTGACATCTACCACTCCATATACTTGAGGTTCTTGTTGATCAAGATGCCTAGTCCATTTTTGTTTGCAGTTGTCCCTGTGTACCACCGCTTGAAGCTGGTATCCTCCACCTCCTTCGCCTTCTGTCCTTCTATTTGGTTTCTTGGAGGCAAAGGATATCAACACCTCTCCTCACCGCTGTATCAATTAACATCAGTAACTTACGTGTCATGGACCCTATGTTCCAGCTACCTAAGCGGATCCTCCTAGGCTCGGCTAGCTTACCCTTAGCACTCGTCGAGTCAAATGCGAAGACCCTTGCTCATTTTTCACGACACTTGGGCTTCGATGTAGCGCGCCACTAAGGACGCGACGACTTGATCCTTGCTCACTTGTCATCGGCCCTTGCCCATTTGACACCACACCCGGGTTCCGCTGTGGCTGAGTCGCTGAGAGGGTTATGCCCCTACGATTTTCTTCTGGGTTTTATCTCCATAAGAGTGGCTGAGTTTTGACGTTGGCTCGCCAAGCCTATCACAACCCTCCTCCTTCACCCAGGCTTGGGACTGCCGTTGAGACAACATAGGCTGAGTTAAGTTTAATATAGCACATAAAAAATTCCCAAACTTGACCAATTTCACAGAACTAGACTTGGAACCAATTATATCACAAAGCAAAGCTCTAGACTTGTGGACCAAGTTTACCGAAGTGCTGATTTAGGGCCAGTTGTATCACGAAACATGTTTGCGATGCATTTCCACTGATGCTGGGTCCACATTGCATACTCACAAAATCCTAAATCTGTAGTTTTGTGATGTGATCCATCATTAAATCTGTAGTTTTGTGAAATTATTCGTAAGTATTGAGTTTGTGATAATTGTTAAAGTTGTACTTGAACGAAATTTACCATTTTAAATACTGCACTAAAATATACTTGTGATATCTTGGAACAGCTTTTTTGGCGTACAAGGAACTTAGGATACTTACTTGAAGCAGTTTTGGTGCTAGAGTTTGGATTGACTGTTCGCAAGTAAGTCTACTGTGATATTCTCATATCTTCTGTTGGAACACGGGATTAGAAGATCCATTTGTCTATCACTATCTTTTATCATTGAGTTCTGTGGTTGATTCATTGTCAGCCAAATATCTACTCCCTCCGCTCGCAAATATAAGATGTTACTTTTTTGTGAATCAGATGTATATAGACAAATTTTAGTGTGTCTGTTCACTCATTTCAGTCCGTATGTAGTCCATATTGAAACATCCAAAACATCTTATATTTGTGAACGGAGGGATTAGCTTTTTAGGACATACTGAATTATGCTACTGAGTTAGACTAAAATGGTTACATTTGAAGCACAAGAGTATTATTGTCCAAGCGATGTTGCTACACTTGTACAAAAGTGACATTAGATTTTATCCTAGTAGCCACAAACTCTATCTCTTTTTCTCTCTTCTAATTTTCATGGTTTCTCCGAGTTGGCTATCTAAAATTTGCCATGTCCTGTGGTAATATATTATCTTGTTGATGAAATCTAAAAATACAAAAGGTAGGTAAATGAATGCTTTAGTTCCACTTTATGAAGCCAAGATAATGTCAAATAGTTACTATACCATATTCAATCAAGTTATGGTTTTGAAAGAAAAACATATCCCTGTTTATTTAACTAGTAGCTGAATGATAATATCAATTTTGATTGTCTGCTCAGGCATGTCTGGCAATACAAGATTACTCTGGTGCATCTGTACTCTTACTTGGGAGCTCTTCCGTTAGCACATCGATGGTAATCTTTCCCCTTGCATATCTATTTTGAACAGTGCTCTCACTATTTAGAACGTGCTCCGTAGCGGACCATCGTCCCCTAGGTAACTCCATGGTAAAAAGGTGCTTTCACAAGAAATTCATTTGTTCCATCCCATGTGCTTTCCTTATGGATAAATTGTGTTTCTGTAGAACGTTGATCTGCTAATTATTTCTTATAGGCATTAGTGGGTTTTGTTTGTTTCCTTGAGGTTGTTTGATGAGACCAGGGTTTCATCTATTTATGCTGATCTGTATTCTTGTATACAGGTATGTAAGCCTGGAGGTCAAAAACATTCTTCTAGAATCCGTCTCACACCACATCTTGCCACAGATGTTGAGTTCTCCTTTCTTGCAACAAACTGCCAGTCTTGTGAAGGATTATCTTAGGTTCATGGATGATCATTTGAAAGAATCTGCTGATCTTACCTGTCTTGCATATAGGCACCGTACTTACTCAAAGGTAAGCAACAGTTTTTTACTTCTCACTACACTGTACAACATAAAAGTAGTGTTGTAATCTGTATTTGCCCGCTGATGGTGAGCGCTACTACTTAATTTCCACTGTTTGTTCTCACTGTTAACAGCCAGGGCTTGAAAACTAGTACCTATCACCAGCAAGAACAGATATGTAAACTGGAATCTAGGGTGAAAATTTTCATGTTGTTTTGTTGCTTAGTTTGTGTGGTTATACTCCCTCCGTACCAAAATATAAGACGTTTCTGCAGTTCAAATTGAACTACCAAAACATCTTATATTTTGATACAGAGCTAGCAATTTGTATAGCCCAATGTTAGGGTAGCATACTTTATAGATTTCTTCTCTACAATACATATTTGCAAAGCTGATGCCGTATTTATCTAAATTATTGCATTATTTGTTAAATAAGTATGCTGCTTGTCTTTGGAGGTTGGATCATGTCACTTGTTCCCCAAAAGGAAATATGCTTGGTGTTGGGGCAAAATTCATTGAAGCTGTTACTCTGACAGAAAAAAAAATCTCTAAAAACAAATACCCCCCCCCCCCCCCCCCCCCCCGGTTATGTTGTTTACTTTTCGAAAGAAATATTCTGCAGCATTTTCTTATTATTCTGTGATATTGTTGCCCAGGTAATTGAATTTGTGCAGTTCAAAAATCGCTTGCAACGCTCCATGCAGTATCTTGCTGTAAAATCTGATTCTGTAATACTGAGTCTGAAGCAGAAGTCTGAGTCTCTTGACGAAGTGGAGGTTAGTTGTCACTTATGAATTTCAAAGCCCAAATTCAGGATGAAGTAGAAGTACATATTTCAACCCCGAACTCTTGCCCTAGTCTAATTTACAACCCTGAACTTCAATACCGTCTAAATTACAACCCCCAACTCTCAAAACCGGTCAGGATTCAACCCTTCACTACCTTTTGACAGGTTTTGACCCATAGACTGGGTGAACAGTAAATTTTTTTAAAAAATATTTTTTCACCTGGTGAACAGTACTTTTTCTTAAAAAAGTTGCAGTTTTTTAGCTTGTTTGGAATTTGAGTAGCTCAGAAAAAAGACAAATGTGGAGTCTGTGAAACAGTTAACTGTTTATGCACTGTTCGTGTTGATTTTGTTTTTTTGGCTGAGAGCTACTCAGATGTCCGAACGCTATGAAAATTGGCACGGACCTCAAGCATTGATACATCTTCCATGCAAAAAATATTCGGATTTTTTGAACTTTTTGTATTTTTTTAATTTACTGGTCACCGGTGAAAAATTCAAAATTATTTATTGAATTTTTATTTCTCAATTTTTTATTTTTTTGAATTTACTGTTCACCTTTTAAAAAACGAAATTACTTTTTTGTTTTTTTTAATTTTTTTATTTACTGTTCACTAGTCAACTGGTCAAAACCGGTCAACTAGCTCAAAACCGGGCAACAGGTAGAGAAGGGTTGAATTTTGACCGGTTTTGAGAGTTGGGGGTTGTAATTTAGACGGTATTGGAGTACGGGGTTGTAAATTAGACTAGGGCAAGAGTTCGGGGTTGAAATATGCACTTCTCTCTAAAATTATCGGCATGCATTGATGCTTGAAGGAAATACATTTAGTTATTTTTCCAACTTGTAGTCATTTTGAACCGTTTATACAAAATTAAATTCTATTGTTATAAATGGATACTAGCACGTATGCCCGTGCGTTGCAACGGGGCAGAAATTATTGTGCCCACTGTCCATCGAAACGACCGTCACCATGGCATAATAACATCCGAAAGTGCCACCTAAATATGTTTATTCGTTGCAACGGGAGAAAAAAATCACCTCACTCTCCTGTCCCAGTAAGCAAGTGATGATATCAGCCTAAACACGGCCTAAAACATAAGCAATGATTTGATTTATGATACACATCCCAGATGAATAAAAATTGTGTGCTTTCACCATGTTTGCAAAAGGCTACTCTGCATGACTATTCAACAATCAATACTATAGAAAAGCTAACCTTGATTGATCAATGTGAGCTTGCACGGGTAGTTGTTCAGTTACTCCTTTGCATATACCAAGATATGCAAATTAGCATAGGTAAGTATCAGTTTTCCTTAAAGCACGATGAAAATAATAATATGATTTTGGCCTTGAAGATGAACAGAAAAAACTAATTCTCCTTGAAGATGAACAGAAAAAACTAATTCTCCTTGAAGATGAACAAAGAAAGGTAACATGCATGCTGATCTGCATTGCCCTGATAGGATCCCAATCCTTGCAAAATATTTCTCTAGCACGCTTCGAGTTATGCAAAATCCATATCATGTCAGATAGAAATACATGAGCCAGCGAAAAAACAGAATTATAGGAATATGAAAATACCTAATTTCCTCCTTGTAGAACAGTAACTTACTGTGTAGTCAATTTAGCTATGGAAACCTGATGCATGGACGCCCAGCTAGGAAGAGCAAAAAAGAAAAAAAAATCAAGCAGCTATTAATAAAAGACTAACTTGACTCGTTAAAGCTAGGATTGTGCACCTGTTAGTTGAATCACGTGCAAGCTCTCAGGGAGCAATTAATCGAGCCATGTAGTCGCCGCCGGATCAATCCACCAGCTTGCTTAACATGTACTCATGTGTTCAACTTTTGTTTCAATTAAATTTCCTTTACAGGTACATCCTGGTTTCGTTTGTATTGTCCCGGTTTTCTTTGTTTGCATGTATATTTGTCAAACGGACAAAACTAAAAAAATAATACACGTAAAAATACTCAAAACGGGACGAAACAAAGCGGAACCAAACCAAGAATATCTATTTCCTTTAATAGTAATAATAGTAGGTATAGGTAGATTGGATTCTATCAGGACATCATCTCATAGGTGTTAATATTTTCTTATACAAGTAAATAGTATCGGTACCTGTCATTTTTTATGTAACCCGCACCAATACTGATAATTGTCCCTAATTGCAGTCTGTTCTTGAAAATGTGAATCATGGAGGAGGCTTGGTTGATCTATCAAGTGAAGACAACATGAAACATTTAACTTTTAATGAAGATCTCGAGGCACGCCCTTGGTGGACACCAACAACCAGTGTAAATTTTCTTTCAGGTAGCTTCGCATGCTGTGCAAACTGTCTTATCTGTTTTGTGCTTGACAATAGCACCATTTTGAACTCACTATGTTGCATGCTTGGTAGTTAACCATTTTTGGGTCTTTGTTGGAGTCATTTATGGTCTTGAAAGCACAAAGATTCTTACTATTGTTATGGACTTGTGATTTTACAGAACCAATTGATGAAAGTTCGACACCTGCGTGCTTTAGGGCCAAAGTGGTATGTCATTTTCTTATTACCTTTATTTACACCGGCTCAAACATTTTCTTTCTTATCGCCTTCATTCATTGCATTACTTAATTAATATTTTGAAGAAAAAAAATATATGCATCACCCGTGTGACATCTAGTTGACTATCTGAACGATCAAAAAACCTAGTATGCCTCCGTGTGGCAGGTGACATAACCCTTGCACATGAAGGGTTCCATGTGCCAAGCCTATTTTTTATCTTTTTTCATCGTTAGCCTGGACACTTTATTTTTTCAACAACATGCTTCTTCATTCTTCTCATCTCCACCTCCCTCCAATGTATTGCGTATTCTTTTACTTCACCAATGCAGCCTGCCCACCGGTTGCACCATCCAATGCCGATTCGAACCTGTATAATGTCGATGGGCCTGTTGCAATCCCTAGTTGTGGTGCCTATGTTTCCTTGCCATGAGCGACATGATCCCTAGCCCAGTGAGTGGATATCGGAGCGTGCTGAAAAACCCAGCCCACTTTCTTCTGCACCACAATTCCGATTGGCTCAAAAATCCATAAGGCTTGGAGGCAGTTGCAGACGCCTCCTCAGTGCATTGCATGGAGAGAGGATAAACACTTACTATACATATTACAACAAATGCAAAAGTTCCCTGCAAATTTGTTTCAGCCTGTTAAACTAAATCATTCCTTCCCTCTAAAATTTTCTTATGTTTATTGCAGTGCAAGCACAAATCTACTGAGAAGGATGGCCCTAAGATGAGAGATGCTGAGAGAAAATGTCTTGTCCCCCGGCTTGTTTACCTTTCCATGCATGGTTGTGTATCTTCCCTCAGGGAGACTGAGCCCAACGGGTCTGTTTCTGATATAACTGTTGGGGAAATGAAAACCTTACTTGAGAAATATGCCAGGACTATTGGCTATTCCATGGATGATGCTCTAAGCATGATTCTTGGTATATCTTCAGGCAAGAAGTCTATGAAGGTATGAATTAACTGAATATTCGTTCCCTTTTTGTATTTACTTTCCTAATAACCTGCCGATATTGTTCGCCTATCAGCTATTCTTTTCATCAGTCTTTTTGTATCTGAAGAATGATTTAACTATCTGCCTATTCGTCTTGCTTCGGTTAGAAAGTAAAAAGAACATGGTTCTTTCCATGCTCTTCCAAAGCTAAATCTTGAATTCTAAAGCAGTGTTGCTTGTATTAACTGTACTTGGTATTTATACCTTTTTTTGTTGAAAGCGCAAAAGCACTACCTTTTAAGATTATGTAATCTGTTGCTCCTGGTATGCTGGACGGAATGGTTCAATCAATTCAAGCCCTAATATGATGCTTCCCTTTGACTTTTCTACAAGTTAATCACATCTTTTGTGAAAAAAAAACTGTTTTGCACTTATTCACTGAAATGGCGAAAATGTTTTAATTATTTGAAACAGTAGTTTCGACCCCTTGCTCTTATTGCTGCACAACTGCAGTACCATGATTAACCCATCAACTGCACCTTGCTGATGACTGTATTTTCAGGATTTTGCTCCTGATATTGTGAGCTGGATGAGTTTTGCTGTATTTATTAATGCAATGAACTTGTGGTCAAATGAATCAGTGATCCCCAGAACTGATCCGAGCAGCCCAAGTTCTTGGGAGATTGTGGACAGCTTAGTGAAAATTTGCATAGAGGAGCACCTGACTGATGCCAATCTAATCCTGACTTGTCCTGGAAATAAAATTCCACTGTTAGTTCAGATGGTTACAGAACCCATTTCTTGGCATCTCATCATAATCCAGTCCTGCATGAGAGTGGTGGCCCCGCAAGGAAAGAAGAAAAAGAAAAGCGGCCCATCGGTGCGACCAAACATGCCTCAGTTGCAAGGAATTCAAAGATCTGTTCAGTGCTTGATTGAAACACTCCGAAGTGTCCAAAAATGGTTATCTGATCAGATGAATCCAGAGGAGGAAGGTTTGGATATCTTAATGTCATATTTGCAAGGAACTGGCGATGAAGGCCCAGGACAGACATTCAGAGTCTTGGAAGAGAAACCAGTTGCACATGCCTCTGAGCTTGGTGATCGAATTGCTCAGTCTCTGGAAGCATGGTGTTCTACTGGCGTGGTAAGAAGAATTGTTGGAGCAGAACATGAGGTGCTAGCCGAGTTCAAGAAAATGGTTGACTCTAAACTCAAGCTGCTCATGTCAGAGTCGGCTTCTCTATCTTCGATGTTACACTAGAGTTGATGAAATTTTGCACATGAATTTTGTTCTATTCTTGTTGTGGCGTTCCATTATACATATGTTGTAACAGTATAACAGAATGGCTGTGCGCTTTTGTTGTTTGACTTGCTTTTATTCGATTCAGGACATCTTTTTCCCCTTGGCTTTCGTGTCTGCTCCTGATTTGTTATTGTGGTATTGTTATTGTATTACTCCAACTTGATTTGGTGCAATAAGACGGCACATGCCATTTTTGTTGGCGATTTGTTGCACAAGCCATTTGGTGTCTCATGTCGGGCATCTCCAGCCGTTCGGGGAGCAAGTTTGCCCCCAGCCGTCGATTTCAAACTCAAATTTGCCCTAACTTTGGTACACTTTGGCATAAATTCAACAAAATCTATTTTTTTCACATAGTTCATCACAGAAATCAATACAAATCAAATAGTTAAATGAAATAAGCTCATAATTTGAACAAAAATTAAAACACATTGAACTAGGCGTTGCCCTTGAGCCTCCATAGGGTTTACTAGATCGTGCTGCAGTTTTTGATGCACTTGTGGGTCTCGGATCTCCTGACGTATATTGAGGAAGGCAGCCCATGCTATTGGTACCTGGTGATCAACACAGCAGTTGCAAGTGGACCTTGTCTGAAATACAGTTGCAAGCGGACCCTGTCTGAAATATGGTTCAGTGTCAAACACTGACTCTTCCTGCTTGTTCTCAGTGACATGTGCAAGATGACATAGTAATTTATCACCTCCCACATCTGAGATTTCGATCAGGTCATAGCGGGGTAAGAGACAACAGCAAATCGAGATTGGAGCACACCAAATGCCCGCTCGACATCCTTCATGCAAGCCTCCTGACACTTAGCAAAGTAGGAGTTCTTGCCTCTTGGCATAGCGTTTGGGATAGTCTTCACAAATGTGGACCATCTAAGATAGATGTCATCTGCTAGGTAGTATCCCTTCTTGCAGTGGCGTCCATTGACCTCAAAGTTCACCGGAGGAGCATGACATTCAACGAGCTTGGCAAAGACATTTGAGCACTGCAGTACGTTGATGTCATTGTGAGTTCCTGGCATACCAAAGGAGTGCCAAATCCAGAGGTCATGTGTGGCCACTACCTCAAGTACCACACCGCAAGCTCCTGTGGCGCCTTTGTACATCCCCTGCCAAGCAAATGGACAGTT
The DNA here is from genome assembly GCA_963921465.1 of Triticum timopheevii. NCBI lineage: Eukaryota > Viridiplantae > Streptophyta > Magnoliopsida > Poales > Poaceae > Triticum > Triticum timopheevii. The sequence continues at coordinate 249,355,357 of OY997262.1, read as the reverse complement.
TTTCCATGCCCAACGCATGCAGTCGATACTTCCAAGCATCCCAGGAAATCCTCTTGCTGCATTCTGTGCTAGGATTCGAGCTGTGTCTTCAAACACTGCCACCACAGGCTGCAGAACTTGTACTCGGTGTCGGCCTCGGCTTCCTCCTCGTCGTTGGCAGTGTTTGAGGTGCTCTTCGTTGTCGGTGTCGGCCTCGGCTTCCTCCTTGTCGTCGGAGTCCATCGCCGAACACCTTGCGGGCGTGATGTGGGCAGCCGCCGGTATCCCCGGCTGCGTGGTCGGAGTCCTGGAGAGCTTGCCCAGGAGCAGGATGGAGGCTGTCGCAGCGAAACCCTCTCTTTCCGGCGGGGGGATGGCCTTTCTAGCGGCGCAGCAATGACTGTGGGAAGGTAGGTGGCACTGGGATCGGCATGGCGGTGAAGGGGGAAGTGGCGTCCTGCTGCTCGCGGGTCGAATCTAGGCAGGGAAAAGGCGTTCCTCACCCGACAGTGGTGGACCACGCGCCACTTTTCCTTCTGCGGGAGCCTCCAAGTGGGCTGGGTTTGGCCTGGGATCACCGGGCCAAAAAAGGGCCGAACCGACGGAATTCGTAGGGATGCGACTGGGCCATTCAACGCCGACGATAAAAAAGTGCCCCTGGGGCCTGTTCTAGTCCAGCGACTATCAGTTCTAGTCGAGCGAAGAGCGTGTCCATGACTTCGGGAGATAGCACCTTTGTTCCAAAAAACGGGAGCAGAACTTATGGGCATCTCCAGCGCGGGACCCCAAAATGGGCATAATATTTGTCCAAGGACGCGAATAGTGTATTCATCACTTCAGGAGATAGAACGTAGGGGCATCTCTAAGGCCAACTCCACCGTGCGACCCCATCGCGTCCGGCCCCGTACGTTTGGGGTAAAAAGGACAAATCGGTCAACCCAGCGCGCGACGGTCCGCACCCGTCTTGTCCGTTTCGTGTCCGGGCCGACCCATTTCGAGTGCAAACATGCACCGGGTTTGGGTCACGACGGACAGCAAACGGACGCGTCGCTCGTCCGCGTCGGGGCCGCGTGGCAAGCGGCCACCTACATCCCACCCGCCAACATGAATGCGCATGCGTAGCCGGCCCCGCCTGTCATCCCCCAGGCGAACGGTCGCGGTCCTTCTTAAATGGGGAAGCCGTGGACCGGTCGTCGTCCACACTCCCCACTCCACCCCGCGGCCTCCTCGAATCCCGACACCCCCAAACCCCCAAACCCTAGCCTCGAACTCGCCGGCCGGCCGCCTCGCATCCATGGGGCTCTGGAACTACGGCCGCAAGGGGAAGCACGACCGCGATGCTGGCTCGTCCTCGGGCCGCCGCCACGACGTGAAGGAGGAGCCCGCATCACCACCGCGTCGGGCCCCCCACCCGCCTGCCCCGTTCACCATCGGCCTTATGGTCGGCGGCGAGCGCGACCGGCAGTACATCGCGGCGGATGTATGCCGGCGTTATTGGGAGACGAGGGCGCCGCTCCCGTGGAGCGACGTGCCCCCCAATAACTGGCACCTCTCCGTCGACCGGGTCCCGATCCCGCCGGTGCCTGCGAGCGGCCGTGCGCGCCGCGAGGAGATCGAGCGCCGCTGCTGCCTCCTCCCCGACGACCTGTAATACGACGACAGGTACGCCCCCGACTCCCGGCTCTAGGACACGTGGCTCTAGGACGAGCACGACGTGCGGCGCGCGTCATTATTCGTCGGCACGTCGTCGGGGCCACATCGGTCACGTGCAGAGCGTGCAGCGCGTGCTCCCCAGGTGCGTGGGTGTACGCGGGTGCGCAGCCTCACGCCCACGCCGTCGCCTTCACCCTCTCCGTCGCCACCACCACCTCCTCGCATGACAGCGGAGGAGGAGGCCCGTCTCATGGCGCGTGTCATGGAGGACTCCATGAAGACGCATAACGAGCGCCAATGGGAGGGCCTCGAGGAGATGATGGCCCTCTCTGCGGCCGGCAACGTCGTCATCCCCAAGCTGGAGATGGTGGCCGCCGAGGAGGCGTTGGAGGAGCCGGTGGCCGCGTTCCACCTGGGCCTGGTGGGCCAGCAATGGAGCTGGTCGTGCACGGCTCCAGAGATGGCCGACGCCGTGGGGGGCGTGAACTGGTGCCCCACGCTGCCGCGGTCACCGGAGGGGGACGCGTCGCCACGGGAGGAGGTGGTGTAGGCCCCTGCCTTCTAGCCCGCCCCCGCGTACCACGGACCGTCGACCCACCTCTGGATGCTGCCGGACTACTTGGACCTCGTCAGCGACGACGACGACACCGGCGGCCACTGAGGACGGCGACGGCGACGGCCACGGCAGGAGCGCGCGAACGGCGTTTTTTTATTTTGTTTTTATGTTAATTATGGCACTGGGCCGTTAAGTGAACCGGGAAACTGGGCCGTTTTGTGGCCGTGACCCCTAACTTATGTTTTATGTTTTTTAATTGTGTTTATTTACCTTTTTAGTCATTTTATTTAAGTTTTTCTATTTTTTTAATCACATCCAACACGAACATGATTTGGGGTGCGACCGCGTGTTGGGCGCACCCACGACCCAACGGACAGAAGCGGACATGGGCGAACCTGTTGCCACCCCAAAGGGACAAAATCCGGCCAAACCGGACGTCTGTTTGGCGTCGTGCGGTGGAGCTGGCCTAACGTCAGCACACATAATGGACATAGTATTTAAGGCGGCCATCAAACGCTTGTCCCAAACTTTGGTCAGTAATTACAATATTTTGTCTGTCAAAGTAAGACTTAAAAAGTTAAACTAATCTGTATTAGATGTTGACCTCTTAGACTGGTCGGTGGCACCTTCGTCGCCGACCGTGCCGCCGTCATCATCAGAGTGGCCCTTCTAACGGCGTAAGGGTGAGGGGTCACGTTATCCCATCGCGTCACTCTTACCGACATTAATGTCATGGAGTCGTCCGCTCTGGTGCGGCCTGACCAACATGACTACGCGGCAACCGCTTCGCGCGGAGAGGGTTTGGATGGGACGTGGCGGTCAGACGTGTACGTGGCGAACATCTGAACCCTCGCAAACCTTCAACTAGTTTGCGTCCAGTTTAAGGGATTTGGACATGCAGATGCGTCCATGGATCGATGGGTCACCGCGTTGGATGACTTGCATTGTTCGGACACGTCGGTCCGATCGTTTGCATGCATTTTATGGGTTCGCGTTGGAGATGCCCTAACACGAGAAATAAGATCTCTGAGTCCCTAGTAAATATTTACCCACCCTTATAACAGTTTTCAGATCATTAGGGTGGGTTGCTTTTGCAGAACCTAATAACCTACCCCCAGTACCCAAACTGGCATATGGGCCCCGCTTGCAATGGGATATAATGATTACTTCCTTTGGTGATCCGGAAATGGAGCAGAAAAGATTCTCGCCTTTTTCCCTGGAGGTGACTCTAAGTAATCAAAACCACAGGAGGACGGTGCCCTTTAAGCTAAGATCTCAAACAAGGTTTTGTTAGAGAATTAAATCCAGCTTTGTACCAGATTGTATATCAAGCTGACACTGAAAGAACACTTATAATAAAAATAGGCTTGGGTATGAGGACTTATGCTTACAACCATATATTTGTGCCAGGACCTTCTTACTTTGTGCTCTGGAAGTCACCCATCAAGATGTGCTTGTTAAGTATTGAAGTGGGGGATGTGTCCAAATAACGTCTAGATCGGCACGCGTCCTGCATCAAGAGTTAATTGACCAACCAAAGGCCCTGTCCGCCGCATTGGGTTGCCTCGATAATTAAATTGCAATAGTAAGACAAAAGCATTGGGCGTTTAATGACTATACCTCTTGAATCCCTAGGGATAGCATCCGTATTACCGTACTAAACCTTTCTGTCACTAGTGTTCAGAATAACACTTCATGGTCTCCCTTCCCTTAGCCACTTCGTGGCTCGTTCTCCATTATCCTGGGTAACTACATGGATGAAGAACGTGAACGAGATAAGTGACAACTACAAAACAATTTTATGTTACACATATGAGACGTTAATTCAAAGTCCTTTTAGTGACCCCTCCAACAAATACATCAGGTTGAAAGGCCCCTGCCTTAACCCATGACGTTACTGAACTACTCACGCATGATCACATGAAGGACATATCAAAGAGCACATCATGAAGATAGATAGATTGATAATATGTCTTAAAATGGATGTCGTGTGTGATACATGATTACAAGTATGACTAGATTGCTGAGAACTGTGGTGATGGTGAAGGTTGTGGCTACGGAGATGGAAAATGGCAGCGGCTAGGGTTGATGGGGATGGCTATGGTGGTGATGACGAAGATTGGCTTGTTCTGTGCTCCCATGTTATCCATTTGGCATTGGTCCCTTTATAAAGGTTGTTCAGGTGGACTAGGAGCCTCGGTTTCCATGCCATATGATCGCCCATACGAGCGGGCGCGCTCGTATGAAACGCCGTCTTTTGCTCTGTTTTCTATGGTGCGCCTCCCAATCGATCTCCTCTATCTCCACTTTACTCTTTTTCATGTATTGACTTGATTTCATCCATAAATAGCCATTTCTCGTGGAAACAAAATAAAGGAAGGATATTTGGAATCCTATGCATTCATTAGTCAATAGTGGCAATATTGGAGCAAATATCTTGGTTCTAATGAAATATATCGGTTTAAACTCAGGTTAGAGGAGTGTAAAAAATAACACTCATCAATTCCCCAAGCTTAAACTTGATCGTCCTTGAGCAACATGGAGAGAATTCCGAATCATAAGGAACTCAATTATTTAAACCAAAATAATGAGAAGGTTTTGGTTCACTTACGACTGGTACGCCTAGATAGCCCCCCCGCTTCTTACCTAAAAACTTAGTATAGCTGTAGCGGTGACATGGTTATTATGCAAGTGTTAGTGAAGCAAAGATAATCAGCTCAAAAGCTCTTGCTCAACTAGATAAAATAATATGGTAGCACCTAATTCTATTTCCTCTAGTTAACACTTGTTTGCCGGGATTGCACGAAAGAGTTTTTCTTTCTTTGAGCAATGAAAACATAAATTAGGGAGTGAAAAGGTATGTAAAGACAACATGATTCTAGAGTAACCTGCTAGCACACCCACGAGTGTCTCATCGTCAAGGCTCTCAAGCACTATGTTTCAATCATTGTTTGCTGAAACTTTTGTTGTCACGTGATAGGATTATGCAAAATAAGTGATCATGCATAAGGTTTCATAGTGGCTTAATTTTTGGGAACTATGGACCAATTGTTGTCTCTTGTGATCAGTTCTCGGTATTTACCCCATACACACATTCAAGAGAAAGCTGAATAATATTCGATGTAGTGTTGCCACTACGTATGGTAACAAAATCATAGCCGAAATCCAAGCCAAAACTCTGGTGGATCATTCATTCAGCGGAGTTCTGAGCAAATGTGACGAAGCCACATCTACGCACGTACACGTGCATAAAGTAGCAAGTCCATAGCACCAATAAGAAGCTAAAGCACCATGTAAGAATACAACACAGATTTTTGGCATAATCTCGTTCACCCTTCAACTAAGTTCTTCTAGATAATTTAATCCATAAGTGCTATCGAGTCTATCAAAATTAACAATATGGGGTTGAGTATCTCTAACATTATCTTCTCTACAAATTTTCTCAACACCCAAGTCTTTGAAGACTTTCTCTTGTGCATGGTTATTCTTGATTAAGATCACTTTCTTTTAAAACAGTCCCATGACAAGTCTTGGTTATCCAGATTAAATGGAACAAAGGCTACAAAATTATTTTAGCTACTAGAACAAAACCTTTGTTTTAATTATCAAGACTTACTCCCACTTGCACACATCACACACACTACTACTACATCTATTCCAAGTAATTCAAGTGCAAAAGGTGGGAGTCTTAGGACATACCTTCACGGTCATGAATGTACACACTTCTCTTCCTTAAGCTTGTGTTCCTCATTGTCCGGCGTACATCAACTCCTCTAAAATATAAAAACAAGAATGCAAACGAAGTCCAAGGGCAAAAAGAAAAGTGCAACGCAAAACTTATTCTATTTTCGTTTTTTGGGGTTTTTGAGAACTAACTTACAAACGAAAAATCACAAACGCAAAAAGAAATACGAAAGCAATAAAAATCAAAGTGTTGGAACAATCCAACACAATTGTTTGAAGCTTAGCGAGCTAAAATACAAGCACATTAAAACTTGTAAATAATAATTACCGCCACATCTTGATGTAGACATGGTAGTGACCTTCCCCAAGCTTAAGCTTTTGCAAGCCTGAGCCGGTGAGATCATTTGGCGGCGACTGGTTGGGAGACCATCCTTGGCTCCAGTTGGAGAAGCTCGCGTTCATGTAGACGGACGTGCTTCGAAGGGACTCGACGAGGTTGCTCATGTCAATTATGGAGCACTAAAGATTGTAGAGGTCCGTGTAGGTGGTGTAGGCTTCTGGTTGTGGTTGCTCCCCTTCTTCGTTGGCAAGATCTTATTCATCAACTTGTTCTAGTTCACGAACTTCTTGGTTAAAAACTGCATTCGTTCCTGTGATACATAATGCAATTGTCCATTTTCTATGGAGAAACGGTTAGGCATAGGAGTAGGTAACAAGTACCTAACTCCAGGAATTTGAATACAATGATGACCATGACGAACTACTACCATTCTAGCTCTAGAAAGAACTCGAATATTAACAAGGTTGTTACCGACAATAGGGCGGAGATGATTGTAGTTGAGGCCAAGGGAGTTGGCTAACATGGCGATGAATCCTCCACATGCCTTGTCTCGTTGTGCATGACCTGCTTGGTGCGCGAGGTGTAGCAAAAATATTGCCCCTTGGTTGGCCGAATAAGTACCGTCAAGGTTAGCCGCTTTCCCGAGAATTAGCATATTCTCATCATTTACCTTAGAAACTTCTCCTCGTGCCTGCAACGAGTTAGTGATAACATAATAGAAATATTGAATAGCAGGACTTTCAATGCAACTGGCCCTTTGTTTGGAACCGTGGTAAATCATTTGATAGAAGGATTGCATTGGGTGCAGTTTAGTAAAATCATAAACATAACATATTTCTTCATTGTTGTTGGTGAAGCCGAAGTGAGTACACCACTCATCTAGAGTGATGTTGGAGTCTTGGTCCATGAGACATAAAGTGATCCGCTTTGCCTCATAAGAATTTGGCATGAGACCAACATTATGCGCGAGATTACTAAGAAACTCAAGCGTCATGTGCTCACATATATCTAGTATTACTCTTGCCTGCATCTACTAGTATTACTCCACCCATACTAGTAGATGCAGGCAAGAGCCATGCCACTTGATGGTCTTCATCTTCCTTGAATGAAGCTTCTTGTATTTCCTCATTGCTTCACGCTCGATGAAGATGATCAACAGCGAGAAAACTTCTTGTTGTTGTGCGTCACTCACGGATGAACCTGGTGCATGCTACTTGTGAGCTGCATTGGGATTTCCTCGAAGAAGGATGAAGCAGTACATTAGAGATAAGTATTTCCCTCAGTTAAGAACCAAGGTTATCAATCCAGTAGGAGAACCACACAGAACCTCGTTAGCAGCACCTGCACACACAAAAGAAAATACTTGCAGCCAACGCAAACAAGGGGGTTGTCAATCCCTTGGCAGTTATTTGCAAGGATCAAATATCACAGTGGTAGGTAAATATATAAATTGAAAAATAAAATAAAATAAAATAAAGAAAAGTGCAACAAGGTTTTGTGTGTGTTTTTATATATGATAAAAGTAGACCCGGGGCCCATAGTTTTCACTAGAGGCTTCTCTCTCGAGCACATAACATACGATGCATAAACAAATTACTGTTGGGCAATTGATAGAAAACACATAGTTATGACGATATTCAAGGGTTCGAGACAAGTAGACCGACTCTTGCCTGCATCGACTAGTATTACTCCACCCATCGACCGCTATCCAACATTCATCTAGGGTATTAAGTTGATAAAAACAAAGTAACACCTTAAGCAAGATGACATGATGGAGAAAAAGTAAACCCAAGCAATATGAATAAACCCCATCCTTTTATCCTTAATGGCAACAATACAAATACGTGTCATGTACCTTTCTGTCATTGGGATGGAGCACCACAAGATTGAACCCATCACAAAGCACCTCTCCCTTTGCAAGAAAAATCAATCTAGCTAGTTGGCCAAACTAAATGGATAGATCGTAGAGAAATACAATGCTATAATAATCACACATAAAAGACTCAATTAGTATTCATCAATAATCTGATCATAGACCCACAATTCATCGGATCTCAACAAACACACCACAAAAGAAGAACACATCATATAGAACTCCAAGAACATCAAGGAGAACATTGTATTGAAGATCAAAGAGAGAGAAAAAGCCATCTAGCCACTAGCTATGGACCCGTAGGTCTGTGGCAAACTACTCACGCATCATGGAAATGGCAGCAAGGATTATGTAGAAGCCCTCCGTGATTGATTCCCCCTCTGGCAGGGTGCCAGAAAAGGCCTCCAGATGGGACCGCGGAAGAACAGAAACTTGCAGCGATGGAAAAAGTGTTTCGGGTGGCGCTCTGGTATAATGGGAATATTTGGGAATTTGTAGAAGTGGAATTACGTCACGACGTGCCACGAGGGGCCCACAAGCCTGGGGGCCAGGACCCCCCTATGGCGCGCCCCCTGAGCTTGTCGCTCCCTCGTGACTCCTCATGTCTTCTCCCGAACCTTCGTGGGTCACTTCTGGTCCAGAAAAAATTAATATAAAGATTTTTCTCCATTTGGACTCTTTTTTATATTGATTTTCTGAAAAGCCCAAAACAAGCAAAAAAAAACAACAATTGGCATTGGGCACTAGGTTGTAGGTTAGTCCCAAAAATGATTAAAATTGCATATAATTGCATGTAAAACATCCAAGATTGATACTATAATAGCATGGAACAATAAAAAATTATAGATACGTTGGAGACATATCCACGCATCACTACGAGCGACACATGGGAACCTCCTTGTGAGCATCTACAAAATAAATTTTCAGTCCAATACAACGATACAATAGTAATCTTGTGGCTACCACAACATCATACTCCTCTAAAAACATTAAGGAATCCAAGCCAAATTCAAAATTTATATAAAAAATACGCATACCCTAGTCATGGTAATGGTAGGCACAGAGAACATGGATTCGCGAAAAATAAGTTGGGGATCGGAGGAGAAACATACCGCAGATCGATCACGCAGAAGGGTTTGAAATGAAATCGGCCGAGTAGGGAGATCGGGCAAAGTTGTGGTAGGGTATGGAGAGGTTTGGAGAAAGAAGAAGAAGAGACAAAAGAGATGGGGGTGAAATACCTCTTGCCTTGGCCTCTTTGTTTCCGCCGAGCTCCATACGACCATTCATATGAGCGGGTGCGCTAGTATAGAACACCGTCGTTCACTCTGGAGACACAGTTTTGTCTATGCTTACCTTATATGACTAGTCATGCAAGAGTGAGCGCTCGTATAGAACACCTCTTCTGTTCTGTTGAATTTGATCTTCTGGTCGATGGTGTCATCACTACAAAAAAATACACTTCCATGATGATACGTGTTTGTCACAGTAGGTCACGTTTTCTGTCATGCATGTACATCCATAACAATTTTATGACAGAATCAACATAGTCATACCTGTGCTGTCGTAGAAGTGTTCCATGACATTACCAAAATTATCATCACGGAAGTGTCCACTTCCATGACGATAAATCGCGCGTCATAGAAGTGCTTTCGTCAAGGGTGACCGACACGTGTCATCCACCATAACGGGTCGCCGTTAAGCTATCGAGTTCCTGTTTGGATCCGATAACCCGTTAACAGCCCAGACCAATGGAGATTTTCCACGTGTAAAATTCTCAATGGCCAGAGGAACCACGTGTCCGCTCACCATTGGGATAGATGGCATCCATTCATTGGAACAAAGGCGCCTATGATACGTCGACATGTGGCACGGCCCAACAGAGGCCATTCTAGTGAAAAGGCTGGCCTGTTTGACTTGGTCAAAAGGTAGCTGGCCGGTCCATGAAAAGTCTGTTGACGGCCTGTTTGCATATAGCCCATTTACAACCCACTAACTCACCGCCCATTACGGCCTACCAGAATTTGGCCCAGTAGCGTCATCTGGGCCGTCCGAAAGTTAACACGGGCTGGAAACCACCGACGGAATAATGGGCCGTTACTGGCCTGTTTCGCTTGTGGGCCAAATTCAGCCCGTGGTTACAGTTGTCCTGTTTGTGGCCCATTGACCCGTTGGGCTGTTTTCATAGCGTCATCAAATACGGCCTATTAAAAGCCTGTTATGGCCGGGCCATAAAACAGACAATTTCCACGCTAGCCCGTTTACGGCCCATTTTGCAGACCATTATTGGTAGACAAATAGTACGACCCATGTTTGGCGAAACGATTATACGGCCCGTAGAAGGCCCATAGATTAGATGGCCCATAGAAGGCCCATGGATCCTACGGCTCATAGAAGGCCCATGGATCCTACGGCCCGTAGAAAGCCCATGGATCCTACGGCCCGTAGAAGGCCCATGGATCCTACGGCCCGTAGAAGGCCCATGGATCATACATCCCATGGAGGGCCATGGTCACTACAAAAGGTAGCACGACTATGGTTACAACAGTCCGCGTGTTGCCATGGTTATTGTGGCCTAGTTATAAAAATAGGTTATTGTGGCCACTAGAAAAACACGGAAAAAGAAATGCAGTGACTACAAGCAAACAACTAAACAAGACAATAAGGAAATAAATAAGCAAGCAACTAACACTAGGCTATTACGACTATTACACATATTACATCCACTAGCATCAAAGTTCGCCACCAGTGCAAATATAGGGAACAAAGCAGCATATTACATACACTGGTCATCTAAACTGGCCAGCAGTGCAAATAAACGCGGCAGCAAAACAAGTCCATAACTGAAATAACTTCAGAAGAGCTCAAGAAACGTTATCCTGGGTATCCACCATGCTGGAAATAAGCTTAGCAAGCTTATTAGCTTTGTCCTGTTTGGCGCTAAAATCCTCCAACGCTTGCTGTTGCACCAGAAAGTATGCATCTGAATGCTCTAGGGACTTCCGCAGTCCTTCGGCTTCTTGTCGCAGCACAACTGATCAATGTCTTTCAGCTTGTAGTTGAGACTCAAGAAACCGAACTGATTCAGGGAGTGAGTCTGATAGCTTGTGCCAGCGGTAGTGGCCAGTAACTCGAACACTAAACCAAGACATAACTTTTGGGTTGTCTCACTGTCTTCAAGATAGTTTTCCCTAGCTGTTTTATCAGCTTTGTTGGAGACCGACAAGGATGTCTCACTATCCTGAACCTTATCTACATTACTTCCTTTACCATTGCTTAATAAGGCACTCTTCCCCAATATTCTGTCAGCATTCTAAAAGAAGAAACAACCAGACACATAACAGGTTTAGCATGTACTAGTATACGAAACTAATTTCGATGAACCAGTTCATTAGTAAGGTGGAGAGGATTAAACTACCAAGTCTTCTATTGCAAGTAGTACATAATAAAAGCATCAAACAAACATATATCTATGTCCTATGGTCACTGCATTGTCTTGCCAAATCAAAATAGAGACATGGTTCAAATCACATCAGTTCAAGACAAAGCATCACTGAAAGAATACAAAGCGTGGGAAACTACATGGCACAACAAGATTTCAGATGGGTACCATGGGTCTACATGTACAACAACACTATTGGCTCTGCTGTGATGCTAGTAATGTGCATGATATGAGAAGTCAACTGTATACACAATTGAAATTGAAATCAACATAGCTATTTATAAGAGCAAACCTGTTAAATAAACATGCATAAACCTACCTGTTGTGCCATTGGAGTTTCGATTGGATCCTTCAATTTAAAAGTAAGTTTGTATGAGTAAATAAAGTGATACAAGAGCAAAGCAGTATGTACGATAGCAATGGTATCTTAAATGAGAACAATTGTTCTTCAGGTTTAAGCACTTGTTCTACATGAACAGAGTACAGTAAGACGCAAGCATATAGTACTTAAAAATAAAAAATGAGCTCATAGACCTTACCACATTCTTGGTTCGGGATCAGTACAGAACAAGGCGTTCCCAGTCATCGTCCAGTAAATGTGTCTCAGGAGAACATAAGGGAATTTGATGAGTTTCTTTGCCAGTGAAGTACGTTTTCTTCAGGTAATTCCGATACTGCCACCAAGCATTCTTGAAGATAGCAGAGGTATTAGCACAGGTTACCTCATCCTAAGTTTCCAAATCGGTCCTTCTCTATAGAGAAAAATGGGAAAATTTGATGTATTATACCCATCATGGTGGTAGAATGTATGGGACAAAGCAAAGTAATTGCCATGAATAACATTAGTTACACATAACTCCTAGACAAACACATGCAACTGGCATTTTTCTTCATCTTCAGTATAATATTTCCATGATGGGAAGATACACACATAGGATTTAACAACATCAAATGTGATAGATGCTAAACTACGAATGGCTGGTTGTGCTTCCTCCACATGAATAGGTGTACTAAATGGTGGAGTTGGGGTTCGCCGTGGTAGTACTGGCGCTTTGGGCACTAGAGCTGCCTTACTAACTACTCTTGTTTGGGAGCTCTATGGTGGAGATGGTGTTGTGTCAACAAGAGCTGGGTTACTATCTGCTGGGGTTGGGGTTAGATTGGGTGAAGCTGATTCTCTGTCCATCGCAGTAGGGGTACAATCTGCGAGAGTCTGGGTTATGTGTGGTAGAGCTGGTTCTCGTGCATGTACAACCCGGGTGTTATCTCCACCAAGAGGTAGCACTGTTTTATTTGAAGATCATGTTTTTATTCCACTAGATACAGCCATCACCCGCTCCAATTCAAATGGCTGATAAACATGAAACATATTGAATGTACACACATTGTATGAACGACAGATGCAATAGATAGTGTGGAAAAGAGAGGGCATGAAATAGTTGGCATGTATACTATTTAACTAAAAAGGATAGCATGACATAATTTCACATATATGATGTCTATCTAAACTGGATAGCATAGCATGACATAATTCAAAGATATGATGACTAACTAAACAAGATAGCATGAGATAATTATATGATGTCTTTAGTAAACAGGTTCGCATGACATAATTCACATACATGTTATTTAAGTATCAGGATCACATGATTTAATTCACATATGTGATTTATATGCTAAGCAGAGGGCATTCACATATATGATGGCTGAACTAAGAACATGGTGTTGAATATTGTGTATATGATGTCTAAACTATGCAATGCAAGACACCATATGCATGATATGAGCAGTATAACCGTGCCAAGTTAGAGCATACACCTCGGTGGGGGAATAGGACTGGTCATCTGTCTTTGAATCCATCTCTGAGGAGTTATCGGGACCCAGCAAGAGATCTGCTTCGACAGGTAGTACTGTTTGCTCTAAAGACCTTGTTTTCACTCCAGATTTTTCCATCACCCACTCAAATGGCTAATTCACAGGCAGAGTAGTTTAATGTACAAACATTGTCGACAAATGAAAATATAATGAAGAAAAGGATGGGCAAGATATCATTCAAATATATGATGTATGGTTAAACAGGATGAAATTGCATATTTCACATATATTATGGCTGGCTAAAAGAGATGAGACTGCATTATTTCCATATATGATATAGAAACTAAATAGGTGGCATTACAGAACATGTCTAAACTAAGCAGATGACATATATGATGTCGAAAGTAGGCACTACAAGGCAACATATGCATGATATGACTAACATCATCATGCCAAGTTAGAGCAAACACCTTGGGGGGTAAATAGGAGTGGTCAGCTGTGTCTGAATCCGCCTCAGAACTGATATCTTCCTCTGGATTACAATCTAGGGAGGGGGGAGGGTTTGCCACTGAACCCACCATGGAGCGATGATTGCATGACATTGTATTGCCGCACAAAACTCTTCTCTTTTTCTCTACATGTTCAGCATGACTGTGTAAAATTTCTGAAATGCATACAAAAAATATATAGTGAGATTATGTAAGGAGAGCATGCAGAAATCTAGAGTGATGGTAACAACCAATGGATGGATCCAAAAATAATGATAGCAGGCTGATGATAGCTTTAATTTAATAAAAAGATAGATGATGATTGCTTTACTATTTGTTTCCCACCCAAGATAAACAACATAGGCAGAGATACTATTCATTGTTGCCTCGATATGTGCCAAACAATAGACAGAGATACTATTCATTGCTGCCTCGATATGTGCCCCACAACTAATTTTAAAACTCAAGTTTGAACATTAATTTGGACCCGACTTGGAGTCTAAGAGGTGAACATGATGATAAAGTAGCAGGTAATATTATGCAATGCATAACATAAGTAGAAACAAAAGAGTGCGACCTCTCTTGTGGACCCATGTACTCCTCAGGTTCATCTGTTGAGTCAATGATGGTGATGCTGTTGCGGTGGGTGCCAGCGGTAGGGAAGGAGATCTGAGGCGGTGAAACACGGTTAGGAGTCGTGATGTCTGGTTTGGTGGATGCTTCTGTCGATGGAGCAGCTCAGGTGAGGTGGACGACATCGTGGCAGGAGCAGGACAAACCACACAAAGTTTTCTTTGACACCTACCTGTAACTGAAGTAATTTTGTAAGGGCTCCTTTGGCTTGCAGGATTCGAAAAATGCAGGGATAGGAAAAACGCCGAAATAGGATAGGAATGCACGTGGGAAACATAGCATTTGTAAACACATGATTTCTGTCAACTTGGGTGTTTGATTCACAGGAATTGGAAGAGGAGTGGAATGCAAAGAAACATGGCCAAATTAAAGTGAAACCATATGAAAGCGTTTACAGTTAGAATGTTATTCTGCCACTAATGCACTTGGTCTTGTTTTCGTGCATAGGTTTTTGAAAAGTAGGTCCAGGTGGATGTTTTGCTCCATTCCTTTGAACAAAATGCATGAATAATTGAATAGTAGAGTGCCATAGGAAAATTTCCTATTGCTATGTTTTTCCTTTGAACCAAAATAGCCCTAATGGATGGACATGAATGTAGAGTAATAAGTGATGCGATAAGTGCACAACCTCTTTGTTGTCGCAGTGTCGACCTCGGCATCATTGGGTTGGTCGCCGAAGAAGTTGAGGTAGAGGTGGCTGTCGGAGGTGTGGAGGAAGATCTGAGGAATATGTAGACGGCGTCCAGGGCATGCTCTATTGTGATGGATGGTTCTGTTGTTGGAGCAGCTGCGGCGAGCCATAAGACGTCGAGGCTGAAGCAGTACAAGACAGATATCGTTAATCTCAAGTGGGAATCTAATAGCATCTATAATAGATGATGTAAAATACATTACCAAAAAGTGATAGATGTAAAATTTACATCACCAAAAAGCACCTGACTACAACAGATGAGGTAAAAACTGTTGACTCTAGACTTAACTGTCGAAACTGAAATTTACTTTGGAATCTGAATGTTACTGTCGAGACTGAACGCACTGGTAGAAGAGAGGCACTTCACATGTAGTTTAGGCCGCTCGAGCACTAGTAGTAGAGAAACGGTGATCTAAATCAGCAGGCGATCGATGGGGACACAATAGCAGATAGCAGCCGGAGCAATAGCGCCTGGAGGAGCAGCGTGAACTAGAGCCAGAGTAGCAACTCGTGTAGCTGCACCAGCCCGTGTACCAGCATCAGCAGCGTGAGCGAGAGCAAGAGTAGAGAAGCAGCACGAGCGAGGGGGAGAGCAGAGCAGCAGCGCGAGCGAGCGAGTGAGGGCCGGAGCAGCAGCAGCAGCGCGAGAGAGCGAGAGCCGGAGCTGCAGCAACAGATCTGGCTGGTATATATGCCACCACCGAAGGGGCCTTGCACAAGGCGCCGACTTCGAGGTAGCCGCTCCATGGGGGTGCGGGATGGAGCACCATCGGCACCGGGAGGTCGAGTTAAGGAGAAGGTGCAATGCGATGAGTGTCCAACCTCTTTGGTGGCGCCGAGTAGGCCTCGGCTTCGTCCGAGGAGTCGGTGAGGATGCTGCGGTTCCGGTGGAGCAGGTTAACGCGGCGCTGTGGGGATGGAGCAGCTGTGATAGACGAGGCGATCGTCAGAGCAGCTCCTTGGATGTGGAGGACGGGGTGGTTGAACCGGCGGGACGACGGATCCTCATCCAGGGAGGTGGATGAGGGAAGTTGAGCTGCTGCGGTGGATGACATCGTCAGAGAAGAGGCTCCGGCTGGGCAGCGGTGAGGTGGCGGACGGAGGAGGGTGGGGTTTCACAGCTGGAGCAGAGAGGCTATGGCAGCCTCGGATTTCGAATGGCGAAAAGGAGGGGATGGGAGGGAGGGAACCATGACATAGGGACGCGCTTGTCCAAAATGTAGGGTGTGTTACAAAAATTCCCCCACCGATTTGAACTAGTGGCCCTTTCGGCTCAGGGTTAGAAGGGGGATTTCGCGTGTCGGGATTTGGCACCTGGAGGGAGTTTTCGCGCGCATTGTAATTTCAGGATAGCAAGGCGCAGGTTGTGAAGGCACGAGTTTTGGGAGCACGATATCTGAATTTTCGGGATATAACTAGGCGCGGGTTGAATTTTAGGGACAAGCCTAACGTGTAATATTGTATGTACCAAATCAATTCACACTTCCCTCAATGAAAAAACGAAAAAAAAGTTATTCACACAACACAAATAGAGTCTTTTCCCGTTTTACTGTAAAAATGATATTCAAAGCTATGAATCCATGTTATGTCCAATTAAATTTTTTCACTGTCTGTAATGCATGTAACCTACTCATACCAACATTGTAGTGCATTCCAAATGTCTATACTACCGCTGCAATTCGAACTAAATTTGAATTCATTTCTCTATTTGAATAAGAATCTACAATCATGATTGTTGCCAACTTAAACCATCATTCGTGTATTATCTTAACAACACACCACATGATTACTATAGAGATAGATATGAGCTCGAATTCAAATTTTTGAATACACTTGATGTTGATTCCAAATAATAGTACATTTGATGTACTAACTAGATATTCGTAATCTAAACCATGTTCCATACGTACACCATGTTTATCACACAAAGTATAGTGCCCCGCCCCCTACATTATGACAAGTATTTAGCCCTGAGCTCCAAAAGCCACACATTATCCAAATTATAATCAATGTTCTATATGTTATATGTAGTATAACATGTTAATAACCACACCACGCGTATCACCATTATATATATTCATTCATGCATGCGTCGGTTTAAAACACTATGCTATCTTCTTCAAATATACGAATCCACTTCTTTATAATGAATTATGATCTCTGTTCTTCTTTTACACCTTCATGATCCTCTTCTCTTTGTAGCTATCTAGCGCTAACTTTCTATCGTGCATGCACACGCCCCCCTCTCACCCTCCCACAGCGTCCCCTCCATCGCGCACATTTGTTTCTCTTTAGGTCGTTCACCCATGGTGCTTGTAGTGAAGGAAATATGCCCTAGAGGCAATAATAAAGTTATTATTTATTTCCTTATTTCATGATAAATGTTTATTATTCATGCTAGAATTGTATTAACCGGAAACATAATACATGTGTGAATACATAGACAAACATAGTGTCACTAGTATGCCTCTACTTGACTAGCTCGTTGAATCAAAGATGTTTAAGTTTCCTAGCCATAGACATGAGTTGTCATTTGATTAATGGGATCACATCATTAGAGAATGATGTGATTGACTTGACCCATTCCGTTAGCTTAGCACTTGATTGTTTAGTATGTTACTATTGCTTTCTTCCTGACTTATACATGTTCCTACGACTATGAGATTATGCAACTCCCGTTTACCGGAGGAACACTTTGTGTGCTACCAAACGTCACAACGTAACTGGGTGATTATTAAAGAGCTCTACAGGTGTCTCTGAAGGTACTTGTTGAGTTGGCGTATTTTGAGATTAGGATTTGTCACTCCGATTGTTGGAGAGGTATCTCTGGGCCCTCTCGGTAATGCACATCACTATAAGCCTTGCAAGCAATGTAGCTAATGAGTTAGTTACAGGATGATGCATTACGTAACGAGTAAAGAGACTTGCCGGTAACGAGATTGAACTAGGTATTGAGATACCGACGATCGAATCTCGGGCAAGTAACATACCGATGACAAAGGGAACAACGTATGTTTTTATGCGGTTTGACCGATAAATATCTTCGTAGAATATGTGGGAGCCAATATGAGCATCCAGGTTCCGCTATTGGTTATTGACCAGAGACGTGTCTCGGTCATGTCTACATAGTTCTCGAACCCGTAGGGTCCGCACGCTTAAAGTTAGATGACAGTTATATTATGAGTTCATGTGTTTTGATGTAACAAAGATAGTTCGGAGTCCCGGATGTGATCACGGACATAACGAGGAGTCTCGAAATGGTCGAGACATGAAGATTGATATATTGGAAGCCTATATTTGGATACCGGAAGTGTTTCGGGTGAAATCGGGATTTTACCGGAGTACCGAGGGGTTACGGGAACCCCCCGGGGGCTTAATGGGCCATAAGTGGGCCTTAGTGGAGAAGAGGAGAGGCGGCTAGGGCAGGGCCACGCACCCCTCCCCCTCTAGTCCGAATAGGACAAGGAGAGGGGGGCGGCGTCCCCCCTTTCCTTCCTCTCTCCCTCCTCTTTCCCCCCTTCTCCTAATCCAACAAGGAAGGGAGGGAGCCCTACTCCCGGTGGGAGTAGGACTCCTCCTAGCGCGCCTCCTCCTGGCCGGCCGCACCTCCCCCCTTTGCTCCTTTATGTATGGGGGCAGGAGGGCACCCTAGACACAACAATAATTGATCCTTGAGATCTATTAAGCGTGTGCGGTGCCCCCCTCCACCATATTCCACCTCGATAATATCATAGCGGTGCTTAGGCAAAGCCATGCGTCGGTAGAGCATCATCATCGTCACCACGCCGTCGTGCTGACGGAACTCTCCCTCGAAGCTCGGCTAGATCGGAGTTCGAGGGACGTCATCGAGCCGAACGTGTGCTGAACTCGGAGGTGCCGTGCGTTGGGTACTTGATCGGTCGGATTGTGAAGACGTACAACTACATCAACCGCGTTGTGCTAACGCTTCCGCTTTCGGTCTACGAGGGTACGTGGACAATACTCTGCCCTCTCGTTGCTATGCATCACCATGATCTTGCGTGTGCGTAGGAATTTTTTGAAATTACTACGTTCCCCAACAGTGGCATCCAAGCCTGGTTTTATGCGTAGATGTTATATGCACGAGTAGAACACAAGTGAGTTGTGGGCGATACAAGTTATACTGCTTACCATCATGTCATACTTTGGTTCGGTGGTATTGTTGGATGAAGCGGCCCGGACCGACATTACGCGTACGCTTACGCGAGACTGGTTCTACCGACGTGCTTTGCACATAGGTGGCTGGTGGGTGTCAGTTTCTCCAACTTTAGTTGAACCGAGTGTGGTTACACCCGGTCCTTGAGAAGGTTAACACAACACTACCTTGACGAACTATCGTTGTGGTTTTGATGCGTAGGTAAGAACGGTTCTTGCTCAGCCCGTAGCAGCCACGTAAAACTTGCAACAACAAAGTAGAGGACGTCTAACTTGTTTTTGCAGGGCATGTTGTGATGTGATATGGTCAAGACATGATGCTAAATTTTTATTATGAGACGACCATGTTTTGTTGAAGTTATCGGCAACTAGCAGAAACCTTATGGTTGTCTCTTTATTGCATAAGATGCAAGCACCAAATAATTGCTTTACTTTATCGCTATACGATAGTAATAGTTGCAAGAGCAATAGTTGGCGAGACGACCATGTGACGACACATTGATATAGATCAAGATGATGGAGATCATGGTGTCATGCCGGTGACGATGGAGATCATGATAGTACTTTGGAGATAGAGATCAAAGGCGCAAGATGATCATGGCCATATCATGCCACATATTTTGATTGCATATGATGTTTATCTTCTATACATCTTTTTTTTGCTTAGTTCGACGGTAGCTTTATAAGATGATCTCTCACTAAATTTCAAGGTATAAGTGTTCTCCCTGAGTATGCACTGTTGTGAAAGTTCTTCGTGCTGAGACACCACGTGATGATCGGGTGAGATAGGCTTTACGTTCAAATACAACGGGTGCAAAATAGTTGCGCATGCGGAATACTCAGGTTAAACTTGATGAGCCTAGCATATACAGATATGGCCTCGGAACACTGGAGACCGAAAGGTCGAGAGTGAATCATATAATAGATATGATCAACATAGTGATGTTCACCATTGAAAACTACTCCATCTCACGTGATGATCGGACATGGTTTAGTTGATTTGGATCACGTGATCACTTAGATGATTAGAGGGATGTCTATCTAAGTGGGAGTTCTTAAGTAATATGATTAATTGAACTTTAATTTATCATGAACTTAGTCCTGATAGTATTTTGCAAATTATGTTGTAGATCAATAGCTCGCGTTGTTGCTTCCCTATGTTTATTTTGATATGTTCCTAGAGAAAAACTATGTTGAAAAGTGATAGTAGCAATGATGCGGACTGGGTCCGTGATTTGAGGTTTATCCTCATTGCTGCATAGAAGAATTATGTCCTTGATGCACTGCTAGGTGACAGACCTACTACAGGAGCAGATGCAGACGTTATGAACATTTGGCTAGCTCAATATAATGACTACTTGATAGTTTAGTGCACCATGCTTAACGTCTTAGAATCGGGACTTCAAAGACGTTTTGAACGTCATGGACCATATGAGATGTTCCAGAAGTTGAAGTTAATATTTCAAGCAAGTACCCGAGTTGAGAGATATAAAGTCTCCAACAAGTTCTATAGCTAAAAGATGGAGGAGAATAGCTCAAGCAGTGGGCATGTGCTCAGATTGTCTGGGCACTACAATCGCTTGAATCAAGTGGGAGTTAATCTTCCAGATAAGATAGTGATTTACAGAGTTCTCTAGTCACCATAACTAAGTTGCTAGAACTTCGTGACGAACTATAGTATGCAAGGGATGACGAAAATGATTCCCGAGCTCTTTGTGATGTTCAAATCGATGAAGGTAGAAATCAAGAAAGAGCATCAAGTGTTGTTGATTAACAAGACCACTAGTTTCAAGAAAAAGGGCAAAGGGAAAGAAAGGGAACTTCAAGTAGAATGACAAGCAAGTTGTCACTCCTGCGAGGGAGCCCAAAGCTAGACCAAAGCCTGAAACTGAGTGCTTCTACTGCAAAGGAAATGGTCACTAGAAGCGGAAATACCCTGAATATTTGGTGGATAAGAAGGATGGCAGAGTGAACAAGGGTATATTTGATATACAGGTTATTGATGTGTACCTTAATAGTGTTTATAGTAGCCCTTGGGTATTTGATACTTGTTCGGTTGCTAAAAATTAGTAACTCGAAACAGGAGTTACAGAATAAACAGAGACTAGTTGAGGGTGAAGTGATGATGTGTGTTGGAAGTGGTTCCAAGATTGATATGATCATCATCACACACTCCCTATACTTTCGGGATTAGTGTTGAACCTAAATAAATGTTATTTGGCGTTTGCGTTGAGCATGAATATGATTTGATCATGTTTATTGCAATACGGTTATTCATTTAAAGTCAAAGAATAATTGTTGTTCTGTTTACATGAATAAAACCTTCAATGGTCATACACCCAATGAAAATAGTTTGTTGGATCTCGATCGTAGTGATACACATATTCATAATATTGATGCCAAAAGATGCAAAGTTAATAATGATAGTGCAACTTATTTGTGGCACTGCCGTTTGGGTCATATCGGTGTAAAGCGCAAGAAGAAACACCATAAAGATGGATTTTCGAAATCACTTGGTTATGAATCATTTGATGCTTGCGAACCGTGCCTTTTGGGCAAGATGACTAAAACTCCGTTCTCCGGAACAATGGAACAAGCTACTGACTTGTTGGAAATAATACATACTGATGTATGCAGACCAATGAGTATTAAGGCTCGTGGCGGGTATCGTTATTTTCTGATCTTCACAAATGATTTGAGCAGATATGAGTATATCTACTTAATGAAACATAAGTCTGAAACAGTTGAAAGGTTCAAAGAATTTTAGAGTGAAGTGGAAAATCATCGTAACAAGAAAATAAAGTTTCTATGATCTGATCATGGAGATGAATATTTGAGTTACGAGTTTGGCCTTCAGTTAAAATAATGTGGAATAGTTTCACAAACTCATGCCACCTGGAACACCACATCGTAACGGTGTGTCCGAACGTCATAACCGCACTTTATTTGATATGGTGCGATCAATGATATCTCTTACCGATTTACCAATATCGTTTTGGGGTTATGCATTAGAGATAGCTGCATTCACGTTAAAATAGGGCACCATCTAAATCCGTTGAGACGACACCGTATGAACTATGGTTTAGCAATAAACCTAAGTTGTCATTTCTTAAAGTTTGGGGCTGCGATGCTTATGTGAAATAGTCGAACCCAAATCGAAGAAGTGTGTCTTCATAGAATACCCAAAGGAAACTGTTGGGTACACCTTCTATCACAGATCCGAAGGCAAAATATTCGTTGCTAAGATGGATCCTTTCTAGAGAAGGAGTTTCTCTCGAAAGAAGTGAGTGGGAGGAAAGTAGAACTTGATGAGGTAACTGTACCTACTCCCTTATTGGAAAGTAGTTCATCACAGAAAATGGTTCCTGTGATGACTACACCAATTAGTGAGGAAGCTAATGATAATGATCATGAAACTTCAGATCAAGTTACTACCGAACCCCATAGGTCAACCAGAGTAAGATCCGCACCAGAGTGGTACGGTAATCCTATTCTGGAGGTCATGTTACTTGACCATGGTGAACCTATGAACTATGAGGAAGCGATGATGAGCCCAAATTCTGCAAAATGGCTTGAGGCCATGAAATCTGAGATGGGATCCATGTATGAGAACAAAGTATGGACTTTGGTTGACTTGCCTGATGATCGGCAAGCCATCGAGAATAAATGGATTTTCAAGGAAAAGACTGACGCTGATGGTAATGTTACTGTCTACAAAGCTCGACTTGTTGTGAAAGGTTTTTGACAAGTTCAAGGGGTTGACTATGATAAGGCTTTCTCACCCGTAGCGATGTTTAAGTCTGTCCGAATCATGTTAGCAATTGCCACATTTTATGATTATGAAATATGGCAAATGGATGTCAAAACTGGATTCCTGAATGGATTTCTAGAAGAAGAGTTGTACATGATGCAACCAGAAGTTTTTGTCGATCCAAAAGGTGCTAACAAAGTGTGCAAGCTCCAGCGTTCCATTTATGGACTGGTGCAAGCCTCTCGGAGTTGGAATAAACACTTTGATAGTGTGATCAAGGCATATGGTTTTATACAGACTTTTGGAGAAGCCTGTATTTACAAGAAAGTGAGTGGGAGCTCTGTAGCATTTCTGATATTATATGTAGATGACATATTGTTGATTGGAAATGATATAGAATTTCTGGATAGCATAAAAGGATACTTGAATATAAGTTTTTCAAAGAAAGACCTCAGTAAAGCTACTTACATATTGAGCATCAAGATCTATTGAGATAGATCAAGACACTTGATAAGATTTTCAATGAGTACATACCTTGACAAGATTTTGAAGTAGTTCAAAATGGAACAGTCAAAGAAAGAGTTCTTGCCTGTGTTGCAAAGGTGTGAAGTTGAGTAAGACTTAAAACCTGACCATGGCAGAAAATAGAAAAGAATGGAAAGTCATTCCCTATGCCTCAGTCATAGGTTCTATAAAGTATGCTATGCTGTGTACCATACCTATTGTATACCTTGCTCCGAGTTTGGCAAGGGAGTACAATTTTGATCTAGGAGTAGATCACTGGACATCGGTCAAGAATATCCTTAGTGAGGACTAATGAAATATTTCTCGATTATGGAAGTGATAAAAGAGCTCGTCGTAAAGAGTTACATCGGTGCAAGCTTTTACACCAATCTAGATGACTCTAAGTCTCAATCTGGATACATATTGAAAGTGAGTGCAATTAGCTAGAAAAGCTCCGTGTAGAGCATTGTAGACATGGAATATTTTTTTCAAAATACATACGGCTCTGAATGTGACAAACCCGTTGACTAAACTTCTCTCACGAGCAAAACATGATCACACCTTAGTACTCTTTGGGTGTTAATCACATATCAATGTGAACTAGATTATTGACTCTAGTAAACCCTTTGGGTGTTGGTCACATGACGATGTGAACTATGGGTGTTAATCACATATAAATGTGAATATTGGTGTTAAATCACATGGTGATGTGACCTAGATTATTGACTCTAGTGCAAGTGGGAGACTGAAGGAAATATGCCCTAGAGGCAATAATAAAGTTATTATTTATTTCCTTATTTCATGATAAATGTTTATTATTCATGCTAGAATTGTATTAACCGGAAACATAATACATGTGTGAATACATAGACAAACATAGTGTCACTAGTATGCCTCTACTTGACTAGCTCGTTGAATCAAAGATGGTTAAGTTTCCTAGCCATAGACATGAGTTGTCATTTGATTAACGGGATCACATCATTAGAGAATGATGTGATTGACTTGACCCATTCTGTTAGATTAGCACTTGATCGTTTAGTATGTTACTATTGCTTTCTTCATGACTTATACATGTTCCTACGACTATGAGATTATGCAACTCCCGTTTACCGGAGGAACACTTTGTGTGCAACCAAACATCACAACGTAACTGGGTGATTATAAAGGAGCTCTATAGGTGTCTCCGAAGGTACTTGTTGAGTTGGCGTATTTCGAGATTAGGATTTGTCACTCCGATTGTCGGAGAAGTATCTCTGGGCCCTCTCGGTAATGCACATCACTATAAGCCTTGCAAGCAATGTAGATAATGAGTTAGTTACAGGATGATGCATTACGTAACGAGTAAAGAGACCTGCCGGTAACGAGATTGAACTAGGTATTGAGATACCGACAATCGAATCTCGGGCAAGTAACATACCGCTGACAAAGGGAACAACGTATGTTGTTATGCGGTTTGACCTAAAAAGATCTTCATAGAATATGTGGGAGCCAATATGAGCATGCAGGTTCCTCTATTGGTTATTGACTGGAGACGTATCTCGGTCATGTCTACATAGTTCTCGAACCCGTAGGGTCCGCACGCTTAAAGTTAGATGATAGTTATATTATGAGTTCATGTGTTTTGATGTACCGAAGATAGTTCGGGGTCTCGGATGTGATCACGAACATAACGAGGAGTCTCGAAATGGTCGAGGCATGAAGATTGATATATTGGAAGCCTATATTTGGATATCGGAAGTGTTCCGGGTGAAATCAGGATTTTACCGGAGTACCGAGGGGTTACCGGAACCCCCCGGGGGCTGAATGGGCCGTAGTGGGCCTTAGTGGAGAAGAGGAGAGGCTGATAGGGCAGGGCCGCGCGCCCCTCCCCCTCTAGTCCGAATAGGACAAGGAGAGGGGGGCGGCGCCCCCCTTCCCTTCCTCTCTCCCTCCTCTTTCCCCCCTTCTCCTAATCCAACAAGGAAGGGAGGGAGTCCTACTCCCGGTGGGAGTAGGACTCCTCCTAGCGCGCCTCCTCCTGGCCGGCCACACCTCCCCCCTTTGCTCCTTTATGTACGGGGGCAGGGGGGCACGCTAGACACAACAATAATTGATCCTTGAGATCTATTAGCTGTGTGCGGTACCCCCCTCCACCATATTCCACCTTGATAATATTGTTGCGGTGCTTAGGCGAAGCCCTGCGTCGGTAGAGCATCATCATCGTCACCACACCGTCATGCTGACGGAACTCTCCCTCGAAGCTCGGCTGGATCGGAGTTTGAGGGACGTCATCGAGCTAAACGTGTGCTGAACTCGGAGGGGCCGTGCGTTCGGTACTTGATCGGTCGGATCGTGAAGACGTATGACTACATCAACCGCGTTGTGCTAACGCTTCCGCTTTCGGTCTACGAGGGTACGTGGACAACACTCTCCCCTCTCGTTTCTATGCATCACCATGATCTTGTGTGTGCGTAGGAATTTTTTTGAAATTACTACATTCCCCAACATGTAGGCCCCCGGCTCCTTCTTTCTGGCACACACCGGTCGATATACCTCTGTAGCCAAGTGTGCCTACCACAAACACACACTTCCCCTCTTCTCTTCTCACTATCCATGCCCCTCTGTGTCCAATACGGTTCCATGCAGGTGCACACTCCCGCCCCTCTTTTCATCGATCTCATACTCGTACACTCCTTCCCCCTCGACATAGTAGGCCTCTCGCACCACCTCCTAGCCGCACCCCTCTCCACATGTCCATCTCTCCGGACCTTATTTGCTTCTAACACATGCATGCATGTATACGTACCGATATCTCTACATATATCTAGGTCGACTATAATTCTTTTTCCTCACGCACCGATCGACTTACCTCACTAGTTATGTCTCTCCCTTTCTCGGGCACATGA
This sequence comes from Triticum timopheevii, assembly GCA_963921465.1. Taxonomy (NCBI): domain Eukaryota; kingdom Viridiplantae; phylum Streptophyta; class Magnoliopsida; order Poales; family Poaceae; genus Triticum; species Triticum timopheevii. The sequence continues at coordinate 249,328,890 of OY997262.1, read as the reverse complement.
GATTGATCTTCCTATGTAGTTACGTCCGCTTACCACAACCATATCGTCCCCCCTCATCATCCTTGCGTACCTCCTGACCCGTTGAGGGAGTCCTTGATTAGGGGGTATCCGGACAACCGGACTATATACATCGTCCGGACTATTAAAGCGTGAAGATACAAGACTCAAGACTTCGCCCCATGTCCGGATGGGACTCTCCTTTGTGTGGGAGGCAAGCTTGGCGACCCGGATATTGTGTTTCCTTCCTTGTAACCGACTCCATGTAAACCCTATCCCTCTCCGGTGTCTATATAAACCGGAGAGGTTGGTCCTTAGAAGGCCGATCACAATTACAATCATACCATCATAGGCTAGCTCTTAGGGTTTAGCCTCTACGATCTCGTGGTAGATCTACTCCTGTACTACCCATATCTTCAATATCAATCAAGCAGGAAGTAGGGTTTTACCTCCATCGAGAGGGCCCAAACCTGGGTAAACATTGTGTCCCTTGCTTCCTGTTACCATCAGCCTAGACGCATAGATCGGGACCCCCTACCCGAGATCCGCCGGTTTTGACACCGACATTGGTGCTTTCATTGAGAGTTCCTCTGTGTCGTCGCCGCAAGGCTCGATGGCTCGTCTCGTTGTCAAGGACGACATTACCTTGGGGGGAGCTCTGGCTGTAGGCCAAACTCTCCGACTTGGTGGCTTTACCATGGCTGCCCCATCGGCGGTTGCGCCGACGATGGCCTCTCGGGTCATCAAGCATAACCTTCGCGTTGGTTCGGAACTCACTGAACAGATGGGTCCGATGGAGCTCTCCGCCCTTAATGAGCTCTTGGATCGCATCACCGCTCTGGGAGTCGCTACAGACTATGACCGGATCGGGCTTAAACCCGACCAAAAGGACATCAGATCCCCGCCGGCCACCCATGAGATAGCGATAGTGGAGGAACCACACGCGGATTGCCCCTCAACTTTGAGGACAAATTATGTTCAGATCACCGAACTCCTTGAGCCGAAGACCTGCTCAAAGGAAGACATGACCCGGGTCCCGGACTTAGAATCGGGCATTGGGCCGAAGAAATTGGGAAGCACTCCGGATCCCGAGCTGTTAGGCTCGGAACCTCCCGCGCCCCTGGGTGTTAGATCAGATGAAAATCCGGATTCAGCTAGCAACACCCACCTGGACTTAAACCGTCTCTCCCGCATTAGGCAAGAGCCCCAGGAGACTGTACATCGCTACTGGGCCAGATTCCTCCTTGCGCTTAACAAGGTCAAGGACTGCCGCGAGGAGGACGTAGTCTCACTCTTCTGCAAAAACTGCACGGACAAAGGACTCCTTAATGCTATAAGCCGCCGTGACATAGTACTCTTCGCAGACTTGGCAATCATAGTACAGAAGTACTGTGCGATGGAAAGCGCCTGGAAAACCTAAACAGAATTTTGGGACAGTACGGCTCTCACCAAGACCTTTGTCCGAACTAAACGGGTGAACTCTCGTAAGTCGGCCGATCCAATTCCCAAGAAACCAAAGCACACTCCAGGGCGGGGAACCGTATTGGAAGAATGGCTCGATGGGCCATGTAAACTCCACAGTGCTCCGGACACAGCACCAACCCATAGCCTTAGGGCGTGTTGGATACTCTGGCAGGTTGCAAAAAGTGGCGAGAATCTTCTTGCAAGCCGTAAAGCAGAACAACATCCCGCCAACGAGCACAATACGGTACTAACAGTCTTTGAGACTTTCGCCTCAAACAATAGGCGCAAGTGAGCTCATCGGAGCTCTGCTGAAATTTGCCATGTGGCAAAAATAAACCCCTGGAACGACACTGCTATCACTTTCAATGCCAGTGATGAACCTCGATTCCAGACTGTCTGGGCACCGGCCGCTCTGGTCCTCAGCCCAATCGTGGATGACTTTTGGCTCACTAAAGTACTCATGGACGGCGGAAGTGGATTAAACTTGATCTATGAAGAAACACTCAACAAGATGGAAATTGACAAAAGCCATATTGAACAGAGAGGCACAACCTTCAGGGGAATTATCCCTACTCGGGAAGCGCGGTGTGCGGAAAAAATCACACTCGATGTGGTATTCGGCACCCCAGAGAATTATAGGTCCGAAGAAATCACATTCCAAGTGGCGCCTTTTAGCAGCGGATACCACGCCCTTCTGGGGCGGAACGCGTTTACAAGCTTTCAAGTTGTACCCCATTACGGGTACATGAAGCTTAAAATGCCCGGACCCAATGGAATCATCACTCTAGCTAGTGATCCGGATGTCGCACTTCGCGCCGAAAACAAAACCGCAACACTGGCCCTAGAAGCATTATCCGAAGCCCTAGCAGCCGAAGAGTTAACAACACTGCGGGCCACCGTGGACAGGGACGACGTGATACTCGACAAGCGACCCAAGTCCACCTCATTTAAACCCGCATGCGAGATAGTCAAATTCCAAGTCCATCCAACGGACCCCACGAAGACAGCTTCCACTGGGACACAGTTGAGCCCCGCGATGGACGCCGCACTGCGAGGTTTCTTACGCGAGAATTGGGACATTTTTGCCTGGCACCCATCGGACATGCCGGGCATCCCACGCAGATTGGCCGAACACAGCCTCAATATACTAAAAGGATACAAACCGGTCAAGTAGACTCTAAGACGGTTTTCAGAGCCCAAAAGGCAAGCCATGGGGGAAGAGCTAGCCAAACTACTCGAGGCCGGATTCATCAGAGATATCAAGCATCTGGATTGGCTGGCAAACCTGGTAATGGTACCAAAGAAGGACAAATCCTGGCGCCTATGTGTCGACTTTAAAGACCGCAACAAGGCTTGCCCCAAGGATCCCTTTCCCCTCCCTCGCATCGATCAAATCATCGATGCCACAGCTGGACACGACTCACTGTGTTTTCTTGACGCATACTCTGGATACCATCAAATAAAGACGGCAGAGTCTGACCAAGCAGCAACAACTTTCATAACGCCATATGGCCCTTTTTGCTTCAACACTATGCCTTTCGGGCTTAAGAACGCCGGCGCAACCTATCAACGCATGATTCAAACATGCCTGGAAAAACAAATCGGCAAAACAGTGGAGGCATATGTGGACGACGTGGTCGTAAAAACAAGACACGTCGAAACCCTAATAGATGACTTGAGGCTTACATTCGATAACCTCCGGACATACGACATCAAGTTGAATCCGGAAAATACGTTTTCGGCGTCCCCTTGAGGAAACTGCTAGGCTTCATTGTTTCCAACAGAGGAATTGAAGCGAATCCGGCAAAAATCCGAGCTCTGTCGCAGTTGGCTATACCAATAGACCTCAAGCACATCCAGAAACTAGCTGGATGCGTGGCCGCTTTGAGCCGCTTTATCTCTAGGTTAGGAGAAAAGGCATTACCTCTTTACCGCCTCCTTCGGCGCACCGAACACTTCGTATGGACGGATGCAGCCGCGGACGGACTCGATGAAATAAAGACCTTACTGGCCAGTAATCCAGTCCTAACAGCGCCAAATATCAGTGAGCCAATGCTACTGTACATAGCTGCAACACATCAAGTGGTAAGCGCAGTGCTCGTCGTCGAACGAGAGGTGGACGGATACAAATTCCCGCTTCAAAAGCCGGTTTATTACGTATCCACGGTCCTCACCCCATGCAAATCCCGATACCCACACTATCAAAAAATAGCATACGCGGTCTTCATGGCATCCCGGAAGCTGCAACACTACTTTCAAGACTGTTCGATTACGGTGGCCTCCGAAGTACCACTCAATGACATAATAAATAACCGCGACGCTACGGGCCGGATTGCTAAATGGGCTATCGAGCTCCTTCCGTTCGACATAATATACAAACCACGGCGAGCCATTAAGTCGCAAGTACTGGCTGACTTTGTCGCCGAATGGACAGAAGCCGAACTCCCTAAAGAGTACGACGCATACTCCAATTGGATCATGCACTTCGACGGCTCCAAAATGCTGGCTGGATTGGGAGCAGGTGTAGTCCTAACGTCTCCCACCGGAGACACGGTCCAGTACGTCCTCCAAATATTATACACAGACTCCAACAATGCAGCCGGATACGAGGCGCTGTTGCACGGTCTTCGGATGGCAGTCTCTATGGGCATCCAACGCCTGGAAGTGCGCGGGGATTCAAACCTCGCAATATCACAAATAAACAGAGACTTTGATGCCAAGGATCCGAAAATGGCGGCCTACCGTAATGTTGTCCTAAAAAATGTCAGCTCGGTTCGAGGGGCTCGAATTCCACCATGTGGCTTGAGAAAACAATCAAGCGGCGGACGTCCTCGCCCGCATCGGCGCCAAACGCGACCCTGTCCCACCTAACATATTCCTGGAAAGGTTGTTCAAGCCATCCGTGGTATGGGAAGGGGAGTCCGACAATACTAGCACGGATCTGAACACACCCCCAGATTCCGAACCATCAGACACAATCGGAGGCTCTGCCACCGAAATAACATCTCCGACCCATGAAATTATGGCCGTAATCGCCCCGTGGACTGAGCCTTTCTTGGCCTACCTAAATAGGCAGGAGCTCCCCAAAGACCAAAATGAAGCATGCTGCATCGTCCGGCGTTCTAAAGCTTACAAAGTCCACGAAGGGGAACTCTACAAGAAGAGTGCTACCGGAGTGCTCCAAAGATGCATCTCCGAAGAGGAAGGGCGGCAGCTCTTGGCTGAAATCCATGCCGGACTGGGCGGGCACCACGCTGCGGCTCGAGCACTAGTCAGCAAGGCCTTCCGTATAGGCTTCTATTGGCCGACGGCCCGAGCAGACGCACAGGACCTTGTCCAACATTGCGTCGGTTGCCAGCTCTTCACCAATCAGAGTCATATGCCCCCTACCGCTCTCCAAACAATCCCCATAACTTGGCCCTTCGCAGTCTGGGGGCTGGATATGGTCGGCCCTCTTAAAGGGGGAAGCCATAAGAAAAAAATACTTATTGGTCATGGTGGACAAGTTCACCAAATGGATAGAAGCCAAACCAGTCAAAACGGCCGAATCCGGACCAGTAATAAACTTCATATCCGGGGTTGTACACCGCTACGGTGTCCCCCACAGCATCATCACTGATAATGGCTCAAATTTCACAGCCGATGAAGTGAAAACTTGGTGCGGAAAAATGGGCATTAAGCTTGATTACGCTTCCGTCTACCATCCCCAAACAAACGGCCAGGTAGAGCGGGCAAATGGTCTCATCATGAGCGGCATCAAACCCAGACTAGTGCGATCCTTGACAGAGTCGGATACGCACTGGGTCGAAGAGCTGGACTCCGTACTCTGGGGGCTGTGGACCACGCCGAATCGCACTACCGGATATACACCATTTTTTAGGTATACGGCACGGAAGCAGTACTACCCTGCGACATAATACATGATTCGCCACGCGTACGCTTGTACGAAGAGAAGGAAGCCGAGTTAGATCGGCAGGATAACTTGGATGCCCTGGAGGAGGAGCGCGACGTCGCAAAATCCCACTCCGCATTCTATCAGCAGCAGGCTCGACGATATCAAAGCAGAGAAGTGCGGGCCAAAACTTACAATATTGGCGAGCTCATTCTACGCCTACCGGAGAAGAAGAAGGACAAGCTCAAACCCAAGTGGGAAGGTCCCTTCGTCATTCACAAAGTTCTCACCGGAGGAGCATACCGCTTACGTAATGCATCCGATAACAAGCTCGAGCCGAAGCCATGGAACGCGGCCAGACTCCGGAGATTCCACGCCTAACGCCGAACTCAATGTTCGTCTCCTTACTCCCTCCCTTTTATTTATGCTCCATCCCTTCTCCTTTCTCGACTTTTTCTTCCTCTTCAGACAAAGTATTTAATACAGTACGGACTTCCGGATTACTCCGACCGCACTATGTGTGTAAGCAATACCTGGGGGCTTCCTATACGGAAGCTGAAAATAAATACTCTAATGGCTTTTCGCCCATCACATATGCATTTGTTTTTTCATATGTGCCTTTTCTTCACCATTATATGCATCGATATGACTTAAGATGTGGCCAAGCTGGGTTGCCTGGCTCTTGTGTTTATGCCCTATGTTCCCGTTAATTCGACTAGGGCATAAGGGGAGCACCTCTGCGATTGTTACTGCCAGTTCAGCCGGATGTGTACCTCAGACTGGGTGAAGCCGAAAGCTAGTTTCCTTAAGAGAATATTCGGTCGGTGAACAAAAGATGTATTCGTTTATTACAACATAAATCCCCAGAAGTCTTGTATCCTATGCCATCGTTCGCAGTCCGGACATGTGCATTATCGCATGCGTACCCAGGGAAAGGAACCGCTAATGGAACTATTCTCCCTGGAAGATGTTTCTTACTATCCATGTAATATAACATAACTAGTTGGGTACTTGTCTGTTCAAGCACTTATGACCCCTATGCCTTGTTTCCATGCATACCCCTTTTTGTATAGCTGAGTGGGTATTCGGACACACCCCGGACTGTAGGATCCGGGGGCTGAAGCAAAAAGGTCTGCCATGACAAATGATTTTAATCCGGCTAGGGACTAATTATGTCCATTGAATTACACGGTCACTTGGACTGACTATATTCCTCCTCTATACCATCCAACAGGCTATCTAGCTTACAATCTTGTTGAGAATACTTAGCAGCTAATGCTACCTGGTCATATACCAGACTCACGGGAATTTCTTGCCCATCGGGCCCCGCCGGTCCTACTTCGGCCATATGGTTCGGGTCCAGCTTGGTGTAGCATGTCTTCACCATAGCCCAGGCTTCTGTTGCGCCTTGCCGGCAAGCAGACATCTTACACAGTCGGAAGCGCCACCGTGCTCCTTGAAGCATATCCACAAGCTCCCCCATGCCATTCGGCAGCAAGCTTGATGGCCACAAGGCCTGAGCAACACCCTGCATCACTTGCCGAGCTCGCTCGTGCAGTTGCGAAAGGTCTTGCAGTAAATCACTTGCAGATGAGGGCATCTCCTCCTCAGGGCGACCCGTTAACATTCCTGCAAGAAAAATTCTTTCAATATACTTCCTCGCCGAACTATCATACAGTTCGTCTAGGCACTCACCATAAATTCTGTGTCGAAGCCTTTTATTCTCCTTCACGGATTCCGCCAGCTGGGCGCAGACATCTTTTAATTCTACGTCCAGCCAAACATTGGCATCTTGAAGATTGTTCTTCTCCTGCTGAACTTGCGTGAGAATGCGCTCGCCAGCCTTTAGCTGCCTTTTGAGATGCGAGTCGTCATCTCTTACGCCCTCCGGATTCACCCCGGGATTATCTGCAGAATTTTCTGTTAGATTTGTCATATCAGCCATTTACTAACTGGTGCATCTTCATACAATTAAGACAAATGTTACCAGATGAGGCCTTCTGGGATTCCTCTAACTTGGCAACCGTGTCCCGCAGCTGGGTCTTGCATTCCTCCAGCTCCCGAGCCAATTATTCATTCTTATCTATAAGGACCTGTGCATAAATTGATCCTTAAAACAGTTGTCCCAACCATTTCAAGTCTCAGGGGCTACTACTATACATGCTTATCAAAATTTCTTACCCGTATATCTTTGGTATACTGGTCCGTCGCTCGGGCAAGCCCGCCTTGAGCTGCCCGGATGTATGCATCCCCCGAATTGAAGGCATCAAATGCCTCTTCGGAAAAGATGTTGTTCCGAAGCACGGCCCTCTGGCGCTGGTGATTCATGGTGCTCTCCACTTCGGAGTTTGTGGCCGAAAACATATCCGCGTCCTCTATCGGAGAACTATGCGGTGCTCGCCCCGTGTCCGCCTCCGCTCTCGAAACCGGTTCTGGAACCCGGCTGGTGGAGGCGTGATTGGCGGGATCCCTGGATACAGTCCGGCTGCTCTTTTTCCTGCCAGGACACGAAGGGCGTTGTTATACTTCAAATACCATAATTGCAGGACAGGTTTTTGCTTTACCTATGCAGCGGTGTGTCGACCCTCACCGCCTTCCTCTTGAGCCTGCCCGATCCGGACGCCCGTGTTCGACGAGTCCCTAGGGGCTCGGCCCCGCGCTCCGACCGTCGTCTCTGCAAAACAGCACAACGCCTCAAGGGTAAGGCATGATACCTGAGGGGAGTCCTCTTCGGAGGATAGGGGTTTTAAGTTTGGCTTACACACGATGCAGGGAGCAGTCCGGGATAATCGCCAATAATGGCCACTGAGGGACCATCACAGCTCGCTTGATAAAATACCCCATTGACAAGCTCCACAGTAATATCCGGATCTTCTTCGAGTCCAGGATCTAGGGCCCTTCCGGGGTCCTCTGGCTGCTGGGAGGGGCTGAAGATTCCTTCTACGGCCCTCCTCAGTTCCTGCTCGAAAACATCAATGCGGGTAATCTTAGCAGAGAACGCTAAAGTAAGTGAAGAAGGGAAAGGAATAACGACTTACCCACTCTGGGGGGTTGTACATGGAGAATCCGTCCCGCGATTTAATGCGAAGGAATTCCTCCTCTTCCCCTTTGTATAAATCGGATAATATCCTTGCCAGAGCAGTGGCGGAGTCTGGACCCTTACGGCCGCAGCGGGTGGCGTCGCCTTCCCCGTTGAAGTGCCACATGGGCTTCCCCCGATATTGAAGCGGTTGCACTCCCCGCATTATGCATATTGCCATGACCTCGACTATCGTCAGTCCGGACTTGGCCAGTAACTTTATCCTGCTCATCAGGAAATGTATTTCCCTGGTATCCTCCTCTTGGGGGCCCCGGGGGCGCCAACATAGACATGCCCTCGGCGGGGCATTACTGAACTTGGGGAGACCTGTCCGGACTGGACTGGAAGGGGAACGTCATCAATGTAAAACCACTCTGAAGGCCAGTTCTCTGGTGGCTTTTTGGTAGTGCCGGATAGATATCCGGTCTCGGCAATACGCCATACTTCGGCCCCGCCCACTTGACATAGGGATTCTCCCTAGGTGCGGGGGACAAGGCAGAACAACTTCTTCCATAACCCGAAGTGAGGTTCGCAGCCTAAAAACAGCTCGCAAAGGGCGACATACCCCGCTATATGTAGTACGGAGGCAGGGGTAAGGTTGTGCAACTGGAGGCCGTAGAACTCCAAGAGCCCACGAAGAAACGGGTGGATGGGAAACCTGACGCCCCTTAGCAGATGCGGGATGAAGCATATTCGCTCCTCTGGAGATGGATTAGGAGATCCCTCCACTTGTTCCCCTCCGTTATAGGTGGCTATTCCGGCTCGAACGGGGACCATAAACGCCGGTGGGAGAAACCCTTGGGTTTGTAACTTTATCAAATGGCTATGAGGAACTGAACACTCTTCCCAATCCCCCGACTTGGAGCGAGGAGAGCGAGCAGAAGAGCTGCGATGACCGGCCATGTTGGAATGGTTTTTTCGGAGCGCTCTGTTGGATGCTTGCTCAAGGGGGAAGAGTGAGGTTTGGATCTGAGGATCCCCGTCTCTTCAAATAGACAGTCAGCCCGAAGGATTGGAGGTGGCAAATGCAAAGATGCTTCGGCTCCTCGCATTCACTCGACACATGGAGATGGTCATTATTGCGGCACTGAAGCCGAGGAGTACAACATTGATGGGATGCCGGACACTATTCGTCGTAACAGGTACTTTGGAGTATTTGGAGATGGAACCCGCCTTGCAATGCCGAAGACTAGACTGCGCGCCGAACTCATCGTCATTGAAGCCTGGTTCAGGGGCTACTGAGGGAGTCCTGGATTAGGGGGTATCCGGACAGCTGGACTATATACATCGTCCAGACTATTAAAGCGTGAAGATACAAGACTCAAGACTTCGGCCCGTGTCCGGATGGGACTCTCCTTTGCGTGGGAGGCAAGCTTGGCGATCCGAATATTGTGTTTCCTTCCTTGTAACCGACTCCATGTAAACCCTAGCCCTCTCCGGTGTCTATATAAACCGGAGAGGTTGGTCCTTAGAAGGCCGATCACAATTACAATCATACCATCATAGGCTAGCTCTTAGGGTTTAGCCTCTACGATCTCGTGGTAGATCTACTCTTGTACTACCCATATCTTCAATATTAATCAAGCAGGAAGTAGGGTTTTACCTCCATCAAGAGAGCCCGAACCTGGGTAAACATTGTGTCCCTTGCTTCCTGTTACCATCAGCCTAGACGCACAGATCGGGACCCCCTACCCGAGATCCGCCGGTTTTGACACCGACACCCGTCTCTCACACACATGTGCATAGACAGACAAACATCCCCTCTCTTATTGATATTGCACTCGTACCCTCCGTTTGTCTAGTAGGCCTCTCCCACCATTTGTGAGAAGCAACTCCACCACTAACCCTCCGACACTCTACCTTTGTCTTTCTCCCAACCTTATTCCTCTGCTACAGATATGCATGGATGCCGATCAATCTCCCTCAATACATAGCTAGGTCTCTCTCCTTCTCCACACATATACTAGTCAATCTACCTCTCTATAGTTAGGTCTCAGCCCCCTCCCCCCTCCCCCCACACACATCGATAGTCGAACGTTGTAGGTAGGAATCCAAGCCATAGAGAAAAACTGCACCTCTGCCCTCTCACATTCCAGTAGGCCAGCCGCCCTGTATCTTTGACGTGGGCAAACACAAATTCGATGGCACTCTTTATTGATCGCGCACCCACACACTTCATCCCTGTTTTTGATTCTATCGATATCTCACGCCGATGATCCCTCCACTATCTTCTCGTGGATCACTCCCTCTATATATGATATATCCATGACTCTATTTCACACACATTGCATATGTTACATTTTTTGATTGAGATATCATCGACACATTGCCTCTATTTCGCACAAACCATCTCTCTCACACCCACCCATGTATGTACCTGCACCTAAAGAAGAGGTGCATGCATGACACACGTACTCACGTCTCATTCCAGGCCACACCCCGCGCGAGTACACGGTGGAGTTCATTTCTGTACGAAAAGGCAGCCCACGTGATAATTTGACGCGTGTAGCGATTGTTTACTCGAAGGAGGGTCCTGTACCACGCGTAGACGGAACAAAGTTCGACTTGACATGTTAGTATTAAATAAAGTTATATTCCTCAATGGCACGTACATAATATAAAATGATTGTCGTCGGGAAAAAAGAAAAATCCGCTCCACTATATACAGTGGAGCCTGCCTGCTGGGGTTTGTCTATCGTCACACTATCTCACACAAGGCGGCGGTGGCCTCTCTCTCTCTCACTGTTGGTCAATGTCGATGTCAAAACCGGCGGATCTCGGGTAGGGGGTCCCGAACTGTGCGTCTAGGCGGATGGTAACAGGAGACATGGGACACGATGTTTTTACCCAGGTTCGGGCCCTCTCGATGGAGGTAAAACCCTACTCCTGCTTGATTGATATTGATGATATGGGTAGTACAAGAGTGGATCTACCACGAGATCAAGGAGGCTAAACCCTAGAAGCTAGCCTATGGTATGATTGTTGTAATGGTTGTTGTCCTACGAACTAAAACCCTCCGGTTTATATAGACACCGGAGAGGGCTAGGGTTACACAGAGTCGGTTACAATGGTAGGAGATCTACATATCCGTATCGCCAAGCTTGCCTTCCACGCCAAGGAAAGTCCCATCCGGACACGGGATGAAGTCTTCAATCTTGTATCTTCATAGTCTTGGAGTCCGGCCGATGATGATAGTCCGGCTATCCGGACACCCCCTAGTCCAGGACTCCCTCAATAGCCCCTGAACCAGGCTTCAATGACGATGAGTCCGGCGTGCATATTGTTCGACATTGCAAGGCGGGTTCCTCCTCCGAATAATTCATAGAAGATTGTGAGCACCAGGATAGTGTCCGGCTCTGTAAAATAAATTCCACATTCCACCGTAGAGAGAATAATATGTACACAAGTTCAATCTGCTGAAGTATTTCGTGGCATGACATCATCCCACTACCAAGCCTTTACGTTTTTTATTATACCACCTCAGCGCGTTTAGCGAAGCGGTTTCCTTGGCACGTCTTGTCGAAGCAGAGATCGTGTTCCCCTTTTTTCGGGATTCTCATCAATACGGACGTGGGTAACCCAACTGCGCCATTGATGGTGGCGCTTGGGAGATAAGCGAGTTTTACCAGGCTGGTGGGGACGCATAGTCTTCGTCCGCCCATATATAAGGGGATAAGGATCCACCTTTTTACCTACGCCTTCTTCCTCCTTTGCCTATCCATCTCCGCGCACTCGAGCTCCAGCGCCCAAGTCCGCACATCTCGCCTCGACCTTCTCCAGCCATGTCCAGAGCGGGAGGCAAGTGGATGGTCTCCTCCGTTACGGAGGAGCACGTCGAGAAGTTGCGCGGTGCCGGATACCTGTCCAGCGACATCGCGCACCGGCTGCCTGACAAGGGGCAGCTCATCCCCACCCCCAGGCCCCATGAGAGGGTCGTATTCCTTCCCCACTTCCTCCGCGGACTGGGCTTCCCACTTCATCCCTTCGTCCGGGGGCTCATGTACTACTACGGCCTGGATTTCCACGATCTGGTGCCAAACTTCATCCTCAACATCTCGGCGTTTATCGTCGTGTGCGAGGCCTTCCTCCGCATCCAGCCCCACTTCGGCTTGTGGCTCAAGACCTTCAATGTCAAGCCGAAGGTTGTGAAGGGCGTCCAAGCGGAGTGCGGAGGCGCCATGGTGGGCAAGATGCCCAACGTCCTCTGGCTCGAGGGCGCCTTTGTGGAAACCATCAAAAGGTGGCAATAGGGGTGGTTCTATATCACCGAGCCGCGGGACCCTAAATGGGCAGCGGCCCCCGAGTTCAGATCTGGTGCCCCTATGCAGCTCACCTCCTGGAAAGAGAAGGGCTTGCTATGGGGCAGTTCGGAGGAGCTGACCGGACTCCAGTCCTGTCTCCAGACCCTGGTGAACAAGAAGCTCAAGCTTGTCAACGTGATCCAGGTCATGCTCGTCCGCCGGATTCTCCCCTGCCAACAACAAGCCTTCAATTTGTGGGAGTTCGATCCGGCACGGCACCGGACCCTCAGCGGGCTCTTCGACACAACGTACGAAGCTGCCTAGAGGGTGTTGTTCAAGGGGGGAGAAGCCCCCGCATCCGCGACTGAAGATCGCGGATTCAGCACGAAACGCCCGGCCGGCGCGGTAAGTTATCCTTTATGGGATTTGTATTTCTTTCATAGTTTGACTCTATGTGGGCTCTAAAATTCCCAATGCCTTTGACAGGACTAGCAGAGGACGTCCGTACAGGTTAACTGTCCGGCTCCCCTCCCTGAAGAACCAGCGGACGCCCGTTTAACGGGGCTGCTAGTCCCGACACTTTATGTGGTGCCGGAGAAGAAGGCCAAGAAGAAGGCCACGGGAACCCGAAGGAGTTCCCGGCGTCAGGTGGTATCGGACTCATCATCCGATGACTACGAGGCGGACTCCTCCCCCGAAGGTGAGGAGGAGAAAGAAGACTCTCCCTAGGAGGGGGGAGAGAGGAAAAGGAAGGCTTCCCCAACGGGGGAGGCCGAAGGGTCCAAGAGGGGAAGGACCCTTCCTCCGGACAGCTCCACCAATGCCAACGTTGGCGACGAAGGGTGGCCCTCAAGGGCCAAGCCTCCGGCAAGATCGTAAGTATCCGGACCCCTGAATGGTTTATTTCTTTTCGTGCCACATGTTGTCCTTCTAATACCGCACACTACCTGCAGTCCGGCCGAGGATGATCTCCCCGCTTCATCAAGCGGGTCCTTGGCTCCGTCGGATGTGGATTCCATTCCGACCACCTCCACCCCTCGCGGTGCTGACAACACCGAGGCGGGGTCCCAAGAGGGGGCCCATCAGGAGGAGGCTTCGGAGGTGCCGCAAGGCAGCCTCCCGGACTCTGCGCCGGACTCCGCGCCGGAACCCGCAGTGGTTCCGGAGTCCGGCAGGCGGCCCCTTCGTAAGAAGGGTAAGACCGTGACACCAGCAGCCTCCATCCAACCGGAGGCGCCGGACAACTTGTTGGAGGCGCTCAACGGCGCTTCCATCGAGGAAGAGCACCGCACTATTATGAGTGCGGTGATTCTGAAGGTTCAGCTCGCCAAGAGCGGGCTGACCGAAGCCTGCAGTAGCCTTCTAACAGGCTTTGAGGTAAGAAGTTTAAAATATGTAATGTAATACCGCATAGACAGTAGCCCCTGATGCTCGGTTTGGTGTTCAAAAAGAAAAAACCGGACTGAGGATCTAAAAAAGATATACGCAGGAGTGCTAAAAATTATGTCAATATGGGTTTGCAGGCTGTGCTGCTGACCTCTGCCGCACTGACTGCGGAGGTCGGTGCTTTGAAGCAGGACCTCGAGCAGTCCGAGCAAGAGTTCGGCCTTGCTAAGAAGCAGCTCGAGGATAAAGAAGGTGAGTAATACCACTTTTAAATTTGTACCTTACAGAAAAGGATTTTGGTTGCAAATAGAAATAACAAGGATAACGTGGGTACTGCAGGGGCCACGAACGAGGTGGCAACCCTGAAGGAGGCCGTGTTCGCGGCCGAACGCAATGCAGCCGCGGAACGGGCGGAGCGAGAGAAGAAGGAGGCGCGGGTGGCGGAGGTGCGGCAAGAGCTCCAGGCTCTCATGGAAAAGCATGAGAGTTTGGAGCGCGACTCGAAGAATCAAGAGTCTGAGCTTGCCTCGGCTCTTGAAAGTGCCAAAGCCGCTAAGGCCGAGGCCCATAAGGCCCTCCAGGAGATTGAGGATGTGAAGAAAATAGCGGCGGGTAAGGCATTTTTCATGCAAAGCAAGCATGTTAATGTAAATTACCTGTTACTTACCCGAATTCGGAGCTCTCCAGGGGCGTTTGCAGATCTGCCTCGCAGTGTGTCTGATGCTGCCGCATTCTACCGAGCCGAGGAGGGGAGCTCAACAGAGAAGGTATTCTGGTCTCAGTACGCTGAGGCCGGACATCCGGTGCCCCCTAGCGACCAGCTGAAGCAGCTGGTCGAACTCCACAAGGTAGCTGAGCAGGCCATGAAGGGCCTCATAGTCCGGCTGTGGCCTAGAGAGGCCATGCCTGGGAGCTACTTCGGCCTCGTGCGGCGGCTGGTGGATGCGTGCCCCTGGGTGGAAGTCATCAAGCGCTCCGCCTGCATTGAAGGTGCCCGTCGGGCCCTTGCCCGCGCAAAGGTGCATTGGGGCAGGCTGGATGCGGAGAGGCTTATCACTGACGCGCCGCCAGCGGGCAAGGAGTATCGTACACCCGAGATGTACTATAAGACTGTCCTGAAGGGTGCCCGCAAAATTGCGGATGAGTTCCCCAGAGATGTAATTATTGAGTAAACTCGCAATGTATTATCCTGTGCGCTGAAAACTTTGTTCATATGCGCTAAGCAACGCTTATTGATTTAAAATATTACCTTCTGTGCGGCCGTTTATTAAATCTGAGAGATGGCAAGTCATCGGCTTCAGCCCCCATGCCACGAGTGCTGGGGTGTTCGGGATAAACTTGAGCACTCTTGTTCCCATTTTTGGGTCTATCTAGGGAGGCGCTCAACACAAGAACAAGGCAACCGGACTTATAATGCTTGAACACTCTCACTTAGCCATAGAATTCTATAATTTTAAATTTTGGCGAAGCCCCTAGTATTTGGAAGACCGAGTTCGGGGCACTATCCACGCCTGGGCCGGACACAGCCGGTTCCTCGCTTGAAGCGGCATAAGTCTTTAGGGACTCGAAAAGACCTCTCGAACAGCGACCAGTCTCTCGCCTTATCATGACAGTTTTAGCTTTCTCCACTGAGGCACTCTCCCAGCTCAACCAGGGTGCAATCGCAGTGGTTCTCCCAGTTCTACCTTAGCCGACAGAACGGAACGTAAGGTACCAAAACATGGGAGCCGGGCAAACCCAACTATTGACCCAAGACATGATTCGGAGCCGATGCATATAATGCTATAAGTTCGGGGTGCCGCACTTGTGAAAGTGTTCAGACTTATCACACCATGATGCGGGAAACATAAGCCCCTGGTGTATTCGGCCGTACCAAAATGTACGGGTGCAAGGTGTCAAGAATAAACATATATGTAAAAGGAAATACAATTATAAACAAAAAGTGATGCATTGTTTATTCAAGAGATTCTGCCATGAGTGCAGAACGATACAAATAGTGCGGTAAGCAAGGGCTGGACTATTAGAAGTGTCTCCCTCCAGGGGTAGGCTGCGGAATGGTGTATTTAACAAATTTAATGCTCGTAATGGAGACCACCTGAGTGTTCGTCGTAGCCTTTGTCCCTCCCTGGCTGTTGCATCGTGAGTTCGGCCGATCTACTGCCGGACAGGGCCTCTGGTGAACGGAGTCCTGTGAAAAAAAGAAGAAAAAGGAGTGACACACTTGGGAGCCCCTGGTGTGGTTAAGCCGCACTCTGGGCCTGTCGTGGTCGTGCCCCTCCCCCTATGCCCATGGTATCTCCAGAGCGTAATGATGTACGCGAAGAGCTGGTCTTGCAATCATGCAAGGGCTGGGGTTGGGGCCGCATTGCTACGCATGCTCGGAACGTGCCAGGTGGTCTTGATTGATGTTACTCCGGGCGCGTTTGGCTATGTCCGATCATTTAACTGCCGGACTCGAAAATTGCCTTAAAAGGCTGCTCTATACTTCTGCCACGAGAGCCGCTGTGTGTTCCTCCGTTCGGAGGGAGCGTTCAGTATTTCCGTTGACCGTGATGACTCCGCGAGGGCCTGGCATCTTGAGCTTAAGGTATGCATAATGCGGTACCGCGTTGAATTTTGCAAATGCGGTTCGTCCGAGCAGAGCGTGATAGCCGCTGCGGAACGGGACTATGTCGAAGATTAACTCCTCGCTTCGGAAATTATTCGGGGATCCGAAGACCACTTCCAGTGTGACTGAGCCTGTACAATTGGCCTCCACACCTGGTATGACGCCTTTGAAGGTCGTCTTTGTAGGTTTAATCCTTGAGGGGTCTATGCCCATCTTGCGCACTGTATCCTGATAAAGCAGGTTCAGGCTGCTATCGCCGTCCATCAGGACTCTAGTGAGGTGAAATCCATCGACGATTGGGTCTAAAACCAATGCGGCGAATCCGCCATGGCGGATACTTGTCGGGTGGTCTCTTCGATCGAAAGTGATCGGGCAAGAGGACCATGGGTTGAACTTCGGGGCAACTGGCTCCATCGCATATACGTCCCTAAGTGCACGCTTCCGCTCCCTCTTGGATATATGGGTTGCGTATATCATGTTTACCGTCCGCACTTGTGGGGGGAAACCCTTCTGTCCTCTACTTTTCGGCGGCCGAGTCTCCTCCTCGTCATCGCTGTGCAGCCCCTTGTCATTGTTTTCGGCAATTAACTTGCCTGCCTGCTTGAATACCCAACAATCTCTGTTGGTGTGATTAGCCGGCTTTTTGGGGGTGCCATGTATCTGGCGAGAGTGGTCGAGTATTCGGTCCAAATTGGACGGACCCGGAGTAGTTCTTTTGAATGGCTTCTTCCGCTGACCGGGTTTAGAGCCTCTGAATCCGGCGTTGACTGCCGTATCCTCATTGTTGTCGCCGTTAACGCGGCGTTTGTTTTTGTTTCGATGCGACCTGCCGCTGTGGTCCTTAGTATCTGGACTGCCAGCATTTTTGCTGAGGTTGTTGCTGCGAGCTAGCCAGCTGTCCTCTCCCGCACAGAAGCGGGTCATGAGTGATGTGAGGGCTGCCATGGATTTCGGCTTTTCCTGTCATAGGTGCCGGGCCAGCCACTCGTCGCGGATGTTATGTTTGAAGGCTGCGAGGGCCTCTGCATCCGGACAGTCGACGATTTGATTTTTCTTTGTTAAGAACCGTGTCTAGAACTGTCTGGCCGATTTGTCTGGCTGCTGAATTATGTGGCTTAGGTCATCGGCGTCTGGTGGTCGCACATATGTGCCCTGGAAGTTGTTGAGGAATGCGGCTTCCAGGTCCTCCCAACACCCAATTGACTCTGCGGGCAAGCTGTTAAGCCAATGCCGAGCTGGTCCTTTAAGCTTGAGTGGGAGATACTTGATGGCGTGGAGATCGTCGCCGCGGGCCATATGGATATGAAGGAGATAATCTTCGATCCAAACCGCGGGGTCTGTTGTGCCATCATAGGATTCAATGTTCACGGGTTTAAACCCTTCAGGGATTTGATGATCCATTACTTCGTCAGTGAAGCATAGTGGGTGTGCGGCGCCTCTATATTGAGCAATATCACGACATAGCTCAAGAGAGCGTTGTCTGCTGTGTTCGGCCCGGACGGAGTTGCTGTATCCAGCGCGACGGTAGTCGTCGTGGGTCGTGGGGCACCCACATGATCCGTAGATAGATCTGGATTGTCTTGCCTTGTCCTCCAATATATCCCGCAAGTCCGGCGCATTCCCTCGTGGCTTCGTACTTTTCGAGCGGTGCCGGGGTACGGTCCTGATGGAGGGCCTAGATGCCTCTCTGTCGCGACCACGGGGTGGTCGGTCTGCCGTATGGTACGCTGGTGATGAAGGTTTGTATGCTTCCTCCTCTAGTCGGGGGAGCAACTTGCGTTTTGGGTAGCTCTTGGAGGGGCGTTCGAGTTCATACTCTTTGGCCGCGAGGACCTCGGTCCATCTGTCGGCCAGGAGGTCTTGATCAGCTTGAAGCTGTTGCTACTTTTTCTTTAGGCTATTTGCCGTGGCGATAAGCCTGTGTTTAAAACGCTCTTGTTCGACGGGATCCTCTGGCACGACGAATTCGTCGTCGTTGAGGCTTGCCTCGTCTCCGGAGGGAGGCATGTAATTGTCATCCTCCTCGTCTGCCGCTCTCTCTCGAGGGCTGGCTTCCCCGTCCTCCTGTGCTAAATCTTGCTGGAGGGGGTTTTCTTTGGCACTCTCTGGGGTGTTATTATCTCCGGTGCCGGAATCTCCATTCTTGCTGTGGCGGGATTTAGAGCGGCGCCGCTGACGTTGGCGTTTGGGCTGTTTCTTGGAGGAATCTGCCTCTGCTGCTTCTTCGCCGTCCCCATCCTTTGGGGTGTCCACCATGTATATGTCGTATGACGAGGTGGTTTTATAGTGCCCTGTAGGCGCTGGTTCTTGATTGTCTCCGGCATCGTCGTCCATACCGTCGATGTCTTCGGAGTCGTAGTCTAGCATGTCGGTTAGATCGTCAACAGTGGCTACAAAGTGGGTGGTGGGTGGGCTTTGAATTTCTTCGTCGTCCGCATCCCAACCATCCTGACCGCAGTCTGGCCAGGGCTCTCCTGATAACGAGAGATGCTTTAGCGAATTTAGGATGTCGCCAAAGGGTGAGTGCTGAAAGATGTCCGCGGCGGTGAACTCCATGATTGGCGCCCAATCGGATTCGATTGGCACGGGCGCAGGAGGTTCGGAGTCCGGCAAGGAGTCCGGAGTCTCGGAGTCACGAGCTTTATAAGGGACAAGGTCAGTATTCGGCTCTATTGCCGTAGAAGTCGCAGCCCCCGAGGCGGTGTCCAGCCACCTGTCCTCGATCTGCGCGGTCTGCTCTGAACTATGGGTCAGAGCGGACTCGTGTACGGCCCCCAGAGCACTGTCCGGCGGCAGAGCTAAATCATGCCCATCATGACAGTGCGGCACGCTCGGCTGCGGCTCGAATCCGTCGAAGATCAAGTCTCCGTGGATGTCGGCCGTGAAGTTTAGGCTTCCAAACCTGACCTGATGGCCAGGGGCGTAGCTTTCGATCTGCTCCAGATGGCCAAGTGAATTGGCCCGCAGTGCAAAGCCACCGAATACGAAGATCTGTCCGGGGAGGAAAGTCTCACCCTGGACGGCGTTGTTGTTGATTGAAGAAGCCATCAAGCCTATCGGTGACGACACAGAGTAACTCTCAATGAAAGCACCAATGTCGGTGTCAAAACCGGCGAATCTCGGGTAGGGGGTCCCGAACTGTGCGTTTAGGCGGATGGTAACAGGAGACAAGGGACACGATGTTTTTACCCAGGTTCGGGCCCTCTCGATGGAGGTAAAACCCTACTCCTACTTGATTGATATTGATGATATGGGTAGTACAAGAGTGGATCTACCACGAGATCAAGGAGGCTAAACCCTAGAAGCTAGCCTATGGTATGATTGTTGTAATGGTTGTTGTCCTACAGACTAAAACCCTCCGGTTTATATAGACACCGGAGAGGGCTAGGGTTACACAGAGTCGGTTACAATGGTAGGAGATCTACATATCCGTATCGCCAAGCTTGCCTTCCACGCCAAGGAAAGTCCCATCCGGACACGGGACGAAGTCTTCAATCTTGTATCTTCATAGTCTTGGAGTCCGGCCGATGATGATAGTCCGGCTATCCGGACACCCCCTAGTCCAGGACTCCCTTAGTCACTGATCCGGCCGCATCCCATCCGCCAGCGGAAAGGGAGGATGTGCATCGTTTCTCCGTTCGACGATGTTGAGGCAGCACGTCCCGATCTGCGGTACCCGCCGTTCTCTCTCTGACCAAGCTCCGGCGCGGTAGGGCCTTCGCCACTTGCTCGCTGCCCATAGTATGGGAAGATCCCGGCCGCCGGCACCCTCCTAGTTACATCCCGACGACCCTCAGGTACAGCTTCCTTCGGCCTTGCTCCACTGCCCATCTTCCCACGTTGCTACATGTGGAAAATCCTGCATGTGGATATCCTTTAGTTGTTTGCTGAAAACGTATCTCGGCCGGCATACTTTCCATCTTGCAATCTCATCCTCAAACCATTTTTGATAAACCACCATGCTGCTATCTTTCCCTTATTACATGGAATATTCTTCTTTTTTGTCGGCGTATGTGTCTTCAACTCGTGTTATTGGGCAGTAATTGTTTCCTTTCTACCTCCTTTTGCAAACAGGGCTATCCATTTCACCTCGTTGCTATTGTGGCCTTTTGGTGAACTGCACAAATCACTTTTTTCATAAGAGTGTTTTGTGCAGTTCCGCCAAAATGTCACACGGGCAACGTTTTTACATTTCCGTGGGATTGCAGAAAGGTAGATTGGTTTTGCTATCCTCCTCATCCAACTTCGTGCCTAATCTTCTCCAACAAGCAGTTAGTCCTAAAGAGAGATCGCAGAGGTGATCAGCTTCTATTTGTGTGTATTATGTTTCATCATCTGGTTCCAGTATTATTGTAATCACACTGACTGAATATCTTTGCAAACATGGATGATCAACTCGATTTTAGTGGAGCTACACAAAATGATCGGATTGTGATGTCCTCCATACACCTCTTTTTTGGCTACAGAGTTGGGTGAAACTAGCTTCCAACCAATGAACACTATGCCTAGGAAATGGAGCCATGCCTACGAATACCATAGATCAATTATATATTTTTCTTTATTTGTACACCTTCTCACAACTTTGTCTTCAGTTGTGATGTGAATATTGGCGCTGATCTGCGAACCATTGAGATGCATTAGCAACCATGGTTGTTTCATTTGCATTTGATGATGGAATGTTGTAATGAGATAATCTTGAGGCAAGAGGACACATGAATCCTAAGATGAAAGCTCTGTTCGGAACAAAGGGACTTAAAACATAGGAATTTGTGAAAATGTAGGCATGAAAAAGGAAGACTAGAACAAACCATAGGATCTAGAAAACAAAGGGAAGTCTGAAAAGATGTGTTCGGGTGACCGCACGAAAAACACAGGAAGCGAGCCTATTGCATCTGACATGAAGGATAGCCAGATGCATAGTTTATTCAGCAATGAACACTAGCTATCTTTGTCTCCAAAGGCTAGTACAAGCAGTAGTAATTTTTTTAATCTGGATGTTCAACGCAAGTGCCAGGATCCTCACGTTCTTAACAGGGCTTGCCTCGGTCTTCAGCCTAAAACATGAGCTTGGGGTGGATTTTTACTTTCCTCTGGAATCAGTACTAGAGGACAAAATTTCCTTTGGTTCACTATTCACGTTTCCTCTATCCCGAACGCAACCTAGCAAATTTTTCTATATGAATTGGTTCCTTTGAAGTTTCCTGTGAAAATGCTTTGTATCGAACAGGCCCAAAACCTTTTTTTCCTGTGGAAACCAAAGTTGAAACCTTCATAGCATCACAGTACAATTTCATTATGCTGGAAAATTACGCATACATATAAACAAATCCTGAAGGGTTGATAGCAATGCCAGAAACAATTCAACTTTGTTTCGCCGACATGTGGGACATCCTTTATCCGGCTCTACCTGCCATGTAACAATATTGAGTGCACAACCGCAGGGAAGATTCACCCCGGTCATTGCGTCGCAGTAATAATGACTAGTGAGCAGTCAAATCACAGAGCCCCACCTTCGCCATAGTAAATTACTCGGACGAAGCAACCATCGTTTCTCTCTTCGTTGAATCTGCTGGTACTCCAATATTCCCAGAGTAACAAGTTGCTCAGGCGAAGAAACCATCACTTCACCTTTCCTACAGTAAATACTACCTCTTTTTTTACTCTAGAAAGAACCACACACGAATATTGGACGGTAGTAGCACAACAACTGAATCAAAAATCAAAACCAACAAATGAACTACTACTAATGGTGGGCGTTTGCTAGTATCATGTACTCCGTCTGTCCATGTATATAGGGCTTAATGCATTTTCCGAGACTAACTTTGGCCCTGTTTGGATCCATGGGTTAGAGTTAGTTTGAGCCAGTTGGGGCTCAAATATCCCTAAAGTATCCAAACATATGAGGGTTAAATTGGAGCAAGTTGCACCAAACCCACCAAAAAAAACTATCCCACCCAAGAGGTGCTAATTAGATCTCTATCCCGCTAGCCAAATGGTGCTAATTGCAGCTAGTTCTCATGGGGCCCACTAAAAAATCACTTTTCTCTCTCCATCAAGTGCATTTGTTATCAATCTAACCCTGTCATCCAAACACCTCATTGGATAGAGTTAGTTCAGGGTTAGTCATGAGTTAGTCTAACCTCTAGCTAAGTTAGAGTATCCAAACAGGAGTAGTATAGGGCATGCAAGTTGCTCAAAGTATACCGTCGAATTCGTATGTGAAAGGATCTTTTTTTTGAAAAGGAACATGAAAGGATCTTCGAATGATATAATTTGCAAATTACATAAAATCTTATCAATAGTTAAAGGCAACCTCAAAGAATACATTAGGCCCTATATAAAATCTTATCAATAGTCAAAACCAAGTGTTACTACTACACCAAACAAGTTCAAAACGAGAAACTGGACCCACTCACGGCACGACACGCATGTCTCGTTTGGTCCGTCGGTCAAAGCGCTTCCTCTTCTTGGCATAACAATAGAGTACAGTAATTTTTTTAGAATGCTCTTGGAATGTCGCTAACATGTGATGAGTTAACCGACCTCAATAGACGGTAAAATCGCCAGCCCGCTGCACTTTGAGAGAGACGAGGAGCGATACTGGCTGGTTGATTCCTAGAGCTATGTGTCGCACGAAGGCCAAGAAATATGGTGATAGCGTGGGTTGGCCATGTATGATGTAACTACAATGGCATGCCGTGCTTAAAAGGAATACAAGCACGAAGAGAAGAGGTGCAGGCACCGACACATGTACTCTTTGTCTCTTTCCCTAATATTCACGCGCGGGTACACGGTGAGCTCATTTATGTACGAAGAGGTAGCTCACCAGATAATTTGGCGAGTGTAGTAGTTGTTCATGGGAACCACGCGTGGACGAATCAAAGTTCGATCATGACACGGTGGCGCGTCTTTTATAAATTAAGTTATTCTATTCAATGGCACATACACAACATTATTTTCTCAATGGAACGTGAATCATGCACGCACTGAATGACGGAGCACGGGATGGTAGCCATGGACATGGTCATCCCTTTTTGGAGACTAATACACTACTTTTGATGTGTCCCGTCAACTCGTAAACGAGGAGAAGCTTTTCTTACTACTAGTACGACCTCCCCTCGCTCATGCGCGCGCGGTGGCTCGTAGGACGAGGAGAAGCTTTTGCTTTACGATAGTGTGCTTAATACATGCGGTGGACGTGCAACAGTTCATTCGGTGTCAGATTGCTAGAAGTAGGAGTATACTGTAGTACCATGCTACGTCTTGAGCTTGCGTTGGTTTTCCTTGAAGAGGAAAGGGTGATGGTGCGATAGTAGCGTAAGTATTTCCCTCAGTTTTGAGAACCAAGGTATCAATCCAGTAGGAGGCTCCTCAAAAGTCCCACGCACCTACACAAACAAACAAAGAACTCGCAACCAACGCAATAAAGGGGTTGTCAATCCCTTCATGGCCACTTGCGAAAGTGAGATCTAATAGATGCAAAAAGTAAAGATGCAAATAAAAGTAGATTGGAAGCAAATATGATAAGAGATAGACCCGGGGGCCATATGTTTCACTAGTGGCTTCTCTCAAGATAGCATAAGTATTACAGTGGGTGAACAAATTACTGTCGAGCAATTGATAGAAAAGCGAATAATTCTGGGATTATCTAGGCATGATCATGTATATAGGCATCACGCCAGCAACAAGTAGACCGACTCCTGCCTGCATCTACTACTATTACTCCACACATCGACCGACTCCTGCCAGCATCTAGAGTATTAAGTTCATAAGAACAGAGTAATGCCTTAAGAAAGATGACATGATGTAGAGGGATAAACTCATGCAATATGATATAAACCCCATCTTTTTATCCTCAATGGCAACAATACAATACGTGCCTTGCAACCCTTTCTATCATTGGGTAAGGACACCGCAAGATTGAACCCGAAGCTAAGCACTTCTCACATGGCAAGAAAAATCAATCTAGTAGGCCAAACCAAACTGATAATTCGAAGAGACTTGCAAAGATAACTCAATCATACATAAAAGAATTCAGAGGAGATTCAAATATTTCTCATAGATAAACTTGATCATAAACCCACAATTCATCGGATCTCGACAAACACACCGCAAAAAGAGTTTAGATCGAATAGATCTCCACAAGAGAGGGGGAGAACATTGTATTGAGATCCAAAAAGAGAGAAGAAGCCATCTAGCTAATAACTATGGACCCGTAGGTCTGTGGTAAACTACTCACAACTCATCGGAGGGGCAAGGATATTGATGTAGAAGCCCTCCATGGTCGATTCCCCCTCCGGCGGAGCGTCGGCAAAGGCTCCAAGATGGGATATCACGGATACAGGAGGTTACGATGGTGGAAATTGTGTTTTGTTGGCTCCCTAGATGTTTTCGGGGTACGTAGGCTTATATAGGAGGATGAAGTACGTCGGTGGCCGCCCGAGGGACCCACGAGACAGGGGGGGCGCGCCCTATAGGGGGGGGGGGGGGCTACCCTCTCTTGGCCGCCTCGGCTGCTTCTTGACTTGCACTCCAAGTCCTCAGTATCACGTTCGTTCCAAAAATCACGCTCCCGAAGGTTTCATTCCGTTTGGACTCCATTTGATATTCCCTTTCTTCGAAATACTGAAATAGGCAAAAAAATAGCAATACGGGCTGGGCCTTCGGTTAGTAGGTTAGTCCCAAAAATGATATAAATGTGTAAAATAAAGCCCATAAACATCCAAAAGGGGTAATATAATAGCATGGAACAATCAAAAATTATAGATACGTTGGAGACGTATCAAGCATCCCCAAGCTTAATTCCTGCTCGTCCTCGAGTAGGTAAATGATAAAAAAGGAATTTTTGATGTGGAATGCTACCTAGCATAATTCTCAATGTAATTTTCTTTATTGTGGCATGAATGTTCAGATCCAAATGATACAAAATAAAAGTTCATATTAACATGAAAATGGTGATACTTCTAGCATACTAATCTAAGTAATCATGTCTTCTCAAAATAACATGGCTAAAGAAAGTTATCCCTACAAAATCATATAGTCTGGCTGTTGCTCTATCTTCATCACACAAAGTATTTAATCATGCACAACCCCGATGACAAGCCAAGCAATTGTTTCATACTTTAATAATCTCAAACTCTTTCAACTTTCACGCAATACATGAGTGTGAGCCATGGACATAGCACTATATGCGGAATAGAATGGTGGTTGTGGAGAAGATAAAAAGGAGAAGATAGTCTCACATGAACTAGGCATATCAACGGGCTATGGAGATGCCTATTAATAGATATCAATGTGAGTGAGTAGGGATTGCCATGCAACGGATGCACTAGAGCTATAAATATATGAAAGCTCAACAAAAGAAACTAAGTGGGTGTGCATCCAACTTGCTTGCTCACGAAGACCTAGGGCATTTTGAGGAAGCCCATCATCGGAATATACAAGCCAAGTTCTATAATGAAAAATGCCCACTAGTATATGAAAGTGACAACATATGAGACTCTCTAACATGAAGATCGTGGTGCTACTTTGAAGCACAAGTGTGGAAAAAGAGATAGTAGCATTGTCCCTTCTCTCTTTTTCTCTAATTTTATTTTTTTATTTTTTTATTTTTTTCCTTTTTTTCTTTTTCTTTTTTTTCTTTGGTCTTTCTTTTTTCTTTTCTTTTTGGCCTTTCTCTTTTTTTTCTTTTTTCTTTTTTTTTCTTTTTGTAAAGTCCGAAGTCTCATCCCTACTTGTGGGGGAATCATAGTCTTCATCATCCTTTCCTCACTAGGACAATGCTCTAATAATGAATATCATCACACTTTTATGGATTTACAACTCAAGAATTACAACTCAAAGCTAGAACAAGATATGACGCTATATGAATGCCTCCGGCGGTGTACCGGGATATGCAATGAATCAAGAGCGTCATGTATGAAAATTATGAAGGTGGCATTGCCACAAATACAATGTCAACTACATGATCATGCAAAAAGCAGTATGACAAAAGTAATGCGTGTCATATGAATGGAACGGTGGAAAGTTGCATGGCAATATATCTCGGAATGGCTATGGAAATGCCATTATAGGTATGCATGGTGGCTGTTTTGAGGAAGGTATATGGTGGGTGTATGGTACCGGCGAAAGTTGCGCGGCACAAGAGAGGCTAGCAATGGTGGAAGGGTGAGGTGCGTATAATCCATAGACTCAACATTAGTCAAAAGAACTCATGTACTTGTTGCAAAAATCTAGAAGTCATCAAAAACCAAAGCACTAAGAGCATGCTCCTAGGGGGATAGATTGGTAGGAAAAGACCATCGCTCGTCCCCGACCGCCACTCATAAGGAAGACAATCAAAAAATAAAATTGTGCTCCAACTTCATCACAAAGCAGTTCACCATACGTGCATGCTACGGGAATCACAACCCTCAACACAAGTACTTTTCATAATCACCTCAACTAGCATGACTTTAATATCACTACCTCCATATCTCAAAACAATTATCAATCATCATATTGACCATCACATCCAATTCTTTTCTATGATAATTTTTATTATACCCAACTTGGATGCTCATCATTCTAGGACCAACTTTGTAACCATAGCAAATACCATGCTATTCTAAAAGACTCTCAAAAAGATATAAGCGAAGCATGAGAGACTAGCAAAAATTAAGTCACCACCGTGCTCTAAAAGATATAAGTGAAGCACTAGAGCAAAAACTATCAAGCTCAAAAGATATAAGTGAAGCACATAGAGTATTCTATCAAATCCTAATCAAGTAGGCTTCTCCCAAAAGCTGTGTACAGCAAGGATGATTGTGGTAAACTAAAAATCAAATACTAATATAATACACGACGCTCCAAGCAAAACACATATCATGTGACGAATAAAAATATAGCTCCAAGTAAAGTTACCAATGAACAAAGACGAAAGAGGGGATGCCTTCCCGGGGCATCCCCAAGCTTAGGCTTTTGGCTATCCTTGAATATCTTGGGGTGCCATGGGCATCTCCAAGCTTAGGCTCTTTCCATTCCTTATTCCATAGTCCATAAAAGCTTTATCCAAAACTTGAAAACTTCACAACACAAAACTCAACAGGAAATCTTATAAGCCCCGTTAGTGAAAGAAAACAAAACCACCACATAAGGTACTGTAATGAACTCGTTATTTATTTATTTTGGTGTTAAACCTACTGTATTCCAACTTCTCTATGGTTTATAAACTATTTTACTAGCCATAGATGCATCAAAATAAGCAAACAACACACGAAAAACGGAATCTGTCAAAAACAGAACAGTCTGTAGAAATCTGTAACTAACGCAAACTTCTGGAAGTCTAAAAATCCTACCAAAATAGGAAGTCCTGAAAAATTTGTTTATTGATCAGCAGCAAAAAGAATCAACGCAAAAGAACGTTCCTGTGATTTAACAAAACTAAATTCATGCGCGAAAAGTTTCTGTTTTTCAGCAGAATCAAATCAACTATCATCATAGGTTATCCTATAGGTTCTACTTGACACAAACACTAATTAAAAGATAAAAACACATCTAAACAGAAGGTAGATGCAATATTTATTACTAAACAGGAACAAAAACAAAAAACACAAGGAAAATTGGGTTGCCTCCCAACTAGCGCTATCGTTTAACGCCCCTAGCTAGGCATAAAAGCGAAGATAGATCTAAGTAGTGCCATCTTTGGCACTCAATTCATAAGTAGCTCACATGATAGATTCATAAGGTAATTTGACTTTCTTTCTTGGAAAGTGCTCCATGCCTTTCCTTAATGGAAATTGGAATCTAATATTCCCTTCCTTCATATCAATAATCGCGCCAATCGTTCTAAGGAAAGGTCTACCAAGAATAATAGGGCAAGAAAGATTGCAATCTATATCAAGAACGATAAAATCTACGGGCACCAAATTGCTATTTGCAACAATGAGAACATCATTGATCCTTACCATTGGCTTTTTAATGGTGGAATCCGCAAGGTGCAAATTTAAAGAGCAATCATCAAGATCATGGAAACCTAGAATATCACATAAAGTTTTCGGAATCGTGGAAACACTAGCACCCAAATCACACAAAGCAAAACACTCATGATCTTTAATTCTAATCTTTATAGTAGGTTCCCACTCATCATTAAGTTTTCTAGGTATAGAAACTTCCAAATTAAGTTTTTCAACATAAGATTGCATCAAGGCATCAACGATATGTTTGGTAAAAGGTTTATTTTGACTATAAGCATGCGGAGAATTAACAACGGATTGCAACAAGGAAATACAACCTTCTAAAGAACAATTATCATAATCAAATTCCTTGAAATCCGAGATAGTGGGTTCAATACTATTTAACGTCATGACCTCTCCAATCCTACTTTTACCAAATTTAGCATCAAGATCTAAAGACTCCGAATTCTTGGGACGCCTTCTAGGCAAAGTTGACTCATCATCAGTCCCATAACTATCAAGATTCATATTGCAAAACAAAGATCTAATAGGAGACGCATCAATAACTTTAAGATCTTCATCATTATTTTCATGGAAACTAGAAGAACACGCTTTTTATAAAGCAATCTTTCTTTGCACGCAATCTAGCGGTTCTTTTCTTGCACTCATCAATGGAAATTCTCATTGCTTTGAGAGACTCATTGATATCATGCTTAGGAGAAGAATATCTAAGTTTAAGAATCAACATCAAGCAAAAGTCTATCAACGTTCCTAGCCAAATCATCAACTTTGAGCAATTTTTCATCAAGCAAGGCATTAAAATTCTTTTGAGAAATCATAAATTCTTTCACGCTATTCTCAAAATCAGAGGGCATATTATTAAAATTACCATAAGAATTATTGTAGGAATTTCCATAATTATTAGAGGAATTACTAGGGAACGGTCTAGCATTAAAGTTTCCTCGATAAGCATTGTTTCCAAAACTATTCCTACCAACAAAATTCACATCCATAGATTCATTATTATTCTCAATCAAAGTAGACAAAGGCAAATCATTGGGATCAAGAGGAGTATTTTTAGTAGCAAACAATTTCATAAGTTCATCCATCTTTCCACTCAAAACATTGATTTCTTCTATAGCATGCACTTTTTTACTAGAAGATCTTTCGGTGTGCCATTGAGAATAATTAGCCATAATATTATCAAGGAGTTTTGTAGCATCTCCTAACGTGATTCCCATAAACGTGCCTCCCGCGGCCGAATCTAAGAGATTTCTAGAAGCAAAGTTCAAACCGGCATAAATTTTTTGTATGATCATCCATAAATTCAAACCATGAGTAGGGCAATTGCGAATCATCAATTTCATTCTTTCCCAAGATTGGTCAACATGCTCATGATCAAGTTGTTTAAAATTCATAATATCGTTCCTGAGAGTGATACTATTTTTAGGCAAATACGAAAACCAAACTTTAGCACGATCTCTAAGTGAAAACGGAAATAACTTCAATTTAACAATATTGTTATCCGTATCTTTCTTCTTTTGCATATCACACAAATCAACAAAGTTGTTTAGATGAGTAGCAGCATCTTCACTAGGAAGGCCGGCAAATTGATCTTTCATAACAAGATTCAGCAAAGCAGTATTGATTTCACAAGACTCAACATCATTAAGAGGAGCAATCGGAGTACTAAGGAAATCATTATTATTGGTATTCGAGAAATCACATAATTTGGTATTATCTTGCGCCATGGCAACAAGTAATCCAACACACAAGCAAACAGAAAAGGCAAGCGAAAGAGAGGAGGAGATTGGGAAAGAGAGGGCAAATAAAATGGCAAGGGTGAAGTGGGGGAGAGGAAAACAAGAGCCAAATGGCAAATAATGTAAATGCGAGGGAGATGGGTTTGTGATGGGTACTTGGTATGTCTTGACTTGAGCGAAGACCTCCCCGGCAACGGCGCGAGAAATCCTTCTTGCTACGTGCGTTGGTTTTCCTTGAAGAGGAAAGGGTGATGCAGCAATAGTAGCGTAATTATTTCCCTCAGTTTTGAGAACCAATGTATCAATCCAGTAGGAGGCTCCTCAAAAGTCCCACGCACCTACACAAACAAACAAAGAACTCGCAACCAACGCAATAAAGGGGTTGTCAATCCCTTCATGGCCACTTGCGAAAGTGAGATATAATAGAGATAGTATGATAAGATAAATATATTTTTGGTATTTTATAATATAGATGCAAAAAGTAAAGATGCAAATAAAAGTAGATTGGAAGCAATTATGATAAGAGATAGACCCGGGGGCCATAGGTTTCACTAGTGGCTTCTCTCAAGATAGCATAAGTATTACAGTGGGTGAACAAATTACTGTCGAGCAATTGATAGAAAAGTGAATAATTATGAGATTATCTAGGCATGATCATGTATATAGGCATCACGTCCGCAACAAGTAGACCGACTCCTGCCTGCATCTACTACTATTACTCCACACATCGACCGACTCCTGCCTGCATCTAGAGTTTTAAGTTCATAAGAACAGAGTAATGCCTTAAGCAAGATGACATGATGTAGAGGGATAAACTCATGCAATATGATATAAACCCCATCTTTTTATCCTCGATGGCAACAATACAATACGTACCTTGTAACCCTTTCTGTCACTGGGTAAGGACACCGCAAGATTGAACCCAAAGCTAAGCACTTCTCCCATGGCAATTAAGACCAATCTAGTAGGCCAAACCAAACTAATAATTCGAAGATACTTACAAAGATAACTCAATCATACACAAAAGAATTCAGAGGAGATTCAAATATTTCTCATAGATAAACTTGATCATAAACCCACAATTCATCGGATCTCGACAAACACACCGCAAAAAGAGTTTACATCGAATTGATCTCCACAAGAGAGGGGGAGAACATTGTATTGAGATCCAAAAAGAGAGAAGAAGCCATCTAGCTAATAACTATGGACCCGTAGGTCTGTGGTAAACTACTCACAACTCATCGGAGGGGCAAGGGTGTTGATGTAGAAGCCCTCCGTGGTCGATTCCCCCTCCGGCGGAGCGCCGGCGAAGGCTCCAAGATGGGATCTCACGGATACAGAAGGTTACGGCGGTGGAAATTGTGTTTCGTTGGCTCCCTGGATGTTTTCGGGGTACGTAGGCTTATATAGGAGGAAGAAGTACGTCGTTGGTCGCCCGAGGGCCCCACAAGACACGGGGGCGCGCCCTATAGGGGGGGCGCGCCCTACCCTCTCGTGGCCGCCTCAGCTGCTTCTTGACTTGCACTCCAAGTCCTCTGGATCACGTTCGTTCCAAAAATCACGCTCCCGAAGGTTTCATTCCATTTGGACTCCGTTTGATATTTCATTTCTTCGAAATACTGAAATAGGCAAAAAAACAGCAATACGGGCTGGGCCTCCGGTTAGTAGGTCAGTCCCAAAAATGATATAAATGTGTAAAATAAAGCCCATAAACATCCAAAAGGGGTAATATAATAGCATGGAACAATAAAAAATTATAGATACGTTGGAAACGTATCATACCATCATCATTGTTCGACTTCCAGAAAAGGTGAAGATCCAAGCACACAGTCACCTACTCACTGTATAATCGGCCGTGTTTGCACGAATTTTTTAACGTAACACAATCTGAGTGGATTTCTCCAGTGATCATCACACGTGAGCCAATCGATTCGCACCCTTCCACGCTCCATTTTGTCTTGCGTTCCTTCCTCCGTCCAGCACGTTGACAAGTGGGCTCCATGCTCATGTATGGCAACGTGGTAGTCAATTATTTTGCCAGAGTCAGCTATCACACCCTTTCGATGCCACGTCAATGTACCCACTAAAAACAAGTTAGAATTGTTTGGTTCAACCGCCTCCCTAGGTGTTTGGAGAGGAATTGGCTGCCGCGAGGCGGTTCTATAGGTGGCAGGCGGCAAAAAACAAGGGAAAACGCGCGAACCAACTAGACGAGAGATTTAGTTGATTTTATATCGCTGAATAATATAAAATATTATGTGTGCAGACGCTCCTCCACGAGGTTCCTTGCTCCTTCTTAGTCGTCGGGAACCTATGTTCTTCCACTATTTTTTTGACGTGAGATTTGTTCATCCTGTTGCCAACACGCGGGATCAAGGTGCACGTGTCATGCAAGAAAATGGAGAGAAGCAATGTGTAAGTGAGTCATGCATTTCGATGGTACGTACTACGCAATAAGTTTTCTCCTCGATGGCACGTGAATCCTGTATGTAGACGGAGCATGGGGTGGTAGCCATGGACATGGTCGGCCCTTTTTGGAGAGAGTACTCCCTTTGTTCCTCTTTATTCCGCATATAAGATTTGTGTCGAGTCAAACTTTACAAACTTTGACCAAATTTCTATAAAGAAATATCAACAGTTACAATATAAAATATACATAATATGAAACTACATTTTATAATGAATCTAAAGATATTTCTTTGGCATTGTAAATGTTGATACCTTTTTCTACAAGTTTGGTCAACCTAAAGATACTTTGACTTCACACAAAAGTTATATGCAGACTAAAAAGAAACGGAGGGAGTGCTAAATAAGTAAATTTGATGTGTCCCGTCAACTTGCAGAACGATGAAAAGCTTGCTTGCTACGCCCTCTCCCTCGCCCACGCATGCGTGGTGGCTCGCAGCATGAGGAGAAGCTTCTGCTTACAATTATAGTGGGCTTTATAGTACAAGTGGTGGACGTGCAGCAGTCATTCGGTGTCAGATTGCCAGAAGTACATATATACTGTAGTACCATCATCATTGTTCGTATTTCGGAAGAGGCGAAGAGCCAAGCGCATGGTCACCTACTCACTATATAATTGGCCGTGTTTGCATGATTTTTTAACATACAATCCGAGTGGATAGCTGAAAGGATCGAGAAGAGGTGTCTAGAGGTGGGGGGGGATTAGATAATCAATAAGCTTAAATAGACAATCACTAAACTTAGGATCATTGGGACTCGTCTTATTGAAAAGCAATATACTTGTGAAGAATCTCATCTAAGTTTTTCAAGGAATAGTTTAGAAATCGTTCATCAAGAAACCTCTATATAGTTTAAGCACATTCAAGAGTTGGCAAGTGAGCAATCAAGTTTCTGGGCAATCCTCTAGTGATAAGATTGACAATTCTAAGATTGTGAATCATATCAAGAGACTCATCAGGGGTAGGATGCAAGGGGTCAACAAGGGGCACACAAGGAGTAGTTATGTACTTGTTCAAGTGATATTCATTGAAAATATCAAGCATCTCATTTTTCCAAGCGATAGAGAACTCTCCATCAAGTATAGGCACTCTTCGTCTAATACTCCCAATCGTAGACTCATCCATCTTCCTCCAATGGTGTTTAAACCAAAGAAATGGAGACCAAAGCTCTGATACCAATTGAAATGATTGAGAAGAGGTGTCTAGGGGGGAGATTAGACCCTCAACAAGTAAAAGTGACGGTTTTTAAGTTTTTCAAGTTAAGGTAGGAGATAGGCACAATTTTAAGCATTCACAATACAGTTCAAGCAAGCATGCAAAGAGTATATGAGCAGCGGAAAGTAAAGCATGCAACTTGCTAGAAAGTAAAGGGATGAGATTGGAGTGTGCAAATGCAATTGGAGACACATATATTTTTGGCGTGGTTCCGATAGGTGGTGCTATCGTATATCCACGTTGATGGAGACTTCAACCCGTGAAGGGAAACGGTTGCGCGAGTCCACGGAGGGCTCCACCCGTGAAGGGTCCACGAAGAAGCAACCTTGTCTATCCCACCATGGCCATCGCCCACGAAGGACTTGCCTCACTTGGATAGATCTTCACGAAGTAGGCGATCTCCTTTCCCTTACAAACTCCTTGGTTCAACTCCACAATCTTGACGGATGCTCCCAAGTGACACCTAACCAATCTAGGAGACACCACTCTCCAAAAGGTAATAGATGGTGTGTTGACGATGAACTCCTTGCTCTTGTGCTTCAAATGATAGTCTCCCCAACACTCAACTCTCTCACATAGATTTGGCTATGGTGGAAAGATGATTTGAGTGGAAAGCAACTTGGGGAAGTCTAGAGATCAAGATTCTTGTGGTTGGATTGGAATGTCTTGGTCTCAACACATGAGTAGGTGGTTATCTCTCAGAAAATGAGTAGTGGAGGTGTAGGCACGTTCTGATGGCTCTCTCACAGATGGAGAAGGGGGTGTAGGGGTATATATATATAGCCTCCACACAAAATCTAGCCATTACACACAATCTTCCAAACTCGGTGGGACCGAATAGTGAAACTCGGTCAGGCCGATATGGTTGAAAATATGAACATTAGAGTTTTCGGTGGTACCGACAAGGTCAACTCGGTGAGACCGATGTGCTAGGGTTAGGGTAAAAACTCATCTCGGTGAGACCGATTGCGCGAACTTGGTGAAACCGATTTCAGCAATAAGCAAAACAGGGACTTGGTCAAGAAAACTCGGTGGGACCGATTGCACATTTTGTTGGGACCAAAATACTGCAATAGGTAATAGAGAGTTTGCAAGGACATCTCAGTGAGACCGAGATCCCATCAGTGAGACCAAATTGATTAGGGTTTCTGGCAGTGGCTATGTCAAGTGAACTCGGTGGCGCCAGATAGATCAAATTGGTGGGACCGAGTTTGACTTTAGGTTTAGGACATAGGTGGAAAAGAGAAAGTGGTTGAGGGTTTTGGAGCATATCACTAAGCACTTTGAGCAAGCAAAGCCATTAAGCAACACCTCATCCCCTCTTAATAGTATTAGCTTTCCTATGGACTCAATGTGATCTTGGATCACTAAAATGAAAATATAGAGTCTCGAGCTTCTGCCAATGTTTGTCCTTAGCATCATGAAGGGGTTCCACATCCTCATGTCCTGCCACTCCAATGTTGAACTCATCTAAAATATACTAGGTAGAAGTATTAGTCCAACAAGAGATATGTTGACATTAATTACCAAAATCACCCAGGGAGCACTTGTGCTTTCAATCTCCCCCTTTTTGGTAATTGATGACAACATACATCAAAGCTTTAGATAAAGCTATGAAGTAAAAATAAGTAAAGCTTTGGAAGGACATGCAACATGCATTAGCTCCCCCTACATGTATGCAATCATGTGAAGATAGATTATAAAAGTATGTGAAAGCATAAACATGTCAGAGTAAGCAATGAGTTACATGTATCTTGGCTATATGCATCAGAGCAAATGATGTGAAATGCAGAGAATATACATACATTTTTATGAGTCCTTCTTGCAAACAATATGTACATCAGCAAGAGATCCTCATGCACATGAGTGTGATGCAATACTTACCTCATGGTCTTGAGCTAACTTTGGAATATATGAACCTGAGAAAACAGGGTTAGACAACACGGGAACATCTATTAATCAAAGCAAGAACGAGAGACCACAAGAGTACCAAGACTGGGATGACATGTATAGAGTGAGTACTTAGGACTCTGGTTGGATATTGACATGTCCCCAAGGATAAAGATATGCAATGAATTCCAAAGATTTTATTCCCTTAGATGTCTTTCTCCCGCTGAATCTGATATTGGATAATGCGAGAAGATAGGGTAATAGAAAATCAGAGCAAATGAAAAGCAAAAGACACAAAGAAACATCTCCAATTAACATGTCTTTCCCCTATTGAAGACATGTGGCTTCTCTCCTCTTTGAGTACCAGCCATCTGGGAAAGCTATGATGTCTCTCTCTCACTCTCCCATAGGGTCTCTTTGTCCCTTTGATGTGATTAAGCTTTGATGTGATCTCTCTCTCTCTCTCTCTCTCTCTCTCTCTCTCTCTCTCTTCCCCTTTGACATCAATTTCCAAGAAGGGATCTTCTGGAGTATAAGTCAAATAGGTTTGGTCCTTGAGTCACATGGCAAAGCAGTGTGAAAAATGTGATGCAGGTAGAGGATAAGAATCATTGAGTGGAGCTGGATTCGAAACACAGGATGTAAATGGCAAAATGTTTCCATAGTGGTGAAATCGGTAACTCCGAGTCCTTTTCTTTGGTAACACCGAGTTATTTCGGTCTGGCCGAAAAGAAAGGATCGGTGAGGCCGAGTTCATCACAGAGAAAGGATTTTGTCATCTCAGCTCACTAGGCAAATAGGATCTCACAAAGATTTGCAGGGAATTAACTGAAGGATTTGCAATGAATTAAATGCAGTGAATGCAGAAAATGACAGAGAAAAGAAATTAAATCTAGATGAAGTTTTTTTTGAAAGGGGAAACAAACATGCAAGAGAGAAATGCAAGAACATAGAGAAACACTAGAGAACTTCATCTAGAATTGGTCGGCGACAAAGTCACCTATGTTAGAGCATATTAGCTTAGGAGTCAAGTGAAAACATTTGATCATAGGTCATACTCATCGTTTAAGCTCAAAACGGGGTTGCCGTTTTTCGTTTAAGCATTTTGATGTATTCACATCTTGTTGAGTTTCTTTGACCCATGTCTTGGGGTAAAGCTTCTCTAAGATGGAATGACATACCTTGGTGGTGTTGATCTTGATCATGTAGTTGAACTTGTGTGGATGCTCAAAGTTGATGTAGTTCATCAAGAGTTGGGAGCACCTCTTGTAGTTGGAGTTCATCTTCCTACATGGGTTAGTTTTGCAAGTAAGATCACTTGTGTATCCAAATTGACAATCATGAAGTTTGATACCAAATGGAATTTGATATATAGAAATTGTCAAAGGATATATAGAAAGGATTCATGCTTCCTTGTCTTCAACCACCATATTGTAGAGACTTGGAGATATAGAGATTGCTTAGAATGTGATTGAGTTGCAATCTCATTGAGTGGGGCTTATCCAAGTACCTACAAGGGTTAGATAGCATGCAAACGCACAAGTGTATCCAAGACATATGATCATCATCATAAGAGAAATATCAAGGATTAGTCAAAGAAAGGCTCCTGCCTTGCATGCATCCACATGGAGTTTCTACTCCAAGTTTGAGGCATCAATGATGTTCAATTCACCTCTCAAATGGCAAAACACTTTCTCATCAAGCGGTTTGGCAAAAATATCCACCAGTTGCTTATCGGTACGAACATGCTTAAGATTGATATCTCCCTTAGCAACATGATCTCGAATGAAATGATGACGAACTCCAATATGCTTAGTTCGAGAATGTTGCACGGGATTGTGAGCAATCTTAATAGCACTTTAATTATCACAAAGCAATGGAACATGTTTTACATATATCCCATAATCTTTAAGAGTTTGGGTCATCCAAAGTAGTTGAGCACAACATGAACCGACAGCAATGTATTCCGCTTTGGCGGTGGATAAGGATACCGAGTTTTGTTTCTTGGAGGACCAAGACACAAGAGATCTACCAAGAAATTGACAAGTACCCGAAGTGGACTTTCTATCAACCTTGTCACCGGCATAGTCGGAATCGGACTAGCCAACAAGATCAAAAGAGGAACTCTTAGGATACCAAATGCCAAAGTTTGGTGTGTCAATTAAGTATCTTGCTATCCTTTTCATAGCCTTAAGATGACATTCTTTGGGGGCCGCTTGATATCGTGCACACATGCACACACTTAGCATAATATCGGGATGGGAGGCACATAGATATAACAATGAACCA
Source organism: Triticum timopheevii (assembly GCA_963921465.1). Taxonomy (NCBI): domain Eukaryota; kingdom Viridiplantae; phylum Streptophyta; class Magnoliopsida; order Poales; family Poaceae; genus Triticum; species Triticum timopheevii. The sequence continues at coordinate 249,290,668 of OY997262.1, read as the reverse complement.
ATCATGGAGCGGTAAACCTTTTGGTCAACCGGTTCGCCATCCTTTGTCAAGTCAAGATGTCCACTAGTAGGCATGGGGGTACTCATACCTTTGCATTCTTTCTTGCATGTTGAATTTCTTGAACAAGTCCTTGGTGTACTTTGTTTGAGAAACAAAGGTACCCTCCTTAGTTTGCTTGATTTGCAAACCAAGAAAGAACTTAAGTTCACTCATCATAGACATCTCAAACTTCTCTGACATTAGCCTTCCAAACTTTTCACTAAAATGAGGGTTAGTCGAACCAAATATGATATCATCCACATAAATTTGGCACACAAATAATTCACCATTAACCCTTTTTAGTAAAAAGTGTAGAATCGATCTTTCCAATCTCAAAGCCTTTTTCAAAAAGGAACTTAGTCAAGCATTTATACCACGCTCTAGGAGCTTGTTTAAGACCATAAAGAGCTTTGTGAAGTTTGTAAACATGATCGGGTTTCTTGGGATTTACAAAGCAAGGGGGTTGTTTAACATAAACTTCCTCCACAATTTCACCATTAAGAAAAGCACTTTTAATGTCCATTTGATATAGGGTGATATCATGATGATTGGCATAAGCAAGTAAGATGTGAATGGACTCAAGTCTAGCAACGGGGGCATATGTCTCACCATAATCCATACCTTCGAATTGAGTGTAGCCTTGAGAAACGAGACGAGCCTTGTTGCACACAACTTGTCCATCTTCATCTTGCTTGTTCTGAAACACCCATTTGGTTCCAATGACATTGTTCTTCTCATCGGGCTTTTCAACCAATGTCCACACTTGGTTCCTCTCAAAATTGTGTATCTCTTCATGCATAGCGTTCACCCAATCCGGATCATCAAAAGCATCTTCAATCTTCATAGGTTCAATACTAGAAATGAATGAGTAATGTTCACAAAAGTTAGCCAAACAAGTTTTAGAGAGAGTAATTCTCCCGGTTTGAATATCATCATAGATTTGTTCGATGGGATGATCTACTGAGACTCTTGCTTGAACTCGTGAGAGCTTTCGTTTGGGTCGGGGTGGAACATCCTCTTCATTGTCTTGTTCTTCTTCGTTGTTGTTGGCGTCGTTGTTCTCTCGTGGAGGCGGAGAAGGAGGTCGTCGAGGTTCATCTTGTTGTACATCCTCGTTTTCATCATCTTGATGTGTCCCACTTGTGGATGCCTCCAAGTCAACTTGTGGTTCACCTTGTCGTGAAGTTGAGGCTTCCACTTGGACAGACATGGTACTCTCCTTCACCTCCATTGGGCGAATCTTACCAATAGACAAGTCTTGTATGGCTTCCGAAGGATCTTTGTCACCTACATCAATTGGCAATTGCTCTACTTGTGAGCCGTTAGATTCATCAAACTTCACATCTACCGTCTCTTCAACCTTTCGAGTGAAGTTGTTGTAGACACGATATGTGTGATAGTTTGAGCCATAACCAAGTAGGAAACCTTCATGAGATTTAGGAGCAAATTTCGAACGACAATCACTACAAGAGGACAGACCTTTGGTAACACCGTCTTGTGTTACTACAGGCCCAAAAGTGTGTTACTAGGCCATATAGTAACACAGTTTGAAATGTGTTCCATTAGACCGTGTTACTAAGTGGTGTCAACTGTCACACATAATAATTGTTACCATATGTTAAAAAATGTGTTACAGTTGCATTATAGTAACATGTGTATTATGTGTTACCGAACACACTAGTAACACACTTTTGTAATTATAGTAACACGGATAGTAACATATTTTCATAAACGTAGAACATCGGTGGTAACATGTTTCTGTAACTATAGTAACACAAATGGTAACACATTATTTTAGCATCGGAACACAACTAGTAACATAATATCCATGTATCGTAACACTATAATTAAATAGCTATCAACTACTCTAGTAACAAATTTTGTAGCTATAGTAACACCATCAGTAACACTGCTATATCAATATGGCAACATAATTAATGTATTTGTTTTTTATAATTAACCACAAAATTCGATACCCATTTTATGGAATATAAATTTATTTATAAAATCAAAGCAATTGCATAAATAGTTAATCATTTTATTATTATGCTTGGCAGCATATCCAAATGATATTGAAACTGAAGCACAACACATACAAAAATTCATATGAAGATATTTATTACGAATATACAAGAGTGTATGATACATATGCATTACAATAAAGATATTGTTCATATCATTTTGAGGATAGAAAACACAACTACGGGGAATATTACACCATAGCATTTGCATCAATTTGACGAAAGAAAAAGATCTTCTGGATGATATTACATTTTTAAATCTATCAATGTAAACTAAAACTACTGGTAGCCAAAATCTTCAAACTTTATTTGCTTCTTGATCCAAGAATTCAGCTGCAAATCAACTATCCTTCTCTCGAATCTGTAAAAGAAAATTGCACCTTAGATATGTGTGATTAAATGTACACAAATCTGATTTGAGAATGTGGAAGGGAAGATTGTAGCTTACAAAAGCTGAAGGCCAGGCAATTAAGTATCCTGAAGTGAAAGCCTCGCCAATTGTCTTGCAATCAGAAACTTCCCTTACCAACTCCTCATTATCAAGAATGTTGGGATATGTTGAAGTCTTCAAAACTACTTTGGAAGCAGCCTATATTATGATCAATATTAGCATTCTATGACATGATAATATAATTTGCATGAACAACATGAGATATTTTAATTTAATGTCAGCCCAGTAAGGTGCCCTAAAAAACTAAATAAACTGGACCCGGCACGAAGTCTAATGCCCAAGGTCACCACACTAGCTCATGATTGGTTAAATTTATCATTTACTTGCATACAACAGATTGAGCAAAAAATTGTAATAAAATTCATTTTTCAAGCAGGCATGATAATGAGGGTTTGGGTTGGTAATTTGGGTGCAGTAAACCATGCACCTTGGTGAATCTTTACCTTGATGGAAGAAGTACGCCTTCTTTTTGAGCGAGCTGGGTGTGGGTGTTCAGTTCTAGTCCCTTGCTAGTTCGGTCTTGAAACAGATTCACCCATAATATTCCTCGTTTCCCTCACCTACCAAGATACAATAATATTAGATGGAATGATATTCATACCTTGAAGCTACAGAAAGCTACAACTTCAAAACTCAAAAGGCACGAAAATTACCTGTAGCACAGAATCAATAACAAGGTCTTGTGGTGATGATGAATTTTGTTGAATTTGTAATTGGTTGACATCATGGTCGCCAACCTAGTTCCATGACACAACAATGGTAAGCAAGCAATTATTTTATACTCTATCTTTGTGACATGAGTAAGAGTAACTATAGGCATAACCTTTTCATGCGAACGTGATAAATTATTATCCTCAGGAATGTCATGTTGCATAGGCGAGCGTACCTCAACAGGTCCATTGCACTGGATTCTCTGCAAACTGAAATATTAATATGAAGGTTTCAAGTGACAAGCAATGATGTAGGCCTTTATTAACATTACCTTTGTTTTACCAAGCAGTACTGGTAACCAAGAAATACCATTATCATTTGATTGGAGGTTTTCCTACAGAACTAACAAATCTGAGTAAAATATTGATAGAAATGCATGCAAAGGGTGGGATAAAAAAGTCCTTTACCTCTTCTATGCCATTATTGACACGGCCTTCTTTGTTATTCATATCTTTAATAATCTGGTCTTGCTTTTTATATGCTCTTTCATCTTTGCTACTTCCTCCCAAACATCATGTTCAACTTCATATGGTGATCCATCAGTTGTAGTCATATTGATGTTTTTTAGATACCGTGGCGTGCGACCGTAGACTTGCTTAGGAGTTGGAAGCAAACCCATGCCATGCACTTGTCCAACCTTTTCTTTCCCTAACACTTCCTGCAGGGCATCACCTTCCCATGCGACTCTTCCATTCAAATTTTGTGCCAACTCTGGTCGTTCAGTTATTAGATTCTCCAATCGATCCTATAAGAAAAGAATCATGCATACACTAGTTAGATTGAACCATAACTTGATCCCGAGAACAATTAGACAATTTCTATATTAATTGCCTACCAGGCGCTTATTTCTATCTTTATTTTTAGCATTAGCATCGTCCTTCTTCTTGTGAGTTGCTAAATAAACCTTTGATCTGTGTGCTCGTTTCTTTTCAGGATCAGCTTGCCTCTACAAAACAGAAATAGCACCCATATGACAAAAGAGACACAGAAAAACACGTCAGGAATCAAGATTACTCACCATGTCTTCACCCCAACAAGCATAACTCTTTGTGCCAACATTATGTGGATCCTTCACGAGGGAACAACTAATTATGTTCTTCTCAGCAAGGGCCTGTTAATCATATCGTAAATGCAACTTTTAAGATAAGCCCGAGAACTCACATTTAAATGTGAAAACAGGAAAGTACAGTATCTCATTCATTACCCTTCCTTTTTTGGACTTCCAATATTTAACAAGCCCACGCCATTGATCATTGTCCACATCTTCTGGACAGAACTTATACAAAGCCTTTCGCTTGATGTTTGGATTTTTTTCAATGGGGGGATTGAAGAAAGCATCTTTCAAACTAGACTTAAATTTCCTCCAGTCTCTTCCAATTGATTTGAGTATCCATTTTTAACATGATCGAGGATACACGAACTTTGTCTGAAAGTACAAAATAAAGAATGGATGTAAATAGACATGCAGACCACACTACATCTCATGTAGACAAATTAGATATAAATAGAAAGGCAGCAAATAACATATTTTGTTTTCTTGTTAATTGTGAAGTACCTGTACGCACTGCAATATTGTTTCCTCACCACTGTTCTTTTTGACATGACGCCAATCATTTATGTTTAGTGGGCAAAATCCTCCATTTCTAGCAATCGTGCCCAGAAACTTCCCCAAGATTGCACCTTCATCTCCTATAGGCTGGCTATCTTCATTGCATTTTACAACTATTCTTTGCCCCTTTGGCATGTTCCAGACAATTGGCAAGCTTGTTCTCTTGCGCTTGCGTACTTCATTGTCTACTACAAGATTAATTAAGAAAAGTACTAATGAAATGACGCCCGCCGATTATTCTTTCGATACTAAGCATATAGAAGTTAATAAATAGAAGCACAAAATGTAATAGGTTGTTACCTTGATTGTGAACTTGACCCTCTTCATCGACCAATGCTTGTGATTCATGACCTGGTGGGAATTGCTCACCATTGTTGCAGTCTCCATCTTCATCATCACATTGGTCCGTAACCTGAATCACATTCAACCTTTTTGACCTACGTAATGGTCCTGCAGAACAACCATACATCTTTTATTCCAATAATTACAACAGTAGATACAGATATGTAATAAGCATGGTTCAAGAGGGATACTTTACGGCCCTTGCATAGTAAGTTGCCCTGCCCCTTCAGCAGAGACACCACCGTCCTGTAAGAGAACACTCTCATTTGGATGGTTAGATGGAGCAATATCAATTTGCTTGCTAGGCGGAGCAATACGATCGTCAGCCTTCTCCTTAGACACATACAGATGGACAGCTTTCACAATCTCAGGTTCAGACAACATTTTCATCACAAGACCTTCATCATAAATGTGAACTAAGTAGGAGCTGCCTAGACGGGTTTTTTTCGCATAGTATAGAAAGTCAATTGCCTGAAAGCCAACTTCTTCGGTCATCAGGATTAAGTCATAATACGAGACATCACGTCTCATCATCGATCTTTGTAAAATTTTGGCTTCCTGATTTGTATCTTCATAGTGCAGGTATATGGTCAACATGTCCGTCACCATCCTAAGTTATATACAAAAAATGTCAATTAAATCATTACAAGTAAAGACAAATGAACTAATGACATAACAGGGACAATTTAATTTTCCAATAGACATGTGAATGGAGAGGGCAGAGAAGTACACAGTAGCACGTCAATGCACTATCATCTTATCATAACTCAAAACAGAGAGATGAGGTACAAGACCATGGGTCCAGCCACACCCACACTAAGATATAACGCTGTCGGCATATGGATTCAGGACAGGTTTAAGTTGAAAAGTGTACATGACCTGATGATGTTGACTGCTTCCCTAAACAGAAGGGAAAACATAAGTACATAGGATCATCAGGTGATGGTGCAAATCCTAAGCATTTTCTCTGTTCGTAATTTCAGTCATTTGATCCTAATGGTTCAATTTACGCAGGCGAAACTGTTGCAGTAGATCTGCTGCATCGAATCAAAGAGCAGAGTTGGGTTTGATCATGATAGTCTTAGGGCATCAAAGAAAATGACAAAGGAGCCGAATGAACCAGCCAAGCATCATCCATCTGAGTTTGAGATTAACAAAACCAGTCTTTCAATCAAGGGAACTCTAAAAAGCTTGCATCAGTACAGGGAGAAATAATTGGTACATGAAAAAAATGACAATTCTCCACAAGAATGTTGCAGCTTGAAGTTGAAGCAATTGGTTTGAAAAATAACTTACCACAGTAGTTGTTCGTGTCTTTCGTTTCATCTTTGACTACTATATATAAAAAGACACATAATTACCAGACTACTTTACTATTTCAAATGAAAGATTAATTGACCAGTTTAAGGTCTGTCATATTTCTCAAGAAGTCTGATCAAATTTAAACAATAGTCAATGGATCGATCTAGCAGAAGTGTATAACACGCACATATACAAATGGATCGACCTGATTGATGGATTAGGCATTGGCACATCACGAAACTATAGTCAGACACAACCTTACATGGTTTATGGGTTTTTCAACATCTGTGATTGCTTAATTATTTGTCTACATATGCACTAATTATGCAATTAGCTGCGGCCATTAGGCATCTACAGTACACACTGTGCTACGAATTGTTGAGGGGGCGAGCGATTGGCAGGGGAACCCCTGCTCGCCCCTCCCTGTCTCCGCCCCTACATCACTACAGTGGTGTTTCACCTAGCATGCACCTCAGAGAATTCGTAGCAGTCAGATCAGGGAAAGGGTGGGCGTACAGATCCATACCAGCCACGAGGTCGTACTCCTTCAGGATGTAGGTGGCGGATCTGAAGACCGACGAAGCCGTCACCGCAACGATCCAAACGGCGCCAAGACAGATCGAGGAAGCGGCGCTGATGCAGGTCGAGGAAGCGGCAGATCGTACGGGGGTTGAGATGGGGGTGGGAGGGGGTGCAGGTGGCGGCCGCACTGGGCGCTCAAGGGGCGGTGTCGTGGGCGTTGGAGTGCGGCGAGGTAGCCGCCGAACGGTGGGCGGCTGGGCTGGTTGTGGATGGGTTTGAGACCCAATTTATCTAGCGTTTTCTAGTTAATTGGAGGGAAAAATAAGCGCGAAAGTAATTGGAGGGAAAAGTAAGCGCCATGGTCTTGGATGAAAATTTGGATATATTGTTTTTTTACCAAGGGAAACAGGAGGGAAATTGTTTTGGAACAATCGGGACATTGTTACATATATTATTATTATTTTGATAACATTACATATATTAATTTGTTTGGCATGGATCCTAAAAAAATTTGTTTGGCATGGAATTTTTTCAAAGAAACGTTTTTGGCATGGAAAAATAGAGTATATTTTATTTATCATTTTATTGATTGAAAGGGAAATTAGATATATCTAAATAGTAATGGCTTTATAAACATGATTTACGTAACATGTGCTAAATAACCTATAAAATGGTTTCTCTCGGCTAACCAATTGATATAAAAAAAATATCGATCTTGAAGATGGGACAGACCTTGGACGATGAACGCGATGGTGTTGTTATGAACAACAGCGATCGGCTGGCAGATCCCGCTCCTGGTCGGTCGTCTCGACCAAGATCGTATCATTCCCACATGCCTTCCCATGGAGGCTACGACCGCGCGTGGGACAAAAGTGCGACTAACATCAATGGTAGAAGCTGTGACCCGTCCCAAAACATGTTGTGACCAACGAGGCCGGTGACTTTTGATCGGTGCTGAGAGCAAAGGTGATGGTGCTACAAAGTGGCGACGATGATATGCGTCAATCTAGTCTCCTCCTTTGTTCCACCTCCATGGAAGCTATGACCGGTGTGGGAGAAAGCTAAGACCGACAATGCTAGAAGTTGCAATCAGCCCGGGAGCATGTTGTGCCATGCGAGGCCGGTGACTTTTGATCGATGCTGAGAGCGCATGGGGTGGTGCTACGAAATTGGCGACAACGATATGCGTCAGCTATGACCGCCCGTCGACGGTGATGTAACGACATATCCGAGAGGCTGACACATCAATCTAGCCTCCTCCTTCCTTCCACCTTCTTGGCGATAAAGAATAAGGGGAGGGATACCAGCTGCACGCACGATTTAAAAAGTGAGCATACTTGCAGTTGTACTAGAGAAGGAAAGCTATGACCCTTGCTAGTTCTTTAAAGAAAAGATATTGTAATTCGACCACCCGTTCTTGCTCCTGATTGGTTGCCTCGACCAAGATCACATCATCCCACACGACTGCCCATGGAATCTATGCCGGTGTGGGAGAAAGCTATGACGGATAATGCTAAAAGTTAAGACTTGACTGGGAGCATGTTGTGACCAGCGAGGCCGACGACTTTTTGCTGCTGGGAGCGCATGCGGTGGTGCTGCAAAGTGGCAACAACAATATGTGTCAGCTACAACCGACCGCAAACGGTGTTGTAAGGACAATATGTGTCAGCTACAACCGACCGTAACCGGGTGCGCCGTCCACCCCTCCTTGCTGAACGGCTTCAGTGACACACACGGCGCGGCTGCCATGGCAAGACGGTGTGGAGTTCCCCGACCACGACGAGGTACGACAAATGGCAAGTGGGAGGCACGGACCAGGGCCGATTCGGCCGACGCGAGCTTGGGATGGATGGCGCGGGGGGGGGGGGGCACTCCATGGTGTCATGCAGTGGCCGGAGGAGGCGCACCGATGAAGGAGCATCGATGTCGGCGGCGGCGGCGGATCTATCAGGTCGGGGATACAAGAAGGACCCCGCAAACCAGTGGTTTTTATAGCGGACCACCCGATTATTATAGCAGACGATCCAATTTGCGGAATCTGCTAGAGATGCTCCTACATTGGACAATAGGTTTTTGAAGGACGTGGACCTGCGGTTGGACTGGAAAAAACCAGAATCGATGACGTTGGCAGTTGGCTTAGCTCCATTGACCGTCAACGCAATCAAACAAAAAAAACAATTGAACCAAGTGTTCTTATAAAAGACATTGAACCAATGTCTCTAGAAAAGCCCATCGTTCTTCCCTAAAAAAAGCCCATCGTTTTCTGTGGCCGCAAAACGATTCTTTTTCATGTGAATACGGTAGGTTTCCTCAAAAGAAAAAAGTGAATCGCTGGAAATCCATCCACTACCCCCTTCCGCCGCCGCTTCCAACAGGGCGCAACCGCTCCTTCTGCCGCCGCCATTGACCGGTGCGGGGACGCCGCCCCGCACCACCAGGAGCCCAGGACCAACACGCTGGCGCCTCCCCGTACGACCGCGCCAGTGCTGCTGCAGCGCTGCTGCGTGCTGGTCCAGCAACCCCCGCCGTCCAGGGTATGCCATCGCCGCCTCCTGGTCTCGAGAATCCAGCTACTCCGGTTGCCTCCCTCCTCTCCAAACTCCAGGCAGGACGACTAGCCGACCAGGACGACGCCTCCCTCCGCTCCTGACCAGGACACTGGTAATATGAACTCTCTCTTGTTCTCTCCGTTTACCAACTGTACCATTATATAGAAGCATCTTTATGTCATATGTCAACTTCTGAAGTTTGTGAACTAATAGAATTAGAGAGAATAGGGAATGGAACTAGAGATTATATGATAAATGATGCTGCTGTTCACATTGTCTTGACTGTCCGATTAGAGCTGTTGTTTGCTAGTTGCGTATATCTGGATCCTGTGCTTTCTAATTGCTAGTATATTTGTAGTTGCTAGTTGCTTTTTATTTTATTACAATTTATTTATGTATTGATTGGAGTGTCTATTAGTAATATGGCTTAAAAAACTGGACATCGAACCGGCTTCTCCAACGTCTTGAGGCCGAGCCAGATCAGGATTGAGAGTGGTAGCTTCATGGCTTGCTGATGTGCTTGTCTTTTAAGTTCTAAATAGGACCCTTGTAGAAGTAAACTACTACCGCCACACCATCCGACCCATCTATCTTCTGTTGTTGCAATAAAGACCAAACCAGGTCTGTTTAAGGAATTATAGGAAGACATGTTTATGTTAGTTTTGTCCCTTGTCACTCAGTGCAGTAACTACATTTCTTTTTGTTACAGTGTAGCAATGGATTTAGAATCTATAAAGGAGCTATTGCTTTCTCCTAGACCAAGTGAGGAATACTTGGCTGGTGTAGCTGGTTTTCTTGACTTTGCGTACATCGGGAAAAGTTCTGATGCCAAGATCCGTTGCCCGTGCGTCATATGTGTTAATGGATCGTTACGGAAGCGGGAGGACGTGTACGATCACTTGGTTTGTAGCGGATTTTCACCTGGATATACTGTTTGGGGTTGCCATGGGGAAACAGCATCATTCATCTCTGCTAACAAACAAGGTGAAACTTCAACACACATGAGAAGTAACAAAAGGTCACGATCACCGTTTGAAGGAACAAAATCTAATATGCATCAGTTAGTAGAAGATGTTTTCTCTGGACCTCCAACGATAGAACCTGAAACCCAAAATACATCTAAACCAGGACCAGACCCTGAATCCCAAGCTTTCTATGACCTTTTGAGAGATGCAGATCAACCTTTATGGCCAGGCTGTGAACTATCCATACTTTCTCTTGTTGTTATTCTCTTCCACATAAAAGCCACTAACAAGTGGAGCAATAAATCTTTAAATGATTTGCTAGCAGTTCTGCAGAAAGCAATTCCTAATGGTAAGAATTTACCTAGTACATTTTCTGACGCGAAGAAGATCGTTGGAAAGCTTGGGCTTAGTTATGTGAGAATTCATTCTTGTGAAAATAACTGCCAGCTTTATCGGAAAGAGAAAGCAAGTGATGATTTTTGTTCAGTGTGTGGAACTTCAAGGTGGAAGAACATACCAGATAAAACTAATTTGACTAAGAAGGAAAGAAGGAAGGCAATCCCAAGGAAGGTGTTACGGTACTTTCCAATTAAGCCAAGGCTTAAGAGGCTTTTCATGCACAAAGATACAGCTACAGCTTTAAGATGGCATGACGAAGAGCGCACAAAGGATGGAGCATTGCGTCATATAGCTGATTCAGAGGTTTGGAAGGCCATTGATTCTAAGTATAAACACATCGCATCAGACCCCCGGAACATGAGGTTTGGAATAGGATCTGATGGGTTCAATCCATTTGGGAAGATGAGCTCCAAACATAGCTGTTGGCCCGTGGTCTTAGTGCCCTATAATCTTCCTCCAGGATTATGCACGAAAGCTTCCTCTCTTCTGCTTACTTTGATTATTCCAGGTTACCCTGGAAAGAACTTCCATGTATTCATGGAACCAGTTTATGAGGAACTAGCTGAGTTGTTTGAAGTTGGAATGTTAACATATGATGCATCTCGAGATGAGACGTTCCAACTTTATGCTGTTGTGTTGTGTACTGTGAGTGACTACCCTGGGCTTGCAATTGCTTCAGGACATAGCACCAGTTCTGAGTCCGGTTGTTTCCCGTGTAGTGATGAAACTTGGTCTTTACGCTTGAAACATAGGGGAAGTTCTGTTTCATGGGACATCGCCGTTTTCTGCACCCAGACCATGAGTTCCGCTATGAATCTGACTTGTTTGATGGATTGGAGGAACACAAAACAGAACCAACTCTTTATTTTAAAGTTGGAGTTTTAGATAAGATAAAATCAATTCAGAACTTTGATGATTCCAAAACTTGGAAGTTTGTTAACGGGTTTTTCTCCCATTTGACTTATTGGGACTCTAATTTGCTCCGTCACAATCTAGATATTATGCACATTGAAAAGAATGTATGTGAAAATATATATGGGACACTTCTAGGAATAGAGGGCAAGTCAAAGGATAATTTAAAGGCACGACTTGACCTGCAGGACATGAAAATCAGGCCAGAGCTACATCCTCAAAGAAAAAACAATGACAAGTATTTTCTTCCTCCTGCTTCTTATACCTTGTCAAAAAAACAGAAGCAGCAGTTTTGCAAAGTACTTCATGATGTACGAGTACCAGATGGGTATTCGGGGAACATCTCAAGATGTGTAAATGTTCTTGAAGGGAGAATTTCAGGCCTTAAAAGCCATGATTGTCATATTCTGATGCAACAACTATTGCCTGTTGCATTGAGAGGTTTACTTCCAGATAATGTCACATCTGTCTTGTTTGATCTATGTGCATATTTTAGAGAAGTTAGTGCAAAGGTTCTTCATGTGAGAGATCTTGAGAAGTTAGAGCAAAGAATAAAGATAACATTATGCCGTATGGAGATGATATTTCCGCCCGGATTTTTTACTGTTATGATGCATTTGGTTCTTCATCTAGCAACAGAGGCAAAAATAGGAGGCCCTGTGGCCTACCGTTCAATGTGGTTTCTGGAAAGGTATTATTTCAAAAATGAGACATATATATTTTCTAATTATTGCAGTACTACATTCGTTAACAATTTTTCTCTTCTTTTTTCATTATTTATTTATGCAGGTATCTTTGTGTCCTGAAGTCATATGTGCGCAACAGAGCACATCCGGAAGGATCTATCGCAGAAGCACATCTCTCAGACGAGTGCATGACGTTTTGTTCAAGATATATTGATGGTTTCTCCACCATACATAACCGTCCTTCAAGGAATGACGATGACGATGAAGCGGTTGGTGTTGAACAAGGATCAACTCTCTTTCCTTTTGTAGGAAAACCACTTGGAAAGCCTGGCAATTATGTTCTTAGAGGGTTGGCTAAATTTCAAGCACATAGATATGTGTTGTTCAACTGCTCAGATGTCAACCCATTCCTTCGGTAATACCTCAATCCTCTAAATAATTTAAGTTTTTTCTCTGACATGTTTTCACAACTCTTTATCTGACTTCAAAACTAATTATAAAATTACTTTCCAGAGCTCACGCTAATGAGATCACTAGCGAGCATGATGGCTCCTCAAACACAGTCGAGTCTATCCAACATGATAAGTTCAACGACTGGTTCAAAGCTCATGTAAGTCCATATTTCATATCCTTTGTACGTACAACTGAAGCCATTTACTAAACAACTTCTTAATCTACAGATAATTAAATTGGAGAAGGAAAACGGTATTGGTAGTGTTAATAATGATATTAGATGGCTAGCACGTGGCCCGGTTGATGCAGCAAAAAGGCACCGCGCTTACAACTCCAGAGGATATCGGTTTAGGCCTAAACGCTTAGACAGGGTGAGTCAAAATAGTGGAGTGGTGGTACGTGCCAAAACATCTACATATGCAGCACCAGGTGATCCGACCCCTGTTTTAGGTGATGTGACTTACTATGGCAGGATAATTGATACTATTCAGTTGAACTACTCTGGACAATTTTCAGTGGATTTATTTAAGTGTGAATGGGTTGATATTTCTGAAAAAGGAATTAAAAAGGACAAGTATGGCTACACACTTGTTAACTTCTCACATTTGATGGACAAAGGAGACAAGATTGAACATGAGCCTTTTATTTTGCCTAACCAAGCCGATCAAGTGTTTTACCTAGAAGACGAACTGAACCCAGGTTGGTCACTGGTGATGCAGAATAAACTACTTAGAGATAGATGTGACACTGGAAATGATGAATGCACACGAGACGAAGAAGCTGAGCCATTCCATGTTTCTCACCTCACGGATATGTTTAAAAAGAGAAGGAAAGATCAACATTGGGTAAGATCCGATATTGAGGGAACAGTTGTGGGTGCTAATGATAATGCTTTGATCGATGAAGAACAGTGATGGTAAATCATATAAAGGTATTTCTTTGTTCGAGCAACATTTTCATGATATATATACACTGTAGTTTTCCCTGAAGTCAAAGATGAGTTTGCAGGACATTAAGAACCCCTGTATGTTCTTGCAGATCGTTGGCTGAGCTGACACCACTCAACATATAAACCCTTTTTTTTCTTTATTGCTTTTGAGTTTCTCATTCTATTTTCCATTGATGCTGCCATTGTGGATTATGATAACTATTAGTACTTCATCCTTACTGTCCTGACACTAAGACCTTGTACAATGGCCGGTGCTTAAAGAGCGAGAGTAGCGTGGCATCTTCAAATATTTTTGCCCCGCAATGTTGAGTGCTTCCTACAGGTGCTTAAACTGCTTTAATTAAGGCAGAGCAAGGCTTACTACGGCTTTATGGAAGGTCAAGCACTGGCTAGCACCGGAAGCAAGACTTTGCTCCTCTTAAGCACCTGTGCTCGGATCTTGAAAAAAACGTTTTTTTTTGTTTAAGCGTCTGCCTAAGCACCTGCATTGTACAGGGCCTAAGTATCCATATATGCATTGAATTTAACTTGACTCTTTTGATTTGTTATGAACTTTTTCTCATGCGCTTCAGTGAATCTTCATTTTCAGGAAATTTTGCAAGTGAAGATTACAAGGGTTGTTCTAAACTGATGGATGAAGCAATGCGTTCTTTTAGCGGGCTTTTATATGTCAGATTTACTATCTTGTAAACTTAGTTTACGTCTGTTTGAAATTGACGTTTTTTATTTATGTGGGATGCTTGTTTGGTGTCAAAACCTGGTTCAATATTTTCTTTCTGTTGCTTGCGTTTGCAGCTGGGTGCTAGATATATATTGTGCCTATTTCTTAACCTTGCAGCTGGTTGCTAGCCATCTTGCCGCTCGGATTGGGTGATCAGCAGATATAGCTAGACGCCTGATCACAAATTGCAACCCCAATTGCTATTGGGCCGTGGGCATGCGACAACTTATGGTCAATTCTCCGATTCCTAGTTTCACACAATTTTGTTTTCATAATGCACTAGTTTTTCACTAAAAGACCGGTACACCTTCAAACCCGGACGAGGCATTGGTTCCCTTTTCTTCGGTCGGCGGTCTATCTTCAAATTTAAGCTCACGTTTGTTGTAGGTCTTCCACTCCTTCGGGAGTATTGACGTCAAATACTTAATTTCAGAAGATCATTTCAAAGTATGCATTTCACATTTATGGTCGTTGAGTTATCCTAAAATTCATGTAAAAATATGGTTAATATGATATTCACTGCAACCATACCAAAAATAGTTTGGTATTTACCAACCAAACTGTATTGGTTTTTCATACCATATTACCAAATAATGAAAACACTATTTACCAAAACAAAAACATATTATCATGTTGACACATGGGTATTTGTGCTCTATGTATGTTGTTGATTTTAGTTTTTCTAGTCCCCACTATAATAGAGCCTGTAACACTATGTATCGACCATGATTATGTGTTACTACTATTGAACTACGTAACACATTGCGGTAACACATATTTATATGTTACCACGTCAAAATCTATGTAACACACTCGACCAACACATATTTATATGTTACTATTACAATGTCGCGGTAACACATTTTGAGGCCTTGTATAGTATGTGTTACTGTCCGTCGTTCGACACAAAATGTTGTGTTACAGTAATTTCCCTTGTCACACATTTTTCAATCTGTTACACGATTGTGTTACTTAAAGTCTGTTTTGTTGTAGTGAATGCTTATCAAGAATTTAGCACTTTGAGCCGAATACCCGAAAGTATCCAACTTGGGGTTTGTTACGGGTGAGAAGCTCGTATGCCGTCTTGCCGAGTAGCTTGTGAAGATATAGATGATTCGTTGCATGGCAAGCTATCTCAACCGCTTCTGCCAAAAATGTTTTGGCGTCTTGTACTCATCAAGCATAGTTCTCGCCATTTTGATGAGCGTCCGGTTATTCCTCTCAACAACTCCATTTTGTTGAGGCGTGTACGTAGCCGAGAACTCATGTGAAATCCTTCCTTCATCAAGAAAGGTGTCCACATTTGCATTCTTGAACTCTGTTCCGTTGTTGCTGTGGACCTTCTTGATCTTCACTACAAATTGATTTTGGGCCTTCCTAGTGAAGTTCTTGAAGATCTTTTGGACCTGCGATTTATCATCAATAAAGAACACCCACGTAAATCTTGAAAAGTCATCAACAATGACCAGTCCGAATGAGTTACCACCGAGACTCTTATAGGCGTTGGGACCAAAGAGATCCATGTGAAGTAGCTCGAGTGGTCTTCTCGTGGTCATGATGTTGTTCATGGGATGACTTCCTCCAACTTGTTTTCCTGCTTGGCAAGCACTACAAAGTCTATCCTTGTCAAATATAACATCTTTAACACCAAGGATATGATCACCTTTAATAAGCTTGTCAAGATTTCGCATGCCCACATGACCTAACTGTCTATGCCACAACCAACCTTTAGAGGATATAGCAATTAAGCAAGTTCTAGGTTGAGCCTTTTTAGTGAAATCAACAATGTATAGATCACCTCTACGTATGCCGATAAAGATCATATTATGATTATCTCTTCGAAACACTTGGCAATCTACTTCAGTAAATAGGAGATTGAAACCGAAATCAGCTAGTCTAGATACATAAAGTAAATTATAGCCAAGAGATTCAACGAGCATAACATTTTGTATGGAGCTATCATGTGAGATGGCCACCTTAACGAGGCCAACCACCTTACCCTTTGAGTTATCACCAAAGGTGACAGACTTTCGAGGGCCGTCATTTCCAGCAAGCTCACGAAACATATCCTTGTCTCTGGTGATGTGATCAGTACATCCACTATCAAGAACCCATTCCTTTCCTCCAGCCATGTAGCCGCGAAGGTTAGACATAAGACCAAAGTGTCTCATAGACTCATCGAGATCGCAGTCACAATCATCATCCTCATCATAGTAGCCATGTTCAACATCATCTTGTGATCGATCATTTCCTAGAGATAGTGATTCATTAGTTTTGTGATCATGAAAATGTGCATCTTTATGAATTCTAATGACTACGGAAATGATATTACTAATGATACCAACATCTCCTTTGGCATGCATAAGGTCACGAAGCTTAAATAGAAAATCACCAAACTTAGGATCATTGGGACTCATCTTATTCAAAGCAATATACTTGTGAAGAATCTCATCTAAGTTTTTCAAGGAATAGTTTGGAAATCATTCCTCAGAAATCTCCATATAGTTTAAGCACATTCAAGAGTTGGCAATCGAGCAATCAAGTTTCTAGGCAATCCTCTAGTGATAAGATTGACAGTTCTAAGATTGCGAATCATATCAAGAGATTCATCAGGGGTAGGATGCAAGGGGTCAACAAGGGGTGCACAAGGAGTAGTTATGTACTTGTTCAAGTGATATTCATTGAAAATCTCAAGCATCTCATTTTTCCAAGCGATAAAGATCTGTCCATCAAGCATAGGCACTCTACGTCTAATACTCCCAATCGTAGACTCATTCATCTTCCTCCAATGGTGTTTCAACCAAAGCAATGGAGACCAAAGCTCTAATACCAATTGAAAGGATCGAGAAGAGGTGTCTAGAGGGGGAAGATTAGACCCTCAACAAGTAAAAGTAGCAGTTTTTAAGTTCTTCAAGTTAAGGTAGGAGATAGGCACAATTTTAAGCATTCACAATACAATTAAAGCAAGCATGCAAAGAGTATATGAGCAGCGGAAAGTAAAGCATGCAACTTGTAAGAAAGTAAAGGGATGGGATTGGAGTGTGCAAACGCAATTGGAGACACGGAAATTTTTGGCGTGGTTCCGATAGGTGGTGCTATCGTACATCCACGTTGATGGAGACTTCAACCCACGAAGGGTAACGGTTGCGCGAGTCCACGGAGGGCTCCACCCACGAAGGGTCCACGAAGAATCAACCTTGTCTATCCCACCATGGCCATCGCCCACGAAGGACTTGCCTCACTTGGTTAGATCTTCGGGGAGTAGGCAATCTCCTTGCACTTACAAACTCCTTGGTTCAACTCCACAATCTTCACGGAGGCTCCCAAGTGACACCTAACCAATATAGGAGACACCACTCTCCAAAAGGTAATAGATGGTGTGTTGATGATGAACTCCTTGCTCTTGTGCTTCAAATGATAGTCTCCCCAACACTCAACTCTCTCTCACAGATTTGGCTATTGTGGAAAGATGATTTGAGTGTAAAGCAACTTGGGGAAGGCTAGAGATCAAGATTCTTGTGGTTGGATTAGAATGTCTTGGTCTCAACGCATGAGTAGGTGCTTCTCTCTCAGAAAATGAGTAGTGGAAGTGTAGGCACGTTCTGATGGCTCTCTCACAGATGGAGAAGGGTGTGGAGGGGTATATACATAGCTTCCACACAAAATCTAGCCATTACACACAATCTTCCAAACTTGGTGGGACCGAATAGTGAAACTCGGTCAGGCCGATATGGTTGAAAATATGATTGTTAGAATTTTCGGTGGGACCGACAAGGTCAACTCGGTGAGACCGATGTGCTAGGGTTAGGGAAAAACCTCATCTCGGTGAGACCGATTGCGTGAACTCGGTGAAACTGATTTCAGCAATAGGCAAACAGAGACTTAGTCAAGCAAACTCGGTAGGACTGGCTGCACATTTCGGTGGGACCGAAATACTGCAATAGGTAACAGAGAGTTTGCAAGGCCATCTCGGTGAGACCAATATCCCATCGGTGATATCAAACTGATTAGGGTTTCTGGAAGTGGCTATTTCAAGTGAACTCAGTGGCGCCGGATAGATCAAATCAGTGGGGCCGAGTTTGACTTTAGGTTTAGGACATATGTGGAAAAGAGAAAGTGGTTGAGGGTTTTGGAGCATATCACTAAGCACTTTGAGCAAGAAAGCTATTAAGCAACACCTAATCCCCTCTTAAGAGTATTAGCTTTCCTATGGACTCAATGTGATCTTGGATCACTAAAATTAAAACGTAGAGTCTTGAGCTTCTGGCAATGTTTTTCGTTAGCATCTTGAAGGTGTTCCACATCCTCATGTCCTGTCACTCCAATGTTGAACTCATATGAAATATACTAGGTAAAAGTATTGGTACAACAATAGATATGTTGACATTAATTACCAAAAACACCCAGGGAGCACTTGTGCTTTCAATAGCTCCTGTGGTCATCACACGTGAGCCAATCGATGCACACCCTTCTATGCTTGTTCTTGTCTTTGCATTCCTTGCTCCGTCTAGCACACTGACAAGTGGGCCCCATGCTCTTGTATGCCAACGTGGTAGGCAATTATTTTGTCAGAGTCAGCTATCACACCCTTTTGGTGTCACGTCAATGTATCCAATAGAAACAAGTCTAGACTTGTTCAGTTCAACCGCTTCCCTAGGTTTTTGAAAGGAATTGGCCGGCGTGAGGCGGTTGTATAGGTGGGCAGGCGGCCAAAAATAGGGGGAAATGCGCGAACCAGCTAGACAAGGGAGGGAAGCTTCTACATTCGTGGGGGGCATGGCATTGACCATTGGGCGGCAACAGGCGGTCATCCGGGTGCGCAATATAGGATGCAAGAAGGATCCTACAACAGCAAGGACCAGCTTCCCAACCGATAGCTCATCTAACAGAACTCCCAAGTTAAGTGTGCTGAGACTGGAGTAGTCATCAGATGGGTGATCGGATGGGAAGTGGACTCGATGTTAAATTAACTGATTTGATGGATCGCTGTAAACATTTAATTGCGTTGAATGTATATAGTGCTCCATCATATTAGTTGAATTAACCTCGAGGTCCTTGTTTTTTAATTTTTGACATTTTTTGTTTTTTGAACACATGTTGATTGGCTTGAAGAAGGTCTATCTCGTTACTTGATATTTTTTGTTTTCTGAACACATGTTGATTGGCTTGAATTAAGATATATCCCGTTACTTTACCACATGTTTCCAAAACATGGACCTTGAGGTTAATTCAACTAATAGGACAGAGCATTATATACATTCAACGCAATTAAATGTTTTCCAAAAAATTGATATGATTTCTGTGAAACTTATAAGTCGTGTATGTCAAATTAACCTCTGTGTATTTGTTCTCAAATTAACCACCGGACCTTGCAGGAGTGTTGCAATGTGTTAGCGTCAATTGCAAGATGAGCCATTTTTCAACACATGTTAATCTAAGGTCTATCACGTTACTTTACGACATGTTTCAAAAAAAGTGATATGACTTCTGTCAACTTATTAGTCATGTATGTCAAATTAACCTCTGTGTACTTTTTCTCAAATTAACCTTTGGGCCTTGCAGGAGTGCTGCAATGGGTGAGCGTCAATTGCAAGATGAGCCAACAAGCTAGCAATGGAGTTGCCAACATGCTCAAAGTGCACGCAACATTGAGTAGAAAGAAGCATGCCCAGGAAATTAATGCGGGCTTAGGGAGGCCCTTTGCTCAAAGAGCAGTTATAATAAGGTACATTCAGCTCGCTATAAGGACGAGGAGCGAGAAACGATACGGGCTGCTGGGTATATACTATAACTAGGTGTCGCACGGAGGCCGAAGAATATGGTGAATGCGTGAGGTGGGCGATGTATGATGTGTTTCGACGTTGCACGTCAATTATCATACAAAAAAAATACCTAATTAAAATACACATGCCAAACCTATAGATGTTTTTTTCCCAATGATATAGAGATGTTGTTACACCTTATTACAATTTTATTATTATTTAATTGCAGGTAACATTACAACCAACTTACGAAAATAATGGTAACCGGTTTTACGTGTTTGTAATGGTATTATCATTGGACTACCATGTAGGATAAATGATGAGGTGGATGAGAGAAACCATGCGAAAATGCATGTCTTCTCTTGATTAATAGATGATCTCTTACCAACATTATGTCTCACCAAATATTTAGAAATATCGCGTTATCAAAGATAATACTAAAATTAACCCACTACAACATATTTTGATATCTCCTCTAGATTACGTGACAGTCTTAAGATAAAACTGTCTTATCAAGCACTATGCATGCTCTAATTAGTAATAAAACAACATTTGGTTAGTTGAGAATAACATGTGAGATTACGAATATATCTTTTTGCAAATATATCAGAACAAAATGTTCATTTTTGCCAGTAGAAAAGACTGTTCAATGTGACTGATTAGCTCCATGTTGGTTTTGATTAATTTAATTTAAAACTCAACCACGTGTTTTCTTTGGTAACACATAATTAGGAAATAAATGGAGATTGGACACCATGTCCTGCCACGTACGTAAGTGCAAAAACCAAGATTTATTCACTTACAGGGCAGGCTTGTACTCCCTATAAGAGTGTTTAGATCACTAAAGTAGTGATCTAAAACTCTTTATATTAGTTTACGGAGGCAGTACTTCTTAGAGAAAAGTATAGAAAAGAAATGGGCAAGCTGACTACGACAGCATGGGAAGTTTTGAACCCACATGTTGCATGAGCACGTGCCCTGGAAGTCTCTATGACAACGTGTCCGGGATGGTTCACCAGATGGCGCGGTAGTTTCTACGTTGCAGCAGCATGTGCAAGGTGGCAACAATCTGAGTGCTAAAAGAGTTGATCCAATGCTTGGTTTTGTTTGGATTTTCCAACTATGACCATTCACTACAAAAAAATACACTTCCGTGATGATACGTGTTTGTCAAAGTAGGTCGCATTTTTTGTCATGCATGTACATCCATGACGATTTTATGACAGAATCAAGATAGTCATACCTGTGCTGTCGTAGAAGTGTTCCATGACATTACCAAAATTATCATCACGGAAGTGTCCACTTCCATGATGATAAATCACGTATCACAGAAGTGCTTTCGTCAAGGGTGACCGACACGTGGCATCCACGGCAACGGAACACCGTTAAGCTATTGGGTCCGTTTTTGGATCCAATAACCCGCTAACAGCCCCGACCAATGGGGATTTTCCATGTGTAAAATCAGCATTGGCTGGAGGAAACACGTGTCAGCTCACCGTTGGGACAGATGTCATCCACTCATTGGACAGAAGGCGCCTATGATACGTCAACACATGGCACGACCCAACAGAGGCCCATTCCTGTGATAAGGCCGACATGTTTGACTTGGTCAAAAGGTGGCAGGCCGGCCCAAAGAAAGCCTGTTAATGGCCTGTTCGCATATAGCCCATTTACAGCCCGCTAACCCAGGGTCCGTTACGACCTATCCGAATTAGGCCCAGTAGCGTCATCTGGGCCATCTAATATGATTCCAGTCCATTTTAAGTTCCGGCCCATGTATGGCCCATGACTTCCTTCGGCCCATATGAGGCCCTTTGTAACTCTTGGCCCATTAACGGCCCGTTGTGAAATTGGCCTGTAATGAACAGTGTATCACTTTATACCCATTAACGGCCCGTTAATCCATTGGCCTGTTTGCAGCCCATGTTATCTTTCGGCCTTCTCAAGTCCCATTTATTCTTGGGCTCATTTCCAGCATTCGGTTACTTACAGCCCGTTACTGCCATTTTTGCTCGTGGGCCAAATTCAGCCCGTGGTTATAGTCCGCCCGTCTGTGGCCCGTTAATACGTTGGGCCATTTTCATAGCATCATCAAATACAGCCTATTAACGACGGCCCGTTATGGTCGGCCCATGAACGGATGATTCCAACTCTAGCCCATTTACGGCCATAATGTGGTCTGTTATTGGTCCATGTTTGGCCAATCGATCATACGGCCCGTATAAGGCCCATTGATGATATGGCCCGTAGATGGCCCATTGTTTCTACGGCCCATAGAAGGCCCATTGTTTCCACGGCTCGTAGAAGGCCCATTGTTTCTACGGCCCATAGGAGGCCCAGTGTCACTACAGTAAATATGTAGATGGTTACTGTGGCCTAGTTTTAAAAAATAGGTTATTGCGGCCACTAGCAAACCACGGAAAAAGAACTGCACTGACTACAAGTAAACAAATAAACAAGACAACAAGTAAATAAATAAGCAGCAAACTTACGCTAGGCTATCACGACTATTACACATATTACATCCACTGGGCATCAAAGTTCGCCACCAGCTTAAACTTACGCCAGATCAAATAATATTAGAAGAAACGGAGGATAATGAAGCTCAGGTGCAGACTGATGATACATAATTAAATAGCAATTAATTAAGTACAACGTTACAAGGCAAAAGGGAGAGAGGTACTGACAAGAGCAATGCAGAGCCCAGTATTGTTGTGAGATCGTATGATCCTTTGAGCAAGGAGATTCATCTGAAATTAGTTTTCATACAAGAGAGAAGGTAAGGCAGATGTAGAAATTTAGGAGTTCAAATTTTGAATTGATATCATAGACAATACCTGATGCTGTGCTCTCAACAGTTCTAATAGGGGTTTGGCCACTGGAGTAGGGGTAAAGTGTGGTACAGTTGGGCCTGTGTTTTCTGTGGCTGCTGATCTATCTGATTTAACAGGTATCACTACCTTTTCCAAATACCTAGTTTGTACTCCTTGAGGATCTGCACTCACCCTCTTCCTTTTGGACATCTATTAGGAAAGAACAACATTTGACTGGAAAAACATAGTGTGACGACACATGGAATAGGTACAGAAAATGGATAGGTATGGCATATACTCATATATGATGCTTAAACTAAGCAAATGGTGTAACAAAGTAGAAGTAACTAGATGATACCCCGCGCGTTGCTATGGGAATTTATAGTAATAAAGTGTCAAGAATAATATTAGAAATATATGAGAATAATACTCCCCCAACACATAAACACATTCTCGTCCTATGAACAGTAGCAAACCTAGCAACAAATGAGGATGTTTGTACATTACAGTAAGTATGTAAATTGGTGCTGCTTTTAAACATGCATGTCATCAACTTAGAACTAATTAAAATATACGGCTATTCAAAATAAATATGGATTAAGAACTCTCAGTGTCATATTTATGGGTGCTTTCATCCAATACATTGCACATCTGCATAACAGAAAGTCATTGACAAAAAATGCTTCTTTGTACCCCGGTATAGAAATAATCATGCAACGTCTTCAAGCCCCATTTTTTTCCCTAAATACCTTCAGGAAGCTAACATAGTATTATAATTCATGGCTTTAGTATGCGACTTCCCTAAAATAGGCTATCAATTCTATAATTTTTTAAGAAGACACAGAGATCTCGGAGCAGAGCAATTCTGATTCCGATCACCCATGGGAACAATTCAAATAGGAAGAGTGGAATTAAAGAGTGGAGGTAACGGAGGGCTGGAGATGTGTACCGGCTAAGGGCCTGTGAAGAAGATTACTTAGATACTATATAGTTGCAACTTAGGAGGTATGCAGGACAAATTATTACCTCTCCGAGTGAATGTTAGTCTTGCATTTCTTCACAAAAGGTGATCCTGCTTTCTCATCGAACTGCAGTACAAAACAGATGCGTGGTTAGCTCTATTCTGAAACAATTAATGATCAGTATGAAGAATTCCTAGTTTAGGCCCTCACGAGCATGTTAATGTAAGTATACTCCACACGATAAATACATAAAAATTCAAGCAATCACCTTAATTATACAATTATACACATGCATAAGAAACTGGCAGAGAAGTTAACTAAGAACTGCATGCAGGACCTAAGTGACCAGACTTATATATTTACATGCATCTGAAAAATCAGGCTACTCTGCAGTAACAAACTGAAATTGTAATGGGAAGGCAATTAACACTGAATAACTTGTCATATGTGTTCTGCTGCTGTAACCCATGGCCTGACAACTTCAGAATTTGCAATAAGTAGGGTATTAGGGACACTCCCATCTGTCTGAAAACATCTCAAGATAAAAAAATAGTTAGGAAAATAAAAATTAGGAAAAAGTTCAGAATAAGACTGCAGCAAGTAATGCATCACTCTAAAACAGCTCGAGTTAATTTGAAGCTAGCACTTAGTGTGTATAATCTGTACATCATAAGCATGAAAGAAGACAACGAGGTCGATACCCCTTTTAGGAAAGAAAAAATAATTTATGATGTACGATGTATACATCAAGTCTTTAACAAAAATAGATTCAAATAGATTGACTGGGTAACTTACAGGTGGTGCTACTGGAGGGTGGCTTCTTGTTTACTCAAGACATGGGGCAAATGAATATATGTACATGAATAAACTCCCTTGGACGTCACTCGAATCAGTCATATTGCTGCATGACATTTCAGAATATCAAAAGAGGATGAACAGTACTGGAATACACCATTTTTTCTTCTAAATATCAATAGTTAAATCATGGTTAGGAGTCATAACCTAGAATCGACAGTTGCTGTGGCAGCTCGAGTCCAGGGTAGTCCAAAAAACCCGTACGCAATGATCGTGTGCTGCTGCCTATCCTCCACTGGCCTCGCCTTGTAGAGCAACTCATGTGGACAACTTCCCCAGTCTCTCGTTGTTGCCGCTGCCGGGAACCACCGAGGGATTTGCCCACCAGTGGTATGAGTATGAGCGGTATGGCAGACGCCCACCTGTATGGAAGACAATTGGTACAAAGTGAGTTCAGGTGGAGCATCGAATTTAAAGAGGAATCCATCAGTTTCTTCTGCAGAGATCGTGGGGAGAGGAAGTGAAGTGTCAATCACTAATAACCAGCAGCTGAAGGGGTCAAGTGATGGCATCGGAGAAGATAAACATCATGGGCCATTTGGAGCATTGGGTTGCTAAGCCGTCCACAAAGTGGGCTAGTTTGGTGTCAGCAAACGAAAAATTGAGGATCTCTAGCTTCCAGCTTCAAAAGCCTCGAGCAGCAGTGAAGTAAATACAGAAGTGCTCACCTCACCTTTGAATGGGGTTGCTCGCCATCCATGTCGCGGAGCAGAGGAACTGTGTACAGACTACAGAGGGTCTATTCTATTCTATTCTGGGTGGACGGTGACTGTGGCGGACGACCTGCGTCATGCTTGGAGCTGAGGAAAGTGTGCTGCGAGGGGAGCGTCTAATGGAGCCGTGAGCAGCGGCGGCGGCTTGAAGGTGGGACCGAGAGTCAGTCTGGTGGAGGAGGAGGCGTACAGGGGTGGCGGCACGCATGGTGGGCATGGTGGATGCGTGGGCGCCGTGGGCGCAGCGGTAGGAGGGAAAGGAGGAAGCGCGGCGGATAGCCGACGCTCTGCCTGTGGCGCGGCTAGTGGGCACGATGGATGGCCGTGGGCGCAGCGGGAGGAGGTAACCGGCGGAGGGAGAGGAGGAATCGCGGCGGACAGCCGGCGTTCTGCTTGTGGCGCGACAGATGCATGGCAGGGCATAGCGCCAAAGGAGGAGTAGACGGGAGGGAGAAGAGGAGGAAGTGCGCCAGAAGGGAGGTGCTCCGATGGTGAGGCGAGGTCCCCGTGGGCGCGGCGAGGAGACCGGAGGGAGGAGGGTAGGCCGGCGCTGTAGATTCTATGGGGCGGCCGGCCGGCCGTGCCGGATGGGGAAAAGGTTGGGATGAGCGGATGAGCGGCAGCTATGGTAGAGGTAAAAAACTGTTTTTTTCAACACCATGACCCGATGACAGTAGTGTGTGCAAGGCTGATTTTTCATTGGCTGATTTTGCAAACTGATTGAAGATGTGGCATAAAACTGATGTGGATAGTGTGCATGTTGAGAGAATAGGTAGAAGTGGGGAGCAACTTCTTAAGAATGTTAGATGCAAGAGGTCATATGCAAAATATGTGTGACCAATACAACCTTGCCAAGTTAGAGCAAGCACCTTGATGGGTGAATAAGATAGGCCATCCTCCACCATGCCAAGTTTGTTAGCCAGTGGATTGTTCCGCAATATTCCTCTCATGCGCCCATTCTCATATTCATTTTGATAATGTTCAATATCTGACATGCATGAAAACATAAAAACAAGTGAGATTATCTTTGTAATGCAGAAGTGATTCTAATCCAATACTTCCTCCCTGTAAACCCCTTTGTGCTATCTCTACAATTCTTTTAAGAGATGCCATGCATGCTGTAATTTGGTGTGTGCATTAATATAATGTTGCCTACTACTCAAAATATGAGAGCTCCAGAAGTGATGACACTTCGCAGATGACAGCTTCAACATATAGTAAAGAAGAACAAGTCGACCTGACCTAAAAGATTCAAAATATACTAAGGGAGAACAAGTCGACCTGACTAGTCGACCGCAAGAGAAGAGGGTCATCTTAAAGAAGAGCAGAAGAGCAAGCAGATTGAAGATATTACAAGTCTTTCAATACAATGTCGGTTGGCCACCCATGATAAACCAGAGCGCACAGAGAAATACTATTCTTTTCGGTCTCTCCATATGTGGCTCACATGCATTTCGAAACTAAAGTAGGAACATTTAGCTGACCAATTAAACATCTCTTAGTTTTACTAATATCAGCATAATATCAAATATGAATTTGTACAACTAAGTTTGTTTAGCTCGATGGGTGGAGCAGTGCTATTACGACACGAACCACGTAGGCTGATCGTGGTCATCATAAAATGGGGGAAACCATAAGCATGATGAGTACAGTGTTGACCGTGGCAGTGGAATGGCAGATCTGAAGCTGAAAACCGCGCAAAGGGTAGTTAGCAACCGATGTTTGCTTTGAAATAACAACTAAGATTTGGTATGGACAAGAAAGTACAGTCAACAAGCGATAAAGAAATGCAATTCTGCTGTCTCCCTATATGTCGCGATATGCATTTGGAAACTCAAGTGGGACCTTTAGCTAACCCATTAAATGTGTGTGTTAACTAATATCAGTATCATATCACAATCATATTTGAATAACTAGAATTCTGAGTGTTGTGTTGTTTAGCTTGAAGGGTGGAGTAATGCTAGTACGACAGAAAGCACCTACGCAGATCATAGTAGAGTAGATAAAAGGGGAAAACCCTAAGCATCAAGAAAAATCAGGAAAGTGGAACTAGCTAGACCAGTGGGTGGTGCACATGCTTTTCGAAACGAATATAGGAACATTAGGTGACCAATTAAACATTCTCTGTTTTAGTGATATGAGCATCATATCAGATTCATATTTCAACACGTAAGCTTTGGGTTGAGGTCTTGAGGAGCAGTGCTAGCATGACACGAAGCACCTACGATGCTAGTGAATATAAAGGGGGAAACCATAAGCTTTACGAGTATAGTGCCCGTGCCATGGCGGATCTGAAGGTGCAAACCGGACAAAGCTACTTCGCAACCAATGTTTGCTTTCAACTAGCCACTACAATTTGGTATGGATAATAAAAGTACAGTAAACAAATTACGATCTATTTTCCGGGTGAGATCAATAACTTAAGCACATATGGAAGAGTACCACCTCTCTTGTGACACCATGTAGGCCTCTACTGATACGTTGAGGGTGCTGCAGGTGCGATGGCTGTCAGCGGCGGGGAAGAAGACTTTAGATGGCAGACGGCCGGGCCGGGGGATAAATCCTGTTGCTGTGGACGAGGCGGTCGTAGGAGCGGCAATGAGAAGGTGGACAACGGCTCCGATGAAGCGAGAGGATGCGATGAAAGGATCCTGGTCCAGCGCCGTGGATGAGAGACGTCCATCTCTTGAAGTGGACGGCGGGGTAGGGGTAGCGGCTCCGACAAGGTGGAGGATGGGGTGGCGGACGGAGGAGGCTAGCCACAGTGGAGAGGTTGTCATGGCGCCGACGGTGTATGAATGGGGAAATGGAGGGGAGGGGGATCTCAAACTTTGGGACGCACTTCTCTGAAATGTGGGAAAGTTACAAACTTATCCCCTGTTTAAAATTCCAGACATCGCGTCGGTTGGGGATAGGACGGTAATCTCACATCTCCCATATATTTGCCGGTAACTATTTTGGGCGAGGAGAGGGTGTTTTGCCGCCCGCGGTTGGCACCCATGGTGTATGAACGGGGATGACAGGTAGGGCGGTTGTGTCACGTCTGAGGGAAGTTACACATCTGCCCCTATTTAAAATATTAGCCTACATCAATTTTGGACGAGGAGAGTTTGTTTTGCCGCCCATCGTGTATGAATGGGGAAATGGAGGAAG
Source organism: Triticum timopheevii (assembly GCA_963921465.1). Taxonomy (NCBI): domain Eukaryota; kingdom Viridiplantae; phylum Streptophyta; class Magnoliopsida; order Poales; family Poaceae; genus Triticum; species Triticum timopheevii. Next base: position 249,261,779 of record OY997262.1, on the reverse strand, counting down.
AGACACATGTCTTTCGGACGACCTTGAATCAAATGTGTTTTGCCGCCAACGTTTGGCGCCCACCGTGTCTGAATGGGCTCAGAGGCCATCGTGTCACGTCTGATCGTGTCACGTCTCCATGTTACACAACACAAAGCCCCATGTACATGTCTCTCTCTATCCTCCACACACATAGACACAAAGAATCTATTATCATTGCCTCAGTCTCTAGACATATCACACAAGCACTCTCTCTCTCTCTCTCTCTCTCTCTCTCGCAAACACGCTCAGCAAGGGTTTCCCCGTGAATAACTTACCGTCTATTCATCAACAGTCGTGGCAGTATGGCGAACACGAGATGTGAAAAAGAATAAATCGACACGTGCTTAGACCACCTAGTATGACTACTAGGACTAGAGCAAACCAAAAAGCACGCTGCCGTCACCCCTTCCTTATCAGCGACGGGAAAACCTTTGTTTTACATAGTCGAGAAGTCGTTGTGCTAAGGCCCCACATGCCGAGGCTTGAATAGAATGTAGATGCTAGTTTACGGAAACAAGTATCGATAATACGTTTGTATCTCCATACTTATATTTCTTCTCTTATAAAAAACCGAGTTGGTGATGATGGTACGCGTGCCATCTTGCAATATAGACCGTCCAATCTATATCTGACGGATGGAAATTAAACTAAAAGATATCCGCACACCTCTCCACATTTGCCGACAAGGCCTTCCCTCGTTCATCCTTATCTCCAACAACCTCATTGTTGAGCAATTAAGAAAGGAAGCCTCTGGAACAAACTGGCCTGGTGGCCGCTGTCGGCGTCGTCAATCCCCATGCCTCCACTCAGTCCGACCACCAATCACCACCATGCCCCACTCCTCTTCACCTTATCTTATATTTCTCAATTTATCATTAGTTTTACACATGGGATTACTCCCGCATGGTTCAATCACAACAAGTGTTTTATAAAAAAATGCATCTCGATGTTCCGTGCAATGCACGGATCTTGCTAGTACTCCTACAGAAGACTAAGTTGGTGATGATGGTGTGTCTGCCATCCGTCGTTTCTGACCATTAGATCTACATCTAACGACTGTGAGGTAAGTTGTTGCCTTTTGTCACCAACATCCCACTTGTCTACCAATTTGCAGAAAAACCCATAATTAGTATCTTAAAACCAACCACATCCCTCCCTGACCTCACCAAAACAGCCCAAGGAATATATTCTAATTGAAACATAATATATCTCTAGTGATATATGTATATCAAAATTAGAGTGTTTTGTATCAAGTTTCTGAATAAGTATTATTCTAACTATGATTCGTTGCAACAGACATAAACATTGCTACTATTTCCAACCATGCATTTTTTCCTAGTATTCCATAGTTTTGAGTTTTCCATCAAGATATTAGTCACTCATGGTTGATATTTACTTTCAATCATGTATACATATGCACTATGTAACTAGCCTTGCTTATTGGCTTCCAAAGCTTAACTTTCACTCCTACTTACAATATGTAGAGTATTTAACAAAAAACTACCACTTTCAACCAGCCCTAGGAAGAATCTATTGTACAAAAAATAGAAAAAACATACCCAAAATTTCTTAATCCATGCCAAAAACTACTACCTAGTACTCCTACCAATTAGGGTTGTTTAAACCCATTTATGACAGGGTTGGCCCACACGTCCGTGCTGACGAGGCAGCTTAAACCAACACATTTTGTTTGAGCGTTGACACGAGGGACCCACATCTGACCTTCTATCCTATTATCCCCCTCAAATCATTATTTTTCCTGAACATTACTTAAAACAGTACTGATGCGTGTTCGTCGGTGGCGCCGGTGATGAGCGAGTTGGCCGCTGCTCCGCTGGACGGGCCGGACGCCGCGCTGGCCTCCGCACGAGTTGGCAGGTTGGCCCGAGCGTTACTCACGAGTGAGCAAGCCGCCGCGCTGGCCTTCGCTCGAGCCAGATGGCTGGCCTTAGCGCGGCGCACGCGGGAAAGACGCCGCACCGCCGTGCCAATCTAGCTAGCAAACCTTGCAGACAAGCAGCTGGACGGAGCTATCTTGGCTAGCTAGCGGCCGCGAGCGCCGGACGGAGTTAGCATCTGGGCTGCCGCAAGATGGGCTCCGCACCACCGACAGTTTTGACCTCACCTTCTGCCGGTGGCGGTAGCTGCGTCCCATGGCCGAGGATGACTAGGTGGACGGGCAGGAGGTAGGAGGTCACTCAGGGATTCTTGTGCAGTCTGACATGTAGGTCCCACAAGTCATAACACCCGGTCAAATAGAAGGCGTTGACTGAATGGGTGACATGGGCCCTGTCAGAGGTTAGAGTCTTATATCTTATATTTACTAATTGGAAGCACCATACGAGGCTCCACGTTAAATCTGGATGTTAGGAAACTCCATCCGTAGGATTAAGTAATGATGAAAAAATAACCATCGGATGATGTGCCCTACATGGTCGCTTCTAGCCACGTGAGAGAGGAGGACTCTAATAGCTTTCTTTTGGACGTGAGGACTCTAATCTGTTTACTTCTCCTCCCGCAATAAAAAAAATGGAAATACATGATGAAATACATCTAATCCTCACCTCCTGCTACTAATTAATTCTTATCCTCAACAAGCGGGCATGTGCATCTAATCCATGCGAGGAGAAATTACCTCCTGTCCTCAACACCCTCCACATGCGGCTGCACCAACTGATGTTTGTGACGTCCAAGCTTGCAGCCATGTAATCGGATCTCGCTGTAGCAGTCTCATGTTTTCAGACAACCGTGATTTTTAAAGAATGGTGAATCCATGAGCATCCAATAGACAGAGGTGAAGTGCTTAAGAGGTGCATGCCACGAGATGGCGGAGACTACCGGGCTACTGGCCAACAACAGGCCAGCAACAGCAATGTAGTCTTTGGTCTAACTGCCCAGGTCAGCTTCGTCGTTCGTCCAGATGCCGACAAAGGTATTGTATCAACTATCAATATGTGCTTTAGATTTTTGTAGTTCAAATGATTGCATACATGCGTCCAATTTTCTGATAATTTGATGCAAGGTATGATAACTACACACATGTCTTCGTTTTTTTCTTAATTATTAGGAGAAATAAATATTAGTAATGATTATATCCTAAAATCTCCATGCCAACATACTGTAACAAGGTATGCCTATCAGCCGTTCGAAAAATAACTATAATCTGATGTTGCGTGACAGAAAAAACTAAGGAAAAAAAGTACAACAATATCTATTGACGTAGATATTGATGGCAGGATCTGCTCAGTATCTTATATGGGGCTTGAGCATCAAATATTTGCTGATAGAACATGTTTCCAAGATCTACTCATTATCATCAATCGAAAATGAATGTCTGCATGTATTCCTGGAAAAAAAACTATGTATGTATGGGGCTTGAATAATACATCCATATAACTATGCATATATGTGGCTTGAATATCACATCTTTGCTGATAGAACATGGTTCCAGGATTTGCTCATTATCATGAATTGAAAATGAATGTCTGCATGTATTCCTGAAAAAGGTACGTCATATGTTTTATGTAAATAGTAAATGATTCAATTAAAAAATGATATGAACTAAAAAATAGTTAAAGATGTTGCCCACGGCATATGTCAATGGCAGACACAAGACCAAACTCTATGGCTCCTAACGAGCAATCCATAAGAATAAAGAAACACTACGCGCATACAGTACTGTAACGACAAAATGCAGATCAAACCTAAGGAAGACGGAGTGGCGCTTGGACAGCCAAGGCATTAATGAGCACACCGTTGCCCAGCGAGGTGAAGTGCTGAGAACGCCCATGATGAGTTCTAGCATGTGGCAGCTCCGTGAGTTTCTTTGGTCATGTATGTACACGGCGATCGACTGCATGCATTGGCTCTGCATGTAGGCAAAGGTAATTTTCTTAAGCAAGTTCATCTACGCGTACATGCTAATCATCTTGAGGTTTGATCATTATCATGCTTGTGCTTTTCATTTTGGTTGAGAAAATTCGTCACTTAATTTACTGCGTTTTGCATGAAGCACGTATATGGCTCGTGGTGAGAACTGAGAAGTTGCTATATTTGGTTGGTTCATATATCTGGCAGCATCCCGTGGGATTTGCTGATACTTTGGCACAAGGTATGATAACTATATCCCTACAAGGTAGAAAAACTAAGCCTTCCATATGTATCGTCTGTGAGAAAGATCCCAAGCACAAACACAATTAGCTATGAGTGTCCCCACTTAAAAATAACTAGAATCCTCAATTTTTCTCAAAATAAGCATTAATAAAGAAATTAAAATCATATCATCTATTTGATGTAGTTTAAGAGAAAAATCTAAGAAAAAATTATTACAGTCGCATTTCATGTAATGTAAATGGGTTCAGTATCGCATCTATCCGGACAGAAAACAGTGCACTGATTTACTATTTATCGTGAGGGGAAAGGTATGCCCTCACGTACTCTGACAAAACATTTTGCATGCATATTTATGTAAATATGATCTCGAAAACAACATGATATTATAAATGTAAATTTTTCACTGATAGCATGCTCAGTGTCTCCAAACCATAACGTCAAACTGTATCATAATTGTGGGGGAAAAGGGCAACAAATGATACATCCACCGAATTTTGTATTTGCAACACTATAGCCACCAAAACCGAGGCAACCTTTATAAAACTGGAACAGTGCAACATCTATTATTGAAACCAAAGTTCCTGGGGTGTGGTGTCCCACAACAAGAATATCACACACATAGTTGTGACACAAATAATGGTTGGAAAGGGTATGCATGCAAACAGTACTTTCACAAATGGTTGGAGTGGTTTAACTCAATTTTATCCTATAGCAAATCAGAAAATAAACACTTCTACAATGATCGAAATAGCGTCCCAAATGTCCCTACGTTTAAATAAGCAAAATTACTAGCCCGTGCAGGTGCACGGGTTTGATGACTAGTTAGATTCTAACCCTGAACTAACTCTAATGAAAGTGGTGTTTGGATGACAGGGTTAAATTGACAACAAATGTATCCAAACAGGGCCATGGGTTGAAACGTGCCTATAACGACACTTTGTAGAGTAGTCGTTTCTTGGTAGGGCTGGTTGGTAAGAGCATGTACAATGGTTGATAAGGTAGTCTTATCTTAAGCCTGCCACGTATGCAAGTGGTAGTAGTTTCTTGGTATTATTAGTGGTTTCTTGCATTATTAGGGGTTTCTTGTAAGGAACAATGTACTACTAGCGACAAAAGGCGATTCTAGGTTGCGTTGTACTCCAACGAGTACTACTAGTGGTCGCGGGAGTGTATACCTCGTTTTGTGGGTTTGATCCCGGTTGAACGCATGACAAACTTTTTTTACAATAGTAACTTCGCTGCGAGCCAATATTTTACACGGGTAGTTTGAGTTTTGAAGTCAAACGGACGTGCGGCACCACAATCTGGGTGCACTGGATAGCCTAGCCACGTGAACGGGTTTTCCTTCCCAGCATCCCGTGGCTCGCGTGCTCGCCCTAGCCGCACCTCGCTTGCAGCTTCCTCATCAGCTAGTAGGATATTTAAACTAGCGCCTTCCAATTAAGCCCGAGGAGCCGGAAAAGCCTGGCGGGGCATTCAGAACTGTGCAATATGGCTCTGTACGTAAAGTGCTCTACTACTACTCTGTAGCTTGTGGCGTTGCATGCATGGACTTCACTCCATTATCGGCTCTACTATAAAAGAAATTCCTCTTGACGTGTTTTTTTTGAAATGGAGGCAAAAGGTTTTGTCCAATGAGCAGGTCAGTAATGGAGTTTGATCATGCAGTACTTAGTTATTCCATTTCCATCCCGTAATTTCTCCACTGCCCACTGTCTTATATATAGGTCTGGGTCGGTGCCAACAAAGATTGGCTTGCATACCTCCGACCGGATACCACCATCATTTTGCACAACATCCATAGTAGTGCGGCCGTTCCGGTAGACCCCTTCTTCACCATTGGGATCATCCTTCCAGACTGGCTGGGCTTGAATTCGTATGATGATGCCTACATGAGATTGAAGAAGATAGCAATTGCGGACCCGCCGACAAAACGACGCGGCTACAACGATTACTATCTCATCACGGTGTCCGACATAAGGATTGCCATCAATGCAAGAGGCAGTAACGGCAGAGGCTGGCGCATGTTGGCGGCGGCAGATTTGTACCCCTACACGTTCGAAGACGCCGTGCGTCATCTAGGCCGCATATTCGCGGTGACAAGCCAGGGGACTTGTTTCATCTGGTTGCCATCCTACGGTACGGGAGATTACAAACGGAATGCACAAACCATCATTTTCATCCCTAACGGTACTCCATTATTTTGCAGGGACCAGTCATCCCCCGATCAAAATAAGAACATCGATCCTGGATGTGCATTTGCATCCGCGATTCGGTCTAACCTGGAACTTTGTAGCTGACTTTGGCATATTGGGATCAACTATCTTAGCAGTCGTTACCCATGGTACAATTGATGTGCAACATGGTCACACAATCTACCACGACCAGACCGTCACCATCTACCCAGGTATTCCATTTTTTAACCCTCTCGCCTTCTCTTTCATTGTTGTACTAGTACTTACTAGTACTAGTAGGAGTACTTTTTACCATGGAGGACGTGTATAGCTAGCTAGGCCCTTGAAGACTTTTTTTGAGAAGACTTGAACCCACTAGCTGCAACCATTTTTGTTTTTCCATGTCTTACTATCTCATCCATGTAGCCAAGAGTGGCTATATATAATAAGCCAGTTATTTTACTTCCTCTATACCGTAGTAGTACTATTTGCTGCACAGTATTACCGACTGCCATATTTGAGCACAACATTATTATGCATGGACCTTGACTATGTACGTCACCATGTGTCCAGATCTGAGATGCTGCGTGTACCAGATGAACGACACCGAGTTTGACCCCCGTGATGCTACGTGGGTGCCGAGGAACACTCTTGGAGAGTACTCGCTTTTCATTGGGGACAACTACCCCATTGTGAAGCGGATGCCACCTTCCGTGCATGACACGGAAGGCTTGCCGTTCATGAAGCATGGTTGTGTCTTCAGTGTGCACCGCCGAATGAACGACATGCTGGGACACGCTATCCCTGATTTATGCCGCTTCAGCTTGGATGAGTCTCCATCTTGTGGAACCAGACTAGAAAGTTGCGACAATGATTCCCGTTGCCCACCGCTATGAATCGTGCCATCCATGAAGAACACCTGGGACTGGAACCTGGAGGAGGACAAGTAGCTCATCTATAACGTATAAGTGGAGTACGGTAGCGTTGTGAATATGTAGACTAGTCATGCACAAATTTATGACATGAATTGGAGATGAACTTGTGTGGCATACATGCATTTGTCCTTTAGAGTTTATTACTAGTAAATGTGTTATGTGTACGTGCAACTTGTGTGGTTGTTGCACGGGCTCCAACACACTCTTTGAGAAAAAAATGGCACAGCTTTGGATATACACGACGTGGCGGCATCTTACAGTAGCATCGTTCGCTATAGTTGTAGTACACTCCAACTAGGATGACAACTCCTATAAAACCTTGTGCTTGGATCTTTGCCTCTTCCGGAGGTTCAACAGTTCATACTCGTGTGAACCTTGCACTTGGCTCTTCGCCTCTTCAGAAGGTCCAACAATGATGATACTACACTACAATATGCTTCTGGCAATTTGACACCGATTGAACTGCTGCACGTCCACCACGAGGGCGAGGGAGAGGGAGAGGGAGTGGGAGAGGGAGAGGGCGTTGTAATCAAAACCCTCTCCTCGTCCTGCGAATCACCACGCGCGTGGGCGAGGGAGAGGCATAGTAAGCAAGCTTCTCCTCGTTCGGCGAGTTGACGGGACACATCAAAGCAGTACTAGTACTAGTCCATACTGCATCCTTTCCGGTTAATATGACTTAATTTGAAACGAGAATAATACACTGGCGGTCAAGGTATGTAACAATACACTCTTTACGGTCACTATATATAGTTTTGCGGTGATTATACGATCACTAGCTCCTCATAGAGCACCGTATTGCACCCTACTGACCGGCCACGTAATTGACGTGGCACTTTGTTGACTGGTTAAATTGTCACTTGGTTTCTGGGTCCCACCTGTCAGTTGGCAGAGCAAAGAAATTGGTTAAACTAAACTTTACGCAGGTGCGACAGGAGTTCAACCCTTGTGCGTGAACCACCCTGGCTGTGTATGTGAGTGCCTGCACGTGTACTCCCTCGTTCTTCCAACAAAGAGTGTACATCGGCTAAAAAACAAAGAGTGTAGTACATCTACACTTCCAATGCATTTAGCCTTTAATCTAAATCTATATTGATTGACTAATGCACCAACTTGTGCTCTAGGTATAGGCTACATGTCTATCCTTAATTACAGCATGCAACGGCCTTCATTTAATCTTCTTCTCTCAATGGTTGCATGCGCACATAATTCTGCTACTTTTGGGCATTAATTATGCCCTGGTCAATGTGTAAATCTCTAAATGTACAGTCGTTCACAGACGTAGGGAGTAGGTTGAGTAGTTGAGCGTGAGCGTGTGTTGCGTCATGTGCTGTGTGCTGCATGGGTGCGTGAGTGTTGCGTGCGTCCATGTGTACGTGTGAGTGTTGCATGTTCCATGCATGCATGAATGCATGGGGCTTACTCCCTCCCATTGACATGTTCATATTTCAATCTTCCTTTGTTCCCTCTATATGGTGATACTCCCTCTATTCCCAAATACGGAGTAAAAGCCTCCCTCTGTTCCCAAATACGGAGTATTTGTCTTTCTAGAGATTTCAACAAGTGACTACGTACGGAGCAAAATGAGTGAAGTGAGCGTAGAGGCATAGGGATACTGTAGAAAGGAAGTCTTCGCAAGCCATTATTCTCCATCTCGGTCAGAGAGAACTATTCAACTAGTCTTCGCAGTGAAGTGACAATACACGCTGCAGCAGATGAGACACTTAATTAATAAGTTGAACCAGCTTGTTGGTGTTACTAAATCAGCCTTACCCAGTACTGCCATCATGTTTGCTAGTAGAGCATGCCTCTGCAAATACACCTACGCACCTCTGTCCTCCATTAACTAACATATGGTCCCTCTTGTGGTAAACCCACATGTCATCGGTGTAACTATTTACACTCCGAAGGACGGTATATTCTGGTAGTAGTACTAGTAGAATTGAGATTTAATGCACTTTCTTCCCGTATTCCACTCTTCTTCCTCCTCTCTTCTTATTCCTCCTCTCTTCCCCATTGTCGGCCGCACACCATTTCCCCCTGCTCACTGCTCGCCCGCCCGCGCCATCTTTCTTGGTAGCTCGCGTGTACCATATCCCCCCGCTCACTGCTCGGCCACATGAGGAGAAGCTTCTTCGCTCGCCCGCCCGAATTCACTTCCCCGCTGGCTCGCAGGCACCAAAAACCACAATGGCAGAACTGACTGACACGCAGAGCCATGATTGGAATTCCCTCCCCGATGTTCTCTTGGAGCAGATCTGTAATTGTATGGACCTACTCAACACCGTCCGTCTGGCCGCATGCTCGGTGTCTTTGTACCATCTACTCGTCTGCAACCGGCCGGCTCTTTTCAAGGCACCCTGCTTGCTGATGCCCGATCCTCGCAGGTGGCCCAGACACCGACTTGACGATCCTACGGAGGTTGCCGTGGTGCCCCTTGACATGCTACCACTACCCGTCCACGTGTTCTTCATGCGCGGCCACTACTGGGCAGGCATGAAGGCCAACTGGACCATCCTCATCCACTAATCGGATAGTCCGTGGCGTCTCGTGGATATCTACACCCAGTGAGAGATCACCCTTCCATTGTTGGATACCACCGTCATCGACCTCGCGGCCCACCAAACACTCCTGCCTACTACGCACGAGACGCGTCAAGCTTTTGGCTCGACCTTTGTTTGCTGAAAGTTGTAATCTGCAAAGTGCCCACACCATCAGAAGACTACACGGATTACAAGCTCATTTGCCTTGTTCAACATGGGATTAGTCTATCTGGAATCCGGTCGCCATACATGGTTATGGCTCATCATCAATCCTGTTGAGGCAACATTTTTGTCTAATGCTATAGTGCATGATGGCATCGTTTACGCGGTCGATGCACAGATTGGCTGCCTATACTGGTGGAATCTATCGTCGTGTAATTGTTCTATCTCATCTCATCTTTACCTTATGAATACGACTGCCTGTTCATTGTTACAAATTTAGAATAGATAGTATGCCTATAACCACATCATTGCTATATGTTCCTCTCATTTCCTAGATTTTTATGACCACACATGTTATTGTTAGAGTTGATATGAGAACAATTGGCATCTAATGATTGTTAGAATAGATATTATGAGCATAACATCATGATTGCTATATGTTACTCTCATTTGAAAAAAATTTATAACAACGCATGTTATTGCTTAGAGTTGATATGAGAACAGTAGTAGTAAGTGCTATGGTAGAATATGAGTAGGTTCTGTCATAGCTGTTTTCCTCTCATTGTTACATGATGTTTGAACCATGACATATTGCTAGAATATGAAAGCTATTGGCTTATTTTTTTAACTTGGGGTATGATTATGACCACGACATTGCAATTCTCTGTCTATGATATGTGTCACTGTTATAATAATCTTAATTCCACACATACTCTGAACATGATTGTTTATTTTTGTCCTTTTGGTCTCCAATTTGAATTGTTGCAGCAGACGCAAATGCGCTGGCCTTCATGATTCCAGGACCTAGAATCATACCAGACGATGGGTGGTGGTTTATCGCTCGTTTAGCTGACGGCAGTCATTTGATGCTCATTCGCACATACCAAATTGACCAAACCGTTACATCAAACCACATGCAGTACAATGCATGGGGCGTTTGTGACATTGATGGCTATGGCTGCTTCATGTTCGGGAAAGATCCCAACTCCGTTGGGCCAGGCGTATTCAACTGGAGGCGGGTTTACAGCCTCGGCAACCACTCCATGTTCCTCGGGCTCAATTATCCGATCGTCCAACCAATCATCGATCATATTACTGGCTATGATTACCGTGCTATGCAACTTCCATTCGCCAGGGGGGACTGTGTTTACACATCATACCATGGGTTTTATGAATCACCGTATCCAGAGATTCGTCGACCCAGCTTGTTGCCAGATAATCTTCAGTGTGTGAAACGCATCAAGCTTCCATGCGATGGATGACTTTTGCAAACCCGACATGCAGTGATGTAGTTCATGCCAACAGCAAATATGCACAACTTGATTCGTACTGATATCTGCACTGAGCCATGTATTCTGCTGCTGTAGCACGACCCTCTTTTGTTGGATATTATGTACTGTTGTTAGTTTGAAGCACTCCTCTGGTTTGAAGGATAGATACCTTCCTGGGATCAAGTGCATCCTAACTCACCCGCATAGGATGTACTGATAATGATGATGGAGATGATGTGCAGAAGCCATATATATATATATACATATATATATATATATACATATATATATATATATATATATATATATATATATATATATATATATATATATAAGTATAAGCATGGGAAGTCTTGCATGAAGAATAAGTAGGAAACAAATTAAATACATCACGGTTTCCAAAACGATCAAGGTGCCCAGGCACCTAGGTGCCCCATCTATTTTATATATAGAGTAGCACTATTCTAATCCCAGGATTAGAATAACTATTTGGATCACGGCGCGCCCTATAGGGTCCGAAGAGGCGTTCCCGAACTCCTGAGAAACCCACCCGACCGGTCAAAGAAAAAAACCCACCCCACCCACTTCCCACGACTCCCTCCACTACCCTCTCCCGATCCCATCTGCACACTCCTCACGGCATCGCGCCGCCGCTGATGAACTTCTCCCGATCCACCACCGCTGCCCCGCATCCTACCGGCGCGCCTAACTCCGGCCACTTACCGCCACCGCCGATGAGCGGATCTAGCGCCGTGCTAGGTCCGGCCACCCCTTCTTCCCCAGCACGCTGCCGCCACTAGTGCGCCCCCTGCCCATGGGTCCCGCCGCCGGTCTCCTCCTGCAACCCCGCCGCCACCGTCCCCCGGACCCAGCTGCAATTCCGCCACATGCCTCGGATCTGGCCGCGGCGCCGCCCCCCACCGCAGGATCCATCCGCCGCCCCAACCACGAGATCCGTCTGCCGCCCCCATCCGGCCGCCGCGATGTCACTGTCCATCGCTCGGTGGTATAGTGCGGCGCGCCCTTCCCTCCCCTGCGACGCGCCCTTCCCTCCCGTCCGGCGCGAACTTCCCTCTACACCGCCGCGACCTTCCCTCCCCTTCGGCGCGGCCTGCCCTCTGCTCCGGCGCGCCCTCCTACTCCTCCTCCATGTGCGGCATGAACCTGGCCTTCGACCGCGAGCTCATCAGCCTGCCCATATACTTAGGCCTCATGGGCGACGGCTAGCCCATCGGACGCTATGATGACATGTGGCCGGCTGGTGCGTCAAGGTAACTATAACTAAACTAAACACACACATCGTCTTTGAGTTTGGTCTGGCTGTACTGATCTTTTACTGAATAATTTGTGTATGTGTGAAGGTGATCTGCGACCACCTTGGGCTAGGAGTCAAGACGAGGCTGCCCTACATCGGGCACAGCAAGGCCAACAACCCGTTCGTGAACCTGAAGAAGGAGTACAAGGGCATCTTCTGGCAGGAGGACATCATCCCCTTCTTCCAAGTCGCGAAGCTGACAAGGAATGCGACACCGTGCAAAAGTGCTACATCTCGCTCTCGCAGCAGGTCAAGGAGAAGCTCAGCAAGATCGACCCCTACTTCATCAAGCTCGCCGATGCCATGGTCACTTGGATCGAGGCCCGGGACATTCTCAACTCCAAGGACTCCAAGGAGGCCGACGCCAACGGCAAGCTCAAGGGGAAGTAAATCGAGATCGAGGGAGAGAACCTTTTTTGCATTAGCATACTGAGCAGGCGGTGAGGCGGCGTATACTGGTTTCTTCAGTTCATAGGTTGAATGCGTGCATCAGGTATTTAGGTTCAGGCTGTTGTGTACTACAAAACATTACCTGCCTGTATGTGAGAAAACCATGCTATTTCTTATTTTGTTTATGTGAGAAAACAAAAATGTATTTTAGAAGTTCATTTATTATTTCCCCAAAAGTTCATGTATTACTACCTGTATGTATTTTGACATTTCACAACAACTGACAAGAATTGCGGCTGGATAGAGCGGCAAAACGATGGTATGCCACTCAAGCAGTGCATCACCGGCGGCTGCGTTGTCATACTCGGTAGCAAAAAGCTGTTTAACTGAAGTTCAATTCGTACGCTACTAGCAGGTCAACTACAGCAGCAGCAGAGTTCTTAGCGTCTTCTTCCTAATTTCCCCATGTGAAATTCTATAAAAAAGGAAGGAACAGTCTCCTTCTGGCTCAGCCATCGGTGATCCCGTTTGTGCTTCTCCTACAGTCCAAGTTGAGCTTCACCAAAAAGTAGAAAAAAGATGAGCACGTTCGTGCTTCTCCTGCAGACCAAGTCGAACTTCACCAAAAACTAGAAAAAGGATGAGCATGTTCGTGCTTCTCCTGCAGACCAAGTCGAACTTCACCAAAAACTAGAAAAAAGATGAGCACGGATGCATGTCGATGTCCGTTGTGTTATCTTGCTGACCAAGCAATTCAAAAGGAGCAGGTGGTTTCTTTTGCCTAAAGTACAAACATAAAAACATTCAGTTTTGATTCTCTGTAGTTATTCCCCCTAACTCGAGGGAGCACTAACCATCCAAATATGTGCTCTTATACCTTTTTCTGTTCAAAGTGTGGTGAGGAATGAGAGGTACATTATGTCTTTTTTTATATGAAAAATGTTCGTATAGCAACAAGTAGTAAACAATTGAAACTATGTCCTTTTCTTTGATTGTTTTTGTATTTGGCTTATGAAAAAATTTACTTGAGTTCCGTCTATAAAATTTTGAAAATTTCAAATTGTAAAAAAGTTAAAACTTCAAATAGTTAAAAAAATATCATATTTCATTTTTTCTAAAAAAATAAACGAAGACGTTGTAATAAAAAAAGTTTGATGTTCACGCGCGAGGCCTGGCCGCGGCGTCGTCCTGCTCCGCCGCCGCCGTCGTGGAAGATGACCATAGTATTGTGTGTAATGCTTGCACATAGTGTACTAGCACATATTGTTGTGTGTAATACGAATTGGTGTTGCACCGTGCATGTATATTCTTGTGTAATTTTTTGCTTTTCGAACATGAAGTTCATGTTTCAGAAAAAACTAAGTTCAGAGGTATCATATAGCAAAAACTTTCATCCAAAAAACCCCAAAGGTCATTAGAAAAAGCATCTCAAACAATTTTGTAAAAAAAGATTTCTCTGTTAAAATAAACCTAGAAGTTCAAATTTAGAAACGGAGTGGCTCGATGTCTATCAGAAAGTAGGATTTTTTCCATTACTAAAATAAATAAAACTTGGAAGTCCATATTAAAAAGATGGAGAAGTTCAATGCTTATAGAAAACTCAGATTTTCCTTGTTATTAAAGAATGGAAACAAGAAGTTCAAAAATAAAATAACAAGAATTTCAACTTTAAAAAATAGAGCGTTTCAAAATTTCATAAAAAAGATTAAGAAAAAACCCAGAAAGTCCATATTAAAAAGACGGAGAAGTTCGATGATTATAGAAAAATATCATATTCCCCTCGTTATTAAAGAATGGAAGCAAGAAGTTCAAAAATAAAATAGCAAGAAGTTCAACTTTTAAAAATAGAGCGCTTCAACATTTCATAAAAAAGATTAAGAAAATAAAACCAGGAAGTCCATATTAAAAAGATGGAGAAGTTTGATGATTGTAGAAAACTCAGATTTTCCTTGTTATTAAAGAATGAAAACAAGAAGTTCAAAAATAAAATAACTAGAAGGTCGACTTTTAAAAATAGAGTGCTTCAAAATTTCATCAAAAAAGGATTGAGAAATTTAGATTAAAATTCATAAATTTTTTAGATATTTTCACGTAACCGAGAGAAGTTCAGGTAGATAACTGCTAGAAGTTCACGTACTACACCTTGTAGTTTCACGTAACCGAAAGAGGTTCACCTCGTAGTTTCATGTTCGGTTTTTTCTGTATAAAAATCGAATACAATTATTTACTCAAAATATAAAAAAGGTGAAATTCATATTGAAATAACAAAGAAGTTCGGAGTTTATTAAAACCTAGGATTTACCTGTTCAAGAAATAAAAAACACAACGCCATTTTTTGCACTTTTAAAAATGGCTCATAAACAAAAAAAGGTTGCTAGAAGTTCAAGTGCTCGGCGAGGAAAAGTTCAAAAAATTCTTGTGAGAGAGGTTCACCGTGTATTTAGATGTCCAAAATACATAAAAAATATGTTGTTTTTTGTGTTTTAAACAATTCTTTGAAAGTAGAGAGAAGTTCAAAGTGATAACAACCAGAAGTTCACATACTAGATGGTGTGTATTTCATATAAGAAAAATAAAATAAAGTCTAACAGAGTGAAGTTCAAACAGACATGCCCCAGAAGTTCAACTACTTCACGCAGTGCAAAAAACAGAACGTCAAAAACAGAGTGAGGTTCAAACAGACATGCCCGAGAAGTTCAACTACTTCACGCAGTGCGTTTCCATTCGCGATGAAGGCAGAAATTATGATCTCGCCATTTTCTAATTTACTTCAAAACGACAGGAATGTCATTTGTGTAAGTGCAAGTCCTCGGTCGGAAAAAGTTAAAAAATTTATTGTGATAGAGGTTTGTATAAAAGGATAATATCATTTGTGTAACACTGGCGAATGGATGAGAAAATTACAAAAAAAATACGTCACAGAAGTTCAACTTGAAAACAAGAAGAAGTTCAACTAGTACGATGAATGAATTTCAGATGAAAAACTTTTAAAATCGTTGCGAGTATGAAAAATGATCAACACGGGAAAGTTGCGTGTTTACAACAGCTTTCCATCGGTTTATCACTTGCTCAATTCCGGTGAGTGGATGTAGATCTAGGAGCAGTGGATAGAGATATACGAGCAAAAAAAGCACGTGAAAAACAGAGTGAAGTTCAAGTACACGTGCCGAGAAGTTCAGGTTCTTCACGCAGTGCATTTTCGAAGAATTAGTGTCGCGATAAAAGCAGAACGAATGATCTCGCCATTTTTGAAATTACTTGAAAATGGCTAGGAATCAAAGAAAACCATCAACATGAACAAGTTTCGCATTTTCCGTAGCTTTTCAGCGGTATATTATTTGCTCCTTTCCGATAAAATATGTAGAAATTATGTCAAAAATACATTTTTAGCCATTTTCAAATTTAACTTAAAACCGTAAGGAACTGCGAGAGAAAATATATACGAAAAACTTTCGCATTTCCTCAAGCTTTCCAACGCCATATCATTTGTTGCATTCGAAGATTAGATTAAAAAATTAGCTCGAAAATACGAACTTGGTGGAACTCGTACCGTTTTCTGAATTACTTTTAAACCGTTCCATATTAGGAAAAACTTTTAACATAAAAAAGTAGCGCATTTTCACAATCTTTCCAATTCCATATCATTTGACTCAAATGGATTAGCCGTTTAGAAATTACATTGAAAATACGAACTCGGCTGTTCTGTTTGCGAAATTTAACGATTTTCAAAATTACTCTTTATCCATAGGGAATTAGAGAAAACTTTCAACATGTCGAAGGAGCGGTTTTGCAGCAGCTTTCGAACGCCATATTATTTACCTCATTTCGATAAACGGTTTAGAAATGCGATCGAAAATATGATTCACATTTTTTGTACGAAGAAAAAAACGGTTTTCAAAACTGCTCTTAAACTGCTTACATTTTGCCAAAAATTTAACTTGGGTCATGATATTGGTGTCCATAGCTTTCCAATGGTATATCGCAAGCCCCATTTGGACACATTTTAGTTGAAGTTCAACCTAGTACTCAGAGAAGGTCAGGCGCGTTATTCGGGAAGTTCAAGTTGTGATCAGAATATTATTCTGATCCCGTGATCAGAATAGTGTTTATGTGTGTGTGTGTGTGTGTGTGTGTGTGTGTGTGTGTGTGTATATTCCGCTAACAGTAGCCTTATTCCGCTAACACCTGACTACACAGCGAGCCGACGCTAATGATACGAAAGGAAAGAAAAGCAAGTCAACCCCCCGGCCGAAAACCACCCCACCTCCTCCCACCCCTGCCCAAACTCCCCACCTTCTCCGGCACGTCCCACCCCACTCGTGCTGCCGCATCACCGTACCTCTCCCTATCCACCTTCCTCCGCCACTCCACCACCGCAACCCACAAGCCGGACCAGCCCGGCCTCCTTCCGCCAATGCAGCCCGCCCCGCCGAGCTCCACCTCGCTCGCGCCTAGATCCGGCGAGGCCCGAGGCATCCCCAGCCACATCGAGTCCCGGCGACGGGTCCGATCCAGAAACAGCCACCGACGTGCCTCCCGGCAATGGATCTGGGTCGGCAACCACCCCCCTGTGCGGCCACGACCCGCACATCTTCTCTTGCATCTCCCATATCCCGAACACACCCGCGCCTCCCACCCCCACACCATCGATGGTGATCCCCTCCACCTTCTTCCGCCACTGCCTCGGCCGGCAACCGAATCTCCGGGGATCCCCTCTACTTTCTTCTGACCCGGCACGCCACTGCCTTGCCCATGCCCAATACTCCATGCTCCACTGCCACTGGAACCCACTGCCGGCCACCCTCGGATCCGGCGATCCCCGGCGACACGACCCGCCCACCACCGCTCCCGTATGCGGATCCGCCGAATCTCAGGCTCCACTCCCTTCCCCCGACCTCCTCCCTCTGACGGTGGTCAACCTCGGCCACCAACGCGTCCAAGGTTGTGGGGGAATAGCGGCAACCGGCAACGGTAAGGGGGTCGTGCTGCGCGGCGCAGGTGGTCGGTGGCGGAGAGGGCCTAGGGATGGCAATGGGTACCCATTACCCGCGTACCCTGCGGGTAAAAACCCTATTAGGGTAAAGGTATGGGATAAAAATTTACCCATGGGTACTCAAATGGGAAAATATCATATCCGTCGGGTAGAAAGGGTACGGGTATGGGATTGTATAACCCATGCCCGCGTACCCATGTACCCATCTAAAATGCTGACAAATGGGTTTCCGTTAATATCCTAATGTATTAATTTTCCTCTCCTAACCACGCTAGGTAAAAACTCTAATATGTAGTCAAATTATCTCTATGATTTTGTGAACTTAAAGAGTATGCCTATGTGTTTTTTTATGATTATGTGTTGTTTTTTAACATTTTCATGTGTCACTTTATAGGCAAGCATTTTTGTTTATGAGAATGTGTTGTTGTTACAATATGTTGTTGTACATTGTTGTTTAAACTTTGTCGCTGTTAATAATTTATGATTATATATTGCTTTTAGAACTATTTTCTACTCAATTGATGTGTTGTAAATGTAGGTATTTTTACCTGCGGGTACCCATATACCCTGTCGGGTGATAGGTATGGGAAAAAATTGTACCCTTGACGGGTATGGCTATGGGTGATGGGTAAGTTCAGGGTGGATGGGTAAGGGTATGGGCAGCTCCTCCCGTACCCATACCTTGCAAGTGCCATCCCTAAGAGGGCCAGATCTATCGTGCCCCGAAAGGAGCTCACCGCCGGCATCTGGCAGCGCGATTCATCCTTCGTCTTCACCAACCGGATGCGTGTCGCCTTCGTCGGATCCGACCGCAGATGCTGGCCCCTCTACACCTTGGTGCCCAGCGCGGGCACCGATAGCAGCCCCATCCCGTGCCACCTCCATCAGCCCCGGATCCACCAGCACCTCCCCGCCCATGGCACGCCACGATCAACAGCATCGCCTCGCGGGTCAGAGTGATGTGGCCACCGATGAGCTCCGAGCCTCTTTCCCTCACAGCCCCCTTAATGCTCTCTCTCCCCCTTGATTTGTCTACACCAAAGCAGCTGCGGCGTTAGTGCACCATCAGATCGAGCGCTGACGACCATGAGCAGTGTGAGGACTAGAGGAGGTGATGCAGGGTCATTTTCCTTTGTCAATTCATTACAATTTCTTTGTTTGCTGCAGTTGATTCACAAATTGGGTGCGGTTCATTTTTTTGCTATTTTTTGTAGGAAGAAAAGGACTGCAACCACATGCAGTACATCACCCCATGTAGGATCCGTGCCATGGTGATTTTTTGAGTCATATTACATTTTACTTGCTTGAGCGAGCGGTTCGTCAGTCACGTTCCATGTAGTGCATTGCCATGTTTTTGCAGTGCGTTGGCATGTCCTTTCAAGTGAAGCACCATCTATTTTTCCATGCAGTGCATTGGCATGTTTTTGCAGTGCGTTGGCATGTTCTTTCCTGGGAAGCACCATCTATTTTTGTGACGATTTTGTGTTTTCTTTGTATGTTTAGTGCACTACAGTTTAGGGCACCTCGTGCGGTTCAAAAACATGGGCTTGCAGTGCATTAGCTCATCCTGTGACGAAGAAAAGAAGTGTCTCGTACGCTGAATTTGGTGTCTCGTGTGTACTGTTTGTGTAAAAAGAATGATGTTTCATTACCTCTCTGTATGAAGTGCATTTTGTTTCGTGTGTATCAAAATTTAGTCGACTACATCAACACCTGCAGTGCATTTGGTCCTCAAACGTGGTTCAGTTTTTAGAGTGATGTTGTTCACTTGTGCCCAACATGAAAGTGCTAGAAATTTAATGAAACAACAAAGATAGTAATGCGGTTCATTTTGATATATGTCGCGGTTCATTTACTTCGTCTGTGCTGTCCACTCTTGTTCATGATTTTTTTTGAAAAAAGACAACAAAAACTCATATGAGTAAAAATTACATCCGACAAAAGAAATCTTGAAGTTCACTTGACTGTCTGATGCAGTGCGGTTTTCCGTCTAAAGCAGTGCGGTCGGCCGTACGATGTTGTTCATGCCATAAGTGCAAAAAATTGTTACGGAAGCGGAACAAAATAATGTGGTTCATGTCTTGATAGTGTTGTGGTTCATTTACACCCGATGTGAAGTGCACTCTATTTTCTCGTCCTTGAAAAAATTACGTTTGAATAAAAGAAACCATGCAGTTCTCTTATCGGTCTAATGCAGTGCGGTTTTTCGTCCGATGCAGTGCAGTTTTCAGTCGGATGAAGTACGCACGTCGATTTGGGTGTTGCGAAAAACAGAGTGTCCGCATTTTGGTAAATTCGAAATTCCTCTTAAACCGTAAAGAATTAGAGAGAGTGTTCTACATGAAAATGTTGTGCCTCGTCGATATATTTCCAACAGCGTATCGTTTGAATCATTCCGACCAGCGGTTTGTAAAAATTTCACGAAAAACGGCTGCTGCCACTCGTCGTCCACCGCACGATTTTCAAAATGAACTTAAAACCGTAAGGAATCTCAAAAACATTTCATCATATGAAAGTTGCGCCTTGTCCATAGCTTTCCAACGACATATTACATGCCTCGTTTCGACAAATGGTTCAAAAACTAAAGAGAAAACAGTACCGAAAAACACAGTGTGCAGTTTTTTGCGACGGGAAGTTCACTCGCGTGAGTACCGCAGCACACTTGGTTCAAACAATGACGTGCACTTGCGTTGAGCGTGCAGTGTGGAAGTGTTATCAGAATATTTATTCTGCTAATATTAGCAGAATAAACCGACTGTATATATATGGTTAAAATGTGACAGTAAATACGACTAGTAAGTAGTACAGTAGCAGTACTAGTAGACGTCGGTCAAATTATTCATCATTTCCACACATTGAATTGACGTGACAACACGCTGCGCGTGAGGTGACACAAGAATCTCGGCGGCGTGTTTGGGTATTCTGGACTTCAGATTTGGAGTACCACTTATCTGTCGAAATCTTTCATCATTCACTTAAAACAGTCGATTAATCATACATTGAGTACCATATAACTGGAATTAACCGATGCAAGTCGAAGAAGGATTGGCTGGTGCTGCCGGCTGGCGTCAAGTTTGATCCCACAGATCAGGAGCTGATTGAGCAGCTTGAGGCCAAAGTGAGTGCTGACAGCGCGAGATCTCACACTCTCATCGATTTGTTCATACCAACCATCGACAGCGAGCACGACATATACTACACCCATCCTGAGAAACTTCCAAGTAAGACACCGATCGGCCGTCTACTTGCACAAACATATTCCTTTGTTTATAGCTCTATTTTTCTTTTTAGACGCGGACCCGGTGAAGCAATTACAATTTCACAGTTAATAAAAAGGGAAACAAGTGACTGCAATATGCCAAAGATGTTATGAAAATGCCAACTACGTACACTAAAACCTGTATTCGACGATACTGCAGGTATCACACTGAGTAGCCTAAGAAAGCATTTCTTCCAGTGCAATTCCAGGGCGTTCAAAAGGGGCACGTGGACGCGTCGCAAGATACAGTTGGAGTACGGCATGCACGCGATGTGGCACAAGACCGGCATACCTTGCCGGTGATGGTCAACGGCCGGCAGACGGGTAGCAAAAAGGTTCTGGTGCTGCACACCAACAAGAACTTCGACCAGAAGAGGACCAACTGGGTGATGCACCAGTACCACCTCGGGGACCTGAAACAAGAGAAGGAGCGGGGCTGGTCCTCTGCAAGATTTTCTACCAGACGAATACTAGGGCCAGGAGTAACAAAATTATAAGTTAGTTCGGTATTGGTACTTGTACTACCTTGTCATCCACAAGTTGGTATTGTTGTTAACGATCTTTTGGTATGAACTTGCATTTGCTTCCAACCATCATCCCGAGGGTCGACGTGGATATAAAGCTGAATCATTTGTTTCGAAACGAATTTTCAGGCACTTGATTTTTATTTGATGGGTAGCATAAGCACCTGCCGTTCGAATTCCCAGTTCTCCAATTTTTTCGAAACAAGTGCATGCACTTATTATCACGATGAAAAAAGAATATCCCTGCTGCATCCCAGTTATCAGTCTGTACTTGCAGAATTCTCTCGTTTATTGAGCACATATATTATTTTTTCAGGTCGAGCAAGTTTCAACTGGGCTGTAGACTGCCCAGGCTTGGTTTTGTTTTTAACAGGCCCAGCCCATGACGAAAACGGGGTACAAATATCCAGCAGGTATCTACTGGCCACTGGCCTGCCAGCGCTAGTTATATTTTGTCTTACAACATCCGCAGGCAGTTTTTTTACTGAATCAAACACACAGCCCAGTTCTATTTTCCTCTTGAAAAGCATCTCCTACATCCGTTTTCTAATCTCTACCTATAGTTTTACTAGTTCATATACACGTATCATTATATTGAAAATACATAAAATTCCCTTTTCATATTTACATCCTTATTTTTGTTGTTGTTTTCCCTCCCAACGCTGATTTTTTTACCACTGGTTTTTCCTTAAACCAACTCAATTGTCCCACGTCTTATTTGCTTACAAAAACAAAATGATTTTTTTGGCAAATCAATAAGTTCTTAAAAAAATGTTTATCATTTCGGGATTACAACAGTTCAGACTCCACCGAAATATGCAAAATAAGGTTGAATTTTTTGATCGTGATCATGGGCAGAAAATGGTCTGTAATAAATTACTTAAGAATTAGCAAATGGGCTACAAATTATTAAAAAATAGCAAATGGGCTCTATTTTGTCTGCCACAGATTTGGAGGCTGACTTGTGGGCCTACTAAGTTCATGCGTACACAAGGTTTCTCAAAAAAGAAACTTAGTCAACAATCGACTCTACCAACGTCAGACCGTTAGATGTCAATCTAACGACAATCATGCTTCTTCAGTCTGTGATCTTCCTGCCCCAGCCGCCCAAACCAGCGCCGTTGGAACCGGCTGCTTCTACCTCTCGTGGCCGCCTGTGCTGCCGGGCAGGCCTCACGGCTCCATCATACTCACATCCCTGGCCTGTCTATCCCTCTACTCACCCATACGTCTTGTTATTTTTCCGACGACGGCAGCCGAACCAGTCAACCCTCGTACTCTCCACCGCATGGGTAGCCACTGCCATGTCTTCCCCGGCTCCGTGTCGTTCCCTTCGTAGGCCTCGCCATCGTCCACCGCCCTGGTGCTCTCGGCGCGGCGTAGTCAAAATGGTCAACGAACGACATCCATCAGAAGTGGACTGTACGTGGAGAGGCTGACAGCTAGGTCCATGGCCGCACACAAGGAAATGCCTCCTTATTACGCGCAAAATAATGATTCCTCCACCTGACATCTGGGACCCGTCGGAAGGGCCTCTGTATTTTGCCAAAAAAGTTCCCTCCACTGACAGGTTGGACTCACAAACTATATATTCACACGCAAGGAAGTTCCTTCTTATTGCGCATAAAAAAATGAATACCCCCTGCCAGCTCGGACCCAGCATAGTGGGAGGCTGACTTGTGGGCCTACTAAGTTGACGGGGATGGAGGGCTTTGTCAACTTAGTCAATATATGAACGATTCTAGCTCCAGTGACCGTATGATGTCCATCCAACGACCGTAGTGCTTCTTCAACCTCTGATCTTCTTGCTCCAGCCGCCCAAAGCAGCGCCGGCCGTGCCGCCTGCTCCTGCCTCTCATGGCCGGCTGTGCTACCGTGGAGGCCTCACCGCCCCCTACTACTCGCACCGCTGGCTAGGCCATCCCTCCACTCACCCACACCCCCTGTTATTCTACGGCGACGACAACCTACACCGCAGCCAAACTAGTGAACCCTCGTACTCCTCTCTGCGTGGGCATCCACTGCCGAGTCTTCCCCGGCTCCGCGTCGTCCCCTTCCTAGGCCTCGCCGTCGTCCACCGCTGTGGTGCTCTCGGCGCGGCATGGTCAATGTGGTCAGCGACTGACTTCCATCGGAAGAGTAGTGTACGTGAAGAGGTTGACAGTTGGGTCCACGGCAGCCGCAAGGAAGTGCCTCCTTATTACGCGCAAAATAATTATTCCTCCAACTAACAGCAGGGACCCATCAGACGGGCCACCGTATTTTGCAAAAAAAATCGTTTCCCTCCTGACTGCTGGGACCCACCAGACGGGCCACCGTATTTCACAAAAAAACATTCCCCCTGCTATCAGCTCGGACCCACCGGAAGTGCCTCCTTATTACGCACAAAAAAATGAATACTCCCCCTGCTAGCTGGGACCCACCTTGGTGGGAGGCTGACTTGTGGGTCTACTAAGTTCACGGGGATGGAGGGCTTTGTCAACTTAGTCAATATGAACGATTCTAGCTCCAGTGACCGTACGATGTCCATCCAACGGCCGTAGTGCTTCTTCAACATCTGGTCTTCTTGCTCCAGCATCCCGAACCAGCGCCGGTCGTGCCGCATGCTCCTGCCTCCCGTGGCTGGCGGTGCTCCCGCGGAGGCCTCACCGCCCCTACTATTCCCATCGCTGGCCAGGCCCTGTGGCGATGGCAGCCTCACACCGCAGCCGAACCAGTGAACTCTCGTACTCCTCTTCGTGTGGGCTTCCACTGCCACGTCTTCCCTGGCTCCGCGTCGTCCCCTTCTTAGGCCTCGCTGTCGTCCAGCACCCTGGTGCTCTCGACGCGGCATGGTCAACGTGGTCAAGGAACGACTTCCATCGGACGTGGACTGTACGTGGAGAGGCTGATAGCTGGGTCCACAGCCACAGCAAGGAGGTGCCTCCTTATTACGCGGAAAATAATGATTCCTCCACCTGACAGCAGGGACCCACCAGACGGGCCACCGTATTTCGCAAAAAAATGTTTCCCCCCTGACTGCTGGGACCCACCAACTACATCTTCGCACGCAAGGAAGTGCGTCCGGGCAAAAAAAATGATTCACCCCTAACTGCTAGGACCCACCAGCTACATCCTCGCATGCAAGGAAGTGCCTGACAGTCGGGACCCACCTGGTCGAAGCGTACGTAGCATTGTCGTTCTGGTCGTGAACGTGTATTTACATACTGGTCGATGTAGAGGCGCGCATGTAGCATGTACACGTACGTACAACGGACAAGGGTGCAAGAAAGAAAATACGGCCACGTACGTACATACGGATGGGGTCTCGAACGCCTACTCGCGCATACGTACATCCAGGACTCGTGTACATGGCTGGGTCGGAAAGGAGAAACTGCGTCGTCGTCGTGTTCATGGGGAGGCAACAGAATGCTCGTGTTCATCGGGAGGCAACGGAATGCATCATGTCCATCGGGAGGCAACGGAACGCGTGGCAGCCAACCGGCTTGGACGGAACAGCCGATGGAAACGAGGCCTGGCATACCGCACAACAAAGGAAATGGCCTAGTGTTTGACCGGCCACGTTCAAAACGGGATCCTGTTCATCGGGAGGGGTCTGGCGTACCGCAAAACGGAGGAAACAGACTTGTGTTGGACCTCCTATGGTCGAAACGGGGTCCTGTTGATCAGGAGGGGTGTGGCATACCACAAAACGGAGGAAACGGACTTGTGTTGGAGCGCTGCGGTCGAAACGGGGGTCCTGTTCAACGGGAGGGATGTGGCGTACCGCAAAACGAGACACCATGGGACACTGTTCATCTCCACCGTCGACCTCCTCCAGCCTCCACGGGCTACTATTCATACACCGTCGACCTCCTCCAGCCTCCACCTGCGACTATTCATCCACGGGCTCCTGTTCATCCAGTCTCCACCCGCGCTACTCCACCGGTTACTGTTGAACGAGCCCTCTCCACGGGCTCCTATTCAACCACCCCTTCACGGGCTATTGTTCATCCACTCCTCTATCATCTACTGTTCATCCAGCCCTCGACGGGGTCGACCTGTTCATCCAGCCCTCCACGGGGTCCTGTTCATCCATCCCCAACCGGCTCGATCGATCGGGGTCCTGTTCATCCAGAGGCAACACTACGGGGTCCTGTTCATCCACCCCCACCGGGAACTGTTCATCCAAACCCCCCAACAACGCTCACTGGTCATCCAGAGGCAGCATCGATCGGCTTCAGTTAGCAGCAGTAGCGAAGGAATCGCTCGATCGAGTTCAGTTAACAGCCATTGACCGATTGCTCGGGTTCAGTAACGCGTAGCCTGTAGTGCAATCGCTCGGGTTCAGTAGGCGAACACCTCGCTCGGGTTCAGTTAGAGCCCAACGTCTCGCACCCACGCGCATGCATGTACGAGAGAAACATGCAAACCTCCGTGCATCGCTCGGCCACGACGACCCACCGTAACCGGGAAGACCCTGATAGTTTCCTCGCCCTCGCTTCTACCATGGGTTTTTCCCGTCATGGATGGCCCAAAGAATGTCATGCAGCTGCGTCTCCGGCCCGCCCAGGACGAAAAGCCCATTTTATGTCATGATTTTTTGGCATAGAAGTAGGAGCTCACCACATCTATGATGATACCGGGTTTTGTCACAATTATCGTCACAGAAGTGTCATAAGTATGACAGAAAAAAATTTCGTTCGGCCCAAAATGTCACGGATGTGTCTTTTTTTGTAGTGATTGGATAGAGTGAATCAATGGCTTACATTCAAATTTATTCTCACAATATAAAATGATATAGGAATGTGGAGAGATTTGGTTGATTTTATATCGCTGAATAATATAAAATATTATGAGTGCGGACGCTCCACTGCGAGGTTCGTTGCTCCTTCTTGGTCGTCGGGAATCTATGTTATTCCACTCTTTTGTTTAAGACATGAGCTTTGTTCATCCTTTTGCCGACACATGGGACATCTATCATCAAGGTGGACGTGTCATGTAAGAAATGGATATAAGAAGTGCGTAAGTGAGTCGTGTACTTTGATGGCACCTAGTACTACGCAATATTTTTTCTCTTTGATGGCATGTGAATAGTGCACATACTCAATGATAAAGCACGGGATGGTAGCCATGGAAACGGTCGCCCTTTTTGGAGAGAGTACTGAATAACTTTGATGTGTCCCGTCAACTCGACGAGAAGCTTGCTTACTATGCCTTCTCCCTGGCCAATGCGTCTGTGGTGGCTCGCAGCACGAGGAGAAACTTTTGCTTACAAGCGGTGGACGTGCAGCAGTTCATTTGGTGTCAGATCGCCAGAAGTACTACTGTAGTACCATCATTATTGTTGGACTTCCGAAAGAGGAGAAGAGCCAAGCGCAAGGTCACCTACTAACCTAGTACAATAATAGTAGTATACTATAGCCAAAGTTGGTCCACCTTTTTAGAGCATGGTTAATTAATATAGGTGGCTCTTGCAGCGGCACATCATTTAGAGCAAGTACTCTCTTCGTAGGAACAAAGGAAGTGAAAAAATAGTTGGAGTGGATGATAGATTGCCAATTAAAACATGATTACATAGGGGAAAAATCCTATAGCATTCTATCCTATGAATCAAACGACCAATGTAGGAAAATTATGGGGTGGGGGGTCTCTCCAACACTGTTCCTCGGCTCGCACCTAGCATCACGGTGGTCAAACTTGGAGTCATTCATCTGGTACACGTCGCATCTCAGATTTGGACACAAGGTGACATACACCATCAAGGATAATGTTGTCCTCAAAGCCGGACGTACACGGTCAAGGTCCAATGTCAAGGGGGTAAGGGCGGACGCGACCTCTCACTGCGTCTTCCATTTGAAGCGGCATGCCGACCGAGGGCACCGCCCACTACACTCCCAGTTGTACCCGCCTCCTCGCCGCATTCAAAAACCTACATTTACTAGAAAGATGTCCATGCGTTGCATGGAACATCAAGATGCATTTGTATGAGTAGTTTATCTTGTGGGAGAAAAGGATGAACGAGGGAAGGCATTATTTGCAAATGTGGAGAGGGGTGTGGGTATCTTTTTGCAAAGTTGCCATTGTTTCCTTCCTATCCGTTAGATATAAATCAGACGGCCTATATTGCAGGATGGCAGGCACGCCATCATCACCAACTCTATTTTTATAAGAGTAGAGATAGAGAAATCCGCGTGGAATGCGAGAAACCCACTCAGGCCAGACACGTCTGCTCAGGAGTAGATGATTATCACCTTGATGGTTGGGTCATGTTATTACCTCGTCATCTGTGTTTCTCCCTTACGTCCAACTGACATACGTGGTTTGACATGGCCTTCATTTCAGGGGTCGTATTCAGCCCCACAAAACTCTTAAGTCCGAACACCTATAGGGAACTCTTTGGCGTCTCGGAAATTGCATTGTATGCATCGGCTCCGAATCATGTCTTTGGTCTATAGTTGGGTTGCCCGGCTCCCGTATTTGCCACCTTACGTTCCGCAAGTTCGGCTAAGGTAGTAAAGGGAGAACTACTGCAATTGTATTTCTGGTTCATCTGGTTAAGTACCTCAGTAGAGAAAGCCGAAAACTGACTATCATGATAGGTGAGAGCGGGTCAGCGGTCCAGTGACTTAGTGTTATACTACAAATCATCCGCGATTTATGTCGTGTTATACTACAAATCATCCGCGATTTATGTCGTGTTATATGAGGGGCAGGGCTCTCGACCAGCCACGTTGCGAAGGCGCCGTACTATGGATTGCCATTCACAGGGGCTAGTACTTAGCGCCACCAATGGACTCTTATGGCTAAGTGAAAGTACTAAAACCGCATAGTCTGATTGCCTGGATCACCTTGCAGGCCGCCTCCTACATCGGACCAAGACGTTGGATAAAGTGCGGTCATGCATTTTCTAACACCCTTATAATATTTACGTGGGGCTGAAGCCGACGATTGGTAAACTTTCAGACATATAAACAACAGAATAGGGGGATAAACTAATCATAAAGCATAAGCATAACTATTATACATCATGAGTTCATTACACGACTCTTACAAACCGGACTCAACTATTCAAATATGACGCCCTTTGAGCACTGGCCCTCTATAATGCGGGCTCCTTCAGGGACCTCGTGTCATGCCCAATATGCGACCCTATCCAAAAGGAACTCGAAGGTCCCACCAAGGATAGACCCGCATATTGGAACGCTTTTGCAAGGTGGATATCATTACATCAACATTACATAATAGTGGGGATACATCCAATACATACAATGTCACATGAATACAACATCACAATACATGAGAGCATCATCCGACTACGGATGAAACACAAACAGAAACTCAAACGACATCCACCCTGCTAGCCCAGGCTGCCGACCTGGAACCTATCCCCTGATCGAAGAAGAAGCAGAAGAAGAACTCAACACAAGCAATCATCGCTCTCGCGTCATGATCATCGGGTAACCTGTACCTGCAACTGTTGTTGTAGTAATCTGTGAGCCACGAGGACTCAGCAATCCCATTACCATGGGTATCAAGACTAGCAAAGCTAAATGGGAAAGGAAGGGGTAAAGTGGTGAGGTTGCAGCAGTGACTAAGCAAATATGGTGGCTAACATACGCAAATAAGAGCGAGAAGAGAAGCAAAGGAACGGTCGTGAATCTAGCAATGATCAAGAGGTGATCCTGAACTCCTACTTATGTCAATCATAACATAGAAACCGTGTTCACTTCCCGGACTCCGCCGAGAAGAGACCATCACGGCTACACACGCGGTTGATGCGTTTTAATTCGGATCTGGTGTCAAGTTATCTACAACCGGACATTAACAAATCCCCATCTGCCACATAACCGCGGGCACGGCTCTCAAAAGTTTATACCCTGCAGGGGTGTCCCAACTTAGCCCATGACAAGCTCTCGCGATCAACGAAGGAATAGACCTTCTCCCAGGAAGACCCGATCAGACTCGGAATCCTGGTTTACAAGACATTTCGACAATGGTAAAACAAGACCAGCAAAGCCGCCCGATGCGCCGACATCCCGATAGGAGCTGCACATATCTCGTTCTCAGGGCAACACCGGATGAGACTAGCTACGAGTAAAACCAGACTTCGAGTTTCCCCGAGGTGGCCCCGCAGGCAGCTCAGTTCAGACCAGCACTTAGACAAGCACTGGCCCAGGGGGGGGGGGGGCTAAAATAAAGATGACCCTTGGGTTGGCCGACCCAAGGGAAGGGTATAGGTGGTGGTGAGGCAAATGGTAAAACCAAGGTTGGGCCTTGCTGGACAAGTTTTATTCAAAGCGAACTGTCAGGGGGGGTCCCATAAATCACCCGACCGCGTAAGGAACGCAAAATCCAGGAACATAACACCGGTATGACGAAAACTAGGGCGGCAAGAGTGGAACAAAACACCAGGCATAAGGCCGAGCCTTCCACCCTTTACCAAATATATAGGTGCATTAATAATATAAGAGATATTGTGATATCCCAACAAAATCCTGTCCACCATGGAGAAATCCTCATCTTCACTTGCAGCTAGCAACGCTATAAGAGGGGCTGAGCAAAGCGGTAACATAGCCAAGCAACGGTTTGCTAGGAATGGTGTCAAAGGTTAGAGGTTCATGGCATTTTGGGAGGCTTGAAGAGCAAATGATAGGTAACGCAGCATAGCGATAGAACGAAGCAATCTAGCATAGCAATGATAGTAGTGAGACCCAGGGTAGCGGTCATCTTGCCTGAAGTCCCGCTAGGAAGAAGAACGAGTCCATGAAGAAGATGAAGCCACGAAGACGAACCAAGCGAAGAC
Source organism: Triticum timopheevii (assembly GCA_963921465.1). Classification (NCBI taxonomy): domain Eukaryota; kingdom Viridiplantae; phylum Streptophyta; class Magnoliopsida; order Poales; family Poaceae; genus Triticum; species Triticum timopheevii. The sequence continues at coordinate 249,231,294 of OY997262.1, read as the reverse complement.
GAACGCATCCTCACGAACGCAACGAAACGGGAACTATCGAGAAGAAGCACACGACATGGTAAACACACCACACATAGGCAAGACATGATGCACAACAAGCATGATGCATGACAAAGCTACATGAAGCTACTCATGGCAAGAGATGATGCAAACAAGAACAGCATATTAAGGCAAGTTTAAATGAGGCCGGAAACAACATATAACAATTCCGGTAAGTCCTCATATGCATATTTCGAAATTGGTCCAGATCTGAACAAACCTTATGTTCAAGTTGTTAAACAGAAAGTTAAAGAGCATCAAGAGGATCTACACGAAATTCTAGTCAAGTTACATATAAAGTTCATTAGATTCGGAGCTACGGCCTAGAAGATATGAGCAAAACAAGTCAAACATGGCATTGATGCAAAATGCATACAAACATCAAGCAAACACACCAAACAAGGATGCAACATGGTAATATGAAGCTACATGCAAAAACAAGCAAGTTTCATATAGAGCACACTCAAAATGGAGCAACGGTTCAACACACACACACACACACTATACAAGTCATAACAACAATCTGTCCAAAACAGCAACTAGGCATCTTACAAGCATCAAAACAATATGCTACAGCACCCCAACACAATAACAAAAGGCATGGGCATGAAGTATAGGTAAAGCATAACAAAACATGAACACTGAGCTATCTCCAGAAATCAATAGATCATGCTCAAAAGACATGATAAGGTTGCAAATAATAACAGTTTCAGACTTCAGCAGAAATAATATCAGGTTGCAATGTTTAGAGCAATCAAACAACATGTTACAGGAACATATCATGGCAAACAAAGGCATGGCATGATACTACTAGATGCATAGAACAAAAGTCCCTTACTAACCATGAGCCAAAAAGGATCAGAAAATATGATGGCACCCATGTAAACAAGGCAAGTTATATGACAGATTTCAACATGGCAGGAACAACAATAAGTAGGCATGTTGATGAGCTTGAACCACTCACCACAGAGCAATACATGGCATGGCAAGGCAATCAACAGTAAGAAGGCATGTTTATAAAGCTAAGCATGGCAAGAACAAGTTCATAGGGTGCATGGATCACTAGCAAACAATCATGGAAACATTGAACTTAATGTTAACAGGCTGACAACAACATTTTCAAGCAACTTTGGAGCAAGATATGAACAATCTACAGCAAGCTATAAATGCAATCAGGGGCATGGATGGATAGGGCATAACATGTAGATTAAAACATGTTTATAGAGCATCTCCAGATTATGCATAGAATGATTAGTAGCAACATGTTTATATAGCATTAAAATATAACAGAATCTGTGAGGAAAACAGCAACAGCAAGTACACTACTTAACAAGCTCGATTCACTCACCATAAGTCATTGCAAGACAATATAAGCATAGCATCATAAAGAAGGCATGTTTGTGAAACAAACCAAGGCAAGAACAAGTCCATAGCATGCAAGGATCAACTATAGCAAGCTTGGCTAAATTGAATAACAAGTAAACAATCTGCCAGGAAACATTTTGAAGCAAAAGTAGAGCACGAAAATGACATGCTAGACTACTCCATAATTGCAAACCAAGGGCATGAATGGATAGACAATAACCACATGTTCAAAACACCCTTACTGAAGTATCTCAAAATATGCATGGATCTCTCTATAGCATCAAGTTTACATGGCATCAAAATAACAGCAGAGCAGGGACTAAAATCATCAATATCACAAAGCCTAGTTTGCATGCTTGTGCTAGTCACCACATTGATCATAAAAATACATGGTTTACACCTCTGGAAAGATGGCATAGCATAGATCAAAACATATGTAGACATCAACCTCATACGATGCACACATCAAACATGGCAAAAATGACAAAAGAGCAAGCTATAACAGTTTCAGCAGGTTAACATCAACATGCACTCTTCCAACAGCATTTCGGGCATCAAGATGAGCCCAAATGAAAATGATGCAATGGAATGAAATGAAGTACTCGTCGAGACGAAAAATTTGACATATTACACACACGAAACGGAGCTACGGATGCAGAGATATGATGGCATGAACATGGCATGATAATTACTCAAAACTGGGACTTGGATGAATTTCGGGGGGAAAGTCAACCTCGTACGGACTTCGAGGTTCACCGGAGAACCTCGCCGGAGTTGGGCGCTGCGGGGAGGAGGTAGGGCGGCGAGGAGCTCCCGGGCCGGATCTCGCCGGATCCGGCCGGCGGCGAGCCGGAGAGGCGACGGGGCGACGGGGAAGGCTGCGGCCGCGGCTGCCGGCGCCGGAGCGGGCGGCGCTCGGGGCCGGATCTGGCCGGGGCGGCTCCGGCGGAGCAGGCGCGGAGGAGCCGGGGAGGCGCAGGGCGTGGCCGGGGTCGGCGTCGGCGGGAGGCGAGGCGGCCTCGGGCCCGGCGGTGGACGCCGGCGAGGAGCGGTGCGGCGGCGCCGGCGGAGGTGCGGCGGGCGCGCCGACGGGCGGCGGGATCGGGCGACGACGGCGGCGGGCTCGCGCGGGCCCGCTGCGGGACTGGCGGGCCGCGCGGCGGCGGAGGAGAGAGAGGAGGCGTGGGGCGACGTGGCGCAAGCCGATTGGCTGCGGGCGGTGGACATGTCCGGTGGCGGCGCGGACGTGTCCGGCGGCGCGAGGAGGGAGAGGGCTAGGGTTGGACTGCGGGAAATTCGGGGGAGGCCACATATTTATAGGTAGAGGGAGCTAGGAGAGTCCAAATGAGGAGCGGTTTTCGGCCACGCGATCGTGATCGAACGACCGAGAGCATGGAAGAGACTTAGATGGGTTTTGGGCCACTTTGGAAGGGGTGTTGGGCTGCAACAAAAGAGGCCTTCGCGGTTACCCGGTTAACCGTTGGAGTATCAAACGACCTCCAAATGGCACGAAACTTGACAGGCGGTCTACCGGTGCTATACCAAGGCCGCTTGGCAAACCTCGGGCCATTCCGAGAACGTTTAACACCCGCACATGAAAAGAGGCAAAAGGGGGACGCCGGAGGACATAGGAGTGCCGGATTGCAAAACGGACAACGGGGAAAATGCTCGGATACATGAAACGAACACGAATGCAAAATGAAATGCACATGATGACATGATAAAATGCAACACGCAAGCAAAAGACATGGAAACGACGACAAATAACTGGCAGACACCTGGCGCATCGGAACCAGGGCGTTACAACACTCCTCTACTAACAAGAGATCTCGTCCCGAGATCTTAGGACCGAGACGGAAGAGAAAAGGGTTGAGGTGAAACAAGAGCTCAAAGAAAAAACAAGGAATCAAGAGCACTCGAGAAGAAGAGAGGAACGATGAGAATGACGAGAATCGAAAGCTCACGGAATCAAATAGACTAAGAAGTCACTCGTTCTAACCGGAGTGGTTAGAATGAGAAAAGAAACGGATAAGACTGAAAGGATCTAGGCAGCACTTCGGCTAAAACATGGGGGAATAGAACACGAGCTTGAGAGGATGGAATGATACTTGATGAAGACATGACACAAAAACTCCGGAAAGAATGGAAATAGTTGAAAGAAAAGAACTGTGAAGAAAATGACAACTTGTGCCACGAATGAAATAGAAAGCAAGCTTTAGAAGGAAGGTTTAAATGGAGTTGTTGAGAAAATCAACAACGAAAAGAATAAGCTTGTTGTGGACTTATAGATAACATCTCAAAATTATGAGGTGATCTCCGACCACAAGCGGAAAAGATTGAATGGCTGAGAAGAACGAAGAAATTCAAAACTCCACTTCAAAAGGATATGGAGAATTAATTGCACTTCGAGACGCGAGAAGAAAAAAATACTAGAACTCCTTGAACAGAATCTTGATGAACTCTTGAAGAATGAATTAAATCATTAAGAACCACCATGAAGAACTCCGGTGACGAAAATGATGATGAGATAGAATGAAGGAAGAAAGAATAAGAAGAGCCTTGCGATGATTAGATGGAGGTTCCGATGAAATGGTTGAGGAAATTGAACTCTGGAAAAGAAAAGATGAAAACACTTGGAACTAGAATTTATTCACCAAGAACAAACTCCGAAAGAGGGGATTAATCATTTGGATGAAATAAGAATAAGATTTATTGTATGCTTATCCTTCATCAAATTAAATTGATGACAAGCAATGGATTTTTGCATACTACTTATTCTTCTTGAAAGAGAATTGAGAAGTGACATATCGCAAACTTGAGAAGGTCTTCATGAACCACCGGTAGAATTCGAAAATGACTGATGAAAGAGACTTAATCACCGGGAAGAATTAGAAGAACAAATATGCTTGAGGGGATTTAGATGCAAAAGAACAAAGAGATCATGAGCTGATTAAAGAACACTTGAACGAAGCGCCGGGATAATTGGATAACGGTAACTGGAATGATGGCCTCCGGTGAAAAGAAACAGGAAACAACAACTCCTGACATACTCCGGATGGATGAAAAGAATATCTGACAAATGGAATAGTTCGAGAGGACAACATGAAGCTAGAACCACGAATCTCCGGGGGAACAGGCAAGATTTAGAGGAAAAACTCTTCTTCGGTCTTCAAATGATGACGAGAAACACCACCAAAATTGCTGAGATACTCCGGGAGAATGAAAAACAAAGAGGTAGAGCCAACAATGAAAATAATTGGAAGCGATCTTGGAGAAGGCATGTGACTGATGGAATCCATTCTTACGTCACACTTGAAAAGAATTTGAGAATAACTCCGGAGAATTAGAAGAGTCAGGTAAGATCCTGGGAAAAGACCTGTGGGTTAGGTCCCACTGAAGTGAAAATCACCGTTGGAAAGGGACGTTGAACAGATAAATGATGCACCGGAAGAATTGAAATCTCGGAATGAGGTGACCACCCCGAATTAATTCAAACACGGACGAATCTCTTGAGATGTCTTGAACACTCCGGAAGGATAAACTAGCGAGAGGCGAACGAGCAAGGGGAAAAACATTTGAGCCGAGGAAAAGAATATGATCGACAAGGAAGAAAACTTGAATTGTGTGCACCGAAAAAGAAAGGGATGAAGAATGATGAACAAAACGAGAATTCACCGGTTGAAATAATTGAGGGAAGACTGAAGAGACTTCGTACGAATGAAAATTGATGCTTGAAAGATACTCAAACTCCGGGAAGAAGAGGGTGGGAGGGCGGGAAAACAAAGGAAACTTCGAAGGGGAAACCGACGAATAACTTGAAGAGAAAACACCGGTTGAAATCATTAAGGAAAGAAAGCAAAGACTTCGCACGAGTAGGATGGATACTCGATTACGGACTCCGATTCCGAGAGGAAGAAGGGAGGGCGGGTGGGAAAAGAAAACAACTAAGGATTGAACTCGGCAAAGATGAAGAGGCTCAAGTCAACTTGACGAGAAATGCACCGGATCAAAAGAGCTGAGGAACAACGATCGGAAAACAAACTGCGTGAACCTAAAGAAAAATTTGAAGGGGAAGAGGAGTAGTTCAAAACACCTACGTCAAGATTCCTCACCAGAGCGACGAAGGGGCTGAGGAGTAAAAAGAATTCCTACTCTCCGATATAACTAGACTCCGAAAACAGTTTTCTTCTAGACTCAACAACGGCCAAACTACACGATCAATCAAGGGGGCTCCTAGGGTCGGTCGAGGCTCTAATAGCAACTTGTCACGCCCAATATGCGACCCTATCCAAAAGGAACTCGAAGGTCCCACCAAGGATAGACCCGCATATTGGAACGCTTTTGCAAGGTGGATATCATTACATCAACATTACATAATAGTGGGGATACATCCAATACATACAATGTCACATGAATACAACATCACAATACATGAGAGCATCATCCGACTACGGATGAAACACAAACAGAAACTCAAACGACATCCACCCTGCTAGCCCAGGCTGCCGACCTGGAACCTATCCCCTGATCGAAGAAGAAGCAGAAGAAGAACTCAACACAAGCAATCATCGCTCTCGCGTCATGATCATCGGGTAACCTGTACCTGCAACTGTTGTTGTAGTAATCTGTGAGCCACAAGGACTCAGCAATCCCATTACCATGGGTATCAAGACTAGCAAAGCTAAATGGGAAAGGAAGGGGTAAAGTGGTGAGGTTGCAGCAGCGGCTAAGCAAATATGGTGGCTAACATACGCAAATAAGAGCGAGAAGAGAAGCAAAGGAACGGTCGTGAATCTAGCAATGATCAAGAGGTGATCCTGAACTCCTATTTACGTCAATCATAACATAGAAACCGTGTTCACTTCCCGGACTCCGCCGAGAAGAGACCATCACGGCTACACACGCGGTTGATGCGTTTTAATTCGGATCTGGTGTCAAGTTATCTACAACCGGACATTAACAAATTCCCATCTGCCACATAACCGCGGGCACGGCTCTCGAAAGTTTATACCCTGCAGGGGTGTCCCAACTTAGCCCATGACAAGCTCTCGCGATCAACGAAGGAATAGACCTTCTCCCAGGAAGACCCGATCAGACTCGGAATCCCGATTTACAAGACATTTCGACAATGGTAAAACAAGACCAGCAAAGCCGCCCGATGCGCCGACATCCCAATAGGAGCTGCACATATCTCATTCTCAGGGCAACACCGGATGAGACTAGCTACGAGTAAAACCAGACTTCGAGTTTCCCCGAGGTGGCCCCGCAGGCAGCTCAGTTCAGACCAGCACTTAGACAAGCACTGGCCCGGGGGGGGGGGGCTAAAATAAAGATGACCCTTGGGTTGGCCAACCCAAGGGAAGGGTATAGGTGGTGGTGAGGCAAATGGTAAAACCAAGGTTGGGCCTTGCTGGACAAGTTTTATTCAAAGCGAACTGTCAGGGGGGTCCCATAAATCACCCGACTGCGTAAGGAACGCAAAATCCAGGAACATAACACCGGTACGACGGAAACTAGGGCGGGAAGAGTGGAACAAAACACCAGGCATAAGGCCGAGCCTTCCACCCTTTACCAAATATATAGGTGCATTAATAATATAAGAGATATTGTGATATCCCAACAAAATCCTGTCCACCATGGAGAAATCTTCATCTTCACCTGCAGCTAGCAATGCTATAAGAGGGGCTGAGCAAAGCGATAACATAGCCAAGCAACGGTTTGCTAGGAATGGTGTCAAAGGTTAGAGGTTCATGGCATTTTGGGAGGCTTGAAGAGAAAATGATAGGTAACGCAACATAGCGATAGAATGAAGCAATCTAGCATAGCAATGATAGTAGTGAGACCCAGGGTAGCGGTCATCTTGCCTGAAGTCCCGCTAGGAAGAAGAACGAGTCCATGAAGAAGATGAAGCCACGAAGACGAACCAAGCGAAGACGAACGCATCCTCACGAACGCAACGAAACGAGAACTATCGAGAAGAAGCACACGACATGGTAAACACACCACACATAGGCAAGACATGATGCACAACAAGCATGATGCATGACAAAGCTACATGAAGCTACTCATGGCAAGAGATGATGCAAACAAGAACAACATATTAAGGCAAGTTTAAATGAGGCCGGAAACAACATATAACAATTCCGGTAAGTCCTCATATGCATATTTCGAAATTGGTCCAGATCTGAACAAACCTTATGTTCAAGTTGTTAAACAGAAAGTTAAAGAGCATCAAGAGGATCTACACAAAATTCTAGTCAAGTTACATATAAAGTTCATTAGATTCGAAGCTACGGCCTAGAATATATGAGCAAAACAAGTCAAACATGGCATTGATGCAAAATGCATACAAACATCAAGCAAACACACCAAACAAGGATACAACATGGTAATATGAAGCTACATGCAAAAACAAGCAAGTTTCATATAGAGCACACTCGAAACGGAGCAACGATTCAACACACACACACTATACAAGTCATAACAACAATCTGTCCAAAACAGCAACTAGGCATCTGACAAGCATCAAAACAATATGCTACAGCACCCCAACACAATAACAAAAGGCATGGGCATGAAGTACAGGTAAAGCATAACAAAACATGAACACTGAGCTATCTCCAGAAATCAATAGATCATGCTCAAAAGACATGGTAAGATTGCAAATAATAACAGTTTCAGACTTAAACAGAAATAACATCAGGTTGCAATGTTTAGAGCAATCAAACAACATGTTACAGGAACATATCATGGCAAACAAAGGCATGGCATGATACTACTAGATGCATAGAACAACAGTCCCTTACTAACCATGAGCCAAAAAGGATCAGAAAATATGATGGCACCCATGTAAACATGGCAAGTTATATGCTAGATTTCAACATGGCAGGAACAACAATAAGTAGGCATGTTGGTGAGCTTGAACCAGTCACCATAGAGCAATACATGGCATGACAAGGTAATCAACAGTAAGAAGGCATGTTTATAAAGCTAAGCATGGCAAGAACAAGTTCATAGGGTGCATGGATCACTGGCAAACAATCATGGAAATATTGAACTTAATGTTAACAGGCTGACAGCAACATTTTCAAGCAACTTTGGAGCAAGATATGAACAATCTACAGCAAGCTATAAATGCAATCAGGGGCATGGATGGATAGGGCATAAGATGTAGATCAAAACATGTTTATAGAGCATCTCCAGATTATGCATAGAATGATTAGTAGCAACATGTTTATATAGCACCAAAATATAACAGAATCTGTCAGGAAAACAGCAACAGCAAGTACACTATTTAACAAGCTCGATTCACTCACGACAAGTCATTGCAAGACAATATAAGCATAGCATCATCAAGAAGGCATGTTTGTGAAACAAACCAAGGCAAGAACAAGTCCATAGCATGCAAGGATCAACTATAGCAAGCTTGGCTAAATTGAATAACAAGTAAACAATGTGCCAGGAAACATTTTGAAGCAAAAGTAGAGCACGAAAATGACATGCTAGACTACTCCATAATTGCAAACCAAGGGCATGAATGGATAGACAATAACCACATGTTCAAAACACCCTTACTGAAGTATCTCAAAATATGCATGGATCTCTCTGTAGCATCAAGTTTACATGGCATCAAAATAATAGCAGAACAGGGACTAAAATTAGCAATATCACGAAGCCTAGTTTGCATGCTTGTGCTAGTCACCACATTGAATAAAAATACATGGTTTGCACCTCTGGAAAGATGGCATAGCATAGATCAAAACATATGTAGACATCAACCTCATAGGATGCACACATCAAACATGGAAAAAATGACAAAAGAGCAAGCTATAACAGTTTCAGCAGGTTAACATCAACATGCACTCTTCCAACAGCATTTCGGGCATCAAGATGAGCTCAAATGAAAATGATGCAATGGAATGAAATGAAGTACTCGTCGAGGCGAACAATTTGACATATTACACGCACGAAATGGAGCTACGGATGCAGAGATATGGCATGAACATGGCATGATAATTACTCAAAACTAGGACTTAGACGAATTTCGGGGGGAAAGTCAACCTCGTACGGACTTCGAGGTTCACCGGAGAACCTCGCCGGAGTTGGGCGCTGCGGGAAGGAGGTAGGGCGGCGAGGAGCTCCCGGGCCGGATCTCGCCGGATCCGGCCGGCGGCGAGCCGGAGAGGCGACGGGGCGACGGGGAAGGCTGCGGCCGCGGCTGCCGGCGCCGGAGCGGGCGGCGCTCGGGGCCGGATCTGGCCGGGGCGGCTCCGGCGGAGGAGGCGCGGAGGAGCCGGGGAGGCGCAGGGCGCGGCCAGGGTCGGCGCCGGCGGGAGGCGAGGCGGCCTCGGGCCCGGCGGTGGACACCGGCAAGGAGCGGTGCGGCGGCGTCGGCGGAGGCGCGGCGGGGCCGGCGGAGGCGCGGGCGCGCTGGCGGGCGGCGGGATTGGGCGACGGCGGCGGCGGGCTCGCGCGGGCCCGCGGCGGGCCTGGCGGGCCGCGCGGCGGCGGAGGAGAGAGAGAGGAGACGCGGGGCGATGTGGCGCAAGCCGATTGGCTGCGGGCGGCGGCTGCGGGCGGTGGACATGTCCGGTGGCGGCGTGGACGTGTCCGGCGGCGCGAGGAGGGAGAGGGCTAGGGTTGGACTGCGGGAAATTCGGGGGAGGCCACATATTTATAGGTAGAGGGAGGTAGGAGAGTCCAAATGAGGAGCGGTTTTCGGCCACGCGATCGTGATCGAACGACCGAGAGCATGGAAGAGACTTAGATGGGTTTTGTGCCACTTTGGAAGGGGTGTTGGGCTGCAACAAAAGAGGCCTTCGCGGTTACCCGGTTAACCGTTGGAGTATCAAACGACCTCGAAATGGCACGAAACTTGACAGGCGGTCTACCGGTGCTATACCAAGGCCGCTTGGCAAACCTCGGGCCATTCCGAGAACGTTTAACACCCGCACATGAAAAGAGGCAAAAGGGGGACGCCGGAGGACATAGGAGTGCCGGATTGCAAAACGGACAACGGGGAAAATGCTCGGATGCATGAAACGAACACGAATGCAAAATGAAATGCACATGATGACATGATAAAATGCAACACGCAAGCAAAAGACATGGAAACGATGATGAATAACTGGCAGACACCTGGCGCATCGGAACCGGGTCGTTACACCTCGTCAAAGTACTTCTCCGGCCGCTGGTGCTCCTTGCCTTTAGGTGGCCATGCGGTGGCAATTTTGGTGGCCTTCATCTTAGCCCACTGAACTTTGACGCGGACGAGGGCCATCCGAGCACCTTCTATGCAGGACGATCGCTTGAGGGCATCGATCCGAGGAAGAGCATCCACCAGACGCTTCACAAGGCCGAAGTGACTGCTAGGTATGGGCTTGGCCGGCCATAGACGGACTATAACAACCTTCATGGCCAGTCCGGCCACCCTATGCAGTTCGGACATGTGCTTCAGCTGGTCACTAAGGGGCACTTGGAGTTCTGACGCAATATACAGCGACCAGAACAGCTTCTCCATCGAGCTCCCCTCTTCGGCTCCGCAATACTCCTCGGCAGATCGGCAAAGGCGCCTGGAGAACTCCAAACTCGGGTCAGCAAAATATATATCTTACTAGTAGATCTACTCTGCATGATAAAGGCCTTACCAGCCGCAATTTGCCTCGCCTCTTGGCTCTCCTGGCGAGCGCCCTGGGCATCAACCTGGTCTTCCTTCAGGCTCTCAAGAGCTTTGGTGAGCTCAGAGGCCTGCTCCGAACTCTTCTGCTCCAAGGACTCGCACCTAGTGATGGCGTCCTTGAAGCTCTTGTTTGACCTCCCCCACCCAGGCCTCATGTCGTCGGCGGGTGGTTTGCTCCTCCTCTAAATCCTTGGTTGCTTTGTCCGCGGTCGCCTTGCTCACCTCCGCCTCCTTCTTGGCTTCGGGGAGGGCGCTCTTGAGGGACTCGACCTCAGCTGCGCCAACTATGAGTATTTTATAACATTTTTAGTCAGTTTACACGACTACATACAAACATCACTTTCGGGTATGGAGTACTTTCACATACCTTGGGTTTCATTAAACCGCTTGTTGATGCTGTCGAGTTCCTCGTCGGATAGCCGAAGCTTGCGATTGAGCTCGGCTATCTCTACGGATTGGGCAGTAGACGCCAACATTGGAGCCTGCCCAACAATATATACGGCACGTTATCAACCTGTTTTGATCCTCTGACCGCATTGTCCTAATCCGTACATAGTCTCAGGGGCTACTGTCTACACATGGGTTTCGCCTAACACATATATCTGTACAAAAAATCAAAGCTAATAAAGAATATTACAACGCTTAGCTCAAAGCCTATCAATAGGCTGTTGAAGGCTTCAGTCAGTCCGCCCTTTGCATACCAAACCTTTTCCATGACCACACCCATCAGGGTGCGGTGTTCCTCCATGATGGAGGAATGTTGAAGTGCCTCCTACATAGCATCAGTAGCCTCCAGATTGGCATAGGCCGCAGACGGAGCTCCTACTCCTCACCCCTCTTTTAAAGGGTGGTGTTGGTCCGAACCCAGAGCCGTACTGGTCTCCAGGATGGTGTTCAGCGAGGGCTTGGACTGTTGAAGCCCCCCACCCTCGGTGGTCATGGGGGCCATCGTGCCCTGCTCTACAGCGTCCGAGGCGTTGTCCTTGGGTGCCTTCTGGACGGTCTCGCCCGCTCCTCCTTCGCCCGGAGATGCCCTTTGGGAGGATACCTCGATGTGCTCCATGGTAGGGGGAGAAGGTGCATGATGGCATGTCACTCTCCGCCTCTCCAGGGGCTAGAGAGTTCCCCTCTGTAGAAAAGGGGATCGGGATCTCGCACGGAGGGCTGAAAATCATAAAAGGATTAGGCATGACACAGGCAGATTCAAGCGATAATGGAACATGTAAGTTTCTGACACTTATGTTTTGGCCAGGGGCTTCTCCCTTTGGACCCTCTCCGGGCTGTGTTCGGACTCTGAGTTTGAACTATCCGAGAGGACCACCCTCCCCTTCTTCGGGGTCGCCCCCTCCAGGTTCTCGGAGGCTGTCCTCTTTCCCCTCCTCGTCTTGAGGGGGAGTCGCTCTCCACCACCACCTCCTCCTCCTCCTTCTCTTCGTCCTCTTCGTCCTCTTCCTCCTCATGGGAGGAGACATGCTCGGTATCTTCAGACACAGCTTCCGGAGGCCCTTTATGGCGGGGCCCGTCCTTGGGCCCCTTGCTCTTCTTCTTGGCCTTCTTATCCGGTGCCTTATACGGCACTGAAACCAGCATCTCCACTAGCGCAGGAGTGACTGGGTCTCTAGGAAACGGAGCCGGAATCTTGATCCGCTCCGACTTCTTGGTCTTGCCCTGTAACCAAAAGATGGACTGATAAGTTCGGTATAGATCAAATGTATGAATATGAACTGAGTATGTCTTCGGAAATATCGAATACTTACCGAAGAGGCCGGATTCGTGGCGTTGAGGTCGACGTCTTCGGTCTCCATGGGCTAGCTCTTCTGCGCCTTGAAGAGCAGCTTCCACATTCCCTCGTGCGTGGTGCTGAGGAAATGCTGTAGAGTCCGCGGCTCCTCCGGCTTGAATTCCCACATGGAGGAATCCCGGCGCTGGTAGGGGAGAGTGCGGCGGAAGAGCATAATTTGAATCATGTTCGTTAGACCAACGTTCTTCCCTAGCACGTTGGTGATGCACATTTGCAGCACTTGCACCTCCGTCTAGGAGCCCTAGTTGTGGCCCTTTGCGTTCCATGAGGTGAGCCTCATGGGGGGTCCGGTTCTGAACTCCGGAATCGCCACCCACTTAGGGCGGCGCAGCTCAGTGATGTAGAACCACTCTTGTTGCCAGATCTTCACGCTCTCCGCGAAGGCCCCCTCGGGCCATGTGGTGTTCAGCAGCTTGCTGATCATAATTCCGCCGCAGTCTGTGTGCTGCCTGTCAACCACCTTTGGCTTCATGTTGAAGACCTTGAGCCATAGGCTGAAGTGTGGGTGGACGCAAGGAGAGCCTCACACATGACGATGAACGCTGAGATGTGGAGGAAAGAGTTCGGGGCAAGATCATGGAAATCTAGACCGTAGTAGTACATGAATCCATGGACAAATGTGTGGAGTGGAAAACCAAACCCTCTAAGGAAGTGGGGAAGGAAGACGACCCGTTCGCCGGGCTCCGGAGTGGGAATGACTTGACCTTCGGGGGGAAGCCTACGCTTGATGTTGGCGGCGAGGTACCCCACATTCCGGAGATCCTTTATCTCCTTCTCCGTGACGGAGGAGGCCTCCCACTTGCCCTTAGAGCCAGATCCGGCCATCATGGGAGGAAGTGGTGGTGGTGGTGGTGAGAAAGACAGAAATTTTGTGGGGGCAGAGAGCTTGGGAGCTTGGAAGGCTGAGGAGATGTGAAGGCGTGGGGGAGAAAGTAAAGATCCATTGCCCTCTTATAGGAAGCAAAAATGCCAACCGCCCCTCACTTGTGCCTTGAATCTCACCTATTCCCAATGAAGACGTGCGCCGCAAACGGTTGGATTACCCAAATATCATTGATGTGCAATCCCGTATTAAGTGGGCACGATCTCTGTTTGGACAGGACGTGCCAATGAGGTGTGGCCTCGAAACACGGAATGTGGGATGGGAAAAATGGTTCAAAATGATGAAGGGTCAAGTCTGACGCTTCACCAAAAATGGTGTCAGTGAAAGACACTGTTCTCATTTTTTATTTGTATGTCCTGCCTTCGCAGCTAAGGGTTGTGTTTATAAAAAGCCGGATACAATTCTTTTAGAGAAGAAAGCCGATGTGTATTCTTCAGGGAACCCACCTTGCAATGCCGAAGACAATCTGAAAGCCGAATATATCATCATTGAAGACTAGTTCAGGGGCTACTGTGGGAGTCCTTGACTAGGGGGTCCTCGGGCGTCCGTCTATTGGATGTGGGCCGGACTGATGGGCCGTCGATATACAAGGCAGAAGATCACCTCTCGTGTCTGGTAGGGACTCCCATATGCGTGGATGGCAAGTATAGGTGTCCGGATATGTTATTCCTTTCAGTAAACTGACTTTGTGCAACCCTAAGCCCCTCTGGTGTCTATATAAACCGGAGGGTAGATCGGAGGCAAGATCACAACATTGCTAGGCTAGCTAATCTAGGGTTACCCAATTCGATCTCGTGTTAGATCAACTCTTGTAACCCCTATACCCTTGAATATAATCAAGCAGGAGTAGGGTTTTACCTCCATTAAGATGGCCCGAACCTGGGTAAAACATTGTATCCTTTGTCCATAGTTACCATTTGTCCTACCCGAGATCTGCCGGTTTTGACACCGACAAGAGGGTCTTAGAGTGGAACATCAAGCTTCAGGTGTTCCAGCTCGAGTTCAGTACCAACAGGGTCATCAAGGGCGCGGCCCTCGCATATTTCATGGCAGAGTGAACCGACGTCCCTGTCCGCAGAATATGCGAGGATCGCTCCCTCTCGCCCGGAGACGAGGTGCCAGACGGGTGGATCATGTACTTCGACGGCGCGTTCGCATGGTAGGGCGCGGGGGCTGGAGTTGTCCTCATCTCCCCCGCCAATGACAAGCTCTACTACGCTGTACAACTCTGTTTCCAGCAGGGCGAAAAGGTCTCCAACAACATCACAAAAGACGAAGGCCTACTCGTTGGCCTCAGGGCCGCAACAGCGCTGGGAGTGAAGCATCTCTCCATCAGGGGCGATTCCCAGCTCCTCATCAACTTCTCCGACAAAGAGTATGTCCCCAAGGACGAGCACATGGAAGCATATCTAGAAGAGGTACGCAACATGGAGAAACGATTCTTGGGCTTGGAATTACTGCACATGCCACGAGGCATGAACAAGGAGGTGGACGAGCGCCAAGAGGGCATCCCGGCGGTTACCTCAGGAGCCAGGAGTATTTGAAGAATGGCTCTTCAAGCCATCGGCGGATCCCCCCGTTGCTTCACCAGCACCACCTTAGGAGGACCTACCCCGAGCCCCAGCAATAGTTTCCCCGGCATGCGGCCTGACCTCAGGGGCCCGCCTGCTCCTCGCGTTCGAACCTCAGGAGGGGTGCTGGACTGAGGAGTTCAAGATGTACCTACTTTAGGGGACCCTGCCAGAGAAGGAAGAGGATGCAGAGCGCATGGCTCACCAGGCCATCGCGTACTGCATCCAGGACGGTGAGTTGTACTGCAAAAGGCCCAATGATGCATCTCCAGGGAGCAGGGGCTCGAGCTGCTGGCAGACATACATGGTGGGGATTGCAAACACCACTCTTCATCACGCACCCTCGTGGGCAAGGCGTTCCGCCATGGGTTCTATTGGCCCACAGCACTCAACGACGCCACCGAGCTGGTGCACTCCTGCGAAGCATGCCAGTTCCACACCAAGCAGATCCACCATCCCACGCAAGGCCTCCAAACTATCCCGCTCACGTGGTCGTTCACGTTTTGGGGGCTGGACATCTTGGGGCCATTTCCCCGAGATCCAGGGGGCTACCGCTACCTCTATGTCGCAATCGACAAGTTCACCAAGTGGGCGGAGGTAGAAGCTGTCCGCACCATCCCAGCTGGGACAGTCATCAAGTTCATCAAGCGCCTCGTGAGCTGGTTTGGGTTCCTAATCGAATCATCACCGACAATTGCTCACATTTCACTAGCAACCTTTTCAAAACATATTGTGCTAACCTTGGAACGCAGATATGCTACGCTTCGGTGGCACATGCCAGGAGCAAAAACCAGGACGAGCACGCCAATGTAGAGGTCTTGAGAGGCCTTAAGGCAAGGACCTTAAAGAATAAGCTCGAGGCCTGCGGCAGGGGCTGGCTCGACGAGCTCCAATCCATGCCGTGCTCCATCCGCACCACCACGACCAAGCCAACGGGCAAGACGCCGTTCTTCCTCGTCTACGAGCTGAAGCGATTCTCCCACATGAGCTCAAGCATCGCTCCACGTGGGTCCTGGCGTTTGATGAGGCATGCCAGGACGCCACGCGGGGGGTGGATCTCGTGCTGGGAGAGGAATGCCGTGATCAAGCCTCGCTCCGAGCAGCATGGTACCAGCAGGCGCTGTGGCGGAACCACTGCCGCAGCGTCCACCCCAGGATGGTCGAGGTGGGTGATCTCGTCCTGAGGCGGGTGCTCTCCAGTGAAGGGTTGCACAAGCTCTCTCCCATGTGGGAGGGCCCGTTTAGGATTGGCCGTGTCTCCAGGCCTGGCGCCGCGTGCTTGGAGATATAGGACGGGATCCCCATCCAGAACGCCTGGAACATCCAGCACCTCTAGAAGTTCTACCCATGAAGCAAGGCTCCGTCCTGTGAAGGTCTCCGCTCGTGACACTCTCACGTAATAATGAGTGGGGCTGTACATGCCCCGGAGTCTCCTGAGTGCCGCCCTGGGGCCTCACGGGGGCTCCCTCCCACATCCTAGTGGTAGCACTTAGCTCCGCGCTGGTGAGAAGACTAGACTAGGTGTCGGATGCGGCTGTTCATTTGCTAGCTTTCCGAAGTTGTTTCGCAATCTTTTAGTGATCTTTTAATGGATTTTGCAATTTCGTGTTTTGGTTACCAAGTTGGATGTTCTCTCCTCTCGTTTCGCTCGTTCTTGACCTGGGCCAGGAAAGGGCGGCAGTTGCTCGTCGCTCTTCCTCGCACGCCCCGCGCGTGGGGCTAGGCAGGTGTGTGCGCGCGGGTTCTCCCTCGCACAAGCACACCTTGCCGAACTCTGTTGCCCCAGTGCTTCGGCTTTATGATCCTTGTGAGGAGCCCTCAATCAAGCTCGTGGGCATCAGCGCCCTCTCATGTCCGTGCCCTCGGGCAACACGACGTGGTGATTTAAGACACAACTAAACCTATGGCAGGGGGCTCACGCAAGGAAGAATGGGGTGCCCGTTAAGGTTTCTTTTCCTTTAACAGCTCTGCAGCAGCTGTACGGCGTCTCCCGAGGCCTCTAGCACCTCCCGAGACCAGTGGCTCCTAAGTCATCAGGAAAGGGGGCTTCGCCAGGCGTCAAGGGTCATGCCCTCGCAAGGTGGGAAGCTGTCACGAACATGTCAAGCTAAGTTACCCTACCTTTGCCTACCCAGAATACAAACATCACGGCAGAACATTAAGATAATAAGCACAACATAAAGGGCATAACTGCCATAGTTCATTACACACCCCAGCAGGGCACCCTACTTTTTTCAAATCGCAGAAGGAATGTAAGGTTAAACAAAAGCGGCCCGCAAGGACGCAGCGGGTCCTGAGTCCAAGTTCGGCAGCCCTGAGCTCAGGCTAGGCCTTCCTCCTACTTCACCGGGGTGCGGCGGCGAGACAATCTGCCGCCTCCTTCGATCGACCTTGGAGGCTTGGAGCTTGATCATTGCCGCCGCTGCTTGAGCTCTCGCTCGAGGAAGAGCTGCCGTTGCGGGAGGAAATGTGGACATTGTCAAGGCCAAGCTCACCCCCGTCGCCGGCCATCGTACTTGAAGTGGAGGGTGCACCTCCCGCTCAGGCCTCGTGCGTGGGCAAACGCCTGCCAGCCGCGGGTCAGGACCATGCTACCCGTGGCGATGACCTCAATCCCCATCCACGAGGCCTTGCTGCAGCAGCCATCGGCCTGCAGCTAGAGGTCGTCCAGCCCTGAGGTCGGCAGCTCGATGGTGAAGAAGCGCGGAAGCCGGAACGAGGTGTCGGCGGGCCTCTCCGACCACACCACGAACTTTGGGAGCGCGTCCATCAATGAGAAGCACGGTCGAAGAGGGCAAGCGACCATAGCACGCCTACCATCATCGCGGGGGCTGCCCCATGGCTGGTGGCCCCCGCCGCGAGAAGAAGCACCGCCATGTACACCAAGGGAGACGCTGGCCCCTAGAGAAGCGTGCCTGCGCCCCCTAGGGGCCGCTGCCGGGGTCGCGGCATGCTTGCGGGGACGGCCGCGAACCCTCTTGGGTGGTGGCGAAGCTGGTCCCTCCTTGGGAGCCTTCCCTTTCTCACCATCCAAGAACCTCCTCGTTGGCGCCATGGATGACTAGAACAAGCATCGACTCGTCAAGTTAGACAGATTTCAAGGCAGCATGGGAAAGTGGAGACGCCCACGTCCCATCAATCGCCACGCCTCGTCCAAGGCCGCAGGCAGTTAGGGCCTGCGGCACTCCGCACTTGCCCCTTGGCTTTGCCCAAAAGTCAAGTCCGAGCGTGCCTTGGGCCCGGGGGCTACTGTCGGCGTTCTGGATACGGGGGTACCCAGACTTGCCTATCTGCGGCCCATGGCATGGCTCCATCGACTGCCTGGTATGGCCCAGTTTCAACATCAACAACTCAAGACCCTCGTGAGGGGCCAAGCCTCGCGAGGCGGGCGACACCAAGACCTCCAAGGGGATCGGCCCCCTCAGGCTGGCTCCCGAGGAGTGGAGATTTCTATGCAAGGTATGCCTCATGAGGTTCGGCTGACATGAGCCATGACGACCAAGGCCAGGCGGATGCCAGCGGGCGTAGAGTACCAATTTCCTCTTTGGTGCAAGGGAGGCAAGCAGCAGGCGCAGAGTCCTGAGGGATCAACCAAAGGTTTTCGTTTTCGTGCAAGAAGACCAAGACCGCCAGAACGACAGGATGGAGGTCATCACCGAGCCCACCGCCACGTCACGACCAGAGGCTTTTGCAGGCGAAGACCACTTTAGTCAGGATAGGACGTACTTGTTGTCTCCCTTCAAAATTGGCCGTTGTGGGATCCCTTCCCGCCAACATTTGGGAAGAGGACCAAGGCCACTATAAATAGGACCAAGCCACCAACATAGAGAGGGGTCGAATCCAGAAGGAAGAGACAAGAGAGGATCGAGGGAGTCCATTCCACCCTCACCATCTCACCAGCTCACTTGTGCCCAAGAACACGCCTCCTGAGGCTATTCTCCACTGTACTAGTTCTTCGTCTGCCCCTCAAGGTAAATCCACCAGAAAGCAGGAGTAGGGTTTTACACCGCAAGGTGGCCCGAACCTAGGTAAACTGCTGTGTCTTCTTGTCCCTTCGGGTTCGACGTGATTGGCTGTGAGGTCGGCGAGTTGGAAGGTTGGGTAGGTTGAGATCTCTGCATGCACCCCAGAGTTCGAACCTCTCAAGGGTTTGTGAAACTCGAAATCCGACAGGAACCATGCCAAAATTCTCCGTGTCTCTAATTGCATTTGCATACTCCAATCCCATCCCTTTACTTTCTCACCAGTTGCATGCTTTACTTCCCGCTGATCATATACTCTTTGCATGCTTGCTTGAATTGTATTGTGAATGATTGAAATTGTGCTAATTTGCAACCTCAACTTGAAAAACCTAAAAACTGCTATCTTTACTTATTGAGGGTCTAATCACCCCCCTCTAGAAACCTCTTCTTGATCCTTTCACTAGCCATGTTTGGATTAGTCGTTGATGCATCAGTAACTCCCATAGTACCTGCCACAGTTGAGTTAAGGCCCAGGGTGGTGCCTGCCATATAGATGGTGGTCCAATGGGGCGACTCATGGTCATCCAGCACTAGCTCATCATCGGAGTAGCCCACAAGCCTGCTGTCATATGGGGGGGTCGACTCCATCTCCCCAACCGATGACTCGTCGTCGGAGTAGACAAGGGTGTCCCCGTTGGTCACGGAGTTGTCCACAAGATCGACCCCCTGGGTGAAGCCAACGAAGACATGGTTCCGGCCAGTTTGAGCCCGGGCGGGTTGCGCATGCTGAGCTAGCTCGACAATGTCATGCAAACGTCTGGTTCGGGTCCTGACTTGCCAATAATGTCAATGAAGACGTGGATCTTGCCAAAGGGGACCCGGTACCCGTACTCGATCGAGCCGGCCTCGGGGCCCAGCCTGAATCATCTATGTAGAGCTTGTCGCGATGACTCTTGGTCATGCGGTCGATCGCATAGCCTCATTCCCTAGGAGATCTCCCTCCAAGAACTCAATACCACCGAGCGATAGTCCCACGGTGGGCGCCAACTGTCGTGGTTTTGTCATGGTAGATGTCCTTGTGAAAGGACTTAGTCATGAGGCCATTGCTGCTAGGCAGTAGCTTGAATGGGGTTGATCAGAATCAAAAGACAAGGGTTTACCAAGGTTTGGCCCCTCACGGTGGAGGTAAAAGCCTACTCCTGCTTGATTGATATTGATTTGTCATGTTTTCGGTCATGCATGTACATCTATGACGATTTTATGATAGAATCAAGATACTCATACCTGTGCTGTCATCATGGAAGTGTTCACTTCCATGATGATAAATGAGGCGTCATGGAAGTGCTTTCGTCAAGGGTAACCGACACGTGGAATGCACCGTAACGGGTCACTGTTAAGCTATAAGGTCCGGTTTGGATCCCACAACCCGTTAACATCAATGACCAATGGCGATTTTCCAGGTGTAAAATTCTCATTGGCCATAGGAAACACGTGTCAGCTCCTCGATGGGACAGATGTCGTCAGTCCAATGGAGGAGACGTGCCTATGATACATCAACACATGGCAGGGCCCAACAGAGGCCCATATAGGTTAAAAAGGCTAGCCCAGTCAAAGGCCCGTTTGATTTACTCAGGTATTGGTGGGCTGGCCCACTAACAACCTAATTAAACATGGACCATTTATGGCCCACCACGAGATCTGGCCCATCAATTGTTCACCGGGTCTTTGGGCCCAATTATGGCCTAGTGGGATTTCAACCTATTAGTGGCCCGATGTATACATGGGCCCATTTTAGCCCGGTGTAACTTTCGGCCTGGTGATCCCCGTGCTGCCCATGGGTCGTATATGGTTCAATGCGACATCCAGCCCACTAATGGCCCGTGATCAACGTGCCAACAGTTCAGCCCAACGTGACATTGGGCCTGTTAAAGGTCTGTGGTATAATTCGGCCCATGATGCCTCTACGAAGCTTTTGGCCTCTTAAAGGCCCATGATGTCAGTGAGCCAAATAAGGCCCAAGGCCCGTCACATAACTGGGCCAATAATGGCCCGGTCTACATTTTAGCCAGCTAAAGGCACGTGGACAACTATTGAAAATTGAGGCCCAACATGCATTTAGGCCTGCTAAAGGCCCATGGTATCTTCTCGGCCATAACAGGCTAGGAGAATATTCAGCATGTTAAAGGCCCGAAGCTACATGGGCCAAACTAAGCGTTGGGTCCACAGTAAGCCCAACTAAACGTCGGACCCAATGCAGGCCCATTATAAGTTGTGGGTCTGACGCACCAACGAAGGGCCCAAATGGCTAGTCAGCGTAGGCTCAAGAAAGTTGTGGGCTAGTCCAATTGTGACCCGCTGAAATGCAGCCCCGTTAGAGGCGAATGTTTCGGCCTGGTCGCCTACATCAGATTTTCGCCTTTTTTTAAATAACGAATGATGGCATATACGGTAACTAGTAGGAATTAAGAATAAACCTACTATATACAATAAATAAATTATGGCATAGTAACTTAGAATAATAAACCTACAGTATATAATAAAGGATTTAAGGTATATTACATCCACTGGGCATCGAAGTTTGCCACTAATGATCATAAAGCTCAACGAACAAGCAGATTACAAACTGGGTG
The DNA here is from genome assembly GCA_963921465.1 of Triticum timopheevii. Classification (NCBI taxonomy): domain Eukaryota; kingdom Viridiplantae; phylum Streptophyta; class Magnoliopsida; order Poales; family Poaceae; genus Triticum; species Triticum timopheevii. The sequence continues at coordinate 249,209,364 of OY997262.1, read as the reverse complement.
CCAGTGCAGAGTAACAAAATAATACAGAACCAAGACCACTTCCAAGATTGTTCAAGAAAGGTTAGCCTTGCGCGGGAGCTGCTACGCAAGCAGCTGAGAAAGGCTATGAGACCGGCCTAGCATGTCGGTCATAGCTTCCAGCTGTAGCTCATTAGCAATGAGGTTATCATTGGATTTCTACGCGATCTTCCTTAGAGATTGGACTTCAAATCAAAGTTGATTTGTAGAACACCTTTTTGCTTGAAGTTGAGACTGAAGAAGTTGAACTGATTTAGGAAGCAAATTCTATGAGCTTGTTTGACTGCTAGTCTCAAGTAACCTGAACACTTCATCAAGACATGACTTTGAGGTTGTCTCGCTATCTTCAAGATGTTTTGCATTCTTTACTGCAATATGTGTTGGGTTTGTCTCACAGCCTTCAGCAGACTTGTGCATGCCATTGGGCATATCACCCTGAAAGAAGCACAGAGATGATAGGTTTTGCACGTATATAAATAAAGGTGGTAACTATGTTGTCAATTCCATCCAGTTTCAAATTAGAAAAAAAGAGACGGTTCAAAATGTCAATAGCATAATTTGGCATTGTTCATAATGCAGGGAGCTTCAACACACTACTGGATTACCATGTCGACGAAATGAAAGTGCAACTAATCCCTGTGGTGTTGGTAATTCTTAACAACATATAGCTCATTGAACTAATACTCTTTCAAGATGACCATTTCAGAAATTTCAATGATTGGCATGGCATGGACTAGAGATGTGGACCCCTAAAAATGCTAAGGGCATATATTGGCAACAAGATCAAGACTCTACATTTTCATTTTAGTGATCCAAGATCACATTGAGTCCATAGGAAAAGCCAATACTATTAAAAGGGGATGAGGTGTTGCTTAATGGCTTACTTGCTCAAAATGCTTAGTGATATGTTCCACAAACCCTCAACCACTTTCTCATTTCCACATATGTCCTAAACCTAAAGTCAAACTCGGCCCCACCGACTTGATCTATCCAGCGCCACCGAGTTCATTTGATATAGGCACTGCCACAAACCCTAATCACTTCGGTTTCATCGATAGGGATCTTGGTGTCACCGAGATGGGATTGCAAACTCTATGTTTCCCATCATAACGTTTCGGTCTCACCGAAATGAGTGATCGGTCCCACCGAGTTCGCAATGCAAACTCCATGTTTCCTTTTCATAACGTTTCGGTCTCACCGAAATGAGCGATCGGTCCCATCGAGTTTGCCTGACAAACTCTAGGTTTGCCTAATACTGAAGTCGGTTCCACCGAGTTCATGTGATCGGTCTCACCGAGATCAAGTTATGCCCTAACCCTAGCATATTGTTCCCACCGAGTTGATCATGTCAGTCCCACTGAAAAGCCTAACGTTCACATTTTGAACTGAATTGATGTGTCCGAGTTTCACTATTCATTCTCACCGAGTTTGGGAATCAGTGTGTAACGATTAGATTTTGTGTGGAGGCTATATACCCCCCACCCACTCTTCATTCATGGAGAGAGCCATCAGAACGTGCCTACACTTCCAGCATTAATTTTCTGAGAGAGAACCACCTACTCTTGTGTTGAGACCAAGACTTTCCATTCCAACCACAAGAATCTTAATCTCTAGCATTCACAAGTTGCTTTCCACTCAAATCATCTTTCGACCATAGCCAAATATGTGAGAGAGAGTTGGGTGTTGGGGAGACTATCATTTGAAGCACAATAGTAAGGAGTTCATCATCAACACACCATCTATTACCTTTTGGAGAGTGGTGTCTCCTAGATTGGTTAGGTGTCACTTGGGAGCCTCCGTCAAGATTGTGGAGTTTAACAAGGAGTTTATAAGGGCAAGGAGATCGCCTACTTTGTGAAGATCTACCCAAGTGAGGCAAGTCCTTCGTGGGCTATGGCCATGGTGGGATGGACAAGGTTGCTTCTTCGTGGAACCTTCGTGAGTGGATCCCTCCGTGGACTCTCGCAACCAATACCCTTCGTGGGTTGAAGTCTCCATCAACGTGGATGTACGATAGCACCACCTATCGGAACCACACCAAAAATCTCCATGTCTCCATTTGCCTTGATTTCCATAGCTTCGGTGATCATATCCTTGGTTTCACCACCTAGGAGAGTATGGCATCTAGCGAGGGAAATTACCACTGTAGAGGTCCTTACTTTGATGGTACTAATTTTGCTAGTTGGAAACATAAGATGAAAATGCATATTCTTGGACATAACCCCACCGTTTGGGCTATTGTGTGTATTGGTTTGCAAGGTAAACTCTTTGATGGGACAGAACCGAATCGTGAAGCTACCGCGAAAGAATTGAAGATGTTGCAATACAATGCTCAATCTTGCGATATCCTCTTCAACGAATTGTGTCGCATTTCGGGTTCCGGCAGACCTTTGAGGTTCAAACTCTGGGGTGCGCGCGGAGATTCAACCCTCTACCGACTCGTTCCTCGCCGAATCGCTAGCACCTAAACTACCAAACTAAACAGCACAAGAGACACGAGATTTATACTGGTTCAGGCCACCATTGTGGTGTAATACCCTACTCCAGTGTGTGGTGTGGTGGATTGCCTCTTGGGCTTGATGATGAACAATACAAAGCAGAACAGCCTCGCGAGGGACTGTTCTTGGCCGGTGCGCTGAACTGTTAGGAGGAGTTCAGTTGCTCTATCTACTGTTTTCTTGATGAGGATCCCGCTTGCTAGATCCCGTCCAGATTGCCCCTACCCTGGGGGTGGCTAGTCCTATTTATAGGCAAAGGCCCTGGGCCTCTTCCCAAATATTGAGCGGGAAGGGCGCCAACAATTGGCCATTTTGAAGGGGAACATCAGGTACACTTATCCTGACTAAAGTTGGTCCTCGCCTGTCAAAGGCTCTGGTGATGACGCCGACTTGGGCTCCACAATGACTTCCTTCCGGCCGTTGGGCTGGTCTTGGTCTTGTTGCACCAAAATGGACGCCTTTGCTTGATGCTCTCGCCTGCGCTTGCTCCCTTTGCACCAAAGAGGAAAGGAGGACACTGCGTGGGCTGGCGCCCGACTGGCGCCCTTGGTCATCATGGCTTGCATCATGGGCACCTCGCGAGGTACCCCGCCTTGAACTCTCCGCCTCCTCATGAGCCAGCCTGACGAGGTCGTGCCTGAGGAAGCTCCTTATCGTCCGCCTCGCGAGGCTTGGCCCCTCGCGAGGGTCTTGAGCTTGCGTTGATGAAGATGGGCTGTGCTGGGCCTCCTTTGAGCCATGCCGCAGGCCGCAGGTAGGCAAGTCTGGGGACCCCCATTCCCAGAACGCCGACAGTAGCCCCCGGGCCCACGGCGCGCCCGAACTTGGCCGGGCAGAGAGGCGAAAGGGCAAGTGCGAAGCGTCGTGGGCCCTAACAGCCTATCCTTCCCCACGACGTGGGCGGCACTGCTTCCCCACGACGCCCCAGTAACCGCTCGGATTCGACAAGTCCCTGCATGCAAAGAAGGTCATGATTACCGGTGATCGTGGAGGCCGACGGTTGGCCTTTGCCGGCTATAAGTACGGAATGGCGTGTGCCCTTCCAGTCTATCCTTCTGATTCTCCTTCTTCTTGATCCGTCTTGCTGCAATGGCTCCGATTCACCGGTTCTCCGCGGAGGAGAAGGGAAAGGCTCCCCAAGAGGATCCTGACCCGCTTCCCCCGAAGAAGCGGCTTGCCCTCTGGTGTCCGGGCGAGGGCACTCGCTAGGAAGCGTCGAGACCCTGGTGTGAGCGGCCGCCACCAGGGTTCCCTCTTCCCTTGTACGCGCACATTGGCGGCTCTGAAGGAGTCGGCGCCGAACGCCACAAGCGGCGCCGCCGACGATGCCAGCGGGTCACGAAGGTGTGTGTCTTCCCCCCTGGAGTCCATGCCGAGGGCTCCTGCCGAGAGTTCGTGCTTCATGCCGCCATGCCTCCTAAGTCTTGGATTCGTCTCCCTTCTTTCTTCGCCTCCGCCGTCTGGCAGGGGGAACCCCTGGGGCTTTGGCTGCAGCACGCAGGCTGCAGCACCCACGCGACCGGGGCAGAGGTCGCAGTCGTTGCCCCGGGCGAGGTCTTCATGACTCGAGGCTGGGGCGAGGTCGCCCGGGTCTGCGGGACGAGGGGCACCCTCACAATCCATCTGGAGTACGACGGTGCCTTGGTGATGTCCTTCAAGGTCTTCGATGCGCCGGAGGATCCAATGACTTCGGCGAGCTCTTCGTGACGCCGGAGATGAGTGACGACAGCTACAAGCCCCCGAGCCTGCGCCGTTCCCGGAGCAGGGCGGGCTCGTCAGATCATCACCGCCCCTGATCTGGATGGGGTTGGCGCCGGACTGGGCGGCCCACTGTTGATGATGGCATCTGCCGCGACGCCCCTGTAGTTAGGACTCCTTAGGATTCGCGCCTTTTGTTCCTGCGAGGGGCCAAGAATATACCCCACGGGGGCTTGTAAGATGTTTGTAGCTCCGTCTGTCAATATGATCCTTATTGTGAAGCAGTGCGAGATGCTCATTCCGTTTTAGCTTAGTTTCCTCCTTTCAGTCCTCACGAGGGCTTGATGCTCTGCGCTGACAGGTCCCAGTCCCAAGGCGGCTTCAGCCGTCGCTGGTATGCCAGGTCGCGATGCCGTGGTCAAGGCCAGGAGGTGAGCGGCCCGAGGTCCGGTAAGAGCCCCTGAGTCGCGATGCTCAAGAGGTCCCCCTTAGCGCTCAAGCAGCCATCATTCGGTGAGAAAGGAGAGCGACGCTGCTAACACGGGATTGCATTGAGTGCGGGGATGGTGCTATGATAACTAGTGCGTCCGGAGGGTGACTTATCTCGAGGGTCAGCAAACGCTTCATGGTGCGGTGCTAGGTCCGTGCCTTGGCCAGCGAGGGATTGCTTGGCGATGTCCTTGCGTGCTTCTCCCCTCTCGCCTTCGCTCCCCTTTCTACTCTACGTCCTCGGGTCCCGGCTCTCGGGCTGGTCTCAGCCGTTGCCGGCATGCCAGGTCGCGGTGCCATGGACAAGACCAGAGGGTGAGGGCCGGAGAGCCGGTAGGAGCCCTGAGTCACGATGCTCAGGTACCCCCCCCCCTTTAACGTGCGAACGGGTCGCTCAGACAAGAGCGAAGAAGGCACCGTGAGGGCTTCGCCTGGCGGTGCTCCTTGGTGGGACCCTGCAGGCTGATCACAAAAGGAACGAGAGTTCGCCGTGGCGATCGACAGTTAGCCGTTAGTTGCTTTGGAGAGGCGTGAGAGGCCTGGCGAGGTGTATTGGTGCACCCATGAGCCAGCGCGGGACTCGCGGGGCCCGACATCAGGGCGGGTTGCGCCTGGCGCTGGGCCTTACCTTGGAACATGTTCCTGCAGATTCGGTTAGATGACGGTGCTCTACGTCTTCGGGTCCCGGCTCTCGGGCTGGTCTCAGCCGTCGCTGGTATGCCAGGTCGCGATGTCGTGGACAAGACCAGAGGGTGAGGGCCGGAGAGCCGGTAGGATCCCTGAGTCGCGATGCTCAGGCACCCCCCTTTAACGCGCAAGCTGGGTTAGATGACGAAACTCTACGTCCTCGGGTCCCGGCTCTCGGCCTGGTCTCAACCGTCGCTGGTATGCCAGGTCGCGATGCCATGGAAAAGACCAGAGGGTGAGGGCCGGAGAGCCGGTAGGAGCCCTGAGTTGCGATGCTCAGGCACCCCCCCCCCTTTAACGTTCAAGATTTCGACACCCAGGAGAAAAAGGCACCAAATAACAAGCATGGTGGATCGAAAGCACAGCCCTAAGGTAAACGCAAGAAGGATATATGCCGCTGGGACAGGCCCGAGCGGCTTGGGGATGATGCAGCCCGAGGAGCGCCCCCAATAAGATGAGCTAAGGACATGAAATAAAAGGGATACATGCCGCAGGGACGGACCCACGCGGCCTGGGAACAATGCGGCCCTGAAGGCGCTCCCAGCGAGAAACGAAACTTAAAAGATGTCACCTGATGATGTTGGGGACGAAGGGGTGTTGGTGTAGCAGGCTCGGATGGCTGCGGGAGCCGATCCTCACGAGCCCCCAGGCCCAGGGGCCTCGGGAGGCTCTGGAGGCGCCGGCGGCTCCTCGCGGGCCATCTCCATCTCCGCCAGGGCTGCGGCATGCCTGACCTCTTGAGCCTCCAAGAGGGCCCTCATGAGACGCTGGTGCGCAGCAGCCGCATTCGGCAGGCCGTAAGGCATGCGCACGTAGCTGTGGGGCGGACCCTCGCAACGCCCCACTCGCGAGGGCCAGAGGCTCTCTTGAGACGCGGCTCGGTTGAGCCCTGGTATGTCGATGCAGACGCGTAGCCCACCATCCTCGCCTTGATGGGGGGCCACAGCGGGTAGGCGGCGGCTGCCCCTCATGACCCTTGACTCCTGTAACTCCTGAATGGCCTTGCTGACGAACTCCCGAGGGTTTTGCCCTCCTTGCCTTGCTCCTTATTGAGGGAAACATGCTTCAAAGCACGCCTCCACGTGCTGCTCAAGCGCCTCCCTCATGACCTTGGCGAGGTCGGCGGCCCTCCAGGGGAGAGCCCCCGAGCCCTGCCTGAGGAGGGCGCCGGGCGCGCTTCCCTATGCGATGGAAGGAGGCTCCTCCTGGCCAGGCGCGGGCCCTGAGGGGCCTGCCTCCTGAGGGGCCGGGCCGGTTGATGTCTTCTTCTTCTTGGGTGTGGCCTCGGGAGGCCTCCTGCTGCTGCGGTCTGGGTCCTCCAGTGATGCGGCCCGAAAGGCTCGCTCCAGGGAGCACACTGCGTCTCTCTCTTCGCAGGGCACCGTGATGACCCTGCCACTTCCTGGCATCTTAAGGACGTTGTAGCCGTGGTGGGTTACGGCCATGAACTTGGCCAGCGCCGGGTACCCGAGGATGGTGTTGTACGGCAGGCGAATGTGGGTGACGTCGAAGTCAATGAGCTCGGTGCGGTAGTTGTCGCGTGCCCCAAAGGCGACAGGAAGGCGGACCTGCCCTATCAGGACCGTGGAGCCGTCGGTGACTCCGGAGAAGGGCTTGGTTGGCTGAAGCTGACTGTAAGGCACTTGAAGATTGTTGAATGTTTCCACGGACAGGACGTTGAGCCCTGCCCTGCCTTCGATGAGGGTCCTGGTGACTAGCACGTTGCTGATGATTGGGGAACAGAGCATCGGGAGGACTCCTGCTGTGGCCGCGCACTTGAGCTGATCCGCTGAGCTAAACGTGATGGCGCACGCCGACCACCTGAGAGGGCGCATGGCCTCGAGCTTGGGGAGGACTGCATTTACTTCGCGAGCGAACTGCTTGAAGATGCGTTGAGAGGATGCGGCTTGAGCTCCGCCCAGGATGCAGGCGATTGCACGTGGTTCCTGGAAGCCCCCAGCCCCCTCGTCCTGATGACGGTCTTCATTTCTCCTTGGCTGCGGCGGCAGCGGAGGGAGCCTGCGTTCCCTTGCGGGCGATCCTCGCGAGGCTGATCCCTCCAGCCTCCCTCGCAAGGCGGGTCCTACCAGCGGTCCTCGCGAGGTTGGTCGCGCCACCCTTGGCGCGGGCCGCGGTCTTCCCAGCGTCCTGCATTCCTTCCTCCTCCTCGGCCGTAGCCCCGGTCGCTGCGGTCGCAACGTCTGCCGACCCTTCCCTCTCGCACGGCCCGGAGCTCTTGGCATTCATTTGTGTTGTGGGTGTGGAGGTCGTGGTACACGCAGTACCGATTGCCCTTGGAGGACTCGGGCTGATCTCTACCCCGCTTGGTGTCTGGCTCGGCTGCGAGCACGGCAGCCCCCTTGCGCTTCACGTCCTTGGCCTTGGGCTTCTTCTCTTCAGGGTCCGCGGCAGGCAGCTCGAGGAGGGAGAGGCGCCCCTCCTCAGCCCTGGCGCACTTGGTCGCCAAGTTGAATAGCTCCAAGGAGGTGCACAAGTCTTCTTGCATCGCTAGCTCCTCCTTCATCTTGACGTCACGCACACCGTCGGAGAAGGCAGAGATGATGGCTTCCTCCGTTACCCTAGGGATCTTGAGGCGCGCGTTGTTGAAGCGCTGGATGTACTTCTGCAGGGTTTCCCCTGGCTGCTGCTTGATATGGTGCATGTCGCTCACGGTGGGTGGCCGGTCGCGAGTACCCTGGAAGTTGGCGATGAAGCGGGTGCGCATCTCGTCCCAGGAAGAGATCGTGCCTGGGGCCAGATTCAGGAGCCAGGTGCGGGCTCCGTCCTTGAGCGCCATGGGGAACCAGTTTGCCATGACCTTTTCGTCTCCGTTGGCGGCTTCGATGCCCAACTTGTAGAGTTGGAGGAACTCCGCAGGGTCAGCCGTGCCGTCGTAGCGAGGGGGCAGGTCTGGCTTGAACTTGCCGGGCCATGAGACGCTGCGCAGCTCGGAGGTGAAGGCGCGGCAGCCCGCCGTGGCTACAGGGGCCTTGGGCGACGAAGAGCTTGGTCCGGCGGGTCCCCGTGCGCCGCGGCTGGGGGCAGCGCTGGGTCTTGACGTGCTGGAGCAGGGAGCGCTCCGGCAGCTTTCTCGTGGGCGAGGGACTTCTTGGCAGCTCTGCTCTTTTCGCGCTGGTGCCTGGCGGGGCGGGTTCCGCCCAGGGGCCGCGCGCCTTCGGGCTAGGGCACCTACTTGAGGAGGAGGCGGCTGAGGCTCCCCAGGAGCTTCATCGCCCGCGCGAGGCGGGGTGCGGTGTAGCGAGAAGGACGGCGTGGGGGCGCCTCCTGCGGCGCGGACGAGCTCAGCGACTCGGTTGAGCCATTCTTCGTAGACGTCGTCGACGGGGCGGTAGCGCAGGAGCTCGTTTGCCGTGATGAGCGCAGCTCGGGCCTCCATGGCCGCGCGGGGCACGCACGACGAAGAACCAGCGGGGGTGAGCGAGGGCGTGGCGGTGCGGCCGTCCCGCCTCATGGACGGATGTTGGGACGATGCTTGCTGCTCGCTCCCCGCCGGGCCGGTGGCGGCGTTGACAGCAGGGACGGGGAACGACGAGGGCGCCCGCCGACGGGAGCCGTCTGGGCGACGTGGGAGGCGAGGGCGGCTCGGCGCTCGGTGCGAGCCCGACGAGCGTCAGACATGGTTGCGGTGGTCGGGGAAGAACGAGACGACGGAAGGCAGATTCCAGCGCACCCCTATCTGGCGCGCCAAATGTCGGATTTCGGGTTCTGGCAGACCCTTGAGGTTCGAACTCTGGGGTGCGCGTGGAGATTCAACCCTCTACCGACTCGTTCCTCGCTGAATCGCTAGGACCTAAACTACCAAACTAAACAGCACAAGAGACACGAGATTTATACTAGTTTAGGCCACCATTGTGGTGTAATACCCTACTCCAGTGTGTGGTGTGGTGGATTGCCTCTTGGGCTTGATGATGAACAATACAAAGTAGAACAGCCTCGCGAGGGACTGTTCTTGGCCGGTGCGCTGAACTGTTAGGAGGAGTTCAGTCGCTCTATCTACTGGTTTCTTGATGAGGATCCCGCTTGCTAGGTCCCGTCCAGATTGCCCCTACCCTGGGGGTGGCTAGTCCTATTTATAGGCAAAGGCCCTGGGCCTCTTCCCAAATATTGAGCGGGAAGGGCGCCAACAATTGGCCATTTTGAAGGGGAACATCAGGTACACTTATCCTGACTAAAGTTGGTCCTCGCCTGTCAAAGGCTCTGGTGATGACGCCGACTTGGGATCCACAATGACTTCCTTCCGGCCGTTGGGCTGGTCTTGGTCTTGTTGCACCGAAATGGACGCCTTTGCTTGATGCTCTCGCCTGCGCTTGCTCCCTTTGCACCAAAGAGGAAAGGAGGACACTGCGTGGGCTGGCGCCCGACTAGCGCCCTTGGTCGTCATGGCTTGCGTCATGGGCACCTCGCGAGGTACCCCGCCTTGAACTCTCCGCCTCCTCATGAGCCATCCTGACGAGGCCGTGCCTGAGGAAGCTCCTTGTCGTCCGCCCCGCGAGGCTTGGCCCCTCGCGAGGGTCTTGAGCTTGCGTTGATGAAGATGGGCTGTGCTGGGCCTCCTTTGAGCCACGCCGCAGGCCGCAGGCAGGCAAGTCTGGGGACCCCCGTTCCCAGAACGCCGACAGACTGTGCCCCGAAGAATTCAACAAAATCAGCTGTCTTGAGAATGCAAAGAAAATTTGGGATACTTTGATTGATATGCATGAAGGCACAGACTCCGCCAAGGAATCCAAGTTGGATGTGCTTCAAAGTCAACTTGACAAGTTCAAAATGAAGGGTGGTGAAGGTGTCGCTGAAATGTACTCTAGGCTTGCTCTCATCACAAATGAGATTGCCGGCTTAGGAAGTGAAGAGATGACCGACAAATTCATCATCAAGAAGATCCTAAGAGCCTTGGATGGAAAATATGATACCATGTGCACTTTGATCCAAATGATGCCAAACTACAAAGATCTCAAGCCAACCGAAGTCATTGGAAGAATTGTTGCTCATGAGATGTCACTCACGAATAAAGAAGAGCTTCACAACAAGTCTAGTGGTGCTTACAAAGCCTCATGTGATTCTCCTACATCATCAAATGAGAAACAAGCCTTCAATGAAGAATTGAGCTTAATGGTGAAGAAATTCAACAAATTCTACAAGAGTAGAAGCAAGGAAAGGAGTTCCAAGTCAAGGTCCTACTATGACAAAAGATCTTCTAGTTGTGAGCGAAATTGCTATAATTGTGGAAGACCCGGACACTACAATGAGTGTACGGCTGCATACAAAATAAGATAAGACTCACCTAAAAGGAGAAGCAAAAGGGAAGAATCACCTCCAAGAGAGAGAAGGAGTAGAGATGGTCGCTATGAATGAAGAACCTCTCAAAGAAGCAAGGATTCGGAATGGAAGGACAAGTCATCAAGGAGCTACACAAAACAAAGACATCAACCTCATGTTGGTGAATGGGTATCCGGTTCTGACTCCGACCACCACTCTGACAGAAGTTATCACTCCGACCCCGAACATACTCAAGATGAAGGTGTTGCCAATCTAGCACTTGTGTCAACCAACTCATATGACATATTTGAGTCACCAAATGAAGGAATTGGAAGATGCTTCATGGTATCACACCCCGAGTATGTTGATTTCAATAGTGATGAAGATGATTTGCTAGGTGATGATGACTTAGTTGTTGACAACTCTAGTGATGAATACTACGATGAAAATGCTATTAATCATGCTAATCAGGATGAAACGATTGACGATGATAAGGAGATTGAGCGTCTAACTAAAGAACTAAATACTCTTAAGTTATCTCATGAGAAGCTACGCTTCGAGAAGCTCAATCTTGAGCAAGAACATGAGTTCTTAAAAGCCATCAATGATGATCTTCGGAAGAAAAGTTCTTCTTACATTGCCAAGCGTTCCCTCTTGTATACTTACATTCCACAAGTAAAATCTAGCAACAAGAGTAAGAAAGATTCTTCTTCTAGTAGTAACAATAATCATGCTAAATCCAATATTGTTGCTTCTAGTAGTTCTCTTGATTCTACTAATGATTCTCTTAGCCAAGTTACACTTGAGCAAGAAAATAGCTTATTGAAGGGAATTATAGAGAAAGGTGTTTACGAGAGCCTTGCCGGAAGTAAACAATTGAAGGAAATTGTAGCAAGCAAGGAAGGCACCGGAAGAATCAAGGTGTTGGTTTTGAACGAAAGTTCAATGTCAATGGAATTGAGTGGGAAGAAGATCAATTCCCCAAGACAAAGTTTGTTCCTCAACAAGAGAAGTATGATCCTACTTCATTCAAGGGAACATAAGCTCAAGATGATCTTCCACCACAAGATCACAAGCTTCAAGAGGAGATTGATGCATTTGAAGATGCTCCAAAGGCCTTGGTCAAGTGGGTTCCCAAGTCTACATCAAATTCTACTTCGTCAAGTACATCTACAACCCCAAGGATTCCCATCAAGATGATGTGGATCCCGAAGAAGAAGAACTAGAGAGTTCTTGAGGGTGACTCCGCCAACATACTTCACTCATATTCATTTTGGCAAGGACAAGTGCAAACAACTTCCACATCTTGCACAAGTTCAAGGAGTCACAAACCTTTGTGTTGGTAAGACAAGGGACACGGTAATCTAATGCTTTCATGGACATCATCATGTGTGAGTTCACTCTATGTCTATGGATATCCTTGTTTATTCTTTGTGGGACAAACCATGTAGGTATTGAAAGTGCAACTTACTCCAATGGATTGCTCCAAACGATCTACATCAACAATGAGCATCCATATCTTCAACACCTACATGAAGTCATCATCGACAAAACCCAAGGTTAGTTCATCCCTCTTACGGGGGATATCACATCTAGGGGGAGCTTTACTCTAAGAATTGGGCTAAAGCAACTCTAATGGTGTGAACACAACAATGCTTTATGTGAAAGTGGTAACCACACTTGTGCTTAAATGATGAGTATGACCTATGATCAAATGTTCTCATTTGACTCCTAAGTCAATATACTCATATATAGATGACCTAGTCATCGCCAATTGCTTGATAGATGCTAGAGTGATTGTATATGCTTTGCCACATATTTCATTTCCCATTCTATTGTGTGAGCATGTTGATTGCATAGTTTTCTCATTTGAGGACATCCATTTGTTTCTTTGATTGTTTGGCTCTTCTTCTTTTGCCAAATGGATGGACAAGAATGCCTAAGAACTTCCTCTATCTATCTATGCTTTTCTCGTCTCAAACTCTATTCATGCTACATCACAAAATTTGATCAAGTCAAATTTGAACCCTCTGGGTGAGGAGCACTCGGAGTCACCGATTCATCATAGACTTAAACTTCCAAAACCTCTCTATGCATTTCGGTCTGACCGATTCATCCTTTTTGGTCATACTGAGTTCACTGAGTTGATCTAGGTTTTCAATCTCGGTGCAACCGATTAGAACGATTCGGTCATAGTGAGTTGCAGTAACCGCTTGCGATTCTGCATCTCGGTGCCACTAAGTTGTTCCACTCGGTCACACCAACAGGGTCAGGATATATATATCGACGGGTCAAATTTTGGAAATTTCTCCGAAACCTATTCGCCCGCGCGTGTCCTGCTCTACCGACTCGGGTCTTTGGATCATCCTCTCGTCGCCAGCGACCTCCCGCTACTGGTCTCCAATGCCGTCAACGGAAATCTTCACCGCAGTTGTTGCCGTAGCGAGCTCATCGCCGAGTTAGGGTATGAGTTTGACTCTTTGTGCAATCTTTTACCTCTCATTCTTAGCACAAAGACAATGCCATGATTCTTACCACGTATGAGATCAATCTATCCAGAGAAAACTTCCTTTAGATTAGTTTTGATTCGAAAATTTAGGGTTAGGTTTCCGCCGAACTCATCTCGGACCGACCGAGTTGTGGAAATCAGTCTCACCGATTTGGCTTAGGCCATTGCACTTGTAATTTTCGGTCTGACTGAAACTTGCAAATCGGTGTGACCGAGTTCGACTCTTAGTGAAACCCTAGCAATCTTGGAGTCACCAAACTGTGTCTCGGTCCGACTAATTCCACTAGTTTAGACTCCAAAGTTTCTTTGGTGTTACCGAGTTTAACAAATCGGAAGATCCAAAATGCTTTCTGTGGAAAACTAAAATTAAAATTTTCACTCATTTGTTTTGCAAAAACTCTGCACTTTGTGATGCTCATCCACTCTATCTCATCTATAACTATTCATAGGATCAGTTCTCATTTTGTAGTGACAGAATGTCTGATAAGAGTGACAGCCAAAATAAGTCTAAGGAGCAGATGAATCTGAGTGAGGGCACTAGTCCCTCTGGCAGCTATGATGAGGGGAGCAGAAGCACTCCCACTAACCTTCCTAAGGAAACAACTATGTAGAGGAAGAAGAAAACCTCAGATTCGGAGGATGAGGATTTTGAAGTTGAGGAAGTGACCTCAAAGAAGAAGGTTGTCTAGAAAGAATTTGGCACAGCTGCTTCTAGAAAGCCAGGTCTGAACAAGAATGCTCCTACCAGAAGAGTGTCAATGTTAAAAGCTAGAGCATCAACACAAGAAACTATGGAATATACTCTTGAGACTAGAGAAGATGGTGATGGAAAGAAAAGAAAGGAAAGGGTTAGGAAAACTATTGCCAGAGTGATTGGAAAGCCATCAACGGTGAGAGATTCTGCAGAAGAGGAGGAGGAAGAGCAAGATGCACCTCCTGCTAAGTCTCAAAAGCTGATGGGGGGTGCCATCAAGTTTGGGGCTGCTCCTCTAAAGCCCAAGAGTGCCCCTAAAGCTCCATCTCATGCTTCCAATTCTGCACCAAAGAGAAGCACTAGAAACATTCCTACCGAAGAGAAGAACAAGGCCCCATTGCCTGAGATTGAAGAATAAGAAGAGGAAGCCCAAGTGCTCAGAAAATTGAAGCCAAAGATACCTGATCATGATGACAATCATCCAGTAGCTGAGAATATGAAGGAGAGAAAGGATGCAGGTCTCAGATTGTGGAGACAAGCAGATCCCTATGCTGTGAGGAGAAGAACTGTTGTGTACTATAGGTTTCACACCAAGGAACAACAGGACTTCTATGAGACTTTGCTCCTAGATAAGAAGCCCATTGTGTGTGACTTGAAGTGGGTGGACTGGAAATATATTGATGCCAATGAAGACCATTTTCCAGGAGTGCACGAGAGCTTCAGACTCAATGGAGTTGCCACTTTTGTGGGTCAAAATTGACCAAGTGGAATGATGAGTTTATCATGTAGTTCTATTGAATAGCTCACTTCTACCCTGATGACAAGATTGTTTGGATGTCTAAAGGTACTATGTACCAGTCTTCTGTTGCTGAGTGGGCCAAGCTCATTAATGCCCCTGAAGAAGCTGAGGAAAACATTGATGTCTATGCTGAGTGCAAGAAGGACCACAACTCCATGGCCAACATCAGGGGCGGAGCTAGTAGGGGGGCGAGCGGGGGCCAGCCCCCCCCCCCCCCCGATCGATCGGCCACACCCATGAATTATTAGGGGGGCTAATACTAATCTACTGATTGCTACTTATATGTACCGGCCATAAGCAAAGGGGATATAGGCCTTTATCCATACGTGCATATATTCCTGGCTGGCCCAAGCCCAACAAATGGCGGTTTGGTAGTTTTCCCGTGAGTGAATCACCGATCGATCTCTAATACACACACGTACGGTCGTTCGTGTCTATTCAGTGCAGTTTGACCTAATCAAGCTCCACCTGATCTCTTTGCCGCCACCCACACCAGGATAGGTCTTAATCTTTCGTTATCTTCGACCCTCGTCGCCACACTAAGGCATAGGCGCGCACAATCTTTGGAAAAGCGCAAACCCTTCCATGCTTGACCAACGATGGTTGCCATATGCCTCCGGCCTGTGGAAACAATGCTCATCCGAACAGATGGGACAAGCCGACGCTGGATTGGATTTTTTTTGAGGGATTGTCAGGGCTGTATTTGATACTCTAGCAAGGTATTTATTCTCGAGACGCTGCTCACTTTTTTCTAGTACACCACATATATTGATTTTATATGCTTATGTATGTTTGCCTTGACATATATCAAGTAAATGTAAGTGGCGTGCTAAGTAGTGATTGACTTTCAGTTCAAAACTATTTGAATGCAAGCTAAATCCTGCTATTTAGTTATACATGATTGGTCATGTTCTTCTTAAACATACATATGACAATGTTCCATACCAGGGTACTTTATGTCGTATTTTGGAGTAGTTCATTTACCAACTTCATCTACACGGCACGCACATGGAGTTGTCCAATACTACAACGTATAGCTAGAACTGCCCGCTCAAGAGTGATATTCGGATATAATAACTCTTCTGTAGTTTGTGAGACACAAAAAAAATTCTGGCCTTCATTGTTGTCTCGCCCCCCTATGTCATGGCTCCACCCCTGGCCAACATGTACAAGGAGATACCTGACAAGGCCTTGGAGACACATAAGCTAGGCTCAGTGTACCATCTGATGTCAGGATTGGCCACCATGAAGACCATTTTGAGTCACACCTTGTTGCCCAAATCAGGAGATCACAGGATGATCGGAGGCCACTCCATCAACTTACTTCAGCTATTTGATCTGCCCCAGAAGTTTAAAGTGATGAGTTTGATTGTTGAGACCATCAAGAGAACAACTGCTGACCAGAAAAGATCATGTGGGTATGCTCCACGTCCACATGCTGATTAACTCCAAGATGAGCACAAGTGTGTATTTGTTGGACAAAGAGCATCTTCCCTTGAGGCCTGACTTTGAGGACAACACAGTTGTCATGAACACTGAAGATCCCACATCAATAGAGGCTCAAGAGAAGAGGCAAAAAGTAGAAGCTGAGAAGGCAGCCAAGATGCCAAGTGGTGAAGAGGCTTCACAGGTTTTCCTCAAGTCAAAGCAAGATCAACTTAGATATCTTATTCAAGCCACTTTTAGGATTGAGAAAGGATTGACCACCCTGACTTGGAATCAAGAGAGCCTGGAAAGGATCCTTGAAACAAAGTTCTATGATCTGGACTTCAAGGTGACAGAAATGCAAACAACAGTTGAGCAGCTCCAAGAAGAAGCTGAAGAGAGGAAAGGGAACGCAACCACAGAAGTATTTTAGAGAGTGCCTAGGGCACAGAGATCTGTAGCAGTGCCAGTGACAGACACAAGAGCTACTGCATCAGCACCTGCAGCAACAACTTCAGTAGCCCCTTCGGTTGCAACTCCACCAGCTCCATCAACTTCAACAGATGCATTCGTCCTTAGAGTCCTCTCCACGCCACCTCCCGAAGATCAAGCTTAGAGATCCGCATAGCACTATGCATTTTCAAGCTTTTTGGTAACTTGTTGCCAAAGGGGGAGAAAGTGTATAGATCATAGGCTGAGAGAGAGAGAGAACTTTGCTTCTTTTGATACTTATTTTTCTACTTGCTTGATTGCTTTGTTGATACTTTATGGTTATGTGTGTGAGATACTTGTATGGTCATGTGTTTGATCATATCATACTTAATGTTTGTGCTTGGATGATGATATTCTCTATCTCTCATGTATGATCATTCACTTTGCCTTGCTGATGAGTGCATGTTCCTCTTTCTATCATTTCGAGCGCTCCACCAAGATGTATGTGACATGGAAGAGTAACCCATGATCCCAATTGTTTGTGCATTTGCATTCAAAAGCAAATCTTAAATAATGCACAAATTTAGGGGGAGCTCTTGCTCATCACATACTTCTCAAAGCAGCGATGCTTTTCATTCTTATTATCATTTGTCGAAGCTTTGATCTATATGTTGTCATCAATTACCAAAAAGGGGGAGATTGAAAGTGCAACTAATCCCTGAGTGGTTTTGGTAATTCTTAACAACATATAGCTCATTTAACTAATACTCTTTCAAGATGAACATTTTAGAAAGTTCAATGATTGGCATGGCATGGACTAGAGATGTGGACCCCTCAAAATCCTAAGGACATATATTGGCAACAAGCTCAAGAATCTACATTTTCATTTTAGTGATCCAAGATCACATTGAGTCCATAGGAAAAGACAAAACTATTAAAAGGGGATGAGGTGTTGCTTAACGGTTTACTTGCTCAAAACGCTTAGTGATATGCTCCACAAACCCTCAACCACTTTCTCATTTCCACATATGTCCTAAACCTAAAGTCAAACTCGGCCCCACCAATTTGATCTATCCGGTGCCACCGATTTCATTTGACATAGCCACTGCCACAAACCCTAATCACTTCGGTTTCACCGATAGGGATCTCGGTCTCACGGAGATGGGATTGCAAACTCTCCGTTTCCCTTCATAACATTTCGCTCTCACTGAAATGAGTGATCGATCCCACCGAGTTTGCAATGCAAACTCCCTGTTTCCTTTTCATAATGTTTCGGTCTCACCGAAATGAGCGATCGGTCCCACCGAGTTTGCCCGACCAACTCTCTGTTTGCCTATTACTGAAATCGGTTCCAGTGAGTTCATGTGATGGGTCTGACCAAGATCAAGTTATGCCCTAACCCTAGCATATCGGTCCCACCGAGTTGATCATGTCGGTCCCACTGAAAAGCCTAACATTCACATTTTGAACTGAATCGGTCTAACCGAGTTTCACTATTTGGTCTCACCGAGTTTGGGAATTTGTGTGTAACAGTTAGATTTTGTGTGGAGGCTATGTATACCCCTCCACCCACTCTTCATTCATGGAGAGAGCCATCAGAACATGCCTAAACTTCCGACATTCATTTTCTGAGAGAGAACCTCCAGTCATGTGTTGAGACCAAGACGTTCCATTCCAACCACAAGAATCTTGATCTCTAGCCTTCCACAAGTTGCTTTCCACTCAAATCATCTTTCCACCATAGCAAAATCTGTGAGAGAGAGTTGAGTGTTGGGGAGACTATCGTCTGAAGCACAAGATCAAGGAGTTCATCATCAACACACCATCTATTACCTTTTGGAGAGCGGTGTCTCCTAGATTGGTTAGGTGTTACTTGGGAGCCTCCGTCAAGATTGTGGAGTTGAACCAAGGAGTTTGTAAGGGCAAGGAGATCGCCTTCTTTGTGAAGATCTACCCAAGTGAGGTAAGTCCTTCATGGGCGATGGCCATGGTGGGATAGACAAGGTTGCTTCATCATGGACCCTTCTTGGGTGGAGCCCTCAGTGGACTCGCGCAGCCGTTACCCTTCGTGGGTTGAAGTCTCCATCAACGTGGATGTACGATAGCACCACCTATCGGAACCATGCCAAAAATCTCTGTGTCTACATTGCATTTGCTCCCTCCTAACTCCTCCCCTTTACCTTCATATGCAATGATTTACATTCCACTGCTATACTATTATACTTGCATGTGTAGGTTGATTGCTTGACTAATGCTAAGTTGCTTAAATCTGCCAAGAATAAAATTGGGAAAATGCTAGGTGTTATTTGGTAAAGTAGTCTAATCACCCCCCTCTAGACATACTGTCGATCCTACACAAAACAAGCATAGATGAAGGGAAAAGGCAATCATTGTATCGATTTTGGTTAATGTGCATGGCATGTTGTTCATATCATCAGCCACATCAGTAAGATATAGCAAGAAATGACAAGATGCAAATGTGGGCTGCTTCACCACACACTAGATTATAGATCAGCAAAAACAAGCATACATGCAGGGCTAAAGAAAATCATTCGATCGGTGTTGAGTAATGTGCATGGTATGAATAAGGAATTTGGTTTTACAACTATAACTTGGAACTTATAGTTGTTGCAAACATGCATTTTGATAGAAACAATAAACTAAACAGCAGTTGACGATAGGGAGTATGAGCAAATTAAACAGCAGTTGAGGCTAAAGGCTTTAGAAGGACTGACTTACATTAACAGTTAACACTGGCTCTATAATGCCCTTCTCCATGTAAGGGGAAGGATAACTCAAGAATTTCAGCACAGAAACTTCTTCATAAGCATTGCATGTACTCTACATTTTGTAGAGAGTTATTATAGATATGATAATACTGGAAGGGGTAGAGGATAATGAAGATAAGATGCAGATTGATGCTACATAATCAACTAACTATCCCAGTAAGTACAAGCGTTACAGGGAAAAAATGTACTGACGAGAGCAATGGGCTACACTTCTGCATTGGGTTGAGATTTTTTAGTAAATGGTGGACGAGGGAGATAATATGCAGAGTAATGCTGCACAATGAACCAATCCCTCCTTCCCATAATATAAGAGTGTTTCGTACACTGGTGTACTATACAAAGCACCCTTATATTATGGGATGGAGGGAGTAGTTGTTAATGTAAGTACAGTGATAGAAGACATTTGGTCCTTACAAGAGGACTGCAGAGCTAAACCTCTTCAAAAGCACTCGGTTGATTCTAAATTGATGTAAGAATCGATACAGATCTTATAATGTCCACCAAATGAAGGATAAGGAGGCTAACATGTGCAGTGATGCTACATAATCAACCAGCTATGAAAGTAAGTATGGTCATACAATACAAGAGGTACTCACAATAGCAACGCAATGTTGATACTTCTCTAACGTATCTATAATTTTTGATTGTTCCGTCCTGTTATATTATCATTCTTGGATGTTTTACAATCACTTTATAATCATTTTATATCATTTTTTGGTACTAACCTATTGACATAGTGCCCAGTGGCAGTTGACGTTTTCTACTTGTTTTTTAAATCATAGGAAATCAATACCAAATGGAGTCCGAACGCAGCGAAACTTTTTCTGGATTTTTTCTGGACCAGAAGACACAAGATGGGCCAAAGAAGTACCAGAGGGGTGCCCCGAGGGGGGCACAACCTAGGCGCACCCAGGTGAGTTATGCCCACCTCGGTGGCCTCCAGCACTGCCTCTTTACTCTATAAATACCCCGATATTCCAGAAACCGTAGGGAAGTCGGCGAAAATCAATTCTAGCCGCCACAAGTTCCAGAAACACTAGATCCAATCTACACACCATCACGGAGGGGTTCATCATGTCCATTGGTGCCTCTCCGATGATTCATGAGTAGTTCACTATAGACCTAGGGGTCTGTAGTTAGTAGCTAGATGTCTTCCTCCCTGATAACCCATAAGTATAGAGGATCGCAACTGTTTTAGAGGGTAGAGTATTCAACCCAAATTTATTCATTCGACACAAGGGGAGCCAAAGAATATTCTCAAGTATTAGTAGTTGAGTTGTCAATAAAACCACACCTGGATAACTTAGTATCTGCAACAAAGTATTTAGTAGCAAAGTAGTATGGAAGTAACGATAGCAGTAGCAAAAGTAACAGTAGAAGTTTCGTAGTAATTATAACAGTAGCAACAGTAAAGTAAATAAGCAAAGCACAATATGTGAAAAGCTCGTAGGCGTTGGATCAGTGATGGATAATTATGTCGGATGCGATTCCTTATGTAATAGTTATAACATAGGGTGACACAGAACTAGCTCCAATTCATCAATGTAATGTAGGCATGTATTCCAAATATAGTCATACGTGCTTATGGAAAAGAACTTGCATGACATCTTTTGTCCTACCCTCCCGTGGCAGGGGGTCCTAGTGGAAACTAAGGGATATTAAGGCCTCCTTTTAATAGAGTACCAGACCAAAGCATTAACACAGAGTGAATACATGAACTCCTCAAACTACGGTCATCACCGAGAAGTATCCCGATTATTGTCACTTCGGGGTTGTCAGATCATAACACATAATAGGTGACTATAGACTCGCAAGATAGGATCAAGAACTCACATATATTCATGAAAACATAATAGGTTCAGATCTGAAATCATGGCACTTGGGCCCTAGTGACAAGCATTAAGCATAGCAAAGTCATAGCAACATCAATCTCAGAACATAGTGGATACTAGGGATCAAACCCTAACAAAACTAACTTGATTACATGGTAAATCTCATCCAACCCATTACCGTCCAGCAAGCCTATGATGGAATTACTCACGCACGGCGGTGAGCATCATGAAATTGGTGATGGAGGATGGTTGATGATGACGACGGCGATGAATCCCCCTCTCCAGAGCCCCAAACGGACTCCAGATCAGCCCTCCCGAGAGAGATTAGGGCTTGGCGGCGGCTCCGTATCGTAAAACGCGATGAAACTTTCTCCCTAATTTTTTCTCCCCGAAAGCAAATATATGGAGTTGGAGTTGAGGTCGGTGGACGTCCAGGGGGCCCATGAGGCAGGGGGCGCGCCCTAGGGGAGGGGACGCACCCCCACCCTCGTGGACAGGGTGTGGGCCCCCTGACACTGATTCTTTCGCCAGTATTTCTTATTAATTCTGAAAATTTGCTCCGTGGATTTTCAGGTCATTCCGAGAACTTCTATTTCTGCACAAAAATAACACCATGGCAGTTCTGCTGAAAACAACATCAGTCTGGGTTAGTTCCATTCAAATCATGCAAGTTAGAGTCCAAAACAAGGGCAAAAGTGTTTGGAGAAGTAGATACGATGGAGACGTATCAACTCCCCCAAGCTTAAACCTTTGCTTGTCCTCAAGCAATTCAGTTGACAAACTGAAAGTGATGAAGAAAAACTTGTACAAACTCTATTTGCTCTTGTTGTTGCAAATATGTAAAGCTAGCATTCAAGTTTTCAGCAAAGATTATGAACTATCCATATTCACAATAAAACTTAGGTCTCATTGTCGGTGTCAAAACTGGCGGATCTCGGGTAGGGGGTCCCGAACTGTGCGTCTAAGGTTAATGGTAATAGGAGGCAGGGGATACGATGTTTTACCTAGGTTCGGGCCCTCTCGATGGAGGTAATACCCTACTTCCTGCTTGATTAATCTTGATGATATGCGTATTACAAGAGTTGATCTACCATGAGATCATAGAGGCTAAACCCTAGAAGCTAGCCTATGATTATGATTGTTGTTGTCCTACGGACTAAACCCTCCGGTTTATATAGACACTGGAGGAGGCTAGGGTTACACAGAGTCAGTTACAGAGAAGGAAATCTACATATCCGAATATCCAAGCTTGCCTTCCACGCAAAGGAGAGTCCCATCCGGACACGGGAGGAAGTCTTCAATCTTGTATCTTCATAGTCCAATAGTCCGGCCAAAGTATATAGTCCGGCTGTCCGACGACCCCTTAATCCAGGACTCCCTCAGTAGCCCCTAAACCAGGCTTCAACGACGATGAGTCCGGCACACAGATTGTCTTCGGCATTGCAAGGCGGGTTCCTTCTCCGAATACTCCATAGAAGAATTAGAACGCAAGGATCATGTCCGGCTCTACAAAAATAATTCGACATTCCACCATAGAGAGTATAATTTTCCACAAATCTAAACTGCTAACAACTTTTTACAACATCACGCCATGGTCCGTTCTTTATTTGAACCGTTTTCATAACCAACCACTACACGCGCTGTGATACGTCCATTTTGCATCATGCTTTTATATCAATATTTATTGCATTATGGGCTGTTATTACACATTATATCTCAATACTTATGGCTATTCTCTCTTATTTTACAAGGTTTACCATGAAGAGGGGGAATGCCGGCAGCTGGAATTCTGGCTGGAAAAGGAGCAAACGTTGGAAACCTATTCTGCACAACTCCAAAATACCTGAGACTCCATGAAACAACTTTTCAGATTTAATAAGAATTTTTGGGCAAAAGACATAGGCCAGGGGGCCCACACCCTGTCCAGGAGACAGGGGCGCCCCCCCTGTAGGGCGCGCCCCTATCTCCTGGGCCCCCTGGTGGGCTTCCGGCTGCCATCTTCTGCTATATGAAGGGTTTTCCCCTGGAAAAATCGTGGGCAAGCTTACGGGACGAAACTCCGCCGCCACGAGGGAGAACCTTGGCGGAATCAATCTAGGGCTTTGGCGGAGCTGTTCTGCCGGCGACACTTCCCTCCGGGAGGGGGAAATCATCACCAACGTCATCACCAACGATCCTCTCATCGGGAGGGGGTCAATCTCCATCAACATCTTCACCAGCACCATCTCATCCCAAAACCCTAGTTCATCTCTTGTATCCAATCTTGTATCCAAACCACAAATTGGTACCTGTGGGTTGCTAGTAGTGTTGCTTACTCCTTGTAGTTGATGCTATTTGGTTTACTTGGTGGAAGATCATATGTTCAGATCCTTTATGCATATTATTACTCCTCTGATTATGAACATGAATATGCTTCGTGAGTAGTTACGTTTGTTCCTGAGGACATGGGTGAAGTCTTGCTATTAGTAGTCATGTGAATTTGGTATTCGTTCGATATTTTGATGAGATGTATGTTGTCTTTCCTCTAGTGGTGTTATGTGAATGTTGACGACATGGCACTTCACCATTATTTGGGCCTAGAGGAAGGCATAGGGAAGTAATAAGTAGATGATGGGTTGCTAGAGTGACAGAAGCTTAAACCCTAGTTTATGCTTGCTTCGTTAGGGATTGATATGGATCCAAATGTTTAATGTTGTGGTTAGGTTTACCTTAATACTCCTTTTTGTAGTTGCGGATGCTTGCAATAGGGGTTAATCATAAGTGGGATGCTTGTCCATATTAGGGCAGTACCCAAGTGCCGGTCCACCCACATATCAGATTATCAAAGTACCGAACACGAATCTTACGAATGTGATGAAAACTAGCTTGACGATAATTATGAATGTGTCCTCGGGAGCTCCTTCTTCATTATTAGAATTTGTCCAGGCTTATCCTTTGCTACATAAAGGATTGGGCCACCTTGCTGCACTTTATTTACTTTATTTACTTTTGCTCGTTACTATTTATCTTATCACAAAACTATCTATTACCTACTATTTCAGTACTTGCAGAGAAAACCTTATCGAAAACCGCTTATCATTTCCTTCTGCTCCTCGTTGGGTTCACCACTCTTACTTATCGAAAGGACTACGATAGATCCCCTATACTTGTGGGTCATCAAGACTCTTTTCTGGCACCATTGCCGGGGAGCGTAGCGCTCTTGGTGAGTGGAACTTGGTAAGGAAACATTTATATAGTGTGCTAAAATTTTCTGTTACTTGTCACTATGGAAACTAATCCTTTGAGGGGCTTGTTTGGGGTATCTTCACCCCAACCAGAAAAGCAAAGAGATGCTCCTCAACCTACTGAACCTTATGAAAATATTCACTTTGAGATTCCTTCGGGTATGATAGAAAAACTGCTAGCTAATCCTTTTGCAGGAGATGGAACATTGCATCCCGACTTACACCTCATCTTTGTGGATGAAGTTTGTGGATTATTTAAGCTTGCAGGTATTCCCGATGATGTTGTCAAAAGGAAGGTCTTCCCTTTATCTTTGAAGGGAGATGCAATAACATGGTATAGGCTATGTGATGATACGAGATATTGGAATTATAAGCGATTGAAGTTGGAATTTCACCAGAAGTTCTATCCTATGCATCTTGTTCATCGTGATCGAAATTACATATATAATTTCTGGCCTCGCGAAGGAGAAAGCATCGCTCAAGCTTGGGGGAGGCTTAAGTCAATGTTGTATTCATGCCGCAATCATGAGCTCTCTCGGGAAATGATTATTCAGAATGTTTATGCTCGGCTTTCTCATGATAATCGCAACCTGCTTGATACTTCCTGTGCTGGTTCCTATATGCTGAATACTATTGATTTCAAATGGGACTTATTGGAAAGAATTAAACGCAAATCTGAAGATTGGGGTTCCGGCGATGGTAAGGAGTCAGGTATGACACCTAAGTTTGATTGTGTGAAATCTTTTATGGATACCGATGCTTTCCGTGGATTTAGCTCTAAGTATGGACTTGACTCTGAGATAGTAGCTACTTTTTGTGAAACTTTTGCTACTCACGTTGATCTCCCTAAAGAGAAGTGGTTTAAATATAATCCTCCTATTGAAGTGAAAGTAGTTGAACCTATTACAGTCGAAGAGAAGATTATTACATATAGTGATCCTATTATTCCTACTGCTTATGTTGAAAAACCTCCTTTTCCTGTTAGGATAAAAGATCATGCTAAAGCTTCGACTGTTGTTCGTAAGAGCAATGTTAGAACTTATACACCTCCTGAGCAAATTAATGTTGAACCTGGTATGCTATGATTAAAGATCTTTTGGATGAGGACCTAGATGGGCATGTTATCTCTTTTTGTGGTGAAACTGCTAATATTGCTAGACCCGATACTAAGACACGTAGACCTGTTGTAGGCACGCCTCTTATTTCTGTCAAAATAGGAGATCATTGTTATCATGGTTTATGTGATATGGGTGCTAGTGCTAATGCGATACCTTATGATCTTTATAAAGAAATTATGCACGATATTGCACCTGTTGAATTAGAAGACATTGATGTTACTATTAAGCTTGCCAATAGGGACACCATTAAACCTATTGGGATTGTTAGAGATGTTGAAGTCTTGTGTGGGAAGATTAAATACCCTGCTAATTTTCTTGTTCTTGCATCCCCACAAGATAATTTTTGTCCCATTATTTTTGGTAGACCCTTCTTGAATACTGCTAGTGCTAAGATTGATTGTAAGAGAAAGGTTGTCACTGTTGGCATAGACGGTACGTCTCATGAGTTTAATTTTGCCAAGTTTAGTTGACAAGATCGTGAAAAGGAACCATCTAGTATGGATGAAATTATTGGTCTTGCTTCTATTGCTGTTCCTCCAACTGATCCGTTAGAACAATATTTGCTAGACCATGAAAACGATATGTTTATGAAGGAAAGGGAAGAAATAGATGAAGTGTTCCTTAAACAAGAACCTATGCTGAAACATAACCTTCCCGTTGAAATTCTTGGGGATCTCCCTCCACCCAAGGGTGATCCCGTGTTTGAACTCAAACCATTTCCTGATAATCTTAAGTATGCTTATCTTGATGAAAAATAAATATATCCTATTATTATTAGTGCTAACCTTTCAGAGAAAGAAGAAAAAAGATTATTGAAAACTCTGAAGAAGCACTGAGCTGCTATTGGATATACTCTGGATGATCTTAAGGGCATTAGTCCCACATTATGCCAGCACAAAATTTCAGTGGAGAAAGATGCCAAACCAGTTAGAGATCCTCAAAGACGATTAAATCCCAAAATGAAGGAAGTGGTAAGAAAGGAGATACTAAAGCTCCTTGAGGCAGGTATTATTTATCCCGTTGCTGATAGTGAATGGGTAAGCCCTGTCCATTGTGTCCCTAAAAAGGGAGGTATTACCGTTGTCCCTAATGATAAAGATGAATTGATCCCACAAAGAATTATTATAGGTTATAGGATGGTAATTGATTTCCGTAAGTTAAATAAAGCTACTAAGAAAGATCATTACCCTTTACCTTTTATTGATCAAATGCTAGAAACGCTATCCAAACACACACATTTTTGCTTCCTAGATGGTTATTCTGGTTTCTCTCAGATACCTGTTTCAGCGGGGGATCAATCTAAAACTACTTTTACTTGCCCTTTTGGTATCTTTGCTTATAGACGTATGCCTTTTGGTTTATGTAATGCACCTGCTACCTTTCAAAGATGCATGATGGCTACATTTTCTGATTTTTGTGAAAAGATTTGTGAGGTATTCATGGATGACTTCTCTGTCTATGGATCCTATTTTGATGATTGTTTAAGCAACCTTGATAGAGTTTTGCAGAGATGCAAAGACACTAGTCTCGTCCTGAATTGGCAAAAGTGTCACTTTATGGTTAATGAAGGCATTGTCTTGGGGCACAAGATCTCCAAGAGAGGCATTGAAGTTGATAAAGCCAAAGTTGATGCTATTGAAAAGATGCCATGTCCCAAGGACATAAAAGGTATAAGAAGTTTCCTTGGTCATGTCAGTTTTTATAGGAGGTTCATTAAGAACTTTTCTAAAATCTCTAGGCCTCTGACTAATTTATTGCAAAAAGATATTCCTTTTGTCTTTGATGATGATTGTGTAGAAGCATTTGAAACACTTAAGAAGGCTTTGATCACTGCACCTATTGGTCAGCCACCTGATTGGAATTTACCTTTTGAAATTATGTGCGATGCTAGTGATTATGCTGTAGGTGCTGTTTTAGGGCAAAGAGTCGATAAGAAATTGAATGTTATCCATTATGCTAGCAAGACTCTTGATACTGCCCAGAGAAATTATGCTACTACTGAAAAAGAATTTTTAGCAGTTGTGTTTGCATGTGATAAGTTTAGACCTTATATTGTTGATTCCAAAGTTACTATTCACACTAATCATGCTGCTATTAAATATCTTATGGAAAAGAAAGATGCTAAGCCTAGACTCATTAGATGGGTTCTCTTGCTCCAAGAATTTGACTTGCATATTATTGATAGAAAGGGAGATGAGAACCCCGTTGCAGACAACTTGTCTAGGTTAGAGAATGTTCTTGATGACCCACTGCCTATTAATGATAGTTTTTCCTGATGAACAATTAGCGGTTGTCAATGCTTCTCGTACTGCTCCTTGGTATGCTGATTATGCCAATTACATTGTTGCTATCCATATACCTCCTAGTTTCAAATACCAACAAAAGAAAAATTTCTTTTATGATTTAAGACATTAGATCCACACCTTTATAAAGAAGGAGTAGATGGTATTATTAGACGTTGTGTGCCTGAGCATGAACATGAACAAATCCTATGCAAGTGTCACTCTGAATCCTATGGAGGACACCACGCTGGAGACAGAACTACACACAAGGTACTACAATCTGGTTTTTATTGGCCTACTCTTTTCAAAGATGCTCGTAAGTTTGTCTTATTTTGTGATGAATGTCAAAGAATAGGTAACATAAGTAGACGTCAAGAAATTCCTATGAATTATTCTCTTGTTATTGAACCATTTGATGTTTGGGGCTTTGATTATATGGGACCTTTTCCTGCCTCCAATGGTTATACACATATTTTAGTTGCTGTTGATTATGTTACTAAGTGGGTAGAAGCTATTCCAACTAGTAGTGCTGATCATAACACTTCTATTAAAATGCTTAAAGAAGTTATTTTTCCGAGGTTTGGAGTCCCTAGATATCTTATGACTGATGGTGGTTCACACTTTATTCATGGTGCTTTCCGTAAGATGCTCGCTAAGTATGATGTCAATCATAGAATCGCATCTCCTTATCACCCGCAGTCTAGTGGTCAGGTAGAGTTGAGCAATAGAGAGCTCAAATTAATTTTGCAAAAGACTGTGAATAGATCTAGAAAGAATTGGTCCAAAAAAACTTGATGATGCATTATGGGCCTATAAAACTGCATACAAAAATCCTATGGGTATGTCTCCATAAAAGATGGTTTATGGAAAAGCATGTCATTTACCTCTTGAACTTGAACATAAAGCATATTGGGCTGTTAAAGAGCTCAATTATGAATTCAAACTTGCCGGTGAGAAGAGGTTATTTGATATTAGCTAACTTGATGAATGGAGAACCCAAGCATATGACAATGCCAAGCTTTTCAAAGAAAAAGTCAAACGCTGGCATGATAAGAGGATACAAAAGCGTGAGTTTAACGTAGGAGATTATGTGTAATTGTTCAACTCTCGTTTAAGGTTTTTTGCAGGAAAACTTCTCTCAAAATGGGAAGGTCCCTACGTTATCGAGGAGGTCTATCGTTCTGGCGCTATAAAAATCAACAACTTCGAAGGAACAAACCCGAGGGTGGTGAATGGTCAAAGAATTAAACATTATATTTCAGGTAATCCTATCAATGTTGAAACTAATATTATTGAAACCATAACCCCTGAGGAATACATAAGAGACACTTTCCAGAACGTTCCAGACTCCAAAAAGGCATAGGTACGTGGTACGATAAGTAAACTGACTCCAAAACAACTCTAATGGCAATTTTTATTAGTTTTGGATTATTTTAGAATTTTAGGAAGAAAGAAGTAGTCCGAAAGGGGCACGAGGCTCCCACGAGAGAGGAGGGCGCCCCCCCTGTAGGGCGCGCCCCCTGTCTCGTGGGCACCTCATGTGCCTTCCGGACTCTGTTTTCTTGTATGTTACGTATTTTGGTCGGTAAAAATTCATTATATATACTCCCGAAGATTTTTACCACCGTATCACGCAAATATCCTCTGTTTTCATTTCGAGCTGTTTCTGTTTCAGATCTAGAGCATCATGTCGTCTCCAAGCGCTCCCAGGACAAGTTTTTCGAGAGGGTTATCAACCCCTATCTTGCAGAGGTGTTGCATCACCCTCAAAACATTGAGATGCATGAGGGGGTGTTGCACATCCGCGATGTGGAGGGACCAAGGCATACCGGGAGCGTGGAGACAAAGCTCGAAGCTATGGAGCAAGAAGTTTTCAAGTGTCAGGGGATGGTGGAGCGTGGACTCAACGCCAACCAGATGATGATCACGGTGTTCACCAACAACCACAAGCTGGATGCCAAAGTCATTGGCGAGACCATCTTCAAGATTCAAGAGAAAATCGATGATGAGTATGGCTGCAGATTTAAGGATCCTGGAGACTCGATCATCCTTTTATGATGGAGAGCCTATGACTTGGAAGACGGATGACAAGCCTACATCATCAACAACTCCTACTTCACCACCTCCGAAGAAATAATCACATGGGTATGGGCACTCCCCTTGGCAACTACCAAGCTTGGGGGAGGTGCCCCGGTATCGTATCACCATCACACTCCTATCTTTACCGCTTTATTTAGTTTGATCCCTTTAGTAGTATCTTGATCTATTAGTTCGAAGTTTTGATATCAAGTAGTTTTGAGTTTTGCTTTGTGGTCTCTTTATGTAATCGAGTCCGTGTGCTATCTATAATAAAGTTTAGTGTTGAGTCAAGGGCTTTGCTATGTTGCTATGATCTTGGGAAAGTAGAAAGAACAAAAGAGTTCATATTGATCTTATGGACAGTAATAACTTCACACATAGAAAGTATGAGGCATAAAAATTGTTGAGAGTTGATGAACGTAGCCTTGGTCATCGTTGCAATTAATAGGAAGTGATAAGGAAAGAGGGGTTCACATATAAATATATTATCTTGGACACCTTTTATGACTGTGAAGCACTCATTAAGTATGACATGCTAAAAGAGTTGACGTTGGACAAGGAAGACAATGTAATGGTTTATGTTTTCCGACATTTCAGTTAAAATATATTGTCATTGACCTTCCAAACATGTTGAGCTTGCCTTTCCCCCTCATGCTAGCCAAATTCCTTGCACCAAGTAGAGATACTACTTGTGCTTCCCAATATCCTTAAACCCAGTTTTGCCATGACAGTCCACCATCCATACCTACCTATGGATTGAGTAAGATCCTTCAAGTAAGTTGTCATCGGTGCAAGCAATAAAAATTGCTCTCTAAATATGTATGAGTTATTAGTGCAGAGAAAATAAGCTTTGTACGAACTTGTTGTGGAAGTAATAAAAGCGACAGATTGCATAATAAAGGTCCACATGCAAGGGGCAATATAAAGTGACGTTCTTTTGCAATAAGATTTCGTGCATCAACCCTAAACGCGCATGACACCCTCTGCTTCCCTCTGCGAAGGGCCTATCTTTTACTTTATGTTTTACTTTATGCTTGAGTCAAGGTGATCCTCACCTTTCTCTTTCTCATTTTATCCTTTGGCAAGCTCCTCGTGTTTGAAAGATCATGATATATATATCCAATTAGATGTAAGTTGGCATAGGCTATTATTGTTGACATCACCTAAAGGTGAATACGTTGGGAGGCAACACAATAAGCCCCTATCTTTCTTAGTGTCCGGCTGAAACTCTATAACCACAAGTACTGCGTGAGTGTTAGCAATTGTAGAAGACTACGAGATAGTTGAGTATGTGAGCTTGCTGATGGGCCTCCTGGTGGGCTTCCGGCTGCCATCTTCTGCTATATGAAGGGTTTTCCCCTGGAAAAAATCGTGGGCAAGCTTACGGGACTAAACTCCGCCGCCACGAGGCGGAACCTTGGCGGAATCAATCTAGGGCTCTGGCGGAGCTGTTCTGCCGGGGACACTTCCCTCCGGGAGGGGGAAATCATCACCAACATCATCACCAACGATCCTCTCATCGGGAGGGGGTCAATCTCCATCAACATCTTCACCAGCACCATCTCATCCCAAAACCCTAGTTCATCTCTTGTATCCAATCTTGTATCCAAACCACAAATTGGTACCTGTGGGTTGCTAGTAGTGTTGATTACTCCTTGTAGTTGATGCTATTTGGTTTACTTCGTGGAAGATCATATGTTCAGATCCTTTATGCATATTATTACTCCTCTAATTATGAACATGAATATGCTTTGTGAGTAGTTACGTTTGTTCCCGAGGACATGGGTGAAGTCTTGCTATTAGTAGTCATGTGAATTTGGTATTCATTCGATATTTTGATGAGATGTATGTTTTCTTTCCTCTAGTGGTGTTATGTGAACGTCAACTACATGACACTTCACCATTATTTGGGCCTATAGGAAGGCATAGGGAAGTAATAAGTAGATCATGGGTTGCTAGAGTGACAGAAGCTTAAACCCTAGTTTATGCGTTGCTTCGTTAGGGGTTGATATGGATCCATATGTTTAATGTTGTGGTTACGTTTACCTTAATACTCCTTTTTGTAGTTGTGGATGCTTGCAATAGGGGTTAATCATAAGTGGGATGCTTGTCCATATTAGGGCAGTACCCAAGTGCCGGTCCACCCACATATCAGATTATCAAAGTACCGAACGCGAATCTTACGAACGTGATGAAAACTAGCTTGACGATAATTCCCAATGTGTCCTCGGGAGCTCCTTCTTCATTATTAGAATTTGTCCAGGCTTATCCTTTGCTACATAAAGGATTGGGCCACCTTGCTGCACTTTATTTACTTTATTTACTTTTGCTCGTTACTATTTATCTTATCACAAAACTATTTATTACCTACTATTTCAGTACTTGCAGAGAAAACCTTATCGAAAACCGCTTATCATTTCCTTCTACTCCTCGTTGGGTTCGACACTCTTACTTATCGAAAGGACTACGATGGATCCCCTATACTTTTGGGTCATCACGCTGCGAGGCGGTTTTATTGGCACGTCTTGTCAAAGCAGAGATCGTGTCCAACCGTGTTTGTTTAATATGACTCCTCGATTTTAGGCAAGTCCCAAATGGTCACGCGGGGGACACTTGATATTCGTTCTCTTTATAAAGGGGGGCCAATGCCTGTCCTTTTCTTCCCACGCTCGATCCTTCCCCTCCCGCACCTCGAGTTCCAACACCCAAGGCTCAAGCTAAAGCACTTCGGACCTTCGACCATGTCCGGATCCAATCATCAAGGCCGGTGGATGGCCTCCTCCATCACAGAGGAGGACATCCAGAACCTTAGGGAGGCCAGGTATCTCACCGCCGAAATCCCGCACAGGCTGCCTGCCCAAGGGCAGGTCATCCCCACCCCCGAACCCAACGAGAGTGTCATATTTGTTTCCCACTTCTTCCGAGGGCTATGTTTCAGTCTCGATCCCTTCGTGAGTGGCTTATGTTTTAATATGGGTTAGATTTCCGTGATCTAGCTTCGGATTCCATCCTCCACATCTCGTCGTTTATCGTCGTGTGTGAAGCCTTTCTCCACATTACCCCCCACTTCAGCCTACGGCTCAAGACTTTCAATGTCAAGCCAAGGGTGATTGACGGGCGTCACGTGGAGTGCGGAGGTGCTATAATAAGCAAAGGCGTCGATGCCCCATGGCCGAAAGGCTCTTTCGCGGAAACATCTGATTTATGGCAGCAGATTTGGTTTTACTTGATAGCTCCCCAAGGTATAAAGCGGGCGGCCGCTCCAGCGTTCCGCTCGGGCCCCCTGCTGCAACTGGCGTTATGGGTCAACAAGGGGCTTGATTGGGGGCCGATTTAACGACGTGCTGACACTGCAAAGCCGCATCCGAGACCTCCTTAAAAGGGATATTTGTCTTGTCAAGATAATGCAAGTGATGCTGGTTCGTCGAGTCCTACCCTGCCAGCATCGTCCTCTCCGTATGTGGGAGTTCAACCCGGATGGACCGTGAACCATTCAACAGTTCTTTGGCATGACAATCAAAGAGATGTATGGGTCATTCTTCGGATCACAAATAAAGTGTCCGGACTGTTGGGGAACATAGTAATTTCAAAAAAATTCCTACGCACACGCAAGATCATGGTGATGCATAGCAACGAGAGGGGAGAGTGTTGTCCACGTACCCTCGTAGACCGAAAGCGGAAGCATTAGCACAACATGGTTGATGTAGTCGTACGTCTTCACAGCCCGACCGATTAAGCACTGAAAGCACGGCACCTCCGAGTTCTTGCACACGTTCAGCTTGATGACGTCCCTCGAACTCCGATCCAGCCGAGTGTCGAGGGAGAGTTCCGTCAGCACGACGGCGGGGTGACGATGATGATGTTCTACCGACGCAGGGCTTCGCCTAAGCACCGCTACGATATTATCGAGGTGGAATATAGTGGAGGGGGCACTGCACATGGCTAATAGATCTCAAGGGTCAATTGTTGTTGTGTCTAGAGGTGCCCCCTGCCCCCATATATAAAGGAGCAAGGGGGAGGGAGAGGCCGACCAAGAGGGGGCGCGCCAGGAGGAGGCCTACTCCCACCGGGAGTATGACTCCCTCCTTTCCTTGTCCAAGTAGGAGAGGGGAAAGGAAGGGAGAGAGGGGAGGAAGGAAAGGGGGGCTCCGCCCCCCTCCTTGTCCTATTCGGACTAGAGGGGGAGGGGGCGCGCGAACTGCCCTGGCCACCCCTCCTCTCTCCACTTTGGACCCATGAGGCCCATTAACCCCCCCCCCCCGGGGGGGGGGGGGGGGGGGGGGGTTACGGTAACCGCCCGGTACTCCGGTATATATCCGATAACCCCCGGAACCATTTCGGTGTCCGAATATAGTCGTCCAATATATCAATCTTCATGTCTCGACCATTTCGAGACTCCTCATCATGTCCGTGATCACATCCGGGACTCCGAACTATCTTCGGTACATCATAACATATAAACTGATAATATAACCGTGATCTAACTTTAAGCGTGCAGACCCTACGTGTTCGAGAACTATGTAGACATGATCGAGACATGTCTCCGGTAAATAACCAATAGTGGAACCTGGATGCTGATATTGGCTCCTACATATTCTACGAAGATCTTTATCGGTCAAACCTTTGTCATCGGTATATTACTTGCCCGAGATTTGATCGTCGGTATCTCAATACCTAGTTCAATCTCGTTATTGGAAAGTCTCTTTACTCGTTACGTAATGCATCATTCTGTAACTAACTCATTAGCTACATTGCTTGCAAGGCGTATAGTGATGTGAATTGCCGAGAGGGCCCAGAGATACCTCTTCGACAATCAGAGTGACAAAACCTAATCTCGAAGTACGCCAAATCAACATGTACCTTTGGAGACACCTGTAGATATCCTTTATAATCACCCAGTTACGTTCTGATGTTTGGTAGCACACAAAGTGTTCCTCTGGTAAACGGGAGTTGCATAATCTCATAGTTGTAGGAACATGTATAAGTCATGAAGAAAGCAATAGCAACATACTAAACGATCAAGTGCTAGGATAATGGAATAGGTCAAGTCAATCACATCATTCTCCTAATTATGTGATCCCATTAATCAAATGACAACTCATGTCTATGGTCAGGAAACATAACCATCTTTGATCAACGAGCTAGTCAAGTAGAGGCATACTAGTGACACTATGTTTGTCTATGTATTCACACATGTATTATGTTTCCAGTTAATACAATTCTAGCATGAATAATAAACATTTATCATGATATAAGGAAATAAATAATAACTTTATTATTGCCTCTAGGGCATATTTCCTTCAGTCTCCCACTTGCACTAGAGTCAATAATCTAGATTACACAATAATGATTCTAACACCCATGGAGCTTTGGTGCTGATCATGTTTTGCTCGTGGAAGAGGCTTAGTCAACAGGTCTGCTACATTCAAATCCGGATGTATCTTGCAAATCACTATGTCTCCCACCTGGACTTGGTCCCGGATGGAATTGAAGCGTCTCTTGATGTGCTTAGCCCTCTTGTGAAAGTTGGATTCCTTTGCCAAGGCAATTGCACCAGTATTGTCACAGAAGATCTTCATTGGTGCCGATGCACTAGGTATGACACCTAGATCGCATATGAACTCCTTCATCCAGACTCCTTCATTTGCTGCTTCCGAAGCAGCTATGTACTCCGCTTCGCATGTAGATCCCTCCACGACGCTTTGTTTAGAACTGCACCAACTGACAGCTCCAAACACGTATCCGGTTTGCGATTTAGAATCGTCCGGATTAGTGTCAAAGCTTGCATCGACGTAACCATTTACGACTAGCTCTGTGTCACCTCCATAAACGAGAAACATATCCTTAGTACTTTTCAGGTATTTCAGGATATTCTTGACCGCTCTCCAGTGATCCACTCCTGGATTACTTTGGTACCTCTCTGCTAAACTTATTGCTAAGAATACATTAGGTCTGGTACACAGCATTGCATACATGATAGAGCCTATGGCTGAAGCATAGGGAACATCTTTCATTTTCTCTCTATCTTCTGCTGTGGTCGGGCATTGATTCTGACTCAACTTCACACCTTGTAAAACAGGCAAAATCCTTTCTTTGCTTGATCCATTTTGAACTTTTTCAAAACTTTATCAAGGTATGTGATTTGTGAAAGTCCAATTAAGCGTCTTGATCTATCTCTATAAATCTTGATGCCTAATATGTAAGCAGCTTCACCGAGGTCTTTCATTGAAACACTTTTATTCAAGTATCCTTTTATGCAATCCAGAAATTCTATATCATTTCCAATCAACAATATGTCATCTACATATAATATCAGAAATGCTACAGAGCTCCCACTCACTTTCTTATAAATACAGGCTTCTGCAAAAGTCTGTATAAAACCATATGCTTTGATCACACTATCAAAGTGTTTATTCCAACTCCGAGAGGATTGCACCAGTCCATAAATGGATCAGTGGAGCTTGCACACTTTGTTAGCATCTTTTGGATCGACAAAACCTTCTGGTTGCATCATATACAACTCTTCTTCTAGAAATCCATTCAGGAATGCAGTTTTGACATCCATTTGCCATATTTCATAATCATAAAATGCGGCAATTGCTAACATGATTCGGACAGACTTAAGCATCGCTACGGGTGAGAAAGTCTCATCATAGTCAACTCCTTGAACTTGTCGAAAACCTTTTGCAACAAGTCGAGCTTTGTAGACAGTAACATTACCATCAGCATCAGTCTTCTTCTTGAAGATCCATTTATTCTCGATGGCTTGCCGGTCATCGGGCAAGTCAACCAAAGTCCATACTTTGTACTCATACATGGATCCCATCTTAGGTTTCATGGCCTCAAGCTATTTTGCGGAATCTGGGCTCATCATCGCTTCCTCATAGTTCATAGGTTTGCCATGGTCAAGTAACATGACTTCTAGAATGGGATTACCATACCTCTCTGGTGCGGATCTTACTCTGGTTGACCTACGGGGTTCAGTAGTAAATTGATCCAAAGTTTCATGATCAATATCATTAGCTTCCTCACTGATTGGTGTAGTTGTCACAGGAACCGGTTTCTGTGATAAACTATTTTCCAATAAGGGAGCAGGTATAGTTACCTCATCAAGTTCTACTTTCCTCCCACTCACTTCTTTCGAGAGAAACTCCTTCTCTAGAAAGGATCCAAATTTAGCAACAAAAGTCTTGCCTTCAGATCTGTGATAGAAGGTGTACCCAATAGTCTCTTTTGGGTATCCTATGAAGACACATTTCTCCGATTTGGGTTCAAGCTTATCTGGTTGAAGTTTCTTCACATAAGCATCACAGCCCCAAACTTTAAGAAATGAAAAACTTTAGTTTCTTGCCAAACCATAGTTCATAAGGCGTTGTCTCAACGGATTTTGATGGTGCCCTATTTAACGTGAATGCAGCCGTCTCTAAAGCATAACCACAAAACGATAGCGGTAAATCAGTAAGAGACATCATAGATCGCACCATATCTAGTAAAGTACGATTACGACGTTCGGACACACCATTACGTTGTGGTGTTCCGGGTGGCATGAGTTGTGAAACTATTCCGCATTGTTTCAAATGTAAACCAAACTCGTAACTCAAATATTCTCCTCCACGATCGGATCGTAGAAACTTTATTTTCTTGCTATGATGGTTTTCCACTTCACTGTGAAATTCTTTGAACTTTTCAAATGTTTCAGACTTATGTTTCATTAAGTAGATATACCCATATCTGCTCAAATCATCTGTGAAGGTGAGAAAATAACGATACCCGCCGTGAGCCTCAATTCATTGGACCACATACATCAGTATGTATGATTTCCAACAAATCTGTTGCTCGCTCCATAGTTCCGGAGAACGGCGTTTTAGTCATCTTGCCCATGAGGCACGGTTCTCAAGTACCAACTGATTCATAATCAAGTGATTCCAGAAGTCCATCAGTATGGAGTTTCTTCATGCGCTTTACACCAATATAACCCAAATGGCAGTGCCACAAATAAGTTGCACTATCATTATCAACTCTGCATCTTTTTGGTTTCAACATTATGAATATGTGTATCACTACTATCGAGATTTAATAAAAAATAGACCACTCTTCAAGGGTGCATGACCATAAAAGATATTACTCATATAAATAGAACAACCATTATTCTCCGATTTAAATGAATAACCGTCTCGCATCAAACAAGATCCAGATACAATGTTCATGCTTAACGCTGGCACCAAATAACAATTATTTAGGTCTAAAACTAATCCCGAAGGTAGATTTCGAGGTAGCATGCCGACCGCGATCACATCGACTTTGGAACCATTTCCCATGCGCATCGCCACCTCATCCTTAGCCAATCTTCGCTTAATCCATAGTCCCTGTTTCGAGTTGCAAATATTAGCAACAGAACCAGTATCAAATACCCAGGTACTACTACGAGCATTAGTAAGGTACACATCAATAACATGTATATCACATATACCTTTGTTCACCTTGCCATCCCTCTTATCCGCCAAATACTTGGGGCAGTTCCGCTTCCAGTGACCAGTCTGCTTGTAGTAGAAGCACTCAGTCTCAGGCTTAGGTCCAGATTTGGGTTTCTTCTCTTGAGCAGCAACTTGTTTGCTGTTCTTCTTGAAGTTCCCCTTCTTCTTCCCTTTACCCTTCTTCTTGAAACTGGTGGTCTTATTGACCATCAACACTTGATGCTCCTTTTTTATTTCTACCTCCGTAGCTTTTAGCATTGCGAAGAGCTGGGGAATAGTCTTGTCCATCCCTTGCATATTATAGTTCATCACGAAGCTCTTGTAGCTTGGTGGCAGTGATTGAAGAATTATGTCAATGCCACTATCATCAGGAAGATTAACTCCCAGTTGAATCAAGTGATTATTATACCCAAACATTTTGAGTATATGTTCATTGACAGAACTATTCTCTTCCATCTTGCAGCTATAGAACTTATTGGAGACTTCATATCTCTCAATCCGGGCATTTTCTTGAAATATTAACTTCAACTCCTGGAACATCTCATATGCTCCATGACGTTCAAAACTTTGTTGAAGTCCCGGTTCTAAGCCGTAAAGCATGGCACACTGAACTATCGAGTTGCATCTGCAGCAGGTCTGGCACCCAGCGGTGCTTCTAGGACGTAATTCTTCTGTGCAGCAATGAGGATAATCCTCAAGTTACGGACCCAGTCCGTGTAATTGCTACCATCATCTTTCAACTTAGCTTTCTCAAGGAACGCATTAAAATTCAACGGAACAACAGCACGAGCCATCTATCTACAACAAACATAGACAAGCAAAATACTGTCAGCTACTAAGTTCATGATAAATTTAAGTTCAATTAATCATATTACTTAAGAACTCCCACTTATATACACATCCCTCTAATCATCTAAGTGATCACGTGATCCAAATCAACTAAACCATGTCCGGTCATCACGTGAGATGCAGTAGTTTTCAATGGTGAACATCACTATGTTGATCATATCTACTATATGATTCATGCTTGACCTTTCGGTCTTAGTGTTCCGAGGCCATATCTGTATATGCTAGGCTCGTCAAGTTTAACCTGAGTATTCTGCGTGTGCAACTGTTTTGCACCCGTGGTATTTGAACGTTGAGCCTATCACACCCGATCAACATGTGGTGTCTCAGCACGAAGAACTTTCGCAACAGTGCATACTCAGGGAGAACACTTATACCTTGAAATTTAGTGAGAGATCATCTTATAATGCTACCGTCAATCATAGCAAAATAAGATGCATAAAGGATAAACATCACATGCAATCAATATAAGTGATATGATATGGCCATCATCATCTTGTGCTTGTGATCACCATCTCCGAAGCACCGTCATGATCACCATCGTCACCGGCGCGACACCTTGATCTTCATCGTAGCATCGTTGTCGTTTCGCCACCTATTGCTTCTACGACTATCGCTACCGCTTAGTGATAAAGTAAAGCAATTACAGGGCGATTGCATTGCATATAATAAAATGACAACCATATGGCTCCAGCCAGTTGCCGATAACTCAGTTACAAAACATGATCATCTGTAAGTGCATCTAGTGCCCCTTAGTGATTTTGGTGTATTGAAGACTTATAGGTTAAGGGACTGATGCGTTTGTGAGTGTACACAGGTCTATTAGTCTATGAGGAGTTTGATATTTATAGAGAAAGTCGACCCCTAAAAATGAAGTTCTTCGACTGAAGACTTTGATATTCTGAAGACTTTCTGAAGACTTTGAAAGTGAAGAAATTGGTGTGACCTTGAAGACTTGGTATTCATTTGAGGAACATGAAGCGTGAAGACTTTTGTTTTCGTAGTTTCATTTTCTCTTTCTTGAGTCATAGGAAACACCGTACTGTTAAAGGGGGTCGAGGAAATACGAAGGAAAAATTTCCATGTGATGCTGAACTCAAAATCCTACACCTACCAATCCCTTCGAGTGAAGACATTGGAAATCTCATACAGTTCAGTCAATTTCTTCAGTGACAGAGACGCAGTTCTTCTCGTCACTGAGGACTTTGCTCTGACTGAGGAGTTAGGAATTCGCCAGTGCGAATTGCCTACACAGTGAGGAACATGATAGCCCTGAGGAATTTGAGAGTCAAATTTCCGACCGTTGCTGTGCTGCGCGCCGGCTGTCCAAAATATCTTATCCACCTAACGGTCATATCATTGAAGGGCATTTATGTCTTATCATGTCGGGCTGCTCCCTAGGCTATAAATAGCCGCCCCCTACAACCACTAGTTGGTTGGCTGCTCCGAGAGAACTTGACACTTGTCATTTGAGAGCAACCCTTCCTCCGAGGACTTTGAGCGAAAATCATCAAGTGAGGAAAATCCCAAAACCAAACCCCCACAAACCCAAAGTGATTGAGCATCACTGAAGAAATTGATCCTGCGTGGATCCGACGCTTGTTACCTTTGAAGACAGTGCTTCTTCCAGACGGTTAGGCGTCAAGGTCTAGAGCATCCAAGAGGAATTGTGGATCGCCGAGTGACCAAGTCTGTGAAGGTTTGGAAGTCACCTGAAGAGTTACCACGGGTGATTGGACGAGGCCTGCGTGGTCTTAGTTCAAGGAGAATACGGTGAGGACTGGGTGTCCTGAGTTGCGGCTCAGTGACTGGGTGTCCGGGACTGCGTGTCCTCGAGTTTAAATACTCAGCCGCTCCAACCAGACGTACAACTGAGACAGCAGTTGGAACTGGTTTACCAAATCATTGTCTTCACCAACTAACTGGTTCTATTCCCTCAACCCTTCCATTTCCTCATTACTGTGTTGAATGTTGTTCATATTTGTGTTTGAAGACTTTGACTGAAGACTTTCTCAAATTCCTTAGTTCAACTTCTTCAGTCGGTTTGTCTTCATCTTGTTATCCTGTGTTTACGCTTTCTATACTCTGTGTTTGTCTTCGTTCCATCATGATGACCATGCTTGTATTCTGTTATGCCTACTTCTGAGTACTTATTCCACTGCAAGTAGTTCTTCGCTAAGGAATTTCCTCACCAGCAAATTCCTCAGTGAAGAATTCATAAAAATCGCCTATTCACCCCCCCTCTAGTCGATATAACGCACTTTCAATTGGTATCAGAGCAAGGTACTCCCTTGTTCTGTGTGATTTTGGTTTAACCGCCTGGAGTTTTAGTTATGTCGACCACAGGTATGATCAAAGTCTCGGCTGGGTGTCCTTCCTTTGATGGGACGGACTACCCCTACTGGAAGAACAAGATGCGAATGCATCTTGAGGCAATTGATAACGATCTCTGGTATGTTGTGGAAAATGGTGTTCACTCTGTCTCACCCTCACTAAACGCTACTGATGTGAAGAGATTCAAGCAACTCGATTCTCAAGCGAAGAATATCATATGTGGCCATCTGAGCAAAGGACAGTATGGAAGAGTGAGTGCTTTGGAAACTGCTAAGCTTATCTGGGATAGGCTGTCCAAAGTAAATGAAGGAGTCTCAACTCAGCGTGACTCTCGAGTTGATGTTCTTCGAAATCTCTTCAACCGCTTCAAAAGACTCGACAATGAAAATGTCCAACAAACCTTTGATCGCCTCACTGACATCTCAAATGAGCTTCAAGCCCTCGGTGCCACTGACATCACTGATCATGAGGTGGTGAAGAAACTGTTGAGATCGCTTGATTCCTCATTTGATACTCTGGGACTGATGATACAAGAACATGCTGACTACAAGTCTCTTGATCCTGCTGATATCCTCGAAAGGCTAAATACTCACGAGTTCCAGCTTGCTGAAAAGAGAGACCTCTATGGTTCAAACTATGGCAAACCACGTGCCCTGAAGGCCAAGGCTGTGTCTGACTCTGAATATGAGGATTCTGGTAGTAGCCTTGGTGATCCTGAAGAATTGAGCCAGGAGCTAGCACTATTTGTGAAGAAATTCCAGAAGTTCTCAAGATGTGGTCGCTTTGGAAAATCCTCAAGAAGTAGTGATTCCTCATCCAGTGACTATAAGAGAAGGCTGTGCCACAAATGCAAGAAACCTGGTCACTACATTCAAGATTGTCCTCAGCGGGAAAAGGAAATGAAGAAGAAGAAATACAAGGATTACAGTTCTGATGATGCGAAGAAGAAGAAGAAATCGTCAAAATCTTCGTCATCAAAATCCTCGAAGTCTTCGTCCCACAAGAAGAGCAGCTCCAAGAAGGCTCGGGCATTCATTGGCAAGGAAATGGACTCTGAAGTTGAATCTGAGGAAAATGATGAAGAGGAGGCGTCTGAAGAATCTGAATTTGGTGTGGCAAGTCTGGCCGTCGCTACTGCTTTCGTCAGCAAGTCCATCTTCAACACTGAAGAAACTGACCCCACCGACAAGTCTGATGAAGATAATGATGGCTACGCTCCCACCTATTGCTTCATGGCGAAAGGTGCTAAGGATGATCAACCCAAAACTACTGAATGGGTCCTCGATAGTGGATGTACAAATCACATGACTGGTGACAAGAACCTATTGATGGATGCTCCCTTATCACCGTCACCTCTGAAGCATATCACCTTTGCTGACAAAGGCAAAAGTCAGGTATTGGGTCTTGGTAAGGTTGCAATCTCTAAGGATAAACACATGGACAAAGTCATGCTTGTTGAGTCCTTAGGATACAATCTCATGTCAGTCTCAATGCTTTGTGATCTTGATATGGTTGTTGTCTTTGGCAAGTATCGCTGTGTTGTGATTATGGAAGCTGACAATTCCAAAGTCTTCGAAGGCTTTAGGAGAGGAGATTTGTATATTGTTGATTTCTCTACAGGACCACAACCAGCCGTGTGTCTACATGCAAAAGCTTCAGAAGGCTGGCTATGGCATCGACGACTTGGTCACGCAGGCATGAGGAATTTGAACACGCTTGCGAAGAAGAAGCATGTCATTGGCATTGAGAATGTCAAATTCCTCAAGGATCACTTATGCGGAGCCTGTGAAGCTGGAAAAATGACCAAGGCCAAGCATCCAGCGAAAACTATCATGACCACTACCCGTCCATTCGAATTGCTTCACATGGACCTCTTCGGACCTAATAATTACTCAGCAGTCACTAATGATGCATCTCTATATGGTTTTGTCATTGTTGATGATTATTCTCGATATACATGGGTGCACATTGTTACTTACAAACATGAAGTGCAGGAAGTCTTCAAACAATTTTCCTCGAGGGCTTCAACCAACTTTGGTGTGAAGATCAAGCACATCAGAAGTGACAATGGAACTGAGTTCAAGAATTCCGGTCTTGATGCCTATCTTGATGAACTTGGTATTACTCATGAGTTATCTTCTCCCTATACTCCTCAGCAAAATGGCGTCGTGGAGCGCAAGAACAGAACTCTTGTTGAGATGGCTCGCACTATGCTTGATGAATACAAAACGCCTCGGCGTTTTTGGATTGATGCAATTGATACTGCGTGCCACATCATCAATAGAGTATATCTTCACAAATTCTTCAAGAAGACGGCCTATGAACTTCTCACTGACAAGAAACCCAATGTGAGTTATTTCAAAGTCTTCGGTGCTAAATGCTGGATTAGAGATCCGCACCACAATTCTAAATTTGCACCGAAAGCACATGAAGGTTTTATGCTTGGTTACGGAAAGGACTCGCACACCTACAGAGTCTTCAACATTGTTCTTCACAAGATTGTTGACACTGTAGATGTGCGGTTCGATGAAACTAATGGCTCGCAAAGAGAGCACCTACCTTCTGTGTTAGATGAACCAGCACCTGAGGATTCCATCAAGTTCAAGGCAACTGAGGATGTCATTCCTACTGAAGAATCTGCTGAAGAATTCATTCCTGTTCATGAAGAACGTCAAGCTGATGCACCTGAAGAACATGATGAGGAAAATGGTGCTGAAGAAAATGCTGATCAAATTCCTCAGCGACAACCAGCTCATCCTCGCGTTGCAAAAGAAGTGCAAGTGGAGAAGATCATCGATGACATTAGCGCACCAGGTCCTCTCACACGCTCAAAAGCTTCACATTTATCTAAATTTTGTGGGCACTATGCTTTTGTCT
Organism: Triticum timopheevii; assembly: GCA_963921465.1. Lineage (NCBI taxonomy): Eukaryota > Viridiplantae > Streptophyta > Magnoliopsida > Poales > Poaceae > Triticum > Triticum timopheevii. The sequence goes on along the minus strand of OY997262.1, from coordinate 249,164,986 downwards.
CTATCACAGAGCCCACTAAGGTAGATGAAGCATTTCTGGAGCCGGAGTGGATTCAGGCTATGCAAGAAGAATTACATCAGTTCGAGCTTAACAATGTTTGGGAATTGGTCAATCGCCCAGATCCTCGCAAGCATAATATCATTTGCACAAAGTGGATCTACCGCAACAAGCAAGATGAAAATGGCCTTGTGGTGAGGAATAAGGCACGACTAGTAGCTCAAGGCTACACACAGGTTGAAGGAATTGATTTCGATGAAACTTTTGCACCTGTTGCTAGACTTGAGGCTATTCGCATATTACTTGCTTACGCTAACCATCATGATATCATCTTATATCAAATGGATGTGAAAAGTGCATTCCTCAATGGTAAGCTTGAGGAAGAAGTATATGTTGCTCAACCCCCAGGTTTTGAAGATCCAAAGAATCCTGACAAAGTCTTCAGACTCAATAAGGCCCTCTATGGCCTCAAGCAAGCCCCTCGGGCGTGGTATGATACATTGAAGGAATTCTTCGTGAAGAATGGCTTCACACCCGGTTCACTCGACCCTACTCTCTTTACTAAATCTTATGATGGTGAACTGTTTGTGTGCCAAATATATGTTGATGATATTATCTTTGGCTGTACTGACCAACGTTATAGTGATGAATTTGCCTATATGATGAGTGAAGAATATCAAATGTCTATGATGGGAGAGTTGAAATTCTTCTTAGGTCTTCAAATTCGTCAGCAGCGCAATGGCATATTCATATCTCAGGAGAAATACCTCAAGGATGTTCTGAGGAAATTCGGCATGCAAGATTGCAAAGGCGTCAAAATTCCTATGCCCACAAATGGCCATCTATGCACTAATGAAAATGGTATTGACTTCGATCACAAGGTATACCGCTCCATGATTGGTTCTTTATTGTACTTATGTGCATCTAGTCCAGATATAATGCTTAGTGTTTGCATGTGTGCCCGATTTCAAACTGCACCGAAGGAATCACACCATAAGGCTATGAAGCATATTCTTCGATATCTAGCTCACACACCAACACTAGGATTATGGTACCCCAAGGGCTCTGCTTTTGATCTCATTGGATATTCTGACTCTGACTATGCTGGTGATCGTGTGGACCGCAAGTCAACATCTGGTACTTGTCATTTCCTCGGACGATCTTTGGTCTGTTGGTCCTCGAAGAAACAGAACTGCGTATCACTGTCTACTGCTGAAGCTGAATACATTGCTGCTGGCACATGCTGTGCTCAACTGCTTTGGATGAAGCAAACCCTCAAGGACTATGGCGTCAACGTGAAGAATGTGCCTCTCCTCTGCAACAATGAGAGTGCCATCAAGATTGCTCACAACCCAGTTCAGCACTCGAAGACAAAGCACATCCAGATTCGTCATCATTTTCTTTGTGACCATGTGTTGAAGGGCGACATCTCCATCGAGCACGTGAAGACTGAAGAACAGCTAGCTGATATCTTCACCAAGCCCTTGGATGAGAAGAGATTTAGCAAGTTTCGGTGTGAGCTAAATATCTTAGAGTCTTCGAATGTTATTTGAAAAGGACACACATCCTAACACTTATGCAAAATTGATGACTTAGATGTGCAACACATGAAGAAACGTTTTTATTCAATCAATGAAGAATAACACTCTAAGTGTGAAGAAATTAATGAAGAATTTGATTCTCAGAACCCTACGACAGTTGTACGCGGTGTATGGAATCATCATTCTTATACGGTGGGTCACGCCACCACAAAAAGTTGAAAATCTTCAATTTGAGTTTTTCCTCAGTTTTTCAAATTCTTCAACTTTGCAAAATCTTCACTGTTCCCATCGTTTTTCTTCATTGGCTATATATATATATATACATATATATATATATACATATATATATATATATATATATATATATATATATATATATGAGTTTATGTCCTCTACAGCATTCACTTATGGCTAATTCTTCAAGTTGCTTTTTCTGCTAAGTGAATGTGATCGGACCCTTCCCCCTCTATGCTAAACTCAACCCAATCTATTCACAAATTCTTCATGTGCGTTCTATTTGAAACTCGTTCAAAGTCTTCACTGTGTCCTTGTCAGCTGAAGAAATTGCGAACGAAACTTTAAAACAAATCTTATCCAGATTTTCGGTTTTACCGCTCAAACCGTTTCGCATCCCATGATGCATTATTTTATTCACCCACGATCTTACACGATCTCATCTGCACAGTACGTGGGTGACACATGTCGCGTGAAGGAGAAAGGGCAGGGGCATCTTCGTCCCAAAATCTTCGGGCGAACAGTTTTTACCGTGGCTATAAATACCCCTCTCCCCTTCCTCACTTCATTTACTCCGCTCGGTCGCTGTCTCTCGCTCGAGCTCCTCAAACCCTAGCGCCGCCGCTACTCAATCGTCGCCGGTGAGGAAGAGCTTCATTGCCTCGACCTCGTCGCCGTCGTACTCGCGCCAGTTGCGGAAATCTTCACTCCGCCACCGCTGTAGCTATTTCCCTCTGCCAAGTTAGGGCGTGGGAGATCTAACTTGACGAACTTCACCTCTGTTCATCTCAGTTCGTCGTGTTCTTCAGTTCGGGTAATTAAAAGTTACTTTTATTACTCACTTTGATTCTCAAACTTTCCTGAAAATCTTCAAAGGTGTTTATTCTTCAAATCTTCACACATATGAACACCTCACACACTGTATGCTCTTGATCCATTTCTCTAAGCACTCATTTTCTTCAAGATTCCTCAATTGTGTGGATTTTCGATCTGTACAACTCTGGAACCTAAGACAAGAACGCTTAGTGAAATTCCTCAAGGCTCAACTGGTCAAATTCCTCAAAACTTGTCTTTTCGAAAAACCTTATGAGAACGCATATGACCTCTTCAAATTCCTCACACCTACACTCTGTTCACAGGTACTCATGACCGCTGCTGAATCACTAGGTTCTCATCAACTTAACTCATTTGCAGCGTTCCTCGAAGAAAAACTGCATACATCTTCAGAGTGTTCAGTTGTTCAAATTCCTCATCTGAAGAATATGGCTGAAGGAAAGAGACCGCAGAAAGGAGGAAAGAAGCCTGAGGTCATGACTGCTTTCGAAATCCCTGATGACATATACAAGGATTATTGCACACCTGATGAAGCCAAATTTGGCAAAGAGAACAAAAATCAGCGCAAGGTGCACATTCAGAGGATTGAACGAAGATGGGCAAGAGAATGGAGGGAATATCGATATTTTATTCCAAAGTACATGAAGAAATTCGCCTTAAATCCTCCATGCCCAAGAGCTCCATTGGCACCTGGCCAAGTAGCTGATCCCACCAGCATCAAGCGTGGTGAGGACTTTCCTGAAGAATGGGCTAGGTGCCAAGCTAAATTGGCAAGACAAGCCAAGGAGGCAGTGTGGAAATTCAATGAGGATTCTGCTGCTGCTGCTACTACTGAGGCCTCGGTCAAGCCGAGGAAATCAATGCTGAAGAAGCCTGCTCGCAAGCCAAGTGCTTCACCAACAACGCCCTCACGGCCAAGTTCCTCAGATATGCCCTCACGGCAAATTCCTCAGACCGCTACTGCTCCACCAAAGTCCTCAACTCCTGTGCATCTGGCTACATGCCAAAGGACTACTGGTTTTTCAATTGCTTCTGGTGTCTCAGCAAGTTCCTCAGCTGCACCAGTGTCCTCATCAGGCCCCACTCTGTTGAAGCCTAAAGCAACAGCTGGACGCGGTCCTCGGCCAAGTCCAAGGAAGAAACAGGTTGCATTCCAAGTGCCCTCTGATGATGAAGCTTCTGATGAAGAACTTGCAGAAATCATCAGAGACAGGCAAGTGAAGGCCGCTAGAGCCAAAGGCACATCTGTGCCACTGCTTTTGGATCCGAAGAAGATCCTCGATTACATTGATCTCTGGCACAAGGATCCAAACACTCCAATGCCTGATCTGCCTCTGACTCCTGGTCAAAGTCACATGATGACCCATTTCATCACTCAAGAGAAATGGAAATTTGAGAAGGCAAGAGAGATAAAGAGAGCTCAATCTAGAAAGGAGAAGCTCCTGAAGAAGAATGTTGTCAGACTGACACCTGAAGAACTTCTCAAGGCTCAGTCTGAAATTCAAGCCCTCAGCAAAGACTTCGATGCATACTATGTTGATTGGCAAGGAGCCAAAGTGAGATTCGTCAACCTGACGAAGAAAATGACAACTGTTGCAGCCCCATCGCAACAAGAAAATCTTCAGGCTGCAGACTCTGCTCAGCCTGCTGAAGAACATGCCAGCACCGCTGATGACTTTCAGCCTGCTGATGAAAATGTAAGTTCCAGGGCTGATGACTCCATCCCAGCCGCTGAAGAAATTGCCAGGGCATCCACTAGTGGTGCGCCTGAAGAAACTGAAGAGATCAGGGCAACTACACCAGTTGCGCCTGAAGAAAATCAACCAGATTCCTCGACTCCTCCCGCGCCTACACCATCTCCAATTCTTCCTTCTGCCAATGAAGTGAAGAAGACCAAGGCTGCAGAGCGAGCTGCAGTGAAGAAAAGGAAGGCATCAGCTGCGTCAAATTCTTCGGCTGCGAAGAAAATGAAGCCAATGACCAGCTCTCTTGAAAATCCTATTGATGCCATTCTGATCTCCTCCATGTCATCAAAGGAAATTGTTCCTTATGGAGAAGACTACAAGATCCCAAGCGGATCTGATGAAGAAAATCATTCTGCCGCTACGTCAGAGCAGCTTGATGAAGAAATTGAAGTGGAGGCAATCCCTTCAACACCAATCATTTCCTCACCTATGCCTCAGTTCACAACTAAAGAGGCAGGTGTTGAGGAAATTGAAAATGAAGATGAGGATGTGGATATTGGATGCACCACTCCCGTGATGAATGATGACTTTTGGGAAAGTCAGCATCCCAATACTCCTCCATTCACACATATACAACAGATTCCTCAGTCCCCGGCAACAATAGTTCAGATGGGCTCTGAAGAAACTAATCCCACTTCCTCTGTTCATGAAGAAATTCCAGCCGCTAGTGCTGAAGAACCTGCTGCTGTTGATCCTCAAGTTGCACAAGAAGAGGAACCAGAAATTCCTCAGCCTGAAGAACCTGAGCTCGCGATTCCTGAGGTTGTGCTGCAAATCACTGACACTCCTCTGCCCAAGCCGAAGAATCCGTTCTCAAGCAAGCAAAAGTTCAAGGCTGAAGACTTCTTCTCTGAGCATGTGTTCTTCACTGATTATAATCCATATGACTCTGCTCACATAAGGAAGAGGCGTTTCTGGACTGCTAGTCAAGCCAACTTCTATTCCTAAGTGCTATTTGACAAGGACAAAATCTTCGATCATGAACATATTCCTCATGTGGATATGGAATCTCTGCCATGCTTCGAGCCAGTCCTCAGTGTTATTCACGATGTAGGACTACTCAATTTCAGCACTGACATCTGTGATTGGAATGAAGAACTCATTCTTCAATTCTACGCCACACTGCATATCACCGGAGATGCTGAAGATGTCAGTTCATGGGTGTTGGATTGGATGACCGAAAACACTCACTATAAGGCACCAGCAACTGAATTGCTTCGTGTCCTTCCTCTTGATCCTCCCCATGACAGTGCATGTTGCATCTACAAAGACCCTGAACTGACAAATCATTATATGCAAGTGCTCATGAAGCCTTTGAAGCCAGGGCAGGCCCCACGAACCAAATTCCTCGTCAAGGAATTGCTCTATGTGCCTCGGACTGTCTATCGAATTCTGACGAAGACAATGAGTCCTATCAAAGGCCACGACTCAAATGATGAAGAACTCGTTGGCATCATGAAGAACATGCTGTTCAACATCATTCATGGCGTTCCCGTCAACTTCCATGATTTCTTCATGAGGACTCTTGCAAATGTTGCTATGTCACCATTCGAGCTGAAGCCCTATGCACCTTGGATTATGAGATTAATAAGGGCAAGATCTTCACTGAATTACAAAGCTAACACTCTGAACCATGGTAGCTACTTGCCTCCCATTGAAGTCCTCAACCGGCCAGTTTCATCATCTGATGTTAAAGGCAAGGCAGCTGCTGTGATCGATGAAGGCACTCGTCCATTGGATGGTCAATTTCGTCTGGCTACATCTTACTCAACCAATGACGACTCTGCCACACATGACACTGCCGCAAATACCTCAGCTAAGCAAAATCCTCAAGCCACAGCACCCAGGGTGATGACTGATCGTGAGTTACTCCTCAGTCTTCATCAGAAGGTTGATCGCAATCATAAATGGGTAAAGCGTCAGTTTGGTGCAATTCTTCACAACATGACCTCAACACATAATGCAGTGAAGAAGAACCACTACTAGCTTCATGAAACCCTCAACCGCACCTGGGCTGTTCTCACTCATGTTTATAGCGCTGAAGAACTAAAGACTATGGGTCTCAAGGAAGAATTTGACTGGTCTGCACCTCCTCCGAAGAAATTCAAGAGGGTCAAAGTTCCTCCACTGGTGGCCAGCTCTTATTCCTCATCGCGTGATACTGATGAGTATGAAGATTTGGACGACACTGCGGCAGGCCCTACTACAACAAACAACCCCGAAAACGCTGGCGCTCCTCCATCGACTTGAAATTCTTCTGGGGCGTTAGTCCTCAGTTTCGATCCTTTTGGTCATTTGATGACAAAGGGGGAGAAATCTGAGTTAGTCTTCAAGCGGGTCTATACTAAGGGCGTTTTTTTAAGTTACAACTCTCGTTCTTCTGAAACTTTTATTGGATCGAGTTGTAATCTTAAACCCGATGGTGCTTTGATACTTTTGGACGTGCTCTGATGCTTTTGAAGCACTGAGCTCTGATAACTTTGATGTGCTATTCTGCTTGCTTATTCCTCGTTAATATTATTGCACGCATGCTGAATTTCATCAGGCACCATATTTCATCATGCATTTCAAATTCTTCATATTATATATCAAATGCGTGTATGAATTACAAGATATAGGGGGAGATCTCCATGATTCAACTCTTCAAATGTGCATTGCCTCAAAAGCAAATTCCTCACTATGCACATCTTCAGGGGGAGTTCTTCTATATCTTGCAATCAAATTCCTCAATATCAGTATTTACACTTCATATGTTTATCCCCGTTGAAAACTTAACCTATGTTGTCATCAATCACCAAAAGGGGGAGATTGTAAGTGCATCTAGTGCCCCTTAGTGATTTTGGTGTATTGAAGACTTATAGGTTAAGGGACTGATGCGTTTGTGAGTGTACATAGGTCTATTAGTCTATGAGGAGTTTGATATTTACAGAGAAAGTCAACCCCTAAAAATGAAGTTCTTCGACTGAAGACTTTGATATTCTGAAGACTTTCTAAAGACTTTGAAAGTGAAGAAATTGGTGTGACCTTGAAGACTTGGTATTCATTTGAGGAACATGAAGCATGAAGACTTTTGTTTTCGTAGTTTCATTTTCTCTTTCTTGAGTCATAGGAAACACCGTACTGTTAAAGGGGGTCGAGGAAATACTAAGGAAAAATTTCCATGTGATGCTCAACTCAAAATCCTACACCTACCAATCCCTTCGAGTGAAGCCATTGGAAATCTCATACAGTTCAGTCAATTTCTTCAGTGACAGAGACACAGCTCTTCTGGTCACTGAGGACTTTGCTCTGACTGAGGAGTTAGGAATTCGCCAGTGCGAATTGCCTACACAGTGAGGAACATGATAGCCCTGAGGAATTTGAGAGTCAAATTTCTGACCGTTGCTGTGCTGCGCGCCGGCTGTCCAAAATATCTTATCCACCTAACGGTCATATCATTGAAGGGCATTTATGTCTTATCATGTCGGGCTGCTCCCTAGGCTATAAATAGCCGCCCCTACAACCACTAGTTGGTTGGCTACTCCGAGAGAACTTGACACTTGTCATTTGAGAGCAACCCTTCCTCCGAGGACTTTGAGCGAAAATCATCAAGTGAGGAAAATCCCAAAACCAAACCCCCACAAACCCAAAGTGATTGAGCATCACTGAAGAAATTGATCATGCGTGGATCCGACGCTTGTTACCTTTGAAGACTGTGCTTCTTCCAGACGGTTAGGCGTCAAGGTCTAGAGCATCCAAGAGGAATTGTGGATCACCGAGTGACCAAGTCTGTGAAGGTTTGGAAGTCACCTGAAGACTTACCACGAGTGATTGGACGAGGCCTGCGTGGTCTTAGTTCAAGGAGAATACGGTGAGGACTGGGTGTCCTGAGTTGCGGCTCAGTGACTGGGTGTCCGGGACTGCGTGTCCTCGAGTTTAAATACTCAGCCGCTCCAACCAGACGTACAACTGAGACAGCAGTTGGAACTGGTTTACCAAATCATTGTCTTCACCAACTAACTGGTTCTATTCCCTCAACCCTTCCATTTCCTCATTACTGTGTTGAATGTTGTTCATATCTGTGTTTGAAGACTTTGACTGAAGACTTTCTCAAATTCCTCAGTTCAATTTCTTCAGTCGGTTTGTCTTCATCTTGTTATCCTGTGTTTACGCTTTCTGTACTCTGTGTTTGTCTTAATTCCATCATGATGACCATGCTTGTATTCTGTTATGCCTACTTCTGAGTACTTATTCCGCTGCAAGTAGTTCTTCGCTAAGGAATTTCCTCACCAGCAAATTCCTCAGTGAAGAATTCATAAAAATTGCCTATTCACCCCCCCCCCCCCTCTAGTCGATATAACCCACTTTCATCATCTCATATAATAAAATATAGCATCACGTCTTGACCATATCACATCACAACATGCCCCGCAAAAACAAGTTAGACGTCCTCCACTTTGTTGTTGCAAGTTTTACGTGGCTGCTACAGGCTGAGCAAGAGCCGTTCTTACCTACGCATCAAAACCACAATGATAGTTCGTCAAGTTAGTGTTGTTTTAACCTTCTCAAGGACCTGGCGTAGCCACACTCGGTTCAACTAAAGTTGGAGAAACTGACACCCGCCAGCCACCTATGTGCAAAGCACGTCGGTAGAACTAGTCTCGCGTAAGCGTATGCGTAATGTCGGTCCGGGCCGCTTCATCCAACAATACCGCCGAACCAAAGTGTGACATGCTGGTAAGCAGTATGACTTGTATCGCCCACAACTTACTTGTGGTCTACTCGTGCATATAACATCTACGCATAAAACCAGGCTCGGATGCCACTGTTGGGGAATGTAGTAATTTCAAAAAAATTCCTATGCACACGCAAGATCATGGTGATGCATAGCAACGAGAGGGGAGAGTGTTGTTCACGTACCCTCGTAGACCGAAAGCGGAAGCGTTAGCACAACACGGTTGATGTAGTCGTACGTCTTCACGGCCCGACCGATTAAGCACCGAAAGCACGGCACCTCCAAGTTCTTGCACACGTTTAGCTCGATGATGTCCCTCGAACTCCGATCCAGCCGAGTGTCGAGGGAGGGTTCCGTCAGCACGACGGCGTGGTGACGATGATGATGATGTTCTACCGACGTAGGGCTTCGCCTAAGCACCGCTACGATATTATCGAGGTGGAATATAGTGGAGGGGGGCCCCGCACACGGCTAATAGATCTCATGGATCAATTGTTGTTGTGTCTAGAGGTGCCCCTGCCCTCGTATATAAAGGAGCAAGGGGGAGGGGGCGGCCGGCCAAGAGGGGGCGCGCCAGGAGGAGTGCTACTCCCACCGGTAGTAGGACTCCCTCCTTTCCTTGTCCAAGTAGGAGAAGGGGAAGGAAGGAAGAGAGGGCAGGAAGGAAAGGGGGCACCCCCCCTCCTTGTCCAATTCGGACTAGAGGGGGAGGGGGCGCGCGGCCTGCCCTGGCCAACCCTCCTCTTCTCCACTTTGGGCCCATGAGGCCCATTAACCCCCCAGGGGTTTCTGGTAAACCCCCGGTACTCTAGTATATATCCGATAACCCACGGAACCATTCCGGTGTCCGAATATAGTCGTCCAATATATCAATCGTCATGTCTCGACCATTTCGAGACTCCTCGTCATGTCCGTGATCACATCCGGGACTCCAAACTATCTTCAGTACATCATAACATATAAACTCATAATATAACCGTCATCTAACTTTAAGCGTGCGGACCCTATGGGTTCGAGAACTATGTAGACATGACCAAGACACGTCTCCGGTCAATAACCAATAGTGGAACCTAGATGCTCATATTGGCTCCTACATATTCTATGAAGATCTTTATCGGTCAAACCGCATAACAACATACGTTGTTCCCTTTGTTATCGGTATGTTACTTGCCCGAGATTTAATCGTCGGTATCTCAATACCTATTTCAATCTCATTACTGGCAAGTCTCTTTACTCGTTACATAATGCATCATTCCATAACTAACTCATTAGCTACATTGCTTGCAAGGCTTATAGTGATGTGCATTATCGAGAGGGCCCAGAGATACCTCTCCAACAATCGGAGTGACAAAACCTAATCTCGAAGTACGCCAACTCAACATGTACCTTTGGAGACACCTATAGAGCTCCTTTACAATCACCTAGTTACGTTGTGACGTTTGGTAGCACACAAAGTGTTCCTCCGGTAAACGGGAGTTGCATAATCTAATAGTTGTAGGGACATGTATAAGTCATGAAGAAAGCAATAGCAACATACTAAATGATCAAGTGCTAAGCTAACGGAATGGGTCAAGTCAATCACATCATTCTCCTAATGATGTGATCCCGTTAATCAAATGACAACTCATGTCTATGGTCAGGAAACATAACCTTCTTTGATCAACGAGCTAGTCAAGTAGAGGCATACTAGTGACACTATGTTTGTCTATGTATTCACACATGTATTATGTTTCCGGTTAATACAATTCTAGCATGAATAATAAACATTTATCATGATATAAGGAAATAAATAATAACTTTATTATTGCCTCTAGGGCATATTTCCTTCACGGACACCACCGAGGACGTGGGTCTCAATTGCAACCGCCCGGATACCCAAGTGAGTAATTCCGCTACCGAACACAGCGTCCTTTATGTTTATTATAACATCATTCTGAAAAATTGCTATCTGCCAGGACTAGCTAAGGAAGGTGGAGAGGATTAGGTGGTCGGCCCCTCTTCCCGAAGGCTCACCGGATCCTTTGTTGACCAGGATGCTTGAGCGTGCGCCGTATCAGGTGCCATCAGGAGAAGGCGAGGGGAGGAATGGACAAGCCACGGGTGGGCCTCATTTTTTACACATCCAAATCGGGGGAGCAAGCGCCTCCATGAAGGAGGATAATCGGGGAGGGGAACCTAAAGTCCCCTCTCCTCAATGTAAGAAAAGGGCCGCCTCCGAAGATTTGGAAACGGAGGCTTATAAACGAAGGAAGAAAACCTTGCCAGGGGGCCGGCCCTCCACCGAGCCGTAAGTGAAAGAGTACTTTGATAGACATATCCTGTTTTGTCTCTGAGAATAACGACCGAAACATATTTGTTGCAGTCCGTCTCGTAGCCCTTCTCCATAGAGTTCGTCCTCGGGGGATCTTCCTCCGGAGATGATGGACAGCGAGACGCCTCCCCTGCCTCCCCATTACATGGGGCGGACGACCCCGAGGTGTCCTCACGGAGGATTTCTCCTGATCCACCAAGGCCAGAAGTTGACACTTCGGCTGTCCGGAGTCTGGAATATCTGGCTCCCAATAGAGAGCTTTAGGAGGAGTCCGGGATTGTCCGGCACACAGCCGGACACACTAATGGGCCTTCTGGAGCAAGCGGCCATCTCAGAGACACAGCGTGCCTTAATGGGCACGGTGGTTGAGAGGATTTCCGCGAAAAGCGGTTTGAATGAAGCTTTTACGAGTCTACTGATAGGCTTTGAGGTACGCAAAAAATGTATTTTTGATGGTTCCGCACATACTAAGTGTGCTCTGTATAGATAGTAGTCCCTGAGACTCTGGTTGCCATCAACGTGGCGAACAGAGGTTCGTACTCTCTGATAATAAGCACGCTGCTTTATGTGCAGGTGGCTAAGGGTCCGGCGGCCGACCGATCTGCTGATTTTGCCGAAATAAAGCGGTAGCTAGACATGGCCGATGCCGACATCGCGCTTGTTAACAAGCGGCTTGACGAGGCCCAGGGTATGTATATTCGGCTTGTCAGCAAATATTTAAGAGGAGCATGATGCTAGTATCTATAATATGCTGCGACTGCAGATGGAGCTGCTGCCGTGGAGACCCTTCGGGCAGAGCTTGCCCGAGCCAAGGAGCAAGCCCGGATAAGTGATGCGACCGCTCTGAAGGCGATCGAGGAGTTAAGAGCCGAACAGGCTGCTCATTGCCGGAGCAAAGAAAAGATAGCCCAGATGGCTACCGAGATGTAAGATGCCGCCAACTGCCGTGAGCTCCTTGAAAAGGAAAATTAGGCAAAAGCGGCTGACCTGAAGAAGGCCCTGGGGGCAGCCAAGGAAACCCACTCTGAAATGAGGGGGATGAGGGAGGAGCTTTGTGAAGCCGAAGATATCGTGGCTGGGAAGCCCTATCTGTTGCGGATGAAATTCGGAGATCCGAAGTATGCCCCTCTGGATCAGTTGTGGAGTGCGGCAGACTCGTATGCAGACCTGGCAAAGAGTGTTGCTGATGCGACCGAGTTTTTCAAGGATCGGAAAGACCATAAGGCTGAGGGGTTATTCTGGTCGCAATTCAGTGCCCCGACGCGTCCGCTGCCATTGAATGAAAAGATGGCAGCATGGGCCAAACTCCACAGGTTGTCTAGGCTTGCTATGAGGTCTATCGTGGATCATCTTTGGCCCAAGGACCAAGGCCGGATAGCTATTTTGGATTGGTGGAACAATTCCTTGGTGTTGTGTCGCATATCGATGCTGTGAAGAGGTCGGCGTGCATAGAGGGTGCTCGGATGGCTCTTGCCCATGTTAAAACATACCGGGCTAGGATGGGAACCACCGCTATTGCAACCCGGAGTGCGGCGGATGGCCAGGACCCGGCCGAGCACTATTTTGAAGAAGTCTTAGAGGGCGCCCGTTTAATAGAGGCTCAGTGCTCGAAGAGTGCCATGTTCGAATGACATTTATCGCGATTGTAAAGACAATGCTATTTTGATTATAAAGGCTGTGTTTATACTTTTGCCCGAAAGTATTATAATGCCTACTGTGCGGCCGTTTATGTATGTATATAACCAGAAAGTTTGCAGTCATCGGCTTCGGCCCCCACGCATATAATGCGGGGGTGTTCGAGAAAACGCGTAGTCACACTTGATCCAACATCTTGGTCCGTTAAGGAAGTGATAGCGCGGCGAACCAGGCAATCGGACTATATAGCTTTAACACTTTCACTTAGCCATAGGAGTTTGACGATGGGGCTACTATATAGCCCTTGGTACTTTCGCGTTCAACCGGATATGGAGCGCGTATGTACATGACCGGGAAACCGGTCCTCCGTTAATGCGGAGGAATCGCGAAGATTCCGCTGGGTCATCGAGTGGTTGAGCAGTCTCGTGCTGTATCATGACAGTCAGTTTTCGGCTTTCTCTACTGAGGTTCTCGTCCAGATGAACCGGGGCACAATCGTAGTAGTTCTCCCGGTGCCGCCTTAGCCGATAGAACGGAACGTAAGGTAGAAAAACACGGGAGCCGGGCAAACCCAACATTTGACCAAAGTCATGATTCGGAGCTGATGCATATAAGGCCAAAAGTCACGACGCCGAACACTCCCTAAGGTATTCAGACTTTATAATGTGTACTGGGCTGAGTAACGCCCTTGACAATAAGCCCTGAGTTTCCACATATGAGCAGTAGTCTGGTGTGACAAGAATGCCGAAAACGCCAGTATCCCTTCCGGTTGTATAAAGTTTCCGGAGGGGAAGAAGCAACAAGAGATATTAAAAAGGTCTACGCAGGGTCTTAATCTAAAAAGAAACCTTTGAGCGGGGCACTGCTGCATGTCTGCGCCTTTATCTCCATTGTGCCGTATCCTGGAAGGGTGTAGCACGATGATCATCTGTAAAAAGAAAAGAAAAAACCCAGGTGAAAGACTTCATGCGAGGTTTTCGTTAATCTGAATGAACCATGAAAACGCAATATGCTATTGTATTGATAGGGTCGAGCCAAACTATGGGCTCTTTTTGTGAGCAGCCCCTAGCATCTTTTGTGTGGAAATCCCAACTGGGCTGTTACATTGGGTGGAGCACCGGACTCATCTAACCATGTCCGTGGTCTTGATGACCGACCATTTGTCCTGGTTGGAGGGACCGCTTAGTGTTCGGCTGCTAGAGCCGCCATGTCTTCTTCCACGCGTAAGGAACGCTCTGTATTTCCGCTAACTTTGATGACACCGCGTGGACCGGGCATCTTAAGTTTGAGGTAGGCGTAATGCAGTACTGCATTAAAACGAGCGAAGGTCGTTCTTCCGAGTAGTGCATGATAGCTGCTTCGGAATGGAGCGATGTCGAAGATTAATTCCTCGCTTCTGAAGTTGTTGGGAGAACCGAATACAATCTCCAGCACTAGAGAGCCCGTACAGTGGACCTCAACACCTGGTATTACTCCTTTAAAGGTAGTGTTGCTTAGGCTAATTCTTGTGGGGTCTATCCCCATTTTGCGGACAGTGTCCTGATATATCAGGTTTAGACTACTGTTGCCGTCCATGAGGACTCGTGTGAGATGGTATCCGTCAATTATTGGGTCAAGCACCAAGGGAGCTGATCCTCCGTTCCGGATACTAGTCGGATGGTCTCTGTGATCGAAGGTGATCAGGCAAGCCGACCAGGGATTAACTTTGGGGGTGACGGGCTCAACAGCGTATACGTCTCTGAGTGCGCGTTTGCACGTTCTCTTTGGAATGTGAGTTACGTAAATCATATTCACTGTTTTGACTTCTGGTGGGAATTTTTTCTGTCCTCCAGTGTTCGGCTGACTAGGCTCATCCTCGTCTTCACTTGGCATCTCCCTCCCCTTTTGTTCGTCATTCAGCTTGCCGGCCTGCTTGAAAATCCAATACTCTCTGTGGGTGTGGTTTGCAGGTTTTTCGGGGGTGCCGTGAATCTGACATAATTTGTCTAGAATCTTGTTTAGGCTGGATGGTCCATCTCTGCTACCTTTAAATGGCTTCTTCCGCTGACCGGGTCAAGAGCCCCTGAATCCGGCATTGACCGTCGTGTTCTCTGGGCTGCCATCATTGTTTCGACGCTTGTTTTTGTTGCGTCGCAGCTTCACCCGCGCAGAAGCGGGTCATAAGGCTTGTTAAGGCTGTCATTGTCCTCGGCTTTTCTTGGCCGAGGTATCTAGCAAGCCATTCGTCCTGGATACTGTTTTTGAAAGCCGCTAACGCTTCGGTGTCCAGGCAATCGACTACTTGATTCTTCTTAGTAAGAAATTTGTTCCAGAGCTTTCGGGTTGAGTCTTCGGGCTGTTGAATTATGTGACTTAGGTCGTCTGCGTCCGGAGGTCGGACATAAGTCCCTTGAAAATTGGCCCTGAAAGCATCCTCGAGCTCTTCCCAACTTCTGATCGAGTTTTCGGGAAAGCTTTTCAACCAGTGCCGAGCTGGTCCCTTTAATTTGAGGGGTAGGTATTTAATGGCATGGAGGTCGTCTCCGCGAGCCATGTGGATATGAAGGATAAAGTCCTCGATCCAGACCCCAGGGTTTGTAGTTCCATCATATGCCTCTATATTGACGAGTTTAAATCCTTCCGGAAATTCATGATCCAGCACCGCATCGGTGAAGCACAGGGGGTGTGCGGCACCCCTGTATTTGGTCGTGTCGTGGCATGCTGTCAACGATTGTTGTGTTCGGTTCCGATTCCTAGCTGGTGTTCGATTAATGTGATCATTTTGGTGGCTCTGATCCTATGCTGGAGCGCGCTTCCTCGATCCGTAGATGGATCTGGCTATACCGGACTTTTTGTCCAGGAGCTCACATAAATCATGTGCTGTCTTGTGTGCGGCATCATTAGCCGTCTTGCCACGGCCACGAGGCGGTCGGTCCAGCTGATCGGTCGTTTTTGGCTGAATGGGCTCTACGGCCTCATCGTCGAATTCAGGCAGCAACTTGCGCTTTGGGTAGCTCTTTGTGTGACGATCGTCGCCGTATTTTTCTTCTGTGTTGAGCACTTTGTTCCACCTGCGGTTGAGCGTGTCCTGCACGGCCTTAAGCCTTTGCTTCTACTTCTTTAGACTCCTTGCGGTGGCGATAAGCCTTCTATGGAGGTTCTCTTGTTCCAAGAGTTTTTCTGGGATGATGAGTGCATCATCGTGCGGGTTGTCCTCTTCTCTGGAGACAGGTTGGTGAATTTTACCCTCGGGATCGGCGTCATCTGGCGTCGGCTCCGGACTATGCTCATCGTCCCCTGGCTCATCCTGCTCCATCGCTGGGTCCATGGGGTCGTCGTTTCCTTTGGAGTCAACCGGGGTATTATTATTTCTTGCGTTGTTGTCGTTGTTTTTACTGTGGCGAGATTTAGAGCGGCGTCTACGGTGCCGCTTTGGTGGCTTATCGAGGGGATTATCCTTCATTGTATTGTCACCATCGCCTTCTTTTGGTGAGTCCACCATGTATATATCGTATGATGAGGTGGCAGTCCAGCGCCCAGTTGACGGTGGTTCCTGTTCTTCTCCTGCGTCATCGTAAATACCATCGACGTCTTCGGAGTCAAAATCGAGCGTGTCAGTTAAGTCATCGATAGTGGCTATGAAGTGGGTGTTGGGTGGGGAACGAATTTCTTCGTCGTCCGCTTCCCACTCGAGCTGAACATAGTTCGGCCAGGAATCTCTTGACAAGGAGACAGACCTTAATGAGTTCAGCACATCACCTAAGGGCAAGTACTGAAAAATATCCACGGCAGTGAACTCCATGACTGGTGCCCAATCAGATTCGACAGGCACAAATGCACACGGCTCGGATCCTGTAGCCGGAGACGAGTCCAAGGGTCCGATGACACCACTCTCACAGGAGGTGGGATCAATGTTCGGCTCCGACGCCGATGAGTGTGCGGCCTCCGTGGCGAGGTCCATCCACCCATCCTCGGAAGGCATGATCTGCTCCGGATTGATTCCCGGTGCCAACGCAGGTGCGATCTCTTGAATACTGTCCGACGGCAGATCAAAGTCATGCCCGTCGTGACTATTTGGCGCACCTGTCATGGGCTCGAATCCGTCGAAGATCAAGTCTCCGCGGATGTCAGCAGTATAGTTTAAGCTTCCAAACCTGACCTAATGGCCAGGGGCGTAGCTATCGATCTGCTCCAGATGGCCAAGCAAGTTGGCCCGCAGTACGAAGCCGCCGAATACAAAGATCTGTCCGGGGAGAAAAACCTCCTCCCGGAGTGCATCGTTGAAGATGATCGAAGGGGCCATCAAACCATACAGCAACGACACAGTGGAACTCTCAATGAACGCACCAATGTCGGTTTCAAAACCGGTGGATCTCGGGTAGGGGGTCCCGAACTATGCGTCTAAGGCTAATGGTAACAGGAGGCTGGGGACACGATGTTTTACCCAGGTTCGGGCCCTCTCGATGGAGGTAATACCCTACTTCCTGCTTGATTGATCTTGATGAGATGAGTATTACAAGAGTTGATCTACCACGAGATCGTAGAGGCTAAACCCTAGAAGCTAGCCTATGATTATGATTGTTGTTGTCCTACGGACTAAACCCTCCGGTTTATATAGACACCGGAGGAGGCTAGGGTTACACAGAGTCGGTTACATAAAAGGAAATCTACATATGTGAATATCCAAGCTTGCCTTCCACGCAAAGGAGAGTCCCATCCGAACACGGGACGAAGTCTTCAATCTTGTATCTTCATAGTCCAACAATCCGGCCAAAGTATATAGTCCGGCTGTCCGAGGACCCCTTAATCCAGGACTCCCTCACTCATGTTTACTCATATCAATGGCATAATCAATTAGCGAGCAATAATAATAAAACTCGGATGACAACACTTTCTCAAAAAAATCATAATATGATATAACAAGATGGTATCTCGCTACCCCTTTCTGAGACCGCAAAACATAAATGCAGAGCACCTTTAAAGATCAAGGACTAACTAAACATTGTAATTCATGGTAAAAGAGATCCAATCATGGTCATACCCAATATAAACTAATAGTAATGCATGCAAATGACAACAGTGCTCTCTAGTAGGTTCATTTTAATAAGAGGGTGATGACTCAACATAAAAGTAAATAGATAGGCCCTTCGCTGAGGGAAGCAGGGATTTGTAGAGGTGTCAGAGCTCAATTATGAAATAGAGATGAATAACATTTTGAGCGGAATACTTTCACTGTCAACATAACAACTATGAGATCTTGATATCTTCCATGCTACACACATTATAGGCGGTTCCCAAACGGAATGGTAAAGTTTATACTCCCCACCAACAACAAGCATCAATCCATGGCTTGTCTGAAACAACGGGTGCCTCCAACTAGCAAAAATCTCGGGGGAGTTTTGTTTAATTATTTTGATTTGATTTGAGCATGGGACTGGGCATCCCAGTGACCAGCCATTTTCTCGTGAATGAGGAGCGGAGTCCACTCCTCTTGAGAATAACCCACCTAGCATGGAAGATACAGACAGCCCTAGTTGATACATGAGGTGCTTGAGCATACAAAATAGTATTTCATTTGAAGGTTTGGAGTTTAGCACATACAAATTTACTTGGAACGGCAGGTAGATACCACATATAGGAAGGTATGGTGGACTCATATGGAATAACTTTGGGGTTTATGGAGTTTTGATGCACAAGCATTATTCCCGCTTAGTACAGGTGAAGGCTAGTAGAAAACTGGGAAGCGACCAACTAAGAGAGCGACAACAGTCATGAACATGCATTAAAACTAATCAACACCGAGTGCAAGCATGAGTAGGATATAATCCACCATGAACATAAATATCGTGAAGGCTATGTTGATTTTGTTTCAACTACATGCGTGAACATGTGCCAAGTCAAGTCACTTGAATCATTCAAAGGAGGATACCACCCTATCATACCACATCACAACCATTTTAATAGCATGTTGGCACGCAAGGCCATTATAAGCTCCTAGCTAATTAAGCATGGCATAAGCAACTATAATCTCTGATTGTCATTGCAAACATGTTTATTCATAATAGGCTGAATCAGGAATGATGAACTAATCATATTTACAAAAACAATAGAGGTCGAGTTCATACCAGCTTCTCTCATCTCAATCAGTCCATCATATATCGTCATTATTGCCTTTCACTTGCACGACCGAACGGTGTGGATAATAATAATAGTGCACGTGCATTTGGACTAAGCTGGAATCTGCAAGCATTCAATTCAAGGGAGAAGACAAGGTAATATGGGCTCTTGGCTAAATAAACAATCATGCATATGAGAGCCACTAAACATTTTCATTATGGTCTTCTCCTCTTGACCACCACAGGAAAGGAAAGAAATAAAACTATTTACACGGGAAAGCACCCAACAAGAAAAAGAAGAATGAGAAATCTTTTGGGGTTTTATTTTAATTACTACTACAAGCATGGAAATTAAACTAACTATTTTTTTTTGTTTTTCTTAAGGTTTATCAAACACACAAGAAGAAAGCTAGAAAAAGAAATTAAACTAGCATGGATAGTACAATGAAAATTATGACAACCGACAACTAGAGTGAGTGTGTGAACATGAATGTAATGTCGGTGAGAAATACGTACTCCCCCAAGCTTAGGCTTTTGGCCTAAGTTGGTCTATGGCCATGGGTAGCCTGGCTGATATCCGAAGTTGTAACTGGGGTCGTACTGAGATGTAGCAGCCATCACCTCCTGAGCTGCAGCATGGCGGCGAGCTGCCTCCGTGCTCCTCTCGTACTCGTTTGCCTCCTCCCTGGTTATAACATATCTTCCTTTTGCCTGATAATCAAAGAGGGCAGGAGCAGGGAGAGTAATATGGACAGCGCGACGTCTGTCAAAGATTAGTCGATACTGGCGGAATTGTTCATTCCTCTCAAGAAAATGATGATTAACCATGGCATTATAATCTAAATAAGCGGGAGGCAACTCCCTATCATTTTCATGTGCAGGTATGCCAAGATAGTTAGCCACACGGGTCGCATAAATCCCTCCAAATAAGTCTCCAACTAAACCATTATTATGTAACCTACGTGCAAAAATTGCCCCCAAGTTGTATTGTTTATCACCTAATACAGCACTCTTGAGAACACAAAGATCAGGAACACACATGTGACATGCTTCATCTTTACCGTTTATGCATCTACCTATGAAGAGAGAAAAATAATGTATAGCAGGAAAATGAATGCTCCCTATGCTAGCTTGTGCTATTTCTCTAGATTCTCCCACAGTGATACTAGCAAGAAAATCTTTATATTCAGATTTACGAGGTTCATTAACACTGCCCCACTGAGAGAGTTTACAAGCAGTAGTGAAATATTCCAGGTCCATGGTATATGATTTATCATAAATATCAAACAGGACAGTTTGAGAATTACGCGAAGATGTAAATTTAAACCTTCTCACAAAGGAGTCAGTCAAATAGTGGTATTGTGGGCACTTATCTTGCATGAAGTCCTCAAGATCGGCATTACACACATATGCATCAAATTCATCCTTGATGCCCGCTTTGACCATAAACTCCTCTGACGGCCATTCACAAGGCCGCACGTCAGCTTCCCTCGGTGGTTCATCGTCTTGCTCACGTATTGCAAGCCTGGGTCCTTTCTTCCTTGAAGAACCACATTGATACATTTTCTTGGACATATTTATTCCTCTGAAAAATTTCTGAAATTTTTAGTAACTCAAAATAAAAGTGAATCAAACTCAACAAAATTGATAGCAACTACTCCCACAAGTGCCTAGAACCTATATCATGCATTAAAATTACTTGGGACCATATAAATTTGACACGCAAGCTCAAGAACAAGGTCACCTAGGCAGCAAAAATTTGCAATAAATAAAGCAGTAGAACAAAAACTAATTGGACCATTGGAGGAGTCACATACCAAGGAACAATCCCCCAAAGCAGTTTTGTGAATGGAGCTTTGAGCAAGGAGATCGAAAATGGCAGCAAAGTGAGCTAGAACTCGTGCTTGAGCTGGATGGTGATTTTTTTGGGAGGAAGATGAAGTGTGTGGGTGTAGGAATAAGTGGAGGGGGGCCACCGTGGGCCCACGAGGCAGGGCGCGCCCTGTAGGGGTGGGCGCACCCTAGACCCTCGTGGCCAGGTGCCAGCTCCCCCTGCTGTGTTCTCAGTGCCAGATATTCTGAAATATTCCAGAAAAAATCATATTAAATTTGCAAGGCATTTGGAGAACTTTTATTTTCAGGGTATTTTTCATTGCATGGAAAATTCAGAAAACAGACAGAAAATACTATTTCTACTTTATTTAATCTAAATAACAGAAAGTAAAAGGAGGGTACAGAAGGTTGTGCCTTCTAACTTCATCCATCTCATGCTCATCAAAAGGAATCCACTAACAAGGTTGATCAAGTCTTGTTAACAAACTCATTCCGAATAGCATGGAACCGGAGAAATTTTGAATAACACTAGGTTACCTCAACAGGGATATGCACATCCCCAATAATAAGAATATCATATTTCTTCTTGACAGTAGGAAGAGGAAATTCAAAACCTCCAATAATAATAGTTGGAATTTATCCAATAGAATTGATACTATGGACTTGAGGTTGTTTCCTCGGAAAGTGTACCGTATGCTCATTATCATTAATATGAAAAGTGACATTGCCTTTGTTGCAATCAATAACAGCCCTTGCAGTATTCAAAAAGGGTCTACCAAGGATAATCGACATACTATCGTCCTCGGAAATATCAAGAATAACAAAGTCTGTTAAGATAGTGACGTTTGCAATCACAACAGGTACATCCTCACAAATACCGACAGGTATAGCAGTTGATTTATCAGCCATTTGCAAAGATATTTCAGTAGGTGTTAACTTATTCAATTCAAGTCTACGATATAAAGAGAGAGGCATAACAATAACACCGGCTCCAAGATCACATAAAGCAGTTTTAACATTGTTTCTTTTAATGGAGCATGGTATAGTTGGTACTCTTGGGTCTCCAAGTTTCTTAGATATTCCACCCTTAAAAGTATAATTAGCAAGCATGGTGGAAATCTCAGCTTCCGGTATCTTTCTTTTATTTGTAATAATATCTTTCATGTACTTAGCATAAGGATTCACTTTAAGCATATCAGTCAAACGCATACGCAAAAAGATAGGTCTAATCATTTCAGCGAAGCGCTCAAAATCCTCATCATCCTTTTTCTTGGAGTGCTTAGGAGGAAAAGGCATGGGTTTCTGAACCCATGGTTCTCTTTCTTTACCGTTCTTCCTAGCAACAAAGTCTCTCTTATCATAAGTTGATTCTTTGATTGTGGGTTATCAAGATCAACAACAGGTTCAATCTCTACATCATTATTACTAGGTTGAGCATCAACATGAACATTATCATTGACATTATTACTAGGTTCATGTTCATCACCAGATTGTGTTTCAGCATCAGAAATAGAAATATCATTGGGATTCTCAGGTGTGTGTACAACAGGTTCACTAGAAGCATGCAAAGTCCTATCATTTTTATTTTTCTTCTTTTTAGAAGGACTAGGTGCATCTACATTATTTCTTTGAGAATATTGCTCAATTCTCTTAGGGTGGCCTTCAGGATACAAAGGTTCCTGAGTCATTTTACCTGTTCTAGTAGCCACTCTAACAGCAAAATCATGTTTATTATTTAATTCATCGAGCAAATCACTTTGAGCTTTAAGAACTTGTTCTGCTTGAGTAGTAACCATAGAAGCATATTTACTAATGAGTTTAAGTTCACCTTTAACTCTAGCCATATAATCACTCATGCGTCCAATCATGTAAGAATTACTCTTTAATTCTCTACCAACATAAGCATTGAAATTTTCTTGTCTAGCCATAAAGTCATCAAATTCATCCAAGCATTGGCTAGCAAACTTAGTAGATGGGATTTCAACTTTATCATATCTATAGAGAGAATTTACCTTTACTACATGTGTCGGGTTATCGAGACCATGTGTTTCTTAAATAGGTGGTATATTAAGACCATGTATTTCTTCAATAGGAGGTAAATTCTTAACATCTTCAGTGTTAATACCTTTTTCTTTCATAGATTTCTTTGCCTCTTGTATATCTTCAGGACTGAGAAATAGAACACCCCTCTTCTTCGGAGTTGGTTTAGGAGTTGGCTCAGGAATTGGCTCAGGAAGAGTCTAGTTATTTTGATTAGTCAACATATTATTCAATAGCAACTCAGCTTGATCAACTGTTCTTTCCCTGAAAACAAAACCAGCATAACTATCCAAGTGGTCCTTGGAAGCATCGGTTAGTCCGTTATAAAAGATATCAAGTGTTTCATTTTTCTTAAGAGGATGATCAGGCAAAGCATTAAGTAACCGGAGAAGCCTCCCCCAAGCTTGTGGGAGACTCTTATAATTTGCACAAAATTATATATTTCCCTCAAGGCAGCTTGTTTCTTATGAGCAGGGAAATATTTAGCAGAGAAGTAATAAATCATATCCTGGGGACTACGCACACAACCAGGATCAAGAGAATTAAACCAAGTTTTAGCATCACCCTTTAACGAGAATGGAAATATCTTAAGGATATAATAGTAGCGAGATTTCTCATCATTAGTGAACAGGGTGGCTATATCATTTAACTTAGTAAGATGTGCCACAACAGTTTCAGATTCATAGCCATAAAAAGGATTAGATTCAACCAAAGTAATTATCTCAGGATTGACAGAGAATTCATAATCCTTATCAGTAACAAAGATAGGTGAAGTAGCAAAAGCAGGGTCATATTATATTCTAGCATTCAGAGTTTTCTTTTCCAGTTTAGCTAATAACTTCTTAAGTTCAGATCTATCATTGCAAGCAAGAAAATCTCTAGCAGTTTCTTCATCCATGACATAACTGAGGGAGTCCTGGACTAGGGGGTGTCCGGATAGCCGAACTATCATCATTGGCCGGACTCCAATACTATGAAGATACAAGATTGAAGACTTCGTCCCGTGTCCGGATGGGACTTTCCTTGGCGTGGAAGGCAAGCTTGGCAATACGGATATGTAGATCTCCTACCATTGTAACCGACTCTGTGTAACCCTAGCCCTCTCTGGTGTCTATATAAACCGGAGGGTTTTAGTCCGTAGGACGAACAACAATCATACCATAGGCTAGCTTCTAGGGTTTAGCCTCCTTGATCTCATGGTAGATCTACTCTTGTACTACCCATATCATCAATATTAATCAAGCAGGAGTAGGGTTTTACCTCCACCGAGAGGGCCCGAACCTGGGTAAAAACATCGTGTCCCTTGTCTCCTGTTACCATCCGCCTAGACGCACAGTTCGGGATCCCCTACCCGAGATCTGCCGGTTTTGACACCGACATTGGTGCTTTCATTGAGAGTTCCTCTGTGTCATCGCCCATAGGCCCGATGGCTCCTTCGATCATCAACAACGACGCGGTCCAGGGTGAGACTTTTCTCCCCGGACAGATCTTTGTATTCGGCGGCTTTGCACTGCGGGCCAATTCGCTTGGCCATCTGGAGCAGATCGAAAGCTACGCCCCTGGCCATCAGGTCAGATTTGGAAGTTTGAACTATACGGCCGACATCCGCGGAGACTTGATCTTCGATGGATTCGAGCCACAGCCAAGCGCGCCGCACTATCGCGATGGGCATGATTTAGCTCTGCTGCCGGACAGTGCCCTGGAGGCCGCACAAGAGTTCGCTCCGACCCTTAACTTGGAGCCGAGTGCGCCGATCGAGGATGGGTGGCTAGACACCGCCTCGGGGGCTGCTACGTCTACGGCGATGGAGCCGAATACCGACCCTGTCCCTTGTGAAGCTCGTGACTCCAAGGTGTCGGACTCTTCTCCGGACCCCGAACCATCCGCGCTCCTGCCAATCGAACCCGAT
Organism: Triticum timopheevii; assembly: GCA_963921465.1. NCBI lineage: Eukaryota > Viridiplantae > Streptophyta > Magnoliopsida > Poales > Poaceae > Triticum > Triticum timopheevii. The sequence continues at coordinate 249,140,098 of OY997262.1, read as the reverse complement.
TGAGCGCCGATCATGGAGTTCACTGCTGCGGACATCTTTCAGCACTCGCCTTTCGGCGACATCCTGAATTCCCTAAAGTGTCTCTCTTTATCAGGAGAGCCTTGGCCGGATTATGGCCAGGACGGTTGGGATGCGGACGACGAAGAAATTCAAAGCCCACCCACCACCCACTTCGTAGCCATTGTCGATGACTTAACTGACATGCTAGATTTCGACTCTGAAGACATCGACGGTATGGACGACGATGCCGGAGACGACCAAGAACCAGCGCCCACAGGGCACTGGAAAGCCACCTCATCATACGACATATACATGGTGGACATCCCAAAGCACGGGAATGGCGATGGAACAGCGGAGGATGACCCCTCCAAAAAACAGCCTAAGCGCCGGCGTCAGCGGCGCCTCTCCAAATCCCGCCACAGCAGAAATGGAGATTCCGGCACCGGAGATAATAACACCCCGGACAGTGCCGAAGACAACCCCCTCCAGCAAGATTCAGCATTGGAGGATGGAGAAACCAGCCCTTGTGAGAGAGCGGCAGACAAAGAGGTAGAGGAAGATAATTACATGCCTCCCTCCGGAGATGAGGCAAGCCTCGACGACGACGAATTTGTCATGCCTGAGGATCCCGTCGAACAAGAGCGTTTCAAACGCAGGCTTATGGCCACAGCAAGCAGCCTCAAGAAAAAACAGCAACAGCTTAGAGCTGATCAAGATTTGCTAGCCGACATATGGACTGAAGTCCTTGCGGCCGAAGAGTACGAACTCGAACGCTCCTCCAAAAGCTACCCCAAACGCAAGCTGTTGCCCCGATTAGAGGAGGAAGCATATAAACCTACATCACCAGCGCACAATACGGCCGACCGTCCACCTCATGGCCGCGACAGAGAGGCCTCTAGGCCCTCCACTAAAGCCGCACCCCAGCATCGCTCGAAAAGTACAAAGCCACGGGGGAATGTGCCGGACTTGCGAGACATATTGGAGGATAAGGCAAGACAAACAAGATCGATCAACGGATCGCGTGGGTGCCCCACGATACGCGATGACAACCGCCACACCGGATATAGTAATTCCGGCCGGGCCGAACACAGTAGACAAATCTCGCTTGAGCTGCGTCATGATATAGCCCAATACAGAGGCGCCGCACACCCACTATGCTTCACAGATGAAGTAATGGATCAACAAATCCTCGAAGGGTTCAAACCTGTGAACATTGAATCCTACGATGGCATAACAGATCCCGCGGTTTGGATCGAAGACTATCTCCTTCATATCCACATGGCCCGCGGTGATGATCTTCATGCCATCAAATACCTCCCACTCAAGCTTAAAGGACCAGCTCGGCATTGGCTCAACAGCTTACCAGCAGAAAAAATTGGGTGTTGGGAGGACCTGGAAGCCGCATTCCTTGATAACTTCTAGGGCACATATGTGCAACCACCAGACGCCGATGACCTAAGCCACATAATTCAGCAGCCAGACAAATCGGCCAGACAATTCTGGACACGGTTCTTAACCAAGAAAAATCAAATCGTCGACTGTCTGGATGCAGAGGCCCTTGTAGCCTTCAAACACAACATCCGCGACGAATGGCTTGCCCGGCACCTAGGACAGGAGAAGCCGAAATCAATGGCAGCCCTCACATCGCTCATGACCAGCTTCTGTGCGGGAGAAGACAGCTGGCTAGCCCGCAGTAACAACCTAACCAAAAACTCTGGTAGTTAAGATACCAAAGATAGCAATGGCAGGTCGTGTCGCAATAAGCATAAGCGCCGCATTAACGGCGATAATACTGAAGATACGGCAGTCAACGCCGGATTCAGAGGCTCTAAACCCGGTCAGCGGAAAAAGCCATTCAAAAGAACTACTCTGGGCCCGTCCAATTTGAACCGGATACTCGATCGCTTGTGCCAGATACATGGAACCCTCGAAAAGCCAGCTAATCACACCAACAGAGATTGTTGGGTGTTCAAGCAGGCAAGAAAGTTAATCACTGAAAGCAATGACAAGGGGCTGCATAGCGATGACGAGGAGGAGACACGGCCGCCGAACAATAGAGGACAGAAGTGTTTCCCCCCACAAGTGTGGACAGTGAACATGATATACGCAACCCACATACCCAAAAGGGAGCGGAAGCGTTCGCTCAGGGACGTATACGCGATGGAGCCAGTCGCCCCAAAGTTCAATCCGTGGTCCTCCTGCCCGATCACTTTTGATCGAAGGGACCACCCCACCAGTATCCGCCACGGCGGATTCGCCGCATTGGTTCTAGACCCAATCGTCGACGGATTTCACCTCACTAGAGTCCTGATGGATGGCGGCAGCAGCCTGAACCTGCTTTATCAGGATACAGTGCGCAAGATGGGCATAGACCCCTCAAGGATTAAACCCACAAAAACGACCTTCAAAGGCGTCATACCAGGTGTAGAGGCTAATTGTACTGGCTCAATCACACTTGAAGTGGTCTTCGGATCCCCGGATAACTTCCGAAGCAAGGAGTTAATCTTCGACATAGTCCCGTTCTGCAGCGGCTATCATGCACTGCTCGGACGAACCACATTTGCAAAGTTCAATGCGGTGCCGCACTATGCATACCTCAAGCTCAAGATGCCAGGCCCTCGAGGAGTCATCACGGTCAATGGAAATACTGAACGCTCTCTCCGAACGAAGGAGCATACAGCGGCTCTCGCGGCGGAAGTGCAGAGCAGCCTCTTAAGGCAATTCTCGAGTCCGGCCGTTAAGCGACCGGACACCGTCAAGCACGCCTGGAGAAACCTACAACAAGACCACCTGGCACATTCCGAGCATGCGTAGCAATGCGGCCCCAACCCCAGCCCTCGCAAAATTGCGAGACCAGTACCACGCGTACATCACTATGCTCTGGAGATACCATGGGCATAGGGGGAGTGGCACGACCACGGCATGCCCAGAGTGCGGCTCAACCACACCAAGGGATCCCAAATGTGTCATCCTTTTTTTTCTTATTCTCAGGACTCCGTTTTCCAGAAGCCCTGTTCGGCAGTATATCTGCCGCACTCACGATGCAACAGCCAGGGAAGCAGAAAGGCTACGACGAGTATCCAGGTGGTCTCCATTACGAGCATTATACCTGTTTTACATACCATTCCGCAGCCTACCCCTGGAGCGGGACATGTTTAATAGTCCCACCCCTTGCGTATAGCACTATTTGTATCGTTCTGCCTCCATTGCAGTATTTTTTGAATAAACAATGCATCGCTTTTTGCCTATCATTGCATTCCTTTTTATATATGTTCACTTATGACATGTCGCACCCGTACGCTTTGGTACGGCCAAATACACCAGGGGCTTAAGTTCCCCAAATTATGGTGTGATAAGTCCGAACACTTTCACAAGTGCGGCACCCCGAACTTATAGCATTATATGCATCGGCTCCGAATCATGTCTTGGGTCAATAGTTGGGTTTACCCGGCTCCCATGTTTTGGTACCTTACGTTCAGTTATATCGGCTAAGGTAGCGTTGGGAGAACCACTGCGATTGTGCCCTAGTTGAGCTGGGCTGAGCACCTTAGTGGAGAAAGCAAAAACTGACTGTCATGATGGGGCGAGAGCCGGTCGTTTTTCGAGAGGTTTTTTCGAGTCCCTAAAGACTTATGCTGCTTAGAGCGAGGAACCGGCTTTGTCCGGCCCAGGCGTGGATAGCGCCCCAAATTCGGCCTTCCGAACACTAGGGGCTTCACCGAAATTTAAAATTATAGAATTCTATGGCTAAGTGAGAGTGTTCAAGCATTATAAGTCCGGTTGCCTCGTTCGTTGTGTTGAGCGCCTCCCTAGAAGGACCCAAAAATGGGAACAAGAGCGCTCAAGTTTATCCCGAACACCCCAGCACTCGTGGCATGGGGGCCGAAGCCAACGACTTGCCATCTCTCAGATTTGATAAACGGCCGCACAGAAGGTAATATTTTAAATTAACAAGCGTTGCTTAGCGCATATGAACAAAGTTTTCAGCGCACAGGATAACAAAATGCGAGTCTACTCAAAAATTACATCTTTGGAGCATTCACCCGCAATAATGCGGGCACCCTTCAGGACACCCTTATAATACATCTCGGGCGTGCAATACTCCTTGCCCGGCGGTGGCGCGTCCGTCACAAGCTTCTCGGCGTCCATCTTGCCCCAGTGCACCATAGCGCGGGCAAGGGCCCGACGGGCACCTTCAATGCAGGCGGAGTGCTTGATGACGTCAACCCATGGATAGGCGTCCACTAGCCGCCGCACCAGACCGAAGTAGCTCCCAGGCATGGCTTCTTTGGGCCACAGCCGAACTATGAGGCCCTTCATGGCCTGTTCGGCCACCTTGTGGAGGTCGACCAACTGCTTCAGCTAGTCGCTCAGGGGCACCGGATGTCCGGCCTCAGCATACTGAGACCAAAACACCTTCTCCGTCGAGCTACCCTCCTCGGCTCTATAGAACGCGGCAGCATCGGACACGCTACGAGGCAGATCTACGAACGCTCCTGGAGAGCTCCGAATTCGGGTAAGTAACAGGTAATTCACTTTTACATGCTTGCTTTGCATGAAGAATGCCTTACCCGCCGCTATCTTCTTTACTGCCTCGATTTCCTGGAGGGCCTTTTGGGCTTCGGCCTTAGCGGCTTTGGCACTCTCAAGGGCCGACGCGAGCTAGGACTCTCGAGTCTTCGAGTCACGCTCCAAACTCTCGTGTTTTTCCACGAGAGCCTGGAGCTCTTGCCGTACCTCCGCCACCCGCGCCTCCTGCTTCTCTCGCTCGGTGCGCTCCGCGGCCACATTACATTTGGCCGTCGACACCGCCTCCTTCAGGGTCGCCACCTCGTTCGTAGCCCCTGGAGCACCCACGTTATTCCTGTCATTTTTTGCAACCAAAATCCTTTTCTATAAGGTGCAACTTTAATAAGGTATTACTTACCTTCCTTGTCCTCGAGCTGCTTCTTGGCACGGCCGAGCTCGATCTTGGACCGCTCGAGGCTCTGCTTCAAGGCATTGACCTCTGCAGTCAGTGCGGCAGAGGTCAGCAGCGCTGCCTGCATTCGCATATTGACATATTTATGTTAGACTCCTGCGTATATCTTTTTAGATCCTCAGTTCGGCTTTTCTTTCCGAACACCGAACTGAGCATCAGGGGCTACTGTCTATGCAGTACTATTTTACATATCTTAAAACCCTTACCTCAAAGCCTGTTAGAAGGCTGGTGCAGGCTTCGGTCAGCCCGCTCTTGGCGGACCTAACTTTCTGAATCACCGCACTCATAATAGTGCAGTGCTCCTCGTCGACGGAAGCGCCGTTGAGCGCCTCCAGCAAATTATCTGGCGCCTCCGGTTGGACAGAGGTCACCGGCGTCGCAGTCTCGCCCTTCTTACGAAGGGGCCGCCCGCCGGACTCCGGAACCACCAAAGGTTCCGGTGCGGAGTCCGGTCCAAAGTCCGGGAGCTTGCCCTGCGGCACCTACGGGGCCTCCTCCTCCTAGCGGGTCCCCTTCTGGGACCCCACCTCGGTGTCGTCTGCATCATGGGGGGAGGAGGCGGTCGGAAGTGAAGCGCTATTCACATCCGACGAACCCAAGGACCCGCTCGACGAAGCGGGGAGATCGTCCTTGGGCGGACTACATGGTTGTATGCGGCGTTAGAAGACACTATGCAACGAAGGAAAAAATTATAAGCTATTCTGGAATCGGGACACTTACGATCTCGCCAGGGGCTTGGCCCTCGAGGGCCGCTCCTCTTCGCCGTCGTCGGCGTTGGTGGAACAGTCCGGAGGAAGGGTCCTTCCCTTCTTGGATCCTTCGGCCTCCCCCGTTGGGGAAGCCTTCCTCTTCTTCTCTCTCCCCGCTAGGGGAGAGGCCTCTTTCTTCTCCTCCTCATCTTCGTGGGAGGAGTCCGCCTCGGAGTCATCAGACGATGAGTCCGATAACACTTGGCGCCGGGAACTCCTCCGGGTTCCCGTGGCCTTCTTCTTGGCCTTCTTCTCCAGCACCACGTAGGGCGCCGGGACCAGCAGCCCCATCAAACGGGCGTCCGCTGGGTCTTCTGGAAGGGGCGCCGGACAGTTAACCTGCCCGGATGTCTTCTGCCAGGCCTCTTAAAGGTGTTGGGAGTTTAGATCCCACATGGAGTCAAACTATGGAAAGCAAGTGTCCCGTAAAGGATAATATAGCTTACCTCGCCAGCTGACGCTGCGAGCTGAATCCGCAATCTTCGGTAGCGGATGCGGGAGCCTCGGCGCCCTTGAACAGCACCCTCCAGGCCTCTTCGTACGTAGTGTCGAAGAGCCTGCTCAAGGTTTGGTGCTTTGCCGGATCGAACTCCCACAAGTTGAAATCCCGTTGTTGGCACGGGAGAATCCGGCGGATGAGCATGACCTGGACTATGTTGACAAGCTTAAGCTTCTTGTTCAGCAGGGTTTGGAGACAAGATTGGAGTCCGGTCAACTCCTCCGAATCGCCCCACAACAGGCCCTTCTCTTTCCAGGAGGTGAGCCGTGTGGGGATGCCAGATCTGAATTCGGGGCTACTGCCCATTCAGGGTCACGCGGCTCGGTGATGTAGAACCCCCCGATTGCCACCCTTTGATGGTTTCCACGAAGGCGCCCTCGAGCCAGGTGACGTTGGGCATCTTGCCCACCATGGCGCCTCCGCACTCCGCTTGGCTGCCACCCACTACCTTCGTCTTGACATTAAAAGTCTTTAGCCATAAGCCGAAGTGGGGCTGGATGCAAAGGAAAGCCTCGCACAGGACGATAAACGCCGAGATGTTGAGGATAAAATTCGGGGCCAGATCATGGAAATCCAGGCCATAGTAGAACATGAGCCCTGGACAAAGGGGTGGAGTGGGAAGCCCAGTCCGCGGAGGAAATGGGGAAGGAATACCACCCGGGATGAGCTGCCCCTCGTCTGGGAGCCGGTGCACGATATCGCTGGAAAAATATCCGGCCTTGCGCAGCTTTTTGATGTGCCCCTCCGTGACGGAGGAGGCCATCCACTTGCCTCCCGCTCTAGACATGGTTGGAGAAGGTTGAGGTGAGATGTGCGGGCTTGGGCACTGGAGCTCGAGTGCACGGAGATGGATAAGCAAAGGAGGAAGAAGGCGTAGGTGAAAAGGTGGATCCTTATCCCCTTATATATGGGCGGACAAAACTATGCGTCCCCACCAGCCCGGTAAAACTCGCTTATCTCGCAAGCGCCACAATCAATGGCACGGTTGGGTTACCCACGTCCATATTTATGAGAATCCTGGAATAAGGGGACACGATCTCTGCTTTGACAAGACGTGCCAAGGAAACCGCTTTGCTAAACGCGCTGAGGTGGAACAATAAAAATGATTTGAGTAAAGGCTTGGACGTGGTGTGACGTCATGCCACGAAATACGTCAGCAGATTGAACTTGTGTAAATATTATTCTCTCTACGGTGGTATGTGGAATTTATTTTGCAGAGCCGGACACTATCCTGGCGTTCACAATCTTCTATGAATTATTCGGAGGAGGAACCCGCCTTGCAATGCCGAAGACAATATGCGCGCCGGACTCGTCGTCATTGAAGCCTGGTTCAGGGGCTACTGAGGGAGTCCTGGACTAGGGGGTTTCCGGATAGCCGAACTATCATCATTGGCCGGACTCCAAGACTATGAAGATACAAGATTGAAGACTTCGTCCCATGTCCGGATGGGACTTTCCTTGGCGTGGAAGGCAAGCTTGGCAATATGGATATGTAGATCTCCTACCATTGTAACTGACTCTGTGTAACCGTAGCCCTCTCCGGTGTCTATATAAACCGGAGGGTTTTAGTCTGTAGGACGAACAACAATCATACCATAGGCTAGCTTCTAGGGTTTAGCCTCCTTGATCTCGTGGTAGATCTACTCTTGTACTACCCATATCATCAATATTAATCAAGCAGGAGTAGGGTTTTACCTCCACCGAGAGGTCCCAAACCTGGGTAAAAACATCGTGTCCCTTGTCTCCTGTTACCATCCGCCTAGACACACAGTTCGGGACCCCCTACCCGAGATCCGCCGGTTTTGACACCGACAATAACCCTCAGGAACAACAGGCAATTCATACTTAGGGGGAGAACTTTCATCATCACTATCTTCAATAATATCAGTTTCAAGAATTTCATTCTCTCTAACCCTAGCAAGTTGTTCATCAAGATATTCACCTAATGGCACAGTAGTATCAAGCACAGAAGTAGTTTCACCATAAGTATCATGCATAGCAGAAGTGGCATCATAAATAACATGCAACATATCAGAATTAATAGCAGAAGCAGGTTTAGGTGTCGCAAGCTTACTCATAACAGAAGGAGAATCTAGTGCAGAGCTAGATGGCAGTTCCTTACCTCCCCTCATAGTTGAGGGGTAAATCTTAGTTCTTTCATCTTTCAAGTTCTTCATAGTGACCAGCAGATATAAATCCCAAGTGACTCAAAGAATAGAGCTATGCTCCCTGGCAACGGCGCTAGAAAATAGTCTTGATAACCCACAAGTATAGAGGATCGCAACAGTTTTTGACGGTAGAGTATTCAACCCAAATTTATTGATTCGACACAAGGGGAGCCAAAGAATATTCTCAAGTATTAGCAGTTGAGTTGTCGATTCAACCACACCTGGATAACTTAGTATCTGCAGCAAAGTATTTAGTAGCAAAGTAGTATGGAAGTAACGATAGCAGTAGCAAAAGTAACAGTAGCAGTTTCGTAGTAATTGTAACAGTAGCAACGGTAAAGTAAATAAGCAAAGCACAATATGTGAAAAGCTCGTAGGCATTGGATTAGTGATGGATAATTATGTTGGATGCGATTCCTCATGTAATAGTTATAACATAGGGTGACACATAACTAGCTCCAATTCATCAATGTAATGTAGGCATGTATTCCGAATATAGTCATACGTGCTTATGGAAAATAACTTGCATGACATCTTTTGTCCTACCCTCCCGTGGCAGCGGGGTCCTAGTGGAAACTAAGGGATATTAAGGCCTCCTTTTAATAGAGTACCGGACCAAAGCATTAACACATAGTGAATACATGAACTCCTCAAACTACGGTCATCACCGAGAAGTATCCTGATTATTGTCACTTCGGGGTTGTCGGATCATAACACATAATAGGTGACTATAGACTTGCAAGATAGGATCAAGACCTCACATATATTCATGAAAACATAATAGGTTCAGATCTGAAATCATGGCACTCGGGCCCTAATGACAAGCATTAAGCATAGCAAAGTCATAGCAACATCAATCTCAGAACATAGTGGATACTAGGGATCAAACCCTAACAAAACTAACTTGATTACATGGTAAATGTCATCCAACCCATCACCGTCCAGCAAGCCTACGATGGAATTACTCACGCACGGCGGTGAGCATCATGAAATTGGTGATGGAGGATGGTTGATGATGATGACGGCGACGAATCCCCCTCTCCAGAGCCCTCAACGGACTCCAGATCAGCCCTCCCGAGAGAGATTAGGGCTTGGCGGCGGCTCCGTATCGTAAAATGCGATGAAACTTTCTCCCTGATTTTTTTTTCTCTATGAAAGCAAATATATGGAGTTAGAGTTGAGGTCGATGGACGTCGAGGGGGACCACGAGGCAGGGGCGCGCCCTAGGGGAGGGGGCGCGCCCCCCACCCTCGTGGACAGGGTGTGGGCCCCCTGGCGCTGATTCTTTCGCCAGTATTTTTTATTAATTCTGAAAAGTTGCTCTGTGGATTTTCAGGTCGTTCCGAGAACTTTTATTTCTACACAAAAATAACACCATGGCAGTTCTACTAAAAACAGCATCAGTCCGGGTTAGTTCCATTCAAATCATGCAAGTTAGAGTCCAAAACAAGGGCAAAAGTGTTTGGAAAAGTAGATACGACGGAGACGTATCACTCCCTCTCTCTCTCTTGATTCTCAATACAATGGTCTCTTGGAGATCCATATGATGTAAGTCTTTTTGCGGTGTGTTTGTTGGGATCCGATGAACTTTGAGTTTCTGATCAGATGTATGTTTTTATCCAAGAAAGTTATTTGAGTCTTCTTTGATCTCTTATATGCATGATTGATTACAGACTCATATTTCTTCTCCGATATTTGGGTTTTGTTTGGCCAACTTGATCTATTTGTCTTGCAATGGGAAGAGGTGCTTTGTGATGGGTTCGATCTTACGGTGCTTGATCCCAGTGACAGAAGGGGAAACGACACGTATGTATCCTTGCTATTAGGGATAACAAGATGGGGTATATTTCTACATAAATAGATCTTGTCTACATCATGTCATCGTTCTTATTGAAATACTCCGTTTTTCCATGAACTTAATACACTTGATGCATGCTTGATAGCGGTTGATGTGTGGAGTAATAGTAGTAGATGCAGGAAGGAGTAAGTCTACTAATCTTGGACGTGATGCCTATATAATGATCATTGCTTGGATATCGTCATGATTATTTGAAGTTCTATCAATTGCCCAACAGTAATTGGTTTCCCACCATTTGCTATTTTCTCGAGATAAGCCACTAGTGAAACCTACGACCCCCGGGTCTCTTCTTTTATATATTTGCCTTGGCGATCTACTTTTATTTGCTTTTTATTTTCAGATCTATTAAACCGAAAATACAAAATACTTTGCTGCACTTTATTTTATTTGTGATCTATTTATCCAATCTATTACAACTATCTCCCGTCTCCGTGCCAATTTCCGGCGCCGTTACCCGAAAGGGATTGACAACCCTTTAACATGTCGGGTTGTGAGTATTCGTTATTTGTGTGCAGGATGTGTTTACGTTGTGCTGCGTGGTTCTCCTACTGGTTCGATAACCTTGGTCTCATCACTGACGGAGATATCTACCGTTGTTATGCGGCATCATCCCTTCCTCTTTGGGGAAATACCAACGTAGTTCAAGCCAACATCAAAAGGAATTTCTAGCACCGTTGCCAGCGAGGATCAAGTCAAGATAGTCTCCTAACAACTCGCCAATTTCTGGCGGCGTTGCCAGGAGACATCATCAACATCTACCTGGTTCCTAATCACAAATCTCGTCTCCTTGCAATTTACATCATTTGCCTCTCATTTTCCTCTCCCCCACTTCACAACAATTTGCCGTTTTATTCGCCCTCTTTTTCGTTCATTGTATTCTCGTCAAATATCTTCTTTGCTTGTGTGCCATGTGTCTTTATTTGCTGGCATCTTCGCTTGCTAAAAATCTCCTGATATGGATCCTCATCCACTTGCTAATCTTTTCAAAAGATCCAATTATGATGAACCAATTGCTAGTGAATTGAGTTCACTAGATAATCTTTATGAAGTTTTGCTTGAGATTTATGAATCTGGAAATTGTGATGAAGAGTTAAATGAAGGAATTTATAAAGTGATTCATGATAGCTCCTTGAATGAAAAGCATGATTGCAATGATGTTATTATAAATTCTATTATGTCAATTGTGTTAGTGATATGCAAAACCCCAAGCTTGGGGATGCATGTTATGTTATGACCACTACTTATCTCAATGATCATGATTGGGGTGATAATGATTCTTTGATCTTGAAAATTTATTTGAGCCCCATGATGAGTATGTTATTGATAATAATTTTTGCAATAGTATTGACAGTGGGTTTGGAAATGTGTAAACTTTAGGTGAAAATAATCCCACATATTTGGAGAGTGTTCAATCTTGTGATTTTTTTTATAAAAGTGGGCTTCGAGAGGTCATGACTTTATTTGATGATAATCTCACTATTTTGGAAGAGTGTCAACTTTGCATGCATTTGGACATGAAGAGAATATTTTATGTGATGGTTATATTGTTGAATTTGATTATGATCCCACATGGAATTATTATGAGAGAGGAAAATATGGTTGTAGAAATTTTCATGTCACTAAATTACCTCTGGTTATGTTGAGATTGTCAATGTTTTATTCCTCTCCTTTGCATATGTTAGATATGCCTTGTTTTGCCAATTTTCTGCCTATAAAGTTCCTATGCATACGAAGTATATTAGACTTAAATGTGTTTGTCACATGTCTTATGATGCTCTCTTTGTGTTTCAATTATTATCTTTCATGTGAGCATCAATAAAATTATGCCTCGCTAGGGGCTGTCAGATTACGGGTTCCGAAAACCATTGAAAGGTTCAAACTCTGGGGTGCATGCGGAGATCTCAACCTACCTAGCCTGCCTACTCGCGATCCTCCTAAGCCTAGCGCGACGAGCTCTAAGAGACAAAGGAACATAACAGTTTATCCTGGTTCGGGCCACCTTCCGGTGTAATATCCTACTCCAGCATTTTGGTGGATTGCCTTGAGGGGCTGAGGATGAACTAGTACAGTGGACGAACTGGCCTCAGGAGGTGAGGTGTTCTTGAGCTCAAGAGAGCTGGTGGGATGTGAACTAGATGCCTGGTGGCTAAGTCCTATTTATAGTGGCTTTGGTCCTCTTCCAAATGTTGGCGGGAAGGGATCCCACAACGGCCGGATTTGAAAGGGGACGAGTAGTACAACTTATCCTGACTAAAGTGGTCCTCGCCTATGAAAAGCCCCTGGTCGTGACGCTGCGGTGGGCTTGGTGATGACCTCCGTCCTGCTGTCCTGGTGGTCTTGGTCTTGTTGCACCAGAATGGAAACATTTGGCTGATTACTCGGGACTCCGCGCCTGCGGCTTGCCTCCTTTGCACCGAAGAGGAAACTAGCGCTCTGTCCCCGTTGGCGCCCACCTGGCGCCCGCCTGGCCTTGGTCGTCATGGCTCACGTCAGCTGAGCCTCGTGAGGTGCACCTTGCATAGAACTCTCCGCCCTCAGGAGCCAGCCTAAAGAGGCCGAGTCCCTCGGGGGTCTTGGCATCGTCCTCCTCGTGAGGCTTGGCCCCTCGCGAGGGTCTTGAGTCATTGATGCAGAAGCTGGGCCGCACTAGGCCATTGATGGAGCCGCGTGGTGGGCCGCAGGTAGGCAAGTCTGGATACCCCCATATCCAGAACACCGACATTAGCCCTTGGGCCCACGGCGCGCTCGGACTTGGCTTCCAGGCGAAGCCAAAGGGCAAGTGCGGAGCACTGCGGGCCCTAACCGCCTGCAGCCTTGATGACGCGTGGAGATTGATGGGACGTGCGCGTCTCCACTTCCCCATGCTACCTCGGCAACTGTTTCCTTGACAAAACGATGTGGCACGCAGAAGATCATCATGGCGCGAGGTCGTGGAGGCCGGCGGTTGGCCTCCCTTGGCTATAAATGTGGGGAGTGGCATAGCCCCCCCCCCCTCTCAACTCTCCTTCGTATTCTTGCCGCCCGCTTCCTCTCCTTCTCCGTCTTGCTTCTATGGCGCCGCCGAGGAGGTTTTTGGCGGCCGAGAAGGGGAAAGCTTCCAAGGAGGGACCAGCCTCTCCGCCTCCAAAGAGAGGCCACGGCCGTCCCCACAAGCACCCCACGACCTCCGCAATGGCCCCTAGGGGGTGCGCCCCCAGGGCCGACGTTTCTCTTGGTGCCTAATAACCCGCAAGTATACGGGATCAATTGTAGCCTCTTTCGATAAGTAAGAGTTTCGAACCCAACGAGGAGCTAAAGGTAGAACAAATATTCTCTCAAGTCCTATCTGCCACTGATACGACTCTACGCACGCTTAGTGTTCGCTTTACCTATAGGTGTTGTTGGATAGGTTTGCAAGATAATAAAAAGCACGTAAATAAAAACTAGGGGCTGTTTAGATAAAGATGCAATAAAGTATGAAACTAAAAGTACTTTGTAGGTGTTGTTGGATAGGTTTGCAAGATAATAAAGAACAAGTAAATAAAAGCTAGGGGCTGTTTAGATAAAGATGCAATAGAGTAAATATAGCGAGTGTGGAAAAGTGGTGGTAGGAGTTGTGAAAGTGTCCCTAAGCAATTGACTACTTTACTAGAACGATAGCAAGTTTTATGTGGGAGAGGCATAAGCTAACATACTTTCTCTTCTTGGATCATATGCACTTATGATTGGAACTCTAGCAAGCGTCCGCAACTACTAAAGATTCATTAAGGTAAAACCCAACCATAGCATTAAAGCATCAAGTCCCCTTTATCCCATACACAACAATCCCCTTACTCGGGTTTAATCTTCTGTCACTCTAGCAACCCACTATAAGCGAATCATGAACGTATTGCAACACCCTACAGCGGGAATCCCTCACGCTTGCGCGACATGGAGGGCACAATAGGACAGCAACAAAACCACAAGCAAATTAAACCAATCATAGCAATTCATCAATCACCGGTAGGACAATGAAAATCTACTCAGACATCATAGGATGGCAACACATCATTGGATAATAATATGAATCATAAAGAACCATGTTCAAGTAGAGGGTACAGTAGGTTGCGGGAGAGTGGACCGCTGAATATAGATGGGGGAAGGTGATGGAGATGTTGGTGAAGATGATGGAGGTGTTGGTGAAGATCACGGTGATGATGATGGCCCCCGGCAGTGCTCCGGCGCCACCGGAAGCAAGGGGAGAGAGCCCCCCTTCTTATTATTCTTCCTTGACCTTCTACCTAGATGGGAGAAGGGTTTCCCCTCTGGTCCTTGGCTCCCATGGCTTGGGAGGGGCGAGAGCCCCTCCGAGATTGGATATGTCTCTCTGTCTCTCTCTGTTTCTGCGTTCTCAGATTCTGGCCTTCCACCGTTTCTTTTATATCCGAAGATCCGTAACTTCAATTGGGGTGAATCTTTTGCCCAGATTTTTCTCATAAAATTAGCTTTCTTGCGGCAAAAGAAGAGCGTCAACCACCTTACGGGGTGACCAGGAGAGTCCAGGGCGCGCCTGCCTCCCTGGGGCGCGCCCCCTGTCTCGTGGCCCCCTCGGGCACCGTCTCGCGTTGATTCTTCCTCCCAAAAATCACAAATATTCCAAAATAATTCTCCATCCGTTTTTATCCCGTTTGGACTCCCTGCGAAACATAAAACATGCAACAGACAAGAACTAGCACTGGGCACTGGATCAATATGTTAGTCCCAAAAATAGTATAAAAAGTTGCCAAAAGTATATGAAAGTTGAATAATATTGGCATGGAACAATCAAAAACTATAGATACGACGGAGACGTATCAGCATCCCCAAGCTTAATTCCTGCTCGTCCTCGAGTAGGTAAATGATAAAAAGATAATTTTTGATGTGGAATGCTACCTAGCATAATCTTGATCAAATATCTAATCATGGCATGAATATTAAGATACGAGTGCTTCAAAGCAATAGTCTATCATTTGACATAAAAACAATAATACTTCAAGCATACTAATAAAGCAACTATGTCTTATCAAAATAACATAGCCAAAAAAAGCTTATCCCTACAAAATCATATAGTTTGGCCATGCTTCATTTTCATCACACAAAATACTCCCATCATGCACAACCCCGGTTTCAGCCAAGCAATTGGTTCATACTTTTTAACGCGCTTCAGCTTTTTCAACCCTCACGCAATACGTGAGCGCAAGCCATGGATATAGCACTATAGGTGGAATAGAATATGATGGTGGAGGTTTATGTGGAGAAGACAAAAAGGGAGAAAGTCTCACATCGACGCGGCTAATCAACGGGCTATGAAGATGCCCATCAATTGATGTCAATGCGAGGAGTAGGGATTGCCATGCAACGGATGCACTAGAGCTATAAGTGTATGAAAGCTAAAACTGAAAACTAAGTGGGTGTGCATCCAACTTGCTTGCTCATGAAGACCTCGGGCGTTTGAGGAAGCCCATCATCGGAATATACAAGCCAAGTTCTATAATGAAAATTCCCACTAGTATATGAAAGTTATAACTCAAGAGACTCTCTATATGAAGAACATGGTGCTACTCTGAAGCACAAGTGTGGTAAAAGGATAGTAACATTGCCCCTTCTCTCTTTTTCTCTCATTTTTTTATTTTTTTATTTTTTATTTTTTTGGTGGGCTTCTTTGGCCTCTTTTTTTATTTTTATTTGGGCTTCTTTGGCCTCTTTTTTTATTTTTATTTGGGCTTCTTTGGCCTCTTTTATTTTTTCATAAAGTCCGGAGTCTAATCCCGACTTTTGGGGGAATCATAGTCTCCTTCATCCATTCCTCACTAGGGCAATGCTCTAATAATGATGATCATCACACTTTTATTTACTTACAACTCAATATTACAACTCGATACAAAGTTATGACTCTATATGAATGCCTCCGGCGGTGTACCGGGATGTGCAATGATCTAGCGTAGCAATGACATCAAAAAACGGACAAGCCATGAAAACATCATGCTAGCTATCTTACAATCATGCAAAGCAATATGACAATGAATTCTCAAGTCATGTATATGATAATGATGGAAGTTGCATGGCAATATATCTCGGAATGGCTATGGAAATGCCATAATAGGTAGGTATGGTGGCTGTTTTGAGGAAGATATAAGGAGTCTTATGTGTGATAGAGCGTATCATATCACGGGGTTTGGATGTACCGGCGAAGTTTGCACCAACTCTAGAGGTGAGAAAGGGCAATGCACGGTACCGTAGAGGCTAGCAAATTGCGGAAAGGTAAGAGTGCGTATAATCGATGGACTCACATTAGTCATAAAGAACTCATATACTTATTGCAAAAGTCTACTTGCCCTCAAAGCAAAGTACTACTACGCATGCTCCTAGGGGAAGGATTGGTAGGAGTTAACCATCGCGCGATCCCGACCTCCACTCATAAGGAAAGCAATGAAAGAACACCCCGTGCTTCAAATTTGTCACACAACAGTTACCATACATGCATGCTGCGGGACTTGCAAACCTCAACACAAGTATTTCTCAATTTCACAATTACCCCACTAGCACGACTCTAATATCACCACCTTTATATCACAAAACTATTGCAAGGAATCAAACATATCATATTCAGTGATCTACAAGTTTTATGTAGGATTTTATGACTAACCATGTGAATGACCAATTCCTGTCATCTCTCTAAATGTATATAAGTGAAGCAAGAGAGTTTAATTCTTTCTACAAAAGATATGCCCATGCTCTAACAAATATAAGTGAAGCAAAAGAGCATTCTACAAATGGCGGTTTTCTATGTGAAGAGAAACAAGCAATCCAAACTTCAAATGATATAAGTGAAGCACATGAAGCATTCTATAAAGCCATACTCAAAAGATTTAAGTGAAGTACAATGAGCATTCTATAAGTCAACAAAGGGCTATCTCATACCAGCATGGTGCATAAAAGAAAAATGAAAACTAAATGCAAAAGACGCTCCAAGACTTGCACATATCGCATGAACGAAACGAATACGAAAACATACCGGTACTTGTTGAAGAAAGAGGCGATGCCTTCCGGGGCATCCCCAAGCTTAGACACTTGAGTCTCCTTGAATATTTACTTGGGGTGCCTTGGGCATCCCCAAGCTTGAGCTCTTGCCTCTCTTCCTTTTCCTCATATCGAGACCTCCTCCATTAGACACTTCACCCACACAAAACTTCAACAGAAAACTCGGTAAGATCCGTTAGTATAATAAAGCAAATCACTACTCTAGGTACTGTTGCAAACCAATTCATATTTTGTTTTTGCATTGTGTCTACTGTAGTATAACTTTTTCATGGCGTAATCCACTCATAGAAATTGATAGTTTCATCAAAACAAGCAAACTATGCATCAAAAACAGAATATGTCAAAAACAGAACAGTCTATAGCAATCTGAACATTCACCATACTTCTAGTACCCCAAAAATTCTACCAAAATTAAGAAAAATACAACATTAGTACGGAAAGACAGTGCAAAAAGAATCAGAACCATTTGACGTTCCAGTTAAAAATGTGAAATCATGCACTACAGCCAAAGTTTCTGTCCTGCACCGCACAAACCAACAAGCATTGTAAATATCCTAAAGGCAAACCTTGGCACATTATTTTTATAATAAAATGGAATTGTACAAGGGGATAATTATTTTTGTTGAAAAGCTTCTGTAATCAAGATTCACAAAGTTTCCGTGAGCATGAACAAAGTTCAAGGCTAGCTCCCACTTCAACGATGCTTGTCATTTCACTTTCACTTTCCTTTTTGAAAAAGTTTTGGGTTCCCCTCTTTTTTAGACTATATAAAAGCACTCAACAGAAATAAATGACTCTCTAAAACTTCTGGGTTGTCTCCCTGGCAGCGCTTTCTTTAAATCCATTAAGCTAGGCATATAGTGCTCAAGTAATGAATCCACCTTGCTCCCTGGAGATGCATTGCAACGAAACGTCATTGGGCCTCTTGTGATATAACTCACCATCCTGGATGCAGTATGCGGTGGCTTGACGAGCCACGCGCTCAGCATCCTCCTCCTTCTTTGGCAAGGTCCCTTGAAGCAAGTACGCCTTAAACTCCTAAGTCCAGCACCCCTCCCGAGGCTCGAGAGCAAGCAACAGGTGGGCCCCTGTGGGATGGCCACATGCTGGGGCGCCTGTCTCAAGCGCCTGAGGCAGATCCTCATGAGGCGGTGCTGGAGCCGCAGTGGGGGGAGCCGTAGATGGCTTGAAGAGCCGCTCCTCAAACACCCCCGGGTCCTGGGGGAGCCTTCGGGAGGCTGTCTTGGCGATATTGTCTGCCTCTTTATTCGTCCCATGCGGCACGTGCTGCAGTTCCAAGCCCAAGAACTGCTTCTCCATCTTGCGTACCTCTTCTAGGTATGCCTCCATGTGCTCGTCCTTGGTTGTGTACTCCTTGTTGGAGAAGTTGATGAGGAGCTAGGAATCGCCCTTGATGGTGAGGCGCTTCACCCCCAGTGCCACCGCGGCCCTGAGACCAGCGAGAAAGCCCTCAAACTCCGTGATGTTGTTGGAGACCTTCTCGCCCTGCTGGAAACAGAGTTGTACCTCGTAGTAGAGCTTGTCCTTGGTGGGTGAGATAAGGACGGCTCCTTCTCCTACGCCTTGTCGTGCGAACGCTCCGTCAAAGTACATGATCCATCTGTCTGGTTCCTCGTCCCTAGGTAAGTGGGAGCAGTCTTCGCTCAACCCGCTGTCGGGGAGGTCAGTCCACTCGTCCACAAAGTCAGCGAGGGCCGCACCCTTGATGACCCTGGTGGTGTTGAACTCGAGATGGAACGCCTGAAGCTCGATGTTCCATTCTGCAACTCGCCCGGTGGCGTTCGGGCTCCGGAGCACCCTCTCCAGCGGGTACGCTGAAACAACTTTGATGGGGTGGCCTTGGAAGTAGTGGCGCAGCTTTCAGCAGGCGACGAGGAGCGCGAGCAAGAGTTTCTGAGGCATGGGGTAGCGCGCTCGTGCCTCCCTCAGCACCATGCTGACGAAGTAGACAAGGTGCTCGACGAGGGGGAGGCACCGGTGGAGTCTTGTTCTTCTTGAGGGCGCGGGCCTTCGGCGGTCTCGTGAGGTCCGTCCTCAGGAGCCCCCCCAGCTTCGGGGTCAATTGCAGTCTCGGGAGGGACATCGGCCATTGGGATGGCCGAGACCCCAGGTGCGCCGTCCTGAGGGCGCTGTGCTTCGCTTGGTGGTTGAGCGTCCTGCCAAGGGTCCTCGGACGAGCGCTCCTTCCTTAGTGCCACCAGGGCGGTGCTGGCTAAGTGAGGGATGGCTGCCAAATAGAGCACCAAGGGCTCGAGAGGGCATGGCGCCACCATCAGTGGTGGGCTGGTCAGGTATCTCTTGAGGTCTTGAAAGGTTGCGTCTACCTCCGGGGTCCACTCGAATGGCTCCTTCCTTCTCATCAGCTTGAAGAATGGGAGGGCGCGCTCCCCAAGCTTGGAGATGAAGTGCCCAAGCGAGGTTACGTAGCCCGCTGGCTTCTGCATCTCCTTCAGGATCTACGGGGGGCTCATGTCTTCTATTGCCTTCACCTTCTCCGGATTGGCCTCGATCCCTCTATTCGACACTAGGAAGCCCAACAGCTTGCCAGAGGGGACCCCGAATACACACTTCTCGGGATTGAACCGAAGATCCACCTTGCGCAAGCTGGAAAACGTCTCCTCCAGATCTGCTATCGGGGTGCTGGCCTCCCGAGACTTCACTACTATGTCATCAACATTGGCCTCTGCGTTTCTCCCGAGCTGCCTGCCCAAGGTGATATGCATCAGCCGCTGGAAGGTAGCCCCGGCATTGCGCATCTCTAAGGGCATGCAGGTGCAGCAGTACACCCCGCAGGGGGTCAGGAATGCCGTCTTCTCCACATCTTGCACGGCCATCTTGATCTGGTGGTAGCCTGAGAAGGCGTCCAAGAAGCACAATAGGTCACACTCGATGGTGGAGTCCACGATCTGGTCAATGCGAGGAAGCGGAAAGGGATCTTGAGGGTAGGCCTTGTTGAGGTTGGTGAAGTCGACACACATGCGTTCCTTCCCTCCTTTCTTGGGGACGACAACGGGGTTCGCCAGCCACTCCGGGTATCGTACTTCCCTGATGACCCCAGCGTCCTGCAGCTTGCGGGTTTCTTGGACGATAAATGCTTGCTTCTTGGTGGACTGGCAGCGGGCCTTCTGCTTCACCGGCCGCACGTATGGGCATATCTTCAGGTGGTGCTTGATTATTCCCCTTGGGACCCCAACCAGATCTTTGGGCTCCCAAGCGAATGCATCCTTGTTGGCGCGCAAGAATTCGACCAATGCTTTCTCTTGGTCCTAAGGGAGGCCAGCTCCTATAGTGAAGGTGGCGCTGGTTGTCCCCTCCTCACTGACCAGCACTTGCTTCGTCTCGGCTCAGTCTTGGGAGAACAGCTGCTTCTTCTTGGCCGGCGCTGCTCCCGGAGCTCCAGGACCCCCTTTCTCATCAGGCAGCACGGACGCCGCCGACCTGAAGGCGAGCTTGAGGGCCTGCACTGCGTATTTGGTGTCCCCTGCCACCGTGAGGACGCCATTGCTGCCAGGCATCTTCATGAGCTTGTAAGCTGGGTGAGTCGCCGCCATGAACTTGGCCAAGGGCGGGTACCACAGGATGGTGTTGTATGCCAGGCCAATCCGGGCGATGTCGAAGGCGATGAGCTCGGTGCGCTAGTTGTCGTGGGTCCCGAAGGTGACGGGGAGGCGGATCTGCCCCAAGGGGTTGGTGGAGCCATCGCCGACCCCGGAGAAGGGCTTGGAGGGGCTGAGCCGGCCGGGGGGCACGTGCAGTAGGCCAAATGTCTCCACGGAGAGCACGTTGAGGCTGGCCCCACCATCGATGAGGGTCTTGGTGACCGCCACGTTGCATATGGTGGGGGTGCAGAACATCGGGAGCACGCCCGCTCCTGTCGTGGTAGCTGGATGATCATCGGGGACGAAGGTGAGGTCAGCCTTAGGTGCCGCCCAGCCCAGGGGAGCCCCCGAGCCCTCCTGGCGGCACTTACTTGTCGGTAGAACTGCTTTATGTGGCGGTCGGAGGGTGGTGCCTACGAGCCACCTAGGAGAGCTGCGACGACGGGGGGCAGTGGTGCCACGAAGCGTGCGATGAAGAGGCTGCGCAGCTCCTCCCAGGAGGCCAAAGAGGACTCCGGCAGGTTGAGCAACCAGGCGTGCGGTGCACCTACGAGGGCCATCGGGAGCCAGTTATCCTTCACCTTGTCGTCTCCGTCGGCCGCCCACACTGCTTCTCATACGCATGGAGGAAGGCGGCCAGGTCTGTCGCGCCGTCGTAGCGTGGTGGCATATCTGGTCTGAACTTGGGTGGCCATTCCACCCATTGCAAGGCGGGAGCGAAAGCGCGGAGGCCCTCGGCTCCCTCGGAGGCGTGCGATGGCCGAGACGACGAGGGGATGCCGGCCATCGAAGCCGATGGCAGGATGCGGCGGACATAGCATCTGATTTCCGATGCACCCCTACCTGGCACGCCAAATGTTGGATTACGGGTTCACAAACCCATGAAAGGTTCGAACTCTAGGGTGCGTGCGGAGATCTCAACCTACCCAGCCTGCCTACTCGCGATCCTCCTAAGCCTAGCACAACGAGCTCGAAGAGGCAAAGGGACACAACAGTTTATCCTGGTTCGGGCCACCTTGCGGTGTAATACCCTACTCCAGAGTTTTGGTGTATTGCCTCGAGGAGCTGAGGATGAAGTAGTACAGTGGATGAACTGGCCTCAGGAGGTGAGGTGTTCTTCAGCTCAAGAGAGCTGGTGGGATGTGAACTAGATGCTCCTCTATGGTGGTGGCTAAGACCTATTTATAGTGGCTTTGGTCCTCTTCCCAAATGTTTGAGGGAAGGGATCCCACAATGGCCGGATTTGAAGGGGGGCAAGTAGTACAGCTTATCCTGACTAAAGTGGTCTTCTCCTATGAAAATCCCCTAGTCATGACACTACGGTGCTCTCGGTGATGACCTCCGTCCTGCCATCCTGGTGGTCTTGGTCTTGTTGCACCAGAATTGAAACCTTTGGCTTATTCCTCAGAACTCCGTGCGTGTGGCTTGCCTCCCTTGAACCGAAGAGGAAACTGGCGCTCTGTGCCCGCTGGCGCCCGCCTGGCCTTGGTCGTTGAGGGAGTCCTGGATTAGGGGGTCCTCGGATAGCCGGACTGTTGGACTATGAAGATACAAGATTGAACACTTTGTCCCGTGTCCGGGTGGGACTCTCCTTTGCATGGAAGGCAAGCTTGGCAATTCGGATATGTAGATCTCCTTCTCTGTAACCGACTCTGTGTAACCCTAGCCCCTTCCGGTATCTATATAAACCGGAGGGTTTAGTCCGTAGGACAAGAACAATCATAATCATAGGCTAGCTTCTAGGGTTTAGCCTCTACGATCTCGTGGTATATCAACTCTTTTAATACTCATATCATCAAGATCAATCAAGCAGGAAGTAGGGTATTACCTCCATCGAGAGGGCCCAAACCTGGGTAAACATTGTGTCCCCCGCCTCGTGTTACCATTAGCCTTAGACACACAGTTCGGGACCCCCTACCCGAGATCCGCCGGTTTTGACACCGACATTGGTGCTTCATTGAGAGTTCCACTGTGCCGTCACGATAAGGCTTAATGGCTCCTTCAACCATCGATAATGATGCGATCCAGGGCAAGGTTTTCCTCCCCGGACAGATCTTCGTATTCGGCGGCTTCGTACTGAGGGCCAACTCGCTTGGCCATCTGGAGCAGATCGAAAGCTATGCCCCTGGCCATTAGGTCAGGTTTGGAAGCCTGAACTACACCGCCGACATCCGCGGAGATTTGATCTTCAACGGAATCGAGCCCACGGCAGGTGCGCCGAACAGTCATGATGAGCATGACTTAGATCTACCATCGGACGGTGTTCAGGAGATCACACCTGCGGATGCCCCAGCTTTTAATCCGGAGCAGATCGTGCCATACGAGGACGGGTGGATGGATCCCGCCATGGAGGCTGCACACTCATCGGTTCTAGAGCGGAACACAGACTTCACCTCCAAAGAGATCTGTGTCATCGGACCCTCGGACTCGTCTCCGGCCATAGGTTCCAAACCACACGCGTCTGTGCCTATCGAATCTGATTGGGCACCGATCATGGAGTTTACCTCCGCGGATATCTTTCAACACTCACCCTTGGGCGATGTGCTAAATTCACTGAAATCCCTCTCCCTATCAGGAGACTCTTGGCCGAACCATGTCAGGCTTGAGTGGGAAGCGGATGACGAAGAAATTCGTTTCCCACGCACCACCCACTTGGTAGCCACTGTCGATGACTTAACCGACATGCTTGACTTCGACTCCGAAGGCATTGACGGTATGGACGACAATGCTGGAGAGGAACAAGAACCACCGCCCACGGGGCGCTGGACAACCACCTCATCATATGATATATACATGGTGGATACACCCAAAGAAAACAACAGCTAGGAACGGAAGGTTGAAACGGAGGATAATCCCCTCGAGAAGCAACCAAAGCGATAACGTAAGCGCCATTCTAAATCCCGCCATAGTAAAAACGGCGATACCAGCGCAAGAATAAATAATACCCCGGTCGACTCCAAAGGAAACAACGACCCCATGGACCCAGCGATGGAGTAGGATGAGCCAGGGGACGGCAAACATAGTCCGGGGCCGCTGTCCGATCATAGCAACAGCGGAGATAAAACTCATAAACCTGTCTCCGAAGAGGAGAACAGTCCGGGCGACGATGCACTCATCATCCCGGAACAACACTTGGAACAAGAGAACCTCCATAGAAGGCTTCTGGCCACCGCGAGGAGCTTGAAGAAGCAGAAGCAAAGGCTTAAGGCTGCGCAGGATACGCTCAACCGCAGATGGAACAAAGTGCTCGACACTGAAGAAAAATACGGTGGCGATCGCCACACAAAGAGCTACCCAAAGCGTAAGCTGCTGCCCGAGTTCGACGACGAGGCTATAGAGCCGATTCAGCCGAAAAATAAAATGGCCGATCAGCCGGACCGACCACCCCGTGGCCGCGACAGGGTAGCTAATGACGCTGCACATAAGTCAGCGCACGATTTACGTGAGCACCTGGACAAAAAAGCTAGTATGGCCAGGTCCATCTATGGATCTAGGAAGCGTGCTCCGGCACAGGATCATGGCCGCCCAAATGACTATACCGACCGAATAACATCTAGGAATCAAAATCGAACACTACAACCGTCAGAAGAATGCCACGACACATCCAAATATAGGGGTGCCGCACACCCCCTGTGCTTCACCGATGAGGTGCTGGATCATGAATTTCTAGAGGGATTCAAACCCGTGAACATAGAGGCATACGACGGAACGATAGAACCTGGGGTCTGGATTGAGGACTTTATCCTTCACGTCCACATGGCTCGCGGAGATGATCTCCACGCCATCAAATACATGCCCCTCAAGTTGAAAGGACCAGCTCGGCACTGGTTGAAAAGCCTCCCTGAAAACTCAATTGGAAGTTGGGAAGAACTTGATGATGCTTATAGGGCTAATTTTCAAGGGACCTATGTCCGACCTCCGGATGCAGACGATTTAAGTCACATAATTCAGCAACCCAGAGAGTCATCCCATAAGCTATGGAACAGATTTCTCACCAAGAAGAATCAAATCGTCGACTGCCCGGATGCCAAAGCCTTAGCGTCTTTCAAACACAGTGTCCAGGATGAATGGCTCGCCAGACACCTCGGCCAGGAAAAACCGAGGACAATGGCAGCCCTAAGAAGCCTTATGACCCGCTTTTGCGTGGGCGAGGACAGCTGGTTCGCCCGTAGCGGCACCAGTGACCCAGGCACATCCGAAGTCAGGGATGGCAACGGGAAACCGCGACGCAATAAAAACAAGTGTCGAAACAATGAAGACAGCCCACACAACACGGAGGTAAACGCCGAATTTAGGGGCTCTCGACCCAGTCAACGAAAAAATCCATTTAAAGGAAGCAGAGATGGACCGTCCAGCCTAAACAAGATTCTAAACAGATTATGTCATATTCACGGCATCCCCGAAAAACCTGCAAATCACACCAACAGAGAATGCTGGGTCTTCAAGCAAGCCGGCAAACTAAATGCCGAACACAAGGGGAGGGAGACGCCAAGTGAAGACGAGGATGAGCCTCGCTAGCTGAACACTAGGGGACAGAAATTTTTTCCACCAGAGGTCAAAACAGTGAACATGATTTATGCAACTCACATACCAAAGAGGAGACGCAAACGCGCACTCCGAGACGTATACGTTGTAGAGCCCGTCGCCCCCAAGTTCAACCCTTGGTCGGCCTACCCGATCACTTTTGATTGCAGGGATCATCTGACTAGTATCCGGCATGGAGGATCGGCTGCCTTGGTGCTTGACCCAATAATTGACGGATACCATCTCACCCGAGTCCTTATGGATGGCGGCAGTAGTCTCAATCTGATATATCAGGACACTGTCCGCAAAATGGGGATAGTCCCGTCAAGAATCAGCCAAAGTAGTACTACCTCTAAAGGAGTAATACCAGGCCTAGAGGCCCGCTGCACGGGCTCTCTAGTACTAGAGGTTGTATTCGGTTCTCCCGACAACTTCCAAAGTGAAGAATTAATCTTCGACATCGCTCCATTCCGAAGCAGCTATCACGCACTACTCGGAAGAACGGCCTTCACTCGTTTCAATGCAGTACCGCATTATGCTTATCTTAAACTTAAGATGCCCTGTCCACGTGGCGTCATCACAGTTAGCGAAAATATAGAGCGTTCCTTACGTGCGGAAGAATATGTGGCGGCTCTAGCAGCCGAACACTGAACGACCTCTCCAACCAGAATAAATGATCGGTCATCAAGACCGCGGACAGGGTTAGATGAGTCTGGCGCAGCACTAGTTGTAGCAGCCCAGGTAAACCTGAGCTTGGGTCGATGGATATACCCCCATAGGTGGTGCTAGGGGCTGCCCGCAGGTAAAAAGGCCCATAGTTCGGCTTGACCCTATTAATACAATAACAGATTGCATTTTCATGGTTCATTAAGAATAACCAACGTTTCGCACGAAGTCTTTCACCTGGGTTTTTCTTTTTTACAGATGATCATCGTGCTACACCCTTCCAGGATACTGCACAACAGAGACAAAGGCGCAGACGTGCAGCAGGGCCCCGCTCAAAGGTTTCCTTTTAGATTAAGACCCGGTGTAAACCTTTTTTTAATGTCTCTTGTTGCTCCACACCCTCTAGGCACTTAACACAACCAAGAGGGATACTGGCGTTATTGGCATTTCGTCACCCAGATTAATGCATGTACCTGGAAACTCAGGGCTCATTATCGAGGGCATTACTCAGCCCAGTATATGTTGTAAAGTTCGAATACCTTAGGGAGTGTTCGGCATCGCGAGTTTGGCCTTATATGCATCAAGTCTGAATCATGTCTTTGGTCAATAGTTGGGTTTGCCCGGCTCCCGTGTTTTGCTACCTTACATTCCGCTCTATCGGCTAAGGTGGCACTGGGAGAACTACTGCGATTGTGCCCTGGTTCATCTGGATGAGCACCTCACTAGAGAAAGCTGAAAACTGACTGTCATGATAAAGTGAGAGACTGGTCAACCACTCGATTACTCAGCAGAATCTTCGCGATTCCTCCGCATTAATGAAGGACCGGTTCCCGATCATGTACGTACGCGCATCATATTTGGATGAAGGCGGAAATACCAGGGGCTATATAGTAGCCCCACCGTCAAACTCCTATGGCTAAGTGAAAGTGTTAAAGCTATATAGTCTGATTGCCTTGTTCGCCGCGCTATCACCTCCTTAATGGACCAAGATGTTGGATCAAGTGTGATTATGCGCTTTACCGAACAACCCCGCATTATATGCGTGGGGGCTGAAGCCGACGACTACAAACTTTCAGGTTATATACATACATACATAAACGGCCGCACAGGAAGCACTATAATACTTTCGGGTAAAAGTATAAGCACAGCCTTTATAATCAAAATAGCATTGTTTTTACAATCAAGATACATGTCACTCGAACATGGTACTCTTCAAGCACTGAGCCTCTATTAAACAGGTGCCTTTTAGGACTTCTTCAAAATAGTGCTTGGGCGAGCCCTGGCCTCCAGCTGGACCCAGGGTTGCAATAGCGGTGGCCTCCATCCCTGCCCAATATGTCTTAACACGGGCAAGAGCCATCCGCGCACCCTCTATGCACGCCGACCTCTTTACAGCATCGATATGCAGCACAACACGAAGGAATCGTTGCACTAAACCAAAATAACTATCCGGCCTTGGTCCCTTCGGCCAAAGATGATCCACGACAGACCTCATGGCAAGCCCGGACAACCTATGGAGCTCGGCCCACTTGGCCATTTGTTCATTTAACAGCAGCGGACGCTTTGGAGCACTGAACTACGACCAGAACAACCTTTCCACCTCATGATCTTTCTGATCTTTGAAATACTCAATCGCATCAGCAGCACTCTTTGCCAAGTCCAAGTATGCGTCTGCAGCACTCCATAATTGATCCAGAGGGGCATACTTCGGATCTCTGAACTTCGTCTGCAACAAAAAGGGCTTCCCACCCGTGATATCTCCGGCTTGACGAAGCTCCTCCCTTACCGCTCTGATTTCAGAGCGAGTTTCCTTGGCTGCTTCCAAGGCCTTCTTTAGGTCAGTCGCTTTCGCTTGGCTTTCCTTTTTGAGGAGCTCATGCCGTCCGGCGGCATCATTCAGCTCAACAGACATCTTGGCTACTTTATCTTCGCTCCGGCGATGACCAGCCTGTTCGGCTCTTAACTCTTCGTCCGCCTTTAGGGCGGCCGCATCACTTCTCCTGGCCTTTTCCTTGGCTCGGGCAAGTTCCGCCCGAAGGGTCTCCACGGTGGCAGCTCCATCTGCAGTCACAACATATTATAGATACCAGCATCGAGCTCCTCTTAATATTTGCTGACCACCCGAAAATACATACCCTGTGCCTCGTCAAGCCGCTTGTTCACAAGCGCGATGTCGGCATCCGCCACGTCAAGCTGCCGCCTCAGTTCGGCAAAATCAGCAGTCCGGCCAGCCGCTGGACCCTCAGCCGCCTGCACATGAAAGCAGCGCGATCATTACCTGGGACTATGATCCTCTGTTTACCGCCTCTGGATGGCAAACAGAGTCTTAGGGGCTACTATGTATACAGAGCACACCTAGCGTGTGCGCTACCGTCAAAAATACATATATATTACTTTGCGTACCTCAAAGCCTCTTACAGGCTCGTAAAAGCTTCATTCAACCCGCTTTTGGTGGATGAAATCCTCTCAACCACCGTACCCATCAAGGCACGATGCGCCTCTGAGATAGCCGCTTGCTCCAGAAGACCCATCAGGGTGTCCGGTTGTGCACCGGACAATCCCGGACTCTTTTTGTTGCTCTCCTTGGGAGTCGAACACTCCGGACTTCAGGCGGACGAAGAGTTACCTTCTGTCCTTTGTGGATCAGGAGAAATCCTCCATGATGACACCTCGGGGTCGTCCACCCCATGAGGCGGGGAGGCAGGAGGAGGCGTTTCGCTCTCCATCATCTCCGGAAGAAGATCCCCCGAAGACGAACTTTGTTGAGAAGGGCTACGAGCCGGACTGCAGAATATATGTCTCGGTTATTGTTCTCAGAGATAAAGCAGGATATATTCACCAAAGTACTTTTGTTCACTTACAACTCGGCTGATGGCTGGCCCCCTTGCGGGCGTTGTGTGGTAGGGATGCCCTCCGGGGCAGGGCCCCCTAGCGAAGGTTTCTTCCCTCGTTTGGAAACCTCCGTTTCCAAGTCTTCAGAGGCAGCCCTTTTCTTCCCGTGGGGAGAGAGGATTCTAGATTCACCTCCCCGATTATCCTCCTTCGCGGAGACACTAATTCCCCCGGTTTGGATGTGTAATGTATGAAGCCTGCTTTCGGCTTCTCTATTCCTCCCTTCATCTTCTCCTGATGGTACTTGATAGGGTGCGCGCTCGAGTATCCTGGTTAGTACAGGATCCGGCGAGCCTTCGAGAAGGGGGGCCGAACACCTGATCCTCTCCGCCTTTCTTATCCAGTCCTGGCTGAGAGAAATTTTTTAGAATGATGTTGTAACAAATATAAAGATGGCATGTTCGGTCGCGGAATTACTTACTTGGGTATCCGGACGGTTGCAATTGAGACCCGCATCCTCGGTGGTGCCCGGACACTTTATTCATGATCCGAAGAACAATCCATACATCCCTTTGAGCGTCACGCCGAAGAATTGTTGAATAGTTCGTGGTCCTTCCGGGTTGAACTCCCACATATGGAGGGACCGACGTTGGCATGGCAGGACCCGGTGAACTAGCATTACTTGCATTACCTTGACAAGACTGACATCCTCTTGAGGAGATCTCGGATGCGGCTTTGCAATGTCAGCACGTCATTAACTGGCCCCCAGTCCAGCCCCTTGTTGACCCATGACGCCAGTTGGGGCAGAGGGCCCGAGCGGAAGGCGGGGGCGGCCGCCCGCTTTGTGCCTCGGGGAGCTGTGATGTAAAACCACTCCCGTTGCCATAAGTCGGATATCTCCGAGAAGGAATCCTTTAGCCATAGGGCGTTGGCGCCTTTGCTTATTATAGCGCCTCCGCACTCCGCGTGCCGGCTGTCGATCATCTTCATCTTCACATTGAAGGTCTTGAGCCATAAGCCGAAGTGTGGGGTGATGCGGAGGAAGGCCTCACACACGACAATAAACGGCGAGATGTGAAGGATGGAATCTGGAACTAGATCATGGAAATCTAGCCCGTAATAGAACATGAGCCCTTTAACAAACGACACTCTCGTTGGGTTCGGGAGTGGGGATGACCTGCCCTTGAGCAGGCAGCCTGTGCGGGATTTTGGTGGTCAGATACCTGGCCTCCCTAAGCTTCTTGATGTCCTCCTCTTTAATAGAGGAGGCCATCCACTGGCCTTGAAGGTTGGATCCGGACATGGTTGAAGGTCCTAAGCGCTTACCCTGAGCCTTGGGTGTTGGAACTCGAGGTGGCGGAAGGGAAGGATCGAGCATGGGAAGAAAAGGACAGACCTTGGCCCCTTTATAAAGAGGGTGAATATCAAGCGTCCTCTGCATGGCCGTTTGGAACTTGCCTAAAATCGAGGAGTCATACTAGCAAGCACGGTTGAGTTACCCACACCCGTATTGATGAGAATCCCGTGATAAGGGGAACACGATCTCTGCTTCGACAAGACGTGCCAATAACGCTGCCTCGCAACACACAGTGGCAGGCTGGTTGAGAAAAAGGTTCGAATAATGACCGGGCCGTGGCGTGATGTCACGCTATGAAAACTCGTCAGCAGATTAGATTTGTGGAATATTGTGCTCTCTACAGTGGTATGTGGAATTTGTTTTGCAGAGCCGGGCATGATCCTTGTGTTCAAGATCTTCTATGGAGTATTCGGAGAAGGAACCCGCCTTGCAATGTCGAAGACAATCTGCGCGCCGGACTCATCGTCATTGAAGACTGGTTCAGGGGCTACTGAGGGAGTCCTGGATTAGGGGGTCCTTGGACAGCCGGACTATATACTTTGGCCGGACTGTTGGACTATGAAGAAACAAGATTGAAGACTTCGTCCCATGTCCGGGTGGGACTCTCCTTTGCGTGGAAGGCAAGCTTGGCAATTCGGATATGTAGATCTCCTTCTCTGTAACCGACTCTGTGTAACCCTAGCCCCTTCCAGTGTCTATATAAACCGGAGGGTTTAGTACGTAGGACAAGAACAATCATAATCATAGGCTAGCTTCTAGGGTTTAGCTTCTACGATCTCATGGTAGATCAACTCTTGTAGTACTCATATCATCAAGATCAATCAAGCAGGAAGTAGGGTATTACCTCCATCGAGAGGGCCGGAACCTGGGTAAACATTGTGTCCCCCGCCTCCTATTACCATTAGCCTTAGATGCACAGTTCGGGACCCCCTACCCGAGATCCGCCAGTTTTGACACCGACAGTCATCATGGTTCACGTCAGCTGAGCCTCATGAGGTGCACCTTGCATAGAGCTCTCCGCCCCTCGAGAGCCAGCCTGAAGAGGCCGAGTCCCTCGGGGGTCTTGGCGTCGTCCTCCTCATGAGGCTTGGCCCCTCACGAGGGTCTTGACTTGTTGATGCTGAAGCTGGGCCGCACCAGGCCGTTGTTGGAGCCGTGTGGTGGGCCGCAGGCAAGCAAGTTTGGATACCCCCATATCCAGAATGCCGAGGGGCATAAAATGATAGCGCTTGTTGGGAGGCAACCCAACTTGTATCTTTTTGCTTTTTGGCTTTCTTGTTGTTTTCAATAAAATACCCAGTTATGCCTCTGATTAGATGTGTTTTGTGGTTTAAAATAGTGTTTGTGCCAAGCAAAGCATTTGAGATGATTTGGGTAAGAGTTGATTGGATCTTGCTGAAAAATAGAAACTTTTGCGCTCACAAAAATAATTCCCATTTTTGGCAGAAGAGTGCTTCTGAGTTGATTATTTTTGCAGAAGATTAATAAACAAATTGCTCACATTGTCCTAATTTTTCAGAATTTTTGGAGTTACAATAGTATTCAAAGTTTCCAGATTGCTATAGACTGTTTTGCTTCTGACAGATTCTGTTTTCTTTGCGTTGTGTGCTTGTTTTGATGATTCTGTGGTTTTCTTTGAAGAGTTTTTGCCACAGAAAAGTTGGAATACAATAGATATAATGCAAAAATAAAATATGAATGGGTTTGCAACATTACTTATAGTAGTGGTTTGTTCTCTTATACTAATGGATCTCATGAAGGTTTTGTTGAGTTTTGTGTGATTGAAGTTTTCAAGTTTTGGGTGATATTACGATGGATGAAGGAATAAGGATTAGCAAAAGGCTAAGCTTGGGGATTCTCGTGGCATCCCAAGATAATATTCAAGAAGTATCAAGCAACTAAGCTTGGGGATGCCCTCGAGTGGAATCCCCAACCATCGGTATTTTACTTGAAGCTATATTTTTATTTGTCACATATTATGAGTTTTTGTTGGAGCGTCTTGTATGATATGAGTCTTTGCTTGTTTTGCTTTGTGTTTTAAGTCTTGAATCCTTGCTGGACACTCCTATTTGAGAGAGCCAAAAATTATGCTATGCTTGCTCCTATGCTTCACTTAAATTTTTAGAGCCTTGGAATTGCTCTAGTGCTTCACTTATATCTTTTTTAGCATGTTGTGCTTTGTTATTTTTGAAGAAATTCTCTCATGCTTCACTTAAATTTATTTGGGAGTTAGTAATTTTTCTAAGAAATTCTCTCTTGCTTCACTTAGATTATTTCTAGAGAAAGGAATATCATGCTCATGTTCTTCACTTATATTTGTTTGAGCTTATTAAAAGCAACATATGAAATTAGTCCCAAAGTGATAGATATCTAAGGAGGATATAATAAAAACTTTCATGAAGATCATTGGAAAAAATAAACTTGGTTCTTTGTAATGGTTTTGAGATATGATGATATGATATGTGAGTCATGTTGATGACTAATTATGCTTTAGTAGGAATATTGGTGTTAAGGTTTGTGATTCCCTTTGCAAGTATGAAAGTCAATAATTATGCAATGAAATTACATCCTATTTGTGGTGCATTATTCGGTGTTAGTTATGCTTAACGCTCACTTACGAGATTTCTCATTTCTTGGTTGGACACTTCTCAATATTTTTGCTAGCCATCATTTGCACTAAGTAAACCCTTTAAACCAGTTTTACCATATGAGTCCACTATATCTACCTATATGTGGTACTTCCGTGCCGTTATAAGCAAACTTGTGTATGCCATCTCTAATTTTCAAAATAAATTCCTCTTTTGTGTGCTCGTACTGCTCGCGAGGCGGTGAGGGGTGGCCGATGTTTTACATGCTATATGTGTTATTCTCAAAATGAGTGTTTATTCACTTGTCATTGCACAAGAGTACATCACAGGTATTTAAGTGTTGGTATGTAGGGCACCCGTGGATACGATTACCCGTGGAAAGTGAAAGTATGGTGGAAAAAGGAATAAACTTTATTTTCTGTTTGGGAACCGCCTATGATGTATCTAGCATGGATAGTGTTGGGAACTATAAGTCGTTTTTGTTGGTGGGAAAAGTATGCCTCCCAAAATGTTTTTACCTCTCAATTTTTGCTTTGAGCTCTGGCACCTCTACAAATCCCTACTTCCCTCCGCAAAGAGCCTTTCTTTTACTTTATGCAATTTTTATTTTTTACTTGAGTCTCCATCTTCTCTTATAAAGCACCAACTAAGGGGCACTATGATCGTACTTGAGAATTGGGTATAGCTAGTATTCGAGTGTGTTTCATGAATGGATCAATGAGTGAGCATAATGGGCTAGGGATAACTTGCTTTAGCGTTGATATTTTGAAAGACATGGTTGCTTGTTGATATGCTTGAGTATTAAAGTCTTCATGTCAAAACTAGACTATTGCTTTGAACCATATAAAAGTCCAAATATCCATGCTACAAATAAAAGAATATGTGATGAACATGTTGGGCAGCATTCCACATCGAAAACTCTATTTTTATCATTTACCTACTCGAGGACGAGCAGGAATTAAGTTTGGGGATGCTGATAAGTCTCCAACGTATCTATAATTTTTTATTGTTCCATGTTGTTATATTATCATTCTTGGTTGTTTTACAATCATTTCATATCATTTTTTGGTACTAACATATTGACATAGTGCCCAATGTCAATTGTTGTTTTCTGCTTGTTTTTTACATCGCAGGAAATCAATACCAAACGGAGTCCAAATGCAGCGAAACTTTGTGGATTTTTCTAGAACAGAAGACACAAGATGGGCCGAAGAAGTACCAGAGGGGTGCCCCGAGGGGGGCACAACCCACCAGGGGCGCATGGGGCCCAGGTGCGCCCAGGTGGGTTATGCCCACCTCGGTGGCCTCCCGCACCACCTCTTTGCTCTATAAATACCCAAATATTCCAGAAACCCTAGGGGAGTCGATGAAAATCAATTCCAACCGCCGCAAGTTCCAGAAACACCAGATCCAATATAGACACCATCACGGAGTGGTTCATCATGTCCATTGGTGCCTCTCTGAAGATGCGTTAGTAGTTCATTGTAGACCTACGGGTCCGTAGTTAGTAGCTAGATGGATTCCTCTCTCTCTCTCTCTCTCTCTCTCTCTCTTGATTCTTAATACAATGGTCTCTTGGAGATCCATATGATGTAAGTCTGTTTGCGGTGTGTTTGTTGGGATCCCATGAACTTTGAGTTTATGATCAGATCTATGTTTTTATCCAAGAAAGTTATTTGGGTCTTCTTTGATCCCTTATATGCATGATTGGTTGTAGCCTCGTATTTCTTCTCTAATATTTGGGTTTTGTTTGGCCAACTTGATCTATTTATCTTGCATTGGGAGGAGGTGCTTTGTGATGGGTTTGATCTTACGGTGCTTGAACCCAGTGACAAAAGGGGAAACGACATGTATGTATCGTTGCTATTAAGGATAACAAGATGGGGTCTATTTCTACATAAATAGGTCTTGTCGACATCATGTCATCATTCTTATTGCATTACTACATTTTTCCATGAACTTAATACACTAGATGCATGGTGGACAATGGTCGATGTGTGGAGTAATAGTAGTAGATGCAGGAAGGAGTCGGTCTACTAATCTTGGACGTGATGCCTATATAACGATCATTGCCTGGACATAGTCATGATTATTTGAAGTTCTATGAATTGCCCAACAGTAAAAATTTTCCCACTATTTGCTATTTTCTCGAGAGAAGCCACTCGTGAAACGTATGGCACCGGGTCTCTTCTTTTATATATTTGCCTTCACGATCTACTTTTATTTGCCTTTTATTTTCAGATCTATTAAACCAAAAATACAAAAATACTTCGCTACACTTTATTTTATTTGCGATCTATTTATCCAATCTATTACAACTTTCTCCCATCTCCGTGCCAATTTCTGGCGCCGTTACCCGAAAGGGATTGACAACCCCTTTAACACGTCGTGTTGCGAGTATTTGTTAATTGTGTGTAGGAGTTGTTTACGTTGTGTTGCGTGGTTCTCCTACTGGTTCGATAACCTTGGTCTCATCACTGAGGGAAATACCTAGCATTGCTATGCTGCATCATCAATTCCTCTTTGGGGAAATACCGACGTACTTCAAGCCAACATCAAGTGTACAATATAGTTGTGAGATACTGTGGTCCCTTGAGAATGAATAGTCTTCTGCAAACAATTTTGGTACAAGTGAGACAGTAAGGCACATGCACAAATGTAGTTCAAATTGTGATGTGATATCATAGACAGTATGTTACGCTGCAGATGTGACCAATGTGTAACAAGATTATTCCAGTCACTATCTGATAAATGTAGCACCGGAGACTTTACAGAAATTTCATTTAGAAGCTTGCCGTTGAAGTGCGCTTGCCTTAGGTAGGAACAATACTTCATCAACGAGTGCTTGAATAGCGCAACCAACCCTTGCTCGTCTTGACTATCCAGTTTGGTCCTCGCCTATTTAAAAGAATGAAATCTTGTGTCTTCTGCCTTGTGTATACAAAGTACATCCCCCAACCATGCTGACCAGACCACACACAAAAATACAAACCTCTTATGTCTCTATAAGGGGCGGGCACACATTTCAAAACTCAAGTAGGAACATTAGAATCATATCAAATTCGTATTTGAACAAATAAAGGAATTATGAGTGGCGTGATGTTTAGCTTCAAGGGTGAATTGTTGGTAGTGCGACACAAAGCAAGTAGGCAGATTGTATTCCATGTAAAAGATTGTAGTCTATGTAAAAGGTGGGCATGATACTTTTCTTTCTATATAATGCAGTGTTCATTGCCCACACATGATGGAAGAGATCACATAGAGAAATACTATTCACTCATGTATGTGGTTCTAGTATTTTGAAACAGGGTGGTCCACCCTAAAAGAATATTGACAACAAATATGGCAAGGCAAGCATAGAGGTAGTGAATCAATCATTACTTGTGAGCTTACTAGGACAAGTGTGTAGAATTGTATCTGCAGTAAGAGACAGTCCAAAATTTGAATCAAGAAGTTGGTCTAGCACTTATTGTTTGCAACTAATCGAAGTGAATAATTGGATATCATATCGAATGAGTAAGAAAGACAAGTAAAATTGTCAACAAATCTGGGTCAATGTCACCATGACCAACAATACAAAATGACTAGTGTCTGTTCCTAGGGCCAGAATTTTGAAACCTTATGAACTTTACAGGTACTAAAGATTACTAAAATATCTGAACCATTAAGTGTAGGTAGCAGTTAGTACACAACAAACCCTAATGAAAGTCATGCCTAATGAGTAATGAATCAATTAAAAATGGGTGATGGAGAGTGGCTGCTGAGTGTTGAGGACATATCTCAGGGTAAATTGGGTTGGCTTAGTGGGTGTTGCACGCCTGAGCCTTGAACGGACTAGGAAGGTAGGCACGGTGGCACGCCCGGGCAGCGATGACGCTGTTGGGCAAGCGGCTCCTGACCTACTATTAGTCCGGCATCTCCTCCTAAAGCCATGCCATCCCTTGACGGCAGGACGCCGGCAAAGCAGGCGGCTAGGAGCGAGTAGAGATAGGAAGTGCAGCAGAACAGAGGGGAATCGGGGTCTGGTCCGACACAAAATCCTTGGGTGGGCTGCGGCCTACCGTGGACACCCTGTAGATCTGCCCCGGCGGCGTACATGCATTTTGAAACAAAATTAGGAACATTTAGCTGACCAATTAAACGACTATGTTTCGCTTAAAAAAATTAAACGACTCTATTTTAATAATATCATATTCGTATTTGAACAACTAAGCTTGTTTAGCTTGATGGGTGGAGCAGTGCTATTATGACATGAAGCACGTAGGCTGATCGTATAGTGATCATAAAAGGGGGAAACCTTAAGCATGATCAATTAAAACCTATTATGGCTCATGGCAGATTTGAAGCTGCAAACCACAGAAATGCTACTTAGCAACCATTGTTTGCTTCGAACTAAGAACTAAGATTCTAAGAGCTGAAAAGAAAGTACAGTGACAAGTTACGATCTATTTTCTGGTTGAGATCAAAAACTTGAGCGGATCTGAAGTAGTACCACCTCTCTTGCGGGGCCGTGTAGGCATCAGGGGTGTGATGGTTGTCGGTGGCGTGGAAGCAGATCTGCGATGGTAGACGGGTCCATCAGGGGATAAGTCCCGTTGCGATGGACGAGAAGGTCGTCAGAGCGTCCCCAGCCAGGAGGACGACTGCCCCGATGAAGCGAGAGGACGTGATGCAAGGCTCCTGGTCTGTCGTCGTGGATGAGAAATGTCCATCTCTAGTAGTGGACGATGCGGTCTTGGTAGGTGCTCCGGCATGGTGGAGGACGGCAGCGATGGATGTGGTGGCGAATAGAGGAGACTGGTGTTGGGATGGAGTTCTAGCACAGATGGTGTATGAATGAGAAAATGGAGGGAGAGGTACGGGGGACCATGTCTTTGGGACGCGCCTGTCTAAAATATGGGAAAGTTATGACCTTACCCCGTTTAAAATTTGGACGTCTCGTCGGTTGGGGATATGACGGTAATCTTGCATCTCCCCAATATTTGCCCAAGGCGATTTCGAGCGAGGAGAGGGTTTTTTGGCGCCCACGGTTGGCGCCCATGGTGTATGAACGGGGATGACAGGTAGGGCGGTTGTGTCAGGTATGAGTGAAGTTACAAACATGCACCTATTAAAAATATTTGGCTACATCGATTTTGGCCGAGTCGAGTTTTGTTTCCCGCCAACCGTGTATGAATGGGGAAATGGAGGGAGGTACAGAGGACTTTCGGATGATCTTGAATCAAATGTGTTTTGCCGCCCACGTCTGAATGGGCTCAAAGGTGATCGTGTCACGTCTGATTGAAGTTACTAACCTACCCCTATTGATAGCAGTGAAAATCGGGCCTATGGATTGTCCGTGTAAGTGGTAGACAGTAATTTCCATCTCACAAGCACTGGCTTCGGGCAGCCAACGTGGGAGTGGATGTTTTGCCGCTTCCTTCAAATTTTGGGACACGTTTACCGTCGCAACTAAATTCAAATCCATTTTGTATTCTAATACGAATCTTTATAAATCATTCTATGTTTTTTATATATTTTCAAAAGCACATATAAGATGTATTCCACTATCATATATGAATATGATTTGCAAATGTCGATACTCAAATTCAGAAGGTAGAATCCAGTTTATGGTGAATTCAAATATTTGAAACCACTTTATGTCCAACTCATGTGTAACATGTATGACACACGCAGCATATAGTGTACTCCCATTTAGATATGTACACAAGCGACGTCTCAGGATTCAAAATACTAAGTCAATCAACCAATAATGTACAAAACTAATAGACATATAAACACTTATAGAGTATATGGATCAATAATCTCAACTAACATACATAAGCCAGGCCATTGTACCTTTTTGCTAGAAGAGCATCATTTTTTAGCAAAGCTAGTACATCATGTTGGCCCTTTCAGATGCATGCCACTTAAGGACCACCTATACTAATATTATTGTTGAATGCACATTCAATCTATTGGCATACTTGTAGGTCTGGCACAGCAAAAAATATGAAATGTCTCAGTCTTATCAATTAATACAGACTCACACTCAAAAAATAATTATTGACCAAAAAACAATTATTACATGATCTCTTAAGCAAATGGTTTGATCGATTACATGAACAAACAACACGAAGGTTATTCAACGATGGAAAAAATATTTCACCTACGATTTCCAAAGTGGGAATTTAATTTAATTTTTTCCTTCAGGACCTTAACAATGCGGTCAGTCTCAGCTTGCTTCATTTTGAAATCCACCAAATATTTAATGGTTCTCTTGAGTACTGCTTGTGATTGTGTTGTTTGCTTCCTCAACATGTCAACTTCATCTCTAAGTGTAGAAGTAGAATCTCTTTCTACCAATAGTTTAGCCTCTAGTGCATCAGCAGTTGGCAATTCATGATGCACGATTGGGCCGGTGCCACTACTGTGGGATGATACAACGTCCATGGGGACCTCGCTCTTTAATCTTGGGCTAACCTGTTTTGCCAATAAAGTTCCGATTGGATCCGGAAAAGTTGAAGTTAGCAAAACATCTCAACTGGGAGTTAGAACAACAATCCTGTTAAACAAACAAGGAATTAAATAGTTTTGATTCGATGCTGAAAACTAGTTATTAACATCATTGCAACCGGTTACAGCAGCAAAGTAGTTAAACAAACAAGTTTTACAAAAGGTACATGTTGTGGCATTGGAGTTTCTATTTGATCCTGAAAAGTTGAGTAAATAGTAACTTGATTAGAGCAACCGGTTGCAGCAGCAAAACAGTTAAACAAATAAGTTTTGCAAAAGGCACCTGTTGTGGCATTGGAGTTTTTATTGGATCCTGAAGAGTTGAGTAGACAGTAACTTGATTAGAGCAACAAGTTACATCAGCAAACCTGTTATATATTTTTTGAAAATGTACCTATTGTGCAATTGGACTTTCAATTGGATCTTGAAAAGTTGAAGTTGGTAAGATGATTATAGAAACAAGTTACAGTAGCAAAACTGTTACACACATAATTTTTTTAAATGTACCTGTTGTGCAATTGGACTTCCAATTGGATTCTGAAGAGTTGAAGTTGGTAAGATGATTACAGCAACAAGTTACAACAGCAAACCAGGTAAACAAAGATGTTTTTGAAAACATACCTGTTGTGCCACAAGAGTTTCAGTTGGATCTGCAAACTTAAATGTGAGCAATCATAAATAAAGTGTTGCAAGAGCCATAAGAAACTAACATGTAACTAGTAGAACTAACCAGTTCTGGTAACATATTTAATTACACATGAACTAGTAAAACTAACAAGTTCTTGGCAACGTATTAAAGTAACAAGTCGGTACCGTTTACCAGCAACACAAACATCTGTAAATTTCTTTGATGTAAGCAAAATGATTCTGACACACACACACACACACACACACGCATA
The DNA here is from genome assembly GCA_963921465.1 of Triticum timopheevii. Classification (NCBI taxonomy): domain Eukaryota; kingdom Viridiplantae; phylum Streptophyta; class Magnoliopsida; order Poales; family Poaceae; genus Triticum; species Triticum timopheevii. The sequence goes on along the minus strand of OY997262.1, from coordinate 249,099,824 downwards.
CACACATATAGATGTATATATATATATATATATATATATATATATATATATATATATTCTATGAACATGCAAACATTACTAGTGCTATAAGTCATAACGGCAAACCACATAAACAAACAGGGTATCAGAATGTAAATTACACATGAATTTTGTTGCACCCTAGAAGTACATATGACCAGCTATCTGCGTGCTTAAGTAGCTATTTAAGTTTAGGCAAACAGGTAAGTCTAGTATCAAACACATAGATAGGCGCGGTCTATAATAGGATTAACAGGCTATGGCATTATGTAATTAGTAGAAAACTAAATTAAGCCAAGCAAGGTAATTGAACAATTTTGCAATCAGTCGCAAACTAAAATTCCGAGAAGCAAGTAACTGAACTTACGCTAGCTCTTTGTATAGGCACGCTGCAACTTCTTTTTCACTTACAAGGTTCTATGAAGGAGTCCATGGCATCAATTGCTTGGATACGCAGTCCCAATACTTCTTTGTTCCCACACTGCATTAGTAAGTCGAATGGTTAATCTGATAAGATGGTACGTCCTTGATATGTTATATGAGGACGGGTTGTCAGACTAGTTGTAGCAACACACATCAAACTGGCTTTACTGTATATTTCATGCGATTACATTTGGCATATCGAGATCTAATCAATCTACAATAGGATGAAAAGAATGGCATCCTTCACATTATTGGCGAACTTAGTTCATAGAAACAAGTAATTCAACCATTCTGTGGGTAAATCAAAAGCGCCACTTGACTATTTTTCACTACCCCAATCATAAACGCAAAAAGGGGTGGCGCCACCGTAGGGGCTGGTATGGGCGGCCGCCTCAAGTGCGCACCTAGTTTGAGTCATCCAGGTTGGCCGAGGCTAATTTTGTTCATCCCAGTGCATGAGCAGGTGATACGTCTCCAACGTATCTATAATTTTTTGTTGCTCCATGCTATTATATTATCTGTTTTGTATGTTTTATATGCATTAATATGCTATCTTATATTATTTTTGGGACTAACCTATTAACTTAGAGCCCAATGTCAGTTTCTGTTTTTTCCTTATTTTTGTACCTAGCAGAAAAGGAATACCAAACGGAGTCCAAACGGAATAAAACTTTCGCGGTAATTTTTCTTGGACCAGAAGACACCTGCTGGACTTGGACTCCAAGTCAAAAGACCTTGGAGTAGACGACAAGCCACAGGGGCGTGCCCAAGGGGGGTGGGCGCGCCCCCCTGCCTTGTGGCCTACTCCACCACCCCCTGACCTAATTCTTCGTCCTATATATTCACAAATATTCCCAAACCACCAGAGGCATCCACGAAAACACTTTCCACTGCTGCAACCTTCTGTTCCCATGAGATCCCATCTAGGGGCCTTTTTTGACATCCTGCCGGAGGGGGATTCAATCACAAAGGGCTTCTACATCAACTGTATTGCCCTTCCGATGAAGCGTGAGTAGCTTACCATAGACCTATGCGTCCATAGCTAGTAGCTAGATGGCTTCTTCTCTCTCTTTGATTCTCAATACCATGTTCTCCTCGATGTTGTTGGAGACCTATCCGATGTAATCTTCTTTTGCGGTGTGTTTGTCAAGATCCAATGAATTGTGGATTTATGATCAGTTTATCTATAAATATTACTTGAAACTTCTCTGAATTCTTATATGCATGATTTGATATCTTTGTAATTCTCTTCGAACTATCGGTTTAGTTTGGCCAACTAGATTGGTTTTTCTTGCAATGGGATAGGTGCTTAGCTTTGCGTTCAATCTCCCGGTGTCCTTTCCCAGTGACGGTAGGGGCAGTAAGGCACGTATTGTATTGTTCCCATCGAGGATAAAAAGATGGGGTTTACATCATATTGCTTGAGTTTATTCCTCTACATCATGTCATCTTACTTAAAGCATTACCCTATTCTTCATGAACTTAATACTCTAGATGCAAGCAGGAGTCGGTCGATGTGTGGAGTAATAGTAGTAGATGCAGGCAGGAGCGGTCTACTTGACACGGACATGATGCCTATATTTCATAATCATTGCCTTGGATATCGTCATAACTTTGCGCTTTTCTATCAATTGCTTGACAGTAATTTGTTCACCCACCGTATTATTTTCCTTCATAAGAGACACCTCTCCAGTCAATAACCAATAGCCGAACCTAGATGCCCATTTTGGCTCCTACATATTCTACGAAGATCTTTGTCGGTCGAACCGTTATGACAACATACATAAGTCCCTTTGTCCATCGGTATGTTACTTGCCCAAGATTCGATCATCGGTATCTTCATACCTACACTGGTACGCGTCGGTGCTATACAAATGGTTTTTAACCCCTTTCCGCGATGTCATGGAACCGTTGCCAAGTGAGTGTGGGCAATAGGGGGGTCCTTCCCACACGACCTAGAAACCATCGGGGACAGGGAGCCAAGATGCATATACTGTACTCCATTCGTTTGTGCTCACATTGCCATCGCAGTCGGTATTCTATGGTGCTACGTTTATGATGCACGGCCCACCACAAATGGTTCACTATTATAGAACGTGTATGATAAGCATACAATGGTAAGCATACAATCACACACATTCGCTTTTCACAAACCATATGCGATAACTAATTAAGAAGATTAGCTAATCGTCGTATGAGTGTCGGATAGGATTACGAAACGTCGGACCGTCGTAACATCGTCGTACACGACAACTATCGCACATGCTATTCTGTGGTGCAACGTTTACGATGCATACTTCATCAGAAACAGTTCATCGTTGCGAATCATGTCCAATAAGGCAACTATCGCACACGCTATTCAGTGGTGCAACATTTACGATGCATACTTCATCAGAAACAGTTCATGGTTGCAAATCGTGTATGATAAGGCAACTATCGCAAACAGTTAGTTTGCCAGCACCGTTTGTGATATTGTCTGACATCGCACACGCTTTGCAAATGGCAACTGTGTGCACGCTTGCACACGTTTCCTCTCTATGAACCGTCTCGGATTATGGTGTATATCACGAACGTTTGTGTTTTACCAACCTTGTGTGCCGTAACAACCTCGAGAGCGTAATTTCACCGTAATTTAATTGCTGCTATATCAAATTAAAATTCAAATTGAATTTGAATTTGAATGTATGCTATAGCTTTATTCATATCCATTAGGTTCAGACTACCAATGAATTATTCGATTCATAGTTACACATCAAGAATTATGTAAGAACCAAATAAAGAATGATGAACAACAGTTGCATACTTATACTATTAAAGATGGTAAAGAAAGAGGTGAAATACATTCTGGTTGCTGAACAAGGTGAAGCGGAATGCCCATATTGTGCCCTCCTCCATGCAAAAGGCATGCACGACTCTAGTCCAACCCCTTGTGATTGTCGACCGCCCATCCTTCATGGCCTTCATGAAAACATCTGGATAATCATCGTGTTCTGGTAGAAATACTTTAACCTTTGCATGCCCACCAATCATATAGTTTGAGAGGTAATCTTTAGTAAACTTCTTTGGGAACCACTGCAAAGGAAAAAAGTTTCAGACATTGTCATCTAACACAACTCATTATGGGCAGTAAAAAGAAGGCTACAGAGTTCTTACTTACCATCCTACAGTTCGTTGTTGTATTGGATAAAGTGTAAACAAATAGTTAATTGCCATATTTTGACCCATTTTACTAACAATCTTTATCAGCTTCCTCACTTGATGTTGGTTCATCGATATCTCATTTCCCTATACGCAGAAAGGGTTGAAGCGCGGATCTTTACCAATGACATATGTACCCTAAAAGCACAAAGTTAATGTTAGAAGCTAAACACCAATTGCACAATGATGTAGTACAACACACTTTTATAATATCTTATAACATCCAATATACTCACATATTAGATGAATTAACCTCTTATATTATGGGACGGAAGGAGTTCATTGCATTCTTAAAATTATCGGCTGATTAACTGCTGCTGTATACATGGGCTAGAGTTAGTTTGAGCTAGTTCGGGCTCAAATAGCCCTAAATTATATATAAACATGAGGGCTAGTTTTAGCTAGTTGCATCTATAACCCACCCAAAAAACTATCCAACCCAAGAGGTGCTAATTGGAGCTAGTTCTCCTAGTGCATTTATTGTCAATCTAATTATCTAACCCTGTCATCCAAACATCTCTTTGGATGTAGTTAGTTTAGAGTTATTCATGAGCTAGAAACTAACTCTAACCTCTAAGCTAAGTTGAGTATCCAAACAGGGATGTGTTGTTGTTGTTGTTGTTGTTGTTGTTGTTGTTGTTGTTGTTGCTCTTCTACATGTATCTAGACATCATAAAAACATTAAGGTAACACTCTTCCTTGTTGCTATGTAGCCTAGGATTGCATATGTAGACATTAAGTACAGTGCATGTTGCTATGTAGCCTCAGATATATTACATATGGCCCTAGTCAACCTAACGATAAATGGGTTGTACATATATTCAGCTAAAAGTCCGATTCACCAATTAGTCCCTTATCAGCCCCCGGCCTATATGGTACAAGCTACCGATATCCTGAACAGTGAGCATGTATAAGCCATGGGATGAAACAAACCTCGATGGAAAACAGCAGTCGTTCCCAAAATTGTCCTGTGTAGGTACATCGAGAAGCATGTTAAGCACAATAGGCTAAACATCAACAAAAATTATCCATGGCAGAAAAAATAATCTCCAAAAGATAGCTTTAGTGTGCAGGTTTAAGCACGCTAGTAAAGCAAAACAAGTGAAAAGGTGTGTTAACTGCAACAGGCTCCTAGCTCGGGTAAGCATCCCCATCCCCATGACCGTTTCACTTTCCAAAGCCTCCTCCTCTTATCTTTTGTGTGTGTGTGTGCTCATGAAGCTTCTGTTCTCCATTGACGAATATCAACTGGAAACAGCAAGCCATCTCAAGGGAGGGGATTCTCAAGTCACCCCACTTCCAATCCATGGATGATATCCACAAGGACCAAGATGATGACGACCAGGATGGAAGGAGCCCACGCCCGACCCCGACGACGGCGGTTTCATTTGTGTGCCAGCGTCGACCACAACCTCCCTCTCTGTAATATGGTTGTGCTTTATTTTAATCAAAAGAAGTTCATTCTCAATTCACTCTGCTTATATCATAATTTAGCACCGACTCTTTAGTCTTTCCTGCCTCCTAGCATGCTTTTACTCTGCATCTGCTACGTGATAGTTATTGTTACTGTAAAATATGCTTGAAGCCAGTAACTGATTACACTTTTAGTCACATATTCTCAAGGACCTCCAAGAAGTTGAGGTTCTGAATAGGTTATTAGTATCTAACCCTGTTGATAGCAATTAGCTTTGTCCAGTTACTGGGCTGTCTTTTTAGTGTTCTGAATATATACTCAAGTTTTCTTTGTTATAGAATGCCCCCCAAAAAATCTAATTTTCCTTGACATTGTTTTGTGTACTTTTTGTTGAACCCCTTGTTTTACCTCTAATTCTTTTTATCTCTGTAGTACATCACTAACCCAGTCAGTGGTTATGAATTTCGCTCTCTGAAGGACGTGCAATGTTATATTGAATCAGTAGACACAAGTAAATGCAATGTTAGGCCAAAGAAGAGAACTGCCCAGGATGCTTGTATTACACAGAATCAAGATTATGTGAGTTCCTCCTATTGTTTTCACTTTCTGTAGCTTGCATGTTTGTGTGGGCTGGAAATGTGTGAGAACAATGCAATCTACAGAAACAATTAGCTTCATCAATTGGAAGTTCTCATCGATTGGAAGTTGCAGGGGATTTAGTCTCTGACTAAACTGATTAACTAACTGGTGTATCTCCTTGGCATGATGTGCATTAGCTTCATCAATTACAATGCCTTGCTAGAGCTTCTGCCCGTGTGTTTATTTCATACCACATTCAAAGTTAAATGTACCTGCGACGCCTCTTTTGGGACTGCTCGTGACGACCATTCTGTGTTATCCTGAAATGGCTTGCTATGCCGTTGCGTCCATGCAACTCTCTGTAGAAAAGACAGTAAAGTTGTCCACGCGTTGGACCCGATGGGAGCCCCGGCCAAACCACTCCACCATAAGATTTATACCTTGCCGATTTTTGACACTAGATTTTGCTCTCTCATGAACTAAACACCGGTTCTTCGTTCTACAGGCAGTTCAATACCTGTTGCAGATGATCCAGACGCTGTCGTTTCCAAAGAGAACTCCCAATGCGGTCGTGAAGAAGCTGTCGTATATAACAGTTGATAAACATGACAAAAATTCTCCGCCGCTGTTTGGAGGACATTAAACCTGGGAGCAGAGGAAGGAAAGCTTTAAGTTGAATGCTACCATGAAGGTAATTGCTTCGTTTTGGTTAATTACCAGAGAGTGATAAATGTTGGAAAACCAATTATGTTTCCGTTTACGATAGGTGTTGGCCGACGAGCTCACGCCGAAAGCGCGATGAACCACATACATTTTATACCCCTGTTTTCTTGGCAAAAATACATTTTACTTCCTCTAATTTTAAATAGCATATTCTTGGGAATGAGATGTAATTTTAGGAGAATTACATTTCAGCATTTTATTTTATCCTGAAACTATTGAGCTCTCTCTCCCTCTCTCTCTCTCTCTCTCTCTCTCCATCTACATATATCACACCAGCTGTTCCAGTTAGAGTAGTAGTGGCCACAAAATTTTACTGAAATAATCATGCTATTGATTCTGGAAGAAGCGTCTGCGATTCTAGGAGAAGTTTTAATTTCTCCCCAGAGATGAGCTTGATTATCCAAGAAGCTTTTCCTTTTGTAGAGATGATCATACTTATGGAAACTCAGATGCCCTGCACCGCTGCCGAATCAAGGATGGAGCAAACTAAAACACTTCGCTGTTACAACTAGCCCTCCCTGTTCCATGAATCGACAGGTAAGTTCTATCATATGTTTCTTATCTTTGTATTGCACACATACATATAGAGAGGAGTGTGTAGTGTTATTGGTCGAGCTATGTATATGTACGTGCATCTTATATAGATATAGGCTTGTATGCTCGTTTCAGGGTCCCATTTCTGATCCATAAGCTTCTATATTAGGCATACTTGTACAATTTTACAACGGTGGCACCATGTGAAATAATGAGCTGTGTATCAGCTGATCAACAACAACTTGCTCTGATTAAGTAGTAACCAATGTCAATATCCATTTCACCATCCAACAGACCTGTGATGGATCTTTGCTTCTTCTTTCAGCTGACCTGATCTGATTTTTTTGGGGGGTGAACGCAGCAATGTCGCGTCGATATATTAAGATTGCAAATAGGATTTACATGGGGGGTTATATTTGGGGGCTACAAAGAAGTTACAGAGAGTATTCAGAAGTTAAGGCTAGCTTACTGTTCTCAATCACTGGGAACTACAGACCCCCAGCCTGCGACTTCTTATTCTCGAACCTCATCCGCGAACCTGATCCGACTTACTAACACGAAACTATATGTACCGGTGTAAAGTGCAACATTGTGCACACTCCTTTTTCTGTTCTTATTGGATATGCATTCATCTGCGTAAGAGTTAAAATTTCTCGCAAAGAACCCAAGTGGATTTACGCACAGTTGCACGGTTGTTGTTCTTGAGCTCCTTCCCCTCTTATGTTCATGTACCATTTAGTAGGACTGGCTAGGTTGCTGCAAAAATGTCTTGGGTTTCTTCTTGTGCAACAGATTCTAGGTTCCAAAGGAGGACTTGTTGGGGGCTTTTTTGTTTTGTTGGTGCCTTGCCGTCAAGTAGATCCTTGGATTTAGCTAGGTATCATGTGTAGGAGTGTTTGACCAATAGGTAGAATTTAACAAGTAAATTGAAATTGTTGGGTCTGCAGCTGCTGCTCCTTTGGATTGGTTGGGTCTGCACCTGTTGCTATTTTGGATTGGCTGGGTCTGCAGCTGCTGCTCCTTTGGATTGACCTCTATTTGGTTTATGCATTCCATTTTTCTAGGTGGATCAGTATGGCTGGATAGAATTCATATAGAACCATATGTGTATTTTCTTATATCTTGTATAAATCTTCCATATGCTTGATTCAAGATTCAGTATGCACCGTGAATAAGGTAGAGGACAAAATGCATTCAGCTACTTTTAGTTCTCTGCTCTAGCATCAGCAGGGTTGGACATAAAGGCCATTGGATAGTTTATAGCTTTGTCATTAGATATTATTTTGCTATTCTGCCTCCTCATTTTAAGCTGCTATGAATCCAGGGTTCTTCTTTTTTGCTTACATTGTAAGCTCTTTTTCCATAAGTTGATTATGATTTTTATGCATGTAAGTGTAAGTTAACCACACTTAGTAGGATGGCTTTATATTTCTTCTCAGGTGGGGAATGCAGCGATCGGGGGGTCATCTCCCTCCTAAATAATTGTTTCCCTGGCCGCCGAGACATGGGAAGGAACCAACAACAGCAACCTCCACTAGGACCAGCCTCCTCGCAAGATCCAAACCAAGTGAGTTCCCCTCCCTCCCTTCCCATCCCTCGCCCCTCCTCCTCCTCCCTCTACTCAATCCTTCCCAGGGAGAATTGCTATTAGTACGAGTAACTACTCTTGGATCATGCACACATTTGAGAAAATGAATTGCAGTCTGAAAAGTACCTACTTGTCACAAAGAAAGAACTTGCTATATAATAGATTCCTAGAACTTAATTGGTGATTACTAATACTGTATATGTTGTGGTGTAAACAAATTATGATATGGCCTATTTCTACTTGATTCAGAGGATCTCCTGGGAGTTGAGAAGCATGACTTGTGTGCATATTTATATATGTCCAGGACATTGTGGCTAGATTTAGTAGAGACATGGTTACTACTAGACCCAAGATATATTAACTGAACACATGATGACAATCATACAAACCAAGAACCTTGAGATAGTACTTTATTTCTATGGTGTCTTTCTGATAGTTTATAGCAACATTTCGTATGTCGTATATAATATGTCTATGATAATTGATGTGCCATCTTTATTCTTGGATCAAAATGATTCACAAAATGACGGACGTGGCACTCTCGGCGGGCTCACTAAAGTTAGGGGAAGGAGTGAAACAATGGTGAAGGTGCATCGCGTGGGCATACTGGTTAATGTGCTATTTCTGGCCAAATTCCATGTTCAAAGCCTTCTATACATAATGCTCTAATTCTTACTGCACTGCCATTCCTGATATGGCAATGGTTTGGGGGTATTATTTGAGCTGATATGAAGGGACTACTTGAGATTTCGTTGTATCAGACTTTAGCGAGCCCGCCGAGATTGGTACAACATCCCACTTTATGTATGCAAAGCACCCGTTGTATGAGAAGCACCCGTTGTACTAATCTTTGTATGAGAAGCACCCGTTGTACAAATTTTCAAATGCATTGGTACAATGGGAACTCCATTTTCTTACAAGGTAAATAATATACAATTTTATGATCATTCTGAACTTTTGCCTTTCATGTATATTACAGAAATGATGTACACATGTGTTTCTTCTTATGTGATCTCCTGGGATCATTAATAATGAACGATATCTGAATAATTCTGAAAGAATCCCCTGTGATCATTAATTCTGAAATAAATCTGAATAATTGCCATAATGAGGAGGAAAAGGCAATAAAATTCTGACCATTTTGGTCACGGTTTTGGAGGAGGATTGCTGGTGTTGTTCTCACTCGGCGCTTTAATTAATCTTATTCGAGCTCTAGGTCTAAATTAATTTTATCTCAATTAGATGTGTTGGTGTTCATCCCGACTACATAGATCTGATTGTATTAGTGTGACTTCTTTGAAGTCAAGTACTACTATGGTCGAAGTGAAATAGTTTTAAAGTGATGGCCAAAGTGATAGAAGACAGAATACAAATTAATCAATTTTAATGTCTACATGTTTTATTTGCTCCTATTTTCACTTTTGTTGAGTTACAACCTGACCTCGTGAATTTGTTTCACTTCAGAGATGTGATCCCGTCGTTGTTGGTTGTCGAATTCCTGCTGCACTCCATGCCCACCACGTCCATGTCTTTGCCCCTTCGTCATCCAACACAAACAGCAGAACGGAGTAGTAGCCGTGATTTGCCAGGTCGAAGAACTGATGCAGTTTGCTGCCATGGAGTGCTCGCCCTTCTTGTGTGCCATAAAGCCCCTCGGTCGAAGCTCCGACTCAATTGCAAATCAAAATTGTCGACCGTGTCAATCTCGCCGGAACGACGTCTAGCTTGTCGTGCTCCACTCAATGTAAGTACCTTGACCTCTGCTTATTCTGAACCATTTATTTCTCTATTTGGGTTGTAATTTGTAAGTTTGCTTTCTTAGTAAAGAACTAAATAAAGCTTAGCTGCTGACTATTTTCTTTGATAAGATTAAATTCTTTAGATTGTGAGCAGACATTTTTTTGATTTGTATCTAAGCTAACGGCTTATCTCATAACTGAAGCCATGAACAAGTGCTTCTGCTTGAGATCTAGGGCCTAAACAATTTGTGACCAGACTGCTCAGAGTTGTACTATTTGATCTTCATGTGCAATCCTTCATTTGTTCTATTGCATCTCTGAGACATATTAGCATACATTTCCAATCAACAATTGAAATTCTTTCTGCATTTGCCCTGTAAACAATTAGATTCACTATCAGCCTTGAAGTTCACTGCAAGTTTGCTGCACATTTTTTACTTGAGAGATACGAGTGAGATTTTTTACTTTTTGTTTATGCTTGCTGAAAATGAATTCATTTGAGAACACAGGCAAAACATGACAAGCAAGGGGAAGAACTAACCTACAGGGAACACAGGCAAATCAGTTGTTATTTCTCATGAACATGCGTTTGATATTTATCTGCTTGCCCAAGTTGTTGGGACTGGCACCCTCGCGCCAAGGCGCGTTGCCGATGTAAACACTGATCTAGGGTTTGTAGATGCTTACAAATAGCAGTAAATAAATAGTAATATTTTGATCCAGATAGTGTGATGATTTAAACACTAGGGGCAGCAAGGCACGTATTGTATTGTTCCCATCGAGGATAAAAAGATGGGGTTTACATCATATTGCTTGAGTTTATTCCTCTACATCATGTCATCTTACTTAAAGCATTACCCTATTCTTCATGAACTTAATACTCTAGATGCAAGCAGGAGTCGGTCGATGTGTGGAGTAATAGTAGTAGATGCAGGCAGGAGCGGTCTACTTGACACGGACATGATGCCTATATTTCATAATCATTGCCTTGGATATCGTCATAACTTCGCGCTTTTCTATCAATTGCTTGACAGTAATTTGTTCACCCACCGTATTATTTTCCTTCATAAGAGACACCTCTCCAGTCAATAACCAATAGCCGAACCTAGATGCCCATTTTGGCTCCTACATATTCTACGAAGATCTTTGTCGGTCGAACCGTTATGACAACATACATAAGTCCCTTTGTCCATCGGTATGTTACTTGCCCAAGATTCGATCATCGGTATCTTCATACCTACACTGGTACGCGTCGGTACTATACAAATGGTTTTTAACCCCTTTCCGCGATGTCATGGAACCGTTGCCAAGTGAGTGTGGGCAATAGGGGGGTCCTTCCCACATGACCTAGAAACCGTCGGGGACAGGGAGCCAAGATGCATATACTGTACTCCATTCGTTTGTGCTCACATTGCCATCGCAGTCGGTATTCTATGGTGCTACGTTTATGATGCACGGCCCACCACAAATGGTTCACTATTATAGAACGTGTATGATAAGCATACAATGGTAAGCATACAATCACACACATTCGCTTTTCACAAACCATATGCGATAACTAATTAAGAAGATTAGCTAATCGTCGTATGAGTGTCGGATAGGATTACGAAACGTCGGACCGTCGTAACATCGTCGTACACGACAACTATCGCACATGCTATTCTGTGGTGCAACGTTTACGATGCATACTTCATCAGAAACAGTTCATCATTGCGAATCATGTCCAATAAGGCAACTATCGCACACGCTATTCAGTGGTGCAACATTTACGATGCATACTTCATCAGAAACAGTTCATGGTTGCAAATCGTGTATGATAAGGCAACTATCGCAAACAGTTAGTTTGCCAGCACCGTTTGTGATATTGTCTGACATCGCACACGCTTTGCAAATGGCAACTGTGTGCACGCTTGCACACGTTTCCTCTCTGTGAACCGTCTCGGATTATGGTGTATATCACGAACGTTTGTGTTTTACCAACCTTGTGTGCCGTAACAACCTCGAGAGCGTAATTTCACCGTAATTTAATTGCTGCTATATCAAATTAAAATTCAAATTGAATTTGAATTTGAATGTATGCTATAGCTTTATTCATATCCATTAGGTTCAGACTACCAATGAATTATTCGATTCATAGTTACACATCAAGAATTATGTAAGAACCAAATAAAGAATGATGAACAACAGTTGCATACTTATACTATTAAAGATGGTAAAGAAAGAGGTGAAATACATTCTGGTTGCTGAACAAGGTGAAGCGGAATGCCCATATTGTGCCCTCCTCCATGCAAAAGGCATGCACGACTCTAGTCCAACCCCTTGTGATTGTCGACCGCCCATCCTTCATGGCCTTCATGAAAACATCTGGATAATCATCGTGTTCTGGTAGAAATACTTTAACCTTTGCATGCCCACCAATCATATAGTTTGAGAGGTAATCTTTAGTAAACTTCTTTGGGAACCACTGCAAAGGAAAAAAGTTTCAGACATTGTCATCTAACACAACTCATTATGGGCAGTAAAAAGAAGGCTACAGAGTTCTTACTTACCATCCTACAGTTCGTTGTTGTATTGGATAAAGTGTAAACAAATAGTTAATTGCCATATTTTGACCCATTTTACTAACAATCTTTATCAGCTTCCTCACTTGATGTTGGTTCATCGATATCTCATTTCCCTATACGCAGAAAGGGTTGAAGCGCGGATCTTTACCAATGACATATGTACCCTAAAAGCACAAAGTTAATGTTAGAAGCTAAACACCAATTGCACAATGATGTAGTACAACACACTTTTATAATATCTTATAACATCCAATATACTCACATATTAGATGAATTAACCTCTTATATTATGGGACGGAAGGAGTTCATTGCATTCTTAAAATTATCGGCTGATTAACTGCTGCTGTATACATGGGCTAGAGTTAGTTTGAGCTAGTTCGGGCTCAAATAGCCCTAAATTATATATAAACATGAGGGCTAGTTTTAGCTAGTTGCATCTATAACCCACCCAAAAAACTATCCAACCCAAGAGGTGCTAATTGGAGCTAGTTCTCCTAGTGCATTTATTGTCAATCTAATTATCTAACCCTGTCATCCAAACATCTCTTTGGATGTAGTTAGTTTAGAGTTATTCATGAGCTAGAAACTAACTCTAACCTCTAAGCTAAGTTGAGTATCCAAACAGGGATGTGTTGTTGTTGTTGTTGTTGTTGTTGTTGTTGTTGTTGTTGTTGTTGTTGTTGCTCTTCTACATGTATCTAGACATCATAAAAACATTAAGGTAACACTCTTCCTTGTTGCTATGTAGCCTAGGATTGCATATGTAGACATTAAGTACAGTGCATGTTGCTATGTAGCCTCAGATATATTACATATGGCCCTAGTCAACCTAACGATAAATGGGTTGTACATATATTCAGCTAAAAGTCTGATTCACCAATTAGTCCCTTATCAGCCCCCGGCCTATATGGTACAAGCTACCGATATCCTGAACAGTGAGCATGTATAAGCCATGGGATGAAACCAACCTCGATGGAAAACAGCAGTCGTTCCCAAAATTGTCCTGTGTAGGTACATCGAGAAGCATGTTAAGCACAATAGGCTAAACATCAACAAAAATTATCCATGGCAGACAAAATAATCTCCAAAAGATAGCTTTAGTGTGCAGGTTTAAGCACGCTAGTAAAGCAAAACAAGTGAAAAGGTGTGTTAACTGCAACAGGCCTAACATTTAACAACAATCAAACATAGACATTCAAACTGGTATTGTGTCGGTCTAAGTACACTGGTTATTGTTAAATAAAATTGGAAAGGCATGTTTAACTACAAGATGCAGCAACCAAATGTAGTTATTCATGCCCTGTTTGTTTCAGTTTTGCTTGGATTTTAATCACCTATGGATTCGCTTCAGTGGCGAAGCTGTTTCCGTGAATCAGCTTCACCACTGAAGTACCCTTTGAGGTGCTTTAGGAAATTGCACTAAAAATGAACCAAATCCAGATTCAGCTTCACTGGCAAAGTTGATTCCAAATAGTTGTTTGTTTCGGATTCCAGATTCGGCTTCACTGGCAAAGCTGAATCTGGTCTCAGAATCCGAAACAAACAGGTCCATCGTGGTATTGTTGAAACTGGTACTGATGAAATTGAACTGCACAGTTCATACCTACACATATAGAACATCATGTCGTGAATAACTGGAATAAACAAGCCATACTACGAACAACCAAAGATAGCATTTCAAACTGTACATATGCTAACTATAAACAACAGAACAATCAAAAAACTTTAAAAGAGGCATATGCTAGCTATAACAGGCTTAACAGCAAGCAAATATATGCATTCCTATCAGTATGTTTTAAACTGGATTGATGAAATGTACTGCATAGTAAATAATTGCACATACAGAGCATCGCATTGTGAACAACTGAAATAAACAAGGCATACTGCAAACAACCAGATATAGCAATTAAAACTAGACATATTCTCACTACACTAAAAAAGGGACTCGATAAAACAAATCATGGGCTTCCCCCTATGAAGAGGTACGGCAAAACAAATCATGGGTTTCCTCACTTGTCACAGATGGGCTCATTCCCGTGGGAAGAGCATGGACCCTGGATGCGCTCCATGTTGCCGCAGATGGGCTCCTTCACCTTGGAAGAGCACGGCTGTAGGGTGCCCTCCTTGATGTCGAAGACGGGCTCTTTCCCCTTGGAAGAGCAGATGGGCTCTTTCCCCTTGGAAGAGTCGGAGAGGGTGCCCTCCTCGTGGTCGCCGTCGATGAGGTCTGACTTGGAAGCTGTGGATCCCAAGCCAGTGTCGCAGAACATGTCTTTCAGAAATGACAAAAGGGGCTCGATGGCGATGTAGGATGGCAAGTTGTTGACAGTGAGCCAGAGGAGATCAGCGGCGGGGCCATGGATGAGATCGACGGCGGTTGAACCCAAGGGGTTGGGGTGGGCCACTTAACCTGTGACATATCCCGCCTCAGGCCGTCGCTGTCGATGACCTCGATGTCGTAGCCGGCGGCCGAGACACGCCCGCATACTCTAGCCCGCTGCTTGAGCCCCTGCCACCAGTAATGGTCGTCAGCTTCCTCGGCTACGTCGGGCAAAGAGACCGCGATACACCTCTTTTGGGCCAGTCGCTCCTTGAGCTCCATGGGAAGCGTACCCGGGCTTAGGATGCGATGCTCTGGAGTGGGGGATGGGGATCTGTGGGAAAAGGGGCGTTTGGCAGGCGTCACCTAAGAAACTCAGGGCAGCCTTGGTATGGAGATCGGTGGGTAAGCTGCACAGGCAAACCAGCAGATGTTGACAATGGAGGTCTCGTGGCGGCGGTGGCGGCGGTGGGGACCTTGCTAGGGTTTCAAGCGAGGGAGGGGGTGTGTGTGTGCGCGCGTGCCCGAGGAGGTTTTGGTGTGTGTGTGTGTGTGGAGGGGGGCAGGGGTTTGTTTGAGGGAATGACACGGGTACTGAAAAGTTACTACGCATGACTCAAACGCGGGAGTGAAACGCCGGGGCTATTGAAATTTTTGATGATGGTGCATCGCACACGATCCGGAGATAACAACCGTGTGTTATGAAACAGAAATACCCTCGAGGCGGGCAGATATTTTCTAGGGGCAGGCGGGATTAGGAACAAGAAACATCGCACATGGTCCGGAGATAACAACCATGTGTTATGAAACATAAAAAACTCGAGGTGGGCAGATATTTTCCAAGGGCAGGCGGGATTGGGAACAAGAAACATCGCACATGGTCCGGAGATAACAACCATGTGTTATGAAATAGAAAAACCCTCCTTGAGGTGGGCAGATATTTTCTAGGGATGCAGGTGGGATTGGGAAGAAGAAACATCGCACACGGTCTAGAGATAACAACAGTGTGTTATGAAACAGAAAATCCCTCGAGGCGGGCAGATATTTTTGAGAGGGAGAGCCTCGTGGAGCCCAATGTAATGTGCGGATGTGTGTGTGACAAGGGCACCGGCGTGGCACACGGTTAGTTTGAGTGAACTGTGTCTGTTGTGTCATCCGACTTGTCTAATGTTCATAAATTTGGTGAAAAATGACGCGGGAGAGGGTTAGAACACGAACACACTTGCATGTGGACCAAATTTATATGTATGAAAAGGGTGGTTTTATTTTCAAATACCAAATGCAACTACGATGTCGCACCTATCTCGCAAAGCGCACGGTATTGCTTGCCCCTTGTGTTGGCATGAAGGGAATCCTAAGCTATGAATGCATGCCCCCCCCCCCAACCGAGGCTCACCTAGCAAAGTGCAAAGTAGCTAGCACCCCCCCTCCCTCGTGTCGGCACGAAGGGAACCATAAGCTATGAATGGATGTCCCCCAACCATGGTTCACCTAGCAAACTGCGAAGTAGCTAGCAGACCCCCCCCCCCTCGTGTCAGCACGAAGGGAATCCTAAGCTATGAATGCATGCCCCCCCCCCCAACCGAGGCTCACCTACCAAAGTGCGAAGAAGCTAGCAGCCCCCTCTCCCTCGTGTCGGCACGAAGGGAATCCCAAGCTATAAATGGATTCCCCCCCCCCCAACCGTGGTTCACCTAGCAAAGTGCAAAGTAGCTAGCAGCCCCCCTCCCCTCGTGTCAGCACAAAGGGAATCATAAGCTATGAATGCACCCCCCCAACCGAGGTTCACCTAGCAAAGTGCAAAGTAGTAGCCCTCCCCCACACACACTTTTAGTCGGCGGGCCAGAGAGGCATCTCACCAAGATTGATCATAAAACAGACCAAGAATAATACACCTTGGTCATACAACCTCTCTCTTGTTGCTGGTCAAAGTGATGGTCGTCCATGCGACCCCAGATAGGCTAGCTCACCAATAATCACGCAAGTAGCCAGTCCCCAATGACAACCACTGGATGCGTGTGGCCCAAACAAATGTATGGATCAGGTGTGTTTTTTAGTACACAATGGAACAACTTTGATGTGGCATCGTGATTTCGAACTAGAAATCCCCACACTAAGTGAAGGTTAGGTTGATGATGCATATGTATGTTACACCACACTTCAAGCCGATGACGGGGATTCATGCATGCATGCGTGCATAGTATATGCGCTCAAACTTTAATTAGCTCTGAATCTCACCATGACCTATACTACGATAACACGAACCAAATGAAGAATCCGCCACAATAACCTATCTTATTGTCGGTCAAGGTGATCATGGATGTTCATGCGGGCCCATGAATATATATATAGGCTTGTCGCCAATAACCACGCGAGGGAGTGTACCGTTCGAAGACAACCACTACATGCATATGTATGGGGTGATGCATGCATGCATGTTTGAATACCATTTCACGACATTGATGTGGCGCGTGCGTCGAAAATCATACACTCTCCCCACACAGAGCAAGATCGGTTCATGACGTGTCGTTGTACTAGCCACTTCGACTCGATGGGAGGGATTCATGTGTACACATGCATGCGTGTGTGTGCTCATATATATATATATATATATATATATATATATATATATATATATATATATATATATATAGGATGGATTTGCTATCCACACTAGCTAGGGGGTGTGTTATCGGAACCATTCATGCGCCTTGAGATCCGCACCTTTAGAAGATAAGGTTCCTATTTTGTGAATTGTTGAATTTCGCCCTCACAAGACAGGTAAGTTGGACTGGCATCTTTCTGACCTGGCAGCCTAGTGTAGTCCCAAAAATGGCAGCCTAGTGTCTGACTTCGTAGTAGTTTAAAGGGAAAAGGTGATGCTGCTTTCTCACCCGGCAGTGTAGGACATGAGCTGTTTCGGGCAAAAAGTTACAGTGGCCGGTGGAGGCCAATTAATAAAAAGTTCTGAGCTGTGCACCAGTCCAGCCCTCTAAAACTTGCCCATTTGACCTAGCTCATCCAGAAATATGAGAGGGAGGGATGCCTGAGCTCTCTCAGCGATTAGAGCTTCTCGGCCGTCCGATCGTTTTCTTGATTGCGTTCTGGCCATTGGATCTCGGGCTCGGTCATCGTGGGCCGTCGGATATTTACCCGGTCGTCTCCAACCGTCCGATATTTTCCCTATGAGCTGTGTCCCGCCCGGCCGTGCCACCGCGCGTAATTCCCGTGCCCCGCCGAGGGCATTTTAGACATTTTGCATACCCCTTTAAAAACAAAGTAGCAGCCACTGGAAACCTAGCCGCTTCCTGCCGCACTCGTGCGGTCGCGCCCCCTTCCCCCTTCCCCCGTCCTCCCGCATTCCAGCCTCCACCTCGCCGCCGCCACCAACACCAGGCGATTCCGGCGAGTTCCGGCGGCCCTCGCCGGAGCGCAGCACACCCACGAGCTCCCCTCGTGACGGTGCTTCCTTTCCTCCGGCTAGATCTGCTCCTCATGGCCGCGAGCGCTCGCGCGCGACCCATCCCCGCTGCTAGGGGTTCGGCTGCCCCCAACTCTGGTGAGGTGAGCTCTCCTCTTCCCTCTCCTCTCCCCTTCTTTCTTATCTTCCCGCCCCACTCCATTTCTTCGATTCGGTGCAGCAGCCACCCTCCTCCATGGACGAGGACGACCACCACGGCCGCACATGGTCGAGCTCACCGTCGTTTCCTCCGGTGCGGTGATGGGCCAACGAGCTCCGCCTCCACGGCTCCTAGCTCGGGTAAGCATCCCCATCCCCATGACCGTTTCACTTTCCAAAGCCTCCTCCTCTTATCTTTTGTGTGTGTGTGTGCTCATGAAGCTTCTGTTCTCCATTGACGAATCTCAACTGGAAACAGCAAGCCATCTCAAGGGAGGGGATTCTCAAGTCACCCCACTTCCAATCCATGGATGATATCCACAAGGACCAAGATGATGACGACCAGGATGGAAGGAGCCCACGCCCGACCCCGACGACGGCGGTTTCATTTGTGTGCCAGCGTCGACCACAACCTCCCTCTCTGTAATATGGTTGTGCTTTATTTTAATCAAAAGAAGTTCATTCTCAATTCACTCTGCTTATATCATAATTTAGCACCGACTCTTTAGTCTTTCCTGCCTCCTAGCATGCTTTTACTCTGCATCTGCTACGTGATAGTTATTGTTACTGTAAAATATGCTTGAAGCCAGTAATTGATTACACTTTTAGTCACATATTCTCAAGGACCTCCAAGAAGTTGAGGTTCTGAATAGGTTATTAGTATCTAACCCTGTTGATAGCAATTAGCTTTGTCTAGTTACTGGGCTGTCTTTTTAGTGTTCTGAATATATACTCGAGTTTTCTTTGTTATAGAATGCCCCCCAAAAAATCTAATTTTCCTTGACATTGTTTTGTGTACTTTTTGTTGAACCCCTTGTTTTACCTCTAATTCTTTTTATCTCTGTAGTACATCACTAACCCAGTTAGTGGTTATGAATTTCGCTCTCTGAAGGACGTGCAACGTTATATTGAATCAGTAGACACAAGTAAATGCAATGTTAGGCCAAAGAAGAGAACTGCCCAGGATGCTTGTATTACACAGAATCAAGATTATGTGAGTTCCTCCTATTGTTTTCACTTTCTGTAGCTTGCATGTTTGTGTGGGCTGGAAATGTGTGAGAACAATGCAATCTACAGAAACAATTAGCTTCATCAATTGGAAGTTCTCATCGATTGGAAGTTGCAGGGGATTCAGTCTCTGACTAAACTGATTAACTAACTGGTGTATCTCCTTGGCATGATGTGCATTAGCTTCATCAATTACAATGCCTTGCTAGAGCTTCTGCCCGTGTGTTTATTTCATACCACATTCAAAGTTAAATGTACCTGCGACGCCTCTTTTGGGACTGCTCGTGACGACCATTCTGTGTTATCCTGACATGGCTTGCTATGCCGTTGCGTCCATGCAACTCTCTGTAGAAAAGACAGTAAAGTTGTCCACGCGTTGGACCCGATGGGAGCCCCGGCCAAACCACTCCACCGTAAGATTTATACCTTGCCGATTTTTGACACTAGATTTTGCTCTCTCATGAACTAAACACCGGTTCTTCGTTCTACAGGCAGTTCAATACCTGTTGCAGATGATCCAGACGTTGTCGTTCCCAAAGAGAACTCCCAATGCGGTCGTGAAGAAGCTGTCGTATATAACAGTTGATAAACATGACAAAAATTCTCCGCCGCTGTTTGGAGGACATTAAACCTGGGAGCAGAGGAAGGAAAGCTTTAAGTTGAATGCTACCATGAAGGTAATTGCTTCGTTTTGGTTAATTACCAGAGAGTGATAAATGTTGGAAAACCAATTATGTTTCCGTTTACGATAGGTGTTGGCCGACGAGCTCATGCCCAAAGCGCGATGAACCACATACATTTTATACCCCTGTTTTCTTGCAAAAATACATTTTACTTCCTCTAATTTTAAATAGCATATTCTTGGGAATGAGATGTAATTTTTGGAGAATTACATTTCAGCATTTTATTTTATCCTGAAACTATTGAGCTCTCTCTCCATCTACATATATCACACCAGCTGTTCCAGTTAGAGTAGTAGTGGCCACAAAATTTTACTGAAATAATCATGCTATTGATTCTGGAAGAAGCGTCTGCGATTCTAGGAGAAGTTTTAATTTCTCCCCAGAGATGAGCTTGATTATCCAAGAAGCTTTTCCTTTTGTAGAGATGATCATACTTATGGAAACTCAGATGCCCTGCACCGCTGCCGGATCAAGGATGGAGCGAACTAAAACACTTCGCTGTTACAACTAGCCCTCCCTGTTCCATGAATCGACAGGTAAGTTCTATCATATGTTTCTTATCTTTGTATTGCACACATACATATAGAGAGGAGTGTGTAGTGTTATTGGTCGAGCTATGTATATGTACGTGCATCTTATATAGATATAGGCTTGTATGCTCGTTTCAGGGTCCCATTTCTGATCCATAAGCTTCTATATTAGGCATACTTGTACAATTTTACAACGGTGGCACCATGTGAAATAATGAGCTGTGTATCAGCTGATCAACAACAACTTGCTCTGATTAAGTAGTAACCAATGTCAATATCCATTTCACCATCCAACAGACCTGTGATGGATCTTTGCTTCTTCTTTCAGCTGACCTGATCTGATTTTTTTGGGGGGTGAACGCAGCAATGTCGCGTCGATATATTAAGATTGCAAATAGGATTTACATGGGGGGTTATATTTGGGGGCTAGAAAGAAGTTACAGAGAGTATTCAGAAGTTAAGGCTAGCTTACTGTTCTCAATCACTGGGAACTACAGACCCCCAGCCTGCGACTTCTTATTCTCGAACCTCATCCGCGAACCTGATCCGACTTACTAACACGAAACTATATGTACCGGTGTAAAGTGCAAACATTGTGCACACTCCTTTTTCTGTTCTTATTGGATATGCATTCATCTGCGTAAGAGTTAAAATTTCTCGCAAAGAACCCAAGTGGATTTACGCACAGTTGCACGGTTGTTGTTCTTGAGCTCCTTCCCCTCTTATGTTCATGTACCATTTAGTAGGACTGGCTAGGTTGCTGCAAAAATGTCTTGGGTTTCTTCTTGTGCAATAGATTCTAGGTTCCAAAGGAGGACTTGTTGGGGGCTTTTTTGTTTTGTTGGTGCCTTGCCGTCAAGTAGATCCTTGGATTTAGCTAGGTATCATGTGTAGGAGTGTTTGACCAATAGGTAGAATTTAACAAGTAAATTGAAATTGTTGGGTCTGCAGCTGCTGCTCCTTTGGATTGGTTGGGTCTGCACCTGTTGCTATTTTGGATTGGCTGGGTCTGCAGCTGCTGCTCCTTTGGATTGACCTCTATTTGGTTTATGCATTCCATTTTTCTAGGTGGATCAGTATGGCTGGATAGAATTCATATAGAACCATATGTGTATTTTCTTATATCTTGTATAAATCTTCCATATGCTTGATTCAAGATTCAGTATGCACCGTGAATAAGGTAGAGGACAAAATTCATTCAGCTACTTTTAGTTCTCTGCTCTAGCATCAGCAGGGTTGGACATAAAGGCCATTGGATAGTTTATAGCTTTGTCATTAGATATTATTTTGCTATTCTGCCTCCTCATTTTAAGCTGCTATGAATCCAGGGTTCTTCTTTTTTGCTTACATTGTAAGCTCTTTTTCCATAAGTTGATTATGATTTTTATGCATGTAAGTGTAAGTTAACCACACTTAGTAGGATGGCTTTATATTTCTTCTCAAGTGGGGAATGCAGCGATCGGGGGGTCATCTCCCTCCTAAATAATTGTTTCCCTGGCCGCCGAGACATGGGAAGGAACCAACAACAGCAACCTCCACTAGGACCAGCCTCCTCGCAAGATCCAAACCAAGTGAGTTCCCCTCCCTCCCTTCCCATCCCTCGCCCCTCCTCCTCCTCCCTCTACTCAATCCTTCCCAGGGAGAATTGCTATTAGTACGAGTAACTACTCTTGGATCATGCACACATTTGAGAAAATGAATTGCAGTCTGAAAAGTACCTACTTGTCACAAAGAAAGAACTTGCTATATAATAGATTCCTAGAACTTAATTGGTGATTACTAATACTGTATATGTTGTGGTGTAAACAAATTATGATATGGCCTATTTCTACTTGATTCAGAGGATCTCCTGGGAGTTGAGAAGCATGACTTGTGTGCATATTTATATATGTCCAGGACATTGTGGCTAGATTTAGTAGAGACATGGTTACTACTAGACCCAAGATATATTAACTGAACACATGATGACAATCATACAAACCAAGAACCTTGAGATAGTACTTTATTTCTATGGTGTCTTTCTGATAGTTTATAGCAACATTTCGTATGTCGTATATAATATGTCTATGATAATTGATGTGCCATCTTTATTCTTGGATCAAAATGATTCACAAAATGACGGACGTGGCACTCTCGGCGGGCTCACTAAAGTTAGGGGAAGGAGTGAAACAATGGTGAAGGTGCATCGCGTGGGCATACTGGTTAATGTGCTATTTCTGGCCAAATTCCATGTTCAAAGCCTTCTATACATAATGCTCTAATTCTTACTGCACTGCCATTCCTGATATGGCAATGGTTTGGGGGTATTATTTGAGCTGATATGAAGGGACTACTTGAGATTTCGTTGTATCAGACTTTAGCGAGCCCGCCGAGATTGGTACAACATCCCACTTTATGTATGCAAAGCACCCGTTGTATGAGAAGCACCCGTTGTACTAATCTTTGTATGAGAAGCACCCGTTGTACAAATTTTCAAATGCATTGGTACAATGGGAACTCCATTTTCTTACAAGGTAAATAATATACAATTTTATGATCATTCTGAACTTTTGCCTTTCATGTATATTACAGAAATGATGTACACATGTGTTTCTTCTTATGTGATCTCCTGGGATCATTAATAATGAACGATATCTGAATAATTCTGAAAGAATCCCCTGTGATCATTAATTCTGAAATAAATCTGAATAATTGCCATAATGAGGAGGAAAAGGCAATAAAATTCTGACCATTTTGGTCACGGTTTTGGAGGAGGATTGCTGGTGTTGTTCTCACTCGGCGCTTTAATTAATCTTATTCGAGCTCTAGGTCTAAATTAATTTTATCTCAATTAGATGTGTTGGTGTTCATCCCGACTACATAGATCTGATTGTATTAGTGTGACTTCTTTGAAGTCAAGTACTACTATGGTCGAAGTGAAATAGTTTTAAAGTGATGGCCAAAGTGATAGAAGACAGAATACAAATTAATCAATTTTAATGTCTACATGTTTTATTTGCTCCTATTTTCACTTTTGTTGAGTTACAACCTGACCTCGTGAATTTGTTTCACTTCAGAGATGTGATCCCGTCGTTGTTGGTTGTCGAATTCCTGCTGCACTCCATGCCCACCACGTCCGTGTCTTTGCCCCTTCGTCATCCAACACAAACAGCAGAACGGAGTAGTAGCCGTGATTTGCCAGGTCGGAGAACTGACGCAGTTTGCTGCCATGGAGTGCTCGCCCTTCTTGTGTGCCATAAAGCCCCTCGGTCGAAGCTCCGACTCAATTGCAAATCAAAATTGTCGACCGTGTCAATCTCGCCGGAACGACGTCTAGCTTGTCGTGCTCCACTCAATGTAAGTACCTTGACCTCTGCTTATTCTGAACCATTTATTTCTCTATTTGGGTTGTAATTTGTAAGTTTGCTTTCTTAGTAAAGAACTAAATAAAGCTTAGCTGCTGACTATTTTCTTTGATAAGATTAAATTCTTTAGATTGTGAGCAGACATTTTTGTGATTTGTATCTAAGCTAACGGCTTATCTCATAACTGAAGCCATGAACAAGTGCTTCTGCTTGAGATCTAGGGCCTAAACAATTTGTGACCAGACTGCTCAGAGTTGTACTATTTGATCTTCATGTGCAATCCTTCATTTGTTCTATTGCATCTCTGAGACATATTAGCATACATTTCCAATCAACAATTGAAATTCTTTCTGCATTTGCCCTGTAAACAATTAGATTCACTATCAGCCTTGAAGTTCACTGCAAGTTTGCTGCACATTTTTTACTTGAGAGATACGAGTGAGATTTTTTACTTTTTGTTTATGCTTGCTGAAAATGAATTCATTTGAGAACACAGGCAAAACATGACAAGCAAGGGGAAGAACTAACCTACAGGGAACACAGGCAAATCAGTTGTTATTTCTCATGAACATGCGTTTGATATTTATCTGCTTGCCCAAGTTGTTGGGACTGGCACCCTCGCGCCAAGGCGCGTTGCCGATGTAAACACTGATCTAGGGTTTGTAGATGCTTACAAATAGCAGTAAATAAATAGTAATATTTTGATCCAGATAGTGTGATGATTTAAACACTAGGGGCAGCAAGGCACGTATTGTATTGTTCCCATCGAGGATAAAAAGATGGGGTTTACATCATATTGCTTGAGTTTATTCCTCTACATCATGTCATCTTACTTAAAGCATTACCCTATTCTTCATGAACTTAATACTCTAGATGCAAGCAGGAGTCGGTCGATGTGTGGAGTAATAGTAGTAGATGCAGGCAGGAGCGGTCTACTTGACACGGACATGATGCCTATATTTCATAATCATTGCCTTGGATATCGTCATAACTTTGCGCTTTTCTATCAATTGCTTGACAGTAATTTGTTCACCCACCGTATTATTTTCCTTCATAAGAGACACCTCTCCAGTCAATAACCAATAGCCGAACCTAGATGCCCATTTTGGCTCCTACATATTCTACGAAGATCTTTGTCGGTCGAACCGTTATGACAACATACATAAGTCCCTTTGTCCATCGGTATGTTACTTGCCCAAGATTCGATCATCGGTATCTTCATACCTACACTGGTACGCGTCGGTGCTATACAAATGGTTTTTAACCCCTTTCCGCGATGTCATGGAACCGTTGCCAAGTGAGTGTGGGCAATAGGGGGGTCCTTCCCACACGACCTAGAAACCGTCGGGGACAGGGAGCCAAGATGCATATACTGTACTCCATTCGTTTGTGCTCACATTGCCATCGCAGTCGATATTCTATGGTGCTACGTTTATGATGCACGGCCCACCACAAATGGTTCACTATTATAGAACGTGTATGATAAGCATACAATGGAAAGCATACAATCACACACATTCTCTTTTCACAAACCATATGCGATAACTAATTAAGAAGATTAGCTAATCGTCGTATGAGTGTCGGATAGGATTACGAAACGTCGGACCGTCGTAACATCGTCGTACACGACAACTATCGCACATGCTATTCTGTGGTGCAACGTTTACGATGCATACTTCATCAGAAACAGTTCATCGTTGCGAATCATGTCCAATAAGGCAACTATCGCACACGCTATTCAGTGGTGTAACATTTACGATGCATACTTCATCAGAAACAGTTCATGGTTGCAAATCGTGTATGATAAGGCAACTATCGCAAACAGTTAGTTTGCCAGCACCGTTTGTGATATTGTCTGACATCGCACACGCTTTGCAAATGGCAACTGTGTGCACGCTTGCACACGTTTCCTCTCTGTGAACCGTCTCGGATTATGGTGTATATCACGAACGTTTGTGTTTTACCAACCTTGTGTGCCATAACAACCTCGAGAGCATAATTTCACCGTAATTTAATTGCTGCTATATCAAATTAAAATTCAAATTGAATTTGAATTTGAATGTATGCTATAGCTTTATTCATATCCATTAGGTTCAGACTACCAATGAATTATTCGATTCATAGTTACACATCAAGAATTATGTAAGAACCAAATAAAGAATGATGAACAACAGTTGCATACTTATACTATTAAAGATGGTAAAGAAAGAGGTGAAATACATTCTGGTTGCTGAACAAGGTGAAGCGGAATGCCCATATTGTGCCCTCCTCCATGCAAAAGGCATGCACGACTCTAGTCCAACCCCTTGTGATTGTCGACCGCCCATCCTTCATGGCCTTCATGAAAACATCTGGATAATCATCGTGTTCTGGTAGAAATACTTTAACCTTTGCATGCCCACCAATCATATAGTTTGAGAGGTAATCTTTAGTAAACTTCTTTGGGAACCACTGCAAAGGAAAAAAGTTTCAGACATTGTCATCTAACACAACTCATTATGGGCAGTAAAAAGAAGGCTACAGAGTTCTTACTTACCATCCTACAGTTCGTTGTTGTATTGGATAAAGTGTAAACAAATAGTTAATTGCCATATTTTGACCCATTTTACTAACAATCTTTATCAGCTTCCTCACTTGATGTTGGTTCATCGATATCTCATTTCCCTATACGCAGAAAGGGTTGAAGCGCGGATCTTTACCAATGACATATGTACCCTAAAAGCACAAAGTTAATGTTAGAAGCTAAACACCAATTGCACAATGATGTAGTACAACACACTTTTATAATATCTTATAACATCCAATATACTCACATATTAGATGAATTAACCTCTTATATTATGGGACGGAAGGAGTTCATTGCATTCTTAAAATTATCGGCTGATTAACTGCTGCTGTATACATGGGCTAGAGTTAGTTTGAGCTAGTTCGGGCTCAAATAGCCCTAAATTATATATAAACATGAGGGCTAGTTTTAGCTAGTTGCATCTATAACCCACCCAAAAAACTATCCAACCCAAGAGGTGCTAATTGGAGCTAGTTCTCCTAGTGCATTTATTGTCAATCTAATTATCTAACCCTGTCATCCAAACATCTCTTTGGATGTAGTTAGTTTATAGTTATTCATGAGCTAGAAACTAACTCTAACCTCTAAGCTAAGTTGAGTATCCAAACAGGGATGTGTTGTTGTTGTTGTTGTTGTTGTTGTTGTTGTTGTTGTTGCTCTTCTACATGTATCTAGACATCATAAAAACATTAAGGTAACACTCTTCCTTGTTGCTATGTAGCCTAGGATTGCATATGTAGACATTAAGTACAGTGCATGTTGCTATGTAGCCTCAGATATATTACATATGGCCCTAGTCAACCTAACGATAAATGGGTTGTACATATATTCAGCTAAAAGTCCGATTCACCAATTAGTCCCTTATCAGCCCCCGGCCTATATGGTACAAGCTACCGATATCCTGAACAGTGAGCATGTATAAGCCATGGGATGAAACCAACCTCGATGGAAAACAACAGTCGTTCCCAAAATTGTCCTGTGTAGGTACATCGAGAAGCATGTTAAGCACAATAGGCTAAACATCAACAAAAATTATCCATGGCAGACAAAATAATCTCCAAAAGATAGCTTTAGTGTGCAGGTTTAAGCACGCTAGTAAAGCAAAACAAGTGAAAAGGTGTGTTAACTGCAACAGGCCTAACATTTAACAACAATCAAACATAGACATTCAAACTGGTATTGTGTCGGTCTAAGTACACTGGTTATTGTTAAATAAAAATGGAAAGGCATGTTTAACTACAAGATGCAGCAACCAAATGTAGTTATTCATGCCCTGTTTGTTTCAGTTTTGCTTGGATTTTAATCACCTATGGATTCGCTTCAGTGGCGAAGCTGTTTCCGTGAATCAGCTTCACCACTGAAGTACCCTTTGAGGTGCTTTAGGAAATTGCACTAAAAATGAACCAAATCCAGATTCAGCTTCACTGGCAAAGTTGATTCCAAATAGTTGTTTGTTTCGGATTCCAGATTCGGCTTCACTGGCAAAGCTGAATCTGGTCTCAGAATCCGAAACAAACAGGTCCATCGTGGTATTGTTGAAACTGGTACTGATGAAATTGAACTGCACAGTTCATACCTACACATATAGAACATCATGTCGTGAATAACTGGAATAAACAAGCCATACTACGAACAACCAAAGATAGCATTTCAAACTGTACATATGCTAACTATAAACAACAGAACAATCAAAAAACTTTAAAAGAGGCATATGCTAGCTATAACAGGCTTAACAGCAAGCAAATATATGCATTCCTATCAGTATGTTTTAAACTGGATTGATGAAATGTACTGCATAGTAAATAATTGCACATACAGAGCATCGCATTGTGAACAACTGAAATAAACAAGGCATACTGCAAACAACCAGATATAGCAATTAAAACTAGACATATTCTCACTACACTAAAAAAGGGACTCGATAAAACAAATCATGGGCTTCCCCCTATGAAGAGGTACGGCAAAACAAATCATGGGTTTCCTCACTTGTCACAGATGGGCTCATTCCCGTGGGAAGAGCATGGACCCTGGATGCGCTCCATGTTGCCGCAGATGGGCTCCTTCACCTTGGAAGAGCACGGCTGTAGGGTGCCCTCCTTGATGTCGAAGACGGGCTCTTTCCCCTTGGAAGAGCAGATGGGCTCTTTCCCCTTGGAAGAGTCGGAGAGGGTGCCCTCCTCGTGGTCGCCGTCGATGAGGTCTGACTTGGAAGCTGTGGATCCCAAGCCAGTGTCGCAGAACATGTCTTTCAGAAATGACAAAAGGGGCTCGATGGCGATGTAGGATGGCAAGTTGTTGACAGTGAGCCAGAGGAGATCAGCGGCGGGGCCATGGATGAGATCGACGGCGGTTGAACCCAAGGGGTTGGGGTGGGCCACTTAACCTGTGACATATCCCGCCTCAGGCCGTCGCTGTCGATGACCTCGATGTCGTAGCCGGCGGCCGAGACACGCCCGCATACTCTAGCCCGCTGCTTGAGCCCCTGCCACCAGTAATGGTCGTCAGCTTCCTCGGCTACGTCGGGCAAAGAGACCGCGATACACCTCTTTTGGGCCAGTCGCTCCTTGAGCTCCATGGGAAGCGTACCCGGGCTTAGGATGCGACGCTCTGGAGTGGGGGATGGGGATCTGTGGGAAAAGGGGCGTTTGGCAGGCGTCACCTAAGAAACTCAGGGCAGCCTTGGTATGGAGATCGGTGGGTAAGCTGCACAGGCAAACCAGCAGATGTTGACAATGGAGGTCTCGTGGCGGCGGTGGCGGCGGTGGGGACCTTGCTAGGGTTTCAAGCGAGGGAGGGGGTGTGTGTGTGCGCGCGTGCCCGAGGAGGTTTTGGTGTGTGTGTGTGTGTGGAGGGGGGCAGGGGTTTGTTTGAGGGAATGACACGGGTACTGAAAAGTTACTACGCATGACTCAAACGCGGGAGTGAAACGCCGGGGCTATTGAAATTTTTGATGATGGTGCATCGCACACGGTCCGGAGATAACAACCGTGTGTTATGAAACAGAAATACCCTCGAGGCGGGCAGATATTTTCTAGGGGCAGGCGGGATTAGGAACAAGAAACATCGCACATGGTCCGGAGATAACAACCATGTGTTATGAAACATAAAAAACTCGAGGTGGGCAGATATTTTCCAAGGGCAGGCGGGATTGGGAACAAGAAACATCGCACATGGTCCGAAGATAACAACCATGTGTTATGAAATAGAAAAACCCTCCTTGAGGTGGGCAGATATTTTCTAGGGATGCAGGTGGGATTGGGAAGAAGAAACATCGCACACGGTCTAGAGATAACAACAGTGTGTTATGAAACAGAAAATCCCTCGAGGCGGGCAGATATTTTTGAGAGGGAGAGCCTCGTGGAGCCCAATGTAATGTGCGGATGTGTGTGTGACAAGGGCACCGGCGTGGCACACGGTTAGTTTGAGTGAACTGTGTCTGTTGTGTCATCCGACTTGTCTAATGTTCATAAATTTGGTGAAAAATGACGCGGGAGAGGGTTAGAACACGAACACACTTGCATGTGGACCAAATTTATATGTATGAAAAGGGTGGTTTTATTTTCAAATACCAAATGCAACTACGATGTCGCACCTATCTCGCAAAGCGCACGGTATTGCTTGCCCCTTGTGTTGGCATGAAGGGAATCCTAAGCTATGAATAAATGCCCGCCCCCCAACCGAGGCTCACCTAGCAAAGTGCAAAGTAGCTAGCACCCCCCTCCCTCGTGTCGGCACGAAGGGAACCATAAGCTATGAATGGATGTCCCCCAACCATGGTTCACCTAGCAAACTGCGAAGTAGCTAGCAGACCCCCCCCCCTCGTGTCAGCACGAAGGGAATCCTAAGCTATGAATGCATGCCCCCCCCCCAACCGAGGCTCACCTACCAAAGTGCGAAGAAGCTAGCAACCCCCTCTCCCTCGTGTCGGCACGAAGGGAATCCCAAGCTATAAATGGATTCCCCCCCCCCCAACCGTGGTTCACCTAGCAAAGTGCAAAGTAGCTAGCAGCCCCCCTCCCCTCGTGTCAGCACAAAGGGAATCATAAGCTATGAATGCACCCCCCCAACCGAGGTTCACCTAGCAAAGTGCAAAGTAGTAGCCCTCCCCCACACACACTTTTAGTCGGCGGGCCAGAGAGGCATCTCACCAAGATTGATCATAAAACAGACCAAGAATAATACACCTTGGTCATACAACCTCTCTCTTGTTGCTGGTCAAAGTGATGGTCGTCCATGCGACCCCAGATAGGCTAGCTCACCAATAATCACACAAGTAGCCAGTCCCCAATGACAACCACTGGATGCGTGTGGCCCAAACAAATGTATGGATCAGGTGTGTTTTTTAGTACACAATGGAACAACTTTGATGTGGCACCGTGATTTCGAACTAGAAATCCCCACACTAAGTGAAGGTTAGGTTGATGATGCATATGTATGTTACACCACACTTCAAGCCGATGACGGGGATTCATGCATGCATGCGTGCATAGTATATGCGCTCAAACTTTAATTAGCTCTGAATCTCACCATGACCTATACTACGATAACACGAACCAAATGAAGAATCCGCCACAATAACCTATCTTATTGTTGGTCAAGGTGATCATGGATGTTCATGCGGGCCCATGAATATATATATAGGCTTGTCGCCAATAACCACGCGAGGGAGTGTACCGTTCGAAGACAACCACTACATGCATATGTATGGGGGTGATGCATGCATGCATGTTTGAATACCATTTCACGACATTGATGTGGCGCGTGCGTCGAAAATCATACACTCTCCCCACACAGAGCAAGATCGGTTCATGACGTGTCGTTGTACTAGCCACTTCGACTCGATGGGAGGGATTCATGTGTACACATGCATGCGTGTGTGTGCTCATATATATATATATATAGGATGGATTTGCTATCCACACTAGCTAGGGGGTGTGTTATCGGAACCGTTCATGCGCCTTGAGATCCGCACCTTTAGAAGATAAGGTTCCTATTTTGTGAATTGTTGAATTTCGCCCTCACAAGACAGGTAAGTTGGACTGGCATCTTTCTGACCTGGCAGCCTAGTGTAGTCCCAAAAATGGCAGCCTAGTGTCTGACTTCGTAGTAGTTTAAAGGGAAAAGGTGATGCTGCTTTCTCACCCGGCAGTGTAGGACATGAGCTGTTTCGGGCAAAAAGTTACAGTGGCCGGTGGAGGCCAATTAATAAAAAGTTCTGAGCTGTGCACCAGTCCAGCCCTCTAAAACTTGCCCATTTGACCTAGCTCATCCAGAAATATGAGAGGGAGGGATGCCTGAGCTCTCTCAGCGATTAGAGCTTCTCGGCCATCCGATCGTTTTCTTGATTGCGTTCTGGCCATTGGATCTCGGGCTCGGTCGTCGTGGGCCGTCGGATATTTACCCGGTCGTCTCCAACCGTCCGATATTTTCCCTATGAGCTGTGTCCCGCCCGGCAGTGCCACCGCGCGTAATTCCCGTGCCCCGCCGAGGGCATTTTAGACATTTTGCATACCCCTTTAAAAACAAAGTAGCAGCCACTGGAAACCTAGCCGCTTCCTGCCGCACTCGTGCGGTCGCGCCCCCTTCCCCCTTCCCCCGTCCTCCCGCATTCCAGCCTCCACCTCGCCGCCGCCACCAACACCAGGCGATTCCGGCGAGTTCCGGCGGCCCTCGCCGGAGCGCAGCACACCCACGAGCTCCCCTCGTGACGGTGCTTCCTTTCCTCCGGCTAGATCTGCTCCTCATGGCCGCGAGCGCTCGCGCGCGACCCATCCCCGCTGCTAGGGCTTCGGCTGCCCCCAACTCTGGTGAGGTGAGCTCTCCTCTTCCCTCTCCTCTCCCCTTCTTTCTTATCTTCCCGCCCCACTCCATTTCTTCGATTCGGTGCAGCAGCCACCCTCCTCCATGGACGAGGACGACCACCACGGCCGCACATGGTCGAGCTCACCGTCGTTTCCTTCGGTGCGGTGATGGGCCAACGAGCTCCGCCTCCACGGCTCCTAGCTCGGGTAAGCATCCCCATCCCCATGACTGTTTCACTTTCCAAAGCCTCCTCCTCTTATCTTTTGTGTGTGTGTGTGCTCATGAAGCTTCTGTTCTCCATTGACGAATCTCAACTGGAAACAGCAAGCCATCTCAAGGGAGGGGATTCTCAAGTCACCCCACTTCCAATCCATGGATGATATCCACAAGGACCAAGATGATGACGACCAGGATGGAAGGAGCCCACGCCCGACCCCGACGACGGCGGTTTCATTTGTGTGCCAGCGTCGACCACAACCTCCCTCTCTGTAATATGGTTGTGCTTTATTTTAATCAAAAGAAGTTCATTCTCAATTCACTCTGCTTATATCATAATTTAGCACCGACTCTTTAGTCTTTCCTGCCTCCTAGCATGCTTTTACTCTGCATCTGCTACGTGATAGTTATTGTTACTGTAAAATATGCTTGAAGCCAGTAATTGATTACACTTTTAGTCACATATTCTCAAGGACCTCCAAGAAGTTGAGGTTCTGAATAGGTTATTAGTATCTAACCCTGTTGATAGCAATTAGCTTTGTCCAGTTACTGGGCTGTCTTTTTAGTGTTCTGAATATATACTCGAGTTTTCTTTGTTATAGAATGCCCCCCAAAAAATCTAATTTTCCTTGACATTGTTTTGTGTACTTTTTGTTGAACCCCTTGTTTTACCTCTAATTCTTTTTATCTCTGTAGTACATCACTAACCCAGTCAGTGGTTATGAATTTCGCTCTCTGAAGGACGTGCAACGTTATATTGAATCAGTAGACACAAGTAAATGCAATGTTAGGCCAAAGAAGAGAACTGCCCAGGATGCTTGTATTACACAGAATCAAGATTATGTGAGTTCCTCCTATTGTTTTCACTTTCTGTAGCTTGCATGTTTGTGTGGGCTGGAAATGTGTGAGAACAATGCAATCTACAGAAACAATTAGCTTCATCAATTGGAAGTTCTCATCGATTGGAAGTTGCAGGGGATTCAGTCTCTGACTAAACTGATTAACTAACTGGTGTATCTCCTTGGCATGATGTGCATTAGCTTCATCAATTACAATGCCTTGCTAGAGCTTCTGCCCGTGTGTTTATTTCATACCACATTCAAAGTTAAATGTACCTGCGACGCCTCTTTTGGGACTGCTCGTGACGACCATTCTGTGTTATCCTGACATGGCTTGCTATGCTGTTGCGTCCATGCAACTCTCTGTAGAAAAGACAGTAAAGTTGTCCACGCGTTGGACCCGATGGGAGCCCCGGCCAAACCACTCCACCGTAAGATTTATACCTTGCCGATTTTTGACACTAGATTTTGCTCTCTCATGAACTAAACACCGGTTCTTCGTTCTACAGGCAGTTCAATACCTGTTGCAGATGATCCAGACGTTGTCGTTTCCAAAGAGAACTCCCAATGCGGTCGTGAAGAAGCTGTCGTATATAACAGTTGATAAACATGACAAAAATTCTCCGCCGCTGTTTGGGGGACATTAAACCTGGGAGCAGAGGAAGGAAAGCTTTAAGTTGAATGCTACCATGAAGGTAATTGCTTCGTTTTGGTTAATTACCAGAGAGTGATAAATGTTGGAAAACCAATTATGTTTCCGTTTACGATAGGTGTTGGCCGACGAGCTCACGCCCAAAGCGCGATGAACCACATACATTTTATACCCCTGTTTTCTTGGCAAAAATACATTTTACTTCCTCTAATTTTAAATAGCATATTCTTGGGAATGAGATGTAATTTTAGGAGAATTACATTTCAGCATTTTATTTTATCCTGAAACTATTGAGCTCTCTCTCCATCTACATATATCACACCAGCTGTTCCAGTTAGAGTAGTAGTGGCCACAAAATTTTACTGAAATAATCATGCTATTGATTCTGGAAGAAGCGTCTGCGATTCTAGGAGAAGTTTTAATTTCTCCCCAGAGATGAGCTTGATTATCCAAGAAGCTTTTCCTTTTGTAGAGATGATCATACTTATGGAAACTCAGATGCCCTACACCGCTGCCGGATCAAGGATGGAGCGAACTAAAACACTTCACTGTTACAACTAGCCCTCCCTGTTCCATGAATCGACAGGTAAGTTCTATCATATGTTTCTTATCTTTGTATTGCACACATACATATAGAGAGGAGTGTGTAGTGTTATTGGTCGAGCTATGTATATGTACGTGCATCTTATATAGATATAGGCTTGTATGCTCGTTTCAGGGTCCCATTTCTGATCCATAAGCTTCTATATTAGGCATACTTGTACAATTTTACAATGGTGGCACCATGTGAAATAATGAGCTGTGTATCAGCTGATCAACAACAACTTGCTCTGATTAAGTAGTAACCAATGTCAATATCCATTTCACCATCCAACAGACCTGTGATGGATCTTTGCTTCTTCTTTCAGCTGACCTGATCTGATTTTTTTGGGGGGTGAACGCAGCAATGTCGCGTCGATATATTAAGATTGCAAATAGGATTTACATGGGGGGTTATATTTGGGGGCTACAAAGAAGTTACAGAGAGTATTCAGAAGTTAAGGCTAGCTTACTGTTCTCAATCACTGGGAACTACAGACCCCCAGCCTGCGACTTCTTATTCTCGAACCTCATCCGCGAACCTGATCCGACTTACTAACACGAAACTATATGTACCGGTGTAAAGTGCAAACATTGTGCACACTCCTTTTTCTGTTCTTATTGGATATGCATTCATCTGCGTAAGAGTTAAAATTTCTCGCAAAGAACCCAAGTGGATTTACGCACAGTTGCACGGTTGTTGTTCTTGAGCTCCTTCCCCTCTTATGTTCATGTACCATTTAGTAGGACTGGCTAGGTTGCTGCAAAAATGTCTTGGGTTTCTTCTTGTGCAACAGATTCTAGGTTCCAAAGGAGGACTTGTTGGGGGCTTTTTTGTTTTGTTGGTGCCTTGCCGTCAAGTAGATCCTTGGATTTAGCTAGGTATCATGTGTAGGAGTGTTTGACCAATAGGTAGAATTTAACAAGTAAATTGAAATTGTTGGGTCTGCAGCTGCTGCTCCTTTGGATTGGTTGGGTCTGCACCTGTTGCTATTTTGGATTGGCTGGGTCTGCAGCTGCTGCTCCTTTGGATTGACCTCTATTTGGTTTATGCATTCCATTTTTCTAGGTGGATCAGTATGGCTGGATAGAATTCATATAGAACCATATGTGTATTTTCTTATATCTTGTATAAATCTTCCATATGCTTGATTCAAGATTCAGTATGCACCGTGAATAAGGTAGAGGACAAAATGCACTCAGCTACTTTTAGTTCTCTGCTCTAGCATCAGCAGGGTTGGACATAAAGGCCATTGGATAGTTTATAGCTTTGTCATTAGATATTATTTTGCTATTCTGCCTCCTCATTTTAAGCTGCTATGAATCCAGGGTTCTTCTTTTTTGCTTACATTGTAAGCTCTTTTTCCATAAGTTGATTATGATTTTTATGCATGTAAGTGTAAGTTAACCACACTTAGTAGGATGGCTTTATATTTCTTCTCAGGTGGGGAATGCAGCGATCGGGGGGTCATCTCCCTCCTAAATAATTGTTTCCCTGGCCGCCGAGACATGGGAAGGAACCAACAACAGCAACCTCCACTAGGACCAGCCTCCTCGCAAGATCCAAACCAAGTGAGTTCCCCTCCCTCCCTTCCCATCCCTCGCCCCTCCTCCTCCTCCCTCTACTCAATCCTTCCCAGGGAGAATTGCTATTAGTACGAGTAACTACTCTTGGATCATGCACACATTTGAGAAAATGAATTGCAGTCTGAAAAGTACCTACTTGTCACAAAGAAAGAACTTGCTATATAATAGATTCCTAGAACTTAATTGGTGATTACTAATACTGTATATGTTGTGGTGTAAACAAATTATGATATGGCCTATTTCTACTTGATTCAGAGGATCTCCTGGGAGTTGAGAAGCATGACTTGTGTGCATATTTATATATGTCCAGGACATTGTGGCTAGATTTAGTAGAGACATGGTTACTACTAGATCCAAGATATATTAACTGAACACATGATGACAATCATACAAACCAAGAACCTTGAGATAGTACTTTATTTCTATGGTGTCTTTCTGATAGTTTATAGCAACATTTCGTATGTCGTATATAATATGTCTATGATAATTGATGTGCCATCTTTATTCTTGGATCAAAATGATTCACAAAATGACGGACGTGGCACTCTCGGCGGGCTCACTAAAGTTAGGGGAAGGAGTGAAACAATGGTGAAGGTGCATCGCGTGGGCATACTGGTTAATGTGCTATTTCTGGCCAAATTCCATGTTCAAAGCCTTCTATACATAATGCTCTAATTCTTACTGCACTGCCATTCCTGATATGGCAATGGTTTGGGGGTATTATTTGAGCTGATATGAAGGGACTACTTGAGATTTCGTTGTATCAGACTTTAGCGAGCCCGCCGAGATTGGTACAACATCCCACTTTATGTATGCAAAGCACCCGTTGTATGAGAAGCACCCGTTGTACTAATCTTTGTATGAGAAGCACCCGTTGTACAAATTTTCAAATGCATTGGTACAATGGGAACTCCATTTTCTTACAAGGTAAATAATATACAATTTTATGATCATTCTGAACTTTTGCCTTTCATGTATATTACAGAAATGATGTACACATGTGTTTCTTCTTATGTGATCTCCTGGGATCATTAATAATGAACGATATCTGAATAATTCTGAAAGAATCCCCTGTGATCATTAATTCTGAAATAAATCTGAATAATTGCCATAATGAGGAGGAAAAGGCAATAAAATTCTGACCATTTTGGTCACGGTTTTGGAGGAGGATTGCTGGTGTTGTTCTCACTCGGCGCTTTAATTAATCTTATTCGAGCTCTAGGTCTAAATTAATTTTATCTCAATTAGATGTGTTGGTGTTCATCCCGACTACATAGATCTGATTGTATTAGTGTGACTTCTTTGAAGTCAAGTACTACTATGGTCGAAGTGAAATAGTTTTAAAGTGATGGCCAAAGTGATAGAAGACAGAATACAAATTAATCAATTTTAATGTCTACATGTTTTATTTGCTCCTATTTTCACTTTTGTTGAGTTACAACCTGACCTCGTGAATTTGTTTCACTTCAGAGATGTGATCCCGTCGTTGTTGGTTGTCGAATTCCTGCTGCACTCCATGCCCACCACGTCCGTGTCTTTGCCCCTTCGTCATCCAACACAAACAGCAGAACGGAGTAGTAGCCGTGATTTGCCAGGTCGGAGAACTGACGCAGTTTGCTGCCATGGAGTGCT
Source organism: Triticum timopheevii (assembly GCA_963921465.1). Classification (NCBI taxonomy): domain Eukaryota; kingdom Viridiplantae; phylum Streptophyta; class Magnoliopsida; order Poales; family Poaceae; genus Triticum; species Triticum timopheevii. Next base: position 249,061,667 of record OY997262.1, on the reverse strand, counting down.
CGCCCTTCTTGTGTGCCATAAAGCCCCTCGGTCGAAGCTCCGACTCAATTGCAAATCAAAATTGTCGACCGTGTCAATCTCGCCGGAACGACGTCTAGCTTGTCGTGCTCCACTCAATGTAAGTACCTTGACCTCTGCTTATTCTGAACCATTTATTTCTCTATTTGGGTTGTAATTTGTAAGTTTGCTTTCTTAGTAAAGAACTAAATAAAGCTTAGTTGCTGACTATTTTCTTTGATAAGATTAAATTCTTTAGATTGTGAGCAGACATTTTTGTGATTTGTATCTAAGCTAACGGCTTATCTCATAACTGAAGCCATGAACAAGTGCTTCTGCTTGAGATCTAGGGCCTAAACAATTTGTGACCAGACTGCTCAGAGTTGTACTATTTGATCTTCATGTGCAATCCTTCATTTGTTCTATTGCATCTCTGAGACATATTAGCATACATTTCCAATCAACAATTGAAATTCTTTCTGCATTTGCCCTGTAAACAATTAGATTCACTATCAGCCTTGAAGTTCACTGCAAGTTTGCTGCACATTTTTTACTTGAGAGATACGAGTGAGATTTTTTACTTTTTGTTTATGCTTGCTGAAAATGAATTCATTTGAGAACACAGGCAAAACATGACAAGCAAGGGGAAGAACTAACCTACAGGGAACACAGGCAAATCAGTTGTTATTTCTCATGAACATGCGTTTGATATTTATCTGCTTGCCCAAGTTGTTGGGACTGGCACCCTCGCGCCAAGGCGCGTTGCCGATGTAAACACTGATCTAGGGTTTGTAGATGCTTACAAATAGCAGTAAATAAATAGTAATATTTTGATCCAGATAGTGTGATGATTTAAACTTTGTTTTCTTATATGATCTTCATGTAGTTAATAGCTTCGTTGTCACTATTGTTGCATGATTTGTTCGGAGAGGGTTTTATTTGTAGGCTGCAATCTTGAGCATTTGCCAACTAAGCTTATGTTTCTGTTAACTTACTGAATGATAAGCAAACTCACCTTTGGCCAGCGCGCCGCCTCTCTCACTCTCCAAGTCACCGCTGAGCCGCCTTCTTTGCTTCAGAGGCTTCTTGTGTCACCATAAGTTTGTGATTCTTTCTGTCGCCCATTGTAGGCCATGTAGAATGCTAAGAGAAAATAATTTTAATTTCATCTTTTATATTCTTTTATGTTAAAAGGCTATATTGTATCCAAATCACTCTATATTATCCAGAGTGATTCTCCTTCATATAGAACCAAATTATTTTCTCCCTGTCCATGAGACGCGCTACTTGAATAGTTTGCCTAACACGACATGTCCTTGAGCAGATCCGTGCGCCACAACATGCATGCAAATCAAACGAAGGAGTGTGGACAAAGTTATATATCAAGCAAATCAGATGAAGGCGCGTGGACAAAGTTATATATCCAATAGTCCACCATGTACTACTTTGGTGATCTAAACGTTCTTATATTTCTTTACCGAGAGAGTAGTTTGTTGTGCAATATGAAAAACATTGTAAATAAGTTATCTGGGACTAATACTATGGCCTGCTTTTTGGTTTCTATCATACAGACCTTGCTTAGGTGTTTCATGTCACATTGTATAACAAATGCGCCGATGGCATGTAGAGGGCCATCTTTTAGATATTTTACGGGATGATTACTGTTGTGAGTATCTACCATCAGGTACTCTTTGAGTAATATCAGATATATTTCCATCCTGAGATATATTGAGCAATATCAGATGTTAATCAAAAAAGAGCTATATCAAAGGTTTGATCATTGAGCTTTTTTTATTAACTCCTTGATACATTTCCATCCTGATATAGTCTCTGCATTTCCATCCTTAATAGACGCACACTTTGAAGTTGGGCTTCTCTCCTGTTATGTGTGCTAAACTTGCTTTCCTACTAATGCATCATGCGGTTTGATCTTCACTACTTGGCCATATCGGTTGGACTGGCACCCTCGCGCCAAGGCGCGTTGCCGATCTAGTTGTACATGGTTAGGCACCATTGGCGCTAGCAAATCGAAGCCGCTTGGATGGGTACTTTAATTTGTTGCAAAAGAAAAGCCGCCGTTCCATGCAGCCAGCTAGACTGAATACGTTCACACACACACTGGACAGTTCCACCACTCCATACGTACATATATATACCCACACCTTCACTCCACCAAAGCATCTGGCGCTTGCTAAATTCTCCCTGGCCACCTTGTATTTTCCCTAATTCTTTTACACATGACGCCTTGCTGGGAGCTAACTACCCGCCTTGGTCGGTGTGACATGGACATGCTAGTTTAACACTTAACACCATGCTGAATGTTAGATCTGCTGTGTCTGCGCGACAGTGAAGAGGCGACAAAGAAAGCCCAGGAGACCTCTGAAACACATATTCCACGACTCAGAGAGGCGCTTTTTCTCTTTCGTGGGTGAGCATTTGACTTTTGCCTCAGGCTGCAAGTGGGATGCTCTGTGGGGAGCCCATTTCTGTCCACTACTGCCACATAGTTTATGTGGGAGGCCCGTCCGTCAATTCCGCATCTTGTTTATGTGGGATGAGTGGGATATACCCGTCTAAATTGTGCAAAGTTGTGGTTACATCCGTGAAGCTTGCTCGGTGGTTGTCTTTTCATGAACCTCAGCGTTCAATGGAACACAAAGACGCATGCTATACTACAGAGCCCTTTAGAACACTAGTGCAGAGCAGAGCAATACTGCACACAGATTTGCCTTGTATACTTTGTACAAAGACACATGCTGTTGAATCCTCTTCTAGAATAGCCCCTCACATGCTGTAACAAAACACTTGGTCAAAAGCTTTGGTGCTTGGATTCTTCTCATTTCTTCAAGATGTTTTAAACATCAATCCTGGCGCCCAGCATGGTCATCAAGACTGAAGACTGAAGTTCAGGCTTACTTGCTTCTTCAACTCATCAGCTGACGAAAAGCTTCAGTTTCACCCATAGTTTCTGCACTGTTCTTGCCAATCCAACTGAAAGTACAGGCTCAAGTGTTGAAGTAAAAGTTTGAAATCAAACCCATCGGTCTGACTCAGAGATCAAGATTACTCTCCGGAAATCAGTGCCCAAAGATTTCAAGTAACACTGAACTAGATTCTCAAGGGACAGACTAGTAGCAGAGAAACCATTCTATGTACGCAAGTCCAGATCTCAAGGGCATAACCGTATAACTACATGTCGTGGAGGAGTTGGAAGGCGGCACTGGTGCAGTCCTGGTGGAGGTGGACGGCGACGCTGGTGCGGCTACGATGGAGGTGGATGTCGGCGCTGCGGCATCCATGGGGAAGGTGGACGGCGGCGCTAGGCCGGCCATGGGGAAGGTGGACAGCGGCGGTGTACCGTACCTAAAATATCGTACAAAGAGGGGAACGAGGAATTAAGTGGGTTATGTGGAGAATGTGGGTCAATCCACTTAGCCCAGTTTCTAAATCGCAGGTTACGCGGGCGTCCACGAATACAGATTAAGTGGTTTTTTTATGTGGACGGCCGTGTCCAGCTGCAGCCTGACTTCTGCCACTGTAAAAAGGTTGATTTTTCGATTGCCTTGCCATTGTATAAACTCTTGGGGGATTTTGTTCACAATAAATATAGATGAGTATCTAGCAGTCCCTCGCTCCACCTCCCACATCGGATATAATGCAAAAATGAAAGTTCCATGTGATATTTGAATGCATGTGTGCTTTGTCAACCGATCGTGAAACCAAGGATAGAAATGTGGCATCGGTTTCTCGTTCACCTGTAAGGGGATTGCCACCCTGCACTATGCGACGTTTGGACCAAATTGAAATATGCTAAGCAATGTGTGGGAGTCGTTGATATGCTCAAGGGGAAGGCCATGGGTACACGACGAGGACGACAAGCACCGCAAACAAACATGCATTTACTCCCTCGTTCCCTCCCAGCCGCCAATACACCCAAAATTTAGCAAAGTGTGGGGTTACTTGCGGCTACGCAACATAAAACGTCCATTACAAAACGGAGGGGCGGTTCTCGTTCACGGTTGACTATATGTAGAAAGGGTTTCTCTTCCTTAAAAAAGGTTCATATTGTACGTGTGCGGGTGGTTCTCGCAGTGCATAACAGAGGTTCCCGCGTGGTATGTCGATGCGGTCGGGGGAGGGGGGGGGGGGTCATTCACCTATAAAGATGTGCCCCTACACGAAAACCGTGTGTACAAAAAAAGGAAAAATGATGGTCGGTTTGCTCTCACATGTAAAGGGGCGTCGATATGCTCACGAACTACTATATGTGGAAAGGGTTCTAGTTCCTTAAGAAAGAGTTCCTATTGTGCATGGATTGGTGGTTCTCGAAGTGCATAACGGGGATTCCCGCGTGATCTATCGATGTGGTCGAAGGGGGTGGGGGGGCATTCACCCGTAAAGATGTGGCCTCCACCCCAAAGACCGTGTGCACTGTGCATTTTGTTCACCAAAAGGATAGATGAGTATCTATCAGCCTCTCCCTTCACCTCCCCTTGCATATAATGCAAAAAACGGAAGTTCCATGTGATGTGTGAATGTATGTGTGCTTTGTCAACCGTTCATGAAGTAAGAGCAGTCAATGTGAGTGCCACCAAATGTGCAGTTACTTATGTTTATCAAGGTGTAAAACGGAGGTCCCATGTGACTACAACATAAAACGTCCATACAAAACGGTAGGTCGCTTCTCGTTCTCCCATAAGACGACATCCACCCTCCCTTGCGCCCTATGTGACTTTTTGTCAAAAATTAAGATGTGGGGCGTCTGCTCACTACCTCTTTCCCATGAATGATACGGAGCTTCTGCGTGTGCCCCCCCTCTCCCACCCCGCTGACTTATGCAAAGTTCTATCAAAAAATTGAAAATGAAGGTCGATTGCTCTCATATGGAAAAGGGTCGTCGATATGCTCACGGTCGAAAATATGTCGATGTTGTCGGTTCTCATTTCTTGTTCGTAAAACCCACAAATTTTGTGACCCGAGGGAGGTGTAGCACTATGGCATCTCGGGGCCGTGGTCATCGCTGACTCCACTGGCAGCGCTCCACGGCCGCAGATGTAGAGCATAAGCTCGTAGATTTTTCATCGTGCCAACTACTCCCTCCGTTTCTAAATATTTGTCTTTTTAAATATTTCAAATGGACTACTACATACAAATGTATTAGACATATTTTAAAGTGTAGATTCACTCATTTTGCTCCGTATGTAGTCACTTGTTAAAATCTCTAGAAAGACAAATATTTAGGAACGGAGGGAGTACATACACAAAAAATGCATACATGAACAGCCACCTACAAGCAACAAGTAGTATTTCCAAGTCTTTATTCTCACGCCTAAACAAAGGGAGTTCTTTTCAACCTTAACCTTGAATGCCATGGTGGCTTTTCTTGTCGGGCATTGAAACAGACACCTTGTTGGCAACAAGTTTTAGGGCATCTCCAGCCGCGCCCCCAAGAAGGCCTCCTCAGGCGATTTTTTCGCGCCGGCGCTGAAAAAACGGCCCAGTCGCGCCCCCAGGAGCCCGATTTTCGCCGGCTTGGGCCAAAAACAGCGCCGGCGGACCCAGCCCGAACCCGGCGCGCTGGGGGGCGCTCGGAGGCGCCGGGCGAACTTTTTTGGCGCAAAGAAACCGCGGGCCCGACGCGTCAGCGACCGGGTTACTTCTCGGCCCTTCGTCATCCTCATCGTCTCGTTTCCCGCGGCGAATCAATGCCAAAGCTGCCGCGCTGTCGCGCCGGTCAGCCTGCGCCATTGATGCTTCACGGGCGGCGCAGTGAAGGCCGGACGACGCGCGTCCCTCGCCCTCGCCTCGCCCGCCACGCGTACGCACGGTGCCACGCGTGTGGGCGGCGCGTCGGCCTATATATGCCGCGCCCCGGCGCACTCGGTCGTCACACTTCCCCCTCCGCCGTCGCTCCTTCCCCTCCGCCGTCGCTCCTTCCTCCCTCTCCTCTCCTCCTTTTCGCCGCCTCCAATGGCCGAACGTTTCCCAGGCGACGGCGCGGCGGCGAACGGCTTTGGCCGCCGCCCTCTCCATGAAGACGAGGCTCGCCTCCTTTACGAGGCCGAGTACCCGGTCCCGCCGGACATGCGGGTGCCCGGGGCGTGGAGGATCAGCGCGGGCGGCGTGCCGGTGCCCCCGGTACCCTCCGGCGCGGTGCGGTGCGCGGAAATCGCCCGCATCCGCTCGAACCTGCCGCCTGCGGCGAGGGAGGCGCCACGGTACGCCCCCGACAGCCCGCTGTGGGAGCCCTACTTCCGCCGCCGTCACGCCCAGCAGCTCGAGGCCACCAACGGCGTTGTGCCCTCCGGCAGGCAAAACTCCGCCGGCCGGCGTCGATGGTGGGGCGTGCCAGGGCGCACGCTGGACGCCGTCCTCGAGTACATCGAGGGCGGCAACACGCCGCGCCTCGACTACCCCGCTCCCCCTTCCTTTTCACGCCGCCGGGGAAGCTCCTGGACCCCGAGGCGCATGGAGACCGGGGGGGTCCTCCTCTTCGTCCGGCGGCTCGCCCTGCCTCCGCCCCGTCAAGCCGGAGCCCCAGGACACGCCTGTGGCCGAGCGCACCCGCAGCTCCGGCGTCCGTATCGGCGCCCCGTCAAGCCGGAGCCCCACCGGCCGTTTTGTCCTCGTCGAGCCCAAGCCGGAGCCCGGCCTCGTCGAGCCCAAGAAGGAGCCCGGCCTCCCCGCGGAGTACGAGGAGATAGCCCGGCGCGGCTTCTCCGACGAGGACGCCATGCGGTGGGCGCGGGAGGACTACCTCCGCGAGGAGACGGTCCGGCAGTGCCGGGCCCTGGAGGAGATCGCCGCCCGCAAGCGCGGGCGCGAGGACGAGCACGGCGTCGTCATCCTCGACAGCGACGACGACGACGCCCCCGGACCTTCCAACCCGCCGTGCCAACCGGGGGAGGGGTGCAGCAGGGACGGCGGAGGTTTAGGCGGGGGCGGCAGCGGCGACGACGACGACAACGACGACTACACGTGGTTCTACAGCCTCCTCGGCATGTAGACGCGTTGGGCGGGCGGCGAGGCGGACGGCGAGGCGGGCGGCGAGGGAGACGGCGGGATTAGCCCGCCGGTTTTTTTTTGTAAAATATGTTTAAGTTTGAACGAACTCGCCGAAGTTTGCTATGAATTTGCGCCGTGTTTGTGACGTGTTTAAATTTTTTAAAATCCCGTGGGCGCCACGACTGGGAGGCATCACGCCCCCAGTGCGCCGTTTAGCGCCGGTGCGCCCCCAGGGGGCGATTTTTTGCCCCTCCTGGGGGGCCAACGGCTGGAGATGCCCTTAGGGAGGCATTGACCTGCCAATCTTCCATCTCTCTCACCAGACACACGATTGAGCAACAAGTTGAAAAAGAAGCAATTCAGGCCAGCTGTGATAGTACTGCAGTCAGCAATAGCCACCAACATTGAGGAATGAGGACAGCTACGTGTCTCGTGGTCATGGTAGTTCGGTGCGTAACCCCACTGTACCCTTCACCATTGCCCATGTCGCCCTGCTCATGGAGCTGGAAGCATTGACCTGTCATGGAGCTGGAAGCATCTATGTGCACTCTAGGCGACTGTAGTTCTATGTGTGCTCAGTAGAAAGCATCCATGTTAATCAAAATTCCGAATTATAGAAAAAGGAAAAGATCAAATGCCTTAGTCGTGGGAGACAAATTGATTTGCTTACTTCATATAGAAAACGACAAGAACAAATGCGCTGGCAATGTGCGCAAGCTTCCACAATATATTACACAACATGCCTAAAATCACTAAAATCCAATCCAGCGGCTTCAAGTTGAACTGTTCCTGCACACTAAAAACGGTGCTACTATACCACATCCAGTCCATGCACTACTGACGCACGGAGTCACCAAAGGGAGATGAGCGCTACTGCGGTAGTCGTGCTGGTGTGTACGCAGCGTGTGCTCACTCCTGGCTGGTTCAGCAGGCATCATCCACGCAAGTGCTGTTGTGGCACTGGTGACTGAAGAACGAAGCTACCGGTCAGAATCCAAAAGAACAAACAAATCGCAAGGGGGAATCATAACTAAATGTATGGTTAACCCAACGACAATTTAGTCCGACGACCATAATCGATTTACTTTTTTTTTGCGAGAACATAATCGATTTACTTCAATCGTACAAAGAAACGAAATCTAGTATTTGGACGAATGAAAAGGAAAAGTCGGGTTTGAGGACAAATCAAATTACTAGAAACAAAAAATTCTGAAAAAACAACACGTACATGCATTCAGGCTAGAAAGAGATCTTCCCTGGTATTCCATCAAACAGGTGCGGAACACTTTGAACCAAAGATCATATCTCAAAGGCTTTAGCTAAGGAAAAGACGTACATCCCATTATGATGCTCAAATCTCACAGGTCCTGGGCAGTTTGAACCTCTAGATGCTGCCCTCCGCGGAAGGTTAAGGGAGAGATGCTTCTCCAGCTTGCCTTCCATGCTCCACGGGGCTTCTGTACAGTAAAAGAACACATCTGCCGTATGAGACATCAGTCGAGCTGGAGAAGAAGAAAAAGTACAGCTACCTTCTCATCCAATAGCTCCGACCCAGAGTGCAACCTGATGGCCTTCCCCACGCACGGAGATGTGTACCGGGGCGCAAGCACCGAACGGTCCCTCCGCCACACAGATCTCAGCGATCTCGGACATCAGATGCAGTTGCACAGAATTGTCTTTTGGAAGAGAGATAGGATGATAGGACGGAGGGGGTGTACCCACGGGCGGCGACGGCAACAATGAGCTCTCGGGACAGGGGCGGCGGGAGGAGCACGAGGGGGGCAGGGACACCCCGCACAAGGCACAGAGGGCGGAGGTTGATGACGATGTCGACGGTGCCCCAGCTCCTGGATCTCACCGGTATTCGTGTAGCAGAAGAGGGAGTGAGCTTGTTGGGTAGCATGATGAAGGGATGGGGAGCGCCGAGATGGGGGTGAGAGAGGTTTGGGGGCGGTGCGGCTTGCCGGCCAAAGGGAGGAGAGGTGTCTCGCTGTGTAGGGGAAGAGGGAGAGGGCTGGGCGAGCGGGATCTGGACGGGAAGGAGAGCGGGGGTGATGCCCTGATGCATAACGAGCAAGAGAGAAAACACTAGGATAAAAAAACATGAAACTTCACATGTAAGGTTCACACCGGTCACGTATATGGGCCGACGGTTCTTCAGAACTTTACCTCCAGCTGCAATCACGGGCCTGTGACTGTCAAGCCTGCTATCCTGCCAGCCTACTACTGCACGCTACTGGACCAGACACAGGCTAAATGGTCCACCTTCGGCTATAAGAGGAATTATCCATCAATCGCTTAAAAGCAGAAAAATGCAAAGAGGGAAAGGTGACGGAGCAGATCCCAACACATATGGGCGTCCATGATTGCAACCGCACTAGAGAAGCTTCATAGGTTTGCTTTTCCCTATATATATATATATATATATATATATATATATATATATATATATATATATATATATATATATATATATATATATATATATATACCGTATTTACCGTATATATATATACCGTATTTACAAGCAAAAAAATAACCCCCTCCTAAGTCAAATTAACCACTCTCGTTGTGAGGCAAAAAGTAGTGATGGACCAAGCGGGCCCATAAATGGGAAGCATCGATATCGCTGATAACCGCTTAAGTGGGTGCGAGAGGACAACCACCATCGCTTTGCAAGTGGGCCAAACATATGTTGAATATAATACCTAAAATGCACAACTTTGATGTGCCACACATGCCTCAAACACCGTAAACCATGCACCCACACAAAGCGAGGTTCATGAAGCGTACTACATATGATGGTCCCCTTCCCCCTCTTCGACGCATACTATATGCTCCTACCATAATACAACCCAAAAAGAATCCTCATTGATGGTGAAAATAATTAACATCTCCCGATGTAGGTCAAAGTAATGCACATGCATCGACGATGGCCTCTTGGGCCCACAAATGAAAGTGTCAAATGTGAGTGTCCTAGCTAGGATAACCACCGCCTGCATGCATGTGGTGCAAAGAGGTGTTGTGTGATGTTTGAATAGCGATTTTCACAATTTTGATGTGGCACGTGCCTCGGAAACCGAAAAGTCCCGACACTGAGTGAGGTGTACTTGTTTACGGACGCGTACATATAGTATATATATGCCAGTCTCCTCCCACCTCTTCGACGCGTACTATATACCACCATAACACAAAAAAAGATTCTACCTTGCTGGTCAAATTAATCTCACTACCGGCTATTCGTCAAAGTGATGGACGACGACCTCGCAGGCCCACAGAAAGCGTCATAGTATGGCGTGTCATGTAGGACAATCATCGACTGCATGTGGCCAAAATATGTATGTATGAAAAGGTTGCGTAATGTTTTAAATTATGAATTCATGACTCTGATGTGGCACCGGCCTGCCTAACAAAAAGGCCAACCCACACGGTGGCTCACAACTCGTAGTGTACTGCCAGCCACTCGTCACCCCGAGATGCACACACCCACACACACACCGCGAATCCACCGCAACTACGATGCATGTTAAATTAATTATCCCACGGTGAACATATATATGTTACCAAAGGAGGGACGTTTTAGTTTCAAAAAAATCTAAGATCATTAAGACATTTTAGTAAATTAATTGATTGATTTTCTACGGGTATAATGTGCAAAAATCAAATTTGAGCTACATGCACACGTGACAGTGCACCTAAATGGATTGCAAAAACACATGTGTCTCACTAGGTGCATGTTTACTCCCCGTGCAACAAATTTCAAACAATGAGAATCTTGATTTTTAAATTCTAGTACATCCAAAACTTATTTGAAGTTCATGAAACTTATCGTGTTGTCATATGGACACCAATACAAACTTGCATTGTACTTTTTTGGGTCAAATTTGAGACCATTTTTTTATGTAATCTTTATCTAATTACAAATGGGAGATTATTAATAATTGGAAACCAATATCCCAAATGGACTATTTATTCGAACCGTGAGTGTTAGACCAACAATGGATACGTGGCATGCTTCGGTTAAGCAAAAAATAAAGCGGCATCATTAATCATCCAAATAGAAAACAATATACGTGCCGCCACGCGACCCGTGTACTGTGCGAGTAGGCGTGAGTTGACGGGACGCATGCGAGCAGTCCATCGCACAGGCAGGCCGGGAGGCGTGCGTGCAGATGTGTGAATTGACGGAGGCGTGCTTGCTGCGCAGTGTCATCGAGAGATGTGCGAGTAGCTGTGTGAAACGACGGTAGGCATGCCAGCAGTCCGGTGCGCAGGCTCACCGGGAGGCGAGCCAGTGGTTTGATCACCGCCCGCCTCTCTCCCACTGCTCCATGTTAATGGTGCACCCGAGCGGCCGCACCCACCATCCTCGCCACACACACAATCCTCTCTCTCCGCTTGCATCCTCGACACCGCTCTCAGTCATCAAAGCCGTCAGTGTGTGAGGATGCCGCCGAAGCGCCCCATCAGAGGGAGTGGCGACGCCGGGGCTGCTAAAGCACCGGAGCACGGCGTGGAGATGGAGACAGAGGTTATCGTCACCGCCGGTGAGTTATCGCTGCAATGTGACATCGTCGACGGCATCGAGCTTCCACAGCTAGAGGCGGAGTTCCACACCGACTCTGGTGACGACTCGGGCGACGACTCCGACGACCACTGCGGCGACGACTCCGACGACGATGGACAACTGGTTAGTCATCTATACCCATTTATGTGTCAAATAGATCCTAGGGTCTCTCTGGTTACTCCTGCCTCCCCCCTTTTGGAATAGAAATTCTATGGTTATGTTTTCCCAATCCATGAAATCTGAGTAAGTTTTGTTAGATCCGGGTAGTGTATTGATTGTTTGAATGGTACAAGTGATAAGTGATTAGTTGTTTTATCTGTGGAAATGATTTCTGCCAGTAATCCGACTAGGGTTAGTGTTCATGCTAATAATTCCTAGCCAGGACATGACAATTGATTTTGAATGACCTAAATATGTTTGCGCCATTATTTTCTTCAAGATTGGTCTGCACATAGACGAATGTGCTTAAAAATCGAACCATAATCTCTGGATATGTATAAATAAATAGCCATAAATTCCTAATCCTACTTCACGGCATGTAATCGTTGATTTGATGCCAATTTTTGGCAACTGCCAAATGTTCACTAGAGTTTAGATTGTAACCATTAATTTGACGCCACATTTTTTTACTATTTGTATAGGTGCCATCTGACGATGTGGACAGCGAGGATGAAGATGTCCAGAGGAGGTACAAGAGGCAAATCCTGAGGGAGCTTTATGCGGGAATGCATAACAGGCGTATTAGGACCGGCGACGCCGGCAATCGATGCCCATTTTGCAACCACAAGCTTCATCACACGTATCAAAGTGTTCTGGTGCATGAAAGAGAACAGGCCGTTGGCTCCTTCAAGTAGAAGTATGCTCGCAGGATGGAGCACGGCGCGTACGCCGAGTACCTGGAGAAGCTTCAGGATCGTGCCGGCTTGTGAGATGAGATGTGGGAGCGAACTATGTATGCTTGAGCATGCTTAATGACGGTTGAGCTTTGCTTGTGTACATGTACGCTTATTATCTATGTCTGAGTATGTTTAATCTATGTTTACTTATGTCTAACTGTGGGATATGGATGCAATCAGTTCGGTTGATGGAATCTACCTCCGTCCTCGTTTATTGGTCCCCTTTCTAATTTGTGTTAAATGTTGACCAAAGATTTAACTGACAAATTGTTAGTGCAGGCCAGCAAAAATTATATCCTTGGATGCGTATTTGAACATAGTGTTCAATGATATAATTTTTGGTGACATGCATAAACATTTCTTAGTCAAATATTTGGTTGAAATTTGGTACAAATTACAGAGGGGGCCAATAAACCAGGACGGAGGTAGTACGTCAATCACACACGGTTCCCAAAATTGGAACCGTGTGCAATGCTTTCATTTTGCCTGTTGTTTCAATCACACACGGTTCCCAAAATTGGAACCATGTGCAATGATTTTTGTTTTGCTTGTTGCGTCAATCACACACAGTTGGCTCTAGCAAACGGTTGCCTCTGAAATTCTTTGTGGGACAGAAAACCCTCACCACCCAATTCAAAAAAGAAAAAGAAAACCCTCGCCATCCCCACGTCACGAAAACCCTCACCCCCGCCCTCCACCCCATGCCTCTGGTCCCCATTCACACTTGCACAAGCTCCTCCGTGTCTATGCATGGCACCGCCTATGGCGACGGTAACCACTTAGCTCGACGCCTCCCGCTGCCGCCAGGCTGTCGGCAAATCCCACTGCATTTCGCCACTTCCGCTTGCCACCGCCTATCGCCATCGACTTTCTCGACGCTGCCTGCGGTCGACCCAGCTCCGCTCGGTTGGGGAATCTGCCATACTGAGGGGTTTTTCTCATGGACGACATGGTAACTAATTTAATGAGATATTACCTCATCTCTCATCCCAGTTCATCTGCCTCCTTTAATCACCCAGCGGAAATCGCCATGAATTCATTTTTACTCGAGTTGATTTGAGGGTTTTCTTTCATTCATAGAGTGTACAGTGCGCCGACACATCAGGACCTTGCGACCTCCACCAGAGATTCCATCTCACCGTACCAGATAACTTGAGCATGTGCGCGGTATGTTCAATCTCACCCTAAATCGATTGGTATGGCCTACTTTCCTGAAGATATTCTAAATATTGCTACATTTGGATAAAAGGTGCCACATGCACCATATACGTCAAAGGGGATCTTTCCCCTCTTCTTTCTATATTAGGCAAATTAATGATGTATTGTTCTTTCAATTACTCTCATATTTCCATGACGTCATGTTTACCCTATCTGTTTAATTATAGATTTTTGTCCTTCGATTTCAACTGCTGTACAGTTCTTTCAATTTGGGCCCATATTTGCATGTTACCATATTTTCTTTAACAATCCTACCATTTTCTGCAGTGCATCCCTTGCTATGCAACAGATTATATAGTGCACAATTTTTCCCTTTACATAGATCAAGGCTGCACGGATGTCATACTGCACACAAACCATGGATTTACAATTGTTGCTACTGTAAGACTTGATGAATGTGGTGCTCCTATTTTGGCGCTGGCTTTTGGAAAGAAATTTCTAAGTTTTATGTACTGAAAGCTAGCACTAAAATTGGACTGCATATAAAAGGGCCTGCTCATGAGATATATGCTAACTTCCCCGACAAAATCATCAGTCCTGACTTTGTTCGAAGTAAGTTTTCTTTTCAACTATCTGCATGTTGACTTACCCAGCAATGTTAAATGAATTGTGTAGTATTTAAGCAGCCAATTGTTATTCCCTTTTCTTACTATATTCCTACCTAATAACTTCTAGTTACCAATACACTTTTGTATTGCCCTGTTTTAACTAAATATTCCTTGTACTCTCATTTCTATCTGAAAGTGCCGCTAACAAGGAGACTCCGGAGGTGGAGAACGGGGCTGCCAACAAGTGGAGGCGGGGCGAGCTAGAACCGCAAGCGACTCCAGCAGGCATAGACTTCATCAGCAACCTCCCCGATGATATGTTGACAGCCATCATCTCCCTCCTCCCAATCAAATGTGGGCACGGACAACCGTCCTTTCCCGGCCGTGGCGCCCCCTTTGGAACTACACCCCTCTCGACCTCATCGACACCCACGAGCTCTGCCATGGCTATCACAAAAGCTTTGATGCGTTCTCCAAGATCCTCGGCAGTCACCCTGGCCCAACCAGAGGCCTTAGAATGGGCAAGTTATGTTCCAACGGCAGGGACCGAGCCAAGCTTGATGACTGGTTTGGATCCCCAGCCCTAAATCAGCTCGAGGAGCTCACTTTTGATGATGGGCATATGCGCTCGCTGCCAACGTTCGCGCTCCGCCTCACGCCCACACTGTGCGTCGCCAAGTTCAGGAACTGCCCCCCCCCCCCCTTAATGATGCGCCCGCTCTTATTCTACCACGACTGAAGCACCTCGAGCTCATCGCCGTTTGCCTCTCAAACGGTGACATGGAGCGCCTGCTTCGTGGTTGTACTGCACTCGAGTACCTTGTCTTCAGGCGATCAATGGGTTGAGTACATTCCACATCACCTCCATGACTCTCCGGACTATTTATGTGTGTTGCTTGTTCGGCAGGAAGACATCACAAGATGTGTACCATGGTATGGTCATTGAGGACACACCTGCACTTGAGAGGTTACTTGTACATGATCAAGTAGGTCCAACAAGAATCAATGTCATTTCTGCGCCGAAATTGATAGTGCTAGGCTAGTCGTCTGACAAATACTTCGAACTTGTTATTGGATCCACACCCGTTCAGGTACAACAGCCGCCTTCTACCTCTCCTTCTACAAATTAACTTATTTCTAGTTTTGAAGATGTTTGTTCGTCTGTCATTCAGAAAATGATTCCGACAAGCTTGACCGCGAAACTGCGCACAGTGAAGGTCTTGGCACTAGAATCTATCGGCCCCAACTGGAGCAAGTTGTCACTTTCATGAGATGCTTTTCGCGCCTGGAGAAGCTATATATCGAGGTGATGTTCCTTTCCTGTTAAATGTTAACCATAAGGGAGTTCAATTTGTGACACCTTTTTCCAAGTTTACAATGACAATGTACTACGATTTCTGAAGAATTCTTTTGGAGGATTTCAATACATACATGTCTCCTTTTCCAAGTTTACAAAGGCAATGCTTGATCCACATGGTTACAACCCATATGCATTTCTCCTTTGGATTCATCTGTACTAGTTTTATTAGGGAACTTTTCATCCACTCCAACATCTTGTGAAGATCGAAGATGGCATGTTAATGCCCATGTTAATCATGTCAGATCGAAGATGGCATGTTAGTGCATTTTACAAATCCTGCAAACCAAATAGGCATGTAGTAGTGTTCAAAACTGCATCTAGGCACTAACACGTTTTCTTCTTTTGCAGATAAGATTAGGCCCAGTGGTGGATAATGTGATACAATATAAAAATCACGTCGAATGCCTAGATCTGCATCTCTCAGAAATTACTTTGAACTCCTACCGAGGGACTTTATCGGAGATTATATTCGCCAGGTTCTTTGTTGTTAGAGCAAGGGTGCTGAAGGTAATAAGGTTTGCCCTACATTTATTTTGGAAAAATGAATGGTTTGTTGATCAGCGCCAGCGCCTGCGGCAGGATGGAATAGGCTCCAAAAATGCTGAATTTCATTTTGGAACTTCAAATGACAGAGTAATCGGAACTCATCATGTCAACCCCATACATGACTTCTCAGTGGCTGACCCCTTTGCAAAAGTTGTGAGGTTTCGAAACCAGACATAGAAGTGGTAATATTAATTTGAATCTCTCTGACATCCATGTTCAGCGGATCAGCACGAGCGTTTGCAGCTGATGAGCTGAATTTTATTTCTAATATCAGTTTGAACCTTGTAATCTTCGAATTTGAGCCATATAACTCTGGAATTTGAACCTTGTAATATTTTGAGCCTTTGTGGTTCAATCGTTGAAATGACATCGTATGAGACTCGTATATTGGTAGCACTATTTTGACCTTAATATTCAATGGTCTTAGATTTGATTTTATTAACCATTCTCGAATCTGTTTACCTTGTCGATCTCACATCACACGGTCTGTATACCTAACTCGACTGCGATCTTGGACATTATTGCACACAGTTGGTTTCTTCCACCATGTGCCCTGTAGAGCGCAGAATTAATTATCGCACTCGAGTGTCCATCATCACCTTTCTGTGTAACTTTGACCTCACCACCCACGGGTAAACTTACGACTGAAGTCATTCCACACACTTCGTTTCTACAAAACTTTTTGCCAATAAACGCCCACGATTTGTCCCTCTTCTAGCCGATGCGTGGCAAACCAAGCCGGGCGGGAAGGTTGCACGGTAAACTGGGCGGTAGCGCGGGAACAGGCTCACCGACGATACGTTTGGTGCCTGTTCAAGCCCACGCGTGGTCAAACTGCGGTGCGGTGTTGTCAAGCGTGCACTGGAATACTCACTTCGGTGCGGTGTTGTCAAGCATGCCCTGGAATCCTCCGCTATGAACGCTGTGACAAGACATGACGATTACAGGCCGGCTGGCACCCATTTGTTATAGCGGCTATTTAACCCTTGTGTCTCTTCAACCTTTCGATCACGCCCCACCATTGTAAGAAGCACACCCACCACGACAAATTCTTAGAGAGTATCCTACGCGGCTCCAATGGCGCTCCGAGCGGCTGCCGACAACGAGCAGTAGTTCACCATGGATGCCGTGGTGGACACCAACTGAAGGTTCGAGGAGCTCTCGGTGGTGTACACCAATACCCCGGTCTGGGTGGAGCACTCCATCCGCATCATGGAGCTGTTGCTTGCCGACAAGAAGTACAAGGTGGTCGGGTTCGACCTCGAGCACACCCGCGCTCGTGCCGGGTCTTGTCCCAAGGTCGTCGTTGCCCAGATGTGCATGGGCCACCACGTCCTCGTCTACCACTACTGCCTGGCCACAAGGCCTTGCGAGCATTTCGCCAGGTTTGTCAACAGCCCCCACTACATGTTCGCTACGGTCGACATCACCAACGATGTCAAGGTGCTCAAGAATTCAGGCATCGCCTGCCAGAATCTTGTCGACATCCAGGGCCAATACAAGATCTGGGGCAGCAAGGAGCATGAGAAGGACTCACTGGTTCACCTCGCCGAGGCCATCATCGACCCCTGCTACAGAGACATGAAGGATTCCTGCAACAACGACAAGTGTGTCTAGCACTCGGCCTGGATGGAGAAACTCGACAAAGCTCAGGTTGTGTACGCGGCCAAGGAGGCATACACGTGCTATGACATGTACAGGCGGATCATTGACATGAGGAAGTGCCTCCTTCCCCAAAACGTCCAGGGATCCAGCCGGAAGCAGAGCAATGGCAAGCGTCGTCGCAAAAAGAAGTAGATGATTAGATCCCTGTTTCTCCTAGTTTAGTATGCATATAATTGCTTACTTTGGTGTGTGAAAATGTTATATGTGTAATCACTTGTGTAATTGTATGCTTAATTTGGTGATGCAATGCTGTCTTTTTAAGTATATATGTTAATGCTCTGTAGACAGAGCAAATCACATCGCACACGGACTAAACAAGGGAACCCGTCGGTGATGATTTCATCAATCACTGATAATTGTATACCAGCAATCGTTTGCTCGCAACACACACGGCTTGTTAACAGGAATTGTCTGTGTTGTTATCGGTCTTCCAACACATTTCTGATTACAGACCTGTTTTCCGCGTATCACACACATCTTGTTATATTGAACCGTTTCTGTTCTCTTGTCTCAACACAAACAGTTCATTCGAGTGAACCGCATGCTATATATCGCATGCACCTTTATCTGGCTGACTGTTTCTTTTGTGTTGCCTAATCACAAACAGTTCATCCGAGTGAACCGTATGATGTGTATCGCACACGCCTTCATCTGGCTGCCCGTTTCTTTTGTTCCTCCTCATCGCAAACAGTTAATTGAACTGAATCGTATGCTTGCATCGCACACGCAACTAAAATCTGAACCGTGTTTGATGCATCTGTCATCGCAAATGTTTTGCACATTTTTGACGGTTTTCTTAGACCACCATTTGCAATTATTGCATCGCACACAGTTTCTTGAAGGGTCTTTGATTGTAGTGTTGCGTTAGCAGCATCCTACAGTAGTGCTAGTTCAATCTTGTTACCGGCAGGTCTCTTTACTCGTTCCGTAATACATCATCCTGCAACTAACTCATTAGTCACTTTGCTTGCAAGGCTTCTTATGATGTGTATTACCGAGAGGGCCCAAAGATACCTCTCCGATACTCGGAGTGACAAATCCTAATCTCAATGTATGCCAACCCACAAACACCTTCGGAGATTCCTGTAGAGCATCTTTATCATCACCCAGTTACGTTGTGATGTTTGATAGCACACAAGGCATTCCTCCGGTATCCAGGAGTTGCATAATCTCATAGTCGAAGGAATATGTATTTGACATGAAGAGTGCAATAACAATAAAAATGAACGATCAATACGCTATGCTAACGGGTGGGTCTTGTCCATCACATCATTCTCCTAATGATGTGATCCCGTTATCAAATGACAACTCATGTCCATGGTTTGGAAACCTTAACCATCTTTGATCAACGAGCTAGTCAAGTAGAGGCTCACTAGGGACACAGTGTTTGTCTATGTATTCACACGTGTATTTAGGTTTCCGATCAATACAATTCTAGCATGAACAATAAACATTTATCATGAATAAGGAAATATAAAATAACAACTTTATTATTGCCTATAGGGCATATTTCCTTCACTCACGTCATGGGAGGACCAATCTTCATCAACATCTTCACCAGCACCTTCTCATCTCAAACCCTAGTTCATCTCTTGTATTCCATCTTTGCCTCAAAACCTCATATCGGTACATGTGGGTTGCTAGTAGTGTTGATTACATCTTGTAGTTGATGCTAGTTAGTTTATTTGGTGGAAGTTTATATGTTCAGATCCTTAATGATATTCAATACCCCTCTGATCTTGAACATGAATATAATTTGTGAGTAGTTATTTTTTTCTTGCGGACATGGGACAAGTTCGGTTATAAGTGATCATATGAATTTGGTATTCGTTTGATATTTTGATGATATGTATGTTGTTGCTTCCTTTAGTGGTGTCATGTGAACATTGACTACATGACACTTCACCATACTTGGGCCTAAGGGAGGGCATTGTGGAGTAGTAATTAGATGATGGGTTGCTAGAGTGATAGAATCTTAAACCCTAGTTTATGCACTATTCCGTAAGGGGCTGATTTGGATCCATATGTTTCATGCTATGGTTAGATTTATCTTAATTCTTCTTTCATAGTTGTGGATGCTTGCGAGAGGGGGTAATCATAAGTGGGAAGCTTGTTCAAGTAAGAATAGCACCCCAAGCACCGGTCCACCCACATATCAAACTATCAAAGTAGCGAACGTGAATCAAACAAACATGATGAAAGTGACTAGATGAATTCCCATGTGTCCTCAAGAATGTTTTGCTTGCTATAAGAGAAAGTTTCATCCTGTCCTTTGATATAAAAAGGATTGGCTACCTTTCTGCACCTTTGTTACTATTGCTACTTGTCTCTTGTTAAGAATTATCTTGCTATCAAACTATCTGTTAGCGATAATTTTAGTGCTTGCAGAAAATACCTAGCTGAAAACCGCTTATCATTTCCTTGTTCTCCTTGTTGGGTTCGACACTCTTACTTATCAAAAGGACTACGATTGATCCCCTATACTTGTGGGTCATCAAGTACCTATGCATAGGAAGTGGGTTAGACTTAAATATGCTTATTACATGCTTTATGATTGTCCCTTCTGTGTTTCAATTCTTGATTTTTTATGTGAGCATCATTAAATCTCACGCCTATCTTAATTGCTATAAAGAAAGAGCTTGTAGAAGACAACCCAAATGCATAGTGAGTTTACATAATTATTGCTACTGTAGTAATTATGTTTATATCTTTTCTTTTATTTTTGTGCCAAGTTGAGCGTTTAGGATGTTGTGAATGCATGTTTGTTAGGTTATGTGCAGAAAAAGAAACTTACGCGTCCAATGTCTGAATTTTTTTTCTGTACTAGATCATTATAAATTGCTCAAATTTTTACACAGTACTGCATTACAAAATTTTTTTCATGTCCTAATTTTTAGTATTTGTAGAGTTACATAAGTGGCTAAATACCGAAACCATCTGTTGTGCCTATAGAAGAATTCTAACTGCCACAAGCCTCTATTCCGAAGAGATCCCATCTGGAGCCATGTGTCGGAGTTCTGCCGGAGGGAGAAGCCATTGCTGGAGCACTCTTCATCAACCTTGCTGCCTCCATAATGATGTGTGAGTAGTTCCTTTAGGACCTAAAGATCCATAGTAGCAACTATATGGTTCTCTCTCTCTCTCTCTCTCTCTCTCTCTCTCTCTCTCTCTCCCTTCAATCTTGTTGCCCTTCTTCTTTGTATGATCGGGATCAATCCGATGTAATTCTTGTGGTGCGTTTGTTGGGATCCGATGAATTATGGATTTTTGATTAGATCATTCATTGAGTATATTTGAATCTTTTTTAAGTTTCTTTGATGTATAATTTAGTAGCTATGTATGATTTCCGATCTATTTGTCTTCTCTGGCCAAGATACATGGGTAGTTTCTTCACAGGAAGTGGTGCATAGTAGTGGGTTCAATCTCACGGTGTTCTATATCCCAGTGACAGAATGGGGACAATATACGTATTTGTCTTGCTGCTACTAAGGATAAAATGAGGGGGATTTATCTTATTGCTAGATTTCTTTCTGTCTACATTATGTCATGTTGCTTATGGTGTTGCTCTATTTGTAATAAACTTAATACATTGAGATTGCTAGATGGCGGTTTCGGGGTGGAGTAATAGTAGTAGATGCAATTGTATAATAGTCTACTTATCACTGACATAATGCCTATAAAATATTATGCAATGCATGATCATAGTTATAAATGTTGTTTTTCTGTCATATCCAACAGTAATTTGTCTACCATGCCATTGCCTGCTTTCGAGAGAGATACCACAGTTTGAGAGGGTAATACGTGTTATATGTTCTAGAAAAGAACAATATGCATTTAGATTCTTGTAGAAATGAAGAGAGACTTTGTATTGGAGTTCTCATAGAAAAAGAATGAAGTGAGGTACAACTTGTGTGAGATTCCCATTGAATTAGGTGGATAGATCCAATCTTCTGATTTAAGGGCATTTCCAACGCTGACCCCCAAACAGACACATTATTTGTCCGCGGATTCGTCCGGACAAGTTCACAAACACTAATGCGGGAGCGGGCATCTAACCATGTTCTCCACATGCCAATCTATGCATTTGCATGTCACAGTTGAGGAGAGAGGGGATTCCGATGTGGTGGCTTTTGGTTGGCTAGACAGATGTCCATACTACCATAAAGCCCCCCACCCCCACCCCACCCCCAAAGTTTGCTTCTAGTTTGCTGGAATTTGGACGTCCTAACTAGCTTGCGGACGTTTGAGGGATAACACTAGATGATAAAAGGTGTCCAGGCTCCAGCGAAGGATATATAGGGGGATTTGAGGGCCCGCGTTGAAGATGCCCTAAGCGCTGACTTTGTGTAGGAATAGTAAAAAATCATTAAAATGTTTGAAATAATAATTTACATAGATTTGGTTGTTTATTTCATATGAAAAAACCTAGAAATCTTAATTCACAATATTGTTACGATGTTATTATGCTACTAAAGAGCATCATCTCATTCTTTATGCCTAGAAAACTTAAAAGGGTATCCGAGTGGACTGTAAAATCCTTGCATTCATCCTTTGATACTACACACCACGATCCATTTACAAATGCATGAGCCATGAGACATTCTTCCCGCTCCCCGCAGGAGCGACTCATCTAGGGTTTCCCCACCTCCCGCCAGTGTCGTGACCAGTGCATCCCGGCCCTTGCCAGGGGAGGGCTCCTGCTTTATTTTAGGTTTTTTTGAGTCCATTTAGAGTTTGTGTCATGCTCGATAAGAAGAGACGGCGGCGGCTCTCTGAAGTTGGATTAAGGTTCTCCCCGTTTAGCCCCGTTCTTACGGTGCGTCTAGCACCATCGGAGAGCGTGTGGAGGTTTGCCTCCAGTGAATGTTGCGGAATTTGGTTGGCGTTTGTGTTCAGTAGATCCAATTGGATTTGGTCTTCGTTCGTCTATGTTTGTGTGTATTCAGATTGGATCCTTGTGATTTACGCTTATTTTTATCGGCGGCGGTTTGTTTTTCTGGTGTGCTGATCCTATTAAGCCCTAGCACGACGATTCCCGGTCGTCTATTACAATAAGGTTTGTCCGGTTCTAGTGAGTGAGGGGTGATGACGGCGGCGCATCTTCGGCTCGCTCTAGTGTTTGTATTCATCGCTAGATGGTCTATAAGTCTTGATGTAATTTTTACTTCTAATCTTCTTTGCACTCCTTTGACATATCATGAATAGATCAGAAGTTTTTCAAAAAAAACTCCATTTACGAAATGAAGGCGCTTGTGCTGTAGCATCATTGTCAGCTGGGTGTCAGCCACTGTGGTCATGGCCCGGCGTGCACGCAGGAGGAAGTACCTGAGGACCGAGCCCTCAGTTCAAACAAAAGGAGCGGACAGCCGGGGAATCAGTGATGGAGCCACAGCATGCGGATGCTGTGCTCAACTGTGTAGCCTTGTAGGTCAGGATAGGCCACTGGAGCAATCCGAAAGAGGCCGGCCGGCACGGCAAAATCTATCTACCAGCCAATACGACCCGGTTCGAAAACAGCAAGAGCCAAGCACAAGGCTACAAGGTTCCACAAGGCGATGGCGAAAGGATGAGGAAGAGAGGAGACACGAGACGAGACGCGGGTCGTCGGTGCGGTCAGGTCATGTGCGTGACCTTTCTCCGTGCGGCGTCAGAGTTTAGGCCAACTCCACCGCACGACCGTCCATTTAGGAAAACGGACAAACAGGGCGGCCCAGCGCGCGATGGTCCGGACCCATCTGGTTCGTTTTGTGTCCGACCTAACCTATTTGGAGAGCAAACTTGCTCCGGGTTTGGGTCGCCGCGGACACCGAACGGACGCGCCGCTCGTCCGCGTCTAGCCGCGTGGCGGGGCGGCCACCTATCTTCCACCCGCCAACATCAATGCGCACGGGCGGCCGGCCCCACCTGTCATCTGCCCAGTGGAAGGTGGCCGTCCTTCCTAAATGGGCAACCCGTGGACCGTTCGTCGTCCACACTGCCCCACTCCGTCCCGCGGCCTCCTCAAAACCCGATAACGCGAAACCCTAGGCGACCCTCATCCTCGAGCTCGCCGGCCGGCCACCTCGAAGCCATGGGCTTCTGGAACCACGGTCGCAAGGGGAAGCACGACCGCGAGGCCGGCTCCTCGTCGCGGCGCCGCGCCGGCTCCGTGAAGAAGGAGGAGCCCGCGTCTTCACCATGCCGGGCCCCCTCGCCGCCCGCGTTCTCCGTCGCCCCCGCGAGCGTGTGCCGCTGTTACTGGGAGACGAGGACGCCGCTCCCCTGGAGCGACGCCCACCTCCCCAACAACTGGCACCTGTCGGCCGACCGTGTGCCGATCCCGCCGGTCCCGGTGACCGGCCGTGCGCGCCGCGAGGAGATCGAGCGCCGCCGCCGCCTCCTCCCGGACGACCTCTACTACGACGAGAGGTACGCCCTCGACTCGCCATTGTAGGACACTTGGTTCCGCGATGAGCACGACACGCGGCGGGCGTCCTTCTTCGTCGGCACGTCGACGCGGCCACGGCAGCCACGCCCAGAGCGCCGAGCGGCTGCTCCCCATGAGCGCGGGCGTAGGCGGGTGCACGGCCTCACGCCCACGCCGTCGCCGTCGCCATCACCATCGCCACCACCACCTCCTCGCGTGACAGCGGAGGAGGAGGCCCGTCTCATGCAGCGTGTCATGGAGGACTCCATGAACACGCACGACGAGCGGCAATGGGACGGCTTGGAGGAGGCCATGGCACTCTCTGCCGCTGGCGACGTCGCCTTCCCGGAGCTGCAGATGGCGGCCGTCACGGAGAAGAGGAGGGAGGACGCGATGGAGGAGGAGCCGCCGGCCGCGTTCCAGGAGCTGTTGGGCCAGGGGTGGGGCTGGTCCTGCACTGCTCCGGAGATGGCCGCCGGCGTGGGCGTGAACTGGTGCGCCACTCCGCCGCGGTCACCGGAGCGGGAGGCGTCGCCACGGGAGGAGGTGGTGCAGGCACCTCCCGCCGTCCAGCCTGCCCCCGTCTACCACGCACCGCCGGCCCACCTGTGGACGCCGCCGACCTATGTCGACCTCGTCAGCGACGACGACGACACCGGCGGCCACTGAAGACAGCCACGGCGACGACATCGACGGGCACAGGCAGGAGCGCGCCGGCGGCGGCCGTTTTTCTTTTCATTTTTATGTTTAATTATTAATGTCACTCGGACGTGAAACTGTGCCGTTTTGTGGCCGTGACCCCCTAACTAAGTTTTATGTTTATTAAACTGTGTTTATTTACTTTTTTTAGCCATTTTATTTATGTTGTCTATTTTTTTAATCCTGTTCTGACACCGACGTGATTTGGGGTGCGGCCGCGCGGTGGGCACACGCACGATCCAACGGACAAGGCCGGACACGGACGAACCTACCGGTGCCCCAAAGGGACAAAATCCGGTCAATCCGGACGTTCGTTTAGGGTCGTACGGTGGAGTTGGCCTTACCACGCACGAACGCACGCAGTACAACCGTGTTCACCGTGACACGAGACGAGATGAGATGGCCATGCGGTGCAAGAAAGAACACGGGAGGCCGGTGCAGCCGCCTGCAAGCCGGCCACCTACCTCGTTATGGGTTTTGATTTTTTGTCTAAAAAGACCACCTGCCGAGCCGAATTGCCAAAAAAGACCACCTCTGAAACAAATTGACAAAAAAGACCAGCTACACCGTGGCGGCAAGTGCGCCAGCCGACACGTGGCACCTGCCGCCACAGGCGCTGGCGGCAGCCCTTGTCGCCACAGGTGCAGGCGGCAGCCTGGGCATAACAGGTTTTTCCATCCGCGCGTCAGATGCAACGGAACGGATCGAAGTGTTGGGCCCTGCCGCCACAGGCCGAGGCGGCAGCCGCTACGTGCTGTCTAGCGGATCGGACGGCAACTCGGAGTGCGAGAGGCGCATTGGCTTTTGTCATGCCTCAACGCCATGCATGCACGCATATGGATGGATGGAAGCCAAGCTGCATGCGCTGCATGCATGTGCCGCCACACGACGTTCAAGAACCGGAGTCAGCTCAGATGTACTACAACATCGGCGGCTGGATTAGCACGTCGTGCATAGATCGTGGAGCACTGTCGTCTGGGTAGCAGTTTCATCCGGCCATCTGCGCTTTTAGACGAAGTGGAGTCAGTGGCTGCCGCCTTGGGCGGTGGCGGCAAGACCCACCTGGCTGTCGCAGCGCGCGCAGCAGCAGTAGCTGCCGCCTGGCAGTCTGCTGGCAGGGCCTATCACTTGCGTCCGTTCCGTTGTAGCATGCGCAGGGATAGAAAAACCTGTGAAGCCCGGGCTGCCGCCTGCTCCTGTGGCGGCAGGGCCTGCCGCCGGCCTATGTGGCGGCAGGTGATACGTGTTGGCTGCCATACCTGCCGCCACGGTGAAACCGGTCCTTTCTGTCAATTTGTTTTTGGGTAGCCTTTTCTGAAAATTTGACTCGATAGATGGTCCTTTTGAACAAAAAATCATGGGTTTTGGTTTCGCGTACTTTTTTCTTCTTTGATTGAATTGGACTGTGGAGTGTGGAGACAATGGCGATGGAGCGGTGGGCCCTCTCGCTTCCCTGCTCCGTCTTCTCCGATAAACGCGAAAAGTCAGAAGGAGAGCGACGTGCTGTTGCCAAACAGTCTCTTCAAGCTCAAGCTCCACCGATCGTACCGCCGTAGAACTTCCATGGGTCCAAATGAAGAAGCAAGGCAAAGAGGGAGCAACGCATCAAATTAGCCGGACCGACCCTTGCATGCCATCACTCAGCCGAGAATATCACATTGCCTTGCCTAGAAAAGCATCACCGCTAATTTCGGGAAAAAGAAGAAGAAAAGGGAACGAAATCAGCACCAATTTCGGAGTGATGTTTTTCTCTCTATGGTGTGCAATTAATAGTAGCAAAAGCCGCTCGTGATCCCTGACCACTGATCACCACCTTCTTGGCCTCTGCTTAACTGATCTCACGGGCATGGCATACTCACGCCGTCACACGCACGCGTCCATCGCCAGAATTTGTATACATGATATTCTCCCTCTCGTGGCCTTGGATCATGGAAGTTAACTCTACTTTTATTTTTTAGTTGGCCACTATGGTTTTGATTCTACGCGTTTCAGGGCATCATCAGTTTTCGAATTGTCGTGTTTGAAGTAAAATAAAAAAATGTACTAAAAACAGAATTAAGGATGATTCTAGATAAATACTGAACTGAAAAAACCACACGATAGTATCTTCATAACAAATTTTGAAGAGAACCCACTGATTTACTGGCATCATGGCTTCACGCCCGTACTCGCAAGTAATGGAAATGGACTGAGTGGACGCATCTTTTGAAGCAAAAGCATCGAAATGCTTTCAGTTGTTGCACAGAAAATTAAGCAAGATTTTGGGCTGTCAATGGCCCACGCCCACTCCAACCTGCGCCAAACTAGAGCTTGAAAGATCATATACAGTACATAGATCAAGGCTATATTTTTCGCCAACTTTGATGTAGCCAATCAACCATTGGACATCGCGGACTTTGCAATGATGCAAAACATGTCATGAGTGTGCATCATTCTACTTTAATTAGCTAGCTGGTGGTATCATTCGATCCCATGTGCATGCGTGCATGCCTGCGAGCTGTCACGGTAATAATCCGTTTTGGCCGCTTTCTCAGAGTTCATGATTATCAAAACAACCACGTGTATAGATTAACCCTTGTTTAAGATATTTCCATACTGTGATGTCTAAGCAGCATGGGGGCGAATACATATGTGCATTGTCTCGTCATTTCTCAAGGGCAAACATATCATTCACGTACAAGACATGGCCAGCTTTTTTTTCTGAAAAAATTCCCGATCTATTTATCTCCAATCATGACAGTACAACGAACACCAGAAAGCACGCCGACATCATCATCCCTCCCTCGTCGGAGCTGGACAATATTTGTTATAGTAAACGGTCGGAAAGTCATTGTGTTAAGGTCTCATAGGACCAGCGCACTAGAACAGCAACCGTCGTCGATGGAGAGTAGCGTAGATCAGAAGGATCCAACCTAAAGACAAACGAACGTAAACGAGCGACAAACGGATCCGAGTAAATCACCAAAGATAGATCCGCTGAAAAAATGTCTCCACACGACCACCGACTGTGCTAGACGCACCACCGAAATGGGGGCTAGATGGGGAGAACCTTATTCCATCTTCAGTGAGGCATCGCCGTCCCGCCTTCCTGTATAGGACAGAAACCCTAACAAAACACAAAGTAACATCTAAAAACGGAGCCCTTTCATCGGCAAGGGCCGGGATCCACCACGCCTTCATATTCCTAAGGCCATCAAAGACGAGGCGGACCGGCAGCGACGCCGACAGGAGGCGAAGAAAAGCTAATCTCGGGAGAGGAGGTGGCGGCCACGTGAGGCGGCAGCTGCACCTCACGTGTGTAAAACCTCAAAAACACGGCCAACTTATGACAATAGTTATTTCGAAAATACGAGTATAGAGGATTTGATATCATGCTATGATAATGTATTATATTAAAAGTTACTACCAAAACAGTCTGTGCGTTGCCGCGGTAAAAAAACACACTCTGCTAACTCAATAATTATGACTCAAGACCCCAATAGGTCCATGTCATTTATTTCAACACATGACATCCCATTTATGTTGTCATTTATCCTTTTCCACCCTTGTAAATGGCGGACTTAGTGCTCACACAATCACAAGCGTTTGAATGTTGTGAATCCTAAGGCGTCTCTCCCTCGGCCTAAGATGAGAAATCTGATTTTTCAATGAGGTTCTCGCGATGCTTGCATGCGTGGTTTAAGATGGTTTCTCTTGTCTCCAATCCTGGTTTTGCTAAGGTGTTTATTTACAATCCGGATGAGCACCGATATGAAAGAAAGATAGATAATGCGCTATTGATTAAGGTTACACCCTAATAGCATTTTTTAGTTAACACGTAAAATAACATTATATTCAGATTCTACATATTTTTATAATCAAATTCGACATATAACATGTTATTGAAGTTACGGTATAAAAGATATGGATATTTTGTAAAAGTATTTTGTATGCACTGCGGGTTACCCAAATATCAAGAAGTTTCCTGCAAAAGTGAAAATTTGACTAAAAATGGCCTAAGGGTTGACTGCCAGAAACATCAGGGGGTTTCCAATAAAAATGAAAATCTGACATAAAACTGACCTACAAGTTGATTACTAGAAACATGGGGGGGTTTCTGATAAACAAAAATTAAACTTAAAACTGGATTGTGTGTTGATTACCAAAAACATCACGGAGTTTCTGCAAAATAGCATGACGGATGAAAATTACTTATTCCCTTTATTAGTGAGTATAGATACTACATTTTGTCATGTGTGACAATAAGAAAATCTAAAATACTATCATATGATGCCGTTCACTATAAAAAATAGTATTATACACATGCATAATAATATTCTTTTTATTTCTTTTTAGTCTGCATATAAAATTTGTTAGAAGTCAGACTCATAAACGTTGACCAACTTTGTAAATAGAATATCAATATTGACAATACAAAATCAATATCATTACATTTTCTTTTGAAGAAAAAACATTTTTATTAACTCAAAATGCAACATCAATATCATTAGATGCATCATGAAGTTATTTTTTATACTGTATAGCTTTGATATTGTAGATGTTGATATCTTTTTAATTAAATTTGGTCAAACTTTGTGAGGTTTGACTTCAAACAAATGGTATACGCGGAGTAAAAATAAAGCGGAGGGAGTATATGACACCGTGAGTAGCCTAAAGCATTTTCATTGTGTGCAACTTCCAAATCAGAGGGAACTCCACCCAAGAAACCCCAAACTCTAAAGCATGGCACTCCCTATTTCCACTCAAGACAACGGATGAGCATGATCCCAAGCAAAGTAGCAAAAACCCTCACGTTTTTCACCTAGAAGTACATTCGACCACCTCCAATAGCAAAGCAAGGGTAACAGTTAA
Organism: Triticum timopheevii; assembly: GCA_963921465.1. Taxonomy (NCBI): domain Eukaryota; kingdom Viridiplantae; phylum Streptophyta; class Magnoliopsida; order Poales; family Poaceae; genus Triticum; species Triticum timopheevii. Next base: position 249,031,909 of record OY997262.1, on the reverse strand, counting down.
CACCAACAAGAGGAGGCAACTTTATTTGTAGTAGCATTAGCAGTGTTCCCCAGACCGGAAAAGGATAAAGTGGCTGCAAGCCTTGACCAGCGACAAAGGTGTGGCTGCAAGCCAAGCACACCTGACAAGCTGTGTTCGTAGTAGGACCAGCTAGTAGCTATGAGAGGCAACAGTCCTTTTGGACCACGCCATCAAGGGCCCTCTTTAGGCTAATCTAAGTCCTAACTTTGCGGCAGAAACTGGTTTGCTTATACGAGGAAGGATCATTAATTCTTACCTCGTTTTGTGTTGGTGGCCTTGTATAGATGCAATATGTATTTTTGATAGTGGCCTTGTATACAAAAATGGAGGGAGTAGTAGTAACCATAGATTTTTTAACGTAGTACACACACAAGCGTTTATATAATGGACATACACTCATCCTTATGAACAAAAACACATTTTATACCTATGAGCACCTCTAGAGACTGAGTCGGCATATCATCTTGAGATTGACAAAGTCACGAAAGGCGTTTTGTAGTCGACGCGAACATCTTCTCCCATTGAAGGCGCATCACTGAAAATCCTGATACAAATCCAACAATAAGTGCTTGCATTAGGACTTGAATTCTGGTGGGCTTTCCGCTTTTCCAGAGGAAAGGTGAAAAAGGAGAGGACATATGAAAACCGAAATGAATTTTTTTCTGCAAAACAAAATGGACGTGAAAACAGAATTTCCGTTTCCGTGAATATGGAATTTTCGTTTCTACTATAGTACTATAGGCACATGTCTCCTTTGTAGCCCAACTACCAAACAACACAATGACCACATACAAACTCAACTAGACCATATACAGAATTGTCCTGTAATAAACTACTATAATACTACCCTATGTTGTTGGTAACACAACCATATTATTTTGTAGCCAAGTTAACAATTCATAAATTTGTTTGTTTTTTTGTGTGCATTTCTCTATGGTTCAAGGGTTTTTTTATGTTTCGGCCGACACACACTTCGGTTTTTGTGCCCGCTCTGTATTCGCTTCATGTCCGTTTCCGGTAGTATCTGCTTCTGTATTCATTTTCATGGTTTCTGTATTCGTTTCTGCTTCTGCAAAAATATATGAAAACAAATGTGGTAGCATCCAGTTTCATCCGTTTTCGCTCCGTTTTCATCCCTAGCTGGGGATACCACTGTCCTCCCAACCACAGGTTGGTGTTGGGGAACGTAGCAGAAATTCAAAATTTTCCTACGTGTCACCAAGATCTATCTATGGAGAAACCATCAACGAGGGGAAGGAGAGTGCATCTACATACCCTTGTAGATTGCTAAGCGGAAGCGTTCAAGAGAACGGGGTTGAAGGAGTCGTACTCGTCGTGATCCAAATCATCGGAGATCCTAGTGCCGAACGGACGGCACCTCCACATTCAACACACGTACAGCCCGGGGACGTCTTCCACGCCTTGATCCAGCAAGGAGAGAGGGAGAGGTTGAGGAAGACTCCATCCAGCAGCAGCACAACGACGTGGTGGTGATGGAGGAGCGTGGCTATCCTGCATGGCTTCGCCAAGCACCACGGGAGAGGAGGAGTAAGAGAGGTAGGGCTGCGCCAAGAGGGAGAGGTTCTCGTGTGTTGGGCAGCCCCAAAACCCCCACTATTTATAGGAGGAGGGGAGGGGGCTGCGCCCCCTCTAGGGTTCCCTCCCCAGGGGTGGCGGCAGCCCCCAGATGCCATCTGGTGGCGGCCAGAAGGGGGAGAGGGGGAAGGCGCACCTAGGGTGGGCCTTAGGGCCCATCTGCCCTAGGGTTTGCCCCCTTCCCCACTTCCCTGCGCCTTGGGCCCTGTGGGAGGGCGCACCAGCCCACCTGGGGCTGGTCCCCTCCCACACTTGTCCCATGCAGCCCTCCACGGTTGGTGGCCCCACTTGGTGGACCCCCGGGATCCTCCCGGTGGTCCCGGTACGTTACCGGAAAAACCCGAAACTTTTCCGGTGACCAAAACAGGACTTCCCATATATAAATCTTTACCTCCGGACCATTCCGGAACTCCTCGTGACGTCCGGGATCTCATCCGGGACTCCGAACAACATTCGGTAACCACATACAAACTTCCTTTATAACCCTAGCGTCATCGAACCTTAAGTGTGTAGACCCTACGGGTTCGGGAGACATGTAGACATGACCGAGACGTTCTCCGGTCAATAATCAGCAGCGGGATCTGGATACCCATGTTGGCTCCCACATGTTCCACGATGATCTCATCGGATGAACCACGATGTCAAGGACTCAATTAATCCCGTATACAATTCCCTTTGTCTAACGGTATTGTACTTGCCCGAGATTCGATCGTCGGTATACCGATACCTTGTTCAATCTCGTTACCGGCAAGTCTCTTTACTCGTTCCGTAACACATCATCCCGTGATCAACCCCTTGGTCACATTGTGCACATTATGATGATGTCCTACTGAGTGGGCCCAGAGATACCTCTCCGTTTACACGGAGTGACAAATCCCAGTCTCGATTCGTGCCAACCCAACAGACACTTTCGGAGATACCTGTAGTGCACCTTTATAGCCACCCAGTTACGTTGTGACGTTTGGTACACCCAAAGCATTCCTACGGTATCCGGGAGTTGCACAATCTCATGGTCTAAGGAAAAGATACTTGACATTAGAAAAGCTTTAGCATACGAACTACACGATCTCTGTGCTAGGCTTAGGATTGGGTCTTGTCCATCACATCATTCTCCTAATGATGTGATCCCGTTATCAACGACATCCAATGTCCATGGTCAGGAAACCGTAACCCTCTATTGATCAACGAGCTAGTCAACTAGAGGCTTACTAGGGACATGGTGTTGTCTATGTATCCACACATGTATCTGAGTTTCCTATCAATACAATTATAGCATGGATAATAAACGATTATCATGAACAAGGAAATATAATAATAACTAATTTATTATTGCCTCTAGGGCATATTTCCAATAGTCTCCCACTTGCACTAGAGTCAGTAATCTAGTTCACATCGCCATGTGATTAACACTCACAGGTCACATCGCCATGTGACCAACATCCAAAGAGTTTACTAGTGTCACTAAACTAGTTCACATCATCATGTGATTAAGACTCAATGAGTTCTGGGGTTTGATCATGTTTTGCTTGCAAGAGAGGTTTTAGTCAATGGGTCTGCAACATTCAGATCCGTATGTACTTCGCAAATCTCTAGGTCATATTGTAAATGCTGCTTCCACGCTCCACTTGGAGCTATTGCAAATGGTTGCTCCACTATACGTATCCGGTTTGCTACTCAGAGTCACTCGGATAGGTGTTAAAGCCTGCATCGACGTAACCCTTTACGCTGAACTCTTTATCACCTCCATAATCGAGAAACATGTCCTTATTTACTCCAAGGACAATTTTGACCGCTGTCCAATGATCCATTCCTGGATCATTCTTGTACCCCTTGACTGACTCATGGCAAGGCACACTTCCGGTGCGGTACACATCATAGCATACTATAGAGCCTACGTCTGAAACATAGGGGACGACCTTCGTCCTTTCTCTCTTTTCTGCCGTGGTCGAGCTTTAAGTCTTAACTTCATACCTTACAACTCAGGCAAGAACTCCTTCTTTGACTGATCCATCTTGAACACCTTCAAGATCATGTCAAGGTATGTGCTCATTTTGAAAGTACCATTTAGCGTTTTTGATCTATCCTCATAGATCTTGATGCTCAATGTTCAAGTAGCTTAATCCAGGTTTTCCATTGAAAAACATTTTTCAAAATAACCCTATATGCTTTCCAGAAATTCTACATCATTTCTGATCAACAATATGTCAACAACATATACTCATCAGAAATTCTATAGTGCTCCCACTCACTTCTTTGAAAATACAAGTTTCTCATAAACTTTGTATAAACAAAAATCTTTGATCATCTTATCAAATTGCATATTCCAACTCCGAGATGCTTACTCCAGTCCATGGAAGGATCGCTGGAGCTAGCACACCTTTTAGCATCCTTAGGATCGACAAAACTTTTCTGATTGTATCACATACAACCTTTCCTTACGAAAAACTGGTAAGGAAACTCGTTTTGACATCCATCTGCCAGATTTCATAAATGTAGCTAATGCTAACATGATTCCGACGGACTTAAGCATCGCTACGAATGAGAAAATCTCATTGTAGTCAACTCCTTGAACTTGTGAAAAAAACTCTTTGCCACAAGTCGAGCTTCATAGACGGTGACATTACCATCCACGTCCGTATTTTTCTTAAAGATCCATTTATCTCAATGGCTTGCCGATCATCGGGCAAGTCCACCAAAGTCCATGATTTGTTCTGATACATGGATCCTATCTCGGATTTCATGGCTTCTAACCATTTGTCGGAATTTGGGCCCACCATTGCTTCTCCATAGCTCGTAGGTTCATTGTTGTCTAGCAACATGACCTTCAAGACAAGATTACTGTACAACTCTGAAGCAGTACGCATCCTTGTCTCCCTACGAGGTACAGTAGTGACTTGATCCGAAGTTTCATGATCACTATCATAAGCTTCTACTTCAATTGGTGTAGGTGCCACAGGAACAACTTCCTGTGCCCTGCTACACACTAGTTGTAGTGACGGTTCAATAACCATATCAAGTCTCCACCATCCTCCCACTCAACTTTTCGAGACAAACTTTTCCTCGAGAAAGGACCCGATTCAAGAAACAATCCCTATTGTTTTCGGATCTGAATTAGGAGGTATACCCAACTGTTTTGGGTGTCCTATGAAGATGCATTTTATCCGTTTTGGGTTCGAGCTTATCAACCTGAAACTTTTTCACATAAGCGTCGCAGCCCCAAACCTTTAAGAAATGACAGCTTAGGTTTCTCTAAACCATAGTTCATACGGTGTCATCTCAACGGAATTACGTGGTGCCCTATTTAAAGTGAATGTGGTTGTCTCTAATGCCTAACCCATAAACGATAGTGGTAATTCGATAAGAGACATCATGGTATGCACCATATCCAATAGGGTGCAACTATGATGTTCGGGCACACCATCAAACTATGGTGTTCCAGGCGGTATTAATTGTGAAACAATTTCCACAATGTCTTAATTGCGTGCCAAAGCTCGTAACTCAGATACTCATCTCTATGATCATATCATAGACATTTCATCCTCTTGTCACGATGATCTTCAACTTCACTCTGAAATTACTTGAACCATTCAATAATTCAGACTTGTGTTTCATCAAGTAAATATACTCTACATCTACTCGAATCATCTGTGAAGTAAGAACATAACGATATTCACTGCATGCCTCAGCACTCATTAGACTGCACACATCAAAATGTGTTACTTCCAACAAGTTGCTATCTTGTTCATTTTACTGAAAAACGAGGCTTTTTAGTCATCTTGCCCATGTGGTATGATTTGCATATCTCAAGTGATTCAAAATCAAGTGAGTCCAAACGATTCATCTGCATGAAGTTTCTTCATGCGTATACACCAATAGACATGGTTCGCATGTCTCAAACTTTTCAATACGAGTGAGTCCAAAGATCCATCAACATGGAGCTTCTTCATGCGTTTTACACCAATATGACTTACATGGCAGTGCCACAAGTAAGTGGTACTATCATTACTATCTTATATCTTTTTGCATGAAAATGTGTATCACTACGATCGAGATTCAATAAACCATTCCTTTAGGTGCAAGACCATTGAAGGTATTATTCAAATAAATAGAGTAACCATTATTCTCCTTAAATGAATAACCGTATTGCGATAGACATAATCCAATCATGTCTATGCTCAACGCAAACACCAAATCTCGATGGTAGAGGGAGCGTGCGATGCTTGATCACATCAACCTTGGAAACACTTCCAACACATATCGTCAGCTCACCTTTAGCTAGTCTCCGTTTATTCCGTAGCTTTTATTTCGAGTTACTAACACTTAGCAACCGAACCGGTATCTAATACCCTAGTGCTACTAGGAGTATTAGTAAAGTACACATTAACATAATGCATATCCAATATACTTCTATTGACCTTGCCAGCCTTCTCATCTACCAAGTATCTAGGGTAATTTCGCTCTAGTGACTATTCCCCTTATCACAGAAGCACTTAGTCTCGGGTTTGGGTTCAACCTTGGGTTTCTTCACTGGAGCAGCAGCTGATTTGCCGTTTCATGAAGTATCCCTTCTTGCCCTTGCCCTTCTTGAAACTAGTGGTTTCACCAACCATCAACAATTGACGCTCCTTCTTGATTTCTACTTTCGCGGTGTCAAACATCGTGAATATCTCAAGGATCATCATATCTATCCCTGATATGTTATAGTTCATCACAAAGCTCTAGTAGCTTGGTGGCAATGACTTTGGAGAAACATCACTATCTCATCTGGAAGATCAACTCCCACTGGATTCAAGTGATTGTTGTACTCAGACAATCTGAGCACAAGCTCAATGATTGAGCTTTTCTCCCTTAGTTTGCAGGCTAAGAAAATCATCGGAGGTCTCATACCTCTTGATGTGGGCATGATCCTGAAATCCCAATTTCAGCCCTCGAAACATCTCATATGTTCTGCGACATTTCGAAAAACGTCTTTGGTGCCTCAACTCTAAACCGTTTAACTGAACTATCACGTAGTTATCAAAACGTGTATGTCCGATGTTCGCAACATCCACAAACGACGTTTGGGGTTCAGCACACTGAGCGGTGCAATAAGGACATAAGCTTTCTACTGTCCGCATAATCGCTACTGTCAACTTTCAACTATATTTTCTTTCAACTATATTTTCTCTAGGAACATATCTAAACAGTGGAACTAAAGCGCGAGCTTACGACATAATTTGCAAAGATCTTTTGACTATGTTCAGGATAATTAAGTTCATCTTATGAACTCCCACTCAGATAGACATCCCTCTAGTCATCTAAGTGATTACATGATCCGAGTCAACTAGGCCGTGTCCGATCATCACGTGAGACGGACTAGTCATCGTCGGTGAACATCTTCATGTTGATCGTATCTACTATATGACTCATTCTCGACCTTTCGGTCTCTGTGTTCCGAGGCCATGTCTGTACATGCTAGGCTCGTCAAGTTAACCCTAAGTGTTTTGCATGTGTAAAACTGTCTTACACCCGTTGTATGTGAATGTAAGGATCTATCACACCCGATCATCACGTGGTGCTTCGAAACGACGAACTTTAGCAACGGTGCACAGTTAGGGAAGAACACTTCTTGAAATTGTTGTAAGGGATCATCTTATTTACTACCGTCGTTCTAAGTAACAAGATGCATAAACATAATAAACATCACATGCAATTATATAGTAGTGACATGATATGGCCAATATCATATAGCTCCATTGATCTCCATCTTCGGGGCTCCATGATCATCATCGTCACCGGCATGACACCATGATCTCCATCATCGTGTCTTCATGAAGTTGTCTCGCCAACTATTACTTCTACTACTATGGCTACCGGTTAGCAATAAAGTAAAGTAATTACATGGCGTTGTTTAATGACACGCAGGTCATACAATAAATTAAGACAACTCCTATGGCTCCTGCCAGTTGTCATACTCATCGACATGCAAGTCGTGATTCCTATTACAAGAACATGATCAATCTCATACATCACATATCATTCATCACATTCTTCTTGGCCATATCACATCACATAGCATACCCTGCAAAAACAAGTTAGACGTCCTCTAATTGTTGTTGCATGTTTTACGTGGCTGCTATGGGTTTCTAGCAAGAACGTTTCTTACCTACACAAAACCACAACGTGATATGCCAATTGCTATTTACCCTTCATAAGGACCCTTTTCATCGAATCCGTTCCGACTAAAGTGGGAGAGACTGGCACCCGCTAGCCACCTTATGCACCAAGTGCATGTCAATCGGTGGAACCTGTCTCATGTAAGAGTACGTGTAAGGTCGGTCCGGGCCGCTTCATCCCACAATACCGTCGAAACAAGATTGGACTAGTAACGGTAAGCATATTGAACAAAATCAACGCCCACAACTACTTTGTGTTCTACTCGTGCAAAGAATCTACGCAATAAACATAGCTCATGATGCCACTGTTGGGGAACGTAGCAGAAATTCAAAATTTTCCTAGTGTCACCAAGATCTATCTATGGAGAAACCAGCAACGAGGGGAAGGAGAGTGCATCTACATACCCTTGTAGATCGCTAAGCGGAAGCGTTCAAGAGAACGGGGTTGAAGGAGTCGTACTCGTCGTGATCCAAATCACCGGAGATCCTAGTGCCGAACGGACGGCACCTCCGCGTTCAACACACGTACAGCCCGGTGACGTCTCCCACGCCTTGATCCAGCAAGGAGAGAGGAAGACTCCATCCAGCAGCAGCACAACGGCGTGGTGGTGATGGAGGAGCGTGGCTATCCTGCAGGGCTTCGCCAAGCACCACGGGAGAGGAGGAGTAAGAGTGGTAGGGCTGCGCCAAGAGGGAGAGGTTCTCGTGTGTTGGGCAGCCCCAAAACCCCCACTATTTATAGGAGGAGGGGAGGGGGCTGCGCCCCCTCTAGGGTTCCCTCCCCAGGGGTGCCGGCAGCCCCCAGATGCCATCTGGTGGTGACCAAAAGGGGGAGAGGGGGAAGGCGCACCTAGGGTGGGCCTTAGGGCCCATCTGCCCTAGGGTTTGCCCCCTTCCCCACTTCCCTGCGCCTTGGGCCCTGTGGGGGGGCGCACCAGCCCACCTGGGGCTGGTCCCCTCCCACACTTGGCCCATGCAGCCCTCCAGGGTTGGTGGCCCCACTTGGTGGACCCCCGGGACCCTCCCGGTGGTCCCGGTACGTTACCGGAAAAACCCAAAACTTTTCCGGTGACCAAAACATGACTTCCCATATATAAATATTTACCTCCGGACCATTCCGGAACTCCTCGTGACGTCCGGGATCTCATCCGGGACTCCGAACAACATTCGGTAACCACATACAAACTTCCTTTATAACCCTAGCATCATCGAACCTTAAGTGTGTAGACCCTACGGGTTCGGGAGACATGTAGACATGACCGAGACGTTCTCCGATCAATAACCAACAGCGGGATCTGGATACCCATGTTGGCTCCCACATGTTCCACGATGATCTCATCGGATGAACCACGATGTCAAGGACTCAATTAATCCCGTATACAATTCCCTTTGTCTAACGGTATTGTACTTGCCCGAGATTCGATCGTCGGTATACCGATACCTTGTTCAATCTCGTTACCGGCAAGTCTCTTTACTCGTTCCGTAACACATCATCCCGTGATCAACCCCTTGGTCACATTGTGCACATTATGATGATGTCCTACCGAGTGGGCCCAGAGATACCTCTCCGTTTACACGGAGTGACAAATCCCAGTCTCGATTCGTGCCAACCCAACAGACACTTTCAGAGATACCTGTAGTGCACCTTTATAGCCACCCAGTTACGTTGTGACGTTTGGTACACCCAAAGCATTCCTACAGTATCCGGGAGTTGCACAATCTCATGGTCTAAGGAAAAGATACTTGACATTAGAAAAGCTTTAGCATACGAACTACACGATCTCTGTGCTAGGCTTAGAATTGGGTCGTGTCCATCACATCATTCTCCTAATGATGTGATCCCGTTATCAACGACATCCAATGTCCATGGTCAGGAAACTGTAACCATCTATTGAACAACGAGCTAGTCAACTAGAGGCTTACTAGGGACATGGTGTTGTCTATGTATCCACACATGTATCTGAGTTTCCTATCAATACAATTATAGCATGGATAATAAACGATTATCATGAACAAGGAAATATAATAATAACTAATTTATTATTGCCTCTAGGGCATATTTCCAACAGTTGGTTCGTTGTAGTACACCATAGTTGTGTCAAGCATTTATAGTCGGGCTTCTCGGACGGCCCGGTCAAATAAACTCGACCTAGGTAGACGAAATCATACCAGGCTGACCAGCACCTCTCGTATCCAACCCAAATCCAGGGCAGAGATGGGGAGGCCCGGGCACACCCAGACGTCTCCAACACGTCGGATCCGGCCCAAGCTGGCCTACCTCGACCCCGTATATTCGTCCCCACCTGCTGCCCAGACCAAAGCCTAGCCACTCCACTTCGCTTCTTTCCTCTCCGCCTCCAAGATCCCATCGGCAATCTCCAGCCTTCTCCGGCATGGGGGGCAGCATATCAGAGTCCTCTATCACCCGATCTGCGGATTAACAGTGATACGTCTCCAACGTATCTATAATTTTTGATTGTTCTATGATATTATATTATCCATATAGGATGATTTATATGCATTATTATGCTATTTTATATCATTTATTGGGACTAACCTTTAACCTAGTGCCAAGTGCCAGTTGTTGTTTTTTCCTTGTTTTTGTCTTTTATAGAAAATCAACCAAACGAAGTCCAAATGGAACGAAAGTTTTTGAGAATTTTTCTTGGATCAAAACACACCCAAGAACGCCGGAAGGGGGTCAGAGGGGCCACCAGTTGGCGACAAGCTCGGGAGGCGCACCCTAGTGGGGCGCCCCCAAGCTTGTGGCCCCCCTGATGCTCCTCCAACCCTAATCTTTGCTTTATAAATATACAAATATTCCCCGTATACCAGAGGCACACCAAAAATACTTTCCCGCCGCCACAAGTTTCTGTCCTCGTGAGATTCCATTTGGAGACTTCTTCTGGTACTCCGCAGGAGGGGGATTCGATCACAGAGGGCCTCTACATCAACCTTTCCGCCCTTCCGATGATGTGTCAGTAGTTTACCACAGACCTACGAGTCCATAGCTAGTAGCTAGATGTCTTCTTATCTCTCTTTGACCTTTAATACAATGTTCTCCTCGGTGTTCTTGGAGATCTATTCGATGTAATCTTCTTTTGTGGTGCGTTTGTTGAGATCCGATGAATTGTGGATTTATGATATGATTATCTAAAAATATTATTTGACTCTTCTCTAAACTCTTTTATGCATGATTAAGATAGCTTTGTATTTCTCCGATCTATTGAATTGGTTTGGCCAACTTGATTGATTTTTCTTTCAATGGGAGAGGTGCTTTGTAATGGGTTCAATCTTGCGATGTCCTCACGCAGTGACAGAAAGGGTAGCGAGGCAGGTATTTGTATTGTTGCCATTAAGGATTAAAAAGGTGGGGTTTATTCATATTGATTGGATCCATCCCTCTACAACATTTCATCTTGCTTAAGGCGTTACTCCGTTCTTGTTAACTCAATACACTAGATGCATGCTGGATAGCGGTCGATATGTGGAGTAAAATAGAGTAGATGCAGGCAGGAGTCGGTCTACTTGTCATGGACGTGATGCCTATATTCATGATCATTGCCTTAGATGTTGTCATAACTTTGTGTTTTTCTACCAATTGTTCAACAGTAATTTGTTTACCCACCGTATGCGTTCTTTTAAGAGAGAAGCCTCTAGTGAAAAGTATGACCACCGGATCTATCTTTTATCATATTTCAGATCTATAAAACCAAAATACTAAAAATACCTTGCTGCAATTTATTTACCTTTACTTTATTGCACATTTACTTATCTTTTATACCTATCTCTATCAGATCTCATCCTTGCAAGTAACCGTGACGGGATTGACAATCCCTTTATCGCGTTGGATGCAAGTATTTGTTTGTTTGTGTAGGTGCAATCATTGATGACTTGTGTGTTCCACCTACTAGATTAATACCTTGGTTCTCAAACTGAGGGAAATACTTATCTCTATTTTGCTGCATCATTGTTTCCTCTTCAAGGAAGAAACCAACACAAGCTCAAGAAGTAGCAGCAAGAATTTCTGGCGCCGGCCGGGGAGGATCTACATCAAGCCTAACAAGAACCCATCATAAAACTCTCATCTCTTGCATTACATTATTTTTCATTTGCCTCTCATTTTCCTCTCCCCCACTTCTAAAACATTTTCAGGAAAACACAAAAATATTTGCCTTTTTTATTTGCCTTCTTTCCATTCGTCTTTTCGTTTGCCTTTTGTTTGCTAGATTGCTTGCTTTGCTATCATGTCTGAATCTGGGGAGGTTATCGTTGAAAAAACTAGCAATAATCTTGAGGAAAATTTTGATGATTTTGCTAATGATGATCTTCATAAAGAAGAACCTACTATCATGCACACTAAAAAAAAACTCCGTGTAGGTAGTGGTAATATTATTGGAAAAGGTGTTATTCAAGATTTCTTTACTTGGGCCGGTACGTTACCTATGACAGGAGGATCGATTCTTAATAAAACTTCTAGCCTTGCGGATGGAATTTCTTTGCCTATAGTTGAACTTGAAAGATAATTTTTTCGCATGCATCCATGCATACAAAGGATCCTCTTAGAATTTTCTAATATTCATGATCCTTCTGTTAAGCATGTTACCACTATATTTGTAGCTTATGAATTTGGGCATATTATGCAAGAAGCATGTAAATATTTGCTCATTACAATATAAATTGTGGTTGCCCTCCCATAAAAGAGATCCTTTTTAATCAAGAAGAGATAAGGAGATTACAATCTCCAGATTATGCCGCTTACAATGGAAATCTAAGAAAAACGGTTCCTCCAAATGTATTGATTGATAACATTTAGGGTGTGTTCTTAAATAAAGGCTTAGGGATAGTAATGAAAGGAACTTTTATAATGAAGAAATAGTAATCACCTATAAAGGGCCAAAGGAGGAACCTCCTCCTCCCAAACTTGATCTCATAGATCCGTACCAATTAAATTTAGTCCTTTTGATTACTTTTTCTTGCCACAAAGGAAACTTGCCACTGAAAGGAGGGAGTATGAGATGAGCATGGATGATCTCCCTCACTTCTATTACAATAACTAGATCTATGCAATATGCCTAGCTAGGGGCGTAAAACAATAGCACTTGTTGGGAGGCAACCCAATTTTATTTTATATTTTTTGTTTTCCTTTTGTTTTTCAATAAATATGCAATTATACTTCTATTATGATTATGTTCTAGTGTTTTAATTAGTGTTTCAGCCAAGTAAGACCGTTGGGTTGGGTGATAGTTGATTCGATTCTGCTGAAAAATAAAAAAAATTGTGCTTAGTTCTGGAATTTTTTAAATTCACATAAATGTGATTTTCATCTGAATTGTTTACACAAGATTGATATAAAAATTTCCTAAGTTGTTCTAATTTTTCAGAATTTTTGGAGTGACACAAGTTTGGCTAAAGTCCAAATTACTACAGATTGTTCTGTTTTTTGATCGATTATGTTTTCATTGTGTTGTTCGCTTATTTTGATGAATCTATGGGTAGTATCGAGGGGTATGAACCATGGAGAAGTTAGAATACAGTTGATATAATGCAAATATAAAATTGGAATGAGTTTACAATGTACCTAAAGGTGGTGATTTGCTTTATTGTACTAACGGATCTCATGAGTTTTCTGTTGAGTTTTGTGTTGTGAAGTTTTCATGTTTTGGGTGAAGTTTCGATGGACTATGGAATAAGGAGTGGCAAGAGCCTAAGCTTGGGGATTCAGAAGGCACCCCAAGGTAATATTCAAGGACAACCAAGCATCTAAGCTTGGGGATGCCCCGGATGGCATCCCCTCTTTTGTCTATGATCCATCGGTAAATTACTTGAGGTTATAGTTTTATTCACTACATGATATGTGTTTTGCTTGGAGCGTCTTGTATTATATGAGTCTGCTTTATTTGCTTTTCAGTTTGCCACAATCATCCTTGTTTTACACACCTTTTGAGAGGGACACACATCAATCATGTGTTTATTAGAATACTCTATGTGCTTCACTTATATCTTTTGAGCTAGGTAGTTGCTCTAGTGCTTCACTTATATCTTTTAGAGCATTGAAGTGGTTATGTTTTGAAGTAATTGATGAACTCTAATGCTTCAGTTATATTATTTTGAGAGTCTTATAAAAGTATGGCAATTTGCTTAACTTATGAATTTAGTCCTAATATGATGGATATTTAAGAGGGATATAATAAAAACTTTCATGAAGATCATTGAATATATGAGAAGTTTGATTCCTTGCATTCTTTTTGAGATATAAAGATGGTGATATTAGAGTCATGCTAGTGAGTAATTGTGGTTTAGTAAGAATATTTGTGTTAAGGTTTGTGATTCCCGAAGCATGCATGTATGGTCTCTCGTTATGCGATGAAGTTGGAGCATGATTTATTTTTGATTGTCTTCCTTATGACTGGCGGTCGGGGATGAGCGATGGTCTTTTCCTACCAATCTATCCCCCTAGAAGCATGCATAGTAGTACTTTGCTTTGAGGGCAAATAATGTTTTGCAATAAGTATGTGAGTTCTTTATGACTAATGTTGAGTCCATGGATTATACGCACTCTCACCCTTCCGCATTTTGCTAGCCTCTTCGGTACCGTGCATTGCCCTTACTCACCTTGAGTTGTTGTGCAAACTTCACCCGTGCATCCAAACCCCGTGATATGATACGCTCTTTCACACATAAGCCACCTTCTATCTTCCTCAAAACAGCCACCTTACCTACCTATTATGGCGTTTCCACAGCCATTTCGAGATATATTGCCATGTAACTTTCATCGTTCCATTTTATTATGACACATACCATCATTGTCATATTGCTTTGCATGATCGCATAGTTGGCATAGTATTTGTGGCTTGGCCACCGTTCATATTTTTTATAGATGTCATGCTAGATCATTGCAAATCCTAGTACACCACCGGAGGCATTCATGTAGAGTCATATTCTTGTTCTAGTATCAAGTTATAATGCTTGAGTTGTAAGTAAATAAAAGTGTGATGATCATCATTACTAGAGTATTATCTCATGTGAGGAAAGGATGATGGAGACTATGATTCTACCACAAGTCGGGATGAGACTCCAAACTAAAATGAAAAAGAGGCCAAAGAGCCCAAAATAATTAAAAAAAACAAAATAAAAACAAAATAAATAAAAAAGAGAATGAGAGAAAAAGAGAGAAGGGACAATGTTACAATCCTTTTCCACACTTGTGCTTCAAAGTAGCACCATGTCCTTCATAATAGAGAGTCTCCTATTTTGTCACTTTCATATATTACTAGTTAGAATTTTTTATTATAGAACTTGGCTTGTATATTCCAATGATGGGCTTCCTCAAATGCCCTAGGTCTTCATGATCAAGCACGTTGGATGCACACCCACTTCATTTTCTTTTGAGCTTTCATACACTTATAGCTCTAGTGCATCTGTTGCATGGCAATCCATATTCTTTGCATTGACATCAATTGATGGACATCTCCATATATAGCCCACTGATTAGCCTCGTCGATGTGATACTTTCTCCTTTTTTGTCTTCTCCACACAACCTCCACCATCATATTCTATTCCACCTACAGTGGTATATCCATGGCTCACGCTCATGTATTGCGTGAGAGTTGAAAAATTTGATGCCCATTAAAAAGTATGAACCAATTCCTTGACTTTTCAGCGAGGTCGTGCATGATAAATACTTTGTGTTAAGAAGATAGAGCATGACAAGATTATATGATTTTGTAGGGAAAACTTTCTTTAGCTATGATATTTTTTTAGAAGACATGATTGCTTTATTAGTATGCTTGAAGTATTATTGTTTTTATGTCAATATTAAACTTTTCTTTTGAATCTTATGGATCTGAATATTCATGCCATAATAAGAAAGGTTACATAATAAACATGTTAGGAGCATTCTACATCAAAAGCTTTGTTTTACCGTTTACCTACTCGAGGACGAGCAGGAATTAAGCTTGGGGATGCTTGATAGGTCCCCAACGTATCTAAAATTGTTTATTGTTCCTAAAGGAAATATGCCCTAGAGGCAATAATAAAGTTATTATTTATTTCCTCATATCATGATAAATTTTTATTATTCATGCTAGAATTGTATTAACCGGAAACATGATACATGTGTGAATACATAGACAAACTTAATGTCACTAGTATGCCTCTACTTGACTAGCTCATTAATCAAAGATGGTTATGTTTCCTAACCATAGACATGTGTTGTCATTTGATTAACAGGATCATATCATTAGAAGGATGATGTGATTGACTTGACCCATTCCGTTAGCTTAGCACTTGATCGTTTAGTATGTTGCTATTGCTTTCTTCATGACTTATACAAGTTCCTATAACTATGAGATTACGCAACTCCCGTTTACCGGAGGAACACTTTGCGTGCTACCAAACGTCACAACGTAACTGGGTGATTATAAAGGAGCTCTACAGGTGTCTCCAAAGGTACATGTTGAGTTGGCGTATTTCGAGATTAGGTTTTGTCACTCCGATTGTTGGAGAGGTATCTTTGGGCCCTCTCGGTAATGCACATCACTATAAGCCTTGCAGCAATGTAGCTAATGAGTTAGTTATGGAATGATGCATTACATAATGAGTAAAGAGACTTGCCGGTAACGATATTGAACTAGGTATTGGATACCGACGATCGAATCTCGGGCAAGTAACATACCGATGACAAAGGGAAAAACGTATGTTGTTATGCGGTCTGACCGATAAAGATCATCGTAGAATATGTAGGAGCCAATATGAGCATCCAGGTTCCGCTATTGGTTATTGACCGGAAATAGTTCTAGGTCATGTCTACATAGTTCTCGAACCTGTAGGGTCCACATGCTTAAGGTTTCGATGACAATTATATTATGAGTTTATGAGTTTTGATGTACTGAAGTTTGTTCGGAGTCCCGAATGAGATTACGGACATGACGAGGAGTCTCAAAATGGTCGAGACATGAAGATTGATATATTGGAAGCCTATATTTGGATATCGGAAGTGTTCCGGGTGAAATCAGGATTTTACCAGAGTACCGGGAGGTTATCGGAACCCCCCAGGGGCTTAATGGCCCTACATGGTCCCTAGTGGAGAGGAAGAGAGGAGGCAAGGGGTGGGCCGCGCCCCTCCCCCTAGTTCGAATAGGACAAGGAGAGGGGGGGCGGTGTGCCCCCTTTCCTTCCTCTCTCCCTCCTCCTTCCCCCCTTCTCCTACTCCAACTAGGAAAGAAGGGAGTCCTACTCCCGGTGGGAGTAGGACTCCCCCTTGGCGCGCCCTCCTTGGCCGGCCGCCCCCTCCCCCTAGGCTCCTTTATATACGGGGGGAGGGGGGCACCTCTAGAGACAACAATTGATCTCCAAGATCTCTTAGCCGTGTGCGGTGCCCCCCTCCATCATAGTCCTCGATAATATTGTAGCGGTGCTTAGGCGAAGCCCTACGACGGTAGAACATCAAGATCATCACCACGCCGTTGTGCTGACGGAACTCTTCCCCGACACCCTGCTGGATCGGAGTCCGGGGATCGTCATCGAGCTGAATGTGTGCTAGAACTCGGAGGTGCCGTAGTTTCGGTGCTTGATCGGTCGGGCCGTGAAGACGTACGACTACATCAACCGCGTTGTTCTAACGCTTCCGCTTTCGGTCTACGAGGGTACGTGGAGAACACTCTCCCCTCTCGTTGCTATGCATCACCATGATCTTGCGTGTGCGTAGGAATTTTTTTGAAATTACTACGTTCCCCAACAGTGGTATCGGAGCCTGGTTTTATGCGTAGATGTCATATGCACGAGTAGAACACAAGTGAGTTGTGGGCAATACAAGTCATACTGCTTACCAGCATGTCATACGTTGGTTCAGCGGTATTGTGAGATGAAGCGGCCTGGACCGACATTACGCGTACGCTTATGCGAGACTGGTTTCACCGTTACGAGCACTCGTGCTTAAAGGTGACTGGCGGGTGTCTGTCTCTCTCACTTTAGTTGAACCGAGTGTGGCTATGCCCGGTCCTTGCGAAGGTTAAAACAGCACTAACTTGACGAACTATCGTTGTGGTTTTTGATGCGTAGGTAAGAACGGTTCTTGCTCAGCCCATAGCAGCCACGTAAAATTTGCAACAACAAAGTAGAGGACGTCTAACTTGTTTTTGCAGGGCATGTTGTGATGTGATATGGTCAAGATGTGATGCTATATTTTCTTGTATGAGATGATCATGTTCTGTAACCGAAGTTATCGGCAACTGGCAGGAGCCATATGGTTGTCGCTTTATTGTATGAAATGCAAACGCCCTGTAATTGCTTTACTTTATCACTAAGCGGTAGCGATAGTCATAGAAGCAATAGATGGCGTAACGACAACGATGCTATGATGGAGATCAAGGTGTCGCGCCGGTGACGATGGTGATCACGACGGTGCTTCGGAGATGGAGATCACAAGCACAAGATGATGATGGCCATATCATATCACTTATATTGATTGCATGTGATGTTTATCCTTTATGCATCTTATCTTGCTTTGATTGATGGTAGCATTTTAAGATGATCTCTCACTAAATTATCAAGAAGTGTTCTCCCTGAGTATGCACAATTGTGAAAGTTCTTCGTGCTGAGACACCACGTGATGATCGGGTGTGATAGGCTCTACGTTCAAATACAACGGGTGCAAAACAGTTGCACACGCGGAATACTCAGGTTTAAACTTGACGAGCCTGGTATATACAGATATGGCCTCGGAACACGGAGACCGAAAGGTCGAACGTGAATCATATAGTAGATATGATCAACATAGTGATGTTTACCATTGAAACTACTCCATCTCACGTGATGATCGGACATGGTTTAGTTGATTTGGATCACGTGATCACTTAGATGACTAGAGAGATGTCTGTCTAAGTGGGAGTTCTTTAGTAATATGATTAATTGAACTTAAATTTATCATGAGCTTAGTACCTGATAGTATTTTGCTTGTCTATGTTTGTTGTAGATAGATGGCTCATGCTATTGTTCTGTTGAATTTTAATGTGTTCCTTGAGAAAGCTAAGTTGAAAGATGATGGTAGCAACTACACGGACTGGGTCCGTAACTTGAGGATTATCCTCATTGCTGCACAGAAGAATTACGTCCTGGAAGCACCGCTGGGTGCCAGGCCTACTGCAGATGCAACTGACGACGTTAAGAACGTCTGGCAGAGCAAAGCTGATGACTACTCGATAGTTTAGTGTTCCATGCTTTACGGCTTGGAACCGGGTCTTCAACGACGTTTTGAACGTCATGGAGCATATGAGATGTTCCAGGAGTTGAAGTTAATATTTCAAGCAAATGCCCAGATTGAGAGATATGAAGTCTCCAATAAGTTCTATAGCTTTAAGATGGAGGAGAATAGTTCTGTCAGTGAACACATACTCAAAATGCCTAGGTATAATAATCACTTGATTCAACTAGGAGTTAATCTTCCTGATGATAGTGTCATTGATAGAATTCTTCAATCACTGCCGCCAAGCTACAAGAGCTTCGTGATGAACTATAATATGCAAGGGATGGATAAGACTATTCCCGAGCTCTTCGCAATGCTAAAGGCTGCAGAGGTAGAAATCAAGAAGGAGCATCAAGTGTAGATGGTCAATAAGACCACCAGTTTCAAGAAAAAGGGCAAAGGGAAGAAGAAGGGGAACTTCAAGAAGAACAGCAAACAAGTTGCTGCTCAAGAGAAGAAACCCAAGTCTGGACCCAAGCCTGAGACTGAGTGCTTCTACTGCAAGCAGACTGGACACTAGAAGCGGAACTGCCCCAAGTATTTGGCGGATAAGAAGGATGGCAAAGTGAACAAAGGTATATGTGATATACATGTTATTGATGTGTACCTTACTAATGCTCGCAGTAGCACCTGAGTATTTGATACTGGTTCTGTTGCTAATATTTGCAACTCGAAACAGGGACTATGGATTAAGCGAAGATTGGCTAAGGACGAGGTGACGATGCACGTGGGAAATGGTTCCAAAGTCGATGTGGTCGCGGTCGGCACGCTACCTCTACATCTACCATCGGGATTAGTTTTAGACCTAGATAATTGTTATTTGGTGCCAGCGTTAAGCATGAACATTATATCTGGATCTTATTTGATGCGAGACGGTTATTCATTTAAATCAGAGAATAATGGTTGTTCTATTTATATGAGTAATATCTTTTATGGTCATGCACCCTTGAAGAGTGGTCTATTTTTATTGAATCTCGATAGTAGTGATACACATATTCATAATGTTGAAGCCAAAAGATGCAGAGTTGATAATGATAGTGCAACTTATTTGTGGCACTGCCGTTTGGGTCATATCGGTGTAAAGCGCATGAAGAAACTCCATACTGATGGACTTCTGGAATCACTTGATTATGAATCACTTGGTACTTGTGAACTGTGCCTCATGGGCAAGATGACTAAAACGCCGTTCTACAGAACTATAGAGCGAGCAACTGATTTGTTGGAAATCATACATACTGATGTATGTGGTCCAATGAATGTTGAGGCTCGCGGCGGGTATCGTTATTTTCTCACCTTCACAGATGATTTGAGCCTCTTGCACGAGCAAAACATGATCAGCACCAGGACTCCATGGGTGTTAGAATCATTACTGTGTAATCTCGATTATTGACTCTAGTGCAAGTGGGAGACTGAAGGAAATATGCCCTAGATGCAATAATAAAGTTATTATTTATTTCCTCATATCATGATAAATGTTTATTATTCATGCTAGAATTGTATTAACCGGAAACATGATACATGTTGAATACATAGACAAACTTAATGTCACTAGTATGCCTCTACTTGACTAGCTCATTAATCAAAGATGGTTATGTTTCCTAACCATAGACATGTGTTGTCATTTGATTAACGGGATCATATCATTAGAAGAATGATGTGATTGACTTGACCCATTCCGTTAGCTTAGCACTTGATCGTTTAGTATGTTGCTATTGCTTTCTTCATGACTTATACAAGTTCCTATAACTATGAGATTATGCAACTCCCGTTTACCGGAGGAACACTTTGTGTGCTACCAAACGTCACAACGTAACTGGGTGATTATAAAGGAGCTCTACAGGTGTCTCCAAAGGTACATGTTGAGTTGGCGTATTTCGAGATTAGGTTTTGTCACTCCGATTGTCGGAGAGGTATCTCTGGGCCCTCTCGGTAATGCACATCACTATAAGCCTTGCAAGCAATGTAGCTAATGAGTTAGTTACGGAATGATGCATTCCGTAATGAGTAAAGAGACTTGCCGGTAACGAGATTGAACTACGTATTGGATACCGACGATCGAATCTCGGGCAAGTAACATACCGATGACAAAGGGAACAACGTATGTTGTTATGCGCTTTGACCGATAAAGATCTTCGTAGAATATGTAGGAGCCAATATGAGCATCCAGGTTCCGCTATTGGTTATTGACCGGAAACAGTTCTAGGTCATGTCTACATAGTTCTCGAACCCGTAGGGTCCGCACGCTTAAGGTTTCGATGATAGCTATATTATGAGTTTATGAGTTGTGAGGTACCGAAGTTTGTTCGGAGTCCCGAATGAGATTACGGACATGACGAGGAGTCTCGAAATGGTCGAGACATGAAGATTGATATATTGGAAGCCTATATTTGGATATCGGAACTGTTCCGGGTGAAATCGGGATTTTACCGGAGTACCGGGAGGTTACTGGAACCCCCCGGGGGCTTAATGGGCCTACATGGGCCCTAGTGGAGAGGAAGAGAGGAGGCAAGGGGTGGGCCGCGCCCCTCCCCCCCTAGTCCGAATAGGACAAGGAGAGGGGGGGCGGCGCCCCCCCCCTTTCCTTCCTCTCTCCCTCCTCCTTCCCCCCTTCTCCTACTCCAACTAGGAAAGAAGGGAGTCCTACTCCCGGTGGGAGTAGGACTCCCCCTTGGCGCGCCCTCCTTGGCCGGCCGCCCCTCCCCCTTGGCTCCTTTATATACGGGGGGAGGGGGCACCTCTAGAGACAACAATTGATCTCCAAGATCTCTTAGCCGTGTGCGGTGCCCCCCTCCACCATAGTCCTCAACAATATTGTAGCAGTGCTTAGGCGAAGCCCTACGACGGTAGAACATCAAGATCGTCACCACGCCGTCGTGCTGACGGAACTCTTCCCCGACACCCTGCTGGATCGGAGTCCGGGGATCGTCATCGAGCTGAACGTGTGCTAGAACTCGGAGGTGCCATAGTTTCGGTGCTTGATCGGTCGGGCCGTGAAGACGTACGACTACATCAACCGCATTGTTCTAATGCTTCCGCTTTCGGTCTACGAGGGTACGTGGACAACACTCTCCCCTCTCGTTGCTATGCATCACCATGATCTTGCGTGTGCGTAGGAATTTTTTTTGAAATTACTACGTTCCCCAACAGTTCCACGCTATTATATTATCCATCTTGGATGTTTTATATGCATTATTATGTTATTTTATATCATTTCTTGGGACTAACCTATTAACCTAGAGTCAAGTGTGCGTTGCTATTTTTTCCTTGTTTTTGTCTTTTACAGAAAATCAATAGCAAACGGAACAAAACTTTTTGAGCTATTTTCTTGGACCAGAAGACCCCGAGGAACCTTCGGGAGGGGGTTAGAGGGGACACCAATTGGTGACAAGCTCGGGAGGCACGCCCTAGGGGGAGGGCGCGCGCCCCGCAGGCTTGTGAGCCTCTAATGCTCCTCGAACCCTAATCTTTGCTCTACAAATACGCAAATATTCCCCGTATACCAGAGGGCACACCAAAAATACTTTTCCGCCGCCACAAGTTCTGTCCTCGTGAGATCCCATCTGGAGACCTGTTCCGGTACTCTGCCGGAGGGGGATTCGATCATGGAGGGCCTCTACATCAACCTTGTTGTCCTTCTGATAATGTGTGAGTAGTTTACCACAAACCTACGGGTCCATAGCTAGTAGCTAGATGGCTTCTTCTCTCACTTTGATCTTCAACACAATGTTCTCCTCTATGTTCTTAGAGATCTATTCGATGTAATCTTCTTTTGCAGTGCATTTGTGGAGATTCGATGAATTGTCGATTTATGATCTGATTATCTATGAATATTATTTGATTCTTCTTTGAACTCTTCTATGCATGACTAAGATAGCTTTGTATTTTTCTTCGATCTATTTATT
Organism: Triticum timopheevii; assembly: GCA_963921465.1. Lineage (NCBI taxonomy): Eukaryota > Viridiplantae > Streptophyta > Magnoliopsida > Poales > Poaceae > Triticum > Triticum timopheevii. The sequence continues at coordinate 249,008,990 of OY997262.1, read as the reverse complement.
TGGTTTGGCCAATTAGATTGATTTTTCTTGCAATGGCAGAGGTGCTTTGTAATGGGTTCAATCTTGTGGTGTCCTCATCCAGTGACTGAAAGGGTAGGGAGGCACGTATTTGTATTGTTGTCATTAAGGATAAAAAGGCAGGGTTTATTCATATTGATTAGACCTGTCCCTCTACATCATGTCATCTTGTTTAAGGCGTTACTCCGTTCTTGTTAACTTAATACACTAGATGCATGTTGGACAGCGGTTGATGTGTGGAGTAATAGTAGTAGATGCAGGCAGGAGTCGGTGTACTTGTCACGGACGTGATGCCTATATTCATGAACATTGCCTTAGATGTCGTCATAACTTTGCGCTTTTCTACCAATTGCTCAACACTAATTATTTTACCCACCGTATGCATTCTTTCCAGAGAGAAGCCTCTAGTGAAAACTATGGACCTCGGGTCTATCTTTTATCATATTATTTTCAGATCTATAAAACAAAAAAACTCAAACATACCTTGCTGCAATTTATTTAGCTTTACTTTATTTTGCACTTTTACTTATCTTTTATACCTATCTCTATCATATGTCATCCTTGCAAGTAACTGTGAAGGAATTGAAAACCCCTTTATCGTGTTGGGTACAAGTATTTGTTCGTTTGTGTAGGTGCAACCATTGGTGACTTGTGTGTTCCTCCAACTAGATTGATACCTTGGTTCTCAAACTAAGGGAAATACTTATCTCTATTTTGCTGCATCACCCTTTCCACTTCAAGGAAAAAACCAACGCAAGCTCAAGAAGTAGCAGACAGCTCATCCCATGTCGGCCCGAGAAGGAGATGGTCATCCACATTGTGCTCCTCCGCACCTGCGAGGAGAACGCTTGACAACGGTTGGACTTGATCTGACGGGGAACCACAGTGTCCGCCCAAATCGCACTTGGATCTGACACGAGGCACGTCGTTGGTGCCTCGCCCGCGGTGGTGGGGTCTGTTTCATGTTCGAGCACCGTAGCAGAGGCGTGGCCCCTTCATTGGTGCGTCGACTCAGAGGTAAACACCCTTCATGGCCTGTTCGTTGAGCCTATGGCGCCGTGTGCCCACCGTGCGAGGCAGAGGGCACGGGAGGCCAGGATAGCCCTGGTGGCAAACGCCGACAAGGCGGAGTCGCATGCCACGGCGCCGCTACGGGTGATCGGCAACGCATGGCATCGCAACCACATCGTGGTGTACGTGTCGGGCTCCCACCACGACGGATCCATCGCCAATCTCACATCGATCGGCAACATGCAGGCCACAGGCTGTGATAAGGAAAAGTAAGTCATGGGAGACGGCAACGCCTCGAGTCCCATGAGCCGGTGCGTGTCCCATAGCCTACTCTACCTTTTCGGCGACCGCATCTCCACTCCGAGAGGCTCAGTCGATTGTCGAACATGGACACAGCGGAGCCGGACGAGCTCCGCCAAAGATTTTACATTGCATGTAATTGTTTGGATTCGAGAGTTCATAATTGAGGTATCCGGTTGTGCAAACAAAAAATTGAGGTGTGTCCGATCACGTCTACAGACACGCCCGGGCGTTTGAGGAGCCAGATTTGATGTATCCGGCTATAGATGCTCTCACAGACTCTTTTTTCTATATTTTTAGAGAGGGAAGTAATATATGATCTATTAGAAGCTGCTACACGTATGCGAATGATGCACAAATGATTTTGCATTAGAGGAGTAGACGCCGATTTTGATCTCAATGCATTTCGCCGCCCCGACCAAAATTCCCTCTGCCCCTGCAGCACTCCAGCTTGATAGTTTCCACCGGTTGTCCAAGGTTGAGCCCTGGGATTTAACAGCGGATAAACTTCCCTAAAGAAAACTATGGATGTGTATAAACACGCACTCACACAAGTCAAGGGCCTCGATGATCTCGCTAAACTTTCAAGAGAACCGAAAAATATATAACCATAGTACAATAGTGTCGTGTCACTTAGAATCATGACAATTGAAATTATGTTTGATTGCAGCGTAGAAAAGTATACGTTTTCCCATGAGATTTGTCAGAACAGACATTTTTCTATATATAATGTAATGATTTAGGATGGATATCTATGATCTTTTTTCTGTTTTTGAGAAAGGATATCTACAAGTAATACAACACAAATTGACACATAGTGAAACTCTTGACAGTACACACTTTATATTTTGGGTTTTTAATCAAAGAGACATTATCCTCTTTGATTTGAAGGCTTCTAACGTATTTTTGGAGGATTAAAGTATTTATAAGAAAAAAAATCCTTTCATGAGTTATTTGATTTGAAGAATTACAAACCAAAAAAAATCGTAGGGGTTTATTTGCACTAGATTTCACAGGATAATTTTCAACCACTCTAACCTCTTGGAATCAACAACCATATACTAGTATTCAAGATGACATGACACTCCTAAATGCATCTTGGATATCCCGAATCTGTAAAATCAGTGGAATTTACCAAGTCAAAGGATTTTCATATAAATATTTTTTTGCGAATATTTTCATATAATATAAATGTTGGAGCCATAGAATCTTTAGAAAAGAATAATCATATGTAAGTTGTTTGACTTGTAGGACTGAATCATATAATAAATTTTCTTAGCATTTTTTTGCATTATGTTTCATAAGAAAAAATCCATTCACTTAAATCTCTTAGTAACAATCCTTTGTTTTCTCATGGTGCAAAACAAACTTCAGCGCGCATATAATTCTATAGAATTCAAAAGAACACAATAGTTGCATCATGTATTTATGTTTTGAGATAAGCTTTCGCTTCGCTTTATATATAAAGCAATCAACATGTCCAAACAACCTAGTCTTTTTTTTTACGGGTAGCCAAGTCAAGTGTTGCACCGAAAATAAAATAGTTTGCTGAGGCAACATCACAAATTCACCCAAAAGAAATCATAAAAAGAAAGCGGGAAAAGACCACCAAGTGACTAAACCCAAGTCATCCTATATTTTTCATGTTCATGCATTGTTGAAACCTTGTGATCGAGGAGGCCTAATCAGCGAATCCCTATGTTTTTCCTATTCACGTGCTTGAAAATCCTGCAATCAAAGTACGGGCAAGCCGCAACAAAATGTTAGATTGATCTCTCCACCAATGAGCCCAACGGCTCATTGGGCCCTTGACCCACGCCCTGATCGGGGGCGTCCAGCCCAAGCAAGGCTGTTGGGCCCCTGTCGCGCAGTGCTATAAAGAGGAGGTGGGGACCAGGGGCACGGTGTACGAGGTTCGTCACCGCCACTGTTCCCTACTCCTAACCCTATCCGATCCAGAGGGAGGCACTTAAGCGATGGGAAGCTCCACCGCTGCAACTCACGCATTCTCTGCCATCACCGGCCACCTCACCATGGCCGGCACCGGGAGCTCCTCCACTGCAGGAGAAGGTAGCCCCTCTTTCTCCTCTCATCTCTCTGTGATCCTCTCCTCACAGATGAGTATCATATACATAGACAGTGTATATACAGATTGATCTATCCCGTATTCCTAGCCTACACGATCTATAGAACATAACATTGGTATCAAATGCAAGGAAAGGCATCGGTTTTCGGGTAGAAAAGAATACAAAAGCAAAAGAAATCCCCTCCCCAAGATCCCGAACCTCACAGGGCAAAGTTTCCACTGGAGAAGGGCCTTTGGCTCGCCGGCAAAGAAGCGCTGCCGTCGTGGCCGTGATGTTCCTCTCGATCACGACGCGCATCGGCATGCCGAGGCATCAGACGAAGAACTACCCCGACTGGGGCAAAGAGCACCACCACCAAGCCGTTTGACGGTGGCGCATTCACCCTTGAGGTGCTCGCGCACGCCGGCAAACAGGTCAGCGGGGGCGCGTGTCTGAAGATCGCCAGATCTCTCTCTATCTCCCTCTGTTGTTGAAGGCAGTGGTGATAAGAAAGGAAATGGGAAGGGCTCGCAGTGCGGTGGCTGAACGACCTCGTCACCGACGGCCGGCGCAGCCCGAACTCACTGCGACTTGAGCTGCAAGAGGAGCAGAGGAGGGCTCAGGTCGCGCCTTGCTCTATCTCTGTCGAAGGAGGCAGTGGTGCACGGGTGAGTTGAAAGGGGAAAGGAAGGAAGGGCGCGGCGACCGGGCACGACGCGGTGGCTGTCGCCGGCGACCGGGTGCGGCGGCCCGGCGACCTGGAGAGGAGGGCGCCTTCCCGGAGCGTGAGAGAGAGCAGGGGCGCGTGAGGGAAATGGGTAGAATGGCCTAGGGTTTGAGCGACGCGGCCGAGATCGGCCGTTTTGATCGCGCGAAAGGAACAGTGGTCCATCAGATTAGATCCGACGGCTACAGTGCAAACCCTAGATCGGCGCGGGCCTTCTGGGCCGAAAGAGGAGGCGGACCAGGCCGAAGCCAGGCCGGCTCGCTGCGTTGTGGGCTGCAGCCGCTGGCGGGCGCTAGGCCAGGCCGTTTTCGGCCAGGCGCGACGCGCTGACGCGCAGAGCGCGCGCGAACAAGCCACGGGCCAGCTGCAATTTTTTTAATAGTTTTCGGTCCAGTTTTTTGGCAGATTTACAATAGCTTTTTTATACAAACTTTTCCAACAAAAATTCTGTTTAGAAAATAGAAAAAAAGTTTTGAAAATGAAAATAGAAAATTTTCAAAAAAAGAAAAGTTCATGAATTTTATAAAGAAAATTAAAATGTTCATGAGTTTTTATTCGATCAAAGAAAAATTTCTGTAAAGAATTAAAAGTTCATGAATTTTTATTCATGTTTTTCCGCTGCATAAATAATTAATAGTGCTCTTTTACAAAGAAAGTAAAAGTTTTATCCTCCAATTAAATTGGAACCAACAGGAAAATTTAATTGGAAGAACGGTTTTTGAGAGAAGTTTTTTCACTTGTGGGTGAAATCAGATTCAGATAGCTTCTTCTATGACAGTAGAAAAATATTTGATTAAAGTTTAATTATGATATTGTTATTTTCCGACCAATGTTGAAGATGACAATATTATAATTCAATGAGTCTTATAGTTAAAAGTTCAAATCTCTAACAAATTTTGTATCAATGACCAATTTTCAGAGAATTTGATAAAGATTGAGAAATGTATATTGCTAGTTTTCCGTTGCAATAAAGTTTATAATGATGATTATTTTCTTAGAAAAGTTACTTAATAGAAATTTTATCATCACATTATTTATGAGTTATATGCATTTTTTTCCTTTTCTGCCCAACGATGATGTGGAATTAATGTAAAAAGGTGATGTTTTATTCTAATTCTGCCACAACGGCGATTTAGAATATAAAAGAAAGTTTCAAAAGTTTAATGTGCATTTTTTTTAACCAAACCAACGTAGGGTTATTTTTATGCTCATTATTGTTGATTATTGGTTAAGTTTCTCAGACTAAAAGTTTTCCATGCCTTCATTCGTGAAAGCGAATGGCTGGGTACTTGTGACCCGGAAGATGACCAAGAAAGGTCATAACGTGAGGAAGTACGTTCTCTCTAAAGAATGGCCTCAAAAGAAAAGAGATAGATCATTGAGAGTCTTGGTTGACGAATGTCTTTCATGTACTCTCTATGAAGAAGATTTTTCAGTCAACACGATTTGAGTTGAAACAAGCAACATATGTGTTTAATTTGACCAACGTCGGATCAAGCATGTGTGTCAAAGAGCATTCGGATTTACTCCTAAATTTGATGATTGAATATGCAGTCAAAAGAGCCAGTTCTGGCATTTATGTTCCTTACAGGGAATTACCCGCATGGCGAGAAAAGATGATTATGATAAAACCTGCATGGCGGGAAAAGATGATTATCATAAAACACGCATGGCAGGAAAAGTGGGAAAATCCCTGTGTAACCGGTATGGCGGAAGAAATTTTCTCAGACTTATCCTGTATGACAAGAGGAAGACATGATGACTCATGTGCTTTTAATGTGTCCCACTCTGGGAGAAAAGTATGGAGTAGCTATTATGCTTTCCTAGTATCGACCGTACATCTTATGTGTAACGGTCATTAAGCACTCAATAAATCAAAGAGAATAAAAGTTACAGACGAACCTAAAGATAAGAATGATATGCAAGTGTGACTTGCAGAAGTACTAATGATAAAGAACTCTATTGAGTTTCTGAAATGGAATGAGGAAAAAGTACTCCCATACCAGTTAACACACAACTTCATTTCGTATGAAGTAATCAGATAAATGAAGTAGATACTCAAAGTTTCCTCAATTCACAAGAGTTGTGAATGGTTTTTCGAAATTCTGGCAGAAAAGTTCTTGCCACATTTCGAGGGGGAGAAAGAAATATGAGATATCCATTAATGAAGAATGTGATCATCTGGGGGAGTACGACGATCATAATAATACCCCTAAAGAAAAGAAATAGATGTATTCCTGGATCTTTTACAGTTCCGAAAGCATACTAACGAATACTAAGACGGTGCTTAAAGTGCCATGAAGAAGAAAAATTTAACAGAATAAACCCAAATAATAAAGTTTAAAGATACGTCATTCTTATTGAAGATGGAGTAATCTGGGGGAGCATGGTATGAAGATACCTAAGACTCAGATAGATTGTATCTGGGGGAGCATGTTGTATGACCTATACAACACCCGTTGTTAGCTCTATAAAGGAGGAATCATTAAACATGGATCTTGTGATAAAGGTCCCTGTAAAACCTATTGCCTCTTGGAAATGAAAGAGTATACAGTTAATTTGCCTCTTGGCAATGACAAAGCAAAAAACAACCCCATATGAAAGAAGTGCCAGTACCTGAGACACAGATGGTCTCGAGGAATGAGAAAATCAGATACTTTTGATTACTATAAAGTCTATGTTAATGGAGGTTGATTCCACCTCATTTAAAGCGCTCAATCGAGCTTTGAGAAGCGTTTTGTTTGTCTAAATGATAAGAGACTATGTGAGATGAAATAAAATTGGTGAATCCTGACGATGTTTGGGACTCATAAATATTTTCCAATGGAGCCAAAACAGTAGGCTCTAAAGGGTCTACAAGGTCAATGTGACTCCAAAGGAAATACGTAAAGGTGTAAAACACGACTTAAATCGAAAGGCTTTTGCGCGTTTACACTGAATAGATTACAATGAGTGTTGGTAGCACATCATGATCTGAGTTACATCAGATGAAAGATATTATGATCTGAGTTACATCAGATGAAAGTAAAGAACACAGGGGATACTGCCTGAAGAAGTCTTTTATGGACTAAAGCAATCAAATGTTGTTTTAGGTTAAAAAAAATAAGACGACAATTGTGTTTTTATAAAGTTATAGAATGGGAATTTCATTTCCATCCTGTACATGTGGATAACATTCTACTTGTTAGTAGTGATGTTAATCTACTGCAGGAGGAAAAGAAGTTCTTGTCCACAAAGTTCAAAAGAATGTTCTTGGTAGAATGTCTCTCGTTATAAGGATCGAGATTCACCGAGAAAAGAATAAAAGGGGTATTAGGAATGTCGCTTGGACATGCTAAGAGAGGTCTCTAAAGTATGCATGCGAGAAAACCTACACCTGTTCTTATAGTCAAGGGTAATGGAACTGGAAACTATGGTGTTCCAAAAGTTGATGAGAAAAGATTAAAAATGGATACGGTGCCATATGCTTCAGCTGTTGGAAGCTCAATATATTACCCTGACACAGTTCACGTATCCGGATTGTTTTGGCAATGTCCAGTCCATATATAGATCACTGGAATGGAGTCAAAGATATCGACCTCATGCTGAAAGAAATAAGTGCTCTCAAAAGATTGTGAGTGGAAAGACAGGACTTATGAAATGTATAGCGAAATCCACAACTGTCGCTAACTTTCACACTTCGAGTTTTGGTGTGGAAAAGCTCCAAAGAATGAAACAATTATCATCAATGTGATGCAAAAACATGTTGTAGCTTGATATGAGGCTGAGGGACAGGTAAAATGCTTAAGAAGACCTGTACCCGGAGTTGATAATGGTTGACAATAGCAATAACCATTTTAAGTTTTCCGCTCCTATGACAACGAGTCAAGTGTTGATGCCAAACACACCGACACGGAGTTATGCGTTGTAGCGGAGAAAGTCCGGAATTATGTAGAAATGCTTGAAGCATAAAAGCAACAGACAGGTGTTTGCAGATCTGCTTATTAAAGGCTTACCGCCTAGTGTGTTCGGAGAACACACAGTCGACATGGGTTTTATGGTATAGTCTAAGATTTTCGGACAATAAAAGGGGCCAAGGTTAAAGAATCTGTTTCAAAACAGAGGAGTGTGTTGTAGGTGTTGATTCTATCGGGAATGAACCGTGATGATGAGACATGCTCTACATGCAAATATGTGATGGAACGAGTACTTTAAAAAGAGTTATTTCAAAGTATAAAGTTAAAAGTATATGATAAGGTCAAGGGGGAGAATGTTAGATTGGTCTCTCCACCAATGGGCCCAACAGCTCATTGGGCCCTTGACCCACGCCCTGATCGGGGGCGTCCAGCCCAAGCAAGGCTGATGGGCCCCTGTCGCGCAGTGCTATAAAGAGGAGGTGGGGACCAGGGGCATGGTGTACGAGGTTCATCACCGCCACTGTTCCCTACTCCTAACCCTATCCAATCCAGAGGGAGGCACTGAAGTGATGGGAAGCTCCACCGCCGCAACTCACACACTCTCTGCCATCACCGGCCACCTCACCATGGCTGGCACCGGGAGCTCCTCCACTGCAGGAGAAGGTAGCCCCTCTTTCTCCTCTCACCTATGTGTGATCTTCTCCTCACAGATGAGTATCAGATGCATAGACAGTGTATATACAGATTGATCTATCCCGTGTTCCTAGCCTACACGATCTATAGAACATAACAATGATGTCCTTGGAGTGTCTGATATTTAGGTTGCCATGTGGAACATAGGAATTGTGGTCCTACCTCCAGTTTTCATCACTATCTCTCGAATTTCTGTGGTTTGCCCGCGTGACGCCCGAACAGGGGCCTAGAAGGTGGTTAAGGAAATCCAACTTGAAATGGTCCTACTCAAAACAGAACATATAAAATTTAGGAATTCAAAGCGTGGGCCATCTGTAAATACGAATAGACAAGGGTAAACTTCCCAAAAAAAACTTAGTAACTCATTAGCTTTTATAACGATGATGACAAGTAGGATCTCACGGCTCATACATTATATTCTACATATGCCATAATACATGCATATCACATTATATAGCGCTAATTAAATAGACCTAAATCAATCTCCTCTCCGAGACGAGCTGACGCCCAGCAAAGCAAAGCACAAGCCGGCCGGCAAGCCGCCGGCCACAGCAGTCGAGCAGCAGGGTAGCCTACGCCGACGGCTTGCGCACGAAGTAGCGGTAGGCGGCGACCTTCCGCTTCCGTGAGCCGGAGTTGTCGATGGAGAGCACCATCTTCCCGGGCTCCTTGGCCGTGAAGGCGTTGTGCACGGGCTCGGCGGCGGCGGCCGGGACCTTCCTGGTCCTCTCCACGCACAGCGTGTAGCCTCCCTCCGCCGCCGGCACGTACTCCGCCCCGTACTCGAGCTCCCAGCCGCCGACGACCAGGTCCCACGTTATTGTTGCACCGGCCTGCAAATCAAAAACACATCGGTGTTCAAATGACCATGCAAATGTACGAGTACAATTACTGCTTTACCACCATACAAGTACGTAGTAATTATCTTTTTCACGCCTGCGTTCTTCAGAAGCAGCAGCAAATTTCTTATCACGGGCCCTACCACGTGCTCACATACATGAGCATTGGACGCACAGTCCAAAACAGTGCCCATTTCTTTACAGCGGTTAAAGAGAAGAATCGACTGTTGCTGGAAAAGAAAGAAAAGAATTGACCACTGACATCACTAGCCTAGGCACTAGCGCACAAAAACGAACCACCCTTTTCCCCCACGACGTTTTACGCCTCCAATTAGGGGAACGCAGAAGCTTTGTACTCCTATCCGCAAAGATTAGCGAAGCCTTTACTACAAATTTACCCTAATCTCTTTTTTGACAGTCCCTGCTAATGCGTACTCGGAGTACTACTAGTGCACTTGAACAGAACAGTGAGCGCTCTTTTCGCTTTCACCGTACCACGTCGCCGCTGCCAGCACGGGTTGCCGAGTGGTGACAGCGCGTGGAGACGCGCGCCGTGGCGTGAGCCGTAAACAAAAGCAAAGCTAGGAAAAGAGCGCACGGCCGCTGTCGTCGCCACTACTTTATCCCGTAAAACTCTCACATCAGCCCGGCGTCTGCTGCGTCGCGTACGAGGAGAACAAGGACAAGCCGCGGGAGCGGCGTTGCGGTGCCGAGAAGAAACGGAACGAGCGAGCGAACTCCATTCAAGCCTGGCCGAGAAACTCACATGCCACCGCTGTCTGTCTCTTCTTGGATTAATTATTTATTATTTTGCGTTCACGGGAGTGAGCTCTCTCGTGAAGCGGTGGACGTGCGTGCCCAGTGTGACCGGCGTTACAGCTAGGTGAACCCAGCTTTTCCAGGCGCGTGAGCCAGCGCGCCGCCTGAACCCAAGGAAACCCGGGAAACCGGCCCCGTCCCATGCCATGCCCGTGTCAGCCCTGTCTCGCAGGGTCGCAGCGGCAGCGGCAGCGGCCACTGCGGTGGTGCTTGACGCAGTGTCCACTGGTGGCATGGCAAGAAGGCTTTTCGCAGTGTTCCACGCCGGAGATTTTTCAAAATTGGTGAAAGGGCGGCCTCGCTCACACCACATGCGGCACTGCCATCCATCCACGGATCCTATCTCGTCCAAAGATGCTTGCTACTTCTACCGTGGTAGGTATGCATGCATGGCCTATCCTCCTTTCAATCGCAGTTGAGGTGAAAGGGTAAAAACCAGGAGGAGGAGCTGGAACCAAAGCGCTTGGAGCCAAATGCCTGGGACACGGCGAAAGCAAAGAAACAAAGCCTTGCGTTTGTGCTCTTGCCCGGTAACGAACACACCGGCCGCATTTGTTTAGGCACAAGACGATTTCGGGAAGCCGGATGGAGACAGGCACGAGGAGGTGACGGATAGTGCACTTGTAAAGGACTTTCTTTGTGCGTTTATTATTTCAGCTGATTTGTACCCTAGTATGTGCGTAAGGCGACGTAAAATTACTCCTGTGCGACGCAGAGAGCTTCGGGAGGGGGCATGGCGTTGTCGTGTAGGATAACGGGATGTACCTCGATGCCGTCGATCTCTAGGAAGACCTTCTCGCCGCCCTTGATGGTGAACTCGGACGCCGGCTTGGGCGGCCCGTTCTCCAGCTCGCTGGCGCGGCTCAGCCCGCCGTACTGCACCGGCACCAGCTCCGGCCGGATGAACCTGTCGACGGGAACAAGCAACCACCGTGTCAGCATTCTCGGGACGGAGCGACGACGAGGAAAAGTTAAACTTTGAGTTCATCGACTGGAGCTGCGCGCTTACTTGAAGAGCGTCTCCGCGACGTTGCCCTCGCGCGCGATGACGAACTTGCTCTTGGTGCGCTCCGTGAGGAATGGCGAGATCATCGAGAACAGCACGGAGAAGTACCACGGCACGTTCACGAACACCTGCTCGGTGCCAAACGCAAGTGCAGGCGACGGACGGTGTGAGGCAAATGGCAGGTGTTCGACGAAATGCGAGTCTTAAACCACACGAACTTAGTGAGTAGGGAAAAGAAGATTACCTTGCGGGCGACCATCTCGGGGTAGTTGTCCTGGAAGAGGGAGAGTATCTGGTTGGACGCGGCGCGGAGCTCTCGCTTCGGCATGTCCTTGAGGTCGGTGACCTGTATGATGGCGTTGACGCCGCCGGGGCGGAGCTGGAGCGCGCGCACGCCGCGCTCCATGATCTGGACGCGCCACCGGAGGAACCGGCTGAGTCGGTCGCCGTCGCCGAACACCCGGTCGTACATGTCCCGGTCCTTGAACACGCCGTAGGCGTTGTAGCAGACGGGGTGGCCCTCGCGGTCCCAGCCGTGCATGTAGGCGACGATGCCCTCCAGGTCCTTGAACCCGAGGTCCTCGTCCAGCACGGCGTCGGCGCGGAACTCGGCCCGCCAGGCGGCGCAGCGGAGCAGCATGGCGTGCGCGTCGCGGACGCGGAAGTCCCTGGCGCGGAGGAACTTGAGGAGCACGACGTCGGTGCGCTCGTCGGCGGGGGCGTCGCTGGGCGGGTTGAGCGGCACGCCCCAGATGGAGATTTGGTCCGGGTGGGTGGCGAGGAGCGCCCTGAGGTCGGCGAGCGCGCGGAGGTCCGAGGCCGGGAGCGCAGCGGCCACGTATGAGTCCTCCTTGAAGGAGGCCGCCCGGAGCAGCGCGGTGGCGTCGATGAGGGACCCCATCAGGCTGCGCTTCGCGCCTGGCGAAGGCTTCGGGGGCGCGTCGGTTGCCGGCGCCGGCGCGGGGGACGCGGCGGTGGTCGGAGACATGTAGGCTTTGGTGGAAATGCAGGGGGCGAAAGGTGGCGTTTTTGAAATGGAACGCGACGGGAGTCGGAGTGGAGCGTGGGAGTGGCGTTATGATGGTGGCGTGAGCGTGGTGTGGCGTGGCCGGTGTCCGCTGCTCTGCTCTGAGCTCACTCGCTCGACTCGCTTGCTGGGTTTTATAATAGGGAAACAGCACAAAGTATGACCCGGACCGTGTGAGGTATGTGTATTCGTAGGCTAGATTTCTTTTTTGTTAAAAGAATTGCGATGTGGCGTTTTCTTTAACGGGTAAAGAGGGAGTTTTATCCGGGAATTGCTTTTGGAGACCGAGCTTCATGGAGGCCACCAAATGCAAATTTTAAAATTCGTGAAAATTCATATTGTCACATTTCAATAAAAATACAAAGATTGATGAAGACATAGTGCACAAGTGTGTAAATTTTTAGGACGAGATACGTCGAAATGAGGATTGTGCAAAAAAAGACAAACCTGATGCTTTTTAACACATGATACTATTCATCCTTCGAAACCATGAATTTGTCTTCTTTGTATATGTCGCATTTCATCTGAAATTTTACAAACATACGCCTCGCATCCTTGTTTATTTGTACAATTTTTTTCAGATTTTTTAGAAACCGAATTTTTTTAATTTTGAATCTTTAAAAAAATCGGCATGGATTTGTGAAAAAATTTAAGACGATTTTTTTTTAAAAAAAATAGTGCACAAGTGTGAAATCTTTTAAGACGAAATACGTAGAAATGAGGATTGTGCAAAAGACAAATCTTGAGCCTTTTAACACATGATACTATGCATCCTCCCAAAATCATGAATCTGTTTTTTTATACAAGTGGTATTTCAACGTGTTTCATCTTGAAATTTTAGACACATACGCCTCGCATCCTTGTTCACTTGTACAAAAAAATCAATTTTTTAAACCAAATTTTTTGAATTTTGAATTTTTCAAAAAATCGGCTTCCATTAAGGACGAGACCTAAAACGCCATTCTCGAGTTTTATCCCATTAATTATAGAGTTACTGCAGCTCCCTAAACTGTCCACGTCCGCTCGGACGGTCCGGACACGATTTGTCATCCAACGCGGCACCCCATCGGTCCTCACACTGATCTGGACGTCTGTTTTCCCGCAAACGGAAGGCGGGCTTTATGGGCGTCCGCTCCATTGGCACACACGCGTCCTACAACTTGGTCCCGCACGGAAACCCATTCGTCCAAAAAACCCTCGCATGGGAAGGTTTCCCGTATATTCATGTCGGTTAGTGACGCTCCAAAGCGCACTTGACGATCCGCCATTGTTGTCGGTTAGAGTGACGCAATCGGATGAGCGGACGAGGAGTCTCAAAATGGTCGAGAGGTAAAGATTGATATATAGGACGATAGTATTCGGACACCTGAAGTGTTTCAGAGGGTACTGGGTACATATCGGGTCACCGGAAGGGGTTCCGGGCACCCCCCGACAAAGATATGGGCCTAATGGGCCAAGAGGGGAAACACAGTAGCTAGCATGGGCTGCTACGCCCCCCATATGAGCCGCACCAGATGAGAAAGAAAAGGGGGAAGAGAGAAGGAAGGGGAGGGATTCGGCCTCCCCCTTCCTTCCCTCTTCCCTCCTCTTTCCTTTTTCCCTCCGGTGAAAAAGGAAGGGGGGCGAATTGGGGAGGAACCCCAAGTAGGATTCGGCCTACTTGGGGCGCCCTCCTTGGCTACTCCCTCTCCCTACCACCTATATATATGAGGGGGAGAGGCGCCTAGAACACACAACAACATCTGCTAGCCGTGTGTGGCACCTCCCTCCACAGATTACACCCTCAGTCATATCTTCGTAGTGCCTAGGTGAAGCCCTGCGCAGATCACTTCACCATCACCGTCACCATGTCGTCGTGCTAACGGAACTCATCTTCTTTCTCGACACCTTTGTTGGATCAAGAGTTCGAGGGACGTCATCGAGCTGAACGTGTGGAGAACTCGGAGGTGTCGTACGTTCGATGTTTGATTGGTCGGAATGAGAAGAAGTTCGACTACATCAACCGTGTTGTCAAACGCTTCCGCTTACGGTCTACGAGGGTATGTAGACACACACTCTCCCCCTCGTCGCTATGCATCTCCTAGATAGATCATGTGTGCGCGTAGTAAATGTTTTGAAATTGCATGCTACATTTCCCAACACGAGGTTCAAGAGTGTGTGTGTGGATTTGTTGGCAGGGCAAGGCTCAACATTAATCTACCGGGGTTTCGGAAGGCTGACATTAGAAACACGACAAAGGATAGTCTGGGAGATCATTGATCACTTCAATGTTCCAGAGAAGTGGAGAATGCAGGTGGAACACGCTGCACTAAAGAAGGCTAGGGATGCTTGGAGAAACTGGAAGCACGTGTTGTACAAGAAGTACTTGAGTGAAGGCAAGGACCCAATCCCCGCATACCCCCAAATTACAAAGGCAGACTGGGCAAAAATCAAAAGGGTTAGGGCAACTACAGAGTTTGCTACGAAGAGTACCAAGCAATCGGAACTTGAGAAGAGGAACACATACCCCCGCCGTATGGGTGTGGCAGGATACTACGGCATGAAACCGATATGGGACCAGGAGGACAAAGAAGCAGCAGTTGCAGGTGGGAAACCGACCTTTAGTGAAATCAGGGGCGAACGCGCTAGAGACTACTTGCGGGCACGTGCAAGGAGGCGTGATGACGGAACTTATTACTTTCAAAACTCACATGATGAAAAACTGTATCATGTGATGTTAAAGGCTTCTGAGATCCCTGGAAAGTTCTACAGGAACTCAGGGCCATGTGACATTTTGTTCGATGATCTAGAAACAAGAGAGCCCCTTGTCGTGCAAGGGGTATAGGTGTTAATGTCCCGCACAAGAGGGATTTCACACTCAACAAAGAAGAGAGACTCAGCATGGAAAAAGCGAGGAGTGAAATGAAGGAGAATGAATTGTATGAAAGGTTGAGGAAGGACATGTATCCGACTGTTCAAAAGGAAATTGAGGAGTCAATGATGATGCATAAGACTCTAACACTGACAGATAGCCAGCAGATGGGAGGGGAGGCGGGCATGGAGGATGTTGGTTATTGCACGACAACACCGCACAAGAGTATCTGTGCATCAGCTGACCCCAGCAATATTGAGACTGCAGCTGCTCATGATAATGTTATATGTGATCTATCTGGAATGAAAGATATACTGAAGGGTGTGCTTACACATTCTGAAGGTACATTAAAAGTGCAAGAGCCTGGGTTTGCCGACCCTTCTTGGAAGAGGACCTCTTGTTGGACAATGTGCCATTGAAGCCGGGCTGTGTGAAGTGCTACGTGACTGAAGTAAAGACTGGATTCAATGAATTTTCCCTGAAGAATGTCCTAGGGATACTTTGATGAGCAAAGGACCTTGGGAGAAACATTGATACATCACATCCAGCGCGCCCCCTGTCTCTTGGGCCCCCTGGTGGCCCTCCGGTGCCCATCTTCTGTTATATGAAGGCTTTTACCTGGAAAAAATCATAAGCAAGCTTATGCGACAAAACTCCGCCGCCACGAGGCGGAACCTTGGCGGAACCAATCTAGGGCTTCGGCGGAGCTGTTCTGCCGGGGAAACTTCCCACCGGGAGGGGGAAATCATCACTATCATCATCACCAATGATCCTCTCATCGGGAGGGGGTCAATCTCCATCAACATCTTCACCAGCACCATCTCCTCTCAAAATCCTAGTTCATCTCTTGTATCCAATCTTGTATCAAAACCACAAATTGGTACATGTGGGTTGCTAGTAGTGTTGATTACTCCTTGTAGTTGATGCTAATTGGTTTACTTGGTGGAAGATTATATGTTTAGATCCTTAATGCATATTAATACTCCTCTGATCATGAACATGAATATGCTTTGTGAGTAGTTACGTTTGTTCCTGAGGACATGGGTGAAGTCTTGCTATTAGTAGTCATGTGAATTTGGTATTCGTTCGATATTTTGATGAGATGTATGTTGTCTCTCCTCTAGTGGTGTTATGTGAACGTCGACTACATGACACTTCACCATTATTTGGGCATAGAGGAAGGCATTGGGAAGTAATAAGTAGATGATGGGTTGCTAGAGTGACAGAAGCTTAAACCCTAGTTTATGCGTTACTACGTAAGGGGCTGATTTGGATCCATTAGTTTCGTGCTATGGTTAGGCTTACCTTAATACTTCTTTTGTAGTTGTGGATGCTTGCAATAGGGGTTAATCATAAGTGGGATGCTTGTCCAAGAAAGGGTAGTGCCCAAGCACTGGTCCACCCACATATCAAATTATCAAAGTACCGAACGCGAATCATATGAGCGTGATGAAAACTAGCTTGACGATAATTCCCAAGTGTCCTCGGGAGCTCTTTTCTCATTATAAGAAATTGTCCAGGCTTGTCCTTTGCTACAAAAAGGATTGGGCCACCTTGCTGCACTTTATTTACTTTCATTGCTTGTTACCCGTTACAAATTATCTTATCACAAAACTATCTGTTACCTACAATTTCAGTGCTTGCAGAGAATACCTTACTGAAAACCGCTTGTCATTTCCTTCTGCTCCTCGTTGGGTTCGACACTCTTACTTATCTAAAGGACTATGATAGATCCCCTATACTTGTGGGTCATCAAGACTCTTTTCTGGCGCCGTTGCCGGGGAGTGAAGCGCCTTTGGCGAGTGGAACTTAGTAAGGAAACATTTATGCAGTGTGCTGAAATTTTCTGTTACTTGTTACTATGGAAACTAATCCTTTTAGGGGCTTGTTCGGGGTATCTTCGCCCTGACCAGTAGAGCAAAGAGTTGCGCCTCAGCCTACTGAACCTATTTAAAATATTTACTTTGAGATTCCTTCGGGTATAATAGAGAAACTGCTAGCTAATCCCTTTGCAGGAGATGGAACATTGCATCCCGATTTACACCTTATCTTTGTGGATGAAGTTTGTGGATTATTTAAGCTTGCAGGTATTCCCGATGATGTTGTCAAAAGGAAGGTCTTCCCTTTATCTTTGAAGGGAGATGCATTGACATGGTATAGGGATGACTTTTGTCCCTTAAGCTAATTTTCTTGTTCTTGGTTCCCCACAAGATGACTTTTGTCCCATTATATTTGGTAGACCCTTCTTGAATACTGTTAATGCTAGGATTGATTGTGAAAAGGACATTGTTACAATTGGCTTAAGGGATATGTCGTATGAGTTTAATTTTGCTAAGTTCCATAGACAACCCCGTGATAAAGAATCACCTAGTAAGGATGAGATTATTGGTCTTGCTTCTATTGTCGTGCCTCCTACTGATCCGTTAGAACAATATTTGCTAGACCATGAAAATGATATGTTTATGAATGGAAGAAGGGAAATTGATGAAGTATTCCTTCAACACGGTCCTATTCTGAAACACAACTTACGCGTTGAAATCCTAGGGGACCCCCCCCCCACCCAGCGGTGCTCCCGCGTTTGAGCTCAAACCATTACCTAATAATCTTAAGTATGCTTATCTTGATGAAAAGAAAATATATCCTGTTATTATTAGTGCTAACCTTTCAGAGCAAGAAGAAGAAATATTATTGAAAACTCTGAAAAAGCACCGTGCTGCTATTGGATATACTCTGGATGATCTTAAGGGCATTAGTCCCACTCTATGCCAACACAAAATTAAAGTGGAGAAAGATGCCAAACCAGTTAGAGATCCTCAACGACGGTTAAATCCTAAGATGAAAGAAGTGGTAAGAAAGGAGATACTTGTTGGAAATATGCCCTAGAGGCAATAATAAAATGGTTATTATTATATTTCCTTGTTCATGATAATTGTCTATTGTCCATGCTATAATTGTATTAACTGGAAACCGTAATACATGTGTGAATACATAGACCACAACATGTCCCTAGTAAGCCTCTAGTTGACTAGCTCGTTCATCAATAGATGGTTATGGTTTCCTGACCATGGACATTGGATGTCATTGATAACGGGATCACATCATTAGGAGAATGATGTGATGGACAAGACCCAATCCTAAGCCTAGCACAAAGATCGTGTAGTTCGTATGCTAAAGCTTTTCTAATGTCAAGTATCTTTTCCTTAGACCATGAGATTGTGCAACTCCCGGATACCGTAGGAATGCTTTGGGTGTACCAAACATCACAATGTAACTGGGTGGATATAAAGGTGCACTACAGGTATCTCCGAAAGTGTTTGTTGGGTTGGCACGAATCGAGACTGGGATTTGTCACTCCGTGTAAACGGAGAGGTATCTCTGGGCCCACTCGGTAGGACATCATCATAATGTGCACAATGTAACCAAGGGTTTGATCAGGGGATGATGTGTTACGGAACGAGTAAAGAGACTTGCCGGTAACGAGATTGAACAAGGTATCGGTATACCGACGATCGAATCTCGGGTAAGTACAATACCGCTAGACAAAGGGAATTGTATACGGGATTGATTGAGTCCTTGACATCGTGGTTCATCCGATGAGATCATCGTGGAACATGTGGGAGCCAACATGGGTATCCAGATCCCGCTATTGGTTATTGACCGGAGAACATCTCGGTCATGTCTACATGGTTTCCGAACCCGTAGGGTCTACACACTTAAGGTTCGATGACGCTAGGGTTATAAAGGAAGTTTGTATGTGGTTATCGAATGTTGTTTGGAGTCCCGGATGAGATCCCGGACGTCAGGAGGAGTTCCGGAATGGTCCGGAGGTAAAGATTTATATATGGAAAGTTGTTGTTCGGGTTCCGGGAAAAGTTCGGGTTTTTCCGGTATTGTACAGGGAAGCTTCCAGAAGGTTCCGGAGGATTCCGAAGGGGTCCGGAGGTCCGGAAATTGTTCCACCACGTCCAATACACTAGCATGGGCTGTAAGGGGGCGCCCTAGCCTTAATGGGCCAGGGGCACCAGCCCCCCCAAGGCCCATGCACATGGGAAGGGGGAAACCCTAAAGGGGGAGGGCCTCTACTTGACTTGGGAGGCACTCCTCCCCCCTTGGCCGCCGCCCCCAACCCTAGATGGGATCTAGGGGGGCGTCCCCCTCTTCCCCCCACCTACAAATAGTGGAGGGGTGGGAGGGAAGCCGCACCCAAGTTCTGGCGCAGCCCTCCCCCTCTCCCAAGTACTCCTCCTCTCCCGCGGTGCTTGGCGAAGCCCTGCAGGATTGCCACGCTCCTCCACCACCACCACGATGTTGTGCTGCTGCTGGATGGAGTCTTCCTCAACCTCTCCCTCTCTCCTTGCTGGATCAAGGCATGGGAGACGTCGCCGGGCTGTACGTGTGTTGAACGCGGTGGTGCCGTCCGTTCGGCACTAGGATCTCCGGTGATTTGGATCACGACGAGTACGACTCCTTCAACCCCGTTATCTTGAACGCTTCCGCTTAGTGATCTACAAGGGTATGTAGATGCACTCTCCTTCCCCTCGTTGCTGGTTTCTCCATAGATAGATCTTGGTGACACGTAGGAAAATTTTGAATTTCTGCTACGTTACCCAACAATACTAAAGCTCCTTGAGGCAGGTATAATTTATCCCGTTGCTGATAGTGAATGGGTAAGTCCTGTCCATTGCGTTCCTAAAAAGGAGGTATTACTGTCGTTCCTAATGATAAACATGAATTGATCCCGCAAAGAATTATTACAGGTTATAGGATGGAAATTGATTTCCATAAATTAAATGAAGCTACTAAGAAAGATCATTACCCTTTACCTTTTATTGATCAAATGCTAGAAAGACTATCCAAACATACACATTTTTGCTTTCTAGATGGTTATTCTGGTTTCTCTCAAATACCTGTGTCAGCGGAGGATCAATCAAAAACTACTTTTACTTGCCCTTTTGGTACTTTAGCTTATAGACGTATGCCTTTTGGTTTATGTAATGCACCTGCTACCTTTCAAAGATGTATGATGGCTATATTCTCTGACTTTTGTGAAAAGATTTGTGAGGTATTCATGGATGATTTCTCCGTTTATGGATCCTCTTTTGATGATTGCTTGAGCAACCTTGATCGAGTTTTGCAGAGATGTGAAGACACTAGTCTCGTCTTGAATTGGGAAAAGTGCCACTTTATGGTTAATGAAGGCATTGTCTTGGGGCATAAGATTTCCGAGAGAGGTGCTGAAGTTGATAAAGCTAAAGTTGATGCTATTGAAAAGATGCCATGTCCCAAGGACATAAAAGGTATAAGAAGTTTCCTTGGCCATGCCGGTTTTTATAGGAGGTTCGTTAAGGACTTTTCTAAAATCTCTAGGCCTCTGACTAATTTATTGCGAAAAGATGTTCCTTTTGTCTTTGATGATGATTGTGTAGAAGCATTTGAAATACTTAAGAAAGCTTTGATCACTGCACCTATAGTTCAGCTATCTAATTAGAATTTACCCTTTGAAATTATGTGTGATGCTAGTGATTATGATGTAGGTGTTGTTCTAGGGCAAAGAGTTGATAAGAAATTGAATGTTATCCAGTATGCTAGAAAAACTCTTGATACTTCCTAGAGAAATTATGCTACTACTGAAAAAGATTTCTTAGCAGTCGTATTTGCATGTGATAAGTTTACACCTTATATTGTTGATTCCAAAGTTACTATTCAGACTGATCATGCTGCTATTAAAAATCTTATGGAAAAGAAAGATGCTAAGCCTAGACTTATTAGATGGGTTCTCTTGCTCCAAGAATTTGATTTGCATATTATTGATAGAAAGGGAGCTGAGAACCCCGTTGCAGACAACTTGCTAGGTTAGAGAATGTTCGTGATGACCCACTACCTATTGATGATAGCTTTCCTGATGAACAATTAGTGGTCATTAATGCTTCTCGTACTGCCCCATGGTATGTTGATTATGCTAATTATATTGTTGCTAAATTTATACCACCTAGTTTCACATACCAGCAAAAGAAAAAAATTCTTTTATGATTTAAGACATTACTTCTGGGATGACCCACACCTTTACAAAGAAGGAGTGGATGGTGTTATTAGACGTTGTGTACCTGAGCATGAACAGGAACAAATCCTACGCAAGTGTCACTCTGAACCATATGGAGGACACCACGCTGGAGATAGAATTGCACATAAGGTATTGCAATCCGGTTTTTATTGGCCTACTCTCTTCAAAGGTGCTCGTAAGTTTGTCTTGTCTTGTGATGAATGTCAAAGAATTGGTAAGATTAGTAGACGTCAAGAAATGCCTATGAATTATTCTCTTGTTATTGAACCATTTGATGTTTGGGTCTTTGATTATATGGGACCTTTTCCTGCCTCTAATGGTTACACACACATTTTAGTTGCTGTTGATTATGTTACTAGGTGGGTAGAAGCTATTCCAACTAGTAGTGCTGATCATAACACCTCTATTAAGATGCTTAAAGAAGTTATTTTTCCGAGGTTTGGAGTCCCTAGATATCTTATGACTGATGGTGGTTCACATTTTATTCATGGTGTTTTCCGTAAGATGCTTGCTAAGTATGATGTTAATCATAGAATCACATCTCTTTATCACCCACAGTCTAGTGGTCAAGTAGAGTTGAGCAATAGAGAGCTCAAATTAATTTTGCAAAACATTGTGAATAGATCTAGAAAGAATTGGTCCAAGAAACTTGATGATGCATTGTGGGCCTATAGAACTGCATATAAAAATCCTATGGGTATGTCTCCGTATAAGATGGTTTATGGAAAAGCATGTCACTTACCTCTTGAACTTGAACATAAAGCATATTGGGCTATTAAAGAGCTCAACTATGACTTCAAACTTGTCGGTGAGAAGAGGTTATTTGATATTAGCTCACTTGATGAATGGAGAACCCAAGCCTATGAAAATGCCAAGCTATTCAAAGAAAAAGTTAAAAGATGGCATGACAAAAGGATACAAAAGCGTGAGTTTAACATAGGTGATTATGTGTTGCTATTCAACTCTCGTTTAAGATTTTTTGCAAGAAAACTTCTCTCTAAATGGGAAGGTCCTTACGTTATCGAGGAGGTCTATCGTTCCGGTGCCATAAAAATCAACAACTTTGAAGGCACAAGTCCCCGGAGGAATACATAAGGGACACTTTCCAGAATGTTTCAGACTCCGAAAAGGAATAGGTATGTGGTACGGTAAGTAAACCGACTCCAAAACAATTCTAATGGTATTTTTTCTCCGTTTTGGAATATTTAAGAATTTTGGGAAGCAAAAAGTAATCCGGGAAGGACACAAGGTTTCCACGAGGGTGGAGGGCGCGCCCACTCTTACTGAGCGCGCCCCCTGTCTCGTGGGCACCTCGTGTGCCTCCCGGACTCCGTTTTCTTGCACGTTACGTATTTTGGTCGGTAAAAATTCATTATATAATCTCCCGAAGGTTTTGACCACCGTATCATGCAAATATCCTCTGTTTTTGTTTCGAGCTGTTCCTGTTACAGATTTAGAGCAATATGTCATCTTAGGATTCGGAAGGGGAAAGCTATGTGGATGATTACCTTGCAGACCCTAAGGTCTGCGGGGACTTGGAGCATGGTGGCTGGACCACTGAAGAAGAGGAAGACTATGAGCCTAAGGGAAAGGAGGAGACGAGTTCGGACGAAGACGAAGCCCCATTACCTCAACTTGGGGACATGCATGTGGAGTTTAAAAATTCAAGCCTCCCTGATAGAGCAAAGAAGCCAAAGATCGAGTTTATCCCTTTTCGTCTCTTGTAGGAAAATAAACAGGAACTATGCAAAAGAATATTAAGTCTTGAGCAGGAGATCGGTGATCTAAAGGAGCAAAATACTATCCTCAAGCGTAAATTGAGGAAGAAGCCTACATCATCATCAACTCCTACTTCATCACCTCCGAGGACATGGGTATGGGCACTCCCCTTGGCAACTGCCAAGCTTGGGGGAGGTGCCCCGGTATCGTATCACCATCACACTCCTATCTTTACCGTTTTTCTTAGTTCGATCCTTTTAGTAATATCTTGATCTAGTGGATTGAAGTTTTGGTATGAAGTAGTTTTGAGTTTTGCTTTGTGATCTCTTTATGTAATCGAGTCCGTGAGCTATCTATAATAAAGATTGGTGTTGAGTCAAGGGCTTTGCTATCTTGCTATGATCTTGAGAAAATAGAAAGAATAAAAAGAATAAAAGAGTTCATATTGATCTTATGGATAGTAATGACTTCACATATAAAGAGTATGAGGCATAAAAGTTGTTGAGAGTTGACAAACATAGTTTTGATCATCGTTTCAATTAATAGGAAGTAATAAAGAAAGAGAGGTTTTCACATATAAATATACTATCTTGGACATCTTTTATGATTGTGAGCACTCATTAAGTATGACATGCTAAAGAGTTGATGTTGGACAAGGAAGACAACGTAATGGGTTATGTTTTCTCACATCTCAGTTAAAGTATATTGTCATTGATCTTCCCAACATGTTGATCTTGCCTTTCCCCCTCATGCTAGCCAAAAATTCCTTGCAACAAGTAGAGATACTACTTGTGCTTCCAAATATCCTTTGTAGCGACCAGACCTCAAACAGCCTGATCCCTGTGCATCAGTGTCATCCCTGGATCGGTAATGCTGACACGCACAGTACTTGAAGGATTTATAACAGAGTAGCAACCACACACTTATTACATTGAATGTCTCAAAAGAGAACTTATTACAATAAATATGGCTTAAGACCATCTAATAACGATAACAGCAGAAGGCTTGGAAGATAAAGCGAGTCCATTAACTCCAACGACATCACCGAGTGAAAGATCATGACCTAAGGCACCTTACTCGTCGTCTGAAAAGTCTGCAACATGAACGTTGCAGCCCGAAAACAGGTCAGTGATGACCCGCAAGTATACGGGATAGTTGTAGCCTCTTTCGATAAGTAGGAGTGTCGAACCCAACGAGGAGCTAAAGGTAGAACAAATACTCTCTCAAGTCCTATCGGCCACTGATACGACTCTACGCACGCTTGACATTCGCTTTACCTAGAACAAGTATGAAACTAGAAGTACTTTGTAGGTGTTGTTGGATAGGTTTGTGCTACGTCTTGAGCTTGCGTTGGTTTTCCTCGAAGAGGAGAGGGTGATGCAGCGATAGTAGCATAAGTATTTCCCTCAGTTTTTGAGAACCAAGGTATCAATCCAGTAGGAGGCTCCTCAAAAGTCCCACGCACCTACACAAACAAACAAAGAACTCACAACCAACGCAATAAAGGGGTTGTTAATCCCTTCACAGCCACTTGCGAAAGTGAGATCTAATAAACATACTAAGATAAGATAAATATATTTTTGGTATTTTATAAGATAGATGCAAAAAGTAAAGATGCAAATAAAAGTAGATTGAAAGCAAATATGATAAGAGATAGACCCGGGGGCCATAGATTTCACTAGTGGCTTCTCTCAAGATAGCATAAGTATTACGGTGGGTGAACAAATTACTGTCGAGCAATTGATAGAAAAGCGAATAGTTATGAGATTATCTAGGCATGGTCATGTATATAGGCATCACGTCCGCAACAAGTAGACCGACTCCTGCCTGCATCTACTACTATTACTCCACACATCGACCGACTCCTGCGTGCATCTAGAGTATTAAGTTCATAAGAACAGAGTAACGCAATAAGCAAGATGACATGATGTAGAGGGATAAACTCAAGCAATATGATATAAACCCCATATTGTTATCCTCGATGCCAACAATACAATATGTGACTTGCAACCCTTTCTGTCACTGGGTAAGGACACCGCAAGATTGAACCCGAAGCTAAGCACTTCTCCCATGGCAAGAAAGATCAATCTAGTAGGCCAAACCAAACTGATAATTTGAAGAGACTTGCAAAGATAACTCAATCATACATAAAAGAATTCAGAGAAGATTCAAATATTATTCATAGATAAACTTGATCATAAACCCACAATTCATCGGATCTCGACAAACACACCGCAAAAAGAGTTTACATCGAATAGATCTCCACAAGAGAGGGGGAGAACATTGTATTGAGATCCAAAAAGACAGAAGAATCCATCTAGCTAATAACTATGGACTCGTAGGTCTGTGTTAAACTACTCACAACTCATTAGAGGGGCAAGGATGTTGATGTAGAAGCCCTCCATGGTCGATTCCCCCTCCGGCATAGTGCCGGCGAAGGCTGCAAGATGAGATCTCGCAGATACAGAAGGTTACGGTGGTGGAAATTGTGTTTCGTCCTCCTCCTGGATGTTTTCGGGGTACGCAGGTATATATAGGAGGAAGGAGTACGTCGGTGGCCGCCCGAGGGGCCCACGAGACAGGGTGCGCGCCCTATAGGGGGGCGCCCTCCTATATCGTGGGAGCCTCAGCTGCTTCTTGACTTGCACTCCAAGTCCTCTGGATCACGTTCATTCCAAAAATCACGCTCCCGAAGGTTTCATTCCGTTTGGACTCCGTTTGATATTCCTTTTCTTCGAAATACTGAAATAGGCAAAAAACAACAATATGGGCTAGGCCTCTGGTTAGTAGGCTAGTCCTAAAAATGATATAAATGTGTAAAATAAAGCCCATAAACATCCAAAAGGGGTAATATAATAGCATGGAACAATCAAAAATTATAGATACGTTGGAGACGTATCAGTTTGCAATATAATAAAGAACACGTAAATAAAAGCTAGGGGCTGTTTAGATAAAGATGCAATAGAGTAAATATAGCGAGTGTGGAAAAGTGGTGGTAGGAGTTGTGAAAGTGTCCCTAAGCAATTGACTACTTTACTAGAACGATAGCAAGTTTTATGTGGGAGAGGCATAAGCTAACATACTTTCTCTTCTTGGATCATATGCACTTATGATTGGAACTCTAGCAAGCGTCCGCAACTACTAAAGATTCATTAAGGTAAAACCCAACCATAGAATTAAAGCATCAAGTCCCCTTTATCCCGTATGCAACAATCCCCTTACTCGGGTTTACGCTTCTGTCACTCAAGCAACCCACCATAAAAGAATCATGAACATATTGCAACACCCTACAACGGGAATCCCTCACGCTTGCGCGACACGGAGGGCACAATAAGACAGCACCATAACCACAAGTTAATTTAATCAATCATAGCAATTCATCAACCACCAATAGGACAACGAAAATCTACTCAGACATCATAGGATGGCAACACATCATTGGATAATAATATGAAGCATAAAGCACCATGTTCAAGTAGAGGGTACATCGGGTTGCGGGAGAGTGGACCGCTGAATATAGATGGGGGAAGGTGATGGAGATGTTGGTGAAGATGATGGAGGTGTTGGTGAAGATCGCAGTGATGATGATGGCCCCCGGCGGCGTTCCAGCGCCACCGGAAGCAAGGGGGAGAGAGCCCCCCTTATTCTTCTTCTTCCTTGACCTCCTCCCTAGATGGGATAAGGGTTTCCCCTCTGGTCCTTGTCTCCCATGGCTTGGGAGGGGCGAGAGCCCCTCCGAGATTGGATCTATCTCTCTGTTTCTGCGTTCCGGAATTCTGCCCTGGCACCGTTTCCTTTATATCTGGAGATCCGTAACTCCGATTGGATTGAAACCTTCGCCCAGATCGTTTTCCAAAAAATAGCTTTCTTGCGGCCAAAGAAGGGCATCAACCGCCTTACGGGTGGCCCACGAGGGTGGGGGGCGCGCCCACTTTAAGTGGGCGTGGGCCCCTATCTCGTGGCCACCTCGGGCATCGTCTCGTGTTGATTCTTCCTCCCAAAAATCACAAATATTCCAAAATAATTCTCCGTACGTTTTTATCCCGTTTGGACTCCGTTTGATATGGGGTTTCTATGAAAGATAAAACATGCAACAGACAGGAACTGGCACTGGGCACTGGATCAATATGTTAGTCACAAAAAATAGTATAAAAAGTTTCCAAAAGAATATGAAAGTGGTAGAATATTGGCATGGAACAATCAAAAATTATAGGTACGATGGAGACGTATCAGCATCCCCAAGCTTAATTCCTGCTCGTCCTCGAGTAGGTAGATGATAAAAAAGATAATTTTTGATGTGGAATGCTACCTAGCATAATCTTGATCATGTGTCTAATCATGGCATGAATATTAAGATACGAGTGATTCAAAGCAATAGTCTATCGCTTGACATAAAAACAATAATACTTCAAGCATACCAATCAAGCAATTAGGTCTTATCGAAATAACATAGCCAAAGAAAGCTCATCCCTACAAAATCATATAGTCTGGCTATGCTCCATCTTCATCACACAAAGCATTCAAATCATGCACAACCCCGATAATGAGACGAGCAATTGGTTCATACTTTTTAACGCGCTTCAGCTTTTTCAACTCTTACGCAATACATGAGCGCAAGCCATGAACATAGCACTATGGTGGTATATGGTGGTGGTTGTGAGGACAAAAAGGGGAGAATATAATCTCACATCAACTAGGCGTATCAACGGGCTATGGAGATGCCCATCAGTAGATATCAATGTGAGTGAGTAGGGATTGCCATGCAACGGATGCACTAGAGCTATAAATATATGAAAGCTCAACAAAAGAAACTAAGTGGGTGTGCATCCAACTTGCTTGCTCACGAAGACCTAGGGCATTTTGAGGAAGCCCATCATTGGAATATACAAGCCAAGTTCTATAATGAAAAATTCCCACTAGTATATGAAAGTGAAATCATAGGAGACTCTCTCTATGAAGACCATGGTGCTACTCTGAAGCACAAGTGTGGTAAAAGGATATTTTGGTGGGCTTCTTTGGCCTATTTTCTTTTATTTGGGCTTCTTTGGCCTCGTTTATTTTTCATAAAGTCCGGAGTCTCATCCTGTCTTGTGGGGGAATCATAGTCTCCTTCATCCTTTCCTCACTGGGGTAATGCTCTAATAATGATGATCATCACACTTTTATTTACTTACAACTCAATATTACAACTCGATATCTTGAACAAAGATATGACTCTATATGAATGCTTCCGGCGGTGTATCGGGATGTGCAATGATCTAGCATAGCAATGACATCAAAAAATGGACAAGCCATGAAAACATCATGCTAGCTATCTTACGATCATGCAAAGAAATATGACAATGATGGAACGTCTCATAATAACAGAAGAGTGGAAGGTTGCATGGCAATATATCTCAGAATGGCTATGGAAATGCCATAATAGGTAGGTATGGTGGCTGTTTTGAGGAAGGTAAATAATGGGTTCATTATACCGGCGAAAGTTGCGCGACACAATAGAGGCTAGCAAAGTGGAAGGGTGAGTGTGCAAGTATCCATGGACTCACATTAGTCATAAAGAACTCATATACTTATTGGAAAAGTCTACTTAGCCCTCGAAGCAAAGTACTACTACGCATGCCCCTAGGGGGATAGATTGGTAGGAAAAGACCATCGCTCGTCCCCAACTGCCACTCATAAGGAAGACAATCAAAAAACACTTCATGCTCCAACTTCGTTACATAACGGTTCACCATACGTGCATGCTACGGGACTTGCAAACCTCAACACAAGTATTTCTCAATTTCACAATTACTCAACTAGCACGACTCTAATATCACCACCTTTATATCGCAAAACTATTGCAAGAAATCAAACATATCATATTCAGTGATCTACAAGTTTTATGTAGGATTTTATGACTAACCATCTGAATGACCAATTCCTGTCATGTCTCTAAAAAGATATAAGTGAAGCAAGAGAGTTTAATTCTTTTTACAAAAGATATGCCCACGGTCTAACAAATATAAGTGAAGCAAAAGAGCATTCTACAAATGGCGGTTTTCTATGTGAAGAGAAACAAACATTCAAACTTCAAATGATATAAGTGAAGCACATGAAGCATTCTATAAAGCCATACTCAAAAGATTTAAGTGAAGTGCAATGAGCATTCTATAAATCAACCAAGGAATATTTCATACCAGCATGGTTCATAAAAGAAAAGTGAAAACTAAATGCAAAAGACGCTCCAAGACTTGCACATAATGCACGAACGAAACGAATACGAAAACATACCGATACTTGTTGAAGAAAGAGGGGATGCCTTCCGGGGCATCCCCAAGCTTAGACACTTGAGTCTCCTTGAATATTTACTTGGGGTGCCTCGGGCATCCCCAAGCTTGAGCTCTTGCCTCTCTTCCTTTTCCTCATATCCAGACCTCCTCGTTTAGACACTTCATCCACACAAAACTTCAACAAAAAACTCGGTAAGATCCGTTAGTATAATAAAGCAAATCACCACTCTAAGTACTGTTGAAAACCAATTCATATTTTGTTTTTGCATTGTTTATGCTGTAGTATAACTTTTCCATGGCTTAATCCACTAATATAAATTGATAGATTCATCAAAACAAGCAAACTATGCATCAAAAACAGAATCTGTCAAAAACAGAACAGTCTGTAGAAATCTGAACATCCACAATACTTATGGTACCCCAATAATTATACAAAAATTAGGAAAAATAAAAAAGTTGTATAGAAAGACATTTCAAAAGGAATCAGAACCAATTGACGTTCCAGTTAAAAATGTAAAATCGCGCACTACAGCCAAAGTTTCTGTCCTGCACCGTACAAACCAACAAGCATTGTAAACATCCTAAAAGCAAACCTTGGCACATTATTTTTATAATACAATGGAATTATACAAGGGGATAATTATTTTTGTTGAAAAGTTTCTGTAATCAAGGTTCACAAAGTTTCCGTGAGCATGAACAAAGTTCAAGGCTAGCTCCCACTTCAACAATGCTTGTCTTTCTCACTTTCACTTTCCTTTTTGAAAAGTTTTTAGGTTCCCCTCTTTATTTTTGTGTTTTTAAACTATATAAAAGCACTCAACAGAAATAAATGACTCTCTAAAACTTCCGGTTTGTCTCCCTGGCAGCGCTTTCTTTAAAGCCATTAAGCTAGGCATTTAGTGGTCAAGTAATGAATCCACCCGGATCCCAATGTATATCAAAGCCAATTTTAATTAACAATGATTTTTAATTTAGTGGTGAGCACAAAGTAACATATATCATGCAACAACTAAGTCTAACTCTCTTCCTATGCATCGGCATGTCATAAAAGAACAACTCATGCACACATAGTAAATGCCAATGCATAGTATAAGCAGATTCTTGCAATTCTATCGTGTTGGGAACATAAAGATGCGGAGATGTAGTTCCTCTCTCATAATAATTGCAAGTAGGAGCAGCAAGCACATGCATATTATATTCATCAAAATCATCATGTGCAATGGCAAAAGGCATCCCATCAATATAATCCTTGCTAAGCACAAACTTCTCCAATATAGTGTAGTCGGGAGAATTCAAAAAGATAATAGGATTATCATACGTGGGTGCAATAGCAACAATTTCATGTTTAACATAAGGAACTATAGCAAGTTCATCTCCATAAGCATAATTCATATTGGCATCTTGGCCACAAGCATAGCAAGCATCATCAAAAAGGGATATTTCAAACAAATTCAAGGGATCATAGCAATCATCCTTCGGTAAGCACGAAGGGGAATTAAACAATGTATGAGTTGAAGAGTTACTCTCATTAGAAGGTGGGCACGGGTGATCAATCCGCTCTTCCTCCTTTTGTTGTTCGTTCTCCTCATCATCTTTTTCATCCAATGAGCTCACAGTTTCATCAATTTCTTCTTCCATAGCTTCCTGTAAAATATTAGTCTCTTCTTGGACAGTGGAGACTTTCTCAATAAATGCATTAATATCATAATTGTATTCATAATTTTCATAGCAATATCTAAGTATAGCAAGATTTTCAGGCCTATAAACACCATCGTCATCAAAAGCTTCATACTTTTCAAACAAAGATTCAATTTCATAAGCAGCCTTAAAAGCAACAAATTCTTCTATTTGTTCAACATCATAGTAATCATATATATCATTAGCATAAGAAGCTAAGGTTTCATTATCATTAAATTTGCATGAAAAGGGAAGGTGTGGAGCCTTCATACTAGAGCAACAAGCAATATCATATCTCAAGCATAGATCCCGAGCATAACAACGCAACATATTAATTTGATCCCATAATAGTTTCCCTTTTTGTGTAAAGCGATAATCCCTAAAGTATTCACGTTGATCCAATGTGTCTCCCATTATAAAGTTGAGTGGGGTTTTCTCAGGATTACCAAAGTAGTACATAATATCTTTCACATAATGAGAATCGAGGGTTTTAGGAGTTACCCCATCTCCATGAGTAGCAAGTACACCTAATTTTTTTGGTATTTCGTGTTCCATATCCATAACTAAAGATAGAGAACAACTTAGAACAACAAATAAAAATTACTTAGTGATAAAGCAAACAAGCACACACGGGAATATTCACCCCACGCTATGACTCCCCGACAACGGCGCCAGAAAAAGGTCTTGCTGACCAGCAAGTATACGGGATAGTTGTAGCATCTTTCGATAAGTAAGAGTGTCGAACCCAACGAGGAGCTAAAGGTAGAACAAATACTCTCTCAAGTCCTATCGACCACTGATACGACTCTACGCATGCTTGACGTTCGCTTTACCTAGAACAAGTATGAAACTAAAAGTACTTTGTAGGTGTTGTTGGATAGGTTTGCAAGATAATAAAGAACAAGTAAATAAAAGCTAGGGGCTGTTCAGATAAAGAAGCAATAAAGTAAATATAGCGAGTGTGGAAAAGTGGTGGTAGGAGTTGTGAAAGTGTCCCTAAGCAATTGACTACTTTACTAGACCGATAGCAAGTTTTATGTGGGAGAGGCATAAGCTAACATACTTTCTCTTCTTGGATCATATGCACTTATGATTGGAACTCTAGAAAGCGTTCGCAACTACTAAAGATTCGTTAAGGTAAAACCCAACCATAGCATTAAAGCATCAAGTCCCCTTTATCCCGTACGCAACAATCCCCTTACTCGGGTTTATGATTCTGTCACTCAAGTAACCCACCATAAAAGAATCATGAACGTATTGCAACACCCTACAGTGGGAATCCCTCACGCTTGCGCGACACGGAGGGCACAATAGGACAACAACATAATCACAAGTTAATTTAATCAATCATAGCAATTCATCAACCACCAATAGGATAATGAAAATCTACTCAGACATCATAGGATGGCAACACATCATTGGATAATAATATGAAGCATAAAGCACCATGTTCAAGTAGAGGGTACAGCGGGTTGCGGGAGAGTGGACCGCTGAATATAGATGGGGGAAGGTGATGGAGATGTTGGTGAAGATGATGGAGGTGTTGGTGAAGATCGCGGTGAAGATGATGGCCCCCGGCGGTGTTCCGGTGCCACCGGAAGCAAGGGGGAGAGAGCCCCCCTTCTTCTTCTTCTTCCTTGACCTCCTTGTTGGAAATATGCCCTAGAGGCAATAATAAATTAGTTATTATTATATTTCCTTGTTCATGATAATCGTTTATTATCCATGCTATAATTGTATTGATAGGAAACTCAGATACATGTGTGGATACATAGACAACACCATGTCCCTAGTAAGCCTCTAGTTGACTAGCTCGTTGATCAATAGATGGTTACGGTTTCCTAACCATGGACATTGGATGTTGTTGATAACGGGATCACATCATTAGGAGAATGATGTGATGGACAAGACCCAATCCTAAGCCTAGCACAGAGATCGTGTAGTTCATATGCTAAAGCTTTTCTAATGTCAAGTATCTTTTCCTTAGACCATGAGATTGTGCAACTCCCGGATACCGTAGGAATGCTTTGGGTGTACCAAACGTCATGATGTTACTGGGTGGCTATAAAGGTGCACTACAGGTATCTCCGAAAGTGTCTATTGGGTTGGCACGAATCGAGACTGGGATTTGTCACTCCGTGTAAACGGAGAGGTATCTCTGGGCCCACTCGGTAGGACATCATCATAATGTGCACAATGTGACCAAGGGGTTGATCACGGGATGATGTGTTACGGAACGAGTAAAGAGACTTGCCGGTAACGAGATTGAACAAGGTATCGGTATACCGACGATCGAATCTCGGGCAAGTACAATACCGTTAGACAAAGGGAATTGTATACGGGATCGATTGAGTCCTTGACATCGTGGTTCATACGATGAGATCATCGTGGAACATGTGGGAGCCAACATGGGTATCCAGATCCCGCTGTTGGTTATTGACAGGAGAACGTCTCGGTCATGTCTGCATGGTTCCCGAACCCGTAGGGTCTACACACTTAAGGTTCGATGACGCTAGGGTTATAAAGGAAGTTTGTATGTGGTTACTAAATGTTGTTCGGAGTCCCGGATGAGATCCCGGACGTCACGAGGAGTTCTGGAATGGTCCGGAGGTAAATATTTATATATGGGAAGTCCTATTTTGGCCACCGGAAAATGTTCGGGTTTTTTCGGTATTGTACCGGGAAGGTTCTAGAAGGTTCCGGAGTGGGGCCCACCTGCATGGGGGGACCCACATGAACGTGGGTAGTGGGGGAAAGGCCCCACACCCCTGGTCAAGGCGCACCAAGATCCCCCCTTAGAAGGAATAAGATCATATCCCGAAGGGATAAGATCAAGATCCCTAAAAAGGGGGGATAACAATCGGTGGGGAAGGAAGTGATGGGATTTCTTTCCTCCCACCTTTGCCAACGCCCCAATGGACTTGGAGGGCAAGAAACCAGCCCCTCCACCCCTATATATAGTGGGGAGGCGCATGGGATCTTTACACGAAGTTCTGGCGCAGCCCTCCCCCTCTCCCAAGTCCTCCTCCTCTCTCGCGGTGCTTGGCGAAGCCCTGCAGGATTGCCACGCTCCTCCATCACCACCACGCCGTTGTACTGCTGCTGGATGGAGTCTTCCTCAACCTCTCCCTCTCTCCTTGCTGGATCAAGGCATGGGAGACGTCACCGGGCTGTATGTGTGTTGAAC
The DNA here is from genome assembly GCA_963921465.1 of Triticum timopheevii. Lineage (NCBI taxonomy): Eukaryota > Viridiplantae > Streptophyta > Magnoliopsida > Poales > Poaceae > Triticum > Triticum timopheevii. The sequence continues at coordinate 248,974,821 of OY997262.1, read as the reverse complement.
GCGGAGGTGCCGTCCGTTCGGCACTAGGATCTCCGGTGATTTGGATCACGACGAGTACGACTCCTTCAACCCTGTTCTCTTGAACGCTTCCGCTTAGCGATCTACAAGGGTATGCAGATGCACTCTCCTTCCCCTCGTTGCTGGTTTCTCCATAGATAGATCTTGGTGACACGTAGGAAAATTTTGAATTTCTGCTACGTTCCCCAACAGTGGCATCATGAGCTAGGTCTATTGCGTAGATTCTTTGCATGAGTAGAACACAAAGTAGTTGTGGGCGTTGATTTTGTTCAATATGCTTACCATTAATAGTCCAATCTTGTTTCGATGGTATTGTGGGATGAAGCGGCCCGGACCGACCTTACACGTACTCTTACGTGAGACAGGTTCCACCGATTGACATGCACTTGGTGCATAAGGTGGCTAGCGGGTGCCAGTCTCTCCCACTTTAGTCGGAACGGATTCAATGAAAGGGTCCTTATGAAGGGTAAATAGCAATTGGCATATCACGTTGTGGTTTTGCGTAGGTAAGAAACGTTCTTGCTAGAAACCCATAGCAGCCACGTAAAACACGCAACAACAATTAGAGGACGTCTAACTTGTTTTTGCAGGGTATGCTATGTGATGTGATATGGCCAAGAAGAATGTGATGAATGATATGTGATGTATGAGATTGATCATGTTCTTGTAATAGGAATCATGACTTGCATGTCGATGAGTATGACAACCGGCAGGAGCCATAGGAGTTGTCTTTATTTATTGTATGACCTGCGTGTCATTGAACAACGCCATGTAATTAATTTACTTTATTGCTAACCGGTAACCATAGTAGTAGAAGTAATAAGTTGGCGAGACAACTTCAAGGAGACACGATGATAGAGATCATGATGATGGAGATCATGGTGTCATGCCGGTGACGATGATGATCATGGAGCCCCAAAGATGGAGATCAAAAGGAGCAAAATGATATTGGCCATATCATGTCACTATTTGATTGCATGTGATGTTTATCATGTTTATGCATCTTGTTTACTTAGATCGACGGTAGTAAATAAGATGATCCCTTACAACAATTTCAAGAAGTGTTCTCCCCTAAATGTGCACCGTTGCTAAAGTTTGTCGTTTCGAAGCACCACGTGATGATCGGGTGTGATAGATCCTTACGTTCACATACAACGGGTGTAAGACAGTTTTACACATGCAAAACACTTAGGGTTAACTTGACGAGCCTAGCTTGTGCAGACATGGCCTCGGAACACAGAGACCGAAAGGTCGAGCATGAGTCGTATAGTAGATACGATCAACATGAAGATGTTCACCGACGATGACTAGTCCGTCTCACGTGATGATCGGACACGGCCTAGTTGACTCGGATCATGTAATCACTTAGATGACTAGAGGGATGTCTATCTGAGTGGGAGTTCATAAGATGAACTTAATTATCCTGAACATAGTCAAAAGATCTTTGCAAATTATGTCGTAAGCTCGCGCTATAGTTCCACTGGTTAGATATGTTCCTAGAGAAAATATAGTTGAAAGTTGACAGTAGCGATTATGTGGACAATAGAAAGCTTATGTCCTTAATGCACCGCTCAGTGTGCTGAACCCCAAACGTCGTCTGTGGATGTTGCGAACATCGGACATACATGTTTTGATAACTACGTGATAGTTCAGATAAACGGTTTTAGAGTTGAGGCACCAAAGATGTTTTCGAAACGTCGCGGAACATATGAGATGTTTTGAGGGCTGAAATTGGGATTTCAGGCTCGTGCCCACGTCAAGAGGTATGAGACCTCCGACAATTTTCTTAGCCTACAAACTAAGGGAGAAAAGCTCAATCATTGAGCTTGTGCTCAGATTGTCTGAGTGCAACAATCACTTGAATCGAGTGGGAGTTGATCTTCCAGATGAGATAGTGATGTTTCTCCAAAGTCATTAACACCGAGCTGCTAGAGCTTCGTGATGAACTATAACATATCAGGGATAGATATGATGATCCTTGAGGTATTCACGATGTTTGACACCACGAAAGTAGAAATCAAGAAGGAGCATCAATTGTTGATGGTTGGTGAAACCACTAGTTTCAAGAAGGGCAAGGGCAAGAAGGGATACTTCATGAAACGGCAAATCAACTGCTGCTCCAGTGAAGAAACCCAAGGTTGAACCCAAACACGAGACTAAGTGCTTCTGTAATAAGGGGAACAGCCACTGGAGCAGAATTACCCTAGATACTTGGTAGATGAGAAGGCTGGCAAGGTCGATAGAAGTATATTGGATATACATTATGTTAATGTGTACTTTACTAGTACTCCTAGTAGCACCAGGGTATTAGATACCGGTTCAGTTGCTAAGTGTTAGTAACTCGCAATAAAAGGCTGTGGAATAAACGGAGACTAGCTAAAGGTGAGCTGACGATATGTGTTGGAAGTATTTCCAAGTTTGATGTGATCAAACATCGCACGCTCCCTCTACCATCAAGATTAGTATTAAACCTGAATAATTGTCATTTGGTGTTTGCGTTGAGCATAGACATGATTGGATTATGTCTATCGCAATACGGTTATTCATTTAAGGAGAATAATGGTTACTCTGTTTATTTGAATAATACCTTCAATGGTCTTGCACCTGAAACGAATGGTTTATTGAATCTTGATCGTAGTGATACACATTTTCATGCCAAAAGATATAAGATAGTAATGATAGTACCACTTACTTGTGGCACTGCCATGTAAGTCATATTGGTATAAAATGCATGAAGCTCCATGTTGATGGATCTTTGGACTCACTCGTTTTTGAAAAGTTTAAGACATGCGAACCATGTCTATTGGTGTATACGCATGAAGAAACTCCATGCAGATGGATCGTTTGGACTCACTTGATTTTGAATCACTTGAGATATGCAAATCATACCACATGGGCAAGATGACTGAAAAGCCTCATTTTCAGTAAGATGGAACAAGATAGCAACTCGTTGGAAGTAACACATTTTGATGTGTGCAGTCCAATGAGTGCTGAGGTATGCTGTGAATGTCGTTATGTTCTTACTTCACAGATGATTTGAGTAGATAATGAGTATATTTACTTGATGAAACACAAGTCTGAATTATTGAATGGTTCAAGTAATTCCAGAGTGAAGTTGAAGATCATCGTGACAAGAGGATAAAATGTCTATGATATGATCATAGAGATGAGTATCTGAGTTACGAGCTTTGGCACGCAATTAAGACATTGTGGAAATTGTTTCACAATTAATACCGCCTGGAAAACCATAGTGTGATGGTGTTTCCGAACATCATAGTTGCACCCTATTGGATATGGTGCGTACCATGATGTCTCTTATCGAATTACCACTATCGTTCATGGGTTAGGCATTAGAGACAACCACACTCACTTTAATAGGGCACCACGTAATTCCGTTGAGACGACACCGTTTGAACTATGGTTTGGAGAAACCTAAGTTGTCGTTTCGTAAAGGTTTGGGGCTGCGACGCTTATGTGAAAAAGTTTCAGGTTGATAAGCTCGAACCCAAAGCGGATAAAATGCATCTTCATAGGACACCCAAAAACTGTTGGGTATACCTCCTATCTCAGATCCGGAAGCAAAAGTAATTGTTTCTAGAAACGGGTCCTTTCTCGAGGAAAAGTTGCTCTCGAAAGAATTGAGTGGGAGGATGGTGGAGACTTTATAAGGTTATTGAACCATCACTTCAACTAGTGTGTAGCAGGGCACAGGAAGTTGTTCCTGTGGCACCTACACCAATTGAAGTAGAAGCTTATGATAGTGATCATGAAACTTCGGATCAAGTCACTACCAAACCTCGTAGGTCGACAAGGATGCGTACTGCTTCAGAGTGGTACAGTAATCCTGTCTTGAAGGTCATGTTGCTAGACAACAATGAACCTACGAGCTATGGAGAAGCGATGGTGGGCCCGAATTCCGACAAATGGTTAGAAGCCATGAAATCCGAGATAGGATCCATGTATCAGAACAAAGCATGGACTTTGGTGGACTTGCCCGATGATCGGCAAGCCATTGAGATAAATGGATCTTTAAGAAGAAGACGGACGTGGACGGTAATGTCACCGGCTATGAAGCTCGACTTGTGGCAAAGAGTTTTTCACAAGTTCAAGGAGTTGACTACGATGAGATTTTCTCTTCCGTAGCGATGCTTAAGTCCGTCGGAATCATGTTAGCATTAGCTGCATTTATGAAATCTGGCAGATGGATGTCAAAATGAGTTTCCTTACCAGTCTTTGTAAGGAAAGGTTGTGTGTGATACAATCAGAAAGTTTTTGTCGATCCTAAGGATGCTAAAAGGTATGCTAGCTCCAGCGATCCTTCCATGGACTGGAGTAAGCATCTCGGAGTTGGAATATACACTTTGATAAGATGATCAAAGATTTTGGGTTTATACAAAGTTTACGAGAAACTTGTATTTCGAAAGAAGTGAGTGGGAGCACTATAGAATTTCTGATGAGTACATGTTGTTGACATATTGTTGATCAGAAATAATGTAGAATTTCTAGAAAGCATATAGGGTTATTTGAAAGGTGTTTTTCAATGGAAAACCTGGATTAAGCTACTTGAACATTGAGCATCAAGATCTATGAGGATAGATCAAAAACGCTAAATGGTACTTTCAAATGAGCACATACCTTGACATGATCTTGAAGGTGTTCAAGATGGATCAGTCAAAGAAGGAGTTCTTGCCTGAGTTGTAAGGTATGAAGTTAAGAGTTAAAGCTCGACCACGGCAGAAGAGAGAGAAAGGACGAAGGTCATCCCCTATGCTTCAGACGTAGGCTCTATAGTATGCTATGCTGTGTACCACACCAGAAGTGTGCCTTGCCATGAGTCAGTCAAGGGGAACAAGAATGATCCAGGAATGGATCATTGGACAGCGGTCAAAATTGTCCTTGGAGTTAATAAGGACATGTTTCTCGGTTATGGAGGTGATAAAGAGTTCGGCGTAAAGGGTTACGTTGATACAAGCTTTAACACCTATCCGAATAACTCTGAGTAGCAAACCGGATACATATAGTGGAGCAACCATTTGGAATAGCTCCAAGTGGAGCGTGGAAGCAGCATTTACAATATGACCTAGAGATTTGCGAAGTACATACGGATCTGAATGTTGCAGACCCGTTGACTAAAACCTCTCTTGCAAGCAAAACATGATGAAACCCCAGAATTCATTGAGTCTTAATCACATGATGATGTGAACTAGTTTAGTGACACTAGTAAACTCTTTGGATGTTGGTCACATGGCGATGTGACCTGTGAGTGTTAATCACATGGCGATGTGAACTAGATTATTGACTCTAGTGTAAGTGGGAGACTGTTGGAAATATGCCCTAGAGGCAATAATAAATTAGTTATTATTATATTTCCTTGTTCATGATAATCGTTTATTATCCATGCTATAATTGTATTGATAGGAAACTCAGATACATGTGTGGATACATAGACAACACCATGTCCCTAGTAAGCCTCTAGTTGACTAGCTCGTTGATCAATAGATGGTTACGGTTTCCTAACCATGGACATTGGATGTTGTTGATAACGGGATCACATCATTAGGAGAATGATGTGATGGACAAGACCCAATCCTAAGCCTAGCACAGAGATCGTGTAGTTCGTATGCTAAAGCTTTTCTAATGTCAAGTATCTTTTCCTTAGACCATGAGATTGTGCAACTCCCGGATACCGTAGGAATGCTTTGGGTGTACCAAACGTCACAACGTAACTGGGTGGCTATAAAGGTGCACTACAGGTATCTCCGAAAGTGTCTATTGGGTTGGCACGAATCGAGACTGGGATTTGTCACTCCGTGTAAACGGAGAGGTATCTCTGGGCCCACTCGGTAGGACATCATCATAATGTGCACAATGTGACTAAGGGGTTGATCACGGGATGATGTGTTACGGAACGAGTAAAGAGACTTGCCGGTAACGAGATTGAACAAGGTATCGGTATACCGACGATCGAATCTCGGGCAAGTACAATACCGTTAGACAAAGGGAATTGTATACAGGATTGATTGAGTCCTTGACATCGTGGTTCATACGATGAGATCATCGTGGAACATGTGGGAGCCAACATGGGTATCCAGATCCCGCTGTTGGTTATTGACAGGAGAACGTCTCGGTCATGTCTGCATGGTTCCCGAACCCGTAGGGTCTACACACTTAAGGTTCGATGACGCTAGGGTTATAAAGGAAGTTTGTATGTGGTTACCGAATGTTGTTCGGAGTCCCGGATGAGATCCCGGACGTCACGAGGAGTTCCGGAATGGTCCGGAGGTAAAGATTTATATATGGGAAGTCCTATTTTGGCCACCGGAAAATGTTCGGGTTTTTTCGGTATTGTACCGGGAAGGTTCTAGAAGGTTCCGGAGTGGGGCCCACCTGCATGGGGGGACCCACATGAACGTGGGTAGTGGGGGAAAGGCCCCACACCCCTGGTCAAGGCGCACCAAGATCCCCCCTTAGAAGGAATAAGATCATATCCCGAAGGGATAAAATCAAGATCCCTAAAAAGGGGGGATAAAATCAAGATCCCTAAAATCAAGATCATATCCCGTTGGATTTCTTGCACTACATGGTGTTTGAGAAACGGATGACCGAGACACACTCTTTCAGAAGCGTTAGCTCCTTACGATGGTTAGACAGTTACACCTACTTTCCCCTACATCTGCTAGTCTACCACTATAAGAGTTCACACGACTTAATCAACTATGATAGAGCCCGTAGTAGCTTGCGGCTGCACACGGAAGTTTCTAGCCTGAATAATCTCATGATCCCTGATACGTCTCTAATGTATCTATAATTTTTTATTGTTCCATGCTATTATATTACCCCTTTTGGATGTTTATGGGCTTTATTTTACACATTTATATCATTTTTGGGACTAACCTACTAATCGGAGGCCCAGCCCGTATTGTTGTTTTTTGCCTATTTCAGTATTTCGAAGAAAAGGAATATCAAATGGAGTCCAAACGGAATGAAACCTTCGGAAGCATGATTTTTGGAATGAACATGATCCGGAGAACTTGGAGTGCAAGTCAAGAAGCAAACGGGACGGCCAGGAGATAGGAGGGCGCGCCCAGCCCTCCTGGGCGCGCCCCCTGTCTCCTGGGCCCCTCAGGTGGCCACCGACGTACTTCTTCCTCCTATATATACCTACGTACCCCGAAAACATCCAGGGAGCCAACGAAAAAGAATTTCCACCGCCGTAACCTTCTGTATCCGCGAGATCCCATCTTGGAGCCTTCGCTGGCGCTCCGTCAGAGGGGGAATCGACCATGGAGGGCTTCTACATCAACACCATAGCCCCTCCGATGAGTTGTGAGTAGTTTACCATAGACCTTCGGGTCCATAGTTATTAGCTAGATGGCTTCTTCTCTCTTTTTGGATCTCAATACCATGTTCTCCCCCTCTCTTGTGGAGATCTATTCAATGTAAACTCTTTTTGCGGTGTGTTTGTTGAGATCCGATGAATTGTGGGTTTATGATCAAGTTTATCTATGAGAAATATTTGAATCTTCTCTGAATTCTTTTATGTATGATTGAGTTATCTTTGCAAGTCTCTTCGAATTATCAGTTTGGTTTGGCCTACTAGATTGATCTTTCTTGCCATGGGAGAAGTTCTTAGCTTTGGGTTCAATCTTGCGATGTCCTTACCCAGTGACAGAAAGGGTTGCAAGGCACGTATTGTATTGTTGCCATCGAGGATAAAAAGATGGGGTTTATATCGTATTGCTTGAGTTTATCCCTCCACATCATGTCATCTTTCTTAATGCGTTACTCTGTTCTTGTGAACTTAATACTCTAGATGCATGCTGGATAGCGGTCGATGTGTCGAGTAATAGTAGTAGATGCAGGCAGGAGTCGGTCTACTTGTTGCGGATGTGATGCCTATATACATGATCATGCCTAGATAATCTCATAATTATTCGCTTTTCTATCAATTGCTCGACAGTAATTTGTTCACCCACCGTAATACTTATGCTATCTTGAGAGAAGCCACTAGTGAAACCTATGGCCCCCGGGTCTATCTTTTATCATATAAGCTTTCAATCTACTTTTATTTGCATCTTTACTTTTTGCATATATATTATAAAATACCAAAAATATATTTATCTTATCATACTATCTCTATCAGATCTCACTTTCGCAAGTGGCCTTGAAGGGATTGACAACCCCTTTATTGCGTTGGTTGCGAGTTCTTTGTTTGTTTGTGTAGGTGTGTGGGACTTCTGAGGAGCCTCCTACTGGATTGATACCTTGGTTCTCGAAAACTGAGGGAAATACTTACGCTACTGTTGCTGCATCACCCTTTCCTCTTCAAGGAAAACCAACGCAAGCTCAAGATGTAGCAATCCCTTTGAGTCTGGGTGGCGGTCCATAGGAGAATCACACGGTACCCCGGGATTTCCAAAAATACAAGCAACACTGGGTTCCCTAGGTGCCTCAATCCACCCAGATGTGTATTAAAGTTGCTACCTTAAGTTAACCATTAATTAACTGTTTGTGGATTGATCTAATGCAATAAAACTGGATAGTAAAGAAGTATGATCAAAGTGTTACTTGCCTTGCTGATGATCCATGAAACCTAGAGACTCATAGTAGCACAATGCGCACTCCGGGTACTCTATCGCAAACAAACAAGCATACAATAAGCACTCATTTAATGCACAGGTAAAACTCAAATAAGAGATCTAATCAGAAAGTTCAACTTAAGAACTCCGGTTTGCAAAAAAAATCAAATCAAACGAAGCAACGAAACTCAAACGGGGAAAGAAACAAGCTTCGTTAACTAATCTGGACCCAAATCAAATTTTACAGTAGCAAAAACTTGTTTGAGTAGGTTAAACGGAAAGAGGTTTTCGAGACGAAACTCTAGGCGCTTGAATCGCCTGATTCCAATAAACGAGCGAAAAGTTATACTAAAACGAAAATCGGATCAGAAACCGCGATCGAAAATAATCGCGAAAAACCCGAGAAAAAGAAAAACTGACGAACAGGCTAATGAACGAACGTTCGCTGTCTGCGGCTAAACGATGAAAACCGTTCGTTAAAACGAACGTACGGATGAACGTCCGCTAAATAAACTAAACCGAGAAAAACCGACGAACCAAAACTAAAAAATGGATCTAGGGTTAAAAAAAACGAATGATTTTATAAAAAAACAGCGGCGGCTACCTCGGGTCCGGCGGGGTCGGGTGGCGGCGGGGCTTCGGCGGCGGTGGGACTCGCGGCGGCAGCGGTGGCTGGCGGCGGCTGCGGATCGGGCGGGCGCGGCTAGGATTTCGGCCGGCTCGGGCCTCGCCTCTTAAAGGCCGGCCGGGCTGGCCGTGCCCGACTAGGTCGGTTGATTTTTTTAAATAGTTCCGATGTGCAGAAAGAGAAAGAAAAGAAATACTAAAAGGACTCCAAAAATTCCAAAATAAATTTTCCCCTTCCTCTAAAAATAAGCCGGACAAGATGAACATTTATTTGGGCCTAAAATGCAATTTTGAAAAACGCGCATTTTTCCTAATTCAAATAAAATAGCGATAAAACTCCGAAATAAAATCTAATTTGATTTTATTATTAAATCTCCAATATTTCTTTATTTTTGGGAAAGTCATTCTATTCCCCCTTTTTTATTTTTATGAAAGAAATATACGAAGATAAAATAATTAAAATCAAATGATCCTCTTTTCAAAATTTGAGAAAACTCAAATATGAAAATAACGAAATCCCCAACTCTCTCCGTGGGTCCTTGAGTTGCGTAGAATTTCTAAGATCAAGACAAAATGCAATAAAATATGATATGCAATGATGATCTAATGTATAACATTCCAAATTGAAAATTTGGGATGTTACAAACCTACCCCCCTTGAGATGAATCTCGCCCTCGAGATTCGGGTTGGCTAGAAAATAGGTGAGGGCGGTACTTCAGTAGGTCTTCCTCTCGCTCCCAGGTGGCTTCATCCTCGGAATGGTGGCTCCACTGAACTTTGCAAAACTTGATAACCTTGCTGCGCATGACTCGGCTGGCAAACTCGAGAATCTTGACTGGTTTCTCCTCATAGGTCAAATCACTATCCAACTGAATCGCTTCCAGTGGCACTGTATCTCTCAGATGTATATCGGCCATCTCTGCGTGGCACTTCTTCAACTGGGAAACATGGAACACATCATGAACTCCTGAAAATCCTTCGGGCAATTCCAATTTGTAAGCAACTTCTCCCATATGCTCCAAAACTTTGTATGGTCCCACAAAACGCGGTGCTAACTTTCCCTTAACTCCAAAACACTTAACTCCTCGAAGTGGGGACACTCGAAGATAAACTCTGTCTTCGACTTCGTAAACTGTCTCCTTGCGTTTAGAATCTGCATAGCTCTTCTGCCTGGACTGGTCTACCTTGAGCCTATCGCAAATCAACTTAACCTTCTTCTTAGACTCTTTAATCAAATCTGGTCCAAACAACTGACGGTCTCCAACTTCATCCCACAACAAAGGCGTCCTGCACCTCCTTCCATACAAAGCTTCGAAAGGGGCCATCTTAAAATTGGATTGATAATTGTTGTTGTAAGAGAACTCTGCATAAGGTAAATTGCCGTCCCAACTAGATCCATAATCTAGCGCACAAGCTCTCAACATGTCCTCCAGTATTTGATTGACTCTCTCGGTTAGTCCATCTATTTGTGGATGAAAGGCTGTACTGAACTCTAGCCTGGTACCCAAAGTTTCGTGCAACTGATTCCAGAACTTTGAGGTAAACTGGGTTCCTCTATTTGATACAATGGTCCTCGGAACTCCATGCAAACATACGATCCTGGTCATGTATATCTTTGCCAACTTAGCACTGGTCTAAGTGGTCTTCACTGAGATGAAATGAGCTACCTTCGTCGAACGATCGACTACAACCCATATCAAGTCATAACCTGAACGTGTCTTGGGCAATCCCATGATAAAATCCATGCCTAGCTTATCCCACTTCCATTCGGGTATCGGCAATGGCTGTAGCAACCCTGCTGGCTTCTGATGCTCTGCCTTTACTCTCTGACATACATCACAAACTGCTACATACTCCGCAATATGCTTCTTCATTCCGGTCCACCAGAAAGTGTCCTTCAAATTCATATACATCTTGGTATTTCCTGGGTGAATCGAATACGGTGAATCATGGGCCTCCTGCAGAATCAACTTCCTGATCTCCGGGTCATTAGGCACATAAACGCGGTCCTCAAACCATAAGGTATCGTGTTCATCCTCACGAAATCCCTTAGCTTTTCCTTTGCTCATATTCTCCTTTATCTCGGCAATCTCCTTGTCGGTCTTCTGAGCTTCCCTAATCTTATCCATCAAAGTGGACCAAATCTCCAATGCTGCTACATAGCCTCTCCGAACTATCTCCAAACATAGCTTGCGAAGATCCTCGGCTAACTCCTTGGGTAACTCTCCGGTCGTGAGTGTGTTGACATGGCTCTTGCGGCTCAACGCATCACCTACTACGTTAGCCTTTCTGGGGTGATAATGCAATCTCATATCATAATCCTTTATGAGCTCCAACCATCTCCTTTGCCTGAGATTCAGCTCCTTCTGCGTGAAGATGTACTTCAAACTCTTGGGATCCGTGTAAACCTCACAATGGTTTCCGATGAGAAATTGCCTCCATGTCTTCAACGCATGCACTATGGATGCTAACTCCAAATCATGGGTAGCATAATTCAACTCATGGGGCTTAAGTTGTCGTGAGGCATACGAAACAACTCTTCCCTCCTGCATAAGCACCGCTCCAAGTCCTCGAGGAGAAGCGTCGCAATATACTTCATAATCCTTGTGTTGATCTGGCAGAATCAACATTGGTGATGTAACCAAACGTTTCTTTAACTCCTGGAAACTGGCCTCACATTCCTCAGTCCAATTGAACTTGGTGTCCTTCTTCAACAATTCCGTCATGGGTTTTGCAATCTTCGAGAAATTCTCAATGAACCTCCGGTAGTATCCTGCGAGTCCAAGAAAACTCTAGATCTCTCCAACTGACGCGGGTGCTTCCCAATTTGTCACAGTGACAACCTTGGTGGGGTCTACTGCTATTCCTTCTCCGAATATAACATGTCCGAGAAAACCAACTTCCTTCAACCAAAACTCACACTTGCTAAGTTTGGCATATAACTGATGTTCTCTGAGCTTCCCAAGTACCAAACACAAATGCTCCTTATGCTCCTCTTCATTCTTCGAGTAGACCAAAATATCATCAATGAACACCACGACGAACTTATCCAGAAACTCCATAAACACCTTGTTCATGAAATAAGCAAGTGCGTTAGTCAGACCAAATGACATAACGGTATACTCATATAGCCCGTACCTTGTGGTAAAAGCTGTCTTAGGTATATCATGCTCTTGAATCTTCAGCTGGTGGTATCCCGATCGCGGATCGATCTTGGAAAATACCTTAGCTCCTTGCAATTGGTCAAACAAATCATTGATCATCGGCAGTGGGTACTTGTTCTTGATCGTCACTTCATTCAATCCCCGATAATCAACAACCATCCTCAATGATCCATCCTTCTTCTCCACTAGAAGCACTGGCGATCCCCAAGGTGACGAACTTGGGCGAATATAACCTTTATCCAGTAACTCCTCAATCTGCTTCTTAATTTCCTCCAAATCCTTTGCGGGCATCCTGTAAGGTCTCTTTGATATCGGCCCTGTGCCTGGCAAAAGCTTAATCAAAAACTCAATGTCTCTATCCGGTGGCATGCCTGGCAACTCCTCTGGAAATACATCAGGGAAATCCTTCACCACTGGTACTTCCTCCTGTACAACTCTTGATAAGGAATTCACTTGAGTCCTCTTCGGCTCACGCCGGGATACATACTTGATTCTTCTTCCTTCTGGGGTGGTAAGCAAAATCGACTTACTGGTGCAATCGATGTTTCCTCCATACATCGATAGCCAATCCATACCCAGAATCACATCCAAACCTTGTGACTCCAAAATTATTAGATCCGAGGGGAAAACATGCCTACCTATGGTCAATGGCATCTGAAAACATCCTTGACTGACCATATACTCCGCTCCTGGTGAGCTTACTAACATAGGTGTTCTAAGAACTTTGGTGGGAAGTTTATACTTATCCACAAATCCCCTTGATATGTATGAATGTGATGCACCAGTATCAAAAAGAATGATTGCAGTAAATGACTTAACCAAAAACTTACCTATTACTGCATCTGGCTGGGCTTCAACCTCCTCCACGTTAACGTGGTTCACCTGTCCCTTATTGAAAGGGTTCGTCTTCTTCCCAGAGCTTCCATTGCCATTTCCATTCTTAGCTTCAAGAAACTCATTGGCATAATGTCCAGTCTTCTGGCGCTTATAGCAAGTGATGTGGCTCAAATCCTTCTTGGCTGGGGTTGCTGGGTTGGAACGGTTCTGGCCATTGCTTCCTCCATTACCATTCCCATTCCTGGGGCCATTATGGTTGTGCGAACTCCCCCCATTATGATTGTGGCCTCCATGGGTATGCTAAAAAGTCCTCCCGAGTTCGGGGTAAAGCGAGGCTTCTGCTGAGCTCCAGAATTGTACTTCCCTTGTCCATACTTCTTCTTGCGGTTGTCTATCTGCTGCTGCTTCCCTTCAATCATAAGAGCTCGGTCTACCAACTCCTGGTAGTTGTTTAAGGTTGCCACCATCAACTGCATGCTCAGCTCATCATTCAGTCCTTCCAGAAACTTCTCTTGCTTAGCTGCATCCGTAGCAACGTCATCTGGGGCATAACGTGCTAGCTTACTAAAATCATCCACATACTGGCCAACAATACGTCCTCCTTGGCGCAAGTTGCGAAACTCACGCTTCTTCATGGCCATAGCTCCTGCTGAAACATGGGCAGTACGGAAAGCCTGCTGAAACTGATCCCATGTGACAGTGTCGATGGGGTAAGTGGCTGTAAAATTGTCCCACCATGATGTTGCGGGTCCATCAAGCTGGTGTGCGGCAAAACACACTCTCTCCACATCTGTGCATCCTGCAGTGGTCAACTCCCTTCCAATCTTGCGGAGCCAATCATCTGCAACTATCGGCTGGGTGCTACTAGAGAACACCGGTGGATTAAGCCTCAAGAAATGGGCTAAGTGATAAACAGGTGGTGGTGGTGGGTTGTTGTTGTTGTTGTTGTTCCCCTGATTCTAGTTCTGGACTAGTATCTACATCAATGCATTCTGCTGCTGGATCAACTGAGTGAGCTCCGGTGGGAAAGCAAATCCATTGTCACATCTCGGGGGCATCTGAGGGTTTAGAAAAGATGAGAAAACAGAATAGAAATAGATCTAGAGAGAAAACACTACCCATATGCACATGAGACAAATTCAAACAATATCACTTTCATCAATTCAAACAAGGGCATACAACGGTCTAACTATCGCTACAAAAGTGCTCGGACTATACTATATACATGGGGGAATACTACTACTGTTATGGTGGTCGACTAGAAAAATTGATCGGTCGAAGACTCCATGATATCTGCTCCAGCTTCATCAACATAGTCATCATAGCGATCATCGGGGTCCGAGTCGGTGTCGTTGATGATGATGTAGTTCTCTGGGCAAGTGCATTCGTCGTCTTCTCCTCTCGGCGCGGGGAATCCCATGAATACTCTTAGCTTCTTCTTCATGTCATCATTCTTCTCCACGAGTGTCGTCATTTCCTCCTCATATCCATCGCGTGTAGACTTGAGTTCTTCTTCCAGCTCTATGATCCTGGTCATAGCCTTCTTCAGATCTATCATGCCTGCGCACATCTGGTTCTCCTGGCGTCGAATGTGCTAGTTTAACTCCTGGATGAATGCTGCAATGGACCTATCCTTCCTGGTGCTGATCATCTCCCATTGCTCATGTCGGCGCCCACAAATTTGGTAAATAGTGTCCTTGAGATCCTTGTGGTAAACTTCTCCAATGCGTCCCATGGTAATGTGGGCTGCCATGCTCTTTCCTAGACTCCAGGTCGGTGCATCAAAGGAAAACTCTATGGGCTCAGTGACTCACATGAACATCATTCCTAGAACTTGAACTTGAATCATCCAACGCTCCTCTTCTGGTAAAGTGGCGATGTAGGTTCCGGTGAAGCTTGGTACTCCGATATTCAGGTATCTAGTGACTTCCTTCAAGTGGCGTCCATAAGGTGTATCTTCATCCGATTGCGCGAACTTGTTCCTTGCATCCGCCATCCTAAAGAGTAGAAAAGGGAGAGGAGTCAGAAATGAGAAGAGAGTAGTGATCTAGGGCTTTAGCTTAGTGGTCGTGTCCTACAGTCAGCGTGTGCTCTAATACCATCTTGTAGCGACCAGACCTCAAACAGCTTGATCCATGTGCATTAGTTTCATCCCTGGATTGGTAATGCTGACACGCACAGTACTTGAAGGATTTATAACAGAGTAGCAATCACACACTTATTACATTGAATGTCTCAAAAGAGAACTTATTACAATAAATATGGTTTAAGGCCATCTAATAATGATAACATCGGAAGGCTTGGAAGATAAAGCGAGTCCATCAACTCCAACGCCATCACTGAGTGAAAGATCACGACCTAAGGCACCTTACTCGTCGTCTGAAAAGTCTGCAACATGAACGTTGCAGCCCGAAAACGGGTCAGCACATGGAATATGCTGGCAATGTAGCACATAGAGAGTAATGAACAGAGTAATGCTATCACTACATGCATATATGGCTGGTGGAAAGCTCTATGGTTACAGTTTTGCATAAAGACAATTTTTCCCTACAACAAAGGAATAAATTTTACTTAACTATCATGGTGGTTGTTAAACATTGAGAAGGTTCACCCAACTCAATCCCAATTAAGCCTCATCATTAAACCCAAACAAAATTAATTTAAGTAACATGATGAGATTCACATGATAATCCAAGTACTAGATACTCAAAACGTCCATAACCAGGGACACGGCTAACCATGATTAGTTTATACACTCTGCAGAGGTTTGCGCACTTTTCCCCACAAGACTCGATCTCCTCCGTTGGATTTCTTGCACTACATGGTGTTTGAGAAACGGATGACTGAGATACAGTCTTTCAGAAGCGTTAGCTCCTTACGATGGGTAGACAGTTACACCTACTTTCCCCTACATCTGCTAGTCTACCACTATAAGAGTTCACACGACTTAATCAACTATGCTAGAGCCCATAGTAGCTTGCGGCTGCACACGGAAGTTTCTAGCATGAATAATCTCATGATCCCTTTGAGCCTGGGTGGCGGTCCATAGGAGAATCACACGGTACCCCGGGATTTCAAAAATACAGGCAACACTGAGTTCCCCAGGTGCCTCAATCCACCCAGATGTGTATTAAAGTTGCCACCTTAAGTTAACCATTAATTAACAAACCCACATCTGTCATGGATACACTCACCCAATCCACGTCTACTAGCATAGCATAGCAATATAAGCAAACGTAGAAGTAACTCCCAAAGGTTTGATAATAAACAGGACAATAGGTACTACCTCGTCTACTTCCCAAAACCCACATATTAATCAGATCCTAACCATGCAATTGTTTGTGGATTGATCTAATGCAATAAAACTGGGTAGTAAAGAAGTATGATCAAAGTGTTACTTGCCTTGCTGATGATCCGTGAAACCTAGAGACTCGTAGTAGCACAATGCGCACTCCGGGTACTCTATCGCAAACAAACAAGTGAAAGTGCAACTATCCCTAAGTGGTTTTGGTAATTCATAACAACATATAGCTCATTGAGCTAATACTATTCCAAGACTATTATTTCAGGAAAGCTCAATGAATGGCATGGCATGGATGATGAAAGTGGATCCCTCAAAATATCAAGGACAAAGGATTGGCTCAAGCTCAAAAGCTCAAGACTCTTCATTTTACATTTTAGTGATCCAAGATCACATTGAGTCTATAGGAAAAGCCAATACTATCAAGGAGGGATGAGGTGTTGCTTAATGAGCCTCTTGCTTCATGTGCTTAGTGATATGCTCCAAATACTCTCAACTACTTTCTCACATCCACATATGACCTAAACCCAAAGTCAAAATCGGTCCCACAGATTCTTTCTATCCGGCGCCATAGAGTTCATATGTCATAGCCACTGCCACAAACCCTAGGCAAATCGGTCTTACCGATAGGGATCACGGTTTCACCGAGATGGTGTTGTAATCTCTCTATTTCCCTTCGTAACATTTTGGTCTAACCGAAGTGAGCGATCGGTCCCACCGAGATTGCAATGTAAACTCCCTGTTTCCTTTTCGTAACATTTCGATCTCTCCAAAATGAGCGAATCGGTCCCACCGAGTTTACCTGACCAACTCTCTGGAAAGCTTATTACCAAAATCGGTCTCACCGAGTTTGTGTAATCGGTCTTACCGAGATTACGTTAGCCCTAACCCTAACCATATCGGTCCTACCGAGTTGCATGTCAGTCCCACCGAAAATCCTAACGGTCACTAGGTTTACTAAATCGATCCGACCGAGTTTGTTGAATCGGTCCCACCAAGTTTGGTAAATTGTGTGTAACGGTTAGATTTTGTGTGGAGGCTATATATACCCCTCCACCTCCTCTTCATTCATGGAGAGAGCCATCGGAACAAACCTACACTTCCAACTTACCATTTCTGAGAGAGAACCACCTACTCATGTGTTGAGGCCAAGATATCCCATTCCTACCATATGAATCTTGATCTCTAGCCTTCCCCAAGTTGCTTTCCACTCAAATCTTCTTTCCACCAGATCCAAATCCCATGAGAGAGAGTTGAGTGTTGGGGAGACTATCATTTGAAGCACAAGAGCAAGGAGTTCATCATCAACGCACCATTTGTTACTTCTTGGAGAGTGGTGTCTCCTAGATTGGCTAGGTGTCACTTGGGAGCCTCCGACAAGATTGTGGAGTTGAACCAAGGAGTTTGTAAGGGCAAGGAGATCGCCTACTTCATTAAGATCTACCGCTAGTGAGGCAAGTCCTTCGTGGGCGACGGCCATGGTGGGATAGACAAGGTTGCTTCTTCATGGACCCTTCGTGGGTGGAGCCCTCCGTGGACTCACGCAACTGTTACCCTTCGTGGGTTGAAGTCTCCATCAACGTGGATGTACGATAGCACCACCTATCGGAACCACGACAAAAACATCCATGTCTCTAATTGCGTTTGAATCCTCCAAACCCTTCCCCTTACTTTCTTGCAAGTTGCATGCTTTAATTTCCGCTGCTCATATACTCTTTGCATGCTTGCTTGAATTGTGTGATGATTGCTTGACTTGTCCAAAGATAGCTAAAATCTGCCAAGCTTTAAAATTGGGAAAAGGTTAAGTTTTTAATTGGTCAAGTAGTCTAATCACCCCCCCCCTCTAGACATACTTCAAGGTCCTATAAGTGGTATCAGAGCTTTGGTCTCCATTTGCTTTGATTTCCATAGCTTTTGGTGGTCATAGCCTTGGTTTCACAACCTAGGAGAGTATGGCGTCTAGTGAGGGAAATTATCACCGTAGAGGTCCTTACTTTGATGGTACTAATTTTGCTAGTTGGAAGCATAAGATGAAAATGCATATTCTTGGACATAACCCCGCCGTTTGGGCTATTGTGTGTATGGGCTTTCAAGGTGAATTCTTTGATGGGAGAGAGCCGAACCGTGAAGCTAGCGCGGAAGAGTTGAAGATGCTGCAATACAATGCTCAAGCTTGTGATATCCTCTTCAACGGATTGTGCCCCGAAGAATTCAACAAAATCAGCCGTCTTGAGAATGAAAAGGAAATTTGGGATACTTTGATTGATATGCATGAAGGTACAGACTCCGTCAAGGAATACAAGTTGGATGTGCTCCAAAGTCAGCTTGACAAGTTCAAAATGAAGGATGGTGAAGGTGTCGCTGAAATGTACTCTAGGCTTGCTCTTATCACAAATGAGATTGCCGGCTTAGGAAGTGAAGAGATGACCGACAGATTCATCATCAAGAAGATCCTAAGAGCATTGGATGGAAAGTATGATACCGTGTGCACATTGATCCAAATGATGCCAAACTACAAAGATCTCAAGCCAACGGAAGTCATTGGAAGAATTGTTGCTGATGAGATGTCACTCAAGGATAAGGAGGAACTTCACAACAAGTCAAGTGGTGCTTACAAAGCCTCATGTTAAGCCCCCACATCATCAAGTGAGAAACAAACCTTCAATGAAGAATTGAGCTTAATGGTGAAGAACTTCGACAAATTCTACAAGAGTAGAAGCAAAGAAAGAAGCTCTAAGTCAAGGTCCTACAATGACAAAAGATCTTCTAGTCGAGAGCGCAATTGCTACAATTGTGGGAGACACAGACACTATTCCAATAAGTGTACGGCACCCAACAAAAGAAGAGAAGATTCTCCAAAAAGAAGAAGCAAAAGAGAAGAATCACCACCAAGAGAGAGGAGGAGTAGAGATGATCGTTATGAACGAAGACCCACACGGAGAAGCACGGATACGGAAAGGAAGGACAAGTCATCAAGGAGCTACACAAAACGAAGACATCAAGCTCATGTTGGTGAATGGGTATCCGGCTCCGACTCCGACAATCACTCCGAGAGAAGCTATCACTCCGACTCCGAATATACTCAAGATGAAGGTGTTGCCGGTCAAGCACTCATGTCAACCAACTCCTACGACATATTTGACTCACCAAATGAAGGAATTGGAAGATGCTTCATGGCCAAAGGTCCAAAGGTAACACATCCCGAGTATGTTGATTTCAATAGTGATGAAGATGACTTGCTAGTTGATGATGATTTACTTGTTGACAACTCTAGTGATGAATACTATGATGAAACGTCAATTAATCATGCTAATCAAGATAAAACGAATGACAATGATACGGAGAAGATTGAGCTTCTAACTAAAGAACTAAACACTCTTAAGTTAGCTCATGAAACTATGTTCGAAGATCATCGAGAACTTTTAAGGGCTCATGAGAAGTTACGCTTTGAAAAGCTCAATCTTGAGCAAGAGCATGAGTTCTTAAAAGCAATCAATGATGATCTCCGTAAGAAAAGTTCTTCTTACATTGCCAAGCGTTTACCCTTATCTACTTACATGCCTCAAGTCAAGTCTAGTAACAAGTACAAGAAAGATCCTTCCTCTAGTAGTAACAATAATAATGCCAAATCCAATATTGTTGCTTCTAGTAGTTCTCTTGATTCCACTAATGATTCTCTTAGCCAAGTTACACTTGAGCAAGAAAATAGCTTATTGAAGGGAATTATAGAGAAAATTGTTTACAAGAGCTTTGCCGGGAGTAAGCAATTCGAGGAAATTGTACGCAAGCAAGGAAGGCTCCGGAAGAATCAAGGTGTTGGTTTTGAACGAAAGTTCAATGCCAATGGAGTTGAGTGGGAAGAAGATCAATACCCCAGGACGAAGTTTGTTCCTCAACAAGAGAAGTATGATCCTACTTCCTTCAAGGGAACACAAGCGCAAGATGATCTTCCACCACAAGACCACAAGAACAAAGGCAAGGACAAGCTTCAAGAGGAAATTGATGCATTTGAAGAAGCACCTAAGGCCTCGGTCAAGTGGATTCCCAAGACTACGTCAAGTTCTACTTCATCAAGTACAACTACAACTCCAAGGATTCCCATCAAGATGATGTGGATCCCGAAGAAGAAGAACTAGAGAGTTCTTGAGGGTGACTCCGCCAACATTCTTCACTCATATCAATATGGCAAGGACAAGTGCAATCAACTTCCACATCTTGCACTAGTTCAAGGAGTCACAGACCCTCATGTTGGTAAGACAAGGGACAAGGTAACCTAATGATTTCCTGGACATCATATTGTGTGTGCATCACTCTATGTCTATGGATACCCTTGTTTGTTCCTTGTGGGACTAACCCATGTAGGTATGTTGAAAGTGCAACTCACTCCAAAGGATTGCTCCAAAAGATCTACATCAACATTGAGCACCCACATCTTCAACACCTACATGAAGTCATCATCGACAAAACCCAAGGTTAGTTCATCCCTCTAAAAGGGGATCTCACATCTAGGGGGAGCTTAACTCTAAGAATTGAGTCAAAGCAACTCTGATGGTGTGAACACATCAATGCATTATGTAAAAGTGGTAACCCCACTTGAGCTTAAACGATGAGTATGACCTATGATCAAATGTTCTCATTTGACTCCTAAGTCAATATACTCATATAAAGATGACCTAGTCATCGCCAATTGTTTGATAGATGCTAGAATTGGTTGTTCATGCTTTGTCACATATTTTATTTGCCATTCTATTGTGTGAGCATGTTGGTTGCATATTTTACTCATTCGAGGACATCCACTTGCTGCTTTGATTGCTTGGGTTCCTTTTTCTTTTTGCCAAGTGGATGGACAAGAATGCCTAAGAACCTTCTCTAGCTATCTATGCTTTTCTCGTCTCAAACTCTATTCATGCTACATCACAAAATTTGATCAAGTCAGATTCGAACCACTCTGTGTGAGGAGCACTCGGAGTCCCCGATTCGTCATAGACTTAAACTTCCAAAACTTCTTTGTGATTCTCGATCTGACTGATTCCTCCATTTCGGTCCTACCGAGATCACTAAGTCGATCTAGGTTTTCAATCTCGGTGCAACCGATTTGAACTTTTCGGTCACACTGAGTTACTGTAACTGTATACAGTTATGCATCTCGGTGCCACCGAGTTGTTCCACTCGGTCACACCGATAGGGTCGGGCTATATATACTCACGGGCTAAAATTTGGAAATTTCTCCGAACCTCTTCGCCCGCGCAATAGCTCGCTCTGCCTCCAGGGTCTCCGGATCGTCTTCTCGTCGCCAGCCACCTCCTATCGCTGGTCTCCACCGCCGTCAATGGAATTCACCCCCGCCGTTGCTGCCATAGCGAGTTCATCGCCAAGCTAGGGTATGGACTCGATCACAGTGCTATCCTCGTCCAATTCCTAGCACATTGTGTTCATTATGATTCTTGCCACGATTGAAACACTCCTATCCAGTCAATACAATCCTTAGATTAGATGCGATTTGAAAATTTAGGGTTAGGTTTCCGCCGAAACCATCTCGGACCCACCGAGTTGAATAACTCGGTCCCACCGATTTGGCTAACGCCATTGCACTAGTAACTCTCGGTCTGACCGAGAATTGCTAATCGGTGTGACCGATTTGAGGACTTTGTGAAACCCTAGCAGTCTCGGTGCCACCGAACTGTGACTCGGTCTGACCGAGTTCACCAGTTTAGGTTCCAAAAGTGCTTCGGTATCACCGAGTTTGAAAATCGGTTGATCCGAAATGCTTTCTGTGGAAAACTAAAACTGAGTTTTTGAATCATTCTTTTGCAAAAATCTCTGCATTTTGTGATGCTCATCCATTCTATCTCATCTATAACTATTCACAGGGTCAGCGGTCAGTGATTTGCAGCATGTCAGACCAAAGTGATAGTCAGAACAAGTCAGAAGAGCACAATCACATCAGTGAGGGCACTAGTCCCTCTAGCACCTCAGATGATGGCAGCAGGAGCACCCCAAGCAATCTGCCTAAAGCTGCCACCAGGACTAGAAAGAAGAGAACCTCAGAATCTGAGGATGAGGATTATATGGCAGAAGAAGATGAGGCTACCTCCAAGAAGGTAGTGCTCAAAAAGGAGTATGCCTCAGCAAAGAACACAAAGCCTGGACTCAATAGGAAGGTTCCTGTCAAGAGGACACCTATGCTGAAGGTCAGAGGATCAACTCAAGTGCCTGAAAAGAGTGATCCCAAAGAGGCACCTGCAAGAAGAGTCACAACTTCCAAACCCAAGAAAGTTCCCACTGGAGAAACTATGAAGTTTACCATAGAATCAGAAGATGAAGCTGTTGGTCAAGATAAGAAGAAGAAGAGAGCCAGAACCACTACTGCTCAGGTTCTTGGAAATCCCTCTATGAGGAGAGACTCTGAAGAGGAAGAAGAGGTTGCTGCACCAGCACCCAAGGCAAAAAAAGCTAATGGGTGATGCAATTAAGTCAGGGGCTGCAACATTAAAGCCCAAGGAAGCACCCAAAGCTGCCCCCGAGCCCAAGACTGCACCAAAGAGGAATACCAGGAGTATTCTAGCTGATGAGAAGAACAAGGCCCCAGTGTCTGATGTTGCTCATGAGGAAGATGATGAAGGACAAGTCCTGAGAAAGCTAAAGCCCAAGATTCCAGACCACAATGATGCTCATCCTGTGGCTGAGAACATGAAGTTGAGAAAGGATGCAGGACTCAGATTATGGAGGCTGTCAGATTCATATGCTACCAGGAGAAGGACTGCTGTTGATTACAGGTTCCACACAAAGGAACAACATGACTTCTATGAGACATTGCTGTTGGACAAGAAACCAATAGTGTGTGATATGAGGTGGGTCGACTGGACCTATATGAAGGAAAATGAGGAACACTATTCTGGAGTGCAAGACAATTTTTTTGCTTGTGGAGTTGCAGACTTTGTTGGGCAGAAGCTCACAAAGTGGAATGATGAGCTCATTATGCAATTCTACTCCACAGCACACTTCTATCCCGATGGCAGGATTGTTTGGATGTCTGAAGGTACAAGGTACCAGTCAACAATTGAGGAATGGCGCCAGTCTGATCAATGCCCCAAAGGAGAGTGAAGATGACTTGGATGTCTATGCCAAGAAGAAGATGGACCACAATTCCATGGCTCATATGTACAAGGAGATCCCAAACAAAGCTCTTGAAACTTTCAAGTTTGGGTCAGTCCACTTTCTTCTGTCAGGGCTGCCAACAATCTACTGGATCCTAAGGCACACTCTTTTGCCCAAGTCAGGTGACCACAACATGATTAGAGGGCATGCTATCAACTTGCTCCACTTGTTTGATGTGCCACAAAAATTCAAGGTCATGAGCCTCATTGTTGAGACCATTAAGAGGACAGCAACAGATAAGAAGAGGAGTTGTGGGTATGCCCCACAGATTCAGGAGTTGATTAACTCAAAGATGGGCACAAGAACATACTTGCTGGATAAGGAACATTTTGCTATCTATCCAGACTTTGAGGACAATCAAGTTGTGATGAATGAGAATGAACCATCATCAGTGCAAGCTCAAGAGCAGAAGGAGAAGGCAAAGAGAGAGAAGGTTGCCAAGATGCCAACTCAAGAGGAAGCATCTGAGTACTTGTTGAAGAACAAGCAGGAGCAGCTTGGTTACTTGATAGCATCAACACTGAGGATTGAGAAGGGGTTGGCCACCCTAACTCAAAACCAGGAGAGCCTGGAAAGAATCATGGAACGAAAATTCTATGATCTAGATATCAACGTAACTGAGATTCAGTCAGTTGTGGAGTAGCTCCAGGATGACATGCAGGAGAGGAAGGGCAAGACAACCACTGATGCATTTGCCAGAGTGCCTAGAGCTCATAGGTCAGCTGCAGTGCCTGTGACAGACTCCAGAGCCACATCATTTGCACCAGCTATAGCTCCTACAGCTTCAGTGCAACCAGCTCCAGCACCAACTCCTCCAGCTCCATCCACTTCAACTGAAGCCTTCGTCCAAGGAGCCATCTCTACACCACCACCTGAAGATCAAGCCTGAGAGTCGATCTAGCACTATGCATTTTCTATGAACTTTTTGGTAACTTGTTGCCAAAGGGGGAGAAAAATGTATAGATCATAGACTTCGAGAGAGAGAGAGAGTGTGTGTTGCTTTTGTTCTCTCTTGCTTTGGTGGTTAAACATTTGTTTGCTTTTGATTGCTTGAGATAATGTTGTTATCTGTGAGACATTGATGATCATGTGTCTGATCATAAGCTACACTTATGCTTGCTGAATGATATTATCTTACCTATCCTTATGTGATCATTCACTTTGCTTGGTTATGAGTGCATGTATTCAATCCTTATTATTTTGAGCGCTCCACCAAGATGTATGTGACATGGAAGAGTAACCCATGAGCCTAATTCCTTGTGCATTTGCAGTCCAAAGCAAATTTTAAACTATGCACAAATTTAGGGGGAGCTCTTGCTTATCACATACTTCTCAAAGCGACGATGTTTTTCAATCTTATTATCATTTGTCGAAGCTTTGATCTATATGTTGTCATCAATTACCAAAAGGGGGGAGATTGAAAGTGCAACTATCCCTAGGTAGTTTTGGTAATTCATAATTACTTATAGCTCATTGACCTAATACTATTTCAAGACTATTATTTCAGGAAAGCTCAATGAATGGCATGGCATGGATGATGAAAGTGGATCCCTCAAAATATCAAGGACAAAGGATTGGCTCAAGCTCGAAAGCTCAAAACTCTTCATTTTACATTTTAGTGATCCAAGATCACATTGAGTCTATAGGAAAAGCCAATACTATCAAGGAGGGATGAGGTGTTGCTTAATGAGCCTCTTGCTTCATGTGCTTAGTGATATGCTCCAAATACCCTCAACTACTTTCTCACATCCACATATGACCTAAACCCAAAGTCAAAATCGGTCCCACCGATTCTTTCTATCCGGCGCCATAGAGTTCATATGTCATAGCCACTGCCACAAACCCTAGGAAAATCGGCCTTACCGATAGGGATCTCGGTTTCACCGAGATGGGGTTGTAATCTCTCTATTTCCCTTCGTAACATTTTGGTCTAACCGAAGTGAGCGACCGGTCCCACCGAGATTGCAATGTAAACTCCCTGTTTCCTTTTCGTAACATTTCGGTCTCACCGAAATAAGCGAATCAGTCCCACCGAGTTTACCTGACCAACTCTGTGGAAAGCTTATTACCAAAATCGGTCTCACCGAGTTTGTGTAATCGGTCTTACCGAGATTACGTTATGCCCTAACCCTAACCATATCGGTCCTACCGAGTTGCATGTCAGTCCCACCGAAAATCCTAACGGTCACTAGGTTTACTAAATCGGTCCGACCGAGTTTGTTGAATCGGTCCCACCGAGTTTGGTAAATTGTGTGTAACGGTTATATTTTGTGTGGAGGCTATATATACCCCTCCACCTCCTCTTCATTCGTGGAGAGAGCCATCAGAACAAACCTACACTTCCAACTTACCATTTCTGAGAGAGAACCACCTACTCATGTGTTGAGGCCAAGATATTCCATTCCTACCATATGAATCTTGATCTCTAGCCTTCCCCAAGTTGCTTTCCACTCAAATCTTCTTTCCACCAGATCCAAATCCCATGAGAGAGAGTTGAGTGTTGGGGATACTATCATTTGAAGCACAAGAGCAAGGAGTTCATCATCAATGCACCATTTGTTACTTCTTGGAGAGTGGTGTCTCCTAGATTGGCTAGATGTCACTTGGGAGCCTCCGACAAGATTGTGGAGTTGAACCAAGGAGTTTGTAAGGGCAAGGAGATCGCCTACTTCGTGAAGATCTACCGCTAGTGAGGCAAGTCCTTCGTGGGCGACGGCCATGGTGGGATAGACAAGGTTGCTTCTTCGTGGACCCTTCGTGGGTGGAGCCCTCCGTGGACTCGCACAACCGTTACCCTTCGTAGGTTGAAGTCTCCATCAACATGGATGTACGATAGCACCACCTATCGGAACCACGACAAAAACATCCGTGTCTCCAATTGCGTTTGAATCCTCCAAACCCTTCCCCTCAGTTTCTTGCAAGTTGCATGCTTTAATTTCCACTGCTGATATACTCTTTGCATGCTTGCTTGAATTGTGTGATGATTGCTTGACTTGTCCAAAGATAGCTAAAATCTGCCAAACTCTAAAATTGGGAAAAGGTTAAGTTTTAAATTGGTCAAGTAGTCTAATCACCCCCCTCTAGACATACTTCAAGGTCCTATAACAAGCATACAATAAGCATTCATCTAATGCATGGGTAAAACTCAAATAAGAGATCTAACCAGAAAGTTCAACTTAAGAACTCCAGTTTGCAAAAAGAATCAAATCAAACGAAGCAACGAAACTCAAACGGCGAAAGAAACAAGCTTCGTTTACTAATCTGGACCTAAGTCAAATTTTACAGTAGCAATCACGATCGAAAATAATCGCAAAAAACCCGAGAAAAATAAAAATTGACGAACAGGCTAACGAACGAACATTCACTGTCTGCGGCTAAACGGTGAAAACCGCTCGTTAAAACAAACGTACGGATGAACGTCCGCTAAATAAACTAAACCGAGGAAAATTGACGAACCGAAACTAAAAAAACGGATCTAGGGTTTAAAAAAACTGAATGGTTTTATAAAAAAACCGGCAGCAGCTACCTCGGGTCCGGCGGGGTCGGGTGGTGGCGGGGCTTCGGCGGCGCGAAGCTCCGGCGGCGTGGGGCTTCGGTGGCGGCGGGACTCACGGCGGCGGTGGCTAGCGGCGGCGGCGAATCGGGCGGGGCGGGGCTAGGGTTTCGGGCGGCTCGGGCCTCGCCTCTTAAAGGCCGGCCAGGCTGGAGTCTTAGTCGGGCACGACCCGGCTAGGTCGGTTGATTTTTTTGTATGGTCCCATAAAAACGCGGTGCTAACTTTCCCTTAACTCCAAAATGCTTAACTCCTCGAAGTGGGGACACTCGAAGATAAACTCTGTCTCCGACTTCGTAAACTGTCTCCTTGCATTTAGAATCTGCATAGCTCTTCTGCCTGGACTGGGCTACCTTGAGCCTATCGCGAATCAACTTAACCTTCTTCTCAGACTCTTTAATCAAATCTGGTCCAAACAACTGACGGTCTCCAACTTATTCCCACAACAAAGGCGTCCTGCACCTCCTTCCGTACAAAGCTTTGAAAGGGGCCATCTTCAAACTGGATTGATAACTGTTGTTGTAAGAGAACTCTACATAAGGTAAATTGTCGTCCCAACTAGATCCATAATCTAGCGCACAAGCTCTCAACATGTCCTCCAGTATTTGATTGACTCTCTCGGTCTGCCCATCTGTTTGTGGATGAAAGGCTGTACTGAACTCTAGCCTGGTACGCAAAATTTCGTGCAACTGATTCCAGAACTTTGAGGTAAACTGGGTTCCTCTCTCTGATACAATGGTCCTCGGAACTCCATACAGACATACGATCCTGGTCATGTATATCTTTGCCAACTTAGCACTCGTATAAGTGGTCTTCACTGGGATGAAATGAGCTACCTTCGTCGAACGATCGACTACAACCCATATCGAGTCATAGCCAGAACGTGTCGTGGGCAATCCCGTGATAAAATATATACCTAGCTTATCCCACTTCCATTCGGGTATCGGCAATGGCTGTAGCAACCCTGCTGGCTTCTGATGCTCTGCCTTTACTCTCTGACATACATCACAAACTGCTACATACTCCGCAATATGCTTCTTCATTCCGGTCCACCAGAAAGTGTCCTTCAAATCAAGATACATCTTGGTATTTCCTGGGTGAATTGAATACGGTGAATCATGGGCCTCCTGCAGAATCAACTTCCCGATCTCTGGGTCATTAGGCACATAAACGCGGTCCTCAAACCATAAGGTATCGTGTTCATCCTCACGAAATCCCTTAGCTTTTCCTTTGCTCATTGTCTCCTTTATCTCGGCAATCTCCTTGTCGGTCTTCTGAGCTTCCCTGTCCCTATCCATCAAAGTGTACTGAATCTCCAATGCTGCAACATAGCCTCTCGGAACTATCTCCAAACATAGCTCGCGAAGATCCTTGGGTAACTCTTCGGTCGTGAGCGTGTTGACATGGCTCTTGCGGCTCAACGCATCAGCTACTACTCAGCCTTTCCGGGGTGATAATGCAATCTCATATGATAATCCTTTATGAGCTCCAACCATCTCCTTTGCCCGAGATTCAACTCCTTCTGCGTGAAGATGTACTTCAAAATCTTGTGATCCGTGTACACCTCACAATGGTTTCCGATGAGAAAATGTCTCCATGTCTTCAACGCATGCACTATGGCTGCTAACTCCAAATCATGGGTAGCATAATTCAACTCATGGGGCTTAAGTTGTCGTGAGCCATACGAAACAACTCTTCCCTCCTGCATAAGCACCGCTCCAAGTCCTCGACGAGAAGCGTCGCAATATACTTCATAATCCTTGCGCTGATCTGGCAGAATCAACACTGGTGATGTAACCAAACGTTTCTTTAACTCTTGGAAACTGGCCTCACATTCCTCAGTCCAATTGAACTTGGTATCCTTCTTCAACAATTCCGCCATGGGTTTTGCAATCTTCGAGAAATTCTCAATGAACCTCCGGAAGTATCCTACGAGTCCAAGAAAACTCCGGATCTCTCCAACTGACGTGGGTGCTTCCCAATTTGTCACAGTGACGACCTTTGTGTGGATTTTTTGGCAGGGCAAGGCTCAACATTAATCTACCAGGGTTTCGGAAGGCTGACACTGAAACATGGCAAAGGATAGTCTGGGAGATCATTGATCACTTCAACGTTCCAGAGCAGTGGAGAATGCAGGTGGAACACGTTGTACTGAAGAAGGCTAGGGATGCTTGGAGAAACTGGAAGCACGTGTTGTACAAGAAGTACTTGAGTGAAGGCAAGGACTCAATCCCCGCATACCCCCAAATTACAAAGGCAGACTGGGCAAAAATCAAAAGGGTTAGGGCAACTACAGAGTTTCTACAAAGAGTACCAAGCAATCAGAACTTGAGAAGAGGAACACATACCCGCGCCGTATGGGTGTGGCAGGATACTACGGCATGAAACCGATACAGGACCAGGAGGACAAAGAAGCAGCAACTGCGGGTGGGAAACCGACCTTTAGTGAAATCAGAGGCGAATGCGCTAGAGACTACTTGCAGGCACGTGCAAGGAGGCGTGATGACGGAACTTATTACTTTCAAAACTCACAAGATGAAAAATTGTATCACGTGATGTTAAAGGCTTCCGAGATCCCTGGAAGGTTCTACAAGAACTCAGGGCCATGTGACATTTTGTCTGATGATCTGGAAACAAGAGAGCCCCCTTGCCGTGCAAGGGGTATAGGTGTTAATGTAGCGCACAAGAGGGATCTCACACTCAGCAAAGAAGAGAGGCTCAACATGGAACAAGCGAGGAGTGAAATGAAGCAGAATGAATTGTATGAAAGGTTGAGGAAGGACATGTATCCGACTGTTTGAAAGGAAATTGAGGAGTTAATGATGATGCAGAAGACTCTAACACTGACAGATAGCCTGTAGATGGTAGGGGAGGCTGGCATGGAGGATGCTGGTTATTGCACGACAACACCGCACAAGAGTATCTGTGCATCAGCTAACCCCAGCAATATTGAGACTGCAGCTGCTCATGATAATGTTATATATGATCTATGTGGAATGAAATATAGACTGAAGGGCGTGCTTACACATTATGAAGGTACATTAAAAGTGCAAGAGCCTGGGTTTGCCGACCCTTCTTGGAAGAGGACCTCTTGTTGGACAATGTGCCATTGAAGCCGGGCTGTGTGAAGTGCTACGTGACTGAAATAAAGCCTGGATTCAATGAATTTTCCCTGAAGAATGTCCTAGGGATACTTTGATGAGAAAAGGACCTTGGGAGAAACACTGTTACATCACATCCAGTGGCCACGAAAGGAAATGGAGTTCATGGATGAGATCCATGAAGCCCCGTGATACGTCCATTTTGCATCATGCTTTTATATCAATACTTATTGCATTATGGGCTATTATTACACATTATGTCACAATACTTATGGCTATTCTCTCTTATTTTACAAGGTTTACCATGAAGAGGGAGAATGCCGGCAGCTGGGATTCTGGCTGGAAAAGGAGCAAATATTGGAAACCTATTCTGCACAGCTCCAAAAATCCTGAAACTCCACAGAAGTCATTTTTGGAAGTAATAAGAATTATTGAGCGAAGAAAATACCAGAGGGGGCCCACACCCTAGCCAGGAGGGTGGGTGGCGCGCCCACCCCTACTGGGCGCGCCCCTGTCTCTTGGGCCCCCTGGTGGCCCTCCGGTGCCCATCTTCTGCTATATGAAGGCTTTTACCCTGGAAAAATCAAAAGCAAGCTTACGGGATGAAACTCCGCCGCCACGAGGCGGAACCTTGGCGGAACCAATCTAGGGCTCCGACGGAGCTGTTCTGCTGAGGAAACTTTCCTCCGGGAGGGGGAAATCATCACCAACGTCATCACCAACGATCCTCTCATAGGGAGGGGGTCAATCTCCATCAACATCTTCACCAGCACCATCTCCTCTCAAAACCCTAGTTCATCTCTTGTATCCAATCTTGTATCAAAACCACAAATTGGTACCCGTGGGTTGCTAGTAGTGTTGATTACTCCTTGTAGTTGATGCTAATTGGTTTACTTGGTGGAAGATCATATGTTCAGATCCTTAATGCATATTAATATTCCTCTGATCATGAACATGAATATGCTTTGCGAGTAGTTACGTTTGTTCCTGAGGACATGGGTGAAGTCTTGCTATTAGTAGTCATGTGAATTTGGTATTCGTTCGATATTTTGATGAGATGTATGTTGTCTCTCCTATAGTGGTGTTATGTGAACGTCGACTACATGACACTTCACCATTATTTGGGCCTAGAGGAAGGCATTGGGAAGTAATAAGTAGATGATGGGTTGCTAGAGTGACAGAAGCTTAAACCCTAGTTTATGCGTTACTTCGTAA
The DNA here is from genome assembly GCA_963921465.1 of Triticum timopheevii. Lineage (NCBI taxonomy): Eukaryota > Viridiplantae > Streptophyta > Magnoliopsida > Poales > Poaceae > Triticum > Triticum timopheevii. The sequence goes on along the minus strand of OY997262.1, from coordinate 248,943,268 downwards.
GGGGCTGATTTGGATCCATTAGTTTCATGCTATGGTTAGGTTTGCCTTAATACTTCTTTTGTAGTTGCAGATGCTTGCAATAGGGGTTAATCATAAGTGGGATGCTTGGCCAGGAAAGGGCAGTACCCAAGCACCGGTCCATCCACATATCAAATTATCAAAGTACCGAACGCGAATCATATGAGCGTGATGAAACTAGCTTGACGATAATTCCCATGTGTCCTCGGGAGCTCTTTTCTCATTATAAGAAATTTTCCAGGCTTGTCCTTTGCTACAAAAAGGATTGGGCCACCTTGCTACACTTTATTTACTTTCATTTCTTGTTACCCGTTACAAATTATCTTATCACAAAACTATCTGTTACCTACAATTTCAGTGCTTGCAGAGAATACCTTACTGAAAACCGCTTGTCATTTCCTTCTGCTCCTCGTTGGGTTCCACACTCTTACTTATCGAAAGGTCTACGATAGATCCCCTATACTTGTGGGTCATCACCCCGCCAAGAGCAACCAATGCCGCCCTCAACCGGTGACGCTCTCCTTGCCACAACAGCTCTCGTGTGCTTCCCCCAAAGAACCTAATACTCGTAATCCGACGGTTGATGCATCAACCTGTGATCAGCCAGCCTGACTTTGTGTTGTAAAGGCCATGTCATCATCCTCCCCAGAGCAGCCAGTGGCAAGGCCTACAACTACTGAAGATGCACCACCGGTTCAGATGCCGGCCGCTGAAGCAGCAGGGGGAGACCCAACTGCAGCACATGCTCAGCAGACCAACCTGGTGGAATGGACTGCTAAGCAGTCTGATGCTTCGGAACCGCCTGCTAAGCAGTCTGTAGGTCCAGAACCGACTGTTCATCAGTCCGTCAGTCCGCAACCGCGTGATTAGCATACCAATGCATCGGCAGTTCCTGCTCAGCAAACCAACGCGTTGGCACAACCTCCTCAGCACACCGACAAGTTGGCACTACCTGCGCAGAAACCCAACCTAGCTTCAACGCATGGTCAGCAGTCCGATGCCTCTACTCCTACAGCCAAGCAGTCCGTCATAGCAGAACTGCCGGCTCAGTGGTCCGACATAGCTAAATCGTTTGCTAAGCAGACCGTCGAAGCTTCACCGTCTGCTCGGTAGTCTGCCTTTCAGCAAACCAGACCTTGTACCAGAAGTACTTCAAGTACCAAGAAGGAAGCGGGCAAAAAGGCTGCACCCGTGAGGAAGCGCGGCCCGAGAGTGAAGAGGAAAGAGAACGATTGCCTCTTACTTAAAGCACTCATCGCCCAGAACCAAATTAACAGCAAGTTGTTCGAATCGGGGAGTAATATTATTTGTGACGGCATGGATGATGAAGAGATAGCTCTACTGCTTGCTAAAAATATAGCAGACGTACTTCAAGCACGCAATTACGTACATGGCTAGCCATTTCTTTTTGGCGAATACTTTGATGAGTGCAGCTCCAGTTGCCGCGAGTTACCTAAATATTGCATGGATCAAATGTTAGCAGGTCATCATGTTCCGCTAGTCCAGTACAACAAAGATCATTTTCGGCACGATGTTGGTTCCGTTAGTTTGAGTTTCGAGGACTTACATCTCTTCTTCAACTTCAACGAGCTCGATGCCACTCTGTTAGATGCTTAATTTTGTAAGTACTTAACAAACTATGATCAACTTCTCCATAGAAGGTTGTAAATGATAAACAACTAACTGCAATTTATTCCTCTCAGGGGATTGAACGTGCTGAGAAGAAAACGGGAGAGTGTGTATTTCATAGATCCTGCATTAGCAAATGGCACAACATTAGATGGTAAGGATCAATGGGAGTGGGCCATTAACACAGTCGCCCGTATCTTCGAAAACACGTCACATGCATAATCATTTATCTGGCCATCTCATGAACGGTAAGTCAAGTAAACAACCACGCATACACTGATTGTCTTTCAGATTTCGACATAATTCATTAGCTTATGGCTTTCCTAATATGTAGCAATCACTGGACATTGGTATTCATTATTCCAAATAAGAACACAATTTACTACATGGATTCTCTCAGAGAGCTAACAAATGCTCAGGATCAGGCGCATCTTCAGCAATTCATGGATAGGTATTGAATTCTATGATGTTGAAATTAATTTGTATTCATATCTGGTTCAATAATTGATGTTGTCAAAATTCTCCTCATTTGCAGTGTGCTCGCATTGTGTAAAACTAAACCAGGGAACCTGTTCAAGAGGGAACTACCTCTGCAGCACGAGATCATTCCTCCGGTAACACACCAAAATCCGTTATTTTCGAAAAATGTATCCAATAGTCTGCAAATACATTTTCTTACGCTAATCAAATGTCCAAACTTCTAAATAAACCTCTTTCTATTTTTGTGCAAAGAAAAAAATACACCTAACACTAGTTACATTCTTCCTAACAGGACAAATACATGACTAATTCTGTAAAAAAAATATCAGTGTCCTCAGCAACAAGCTGGGACCATGGATACTATGTTTGCAGACACATGATCTCCATCTGCAAATCTGTTGATAGTTGTGAAGATGCTCACGAATTAGTACCAGTAAGTCTATCTTAATTAATATCTTCTACTCCACTCATATGGCACATTCTGATCTTAAAAATACTGTAGCTCATCTTAGAACCGAGGACCCCTAAACCGCTCCCCGCTGGTGAATCGCTGATGGTTCGGAGATTAATCAGCAACTTGTTCTTGAATCACTACATCAATCCCACTAGTGATAATGAAGATTTCAGCATGCCTTCTCCTGAAACATTGAGTAAGAGTTAGCCGCTAAAAATATACGCATGGATCCATTGTTTTTCATCTGATGTGGTCTTCATATTTTGTACACTATGATTAATTATGTAATGCATATATATGTCGACAAATCATTGGAATTTAGCTACCATTTGTTCAATTGCAATTGTTGCGAAATCTAATGAATGTTCTTCCTGTGGACCCTATTTGTTCAATTGAAATTGTGGTGAATTTGCTTTTTGCATGCCGATTCAATTGGGATATTTTTGTTTTAACCTGGCAATTGCGCACACGGTTCAACTAAATGAGTGTGTGCGATCCACATTGGAAAGCATACGTCAATCGTAGCAGAACCGTCGGTGATACACAGCAGATCGTAGATGATTTGCAGCACTACTACATGTGCGTAGGGGCTCCAGAACCGTTTGTGATATCATATTATCGCACATGAGAGCTTGGAGTAAACCGTGCCCAATGTAAAATACAACTGAGTCGTAATTTTTTCAGGAAACATGTGGGATCCCAAACGGAAAGCACACGTCACTCTTACCGCAACCGTCGATGATACACAACAAATTACAAATGGTCTGCATCACTTGTATGTGTGCGAAGGGGCTCCTGAACCATTTGTGATAGAACATTATCGCACACGTTAATTGTTGGGAAACGTGTGCGATGGATTCTTGCATGGCAAACAAGTTCCATAGAAAACTCGTGTGCGATGGGGAACATATCCCACAAAGTTCATATGTTGGCCCGTGTGCCTTACATACCGTTTCCCAAACGGTTCATTACAACACACCGTTTGGTTTCACTGCGTCATTAGAAACGTTTAATCACTGATCCCACACGTGCGGAAGAATTTAGTGTGTGTTGCATCGCATACGGTTACATTTGGCAAGGCCTCTGCATCATAGATCCCTATCCCCGACGGTTTCTAGGTCGTGTGGGAAGGACCCCCCTATTGCAGTCACTCACTTGGCGACGGTTCAAAATACCGTCGCGGAAAGGGGTTAAAAGCCGTGTGTATAGCACCTCGCTGTACCAGTGTAATCTTCTTTTGCAATATGTTTGTTGGGATCCGATGAATTGTGGGTTTATGATCATATTATTCATGAATATTAATTGAGTCTTCTCTGAATTCTTTTATGCATGATTATTATAGTATTGTATTTCTCTCTGATCTATCCGTTTAGTTTGGCCAACTAGATTGTTTTTTTCTTGCAATGGGGGAGGTGCTTTGTGATGGGTTCAATCTTACGGTGCTCAATCCCAATGACAGAAAGGGACATGGCATGTATTTGTATTGTTACAATTAAGGATAAAAAGATGGGGTATATTCATATTGCTTGGGTTTACTTTGTCTACATCATGTCATCTTGCTTAAGGTGTTACTCTATTTTTATTAACTTAATACCCTAGATGCATGCTGGATACGGTCGATGGGTGAAGTAATAGTGGTAGATGCAGGCAGGAGTCGGTCAACTTGTCTCATACGTGATGCCTATATACATGACCATTTCCTTGAATATCGTCATAACTATGTGTTTTTCTATCAATTGCCCAACAATAATTTGTTCACCCACCGTACTTTATGTGCTCGAGAGAGAAGCCTATAGTGAAAACTATGGCCCCCGGGTCTATATTTATCGTATATAAAATCCAAAAATACCTTGTTGCACTTTTATTTATTTCTATTTTATTTTGCAATTTATTTATTTGCCTACCACGACGAGATTTGATCCTTGCAAATAACCAATGCGGGGATTGACAACCCCCTTGTTTGCGTTGGGTGCAAGTATTTGCTTTTGTGCGTGAAGGTGATACTAATGAGGTTCTGTGTGGTTCTCCTACTAGATTGATAACCTTGGTTCTTAACTGAGGGAAATACTTATGTCTACTGTACTGCATCACCCTCTCCTCTTCGAGTAAATCACAACGCAGCTCACAAGTATCACTTCCATCGATCCGTTTTTATCATACAGCGGACCTGCATGGGCGATCAATGTCGGTACTAAAACCGGCTGATCTCGGGTAGGGGATCTCGAGCTGTAGATCTGGGAACGATGGGTATCAGGAGACAATGGAGACAATGTTTACCCAGGTTCAGGCCCTCTCGAAGAGCTAAAACCCTACGTCTTTGTTTGATTATATTGATGATGGAGTATCGAGTACAAGATGATCTACCTTGAGATCGTATGTTGCGTTCTAAACCCTAAGGCTGGTAATTGTGATTGTGTCTCTATGTACTAAACCCTCCGAGTTATACAGGCACCAGGAGTATCTAGGGTTACATATGGTCGGTTGCCAATTAGGAATAAACATGTCGACAATTGAAGTTGTCCTTGAAGTATACGCCAAGTCTTCGGCAGTGTCCGTCTTGATCACACCTGGGTTCGAGGCTTCTGGAGTCCCTCCTTGTGGAGATCACAGGCCGTAATCTCGGCCCATGGACTTTGGGCAACCTAGGTTGGTACCCCCTAGTCCTGGACACCGTCAAATTTGCATCCAACTTGCTTGCGCATGAAGACCTCGGGCATTTGAGGAAGCCCATCATCGAAATGTACAAGCCAAGTTCTATAATGTAAAGTTCCCCTAGTATATGAAAATGACAAATCATGGAGACTCTCTATATGAAGAACATGGTGCTACTTTGAAGCACAAGTGTGGTAAAAGGATAGTAGCATTGTCCCTTCTCTCCTTTTCTCTCATTTGTTCCCTTTTCTCTTTTTTTAGAACAATATCATGAACCTCATCCCCACTTTTTCGAGGACTCATTAGTCTCCATCATTCTTTACCTCAGTGGGACAATGCTCTGATAATGATCTTCAGACTTCTTTTTCCTTACAACTCGGTAACTTAAATGAATATGACTCTATATGAATACCTCTGGCACTGTACCAGGATGTGCAATAATCTAACGCAACATGTATTACAACAACAAGAAGTGGAATAAAAACTAAAACAAAATGAAATTAATGATTTCTTTTTCTAAGAGAGAATGAACTAGTGGCTTCAGTATTGCCTTACGAAGAAATAAAATGAAACAAAAAGAAAATCAAAATAACGAGATTTTCAATGGAAGAATGCATTAGTGGCATTGTATTAACCTTTATGAAGAATGAAAATAAAAACAAATTTAAAACAAACAATGATAAAATTTGCACACAATATACACAAAATAGGGCTTTTTAAAAATATACAATAATAATCATATAATAGCAGATTTTTTTTGCACAAAAGAATAAAGAATGAATTAGTGGAATTGATCTTACCCTTAAAGAAGAAATAAAATAAAATAAAATTATTACTAAATTAAAATAATAAATTTTTATAAGGAATAATGAGTTAGTGACATTGGTATTACCCTTTAAGAGAAAAAAACTTGCACACAACTTTGGACTAAATTACACTTTTTTTGTAGTATGCAAAGAATAATCATATAATAATGCACTTTTGTATATATTTTACAGTATTCGTGTGTATACATTTACACTCGTCCGCCATCATTAAAATACTCCCCAAAGAAAACTAATAACTTTTTTTCTTCAAAAAACACACATAAAAACACAAAACAGGGGGGAAAAGAGTAAGAGAGGGTAGGGCTGGGCTGGGCCGTACAGGTAATGGGCTTTAGCCATCAAAGAATTGACTGACCCAAAAAAAAGAATCAGCCGAAAACAACTCAGAACAGCCCACGTCCAAAGGGAAAGAAAAAAAAAGCACAAACCTCAAAGCAGAAATTAACGGGTAAATTTTTTGACTAATGCAAAATCAATCTTCATAGGACTTACATATAGCTACTATATGACACCTGTTGCGTTCTGCATCGAGATCCACTTCACTGGTCGACTGGAGCGTTGCGAGAAGAAGCTGCCACACCATCGGGGTCCAAGCGAACGGCCAAACGGAGGTAGTGAGAAACGGTTAACGAAAACATTGCATTGCATGTACGCATGCATGGATCCAAAGTAAAAGGAGCGTCGTCGACTATTCGTCGTGGAGACGAAATCATACGAAGTCGCTGTTTGGGAAGCAAAAGCGAAAGTGAAGCGTCCCGTCGAGCCATCGGGCACGCGAGGCCGCGAGGCGACAGCAGCGCCTTTCTGGGCCAGCCCGGCCGGCCGGCCGATCGAGCGCAAAGCTTCGCGGCCGGCCTCGGATCCCTCTCGCTGGCCGCTGCTGCCACGGTCGTCGTCTTCCCGATCTGTTCTCATCCCCGAAGAGGTCACGCAGCTTCGAATCCAATCGGTTTGTGGGCGACAGCGTACGTGACGACGCAAAAGGACAAGCGAAACGAAAGCCTACGATATTTACCGGGCTACATTCATTCCTTTTCCTGTTCCGTGTCACGTCGCGTCACGGCTTTTTCGCTGGTAATAGCATGATGATGGATCGATAGTGTTTTACCGTGGACTACAGTCCAAAGAACTGGTTATTACGTGGATAGTCTCTGAAGTCAAGAGTGGAGATGTGACAGTGAAGGAATTCCTGAGCATTAATTCGATCTCAGCGAACCAGATTTCAAGTCTCAGACTTAATACTGGTACTTGCATTTCTTTGCTATATGCGTTTAGTGAGACAAGACGTCTCATCCACTATGAAGATGTATGTGGAGACTTCGTCAATCTTAAAATGATGTGACGACTCAGTCTCTTGCAGGTGCTCATATAGTTAAAAAAAAATCGATCTCCAACGACAATACGTGTGACACATGACACTCTTTCTACATCATACCATGGGATTTTAATTAATTTTGCAGGATTTGTCACATGTTTTGCGCCGGCTAGGAGAAACGGCGGCCACGTGCCCGCCTTATGGGCCGGCCCAATTACATGGTGACCAGGTCGCTCGTCTAGGAACCGTTTCTGGCTCGCTTGGATGACTGGTCAACGGCTGGTCAGTTGATCGTTCAATCGTTGACTTTTGTGAAAAAAGGAAAAAAATTGAAAAAGTTCATGCCTTTGAAAAAAGTTCTCAAAATAATATAAGTTCATGAATTTTGAGAAAAGATCATCAATTTTGTAAAAAGTTCATCAATTTTTTAAAAATACATCAAAAATTTTAAAAAACACTAATTTAAAAAAGTCTGTTGATTTTTTTAAAGAAGTTCCCAATATTTGATAAATATGTTCACTGATTTCTAAGAAAAAGTTTACGCATTTAAGAGAAGGAAAATAAGACAAAATAAAAAATAAAAAGGAAATAAAAACAGGAAACAGCTGCGTTTTTGCATTTTAATAATACAAAAAGGATACTAGCACATCAGGTTATGAGTTCCAGTTGGTTAGTGCCAAGATGCAAAATACACCATAATGGATGCTTAAGGCGCCCAATAGAAGTTGGGAACGATGGCCTCATGTTAGTGAACTCACCATGTAAAATGGGAGCTCCTATTTGGCGCTTCAGGCGCCAGAGAAGCTCCCTTAGCGCCCACGCGCCGGTGCTGGCGGGTCAGCCCATGTACACGATCGCATTTGAGAAAAAAAACAAAAAAAAACAAAAAATCGTGAATTCAAAAAATTCATGGATTTAAAAAAGCAACCGGGGAACTAAAAAAACAAAAGAACCGTGAATTCAAAAAAGTTCATTTATTTTGAAAAAGTAGCTCATCAATTTTGAAAAAAAAAGGTTCATTGATTTTGGAAAAAAAGTTCACCATTTTTGAAAAAAGTTCATTGAATTTAGAAAAGTGCATCAATTTTGAATTTTTTAATCAAACTTGCAGGAACTTTTTGTAAAACTCGTCAATTTCAAGGAAAGTTCATCCATTTTTTAAAAGTTCATCAATTGTTTAAAAAGTTCACAAATTTGAAAAACTTCATCGATTCAAAAACTTCACCGATTTTGAAAGTTCACGAAGATTAAGTAAATATAAAATAAAAAAGAAAAAGGGACGAAAAGAAAAATGAAAGGAAAGAAAGGAGAAAATGTAGAAAAGAGAGAAGTTGGCAAAAGCAAGCGTTGTAGTTGGGCGGTTTGTGCAGTTTATCGGGAACAAGAGATCCCTGATTCGACTCTCCACATGTGTGTCAGTTCTTTTAGACAGAAAAGAAAAATAGCTAAATGGGTCGGCCCAGCTTAGAGGGCTTCACGCGCCCAATTGTAAAATGCACAGTAATGGGCGCATGAAGCGCCATGGAAAATTCTCCCGATGACAACGATGACCGTGTTGGCGAAATTAAGTACTCCCTCCGTCCGAAAATTCTTGTCTTAGATTTGTCTAAATACGGATGTATCAAGTCACGTTTTAGTATTAGATACATCCGTATCTAGACGAATCTAAGACAAGAATTTTGGGACGGAGGGAGTACTACTCCCCTCCTTGCACTACCTTGTCGTTAACGGGCTGGAGCAAGCCCATCTATTAGGCCTGCACGCTGCAAGTCCGGCCTCATTTACGCTTTGTTTCGATTGTAGGAATTTCAAAAGGTTTTGTACCATTTTAATCGTTTTGAGATTTTTCCTATGGATTGTGTTTGAACTGAATGGACTAATTCATATACCACTACTCCATAGATATTAAAATACCATTCCCATTTATAAGACTCGCGTAGGATCGGCTCATTTTTCATTTGATCCATCGAAAACACTATTCCTATCTCATGCTCTCTGTTTTGTAATTGTCTATCTTACACGTTCAACCCTGTCAAATTCCTGTGTTTTTTATATTCAGGTGTTTCCCAATCTTGCAATCCAAAGAGGCCCTTAATTTAGGGCACAACCACTGAGCAAATCCTCTGGCCCTAGCTTTACGATATGAAGAACTAATATATTTCCCTTACGCGCACATTCGTATCTATTCCACGCATAACAATGCTTATATACTTGCATCTTTGGCTTCTTTCTACCAGGCTCCTATGGACTTGTTGTTGGAAATATGCCCTAGAGGCAATAATAAAGTGGTTATTATTATATTTCATTAATCATGATAAAGGTTTATTATTCATGTTATAATTGTATAGATCGGAAACTTAAATACATGTATCTATACTCTATATCTATACCTACTATTAAAGGGAGGTGATATTCTTGGTTTGGATCCGCTTAGTTCGTCCAGTTTTGAGTTTTTTTTTATTAATTGACATTACATTTTTGGTTTGATTCAGTTTGACGAACATAGGAAACCATTGGACGTATGTGTGTAAAGGAAACTAAAAATAAGCGAAGCTGGCCGCCCGGCCCATACGTGTAAAGGAAAGCAAAAACAATCAAAGCTCGCCGGCCCATATTTCTAATATTTGGTTGCCAAAACAAAAGAGCTTCCGGTTTAGTTGTCAAAGCTTACTCTCGGTCGAGGAGAGGACACACGGCCTATTGCACGCCGCCGTCGCTCGCTCCCTTCTCTCCAGCGTCGTATCCGTTTTGGATCGAATCCGGGTAGGAGAACTACTACAGTACGTATCCATGGATGTCCCCGTCCTAATTCCACAAAGAATTTGTGCTATAGAAAGCTAAATTGCATCGCAAGTTTGCAAGTCTACAAGTATCTCGCCCCCTACTTCGCCGTAAGACTGCCCATTGTCGCGGAGACATGGTTGTAGGCGAGTCTGGGCGTCGGAGCAGGGGAAGCGATGTCAAGTCTGGGCGTCGGAGTAGAGGAAGAGATGCCGAGTCTCTACAAGTATCTCGCCCCCTACTTCCTCGTAAGACTGCCCATTGTCGCGGAGGCGTGGTTGTGGGTGAGTCTATGCGTCAGAGCCGTCAAGTCTGGGCGTCGGAGTAGAGGAAGAGATGCCGAGTCTCTACAAGTATCTCGCCCCCTACTTCGCCGTAAGACTGCCCATTGTCGCGGAGACATGGTTGTAGGCGAGTCTAGGCGTCAGAGACGTCAAGTCTGGGCGTCGGAGTAGAGTAAGAGATGCCGAGTCTGGGCGTCGGAGCAGAGGAAGGGAGGAGACCCGCCACGGCAGGGCATGCGTCCACCATCGATCGTGGTTCCAGAACCACCACTAGCCTTTGGCCAAGTGACCTCGCCTGCCTGTCATGTTGATTGCGGAATCTCCCTCACAAACAAAAAGAAGGCGACGATGGCGGCTGAAATTTTGGATCGGCCACGGTGCCTGAAGAACAGAACCAACAAGCGACTCATCGAGCTCCGCAGGTATGGCTCATCTTCCTCCCATTCAGTTCCCCTTAATATCAGTGCTTTAGGTGTAGCCCCGGCCATCATTGCATGACTAATGGGGATGAGTGCTTCTCCCCAAGGTTGGCAGTCAATGGTACGTACGCACGTGCTACCAATCTACACCAAGTTGTTGCATCAAGGCGAGATATGTTTAGTACTCCTGCTCACTTCACAATGTCTTGGCGTGAAGGTTCAGTCTTGAAAACATGTAGGCCGGTAGGAAATTTTTCATGTAGGTTCAGGTGGTGAACGGGGCACGCACCTCATCAGACCAACGCCTCCCGAGGTGATCCCATACCACGAGCACGTCTATCCCCTACAAAGCGGCTACCGGCGGTCCCTCTCTGTTGGAGGCGGCAAGGTCATGGGCGTGTTCTGTAGCTCGGCGCCGCACCATGGGCAACCCGATCGTCGCCCTGACAACCACCACTGCAGACTTTGTGGTTGGCCTGCTTATGCTCGCCGTGTTCGGGATCAGAGGCGGTGCAGACCGGTGACCCAATGTCGACTTTGAACGTTGACGCTGATGATGGATTCACGCACTCCACTATATTGTTGTACAAAGACCGGCACTGCTACGGCTTAGCCAAGCTGCTTTTTAACCATTTAAACAACTACAAGAGGTAGATATTGTTGTTGGATAAATTTTGATGGATAGGATTTTAACAAAGTACCGAGCAGTGTAGGTCGAGATGACACAGATAATGGTATGCAAAATGTGTAGACATAATTTGACAATTTTGCTAGAACATACTAATTCCTTCAGTAAAAGAAGAAGATGTCCTGAATAAGCTCTAATATGTCATCATGATTGTTCTCATTTGTTAGAAAACAGGGGAAAGTTCTTTCAAATAATTGATTTATTTTTTCAGATCTTTCTCGTCATGCATTTTTACTAGCTGACAATTTTGAGTGATCCTTTTCCATATGCTTGTGCATAGTATGTAATTTGTTTTCAGAAATATTCTTCTGAGGGATTTGTTTTTATTATGTTGCTACAACGCCTTCTTGTGTCAGGAGTCAAACTATCATTCACAAGAATTTATTATATTGTTATGAGCTATCATTTATGCTATTTTTTTTACCATTTTGTTAAATGTAAGACTATATCATTATTTGCTGGTGAAATTTGTAAGTTATGTATTTGCATATATAATACCGTCACTTAGTTTAGCATGATATGTATATATAGGAGAATTAGGTGGAACTGCATTATTAATAATCATTATATGTTTTATGTTCTAAATGGCTCGATTTGAAAGGTTGTAGTTTTGTTACTCCAATGCAATTGCACGACCCTTTTTTTCTCACTGGAAGAGTGGGGAAAGGTGAGTGAATCCGACACATGCGTTGATTCATATTTTACCAATGACGCTTAGTGTTCTCTTATCGAGTACAAGGAGAGATCCCATCCACCAGCTTTAGTGTGCTAATCCATCACTGTTTTGTACCTATTCATTACAAAGGTACATTCTCTAAGGGGTAACAACACATGGTTCGCCAACAAATGCTACCAATCTTGCGCCACATCTGATAGGAAATAATTCTGATTTGTTGATTTAAGGGTACAAAAAACAGAATTATTTGAATTGATAGAAAATGTTCTCTATTTAAGAATCATGAATTTTCTGTTGTTGTGAATGGATTTCCTACGAATGAGATATTGGGCTGCCATTTTACTAGGATAGTGTTATTTTTTCAACTCTATTAGTAATAGCCATTTAATGTTTTTTTTGTTTAATAATATATTAGTTGCAATCATGCGTGGTGTGAAGGAGGCATGATGGGACATGTCCAGAGCGAGAGAGAGTATGAGGGATGAAACTCGTGCGAGGAGGGACCCACGGATGGGGCCCTCATCTCCCGCTCGAGAGATTAGTTTAAACATTCCGTTCCGCTACGGGAGATTCAGCGACAAATACACTGTGAGGTGTTCGAGCTCATCCCCTGCACTGACAATGTCTAGACGTGATGTGACTACATGGACAACCCGTCCACGATCGGCGAAGGCAAGAAGGAGGATATGTGGTGACACAGGTAGGATGCTTTGTTCAAAATTTCAAATAGAGGTCAAGGAATGAGAGTGGGGGATGTGTCATAGAGTCATGCCTATTAGACTAGGGTGCATACATTTTGGCTTTTCTCCCGTTGCAATGCACGGGCATTTTTACTAGTAAATACATAAACAAATACCAAGTCCCTAGTAAGCCTCTACTAGACTAGCTCGTTGATCAAAAGATGGTTAAGGTTTCCTGACCATAGACATGAGTTGTCGTTTGATAACGGGATCACGTCATTAGGAGAATGATGTGATGGACAAGACCCATCGGTTAGCATAGCATATGTGTAAGTGCATCTAGTGCCCCTTAGTGATTTTGGTGTATTGAAGACTTATAGGTTAAGGGACTGATGCGTTTGTGAGTGTACACAGGTCTATAAGTCTATGAGGAGTTTGATATTTACAGAGAAAGTCGATCCCTAAAAATGAAGTTCTTCGTTTGAAGACTTTGGATATCTGAAGACTTTCTGAAGACTTTGAAAGTGAAGAAATTGGTATGACCTTGAAGACTTGGTATTCATTCGAGGAATATGAAGCGTGAAGACTCTTGTTTTCGTAGTTTCATTTTCTATATCTTGAGTCATAGGAAACACCGTACTGTTAAAGGGGGTCGAGGAAATACTAAGGAAAAATTTCCATGTGATGCTCAACTCAAAATCCTACACCTACCAATCCCTTCGAGTGAAGCCATTGGAAATCTCATACAGTTCAGTCATATTCTTCAGTGATAGAGACGAAGTTCTTCTAGTCTCTGAGGAATTTGTTCTGACTGAGGAGTTAGGAATTCACTAGTGTGAATTGCCTACATAGTGAGGAACATGATAGCCCTGAGGATTTTGATAGCCAAAATTCCGACCGTTGCTGTGCTATGCGCCAACTGTCCCAAAATATCTACCCACCTAATGGTCATATCAGACAAGGGCATTTATGTCTTATCATGTCGGGCTGCTCCCGAGGCTATAAATAGCCGCCCCCTACAACCACTAGCTGGTTGGCTGCTCCGAGAGAAACTGACACTTGTCAATTGAGAGCATCCCATCCTCCGAGGACTTTGAGCAAAAATCATCAAGTGAGGAAAATCCAAACCCAACACCTACAAACCCAAAGTGATTGAGCATCACTGAAGAGATTGATCCTGCGTGGATCCGACGCTTGTTTCCTTTGAAGAATGTGCTTCTTCCAGACGGTTAGGCGTCAAGGTCTAGAGCATCCAAGAGGAATTGTGGATCGCCGAGTGACCGAGTTTGTGAAGGTTCGAAAGTCACCTGAAGACTTACCACGAGTGATTGGGTGAGGTCTGTGTGACCTTAGCTCAAGGAGAATACGGTGAGGACTGTGTGTCCGGGACTGGGTGTCATCGAGTTTAAATACTCAGCCGCTCCAACCAGATGTACAACTGAGACAGCAGTTGGAACTGGTCTACCAAATCATTGTCTTCACCAAGCCTCCTGGTTCTATTTCCTCAACTCTTTCATTTCCTCATGTCTGTTGTTGTGTGCCTGTTCATATCTGCTTGAAGACTTTGACTGAAGACTTTCTCAATTTCCTCAGTTCAATTTCTTCAGTCTGTCCGTCTTCTTTCTTGTGTTATCCTGTGTTTACGCTTTCTGTACTCTGTGTTTGTCTTCATCTCGCCATGATGACTATACTTGTATTTTGTTATGTTTACTTCTGAGTACTTATTCCGTTGCTAGTAGTTCTTTATTTAGGAATTTCCTCACCAGCAAATTCCTTAGTGAAGAATTCATATAAATCGCCTATTCACCCCCCCCCCTCTAGTCGATATAACGCACTTTCAATTGGTATCAGAGCGAGGTACTCCCTTGTTCTGTGTGATTTTGGTTTAACCGCCTGGAGTTTTAGTTATGTCGACCGCAGGTATGATCAAGGTCTCTGCTGGGTGTCCTACCTTCGATGGAACGGACTACCCCTACTGGAAGAACAAGATGCGAATGCATCTTGAGGCAATTGACAACGATCTCTGGTATGTTGTGGAAAATGGTGTTCCCACAGTCTCATCCTCTCTGAATGCTACTGATGTGAAGAGATTCAAGCAACTCGATTTTCAAGAAAAGAATATCATATGTGGTCATCTGAGCAAAGGACAGTATGGAAGAGTGAGTGCTTTGGAAACTGCTAAGCTTATCTGGGATAGGCTGTCCAAAGTAAATGAAGGAGTCTCAACTCAACGTGACTCTCGTGTTGACGTTCTTCGCAATCTCTTCAACCGCTTCAAAAGACTCGACAATGAAAATGTTCAGAAAACCTTCGATCGCCTCACTGACATCTCAAATGAGCTTCAAGCGCTTGGTGCCACTGACATCACCGATCATGAGGTGGTGAAAAAATTGCTGAGATCGCTAGATTCCTCATTTGACACTCTGGCACTGATGATTCAAGAGCATGCTGACTACAAGTCACTTGATCCCACTGATATCCTCGAGAGGCTAAACACTCATGAATTCCAGCTTGCTGAGAAGAGAGATCTCTACTGTTTGAGCTATGGCAGATCACGTGCTTTGAAGTCCAAGGCAGTCTCTGAGTCTGAAGATGAAGACTCTGCTAGCAGCCTTGGTGACCCTGAAGAACTGAGCCAGGAACTTGCACTGCTCGTGAAGAAATTTCAGAAGTTCTCAAGACGTGGTCGCTTTGGAAAACCCTCAAGGAGCAATGATTCCTCATCTAGTGACTACAAGAAGAGGCTATGCCACAAATGCAAGAAACCTGGTCACTACATCCAAGATTGTCCTCAATGGGATAAGGAATCAAAGAAGAAGAAATACAAGGATTACAGTTCTGATGACGCAAAGAAGAAGAAGAAATCTTCAAAGTCTTCATCATCAAAATCCTCAAGGTCTTCATCTCACAAGAAGAGCAGCTCCAAGAAGGCTCGGGCATTCATTGGCAAGGAAATGGACTCTGAGGCTGAATCTAAGGAACATGAGGATGAGCAGGCATCTGAGGAGTCAGAGTCTGGTGTGGCGAGCCTAGCTCTTGCTACCGCATTCGTCAGCAAGTCTATCTTCAACTCTAAAGAAAACGACTCCACCAACAAGGCTGATGAAGGCAATGATGACTACGCTCCCACCTATTGCTTCATGGCAAAGGGTGACAAGTTAACTAAATACGCCTCCTCTGACTCAAGTGAGGATGAATCTGATGAAAATCTCAAACCCAGCTACTCTAAACTTGCTAAAATTACTGTGAAACAACAAAAGGCTTTTGAAAAAGTTCAAAACATGCTAGACAAAAGTGATGATATGTTGGGTGAAGAAATGGATCACACTAAAACCTTGACTGAAAATCTTCAGAGACTTTAGTCCAGGTTTGATAATCTTCAAGGTCATCATAACACTCTCTTATCTGATCACGAGAAGCTTTCTTATGAATTTCTTCAAAGAAAGCAAGATCTTGAAAAGCTAAGAATGGATTATGAAGATCTTCAGAAGGAGCGCGATTCATTACTTTCTCAACAAATCAGCGCTACACAGGAAGAATTTGTTCCTCCATGTCTGAAGTGCATTGAACGTGAAACTGCAAATTCTTCACCTGAATGTTCAAATGCTTCTAATGCTACAAATTCTTCATATGTCTCTACTGTCACTAATTCCTCATCTGAGGACAGTGCAAGTATCACTGATGATGCAGGGCTGAAGGAATTGTACATGACAGGCATGTACAAAAGCCTCAAAGGGCATCAGACTCTTTGTGATGTGCTCAAAAAGCAGATCCTCAACAGAAACCCTAGGAAAGAGGGTATTACCTTTGAAAGGAAACTCAATGCTGACGGAACATATTGGAAGCCTGAGCAGTACCCCAAAACCTCATGGGTTGCTGCAAAGGGACCTCCAGTTGATCCATCCAACTTATCTGGCTTTACATGTGATTCTCCTCATTCCTCTGATGAGTCATTTAACTCCAACTATAAACTGTTCAAAAATCAGAATGGTGAAGTATTTGCTAGATATGTTGGCACTAACTGCAGGAACGGTTCCCCTATGAAGAAAATCTGGGTTCCCAAAAGTTGCCTTGAAAGTCTTTAGGTGAATGTCCTCATGCCACCACCTGTGAAGAATAGGAACTCCAGATCAAATTCTTCATATGGACCAAATTCTTCATATGGATCCAAGTCCTCATACGGACCAAATTCCTCACATGGATCAAATTCCTCAAAAGGATCAAAGTCCTCATATGATCATCATCGTGCTAACCCTTCTGTTTCGCAGGGTAGAGCTAAGGACTATGAATATGAGCATTATTCTTCAAATCATTATGTTCATAAGTCCTCGAAGAATTTCTGTGCTCATTCATATGCTTACCCTAACCCATCTTATGTGAAACGAAGTGGACTGGCGTCCATGCCACCTTTCTCATATGGTGCTCGCAGAGTGATGAATTCTTTGCCACCCCTCCAGATGTGGGTGGTGAAGAAAAAGAACTAATCTCTTATGCAGGGTCAGGTCTCCAGTCATGCTCAAAACGACTGAAGAATTTGCTGGAGACCTGAACAGTGCCTGATAGGACGCAGGCTAATCATGATGACATCAACCTTCATTTCACACGTCCTCCTACTGATTATCTGTTTACATTGCTTGATGAAATTGACCTGATGATACTGATGTCATATTCTTCACTGATGAAGTATATGAGTTTGTAAGCTTGTAAGTGCATCTAGTGCCACCCCTAGTTGGTTTTGGAGTATTGACAACAAAGTTGGTTGAGGGACTAATGCGTTTGTGAGAATTGCAAGATAACGCAGGTAGTGTGCCTCATTGATTCGGTTTACCTACCGGAGATGACCCCTAAAAATGTATGAAGACATTGAAGACAATGGTGGTATGAGAAGATATTCATATTGAAGACTATGACATGAGAAGACATTACGTGAAGACTATGGAGCGCGAAGACTGTGTGGTTTCGATGTGTCCTCTTCTTCTTTGTTGAGTCATAGGAACCACCGTACTGTTAAGTGGGGTCCAAGTGAACTAAGTCAGAGTGACTGAAGTGATGCTCAACCCAAATCCTCTGTCTTCGAGTGAAGACAATGAGAGCAAATCTTATCCAGAGCTGGATGAGTCAGCTTTGCTTGTGGCCCAAGTAAAGTTGCCACGTGTGTTTGAAATCTGACCGTTGGAACACGTGTCAGTTCTTTAGTGACCCAGGGTCATTTTGGACAAATCAGGTCGGGTTGCCTAGTGGCTATAAATAGCCCACCCCCTACACCATAAATTGGTGGCTGCTCAGAGTTTGTGCACGGCTTTTGTCATTTGAGAGCAACCCACCTCGAAGCATTTGAGAGAGAGAAATCCTTGCGAGGACAAAGCCCAAACACCCAGAGCCAAAGAGTGTTAGGCATCACTGAAGTCTTTCTGTCTGTGTGACCTGAAGACTTATTACACTTGAGGACTGTGAATCCTCCAGCCGGTTAGGCGTCGCGTTCTAAGCATCCAAGAGTCATTGTGGATTGCCGGTGAACGAAGTCTGTGAAGGTTTGGAAGTCTCCCTTGAAGACTTACCAGAGTGATTGGGCGAGGACTGGGTGTCCTTAGCTCAAGGGGAATAAGGTGAAGACACGGTCTTCTGAGTTAAATCTCAGCCTCCCTAACCAGACGTACAGTTGTCACAGCAACTGGAACTGGTCCAACAAATCCTGTGCCTTCAACAAGCAACTGGTTCTATCCCTTCCCAACTTTACTTTAGTTTGTCTTCGTGAAGTCAGTGCCTATCTGTTTATCTGTTTGACTTCATTGCTTGACTACTACTGTTGATTGGCTTCATACTATCTTCCATATTGATCCTTTCTACCTAGCTGCTTCTAGTCATGTACTTTCACATCGTTACATACTTGACTATGGCTTGCTCAGGGTAGTTTATCTTCCGCTGCATTACAATTAGGTCATTTCTGTTGTTTGTCTTCGAAACTTCCAAGTTTTGAAGACTTTCATAAAAATCGCCTATTCACCCCCCCTCTAGTCGATAGTAGTACTTTCAAAGCTGCACTAATTCATCTGCAGGATGATCGACCCAAAGCAAATGAGTGGGTCCTCGATAGTGGATGTACAAATCACATGACTGGTGACAAGAATCTCTTGATGGATGCTCCCTTATCACCGTCACATCTGAAGCATATCATCTTCGCTGACAAAGGCAAAAGTCAGGTATTGGGTCTAGGTAAGGTTGCGATCTCTAAGGACATACACATGGACAAAGTCATGCTTGTTGAGTCCTTAGGATACAACCTCATGTCTGTCTCAATGCTTTGTGATCTTGATATGGTTGTTGTCTTTGGCAAGTATCGTTGTGTTGTGATCATGGAAGCTGACAATTCCAAAGTCTTCGAAGGCTTTAGGAGAGGAGACTTGTACATTGTTGATTTCTCTACAGGACCACAACCTGCCGTGTGCTTACTTGCAAAAGCTTCAGAAGGCTGGCTATGGCATCGACGACTTGGTCATGCTGGCATGAGGAATCTGCACACGCTCGCGAAGAAGAAGCATGTCATTGGCATTGAGAATGTCAAATTCCTCAAGGATCATTTATGTGGAGCTTGTGAAGCTAGGAAGATGACAAAGGCCAAGCATCCAACGAAGACTATCATGACCACCACTCGACCATTTGAATTGCTTCACATGGATCTCTTCGGTCCTAATCATTATTCTGCTGTGACAAATGATGCATCTCTATATGGCTTTGTTATTGTTGATGATTATTCTCATTACACATGGGTACACATTGTTACTTACAAACATGAAGTGCAGGAAGTCTTCAAACAATTTTCCTCGAGGGCTTCAACCAACTTTGGTGTGAAGATCAAGCACATCAGAAGTGACAATGGAACTGAGTTCAAGAATTCTGGTCTTGATGACTATCTTGATGAACTTGGTATTACTCATGAGTTATCTGCTCCTTATACTCCTCAACAGAATGGCGTCGTGGAGCGCAAAAACAGAACCCTCGCTGAAATGGCACGCACTATGCTTGATGAATACAAGACACCTCGTCGGTTCTGGATTGATGCAATTGATACAGCTTGCCACATCATCAACGGAGTATATCTTCACAAATACTTCAAGAAGACTTCCTATGAACTCCTCGCTGACAAGAAACCCAATGTAAGTTACTTCAAAGTCTTCGGTGCTAAATGCTAGATTAGAGATCCTCATCACAATTCTAATTTTGCACCGAAAGAACATGAGGGTTTCATGCTTGGTTACGGAAAGGACTCGCACACCTACAGAGTCTTCAACAACGTTCTTCACAAGGTTGTTGAAACTGTAGATGTGCGGTTCGATGAAACTAATGGCTCGCAAAGAGAGCACCTACCTTTTGTGATAGATGAACCAGCACCTGATGATTCTATCAAGTTCAAAGCCACTGAGGATGTCATTCCTACTAAAGAATCTGCTGAAGAATTCATTCCAGAACGTGATGAACATCGAGCTGGCGCACCTAAAGAAAATGGTGCTGAGGAAAATGCTCCTGAAGAAATTGCGGATCAAATTCCTCGAAGACAACCCACTCATCCTCATATTGCAAATGAAGTGCAAATCAAGAAGATCATCGATGACATTGAAGCACCAGGTCCTCTCACACGCTCAAAAGCTTCACACTTATCTACCTTTTGTGGGCACTTCGCTTTTGTCTCTATCACAGAGCCCACTAAGGTAGATGAAGCATTTCTGGAGCCTGAGTGGATTCAAGCTATGCAAGAAGAATTACATCAGTTCGAGCTCAACAACGTCTGGGAACTGGTCAAACGTCCAGATCCTCGCAAGCACAACATTATTGGCACAAAGTGGATCTACCGCAACAAGCAAGATGAAAATGGCCTTGTGGTGAGGAATAAGGCATGACTTGTAGCTCAAGGCTACACACAGGTTGAAGGAATTGACTTCGATGAAACTTTTGCACCTGTTGCTAGACTTGAGGCTATTCGCATATTACTTGCTTACGCTAACCATCATGATATTATCTTACAACAAATGGATGTGGAAAGTGCATTCCTCAATGGTAAGGTTGAGGAAGAAGTATATGTTGCTCAACCCCCAGGTTTTGAAGATCCAAAGAATCCTGATAAAGTCTTCAAGCTCAACAAGGCCCTGTATGGCCTCAAGCAAGCCCCTCGGGCGTGGTATGATACCTTGAAGGAATTCTTCGTGGAGAATGGCTTCAAACCCGATTCACTCGACCCTACTCTTTTCACTAAGTCTTATGATGGTGAATTGTTTGTGTGCCAAATATATGTTGATGATATTATTTTCGGCTGTACTGACCAACGATATAGTGATGAATTTGCCTATATGATGAGTGAAGAATATCAAATGTCTATGATGGGAGAGTTGAAATTCTTCTTAGGTCCTCAAATTCGTCAACAACGCAATGGAATATTCATATCTCAGGAGAAATACCTCAAGGACGTATTGAGGAAATTCAGCATGCAAGATTGCAAAGGGGTCAAAATTCCAATGCCCACAAATGGCCATCTATGCACTGATGAAAATGGTAAAGACTTTGATCAAAAGGTATACCGCTCCATGATTGGCTCTTTATTGTACCTATGTGCATCTAGGCCGGATATTATGCTTAGTGTTCGCATGTGTGCCCAATTTCAAGCTACACCGAAGGAATCACACCATAAGGTTGTGAAGCATATTCTTCGATACTTAGCTCACACACCAACACTTGGATTATGGTATCCCAAGGGCTCCACTTTTGATCTCATTGGATATTCAGACTCTGACTATGCTGGCGATCGCGTGGACCACAAGTCAACATCCGGTACATGTCATTTCCTCGGACGATCTTTGGTCTATTGGTCCTCGAAGAAACAGAACTGCGTATCCCTCTCCACTGCAGAAGCTGAGTACATTGCTGCTGGATCGTGCCGTGCTCAACTACTATGGATGAAGCAAACACTCAAGGACTATGGCGTCAACGTGAAGAATGTGCCTCTCTACTGTGACAATGAGAGTGTCATCAAGATTGCTCATAACCCAGTTCAGCACTCGAAGACCAAGCACATCCAAATTCGTCATCATTTTCTTCGTGATCATGTGTTGAAGGGCGACATCTCCATTGACCATGTCAGCACTGAAGATCAATTGGCCGGTATCTTCACAAAGCCCTTGGATGAGAAGAGATTTATCAAGTTGCGGTGTGAGCTAAATATCCTAAAATCTTCGAATGTTCTCTGAAATGGACACACATCCTAACACTTATGCTGACTTGATGACTTAGATGCGCAACACACGAAGTAACGTGTTTCTTCAGTCAATGAAGACTAACCCTCTAAGTGTGAAGAAGTTAATGAAGAAATTGATTCTCAGAGCCCTACGACAATTGTACGCGGTGTCTGAAATCAGCTTTCTTATACGGTGGGTCACGCCACCAACCAAAGTTGAAAATCTTCAATTTGAGTTTTTCTTCGTTTTTGAAATTCCTCAGTTTTTCAAATTCTTCAAGTTTGCATTGTCTTCACTCTTTCCGGTGTTGTTCTTCATTCGAATATATATATATATATATATATATATATATATATATATATATGACTTTTAAGTCCTTTACAGCATTCACTTATTGTTATTTCTTCAAGCTGATTTCTTCTGCTAAGTGAATGTGATCGGACCCTTTCCCCCTCTATGCTAAAATCAACCCAGTCTGTTCACAAATTCCTCATATGCGTTTTATTTGAAACTCGTTCAAATTCTTCACTGTGTCCTGACAGCTGAAGAAATTGCGAACGAAACTTTAAAACTTATCTTATCTGAATTTTTGGCTTTGCCGCTCAAACCGTTCCGCATCCCACGATATATTTATCTATTCACCCACGATCTTATACGATCGCCACCTCACAGTACGTGGGTGACACATGTCATGCGAATGAGAAGGGTCAGGGGCATGTTCGTCCTAAATCTTCGGGCGAATAGTTTTTCACTGCGACTATAAATACCCCCTCACCCCTTCCTCACTTTCTTTACTCCGCTCGACCTCTCTCTCCCGCTCGAGCTTATCAAACCCTAGCGCCGCCGCTACTCCATCGTCGCTGGTGAGGAAGAGCTTCACTGCCTCGACCTCGTCGTCGTTGTACTCGCGCCGGCCGCGGAAATCTTCCCTCCGCCGCCGCCGTAGCCGTCTTCCTCCGCCAAGTTAGGGAGTGGAAGATCTGAACTGACGAACTTCACATCTGTTCTTCCTAGTTCATCGTGTTCTTCACTTCGGGTAATTAAAAGTTACTTTTAACTACTCGTTTTGATTCTCAAGTTTTTTTTGAAAATCTTCAAAGGTGTTTATTCTTCAATTCTTCACACCCATAAACACCTCACTTATCATCTGTTCTTGATTCGTTTCTCTAAGCTATGATTTTCTTCAAGATTCCTCAATTGTGTGGATCTTCAATCCATACAACTCTAGAACCTAAGACAAAGAACGCTTAGTGAAATTCCTCAAGACTCATCTGGTCAAATTCCTCAAACTTATTTCTTTCTGAAAACCCCTCTGAGAATGCATATGACCTCTCCAAATTCCTCGCAACTACACTCTGTTCACAGGTACAAATGTCTGCTGCTGAATCACTAGGTTCTCATCAACTTAACTCATTTGCAACATTCCTCGAAGAAAAGTTGCATACTTCTTCAGAGAATTCGATTGTTCAAATTCCTCAACTGAAGAAGATGGCAGATGGTAAGAAGCCACAGAAGGGAGGAAAGAAGCCTGAGGTCATGGCTGCTTTTGAGATCCCTGAGGACATTTACGCAGGCTATTGCACACCTGATGAAGACAAGTTTGGCAAGGAGAACAAAAATCAGGGCAAGGTGCGCATACAGAGGATTGAAAGGAGATGGGCACGGGAATGGAGGGAGTACAGGTATGTAACTCCCAAGTACATGAAGAAATTTGCACTCAACCCTCCATGCCCAAGACCTCCATTGGCACCAGGCCAGTTGGCGGATCCCACTAGCCTCAAGCGCGGTGAGGATTATCCTAACGAATGGGCAAAACGCCAAGCCAAACTGGCCAAGCAAGCAAAGTAAGCAGTGAGAAAATTCAACGCTGACTCTGCTGCTGCTGCTGCCTAAGCTGAGGCCTCTGCTAGTCAGCCCAAGAAGGCTATGCCCAAGAAGCTTGCACACAAGTCCAGTGCTTCACCTTCAATGCCCTCACGGCCAAGCTCCTCTGCTATGCCATCAAGGCCAGATTCCTCATGGCCCTCACAGCAAACTCCTCAGCATGCTCCATCAAAGTCCTCAGCTCCTCCGACAAAGTCTTCAGCTGTTCCCATAAAATCCTTGGCACCTGTGCATCTCGCCACGTGCCAAAGGACTCAAGGCTTCTCTATTGCCTCAGGAGCATCTGCAAGCTCCTCTGCTGCTCAAAATTCCTCAGCTGGTCCCTCTCTGCTGAAGAAAAAGGCCACTGCTGGACGAGGCACTCGCCCAAGTCCTCACAAGAAGCAGGTTGCCTTCCATGTACCTTCTGATGATGATGAGGCTGATGATGAAGAACTTGCCGAAATCATCATAAACAGGCAAGCCAGGGCCGCTAGAGCCAAAGGCAGCAATGTGCCACTGATGTTGGATCCCAAGCCGATCCTTGATTGCATTGACTTATGGCACAAGGACCCCAACACGCCTTTGTCGGAGATGAACCTCACTCCTGGTCAAAGCCATGTCCTCGCTGCCTTCATTGAAGAAGAGAAATGGAAATTTGAACAAGGCAGAAGTCTAAAGAAAGCGCAGTACAAGAAACAGCGCTACCTGAAGGACAATGTCCTCACTCTCACTCCTGATCATCTCCTTGCCTTGCAAGTGGAAATCAAACAACTGAGCGATGAATTTGATCGCTATTATGCTGACTAGAAGGGCGCCAAGGTGCGTTTCGTCAATCTGACGAAGAAATTCACTTCAAGTGCTGCTCCACCTGTGCACGTTGAAGTTACTCAGGCTGAGGCATCTGCTCAGCCTACTGGAGAAAATGCCAGCACCGCTGATGACAATCAGGCTACTGAAGAAAATGAGAGTGCCAGGGCTGATGACTCCATTCCAGCCGCAGAAGATATTGCCAGGGCATCCACTAGTGGTGCGCCTGAAGAAAGTGAACAAGTCAGGGCAACTGCATCAGTTGCGCCTGAGGAAAATGAACCAATGTCCTCTGCACCTCCTGCGCTTACACCAACTCCAATCCTTCCATCTGCATCCCATGCGAAGAAGACCAAGGCTGTAGAACATGCAGCTGTGAAGAAAAGGAAGGCATCAGCTTCATCAAATTCTTCAGCTCCGAAGAAGATGAAGACTCTGATCAGTTCAATTGACAATCCAATTGATGTCATTCCAGTTTCATCAATGCCATCAAAGGACCTTGTTCCTTTTGGTGAAGACTATGTGATTCCTGATGAATCTGATGAAGAAACTCCTTCTGCTGCTTCTTCGGGGCAGTTGGACGAAGAAATTGAAGTGGATGAGATCCCTTCAACCCCAATCATTTCCTCACCTTTGCCTCAGTTTACTGCTGAAGAGGCAGGTATTGAAGAAATTGAAGAGGAGGATGTGGACATTGGCTGTACCACTCCGGTCCTCAATGATGAATTTTGGGACAGTCAACATCCCAACTCCCCAATGTTCACTCCCCTCCAAGCTATTCCTCAGTCCCCTGCTACCACGGAAGTACAAATGGGATCTGAAGAACCTCATGCAACCCCAAGTGTTCATGAAGAAATTCCATCCACTAGTGCTGAAGAAATTGTCAATGAAGAATTGGCAACCCAGGCTGAAATTGCTGAAGAGCCTGAAATTCCTCAGCCTGAGGAACCTGAGATTGAGATTCTTGAGGTGGTGCTACAATTGAATGACAGTCCTCAGCCCAAGCCAAAGGATCCCTTCTCTAAGAAGCAAAAATTCAGGGCTGATGATTTCTTCGGCGAGCACGTATTCTTCACTGACTTCAACCCCTATGACAATGCTCGTCTTAGAAGGAAGCATTTCTGGACTGCTAGCTAGGCCAACTTCTATTCCTCAGTGCTCTTCAACAAGGACAAAGTCTTCGATCATGAGCATATTCCTCATGTGGACATGGAATCCATGTCGTGCTTCTCTCAAGTCCTCATCATGATTCATGACGCTGGCTTGCTAAATTTCTGCTCTGACATTGTTGATTGGAACAAAGAGCTTATTCTTCAGTTCTACGCAACTTTGCATATCACAGGCGATGCTGCTGACATCAACTCATGGGTGTTGGACTGGATGACTAAAAACACGCATTACAAGGCACCAGCCACTGAATTGCTTCGTGCCCTACCAATCAGTCCTCCACTTGATGGTGCTCGTTGTCTGTATGATGAGCCTGAACTCACTGATCACTACATGCAAGTGCTGATGAAGCCGCTGAAGCCAGGACAAGCTCCAAGGACCAAATTCCTCATGAAGGAATTGCTCTATGTGCCGAGGACAATCTATCGTATTCTGACGAAGACCATGACTCCCATCAAAGGCCATGACTCTTCCGATGAAGAAATTATCGGAATGATGAAGAACATGCTTTTCAACATCATGCATGGCATCCCCATCAACTATCATGATTTTTTCATGAGGACTCTGGCAAATATTGCACTTTCTCCATTTGAGATGAAGCCTTACGCGCCGTGGATCATGAGATTCCTTAGAACAAGGTCTTCACTCAACTACAAGGCTGATTTTCAGAATCACCTCAGCTACTTGCCCCCTATCGAAGTCCTCAAGCGGACAATTGCCTCATCTGATGAGAAGGGCAAGTCACCTGCCATGATCGATGAAGGCATTCGTCCATTGGATGGTCAGTTCCGCAAAGCTGCATCTTACTCCACCAATGATGACTCTGCACTCATGATACTACTACCAATGCTACCAAGACAAGTCCTCAAGCTACTGCTCCTCGTGTACTGACTGATCGTGAACTGCTGATAAGTCTTCACCAGGAGGTGGATCGCAACCACAAATGGGTTAAGCGTCAGTTTGGTTCTATTCTTCACAACATGACTTCCACACATAATGTAGTGAGGAAAAACCACTACTACCTCCATGAAGTGTTTGATCGCACCTGGGTTATTCTGTCACATCTATATGGTGAAGAAGATCTGAAGCAAATGGGCTTCAAGGAAGACTTTGACTGGTCTGCTCCTCCTCCGAAGAAATTCAAAAGGGTCAAGGTTCCTCCCTTGGTGGCCAGCTCATATTCTTCATCACGCGCCATAGACGAGCATGAAGACTTGGACGACACTGCAGCAGGCCCTACATTGACTCAAGACCCTGACAATGCTGGCGCTCCTCCATCTTCATGATATTCTTCAGGGGCGTTAGTCCTCAGTTTCAACCCTTTTGGTCATTCGATGACAAAGGGGGAGAAATTTGAGTTAGGCTTCAAGCGGGTCTATCTTATATGGGCGTTTTTTTGCTAAGTTACAACTCTCGTTCTTCTGATGACTTTGCTGGATCGAGTTGTAATCTTAAACTCTATGATGACCTAATACTTTTGTTGTGTTCTTCTGCATGCTTATTCCTCATTAACGTTAATGCACGCATGCTGAATTACATCAGTCACCATATTTCATCATGCATTTCAAATTCTTCATATCAAATGCGTGTATGAACTAAAAGATATAGGGGGAGATCTCCATGATTATACTCTTCAAGTGTGCATCGCTTCAAAAGCAAATTCCTCACTATGCACATCTTCAGGGGGAGTTCTTCTATATCTTGCAATCAAATTCCTCAGTATCAGTATTTACCCTTCATATGTTTATCCCCGTTGAAAACTTAACCTATATTGTCATCAATCACCAAAAGGGGGGAGATTGTAAGTGCATCTAGTGCCCCTTAGGGATTTTGGTGTATTGAAGACTTATAGGTTAAGGGACTGATGCGTTTGTGAGTGTACACAGGTCTATAAGTCTATGAGGAGTTTGATATTTACAGAGAAAGTCAACCCCTAAAAATGAAGTTCTTCGTCTGAAGACTTTGGATATCTGAAGACTTTCTGAAGACTTTGAAAGTGAAGAAATTGGTGTGACCTTGAAGACTTGGTATTCATTCGAGGAATATGAAGCGTGAAGACTCTTGTTTTCGTAGTTTCATTTTCTATTTCTTGAGTCATAGGAAACACCGTACTGTTAAAGGGGGTCGAGGAAATACTAAGGAAAATTTTCCATGTGATGCTCAACTCAAAATCCTACACCTACCAATCCCTTCGAGTGAAGCCATTGGAAATCTCATACAGTTCAGTCATATTCTTCGGTGACAGAGACGAAGTTCTTCTAGTCTCTGAGGAATTTGTTCTGACAAAGGAGTTAGGAATTCACCAGTGTGAATTGCCTACATAGTGAGGAACATGATAGCCCTGAGGATTTTGATAGCCAAAATTCCGACCGTTGCTGTGCTATGCGCCAGCTGTCCCAAAATATCTACCCACCTAACGGTCATATCAGACAAGGGCATTTATATCTTATCATGTCGGGCTGCTCCCGAGGCTATAAATAGCCGCCCCTACAACCACTAGCTGGTTGGCTGCTCCGAGAGAAACTGACACTTGTCAATTGAGAGCATCCCATCCTCCGAGGACTTTGAGCGAAAATCATCAAGTGAGGAAAACCCAAACCCAACACCTACAAACCCAAAGTGATTGAGCGTCACTGAAGAGATTGATCCTACGTGGATCCGACGCTTGTTTCCTTTGAAGACTGTGCTTCTTCCAGACGGTTAGGCGTCAAGGTCTAGAGCATCCAAGAGGAATTGTGGATCGCCGAGTGACCGAGTTTGTGAAGGTTCAGAAGTCACCTGAAGACTTACCACGAGTGATTGGGCGAGGTTTGTGTGACCTTAGCTCAAGGAGAATATGGTGAGGACTGTGTGTCCGGGACTAAGTGTCCTCGAGTTTAAATACTCAGCCGCTGCAACCAGATGTACAACTGAGACAGCAGTTGGAACTGGTCTACCAAATCATTGTCTTCACCAAGCCTCCTGGTTCTATTTCCTCAGCTCTTTCATTTCCTCATGTCTGTTGTTGTGTGCCTATTCATATCTGCTTGAAGACTTTGACTGAAGACTTTCTCAATTTCCTCAGTTCAATTTCTTCAGTCTGTCCGTCTTCTTTCTTGTGTTATCCTGTGTTTACGCGTTCTGTACTCTGTGTTTGTCTTCATCTGGCCATGATGACTATGCTTGTATTCTGTTATGTTTACTTCTGAGTACTTATTTCGCTGCTAGTAGTTCTTCATTTAGGAATTTCCTCACCAGTAAATTCCTCAGTGAAGAATTCATAAAAATCGCCTATTCACCCTCCCTCTAGTCGATATAACGCACTTTCAATACGATCATTCAGTTTATTGCTACTGCTTTCTTAATGTCAAATACATGTTCCTTCGAAGATCATGCAACTCCCGGACTTCGGAGGAATGCCTTGTGTGTATCAAACTTCACTTCATAACTGGGTGATCATAAAGGTGCTCTACAGGTATCTCCAAAGGTGTCTGTTGAGTTGGCATAGATCGAGATTGAGATTTGTCATTCCGTGTGATGGAAAGGTATCTCCGGGCCCTCTCGGTAATACAGCATCACAAGAAGCTTGCAAGCAAAGTGACTAATGACTTACTTACAAGATGATGTATTACAGAATGATTAAAGAGACTTGCCAGTAATGAGATTGAACTAGGTATGGAGATACCAACGACCGAATCTCGGGCAAATAACATACCGACGGACAAAGGGAACTACATATGTTGTCATAAAGGTTCGACCGATAAGATCTTCGTAGAATGTGTAGGAACCAATATGGGCATCCAGGTCCTGCTATTGGTTATTGACCGGACAAGCGTCTCGGTCATGTCTACATCATTCTCAAACTCTGCACGCTTAACGTTCGTTGACGATATAGTATTATATGAGTTATGTATGTTGGTGACCGAATGTTGTTCAGAGTCCCGGATGAGATCACGGACATGACGAGGAGCTCTGAAATGACCCGGAAGTAAAGATTGATACATAGGATAATAGTATTCGGTCTCCGGAATACACCAGATAATTATCGATCAGGTATATAATATAAGAGTGTTTTTGACATTACACTAGTGTCAAAAACTTGACACTACACTAGTGTCACCTAGTCCTGGCCATGGGCAACCCGGCCCAAAAAAGCCCGACCGATGCCACTCCCGGACCGGGCCCGAGCCTAGATTTTGAGCCCGAAGGCCGGGCCAGGCCAGGGCCCGTCGTTTTCACGTTTTCCTGAAGGGGCCCGACCCGTGGCTCGAGGCCCGGCGAGCTTTTACGCGTGCGGGTCAGACTTGGGCCCAAAAACCAGGCCCGATGGCCCGGCCCGGCCGGGCATGGGCCTGGGTTTTTTGCGTCAGGCTTGGCTAGGCCCGGCCCGAAGCCCGGCCTGGCCCGAGGTATGGCCAGGTATAGTGTTAACTAGTGTAAAAAACGCACTTATATTATGGATATTATGGGATGGAGAGAGTAATGAAAGTGTTTTTATCGTATGTAGGGAGTTTGCATTGCGCCAATCTTTCCAACCTTTTTCCACATAACACTGGACCCATCATCTCTCTTGTCTTGCCAATCTATTTTCTTCAGTAGGGCTTCCTATTTTCCTTAGGTATAAAAACGCACCTATCTGGAATCACTCATCACTCATGTGTCCTCCATTCCGCGAATTCTCGCAGCGTCCAATGCCAGCGTGATCATTTCTGCTGGTTCGTTGTGTGTCAGTGGGTTTAAGCGATTGCACTCGATGCTTTCTTCAGTCGGTGTCATGTCAAGGCGACCCTCCATCAAACACTCGGTCACGCCACTGGTGCCTGCGCTTTCCGGCAAGTACGCTAAAGCGGCACGCCAGCAGAACAAATGTCCTACGCGGACGCCGAGTCAGAAAGCGAATTTGATAGTTACTGCTACGAGTAGTTTATGTCCTAGTACATACTGCTGATCACCTCACCGGGTTCAAGTCTTGGCAGAATGACGGGATGCGTGGGCGTGGCTGGTGATTGGCAGCCGCAGGGTGTGTTGGAAGGTCCTGTCTTTGATTGATTGGAGCAGAAAGGGATGCGTAAGAGTTGGCTTGCACGGCTGGGTTTTGGACCCCGATTAAGACGCCGCCCGGTTTAGTGGTGCTTCCTGAGCTGTTCTTGCTTGGAGGGGTGGATCGGGGGGCATCCTCCACGGGAAATGGTTATCGGCGCGGAGCTGGAATCACATGGGGCGTTGGATTACGGGTTAGAATTCCTGGAACGGCAGGGCGTTAATTTGTGGAGTAGTAGCTGGTGGCGGCTGCCGTTGGGCATTGGATCGCTGACCGGACCGTTTGCGGCCGAACAACCTTGTAGTCGACCAAACATTGTGGTTACTTGGTTATCCATTCGTTTAAAGAACTGCTAAAAATACTAGCTCTGCTTGTGATGACTGAATACTAAGACCTCGTCTTAAAAAATAACGCCTCCAAGGAAGATACACGATGTCATGAAAACATCGCCGCCATCCGATCCAACAAACTAAATCTGGGTTCGCACCCGAAAGACAATATCCCATTTGTTGGAGGTGGGGCGGGGCTTCTCGACGGCGCCATCAGGATGAAAACGATGTGACAGATCGCTACCGTCACCAGCACCGATCAAGTCGGGCAAACTCTCGCCCAGAGCACCGCGAAAACCACGTCACCGGGCTGCCACGAGGACAATCCACCGCGCTGCAAGCCCATGATAAATCCAGGGAGTCGATGCCCTCACCCCAAGCACCACCGGCCATGCCACTGCCGCCCACACGACCAGGGGCACGGACGCCAGATCCACCTCGACCCATAGCCGCCGCTGGAAGTGAACTGGTTTATGCAGAAAACTAGGCCTAAGATGTTTGGCGCAACTTTCGTGGTCTGCGGGCGGTCATCTCGTGTAGCAAGGGCTAAAAGGCGCCCGAGCGTGCGTCGCTACAGGTCACGAGCGGGTGGGGGATGTCAGAGTGGCGGCTCCGGAGCCAGGGTGTGTGTTTTTGTTGAGATTGTGGCCTTGGGTCAGAGTGGTCGATGAGGCTTCGTTGCTTGTGCTGTTTTGGGCCTAGTTTTTCTCATAGACCATGCCACTTTGTTAGGTTTTTGATCCAGTTTCCCTTACAAATTGAATCAACTATCTTCTTCTATAATGCAATGCCATAGCTCCTGGCCCTCTAGAGAGGTTCTGTCAAAAAAAGAAAATCTTTAGTTCATGGTCGATCTATTATTGACTCAATGGTGTTTGATTTTTCGAAAAGGAGGATGACCCCCGGCCTCTGCATCAGGGCGATGCATGCAGCCATTTTACTAACTATTCACCTATGTCTTACAAAGTAATACATCAATAAGCCTGAAGCCACCATCTTGACAACATCCGTGCTACTCCAATCTTTAATTAAGGGGTGCAGATTGCTTAAGTCGCATACCCAGATCTCACACCAAAGCCGAACATTTAAAGCCGGAGGCCCCAAGCAAACCACATTGTCGGGTCTGGAGCACACACCGGCCCCGCGCACTCTCAGTGGTCACCGCATGTGCATGCTGTAGAGCCCGCCGCCACCGTCTTCCACCAATTCATTCTCAGAGCAGGTACTGAGGCATCGACTTTGCCGGGCTGCAATCGGCGCCACCACGGCGCCATACAACGCCACCTCTTTACGTGCATCCATCATAAAGTTCTGATGTTCTAGAAAAAAGATCTTAATACTTCGGGGGCATGTGTGTGAAGTTGTAGGCAACACATTATGACTTTGTTCTCTTCATATTGTCTCGTCGACCACGGCAACATTTTATACATGTATATGGGCCACGACTGATGGCGCATATGACTGAAACCTCAAGGCAAGCTTTGTGTTGCATTTTCTTGATGTAACCTGGCTCACACGGTGGCGCAGAAGATCCTTTGCCGGCCCAAAATGGCGCGCACTGCTCTCCTCGCCTCGCTGTATAATAACTTGCCAGAAGGCACCAAACCGATCGTTTAACTGATCCACCCAACTGAACTGAACCAATTCCATTCCATATCTCCACTCCAAATCCCAGGAAGCCTCGCGTACGTTCGTTCCCACCACCAGCGCGCACGCCATGGCCGACGCCCCCGCCGTCGACGTGGAGAAGGCCGGAGCGTCGGCTGGAGGGGGGCCCGAAGCCTCCGGCGGAGGAGGCGCGGTGGGCGCGATCGTCGGCCGCTGGCGGCGTCAGGACCTCCTGGACAAATCCGGGTCGGCGCTGCGGGCTGCGGCGTGGGCGTTCTCCCTGCTCGCCTTCCTCGTCATGGTGGCCAACGAGCACGGCGACTGGAGGCAGTTCGACCACTACGAGGAGTACAGGTGCGCCTCCTCCGGCCATTGCCCGTGTCGTGCGCGGTGGTTGCGTGACGTGTGAGCGTAGTCAACTAACGCTTGGTGCGTACGTGTCGGCGGCTGGCTCCTCAGGTACATCGTCGCCGTCGGGCTGCTGGCGTTCATCTACACCACGCTGCAGCTGGTGCGGCACGGCGTCCGGCTCAGCGGCGGCCAGGACCTGCAGAGCAAGGTCGGCCTGCTCGTCGACTTCGCCGGGGATCAGGTCAGCAAAGCAGCCTTGGCGTTTTGGCATGTCTGCCCCTGAATTCCACCTCGGCAATTCTTGTTGCCCCT
Organism: Triticum timopheevii; assembly: GCA_963921465.1. NCBI lineage: Eukaryota > Viridiplantae > Streptophyta > Magnoliopsida > Poales > Poaceae > Triticum > Triticum timopheevii. The sequence continues at coordinate 248,909,681 of OY997262.1, read as the reverse complement.
TTGCCATTTGTCTCAGACAAGTGTGAGAATCTTCTCGAAGGTGGTTACTTGCACGATAGGAAAAGCAAAACATACTGGTAATTTAGGTTTCTACTAGAATGTTCTGCATGCTTGGCAAAGTATATTGCTCGCTGAGGATTAATTAAGTTGGTGGCTAATTTGGTGGATGAGAAGCTCTGTGATGCATAGCACGTCGTCGGGGACAATTGTTATAGCTTATAGAGATAGAGATAGGTGAATTATAATTATTAGTCGCGCAAGCTGTTGTGTGCTGGAATTCTAGCCCATTTCTTCAGCTAATTAATTGTACTCGTACTACCTGATGCGTCCACATGGCACTCCGCACTTCATATCATTCCATACCTGTGGATCCGAACAAGCAAGTCAAAACGCATATGTTGCCTCATCGGAGCTTAATTGGAAGAATGGAAGTAATTAAGTAGGATATCTATTTTAGTTTATCTATATGGTACCGTTCGTTGTTTGACATTTGTGAAACACAGTGTGAATACAAAACGTCATCCTTTTGAAGATACATACTCAACATCTATATACAAGTTAGCTTGACATTTGTGAAACACAGTGTGAATACAAAACGTCATCCTTTTGAAGATACATACTCAACATCTATATACAAGTTAGCGGTTTTAAGGGGCTATAATGTCATTCAGCAGCGACCTAGCGTTGATTTAGCTTGCTTTGAGGATGCCACTATTTGCCACGGCCCGTTATTTTCAACTTTATATGCACTATGAATATTCACAATTGCGATGTTCTGATAGTGATCAGCATTCGCTGCATATGTCATGTCGTGGAACCGATAATGATAGTGTGACACACATTCATTAAAAATCATGGAGTCCTATGCAATGTTTCCCCCTCGGAAGTAAAACTGGGTTGACTTAAATGCCTACAAAATTCTTAACCATACTTACCAAAATGGGTTTCTCTTGCTCTTGCAGGTAACGGCGTACCTTCTGATGTCTGCATTGTCTGCCGCGATCCCGATCACAAACCGCATGCGGGAGGGCTCAGACAACGTGTTCACCGACTCGTCCGCTGCCTCGATTAGCATGGCCTTCTTCGCCTTTGTCGGCCTCGCGTTCTCAGCTCTCATCTCAGGTTTCAAGTTGTCCAAGCAGACCTACATATGAAGCTTGTGACATATGGGCGAGGTCCGCTTCATCGGTGTCCATTTGGTTCCCTCTTGACGTTGTACAGTCCATTTGGTTCTTCCTGATGTATACATATATCTTGGGTTTCTTTTGTGCTCCTGACTAATGCCTGCTTCTTTTACGTGCGTGCTTATTTAGGTGTTTAAATCATCGCGCCAAAGTATGTAATTATGTTTCATGCAAATGAATGAGAGTGTGTGCTCAAATGATTCTTGCAAATCAAGGAATGTGTGTGCTGCTGAAATATTCTGTTGCAACGATTATGTTGGGTGCATCTTTCTTACCCACTGGAGAGCATACAAGCATATAAGTGCATTTTGCTATCAATGTTACATTCTAGAAAGTATAAGTAGACAATGTAATATCGGGCAGTCACTGCAGTCGACGATATGCTCGTGGCGTAAGTTGGCTCGATGTTTAGCCAGTTACGAAAGAGTAGCCCCACAAAGACTTTGACCTTGTTTGGCGCCTAAGAGGCCAAAATAAAATCCCCATTAGTATGCTAAAGTCTTATTGCATAAGTAGGTTGTAGGCATATTTTCCATCAGTGCTCCCTGTTCATTAAGATTTGGCAATGGCTTGATCTAGACACTCCTACTCAAGATGACCTTGGCAACATTAGGGAAACTACACCGCTGGTTCCTCTTCCTCGACAAGTAAGCCATTCCGTGTTGCCCACAATCATTTGAAACATTTAATATGCCAAAAATGCGCTCATCTTCTAAAACCAATACCAACACAACTCCGCTACAATCAAGAACATAATCAACGACCTCACCACTTGGTCCTACCGGCTTGTGAAAACCGAGTCATAAGGCTGCCGCCAGCTTCTGGCGTCTCCTCGCGTGTTGATCTCTATATGTAATCAACTCAGACCATTGGTCGTTTGAGTGATATATTCAGGTGGGGAACACCCTGTCCCGCCCCCTTCCTGAAGAAGTGGATATGTAATACTTTTAGACCTGCTATGTGACCTTATTGATAAAGTAGGGATATCAATGTGGATCAAAAAAATTGGAAACCAATGAATAATTAGAAATAATCACGAAGTTGAGAACTCAAATAAGGAAGTCTTCTCTATCTCTCGATTTATTCACATTTTTGTGAAGAAGCCTTATAAGATCAAACAAAGGGTTTAAAGAGTCACATGAATTGTCCGCCTTAGCACATAAGTACCTTATACTATTGATCACGTTACAATTGAGGACACCTCATAGGGCGCACTGTTGGTTTACTACTTTATTGGTGGGCCAATGCGCAAGAAGTTAAGGATCACCAAAGAACGAAACATGTGAGACGGAAACCAAGACATACTCGACATCACCAATACCACTCCAATCTCCTTGTCATAGCCCCTGTGAGCGACACCGAGGCAAGTAAATCTAGTTGACATCATTCCAATCTCCTCCATATCCTTTGTTGCCCGCAACAACCAACATCTCTTTGTACGCCTATTTTGGACGTCGGTCTATTCGGAGGACGATGTGCGGCTGGAGTCGTCTAGATTGGATCAAGGTAGTCAACCAATAGTGCACCAATGATGTCCATGGCCACCGGCCAAAGCTCCTTCAACCCTCTCAAAATCATGAGTGCACACCACTAGTGCTTTGCTGAAGGGACATAAGTTCTCCTAAGTGATTTTGGTGTTAATGAAAAAATATATTAGCTACCTAACCATCTGATTGAGTCTATAAATAGTGAGAGAGCACATTCAAAGACAAGCACACATGGACGGAGATCCCCCATTCAAAATGAGGAAAAGAGACGACATCTTATCGATCTTTGATTTGTTTGAGTCGATAGGAAAGTTGTGCTATAAAGAGGGGGTACACTACGGAGATTTGGTGGGAATCAACTCACTGCACTAGCCTATATGCACCCACAACCCATCCCATGGCAAGAGATAACCTGCTTTAAAAGCCATGTTATGTTATTTTTCTATAACACACTAAACCTCCGGGGCACCTTCAATCAGCCTCCAGGAGCAAAAGAAAGGTTGCAACTGTTGAGAAACGTTGCATGAAAACAAAAAATAAATTCTACGCACAAGCAATGATCTATCCATGGAGATGCATAGCAACGAGAGGGGAGAGTGTGTCTACGTACCCTCGTAGACTGTAATCGGAAGCGTTTCACAACGCGGTTGATGTAGTCGAACTTTCTTCGTGCTCCAACCGATCTAGTACTGAACGCACGACACCTCCGCGTTCTGCACACGTTCAGCTCGGTGACGTCCTTCGCCTTCTTGATCCAGCAAGACGGCGAGGTAGTAGATGAGTTCCGACAGCACGACGACGTGGTGACGGTGATGGTGAAGTTATCTCTGCAGGGCTTCGCCTAAGCACTACGAAAATATGATCGGGAGTGTAAACTGTGGAGGGGGGTGCCGCACACGGCTAAGCAATTGATCTGTTGTATGCTAGGCGCCCCCTCCCACATATATATAGGTGGGAGGGAGGGAGGAGCAGCCAAGGGGGCGCCCAAGTAGGGGGAATCCTACTTGGGGTCTCTCCCAAGCCCCCCCTTTCCTTATTTGGAGCGCCGGGAAAGGCATGGGAGGGGCTAGCCCTCCCCTTTTTCCTTCCCTAGGGCTGGCCAAAAAAGGGAGGAAGCGCACCAGCCCCCTTGTGGGCTGGTCTGCCCCTCCTTTGGCCCATAAGGCCCATAACTTGTCGTGGGGTGCCCGGGACCCCTTCCGGTGACCCGATTCCTTCCCGGTATATCCCGAAACACTTCTAGTGTCCAAATACCATCATCCTATATATCAATCTTTACCTCTCGGCCATTTTGAGACTCCTCGTCATGTGCATGATATCATCTGGGACTCCGAACAACATTCGGACACCAAAACATATAACTCATATAACCGTATATCGTCAACGAACGTTAAGTGTGCGGACCCTACGGGTTCGAGAACTATGTAGACATGACCGAGACACCTCTCCGGTCAATAACCAATAGCAGAACCTGGATGCCCATATTGGCTCCTACATATTCTACGAAGATCTTTATTGGTTGAACCGTTATGACAACATACGTAATTCCCTTTGTCCATCGGTATGTTACTTGCCCGAGATTCGATCGTCGGTATCTTCATACCTAGTTCAATCTCGTTACCGGCAAGTCTCTTTACTCGTTCCGTAATACATCACCTCATGACTAACTCCTTAGTCATTTGCTTGCAAGTTTATGATGTGTATTACCGAGAGGGCCCAGAGATACCTCTCCGATACTCGGAGTGACAAATCCTAATCTCGATCTATGCCAACTCAACAAACACCTTCGGAGATACCTGTAGAGCATCTTTATAATCACCCAGTTATGTTGTGACTTTTGATAGCACACAAGGTATTCCTCCGGTATCCGAGAGTTGCATAATCTCATAGTCGAAGGAATATGTATTTGCCATGAAGAAAGCAATAGCAATAAACTGAACGGTCATTATGCTAAGCTAATGGGTGGGTCTTGTCCATCACATCATTCTCTTAATGATGTGATCCGTTATCAAATGACAACACATTTCTATGGTTAGGAAACCTTAACCATCTTTGATCAACGAGCTAGTCTAGTAGAGGCATACTAGGGACACAGTGTTTGTTTATGTATTCACACATGTATTTAAGTTTTCGATCAATACAATTCTAGCATGAATGATAAACCTTTATCATGAATATGAAAATATAAATAACAACTTTATTATTGCCTCTAGGGCATATTTCCTTGAAACTCCCACTTGCACTAGAGTCAATAATCTAGTTCACATCACCATGTGATTTAACACCCATAGTTCACATCGCCATGTGAACAACACCCAAAGAGTTTACTAGAGTCAATAATCTAGTTCACATCGCCATGTGATTAACACCCAAAGAGTACTAAGGAGTGATCATGTTTTGCTTGTGAGAGAAGTTTAGTCAACGGGCCTGTCACATTCAGATCCGTATGTATTTTGCAAATTTCTATGTCTACAATGCTCTGCATGGAGCTACTCCAGCTAATTGCTCCCACTTTCAATACGTATCCAGATTGAGACTCAGTAGTCATCTAGATTCTTAAAGTTTGCATCGACATAACCCTTTACGACAAACCCTTTATCACCTCCATAACCGAGAAACATTTCCTTAGTCCTCTAAGGATAATTTTGACCGCTGTCTAGTGATCTACTCCTGGATCACTATTGTACCCCCTTGCCAGGAAAGGCACACAACAGGTCCGGTACATAGCATGACATACTTTATAGAACCTATAGCTGAGGTATAGGGAATAACTTTCATCCTCTTTCTATCTTCTGTCGTGGTCGGGCTTTGAGTCCTACTCAATTTCAAACCTCTTATATTACATGCTAGAACTACTTCTTTGACTGATCCATTTTGAAATCCTTCAAAATCTTGTTAAGGTATGTACTCATTTAAAGTCTTATCAAGCGTCTTGATCTATCTCTATAGATCTTGATGCCTAATTTGTAAGCAGCTTCACCGATGTCTTTCATTAAAAAATTCTTATTTAAGTATCCTTTTATGCGATCCAGAAATTCTATATCATTTCCAATAAATAATATGTCATCCACATATAATGTCAGAAATGCTACAGACCTCCCAGTCACTTTCTTGTAAATACAAGCTCCACCATAAGTCTGTCTAAAACCCTATGCTTTGATCACCTCATCAAAGTGTATATTCCAACTCCGAGATGCTTGCACCAGCCCATAGATGGATCGTTGGAGCTTGCACACTTTGTTGGCACCTTTAGCATCGACAAAACCTTCTGGTTGCATCATATACAACTCTTCTTTAAGAAATCCATTAAGGAATGCAATTTTGACGTCCATTTGCCAGATTTCATAATCGTAAAATACGGCAATTGCTAACATGGTTCGGACAGACTTAAGCATCACTATGCGTGAGAAAGTCTCATCGTAGTCAACTCCTTGAACTTGTCGAAAACCTTTACAAGTCAAGCTTTGTAGATGGTGACATTACCATCAGCGTTTGTCTTCTTCTTGAAGATCCATTTATTCTCAATGGTTTGTCGATCATCGGGCAAGTCCACCAAAGTCCACACTTTGTTCTCGTACATGGATCGTATCTCAAATTTCATGGCCTCAAGCCATCTATCGGAATCTGGGCTCATCATAGCTTCTTCATAGTTCGTAGGTTCGCCATGGTCTAGTAACATGACTTCCAGGACAATATTACCATACCACTCTAGTGTGGAATGTGCTCTGTTCGACCTACGAGTCAAGTAGTAACTTGATCTGAAGTTTCATGATCATCATCATTAGCTTCCTCTCTAGTTGATGTAGGCATCACGGGAATGGTTTTCTCTGATGTGCTACTTTCCAATTTGAGAGAAGGTACAATTACCTCATCAAGTTCTACTTTCCTCCCACTCACTTCTTTCGAAAGAAACTCTTTCTCTCTAGAAAGGGTCCAAACTTAGCAACAAAGATCTTGCCTTCGGATCTGTGGTAGAAGGTGTACCCAATAGTTTCCTTTGGGTATCCTATGAAGACGCACATTTTCGATTTAGGTTCGAGCTTATCAGGCTGAAGCATTTTGACATAAGCGTCGCATCCTCAAACTTTAAGAAATGACACTTTAGGTTTCTTGCCAAACCACAGTTCATACGGTGTCATCTCAACGTATTTAGACGGTGCCCTATTTAACGTGAATGCGGATGTCTCTAATGCATAACCCCAAAACGATAGTGGCAAATCGGTAAGAGACATCATAGAGCACACCATATCTAATAGAGTACGGTTACGACGTTCGGACACACCATTACGCTGTGGTGTTCCAGGTGGCATGAGTTGTGAAACTATTCCACATTGTTCTATATGAAGGCCAAACTCGTAACTCAAATATTCGCCTCCGTGATCAGATCGTAGAAAGTTTATTTTCTTATTACGATGATTCTCTACTTCACTCTGAAATTCTTTGAACTTTTCAAACGTTCCAAACTTGTGTTCCATCAATTAGATATACCCATACCTACTCAAATCATCTGTGAAGGTGAGAAAATAACGATACCCGCCGCGTGCTTCAACACTCATCGGACCGCATACATCGGTATGTATTATTTCCAACAAGTCATTAGCTCGCTCCATTTTTTCGGAGAACGGAGTTTTAGTCATCTTGCCCACGAGGCATGGTTCGCAAGTATCAAATGATTCATAATCAAGTGATTCCAAATGTCCATCCGCATGGAGTTTCTTCATGCGCTTTACACCAATATGACCTAAACGGCAGTGCCACAAGTATGTTGCACTATCATTATCAACTTTGCATCTTTTGGCATCAATATTATGAATATTTGTATCACTACGATCGAGATTCAATAAACCATTCACATTGGGTGTATGACCATAGAAGGTTTTATTCATGAAAACAGAATAACAATTATTCTCTAACTTAAATGAATAATCGTATTGCAATAAACATGATCTAATCATATTCATGCTCAATGCAAACACCAAATAACATTTATTTAGGTTCAACACTAATCCCGAAGGTAGAGGGAGTGTGTGATGGTGATCATATCAACCTTGGAATCATTTCCAACACACATCATCACCTTGCTTTTAACTAGTCTCTGCAACTCCTGTTTCGAGTTACTAATCTTAGCAACTAAACCAGTATCAAATACCCAGGGATTACTTCGAACACTAGTAAAATACAAATCAATAACATGTATATCAAATATACCTTTGTTCACTTTGCCATCCTTCTTATCCACCAAGTATTTGGGGCAGTTCCGCTTCCAGTGACCAATTTCTTTTGAGTAGAAGCACTCGGTTTCAAGCTTAGGTCCAGCTTTGGGTTTCTTCATGGGAGTGGCAACTTGATTGCCATTCTTCTTGAAGTTCCCTTTCTTTCCCTTGCCCTTTTTATTGAAACTAGTCGCCTTGTTAACCATCAACAGTTGATGCTCTTTCTTGATTTCTACCTTCGCCGATTTCAGTATCGCGAAGAGCTGAGGAATTTTTTTCGTCATCCCTTGCATATTATAGTTCATCACGAAGTTCTAGTAACTTGGTGATAGTGACTAGAGAACTCTATCAATCACTATCTTATCTGGAAGATTAACTCCACTTGATTCAAGCGATTGTAGTACCCAGACATTATGAGCACATGCTCACTGGCTGAGCTATTCTCTTCCATCTTATAGGCAAAGTACTTGTCAGAGGTCTCATACCTCTCAACACAGGCATGAGCTGAAATACCAATTTCAGCTCTTGGAGCATCTCATATGTTCCATGGCGTTCAAAATGTCTTTGAAGTTCCGGTTCTAAGACGTAAAGTGAAAGGATCGATATAGTTGACTAGAGGAGGGGGGAGTGAATAGGCAACTACCAATTTTTAGCTTTTCTTTACCAAATTAAACTTTGCATCAAAGTAGGTTGTCTAGATATGCAACTAGGTGAACAACCTATATGATGCAACAACAACAAGTACACGAGCAAGCAAGGGATACAACACAAGTAAGCTTGCAAAAGTAAAGGCGCGAGATAACCAAGAGTGGAGCCGATGAAGACGCGGATGTGTTACCGAAGTTCCTTCCTTTTGAGGGGAAGTACGTCTCCGTTGGAGCGGTGTGGAGGCACAATGCTCCCCAAGAAGCCACTAGGGCCACCATATTCTCCTCACGCCCTCACACAATGCGAGATGTCATGATTCCACTATTGGTTCCCTTGAAGGCGGCGACCAAAACTTTACAAACAAGGTTGGGGAAATCTACACAACTTAATTGGAGGCTCCCAACGACACAACGAAGCTTCACCACAATGGACTATGGCTCTGAGGTGACCTCAACCGTCTAGGGTTCTCAAACACCCAAGAGTAACAAGATCCGCTAGGGATAAGTGGGGGGAATCAAATCTCTCTTGGTGGAAGTGTAGATCGAGGCCTTCTCAACTAATCCCGAGCAAATCAACAAGTTTGATTGGCTAGGGAGAGAGATCGGGCGAAAATGGAGCTTGGAGCAACAATGGAGCTTAGAGGTGGAAGAGGTAGTCAACTAGAGGTAGGAGACACCCCTTTTATAGCAATGGAAAAGATCCAACCATTATCCACATGTCCAGCCCGCAACATGCGGTACTACCGCTCCAGGGGCGCGGTACTACCGCAAGGCCCCGCGGTACTACCGTGAGGGACCATGGTACTTCCACGGCAGCAGCAGAGACTAGGACATGCCTGACTGAGAGCAGTACTTCCGCGAGCGCGGTACTACCGCTCCCCCTTGCGGTACTACCGCAAGGCAGGAAAGTCCTAGCCTACGAAGAGCGCGGATGAATAAAAATACATCTGTGCCTACTTCCGCTGGAAACGAAACAGTGCAAATATCCGACGCGGTACTATCGCTAAGAAGCGGTACTACCGTATCCCAGCTGAACCAGGCCGCGCGCGGTACTACCGCGCACGAGGCGCGGTACTACCATGGAGGCACGGATGTAAAAAATTACATCCGCTCCTACTACCACAACGCAGCGGTACTAGGCATGAGGGCCACGGTACTATGACTCCAGGGGAGCAGTACTACCGTGGGCACCCGCGGTACTACCGTACGGGACGTGCGGTACTACCGTGGGGGCGCGGATGTAAAAAATTACATCTGCCCCTACTACCGTACCGGAGTGGCACTTGGCCTGGGAGCCACGGTACTAAGACTCCAAAGGAGCGGTACTACCGTGGGCTCCAGCGGTACTACCGCAGGTGCTTGCGGTACTACCGCTCCAGAGAGCAGTACTACCGCAAGTTCAGCAGTAGCCGCCAGAAAAAGCACAGAGAGGATAACCGAGGGAAGCTCCGAAGTGCAAGGGAAAGGTGGAGACAAGGAGGGAAACATGTGTGTGATGATTCCACCCGAACCCTCTTAATAGTACGGCTCTCCTATGACTCAAATCCACCAAAAAGAAACGTAGAACAACACCGTCTTCAATGGTCTTCGAGGGGCACGGAGTCGTCTCGTGCCTAGTGATGGAGCGTCTGAGAAACTCAAGGCACACGATTAGTCCGCAAAAGCATTGTCATCAATCACCAAAACACCTTAGGGATAAATATGCCCTTACAATCTCCCCCTTTTTGGTGGATTGATGACAATACGGGATTTGCACAAAAGGAGATAATATTGAGCAAAGGCAAACCCCTCCTCTCTAGAATATAGACGGGCTCCCCCTAGATGTGTGCAATCTAGATGGATGCTTTGGACTGCATAGCACACAATCTAGGATCAACACTCCCCCTATATTTTAGAGACAAAGGCATGATAACTAACATCTAAGCAAGAGCATAGCACAAAGGTAGCACAATATATCACAAGCTCGCTAAGGTAGATAGAGTGCATATGTCTTACTCCATATGAAGTAAAGCAACCCAAAGCAACTGAAACGAGGTTCAAACGAGGTTCAAAAGAGAAATCAAACACACCGAACATGAAGGATGACACACGACTCGCAAATCCCTACACTCTCTCCCCCTTTGGCATCGAGACGCCAAAAAGGCAGAGAGGACACCTACACACAAGGGGTGGCTCAAGCAGGGAAATCATCCCAACGATCCTTGTCAGACTCGCGGCAGGGATGGTCTCCTCGATGTCCTCCTCAGAGTCAGTCCACCTGTAGCCTTGCTTCTCCATCCACTCGGCCTCTAGAGTGATGCAATCCTCAGAACCGCCAGACACGTCCTCGCCATACAGCTGCAAGATCTTCTTGTCCCGGCGACGACTCTCCTTGGATGCCACGTGAGTCCTGTACTTCCCCTTAGCTTGCATGCAGAAAAGAGTCTTCATCTTGTCCTTCAGCTTCTTGGCCCACGAGGGCATAGAGGAACTATGGGAAGACCTAGCAGCACGGTTCTCAGCAACATCCTCTGCACCAGCCTCCTCCTCATCAACAGCCCTCCTAGCAGCAGACACCTCAGCACGAGTAGTAGTGTTGGCCCAGTTGGGCTTGACACGGAGACAGATGGGATCATGTCGAATCCAGTCTGGAGCAAGGAACTCACCACCGGGGAACATCTTCTCCCAAGTCTTTGAGATCAGCAGAAACAGATAGGGCCCATAGATAGGCACCTTGCGGTTGAACACCGCAAACCAAAGCTCACACCACATGATGTATGAGACATCAAGTGGCTGAGTCTAAGACACACGAGCCTCCTTGCATAGGAGCATCATATCCACCATATAGGCATGAACCTTGTCCTTGTCACCAATGCGAGGGAACAAGGAGTTGCGAAAGATGCGATACATGATATCCAGAAAAGAGTTGAGCACCCACGCTGACTTGCCATTGGGAAGCGCCTTCTGAACATAGTATGGCTGAAGCTTGTCCTTGTTGGCAGACTCAGAATTAGCATGGGGGCGAACACCCACGGGAGTGTCGAGCCCGTCATCAGGAACCTAGAGCAGATCCATGAACTCCTTCCAGGTAGCAGTCAACTTACAGCCATTGGTCATCCAGGTCATCCTCTGCTCCTCATCAGGGTGAAAGTATACTGAGGCAAAGAACTGACAGATAAGCTCAGGATCATAGTCAAGGTGAAAAGAGATCACATGTTCAATACCAAACTGCTCCACCAAGTCCAGAGCTTCTCCAAAGTACTCACGAAACTTGTCCTTCCTCAGGTGATGCATTTCTATCCATTTGACATCCACATAGGTATTCTGCTTGTTGTTGATGACATCCAGATAAGTGAGAGTCTGTTGCTTGTTCCAAAACAGTTCACAACCTCTGACAGTAGCACGAGGATTCACATACGGGTTGAGCTGCCTGAGACGAACAAACTCAGATTGGGGTATCTCGTCCATGCCCTTAGTGGGTTCCTTGTTCTTACTAGCGGATGTCTTGACATGGCGCTTGGGGGCAGTGGAGCCCTCGGGTGCTTCACCTGGATTGCGCAGACGCTTAGAGCCAGTGTCATGACTGGGATTGAAACAACAAGAGCCACCACCTGAGACACAAAATGCAAAACACCCACAACAAGCAAAAAGGATCAATGCAAAGACCACGGCAAAGCACAAGATACACATAGAAAGTATACGTGAAAGTTGCCATGAGATAGATGGGATCCATGGTAGTACTACCGGATGCGGCGGTACTAAAATTTTAGTACTGCTCCAAGTCGCGGTAGTACCGTGCGAGGGTACGGTAGTACCGTGGTGGGAGCGGTAGTAAAATTTTAGTGCCGCAGCGCGTGCGGTAGTACCGCGCCCGACGGGCGGTAGTACCGTACAAGCGGTAGTACCGCACATGTGGCGCGGTAGTCCCACATCTTGTCAGATCCGAACCAAGGTTTGAATCTGAGAAGAACCACGAAACCACGGTGGTACTACGGTTGATCAAATCTAGCACAGGACAAAAAGACAAGTATAATCCCTACGCAATACTACTCTCCTACATCCTACTCTTGCATAGATTTAGCCTAAGAATCTCAAGAACACACAAGTCTCCCCCAAAAACCTAGAGGCAAAGAAAACAACAAAAACGAGAGGGAGTTGGGGAAAGACCTTGGTCCATGGCAAGAGCATGTGGTGGGGAACGTTCCCACCGGACGGAATCGCAGGAGAGCAGCTGGAGTCGGAGATCCGGCGAAGGACTCCGGCCCCGTTCTTGAGCGAGGGAGAGAGAGAGACGAAGTGGGGAAACTGACGAATGGGTATGGGGGAGTTAGAACTCCCCCTGCCCATCCTTATCCCCACGCGTCTATGACGGCGCGGTAGTACCGCACATCATCGCGGTAGTACCGCTTGGGCGGAAGTACCGCACCAAAGCGGTAGTACTGCTTTCCCAGGCGGCAGTAAAAAATTACTGCCGCGTGGGGGCGGTAGTACCGTGCTCTCCTCACGCGGTAGTACCGTAGCAGGCCGCGGTAGTACCGTGAGCTCAAGAAAAAGCAGGTTTCAACACACAAAAAGAGGTCTTTGCAATGAAACTTTTAGCACAGGAGACACCACAAGAACACGCACAACCCAAAGGCAGAAAGACAACAAGAAGCAACCATGCGACACTACCTCTCAAAAGGAGAGGGCGGTGGCCGGAGCCACCTATGTTTGAGTTAGTTGGTATGGCACCGCGAAGAATTATCCTTGGGCCCATGACCAAAACTAGTCTTTGAAGCACAAGTACCATCAAAAATGGCTAATGTGAAAGAGTTGATCGATTTATGCATAATGGGGGGAGGGAGAGTTCATTGAGAGAACAACACTCCCCCTATGTCCATGCCTATGCCTAAACTAGACAACAAGTTGAGTGTGGTGGGAGGTGCAAGGGTTCAAGTCACATTGCTCGAATCAATGATATTTAGCTCATGCCTTAACTTGCGAAATCTTGATTCATCCAAGGGCTTCGTGAAAATATCTGCAAGGTTATCATGAGTGTTGACATACTTGAGCTCGATCTCCCCTCGCCTAATGTGATCCCGAATGAAGTGATACCGAATCTCAATATGCTTCGTCTTGAAGTGTTGCACCGGGTTGAGAGAAATCTTGATGGCACTTTCATTATCACACCCAAGAGGAACTTTGTCACAAATGACACCGTACTCCTTTAAAGTTTGCCTCATCCATAAGAGTTGTGCACAACTACTACCGGCCGCCACATATTCCGCTTCGGTGGACGAGAGAGACACACAACTTTGCTTCTTGGAAGACCAACTCACCAAAGAGCAACCAAGAAATTGGCACCCTCCGGAAGTGGACTTCCTATCCACTTTGTCTCCCGCCCAATCGGAATCCGTATATCCTTCAAGCTTGAAGTTTGCCCCTCTTGGGTACCATAAGCCAAAGTTTGGGGTATGAGCCAAATATTGAAAGATTCGCTTGACCGCCACATAGTGACTTTCCTTCGGTGCGGCTTGAAACCGTGCACACATTCCCACACTCAACATGATATCCGGTCTAGATGCACAAAGGTAAAGCAAGGAGCCAATCATGGAGCGATATACCTTTTGATCCACCACTTTACCATTGGGATCAATGTCAAGTTGGCACTTGGTAGGCATTGGAGTAGAAGCCAGCTTGACATCACTTAGCTTGAATCTTTTTAGCATGTCTTGAGTATATTTGGCTTGGTTGATGAAGGTACCTTCTCTTCTTTGTTTGATATCAAAACCAAGGAAGAACTTCAACTCTCCCATCGAAGACATCTTGAACTTGGAGGTCATGAGAGTGGCAAATTCCTCATTGAAAGCTTTGTTAGGGGAACCAAAGATAATATCATCAACATATAGTTGGCATACAAACAACTCCCCTTTGACCTTCTTAGTAAAAAGAGTGGGATCGATTTGCCCCACCTCAAATCCACGATCTTGTAACAACTCGGTAAGGTGGTCATACCACGCACATGGGGCTTGTTTAAGGCCATAGAGTGCCTTATCGAGTTGATACACATGATCCGGGAAGTAGGGATCCTCGAACCCGGGGGGTTGCTTGACATAGACCAACTCATTAATAGGACCATTAAGAAAAGCACTTTTCACATCCATTTGTTGCAACTTAAAGTTGTGATGGGAAGCATAAGCAATCAACAAATGTATGGATTCAAGACGAATAACAGGAGCAAAGGTTTCACCGTAGTCGATACCCTCGACTTGGGAGTAGCCTTGCGCTACCAATCTTGCCTTGTTGCGAATGATGTTCCCATGAGCATCTTGCTTGTTCTTGAAAATCCACTTGGTTCCAATGACGTTGTGGTTCCCCGATGGCCTTGGCACCAACCTCCACACCTTGTTGTAGTCAAAGTTGTTGAGTTCTTCATGCATGGCATTGAGCCAATCCGAGTCTTCGAGCGCCTCATAGACCTTTTGGGGTTTAACACAAGAGACAAACGCGTGATGTTCACAATAGTTTGCTAATTGTCTACAAGTGCTTACCCCCTTTCTTAGGCTTCCAACCACATTTCCATGAGATGGCCTTTGGTGGTGAGCTTGGAAGCAATCTTCACGGCACGACGCTCTAATTCCTCCTCAGATGTGGAAGGAGGAGGGTTAACTTGATTATCTTGAGCGCTGTCTTGAGCTTGTTCTTGATCCTGAGCTTGCTCATGATCTTGAACTTGCTCGAGGGGGAGCACTTGACCTTGGGAATCATTTGGAGGTTCACCACCATCTTGAGATTGATCTTGCCCTTGGTCTTGTTCACGAGGTTGAGGGCCTTCACTTTGTTCTTCGGAAGCGTGTGGGTCTTGGGGAGGTGATGGCTCCACTTGAGTGGAGCATTGTCCTTCTCCTTCGGCCACAAGGGGTTCCTCAATGGGTAGAATATGACCAATACCCATTCTTCTTATGGCTTGGGGAGGAATTTCATCACCTACATTACAAGTACCACTTTGCTCCAGTTGGGAGCCGTTATTTTCGTCAAACTCCATGTTACACGTCTCCTCAATGAGTCCGGTGGACTTGTTGAGAACACGGTAAGCATGAGAGTTTGTAGCATAACCAACAAATATGCCCTCATAACCTCTAGCCTCAAATTTAGACAAACGAACACCCTTCTTGAGAATGAAACACTTACACCTGAACACCCGGAAGTACTTGAGATTGGGCTTGTTACCGGTGAGTATCTCATAAGGAGTCTTGTTCAAGCCTTTGCGGAGATAGAGCCGGTTGGATGCATGACACGCTGTGTTGATGGCTTCGGCCCAAAAGTTGTATGGATACTTGAACTCCGCCATCCTGGTCCTTGCCGCATCCATCAACGCCCGGTTCTTTCTCTCAGCTACACCATTTTGTTGAGGGGTATATGGTGCAGCATATTGATGCTTGATCCCCTCATCACTAGGAAACTCATCCAAGGTGTAGTTCTTGAACTCGGTGCCGTTGTCACTTCTTATTGTCAAGATCTTTGCATCATGTTGACGTTGAGCTTCATTTGCAAAGTCAATGACGGTTTGTTGAGTCTCACTCTTCCTCTTGAAGAAGTATACCCAAGTGTATCTTGAATAGTCATCCACAATCACCAAGCAATACTTTCTACCTCCAAGACTATCAAAATATGGGGGCCCAAAGAGATCCATGTGAAGGAGCTCCAAGGGTCTCTTCGAGTAGATGATGGTCGTAGGAGGGTGAGCCTTTTCATGAAACTTTCCTTCAATACAAGCACTACAAGCACGATCTTTGGCAAAACTAACATTTGTTAGTCCACAGACATGGTCCCCCTTGAGAAGACTTTGCAAAGATCTCATATTGACGTGGGCTAAACGGCGATGCCAAAGTCATCCCACGTCAACTTTAGCCATTAGGCATGTCGCGGTCTTAGTGGGTCGCTCCGAAAAGTTTATCACATAGAGACCATTCTCGACATGCCCAACAAAGGCTACTTTAAGAGTCTTGCTCCAAGAGGGCCACGGTATCAATGTCAAAGAAAGTGGAAAAACCCATGAGTGCAAGTTGACGAACGGAAAGTAAATTGTATGCAAGGGACTCAACAAGCATGACTTTCTCGATCGTTAGATCATGAGAAACGACAACCTTGCCAAGACCCAATACCTTAGAATGTGAGGCATCACCCCACTCGACATTAGTGGGCATAGATGGAATCTTCTGCATGTCCACCACCAAGTCCTTGCTCCCGGTCATATGATTTGTTGCTCCACTATCGAGCAACCATGATCCCCCACCGGAAGCAAACACCTACAAGAGATCAATGCTTGGTTTTAGGTACCCATTTAGTAATGGGTCCTTTGATGTTAGTAACAAGGGTCTTAGGAACCCAAATAGACCATTCAATATACTCATAAGCAGAACCAACAAATTTAGCATAAACATGTCCATCACTAGCACGGCACAACACATATGAAGGGTTAAAGTCGCCGGCTTTGTTGGAGGAGATGGTTTTGCCCTTTTTGACATAAATGCCCTTCACATTTTCCTTCTTCTCCTTAGGAGCACCCTCTCCCTCTTTCACAAAAGTTTGCTTGAGAGGAGGAGGTCGTTTGGTCTTGTCTTTCTTCTTCTCATTCTTGGACTTGGGTGCAAACCCAATTCCCTTCTTGGCCACAACTTCCTTTTGATTGCTCAAAAGGTCGTTTAGGTTCTTCTCACCTTGAATGCATGTCACAAGGCCTTTCTCAAGTTGATCCTTCAACTTGGCATTCTCCTCCACAAGATGCACATGCTCACAACACGGGTTAGTAGCATATGCATTATCAATTAATACCATATGAGGGAAGGTGGCCTTTTCCTTGGTTAGCTTAACATGGAGTTGAGCATGAGACTCCTTGAGGTTAGCGTGAGAACCCTTCAAGACCTTGTGGGCCTTGTCAAGTACATCAAACTCCTCCTTGAGTATAGCATGATCAACCCCAAGTTTAGCCTTCTTGGAAGTTAGCACACGAGACACAACAAGAGCATGATCAAGATCTTTCTTTAACTTAGCATGGTCATCGTTGTATGAATCCTCAAGAGTCAAACGATGCCCACGCTCTTCCTCAAGAGCATTAGAGAGATCCGATATCTCATCGGCATAGTCACGACTATGACCTTCCATCTTAGAGATGGTTTCTTCTTGAGCCTCGATCATGTCATTGGCTTCACCAAGTTGTTACAAGAGAGCAACAAAGTGCTTATTGGATTTTCCCTTGAGCTTACTCATAAATGACTCAAATTAATTCACTTCCTCATTAGACCTATCATGTTCATTAATGCAACCCTCCAAACAGGGATTAGTAATGATGGTGGTTTTGATGTTGGGGGTTACCTTGTTAGAGGCTTTAGCCATGAGGCATTTGGCAGTGATGTTCTCATTGGGTGAATCAAAGGGAGACACCCGGGGAGTGGTAGCCATGGCAATGGAGGCCATGGCTATTGCTTCTCCATTTTCATCATCATCGTCATCCTCATGGTATTCTTCTTGAACCACGAATCCACGAGTAGGAGTCTTCTTGGTGAAGTTGTTCTTGTTGGGGAAGGACTTGGCTTTGTCTTTTCGGATGAACTTGCCACCATTGTCTTCCCGCTTCTCGTAAGGACAATCCACAACGAAATGGCTCACATTCCATAGTTGAAACAAGTTCTAACTCGTTGCTTTCCCTTGAAGCCACTTGAGTTGTTCTTGTTGAAGTTGGGTCTTGAATTCTTCTTGCTCCAAAATTGTGTTGAAGCAAGAGCCATGTGCTCATGATAATCATATTTCGTGTCTTCGGGGTTGCTCTCCTCATCTTCCTCTTCTTCCACAATAACCTTGGCCTTCAAGGCAAGGTTGGGCTTCTTTGCCCTTTGAGAACGGAGCACCGCATTGTCGATGGTCTTGTCCAAGATGCTCATTGCAACGAACTCATCCAACACTTCACTTGAGGTCATGGAGTGGAAGTCCGGTCTTTGACGAATGACGGAGGACATGGCCTTGTTGTAGGGAATCATGGCAGTGAGTAACTTGCTCTTGATCCAATTGTCATCTGTGTCCTTGCTCCCATGATCTCGGAGTGAGACCGCGAGTTTGGTCACTCTTTGAAAGAGCTCACGAGGTTCTTCATCTTCTTTCATTGCAAACTCATCGGCTTCATCTTGCACCACTTCATAGTTGGAGCGTTGAATGCTAGCACTTCCTCGATAGAGAGACACAACGCATTGCCATGCGTCTTTGGCCATGGCATGAGGTCGAAGATGAGGGAGATCTTCGGGAAGGATTGCATCTTGGATGATGAAGAGAGCACTCTCATTTAATTGATTATCCACCACTTCTCTCGGGTGAAGTTGCTTCGGTCATGTGGATAGAAACCTTATTCAATGATTCTCCAAAGATTAGTATTCACATGATTTAAATGACGCTTGAAGTGATACACCCAAGAATCAAAATCCTCATTTTTCACAATCTTAGGAGGAGGACCGGCATGATTTAAATGAGTAGAGGGAATCGGTCCTCCATAAATTGGAGGTTCCACATGGGCAAAGATGCCGGTGCCATTTCTACCACTAGTAGAAGGACCCTTCTCACTATTAGCTTCCCCCTTGTCGGAGTTAGCATCCGTCACCTTGTTAGCGGGATCACCCACTTTCAACGGCGAGGTAGGTAGTTTAAGTCCTTCTAAGAATTTATTAAACATGCTTTCAACCGTGGTTGTTGATAACCCACAAGTATAGGGGATCGCAACAGTTTTCGATAAGTAAGAGTGTCGAACCCAACAAGGAGCTAAAGGTAGAATAAATATTCCCTCAAGTTCTATCGACCACCGATACAACTCTACGCACGCTTGACGTTCGCTTTACCTAGAACAAGTATGGAACTAGAAGTACTTTGTAGGTGTTGTTGGATAGACTAGCAAGAAAGTAAAGAACACGTAAATATAAACTAGGGGCTGTTAAGATAAAGAAGCAATAGAGTAAATATAACGAGTATGGAAAAGTGGTGGTAGGAGTTGTGAAATTGTCCCTAAGCAATTGACTATGTTACTAGACCGGTAATCACTATTGCAATTCTATTTGAGGGAGAGGCATAAGCTAACATACTTTCTCTACTTGGATCATATGCACTTATGATTGGAACTCTAGCAAGCATCCGCAACTACTAAAGATTCATTAAGGTAAAACCCAACCATAGCATTAAAGTATCAAGTCCCCTTTTATCCCATACGCAAACAACCTACTTACTCGGGTCTGTGCTTCTGCCACTCACGCCACCCACCATAAGCAAATCATAAACATATTGCAAACCCTACAGCGGGAATCCCTCACGCTTGCGCGACACGGAGGGCACCATAGGACAGCACCAATAATAAAACATGCAACTCAAACCAATCATAGCAATTCATCAATCACCGGTAGGACAACGAAAATCTACTCACACATCATAGGATGGCAACACATCATTGGATAATAATATGAAGCATAAAGCACCATTTCAAGTAGAGGGTACAGCGGGTTGCGGGAGAGTTGACCGCTGTAGATAGAAGGGGGAAGGTGATGGAGATGTTGGTGAAGATGGCGGAGGTGTTGGTGAAGATCGCGGTGATGATGATGGCCCCCGGCGGTGTTCCGGCGCCAACGGAAGCAAGGGGGAGAGAGCCCCCCTTCTTCTTCTTCTTCCTTGACCTTCTCCCTAGATGGGAGATGGGTTTCCCCTCTGGTCCTTGGCTCCCATGGCTTGGGAGGGGCGAGAGCCCCTCCGAGATTGGATCTATATCTCGTTTTCTGCGTTCTCTGCGTTGGCAGATTCTACCCCTTCACCGTTTCTTTTATATCCGGATATCCGTAACTTCGATTGGGGTGAATCTTTCGCTCAGATCTTCCTTGTAAAATTAGCTTTCTTGCGCCAAAAGGAGAGCATCAACCGCCTTACGGGTGGACGACGAGGGTCAGGGGCGTGCCTGGGGGGGTAGGTCGCGCCCCCTACCTCGTGACCACCCTGGACACTGTTTCGCGTTGATTTTACTTCCAGAAAATCATAAATATTCCAAAAAAATCTCCGTCCATTTTTATCCCGTTTGGACTCCGTTTGATCTTGGGTTTCTGCGAAACAAAAAACATGCAACAGACAGGAACTGGCACTGGGCACTGGATCAATATGTTAGTCCCAAAAATAGTATAAAAATTTGCCAAAAAGTATATGAAAGTGAATAATATTGGCATGGAACAATGAAAAATTATAGATACGATGGAGACGTATCAGCATCCCCAAGCTTAATTCCTGCTCGTTCTCGAGTAGGTAAATGATAAAAAAGAATAATTTTTGATGTGGAATGCTACCTAGCATAATCTTGATCATATGTCTAATCATGGCATGAATATTAAGACATGAGTGATTCAAAGCAATAGTCTATCATTTGGCATAAAAACAATAATACTTCGAGCATACCAATAAAGCAATCATGTCTTTTCAAAACAACAAGGTAAAAGAAAGCTTATCCCTACAAAATCATACAGTTTGGCCATGCTTCATTTTCATCACACAAAGTGCCCCCATCATGCACAACCCCGATGACAAGCCGAGCAATTGGTTCATACTTTTTAACGCGCTTCAACTTTTTCAACCCTGACGCAATACACGAGCGTAAGCCATGGATATAGCACTATAGGTGGAATAGAATATAATGATGGAGGTTAGGTGGAGAAGACAAAAAAGGAGAAAGTCTCACATCGACGCGGCTAATCAACGGGCTATGGAGATGCCCATCAATTGATGTCAATGCGAGGAGTAGGGATTTCCATGCAACGGATGCACTAAGAGCTATAAGTGTATGAAAGATCAACAAAAGAAACTAAGTGGGTGTGCATCCAACTTGCTTGCTCATGAAGACCTAGGGCATTTGAGGAAGCCCATCGTTGGAATATACAAGCCAAGTTCTATAATGAAAATTCCCACTAGTATATGAAAGTGACAACATAGGAGACAATCTATATGAAGAACATGGTGCTACTTTGAATCACAAGATATGAGACTCGCTACATGAAGAATATGGTACTACTTTGAAGCACAAGTGTGGAAAAAGAGATAGTAACATTGCCCCTTTTATTTTTCTTTTTTTTCTTTTTTTGGTGGGCTTCTTTGGCCCCCTTTTTTTATTTAGGCTTCTTTGGCCTTCCCTTTTTTTGGGCAATGTTCTATAATGATGATCATCACACTTTTATTTACTTACAACTCAACATTACAACTCGATACTAGAACAAAGATATGACTCTATATGAATGCTTTCGGCGGTGTACCGGGATGTGCAATGATCTAGCATAGCAATGACATCAAAAAACGGACAAGCCATGAAAACATCATGCTAGCTATCTTACGATCATGCATAGCAATATGACAAGGAATGCTCAAGTCATGAATATGATGATGATGGAAGTTGCATGGCAATATATCTCAGAATGGCTATGGAAATGCCATGATAGGTAGGTATGGTGGCTGTTTTGAGGAAGATATAATGAGGCTTATGTGTGATAGAGCGTATCGTATCACGGGGTTTGGATGCACCTGCGAAGTTTGCACCAACTCTCGAGGTGAGAAAGGGCAATTCACGGTACCGAAGAGGCTAGCAATGATGGAAGGGTGAGAGTGCGTATAATCCATGGACTCACATTAATCATAAAGAACTCATATACTTATTGCAAAAGTTTATTAGCCCTCGAAGCAAAGTACTACTACGCATGCCCCTAGGGGGATAGATTGGTAGGAAAAGACCATCGCTCGTCCCCGACCGCCACTCATAAGGAGGACAATCAAAGAAACACCCCATGCTTCAAATTTGTCACACAACGGTTACCATACGTGCATGCTACGGGACTTGCAAACCTCAACACAAGTGTCTCTACAATCCATAACCACCCACTAGCATGACTCTAATATCACCATCTTCATATCGCAAAACTATTGCAAGGAATCAAACATATCATATTCAGCGATCTACAAGTTTATGTAGGATTTTATGACTAACCATGTGAATGACCAATTCCTGTCATTTCTCTAAATAGATATAAGTGAAGCAAGAGAGTTTAATTCTTTCTACAAAAGATATCCCACGCTCTAACAAATATAAGTGAAGAAAAAGAGCATTCTACAAATGGCGGTTTTCTATGTAAAGAGAAACAGGCAATCCAACTTCAAATGATATAAGTGAAGTACATGAAGCATTCTATAAAGCCATACTCAAAAGATTTAAGTGAAGTGCAATGAGCATTCTATAAATCAACCAAGGATTATCTCATACCAGCATGGTGCATAAAAGAAAAATAAAAACCTAATTGCAAAAGACGCTCCAAGACTTGCACATAATGCATGAACGAAACGAATCCGAAACATACCGATACTTGTTGAAGAAAGAGGGGATGCCTCCCCAGCATCCCCAATCTTAAACGCTTGAGTCTCCTTGAATATTTACTTGGGGTGCCTCGGGCATCCCCAAGCTTGAGCTCTTGCCTCTCTTCCTTCTTCTCACATCGAAACATCCTCGATTAGACACTACATCCACACAAAACTTCAACAAAAAACTCGGTAAGATCCGTTAGTATAATAAAGCACACCACTCTAAGTACTGTTGCAAACCAATTTATATTTTGTTTTTGCATTGTTTCTACTGTAATATAACTTTTTCATGGCTTAATCTACTGATATAAATTGATAGATTCATCAAAACAAGCAAACTATGCATCAAAAACAGAATATGTCAAAAACAGAACAGTCTGTAGCAATCTGAACATCCACCATACTTCTGGTACCCAAACAATTCTACCAAAATTTGGAAAAATAAAAAAGTTGTATAGAAAGACAGTGCAAAAGGAATCAGAACCAATTGGCATTCCAGTTAAAAATGTAAAATCGCGCACTACAGCCAAAGTTTCTGTCCTGCACCGTACAAACCAACAAGCATTGTAAACGTCCTAAAGGCAAACCTTGGCACATTATTTTTATAATACAATGGAATTGTACAAGGGTATAATTATTTTTATTGAAAAGTTTCTGTAATTAAGACTCACAAAGTTTCCATGAGCCTGAACAAGTTTAAGGACGTCCCCCACTTTCACAATGCTTGTCTCTCTCACTTTCACTTTTCTTTTTGAAAAGTTTTTAGGTTCCCCTCTTTATTTTTGTTGTTTTTAAACTATATGAAAGCACTCAACAGAAATAAATGACTCTCTAAAACTTCCGGGTTGTCTCCCTGGCAGCGCTTTCTTTAAAGCCATTAAGCTAGGCATAAAGTGCTCAAGTAATGAATCCACCCGGATCCCAAGGTATATCAAAGCCAATTTTAATTAACAATGATTTGTAATTTAGCAGTGAGCACAAAGTAACATAAATCATGTAATGACGAAGTCTAACTCTCTTCCTATGCATCGGCATGTCATAAAGAACAATTCATGCACACATAGTAAAGGCCAATGCATAGCATAAACAATTTCTTGCAATTTTATCGTGTGGGAAACATAGGGAGGTGGAGAAATAGTTCCTCTCTCATAATAATTGCAAGTAGGAGCAGCAAGCACATGCATATTATATTCATCAAAATCATCATGTGCAACGGTAAAAGGCAACCCATCAATATAATACTTAATGAGGGCAAACTTCTCCGATATAGTATATTTGGGAGAATTCAAAAAGATAATAGGACTATCGTGCGTGGGTGCAATACCAACAATTTCATGTTTAACATAAGGAACTATAGCAAGTTCATCTCCATAAGCATAATTCATATTGGCATCTTGGCCACAAGCATAGCAAGCATCAACAAAAAGGGATATTTCAAAATAATCTATGGGATCATAACAATCATCATAGCAATCATCCTTCGGTAAGCACGAAGGGGAATTAAATAGTGTATGAGTTGAAGAGTTACTCTCATTGGAAGGGGGGCACGGGTGATCAATCCGCTCTTCCTCCTTTTGTTCTTTGCTCTTCTCATCATCTTTTTCATCCAATGAGCTCACAGTTTCATCAATTTCTTCTTCAATAGCTTCCTGCAAAATATTAGTCTCTTCTTGGACAGCGGAGACTTCCTCAATAAATTGTTTAACATAGGCATTAGAAGCATAATTCTCATAACAATATTCAAGTATGGCAAAATTTTCAGATTTGTGAAAAGTAGCATCATACGTTTCAATCAAAGAAGCAATTTCATAAGCACCCTTAAAAGCAACAAATTCTTCAATTTGTTGAACATCATAGTAATTGTAAACACCCATAGCATACAAAGATACGATTCCATTATCACTAAACAAGCATTGATAGGGAAGGTGTTTCTTAGGGTTTTCAGAACAACAAGTAACATCATATATTTCACATAAATTCCAAGCATAGCATTGCAAACGTTGAATTTGACCCCATAATAGTTTCCCTTTTTCAGATATACGGTGTCGCACATAACAAGCATGCTCATCTAAAGATTTGCCCTCAACTAAGCTAGTTGGGATTTCAGCACGAGCACATAGGGATCGAAGATGATCCAAGTAAAAAGCTTCAGTAGTGTGATAGATTTTGAGTGGTTCTTCAACCATTGGTTCAGCAGGTACAACTAATTTTTTTGGTATTTTGCGTTTCCTACCCATGACTAAAGATAAAAAACAACTAAGGACAGCAAATAAAAATTACTTAGTGATAAAGCAAACAAGCACACACGAGAATATTCACCCCACGCTATGACTCCCCGGCAACGGCGCCAGAAAAAGGTCTTGATGACCCACAAGTATAGGGGATCGCAACAGTTTTCGATAAGTAAGAGTGTCGAACCCAACGAGGAGCTAAAGGTAGAATAAATATTCCCTCAAGTTCTATCGACCACCGATACAACTCTACGCACGCTTGACGTTCGCTTTACCTAGAACAAGTATGGAACTAGAAGTACTTTGTAGGTGTTGTTGGATAGACTAGCAAGAAAGTAAAGAACACGTAAATATAAACTAGGGGCTGTTAAGATAAAGAAGCAATAAAGTAAATATAACGAGTGTGGAAAAGTGGTGGTAGGATTTGTGAAATTGTCCCTAAGCAATTGACTATGTTACTAGACCGGTAATCACTATTGGAATTCTATTTGAGGGAGAGGCATAAGCTAACATACTTTCTCTACTTGGATCATATGCACTTATGATTGGAACTCTAGCAAGCATCCGCAACTACTAAAGATTCATTAAGGTAAAACCCAACCAAAGCATTAAAGTATCAAGTCCCCTTTTATCCCATACGCAAACAACCTACTTACTCGGGTCTGTGCTTCTGTCACTCACGCCACCCACCATAAGCAAATCATAAACATATTGCAAACCCTACAATGGGAATCCCTCACGCTTGCGCGACACGGAGGGCACCATAGGACAGCACCAATAATAAAACATGCAACTCAAACCAATCATAGCAATTCATCAATCACCGGTAGGACAACGAAAATCTACTCACACATCATAGGATGGCAACACATCATTGGATAATAATATGAAGCATAAAGCACCATGTTCAAGTAGAGGGTACAGCGGGTTGCGGGAGAGTGGACCGCTGTAGATAGAAGGGGGAAGGTGATGGAGATGTTGGTGAAGATGGCGGAGGTGTTGGTGAAGATCGCGGTGATGATGATGGCCCCCGGCGGCATTCCGACACCACCGGAAGCAAGGGGGAGAGAACCCCCCCCCTTCTTCTTCTTCTTCCTTGACCTTCTCCCTAGATGGGAGAAGGGTTTCCCCTCTAGTCCTTGGCTCCCATGGCTTGGGAGGGGCGAGAGCCCCTCCGAGATTGGATCTATCTGTCTGTTTCTGCGTTCTCTGCGTTGGCAGATTCTACCCCTTCACCGTTTCTTTTATATCCGGAGATCCGTAACTCCGATTGGGGTGAATCTTTTGCTCAGATCTTCCTTGTAAAATTAGCTTTCTTGCGCCATAAGGAGAGCATCAACCGCCTTACGGGTGGACCACGAGGTTCAGGGGCACGCCTGGGGGGTAGGGCACGCCCCCCTACCTCGTGACCACCCTGGACACTGTTTCGCGTTGATTTTACTTCCATAAAATCATAAATATTCCAAAAAAATCTCGGTCCGTTTTTATCCCGTTTGGACTCCGTTTGATATTGGATTTCTGCGAAACAAAAAACATGCAACAGACAGGAACTGGCACTGGGCACTAGATCAATATGTTAGTCCCAAAGATAGTATAAAAAGTTGCCAAAAAGTATATGAAAGTGAATAATATTGGCATGGAACAATCAAAAATTATAGATACGATGGAGACATATCAGTTGTCATGGAGGTTTTCAATGTGTCCAAGGCCACATTGAATTCCTCACGGAACACCGCGGTTTCCCCATTACCTGTAGACGAGATCGGATTCACACCGGAGTGCTCCTCCTCCCCACATCTACGGTGTCAACCATACTCTTCAGACGTTAAACTCCTTAATAAAGAGATGAGGCTCTGATACCAATTGAAAGGATCGATATAGTTGACTAGAGGGGGGGGTGAATAGGCAACTACCAATTTTTAGCTTTTCTTTACCAAATTAAACTTTGCATCAAAGTAGGTTGTCTAGATATGCAACTAGGTGAACAACCTATATGATGCAACAACAACAAGTACACGAGCAAGCAAGGGATACAACAGAAGTAAGCTTGCAAAAGTAAAGGCGCGAGATAACCAAGAGTGGAGCTGGTGAAGACGAGGATGTGTTACCGAAGTTCCTTCCTTTTGAGGGGAAGTACGTCTCCGTTGGAGCGGTGTGGAGGCACAATGCTCCCCAAGAAGCCACTAGGGCCACCATATTCTCCTTACGCCCTTACACAATGCAAGATGCCGTGATTCCACTATTGGTGCCCTTGAAGGCGGCGACCGAACCTTTACAAACATGGTTGGGGCAATCTCCACAACTTAATTGGAGGCTCCCAACGACACCACGAAGCTTCACCACAGGACTATGGCTCCGAGGTGACCTCAACCGTCTAGGGTGCTCAAACACCCAAGAGTGACAAGATCCGCTAGGGATAAGTGGGAGGAATCAAATCTCTCTTGGTGGAAGTGTAGATCGAGGCCTTCTCAACTAATCCCGAGCAAATCAACAAGTTTGATTGGCTAGGGAGAGAGATCGGGCGAATATGGAGCTGGGAGCAACAATGGAGCTTAGAGGTGGAAGAGGTAGTCAACTAGAGTTAGGAAACACCCCTTTTATAGCAATGGAAAAGATCCAACCATTATCCACATGTCCAGCCCGCAACACGCGGTACTACCGCTTCAGGGGCGCGGTACTACCGCAAGGCCCCGCGGTACTACCGTGAGGGACCACGGTACTTCCGCGGCAGCAGCAGAGACTAGGACATGCCTGACCGAGAGCAGTACTTCCGCGAGCGCGGTACTACCGCTCCCCCTTGCGGTACTACCGCAAGGCAGGAAAGTCCTAGCCTACGAAGAGCGTGGATGAATAAAAATACATCCGTGCCTACTTCCACTAGAAACGAAACAGTGCAAATATCCGACGCGGTACTACCGCTAAGAAGCGGTACTACCGTATCGCAGCTAAACCAGACCGTGCACGGTACTACCGCGCACGAGGCACGGTACTACCATGGAGGCGCGGATGTAAAAAATTACATCCGCTCCTACTACCGCGACGCAGCGGTACTAGGCATGAGGGCCACGGTACTACGACTCCAGGGGAGAAGTACTACTGTGGGCACCCGCGGTACTACCGTGCGGGACATGCGGAACTACCGTGGGGGCGCGGATGTAAAAGATAACATCCGCCCCTACTATCGTACCGGAGCGGCACTAGGCTTGGTGAAAGAACATGCGGTGCCCCCATGTGTGGTTTTGGTAATTGATGACAATGTCTATGGACTAATGGTTGCCTTGAGTTACATTTGAAGGGTTTGTCCATAGGCTTTTCTTGGAGTCCATTTGTTGGTTTCAAGGAGAGTTTGTGATGACCACCGTGCTATTAAGGAATTATCCCAAGATTAGTCATGTGAGTGTTGAGCTTATTGCAAGCATGTCTTGAAGAAAAAGATTGTGTGATCATTCATGTCTACCTTCAAGACATCATCCAAACTAAGAGAGTTGGAAAGATTCAAGGTTGATCAAGACTAAGTCAAGAGTGAATCAAGTTGATCAACTCACAAAGCGTAAAAGATGTACCGAGGGGGATCAAGTGATCCCATGGTACGGTAAGCATTGTCCATTGCACTTTGTGTACTAACCCATGGTCTATGTGAGAGTTCTATGTGGGGTTAGGTACATGTCCATGGGCTTGCGTCAAGAGGAAGATATCATACAACCCATGGAAAGGCATCAAGTGGTGATCATCATCAAATTTGCCGTGTGCAAGTTCAAGTGGAGCATCACGAAGAGATCAAGTGCTTGGATCTTGCCATCCATTGTGGTGTCAATGGACTTGTGAAGATGTGCCGAAGAGTGGCTCACCCATAGTGGACTATGGGGGAGCAATCATCTAGTCTTCATCGAGCCAACGCAATCAAGAAAGGAGGTCCAACTTGAGGGAGTCAAGATCGTCATCATCTAGCTCAAGCGGATCATGTGCAAGGCAAAGGTTTGCCCTTGATAGGTTTTCTATTTTACCGGTCTCATGGTGGTAGTTGGGAGACCGGGTTATAGGATCAATAGCCGTACTATCAAGGGGGGCTCTCAAGTGAGTAACTTGATCGTATCGTTCTTCGAGAGCTCAAACCATTGCATCCTTGCATCATGTTTCTTGGTTCTTGTTTGGTTCTCTTTGTGAGTCTTAGAGCTTATGGTCATCTTGATGACAAGCTTGAGTTCATCGAAAACGGAGTTTGCATGCGTCTTCTATGATGTTTTCGGTGTTGGAGGTTTTACCGGTCTTATCCGAGGAAGGGTTCTCACCATTTTCTTTTTGGCCTTTTATCATTTGCTTATTATTGGTATTTCTATCAAGATTGTGTTAGCCCTTGTCGCTAGCTTTCCAACAAACTTGGTTTCGTCGAATTCGGAGTCCGAATGAAGAAGTTGTGGTAGTTTTGGTGTTCTGAAAAGGCTGCAGCGGTACTACCGCGGGTAGGAGCGGAAGTAATTTTTTACTACCGCCCTTGGGAGCGGTACTACCGCCCTTGGGAGCGGTACTACCGCGGCTACTTCCGTGGCTACTTCCGCTCGGGACCAAAATCTCGTCACAAGTCCAGCGGTGGTAGGCACGGATGTAATTTTTTAGTACCGCTCGCAAGCAGTAGTACCGCTACCCCTAGCAGTAGTACCGCTACCCCTAGCGGTAGTACCGTGATGTCAAGCGGTACTACCGCTCGATGCGGGCTGTGAGCATAACGGTTGGTTTTTTCCCCACCTATAAAAGGGGGTCTTCTTCCCCATTGAACCTTATCCTTTTGAGCTCGTGTTCTTCCCCCATTGTTGACCTTCTTCGAGCTTGCTAACTCTCAATCCCTCCATGGATTCTTGCTAGTTTTTGAGGGAAAAGAGAGAGGAGATCTAGATCCACATTTCCACCAATCACTTTCTCCTCTATGTGAGGGGAACCCCTTGGATCTTGATCTTGGAGTTCTTGGTGTTCTCCTTCTTGTTCTTCCTCTCATTTTCCTCCCTAGCATTAGTTGCTTCGGTGGGATTTGAGAGAGAAGGACTTGGGCACTCCGTGTGCCCTTGCCATTGCATTTGTTGCATCGGTTTGAGTTCTCCACGGTGATACGTGGAAGTGAAGTTTGAGAAGCTTATTACTCTTGGGTGCTTGGTGCCCTTGAGCTTGTTCCTCTTGGGTGCTTGGGTGCCCTAGACGGTTGGTGGTGTTCGGAGCTCAATAATTGTGGTGTAAAGCTCCGGGCAAGCGTCGGGGTCTCCAATTAGGTTGTGGAGATCGCCCCGAGCATCTTGACGGGTTCCGGTGACCGCCCCCAAGGGTTGCCAAAGTGTACGGGTTCGGTGACCGCCCCCAAGGGTTGCCATTCGTACGGGTTCGGTGACCGCCCTCAAGGGTCCCTTAGTGGAATCACGGCATCTTGCATTGTGCGAGGGCGTGAGGAGATTATGGTGGCCCTAGTGGCTTCTTGGGGAGCATTGTGCCTCCACACCGCTCCAAACGGAGATTAGCATCCGCAAGGGTGTGAACTTCGGGATACATCGTCGTCTCCGCGTGCCTCGGTTATCTCTTACCCGAGCCCTTTACTTATGCACTTTACTTTGTGATAGCCATATTGTTCTTTGTCATATATCTTGCTATCACATAGTTGCTTATCTTGCTTAGCATAAGTTGTTGGTGCACATAGGTGAGCCTAGTTGTTTTAGGTTTTGTGCTTGACAAATTAACCGTTAGGTTTATTCCGCATTTGTTCAAGCCTAAATCGTAATTATTTTAAAGCGCCTATTCACCCCCCCTCTAGGCGACATCCTCGATCTTTCAATTGGTATCAGAGCCTCGTCTCTCTTTGTTGGGCTTAACCGCCTAGAGAGTAAAGATGTCGACTAGAGGATTAGGATTCTCTGACACTCTTAGTTTCGATGGCACAAATTTTGATGTTTGGGTAATTCGCATGCTTAATGTCTTTAGGGTCATGGACCCAAATTTAGAGCAAATTGTAGATATGGGTTTTTCTCCTCCAAAGGATCCCCAAAGATTATCTTTAGAGGATGAGAAAAACTCTTATCTCAATGCTCAAGCCTCTAATGTGCTTTTCGATGTTTTGAGCAATGTAGTTATTTTTTAACTCATGCCGTTCCGGGATGCTCATGAGTTATGGACAAAGCTTCAAGATAAATATGGTGTGTCCAAGTTTTGTGGGGATGGTTGTTCTCCCTCCACCTCCGGTCATATAGTCTTCTCAACTTCTTCTACTTCACCTACATGTGGTTTGCCACAAGGTAATAATATGGTGAGTAGTGTTGGCCATTGCAATGATGATAGTATGCTTATTGTAGATGATCCTTCATCACTATATTATTGCAATGCTCCCTCTTTGGGCTTTAACACTTCGAGCACTCCAAATGTTTCACATGCTTGTGTTGATAGTCCTTGCATATCATGTAGAAATTGCGTGACTAGACCTCATGATGATATGCTTGCTATGTCTTGTTGCCATGATAAAAATGCATCTATTTCCTCGAATTGTTGTGCTAACAATGTAGAGGAAACCGAACACTCCATGGAACAAGATGTGGTGTTTAATGGTGCCTCAAGGAGTCCTACATCATCATCTATTGCTTTTTGCCTTATGGCTAAGGCGTCAAAGGTAACTCCTACTTTGTACCCCAATATGTCTCTTGATGATGGTGTTGATGCTAATGATGATGAGGATAATGATGAAGAGAATGATAATGTTGCCTCCTTAAAAACTAAGGGGGAAATGATTTTTAAAGCTCTTCATAAAAATAAAATTGCTCGTTCCAACTTCATGGAAATTATGTCCATTGCCATTGATGGCAAGAAATACATTGAGGAGTTGGAATCTCATCTCGAGGAGCATGAGGTCACCATTGAGAAAATGGAAGCTCATGGGCGTGATTACGCAAATGAGATCGCGGAGCTATCTCAAGCTCTTGAACATGAACAAACCACCTCCGAATCTCTTGAGGAGACTTTTGCTCTAGAATTATCTAGAGTGAGGGAATCTCATGATAGAGCTCTTGAGGTGGCCAATGATTTCAAAACTAAAAATGCTAAGCTTGAAGTTTCTCATGCTAGACTCCTTGAGGATTTTGAGCACCTCGAAAATGGCTCAAGGGTCATCAAGGGTGAGCTCATCAAACTCACCGAGTCTCATGCCCAACTTGAAGCTTCTTATTTAAAAGAGCTTGCCAAGTTGTCCTCTCCTATTGTTGTAAATGATGATGCTTGTGCTACTAACTCTATTACTTGTGAAGCATCCATTTTGAAGGAGAATGTTGAGCTACAGGCTCAACTTGAGGTGCTATCTAGCAATTATGGGAAATTGGAAGAAAGTCATGAAAAGCTCTCAAGCTCTCATGATGATCTTCTAGTATCCCATAGTGTGCTAAAGATAGCTCATGAGGCCATGATTGCCAAGGTAACATCTAGTGAGCCTCATGTGGATACTAGCACTACTTCTAGTCAAAATAGTATATTGCCACGTGCTAGTCCTTGTAATTCATCTACTCACAATATTGGTACATCTTGCGATGAATTGCTTTCCTTGCCTTGTTGCTCTAATGATGAAGCTTATACTTCCTCTAGTACTTGTGTTGAGACTAACCATGTAGAGGAAATCAAAGAGCTCAAGGCCCAAGTCACTTCCTTGAAGAAAGACTTGGAAAAGAGTCATCAAGGGAAATCCACACTCAACAATATCTTGAGTGTGCAAAAATTCCCCAATGACAAAGGTGGACTTGGATTCAACTCCAACAAGAAGAATAAGTCCAAGTTCAACAAGAAGAAGGGCCAAAAACAAGTCAAGGATTCGGCCAAGATTATTTGCTTCAAGTGCAAAATTGAAGGGCATCATGTTAGATCTTGCCCATTGAAGAAGAAGTCTATTAGTGACAAGCAACAAGGGAAGCGGCTACAAGTGCATTCTCATGCTCAACCTCAAGTTGAAGAAAGGCCTCTTCCCAAGAAGACTCAAGCTAATGCTTCTCAAGTTGAGAAATCAAATGAGAAGAAAGTGAAGAGTAGACGTTGCTACTTATGTCGTGAGAAAGGTCACGTCGCTTCTTCATGCACTAGTGGTAACTTATCCAACCCATTTATTATTGATGATATCTATTCTCTTGGAAAGGATAAGGTTGGCAATGTGTTTGCCAAGTTTGTTGGTACTCAAAGTGGTGTCAAGAAAAGAACGATTTGGGTAGCCAAACCTATTGTGACTAACCTCTTAGGACCCAACTTGGTTGGGGACCAACAAGCTCAAACTTGATCAATAGGTGTTGTTGGAGGGCATTGGAGACTTGGCTAAATTATGAAGAATTAAGGGGACTTCATCATTCTCTTTGTCTCAAGCCAAGTCAATTGGATTATCAAGTTTCTATCTTATATCCAATGTGCCTCCTTGCGGTAACTTGTACTTAAATTGTTTACCTTGAAAGTTACTTGCCCCCTTGCATGTTTTGGTTTTGTTCCTTGCATGTGTTTGTATATGTTGTGATTCCAACGTGCTTACAGCAATCAAGTATGTGTGTGTTGGTTTGCACATCATGTACGTGTGTGTCGTGCGTTGAGCCTTTATGCTTCTTATTTGTATCCTAGTTGGCTCGTGTGAGAGATTAATGGAACATCCCATTTTGGGGGAGTGATGTACTTTGTGCACCCCACAATCCTATAAATGTGTGTACATGAGGAATACCATCTAGTATTGATATTACAATATTATCTAGTCACTAGGTGGTATATCTCTCATGAGAAATTCAAATTCTAAATAGTCCATTAATTATCTCTTGTTTGTTCCTCTTATTGCCTCTTGTTAAGTTCTTATTGGTATCACATTATGGGGGAGTAATATGCTAAGTGCATATTACAAGCCTAGAAAATGTGTACATTTGAGATATTGTCACCTAGAATTGATATTGTAGATTATCTTGTTCCTAGGTGGCATGTTAGCTCTACAAGTTGCAATTTGCTTGTGGTTGGTGTGAATATGGTGTCGGATATTCTTGTTATCTACCACCGGGAATTATTTCCAAATACTTCTTGTCTTTGACAATTGGTAGTCTTATGTGTGGTAGAATTTGTTGATCATCTTTACATTGGCTTTTGTTTTACTTGCCTTTTCTCTTGCCAAGGTTTGTGTCAACTCCCGTTGTCTTCCATACCACTTGTGGATCTTGTTTATTTCTTGTTCTTGTCTAGCGTTCTCTAGATATAGTGAAAGCGGTGATCCCACCTTGTGCTTTTTGTATTAAAATACAAATCCTATATAATGCACAACTCGTGGGGGAGCTATTCTATTTTCTTTAGAACACTCTTTTTGTGATCCTTATCAAGTGTGTTTTGGTGGAAGGCAAGCCTTTTTCTTTTGGTACTTTGTGCCATCATGAAACTTTGTCGAGAGCTTGGTTTGTTTGGAACCATCCTCTCTTTGGGAGTTTGACATCTTTAGTTTAGTGTGTATCAATGGATATCTCATTCCTTGATGTATCTTTATGATATCTTCCAAGTGATGATTTCTCCATTTGGTATCCTTTTCACTTGGCATTTCTTCGTCTTTTGGTTTTGGGTTTTGAAAGTCTTGAGCATGCATGTTTACTTCATGTATTTCATTTGGCATGCTTTCTTTCTTTGACTCAATATATAGCGGAAACTCCACCTAGTCTCAACTTGGATGAGATGTGCATGAAATTCATTATCATATCTATATGCACATATTTATGTGGAGTTTGTCCTATGTATTGGTGTTTCTAACTATTTGGTCCCGATGAGTTTGGGTACCGTTTAGTTTGTGTTGTTCTTCTAGGAACATTTGGAGATGCATTGGATGCTCGGCTCACTCACAAGGAAGGTGTTGTCACCATGTGCATATTGGAGTCAAGCTAGGATGATCAATGAACTACTATCTACCTTCAATTGGTATCTACTACATCCTTCCGATGATATCTCGGTAACAAGTATCTATTCATGCTTTCCCTTCTTGCATTCAACCTTGTGTAGGTTGCATCTTGGCATGATATTCATTTCATATCTTCTGATACTTGTTTCCTTTCTCAAAGCATCCCAACGATGATCTCTTGTTGCTCGTTGTGATGTCTTTGATGGATGTGTGATTGGAATTCATTTATATACAATAAGACCATATCTAGCCAAGTGCTATGCTTCCAAGAAAATATCTTATTGGTATATTTATGACTTCCTTGTGGATATCTTGTTCCTTCGTGTTGTAACTATTTCGGGTGTACATCCTTCTTTGTAGAAATATTCGTCTACATAGAACCTTATACACTTGAGAGAAATTACATCTCTAGTTGATATCCTTTCTTTCACGTCCACCCTGTCTTTCTTATGTTATTTCTTTGGTGGCTCCGTGAAAGCTCTTGCCTTGAGTGTGTGTCCTCTATCGTTGCATCTTGATGCACTCTTGTGTGGTGAAGATTATTTTCCTCATGCTTATCTTTACAAGGTTTTTGCCATCTTAATTGGCATCCCTCGTCTTGATGAGGCTTTCATCTTCTATCTTCACCACAGGTTGTCACAAGCATAAGTTCTTTATATGCTTATTAGTAAGCTTGTGAACCCACTTGCTAGTTGTGTGTGTGGGAATGATAGGCCTTGCACCGTGTGCCTCATTATTTCAAGACTATGTTGATGCCTAATGCTCATCCTAATTTTAGTCCTCTCAAGTGCTTCGCCATGACTCACACACGTCATTTTGGTTGAGCCTATTCTTAAGTTGCCTCTTTTACATGTTGCTCAACCATGTACTTGTTGCAAGCGCTAGGCTTTGTTTCCTATATGCTCACTTGCACTGGATGTGAGTTTCTATTGATTTTGGGGGAGCTATGATCCTATTTTGTGCACTTTGTATTCAAATACAAAAATTCTTATGTGTGCACAAATCATGGAGAGCTTCTCTAGTTTCTTTAGAACACTCCTTTGCGTTTATCATAATATCTTTATTCTTGTGGCATGTAGGATCATTGGTCTAGTAGGTTCAATTGATATCCGTTGATTGCTTGCTTCAATTGGTATCTTCTGATTGCTTGTGTCTCTCTCTGTTATGTCTTTGTGTCATATCATTCTTTAGCAATCTTTGTGCCTCAATATAGTTTGTCTTCCTCCAAGTATTTACCATTGGATTTGTGTATGGCATTTCACTCTCTTTTTGAGAGATACACAATTTATGGAGGAACACTCCTTATATTGGCATTCTAAGCTTTTCACCCATTTTGGCAGTCGATGCCAATGGGGGAGGAGTTTCAGAGAGTTTTGTGGAGAAGTTTAGAGAGTTATCTCCTCCTGCTTTAGTTTTGCTCCGTAGTATTTGCATCTCATTCTCATGCATCATTGGTTGTTGCATTGCATGGTGATGCATAATTCCTTGTA
Source organism: Triticum timopheevii (assembly GCA_963921465.1). Classification (NCBI taxonomy): domain Eukaryota; kingdom Viridiplantae; phylum Streptophyta; class Magnoliopsida; order Poales; family Poaceae; genus Triticum; species Triticum timopheevii. The sequence goes on along the minus strand of OY997262.1, from coordinate 248,873,158 downwards.
TAAACTCTCTTGAAAGTGATTGTCATCAATTACCAAAATGGGGGAGATTGAAAGAACATGCGGTGCCCCCATGTGTGGTTTTGGTAATTGATGACAATGTCTATGGACTAATGGTTGCCTTGAGTTACATTTGAAGGGTTTGTCCATAGGCTTTTCTTGGAGTCCATTTGTTGGTTTCAAGGAGAGTTTGTGATGACCACCGTGCTATTAAGGAATTATCCCAAGATTAGTCATGTGAGTGTTGAGCTTATTGCAAGCATGTCTTGAAGAAAAAGATTGTGTGATCATTCATGTCTACCTTCAAGACATCATCCAAACTAAGAGAGTTGGAAAGATTCAAGGTTGATCAAGACTAAGTCAAGAGTGAATCAAGTTGATCAACTCACAAAGCGTAAAAGATGTACCGAGGGGGATCAAGTGATCCCATGGTACGGTAAGCATTGTCCATTGCACTTTGTGTACTAACCCATGGTCTATGTGAGAGTTCTATGTGGGGTTAGGTACATGTCCATGGGCTTGCGTCAAGAGGAAGATATCATACAACCCATGGAAAGGCATCAAGTGGTGATCATCATCAAATTTGCCGTGTGCAAGTTCAAGTGGAGCATCACGAAGAGATCAAGTGCTTGGATCTTGCCATCCATTGTGGTGTCAATGGACTTGTGAAGATGTGCCGAAGAGTGGCTCACCCATAGTGGACTATGGGGGAGCAATCATCTAGTCTTCATCGAGCCAACGCAATCAAGAAAGGAGGTCCAACTTGAGGGAGTCAAGATCGTCATCATCTAGCTCAAGCGGATCATGTGCAAGGCAAAGGTTTGCCCTTGATAGGTTTTCTATTTTACCGGTCTCATGGTGGTAGTTGGGAGACCGGGTTATAGGATCAATAGCCGTACTATCAAGGGGGGCTCTCAAGTGAGTAACTTGATCGTATCGTTCTTCGAGAGCTCAAACCATTGCATCCTTGCATCATGTTTCTTGGTTCTTGTTTGGTTCTCTTTGTGAGTCTTAGAGCTTATGGTCATCTTGATGACAAGCTTGAGTTCATCGAAAACGGAGTTTGCATGCGTCTTCTATGATGTTTTCGGTGTTGGAGGTTTTACCGGTCTTATCCGAGGAAGGGTTCTCACCATTTTCTTTTTGGCCTTTTATCATTTGCTTATTATTGGTATTTCTATCAAGATTGTGTTAGCCCTTGTCGCTAGCTTTCCAACAAACTTGGTTTCGTCGAATTCGGAGTCCGAATGAAGAAGTTGTGGTAGTTTTGGTGTTCTGAAAAGGCTGCAGCGGTACTACCGCGGGTAGGAGCGGAAGTAATTTTTTACTACCGCCCTTGGGAGCGGTACTACCGCCCTTGGGAGCGGTACTACCGCGGCTACTTCCGTGGCTACTTCCGCTCGGGACCAAAATCTCGTCACAAGTCCAGCGGTGGTAGGCACGGATGTAATTTTTTAGTACCGCTCGCAAGCAGTAGTACCGCTACCCCTAGCAGTAGTACCGCTACCCCTAGCGGTAGTACCGTGATGTCAAGCGGTACTACCGCTCGATGCGGGCTGTGAGCATAACGGTTGGTTTTTTCCCCACCTATAAAAGGGGGTCTTCTTCCCCATTGAACCTTATCCTTTTGAGCTCGTGTTCTTCCCCCATTGTTGACCTTCTTCGAGCTTGCTAACTCTCAATCCCTCCATGGATTCTTGCTAGTTTTTGAGGGAAAAGAGAGAGGAGATCTAGATCCACATTTCCACCAATCACTTTCTCCTCTATGTGAGGGGAACCCCTTGGATCTTGATCTTGGAGTTCTTGGTGTTCTCCTTCTTGTTCTTCCTCTCATTTTCCTCCCTAGCATTAGTTGCTTCGGTGGGATTTGAGAGAGAAGGACTTGGGCACTCCGTGTGCCCTTGCCATTGCATTTGTTGCATCGGTTTGAGTTCTCCACGGTGATACGTGGAAGTGAAGTTTGAGAAGCTTATTACTCTTGGGTGCTTGGTGCCCTTGAGCTTGTTCCTCTTGGGTGCTTGGGTGCCCTAGACGGTTGGTGGTGTTCGGAGCTCAATAATTGTGGTGTAAAGCTCCGGGCAAGCGTCGGGGTCTCCAATTAGGTTGTGGAGATCGCCCCGAGCATCTTGACGGGTTCCGGTGACCGCCCCCAAGGGTTGCCAAAGTGTACGGGTTCGGTGACCGCCCCCAAGGGTTGCCATTCGTACGGGTTCGGTGACCGCCCTCAAGGGTCCCTTAGTGGAATCACGGCATCTTGCATTGTGCGAGGGCGTGAGGAGATTATGGTGGCCCTAGTGGCTTCTTGGGGAGCATTGTGCCTCCACACCGCTCCAAACGGAGATTAGCATCCGCAAGGGTGTGAACTTCGGGATACATCGTCGTCTCCGCGTGCCTCGGTTATCTCTTACCCGAGCCCTTTACTTATGCACTTTACTTTGTGATAGCCATATTGTTCTTTGTCATATATCTTGCTATCACATAGTTGCTTATCTTGCTTAGCATAAGTTGTTGGTGCACATAGGTGAGCCTAGTTGTTTTAGGTTTTGTGCTTGACAAATTAACCGTTAGGTTTATTCCGCATTTGTTCAAGCCTAAACCGTAATTATTTTAAAGCGCCTATTCACCCCCCCCCCTCTAGGCGACATCCTCGATCTTTCACCTGGGAGCCACGGTACTAAGGGGCTGTTTGGATTGTGCCCCGTCTAGCCCTACCAAATCATTGGCATGACCAACTCAGGGGCATGACCAAAAAATTGGCAGATTTTGGCTGTTTGGATTGTAGCCCACAACACTTGCCAATTTTTTGGCAAAACCATTGGCTATCGTTTGGTTTGAAGCCAAATATTTGGCAACCTTGACTGGACTTTTGTTTAGTTTCAAAATTTGGAATTTGCATCCCAGTCAATAAATAAACACATATGTATACTACCACTCACATAGATCACATGATGTAAATACAAATTTTCAATTTACAAACTCACAAAGAGACACAAATTGTATGCATGCATTTCCAGAAATTGACAATGACATGGTTCAACTAATACATTAGATAGCTCACATAATTGTTCGATACATCAGATTAATCAAGGAGGCAAAAATAAATTTCACATAGTAACAAGCCCTTTACCAGACAATGTAAGGGATAATAGTCAGACATGCATCAAACCTGCTCCATATAAACAAAATATGATGCACCCAGCCCGCTCCATATATAGACAAAATATGCATGATGTATGTTACCCATGCTCCTAGCGATATAAGCAAAAGGAAGACACAAACTCCATCTAATCATGTGGAAAGTCAGTGAGCAGTTGCAGATCCATCATTGCCACCATCTAGTCACAAAGATTGGAGTCCTCCTCAATCTTGACCTGCAAACAAAGAACAGGTACGGTAGTCACATGCCTTTCACTTGTAGCAAACAAAGAAGAGAGATTTAGCAAGCAATATCTCAGATCTAGCATCTAGTACCTTCGTACAATACATCTCTAATGAAAAAGGGTCTCAGATTTGACAATATCAAGCTGTAGAAAAGGGGATCAGAATAGGGTTGATGGGGATAAACTGCAGACCTTTGACCGTGGGGTGATTGAAAGGGGAGGACGAGAGGTGAAGCTGCGTCGCCGACCGCCGGAGCTGCGTCGCCGACCGCCGGAACACGGCCGCCTGGCCATTGTAGATCGAGGGCGCTCGTTTCTCTGTGTGGAGCTGAGAAGAGAGAAAGGGGAAAGTGGCGGACAGGCGAGAAAAAATCGCTTCTTCCCTTTATATCTCAAGTGCCCGGTTCGCGCCAGATTTGGCAGCCAATTTTTTGGCGGACGATTTCCGCGCCGCTGTTTCGCCCACGATTTGGCGGAAAAGGCACGCGGGCGCGGGAAAATCGACGATGGCGAGCCAAAATTGGTAGCATACCAAATGCTAGCCAAATATCGTGGGCACGACCAATTTTTTGGTAAGGCTAGATTTGGTCACCATCCAAACAGCCTCTAAGACTCCAGAGGAGCGGTACTACCGTGGGCTCCAGCGGTATTACCACAGGTGCTTGCGGTACTACCGCTCCAGAGAGCAGTACTACCGCAAGTTCAGCAGTAGCCGCGAGAAATAGCACAGAGATGATAACCGAGGGAAGCTCCAAAGTGCAAGGGAAAGGTGGAGACAAGGAGGGAAACGTGTACGTGATGATTCCACCCGAACCTTTCCGATGCGGACCCCCTCTTAATAGTACGGCTCTCCTACGACTCAAATCCACCAAAAAGAAACGTAGAACAACGCCGTCTTCAATAGTCTTCGAGGGGCACGGAATCGTCTCATGCCTAGTGATGAAGCGTCTGAGAAACTCAAGGCACACGATTAGTCCGCAAAAGCATTGTCATCAATCACCAAAACACCTTAGGGATAAATATGCCCTTACATACCCAGACATTCTGAGCACATGCTCACTGGCTGAGCTATTCTCTTCCATCTTATAGGCAAAGTACTTGTCAGAGGTCTCATACCTCTCAACACAGGCATGAGCCTGAAATACCAATTTCAGCTCTTGGGGCATCTCATATGTTCCATGGCGTTCAAAATGACTTTGAAGTTCCGGTTCTAAGATGTAAAGTATGTCGCACTAAACTATTAAGTAGTCATCATATCGAGCTTGCCAAACGTTCATAACATCTACATCCGCTCCTGCAATAGATCTGTCACCTAGCGGTGCATCAAGGACATAATTCTTCTATGCAACAATAAGGATAATCCTCAGATTATGTACCCAGTCCGCATTATTGCTACCACAATCTTTCAACTTAGTTTTCTCTAGGAGCATATCAAAAATAAGGGAGCTAAATCACGAGCTATTGATCCACAACATAGATATGCAAAACTATAAGACTAAGTTCATGATAATTTAAGTTCAATTAATCAAATTACTTAAGAACTCCCACTTAAATAAACATCCCTCAAGTTATCTAAGTGATACATGATCCAAATCAACTAACCCATGTCCGATCATCATGTGAGATGGGGTAGTCATCAATGGTCAACATCTCTATGTTGATCATATCTACTATATGACTCATGTTCGACCTTTCGGTCTCCAGTGTTCCGAGACCATGTCTGTACATGCTAGGCTCGTCAAGTTTAACCCAAGTATTCTGCATGTGCAAAACTGTCTTGCACCCGTTGTATGTGAACGCAGAGTCTATCACGCCCGATCATCATGTGGTGTCTCGAAACAACGAACTGTAGCAACGGTGCATACTTAGGGGGGGAACTTTTACCTTGAAATTTAGTGAAGGGATGATGCCTGCTAGAACTACATCGGTATTTCCCCAAAGAGGAAGGGGTGATGCAGCACAGCGAGGGTAGGTATTTCCCTCAGTGATGAGATCAAGGTTATCGAACTAGTAGGAGAACCAGGCAAGACTATGTAAATAGCACCTGCACACAAATAACAAATACTCACAACCCGACGTGTTAAAGGGGTTGTCAATCCCTTTCGAGTAACGGCGTCAGAAATTGGCAAAGAGACGGGATAAAGTTGTAATAGATTGATAGATCGAACGCCAAATAAAATAAATTGCAGCAAGGTATTTTTGTATTTTTGGTTTAATAGATCTGAAAATAAAAGCAAAGGAAAATAGATCGCAACGGCAAATATAATAAAGAAGAGACCCGGGGGCCGTAGGTTTCACTAGTGGCTTCTTTCAAGAAAAATGGCAAACGGTGGGTGAACAAATTACAGTTGGGCAATTGATAGAATTTCAAATAATCATGACGATATCCAGGTAATGATCATTATATAGGCATCACGTCCAAGATTAGTAGACCGACTCCTGCCTGCATCTACTACTATTGCTCCACAAATTGACCGCTATCCAGCATGCATCTAGTGTATTAAGTCATGGAGAAACATAGTAATGCAATAAGAACAATGACATGATGTAGACAAGATCTATTTATGTAGAAATAGACCCCATCTTGTTATCCTTAATAGCAACGATACATACGTGTCGTTTCCCTTTCTGTCCCTGGGATCAAGCACCGTAAGATCAAACCCATTACAAAGCACCTCTTCCCATTGCAAGATAAATAGATCAAGTTGTCCAAACAAAACCCAAATATCGGAGAAGAAATACGAGGCTATAAGCAATCATGCATATAAGAGATCAAAGAAGACTCAAATAACTTTCATGGATAAAAAGATAGATCTGATCATAAACTCAAAGTTCATCCGATCCCAACAAACACATCTCAAAAAGAGTTACATCATATGGACCATTGTATTGAGAATCAAACGAGAGAGAGGAAGCCATCTAGCTACTGACACGGACCCGTAGGTCTACAAAGAACTACTCACGCATCATCAGAGAGGCACCAATAGACATGATGAACCCCTCCGTGATGGTGTATAGATTGGATCTGGTGGTTCTGGAACTTGCGGCGCCTGGAATTGATTTTCGTAGCGACGACCCTAGGGTTTCTGGAATATTGGGGTATGTATAGAGAAAAGAGGCGGTTCAGGGGGCACCCGAGGTGGGCACAACCCACCTAGGCGCGCCTGGGCCTCCAGGCGCGCCCTGGTGGGTTGTGCTCCCCTCGGAGCACCCCCCCCCCCAGGTGCTTCTCCGGCCCACTAGATGTCTTCTAGTCCCGAAAAATCCACAAAAAGTTTCGCTGCGTTTGGACTCAGTTTGGTATTGATTTCCTGCGATGTAAAAAACATGTAGAAAACAGAAACTGACACTTGGCACTATGTCAATAGGTTAGTACCAAAAAATGATATTAAATGACTATAAAATGGTTGTAAAACATCCAAGAATGATAATATAACAGCATGGAACAATCAAAAATTATAGATACGTTGGAGACATATCAGCATCCCCAAGCTTAATTCCTGCTCGTCCTCGAGTAGGTAAATGATAAAAATAGAATTTTTGATGTGGAATGTTGCCTAACATGTCATCTCATATTCTTTTCTTTATAGCATGGACATTTGGAATCTTACATGGTTCAAAGCAATAGTCTAGTTTTGACACGATAACTTAAATACTCAAGAATATCAACAGGCAACCATGTCTTTCAAAAAATCAACGCTAAAATAAGTTATCCCTAGCCCTGATCCATTCATGAAACACACTCGCATATTAACTATACCCAATGCTCAAGTACAATCATAGTGCCCCCTAGTTGGTGCTTTATAAGAGATGATGGAGACTCAAATTAAAAACAAAAATTGCATTAAGTAAAATAAAGGCCCTTCGCAGAGAGAAGTAGGGATTTGTAGAGGTGCCAGAGCTCAAAGCGAAAAACATAGAGATAAAACATTTTGGGAGGCATGCTTTTCCCACAAACAAAATGACTTAGAGTTCCCAACACTTTCCATCCTAGATATATCATAGGCGGTTCCCAAAAAGAAAATAAAGTGTATTCCTTTTCCCACCATATTTTCACTTTCCATGGCTAACCGTATCCACTGGTGCCTTCCATACCAACACTTTCTAAGGAATTTATTATTTGACAACATAAAGTAAATTCATTTTTCATTTCGGGACTGGGCATCCCTAATACCTTCGCCTTACTCTCGTGCAATGACAAGTGAACAAACACTCATCATGCGAATAACACATCTAGCATGGAAAATATTAGCCACCCCTCACCGCCTCGCGAGCGGTACGAACACACAAAAGAGAAGTTTATTTTGAAAATTAGAGATAGCACATACAAATTTGCTTAGAATGGCAAAAGAATACCGCATATAGGTAGATATAGTGGGCTCATATGGCAAAACTGGTTTAAAGGGTTTTGGATGCACAAGTAGAGATCATACTTAGTGCAAAATGAAGGCTAGCAAAAGATTGAGAAGCGACTAACTAAGAAACGAATAATATAATAAGCGAGCATTAAGCATAATTAACACCAAATAATGCACCACAAGTAGGATGTAATTTCATTGCATAACTATTGACTTCCGTGCTTGCATAGGGAATCACAAACCTTAACACCAATATTCTTACTAAAGCATAATTACTCATCAACATAACTCACATATCACATCATCATATCTCAAAACTATTACAAGGAATCAAGTTTATTTTGTCCAATGATCTTCATGAAAGTTTTTATTATATCCTCCTCGAATATCTATCACTTTGGGACTAATTTTCATGTGTTGCTTATGATAAACTCAAACAAATATAACTGAAGATCATGAGCATAGTATTCCTTTCTCTCAAATTAATTTCAGTGAAGCAAGAGAGAATTTCTTAAAAAATTTACCAACTCTCAAATAAATCTAAGTGAAGCATGAGAGCATTTCTTCAAAAATACCAAAGCATACCATGCTCAAAAAGATATAAGTGAAGCACTAGAGCAATTCCATAGCTCATAAAGATTTAAGTGAAGCATAGAGAGCAATTCTAACAAGTCATGGAATAATTTTGGCTCTCTCAAACAAGTGTGTCCAGCAAGGATTCAAGACTTAAAACAAAAAGCAAAACAAGCAAAGACACAAATCATACAAGACGCTCCAAGCAAAACTCATAGTATGTGACGAATAAAAATATAGCTTCGAGTAAAGTACCGATGGTCGCTAGAAGAAAGAGGGGATGCCACTCGGGGCATCCCCAAGCTTAGTTGCTTGCTTCTTTTTGGATAATAGCTTGGGATGCCATGGGCATCTTGATGCGGCTTGATGCTACGTCGGTATTTCGCCAAAGAGGAAGCGATGATGCAGCAAAGCAGCGGTAGGTATTTCCCTCGGTGATGAAACCATTACAAAGCACATGTTCCCATTGCAAGATAAATAGATCAAGTTGGCCAAATAAAACCCGAATATCGGAGAAGAAATACGAGACTATAAGCAAACATGCATATAAGAGATCAAAGAAGACTCAAATAACTTTCATGGATAAAAAGATAGATCTGATCATAAACTCAAAGTTCATCTGATCCCAACAAACACACCGCAAAAAGAGTTACATCATATGGATCTCCAAGATACCATTGTATTGAGAATCAAACGAGAGAGAGGAAGCCATCTAGCTACTAACTACGGACCCGAAGGTCTACAGAGAACTACTCACGCATCGGAGGAGAGGCACCAATGGAAGTGGTGAACCCCTCCGTGATGGTGTCTAGATTGGATCTGGTGGTTCTGGACTTTGCGGCGGCTGGAATTGATTTTCGTCGACTTCCCTAGGGTTTCTGGAATATTGGGGTATTTATAGAGCAAAGAGTCAGTTCGGGAGGCACCCGAGGTGGGCACAACACCAGGTCCCGCCTGGGCCTCCTGGTGTGCCCTGGTGGGTTGTGCTCCTCTCGGAGCACCCCCCAGGCGTTTCTTCTGCCCACTGGATGTCGTCTGGTCCAAAAAAATCTCCAAAAAGTTTTGCTGCGGTTGGACTCTGTTTGGTATTGATTTCCTGCGATGTAAAAAACATGCAAAAAACAACAACTGGCACTTGGCACTATGTCAATAGGTTAGTACCAAAAAATGATATAAAATGACTATATAATGATTATAAAACATCCAAGAATGATAATATAACAGCACGGAACAATCAAAAATTATAGATACATTGGAGACGTATCAGCATCCCCAAGCTTAACTCCTGCTCGTCCTCGAGTAGGTAAGTGATAAAAACAGAATTTTGCTGTGGAATGCTGCCTAACATGTCATATCATATTGTTTTCTTTATAGCATGAACATTTGGACTTTTTATATGGTTCAAAGCAATAGTCTAGTTTCAACATGATGACTTAAATACTCAAGCATATCAACAAGCAACCATGTCTTTCAAGATATCAATGCTAAAATAAGTTATCCCTAGCCCATCAAGTGTTGGGGAATGTTGCAGAAAACAAAAATTTTCCTACGGTTTCACCAAGATCCATCTATGAGTTCATCTAGCAACGAGTGATTAGATGCATCTACATACCTTGTAGATCGCGAGCGGAAGCGTTCAAAGAACGGGGATGATGTAGTCGAACACGACGTGATCCAAATCACCGGAGATCCTAGCACCGAACGGACGGCACCTCCGCGTTCAACTCATGTACGGAACAGCCACGTCTCCTCCTTCTTGATCCAGCAAGGGAGGGAGGAGAGGTTGAGGGAGATGGCACCAGCAGCAGCACGACGGCATGGTGTTGATGGAGCTGCAGTACTCCGGCAGAGCTTCGCTAAGCGCTATGGAGGAGGAGGAGGTGTTGGAGAGGGAGAAGGAGGCAACCAAAGGCCAAGGTGTGAAGTCCCTCCTCTCCCCCACTATATATAGGAGGGCCAAGGGGTGGTGGCCGGCCCTAGGAGATCCAATCTCCTAGGGGGGCGGCGGCCAAGGGGGGTTTCCCTCCCCCCCCCCCCCCCCCAAGGCACCTAGGAGGTGCCTTCCCCTCCTAGGACTCTTCCCCCCTCAAACCCTAGGCGCATGGGCCTATGTGGGGCTGGTGCCCTTGGCCCATGTAGGCCAAGGTGCACCCCCTACAGCCCATGTGGCCCCCCGGGACAGGTGGACCCACCCGATGGACCCCCGGGACCCTTCCGGTGGTCCCGGTACAATACCGATAACCCCGAAACTTGTCCCGATGCCCGAAACAGGACTTCCCATATATAAATCTTTAGCTCCGGACCATTCCAGAACTCCTCGTGACGTCCGGGATCTCATCCGGGACTCCAAACAACATTCGGGTTACTGCATATACATATCCCTACAACCCTAGCGTAACCGAACCTTAAGTGTGTAGACTCTACGGGTTCGGGAGACATGTAGACATGACCGAGATCGCTCTCCGGTCAATAACCAACAGCGGGATCTGGATACCCATGTTGGCTCCCACATGCTCCACGATGATCTCATCGGATGAACCACGATGTCGAGGATTTAAACAACCCCGTATGCAATTCCCTTTGTCAATCGATATGTTACTTGCCCGAGATTCGATCGTCGGTATCCCAATACCTCGTTCAATCTCGTTACCGGCAAGTCACTTTACTCGTACCGTAATGCATGATCCCGTGACCAGACACTTGGTCACTTTGAGCTCATTATGATGATGCATTACCGAGTGGGCCCAGTGATATCTCTCCGTCATACGGAGTGACAAATCCCAGTCTCGATCCGTGTCAACCCAACAGACACTTTCGGAGATACCTGTAATGCACCTTTATAGTCACCCAGTTACGTTGTGACATTTGATACACCCAAAGCACTCCTACGGTATCCGGGAGTTACACGATCTCATGGTCAAAGGAAAAGATACTTGACATTAGAAAAGCTCTAGCAAACGAACTACACGATCTCACGCTATGCTTAGGATTGGGTCTTGTCCATCACATCATTATCCTAATGATGTGATCCCGTTATCAATGACATCCAATGTCCATAGCCAGGAAACCATGACTATCTATTGATCAATGAGCTAGTCAACTAGAGGCTTACTAGGGACATGTTGGTGTCTGTTATTCACACATGTATTACGATTTCCGGATAATACAATTATAGCATGAATAAAGACAATTATCATGAACAAAGAAATATAATAATAATGCTTTTATTATTGCCTCTAGGGCATATTTCCAACAGTCTCCCACTTGCACTAGAGTCAATAATCTAGTTACATTGTGATGAATCGAACACCCATGGAATTCTGGTGTTGATCATGTTTTGCTCTAGGGAGAGATTTAGTCAACGGATCCGCTACATTCAGGTCCGTATGTATTTTACAAATCTCTATGTCTCCATCTTGAACATTTTCGCGAATGGAGTTGAAGCGACGCTTGATGTGCCTTGTCTTCTTGTGAAACCTGGGCTCCTTGGCAAGTGCAATAGCTCCAGTGTTGTCACAGAAGAGCTTGATCGGCCCCGACGCATTGGGTATGACTCCTAGGTCGGCCCAAATTGCTTCATGTGCTGCCTCCGAGGCTGCCATGTACTCCGCTTCACATGTAGATCCCGCCACGACGCTCTGCTTGCAACTGCACCAGCTTACTGCCCCACCATTCAAAATATACACGTATCCGGTTTGTGACTTAGAGTCATCCAGATCTGTGTCGAAGCTAGCATCGACGTAACCCTTTACGACGAGCTCTTCGTCACCTCCATAAACGAGAAACATTTCCTTAGTCCTTTTCAGGTACTTCAGGATATTCTTGACCGCTGTCCAGTGTTCCTTGCCGGGATTACTTTGGTACCTTCCTACCAAACTTACGGCAAGGTTTACATAAGGTCTGGTACACAGCATGGCATACATAATAGAACCTATGGCTGAGGCATAGGGGATGACACTCATCTCTTCTATATCTTCTGCCGTGGTCGGACATTGAGCTGAGCTCAATTTCACACCTTGCAAAACAGGCAAGAACCCTTTCTTGGACTGATCCATTTTGAACTTCTTCAAAATCTTATCAAGATATGTGCTTTGTGAAAGACCTATGAGGCGTCTCGATCTATCCCTATAGATCTTGATGCCTAATATATAAGCAGCTTCTCCAAGGTCCTTCATTGAAAAACTCTTATTCAAGTAGGCCTTAATGCTGTCCAAAAGTTCTATATCATTTCCCATCAAAAGTATGTCATCTACATATAGTATGAGAAATGCTATAGAGCTCCCACTCACTTTCTTGTAAACACAGGCTTCTCCATAAGTCTGTCAGAACCCAAACGCTTTGATCATCTCATCAAAACGAATGTTCCAACTCCGAGATGCTTGCACCAGCCCATAAATCGAGCGTTGGAGCTTGCACACCTTGTCAGCATTCTTAGGATCGACAAAACCTTCCGGCTGCATCATATACAATTCTTCCTTAAGGAAACCATTAAGGAATGCCGTTTTGACGTCCATTTGCCAAATTTCATAATCATAAAATGCGGCAATTGCTAACATGATTCGGACGGACTTCAGCTTCGCTACCGGTGAGAAAGTCTCATCGTAGTCAACCCCTTGAACTTGTCGATAACCCTTAGCGACAAGCCGAGCTTTATAGATGGTCACATTACCATCCGCGTCTGTCTTCTTCTTAAAGATCCATTTATTTTCTATGGCTCGCCGTTCTACGGGCAAGTCAGTCAAAGTCCATACTTCGTTTTCATACATGGATCCTATCTCGGATTTCATGGCTTCTAGCCATTTGTCGGAATCCGGGCCCGCCATCGCTTCTTCATAGTTTGAAGGTTCACTGTTGTCTAACAACATGATTTCCAAGACAGGGTTGCCATACCACTCTGGTGCAGAACGTGTCCTTGTGGACCTTCGAATTTCAGTAGGAGCTTGATCAGAAGTATCTTGATCATCATCATTAACTTACTCTCTAGTCGGTGCAGGCACCTCAGGAACATTTTCTTGAGTTGCGCCATTTTCCGGTTCAAGAGGTAATACTTCATCAAGCTCTACTTTCCTCCCACTTACTTCTTTCAAGAGAAACTCTTTCTCCAGAAAGGACCCATTCTTGGCAACAAATATCTTGCCTTCGGATCTGAGGTAGAAGATATACCCAACAGTTTCTTTAGGGTATCCTATGAAGACGCATTTTTCCGATTTGGGTTCGAGCTTTTCAGGTTGAAGTTTCCTGACATAAGCATCGCATCCCCAAACTTTTAGAAATGACAGCTTAGGTTTCTTCCCAAACCATAATTCATACGGTGTCGTCTCAACGGATTTCGACGGTGCCCTATTTAAAATGAATGCGGCAGTCTCTAAAGCATAGCCCCAAAAAGATAGTGGTAAATCGGCAAGAGACATCATAGATCGCACCATATCTAATAGAGTGCGATTACGACGTTCGGACACACCATTACGCTGAGGTGTTCCAGGCGACGTGAGTTGTGAAACTATTCCACATTTTCTTAAGTGTGTACCAAACTCGTGACTCAAGTATTCTCCTCCACGATCTGATCATAGAAACTTGATTTTCCTATCACGTTGATTCTCAACTTCACTCTGAAATTCCTTGAACTTTTCAAAGGTCTCAGACTTGTGTTTCATTAAGTAGACATACCCATATCTACTCAAGTCATCAGTGAGGGTGAGAACATAACGATAGCCACCGCGAGCCTCAACACTCATTGGACCGCACACATCAGTATGTATGATTTCCAATAAGTTGGTTGCTCGCTCCATTGTTCCTGAGAATGGAGTCTTGGTCATTTTACCCATGAGGCATGGTTCGCACGTGTCAAATGATTCGTAATCAAGAGACTCTAAAAGTCCATCAGCATGGAGCTTCTTCATGCGTTTGACACCTATGTGACCAAGGCGGCAGTGCCACAAGTATGTGGGACTATCACTATCAATCTTACATCTTTTGGTACTTACACTATGAATATGTGTAGCATTACGCTCGAGATTCATAAAGAATAAACCATTCACCATCGGAGCATGACCATAAAACATATCTCTCATATAAATAGAACAACCATTATTCTCGGATTTAAATGAGTAGCCATCTCGAATTAAACGAGATCCTGATACAATGTTCATGCTCAAACTTGGCACAAAATAACAATTATTGAGGTTCAAAACTAATCCCGTAGGTAAATGTAGAGGTAGCGTGCCGACGGCGATCACATCGACCTTGGAACCATTCCCGACGCGCATCGTCACCTCGTCCTTCGCCAGTCTCCGTTTATTCCGCAGCTCCTGCTGTGTGTTACAAATATGAGCAACGACACCGGTATCAAATACCCAGGAGTCACTACGATTACTGGTAAGGTACACATCAATTACATGTATATCAAATATACCTTTGGTTTTGCCAGCCTTCTTGTCCGCTAAGTATTTGGGGCAGTTCCGCTTCCAGTGACCACTTTCCTTGCAATAAAAGCACTCAGTCTCGGGCTTGGGTCCATTCTTTGGCTTCTTCCTGGCAGCTTGCTTGCTGGGCGCGGCAACTACCTTGCCGTCCTTCTTGAAGTTCTTTTTACCCTTGCCCTTCTTGAACTTAGTGGTTTTATTGACCATCAACACTTGATGTTCCTTCTTGACTTCTACCTCTGCTGATTTCAGCATAGCAAATACTTCAGGAATGGTCTTTTCCATCCCCTGCATATTGAAGTTCATCACAAAGCTCTTGTAGCTTGGTGGAAGCGATTGAAGGATTCTGTCAATGACCGCATCATCCGGGAGATTAACTCCCAGCTGAGTCAAGCAGTTATGTAACCCAGACATAGTGAGTATGTGCTCACTGACAGAACTATTTTCCTCCATCTTACAGCTGAAGAATTTGTCGGAGACTTCATATCTCTCGACCCGGGCATGAGCTTGGAAAACCATTTTCAGCTCTTCGAACATCTCATATGCTCCATGTCTCTCAAAACGCTTTTGGAGCCCCGGCTCTAAGCTGTAAAGCATGCCGCACTGAACGAGGGAGTAGTCATCGGAATGTGCCTGCCAAGCGTTCATAACGTCTTGTTCTGCAGGGAGAACAAGTGCATCACCTAGCGGTGCTTGTAGGACATAATCTTTCTTGGCAGCTATGAGGATGATCCTCAGGTTCCGGACCCAGTCCGTATAGTTGCTGCCATCGTCTTTCAGCTTGGTTTTCTCTAGGAACGCGTTGAAGTTGAGGACTACGTTGGCCATTTGATCTACAAGACATATTGTAAAACATTTAGACTAAGTTCATGATAATTAAGTTCATCTAATCAAATTATAATGAACTCCCACTCAGATTTGACATCCCTTTGGTCATCTAAGTGTTACACGATCCGAGTCGACTAGGCCGTGTCCGATCATCACGTGAGACGGACTAGTCATCGTCGGTGAACATTCTCATGTTGATCGTATCTTCCATACGACTCGTGTTCGACCTTTCGGTCTCCGTGTTCCAAGGCCATGTCTGTACATGCTAGGCTCGTCAAGTTAACCCTAAGTGTTTTCGCTGTGTAAAACTGTCTTACACCCGTTGTATGTGAACGTAAGAATTTATCACACCCGATCATCATGTGGTGCTTCGAAACGACGAACTGTAGCAACGGTGCACAGTTAGGGGAGAACACTTCTTGAAATTTTGTAAGGGATCATCTTATTTACTACCGTCGTCCTAAGTAAACAAGATGCATAAAACATAATAAACACCACATGCAATT
This sequence comes from Triticum timopheevii, assembly GCA_963921465.1. NCBI lineage: Eukaryota > Viridiplantae > Streptophyta > Magnoliopsida > Poales > Poaceae > Triticum > Triticum timopheevii. The sequence continues at coordinate 248,857,094 of OY997262.1, read as the reverse complement.
ATATAAAGTAGTGACATGATATGGCCAATATCATATAGCTCCTTTGATCTTCATCTTCGGGGCTCCATGATCATCTTGTCACCGGCATGACACCATGATCTCCATCATCATGATCTCCATCATCGTGTCTTCATGAAGTTGTCACGCCAATGACTACTTCTACTTCTATGACTAACGCGTTTAGTAATAAAGTAAAGTAGTTTACATGGCGTTCTTCAATGACACGCAGGTCATACAAAAAATAAAGACAACTCCTATGGCTCCTGCCGGTTGTCATACTCATCGACATGCAAGTCGTGATTCCTATTACAATAGCATGAACATCTCATACATGACATATAGATCATTCATCATTCATCACAACTTTGGCCATATCATATCACAAAGCACTTGCTGCAAAAACAAGTTAGACGTCCTCTAATTGTTGTTTGCAAGTTTTACGTGGCTGAAGTAGGGTTCTAGCAAGAACGTTTTCTTACCTACGTGAAAGCCACAACGTGATTTGTCAACTTCTATTTACCCTTCATAAGGACCCTTTTCATCGAATCCGCTCCAACTAAAGTAGGAGAGACAGACACCCGCCCGCCACCTTATGCAACTTGTGCATGTTAGTCGGTGGAACCGGTCTCACGTAAGCGTACGTGTAAGGTTGGTCCGGGCCACTTCATCCCACAATACCGCTGAAGCAAGATAAGACTAGTAGCGGCAAGAAAGTTGACAAATCTACGCCCACAACAAATTGTGTTCTACTCGTGCAAGAGAACTACGCATAGACCTAGCTCATGATGCCACTGTTGGGGAACGTTGCAGAAAACAAAAATTTTCCTACGGTTTCACCAAGATCCATCTATGAGTTCATCTAGCAACGAGTGATTAGATGCATCTACATACCTTGTAGATCGCGAGCGGAAGTGTTGAAAGAACGGGGATGATGTAGTCGAACACGACGTGATCCAAATCACCGGAGATCCTAGCACCGAACGGACGGCACCTCCACGTTCAACACACGTACGGAACAGCCACGTCTCCTCCTTCTTGATCCAGCAAGGGAGGGAGGAGAGGTTGAGGGAGATGGCACCAGCAGCAGCACGACGGCGTGGTGTTGATGGAGCTGCAGTACTCCGGCAGAGCTTCGCTAAGCGCTATGGAGGAGGAGGAGGTGTTGGAGAGGGAGAAGGAGGCAACCAAAGGCCAAGGTGTGAAGTCCCTCCTCTCCCCCACTATATATAGGAGGGCCAAGGGGTGGTGGCCGGCCCTAGGAGATCCAATCTCCTAGGGGGGCGGCGGCCAAGGGGGGTTTCCCTCCCCCCCAAGGCACCTAGGAGGTGCCTTCCCCTCCTAGGACTCTTCCCCCCTCAAACCCTGGCGCATGGGCCTATGTGGGGCTGGTGCCCTTGTCCCATGTAGGCCAAGGCGCACCCCCTACAGCCCATGTGGCCCCCCGGGACAGGTGGACCCACCCGGTGGACCCCCGGGACCCTTCCGGTGGTCCCGGTACAATACCGATAACCCCGAAACTTGTCCCGATGCCCGAAACAGGACTTCCCATATATAAATCTTTAGCTCCGGACCATTCCGGAACTCCTCGTGACGTCCGGGACTCCGAACAACATTCGGGTTACTGCATATACATATCCCTACAACCCTAGCGTAACCGAACCTTAAGTGTGTAGACCCTACGGGTTCAGGAGACATGTAGACATGACCGAGATCGCTCTCCGGTCAATAACCAACAGCGGGGTCTGGATACCCTTGTTGGCTCCCACATGCTCCACGATGATCTCATCGGATGAACCACGATGTCGAGGATTTAATCAACCCCGTATGCAATTCCCTTTGTCAATCGATATGTTACTTGCCCGAGATTCGATCGTCGGTATCCCAATACCTCGTTCAATCTCGTTACCGGCAAGTCACTTTACTCGTACCGTAATGCATGATCCCGTGACCAGACACTTGGTCACTTTGAGCTCATTATGATGATGCATTACCGAGTGGGCCCAGTGATATCTCTCCGTCATACGGAGTGACAAATCCCAGTCTCGATCCGTGTCAACCCAACAGACACTTTCGGAGATACCTGTAATGCACCTTTATAGTCACCCAGTTACGTTGTGACGTTTGATACACCCAAAGCACTCCTACGGTATCCGGGAGTTACACGATCTCATGGTCAAAGGAAAAGGTACTTGACATTAGAAAAGCTCTAGCAAACGAACTACACGATCTCACGCTATGCTTGGGATTGGGTCTTGTCCATCACATCATTATCCTAATGATGTGATCCCGTTATCAATGACATCCAATGTCCATAGCCAGGAAACCATGACTATCTATTGATCAACAAGCTAGTCAACTAGAGGCTTATTAGGGACATGTTGGTGTCTGTTATTCACACATGTATTACGATTTCCGGATAATACAATTATAGCATGAATAAATACAATTATCATGAACAAAGAAATATAATAATAATGCTTTTATTATTGCCTCTAGGGCATATTTCCAACATCAAGCTCAATCATTGATCCATTCGTGAAACACACTCGCATATTAGCTACACCCAATACTCAAGTATGATCATAGAGCCTCCTAGTTGGTGCTTCTATAAGAGAAGATGGAGACTCAAATTCAAAATAAAAATTGCATAAAGTAAAATAAAGGCCCTTCGTAGAGGGAAGTAAGGATTAGTAGAGATGCTAGAGCTCAAAGCAAAAAACTTAGAGATAAAAACATTTTGGGAGGTGTTCCTTTCCCACCAATGAAAACGACTTAGAGTTCCCAACACTTACTGATGCGGGGCTAACCCGGTGTAGGCCGATCTTTCACGATTGGAGTGAGATCCCTCGAAGAACACGATGAACACGGGAAGAACGGGGAGAAATCACAAGGGGAAACACTCAAGAACAAGTCCAATCACACACCCACTAGACAAACAAACACACAAGATCCACAAGGGCACATGAACAACAAAAGGAAAGATACAAGGTAGAGTTCATCTCCAAGAGGAGGTCTTGATGGTATCATAGACGGATCTTCCCGCGAGGGGGTCTTGATGATATCCCGCAGGATCTTCTCACATGGAGGTCTTGAACTCCATGGGAGTGGTAGTCTCTCTCTCGAGAGAGAGAGAGAGAGAGAGAGAGAGAGAGTAGAGGTAGGAGCAAAGCTCACCTAAGAATGAGCTATCATATTTGCTAACCCTAACCAGAAGGAGGTGGAGGAGTATATATAGTGCTAGCCCACGAAGGGGTAAGTGAGAGGGGGGATACATGGGCCTTTGGCCCGGTTAGGCACGCGCAGGTGCCGAACGTCCAGGCTGGGGGCCGGATATCCGGGGCTTCGGGACGAGCCGGATGTCCGGGGTCTCGGCTGGATGTCCAGGCTGAAGTGGCCAAACTTCGGGTGTGTTCTGTTGTTGCTGCCGGAATTCCGAGGGAGAGGCGCCGGATGTCCGGGCTTTGGCGAGGCACCGGATGTCCGGGGTTGGCGCCGGATGTCCGGCCGCTGATGTTGTTGGCCTTCCATTGGTGCAGCTCCTTGGCGGCTGCACAGGCGCCGGATGTTCGGCCTCTGGCCCGGATGTCCGGCCGCTGTAGCTTCAGCAGCTCCGTCTTCTTCCATCGTTGCTTCCAGGCTTCCCTCACGGATGGTGTAGTTGTTCCTTGGCGCTTGCACTCCTCCTCGACATCCGTGAAGCTCCGACAATACCTATGCATGCACACGGGAGAAGTGTCAAGTAGTATACCATCCTCGAATGGGTCATGTGAGCATGTGTAAAGGAGAAGATTCACCTTTGTGTATGTGAAGTAGATGCCGCACGTGTCACTCGCCGAACGGACTCTTGACATGGTGATGTCCATAGGATGCTCCGCATCACTGTCCATGCTAAATATATCATAGGCGGCTCCCAAACAGAAAATAAAGTTTATTCCATTTTCCACCATACTTTCACTTTCCATGGCTAGCCGAATCCACGGTTGCCTTCCATACCAACACTTTCCAAGGAATTTATTATTTGACAACATAAAGTAAAATCATTTTTCATTTCGGGACTTAGCATCCCTAATACCTTTACCTTACTCTCGTGCAATTACAAGTGAATAAACACTCATCGTGAGAATAACACATCTAGCATGGAAAACATTGGCCACCCCTCACCGCCTCGCGAGCGGTACGAACACACAAAGAGAAGTTTATTTTGAAAATTAGAGATGGCACATACAAATTTGCTTAGAACGGCAAAAGAATACCGCATATAGGTAGATATAGTGGACTCATATGGCAAAACTGGTTTAAAGGTTTGGATGCACAAGTAGAGATCATACTTAGTGCAAAATGAAGGCTAGCAAAAGATTGAGAAGCAACCAACCAAGAAACGAATAATCTCATAAGTGAGCATTAAGCATAATTAACACCAAATAATGCACCACAAGTAGGATGTAATTTCATTGCATGACTACTGACTTTTGTGCTTGCATAGGGAATCACAAACCTTAACACCAATATTCTTACTAAAGCATAATTACTCATCAACATGACTCACATATCACATCATCATATCTCAAAACTATTACAAAGAATCAAGTCTATTTTGTCCAATGATCTTCATGAAAGTTTTTATTATATCCTTCTTGGATATCTATCACTTTGGAACTAATTTTCATGTGTTGCTTTTGATAAGCTCAAACAAATATAAGTGAAGATCATGATCATAATTTTTTTCTTTCTCTCAAAATAATTTAAGTGAAGCAAGAGAGAATTTCTTGAAAATTTTACTAACTCTCGAATAAATATAAGTGAACCAAGAGAGCATTTCTTCAAAAATAACTAAGCACACCGTGCTCAAAAAGATATAAGTGAAGCATTAGAGGAAATCCATAGCTCATAAAAATTTAAGTGAAGCATAGAGAGCTATTCTAACAAGTCATGGCATAATTCTGGCTCTCTCAAATAGGTGTGTCCAGCAAGGATTCAAGACTTAAAAATCAAATCAAAACAATCAAAGACTCATATCATACAAGACTCTCCAAGCAAAACTTATAGTATGTGACGAATAAAAATATAGCTTTGAGTAAAATACCGATGGTCGTTAGAAGAAAGAGGGGATGCCACTCGGGGCATCCCCAAGCTTAGTTGCTTGCTTATCTTTGGATAATAACTTGGTGTGTCATGGGCATCCCCAATCTTAGGCTCTTCTTACTCCTTATTCCTTCATCCATCGTAAAATAACCAAAACTTGAAAAGTTCAATCACACAAAACTCAACAAAACCTTCGTGAGATCTGTTAGTATAAGAAAGAAAATCACTACTATAAGTGCTGTATCAAACCAATTGATATTTTATTCTTGCATTATATATAATGTATTCCAACTTTTCTATGGCAAAAACTCATCAAAGGAAACCATAGAATCATCAAAACAAGCACACAACGCAAAAAAACAGAATATGTCAAAAACAGAACAGTCTGTAGCAATCTGGATATTTCGAATACTTATGAAACTCCAAAAATTCTGAAAAATTATGAAGACCTGATAAATTTTTATATTAATCTTCTGAAAAAATAATCAGGGCAAAATCACGTTCCTGTGATTTAAGAAAAATATTTCCATGAGTGCAAAAGTTTCTGTTTTTCAGCAAGATCAAACAACTATCACCCAAGAAGATCCTAAAGGCTTTGCTTGGCACAAACACTAATTAAAACACAAAAAACACAATCATAACAGTAGCATAATTTTGCAAACACTCAAGAATAGAAAGCAAAAATCAAAATAACATTTTATTTATTGGGTTGCCTCCCAACAAGCGCTATAGTTTTACGCCCTTAGCTAGGCATAAAGCAAGGATCTAAGTTTTGTCATCTTTGTTTCGAGATCCATAGGATGATCTCATGATTGATTCATAATGTGGCCTAATTCTTGTTCTAGGGAAGTGTTACATACCCTTCCTTAGTGGAAATTGAAATTTAATATTGCCTTCTTTCATATCAATCACGACACCAATAGTGCGTAAAACGGTCTACCAAGAATAATTGGACAAGACGGATTACAATCAATATCAAGAACAATAAAATATATGGGCACATAATTCCTATTTGCAATAATAAGAACATCATTAATTCTTCCCATAGGCTTTTTAATAGTAGAATCCGCCAAGTGCAAATTTAAAGAACATTGTTCAATATCGGTAAGACCAAGCACATCACATAAAGATTTCTGAATTGTAGAAACACTAGAACCAAAGTCACACAAAGCAAAACACTCATAATATTTAATCTTGACTTTGATTGTAGGTTCCAATTCATCATGTAATTTTCTAGGAATTGAAACTTCTAATTCCAACTTTTCTTCAAAAGCTTTCATCATAGCATCAACAATATGTTTAGTAAAAGATTTATTTTGTTCATAAGCATGGGGTGAATTAATCATGGATTGCAACAAAGAAATACAATCAATCAAAGAGAAACTATCATAACTAAAGTATTTGTAAGACAAAAGAGTGGGCACATCACTAGTTAAAGTCTTGACCTCTTCAAACCCACTTTTACCAATTTTCTCAACAAGATTTTCACCCTCCAAATTATCGGGACGCCTTCTAACTAAAGTTGAATCTTCTCCAGTCCCTTTTTCATCAATCTTAACTTTACTAAACAAGGAATGAATAGAAGAAACATCAATCATTTTAATATCTTCATCACTTTTATGAAAGCAATCACTAGAAAACGCTTTTTCTAAAAATTCTCTTCTAGCTCTAAGCATAGCGGTTCTTTTCTTATTTTCATCCATAGAAACATAAAGAGCTTTAATTGATTCCTCAGCTTTAGGCACAAAAATTTTCATCTTGAGATTTTCCACATCATGAGAAATTCTATCAACACTTCTAGACAAATCATCAATCTTATTCAATTTTTCTTCTATGGTACTGTTGAAAACTTTTTGCTTGTTGATAAATTCTTTAATATTATTCTCAAGATCAGAGGTATTCCTATTATTATTGTAAGATTGATTTCCATAGGAATTACCATAATTATTAGAGGAATTACTAGGAAAAGGCATAGGATTAAAATTACCTCTATAAGCATTGTTGTTGAAATTATTTCGAGAGATAAAATTCATATCTATGGCATCACTATTTTTCTCAATCAAAGTAGACAAAGGCATAGCATTGGAATCAATAGGAGCACTTTTACTATCAACCAATTTCATAAGAGCATCAACTTTTTCACTCAAAGAATAAATTTCTTCAACCGAATTAACTTTTTTACTAGTAGGAGCTCTTTCGGTATGCCATTGTGAATAATTTGCCATGCTATTATCAAGCAAGTTGGTGGCTTCACCCAAAGTAATTCACATAAAAGTACCACCCACGGCAGAGTCTAAAATATTACGAGAAACAAAATTCAACCCCGCATAAAAATTTTGTATGATCATCCAAAGATTTAACCCATGAGTTGGGCAATTCCTTAGCATCATTTTCATCCTTTCCCATGATTGTGCAACATGCTCATGTTCAAGTTGCTTGAAATTCATGATCTGGGTTCTAAGGGAAATAATTTTTGCGGGCAGAAAATACTTAGCGATAAAAGCATCTTTGCACTTATTCCAAGAATCGATACTATTGCGAGGCAAATAAGAAAACCAAATTTTTGCAGAATCATGGAAGGAAAAAGGAAATAATTTCATCTTCACAACATCATTGTCCACATCTTTTTTCTTTCGCATATCGCATAATTCCACGAAGGTATTAAGATGGGACGTGGCATCCTCATTAGGAGTATCGGAAAATTGATCTTTCATAACAAGATTCAGCAAAGCAGTATTAATATCACAAGACTCCGCACTAGTGGCGGGAGGAGCAATCAGAGTGCCAATAAAATCATTGTTGTTGATATTTGAGTAATCACACAACTTGGTGTTCTCTTGAGTCATTGTGACTACACAACAAGATTGCACTCAAAAACAGATCCGGCAAGAAAACGGCGAACGACACAGAGGGCGAATAAAACGGCAAATTTTTGTGAAGTGGGGGAGAGGAAAACGAGAGGCAAATGGCAAATAATGTAAATTGCGAGGAGATGAGATTAGTGATTAGGAACCTGGTATATGTTGAAGAGCCTCCCCGGCAACAAGAGGAAGGGATGATGCAGCATAGCAGTGGTAGGTATTTCCCTCAGTGATGAAACCAAGGTTATCGAACCAGTAGGAGAACCAAGCAACATAACATAAACAACACCTGCACAAAAATAACAAATACTCGCTGTCAGTGTCAAAACCGGCGGATCTCGGGTAGGGGGTCCCGATCTATGCATCTTAGGCTGATGGTAACAGGAAGCAAGGGACACAATGTTTACCCAGGTTTGGGCCCTCTTGATGGAGGTAAAACCCTACTTCCTGCTTGATTGATATTGATGATATGAGTAGTACAAGAGTAGATCTACCACGAGATCGTAGAGGCTAAACCCTAGAAGCTAGCCTATGATGGTTATGATTGTGATCGTGATCGGCCTTCTAAGGACCAACCTCTCCAGTTTATATAGACACCGGAGAGAGATAGGGTTTACATGGAGTCGGTTACAAGGAAGGAAATATAATATCCGAATCGCCAAGCTTGTCTTCCACGCAAAGGAGAGTCCCATCTGGACACGGGACGGAGTCTTGAGTCTTGTATCTTCATAGTCCAACAGTCCGGCCAAAGTATATAGTCCGGTTGTCCGGATACCCCCTAATCCAGGACTCCCTCAGTAGCCCTTGAACCAGGCTTCAATGACGATGAGTCCAGTGCGCAGTCCTGTCTTCGGCATTGCAAGGCGGGTTCCATCTCCGAATACTCCAAAGTAATTATCGAACACTTAGACCATGTCCGGATCTGCGAGATGATCCTCACGTACCATCGTAGGGAACATAGCATAAATCTGATCTGCTGGCAATCTTGGTACGTCGTGCCCTTGCATCGTGGCCCGGCCCAACACGAACCGGTGTTCCTTGGCCCACCTCGACTCGCATTGTGAGGCGGTTTTATTGGCACGCCCTACCAAAGCAGAGATCGTGTTCCTCTTATTACGGGATCTTCCATCAATACGGGCGTGCGCAACCCCACGACGACCATTGGTATGACTCCGTGTGTTTTTAGATAAGTCTCAAGCGGTCACGCTGAGGACTCTTGATATTCACCCCCTTTATAAAGGGGCCGAGGCCTATACCTCTTTTCCATCACCCTTGTGCCCTTTCACATCTCGAGTTCTAACACCCGAGACCCAAACTCAAACACCCCAGATCCTCCAATATGTCCGGACCCAACTCTCAGGGCTGGTGGGTGGCCTCCTCGATCCAAGAGGAGGACATTGGGAGGCTTAGGGAGGTCGGATATCTGACTGCCGACATCCAACACAGGCTTCCTGCTCCAGGGCAGGTCATCCCTACACCCGAGCCCAATGAGAGCATCGTATTTGTTCCTCACTTCCTCCGCGGCTTGGGCCTCACCCTTGATCCCTTTGTGAGGGGGCTCATGTTCTATTACGGGTTAGATTTTCATAATCTAGCTCCGGACGCTATCCTCCATATCTCGTCGTTCATCATTGTGTGCGAGGCTTTTCTCCACGTCACTCCACACTTCGGCTTATGGCTCAAGACCTTCAATGTGAAGCCAAAGATGATCGAGGGGCGACATGCGGAGTGCAGAGGTGCCATAATAAGCAGGAACGCTGATGCCCCATGGCCAGAGGGTTCTTTCCCAGAAGTATCTGATGTATGGCAGCGGAGGTGGTTTTATGTCATGGCTCCCAGAGGCACAAAGTGGGTGTCCGCCCCCGAGTTCCGCTCGGGCCCTCCATCACAATTGGCGTCATGGACCGACGTAGGACGGAATTGGGGGCCCGCTAGTGATGTTCCAATAGTGCAGAGCCGTATCAGGGAGCTTCTTGAGAAGGACATTAACCTTGTTAGTATAATTCAAGTAATGCTAATCCGACGGATGTTGCCGTGCAAACGTCGGCCTCTCCGGATGTGGGAGTTCAATCCAGAGGGTCCGCAGACTATTAAGCACTTCTTCGGCCTGAAGCTCGAAGGGATGTGTAAATTATTCTTCGGACCACAAGTAAAGTGTCCGGACACCACCGAGGATGCGGGCCTAAGCTGCAATCGCCTAGATACCCAAGTAAGTAACCTTGAAACCGGACACTTCGTTTATATTTGTCATAGTCATTATTCTGAAAACCCTCCATGGCCAGGAATGGCCCAACAAGGCGGAGAGAATCAGGTGTCCTGCGCCACTTCCCGAAGGCTCGCCTAGTCCAACCGTTGCCAAGATGCTTGGTCGGGTGCTCAGCCAAATTCCCTCAGGGAAAGACGAAGGGAAGAACAGAGAGACCAAACTTCACACACTGTGCATCCAAATCGGGGGAATTGCTACCTCCCCTAAGGAGGATAGTCGGGAAGGGGAGTCTAAAGCCTCCTCTCCGCGCGGGAAGAAGAGGGCCGCCTCCGAAGACTTGGAGACGGAGGTGCCCAAGCAGGGGAAGAAAGCGTCACCAGGGGGCCCTGCCCCGAAGGGCATCCTTACCGCGTCATGCCCGCCAATGGGCCAGCCCTCCACCGAGCTGTAAGCTACCTGTAAATTCAAAGGTACTACTTTTCTCCAAGTACACTAACCAGGATCCATTCTTTGTAGTCCGGCTAGCAGCTCTTCTCAACAGAGTTCGTCTTCGGGGGATCTTCCTCGGGAGATGATGGAGAGTGAGACCCCACCAGCCTCTCCGCCTCATGAGGTGGGCGACACCGAGGTGTCGTCACGGAGGAGTTCGGATCTACCGAAGCCAGAGGCTAATCCTTCAGTCGCCCTGAGCCCGGAGCGCTCGACTCCCACGGGGGGTGATGAGAAGGGTTCGGCACAGTTCGTGTCCGGCCGGACATACTGACGGGCCTTCTGGAGCGAGCTTCCCTCTCGGAGGAGCACCGCTCATTAATGAGCACGGTTCTCAAGAAGATTTCATCCGCCACAAGCAGTTTGAATGAAGCGTTTATGACCCTGCTTAGAGGCTTTGAGGTATGTTGTAAAAAATACACGATTTTTTGGCTGTGAGGCACGCGCTAGGTGTGCTCCATATGCATAGTAGCCCCTGAGACTCTGGTTGCCCGTCCTAGGCGGCAAACGGAGGATCATATTTCGTAAGTAATGATTACGATGTACATATGCGCAGTTATCTAAGGGTCCGGCAGCCGACCAGTCTGTTGAAGTTGCCGAACTAAGGAGGCAGATCGGATCTATTGATGCCGATATCACGCTGGTGAACGAGCGGCTGAACGCGTCACAAGGTATGTGCTCTGCTTTCCTTATTATGTTGTATAGGAAAATATGAGAGGGGCATAATATTAATGCGGCATGTTTGGACTGCAGACGGAGCTGCTGCCGTGGAAGCCCTGAGGGCGGAACTTGCCCAAGCCAAGGAACAAGCTCGGGCTAGCAATGCGGCTGCCCTAAAGGCGGTCGAAGAGTTGAGAGCCGAACAGGCTGCTTGTTGCCGAAGCGAAGACAAGATAGCCGAAATGGCTGTAGAGTTGAAAAATGTCGCCGACCGGTATGAGCTCCTTGAAAAGGAGAATCAGGTTAATTCGGCTGACCTGAACAAGGCACTTAATGCGGCCAAGGAGATGCGGACCGAAATCAGGGATGTGCGGGAGGAGCTTCGACAGGCCGGAAAATCGCGGTCGGGGGCTCCTACTTACTGCGGATGAAGTTTTTGGATCCGAAGTATGCTCTCCTGGATCGACGCTGGACTCCTGCAGATGCTTATGCAGACTTGGCGAAGAGTACAACAGATGCCGCCAAGTTTTTCGAGGATCAAGGTGATAAAGAAGTGGAGAAGCTGTTCTGGTCCCAATTCAATGCTCCTGCCCGCCCCTTGCCGTTGAGTGAGAAGATGGTTGCCGTGACGGAACTTCATAGGCTGTCCGGGCTTGCCATCGGTCTGTAATAGACCATCTTTGGCTGAAGGAGCCGAAGCCGGACAGTTATTTTGGTTTGGTGCAACAATTCTTCGGTGTCGTATCTCAAATTGATGCCATGAGGAGGTCGGCGTGTATAGAGGGTGCACGGATGGCACTTGTCCGCGTTAAAGCATATTGGACAGATATGGAGGCCACCCTCATTGCGACCCAGAATCCGGCGGGAGGCCAGGATCCGGCCGAGCACTACTTGGAGCAGGTAACAAAAGGTGCTTGCTTAATAGAGGCCCAGTGCTCGAAGAGTGTCATGTTCGAGTGACAACTCGTGTCATTGTAAAAACAATGTTATTTTGATTATGAGGCCGTATTTATACTTATTGCCCGAAAGTATTATTTGTGCCTCCTGTGCGGCCGTTTTTATGTATATGTGTAATTCTGAAAGTTAGCAGCCGTTGGCTTTAGCCTCCACGCATACAATGCGGGGGTGTTCGCGAAAAATATGCATAATCACACTTGATCCAACGTCTTGGTCCATTAAGGAGGTGATCGCACGTCGAACTAGGAAACCGGACTATATAGTTGTAGCACTTTCACTTAGCCATAGGAGTTTGACGGTGGGGCTACTATGTAGCCCCTAGTACTTTTGCATGCATCCGAATACGGGCGCGTGTGTACATGACCGGGAAACGGTCCTTCGTTAATGCGGAGGAATCCTAAAGATTCCGGTAAGTCTTCGAGTGGTTGAACAGTCTCTCGCTGTATCATGACAGTCAGTTTTCGGCTTTCTCTACTGAGGTGTTCGTTCGGAATAACCAGGGCACAATCGCAATAGTTCTCCTTTGGCCGCCTTAGCCGATAAAAACGGAACATAAGGCCGCAAACCCAGGAGCCGGGCAAACCCAACATTTGACCAAAGACATGATTCGGAGCTGATGTATATAAGGCCAAACTCGTGACGCCGAACACTCCCGAAGGTATTCGGACTTTGTAACAGAAAATGGGCTGAAGAGCGCCCTTTCATTATAAACCCTGTATTTCTAGGTACGTGCATCGGTCTGTCGTGGCGAAATGCCAATAACGGCAGTATCCTCTGTGGGTATAGTACCCATGGGATGTGTAAACAACAAGATGCAATATAAAAGGTTTACACACGGGCTTAATCTAAAGAGAAACCTTTGAGCGGGGCCCTGCTGCACGTCTACGCCTTTGTCTCTGTTGTGCCGTTTCCTGGAAGGGTATCGCACGCATTGTGTCTGTAAAAAAGAAAAACTCGTGTAAAAAGAGTACGACGTAAGCGTGCGATGGATGATAAAAGTGTAAGGCATTGGCCTATAAATAAGGTCAGGCCAACGGTGGGGTTTTACTAAATATTTATAGCCCCCGGTGTCCTCTATGGGATTACATATACGGCGCCCTGGCTCATTTTTATCCGGGCTGCCAGACTCGTCTAACCGTGTCCGTGGTCTTAACGACCAGTCATGCTTTTTGGTATCGGAGGCCGCTTAGAGTCCGACCGCTAGAGCCGTCGCGTATTCCTCCGCGCCTAAAGAGCGCTCTGTGTTTCCGTTAACGGTTATGATGCCACGTGGACCGGGCATCTTGAGTGTAAGGTAGGCATAGTGTGGTACTGCGTTGAACCGGGTGAAGGCCGCTCTTCCAAGCAATGCGTGATAGCCGCTTTGGAAGGGTGCGATGGTGAAGAGTAGTTCTTCGCTTCTGGAGTTGCCTGGGGAGCCAAATGTTACCTCCAGTACGACGGAGCCCCTGCCGTAGGCTTCAACGCTTGGTATCACCCCTTCAAAGGTGGTGTTGCTTTGGCTGATTCTGGATGGGTCTATCCCATCCTGCGGACAGTGTCCTGGTATATTAAATTGAGACTACTGGCGCCGCCCATGAGGACGTGGGTGAGATGGTATCTGTCGATTATTGGGTCAAGCACCAAGGCCTCTGATCCTCCACGGCGAATACTAGTCAGGCAGTCCATGTGATCGAAGGTGATCGGACAAGCCAACCAGTAGTTAGGTGTGGGTACGATGGGCTCTAGCGTACGCGTCTCTGAGCACGTGTTCATGCCTTCTCGTGGATGTGTGAGTCGCGTGGATCATGTTTACTGTTTTAACCTCTAGTGGGAGTTTTTTTTGTCCCCTAGTGTTCGGCTGGCGAGGTTCGTCCTTGTCTTCACTTGGTGTTTCCCTTCCCTTGTGTTTGGCATTTAATTTGTCGGTCTGCTTGAAGACCCAACACTCTCTGTGCGTGTGGTTCGCAGGTTTGTCGGGGGTGCCATGAATTTGGCACAGTCTGTCCAGGACTCTGTTTAGACCGGACGGTCCCTCCTTACTGCCTTTAAATGGCTTATTTTGCTGATCTGGTCGAGAGCCCCTGAATCCGGCATTGACCGTTGTGTTGTCCGGGCTCTCTTCCTTGTTTTGACGTTTGTTTTATTACGCTGTGGCTTCTCGTTGCCATTCCTTATTTCGGATGTGCTTGGGTCGCTGGTGCCTTTACGGGCCAACCAGCTATCTTCCCCCGCGCAAAAGCGGGTCATAAGGCTTGTTAAGGCTGCCATTGTCCTTGGCTTTTCTTGGCCGAGGTGTCTGGCGAGCCACTCGTCGTGGATGCTGTGTTTGAATGTCGCTAAGGCTTCGGCATCCGGACAATCGACAATTTGATTCTTCTTAGTGAGGAATCTGTTCCAAAGCTTGCTGGCGGACTCTCCAGGCTGTTGGATTATGTGACTTAAATCGCCCGCATCCGGAGGCCGGACATAAGTCCCTTGAAAATTGGCCCTGAAAGCGTCCTCGAGTTCCTCCCAACACTACTAGGGAAAAGCCTAGCAGCAGCGCGGGTTTTGGGCCTATTAGTAGCGCGGGGACCGGCGCTACTAATAAGGCGCTACAGCTAACTTATAGCAGTAGCGCGGGTGCCACCCGCGCTACAGCTAACGTATAGCAGTAGCGTGGGTAAAAACCCACGCTACTACTAATCTGCAATCTCTGATTTTTTTTGAATTTTTTCGATTTTTTTTATTTTCCCCCCTAATTTTCAAATTTCTGAATTATTTTAACCTCAAATCTCTAATCACCCCTCATCGCTCCTCAATTTAATATCTAATCACCCCTCATCATTCCAAATCATCTAACTTCCCAAACGGTCACCCATCCTCTCACTACTCCAGCCTGAGCACGCTTAACTTTCGGGTTCTATTCTCCCTCGTTTCCAAGTCTGCACTTGTTGCTTTCCTGACAATAGTAAGATGTCAATCCTATTAACCTCAGGAATTTAGCTTGAGCATGTAGTCACACATTTCACTGTTTGAGTTTGAAACTATTGTTCTAAAAAATTAGTAACACTAATATTTCTTGAATAATTAGTTTGACCACAGTTTGACCATAGTTTGACCAGATTTGACCACAGTTTGACCATAGTTTGACCAGATTTGACCAAAATTCAAAAAAACTAAAATAATTATTTAGTAACACTAATATTCTTGAATAATTAGTTTGACCATAGTTTGACCAGATTTAACAAAAATTAAAAAAAACTGAAATTTGATGATTTTTTTGCCTCCAGATCTTAAAAGCCCCGTAACTTTTTTTCTGTTAGGTTTTTGAGGATTTTGAAAATGTTTAACGGGGTTTCCCCGATTAAATTTGGATGTAACTTTTCGAGTAGATGATTTTTCATATAAAAAACTTTTTCATCCGAGTTAGCATGCAAAAGTTATGCCCATTTTTACAAATTCTCGAGAGATTTTGCAAATAAAGTCGAAATTCCTATTTGCAAATTTTCCCAACAACTAGACCACATATCACATGGGAAACTTATTTTCTTTTATTTTTTTGACATTTTCATCATTTTCTTTTATTTTTTTTAAACTGAAAAGGCGATCCACGGGGGGGGGGGGGGGGGGTAGAGTTTGAAAAATGGGACCTTTAGTAGTAGCGCGGGTTTTTACCCCTCGCTACTACTATGGCTAAAAACCAGCGCTACTGCTATCAACTTAGTAGTAGCGAGGGCTAAAAACCAGCGCTACTGCTATCAACTTAGTAGTAGCGAGGGTTAAAAACCTGCGCTACTACTATGGCATGTCCCGGGGGGCACGGTAGAGACCGCTTAGTAGTAGCGAGGGTTAAAAAACCCCGCTACTGCTACTTACTAGTAGCGTAGGGTTTTTAACCCTCGCTACTAGTAAGATTCTGTGTATAGGCTTTTCCCTAGTAGTGCAACTCCCAATTGAATTTTCGGGGAGGCTTTTCAACCAGTGTCGAGCTGGTCCCTTCAACTTGAGGGGAAGGTATTTGATGGTGTGGAGGTCATCCCCACGAGCCATGTGTATATGCAGGATAAAATCCTCGATCCAGACCCCTGGGCCTGTCATTCCGTCGTATGCCTCTATGTTCACAGGTTTAAAACCCTGTGGAAATTCATGGTCCAGTACTTCTTCGGTGAAGCACAGGGGGTGAGCAGCCCCTCTGTATCTGGATGTGTTGTGGCATGCCGTCGGCTGTTGTTGTGTCTGGTGTTTATTCCGAACTGGTATTCGATTGGTATGATCGTTTTGGTGACCATAGTCCCGCGCCGGGGTGTGTCCTTTAGATCCGTAGATGGACCTAGCCGTGCCGGCTTTCTTATCCAGGTGCTCATGTAAATCGTGTGTGGCATCCGTAGCTGCTCTGTTGCGATTATGAAGTGGTACGTCCGGCCTCCTTGTCGTGTTGTTATTTGGTGGAACGGCCTCGTCATCGAATTCTGGCAGTAGCTTGCATTTTGGATAGCTCTTTGTATGGCGATTGTCGACATATCTTTCTTCAGTGTCTAGCACTTTATTCCATCTGTGATTGAGCGTTTCCTGTGCGGCCTTTAGCCGTTGCTTCTCCTTCTTTAGACTTCTCGCGGTGGACATAAGTCTTCTCTGGAGGTTAGCTCGTTCCACGCGTGTTTCCGGGATGATGAATGCATCGTCATCCGGACTATGTTCTTGTCCTGGGGCGGTTTGATGAAATCGTCCCTTGGGATCATTGTGATCGGGTGTCTGCTCCGAACTGTGTTCGGCATGACCTGGCTCGTCCTGCTCCATCGCTGGGCCTGTATGGTCGTTGTTGCCTTCGGAGTTGACTGGGGTGTCAATCTTTCTGGCGCTCTTGTCGCTATTTTTACTGTTGCTGGACTTGGAGCGGCGTCTGCGCCGTCGCTTTGGTTTTTGCCAGGGGGTTTTATCTTCCGGATTGTCGCCGTCGTCCTCCTTAGGCGTGTCCACCATGTATATATCATACGACGGGTTGTCTGTCCACCGCCCTATGAGCGGTGGTTCCTGTTCTTCTCCTGCATCGTCGTCCATACCGTCGATGTTTTCGGAGTCGAAGTCAGGCACGTCGGTTAATTCATCGACCGTGGCAATGAAATGGGTGGTGGGTGGGCAACGAATTCCTTCGTCGTCTACTTCCCACTCGAGCCGGACATAGTTCGGCCAAGAGTCTCCTGTCAAAGAGATAGATTTTAACGAGTTCAGCATGTCGTCAAAGGGCGAGTGCTGGAAAATATCTGTACCGGTAAACTCCATTACCGGAGCCCAACCAGGCTCGGCGGGCTCGGGAGTGCACGGTCTGGAACCTACAACCAGATACGAGTCCGGGGGTCCGGGGTCACAGGCTTCCTTAGAGGTGAGGCCCGTGTTCGGCTCCACCGCCGATGAGTGTGCGACATGCAGGGTGGGGTCCATCCACCCGTCCTTGGGCCACGCCGTCTGCTCCGGATTTAGGTCCGGGGCTATTGTAGGGGTGATATTCCGAGCATTGTCCGACAGCAGGTCTAAGCCGTGCTCGTCGTGACTGTCCGGCGCTCCTGGCGTAGGCCCGATTCCGTCGAAGATCAAGTCTCCGCGGATATCGGCTGTGTAGTTCAGGTTTCCGAACCTGACCTGGTGGCCAGGGGCATAGCTGTCGATCTGCTCCAGTTGGCCCAGAGAATTGGCACACAACGCAAAGCCGCCGAACACGAAGATTTGTCCGGGGAGAAAAGTCTCACCCTGGACCGTGTTGTTGACGATGGAAGGCGCCATCAAGCCTTGTAGCAGCGACACAGAGGAACTCTCAATGAAAGCAACAATGTCGGTGTCAAAACCGGCGGATCTCGGGTAGGGGTCCCGATCTGTGCGTCTTAGGCTGATGGTAACAGGAAGCAAGGGACACAATGTTTACCCAGGTTCGGGCCCTCTCGATGGAGGTAAAACCCTACTTCCTGCGTGATTGATATTGATGATATGAGTAGTACAAGAGTAGATCTACCACGAGATCATAGAGGCTAAACCCTAGAAGCTAGCCTATGATGGTTATGATTGTGATCGTGATCGGCCTTCTAAGGACCAGCCTCTCCGGTTTATATAGACATCGGAGAGAGCTAGGGTTTACATGGAGTCGGTTACAAGGAAGGAAATATAATATCCGAATCGCCAAGCTTGTCTTCCACGCAAAGGAGAGTCCCATCCGGACACGGGACGGAGTCCTGAGTCTTGTATATTCATAGTCCAACAGTCCGGCCAAAGTATATAGTCCGGCTGTCCGGATACCCCCTAATCCAGGACTCCCCCACTCGCAACCCGACGTGTAAAAGGGGTTGTCAATCCCTTTTGGGTAGCGGTGCCCCGAGATAGGCAAACAGACGTGAGAGAGTTATAAATATTGATAGATCGAACACCAAATAAAATAAATTGCAGCAATGTATTTTTGTATTTTTGGTTTAATAGATCTGAAAATAAAAGGCAAATAAAATAGATCGTAAAGGCAAATATTATGAGAAAGAGACCCAAGGGCCGTAGGTTTCACTACTGGCTTCTCTCGAGAAAATAGCAAACGGTGGGTAAACAAATTACTGTTGGGCAATTGATAGAACTTCAAATAATCATGACGATATCCAGGCAATGATCATTATATAGGCATCACGTCCAAGATTAGTAGACCGACTCCTGCATGCATCTTCTACTATTACTCCACACATCGACCTCTATCCAGCATGCATCTAGTGTATTAAGTTCATGGAGAAATGGAGTAATGCAATAAGAACGATGACATGATGTAGACAAGATCTATTTATGTAGAAATAGACACCATCATTTTATCCTTAGTAGCAATGATGCATACGTGTCGGTTCCCCTTCTGTCACTGGGATCAAGCACCGTAAGATTGAACCCACTACAAGCACCTCTTCCCATTGCAAGATAAATAGATCAAGTTGGCCAAACAAAACCCAAATATCAGAGAAGAAATACGAGGCTATAAGCAATCATGCATATAAGAGATCAAAGAATACTCAAATAACTTTCATGGATAAAAAGATATAACTGATCATAAACTCAAAGTTCATCAGATCCCAACAAACACATCGCAAAAAGAGTTACATCATATGGATCTCCAAGAGACCATTGTATTGAGAATCAAACGAGAGAGGAAGCCATCTAGCTACTAACTACGGACCCGAAGGTCTAAAAAGAACTACTCACGCATCATCGGAGAGGCACCAATGGAAGTGGTGAACCCCTCCGTGATGGTGTCTAGATTGGATCTGGTGGTTCTGGACTTTGCGGCGGCTAGAATTGATTTTCGTCGACTTCCCTAGGGTTTCTGGAATATTGGTGTATTTATAGAGCAAAGAGTCAGTTCGGGAGGCACCCAAGGTGGGCACAACACCAGGTCACGCCTGGGCCTCCTGGAGCGCCCTGGTGGGTTGTGCTCCCCTCGGAGCACCCCCAGGCGCTTCTTCGGCCCACTGGATGTCGTCTGGTCCAAAAAAATCTCCAAAAAGTTTTGCTGCGGTTGGACTCTGTTTGGTATTGATTTCCCGCGATGTAAAAAAAATGCATAAAACAACAACTCGCACTTGGCACTATGTTAGTAGGTTAGTGCCAAAAAATGATACAAAATGACTATAAAATGATGATAAAACATCCAAGAATGATAATATAACATCATGGAACAATAAAAAATTATAGATACGTTGGAGACGTATCAGATCCCCAAGCTTAGGCTCTTCTTACTCCTTATTCCTTCATCCATCGTAACATCACCCAAAACTTGAAAACTTCAATCACACAAAACTCAACAAAACCTTCACGAGATCCGTTAGTATAAGAAAACAAATCACTACTATAATTACTGTAGCAAACCAATTCATATTTTATTCTTGCATTATATCTACTATATTCCAAGTTTTCCATGGCAAAAACTCATCAAAGAAAATCATAGAATCATCAAAACAAGCACACAACGCAAAGAAAACATAATCTGTCAAAAACAGAACAGTCTGTAGCAATCTAGTTATTTAGAATACTTCTGTAACTCCAAAAAATCTGAAAAATTAGGACCACGCGAAAAAATTGTACATTAATCTTCTGAAAAAAATAATTAACTCAAAAGCACTCTTCTGTTAATAATGAGAATTATTTTTGTGAGCGCAAAAGTTTTTTTGTTTTTCAGCAAGATAATCTGTCAAATCTACTATCACCCAAAATGACCCTAAAGGCTTTGCTTGGCACAAACACTAATTAAACACAAAAAACACAATCATAATAGTAGAATAATTTTGCAAATACTCAAGAACAGAAAGCAAAAATCAAAAATAAATTTTATTCATTGGGTTGCCTCCCAACAAGCACTATCGTTTTATGCCCCTAGCTAGGCATAAAGCAAGGATCTAAGTATTGTCATCTTTGTTTCTACATTCATAAGATGTCCTCATGATTGATTCATATGGTGGCCTAATTCTTGTTCTAGGGAAGTGTTCCATACCCTTCCTTAGTGGAAATTGAAATTTAATATTGCCTTCTTTCATATCAATCACGGCATCAATAGTGCGTAAAAACGGTATACCAAGAATAATTGGACAAAACGGATTACAACCAATATCAAGAACAATAAAATCTATGGGCACATAATTCCTATTTGCAAGAATAAGAACATCATTTATTCTTCCCATAGGCTTTTTAATAGTAGAATCAGCCAAGTACAAATTTAAAGAGCATTCTTCAATATCGGTAAGACCAAGCACATCACAAAGAGATTTCAGAATTGTAGAAACACTAGCACCCAAGTCACATAAAGCAAACCACTCATAATTTTTAATCTTGACTTTGATAGTAGGTTCCCAATTATCATGTAATTTTCTAGGAATTGAAACTTCTAATTCCAACTTTTCTTCCAAAGCTTTCATCGTAGCATCAACGATATGTTTAGTAAAAGCTTTATTTTGTTCATAAGCATGGGGTGAATTTATCATGGATTGCAACAAAGAAGTACAATCAATCAAAGAGCAACTATCATAATTAAAGTCTTTGTAATCCAAAAGAGTGGGCACATCACTAGTTAAAGTCTTGACCTCTTCAAACCCACTTTTATCAATTCTCTCAACAAGATTTTCACCCTCCAAATTATCGGGACACCTTCTAGCTAAAGTTGACTCTTCTTCAGTCCCTTTTTCATCAATCTTAATTTTACTAAACAAGGATCAATAGAAGAAACACCAATCATTTTAAGATCTTCATCATTTTTATGAAAGCAATCACTAGAAAACGCTTTTTATAGAAATTCTCTTCTAGCTCTAAGCATAGCGGTTCTTTTCTTTCTTTCATCCATAGAAACATAAAGAGATTTAATTGATTCCTCTACCTTTGGCACAAAAATTTTCATCTTGAGATTTTCCACATCATGAGAAAATCTATCAACACTTCTAGACAAATCATCAATCTTATTCAACTTTTCTTCCATTGAAGTGTTGAAAACTTTTTGAGTATTGATAAATTCTTTAATATTGTTCTCAAGATCAGATGTGTTCCTATTATTATTATAAGAAGTATTTCCATAAGAATTACCATAATTATTAGAGGAATTACTAGTAAAAGGCCTAGGATTAAACTTACCTCTCTAAGCATTGTTATTGAAATTGTTTCGCGAGATAAAATTCACATCTACGACATCGGTATTTTGCTCAATAAAAGTAGACAAAGGCACATCATTAAAATCAATAGGAGCTCTTTTACTAGCAACCAATTTCATAAGAGCATCAACTTATTCACTCAAAGAAGAAATTTCTTCAACCAAATTAACTTTTTTACTAGTAGGAGCTCTTTCGGTATGCCATTGTGAATAATTTGCCATGATATTATCAAGCAATTTGGTGGCTTCACCAAAAGTAATTTCCATAAAAGTACCACCCGTTGCTGAATCTAAATGATTACGAGAAACATAATTTAACCCCGCATAAATTTTTTGTATGATCATCCAAAGATTTAACCCATGAGTTGGGCAATTCCTTAGCATCATTTTCATCCTTTCCCAAGATTGTGCAACATGCTCATGTTCAAGTTGCTTGAAATTCATGATCTGGGTTCTAAGGGAAATAATTTTCGCGGGCGAAAAATACTTAGTGATAAAAGCATCTCTGCACTTATTCCAAGAATCGATACTATTGCGAGGCAAATAAGAAAACCAAATTTTTGCATGACCTCGCAAAGAAAACGGAAATAATTTCATCTTCACAACATCTTTTTCCACATCTTTTTTATTTGCATATCTCATAACTCCATGAATGTGTTAAGATGGGACGCGACATCCTCATTAGGAGTGCCGGAAAATTGATCTTTCACAACAAGATTCAGCAAAGCAGTATTAATATCACAAGACTTCGCACTAGTGGCGAGAGGAGCAACCGGAGTGCAAATAAAATCATTGTTGTTGGTATTGGAGAAATCACACAACTTGGTGTTTTCTTGAGTCATGGTGACTATGCAACAAGATTTGCACAAAAAAATAGATCCGACGAGAAAACGGCGACCGAAAAAGAGGGCGAAAAAAGGCAAATTTTTGTGAAGTAGGGGAGGAAAACGAGAGGCAAATGGAAAATAATGTAATTGCAAGGAGATGAGATTTGTGATTAGGAACCTGGTATATGTTGGTGATGTCTCCCCGGCAACGGTGCCAGAAACCTTTTGATGCCTGCTAGAACTACGTCGGTATTTCCCCAAAGAGGAAGGGGTGATGCAGCACATCAACGATAGGTATTTCCCTCAGCGATGAGAACAAGGTTATCGAACCAGTAGGACAACCAAGCAACACTACGTAAACATCACATGCACACAAATAAAAAATACTCGCAACCCAACGTGTTAAAGGGGTTGTCAATCCCTTTCGGGTAACGGCGCCAGAAATTGGCAAAGAGACGGGGTAAAGTTGTAATAGATTGATAGATCGAACGCCAAATAAAATAAATTGCAGCAAGGTATTTTTGTATTTTTGGTTTAATAGATCTGGAAATAAAAAGCAAAGGAAACTAGATCGCAAAGGCAAATATAATAAAGCAGAGACCCGGGGGCCGTAGGTTTCACTAGTGGCCTCTCTCGAGAAAAACAGCAAACGGTGGGTGAACAAATTACTGTTGGTCAATTGATAGAACTTCAAATAATCATGGCGATATCCAGACAGTGATCATTATATAGACATCACGTCCAAGATTAGTAGACCGACTCCTGCCTGCATCTACTACTATTACTCCACACATCGACCGCTATCCGGCATGCATCTAGTGTATTAAGTTCATGGAGAAATGGAGTAATGCAATAAGAATGATGACATCATGTAGACAAGATCTATTTATGTAGAAATGTACCCCTTCTTGTTATCCTTAATAGCAACGATACATACGTGTCGTTTCCCTTTCTGTCACTGGGATCAAGCACCGTAAGATCGAACCCATTACAAAGCACATCTTCCCATTGAAAGATAAATAGATCAAGTTGGCCAAATAAAACCCAAATATCGGAGAAGAAATATGAGACTATAAGCAAACATGCATATAAGAGATCAAAGAAGACTCAAATAACTTTCATGGATAAAAAGATAGATCTGATCATAAACTCAAAGTTCATCCGATCCCAACAAACACACCGCAAAAATAGTTACATCATATGGATCTCCAAGAGACCATTGTATTGAGAATCAAACGAGAGAGAGGAAGCCATCTAGCTACTAACTATGGACCCGTAGGTCTACAAAGAACTACTCACGCATCATCAGAGAGGCACCAATGGACATGATGAACCCCTCCGTGATGGTGTCTAGATTGGATCTGGTGGTTCTAGAACTTGTGGCGGCTGGAATTGATTTTCGTCGATACCCCTAGGGTTTCTGGAATATTGGGGTATTTATAGAGCAAAGAGATGGTTCAGGGGGCACCCGAGGTGGGCACAACCCACCTGGGCGCGCCTGGGCCTCCAGGCGCGCCCTGGTGGGTTGTGCTCCCCTCGGAGCACCCCCAGGTTCTTCTCCGTTCCACTGGATGTCTTCTGGTCCAAAAAAATTCCACAAAAAGTTTCGCTACATTTGTACTCCGTTTGGTATTGATTTCCTGCGATGTAAAAAACATGTAGAAAACAGCAACTGGCACTTGGCACTATGTCAATAGTTTAGTACCAAAAAATGATATAAAATTACTATAAAATGATTGTTAAACATCCAAGAATGATAATATAATAGCATGGAACAATAAAAAATTATAGATACATTGGAGACATATCATGGGATCATCTTATAATGCTATCGCCGTACTAAGCAAAATAAGATGCATAAAAGATAAACATCACATGCAATCAAAATATGTGACATGATATGGCCATCACCATCTTGTGCTTTCGATCTCCATCTCCAAATCATCATTATGATCTCCATCATCACCGGCTCGACACCTTGATCTCCATCGTTGTGTTGTGGCCGTCTCGCCAACTATTGCTTCTACAACTATTGCTAACGCATAGCGATAAAGTAAAGCATTTACATGATGATTGCATTTCATACAATAAAGAGACAACCATAAGGCTCCTGACGATTGCTGATAATTTACATAACATGATCATCTCATACAATAACGTGTATCACATCATGTAACGCCCCGGATCCGATGCGCCAGGTGTCTGCCAGTTATTCGCCGTCGTTGCCATGTCATTTGCTTGCGTGTTGCATTTTATCATGTCATCATGTGCATCTCATTTTGCATACGTGTTCGTTTCTTGCATCCGAGCATTTTCCCCGTTGTCCATTTTGTAATCCGACACTCCTATGTCCTCCGGCGTCCCCCTTTTGTCTCTTGTTGTGAGTGGGTGTTAAACATTCTCGGAATGGACCCTGATTTGCCAACCGGCCTTGGTACACCACCGGTAGACCGCCTGTCAAGTTTCGTGCCATTTGGAGGTCGTTTGGTACTCCAACGGTTAACCGGGTAACCATAAAAGCCCTTTTTGTCTTGCATACCAACACCCCTCCAAAGTGGCCCAAAACTCTTCCAAACCCCCTTCATGATCTCGGTCGTTCGATCACGATCGCGTGGCCGAAAACCGCACCTCATTTGGACTCTCCTAGCTCCCTCTATCTATAAAAACGTCCTTCCCGTCCATTTTCGCGGATGAAACACCCCTAACCTTAGCCCCGCTCCCTCTCCGCCGCCGGACACGTCCGGGCGGAGCCGGACCCGTCCGCCGCCGTGCCCCAGCAACTCCCGGGCCGCCACGTGGCAACCCGGCCACCCGCGCGCCGCCGCTGGCCCGCAGGCCTGGCGTCGGCCCCCGAGGCCCGATCTCCGCCCCGCGCCCTGGGCGGCGCCCGCCGCCTCCAGCCGCCCGAGGCGCCTCCCCGCGTCGGCCGCCGCGTCTCCCCCTCCGGCCGCCGCCTGCCGCCGATCTCCACCCCGCCGCCTCGTTAGCCGGCCGGCGCCCCGCGTCGTGCCGTCCCGCCGGCCGCCGGATCGAACCGGCGCCGCCGCGCCACCCCTCTCCTCCGCCGCCCGGCCTCCCGGCCTCACGCGCCGCCGTCCGGCCTCCCACGTCGCCACGGAGCGCCGCCGCCGCCGCCCATCTCCGACGAGCCCGGCCCCGCCTCGATCCGCTCCCCGATCCAGATCTGGATCCACAGGTTGACCCCGTTTTCGTCGTCCCAAATATTTTGCATTTTGGTCCCCTGTTCATCGCATCATAACTTGCTGCATATTGCTCCGTTTCGTGCGTGTAATATGTCAAAATGTTCATTGTGAGATGCTCTTCATTTCATTCCATTTTGCCATGTTTGTTGGAGGTCATCTTGATGCCCTAATCATTGTTGCAAGAGTGCTATATGATGTTAACCTGCTTAAACTGTTATAACTTGATGATTTGTCATTTTTGTTGCATTTGATGTGTGCATCTTATGAGCTTGAGCCCTACATGTGTTTTGAACTATGTCATTCCATCTTTACAGTGGTGCAATCCATGTATTTTTGTGAGTTGTGTAGTGAGTGTATCAAGCTTGTTAATTGGGGTACTTGCTGTTGCTGTTTTGCTTGTCTGAATCTGTTATTTTGTGATGCTATGTAAACCTGCTGCTACAAGTCATTCTATGCATAATATGGAGATGTTCACTAAGGATGATTTGTTATACATGTCATGCTCTATCCATTCATGCTCCTGGTTGCATTTATAGCCTGCTGTAGCTTGTTGTTATCTTGCTCTCAAAACTGCTAAATAATGTTGTTGTCAGCCTGTTAACATTAAGTTCATTGTTGCCATGATTGTTGTTAGTGATCCATGCACCCTATGAACTTGCTCTTGCCATGCTTAGCTTCATAAACATGTCTTCTTACTGTTGGTTTCCTTGCCATTCCATGTATTGCTCTGTGGTGAGTGGTTCAAGCTCACCAACATGCCTACTTACCGTTGTTCCTGCCATGTATGAATCTGTCATATAACTTGCCATGTTTACATGGGTGCCATCATATCTTCTGTTCCTTTTTGGCTCATGGTCAGTAAGGAAATTTTGTTCTATGCAATTAGTAGATTCATGCCATGCCTTTGGTTGCCATGATATGTTCCTGTAGCATGTTGTTTGATAGCTCTAAACGTTGCAACCTGATGTTATTTCTGCTAAGCCTGAAACTGTTATTATTTGCAATATTGTCATGTCCTTTTGAGCATGTTCTAGTAGTTTCTGGAGATAGCTCAGTGTTCATGTTTTGTCATGCTTTACCTGTACTTCATGCCCATGCCTTTTGTTCTTATGTTGGGGTGCTGTAGCATATTGTTTAGATGCTTGCTAGATGCCTAGTTGCTGTTTTGGACAGCTTGTCCTTTAAACTTGTATATAGTGTATGTGTTGAACCGTTGCTCCGTTTTGAGTGTGCTCTATATGAAACTTGCTTAGATTTGCATGTAGTTTCATATTATCATGTTGCATCCTTGTTTTGAGGTGTTTCTGATGTTTGGATGCATTTAGCATCAATGCCATGTTTAACTTGTTTTGCTCATATCTTCTAGGCCGTAGCTCCGAACTAAATGAACTTTATATGTAACTTGACTAGAATTTCGTGTAGATTCTCTTGGTGCTCTTTAATTTTCTGTTTAACAACTTGAACATAAGGGTTATTCAGTTCTGGACCAATTTCCAAATTTGCATATGAGGATTTACTGTAATTGTTATATGTTGTTTCCGGCCTCATTTAAACTTGCCTTGATGTGTTGCTCTTGTTTGCATCATCTCTTGCCATGAGTAGCTTCATGTAGCCTTTGTCATGCATCATACTTGTGTGTGCATCATGTCATGTTCATGTGTGGTGGTTTACCATGTTGTGTGCTTCTTCTCGATAGTTCCCGTTTTCGTTGCGATCGTGAGGATTCGTTCGTCTACGCTTGGTTCGGCTTCATCCATTCGTCTTCTTCATGGACTCGTTCTTCTTCCTTACGGGATTTCTGGCAAGATGGTCGTCACCCTGGATCTCACTACTATCATTGCTATGCTAGTTGCTTCGTTCTATCGCATTGTTGCGCTACCTATCACTTGCTCTTCAAGCCTCCCAATTTGCCATGAACCTCTAACCTTTGTCACCCTTCCTAGCAAACTGTTGCTTGGCTATGTTACCGCTTTGCTCAGCCCCTCTTATAGCATTGTTAGTTGCAGGTGAAGTTGAAGATTGCCCCATGATGGACAGGATTATGTTGGGATATCACAATATCTCTTATTTAATTAATGCATCTATATATTTGGTAAAGGGTGGAAGGCTCGGCCTTATGCCTGGTGTTTTGTTCCACTCTTGCCGCCCTAGTTTACGTCATACCGGTGTTATGTTCCCGGATTTTGCGTTCCTTACGCGGTCGGGTGATTTATGGGACCCCCTTGATAGTTCGCTTTGAATAAAACTCCTCCAGCAAGGCCCAACCTTGGTTTTACCATTTGCCTCACCTAGCCCTTTTTCCCTTGGGTTTCCGGAGCCCGAGGGTCATCTTTATTTTAGCCCCCCGGGGCTAGTGCTTCTTCGAGTGTTGGTCCGAAATGGGCAGACTGCGGGGCCACCTCGGGGCAACTCGAGGTCTGGTTTTACTCGTAGGCTGACCTATCCGGTGTGCCCTGAGAACGAGATATGTGCAGCTCCTATCGGGATTTGTCGGCACATCGGGCGGCTTTGCTGGTCTTGTTTTACCATTGTCGAAATGTCTTGTAAACCGGGATTCCGAGACTGATCGGGTCTTGCTGGGAGAAGGTATATCCTTCATTGATCGCGAGAGCTTATCATGGGCTAAGTTGGGACACCCCTGCAGGGTATTAAACTTTTGAGAGTCGTGCTCGCGGTTATGTGGCAGATGGGAATTTGTTAATGTCCGGTTGTAGATAACTTGACACCAGATCCGAATTAAAATGCATCAACCGTGTGTGTAGCCGTGATGGTCTCTTTTCGGCGGAGTCCGGGAAGTGAACACGGTTTTTGGGTTATGATTGACGTAAGTAGGAGTTCAGGATCACCTCTTGATCATTGCTAGCTTCACGACCGTTTCGCTTGTTCTCTTCTCGCTCTTATTTGCGTATGTTAGCCACCATATTATGCTTAGTCGCTGCTGCAACCTCACCACTTTACCCCTTCCTTTCCCTTTAAGCTTTGCTAGTCTTGATACCCATGGTAATGGGATTGCTGAGCCCTCGTGGCTCACAGATTACTATAACAACAGTTGCAGGTACAGGTTTTGCGATGATCATGACGCGAGAGCAATGTTTACTTGTTTTGGAGTTCTTCTTCTGCTTCTTCTTCGATCAGGGGATAGGTTCCAGGTCGGCAGCCTGCGCTAGCAGGGTGGATGTCATTGAGTTTCTGTTTGTGTTTCATCCATAGTCGGATGGTGCTCTTATGTAAGATGATGTTGTATTCGTATGGCATTGTATGCCTCTTGTATGTATCCCCATCTATTATGTAATGTTGATGTAATGATATCCACCTTGCAAAAGCGTGTCAATATGCGGGTCTATCCTTGGTGGGACCTTCGAGTTCCTTTTGGATAGGGTCGCATATTGGGCGTGACACATCATGTCTTGACCATATCACATCACAACATGCCCTGCAAAAACAAGTTAGACGTCCTCTACTTTGTTGTTGCAAGTTTTATGTGGCTGCTACGAGCTTCTAGCAAGAACCGTTCTTACCTACTGCAAAAACCACAATGGTGATTCATCAATTTTGCTGTTTTAACCTTCTTCAAGGACCGGTCGTAGTCAAATTTGATTCAAGTAAAGTATGAGAAACAGACACCAGCCAACCACCTTTATGCAAAACTAGTTGCATGTCAGTCGGTGGAACCGGTCTCATGTGCGCGGACATGTAAGGTTGGTCCGGGCTGCTTCATCCCACAATACCGCCAAATCAAAATAAGACACTGGTGGTAAGCAGTATGACTATCACCGCCCACAACTCTTTGTGTTCTACTCATGCATATCATCTACGCATAAACCTGGCTCATGATGCCACTATTGGGAAATGTTGCATGGAAAACAAAAAAATATACGCACACACAATGATCTATCCATGGAGATGCATAGCAACGAGAGGGGAGAGTGTGTCTACGTAACCTCATAGGCTGCAAGCGGAAGCGTTTCACAACGCGGTTGATGTAGTCGAACTTTCTTCGTGCTCCAACCAATCTAGTACTAAACACATGGCACCTCCGCGTTCTGCACACGTTCAGCTCGGTGACGTCCTCCGCCTTCTTGATCCAGCACGACGGCGAGGTAGTAGATGAGTTCCGACAGCACGACGGCGTGGTGAAGGTGATGGTGAAGTTATCTCCGCAAGGCTTCACCTAAGCACTACGAAATATGACCAGGGGTGTAACGGTGGAGGGGAGCGCCCCACACGGCTAAGCATTGATCTGTTGTATGCTAGGCGCCCCCCCCCCCCCACATATATATAGGTGGGAGGGATGGAGGAGCAGCCAAGGGGGCATCCAAGTAGGGGGAATCCTACTTGGGGTCTCTCCCAAGCCGCGCCCTCCCCTTTCCTTATTTGGAGCGCGGGGAAAGGCAGGGGAGGGTGCCCCCCTTTCCTTTCTCCCATGAGAGGGAAAGATAGGAGGGATAGCCTCCCCTTTTTCCTTCCCTAGGGATGGCCAAACAAGAGAGGAGGTGCACCAGCCCCCTTGTGGGCTGGTCTGTCCCCTCCTTTGGCCCATAAGGCCCATAACTTGCCGGGATGGGAGGGGGGGTGCCCGGAACCCCTTCCGGTGACCTGATTCCTTCCCGGTATATCCCGAAACACTTCCGGTGTCCAAATACCATCGTCCTATATACCAATCTTTACCTATCGACCATTTCAAGACTCCTCGTCATGTCCGTGATCTCATCTGGGACTCCAAACAATATTCGGTCACCAAAACATATAATTCATATAACACTATATCGTCAACGAACGTTAAGCGTGCGGACCCTACGGGTGTGAGAACTATGTAGGCATGACCGAGACACCTCTGCAGTCAATAACCAATAGTGGAACCTGGATGCCCATATCGGCTCCTACATATTCTACGAAGATCTTTATCGGTTGAACTGTTATGACAACATACGTAATTCCCTTTGTCCATCGGTATGTTACTTGCCCGAGATTTGATCGTCGGTATCTTCATACCTAGTTCAATCTTGTTACTGGTAAGTCTCTTTACTCGTTCCGTAATACATCACCTCGTGACTAACTCCTCGTGAGCTGGTTCGTTCAACCTGGGAGAAACACTGCTATGCACCGAACTCAGCTCAGCTTTTGTGCAAGAAATTTAAGAACCTAAGGTATGCCCTTAAACGTTGGAGTAAACGGATCTCTAGGCTGAACCTTTGTATTGATAACACCAACTGGGCTCTCCTAGAACTTGACAATATCGAGGACAAAAGGCCGCTGTCAGTCCCAGAAGCAAATTTCAGAAATATTCTTAAAATCCATCTAGTCACCCTTCTTGACTACAAACGAGAATATTGGAAAAAGAGATATACAGTAAGATGGTTTTCCTGTGGGGGGGACAACACCAAATTCTTTCACTCGGCGTCCTCAGAAAGATATCGCAAGAACTCCATATCCTCGCTAAAACGTCAAGACGGATCATGTGGGAAAAGCATATGAGCTGTTCAGTGCCTACAGAGAGAGATTGGGCACGAAAGGTGAGTTTGAGATGAAATTTGACCTGTCTAGAATCATTAAAAAAGTGGAGGGTCTGGAGGAACTGACCACGCCTTTCACACATGAGGAAATTGACACTGTGGTTCGAGAGATGCCATCGGATAGAGCGCCTGGCCCGGATGGCTTTAACGGGTGCTTTCTGAAATCATGCTGGCACATTATCAAACATGATTTCTATAGGTTATGCAATGACTTCTACGAGGGTGCCATTGACCTCAGAAGCCTGAACTCGGGGTTCATAACGCTCATCCCAAAAACCCAGTCGCCTGAAACCGCCAATGATTTCCGACCCATCACGCTGCTCAATTGTTGCCTGAAACTGACAACTAAGCTGCTGGCTAACCGTCTGCAGAAGCTGGTTCTCAAAATCATACATCGAAACCAGTATGGTTTTTTGAAGGGGAGATCAATCCAGGACTGCCTGGCATGGGCGTTTGAGTACATACATCAGTGCCAGTCGTCGGGGAGAGCGTGTTGCATCCTAAAATTGGACTTCACAAAGGCCTTTGATACCATCCAGCATGAACCAATGATTGAGATCATGAAACATATGGGTTTTGACGAGAGGTGGTTGGGATGGATCAAATGCATTTTCTCTTCTGGTAGTTCATTGGTTTTGCTTAATGGAACCCCCGGAAAACAGTTTGATTGCCTTTGTGGGGTCCGTCAGGGCGACCCCTTGTCCCCTTTGATCTTTGTCCTCGCAGCGGACCTGCTGCAGTCAGCGATCAATGATGCTACACGGAATGGGCTGCTCCAGCTACCTATCCCCACTTCTGACAGCAACTACCCTGTCATTCAGTATGCTGACGACACGATCGCTGTGCTCCCAGCTTCAGTCTCGCAGGAGCAAGTTCTAAAGTCCATCCTAGTCGACTACGCGAAGTCGGTGGGTCTCAAAATAAACTTCCACAAGTCGACCTTGGTGCCCATCAATTCTGACCCGGCGCTGGCAGGAGAGATTGCTGCAATTTTTGGTTGCTCCATCGGCAACATGCCGTTCACTTACCTGGGGCTGCCCATGGGCACCACACGCCCGAGCTTGAATGATCTGATGCCAATGGTAGCCTCCGTTCAGCGTAAGATGCCCGCTGCAATCTCGCTTCTGGACTATGGTTCCAAGCTTACGCTGCTCAACTCTGTGGTCACTTCCCTGGTTGTTTATGCCATGTGCTCCATCAAGATAAACCCCAGGATCATTGAGCACCTTGATAAGGTGAGGAGATCGTGTCTGTGGGTGAGAAAATCTGATGATGGGCTCAAGGGTAGCTCATTGGCAGCTTGGGATATGGTGTGCAAACCCAAGAGCAAAGGTGGCCTGGGGATCATTGACCTCAGAACCCAAAACCAGGGGCTCCTGTTGAAACAACTTCACAAGTTTTATAATAAACATGATGTCCCCTGGGTCAAACTGATCTGGGACTCATACTATGTGGACAAAGTACCCCATGCCTCTGACCCGTGTGGATCCTTCTGGTGGAGAGACCTTATGTCGATATCTGATATATACAGAGGAATTACTAAATCTGAAGTACTTTCTGGTGATACGATCTTATTCTGGAAGGATAATTGGAGCACAGATATCCTTCAAGACAAATACCCGAGGGCATTTTCGTTTGCTTGAAACCCAGATGTGTCTGTTAGACACCTCCTGTCTTCAGAAAGATTGGGAGAGGTATTCTATCTGCCGCTTTCAGTAGAAGCTAAGAATGAAGTTCTTCAGATACAATCGAAAATGCTCGAGGTGGCATTGACTGAGGACAGGGACGTATGGTCCTGTGTTTGGGGAGGAACAAACTTTCGATCTTCCAAATATTATGACTACTGCTTTAGTCAGGCTCATGCAGATGAGGTCTTTGGTCTGATTTGGAAAACAAAATGCACGATGCAATGGAAGGTGTTTCTGTGGTTGTTGCTGGCTGACAGACTGAATACCAGGAATATGATTCGACGTAGACACTTCAGAATCCGCAATGATGACTATACCTTCTTCTCTGTGTCCAGCCGCCCGAGGAAGACATTGCTCATCTCTTTTTTACTTGCCCTTTCAGTCGGAGGTGCTGGGCTGCGCTGGGGATACATCGGCAAAGTGATCCTGACTGGATTAAAATGGTGCACGAAGGCAAGAACAGGTGGGCAAGGCCGATGTTCTTGGAAGTCTTCACGGTTGCTGCTTGGGGGATCTGGAAGGAGAGGAATGACAAACATTTCAGGGGGATCCAGCCTTCCTTTGATTCTTGGAGGAACAGATTCAAAAAGGATTTTGCTATGCTAGTTCATAGAGCTAAGCAGGAGTTGGCTCCTTGCATCACTTCTATTGTCAACTTGCTTTGATTTTCTGTTCGATTGTGTTGTATAGCTAACAACCCCCCCCCCCCCCCCAACACCCCCCACCTCTCTCACACAATATGTAACTTTGTACAGTCCTGGACACTCTGACATCCCCCTAACCTTAATTTTAATATAAAAGGCAGTGAGAGTTGCTCACTGTCATCAGTTCTCAAAAAAAAGTTTATGATGTGTATTACCGAGAGGGCCCAGAGAAACCTCTCCGATACTCGGAGTGACAAATCCTAATCTCGATATATGCCAACTCAACAAACACCTTCGGAGATACCTGTAGAGCATCTTTATGATCACCCAGTTATTTTGTGATGTTTGATAGCACACAAGGTATTCCTCCGGTATCCGGGAGTTGCATAATCTCATAGTCGAAGGAATATGTATTTGACATGAAGAAATCAATAGCAATAAATTGAACGATCATTATGCTTAGCTAATGGGTGGGTCTTGTCCATCACATCATTCTCTTATGGATGTGATCCCGTTATCAAATGACAACACATGTCTATGGTTAGGAAACCTTAACCATCTTTGATCAACGAGCTAGTCTATTAGAGGCATACTAGGGACACGGTGTTTGTTTATGTATTCACACATGTATTTAAGTTTCCGATTAATACAATTCTAGCATGAATAATAAACCTTTATCATGAATAAGGAAATATAAAATAACATTTTTATTATTGCATCTAGGGCATATTTCCTTCAGTAACCTAGGTTGCAATGTTTTCTGCTGATCTTAGTGTCTGCCTAGATCCTCTAGCCTACCTCTGCCTAGCCTTCAGGCTTAATAGAAGGTTTGCAACTTATGTTGCATAATGGTCATACTTCGAGGCCACTTATAATAGACCCCTTCTTCTCCAAGCGTAAGATGGGGGACGACTCCATTACTCTCTCCATTTTTTGCTATGCTCAAACCTTGGAGATTTCCTCAATCTTGCTCAAACTTTAGGCAGAGCTACAGGAAGATCCCGGTCTACACTTTCACAAAAGAAAAAGTCGAATCCCTTATACGACCACTAGTGCCTAAGCTATTTCTTGCATCAAAAGATTATTCAAGCCAGACATGTCTAGAAGGAGTGGCTAGCGCCAATACCAAGATAGAAGGCAACCGGTATTTTACAAGACAATCCGCGTGCTATACAAAAGAAGAAAATAACTTGGGGCATTCTATCGCGATGCAACAAGTTTTGATTGGTTCGATGTTGCTCCAAATCCCTGCATTACAGGTAGGGATGAAGCCAAATTTAGGATTCCACCAAAGAAGGAAACCGTATGCGAAGTTTTCATTTTGATTGTTGCAAGTCAAAGGTTACGGTGCATAGCATGCTTTTATTTTTAGGAAAGCACAAAGTACTAGTTACCTACACAATCTAGATCAACCGGAACATTAATTAGTCAAATTTTGGTTATTTTGGATAGGAGAGTCTGTTTCAAATTGGTTGGCTTGGCCATTTTCTCGGATTGTGTTTCTTATAAAAGAAAATCAACTACGTTGATTACATAGCTTTGGTTTTATATGAATTTGCTAGTTGTCCGTGTGTGTTGTGTGTGTTGGTGTTGGCTGCGTGCATTCAAACTATGCAGAGGCGAGATATATGCTTGCAGTGTTTGTATCCTTTTGATGCTTCATTCTGATCAAATAAAATCCATCATTTATCAAAACATTAAAAAAAAGAACCATCTATGGCCGATCTAGAGGCCGAATTTATTTTCCATGAGTTGAATAAAGATCCAAAAACATCCCATATCCGGGACAACTAAGATAGTGTTTGTTGCTGATCCATGAGGATTTTGTTGCTGCTATGCATAGAGTTGATCTGATCTACTTGACGTAAGTTTTTTATCTTACGTTGGCTTGATCGTAAGTTCTCATCACCGATGCTGCTAGTACCATGAAATATCCGGCCGCAACTCGCAAGGATTGGCATCTCGCCAGCTTGTACTTCATCAAGTTGTATCGGAGCGAAGGTTGCTCATACTTGTTGATCAAAATGATGAACTCCGGCAACAAGGAGAGTGTTAAGGTTGCTGCTAATTCTAAGTTGTGCACGTGGATGGTCTTCCTTCAAATATTTGAGATAGGTTTCACCGCGAGGCCGACCGCTAGGTTGCGCCGCCACGCCGCCATGTTGCGCGGCCGCCACACGTCCTCTACCCTGTCTCACTGCTCCAGCCACCGTTGCCACGCCTCACAACGCCATGTCACTGACTTGCGGGTCCAATGCTATCTAATGGAAAATAGAAAAAAAGATTATATGGGATTTTTTTTACGGGAATTGAGAAAAATAGGCGTTAGAAAACTTCCCCTAAATTATACGGTCGTCCGGTGAGACGATTTTTACTGAAAGTATTTTATAGTAGCTATATTGGAGTTGCTCTAAACAAGGTCACACAAGTTTTGGGTAGCGCTTAATGGGCCGTCAAAGGCCCGATCGATCTCGGGCTCTTGGCCCAGCGAATACCCCCATCCCGTCGTCTTCAACCTCCCCCCTCGGTGTGTGTTGCTACAGAGTAGAGTAGCCAATCGCGGCCACGGACAAGGGAACTAGGGAAGCTATGGAGGCGGCGCCGGAGAGGGAGAGGGAGGGTAGGGGGGAGGAGTGGAGCGACGGTGGCGTGGCTCTGGGTTTCCGGGTGAAGGCGTGTTCCCGCGAGTCGTCGGGGCAGAAGGCCGCCAACGTGCTGGAGCCCGACCTCCGCTCCCACTGGTCCACCGCCACCAACACCAAGGAGTGGATCCTCCTCGAGCTCAACGAGCCGTGCCTCGTCTCCCACATCCGCATCTACAACAAGTCCGTCCTCGAATGGGAGGTCACCGGCGGGCTGCGCTACAAGCCCGAGGCCTTCGTGAAGGTTCGCCCGCGCGGCGAAGCTCCCAAGCGCGACATGGTGTACCCGGCCAACCACACCCCCTGCCGCTACGTCCGCATCTCTTGTCTGCGCGGAAGCCCCATTGCCATCTACTTCATCCAGCTCACCGGAATCCCTGTACCTGGCCTGGAACCTGAATTCCAACCTCTTGTCAACCACTTGTTACCACAAATATCCTCTTCGCAGAAACAATCTCATTCTTCGCACAATATGCATCTCCAGGTAGCTCTGCCATATATATATAGATATATGTGTGTGTTCTACTTGCTCTATTTCTCATGTTTGTCTTGCTAACGTATCTCCGTCCTGATGAATGAATTGTATTGCAAATTAAATCTAGTTACTCAAAGACATTGCAAGCAGGCTACCACCGTTTCTGCCCCAGATTGAGGTAAAATTAGTCTTGCTCCTAGGCTATAAGCTAGTAATTTTGCTGTTTCCCCCATGTGTCCCCTTTTAACCGTCTGGCTGGCTGCTCATCACACTGCAGGCTGACCTTAATAGCATCACAGACACCCCAGAGAGCAGTGTTCGGTTTTTGGCTCTGCTTGCTGGCCCATTTTATCCAATCCTCAACCTTATAAACGAAAGGTGTGGCCCATTTCTCATACATGCTTATTTGCCAGTCTTCATCTCTAGTTTGCATACATTATGTGCATGTGCACTACTGTTCACCCCCTCGTGCGTGCACCCACCTGTGTGCGAGCAATGCTATCTCATTGACACATTCCCCCAAATTTACAGGGATGCTACAAAAACGTCGATTTCTTCTGTTGATTCAGATACCCTAAAGACTAGCCTGGCTTCTATTCCAACTGTTTCCTCAAACTTCGAGGCATGTAAATATTCTTTCCGCACACTTCTGTTTTATCCTTTTATATAGTTTTGGCTATGTGCTATCGTAGTGTGCTACAGTAAGAACTATGAATGCTGAAAGCTTAATTACATGGTACTGCACCTCCACTCTATGTCATACATAGCTTTCCAGTTATGTAAAATGTGTATAGGAACAAGTCATTTATCTTCTGCACATCTCTTTCTGAATGAATATTAACTATCCATAGCACTGAGTGCTGACTAACTAACTGTATACACCCCCCTCTGCGAGTTCTGAAAAGACCACCCGAGATTGGAGCTACCTTGACTGATAGGAACTAGAGAATATTTGCAGGAGTGTTTATTTAACGTAGCTGAGGTAGATGGTTTTATGGTTGCATTCTGGCAACTGCTAAACTATAACATGAGATATAACTATGTCTCGTCAGCAACTTCTAGTTCAATTCACAAAAAGGCTGTTGGAGTTCTGTAGGAGTGTGTTAGGTTGATGTTATCCAGGATCTTCCATTAATTTATGTCATCACATTGCACAAACTCCTTGTTAGCCATGCCCCTGTAGTGAAACACTGAGCACTGACATCTGCCCAGTTTGTTGGTTGCTTGCAAATGCACGAGAACACGAATATTTCTCGCTGGTTTATGACCTGAACTGCTAAACAGCCAGCCTATTCTGCGTGACCGCCAATTTATGTGTAGAAAAAGGAACTGAGTGATTTCTGGTTGTATCTGTTTTCCTGATGGTTTAAAGTATTTAAACGTAAGTCATATTCAAATGTTCTTTGTTCGAACATGTAGTCTTATTTAGGGCTAGCAAGCTAGTACCATTTTACATCTGGATTATGCGCCTGTGGTCCTACTGTCTGTGCTCTGCCATTCAGCTTTAACACCAAGGACCTATTTTCTGGTAATTCTTCCAATTAAAACTACAATAGTAGAAGACCTATTGCTCTGCAACAATTGATATGGAGTTTGATAATATGAAAATTAAAAGATGGTAACTTATTTTAGCGCTCCGTCCTGTTATTAAAACTACCAATTCATGACTTGTATTTTACAAAAATCTTTTTCAATTATCATGCATGATACTCATCTCTAGGTTTTTATTCCATGGAGAGCATCTCTGTGCCCTTCAAGGAATTTGTCACCTACGAATAAGGGAAGTTAAGGTGGTTAAGCAGTAAATGATTAGCAACCACATTCAAGTCGGATGTATCTCCCTTGGGGAGCATAGAAACATACAGCGCATATGCACTCATTTTGGTCGCTTTTTGTGTTCTGAATTCTTTATTTTTGTACAGGCACAACCTAGGAGAGCACGGAGTCCATCTTCTGTTCAGCCTGCTTCATGTATGCTGGCATTTCGATCTGAAACAGCTATACTACTCTTAAGGAAAGCACACAAAGACAAAACTCTCTCAATTGTTTGCCATCGAGTATGTTCTTCGACCATATTTTTTTTGTCTTCTTTGGTCATGTACTTTTTCCTCTCGGAGTATTTTCTGAACATTTACCTCTTTTGAACTAAGGCATCAAGGGTGCTCCAAAAACTTTTGGAGCCTGAGCCATTCGTTGATGAGCCAATACCTAATGGTGGCATGCTTTCGAGTGAAGCCTCTGATGAAATTCCTAAAAGTGATGCTTCCAGCCTAGTGCCTTATACAAACTACTCTAGTTTGTTTGGAGAAGAATTTAGTTTATCAGAAAATCACTTCGATGGCTCTTTTCTAAATATTTTGGATGTTGCTGCTGTTGAAGAAGGCATTCTTCATGTACTGTATGCAGCTGCATCACAGGTTATCTTTGTCATATTGTGTCATTCTTATATCTTCCAATTTCCATGTTACCTTTTGTTCTAAAAGGCTGGTTTTATTTTCTTGATTGTGCTTGCAGCCTCAACTAGGTTGCAAGCTTGCTGAAACTACTTCAGACATGTGGTCTGTCTTACCGCTTGTTCAAGCACTTCTTCCAGGTATTGACTGGGAGATGACCTTACATACTTAATGCCTTTTAGCTTCTCTTACTACTCTTAAATGAGAATTAACAGAAGTATGATTGAGTAACAACTTTGACTACCAAACAATCTACACCTTCCCGCATGTTAATATCCCATACTAAAAAGATGCAAGGCCTACATGGCCATTGGCTAGCGCATTTAGTGCGACACCCGTGCCTTGTGGCTAAAGACTATGGATTGAGTCCAATCAAATGTTAGTTTGTTTGCATTTTCCAGGATTTTATCCTATGAATTCTTGGTTACTGATGTCCTTAGGTTTAGATATAAACCAACTGCACCCCTTCTAAAAGTAAAAAAAATGGGGGCAGATCTACCTGCAAGGGTGTCAGTATACAGCATGTATGCCTTTGTAGAATCTGATAATATGATGTTGCTCTTGTGTGTTTTTCATAGCACTTCGTCCTCCATTTAGTGCTGGCCCTACCGAACAGATTGATGATTGTTTTAGCCAATGGAACCATCCAGATGTTCACAATGCTCTTTCCCAGGTACCTCGATTTATATGATCTGTTTTCTTCTTCATGCATTAGTGGCATCACTTACCATTTCTCAAGGTATTTGTGGCTGCAGATTGTGTCAATGTCGGTATCATCAGTTTTTCATCCTCTTCTCAGAGGCTGTGCTGGTTATCTTTCATCATACCTGCCATCACATGTTCGTTCTGCAACTCTGAACTCTCTATTGTAGAAGTATTTATTTTCTTCAGTAGATTGTTGACATGTTTCTTATGTTCACTACTAGGCAAAAGCAGCATGTGTTTTGCTTGATTTGTGCAGGGGACCATTATCACCTTGGGTGCCCATGATCACAGCAAAGGTCTCTTTATGATTTTGTCCACAGTTATGTTTTTTATAATTTGTTCCTATTTATGACATTGTATACTCATGAAACAGGTAGATCTTGCAGTTGAACTTCTGGAGGATCTCCTGGGTGTTATCCAGGTATGTGTGTGTTGGAGACCTAGTCTACATGAGCAATGCTGGGAATCTAGAAAATTATCTTTTAGTGATGTAATCTGGCATGTTTTGTATCCTTTCTTTAGGGTCTACTTTTGTGTCTATACATAACAAATAAACTAAATAATGCTTCAGTTTAAGTTTTATCTCCTTTTGGGTACTACTTTTGAAGGTGTACTATTGTTTTGAGCTAGTATGTCTTGCTGTGCTGTATTTAAGATGAAACACCCAGTTGTTTGAGGAGAGTTTGTAGTGTTACAGTCTCCATCATGACTATGATACTTTACTTTTGCAGCATCCTGAATCAGCATAATGTTTGGTTTTGTTAAATTGCTTACTGTTTTCCATATGCACGTGGCAATCAGATGATTTGATTTATGTGTGACGTTGGTCAGGGAGTTGGGCAATCTCTTTCCCGTTCTCGTGCGGCGGTGAAGTATATTTTATTGGCCGTATCAGGGAATATGGATGATGTTCTCGCAGAATACAAAGTAATCCATCTTTCATTTCCTGATATTTCTCAGTGATTGTTGTAATACTTCTTGAACATGCATCCTATAACTGCCTACTTTCAGGAAGTCAAGCATAAAATACTTTTCATTCTGGAGATGCTAGATCCTTTTGTTGATCATGCTATAAGTGCAATGAAAGACAGAATATCATTTGGTGGTGTGTCTGCTATGTATCTGGAGAAACAGGCAAAAGTTTGCAATATGGCCTTGAACATTATTCGTACAGCTGCAAAGAATCCTGCTGTACTCCCTTCTTTGGAACTTGAATGGCGGCGAGGTGCTGTTGCCCCAAGGTTGGTAAGCTATATGTACATGCAGGTGCAACATAAGGTTATGAGTACAGTGAGTAATAATCTATGCTGATTGATGAGAAGCAAATACTCTTATAATTATCTAATAGTTAATCCCTTGGTCATAACTCACACATTCATATTCCTACTTTATAGCAACAATATATATTTGGCTAATGCATAAACTTGTCGTTTACACTTCACTTACTTCTGTTTAAATGAACTGCTGCTAAGTTGCCCTTTAGACTCTTGAAGTTGTTTAAAAGAGGCAATGAACTGAATTGACACTCAAGTTGGCCAACTTAGAATGTACATGTCCCACCAAATCAGCTTGTGGCGTCGGTTGAAACAAATATTTCTTTAGCGAAAATTGAACTATTTCTGGAAGTCGGTGACTAATTTGCTCTTTCCAAAAATTGAGGGGACAAAACGAGCCATGAGTGGAAGTTGAGGGACCAATTTGTGCAACAACATTATCTTGTCAAATATTTAGATCGGGCACATGAAAATGTATTGAGCAAATTCATCATTAGGCCTATTATATAAAGTTGCTTTGTATGCTAGTAAAATACACTAAATCTAACTTTAACTTGCAGTATACTTCTTTCTATCTTGGATCCTCATATGCC
The DNA here is from genome assembly GCA_963921465.1 of Triticum timopheevii. Classification (NCBI taxonomy): domain Eukaryota; kingdom Viridiplantae; phylum Streptophyta; class Magnoliopsida; order Poales; family Poaceae; genus Triticum; species Triticum timopheevii. The sequence continues at coordinate 248,815,215 of OY997262.1, read as the reverse complement.
ACTCCCACCTGACGTTGACCTCTGCAAAAGTTCATTGCCCGAGGTTGATCAAGCAGCTTTGGCGGTTTCAGATTGTCCAGCACCACATTCTTGCAACCCTGAAGTTGTTGACGGGCGAGACACATCTGAAATAGCTATGAGAATAGAAAGTTTTGAACAGTACAATTCTTTATTTGCTCCTGAAGAATTGAAGCAATCTGAGTTGACAAATACTCTGCGAGAAGACCATGATAAAGTACATACAAATTTTGACCAGAACATCCCTGAGGGCAGGAAAACCAATGTAAAATTACCAGCTGGCCTTTTCCAGTTGGAAGATACTGTTGCTGATGATTACAATGATGCACAGGCTGATTATCTACAACTGCTGAACCAAGAGAACTGTGAATTAAGAGCTCTAGAATTTCGTCGCTTAGCACTGAATCTGTGCATGCAACAGGAACCAACAATTGAGGGGCATAATGCCGGAATTGATGCTTTGCTATTAGCTGCAGAATGCTATGTTAATCCATTTTTTCTCTTGGATTTACGGCTTAATTCAGAGCCTCTGGATCGAATAGAACGTACTCATTCGGAGTTGATACAACGGAATGCCTCCTTTGAGTTGAAAGATTTGCGTGTGAAAGATTTAGATCTAGCGACAGTGCACAGTTTGGAGAATAAACGGGATAGAGCTGTCCTAGATTTACTCCTGCAAGCTGCAAAATTTGACTGTGAATACCATGCAAAGATACCCGACGGTGAAGTCTATCCAAATGATGCTGAGGATGACAAGCAAGCTATAGAAATTTCACCAGAAGTTACAGACCTTGTGGATGCTGTAACTTTGGTCAGAAAGAACCAGGCTCTGCTTTGGCACTTTATTATCAAGCAATTTGGAAGGAAAGGGCATTTAGCTAATGAAATTCTTCTTGATAGCTTGTTGTTCTTGTTGCACTCAGCAACTGACCTATTTTGTCCACCAGATAATGTGATCGATATCATATTGAATTCTGCTGAAAACCTCAACCGACAGCTTGCATGTCTTTACAGCTCTGTTAATGCAGGGGATAAGAAATTGGATAATGTAAAATTACATGGTTTACAAAGACGTTGGGCACTTCTCCAGAAGCTGGTTCTGGCTTCATCTGGTAGCGACAATACTAGAGAACTTGTCAGCATTAAAAAAGATGGTTTTCGTTTTAGAAGCTTAGTTCCTCCATCAGCATGGGTGCATAAGATATCAGAATTTTCCAGGTTTTCTAGCCCACTTCCTCGATTTCTTGGATGGATGGCAGTATCGCGTTATGCCAAGGAATATTTAAATGAGAGACTGTTTCTTGCCTCTGATTTCTCACAGCTTACAACTTTGCTGTCAATTTTCACTGATGAACTTAGTTTAATGGATGGAGTTGCAACTCAGAAGGTCAAGTCTGCGGACACTGAGCAATCTGCTTGCACTAATTACTTGCTTCTTAAGAAGGAATCTATGTTGTCAGATAAACCAAGCATGAACAAACTGTTTCAGATTTTACTTCCTGAACTACATTTCTTTTTTCCAAGCATGAGCAGACTGTTTCACGGATTTGGAGAGACCATTTTGGAAGCTGTTGGTTTGCAGTTAAAATGTCTCCCCAAAAGTGCAGTACAAGATGTTCTTTGTTGGTTTTCTGAGATGTGCATGTGGCCTTACCTTGAAGGCATCAAGGAGCATCTTGTACTTGCAAACGGAGCAAGTTCTTTGAGAGGTAATATTGCTGCTAATGCCAAGGCTGTTGTTTTCTATCTACTCGAGTCGGTTGTTTCTGAGCACTTGGAGGCTATTGTTCCTGAAATGCCAAGGGTAGTGCACATTCTTGTGTCACTTTGTAGAGCTTCTTATGCTGATGTGGCCTTCCTTGACTCTGTATTGTGTCTGCTGAAGCCATTGATATCTTACTTCTTAAGGAAGGGAACTGATGATGAAAAAGTGATGGGTCATATAACTGACTGCAGTGATTTTGAGTTGATTTGTTTTGAAGAATTGTTTGAAATTATCCGGTGTGGTAAACATACAAAGGATGCAACCGGTGATAAGATTCAGGTCCCATTGCTGATCTTCATTCTGGGGTCTCTGCTTCCTGATCTGTCCTTTAAGAGGAGGATTGAAATATTTGACTCCTTGCTAGTATGGGTAGACTCTATTAGTTCTGATCCACCATCACTGCTGTGTAGTTATCTTGAAGGCTTTCATACACTTATTGATGGTTGTGTAACTATACTAGTTCAGAATATTGAATTACTTGGTATCATCATCCTTTCTGTGAGAGAACAGTCTAGGGAGGCTGCAAATTCCATAAGTGGGGATGCCATGATGCGACTTGAGAAGAATTCACAAGATAGTGCAGAGCAGCTACTAGTTAAATCCACAGACAATGCGGAAAAGTCGAAGGGGCCACCTGCTGGTTGTATTATAGAATTTTGTGATGCCCTGGAGAAGGTCATTTCACATCTTACTCTGTCAATTGAGAGTAGCTGGAAATGGCACCATCAGTTGGCCTCTAGGCTGTCTTCATTGATGGCAAAGTGTTTGCTGTATGCGAAATGCTTAAAAGCTGTTACTCAAGGAAACACAATTTCTAGTAGCACTAGGCAAGAGGTGGAGCTTGTACAAAAACACTGGGAGAGTGCTCTTGAAGGTCTTGCAGAAACCATTTTAGGAAATCAGGAAAAGCAGTGCTGGCAGGTGGCATCCTCTATGCTTGACTATATGATTAAACTACCTAATGTTCTTGCTTGGGGTAATGTTCTTAGTGCCACTTGTTCAGCAATCGAGCACTTCTGCTCTCATGCACCTAGGATATCTTGGAGACTGCAGACAGAGAAGTGGTTATCGTTATTGGTTTCGGGTGGAATTGAAGACCTCAAGAATAGTGAAACCTCGTTGATTAATCTTTTCTGTACAATGTTGAGTCACGCCGAACCAGAACAACGCTCTGTTGCATTGCAGCAACTTGGGAGGATTATTCACTTGGCGAGTACTGCTGAAGTCGGATCTGGTTCAACAATGACGTCCCATTTGGTTACTCATACATGGAACAGAATAGTAGCATTGGCTCTCTATGACTCTTCTATGCTATTAAGGAATCATGCGATGGCTTTGCTCACTGAATATGTTCCATTTGTTGATAAAAATCATCTGCGGTCATTTCTTGCATCAAGTGACAGTATCCTGAAAGGTGTGGGGCAACTTTCATGTGTAACTGAAGAGGGCTATTTGACACGAATGTCGTTACTGTTGCTTTCAAAGGCATGTCTTTATTCTTCTTCTGAAGATATTGCTTTGATTCCTGAATGTGTTTGGAGGAAATTGGAAAACATGCAAACATCACTAACTGGTAAATTAATGCTTCTCGATTACCCACATTTATGTTGACCTGTGCCCTTATGTGGGGTTCAACCTTAGCAACTGATTATTCAAGTACTTTATTTACTATTTTCTGATGTATTATTAGGAGGTTTTGATGATGTCGAGAAAGATCTCTGTCGAGCTCTATGTCAGCTAAGAACTGAATCTGATGCTAAAACGGTCTCGCTCTAACTTCAATATTATTTTGTGCATGTTCTGGCTACCGAGTACTGACTCTGTGTCTCTTTAGGTTGTAAAAGAACTTCTCGCAGGATCTACTACAAAACCAGTGAACACTGATTATAAGGATATCCGTGAATCAATTCTTCAGGTCATAATCTTTCTTATGATTCATTCTGAAATGCATATTTTGCATCTATAGCATTGTTACTTCTGTTTCTGCTTTATTACTTAAGTCTATGCCATCCATCACAGTTTCAGTTCTAAACTCAACAGAGGTTCACATTGATGAGTGTGCGTGCACTTTTGTACCTAACAATATAAGTGCTTAATACTTCTTCAAATAGCAAACTTCTAGTCATTGTTGGAGGCTTGGAGCAAATTACCTTGACCTTTAGAATTCTTGACGGAAGAATTTTTTGTAATAGTATGCAATAACAACAATTACTGTTAGTTTGAAAGTTTTGGAATCCATGTTCATCTTCCAGAAAACCAAAATGCTTGCAAGCAAGACTGGAATAGGCAGCACTGGCATGCTTGTAATTTTTGTTCAAATATATACTCCTGATACCCTAAGTTGCTGTGCACATAGGGTGTTAATTTCAAGCTCCAGTCCATGCTATGCTGGTAACCTGCTTTTGTGAATCCTTTTTGATAGGTGTTGTCCTCTTTGAGTTCTGTTGAGTCCTACTTTGAGTTCTTCTCAATCAGATCTGATCAGGAATGTCAGGTTAGAGATACAACCAGGGTTTCTGGCCGCCATGTTTTCAATATCTTATTCTGACACTTAAATAATTACAACACCAAGGAACTTGAAGAAGCTGAGATTGAATTGGAGCTTATTAAAAACGAGAAAGCAGTTCAGAAATTTGTCGGACGTCCTCAAGATACTGTGGCTCCAGGCGTGTTATCATGTAAGATTAGTGACTATTAAGGACTATTATTTTGAATATTGTTCCCTTAATGTGCAGTAATGTAATTACATCTACAGATTACAAGGATAGTAGTGAAGTTAATAAACAGCTTCAGCAGATCCGTGAAGATATACGGTCCCTGTAAGTTGACATATCACATTTTACACCTGGTCCAAGTGTACTTTATTCCTCAAGCTCCTGACAGTTACTTTCCCTGGGCAAAACATTCTTATTACCGTGGGAAGTGTGTGGGTGCGGGTGTATTTTTTTCACCTTTGACAATGCAACCTTTTTTAAAGTTTAAATTTGCACTGTGAAGATTAGACTCATTATGATAAGTACAGCAATTTTAGTACTCTTATCTTGCTTTACAAATATTCCCAACAAAAATAATGGTTAAAGATTTACCTCAGAGACCATTAAGATTTACATGAAGCAAGTCATTGGTTTTGATGGAGGCATGAAGTGCTGCATATAATAAGGAGTACTAAATTTCTAAATCCTATTCCTTTTCTGGGCCTTGAGAGTGATAAGTTTTAATACGAAGCTTCATAAGAAAGCTTTGTCTATCCATAAATAGTATCATTTTCTTGCACCAGTTTAATTTTAATTTTGAAGCATTGAAACTTTTTTTTGATGGATAGAATCATTGGAACTTATTGTCAGCGTTACTTGTTATGCAGCTAACATGTATTTACTTGATAGAGAACGGTCCAAGCTCAGAGAGGAAATTATAGCACGCCGACAGAAGAAATTGCTTATCAGACATACTCGTGAAAAGTACTTGGAAGAGACGAGTTGCAAGGAAATGGAGCTTATGCAAGAGCTTGATAGGTTTGGAGCTGTTGCCTTTTCATTTGATATGTCAGAGACGACGACATTTTTTTCTTCTTTCGGAAAGGAGGTTCAAATCCCCGGCCTCTGCATCATTATATGTGCTTGTTCTTATTTTCTCGTTGTATTATCTTTGCAGGGAAAGAAGTCTTGAGATGGAGCGTGACATCGAAAGGCAGCGACAGCTGGATCTCGAGCGTGTGAAGTCTAGGGAACTGCAATATAACCTCGATATGGAAAGGGAGAAACAAACTCAGGTATAAGTTGCAATTTTACCCCTTCAAATTGAAATTGCTTATTGGTGTTGTGGCATGTTTTGTTTGCGATCGATCCATGACGCATCAAGCCAAAGAGAATAGCTGTAGCTCCAGACTTAGCAAACCATTTCGTTGGTTTTTCTTGGTGCATCACATGCCGCGCTGATTGACTTGTGCAGAGAGAGCTTCAACGTGAGCTGGAGCAGGTTGAGTTGGGGCGGTCATCAAGGCGGGAGTTCTCAGCCAACCCCAGCAGGTATTGATCGATTCTACCGATTCGCCCATTCCTGGTACTATCTCTCGCAACATCTGTGTGATTGGCAACATTGCGCAGCCGGGCGAGGGAGAGGTACCGCGAAAGGGATAACGGTAGAGGCGCGCAGCAGGAAGGAAGCCGCGGCCAAGGCCACGAGGGTCAATCACCGGTCGTGATGGGCGGTGCATCAAGGCCATCGTCGTTCCCTACGATACTGCAATCTCGCGACCGTGGCAGCGATGGCGGCTACGAGGAGAACGCGGAGGGAAGCAGGGATTCCGGCGGCGATACCAGCAGCATGGGAGACCCGGAGCTGGACGGGCCGGGGTCGGGCTCGAGGCACGGGACACGAGCCGGCGGCAGCAGCAAGTCGTCAAGGCAGGTCCTGGAGCGGCGAGAGCGAGACGGTAGACGGGAAGGTAAATGGGAGCGGAAGCAATGAAGGCAATGCCACTCCACCCAACCCATGGTGGCCACCACTCTATTCAGTAGTCATTTGGTCAGTTATGCAATGCATCTACTCTGCAGTAGTCATGGCGGTCACTACTCTACTCTACTCTACTCTACTCTACTCTACTCTACTCCTTTGGTCAATTATGCAATGCATCTCTTGATTCTGCGTCGTGTATCATGTAGTACTAGTTCAAAGCTGCAGCGTCAGTGTTACAAACACTGGTGTAACTAGAAAACAAAGAGATTGGGGGTGAGGTACACATTGGCCGCACCGCACCAGGCTGACTGACAGCAACACACAACCAACTCATCGCCGCTCTGGGGCAAGGAATGACACTGCATCACTATCACTTCGTGCTCCATAAATATTTGAACAAATAATAATTATAGCCACCCCGCTTGATTGCTCGATCACAATCACAGTACCGACTAGCTATAGGACATGCATACAGTATTCGGATAACAACTTACAGGTGACTCACCAAACTTTACCTCCCCTGGTTTTTCCGCAAAGAAAAAGAATCAACTGTTGTGTGATCAATAGCTAACTATTGGATCCTCCTATATATGAATATGATAAACTATATTTATATATATTACTCATGTAATTTATTTTGATGACTATGAACCCCCCCCTTGTTCTATCAAAGTGTCGACTATGAATCGCCCTCGCCTTTCCGTGGGATCATGGTCAATTCCTGTCACTGAGACCGCTGGTTCGCAGCTATGCCTTCTTTGCCGTCCAGAGCTGCTTGTGGCAGATGAGGAGCTTCTCCTTCTCGTTCTCCTTGTTCTCGGTGTCGTGCCTGTCGCAGGTCCATCTCATCCCCTTGGCGATGGAGGCCACGGAGTCGAGGAAGTAGGGGTTGTCCCGGATGATGGCGTAGCCGGTCGGACGAAGGATGCGGTCCATCTCAACAAGCACAAACTTCATCTCGCATCTGCAATGCCAGGGAGAGACAATCGGTCAGCAACTTGAGATCTTCCTTGGCTGAATATGTATGTGGGCGGCAAGATTCTGCAGCACATTACATACCTGTGTGATTCTGCGGTGAACAGGCCGTCGGCGTGCAGCAGATCGTACGTCCGTGGGTACGTGGAGAAGGCCTCGCACCTAATAAGAATCAGCAGGTTAATTCCCATTCTGGCAATGTGGAACAGAGTGTCGAGCAGGATGCGGTTGGAAGAAGAGGTAATGCGTACCAGTCGTGGTTGGTGCCGATGAGTCCTCTGTCGTAGACGACGCCGAGGGAGTTGGGCCCGTAGGAGGAGACCACGTTCATGACCCACACGGGGTCCTTGACGAGGCTCGCCGCGAACCCGCCGTAGACGGTGCTCATGTCCATGACGTTCCGCACCTTGTCGCTCCCCAGCGCGGGCAGCAGCGCCTTGTAGTGCTTCGTGGCCGCCTTCCACTTGCCGTCGTCGTGCTTCATGGCGCTGCCGCTGCCGCCGGGGACGACGGAGACGCGCTCCGGCGCGACGCCCAGCCTCTGGGGCCACTTGGGCAGCGCCTTGCCGCGGGACTTGGGGCTGGGCGCGGTCACGCAGGAGCGCATGGGCACGTACCACGCCGCGTCGGCGTCGACGCTGTCGTCGCACTTGGCCGGGGTGGTCACCGGCGTCAGCTTGTCGTAGCAGCCGGCGTCGAGGGACTTCTGCCACACGGCGATGTCGCCCTTCTTGTTGTACAGCCGGAAGCACATGCTGGCGAGCATCTTCTTGAGCCGGTCGAAGTCGGCCTTCTGCGCCTCCGCCGTGGTGTTCCAGCCGTGCCACCGGTTCTCGTAGTTGATGGGCGGGCCCGAGAGCACCCAGAAGCCGCCCGGCCGGAGCACCCGCTGGATCTCCATCAGGTAGAGCCCGCCGAACTCCGTCCACGGGATGAGGCACCTGGAGCAGTGCGCCATGTCCATGGAGGCCGAGGGGATGGGCAGGCGCTGCGTGGAGATGATGCCGAGGATGGCCGGGATGCCGCGCTCCAGCGCGAACTGCACCTGCGCCTCGTGGTTGTCCCTGGGCGCCAGCGACACGGTCAGGATGTTGCGGGCCAGCAGGTCGCCGCCCCAGCTGGCCACGCCGCAGCCGGTGTCTAGCGCGGTGCGCACGCTGCCGTCCTTCATGCCAGGGATCAGGTCGGCCATGAGGTCGACGTACGCGCCGACGCCGTTGGGGAACATGGTGCCGCCGCCGGGGAAGGTGAAGCGGTCGCCGTCCTTGCGGAGCCAGTGCTGGTTGGACTTCTGGCTGTTGATCCAGTCGTAGGGCACGTTGCGGTACCAGCACTGGTCCTTGCTCTTGGGCCAGCGGATGGGCGGCTTGTAGCCCCGCGGCGGCGGCACCAGGCAGACGGCGCGCTCCGGCGGCGGCGGGCAGTGCCGCTCCATGAAGCTGAGCCGGTAGTTGCCGTACCTCCTCCAGCGCTTGGGGTCGGTGCAGGGGGTGTAGTCCTGGTAGTCAGCGGGGCACTCTGAAAACTCGACCTCGTCGTCGCCGTTGCCGTTCCTGGCAATGGCGAGGGCGATCGCGGAGCCCTCCTGCTTGGCCGTGGAGACGATGGGGATGATGCTGGTGGTGGTGGAGGAGAAGGTGAAGGTGCGGCCGGTGCTGTAGATGCCGCCGAGGTAGAAGGAGAAGCCGCAGAGGAGGAGCAGCATGAGCGCCACCGGCACGGCCCTCGCCCCGGCGCCGCCGCCGCCCGCCCTCTCGGGCTTGGCCTCCTTGCTGTACTTCATCGCCCTGCCCTCTGCCCTGCGGATGGGATTGGGTCTGATTTTTTAAAGTTTGTTGAGGGCAGGGCATCAGAATCGGTAACAAACCCCGTACGAGAATACGCACGCGATTTCCGGACCGGATACGCAACGAAATTGTCGAGGATACCTGAAGATTGACGATGAAATCTCTACTTACTGGAGTACTACAAAAGACGTACCTTTGGGTTGAATTGGAAGTTTGAGAAGAGGTTGCGAGGTCTTCTTGAAGACGATCGATCGGTCGGTCGATATATAGCTGCTAGCCGGGAAGGAAGGAAGGAAGGCAGATGCGTGTCGGCTGATCGGCTCTCGGCGCGCCAAGGAGATTTACGTTACGACTCCATTACTAGGTTAGATCTGAATGAATATATAAAAGTAGAAGGATTGTCACGCCTAAACAAAACGACCAGATTATAACAAACGAGAATGGGCAGGTTGATTGGGCAGGCAATTATGGGAGTATCTCTAGCGGTGGCCTGGCCGCCCTCTGTTTGTGTAGGCCGGACACTCGGGGAGTTTTAAAGGCCCCATTGACGACGGTTAGGCACGCGCCCACCTCCATCACCATCGTCTTCTTCTTCTTCCGTTAACAATTGAACACAAGTGGGTGTGCCATGATTGGTCGATTCACGGATGCTTTACTGTGGGTTAATTGGAAACACCCCGACTCGGCCAACCCAAAGCAAACATCGTCAAGGGTTACAAAGTGATTTACTGTCATGTAGGTACGTCTAGTGAAAACAAGTCACATGCTTATTTGGACCGACTGTTTCGTCTTGATTGCAAAGATTGACTCATTTCTCTGTATGTTCAACGTCAACCGACTAGTGGAATAGTGGATGCCCATGCACGCCGTACGTTCATGGCTGAAGTTTAGCTACACATCTACGCGCGTACACAGGTGCACTGCAGGGAATTTCATTCTTTAATTCGATCTGGCCGGGCTGTTTTCCTCTCGTCTCTGGCGGCTGGAACCCTAGCCGCCACCAGGGAAGGCCAATCTTCCAACGCCGCTCTCCGGCGACTCCCGTCTGCCGGCGACCTCCGTCGTCGGTGGTGAGGGGGTTGCCGGATTCACGCGTGTGGATTGTTTTTACTTTCTTGTAGTCTAGGTTTTTAGGTTGTTCATCGTCTTTGCTTTGGCGGCGACGATGATAATGCTGAATAAAGATTCTTCGGATTCTTTCCTGACGAGGCCATCGGTCCTATGGTAGTATGGTTGGGGATGGATTTGGAAACCAGTCTGTTCAAGTAAGGATGGCATGGCGGCGGCGGCGGCATCCTCGTGGAAACCAGTCTGTTCTGCTATCTTTTCAGTTTTGTCCTGTCGATCTTTACGTGACTTGTATTTTGTTCTTCATGCTATGAATAAGACACGTATTACCATGAAAAAAAATCGATCTGGCCGGTCATACATCACATTGTTGGCTTTGTCTCGGCTGTTAGTGTGGCATTACAGCAAGATGGGTTTGGCGGATCGCATTTAGTCAGTCAGCTCGGTGGAGGAGTGAGGAGTGAGTGAGCCAGTGGGTGCGCCACCACCCACGACGACTGCCTCACTCGTCCACACCAAGCCGTGGACGCTCAGTCCTTCACCACAAAAAAGAAAGAAAATGTGGACGCGGAAATTGCAATCGCATGCAAGTAAAAACACCTGTCAGCTGTTAATCGTGTTTAATTACGCTCATGCATACCACTAGTCGTACAAGGACAGGAGCTAGGATTTTGCCATCCAAGGGGATGAAGCCCCACGCACCGGGGCGAAAGTAGCAACTGTGGTTTTGCTGCATGAGTTTTGGTCCGCCCGCCCGTGACCACAGCAAAGATGCGTCGGTTTCGTTGGCCGGCAGCCGTGCGGCACAGTGAGTGAATCGACCATATGTAGAAGCTACCTAGGCCAAGGCCAGTGAAACCAAGCTAGATAGCTGCTAGTAGCCGCTCACTCGCAGACAGTAGATAGAGTATCACTCGATCGTCACGCGTGGAGACGACGATTTGGCTTAATCTGCCACTGCCAGACTGTCTGGCAACGGACCAATCAATCTGTCGGTGGCACCGATCGATCGATCCCCATAGCCATATGGACGCATCATCACATACGGTTCCACTGTCGCTCCTTTCTTCCTGCTCTACTACCTCGCTAGCTAGCCATAAATGCGGTTCGATGGAGCGATCGAGCCACCATGCGCGCTCCGCCACCGCCACCGCGCGACCGTGCATGTGCGCCCTCACGTGCACGTACACCGCCCCGAGATTTAGCGGGAGCTAGCGGCCAAACTAAATGAATTATTTATCTATCTACAGCAGCGTAATCCATTATGCAAATGTGCATATCACGGGAACCCTATCGATTACGGAGTAGATCGTGTGTGTACTGTAATAGTACATGCAAGTGACATGCATGCGTGCTTCGGTAGCCTGTCGCGTTCGCTCCAGTTGGCCCGGTCGGATCATATATCTCTCCTCGATCCAACGCCGGCCGACACGAGCGTGCAAGCTGCGTGTTACATCCTTTTTCTGTACGGACAGTAGAATTTGTCCATCCCATGCAAACGTAAGAGCATCTACAGCTGAACTTGGCACATCCGGTCTCCTATATGTCTACGGACTTACCGGGCACTCCCGCAGACGCATTTGGACGACCCCTTATATCTTGTGCCCGACATCCATATATCTCAAATATGGACTCTCAGATACATGCAAATCCATGCACGTCCATCATACACGCCAATATCACACGTAAATAACACATATTGGTAGCGAAAATATATAGTTCTTACATAAAATTTATTTTAAGTGCACAATTCAAAATTAGCTCTTTGGTTTTCATTGCGGGTCTACATATCCTTCACAAGATCACTTAGTGGCCGCACGTGCACCTGACGATCTCGAAGATTCTGATGCATCTGCAGAAGATTCATAAGCTGATTTGCATCTTGATCTTTCGGGATTTGAGTTTGTTCTTCAGGCCTTCAAAATCATTGGTTTCGGCAACACCATCACCCTCATCCTCAACAATCATATTGTGCAAAATAACACAATATGTCATCGCTGCTACAAAGTTTCTAATTCCCACATCGTTGTAGCTCCACAGACAATTCCCCAACGAGCTTGAAGCACTCCGAATGCCCTCTTCACATTCTTCCTAGCTGCTTTCTGCATTGATGCAAAGTGGCTTTATTTGTTGCCGCGTGGTCCAGATATAGTCTTCACAACGCCGCCCATTGAGGATAGAGGACATCGGCAAGATAGTATCTCATGTTTAACCACAGCTGTTGACAGTGTATTTGCATGGCGGCGATTACCCATTACAAAGCCCCCTGGACACAGGAGATCGCTGAAGCACGTTGATGTTGTTGTGAGAACCCAAAATTCCAAAGAAAGCATGACAAATCCATAAGTCATGTGATGCCACTGCTTCCAGTATGATGGCGGCCTCTTTGGTGTGACCTTGATACATTCCCCCCAAACCTTTGGGGCAGTTCTTCCATTGCCAATACATGCAATCAATTGATCCGAACATTCGTGAAAACCCTTTGGCCTCTTCAATAGACAACAACTTTTCTATGTTCTGCACATTTGGTTCCCTCAAATACTCTGCTCCAAACACCTGAACCACGACATGGGAAAACTTGACAGTAGTCTCCACGCATGTGCTCTCCCCCACCCGAACCATATCGCCAACGACATCTGCGGCAGTACCAAGTGCAAGCATCCTCAGAGCAACTGTGCATTTCTGCTTAGCACACAAAGAAAGTTGGCCGCAAAAATCCCTTGTGGGCTTGAAGTAGTCATCGTGTGCCTCCACTTCCTCCATAATGCGCAAAAATAATGGTTTCCACATGCGAAAATGGCGATGAAACCATGGATCATCTAGGAAAGTTGGGTTCAGAGCAAAGTACTCTCTGTGCAGTAGCCGTGCTCTGGAGACCCTATCCCATTTGATCACTCTTCTCCCTTTGATTGAGCCCTTGAAGTTGAGAATATGCTCCACCCGCTGGTCCATTTCCTCTTGCATGCTCATGAACATGATCATGTCCACTTCTTCGTCTGAATCCAACGAATCGAAGAACTCATCTTGAATCATTTGATCAAGCTCCATCGGTCCATACTCCTCATCCGACGAAGCATCAAAATTCATCGTTCTCCCCACAAATGAATCACAAAAAACCGGGTCGGACAATGCGTCGAACACATAAAGCGCAAGGGGCAGCTGAAGAGTTACTGGACGTACTGCGATGGCGTCCAAGCCGGTGACGACGTCCCCGGCGGTGAGCACAGGAGAGAGGACTGTTGAGCCAGTGCTTGTGGCATAGAGCAGAGCTACGAGGTCCGTCACGGAGGAGGAAGAAGAGAGGAGAGAGCAGATGGATCCAGTAGGTCGAGGGGGTTGAATTGGTGCAATTTGCGATGGGGTAGGGTTGTCGGGTCCGACGTGGCGGACGCGCCCAGGCGCCCCCCATATTAGCCCTACATTTGGGCTGGATATGAGGGGTTCTGGTCAGCCCGGGCGTTTGAGGCATGTTTGAGGCGCCCGTCTCGGTTGATTTTTTTGACCGGTCAAAGACCAGGCTGTCCGCCCGGACATTTGAGGCGGGTCTGGAGTGCCCCACTATAGATGCTCTAAGACCCGAAAACAAATATCGCAACACACGTGCTCCTGTGCATTAAACTGACCACAAGGAGAGTAACTTAGCTAGTAATATAACACACTTCAAGGCAAATTTGCTTATGTGCCAAGTAGTTAATGACAAGAGAGATGTTTGTGGTAACATAATATGTTACCATAAGATAACGCATCCGAAGACAAAATGATTTCACATATAAATAAATGAAGATGGCTCTAACAGCTTTTGTACGGCAGGGCAACTCGCGTGACGATGGGGACGATCGTGGGCTCGGGGACAGGGGTTCCCCTAGTGTCGCTGGTGCTCTGCTCACGCCCTGACACGGCTGTGCTGATGGAGGAGAGCTACTTTTGGGCTCTCGTGGGTGAGATCACAGGCGAGGAGGAGGATGGTAATGGCGCTGTTAGAGGTGGTGGGGCGGACGGGCCCGCGCGCTGCTCAGTCGATGAGTTTATCGCTCGTGCGGCGGAGCTTGGGGGCTCCTGTTGGAAATATGCCCTAGAGGCAATAATATTGTATTATTATATTTCCATATTCATAAATTAAGAGTTTGTATTCTATGCTATAACTACTATGAACCTGGAATATGCGATTCAGTGGAAAACTCATATGCATGTCTGGAATGATAAACGGTAAAATTAGGTTCCTAGTCTTGCCTCTAAGGCTAGCTCAAGTGTTGTTGGTGATCATGTTTTCTATATCTTAGGATATCGTTAAGTGTAAAAATAGTCCTAAAACAACATTGACAGTACGGCGTTGAAAGGACGATCATATTGGATTGAGCTAAACTTGTAACTTGTTTTAGTTCCTTAGACCATGAGAGTATCGTAGTCACTTCTTACCGTACAATGGACTTTGGGGTTGCTCAAACATCGTCTATAACACAGTGATCATAGTGACAACTTACAAGTTCATAAGAAAGTTTGATAAGGGACCAGATAGCCCGAGAGTAGAATTTGCTCGTCCGACGATGGAGAGATATTCTTAGGGCCTCTTCATGTGATGGCATCCATTATCGTCTAGCCAGAAACAGGTGACTAGTCATAGGGACGCATGAACAATTTGACGAGAAAGAAAAACAAAATCGGTAACAAGGAGAACGACATAGTGAGCATGTGTATGACTGAAGAGGATATCGATGTATCTCACCTCGGGTTTTGAAAAGTATCACAAAGCAAAGGGAACAGCATTATAACCAAAGATTCACTCTAATGTCATTTGTGTACTCACAAGGATAGATATGGACTTCCACAGTTCCGCTATCGGTCATTGAACAAAGGGTTTTGTTCATGTCTATGTTTTACCGAACCTACAGGGTCATAAGCTTAAAGTAATCATGATTTGCTGAGTGTTAATAGGACAGGAGTAATGAGCAAATATTCATTAAATAGTTCCGCTAATATTTGAAATAGTTTTGAGAGGAACCAGAAGCATTTCTGGGTCACCGGAAGGGTTTCAGAATTTATCGGGCAATATCGGGTATTATCGATAAACAATATATAGGTGGAAAATGTTTTTGGAGATGTTAAATTAATAATAAAAGGCTCTAATAATTGTTAGGAGGCTTTTATATTTAATTAAATATCAACAGGCCTTCAAAGCCCAAAAGGTGGAAGGAGAATTTGGCCACAAGGGCCCAATAGGGGAGGTGCCCCCTTTCCACACTTTGGGAGGCCGAATTGGACATTGGGGAGGACTCCTCCTACCCCTAGGGCCGACGCAAGGAGAAGGGAGCCCTTCTCCTTGTGTGGTGCCCTCTCCTTCCCCCTCAACCTATATATAGTAGTGGCTTTTGCACCTTTTCTCTACACAAGTTTTGGAGCCTCCTCTAGCTAGTTCTCTAGTTCTAGTTCTAATTGGTCCTAATTGACCAATTAGAGCTTGACCTAGATTCTCTAATTAATCTTCATAGTTAGAAGCCTAGTGTTGTTCTAATCTCCTCCCTCTAATTCTTTGGTGATAATTAGCTCTCGATGGTGAAGCGTTGTCGGATCATGAAGACCGTACGCTTTGCAACTCGTAGAGAGGTCGAGCTTTCGGTCTTCCGTTCGAGGGACTGTTCATGGGCGATTTGCATAATCTTTCATGTACGGTTTGAGGGACTCCAAGTATGATCTACACTGACTCGTCTTCTTCCACTGGAACTCAAAGTCGGTAACGATCTGACCCAAACAATTCATCGCATCTTCATAGTGTTCCTAGTGATCGTAGGGCGTTTTTTTCTACTACGTTTCCCAACAATGGCATCAAGAGCAGTTCTATGAGTAGATGCAGGTTCAATCTAAATCACATGTGGATGTGAGGTTTTGATGTTATTTCTATGCTTCTCTTGAGTGTTTCTTCAGTTTAGTTCATTGACGACATGATGTAGCTTTTGTACAAACTTCTCACAATCGATCGACTATGGCTGTCGATGATCTGCTAACAGTTCTTTAGGCTTCATCATAGTTAAGAATAGTGAACTATTGCAAACATGTAGGACCTTGAAGTATGTCTAGAGGGGGGGGGGTGATTAGACTACTTGACCAATAAAAACTTAACCTTTTCCCAATTTTAGAGTTTGGCAGATTTTAGCTATTTTAGGACAAGTCAAGCAATCATCACACAATTCAAGCAAGCATGCAAAGAGTATATAGGCAGCGGAAATTAAAGCATGCAACTTGCAAGAAAGTAAAGGGAAGGGTTTGGAGGATTCAAATGCAATTGGAGACACGGATGTTTTTGGCGTGGTTCCGATAGGTGGTGCTATCGTACATCCACGTTGATGTATACTTCAACCCATGAAGGGTAACGGCTGCGCGAGTCCACGGAGGGCTCCACCCATGAAGGGTCCACGAAGTAGCAACCTTGTCTATCCCACCATGGCCATCGCCCACGAAGGACTTGCCTCACTAGCGGTAGATCTTCACGAAGTAGGCGATCTCCTTGCCCTTATAAACTCCTTGGTTCAACTCCTCAATCTTGTCGTAGGCTCCCAAGTGACACCTAGCCAATCTAGGAGACACCACTCTCCAAGAAGTAACAAATGGTGCGTTGATGATGAACTCCTTGCTCTTGTGCTTCAAATGATAGTCTCCCCAACACTCAACTCTCTCTCATAGGTTTTGGATCTGGTGGAAAGAAGATTTGAGTGGAAAGCAACTTGGGGAAGGCTAGAGATCAAGATTCATATGGTAGGAATGGAATATCTTGGCCTCAACACATGAGTAGGTGGTTCTCTCTCAGAAATGGTAAGTTGGAAGTGTAGGTTCGTTCTGATGGCTCTCTCCACGAATGAAGAGGAGGTGGAGGGGTATATATAGCCTCCACACAAAATCTAACCGTTACACACAATTTACCAAACTCGGTGGGACCGAATCGTTAAACTCGGTCGGACCGATTTAGTAAACCTAGTGACCGTTAGTGATTTTCGGTGGGACTGACATGCATCTCGGTGAGACCGATTCGGTTAGGGTTAGGGCATAACGTAATCTCGGTATGACCGATTACACAAACTCGGTGAGACCGATTTGGTAATAAGCTTTCGAGAGAGTTGGTCAGGTAAACTCGGTGGGACCGATTTGCTCTTTTCGGTGAGACCAAAATGTTACAAAAAGGAAACAGAGAGTTTACATTGCAATCTCGGTGGGACCGATCGCTCACTTCGGTTAGACCGAAACGTTACGAAGGGAAACAAAGAGATTACAACCCCATCTCGGTGAGACCGAGATCCCTATCGGTAAGACCGATTTGCTTAGGGTTTGTGGCAGTGGCTATGACTTTTGGAATCGGTGGCGCCGAATAGGAAGAATCGGTGTGACCGATTTTGGCTTTGGGTTTAGGTCATTTGTGGACGTGGGAAAGTAGTTGAGGGTTTTGGAGCATATCACTAAGCACATGAAGCAAGAGGCTCATTAAGCAACACCTCATCCCTCCTTGATAGTATTGGCTTTTCCTATAGACTCAATGTGATCTTGGATCACTAAAATGTAAAATGAAGAGTCTTGAGCTTTTGAGCTTGAGCCAATCCTTTGTCCTTAGTATTTTGAGGGATCCACTTTCATCATCCATGCCATGCCATTCATTGAGCTTTCCTGAAATAATAGTCTTGGAATAGCATTAGCTCAATGAGCTATATGTTGTTATGAATTACCAAAACCACCTAGGGATAGTTGCACTTTCAATCTCCCC
The DNA here is from genome assembly GCA_963921465.1 of Triticum timopheevii. NCBI lineage: Eukaryota > Viridiplantae > Streptophyta > Magnoliopsida > Poales > Poaceae > Triticum > Triticum timopheevii. The sequence continues at coordinate 248,797,403 of OY997262.1, read as the reverse complement.
CTTTTTGGTAATTGATGACAACATATAGATCAAAGCTTCAACAAATGATAATAAGATTGAATAACATCGTCGCTTTGAGAAGTATGTGATAAGCAAGAGCTCCCCCTAAATTTGTGCATAGTTTTAGATTTGCTTTGGACTGCAAATGCACAATGAATTAGGCTCATGGGTTACTCTTCCATGTCACATACATCTTGGTGGAGCGCTCAAAATAATAAACAATGAATACATGCACTCATCACCAAGCATAGTGAATGATCACATAAGATAGATAGGATAATATCAAGCATGCATAAGTGTAGCTTATGATCAAACACATGATCATCAATGTCTCACAAGCATAGTATCTCAACCAAAAGCAAACAAAGTTTGAAAAACCACCAAATAAAGCAAGAGAGAATAAAAGCAACACACTCTCTCTCGAAGCCTACGATCTATACATTTTTCTCCCCCTTTGGCAACAAGTTACCAAAAAGTTCATAGAAAATGCATAGTGCTAGATCGACTCTCAGGCTTGATCTTATGGTGGTGGTGTCCTGATGGCTCCAAGGACGAAGGCTTCAGTTGAAGTGGATGGAGTTGGAGTGGATGCTGGAGCTGGTTGCACTGGAACTGTAGGTGTTGTGGCTGGTGCTGAAGTTGTTGCTCTAGTGTCTGTCACTGGCACTGCAACTGATCTCTGAGCTCTAGGCACTCTGGCAAATGCATTAGTGGTTGTCTTGCCCTTCCTCTCCTGCATGTCGTCCTAGAGCTGCTCCACAACTGACTGAATCTCAGTTACTTTGACATCTAGATCATAGACTTTTTGTTCCATGATTCTTTCCACGCTCTCCTGGTTTTGAGTTAGGGTGGCCAACCCCTTCTCAATCCTCAGTGTTGATGCTATCAAGTAACCAAGCTGCTCCTGTTTGGTTTTCAAGAAATATTCAGATGCCTCCTCTTGAGTTGGCATCTTGGCAGCCTTCTCCTTCTTTGCCTTCTCCTTCTTCTCCTGAGCTTGAACTGATTGTGGATCATCTTCATTCATGACAACCTCATTGTCCTCAAAGTCTGGATAAAGTGGAAAATGTTCCTTATCCAACTGATATTTCCCTGTGCCCATCTTTGAGTTGATCAATTCCCGAATCTGAGGTGCATATCCACAACTCCTCTTCTGATCTGCTGCAGTCCTCTTGATTGTTTCAATTATTAGGCTCATGACTTTGAACTTTTGTGGCACATCAAACACATGCAGCATGTTGATGGCATGCCCTCTAATCATGTTATGGTCACCAGACTTGGGCAACAGAGTGTGCCTCAGAATCCAATTGATGGTTGGCAACCCTGACAGCAGAAAGTGAACTGATCCAAACTTGTGAGTCTCTACTGCCTTGTCTGGAATCTCCTTGTACATGTGAGCCATGGAGTTGTGACCCAACTTCTTCTTTGCATAAATGTCTAGGTCATCCTCATTTTCCTTGGGGGCATTTATCAGACTTGCCCATTCTTCAACAGTGGACTGGTACCTTGTACCTTCAGACATCCAAACAATTCTACCATCTGGGTAAAAATGTGCTGTGGAGTAGAACTGCATGATAAGCTCATCATTCCAGTTGGTGAACTTATGTCCAACAAAATCAACAACTCCACAAGCAACAAAGCTTTCTTGCACTCCAGGATAGTGCTGCTCATTGTCCTTGATGTAGGTCCATTCGACCCACCTCATGTCACAGACTATAGCTTCTTGTCCAACAGAATTGTTTCATAAAAGTCCTGTTGTTCCTTTGTATGGAACCTGTAGTCAACAATAGTTCTTCTTCTTGAAGCATATGGATCTTCCATCCTCCACAGTCTCAGCCCTGAATCCTTCCTGATTCTCATGTCCTCAGCCACAGGATGGGCATCATTGTGGTCTGGTATCTTGGGCTTGAGCTTTCTTAGGACCTGTCCTTCTTCATCCTCATCTTCAACAACATTGGGCACTGGGGCCTTGTTCTTCTCAGCAGCTGGAATACTCCTAGTATTCCTCTTTGGAACTTGCTTGGCCTTGGAGGCAGCTTTGGGTGCATCCTTGGGCTTAGATGTTGCAGCCCCTGATCTGATTGCATCACCCATAAGCTTAGGTGCCTTAGGTGCTGGTGCAGCATCCTCTTCCTCTTCTTCAGAATATCTTCTCATTGAGGGCTTTCCAAGGACCTTGGCAGTTGTGGTTCTTGCTCTCTTATTTTTCTTGTCTTGAGCCCCATCATCCTCTGACTCAATTTGGAATTTCATAGTCTCTCTAGTAGGAACTTTCTGAGGTTTGGATGATGTATCTTTCCTTACAGGTGTCTCTTTGGGTTGAGCCTGAGCTGGCACTTGAGTGGACTTTCTGGCCTTTGGCATTGGTGTCCTCTTGGCAGGAACTTTCTTCTTCAGACCTGGTTTTGTGCTCTGTGCAGAGCCATATTCCTTCTTGAGCACCACTTTCTTGGAAGTGGCCTCATCTTCCTCAGCTTTGTAATCTTCATCCTCTGAATCTGAAGTTCTTTTCCTCCTTTGCCTAGTTGCAGCCTTAGGCAAATTGCTAGGAGTACTTCTGCTCCCTTCATCTGTAGTTGAGGGACTAGTGCCCTCACTCAAGTCCATCTGCTCTTCTGATCTGTTCTGGCTGTCACTCTGATCTGACATACTGCAAAAGCTGACTGTTGACCCTGTGAAGAGTTATAGATGAGATAGAATAGATGAGCATCACAAAATGCAGAGATTTTTGCAAAAGAATGATTCAAGAGTTCAGTTTTAGTTTTCCACAGAAAGCATTTCGGATCAACCGATTTTCAAACTCGGTGATACCAAAGCAGTTTTGGAACCTAAACTGATGATCTCGGTTGGACCGAGTCTCAGTTTGGTGGCACCGAGACTACTAGGGTTTCACAGAATCCTCAAATCGGTCGCACCGATTAGTAATTCTCGGTCAGACCGAGAGTCACTAGTGCAATGGCATAAGCCAAATCGGTGACACCGAGTTTTTCAACTCGGTGGGTCCGAGATGGTTTCGGCGGAAACCTAACCCTAAAAATTTGAATCTCATCTAATCTATGGACTACTTTGGCTGGATAGAAGAGTTTTAATTGTGGCAAGATTCAATAAAAGTACAATGTGCTTGGAATCAGACGTGGATAGCACAAAGAACAAGTCCATACCCTAACTTGGCGGTGGACTTGCTATGGCGGCAACGGCGGGGACGAAATCCGTTGATGGCGGCGGAGACCAGCGACAGGAGGCTGCTGACGACGAGGAGACGATCCGGAGACCTCCGATGGTAGAGCGAGCTATTGCGCGGGCGAAGGGTTTCGGAGAAATTTCCAAAATTTTGCCCATGGCTATATATAGCCCGACCCTGTCGGTGTGACCGAGTGGAACAACTCGGTGGAACCGAGATGCATAACTGTGTTCAGTTACAGCAAATCGGTGAGACCAAAAAGTTCAAATCGGTTGCACCGAGATTGAAAACTCAGATCAACTTGGTGATCTCGGTAGGACCGAAATGGAGGAATCGGTCTGACCGAGAAGCACAAAGAGGTTTTGGAAGTTTAAGTCTATGACGACTCGGGGACTCCGAGTGCTCCTCACACAGAGTGGTTCGAATCTGACTTGATCAAATTTTGTGATGTAGCATGAATAGAGTTTGATATGAGAAAAGCATAGATAGCTAAAGAAGGTTCTTAGGCATTCTTGTCCATCCACTTGGCTAAAAGAAAAGAACCCAAACAATCAAAACAACAAGTGGATGTCCTTTAATGAGTAAAATATGCACCAACATGCTCACACAATAAGATGGCAAATGAAATATGTGGCAAAGCATGCACAACCAAATCTAGCATCTATCAAACAATTGGCGATGACTAGGTCATCTATATATGAGTATATTGACTTAGGAGTCAAATGAGAACATTTTATCATAGGTCATACTCATCGTTTAAGCTCAAGTGGGGTTACCACTTTTACATAATGCATTGATGTGTTCACACCATTAGAGTTGCTTTGACTCAATTCTTAGAGTTAAGCTCCCTCTAGATGTGAGATCCCCCCTTAGAGGGATGAACTAACCTTGGGTTTTGTCGATGATGACTTCATGTAGGTGTTGAAGATGTGGATGCTCAATGTTGGTGTAGATCATTTGGAGCAATCCTTTGGAGTGAGTTGCACTTTCAACTTACCTACATGGGTTAGTCCCACAAGGAACAAACAGGAATATCCATAGACATAGAGTGATGCACACACAAGATGATGTCCATGAAATCATTAGGTTACCTTGTCTCTTGCCTTACCAATATGAGGGTTTGTGACTCCTTGAACTAGTGCAAGATGTGGAAGTTGATTGCACTTGTTCTTGCCAAAATGATATGAGTGAAGAATGTTGGCGGAGTCACCCTCAAGAACTCTCTAGTTCTTCTTCTTCGGGATCCACATCATCTTGATGGGAATCCTTGAAGTTGTAGTTGTACTTGATGAAGTAGAACTTGACGTAGTCTTGGGGACCCACTTGAACGAGGCTTTAGGTGCTTCTTCAAATGCATAAATCTCTTCTTGAAGCTTGTCCTTGCCTTTGTTCTTGTGGTCTTGTGGTGGAAGATCATCTTGAGCTTGTGTTCCCTTGAAGGAAGTAGGATCATACTTCTCTTGTTGAGGAACAAACTTTGTCTTGGGGTATTGATCTTCTTCCCACTCAACTCCATTGGCATTGAACTTTCGTTCAAAACCAACACCTTGATTCTTCCGGTGCCTTCCTTGCTTGCGTACAATTTCCTCGAATTGCTTACTCCCGGCAAGGCTCTTGTAAACACCTTTCTCTATAATTACCTTCAATAAGCTATTTTCTTGCTCAAGTGTAACTTGGCTAAGAGAATCATTAGTGGAATCAAGAGAACTACTAGAAGCAACAATGTTGGATTTGACATTATCATTGTTACTACTAGAGGAAGTATCTTTCTTGTACTTGTTACTAGACTTGACTTGAGGCATGTAAGTAGATAAGAGTAAACGCTTGGCAATATAAGAAGAACTTTTCTTGCGGAGATCATCATTGATTGCTTTTAAGAACTCATGCTCTTGCTCAAGATTGAGCTTTTCAAAGCATAATTTCTCATGAGCCCTTAAAAGTTCTCGATGATCTTCGTAGATAGTTTCATGAGCTAACTTAAGAGAGTTTAGTTCTTTAGTTAGAAGCTCAATCTTCTCCTTATCATTGTTATTCGTTTTATCTTGATTAGCATGATTAATTGACGTTTCATCATAGTATTCATCACTAGAGTTGTCAACAAGTAAATCATCATCCACAAGCAAGTCATCTTCAGCACTATTGAAATCAACATACTCAGGATGTGTTACCTTTGGACCTTTGGCCATGAAGTATCTTCCAACACCTTCATTTGGTGAGTCAAATATGTCGTAGGAGACGGCTGACAAAAGTGCTAGACCGGCAACACCTTCATCTTGAGTATATTGGGAGTTGGAGTGATAGCTTCTCTCGGAGTGAATGTCGGAGTCGGAGCCGGAAACCCATTCACCAACATGAGCTTGATGTCTTTGTTTTGTGTAGCTCCTTGATGACTTGTCCTTCCTTTCCGAATCCTTGCTTCTCTGTGAGGGTCTTCGTTCATAACGATCATCTCTACTCCTCCTCTCTCTTGGTGGTGATTCTTCTCTTTTGCTCCTTCTTCTTGGAGAATCTTCTCTTCTTTTGTAGGGTGCCGTACACTCATTGGAGTAGTGTCTGGGTCTCCCACAATTGTAGCAATTGCGCTCATGACTAGAAGATCTCTTGTCATTGTAAGACTTTGACTTGGAGCTTCTTTCTTTGCTTCTACTCTTGTAGAATTTGTTGAAGTTCTTCACCATTAAGCTCAATTCTTCATTGAAGGTTTGTTTCTCACTTGATGATGTGGGGGCTTCACTTGAGGCTTTGTAAGCACCACTTGACTTGTTGTGGAGTTCCTCCTTATCCTTGAGTGACATCTCATGAGCAACAATTCTTCCAATGACTTCCGTTGGCTTGAGATCTTTGTAGTTTGGCATCATTTGAATCAATGTGCACACGGTATCATACTTTCCATCCAATGCTCTTAGGATTTTCTTGATGATGAATTTGTCGGTCATCTCTTCACTCCCTAAGCCGACAATCTCATTTGTGATAAGAGCAAGCCTAGAGTACATTTCAGCGACACCTTCACCATCCTTCATTTTGAACTTGTCAAGCTGACTTTGGAGCACATCCAACTTGGATTCCTTGACGAACTCGGTACCTTCATGCATATCAATCAAAGTATCCCAAATTTCCTTTGCATTCTCAAGACGGCTGATTTTGTTGAATTCTTCGGGGCACAATCCGTTGAAGATGATATCGCATGCTTGAGCATTGTATTGCAGCATCTTCAATTCTTCCGCATTAGCTTCATGGTTCGGTTCTCTCCCATCGAAAAATTCACCTTGCAAGCCAATACAAATAATTGCCCAAACGACGGGGTTATGTCCGAGAATATGCATTTTCATCTTATGCTTCCAACTAGCAAAGTTAGTACCATCAAAGTAAGGACCTCTACGGTGATAATTTCCCTCGCTAGACGCCATACTCTCCTAGGTTGTGAGACCAAGGCTATGACCACCAAAAGCTATGGAAATCAAAGAAAATGGAGACCAAAGCTCTGATACCACTTGTAGGACCTTGAAGTATGTCTAGAGGGGGGGTGATTAGACTACTTGACCAATAAAAACTTAACCTTTTCCCAATTTTAGAGTTTGGCAGATTTTAGCTATTTTAGGACAAGTCAAGCAATCATCACACAATTCAAGCAAGCATGCAAAGAGTATATAGGCAGCGGAAATTAAAGCATGCAACTTGCAAGAAAGTAAAGGGAAGGGTTTGGAGGATTCAAACGCAATTGGAGACACGGATGTTTTTGGCGTGGTTCCGATAGGTGGTGCTATCGTACATCCACGTTGATGGAGACTTCAACCCACGAAGGGTAACGACTGCGCGAGTCCACGGAGGGCTCCACCCACGAAGGGTCCACGAAGTAGCAACCTTGTCTATCCCACCATGGCCGTCGCCCATGAAGGACTTGCCTCACTAGCGGTAGATCTTCACGAAGTAGGCGATCTCCTTGCCCTTACAAACTCCTTGGTTCAACTCCACAATCTTGTCGGAGGCTCCCAAGTGACACCTAGCCAATCTAGGAGATACCACTCTCCAAGAAGTAACAAATGGTGCGTTGATGATGAACTCCTTGCTCTTCTGCTTCAAATGATAGTCTCCCCAACACTCAACTCTCTCTCATAGGTTTTGGATCTGGTGGAAAGAAGATTTGAGTGGAAAGCAACTTGGGGAAGGCTAGAGATCAAGATTAATATGGTAGGAATGGAATATCTTGGCCTCAACACATGAGTAGGTGGTTCTCTCTCAGAAATGGTAAGTTGGAAGTGTAGGTTCGTTCTGATGGCTCTCTCCACGAATGAAGAGGAGGTGGAGGGGTATATATAGCCTCCACACAAAATCTAACCGTTACACACAATTTACCAAACTCGGTGGGACCGAATCGTTAAACTCGGTCGGACCGATTTAGTAAACCTAGTGACCGTTAGTGATTTTCGGTGGGACTGTCATGCATCTCGGTGAGACCGATTCGGTTAGGGTTAGGGCATAACGTAATCTCGGTATGACCGATTACACAAACTCGGTGAGACCGATTTGGTAATAAGCTTTCGAGAGAGTTGGTCAGGTAAACTCGGTGGGACCGATTTGCTCTTTTCGGTGAGACCGAAATGTTACAAAAAGGAAACGGAGAATTTACATTGAAATCTCGGTGGGACCGATCGCTCACTTCGGTTAGACCGAAACGTTACGAAGGGAAATAGAGAGATTACAACCCCATCTTGGTGAGACCGAGACCCCTATCGGTAAGACCGATTTGCTTAGGGTTTGTGGTAGTGGCTATGACTTTTGGAATCAGTGGCGCCGAATAGGAAGAATCGGTGTGACCAATTTTGGCTTTGGGTTTAGGTCATTTGTGGATGTGGGAAAGTAGTTGAGGGTTTTGGAGCATATCACTAAGCACATGAAGCAAGAGGCTCATTAAGCAACACCTCATCCCTCCTTGATAGTATTGGCTTTTCCTATAGACTCAATGTGATCTTGGATCACTAAAATGTAAAATGAAGAGTCTTGAGCTTTTGAGCTTGAGCCAATCCTTTGTCCTTAGTATTTTGAGGGATCCACTTTCATCATCCATGCCATGCCATTCATTGAGCTTTCCTGAAATAATAGTCTTGGAATAGCATTAGCTCAATGAGCTATATGTTGTTATGAATTACCAAAACCACCTAGGGATAGTTGCACTTTCAAAACACGAGAGGGCAATGAAGATGTTCGATCTTCTAGGGGGTCATGCGTATTGATGAAGTTTAGTGTGGGGCTAGAGATTTTTAATTAAGTCTCTTAACTCACACACCCCGAAAGTTAATCTAGCAACAAGAATGATTGCCTTGATGGTGGATGTAGGTAGCTAGTGTTATCCGGAAACCCTAGAAGCCACGTAATTAAAATTTGCCAAACTAATTAGAGGACGTCTAACTTGGTCTTGCAAGTTGCATGTGATGTGGTATATCCTTCGTCGTGATAATGAGTTTATGCATGAGATGGTTATATGTTATAAATTTAAGTGGCATGCGTGTCACAGTACGACATGATCGCTGGAGCCAAGCGATTGTCATTTTAATGACCTGCATGTCAATCATATTATTTTTTTCGAAGGACGTAACACGGAGGACCCCGGACTCCACCAAGTGCAGGAGGACAAAAGTGTTGCCACGGTAGCAATTTTCAAAATTGTCACCACAACAACGTTTTCGAAGGATTTTCATTAAGACCTCCGAGGACCATACAGACATTCCCGGCACCCAGGCTATACCATATCATGCTATTATGAATTACCTGAGATGTTTAACCCTTTGTTGTCTGCACCCTTTGATTGTGCACTAGTCAATTATTATGGTGATCTCTCACAGTAAATATCAAGTAAAAGGCGCTCTTCCTAGTGTTGCAACCGTCTATAACATGTAGCTTTCTCGAGTGCGTCATGTCCACATGAGAACAAACGGATCATGAGGTGTAACACGGGTGGATGGTCAGACTATGCAAGCAGAAAACACTCGGTTGTCTTGAAGTTATGGCAGAATCGTTCCATCCTCGGAGCACGAAGCATCGAAAGATGAACAAGAGTCATATGGAGATATGATCATCAAAAGTTTGCCTACTGGTCAAAATTCACGTAATCAGTGATGTCCGCACCAATGGTTGTGAAAAAAATTGGGATCTTGAATCACTCACTTTCAATTATGAGAGATATTGGTTTGAGTGGGAGTACACTTTATATTAAACTTTATTTAAATACTAGTGCAAATTAATTATGAACAATGTCTAAGTAAATCTTGCGTTTATTGTTGTAGATCAATGGCTCACAATAATTTCAATTTAGCACCTCTGTTGAGAAAGAAAATTTAGCTGCAAATGGTGAAAATTATGAGGATTGGATCAACACTCGGAGATGTGTTCTCAAAAGTGCTAAGAAAGAATATGTGCTGGATCAACAACTTGGTGATCCTCCGGTGCCAGGAGTGTATCAGGATGTCATCAACGTGTTTATATCTCACAAGAATGATTTCAGTGTTGTCAAGATTATTATGCTATCTTGCATGGAATCAGTGCTATAGAAACCTTTTGAACAATAAAATACCATCAAATTGTCGAGGCACTGGAAGTTCTCCTATCACAAAGAAACAACTAAAGTTCATGAGATGACTGAAGCAATGGAACAATGCAAAATAGCTGAAGTTGGTGAGCAAGGTGTGAGGCTTGCAGACTATTATGATAGTATTACCGCAATGGGTACTGATTTTCCCAAGACACCGGAAAATGATTTGATCCTTACTTCGCTTTATGAAGCAATGATCAAAACCAATCAATTCGGGATGCAGAACCATCAAAAGTTGCTAGTGAACAAAACAGAAAGTTTCAAGAAGAAATGCAACACCAAGAGCAACAAGGGTGGAGCATCTTGTGAGACTATATGTTTCTACTGCAAAAAGAAAGGACACTGGAAGAGAAATTGCTCGAAGTATCTAGCAGATAAAAAGAACATGTCTTCTGGTAAAGGTATAGACGTTATAAAAGTTATTGATATTATACTTGCTGAAAATTCCAAGTCATGTGTATTTGATACCGGATCTGTTGCTCACATTTGCAACATGACGCAGGGACTACGGAAGACTCGCAAGCTGAGTAGAAATGAAGTCATGATGCGTGTCGAGAATGGTGATGGGATTGCTGTTGAAGCCATCGGTGTCATGTATTTAAGTTTACCTTCGGGATTTATCTTAGAACTAAGTAATTGTTATTTTGTTCAAAGTTATGTAAGAGCATTATCTCTGGATCATGTTGGATAAATGATGGTTATTCTTATAAATCTGAGAACAATGGTTGTTTAATATATTATAAGAATATGTTTTATGGATTTCGACCCATGTTTGGTGGCATATTCTTATTGGATCTTGAACGTGAAAAAGATATCTACAACATTAATGCTAAATGTCTTAAGAAGACTGACAATACCACTTACATGTGGCACTGCTGATAACCTACAAGTATAGGGGATCGTTTGTAGCCTTTTTCGATAAATAAGAGTGTCAAACCCAATGAGGAGCTAAAGGTAGAACAAATATTCCCTCAAGTTATATCGACCACCGATACAACTCTACGCATACTTAACGTTTGCTTTACCTAAAACAAGTATAAAACTAGAAGTACTTTGCGATAATAAAACTACAAATAAAATGCAAGATAATAATAGTAGCTTTTATCACACAAGAAAGTTATTTGTCCCTAGTAGATCGATAACTAAACCGGTAATCATTGTTGCAATTTTATATGAGGGAGAGGCATGAGCTAACATACTGTTGGGTGCAATATACACCTTCCTGTGTTTTGGAGATTGTTGACAGAAACAAGTATGGACTGATTTGTTTGCTAGTGCATATAGAGAGAAATAGTCCATACAAAACCGAAGAGAATGTTGTCTCTGGTGCTAAGTTCGAGTAACTTCACCGAAGTATATCTGCGCTAAAGAGAAGATCTACATCCAGTGAAGATATGTAGCCGGAAAGATTGATGTGAAGGAAAACCCCTCGAAAGTTTACTGCTGAAGCAAAGCATTTGGTTCGGAATTGTCGTCTGAAGAAATTGACTGCAGCGAACGGAAGTCGAAGACAAATCAAAGACGTAGTATTCTTTTCGTCTTTCTTCTTTTGTTCATTTGAGTCATAGGACCTCCGTACTATTAATAGGTGTATAGGTTCTTGAAGCTTAGATCCGCTGTGATGCTTAGCCCAAAACCTATGAAAGTTGCGAGAGAAATCTCTTTGTGTTTTGAGCAAATACTTGCCAGCAAGAGACCATGATCTTCTTCGGTGTGAGAGATTTGCTGTGATGCTTAGCCCAAAACCTATGAAAGTTGCGAGAGAAATCTCTTTGTGTTTTGAGGAAATACTTGCCAGCAAGAGACCATGATCTTCTTCGGTGTGAGAGATTTGTCTCAGAATGAGGAGTTAGCATTACTTGCTCCGCAAGTAATGTTACCATTAAGCTCAAAATTCGACCGTTGGACTCGTGTCATTCGGCTATTGGCCACTCTTGATGTCCAATTTGGTCATTTCCCATCAGGGAAGGCTGCGGCTATAAATAGCCACCCTGCTCTAACAGTGTCCGTTGGCTGCTCTGCTTAAGTTTTTGAGAAGATTGATTTGAGCAACCCCTCTCCGATTGATTTGAGGTTAAGATCCACCGAGAGAAAAATCAAGAGCCCAAACCTAGATAGTGGTTTAGCATCACAGTAGTTCTGAGTTAGAGTTCTTGTACCTATTACTCTTGAGAGTTGTGCACCTCTCTAGATGGATAGGTTTCAGCTCGAGTGTTGAAGAGTTGTTGTCTTCACCAAGCTAGATCTTCAGCAACCAAGAGTGATTGTGGTTCGCGAAGGTCGACTGAAGGTTTGGAGATCACCGGCAAGTATCTACCACGAGTGAAATCAACTGAAGTCTGATCAGCTTTGAGTTGAAGGAGAATAGGGTGAAGATAGTTTATCTTCCGTGTTAAGTCACAACCCCTCTGACCAGACGTAGCCCCTTGGCAGAAGGGTGAACTGGTCTACCAAATCTCACTGTCACCATCGAGCATCACTGGTTCATTCTACTTTACTGCAATTCCTTAAGCAGATTACTTTCCTGCTCTGTGTCGATAGTTTACCTGATCTTTATCATTTGTTGTATTTCATTCGCATCGATCAACTCTGTTATTCTCCTCGGATATCATTGTCTTCATCCCATTGCATTCTCATCACTTGTTATCATTCATCACTGTCATATTCCTCAGTTCATCTGTGTTGATTTATCAGAGTTATATTTCGCTTCTCAAGTCATGTTTTGTCTGATGTTACTTCATGTGATAGCCTGTAGCATTACTATCATTGTGATCAAACCCGTGTTATTGCAAGCATGTGCGATAATTGCTTCATACGTCGATAGATATGCCCCCAACATCATGCTTAATTGAGCTATTTTCTATCGTACATTATTTCAGCTGCTGTTTTTGGGATCTATTCAAAACATTTGAAAGAATTTTTGAATCTCCGATTCACCCCCTCTGGTCGATATACTCTCGGTCCTAACAATTGGTATCATAGCGGGTACTCCCTATCTCTGTTTATTAAAGGTCTAACATCCTTGGAGTTTTGAGTATGCCGTATGCAGGTAGATCCTCGCCCTCTGAAAGATTTCCTATCTTCAATGGAAATGACTATCTCTACTGGAAAGAAAGAATGAGAATATGAATTCAAGCTATCAAATATGATCTATGGAAGATTGTGGAAAATGGCTACACGGTTCAGCAACCGAATGATCCCAATTCTGCTAACAAAGCCAATCTGTAGTTGGAAGCACAAGCAAAAGATATCATATGTAGCAGTCTCTCGAAAGACATTTTCTTTCGGTTCCAAATGCTTGGCACCACAAAGCAACTTTGGGATGCTATGAAAAATGCTCATGAAGAATTCATTGCCAGATCAGATCCTCACATTCAAATGCTTCTTGCTATGTTTGCTGGCTTCAGAAGTCTTCATAAGGAAAGTTCTATGGAACTCACTGATCAATTGACAAACATTGTTGAAAGACTTCATCAATGAGGAGTAAGTGGTATCACCAATAGAGTGTGATCAACAAGTTGCTAAGCGCTCTTGATGCAACCTTCAATTCCATCACAACAAAAATCAAGCAAAGACCAGAGTATGAAGAACTTCACTATGTAGAGATCATGATGCTGTTGTCGATTCATGAAGAAAAGATGGAACTTGAAAGTGCAGATCAAGAATCTGCTTCGGAAAGTGAAGGGGAAATTCTCTCACACTATGGCAGTTCAAAAGAAGAAGATGTTGAGAATCAACACACTATCACCAAAGAACTAGAGATGCTAACAGAAAGGCTAGCTAGGTGATCTCAGAAGATAAAATTTATCCCTCACGAACGATGACGAGTTTGATTTGCCTGAATCATCAAGAAGGTTACCTCTGAAATAAATGAAGTGCTTCAAGTGAAAATAGTTCGGTCATCTCACAGCAGACTGTCCCTGCTGGGAAGGAAAACCTAGCAACAGATGGAAATATCTTCACCACAGTGGATTCACATGAATGGATCGTCATACTAAGCTCCCGAAGGAAAATGAATCTTCCTCATCTTCTTCGATGAGACCAGTGATACGTCCATTTTGCATCATGCTTTTATATCAATATTTATTGCATTATGGGCTGTTATTACACGCTATGTCACAATACTTATGCCTATTCTCTCTTATTTTACAAGGTTTACAAGAAGAGGGAGAATGCCGACAGCTGGAATTCTAGGCTTGAAAAGGAGTAAATATTAGAGACCTATTCTACACAACTCCAAAAGTCCTGAAACTCCACGAAAGTCATTTTTGGAACTAATAAAAAATACTGAGCGGAAGAAGTTCCAGAGGGGGGCCACCCACCATCCATGAGGGTGGAGGGCGTGCCCTACTCCCCTCGGCACGCCCCCTGCCTCGTGGCCCCCCTGGCAGCCTTCCGGTGACCATCTTCTGCTATATGAAGTTTTTTACCCTAGAAAAAATCATAAGCAAGCTTTCGGGACGAAACACTGCCGCCACGAGGCGGAACCTTGGCGGAACCAATCTAGGGCTCCGGCGGAGCTGTTCTGCCGGAGAAACTTCCCTCTGGGAGGGGGAAATCATCACCATCGTCATCACCAACGATCCTCTCATCGGGAGGGGGTCAATCTCCATCAACATCTTCACCAGCACCATCTCCTCTCAAACCCTAGTTCATCTCTTGTATCCAATCTTTGTACCAAAACCTCAGATTGGTACCTGTGGGTTGCTAGTAGTGTTGATTACTCCTTGTAGTTGATGCTAGTTGGTTTATTCGGTGGAAGATCATATGTTCAGATCCTATATGCATATATGGACATGAATATGATTTGTGAGTAGTTACGTTTGTTCCTAAGGACACGGGTAAAGTCTTGCTATAAGTAGTCATGTGAATTTGGTATCCGTTCGATATTTTGATGAGATGTATGTTGTCTCTCCTCTAGTGGTGTTATGTGAATGTAGACTACATGACACTTCACCATTGTTTGGGCCTAGAGGAAGGCATTGGGAAGTAATAAGTAGATGATGGGTTGCTAGAGTGACAGAAGCTTAAACCCTAGTTTATGCGTTGCTTTGTAAGGGGGTGATTTGGATCCATATGTTTCATGCTATGGTCAGGTTTACCTTAATACTTCTTTTGTAGTTGCGGATGCTTGCAATAGGGGTTAATCATAAGTGGGATGCTTCTCCAAGAAAGGGCAGTACCCAAGCACTGGTCCACCCACATATCAAATTATCAAAGTAACGAACGTGAATCATATGAGCGTGATGAAAACTAGCTTGACGATAATTCCCATGTGTCCTCGGGAGCGCTTTTCTCCATATAAGAATTTGTCCAGGCTTGTCCTTTGCTACAAAAAGGATTGGGCCACCTTGCTGCACCTTATTTACTTTCATTGCTTGTTACCCGTTACGAATTACCTTATCACAAAACTATCTGTTACCAATAATTTCAGTGCTTGCAGAGAATACCTTACTGAAAACCGCTTGTCATTTCCTTCTGCTCCTCTTTGGGTTCGACACTCTTACTTATTTAAAGGACTACGATAGATCCCCTACACTTGTGGGTCATCAAGAATCTTTTCTGGCACTGTTGCCGAGGAGTGAAGCGCCTTTGGTAAGTGGAACTTGGTAAGGAAAAATTTATATAGTGTGCTGAAATTTACTGTCACTTGTTACTATGGAACATAATCCTTTGAGGGGCTTGTTCGGGGTATCTTCACCCCGACCAGTAGAGCAAAGAGTTGCTCCTCAACCTACTGAAAATGTTTACTTTGAAATTCCTTCGGTTATGATACAGAAACTGCTAGCTAATCCTTTTACAGGAGATGGAACATTGCATCCCGATTTGCACCTAATCTATGTGGATGAAGTTTGTGGATTATTTAAGCTTGCAGGTATGCCCGATGATGTTGTCAAGAAGAAGGTCTTCCCTTTATATTTGAAGGGAGAGGCATTGACATGGTTTAGGCTATGTGATGATATGGGATCACGGAACTACAACCGATTGAAATTGGAATTTCACCAGAAGTTTTATCCTATGCATCTTGTTCATCGTGATCGTAATTATATATATAATTTTTGGCCTCCTGAAGGAGAAAGCATCGCTCAAGCTTGGGGGAGGCTTAAGTCATGTTATATTCATGCCCCAATCATGAGCTCTCAACAGAAATGATTATTCAAAATTTTTATGCTCGACTTTCTCTCAACATCGCTCCATGCTCGATACTTCTTGTACTGGTTCCTTTATGATGAAGACTATTGAATTCAGATGGGATTTATTGGAAAGAATTAAACGCAACTCTAAAGATTGGGATCTCGAGAAGTTAAGGAGTCAGGTATGAAACCTAAGTTTGATTGTGTTAAATCTTTTATGGATACCGATGCTTTTCGTGAATTTAGCACTAAATATGGACTTGACTCTAAGATAGTAGCTTCTTTCTGTGAATCATTTGCTACTCATGTTGACCTCCCTAAGGAGAAGTGGTTTAAATATAATCCTCCCACTGAAGTAAAAGTATTTGCACCTATTAAAGTTGAAGAAAAGACTATCACTTATAATGATCCTATTGTTCCTACTACCTATATTGAGAAACCACCTTTCTCTGTTAGGATAAAGGATCATGCTAAAGCTTCAACTGTGGTTCGTAAGAGTAATACTAAAACACCTACACCACCCGAGAAAATTAAAGTTGAACCTAGTATTGCTATGGTTAAAGATCTCTTGGCTGATAATATTGATGGGCATGTTATTTACTTCTGTGATGAAGCTGCTAGAATTGCTAGACTAGATACTAAGAATAAATGTAGACGTGTTGTATGCATGCCTGTTATTTCTGTTAAAATAGGAGATCATTGTTATCATGGCTTATGTGATATGGGTGCTAGTGCAATACCTCATTCCTTATACAAAGAAATTATGCATGATATTGCACCTGCTGAGATAGAAGAAATTGATGTTACAATTAAGCTTGCCAATAGAGATACTATTTCACCAGTTGGGATTGTTAGAGATGTTGAAGTCTTGTGTGGGAAAGTTAAATATCATGCTGATTTTCTTGTTCTTGGTTCCCCACAAGATAGCTTTTGTTCCATTATATTTGGTAGACCCTTCTTGAATACTGTTAATGCTAAGATAGATTGCGAAAAGGATGTTGTTACTGTTGGTTTGGGGGATATGTATCACGAGTTTAATTTTACTAAATTTCATAGACAACCCCATGATAAAGAATTGCCTAGTAAGGATGAAATTATTGGTCTTGCTTCTATTGTCATGCCTCCTAATGATCCTTTAGAACAATATTTGCTAGACCATGAAAATGATATGTTTATGAATGAAAGAAGGGAAATAGATGAAGTATTATTTAAGCAGGGACCTATTTTGAAACACAACTTGCCTGTTGAAATTCTAGGGGATCCTCCACCGCCCAAGGGCGTTCCCGTGTTTGAGCTTAAACCACTACCTGATACTCTTAAATATGCTTATCTTGATGAGAAGGAGATATATCATGTTATTATTAGTGCTAACCTTTCAGAGCAGGAAGAGGAGAAATTATTGAAAACTCTAAAGAAGCACCATGCTGCTATTGGATATACTCTTGATGATCTTAAGGGCATTAGTCTCACTCTATGTCAACACAAAATAAAATTGGAGAAAGATGCCAAACAGTTATTGATCACCAATGATGGTTGAATCCTAAGATGAAAGAAGTGGTAAGAAAGGAAATACTAAAGCTCCTGGAGGCAGGTATAATTTATCGCGTTGCTGATAGTCAGTGGGCAAGTCCTGTCCATTGTGTCCCTAAGAAGGGAGGTATTACTGTCGTTCCTAATGATAAAGATGAATTGATCCCGGAAAGAATTGTTACAGGTTATAGGATGGTAATTGATTTCCGCAAATTAAATAAAGCTACTAAAAAAATCATTACCCTTTGCCTTTTATTGATCAAATGCTAGAAAGATTATCTAGACATACACATTTTTGCTTTCTAGATGGTTACTCTGGTTTCTCTCAAATACCTGTGTCAGCAGAGGATCAAGAAAAGACCACTTTTACTTGCTCTTTCGGTACTTTTGCTTATAGACGTATACCTTTTGGTTTATGTAATGCACCTGCTACCTTTCAAAGATGCATGATGGCTATATTCTCTGACTTTTGTGAAAAGATTGTTGAGGTTTTCATGGATGATTTCTCTGTATATGGATCTTCTTTTGATGATTTCTTGAGCAACCTTGATCGAGTTTTGCAGAGATGCGAAGATACTAGTCTTGTCTTGAATTGGGAGAAGTGCCACTTTATGGTTAATGAAGGCATTGTCTTGGGGCATAAAATTTCTGAAAGAGGTAATGAAGTTGATAAAGCTAAAGTTGATGCTATTGAAAAGATGTCGTGTCCCAAGGACATTAAAGGTATAAGAAGTTTCCTTGGTCATGCCGGTTTTATAGGAGGTTCATTAAGGACTTCTCTAAAATTTCTAGGCCTCTGACTAATCTCTTACAAAAAGATATTCCTTTTGTCTTCGATGATGATTGTGTAGAAGCATTTGAAATACTTAAGAAAGCTTTGATTTCTGCACCTATTGTTCAGCCACCTGATTGGAATTTACCCTTTGAAATTATGTGTGATGCTAGTGATTATGCTGTAGATGCTGTTCTAGGACAAAGAGTTGATAAGAAACTAAATGTTATCCAATATGCTAGTAAAACTCTAGACAGTGCCCACAGAAATTATGCTACTACTGAAAAAGAATTTTTAGCAGTTGTATTTGCTTGTGATAAGTTCAGACCTTATATTGTTGATTCTAAAGTAACTGTTCACACTGATCATGCTACTATTAAATATCTTATGGAAAAGAAAGATGCTAAACCTAGACTTATTAGATGGGTTCTCTTGCTACAAGAATTTGATTTGCATATTATTGATAGAAAGGGAGCTGAGAACCCTGTTGCAGACAACTTGTCTAGGTTAGATAATATTCTTGATGACCCACTACCTATTGATGATAGCCTTCCTGATGAACAAGTAGCCGTCATAAATGCTTCTCTCCTATATTGGGAGTTACTCTACGTATTGCTTGACGTAAAACCAATAGTGGATTTGTTTCTGTCTTTTGTTGAATCTTTTTCACGGCTCGATAGAGAATTTGATAAGCCAATGATTTTTTTCCGTCTTTCATAATACGGTTAACCACCATGTTAACTAATCGATTACGAAAAATTGGATCAGATTTTGCAGTCTTTCTTCTGCAGTACCTCGACGTGACATGAGCGTGAAAGAGGTTCAAGAATCCGTTTTCTTTTTATAAGGGCTAAAATCACTTATTTTTTTGGCTTTTTGACCCCATATTGTAGGGTGGATCTCGAAAGATAGGAAAGATCTCCCTCCAAGCCGTACATACGTCCTTCATCGAATACGGCTTTCCACAGAATTCTATAGGGATCTATGAGATCGAGTATGGAATTCTGTTTACTCACTTTAAATTGAGTATCCGTTTCCCTCCTTTTCCCGCTAGGATCGGAAATCCTGTATTTTCCATATCCATACGATCGAGTCCTTAGACTGCTCCATGGTATGCTGATTATGCTAATTACATTGTTGCTAAATTTATACCACCTAGTTTCACATACCAGCAAAAGAAAAAGTTTTTCTATGATTTAAGACATTACTTCTGGGATGACCCACACCTTTATAAAGAAGGAGTAGATGGTGTTATTAGATGTTGTGTACCTGAGCATGAACAGGAATAGATCCTACGCAAGTGTCACTCTGAGGCTTATGGAGGACACCATGCTGGAGATAGAACTGCACATAAGGTATTGCAATCCGGTTTTTATTGGCCTACTCTCTTCAAAGATGCCCGTAAGTTTGTCTTGTCTTGTGATGAATGTCAAAGAATTGGTAATATTAGTAGACGTCAAGAAATGCCTATGAATTATCCTCTTGTTATTGAACCATTTGATGTTTGGGGCTTTGATTATATGGGACGTTTTCCTTCCTCTAATGGGTATACACATATTTTAGTTGCTGTTGATTACGTTACTAAGTGGGTAGAAGCTATTCCAACTAGTAGTGCTGATTATAACACCTCTATTAAGATGCTTAAAGAAGTTATTTTGTTGAGGTTTGGAGTCCCTAGATATTTAATGACTGATGGTGGTTCACACTTTATCCATGGTGCTTTTCGTAAAATGCTTGCTAAGTATGATGTTAATCATAGAATTGCATCTCCATATCACCCACAGTCTAGTGGTCAAGTAGAATTGAGTAATAGAGAGCTTAAATTAATTTTGCAAAAGACTATTAATAGATCTAGAAAGAATTGGTCCAAAAAACTTGATGATGCATTATGGGCTTATAGAACTACATATAAAAATCCTATGGGTATGTCTCCATATAAAATGGTCTATGGAAAAGCATGTCACTTACCTCTCGAACTAGAACATAAGGTATATTGGGCCATTAAAGAGCTCAATTATAATTTCAAACTTGCCGGTGAGAAGAGGTTATTTGACATTAGCTCACTTGATGAATGGAGAACTCAAGCCTATGAGAATGCCAAACTGTTTAAAGAAAAAGTTAAAAGATAGCATGACAAAAGGATACAAAAGCGTGAGTTTAATGTAGGTGATTATGTGTTGCTATACAACTCTCGTTTAAGATTTTTTGCAGGAAAACTTCTCTCTAAATGGGAAGGTCCTTCGTTATCGAGGAGGTCTATCGTTCCGGTGCCATAAAAATCAACAACTTCGAAGGCACAAGTCCGAAGGTGGTGAACGGTCAAAGAATTAAACATTATATCTCAGGTAATCCCATTAATGTTGAAACTAATGTTATTGAAACTACCCTGAAGGAATACATAAGGGACACTTTCCAGAATGTTTCAGACTCCAAAAAGGAATAGGTATGTGGTACGGTAAGTAAACTGACTCCAAAACAGTTCTAATAGCAATTTTTCTCCATTTTGGAATATTTAAGAAAATAGGAAAATAAGAAGTAGTCCAGGAAGGACACGAGGCGTCCACGAGGGTGGAGGGCGCACTCCCTGCCTCGTGGGCACCTCGTGTGCTCTCCGGACTCTGTTTTCTTGCATGATACTTCTTTTTGTCGGTAAAAATTCATTATATAATCTCTCGAAGGTTTTGACCACCGTATCACGCAAATATCCTCTGTCTTTGTCTTGAGCTGTTTCTGTCGCAGATTAGAGCAAGATGTCTTCTCAAGAGTCAGTAGGGGAGAGTCAGGTGTCTCATCCGACACCGGGTCCAGGAGCAAACAACGATGCCTATCACTTTGGGCCATCAACGGAGGAGGATATGGAGGCCGACTTGAAAAGGATAGATGCCATGGAGGAGGATCAAGAAGTTACTTCTCGCTTCTGAGCTGGATTCACGATGGGGGAACTACAGAGCTCAGCTATTCCAAACTCGGTCATCCCTTTCAATGTTAGGTTTCTTTCTTATGAAAATATGATAGTGTCACTTGTTCTCCAACAGCTATGCAACATCCATGGGTGAAAGGACCTTTAGCCGTCACGAGTAAGCTCCACAAGGAAAATATGGACCTCAAACATCAAGTCAATAAGCTCGAGGAGGAGAATCGTATCCTGAGGGGCATCATCGCCAAGAATATCACACCACCACCTCCAAAGAAGGAGACATAATCACATGGGTATGGGCACTCCCCTTGGCAACTACCAAGCTTGGGGGAGGTTCCCCGGTATCGTATCACCATCACACTTCTATCTTTACCGTTTTTCTTAGTTCGATCCTTTTAATAATATCTTGATCTAGTAGAATAAAGTTTTAGAATGATTTAGTTTTGAGTTTTGCCTTATGATCCCTCTATATAATCGAGTCCGTGAGCTATATATAATAAAGATTAGTGTTGAGTCAAGGGCTTTGCTATCTTGCTATGATCTTGAGGGAATAAAAGAAAGAATAAAAAGGAATAAAAGAGATCATATGGATCTTATGGAGAGTAATGACTTCACATATAAAGAGTATGATGAATAAAAGTTGTTGAGAGTTGACAAACATAGTTTTGGTCATTGTTGCAATTAATAGGAAGTAATAAAGAAAGAGAGGCTCTCACATATAAATATACTATCTTGGACATCTTTTATGATTGTGAGCACTCATTAAAATATGGCATGCTAAAGAGTTGATGTTGGACAAGGAAGACAATGTAATGGGTTATGTTTTCTTATATCCGAAATAAAGTATATTGTCAAGGATAATCCAACATGTTGAGCTTGCCTTTCCCCCTCATGCTAGCCAAATTCCTTGCACCAAGTAGCGATACTACTTGTGCTTCCAAATATCCTTAAACCCAGTTCTGCCATGAGAGTCCACCATATCTACGTATGGATTGAGTAAGATCCTTCAAGTAAGTTGTCATGTTGCATGCAATAAAAATTGCTCTCTAAATATGTATGACTTATTAGTGTGGAGAAAATAAGCTTTATACGATCTTGTGATATGGAAGCAATAAAAGCGACGGACTGCATAATAAAGGTTCGTATCACAAGTGGCAATATAAAGTGACGTTCTTTCGCATTAAGATTTCGTGCAGCCAACCAAAAAGCACACGACAACCTCTGCTTCCCTCTGCGAAGGACCTATCTTTTACTTTTGCCTTGTACATTAAGAGTCATGGTGACCTTCACCTTTCCCTTTTTACATTTTATCCTTTGGCAAGCACCTTGTGTTGGAAAGATCCCGACATATATATCCAATTGGATGTAAATTAGCATGAACTATTATTGTTGACATTACCCTTGAGGTAAAAGGTTGGGAGGCAACACTATAAGCCCCTATCTTTCTCTGTGTCCGATTAAAACTTCATACCCATAAGTATTGCGTGAGTGTTAGCAATTGTGAAAGACTAAATGATAGTTGAGTATGTAGACTTGCTGAAAAGCTCTTATATTGACTCTTTCCGATGTTATGATAAATTGCAATTGCTTCAATGACTGAGATTATATTTTGTTAGTTTTCAATGAAGTTTCTGATTCATACTTGACATTGTGAATAGATTGTTATTTTAGCATAAGAAATCATATGACAATATTCATAAATATTATCGTTATAAGAATGATCATGATGCCCTCATGTCCGTATTTTATTTTATCGACACCTTTATCTCTAAACATGTGGACATATTTTTCGATATCGACTTCCTCTTGAGGACAAGCGAGGTCTAAGCTTGGGGGAGTTGATACGTCCATTTTGCATCCTGCTTTTATATCGATATTTATTGCATTATGGGCTATTATTACACGTTATGTCACAATACTTATGCCTATTCTCTCTTATTTTACAAGGTTTACATGAAGAGGGAGAATGCCGGCAGCTGGAATTCTGGGCTGGAAAAGGAGCAAATATTAGAGACCTACTCTGCACAACTCCAAAAGTCTTGAAACTCCACGAAAGTCAATTTTGGAATTAATAAAATATACTGAACGGAAGAAGTTTCAGAGGGGGGGGCGCCCTACCCCCCTGGGCGCGCCCCTGCCTCGTGGGCCCCTTGGCAGCCTTCCAGTGACCATCTTCTGCTATATGAAGTTTTTTACCCTGGAAAAAATCATAAGCAAGCTTTCGGGATGAAACAACGCCGCCACGAGGCGGAACCTTGGCAGAATCAATCTCCATCAACATCTTCACCAGCACCATCTCTCAAATCCTAGTTCATCTCTTGTATCCAATCTTTGTACCAAAACCTCAGATTGGTACCTGTGGGTTGCTAGTAGTGTTGATTACTCCTTGTAATTGATGCTAGTTGGTTTATTCGGTGGAAGATCATATGTTCAGATCCTATATGCATATTAATACCCCTCTGATTATGAACATGAATATGATTTTTGAGTAGTTACATTTGTTCCTGAGGACATGGGTAAAGTCTTGCTATAAGTAGTCATGTGAATTTGGTATTCGTTTGATATTTTGATGAGATGTATGTTGTCTCTCCTCTAGTGGTGTTATGTGAACGTCGACTACATGACACTTCACCATTGTTTGGGCCTAGAGGAAGGCGTTGGGAAGTAATAAGTGGATGATGGGTTGCTAGAGTGACAGAATCTTAAACCCTAGTTTATTCGTTGCTTCGTAAGGGGGTGATTTGGATCCATATGTTTCATGCTATGGTTAGGTTTACCTTAATGCTTCTTTTGTAGTTGCGGATGCTTGCAACAGGGGTTAATCATAAGTGGGATGCTTGTCCATGAAAGGGCAGTACCCAGGCACCGGTCCACCCACATAACAAATTATCAAAGTAACGAACGTGAATCATATGAGCGTGATGAAAACTAGCTTGACGATAATTCCCATGTGTCCTCGGGAGCGCTTTTCTCCATATAAGAATTTGTCCAGGCTTGTCCTTTGCTACAAAAAGGATTGGGCCACCTTGCTGCACCTTATTTACTCTCATTGCTTGTTACCCGTTACGAATTACCTTATCACAAAACTATCTGTTACCGATAATTTCAGTGCTTGCAACCAGTCACTGACGTGAAAGCTAGAGAAACATTAAGTTAAATATGAAGAGAATATCACAACTGAATAGAGCATGTGCTGACATGACCCTGGACTCTGAAGAGGAGGCAACAGACTATGAGTCAGTTGATGAAGAATTTCACAGAAGGATAGGAAGGAGCAATGCCTTCATTGCCTATAAATAATCAAAAAACTCACTTGAACCAGACTCCAGTGATGATGCCTCAAGTGGTGATGAACCAATCGCATTCTATCTCATGGAAAGTTTGTCTAAGGATCAGGTATTAGCAGAATACCAAAAATCCATGAATGGATATTCTCCTGAATACATTGCCTATGCTAAACTGGTCAAGATTGCAAAATCTCAACATGATGAACTTAAAATGCTGGAGAAGAATCTTAGGAAGACCGAAGGATTACTGGTCGACGAGATGGAGAAGAATCAAAAGTTGATGGAAGAGAAAGACGCTTTTTCTTCGACTATTGATGATCTTTCCAACAAATATGATTCTCTTTCAGCAAATTTCGAGAGTTTATCTGATGAATTCCTTCATGGGAATCAAGAACTTGAGTCTGAAAGAATATCACAATGAGATTGCAAAAGACAATGCTTCTCTCTTTATTGAGAAATCTAATCGTCTTCCTGATGATTTTGTGCCTCCATGTTTAAAATGCCTAGAACATAGCAATGCTGAATCACATGCTGAAATTTCTACTGCTAACATCTCGAACATTGCAACCATTACGAATGATATCTCTAAACCCTCTCCCGAGGAATTTGTTACTATTTCTGATGAAAATTGCAGATTAAAGAACTTGCTTGAGACAGGAATGCTAAAGAGCCTTAAAGGGCATCAAACCCTATGTGATGTGCTCAAGAAGTTAATACTGCACAAAAATCCTCGAAAGGAAGGATTGGGTTTCAAAAGGAAACTCAACGTTGATGGAACCTACTGGAATCCCGAACAATATCCTCGAACGAGTTTGGTTCTTGCTCAAAGCAAAACACTCAAACCTGGAATTCTGTCAAGATATGATATGCCCATTACTATTGTTTCTGATGAGTCTGATGACTCGAACTAAAAGTTCTTCAAACAATAGAATGGTAAGGTTTTCACTCGATATATTGGGACTAACTGCAGGTTTGGTTTGCCCAAGAAGCAAATCTGGGTGAAGAAGTGCATTATTGAAAATCTATCAGTCACTGCTAACTTGAACATGTAGAGTAATTCTCTTCGAGACAATGATTATCATTTGCTGAATGGCTCAGGAAGTTTCTTGAATGGGGATCAATCAAACTCTCAACATAAGGAGAACATGCGTATCTCCTCAAATCATTATACTCATGTCTCTGGAAATAACTTCAATGCATATTCATATGATTACTCTGGAAGTGCACAAGTATCTTGCAGGTCTCGCCAAAAGAATACTCCTGCTCAGTGAAGCAAATGAGATCCTCGTTGCCCATGCAAGTGTGGGTTGCGAGAAAGAACTAATCCTCTCTTGCAGATATTATCTCAGGAATTCCATTCACTTATTATTTATCCCGAGATCTCCATTGTTGGTGCTAGTTCCTTGTGTGTTCATTTATTTTCTTTGCTTTTTGTTGTGTTTGTATTTCGTCCGTATACCAACTCACTCAGAGGTCCATGGTTTTGTGTTTTCTCTCATTTGGCTGAGTGTTTTGATTCAGACCCTATTATCCCTCTATTCTTTATCGTCCATTCTAGGTTGTCCGTCGTAAACATGCAACTTGACCTGAAGAAGATTTCACTCCGATGTCCTTGAATGCGAATGGAATTAACTTCAAACTTTAATCTGTTTTGGCATTTGCCATTCTTCAAACCCTTCGGTCTTCCATTCAGTTTCCGAGATTTTCGCAGGAAACAGTTGACATGTGCCCATGATCGCCACGATCGTGATCTCGTTCGTTGAATGTGGAATGTCCGGTGTTTGTTGGTTGTACATTTCGAAAGAGGTGGTTCTGCCTATGGGTTATAAATACCCCTCCGGGCTTCTTCCTCCCTAGTTCTTCCTCATACCCTAGCCCGCTCTCCTCCCGAGCCTGATCTCAAAGCAACACCGTCGACGTGCCTCGTTGTGCAACTCCGGTGAAGCCTCGCCGTCGTTGGTCGTGTCAGTGCGGTAAATCCTCTCCTTTGCATTGCTGTAGTTGATCCTTGCATCCAAGTTAGGGTGCTTGGATCTGGAACTAGCCCTGTCTACTCCTTTGTTCTAGGGTTGTTCTTACCGACGCAATTTCTCTGGATTTATTTTCCTTGCGGTAGATCTTTAGGGTTGTCTAAGTTATGACTGGTACAGTTTGTAGCTTTTCCCTTGTACTGGCCATCCTGGATCTAGGGTTCATGTGTATTACTTTGAAAGAGTAGATGGTTTTCACTCTACCACATAGGGAATGCTGCAATCCTCTTGATGACATCTTATCTATATAAACCATGGATTCCTTTGTTGCTTCCAAAAAAAACTTTATGTTTTTAGTCAAAATTGCTTCTGTGCATGTTTGTGACCCTATCCCGTTTTCCCTTGCTTCTATTCTTTTTCTTAGGTTGGTCATGGCTCATAGTTCGGACGAGTAGTCTGGTTCTGAAGAAGAAATCCCTCAGATGCCTCAAGCGACTGAACAAAAGAGATTGATTGGTGGAGGAAAACCATCAAAGCCACCAAAGATACTGAAGAAGAAGTCAGACTCTGAATCCGAAGAAGAGGAAGATGATATTCCCTCGACTCACAATCAGCTCGAGGATGAACTGGTTACTAATGCAATGACTCTTTTCTCCGATGGAAATCCAAAGAAAGGTGGTCGTGGCAGAGAGAAGAACACCACTGCTGAAATGTCTAATCCTGAAGGTTATAAAACTCCACCTGGAGTTGAAACCACAACCGAGAGAAATAACAGGCTGCAAAGGATTCGCCGCCACTGGGCGAAGAAATGGTTCAATTATGAGAATGTTTGGAGGAAATATCAGATCATGTTTGCTTTCACGCCACCTTGGAATGACTGCATAGCTGAGAATTGCCTCGGCCCAGATGACGAAAAAGCCAGGCCACCTCCAACTGAAAATGCTCATCCTGACTCCCTGAAAATAGCAGTTGGTTTTCCCGATGAAGTGGAAAAGAGAGCCAAGGCCGAAGCCATGCGCGAAGCCAGGGCTGCGAAGAAGAATCAGATTGATAAAAGAAATGTCAAGCTGACCCAACAAGGCGTACAAGAGAAAAAGGAACATGTCTCTGCCTGAAAGGAAAGGAAGGTAAGGAAGTCAGTCTCCCCTTGAGCTTCCCGAAAAAAATCTGTTGCCAGAAAATCCAAGAAGACAGCCTCTACCTCATCTGATGAGTCCTTCGAGGAAGATGTTTCCGATGAAGTACTGATGTATGATCAACACACTCTTCTTAAAAAGCCATACCAAACTCCCTCACCAGCAAAAGTTTCACCCCTGCCGAGGATGTCACCAAGGCCTGCACCTGCACCAGTCTCTAACAAACCTTCGGGTTCTGCTGCCTCTTCTGCAAAGAGAAAGCTGCTGCCTGAAGAAAAAGCTATTGCCTCTGTCAAGAAGGCTAAAACCAGTGTTCCTCCTTCCACAGAGGAACAATGATATGACTTTGATCTCATGATTGATGTTATTGAAAGTGCTACCTATGATGCAAAATCAGTTGATTTGAGAAGCTTGGGTCTTCTTGATGATGTTACCAAGCTGGTAATGAAACATTTTGTTGAGCTGGAAAAATGACCAAGGAACTAAACCAGGCTGTCGATGACAAGAAAACTCTCTAGCAAATGAGGAAAGATGCCAGTACTAATTCCGAAAGGAAACGTCTGAATAAAGAAATTGTTTAGCTCATCAAAGCTCTCATCCTTATGAGAAATGACAAGATTGAATGGCACTCACGTCTGAAAACAGAACTGTCTCAGTTGTGTGATCAAAGGAACGATGAAATTAATCACCAGGCTAAACTCGATCAATGAAGAATCAAAGAAAGAAAACGTCAAAAGGCAAAGGCAAGAGCCAGCAAACCGAAGGAAATCAAAGATCGCCGTGTTCGGAATGTTACACCTGAAGCTCCTATTGACTCAAGTGCTCCTTTGCAGCAGATACCACTATCCCCTCCTAACGAGGATGAACTCATGCAGCAAGCTAAGTCTACAGTGGTTATCATTCCTACCTCAATTGCTCGAGAGACTGATGTTGTTGACATCTTTCTGAACAACCCCGATGAAGGAAATGTCCATCCCAAGCAACAAGCCCCAGAATAGAAAATTGATGAAGAAATTGAGGTTGAGAAAGTAGTTTCATCGCCACTGAAGGAAATAGAAGTTGATCCGTCTAGATCCAGCAAGGAGGAGAATGATAAGGTTGAGGGGGAGCTAAATGCTTCCCAAGGAAATACTATCCCGGTCAACTCATCTGGTGCCCCTACCCAAATGGAGGTTGATCCTGCTCCTGCTTCTACTGCTTTGCAGCCAGAACAGGAAGAAATGAAATCTGAATAGCCCATGGCTCATGAACAAGTTGTACCACCTGTTGTGCCCCAAGAAACCAAAAAAGATGCTGTTGTGACCCAAGTGTCCGAGGAGGTTGTTGTGCCTCCCTCTATTGAAAATGCACAGAAAGAAAAGGCCCTAGTGCCTGATAGTCAAAAAACCGTTGAAGGAGTTCCAGCAAAGAACAATGATGGTCAGATAAGTGCTTCAATGCCATCTGCCCCACAGAAGATGAAAAGGCCCCTTGCACCACTCAAACCCATTGATGAAGATATGCCAGCATCTGATGATTTTCGGTCCATGGCAATAAGCGATGAAGAAGATCTGAAAAATCCTCAGGAATCATTTCCCCTGTTCCCTGCTGAATATGGCACAAATGGTCCTGCATCCAATGAGCAGCATTATATTTTGATGCTAGATTTCTTTGGAACCAACCCTATGAAAGAGAGATAACTTCACTGTCACCCAGGTTCTGGACAGAAGAACAGGCAGTGTATTATGCCCGGATTTTATTCAGCAAGAATAGGATTTTCAATCACAAGATACTGAACTTTGCTGAGCTCGAAGAAATACCCTGCTTCCACCATGCCATCGAGCATTTTGAACATGCATTCCTAAAGGGTTTTCCTCGCTTTAATCACGGAAGGAATCGACAGGTAATCCATCAATTCTATGCCACTTTGTACATCTCAAGAAAACTTGGAGATAGTTCAACATGGATCCTCGAATGGATGACCGTAAGGGAAAAGATCAAATGCTCGGCAGATCAGTTTTTGGCTCTACTAAATCTTCCTCGGTGTGAGTTTGTAAAAGATCTAGAACACATGCTGCACTATTGGGAAGTCTTCGAAGCACAACTTCACATGCTGATGGACCCCAAGCTAGTTGGAGATGAATGTGTTGAAATAGATCCTAAGAAGTTGGCCTATGAGAACAAAGTAATGTTTTATGTCCTATGCAATTCTCTCACGCAAACCAACAGACCATATTCTATCAATGGCATCGTGGGAAATGCTCTTCTGGCTATCTCTCAAGGGATTCACTTTGATGTTCCAGATCTATTCATTCGCAACTTGGCTTATGCTGCTAACATCCCCCAATCATTAAAGCCATATGCCCCTAGGATCATGCCTGCAATTGAGCAACTCAATAATGAAAAATTCTTCTGCCTTTGCTACTTCTTGAGCTTGCATCGGTTTTTTGCTTGAAGAGGAAAGGGTGATGCAACACAATATAGATAAGTATTTCCCTCAATTAAGAACCAAGGTATCAATCCAGTAGGATAAACGCGCAAGTCCCCAATAGATGCACCTAGACAAACTATCAAACACTTGCACCCAACGCGATAAAGGGGTTATCAATCCCTTCACGGTCACTTGCAAAGGTGAGATCTGATAGAGATAGATAAAACTAAACAAAATATTTTTTTTTAGTTTTTTTGGTTTATAGATCTGAAAATAAAAGATTGCAAAATAGTAGATCGAAAACTAATATGATGAAAAATAGACCCGGGGGCCATAGGTTTCACTAGAGGCTTCTCTCATGAAGGCAAATAATACGGTGGGTGAACAAATTACTGTCGAGCAATTGATAGAAAAGGGCAAAGTTATGACGATATCCAAGGCAATTATTATGCAATATAGGCATCACGTCCGTGTCAAGTAGACCGACTCCTGCCTGCATCTACTACTATTGCTCCACACATCAACCGCGATCCAGGATGCATCTAGAGTATTAAGTTCATAAAGAATGGAGTAACGCCTTAAATAAGATGACATGATGTAGAGGAATTAACTCAAGCAATATGATGAAAACCCCATCTTTTTATCCTCGATCGCAACAATTCAATACGTGTCTCACTACCCCTACTTTGTCACTGGGTGACATCACGCAAGATTGAACCCGAAGCTAAGCACCTCTCCCATTGCAAGAAAAACCAATCTAGTTGGCCAGACCAAACCGATAAATCGAAGATAAATACAAAGATATCAAATCATGCATATAAGAATTCAGAGAAGATTCAAATAATATTCATAGATAAGCTGATCATAAATCCACAATTCATCGGATCTCGAGAAACACACCGCATAAGAACATTACATCGGATAGATCTCCAAGAACATCGAGGAGAACATGGTATTGAGAATCAGAGAGAGAGAGAGAGAACAAGCCATCTAGCTACTAGCTATGGACCTGTAGGTCTGTGGTAAACTACTCATGTTTCATTGGAAGGGCAATAGAGTTGATGTAGATGCCCTCCATGATCGAATCCTCCTCTCGCAGGATGCCAGAAAAGGCCCCAAGATGGGATCTACGGGAATAGAAGGTTGCGGTGACAGAAAAGTGTTTTCATGGATGCTTCTGAGGGTTTTGGAATATATGTGAATATATAGGAGGAAGATCTAGGTCAGGGAGTCACCGAGGGGCCCACAAGGTAAGGGGCGCCCCCCTAGGGCGCGCCCTCCACCCTTGCCGCCGCCTCGTGGGTCTTCTGACTTGCACTCCAAGTCCCCTGAGTGTCTTCTGGTCCAAGAAAAATCATCGTGAAGTTTTATTCTGTTTGGTCTCCGTTTAGTATTCCTTTTCTGCGAAGCTCAAAAACAAGGAAAAAATAGAAACTAACACTGGGCTCTAGGTTAATAAGTTAGCCCAAAAATAATATAAAATAGCATAATAATGCATATAAAACATCCAAAACAGATAATATAATAGCATGGAACAATCAAAAATTATAGATACATTGGAGACGTATCAAGCATCCCCAAGCTTAATTCCTGCTCGTCTCGAGTAGGTAAATGATAAAAACATGAATTTTTGATGTGAAATGCTACCTAACATATTTATCCATGTAATTTTTTTCATTGTGGCATGAATGTTTAGATCCACAAGATTCAAAACAAAAGTTTAATATTCACATAAACACAATAATACTTCAAGCATACTAATAAAGCAATCATGTCTTCTCAAAATAACATGGCCAAAGAAAGCTATCCCTACAAAATCATATAGTGTGGCTATGCTCCATCTTCATCACACAAAGTATTAAATCATGCACCACCCCGGTTTTAGCCAAGCAATTGTTTCATACTTTAGTATTCTCAAACTTTTTCAACTTTCATGCAATACATGAGCCTGAGCCATGGACATAGCACTATAGGTGGAATAGAATATGGTGGTTGTGGAGAAAAAAAGAAGAAGGAGATAATCTCACGTCAACTAGGCATATCAACGGGCTATGGAGATGTCCATCCATAGATATCAATGTGAGTGAGTAGGGATTGCCATGCAACAGATGCACTAGAGCTATAAATTTATGAAAACTCAAAAAGAAACTAAGTGGGTGTGCATCCAACTCGCTTGCTGCTACTTCTTGAGCTTGCGTTGGTTTTTCCCTTGAAGAGGAAAGGGTGATGCAACAAACTAGAGTAAGTATTTCCCTCAGTTTGAGAACCAAGGTATCAATCCAGTAGGAGACAACACACAAATCACCGAATACCTGCACAAACAATCAAACAAACTTGCACCCAACGCGATAAAGGGGTTGTCAATCCCTTCATGGTTACTTGCAAAAGCGAGATCTGATAGAGATAGATAAACGATAAAGAAAATATTTTTGGTTTATAGATCGGAAAGTAAAAGATTGCAAGAATAGTAGATCGGAAACTTGTATGATGGAAAAAAGACTTTATATGAGGGAAAAGAGACCCGGGGGCCATAGGTTTCACTAGAGGCTTCTCGTGGAAAATTACTGCCGAGCAATTGATAGAAAAGCGCAAAGTTATGACGATATCTAAGGCAATGATCATGAATATGGGCATCATGTCCGTGTCAAGTAGACCGGAACGATTCTGCATCTACTACTATTACTCCACACATCGACCGCTATCCAGCATGCATCTAGAGTATTAAGTTCATAAAGAATGGAGTAATGCATTAAGTAAGATGACATGATGTAGAGCAATTAACTCAAGCAATATGATGAAAACTATCCTCGATGGCAACAATACAATACATGCCTTGCTGCCCCTACTGTCACTTGGAAAGGACACCGTAAGATTGAACCAAGAGCTAAGCACTTCTCCCATTGCAAGAAGAACCAATCTAGTTGGCCAAACCAAACCGATAATTCAAGGAGACTTGCAAAGACATCAAATCATGCATATAAGAATTCAGAGGGGATTCATATAATATTCATAGATAATGTCGGATATGGGGTTCCAGCAAAACCGTTAAGGTTCGAACTCTGGGGTGCGCATGCAGATCTTCTCCCTACCGAAACACGCCCAAGACCTCGCCACAGTTCTAAGCTAACACAATGAACAACACAAGAGACATAAGATTTATACAGGTTCAGGCAACTGTTGTGGTGTAATACCCTACTCCTGTGTGTGGTGTGGTGGATTGCCTCTTGGGCTGATGATGAACAGTACAGAGGATGAACAGCCTTGCGAGGGGTGTTCTTGTGGTGGCGTGCTTGGAGAGGAATTGATCCATCTCCGTCGGCTCTAGATCCTCCCTTTCTACTGTGGTGGCTATCTCTACTTATAGAGGCCCTGGTCCTCTTCCCAAATATTGAGCGGGAAGGAAGCCAACAACGGCCATTTTGAAAGGGGACAGCTAGTACAAGCTTTCCTGACCAAAGGTGGTCTTCAACTGCCAAAGGCACTGGCGATGACGTCGTCTTGGGATCCACGATGACCTCCGTCCTGCCTCTCTGCTGGTCTTGGTCTCGTTGCATAGATATGGAAACCTTTGCCTGATGCCTCGGTACTTCGCGCCTGCGTTTGCCCCCTTTGCACCAAAGAGGAAACAAGGACACTGCGCAGGATGGCACCCGCCTGGTCTTGGTCGTCATGGCTTGCATCGTGAGCACCTCGCGAGGTGCCCCTTGCCTTGATCTCTCCGCCTCCTCATGAGCCTACCTGGCGAGGCCACCCCTGAGGAGGCCTTGTGTCGTCTGTCCCGTGAGGCTTGGCCCCTCGCGAGGGTGTTGAACTTGGGTCGAGGAAGACAGGCCGTACTGGGCCACTGCGGAGCCACGCCGCAGGCAGGCAAGTCTGGGGACCCCCATTCCCAGAACGCCGACAGTAGCCCCCGGGCCCAAGGCGTGCTCGGACTTGGCTTAGCAGCGAAGCCAAAGGTCAAGTGTGGAGCACCGCAGGCCCCAACAGCCTGCATCCCTGGTTGATGCGTGGCGACTGATTGGACGTGGGCGTCTCCGCTTCCCCACGCTGCCTCGGCAACTACCCGACTTGACGAGTCCCTGCTGCATGCAAAAAGAGTCATCATTACCTGTGATCATGGAGGCCGACGGTTGGCCTCCCTTGGGCTATAAATGGGGAGGGGCGGAAGCCCCCATTGTCCATTTCTTCTTGCTCCGCCTGCTTCTTCGTCTTCCTCGCTCTGATTGCTTGCAGTGTCCCATGGCGCCCGTGAAGAGGTTCTCGGCCGCGGAAAAGGGG
This sequence comes from Triticum timopheevii, assembly GCA_963921465.1. Classification (NCBI taxonomy): domain Eukaryota; kingdom Viridiplantae; phylum Streptophyta; class Magnoliopsida; order Poales; family Poaceae; genus Triticum; species Triticum timopheevii. The sequence goes on along the minus strand of OY997262.1, from coordinate 248,763,202 downwards.
AAGGCTCGCCAGGAAGGGCCTGGCTCTCCTCCGCCCAAGAGCGGCCGTGGTCGTCCCCGCAAGCATCCCGCGACTCCCGCCGTGGCTTCTCGTGGTCGCGGTGGTGGCCCTTCAATCGGCGGTGGCCGCCCATATCGGGGCAGCCCAGTCGATGGAGGAAGGCGTGCCGTGGCTGCGCGGCCTCCCTGGCCGCGCTTCCATTCGGCGGAGGTGTTTCCGGAGTTTGTTGTGTGGTCGGACAACCCGGCCAGCAACTAGCTCCAGCTCCCTTGCTTCTTCGCCGGCGAACTGGCGGCCGCTGGCCCTAGCGGGCTCTGGCTGCAGGTGGACGATTGCTACAGCAGGGCTTCCTGGGTCGCGGTGGCCGCCCATATCGGGGCAGCCCAGTCGATGGAGGAAGGCGTGTCGTGGCTGCGCGGCCTCCCTGGCCGCGCTTCCATTCGGCGGAGGTGTTTCCGGAGTTTGTTGTGTGGTCGGACAACCCGGCCAGCAACTAGCTCCAGCTCCCTTGCTTCTTCGCCGGCGAACTGGCGGCCGCTGGCCCTAGCGGGCTCTGGCTGCAGGTGGACGATTGCTACAGCAGGGCTTCCTGGGTCGCGGTGGAGATCTCCATCGCCGGGAACATGGCCCTGGCCCGGGGCTGGCAGACGTTTGCCGCGCGCGTGGCCTGGGCCGGCGGTGCACCCTCCACTTCAAGTATGACGGCGATGCGACCCTCTACCTGAGGGTGTTCGGAGAAGACGGCCGCCGTGCTGGGTGCTGCCCTGAAGACGATGACGGCGACGAAGTGCTCGGCCTTGGCGATGGCCTCGATGAGGGCGAAGGCGGACCCGCTCCTGGCGTCGTCCGTAGCTCACCGAGCTTCAGCGGCTCCTCCTTCGGTGATAGCTCCTCCAGCGGTGGCCGCGATCAGCCACCACGTCGCCGCTCCCGCTTAGAGAGCGGTAGCGGGTCGTCCCGTCGCTGTGCCCCGGTGAAGCGCGAGGCGGAGTCTGATTGAGATCGGGAGGACAGTACGGATCCCTCCTCGCGAGCTGTCGCAGGGCGCGTGCCGTTTTTATTTTGTTTTCTCCTTTTCCTGCATTGAGAGAGAGAAGTATGGAGCCCCTGGGGGGCGTGCAATAGACTATGATCCCTAATTATCATGCTATATTTATTGTCCCTGTGCTGTGTTATGGTGTTGCGGTTATGCGCTTGCGCGTAGGAACAACTTAGCTCGGGATGTTTGTAGTAGCTTTCGCCTCGCGAGGTACCCGCTCGTGGCCTCGCCGGGCGCCTTAAGATCTGCAAATATTAGTTGGGGGAATAGTTTCCGAACCTTGGTCGCGAGGGTTGCCTGCTTAGGCCCGACACTTTGTGTTGCGATGCCCATGGGGCACGGACCGGGAGGGGTGCCCCCACTGCGAACTTGAACGAGGGAGCCTCGCAAAAATCGGACGAGAAAGGGCTCACGAGGGCGCCCGCACAGCCCCCTCGTGAGGCTTGCGAGAGAGAGAGCGAGCCAGACAAAAGCCGAAAACAGAGAACATGGGTAGAGGATGGCAAGCAACACTAGAAGCAATTCCAATAAAGGTTCAAACAGGGAAGAACAAGCCATCTGCAGAAAGCAAATGAAAAGCCGCGTCCGGCACCTAGTCTAGTCTTCGATGTCTTCTCACTAGCGCGGAGCTAAGTGCAGCCACTGGGCGTGGGTGGGAGCCCCCGAGGCCCAAGGGCGGCACTCCGGAGACTCCGAGGCATGTACAACTCCAACTCATTATTACGTGAGAGTGTCACGGGCGGCGAGCTTCACAGGCACCAGGCCTTCTTCACAGGCACCGGGCCTTTCTTGGGGCGGCGAGCTTAATAGGCACCGGGCCTTGTTCACAGGCACCGGACCTTTCTTGGGGCGGCGAGCTTCACAGGCACCGGGCCTTCTTCACAGGCACCGGGCCTTTCTTGGGGCAACGAGCTTCACAGGCACCGGACCTTCTTCACAGGCACCGGGCCTTTCTTGGGGCGGCGAGCTTCATAGGCACCGGGCCTTTCTTCAAGGGTAGAACTTCCGAAGGTGCTGAATGTTCCAAGCATTTGGGATGGGCACCCCTTCCTGTGTCTCCAGGCGCGCAACGCCAGGCCTGGAAACATGAACAACCTTGAACGGGCCCCCCCACATGGGCGAGAGCTTGTGCAACCCTTCCCTGGAGAGCACCCGCCTGAGCACGAGGTCACCTACCTCAAGAGTCCTGGGGCGGATGTTGCGGCAATGATACTGCCGCAGCGCCTGCTGGTATCTTGCTGCTCGTAGCATAGCTTCTTGACGGTGTTCCTCCCCCAGCACGAGGTCCATCCCCCACATGGCGTCCTGCTACGCTTCATCAAACACTAGATCCCGCACGGAGCGACGTCTGACCTCGTGAGAGAGTACCGGCTCTGCTCCGTAGACGAGGAAGAACGGGGTCTCGCCAGTCGACTTGGTGGCGGTAGTGCGGATGGACCACATCACGGACTGGAGCTCGTCGTACCAGCCCCTGCCACAGGCCTCCAGCTTTTTCTTGAAGGTCCTGTTTTTGAGGACTTTCAGGACCTCTGCATTGGCGCGCTCGGCCTGGCCGTTACTCCGGGGGTGTGCCACCGAAGCATAGCATATCGGTGTTCCAAGGTTAACACAGTATGTTTTGAAGAGATTGCTGGTGAACTGTGAACCGTTGTCGGTGATGATGCGATTAGGGACCCTGAATCGGCTCACAAGGCCCTTGATGAACTTGACTGCAGAGCCAACTGGGATGGTGCGGATGGCTTCCACCTTTGCCCACTTGGTGAACTTGTCGATGGCGACGTAGAGGTAGCGGTAGCCCCCAGGCGCTCGAGAAAACGGGCCCAAGATATCCAGCCCCCAGACCACGAACGACCACTAGAATGGGATGGTCTGCAAGCCCTGAGCTGGCCGATGGATCTGCTTGGCATGAAACTGGCAGGCTTCACAAGCCTTTACCAGCTCAATTGCGCCGTTGAGTGCCGTAGGCCAGTAGAACCCGCTGCAAAACGCCTTGCCGACGAGGGTCCGCGATGACGAGTGGTGTCCACAATCTCCACCGTGTATGTCAGCCAGCAACTCCTTCCCCTGTTCCCTGGAGATGCAATGCAGGGAAACATCATTTGGCCGCTTCCGGTAGAGCTCTCCGTCTTGGATGTAGTAGGCTGTGGCCTGCCGGGCCACGCATTCCGCGTCCTCCTCTTTCTCTGGCAGCGTCCCTTGCATCAGGTAGTCCTTGAATTCCGTGGTCCAGCACCCCTCCTGAGGCTCTAGCGCCAGGAGCAAGCGCGCTCCCGAGCTCGGGCCACAGGCCGGGGCTCCCGTGGCGGGTGGCTGAGGGAGTTCCTCATGAGGTTGCACCGTGCTTGACAGTGATGGAGCCGCCGAGTGCTTGAAGAGCCGCTCCTCGAAAACGCCAGGCTCCTGAGGCAGCCGCCTGGATGCCCTCCTGGCGATGTCATCAGCCTCTTGGTTGGTGCCGCGGGGCACGTGCTGCAACTCCAGCCCCCAAAACTGCTTTTCCATCTTGCACACTTCCGCAAGATACACTTCCATGTGCTCTTCCTTCGGCTCATAAACCTTATTGGAGAAGTTGACGAGGAGCTGTGAATCACCCTTGATGATGAGGCGCTTCACCCCCAGTGCTGCTGCAGCCTTCAAGCCTGCTATGAGGCCATCGTATTCTGCTATGTTGTTGGAGACCTTCTCGCCATGCTGGAAGCAGAGCTGCATGACGTAATAGAGCTTGTCCTGAGTGGGGGATGTAAGCATCGCGCCAGCCCCTGCGCCATGTCGCGAGAATGCTCCATCGAAGTACATGACCCAGCCATCTGGTGCTTCACTTCCTGGGGAAAGTGACCGATCCTTGCCTGCCTCGAGCCCTGGCGCCTCTGTCCATTCTGCCACAAAATCTGCAAGTGCTGCTCCTTTGACGACCCTCGTTGTGCTGAATTCCAACTGAAACGCTTGCAGTTCGATGTTCCGTTCGGCGACCCTTCCAGCGGAGTTGGGGCTCCTGAGTACCCTTTCCAATGGGTAGGCCGAGCCGACCTTGATGGGGTGACCCTGAAAGTAGTGCCACAGCTTTCACGAGGCCACCAACAGCGCGAGCAAGAGCTTTTGAGGCATGGGGTAGCGTGCCCTTGCATCCCACAACACCATGCTGACGAAATACACCGGATGCTCGATGAGGTACGTGCCCTCCGGAGGGTCAGGCGCGTCCTGAGACGACGGAGCCCCCAGCACCTGGCTGCCTAGTGCGGCTTCTTCAGCCCTGGGGGCGTCTCCCTGATGAGGCTGGTCTTCATCTGCCGATGCCGTGGTCTTCGCGAGGCCTTCCTGGTCTTGTGCTGCCGTGGCCGGGGCTGTGGCCGGTCGTGACGCGGCCTTGACCCGGCGCTCTTCCCGAACCACCACTAGGGCTGCACTGGCGGAGTAGGGCATGGCGGTGAGGTAGAGCACCAGGGGCTCGAGAGGGTTCGGCGCCACCATCACGGGAGGGCTGGTCAGGTACTTCTTGAGGTCTTGGAATGCTTGGTCGGCCTCCTGTGTCCATTCAAACGGGCCTTTCTTCTTCATCACCTTGAAGAAAGGCAAGGTGCGCTCCCCCAGCTTGGAGATGAAGTGCCCTAGCGCTGTCACGCGCGCGGTGAGCTTTTGCATTTCTCTGAGAGTTTGCGGGGGACTCATGTCTTCTATTGCCTTGACCTTCTCCGGGTTGGCCTCGATCCCTCTATGGTACACGAGGAAGCCCAAAAGCTTGCCGGAAGGGACACCAAACACGCACTTCTCTGGGTTGAGTCGCAGGTCCACTTCGTGGAGGCTCGGGAAGGTCTCTTCCAGGTCCTGGATCAAGGTCTTCGCCTCCGAGGCTTCACCACAATGTCGTCGACGTAAGCCTCGACGTTTTTCCCGAGCTGCCGGCCTAAGGCGATGTGCATCAGCCGCTGGAAGGTTGCGCCCGCGTTGCGCAACCCGAATGGCATGCAGGTGTAGCAGTATACCCCACATGGGGTCAGGAAGGCCGTCTTCTCCACGTCTTCTACCACCATCTTGATTGGGTGATAGCCCAAAAATGCATCCAGGAAACACAGCAGGTCACACTCGGCGGTGGAGTCGACAATTTGATCGATGCGAGGGAGTGGGAACGGATCTTGAGGGCAGGCCTTGTTGAGGTTGGTGAAGTCGACGCACATGCGCTCCTTTCCTCCCTTTTCCGGAACAACAATAGGGTTCGCCAGCCATTCGGGGTAGCGAACCTCGCGAATAACACCTGCTGCCTCTAGCTTGTGGGTTTCTTGGACAATGAAGGCCTGCTTCTCGGTGGACTGCCGCCTTGCTTTCTGCTTCACGGGGCATACATTGGGGCACACATTTAGGTGATGCTCAATCACCTGCCTCGGTGTTGGGGAACGTAGTAATTTCAAAAAATTTCCTACGCACACGCAAGATCATGGTGATGGCATAGCAACGAGAGGGAAGAGTGTTCGTCCACATACCCTCGTAGACCGTAAGCGGAAGCGTTAGCACAACGCGGTTGATGTAGTCGTACGTCTTCACGATCCGACTGATCCAAGCACCGAACGTACGGGGCCTCCGAGTTCAGCACACGTTCAGCTCGATGACGATCTCCGGCCTCCGATCCATCCAAGCTCCGGAGATGAGTTCCGTCAGCACGACGGCGTGGTGACGATGATGATGTTCTACCGGCGTAGGGCTTCGCCTAAACTCCGCGATGATATGACCGAGGTGGAATATGGTGGAGGGGGGCACCGCACACGGCTAAGGAACGATCCGTAGATGACCTTGTGTGTCTATGGGGTGCCCCCCTGCCCCCGTATATAAAGGAGCCAGGGGGGAGGAGGCGGCCGGCCAAGGAGGGCGCGCCAAGGGGGGAGTCCTACTCCCACCGGGAGTAGGACTCCCTTCTTTCCAAGTAGGAGTAGGAGAAGGGGGGAAAGAGGAGGAAGAGGGGAAGGAAAGGGGGGGGGGGCGCCGCCCCCCTTCCCTTGTCCTATTCGGACTAGGAGGGGGAGGGGCGCGCGGCCCTCTCCTGGCTTCTTCCCTCTTCTCCCTCGTGGCCCATGTAGGCCCAATAACCCCCCGAGGGGTTCCGGTAACCTCCCGGTATTTCGGTAAAATGCCGATTTCACCCGGAACCATTCCGATGTCCAAACATTGGCTTCCAATATATCAATCTTTATGTCTCTACCATTTCGAGACTCCTCGTCATGTCCGTGATCACATCCGGGACTCTGAACAAACTTCGGTACATCAAAACTTGTAAACTCATAATGAAACTGTCATCATAATGTTAAGCGTGCGGACCCTACGGGTTCGAGAATTATGTAGACATGACCTAGAACCATTCTTGGTCAATAACCAATAGCGGGACCTAGATGCCCATATTGATTCCTACATATTCTATGAAGATCTTTATCGGTCAAACCGCATAACAACATACGTTGTTCCCTTTGTCATCGGTATGTTACTTGCCCGGGATTTGATCGTCGGTATCCAATACCTAATTCAATCTCGTTACCGGCAAGTCTCTTTACTCGTTCCATAATACATTATCTCATAACTAACTCATTAGTTACAATGCTTGCAAGGCTTAGGTGATGAGTATTACCGAGAGGGCCCAGAGATACCTCTCCGACAATCGGAGTGACAAAACCTAATCTCGAATTATGCCAACCCAACATGTACCTTCGGAAACACCTGTAGAGCACCTTTATAATCACCCAGTTACGTTGTGACGTTTGGTAGCACACAAAGTGTTCTTCCGGTAAACGGGAGTTGCACAATCTCATAGTTGCAGGAACTTTGTATAAGTCATGAAGAAAGCAATAGCAGTATACTAAACGATCAAGTGCTAGGCTAACGGAATGGGTCATGTCAATCACATCATTCTCCTAATGATGTGATCTCACTAATCAAATGACAACACATGTCTATGGTTAGGAAACATAACCATCTTTGATTAATGAGCTAGTCAAGTAGAGGCATACTAGTGACTTATATGTTTGTCTATGTATTCACACATGTATCATGTTTCCGGTTAATACAATTCTAGCATGAATAATAAACATTTATCATGATATGAGGAAATAAATAATAACTTTTTTATTGCCTCTAGGGCATATTTCCTTCAGTCTCCCACTTGCACTAGAGTCAATAATCTAGATTACATAGTAATGATTCTAACACCCATGGAGTCTTGGTGTTGATCATGTTTTGCTCGTGAGAGAGGCTTAGTCAAGGGTCTGCAACATTCAGATCCGTATGTATCTTGCAAATCTCTATGTCTCCCACTTGGACTTGGTCCCGAATGGAATTGAAGCGTCTCTTGATGTGCTTGGTCCTCTTGTGAAATTTGGATTCCTTTGCCAAGGCAATTGCACCAGTATTGTCACAGAAGATCTTCATTGGTCCCGATGCACTAGGTATGACACCTAGATCGGAAATGAACTCCTTCATCCAGACTCCTTCATTCGCTGCTTCAAAATCAGCTATGTACTCCGCTTCACATGTAGATCCTACCATGATGCTTTGTTTAGAACTGCACCAACTTACAGCTCCACCGTTTAATAAAAACACGTATCCGGTTTGCGATTTAGAATCGTCCGGATCAGTGTCAACATCGACGTAACCATTTATGACTAGCTCTTTGTCACCTCCATATACGAGAAACATATCCTTAGTCCTTTTCAGGTATTTCAGGATGTTCTTGACTGCTGTCCAGTGATCCACTCCTGGATTACTTTGGTACCTTCCTGCCAAGCTTATTGCTAAGCATACGTCAGGTCCGGTACACAACATTGCATACATGATAGAGCCTATGGCTGAAGCATAGGGAACATTTTTCATTTTCTCTCTATCTTCTGCTGTGGTTGGGCATTGAGTTTGACTCAACTTCACACCTTGTAGCACAAGCAAGAATCCTTTCTTTGCCTGATCCATTTTGAACTTTTTCAAAATTTTGTCAAGGTATGTGCTTTGTGAAAGTCCTATTAAGCGTCTTGATCTATCTCTATAGATCTTGATGCCCAATATGTAAGCAGCTTCACCGAGGTCTTTCATTGAAAAACTTTTATTCAAGTATCCCTTTATGCTATACAAAAATTCTATATCATTTCCAGTTAATAATATGTCATCTACATATAAAATTAGAAATGCTACAGAGCTCCCACTCACTTTCTTGTAAATACAGGATTCTCTAAAAGTCTGTATAAAACCATATGCTTTGATCACACTATCAAAGCGTTTATTCCAACTCTGAGATGCTTGCACCAGTCCATAAATGGAACGCTGGAGCTTGCACACTTTGTCAGCACCTTTTGGATCAACAAAACCTTCCGGCTGCATCATATACAACTCTTCTTCTAGAAATCCATTCAAGAATGCAGTCTTGACATCCATTTGCCAAATTTCATAATTATGAAATGCAACAATAGCTAACATGATTCAGATAGACTTAAGCATCGCTACAGGTGAGAAAGTCTCATCGTAGTCAACCCCTTGAACTTGTCGAAAACCTTTTGCAACAAGTCGATCTTTATAGACAGTTACATTACCATCAGCGTCAGTCTTCTTCTTAAAGATCCATTTATTCTCAATGGCTTGCCGATCATCGGGCAAGTCAACCAAAGTCCATACTTTGTTTTCATACATGGATCCCATCTCAGATTTCATGGCCCCTAGCCATTTTGCAGAATCTGGGCTCATCATCGCTTCCTCATAGTTCGTAGATTCATCATGGTCAAGTAACATGACTTCCAGAATAGGATTACCGTACCACTCTGGTGCGGATCTTACTCTGGTAGACCTACGAGGTTTAGCAGAAACTTGATCTGAAGTTTCATGATCAATATCATTAGCTTCCTCACTAATTGGTGTAGTCGTCACAGGAACCGGTTCTCGTGATGAACTACTTTCCAATAAGGGAGTATATACAGTTATCTCATCAAGTTCTACTTTCCTCCCACTCACTTCTTTCGAGAGAAACTCCTTCTCCAGAAAGGATCCATTCTTAGCAACAAATGTCTTGCCTTCAGATCTGTGATAGAAGGTGTACCCAACAGTCTCTTTTGGGTATCCTATGAAGACACATTTCTCCGATTTGGGTTCGAGCTTATCTGGTTGAAGTTTCTTCACATAAGCATCGCAGCCCCAAACTTTAAGAAACGACAACTTTGGTTTCTTGCCAAACCACAGTTCATAAGGCGTCGTCTCAACGGATTTTGATGGTGCCCTATTTAACGTGAATGCGGCCGTCTCTAAAGCATAAACCCAAAATGATAGCAGTAAATCAGTAAGAGACATCATAGATCGCACCATATCAAGTAAAGTATGATTACGATGTTCAGACACACCATTTCGTTGTGGTGTTCCGGGTGGCATGAGTTGCGAAACTATTCCGCATTGCTTCAAATGTAAACCAAACTTGTAACTCAAATATTCTCCTCCACGATCAGATCGTAGAAACTTTATTTTCTTGTTACGATGATTTTCCCCTTCACTCTAAAATTCTTTGAACTTTTCAAATGTTTCAGACTTGTGCTTCATTAAGTAGATATACCCATATCTGCTCAAATCATCTGTGAAGGTGAGAAAATAACGATATCCGCCATGAGCCTCAACATTCATCGGACCACATACATCTGTATGTATGATTTCCAACAAATCTGTTGCTCTCTCCATAGTACCGGAGAACGGTGTTTTAGTCATCTTGCCCATAAGGCACGGTTCGCAAGTACCAAGTGATTCATAATCAAGTGATTCCAGAAGTCCATGAGTATGGAGTTTCTTCATGCGCTTTACACCGATATGACCTAAACGGCAGTGCCACAAATATGTTGCACTATCATTATCAACTCTTCATCTTTTGGCTTCAACATTATGAATATGTGTATCACTACTATCGAGATTCAATAAAAATAGACCACTCTTCAAGGGTGCATGACCATAAAAGATATTACTCATATAAATAGAACAACCATTATTCTCTGATTTAAATGAATCACCGTCTCGCATTAAACAAGATCCAGATATAATGTTCATGCTCAACCCTGGCACCAAATAACAATTATTTAGGTCTAAAACTAATCCCGAAGGTAGATGTAGAGGTAGCGTGCCGACCGCGATCACATCGACTTTGGAACCGTTTCCCACGCGCATCGTCACCTCGTCCTTGGCCAGTGCTCGCTTATTCCGTAGTCCCTGTTTCGAGTTGCAAATATTAGCAACAGAACCAGTATCAAATACCCAGGTGCTACTACGAGCTCTAGTTAGGTACACATCAATAACATGTATATCACATATACCTTTTTTCACTTTGCCATCCTTCTTATCCGCCAAATACTTGGGGCAGTTCCGCTTCCAGTGACCAGTATGCTTGCAGTAGAAGCACTCAGTTTCAGGCTTAGGTCCAGACTTGGGTTTCTTCTCTTGAGCAGCAACTTGCTTGCCGTTCTTTTTGAAGTTCCCCTTCTTCTTCCCTTTGCCCTTTTTCTTGAAACTAGTGGTCTTGTTGACCATCAACACTTGATGCTCCTTCTTGATTTCTACCTCCGCAGCTTTTAGCATTGCGAAGAGCTCGGGGATAGTCTTGTTCATCCCTTGCATATTATAGTTCATCACAAAGCTCTTGTAGCTTGGTGGCAGTGATTGGAGAATTCTGTCAATGACACTATCATCAAGAAGATTAACTCCCAGTTGAATCAAGTGATTATTATACCCAGACATTCTGAGTATGTGTTCACTGACAGAACTATTCTCCTCCATCTTGCAGCTATAGAACTTATTGGAGACTTCATATCTCTCAGTCCGGGCATTTGCTTGAAATATTAACTTCAACTCCTGGAACATCTCATATGCTCCATGACGTTCAAAACGTCGTTGAAGACCCGGTTCTAAGCCGTAAAGCATGGCACACTGAACTATAGAGTAGTCATCAGCTTTGCTCTGCCAGACGTTCTTAACGTCGTCAGTTGCATCAGCAGCAGGCCTGGCACCCAACGGTGCTTCTAGGACGTAACTCTTCTGTGCAGCAATGAGGATAATCCTCAGGTTACAGACCCAGTCCATGTAATTGCTACCATCATCTTTCAACTTTGCTTTCTCAAGGAATGCATTAAAATTCAACGGAACAACAGCACGAGCCATCTATCTACAAACAAACATAGACAAGCAAGATACTACCAGGTACTAAGTTCATGATAAATTCAAGTTCAATTAATCATATTACTTAAGAACTCCCACTTAGACAGACATCTCTCTAGTCATCTAAGTGATCACGTGATCCAAATCAACTAAACCATAACTGATCATCACGTGAGATGGAGTAGTTTTCAATGGTGAACATCACTATGTTGATCATATCTACTATATGATTCATGCTCGACCTTTCGGTCTCCATGTTCCGAGGCCATATCTGCATATGCTAGGCTCGTCAAGTTTAACCTGAGTATTCCGCGTGTGCAAAACTGGCTTGCACCCGTTGTAGATGGACGTAGAGCTTATCACACCCGATCATCACGTGGTGTCTGGGCACGACGAACTTTGGCAACGGTGCATACTCAGGGAGAACACTTCTTGATAATTTTAGTGAGAAATCATCTTAAAATGCTACCATCAATCAAAGCAAGATTAGATGCATAAAGGATAAACATCACATGCAATCAATATAAGTGATATGATATGGCCATCATCATCTTGTGCTTGTGATCTCCATCTCCGAAGCACCGTCGTGATCACCATCGTCACCGGCGCGACACCTTGATCTCCATCGTAGCATCGTTGTCGTTACGCCATCTATTGCTTCTGCGACTATCGCTACCGCTTAGTGATAAAGTAAAGCAATTACAGGGCGTTTGCATTTCATACAATAAAGCGACAACCATATGGCTCCTGCCAGTTGCCGATAACTTCGGTTACAAAACATGATCATCTCATACAATAAAAATATAGCATCATGTCTTGACCATATCACATCACAACATGCCCTGCAAAAACAAGTTAGACGTCCTCTACTTTGTTGTTGCAAATTTTTACGTGGCTGCTACGGGCTTAGCAAGAACCGTTCTTACCTACGCATCAAAACCACAACGATAGTTCATCAAGTTAGTGCTATTTTAACCTTCGCAAGGACCGGGCGTAGCCACACTCGATTCAGCTAAAGTGAGAGAGTCAGACACCCGCCAGCCACCTTTAAGCACGAGTGCTCGTAACGGTGAAACCAGTCTCGCATAAGCGTACGCGTAATGTCGGTACGGGCCGCTTCATCTCACAATACCGCCGAACCAAAGTATGACATGCTGGTAAGCAGTATGACTTGTATCGCCCACAACTCACTTGTGTTCTACTCGTGCATATAATATCAACGCATAAAACCTAGGCTCGGATGCCACTGTTGGGGAACGTAGTAATTTCAAAAAATTTCCTACGCACACGCAAGATCATGGTGATGGCATAGCAACGATAGGGAAGAGTGTTCGTCCACATACCCTCGTAGACCGTAAGCGGAAGCGTTAGCACAACGCGGTTGATGTAGTCGTACGTCTTCACGATCCGACCGATCCAAGCATCGAACGTACGGGGCCTCTGAGTTCAGCACACGTTCAGCTCGATGACAATCTCCGGCCTCTGATCCAGCCGAGCTCCGGAGATGAGTTCCATCAGCACGACGGCGTGGTGACGATGATGATGTTCTACCGGCGCAGGGCTTCGCCTAAACTCCGCGACGATATGACCGAGGTGGAATATGGTGGAGGGGGGCACCGCACACGGCTAAGGAACGATCCATAGATCAACTTGTGTGTCTATGGGGTGCCCCCCCGCCCCCGTATATAAAGGAGCCAGGGGGGAGGAGGCAGCCGGCCAAGGAGGGCGCGCTAAGGGGGGCGCGCTAAGGGGGGAGTCCTACTTTCCAAGTAGGAGTAGGAGAAGGGGGGAAAGAGGAGGAAGAGGGGAAGGAAAGGGGGGGGGGGGGGGGGGGGGGGCGCCGCCCCCCTTCCCTTGTCCTATTCGGACTAGGAGGGGGAGGGGCGCGCGGCCCTCTCCTGGCTCCTTCCCTCTTCTCCCTCGTGGCCCATGTAGGCCCAATAACCCCCCGGTGGGTGTTGGGGAACGTAGCATAAATTCAAAAATTTTCCTACGTATCACCAAGATCTATCTATGGAGAGACCAGCAACGAGTAGAAAGGAGAGTGCATCTACATACCCTTGTAGATCGCTAAGCGGAAGCGTTCAAGTGAACGGGGTTGATGGAGTCGTACTCGTCGTGACTCAAATCACCGATGATCAAGTGCCGAACGCACGACACCTCCGCGTTCAACACACGTACAGCCCGGTGACGTCTCCCAAGCCTTGATCCAGCAAGGAGAGAGGGAGAGGTTGAGGAAGACTCCATCCAGCAGCAGCACAACGGCGTGGTGGTGGTGGAGGAGCATGGCAATCCTGCAGGGCTTCGCCAAGCACCGCGAGAGAGGAGGAGCACTTGGGAGAGGGAGGGCTGCGCCAGGGGCAAGGGTCAAGCTCCCATGCGCCTCCCCACTATATATAGGGGTGGAGGGGGCTGGTTTCTTTCCCTCCAAGTCCATTGGGGCGTTGGCAAAGGTGGGAGGAAAGAAATCCCATCATTTCCTTCCCCACCGATTGCTATCCCCCCTTTTTAGGGATCTTGATCTTATCCCTTTGGGATATGATCTTATTCCTTCAAAGGGGGGATCTTGGTGCGCCTTGACCAGGGGTGTGGGGCCTTGCCCCCACTACCCACGTTCATGTGGGTCCCCCCATGCAGGTGGGCCCCACTCCGGAACCTTCTAGAACCTTCCTGGTACAATACCAAAAAATCCCGAACATTTTCCGGTGGCCAAAATAGGACTTCCCATATATAAATCTTTACCTCCGGACCATTCCGGAACTCCTCGTGACGTCCGGGATCTCATCCGGGACTCCGAACAACATTCGGTAACCACATACAAACTTCCTTTATAACCCTAGCGTCATCGAACCTTAAGTGTGTAGACCCTACGGGTTCGGGAGACATGTAGACATGACCGAGACGTTCTCCGGTCAATAACCAACAGCGGGATCTGGATACCCATGTTGGCTCCCACATGTTCCACGATGATCTCATCGGATGAACCACGATGTCAAGGACTTAATCAATCCCGTATACAATTCCCTTTGTCTAGCGATATTTTACTTGCCCGAGATTCGATCGTCGGTATCCTTATACCTTGTTCAATCTCGTTACCGGCAAGTCTCTTTACTCGTTCCGTAACACATCATCCCGTGATCAACTCCTTGGTCACATTGCGCAAATGATGATGTCCTACCGAGTGGGCCCAGAGATACCTCTCCGCTTACACGGAGTGACAAATCCCAGTCTCGATTCGTGCTAACCCAACAGACACTTTCGGAGATACCTGTAATGCACCTTTATAGCCACCCAGTTACGTTGTGACGTTTGATACACCCAAAGCACTCCTACAGTATCCGGGAGTTACACGATCTCATGGTCTAAGGAAGAGATACTTGACATTGGAAAAGCTCTAGCAAACGAACTACACGATCTTTGTGCTATGCTTAGGATTGGGTCTTGTCCATCACATCATTCTCCTAATGATGTGATCCCGTTATCGACGACATCCAATGTCCATAGCCAGGAAACCATGACTATCTGTTGATCACAACGAGCTAGTCAACTAGAGGCTCACTAGGGACATATTGGGGTCTTTGTATTCACACGTGTATTACGATTTCCGGATAATACAGTTATAGCATGAATAAAAGACAATTATCATGAACAAGGAAATATAATAATAACTAATTTATTATTGCCTCTAGGGCATATTTCCAACAGTCTCCCACTTGCACTAGAGTCAATAATCTAGTTCACATCGATATGTGATTAACACTCAAGGTCACATCCCCATGTGACTTACACCCAAAGAGTTTACTAGAGTCAATAATCTAGTTCACATTTACCATGTGATTAACACTCGATGAGTTCTGGGTTTGATCATGTTATGCTTGTGAGGAGGTTATAGTCAACGGGTCTGAACCTTTTAGATCCGTGTGTGCTTTACAAATCTCTATGTCATCTCCTAGATGCAGCTACCACGCTCTATTTGGAGCTATTCCAAATAACTGTTCTACTTGGAGCTATTCTAAATTGTTGCTCCATCATACGTATCTGGTATCTCTACTCAGACCTATCCGGATAGGTGTTAAGCTTGCATCGACGTAACCCTCTACGACGAACTCTTTTACCACCTCCATAATCGAGAAAATTCCTTAGTCCACTAGTTACTAAGGATAACTTTGACCGTTGTCCTGTGATCCATTCTTGGATCACTCTTGTACCCCTTGACTGACTCATGGCAAGGCACACTTCAGGTGCGGTACACAGCATAGCATACTGTAGAGAGCCTATGATAAAAGCATAGGGGACGACCTTCGTCCTTCCTCTTTCTTCTGCCGTGGTCGAGCTTTAAGTCTTAACTTCATACCTTACAACTCAGGCAAGAACTCCTTCTTTGACTGATCCATCTTGAACACCTTCAAGATTATGTCAAGGTACGTGCTCATTTAAAAGTATTATTAAGCATTTTGATCTATCTTATAGATCTTGATGCTCAATGTTCAAGTAGCCTAATCCAGGTTTTCCATTGAAAAACAGTTTTCAAATAACCCTATATGCTTTCTAGAAATTCTACATCATTTCTGATCATCAATATGTCAACAACATATACTCATCAGAAATTCTATAGTGCTCCCACTCACTTCTTTGGAAATACAAGTTTCTCATAAACTTTGTATAAACCCAAAATCTTTGATCATCTTATCAAAGCGCACATTCCAACTCCGAGATGCTTACTCCAGTCCTTAGAAGGATCGCTGGAGCCAGCATACCTTTTAGCATCCTTAGGATCGACAAAAACTTTTGGATTGTATTACATACAACCTTTCCTTACGAAAACTGGTAAGGAAACTTGTTTTGACATCCATCTGCCAGATTTCATAAATGCAGCTAATGCTAACATGATTCCGACAGACTTCAAGCATCGCTACAGATGAGAAAATCTCATCGTAGTCAACTCCTTGAACTTGTGAAAAACTCTTCACCACAAGTCGAGCTTCATAGATGGTGACATTACCATCCACGTCCGTCTTCTTCTTAAAGATCCATTTATCTCAATGGCTTGCCGATCATCGGGCAAGTCCACCAAAGTCCATGCTTTGTTCTGATACATGGATCCTATCTCGGATTTCATGGATTCTAACCATTTGTCGGAATTTGGGCCCACCATCACTTCTCCATAGCTCATAGGTTCATTGTTGTCTAGCAACATGACCTTCAAGACAGGATTACCGTACCACTCCGAAGCAGTACGCGTCCTTGTCGTCCTACGAGGTTCGGTAGTGACTTGATCCGAAGCTTCATGGTCACTATCATAAGCTTCCACTTCAATTGGTATAGGTGCCACAGGAACAATTTCCTGTGCCCTGCTACACACTTGTTGAAGTGACGGTTTCAATAACCTCATCAAGTCTCCACCATCCTCCCACTCAATTCTTTCGAGAGAAACCTTTCCTCGAGAAAGGATCCGATTCAAGAAACAATCCCTATTGCTTTCCGATCTGAATTAGGAGGTATACCCAACTGTTTTGGGTGTCCTATGAAGATGCATTTTATCCGCTTTGGGTTCGAGCTTATCAACCTGAAACTTTTTCTCATAAGAGTCGCAGCCCCAAACTTTTAAGAAACGACAACTTAGGTTTCTCCAAACCATAGTTCAAACGGTGTCGTCTCAACGGAATTATGTGGTACCCTATTAAAGTGAATGTGGTTGTCTCTAATGCCTAACCCATGAACGATAGTGGTAATTCGATAAGAGACATTATGGTACGCACCATATATAATAGGGTGCAACTATGATGTTCGGACACACCATCACACTATGGTGTTCCAGGCGGTTTTAATTGTGAAACAATTTCCACAATGTCTTAATTGTGTGCCAAAACTCGTAACTCAGATATTCATCTCTATGATCATATCATAGACATTTTATCCTCCTGTCACAATGATCTTCTACTTCACTCTGAAATTACTTGAACCATTCAATAATTCAGACTTGTGTTTCATCAAGTAAATATTCTCAACATCTACTCGAATCATCTGTGAAGTAAGAACATAACGATATCCACTACATGCCTCAGCACTTATTGTATTGCATACATCAAAATGTATTTCTTCCCACAAGTTGCTTTCTAGTTCCATTTTACTGAAACCGAGGATTTCAGTCATCTTGCCCATGTGGCATGATTTGCATGTCTCAAGTGATCCAAGATCAAGTGAGTTCAAACGGTCCATTTGCATGGAGTTTCTTCATGCATATACACCAATAGACATGGTTCGCATGTCTCAAACTTTTCAAAAACGAGTGAGCCCAAAGATCCATCAACATGGAGCTTCTTCATGCGTTTTATACCGATATGACTTACGTGGCAGTGCCACAAGTAGGTGGTACTATCATTACTATCTTTTGGCATGAACATGTGTATCACTACGATCGAGATTCAATAAACCATTCATTTTAGGTGCAAGACCATTCAAGGTATTATTCAAATAAACAGAGCAACCATTATTCTCCTTAAATGAATAATCGTATTGCAATAGACATAATCCAATCATGTCTATGCTCAACGCAAACACCAATCTCGATGGTAGAGGGAGCGTACGATGCTTTGATCATATCAACACTTGGAAACACTTCCAACACATATCGTCAGCTCACCTTTAGCTAGTCTCCGTTTATTCCGTAGCCTTTTGTTTCGAGTTACTAACACTTAGCAACCGAACCGGTATCTAATACCCTGGTGCTACTAGGAGTACTAGTAAAGTACACATTAACATAATGTATATCCAATATACTTCTATCGACAGCCTTCTCATCTACCAAGTATCTAGGGTAATCCTGCTCCAGTGGCTGTTCCCCTTATTACAGAAGCACTTAGTCTCGGGTTTGGGTTCAACCTTGGGTTTCTTCACTAGAGCAGCAGCTGATTTGCCGTTTCATGAAGTATCCCTTCTTGCCCTTGCCCTTCTTGAAACTAGTGGTTTCACCAACCATCAAAAATTGATGCTCCTTCTTGATTTCTACTTTCGCGGTGTCAAACATCGTGAATACCTCAAGGATCATCATATCTATCCCTGATATGTTATAGTTCATCACAAAGCTCTAGCAGCTTGGTGGCAATGACTTTGGAGAAACATCACTATCTCATATGGAAGATCAACTCCCACTTGATTCAAGTGATTGTTGTACTCAGACAATCTGAGCACAAGCTCAACGATTGAGCTTTTCTCCGTCAGTTTGCAGGTTAAGAAAATCGTCGGAGGTCTTATACCTCTTGACGTGGGCACGAGCCTGAAATCTCAATTTCAGCCCTCAAAACATCTCATATGTTCCGCGACTTTTCGAAAAACGTCTTTGGTGCCTCTGCTCTAAACCGTTTCACTGAACTATCACGTAGTTATCAAAACGTGTATGTCTGATGTTCGTAACATCCACAAACGACGTTTGGGGTTCAGCACACTGAGCGGTGCATTAAGGACATAAGCTTTCTACTGTCCGCATAATAGCTACTATCAACTTTCAACTATATTTTCTCTAGGAACATATGTAAACAGTAGAACTATAGCGTGAGCTATGACATAATTTGCAAAAGGTCTTTTTGACTATGTTCAGGATAATTAAGTTCATCTTATGAACTCCCACTCAGATAGGCATCCCTCTGGTCATCTAAGTGATCACATGATCCGAGTCAAACTAGCCCGTGTCCGATCATCACGTGAGACGGACTAGTCATCATCGGTGAACATTTTCATGTTGATCGTATCTACTATGTGACTCATGCTCGACCTTTCGGTCTCCGTGTTCCGAGGCCATGTCTGTACATGCTAGGCTCGTCAAGTTAACCCTAAGTGTATTGCTGTGTAAATCTGTCTTACACCCGTTGTATGTGAACGTAAGAATCCATCACACCCGATCATCACGTGGTGCTTAGAAGCGACGAACTGTAGCAATGGTGCACAGTTAGGGGAGAACACTTCTTGAAATTGTTGTAAGGGATCATCTTATTTACTACTGTCGTCCTAAGTAAACAAGATGCATAAACATAATAAACATCACATGCAATCAAATAGTGACATGATATGGCCAATATCATTTTGCTCCTTTTGATCTCCATCTTCAGGGCTCCATGATCATCATCGTCACCGGCATGACACCATGATCTCCATCATCATGATCTCCATCATCGTGTCTCCATGAAGTCGTCTCGCCAACTTATTACTTCTACTACTATGGCTACCGGTTAGCAATAAAGTAAAGTAATTACATGGCGTTGTTCAATGACACGCAGGTCATACAATAAATTAAGACAACTCCTATGGCTCCTGCCGGTTGTCATACTCATCGACATGCAAGTCGTGAATCCTATTACAAGAACATGATCAATCTCATACATCACATATCATTCATCACATTCTTCTTGGCCATATCACATCACATAGCATACCCTGCAAAAACAAGTTAGACGTCCTCTAATTGTTGTTTGCATGTTTTACGTGGCTGCTATGGGTTTCTAGCAAGAACGTTTCTTACCTACGCAAAACCACAACGTGATATGTCAATTGCTATTTACCCTTCATAAGGACCCTTTTCATCGAATCCGTTCCGACTAAAGTGGGAGAGACTGGCACCCGCTAGCCACCTTATGCACCAAGTGCATGTCAATCGGTGGAACCTGTCTCACGTAAGAGTACGTGTAAGGTCGGTCCGGGCCGCTTCATCCCACAATACCGTCGAAACAAGATTGGACTAGTAACGGTAAGCATATTGAACAACATCAACGCCCACAACTACTTTGTGTTCTACTCGTGCAAAGAATCTACGCAATAGACCTAGCTCATGATGCCACTGTTGGGGAACGTAGCATAAATTCAAAAATTTTCCTACGTATCACCAAGATCTATCTATGGAGAGACCAGCAACGAGTAGAAAGGAGAGTGCATCTACATACCCTTGTAGATCGCTAAGCGGAAGCGTTCAAGTGAACGGGGTTGATGGAGTCGTACTCGTCGTGACTCAAATCACCGATGATCAAGTGCCAAACGCACGACACCTCCGCGTTCAACACACGTACAGCCCGGTGACGTCTCCCAAGCCTTGATCCAGCAAGGAGAGAGGGAGAGGTTGAGGAAGACTCCATCCAGCAGCAGCACAACGGCGTGGTGGTGGTGGAGGAGCGTGGCAATCCTGCAGGGCTTCGCCAAGCACCGCGAGAGAGGAGGAGCACTTGGGAGAGGGAGGGCTGCGCCAGGGGCAAGGGTCAAGCTCCCATGCGCCTCCCCACTATATATAGGGGTGGAGGGGGCTGGTTTCTTGCCCTCCTAGTCCATTGGGGCGTTGGCAAAGGTGGGAGGAAAGAAATCCCATCATTTCCTTCCCCACCGATTGCTATCCCCCCTTTTTAGGGATCTTGATCTTATCCCTTTGGGATATGATCTTATTCCTTCTAAGGGGGGATCTTGGTGCTCCTTGACCAGGGGTGTGGGGCCTTGCCCCCACTACCCACGTTCATGTGGGTCCCCCCATGCAGGTGGGCCCCACTCCGGAACCTTCTAGAACCTTCCTGGTACAATACCGAAAAATCCCGAACATTTTCCGGTGGCCAAAATAGGACTTCCCATATATAAATCTTTACCTCCGGACCATTCCGGAACTCCTCGTGACGTCCGGGATCTCATCCGGGACTCCGAACAACATTCGGTAACCACATACAAACTTCCTTTATAACCCTAGCGTCATCGAACCTTAAGTGTGTAGACCCTACGGGTTCGGGAGACATGTAGACATGACCGAGACGTTCTCCGGTCAATAACCAACAGCGGGATCTGGATACCCATGTTGGCTCCCACATGTTCCACGATGATCTCATCGGATGAACCATGATGTCAAGGACTTAATCAATCCCGTATACAATTCCCTTTGTCTAGCGATATTTTACTTGCCCGAGATTCGATCGTCGGTATCCTTATACCTTGTTCAATCTCGTTACCGGCAAGTCTCTTTACTCGTTCCGTAACACATCATCCCGTGATCAACTCCTTGGTCACATTGCGCAAATGATGATGTCCTACCGAGTGGGCCCAGAGATACCTCTCCGCTTACACGGAGTGACAAATCCCAGTCTCGATTCATGCTAACCCAACAGACACTTTCGGAGATACCTGTAATGCACCTTTATAGCCACCCAGTTACGTTGTGACATTTGATACACCCAAAGCACTCCTACAGTATCCGGGAGTTACACGATCTCATGGTCTAAGGAAGAGATACTTGACATTGGAAAAGCTCTAGCAAACGAACTACACGATCTTTGTGCTATGCTTAGGATTGGGTCTTGTCCATCACATCATTCTCCTAATGATGTGATCCCGTTATCAACGACATCCAATGTCCATAGCCAGGAAACCATGACTATCTGTTGATCACAACGAGCTAGTCAACTAGAGGCTCACTAGGGACATATTGGGGTCTATGTATTCACACGTGTATTACGATTTCCGGATAATACAGTTATAGCATGAATAAAAGACAATTATCATGAACAAGGAAATATAATAATAACTAATTTATTATTGCCTCTAGGGCATATTTCCAACAGGGGGTTCCGGTAACCTCCCGGTATTCCGGTAAAATGCCGATTTCACCCGGAACCATTTCGATGTCCAAACATAGGCTTCCAATATATCAATCTTTATGTCTCGACCATTTCGAGACTCCTCGTCATGTCCGTGATCACATCCGGGACTCCGAACAAACTTCGGTACATCAAAACTTGTAAACTCGTAATGAAACTGTCATCGTAACGTTAAGCGTGCGGACCCTACGGGTTCGAGAATTATGTAGACATGACCTAGAACCATTCTCGGTCAATAACCAATAGCGGGACCTGGATGCCCATATTGATTCCTACATATTCTACGAAGATCTTTATCGGTCAAACCGCATAACAACATACGTTGTTCCCTTTGTCATCGGTATGTTACTTGCCCGAGATTTGATCGTCGGTATCTAATACCTAATTCAATCTCATTACTGGCAAGTCTCTTTACTCGTTCCGTAATACATCATCTCATAACTAACTCATTAGTTACAGTGCTTGCAAGGCTTAGGTGATGAGTATTACCGAGAGGGCCCAGAGATACCTCTCCGACAATCGGAGTGACAAAACCTATTCTCGAATTATGCCAACCCAACATGTACCTTCGGAAACACTTGTAGAGCACCTTTATAATCACCCAGTTACGTTGTGACGTTCGGTAGCACACAAAGTGTTCTTCCGGTAAACGGGAGTTGCACAATCTCATAGTTGCAGGAACTTTGTATAAGTCATGAAGAAAGCAATAGCAGTATACTAAACGATCAAGTGCTAGGCTAACGGAGTGGGTCATGTCAATCACATCATTCTCCTAATGATGTGATCTCACTAATCAAATGACAACACATGTCGATGGTTAGGAAACATAACCATCTTTGATTAATGAGCTAGTCAAGTAGAGGCATACTAGTGACTTATATGTTTGTCTATGTATTCACACATGTATCATGTTTCCGGTTAATACAATTCTAGCATGAATAATAAACATTTATCATGATATGAGGAAATAAATAATAACTTTATTATTGCCTCTAGGGCATATTTCCTTCACTCGGGATCCCCGCTAGCTGCTTGGGCTCCCATGTGAACACATCTTTGTTCGCACGCAGGAACCGTACCAGCGCTTCCTCTTGGTCGGGGTCGAGGTTGGCACCTATGGTGAAGGTGGCTCCTGAGGACCCGTCCTCCTCAACCGGCACCTGCTTGGTTTCTGCCTTGTCCTGGGTGAACAATTGCTTCTTCTTGGTCGGTGCAGCCCCTAGGCCTTGGAGGTGTCCGTGCCGGCATGCTGCGTTGCCGCGTCTGTCTTGAGGGCGAGCTTGAGCACCAGCAGAGCATCCTTGGTATCCTCGGCTACGGTGAGGACACCGCTGCTCCCGGGCATCTTCATGAGGTTGCAAGCCGGATGGTTCGCTGCCATGATCTGGGCCAAGGCGGGGTAGCCGAGGATGGCGTTGTACGGGAGGCCGATGTGGGAGATGTCGAAGTTGACCAGCTCCGTGCGGAAGTTATCGTGGGTGCCGAAGGTCACAGGGAGGCGGATCTGCCCCAGGGAGCCGGAGGAACCGCCTCCGACGCCCGAGAAGAGCTTGCTAGGTTGGAGTCGTTCCAGCGGTACATGGAGGAGGCTGAAGGCCTCCACCGAGAGCACGTTGAGGCCGACACCGCCGTCGATGAGGGTCCTGGTGACGGCCACCTGGCAGATGGTGGGCATGCAAAGCATTGGGAGCGCACCCGAGCAGGCGGTGTTGACGGGGTGATCGTCTGAGTTGAAGGTCAGGTCGGCCTCCGGTGCCGCCCAACCCGGAGGAGCTCCCTGCCGCGTGAGGGCGGCGCCGATCTGGCGGACAAACGGCTTGACGTGGCGGCCCGAGGGTGGTGCCTGCAAGCCGCCCAGGAGAGATGCAATGACCGGGGGCGCCGGCGCAGCGTAGTGGGTGAGGAAGAGGTTGCGTAGCTCCTCCCAGGAGGCCACAGAAGATGTTGGCAGGTGGAGCAGCCAAACACACGGGACGCCGATGAGGGCCATGGGAAACTAGTTGGCCATGACCCTGTCGTCACCTCCGGCCTTGAGGACGGCCTCCTCGTATGCCAGCAGGAAAGCCAATGGATCCGTCGCACCGTTGTAGCGCGGCGACATCTTTGGCTTGAACTTGTGCGGCCACTGCACCTGTCGCAAGGCGGGGGCCAAGCCTCGGAGCCCCCTAGCCCCAGCGCTGGCGTCGGCCGCCGGAGCCGGTGGCGCGTTGTCCGCCATGAGGGCGAAGCACGGTGTTGGTGAAGAGCGGGTCGACGGAAGGGAGAGCTCCGGCGCACCCCTACCTGGCGCGCCAAATGTCGGATATGGGGTTCCGGCAAAACCCTTAAGGTTCGAACTCTAGGGTGCACACGAAGATCTTCTCCCTACCAAAACACACCCAAGACCTCGCCGCGGTTCTAAGCTAACATGATGAACAACACAAGAGACACAAGATTTATACAGGTTCGGGCCACCGTTGTGGTGTAATACCCTACTCCTGTGTGTGGTGTGGTGGATTGTCTCTTTGGCTGATGATGAACAGTACAAGGGAAGAACAGCCTCGCGAGGGGTGTTCTTGTGGTGGCGTGCTTGGAGAGGAATTGATCCGTCTCCGTCAGCTCTAGATCCTCCCTTTCTACTATGGTGGCTATCTCTATTTATAGAGGCCCTGGTCCTCTTGCCAAATATTGAGCGGGAAGGGAGCCAACAACGGCCATTTTGAAAGGGGACAGCTAGTACAAGCTATCCTGACCAAAGGTGGTCTTCGACTGCCAAAGGCACTGGCGATGACGCTGTCTTGGGCTCCACGGTGACCTCCGTCCTGCCTCTCTGCTGGTCTTGGTCTCGTTGCACCGATATGGAAACCTTTGCCTGATGCCTCGGTACACTGCGCCTGCGCTTTCCCCCTTTGCACCAAAGAGGAAATGAGGACACTGCGCAGGCTGGCGCCCGCCTGGTCTTGGTCGTCATGGCTTGCGCCATGAGAACCTCGCGAGGTGCCCCTTGCCTTGATCTCTCCGCCTCCTTGCGAGCCTGCCTGGCGAGGCCGCCCCTGAGGAGGCCTTGTATCGTCCGCCCCGTGAGGCTTGGCCCCTCGCTAGGGTCTTGAACTTGGGTCGATGAAGACAAGACGTACTGGGCCACTGCTGAGCCACACCGCAGGCCGCAGGCAGGCAAGTCTGGGGACCCCCGTTCCCAGAACACCGACAGATAACCTGATCATAAATCCATAATTCAACGGATCTCGGCAAACACACTACAAAAAGTTATTACATTGAATAGGTCTCCAAGAACATCGAGGAGAACATGGTATTGAGAATCAAAGAGAGAGAAGAAGCCATCTAGCTACTAGCTATGGACCCGTAGGTCTGAGGTAAACTACTCACGCTTCATCGGAGGGGCAATGGTGTTGATGTAGAAGCCCTCCATGATCGAATCCCCCTCCGGCACGACGCCGGAAAAGGCCCCTAGATGGGATCTCACGGGTACAGAAGGTTGCGGCGGTAGAAAAGTGTTTTCGTGGATGCCTCTAGTGGTTTTGGGGTATAAGAGTATATATGGACGAAAGAATTAGGTCAGGAGACCCACGAGGGGCCCACAAGATAGGAGGGCACGCCCTCCACCCTTGTGGCCGCCTCGAGGCTCCTTCGACTTCATATCCAACTCTCCTAGTTTGCTTCTAGTCCAAGAAAGATCATCACGAAAGTTTTATTCCGTTTGGACTCCGTTTGGTATTCCTTTTCCACGAAACTCTAAAACAGGCGAAAAACATGAATTTGCACTAGGCTCTAGGTTAATAGGTTAGTCCCAAAAATAATATAAAATAGCATAACAATGCATATAAAACATCCAAAACAGATAATATAATAGCATGGAACAATCAAAAATTGTAGATACGTTGGAGACGTATCAAGCATCCCCAAGCTTAATTGCTGCTCGTCCTCGAGTAGGTAAATGATAAAAACAGAATTTTTGATGTGTAATGCTACCTAACATATTTATCAATGTAATTTCCTTTATTGTGGCATGAATGTTCAGATCCGATAGATTCAAAACAAAAGTTTAATATTGACATAAAAATAATAATACTTCAAGCATACTAATAAAGCAATCATGTCTTCTCAAAATAACATGGCCAAAGAAAGCTATCCCTACAAAATCATATAGTGTGGCTATGCTCCAACTTCATCACACAAAGTATTAAATCATGCGCAACCCCAGTTTTAGCCAAGCAATTGTTTCATACTTTAGTATTCTCAAACTTTTTCAACTTTCACGCAATACATGAGCGTGAGCCATGGACATAGCACTATAGGTGGAATAGAATATGGTGGTTTTGGAAAGAAAAAAAAGGAGATAGTCTCACATCAACTAGGCATATCAACGGGCTATGGAGATGCCCATCCATAGATATCAATGTGAGTGAGTAGGGATTGCCATGCAACAGATGCACTAGAGCTATAAGTTTATGAAAGGTCAAAAAGAAACTAAGTGGGTGTGCATCCAACTCGCTTGCTGATACTTCTTTAGCTTGCATTGGTTTTTTCCCTTGAAGAGGAATGGGTGATGCAGCAAAGTAGAGTAAGTATTTCCCTCAGTTTGAGAACCAAGGTATCAATCCAGTAGGAGACAATGCACAAATCACCGAATACCTGCACAAACAATCAAACAAACTTGCACCCAACGCAATAAAGGTGTTGTCAATCCCTTCATGGTCACTTGCAAAAGTGAGATCTGATAGAGATAGATAAACGATAAAGTAAATATTTTTGGTTTATAGATTGGAAAGTAAAAGATTGCAAGAATAGTAGATCGGAAACTTGTATGATGGAAAAGAGACTTTATATGATGGAAAAGAGACCCGGGGGGCATAGGTTTCACTAGAGGCTTCTCTCAAGATAGAAAATAATACGGTGGATGAACAAATTACTGTCAAGCAATTGATAGAAAAGCGCAAAGTTATGATGATATCTAAGGCAATGATCATGAATATAGGCATCACGTCTATGTCAAGTAGACCAAAACGATTCTGCATCTACTACTATTACTCCACACATCGACCGCTATCCAGCATGCATCTAGAGTATTAAGTTCATAAAGAACGGAGTAACGCATTAAGTAAGATGACATGATGTAGAGGAATTAACTCAAGCAATATGATGAAAACCCCATCTTTTTATCCTCAATGGAAACAATACAATACATGCCTTGCTGCCCCTACTGTCACTGGGAAAGGACACCGTAAGATTGAACCCAAAGCTAAGCACTTCACCCATTGCAAGAAGAACCAATCTAGTTGGCCAAATGAAACTGATAATTCGAAGAGACTTGCAAAGACATCAAATCATGCATATAAGAATTCAGAGGAGATTCAAATAATATTCATAGATAAGCTAACCATAAATCCACAATTCATCGGATCTCGGCAAACACACTGCAAAAAGTTATTACATTGAATAGGTCTCCAAGAACATCAAGGAGAACATGGAATTGAGAATCAAAGAGAGAGAAGAAGCCATCTAGCTACTACTATGGACCCGTAGGTCTGATGTAAACTACTCACGCTTCATCGGAAGGGCAATGGTGTTGATGTAGAAGCCCTCCGTGATCGAATCCCCCTCTGGCAGGGCGCCGGAAAAGGCCCCTAGATGGGATCTCACAGGTACAGAAGGTTGCGGCGGTTGAAAAGTGTTTTAGTGGATGCCTCTAGTGGTTTTGGGGTATAAGAATATATATGGGCGAAAGAATCAGGTCAGGAGACCCATGAGGGGCCCACAAGATAGGATCTCCACCCTTGTGGCTGCCTCGAGGCTCCTTCGACTTCATCTCCAAGTCTCCTGGTTTGCTTCTGGTCCAAGAAAGATCATCACGGAAGTTTTATTCCGTTTGGACTCCGTTTGGTATTCCTTTTCTGCGAAACTCTAAAACAGGGGAAAAACATGAACTGGCACTGGGCTCTATGTTAATAGGTTAGTCCCAAAAATAATATAAAATAGCATAATAATGCATATAAAACTTCCAAAATAGATAATATAATATCATGGAACAATAAAAAATTGTAGATACATTGGAGACGTATCAAGCACCCCCAAGCTTAATTCCTGCCCATCCTCGAGTATGTAAATGATAAAAATTATAATTTTTGATGTGGAATGCTACCTAACATATTTATCCATGCAATTTCCTTTATTGTGGCATGAATGTTCAGATTCAAAACAAAAGTTTAATATTGACATAAAAATAATAATACTTCAAGCATACTAATAAAGCAATCAT
The DNA here is from genome assembly GCA_963921465.1 of Triticum timopheevii. Lineage (NCBI taxonomy): Eukaryota > Viridiplantae > Streptophyta > Magnoliopsida > Poales > Poaceae > Triticum > Triticum timopheevii. Next base: position 248,735,151 of record OY997262.1, on the reverse strand, counting down.
GTCTTCTCAAAATAACATGGCCAAAGAAAGCTATCCCTACAAAATCATATAGTCTGGCTATGCTCCATCTTCATCACACAAAATATTTAAATCATGCACAACCCCGATGACAAGCCAAGCAATTGTTTCATACTTTTGACATTCTCAAACTTTTTCAACTTTCACGCAATACATGAGCGTGAGCCGTGGACATAGCACTATAGGTGGAATAGAATATGGTGGTTGTGGAGAAGACAAAAAAGGAGATGGTCTGACATGAACTAGGCATATCAACGGGCTTTGGATATGCCCATCAATAGATATCAATGTGAGTGAGTAGGGATTGCCATGCAACAGATGCACTAGAGCTATAAGTTTATGAAAGCTCAAAAATAAACTAAGTGGGTGTGCATCGAACTCGCTTGCTCATGAAGACCTAGGGCAATTTGAGGAAGCTCATCATTGGAATATACAAGCAAAGTACTATAATGAAAAATTCCCACTAGTATATGAAAGTGACAACATAGGAGACTCTCTATCATGAAGATCAAGGTGCTACTTTGAAGCACAAGTGTGGCAAAAGGATAGTAGAATTGCCCCTTCTTTCTTTTTTGCTCATTTATCTTTTTTCTTTCGGCCTTTCTCATTTTTTGGCCTCTTTTTTTCGTCCGGAGGCTCATCCTGACTTGTGGGGGAATCATAGTCTCCATCATCCTTTGCTCACTGGGACAATGCTCTAATAATGAAGATCATCACACTTTTATTTACTTACAACTCAAGTATTACAACTCGATACTTAGAACAAAATATGACTCTATATGAATGCCTCTGGCGGTGTACCAGTATGTGCAATGAATCAAGAGTGACATGTATGAAAGAATTATGAAAGGTGGCTTTGCCACAAATACGATGTCAACTACATGATCATGCAAAGCAATATGACAATGATGAAGCGTGTCATAATAAATGGAACGGTGGAAAGTTGCATGACAATATATATCGGAATAGCTATGGAAATGCCATAATAGGTAGGTATGGTGGCTGTTTTGAGGAAGGTATATGGTGGGTGTATGGTACCGGCGAGAGTTGCGCGGCACAAGAGAGGCTAGTAATGGTGGAAGGGTGAGAGTGCGTATAATCCATGGACTCAACATTAGTCATAAAGATCTCACATACTTATTGCACAAATCTATTAGTGATCGAAATAAAGTACTGCGTGCATGCTCCTAGGGGGATAGAATGGTAGTAAAAGACCATCACTCGTCCCCGACCGCCGGTTATAAGGAAGACAATCAAAAAATAAATCATGCTCTGACTTCATCACATAACGGTTCACCATATGTGCATGCTACGGGAATCACAAACTTTAACAAAAGTATCTCTCAAATTCACAACTACTCACTAGCATGACTCTAATATCACCATCTTCATATCTCAAAACAATCATAAAGAATCAAACTTGTCATAGTATTCAATGCACTTTATATGAAAGTTTTTATCATATCCATCTTGGATGCCTATCATATTAGGACTAAGTTTATAACCAAAGCAAATTACCATGTTGTTTAGAGACTCTCAAAATAATATAAGTGAATCATGAGAGTTCATCAATTTCTATAAAATAAAACCACCGCCGTGCTCTAAAAATATATAAGTGAAGCACTAGAGCAATATTGCCTAGCTCAAAAGATATAAGTGAAGCACATAGAGTATTCTAATTAATCATGATTCATGCGTGTCTCTCTCAAAAGGTGTGTACAGCAAGGATGATTGTGGCAAACTAAAAAACAAAGACTCAAATCATACAAGACGCTCCAAGCAAAACACATATGATGTGGCGAATAAAAATATAGCCTCAAGTAAAGTTACCGATAGACAAAGACGAAAGAGGGGATGCCTTCCGGGGCATCCCCAAGCTTAGGCTTTTGGCTGTCTTTTAATATTACCTTGGGGTGCCTTGGGAATCCCCAAGCTTAGGCTTTTGCCACTCCTTATTCCATAGTCCATCAAATCCTTACCCAAAACTTGAAAACTTCACAACACAAAACTCAACAGAAAATCTCATAAGCTCCTTTACTATAAGAAAATAAATCACCACTTTATGGTACTATTTCAAACTCATTCTTTATTTATATTGGTGTAATATCTACTGTATTCCAACTTCTCCATGGTTCATACCCCCCGAGACTACCCATATATTCAGCAAAATAAGCAAACAACACATAGAAAAAAGAATCTGTTAAAAACAGAACAATCTGCAGCAATCTGTAACTCTCGAATACTTATGTAACTCCAAAAATTCTGAAATATCAGGAAAACCTGGGCAATTTGTGCACCAATCCATATAAAAAAGAATCAGATCAAAAGAACGTTTCAATAAAATTCTGGAAATTATTTACTGCACGCAAAAGTTTCTATTTTTCAGCAGGATCAACACAACTATTACCGTAGGCTATCCCAAAGGTCTTACTTGGCACAAACACTAATTAAAACACAAAACCACATCTATCCAAAGTCTAGATGAATTATTCAAAGCAAAACAGGAACAGAAAGTAAACAACAATAATAAAATTGGGTTGCCTGCCAACAACCGCTATTGTTTAACGCCCTTACCTAGCATAAAAACACGAATAGATCTAGGTATTGTCATCTTTGGTATGCAATTATTTTCTCATCGTATCCTCCAAAACTCGTCTTAACAAATTTATCCTCTCCTTTATTTCCTTTCTAGTAGATGAACTCAAATCATGTAAAGGACTTTGATAGTTATTTTGACATTCATAAACCCGTAATCAGGATCATCACCATAAATATTATCATAAAGAACACGAATCTCGTTTCTAACGGGTTACTTCATCATTTTATTCAACCAATCTCTATTGAATCCTAGATGAATACCCCTAGTAATCTAATCAAATTCCTCATAGGCCTCAAGGTATAAAGATTGAGAGATTTCTGCATAGGGAACTCTCCTTCTAAGAATTTCACTATACGATTGATAATCCATAGATTCCAAACTACGCATAGTTTCTTTGTCATGAAGGATATCCTCAATTGTAGGATGTTAAACATCCTTTTTATAGTAAGCAAAAATATCCCTAGCTTCTTGTAGTATAAAATCAAATTCACGCATAAGAATGATAGTTGCAATCTTTTTAGCTATAGGATGATTGATGTTGGGAAGTTCGTAAAACACTTTTTGCAAAGCGGGTGAAGGTGCACAAATTTTTTTCTAGTTTCTCAACAAGCATAACAATGGCATCTGCATAACAATTTGCATTGAGAAGAATAGTTCTTTTATTAATAGGCATAGAACTCATACAATTAAAGAATTCATGAATAACACTTTTTCCAATAATATTACCATCACCCACACGAAAAGTTTTTGCTTTGTAATTAGGAGGATTTGCAGTTTCATTATCCAAAGAACAAGATTCAATTTTTTTCTCAAGATTTACAATGATAACCTCCCCAGATTCAGACATGGTGGCAACAAACCAATCTAGCAAACGAGCACACACAAAGCGAGCGAGAAAGACGAACGAAAGATGGGCGAAGAAAAGGAAAATCTTTTCGAAAATCATTTTAGAGGTGGGGGAGAGGAAAACGAGAGGCGAATGGTGAATAATGTAATGCAAGAGATGAGAGTTTATGATGGGTACTTGGTATGTCTTGACATGACGTGGATCTCCCCTGCAATGGCGCTAGAAATTCTTCCTGCTACTTCTTGAGCTTGCATTAGTTTTTCTCTTGAAGAGGAAAGGGTGATGCAACAAAGTAGAGTAAGTACTTCCCTTAGTTTGAGAACCAAGAGGTATCAATCCAGTAGGAGACAATGCTCAAATCACCTAATACCTGCACAAACAATCAAACAAACTTGCAAAAGTGAGATCTGATAGAGGGGTTGTCAATGGTGGAAAAGTGTTTTCGTGGATGCTTCGGAGGGTTTTGGAAGTATGTGAATATATAGGAGGAAGATCTAGGTCAGGGAGTTACCGAGGGACTCACAAGGTATGCCCCCCTAGGGTGCACCCTCCACCCTTGCTACCGCATCATGGCTCTTCTGATTTGCACTCTAAGTCCCCTAGGTGTCTTCTGGTCCAAGAAAAATCATCGTGAAGTTTTATTCTGTTTGGACTCTGTTTAGTATTCCTTTTCTGCGAAACTCAAAAACAAGGTAAAAACAGAAACTGGCACTGAGCTCTAGGTTAATAAGTTAGTCCCAAAAATAATATAAAATAGCATATTAATGCATATAAAACATCTAAAACAGATCATATAATAGGATGGAACAATGAAAAATTATAGATACATTGGAGACCTATCACCCTTATGTTTTGAAATTTTTCATGCCACCAGTACATGACACTCTCCATACAGTAAATGATATTGGCAAAGGGAAGGCACGTGTTGATGCTGCTAGCACTTTGTCTGCATCTGAAACCACTCCGAAGGCTAAGATAGCCAAGGTTGAAATCCCTCGTAACGAAAATCCATCTCTATATGAGATTTGCAGTCACACACAACAAGCTTTGGAAAGCCACATCAAGCTGGATCAAAAGGAAAAGCTGGAGTTGATGACCGAGTTAAATATGCTTCACAATTATGCTCGCCAAACCTTTTGCATGAGAAGGAGGCAAAGAAGCGCTCCTAGACTCTTCTCAGGAGGCATTATTCTCGCAACCAGCTGTCTGCCAAAGGCAGCAAGAAGGATTATGACTACCTGGATTTACTTGTTGTTCCTCGCATCCGAAGGCAGACACCTGTGCTCCCACAACGTTTAGCTTCAACTGACCTGCTATTTGTCAGACCTGATGATGAAACTAAAGACACAGCTGGAACACTCGTCTACAAGCCAGATGTTCTTCGCAACATTTCTTCTGAAGTCCATGCTACTACTCCTGCTTCTGCCTCAACCATTCCTCACTCTACAGATTCTGATTCGTTGAGCAGTTTCAATTCTGATTCCGAGGACACTCCGGATGAGTAGTTCCTAGTATGTGTTTTCTTTCCTTTTTGACACTTGTTAACAAAAAGGGGGAGAAGGACATCAAGTGATAGATGAACGGGGTATTTGTAGGGTGTTTCCTTTCACCATTTGCTTTTCACAGTCGAATGTTTTGTTTTTCCTTGAACAACTTGCTTGATGAACTTAATGCGCTGCACGTGGTGTTGAAATTCTTGGTCGCCATGTAATGTTAATAACCCCCCCCCCCCATGCAATATGATTTGCCTCCAACTATCTATTTGCAGGTGCTATCAAAATATTTTCCCTTGCATTGTTTATCCTCGATAACTATCTAACACGCAGGGTGTCCTACAAGGTGAACACAAAATGATCGAGTAATAGTCCAAATGGGAGAAGTACATTGAGTAATATATGATCTATGGTTGCTATGATTGGATATGATGATCATTATCCTTCGACTATCTAACCTTGCAGGAAAAGAAAGTAAGTCTCAGTCTAATTTTCATAAGACGTGAAGGTTATCTTTATGACTAACAAAGTGTTTTCCTCGCATATATCCTTCATATCATCTCTATTGCAGAAACCACATCTGAAGCTTATCCACTCTGAGCAATGTAATCATGTTTATCTACCTCTGTTCATACTCGAATATCTAACATGCAGGAATTTACATCTCGTCTGGATTCAAATCATGTCTGAGAAAATCTTCATGACCTATCCTTCTTCACAAATCACTTCAAAGTATTCACTATATCTAACTCTTTCCAAAGATTGTGTGACAGGAACCATCTCAGACAATGTCGAGTGCATTGAAAAAGACCACAAATGAGATCATAGGTCAACATCACTCGTACGAAGAATTATCTCGCTACTCTCCATTTATATTATGATCTGATGCATACCTCCAGGGGGAGCGTGTTTTATCTTCGGAATTTCTCTCGTCTTTTATCACCCTTCGCATTACATTCCATTCTATATCTATCCTTTGATGTAATCTGTTTTGTCAACAATCGTCCAAAAAGGGGGAGATAGTTGGTGCAATATCTGCCCTCCTGTGTTTTGGAGATTGTTGACAGAAACAAGTATGGACTGATTTGTTTCCTAGTTCATACAGAGAGAAATAGTCCATACAGAACAGAAGAGAATGTTGTCTCCGGTGCTAAGTTCTTGTAAGTTCACCGAAGTATATGTGTGCTGTAGAGAAGATTGAGCTACATCCAGTGAAGATATGTAGTCAAAAAGATTGATGTGAAGGAATTAACCACTCTAAAGTTTATTGCTAAAGCAAAGCATTTGGTTTGGAATTGTCGTCCGAAGAAATTGCTGTAGCAAATGGAAGTCAAAGACAAATCAAAGACATAGTATTCTTTTCGTCTTTCTTCTTTTGTTCATTTGAGTCATAGGATCTCCGTACTATTAAGAGGGGTATAGGTTCTCGAAGCTTCTGTGATGCTTAGCCCAAAACCTATAAAAGTTGCGAGGGAAATCTCTTTGTGTTCTGAGCAAATACTTGCCAGCAAGAGACTGTGATCTTCTTCGGCGTGATAGATTTGTCTCACACCAAGGAGTTAGCATTACTTGCTCCATAAGTAATGTTACAGTTGTGCTTAAATCCAACCATTGTAGTCTTGTTGTGCGGCCATTGGCCGCTCTCGATGTCCAATTTGGTCATTTCCCATCAGGGAAGGTTGCAGCTATAAATAGCAACCCCGCTCCAACAATGTCCGTTGGCTGCCCCGCTTAAGATTTTTGAGAAGATTGACTTGAGCAACCCCTCTCCGAGTGATTTGAGTTTAAGATCCACCATGAGAAAAATCAAGAGCCCAAACTTAGAAAATGGTTTGGCATCACAGTAGTTCTAAGTTAGAGTTCTTTTACCTATTACTCTTGAGAGCTGTGCACTGTCTAGACGGATAGGTTTTGGCTCGAGTATTGAAGAGTTATTGTCTTCATCGAGCTAGATCTTCAGCAACCAAGAGTGATTGTGGTTCACGAAGGTCGACCGAACATTTGGAGATCGCCAACAAGTATCTACCACGAGTGTAATTGACTGAAGTCTGATCAGCTTCGAGTTGAAGGAGAATATGGTGAAGCGAGTTTATCTTCTGTGTTAAGTCACAACCCCTCCAAGCAGACATAGCCCTTTGGCAGAAGGGTGAACTAGTCTACCAAATCTCACTGTCGCCATCGAGCATCACTAGTTCATTCTACTTTACTGAATTACTTAAGCAGTTTACTTTCCTGCTTTGTGTCAATAGTTTACCTGATCTTTATCATCTGTTGTATTTTTGATTCGCATTGATCAACTCTGCTATTCTCCTCGGATATTATTGTGTTCACCCCATCATATTCTCATCACTTGTTTTCATTCATCACTGTCATATTCCTTGGTTCATCTGTGTTGTTTTATCGGAGTTATATTTCGCTTCTCATGTCATGTTTTGTCTCACGTTACTTCATGTGATAGCCTATAGCATTACTAGCATTGTGATCAAACCTGTGTTATTGCAAGCATGTGCGATAATTTCTTCATACATCGATAGGTATGCTCCCCAACATTATGCTTAATTGAGCTGTTTTCTATCGTATGTTATTTCTGCTGCTATGTTTGGGATCTGCTCAAAACATTCGACAGAATTTTTCAATCTCCCATTCACCCCCTCTGGTTGATATACTCCCGGTCCTAACACATACTTTCCATACTTGGATCGTATGCATTTATGATTGGAACTCTAGCACGCATCCGCAACTACCGAAGACATTAAGGTAAAACCCAGCCATAGCATTAAGTATCAAGTCCTCTTTATCCCATACGCAACAACCCCCTTGCTCGGGTTTGTGCTTCTCTCACTCATGCCACCCACCATAAGCAAATCATGAACGTATTGCAACAGCCTACAACGGGGATCCCTGATGTTTGCATGACACGTAGGGCACCATAGGACAACACCAAATATACAACACATACCAATCATGATCATCTATCAACCCATAGGACAAAACAGATCTACTCAAACATCATAGGATAACCACATATCATTGGGAAATAATATATAGTGTTGAGCACCATATTTAAGAAGAGATTACAACGGGAAGAAGAAGTGTTACACCACTACATAGAGGGGGAGAAAGTTGGTCTTGACAGTAGCAAGCTTGTTGATGTAGATCGCCGTCACGATCCTAGCCCCGGCGGCACTGCGGCGCCACCGGGAGAGAGGGGGAGAGAGCTTCCCTCCTCCTTCTTCTTCCTTGGCCTCCTCCTAGATGGGAGGAGGGTTTACCCTCTGGTCCATGGCCTCCATGGTGGCGGAGGGGTGAGAGCCCCTCCAATATTGGATCTCTCTCTCTCTCTCTCTCTCTCTCTCTCTGTTATGTTCTGTTTCACATTCTTGTTTTCTGGCTGAAAACCGTTTCTGAAATATCTGGAGATCTGTAATATAACTCTGATTGCACTGAGATTTTAACATGATTTTTTTCCAGATATAAGCTTCTTTGCACCCGAAGTAGAGCCCCAACCGACTCACAAGGTGAGCATACCCCACCACTGCATGCCTGGGCCCTGGGCCACACCCTGGTATCTTGTGGGGGCTGTGGGCCTCCTTTTGTGTTGATTCCACCTCCCAAAAATCACATATATTACAAAATAATTCTCCATGAATTTTTATTGCATTTGGACTTCCGTTGGATATGGATATTCTTTGAAACAAAAACATGCAACAAACAGGAACTGGCACTGGGCATTGGATCAATATGTTAGTCTAATAAATCATATAAAATGTTGCCAAAAATATGTGAAAGTTGTATAATATTGTCATGAAACAATAAAAAATTATAGATACGACAGAGACGTATCAGCATCCCCAAGATTAATTCCTGCTCATCCTCGAGTAGGTAAATGATAAAAAGATAATTTTTTGATGTGGAATGCTACCTAGCATAATCTTGATCATATGTCTAATCATGGCATGAATATTAATACACGAGTGATTCAAATCAATAATCTATAATTTGACATAAAGACATTAATACTCAAACATCCCAACAAATAATCACGTCTTTCGAAATATCAACGCTAAAGAAAGCTATCCCGACAAAATCGTATAGTCTTGTGATGCTCCATCTTCTTAACACAAAGTATTTATCATGCACAATCCCGGTGTTAGCCAAGCAATTGGTTCATACTTTTTAACGCGATTCAGCTTTTTCAACACTCATGCAATACATGAGCAAGCCATGGATATATCACTATGGATGGAATAGAATATAGTGATATAGATTAATTTGGAGAAGACAAAAAAGTAAGAAAGTCTCACATCGATGCGGCTAATCAACAGGCTATGGAGATGCCCATCAATTGATATCAATGCGAGGAGTAGGGATTGCCATGCAACGGATGCACTAAGAGCTATAAGTGTATGCAAGCTCAAACTGAAACTAAGTGGGTGTGCATCTAACTCTATAATGAAAAATTCCCACTAGTATATGAAAGTGACAACATAGGAGACTTTCTATATGAAAAACATGGTGCTACTCTGAAGCACAAGTGTGGAATTTGCATGCCCCTTCTCTCTTTTTTGCTCTCATTTTTTTCTTTTTTTTCTTGGGCTCTTTTTGGCCTCACTTTTTTCTTTTTATTTATATATTTGTCCGAAGTCTCATCCTGACTTGTGGGGGGATCATAGACTCCATCATCCTTTCCTCACTGGGACATGCTCTAATAATGAATAATGATGATCATCACACTTCTATTTAATTACAACTCAATATTACAATTCTGGAACAAAGTATGGCTCTATATGAATGCCTTTGGTAGTGTACCAAGATGTGTAATGATCTAGCAAAGCAAAGATATCAAAAATGAACAAGCCATGGAAACATCATGCTAGCTATCTTACGATCATGCAAAGCAATATGTCAATGAAATCTCAAGTCATCAAAAGGGAAGTAGCGGAAGTTGCATGGCAATATATCTCGGAATGGCTATGGAAATGCCATAATAGGTAGGTATGCCGGCTGTTTTGAGGAAGATATAATAAGGCTTATGTGTGATAGAGCGTATCATATCACGGGGTTTGGATGCACCAGCGAAGTTTTCACCACATCTCGAGGTGAGAAAAGGCAATGCACTATATCATAGAGGCCAGCAAATTGCGGAATGGTAAGAGTGATGTATAATCCATGGACTCCCACTAGTCATAAAGAACTCATATACTTATTGCGAAAGTTTATTAGCCCTCGAAGAAAAGTACTACTACGCATGCCCCTAGGGGGAGGTTGGTAGGAATTAACCATCGCGCGCCCCCAACCTCTACGCAAAGGAAGACAATAATAAATCATGCTCCAACTTCATAGCATAACAAGAAACTATACATGCATGCTTTGGGAATCACAAACCTTAACACCAATATTCCTACTAACCACAACCATTTACTAGTACCTTCCACATGTTAGCATCTCTATATCGCAAAACTATTGCAAGGAATCAAACATATCATATTCAGTGATCCACAAGTTTTATGTAGGATTTCATGACTAACCATGCAGTTGACCAATTCATGTTGACTCCCTAAATAGATACTAGTGAGTTGCACATGCTTTGCAAGTGAGTTGTGAGATATCGTTACAACACAATGTTGACAGACAACTGACACTTACATATCATGTCATTGAAAAAGAAAAACCTTAGATGCATAGTGTTCCAATACATGTATATAACACATTATATGTATGGACTTAAGGGTAAATTCATGTATATGCAAAGAAAGTGTTGCGGCATTTGATTGAAATTCTCTGAAAAGATATCTGGACTGTAAGAAATGGTTCATCAGAAGTCTTTCACCATGAGTAAAATTCACAAAAAATCTCATAAATGGATACACTTTTATTCAAGCGAGAACTCTAATGGAGGAAGAGTATACACAAAAGATTCTAGACTAAATCATAAATGGATACATTTTTATTGAAGCGAGAAACTCTAATGGAGCAAGATCATCCATGGAAGGTTCTAGAATAAATGAGAATTGTGTAAAGATAGTATATGTGACAAGTACAACGGTGGACTAAGTTTTAATTATTGGAAACTTCTAGATAGTACACATGGCCGAATCTGATGTAATTCATAGGAAATCGAATGGTCAACAACGCTCTGATTTTCCACCTCTTGACCGTCGGATTAAGTTCATCCAACGATCCATATTCAAACTTATTCACACACTATATAGTGGTATAGATATGAGTGAAGCAAGAGAGTTTGATTCTTTCTACACAATATCATGCTCTAATAAATATAAGTGAAGCAAAAGAACATTCTACAAATAACGGTTTTCTATATGTAGAGAAATAGTCAATCCAAACTTCAAATGATATAAGTGAAGCACATGAAGCATTCTATAAATCCATACGAAAATATATAAGTGAAGTGCAATGAGCATTTTATAAATCAACCAGAGTGAAAACTAAACACAAAAGACGCTACAAGATTTACACATATCACATGAACGAAACAAAAATGAAAACATATCGATACTTGTTGAAGAAAGATGGGATGCCTTGCGGGGCATCCCCATGCTTAGACGCTTGAGTCTCATTGGATATTTACTTGGGGTGCCTTGGGTATCCCCAAGCTTAAACTCTTGCGTTTCCTCCTTCTCCTCATAACGAGACCTCCTCGATCTTTGAACACTTCATCCACACAAAACTTAAACAGAAAACTGGTGAGATCCATTAGTATAATAATGCAATCGCTACTTAAAGTACTATTGCAGACCCATTCATATTATTTTTTTGCATTATAGCTACTATATTATAACTTCTCCATGGCTTATACCACCGATACAGTCGATAGTTTCATCAAAACAAGCAAAACAATGCTTCAAAAACAGAATCTGTCAAAAGCAGGACTATCTGTAGCAATCTGAAAATTGACCATACTTCTGTAACTCCAAAAATTCTGAAAAATTAGGACAAAATGAACAACTTGCATAGCAGTAATGTGTAAAAATTTTAGAAACTTTTCACGTTCTAGTAAGAAAAAGAAAATCCGCACTAGAGCCAAAGTTTCTGTTTTTGCACCGCACATACCAACAAGCAATCTAATCATCCTAAAGGCAAATCTTGGCACATTATTTTTATAATACAATGGATTTGTAGAAGGGGGTAATTATTTTTGTTGAAAAGTTTCTCTAATTGAGATTCACAAAGTTTCCATGGGCATGAACAAAGATCAAGGACGTCCCCCACTTCAACAGTGTCCGTCTTTCTCACTTCCACTTTTCTTTTTGAAAAGTTTTTGGTTCCCCTCTATATTTTTTGTTTTTAAACTTTATAAAAGCACTCAACAGAAATAAATAACTCCCTAAAACTTCTGGGTTGTCTCCCTGGGAGCGCTTTCTTTAAAGCCATTAAGTTATGAATAAAGTGCTCAAGTAATTGATCCACCCGGATCCCAAGGTATATCAAACCCAATTTTAATTAGCAATGATTTATAATTTAGTAGTGAGCACAAAGCAACATATATCATGCAATGACAAAGTCTAACTCTCTTCCTACTCATCGGCATGTCATAAAGGAACAATTCATGCACATCAACTAAAGGCCAATACATAGCATAAGCAGTTTCTTGCAATTTTATCGTGTTGGAAACATAGAGAGGCAGAGATATAGTTCCTCTCTCATAATAATTGCAAGTAGGAGCAGCAAACACATGCATAATATATTCATCAAAACCATCGTGTGCAATAGTAAAACGCAACCCATCAATATAGTCCTTAATAAGAGCAAACTTCTCTAATATAGTTTAGTTCAGAGAATTCAAAAAGATAATATGACTATCATGTGTGGGTGCAATAACAACAATTTCATTCTAAACATAAGGAACTATAGCAAGTTCATCTCCATAAGAATAATTCATATTGGCATCTTAGCCACAAGCATAGCAAGCATCAAGTTCATCAAAAAGGGAGATTTCAAACTAATCCAATGGATAATAGTAATCATCATAACATTCATCCTTGGGTAAGAATGAACGGAAATTAAATAATGTATGAGTTGAAGAGTTACTCTCATTAGAAGGTGGGCACGGGTAGCCAATCTGCTCTTCCTCCTTTTGTTCTTTGCTCTTCTCATTATCTTTTTCATCCAATGAGCTCACAGTTTCATCAATTTCTTCTTCCATAGATTCCTGCAAAATATTATTCTCTTCTTGGACAACGGAGACTTTCTCAATAAACTCATTAATATCGGCATTATATTCATAATTCTCATTGCAATATTTAAGTATAGCAAAATTTTCAGGTCTGTAAACAGCATCATCATAATCATCATACTTTTCAAACAGAGATTCAATTTCATAAGCACCCTTAAAAGCAACAAATTCTTCTATTCATTCCACATCATATTAATCATATCTACCATTAGCATAAGAAGCCAAGGTTTCATTATCGTTAAATTTCATGAAAAGGGAAGGTGTGGAGCCTTCATCCTAGAGCAACGAGTATAATCATATCTCAAGCATAGATCCCGAGCACACCAATGCAACATATGAATTTGATCCCATAATAGTTTCCCTTTTTGCGTCAAGCGATAATCCCTAAAGTATTCATGTTGATCCAACGTGTCTCCCATTATCAAGTTGAATGAGCTTTTCTCAAGATTATCAAAGTAGTCATTTATATTTTTCACATAACGAGCACCAAGGGTTTTAGGAGGTTCCCCATCTCCATGAGTAGCAAGTACACCTAATGTTTTTGGTATTTCGTGTTCCATATCCATAACTAAAGATAGAGAACAACTTAGAACAGAAAATAAAAACTACTTAGTGATAAAGCAAACAAGGACACACGAGAATATTCACCCCACACGAGAGAGCCGTGCCATGAAGATGCTTCTGGAAAAATTTCTCATCGCCGCATGGAGCCTATGGAAAGAAAGGAACAACAAGCACTTTAAAGATGTGGCTCCCACGTTGCAATCCTGGCTCGCTAGGTTTATTACTGATTTTACCCTGCTCTAGCACAGAGTTAAGGAGGCACGTAGACCTCTGGTGCTATACTTTGTTGCATCTCTTACTTAGCTCATTTTTTATTATTTCTTCCCCCACCCCCCTAAACCAAAAGGTTAGGGATTCTCTTCCCCCCATCTGTTGTAAACATGTAAATTTTACAGTGGTGGAAGTTCTTAATATAACACTGTAGGAGCCTTTCCTACTATTTTCCCGGTCAAAAAAGGGTGCCAGAAAATGGTCTTGATAATCCACAAGTATAGGGGATCGTTTGTAGCCTTTTTTGATAAATAAGAGTGTCGAACCCAACAAGGAGCTAAAGGTAGAACAAATATTCCCTCAAGTTCTATCGACCATCGATACAACTCTATGCACACTTAATGTTTGCTTTACCTAAAACAAGTATAAAACTAGAAGTACTTTGCGAGAATAAAACTATGAATAAAATGCAAGATAATAAAAGTAGTAGGTTTTGTCGCACAAAAAAGTTATTTGTCCATAGGTGATCAATAACTAAACCAGTAATCATTGTTGCAATTTTATATGAGGGAGAATCATGCGCTAACATACTTTACATACTAGGATCATATGCACTTATGATTGGAACTCTAGCAAGCATCCCCAACTACCAAATATCATTAATGTAAAACCCAACCATAGCATTAAGTATGAAGTCCTCTTTATCCCATACGCAACAACCCCCTTACTCGGGTTTGTGCTTTTGTCACTAACGCCACCCACCATAAGCGAATCATGAACGTAATGCAACACCCTATAGCAGGGATCCCTCATGTTTGCGCGACACAGAAGGCACCATGGGACAGCACCAAAATAAAATATACAACTCATACCAATCATGATCATCTATCAACCCATAGGACAAAACAGATCTACTCAAACATCATACGATAACCACATATCATTGGGAAATAATATATAGTGTTGAGCACCATGTTTAGTAGAGATTATAGTGGGGAGAAGAGGTGTTACACCGCTGCATAGAGGGGGAGAAAGTTGGTGTTGACGGTAGCAAGATTGTTGATATAGATCGCCGTCATGCTCCCCGGCGGCACTCCGGCGCCACCGGGAGAGAGGCGGAGAGTGCCTCTCCTCCTTCTTATTCCTTGACCTCCCCCCCTAGATGGGAGGAGGGTTTCCCCTATGGTCCATGCCCTCCATGGAGAGAGCCCCTCCGAGATTGGATCTCTCTCTCTATTTTATCTTCTGTTCCGCGTTCCTGTTTTCTGGCCAAAAACCATTTCTTAAATATCCGGAGATCTGAAACTCTGATTGCGCTGAGATTTTTACATGATTTTTTTCCATATATAAGCTCCCTTGCAACCGAAGTAGATCCCCAACCGACTCACAAGGTGAGCATAACCCACCATCGCACGCCTGGGCCTTGGGCCGTGCCCTCGTGTCTTGTGGGGGTTGTGGGCCCCCTTTTGCGTTGATTCCACCTCCCAAAAATCACATATATTCCAAAATAATTCTCTGTAAAATTTTATTGCATTTGGACTTCGTTTGATATTAATATTTTGTGAAACAAAAAACATGAAACAAACAGGAACTGACACTGGGCACGGGATCAATATATTAGTCCAATTAATCATATAAAATGTTGCCAAAAATATGTGAAAGTTGTATAATATTGGCATGAAGCAACAAAAATTTATAGATATGACGGAGAGTATCAACTGCCATCTTGGTCATACTGGGAAGAAACGTATGAATAAACTTCATAAAGATGGAGTGTTAACATCATTTGATTTTGAATCATTTGACACATGCGAAGCTTGTTTGATGGGAAAAATGACTAAAACCCGTTTATTGGTCATCCTGAATGGGCACATGAATTATTGAAAATAATACATAGTGATGTATGTGGTCCAATGATCATACTGACACGTGGTGGATATTTATACTTCATAACATTCGCTGATGATTTGAGTAGATATGGCTACATTTACTTGATGAAAAATAAGTCTAAAACATTTTAAAAGTTCAGAATTTCATAACAAAGTAGAAAATCATCGTGGCAAAAAGATAACGTTTCTATGATCAAATCGTGGTGGAGAATATCTAAGTCATGAGTTCAGCAAACATCTAAGTGATCATGGAATTGTTTCACAACTTACTCCTCCCGGAACTCCACAAAGAAATGGATTATCTGAGAGGTGTCCTATTAGACATGGAAAGTGTGATGCTCCTGACTTAATTGTGCACTAATCATACACGCAAATGCACACGATCAAGATAAGAGACTCACGGGAAGATATCACAACATAACTCTAGACACAAATTAAAATAATACAAGCTTTATATTACAAGCCAGGGGCCTCGAGGGCTCGAATACACAAGAGTTAGTGGAAGCAACAGTATCTGAGTACAAACATAAGATAAACAAGTCTGCCTTAAGAGTTCTAGCATAACAATGACATATAGATAGGAAAGGCACATGCCTGCTGCCCGGGAGCCATCTATCTCCTCCTGGTCGTCGACTGTCTCCACATAGTAGTAGGCTCTATCAGGGTAGTAGTAGTAGTCACTAGCGGAATCATC
The DNA here is from genome assembly GCA_963921465.1 of Triticum timopheevii. NCBI lineage: Eukaryota > Viridiplantae > Streptophyta > Magnoliopsida > Poales > Poaceae > Triticum > Triticum timopheevii. The sequence goes on along the minus strand of OY997262.1, from coordinate 248,718,643 downwards.
TGGCTCCTGGGCTCCGTCATCTGATCGCAGAAATTGGGTAGAGGGGAAAAGAGGTAGCAAAGCAACTGTGAGTACTCATCCAAAGTACTCACAAGACTTACATCAGATCTATACTAAGTATGCATTAATATCAAAGGAATGGGGCTATATATTTGGACTGAATTGCAGAAATCCCAGCATAGGAAGGAAGGCCTAGCCTATCAAAGACTAGCATCTTGCAGCGTCTTGCAACATGATAAGAGTTAGGGCTGGAATTCGAGCCGAGTCGAGCCAGCTCGGCTCGATTCGCTAAAGCTCATTTCGTTAATGAGCTAGCTCGACTCGACTCGTTACTATAACGATCTCAAATTCAAGATTGGCTCGACTTGGATAACTCACGAGCTGGCTCATTTAGCTTGTTAAGCTCGTTAAGGATATGAACATAAAACCTTATGAATAAAATAAAAATGAGCGTTGTTTGTGGACATTGTACATGTTTAATATATACACTTTACATTCGCAAGTAATATTTTTTTTTCATATTCGTAAGGTGCCTTGCGTGGCTGGGCCTTTTGTTGTGCGCCTAGGACACCGAGTGCTTGGCTGATCTCTTGTAACGAGCCTAACGAGTTACACGAGTACTCATGAGATTAGCTCGTTTAACTTGGTCTATAAACGATCTTAAACTAAAGCTCGGCTCGACTCGTTATTCTTCGAGTTCGAGTCGATTCGAGCCAAGTCACAAGTTACTCGTTTAGCTCACGAGCTTCGAGCTTTTTTTCCAGCCCTAATAAGAGTGCATATTAGCATAATATGAGTAGTGATTATATTGCAGTAACGCCCAGAGATCCTTCCTCGACTCTTTGCGAGAAAGCAATCCCAGAGCCAACATATCCATTTAGTGTCTCCAGTATCCAGTTCTAGTAATTGTAATAGATAGGGATACAACTCTGAGCGTCCGTTATCATGGACACGACTACTCGAATAGATATACCTCCCTGCAGGGGTGCACCAACTTACCCAACATGCTCGATTAACTCCGGCCGAACACACTTTTCTGGGTCATGCCCGGCCTTGGCTGATCGACACACCGTAGTCCTACCTAGGCTCAATAGAGAGGCCAGCACACTGGTTTACATCCTAAACACGAAGGGGTCATGGGCCAATCGTCCTTTGCAATCTTGCATGTTGCAAACACGGCCTGGAGCAGACCCAACCCCTTATACAAGCGCAGGTGGTTCCCGTCCAACCGGGTGTCCGCCGCTAAACCGCTGACGTCTGAGAGCTTTCAGAAGAATCGTATGACATCGAGTGCCCATACTTATTCCCGCGTGGTGGTCAGTGCGAAAAAGGCTAGAGGCCTACTCAGATCACATATCCAAACCCGTTAGTGTGTTGGGAGCGCGCGGACATGACCAATGATTCACGATCAGTGGTCTTGTCATCCCGTCTCGCATACTTATGGCAAGGGCTAAGAATGCTCGACAGTGCCGCGTAATTAGCTCGCGGGCACCCTCACGGTCAACCCGGCTGCTGTAACTCTCGCGGGTACCCCTCGGGGCCGACCCGACTTCAACAAGGTTCTGAGGTAATGTCAAGATAACCGTGTGTCCATAACACCAGGGGGGAAACCCGAGGTATCACCCTCGCTGGATTCCCACTCGATGTAACCGTCAAGGTGACCTTGGCAGAATCACCCTTGAAGGGTTCACACTTGAGGAGTTGTATGACACAGTCGTTATCGGGAATGGTGAAGGAGGAATCACCCTCTGTAAGCCACGATCGAGTAGCTATGCTATAGAGGTATCATCAGAAGTGCGATACGAGGTATCTCCCTCGGCACTTGATAGTAGCTTTGTAGAGTCGTACAACTAAGGGGGGTGTGCAGTGATGTGTGGGTCTCTGCACATCGATCACTTTGATCGAGTCTTCGATGATGAAGCGGGGCAATAGGGACAAGGTGAGGGGTCACTGATGGACCACTAACCAACCTATACTAAGCATATAGGATATCTGGTAAAGTACAAAAGCAGGCTATGCATCAGAATAGGAGCTATCGAACAACAGTAGAAAAATCTAGTGCAAGCATGAGAGAGAAAGAACGGGCGATATAGGAATGATCAAGGGGGTTTTGCTTGCCTGGAAGCTCTGCTGAAAGGGGGTTGAACGTGTGCGGCATAGTCATACTCGGGAGCAGCGTTAATCTCAGGGTCTACCAGAGAAGAAGTGGGGCAAGAAACAATAAATATAAAGCACTCAGTTGCAGCATAGATGCATGACAAGTCGACAAACTATGTCAGGGGTGACCTAATGCAGCACTAAGTGTTTTAGATGGAGCGGGAAAATATCCTGGAATATTTTCCCAGCTCTAGGAAACTATTGGTATATTGAACCGAAGGGAAATGTTCCATGTTCATCATGTTAGAGTCATGTGATAGATGAGTGGATGACATATTCAAATTCATCATATTTTTTGAACATTTTCCATATATAATTTATTTTAATCCGAGTTACAGTTTATTTTCTATGGTTTTTCAAAGTTTAATCGATTTTTTGAATTTCCTAGAATTAAATTGATTTGAAAAACATTTGTCGGTGCAACAGACCCTGGGCCTGTCGCCCTGACTGTGCACATGCACAAGATCAAGATTGAAGCATTAGTCCAAGACAAAGGGCAAGAGACCAAGAGATTCGAAGCATCAACAAGAAGATCAGAAAGGACCAAGGACAAGACAGAGAAGCAAGATATCATCAAGAAAGAAGCCTCCCTTGTCGAGCAGGAGAGCCCGGCAAGGGGCGAGGCCACCCCTAGAAGGAGATGATTAAGATGTCCCGGCAGAGCCTGCCGGGACTTGCGGAGGCCAGATCACCTTACCGACTACTCCACCGTGACCCACGTCGTCGATCAGTGTGGTGTCTAGCCGCAGAGTAATTAAGTGGCAGCCATTTGCCACATGGCAGCCACTCTCCACAAAGGAAACGCACAGATGACACCCGTCCTATGATGTGTCAGACGAGCATGTGTGGAGCTGGCAAGATAGCCTGGCAAGCCTTGCCGGGAGACCAACGACATGACATTAAGTGACGCATTAAATGCGCACTATCAGCCTACAGAGTTAGGTATGATAGCACTATTCACTATCTTATCAGTGTCTAATGACTAATTTGCCACTGTGGTGACCCCTTAGCCTATAAAAGGAGGCCCATGGCAACAGTTCGGGAGGTTGGAAAGTTAGACCACTCGCACCCTCATACGCGCGTAGTCGCTGCTGCCCTGAGGCAACCCTTGCCAGGCAAGTGTACTACGCACCACCACCACTTTTCCACCATCAATCCACCAAAGCAGGAGTAGGGTTTTACGCCTCGCGGCGGCCCGAACCTGGGTAAAACTGCCTGTGTGATCTCTGCCGTGCTGCCCCACGTTGGTCTGCTCTTTGTGCAACAGGACTCCCCCTGCCGAACCAGCAAGGGGCCACCCTGGCCCATAGGTGGCCATGGTTTCCCGCGACATCTTTGGCGCGCCAGGTAGGGGGGCTCGCTTGTGCAAACCTAAATACATGAGCAGCGCGTCACCATCATCGCCATCTACATCTTCGACGACACAGTCGACCATGGCGCCTAAGAAGAAACCTGCTTCTTCGGCTCATCCATCCACCTCGAAGGCCCCGCCGCCCATGGCCTCCAATGCTGCGGGGGACACGGAGACACGCGAGGACGTGAACACTGCTGGGGAAGTGGTCGGAGCGGGAAGCGCCACCACCGCTTCCCCCAGGGCCGATGCAGGAACAGGAGACGACGGAGGAGAGCAACATCAACGACGCCTCGATGGCCACGCTCCGCTTGGCAATGGGCACAGCTGCAGTGATGACACTTGGTCTAGGGCGAATAGCTGGCCTCCAGCAGCCCTGTCATGGGCGCGACCGTTGTGCAGGCACCTTCCCCTGGGCGAGTCAACCTAGCTGCTGCACCCAGCGGAGTGGTCGGCCCTCGAGCGCCTCTGTCACACCACCCTGTCACCCAGGTTGTTGCACCGCAACAACGGGAGTGCAGTGTTGCCACTGCTGGCTCCGTCAGGAGTCGAGCGATGGCGCGATCGACTTCATCATCATCTATGCCAAGCACAGCCTCAGAGGCCATAACGCGGGCTCAGCTGCTGCTGAGGTTTCCATCAGCGGCCGAGAAAGTGGACGAATGGCGTGCCACCATCCAAAGTCTGCTCAGTTTCACCGAAGCCGAGGGCTCACAACAAGATGGCCCGCCGCGACCTCCCCAAGCGACAGTGACGGCCCATGCTGCTGCCCGTACGGAGGGAGCCATCCCCACGGTGTAGTCCCGCCACGATAGCCAGCACGGGCGCGACCAAATCAAGACCCTGATGACGTCTCGATGGCCTCCTCTGATCCTCGAGCACGTCCAGGCCAACGACGAACCCCAGAAGATAGGCGGAGAGGAGATGTGTGCGTCGTCAAGAAGCGCCATGGCGACCTCCTCCGAGCCGACGGGCGCAACGGCCCCGATGTCAATGAGCCCACGCTCGGTGTTGGCAGGCCTATACCTTTCAAAGTTGGCTGCCCTGCCTTCACCCGCGAGCTACAGCAAGTTCATTGGCCATCCGTTCGCACGTTCAAGCCAAAGATACCTGAGAAGTACGACGGGAGGCTGAACCCGGCAGAGTTCCTGAGCGTCTACACCATTGCTGTCCAGGCTGCCGGGGGAAGAGATGAGAAGGTGTTTGCCAACTACTTCCAGTTGGCCCTCAAGTCCAATGTGAGGTCTTGGCTGATGCACCTGCCAGAGAACTCTATTTTGTCATGGGCGGACCTGTGCCACGAGTTCATCGGTGCTTTCACCGGTGGCTAGAGGAGCCGGGCTATCCCAGCAATCTACAACTTCTCCAAAAAAAGGAAGGAGAAACCCTCCGTAAGTATTTACAGAGATTCAACAAATTTCATAGTAATATTCCAAATATCGATTCGGCAGCCGTGATAGCTGCCTTCCAGTCCAATGTGCGCAACCGCCAGATCCATTCTAAGATGAATGTGCGGTTGCCCAAGACTGTGAAGGAGATGTACACCCTAGTGGATAAGTGTGCTCGGATGGAGGAAGGAAGGAAGTTGCGGAGAGGAAGATTGCATCAATGTTGATTCAAAGGATGATGATGAGTCCATCAGTCAGAAGAAGGGCAAGAAGCACAGTAAGAAGCGGAGGGATAAGACAATATTGACTGTTGAAGGATCAGGCACCCCAAGTACCGGCAAGATCGCCAAAGCTGAGGCCCTCGGCAAGGAGGTTGCCGTGTGCGCTGATTGCCGGGAAGCTGCGGCTGCCGAGAAGGCCGGAAAGGGTGATGGGCCGTCCTGCAAGTTCCATCAGACCAAAGGCCACGACCTTCAAGAATGCTATCAGGTTGAGCAGTTAGTCAAGAGACAGAGAGCAGAGTATGAGAAGCATGATAAGGAAAAGGGTCAGAATGTCGCTGGCGGTAAGGGCTGAGGTGATGAACCAAATCGCCCTGGCAAACCCTTTCGAAGTAAAGGAAAAACCCGCCAGGGGCCAGGAGAAGGAAGCTTGTGATGATGAGAGTGATAGAGGGGATGAATAGGAAACCAGTGAGCAAGAGTTTCAGAAGGCCACTGACGCCCTGTGCGTTGATGGAGGTGCACCTCTGCACACCTCCCACCACCAGCTCAAGCGGTGGGCACGGGAAGTCAATGCCGTGGAACCAGCACCAGAGGCCCGGAAGCCGCTCAAATGGTCCCGTACACCCATCATCTTTGAAAAAGAGGATCACCTAGCCGTACCACTGCGGTAGGATGCTTGCCATTGTTGGTTTCTCCAACAATTCGCAACCTCGAGGTCACGAAGATGCTGGTGGACAGTGGGGCCGGACTAAATCTGATTTCCCCAGCAGTTATCAGCAAGCTTTAGATAGCGGAGGAAGAACTAGATATTACCGACACGTTTCAAGGAGTTAATCCTTGCAGGAGTTATCCTAAGGGAAAGATCACGTCACCGGTAACATTTGGGGGAGAACTGAACTACCTGATTGAGAATATTGTGTTTAACGTAGTTGATTTCCCCTTGCCGTACAATGGGATCCTTGGACGTCTGGCCTTGGCTAAATTCATGGCGGCATCCCACTATGCCTACAACACCCTGAAGATGCCTGGGCCACTAGGGGTCCTCACCATCCTGTCAGATGAGAAAGATGCTACCATTTGTGTGGACAAGATGTACCGGGACGCGGTCGCGACAGAGGCAACAACGGCAGCAGTTCCCGTCAAGGAAAGCAAAGGATAGAAGAAGGATTGTAGGACCTCCCGCAAAGAGTCCGGGAAGCGCGCCCCCACCGAGTGCACGACAACCATTGGCGACGTGTCATAGTGTTCCAACAGCAAGAGATCCAAGGTTGTTGCTCCACAAGTGAAAAAGGCCTCGGCAGGGCTGGCTGGTGTTGATGGTACTTTCACTATCAGCGCCACCCTCGATGACAAATAGGAAAGCACGCTCATTGCCTTCCCGCGGGCAAATATTAATGTGTTTTAATGGCAACCATCTGATATCCTCGGTGTTCCCAGGGAGGTAATCGAGCACCACCTTGCTGTCTGCCCACACACCAGGCCTGTTAAATATAAAGTCCGGAAGCAGGCCTTGGAGAGGCAACAGTTTGTTGTAGAAGATATCAAGAAGCTTGAGGCAGCTGGTTTGGTTAGAGGAGTGCTACATCCCACTTGGCTAGCAAACCCAGTGGTGGTGCGGAAGGCAAACGGGAAGTGGAGGCTGTGCATTGATTTCACAGATCTCAACAAGGCTTGCCCGAAGGACCCGTTTCCTTTGCCGCGTATTGATCAGATTGTGGATTCCACTTCAAGTTGTGATTTGCTCTCATTTCTGGATGCCTATTCTGGATATCACCAGATCTTCATGTCCAAAGAAGATGAGGAGAAGACGTTGTTCATCACTCCATGTGGTACGTACTGCTTTGTACGCATGCCGTTCGGATTAAAGAGTGTCCGGTCCACCTTTGCAAGGGCAATCCAGATTGGTTTTGAACCTCAGTTGCACAGAAACATTGAGGCTTATATGGATGACATTGTGGTCAAGACCAAGGACAGAGCAACACTTATACAGGATTTGGAGGAGACGTTTGCAAATCTGCGCAAGACCAACTTAAAGCTAAATCTAGAGAAGTGTGTGTTTGGTGTCCCCTCCGACAAGCTGCCTAGATACTTTGTGTCCCATAGGGGAATTGAAGCTAATCCCGACAAGATCAAGGCCATTGAGGAGATCCAAGCACTAAGGACAGTCAAAGATGTGAGGCGCCTGACGGGATGTGTTGCCACACTAAGCAGATTCATCTCCAAGTCTGCCGAGCGTGCCCTGCCATTCTTAAAATTTTTGAAGAAGGCAGGTCCTATGAGGTGGACCCTGGAAGCAGATGCAGCTTTGCAAGGGTTGAAGGACTGCCTGTCCTCTGTGCCTACCCTGGTTGCACCCAAACAACATGAGCCATTGTTGCTATACTTAGCGGCAACCAACCAAGTGGTCAGTGCGGCCTTGGTAGCACAGCGAGAAGTGAATGAGGAAGAGATTGAGCAGAGACCGGCAGAGCCAGATAAGGATCAGAACAGCAGTGGGCATGATAATGAGGGCAACCCCAAGGATGTGGCAAGGAAGAAAGTGGTGCAGTGCCCAGTGTACTTAGTCAGCTCCTTGTTGCAGGGGGCTAGATCGAGATACTTTGGCATGCAAAAGGTGATTTTTGGTCTCATCATGGCCTCAAGGAAACTACGCCACTACTTCCAAGCCCATGAGATCATGGTTGTTACTCGTTTCTGTTGCAATGGAGACTTCAAAACCCAGAGGCTAACAGTAGAATAGTGGAGTGGGTTTTGGAGTTATCCAACTTTCGTTTGAATTTTGAGAGCACATCAACTGTCCAGAGAAGGGCATTGGCAGAGTTTTTTGCAGAATGGATGCCAACCCCTGATGAGGAAGTGACAGAGATAGTTATCCCCGGCAAGGAATCACCCCAAGAATGGATTATGTATTTTGATGGTGCTTTTTCCTTGCAAGGTGTAGGGGCTGGCGTGCTTCTTGTCGCCCATCCGGAGAGCACTTGAAGTACGTCGTCCAAATGCATTTTGCTCGGGAAGAAGCAACCAACAATATAGCAGAATATGAAGGGATCCTTGCCGGGCTCAGGATTGCAGCAGAATTGGGGATTAAGAAACCGATCATTTGAGGAGATTCATAGCTGGTGGTGAGACAAATTAACAAGGACTATCAAATTCCATTGATGGATGCATACGTCGAGGAAGTGAGAAGATTGGAGGAGCACTTTGACGGATTGCAAACAGAGCACATACCCCATGCGGAAAATAGCACAGCTGATCATCTGTCAAAGTGTGCTGCGCAGAAGCTTCCTGTGGAACCAGGAACTTTTGTTCTCCATCTTACTCAACCCTCCGTATCCCCAGCAACAATGTCCCGAAAGAGGAGAAAGTTGGACATCGGTAAGCCTCTCCCGGTAGAGCCGTCTGCTCCCGGCAGAGACCCTACCGGAAACAACTCCTCGCAGCCTGCCGGACCACCCCCTCCAGCCAGGCCCATGGACCCCACGCATGAGGCTGGTGCTCCTGCAATAGAGGAGGTGCCACTAGTCCTTGTTGCCGAGCCGCAGGCTCCAACTTGGGAAAGGCACATTGTCCGCTTCCTCCAAACCGGAGAGCTTCTAGGCGACCAAAACGAAGCTGAAAAAGTAGCCTAGAGGGCCAGTATGTATCAGTTTGTCGATGACACTCTATACAGAAGGAGGCCCAACGGTGTGAAATTGAAGTGTGTCTGCCGGGAAGAAGGAAATGAACTGCTGGCTGAGATACACAAAGGAATGTGCGGCTCCCACATTGGATCAAGGGCATTGGTTGGGAAAGCATTTCGACAAGGATGCTATTGGCCCACAACCCTCCAAGATGCGGTCGATCTAGTCACTAAGTGTGAAGCCTGCCAGTTCCATTCCAAGAAAACCCACCTGCCTGCCCAAGCACTTCAAACAATCCCTCTATCATGGCCATTTTTGGTCTGGGGGCTCGATATCCTCGGCCCCTTCCCCCGAGAAATTAGGGGCTTTGAATTCTTGTTTGTTTCCATCGACAGGTTTACAAAGTGGTCGGAAGTGACTGTCATGAGAAAGGTGACTGCTCAGTCATCTATCAAGTTCTTGAAAGATCTGGTGTGTCATTTTAGAGTTCCGGCAAGGATCATCACCGACAACGGCACCCAGTTCACGAGTCGCGCCTTGTAGGACCTTGAAGTATGTCTAGAGGGGGGTGTGTGATTAGACTACTTGGCCAATTTTAGAGTTTGACAGATTTTAGCTACTTTAGGACAAGTCAAGCAATCATCACACTATTCAATCAAGCATGCAAAGAGTATATAGGTAGCGGAAATCAAAGCATGCAACTTGCAAGAAAGTAAAGGGAAGGGTTTGGAGGATTCAAACGCAATTGGAGACACGAATGTTTTTGGCGTGGTTCCGATAGGTGGTGCTATCGTACATCCACGTTGATGGAGACTTCAACCCACGAAGGGTAACGGTTGCGCGAGTCCACGGAGGGCTCCACCCACGAAGGGTCCACGAAGAAGCAACCTTGTCTATCCCACCATGGCCGTTGCCCACGAAGGACTTGCCTCACTAGCGGTAGATCTTCACGAAGTAGGCGATCTCCTTGCCCTTACAAACTTCTTGGTTCAACTCCACAATCTTGTCGGAGGCTCCCAAGTGACACCTAGCCAATCTAGGAGACACCACTCTCCAAGAAGTAACAAATGGTGCGTTGATGATGAACTCCTTGCTCTTGTGCTTCAAATGATAGTCTCCCCAACACTCAACTCTCTCTCTCATAGGTTTTGGATCTGGTGGCAAGAAGATTTGAGTGGAAGGCAACTTGGGGAAGGCTAGAGATCAAGATTCATATGGTAGGAATGGAATATCTTGGCCTCAACACGTGAGTAGGTGGTTCTCTCTCAGAAATGGTAAGTTGGAAGTGTAGGTTCGTTCTGATGGATCTCTCCACGAATGAAGAGGAGGTGGAGGGGTATATATAGCATCCACACAAAATCTAACCGTTACACACAATTTACCAAACTCTGTGGGACCGATTCAACAGACTCGGTCGGACCGATTTAGTAAACCTAGTGACCATTAGTGATTTTCGGTGGCACTGACATGCATCTCTGTGAGACCGATTCGGTTAGGGTTAGGGCATAACGTAATCTCGGTAAGACCGATTACACAAACTCGGTAAGACCGATTTGGTAATAAGCTTTCCAGAGAGTTGGTCAGGTAAACTCGGTGGGACCGATTTGCTCTTTTCGGTGAGACCAAAATGTTACAAAAAGGAAACAGAGAGTTTACATTGCAATCTCGGTGGGACCGATCACTCACTTCGGTTAGACCGAAACGTTACGAAGGGAAACAGAGAGATTACAACCCCATCTCGGTGAGACCGAGATCCGTATCGGTAAGACCGATTTGCTTAGGGTTTGTTGCAATGGCTATGACTTTTGGAATCGGTGGCGCCGGATAGGAAGAATCGGTGTGACCGATTTTGGCTTTGGGTTTAGGTCATTTGTGGATGTGGGAAAGTAGTTGAGGGTTTTGGAGCAAATCACAAAGCACATGAAGCAAGAGACACATTTAGCAACACCTCATCCCTCCTTGATAGTATTGGCTTTTCCTATAGACTCAATGTGATCTTGGATCACTAAAATATAAAATGAAGAGTCTTGAGCTTTTGAGCTTGAGCCAATCCTTTGTCCTTAGTATTTTGAGGGATCCACTTTCATCATCCATGCCATGCTATTCATTGAGCTTTCCTGAAATAATAGTCTTGGAATAGCATTAGCTCAATGAGCTATATGTTGTTATGAATTACCAAAACCACCTAGGGATAGTTTCACTTTCAATCTCCCCATTTTTGGTAATTGATGACAACATATAGATCAAAGCTTCGACAAATGATAATAAAATTGAATAACATCGTCGCTTTGAGAAATATGTGATAAGAAAGAGCTGCCCCTAAATTTGTGCATAGTTTAAGATTTGCTTTGGACTGCAAATGCTCAATGAATTAGGCTCATGGGTTACTCTTCCATGTCACATACATCTTGGTGGAGCGCTCAAAATAATAAACATTGAAAACATGCACTCATCACCAAGCAAAGTGAATGATCACATAAGATAGATAGGATAATATCATCAAACATGCATAAGTGTAGCTTATGATCAAACAAATGATCATCAATGTCTCACAAGCATAGTATCTCAACTAATCAAAAGCAAACAAAGTTTTAAACCACTGTCGGTGTCAGAACCGGCGGATCTTGGGTAGGGGGTCCCGAACTGTGCGTCTAGGCGGATGGTAACATGAGACGAGGGACACGATGTTTTACCCAGGTTGGGGCCCTCTTGATGGAGGTAAAACCCTACGTCCTGCTTGATTAATATTGATGATATGGGTAGTACAAGAGTGGATCTACCACGAGATCAAGGAGGCTAAACCCTAGAAGCTAGCCTATGGTATGATTGTTGTAATGGTTGTTGTGTCCTACGGACTAAAGCCCTCCGGTTTATATAGACACCGGGGAGGGCTAGGGTTACACAGAGTCGGTTACAATGGTAGGAGATCTACATATCTGTATCGCCAAGCTTGCCTTCCACGCCAAGGAAAGTCCCATCCGGACACGGGACGAAGTCTTCAATCTTGTATCTTCATAGTCTTGGAGTCCGGCGGACGATGATAGTCCGGCTGTCCGGATACCCCCTAGTCCTAGACTCCCTCAGTAGCCCCTGAACCTGGCTTCAATGACGATGAGTCCGGCGCGCATAATGTTCGGCATTGCAAGGCGGGTTCCTCCTCCGAATAATCCATAGAAGATTGTGAACACCAGGATAGTGTCCGGTTCTGCAAAATAAATTCCACATTCCACCATAGAGAGAATAATATGTACACAAGTTCAATCTGCTGACGTATTTTGTGGCATGACGTCATGCCACTACCAAGCCTTTACTTGAATCGTTTTTTATTATACCACCTCAGCGTGTTTAGCGAAGCGGTTTCCTTGGCACGTCTTGTTCGAAGAAGAGATCGTGTTCCCCTTATCCCGGGATTCTCATCAATACGGACGTGGGTAACCCAACCGCGCCATTGATGGTGGCGCTTGGGGGATAAGCGAGTTTTACTAGGCCGGTGGGGATGCATAGTCTTCGTCCGCCTATATATAAGGGATAAGGATCCACCTTTTCAACTACGCCTTCTTCCTCCTTTGCTTATCCATCTCCGCGCACTCGAGCTCCAGCGCCCAAGTTCGCACATCTCGCCTCAACCTTCTCCAGTCATGTCCGGAGCGGGAGGCAAGTGGTTGGCCTCCACCGTTAAGGAGGAGCACATCGAAAAGCTGTGCGGCGCCGGATACCTCTCCAGCGACATCGCGCACCGGCTGCCCGACAAGGGGCAGCTCATCCCCACCCCCAGGCCCCATGAGAGGGTCGTATTCCTTCCCCACTTCCTCCGCGGACTGGGCTTTCCACTTCACCCCTTTCTCCGGGGGCTCATGTTCTACTACGGCCTGGATTTCCACGATCTGGCGCCGAACTTCATCCTCAACATCTCGGTGTTTATCGTCGTGTGTGAGGCCTTCCTCTACATCCAGCCCCACTTCGGCTTTTGGATCAAGACCTTCAATGTCAAGCCGAAGGTAGTGAAGGGCACACAGGCGGAGTGCGGAGGCGCCATGTTGGGCAAGATGCCCAACGTCCTCTGGTTCGAAGGGGCCTTCGTGGAGTCCGTCAAGGGGTGGCAATCGGGGTGGTTCTACATCACCGAGCCACGTGACCCTAACGTGGGCGGTGGCCCCCGAGTTCAGATCTGGTATCCCTATGCAGCTCACCTCCTAGAAAGAGAAGGGCTTGCTATGGGGTAGTTCAGAGGAGCTGACGGGACTCCAAGCCTGTATCCAGAAGCTGGTGAACAAGAAGCTCAGGCTTGTTAATGTGGTCCAAGTCATGCTCGTCCGCCGGATTCTCCCATGCAAGGAACGGGCATTCAACCTGTGGGAGTTCGATCCGGCACAGCACCAGGCGCTGAGCGGGCTCTTCGACATGACGTATGAAGGCGCCTGGAGGGTGCTGTTCAAGGGCGCCGAAGATCCCGCATCCGCGACTGAAGATTGCAGATTTCACTCGCAGCGTCCAGCTGACGAGGTAAGTGATTCTACCCCTTTACGGGACACTTGTTGTTAATAGTTTGACTCTAAGCGGGTTTCAATCTCCCTTTTCCTTTGACAGGACTGGATGAAGAAGGCCGAGCAGATCATCTGCCCGGCTCCCATGCCAGAAAACCCAGTAGACACCCGTCTAGCGGGGCTGCTGGTTCCGGCACCGCATGTGGTGCCGGAGAAGAAGGCCAAGAAGGTGGCCACGGGTACTCGAAAGAGTTCCCGCTTTCAGGTGTCCGACGACTCCGAGGCGGACTCCTCCCCCGAAGGTGAGGAGGAGGAAGAAGACTCTCTCCCAGAGGAGCGAGAGAGGAAGAGGAAGGCTTCCCCAACAGGGGAGGCCGAAGGGTCCAAGAGGGGAAGAACTATTCCCCCGGACAGCTCTGCCAACACCAACATTGGCGGCGAAGAGTGGCCTTCAAGGGCCAGGCCTCCGGCAAGATCGTAAGTATCCGCATTCCTGAATGATTTATAATTTCTTTTTATGTCACATAGCGTCCTTCTAATGCCGCACACTACCCGTAGTCCGGCCGATGATGATCTCCCCGCTTCGTCGAGCGGGTCGTTGGCTCCATCGGATGTGGATTCCATCCCGACTGCCTCCACCCCTCGCACCGCTGAGGACGCTGAGGTGGTATCCCAGGAAGGGACCCATCAGGAGGAGGCTCCGGAGGCGCCGCAAGGCAGCCTCCCGGACTTCGCGCCGGACTCCACACCAGAACCCGCAGTGGTTCCGGAGTCTGGCAGGCTGCCCCTTTGCAAGAAGGGCAAGACCGTGACGCCGGCGGCCTCCGTCCAACCGGAGGCGCCGGACAACTTGCTGGAGGCGCTCAAAGGCGCTTCCATCAAGGAAGAACACCGCACTGTTATGAGTGCGGTCATTCAGAAGGTTCAGCTCGCCAAGAGCGGGCTGACCGAAGCCTGCAGTAGTCTTCTAACAGGCTTTGAGGTAAGAAGTTAAAAATATTCAATGTAATACCACATAGACAGTAGCCCCTGATGCTCGGTTCGGTGTTCGGAAAGAAAAGCCGGACTGAGGATCTAAAAAAGATATACGCAGGGTTGCTAAAAAATTATCTCAATATGGGTTTGCAAGCTGCGCTGCTGACCTCTGCCGCACTGACTGCGAAGGTCGGTGCTTTGAAGCAGGACCTCGAGCGGTCCGAGCAAGAGCTCGGCCGTGCCAAGAAGTAGCTCGAGGACAAAGAAGGTGAGTAACACCTCTTTGAATAGTTACCTTACAGAAAAAGATTTAGGTTGCAACAAAAAATAACAAGGATAACATGGGTACTGCAGGGGCGACGAATGAGGTGGCAGCCCTGAAGGAGGCCGTGTCCGCGGCCGAACACAATGCGGCCGTGGAACGGGCAGAGCGAGAGAAGCAAGAGGCGCGGGTGGCGGAGTTGCGGCAAGAGCTCCAGGCTCTCATAAAAAGCATGAGAGTTTGGAGCGTGACTCAAAGACTCGAGAGTCCGAGCTTGCCTCGGCTCTCGAAAGTGCCAAAGCCGCCAAGGCCGAGGCCCATAAGGCCCTTCAGGAGGTTGAGGATGTGAAGAAAATAGCGGCGGGTAAGGAATTTTTCATGCAAAGCAAGCATGTTAATGTAAATTTCCTGACACTTACCCGATTTCGGAGCTCTCCAGGGGCGTTTGCAGATCTGCCTTGCAGCGTGTCCGATGCCGCCGGATTCTACCGAGCCGAGGAGGGGAGCTCAATGGAGAAGGTCTTCTGGTCTCAGTACGCTGAGGCCGGCCATCCGGTGCCCCCTAGCGACCAGCTGAAGCAGCTGGTCGAGCTCCACAAGGTAGCCGAGCAGGCCATGAGGGGCCTCATAGTCCGGCTGTGGCCTGGAGAGGCCATGCCTGGGAGCTACTTCGGCCTTGTGCGGCGGTTGGTGGATGCATGCCCCTAGGTGGAGGTCATCAAGCGCTCCGCCTGTATTGAAGGTGCTCGTCGGGCCCTTGCCCGCGCAAAGGTGCATTGGGGCAAGCTGGATGCGGAGAGGCTTATCACTGACGCGCCGCCAGCGGGCAAGGAGTATCGTACGCCCGAGATGTACTATAAGACTGTCCTGAAGGGTGATCGCAAGATTGCGGATGAGTGCCCCAGAGATGTAATTATTGAGTAGACTCGCTATGTGTTATCCTGTGCGCTAAAAACTTTGTTCATATGCGCTAAACAACACTTGTTTAATTTAAAATATTACCTTCTGTGCGGCCGTTTATAAAATCTGAGAGATGGCAAGTCGTCGGCTTCAGCCCCCATGCCACTAGTGCTGGGGTGTTCGGGATAAACTTGAGCACTCTTGTTCCCATTTTTGGGTCCATCTAGGGAGGCGCTCAACACAACGAACAAGGCAACCGGACTTATACTGCTTGAACACTCCCACTTAGCCATAGAATTCTATAATTTTAAATTTTGGCGAAGCCCCTAGTATTCGGAAGACCGAATTCGGGGCGCTATCCACGCCTTTGTCGGACATTATCCGGTTCTTCGCTCGAAGCGGCATAAGTCTTTAGGGACCCGAAAAGACCTCTCGAACAGCGACCAGTCTCTCGCCTTATCATGCTAGTCAGTTTTAGCTTTCTCCACTGAGGCGCTCGCCCAGCTCAACCGGGGCACAATCGCAGTGGTTCTCCCAGTGCTACCTTAGCCGACAGAACGGAACGTAAGGTACCAAAACATGGGAGCCGGGCAAACCCAACTATTGACCCAAGACATGATTCGGAGCCGATCCATATAATGCTATAAGTTCGGGGTGCCGCACTTGTGAAAGTGTTCGGACTTATCACACCATAATGCGGGGAACATAAGCCCCTGGTGTATTCGGCCGTACCAAATTGTACGGGTGCAAGATGTCATTAATGAACATATATGTAAAGTGATGCAATTATAGGCAAAAAGTGCTGCATTATTTATTCAAGGAATTCTGCTATGAGTGCGGAATGATACAAATAGTGCGGTAAGCAAGGGATTGGACTAATTAAACATGTCCCCCTCCAGGGGTGGGCTGCGAACTGGTGTATATAATCAAATTTAATACCCGTAATGGAGACCACCTGAGTGTTCGTCGCAGCCTTTTTCCCTCCCTAGCTGTTGCATCGTGAGTTCGGCGGGCACTCCGCCGGACAGGGCCTCTGGTGAACGGAGTCCTGTATATTAGAAGAAGGAAAGTGAAATATAAAAAGAGTGACACACTTGGGAGCCCCTGGTGTGGTCGAGCCGCACTCTGGGTCTGTTGTGGTCGTGCCCCTCCCCATATGCCCATGGTATCTCCAGAGCGTAGTGATGTACGCGGAGGGCTGGTCTTGCAATCATGCGAGGGCTGGGGTTGGGGCTGCATTGCTACGCGTGCTCGGAACGTGCCAGGTGGTCTTGGTTGATGTTGCTCCGGGCGCGTTTGGCCGTGTCCGGTCGTTTAATGGCCGGACTCGAAAATTGCCTTAGAAGGCTGCTCTGTACTTCTGCCGCGAGAGCCGCTGTATGTTCCTCCATTCGGAGGGAGCGTTCCATATTTTCGTTGACCGTGATGACTCCACGAGGGCCTGGCATCTTGAGCTTGAGGTATGCGTAATGCGGCACCGCGTTGAACTTTGCGAACGCGGTTCGTCTGAGCAGAGCGTGATAGCCGCTGCGGAACGGGACTATGTCGAAGATTAACTCCTCACTCTGGAAATTATCCATGGATCCGAAGACCACTTCCAGCGTGACTGAGCCTGTACAATTAGCTTCAACACCTGGTATGACGCCTTTGAAGGTCGTCTTTGTAGGTTTAATCCTTGAGGGGTCTTTGCCAATCTTGCACACTGTATCCTGATAAAGCAGGTTCAGGCTGTTGCCGCCATCCATCAGGACTCTCGTGAGGTGAAATCCATCGACGATTGGGTCTAAAACCAATGCGGCGAATCCGCCATGGCGAATACTGGTCGGATGGTCTCTTCGATCGAAAGTGATCGGGCAAGAGGACCATGGATTGAACTTTGGGGCGACTGGCTCCATCGCATATACGTCCCTTAGTGCACGCTTCCGCTCCCTCTTGGGTATGTGGGTTGCGTATATCATGTTTACCGTCCGCACTTGTGGGGGGAAACCCTTCTGTCCTCTATTGTTTGGCGGCCGGGTCTCTTCCTCGTCGTCGCTATGCAGCCCCTTGTCACTGTTTTCGGCAATTAACTTGCCTGCCTGCTTAAATACCCAACAATCTCTGTTGGTGTGGTTAGCTGGTTTTTCGGGGGTGCCATGTATCTCGCAAGAGCGGTCGAGTATTCGGTCCAAATTGGACGGACCCGGGGTGGTTCTTTTAAATGGCTTCTTTGGCTAATCGGGTTTAGAGCCTCGGAATCCGGCATTGACTGCCGTATCCTCTTTGTCGTCGCCGTTAACGCGGCGTTTATTTTTGCTTCGACGCGACCTGCCATTGTGGTCCTTGGTATCCGGACTACCAGCATTTTTTACTGAGGTTGTTGCTGCGAGCTAGCCAGCTATCCTCTCCCGCACAGAAGCGGGTCATTAATGATGTGAGGGCTGCCATGGATTTCGCTTTTCCTATCCTAGGTGCCGGGCTAGCCACTCGTCGCGGATGTTATGTTTGAAGGCTGCGAGGGCCTCTGCATCCGAACAGTCGAAGATTTGATTTTTCTTTGTTAAGAACCGTGTCCAGAATTGCCTGGCCGATTCGTCTGGCTGCTGAATTATGTGGCTTAGGTCATCGGCGTCTGGTGGTCGCACATATGTGCCCTGGAAGTTGTCGAGGAATGCGGCTTCCAGGTCCTCCCAACACCCAATTGACTCTGCGGGGAGGCTGTTAAGCCAATGCCGAGCTGGTCCTTTAAGCTTGAGTGGGAGATATTTGATGGCGTGGAGATCGTCTCCGCGGGCCATATGGATATGGAGATAATCTTCGATCCAAACCACGGGGTCTGTTGTGCCATCGTAGTATTCAATGTTTACGGGTTTAAACCCTTCAGGGATTTGATGATCCATTACTTCGTCAGTGAAGCATGGTGGGTGTGCGGCGCCTCTGTATTGAGCAATATCACGACGTAGCTCAAGGGAGCGTTGTCTGCTGTGTTCGGCCCGGCCGGAGTTGTTGTATCCGGCGCGACGGTATTCATCGTGGGTCGTGGGGCACCCACGTGATCCATAGATGGATCTGGATTGCCTTCCTTTGTCCACCGATATATCTCACAAGTCCGGCGCGTTCCCTCGTGGCTTCTTACTTTTGGAGCGATGCCGGGGTACGGTCTTGGTGGAGGGCCTGGATGCCTCTCTGTCACGACCACGGGGTGGTCGGTCGGCCGTATTGTGCGCTGGTGATGAAGGTATGTATGCTTCCTCCTCTAATCGGGGGAGCAACTTGCGTTTTCGGTAACTCTTGGAGGGACGTTCGAGTTCATACTCTTCGGCCGCGAGGACCTCGGTCCATCTGTCGGCCAGCAGGTCTTGATCAGCTTGAAGCTGCTGCTGCTTTTTCTTTAGGCTATTTGTTGTGGCCATTAGCCTGCGTTTGAAACGCTCTTGTTCGACGGGATCCTCGGGCACGACGAATTCATCGTCGTCGAGGCTTGCCTCGTCTCCGGAGGGAGGTATGTAATTATCATCCTCAACCTCTTCGTCTGCCGCTCTCTCGTGAGGGCTTGCTTCTGCATCCTCCTACGCTGAATCTTGCTGGAGGGGATTGTCTTCGGCACTTTCTGGGGTGTTATTATCTCCTGTGCCAGAATCTCCATTCTTGTTGTGGTGGGATTTAGAGCGGCGCCGCTGACGTCGGCGCTTGGGCTGTTCTTTAAGGAATCTGCCTCCGCTACTTCTTCGCCGTCCCCATCTTTTGGGATGTCCACCATGTATATGTCATATGACGAGGTGATCTTCCAGTGCCCTGTAGGCGCTGGTTCTTGTTCGTCTCCGCATCGTCGTCCATACCGTCGATGTCTTCGGAGTCATAGTCTAGCATATCGATTAGATCGTCGACAGTGGCTACAAAGTGGGTGGTGGATGGGCTTTGAATTTCTTTGTTGTCCGCATCCCAACCATCCTGGCCATAATCCGGCCAGGGCTCTCCGGATAGCGAGAGATGCTTTAGCGAATTTAAATGTCGCCAAAAGGCGAGTGCTGAAAGATGTCCGCAGTGGTGAACTCCATGATCGGCGCCCAATCGGATTCGATTGGCAGGGGCGCAGGAGGTTCGGAGTCCGGAAGTGAGTCCAGCACCTCAGAGTCACGAGCTTTGTAAGGGACGAGATCAGTGTTCGGATCCATCGCCGTGGAAGTTGCAGTTCTCGAGGCGGTGTCCAACCACCTGTCCTCGATCTGCGCGATCGGCTCCGGACTATGGGTCGGAGCAGATTCGTGTGCGGCCTCCAAGGTACTGTCCGGCGGCAGAGTTAGATCATGCCCATCGTGACAGTGCGGCATGCTCGGCTGCGGCTCGGATCCGTCGAAGATCAAGTCTCCGCGGATATCCGCCGTGAAGTTTAGGCTTCCAAATCTGACCTGACGGCCAGGGGCGTAGCTTTCGATCTGCTCCAGATGGCCAAGCGAATTGGCCCGCAGTGCGAAGCCGCCGAGTACGAAGATCTGTCCGGGGAGGAAAGCCTCACCCTGGATGCCGTTGTTGATTGAATAAGCCATCAAGCCTATCGGTGACGACACAGAGGAACTCTCAATGAAAGCACCAATGTCGGTGTCAAAACCGGCGGATCTCGGGTAGGGGGTCCCGAACTGTGCGTCTAGGCGGATGGTAACAGGAGACGAGGGACACGATGTTTTACCCAGGTTCGGGCCCTCGTGATGGGGGTAAAACCCTACGTCCTGCTTGATTAATATTGATGATATGGGTAGTACAAGAGTGGATCTACCACGAGATCAAGGAGGCTAAACCCTAGAAGCTAGCCTATGGTATGATTGTTGTAATGGTTGTTGTGTCCTACGGACTAAAGCCCTCCGGTTTATATAGACACCGGGGAGGGCTAGGGTTACACAGAGTCGGTTACAATGGTAGGAGATCTACATATCCGTATCGCCAAGCTTGCCTTCCACGGCAAGGAAAGTCGCATCCGGACATGGGACGAAGTCTTCAATCTTGTATCTTCATAGTCTTGGAGTCTGGCGGACGATGATAGTCCGGCTGTCCAGATACCCCCTAGTCCAGTACTCCCTCAACTACCAAATAAAGCAAGAGAGAATAAAAGCAACACTCTCTCTCTCGAAGCCTATGATCTATACATTTTTCTCCCCCTTTGGAAACAAGTTACCAAAAAGTTCATAGAAAATGCATAGTGCTAGATCGACTCTCAGGCTTGATCTTCTGGTGGTGGTGTCCTGATAACTCCAAGAACGAAGGCTTCAGTTGAAGTAGAGGGTGCTAGAGTGGATGCTGGAGCTGGTTGCACTGGAACTGAAGGGGCAGTAGTTGGTGCTGAAGTTGTTGCTCTAGTGTCTGTCACTGGCACTTCAACTGACCTCTGGGCTCTGGGCACTCTGGCAAACACATTAGTTGTAGTCTTGCCCTGCCTCTCCTGCATATCATCCTGCAGCTGCTCTTCAACCGACTGAATCTTAGTTACTTTGACATCAAGGTCATGGAATTTGAGTTCCATGATTCACTCCAAGCTCTCCTGATTTTGAGTGAGGGTGGCCAGTCCCTTCTCAATCCTCAGTGTAGATGCTATCAAGTAACCAAGCTGCTCCTGCTTGCTCTTCAAGAAATATTCAGATGCCTCCTCTTGAGTTGGCATCCTTGCAGCCTTCTCCTTCTTTGCCTTCTCCTTCTTCTCTTGATCTTGAACTGATGTTGGATCATTCTCATTCATGACAACCTCATTGTCCTCAAAGTCTGGATAAAGTGGAAAGTGTTCCTTATCCAATTGATATTTCCCTGTGCCCATCTTTGAGTTGATCAATTCTTGTATCTGAGGGGCATATCCACAGCTCCTCTTCTGATCTGCTGCAGTCCTGTTAATGGTTTCAATCATCAGGCTCATGACTTTGAACTTTTGTGGCACATCAAACACATGCAACATGTTGATGGCATGCCCTCTGATCATGTTATGGTCACCAGACTTGGGCAACAAAGTATGCCTCAGTATCCAATTGATAGTTGGCAGCCCTGAAAGCAGAAAATGAACTGATCCAAACTTGTGAGTCTCTACTGCCTTGTCTGGGATTTCCTTGTACATGTGAGCCATGGAATTGTGATCCATCTTCTTCTTTGCATAAATGTCCAGGTCATCCTCATTTTCCTTTGGGGCATTTATCAGACTTTCCCATTCTTCAACAGTTAACTGGTACCTTGTACCTTCAGACATCCAAACAATTCTTCCATCTGGGTAAAAATGTGCTGTGGAGTAGAATTGCATGATAAGCTCATCATTCCAGTGAGTGAACTTTTGTCCAACAAAATCAGCAACTCCACAAGCGACAAAGCTTTCTTGCACTCCAGGATGGTGCTCTTCATTGTCCTTGATGTAGGTCCAGTCGACCCACCTCATGTCACACACTATGGGCTTCTTGTCCAACAAGATTGTCTAGAAGTCCTGCTGTTCCTTTGTATGGAACCTGTAGTCAACAGCAGTTCTTCTCCTTGAAGCATATGGATCTTCCATCCTCCACAGCCTCAGCCCTGAATCCTTCTTGATCCTCATGTCCTCAGCCACAGGATGGGCATCATTGTGGTCTGGTATCTTGGTCTTGAGCTTTCTTAGGACCTGTCCTTCTTCATCTTCTTCTTCAGCAACATTTGGCACTGGGGCCTTGTTCTTCTCAGCAGCTGGAATACTCCTAGTATTCCTCTTTGGAACTTGCTTGGCCTTGGAGGCAGCTTTGGGTGCTTCCTTGGGCTTAGATGTTGCAGCCCCTGACATTATAGCATCACCCATAAGCTTGGGTGCCTTAGGTGCTGGTGCAGCAACCTCTTCCTCTTCTTCAGAATCTCTTCTCATAGAGCGCTTTCCAAGGACCTTGGCAGTTGTGGTTCTTGCTCTCTTCTTTTTCTTGTCCTGAGCACCTTCATCCTCTGATTCAATTGTGAACTTCATTGTCTCACCAGTAGGAACTTTCTGAGGCTTGGAAGAAGTGACTTTCTTCTCAGGTGCTTCTTTGGGTTCTGTCTGAGCTGGCACTTGAGTGGACTTTCTGGCTTTAGCCATTGGTGTCCTCTTGGTAGGAACTTTCTTCTTCAGACCAGGCTTAGTGCTATGTGCAGAGCCATATTACTTCTTGAGCACTACTTTCTTGGAAGTAGCCTCATCTTCTTCTGCTTTATAGTCTTCATCCTCTGAGTCTGATGTTCTCTTTCTCCTTTGCCTGGTAGCAGCTTTAGGCAGGTTGCTAGGAGTGCTTCTGCTCCCTTCATCTGTGGTTGAGGGACTAGTGCCCTCACTCAAGTCCATCTGTGCTTCTGACCTGTTTTGGCTGTCACTCTGGTCTGACATGCTGCAAAAAGCTGACTGCTGACCCTGTGAAGAGTTATAGATGAGATAGAGTGGATGAGCATCACAAAATGCAGAGATTTTTGCAAAAGAATGATTCAAAAATTCAGTTTTAACTTTCCATAGAAAGCATTTCGGATCAACCAATTTTCAAACTCGGTGATACCAAAGCAGTTTTGGAACCTAAACTGATGATCTCGGTTGGACCGAGTCACATTTTGGTGGCACCGAGACTGCTAGGGTTTCACAGAATCCTCAAATCGGTCGCACTGATTAGTAATTCTCGGTGAGACCGAGAATCACTAGTGCAATGGCATAAGCCAGATCAGTGAGACCGAGTTTTTCAACTCGGTGGGTCCGACATGGTTTCGGCGGAAACCTAACCCTAAAAATTTGAATCTCATCTAATCTACGGACTACTCTGGCTGGATAGGAGTATCTCAATCATGGCAAGATTCAATAAGAATACAATGTGCTAGGAATCAGACGTGGATAGCACAAAGATTGAGTCCATACCCTAACTTGGCGGTGGACTCGCTACGGCAGCAACGGCGGGGGTGAAATCCGTTGACGGCGGCGGAGACCAGCGACAGGAGGCTGCTGGCGACGAGGAGACGATCTGGAGACCTCCGATGGCAGAGCGAGCTATTGCGCGGGCGAAGGGTTTCGGAGAAATTTCCAAAATTTTGCCCGTGACTATATATAGCCCGACCCTGTCGGTGTGACCGAGTGGAACAACTCGGTGGCACCGAGATGCATAACTGTGTACAGTTACAGCAAATCGGTGAGACCGAAAAGATCAAATCGGTTGCACCGAGATTGAAAACTCAGATAAACTTAATGATCTTGGTACGACCGAAATGGAGGAATCGGTCAGACCGAGAGTCACAAAGAGGTTTTGGAAGTTTAAGTCTATGACAAATCGGGGACTCCGAGTGCTCCTCACACAGAGTGGTTTGAATCTGACTTGATCAAATTTTGTGATGTAGCATCAATAGAGTTTGAGATGAGAAAAGCATAGATAGCTAAAGAAGGTTCTTAGGCATTCTTGTCCATCCACTTGGCAAAAAGAAAAGAACCCAAACAATCAAAACAACAAGTGGATGTCCTTGAATGAGTAAAATATGCATCAACATGCTCATACAATAAAATGGCAAATTAAATATGTGGCAAAGCATGCACAACCAATTCTAGCATCTATCAAACAATTGGCGATGACTAGGTCATCTATATATGAGTATATTGACTTAGGAGTCAAATGAGAACATTTGATCATAGGTCATACTCATCGTTTAAGCTCAAGTGGGGTTACCACTTTTACATAATGCATTGATATGTTCACACCATTAGAGTTGCTTTGACTCAATTCTTAGAGTTAAGCTCCCCCTAGATGTGAGATCCCCCCTTAGAGGGATGAACTAACCTCGGGTTTTGTCGATGATGACTTCATGTAGGTGTTGAAGATGTGGATGCTCAATGTTGATGTAGATCATTTGGAGCAATCCTTTGGAGTGTGTTGCACTTTCAACTTGCCTACATGGGTTAGTCCCACAAGGAACAAACAATAATATCCATAGACATAGAGTGATGCACACACAAGATGATGTCCATGGAATCATTAGGTTACCTTGTCCCTTGCCTTACCAACATGAGGGTTTGTGACTCCTTGAACTAGTGCAAGATGTGGAAGTTGATTGCATTCGTTCTTGCCATAATGATATGAGTGAAGAATGTTGGCGGAGTCACTCTAAAGAACTCTCTAGTTCTTCTTCTTCGGGATCAACATCATCTTGATGGGAATCCTTGGAGTTGTAGTTGTACTTGATGAAGTAGAACTTGACGTAGTCTTGGGAACCCACTTGAACGAGGCTTTAGGTGCTTCTTCAAATGCATCAATTTCTTCTTGAAGCTTGTCCTTGCCTTTGTTCTTGTGGTCTTGTGGTGGAAGATCATCTTGAGCTTGTGTTCCCTTGAAGGAAGTAGGATCATACTTCTCTTGTTGAGGAACAAACTTCGTCTTGGGGTACTAATCTTCTTCCCACTCAAATCCGTTGGCATTGAACTTTCGTTCAAAACCAACACCTTGATTCTTCCGGTGCCTTCCTTGCTTGTGTACAATTTCCTCGAATTGCTTACTCCCGGCAAGGCTCTTGTAAACACCTTTCTCTATAATTCCCTTCAATAAGCTATTTTCTTGCTCAAGTGTAACTTGGCTAAGAGAATCATAGTGGAATCAAGAGAACTACTAGAAGCAACAATATTGGATTTGACATTATTATTGTTACTACTAGAGGAAGTATCTTTATTGTACTTGTTACTAGACTTGACTTGAGGCATATAAGTAGATAAGAGTAAACGCTTGGCAATGTAAGAAGAACTTTTCTTGCGGAGATCATCATTGATTGCTTTTAAGAACTCATGCTCTTGCTCAAGATTGAGCTTTTCAAAGCGTAACTTCTCATGAGACCTTAAAAGTTCTTGATGATCTTCGAAGATAGTTTCATGAGCCAACTTAAGAGTGTTTAGTTCTTTAGTTAGAATCTCAATCTTATCCTTATCATTGTCATTCATTTTATCTTGATTAGCATGATTAATTGACATTTCATCATAGTATTCATCACTAGAGTTGTCAACAAGTAAATCATCATCCACAAGCAAGTCATCTTCGTCACTATTGAAATCAACATACTCGGGATGTGTTACCTTTTGACCTTTGGCCATGAAGCATCTTCCAACACCTTCATTTGGTGAGTCAAATATGTCGTAGGAGTTGGTTGACACAAGTGCTACACCGGCAACACCTTCATCTTGAGTAAATTCGGAGTTGGAGTGATAGCTTCTCTCGGAGTGATTGTCGGAGTCGGAGCCGGATACCCATTCACCAACATGAGCTTGATGTCTTCGTTTTGTGTAGCTCCTTGATGACTTGTCCTTCCTTTCCGAATCCTTGCTTCTCCATGAGGGCCTTCGTTCATAACGATCATCTCTACTCCTCCTCTCTCTTGGTGGTGATTCTTCTCTTTTGCTTCTTCTACGTGGAGAATCTTCTCTTCTTTTGTAGGGTGCCGTACACTCATTGGAGTAGTGTCCGGGTATCCCACAATTGTAGCAATTGCGCTCTCGATTAGAAGATCTTTTGTCATTGTAAGACCTTGACTTGGAGCTTCTTTCTTTGCTTCTACTCTTGTAGAATTTGTTGAAGTTCTTCACCATTACGCTCAATTCTTGATTGAAGGTTTGTTTCTCACTTGATGATGTGAGGGCTTCACTTGAGGCTTTGTAAGCACCACTTGAATTGTTGTGAAGTTCCTCCTTATCCTTGAGTGACATCTCATGAGCAACAATTCTTCCAATGACTTCCGTTGGCTTGAGATCTTTGTAGTTTGGCATCATTTGGATCAACGTGCACACGGTATCATACTTTCTGTCAAATGATCTTAGGATCTTCTTGATGATGAATTTGTCGGTCATCTCTTCACTCCCTAAGCTGGCAATCTCATTTGTGATAAGAGAAAGCCTAGAGTACATTTCAGCGACACCTTCACCATCCTTCATTTTGAACTTGTCAAGCTGACTTTGGAGCACATCCAACTTGGATTCCTTGATGGACTTGGTACCTTCATGCATATCAATCAAAGTATCCCAAATTTCCTTTGCATTCTCAAGATGGCTGATTTTGTTGAATTCTTCGGGGCACAATCCGTTAAAGATGATATCGCAAGCTTGAGCGTTGTATTGCAGCATCTTCTATTCTTCCGCATTAGCTTCACGGTTCGGTTCTCTCCCATCAAAGAATTCACCTTGCAAGCCAATACAAATAATTGCCCAAACGGCGGGCTTATGTCCAAGAATATGCATTTTCATCTTATGCTTCCAACTAGCAAAATTAGTACCATCAAAGTAAGGACCTCTACGGTGATAATTTCCCTCGCTGGACGCCATACTCTCCTAGGTTGTGAAACCAAGGCTATGACCACCAAAAGCTATGGAAATCAAAGCAAATGGAGACCAAAGCTCTGATACCACTTGTAGGACCATGAAGTATGTCTAGAGGGGGGGTGATTAGACTACTTGACCAATAAAAACTTAACCTTTTCCCAATTTTAGAGTTTGGCAGATTTTAGCTACTTTAGGACAAGTCAAGCAATCATCACACTATTCAAGCAAGCATGCAAAGAGTATATAGGCAGCGGAAATCAAAGCATCCAACTTGCAAGAAAGTAAAGGGAAGGGTTTGGAGGATTCAAACGCAATTGGAGACACGGATGTTTTTGGCGTGGTTCCGATAGGTGGTGCTATTGTACATCCACGTTGATGGAGACTTCAACCCACGAAGGGTAACAGTTGCGCGAGTCCACGGAGGGCTCCACCCACGAAGGGTCCACGAAGAAGCAACCTTGTCTATCCCACCATGGCCGTCGCCCACGAAGGACTTGCCTCACTAGCGGTAGATCTTCACAAAGTAGGAGATCTCCTTGCCCTTACAAACTCCTTGGTTCAACTCCACAATCTTGTCGGAGGCTCCCAAGTGACACCTAGCCAATCTAGGAGACACCACTCTCTAAGAAGTAACAAATGGTGCGTTGATGATGAACTCCTTGCTCTTGTGCTTCAAATGATAGTCTCCCCAACACTCAACTCTCTCTCTCATAGGTTTTGGATCTGGTGGCAAGAAGATTTGAGTGGAAGGCAACTTGGGGAAGGCTAGAGATCAAGATTCATATGGTAGGAATGGAATATCTTGGCCTCAACACATGAGTAGGTGGTTCTCTCTCAGAAATGGTAAGTTCGAAGTGTAGGTTCATTCTGATGGCTCTCTCCACGAATTAAGAGGAGGTGGAGGGGTATATATAGCCTCCACACAAAATCTAACCGTTACACACAATTTACCATACTTGGTGGGACCGATTCAACAGACCTGGTCGGACCGATTTAGTAAACCTAGTGACCGTTAGTGATTTTCGATGGGACTGACATGCATCTTGGTGAGACCGATTCGGTTAGGGTTAGGGCATAACGTAATCTCGGTAAGACCGATTACACAAACTCGGTAAGACCGATTTGGTAATAAGCTTTCCAGAGAGTTGGTCAGGTAAACTCGGTGGGACCGATTTGCTCTTTTCGGTGAGACCGAAATGTTACAAAAAGGAAACAGAGATTTTACATTGCAATCTCGGTGGGACCGATCGCTCACTTCGGTTAGTCCGAAACGTTACGAAGGGAAACGGAGAGATTACAACCCCATCTCGGTGAGACCGAGATCCCTATCGGTAAGACCGATTTTCTTAGGGTTTGTGGCAATGGCTATGACTTTTGGAATCGGTGGTGCCGGATAGGAAGAATCGGTGTGACCGATTTTGGCTTTGGGTTTAGGTCATTTGTGGATGTGGGAAAGTAGTTGAGGGTTTTGGTGCATATCACAAAGCACATGAAGCAAGAGACTCATTAAGCAACACCTCATCCCTCCTTGATAGTATTGGCTTTTCCTATAGACTCAATGTGATCTTGGATCACTAAAATATAAAATGAAGAGTCTTGAGCTTTTGAGCTTGAGCCAATCCTTTGTCCTTAGTATTTTGAGGGATCCACTTTCATCATCCATGCCATGCCATTCATTGAGCTTTCCTGAAATAATAGTCTTGGAATAGCATTAGCTCAATGAGCTATATGTTGTTATGAATTACCAAAACCACCTAGGGATAGTTGCACTTTCACGCCTTCATGCAATATGTTCGTGCCCTCGGATGCAAGATCTCATTTGCCTTTGTGGCGCACCCCGGAGCAATGGACAAGCTGAGAGGGCAAGCGCTGAAGTGATACGCGGACTCAAGACAAGAACCTTTGATATGCTGCAGAAGCACGGCAGGCGGCGGATCAAGGAGCTGCCGATAGTTCTTTGGTCCCTCAAAACGACACCAAACCGAGCTACTGGGCAGACTCCCTTCTCCCTGGTCTAAGGGGCAAAAGCAGTTATCCCCATAGAACTCATTTACGGGTCGCCTCGAGTACTTGCTTATGATGAAGTTGTGCAAGATCAGCACCAGCGTGACGATGTTATGCAACTCGAGGAGAACCGTCTCTGGGCTGCTACGCTTGCTGCATGCTATCAGCAAGCCCTGCATTGCTATCATAGCCACAAGGTTCATGCCTGGTGTTTTGAGGAAGGTGACCTTGTCCTTAGGCGCGTTCAGTCTGCCAAGGGTACACACAAGTTATCACCAAAGTGGGAAGGTCCTTACCAGGTAGTACGAGTCACCAGACCCGGTGCAGTCCGTCTGGAGACTGGAGATGGCACTCAGTTGCAAAACTCATGGAATATTGAGCATCTCCGCAAGTTCTACCTGCAAGGCGTGAGGCTGTCGGGCCCTGCCCGGCAGCCACCCATTTGTACAGGCCTTGCCTCATCTACATGTAACCCCTTGTACAAAGTTGGGGCGATGACCTCGTGCAAGAGAAAATAAAGAAGCGCTATAGGGGGGGCCCAACCTAGATTGCCTGCATGCATGAGCATTCCAGACCATTGCATAAGCATTTCATGAGCATTTGCATATGCATATAGATAGGATCGCATCATGCATTCATTCTCATCTACATGAAGTTGTGGGTTCTTGCCGTGAGCTTGGCTTCGACAAGGAGTTGAGAAGATTGCCCAGCACTACGATCCCCGACAAGCCAAACAGATAAGTTCTGCCTCTTGTCCATTCGTTTTCTGTAAGCTATAACTTATGCATTTGAAAACATCGCCACTCTTTTTAGACTGTGCTCCCATGCCTGACTCGAACGCTGCTTCGATCAGAATGGTCGCAGTTGCCTTCTATGAAAGGAAGTTGGTGGGGGGCTGGCCCCTTTGTGTGTAACCCGGCAGATATGGCTCCCCAGCAGACAAAAAGGGTGTCGGCAAGATAGCCTACTGGGAAAAACTCGTTTATTTACACTAAAGATGCATCTCACCTCTGCATGGACATATACATGCATGAGTACTCGGCAAGTTTCACCTTTTTCGTTGACATGCTAATACAGGTACAAGCATTACAGAACACAAACATGGACATGATAGATTACATTATTTGAATTAAAATTTGGCTAGTGCCTATAGATTTAAGATTGAAAAAAGATAAATGCCCCATAATCCCCTTTCTTGTCCCTCTCCTCCCAGGCACGATAGGTGAAGGCTAATAGGAC
Organism: Triticum timopheevii; assembly: GCA_963921465.1. Taxonomy (NCBI): domain Eukaryota; kingdom Viridiplantae; phylum Streptophyta; class Magnoliopsida; order Poales; family Poaceae; genus Triticum; species Triticum timopheevii. The sequence goes on along the minus strand of OY997262.1, from coordinate 248,688,776 downwards.
AAAAGGGGAGCACTAGGGAACGCGTCGATGGAAAGCACGGCGGAGGCGACCCGTCAACCACTACCACCAGGGCTAGCAGGGCACGGCAGGGCTAACGGAGCTGCAGCCTGAGAGGAAGCCTGTCGGGGCCCAGTTGGAAGGCTGCAGGAGGAGCCCTGGAGCACCATCCCCACCTCTACATTCAACTCCCTGGCAAATCGCGTTGCTGGGGAGGAGATGCGGATGCAGATGATGGTGCTGCCGCCTGATGAAGATGGTGCGGGCTGCGATCAGCCCGAGTCAGAGTCGTCACCCTCCCGCCTGCTGGCGTCATCATTGTCATCACGGTCATCCTCGTTGAGGGAGTCCTGGATTAGGGGGTATCCGGACAGCCGACTGTGTACAGCGTCCGGACTATTGAAGCGTGAAGATACAAGACTCAAGACTTCAGCCCATGTCCGGATGGGACTCTCCTTGGCGTAGAAGGCAAGCTTGGCGATCCGGATATTATATTTCCTTCCTTGTAACCGACTCCATGTAAACCCTAGCCCTCTCCGGTGTCTATATAAACCGGAGAGGTTGGTCCTTAGAAAGCCGATCACAATTACAATCATACGATCATAGGCTAGTTCCTAGGGTTTAGCCTCTACGATCTCGTGGTAGATCTACTCTTGTACTACCCATATCTTCAGTGTTAATCAAGCAGGAAGTAGGGTTTTACCTCCATCGAGAGGGCCCGAACCTGGGTAAACATATGTGTCCCTTGCTTCCAATTACCATCAACCTTGACGCACAGATCGGGACCCCCTACCCGAGATCCGCTGGTTTTGACACCGACATTGGTGCTTTCATTGAGAGTTCCTCTATGTCATCGCCACAAGGCTTGATGGCTTGTCTCGTCATCAAGGATTACATCACCTCGGAGGGAGCTCTGGCTGTAGGCCAAACTCTCCGACTCGGCGGCTTTACCATGGCCGCCCAATCGGCGGTAGCGCCGACGATGGCCTCTCGGGTCATCAATCATAACCTTCGCGTCAGTTCGGAACTCGCCGAACAGATGGATCCGATGGAGCTCTCCTCCCTCAATGAGCTCTTGGATCACATGGCCGCTCTAGGAGTCTCTACAAACTACGACCGGATCAGGCTTAAACTCGACCAAAGGGACATCAGATCCCCACCGGCCACCCATGAGTTAGCGGTAGTGGAGGAACCTCACACGGACCGTCCCTCGACTTTGAGGACGAGTTATGTTCGGATCACCGAACTGCTTGAGCCAAAGACCGGCTCAGAGGAAGACATGGCCCAGTTCCTGGACTTAGAATCGGGCAGTGGGCCAAAGAAATTGGGTGACACCCCGGATCCTGAGCTGTCAGGCTCGGAGCTTCCCACGCCCCTGGGTGTTAGATAGCACATACCAGGACTTAAACCGCCTCTCCCGCATCAGGCAAGAGCCCCAAGAGACTGTACATCGCTACTGGGCCAGATTCCTCCCTGCGCTTAACAAGGTCAAGGACTACCACGAGGAGAATATAGTCTTACTCTTCTGCAAAAACTACACAGACAAAGGACTCCTTAATGCTATAAGCTGCCATGACATAGTATGCTTCGCGGATTTGGCAATCATAGTACAGAAGTACTATGCGATGGAAAGCGCCTGGAAAACCCAAACAGAATTTTGGGATAGTACGGCTCTCACCAAGACCTTTGTCCGAACTAAACGGGCAAACTCCCGTAAGTCAGCCGATCCTGTCCCCAAGAGACCAAAGCACACCCCAGGACGAGGAACCGTATTGGAAGAATGGCTCAATGGACCATGTAAACTCCACAGCACGCCGGACACGACACCAACTCATAGCCTTAGAGCATGTTGGATACTTCGGTTGGTTGCAAAAAGTGGCGAGGATCTTCTTGCAAGCCATAAAGCAGAACAACATCCTGCCAACGAACACAAAGCGGTGTTGACTGTCTTCGAGACTTTTGCCTCAAACAATCGGCGCAAGCGAGCTCATCGAAGCTCCGCTGAAATTTGCCGTGTGACAAAGATAAACCCCTGGAACGACACTGCTATAACTTTCAATGCCAGTGATGAACCTCGATTCCAGACTGTCCGGGCACCGGCCGCTCTGGTCCTTAGCCCAATCGTGGACGGCTTCCGGCTCACTAAGGTACTCATGGACGGCGGAAGTGGATTGAACTTGATCTATGAAGAAACGCTTAACAAAATGGAAATTGATAAAGGCCGCATTGAGCAAAGCGGCACCACCTTCAGGGGAATCATCCCTAGTTGGGAAGCGCGGTGTGCGGGAAAAATCACACTCGATGTGGTGTTCGGCACCCCAGAAAATTACAGGTCCGAAGAAATTACATTCCAAGTGGCTCCTTTTAGCAGTGGATACCACGCCTGTCGGTGTCAAAACCGGCGGATCTCGGGTAGGGGGTCCCGAACTGTGCGTCTAGGCGGATGGTAACAGGAGACAAGGGACACGATGTTTTACCCAGGTTCGGGCCCTCTCAATGGAGGTAAAACCCTACGTCCTGCTTGATTAATATTGATGATATGGGTAGTACAAGAGTGGATCTACCACGAGATCAAGGAGGCTAAACCCTAAAGCTAGCCTATGGTATGATTGTTGTAATGTATGTTGTGTCCTACGGACTACAACCCTCTGGTTTATATAGACACCGGAGAAGGCTAGGGTTACACAGAGTCGGTTACAATGGTAGGAGATCTACATATCCGTATCGCCAAGCTTGCCTTCCACGCCAAGGAAAGTCCCATCCGGACACGGGACGGAGTCTTCAATCTTGTATCTTCATAGTCTTGGAGTCCGGCGGACGATGATAGTCCGGCTGTCCGGACACCCCCTAGTCCAGGACTCCCTCAGTAGCCCCTGAACCAGGCTTCAATGACGATAAGTCCGGCGCACATAATGTTCGGCATTGCAAGGCGGGTTACTCCTTTGAATAATCCAGAGAAGATCATGAACACCAGGATAGTGTCCGGCTCTGCAAAATAAATTCCACATTCCACCGTAGAGAGAATAAAATGCACACAAACTCAATCTGCTGACGTATTTTGTGGCGTAACGTCACACCACTACCAAGCCTTTACTTGAATCGTTTTTTATTATACCACCTCAACACGTTTAGGGAAGCGGTTTTCTTGGCACGTCCTGTCGAAGCAGAGATCGTGTTCCCCTTATTCCGAGATTCTCATCAATACAGACGTGGGTAATCAAACCGCGCCCGTCGCCATGCCTCCTCTATCGAAGGTAAATCCCGAACGGTCACAGAGACGGCTCCTGGTATTTTCCCCCTTTATAAGAGGACCAAGGCTCATTTCTTTTATTAAATCTTCCATCGAATCTCCTCCTTGCTCCAAGTTCCAACACCCAGAGCCCAGATTCGAGCGCTTCGGATCTTCAGCAATGTCCGGCTCCGACCTTCAGGGTCGGTGGATGCCCTCCTCCGTCACGGAGGGGGACGTGCTAAAGCTGCGTGAGGCCAAGTACCTACACTACGAGATTTCACACAGGTTGCCTGCCCAAGGGCAGGCCGTACCCACTCCCGAGCCCGGTGAGTTCGTCGTCTTCATATCCCACCTCCATCGGGGTTTAGGCTTCCCGACGGAACCCTTCGTGAGAGGGCTCATGTTCTACTACGGGATGGATTTTCACGACTTGGCCCCGGAGTCCATCCTCCATATTTCCGCGTTTATTATTGTCTGCGAAGCCTTCCTCCGCATCACCCCCCACTTCGGCCTGTGGCTGAAGACCTTCAATGTGGAGCCGAAGATGAACGGGGGGCGTCAAGCAGAGTGCGGCGGGGTGGCCATAAGCAGAAGGGCCGATGCCCCGTGGCCCGAGGGCTCCTTCCAAGAGGAGCTCGGCTTGTGGCAGCAGGAGTGGTTTTATATCACTGCTCCGAAGGGCAGCAAGCAAAAGCCGCCACCTTCATTCCGCCTGGGACCTCCACGCCGACTGATGTCGTGGGTCAACCAAGGGCTCAATTGGGGGCCGTCCGAAGACGTGCCCTCCTTACAGGGCCGGATTCGAGATCTCCAGGCAAGGGAGATCAATCTGGTTGTCGTGATGCAGGTTATGCTAATCAGGCGTCTTCTGCCCTACAAACGCCGTCCTCTCCGGTTATGGGAGTTCAATCCGGAGGGACCACGAATTCTCCAACACTTCATGGGTACGACACCCGTGGAGATGTACAAGTTGTTCTTTGGACCGCAGGTGGCGTGTCCGGAATTGTCCGAGGATGCAGGCTTAAGCTGCAATCGCCCGGATACTCAAGTAAGTAGCTCAGTGTTCGGACGTACCATTTATTTTCCTTTCTTTGATTCACCTTTTAATCCGTTATCCTTCAGCAGGAGTTGATAGCGCAAGCAAAGCTGATACGGTGTCCGGCCCCCCCTCCCAAAGACCGCGCCGGAGCCCGTGCTAGTCAGAATGTTGGAGGTCGCGCCTTCAGAAGAAGGCGAGGGGGAAAATAGAGGAGCTACCGTCCCGCCCAAAGGGGCGCTCGAAGAAGGGGGGATAGAGAATCCCTCCCTCCAAGGGGAGAAGAGGGCCGCCTCCGAAAACCCGGAGGCCAGAGCCCCTAAGCGGGGGATGAAATCTTCGCCTGAGGGTCCTGTGTCCGGGGAGGCCCCGGCCGCACTATCTTCTCTAAAAAATCAGCCCTCTAGCGAGCCGTGAGTAAAGAAAAGGGGGAGTTCATTAATAAGAAAATACCTCCATTCGTGCTTCTGTGGATAACCGAAATTGTTACCTTGTAGTTTGGATCTGCGGCCCTCTCAGATGAGCTCGTCTTCGGGGGATCTTCGTCCGGAGATGATGGAGAGTGAGACGCCTCCGTCTGCTGCGCCGTCGGATATGGCGGACGAGCCTGAAGTGTCATCACGGAGGGTATCCCCGAGCCCGGCAGAGCCGAAGAGTTCGGCACCGACTAGTGTGCGGCCGGGGGAGCTGAAGGATCTGCTCGAGAGGGCATCCGTCTCAGAAGATCACCGTGCATTGATGCGCATGGTGATTGGAAGGATTTCATCTGCCGAAAGCGGCTTGCATAATGCCGTCCGAAGTTTGCTGGCGGGGTTCGAGGTACGTAAAAATGACGCGCCTTTTTTGACAGTTTTGCACGTAAAAAGTGCGCCCTGTATATATAGTAGCCCCTGAGACTCGGTAGGTTGTCGAAAGCGACAGCGTGCCGGGGATCAAAATCGCAGGTATTAAGTGTCGCCTTTCCTATACAGGTGGCGGATAGTCTGGGGGCTAGCCGGACTAATGGATTTGCCGAATTAATGCGGCAGCTCGATGTAGCGGATGCGGACATCGCGCTAGTCAACAAGCGACTTGATGAGTCGCAAGGTAAATTGGTTCTCCGCAGTCACCTATTAGGGGAGTGAAAAGCCCACCTTTTACAACATTTGTGCTTGACGCAGATGGTGCTGCTGCTGTGGAGAGCCTTCGGGCAGAACTTGCTCGAGCCAAGGAGCAGGCCAGAAGGAGTGATGCGGCTGCCCCAAGGGCGTCCGAGGAATTAGAAGCCGAAAGGGCTGCACACTGCCTAAGCAGGGAAAAGATGGCCGAATTGGCCGTGAAATTGAAGGATGCTGCCGACCGCAACAGGGCTCTTGAAAAGGAGCATATATCGGAGCGGGAAGACCTGGGGAAGGCCACCGCCGAGGCCAAGGATGCCCGTTATACAATGCGGGCTATGAAGGAGGAGCTGCGCCAGGCCGGGGATATTGTGGCTGGCAAGCCTTTTCTGCTGCGTCGCCGGTTTACGGATCCAAAGTATGCCCTGCTTGGTCAACTGTGGGGTCCGGAGGATCCATATATGGACTTGGCGGCAAGTGCGGCGGATGCCGTTGTGCACTTCCGGAGTCAGGAGGATCACAAGATGGAAGAGCTATTTTGGTCTCAATTCCATAGTCCGGATCGTTCACTTCCGTTGACCGATCGATTGGCCGAATGGGCAGAGCTGAACAGGTTGTCCGGACTTGCCATGACTGATATCGTGGCTCATGTCTGGCCAGAGAGGCCCAAGGCGACGAGCTATTTCGGCTTGTTGCAGCAGTTTCTTGGGGCGGTGCCGCATATCAAGGAGATGAAGCGGTCGGCCTGTATAGAGGGTGCGCGGATGGCCCTTGCCCGTGTGAAAACACATTGGACAGAGATGGATGCCGCCGTCGTTGCAACCCAGGGTTCGGACGAAAGCCGGTTACCCGCCGAGCACTATTTTGGGGAAGTTATGCGTGGTCCTCGTGTAATAGGGTCGCAGTGCTCGAAAAATATCATGTTCAAATGAACGTTTGTAAAACAATGGTTATGATATAATCGCGTTTTATACTTGTGCGTTCCAAGTATTAAAATATCTCCTATGCGGCCGTTTATGTATACATTTGTATAACCAGAAAGATTGCAGACTTCGGCTTCAGCCCCCACGCACAAGGTGAGAGGGTGTTCGCAAAAAATAGTGCGTTTTCACACTTAATCCGACGTCTCGGTCCTGTTAAGGAGGTGGTAGCGTAGCAAACGAGGCAATCCGGACTATGATGCTTTATCACTTTCACTTAGCCAGTGGAGTTCGAGGGTGGGGCTACGATATAGCCCCTTGGGGCACCGCGCTTCTCCGAATTCGGGGCGCGTGTGTGCCTGACCGGGAAATGGTCCTTCGTCAAAGCGGGGAATTCTAAACATTCCGGTGGTCGATCGAGTGGTTGACCAGTCTCTCGCTGTATCATGACAGTCAGTTTTCGGCTTTCTCTACTGAGGTGCTTGGCCCAGCCGAACTGGGGCACAATCGCAGTAGTTCTCCTGGTGCCGCGTTAGCTGATGATACGGAAGGTAAGGCAGCAAAACACAGGAGCCGGGCAAAGCCAACATTTGACCAAAGACATGATTCGGAGCTGATGCATATAAGGCCTAACTCGAGACGCCGAACACTCCCTAAGGTGTTCGGTCTTTGTAATAATGGGCAGAACAATGCCCTAAGCCCCTAGTGTCCAGGTACGGGCAAGGTCATCTGACGCGGCCGATGCCAAAACGTCAGGCTCCACACTGGTTATAATGAGAAGCCAGGGGATTATAGCAACAAGAGACAGTAAAAAAAAGGTCTACGCAGGGTCTTAATCTGAAAAGAATCCTTGCAACGGGTCCCTACTGCACGTCTGCTCCTGTGTCTCCGTTGTGCCGTTATCCTGGACGGGTGTGCATGTTGTTCATCTGTAAAAAGAGAGGAACTTAGTTTAAAAGAAATTTGTGCAAAATATATACGAAGGAAGAAATATAAATAGGTAAAGCGGAGTCTATGTGAGCTCGCTGTTGCTTGTGCATGCAGCCCCTTGTGAAGGGGTGTGCGGCTAGGGATCCCCTAGCTTATTTTATGCCGGACTCGTCTAACCGTGTCCAGGGTCTTTAAATGACCCTCGCACTGAAATGATGCCACGTGGACCGAGCATCTTAAGTGTAAGAGACGCGTAATGTGGTATGGCATTGAAGCGGACAAAAGCCTCTCGTCCCAAGAGTGCTTGATAGCTACTTTTAAATGGGACGGTATGAAAGATTAGTTTTTCGCGTCGAAAGTTGTTCGGTGATCCGAACACAACTTCTCGTAATAGGGAGCCTGTGCACTTGGCGTAAGGGCCTGGCGTCACTCCTTTAAAGGAAGTGCGGCTGTGTCGAATTTTAGTAAGGTCTATCCCCAACTTGCGGATTGTGTTTGGATACAGCAGGTTTAAGTCACTGCCTCCGTCCATCAGGACTTGTGTAAATTGTAGTCCGTCGATTATGGGATCCAATATCAGGGCAGTCCATCCTGCATTTCGAACGCTTCTGGAATACTCCAGGTGGTCGAAAGTGATTGGTTTTGATGTCCAATCTCTATGTTCCGCTGGGTTGGACCGTGCGAGACCCATTTTAACGGGTGCCGCACTATTTTTCCGTGTTATCACATGAAGTGAATTTACTGCTTTGACCTCTTGTGGGAAATTCTTTTGTTTTCCGGTGCTCTGCTGGCGGGGTTTGTCATCTTCGCTTGACGCGTCGAGCCCCTTGTGTTCGGCGTTTAGTCGGCCGGACTGTTTGAAAACCCAACAATCTCGGTGGGTGTGGTTTGCAGGCCTTCCGGGGGTACTGTGGATTTGACATATCCGACCCAAAATCTTGTTTAAGTTGGATAGCTCATCGCTGTCATCCTTAAGAGGCGGTGTTTTGTTGTTTGGCCGCGAGCTTTTGAATCCGGCGTTGACTGCCGTGCTCTTTGTGCTTTTCTTTATTCCGGCGCTGCTCTTTTCTGTGCCGTGATTTTCCGTTTCCATCTCTGATCTCGGATGTACTTGGGTCGCTGGTGCTGCGTCTTGCTAGCCAGCTATCCTCTCCTGCACAGAAGCGGGTCATGAGGCTTGTTAGCGCGGACATTGTCCTTGGCTTCTCTTGGCCGAGGTGTCTGGCGAGCCATTCGTCTCGGACGTTGTGTTTAAAAGCTGCTAAGGCTTCGGCGTCCGAACAGTCGACTATTTGGTTCTTTTTGGTGAGGAACCTGTTCCAGAATTTGCGCGCTGACTCTCCGGGCTGTTGAGTTATATGACTTAGATCATCTGCATCCGGAGGGCGGACATAAGTCCCTTGAAAATTTGCTCTAAACGCGTCCTCGAGCTCTTCCAAACTTCCAACAGTGTTTTCTGGGAGGCCTTTGAGCCAATGACGGGCTGGCCCTTTGAGCTTGAGGGGTAGGTATTTTATGGCGTGGAGATCGTCTCCTCTATCCATGTGTATGTGTAGTATATAATCTTCTATCCAGACTCCAGGGTCTGTTGTTCCGTCGTAGGCCTCTATGTTTATGGGTTTAAATCCTGCTGGGAATTCATGATCCAGCACCTCATTGGTGAAACATAGTGGGTGTGCGGCGCCCCTGTGTTTGGGCGTGCCGCTGTCTTCGGACACTTGTCTTGTTGTATTGCTTCCTGGGGCCCTCTTCTTTGGCCCGTGAATGGACCTGGCTGGGCCATTTGTATTTCCAGGGTCGTTAGTCGGCTTATGTGCGGCGCCGCTTTCAGATTTTGGCCTATCATCTGGCCGTCTATCCAACCAGGCGACCGCTTTGTTTTTTGACTGTGGGGGCTCTATGGCCTCCTCATCAAATTCTGGCAGTAGCTTGCGCTTCGGGTAGCTCTTTGATTGATGGCCATTGCCGTATTTGTCTGCGGTTTTGAGCAATTTGCTCCACCTCATTCTGAGTGTATCTTCCACTGTTTTGAGCTTCCGTTTTTCCTTTTTCAAACTTCTTGCGGTGGCGACGAGTCTTTTCCGAAGGTTTTTATTCTCCGGCGGTGTGTCCGGCGTGAGGTCGCCTCGACTGTTGTTTTCGCCGGGCCCGGATTGATTATCCGACTCGTCTTGTTCGGACGGTTGCTTGTCTGCGCGTTCGTCGTCCGATGGTTTGCCCTGCTGTATTGCTGGGTCATTAGGAGCGCTGTTGTTGTCGAGGCGGGACTTAGTGCGGCGTCTGCGTCGCTGTTTTGGTTGTTTGTCGGCGGGATTATCTTCTGCCGCGCCCCGTTGGCCCTCGTTATCGCTTCCTTTTGGGGTATCCACCATGTATACGTCGTATGACGAGGTGGTCTTCCCTTGCCTTGTAGGCGCCGTTCCTTGTTGATCTCCGGCATCGTCGTCCATACCGTCGATGTCTTCGGAGTCATAGTTTAGCGTGTCGGTTAAATCATCGACAGTGGCTACGAAGTGGGTGGTGGGTGGGCTCTGAATTTCTTCGTCGTCCGTATCCCAACCATCCTGGCCATAATCTGGCCAGGACTCTCCGGATAGCGAGAGATGCTTTAGCGAATTTAGGATGTCGCCGAAGGGCGAATATTGGAAGATGTCCATGGCGGTGAATTCCATAACCGGCGCCCGATCGGATTCGATTGGCAGGGGCATGGGAGGTTCGGAGTCCGGCAAGGAGTCCGGCACCTCGGAGTCACAAGTTTCGCGAGGGACAAGGCTGGTGTTCGGCTCCATCGCCATGGAAGTTGAAGCCCCCGAGGTGGTGTCCAGCCACCGGTCCTCGATCTGGGCGATCGGCTCCGGTCTAAGGGCCGGAGCGGATTCTTGTGCAGCCACCAAGGCACTGTTCGGCGGCAGAGCTAGATCGTGCCCATTGTAACAGTGCGGCGCGCTTGGCTATGGCTCGAGCCCGTCGAAGATCAAGTCTCCGCGGACGTCGGCCGTGAAGTTTAGGCTTCCGAATCTGACCTGATGGCCAGGGGCGTAGCTTTCGACCTGCTCTAGATGGCCAAGTGAATTAGCCCGCAGTGCGAAGCCGCCGAATACGAAGATCTGTCCGGGGAGAAAAGTCTCACCCTGGACAGCGTTGCTGGTTGAAGATGCCATCGAGCCTATCGGTGACGACACAGAGGAACTCTCAATGAAAGCACCAATGTCGGTGTCAAAACCGGCGGATCTCGGGTAGGGGGTCCCGAACTGTGCGTCTAGGCGGATGGTAACAGGAGACAAGGGACACAATGTTTTACCCAGGTTCGGGCCCTCTCAATGGAGGTAAAACCCTACGTCCTGCTTGATTAATATTGATGATATGGGTAGTACAAGAGTGGATCTACCACGAGATCAAGGAGGCTAAACCCTAAAGCTAGCCTATGGTATGATTGTTGTAATGTATGTTGTGTCCTACGGACTACAGCCCTCCGGTTTATATAGACACCGGAGAAGGCTAGGGTTACACAGAGTCGGTTACAATGGTAGGAGATCTACATATCCGTATCGCCAAGCTTGCCTTCCACGCCAAGGAAAGTCCCATCCGGACACGGGACAGAGTCTTCAATCTTGTATCTTCGTAGTCTTGGAGTCCGGCGGACGATGATAGTCCGGCTGTCTGGACACCCCCTAGTCCAGGACTCCCTCAACGCCCTTTTGGGGCGGGACGCGTTTACGAGCTTTCAAGCCATACCCCATTATGGGTACATGAAGCTTAAAATGCCCGGGCCCAATGGAATCATCACTCTAGCTAGTGATCCGGACGTCGCACTCCGCGCCAAAAACAAAACCGCAACACTGGCCCTGGAAGCATTATTCGAAGCCCTAGTAGCCGAAGAATTAACAACGCTACAGGCCACCATGGACAGGGACAACGTGATACTCGACAAGCGACCCAAGTCCACCTCATTTAAACTCGTAGATGAAATAGTCAAATTCCAAGTCCATCCAATGGACCCCATGAAGACAGCTTCCATAGGGACATAGTTGAGCCCCGCAATAGATGCCGCACTACGAGATTTCTTACGCGAGAATTGGGACATTTTTGCCTGGCACCCTTCGGACATGCCGGGCATCCCACGCAGATTGGCCGAACACAACCTCAATATTCTAAAAGGATACAAACCGGTCAAGCAGACTCTGAGACGGTTTTCAGAGCCCAAAAGGCAAGCCATGGAGGAAGAGCTAGCCAAGCTACCCGAGGCCGGATTCATCAGAGATATCAAGCATCCGGATTGGCTGGCAAACCTAGTAATGGTACCAAAGAAGGACAAATCCTGGCGCCTGTGTGTCGACTTTAAAGACCTCAACAAGGCTTGCCCCAAGGATCCCTTTCCCCTCCCTCGCGTCGACCAAATCATCGATGCCATAGCTGGACATGACTCGCTATGTTTTCTCGACGCATACTCTGGATACCATCAAATAAAGATGGCAGAGTCTGACCAAGCTGCAACAGCTTTCATAACGCCATATGGCCCCTTTTGCTTCAACACTATGCCTTTTGGGCTTAAGAATGCCGGCACAACCTATCAACGCATGATTCAAACATGCCTAGAAAAACAAATCGGCAAAACAGTGGAAGCATACGTGGATGACATGGTCATAAAAACAAGACACGTCGAAACCCTAATAGATGACTTGAGGCTTACATTCGACAACATCCGAACATACGACATCAAGTTGAATCCAGAAAAATGCGTTTTCGGCGTCCCCTTGGGGAAACTGCTGGGATTCATTGTTTCCAATAGAGGAATTGAAGCGAATCCGGAAAAAATCCGAGCTCTGTCGCAGTTGGCTATACCAACAGACCTCCAGCACATCCAGAAACTAGCTGGATGCATGGCCGCTTTGAGCCGCTTTATATCCAGGTTAGGAGAAAAGGCATTGCCTCTCTACCACCTCCTTCGGCGCACCGAACACTTCGTATGGACGGATGCAGCCGCGGCCGGACTCGATGAAATAAAGACCTTACTGGCCAGTAATCCAGTCCTAACATCGCCAAATATCGGTGAACCTATGCTATTGTACATAGCTGCAACACATCAAGTGGTAAGCGCAGTGCTCGTCGTCGAACGAGAGGCGGACGGATACAAATTCCCACTTCAAAAGGTGGTTTATTATGTATCCACGGTCCTCACCCCATGCAAATCCCGATACCCACACTATCAAAAAATAGCACACGCGGTCTTCATGGCATCCCGGAAGCTGCGACACTACTTTCAAGAGTGTTCAATTATGGTGGCTTCCAAAGTACCACTCAATGACATAATAAATAACCGCGACGCTACGGGCCGGATTGCTAAATGGGTTATCGAGCTCCTTCCGTTCGACACAATATACAAACCACGGCGAGCCATTAAGTCGCAAGTACTGGTTGACTTTGTCGCCAAATGGACAGAAGCCGAACTCCCTAAAGAGTACGGCGCGTACTCCAACCGGATCATGCACTTTGACAGCTCCAAAATGTTGGCCGGATTGGGAGCAGGTGTAGTCTTGACGTCTCACACCGGAGACACAGTCCAGTACATCCTTCAAATATTATATACAGACTCCTACAATGCAGCCGAATACGAGGCGCTGTTGCACGGTCTTCGGATGGCAGTCTCTATGGGCATGCAATGCCTAGAAGTGCGCAGGGATTCAAACCTCGCAATATCACAAATAAACGGAGAATTTGATGCCAAGGATCCGAAAATGGCGGCCTACCGTAATGCCGTCCTCAAAATGTCAGCTTGGTTCGAGGGGCTCGAATTCCACCATGTGGCTCGACAAAACAATCAAGCGGCGGACGTCCTTGCCCGCATCGGCGCCAAACGCGACCCTGTCCCACCTAACATATTCCTGGAAAGGTTTTTCAAGCCATCCGTAGTATGGGAAGGGGAGTCTGGCAATGCCAGCACGGATCCGAACACACCCCCAAATTCTGAACCATCAGACACAATCGGAGGCTCTGCCACCGACATAACATCTTCGGCCCACGAAATCATGGCCGTAATCGCCCCGTGGACTGAGCCTTTCTTGGCCTACCTAAATAGGCAGGAGCTCCCTGAAGACCAAAATGAAGCACGCTGCATTGTCCGGCATTCTAAAGCTTACAAAGTCCACGAAGGGGAACTCTACAAGAAAAGTGCTACCGGAGTGCTCCAAAGATGCATCTCCAAAGAAGAAGGGCGGCAGCACTTGGCTGAAATCCATGCCGGACTGGGCGGACACCACGCCGCGGCTTGAGTGCTAGTCAGCAAGGCCTTCCGTACAGACTTCTATTGGCCGACGGCCTGAGCAGACGCACATGACCTTGTCCAACATTGCGTCGGTTGCCAGCTCTTCGCTAATCAGAGTCATATGCCCCTACCACTCTCCAAACAATCCCCATAACTTGGCCCTTCGCGGTCTGGGGGCTGGATATGGTCGAACCTCTTAAAGGGGGAAGCCATAAGAAAAAATACTTATTGGTCATGGTGGACAAGTTCACCAAATGGATAGAAGCCAAACCAGTTAAAACGGCCGAATCCGGACCAGTAATAGACTTCATATCCGGGGTCGTACACCGATACGGTGTCCCCCACAACATCATCACTGATAATGGCTCAAATTTCACAACCGATGAAGTGAAAACTTGGGGAGGCAAAAGGGCATTAAGCTCAACTACACTTCCGTCTACCACCCCCAAACAAATGGCCAGGTCGAACGGGAAAACGGTCTCATCATGAGCGGCATCTAACCCAGACTAGTGCGATCTTTAACAGAATCAGATACGCACTAGGTGGAGGAGCTCGACTCTGTACTCTGGGGGCTGCGGACCACACCGAATCGCACCACCGGATATAGACCATTTTTTATGGTGTACGATGCGGAAGCAGTACTACGCTGCGACATAATACATGATTCGCCACGCGTACGCATGTATGAAGAGAAGGAAGCCGAGTTAGATCGGCAGGACAACTTGGATGCCCTGGAGGAGGAGCGCGATGTCGCAAAAGCCCGTTCCGCATTCTATCAGCAGCAGGCTCGACGATATCAAAGCAGAGAAGTGCGGGCCAAAACTTACAATATTGGCGAACTCATTCTACGCCTACCGGAGAAGAAGAAGGACAAACTCAAACCCAAGTGGGAAGGTCCCTTCGTCATTGACAAAGTTCTCACCGGAGGAGCGTACCGCTTACGTAATGCATCCGATAACAGACTCGAGCTGAACCCATGGAACACAGCCAGACTCCGGAGATTCTATGCCTACCGGAGAATAAGAAGGACAAACTCAAACCCAAGTGGGAAGGTCCCTTCGTCATTGAGAAAGTTCTCACCGGAGGAGCGTACCGCTTACGTAAAGCATCCGATAACAGACTCGAGCCGAACCCATGGAACGCAGCCAGACTCCGGAGATTCTACGCCTAACGCTGAACCCAGTGTTCGTCTCCTTACCCCCTCCCTTTTACTTATGCTCCACCCCACTTTTCCTTTCTCGACCTTTTTTTCTCTTCACACAAAGTACTTAATACAGTGCGGACTGCCGGATTACTCCGGCCGCACTATGTGTGTAAGCAATGCTTGGGGGCTTCCTATACGGAAGCCAAAAACAATTACGCAAATGGCTTTTTTCCCATCACATATGAGTTTTTTTTCATATGTGTCTTTTCTTCAGCATTATATGCATCGATACGACTTAAGATGTGGCCAAGCTGGGTTGCCTGGCTCTTGTGTTTATGCCCTACGTTCCCGTTAATTCGGCTAGGGCATAAGGGGAGGACCTCTGCGATTGTTACTGCCGGTTCAGCCGGATGTGTACCTCAGACTGTGTGAAGCCGAAAGCTAGTTTCCTTAAGAGAATATTCGATCGGTGAACAAAAGATGTATTAGTTTATTACAACATAAAACCCCAGATGACTTGTATCCTGCGCCATCGTTCGTTGTCCAGACATGCGCATTGCCGCATGCATACCCAGGGAAAGGAACCCCTAACGGAACTATTCTCCCTGGAAAATGTTTCTTACTAGCCATGTAATATAACATAACTAATTGGGTACTTGTCTATTCAAGCACTTATGACCCCTACGCCTGGTCTCCACGCATACCCCGGTTTTGTATAACTGAGCGGGTACTCGGACACACCCCGGGCTGTAGGATCCGGGGGCTGAAGCGAAATGGTCCGCCATGAAAAATTATTTTAATCCGGCTAGGGGCTACTTATGCCCATTAAATTACACAGTCACTTGGACTGACTATATTCCTCCTCTATTCCATCTAACAGGCTATCTAGCTTACAATCCTGTTGAGAATACTTAGCGACTAACGCTACCTGGTCATATACCAGACTTACAGGAATTTCTTGCCCATCGGGCCCCGCCGGTCCTACTTCGGCCATATGGTTCGGGTCTAGCTTGGTGTAGCGCGTCTTCACCATTGCCCAGGCTTCCCTTGCACCTTGCCGGCATGCTGATATCTTCCACAGACAGAAGCGCCGTCGGGCTCCTTGAAGCAGGTCCGCAAGCTCCCCCATGCCATTCGGCAGGAGACTTGATGGCCACAAGGCCTGAGCAACGCCGTGCATCACCCGTCGAGCTTGCTCGTGCAACTGTGAAAGTTCTTGCAGTAAATCACTTGCAGATGAAGGCATCTCCTCTTCGGGCGGACCCGTCAACATTCCTGCAAGCAAAACTCTTTCAAAATACTTCCTCGCCGAACTATCATACAGTTCGTTTGGGCACTCACCATAAATGCCGCGTCGAAGCCTTTTGTTCTCCCTCACGGAGTCCACCAGTTGAGCACGGACGTCTTTTAATTCCACGTCCAGCCGAATATTGGCATCTTGAAGATTGCTCTTCTTTTGCTTAACCTGCGTAAGGATGCGCTCGCCAACCTTTAGCTACCTTTTAAGATGCGAGTCGTCATCCATTACGCCCTCCAGATTCACCCCGGGATTGTCTGCAGAATTTTCTGTCAGACTAGCCGTACCAGCCATTTACTAACTGGTGCATCTTCGTACAATTGTTACAAATGTTACCAGATGGGGCCTTCTGGGATTCCTCTAACTTGTCGACCGTGTCCCTCAGCTGGGCCTTGCATTCCTCCAGCTCCCGAGCCAATTGATCATTCTTCTCTACAAGGACCTGTGCATAAATTGATCCTTCAAACAATTGTTCCAACTATTTCAAGTCTCAGGGGCTACTGTTATACATACTTATCAAAATTTCTTACCCGTATATCTTTGGTATACTGGTTTGTCGCTCGGGCAAGCCTACCTTGAGCAGCCCGGATGTATGCGTCTGCAGAATTGAAGGCATTAAATGCCTCTTCGGAAAAGATGTTGTTCCGAAGCATGGCTCTCCGGCGCCAGTGATTCATGGTGCTCTCCACTTTGGATTTTGTGGCCGAAAGCATATCTGCATCCCCTGTCGGAGAATTAGGCGGAACTGGCGCCGTGTCCGCCTACGCCCCCGAAGCTGGTTCTGGAACCCGGCTGGCGGAGGCGTGATTAGCGGGATCCCCGGATATAGTCCGGCTGCTTCTCTTTCTGCCAGACACAAAGGGTGTTGTTATACTTCAAATACTATAATCGTAGGACAAGTTATTACTTTACCTCTACAGTAGTGTGTCAACCCTCACCGCCTTCCTCTTGAGCCTGCCCGATCCGGACGTCCGTGGTTGACGAGTCCCTAGGGGCTCGGCCCCACGCTCCGACCGTCGTATTTGCAAATAGCACGACGCCTTAAGGGTAAGGCATAATGCCTGAGGGAAGTCCTCTTCGGAGGATAGGGGTTTTTAGTTCGGCTTACGCGCGACACAGGGAGCGGTCCGGGATAGTCGGCTGTAATGGCCACTGAGGCACCGTCCTGGCTCACTTGATAAAATACCCCATTGACAAGCTCCACGGTAATGTCCAGATCTTCTTTGAGTCCTGGATCTAGGGCCCTTCCGGGGTCCTCTGGCTGCGGGGAGGTGCTGAAGATCCCTTCCACGACCCTCCTCAGTTCCTGCTCGGAAACATCGATGCAGGCAATCTTAGCAGAAGAAAGCTAAAGTAAGTAAAACGGGGAAATGAATGACGACCTACCCACTCTGGGGGTTGTACATGGAGAATCCGTCCCGCGGTTTAATGCAAAGAAATTCCTCCTCTTCCGCTTTGTATAAATCGGACAATATCCTTGCCAGAGCAGTGGCAGAGTCCGGACCCTTACGGCCGCAGCGGGTGGCGTCGTCTTCCCCGTTGAAGTGCCACATGGGCTTCCCCCAATATTGAAGCGGTTGCACTCCCCGCATTATGCATATTGCCATGACCTCGACTGTCGTCCGTCCGGATTTGGCCAGCAACTTTATCCTGCTCATCAGGAAGTGTATTTCCCTCGTATCCTCTTCTTGAGGGCCGCGGGGGCGCCAGCTTAGGCGTGCCCTCGGCGGGGCGTTGCTAAACTTGGGGAGACCTATCCGGACTGGATCAGGAAGGGGAACATCATCAATGTAAAACCACTCTGAAGGCCAGTTTTCTGTTGCCTTCCTAGGAGTACCAGACAGGTATCCGGTTTCGGCAATGCTCCATACTTCGGCCCCACCCACTTGACATAGGGATTCTCCCTGGGTGCGGGGAACAAGGCAGAACAACTTCCTCCATAATCCGAAGTGAGGTTCGCAGCCTAAAAACAGCTCGCAAAGTGCGACGTACCCCGCTATATGCAGAATGGAGGCATGGGTAAGGTTGTGCAACTGGAGGCCGTAGAACTCTAGGAGCCCGCGAAGAAACGGGTGGATGGGAAACCCGACGCCCCTTAGCAGATGCGGGATAAGGCATACGCGCTCCTCTGGAGATGGGTTTGGAGATCCCTCCGCTTGTTCCCCTCCAACATAAGTGGCTATTCCGGCTCGGATAGGGACCATGAATGCCGGTGGGAGAAACCCTTGGGTTTGTAACTTTATCAAACGGCTATGAGGAACTGAGCACTCTCCCCAATCCCCCGACTTGGAACGAGGAGGGCAAGCTAAAGAGTTGTGGTGGACGGCCATGTTGGAATGGTTTTTCGCGGAGTGCTCTACTGGATGCTAGCTCAGGGAGGGAGAGTGAGGTTTGGATCTGAGAATCCCCGTCCCTTCAAATAGGCGGTCAGCCCGGAGGATTGAGGGTGTCAAATGCAAAAATGCCTCGGCTCCTCGCATTCGCTCGACACATGGAGGCGGTCATTATTGAGGCACTGAAGCCGAGGATCACAACATTGATTGGAGGCCGGACACTATTCATCGTAACATGTACTTTGGAATATTCGGAGATGGAACCCGCCTTGCAATGCCGAAGACAAGACTGCGCGCCGGACTCATCATCATTGAAGCCTAGTTTAGGGGCTACTGAGGGAGTCCTGGATTAGGGGGTATCTGGACAGCCGGACTGTGTACAGCGTCCAGACTATTGATGCGTGAAGATACAAGACTCAAGACTTCGGCCCGTGTACGGATGGGACTCTCCTTGGCGTGGAAGGCAAGCTTGGAGATCGGATATTATATTTCCTTCCTTGTAATCGACTCCATGTAAACCCTAGCCCTCTCCGGTGTCTATATAAACCAGAGAGGTTGGTCCTTAGAAGGCCGATCACAATTACAATCATACCATCATAGGCTAGCTCCTAGGGTTTAGCCTCTATAATCTCGTGGTAGATCTACTCTTGTACTACCCATATCTTCAATATTAATCAAGCAGGAAGTAGGGTTTTACCTCCATCGAGAGGGCCCAAACCTGGGTAAACATCTGTGTCCCTCGCTTCCTGTTACCATCAACCTTGATGCACAGATCGGGACCCCCTACCCGAGATCCACCAGTTTTGACACCGACACTCGTCGCTACTGCTCGAGGAGGAGCTTTCGTCGTCGGTAGAGCTCTCCGTTCAGCACCCTAAGCAAATTCCTGAGCGCCCGAATACCTTGACAGAGAGCAGGCTGCTCTCCATTAATTTGAACTGGAGAACATGCCCCTCTGACAAGCTATGGTCACGGGCGAAGGTCTTCCAACCGCGGTGGAGGTACATAACATGAGGAGCGGGGAAGTCGACGTCGACCCACAGGCCGCCGTTCCCGCAACCCCTCATGTGCAGCCTCAAAGCGTGCGGCGGATCGAGCTCCATTTCCCAGGCGAACGGGATAGGAAGACAAAGATGGCCGCACACAGGCTTGTACAGCCTTCCATCGGGGGAGGGACCACCGGCGGAGGCACAACCGGAGCGCCGCCCCGTCCTCCTCTTCCTCGAGCGCCAGGACGACCTCGACCTCGCCCCTCCCTCCTCCTCTCACGGCGGGCTCCGCCACTGCGAGCTCCGGAGGAGGACGGATGCGCTATCGAGCAGAAGCCCTCGTCGCTGCCATTGGAGTACCAGCACGCCCTCGCCCCCTCACCATGACAAGCAAAGGAAGACTACGAAGAAAGAAGGAGGAAGAGATGCGTATGGAAGAGCACCATTCCTGCCACCTTTTATAGAAGGGCGAGTCTGGGGGATGGCCCCTCACCCCTAGGGCAGCCGCCCCGCTCATCCAATGTGGCCTCCCCTCCCCGTCCAAAGGCATGGGGAATCAGGACCGACCCGCTGCTCCAACCAGCGACGCCTGATTTTCCGCCACGACACTAACACCCGTGCCCTCCGCATCCACCACCTACCCTTCCTGATGCATGAAGGACATGTGGCGGATGAGCCAGAAGCACGGAGGCAAGTGGGATGGCCGTTTCCACCTCATGATCGTGGGGCGCGAGCACCATGCAGGCCATAATCTGAGCTTTTTTCATAACGTCACGCACGACGCGCGAAGAAAACGGAAACTGGCCTGAAATCAAGACTAATGAAGAAGCAAAGAAGATCTCAAGAGACCAGCCTCTTCAGTAGCACTGCCTGTGCACTTGTTAGGCCCTAACCCGATAACGCTCGGCAGCGCGTTCGGGGCAGGCCCGGGGGCTTCTATCAGTGCAACAGACCCTGGGCCTGTCGTCCTGACTGCACATGCACAAGATCAAGATTGAAGCATCAGTCCTAGACAAAGGGCAAGAGACCAAGAGATTCGAAGCATCAAGAAGCAGATCAGAAAGGACCAAGGCCAAGACAGAGAAGAAAGATATCATCAAGAAAGAAGCCTCCCTTGCCGGGCAGGCAAGCCCAGCAAGGGGTGAGGCCACCCCCATAAGTAGATGATCCAGATGCCCCGACAGAGCCTGCTGGGACTCGTGTAGGCCAGATCACCTCACCGACTACTCCACCACGACCCACGTCGTCGATCAGTGCGGTGTCAAGCCGCAGAATAATTAAGTGGCAGTCATTCGCCACGTGGCAGCCACTCTATAGCAACAAAACTCACAGATGACACCCGACCTATGACGTGTCAGACGAGTAGGCATGGAGCTGGAAAGATAGCCCGGCAAGCTTTGCCAGGCGACCAACGACATGACGTTAAGCGGCGCATTAAATGCGCACTGTCAGCCTACAGAGTTAGGTATGATAGCACTATTCACTATCTTATCAGTGTCGAACGACTAATTTGCCACTTTGGTGACCCCTTAGCCTATAAAAGGAGGCCCATGGCAACAGTTCAGGAGGTTGGAAAGTTAGACCACTCGCACCCTCATACACGCGTAGTCGCTGCTGCCCTGAGGCAACCCTTGCCGGGCAAGTGTACTACGCACCACCACCACTTTTCCACCATAAATCCACAAAAGCAGGAGTAGGGTTTTATGCCTCGTGGCGGCCCGAACCTGGGTAAAACTGCCCGTGTGATCTCTGTCGTGCTGCCCCACATTGGTCTGCTCATTGTGCAACGTGACTCCCTCTGTCGAACCAGCAAGGGCCGCCCTGGCCTCATACGTGGTCGTGTTTTCCTGCGACAACATTTAACCTAAAAATTCTACGGGTACCGAGAAGTACCCAGCTCACCAGGACAGGGGCTGACCAGTGGGCCCTGTTGACTGAGTCAACATCCCAGTCAGTAGAGGCTGACTAGTGGGCCCCCAGCTGACTCAGCACGGCCTTATCCAAATGAACAATGGGCCGAGCCCCACCTATCACTACCTTATTAGTTTAACAGGGGTCAATCTTTAAACTGCCTTTTAATTAGGCGTCAAGGGCCCACAGTCTGTGAGGTTAGTCGGGGTTAATTACGTAGCTAATGACGCCACATCAATGGTGTCATCAACGGCGAGGCCGAGCGCCGGCAATACCCGTCCGGTCGATTTTGGCCACTATTTGGCATGGGGTTGGCTCCTACGACACGTGTGCGATGTCGCATGTCGACTGGTGGCAGCGGTGCGTGCAGGGGCTGCCTGAATTGATGGGGGTGATGGCGTGGAGCGGCGGTGGCGCCACGGATCTACACGAACGAGTGCAAGCGCGGTTGGTAGCAGGAGGGGAGGGCTTGGCAGGAGCGAGTCTTCGCAGGCGCGGGCAGTTGCGGGTGCTCGCGGGCAGGCTCAGGGGTGCGGGTGTGTGGCGTGGACGTGGAGAGTCCCGAGCATGCACGCACGGGAGCAGATACAGGCATGGCCATGGGAGGTCACGGGCGACGGCTACGGCAATGAACTCACGAGGAAGAAAGTGAGAAGAAGGGCGGTAGCTCAGAGAGAGTGCAGTGGTGAGCTCATGGAGGCGCAGGTGGTCAAGGGCGCGCAGAATGATGGCGAGCTGTGGCGGATCCAGATAGAGGGGAACAGCGCAGGCAATGCTGGAGATGCTCCCCGGCTCCGATCCCGTGGCGAGGAAGATGAAGGCGAGGTTCTCGAAGCTTCTTGACACGTAGAGGCGGCGAGGGGAGATCGGTGGCCACACCGATAGAGGTGACATGGCGATAATGGTGTTCGGTCGAGCAGGACAAAGAGGGAGAGGGGCATCGCAGACCAAGGGGGAGGAGTGAGGGGGTTAGGGTTCGCAAGGGGACGCCAGGGGGGGTCTTCTAGGGCGTCGAGGGGTGGCGGATGGCTGCCACCGCGGCCATGGCGCCGTGGATAGCCGCCATGCCCCAGCCTCCTGTAAAGAGGAGGGAGAAGAGTGGGGGGAGGTGTGATACGTCTCCAAGATATATATCTATAATTTTTTATTGTTCCATGCTATTATATTATCCATCTTGGATGTTTTATATGCATTTATATGCTATTTTATATTATTTTTGGGACTAATCTATTAACCTAGAGCCCAGTGCCAGTTTCTGTTTTTTCCTTGTTTTTGAGTTTTACACAAAAGGAATATCAAATGGAGTCCAAACAAGCTGAAACTTTACGACGATTTCTTATGGACCAGAAGAAGCCCACAGAGTATCAGAGATGGACTAGAAGAGCCACGAGGCCTCCAATAGCTATGTGTTTGATCTCTCTCTCTCTCTCTCTCTCTTGTGTTGTTAATTTGGCACGATCTTGATGTACCGCGAGCTTTGTTACAACAGTTGGATCATATGGTGTTTCTCCCCTCTACCTTCTTGTGATGAACAGAGTTTTACCTTTGAGGTTTCACTATTATCGGATTGAATACTATTATGGATTTGAGAACACTTGATGTATGTCTTGCATGGGATACTGATACGTCTCCGTCGTATCTATAATTTTTGATTGTTCCATGCCAATATTATTCAACTTTCATATACTTTTTGGCAACTTTTTATATTATTTTTGGGACTAACATATTGATCCAGTGCCAAGTGCCAGTCCCCGTCTGTTGCATGTTTTTGGTTTCGCAGAATATCCATATCAAACGGAGTCCAAACGGGATAAAAACGGACGGAGCTTATTTTTGGAAAATATGGAAAATTCCGGAAGAAAAATCCACGTGAGACGGTGCCCGAGGTGGTCATGAGGTAGGGGGAGCGCCTGACCCCCCTGGGCGCGCCCCTACCCTCGTGAGCCCACCGTAAGGCGGTTAACGCTCTTCTTTTGCCGCAAGAAAGCTAATATTCGGAAAAAAATCACGGCGAAGGTTTCAGGCCAATCGGAGTTACGGATCTCCATATATACACGAAATGGTGGAACAGAGCCGGAACAAAACGCAGAAACAGAGAGATAGATCCAATCTCGGAGGGGCTCTCGCCCCTCCCAAGCCATGGGAGCCAAGGACTAGAGGGGAAACCCTTCTCCCATCTAGGGAGAAGGTCAAGGAAGAAGAAGAAGAGGGGGGGCTCTCTCCCCCTTGCTTCCGGTGGCGCCGGAACGCCGCCGGGGGCCATCATCATCACCGCGATCTTCACCAATACCTCCATCATGTTCACCAACATCTCCATCACCTTCCCCCATCTATATCCAGCGGTCCACTCTCCCGCAACCCGCTGTACGCTCTACTTGAACATGGTGCTTTATGCTTCATATTATTATCCAATGATGTGTTGCCATCCTATGATGTCTGAGTAGATTTCTATTGTCCTATCGGTGATTGATGAATTGCTATGATTGGTTTGATTTGCATGTTTTATTATTGGTGCTGTCTTATTGTGCCCTTCGTGTCGCGCAAGCGTGAGGGATTCCCGCTGTAGGGTTTGCAATAAGTTTATGATTTGCTTATGGTGGGTGGCGTGAGTGACAGAAGCACAGACCCGAGTAAGTAGGTTGTTTGCGTATGGGATAAAAGGGGACTTGATACTTTAATGCTATGGTTGGGTTTTACCTTAATGAATCTTTAGTAGTTGCGGATGCTTGCTAGAGTTCAAATCATAAGTGCATATTATCCAAGTAGAGAAAGTATGTTAGCTTATGCCTCTCCCTCAAATAGAATTGCAATAGTGATTACCGGTCTAGTAACATAGTCAGTTGCTTAGGGACAATTCCAGAACTCCTACCACCACTTTTCCACACTCGCTATATTTACTTTATTGCATCTTTATCTAAACAGCCCCTAGTTTATATTTACGTGTTCTTTATTATCTTGCAAACCTATCCAACAACACCTACAAAGTACTTCTAATTTTATACTTGTTCTAGGTAAAGCGAACACTAAGCGTGCGTAGAGTCATATCAGTGGCCGATAGGACTTGAGAGAGTATTTGTTCTACCTTTAGCTCCTCGTTGGGTTCGACACTCTTACTTATCGAAAGAGGCTACAATTATCCCGTATGCTTGCGGGTTATCAAGACCTTTTTCTGGCGCCGTTGCCGGGGAGTCATAGCGTGGGGTGAATATTCTCGTGTGTGCTTGTTTGCTTTATCACTAAGTAATTTTTATTTGCTGCCCTTAGTTGTTTTCTATCTTTAGTCATGGGTAGGAAATGCAAAATACCAAAAAAATTAGTTGTACCTACTACTCCTATGGTTGAAGAACCACTCAAAATATATCACACTACTGAAGCTTTTTTACTTGGATCATCTTCGATCCCTATGTGCTCGTGCTGAAACACCAACTAGCTTAGTTGAGGGCAAATCTTTAGATGGGCATGCTTGTTATGTGCGACACCGTATATCTGAAAAAGGGAAACTATTATGGGATCAAATTCAACATTTGCAATGCTATGCTTGGAATTTATGTTATCTATATGATTTTACTTGTTGTTCTGAAAACCCTAAGAAACACCTTCCCTACCAATGTGAGTTTAGTGATAATGGAATCATATCTTCGTATGCTAAGGGTGTTTATAATTACTATGATGTTCAACAAATTGAAGAATTTGTTGCTTTTAAGGATGCTTTAGAAATTGCTTCTTTGATTGAAAAGTATGATGCTACTCTTAACAATTCTGAAAGTTTTTCCATACTTGAATATTGTTATGATAATTATGCTTCTAATGCCTATGTTAAACCATATATTGAGAAATTCTCCGCTGTCCAAGAAGAGAATAATATTTTGTAGGAATCTATAGAAGAAGAAATTGATGAAACTGTGAGCTCATTGGATGAAAAAGATGATGAAAAGAGCGAAGAACAAAAGGAGGAAGAGCGAATTGATCACTCGTGCCCACCTTCCAATGAGAGTAACTCTTCAACTCATACACTGTTAAATTCCCCTTCGTGCTTACCGAAGGATGATTGCTATGATGACTATTATGATCCCATCAATTCTCTTGAAATATCCCTTTTTGATGATGCTTGCTATGCTTGTGGCCAAGATGCCAATATGAATTATGCTTATGGAGATGAACTTGCTATAGTTCCTTATGTTAAACATGAAATTGTTGCTATTGCACCCACGCATGATAGTCCTATTATCTTTTTGAATTCTCCTGACTACACTATATCGGAGAAGCTTGCACTTATTAAGGATTATATTGATGGGTTGCCTTTTACTACTACACATGATGATTTTGATGAATATAATATGCATGTGCTTGCTGCTCCTACTTGCAATTATTATGAGAGAGGAACTATATCTCCACCTCTCTATGTTTCCCACACGATAAAATTGCAAGAAACTGCTTATACTATGCATTGGCCTTTACTTGGTGTGCATGAATTGTTCTTTTATGACATGCCGATGCATATGAAGAGAGTTAGACTTCGTTGTTGCATGATATATGTTACTTTGTGCTCAGTACTAAATTACAAATCATTGTTAATTAAAATTGGCTTTGATATACCTTGGGATCCGGGTGGATTCATTACTTGAGCACTAAATGCCTAGCTTAATGGCTTTAAAGAAAGCGCTGCCAGGGAGACAACCCGAAAGTTTTAGAGAGTCATTTATTTCTATTGAGTGCTTTTATATAGTTTAAAAACAAAAAAATAAAGAGGGGAACCGAAAACTTTTCAAGAAGGAAAGTGAAAGTGAGAGAGACAAGCATTGTTGAAGTGGGAGAGCTCCTTGAACTTTGTTCATGCTCACGGATACTTTGTTAATCTTGATTACAGAAACTTTTCAACAAAAATAATTTTCCCCTTGTACAATTCCATTTTATTATAAAAATTATGTGCCAAGGTTTGCCTTTAGGATGTTTACAATGCTTGTTGGTTTGTACGGTGCAGGACAGAAACTTTGGCTGTAGTGCGCGATTTTACATTTTTAACTGGAACGTCAATTGGTTCTGATTCATTTTGCACTGTCTTTCTATACAACTTATTTATTTTTCCTAATTGTGGTAGAATTTTTGGGATACCAGAAGTATGGTGGATGTTCAGATTGCTACAGACTGTTCTGTTTTTGACAAATTATGTTTTTGATGCATAGTTTGCTTGTTTTGATGAATCTATCAATTTATATTAGTGGATTAAGCCATGGAAAAGTTATATTACAGTAGACATAATGCAAAAACAAAATATTAATTGGTTTGCTACAGTACTTAGAGTGGTGATTTGCTTTATTATACTAACGGATCTTACCGAGTTTTCTGTTGAAGTTTTGTGTGGATGAAGTGTCTAAACGAGGAGGTCTTGATATGAGGAAAAGGAAGAGAGGAAAGAGCTCAAGCTTGGGGATGCTCGAGGCACCCCAAGTAAATATTCAAGGATACTCAAGCTTCTAAGCTTGGGGATGCCCCGGAAGGCATCCCCTCTTTCTTCAACAAGTATCGGTATGTTTTCGAATTCGTTTCGTTCATGCATTATGTGCAAGTCTTGGAGCGTCTTTTGCATTTAACACTTTTCTTTTATGCACCATGCTGGTATGAGATAGTCCTTGGTTGATTTATAGAATTCTCATTGCACTTCACTTAAATCTTTTGAGTATGGCTTTATATAATGCTTCATGTGCTTCACTTTTATCATTTGAAGTTTGGATTGCCTGTTTCTCTTCACATAGGAAACCGCCATTTGTAGAATGCTCTTTTACTTCACTTATAATTGTTAGAGTGTGGGCATTTATTTTGTAGAAAGAATTAAACTCTCTTGCTTCACTTATATCTATTTAGAGAGATGACATGAATTGGTCATTCACATGGTCAGTCATAAAATCCTACATAAACTTGTAGATCGCTGAATATGATATGTTTGATTCCTTGCAATAGTTTGCAATAAAGATGGTGATATTAGAGTCATGCTAGTGGGTGGTTGTGGATTGTAGAGACACTTGTGTTGAGGTTTGTGATTCCCGTAGCATGCACGTATGGTGAACCGCTTTGTGATGAAGTTGGAGCACAATTTTATTTATTGATTGTCTTCCTTATGAGTGGCGGTCGGGGACGAGCGATGGTCTTTTCCTACCAATCTACCCCCCTAGGAGCATGCGTGTAGTACTTTGTTTTCAAAGGCTTGTAGATTTTTGCAATAGTATATGAGTTCTTTATGACTAATGTTGAGTCCATGGATTATACGCACTCTCACCCTTCCATCATTGCTAGCCTCTTCGGTACCGTGCATATTGCCCTTTCTCACCTCGAGAGTTGGTGCAAACTTCGCCGGTGCATCCATACCCCGTGATATGATACGCTCTGTCACACATAAGCCTCCTTATATCTTCCTCAAAACATCCACCATACCTACATATCATGGCATTTCCATAGCCATTCCGAAATATATTGCCATGCAACTTCCATCATCATCATATACATGACTTGAGCATTCATTGTCATATTGCTTTGCATGATCGTAAGATAGCTAGCATGATGTTTTCATGGCTTGTCCGTTTGATGTCATTGCTATGCTATATCATTGCACATCCCGGTACACTGCCGAAAGCATTCATATAGAGTCATATCTTTGTTCTAGATATTGAGTTGTAAGTAAATAAAAGTGTGATGATCATCATTATTAGAGCATTGCCCCAGTGAGGAAGGATGATGGAGACTATGATTCCCCCACAAGTCGGGATGAGACTCCGGACTTTATGAAAAATAAAAGAGGCCAAAGAAGCCCAAATAAAAAAAGAGGCCAAAGAAGCCCACCAAAAAGAAAAGAAAAATATAAAAAATGAAAAGTAAAAGAAAAAAATGAGAGAAAAAGAGAGAAGAGGCAATGTTACTATCCTTTTACCACACTTGTGCTTCAAAGTAGCACCATGTTCTTCATAGAGAGAGTCTCCTATGCTTTCACTTTCATATACTAGTGGGAATTTTCATTAAAGAACTTGGCTTGTATATTCCGATGATGGGCTTCCTCAAATGCCTGAGGTCTTCATGAGCAAGCAAGTTGGATGCACACCCACTTAGTTTTCAGTTTGAGCTTTCATACACTTATAGCTCTAGTGCATCTGTTGCATGGCAATCCCTACTCGCTCACATTGATATCTATTGATGGGCATCTCCATAGCCCGTTGATACGCCTAGTCGATGTGAGACTTTCTCCTTTTTTGTCTTCTCCACATAACCCCCACCATCATATTCTATTCCACCTATAGTGCTATGTCCATGGCTCATGCTCATGTATTGCGTGAAAGTTGAAAAAGTTTGAGATTATTAAAGTATGAAACAATTGCATGGCTTGTCATCGGGGTTGTGCATGATTAAATACTTTGTGTGATGAAGATAGAGCAACAGCCAGACTATATGATTTTGTAGGGATAGCTTTCTTTGGCCATGTTGTTTTGAAAAGACATGATTGCTTTAATGGTACACTCGAAGTATTATTGTTTTTATGTCAAATGATAGACTATTGCTTTGAATCACTCGTGTCTTAATATTCATGCCATGATTAGACATATGATCAATATTATGCTAGGTAGCATTCCAAATCAAAAATTATCTTTTTATCATTTACCTACTCGAGGACGAGCAGGAATTAAGCTTGGGGATGCTGATATGTCTCCGTCATATCTATAATTTTTTATTGTTCCATGCCAATATTATTCAACTTTCATATACTTTTTGGCAACTTTTTATATTATTTTTGGGACTAACATATTGATCCAGTGCCCAGTGCTAGTCCCTGTCTGTTGCATGTTTTTGGTTTCGCAGAATATCCATATCAAACGGAGTCCAAACAGGATAAAAATGGACGGAGCTTATTTTAGGAAAATATGGAAAATTCCGGAAGAATGTAGGACCTACCCTCGTGAGCCCACCGTAAGGCGGTTGACTGTAGGACCTTGAAGTATGTCTAGAGGGGGGTGATTAGACTACTTGACCAATTAAAAGCTTAACCTTTTCCCAATTTTAGAGTTTGGCAGATTTTAGCTATCTTGGGACAAGTCAAGCAATCATCACACAATTCAAGGAAGCATGCAAAGAGTATATAGGCAGCGGAAATTAAAGCATGCAACTTGCAAGAAAGTAAAGGGAAGGGTTTGGAGGATTCAAACGCAATTGGAGACACGGATGTTTTTGGCGTGGTTCCGATAGGTGGTGCTATCGTACATCCACGTTGATGGAGACTTCAACCCACGAAGGGTAACAGTTGCGCGAGTCCACGGAGGGCTCCACCCACGAAGGGTCCACGAAGAAGCAACCTTGTCTATCCCACCATGGCCGTCACCCACGAAGGACTTGCCTCACTAGTGGTAGATCTTCACGAAGTAGGCGATCTCCTTGCCCTTACAAACTCCTTGGTTCAACTCCACAATCTTGTCAGAGGCTCCCAAGTGACACCTAGCCAATCTAGGAGACACCACTCTCCAAGAAGTAACAAATGGTGCGTTGATGATGAACTCCTTGCTCTTGTGCTTCAAATGATAGTCTCCCCAACACTCAACTCTCTCTCATAGGATTTGGATCTGGTGGAAAGAATATTTGAGTGGAAAGCAACTTGGGGAAGGCTAGAGATGAAGATTCATATGGTAGGAATGGAATATCTTGGCCTCAACACTTGAGTAGGTGGTAATCTCTCAGAAATGGTAAGTTGGATGTGTAGGTTTGTTCTAATGGCTCTCTCCACGAATGAAGAGGAGGTGGAGGGGTATATATAGCCTCCACACAAAATCTAACCGTTACATACAATTTACCAAACTCGGTGGGACCGATTCAATAGACTCGGTCGGACCGATTTAGTAAACCTAGTGACCGTTAGGATTTTCGGTGGGACCGACATGCAACTCGGTAAGACCGATTTGGTTAGGGTTAGGGCATAACGCAATCTCGGTAAGACCGATCACACAAACTCGGTGAGACCGATTGTGGTAATAAGCTTTCCAGAGAGTTTGTCAGCTAAACTCGGTAGGACCGATTTGCTCTTTTCGGTGAGACCGAAATGTTACAAAAGGGAAACAGAGAGTTTACATTGCTATCTCGGTGGGACCGATCGCTCACGTCGGTTAGACCAAAACGTTATGAAGGGAAACAGAGAGATTACAATCCCATCTTGGTGAGACCGAGATCCCTATCGGTAGGACCGATTTGCCTAGGGTTTGTGGCAATGGCTATGACTTTTGGAATCGGTGGCGCCGGATAGGAAGAATCGGTGTGACCGATTTTGGCTTTAGGTTTAGGTCATTTGTGGATGTGAGAAAGTAGTTGAGGGTTTTTGGAGCATATCACCAAGCACATGAAGCAAGAGGCTCATTAAGCAACACCTCATCCCTCCTTGATAGTATTTGCTTTTCCTATAGACTCAATGTGATCTTGGATCACTAAAATGTAAAATGAAGAGTCTTGAGCTTTTGAGCTTGAGCCAATCCTTTGTCATTAGTATTTTGAGGGATCCACTTTCATCATCCATGCCATGCCATTCATTGAGCTTTCCTGCAATAATAGTCTTGGAATAGCATTAGCTCAATGAGCTATATGTTGTTATGAATTACAAAAACCACCTAGGGATAGTTGCACTTTCAATCTCCCCCTTTTTGGTAATTGATGACAACATATAGATCAAAGCTTCGATAAATGATAATAAGATTGAAAAACATCATCGCTTTGAGAAGTATGTGATAAGCAAGAGCTCCCCCTAAATTTGTGCATAGTTTAAGATTTGCTTTGGACTGCAAATGCACAAGGAATTAGGCTCATGGGTTACTCTTCCATGTCACATACATCTTGGTGGAGCGCTCGAAATGATAAAGACTGAATACATGCACTCATCACCAAGCAAAGTGAATGATCACATATGGATAGGTAAGATAATATCATCAAACATGCATAAGTGTAGCTTATGATCAAACACATGATCATCAATGTCTCACAAAAACAGCATAGTATCTCAAGCGATCAAAAGCAAACAAAGTTTAACCACCAAAGCAAGAGAGAACAAAAGCAACACTCTCTCTCTCTCGAAGCCTATGATCTATACATTTTTCTCCCCCTTTGGCAACAAGTTACCAAAAAGTTCATAGAAAATGCATAGTGCTAGATCGACTCTCAGGCTTGATCTTCAGGTGGTGGTGTCCGGAGAACTCCAAGAACGAAGGCTTCAGTTGAAGTAGAGGATGCTAGAGGAGTTGATGCTGGAGCTGGTTGCACTGGAGCTGTAGGAGCTGTAGCTGGTGCAGATGATGTGGCTCTGGTGTCTGTCACAGGCACTGCAGCTGACCTCTAAGCTCTAGGCACTCTGGGAAATACATTAGTGGTAGTCTTGCCCTTCCTCTCCTGCATGTCATCCTGTAGTTGCACAACTGACTGAATCTCAGTTACTTTGACATCTAGATCATAGAATTTTTGTTCCATGATTCTTTCCAAGCTCTTCTGATTTTGAGTGAGGGTGGCCAATCCCTTCTCAATCCTCAGTGTCGATGCTATTAAGTAACCAAGTTGCTCCTGCTTGTTCTTCAAAAAGTACTCAGATGCCTCCTCTTGAGTTGGCATCTTGGCAGCCTTCTCTTTCCTTGCCTTCTCCTTCTTCTCTTGAGCTTGTACTGATGATGGTTCATTCTCATTCATGACAACCTGATTGTCCTCAAAGTCTGGATAGAGAGGAAAATGTTCCTTATCCAATAGATATTTTCCTGTGCCCATCTTTGAGTTAATCAACTCCTGAATCTGAGGGGCATATCCACAACTTCTCTTTTGGTCTGTTGCAGTCCTCTTAATGGTCTCTACCATAAGGCTCATCACCTTGAATTTCTGTGGCACATCAAAAAAATGCAACATGTTAATTGCATGCCCTCTAATTATGTTGTGGTCACCAGACTTAGGCAACAGAGTGTGCCTTAGGATCCAGTTGATTGTTGGCAGCCCTGACAGAAGAAAGTGGGCTGACCCAAACTTATGTGTCTCTATAGCTTTGTCTGGGATCTCCTTGTACATGTGTGCCATGGAATTGTGGTCCATCTTCTTCTTGGCATAGACATCCAAGTCATCTTCATTTTCCTTTGGGGCATTGATCAGTTTTGCCCATTCCTCAACAGTTGACTAGTACCTTGTACCTACAGACATCCAAACTATCCTCCCATCTGGATAGAAGTGTGTTGTGGAGTAGAATTGCATAATGAGTTCATCATTCTAGTTGGTGAGCTATTGCCCAACAAAATCTGCAACTCCACAAGCAACAAAACTGTCTTGCACTCCAGGATAGTGTTCTTCATTTTCTTTCATGTAGGTCCAGTCAACCCACCTCATATCACACACTACGGGCTTCTTGTCCAACAAGATTGTCTCATAGAAGTCCTATTGTTCCTTTGAATAGAACCTGTAATCAACAGCAGTCCTTCTCCTTGTGGCATATGGATCTGTCATCCTCCATAGACTCAACCCTGAGTCTCTTCTGATCTTCATGTCCTCAGCCACAGGATGGGCATCATTATGGTCTGGTATCTTGGGATTGAGCTTCCTCAGGACTTGTCCTTCTTCATCTTCCTCATCAGCAACTTCAGGCACTGGGGCCTTGTTCTTCTCAGCAGCTG
This sequence comes from Triticum timopheevii, assembly GCA_963921465.1. Classification (NCBI taxonomy): domain Eukaryota; kingdom Viridiplantae; phylum Streptophyta; class Magnoliopsida; order Poales; family Poaceae; genus Triticum; species Triticum timopheevii. Next base: position 248,655,974 of record OY997262.1, on the reverse strand, counting down.
GAATACTCCTGGTATTCCTCTTTGGTGCAAGCTTGGGCTTGGGGGCAGCTTTGGGTGCTTCCTTGGGCTTTGATGTTGCAGCCCCTGATCGAATAGCATCACCCATAAGCTTTTGTGCCTTGGGTGCTGGTGCAGCAACCTCTTCTTCCTCTTCAGAGTCTCTCCTCATTAGGGATTTCCAAGAACCTGGGCAGTAGTGGTTCTTGCTCTCTTCTTCTTCTTATCCTGAGCAGCAGCTTCATCTTCTGATTCAATGGTAAACTTCACGGTTTCTCCAGTGGGAACTTTCTTGGGTTTGGAAGTTGTGACTCTCTTTGCAGGTGCCTCTTTGGGTTCAGACTTTTTTGGCACTTGAGTAGATCCTCTGACCTTCAACATAGGTGTCCTCTTGGCAGGAACCTTCCTATTGAGTCCAGGTTTAATGTTCTGTGCTGAGGCATACTCCTTTTTGAGCACTACCTTCTTGGAGGTAGCCTCATCCTCTTCTGCTCTACAATCCTCATCCTCAGAATCTGAGGTTCTCTTCTTCCTTGTCCTAGTGGCAGCTTTAGGCAGATTGCTTGGGGTGCTCCTGCTGCCTTCATCTGAAGTGCTAGAGGGACTAGTGCCCTCACTCATGTGATTGTGCTCTTCTGAACTGTTCTGAATATCACTTTGGTCTGACATGCTGCAAATCACTGACTGCTAACCCTGTGAAGAGTTATAGATGAGATAGAGTGGATGAGCATCACAAAATGCAGAGGATTTTGCAAAAGAATGGTTCAAAAATTCAGTTTTAGTTTTCCACATAAAGCATTTCGGATGAACCGATTTTCAAACTCGGTGATACCGAAGCAGTTTTGGAACCAAAACTGATGAACTCGGTTGGACCGAGTCATAGTTCGGTGGCACCAAGACTGCTAGGGTTTCACAAAGTCCTAAAATCGGTCTCACCGATTAGCAATTCTCGGTCAGACCGAGAGTTACTAGTGCAATGGCGTTAGCCAAATCGGTGGGACCGAGTGTCGGTGTCAAAACCGGCGGATCTTGGGTAGGGGGTCCCGAACTGTGCGTCTAGGAGGATGGTAATAGGAGACAAGGGTCACGATGTTTTTACCCAGGTTTGGGCCCTCTCGATGGAGGTAAAACCCTACTCCTGCTTGATTGATATTGATGATATGGGTAGTACAAGAGTAGATCTACCACGAGATCAAGGAGGCTAAACCCTAGAAGCTAGCCTATGGTATGATGGTTGTTCGTCCTACGGACTAAAACCCTCCGGTTTATATAGACACCAGAGAGGGCTAGGGTTACACAGAGTCGGTTACAATGGTAGGAGATCTACATATCCGTATCGCCAAACTTGCCTTCCACGCCAAGGAAAAATCCCATCCGGACACGGGACGAAGTCTTCAATCTTGTATCTTCATAGTCTTGGAGTCCGGCCAATGATGATAGTTCGGCTATCCGGACACCCCCTAGTCCAGGACTCCCTCAGTAGCCCCTGAACCAGGCTTCAATGACGATGAGTCCGGCGCGCATATTGTCTTCGGCATTGCAAGGCGGGTTCCTCCTCCGAATAATTCATACAAGATTGTGAACACCAGGATAGTGTCCGGCTCTGCAAAATAAATTACACATACCACCGTAGAGAGAATAATATTTACACAAGTTCAATCTGCTGACATATTTGGTGATATGACGTCACACCACAGCAAAGCCTTTACTCGAATCGTTTTTGTTTTTCCACCTCAGCGCGTTTAGCGAAGCGGTTTCCTTGGCACGTCTTGTCAAAGCAGAGATCGTGTCCCTTATTCCGGAATTCTCATCAATACGGACGTGGGTAACCCAACCGCGCCCGTTGGCACGCCCCCTCCTTCGAAGGCGAGTCCCAAACGGTTACGGGGACGGCTCTTGGTATTCAACCTCTTTATAACGAGACCAAGGCCTGTTCCTTTCCTTCAATCTTCAATCGAATTGGCCCCTCGCCCCGAGTTCCAACACCCAAGGCTCCAGATTTAGGCGCTTCGGACCTTCGACAATGTCCGGCTCCGACCTCCAGGGCCGGTGGATGCCCTCTTCCGTCACGGAAGAAGATGTGCTAAAGCTGAGAGACGCTAGGTATCTAACCGGCGAAATTTCGCACAGGCTGCCCATCCAAGGGCAAGTCATTCCCACTCCCAAGCCTGATGAGAGCGTGGTGTTCGTGTCTCACTTCCGTCGGGGTTTAGGCTTCCTGATGGATCCCTTCGTGAGAGGGCTCATGTTTTATTATGGGCTGGAATTCCATGATTTGGATCCGGAGTCCATCCTCCACATCTCATCATTCATTGTTGTATGCGAAGCCTTCCTCCACACCACTCCTCACTTCGGATTGTGGCTCAAGACTTTCAACGTGGAGCCGAAGATGATCGAGGAGCGGCAGGCAGAGTGCGGAAGGGCAGTTATAAGCAAGAGAGCTGACGCTCCGTGGCCCGAGGGCCTTTTTCAAAAGGAGCTCGGTTTGTGGCAACAGGAGTGGTTCTACATCACCGCTCCCAGGGGCACCAGATGGGCGGCGCCGCCTGCCTTTCGCTCGGGCCCCCCAGAACGGCCGGCGTCATGGGCCAACAAAGGGCTGGACTGGGGGCCGTCCAAGGACGTGCCATTATTGCAGGGCCGCATTCGAGACCTCCAAGAGAGGGAGATCAATCTGGTTGTAGTGGCACAGGTCATGCTGATTCGACGCCTTCTGCCCTGCAAACGTCGCCCCCTTCGCCTGTGGGAATTCAATCCGAAGGGACTGCGAGCTCTTCAACACTTCATGGGTGCGACGCCCGTGAAGATGTATAAACTGTTCTTCGGATCACAAGAGATGTGTCCGGATTTGACCGAGGATGCAGGCCTGAGCTGCAATCGCCCGGATACTCAAGTAAGTACTCCTGTATCCGGACATACCGTCCGTTCGTTTATCATAGACTTGCCTTTTAACCAGCTATCCCTTGAACAGGAGTGGATAGCAAAAGCAAAACTAATACGGTGGCCGGCCCCCCTCCCTGAGACCACGCCGGATCCCGTGTTAGTCAAGATGCTGGAGGCTGCGCCTTCGGAAGAGGGCGAAGGGGCTAACAGGAAAACTACCGCCTCCGCTAAAGAAGCTCTCAAGAAAGGGGGGATCAAGAATTCCTCCCTCCAGGGGGAGAAGAGGACCGCTTCCGAAGATCCGGAGGCCAAGGCCTCAAAGCGGGGGAAGAAATCTTCACCAGAGGGTCCTGCGCCAGGAGAAGCCCCGGCCGCACTATTTCCCCAAGGGAATCAGCCCTCCAGTGAGCCGTAAGTAGAAAGGGGAGTTTTGTAATAAGGGACATCCCTGTTTTTATTTCTGAGGATAACCGAAGTTTTTACCTTGTAGTTCGGATCTCAGCCCTTCTCAGCAGAGTTCATCTTCGGGGGATCTTCGTCCGAAGATGATGGAGGGCGAAACGCCTCCATATGTCGCACCGTGAGGCGGGGCTGATGACCCTGAGGTGTCGTCTCGGAGGGTCTCCCCGAGTCCGGCGGGGCCGGAGAGTCCGGCACCAACTGGTGTACGGCCGGAGGAGCTGAAGGATCTGCTCGGGCGGGCGTTTATCTCAGAAGATCACCGTACGTTGATGAGTATGGTGATTGAAAGGATTTCATCCACTGAGAGCGGGTTGCATGAGGCCGTTAGAAATTTACTAACGGGGTTTGAGGTACGTAAAAATGATATACCTTTTGACAGTTTTGCACATAGAGTGTGCCCTGTATAGATAGTAGCCCCTGAGACTCGGTACGTTGTCAAAAGCGACAGCGTGCCGAGGATCATAATCTCAGTTATAAGATGTCGCCCTTCCTATTCAGGTGGCGGAACGTTCGGTGGCCAGCCGGACTGATAGAGTTGCCGAACTGAAGCGGCAACTTGACGTTGCGGATGCTGACATCGTGCTGGTCAATAAACGACTTGACGAGTCACAAGGTATGTGGCGTCTCCGCAGACACCTTGTAAGGGAGCTTGACGCCCGTGCCTTACAACATGTATGCTTGATGCAGATGGCGCCGCTGCTATGGAGGACCTTCGGGTGGAGCTTGCCCGAGTCAAGGAGCAAGCCAGAAAAAGTGATGCGGCTGCCTTGAAGGCGGCCGAAGAGCTAAAAGCCGAACAGGCTGCTCACTGCCGAAGCAGGGAGGAAATGGCCGAAATGGCCATGAAGCTGAAGGATTCTACCGACCACTATGAGTTTCTTGAAAGAGAACGCCGAGCGGAGCAAGAGGACCTGAAGAAGGCCACCGCCGAAGCCAAGGATGCCTGCTCCGCGATGAGGGCTATAAAGGAGGAGCTGCGTCAGGCCGGGGATATTGCGGCTGGAAAGCCCTTTCTGCTGCGTAGGAAGTTCACGGATCCGAAATATGCTTAGTTGGGCCAGTTGTGGGGTGCGGAGGATGCTTATCTGAATTTGGCAGCGAGTGCGGCCGACGGAGTCGCGCACTTCCGAGGCCAAAAGGATCATGGAATGGAAGAGCTTTATTGGTCTCAATTCCATAATCCGGAGCGTCCACTTCCGTTAACCGATCGGTTGGCTGAGTGGGCTGAGCTGAATAGGTTGTCCGGACTTGCCATGAAGGATGTTGTGGCTCATCTGTGGCCGGAAAGGCCCAAGCCGAAGAGTTATTTTGGCTTGGTGCAGCAGTTCCTTGATGCGGTGCCGCATATCAAGGCGATGAAGCGGTCGGCATGCATAGAGGGTGCATGGATGGCCCTCGCCCGTGTCAAAACATACTGGGCAGAGATGGAGGCCACCGACGTTGCATCCCGGGATTCGGACAGAAGTCGATTACCCGCCGAGCACTATTTTGAGGAAGTCCTGCAGGGCGCTCGTTTAATAGAGTCGCGGTGCTCGAAAAGCGTTATGTTCAAATGACATGTATGATTTGTGAAACCATGTTTCAAATATATAATATAAGGGCTTTTTATACTTGTGCGTTCAAGTATTGAAATACCTCTTGTGCGGCCGTTAATGTATATGTATGTATATAACCTGAAAGATGGCAGTCTTCGGCTTCAGCCCCCACGCACATAGTGCGGGGGTGTTTGCAAAAAAGTGCATTTTCACACTTAATCCAACGTCTTGGTCCTGTGAAGGAGGTGATAGCGTAGCAAACTAGGCAACCGGACTATAATGCTTTATCACTTTCACTTAGCCATAGGAGTTCGATGGTGGGGCTACTATATAGCCCCTAAGGGCACCACGCTCTCCGAATTCGGGGCGCGTGCGTGCCTGACCGGGAAACGGTCCTTCGTCAAATCGGAGGAATTCTAAACATTCCGGTGGTCGATCGAGTGGTTGACCAGTCTCTAGCTATATCATGACAGTCAGTTTTCGGCTTTCTCTACTGAGGTGCTCACCAGGCCGAACCGGGGCACAATCGCAGTAGTTCTCCTGGTGCTGCGTTAGCCGATAAAACGGAACGTAAGGCAGCAAAACACATGAGCCGGGCAAACCCAACATTTGACCAAAGACATGATTCGGAGCTGATGCATATAAGGCCTAACTCGAGACGCCGAACACTCCCTGAGGTATTCGGTCTTTATGAAAACGGGCAGAACGATGCCCTAAGCCCCTAGTGTCCGGGTACGCGCGAGAACTTCTGACGCGGCCGATGCCAAAACGCCAGCCTCCTCCTCGGTTATGGTAGGAAACCGGGGGATGTGTATCAACAAGAGACAGTAAGAAAGGTTTACGCAGGGTCTTAATCTGAAAAGAATCCTTGCAACGGGTCCCTACTGCACGTCTGCGCCTGTGTCTCCATTGTGCCGTATCCTGGATGGGTGTAGCACGTTGTTCATCTGTAAAAGAGAAGAACTTAGTTTAAAAAAAAGGATCGTGCGAAAAATGTATTTAAAACAGAGTATGATTCAAAAAATGAATAAAATTGAGCTTTATTGGCTCTCATTGTTCATGCGTGCAACCCCTTGTAAAGGGGTACGCGAGTAGTAAGCCCCTTGTTTATTTATACCGGACTCACCTAACCGTGTCCGGGGTCTGAATGACCTATTTTAGGGGCTTTGATCAGCAAAGCCGTATTAGTGTGTGGCTGTCAAGGCAGTCTCAGGTTCTTTTGCGGTCGAGGAACACTCGAAGTTACCCTTTAATGAGATTTTCTGCCGCGTGGACTGGACATTTTAAGTGTAAGAAACGCGTAATGCGGTATTGCGTTAAAGCGGGTGAAAGCTTCGCGTCCCAATAGTGCTTGATGGCTACTTTTAAATGGGGCGATATGGAAGATTAACTTTTCGCAACGGAAGTTGTCGGGTGAACCGAACACAACTTCTAGTAGTAGGGAGCCCGTGCAATTGGCATATGGGCTTGGCGTCACTCCTTTAAAGGAAATGTTGCTATGGCTTATTTTGGTTGGGTCTATCCCCATTCTGCGGATTGTGTCCTAGTATAGCAGGTTTAGATCACTGCCGCCGTCCATTAGGACTTGTGTAAATTGTAGTCCGTCGATTATAGGATCCAATATCAAAGCAGTCCATCCTGCGTTTCGGATACTTCCGGAGTAATCCTGATGGTCGAAAGTTATTGGTTTTGACATCCAGTTTCGGGACTCCGCTGGGGTGGACCGTGCGGCGCGTACTTTAGTGGGCGCCACTCTATTTTTCCTTGTTATCACTTGAAGTGAATTTACTATTGTGGGAAATTCTTTTCCGGTGGGATTCTTTTGTTTTCCGATGCTCTGCTTGTGGGGTTCGTCATCATCCTCACTTGGTGTGTCGAGCCCCTTGTGTTTGGAGTTAAGTCGGCCGGACTGCTTGAAGACCCAACAATCTCTGTGGGTATGGTTTGCAGGCTTCTCAAGGGTACTGTGGATTTGACATATCCTGTCCAAGATTTTGTTTAGGTTGGATAGCTCGTCGCTGTTGTCCGTGAGAGGCAGTGTTTTGTTGTTCTGCCTAGAGATTTGGAACCCGGCGTTGACTGCCGTGCTCTTTGGGCCATTTTCCTTCGTCCGGCGCTGGTCTTTTCTGCGTCGTGGTTTCCCATTTCCATCCCTGACCTCGGATGTACTCGAGTCGCTGGTGCTGCATCTTGCCAGCCAGCTATCTTCTCCCGCACAAAAGCGGGTCATGAGGCTTGTTAGTGCGGCCATTGTCCTTGGCTTTTCCTGGCCGAGGTGTCTGGCGAGCCATTCGTCTCGGATGTTATGTTTGAAGGTTGCTAAGGCTTCGGCGTCCGTACAGTCGACTATTTGGTTCTTTTTGGTGAGGAACCTGTTCCAGAATTTGCGGGCTGACTCTCCGGGCTGTTGAGTTATGTGACTTAAATCGTCTGCATCCGGAGGGCGGACATAAGTCCCCTGAAAATTTGCCCGAAACGCATCCTCGAGCTCTTCCCAACTTCCAATGGTATTTTCTGGGAGGCTTTTGAGCCAGTGCCGGGCTGGCCCTTTGAGCTTGAGGGGTAAGTATTTTATGGCTTGGAGGTCGTCTCCTCTAGCCATATGTATGTGTAGGATGTAATCCTCAATCCAGACTCCGGGGTCTGTTGTTCCGTCGTATGCCTCTATATTTACGGGCTTGAATCCCGCTGGAAATTCATGATCCAGTACCTCATCGGTGAAACATAGGGGGTGTGCGGCGCCCCTGTATTTGGGTGTACCGTGATTTTCGAATACTCGACGTGTTGTGTTGCTTTCTGGAGCTTTCTTTCTTGGCCCATAGATGGACCTGACCGGGCCATCCTTTTTGCGAGGATCCTTATGTGGATCGTGTGCCGGCTTGTGTGCGGGGCTGCTTGCCGCTCTTTGTTTGTCATGTGGTCGTCTATACGACCAGGCGACCTCTTTGTTTTTTGATTGTGGGGGCTCTACGGCCTCCTCGTCAAATTCAGACAATAGTTTGCGCTTCGGGTAGCTCTTTGCTTGGCGGCTATCGCCGTATTTGTCTGTGGTCTTGAGTACTTTGCTCCATCTCATTCTGAGTACGTCTTCCGCTGTTTTGAGCTTCCGCTTCTGCTTCTTCAGACTTCGTGCATTGGTGACGAGCCTTTTGTGAAGGTTCTTCTGCTCTAACGATGTGTCCGGTGTGAGATCATCCGGACTGTTGTTTTCGCCGGGGATGGGTTGTTTATCCAATTCATCCTGTTCGGATGGTTACTTGGTGGCATGTTCTGTCACGCCCAATATGCGACCCTATCCAAAAGGAACTCGAAGGTCCCACCAAGGATAGACCCGCATATTGGAACGCTTTTGCAAGGTGGATATCATTACATCAACATTACATAATAGTGGGGATACATACCAGAGGCATACAATGCCACACGAATACAACGATACAACATACAATAACAACATCCGACTACGGATGAATCATAAACAGAAACTCAAACAATATCCACCCTGCTAGCCCAGGCTGCCGACCTGGAACCTATCCCCTGATCGAAGAAGCAGAAGAAGAACTCAACATAAGCAAGCATCGCTCTCGCGTCATGATCAACGCAAAACCTGTACCTGCAACTGTTGTTGTAGTAATCTGTGAGCCACGAGGACTCAGCAATCCCATTACCATGGGTATCAAGACTAGCAAAGCTTAATGGGAAAGGAAGGGGTAAAGTGATGAGGTTGCAGCGGCGACTAAGCATGATATGGTGGCTAACATACGCAAAAGAGAGTGAGAAGAGAAGCAAAGGAACGGTCGTGAAGCTAGAAATGATCAAGAAGTGATCCTGAACTCCTATTTACGTCAAACATAACCCAGAAACCGTGTTCACTTCCCAGACTCCGCCGAGAAGAGACCATCACGGCTACACACGCGGTTGATGCGTTTTAATTCGGATCTGGTGTCAAGTTATCTACAGCCGGACATTAACAAATTCCCATCTGCCACATAACTGCGGGCATGGCTCTTGAAAGTTTATAACCCTGCAGGGGTGTCCCAACTTAGCCCATGACAAGCTCTCGTGATCAGTGAAGGAATAGACCTTCTCCCAGGAAGACCCGATCAGTCTCGGAATCCCGGTTTACAAGACATTTCGACAATGGTAAAACAAGACCAGCAAAGCCGCCCGATGCGCCGACAATCCCGATAGGAGCTGCACATATCTCGTTCTCAGGGCAACACCGGATAAGTCAAGCTACGAGTAAAACCAGACTTCGAGTTTCCCCGAGGTGGCCCCGCAGGTTGCTCGTTTCGGACCAACACTTAGACAAGCACTGGCCCGGGGGGGGGCTAAAATAAAGATGACCCTTGGGTTAATTACTCCCAAGGGAAAGGTAGGTGGTGGTGAGGCAAATGGTAAAACCAAGGTTGGGCCTTGCTGGACAAGTTTTATTCAAAGCGAACTGTTAGGGGGGGTCCCATAAATCACCCGACCGCGTTAGGAACGCAAAATCCGGGAACATAACACCGGTATGACGGAAACTAGGGCGGCAAGAGTGGAACAAAACACCAGGCATAAGGCCGAGCCTTCCACCCTTTACCAAATATATAGATGCATTAATAATATAAGAGATATTGTGATATCCCAACATAACCCTGTCCACCATGGAGAAATCTTCAACTTCACCTGCAACTAGCAACGCTATAAGAGGGGCTGAGCAAAGCGGTAACATAGCCAAACAGTGGTTTGCTAGGAATGGTGTCAAAGGTTAGAGGTTCATGGCAATATGGGATGGCTTGATAAACAGGTAATAGGTAGCGCAGCATAGCGATAGAACGAGGCAACTAGCATAGCAATGATAGTAGTGAGATCCAGGGTAGCGGTCATCTTGCCTGAAATCTCGCAAGGAAGAAGAATGAATCCATGAAGAAGATGAAGCCACGAAGACGAACCACACGTAGACGAACGCATCCTCACGATCGCAACGAAACGGGAACTATCAAGAAGAAGCACACAACATAGGTAAACACACCACACATGAACAAGGCATGATGCACAACAAGCATGATGCATGGCAAAGCTACATGAAGCTACTCATGGCAAGAGATGATGCAAACAAGAACAACACATCAAGGCAAGTTTAAATGAAGCCGGGAACAACATATAACAACTCCGGTAAGTCTTCATATGCATATTTCGAAATTGGTCCAGAACTGAATAAACCTTATGTTCAAGTTGTTAAATAGCAAGTTAAGATGCACCAAGATGATCTACACGAAATTCTCGTCAAGTTACATATAAAGTTCATTTAATTCGGAGCTACGGCCTAGAAGATATGAGCAAAACAAGTTAAACATGGCATTGATGCAAAATGCATACAAACATCAAGCAAACACCCCAAAACAAGGATGCAACGTGATAATATGAAGCTACATGCAAAATCAAGCAAGTTTCATATAGAGCACACTCAAAACGGAGCAACGGTGCAACACACACACACTATACAAGTCATAGCAACAATCTGTCCATAACAGCAACTAGGCATCTTACAAGCATCAAAACAACATGCTACAGCACCCCAACATAACAACAAAAGGCATGGGCATGAAGTACTGGTAAAGCACAACAAAACATGAACACTGAGCTATCTCCAGAAATCACTAGAACATGCTCCAAAACACATGGTAAGATTGCAAATAATAACAGTTTCAGACTTTAGCAGAAATAACATCAGGTTGCAATGTTTAGAGCTATCAAACAACATGTTATAGGAACATAACATGGAAAACAAAAGCATGGCATGAATCTACTAAATGCATAGATCAAAAGTCCCTTACTGACCATGAGCCAAAAAGGATCAGAAAATATGATGGCACCCATGTAAACATGGCAAGTTATATTACATATTCAAACATGGCAGAAACAACAATAAGTAGGCATGTTGGTGAGCTTGAACCACTCATCACAGAGCAATACATGGCATGGCAAGGCAACCAACAGTAAGAAGACATGTTTGTGAAGCTAAGCATGGCAAGAGCAAGGTCATAGGGTGCATGGATCACTAGTAAACAATCATGGAAACATGGAACTTAATGTTAACAGGCTAACAGCAACATTTTCAAGCAAGTTTGGAGCAAGATTACAACATGATATAGCAGGCTATAAATGCAACCAAGGGAATGAATGGATAGAGCATGGCATGTAGATCAAAACATGTTTATAGAGCAACTCCATATTATGCATAGAATGATTAGTAGCAACATGTTTACATAGCAACAAAATATAACAGAATCTGTCAGGAAAACAGCAATAGCAACTACCCTCCTTAACAAGCTTGATACACTCAACACACAACTCACAAAAATACATGGTTGGCACCCTTGGAAAGATGGCATGGCATAGATCAATACACATGTAGACATCAACCTCATAGGATGCACACATCAATCATGGCAAAAATGACAAATGAGCAAGTTATAACAGTTTCAGCAGATTAACATCAACATGCACTCTTCCAACAGCATTTCGGGCATGCATATGAGCTCAAATGAAAATGATGCAATGTAATGAAATGAAGTACTCATCGAGACGAACAATTTGACATATTATACGCACGAAACGGAGCTACGAATGCAGAGATACAATGCGATGAACATGGCATGATAATGTCACAGATTCGGGGACTTAGTGAAAAATATACCTCCGCGAAAGTCAACGCGGGACAGAGGCGTGCGGGACGAGGAGATCCGGGATCGGGGGCGCTGTTTGGTTGGAGGGATGGGTGGATCTCGTCCACCCCGACGAGACCTCACCGGAGAAGAACTCCGGCGAGCGGCGGGCGGCTCCGGCGAGGTCGGGACGGCCGGAGGGAGGACGCGGGCGGCGGACCCGGGCGAAGGCGGGAGCCGGCGAGGGCGGAGGCGTGCGCCGCGGCGGAGGAGGGAAGGCGCCGGCGGAGCTCCGGCGGACGGGCGGCGAGGCCGCGGCTCCGGGCGCCGGCGGCGGGGAGCCGGGCCGCGGGGCGGCCGGCGGCGGCGAGGCGCGAGGCGCGGCGGCGAGGACTGCGAGGCGGCGGGGAGCAGCGGCGCGGCAGCGGGGCGCGGGGCACAAGGACGCGGGAGCCGGCTGGCAGCGGCGGGCGGCGCGCGGGCCGGCAGGGCCCCGCCTGGGCCCCGGCGGGCCGACGCGCGGGTGGCGGCGCGGGGAAGTGGGCGCGGGGCGGCGGCGAATCAGGAGGCGACACGTGGTGGTGGAGCTGAGGTGGCAAGCCAGGATTGGCCGGGTGATGTGGAGGGCGGACATGTCCGGCGAAGTTGGACTTGTCCGGCGGCGCGGGGTTGAAGGAGGCTAGGGTTAGACCGCGAATTTGGACGAGGAGGGCATATTTATAGGTAGAGGGAGCTAGGAGAGTCCAAATGAGGTGTGGTTTTTGTCCACGCGATCGTGATCGAACGACCGAGAGCATGGAGGGGAGTTAGATGGGTTTTGGGTCACTTTGGAAGGGGTGTTGGGCTGCAAAGAGAAAGAGGCTTTTGCGGTTACCCGGTTAACCGTTGGAGTATTAAACGACCTCCAAATGCCACGAAACTTGACAGGCGGTCTACCGGTGCTACACCAAGGCCGCTTGGCAAACCTCGGGCCATGCCGAGAAAGTTTAATACCCGCTCACAACGAGAGACAAAAGGGGACGCCGGGGAACATAGGAGTGCCGGATTGCAAAACGGACAACGGGGAAAATGCTCGGATGCATGAGACTAACATGTATGATAAATGAAATGCACAAGATGACATGATGTGAAATGCAGATGATGACATGGAAAAGTGCAACACGCAAGCAAATGACATGGCAACGACGGCGAATAACTGACGGACACCTGGCGCAACGAATCCGGGGCGTTACAACACTCCTCCACTAACAAGAGATCTCGTCCCGAGATCTTAGGACCGAGACGGAAGGGAAAAAGGGATGAGGTGAAGCAAGAAATCAAGAGAAGAAGCAAAGAATTGAGAGCACTCGAGAAGAAGAGATGAACGGCGAGAATGACGAGAATCGAAAGCTCACGGAATCAGATAGACTATGAAACAACTCGTTCTAACCGGAGTGGTTAGAATGAGAAAAGAAACGAATAGGACTGAAAGGATTTAGGCAGCACTCCGGCTGAAGATGGAAGGAATAGAACATGAGCTAGAGAGGATGGAATGACACTTGACGAACTCTTGCAGAAAGAATTATCTCATGAAGAACCACCATGAAGAACTCCAGTAACAAAAGGATGATGAGATAGAATGAAGGATGAAAGAATGAGATGAGCCTTGCGATGATTTAGTTGGAGGTTCCGACGAGATGGCCGAGGAAATTTGAACTCCGTAAAAAGAAAGATGAACACTTGGAACTAGAATTTATTCACCAAGAACAAACTCCGAAAGAAGGGATTAATCACTTGGATGAAATAAGAATAAGATTTATCGTATGCTTATCCTTCATCAAATTAATTGATGACCAACAATGGATTTTTGCATACTACTTATTCTTCTTGAAAAGGATTGAGAAATGACATATCGCAAACTTGAGAAAGTCTTCATGAATCACCGGTAGTATTGAAATGAACGAATGGATTAATATGATAAACGAAGAAAAAGAATCTTGAATGAACCACCGTAAGGATTCGGAAGTGACTGTCGAAAAAGAAAAAATCACCGGGAAGGATTAGAAGAACAAATATGCTTGAGGGGGATTTAGATGCGAAAGAACAAAGAGATCATGAGCTGATTAAAGAACACTTGAACGAAGCGCCGGGATAATTAGAGAATGATAACAGGAATGATGCCTCCGATGAAAAGAAATGGAAAAACAACTCCTGACATACTCCGGATGGGTAAGAAAGAATATCTGACAAACGGAATAATATGAGAGGATAACATGAAGATAGAACCACGAAACTCCGGAAGAACGGACAAGAATTAGAGGAAAACCTCTTCTTTGGTCTTCAAATGCTGACGAGAAACACCACCAAAATTACTGAGGTACTCCGGGAGAATGAAAAGCGAAGAGGTTTAGCCAACAATGAAAAGAATTTGAAAGTGATCTTGGAGAAGGCATGTGACTGATGGAATTCATACTTATGTCACACTTGAAAAGAATTTGGAATAACTCCGGGGGAATTAGAAGAGTCAGGTAAGATCCTGGGAAAAGACCTGTGGGTTAGGGCCCACTAAAAGAAAACACCGTTGGAAAGGGATGTTGAAGAGATAGATGATGCAATGGATGATTGAAATATTTGAATGAGGTGACAACCTCGAATTAATTCGAACACAGATGAATCTCCTGAGATATCATGAGCACTCCGGAAGGATAAACTGGCGAGAGGCGAACGAGCAAGGAAAACACTTGATCCAAAGAAAAGAATGTGATCAACCCGAAAAAACTTGAATTGAGTCCACCGGAAAAGAAAAGGAGATGAAGAATGACGAACGAGACGAGAATTCACCGGTTGAGATAATTGAGGGAAGACTGAAGAGGCTCCACACGAATGAAATAGATGGTCGAAAGAGACTCAAACTCCGGGGAGAAGAGGGTGGGAGGGCGGGAAAACAAAGGCGACTAGGAAGGTAGAACCGACGAATAACTTGAAGGGAAAACACCGGTTGAAATCATTGAGGAAAGAAAGCAAAGACTTCGCACGAGTAGGATGGATACTCGATTACGGACTCCAGATCCAGAGAGAAAAAAAAGGGTGGGCGGGTGGGAAAAGAAAACAACTGAGGATTGAACTTGCAAAAATGGAGAGGGTCGAATCACTTTGACGAAAAATGCACCGGATGAAAGAGCTGAGGAACAACGATCGGAAAACCAAACTGCGTGAACCTAAAGAAAAATTTGAAGGGGAAGAGGAGTAAATCAAAACACCTACGTCAAGATTCCTCACAAGAGCGACGAAGGGGCTGAGGAGTAAAAAGAATTCCTACTCTCCGATATAACTAGACTCAAAATTTTTCTTCTAGACTCAACAGCGGCCAAACTACACGATCAATCAAGGGGGCTCCTAGGGTCGGTCGAGGCTCTGATTACCAACTTGTCACGCCCAATATGCGACCCTATCCAAAAGGAACTCGAAGGTCCCACCAAGGATAGACCCGCATATTGGAACGCTTTTGCAAGGTGGATATCATTACATCAACATTACATAATAGTGGGGATACATACCAGAGGCATACAATGCCACACGAATACAACGATACAACATACAATAACAACATCCGACTACGGATGAATCATAAACAGAAACTCAAACAATATCCACCCTGCTAGCCCAGGCTGCCGACCTGGAACCTATCCCCTGATCGAAGAAGCAGAAGAAGAACTCAACATAAGCAAGCATCGCTCTCGCGTCATGATCAACGCAAAACCTGTACCTGCAACTGTTGTTGTAGTAATCTGTGAGCCACGAGGACTCAGCAATCCCATTACCATGGGTATCAAGACTAGCAAAGCTTAATGGGAAAGGAAGGGGTAAAGTGATGAGGTTGCAGCGGCGACTAAGCATGATATGGTGGCTAACATACGCAAAAGAGAGTGAGAAGAGAAGCAAAGGAACGGTCGTGAAGCTAGCAATGATCAAGAAGTGATCCTGAACTCCTATTTACGTCAAACATAACCTAGAAACCGTGTTCACTTCCCGGACTCCGCCGAGAAGAGACCATCATGGCTACACACGCGGTTGATGCGTTTTAATTCGGATCTGGTGTCAAGTTATCTACAACCGGACATTAACAAATTCCCATCTGCCACATAACCACGGGCACGGCTCTCGAAAGTTTATAACCCTGCAGGGGTGTCCCAACTTAGCCCATGACAAGCTCTCGCGATCAACGAAGGAATAGACCTTCTCCCAGGAAGACCCGATCAGTCTCGGAATCCCGGTTTACAAGACATTTCGACAATCGTAAAACAAGACCAGCAAAGCCGCCCGATGCGCCGACAATCCCGATAGGAGCTGCACATATCTCGTTCTCAGGGCAACACCGGATAAGTCAAGCTACGAGTAAAACCAGACTTCAAGTTTCCCCGAGGTGGCCCCGCAGGTTGCTCGTTTCGGACCAACACTTAGACAAGCACTGGCCCGGGGGGGGGGGGGCTAAAATAAAGATGACCTTTGGGTTAATTACTCCCAAGGGAAAGGTAGGTGGTGGTGAGGCAAATGGTAAAACCAAGGTTGGGCCTTGCTGGACAAGTTTTATTCAAAGCGAACTGTCAGGGGGGTCCCATAAATCACCCGACCGCGTTAGGAACGCAAAATCCGGGAACATAACACCGGTATGACGGAAACTAGGGCGGCAAGAGTGGAACAAAACACCAGGCATAAGGCCGAGCCTTCCACCCT
Organism: Triticum timopheevii; assembly: GCA_963921465.1. Classification (NCBI taxonomy): domain Eukaryota; kingdom Viridiplantae; phylum Streptophyta; class Magnoliopsida; order Poales; family Poaceae; genus Triticum; species Triticum timopheevii. The sequence goes on along the minus strand of OY997262.1, from coordinate 248,639,737 downwards.
TTACCAAATATATAGATGCATTAATAATATAAGAGATATTGTGATATCCCAACATAACCCTGTCCACCATGGAGAAATCTTCAACTTCACCTGCAACTAGCAACGCTATAAGAGGGGCTGAGCAAAGCGGTAACATAGCCAAACAGTGGTTTGCTAGGAATGGTGTCAAAGGTTAGAGGTTCATGGCAATATGGGATGGCTTGATAAACCTTATGTTCAAGTTGTTAAACAGCAAGTTAAGATGCACCAAGATGATCTACACGAAATTCTCGTCAAGTTACATATAAAGTTCATTTAATTCGGAGCTACGGCCTAGAAGATATGAGCAAAACAAGTTAAACATGGCATTGATGCAAAATGCATACAAACATCAAGCAAACACCCCAAAACAAGGATGCAACGTGATAATATGAAGCTACATGCAAAATCAAGCAAGTTTCATATAGAGCACACTCAAAACGGAGCAACGGTGCAACACACACACACTATACAAGTCATAGCAACAATCTGTCCATAACAGCAACTAGGCATCTTACAAGCATCAAAACAACATGCTACAGCACCCCAACATAACAACAAAAGGCATGGGCATGAAGTACTGGTAAAGCACAACAAAACATGAACACTGAGCTATCTCCAGAAATCACTAGAACATGCTCCAAAACACATGGTAAGATTGCAAATAATAACAGTTTCAGACTTTAGCAGAAATAACATCAGGTTGCAATGTTTAGAGCTATCAAACAACATGTTATAGGAACATAACATGGAAAACAAAAGCATGGCATGAATCTACTAAATGCATAGATCAAAAGTCCCTTACTGACCATGAGCCAAAAAGGATCAGAAAATATGATGGCACCCATGTAAACATGGCAAGTTATATTACATATTCAAACATGGCAGAAACAACAATAAGTAGGCATGTTGGTGAGCTTGAACCACTCATCACAGAGCAATACATGGCATGGCAAGGCAACCAACAGTAAGAAGACATGTTTGTGAAGCTAAGCATGGCAAGAGCAAGGTCATAGGGTGCATGGATCACTAGTAAACAATCATGGAAACATGGAACTTAATGTTAACAGGCTGACAGCAACATTTTCAAGCAAGTTTGGAGCAAGATTACAACATGATACAGCAGGCTATAAATGCAACCAAGGGCATGAATGGATAGAGCATGACATGTAGATCAAAACATGTTTATAGAGCAACTCCATATTATGCATAGAATGATTAGTAGCAACATGTTTACATAGCAACAAAATATAACAGAATCTGTCAGGAAAACAGCAACAGCAACTACCCTCCTTAACAAGCTTGATACACTCAACACACAACTCACAAAAATACATGGTTGGCACCCCTGGAAAGATGGCATGGCATAGATCAATACACATGTAGACATCAACCTCATAGGATGCACACATCAATCATGGCAAAAATGACAAATGAGCAAGTTATAACAGTTTCAGCAGATTAACATCAACATGCACTCTTCCAATAGCATTTCGGGCATGCAGATGAGCTCAAATGAAAATGATGCAGTGGAATGAAATGAAGTACTCTCGAGACGAACAATTTGACATATTATACGCACGAAACGGAGCTACGGATGCAGAGATACAATGCGATGAACATGGCATGATAATGTCACAGATTCGGGGACTTAGTGAAAAATATACCTCCGCGAAAGTCAACGCGGGACGGAGGCGTGCGGGACGAGGAGATCCGGGATCGGGGGAGCTGTTTGGTTGGAGGGATGGGTGGATCTCGTCCACCCCGACGAGATCTCACTGGAGAAGAACTCCGGCGAGCGGCGGGCGACTCTGGCGAGGTCGGGACGGCCGGAGGGAGGACGCGGGCGGCGGACCCGGCCGGAGGTGGGAGCCGACGAGGGCGGAGGCGTGCGCCGTGGCGGAGGCGGGCAGGCACCGGCGGAGCTCCGGCGGACGGGCGGCGAGGCCGCGGCTCCGGGCGCCGGCGGCGGGGAGCCGGGCCGCTGGGCGGCCGGCGGCGGCGAGGCGCGAGGCGCGGCGGCGAGGACTGCGAGGCGGCGGGGAGCAGCAGCGCGGCGGCGGGGCGCGGGGCACAGGGACGCGGCGGCGGGGTTCCGGCGCGGCGGCGCGACGCCGGCGGCGGAGCCGGCGGGCGGCGCGGGAGCCGGCTGGCAGCGGCGGGCGGCGCGCGGGCCGGCAGGGCCCCGGCTGGTCCCCGGCGGGCCGACGCGCGGGTGGCGGCGCGGGGAAGTGGGCGCGGGGCGGCGGTGAATCAGGAGGCGACACGTGGCGGCGGAGCTGAGGTGGCAAGCCAGGATTGGCCGGGTGATGTGGAGGGCAGACATGTCCGGCGAAGTTGGACTTGTCCGGCGGCGCGGGGTTGAAGGAGGCTAGGATTAGACCGCGAATTTGGACGAGGAGGGCATATTTATAGGTAGAGGGAGCTAGGAGAGTCCAAATGAGGTGCGGTTTTCGTCCACGCGATCGTGATCGAATGACCGAGAGCATGGAGGGGAGTTAGATGGGTTTTGGGTCACTTTGGAAGGGGTGTTGGGCTGCAAAGAGAAAGAGGCTTTTGCGGTTACCCGGTTAACCGTTGGAGTATCAAACGACCTCCAAATGGCACGAAACTTGACAGGCAGTCTACCGGTGCTACACCAAGGCCGCTTGGCAAACCTCGGGCCATTCCGAGAAAGTTTAATACCCGCTCACAACGAGAGACAAAAGGGGACGCCGGGGAACATAGGAGTGCCGGATTGCAAAACGGACAACGGGGAAAATGCTCGGATGCATGAGACGAACATGTATGCAAATGAAATGCACAATATGACATGATATGAAATGCAGATGATGACATGGTAAAGTGCAACACGCAAGCAAATGACATGGCAACGATGGCGAATAACTGGCAGACACCTGGCGCAACGAATCCGGGGCCTTACATGTTCGTCGTCCACTGGTTCGCCCTGCTCTGCGACTGGGTCTGTATGGGTGCTGTCATTGTCGAGGCGGGACTTTGGGCGGCGCTTGCGGCATCGTTTCGGCTGTTTTTCGGGGGAATTATCCTTCACAGCGTCATGTTGTTCCTCGTTATCGCTTCCTTTTTGTGTATCCACCATATATACATCATGAGTTGAGGTGGCTTTCCAGTGCCCTGTGGGTGCTGGTTCTTGGTCGTCTCCGGCATCGTCGTCCATACCGTCGATATCTTCGGAATCGAAGTCTAGCATGTCGGTTAAGTCATTGACAGTGGCTATGAAGTGGGTGGTGGGTGGGTTTTGAATTTCTTCGTCGTCCGCATCCCAACTGTCCTGGCCATAATCCGGCCAGGGCTCTCCTGATAAAGAGAGATACTTTAGCGAGTTCAGTATGTCGCCAAAAGGCAAGTGCTGAAAGATGTCCGCAGCGGTGAACTCCATGATCGGCGCCCAATCGGATTCGATTGGTAGGGGTGCGGGAGGTTCGGAGTCCGGCGAGGAGTCCGGCACCTCGGAGTTACGAGCTTCACAAGGGACGGGGTCGGTATTCGGCTCAATCGCCGTAGAGGTAGCAGCCCCCAAGGCGGTGTCTAGCCACCCATCCTCGATCGGCACAGTCGGCTCCGGGTTAAGGGTCGGAGCGGACTCTTGTGCGGCCTCCAGGGCACTGTCCGGCAGCAGAGCTAAATCATGCCCATCGTGACAGTGTGGCACGCTCGGTTGTGGCTCGAATCCGTCGAAGATCAAGTCTCCGCGGATGTCGGCCGTATAATTCAAACTTCCAAATCTGACCTGATGGCCAGGGGCGTAGCTTTCGATTTGCTCCAGATGGCCAAGCGAATTGGCCCACAGTGCAAAGCCGCCGAATACGAAGATCTGTCCGGGGAAAAAAGTCTCCCCTTGGACTGCGTCATTGTTGATGATCGAAGGAGCCATCGGGCCTATGAGCGACGACATAGAGGAACTCTCAATGAAAGCACCAATGTCAGTGTCAAAACCGGCGGATCTCGGGTAGGGGGTCCCGAACTGTGCGTCTAGGCGGATGGTAACAGGAGACAAGGGACACGGTGTTTCTACCCAGGTTCGGGCCCTCTCGATGGAGGTAAAACGCTACTCCTGCTTGATTGATATTGATGATATGGGTAGTACAAGAGTAGATCTACCACGAGATCAAGGAGGCTAAACCGTAGAAGCTAGCCTATGGTATGATGGTTGTTCGTCCTACGGACTAAAACCCTCCGGTTTATATAGACACCGGAGAGGGCTAGGGTTACATAGAGTCGGTTACAATGGTAGGAGATCTACATATCCGTATCGCTAAGCTTGCCTTCCACGCCAAGGAAAAGTCCCATCCGGACACGAGACGAAGTCTTCAATCTTGTATCTTCATAGTCTTGGAGTCCGGCCAATGATGATAGTTCGGCTATCCGGACACCCCCTAGTCCAGGACTCCCTCACCGAGTTTTTCAACTCGGTGGGTCTGAGATGGTTTCGGTGGAAACCTAACCTGAAATTTTCAAATCTCATCTAATCTAAGGATTGCATTAACTGGATAGGAGTGTTTCAATCGTGGCAAGAATCATTAAGAACACAATGTGCAAGGAATCGGACGAGGATAGCACTGTGATCGAGTCCATACCCTAGCTTGGCGATGAACTTGCTACGGCGGCAACGGTGGGGGTGAAATCCGTTGATAGCGGCGGAGACCAGCGACAGGAGGTGGCTGGCGACGAGGAGACGATCCGAAAACCCTGATGGCAGAGCGAGCTATTGCGCGGGCGAAGAGGTTCTGAGAAATTTCCAAATTTTTGCCCGTGACTATATATAGCCCGACCCTGTCGGTGTGACCGAGTGGAACAACTCGGTGGCACCGAGATGCATAACTGTGTACAGTTACAGCAACTCGGTGTGACCAAAAAGTTCAAATCGGTTGCATCGAGATTGAAAACCTAGATCGACTTAGTGATCTCGGTAGGACCGAAATGGAGGAATCGGTCTGACCGAGAATCATAAAGAAGTTTTGGAAGTCTAAGTCTATGATGAATCGGGGACTCCGAGTGCTCCTCACACGGAGTGGTTCGAATCTGACTTGATCAAATTTTGTGATGTAGCATGAATAGAGTTTGAGACGAGAAAAGCATAGATAGCTAGAGAAGGTTCTTAGGCATTCTTGTCCATCCACTTGGCAAAAAAAGAAAAGAAACCCAAACAATCAAAGCAACAAGTGGATGTCCTCGAATGAGTAAAATATGCACCAACATGCTCACACAATAAGATGGAAAATGGAATATGTGGCAAAACATGCACAACCAATTCTAGCATCTATCAAACAATTGGCGATGACTAGGTCATCTATATATGAGTATATTGACTTAGCAGTCAAATGAAAACATTTGATCATAGGTCATACTGATAGTTTAAGCTCAAGTGGGGTTACCACTTTTACATAATGCATTGATGTGTTCACACCATTAGAGTTGCTTTGACTCAATTCTTAGAGTTAAGCTCCCCCTAGATGTGAGATCCCCTTTTAGAGGGATGAACTAACCTTGGGTTTTGTCGATGATGACTTCATGTAGGTGTTGAAGATCTGGATGCTCAATGTTGATGTAGATTGTTTGGAGCAATCCTTTGGAGTGCGTTGCACTTTCAACTTACCTACATGGGTTAGTCCCACAAGGAACAAACAAGAATATCCATAGACATAGAGTGAAGCACACACAACATGATGTCCATGAAATCATTAGGTTACCTTGTCCCTTGCCTTACCAACATGAGGGTTTGTGGCTCCTTGAACTAGTGCAAGATGTGGAAGTAGATTGCACTTGTTCTTGCCATAATGATACGAGTGAAGAATGTTGGCGGAGTCACCCTCAAGAACTCTCTAGTTCTTCTTCTTGGGATCCACATCATCTTGATGGGAATCCTTGGAGTTGTAGTTGTACTTGATGAAGTAGAACTTGACGTAGTCTTGGGAACCCACTTGACCAAGACTGAGGGAGTCCTAGACTAGGGGGTGTCCAGATAGCCGAACTATCATCATCGGCCGGACTCCAAGACTATGAAGATACAAGATTGAAGACTTCGTCCCGTGTCCGGATGGGACTTTCCTTGGCGTGGAAGGCAAGCTTGGCGATATGGATATGTAGATCTCCTCCCATTGTAACCGACTCTGTGTAACCCTAGCCCTCTCCGGTGTCTATATAAATTGGAGGGTTTTAGTCCGTAGGACACAACAACAATAACAACAATCATACCATAGGCTAGCTTCTAGGGTTTAGCCTCCTTGATCTCGTGGTAGATCCACTCTTGTACTACCCATATCATCAATATCAATCAAGCAGGAGTAGGGTTTTACCTCCATCGAGAGGGCCCGAACCTGGGTAAAAACATCGTGTCCCTTGTCTCCTGTTACCATCTGCCTAGACGCATAGTTCGGGGCCCCCTACCCGAGATCCACCGGTTTTGACACCGACATTGGTGCTTTCATTGAGAGTTCCTCTGTGTCGTCCCCAATAGGCTCGATGGCTCCTTCGATCGTCAACAACGACGCAGTCCAGGGTGAGACTTTTTTCCCCAGACAGATCTTCGTATTCGGCGGCTTTTCACTGCAGGCCAATTCGCTTGGCCATCTGGAGCAGATCGAAAGCTACGCCCTTGGCCGTCAGGTCAGATTTGGAAGTCTAAACTTCATGGCTGACATCCACGAAGACTTGATCTTCGATGGATTCGAGCCACAGCCAAGCGCGCCGCACTGTCACGATGGGCACGATTTAGCTCTGCTGTCGGACAGTGTCCTGGAGGCCGCACACAAGTCCACCCCAATCCCTAATTCAGAGCCGACTGGGCAGATCGAGGACGGGTGGCTAGACACCGCCTCGGGGGCTGCAACATCTACGACGATGGAGCCGAATACTGACCTTGTCCCTCGTGAAGCTCGTGACTCCGAGGTGTCGGACTCCTCGCCGGACTCCGAACCTCCCGCGCCCCCTCCAGTCGAGTCCGATTGGGCGCCGATCATGGAGTTCACCGCTGCGGACATCTTTCAACATTCACCTTTCGGCGACATCCTGAATTCGCTGAAATATCTCTCGTTATCAGGAGAGACCTGGCCGGACTACGGTTAGGACGGTTGGGATGCGGACGACGAAGAAATTCAAACCCCACCCACCACCCACTTTGTGGCCACTGTCGACGATCTAACTGACATGCTAGACTACGACTCTGAAGACATCGACGGTATGGACGACGATGCCGGAGACGACCAAGAACCAGCGCATACTGGGCACTGGAAAGCCACCTCAACTCACGACGTATATATGGTGGATACACCAAAAGGAAGCGATAACGAGGAACAACGGGACGCGGCGAAGGATAATTCCCCCGAAAAACAAGCAAAACGACGGCGCAAGCGCCGCCCGAAGTCCCGCCTCGACAACAACAGCACCCATATTGACCCAGCCATAGAGCAGGGCGAACCAGTGGACGACGAACACGCCACCAAGCAACCATCCGAACAGGATGAATTGGACGAGCAACCCATCCCCAGCGAAAATAATAGTCCAGACAATCTCACGCCGGACACATCACCGGAGCATAAGAACCTTCAGAAAAGGCTCGTCGCCACTGCAAGAAGCTTGAAGAAGCAGAAGCGGAAGCTCAAAACAGCTGAAGCCATACTCAGAACGAGATGGAGCAAAGTACTCAAGACCGCAGATAAATACGGTGATGGTCACCAAGCAAAGAGCTACCCAAAGCGCAAGCTGTTACCCGAATTTGATGAGGAGGCCGTGGAGCCCCCACAGTCAAACAACAAAAAGTCCGCCTGGCCGGATGGACGACCAGATGACAGGCTAAGAGCAGCAAGCGGCGCCGCACACAAGCCGGCACATGATCCACGTAAGGATCCTAGCAAAAAGGACGACCCGGTCAGGTCCATCTATGGGCCAAAGAAGGCTCCAGGAAGCAACACAACACGCCGAGTGTTCGAAGATAACGGCACACCTAGATACAAGGGTGCCGCACACCCACTATGTTTCACCGATGAGGTACTGGATCATGAATTTCCAGCAGGATTCAAGCCCGTAAACATAGAGGCATACGACAGAACAACAGACCCCGGAGTCTGGATTGAGGACTACATCCTACACATACACATGGCTAGAGGAGTTGATCTCCATGCCATAAAATACCTACCCCTCAAGCTCAAAGGGCCAGCTCGGCATTGGCTCAAAAGCCTCCCAGAAAATACTATTGGAAGTTGGGAAGAGCTCGAGGATGCGTTTCAAGCAAATTTTCAGGGGACTTATGTCCGCCCTCCGGATGCAGACGATTTAAGTCATATAACTCAATAGCCCGGAGAGTCAGCACGCAAATTCTGGAACAGGTTCCTCACCAAAAAGAACCAAATAGTCGACTGTCCGGACGCCGAAGCCTTAGCGGCCTTCAAACATAACGTCCGAGACGAATGGCTCGCCAGACACCTCGGCCAGGAAAAACCAAGAACAATGTCCGCACTAACAAGCCTCATGACCCGCTTTTGCGCGGGGGAAGATAGCTGGCTGGCAAGATGCAGCACCAGCGACCCGAGTACATCTGAGGCCAGAGATGGAAATGGGAAATCACGACACAGAAAAGATTAGTGCCGGAATAAAGAAAATGGCCCAAAGAGCACGGCGGTCAACGCCGGGTTCAAAAGCTCTCGGCCGAACAACAAAACACTGCGTCTCAAGGACAACAGTGACGAACTATCCAACCTAAACAAAATTTTGGATAGGATATGTCAAATCCACAGTACCCCTGGGAAGCCTGCAAACCATACCCACCGAGAATGTTGGGTCTTCAAACAGTCCGGCCGACTCAACGCCGAACACAAGGGGCTCGACACACCAAGCAAAGACGACGAACCCCACAAGCAGAGCGCCGGAAAACAAAAGACTTTCCCACCAGAAGTCAAAACAGTGAACTCACTTCATGTGATAACATGGAACAATAGTGCGGCACCCGCTAAAATACGCGTCGCACGGTCCACCCCAGCGGAATCCCGAGATTGGATGTCAAAACCAATTACCTTCGATCACCTGGATTACTCCAGAAGTATTCGAAACACAGGATGGACTGCCTTGATATTGGATCCTATAATCAACGGACTACAATTTACACAAGTCCTAATGGACGGCGGCAGTGATATAAACCTGCTATATCAGGACACCATCCGCAGAATGGGGATAGACCCTACCAAAATTCGCCATAGCCGCACCTCCTTTAAAGGAGTGACGCCAGGTCTTTATGCCAATTGTACAGGCTTCGTTGTCATCCTACGGACTAAACCCTCCAGTTTATATAGATATCAGAGGGGGGTAGGGTTACACAGAGTCGGTTATAGAGAAGGAAATCTACAGATCCGAATTGCCAAGCTTGCCTTCCACGCAAAGGAGTGTCCCATCCGGACACAGGACGAAGTCTTCAATCTTGCATCTTCATAGTCCAACAGTCCGGACAAAGTATATAGTCCGGCTATCCGAGGAACCCTTAATCCAGGACTCCCTCAGTAGCCCCTGAACCAGGCTTCAATGACGATGAGTCCGGCACGCAGATTGTCTTCGGCATTGCAAGGCGGGTTCTTCTCCGAATACTCCATAGAAGATTTCGAACACCAGGATCGTGTCCGGCTCTGCAAAACAAATTCCACATACCACCATAGAGAGTACAATATTCCACAAAACTAATCTGCTGACAGCTTTTTGTGACATCACGCCATGGTCCGGTCATTATTCGAACCGTTTTTCACAACCAGCTACTGCACATAATGCGAGGCAGTTTCCTTGACACGTCTTGTCGAAGCAGAGATCATGTCCCCTTATCACGGGATTCTCATCAATACGGGTATGGGTAACCCAAGCGCGCCATCAATCGTGGTGCTTGGGAAATAAGCGATTTAACGGGCAAGTGGGGAGGCGCATAGTTTTTACCGCCTTTATAAAGAGATAGGGATTCTCCTCTTTCACCCACGCCTTCTTCCTTCTTCGCTCATCCATTCTCGCACGCTCGAGCTCCAGCGCCCCAGTTCTCACCTTCTTTGTACAACCAAACATGTCCGGAGCGGGAGGCAAGTGGATGGCCTCCTCCGTCACGGAGGAGGACATTACGAAGCTCCGGGGGACCGGATACTTGGCCGCAGACATCACGCACCGGCTCCCGGATGCAGGGAAAATCATTCTGACTCTGGGACCCCACGAGAGGGTTGTGTTCCTCGCCCACTTCGTCCGTGGACTGGGATTCCCCCTCCACCCATTTGTCTGCGGGCTCATGTTCTATTACGGGCTGGATTTTCATGATCTGGCCCCTAATTTCATCCTCAACATCTTGGCTTTTATCGTCGTGTGCGAGGCTTTTCTCCGCATCAGGCCCCACTTCAGCCTGTGGCTAAAGATCTTCAAAGTGAAGCCAAAGATAGTGGTTGGCCAGCAGGCGGAGTGTGGAGGCGCCATGGTGGGCAAGATGCCCAGCATCACCTGGCTCGAAGGCTCCTTTGTGGAGACCGTGAAGGGGTGGCAATCGGGGTGGGTCTACATCACCGAGCCGCGCGACGCGAACTGGGTGGCGGCCCCCGAATTCCGATCTGGCATCCCCATGCGGCTCACCTCCTGGAAGAAGAAGGGCCTAGCCTGGGGCGCACCTGCGGAGCTGACCAGACTCCAGAAATGCGTCAAGAATATGATAACCAAGAAGATCAAGCTTGTCAACATGGTCCAGGTCATGCCATTTTGCCGAATCCTCCCATGTCAAAGACGGGCATTCAGTTTGTGGGAGTTCGACGCGGCCCAACACCAGACACTGCAAGAGCTCTTTGACACGACGCACAAAGACATCTGGAAATTGTTGTTCAAGGCCAGCGAAGTTCCTCCTCCCACCACCGAGGACCGTGGACTCAGCGCCACGCCAATTCGGTAAGCATTCTACATTTCGCAAGATGTGCCTTTCCACAGTATATTCGTGGGAGGAACTTAAGCCACCGTACTGATTTAACAGGATTATGTGGCGGCTGCGGAGCAGATACACTGTCCGGCTCCGTTGCCTGAAGATCCAGCAACCACTCTCCTAATGAAGATGCTGGTTCCGGCGCCCTATGAGGTGCCGGAGAAGAAGGCCAAGAATAAGGCCACGGGGACCAGGAAAAGTCTCCGGCGCAAGGTGGTGTCGGACTCATCCTCCGAAGCCACCAAGGTGCACTCCTCCAATGACAATGAGGAGGAGGAGGAGGAAAACGCTCTCCCCCAAACCAAGGGGAGAAGAAAAGGAAGGCTGCCCCTTCCAGGGAGGCCGAAGGGTCCAAGAAGGGAAGGACCCTCCCTCCGGACCACTCCACAACCGCCGCCTATAGCGAGGAGGAGTGGCTACCCAGGGCGAAGCCCCTGGCAAAGTCATAAGTATTCGGATGCCATAATACTTCTTGCATGTTTTAGCTTTATGGCTTCTTATTGTGTCAAGATATGTTTGTGCAGTCCGTCCAAAGCCCACATTGACTTATCCTCCTCGGATGGGTCCTTGAGCTCGTCGGAGATGAACAGCTATTCGCTCCCGACGGCCTCCACTCCCCGGCCCGCGGACGACACCAAAGTGTTATCTCGGAGGATACTGGGCCATGGAGAGATGGATCTGGAGGCGCCTCAGGGCGAAACCCCCAATGCCGGGCTCATGGGGGGGAGATCCCCATGGATTCTGTTGAGGGGGATCACAACAGGCTTGGCCCCCAGCCGGATACTGCACCGGAACCGCCGGTGGTACCGGATTCAGAGAGGCAGCCCCCCACCAATGGGGGCAAGCCGCCTGTGACGATGACCTCTGTCCATCCAGAGGCATCGGATAACTTGGTGGAAGCGCTTTAGAGTGCTTCCCTTGATGAAGGACACCGTACTCTTATGAGTACAGTGATTGTGAAGGTTCAGTCCGCCAAAAGCGGATTGACCGAAGCAGGCTTTGAGGTAAGTAATTTTAAATTATGAGAAAGTATCACAGTATAGACAGTAGCCCCTGATGCTCTGTTTGGTGTTCGGGAAGAAAAGCCGAACAGAGGATCAAATATTATTCCCAGGAGTCTAATCATATTATGTCTGTGTGAATGAGCAGGCGTCGCTGCTGGCCGCCGCTGCCGCTACTGCAGAGGTCTCCGGACTGAGGCAGGACCTAGGGAGGGCCGAAGAAGAGCTCGGCCTCATGAAGAGGCAGCTCGAGGAGAACAATGGTAAGTGATACCCCGTCTAAATGTTATATAAAGGAAAAAATCGTTGATGCTAATATAAGCATGATGAATTTTAATAGGGGCCACGGCCGAAGTGGCGGCCCTTAAGAAGGCGTTGTCCGAGGCTGAAGGCAAAGCGGCCAGGGAGCGCACCGAGTGCGAAAAACAAACGGCGCGAGTTGATGAGGTCCAGCAAGAGCTTCAGGACTTCGTCAAAAAATTCGAGTCCTTGGAGCGTAACTCCAAGATGCAAGAGTCGGATCTTGCGAAGGCCCGTTAGAGCGCACTAGACGCCAAGGCCGAAGCCTAGAAGGCCCTCCAGGAAATTGAGGCAGCCAAGGAGATAGCTGCGGGTAAGGCTTTCATTATGCAAAGCAAGCATGTGAAGGAGACTTTCCTTTTACTTACCCGAGTTCGGAGCTCTCCCAGAGCATTTGCAGATCTACGGCGCAACATCTCTGATGCCGCAGAGTTCTACCGGGCTGAGAAGGGGAGCTCGACGGATAATCTGTTTTGGTCCCAGTATATTGGGGCCGAACAGCCGATGCCCTTGAGCGACCAGCTAAAGCAAACGGTCGAACTTTACAAGGAGACCGAACTGGTCATGAAGGACTTCATAGTCCGGCTGTGGCCTGGCGAGCCCCTGCCCAGCAGCTACTTTGGCCTTGTCAAGCGGATGGTGAATGCCTGTCCGCGGCTTGGAATCGTTAAACGGTCCGTCTGCATTGAGGGTGCACGCAGGGCCTTGGCCCGTGCGGAGGTGCACTGGGGGAAGATGGACGCCGAGAAGCTGGTGAAAGAGCGGCCGCCGAAGGGCAAGGAGCATCGCCACCCCGAACAGTATTATGTAAATGTCATTAAGGGTGCCCACCTTGTAGCGAATGAATGTACTAAGGATGTAATGTTCGAATGAATGTACTCATGTCATCCTATAATATGAAAACCAGTTCATGTGCACTATATGGTGCTTGTTAATTTAAAATATTACCTTCTGTGCGGCCATTTGTAAAATCTTGAGAGTTGGCCAGTCATCGGCTTCTGCCCCCATGCAACTAGTACTGGGGTGTTCGGGATAAACATAAACACTCTTTATCCAAATTTTTAGTCCTTTTAAGGAGGTGTTTAGTGCTGCGAACGAGGCAATCGGATTATACGGCTTTATCGCTCTCACTTAGCCATAGAAGTCTATAAGTTTAAATTTTGGCGAAGCCCCTAGTATCCGAAAGGCCGGACTCGGGGCGCTATACACGCCTAAATTGGACAAGGCCGATTCCTTGCCTGAAGTGGTAAAAATCTTTAAGGATTTGAGACCTCTCGAATAGCGACCGGCTCTCGCCTTATCATGACAGTTAGTTTTCGGCTTTCTCTACTAAGGTGCTCGTCCGGAAGAACCGGGACACAATCGCAGTAGTTCTCCCTGCGCTACCTTAGCCGATATAGCGGAACATAAGGTACCAAAACATAGGAGCCAGGCAAACCCAACTATTGACACAAGACATGATTCAGAGCTGATGCATATAGTGCTATAAGTTCGGGGTGCCGCACTGTCGAAAGTGTTCGGACTTGTCTTGCCAGGTTATGGGGTGCTGAAGCCCCTGGAAAACTGGTCGTGCCAAAATGCACGGGTATAATAAATAAGCAGTCAAGGAAAGGGGTAAATAAACGTAATAGCAAGCTGACGCTGTATACTATTTTCCCTTGTTATTTAAATGATACGTCAAAGTGTACATATACAAGTAGTGCGATAAGCAAAATAGGACTGTTTGACACATCCTGACCAGGAGCGGGCGGTATGCGGGTTATGTAAAACAGGTATAATGATTGTTATCAGAGACCACCTAAGGATTCCTTTGTGCGCTAAAGCTTCCTGTCCTCCTGATGCGTCCGTCCCACTATGTGTCCGATAGCCGGTCTTTCGGAAGAGCCTCCTGAAGATAGGGACCTAAAAGAAAAAAGGGGGGTGCGAAGATGCATGGGTCCCGGGGTGGTCGAACCGCATTGTGGACCTTATCATGACTGTGCCTCCGCCTATGCCTAGGGTATTTTAAGTGCGTAGTTGTGTACGTGCGGCACAAATTTCGCTGCTTGACTGGGACTATGGCGGAGGCCGAATTGCTAGTCGAGCTCTGGTCATCCTGGATGATCCTGTTGTGGAGTACTCTGGACTCGCTTGACGGTATCCGGGTTCTTTATCGCCGAATTGGTTGTTTTCCTAAGAAGGTTGTTTTGTACTTCCGCCGCGAGGGCCGCGGTGTGCTCCTCCGTGCGGAGCAAGCGCTCTGTGTTTCCATTAACTATAATAACTCCGTGAGGTCCTGGCATTTTGAGCTTGAGGTATGCATAATGCGGTACCGCATTGAATTTGGTGAATGCGATTCGTCCGAGCAGTGCATCATAGCCACTGTGGAAGGGGACGATGTCGAAGATTAACTCCTCGCTTCGGAAACTATCCGGAGATCCGAAGACCACTTCCAGTGTGATTGAGCCCGTAGAACAGGCCTCCACCCCGGGTATGACACCCTTGAAGGTGGTTTTTGTGGGCTTGATCCTTGAGGGGTCGATGCCCATTTTGTGCACTGTATCCTGATAGAGCAGGTTCAGGCTGCTGCCACCGTCCATGAGGACTCGTGTGAGATGGAATCCATTGATGATGGGGTCAAGGACCAATGCAGCCGAACCGCCATGACGGATACTGGTAGGATGGTCCTTGCGATCGAAGGTGATCGGACAAGAGGACCATGGGTTGAACTTTGGGGCGACTGGCTCCATCACATAGACGTCCCTTAGTGCACGCTTCTGTTCCCGCTTGGGAATATGGGTTGCGTATATCATATTTACTGTTTTCACCTGGGGAGGGAATTTCTTTTGTCCTCCTGTGTTCGGTGGCCGTGGCTCCTCGTCGTTATCGCTATGCAGCCCCTTTTCCTTGTGTTCGGCATTCAACTTGCCGCCCTGTTTAAACGCCCATCATTCCCTGTTGATGTGGTTGGCTGGTTTATCGGGGGTGCCGTGAATTTGACATGAGCAATTGAGTATGCGGTCCAAACTGGACGAGCCCAGACTGTTTCTTTTGAATGCCTTTTTCCGCTGTTCTGGATTTAAAGCCTCTGAATCCGGCATTGACTGCCGTGTCTTCGGCGTTGTTGCCATTGTTGCGACGCTTGTGTCTACTTCGTCATGGCTTGCCGTTGCTGTCCCTGGCGTCTGAATCGCCTAAGTTTTTGGGTGTGATGTTGCTATGAGCCAGCCAACTGTCCTCGCCCGCGCAAAAGCAGGTCATGAGTGTCGTGAGGGCTGCCATGGACTTTGGCTTCTCTTGGCCGAGGTGTCGGGCGAGCCACTCGTCACGGATGTTATGCTTGAAGGCTGCTAAAGCTTCGGCATCCGGACAGTCGACAATTTGGTTCTTTTTAGTTAAGAACCGAGTCCAGAATTTCCTGGTTGACTCTCCGGGCTGTTGGGTTATGTGGCTTAAGTCATGAGCATCCGATGGTTGCACATAAGTGCCCTGGAAGTTGTCGAGAAATGCGTCTTCCAAGTCCTCCCAACTGCCAATGGAGCTTACTGGCAGGCTATTCAGCCAATGCCGAGCCGGTCCTTTGAGCTTAAGTGGTAGGTACTTTATGGCATGTAAGTCATCACCGCGGGCCATGTGAATGTGGAGGAGAAAATCTTTGATCCATACCGCGGGGTCTATTGTGCCATCATATGATTCAATGTTTATGGGTTGAAACCCTTCTGGGAATTTGTGATCCATGACTTCATCAGTGAAGCATAGGGGGTGTGCGGCGCCTCTATGCCGGGCTACATCCCGACGTAGTTCAAATGAATCTAGTATGTTGTATTCGGCCCGGCCGGACTTTGGTTTATTGTATCCGGCGTGACGGTCATCGTCACGTCCTATGGCGCCCCCTTGATCTGTAGATCAATCTTGACTGTCCTGCTTTGTTTTCCAATACATCTCGCAGGTCCTTCGTGTAGCCCCGGGACTTAGTATTATCGTTTGATTGGCGACGAGGTGCGGTCTGGACTTCGGGCTGGTACGCCGCTTTGTCGCGGCCACGGGGTGGTCGGTCAGCCGCATCATGCGCTGGTAGCGTGGGCTTTAAAGCCTCCTCCTCGAGTTGAGGTAGCAACCTGTGCTTTGGGTAGCTTTTGCTAGGGCGCTCGAGTCCGTATTCCTCGGCAGCCAGGACCTCAGTTCATCTATTAGTTAGCAGATCTTGATCGGCTTGAAGTTGTTGCTGCTTTTTCTTCAGGCTTTTTGCAGTGGCTATATGCCAGCGTTTGAAGCGCTCCTGCTCGACGGGATCCTCAGGCACGATGAATTCTTCATCGCCAAGGCTCTCTTCGTCTTCGGAGAGAGGCATATAATTATCGTCTTCTGATTCTCCATCTGTCGCCTGTTCCTTAGGGCTAGCTTGCCCATCCTCTTGCTTGGCCTGCTCGAAGCCTGGCTGAGCAGTGTTGTTTTCGTCTTCGGCACCATCCGGATTGTTATCTCTTGTGCCGGTATTGCTATTTTTTCTATGGCGGGGCTTCGAGCGGCGCCTATGACGCCGGTGCTTAGATTGCTTCTCCAAGGGGTTATCGTCCGTTGCCTCATCGCCATTGCCTTCTTTGGGGGTATCCACCATGTATATATCATATGATGAAGTGGCTGTCCAGCGTCCTATAGGCGGTGGTTCCTGTTCTTCTCCTGCATCATCGTCCATACCGTCGATGTCTTTGGGGTTGAAGTCAAGCACGTCGGTTAAGTCATCGACAGTGGCTATTAAGTGGGTGGTGGGTGGGGAACGAATTTCTTCGTCGTCCGCTTCCCACTCGAGCCGGACATAGTTCGGCCAAGAATCTCTCGACAAGGAAAGAGACCTTAATGAGTTCAGCACATCCCCCAAGGGCGAGTGCTAAAAAATATCCGCGGCTGTGAACTCCATGACAGGTGCCCAATCAGTTTCAATAGGCACGGACGCACGCAGTTCGGATCCTGCAGCCAGAGACGTGTCCGAGGGTCCGATGACACCACCCTCACAGGAGGTGGGATCAGTGTTCGGCTCTAACACCGATGAGTGCGCGGCCTCCGTGGCGGGGTCCATCCACCCGTCCTCGGAAGGCACGATCTGCTCCGGATTGATTCCCGGTGCCACCGCAGGCGCGATCTCCCGTATAGTGTCCAACGGTGGATCAAAGTCATGCCCGTCGTGACCGTTCGGCGTGCCTGACATGGGCTCGAATCCGTCGAAGATCAAGTCTCCGCGGATGTCGGCAGTATAGTTCAAGCTTCCAAACCTGACCTGATGGCCAGGAGCGTAGCTATCGATCTACTCCAGATGGCCAAGCGAGTTGGTCCGCAGTACGATGCTGCCGAATATGAAGATCTGTCCAAGAAGGAAAACCTCCCCCTGGACTGCATCATTGAAGATGATTGAAGGGGCCATCGAGCCTTATCGTGACGACACAGTGGAACTCTCAATGAAAGCACCAATGTCAGTGTCAAAACCGGCGGATCACGGGTAGGGGATCCCGAACTATGCGTCTAAGGCTAATGGTAACAGGAGGCAGGGGACACGATCTTTTACCCAGGTTTGGGCCCTCTCGATGGAGGTAATACCCTACTTCTTGCTTGATTGATCTTGATGATATGAGTATTACAAGAGTTGATCTACCACGAGATCATAGAGGCTAAACCCTAGAAGCTAGCCTATGATTATGATTGTTGTCGTCCTACGGACTAAACCCTCCGGTTTATATAGACACCGGAGGGGGCTAGGGTTACACAGAGTCGGTTATAGAGAAGGAAATCTACATATCCGAATTGCCAAGCTTGCCTTCCATGCAAAGGAGAGTCCCATCCGGACACGGGACGAAGTCTTCAATCTTGTATCTTCATAGTCCAACAGTTCGGACAAAGTATATAGTCCGGCTGTCCGAGGACCCCTTAATCCAGGACTCCCTCACCTAGCTAGAAAGGCATTAAAGAAAAGCACTTGTTGGGAGACAACCCAACACCATTACCTACTATTTTTGTGTGTTCACATGATTATGCTACTGTAGTAATCATGTTTTATAGCTTTTGTTTCAATAAAGTGCCAAGTAAAGCCTTTGGAATAGTGTGGACGATAATTGACTTGATTCTGTGCAAAGACAGAAACTTTTGCTCCCAGTCCAGGAATTTTGAAAATTCACTCGAACGTGATTTTGATATGAACTTTTTACACAAGATTGATATGCAAATTTTATACGTTGTACTAATTTTTCAGAATGTTTTGAGTTACAGAAGTATGGAAAGTTTCCAGATTACTACAAACTGTTCTATTTTTGACAGATTCTATTTTCGTTGTGTTGTTTGCTTATTTTGATGAATCTATGAGTAGTATCGGAGGGTATGAACCATGGAGAAGTTGGAATATAGTAGGCGTAACACCAATATGAATTTAGAATGAGTTCACAACAGTACCAGAAGTGGTGATTTTATTTTCTTATACTAACGGAGCTTACGAGTTTTCTGTTGAGTTTTGTGTTGTGAAGTTTTCAAGTTTTGGGTAAAGATTCGGTGGACTATGGAATAAGGAGTGGCAAGAGCCTAAGCTTGGGGATGCACAAGGCACCCAAAGGTAATATTCAAGGACAACCAAGATCCTAAGCTCGGGGCATCCCCTCTTTCGTCTTCGTTCATTGGTAACTTTACTTGGAGCTATATTTTTATTCACCACATATGATATTAGTTTTGCTTGGAGCGTAATTTTATTTTATTAGGATTTGCTTTCTGTTTGAATAAAATATTAAGATCTGAAATACTTAAATAAGAGAGAGTCCTCACATAGCTAAATAATTATTTGACTACTCATTGATCTTCACTTATATCTTTTTGGAGTAGTTTGTCCTTTACTCTCATGCTTCACTTATACCCCATGAGTAAATGGTTGAATGAATTAAATATCATAAATCTGAATTTATATATGTATCATATGCTTATACCATGGCGAGTAATGACTTCACATATAAGAAGTAGAGGTGGTAAAATTATTGAAAGTTAGCAAACTGTCACGTCCCTAATTCTGGGCTGACCTATGCTAGTTTCCATGTGAGCATCATGTTTAAATTCAAATGAAACTTGAATTGAGGAATTTTCAAAAGCCTCAGAAAACCCCTAAAAATAACCAACATTTAAATCTCATCAAATGAGTCCAAGAAAATGTTCCTGTTATTCTGTGAAAATATTGGCATGATGTAAAATTCAAACCAATATTTTTGGAGTCACAGAAATAATTTATTTTGGGTCTTTGATTTAAATCAATAATATATTTGGGTTGAAATTATTTCTGCTATATAAGAAATAATGTTCAATATTTTTGTAAGTTGCATGTGACCTTGGGCAAGTCCTGAGCTTACATAACAATTTACAGAAAGTTTATAAAAATGATTTGCTTTGTAAACTAAATCAAAACAAAGCAAATAAATAGAAAACAGAAATAAAAGGGAGAGAGAGCAAAATCACCAGAACTTACCTGGCGCTCACCTGGCAGCCCATCTGACCGGCCCAGCCCACTAGGGGCAGGGAGGTCTTCTTCCTCCCGCCAGTCGGATGCACAGCGCGTGCCCGACGCGCGCACGGCCACCGCACGCCACCTCCTGCCTCCCTGCTTGCTCCCGTGACCCCTGGAGATGCCACGCAACCCCCCCGACCCCTCTCACTCCCTCTCGTGCTCATCCCATCCTCTGCCGCCATTTCCCTCCCGCGACCGAACGCCACCATCGCCATCGACACCGTTTGCCGCGGCCACAGCCACCACCTAGCCTCCCCAACACGTCAAGGAGCTCCGCCTCCGTCGTCTACGCCTCCTCGAGGACACACGCGCCGCCGGACGCCCCCGAGCGCCCACACCACCGCCTTCTTCAACCTCGGGTCGCTGAGATCGCCGGCGACCTCCTGCCGTCACCAGCCCCTCCCCGAGCTCCCCGTGGCCACCGTCGCAACCACTATGAGCTCACGGACCTATTCCCCCTCCTCTCCTACTCGCGTTCTTGCTCGAGCTCCGTTCCCCACCTCTGCCGAGGCTCGCCGCCGCCATGGTCAACGAGCTCCGCGCTCCTGAGCTCGGCCGCTCGCCCGAGCATCACTAGCTTGCTCGCCGCGCTCCTGCGAACCCGAAACACCCACGGGTTTGCCCTGCCGTGCCCTATAGCGCCATCTCCGTCGTTGCCCGAGCTTCGGCCGCCGCCTCGCTCGCCGCTGTTGCCCCTACCGGCCACCCCAGCCATAGCCACAACCACCGTTGGACGCGCCGCGTCACGGCCGTTCCAACGAGACCAGCCGCGCATCCTCCCGATGCCGGAGTTAGCCGGACGGCGAGCGCCGTCGTGCTCCAGTCATCGCCGGTGCTAACCGCTGACGTGGCTCATTAGTTTAGCACTAATGATGCCATTAGTTAACCGTGTGCCATTGACAGATGGGCCCCACGTCTAATTAACCCAGGTTTTACTTTATTATTAGTTTAGCTTATAAGCCAGCTGGGCCCACACGTCGGGTTGACTTTGCTGACGTGGTCGTTGGCCGGACCCACCTGTCATTGACCCTGGGCAGCACTGTGTCACTGACCAGTGGACCCCACTGGTCAGGTTTGACCTGGTCAGCCACAGCCGACCTCCTGACGTAATGCTGTTGTCATGCTGACGCAGTAAATATATTTCTGGATTTAGTTTAATTTTATATAATCCAGAAATTGCAGAAAATGCCCAAACTTGTAAAAATCATAGAAATTCAACCGTAACTCCAAATGAGATATATTATATATGAAAAATGATCAGAAAAATCCAATCTATCCATCTGTACCATTTTCATGCATGTTAGAACAACTTATAGCTGCTGTTTAGGACAAATCATATGAATGGCATTTAAATAATCACATGTGGAGTTTGAATTTGAATCTTGGATCCAAACCAACTTTATTTAACTTGCTGCTAGTTGCATTAGCTCAGACCACAGCATATTGCCTTGTCATGATCATGCATCATATTGTGCATTGCATTGATTGTGTTCTTCCTTGTTTGCCGGTGTTTGTCCCCTCTCAGTAGACGACATACCGATGATGAGTTCGTTGACACCAATGAAGAGCTATATTATCTTCTGAAGTGCCAGGCAAGCAAAACCCCCTTGTTCATTCCGATACAATCCCACTCTCTCGCTCCTGCTCTCTTTTACTGCATTAGGACAACACCGTTTCAACTGTTACATGCTGCGGTAGCTGAACCCCTTTCCTCTGCATGACCTGTCATTGCCACAGTAAATAGATGAAACCCACCAGCATGAGTAGGAGTTGTTTGAGCCCTGATGTGCCTACTCATTCATGCTTGTTGTCATGCCTGCTATTGCTTAGAGTTGAGTCGGGTCTGATTCATCGGGGATGAATTGGAATGTGGTGAACATGTCCTACTGCTGAGAGCTAAGTGTGTGTGAACACGATTTGGTAAAGGTAGCGGTGAGAGGCCATGTAGGAGTACATGGTGGGTTGTCTCATTGCAGCCGTCCTCAGGAACTGAGTTCTGTGTTTGTGATCCATGAACAGCTACTACCACGCATTGGAATGCTTAAGTGCCCCTCTTGACTTATTAATCAACTCGATCTCTGTCCAGGAGTTGCAACTAGTTTCTGGTGTTTGTAGGTAGTGTTAGTAGTCTACCAAGTGGCACCCGGTACAGGTGGGCTTGGGACAGACTAGGCACCATGGCACGGTGTACCAAGAGTACATCCACCCGTCGAGGTGGGCTTGGGAACCCTGCTCACATCATTTGGGGCCATGAGCGACACCCTGGCCGGATCTCCTTGCGGATGGAAACCGAATAGGCGATAAACCTGGACGAGAGACTTGTGTGGTTAGTCAGGTCTTGGCCGACTCCCTCGCCTGGCTTCCGCTTGAAGGTTGCCGAGGTACATAACGTGTACAGGGCAGTAAGTGGTGAGAGCGTGTGTGAAGAAGTACACCCCTGCAGGGTTATCATTATCTATTCGAATAGCCGGATTCCTCGGATATGGAAACTTGGACCCCTTGCATAGTTCATAGACAAGTGAAAGTGGATACTTTAAAATGCGCAAGATAAGCATGAGTGCTATGGATGGCGTTCTCGTAGGGAGACGGGAGCGAATCCATAGTGGAGTATTGATATGGTGAATATGTGGACTCGTGTGCGCCACCTCAAAAGAGTTACTTGCAGTCGTAGTTCAGGATAGCCACCGAGTCAAAGTTGGCTTGCTGCAGTCAAACTCCACCATCCCCTTTGTTGATAATGATGCATATGTAGTTAGTTCTGATGTAAGTCTTGCTGGGTACATTTGTACTCACGTTTGCCTATTTTATGTTTTTGCAGAGAGACTTCAGTCTCGCTAGTAGTTCCACGTGGACTTCGACGTTTAGCTTGTTACCTCAGTTACGATCTTGTGCCCTCGGCAGGACCTGGTAGATAGTCAGGCTTTCAAGCCTTTTTCATTTGTAGATGTCTATACTCAGACATGTTAGCTTCCGCTTGTGCTTTGACTTGTATGCTCTGAATGTTGGGTCATGAGACCTATGTTTGTAATATCTCGCTCCTCGGAGCCTATTGAATAAATACTTGAGTCGTAGAGTCATGTTGTGATGCCATGTTGTATTTGCACATATCGAGCATATTGTGTGTATGTTATTGAAATGCTTGGTATGTGTGGGATCTGACTATCTAGTTGTTTATCCTTAGTAGCCCCTCTTACCGGGAAATGTCTCCTAGTGTTTCCACTGAGCCATGGTAGCTTGCTACCGTTCCGGAACACTTAGGCTGGCCGGCATGTGTCCTTCTTCGTTCCTGTGTCTGTCCCTTCGGGGAAATGTCACGCGATGAATACCGGAGTCCTGTTAGCCCGCTACAGCCCGGTTCACCGGAGTCCTGCTAGCCCAGTGCTACAGCCTGGATTCACTCGCTGATGACCGACACGTTCGATGCTGGGTCATGGATGCCTGTCCCTGTAAGTTTGTGCCACTTTGGGTTTACGACTAGCCATGTCAGCCCGGGCTCATTATCATATGGATGCTAGCGACACTATCATATACGTGTGCCAAAAGGCGCAAACGGTCCCGGGCAAAGGTAAGGCGACACCCGTGGGAACACCGTGCGTGAGGCCGCAAAGTGATATGAGGTGTTACATGCTAGATCGATGTGACATTGAGTCGGGGTCCTGACAGCTTTGGTATCAGAGCTTGACTGCCTGTAGGATTACCAAGCCAAACTAGTCGAAGTTGAGTCTAGAAATGCTTTAGTTATATAAGGGAATTGATTGTGGGATGGAACGTAAGGCTCTTTTTACTCCTTATACCTCATGGCCTTCTGATCTGAGTCATCCTCTTCTCTTCCTACGGGGTTAAGGAACTAGGCCTTCTCATCTATCTATTAGGATGACGTGTTACTAATCCATGCACTTATAGAATTGATAGTTTCAAGCCTCAGTTCAGTTTCTACTACTTTTAGTATGTTCTCAGTTGATCTCAGAACCTTGTTGTTATGATGTTGAGTGGTTATGCCACCATTTTCCAAGATGTCTTAAATCATTTTAAGCATTTGCAGCCGTTATGCTGTCCGAGTCATCCCAGGTTTCTAACAATCTGATGCATTTTCAAATCCTCTTCCTCTGTTTTCAATGTTCTTTGTGCCAGATTAGCACACTAATCGGTGTGTTGAGGTACTCTATTGCCTCGACATATATGTTGGAGTTATTATTATGACCCTAGGTGTCTTAGCGGATCACCTAGTAATCTAGCCATGCTTTGTGTTCCCAGTGTGATGATTTTGGCCATCATTCTCGAAAGCATCCTGTGATGCCATTTAGTTAGTAGGCATTCTATTCCTGGGTTTCTGAACCCGAGATTCACACTACTTACTTCGTGTTGATAGTGTTTGCTAGTTCCTTTAGGATATTAGTAACCTTTGCATTAGTCCTCGAGGTCCGTGGTATTTCTTTCTTCCAAATACCATGAACTACTTATGGCAGAAGTTCCTCGTTGAACCGAAAGATCACAACCAGAGTGCTCTTGGCGAGTTCTCCATTCTATATTGTGGCTCTGCCAGTTCTATCTTTCTGCATGGGTTATCCAGAAGAAACCTGTTGAACTTGGTTCGACATACTAATCTATGCATCCACAACTTAGAAAGATATAAGTTCCTTGAGTTGACCCTCCTCAGCTGTATTCCGACCCTAGTCTATCAGTTGATAGCCAAGTTTATGGCGTGCATTCGTGTTATCGATGCCTATTATTCTTGTGGTCCATCGAGCCATTCTATTCCGGAATGACTAGGAGAAACAAACTCCAGTACCTTGTCCATTTCCAGGATTGGGTCAAAGTAGTTGTATTCCGCAGATCGAAATGCAATCAAGCTTTTAGTCTGTTCTACCCTGAAGTATTACCCACTTTAAGTCAGGAATGTCATGAGAATTGCACCTTCTCTTATGAATTCTTGACGTAGTGATACTTCTCGCCATCATTATTCATTCCTCGATTCCGTGTTGTTGTAACCGGAATGCCGACAAGTGAATTATGATGTGTGAAATCAATACTCCGAGCAACTCGTTGCTTGGTAGTAAATGGACAATATTCTCACTCTTAGCGTGTTGGTTATTGAATCATCATTCTAAGATTGATCGTGCTACCTAGTCCTTATTTCTGGTGCACTCCTGATCAATGAGTTAGGATTATCCAATTCCTTGCTTATTTCACCATATCATCTTGCCCTGAAAAGCAAGATTGTTCTCAAGCTTAGTGACATATCGGTGGTTCGTGATTTTCTGTATATCTTCTCGGAAGTATTACCAGGTTGTCACCTAACCGCTATGTTGAGCTCGTGATCAAGTTGGTTTCTTGTAAACCACCCCTTCTCCAAGAATCCGTGTTGGATACCCCTGAGTTAGTTGGTTAAGCTAAACGACAACTTGGAGAGTTAGAAGATAAAAGCTTACCTAACCTAGTTCGTTTCAAAGGGATATCCTAGTGTTGGTGTGTTAGTTGAAGAAAGATGATATCTTCATTGATTGATCCTCATGGTCAATTGTTGGATTTATTGTCTTACCCCAAACCTTTGATTTGAGTATGGGCTATCAACAAATCAAATCAGAACCAACGATGTTCGTAATGTTGTCTTACTCGTGGATTTTCCTCGAGCATACACCATTATATCTTTTGGTCTGACCAATGCTATCACCGCGTTCTTTTAATTATGGAATTCCATTTATATGGAAACCTGGATGAATTGTTGTTGAGCCCATCAACAACATCCTTGTCTTCTCCATAATTTTGTTGAATATTAAGCTAGTGTTGGAAACTTTTGAAAGCATTTCTTCATGTTAGCTCATGAAGCATATGTTTGGATGAAAGAAGTGACTTCCTCTCATTCATGTGCATTCGATGCAAGATGCCGCCATGAATTTGAGAAAGTTGGTTTTTGTTTCCTCTGGAATCATCACAAGTTAGTTATGCATGTGTGAATGTATGCTATGGTTTAGTAGATTAATTACCTCCACTCCATTGTATGCCCTAGCACAACAAGCCACTGATTGATTTGTCCAAGGATAAGAAGTTCAAATGCTATTCCCGAAGGGCCCAGAAGGACATGCACAAGACTTCGTTATTTCAATGATGGTTCCCAATCTGAACTCGGTAGTGTTTTGTTGTAAGACTACCATGTGGTCATGTTTGTCTAGGACAACGTGTTCACATGTTTGTAGCAGAACCAGCTCATGTTTTGGAGCTTGCTATCGCAGTCCATTTCCCGAGAATCTCGCAACGTTATCTCGTTGGTTTGTGTTGCAAACTTTCTTTTTCTTTCTAGACTTGAAGAGTCTAGAATATCCTGACACCAACCAGATCTGAATCTCAGGCAGATATGATGGTTGGAACGTTTCCCAAGAACTATAATATTGGTCTCTCTGTAACCCGGTAAAATGGATGTCGTGGCCAACACACCCAGCTGGAAGACCTATTATTGTAGTATCTTGATTGAAGAAGTTGGCCACCTCCCCATAAGGACTTCGTAGGAATTACTCCCTAATTGTTCCTTATGGATTTTTTTTGTGTTTCCGAAGTCCGACCTTTTATCTGATGTTCTAGATATCAAACCATATCTACGAATGGATTATGCTAGAACACCAAGGAGAA
Source organism: Triticum timopheevii (assembly GCA_963921465.1). Classification (NCBI taxonomy): domain Eukaryota; kingdom Viridiplantae; phylum Streptophyta; class Magnoliopsida; order Poales; family Poaceae; genus Triticum; species Triticum timopheevii. The sequence goes on along the minus strand of OY997262.1, from coordinate 248,613,348 downwards.
CATAGAAGCGGAGTGCTAAATGTCTCTCGGTCGATCCTCCAGATTTTGTTTCCTTGGTGTAGTCAAGGTAAAGTCTGAGAAGATGTTGTCTTCCTTTGCATCTGCATTGTCCATCACTATTCATCATGGTGGTATGTTGTGTTGCCAGGATCCTTGACACGGATGTTGGTAAAACCTTGATAAATATGGAAATGCCTAAGTTCTTGAGAGCATGCACAAGCGCTAGGTGTTAGCACCGGCACTAACTGGAATCGATCTCAGTTTCCTCGGTTATGCTATAACTTTTCAAACAGTGGACTCACTCTCTACTATTGAGCTTTTTTCCCAGTTACTAAAATCATCCCTTGTGTTGTTTTCAACAAGGTAATCCACATCATCCATTCTAGTCCGAGTATGTTATTCTACCAAACTCCTCCAAATGATCGATTGTGATTTGCCTTAAGCTGGTATAAAGAGTTTCAATGATCTTTGAATCAAAGGTAATTCTTTTTGCCACTTAAGGGGATATTTCTACAAGTCACCTTCCCTAAGGTGCATCATTATGGTATCATGGCAATTCAACTCCTCGCTACATTGACAACCGTTCACCACCTTTTTAAGCGTGGAATTGTTGTGTACCTAGTGAACCTTTGACATCTATTTAACTCCATTCCTCTAGATGTGTGTTTCGTGTCTCAGCTCGACTGATGTTGCTATGTCTCATTCCGTGAGTTGATCCTAAGTTGTTCAATCTTCGAGAAGATCGATCCTTCTAGAGTCTCCTTCTCCTCTCGTTGTCATGTTGGCTAGAGTTCTCAGAGCAAGACGACCAGACAAAGATGATGATTGAATCAACGTTCATTTGAAGTGCAACCTGGATCGTGAAGATTGCGTTAGTTGCATTTCCCCTTCATCTTACCCTACGCCTGAATCTCGGGACGAGATTCTTGTTTTAGTAGGGGTGAGTTGTCACTTCCCTAATTCTGGGTTGACCTATGCTAGTTTCCATGTGAGCATCATGTTTAAATTCAAATGAAACTTGAATTGAGGAATTTTCAAAAGCCTCAGAAAACCCTTAAAAATAACCAACATTTAAATCTCATCAAATGAGTCCAAGAAAATGTTCCTGTTATTCTGTGAAAATATTGGCATGATGTAAAATTCAAACCAATATTTTTGGAGTCACAGAAATAATTTATTTTGGGTCTTTGATTTAAATCAATAGTATATTTGGGTTGAAATTATTTCTGCTATATAAGAAATAATGTTCAATATTTTTGTAAGTTGCATGTGACCTTGGGCTAGTCCTGAGCTTACATAACAATTTACAGAAAGTTTATAAAAATGATTTGGTTTGTAAACTAAATCAAAACAAAGCAAATAAATAGGAAACAGAAATAAAAGGGAGAGAGAGCAAAATCACCAGAACTTACCTAGCGCTCACCTGGCAGCCCATCTGACCGGCCCAGCCCACTAGGGGCAGGGAGGTCTTCTTCCTCCCGCCAGTCGGATGCACAGCGCGTGCCCGACGCGCGCACGGCCACCGCACGCCACCTCCTGCCTCCCTGCTTGCTCCCATGACCCCTGGAGATGCCACGCAACCCCCGACCCCTCTCACTCCCTCTCGTGCTCATCCCATCCTCTGCCGCCATTTCCCTCCCGCGACCGAACGCCACCATCGCCACCGACGCCGTTCGCCGCGGCCATAGCCACCGCCTAGCCTCCCCAACATGTCAAGGAGCTCTGCCTCCGTCGTCTACGCCTCCTCGAGGACACACGTGCCGCCGGACGCCCCCGAACGCCCACACCACCGCCTTCTTCAACCTCGGGTCGCCGAGATCGCCGGCGACCTCCTGCCGTCACCAGCCCCTCCCCGAGCTCCTCGTGGCCACCGTCGTAACCACTGTGAGCTCACGGACCTGTTCCCCCTCCTCTCCTACTCGCGTTCTTGCTCGAGCTCCGTTCCCCACCTCCGCCGAGGCTCGCCGCCGCCATGGTCAACGAGCTCCGCGCTCCTGAGCTCGGCCGCTCGCTCGAGCATCACCAGCGTGCTCGCCGCGCTCCTGCAAACACGAAACACCCACGGGTTCGCCCTGCCGTGCCCTATAGCGCCATCTCCGCCGTTGCCCGAGCTTCGGCCGCCGCCTCGCTCGCCGCTGTTGCCCCTACCGGCCACCCCAGCCACAGCCACAACCACCGTTGGACGCGCCGCGTCACGGCCGTTCCAACGAGACCAGCCGCGCATCCTCCCGACGCTGGAGTTAGCCGGACGGCGAGCGCCGTCGTGCTCCAGTCATCGCCGGTGCTAACCGCTGACGTGGCTCATTAGTTTAGCACTAATGATGCCATTAGTTAACCGTGTGCCATTGACAGATGGGCCCCACGTCTAATTAACCCAGGTTTTACTTTATTATTAGTTTAGCTTATAAGCCAGCTGGGCCCACACGTCGGGTTGACTTTGCTGACGTGGTCGTTGGCCGGACCCACCTGTCATTGACCCTGGGCAGCACTGTGTCACTGACCAGTGGACCCCACTGGTCAGGTTTGACCTGGTCAACCACAACCGACCTCCTGACGTAATGTTGTTGTCATGCTGACGCAATAAATCTATTTCTGGATTTAGTTTAATTTTATATAATCCAGAAATTGCAGAAAATGCCCAAACTTGTAAAAATCGTAGAAATTCAACCGTAACTCCAAATGAGATATATTATATATGAAAAATGATCAGAAAAATCCAATCTATCCATCTGTACCATTTTCATGCATGTTAGAACAACTTATAGCTGTTGTTTAGGACAAATCATATGAATGGCATTTAAATAATCACATGTGGAGTTTGAATTTGAATCTTGGATTCAAACCAACTTCATTTAACTTGCTGCTAGTTGCATTAGCTCAGACCACAGCATATTGCCTTGTCATGATCATGCATCATATTGTGCATTGCATTGATTGTGTTCTTCCTTGTTTGCCGGTGTTTGTCCCCTCTCAGTAGACGACGTACCGACGAGAGTTCGTTGACACCAATGAAGAGCTATATTATCTTCTGAAGTGCCAGGCAAGCAAAACCCCCTTGTTCATTCCGATACAATCCCACTCTCTCGCTCCTGCTCTGTTTTACTGCATTAGGACAACACCGTTTAAACTGTTACATGCTGCGGTAGCTGAACCCCTTTCCTCTGCATGACCTGTCATTGCCACAGTAAATAGATGAAACCCACTAGCATGAGTAGGAGTTGTTTGAGCCCTGATGTGCCTACTCATTCATGCTTGTTGTCATGCCTGCTATTGCTTAGAGTTGAGTCGGGTCTGATTCATCGGGGATGAATTGGAATGTGGTGAACATGTCCTACTGCTGAGAGCTAAGTGTGTGTGAACACGATTTGGTAAAGGTAGCGGTGAGAGGCCATGTAGGAGTACATGGTGGGTTGTCTCATTGCAGCCATCCTCAGGAACTGAGTTCTGTGTTTGTGATCCATGAACAGCTACTACCATGCATTGGAATGCTTAAGTGCCCCTCTCGACTTATTAATCAACTCGATCTCTGTCCAGGAGTTGCAACTAGTTTCTGGTGTTTGTAGGTAGTGTTAGTAGTCTACCAAGTGGCACCCGGTACAGGTGGGCTTGGGACAGACTAGGCACCATGGCACGGTGTACCAAGCGTACATCCACCCGTCGAGGTTTGCTTGGGAACCCTGCTCACATCATTTGGGGCCTTGAGCGACACCCTGGCCGGATCTCCTTGCGGATGGAAACCGAATAGGCGATAAACCTGGACGAGAGACTTGTGTGGTTAGTCAGGTCTTGGCCGACTCCCTCGCCTGGCTTCCGCTTGAAGGTTGCCGAGGTACATAACGTGTACAGGGCAGTAAGTGGTGAGAGCGTGTGTGAAGAAGTACACCCCTGCAGGGTTATCATTATCTATTCGAATAGCCGGATTCCTCGGATATGGAAACTTGGACCCCTTGCATAGTTCATAGACAAGTGAAAGTGGATACTTTAAAATGCGCAAGATAAGCGTGAGTGCTATGGATGGCGTTCTCGTAGGGAGACGGGAGCGAATCCATAGTGGAGTATTGATATGGTGAATATGTGGACTCGTGTGCGCCACCTCAAAAGAGTTACTTGCAGTCGTAGTTCAAGATAGCCACCGAGTCAAAGCTGGCTTGCTGCAGTCAAACTCCACCATCCCCTTTGTTGATAATGATGCATATGTAGTTAGTTCTGATGTAAGTCTTGCTGGGTACATTTGTACTCACGTTTGCCTGTTTTATGTTTTTGCAGAGAGACTTCAGTCTCGCTAGTAGTTCCACGTGGACTTCGACGTTTAGCTTGTTACCTCAGCTACGATCTTGTGCCCTCGGCAGGATCTGGTAGATAGTCAGGCTTTCAAGCCTTTTTCATTTGTAGATGTCTGTACTCAGACATGTTAGCTTCCGCTTGTGCTTTGACTTGTATGCTCTGAATGTTGGGTCATGAGACCTATGTTTGTAATATCTCGCTCCTCGGAGCCTATTGAATAAATACTTGAGTCGTAGAGTCATGTTGTGATGCCATGTTGTATTTGCACATATCGAGCATATTGTGTGTATGTTATTGAAATGCTTGGTATGTGTGGGATCTGACTATCTAGTTGTTTATCCTTAGTAGCCCCTCTTACCGGGAAATGTCTCCTAGTGTTTCCACCGAGCCATGGTAGCTTGCTACCGTTCCGGAACACTTAGGCTGGCCGGCATGTGTCCTTCTTCGTTCATGTGTCTGTCCCTTCGGGGAAATGTCACGCGATGAATACCGGAGTCCTGTTAGCCCGCTACAGCCCGGTTCACCGGAGTCCTGCTAGCCCAGTGCTACAGCCTGGATTCACTCGCTGATGACCGACACGTTCGATGCTGGGTCATGGATGCCTGTCCCTGTAAGTTTGTGCCACTTTGGGTTTACGACTAGCCATGTCAGCCCGGGCTCATTATCATATGGATGCTAGCGACACTATCATATACGTGTGCCAAAAGGCGCAAACGGTCCCGGGCAAAGGTAAGGCGACACCCGTGGGAACACTGTGCGTGAGGCCGCAAAGTGATATGAGGTGTTACATGCTAGATCGATGTGACATTGAGTCGGGGTCCTGACACAAACATAGTATTGGTCACTTGAACAATTCATGAAACAATATTGAAGGAAGAGAGATTTCACATATAAATATACTATCTTGGACATCTTCTATGATTGTGAGCCCCATTAATTATTTTCAAACTTGACCAAATTAGTTGAAGTTGGACAAGGAAGACAACATAATGAGTTATGTTTGGGTATATTTGTATAGAAGTTATATTGCTATGGATCCTCCAACATGTGGTGCTTGCTTTTTAGAATCTTTTGCTAGCCAAAATTTTTGTATTAAGAGGGAATACTGCTTGTGCATCCAAAATCCTTTAACCAAGTTTCTTCCATGATTGTCCACCATATCTACCTATATGCGGTATTTACCTGCCGTTCCAAGTAAACTTGCATGTGCCAAACTCTAAACCTTCAAACAATAATCTGTTTTGTATGCCCGAACCGCTCATGTAGCGACTAGGGGCTGTCAGCATCTTCCATGCTAGGTGGGTTATTCTCATGATGAGTGGACTCCGCTCATCATTCACGAGAAAATGGCTGGTAAGCAGGATGCCCAATTCCTTGCTCAAATCAAATCAAATATAATTGCAAACAAAACTTCCCCGGGATTGTTGATAGTTGGACGGTACCCGTTGTTTCGGACCAGCCGTGGAATGTGCTTGTTGGTGGTGGGGGAGTAAAAACTTCACCATTCTGTTTGGGAACCACCTATAATGTGTCTAGCATGGAAGATAGTGAGAACTCTTGGTTGTTATGTTGACAATGAAAGCATACCTCTCAAAATTATTTTCATCTTTGTTTTAAAAGCTTCGAGCTCTGGCACCTATGCAAATCCCTGCTTCCCTCTGCGAAGGGCCTATATTTTACTTTTATGCAAGAGTCAGTAGTATTCCTTATCTTTCCAAACTACTATTTAATTGGAAAGCATCATGTGGTGGGGAAAGATCTAAGCATATATGGCCATTCAAATATATTTGATCATGAATTATTATTGTTGACAATTATCTATATGATAAATAAGTTGGGAGGCAAAACATTAAGCCCCTACCTTTCTCTGTGTACAATGGATGCTATTTGTTCTAAAAATATGCTTTGAGTGGGATTTGCTAAATCAAAGCTCTTACATAGAACCTTCCTGAAAATAAGGTGTATTGAAATTGTTTGATGACTGAGAACATAGTTTGTTAATTTTCCAGAAAGTTTATGGTCTATGCTTTAACATGTGAATAGCTTGTTACTTTATCATGAGAAGCTTTATGATATGAGCTAATGTTTATGATATATAATGATGCTAGAAAAAGTGATTGAAATTATCATTGATCAAACTTGTGCACTAGGTAACATTCCACATCAAAAATTCTGTTTTTATCATTTACCTACTCGAGGACGAGCAGGAATTAAGCTTGGGGATGTCTGATACATCTCCAACATATCTATAATTTTTATTGTTCCATGCTATGATATTATCCATCTTGGATGTTTTATATGCATTTATATGCTATTTTATATTATTTTTGGGACTAACCTATTACCTAGAGCCACTGCCAGTTTATGTTTTTCCTTGTTTTTGAGTTTTATAGAAAAGGAACATCAAAAAGAGTCCAAACGAGCTGAAACTTTACGACGATTTTTATGGACCAGAAGAAGCCCATGGAGTATCGGAGATGGACCAGAAGAGCCATGAGGCCTCCACAAGGGTGGGGGCGCGCCCCCTGCCTTGTCGTCGCCTCATGGCCCCCCTGACTTGTCCCCGATGCCAAAAACTCCTATAAATACACAAAACCCCCAGAAAGAAACTTAGATTGGGTGTTCCACCGCCGCAAGCCTCTGCAGCCACGAAAAACCAATCAGGAGCCCATTTCGGCACCCTGCCGAAGGGGGAAACCATCACTGGTGGCCATCTTCATCTCGGTGCTCTCCATGACGTTGAGGGAGTAGTTCACCCTCGGGGCTGAGGGTATGTACCAGTAGCTATGTGTTTGATCTCTCTCTCTTGTGTTCTTGAGTTGGCACGATCTTGATGTACCGCGAGCTTTGTTACTATAGTTGGATCATATGATGTTTCTCCCCCTCTACCTTCCTGTGATGAATTGAGTTTTACCTTTGAGGTTCCACTGTTATCAGATTGAATACTATTATGGATTTGACAACACTTGATGTATGTCTTGGGTGGGATACCCGTGGTGATAATGGGGTGTTCTATTGATTCACTTGATGTATGTTTTGGCACTCAAACATCACGGATTCCTGAGGTGACATTGGGGTAATCTATGCATAGGGGTTGATGCATGTTTTCGTCCTTGTTTCTCAGGTAGGAATCTTGGGGCACTCTTTGAGGTTCTTTATGTTGGATTGAATATTATGAATCTGAAGTTGTTTGATGCATATCGTATAATTGATCCACTAATACTTGTGCTGACATTGGAGTATCTATGTGACATTAGGGTTGGTTGATGTGTGCCATATGGTGTTATTTTACTACGAACTCTAGGGCTGTTTGTGACACTTATAGGAATAGCTCAATGGATTGATCGGAAAGAGTAACTTTGAGGTGGTTTCGTACCCTACAAGCAATTCATCTTATGTTCTCCGCGATAGGAACTTTAGAGTGACTCTTTGTTGCACGTTGAGGTATTGTCATATGATTTAATTATGTTATCATTGTTGAGAGAACTTGCACTAGCGAAAGTATGAACCCTAAGCCTTGTTTCGAAGCATTGCAATACCATTTTTTCTCACTTTTGTTACTTGCTACCTTGATGTTTTTATATTTTCAGATTACCAAAACGCATATCTACCATCCATATTACACTTGTATCACCATCTCTTCTCTGAACTAGTGCACCTATACAACTTACCATTGTATTGGTTGTGTTGGGGACACAAGAGACTTTTTGTTATTTGGTTGCAGGGTTGTTTGAGAGAGACCATCTTCATCCTACGCCTTCCCACAGATTGATAAACCTTAGGCCATCCACTTGAGGGAAATTTGCTACTGTCCTACAAAACTCTGCACTTGGAGGCTCAACATGAGTCTACAAGAAGAAGGTTGCATAGTAGACATCAAGGTAGGCTGGGCCTTCCCCTAACTTTCCTTTTTTTCTTTCTCTTATTCATTTTGTTTTTATTTTATTTTTCTTTTATGTTTTCTGTTGTGCCTTCAATTTTAATTATGAACCAGTTTTATAAAATATGAAACTTGGTTCATAAATAGTGTTGCAAATTTAGTCACTGCCACAAAAATTTTGTAGACATTTGAATTAATTTGGGATTTTTTATAGTTTTAAAAGCATTTAAAAGACTGAAAAGGCACTGAATTAATTGCTAGGCACCATTTTCTCAAAATAGTGATGTTGTTTTCCTTAAGCAATATTTGTTTTGAAATATTTGCTAATTGATGAACTATTTTGCAACCATGTTTGCGAACTTTAATTTTCACTTGCAAATTTGAATTTGAAATTGACTTTGATTTTTTCTTATGTGGAAATTTGACTTAGTCAAACTTGATGACATGGCACCATTACTGGGAGATTATTATAGCATGAAACTGGGGGTGTTACAAATCTCCTCCACTACAAGAAATCTTGTCCTAAGATTTAAGACATGGAGTAAGGGGGAAAGTCATGGTTACAAAATTCTAACGGATCTTGTCGTTCATGGTTGCTCTTCTTGAAGAAGTCGATCCCTTTCATTGATGTCTTCATTTCTCTGGTTTAGGCGATCATGGTGAACTCGTCATCCTTTCTTTGGGAACTCCATCGTACTTACAAGTATGGTAGAAGGGGGAAACTAAAAGGACAGATGTCTGGATGGATTGGCATCTGGTAATTATCTCAGGGAAGGAGATTTTAAAAGCACCAGGAAACATATCGAGGGGATATAAGGAGGTTCAACAAGTTTTAACCAGGTAGGCATCCAGCTGATGCCTAAAATAGGTGATGAAGGGTGCAGAGCAATGAAGATCATTGATGCATCTGATATCAGAATGAAAGATGGTAAGGAAATTCGCTCGTGAATTACATACGAAGCCAAGTGCAAAGGATACTTCAGAATGAAGGTTGGACAGGAGAGTCAGGTTTCAATCCTATGGAACTATGGTGAGTGTGGATCACAAGTAGCAAGGGCGATGACATCTTCCATGGTCATGATAGCGAGGCATGTCAAAGAAATTTTTGTCAACTATGTTGGCAACGACGTCGGTACCAAGGGCGGTGGGCGAAGAGAACCTTTTCCTGCTCATTGAAACGAGGCCAACCAATCGTCAAAGTTCTCGCCCATCGGTGGTTACCAAAATGTCATAAACAATAGTAACATGGTCTTACTAACAGAGCTATACACCGAGGTGTTTAGATAAGTAGGGAATTATCACTGCTCAGATCAGTTAGATTACAAGAAAGGTTAAACAAAACAATTGAAAGGAGATGTGATTAGTATATTAATCAGAACAATGGAAAGAAAAATGTGTTTATACCCAAGTATCAAGAGTACATCTTTCCCAAGGAAAAGCAGAGCATGATAGGCCTCCAAGTATGTAACAATTTAGACAAAGGGGCATGGAATTTATGATGTTTACCCATACAACGGTGTTTGTATAATTGATCAAAAAATTAGCATTGCGCTTTCATTGTTCTTGTTGATAATCAGAGTACCACAATCATGCTTCGGGATAGCATTGACATGGTCATCAGGTAAAGGTCAGACTTTGGATACACAAAGGATCTATCGAAACAACTTATATAATAAGTCATACAATTTCCTCATGGAAGAATGGCTAACCTTGCTAAATAAGATACTATAACAATAGGTCCTCCAGCAAGGTGTGCTAGACATGACATCACCTTACGGGGTTATATAAAGACCAATGTTATAATTCTTGGAAAATGTTCCAACCATCATATCTGCCCGAGATTCAGATCTGATTGGTGTCAGGATACCTCAAATTCAGGACGCCAGAGAAGAAAAGGGTGAAACACAAGTTGACGAGATGACTGATGACCCACAAGTATAGGGGATCAATCATAGTCCTTTCTATAAGTAAGAGTGAGGGAGTCCTGGACTAGGGGGTGTCCGGATAGCCGAACTATCATCTTTGGCCAGACTCCAAGACTATGAAGATACAAGATTGAAGACTTCGTCCCGTGTCCGGATGGGACTTTCCTTGGCATGGAAGGCAAGCTTGGCGATATGGATATGTAGATCTCCTACCATTGTAACCGACTCTGTGTAACCCTAACCCTCTCCGGTGTCTATATAAACCAGAGGGTTTTAGTCCGTAGGACGAACAACAATCATACCATAGGCTAGCTTCTAGGGTTTAGCCTCTCTGATCTCATGGTAGATCTACTCTTGTACTACCCATATCATCAATATTAATCAAGCAGGAGTAGGGTTTACCTCCACCGAGAGGGCCCGAACCTGGGTAAAAACATCGTGTCCCTTGTCTCCTGTTACCATCCGCCTAGACGCATAGTTCGGGACCCCCTACCCGAGATCTGCCGGTTTTGACACCGACATTGGTGCTTTCATTGAGAGTTCCTCTGTGTCGTCACCTTTAGGCCCGATGGCTCCTTCGATCATCAACAACGACGCGGTCCAGGGTGAGACTTTTCTCCCCGGACAGATCTTCGTATTCGGCGGCTTTGCACTGCGGGCCAATTCACTTGGCCATCTGGAGCAGATCGAAAGCTACGCCCCTGGCCATCAGGTCAGGTTTGGAAGTTTGAACTATACGGCTGACGTCCGTGGGGACTTGATTTTCGATGGGTTCGAGCCACAGCCAAGCGCGCCGCACTGTCACGACGGGCATGATCTAGCTCTGCTGCCGGACAGTGCCCTGAAGGCCGCACAAGTGTCCGCTCCGACCCTTAGCTCAGAGTCGACTGCGCCGATCGAGGATGGGTGGTTCGTCACCGCCTCGGGGGCTGCTACCTCTATGGCGATAGAGCCGAATACCATCCCTGTCCTTCGCAAAGCCCGTGAATCCAAGGTGCCGGACTCCTCTCCGGACTCCGAACCCCCCGTGCCCCTGCCAATCGAATCCGATTTGGCGTCGATCATGGAGTTCACCGCTGCGGACATCTTTCAGCACTCGCCCTGTGGCGTCCTCCTGAATTCACTAAAGTCTCTCTCTTTATCAGGAGAGCCCTGGCCGGACTATGGTCAGGAAGGTTGGGATGCGGATGATGAAGAAATTCAACACCCACCCACCACCCACTTTGTAGCCACTGTCGATGATTTAACCGACATGCTCGACTTTGACTCCGAAGGCATTGACGGTATGGACGACGATGCCGGAGACGACCAAGAACCAGTGCCTACAGGGCACTGGAAGACCACCTCAACTCACGATGTGTATATGGTGGATACACCTAAAGGAAGCGATAACGAGGAACAACAGGACGCTGCGAAGGATAATTCCCTCGAAAAGCAGTCAAAACGGCAACGTAAGCGCCGCTCAAAGTCCCGCCTCGACAAAGATAGCACCCATACAGGCCCATCCATAGAGCAAGGCGAACCGGTGGACGATGAACATGCCCTCGAGCAACCATCCGAACAGGATAACTTGGATAAACAATCCATCCTCGGCGAAGATAACAGTCCGGATGATCTCACGCCGGACACATCGTTGGAGCAGAAGAACCTCCACAAAAGGCTTGTCGCCACTGCACGTAGTCTGAAGAAGCAGAAGCAGAAGCTCAAAACATCGGAAGACGCACTCAGAATGAGATGGAGCAAACTACTCAACATCGCAGACAAATACGGCGATAGTCGCCAAATAAAGAGCTACCCAAAGCGTAAACTACTGCCCGAATTTGACGAGGAGGCCGTAGAGCCCCCACAATCAAAAAACAAAGATGTCGCGCGGTCGGATAGACGACCACATGGCAAACATAGAGCGGCAAGCGGCGCCGCACACAAGCCAGCACGCGATCCGCATAAGGATCCGCACCAAAAGGATGGCCCAGTCAGGTCTATCTATGGGCCAAGAAAGCAAGCTCTAGAAAGCAATACAACACGTCGAGTATTCGAACATCACGGCACACCCAAATACAGGGGCGCCGCACACCCCCTATGTTTCACCGATGAGGTGCTGGATCATGAATTTCCAGCGGGATTCAAGCCCGTAAACATAGAGGCATACGACGGAACAACAGACCCTAGAGTCTGGATTGAGGATTACATCCTGCACATACATATGGCTAGAGGAGATGACCTCCATGCCATAAAATACTTACCCCTCAAGCTCAAAGGGCCAGCCCGGCATTGGCTCAAAAGCCTCCCAGAAAATACCATTGGAAGTTGGCAAGAGCTCGAGGATGCGTTTCGGGCAAATTTTCAGGGGACTTATGTCCGCCCTCCGGATGCAGACAATTTAAGTTACATAACTCAACAGCCCGGAGAGTCAGCCCGCAAATTCTGGAACAGGTTCCTCACCAAAAAGAACCAAATAGTCGACTGTCCAGACGCCGAAGCCTTAGTAGCCTTCAAACATAATGTCCGAGACGAATGGCTTGCCAGACACCTCGGCCAGGAAAAGCCAAGAACAATGGCCGCACTAACAAGCCTCATGAGCTGCTTTTGCGCGGGAGAGGATAACTAGCTGGCAAGATGCAGCACCAGCGACCCAAGTACATCCGAGGTCAGGGATGGAAATGGGAAACCACGACGCAGCAAGGACTAGCGCCGGACCAACGGAAATAGTCCGAAGAGCACGGTAGTCAACGCCGGATTCAAAAGCTCTTGGCAGAACAACAAAAAACTACCTCTTAAGTACAACAGTGACGAGCTGTCCAACCTAAACAAAATTTTGGACAAGATATGCCAAATCCATAGTACCCTCGGGAAGCCTGCAAACCATACCCACAGAGATTGTTGGGTCTTCAAACAGTCCGGCCGACTTAACACCGAACACAAGGGGCTCGACACACCAAGTGAGGACGATGACGAACCCCACAAGCAGAACACAGAAAACAAAAGAATTTTCCACAAGAGGTCAAAACAGTAAACTCACTTCAAGTGACAACAGGAAAAAATAGAGCGGCGCCCATTAAAGTACGCGCCGCACGGTCCACCCCAGTGGAGTCCCGACACTGGATGTCAAAACCAATCACTTTCGACCATCAGGATTACTCCGGAAGTATCCGGAACGCAAGATGGACTGCTTTGATATTAGATCCTATAATCGATGGACTACAATTTACACAAGTCCTAATGGACGGCGGCAGTGATCTAAACCTGCTATATCAGGACACAATCCACAGAATGGGGATAGACCCAACCAAAATTCGCCATAGCAACACTTCCTTTAAAGGAGTGATGCCAGGCCCATATGCCCATTGTACGGGCTCTCTATCACTAGAAGTTGTGTTCGGCTCACCCGACAACTTCCGTCGTGAAAAGTTAGTCTTCCACATCGCCCCATTTAAAAGTAGCTATCAAGCACTATTGGAACGCGAAGCTTTCTCCCGCTTTAATGCAATACCGCATTACGCATCTCTTACACTTAAAAGGCCCGGTCCACGCGGCATCATCTCATTAAAGGGAAACTTCGAGTGTTCCTCGAATACGGAAGAACGTGAGACTACCTTGACAGCCACACACTAATCCGGCTTTGCTGATCAAAGCACCTAAACAGGTAATTCAGACCCGGACACGATTAGGCGAGTCCGGCACAAATAAACAAGAGGCTCATTAGCCGCGTACCCCCATTACAAGGGGCTCCACGCATGTACAACAAGAGACAATAAAGCTCAATTTTATTCATTTTTTGAATCGTACTTTGTTTATTTCATAATACATTTTTCGCACGATCCTTTTTTTCTTCCAACTAAGTTCTTCTCTTTTACAGATGAACATCGTGCTACACCCGTCCAGGATACGGCACAACGGAGACACAGGCGCAGACGTCCAGGACATGGCACAACGGACCCGTTGCAAGGATTCTTTTCAGATTAAGACCCTGCATAAACCTTTTTTACTGTCTCTTGTTGATACACATCCCCCGGATTCTTGCTATAACCAAGGAGGAGGCTGGCGTTTTGGCATCGGCCACCTCAGAAATTTTTGCGCGTACCTGGACACTAGGGGCTTAGGGCATCGTTCTACCCGTTTTCATAAAGACCGAATACCTTAGGGAGTGTTCGGCGTCTCGAGTTAGGCCTTATATGCATAAGCTCCGAATCATGTCTTTGGTCAAATGTTGGGTTTGCCTGACTCCTGTGTTTTGCTGCCTTACGTTCCGCTCTATCGGCTAACGCGGCACCAGGAGAACTACTGCGATTGTGCCCCGCTTCGGCCTGGTGAGCACCTCAGTAGAGAAAGCCAAAAACTGACTGTCATGATATAGTGTGAGACTGGTCAACCACTCGATCACCCACCGAAATGTTTAGAATTCCTCCGCATTAACGAACGACCGCTTCCCGGTCAGGCACATACGCGCCCCGAATTCAGGAGAGCGCGGTGCCCCTAGGGGCTATATAGTAGCCCCACCATCGAAATCCTATGGCTAAGTGAAAGTGATAAAGCATTATAGTCCAGTTGCCTAGTTTGTTACGCTATCACCTCCTTCACAGGACCAAGACGTTAGATTAAGTGTGAAAATGCGCTTTTTTGCAAACACCCCCGCACTATGTGCGTGGGGGCTGAAGACGAAGACTGCCATCTTTCAGGTTATATACACATATACATTAACGGCCGCACAGGAGGTATTTCAATACTTGAACGCACAAGTATAAAAAGCCCTTATATTATATTGAAACATGGTTTCACAAATCATATATGTCATTTGAACATCATATTCTTCGAGCACTGCGTCTCTATTAAACGAGCGCCCTGCAGGACTTCCTCAAAATAGTGCTCCGCAGGTACTCGGCTTTCGTTAACGTCGGTGGCCTTCATCTCTGCCCAGTATGTTTTGACACGGGCAAGAGCCATCCACGCACCCTCTATGCATGCCAACCGCTTCATTGCATCTATATGCGGCAGCGCACCAAGGAACTGTTGCACCAAGCCAAAATAACTCTTCGGCTCGGGCCTTTTCGGCCACAAATGAGTCACGACATCCTTCATGGCAAGTCCGGACAACCTATTCAGCTCAGACCATTCGGCCAAACGATCGGTCAATGAAAGCAGACGCTCTGGACTACGGAACTGCGACCAAAAAAGCTCTTCCATTCCGTGATCCTTTTGGCCTCGGAAGTGTGCAACCGCGTCTGCGGCACTCGCTGTCAAATCCAGATAAGCATCCTCCGCACCCCACAGCTGGCCCAACTGAGCATACTTCGGATCCATGAACTTCCTCCGCAGCAGAAAGGGCTTTCCAGCCGCGATATCCTCGGCTTGACGTAGCTCCTCCTTTATAGCTCTCATCGCGGAGCGGGCATGCTTGGCTTCGGCGGTGGCCTTCTTCAGGTCCTCTTGCTCCGCTCAGCGTTCTTTTTCAAGAAACTCGCAGCGGTCGGTAGCATTCTTCAACTTCCCAGCCATCTCGGCCATTTCCTCCCTGCTTCGGCAGTGAGCAGCCTGTTCGGCTTTTAGCTCCTCGCCGCCTTCAAGGCAGCCGCGTCACTTTTTCTGGCTTGCTCCTTGACTCGGGCTAGCTCAGCCCGAAGGTTCTCCATCGCAGCGGCACCATCTGCATAAAGCATACATGTTGTAAGGCATGGGCGTCAAGCTCCCTTACCAGGTGTCCGCGGAGAAGTTGCATACCTTGTGACTCGTCAAGCCGCTTATTGACAAGCGCGACATCCGCATCCGCCACGTCAAGTTGCCGCTTCAGTTTGGCAAATTGATCAGTCCGGCTGGCCACCGGACGCTCCGCCGCCTATATAGGACAGGCGACATCTTACAACTGAGATTATGATCCTCGGCGCGCTGTCACTTTTGACAACGTACCGAGTCTCAGGGGCTACTATCTATACAGGGCGCATTCTATATGCAAAACTGTCAGAAGGTATATCATTTTCGCGTACCTCAAACCCCGTCAGTAAACTTCTGACGGCTTCATGCAATGCGCTCTCAGTGGATGAAATCATTTCAATCACCGCACCCATTAATGCACGGTGATCTTCTGAGATAGACGCTCGCCCGAGAAGATCCTTCAGCTCCTCCAACCATACACCAGTTGGTGCCGGACCTTCCGGCCCCGCTGGACTCGGGGAAACCCTCCGCGACGACACCTCAGGGTCGTCCGCCCCGCCTGACGGTGCGGCAGATGGAGGCGTTTCGCTCTCCATCATCTCCGGACGAAGATCCCCCGAAGATGAGCTCTGCTGAGAAGGGCTGAGATCCGAACTACAAGGTAAAACTTCGGTTATCTTCAGAAATAAAAACAGGGGTGTCCCTTATCACAAAACTCCCCTTCCTACTTACGGCTCGCTAGAGGGCTGATTCCCTTGGGGAAATAGTGCGGCCGGAGCTTCTCCCGGCGCAGGACCCTCTGGTGAAGATTTCTTCCCCCGCTTTGAGGCCTTGGCCTCCGGATCTTCAGAAGCGGTCCTCTTCTCCCCCTGGAGCGAGGGATTCTCGATCCCCCCTTCCTTAAAAGCCTTCTTCACGGAGGCAGTAGCTTCCTTGTTCCCCCCTTCGCCTTCTTCAAAAGGCGCAGCCGCCAGCATCTTGGTTAATACAGGATCCGGCGTGGTCTCAGGGAGGGGGCCCGGACACCTTATCATCTTTGCTTTCGCTATCCACTCCTGTTCAAGGGACAGCTCTTTAAAGGGAAAGTTTATGATAAATGTACGGATAGCGTGTCCGGGCACAGGACTACTTACTTGAGTATCCGGGCGATTGCAGCTCAGACCTGCGTCCTCGGTCAAGTCCGGACACATCTCTTGTGATCCGAAGAACAGTTTATACATCTCCACGGGCGTCGCGCCCATGAAGTGTTGGAGAGCTTGTGGTCCCTCCGGATTGAATTCCCACGGGCGGAGGGGGCGACGTTTGCAGGGCAGAAGGCGCCGAATCAGCATGACCTGCGCCACTACAACCAGATTGATCTCCCTGTCTTGGAGGTCTCGGATACGGCCCTGCAATAGAGGTACGTCCTTGGACGGCCCCCAGTCAAACCCTTTGTTGACCCATGACGCCAGCCATTGTGGAGGACCCGAGCGAAAGGCAGGTGGCGCCACCCATCTGGTGCCCCTGGGAGTGGTGATGTAAAACCACTCCTGTTGCCACAAACCAAGCTCCTCTTGAAAAGAGTCCTCGGGCCATGGAGCGTCAGCACTCTTGCTTATAACAGCCCCTCCGCACTCTACCTGCTGCCCCTTGATCATCTTCGGCTCCACATTGACGGTCTTGAGCCACAATCCGAAGTGAGGGCTAATGCGGAGGAAGGCTTCGCATACGACAATGAATGATGAGATGTGGAGGATGGACTCCGGATCCAAGTCGTGGAATTCCAGCCCATAATAAAACATGAGCCCCCTCACGAAGGGGTCCGTCGGGAAGCCTAAACCCCGAAGGAAGTGAGACACGAACACCACGCTCTCACCAGGCTCAGGAGTGGGAATAACCTGCCCTTGGGTAGGCAGCCTATGTGAAATTTCGTCGGTTAGATACCTGGCGTCTCTTAGCTTTAGCACGTCTTCTTCCGTGACAGAAGAAGGCATCCACCGGCCTTGCAGGTCGGAGCAGACATCGTTGAAGGTCCGAAGCGCCTGAATCTGGAGCTTTGGGTGTTGGAACTCGAGGCAAGGGGCGGATTCGATTGAGATTGAAAGAAAGGAGTAGGCCTTGGTCCCGTTATAAAGAGGTTGAATACCAAGAGCCCTCCCCGCGGCTGTTTGGGACTCGCCTTCGATAAAGGGGGTGTGCCAACGGGCGCGGTTGGGTTACCCACGCCTGTATTGATGAGAATCCCGGAATAAGGGGACACGATCTCTGCTTTGACAAGACATGCCAAGGAAACCGCTTCGCTAAACGCACTGAGGTGGAACAGTAAAAACGATTCGAATAAAGGCTTGGCCGCGGTGTGATGTCACGCCACGAAATACGTCAGCAGATTGAACTTGTGTAAATATTATTCTCTCTACGGTGGTATGTGGAACTTATTTTGCAGAGCCAGACACTATCCTGGTGTTCAAAAATCTTCTATGAAGTAATTGGAGGAGGAACCCGCCTTGCAATGCCGAAGACAACATGCGCGCCAGACTCGTCGTCATTGAAGCCTGGTTCAGGGGCTACTGAGGGAGTCCTAGACTAGGGGGTGTCCGGATAGCCGAACTATCATCTTTGGCCGGACTCCAAGACTATGAAGATACAAGATTGAAGACTTCGTCCCGTGTCCGGATGGAACTTTCCTTGGCGTGGAAGGCAAGCTTGGCGATATGGATATGTAGATCTCCTACCATTGTAACCGACTCTGTGTAAACCTAACCCTCTCCGGTGTCTATATAAACCGGAGGGTTTTAGTCCGTAGGACGAACAACAATCATACCATCAGCTAGCTTCTATGGTTTAGCCTCTCTGATCTCGTGGTAGATCTACTCTTGTACTACCCATATCATCAATATTAATCAAGCAGGAGTAGGGTTTTACCTCCACCGAGAGGGCCCGAACCTGGGTAAAAACATCGTGTCCCTTGTCTCCTGTTACCATCCACCTAGACACACAGTTCGGGACCCCCTACCCGAGATCCGCCGGTTTTGACACCGACAAAGAGTGTCGAACCCAATGAGGAGCAGAAGGAAATGACAAGCAGTTTTCAGCAAGGTATTTTCTGCAGGCACTAAAATTATCGGTAACAGATAGTTTTGTGATAAGGTAATTCATAACGGGTAACAAGTAACAAGAGTAACAAAGGTGCAGCAAGGTGGCCCCATCCTTTTTATAGCAAGGGAAAAGCCTGGACAAACTCTTATATAAAGCGAAGCGCTCCTGAGGATACATGGGAATTACCGTCAAGTTAATTTTCATCATGCCCATATGATTCACATTCATTACTTTGACAATTTGAGATGTGAGTGGACCGGTGCTTGGGTGTTGTCCTTACTTGGACAAGCCTCCCACTTATGATTAACCCCTCTCACAAGCATCCGCAAATATGAAAGAAGAATTAAGATAAATCTAACCATAGCATGAAGCATGTGGATCCAAATCAGCCCCTTACAAAGCAACACATAAACTAGGGTTTAAGCTTCTGTCACTCTAGCAACCCATAATCTACTTATTTTTGCCCAATGCCTTCCCCTAGTCCAAAATCATGGTAAAGTGTCATGTAGTCGATGTTCACATAACACCACTAGAGGAAAGACAACATACATCTCATCAAAATATCGAACAAATACCAAATTCACATGATTACTCATAACAAGAATTCTCCCATATCCTCAGGAACAAACGTAATTACTCACAAATCATATTCATGTTCAAGATCAGAGTAATATTGAATAATTAAGGATCTGAACATATGATCTTCCACCAAATAAATCAACTAGCATCAACTACAAGGAGTAATCAGCACTACTAGCAACCCACAGGTACCAATCTGAGGTTTTGAGACAAAGATTCAATACGAGAGATGAACTAGGGTTTGAGAGGAGATGGTGTTGGTGAAGGTGTTGATGAAGATTGACCCCCTCTCTATGAGAGGATCGTTGGTGATGACGATGTCTTTGATTTCCCCCTTCGGGAGGGAAGTTTCCCCAGTAGTATCGCTCTGCCGGAGCCCTAGATTGCTCCTGCCCAGGTTCCGCCTTGAGACGGAGGCGCTTCATCCTGAAAGCTTCCTTATGATTTTTTATGTCAAAACCATCCATTTAGCAGAATATGGGCACCGGGGACCTACAAGGGGCCCACAAGCCCTCGGGGCGCCCTAGGGGTAGGGCGCACCCCCAGGCTTGTGGCCACCTAGTGGGTCCCCTCTGGTATTTCTTCGCCCAATATTTCTTATATATTCCAAAATCATTCTTCGTAAATTTTTAGGACTTTTGGAGTTGTGCAGAATAGGTCTCTCAGATTTGCTCCTTCCGGTCCAGAACTCCAGCTGCCGGCATTCTACCTCTTCATGTAAACCTTGTAATATAAGAGAGAAAGGCATAAGTATTGTACCATAATGTGTAATAACAACCCATAATGCGATAAATATTAGTATAAAAGAATGATGCAAAATGGACGTATCAACTCCCCCAATCTTAGACCTCGCTTGTCCTCAAGCAAAAGCCGAGATCAATAATCATGTTCACATGTTTAGAGATAGAGGTGTCAATAAAATAAAATACGGACATGAGGGCATCATGATCATCTTTAGAACAGTAATATGTTGCCACATAACTTCTTATGCTAAAGTGATAATTCATTCACAAGGTAAAGTATGAATCCAAAAATTTATTGAAAACCAACAAACCATGATCTCAATCATTGAAGCAATTGCAATTTATCGTAACATCAGAAAGAATCAATATAAGATCTTTGTCTAGCAAGTCCACATACTCAATCATCTTTTAGTCTTTCATAATTGCTAACACTCACGTGGTACTTATGAGATCAAAACTTCAATCAGACAAATAGAAAGATAGGGGCTTATAGTTCCGCCTCCCAACTATTTACCTCAAGGGTAATGTCAATAATAATAACTCATGATCACCTACATCCGAGTGGATATATGTGTTTAGATCTTTCCCCAAAACATGACGCTTGCCAAAAGAAGAAGGCAAATATAGGAAGTGGTGAAGATCACCATTACTCTTGCATAAAGGTAAGTACTAAAAATTAAAGGATAGGCCCTTCGCAGAGGGAAGCAGAGGTTGTCGTGCGCTTGTTGGTTGGATATACAAAATCTTAATGCAAAATAATGTCACTTTATATTGCCCCTTGTGATAAAGAACTTTATTATGTAGTCCGCCACTTTTATTTCTTCCCTATCACAAGTTTGTATAAAGCTTATTTTCCTCACACTAATAGATCATACATATTTGGAGAGCAATTTTTATTGCTTGCACTGATGAAAACTTACTTGAAGGATCTTACTCAATCCATAGGTAGTTATAGTGGACTCTCATGGCAAAACTGGGTTTATAGTGTTTGGATGCACAAGTAGTATCTCTAGTTGGTGTGGAATTTTTGGCATGTATGAGGTGGAAGCAAGCATCACATGTTAGAGGATCCATGACAATATAACTTCTATTCGGAAATAAGTAAACATAACTCATCATGTTGTCTTCCTCGTCCAACATCAGCTTCTTAGCATATAATATTTTAATGAGTGCTCACGATCATAAAAGATGTCCAAGATAATATATTTATATGTGAACCTCTCTTTCTTAATTACTTCCTTTTAATTGCAACAATGACCAGAACTATGTTTGTTAACCCACAACAAGTTTCAATCCTCATACTTCTTATATGTGAAGTCATCACTCTCCATAAGATTATTATATACTCTTTTTATTTCTTTTATTCCTTTTCTTCTTTTCCAAGATCAAAGCAAGAAAGCAAAGCCCTTACTCAAAACTACTCTTTATTATATAACTTCCACACTCAATTACAAAGATAGATCAGAAGAAAAACTAAGGACTAGATCATACTAAAAACTTTTATTCTACTAGATCAAGATATAACCAAAACGATCAAACTAAGATAAATGATAAAGGTAAATATGTGATGGTGATACGATACTGAGACACCTCCCCCAAGCTTGGCAAAATCCAAGGGGAGTGCCCATACCCATGTACTTAAGTCTCCTTCTTCGGAGGTGGTGGCACAATATTCTTCACAATAATGCCCTTCAGGATGTGATTCTCCTCTTCAAGCTTTTGATTTTGTTGTTTAAGGTCCATATTTCCTTGCGGACTTTGCCTGTGACAGTTAAAGCGCCGTCCACCCATGGATGCATCCTGGCTGCAGGAGAAAAGGCAACACTCTTTTTCATATTATCATAAGAGAGTTTAGCATTGGGAGATATGACCGAATCTGGTATTGCTGAGCTCTGAAGTTCCTCAAGCATGGCTCCAGGCTGATGGTGAGAGGTGACTTCTTGATCATCCTCCATGGCATCCACTCTTTTTAGGCCGGCCTCCATCTCTTCCTCCATTGACCACCCAAACTGATCAGCTTCGTTGTATGCTCTTGGGTCCGGTATCGGGTTAGAGAAATGATTCTCCCCGATTGACCCTTGCGAAGACATCCAGCTCTAAATCTACTGCAGAAATAGCTAGGAACAAGAACAGAGGATATTCTTGTGGTACGGTGGTTGAAACCTCGGGAGATTATATAATGATTTTTTCCCGACCATAAGAAGTGTTATGCAAGAGAACGGAGTCTAGAGGGCACACGAGGTGGCCACAAGCCTGGGAGGCGCACCCAGGGGGTAGGGCGCACCCCCATGGCATGTCGCCTCCTCGTGCACTATTCGGACTACTTTTTATTTTTCTAATTTTTTAAATATTCCAAAATGGAGTAAAATTACCTTTAGAAGAATTTTTGGAGTCGGTTTTCTTACCGTATCACATACCTATTCCTCTTTGGAGGTCTGGGACATTCTGGTAGGTTTCCCTTATGTACTCCTCCGGTGTTATGGTATTAATAATATTGGTTTCAACATTTATGGGAGTACCTGAGATATAATGTTTGATTCTTTTCCCGTTTACCACCTTTGGCATTGTTTATCTTGATAGCACCGGAATGATAAACTTCCACGATAATGTAAGGACCTTCCCATTTGGAGAGAAGTTTTCCTGCAAAAACTCTTAAAAGAGAATTGTATAGCAAGACATGGTCACCTACATTAAATTCTCACTTTTGTATTCTTTTGTCATGCCATCTTTTAACATTTTCTCTAAAAGTTTGTCATTTTCATAGGCTTGGGTTCTCCATTCATCAAGCGAGCGAATGTCAAATAACCTCTTCTCACCGGCAAGTTTGAAATCATAGTTGATTTCTTTAATTGCCCAATAAGCTTTATGTTCTAATCAAGAGGTAAGTGACATGCTTTGCCATATACTATTTTATATGGAGACATACCCATAGGGTTTTTATAAGTAGTTCTATAAGCCCAAAGTGCATCATCAAGTTTCATAGACCAATTCTTTCTAGATCTATTAACAGTCTTTTGCAAGATCAATTTTATTTCTCTATTGCTTAATTCTACTTGACCAGTAGACTGAGGATGATATGGAGATGCAATTCTATGATTAACATCATACTTAGCAAGAAATTTACGGAAAGCACCATGAATGAAGTGTGAACCGCCATCATTCATTAAATATCTAGGGACTCCAATCCTCGGGGAAATAACTTCTTTAAGCATTTTAATGAAGTGTTGTGATCAACACTACTAGTTGGAATAGCTTCTACCCACTTAGTAACATAATCAATAGCAACTAGAATATGAGTGTACCCATTAGAGGATGGAAAAGGTCCCATATAATCAAATCCCCAAACATCAAATGGTTCAATAACAAGTGAATAATTCATAGGCATTTCCTGACGTCTACTAATATTACCAATTCTTTGACATTCATCACAAGAGACAAACTTACAAGCATCCTTAAAATGAGTAGGCTAAAAAACCAGATTGTAATACCTTGTGCGCAGTTCTGTCTCTAGCATGGTGTCCTCCATAGGCCTCGGAGTAGCACTTGCGTAGAATTTGTTCCTGTTCATGCTCATGCTCAGGTACACAAAGTCTAATAACACCATCTACTCCTTATTTATAAGGGTGTGGGTCATCCCAAAGGTAATGTCTTAAATCATAGAAAAACTTTTTCTTTTGTTGGTATGTGAAACTAGGTGGTATAAATTTAGCAACAATGTAATTAGCATGGTCTGCATACCATGGAGTACTATGAGAAGCATTTATGATAGCTAATTGTTCATCGGGAAAGCTATCATCAATAGGTAGTGGGTCATCAAGAATATTTTCTAACCTAGAAAAGTTGTCTGCTACGGGGTTCTCAGCTCCCTTTCTAACAATAATATGTAAATCAAATTCTTGTAGCAGGAGAACCCATCTAATAAGTATAGGTTTAACATCTTTCTTTTCCATAAGATATTTAATAGCAGCATGATCGGTCTGAACAATTACTTTAGAATCAACAATATAAGATCTGAACTTGTCACAAGCAAATACAACTGCTAAAAAATCTTTTTCAGTGGTAGCATAATTTATTTGAGCACTGTCTAGAGTTTTACTATCATAATGGACAATATTTAATTTCTTATCAACTCTTTGTCCTAGAACAACACCAATAGCATAATCGCTAGCATCACATATGAGTAGGTTCCAATCAGGTGGTTGAACAATAGGTGCAGGGATTAAGGCTTTCTTAAGTATTTCAAATGCTTCTACACAATCATCATCGAAAACAAATGGAACATCTTTTTGCAAGAGATTAGTAAGAGGCCTAGAAATTTCTATAATAAATCTCCTATAGAAACTAGCATGACCAAGCAAACTTGGTATACCTTTGATATCTTTAGGACACGACATTTTTTCAATAGCATCAACTTTAGCTTTATCAACTTCAGTACCTCTTTCGGAGATTTTATGCCCCAAGACAGTACCTTCATTAACCATAAAGTGTCACTTCTCCCAATTCAATACAAGATTAGTTTCTTCACATCTCTGCAAAACTCGATCAAGGTTTCTTAAGCAATCATCAAAAGAAAGTTCCGTAAACGGAGAAATCATCCATGAAAACCTCGACAATCTTTTCACAAAAATTAGAGAATATAGCAGTCATACATCTTTAAAAGGTAGCCGGTGCATTGCATAAACCAAAAGGCATAAGTCTATAAGCAAAAGTACCAAAAGGGCGTGTAAAAGTAGTTTTTTCTTGATCATTGTCGGTGTCAAAACCGGCGGATCTCGGGTAGGGGGTCCCGGACTGTGCGTCTGGGCGGATGGTAACAGGAGACAAGGGACACGATGTTTTACCCAGGTTCGGGCCCTCTTGATGGAGGTAAAACCCTACGTCTTGCTTGATTAATATTGATGATGTGTATTACAAGAGTGGATCTACCACGAGATCAAGGAGGCTAAACCCTAGAAGCTAGCCTATGGTATGATTGTAGTAATGTATGTTGTGTCCTACGGACTAAAAGCCCTCCGGTTTATATAGACACCGGAGAGGGCTAGGGTTACACAGAGTCGGTTACAATGGTAGGAGATCTACATATCCGTATTGCCAAGCTTGCCTTCCACGCCAAGGAAAGTCCCATCCGGACACGGGACGGAGTCTTCAATCTTGTATCTTCGTAGTCTTGGAGTCCGGCGGACGATGATAGTCCGGCTGTCCGGACACCCCCTAGTCCAGGACTCCCTCAGTAGCCCCTGAACCTGGCTTCAATGACGATGAGTCCAGCATGCATAATGTTCGGCATTGCAAGGCGGGTTCCTCCTTTAAATAATCCAGAGAAGATTGTGAACACCAGGATAGTGTCCGGCTCTGCAAAATAAATTCCACATTCCACCGTAGAGAGATGTCACATCCCCAGTTCAGGCCTTGCTTGTCTTTGCTTTATCATCCATGCATCATGTCTAAATTTATTGGAACTTGAAATAGGGATGCTTAAACCCTAGCACCAAATGAATTCAACTAGGGTCAAAATAAAATCTTTTTCATTGGACTCAAAATGCCCTCTAAAAATGTTCAACATTTCTGGTTTGAGGTGAAAGCATCTACCAAAAATGGTTTATATTTTTGCATGACATATTGGGCTCTGGATTAAATCATACTCTATTTGCATTTGGGCATTTAAATGCTATTAAATATTTTAAATGCTCAAATAATCATAACCTAAAATGTTTACTGTAGGATATATTCCCAACAGTGATCATGAGTAGTTTTATGATTTTTGAAAGAGTCTAAGTATTTTTAATAAAGCCCTGAGGTTACAAAAAAAATAGAAAATAAAGTAGAGAAACCAGAGAGAGAGCTTACCTGGCGCTCACCTGGCAGCCCAGCTGGCCCAGCACTGTAGCTGAGGCCCAGCCCACCAGGGCAAGCGGTCGCCTTCATCCTCTGCCAGTAGGCAGAGGCGTGTCGCCGCACGCGCGATCGCCGTGGCCAGCTTCCTGCCTGCTTCCTCCACCCTGACTCCTCCAGACACTCCACGGAGACGCCCAGCACCCCCTGCACCCCTCTCCTCTCTCCCTGGACCTCTCTCCCTCCTGTGCTCTCTCCCTACGACGCCACCGAATATGCCCATCACCGCCGACGCCGTTTACCGCGGCCACAGCCACCCCCTCGCTCCCTCTACGCATCCCTGAGCTTCGCCCTGACCCCGTGGAGCTACACACGCGACACACGCGACCAGAGGAGGCCCCAGTCGACCGGAGCGTCGTCGTCTTCATCTCCGGTGCCCGGAGATCGCCGTCGTCAATTCGCCGTTGCAGAAGCTTCCTCGAGCCCACCGAGCTTCTCTCCCGACCCCTTGTGAGCTCCTACGCCTTTCCCCTCTCTCCCCGCAGTCTAACTCGCCCTCTAGCACTAGCGCTGCCGCACCCGAGAGCTTGCTACCGCCGTCCATGGCGGCGCCGCGGCCACAGCTGCTGCCACTCGCGTCCGAGCGTTGCCCCGTGCTCAGCACGCTCCCAGGAGCCGGGCGCGCCCACCAGTTCGACCTACCGTTCCCCCTAGCGCCAACCCGCACCAACCCCGAGCTCCGGCCGCCGCCGCGAGCTTGATTCCGGCGAGCCCGTTCGACCTCAGCCCCTCCCGCTTGCCTAGATGGATGCGGCTGAGCGCCAGCTACGCGTAGATGATCGCTGCCGCTGTTTTGGTCGCCGGAGGGCGTTTCCCGAGCCCTCCGCCGCGTCTGGACTCGCCGGCGGCTAAACGCCGGCGACCGTTGACCCTTGACCGGCGTGGGTTGACCCCACTGCCCGGTTTGACTCTCCCCTCTCTCCCACTGACTTGCGGGCCCCGCTCGGCTAATTAATCTAGTTTAGGTTTAAAACTTAATTAGTTTAACCTAGGTTAGTGCTAATTAAACTAGGATAGTTAGTTAGCCACTGACACACGGGGCCCACTGGTCAGTTTGACCTGGGCTGCCCCGTTGACTTGCTTACCTCATGCTGATGTCAGGCTGATGTAGTAATTCTTTTTCTGGAATTAGTTTAATTCCATTAATTCAGGAAATTCCAGAAAATGTCCTAAACTTCTAAAAATCATATAAAATCAACCGTAGCTCCAAATCAAACAAATTATATATGAAAAATTATCAGAAAAATTCAAGGAATCCATCTGTACCATTTTCATGCATGTTTGAACAATGTTTGTCCTCTGTTTTGGACAAAACAAATAAAGGGCATTTAAATAATCATATATGGAGTTGGAATTTGAATCATGTATTCAAACCAACTTCATTTAAATCATAGCTAGGTGCATTAGCTCAAATCACAGCATATTGCCATGTCATGATCATGCATCATATTGTGGCATTGCATTGATTGTGTTCTTTCTCAGTTGCCGGTGTTTGTCCCCTCTCGATAGACGTGGTTCCGACGACGAGTTCGATGACACTGATGAAGAACTATATTATCTTCAGAAGTGCCAGGCAAGAAAAAACCCCTTGTTCATTCCGATACAATCCCACTCTCTCGCCCTGCTATCTTTTACTGCATTAGGACAACAACGATTCATCTGTTACTTGCTGCGGTAGCTGAACCCCTTTATCCTCTGCATGACCTGTCATTGCCACAGTAAATAGATGAAACCCACTAGCATGAGTAGGAGTTGTTTGAGCCCTGATGTGCCTACTCATTCTTGTTTGTTTGTCATGCCTGCTACTGCTTAGAGTTGAGTCAGGTCTGATTCATCGAGGATGAATCAGAGGTGTGTGAACATGTCCTACTGTGTGTGAGCTAAGTGTGTGAACACGATTTGGTAAAGGTATCGGTGAGAGGCCATGTAGGAGTACATGGTGGGTTGTCTCATTGAAGTCGTCCTTAGGAACTGAGTTCTGTGTTTGTGATCCATGATTCAGCTACTACCATGCATTGGGCCCTGAAATATGACCCTGCTCGACTTCTTATTCACCCTTGTCCTCTGTCCAGGAGTTGCAAGTAGTTTCTGGTGTTTGTAGTATGCTGGAGGCCGTGCGCAGTGCTGACCGTAGGGGTGGGCTGTGATGCGGTAGGCACGTGGCCGGGTAAACCGGGCGCCCGTTTGGTGTCACGGAACCCTGTACACATCGTTTGGGGCTGTGAGCAAAACTTCGGCCGGATCTCCTCATGGATGGAACCCGAATAGGCGATAAACCTGGACTAGGGATTTGAGTGTTTAGGTAGGTCGTGGTCTACACCCACGTCGGCTTTCGCTTGAAGTCTGCCGAGCACATGTCGTGTGCAGACGCTAAGTGGTGGAAACATGTATGAAGAAGTACACCCCTGCAGGGTTAATATGATCTATTCGAATAGCCGTGTCCGCGGTAAAGGACTTCTGGGTTGCCTATAACAGTTCATAGACAAGTGAAAGTGGATACTCTAAAATGCGCAAGATAAGTGCGAGTGCTATGGATGGCGTTCTCGTAGGGAGACGGGAGCGGATCCATAGTGGTGTATTGATATGGTGAATATGTGGACTCGTGTGCGCCACCTCAAAAGAGTTACTTGCAGTCGTAGTTCAGGATAGCCACCGAGTCAAAGCTGGCTTGCTGCTGTTAAACTCCACCACCCCCTTTGTTGATAATGATGCATATATGTAGTTAGTTCTGATGTAAGTCTTGCTGGGTACATTTGTACTCACGTTTGCCTATTTTATGTTTTTGCGGAGAGACTTCGGTCTCGCTAGTAGTTCCGCGTGGACTTCGACGTTTAGCTTGTTACCTCAGCTACGATCTTGTGCCCCCGGCAGGATCTGGTAGATAGTCAGGCTTCTAAGCCTTTTTCATTTGTAGATGTCTATACTCAGACATGTTAGCTTCCGCGTGTGCTTTGACTTGTATGCTCTGAATGTTGGGTCGTGAGACCCATGTTTGTAATATCTCGCTCCTCGGAGCCTAATAAATAAATAATTGAGTCGTAGAGTCATGTTGTGATGCCATGTTGTATTTGCACATATCGAGCATATTGTGTGTATGTTATTGAAATGCTTGGTATGTGTGGGATCTGACTATCTAGTTGTTTATCTTTAGTAGCCTCTCTTACTGGGAAATGTCTCCTAGTGTTTCCACTGAGCCATGGTAGCTTGCTACTGCTCCGGAACACTTAGGCTGGCCGGCATGTGTCCTTCTTCGTTCCTGTGTCTGTCCCTTCGGGGAAATGTCATGCGTTGAGTACCGGAGTCCTGTTAGCCCGCTACAGCCCGGTTTACCGGAGTCCTGCTAGCCCAGTGCTACAGCCCGGAATTCACTCGCTGATGACCGACACGTTCGATGATGGGTCATGGATGCCTGTCCCTGTAAGTTTGTGCCACTTTGGGTTTACGACTAGCCATGTCAGCCCGGGCTCCCTATCATATGGATGCTAGCGACACTATCATATACGTGTGCCAAAAGGCGCAAATGGTCCCGGGCAAAGGTAAGGCGACACCCGTGGGAATACCGTGCGTGAGGCCGCAAAGTGATATGAGGTGTTACATGCTAGATCGATGTGGCATTGAGTCGGGGTCCTGACAAGAGAATAATATATACGCAAGTTCAATCTGCTGACGTATTTTGTGGCATGACGTCACACCACTTCCAAGCCTTCACTCGAATCGTTTTTTATTATACCACCTCAGCACGTTTAGCGAAGCGGTTTCCTTGGCACGTCTTGTCGAAGCAGAGATCGTGTTCCCCCTATTCCGGGATTCTCATCAATATGGTCGTGGACAACCCAACCGCGCCCATCGCCACACCTCCTCTATTGAAGGCGAGTCCCGAACGGTCACGGAGACGGCTCTTGGTATTCTCCCTCTTTATAATAGAACCAAGGCTCGTTTCTTTTCTTCAATCGTCCACCGAATCTTCTCCAAGTTCCAACACCCAGAGCCCCAGATTCGAGCGCTTCGGACCTTCGACAATGTCCGGCTCCGACCCTCAGGGCCGGTGGATGCCCTCCTCCGTTACGGAGGAGGACGTGCTAAAGCTGCGAGAAGCCAAGTACCTGACCTACGAGATTTCGCACAAGTTGCCCGCTGAAGGGCAGGCCATCCCCACCCCCGAGCCCAGCGAGTATGTCGTCTTTGTATCCCACCTCCGTCGGGGTTTAGGCTTCCTGACGGATCCTTTTGTGAGAGGGCTCATGTTTTACTATGGGTTGGATTTCCACGACTTGGCTCCGGAGTCCATCCTCCATATTTCCGCGTTTATTGTCGTCTGCGAAGCCTTCCTCCGCGTCACCCCCCACTTCGTCCTGTGGCTGAAGACTTTTAATGTGGATCCGAAGATGATCGGGGGGCGTCAAGAAGAGTGCGGCGGGGCGGCCATAAGCAGGAGGGCCGATGCCCCGTGGCCCGAGGGCTCCTTCCAAGAGGAGCTCGGATTGTGGCAGCAGGAGTGGTTTTATATCACCGCTCCGAGGGGCAGCAGGCAGAAGCCGCGGCCTCCGTTCCGCTTGGGACCTCCTCGACGGTTGATGTCGTGGGTCAACCAAGGGCTCAACTGGGGGCCGTCCACAGACGTGCCCCTATTGCAGGGCCGGATTCGAGACCTCCAGGCGAGGGAGATCAATCTGGCCGTGGTGATGCAGGTTATGCTAATCCGGCGTCTCCTGCCCTGCAAACGCCGTCCTCTCCGGCTATGGGAGTTCAATCCGGAGGGACCACGAATTCTCCAACACTTCATGGGTACGACACCCGTGGAGATGTACAAGTTGTTCTTCGGACCACAAGTAGCGTGTCTGGAATTGACCGAGGATGCCGGCCTAAGCTGCAATCGCCCGGATACTCAAGTGAGTAGCTCAGTGTTCGGACGTACCATTAGTTTGCCTTTCTACAATTCGCCTTCTAACCCGTTATCCTTCAGCAGGAGTGGATAGCGCAAGCAAAGCTGATACGGTGTCCGGCCCCCCTCCCAGAGACCGCGCCGGAGCCTGTGCTGGTCAGAATGTTGGAGGTTGCGCCTTCAGAAGAAGGCGAAAGGGGAAAATAGAGGAGCTACCGCCTCGCCCAAGGGGGCGCTTGAAAAAGGGGGGGATCAAGAATCCCTCCCTCCAGGGGGAGAAGAGGACTGCCTCCGAAGACCCGGGGGCCAAAGCCCCTAAGAGGGGGAAGAAATCTTCACCAGAGGGTCCTGCGTCCGGGGAGGCCCCGGTCGCACAATCTTCTCTAAAGAATCAGCCCTCCAGCGAGCCGTGAGTAAAGGAAGGAGGGGGGTTCATTAATAAGAAACATCCCTATTTGTGCTTCTGAGTATAACCGAATTTTTCACCTTGTAGTTCGGATCTCCGACCTTCTCAGATGAGCTCGTCTTCGGGGGATCTCCGTCCGAAGATGATGGAGAGCGAGACGCCTCCGTCCGCTACGCCGCCGGATAGGGCGGACGAACCTGAAGTGTCGTCACGGAGGGTATCCCCGAGTCCGGCGGAGCCGAAGAGTTCAGCGCCGACTAGTGTTCGGCCAGGGGATCTAAAGGATCTGCTTGAGAGGGCGTCCATCTCAGAAGATCATCGTGCATTGATGAGTATGGTGATTGGAAGGATTTCGTCCGCCGAAAACGGATTACATAATGTTGTCAGGAGTTTACTGGCGGGTTTTGAGGTACGTAAAAATGACACTCCTTTTGACAGTTTTGCACATGGAAGTGCTCCCTATATAGATAGTAGCCCCTGAGACTCGGTAGGTTGTCGAAAGCGACAGCGTGCCGAGAATCAAAATCGCAGGTATTAATCTTTGTCGTTCCTATGCAGGTGGCGGATCGTCCGGGGGCCAGCCGGACTGATGGAGTTGCTGAATTAATGCGGCAACTCGATGTTGCGGATGCAGACATCGCGCTGGTCAACAAGCGACTTGATGAGTCGCAAGGTAAATTGATTCTCCGCAGTCACCTATTAAGGGAGCTGAAGCCCACCTCTTACAATATTTATGCTCGATGCAGATGGTGCTGCTGCTGTGGAGAGCCTTCGGGCGGAACTTGCTCAAGCCAAGGAGCAAGCCAGAAGGAGTGATGCGGCTGCCTCGAGGGCGGCCGAGGAGTTAGAAGCCGAAAGGGCTGCGCACTGCCAAAGCAGGGAAGAGATGGCCGGACTGGCCGTTAAATTGAAGGATGCTGCCGACCGCAATGAGGCTCTTGAGAAGGAGCGCCTATCAAAGCGAGAAGACCTGAGGAAGGCCGCCGCCGAAGCCAAGGATGCCCATTCTACAATGTGGGCTATGAAGGAGGAGCTACATCATGCCGGAGACATTGTGGCTGGCAAGCCTTTTCTGCTACGTCGCAGATTTACGGATCCAAAGTATGCCCAGCTTGGCCAGCTGTGGGGTCCGGAGGATCCATATATGGACTTAGCGGCGAGTGCGGCGGATGCCGTTGTGCACTTCCGAAGTCAGAAGGATCATAAGATGGAAGAGCTATTTTGGTCTCAATTCCATAGGCCGGATCGTTCACTTCCGCTGACCGATCGGTTGGCCGAATGGGCTGAGCTGAATAGGTTGTCCGGACTTGCTATGACGGATATGGTGACTCATGTCTGGCCGGAAAGGCCCAAGCCGTCGAGTTATTTTGGCTTATTGTAGGAGTTTCTTGGGGCGGTGCCGCATATCCAGGAAATGAAGCGGTCGGCCTGCATAGAGGGTGCGCGGATGGCCCTTGCCCGTGTGTAGACACATTGGATAGAGATGGATGCCACCGCTGTTGCAACCCAGGGTTCGGACGGAAGCCGGTTACCCGCCGAGCACTATTTTGGGGAAGTTATGCGTGGTGCTCGTGTAATAGAGTCGCAGTGCTCGAAAAATGTCACGTTCAAATGAACGCCTTGTTTTGTAAAACAATGGTTATGATGTAATCGCTTTTTATACTTGTGCGTTTCCAAGTATTGAAATATCTCTTATGCGGCCGTTTATGTATACGTGTGTATAACCTGAAAGATGGCAGTCTTTGGCTTCAGCCCCCACGCACAAGGTGCGGGGGTGTTCGCAAAAATAGCGCATTTTCACACTTAATCCGACGTCTCGGTCCTGTTAAGGAGGTGGTAGCGTAGAAAACGAGGCAACCGGACTATGATGCTTTATCACTTTCACTTAGCCATTGGAGTTCGAGGGTGGGGCTACGATATAGCCCCTGGGGGCACCGCGCTCTCCGAATTCGGGGCGCGTGTGTGCCTGACCGGGAAACAGTCCTTCGTCAAAGCGAGGAATTCTAGACATTCCAGTGGTCGATCGAGTGATTGACCAGTCTCTCGCTGTATCATGATAGTCAGTTTTCGGCTTTCTCTACTGAGGTGCTCGCCCAGCCGAACTGGGGCACAATCGCAGTAGTTCTCCTGGTGCCGCGTTAGCCGGTGATACGGAACATAAGGCGGCAAAACACAGGAGCCGAGCAAACCCAACATTTGACCAAAGACATGATTCGGAGATGATGCATATAAGGCCTAACTCGAGACGCCGAACACTCCCTGAGGTGTTCGGTCTTTATAATAATGGGCAGAACAATGCCCTAAGCCCCTAGTGTCCAGGTACGGGCAAGGTCCTCTGACGCGGCCGATGCCAAAACGTCAGGCTCCCTTCTGGTTATAGTGAGAAACCAGGGGATTATAGCAACAAGAGACAGTAAAAAAGGTTTACGCAGGGTCTTAATCTGAAGAGAATCCTTGCGATGGGTCCCTACTGCACGTCTGCGCCTGTGTCTCCGTTGTGCCGTTATCCTGGACGTGTGTGCACGTTGTTCATCTATAAAAGGAGAGGAACTTAGTTTGAAAGGAAATCGTGCGAAAAAAGGTATAAAAAATATTAATAATCAAAGCGGAGTCTATATTAGCTCGTTATTGCTTATGCGCACAGCCCCTTGTGAAGGGGTGTGCGGCTAGGGAGCTCCTAGCTTTGTTTATGCCGGACTCGTCTAGCCGTGTCTGGGGTCTTTAAATGACCCTTGCAATGAAATGATGCCACCTGGACCGGGCATTTTAAGTGTAAGAGACGCGTAATGTGGTATGGCGTTGAAGCGGACAAAAGCTTCACGTCCCAATAGTGCTTGATAGCTACTTTTGAACGGGGCGACATAAAAGATTAGTTTTTCGCGTCGGAAGTTGTTCGGTGACCCGAACACAACTTCTAGTAATAAGGAGCCTGTGCACTTGGCGTAGGGGCCTGGCGCCACTCCTTTAAAGGAAGTGCGGCTATGTCAAATTTTAGTGAGGTCTATCCCCAACTTGCGGATTGTGTTTGGATATAGCAGGTTTAAATCGCTGCCTCCGTCCATCAGGACTTGTGTAAATTGTAGTCCGTCGATTATAGGATCCAATATCAGGGCAGTCCATTCTGCATTGCGAACACTTCTGGAATAATCCAGGTGGTCAAACGTGATTGGTTTTGACATCCAATCTCGAGGTTCCGCTGGGGTGGACCGTGCGAGACCCATCTTAGCGGGTGCCGCATTGTTTTTCCGTATTATCACATGAAGTGAGTTTACTGCTTTGACTTCTTGTGGGAAAGTCTTTTGTTTTCCGGTGCTCTGCTGGTGGGATTTATTGTCATCCTCGCTTGATGCGTCGAGCCCCTTGTGTTCGGCGTTGAGTCGGCCGGACTGTTTGAAAACCCAACAATCTCGGTGGGTGTGGTTTGCAGGCCTTCCGAGGGTACTGTGGATTTGACATATCCGATCCAGAATTTTGTTTTAGTTGGATAGCTCATCACTGTTATCCTTAAGGGGCAGTGTTTTGTTGTTTGGCCGCGAGCTTTTGAATCCGGCGTTGACCGCCGTAATTCTTTGGGATTTTTTCTTTATTCCGGCGCTGATCCTTTCTGCGCCGCGATTTTCCGTTTCCATCTCTAATTTCGGATGTACTCAGGTTGCTGGTGCTGCATCTTGCTAGCCAGCTATCTTCTCCCGCGCAAAAGCGGGTCATGAGGCTTGTTAGTGCGGACATTGTTCTCGGCTTCTCTTGGCCGAGGTGTCTGGCGAGCCATTCGTCTCGGACGTTTTGTTTAAAAGCTGCTAAGGCTTCGGCGTCCGGACAGTCGACTATTTGGTTCTTTTTAGTAAGGAACCTGTTCCAGAATTTGCGCGCTAATTCTCCGGGCTGTTGAGTTATATGACTTAGATCGTCTGCATCCGAAGGGCGGACATAAGTCCCTTGAAAATTTGCTCTAAACGCGTCCTCGAGCTCTTCCCAACTTCCAACAGTGTTTTCTGGGAGGCTTTTGAGCCAGTGTCGAGCTGGCCCTTTGAGCTTGAGGGGTAGATATTTTATGGCGTGGAGATCATCTCCTCTAGCCATATGTATGTGTAATATGTAATCCTCTATCCAGACTCTAGGGTCTGTTGTTCCGTCGTAAGCCTCTATGTTTATGGGTTTAAACCCTGCTGGGAATTCATGATCCAGCACCTCATTGGTGAAACATAGTGGGTGTGCGGCACCCCTGTATTTGGGTGTGCCGCTGTCTTCGAACACTTGACGTGTTGTGATTCTTCCTGGGGCCCTCTTTTTTGGCCCGTAAATGAACTTGGCTGGGCCATCAGTTTTCCCAGGATCATTAGTCGACTTGTGTGCGGCGCCGCTTGTAGATTTTGGCCTATCATCTGGCCGTCTATCCGGCCAGGCGGCCTCTTTGTTTCTTGACTGTGGGGGCTCTATGGCTTCCTCGTCAAATTCTGGCAGCAGCTTGCGCTTCGGGTAGCTCTTTGATTGATGGTCCTTGCCATATTTGTCTGCGGTCTTGAGTACTTTGCTCCATCTCGTTCTGAGTATGTCTTCCGCTGTTTTGAGCTTCCGTTTTTCCTTCTTCAAGCTTCTTGCGGTGGCGACGAGTCTTCCGTGAAGGTTCTTATGCTCCGGTGGTATGTCCGGTGTGAGGTCGTCCGGACTGTTGGTTTCGTCGGGATTGGATTGATTATCCGATTCGTCCTGTTCGGACGGTTGCTTGGTCGCATGTTCGTCGTCCACTGGTTTGCCCTGCTCTAACGCTGGGTCATTAGGAATGCTGTCTTTGGCGAGGAGGGGCTTAGGGCGGCGCTTGCGTCGCCGTTTTGGTTGTTTATCGGCGGGATTATCCTTTGCCGCGCCCCGTTGTTCCTCTTTGTCGCTTCCTTTTGGGGTATCCACCATATATATGTCGTGCGTTGGGGTGGTCTTCCAGTGCCCTGTAAGCGCTGGCTCTTGATCGTCTCCGGCATCGTCGTCCACACCGTCGATGTCGTCGGAGTCATAGTCTAGCATGTCGGTTAGATCGTCGACAGTGGCTACAAAGTGGGTGGTGGGTGGGCTTTGAATTTCTTCGTCGTCCGCCTCCCAACCATCCTGGCCGTAGCCCGTCCAGGGCTCTCCGGATAGCGAGAGATGCTTTAGCGAATTTAGGGTGTCGCCAAGGGGTGAGTGTTGGAAGATATCCGCGGTGGCGAACTTCATGACCGGCGCCCAATCAGATTCGATTAGCAGGGGCGCGGGAGGTTCGGAGTCCGGCAGGGAGTCCGGCACCTCGGAGTTACGAGTTTTGCAGGGGACAAGGTTAGTGTGCAGCTCCATCGCCGCGGAAGTTGTGGCCCTCGAGGTGGTGTCCAGCCACCGGTCCTCGATCTGGGCGATCGGCTCCGGACTGAGGGCCGGAGCGGATTCGTGTGCGGCCACCAAGGCACTGCCCGGCGGCAGAGCTAAATCATGCCCATCGTGACAGTGCAGCGCGCTCGGCTGCGGCTCGAGTCCGTCGAAGATCAAGTCCCCGCGGGCGTCGGCCGTGAAGTTTAGGCTTCCGAACCTGACCTGACGGCCAGGGGCGTAGCTTTCGATCTGCTCCAGATGGCCAAGTGAATTGGCCCGCAGTGCGAAGCCGCCGAATACGAAGATCTGTCTGGGGAGGAAAGTCTCACCCTGGACGGCGTTGTTGTTGGTTGAAGAGGCCATCGAGCCTATCGGCGACGACACGGAGGAACTCTCAATGAAAGCACCAATGTCGGTGTCAAAACTGGCGGATCTCGGGTAGGGGGTCCCGGACTGTGCGTCTAGGCGGATGGTAATAGGAGACAAGGGACACGATGTTTTACCCAGGTTCGGGCCCTCTTGATGGAGGTAAAACCCTACGTCCTGCTTGATTAATATTGATGATGTGTATTACAAGAGTGGAACTACCACGAGATCAAGGAGGCTAAACCCTAGAAGCTAGCCTATGGTATGATTGTAGTAATGTATGTTGTGTCCTACGGACTAAAAGCCCTCCGGTTTATATAGACACCGGAGAGGGCTAGGGTTACACAGAGTCGGTTACAATGGTAGGAGATCTACATATCCGTATTGCCAAGCTTGCCTTCCACGCCAAGGAAAGTCCCATCCGAACACGGGACGGAGTCTTCAATCTTGTATCTTCGTAGTCTTGGAGTCCGGCGGACGATGATAGTCCGGCTGTCCGGACACCCCCTAGTCCAGGACTCCCTCAATCTTCTTGTGACACAGGTATTTGGAAAAAACCAGAGTAACCATCTAGAAAGAAAAAAGTGTGTATGTTTTGATAGTCTTTCTAGCATTGATCAATAAAAGGTAGAGGATAATAATCTTTCTAGTTGCTTTATTTAATTTTCTAAGATCAATTACCATTCTATAACCTGTGACAATTCTTTGCAGAATCAATTCATTCTTATCATTAGGCACAACAGTAATAGCTCCCTTCTTAGGGACACAATGTACATGAGTTACCCATCTACTATCAGCAATATAATAGATTATACCTACTTCTAGAAGCTTTAATATTTCATTTATTACCACCTCTTTCATCTTAGGATTCAACCATCACTCGTGATCAATGACTGGTTTAGCATCAGGTTCCATATTAATTTTATGCTGACATAGAGTGGGACTAATGCCCTGAAGATCATCAAGAGTATATCCAATAGCGGCACGGTGCTTCCTGAGAGTTCTCAGTAATTTCTTTTCTTCATGCTCTGAAAGGTTATCACTAATAATAATAGGATATATCTTCTTGTCATCCAAATAAGCATATTTCAAAGTATCAAGTAATTGTTTAAGGTCGAACACGGGATCACTCTTGGGTGGTAGAGGATCTCCAAGAGTCTCAACAGGCAAATTGTGTTTCAAAATAGGCATTTGTTTAAAGAAAATCTCGTCTAATTCCTTTCTTTCATTCATGAACATATCATTTTCATGGTCTAGCAGATATTGTTCTAAAGGATCATTAGGAGGCACAGCAATAGAAGCAAGACCAATAATTTCATCTTTATTAGGTAATTCTTTATCATGGGGTTTTCTACGAAATTTGGAGAAATTAAACTCATGAGACACATCCCCGAAACTTACACTAACATTTCTTTCTCACAATATATTTTAGCATTAACAGTGTTCAAGAAAGGTCTACCAAATATAATGGGACAAAAATCATCTTGTGTGGAACCAAGAACTAGAAAATCAGTAGGGTATTTTATTTTCCCACACAAGACTTCAACATCTCTAACAATCTGAACTGGTGAGATAGTATCCCTATTAGCAAGCTTAATAGTAACATCAATATCTTCTATTTCAGCAGGTGCAATATCATTCATGATTTCTTGGTATAAAGTAAAGGGAATTGCACTCACACTAGCACCCAAATCACATAAACCATGGTAACAATGATCTCCTATTTTAACAAAGACAACATGCATGCCAACAGTAGGTCTATGTTTATCTTTTTCATTGGGTTTAGCAGCTTCATCACAGAAATAAATAACATGCCCATCAATATTATCGACGAAGAGATCTTTAACCATAGCAATAATAGGTTCAGCTTTAATTTGTTCAGGGGGTGTAGGTGTTCTAATATAACTATTACAGACTGCAGCTGAAGTTTTAGCATGTTCTTTTATCCTAACATGGAAAGGTGGTCTCTCAATATAAGAAGTAGGAATAACAGGATCAACATTATAAGTAATGGTTTCTTCTTCAGCTTTAATGGGTTCTAATATATTTACTTCAATGGGAGGATGATATTTAAACCACTTATCCTTAGGGAGATCAACATGGGTAGCAAATGATTCAGAGAAAGAAGCTACTATCTTAGAGTCAAGTCCATATTTAGTGCTAAGTTCACGAAAAGCATCGGTATCCATAAAATATTTAACACAATCAAACTTAAGGTTTATACCTGACTCCTTACCATCGTTGAGCTCCCAATCTTCAGAGTTGCATTTAATTATTTCCAAGAGATCCCATTTGAATTCAATAGTCTTTTTTCATAAAAGAACCAATACAAGAAGTATCGAGCATGGATTGATCATTATGAGAAAACCGAGTGTCGGGGAAAACGAACACCTATGGGGTCACAAGGATCCCTTCTATGTTCGGTGGGGTATTAGCTGCACGAAGAGCAGGTCAAGCCGTTAGCACACCGAGGATTTTACCCAGGTTCGGGCCACAAAGATGCGTAATACCCAAGTCCTGCTTGTCTGGATATCTGTGTTCTTGAGCTTTTGAACTAGCTACGATGCAAGCATGGTCCAAAAGTCTGAATCCTCTCTTTGTAAGCCTTGGGTCTCCTTTTATACACAAAGGGGTTGCCACGGTGGCACACAGGAGGTGGCAAGCTACAGTTCACGAGCTTATCGCTCGGCAACCTAGGACAAACACATTTAAGGCGTTGCCTACATGTCCTCTTGCTTTATCGGGGACGGCAACATAAGCGATCCTGTCTTTCGCCGCCCCTCCTTGCTTCGACACGCATCCAGGTTGACGAGGCATGCAGTGCCACGCTAGCTAACTAGTTGCTGTGTTGGTGCAATTATAAAGCTTCCACGAAGATCTGCATGCCGCGACGCAGGCACCTGCTTAGTTGGCATGCCGATCGTAGCACTGGAGTGGTGGTGAGGTGGCAAAACCTTGCCGGGCGCAGGTCTAGCCGCTGCCCAGCGATCATCCCCGCCAAGGCTTGCCGGGGTCCTTGGAGTCTTCCTCGGCAAGAGTCTTGCCGGGGATCTTTGAGTCGTCGCCGGCAAGGGTCTTGCCAGGGGTCTTCGTCTTCTGGACCCACGTGGACCCGTGGGCTATCAATTCTCATGAGGATCCGCATGCTACCAAGCATGCACTCTCAGATCTTGGCCTTAACGTTGTCGATGGTGTCAGAGCTCTCAGCTCCAAGGGTGATGGGCTTGCTGGTGCTGTGCAGGTCGCCCCGACAAGGCCCTTGCCGGGGGTGGTCCAGCTCGCCTCTACTCCTTGTGCTTCAGGTATCTGTCTTGGTAGTCTTCGTACTTTGCCTTCCTCTGCCTCGCGAAGCACTACCGCGGGTGTGGCTGTGACTTCCCGTGCACTAGTAAGGGGCAAAGAAGTACCCATACTTTTGGACACCGACACCGAGCATAAAAATTCTGAATAATAATTTCTCTTGAGAGCTCATGATTGGGGCATGAATATAACATTGACTCAAGCCTCACCCAAGCTTGAGCGATACTTTCTCCTTCACGAGGCCAAAAATTATATATATAATTCCGATAACAATGAACCAGATGCATAGGATAAAACTTCTGATGAATTCCAATTTCAATCGGTTGTAATTCCAAGTCCCAATATCGTCGCATAGCTTATACCATGTCAATGCCTTTCCATTCAAAGATAAAGGGAATACCTTCTTCTTGACTTCATCCTTGGTCAAACTTGCAAGCTTGAATAATCCACAAACTTCATCCACATAGATTAGATGCATATAAGGATGTAGTGTTCTGTCTCTTGCATAAGGATTAGCTAGCGGTTTCTCTATCATACCCGAAGGAATTTCATAATAAATATTTTCAGTAGGTTGAGGAGCAACTCTTTGCTCTTCCGTTCGAGGTGAAGATACCCCAAACAAGCCCCTCAAAGGATGATTTTCCATAGTGACAAGTGACAGTTAATTTCAGCACATAATATAAATGTTTCCTTACCAAAGGCGCCAGAAAAGAGTCTTGATGACCCACAAGTATAGGGGATCAACCATAGTCCATTTGGTTAGTAAGAGTGTCTAACCCAACGAGGAGTAGAAGGAAATGGCAAGCGATTTTCAGCAAGGTATTTTCTACAGGCACTGAAATTATCGGTAATAGATAGTTTTGTGATAAGATAATTCGTAATGGGTAATAAGTAAAAAGTGTAACAAAGGTGCAGCAAGGTGTCACAATAATTTTTATAGCAAGGAACAAGCCTGGACAAACTCTTATATAAAGCAAAGCGCTCCTGAGGACACATGGGAATTACTGTCAAGTTAGTTTTCATCATGCTCATATGATTTGCGTTCATTACTTCGATAATTTGGTATGTGGGTGGACCGGTGCTTGGGTGATATCCTTACTTGGAAAAGCCTCCCACTTATGATTAACCCCTCTCTCAAGCATACGCAACTATGAAAGAAGAATTAAGATAAATCTGACCATAGCATGAAACATGTGGATCCAAATCAGCCTCTTACAAAGCAACGCATAAACTATGGTTTAAGCTTCTGTCACTCTAGCAACCCATCATCTACTTATTACTTCCCAGTGCCTTCCCCTAGGCCCAAATCATGGTGAAGTGTCATGTAGTCTATGTTCACATAACACCACTAGAGGAAATATAACATACATCTCATCAAAATATCGAACGAATACCAAATTCACATGATTACTTATAAAAAGACTTCTCCCATGTCCTCGGGAACAAACGTAACTACTCACATAAAAAGACTTATCCCATGTCCTCAGGAATAAACATAACTACTCACAAAGCATATTCATGTTCAAGATCAGAGGAGTATTGAATATCATTAAGGATCTGAACATATGATCTTCCACCAAATAAACCAACTAGCATCAACTACAAGGAGTAATCAACACTACTAGCAACCCACAGGTACCAATCTGAGGTTTTGAGACAAAGACTGAATAC
This sequence comes from Triticum timopheevii, assembly GCA_963921465.1. NCBI lineage: Eukaryota > Viridiplantae > Streptophyta > Magnoliopsida > Poales > Poaceae > Triticum > Triticum timopheevii. Next base: position 248,571,362 of record OY997262.1, on the reverse strand, counting down.
AAGAGATGAACTAGGGTTTGAGAGGAGATGTTGCTGGTGAAGATGTTGATGAAGATTGACCCCCTCTCGATGAGAGAATCATTGGTGAGGATGATGGCTTCAATTTCCTCCTCCGGGAGGGAAGTTTCCCTAGCAGTATCGCTCTACAGGAGCCCTAGATTGCTCCTGTCTAGGTTCCACCTTGAGACGGCGGTGCTTCGTCACGAAAGCTTCCTTAAGATTTTTTTAGCTCAAAACCCTCCATGGGCCCACAAGCCCTGGGGGCGCACCCTAGTGGTAGGGTGCGCCCGCTAGGCTTGTGGCCACCTGGTGGGTCCCCTCTGGTATTTTATTTCCCAAATAATTCTTATATATTCGAAAATAAATCTCCATAAATTTTCAGGAATTTTGGAGTTGTGCGGAATAGGTCTCTCAGATTTGCTCCTTTCCGGTCCAGAATTCCAGCTGCCGGCATTCTCCCTCTTCCTGTAAACCTTGTAAAATAAGAGAGAAAATGCATAAGTATTGTACGATAATGTGTAATAACAGCACATGATGTGATAAATAGTAATATAAAAGCATGATGGAAAATGGACGTATCAAAGACGTTGCAGGATTCTCGTGAAATGAGCTATGGAAGCAAGTTCTGAAACATGAGCTAGATTGCAAGACGCACATGAGCACACTGCCTAAGACAATCATGACCACATGGAAGTCTTACAACGAAAAGGCAGTCGAGTTCTGGTTAGGAACCATCATCGAGGATATCAAAGTCCATGTGTAAGTTTGGATTAGCTCTTACGAATGAACTCCTTTTCCTCGAACAAATAAATCAGTGGCTTGGTGTGCTAGTAAATATATATGGAGTGAAGGTAGCAAATCTATCAAACCTTAGAATACTTCACACATGCATGAATGAATTGGGACGATTCCAGAGGAAGAAAATCAACTTTTCTCATATTGAGGGCAGTAACTTGCATCCAGTGCATGCAAACTTAGAGAAGATACTTCTTGCATCAAACATATAATTCTTGAGCTAGGCTCTATGACAATATTTTCAAAAGTTTCCAACATTAACTTAAATGCTCGTCATGAACCCCGGAGAAGATGAGGATGTGGCTGATGGGCTCAGCAACATTTCATCGAGAATCCCTTAAAGATGGATTTCCATAATTTGGTGAACAAAGTGATAGCATTGGTCAGACCAAATGATATACTGACGTAAGCTCGAGGAAAACATCGACAATTAAACATTGATCGAAAAGTGCACCTGGAAATCTGGACTAGGTAGCATGACCAATGTTAGAATGTTGATTCAATAGCCAACACACCAAGCATGAAATTATCGTCCATTAACTCGAAAGCAATAGGGTTGCTTGAAGTTTTGAATTTACACATCATAGTCCATTTGTCAGTATTCTGGTTAGAAATAACATGAGGACTAAGAAAAGAATGGTCATGGTGATAAGTATCACTTGTATCAAGAATTCTCAAGAGGAGGTGAAATTTCCACGACGCTCTTGACATAAAAGATGGTAATACTCCAAGGGAGAACATAACATAAACTGGATAGCAAGGAACTCAAGGTAGAACACAAAACATGAAGAAGTTTGTGTTCGAGGGAAGGCAATAATGTTGTCGATTATAATATAAATCATCGAGGGGCAAGGATGGTATTTCTCATCATGAATCCGATTGATATACTGGAAGAGCTCAGAATGTTGATGATGATCACGACACGTTTGTCGAGAGGTTTCATGAAGATGTAATCGATCAGCGACGACATCTAGCAATTGGAATGGTGAAGCGGAAGGTTATCTAAATCATAGATAGGATTGCAAGCTCAGAGTCAAAATTGCATGTCAAGACAAACAATATGATGTTGAAAGCTCGATGTAGCTTAGAGCAATGTCAGGATTGTGTTCCGAGGATGAAGGACAGGTAGCATGGTCAAGCATTAGCATGACGATGATGATGTAATCAATCGACTGGGACTGACATGATCGAGTACAAACTCGTAAGTAATGAAGGTTACTAAGAGTTGTTGAATCGCAGTGCGACTCGATTTAGTTATCGGTGTCCTTGAGTGAAAATCAACTCCGAACCCGTGGAAAAATGGAAATCCATGAGAAGTAATATTTGATGGAGAACTCATAAGAAGTAACACAGATCCATGATAATCTCGAGAAACCAGAGAGTAATACTCGAAGGTAGAGCAGAATAGAGGTTGGACAGGTGTATTGACCTGCAAAAGACAAGTACTTTAACTTGTCCAAGAAATGGGATTAAAGAAGAACAATATGGTTGGAACCATGATTGCAAAATACCAAATCCTAGATATAAGATGAACTTATACCAAGGGGATAATTAATTTTAAGAGAATCTTCCATGATAAGATCTACATCGTGTCCATGGGCATGAACGCAAAGGCTCAAGGTCGACTCCCACTTCTTCAATGCATAACCTTTCATTCACCTCTCGTTTTCGAAGTTGTAGTGTTGAAACTTTATCTGACAAAGCGCCATTAGGATATAACCCGCATAACTTTCGTGTTCTCACATATTAGGGAAGGCATAGGTTCAACCCATCGGGGCGTCTTAGGAACATATACTACAAACATTAGGAGTAACTAACACAAGCTCGAAAGTAGAGCATGGTTGACAAAGCAGAGGATACAATTCTCGAATACCATAAGACACGATTTACCAAAAGGCATTATGTATCAGGGGAAGAACTCGCGAGGTTTTTAATATGAAGGAAACTATCGTATAATGATCCAACAAAGGCTTTGGCGGTCCACAAAGGATCTAATGTGAGTATCGATGTTCAACCATAAGAAGAAATAATGCAAAGGCATCGGATTATTGAAATATCTGGATAATTTCAAAGCTTAAATACAAAGGAATTATGATTTCCAAATCGGGGGATCAGAAGCAAATGCTCTAATCAAAAGATAAGTAAGTTGTCGAGAACCAGCTCATGTCCAGAGTGACGTCTGAGCTAAAGGAATGAATTCTAGTTTCACAAACATATCGAATCAAAGGCTCAATATGACATTAACAAAAGGATACTAATAAATACTGCTAGACATATGGAAAGTAACCATAATGCAAGCAGACAAGTATTTGCAGAGCAGTAGTTGGCATAGGATTATCTGAAGACCGGATAATATTTCAAAGCATCTTGTGAATCACAAGGAAAACTAGGAATGAACAAATCCTCGATAAGTGTGAGGAATTATTCGTAGGGGTATTCATGTGGCAAAGAACTGTAAGGCAGTGGCATAAGGGATTCTTAAAAGGGACATTTACATTTATGCCCCTAATTTGCACCCACTCTCATATTTGCCCCTAATTTCGAAGCATGCTTAAATTTGCCTCTCCGTTGTTGCGTGCCCTTATAGAAATGCCCTTTTGCGCCATTACCGTCCGGTCAAAGACGGTCAAAGGGCTTTGACCGTCCTGAAAAAATAGCAAAAAAATCTGAAATTTTGTGGGATCAAAGATACTCAGGTTCGCAAGAAGTGTGCAAACTTTTGTGTTGTTTGGACATTCTAGGAGCTCGTGGCAAAGAAAAAATAGTAGATATGTACGCTTGTGAACAGTAAATTCAAAAAAATTGCAATAAAATTCAAAAAAATATGAAAAATTTTGGCATCAAAGAGGCTTGGGTCTGCAAGGTGCGTGCAAATTTTTGTTGTGTTTGGACACTGTAGGAGTTCGTGGAGAAAAAAAACAAAATTTGTCCCGGGAAAAAACTTCGGAAAAATGACTATTTTTTACTAGAGCTCCTCGCATGTCATTTGATCACAAAAACTTGCAAGCACCTTGTGCACCCAAGCCTCTTTGATGCCAAAAAAATTCATATTTTTTTAATTTTCTTGCTATAAAATTTACTGTTCACAAGAGTACAGATTAACTGTTTTTCCTTGACGAGCTCCTGGAATGTCCAAATAGCACGAAATTTGTACGCACCTTGCGCACATGAGTATTTTTGATCTGACAAAATTTTAGATTTTTAGATTTTTTTTGCTGTTTTTTTTTCAGGACGGTCAAAGCTCTTTGGCCAGACGGTAACGACGCAGAAGGGCATTTTTGTAAGGGAACCTAACGACAGAGGGGCAAATTTGAGCAGACTTTGAAATTAGGGGCAAATCTGAGTAGGTGGTTTGAGTTAGGGATAGAAATGCAAATGGCCCTTCTTAAAAAGTCAGAGAATAATTCGATGTATCTTGTAATAACAAGAGCAACTGGGAATGAAAGTATGAAGGACAGGTGTATGTATTTACCCAAAGGGGATGACAGTGGAAGGGAATTGAAAAAGCGATGAGCACAAGTTCTCAGGAGAACATCAGAGAGTATCTTCGGAATCTTCTGATGAATCAAGCCATCAACTAGAATTAGGGGGCTCTCCGAGAGGAAGTAGTTATGAGAACCTAAAGTTGGAGTTAGTAAAATTTGACCCGAAGAGAAGAGTGATCAGAATCCCAGAGTAAAAGAGAGGAATAAAGGATCCTAATACCACCCATTTGTGATGTGGGCCCATAAGCAACACGGCAATGTTAGTAAAATAGTTTTCATAGACTAGACTCAACTTCGGCCAAGGAGTTGGAAAGGGGCTTCCTTCAAGCAGTCAGGTCTGATACCAGCTTGTGATGCCCCCGACTTAATCATGATCTAATCATACACACAAATGCGCATGATCAAGATTAGAGACTCACGGGAAGATATCACAACACAACTCTAGACACAATTTAAAATAATACAAGCTTTATATTACAAGCCAGGGGTCTCGAGGGCTCGAATACACAAGAGTCAGTGGAAGCAACAATATCTGAGTACAAACATAAGATAAACAAGTCTGCCTTAAGAAGACTAGCATAACAACGACATCTGGATCGAAAAGGCACATGCCTCCTATCTGGGAGCCACCTATCTACTCCTGGTCGTCGGCGGTCTCCACATATTAGTAGGCTCTGTTGGGGTAGTAGTAGTCGTCAACGGAATCAACTGGCTCCTGTGCTTCGTCATCAGATCGCAACAATCGCGTAGAGGAGAAAAGAGGTAGCAAAGCAACCGTGAGTACTCATCCAAAGTACTCGCAAGACTTACATCAGATCTATACTAAGTATGCATCAGTATCAAAGGGATGGGGCTATATCTTTGGACTGAACTGCAGAAATGCCAGCATAGAAGGGAAGGCCTAGTCTATCAAAGACTAGCATCTTGCAGCATTAGAAGAGTGCAGATTAGCATAATATAAGTAGCAAGTATATTGTAGTAACGCCCAGAGATCCTTCGTCGACTCCCTATGAGAAAGCAATCCTGGGGCCAACATATCCATTTAGGCCCCGTTTGATAGCAAAGTATTTTGGGAATACTACCGTTTTTGAGATTACCATAGTTTTATTTACAATGAGTTGTTTGGTTGCCCCTAAAAACTATGCTTTTAAAACTATAGTATTGGGCAAATTGCAGTTTTTTCTCTGCATAATAAAAAGAACCCCAGACCTCTTATAAAAAAACAGAGCTGATGAGTGCTTAATTGCAATGGCTAAACAACAAAATTTACAATGTTATGCGGCAACAGCCAAACAGGTTCTCGACGCATTTGGTTGGACGCAAGTAACATATTTAGTACTGTAATAAGAATACGCTGCATTGTAATAAGAATACGCTGCATTAGATCACAGACTGAGCGATTACACAATGTGTTTGGTTCAAGCAACAGAAAAGGAAACCGTGGTCTGCCGCGGGCGGCCTTGTAGAACATGCTCGGCTGCTAGGAATGACTTTCGGCCAAATCAGAGAGTGCTAGCTGTTCATGGTGGCGCCGCTGCTCATGGTAGAGAAAGGAAATCGGCTGCGCTGCTGCCTGTGGTGAAGATCGCCTGCGCTGCTGCTCGGGACGGAGGGAGATCGCTGGCGCCGCTGCTTACTGCGATGACTCACGGCGGCGAAGGGAGATCCAGTGTTGTTTCTGAAGGGGGGAAGATCTCCGGTCCTGCTGGCTGCTACTCGATCGGTGCTCGTGGTGAAGAAAAGATCGCGCGAGCAGAGAATAGAGAGAGGGGATCAATACCGGACGAACGATGTTATGCCCTACCACTCGTTATCTTCTGTTTTTGCTTTTACGAAGAATCATTTCCGATTACGAGGGACCCGGAACCGGTCGGACTCAAACAAACACATGTAACATAATCCTAAGCTGGTGTAATCGGAAGACGGCAGAAAAAACATCAACCAAACGCGTCGTCTATGTATTGTGAATACTCCAAAATACTATGTTTTGATAAAACTATGATATCTCACACCTACATGCAAAATTACTGTAGTTTTTGATACTTTGGTTTATATAATACTTTGCTATCAAACACAACCTTAATGTCTCTAGTATCCAACACGAGTTGTAATAGATCAGATACAACTCCGAGCATTCGTTATCGTCGGCACGACTATTCAAATAGATATACCTCCCTGCACGGGTGCACCAACTTACCCAACACGCTCGATTAACTCCGGCCGAACACACTTTTCTAGGTCATGATCGGCCTCGACTAATCGACACACCGTAGTCCTACCTAGGCTCAACAAAGAGGCCAGCACGCCGGTCTACTTCCTAAATGTGAAGGGGTCATGGGCCAATCATCCTTTGCAATCCTGCATGTTGTATACGCGTCTTGGAGTAGACCCACCCCCTTATACAAGCGTAGGTGGTTCCCATCCAACCGAGTGCATGCCGCTAAACCGCTGACGTTTGATAGCTTTTGGAAGAATAGTACGATGATGAACGCCCATAATTATTCCCGCGTGGTGGTTAGTGCAGAAAAGGCCATAGGCCTACTCAGATCACATATCCAAACATGTTAGTGTCTTGGGAGCGCGTAGAGACAATCAATGATCCATGATTTGTGGTCCCATTGGCAAGTCTCGTGGACTTACGACAAGGGCTAAGAATGCCTGGCCGTGCCACGTAATTAGCTCGCGGACACCCTCATGGTCAGCCCGACTGCAGTAACTTGCAGGTACCCCTCGGGGACGACCCGACTTCAACAAGGTTCTGAGGTAACATCAAGGTAACCGCGTGTCCATAACACCAAGGGGGAAACCCGAGGTATCACCCTCGATGGATTCCTGCTTGATGTAACTGTCAAGATGACCTTTGAGGAATCACCCTCAAAGGGTTCACACTTGAGGAGTTGTACGACTGAGTCATTATCGGGAATGGTGAAGGAGGAATCACCCTCCATAAGCCACGACTGAGTAGCTACACTACAGAGGTATCATCAAGAGTGCGATACATGGTATCACCCTTGGCACTTGATAGTAGCTCTACAAAGTCGTACAACTAAGGGGTGTGTGCGGTGATGTGTCGGTCTCTGCACATCGATCACGTTGATCGAGTCTTTGGTGATGAAGCGGTGCAACACGGACAAGGTGAGGGGTCACTGATGGATCACTAACCAACCTATACTAAGCATATAGGATAGCAGGTAAAGTACAATAGCAGGTCACAAAAGCAGGCTATGCATCGGAATAGGAGCTATCGAACAACAGTAGCAAAAATCTAATGCAAGCATGAGAGAGAAAGAATGGGCGATGAAGGAATGATCAAGGGGGTTTTGCTTGCCTGGAAGCTCTGCTGAAAGGGGGTTGAACATCTACGGCATAGTCGTACTCGGGGGCAGCGTCTATCTCGGGGTCTACCGGAGAAGAAGAGGAGAAGAAATAGTACATATAAAGCACTCACATGCAGCATAGATGCATGACAAGTTCGCAGACTATGCTAGGGGTGACCTAATGAAGTACTAAGTGTTTTAGAAGGAGCGGGAAAATATCCGAGAATATTTTCCCAGCTCCAACAATTATCGGTATATTGGACTAGAGGGAAAGGTTCCATGTTCATCATGTTAGAGGCATATGACAGATGAGTGGATGACATATTTGAACTTGTCATATTTGTTTTTGAACATTTTCATATCTAATTTATTTTAATCCAAGTTACAGTTTATTTTCTATGATTTTTCAAAGTTTAATTGATTTTCTGAATTTCCTCGAATTAAATCAATTCGAAAAGTGTTTAACCTAAAAATGCCACGGGTACCTAGGAAGGTACCCAACTGACTAGAATAGGGGCTGACGAGTGGGCCATGTTGACTGGGTCAACAGCCTAGTCAGCAGAGGCTGACTGGTGGGGCCCCACCTGACTCAGCACGGCCTTATCCAAATGAACAGCGGGCCAAGCCCCACCTGTCAGTGCCTTATTAGTTTAATAGGGGTCAATTTTTAAACTGCATTTAAGTTAGGCAACAGGGGCCCGCGGTTAGTGAGGTTAGTTGGGGTTAATTACATGGGTAATGACGCCAAGTCAATGGCATCAACAACAGCGAGGCCGAGAGTTGGTGATGCCTGATACGTCTCCAACGTATCTATAATTTATGAAGCATTCATGCTATTTTATTGTCTGTTTTGAATGATTACGGGCTTTATTATACACTTTTATATTACTTTTGGGACTAACCTATTAACCGGAGGCCCAGCCCATATTGTTGTTTTATTGCCTGTTTCAGTATTTCGAAGAAAAGAAATATCAAACAGAGTCCAAACGGAATGAAACCTTCGGCAGCGTGATTTTTTCGAAGAATATGATCTTGGAGACTTGGAGTTCACGTCAGAAGATCCTCGAGGAGGCCAGGAGATGGGGGGCGCCCCCCCTACTGGGCACGCCCCCTGTCTCGTGGGCCCCTCGAGCACCCCCGACCGACTTCTTTCGCCTATATAGTTCCACGTACCCTAAAAACATCCACGAGGAAGATAGATCGGGAGTTCCACCGCCGCAAGCCTCTATAGCCACCAAAAACCTCTCGGGAGTCCGTTCCGACACCCTGCCGGAGGGGGAACCCATCACCGGTGGCCATCTTCATCATCCCGGCGCTATCCATGACGAGGAGGGAGTAGTTCACCCTCGGGGCTGAGGGTATGTACCAGTAGCTATGTGTTTGATCTCTCTCTCTCTCGTGTTCTGTCTATGGCACGACCTTGATGTACCGCAAGCTTTGATATTATAGTTGGATCTTATGATGTTTCTCCCCCCTCTACTCTCTTGTGATGAATTGAGTTTCCCTCTTGAAGTTATCTTATCGGATTGAGTCTTTAATGATTTGAGAACACTTGATGTATGTCTTGCCGTGTTTATCTGTGGTGACAATGGGATATCATGTGCCACTTGATGTATGTTTTGGTGACCAACTTGCGGGTTCCGCCCATGAACCTATGCATAGGGGTTGGCACACGTTTTCTTGACTCTCCGGTAGAAACTTTGGGGGCACTCCTTGAAGTACTTTGTGTTGGTTGGATGAATCTGAGATTGTGTGATGCTTATCGTATAATCATGCCCACGGATACTTGAGGTGACAATGGAGTATCTAGGTGACATTAGGGTTTTGGTTGATTTGTGTCTTAAGGTCTAGTACGAACTCATGAATAGATTGATCCGAAAAAATAACTTTGAGGTGGTTTCATACCCTACCATAATCTCTTCATTTGTTCTCCACTATTAGTGGCTTTGGAGTGACTCTTTGTTGCATGTTGAGGGATTGTTATATGATCTATCTATGTTATTATTGTTGAGAGAACTTTCACTAGTGAAAGTATGAACCCTATTCCTTGTTTCCTACCATTGCAATACCGTTTACGCTCACTTTTATCATTAGTTACCTTGTTGTTTTTATATTTTCAGATTACAAATACCTCTACCATCCATATTACACTTGTATCACCATCTCTTCGCCGAACTAGTGCACCTATACAATTTACCATTGTATTGGGTGTGTTGGGGACACAAGAGACTTTCTGTTATCTGGTTGCAGGGTTGTTTGAGAGAGACCATCTTCATCCTACGCCTCCCACGGATTGATAAACCTTAGGTCATCCACTTGAGGGAAATTTGCTACTGTCCTACAAACCTGTGCACTTGCAGGCCCAACAACGTCTACAAGAAGAAGGTTGTGTAGTAGACATCAAGATCTTTTCTGGCGCCGTTGCTGGGGAGGTGAGTGCTTGAAGGTATATCTTTAGATCTTGCAATCGAATCTTTTTGTTTCTTGTTTTATCACTAGTTTAGTTTATAAAAGAAAACTACAAAAAAATGGAGTTAAGTTTGTCTCATACGCTTCGCCTTTTTAATATATTTTGTGATTTTGATGGAAAGGAAAATTGTGCTCAAGTGCTAGAAGAAGAGTGCATTAAAATGCTTGGTACTGAATCTTTGAATGATGAGCATGATTGCAATGTTGTTAGTATAAACTCCTTGAATATCCATAGTACTAATGATGATTGCTCTAGTCATGATGAAAATATCTCTTATGAGCATGTCAACTTTTGTGGAGTGCATGTTTGCATGAATGCACCCAATAGAGAAGATATATATTGCAAGAGGCATAAGTATTAGAAACTAAATTTTTGCAAGAAAGACTTGATGATTGTGCTGAAAGATTCAATATTTTTCGTGCTCCTTGTGAACTTTGCAATGAACGTGGTCATTTAAATCTCCAATGCAAATTGTTTCATGACCGAATTGTGTCCAAAAATTGTGATAGCTTGATTACCCTTGGGCATCATAAAGAGCTTAGTCTTCTTTTGGGGTATGAAGAAATGAAACATATAACTGAAGGTATTCCAAAATTTAATATTGATAGATTTCTTGATTTTGATCTAGAGAAGATTTATATGTTTTGTGTGGAGAATTGCATTGAAAATCTTTATATTGCCAATTACCTAAAGAAAATAAAGCAAATAGAAGAAGAAGAGAACACTAATGAAAGGGAAGAGACTTCCCAATATCCTCCTATTATTTCTTATGATGAATCAGGTAACGAGGAGGAGCTTTCTATTCAACCAATCTCGTCAATAAGGAGCTCAAAGAGGAAGGTTGAACCCACACATAATGTGAAAAAGAAAAGGAAAAGAAGGGGCAACAAAGGTAAAAAGGTATCCCTCCCAAATGATGTTGCTCCGACTACTCATTGTGATGATGATAATTGCTATACTATTGGTGTTATCCATACTATTAATGATGAGAGTGATTATGCTTATGATATGAAAAGGCCCAAGCTTGGGGAAGCTATGTTTGATGAGGATGAAATATTTGAGAATATATTTGCTGAAATTAATGTTTGTCCCAAGCTTGGGGATGCTATGTTTAATGAAGATGATATTTTTAGCATCCCAAGTTTTGATATGCAAAGTTGTTATGATGATAGCATGCCTCTTACCTATGATGATTATATTGATGAAAGTGGGTTTGGAAGAGTGTCAACTTTAGGAAGTAGTTATCCCACTATTTTGGAGGATGTTGAATCTTATTGTGATGAATATTAAAGTGGATTTGGAAGAGTGTCAACTTTATTTAGTGATTCCACTATCTTGGGAGAGGTTTCAATCGATTATGATGAGAACGAAGTTGCTACTTATGATGATTATTGTGATGAAACTTATGCTATAAAAAGTAGTGATGATTATATTTACAAATCTTGTCATGATTATGATTACCCTTTTTCTAAACATTACTCTTTTAGTGTGGAAACAATTTTTAGTGTTCAAGTCTCTTATGATACTCCCACTATTCCGAATGAGAAGAATTTTGCTTATGTGGAGAGTAGTAAATTTTCTATGCGTGTAGATCATGAAAAGAATGCTTTAGGTGCTGGTTATATTGTTGAATTCATTCATGATGCTACTGAAAATTATTATGAGGGAGGAATATATGCTTGTAGGAATTGCAATTATATCAAGTTTCCTCTCTATGTGCTTAAAATCTTGAAGTTATGCTTGTTTTGTCGTCCTATGCTAGTTGATTATTGTTCCCATAAATTGTTTGCTCACAAAATCCCTATTCATAGGAAGTGGGTTAGACTTAAATGTGCTAGTAATATGCTTCATGATGCTCCCGTTATGTTTCAATTCTTATCTTTTATGTGAGCATCATTGTCATCATCATGCCTAGCTAAAAAGGCATTAAAGAAAAGCACTTGTTGGGAGATAACCCAAAATTTATCCTTACTATTTTTGTGTGTTCACATGATTATGCTACTTTAGTAATCATGTTTTATAGCTTTTGTTTCAATAAAGTGCCAAGTAAGACCTTTAGGATAGCTTACGGTGATAGTTGTGTTGATCCTGCTGAAAATCAGAAACTTTTGCACCCAATAAATTAGTTTTGTTAATTCACAAACGTGCTTCTGATCTGGTTCTTTTTGCTCTGGATTGGTACACAAATTGCTTAGGACTTCCTAATTTGATAGGATTTTTGGAGTTCCAGAAGTATACGTTTGATACATATTACTACATACTATTCTGTTTTTGACAGATTCTGTTTTCTATGTGTTGTTTGCTTATTTTGATGAATCTATGAGTAGTATCGTAGGGTATGAACCATATATAAGTTGGAGTACAGTAGATATTACACCAATATGAATTTAGAATGAGTTCATTAAAGTACCTAAGTGGTGGTTTTATTTTCTTATACTAACGGAGCTTACGAGTTTTCTATTGAGTTTTGTGTTGTGGGGTTTTCAAGTTTTGGGTGAAGATTCGATGGACTATGGTATAAGGAGTGGAAATAGCCTAAGCTTGGGGATGCTTAATGCACCCCAAGGAAATATTCAAGGACAACCAAAAGCCTAAGCTTGGGGATGCCCCAGATGGCATCCCCTCTTTCATCTTCGTTCAACGGTAAACTTTACATGGAGCTATATTTTTATTCACCACATGATATGTGTTTTGCTTGGAGCGTCATTCTCTTGTGTTATTATTAGCTTGCTGTTATTTAGAATAATGTTTTGCATCTATATTTTCAATAAAAAAGTCAAGGATAGCCTTTGCCATGCTTATTTGCTAGTATACATGTTGCTGTTTGAAAAAAGAAATTTCACCGTTGTTGCAAAAATTCCCTAGAAAAGTCAGAGAATTATATAATGATGAAACCTTTTTAATAATGAGATCTGATAAATTTACTACAGTGGGAATTTTATTTCATAATTTTTGGAGTTAGGGAATTATGATGAATCTTGCATTCTTTACAGACTGTACTGTTTTGATAGATTGTTGTTATGTTTGCATTGTTTGCATATGTTTGCTTGTTTAATGATTCCATTTGAGGAAAGGAGTATTAAATATGCAGAGGCATTTAGTATACAATGTTGAATAATAATTTTAGTGATTTGTTACAGTAGAAAATGATAAGGTTTTGCATTGATTTATACTAACCTATCTCACGAGTTCTTGTTGAGTTTGGTGCGGATGAAGCTTTTGATAAAAAAAATGATGATATGAGAGGAATTAAGGAGACACAAAAGTTCAAGATTGTGGATGCCCAAGGCACCCCAAGATAATATTCCAAGAAGTCTCAAGCATCTAAGCTTGGGGATGCCCCGGTAGGCATCCCACCTTTCTTCTTCAACAACTATCGGTTAGTATCAGTTGAGCCTAAGTTTTTGCTTCTTCACATGAGTTGTGCTATCCTTGCAATATTATTTTGTTTTGCTTGCTGTTTGAATAAAATACCAAGTTCTAAAATTCTTAAATGAGAGAGAGTCTTCACATAGTTACATAATTATTTAGCTACTCATTGTTCTTCACTTATATCTTGTTGGAGTAGTTTGTCATTTACTCGTGTGCTTCACTTATATCCTATGAGTAAATTGTTGAATGAGTTGAATGTCATAAATCTGAAATTATATATGCCTCAATTGCTTATCCCATAGGGAGTATTGACTTCACATCTAAGAAGTAGAGGTTGTAAACTTATTGAAGGTTAGCAAGCATTGCATTGGTCATTTGAACAATTCATGAAAGAATATTGAAGGAAGAGAGATTTCATATGTAAATACACTATCCTAGACATCTTTTATAATTGGGAGCACTCATTAAGTATGACATGCTAAAGAGTTGATGTTGGACAAGGAAGACAACGTAATGGGTTATGTTTTCTGACATCTCAGTTAAAGTATATTGTCATGGATCATTCAAACATGTTGAGCTTGCCTTTCCCCCTCATGTTAGCAATTGTAGAAGACTATATGATAGTTGAGTATGTGGAGTTTGCTATTCCTGAAAATAAGATGAATTGCAATTGTCTGATGACTGAGAATGAAGTTTGCTAGTCTTCAAGAAAGTTTATGGTCTATGCTTTGATATGTGAATTGCTTGTTACTTTATCGTGAGAAGTTTTATGAGATGAACTACTGTTATGACATATAATCGTGCTAGAAAAGGTGATTGAAATTATCATTGATCAAACTTGTGCACCTTCTAGCATTCACACTTCATAAATTCTTTCTTTTATCATTTACCTACTCGAGGACGAGCAAGAATTAAGCTTGGGGATGCTGATACGTCTCCAACGTATCTATAATTTATGAAGCATTCATGCTATTTTATTATCTGTTTTGAATTATTATGGGCTTTATTATACACTTTTATATTACTTTGGGACTAACCTATTAACCGGAGCCCCAGCCCATATTGCTGTTTTATTGCCTGTTTCAGTATTTCGAAGAAAAGGAATATCAAACGGAGTCCAACCGGAATGAAACCTTCGGCAGCGTGATTTTTTGGAAGAATATGATCCTGGAGACTTGTAGTTCACGTCAGAAGATCCTCGAGGAGGCCAGGAGATAGGGGGGCACCCCCCCTACCGGTCACGCCCCCCTGTTTTGTGGGCCCCTCGAGCACCCCCTGACCGACTTCTTTTGCCTATATAGTCCCACGTACCCTAAAAACATCCACGAGGAAGATAGATTGGGAGTTCCGCCGCCGCAAGCCTCTGTAGCCACCCAAAACCTCTTGGGAGTCCGTTCCGGCACCCTACCGGAGGGGGAACCCATCACCGGTGGCCATCTTCATCATCCCGGCGCTATCCATGACGAGGAGGGAGTAGTTCACCCTCGGGACTGAGGGTATGTACCAGTAGCTATGTGTTTGATCTCTCTCTCTCTCTCTCTCTCTCTCTCTCTCTCTCGTGTTCTCTCTATGGCACAATCTTGATGTATCGCGAGGTTTGCTATTATAGTTGGATCTTATGATGTTTCTCCCCCCCCCCCCTCTACTCTCTTGGGATGAATTGAGTTTCCCTCTTGAAGTTATCTTATCGGATTGAGTCTTTAATGATTTGATAACACTTGATGTATGTCTTGCCGTGTTTATCTGTGGTGACAATGGGATATCACATGCCACTTGATGTATGTTTTGGTGACCAACTTGCGGGTTCCGCCCATGAACCTATCCATAGGGGTTGGCACACGTTTTCTTGACTCTCCGGTAGAAACTTTGGGGGCACTCTTTGAAGTACTTTGTGTTGGTTGGATAAATCTGAGATTGTGTGATGCTTATCGTATAATCATGCCCACGGATACTTGATGTGACAATGGAGTATCTAGGTGACATTAGGGTTTTGGTTGATTTGTGTCTTAAGGTGTTATTCTAGTACGAACTCTTGAATAGATCGATCCGAAAGAATAACTTTGAGGTGGCTTCGTACCCTATCATAGTCTCTTTGTTCGTTCTCCGCTATTAGTGGCTTTGGAGTGACTCTTTGTTGCATGTTGAGGGATTGTTATATGATCTATCTATGTTATTATTGTTGAGAGAACTTGCACTAGTGAAAGTATGAACCCTACGACTTGTTTCCTACCATTGCAATACCGTTTATGCTCACTTTTATCATTAGTTACCTTGCTGTTTTTATATTTTCAGATTACAAATACCTATATCTACCGTCCATATTACACTTGTATCACCATCGCTTCGCCGAACTAGTGCACCTATACAATTTACCATTGTATTGGGTGTGTTGGGGACACAAGAGACTTTCTATTATTTGGTTGCAGGATTGTTTGAGGGAGACCATCTTCATCCTACGCCTCCCACGGATTGATAAACCTTAGGTCATTCACTTGAGGGAAATTTGCTACTGTCCTACAAACTTGTGCACTTGCAGGCCCAACAACGTCTACAAGAAGAAGGTTGTGTAGTAGACATCAATGCCCGTCCAGTCGATTCCGACCACCACTTGGCATGAGACTGACTCCTACGGCACATGCACGATGTTGCGCGTCGACTGGTGGCAGCGGCGCGTGCGGGGGCTGCCGGAATCGACGGGGGCAATGGCATGCAGCGGCGGAGGCGCCACTGACCTGCACAGACATGTGCGAGCGCGGTTGGAAGCGGGCGCGTGAGGGCGCGGCGGGAGCGAGTCTTCGCAAGAGTGAGTAGCTGCGGGCGCTCGCGGGCAGGTGTAGGGGTGCGGGGGTACGGCATGGATGTGAACAGTCGCCAGTAATCATGCACGGGAGCAGATACGGGTGTGGCCATGGGAGGTCGCGGTCGACGGCTACGACAATGAACTCGCGAGGAAGAAAGGGAGAAGAAGGGCGGCAGCTCACAAAGAGTGCGGGGGTGAGCTCGTGGAGGCGCGGGTGGTCGAGGGTGCATAGAACGACGATGAGCTGTGGCATATCCAGACAGTGGGGAACGACGCAGGCGGCGCTGGAGATGCTCCCTGACACCGATCCCATGGCGAGGAAGACGAAGGCGAGGCTCCCGGAGCTTCTTGACACGTAGAGGCGGCGAGGGGAGGCCGATGGCCACGCCGGCAGCGGTGACAAGGCGATGATGGTGTTCGGTCGAGCGGGACAAAGAGGAAGAGGGGTGAGGCAGAGGGAGGGGGAGGAGTGAGGGGGTTTAGGGTTCACAAGGGGGCGTTGGGGGGTCTTCTAGGTCATTAGGGGGTGGCGGATGGCTGCCATCGCGGCTATGGCGCCGTGGATGGCCGCCATGCCGCTACCTCTTGTACAAAGGAGGGACAAGAGTGGGGCGGTGGGCTGGGCCTTCCCCTAACTTTACTTTTTTTTCTTTCGCTTATTATTTTCCATTTTATTTTCTATTTCTTTTATGTTTTCTGCTTTGCCTTTAATTTTAATAGTAAATCAGTTTATAAAATACGGAACTTGGTCCATAAATAGTGTTGCAAATTGTTTCACTGCCACAAAAAGTTTGGTGGACATTTGAATTAATTTGGGATTTTTTTATAATTTTAAAAGCATTTAAAAAGGCTGAAAAGGCACTGAATTAATTGCTAGGGCGCATTTTCTCAAAACAGTGATGTAGTTTTCCTTACGCAATATTTGTTTTGAAATGTTTGCTAACTGATGAACTATTTTGCAACCATGTTTGTGAACTTTAATTTTCACTTGCAAATTTGATTTTTGAAATTAACTTTGATTTTTATTAAGTGGCAATTTGACTTAGTTAAACTTGATGACATGGAACCATTAGTGGGAGATTACTGTAGCATGACACTGGGAGCGTTACAAATCTCCTTCACTACAAGAAATCTCGTCCCAAAGAGACAATTGGGTATTCCTTCTACCAAAAGTCCGAAGACAAAGTGTTTGTTGCAAAGAATGGACAGTTTCTCGAGTAGGATTTTCTCGCTAAAGAAGTAAGTTGAAGGACAGTACAACTTGACGAGATTACTGAATCTCCGGCGAAGTAAGCGAGACTACTGAACTGGAAGTTGTCTACACAACTAACCGGAAGTTACTGCACCAGTTGTAAAAACTCAAGTTAAGCATGTAACTGAACCGCGTAGGCCCAGAAGAGTTATCGAACATCCTGAATGGTTTCACAACAAACTATTCATCTTAGAGGAAGATGAACCTACGCACTACAAAGAAGCGATGGCGGTGTCCAGCTCTAAGGAATGCCTTAAGGCCGAGCAATCCTCAATGGAGTCCATGTACGAGAATCAAGTTTCAAACTTGGTTGATCCTCTAGAGGGTGTGAAACCCATACAATGTAAATGGATCTTCAAGAGAAAACTAGACGCGGATGGTAATCCTACTAACTATAAAGCAAGGCTACTTGCAAAAGCGTTTTGGTAGGTTGAAGGAGCTGATTATGATGAAAATTTCTCACCAGTAGCTATGCTAAAGTCTGTGCGGATTATGATGGCTATTGCTACATATTTCGACTACGAGATATCGCAAATGGATGTCAAAAGTGCTTTCCTAAATGGATATCTCAAAGAGGATGTGTATATGATACAACTAGAAGGTTTTATCGATCCTAAAGATGTCGAAAAGGTTTGAAAGCTTCAAAGGTCTATGTATGGTTTAAAGCAAGCATCAAGGAGCTGGAATCAATGTTTTGATGAAGTGGTTAAAGAGTTTACCTTCATTAAAAATGTTGAAGAAGCTTGTGTATACAATAAGTTTAGTGGGAGATCTATAACATTTCAAATCTTATATGTCGATGACATATTGTTGATTGGAAATGATACAAAGTTTCTTAGCACAATAAAAGACTATTTAAAGAGTGTGTTTCAATGAAAGACTTAGGCGAAGCAACATATATATTGGGCATAAAGATATATAGAGATAGATCAAGATGTCTAATTACGCTAAGCCAAAGCATGTACATTGAGAAGGTTTTAAAGAGGTTTAAAATGGATAATGCAAATAAAGGATTTCCCCCATGTCACATGGCACAACACTTAGCAGCAATCAATGTTCCAAGACAGTTGATGAGTGAGCACAGATGAGTGGAGTTCCATATGCCTTAGCAATTGGATTCATCATGTATGCTATGATATGTACTAGACGAGATGTTTCTTATGCGCTAAGTATTAGCAGCAGGTATCAAAGTGATCCTGGATTGGCTCACTGGGCAGCTGATAAAAATATTCTTAAGTACCTCAAGGACAAAGGACATGCTCCTTGTCTATGGAGGAGATGAAGAACACATTGTAAATGGTTACACCGATGCTAGCTTCATGACTGATATAGATGACTATAAATCTCAATCAGGATATGTTTATACCCTTAATGGTGGTGTCGTGGTTTGGAAGAGTTTCAATTAGTACAATGTTGCAGATTCTATGATAGAAGCAGAGTATATTGTGGATTCATAAGCTTCAAAGGAGGCGGTCTGGATCAAGAAGTTTCTTGAAGAAGTTGGTGTGGTCCCAAGTGTAATGAACCCGGTGACACTCTATTGTGATAATAATGGTGTTGTTGCTCAATCAAAGGAACCAAGATCCCACATGAAGACTAGACACATCGAGCGCAAGTATCTCACAGTATTTCGAGAAGGGTTTTGTGAAAGTTCTCAAGGTTCACAAGGATTTGAATGTGTTAGACCCGACGATGAAGGCTCTACCATGAGTAAAGCATGAGCAACACCAGATAGCCATAGGTGTTAGAGAAACTATGTTAACTAAATTATTGACTCTAGTGCAAGGGGGAGAATATTGGAAATATGACCTAAAGGCAATAATATTGCATTATTATATTTCCATATTGATAAATTAAGAGTTTATATTCTATTCTATAACTGCTATGATCCTGGAATATGCGATTTAGTGGAAAACGCATATGCACGTGTGGAATGATAAACGGTAAAGAATAGGTTCCTAGTCTTGCCTCTAAGACTAGCTCAAGTGTTGTTGGTGATCATGTTTTTCGGATCTTAGGATGTCGTTAAGTGTAAGATAGTCCTAAAAATACATTAAGAGTGTGACCTTAGAAGAACGATCATTTTGAATCAACCCAAACTTGTTTGTTATACTTTGAGATAATATTGTCAGAAGTCAATTATTATAACACGGAGTGTTAACGTGTGCTTCATTTCCTTAGACCATGGGAGTATCGTAGTCACTTCTTACTGTATGGTGGACTCTGGGGTTCCTCAAACGTTACCGGTAACATGATAATCATAATGACAACTTACAGGTTCATCAGAAAGTTTGATAAGGGACTAGATAGTTTGAGAGTGGAATTTGCTCCTTCGACGACGGAGACATATTCTTAGGTCCCTCTCAGTGTGATGACATTCATCATTGTCTAGCGAGACATAGGTGACTATGTTACGTGGATGCTGGAACATGTCAACGAGAAAGAAGAACAAAACCGGTAACGAGGAGAACGCTATAGTGAGCATATGTATGACTCAAGATGATACGATATATATCTCACCTCGGGTTTTGTAAAGTACCGCTAAGTAAAGGAAATAGCAGATGATAACCAAAGGTTCACTCGAATGTCATTCGTGTACTCACAGAGATCGATATGGACGTCCACGGTTCCGCTATCGGTCATTGAACACAGGGGGTTTGTTCATGTGCATGTTTTACTGAACATATAGGGTCACAAGCTCAAGGTAATCATGATCTGCTGAGTGGTAGTAGGATGGGAGTAGCGAGGAAATATTCGTGAAATAGTTTTGTTAATATTTGAAATAGTTTCAAGAGGAACCGGAAGCGTTTCGGGGTGACCGGAAGGATTTAATAGTTTGTTGGGCAATATCGCGTATTATCGATAAATAATATATATGTGGAAAATGTTTTCGAGGATGTCAAATAATAATAAAAGGCTATAATAATAGTTAGGGGGCTTTTATATTTAATTAAATATTGACGCATCTTAAAAGCCCAATAGGTGGAAGGGGAATTGGGCCACAAGGCCCAATATGGGAGGCGCCCCCTTTCCCCACTTGGGGAGGCCGAATTGGACAATGGGGAGGACTCATCCTCCCCCTAGGGCTGGCGCGAGGGGAAGAGAGTCCTTCCCCTTGTGTGGCGCCCCCTCCTCCCCCCTCAACCTATATATACTAGAGGCTTTTGCGCCTTCTCTCTAGACAAGTTTTCGAGCCTCCTCTAGTTCTCTAGTTCTTGTTCTAATTGGTTCTAATTGATCAATTGGAGATGGACATAGATCCTCTAATTCTCACAATTAGAAGCCCATTGTGGTTCTAATCTCCTCCCTCTAATTCTAAGGAGATGATTAGCTCTAGACAGCGAAGCGCTGTCGGATCGTGAAGACCGTACACTTGCAACTCGTAGAGAGGTCATGCCTTCGGTCTTCCGTTCGAGGGACTATGCGCGGGCGGTTCGCAGGATCGTTCATGTATGGTTCGAGAGACTCCAAGTATCATCTACACTGACTCGTCTTCTTTCGTTCCAACTCGGAGTCGGTAACGATCTGATGCAAACCGTTCATCGCATCTTCATAGTGTTCCTGGGTGATTATAGGGCGAACTATTTTGTTTTCTACTACATTTCCCAATAGATCCTTTGTAGCTGGGCAACACTGCCCGTTCGTGCCTAGTGGGCATGGAGCAAGGTCGACTGCGCGCCGGACCGGTCGTCGCCGCGTCACGGCACTGTTGGGCACGCGGTGCTTCCCACACTTGTGGGCGTTTTGTTGCCTACTACATTGGCGGTCGTGACGTCACCGGTGCTGGTTGTCGTTGTTCCTACTGCGGTGGCGGCATTGGATGGCCCCTAGGATGTGGGGGACATGTGTGTAGCTCCTATACCTAGGGTTGGACAGGTGGCTAATGTGTACAAAAAATGTTAAATATTTTAAAAAGGTTAAAGTTTAGAAAAATGTTCAATGTTTATTATATAAAATGTAACATGTTTTAAAAAATAAAAAAGGAAATGAAAAATGAAAGAAAACATTTTTTTGTTAAACCTGAGAAAAACAAAGAGAAAAATAAAAATAAAAACAAAACCAAAATGAAATAAAACAGAAGAAACAAAAAACAAGAAAACCCAATTTAGATAGTGAAAATTGGAGAAAGAAGACACAGGAAAAACGGGCCCCAAACAGTGAAAAACCGGACAAAGAAAAACCACAGAGAAAAGAAACACACAAAACAACTACAGCTCTTGGCAGGCCCTGTCGCGCAGCGCTTTGGGCGAGGGGAGCATACATCTTGCTGTGAGCGAGATATAGCTGCTGTGGTAGGTCCGGAGATAGCGTCCAAGCTGTTCAAATGCATAGCCCCCACCCTCGCGCATTGTGGAAAACAGCTCGTGATTTCGAAATAAATGTTCGCATATTCAAAAAATGATTGTGAATTTAAAAAACTTTGTAAATTCAAAAACTTTTCATGTTTTTGAAAAAGTTCAAAAAAATCATAAAATGTTTGTGGATTAAAAGATTCTTTTGTTAGGTACTTCCACTTCGCACTCTTATGGAAGCTTGGGTGTTGTCTAAGGGTTCAACTGGACCCAACAAGGGAAGCAACCGTGCAATTTCGTTATGCCAGTTTCATAGCAAGCACTTATTCAAGCAAGTGCTAGTGTTGGAAAAGTCGCTTTCTTTTCCGCTAGCAGAATCAACTTCTACTTGATAATGTGCTTTTATTTAATGAATAAAAGGTCCAAGGGTGCCATATTGATTCGAATCTAATATTTTTATTCAATATTTCTTTTTTGCAAGCAAACACTAAATTTAGGCACAAGCTTTATGCTCCGAGTCGAACTAGATAGTAGGCACAAAAATAGTCGTATAATGGTGAGTACATATTTGTTGTGGCGTCTGTGGGGAGCTTGTCTATTCAAGTAATATATTAAAAACAAACCTGGTTAACAACTTTGTGGCCTTTCAAAAATCGTTTTCCTATTCAAAAAAAATCTTGCATTTGACAAAATGTTGGCAAATTTAAAAAAATCACAATTTTGAAAGAATATATGCGGATTCAAAAAATATTCATGAATTTGAGAAAATGTTGGCATATTCAAAAAATCCTCACAATTTTGGAAAAAGTATTCACGGATTTAAAAACTGTTTCAGATTAAAAAAAGTTGAAAAATGTTCGTGAAATTAAAAAAAAGAAATAGACAAAACACAGGAAAAGAAAGAAAAAGGTTGTAGGAAGGTTTTAGATCATTCCCAAAACCAATAAGAAAAAACCCAACTAGATTGGTCCCATATGGCGGGTGCGGTCGAGGGAGGTAGGATCCGCCACCATTTCCTATTAGGCACCTCTGGCGTTGTTTCCTTTATTTCTGGCAGACCCTATTTGGTGCTTCAGGCACCATTGCAGTTCAACCTGCAAACCGGCGCACACTACACCTCAGTTCTGGGTCGGCCCATTTTTACGTTTTCTTTCCTGTCCTAAAACATTAAAATGGTTCAAGGATGAGAGTTATAGGGTTCGAACCCGTAATTTCCTTGCTTCGACCCGACTGCCCTAGCCACCATCTTCACGCTTATGTACAAGTGCATCATTTTTTCGTTTCTACATACAGGCAATGCCCCTCTATGTTTTCCTTTTCTGTTTCCGGTTTCCATTTTCTTTTCTTAAATCCATGTTTTTTAAAAAATCCATGTATTTTTTAAAATTAATGAACTTTTTCCATTTTGATGAACTTTTTCAAATTTGATGAACTTTTTTTCTGAATTTGATGTGCTTTTTCCAAATTCAATGAACTCTTTTCAAATTCGATTAACTTTTTTAAATGGATGAACTTTTCTCAAATTCGATGAACTTTTTTTTCTAAATTTGCTTAACTTTTTTCAATTTTGATGAGATTTTTTCATATTTGATGAACTTTTTTCAAATTCGATGATTTTTTTCAAATTAAATTATGATTTTTTATGAGTTTTGTTGAACTTTTATTTAAAAGTCAATAGTCAACAACCTGGCTAGTGGTGCATGGTCGTGGTCAAAGGTCAACCAACCACTTTTTTTACATCCAGTGACCGGACAAAAAATATCCAGCGATCATGCGAAGGAGCGATCTGCGTGCGAACGAGCGAAGCACTTGTGTATAATGGGCTTGCCGAAATTTCCATCCGCGAGGGCGCCAGCACCACTTGTTCGGGTGCTTTTGGCACCGAACATGAGCTCCTTTTGTTTCTTGTATGAGCAGCGCTCACGCGCGTCTCCTATTGAGCAGGTCCATGTGATATTCTACTAGTTCCGTTTTTGGAATGCTACACATTTTCTGTTTCTTTTTTCTACGTTTTTCTGCTAGGGGGTTCTATGAATATTCTTTTTTCTTTTTTTCTCAATTTTATTTTACTTTTAGGTTTACCTTTTCTCATTTAGTTAATTTTTATTACTTTTATTTTTTGAACATTCTTAAATCCAGGAACATTTCCAAATTCATATGTTTTTTCAAAAAATTCATGAATAATTTTCAAATGTGCGGACTTTAAAAAAAATTGGTGATCCTTTTTTCAAACTCATGATTTGATTTTCAAATCTGAACTTTTCTCAAATGTGTGAATATGTTTTTAATCCTTGAACTCTTTTCTAAATCATGAACGTTTTTTCTACTATGTAAACATTTTCCAAACCCATGAACTTTTTACAAATTCATGAACCTTCTGAAATAAACAATTTTTGAATTAGGAAACACATTTAAATTTGATGAACATTTTTTTTTAAACACGTAAATATTTTCTTTATATTTATGATTTTTGACATGAATTTTTTAGTGAAGTTAATGGTTAACGGTCCTTTTTTTAGTGAAAGTCATCATGACTAGCTTTATTCAGAAATAAGGAGTAAATTGTTCACAAGCTCGGGAAACTAAAAAAAATGCAGTTCCACGAAAGAAAACTATTTCCTGAACAAACCTATTCCCAACACAAAACTATTTCAGAAACAGAACTAACTAGCTTCAGTTAACGAAACAAAACTACTACATACACAAAAGTATCAACATAGATAGAATTGTACATATACAAAACATGCACACTACTACGAAATGTTCACCAGAGCAAGACTTAGCAGAATGAGTAAGTAGCACCATATAAAAAGCAGATGAACATACAGACAAACAACCATAAGTACCATGAAAGCAAATATGGAAAAAAACACTATCATGGTACTAAAAGGAATGCTTGAAAGATAAAGTATCGCGCTATATAGATAGATAGATAGATAGATAGATATCGACAATAAAGAGAGCCGGAAATAAACTACTGAAAGAAATGGAGTAGGATAGAAATGACTCGTGGTGCTCGATGGCGACAGATGATTTGGTAGACCAGTTCACTCTTTTGCAAAAGAGCTACGTCTGGTTGGAAGGACTTATGATTAAATACAGGAGATAAACTCTCTCCATCCTATTCTCCTCAATGACAAGTTCCTAGAACTTTCATTGATTTTACTCATGGTCACTCTTCGCAAACCACAATGGCTCTTGGTTGCTGAAGACTTTGACTCGGAGCTCACAATTACTCTTCACCACATGAGCCGAGATTTATCCATCTAGAGAGTATGTAGCTATCTAGAGTGATAGGTACAAGAACTCTTAACTAAGATCTATTATGATGCTTAACCACTATCTAAGTTTTTGGCTCTTGATTTTTTTTCTCAGTTGATTTTAAACTCAAATTTCTCAGAGAGGAGTGCTCAATCAATCTTCACAAAATCTAAAGCAGAGCAGCCAACGAAACTCATTGGAGCGGGGTGGCTATTATTGGGAAACATAGTAGAAAAAAAAATCACACCTACGCACACCCAAGATCAATATGAAGATGCATAAAGGGTTGGGATCAAGACCGTTACCGTCGCAGAGTAACAGCGGAAGAAGAACGTGTTGGTGTAGGTTGTTCTTGGAGTCCCTCGAACCATCGATGAACGGTCCCGCAAACTGCCAACGAACAATCCCTCAAATGGAAGAGCGGAAGCACAACCTATCTACTTGCACTGGTACAGCGAGCCGCTATATACACGGTTTTTAACCCCTTTCCGCAACAGCATTTTAAAAGCCTTGCGTGTGTGTGCGATAGGGGGGTCCTACGATAGGGAGTAGGAAATACATACGTTTTCCAGAACAAAGCGTATGCGATGCCTGCATCTATCCCAAACATGATTCGTCACACAACTGTTTGTGATATATCGAATATCCCAAATGCTCCATCCTTTGTACTCGCGTGTGCTAGCATTACCATTGCGCACACTATTATGTGGTGCAATATTTACGATGCGCACCCCATCACAAACAGTTCACGATTGTAAAACGTGTATGATAAGGAGACTATCACACACATTCACTTCTCCTGAACTGTATACGATATATAATTAAAAAGATTAGCTAATCATCGTACAAGTGTCGGATAGGATTACGAAACATCGGACTTTCGTACCAGTGTCGTACAGGATAACTATCGCACACGCTATTTCTGTGGTGCAACATTTACGATGCGTACAACATCAGAAACAGTTAATGATTGTAAACCGTGTATGATAAGGAGACTATCACAAACATTTAGTTTGCTCGCACCGTCTGTGATATTGTCTGACATCACACACACTTCGAAAGCAGCAACTGTGTGCATGGTCGCACACGTTTCCTCTCTGTTAACTATGTCGGGTTGTGATCTATATCTGAGACGTTTGTGCTTTACAAACCGCGTATGCCATAACAACGTGAAGAGCATATTTTTACCCGAATTTAATCACTGCTATTTAGAATTGTATCGAATTTGAATTTGAAAGTAGGCTATAACATCATTCATATCCATCAGGTTCAACAATCAATGCATTATTCGATTCATAGGTATATAAGTTCAAGAATTACATAAGCACCAAATAAAGAATGATGAACTAGGGTTGAATATCATCCAACACAAGTATCCATCGTTGATCCAATGCCTACGTTTTTCTCATACTGATCTTTGCTAAGTTACTACTGTTGCTGCTATTACAATCATCACCAACTGCTTATGTTACTGTTCTTGTTACTATTGCTACTGTTACTAAAACTATCAAACTACTATGCTACTAAACATTTTGCTGCAGAGATATTATATCCCAGGTGTGGTTGAATTGACAACTCAACTGCTAACGCTCATAAATATTCTATGGCTTCCCTTGTGTTGAATCAACAAATTTGGGTGAAATACTACCCTCTAAGACTGTCGTGATCCCCTATACTTGTTGGTTATCAACCACCTCGGCCGCAACACAAGCAGCCAAGGGGTACTATTGTTGTGGCAGGTATAGTGACTTGGCTTTACGAGCACTTTGGCCTTGATATTGATGAGATGCCACACATCCCAGGTCCTACGATGGTCAACCGTAGGATTATGACTAACACGCAGTTTATCAGGGCCATGCAAGGGGAGCATTGCTACAAATACCCCTTGTGTAACACTCATACTACCGATGTGCGCTTTCCCTTGCCGCAAGCTTTTACTGTTTCTACATGTGACATGTGGGTACTCTCCATTGATGAAATCAATGAGTACATGCATGCAGACGGGTTTGGGAACAATGTTCACCCCGAGCCCGCTCCTGAGTGGGATGTCGCCGCAGCAGGGCATGCCCACGGCTGGGATGCATGGGGCAATGCACCCCAATTTTGACCTAACTTTCTACCACAACATGCACTGCAATTTGCACCGCAGGTTCACTTTGGGCAGCCACATGACTATGTTCCTATGGTTGAGTTTCAGCAGCTGCAGCAGCAGGTAGGAGGGATCCGTACGGACCTCCGTGAGGCTAACAACAACAACAACAACCTGCTCAGTGGGAACATTCAGTCCCTCTTTTCTTTTTGGCAGCTGCACCCTGGCATGGGAGTTCAATCCTCTAGTGGCCCCTCTCAGATGCAGTGGCCACACGTTGGCCAAAGGGGTGACGATGGCGAGGACATGGGCTAGAGAGTAGGCCAAGAGCCTAAGCTTGGGGGAGCTCATCCCCTAGTTATCCATACATACATATTTTATTTTTCTTCTTTTTTCCTTTTGTTTTAGCATGTTTACTTTCAGTTTGTGTAATAAATGAAGAGCAAGCTTTGCTCTTGCCTTGTTGGAATTCTCTTCATTCGCGTATTGTTTCTTTGGGCCCACAGGTTCGTTCTCCGCTAGCAAGCTAGAAATGAAGAGAATGAAGTGAAGATGTGACCGAGGGAAGAAGTGAGCCAACGCGAGAAGGTATAACATGTGCATTAATCCTTTGTCTCGCAATATTACTTGAGAAATAATTTTTAGTTGACTGGCTTAAGTGAGTTCGCCGTGTTGGTTGAATATAATTTAGTCATAAGTCCCAACTTAGGATTTTCCTAGCAAAACCTCGTGGTAAAGCATGTTTTTCATTCCAATAAAATTTAAAGAAAACTTAGGGATTTGAATCTTCAAGGAGAACAAGCACTCAAGTAGTTCAACTCCATATGGTAAATTTGATTGACTTGATGACACCTATGGATAGAGTTATTGGAGGAATGAATATTTGAAGTGATTAAGGTTATGCCCAAATTTATACGTGATTCTAAAATCATGGAGCTTCAGCTCTAGGCTGGTTTCAGTCATGTTGAGATAATTCGCATAACTGCGACACCATCACAAACTTGGAGATTGAGTGGTAAATGATCGACCTTCTCCAAGGGAGTGTGTATGTGGTAAATAAGAGCATCGATCGCTGAGCTCGAAAGAGACAATCATTCTTGATCGATAGTGCACAAAATTAAGCCACAACGGAACCTAATTGCATATAGTAAGCTTTAGCATAACCCCTCACCCAGAATTGAAATTTTGAAGAATAATGATAGAGAGAAGTGTCTGGAAGCCATGACTAGGAGGCACCAGTGGGTGCTAATGAAATACTCGAATTCTTTGCTCTCTTTGATTCCCTAACTCCCTAAATGCATTTCAATTTTGAGCCTAAGTTGAATGTTCATCTAATAAAGAAATTTGGTTTGAGAAATTATAACTAGTAATAAGAGACTACATGTGGTTAGGCAACGAGCTTAGGTGCAACTATTAAATTTCGAATACTCTCTTGGATGACATTGCAGGATAAGCGATGGATATGATATATCCTCTTGAGCGGGTAAAACTTATGTCTATTCAATAAGGCTCCCTTTCACTCTCTTGATTTCTTGTTTGCCCAAGGGCAAGCAAATCCTAAGCTTGGGGGAGTTGATGGCTCGAGAATTTGTGATGTTTTTGGTGATGATTCTTGCTTGATTTCACCAGACTTTCATTACTCTTCAGATATTTCTAACGCTAATCTCTCGAAAGAGAAGAAATCCATTTTCCCAGTGTTTAGCAGGAAAAATCAATTATGGAAGGAAACCAAGGAGGGTTATCGCAAATCAAGACAAATTGTTGGTGCAATGATTTTCCTCATTATGTTTTGGAGTTTGTTGACATAAACAGCATGGGACTTATGTGTTTGCTAGTGCACACACAGTAACAGATCCCTAGAATCAAGAGGATTTTGGTTGAAATGACGAAGATTATCCCCTGCGTAGAAGTGAAGGCTATCACCGAAGAGTATGTTGACAAGAGTGACCCCTCAAAAATTGCTGACGTGAAGCAATTCATTTGGTGCATGTCCGAATAAGGTGACTGCATCCGAGAAGAATGAAGACAAAGTGAAGGCGTAGCATTTATTTCATTGTTTCTCTTCTCTTTATTGAGTCATAGGACCACCATACTATTAAGAGGGGTGTAGCATTCAAAACTTTGATTCTCTGATGCTAAACCCAAATCCTATGAAAGTTGTGAGTGAAATCTCTTTGTGTTCCGAGCAAATACTGGCCAGCAACTGTGATCTTCTTCCTACGAGAGATTTGTCTTACACCGAGGAGTTAGCATTACTTGTTCCTCAAGTAATGTAACCGTTGCTCTTTGAAATCCGACCGTTGAGAACGTGTCAGTTGGCCATTGGCTGGACCGAGTGTCCAAAATGGTCATTTCCCATCAGGGAATGCTGCGCCTATAAATAGCCATCCCGCCCCGGCTTTGTCCGGTGGCTGCTTCATTTGATTCTAAGAAGATTGCTGAGTAACCCCCTCTCTAAGTGATTTGAGTTTAAAATCAACTGAGAGAAAACCCATAGAGCTGAAAAATTAGATAGTGGTTCAGCATCACTCGAATCTAAGTCCAGTACGCTCCGCCTATTACTCTTGAGAGCTGCGAACTCTCTAGACGGTTAGGTGTCAATTTCTTCAGAGACCAAGAGTGATTGTGGTTGTCGAAGAAGAAGTCTGTAAAGGTTCGGAGATCACCTCGAGTATCTACCATGAGTGATCGGCATTGGTTGAAGAACCAATTGTCGAGGAGAATAGAGCGAAGAGAGTTTATCTTCAGTGTTAAGTCACATCCCCTCCAACCAGACGTAGTCCTTGTGCAGAAGGACGAACTGGTCTACCAAACACCTTGTCGACATTGAGCATCACTGGTTACATCTATTCTCCCTCATTACTTTCGAACATTTTCAATTATGTGATTTGTCTCGATGCATGCTCTTAGTTTCCATTCGATAGCTTGTATTTGCTCGATGTACTCTGTTTTCATTTGCTCCATTGCTGGGTTCTGAGAGTTTTGAGATTTTTGAAAGAAATTTTAAAACTCCCATTCACCCCCTCTGGTAGACATGATTTGTGACTACAATTGGTATCAGAGCGAGGTACTCCTTGACTCTGCTCATTTTGGTCTAACCACCTTGGAGTTTAAGTATGTCTTCAGTGAGCTACAAGTCGCATCTCAAGATTCCCATCTTCGATAGGATGAATTATCCCTTTTGGAAAGAGAAGATGAAGATCCATCTCCGAGCTATTGATGGTGATATGTGGAATGCCGTGCAGAATGGATTCACAGTTGAAGTGCCCCAAGTCCCTACGAACCAGGAGAAGAAACAAGATTAAACATATGGAGAAAAGGATGGCGATTCCACCTCTCCCCACCTCTGGCGACTCCCATGGCGATTCTAGGGTTTAACCCTACGATCTCCTTCCGAAGACCCCAATGGATGGCCTTCTCCACTGGGATTTCTCCCCCGGCCTCAGGGTTGAGGCACAGGTGCGTGCAAGGTTTGGATCTACGGTACACTTCGTCCCCAACCCCGACTGTAAGGAATTCTTCCTTGAAGTCTCCTTCTCCTCGGCTTCTTTTCCCCTCACGGTGGATTCGGTGGGTTTGGCTCTTCAATCATGTATTGGAGGCCTCAGTGATGGATTCAATGTCATGCGTTTGGGTGATCGCCATTTCCTTTTCTCCGTGGCATCAAATCGTGTGGGACATTTTATTTTTGGCCTACGGGATCGTATCTGGCCGGACTTTATTTGTCATTTTCATCTGCATCGTGGTATAAGTTCACATCGTCGGCACAACTCATGGCATGCGGATTCTGAATTAACTGGTTTGGCTTCTTCACCGGGTCCGGCGATCAAATCTAAATGGCTTTCCTCACAGAAAAATTTGCCTTTGGATCCTTCATCTTTACCAGTGTTGCGGAACTTGGGTTTAGTTCCGCCGCCGACGGACTTCCATTCCGGCGAGCCCCAAGCTCAGATCTCTTTTGGTAGTTTCTTGGCTCCGGTTTCTCCAGATTCTTTTCGGATTGGTTCGGTATCCTTACCTATTTCCTCAGATATTCCGGCCAAGTTGTCTTCTTTTCGTGGTGGTCTGTTCAATATGGGATCATGGGATTCGATCCCCGATGATACGCTACATTCTATCTTGGACGCCTGGCAAGCTGGATATGATAATGATAGTGTTAAACTTATGGTCCAAATTCCATCAGTCCCAACCAGAGATTACATATACGAAAGGCTTCAACATTGCTCTATTGGTGATCGGCTTGGCCATGTTGATGAGCCATGCACGGGATAATTCTATCAAGGATGTGGAGATGTCTCTGTGGATTCTGCTTGTCACTCACGTACTAACGATCACGAGCATGTGCCATGCAGGGTGGGCCCGGATCCCTTGGGTTTTCTGTGTAATGCATGTTCTACTATGGACCATTTGACCAGGCTTTGTCCTGGGCTTCGTCGCTGTTCCTTCTGTTTATGCCTAGGCCATAGGGCACGTAAGCCCAAGTCTTGCAAATTTCTACCTCACTGGGCCTAGAAACAAAAACAACTGCATTTAACAAAATCTGAGAGGATCTTGCCTCGGGTTGAAGCGGATGTGCCTGTGGTTGGTAATTATGTGGTGGTTGGTATGGCCCGTGTTGTTAGGGATACGCGTGAAGGCTGGGTTTGGAAACAGAAACAGAAAATCCCACGCTCTTCGGACGTGGCTAACCCCCATTGCTTGACGATACGCCTCCCTGGTCAGGGTGTAGTCAATTCTGCCTGCCAAAAACCCCAATCGGGTGAGCTGACGTTTTCCTCGAGCTCAACACCCATGCCTTCATCGCCTCGGTTCTCCTCGCCTTCGTCCCCAAGCAAGAAAACCCCTGTTCCTCCTCCGACGAACTCCACCCAACCAGTTCAGCCACCGGCATCCCTAGCTATGGCGAACTTCCCGGTGCGCCCATTTGCCTTCGCTCCGGATGGATCGACCTTCGATCGTGGCCCTCCTCACCGAGTCCAGCGCCATGTCATGGTGGTGGATGATCCGCCTCTGAACCATGACAGGTACGCCATTGTCTCTGTCCATCCTCCAGTCCCAGATCATCAGAAGGAGCTCTGGTTAGCCGAGGTCTATCGCATTATTACTGGAGATTTAGAGTATGATCTGGTAGATGATTTCATCTACCCGCCGGGCATCAGATGTGTGGTTTTTGCGGATATGGAGAGTAGAGATGCTGCTATTAGAGAGGGGCCTCATGCTTTGATTGAAGATTCCACCTTCTCTCTAGTTCCTCATGATGAGAGTATCAATATGCGCATGCCTGCTTTTGAATATGAGGACTGGGTCATGTTTCTTGCTTTTCCAATGGATTATCAGACTGAACATTACATTCATAAGGCTGTCTCCAACTTTGGAAAGCTTCTGGTCTGGCCACGTCCGGGTCAGAACAAAGCTAGAGTTCTGGTTAAATGTCATATCAAAGATGTTGCTGAGGTGCCACACAGTCTTTTGGTTACCAGGGTAGGTTTGATGCCAGGTCTTGCCCGTTCTTGGTCTGTGCCTGTTTATGTTTTGAATGGCAGGAATACCATCCCCTCTTTAGTTGGCAATGAGGATGATCCACCACTCCTGAATGCATCACCACATCCCTACCAGCTTCCTTACTACACCCTCATGCAGCAGGCAAGAATTGATGAGATGGCTTCTCAAGATGCTCTGAATGTGGCAGCATGGAACGCCCCTAAACCTGCTCAGGACCAAGTTCAAGATAATGGTTGGGGTTTGTGGCCGGTGGTCCCTCCACCGTACACAGGGTTTAGCTTCAGAACATTCTTCCAGTATGATGGACCATCATTGATGGATGGAGTTGACTCGTAGCATAATGTGCATGATAACTTGTCTGATATTTGCTTGAACAGCTCAATTGGTTCTTTTTGTCCTCTTGTTGGACTACCTTTTATCCAAACACCATGGTCTTGCCTTTGGGGAAGCCCGTGTCTGATCACATCCTGTGCGTGGTTACTCTAACATCCCCAGGTCCAAACTGTTTCGCTTTGAGAACTATTGGATTAACCATGATGGATTTGCTGAAGTAGTCGCAACTTCCTCGTCTAAACCATGCCACTCCCCGAATGCTGCCGCTCGCATCTGCAAAAAGCTTAAAACCCTGAGATATGATCTTAAGAGATGGAGCAGGGGTATCTCAAAGCTTAAAATTATGATCCAGAACAGTAATGAAGCTCTGGTTTTCATGGACAATCTTGAGGACAAAAGACCTTTATACATCCAGGAATGTAATTTTAGGTTGATTCTGAAAATCCCACTTGCAGACATTGCTCAAATACCAGAATGAATATTGGAGGAAGAGATGTACAATTAGGTATTTTAGGTTTGCTGATGAAAACACCAAGCTGTTCCAATCTCTGGAGGGAGTTCTTTTCAAAACCTACAAGGAGCGGTTGGGTTCTTCTAAACCCACTAGCATGCGGTTTGACCTTTCTCGGATCATCTGAAGGATTGAGGGGTTGGATCAACTGTCTGCGCCATTCACTAATGTAGAGATTGATGCTATGATCAAGGAAATGCCAAACGACAGAGCTCCAGGCCCGGATGGTTTCAATGGTTGTTTTCTTAAGAGCTGTTGGCAGATCATCAAGTCGGATTTTTATGAGCTGTGTCATGCTTTCCATGCGGGTGGGCTAGATATCACTAGCATCAGCGAGGGCTATATCACCTTGATCCCAAAAATTTCCTCTCCAGAAACTGCTAATGATTTTAGACCAATTACTTTGCTGAACTGTTGTCTGAAAATCATTACAAAGATCCTGGCCAACCGTCTGCAGAAAGTTATTCTCAAGATCATTCACAAAAACCAGTACAGTTTTATTAAAGGAAGGACTATTCAAGACTGCCTGGCGTGGTCGTTTGAATATATCCATCAATGCCACACGTCTGCGAGGGAGATCGTCTTGCTCAAGCTTGATTTTGCTAAGGCATTTGACATAATTGAGCACGCCCCCATGTTGGAGATCATGAAACACATGGGTTTTGATGATAAATGGCTAGGTTGGATGGAAACGATATTTGGCTCGGGAGTCTCCTCTATTCTCCTAAATGGAGTTCCTGGTCGGAAATTCAAATGCAATTGTGGAGTGCGGCAAGGTGACCCTCTCTCACCGCTGATTTTTGTGCTTGCAGCCGACCTTCTACAAGCTGCAATTAGTGACGCCTACGCCCGGGGACTTGTGGATCTTCCTTTACCCAGTGACAATGCAGGTGTTTTCCCTGTGGTCCAGTATGCAGATGACACGATACTAGTGATGCAAGCTTGTCCTAGCCAGGCTGCCTGCATGAAATCAATTTTGGAGGATTATGCTGCTTCGGTTGGACTCAAAATCAATTTTCACAAATCAACTCTTGTACCAATTAACGTTGATCCCCGACGTGCTCGTGAGTTGGCTGAGGTGTTTGGCTGCTCTGTTGGTACTATGCCGTTCACCTACCTGGATCTTCCCATGGGGACGACGAGGCCGAGTGTCCTTGATCTCATGCCGTTGGTGCACTCGATTGAGCGGAAAACTTCCACTGCCTTGTCACTGATGTCGGCGGGGGGCAAACTGATTCTGGTCAACTCCGTAGTCACCTCCATGTTGATTTATGCAATGTGTACGATCAAACTGCATACCAAGGTGATCGAACATCTTGATAAACTGCGCAGATATTGCCTCTGGGCGAAAAACTCTGATGATGGAGTCAAAAATAACTCCCTTGCTGCCTGGGAGCTTGTATGTCGATCGAAGTGCTGTGGTGGGCTTGGTGTTATTGATATCAAGACACAAAATGTCGCACTCCTCCTAAAACACTTGTTCAAGTTCTACAATCGGGAGGATGTACCCTGGGTTCAGCTGGTCTGGGAGGCTTACTACAGAAACAAAATACCTCATGCAACTGAGTTGGTGGGCTCTTTCTGGTGGAAAGATGTGATGCAACTCAGCGGGATTTTCCGAGGGATTACCAAAGTCATCCCAGGGGATGGTTCTAGCGCGCTGTTTTGGAAAGATGTCTGGTTTGGTGACTCTGACTCTGCGCTGATGGATTTGTATCCACGGGCTTTCTCCTTTTCCCTAAATGAGGATGACTCTATTGCTAAGGTACTCAAGTTAGCTGATCCAGCCATGATTTTCAGTCTGCCTCTTTTGGTCCAAGCCAGGGAGGAGATCAGAGAGATCCAGCAGGGGTCGAGGCACATCCAGGTGGTTGACAACTGTGGTGACACTTGGGAATGCACACTCAGGCGTTTCTCTTCTAAGGGATATTATAACCACTGTTATGAGCAGGTTGTGGGAGATGAGGCATTTGGTTGGCTTTGGAAGGCCAAAAGCCGGATCAAGTTCAAGATGTTTGGGTGGCTGCTTCTTGTTGATCGTCTGAATACCAGGAACATGCTAAGGCAAAGGCACTTTGCTGTCGCAGGGGACAACTATGCATGTATGTTTTGTCAAAACCCTCCTGAGGAAACTGTGGAACACCTTTTCTTTACATGCCCCTTTAGCCAACGGTGCTGGAGTAAAATTGGGATGTCATGGCCGGGGGGAGTCAACAGGTTAGGTCTGCTGCATGGGGGTAAAAATGGTTGGCAACAGCCCCTATTCATGGATATTTTCTTGATTGCTGCTTGGAGTCTATGGATGGAGAGAAACAACCAACATTTCAGGGGAGTTCCACACTCCTTCGAGGCATGGCTGGCTAGATTCAAACACCTCTTGAGGATGGTGACCCACAACTGTAAAGAGAAACTTCATCCTTTTCTCTCTGATTACATTATAAGCTTGGGACACTAGTCGTAGTTTGATAACTTGTAGGGCCGGGGGGCCTAAAAACCCACTGTAACACACATGTAACTGTGCTATTGTGAGTAATACAAAAGTCAGTGGGATCCTCTCCCACTGTCGTTAACCTTCAAAAAAAACCAGGAGAAGAAACTCATTCAGATGGATGCTCAAGCCAAAGATGAAATTGGTGGCCATCTCTCTCGTGCTCAATTTCTTCGCTACCGCCAGTGTGAAACGGCGAAGGAATTGTGGGACATTCTCAAGAAGATAAATGAGGGTGTTTCAACTCAGAACGAAGCTCACATTGATACTCTTCGGGCGAAGTTCAATCGGTTCAAGCGCATTGGAAATGAAAGTTGTCAGAAAACTTTCGATCATCTGAGTGACATAGCAAATGAGCTTCAAGGTCTCAGCACCAAAGACATCAATGATTATGAAGTTGTGAAGAAACTGCTTCATTCTCTTGACACTTCATTCGACACACTAGTTCTGTTGATTAGGGAACGACCTGATTTCAAAGATCTCGACTCTACTGATATCATGAAAAGGCTGAAAACCCACGAAGAACAAGAAGAAGAAAAGAGAGATCTTTATGGCTCAAGTCACCGCAAAACTCATGCTCTCAAGGTTGTGGCTGATTCTTCCTCGGAAGGAAATACCGAAGAAGATTCAGATGACCCAGAAAGGATCAGCAAAGATCTCGCTCTAATCACGCAGAGATTCCAGCGCCTTCACAGGAAGAACCAGTTTCAGAAGAAGGGGTCTAGCAACTCTGGCAGTTCAAAATCTTCATCAAAACCTACGGGAGAGTACACCTACTTCAAATACAAAAATCCAGGACATTTCATTTCTAACTGGCCTCTCTAGGAAGCTGAAATTTGTGCCAGTGGAAGATATGATTCAGTCAACTATCGAGTCAAAAGCAAGAGCAAGAACTACGATTCCGATGATGAGAAGAAAACGAAGAAATTCTTCAAGAAGAAGGACAACTCCTTTTCCAAGTCTTCATCAAGATCCTCTTCAAGGAATCCCTCCAAGTCCTCCTCCAACCGCAAGAATACCTCTCACAAGGCCAAGGCATACATCGGCCAGGAGATGGACTCTGATAAAGAAGAATCATCTGACTCCGAAGAAGTTGAGGAATCTGACGAGGATTCTGATTTTGGCATGGTTGGTATGGCATGTGCCTGCACCCCTGCATCAAGCTTCTTCGAGAAATGTTCAAGTGGTGGCGAATCTCCTGCCTTCATGGCTAAAGATTTGAAAGAAAAGGTATCCTACAAAAATCACAATGTTCACTCTAGTGATCAATATTCTTCGGATGAGGATGACCACGTGATACGTCTCCAACGTATCTATAATTTTTGATTGTTCCATGCTATTATATTATCTGTTTTGGATGTTTAATGGGATTTAATATGCTCTTTTATATTATTTTTGGGACTAACCTATTAACCGGAGGCCTAGTGCCAGTTTCTGTTTTTTTGCCTATTTTAGAGTTTTGCAGAAAAGGAATACCAAACGGTATGAAACCTTCGCGATGATCTTTCTTGGACCGAAAGCAAACCAGAAGACTTGGAGTTGAAGTCAGAGACGCAACAAGGCGTCCACGAGGCAGGAGGGCGCGCCCAGGGGGTAGGCGCGCCCCCCACCCTCATGGGCCCCTCGTAACTCCACCGACGTAGTTCTTTTGCCTATATATACTCTTATACACTAAAAACATCAGGGGGAGCCACGAAACCACTTTTCCACCGCCGCAACCTTCTGTACCCGTGAGATCCCATCTTGGGGCCTTTTCCGGCGATCTGCCGGAGGGGGAATCGATCATGGAGGGCTTCTACATCAACACCATTGCCTCTCCGATGAAGCGTGAGTAGTTTACCACAGACCTTCGGGTCCATAGTTATTAGCTAGATGACTTCTTCTCTCTCTTTGATTCTCAATACAAAGTTCTCCTCGATGTTTTTGGAGATCTATTCGATGTAATACTCTTTTGCGGTGTGTTTGCTGAGATCCGATGAATTGTGGATTTATGATCAAGATTATCTATGAATATTATTTGGTTCTTCTCTGAATTCTTATATGCATGATTTGATATCTTTGCAAGTCTCTTCAAATTTTCGGTTTAGTTTGGCCTACTAGATTGATCTTTCTTGCCATGGGAGAAGTGCTTAGCTTTGGGCTCAATCTTGTGGTGTCCTTTCCCAGTGACAGTAGGGGCAGCAAGGCACGTATTGTATTGTTGCCATCGAGGATAAAAAGATGGGGTTTATATCATATTGCTTGAGTTTATCCCTCTACATCATGTCATCTTGCTTAATGTGTTACTACGTTCTTACGAACTTAATACTCTAGATGCATGCTGGATAGCGGTCAATGTGTGGAGTAATAGTAGTAGATGCAGAATCATTTCGGTCTACTTGACACAGACGTGATGCCTATGTTCATGATCATTTCCTTAGTTGTCATCATAGTTATGCGCTTTTCTATCAATTGCTCGGTAGTAATTTGTTCACCCACCGTAATACATGCTATCTCGGGAGAAGCCAGTAGTGAAACCTATGGCCCCCGGGTCTCTTTTTCCATTATATTGCATCTCTTTTTCATATTGTTGAATCTCGTTTACTATTTTGCAATCTTTACTTTCCAATCTATACAACAAAAATACCAAAAATATTTACTTTACTATCTCTATCAGATCTCACTTTTGTGAGTGACCGTGAAGGGATTGACAACCCCTTTATCGCGTTGGTTGCAAGTTCTTGATTGTTTGTGCAGGTATTCGGTGACTTGTGTGTCGTCTCCTACTGGATTGATACCTTGGTTCTCAAAACTAAGGGAAATACTTATGCTACTTTGCTGCATCACCCTTTCCTCTTCAAGGGAAAACCAACACAAGCTCAAGAGGTAGCACCATGCTACACTGATCAAAATTGCCAATATACAACAAAACTATCTTTAGAAGATTGAGAAAACCCTTAGGAAATCTGAAGGGTTGTTGGTTGAGGAGATGGAGAAAAACCATTCGTTGACAAAAGAGTACTTAGCTCTCGAGTCATGAATGGAAGATCTGTCAAATCGTCATGATTTTCTCTCGGCCGACCATGAGAGATTGACTTATGATTACCTAAAACGGAAACTGGAACTTGAGTCGCTGAGAG
The DNA here is from genome assembly GCA_963921465.1 of Triticum timopheevii. Lineage (NCBI taxonomy): Eukaryota > Viridiplantae > Streptophyta > Magnoliopsida > Poales > Poaceae > Triticum > Triticum timopheevii. The sequence continues at coordinate 248,532,276 of OY997262.1, read as the reverse complement.
AGGCTCATGAGGATTTGATCAGAGAAAATTCTCTTCTCACCCAACAACTCAAAGAGAAACCTGAAGTGCTTATACCGCCTTGCTTAAAATGCCTTGAAGTAGCAATGCTGAATCAAATACCAAATCTTCTGTGAATGCTAACCCCTCTATCAAGGTAAATGGTTCCGTGTCTGATGAGAATGCTAGGTTGAAGGATCTTCTTCAGACAGGAATGTTCAAATCTCTCAAAGGGCATCAAACCCTTTGCGATGTTCTGAAGAAATCTATTCTTCAAAAAAATCCCAGGAAAGAAGGTATCAGTTTTGAAAGGAAACTAAATGAAAATGGTGCCTAATGGGAACCTGATCAATATCCTCGCACTGTGTGGGTGCTTGCCAAGAGCAAAACGCTTGATCCAGCTTTACTTTCGGGATATAACTCTCCCATCCCTGAATATCCCGATGATGATTCTCTGGATAACTATAAATTGTTCAAAAACCAATGTGGTGAGGCTGTTGCTCGCTATGTTGGACCTATCTGCAGGAATGGCCCCCCAAAGAAAGCTATCTGGGTGCCCAGGAAAACTATCCATGCATTGCCTATTACTCCAGTACTAACTATGCAGGCAGAAAATGCTCGTTATTCTGTTCGACAGAATGAGTACAAGCATACCTCATTCAACCACTATACTCATTCATGTGGAAAGAATTTCAATGCCTACTCTTTTGATTATGCTCGCACCTCCTCAAGTAACAATTATGGTTATCGAAGGAAATCATATCCTGCTGGCTCATTTGTTTTGAAGCCACCTACAAAGATATGGGTGGTTTAGAAAGCCTAATTCTTTTGTAGGACCATGTCTCCGGGTGTACCAAATGGATAATGGATAGTGGATGCACTAGTCATATAATCGGAGAAAAGTCGTTGTATGTCGACCCCAACCTAACTGCTTCATCTCTGAAGTATATTAATTTTGGCGACAGCAACAAAGGAAAGGTTACTGGGTTAGGTAAAATTGCTATATCTAGAGACATGACTATTGATGATGATGTTTTACTTGTTCAGTCTCTTGGATTCAATCTTATGTCAGTTGGCAAGCTATGTGATCTCGGCATGCTACTTCTATTTTTCATATCCAAATGTGTTGTTTTTATGGCCACTAACAATTCCTTCATCTTTGAGGGAAATAGAAAAGGTGATTTATATATTGTGGATTTCTCTAAAGGTCCCTCAGTCCAAGCTTGTTTGCTTGCAAAAGCAATCGAAGGTTGGCTGTGGCACCGATGACTTGGTCATGCAGGTATGAGAAATTTGCAGACTCTAGTGAGGAAAAATCATCTCCATGACATTCCTGATGTAAAATTTGACAAGGATCGTCTTTGTGCTGCATGTGAGGCTGGTAAATTGGCCAAGAAGCATCATTCTTGAAAGACTGTCGTGACCACGACAATACCTCTGGAAATTGTTCATATGGATTTATTTGGACCTCAAAACTATGCAAGTTCGGTAGCAGTCATTATGGTCTGTTTATTGCTGATGATTTCTCTTGCTACACTTGGGTATTCTTTCTCGAAGACAAAACATGCACCCAAGACATCTTCAAAAGATTCACAAAGAAGACCCAGAATGAATATGATGTGCGAATTAAGCATGTCATAAGCAACAATGGTACTGATTTCAAAAATACTCATATCGAGGACTTTCTCGACGAAAATGGTATTACTCATGAGTTCTCTGCCACATACACTGCCCAACGGAATGGAGTTGTTGAGCGAAAGAATAGAACACTCATCGAAATGGCGAGAACTATGCTTAGTGAGTATAAAACTCCTATTCGCTTCTGGGCTGATGCTATTAACACTGCTTGTTATGTTGTGAATCATGTTTATCTTCACAAGTTCCTTAAGGAAACTCCATATGAGCTTATCACTGGCAAGAAACCAAATATTTCTTATTTACGTATTTTTGGTGCACCTTGCTACATCCGTGATATGAATCATAATTCCAAGTTTGCACCTAAGGCACGTGAAGGTTTTGTTCTTGGTTATGGCTTGAATTCGCATACTTATCGGGTTTATAACTCTCACCAAGGGAAAGTTACAAAAACGATAATGTGTGGTTTGATGAATCTAACGGCTCCCAAAAGGAGCACCTGCTTGATGTGATAGATGAACCACCCATTGCGAGTGCTATTCGACAAATGGCCATTGGGAGTGTCAAGCGAGTTGAAATAAATCCTCCTGACTCTTCCGATGGTGATGATGGCCCAATGACTCGAAGAAGAACTTGCCAAGCCACTATCGAAGAAATGGCAACCAAAATGCTAATGCAAATCCGAATGGCAATCCTGATGAAAATGGCAATACAAATGCCAATCCCGATGCTGATACTGAGGAAAATGCAAATGATCATCAAGACAAAAATCCTCTTCCTCGAGTGGCTAATCGAGTTGAGACCCTACATTAATTCTCGAAGATCTCGAGAATCCAGGTTATCGACCCACACCTCTTTCTCCCACTCGTTTGGATAACTACTGTGGAAGTTTCTCCTTTGTCTCATTAGCAGAACCTACCAAGTATGAAGAAGCCATGAATGATCCCGATTGGATGAATGATATGCAAGAAGAGTTAGTGCAATTCAAATTTAATGATGTGGGAAACAAAGTTCCTCTTGTCTCTCAAGGGTATACACGGGTAGAAGGTATTGATTTTGGTGAAACATATGCTCTTGTGGCTCGCCTTGAGGCAATTCATATTCTTCTCGCTTATGCTAACTTCAACAATATCCCACTTTATCAAATGGACGTGAAAAGTGCTTTCCTTAATGGTGAACTTGATGAGGAAGTATATGTTAAGCAGCCACCTGGCTTTGAAAATTCTCAGTTTCCTAACCAAGTTTTCAGGTTGAAAAAGGCCTTATATGGGTTGAAGCAAGCCCCTCGAGCTTGGTATGGCACCTAGAAGAGATTTTTGCTCGACAAAGGGTTCAAGCCAGGATCCACTGGTTCCACTCTTTTCACTCGTGCTGTTAATGGCGATCTATTCATGTGTCAAATTTATGTGGATGCTATTATCTTCGGCTGTACTAATGATGCTTGCAACTTGGAGTTCGGGAAAATGATGTCCAAGAAATATCAAATGTCTATGATGGGTGAACATAAGTTCTTTCTCGGACTGCAAATACATCAACAGGACAATCGAATTTTCATATCCCAGGAGAAATATCTGAGAGACTGTCTGAAGAAGTTTAAAATGCAAGATTGCAAACTTAAGGGTTACAAAACTCCAATGCCCACGAATGGTAAGTTGGACGCAGATGTGTATGGTAAGGATTACGATCAGAAGGCTTATCATTCAATGATTGGTTCTTTGCTCTACCTATGTGCATCCAGACATGATATTATGTTGAGTGTTTGTATGTGTGCCCTCTATCAAGCTGCACCGAAAGAATCACATCGCCAAGCAGTCAAGCGTATTCTGAGATATTTGGCTCACATCCCACCTTAGGTTTATGGTATCCTAAGGGATCATAGTTTGATCTCATTGGCTATTCAGACTCAGATTACACATGGACTTGGTTGACAGGAAATCTACTTCGGGGACATGCCATTTCCTTGGTAGATCTTTGGTATATTGGTGATCAAGGAAGCAGAATTATGTATCTCTCTCTATGGCTGAGGCCGAATACATTGATGCTGGCGTTTGTTGCACTCAGTTATTGTGGATGAAGCAGACTCTAAAGGATTATGGCATCAAGGTCAAGAATATTCCTCTATATTGCGACAATGAGAGTGTGATCAAACATCATTTCATTCGCGATCAAGCATATTGCCATCAAACATCATTTCATTCGCGATCATGTTGCTCAAGGAGATATTTTTATTGATCATGTTAGTACGGAAGATAATCTTACTGACATCTTCACCAAGCCGCTCGACGAGAAAAGATTGTGCGTTACGGTGTGAGCTAAATATCCTAGATACCGCAAACATGTAGTAAGATGGACTCGACACCCATGCCAACACTTCCACATCTTAAAAGGAATGGGTGCATAACACTCGAAGAGTTTGAGAATTTTGACAAAGTGAAATTTTCTTTTTGAGAGTGAATACATTAACGCAGAACTAGACTAACCGGGTGCCATGATAATTTTGTGATGCTCGGGGTCATACAATTCTTATATGGTGGGTCACGCCACCACAATTTTCTCTCGTTAAGTTGCCTTCTGTTTGAAGGGTTTTGTGTTTAATCTGAATGTATTTCACTCAGCTTTTCTCTCGGGTGTTTGTGTTTCTTTATCTAAGTGAAATGCCTAGGACCCTGTTTTCCCTCTATTCTATCTCTTCTAGTCTATGTTATTCCTTTACAGATGCTCAATTTCATCTGGTAACGAAACTTTATCTAGTATCCTTGACCACGTTAAAGTTTTGGTCTGAACTTAATCTGTTTTGGCGAAAGTCCTACAAAATTTGGGGTTTCCTGCCGGTCTGGACCATGATCTTTGATGATGGTTGCCACGTGCTATTCAGCAACTGCAATCTTATTTGGCCCATTGAATAGGAAAATTCCTCGATCTGTGGTCGTCCGATCTGATTCACCAAAAGTGGTTATTTCCCTTCTCATATAAATACCACTTCGCCGTCTTCCCAAAATCCATTCCTCATCCTCTCCTCCGTAGCCCTACCTCTCTGCTCCACCTTGAGCTTGACAACAACAATCGTCCTCACTGCTTTGCTGCCAGGTGAACAGATTCCCAAGCCTGATATGAAGAAAATCAAGGCACATACTGCCGAGCAGAGTGCTACTCAAGTTGATGCTCCGAAGGAAAAGGCTGCTAAGTTTGCCCCCACATTGATGATACCGTTCACTTCTATTCCTCCATCCGAGCAAGTTCCAGTGCAAACTGCTCCTACTGCACAATCTGCTGCTCCTCATTACTACAATCATGTGTCCATCATGGAGCAGCTCGATAAATTTGTGGACAATCCATTCGATGGTGAAGTGGCATCTTTGCCTATTCCTCCTGAAGTTGTTGCACAAGCCACTGCAGTTGTTCTAGACATGAGAGAAGACTTAGTCGAAATCAACTATTTGACTGTTGATGTCTACTATGCAACTTTATTCTTGTAGACTCGTGTTGGGCCTCCAAGCGTAGAGTTTTGTAGGATAGTAGCAATTTTCCCTCAAGTGGATGACCTAAGGTTTATCAATCCGTGGGAGGCGTAGGATGAAAATAGTCTCTCCCAAGCAACCCTGCAATCGAATACAAGAAATCTCTTGTGTCCCCAACACACCCAATTCAATGGAAAATTGTATAAGTGCTCTAGTTCGGCGAAGAGATGGTGATAAAAGTGTAGTATGGATAGTAGATACGAGTTTTTGTAGTGCGAACAATAAAAAAATAGCAAGGTAGTAAATAATAAAATGGAGCACAAACGGTATCGCAATAATGGAAAATGAGGCCTAGGGTGCATAATTTCACTAGTGCAATCTCTCAACAATGCTAACATAGTTGGATCATATGATTATCCCTCAAAGTGCAATAAAGAATCACTCCCGAGTTCCTATTAGCGGAGAACAAAAGATAGAAATTGTTTGTAGGGTACGAAACCACCTCAAAGCTATTCTTTCCGATCAATCTATCCTAGAGTTCATACTAAAATAACATGAAGCTATTCTTTCCGATCAATCTAACCAAGAGTTCGTACTAAAATAACACCATATGACACAGATCAACCAACTCTAATGTCACCTAGATACTCCAATATCACCACAAGTATCCGTGTGTTAATTCTACGATATGCATCAAACAACTTCATGATCATAATATTCAATCCACACAAAGAACTACAAGAAGACCCCAAAGTTTCTATCGGAGAAAATATAATAAAAACGTGCATCAACCCCTATGCATAGATTACCCCAATGTCACCTCAGGAATCCACAAGTTGAGTGCCATAACGTACATCAAGTGAATCAATATGATACCCCATTGTCACCTCAAGTATTCATACCGCAATACATACATCATGTGTTCTCAGATTTGAACATTCAATCTGACAAGACAAAACTTCAAATGGTAAAGATTCAATTCATCACTTTTTCAACAAGAGTAGAAAGGGGAGAAACATCATATGATCCATCTATGTTAACAAAGCCCATGATATATCAAGATTGTGACATCTCAAGATCACGACAGAGAGAGAGAGAGAGATTAAACACAGAGCTACTGGTACAAACCCTCAGCCCCGAGGGTGGACTACTCCCTTCTCATCGTGGTGGCCGCCGGATGATGAAGATGGCCACCGGTGATGATCTTCCCCTCCGGCAGGGTCCCGGAACGGGCTCCCGATTGGTTTTCGGTGGCTACATAGGACTGCGGCAGCAGAACTTCCAATCTAGGTTCTGCGCGAGGGTTTTTAGAATATTTGAGAATTTATAGGGCGAAGAGGGGGTGCGGGAGGTCACAACCCACCGGGACGCGCTGGGGGCCAAGGCGTGCCCTGGTGGGATGTTCCCTCCTCGGGGCACCCCCTAGGTGCTGCTCTGGCCCAATGGATGTCTTATGGTCCATAAAAAATCCACAAAAAGTTTTGCAGTGTTTGGACTCCGTTTGATATTGATTTCCTGCGATGTAAAAAACAAGCAAAAAACAGCAACTGGCACTGGGCACTGGGTCAATAGGTTAGTCCCAAAAATGATATAAAGTTGTTATAAAATGATTGTAAAACATCCAAGAATGATAATCTAATAGCATGAATACTTCATAAATTATAGATACGTTGGAGACGTATCAGCATCCCCAAGATTAATTCCTACTCGTCCTCAAGTAGGTAAATGATAAAAGAAATAATTTATGAAGTGTGAATGCTAGCAGAGTGCACAAGTTTGATCAATGACAATTTCAATCACTTTTCGTAGCATCATAACATCAATTCTTTCTTATAAAACTTCTCATGTTAAAGTAGCAACCAATTCACATGTTAAGGTTCAAACAACGAATTCTCTTGAAATTCAACAACCTATATACTTAGTCACCAAACAATTGCAATTCAACTTATTCAACAGAGTCTAAGTAAGAGCTCCACATACTCAACCATCATATAGTCTTCTATGATTGCTAACACTCACCGCATACACATGAGCAAAATGTTTCAACCGGACACATAGAAAGATGGGGCTTATAATTTCACCTCCCAACGTATTCACCTCAAGGTGATGTCAACAATAATAACTCATGCTACCCATATCCAACTGGATATAGGTGCCTAGATCTTTCCCCACCACATGATGCTTGCCAATAGAGAGAAAATTTCGACTCTTGCATGAAAGTAAATACATAGAAGTAAAAGGTAGGCCCTTTGCAGAGGGAAGCAAAGGTTGCCATGCGCTTTTTGTTTGTATGCTCAATCCCTTAGTGCAAAAGAACATCATGTTATATTGCCCCTTATGATAGCATTTTGTTTGTATGTGATACGTCTCCAACGTATCTATAATTTTTGATTGTTCCATGCTATTATATTACCCCTTTTGGATGTTTATTGGCTTTATTTTACACATTTATATCATTTTTGGGACTAACCTACTAACCGGAGGCCCAGCCCGTATTGCTATTTTTTTGCCTATTTCAGTATTTCGAAGAAAAGGAATATCAAACGGAGTCCATACGGAATGAAACCTTCGGGAGCGTGATTTTTGGAACGAACGTGATCCAGAGGACTTGGAGTGCAAGTCAAGAAGCAGCCGAGGCCTCCACGAGATAGGAGGGCGCACACCCCCTATAGGGCGCGTCCCCTATCTTGTGGGCCCCTCGGGCGGCCACCAACGTACTTCCTCCTATATAAGCCTACGTACCCCGAAAACATCCAGAGAGCCAACGAAACACAATTATCACCGTCGTAACCTTCTGTATCCGCGAGATCCCATCTTGGAGCCTTCGCCGGCGTTCTGCCGGAGGGGGAATTGACCATGGAGGGCTTCTACATCAACACCATAGCCCCTCCGATGAGTTGTGAGTAGTTTACCACAGACCTTCGGGTCCATAATTATTAGCTAGATGGCTTCTTCTCTCTTTTTGGATCTCAATACAATGTTCTCCCCCTCTCTTGTGGAGATCTATTCGATGTAAACTCTTTTTGCGGTGTGTTTATCGAGATCCAATGAATTGTGGGTTTATGATCAAGTTTATCTATGAGAAATATTTGAATCTCCTCTAAATTCTTTTATGTATGATTGAGTTATCTTTGCAAGTCTCTTCGAATTATCAGTTTGGTTTGGCCTACTAGATTGATCTTTCTTGCCATGGGAGAAGTGCTTAGCTTTGGGTTCAATCTTGCAGTGTCCTTACCCAGTGACAGAAAGGGTTGCAAGGCACGTATTGTATTGTTGCCATCGAGGATAAAAAGATGGGGTTTATATCATATTGCATGAGTTTATCCCTCTACATCATGTCATCTTGCTTAAGGCGTTACTCTGTTCTTATGAACTTAATACTCTAGATGCGGGCAGGAGTCGGTCGATGTGTGGAGTAATAGTAGTAGATGCAGGCAGGAGTCGGTCTACTTGTTGCGGACGTGATGCCTATATACATGATCATGCCTAAATAATCTCATAACTATTCACTTTTCTATCAATTGCTCAATAGTAATTTGTTCACCCACCGTAATACTTATGCTATCTTGAGAGAAGCCACTAGTGAAACCTATGGCCCCCGGGTCTATCTCTTATCATATTTGCTTTCAATCTACTTTTATTTGTATCTTTACTTTTTGCATCTATATTATAAAATACCAAAAATATATTTATCTTATCATACTATCTCTGTTAGATCTCACTTTTGCAAGTGGGCGTGAAGGGATTGACAACCCCTTTATTGCGTGTGTTGTGAGTTCTTTGCTTGTTTGTGTAGGTGCGTGGGACTTTTGAGGAGGCTCCTACTGGATTGATACCTTGGTTCTCAAAAACTGAGGGAAATACTTACGCTACTATTGCTGCATCACCCTTTCCTCTTCAAGGAAAACCAACGCAAGATCAAGACGTAGCAAGAAGGATTTCTGGCGCCGTTGCCGGGGAGATATTCGCTCAAGTCAAGACATACCAAGTACCCATCACAAACCCATCTCCCTCGCATTTACATTATTTTCCATTTGCCTCTCGTTTTCCTCTCCCCCACTTCACCCTTGCCATTTTATTCGCCCTCTCTTTCCCAATCTCCTCCTCTCTCTTTCGCTTGCCTTTTTCTGTTTGCTTGTGTGTTGGATTACTTGTTGCCATGGTGCAAGATAATACCAAATTGTGTGATTTCTCGAATACCAATAATAATGATTTCCTTAGTACTCCAATTGCTCCTCTTAATGATGTTGAGTCTTGTGAAATCAATACTGCTTTGCTGAATCTTGTTATGAAAGATCAATTCGCCGGCCTTCCTAGTGAAGATGCCGCTACTCATCTAAAAAACTTTGTTGATTTGTGTGATATGCAAAAGAAGGAAGATACGGATGATGATATTGTCAAATTGAAGTTATTTCCGTTTTCACTTAGAGATCGTGCTAAAGTTTGGTTTTCGTCTTTGCCTAAAAATAGTATTGATTCTTGGAACAAGTGCAAAGATGCTTTTATCTCTAAGTATTTTCCTCCCGCTAAGATCATCACTCTTAGGAACGATATTATGAATTTTAAACAACTTGATCATGAGCATGTTTCCCAATCTTGGGAAAGAATGAAATTGATGATTCGCAATTGCCCTACTCATGGTTTGAATTTATGGATGATCATACAAAAATTTTATGCCGGTTTGAACTTTGCTTCTAGAAATCTCTTAGATTCGGCCGCGGGAGGCACGTTTATGGAAATCACGTTAGGAGATGCTACAAAACTCCTTGATAATATTATGGCTAATTATTTTCAGTGGCACACCGAAAGATCTTCTAGTTAAAAAGTGCATGCTATAGAAGAAATCAATGTTTTGAGTGGAAAGATGGATGAACTTATGAAATTGTTTGCTACTAAAAATACTCCTCTTGATCCCAATGATATGCCTTTGTCTACTTTGATTGAGAATAATAATGAATCTATGGATGTGAATTTTGTTGGTAGGAATAGTTTTGGAAACAATGCTTATAGAGGAAACTTTAATGCTAGACCGTTCCCTAGTAATTCCTCTAATAATTATGGAAATTCCTACAATAATTCTTATGGTAATTTTAATAAGATACCCTCTGATTTTTAGAATAGTGTGAAATAATTTATGATTTGTCAAAAGAATTTTAATGCTTTGGTTGAAGAAAAATTGCTCAAAGTTGATGATTGGGCTAGGAACGTTGATAGACTTTCGCTTCATGTTGATTCTCTTAAACTTAGATCTTCTCCTAAGCATGATATCAATGAGTCTCTCAAAGCAATGAGAATTTCCATTGATGAGTGCAAGGAAAGAACCGTTAGATTCCGTGCAAAGAAAGATTGCTTTATAAAAGCGTGTTCTTCTAGTTTCCATGAAAATAATGATGAAGATCTTAAAGTTATTGATGCGTCTCCTATTAGATCTTTGTTTTGCAATATGAATCTTGATAATTATGGGACTGATGATGAGTCAACTTTGCCTAGAAGGCGTCCCAAGAATTCGGAGTTTTTAGATCTTGATGCTAAATTTGGTAAAAGTGGGATTGGAGAGGTAATGACTTTAAATAGTATTGAACCCACTATCTCGGATTTCAAGGAATTTGATTATGATAATTGTTCTTTAGAAGGTTGTATTTCCTTGTTGCAATCCATTGTTAATTCTCCTCATGCTTATAGTCAAAATAAAGCTTTTACCAAACATATCGTTGATGCCTTGATGCAATCTTATGATGAAAAACTTAATTTGGAAGTTTCTATACCTAGAAAACTTAATGATGAGTGGGAACCTACTATAAAGATTAGAATTAAATATCATCAGTGTTTTTCTTTGTGTGATTTGGGTGCTAGTGTTTCCACGATTCCGAAAACTTTATGTGATATTCTAGGTTTCCATGATCTTGATGATTGCTCTTTAAATTTGCACCTTGCGGATTCCACCATTAAAAAGCCAATGGGAAGGATCAATGATGTTCTCATTGTTGCAAATAAAAATTTGGTGCCCGTAGATTTTATCGTTCTTGATATAGATTGCAATCTTTCTTTCCCTATTATTCTTGATAGACCTTTCCTTAGAACGACTGGTGCGATTATTGATATGAAGGAAGGGAATATTAGATTCCAATTTCCATTAAAGAAAGACATGGAGCACTTTCCAAGAAAAAAAGTCAAATTACCCTATGAATCTATCATGCGAGCTACTTATGAATTGAGTGCCAAAGATGGCACTACTTAGATCTATCTTTGCTTTAATGCCTAGCTAGGGGCGTTAAACGATAGCGCTAGTTGGGAGGCAACCCAATTTTCTTTATGTTTTTTGTTTTTGTTCCTGTTTAGTAATAAATCTTGCATCTACCTCCTGTTTAGATGTGTTTTTATCTTTTAATTAGTGTTTGTGCCAAGTAGAACCTATAGGATAACCTACGATGATAGTTGATTTGATTCTACTGAAAAACAGAAACTCTGCGCGCACGAATTTAGTTTTGTTAAATCACAGAAACGTGCTTTTAGTTGATTCTTTTTGCTCCTGATCAATAGACAAATTGTCCAGGACTTCCTATTTTTGTAGGATTTTTAGACTTCCAGAAGTCTGTGTTAGTTACAGATTACTACAGACTGTTCTGTTTTCACAGATACTGTTTTTCGTGTGTTGTTTGCTTATTTTGATGCATCTATGGCTAGTAAAATAGTTTATAAACCATAGAGAAGTTGGAATACAGTAGGTTTAACACCAAAATAAATAAATAATGAGTTCATTACAGTACCTTATGTGGTGGTTTTGTTTTCCTTCACTAACGGAGCTTATAAGATTTCCTGTTGAGTTTTGTGTTGTGAAGTTTTCAAGTTTTGGGTAAAGCTTCTATGGACTATGGAATAAGGAGTGTGTCGGTGTCAAAACCGGCGGATCTCGGGTAGGGGGTCTCGAACTGTGTCTAGGCGGATGGTAACAGGAGACAAGGGACACGATGTTTTTACCCAGGTTCGGGCCCTCTCGATGGAGGTAAAACCCTACTCCTGCTTGATTGATATTGATGATATGGGTAGTACAAGAGTAGATCTACCACGAGATCAAGGAGGCTAAACCCTAGAAGCTAGCCTATGGTATGATTGTTGTTCGTCCTACGGACTAAAACCCTCCGGTTTATATAGACACCGGAGAGGGCTAGGATTACACAGAGTCGGTTACAACGGTAGGAGATCTACATATCCGTATTGCCAATCTTGCCTTCCACGCCAAGGAAAGTCCCATCCGGACACAGGATGAAGTCTTCAATCTTGTATCTTCATAGTCTTGGAGTCTGGCCAATGATGATAGTTCGGCTATCCGGACACCCCCTAGTCCAGGACTCCCTCAGTAGCCCCTGAACCAGGCTTCAATGACGACGAGTCCGGCGCGCATATTGTCTTCGGCATTGCAAGGCGGGTTCCTCCTCCGAATAACTCATAGAAGATCGTGAACACCAGGATAGTGTTCGGCTCTGCAAAATAAATTCCACATACCACTGTAGAGAGAATAATATTTACACAAGTTCAATCTGCTGACGTATTTCGTGGCGTGACGTCATACCATGGCCAAGCCTTTACTCGAATTGTTTTATTATTCCACCTCAGCGTGTTTAGCAAAGCGGTTTCCTTGGCACGTCTTGTCGAAGCAGAGATCGTGTCCCCTTATTCCGGGATTCTCATCAATACTGACGTGGGTAACCCAACCGCTCCATTGATTGTGGCACTTGGGAGATAAGAGAGTTTTACCAGGCTGGTGGGGACGCACAGTTTCGTCCGCCCATATATAAGGGGATAAGGATCCACCTTTTTACCTACGCCTTCTTCCTCCTTTGCTTATCCATCTCCGCACACTCGAGCTCCAGCGCCCAAGTCCACACATCTTGCCTCAATCTTCTCCAACCATGTCCGGAGCGGGAGGCAAGTGGATGGCCTCCTCCGTTACGGAGGGGCACATCAAGAAGCTGCACAATGCCGGATATATGTCCAGCGGTATCGCGCACCGGCTCCCCGACGAGGGGCAGCTCATCCCCACCCCCGGGCCCCATGAGAGGGTGGTATTCCTTCCCCATTTCCTCCATGGACTGGGCTTCCCACTCCACCCCTTTGTCCGGGGGCTCATGTTCTACTATGGCCTGGATTTCCATGATCTGGCCCCGAATTTCATCCTCAACATCTCGGTGTTTATCGTCGTGTGCGAGGCTTTCCTCTGCATCGAGCCCCACTTCGGCTTATGGCTAAAGACCTTTAATGTCAAGCCGAAGGTTGTGAAGGACAGCCAAGCAGAGTGCGGAGGCGCCATGGTGGGCAAGATGCCCAACGTCACTTGGCTCGAGGGCGCTTTCGTGGAAACCATCAAAGGGTGGCAATCGGGATGGTTCTACATCACCGAGCCGCGTGACCCAGAATGGGAAACGTCCCTCGAATTCAGATCTGGCATCCCCATGCGGCTCACTTCCTGGAAAGAGAAGGGCCTGCTGTGGGGCGATTCGGAAGAGCTGACCGGACTCCAATCCTGCCTCCAAACCCTGGTGAACAAGAAGCTCAAGCTTGCCAACGTAATCCAGGTCATGCTCGTCCGCCGGATTCTCCCCTGCCAACAGCGGGACTTCAATTTGTGGGAGTTCGATCCGGCACAGCACCCGACCTTGAGCGGCTCTTCGATACTACGTACGAAGAGGCCTGGAGGGTGTTGTTCAAGGGCGCCGAGGCTCCCGCATCCGCTACCGAAGATCGCGGATTCAGCTCGCAGCGTCCGGCTGGCGAGGTAAGCTATATTATCCTTTATGGGACACTTGCTTTTCATAGTTTGACTCTATGGGGGATCTAAACTCCCAATACCTTTAACAGGCTTGGCAGAAGACGTCAGGACAGGTTACTGTGTGGCTCCCCTTCCAGAAGACCCAGCGGATGCCCATTTGACAGGGATGTTGGTCCCGGCGCCTTACGTGGTGCCGGAGAAGAAGGCCGAGAAGAAGGCCACGAGAACCCGGAGGAGTTCCCGGCGTCAGGTGTTATCGGATTCATCGTCCGATGACTCCGAGGCGGACTCCTCCCACAAGGACGAGGAGGAGAAGAAAGAGGCCTCTCCCCCAGCAGGGGGAGAGCAGAAGAGGAAGGCCTCCCCAACGGGGGAGGCCGAAGGGTCCAAGAAGGGAAGGACCCTTCCCCCGGACTGTTCCACCAACGCCGACGACGGCGACGAGGTGTGGCCCTCAAGGGCCAGGCCCCTGGAGAGATCATAAGTATCCGGACTCCTAAATAACTCATAATTTTTCTTTTTGTCGCATAGCATCTTTTAACGCCGCATACAACCCTGTAGTCCGCCCAAGGACGATCTTCCCGCTTCATCGAGCGGGTCCTTGGGTACGTCGGATGTGAATAGCACTTCGCTTCCGACCGCCTCCTCCCCCCGTGACGCCGATGACGCCGAGGTGGGATCCCAGAAAGGGACCCGCCAGGAGGAGGAGGCCCCGGAGGTGCCGCAGGGCAACCTCCCGGACTTTGGACCGAACTCCGCACCGGAACCTTCAGTGGTTCCGGAGTCCGGCGGGCGGCCCCTTCGTAAGAAGGGCAAGACTGTGACGCCGGCAGCCTCCGTCCAACCAGAGGCGCCGGATAACTTGCTGGAGGCGCTCAATGGCGCTTCCATCGACGAGCGACACCGCACCGTCATGAGTGCGGTGATTCAGAAGGTTCAGCTCGCCAAAAGCAGGCTGACCGAAGCCTACAGCAGCCTTCTAACAGGCTTTGAGGTAAGAATTTTAAGATATGTTAAATAGTACCGCATAGACAGTAGCCCCTGATACTCGGTTCGGTGTTCGGAAAGAAAAGCCGGACTGAGGATCTAAAAAGATATACGCAGGAGTCTTAACAAAAATATGTCAATATAGGAATGCAGGCTGCGCTGCTGACCTCTGTCGCACTGACTGCGGAGGTCAATGCCTTGAAGCAGAGCCTCGAGCAGTCCGAGAGCAAGCTCAGCCGTGCCAAGAAGCAGCTCGAGGACAAGGAAGGTGAGTAACACCTTATTAAAGTTGTACCTTACAGAAAAGGATTTGGTTGCAAGAGAAATGACAAGGATAACGTGGGTACTCCAGGGGCTACGAACGAGGTGGTGACCCTGAAGGAGGCGGTGTCCGCGGCCGAACGCAATGTGGCCGCGGAATGCGCCTAGCGAGAGAAGCAGGAGGCGCGGGTGGCGGAGGTACGGCAAGAGCTCTAGGCTCTCGTGGAAAAACACGAGAGTTTGGAGCGTGACTCGAAGACTCGAGAGTCCGAGCTTGCGTCGGCTCTTGAGAGTGCCAAAGCCGCTAAGGCCAAAGCCCACAAGGCCCTCCAGGAAATCGAGGCATTAAAGAAGATAGCGGCGGGTAAGGCATTCTTCATGCAAAGCAAGCATGTAAAAGTGAATTACCTGTTACTTACCCGAATTCGGAGCTTTCCAGGAGCGTTCGCAGATCTGCCCCGTAGCGTGTCCGATGTTGCCATTTTCTATAGAGCCGAGGAGGGGAGCTCGACGGAGAAGGTGTTCTGGTCTCAGTATGCTGAGGCTGGACATCTGGTGCCCCTTAGCGACCAGCTGAAGCAGCTGGTCGAGCTCCACAAGGTGGCCGAACAGGCCATGAAGGGCCTCATAGTTCGGCTGTGGCCCAAAGAGGCCATGCCTGGGAGCTACTTTGGCCTGGTGCGGCGGCTGGTGGATGCTTGTCCATGGGTTGAAGTCATCAAGCGATCCGCCTGCATTGAAGGTGCCCGTCGGGCCCTTGCCCATGCTAAAGTGCACTGGGGCAGGATGGACGCTGAGAAGCTTGTGACGGACGCGCCACCGACGTGCAAGGAGTATCGCATGCCCGAGATGTATTATAAGGGTGTCCTGAAGGGTGCCCGCATTATTGCGGGTGAGTGCTCCAAAGATGTAATTTTTTAGTAGGCTCGCATTTTGTTATCCTGTGCGCTGAAAACTTCGTTCATATGCGCTAGGCAACACTTTTTAATTTAAAATATTACCTTCTGTGCGGCCGTTTATCAAATCTGAGAGATGGCAAGTCGTTGGCTTCGGCCCCCATGCCACGAGTGCTGGGGTGTTCGGGATAAACTTGAGCGCTCTTGTTCCCATTTTTGGGTCCATCTAGGGAGGCGCTCAACACAACGAACAAGGCAACCGGACTTATAATGCTTGAACACTCTCACTTAGCCATAGAATTCTATAATTTTAAATTTCGGCGAAGCCCCTAGTGTTCGGAAGGCCGAATTCGGGGCGCTATCCACGCCTGGGCCGGACAAAGCCGGTTCCTCGCTCTAAGCGGCATAAGTCTTTAGGGACTCGAAAAAACCTCTCAAACAGCGACCGGCTCTCGCCTCATCATGACGGTCAGTTTTAGCTTTCTCCACTGAGGTGCTCGCCTAGCTCAACTGGGGCACAATCGCAGTGGTTCTCCCAGCGCTACCTTACCCGATATAACAGAACGTAAGGTACCAAAACACGGGAGCTGGGCAAACCCAACTATTGACCCAAGACATGATTCGGAGCCGATGCATATAATGCTATAAGTTCGGGGTGCCGCACTTGTGAAAGTGTTCAGACTTATCACACCATAATATGGGGAACTTAAGCCCCTGGTGTATTTAGCCGTACCAAAGTGTACGGATGCAACATGTCATAAATGAACATACGTATAAGAAAGGAATGCAGTGGTAGGCAAAAAGCGATGCATTATTTATTCAAAAAATACTATCATGAATGCAGAACGATACAAATAGTGTGATAAGCAAGGGGTGGAACTATTTAGCATGCCCCCCCCCCCAGGGGTAGGCTCCGGAATGGTGTATAAAACAGGTATAATGCTCGTAATGGAGACCACCTGGATACTCGTCGTAGCTTTTCTCCTTCCCTTGCTATTGCATCGTGAGTTTGGCAGGTCTACTGCCGGACAGGGCCTCTGGTAAATGAAGTCCTGAGGATAAGAAGAAAAAATAGGAAAGAAAAAGGATGACACACTTGGGAGCCCCTGGTGTGGTTGAGCCGCACTCTGGGCCTGCCATGGTCGTGCCCCTCCCCCTATGCCCATGGTATCTCCAGAGCGTAGTGATGTACGCGAAGTGCTGGTCTTGTAATTTTGCGAGGGCTGGGGTTGGGGCCGCATTGCTACGTGTGCTCGGAACGTGCCAGGTGGTCTTGTTGTAGGTTACTCCGGGCGCGCTTGGCGGTGTCCGGTCGCTTAACAGCCGGACTCGAGAATTGCCTTAAGAGGCTGCTCTGCACTTCTGCCGCGAGAGCCACTGTATGCTCCTCCGTTCGGAGAGAGCGTTCAGTGTTTCCGTTGACCGTGATGACTCCTCGAGGGCCTGGCATCTTGAGCTTGAGGTATGCGTAGTGCGGCACCGCATTGAACTTTGCAAACGCGGTTCGTCCGAGCAGTGCATGATAGCCGCTGCGGAACGGAACTATGTCGAAGATTAACTCCTCGCTTCGGAAGTTATCCGGGGATCCGAAGACCACTTCCAGTGTAACTGAGCCTATACAATTGGCTTCTACACCTGGTATGACGCCTTTGAAGGCCGTCTTTGTGGGTTTAATCCTTGAGGGGTCTATGCCCATCTTGTGCACTGTGTCCTGATAAAGCAGGTTCAGGCTGCTGCCGCCGTCCATCAGGACTCTAGTGTGGAGAAACCCATCGATGATTGGGTCTAGAACCAATGCGGCGAATCCGCCATGGCGGATGCTGGTGGGGTGGACCCTTCAATCAAACGTGATCGGGCAGGAGGACCATGGATTGAACTTTGGAGCGACTGGCTCCATCGCGTATACGTCCCTGAGTGCACGCTTCCGCTCCCTTTTGGTTATGTGGGTTGCGTATATCATGTTCACCGTCCGCACTTGTGGGGGGAAACCCTTCTGTTCTCTATTGTTCGGCGGCCGGGTCTCCTCCTCGTCATCGCTATGCAGCCCCTTGTCATTGTTTTCGGCAATTAACTTGCCTGCCTGCTTAAATACCCAACAATCCCTGTTGGTGTGATTAGCTGGCTTTTCGGGGGTGCCGTGTATCTGGCACGAGCGGTCGAGTATTCGGTCCAAATTGGACGGACCCGAAGTAGTTCTTTTGAATGGCTTTTTCCGCTGACCGGGTTTGGAGCCTCTGAATCCGGCGTTGACTGCCGTATCCTCAGTATTATCGTCGTTAATGCGGTGTTTGTGCTTGTTGCGACGCGACCTGCCATTGTTGACCTTGGTATCCGGACTGCCAGGATTTTTGTTGAGGTTGTTACTGCGGGCTAGCCAGCTGTCCTCTCCCGCGCAGAAGCGGGTCATGAGTGATGTGAGGGCTGCCATGGATTTCGGCTTTTCCTGTCCTAGGTGCCGGGCAAGCCACTCGTCGCGGATGTTATGTTTGAAGGCTGCGAGGGCCTCTGCATCCGGACAGTCGACGATTTGATTTTTCTTGGTTAAGAACCATGTCCAGAATTGTCTGGCCGATTCGTCTGGCTGCTGAATTATGTGGCTTAGGTCATCAGCGTCTGGTGGTCGCACATATGTGCCCTAGAAGTTATCAAGGAATGCGGCTTCCAGGTCTTCCCAACACCCAATTGATTCTGATAGCAAGCTGTTAAGCCAATGCCGAGCTAGGCCTTTAAGCTTGAGTGGGAGGTATTTGATGGCGTGAAGGTCATCCCCGCGGGCCATGTGGATATGAAGGAGATAGTCTTTGATCCAAACCGCGGGGTCTGTTGTGGCATCGTAGGATTCAATGTTTACTGGTTTGAACCCTTCGGGGATTTGATGATCCATTACTTCATCTGTGAAGCATAGTGGGTGTGCGGCGCCTCTGTATTGGGCTATATCACGACGTAGCTCAAGCGAGCTTTGTCTACTGTGTTCGGCCCGGCCGGAATTGCTGTATCCGGCGCGACGGTTGTCGTGGCGTATCGTGGGGTGCCCACGCGATCCGTAGATCGATCTCGATTGTCTTGCCTTATCCTCCAATATGTCTTGCAAGTCCGGTGCATTCCCCCGTGGCTTTGTACTTTTCGAGCGATGTCGGGGTACGGCTTTAGTGGAAGGCCTAGAGGCCTCTCTGTCGCGTCCACGAGGTGGCCGGTCGGCCGTATTGTGCGCTGGTGATGTAGGTTTATATGCTTCCTCTTCTAACCGGGGCAGTAGCTTGCGTTTGGGGTAACTTTTGGAGGGGTGTTCGAGGTCGTACTCTTCGGCCGCGAGGACTTTGGTCCATCTGTCGGCTAGCAAATCTTGATCAGCTCTAAGTTGTTGCTGCTTTTTCTTGAGGCTGCTTGCCGTGGTCATAAGCCTGCATTTGAAACGCTCTTGTTCGACGGGATCCTCAGGCGCGATGAATTCGTCGTCGTCAAGGCTTGCCTCATCTCCGGAGGGAGGCATGTAATTATCGTCCTCTACCTCTTTGTCTGCCGCTCTCTCATGAGGGCTAGCTTCTCCATCTCCCGTGCTGAATCTTGCTGGAGGGGGTTGTCTTCAGCACTGTCCGGGGTGTTATTGTCTCCGGTGCCGGAATCTCCATTCTTACTGTGGCGGGATTTAGAGCGGCGCCGCTGACGCCGGTGCTTAGGCTGTTTCTTGGAGGGGTCTTCCTCCATTGTTCCATCGCCATTCCCATCCATTGGGATGTCCACCATGTATATGTCGTATGACGAGGTGGCTTTCCAGAGCCCCGTAGGCGCTGGTTCTTGGTCGTCTCCGGCATCGTCGTCCATACCGTCGATGTCTTCGGAGTCGAAGTCTAGCATGTCGGTTAGGTCGTCGACAATGGCTACAAAGTGGGTGGTGGGTGGGCTTTGAATTTCTTCGTCGTCCGCATCCCAACCGTCCTGACCGTAGTCCGGCCAGGGTTCTCCTAATAACGAGAGATACTTTAGCGAATTCAGGATGTCGCCGAAAGGCGAGTGCTGAAAGATGTCCGCAGCGGTGAACTCCATGATCGGCGCCCAATCGGATTCGATTGGTAGGGGCGCGGGAGGTTCAGAGTCCGGCGAGGAATCCGGCACCTCGGAGTCACGAGCTTCACAAGGGACAAGGTCGGTATTCGGCTCCATCGCCGTAGAGGTGGCAGCGCCCGAGGCGGTGTCTAGCCACCCATCCTCGATCGGCGCAGTCAGCTCCGAGTTAAGGGTCGGAGCGGACTCTTGTGCGGCCTCTAGGGCACTGTCCGGCAGCAGAGCTAAATCATGCCCATCGTGACAGTGCGGCGCGCTCGGCTGTGGTTCGAATCCGTCGAAGATCAAGTCTCCACGGATGTCGGCCGTATAGTTCAAACTTCCAAATCTGACTTGGTGGCCAGGGGCGTAGCTTTCGATCTGCTCCAGATGGCCAAGCGAAGTTGCCCGCAGTGCAAAGCCGCCGAATACGAAGATCTGTCTGGGGAGAAAAGTCTCACCCTAGACCGCGTCGTTGTTGATGATCGAAGGAGCCATCGGGCCTATGAGCGACGACACATAGGAACTCTCAATGAAAGCACCAATGTCGGTGTCAAAACCGGCGGATCTCGGGTAGGGGGTCCCGAACTGTGCGTCTAGGCGGATGGTAACAGGAGACAAGGGACACGATGTTTTTACCCAGGTTCGGGCCCTCTCGATGGAGGTAAAACCCTACTCCTGCTTGATTGGCATTGATGATATGGGTAGTACAAGAGTATATCTACCACGAGATCAAGGAGGCTAAACCCTAGATGCTAGCCTATGGTATGATTGTTGTTCGTCCTACGGACTAAAACCCTCTGGTTTATATAGACACCCGAGAGGGCTAGGGTTACACAGAGTCGGTTACAATGGTAGGAGATCTACATATCCGTATTGCCAAGCTTGCCTTCCACGCCAAGGAAAGTCCCATCCGGACACGGGACGAAGTCTTCAATCTCGTATCTTCATAGTCTTGGAGTCCGGCCAATGATGATTTGGCTATCCGGACACCCCCTAGTCCAGGACTCCCTCAGAGTGGAAAGAGCCTAAGCTTGGGGATGCCCATGGCACCCCAAGATATTCAAGGATATCCAAAAGCCTAAGCTTGGGGATGCCCCGGGAAGGCATCCCCTATTTCGTCTTTGTTCATTGGTAACTTTACTTGGAGCTATATTTTTATTCGCCACATGATATGTGTTTTGCTTGGAGCGTCGTGTATTATATTAGTCTGTGCTTTTTAGTTGACCACAATCATCCTTGCTGTACACACCTTTTGGGAGAAGCCTACTTGATTTGGATTTGCTAGAATACTCTAGTGCTTCACTTATATCTTTTGAGCTTGATAGTTTTTGCCCTAGTGCTTCACTTATATCTTTTAGAGCACGGTGGTGTCTTAATTTTGAAGAAATTTCTAGTCTCTCATGCTTCACTTATATCTTTTTGAGAGTATTTTAGAACAGCATGGTATTTGCTATGGTTGCAAAGTTGGTCCTAGAATGATGAGCATCCAAGTTGGGTATAATAAAAACTATCATAGAAAAGGATTGGATGCTATGATCAATATGATGCTTGATAATTGTTTTGAGATGTCGAGGTAGTGATATTAAAGTCATGCTAGTTGAGGTGATTATGAAAAGTACTTGTGTTGAGGGTTGTGATTCCCGTAGTATGCACGTATGGTGAACCGCTTTGTGATGAAGTTGGAGCACAATTTTATTTATTGAGTGTCTTCCTTATGAGTGGCGGACGGGGACGAGCGATGGTCTTTTCCTACCAATCTATCCCCTTAGGAGCATGCGCGTAGTGCTTTGGTTTTTGATGACTTCTAGATTTTTGCAACAAGTACATGAGTTCTTTTGACTAATGTTGAGTCCATGGATTATACGCACCTCACCCTTCCACCATTGCTAGCCTCTCTTGTGCCGCGCAACTTTCACCGGTACCATACACCTACCATATACCTTCCTCAAAACAGCCACCATACCTACCTATCATGGCATTTCCATAGCCATTCCGAGATATATTGCCATGCAACTTTCCACCGTTCCGTTCATATGACACGCATTACATTTGTCATATTGCTTTTTGCATGATCATGTAGTTGACATTGTATTTGTGGCAAGGCCACCTTCATAATTTTCATACATGTCGCTCTTGATTCATTGCATATCCCGGTACACCGCCGGAGGCATTCATATAGAGTCATATCTTGTTCTAGCTTTGAGTTGTAATTCTTGAGTTGTAAATCCATAAAAGTGTGATGATCTTCATTATTAGAGCATTGTCCTAGTGAGGAAAGGATGATGAAGACTATGATTCCCCCACAAGTCGGGATGAGACTTCGGACTTTACAAAAAGAAAAAAAAAGAAAGGCCAAAAAGAAAAAAATAAAAGGCCAAAGAAAAAAAAGAAAAAGAAAAAAAAGAAAATGAAAAAAATAAAATGAGAGAAAAAGAGAGAAGGGACAATGCTAATATCTCTTTTTCCACACTTGTGCTTCAAAATAGCACCATGATCTTCATGATAGAGAGTCTCATATGTTGTCACTTTCATATACTAGTGGGAATTTTTCATTATAGAACTTGGCTTGTATATTCCAATGATGGACTTCCTCAAAATGCCCTAGGTATTCGTGAGCAAGCGAGTTGGATGCACACCCACTTAGCTTCTTTTGTTGAGCTTTCATATACTTATAGCTCTAGTGCATCCGTTGCATGGCAATCCCTACTCACTCACATTGATATCTATTAATGGGAATCTCCATAGCCCGTTGATACGCCTAGTTGATGTGAGACTATCTTTTGGATCTCAACATTCATGCCACAATAAAGAAAATTACATTGAGAATTATGCTAGGTAGCATTCCACGTCAAAATTTCTTTTTTATCATTTACCTACTCGAGGACGAGCAGGAATTAAGCTTGGGGATGCTTGATACGTCTCCAACGTATCTATAATTTTTTATTGTTCCATGCTATTATATTACCCCTTTTGGATGTTTATGGGCTTTATTTTACACATTTATATCATTTTTGGGACTAACCTACTAACCGGAGGCCCAGCCCGTATTGCTGTTCTTTTTGCCTATTTTAGTATTTCGAAGAAAAGGAATATCAAACGGAGTCCAAATGGAATTAAACCTTCGGGAGCGTGATTTTTGGAACGAACGTGATCCAGAGGACTTGGAGTGCAAGTCAAGAAGCAGCCGAGGCCTCCACGAGATAGGAGGGCCCCCCTATAGGGCGCGCCCCCCTGTCTCCTGGGCCCCTCGGGCGGCCATCGACGTACTTCTTCCTCCTATATAAGCCTACGTACCCCGAAAACATCCAGAGAGCCAACGAAACACAATTTCCACCGCCGTAACCTTCTGTATCCACGAGATCCCATCTTGGAGCCTTCGCCGGCGTTTTGCCGGAGGGGGAATCGACCACGGAGGGCTTCTACATCAACACCATAGCCCCTCCAATGAGTTGTGAGTAGTTTACCACAGACCTTCGGGTCCATAGTTATTAGCTAGATGGCTTCTTCTCTCTTTTTGGATCTCAATACAATGTTCTCCCCCTCTCTTGTGGAGATCTATTCGATGTAAACTCTTTTTGCGGTGTGTTTGTCGAGATCCGATGAATTGTGGGTTTATGACCAAGTTTATCTATGAGAAATATTTGAATCTCCTCTGAATTCTTTTATGTATGATTGAGTTATCTTTGCAAGTCTCTTTGAATTATCAGTTTGGTTTGGCCTACTAGATTGATCTTTCTTGCTGAGGGAGTCCTGGACTAGGGGGTGTCCGGATAGCCGAACTATCATCATTGGCCGAACTGCAAGACTATGAAGATACAAGATTGAAGACTTCGTCCCATGTCCGGATGGGAATTTCCTTGGCGTGGAAGGCAAGCTTGGCAATACGGATATGTAGATCTCCTACCATTGTAACCGACTCTGTGTAACCCTAGCCCTCTCCGGTGTCAATATAAACCAGAGGGTTTTAGTCCGTAGGACGAACAACAATCATACCATAGGCTAGCTTCTAGGGTTTAGCCTCCTTGATCTCGTGGTAGATCTACTCTTGTACTACCCATATCATCAATATCAATCAAGTAGGAGTAGGGTTTTACCTCCATCGAGAGGGCCCGAACCTG
This sequence comes from Triticum timopheevii, assembly GCA_963921465.1. Lineage (NCBI taxonomy): Eukaryota > Viridiplantae > Streptophyta > Magnoliopsida > Poales > Poaceae > Triticum > Triticum timopheevii. The sequence continues at coordinate 248,508,113 of OY997262.1, read as the reverse complement.
GGTAAAAACATCGTGTCCCTTGTCTCCTGTTACCATCCGCCTAGACGCACAGTTCAGGACCCCCTACCCGAGATCCGCCGGTTTTGACACTGACATTGGTGCTTTCATTGAGAGTTCCTCTGTGTCATCGCTCATAGGCCCGATGGCTCCTTCGATCATCAACAACGACGCGGTCCAGGGTGAGACTTTTCTCCGCGGACAGATCTCCGTATTCGGCGGCTTTGCACTGCGGGCCAATTTGCTTGGCCATCTGGAGCAGATCGAAAGCTACGCCCCTGGCCACCAGGTCAGATTTGGAAGTTTGAACTATACGGCCGACATTCGCGGAGACTTGATCTTCGACGGATTCGAACCACAGCCGAGCGCACCGCACTGTCACGATGGGCATGATTTAGCTCTGCTGCCGGACAGTGCCCTGGAGGCCGCACAAGAGTCCGCTCCGACCCTTAACTCGGAGCCGACTGCGCCGATCGAGGATGGGTGGCTAGACACCGCCTCGGGCGCTGCCACCTCTATGGCGATGGAGCCGAATACCGACCATGTCCCTTGTGAAGCTTGTGACTCCGAGGTGCCGGATTCCTTGCCGGACTCCGAACATCATGTGCCCCTACCAATCGAATCCGATTGGGCGCCGATCATGGAGTTCACCGCTGCGGACATCTTTCAGCACTCGCCTTTCGGCGACATCCTGAATTCGCTAAAGTATCTCTCGTTATCAGGAGAGCCCTGGCCGGACTACGGTCAGGACGGTTGGGATGCGGACGATGAAGAAATTCAAAGCCCACCCACCACCTACTTTGTAGCCACTCTCGATGACCTAACCGACATGCTAGACTTGGCTCCGAAGACATCGACGGTATGGACGACGATGCCGGAGACGACCAAGAACCAGCGCCTACGGGGCACTGGAAAGCCACCTCGTCATACGACATATACATGGTGGACATCCCAAAGGATGGGAATGGCGATGGAACAACGGAGGAAGACCCCTCCAAGAAACAGCCTAAGCGCCGGCGTCAGCGGCGCCGCTCTAAATCCCGCCACAGTAAGAATGGAGATTCCGGCACCGGAGAAAATAACACCCCGGACAATGCCGAAGACAACCCCCTCCAGCAAGATTTAGCACAAGAGGATGGAGAAGCCAGCCCTCATGAGAGAGCGGCAGACAAAGAGGTAGAGGACGATAATTACATGCCTCCCTCCGGAGATAAGGCAAGCCTCGACGACGACGAATTCGTCGTGCCTGAGGATCCCATCGAACAATAGCGTTTCAAATGCAGGCTTATGGCCACGACAAGCAGCCTCAAGAAAAAGCAGCAACAGCTTAGAGCTGATCAAGATTTGCTAGTCGACAGATGGACCGAAGTCCTCGCGGACGAAGAGTACGAACTCGAATGCCCCTCCAAAAGCTACCCCAAATGCAAGTTGTTGCCCCGGTTGGAAGAAGAAGCATATAAACCTACATCACCAGCGCACAATACGGCCGACCGGCCACCTCGTGGACGCGACAGAGAGGCCTCTAGGCCTTCCACTAAAGTCGTACCCCGGCATCGCTCGAAAAGTACAAAGCCACGGGGGAATGCGCCGGACTTGCAAGACATATTGGAGGATAAGGCAAGACAATCAAGATCGATCTACGGATCGCGTGGGCGCCCCACGATACGCCACGACAACCGTCGTGCCGGATACAGCAATTCCGGCCGGGCCGAACACAGTAGACAAAGCTCGCTTGAGCTACATCGTGATATAGCCCAATACAGAGGCGCCGCACACCCACTATGCTTCACAGATGAAGTAATGGATCATCAAATCCCCGACGGGTCCAAACCAGTAAACATTGAATCCTACGATGGCACAACAGACCCCATGGTTTGGATCGAAGACTATCTCCTTCATATCCACATGGGCCTCGGGGATGACCTTCACGCCATCAAATACCTCCCACTCAAGCTTAAAGGCCCAGCTCGGCATTGGCTTAACAGCTTGCCAGCAGAATCAATTGGGTGTTGGGAAGACCTGGAAGCCGCATTCCTTGATAACTTCCAGGGCACATATGTGCGACCACCGGACGCTGATGACCTAAGCCACATAATTCAGCAGCCAGACGAATCGGCCAGACAATTCTGGACACGGTTCTTAACCAAGAAAAATCAAATCGTCGACTGTCCGGATGCAGAGGCCCTCGCAGCCTTCAAACATAACATCCGCGACGAGTGGCTTGCCCGGCACCTAGGACAGGAAAAGCTGAAATCCATGGCAGCCCTCACATCACTCATGACCCGCTTCTGCACAGGAGAGGACAGCTGGCTAGCCCGCAGTAATAACCTCAACAAAAATCCTGGCAGTCCGGATACCAAGGACCACAATGGCAGGTCGCGTCGCAACAAGCACAAACGCCGCATTAACGGCGATAATACTGAGGATACGGCAGTCAACGCCGGATTCAGAGGCTCCAAACCCGGTCAGCGGAGAAAGCCATTCAAAAGAACTACTCCAGGTCCGTCCAATTTGGACCGAATACTCGACCGCTCGTGCCAGATACACGGCACCCCCGAAAAGCCAGCTAATCACACCAACAGGGATTGTTGGGTATTCAAGTAGGCAGGCAAGTTAATTGCCAAAAACAATGACAAGGGGCTGCATAGCAATGACGAGGAGGAGACCCGGCCGCCGAACAATAAAGGACAGAAGGGTTTCCCCCCACAAGTGCGGACGGTGAACATGATATACGCAACCCACATACCCAAAAGGGAGCAGAAGCGTGCACTCAGGGACGTATATGCGATGGAGCCAGTCGCCCCAAAGTTCAATCCATGGTCCTCCTGCCCGATCACGTTTGATCGAAGGGACCACCCCACCAGCATCCGCCATGGCGGATTCGCCGCATTGGTTCTAGACCCAATCGTCAACGGGTTTCACCTCACTAGAGTCCTGATGGACGGAGGCAGCAGCCTGAACCTGCTTTATCAGGACACAGTGCGCAAGATGGGCATAGACCCCTCAAGGATTAAACCCACAAAGACGACCTTCAAAGGCGTCATACCAGGTGTAGAAGCCAATTGTACAGTCTTAGTTACACTGGAAGTGGTCTTCATATCCCCGGATAACTTCCGAAGCGAGGAGTTAATCTTCGACATAGTTCCGTTCCGCATCGGCTATCATGCACTGCTCGGACGAACCGCGTTTGCAAAGTTCAATGCGGTGCCGCACTATGCATACCTCAAGCTCAAGATGCCAGGCCCTCGAGGTGTCATCACGGTCAACGGAAACACTGAACGCTCTCTCCGAACGGAGGAGCATACAGCGGCTCTCGCGGTAGAAGTGCAGAGCAGCCTCTTAAGGCAATTCTCGAGTCCGGCTGTTAAGCGACCGGACACCGCCAAGCGCGCCCAGAGTAACCTACAACAAGACCACCTGGCACGTTCCGAGCATGCGTAGCAATGCGGCCCCAACCCCAGCCCTCACAAAATTGCAAGACCAGCACTTCGCGTACATCACTACGCTCTGGAGATACCATGGGCATAGGGGGAGGGGCACGACCACGGCAGGCCCAGAGTGCGGCTCAACCACACCAGGGGCTCCCAAGTGTGTCATCCTTTTTCTTTCCTCTTTTTTCTTATCCTCAGGACTTCGTTTACCAGAGGCCCTGTCCAGCAGTTGACCTGCCGAACTCACGATGCAACAGCCAGGGAAGGAGAAAAGCTACGATGAGTATCCAGGTGGTCTCCATTACGAGCACTATACCTGTTTTATACACCATTCCGGAGCCTACCCCTGGGGGGGACATGCTAAATAGTTCCACCCCTTGCTTATCGCACTATTTTTATCGTTCTGCATTCATGAAAGTATTTTTTGAATAAATAATGCATCGCTTTTTGCCTACCACTACATTCCTTTCTTATACGTATGTACATTTATGACATGTTGCATCCGTACACTTTGGTACGGCTAAATACACCAGGGGCTTAAGTTCCCCATATTATGGTGTGATAAGTCCGACCACTTTCACAAGTGCGGCACCCCGAACTTATAGCATTATATGCATCGGCTCCGAATTATGTCTTGGGTCAATAGTTGGGTTTGCCCGGCTCCCGTGTTTTGGTACCTTACGTTCCGTTATATCGGGTAAGGTAGCGCTGGGAGAACCACTGCGATTGTGCCCCAGTTGAGCTGGGCGAGCACCTCAGTGGAGAAAGCTAAAACTGACCGTCATGATGAGGCGAGAGCCGGTCACTGTTCGACAGGTTTTTTCGAGTCCCTAAAGACTTATGCCGCTTAGAGCGAGGAACCGGCTTTGTCCGGCCCGGGCGTAGATAGCGCCCCGAATTCGGCCTTCCGAACACTAGGGGCTTTGCCGAAATTTAAAATTATAGAATTCTATGGCTAAGTGAGAGTGTTCAAGCATTATAAGTCTGGTTGCCTCGTTCGTTGTGTTGAGCGCCTCCCTAGATGGACCCAAAAATGGGAACAAGAGCGCTCAAGTTTATCCCGAACACCCCAGCACTCGTGGCATGGAGGCCGAAGCCAACGACTTGCCATCTCTCAGATTTGATAAACGGCCGCATAGAAGGTAATATTTTAAATTAAAAAGTGTTGCTTAGCGCATATGAACGAAGTTTTCAGCGCACAGGATAACAAAATGCGAGCCTACTCAAAAATTACATCTTTGGAGCACTCACCCGCAATAATGCGAGCACCCTTCAGGACACCATTATAATACATCTCGGGCGTGCGATACTCCTTGCCCGGCGGTGGCGCGTCCGTCACAAGCTTCTCAGCGTCCATCCTGCCCCAGTGCACTTTAGCACGGGCAAGGGCCCGACGGGCACCTTCAATGCAGGCGGATCGCTTGATGACTTCAACCCATGGACAAGCATCCACCAGCCGCCGCACCAGGCCGAAGTAGCTCCCAGGCATGGCCTCTTTGGGCCACAGCCGAACTATGAGGCCCTTCATGGCCTGTTCGGCCACCTTGTGGAGCTCGACCAGCGGCTTCAGCTGGTCGCTAAGGGGCACCGGATGTCCGGCCTCAGCATACTGAGACCAGAACACCTTCTCCGTCGAGCTCCCCTCCTCGGCTTTGTAGAAAGCAGCAGCATCGGACACGCTACGGGGCAGATCTGCGAACGCTCCTGGAGAGCTCCGAATTCGGGTAAGTAACAGGTAATTCACTTTTACATGCTTGCCTTGCATGAAAAATGCCTTACCCGCCGCTACCTTCTTTAATGCCTCGATTTCCTGGAGGGCCTTGTGGGCTTTAGCCTTAGCGGCTTTGGCACTCTCAAGAGCCGACGCAAGCTCGGACTCTCGAGTCTTCGAGTCACGCTCCAAACTCTCGTGTTTTTCCACGAGAGCATGCAGCTCTTGCCGTACCTCCGCCACCCGCGCCTCCTGCTTCTCTCGCTCGGCACGTTCCGAGGCCGCATTGCGTTCGGCCGCGGACACCGCCTCCTTCAGGGTCGCCACCTCGTTCGTAGCACCTGGAGTACCCACGTTATCCTTGTCATTCCTCTTGCAACCAAATCCTTTTCTGTAAGGTACAACTTTAATAAGGTGTTACTCACCTTCCTTGTCCTCGAGCTGCTTCTTGGCACGGCCGAGCTCGCTCTCGGACCGCTCGAGGCTCTGCTTCAAGGCATTGACCTCCGCAGTCAGTGCGGCAGAGGTCAGCAGCGCAACCTGCATTCCCATATTGACATATTTTTGTTAAGACTCCTGCGTATATCTTTTTAGATCCTCAGTCCGGCTTTTCTTTCCGAACACCGAACCGAGTATCAGGGGCTACTGTCTATGCGGTACTATTTTACATATCTTAAAATCCTTACCTCAAAGCCTGTTAGAAGGCTGCTGCAGGCTTCGGTCAGCCTGCTTTTGGCGAGCTGAACCTTCTGAATCACCGCACTCATGACGGTGCGGTGTTCCTCGTTGATGGAAGCGCAGTTGAGCGCCTCCAGCAAGTTATCCGGCGCCTCCGGTTGGACGGAGGCCGCCGGCGTCACAGTCTTGCCCTTCTTACGAAGGGGCCGCTCGCCGGACTCCGGAACCACTGAAGGTTCCGGTGTGGAGTCCGGTCCAAAGTCCGGGAGGTTGCCCTGCGGCACCTCCGGGGCCTCCTCCTCCTGGCAGGTCCCTTTCTGGGATCCCACCTAGGCGTTGTCGGCGTCACGGGGGGAGGAGGCGGTCGGAAACGAAGTGCTATTCACATCCAACGTACCCAAGGACCCGCTCGACGAAGCGGGAAGATCGTCCTTGGGCGGACTACAGGGTTGTATGCGGCGTTAAAAGATGCTATGCGACAAAAAGAAAAATTATGAGTTATTCAGGAGTCCGGATAATTACGATCTCGCCAGGGGCCTGGCCCTTGAGGGCCACTCCTCGTCGCCGTCGTCGGTGTTGGTGGAACAGTCCGGGGGATGGGTCCTTCCCTTCTTGGACCCTTCGGCCTTCCCCATAGGGGAGGCCTTCCTCTTCTTCTCTCCCCCCGCTGGGGGAGAGGCCTCTTTCTTCTCCTCCTCGTCCTCGTGGGAGGAGTCCGCCTCGGAGTCATCGGACGATGAATCCGATAACACCTGACGCCGGGAACTCCTCCGGGTTCCCGTGGCCTTCTTCTTGGCCTTCTTCTCCGGCACCACGTAAGGCGCCGGGACCAGCAGCCCTGTCAAATGGGCATCCGCTGGGTCTTCTGGAAGGGGAGCCGGACAGTTAACCTGTCTGGACGTCTTCTGCCAAGCCTGTTAAAGGTATTGGGAGTTTAGATCCCGCATAGAGTCAAACTATGAAAAGCAAGTGTCCCATAAAGGATAATATAGCTTACCTCGCCAGACGGACGCTGCGAGCTGAATCCGCGATCTTCGGTAGCGGATGCGGGAGCCTCGGCGCCCTTGAACAGCACCCTCCAGGCCTCTTCGTATGTAGTATCGAAGAGCCTGCTCAAGGTCGGGTGCTGTGCCGGATCGAACTCCCACAAATTGAAGTCCCGCTGTTGGCAGGGGAGAATTCGGCGAACGAGCATGACCTGGATTACGTTGACAAGCTTGAGCTTCTTGTTCACCAGGGTTTGGAGACAGGATTGGAGTCCGGTCAGCTCTTCCGAATCGCCCCACAGCAGGCCCTTCTCTTTCCAGGAAGTGAGCCGCATGGGGATGCCAGATCTAAATTCGGGGGCCGCTGCCCATTCTGGGTCACACGGCTCGGTGATGTAGAACCACCCCGATTGCCACCCTTTGATGGTTTGCATGAAAGCGCCCTCGAGCCAAGTGACATTGGGCATCTTGCCCACCATGGCGCCTCCGCACTCCGCTTGGCTGCCCTTCACAACCTTCGGCTTGACATTAAAGGTCTTTAGCCATAAGCCGAAGTGGGGCTCGATGCAGAGGAAAGCCTCGCACACGACGATAAACGCTGAGATGTTGAGGATGAAATTCGGGGCCTGATCATGGAAATCCAGGCCATAGTAGAACATGAGCCCCCGGACAAAGGCGTGGAGTGGGAAGCCCAGTCGGCAGAGGAAATGGGGAAGGAATACCACCCTCTCATGGGGCCCGGGGGTGGGGATGAGCTTCCCCTCGTCGGGGAGCCGGTGCACGATACCACTGGACATATATTCGGCATTGCGCAGCTTCTTGATGTGCCTCTCCGTAACGGAGGAGGCCATCCACTTGCCTCCCGCTCCGGACATGGTTGGAGAAGGTTGAGGCAAGATGTGCGGACTTGGGCGCTGGAGCTCTAGTGTGCGGAGATGGATAAGCAAAGGAGGAAGAAGGCATAGGTAAAAAGGTAGATCCTTATCCCCTTATATATGGGCGGACGAAACTGTGCGTCCCCACCAGCCTGGTAAAACTCACTTATCTCCCAAGCGACACAATCAATGGCGCGGTTGGGTTCCCCACGTCTGTATTGAGGAGAATCCCGGAATAAGGGGACACGATCTCTGCTTCGACAAGACGTGCCAAGGAAACCGCTTCGCTAAACGCGCTGAGGTGGAATAATAAAACGATTCGAGTAAAGGCTTGGCCGTGGTATGACGTCACACCACGAAATACGTCAGCAGATTGAACTTGTGTAAATATTATTCTCTCTACGGTGGTATGTGGAATTTATTTTGCAGAGCCGGACACTATCCTGGTGTTCACGATCTTCTATGAGTTATTCGGAGGAGGAACCCGCCTTGCAATGCCGAAGACAATATGCGCGCCGGACTCGTCGTCATTGAAGCCTGGTTCAGGGGCTACTGAGGGAGTCCTGGACTAGGGGGTGTCCGGATAGCTGAACTATCATCATTGGCCGGACTCCAAGACTATGAAGATACAAGATTGAAGACTTCGTCCCGTGTCCGGATGGGACTTTCCTTGGCGTGGAAGGCAAGCTTGGCAATACGGATATGTAGATCTCCTACCGTTGTAACCGACTCTGTGTAGCCCTAGGCCTCTCCGATGTCTATATAAACCGGAGGGTTTTAGTCCGTAGGACAAACAACAATCATACCATAGGCTAGCTTCTAGGGTTTAGCCTCCTTGATCTCGTGGTAGATCTACTCTTGTACTACCCATATCATCAATATCAATCAAGCAGGAGTAGGGTTTTACCTCCATCGAGAGGGCCCGAACCTGGGTAAAAACATCGTGTCCCTTGTCTCCTGTTACCATCCGCCTAGACGCACAGTTCGGGACCCCCTACCCGAGATCCGCCGGTTTTGACACCGACACTTGCCATGGGAGAAGTGCTTAGCTTTGGGTTCAATCTTGCGGTGTCCTTACCCAATGACAGAAAGGGTTGCAAGGCACGTATTGTATTGTTGCCATCGAGGATAAAAAGATGGGGTTTATATCATATTGCATGAGTTTATCCCTCTACATCATGTCATCTTGCTTAAGGCGTTACTCTGTTCTTATGAACTTAATACTCTAGATGCAGGCAGGAGTCGGTCGATGTGTGGAGTAATAGTAGTAGATGCAGGCAGGAGTCGGTCTACTTGTTGCGGGCGTGATGCCTATATACATGATCATGCCTAGATAATCTCATAACTATTCTCTTTTCTATCAATTACTCGACAGTAATTTGTTCACCCACCGTAATAGTTATGCTATCTTGAGAGAAGCCACTAGTGAAACCTATGGCCCCCGGGTCTATCTCTTATCATATTTGCTTTCAATCTACTTTTATTTGTATCTTTACCTTTTGCATCTATATTATAAAATACCAAAAATATATTTATCTTACCATACTATCTCTATTAGATCTCACTTTCGCAGGTGGACGTGAAGGGATTGACAACCCCTTTATTGTGTTGGTTGCGAGTTCTTTGTTTGTTTGTGTAGGTGCGTGGGACTTTTGAGGAGCCTCCTACTGGATTGATATCTTGGTTCTCAAAAACTGAGGGAAATACTTATGCTACTATTGCTGCATCACCCTTTCCTCTTCAAGGAAAACTAATGCAAGCTCAAGACGTAGCAGTATGCAGTCTGTCGCTTTTATTCTTTGCCATCACAAGTTCGTACAATGCTCATTTTTCTGTTACACTAAATGATCTAACACTTTTAGAAGCAATTTTTATTGCCTTATTGCACCGATGACAACTTACTTGATGGATCTTACTCAATCCTTAGTTAGGTATGGTGGACTCTTGAGAATAAGATTTAGGTTTAAGGGTTTTTGGATGCAGAAGTAGTAGCTCTGCTTGGTGCAGAATTTTTGTCTGGAAAAGATGGGAGGCAAGCACCACATGTTGAAGGATGTATGACAATATAACTTCTATGTGAATATGAACGGACATAAATCATTACGTTGTCTTCCTTGTCCAACATCTGTCGGATGTAGGGTTCCGGCAGACCCTTAAGGTTCTAACTCTGGGGTGCGCACGAAGATCTCTCCCCTACCGATCTACGTCCGATCGCCTCGTGAGAATCTAGGCTAGAATGATGAACAACACGAGGGACACAAGATTTATACTGGTTCGGGCCACCGTTGTGGTGTAATATCCTACTCCAGTGTGTGGTGTGGTGGATTGCCTCAGAGGCTGATGATGAACAGTACAGGGGAAGAACAGCCTCGCAAGAGGTGTTCTTGAGCTGGTGCGATGAACTGCTTGGGTGAGTTCGATCGCCTCTCTCTCTCTCTAATGAGCACTCGATCTGTCCCCAAACTGGATGCCCCGCTACTGTGGTGGCTAGTCCTATATATAGAGGCCCTAGGCTTCTTCCCAAATATTGAGCGGGAAGGGCGCCAACAACGGCAATTTTGAAGGGGAACATCTAGTACAAGTTATCCTGACTAAAGTTGGTCTTCGGCTGCCAAAGGCACTGGCGATGACGCCGTCTTGGGCTCCACGATTACCTCCATCCTGCCGCTCCGCTGGTCTTGGTCTCGTTGCACTAAAATGGCAACCTTTGCCTGATGCCTCGGTACTCCACGCCTGTTCTTGCCCCCTTTGCACCAAAGAGGAAACAAGGACACTTCGCAGGCCGGCGCCCGCCTGGTGCCCGCCTGGTCTCGATCGTCATGGCTTGCGTCACGAGTACCTCGCGAGGTACCCTGCCTTGATCTCTCTGCCTCCTTGCGAGCCTACCTGGTGAGGCCGTTCCTGAGGAAGCCTTGCGTCGTCCGCCCCGTGAGGCTTGGCCCATCGCGAGGGTCTTGAATCTTGTGCTGATGAAGATGGGCCGTACTGGGCCACCACTTGAGCCACGCCGCAATTCGCAGACAGGCAAGTCTGGGGACCCCCGTTCCCAGAACGCCGACAGTAGCCCCCGGGCCCAAGGCGCGCTCAGACTTGGCTTAGTAGAGAAGCGAAGGGGCAAGTGCAGAGCGCCACGGGCCCCATCAGCCTGCGGCCTTGGGCGCCGCGTGGCGGTTGATTGGACGTGGGCGTCTTCGCTTGCCCACGCTGCCTCGGCAACTGCTCGACTGACAAAAGGCTGGCCCGGAGTTAGCCTTACCTCATTACTCCCGTCCTCCTTGGTCCAGATCCCCTTTCTTGCTCTTCGCCTTCCTGCCTCCAAAATCTTCAGATTTGCCGCATTCTTTCTCCTTCGGCGAACGATGGCTCCCCATAGGACTCCGGCTGGGGCTGCATCGGCCTGGTACTCGCTGGCCCTGGTCTCCCCCAACATGACAGAGAAGAATCTTGCCCTCACGCGCCAGATGGCGGCGTCGCAGATCAACAAGATGGGGGAGACTGCGCTCCGGCTTGGCTCTACCCGGCTGGAAGACAAGGGGAGCACCTTCTACCCCATCTTCATGGGCGCCGTTATCGCTGGTCTGGTCCCTCCTTTCTCCGAGTTCTTTTTTGCCGTCCTTCGCCAGTATCAGTTGCACGCTCTGCACATTCATCCCAACTCCATCCTTCTCCTGTCGATCTTCGCCTACTACTGTGAGGCGCACGTCGGGGTAGTGCCCTCCGTGGCCTTGCTGCGCCACTTCTTCTCCCTCCGGGTCTCCGGCGGCAATATCTCAGCGTGCGCGAGCTTTGTCGCGTACTCCAAGTCCAATGCCTTCTTGTAGGCCGGGAAGAGGGCCAATGGATTTCGGAGCAAGTGGGTTATGGTTGACGCCGGGTGCCACAACCCCCTGCTGGAGCTGCCTACCAAGCAGCCTGAAGCTGTTGAGCCTTTGTCCCACGCGAAGCTTGATGATCGGCGGGCAAAGCTGGCGCTAGAGAAGATGAACGCCGACCTGAGGCCAGGTAGCCTGAGGGCAGCGAAGCTGACCAGGGCCTCGCTCCTGAGGAAGTTCCTGTCGCACCGGGTGGCCCCTTTTCAGGCGCACTCACGCCCGCTGTGGAGGCTCGCAGATGGGGACATCGTCCTCTGCCTGAGTTTGGACGCCCTGAACAACGGGGATCTGACCGCGGCCCTCTGCTTCTTGGTTGGAGAGGAAGTGGCTGGCCCGGTGGGTGCTCCGGTCCCTTTGTTCCTTCGCGATGACTGGAAGCTGGTGGTGGACGCCATGCCCACTGATACGTCCATATTGCATCATGCTTTTATATCAATATTTATTGCATTATGGGCTGTTATTACACATTATATCTCAATACTTATGGCTATTCTCTCTTATTTTACAAGGTTTACCATGAAGAGGGGGAATGTCGGCAGCTGGAATTCTGGCTGGAAAAGGAGCAAACATTGGAAACCTATTCTGCACAGCTCCAAAAGTCCTGAAACTCCACGAAACATCTTTTTGGATTTAATAAGAATTTTTGAGCAAAAGAAATACACCAGGGGGCCCACACCCTGTCCAGGAGAGTGGAGGGCACCACCCCCCTATAGGGTGCTCCCCCTATCTCCTGGGCCCCCTGGTGGGCCTCCGGTGTCCATCTTCTGCTATATCAGAGCTTTTACCCTGGAAAAAATCGTATCACCATCACACTCCTATCTTTACCGCTTTATTTAGTTCGATCCTTTTAGTAGTATCTTGATCTAGTAGATTCAAGTTTTGATATCAAGTAGTTTTGAGTTTTGCATTGTGATCTCTTTTTGTAATCGAGTCTGTGAGCTATCTATAATAAAGATTAGTGTTGAGTCAAGGGCTTTGCTATGTTGCTATGATCTTGAGAAATTAGAAAGAATAAAAGAGTTCATATTGATCTTATGGATAGTGATAACTTCACACATAGAAAGTATGAGGCATAAAAATTGTTGAGAGTTGATGAACGTAGTTTTGGTCATCATTGCAATTAATAGGAAGTGATAAGGAAAGAGGGGTTCACATACAAATATATTATCTTGGACACCTTTTTATAATTGGGAGCACTCATTAGGTATGACATGCTAAAAGAGTTGACGTTGGACAAGGAAGACAACGTAATGGTTTATGTTTTCGCGCATCATAGTTAAAGTATATTGTCATTGACCTTCCAAACATGTTGAACTTGCATTTCTCCCTCATGCTAGCCAAATTCCTTGCAGCAAGTAGAGATACTAGTTGTGCTTCCAAATACCCTTAAACCCAGTTTTGCAATGAGAGTCCACCATACCTACCTGTGGATTGAGTAAGATCCTTCAATTAAGTTGTCATGTTGCAAGAAATAAAAATTGCTATCTAAATATGTATGACTTATTAGTGCAGAGAAAATAAGCTTTGTACGATCTTGTTGTGGAAGTAATAAAAGCGGCGGACTGCATAATAAAGGTCCACATACAAGGGGCAATATAAAGTGACGTTCTTTTGCGTTAAGATTGTGTGCATCAACCCTAAACGCACATGACAACCTCTGCTTCCCTCTGCGAAGGGCCTATCTTTTACTTTATGTTTGAGTCAAGGTGATCCTCACCTTTCCCTTTTTCATTTTATCCTTTGGTAAGCTCCTCGTGTTTGAAAGATCATGATACATATATCCAATTGGATGTAAGTTAGCATGGGCTATTATTGTTGACATCACCTAAAGGTGAATACGTTGGGAGGCAACACAATAAGCCCCTATCTTTCTCAGTGTCGATCTGAAACTCCATAACCACAAGTACTGCGTGAGTGTTAGCAATTGTAGAAGACTACGAGATAGTTGAGTATGTGAGCTTGCTGAAAAGCTCTATTGTTGACTTTTTCTGATGTTACGATAAATTGCAATTGCTTCAATGACTGAGATTATAGTTTGTTAGTTCCCAATGAAGTTTTTGAACCATACTTGACATTGTGAATTGATTGTTACTTGAGCATAAGAAATCATATGATAAAATCTATATATGTTGCTGTTATAAGAATGATCATGATGCCCTCGTGATTGTATTTTATTTTTATCGACACCTCTATCTCTAAACATGTGGACATATTTTTCGATTTCGGCTTCCGCTTGAGGACAAGCGAGGTCTAAGCTTGGGGGAGTTGATACGTCCATTTTGCATCATGCTTTTATATCAATATTTATTGCATTATGGGATGTTATTACACATTATATCTCAATACTTATGGCTATTCTCTCTTATTTTACAAGGTTTACCATAAAGAGGGGGAATGCCGGCAGCTAGAATTCTGGCTGGAAAAGGAGCAAACATTGGAAACCTATTCTGCACAGCTCCAAAAGTCCTGAAACTCCACGAAACATCTTTTTGGATTTAATAAGATTTTTTGAGCGAAAGTAATACACCAGGAGGCCCACACCCTGTCCAGGAGAGTGGAGGGCGCGCCCCTATCTCCTGGGCCCCCTAGTGGGCCTCCGGTGTCCATCTTCTGCTATATCAAAGCTTTTACCCTGGAAAAATCATGGGCAAGATTACGGGACGAGACTCCGCCACCACAAGGCGGAACCAATCTAGGGCTCTGGCGAAGCTGTTCTGCCGGAATACCAGGCAATCCGAAACTCTCTTAACTGATATTCAAGAGAAAAGGGGACACTTCCCTCCAGGAGGGGGAAATCATCACCAACGTCATCACCAACGATCCTCTCATCGGGAGGGGGTCAATCTCCATCAACATCTTCACCAGCACCATCTCCTCTCAAAACCCTAGTTCATCTCGTGTATCCAATCTTGTATCAAAACCACAAATTGGTACCTGTGGGTTGCTAGTAGTGTTGATTACTCCTTGTAGTTGATGATAATTGGTTACTTGGTGGAAGATCATATGTTCAGATCCTTTATGCATATTATTACTCATCTGATTATGAACATGAATATGCTTTGTGAGTAGTTACATTTGTTCCTGAGGACATGGGTGAAGTCTTGCTATTAGTAGTCATGTGAATTTGGTATTCGTTCGATATTTTGATGAGATGTATGTTGTCTTTTCCTCTAGTGGTGTTATGTGAATGTCGACTACATGACACTTCACCATCATTTGGGCCTAGAGGAAGGCATGGGGAAGTAATAAGTAGATGATGGGTTGCTAGAGTGATAGAATCTTAAACCCTATTTTATGTGTTGCTTCGTTAGGGGCTGATTTGGATCCATATGTTTAATGATGTGGTTAGGTTTACCTTAATACTTCTTTTGTAGTTGCGGATGCTTGCAATAGGGGTTAATCATAAGTGGGATGCTTGTCCAAGTAAGGGCAGTACCCAAGTACCGGTCCACCCACATATCAAATTATCAAAGTACCGAACGCGAATCATTTGAATGTGATGAAAACTAGCTTGACGATAAATCCCATATGTCCTCGGGAGCTCCTTTCTCATTATTAGAAATTGTCCAGGCTTATCCTTTGCTACATAAAGGATTGGGCCACCTTGCTGCACTTTATTTACTTTATTTATTTGTTACTCGTTATTATTTATCTTATCACAAAACTATCTATCACCTACAATTTCAGTGCTTGCAGAGAAAACCTTACTGAAAACCGCTTATCATTTCCTTCTGCTCCTCGTTGGGTTCGACACTCTTACTTATCGAAAGGACTACGATTGATACCCTACACTTGTGGGTCATCACCCACCCTCGACGGGGTCGGTCTGGTGCCAGCGGAGGATCCTGAGGGCCAGGCGGCGACGGCAATGGTGAACCTGTCCTCTGGTGAATCCAGCGGGGAAGAGGAGGGAGATGACGACGAGGACGAGGAGCATGACTCGGAGGTGACCTTTGAGGGGACTGGGGAGACTTCCCCCTGGCGCAGGTCCAGCGCCCTCCGCTCCATGCCTGACGACGATGAGGCCGGCGCCAGGCGAGGAGGGGAGGACGTGCCCCTGGTCCCGAGGAAGGACAGGTCCGGGTTGATCTCCTGAGGGTCTTCCCCGGCCCTTGCATCGGCCGAAGTCAACTCTAGCCCTTCAGGTGCGCCTTCCTCTGCGGCCGGGCCTCCCGAGGCTAAGCCCCGCAAGAGGCTTTCGGGCTTCAAGCTTGGCCGGAGTCCGTGGGACCCCGCGGCAGTTAACCAGTAAGTGCTCGAACTTTGCCTTGCTCCCGTCTTTTCGCCGTTGAGGCCTGACATCTTCTATTGGGTAGGCTGATACCCGTGGCGAAGAGGCTGAAGGGAGATGCGGCGACCCCGCCTAGGACGGGCTCCTCGGCCGCAGCCGCGTCTTCACTCGCGGGAAAGGGAGGTAGCGGGGCCCGCACATCCCCTACCCGATCGTCCTTGCGAGGCCAGCAGGGACGCTCCGGCGAGGAGTCAGCCCCCGTGGCCCCGCTGACTCTGGAGGTGCCTGCGCTTGATCCGGTCGCTGGAGTGGCCAAGGCCCAGGAGGTTCCTTCCTCCCACACTGTGATCACGCTGTCGTCTTCTCCTCCTACTCCGCCGGCTCCCGTCTCCTCTGCTTCCTCCGCCGCCTTGGACCATGCCGCCGATGAACTGAGTCGGCTGTGGGAGGACCTTCGGAGCGCGGACCCCCGTCTGGTGGCCGGGCGCCTAGAGTTGGTCTCCAGCTGGGTTCGGTCTGACGCCTCCATCCGAGCGGCGCTGAGCCAGGCTGTGATGGCTTCCGAGGAGGGGAAGCAAGCCACCTCCCAGGCCATGGCCGCTCGTGACGCGGCGCCGAAGGATGCCTCAACCACCAAGGGCCACTGCAAGACGCTAGAAGGCGAATTGCAAGGATTGTGTGATGAGCTCGCCAAGGAGATTCGCGACCACCAGGTGAAGGAGGAGGACATGAAGTCTCAGGAGGCTGCTGTCAAGGAGCGCGACGCCGAACTCTCAGCCGATCGTGACCGGCTGAATACGCTGGAGCAGGTGCTGAAGGCGGAGAGGGTCGAACTGGACGTCGAGCCAAAGGTCTTGGCCGAGGACCACACGGCTTTCGCGTGCTATGAGAAGAGGGCCCGCATAACGCTGAAAACGCTCTATGACGATGGTCTGGAGCAGCCGCTGGCCGGAGCCAAGGAAGGCCCCGCTAAGCTGGTTCCCTTCCTCGTCGAGGCGCTTGAAGAAGTCGTGATTGGCATCGGCCCCATGGCTGAAGTCGAGGCTCGCGTCCTCTCCTCCGCAGCGCTAACGCGGATCCTCAGCAATGTCTACCTCCGCAAACCTGACGCCAACCTCGATAACCTGCTGGAGCCCGTGGACGCCAAGCGCTCCGCCGCTACTGCTGAAGCCGTCAAGGGTCGAGCGGAGGCCTTGTTGTCGAAGTTCCGCGCCTTCAACACCGCGCCCAAGCAAGGCGCTGCCGGCCCCGCTGCTCCAGGAGGTGGGGCTGACAAGCGTGACACCACCACGAGTGGTGGCGCGGCCCAGGGGTGATCTTCTCGCGGCCTTTTTCTTGCTTGGATTTCTGCAACATGCACCATGCCTCATGGAGGCATTTTTAATTTGTGTCTGGTATTGTGAGAACAATCTATGGTCTGTAATATTTGCTTCTGGATTTGCTAGATCTTGCAATTTCCCTCCTATTTGCTTGTGTTCTACGTCGGCAGGGCCCGGCCCCACGCATACCTCAGCCGCCGTTAGCCCCGACCGGATCACCAGGACGGGACTAAGGAGTGAGGGGCTATGTGACAAGTTAGGCTCCTGAGTCGTGATGCTCAGGAGTCCCCCTTGACGTGCAAACGGCAAATAGGGATGGGGTGGAAGAGAGGATCTGTCGTTCTACGTCGGCAGGGCCCGGCCCCGCGCATACCTCAACCGCCGTTAGCCTTTCGGAACTAAGGAGTGAGGGGCTACGTGACCAATTAGGCTCCTAAGTCGCGATGCTCAGGAGTCCCCCTTGACGTTCAAACGAGTCTTCATACCTTGGCTCCGCTCGGGGAGGGGCGCGCGACGACCAGGTCCGAGGGACCTGGCTGGGTGGCATGTGCACGGGCGTGGCCCGGGCGCAGCCCCCGTGTCTAGCCCCCTCGCGCGGCACTCCTGAGGGGAGGCTTTGCGATGGGGCCAGACACTGAGCTCTAGGCTCCCTGAGGTTGATACAGTCGTGGGCTGCCCTCAGTTGTTTATCACCAGCGCGGAGCATAGTGCTTCCGTATGTGTACGGGCATAGCCGCTCCTCGGCAGGGTCGTCAGCCAGCGCGGAGCATGGTGCTTCCACTGGTGCGTGGGAGGGGGGCTCCCCTCCGGGAGGAGCCCCCCGGGCGTGTACAGCCCCGCCCTGACACGTGGCCGGCACGGTAGGGCTACAAGAGGTGTATCTGGGCACCCGTGAGCCAGCGCAGGACTCACGAGGCCCTACCTCGAGGCGGGTTGCGCCTGACTCTAGGCCTTTGTCAGTGGTATGTTCCTGCAAGGTGGTTAAAATGCAAATGCTCTACGTCCTCAGGTCCTGGCCCTCGAGCAAGCTCAGCCTCCACTGGTATGCCAGGTCGCCATGCCGTGGACAAGGCCAGGGGGTGAGGGCTGGAGAGGCAGTAAAAGCCCATGAGTCGCGATGCTCAGGCGCCCCCCTTTTAACGTGCAAGCAATTTGCATGAGGAAAAATAGGCCCGCAGTGGGCGGCGGACGACAATCATGAGTAGGTCAAGCATGAAGGAGCGAACCAACTTAGATAGATGCAGAGAAAGCAAACGCCACTGGGTCAGGCCCAAGCGTCTTGGGGATGATGCAGCCCGAGGGGCGCCCCCAACAAGGTAAGCTGAAGACGAAAGCAAAACGGATACATGCCGCAGGGACAGGCCCATGCGACCTGGGAATGACGCAGCCCTGAGGGCGCTCCCAGCTAAAACGAAACTTGAAAGAAGTCACCTCATACCGTTGTAGAGCGATTATCGGGGCAGCTGAAGGTGCGAGGTGAAGGAGCCAATCCTCGCGAGCCCTCGGGGCTCTGAGCCCTCGGGGCTCTGAGCCTCGGGAGGCTCAAGAGGTCTGGGCGGCTCGGTGAGGTCCATCTCCATCTCCTCCAGGAACGCATGATGCTTGGCCACCTGAGCTTCTAGAATGCTTCTCATCAGGCGCTAGTGGGCTACAGCCGCGTTCGGCAGGCCGAAGGGCATGCGAACATAGCTGTGCGGTGGACCCGCGCAACGCCCCACGCGCGAAGGCCAGAAGCACTCCTGAGACGCGACTCGATTGAGCTCGGGCTAGTCGATGCAGACGCGCAGCCCGCCATCCTCGCCTGGATGGGGAGCTACGCTGGGCAGGCGGCAGTTGCCGCGCATGACTCTCAATTCCTGCAACTCCTGAGCGACCTTGGTGATGAACTCCTGAGGGTTGGGCCCTCCTTTCCTTATGCCTTCCTGAGGGAAACATGCCGTGAAGCACGCCTCCAAGTGGTGCCCAAGCGCCTCCCTTGTGCTCTTGGCAAAGTCGGTGGCTCCCCAGGAGAGATCCCCTGAGCCCTGCCTGAGGAGGGCACCGGGCACGCCTTCCTATGCGATGGAGGGTGGCGCCCCTTGGACGGGCGCATGTCCGGATGTAGCGCCTCCGGAGGTGCCTGCCTCCTGAGGACTTGAGCCAGGTGATGTCTTCTTCTTCTTGGGGGCTGCTCCAGGGAGGTTTCCACTCTTGTTGTCCGGGTCCTCGATTGACGCGGCTTGGAAGGCGCGCTCGAGGGAGCACACCGCATCCTTCTCTTCACAGGGGACCGTGATGACCCCACTGCTTCCTGGCATCTTGAGGATGTTGCAACCATGGTGAGTCACTGCCATGAACTTAGCCAGGGCAGGATATCCGAGGATGGCATTGTATGGCAGGCGAATGTGGGCGACGTCGAAGTCAATGAGCTCGGTGCGGTAGTTGTTGCGTTGTCAAAAGGTGACAGGAAGGCGGACCTGCCCTATCGGGACAGTGGAACCATCAGTGACTCATGAGAAAGGCTTGGTTGGCTGAAGCTGATCATATGGCACTTGGAGATTGTTGAACGTCTCGACGGACAGAACGTTGAGTCCTGCGCCGCCATCAATGAGGGTCCTAGTGACTTGCACATTGCTGATGACTGGGGAACAGAGCATTGGGAGGACACCGGCCGTTGCTGCGCACTTGAGCTGATCCGCTGAGCTGAACGTGATGGCGCACGCGGACCACCTGAGAGGGCACCTGGCCTCAAGCTTGGGGAGGACTGCATTCACTTCACGAGCAAACTGCTTGAAGATACGCTAAGAGGCTGGGGCCTGATCGCCGCCTAAGATGCAAGCAATTGCACGCGGATGCTGGAAGCCCCCAGCCCCCTCGTCCTGATGATGGTCTTCATTCCTTCTTGGTGGTGGTGGCAGAGGAAGGCCTGCGTTGCCTTGCGGGCGATCCTCACGAGGTTGATCTCTCCAAGCTCTCTCGCGAGGCTGGTCCTGCCAGCGGTCCTCGCGAGGCCGGTCACGCCACCCTTGGTGAGGGCCACGGTCGTCCCATCGTCCTCCACCTCTTGCTCCGCCTCGGCCGTAGCCCCGATCGTTGTGCTCGGGGCGTCGACCGACTCGGCCTTCTCGCACGGCCCTGAGCTCTTGACATTCGTTGGTGTTGTGAGTATGGAGATTGTGGTACACACAGTACTGGCTGCCCTTGGATGACTCCAGCTGGTCCCTGCCGTGCTTTGTGTCTGGCTCTGCTGCGAGTACAGCTGCTCCCTTGCGCTTCACATCTTTGGCCTTGGCTTTCTTCTCTTCTGGGTCCGCTGCTGGGAGCTCGAGAAGGGAGAGGCGTCCCTCCTCAGCCCTTGCGCACTTGGTCGCCAGGTTGAACAGCTCCAGAGACGTACATAGATCTTCATGGATCGCCAACTCCTCCTTCATCTTGACGTCGCGAACGCCATCAGAGAACGCAGAGATGATGGCCTCCTCAGTCACCCTGGGAATCTTCAGGCGAGCGTTGTTGAAGCGCTGGATGTACTTCTGTAAGGTCTCTCCGGGTTGCTGCTTGATGCGGTGCAGGTCACCCACGGCCGGTGGACGGTCGCGAGTGCCATGGAAGTTGGCGATGAAGCGGGTGCGCATCTCGTCCCAAGAGGAGATCATGTCGGGAGGCAGGTTCAGGAGCCAGGTGTGGGCGCCGTCCTTGAGTGCCAAGGGAAAATAGTTCGCCATGACCTTTTCATCCTCGTTGGCGGCTTCGATCCCCAGCTCGTAGAGCTATAGGAACTCCGCAGGGTCGGCAGTGCCATCATAGCGAGGAGGCAGGTCAGTTTGAACTTGCCCGGCCAGGCGACGCTGCGCAGCTCGATGGTGAAGGCGCGGTTGCCTGCGGTGACCACCGGAGCTCTCTACTGATGCTGGGCTTGCTCCTGGAAATTCCCATGTGCCGCTGCCTGGAGCAGCGCGGGGTCTTGACGTGCTGGCGCAGGGATGCGGTCATGGCGCACCGGTGCGGGAGCACGCGTGCGCCTTCTTTGGGACGAGGGATTTCTTGGCAGCTCCTTTCTTGTTGTGCTGGCGCTGGACGCAGTGGGCCTCATCCTGGGGCCACGCGCCTTGGAGCCAGGGCGCCTTCTTGGGGAGGAGGTGGCGGAGGCACCTCCTGATCTGCGCCTCCTGCATAGGACGGAGGGCGAGGCAGCGAGAGGGACGACACAAGAGAGCCCTCTGCGGCGCTGACAAGCTCGGTGATGTGAGCGAGCCACTCCTTGTAGAGGTCGTCGATGGGACGGTAGTGCAGGAGCTCACGCGCCAAGAGCAATGCGGCGTGTGCGTCCGTGGGGGCGCGACGGGCATGGGACGATGAACCGGCTGGAGTCAGCGACGGGGTGGCGGTGCGGCCTTCCCGCTGCACCAAAGGATGCAGAGACGAGGCCTTCTGCTCGTTCCCCGCCGGGCCGGTGGCGGCGTTGGCGGCAGGCGACAGGGAACGATGGGGACACCCACCGACGAGAGCCGTCTGGGCGACGCGGGCGGCGAGAGCAGCACGACGCTCGGCGCGAGCCCGGCGAGCGTCAGCCATGGACGCGACAGAAGATCGAAAGAGAAACAGCGGAAGAAAGATTCCGGCGCCCCCCTACCTGGCGCGCCAAATGTCAGATGTAGGGTTCCGGCAGACCCTTAAGGTTCGAACTCTGGGGTGCGCACGAAGATCTCTCCCCTACCGATCTACGTCCGATCGCCTTGTGAGAATCTAGGCTAGAATGATGAACAACACGAGGGACACAAGATTTATACTGGTTCGGGCCACCTTTGTGGTGTAATACCCTAATCCAGTGTGTGGTGTGGTGGATTGCCTCAGAGGCTGATGATGAACAGTACAGGGGAAGAACAGCCTCACGAGAGGTGTTCTTGAGCTGGTGCGGTGAACTGCTTGGGTGAGTTTGATCGCCTCTCTCTCTCTAATGAGCACTTGATCTGTCCCCAAACTGGATGCCCCTCTACTGTGGTGGCTAGTCCTATATATAGAGGCCCTGGGCTTCTTCCCAAATATTGAGCGGGAAGGGCGCCAACAATGGCCATTTTGAAGGGAAACATCTAGTACAAGTTATCCTGACTAAAGTTGGTCTTCGGCTGCCAAAGGCACTGTCGATGACGCCGTCTTGGGCTCCACGGTGACCTCCATCCTGCCGCTCCACTGGTCTTGGTCTCGTTGCACTGAAATGGCAACCTTTGCCTGATGCCTCGGTACTCCACGCTTGTGCTTGCCCCCTTTGCACCAAAGAGGAAACAAGGACACTGCACAGGTCGGCACCCGCCTGGCGCCCACCTGGTCTCGATCGTCATGGCTTGCATCACGAGCACCTCGCGAGGTACCCTGCCTTGATCTCTCCGCCTCCTCGCGAGCCTGCCTGGAGAGGCCGTTCCTGAGGAAGCCTTGCGTCGTCCGCCACGCGAGGCTTGGCCCCTCGCGAGGGTCTTGAATCTTGTGCTGATGACGATGGGCCGTACCAGGCCACCACTTGAGCCACGCCGCAGGCCGCAGGCAGGCAAGTCTGGGGACCCCCGTTCCCAGAACACCGACAACGTCAACAATTTTGGCATATAATATTTTGATGGGGACTCACAATCACAAAAGATTTCCAAGATAGTGTATTTGCATGTGAAAGTTCTCTTCCTTATAGTAATCATTCAGGAATTGCTTGTATGACCAATATTGTGATTGCCAAGCTTCATAAGATTTCACTTTCTAAACCCAATGTGAAGCAACCACTAGGCATGATATGAACTTATAATTTCAACTTCATGATATTAAATTCATTCAACAATTTACTCATAGGATATAAGTGAAGCTCAAGAGTAAATGACAAGCTACTCCAAAAAGATATAAGTGAAGATCAAGCGAGTAGTCATGTAAATGGGTAGCTATTTGAGGACTCTCTTTTATTTATAACTTTCAGATCTAAGTATTTTATTAGAACAGCAAGCAAAACAAAACAAATGACATTCCAAGAATAGCACAACTCATGTGAAGAAGCAAAAACTTAGGCTCAACCGATACTAACCGATAATTGTTGAAGAAGAAAGGTGGGATGCCTACCGGGGCATCCCCAAGCTTAGATGCTTGAGACTTCTTGGAATATTATCTTGGGATGCCTTGGGCATCCCCAAGCTTGAGCTTTTTGTGTCTCCTTAATTCCTCTTATACCATGGTTTCCCTAAATCTTAAAAACTTCATCCACGCAAAACTCAACAAGAACTCGTGAGATAAGTTAGTATAAATCAATGCAAAAACCTTATCATTCTCTACTGTAGCAAATTACTAAAATTATTATTCAACATTGCATACTAAATGCCTCTTCATATTTAATACTCCTATCCTCAAATAGAATCATTACACAAGCAAACATATGCAAACAATGCAATCATAACAGCAATCTGCCAAAATAGTACAGTCTGTAAAAAATGCAAGATTCATCATACTTCCCTAACTCCAACAATTCTGAAAAATTACCACACTGTAGAAAATTTATTATAGCTTACTATGCAAAAAGTTTCAATATTTTATCACATTCTAACTTTTCTCGGGAATTTTCGCAACAGCGATAAACTTTCTGTTTTGAAACAACAACATGTAGACTTGTAAAATAAGCATGGTAAAGGATATCCTTGACATTTTTATTGAAAAGAAAGATGCAAAACATTATTATAAATAACAGCAAGCAAATCCTAGCAAAATAAAATGATGCTCCAATCAAACTCATATCATAATAAAAATGTAGCTCCAAGTGAGGTTACCGATAATGTTGGAGACGAAAGAGGGGATGCCTTCCGGGGCATCCCCAAGCTTAGTTGCTTGGATATTCCTTGAATATTACCTTGGGGTTCCTTGGGCATCCCCAAGCTTAGGGTCTTGTCACTCCTTATTCTCCTCATATCGACTTCTCACCCAAAACTTGAAAACTTCAATCACACAAAACTTAATGGAACTTCGTGAGATAGGTTAGTATGATAAAGAGAAACCCATTTCACTTTGGTACTGTAAAAAGACAGGATTCATAATTGTTTCCAGACAATGCCTACTGTAGCATATCATTTCCATGATTTATATTTAGCAATATAAGCCATAGAAACTAGGAAACAAGCGAACTATGCATTGAAAACAGAATATGTCAAAAACAGAACAGTCTGAAGTAATCTGTACTCCAACCATACTTCTGCTACTCCAAAAATTCTGAAAAATTAGGACAATGTAGAGAATTTGTATATATCATCTGTAAAAAAGTTCAGACCAAAAGCACATTTTAGTGAATTTTAAAATTTCCTGGACTGAGTGCAAAAGTTTCTATTTTTGCACAGAATCAAGTCAACTATCATCCACACTATCCCAAAGGCTTTACTTGGTACTTTATTGAAACAAAAGCTATAAAACATGATTACTACAGTAGCATAATCATGTGAACACACAAAAACAGTAGGGGTAAATGTTGGGCTGCCTCCCAACAAGCGCTTGATACGTCTCCAACGTATCTATAATTTTTTATTATTCCATGATGTTTTATTATCAATCTTGGATGTTTTATAATCATTATATAGTCATTTTATATCATTTTTGGTACTAACCTATTGACATAGTGCCAACTGCCAGTTGCTGTTTTCTGCATGTTTTTTACATCACAGAAAATCAATATCAAACGGAGTCCAAATGCCACACCAATTTACGATGATTTTTTATGGACCAAAAGGAAGAAGTTGGGCCCTGGTTGCACCTGGGGGAGTCCCGAGGAGGGGACAACCCACCAGGGCGCGCCCTGGTGGGTTGTGCCCACCTCGGGTGCCCCTGGACTGCCTCTTTGCTCTATAAATATCCCAGTATTCCAGAAACCCTAAGGGAGTCGACGAAATATTCATCCAGCCGCCGCAGAGTCCAGAACCACCAGATCCAATCTAGGCACCATCACGGAGGGGTTCACCACTTCCATTGGTGCCTCTCCGATAATGCGTGAGTAGTTCTTTGTAGACCTTCGGGTCCGTAGTTAGTAGCTAGATGGCTTCCTCTCTCTCTCTTGATTATCAATACAATGGTCTCTTGGAGATCCATATGATGTAAGTCTTTTTGCGGTGTGTTTGTTGGGATCTGATGAACTTCGAGTTTATGATCAGTTATATCTTTTTATATCCATGAAAGTTATTTGAGTTTCTTTGATCTCTTATATGTGTGATTACTTACAACCTCGTATTTCTTCTCCGATATTTGGGTTTTGTTTGGCCAACTTGATCTATTTATCTTGCAATGGGAAGAGGTGCCCGGTGGTGGGTTCGATCTTACGGTGCTTGATCCCAGTGATAGAAAGAGAACCGACACGTATGTATCGTTGCTATTAAGGATAAAAAGATGGGATCCATATCTGCCGCAATAGATAAACGGATCTTGTCTACATCATGTCATCGTTCTTATTGCATAAACGGATCTTGTCTACATCATGTCAACATAACCAGGTTCCTAATCACAAATCTCATCTCCTTGCAAATTACATTATTCGCCATTTGCCTCTCGTTTTATTCTCCCCCACTTCACAAAAATTTGCCATTTTATTTTCCCTCTTTTTCGTTCGCCCTTTTCTCATCAGATCTCTTCTTTGCTTGTGTACAATGTGTCTTCTATTTGCTTGCATCTTTGCTAAATATCTCTTGATATGGATCCTAATCCACTTGCTAATATTTTTAAGAGATCCAATTATCATGAACAAATTGCTAGTGATTTGAGTACACTAGATTATCTTTATGATGTTTTGCTTGAGATTCGTGAATCTAAAAATTGTGATGAAGAATTTTATGAAGTGATTCATGATAGCTCTTTGAACAAAAAGCATGATTGGAAAGATTTTACTATAAATTATATTAGTTTCAATTGTGATAATAATATGCAAAACCCCAAGCTTGGGGATGCTAATTTTGCTATGTCCACTACTTATTGCAATGATCATGATTGGGGTGATTCTTCTTATGATCTTGAAAATTTATTTAAGCCCCGTGATGAATATGAGATTGATAATAGTGTTTGCAATAATATCAAAAGTGGGTTTGGAAGAGTGGCCACTTTAGATCCCACATATTTGGAGGATGTTCAATCTTATGAAATTTTTGATAAAAGTGGGTTTGGAGAAGTCATGACTTAAGTTAATGTTAATCCACTATT
Source organism: Triticum timopheevii (assembly GCA_963921465.1). Lineage (NCBI taxonomy): Eukaryota > Viridiplantae > Streptophyta > Magnoliopsida > Poales > Poaceae > Triticum > Triticum timopheevii. The sequence continues at coordinate 248,481,845 of OY997262.1, read as the reverse complement.
TTGGAAGAGTGTCAACTTTACATGCATATGGATCATGTCGAAAATATGTGATGTGATAGCTATATTGTTGAATTTGAATATGACCCCACATATAATTATTATGAGAGAGGGAAATATGGTTGTGAAAATCTTCATGTCACTAAGTTACTTCTCTTCATGTTGAGATTGCTATTGTTTCTTTCTTCTTCCTTGCATACGCTAGATCTTGCTTATCTTGCTAATTTGTTTTACTATAAAATTCCTATGCATAGGCAGTATGTTAGACTTAAATTTGTTTGCCGTATGCTACATGATGATCTCTTCGTATTTCAATTACTATCTTTTATGTGAGCATCATTGAATTATTATGCCTAGCTAGGGGCGTAAAATGATAGCGCTTGTTGGGAGGCAACCCAATGAATAAAATTTATTTTTTTGCTTTTTGCTTGCTGTTCTTGTGTTTTAGCACAATTATTCTACTTGCATGATTGTTTTTTTTCTATTTTAATTAGTGTTTCCTTTAGGATCTTCTGGGGTGATAGTTGTTTGATCTTGCTGAAAAAGACAGAAACTTTGCGCTCACGAAAATAATTCTCATAAATCACAGAAAAGAGTTTTTGACCTGATTCTTTTTGAAGAAGATTAATATACAAATTATTCTGGTATTCCTAATTTGGTAGAATTTGTGGAGTTACAGAAGTATTCGAAAGTTCCAGATTACTACAGAGTGTTCTGTTTTGACAGATTCTGTTTTCTTTGTGTTGTGTGCTTATTTTGATGGCTCTATGGTTTTCTTTGATGAGTTTTTGCCATAGAAAAGTTGGAATACAGTAGATATAATACAAAACAAAATAAGAATTGGTTTGACACAGCACTTATGCTAGTGGTTTGCTTTCTTTTACTAACGGATCTCACAAGGGTTTTGTTGAGTTTTGTGTGATTGAAGTTTTCAAGTTTTGGGTATCTTACGATGGATGAAAGAAGGATAGAAGGGCCTAAGCTTGGGTATGCCCTGGCATCCCAAGCTATTATCCAAGAATGAGAAACCAACTAAGCTTGGGGATGCCCCCGAGTGGCATCCCCTCTTTCTTCTAACGACCATCGGTATTTTACTCGAGGCTATATTTTTATTCGTCACATGATATGTGTTTTGCTTGCAGCGTCTTGTATGATATGTGTCTTTGCTTGTTTTATTTTGTGTTTTAAGTCATCAATACTTGCTGGACACACCTATTTGAGAGAGCCAAAATTATGTCATGACTTGTTAGAATTGCTCTCTATGCTTCACTTAAATTTTTATGAGCAATGGACTTGCTCCAGTGCTTCACTTATATCTTTTTTTACCATGGTGTGCTTAGTATTTTTGAAGAAATGCTCTCTTTCTTAACTTAAATTTATTTGAGAGTTAGTAAAAATTTGAAAAAAAATTCTCGCTTGCTTCACTTAAATTATCTTGAGAGAAAGAAAATATGTTATGCTCACGATCTTCACTTATATTCTTATGAAAAGAAACACATGAAAATTAGTCCCAAAAGTGATAGATACCCAAGAAGGACAAAGAAAGAAAAAAATTTATGTCATGAAGATCATTGGAAAAAATAAACTTGATTCTTAGTAATAGTTTTGATATATGATGATGTGATATGTGAGTTATGTTGATGAGTAATTGTGCTCTAGTAAGAATATTGGTGTTAAGGTTTGTGATTCCCTATGCATGCACGAAAGTCAACAATCATGCAATTAAAATTATATCCTACTTGTGGTGCATTATTCGGTGTTAATTATGCTTAATGCGTGCTTATGAGATTATTCGTTTCTTGGTTGGTCGCTTCTCAATCTTTTTGCTAGCCTTAATTTTGCACCAAGTATGACCTCTAATTGTGCATCCAAAATCCTTTAAACTAGTTTTGCCACATGAGTCCACTATATCTACCTATATGCGGTATTCTTTTGCCGTTCTAAGCAAATTTGCATGTGCCATCTCTAATTTTCAAAATGAGCTTCTCTTTTGTGTGTTTGTTTCGCTCGCAGAACGGTAACGGGTAGCTAATATTTTCCAGGCTAGATGTGTTATTCTCATGATGAGTGTTTATTCACTTGTCATTTCACAAGAGTAAGGCAAAGGTTTTAGGGATGCCCAGTCCCGAAATGCAAAAATGAATTTACTTTATGTCTTCAAATAATAAATTCCTTGAAAAGTGTTGGTGTGGAGGGCACCCGTGGATACGGCTAGCCATGGAAAGTGAAAGTTATGATGGAAAAAGGAATAAACTTTATTTTCTATTTGGGAACCGCCTATGATATATCTAGCATGGAAAGTGTTGGGATGCTCCAAGTCGTTTTCGTTGGTGGGATGGATACACCTCCCAAAATGTTTTTATCTCTATTTTTTGGCTTTGAGCTCTGGCACCTCTACAAATCCCTACTTCCCTCTGCGAAGGGTCTTTCTTTTACTTTATGCAATTTTTTTTTTGAAACTGAGTCTCCATCCTCTCTTATAAAAGCACCAACTAGGGGATAATATGATCGTACTTAAGTATTGGGTGTAGCTAATATTCGAGTGTGTTTCATGAATGGATCAATGTTGGAGCATGATGGGCTAGGGATAACTTGTTTTAGCATCGATATTTTGAAAGACATGATTGCTTGTTGATATGCTTGAGTATCTAAATTATTATGTCAAAACTAGACTATTGCCTTGAATCACATAAAAGTCCAAATGTCCACGCTATAAATAAAAGAATATGATATGACATGATAAACAACACCCCACATCAAAAATTCTGTTTTTATCACTTACCTACTCGAGGACGAGCAGGAGTTAATCTTGGGGATCCTGATACGTCTCCAACATATCTATAATTTTTTATTATTCCATCCTATTTTATTATCAATCTTGGATGTTTTATAATCATTACATAGTCATTTTATATCATTTTTTGGTACTAACCTATTGACATAGTGCCAAGTGCCAGTTGCTGTTTTCTGCATGTTTTTTACATCGCAGGAAATCAATATCAGACGTAGTCCAAATGCCACGCCAATTTACAATGTTTTTTATGGACCAGAAGGAAGAAGTTGGGCCCTGGTTGCACCTGGGGGGAGTCCCGAGGAGGGGACAACCCACCAGGGCGCGCCAGGAGGCCCGGGCGCGCCTTGGTGGGTTGTGCCCACCTCGGGTGCCCCCTGGACCGCCTCTTTGCTCTATAAATACGTCAATATTCCAAAAACCCTAGGGGAGTCGACGAAATATTCATCTAGCCGCCGCAGAGTCCAGAACCACCAGATCCAATCTAGACACCATCACGGAGGGGTTCACCACTTCCATTGGTGCCTCTCCGATGATGCTTGAGTAGTTCTTTGTAGACCTTTGGGTCCGTAGTTAGTAGCTAGATGGCTTCATCTCTCTCTCTCTCTCTCTCTCTCTCTTGATTTTCAATACAATGATCTCTTGGAGATCCATATGATGTAAGTCTTTTTGCGGTATGTTTGTTGGGATCTGATGAACTTCGAGTTTATGATCAGTTATATCTTTTTATATCCATGAAAGTTATTTGAGTTTCTTTGATCTCTTATATGTGTGATTACTTATAGCCTCGTATTTCTTCTCTGATATTTGGGTTTTGTTTGGCCAACTTGATCTATTTATCTTGCAATGGGAAGAGGTGCTCGGTAGTGGGTTCGATCTTACGGTGCCTGATCCCAGTGACAGAAAGGGAACCGACACATATGTATTGTTGCTACTAAGGATAAAAGGATGGGATCCATATATGCCGCAATAGATAAACGGATCTTGTCTACATCATAGCATCGTTCTTATTGCATTACACCGTTTTTCCATGAACTTAATACACTAGATGCATGCTGGATAGGGGTTGATGTGTGGAGTAATATTAGTAGATGCAGGCAAGAGTCGGTATACTAATCTTGGACGTGATGCCTATGTGATGATCATTGCCTGGATATCATCATAATTATTTGAAGTTCTATCAATTGCCTAACAGTAATTTGTTCACCCACCGTTTGCTATTTTTCTCGAGAGAAGCCACTAGTGAAATCTACGACACCCGGGTCTTCTTTCTCATATATTTTCCTTGCGATCTACTTTTTCCTTGCATTTATTTTCAGATCTATTAAACCGAAAATACAAAATCACATTGCTGCAATTTATTTGTTCCGCGATCTATTTATCCTATCTACAAATTTACCTCACGTCCTTTGCCTATATTGAGGCGCCGTACCCCGAAAGGGATTGACAACCCCTTTAACACGTCGGGTTGTGAGGTGTTGTTATTTGTGTGCAGGGGTTGTTTACATTGTGTTGCTTGGTTCTCCTACTGGTTCGATAACCTTGGTTTCATATCTGAGGGAAATACCTACCGCCGTTGTGCTGCATCATCCCTTCCTCTTTGGGGAAATACCGACGTAGCCTCAAGCGACATCAGCGCTTTTCTTTAAAGCCTTTTAGCTAGGCATGATAAGTTCAATGATGCTCGCATAAAAGATAAGGATTGAAACATAACAAGAGCATCATGAATCATAAGTTCCTCTCTCATAATAATTTTCAGTAGCATCATGAATAGATTCATCCATATAACCATCACATAAAGCATTCTTTTCATGATCCAAAAGCATAGAAAATTTATTACTCTTTATGGCATACATGTCATCATAATAATCATCATAAGTAGCAACTTTATTCTCATCATAGCCAATTGAAACCTCTTCCAAAATAGTGGATGTATCACTAAATAAAGTCATGAGCTGCCCAAATCCACTTTCATCAATATTGTAATAAGATTCAACACCCACCAAAATAGTGGGATCACTACTACCTAGAGTTGACATTCTTCCAAACCCACTTTCATCATTGTAATCATCATAAATAGGAGGCATGCTATCATCATAATAAATTTTCTTATCGAAAGTAGAAGGAATCAAAGGATCATATTCATTATGCAAAGCATCCCCAAGCTTAGGACAAGCATTATTTTCAGCAAATAAATCTTCAAACATTCCATACTCATCAAACATAGCATCCCCAAGCTTGTGGTTTTGCATATCATCATAATCATTCTTATCAACAACATGAATGGCACCAATAGTATAGCAAACATTATTATCATATTCTTCCAGGCAATTGCGAAAAAGATTTTCAAGATCATAAAAGACATCATTGTCTTCCCAAGCATAATCATTACAACAAGTATTAGGCATCACAAAATCATACTCAATATCATCATCCTCCATCAACATATTTGATTCACCTTCATGAGGCACAATGGTGATAGGAGCAATATTACTTGGGAGAGTTGCCTTTTTACCTCTACTTTTTCTTCTTCACCACCTCACATGTGGGTTTAATCAATTTTTTCGAGATTCTTGTTGAAGAGATTGATTGGATAGGAAGCTCCTCCTCGTTACCTGATTCATCATAAGAAACACTAGGAGGGCATTGGGAAATATTTTCCCTTTCATTAGTACTCTCTTCATATTCTATTTTTTTCTTGTCTCTAGATAGTTGGCGATATAAGGATTCTCAATGCAATTTACCGCACAAAACATATAAATTTCCTCTAGATCAAAATAAAAAATCTCTTAGGCCTTGTTTGGTTTCGGGGAATCCCTCAGGGATCTTCGTCTAATCCCTGGGGAGGGAGCCCACGGGCTAAACCTGACCCGGGCAGGCCGTCGACACATTTGGTTGTGCCCCTCGACAGGGTTTCTCATCCCTTTCCACCTCATTTCCCTGGGCGTTAAATCCACACCTCCTGACGTCGGGGAGGAAACCCACGTCTCTATTGTGACACCAAATCGTGCGACCAAGCATCTCCCTGGCGATCTCCTCCGCCTCCCCCAACGTGATCAGGCCCCTCTGCTTCCTGCGGCCCCCTCATCACGAGAGATGTTCAGAATTATCTAGAATTTAATTTCTAATTTTGGATTGTTTCGGTTGCACGGGTTCCTCCCCTTGTTGCCAAATGGGGCAGAAAGTTCTCCCGTGGTGGACGGGGGGATCGTATGTGTTCGTGAAATTTCCCCCCTAGGGGATTCTCGCCCTGGATTTTCCTTACCTTACTACGAAACAAAGCCTTAATGTTATATGGAATATCCTTAGTTATACGTTTTATTTCTTCATAACCCATAAGCAAACTAAGTTCATTATGATGTGCAAGGGAAATTAAGTCATCACAACTTTTGGACATGATTCAATCATGAAACAATTTGCATTGGAGATTTCAATGACCACATTCGTTGCAAAGTTCACAAGGATGGCGAAAAAATTAAATTTTTCAGCACAATCATCTAGCCTCTCCTGCAACATTTAGTTTCTAAATACTTATGCCTCTTGCAAAATCTATCTTCTTTTTTCGGTGTGTAGTTGCAAACTCTATGCACTCCACAAAAATTGACATGCTTATAAGAAACATTTTTATCATGACTAGTGCAATCATCATTAGTACTATGGATATTCATAGAAATTCCTACTAACAACATTGCAACCATGCTCATTATTCAGATATTTAGTGCCAAACATTTTAATGTATTCTTCTTCTAACACTTTGGCACAATTTTCCTTTCCATCATTTTCATGGAAGACATTAAAAAGATGAAGCATATGAGGCAACCTCAATTCCATTATTTTGTAGTTTTATTTTTATAAACCAAACTAGTGATAAAACAAGAAACTAAAAGATTCAATTGCAGGATCTAAAGATATACCTTCAAGCACTCACCTCCCCGGCAACGGCGCCAGAAAAGAGCTTGATGTCTACTACACAACTTTATTCTTGTAGACTCGTGTTGGGCCTCCAAGCGCAGAGTTTTGTAGGACAGTAGCAATTTTCCCTCAAGTGGATGACCTAAGGTTTATCAATCCGTGGGAGGCGTAGGATGAAGATAGTCTCTCTCAACCAACCCTGCAATCAAATACAAGAAATCTCTTGTGTCCCCAACACACCCGATACAATGGCAAATTGTATAGGTGCACTAGTTCAGCGAAGAGATGGTGATAAAAGTGTACTATGGATAGTGGATACGAGTTTTTGTAGTGCGAACAATAAAAAACTGCAAGGTAGTAAATAACAAAACGGAGCACAAACGGTATTGCAATAATGGAAAATGAGGCCTAGGGTGCATACTTTCACTAGTGCAATCTCTCAACAGCGCTAACATAGTTGGATCATATGATTATCCCTCAAAGTGCAATAAAGAATCACTCCCGAGTTCCTATTAGCAGAGAACAAAAGATAGAAATTGTTTGTAGGGTACGAAACCATCTCAAATCTATTCTTTCCGATCAATCTATCCTAGAGTTCGTACTAAAATAACGCGAAGCTGTTCTTTCCGATCAATCTAACCAAGAGTTCGTACTAAAATAACACCATATGACACACATCAACCAACTTTAATGTCACCAAAATACTCCAATGTCACCACAAGTATCCGTGTGTTAATTCTACAATATGCATCAAACAACTTCATGATCATAATATTCAATCCACACAAATAACTACAAGAAGACCCCAAAGTTTCTATCGGAGAAAACATAATAAAAATGTGCATCAGCCCCTATGCATAGATTACCCCAATGTTACCTCGGGGATCTGCAAGTTGAGTGCCATATCGTACATCAAGTGAATCAATATGATACCCCATTGTCACCTCAAGTATTCATACCACAAGACATACATCATGTGTTCTCAGTTCTGAACATTCAATCCGACAAGACAAAACTTCAAAGAGTAAAGATTCAATTCATCACCGATGATGATCTCCCCGTCCGGTAGGGTGCCGGAATGGGCTCCCGATTGGTTTTTGGTGGCTATAGAGGCTTGCGGCGGTGGAACTTCTGATCTAGGTTCTACGCGAGGGTTTTTAGAATATTTGAGAATTTATAGGGTGAAGAGGGGGTGCGGGAGGCCACCGAGGTGGGCACAACCCACCGGGAGGGTGCCTGGGGGCCCAGGCACGCCCTGGTGGGTTGTTCCCCCCTCGGGGCACCCCCAGGTGCTGCTCTTGCCCAATGGATGTCTTCTGGTCCATAAAAATCCACAAAAAGTTTCGTAGTGTTTGGACTCCGTTCGATATTGATTTCCTGCGATGTAAAAAACAAGTAAAAAACAGCAACTGGCACTGGGCACTGGGTCAATAGGTTAGTCCCAAAAAATGATATAAAGTTGCTACAAAATGATTGTAAAACATCCAAGAATGATAATATAACAACATGAATATTTCATAAATTATAGATACGTTGGAGACGTACCAACTGCCGAACTGAATTATCTGGATAATCAAATGAAAACTACTTCTTCCAAGTTTGTCATTAGACAACTTGAAGACTCCTAAAAGGATGGCAATCGAGCTTTAACTCTTATTCATAATGGAAGGTTGCATTTTCACACGGATCTAGATGATATTGTTCGCAAAATCTGCAATGAGCATCAAGCACAAGTCACTGGCTACCATGATCTAGTCAAAGGCCATATCAACCAAACTGCTCAGCAAACGAAGAAGTGCCGAAAGAAAACTGCCAAGAAAAATATACCTCCTACTCTGACAGAAAAGTCACCGAATATCCCAGAGGCTCAGCCGCAGAAAGAAAAATCTCCTGAGCCAGCTATTCCTTCGCAACCCACTGCTCAAGTAACAGATGCTCCTCCCTCGCCAAGGCCAACTGAACCAGTGCCTGTGGCCTCCCCTGTTAGAGATGATATTCCATCTCAGCAAATGTTTCTGAGGAAGGTGAAATCCCTCACTCCGAACCTCAAGCTTCTCCTACTCGTGAAACATAAAATGTTTCGGCTCCTCCCAGTGCTCAGCAACAACAGATTCCCGAAGAACAATCCCAACCTCACCAATAGGCTCCAGTGCTGAATTTTGCCTTGGTGCCTAAAGGAAAGGAACATGCTGCATCTCAATTGAAGTTGTCTATCGACACTGTGCAGCGTATTTCAGATGCTAGTCCATGCAAACACAAATCTGTCTCTGCTCGCCATACTGACTCGGTTGTATATGGTGATGAAGTGATTTCAGTCGAAAAAGAACTCAAATACCCATATCCTCGTGAAGCACTACCTTTGTTCTCGGCAGGTGCTGGCGCTAAAGGCCCACTTTTCAATCAAAACATGCATCCCCAATTCTTTCAAGACAGTCCATACAATGTGCCGCGTACTTCTGAATCGCCTCCCTTCTGGACAAAAGAACAAGCTATATATTACTCCCAGGTTATCTATGACACCAAGAAGATCTTTCCTCATGAATACCCGGACATCCCAGCAATGTAGAATATTGGATGCTTCAATCAGTTGCTACAAGATCTAGAAGATTTCTGTCTCACCAATGTATTTGCTTTCGAACATCCTTGGAACCAAGAGATTATTCTGCAATTTTATGCCACTTTGTACATCTCTGGTGATGAATCTGATAGCTCAAAATGGATCATGGAGTGGATGACCGAAGGCAAACGCATCAAGTGCACCTCCATAGATTTTGTCTCGCATTTTCATTTCCCTCACTTTGAGCATGTAAACAATGAAATTCGCATGCACAACATTGATGTTATTCCAGATGAAACCTTTCGGTGCACTATGGATGAAGATAAGATTCGAGATTACACTGGTCCTTCCATGCCTGAGCAATTAACATTCGAGAATCAGACACTCTATCATATTCTCATGTACACCATTTGCCCTTTGGCCGGGATGAACACAGATAAATCGATTTCAGATGTTCTTCAGAATACTATTTATGCAATCTCTAAGCGCTATATCTTTGATATTGACGACATGTTTCTGCGCATTCTCAAAGATTCTGCCCAATATCCAAAGTGCCTCAAAGTTTATACACCATGGATCCAGAAGGTTGTTGATCATGCCATGCGCACAGAGTATCTGGCGAAGCACGGTCACAAAAGCTTCATACCTCTTGTTCGCGACACTTTGAAGATCATGGAAGATATTTCTTCGGGCAAATCACCCGTGTCAAGCCCTCATGACAATCATAAGCACTTTGATGGTCCATGTCTCCCTCAGCGCGGCCGAACATTTTCGCATAAACCTCCATCGCACCTAGAAATCAGCCTGCGCACACAACAACTGTTGCTGCAGCACATTGCTGAGAATCAAAGAGAAAAAGAACACCTCGTCATCGAGCTGAATGCAATCAACAATCGAACCAAAATTGTGCATATGATTGCGGACAAGAACAAGAAAAGGCTCTAGAAGTTGCTTCGAAAGTTCTTCTCTGAGAAACAACTTCTTAATGTCTACCTCAAAGAGCTCTATGATTACATCGACAAAGGCTTCTCTATTGAAGATTTCCAAGATAGAAGTACTCCTTCTTTGCCTGCTCGAGAGCCAACCACTGATCTTCTACATCTCAAGCTTTGCAAACTGCTCGAAGAATCTGAAGCTACCTCACCGACAGAGAAACCTGTCAAAGGAAATGTGCTTTCACGTGTCACTCAAGTGGCTGATCCCAATGTGCCTTCATCTTCTCAGCCCCAAGCTGCTATTCCTGAAGGAAAATATGTTGCTGTTGACGATGAAGTTATTCCAGTTACTTCCGAAGACGAGATCACATCGGACAGTTCTTTTGGAGATGCCACCGAGTGAATTACATTGAGTATCAATATATTTGCTTTATGAATTTCTTTGGTTTGGTTTCGTGTGAGTTTGAAACTTATGCCTTAAAGACTATCTGCTCTATGATGTAAAACTTCCGTGCTGTAATGTTAATAACCCCGCCTGCTGCACTATTTCTCTCGAAGCATTTGTTTTGCAGGTGGAATTATTATCAGAAGTTATGAATGATTGCACTTCAATCTTGATGGATTATATATCATCAATGCGAATCATTAACCCGAATGATTGAAATTTCCTCTGTATACTTCAATATTTGCAGGAGAATTAAACTCATATCTTTAACCCTGCATACATTTAGGGGGAGTCTATTTCATCATCGAGCAAAGTAACACTTAGTCACTCTTGTTCGAATTTCCTTTCACTTATCTATCTTCACTTTGATGCTTATCTGTTTTGTCAACAATCGTCCAAAAAGGTGGAGATTGTTGGTGCAATGATTTGCCTCATTATGTTTTGGTGTTTGTTGACATAAATAGTATGGGACTTATGTGTTTGCTAGTGCACACAGAGTAACAGGTCCCTAGAATCAAGAGGAGTTTGGTTCAAATGACAAAGATAATCCCTTGCATAACAGTGAAGGTTATCACCGAAGAGTATGTTGACAAGTGTGACCCCTCAAAAATTGCTGACGTGAAGCAATTGGTTCGATGCATGTCTGAAGAAAGTGACTGCGTCTGATAAGAGTGAAGACAAAGTGAAGACGTAGCATTTATTTCATTGTTTATCTTCTCTTTATTGAGTCATAGGACCACCATACTATTAAGAGAGGTGTAGCGTTCGAAACTTTGATTCTCTGATGCTAAACCCAAATCCTATGAAAGTTGCGAGAGAAATCTCTTTGTGTTCCGAGCAAATGCTTGCCAGCAAGAGAGTGTGATCTTCTTCACTACGAGAGATTTGTCTCAGACTGAGGAGTTAGCATTACTTGTTCCTCAAGTAATGCTATTGTTGCTCTTTGAAATACGACCGTTGTGAACATGTCGGTTGGCCATTGGCTGGACTGCGTGTCCAAAATGGACATCTCCCATCAGGGAAGGCTGCGGCTATAAATAGCCACCCCGCACCGGCTTTGTCCGGTGGCTGCTCCGTTTGATTCTGAGAAGATTGTTGAGCAAGCCCCTCTCTGAGTGATTTGAGTTTAAAATCCACCGAGAGAGAACCCCTAGAGCTGAAAAATAAGATAGTGGTTCAGCATCACTCGAATCTAAGTCCAGTACGCTCCGCCTATTACTCTTGAGAGCTGCAAACTCTCTAGACAGTTAGGTGTCAATTTCTTCAAAGACCAAGAGTGATTGTGGTTCTCGAAGAAGAGTCTGTAAAGGTTCGGAGATCACCTCAAGTATCTACCACGAGTGATCGACATTGGTTGACGAACCAATTATCGAGGAGAATAAGGCGAAGAGAGTTTATCTTCCGTGTTAAGTCACAACCCCTCCAACCAGACGCAGTCCTTGTGTAGAAGGACGAACTGGTCTACCAAACACCTTGTCGCCATCGAGCATCACTGGTTACATCTTTCTCCCTCGTTACTTTTGAACATTTTCAACTATGTGATTTGTCTCGATGCATGCTCTTAGTTTCCATTCGATAGCTTGTATTCGCTCGCTGTACTCTGTTTTCATTCGCTCCGCTACAGGGTTCCGAGAGTTTTGAGATTTCCGAAAGAAATTTAAAACTCCCATTCACCCCCCTCTGGTAGACATACTTCGTTCCTACACAAATGGAGCAACTTTCCTGAAGAAACCCAAGTTGACAGGCGCACCAGAGTGAAAGACGGCGTTCCATACGACCGCAAGCGCTCGTATGAGCGGTCGTATGGACTGCCATTAGCTCCACCACATCTATACAAGCCACTTTCATGAAGGGCCCAGGAGGAGAAGAGAACCCTAGCCGCCGCCACACCATCCAGAACAGGAGAAGGGCGTATCTGAAGAACCTTCGAAGATCATCTTAGTTTTGGTCCTTTCATCTCCATCACCACCATTCCCCCTTTCACCATTGTAAGTGGTATTCCAATTGGGAGAAACATTTGTAATTCTACTCAATCTCATCTGGAGATCAAGACTATTTGAATTATCCATTTCATCTTATTGTGGATCTTCCCGGTATTATCAATATGGTTTTCATGGGTTTTATCTTTGTTGTGATTGATTTCCCTCTTATGGTGTGTGAGTAATTCCCCTGGGTGTGGAAGATGTAGGTATGTGGTAAGATTGATTTGTGCCTATTCTACATGTTGTCATTTGCATTCGTAGTAGTATTGATATATCTAGTATGTTGTTATGTTGTGGTGAACTCTATGTGTGTTGTCCAATTTAAGGGTCCAACAGCATGATCTCAAGACCTACACAGGTAACATGCATTGTTTAGGAAATCTGTGATCTCTGACGTGATAGGTGAAATATCTATGAGGACCGAAGACAATATGAGATAACGGTGATCCATTAAACTTAATGCTTTGTTCCGGTCTACGGACCTTAATCGTGGAAACAACCACTCTGACAACGGAGAAGCAGGACCACAGAATGAAATATAAATCCGCGTGGTGGAGTTTCATAACTTTAGGGAGAACCGCTACAGAACACTTATATCAAATGCTATGAATACAATACAAGGTAACTGGTATTGCCGTCGCACTGGCACACTTTATATATTCTTACCATGAGCTCAAATCTCTCCGCACCTAATCTCTTCATTGCAGAAAACACAACCTATTGTCTTACTCATGTTATTTACCTTTATTAGCTCTTATAGTTGTTACTGCAATTCCCTTTATATTTGTCAAACTGGCTTATCCGTGATCCAGTACAGTAACGATATTTGCAAAAGTTCAAGCAGTTACTTCACACAAGAAGCGTGACACCTTGTGTGTGTGACAGAAGCGCCACCTATAAATACTCTCCTCCGCTCTTTATTGGGATGATTACTCATTGAGATACTTCTGCGTAAGTGCTACACTACCATGTTTGGCTTGCAGGAGTCGGTATTGGTATATTACAATATTTTGTGAGAGATTAGTCTCAATTATCCGTTAGGTGTTGGTGTAAGGAGTTTGTACTCTTGCATCCGGAACGGGATTCCTATAATTATCTTTCTACCTTTTATAAAAACATGAAATACCCTTGGTGTATTCTTGAAAAAAAAAAAAGACATACCATGAGAAACCGTATTATGTGGTATAAAGTTGTTATCCTTGAAATAAATACTAACCTTGTGAGTTGCTTTTTCTCTTATACTTCCTCCGTCGCAAATTGGATGCAATAAGACTTTATATCATGAGACAGAAGGAGTATATGCGAGTTACATTCGATCCAGTGGCCGATCATTTTTTACGACGCGCGGCCCATTTAAAAGGAACGGAACAAAGTATACGTCACACACACACACACACACACACAAATTGTTCGGTGCGCCATTTTTTACTCACTCCGTCCCAAAATTCTCGTCTTAGATTTGTCTAGATACGGATGTATCTAATACTAAAACTTGACTTGATACATCCCTATTTGGACAAATCTAAGACAAGAATTTTGGGACGGAGAGAGTATTTTCTTTTGATTTTGATGTGGGAACGCAAGCTAGATTCTCACTTGAAGAAGAGGGAACGCAGGAAGGCTGCTGGTACCACTACCGCTTGGCTGGGTCAACACGGACGACGAGAGGAGGTGGAACACGACGCAAGGAGGAAGAACCAGTGGGGCGGCTGCAAATGCAACGCAGCCGGTGCGAGCGCCGCGTGCGTGAATTGCAATTCGCTGTCGCTGGGCCGGGTCACAGCACAGGGTCAAACCTTCCGAACCCACCCCCGTTTCCCTGTCTACGCATGTGCTGATGGGTGTGCGTGCCAACCACCGCACCCAACAACTACCCAACCAATCCCTCCCTCTCGGAGTAGCCTCCCACACCGTCTCCCTCCTCGTCCCTCCTCATCTCGCCTGTGCTCTCCACACGACCACACCAAAAATCCAGACCTGCCCGCCCGCCTCGCCTCCTCTCCTGCGCTTCAGTTTCCAGGTTACTCTCTCTCCTCTCTCGCGCCTCCTCTCATCACTAGCTCGTCGAATTCGATTTAGGACGGGCGGACGGATTGGTTGATTGGTTACTCTGCAAGATTAGCGTCGCCCTCGTCCAATTCGATTTAGGACGATGTGTGTCTGGCCGGTCAATTCGTTGATCGTCCTGCGAGATTGAACATCACAGCGAGTGGGATCGAATTGCGATTCCGAGCAAATCTACCGGGATCCTTGCCCCTATCATTTCCCCTGATAGGGTGCCCGGCTTCCAGCCGGCAATCATGGAATGAAATTAATTTTGCACCATCTCGTATTTTTTTCATTCCAACCAAGAAGATGAAAGAGCCGATACTAATTAGTAACAGTGGTGGTTGCTGGGTTGGTTGGTGGGTCTCTGTGTAGTGCGTGTTTTTATAGGTGAGTTGTTCGATGACTCAATCACCATGGATTAACAAATTGTTTGTGACTACTGTCAACCAATCCGACTATATGCACCTAGGGATGAAATTTAACCAGACTGTATTGGGTTAATCTGTCTATCCACGACCTATCAATTGTGTTGGTGCTAAAGATGATTGAATTTAATCGATTTCGTAAGTTCCGATCATGGACCTCCACCGCAGGACGATTGGCAGCTGCATCCCTTACAGTCCTGGTATATGCCATCTCTTGACTCATATTGCTTTCTCACTCACAGGCTAGGTTGCTGTTGTTGTTCACATGGATTCCTTTTTCCAAAGAGCTTTCGGCGACCCAATGTGCTCGGAAGAAAGTAATGTTGTCCAACAAGGAATTGATAAATGCCCATTCCTGAGGAACATCAACGAGCCTACAAGTTTTTCCTTGACATCCATTAATTTTCCCGCTCCGGTATGTCCTTACCATCCACCCCTCTTTATCTGAATATATAAGTGTATGTATGTTATTTATTTGCTTGCTAAACTGTATGATTTTCTGCCCGTGAAGGCAACCGGAGCCAAGGGTCCGATTTTTGAAGACGGGCCCAACTTTGACACGGCGTTTCGAGTTTTCCATGGCAGAGACGGGGTTGTTCCACTTTCAGAAGGAGCCTTTGCACATATTGAGAAGCCTCTGCCAAAGCCCACTCCTGAATTTAACCCCTTGGCAGCCAAAGCAGCGACCATCAGTCTCTCGGGATTCGGAGGCTTTTTTAGCTTCGGTGATTTCTCAAACAAGCGCAATAAGCAGAACTCCAACAAGAAGAATCCCAACAACCTCCCCCAGGTAATTATGGTTTCTCTTTTCCTCGTGCATTTGTGTTAGAATGTTTAGTTCAAATTACCATCCTTTGTGTTAGAATGTTTCGTTATCCTGTCGAACGAGCATTTAGATGAGACCAATTTTACCAAAAGAAAGCAAATCTATCTTTGATGCAAGCTTCACATGATATTTTTGAACTACCATATATGGAGCAAATATTAAAACAAGCAACAAATATAAGGTTACTCCTTAGAACTGGAGCATGCCATTCATTTACCTGATTTTGCTTTCCCTGTCATTTCAGAATAAAGGCCAGTCTAATAACAATCATGAAGCGATGAGCAATGACTGGCTGGAAAATGGTCAATGCCCTCTTGCAAAGTCATATAGAGCAATCGGTGGAGTCGTGCCTCTTGTCGCAAAGCTGCTGACACCCCCAGCTGGTATGAAACTGACGTGCCCTCCTGCGATTGTTGCTGCCCGTGCAGCAATATCCCGCACGGCGTTTGCAAAGGGGCTTCGCCCTCAACCCCTACCGACAAAAGTAGTGGTGATCGCACTGCTCGGTATGGCAGCAAATGTTCCTCTTGGCATCTGGAGGGAGCACACTACAAAGTTTTCAGTGCAGTGGTTTGCGGCGGTCCATGCTGCAGTGCCTTTCATAGGGATGCTGAGGAAGTCCATCCTGATGCCGAAGAGCGCCATGGCCCTTACCATAGCTGCCTCGATATTGGGTCAGACAATTGGTTCAAGAGCTGAACGTATCAGATTGAAGAGGGCAAAATTAGCAGCAGAGGGCCATGGCCATGAACATGCTACCTGGATTGAAGCTCCGGTGAACCTGAAAACTGGGAGCTCAGGTGCTGTCCAGCTCTGGGACCCGCTTGGCCTCAGAGTCAAAGGCGCCGTGTCCCCAGCCCTGGTTCCGACTGTCGGTGCCATGTATTGATGAGATGATCATGCTTCATTGCGGCGGTTGTGAGAATTGTATCAGAGTTCCAGAAATTTTTTCTTGTATTCATTGTTGTTGTGTCTTGTAAAGGATTACTGGCTACATTGGGTTCTTCTCCCCACTATCATGAGTTGGGTGCAGTCAATAAATTTCACCATGTTCTTTGGTTTCCTCTTTGCAGCAAGGTTGGCTGATGAGACTATTTCTATGTTCAGAACACAATGCTTTCATTTGCTTGGTCAAAAGCCAGAACATAATAGCTCTCAATCATACCAAATGCAACGGCCAACAAAGTCTACTGCTAAAATAAGTGCTACAACTTTGTTTTGACAAAAGCTCCAGCAGTTGCTTGCTGTGTAAAATAGGAGTAGTACATGCGACGAGGCTAGCTGGTTAGACCAGTTGTATGTTCCATGTGCTTTCATTTGCTTGGTCAAATGCAAAACACAACAGCTACGCCATCACACCAAATGTAACGGCAGATAAAGTCTACTGCTAAGGATTACATCATCTTTGTTTGACAAAAGCTACAGCGACTGCCTGCTGTTCGAAATACATGTGACTGACAGGCTAGTTTAGTATATCTCATCGTCTGGGACATGCGGCGTAAGGAACTTCTGAGGGTCCTTGTACATTTCCTCGTAGTTGTACTTAGGCTTCACCCTCTCCGGAACCGGCTCAAGTGGGATGATGCTGTCTTCGTCAATCACGCCATCAATGATACCGTAATCGACGGCCTCAAGAGGACCCATGTATCGGTCCCTATCGATGTCTTTCTCTACCTGCTCCAGCGTGCGCCCCGTAAAGCCCGATATCAGCCGGATGACATTCCTCTTGCTGGCCAGAATTTCCTTGGCTTGGACCTCTACATCCAAGGCCTGGCCACTCGCGCCTCCCACGGGCTGATGCATCATAATCCTGGTGTTGGGCATGGCAAATCGTTTGCCCTTTGCGCCACCACCAAGGATTATAGAAGCTGTGGATCCAGCTATGCCCATTCCAATAGTGGATACATCTGCCCTCACCAGCTGCATTACATCAAAGATAGCCATTGTCGCACTGAAATGGAAAACAAAAAAAGTCAAGTCACAAAATGCAACTAGTCTGTATCAACAGATATGCAAAGGCTACTATTGCACGCGCTTCACCGTAATGGCAAGGCTAGCCTAAAACTCCTCTCATTCTCCAATAGTGTTGTTTTAGACCTCAAATATTTCAAATAAATCTACACGTAATATTTCAAATACCCATTCTACTAGTAATAGTCAAAGTTTCACTTTGACTATGTCCAAAACTTGTTCAGGTTCCATGAACTAGTCCTTTGGACAGGACTATTCTTGTCCCACCACTCGTACCAAACTAGAAGAGGACATTCCAAGTCAACGAACAATAGGGTCTTCCAAGTCAAATAACAGGGCATTCAAAGCCAACTAATAGTCAACTAGTCAAATGTGATATCTTGAAAGAGAGAGATGAATGTTACGCACATATAAACAAGAAAAGCATAATTCATAAGGCGCAACAAATATCATTACAAAGTCCAGACATCAAGCAGAATATTTTATTTTCACAGAAACGAGGGGTCTGTACAAAATGCATATATAGAAGAACTGTAATCATATACCCATATTGGTGTAGTACTGAAGAGTTTCATCTAGCTAATCTTATAACAAACCAATAAGAAACGAGCTAGTGATAGAAGCTTACATACTGTTTGATCATCACAGAGAACAAGGTGTTCAATGCAGGTATTACCAAAAAGTTACATTCAGCTGATCTCATAACAAGCCAATAAGTAGCGAGCTAATGATACAAGGTTAAATATTATTTGATCGTCACAGATAACAAGCTGCTCGATGTTGATATTGCTAGAGCTTAATTCGGCTGATATAACAAGCCAATAAGCAGCAAGCTAGTGATACAAAATTACGTACTGTTTGATCATCATAGAGAACAAGTTGCCCAATGCGGACTGAACTAGTCACTCCATTCAATTCTAGATTTTAGTTGTTGCCTAGATTTCAGTGGTTAACTTAGGTGTTACCATAGGTAGATTACACTAGGATTTTTTTTGTCAACCTTTTTTCCGTTTCAGCAATTATGAGTATAGAAACGACCCACTGAATTAGACAATAATGCAATCAAACTGGAATTATTTTAGGGATAACAAAATCCTAGTTTAATGAAGATAAGAACGAAGATAATATTTGCAATCTAGAATTGTTGATGCGGTGAAGAATAAGATTTCTACCTCTGCTCGGACCAGAAAATCGTAAAACAAAATTGAATGAATAATAACCTTCTGAGGGGTGGCAAATTATTAAAATACATAAAAGGCCTAGCAAGAGGGTGACTCAAGGATAGTCAGTAAAGTACCATTCGGAGATTAGTGCAGATTTTAGCAAATGGGTCTATAGCTGGTACAGTCTGAAGGTGTGTCAGTGTCACATTGATCATGGCCAGCAAACTCTTATCCAGCAAGATATTGTCTGATAAAAAGATGGCCTACTGCTGTGAATCTACTTGATGAGTCTACTACATACGATTTTGATTAGTGCAGCCCATATCAAATCAAACAGCCGGGAGTGAATACTATCACGAATCAAACTAGTATTTAGACAAAGTAATATGCCCACAAGATGGCCATGTGGAATAATGTAAGACCACAAAAGGCATCCCTTGTTGAGATGGTAAATTCAACCCTACACAAGCCGAGGGAAGGGAGTGATGCATTGGGAGGAGACCTGAGTGATCCACCGGGGGAGTTGACGAAGAGCCGGATGTCAGATTCGGAGTCCATGGCGTCGAGGAGGAGGAGCTGGCTGACGACGGCGTCGGCGAGGAAGTCCTCGATCTCGTTGCCGAGGAAGATGATGCGCTCCCGGAGAAGAAGGCCCATGACGTCACCGCTGGCCACTCCTCCGGACGCATCCAACTCCGCCCGGATGCCTTGGCCTTCCCACCGGGACAGAGGAGACATGGCCGCCGCCGACGACGCCGAGACCGCGTAGCTCCGGCGGTTCAGCTTGAGGAGGGGATGAGGTTGCGCCGCGGGCCCACGTGCGCAAGCGTATAGCTGCCGGTGCCTGAGGCGGTGAGCGGCAGCCGTGACGGAGAGGGAGGCAGCGGCACTCGCGCTGGTGGCCGCCATGCTTAGCTATCTAGCTTCGTGAGTTACGGAGCAGCCGGCGGCGGCGAGGTGCTCCCTTCTCTCCTCCCTCTGAGTGTGAGAGAGTAGATGGAAGGAGTGGATAACTAACTACTCTCTTCTTCCTCTTTCATCAATCGGTTGGGCCTATTTCCTGAACTGGGTTGGGCCTTGTTTTTCCTTTCTTCCCATTCCTTCTGAGATTACAACACGGGCAACATTTCCCCTATCCCTCAAAAAAAATGAGATAACATTTCCCCTAAAAAAGCAGATAACATTTCCCTCAAAAATTAAGAAAACACAGTACAAAATAAGTTACAGTAGTAAAATCATCTTGTTTTTAAGGGAGCCATTAGTAAATTTATCATCATCAAGACATCAACTACCTGATAAAAACACAGTACTGCTAGTCAACTACAGTAAGATACAGATAGCATGCCCATGAACAGCCAAAAGTCTTACAATTGTGAACATTCCAAAATTGCCAAAAGATAATTCGGGTAACGCAACATACAAGTTGGCACTATCAAATGGCATTCTCGAGGCTATTCGATTCTATTCGTCTGCTTCATCCTCTTCTTCCATGTCGTTTTCAAGATGCGCAAGTGAAACTTTGGCCTTCTTCACCTCCGGCGGCCTCGTCCCAGCACCAATCTCCTCGCTCTTCCTCTTCTCGCCCTGCCCTGCATCAACACCATCTTTTCTAGCTTCACCTGAGACCTTGCCGTCATCAGCCTTCTCAGCTACAGAATCATCCTTCTTCTCGGATGGTAGCTCCACTCCCTTCTTCAGTGACTGCTCGCAATCTTTCAGGAAAGCACGCACGTCATCATTCTCTGCAACATGTAGAGCCGTTTGCCCTGCATTTGTCTTTGTTGTGATGTCCACGCCCCTCCTCACTAAATACTTCACAAGATCCAGGTGGGAGTTCTGAGCAGCAAAGTGCAACGCCGTGAAACCTTTCCTGTTCTTTGCTTTCACAGAGGCCCCCGATGCCAGCAGCTCACGCACCACTTCCAAATGACCTTTCTGGGAAGCAAAATGGATTGCGGCAGTGTCATCCATTGCTGCAGCCCCGACATCAGCTTTGTGCTTGCAAAGGCATTTCACAACATCAACATGCCCAGCCCATGCCGCCAGATGGAGTCTACATGAACAAAACAAACTATGTCAGGGAGATAAAATAAACAGAGAAAGCCGATAAGGACATAAACAAGTTTATCACATCACATAATCTGGTACTACTACCACTACTGCTGCAGAAATCATATTGCGTAGCAATGTTTTAATAGAGGGAAACAAAAAATGAAACACTATACACAGATCAGACAAAAAAAATTGAAACACTCAGTTTGAGAAGCTGGAAGCATCCATATAGAAGGAATAGATAACTCTTGGGGCTTGTGTGATGGTATTCAAACAGTTGTCTTCAAAATTACAGCAAGGGCAAGGGATGGAACATAATGCTTTGTCCCGAAGATCCTAAATTGGCAGGATAAGTGAGACCACAGCTAGCAGCAGTTCAAAGCTGCTATGTTATCTGATGAAAAAGGCCCAAGAGGTAGCAGCACATCTGAAAATTAAAACAAGCTTGAAATATATACCCCCTCCGTAAAGAAATATAAGAGCGTTTAGATCACTAAAGTAACGCTCTTATATTTCTTTACAGAGGGAGTACCTAACTAGAGGAACAGAGGATGGAGAGAAGTGCCACTGTGTTGCAGACTAATTTGAAAAGGCAGCAGCTACGGCAAGGCACTATAATGCGTCACTTAGGTATATAACATCACAATAAACACTGCATCAGTGCATGGGCCAATATCTAAAAAAATTAGCGCGCACTTGGCATTAACTTGCAGCACATAATCAGTCAGCCAGCATACACAAGTATTCATAATGAAGTAAACAAGTAAGCACTTAATCATGTTACGTCACTATATCAAAATTACACAGTATGGTGGAGCTATCAATCAGAGAAGGAGCTATAGCAGAATTACAGCATTAATATAGTTTTCACTGTTGTACTATAACATTATTACTGGTTAGGGCTGCTCACGAAAGGAGCAATGCAATATAGTATTTTTCTTTCGAAAACGAGGTTAAACCTGGCTAATAAAGACTGGTAGTGGATAGTATCAAGGACTAGGAGGAAGAAGAGGGGAAGAGGAAGGGAAAGGATATTGTTACGGGGTGCGGGAGAGGCGGTCTCTGGAGTTGATGGCGAGAGGGTTGGACTCGCAAAGCGACTCCGCCGCCGCCGCATCACCCGACCTCGCGGCCTTGTGCAGCTGCAGATCCTCCTCCTCTCCTCCACCCCGTCCTTCTCCTCCTCGGCCTCGGCCTCTGCCTCCTCCGCGCCCCCCGCCGCCGGCTCGGCGTCTCCCCATCTCTCTCACACGGGCTCGCGGCAGCGGTTGAGAGAGAGAGAGAGAGAGAGAGAGGAGAGAAGGAAGGACGAAGGTGGGGAAATCGTCGGGCGGAGGACGAACTCAAGCAGCCCTGCTGCGCTAAGTTTCGTAATGGGCCGGGCCGGGTCGGAGTTTTTATTTTAGAGGAAAATCCCCTCCATTTTTTTTTTGACAGCAAAAGTTTCCTCCATATTTATGCGTGGCTAGAGACCCGCACGCACAAGACAATCCTCCTGTGAATGGGTTTCAGCCGTAAGATCATCACTGGGATCGAAATCCACCGTCTGTTTTAGTCTAGCGGTTGAAAAATTTGTTACTGCGGCATATGCTTCACACATCTGGCCGACAATGAGCCTCCTTCACGTAGGGCCCGTGATTCAGAAAGATACCTAGTCTTCACAGGGTGGGAACATTATGCTCTTCTTTCTTACCCAAATCCCTTCTCTTCTCAAGTGATTTCATGCCATCGACATCACCGTCGCCACTCCACTAATGCAGCCAGGAGCAGCTCGCCCTTCCCTATCACTACCTCGCCTCTTGCCCTTCCTTGCCTCTGCCTACTCCTTTGCCACTACCATCAGTCACCGAAGACATTGACCGCACCTTCGTGCTCCTATCGACTTCAAAAGACGAATCTTCGCTACTGCATTGTCTTCTCACCATTTCTCTCGAAGTTGTAACTAATCCTAGCCTTTGCCATTCGGGTGCATGGCGGGAGGATTGCTAGATGGTGGTGTTGGCGCTCATGTTGCTGCTCGCATTGGTGACATCAACCCATCTGCGGTCGATAGGACGCGATGGTTGGTTCATCATTTGATTGTCCTCTTCCCCATGTCGCTCTTTGCGCCAGTCTCTTTGTCTCTTATTTCCTCAATTTAAGTCATTCATCTTTTTTTTGTGCGAACTAATAAGGTTGCATTCATGGGATTAGAAGATGATTCTTTGGGTTGGCCTGCAATTTTGGGCTTTCCATCTCCACTTCTCGACTCTATGCGAGTTTATAGAATAATTAGTCACTAGTCCTTTCGTCCTGTCATCTATACAATGTTGCAAGCAATATGTTGGTAGTTTTTTTTTTTTTGAAAATCAACACAAATTTATTAATTGGAAATAACGGTTACATCGTCTACAAGTAAAGAGATAATATCGTTCATAGGCTCCTCAAACCACTCATTCGTGGAGGAAACTCTAGCTAACCTAGGTAATTCGTGGGCAATCCTATTCGCTTCCCTATTACAGTGCTCGAAACTAGTAAGGGGAAAATCGCAAGCCAAAAAATAGCAGTCATCAAAAACTGCCGCCGCTGTTCCCGCAAATTGTCCTCCGTTCTTCATCGTGTCAATGACTTCCAAATTACCAGAGTTAATTATCAAACGGTTGCATCCTGCCTTTTGTGCCAGATATAAGCCAAACCTGAGAGCCATAGCTTCTGCCGTCAAAACATCCGCACACCAATCAATCTTCCAGTTTCCACCGACTATGAATTGTCCTTTGTCATCTCTAAGGACAGCCCCCGCAGCACCCCTATGCTGGTCATGATCGAAAGATGCATCAACATTGAGCTTGACAAAACCCATAGGAGGTTTACTCCATCCCCCTCGTTTACTAGTCGCATTAGGAGAGTAAGCTTTAGCAAAATTAGCCGTGATAGCCCGGACCACCATGGATGTGTGGTACCCATCTTGAAACTTTCCCTCATGAACCAGCATACGTCTGTCCCACCATAAATACCATGCGGCTATGGCAATCATCTCATGTACATTCCAAACTCCCATAATAGATAACTCTTGTTCTGGCCTAAGGAGTAAGAATTCAAGTACCGGCTCGCCCGCACGATCAATAGCACAAGCTTCGTTAATCATGTCAGCCATCCCCAGCCTCTCCCACACCTCCTTCGCTTTTTGACACAGAAAAAGGACGTGCTTTGTATCTTCTTCCCCCTTCGAACATGATGGGCAGACTGGCAAGATTTTCAAGTGTCTATTTGCAAGCGTAACCCGACACGGGAGAGTTCCATGCAAAGTGCGCCCGCAATATGTTGGTAGGTTTGTTAAGAAAAGATTAAAAAACAGAGACCTTTGCAATCATGATTAGATTGGACCACCATTTCTAGATTAATGTGAGCAAGGTGTTCCGTGGGTCTGCTCCGTAGATTTATTTTGGTCTTTCGTCTTTAGTCTTTGTAAGATTTGCAGTTTGCCAAAGAAACTGTAGTTTGCAAATGATTATGTTCATACCATGTTTCTATTTGCCTTGACAACAATCGTCGCCCATAGTTTTATTTGTCGATTTGTTTCCAATGACATGAGACCCTATTCATGAAGGATTTTTTCCATCCGCTTGCAACTGCACAAAGACCAACTACAACCAAAACGACTGGGGTTAACTGATCGCGCCTGCATGCGTTGTTCTGCCCGTGTGCCGGTACGTGCATGGCTGGTCTACGTGGACGTGTAGGGGCTTCAACTGGCCGGGCTTTAGCTTGTGGAGAAACTCTTTCATTATCTAATGATTTACTTATTCAGAGATCACATGAGTGTCGAGGCAAGGAGAGGAGGAAAACAGTGAAGCTATTATCAGAGAGATCAATTCCCACGGATCGTTTTATACCATCTGTAAGAAAAAACATGAATTTAGAAGCTCACAACTTACCTAG
Source organism: Triticum timopheevii (assembly GCA_963921465.1). Taxonomy (NCBI): domain Eukaryota; kingdom Viridiplantae; phylum Streptophyta; class Magnoliopsida; order Poales; family Poaceae; genus Triticum; species Triticum timopheevii. The sequence continues at coordinate 248,456,822 of OY997262.1, read as the reverse complement.
GTAGGCTTTAATTTTTTTTGAGGAAACCTAGGTAGGCTTTCTTTTTGGACGTCGATATCCATCACACGTGTGGCATAATAGGCATTCGCCCACACACCATATGTGGCATGAGCAGGGGGCAGCCCACACAGGATGTGTGTGTGCGAACATTAGAATTTCCCACATGTGTGGGCGTGATAACCCACAAGTATAGGGGATCAATTGTAGCCTCTTTCGATAAGTAAGAGTGTCGAACCCAGCGAGGAGCTAAAGGTAAAACAAATATTCCCTCAAGTTCTATCGACCACTGATACAGCTCTACGCACGCCTACCGTTCGCTTTACCTATAACAAGTATGAAACTAGAAGTACTTTGAAGGTGTTGTATGATAGGTTTGCAAGATAATAAAGAGCATGTAAATATAAACTAGGGGCTGTTTAGATAAAGAAGCAATAAAGTAAATATAGCGAGTGTGGAAAAGTGGTGGTAGGAGTTGTGAAATTGCCCCTAAACAATTGACTACTTTACTAGACCGATAGCAAGTTTTATGTGGGAGAGGCATAAGCTAACATACTTTCTCTTCTTGGATCGTATGCACTTATGATTGGAACTCTACCAAGCATTCACAACTACTAAAGATCATTAAGGTAAAACCCAACCATAGCATTAAAGCATCAAGTTCCCTTTATCCCATACGCCACAACCCCCTTACTCGGGTTTATGTTTCTGTCACTCAAGCAACCCACTATAAGTGAATCATGAACGTATTGCAACACCCTACAGCGGGAATCCCTCATGCTTGCACGACACTGAGAGCACCATAGGACAGCAACATAACCACAAGCAAATTAAACCAATCATAGCAATTCATCAATCACCGGTAGGACAACGAAAATCTACTCAAACATCATAGGATGGCAACACATCATTGGATAATAATATGAAGCGTAAAGCACCATGTTCAAGTAGAGGGTACAACCGGTTGCGGGAGAGTGGGCCACTGAATATAGATGGGGGAAGGTGATGGAGATGTTGGTGAAGATGATGGCGGTGTTGGTGTAGATCGCGGTGATGATGATGGCCCCCGACGGCGTTCCGGCGACACCAGAAGCGAGGGGGAGAGAGCCCTCCTTCTTCTTCTTCTTTGACCTTCTCCCTGGATGGGAGAAGGGTTTCCCCTCTGGTCCATGGTCTACATGGCGTTGGAGGAGCGAGAGCCCCTCCGAGATTGGATCTGTCTCTGTGTCTCTCTTTGTTTCTGCGTTCTTAGATTCTGCCCTTTCACCGTTTCTTATATGGGATAATTAGATTTATGCCCCTAGTTGTGTCCCACTCGACTGTTTTACCCCTAATTCTCAAAAGTCACTGGTTCTGTCCAAGTCACTACGCTCCTCTTATGCTTTTGCCCTTTGACCGTTTGACCATCAATTTGAAAACTTCATAACTAATTCATACTAAATCAGAAAAATGCAAATAAGATACCAAAATGTTCAGAAAAACATCACCTATATGTCAGTGTCATTTGCATTCATGAAAAAAGTGTTGGAAAGTGCCCATCCGAGTTTTAACTCTTATGCTACCACCATGAATAGTAAAATCTAAAAAAGTCCAAAAATTCAAAAAAAAATTGGTGGCAAAGAATGACGAATGTTTTAAGTGCCTGCCAAGTTTCATCAGGGAATAACATTGGTGGGTGCCGCGGCAAAAAACAATCAGCACTCCAAAATAGATTATTTTTTTGCCACGACTTCCACGAATGGCGTTTCCTAATGAAACTTGGCAAGCACTTAGAACATTTGTCGTTCTTTGCCACCATATTTTTTTGAATTTTTTTGAATTGTTTTAGTGTTTATTATTCATGGTGGTACCAAAAGAGCTAAAACTCGGATGTGCACTTTCCAACACTTTTTTCATGAATGCAAATGACACTTACATATAGGTGATGTTTTCCTGAACATTTTGGTATCTTATTTGCATTTTTATGATTTAGTATGAATTAGTTATGAAGTTTTCAAACTGACGGTCAAACGGTCAAAGGGCAAAAGCATAAGAGGAGCAAAGTGACTTGGACATAACCGGTGACTTTTGGGAATTAGGGGTAAAACAGACGAGTGTGACCCAACTAGGGGCATAAATCTAATTACCCCTTCTTATATATCCAGAGATCTGTAACTCTGATTGGATTGAAACCTTTGCCATGATTTTTCTCCAAGAATTAGCTTTCTTGCGGCAAAATAAGAGCATCAACCGCCTTACGGGGTGCTCACGAGGGTCAGGGGCGCGCCCACCCCCTGGGACGCGCCCCCTACCTCGTGGTCCCCTCGGGCACCGTCTCGCATTGATTCTTCTTCCCAAATATCACAAATATTCCAAAAATATTCTCTGTCCATTTTTATCCCCTTTGGACTCCGTTTGATATGGGGTTTCTGCGAAACATAAAACATGCAACAAACAGGAACTAGCACTGGGCACTGGATCAATATGTTAGTCCCAAAAATAGTATAAAAAATTGCCAAAAGTATATGAAAGTTGAATAATATTGGCATGGAACAATCAACAATTATAGATACGATGGAGACATATCTGTTGGGGAACGTAGCAGAAATTCAAAATTTTCTTACGTATCACCAAGATCTATCTATGGAGAAACCAGCAACGAGGGGAAGGAGAGTGCATCTACATACCCTTGTAGATCGCTAAGCGGAAGCGTTCAAGTGAACGGGGTTGATGGAGTCGTACTCGTTGTGATCCAAATCACCGATGATCCTAGTGCCGAACGAACGGCACCTCCGCGTTCAACACACGTACAGCCCGGTGACGTCTCCCACGCCTTGATCCAGCAAGGAGAGAGGGAGAGGTTGAGGAAGACTCCATCCAGCAGCAGCACAACGGCATGGTGGTGATGGAGGAGCGTGGCAATTCTGCAGGGCTTCGCCAAGCACCGCAGAAGAGGAGAAGGACTTGGGAGAGAGGGAGGGGCTGCACCAAAGGCAAAAGGTGTGTTTGAGAGGCCCTCCTACCCCACTATATATAGGGATCCCAAGGGGGGGGGGGGTGCGCCAGCCCCTAGGAGATCCAATCTCTAAGGGGGCGGCGGCTAGGGGAGGAGTCCTCCCCCCCCAAGGCACCTAGGAGGTGCCTTCCCCTGCTGGGACTCTTCCTTTAGGGTTTCCCCAGGTGCATAGGCCTCTTGGGGCTGGTGCCCTTGGCCCATGTAGGCCAAGGCGCACCCCCTACTGCCCATGTGGCCCCCCGGGGTAGGTGGCCCCACCCGGTGGGCCCCCGGGACCCTTCCGGTGGTCCCGGTACAATACCGATGACCCCGAAACTTGTCCCGATGGCCGAAACAGGACTTCCTATATATAAATCTTTACCTCCGGACCATTCCGGAACTCCTCGTGACGTCCGGGATCTCATCCGGGACTCCGAACAACATTCGGTAACCACATACAAGCTTCCTTTATAACCCTAGCGTCATCGAACCTTAAGTGTGTAGACCCTACGGGTTCGGGAGACATGCAGACATGACCGAGACGTTCTCCGGTCAATAACCAACAGCGGGATCTGGATACCCATGATGGCTCCCACATGTTCCACGATGATCTCATCGGATGAACCACGATGTCAAGGACTTAATCAATCCCGTATACAATTCCCTTTGTCTAGCGGTATTGTACTTGCCCGAGATTCGATCGTCGGTATCCCGATACCTTGTTCAATCTCGTTACCGGCAAGTCTCTTTACTCGTTCCGTAACACATCATCCTGTGATCAACTCCTTGGTCACATTGCGCATATGATGATGTCCTACCGAGTGGGCCCAGAGATACCTCTCCGTTTACATGGAGTGACAAATCCCAGTCTCGATTCGTGCCAACCCAACAGACACTTTCGGAGATACCTGTAGTGCACCTTTATAGTCACCCAGTTACGTTGTGAAGTTTGATACACCCAAAGCATTCCTACGGTATCCGGGAGTTGCACAATCTCATGGTCTAAGGAAATGATACTTGACATTAGAAAAGCTTTAGCATACGAACTACACAATCTTTGTGCTAGGCTTAGGATTGGGTCTTGTCCATCACATCATTCTCCTAATGATGTGATCCCGTTATCAATGACATCCAATGTCCATGGTCAGGAAACTGTAACCATCTATTGATCAACGAGCTAGTCAACTAGAGGATTACTAGGGACATGGTGTTGTCTATGTATCCACACATGTATCTGAGTTTCCTATCAATACAATTATAGCATGGATAATAAACGATTATCATGAACAAGGAAATATAATAATAACTAATTTATTATTGCCTCTAGGGCATATTTCCAACAGTCTCCCACTTGCACTAGAGTCAATAACCTAGTTCACATCGCCATGTGATTAACACTCACAGGTCATATTGCCATGTGACTAACACCCAAGAGCTTACTAGAGTCAGTAGTCTAGTTCACATCACTATGTGATTAACACTCAATGAGTTTTAGGTTTGATCATGTTGCTTGTGAGAGAGGTTTTAGTCAACGGGTCCGAACTTTTCAGATCCGTGTGTGCTTTACAAATCTCTATGTCATCTCCTAGATGTAGCTACCACGCTCTATTTGGAGCTATTCCAAATAACTGTTCTACTTGGAGCTATTCTAAATTGTTGCTCCATTATATGGATCCGGTATCTCTACTCAGAGCTATCCGGATAGGTGTTAAGCTTGCATCGACGTAACCCTTTACGACGAACTCCTTTTTACCACCTCCATAACCGAGAAACTTCCTTAGTCCACTAGTTACTAAGGATAACTTTGACTGCTGTCCTGTGATCCATTCTTGGATCACTCTTGTACCCCTTGACTGACTCATGGCAAGGCACACTTCAGGTGCGGTACACAGCATAGCATACTGTAGAGCCTATGTCTTAAGCATAGGGGACGACCTTCGTCCTTTCTCTCTATTCTGCCGTGGTCGAGCTTTAAATCTTAACTTCATACCTTACAACTCAGGCAAGAACTCCTTCTTTGACTGATCCATCTTGAACACCTTCAAGATCAAGGTATGTGCTCATTTGAAAGTACCATTAAGCGTTTTGATCTATCCTTATAGATCTTGATGCTCAATGTTCAAATAGCTTAATCCAGGTTTTCATTGAAAAACACTTTCCAAATATCCCTATATGCTTTCCAGAAATTCTACGTCATTTCTGATTAAAAATATGTTAACAACATATACTCATCAGAAATTCTATAGTGCTCCCACTCACTTCTTTAGAAATACAAGTTTCTCATAAACTTTGTATACACCCAAAATCTTTGATCATCTCATCAAAGCATACATTCCAACTCCGAGATGCTTACTCCAGTCCTTAGAAGGATTGCTGGAGCTTTGCATACTTATTAGCATCTTTCAGGATTGACAAAACCTTTCGGTTGTATCACATACAACCTTTCCTCAGAAAATAGTCGAGGAAACTATGTTTTGACATCCTATCTGCAAGATTTCATAAATAATGCAGTAATCGCTAATATAATTCCAACAGACTCTTAGCATCACTACGAGTGAGAAAGTCTCATCGTAGTCAACTCCTTGAACTTGTCGGAAAAACATCTTAATGACAAGTCGAGCTTTCTTAATGGTGATACTTACCATCATTGTCCGTCTTCCTTTTAAAATCCATCTGTACTCAACAGCCTTACGACCATCAAGTAGTTCTTCCAAAGTCTATACTTTGTTTTTATACATGGATCCTCTCTCGGATTTTATGGCCTCGAGCCATTTATCGGAATCCGGGCCCACCATCGCTTCTCCATAGCTTGTAGGCTCATTGTTGTCTAGCAACATGACTTTCAAGACAGGATTACGTACCACTCTGAAGTAGTACGCATCCTTGTCATCCTACGAGGTTTGGGAGTGACTTGATCCGAAGTCTCATGATCAATATCATAAGCTTCCACTTCAATTGGTGTAGGTGCCACAGGAACAACTCTTTGTGCCCTGCTATACACTAGTTGAAGTAACTGTTTAATAACCTCATCAAGTCTCCACCATCCTCCCACTCAATTCTTTCGAGAGAAACTTTTCCTCGAGAAAGGACCCGATTCTAGAAACAATCCCTTATTGCTTTCGGATCTGAGATAGGAGGTATACCCAACTGTTTTGGGTGTCCTATGAAGATGCATTTATCCGCTTTGGGTTCGAGCTTATCAGCCTGAAACTTTTTCATATAAGCGTCGCAGCCCCAAACTTTTAAGAAATGACAGCTTAGGTTTCTCTAAACTATAGTTCATACGGTGTCATCTCATCGGAATTACATGGTGCCCTATTTTAAGTGAATGTGGTTGTCTCTAATGCCTAACCCATAAACTATTGTGGTAATTCGATAAGAGACATCATGGTATGCATCATATCCAATAGGGTGCAGTTATGATGTTCGGACACACCATCACACCATGGTGTTCCAGGTTGTATTAGTTGTGAAACAATTTCCACAATGTCTTAATTCTGTGCCAAACTCGTAATTCAGATATTCATCTCTATGATCATATCATAGATATTTTATCCTCTTGTCACGACGATCTTTCAACTTCACCCTGAAATTACTTGAACCTTTCAATAATTCAGACTCGTGATTCATCAAGTAAATATACTCAACATCTACTCAAATCATCTGTGAAGTAAGAACATAACGATATCCACTACACGCCTCAGCACTCATTGGACTGCACACATCAAAATGTATTACTTCCAACAAATTGCTTTCTAGTTCCATTTTACTGTAAACGAGGCTTTCAGTCATCTTGCCCATGTGGTATGATTTGCATGTCTCAAGTGATTCAAAATCAAGTGAGTACAAAACGGGCCATTTGCATGGAGTTTCTTCATGCATATATACCAACAGACATGGTTCGCATGTCTCAAACTTTTCAAAAACGAGTGAGCCCAAAGATCCATCAACATGGAGCTTCTTCATGCGTTTTATACCGATATGACTTAAGTGGCAGTGCCACAAGTAGGTGGTACTATCATTACTATCTTATATCTTTTGGCATGAACATGTGTATCACTACAATCGAGATTCAATGAACCATTCATTTTAGGCGTAAGACCATTGAAGGTATTATTCAAATAAACAGAGTAACCATTATTCTCCTTAAATGAATAACCGTATCGCGATAGACATAATCCAATCATGTCTATGCTCAACGCAAACACCAATCTCGATGGTAGAGGGAGCGTGCGATGCTTGATCATATCAACATTGGAAACACTTCCAACACATATCGTCAGCTCACCTTTAGCTAGTCTCCGTTTATTCCATAGCTTTTATTTCGAGTTACTAACACTTAGCAACCGAACCGGTATCTAATACCCTGGTGCTACTAGGAGTACTAGTAAAGTACACATCAACACAATGTATATCCAATATACTTCTATCGACCTTGCCAGCCTTCTCATCTACCAAGTATCTAGGGTAAATCTGCTCCAGTGGCTGTTCCTCTTATTACAGAAGCACTTAGTCTCGGGTTTGGGTTCAACCTTGGGTTTCTTCACTAGAGCAGCAGCTGAATTGCCGTTTCATGAAGTATCCATTCTTGCCCTTGCCCTTCTTGAAACTAGCGGTTTCACCAACCATCAACAATTGATGCTCCTTCTTGATTTCTACTTTTGTGGTGTCTAACATCGCGAATATCTCAAAGATCATCATATATGTCCCTGATATATTATAGTTCATCACGAAGCTCTAGCAGCTTGGTGGTAATGACTTCGGAGAACCATCACTATTTCATCTGGAAGATCAACTCCCACTTGATTCAAGCGATTGTTGTATTCAGACAATCTGAGCACAAGCTCAACAATTGAGCTATCTCCCTTAGTTTGCAGGCTAAGAAAATCGTCGGAGGTCTTATACCTCTTGACGTGGGCACGAGCCTGAAATCCCAATTTCAGCCCTCAAAACACCTCATATGTTTCGCGACGTTTCAAAACGTCTTTGGTGCCTCAACTCTAAACCGTTTAACTGAACTATCATGTAGTTATCAAAATGTGTATGTCAGATGTTTGCAACATCCACAGACAATGTTCGAGGTTCAGCACACTGAGCGGTGCATTAAGGACATAAGCCTTCTATGAAGCAATGAGGACAATCCTCAGTTTACATACCTAGTCCGCATAATTGCTACTATCAACTTTCAACTAAAATTTCTCTAGGAACATATCTAAACAGTAGAACTGAAGCGCGAGCTACGACATAATTTGCAAAGATCTTTTGACTATGTTCAGGATAATTAAGTTCATCTTGTGAACTCCCACTCAGATAGACATCCCTCTGGTTATCTAAGTGATTACATGATCCGAGCCAACTAGGCCGTGTCCGATCATCACGTGAGACGGACTAGTCATCATCGGTGAACATCTTCATGTTGATCGTATCTACTATACGACTCATGCTCGACCTTTCGGTCTCCGTGTTCCGAGGCCATGTCTGTACATGCTAGGCTCGTCAAGTTAACCCTAAGTGTTTCGCGTGTGTAAATCTGTCTTACACCCGTTGTATGTGAACGTAAGAATCCATCACACCCGATCATCACGTGGTGCTTAGAAGCGACGAACTGTAGCAACGGTGCATAGTTAGGGGAGAACACTTCTTGAAATTGTTGTAAGGGATCATCTTATTTACAACCGTCGTTCTAAGTAAACAAGATGCATAAACATGATAAACATCACATGCAATCAAATAGTGACATGATATGGCCAATATCATTTTGCTCCTTTTGATCTCCATCTTCGGGGCTCCATGATCATCATCGTCACCGGCATGACACCATGATCTCCATCATCATGATCTCCATCATCGTGTCTTCATGAAGTTGTCTCGCCAACTTATTACTTCTACTACTATGGCTACCGGTTAGCAATAAAGTAAAGTAATTACATGGCGTTGTTCAATGACACGCAGGTCATACAATAACTTAAGACAACTCCTATGGCTCCTGCCGGTTGTCATACTCATCGACATGCAAGTCGTGATTCCTATTACAAGAACATGATCAATATCATACATCACATATCATTCATCACATTCTTCTTGGCCATATCACATCACATAGCATACCCTGCAAAAACAAGTTAGACGTCCTCTAATTGTTGTTTGCATGTTTTACGTGGCTGCTATGGGTTTCTAGCAAGAACGTTTCTTACCTACGCAAAACCACAACGTGATATGCCAATTGCTATTTACCCTTCATAAGGACCCTTTTCATCGAATCCATTCCGACTATCATGGGAGAGACTGGCACCCGCTAGCCACCTTATGCACCAAGTGCATGTCAATCGGTGGAACCTGTCTCACGTAAGAGTACGTGTAAGGTCGGTCCGGGCCGCTTCATCCCACAATACCGTCGAAACAAGATTGGACTAGTAACGGTAAGCATATTGAACAACATCAATGCCCACAACTACTTTGTGTTCTACTCGTGCAAAGAATCTACGCAATAGACCTGGCTCTGATACCACTGTTGGGGAACGTAGCAGAAATTCAAAATTTTCTTACGTATCACCAAGATCTATCTATGGAGAAACCAGCAACGAGGGGAAGGAGAGTGCATCTACATACCCTTGTAGATCGCTAAGCGGAAGCGTTCAAGTGAACGGGGTTGATGGAGTCGTACTCGTCGTGATCCAAATCACCGATGATCCTAGTGCCGAACGGACGGCACCTCCGCGTTCAACACACGTACAGCCCGGTGACGTCTCCCACGCCTTGATCCAGCAAGGAGAGAGGGAGAGGTTGAGGAAGACTCCATCCAGCAGCAGCACAATGGCGTGGTGGTGATGGAGGAGCGTGGCAATTCTGCAGGGCTTCGCCAAGCACCGCAGAAGAGGAGAAGGACTTGGGAGAGAGGGAGGGGCTGCACCAAAGGCAAAAGGTGTGTTTGAGAGGCCCTCCTACCCCACTATATATAGGGATCCCAAGGGGGGGGGGGGTGCGCCAGCCCCTAGGAGATCCAATCTCTAAGGGGGCGGCGGCCAGGGGAGGAGTCCTCCCCCCCAAGGCACCTAGGAGGTGCCTTCCCCTGCTGGGACTCTTCCTTTAGGGTTTCCCCAGGCGCATGGGCCTCTTGGGGCTGGTGCCCTTGGCCCACGTAGGCCAAGGCGCACCCCTACAGCCCATGTGGCCCTCGGGGTAGGTGGCCCCACCCGGTGGGCCCCCGGGACCCTTCCGGTGGTCCCGGTACAATACCGATGACCCCGAAACTTGTCCCGATGGCCGAAACATGACTTCCTATATATAAATCTTTACCTCCAGACCATTCCGGAACTCCTCGTGACGTCCGGGATCTCATCCGGGACTCCGAACAACATTCGGTAACCACATACAAGCTTCCTTTATAACCCTAGCGTCATCGAACCTTAAATGTGTAGACCCTACGGGTTCGGGAGACATGCAGACATGACCGAGACGTTCTCCGGTCAATAACCAACAGCGGGATCTGGATACCCATGATGGCTCCCACATGTTCCACGATGATCTCATCGGATGAACCACGATGTCAAGGACTTAATCAATCCCGTATACAATTCCCTTTGTCTAGCGGTATTGTACTTGCCCGAGATTCGATCGTCGGTATCCCGATACCTTGTTCAATCTCGTTGCCGGCAAATCTCTTTACTCGTTCCATAACACATCATCCCGTGATCAACTCCTTGGTCACATTGCGCATATGATGATGTCCTACCGAGTGGGCCCAGAGATACCTCTCCGTTTACACGGAGTGACAAATCCCAGTCTCGATTCGTGCCAACCCAACAGACACTTTCGGAGATACCTGTAGTGCACCTTTATAGTCACCCAGTTACGTTGTGACATTTGATACACCCAAAGCATTCCTACGGTATCCGGGAGTTGCACAATCTCATGGTCTAAGGAAATGATACTTGACACTAGAAAAGCTTTAGCATACGAACTACACGATCTTTGTGCTAGGCTTAGGATTGGGTCTTGTCCATCACATCATTCTCCTAATGATGTAATCCCGTTATCAATGACATCCAATGTCCATGGTCAGGAAACCGTAACCATCTATTGATCAACGAGCTAGTCAACTAGAGGCTTACTAGGGACATGGTGTTGTCTATGTATCCACACATGTATCTGAGTTTCCTATCAATACAATTATAGCATGGATAATAAACAATTATCATGAACAAGGAAATATAATAATAACTAATTTATTATTGCCTCTAGGGCATATTTCCAACAATATCAGCATCCCCAAGCTTAATTCCTGAATGATATAAAAGATAAGTTTTGATGTGGAATGCTACATGGCATAATCTTGATCATGTAATCTAATCATGGCATGAATATTAAGACACGAGTGATTCAAGGCAATAGTATATCATTTGACATAAAAACAATAATAATTCAGGCATCCCAACAAGCAATCATGTCTTTCGAAATATCAATGCTAAAGAACGCTATCCCTACAAAATCATATAGTCTTGTATGCTCCCTTTTCTTAACGCAAGATACCCCTCATGCTCATCCCGGTGTCAGCCAAGCAATTGGTTCATACTTTTTAACGTGCTTTAGCTTTTTCACCCCTCACGCAATACATGAGCGCAAGCCATGGATATAGCACTATAGGTGGAATAGAATATGATGGTGGAGGTTTATGTGGAGAAGACAAAAAGGGAGAAAGTCTCACATCGACACGGCTAATCAATGGGCTATGGAGATGCCCATCAATTGATGTCAATACGAGGAGTAGGGATTGCCATGCAACGAATGCACTAAGAGCTATATGTGTATGAAAGTTCAAACTGGAAACTAAGTGGGTGTGCATCCAACTTGCTTGCTCATGAAGACCTCGGGCATTTGAGGAAGCCCATCATCGGAATATACAAGTCAAGTTCTATAATGAAAATTCCCACTAGTATATGAAAGTGAAAGCATAGGAGACTCTCTCTATGAAGAACATGGCGCTACTTTGAAGCACAAGTGTGGTAAAAGGATAGTAACATGGCCCCTTCTCTCTTTTTCTCTCATTTTTTTATTTCCTTTTTTTGGTGGGCTTCTTTGGCCTCTTTTCTTATTTGGGCTTCTTTGGCCTCTTTTATTTTTCATAAAGTCCGGAGACTCATCCCGACTTTTGGGGGAATCATAGTCTCCATCATCCTTTCCTCACTAGGGCAATGCTCTAATAATGATGATCATCACACTTTTATTTACTTACAACTCAATATTACAACTCGATACTAGAGCAAAAATATGACTCTATATGAATGCCTCCGGCGGTGTACCAGTATGTGCAATGATCTAGCATAGCAATGACATCAAAAAACGGACAAGCCATGAAAACATCATGCTATCTATCTTACGATCATGCAAAGCAATATGACAATGAATGCTCAAGTCATGTATATGATGATGATGGAAGTTGCATGGCAATATATCTCAGAATGGCTATGGAAATTCCATAATAGGTAGGTATGGTGGCTGTTTTGAGGAAGATATAAGGAGGCTTATGTGTGATAGAGCGTATCGTATCACGGGGTTTGGATGCACCGGCGAAGTTTGCACCAACTCCCGAGATGAGAAAGGGTAATGCACGGTACCGTTGAGGCTAGCAATGATGGAAGGGTAAGAGTGCGTATAATCCATGGACTCACATTAGTCATAAAGAACTCATATACTTATTGCAAAAGTTTATTGGCCCTCAAAGCAAAGTACTACTATGCATGATCCTAGGGGGAGGTTGGTAGGAGTTAACCATCACGCGCCCCCGACCTTCACGCAAAGATAAACAATCAAAATACAATGCGCGCCTATTTGGTTACATAGTTAGGAGACCATACATGCATGCTTCGGGAATCACAAACCTTAACACCAATATCCTTACTACTAGAACCTCCCACATATTATCATATCTATATCGCAAAACTATTGCAAGGAATCAAACATATCATATTCAGTCATCCACAAGTTTTATGTAGGATTTTATGACTAACCATGTGAATGGTCAATTCCTGTCATACCTCTAAATAGATATAAGTGAATCAAGAGAGTTTAATTCTTTCTACAAAAGATATGCCCACGCTCTAACAAGTATAAGTGAAGCAAAAGAGCATTCTACAAATGGCGATTTTCTATGTGAAGAGAAACATGCAATCCAAACTTCAAATGATATAAGTGAAGCAGATGAAGCATTCTATAAATCAAACAAGGAATATCTCATACCAGCATGGTGCATAAAAGAAAAGTGAAAACTAAATGCAAAAGACGCTCCAAGACTTGCACATATCGCATGAACGAAACGAATCCGAAAAGATACCGATACTTGTTGAAGAAAGAGGGGATGCCTTCCGGGGCATCCCCAAGCTTAGACGCTTGAGTCTCCTTGAATATTTACTTGGGGTGCCTTGGGAATCCCCAAGCTTGAGCTCTTGCCTCTCTTCCTTTTCCTCGTATCGAGACCTCCTCGATCAAACACTTCATCCACACAAAACTTCAACAGAAAACTTGGTAAGATCCGTTAGTATAATAAAGCAAATCACTACTCTAAGTACTGTTGCAAACCAATTCATATTTTTTTTGCATTGTAGCTACTGTAATATAACTTTTCCATGGCTTAATCCACTGATAGAAATTGATAGTTTCATCAAAACAAGTAAACTATGCATCAAAAACAGAACAGTCTGTAGTAATCTGAACATTCACCATACTTTTGTTACCCCAAAGATTCTACAAAAATTAGGAAAAATAAACAATTTGTACAGAAAGGCAGTGCAAAAAGTTTCAGAACCGTTTGACGTTCCAGTAAAAAAATATAAAATCGCGCACTACAGCCAAAGTTTCTGTCCTGCACCGCACAAACCAACAAGCATTGTAAACATCCTAAAGGCAAACCTTGGCACATTATTTTTATAATACAATGGAATTGTACAAGGGGATAATTATTTTTGTTGAAAAGTTTCTGTAATCAAGATTCACAAAGTTTCCGCGAGCACGAACAAAGTTCAAGGAGCTCCCCCACTTCAACAATGCTTGTCTTTCTCACTTTCACTTTCCTTTTTGAAAAGTTTTGGGTTCCCCTCTTTATTTTTTTGTTTTTATACTATATAAAAGCACACAATAGAAATAAATGACTCTATAAAACTTCCGGGTTGTCTCCCTGGTAGCGCTTTCTTTAAAGCCATTATGCTAGGCATATAGTGCTCAAGTGATGAATCCACCCGGATCCCAAGGTATATCAAAGCGAATTTAATTAACAATAATTTGTAATTTAGTAGTGAGCACAAAGTAACATATATCATGCAACAACAAAGTCTAACTCTCTTCCTATGCATCGGCATGTCATAAAAGAACAATTCAGGCACACATAGTAAAGGCCAATGCATAGTATAAGCAGTTTCTTGCAATTCTATCGTGTTGGAAACATAGAGAGGTGGAGATATAGTTCCTCTCTCACAATAATTGCAAGTAGGAGCAGCAAGCACATGCATATTATATCTATCAAAATCATCATGTGTAGCAGTAAAACGCAACCCATCAATATAATCCTTAATGAGGGCAAACTTCTCCGATATAGTGTAGTAGGGAGAATTCAAAAAGATAATAGGACTATCATGCGTGGGTGCAATAGCAACAATTTCATGTTTAACATAAGGAACTATAGCAAGTTCATCTCCATAAGCATAATTCATATTGGCATCTTGGCCACAAGCATAGCAAGCATCATCAAAAAGGGGTAATTCAAGAGAATCAACAGGATCATAACAATCATCATAGCAATCATCCTTCGATAAGCACGAAGGGAAATTAAACAATGTATGAGTTGAAGAGTTACTCTCATTAGAAGGTGGGCACGGGTGATCAATCTGCCCTTCCTCCTTTTGTTCTTCGCTCTCCTCATCATCTTTTTCATCCAATGAGCTCACAGTTTCATCAATTTCTTCTTTCATAGACTCCTGCAAAATATTAGTCTCTTCTTGGACAGTGGAGAATTTCTCAATAAATGCATCAATATCGGAATTGTATTCATAATTCTCATAAAAATATTTAATTATACCAAAATTTTCAGGTCTGTAAACAGCATCATCAAGATTTTCACACTCTTTAAACAAAGATTCAATTTCATAAGCACCCATAAAAGCAACGAATTCTTCTATTTGTTCCACATCATAGTAATCATAGATACCATTAGCATAAGAAGCCAAGGTTTTATCATCATTAAATTTGCATGAAAAGGGAAGGTGTGGAGCCTTCATCCTAGAGCAACAAGTATAATCATATGTCAAGCATAGTTCCCGAGCATACGAATGCAACATATGAATTTGATCCCATAATAGTTTCCCTTTTTGTGTCAAGCGATAATCCCTAAAGTATTCACGTTGATCCAACGTGTCTCCCATAACATAATTGAATGGGTTTTTCTCAGGATTATCAAAGTAGTACATAATATTTTTCACATAACCAACATCGAGGGTTTTAGGAGGTTCCCCATCTCCATGAGTAGCAAGTACACCTAATTTTTTGGTATTTCATGTTCCATATCCATAACTAAAGATAAAGAACAACTTAGAATAGCAAATAAAAATTACTTAGTGATAAAGCAAATAAGCACACACGAGAATATTCACCCCACTCTATGACTCCCCGGCAATGACGCCAGAAAAAGGTCTTGATAACTCACAAGTATATGGGATCAATTGTAGCCTTTTTTGATAAGTAAGAGTGTCGAACCCAACGAGGAGCTAAAGGTAGAACAAATATTCCCTCAAGTTCTATCGACCACCGATACAACTCTATGCACGCTTAGCATTCACTTTACCTATAACAAGTATGAAACTAGAAGTACTTTGAAGGTGTTGTAGGATAGGTTTGAAAGATTATAAAAGAGCACGTAAATATAAACTAGGGGCTGTTTAGATAAATAAGCAATAAAGTAAATATAGCGAGTATGGAAAAGTGGTGGTAGGAGTTGTGAAATTGTCCCTAAGCAATTGACTACTTTACTAGACCGATAGCAAGTTTTATGTGGGAGAGGCATAAGCTAACATACTTTCTCTTCTTGGATCATATGCACTTATGATTGGAACTCTACCAAGCATCCGCAACTACTAAAGATCATTAAGGTAAAACCCAACCATAGCATTAAAGCATCAAGTCCCCTTTATCTCATACGCCACAACCCCCTTACTCGGGTTTATGCTTCTGTCACTCAAGCAACCCACTATAAGCAAATCATGAACGTATTGCAACACCCTACAGTGGGAATCCCTCACGCTTGCGCGACAGGGAGAGAACCATAGGACAACAACATAACCACAAGCAAATTAAACCAATCATAGCAATTCATCAATCACCAGTAGGACAACGAAAATCTACTCAGACATCATAGGATGGCAACACATCATTGGATAATAATTTGAAGCATAAAGCACCATGTTCAAGTAGAGGGTACAACGGGTTGCAGGAGAGTGGACCGCTGAATATAGATGGGGGAAGGTGATGGAGATGTTGGTGAAGATGATGGCAGTGTTGGTGTAGATCGCAGGGATGATGATGGCCCCCGGCGGCGTTCCGGCGACACCGGAAGCAAGGGAGAGAGAGCCCCGCTTCTTCTTCTTCCTTGACCTTCTCCCTAGATGGGAGAAGGGTTTCCCCTCTGGTCCATGGTTTCCATGGCATAGGAGGGCCGAGAGCCCCTCCGAGACTGGATCTGTCTCTCTGTCTCTCTTTGTTTCTGCGTTCTTAGATTCTGCCCTTTCACAGTTTGTTATATATCCGGAGATCCGTAACTCCGATTGGATTGAAACCTTCACCATGATTTTTCTTTGAAAATTCGCTTTCTTGCGGCACAATAAGAGCATCAACTGCCTTACGGGGTGCCCACGGGGGTCAGGGGCGAGTCCACCCCCTAGGGCGCGCTCCTCTGCCTC
Source organism: Triticum timopheevii (assembly GCA_963921465.1). Classification (NCBI taxonomy): domain Eukaryota; kingdom Viridiplantae; phylum Streptophyta; class Magnoliopsida; order Poales; family Poaceae; genus Triticum; species Triticum timopheevii. Next base: position 248,439,911 of record OY997262.1, on the reverse strand, counting down.
ATGGCCCCCTCGGGCACCGTCTCGCGTTGATTCTTCTTCCCAAATATCACAAATATTCCAAAAATATTCTGCGTCCGTTTTTATCCTATTTGGACTCCGTTTGATATGGGGTTTCTGCGAAACATAAAACATGCAACAAACAGGAACTGACACTGGGCACTAGATCGATATGTTAGTCCCAAAAATAGTATAAAAAGTTGCCAAAAGTATATGCAAGTTGAATAATATTGGCATGGAACAATAAAAAATTATAGATACGACGGAGACATATCAGGGCGCAGCTACTCCGTGCCACACGCCTAACAAGTACTACTCATCCTCACCCCGCGCGTGTGGCATGAAGCAAATATGCCCACACGTCCTGGCACAGCTACAATAGGTACCCGCAGGATGACGATTTAGTTGCCATCCGAGATGGCAGATGTAGTTATACGGGATGGCAAATATGGTTGTAAAAGCATGGCAACTCTTTCTGTTTTGGTTAACTATAGTTGCCATGTCTAATTTATGGTAGTTGCCGCATGTAATCAAACCATAGTTACCATAGTTGTCGTGTGTGATTAACTACTTGCCACATATGGTCAAACAATAGTTGCCATGTGTGTTTACCTAGTTGCCACATGTGATTAATCACAATTGCCATGTATGTTTACCTAATTGCCACGTACGCGCAACTGCAGTTGCTGTCTAGCAAATGAATCATAGTTGCCATGTGTGTTTACCTAGTTGCCATGTACGCGCAACTGCAGTTGCCATCCAACAACGTACGACTATCGTGTGAGCGAAAAGCAGTTCGCCCACATGCGCGTGGACTAGGTGATTGTGTGTGGGCAGAAACTAGTTCGCCCACACAGCGCAGCTGGCAACCACATGCTGTGGGGCGTGTGGGGGACCTCTCCAAGGCCCACACACCGGCCTTGTCTTACGTGGCACGCAAAAACTGCCTCGGTGTGTCAAGATACGTGCAAACTTAACTGGACCGTGATCTAGGCGTGTGTATAGAGTTGCAATGTTGCCACACGTGTGGGCATTAGTGTTTTCGTTCTTTTTAGGGGTAGGTTTTATCTTTGGACCAGGGCCGTCATGTCTGGCTGGGTCAGACCCATAATTCTATTTGTATCCGCACGTTGATTGATCAAATCTAGTAGATTCCCGGAAAAAAAATTCTAGTTGATTATTCTATTTCCCACAGCCGACTCATCATATATTCCAGCGCCGCGTGCCCTTCTTACTCCCACCTATCGATCAATTGATCGATTGAAAGACCGAATTCAACATGTGCGATTTCAATCTCGATCGACACACGCATAGGAGATCGATGGCAACTAGCAGCGGCAACACGGTCACCCTCCGCAGCTCCGACGGCGAGGAGTTCGTCGTCCAAGCGGACATGATCGCGACGTCGTCGGCGCTGATCAAGCACATGCTGGAGGAGGACCGTGCCGCCGGCGTGATACCGCTACCCTAGGTGACCGGCCGCATCCTCAACCGCGCCGTCGACTACTGCAACCGCCAATCCCTTCTCGTCGGGCGACCCCGACCTGGAGCGCTTTGACACCGACTTCGTCAGCGGCATTGACCAGGACACGCTCTTCCTCCTCCTCCTCGCCTCCAAAGACCTCAACGTACAGGGGCTCCTAGACCTGGCGTGCAAGACGATGGCCAACCAGATGAGGGGCAAGACGGTCGAGGACATGCGCGCACACAGATGCGGTTTTTTACCATCGCGTTCTGTCTACAACGCAAATCCAAGCCTCTCATCGCATGCAGTCTAATTCAGTCCACTGTTGTGTCAGCCATGCACCAGCCCTAGGTCCTACGCATGCCTGGCCGTGCGCTCTTTTCTAGTAGTTTTGTTTCCCTCCCATGCTCCCATGCTCGCGTTTAGGGATGCATAACTAAGGTCGCTAATTATTGTGGTGATTATTACACATTAACGCACGGGCACCACTAATTGTGTTGTAAATAAAAGCACTAAAAATCACGCGTGTGCAATCTTTATGAAGGTGGTGTATGGACTTTATCACAAGTATAAATTTCTTAAAGAACTTTATGAAGGATGTGTATGAACTTTACAATAAAATCAGAAGGACTTTTTCGAAAAACCAACAAAAACCTAAAGTTCTTTGATATTTGACTATAAAGTTCCAAAAAGAGTTAATAAAGTTCTCTACCTATTTTTTCAAAAGTTATGAGCTATTCTAGATTTTTTCACGGCAAAGTTTAGACCAAATTAACAAACCCTGGTTCTCTATGAAACTATTTAAAGAACGTTCTTTCAAAAAAATTAAACAACGAGATATTTTAATTTTGTTGCGTTTGAATTACTTCTGGCACCGGCAGCTCGAGAGATAATCACGGAGATTACTACATCAGCTGGAGAGATAAAACGTGCACATGCAAAGAATCTAGCAACAGTACACCTAGTACTACCCAACATGAATACCCTGGGTCCTAGTGGGGCCCTTGTCAGTTTTCTCACATGCATGTCCGATCATGGGCAACTATGGGCGGTGGAGATAGGCGTTGTGTATAGAACGCGAATGTAAAAGACTTTTTCGCGCACACACTTCGACATCGTCAATGACTACACCCCGGAGGAGGAGGCTGAGCTCCGCAGGGAATTTTCATGGGCCTTCGAGTAAACACACAAATCACTGTCCAATCACCTTCTTCTTTTTACTTTTGGCGATTTGTTGCTGCCATGAACTAGCAACGTTCATGGGAGCCCGACTTCATGATAGTTAAAGTTAGTACAAAGTTGAGTCATCTATTTTGAAACGGAGGGAGTAGATGATATCCCGCGTGTTGTTGCGGGAGTAGTTTGGGACATATTTCAATGTGACTCATTGTATGAAACATGAATATTTGAAATAATAATAATATAAAAAACTAAAATTGAGAATACATATAATTTATTGTGTTTGATTACTATATAGTTGTAAAATATTTATTAAATCATAATAGAATGAAAATTCTCATGTGTGTTTGCATGATAAGATGAGTTTTTTTCATGCATGTTTGATGATGAAGTGACATGCTTACATGTTGAGATACATATGACAGTGGGGGTGGGTCTTTTCTCATGCATGTTGTGCGATGATGTGGCATGCTTGCATGTTGAGAGAAACAGTTAGAAAAATGGTTTTGTACACCTGGGAGTATGTACTACATACTCCCGCTCTTCATGTACCACATAGATGATACCACTACACCTCATTATTATTTTTGATATGCCTTATTAATTATTACTAGATACCTCAAAGTGAGTTTTGTAAAAAATAATACATTTAGGTGTATGTATTTTAATTTTTACTCACATAATCTGTTATTTTGTACGTACAAATGGTATATTACGTAAGCTATGAGCCTTGGTAAAATATGTATTGAGGTATCTTAGAATAATTAATAAGGTCTATTGAGAATGAAAAAGAGGTATAAAGCATTTGAGTATGAGGTACATTGTAAATGGGAGTACATATTCCCATGAGTACAGAAAATATATAAGATTATTTAGCAGAGTATATAATAAAGCCAACCACGATCGAAACATTACAATAAGTGAAATAAATAACTACGACCAAGTTCTTCTGCAACCGTTCACCAAGTTGTCTCTTGCCTCCTCATGGGTTCATCGGATAGGAAATCTTTAGATCTATGCTTATACTTAACAAGGATATTCATCCTTGTTGCAAGACTAGCCAATGAGGATCATCATAACAACAAGTAGACAACACATTCAACAAGATAATGATGCAAGTCTGTCATTGCTAAACCTAAATGTCATGCCAAGAGTTTCGTCCAGATACACGCCTTCATCAACACTCTATGCCATGGCCAGAAGGTATTAGTAGATTGGCTATCATAGATTTTTCCCTGGTAAGTCGGTTTTTTGGCTTGCCCGAGTTACTTCCTCCCAACGGACAACCTTAGGCACACAATTTCTCTAGAGGGTAGGCACCTCTCTAAAGAGTCTCCATCTGTTTATCGCCAATGACACCCTCTCATCTCGTTTCTTCACTGATAACCCTCTTACTCGCCTCTGGCTGGTCACGGCGTCGTCGTCTATGTGTCATTTGTAGCAGAAAATAAAGAAAACTCATATAGGTATTAATACCCTCTCTTTACATAAAGATTTCACAATTCGCTATGCAAGAATCGTTGACCAATTTTAAGGTAGTGCAACTTTTAAGTGATGTTTCTCTCTAGGTGATATTTTCTAGAGTGCTCGTAGAACATGCCACATATCTAGGAATTTGAAGCTCCGGCGTAGAATGCAAAATGAGACATAAAAATCAAAGGAAGTGGACAAAAACAATGTCAAGCATAGCCGCATAGGCATCACATGTAATTTTTGATAATAAAATACAGACCCGTAGTCCCGGGGGGGGGGGGGGGGACTACTAGATGAGATCGTCTCAGAAAACGAGTGGCGGCAACGAAAAATTGCGGTATATTCAAGAAGGGGGCCTGGTAGGCCCCCCCAAAGCTTGGACACCGGGGTTGTGGGCCCCACCTAGCCCATGGCTCTTGACTATGGTTCTCTTATGATATAGAAACTCCTCTTGTATTTTTTCTGTATTTTCCCCGTGAGCAAAAACCACCTGTTTACCCTAAAACCTAAAACACTAGAAAACATAAAATGCCACTTCACATTTTATTAATGTATTAGTCTAAATAAACCACAAGAACATGCATATTCATTGATATTAAAGCATTTTTTCGATGGTACGCCAAAGGCGTACCATAGCTTTATAGAAGAGTGAAAATTATGTACAAGAGTTTACACGGTAGGTAGATGGTCCTCAAATGACGCATCCACCATACCCTCCACTCATCCAAACTCTACCCTACTACTCACACCACGTAGTTACTCCCGTGGCTCCTGCTCTGGACCACATATCTAGTTCCTGCCAGATCAGGTCCACGGTTCCTCCTACATTCCTTAAGTCATTCCTCCCAAAGACCCTCCCATTGTGTTGCTTCTAGATGTTCCAGCATATCGACATAACCACAAAATCAAAACCCTTCCGCCGCCTCTTCGGTATATGATTCCTCGTAGCACTCCACCAATCACCAATTGTGGAATGGTGTGTCAGGCAGAGATCAGGGTTAATGCTCATTCTGCAAAAGCAAAGGTACCACACCTGCCTTGCAAACACACATTGCATGGTAATGTGGTCAACAGTGTCCTCCTCCTGCTCGCAAAGATAGCATGGCGACCTTTGGTCCTGTAAACCATGTCTAAATCGCCTGTCCGCTGTCCAGAGCATGTATTGCACCGCCAGCCACATGAAAATCTTGCACACAAGCCGTGCCCAACACTTCCATATGGCAGCATAAGCCTGAAAACGGATCCCTCCCATGCATAGCATCTTGTAAGTCGAAGATGCCATGTACACTCCCTCGCGGTTCCAAGTCCAGATTGGTTTGTCTTTGGTCCCAAGCTCCAACCATAGATTAATCATAATCTCCCACAAACATATGAACTGACCAACCCTTCCGTGCATAGCTAACCTACAATGTCATTTGTCCAGCCATGCATCCACAACGCATCTTTCACACACCTTCTATTAACGGTTTGTGTTCTGACTCGTTGATATAACAGCGGTGCCAACTCACCGATCGTCACCCCACTGATCCATCTATCCTTCCAAAACAAAAGTTTCGTTCCCTCACCCACCTGCTACTTCACAAGACTAGCAAATGCTGCACTTGCTTGTTTATCCGGGGTCCAGTTCAGACCTTGCCACGATCTCGTGTCATCAGTCCTTGATAGCCACTCCCACCTCATCCTAAGTGTGATCCCTTGCTTGAACATGTCGATAACTCCCAACCCTCCAAGCTCTTTGGGTTGACATACACGCTTCCAAGACACCAAGCACCGACCACCGTGGATTTCCTCTGATCCAGCCAAGAAGAAGGCTCTGCAGCCCTTGTCCACTTGCTCCATAGCCCATTTTGGAGCCTCAGCAATAATCAAATGGTGAGTCAGCCGTGCCCTCATAACTTGATTAACCAGAATCAATCTTCCAGGCCTAGTCACAAACCCTCTTTGCCATCCCGGGACAATACGAAGTGCAGCATCCACCACCAGTTGCCACTCCGATCTCTTTAGTTGCTTGATGCTAAGCTGCAGCCCCAGGTATTTGCACAGGAAGGTCTCCATCTTCCATGGCAAAGCCTCCTTCACTAGATGTTCGTCGCCGGCATCCGCCCTGATCATAATAGCCACAGATTTGCTGTAGTTAATTCTCAGCCCCGAAGCTTCTCCAAAAATCCAAAGAACTTCCATAACATAGAACAGAACCGATACTATGGGCTTGATGAAAAACACAACGTCGTTTGCGCAAAGAGATAGCCGCAGCATTGGGTTACAGCCATTCATGCTGCTCAGCACCTCAGCTTCATGTGCTTTTATCACAACTTTTGTTTAACACATCCATGGCAATGACGAATAGGAGGGGTGATATAGAATCTCCTTGCCTCAGGACCTTTGCCTGCATGAATTTTGGCCCGGCTGATCCATTTACCACCACTCTAGAGCTTGCCAAGGAAAGTGACACGTCTCCGTCGTATATACTTTTCCAAACACTTTGGCCCTTGTTTTGGACTCTAACTTGTATGATTTGAATGGAACTAACCTGGACTGACGCTGTTTTCAGCAAAACTGCCATGGTGTTGTTTTTTGTGCAGAAAATAAAAATTCTCGGAATGTCCTGAAACTCCACGGAACACCTTAGAAAAAATAAAGAAAAATCCTCGCAAAAGATGAAGACCAGGGGGCCCACACCCTGCTCACGAGGGAGGGGGGCGCCCCCCCTAGGCGCGCCCCCTACCTTGTGGGCCCCCTGGTGGCCCTCCGACGCCAACTCCAACTCCATATATTGGCTTTCGGGGAGAAAAAATCAGAGAGAAGAAATCATCACGTTTTACGATACGGAGCCGCTGCCAAGCCCTAATCTCTCTCGGGAGGGCTGATCTGGAGTCCGTTCGGGGCTCCGGAGAGGGGGATTCGTCGCCGTCGTCATCATCAACCATCCTCCATCACCAATTTCATGATGCTCACCGCCCTGCGTGAGTAATTGCATCGTAGGCTTGCTGGACGGTGATGGGTTGGATGAGATTTATCATGTAATCGAGTTAGTTTTGTTAGGGTTTGATCCCTAGTATCCATTATGTTCTGAGATTGATGTTTCTATGACTTTGCTATGCTTAATGCTTGTCACTTGGGCCCGAGTGCCATGATTTCAGATCTGAACCTATTATGTTTTCATGAATATATGTGTGTTCTTGATCCTATCTTGCAAGTCTATAGTCACCTACTATGTGTTATGATCCGGCAACCTTGAAGTGACAATAATCGGGACCACTCCCGGTGATGACCATAGTTTGAGGAGTTCATGTATTCACTATGTGCTAATGCTTTGTTCCGGTTCTCTATTAAAAGGAGGCCTTAATATCCCTTAGTTTCCAATAGGACCCCGCTGCCACGGGAGGGTAGGACAAAAGATGTCATGCAAGTTCTTTTCCATAAGCACGTATGACTATATACGGAATACATGCCTACATTACATTGATGAACTGGAGCTAGTTCTGTGTCACCCTATGTTATGACTGCTACATGATGAACCACATCCGGCATAATTATCCATCGCTAATCCGGTGCCTACGAGTTTTCGATATACTGGTTTACACTTATTTACTTTTCCGTTGCTACTATTACAATCTCTACAAAGTACCAAAAACATTACTTTTACTGTCTTTACTTTTGTTACCGTTACCACCACTATCATATTAATTTGCTACTAAACACTTTGCTGCAGATACTAAGTTTCCAGGTGTGGTTGAATTGACAACTCAGCTGCTAATACTTGAGAATATTCTTTGGCTCCCCTTGTGTCGAATCAATAAATTTGGGTTGAGTACTCTACCCTCGAAAACTGTTGCGATCCCCTATACTTGTGGGTTATCAAGACTATTTTCTGGCGTCGTTGCCGGGGAGCATAGCTCTATTCTTTGAGTCACTTGGGATTTATATCTGCTGGACACTATGAAGAACTTGAAAGATGATCGAACTACTATTTTGCCCTCAACTATGAGGGAAGGTAAGGGATTGCCATCTAGCCTTGCACTAGATTCTCCTTCTGTTATGAGTAAGTTTGCGACACCTAAACCTACTACTGCTATTGATTCTGATATGTCGCGTGTTATTGATGATGCCACTTCTGCTATGCATGATACTTATGATGAAACTACTTCTATGCTTGATACTACTGTGCCACTTGGCGAATATCTTGATGAGCAAATTGCTAGGTCTAGAGAAAGAGAAATTATTGAACCTGAACACGATGATGTTAGTGATGATGAACCTATGCCTGCTATTCCTGAGGGTTATCTTTTTGATGCTGAATCTTCTGCAGCTATTCTTGATTGCCAGGATGAACGTGAACGTAAGAGGTTGCTAATTAAATGGAGTAAAGAATCTTTTAGAGGTAGAATGAAACCCGACCCTGCTTTTGCTACTTCGCCTATCTGTGTGCCTGATCAGGATTATTATGATTTTTCTGTTGATCCAGATATAATTACGTTGGTTGAATCTGATCCTTTTTATGGCCATGAATCTGAAACTGTTGTGGCACATCTTACTAAGTTAAATGATATAGCTGCCCTGTTTACTAATAATGAGAGATCACGCTACCTTTATTTACTTAATATATTTTCGTTCTCATTAAAGGGTGATGCTAAGATATGGTATAATTCTCTTGATCCTGGTTGTGTGCAAAGTCCCCAGGATATGATTTATTACTTCTCTGCTAAATATTTCCCTGCTCATAAGAAAACAAGCTGCCTTGAGGGAAATATACAATTTTGTGCAAATTGAAGAAGAGAGACTCCCACAAGCTTGGGGGAGGCTTCTCAAGTTACTTGATGCTTTGCCTGATCATCCTCTTAAGAAACATGAAATATTTGATATCTTTTATAATGGACTAACTGATGCTTCCAGAGATTACCTGGATAGTTGTGCTGGTTCTCTTTTCAGGGAAAGAACACCGGATGACGCTGAAATTCTATTTAATAATATGTTGGCTAATGAAAATAATTGGGCACCTCCCGAGCTACCTCCTGAGCCAGTTCCAGAGCCAATTACTGAGCCTACTCCTAAACCAACTCCGAAGAAGAGAGGTGTTCTATTTCTCAGTCCCGAAGATATGCAAGAGGCAAAGAAGTCTATGAAAGAAAAAGATATTAAAGCTGAAGATGTTAAGAATTTACCTCCTATTGAAGAAATACATGGTCTTAATTTACCGCCTATTGAAGAAGTATATGATCTCAATTACTTATTTAATGAAGAACCTCCCGATATCCCGACAGGGGTAGTAAAGGTAAATTCTCTCTATAGATATGATAAAGCTGAAGTCCCTCCTACTAAAATTGCTAGTCAGTGCTTGGATGAGTTTGATGAATTTATGTTTAAGCAAGATGATTTTAATGCTTATTTTGGTAGACAATTAAAACAAAATTCCTTTATGATTAAACGCTTGGGTGATTATATGGCTGATATTAGAGGTGAACTTAAGCTTGTTAGCAAGCATGCTTCTATGGTTACCACTCAAGTAGAACAAGTACTTAAAGCTCAGAAAGAAGTGCTTGATGAAATGAATAGTAAGAAAAATGATTATGCTGTTAGAGTGGCTACTAGAACTGGTAGAATGACTCAGGAACCTTTGTATCCTGAAGGTCACCCTAAGAGAATCGAGCAAGATTCTTAGAGAAACAATGTTGATGTACCTAGTTCTTCTAAGAGGAAGAAAAAGAAAAATGATAGGACCTTGCAAACTTCTAGTGAACCTATTGCTGAACCACCTGAGAATCCAAATGATATCTCTGTTTCTGATGCTGAAACACAATCAGGTGATGAACATGAACCTAGTGATAATGTTAATGATAATGTTCATGTTGATGCTCAACCTAGTAATGATAATGATGTAGAAGCTGCTGTTGATCTTGATAACCCACAATCAAAGAATCAACGTTATGATAAAGGAGACTTCGTTGCTAGGAAACATGGCAAAGAAAGGGAACCATGGGTTCAGAAACCCATGCCTTTTCCTCCGAAACCATCCAAGAAAAAGGATGATGAGGATTTTGAGCGCTTTGCTGAAATGATTAGACCCATCTTTTTGCGTATGCGATTAACTGATGTGCTCAAAACAAATCCTTATGCTAAGTATATGAAGGATATTATTACTAATAAAAGAAAGATACCTGAAGCTGAAATTTACACCATGCTTGCTAATTATACTTTTAAGGGTGGAATACCAAAGAAACTTGGAGATCCCGAAGTACCTACTATTGAAGGAAATATGCCCTAGAGGCAATAATATAGTTATTATTTATTTCCTTATTTCATGATAAATGTTTATTATTCATGCTAGAATTGTATTAACCGGAAACATAATACATGTGTGAATACATAGACAAGCATAGTGTCACTAGTATGCCTCTACTTGACTAGCTCGTTAATCAAAGATGGTTAAAGTTTCCTAACCATAGACATGAGTTGTCATTTGATTAACGGGATCACATCATTAGGAGAATGATGTGATTGACATGACCCATTCCGTTAGCCTAGCACTTGATCGTTTAGTATATTGCTATTGCTTTCTTCATGACTTATACATGTTCCTGTAACTATTAGATTATGCAACTCCTGTTTACTGGAGGAACACTTTGGGTGCTACCAAACGTCACAACATAACTGGGTGATTATAAAGGAGTACTACAGGTGTCTCCGAAGGTACATGTTAGGTTGGCGTATTTTGAGATTAGGTTTTGTCACTCCGATTGTCAGAGAGGTATCTCTGGGCCCTCTCGGTAATGCACATCACTATAAGCCTTGCAAGCAATGTAACTAATGAGTTAGTTACGGAATGATGCATTACATAACGAGTAAAGAGACTTGCCGGTAACGAGATTGAACTAGGTATTGGATACCGACGATCGAATCTCGGGCAAGTAACATACCGATGACAAAGGGAACAACGTATGTTGTTATGCGGTTTGACCGATAAAGATCTTCGTAGAATATGTAGGAGCCAATATGGGCATCCAGGTTCCGCTATTGGTTATTGACTGAGAATAGTTCTAGGTCATGTCTACATAGTTCTCGAACCCGTAGGGTCCGCATGCTTAACGTTACGATGATAGTTTTATTATGAGTTTATGAGTTTTGATGTACCGAAGGAGTTCGGAGTCCCGGATGAGATCGGAGACATGACAAGGAGTCTCGAAATGGTCGAGACATAAAGGTCAATATATTGGACGACTATATTCGGAGTTCGGAAAGGTTTCGAGTGATTCGGGTATTTTTCGGAGTACCGGAGAGTTACGGGAATTCGTATTGGGCCTCATTGGGCCATACGGGAAAGGAGAGAAAGGGCCAAAAGGGTGGCCGCACCCCTCCCCTTGGACTAGTCCGAATTGGATTAGGGAGGGGGGCGCCCCCTTCCTTCCTTCTCCTTCTCTCTTCCCTTTCCTTCTCTCCTACTCCTACTACATGGAAGGGTTCCTAGTTCTACTAGGAAAGGGGAATCCTACTCCCGGTGGGAGTAGGACTCCCCTAGGGCGCGCCATAGAGAGGGCCGGCCCTCCCCCTCCTCCACTTCTTTATATACGGGGGCAGGGGCATCCCATAGACACACAAGTTGATCTTTGTGATCGTTCCTTAGCCGTGTGCGGTGCCCCCTCCACCATATTCCACCTCGGTCATATCGTAGCGGTGCTTAGGCGAAGCCCTGCGTCGGTAGAACATCATCATCGTCACCACGCCGTCGTGCTAACGGAACTCATCCCCGACACCCTGCTGGATCGGAGTCCGGGGATCGTCATCGAGCTGAACGTGTGCTGAACTCGGAGGTGCCGTACGTTCGGTACTTGGATCGGTCGGATCGTGAAGATGTACGACTACATCAACCGCGTTGTCATAACGCTTCCGCTTACGGTCTACGAGGGTACGTGGACAACACTCTCCCCTCTCGTTGCTATGCCATCACCATGATCTTGCATGTACGTAGGAAATTTTTGAAATTACTACGTTCCCCAACAGTGGCATCCGAGCCTAGGTTTTATTGTTGGATGTTATATGCACGAGTAGAACACAAGTGAGTTGTGGGCGATATAAGTCATACTGCTTACCAGCATGTCATACTTTGGTTCGGCGGTATTGTTGGATGAAGCGGCCCGGACCGATATTACGCGTACGCTTACGCGAGACTGGTTCTACCGCCGTGCTTTGCACATAGGTGGCTGGCGGGTGTCAGTTTCTCCAACTTTAGTTGAACCGAGTGTGGCTACGCCCGGTCCTTGCGAAGGTTAAAACAGCACCAACTTGACAAACTATCGTTGTGGTTTTGATGCGTAGGTGAGATTGGTTCTTGCTTAAGCCCGTAGCAGCCACGTAAAATTTGCAACAACAAAGTAGAGGACGTCTAACTTGTTTTTGCAGGGCATGTTGTGATGTGATATGGTCAAGACATGATGCTAAATTTTATTGTATGAGATGATCATGTTTTGTAACCGAGTTATCGGCAACTGGCAGGAGCCATATGGTTGTCGCTTTATTGTATGCAATGCAATCGCCCTGTAATGCTTTACTTTATCACTAAGCGGTAGCGATAGTCGTAGAAGCATAAGATTGGCGAGACGACAACGATGCTACGATGGAGATCAAGGTGTCGTGCCGGTGACGATGGTGATCATGACGGTGCTTCGGAGATGGAGATCACAAGCACAAGATGATGATGGCCATATCATATCACTTATATTGATTGCATGTGATGTTTATCTTTTATGCATCTTATCTTGCTTTGATTGACGGTAGCATTTTAAGATGATCCCTCACTAATTATCAAGAAGTGTTCTCCCTGAGTATGCACCATTGCCAAAGTTCGTCGTGCCCAGACACCATGTGATGATTGGGTGTGATAAGCTCTACGTCCATCTACAACGGGTGCAAGCCAGTTTTGCACATGCAGAATACTCGGGTTAAACTTGACGAGCCTAGCATATGCAGATATGGCCTCGGAACACGGAGACCGAAAGGTCGAGCATGAATCATATAGTAGATATGATCAACATGAGATGTTCACCATTGAAAACTAATCCATTTCACGTGATGATCGGTTATGGTTTAGTTGAATTTGGATCACGTGATCACTTAGAGGATTAGAGGGATGTCTATCTAAGTGGGAGTTCTTAAGTAATATGATTAATTGAACTTAAATTTATCATGAACTTAGTACCTGATAGTATCTTGCTTGTCTATGTTGATTGTAGATAGATGGCCCGTGCTGTTGTTCCGTTGAATTTTAGTGCGTTCCTTGAGAAAGCAAAGTTGAAAGATGATGGTAGCAACTATGCGAACTGGGTCCGTAACTTGAGGATTATCCTCATTGCTGCACAGAAAAGTTACGTCCTGGAAGCACCGCCGGGTGCCAGGCCTGCTGCTGATGCAACTGACGACGTTAAGAACGTCTGGCAGAGCAAAGCTGATGACTACTCGATAGTTCAATGTGCCATGCTTTACGGCTTAGAACCGGGACTTCAACGATGTTTTGAACGTCATGGAGCATATGAGATGTTCCAGGAGTTGAAGTTAATATTCCAGAAGAATGCCCGGATTGAGAGATATGAAGTCTCCAATAAGTTCTATAGCTGCAAGGTGGAGGAGAATAGTTCTGTCAGTGAGCATATACTCAAGATGTCTGGGTATTGTAATCACTTGATTCAACTGGGAGTTACTCTTCCGGATGATAGCATCATTGACAGAATTCTCCAATCACTTCCACCAAGCTACAAGAGCTTCGTGATTAACTATAATATGCAAGGGATGGATAAGACAATTCCCGAGCTCTTCGCAATGCTAAAGGCTGCGGAGGTAGAAATCAAGAAGGAGCATCAAGTGTTGATGGTCAACAAGACCACTAGTTTCAAGAAAAGGGCAAAGGGAAGGAAAGGGAAACTTCAAGTAGAATGGCAAACAAGTTGTCACTCCCGTGAAGAAGACCAAAGCTGGACCAAAGCCTGAAACTGAGTGCTTACACTGCAAAGGAAATGGTCACTGGAAGCGGAAATGCCCTGAATATTTGGTGGATAAGAAGGATGGCAAAGTGAACAAGGGTATATTTGATATACAGGTTATTGATGTGTGCCTTACTAGTGTTTATAGTAGCCCTTGAGTATTTGATACTTGTTCAGTTGCTAAGGTTAGTAACTCAAAACAGGAGTTACAGAATAAACAGAGACTAGTTGAAGGGTGAAGTGACGATGAGTGTTGGAAGTAGTTCCAAGATTGATATGATCATCATCGCACACTCCCTATACTTTCGGGATTAGTGTTAAACCTAAATAAATGTTATTTGGCGTTTGTGTTGAGCATGAATATGATTTGATCATGTTTATTGCGATATGGTTATTCATTTAAAGTTAGAGAATAAATTGTTATTCTGTTTACATGAATAAGACCTTCGATGGTCATACACCCAATGAACATAGTTTGTTGGATCTCGATCGTAGTGATACACATATTCATAATATTGATGCCAAAAGATGAAAAGTTAATAATGATAGTGCAACTTATTTGTGGCACCGCCGTTTGGGTCATATCGGTGTAAAGCGCATGAAGAAACTCCATAAAGATGGATTTTTGGAATCACTTGGTTATGAATAATTTGATGCTTGCGAACCGTGCCTTTTGGGCAAGATGACTAAAACTCCGTTCTCCGGAACAATGGAACAAGCTACTGACTTATTGTAAATAATACATACCGATGTATGCGATCCAATGAGTGTTGATGCTTGTGGCAAGTATCGTTATTTTCTGACCTTCACAAGATGATTTGAGCAGATATGGGTATATCTACTTAATGAAACACAAGTCTGAAACATTTGAAAAGAATTTCAGAGTGAAGTGGAGAACCATCATAACAAGAAAATAAAGTTTCTACAATCTGATCGCGGAGGAGAATATTTGAATTACGAGTTTGGCCTTCATATAAAACAATGTGGAATAGTTTCACAGTTCACGCCACCTGGAACACTACAACGTTATGGTGTGTCCGAACATCGTAATCGTACTTTATTAGATATGGTGCGATCTATGATGTCTCTTACCGGTTTACCACTGTCATTTTGGGGTTATGCATTAGAGACAGCTGCATTCACTTTAAATAGGGCACCATCTAAATCCGTTGAGACGACACCGTATGAACTATGGTTTAGCAGTAAACCTAAGCTGTCATTTCTTAAAGTTTGGAGTTGCGATGCTTATGTGAAAAAGGTTTCAACCTGATAAGCTTGAACCCAAATCAGAGAAGTGCGTCTTCATAGAATACCCAAAGGAAACTGTTGGGTACACCTTTTATCACAGATCCGAAGGCAAAATATTCATTGCTAAGAATGGATCCTTTCTAGAGAAGGAGTTTCTCTCGAAAGAAGTGAGTGGGAGAAAAGTAGAACTTGATGAGGTAACTGTACCTTCTCCCGAATTGGAAAATTGTTCATCACTGAAATCAGCTCCAGTGATTTCTACACCAATTAGTGAGGAAGCTAATGATGATGATCATGAAACTTCAGATCAAGTTACTACAGAACCTCATAGGTCTTCCAGAGTACGGTCCGCACCAGAGTGGTACGGTAATCCTGTTCTGGAAGTCATGTTACTAGACCATGATGAACCTACGAACTATGAGGAAGCGATGATGAGCCCAGATTCCGCAAAATGGCTTAAGGCCATGAAATCTGAGATGGGATCCATGTATGAGAACAAAGTGTGGACTTTGGTGGAGTTGCCCGATGATCGGCAAGCCATATTGTATAAATGGATCTTCAAGAGGAAGACGGACGTTGATAGTAGTGTTACTATCTACAAAGCTCGACTTGTCGCAAAAGGGTTTTTTGACAAGTTCGAGGTGTTGACTACAATGAGATTTTCTCAACTGTAGCGATGCATAAGTCTGTCCGAATCATGTTAGCAATTGCCACAATTTATGAAATCTGGCAAATGGATGTCAAAACTGCATTCCTTAATGGTTTTCTCAAAGAAGAGTTGTATATGATGCAACCAGAAGGTTTTGTCAATCCTAAAGGTACTAACAAAATGTGCATGCTCCAGCGATCCATCTATGGACTGGTGCAAGCATCTCGGAGTTGGAATATAAGCTTTGATGAGTTGATCAAAGCATATAGTTTTGTACAGACTTACGGTGAAGCCTGTATTTACAAGAAAGTGAGTGGGAGCACTACATGATTTCTGATAAGTATATGTGAATGACATATTGTTGATCGGAAATAATGTAGAATTATTCTGCAAAGCATAAAGGAGTGTTTGAAAGGAGTTCTTTAAAATAAAGACCTCAGTAAAGCTACTTACATATTGTGCATCAAGATCTATTGAGATAGATCAAGACGCTTGATAAGATTTTCAATGAGTACATACCTTGACAAGATTTTGAAGTAGTTCAAAATGGAACAGTCAAAGAAAGAGTTCTTGCCTGTGTTGCAAAGGTGTGAAATTGAGTAAGACTTAAATCCCGACCACGGCAGAAAATAGAAAAGAGAATAAAAGTCATTCCCTATGCCTCAGTCATAGGTTCTATAAAGTATGCTATGCTATGTGCCAGACCTATTGTATACCTAGCTCTAAATTTGGCAAGGGAGTACAATAGTGATCTAGGATCTACGAGTAGATCCCTGGACATTGGTCAAGAATATCCTTAGTAAGGACTAAGGAAATATTTCTCGATTATGGAGGTGATAAAAGAGCCCGTCGTAAAAAGTTACATCGGTGCAAGCTTTTACACTGATCCAGATGACTCTAAGTCTCAATGTGGATACATATTGAAAGTGGGAGCAATTAGCTAGAGTAGCTCCGTGAAGAGCATTGTAGACATAGAATATTTGCAAAATATATACGGCTCTGAATGTGACAGACCCGTTGACTAAGCTTCTCTCACGAGCAAAACATGATCACACCTTAGTAATCTTTGGGTGTTAATCACATAAGCGATGTGAACTAGATTATTGACTCTAGTAAACCCTTTGGGTGTTGGTCACATGACGATGTGAACTATGGGTGTTAATCATATACAGATATGAATATTCGTGTTAAATCACATGGAGATGTGAACTAGATTATTGACTCTAGTGCAAGTGGGAGACTGAAGGAAATATGCCCTAGAGGCAATAATATAGTTATTATTTATTTCCTTATTTCATGATAAATGTTTATTATTCATGCTAGAATTGTATTAATCGGAAACATAATACATGTGTGAATACATAGACAAACATAGTGTCACTAGTATGCCTCTACTTGACTAGCTCGTTAATCAAAGATGGTTAAAGTTTCCTAACCATAGACATGAGTTGTCATTTGATTAACGGGATCACATCATTAGGAGAATGATGTGATTGACATGACCCATTCCGTTAGCCTAGCACTTGATCGTTTAGTATATTGCTATTGCTTTCTTCATGACTTATACATGTTCCTGTAACTATGAGATTATGCAACTCCCGTTTACCGGAGGAACACTTTGGGTGCTACCAAACGTCACAACGTAACTGGGTGATTATAAAGGAGTACTACAGGTGTCTCCGAAGGTACATGTTGGGTTGGCGTATTTTGAGATTAGGTTTTGTCACTCCGATTGTCGGAGAGGTATCTCTGGGCCTTCTCGGTAATGCACATCACTATAAGCCTTGCAAGCAATGTAACTAATGAGTTAGTTACGGAATGATGCATTACGTAACGAGTAAAGAGACTTGCCGGTAACGAGATTGAACTAGGTATTGGATACCGACGATTGAATCTCGGGCAAGTAACATACCGATGACAAAGGGAACAACGTATGTTGTTATGCGGTTTGACCGATAAAGATCTTCGTAGAATATGTAGGAGCCAATATGGGCATCCAGGTTCCGCTATTGGTTATTGACCGAGAATAGTTCTAGGTCATGTCTACATAGTTCTCGAACCCGTAGGGTCCGCATGCTTAACGTTACGATGATAGTTTTATTATGAGTTTATGAGTTTTGATGTACCGAAGGAGTTCGGAGTCCCGGATGAGATCGGAGACATGACAAGGAGTCTCGAAATGGTCGAGACATAAAGGTCGATATATTGGACGACTATATTCGGAGTTCGGAAAGGTTTCGAGTGATTCGGGTATTTTTCGGAGTACCGGAGAGTTACGGGAATTCGTATTGGGCCTCATTGGGCCATACGGGAAAGGAGAGAAAGGGCCAAAAGGGTGGCCGCACCCCTCCCCTTGGACTAGTCCGAATTGGATTAGGGAGGGGGGGCACCCCCTTCCTTCCTTCTCCTTCTCTCTTCCCTTTCCTTCTCTCCTACTCCTACTACATGGAAGGGTTCCTAGTTCTACTAGGAAAGGGGAATCCTACTCCCGGTGGGAGTAGGACTCCCCTAGGGCGCGCCATAGAGAGGGCCGGCCCTCCCCCTCCTCCACTCCTTTATATACGGGGGCAGGGGCACCCCATAGACACACAAGTTGATCTTCGTAATCGTTCCTTAGCCGTGTGCGGTGCCCCCTCCACCATATTCCACCTCGGTCATATCGTAGCGGTGCTTAGGCGAAGCCCTGCGTCGGTAGAACATCATCATCGTCACCACGCCGTTGTGCTGACAGAACTCATCCCCGACACCCTGCTGGATCAGAGTCCAGGGACCGTCATCGAGCTGAACGTGTGCTGAACTCGGAGGTGCCGTACGTTCGGTACTTGGATCGGTCGGATCATGAAGACGTACGACTACATCAACCGCGTTGTCATGACGCTTCCGCTTACGGTCTACGAGGGTACGTGGACAACACTCTCCCCTCTCGTTGCTATGCCATCGCCATGATCTTGCGTGTACGTAGGAAATTTTTGAAATTACTACGTTCCCCAACAACTATACCATGCTCCGTTAAAAGATGTTATGTTAAAACTGCTTTATGTGATCTTGGAGCCGGTGTCAGTGTTATGCCTCTCTCTTTATATCGTAGACTTGACTTGAATAAGTTGACACCTACTGAAATATCTTTGCAAATGGTTGATAAATCAACTGCTATACCTGTCGGTATTTGTGAGGATGTGCCTATTCTGGTTGCAAACGTTACTATTTTAACGGACTTTGTTATTCTTGATATTCCCGAGGATGATAGTTTGTCTATTATTCTTGGAAGACCTTTCCTTAATACTGCAGGGGCCGTTATTGATTGCACCAAAGGCAATGTCACTTTTCATGTTAATGGCAATGAGCACACGGTACATTTTCCGAGGAAACAACCTCAAGTTTATAGTATCAACTCTATTGGAAAAGTTCCATCAATTATATTTGGAGGCTTTGAATTTCCTCTCCCTACTGTCAAGAAAAAGTATGATATTCTTATTGTTGGGGATTTTCATATCCCCGTTGAGGTAACTTAGTGTTATTCGAAATTTCTCCGGTTCCGGGATTATTCGAAATGAGTTTGTTAACAAGACTTGATCAACCTTGTTAGTGGGTTCATTTTGATGATCACGAGATAGATGAAACTAGAAGCACAACCTTCTGTACCCTCTTTATATTTCCTGTTATTTAGTAGAAATAAAGTAAAATAATATTTTTCTTCCTGTTTCCTGACTTATCCGTGCAATATAAAAATATCCCGAAAATAAAAGTCCTCAGAATGCCATGCCAATTTAATATGATTTTTTCAGGAATATTTGAGAATTTACTGTGCAAAAATCACCACGGGGGGAGCTGCCACCTAGCCACGAGGGTGGAGGGCGCGCCCTACCCCCCTGGGCGCGCCCCCTGCCTCATGGGCCCATGGTGGCCCTCCTCCACTTATTCTCGCACCCATCTTCTTCCCGTGTCTCACACAAACACGAAAAACCAACTCAAGCACGAGTTCCAGCCCCCGTTGCTGTGATTTTCGATCTCCTTGCTCAAAGCACCTCTTGCAAAACTGCTTGGGGAGATTGTTCCTTGGTATGTGACTCCTCCATTGGTCCAATTAGTTTTTGTTCTAGTGCTTTATTCTTTGCAAATTTGTGCTGCATAGGTGACCATGTTCTTGAGCTTGCATGACAAATTTATATGGTCCCAAGTAGTTCTAATGCTTGATATAGTCCCTAGGCATTTGTGGGAGTTGTTGCTATTAATTTTATTGAAGTTAGTTCACCTTTATTTGAAGTTACTAAAAATTTCAGAAATTTTTCATAGGAAACAATATGCTTAGGAGGATGTTCCAAGGTGGTCCTTCAAGGAAGCAAGGTCCCAGGCTTGCAATACGTGATGCTGACGAGGAACCACCAAGAAACGCTCCTGTGAGGCCCTGTGAATGGCGTCGGAAAGTTTTATGAATCAAGTGAGAATCAAAGAAGAATTTAGCACATATTTGAGTAATGCCGGTCTTGAGGATTTTGAAGCTGACAAATGCCCCCAGTATCATGATCTCACAAGTTCATTTGTGAGGAGGTTTGAGTTTTTAACTTCGTGAAATTCTCTTTCAGTCATGTTTGACCTTTATGACAAATCTTATACCATGGACTTAGAAGATTTTACTTCTGCTTGCAAACTTCCATCTTGGGGTAATGTCAGGGATCCCCCTAAATCTGAATATAGAGACTTTCTTGCTAGAATAACTGTAGGGGAATCTAGAGATATAACACAAGCTACTATAGGGAGCGTTCACTTTCCTGCTATACATTATTTTGCTCTCTTCATAGGTAGATGCATAAATGCTAAGGATGAAGCATGTCACATGTGTGTCCCTGACCTCAGTATTCTTAGGAGTGCTGTGTTAGGAGACCAACCTTATTATATGGGGGCCATTGTAGCTCGCAGATTGCATCAGAATAGACATAGCGGAGATTTCTTTGGAGGAATTTATGCAACCCGCTTAGCTAATTTTCTTGCTATAGACATTCATGAGGGTGACATGGAGTTACCCCCTTCTTATTTGGATTTTGATTCTATGGTTTCCCACCAGTTTGTTGAGAGGACTGAACCACCTCTCCAGTATTGACTAATCTTTGACAGACGTCGTGTAGTCCATGTTGCTCTTCCTGCTCCTGCTTTCTTTGATTCACAGGCAAAAAGAAGATATATTATTACCAGAGAGGAGGCAGATGAGTACGAAAGGAGAGTGGAGGCTGCTCGACTCCACACTACAGCTCAGGCGGCAATAGCCGCTGCGTCACGGTACGACCCCAGTTTCACCTACGGATATCCGCCAGGCCATCCCTGGCAATAGACCAACTTAGGCCAAAAGCTTAAGCTTGGGGGAGTACATATTTCTCATCGACATTACATTCATGTTCACACACACTCATTGCTAGATGTCGGTTCTCATACTCTTTCACTGTATTATCCATGCTAGTTTAAATTTCTTTTTCCTGCTTTCTTCTTGTGTGTTTGATAAACTTTAAGAAAAACCAAAAAAAATTAGTTAGTTTACTTTCCATGTTTGTAGTAGAATTAAAAAGAAAACCCAAAAATTGTCACATCCTAGCTAGTCCATGCATTAGAGTGTTGCATCATGTCTACTTTCCATCAGAAACTTGAATTGGGGAAGCCAGAACCCCCAGAACCCCTCTGAATTCAACTAAGGCTTACTAAAAATATTTTCAATGAACCTGAAATGCCCTTCTAAAATGTTCACCCTCTTTGTCTTGGGTTAGAACCTCTGGCAAAATTGGTGCACATTTTTCTAGGTCAACAGAAGGTCATTGAATTAAATCATATGTAAAATGCATTTGGGCATTCAAATGCTAGTAAATATTTTGAATGCTCAAATAATTCTGAAAATACGTGTGGGCTGTTGGAGATATTCTAAATAGAGCCCCTGATTATTTTCAGGGTTTTTAGAAGTGCCTAGCTATTTTTAATAAAGCCACAAACTTACAGAAAAATAGAAAAAGAAAAAGAAAGCAAAGCAGAGGCTTACCTAGCGCCCACCTGGCAAACCCACCTGCCGGCCCAGCCCAGCCACCGCTCCAGCGAGCTACTTGGCTTGGCCAGGCAAGCAGCCAGGTGCTCGACGTCGGCACCAAAGCGCGCCACGCAGCTGCCCGCCGCCCTGCTTCCTCCCCTCGCCGTTCTGCCGCCCTGGGTCGGCCAGCCACTCCTTCCCCGAGCCCACAGACACGCCCTTTCCTCCCCAGCTCCTCTCCCTCGCTCTCCCGCACCATGGCCGATGCCACCACAGCCGTACCGTCGCCGTAGTCGTGCTCCCCGTCGTCCCTGCGCCGTGCCACCATGTCCAGAAGCTCCGCCGCCCTCCTCTCCTTCGAGCAAGCCAAGCCCCGAGCGCTCGCTTGCCCCGAAGCCTCTGCACCGACCTCGCCCGACTCCGTCACCGCCGAAGATCCCCTTTGCCGTCACCGCCGCAACAGTTCGTCCCCAACCTCGCCGTCAGCTCCGTTGCAACCGCTGTGAGCCTAACTACCTCCCCATCCTCCCCATTCCCTCTCTCGAGCCCCATAGCGACTGCACGTAGCTCACCCGCACGCGCCGCCGTGGAGCTCGTCGCCGACGAGGCTCCGGCCACCCAACGGCCGCGCCACCTTGTCCACTAGCCCTAACGCACCCCCAGGAGCTCAACGCACTAACCCACGCGCCTCCCCGTGCCCCCTAACGACGAGTCTGAGCTCACCCGAGCCCCGATCGCCGCCAAACTCGTCGCCGGTGACGTTTCCGGCAACCCCGAGCCCAACCACCGCCACCAAATGCTGCGGCTTGCTCCCAGCTACGCGTAGACACTCCCCGCCGCCCATTTGGTCGCCGGAACGCGAAATTGCACTCCCACCACCGCGTCTAGCCTCACCGGTGGCTAAACGCCGATGGGTTTGACCCGTTGACCTTGACTGGGTGGGCCCAGGTTGACTTCCCCTGAGCCTATGACAAGTGAGGCCCGCTCTGCTAATTAACCTAGGGTTAGCGCTAACTAATATTAGTTAGTTAAAATAACTACTGACACGCAGGGCCCACAGGTCAGTTTGACCTGGACCAGCCCCGTTAACCGCTGACGTCACCTAGACACAATGCTGACGCAATAACTAATTACTGGAATTATTCTTATACAGGAAATTCCAGAAAATAACTAAACTTCTAAAAATCATAGAAAATCAACTGTAGCTCCAAATCAAATAAATTATATATGAAAAATGATCAGAAAAATCCAATCTATCCATCTGCACTGGTTTCATGCATGTTAGAACACATTAACCTTGCTGTTTAGGTGAAACAAGTTAATGCACTATTATGACCTCTTAAAATGGGTTTGCATTTGAATCTTTGGTTCAAATGGACTCATCTCAATCTGTTCTAGCTTGCATTAGCCAAAACACATTCCTATTGCCATGTCATAGCATGCATCATATTGTGCATTGCATTGATCGTGTTTCTTCCCTGTTTGTCGGTGTTGTTCGCCCTCGGTAGACGTTGTACTGATGTTGTGATCGTTGACACTGATGAAGACTCAATGCTATTGTCGGTGTGAAAACCGGCGGATCTCGGGTAGGGGGTCCCGAACTGTGCGTCTAGGCGGATGGTAATAGGAGACGAGGGACACGATGTTTTTACCCAGGTTCGGGCCCTCTCGATGGAGGTAAAACCCTACTCCTGCTTGATTGATATTGATGATATGGGTAGTACAAGAGTGGATCTACCATGAGATCAAGGAGGCTAAACCCTAGAAGCTAGCCTATGGTATGATTGTTGTAATGGTTGTTCGTCCTACGAACTAAAACCCCCCGGTTTATATAGACACCAGACAGGGCTAGGGTTACACAGAGTCGGTTACAATGGTAGGAGATCTACATATCCGTATCGCCAAGCTTGCCTTCCACGCCAAGGGAAGTCCCATCCAGACACGGGACGAAGTCTTCAATCTTGTATCTTCATAGTCTTGGAGTCTGGCCGATGATGATAGTCCGGCTATCCGGACACCCCCTAGTCCAGGACTCCCTCAGTAGCCCCTGAACCAGGCTTCAACGACGATGAGTCCGACGCGCATATTGTTCGGCATTGCAAGGGGGGTTCCTCCTCCGAATAATTCATAGAAGATTGTGAACACCAGGATAGTGTCCGGCTCTGCAAAATAAACTCCACATTCCACCGTAGAGAGAATAATATGTACACAAGTTCAATCTGCTGACGTATTTTGTGGCATGACGTCATACCACCACCAAGCCTTTACTTGAATAGTTTTTTATTATACCACCTCAGCGCGTTTTAGCGAAGCGGTTTCCTCGGCACGTCTTGTCGAAGCAGAGATCATGTTCCCCTTATTCCGGGATTCTCATCAATACGGATGTGGGTAAACCAACCGCGCCATTGATGGTGGCGCTTGGGAGATAAGCGAGTTTTACCAGGCCGGTGGGGATGCATAGTCTTCGCCCTCCCATATATAAGGGGATAAGGATCCACCTTTTTTTACCTACGCCTTCTTCCTCCTTTGCTTATCCATCTCCGCGCACTCGAACTCCAGCGCCCAAGCCCGCACATCCCGTCTCAACCTCTCCAGCCATGTCCAGAGCGGGAGGCAAGTGGATGGCTTCCTCCGTTACGGAGGGGCACATTGAAAAACTACGCGGCGCCGGATACCTGTCCAGCGACATCGCGCACCGGCTGCCCAACAAGGGGCAGCTCATCCCCACCCCCAGGCCCCATGAGAGGGTCGTATTCCTTCCCCACTTCCTCCGCGGACTGGGCTTCCCACTTCATCCCTTCGTCCGGGGGCTCATGTACTACTATGGCCTGGACTTCCACGATCTGGTGCCAAACTTCATCCTCAACATCTCGGCGTTTATCCTCATGTGCGAGGCCTTCCTCTGCATCCAGCCCCACTTCGGCTTGTGGCTAAAAACCTTCAATGTCAAGCCGAAGGTAGTGAAGGGCGTCCAAGCGGAGTGCGGAGGCGCCATGGTGGGCAAAATGCCCAACGTCCTCTGGCTCGAGGGCGCCTTCGTGGAAACCATCAAAGGGTGGCAATCGGGGTGGTTCTATATCACCGAGCCGCGGGACCCTAAATGGGCAGCGGCCCCCGAGTTCAGATCTGGTACCCCCATGCAGCTCACCTCCTGGAAAGAGAAGGGCTTGCTATGGGGAAGTTCGGAGGAACTGACCGGACTCCAGTCCTGTCTCCAGACCCTGGTGAACAAGAAGCTCAAGCTTGTCAACGTGATCCTGGTCATGCTCGTCCGCCGGATTCTCCCCTGCCAACAACGGGCCTTCAATCTGTGGGAGTTTGATCCGGCACAGCACCGGACCCTTAGCGGGCTCTTCGACACAACGTACGAAGCTGCCTGGAGGGTGCTGTTCAAGGGCGGAGATGCCCCCGCATCCGCAACTGAAGATTGCGGACTCAGCATGAAACGCCCGGCCGGTGTGGTAAGATATGTTATCCTTTATGGGACATTTATTTCTTTCATAGTTTGACTCTATTGTGGGATCTAAAATTCCCAATGCCTTTAACAGGACTGGCAGAGGACATCCGGACAGGTTAACTGTCCGGCTCCCCTCCCCGAAGACCCAGCGGATACCCGTTTAACGGGGCTGCTAGTCCCGGCACTTTATGTGGTGCCGGAGAAGAAGGCCAAGAAGAAGGCCACGGGAACCCGAAGGAGTTCCCGGCGCCAGGTGGTATCGGACTCATCGTCCGATGGCTCCGAGGCGGACTCCTCCCCCGAAGACGAGGAGGAGAAAGAGGACTCTCCCCAGGAGGGGGGAGAGAGGAAGAGGAAGGCTTCCCCAACGGGGGAGGCCGAAGGGTCCAAGAGGGGAAGGACCCTTCCTCCGGACAGCTCCGCCAACGCCAACGACGGCAACGAAGGGTGGCCCTCAAGGGCCAAGCCCCCGGCAAGATCATAAGTATCCAGATTCCTGAATGATTTATAATTTCTCTTTTGTGCCACATGGTGTCCTTCTAATGCCGCACACTACCTGTAGTCCGGCCGAGGATGATCTTCCCGCTTCATCGAGCGGGTCCTTGGCTCCGTCGGATGTGGATTCCATTCCGACCGCCTCCACCCCTCGTGATGCTGACGACGCCGAGGTGGGATCCCAGGAGGGGACCTATCAGGAGGAGGCTCCGGAGGTGCCGCAAGGCAGCCTCCCGGACTTTGCGCCGGACTCCATGCAAAACCCGCAGTGGTTCCGGAGTCCGGCAGGCGGCCCCTTCGTAAGAAGGGCAAGACCGTGACACAGGCAGCCTCCGTCCAACCGGAGGCGCTGGACAACTTGTTGGAGGCGCTCAACGGCGCTTCCATCGAGGAAGAACACCGCACTAACATGAGTGCGGTGATTCAGAAGGTTCAGCTCGCCAAGAGCGGGCTGACCGAAGCCTGCAGCAGCCTTCTAACAGGCTTTGAGGTAAGAAGTTTTTTTAAAATATGCAATGTAATACCGCATAGACAGTAGCCCCTGATGCTCAGTTCGGTGTTTGGAAAGAAAAGCCGGACTAAGGATCTAAAAAGATATACGCAGGAGTTCTAAAAATTATGTCAATATGGGGTTGCAGGCTGCGCTGCTGACCTCTGCCGCATTGACTGCGGAGGTCGGTGCTTTGAAGCAGGACCTCGAGCGGACCGAGAACGAGCTCGGTCTTGCCAAGAAGCAGCTTGAGGACAAAGAAGGTGAGTAACACCGTATTAAATTTGTACCTTACAGAAAAGGATTTTGGTTGCAATAGAGATAACAAGGATAACATGGGCACTGCAGGGGCCACGAGCGAGGTGGCGACCCTGAAGGAGGCCGTGTCCGCAGCCGAACGTAATGCGGCCGCGGAACGAGTGGAGCGAGAGAAGCAGGAGGCGCGGGTGGCGGAGGTGCGGCAAGAGCTCCAGGCTCTCATGGAAAAGCATGAGAGTTTGGAGCGCGACTCGAAGACTCGAGAGTCCGAGCTTGCCTCGGCTCTTGAGAGTGCCAAAGCCGCTAAGGCCGAGGCCCATAAGGCCCTTCAGGAGATTGAGGCGGTGAAGAAAATAGCGGCGGGTAAGGCATTTTTCATGCAAAGCAAGCATGTGAATGTGAATTACCTGTTACTTACCCGAATTCGGAGCTCTCCAGGAGCGTTTGTAGATCTGCCTCGCAGCGTGTCCGATGCCGCCGCATTCTACCGGGCCGAGGAGGGGAGTTCGACGGAGAAGGTCTTCTGGTCTCAGTATGCTGAGGTCGGACATCCGGTGCCCCTTAGCGACCAGCTGAAGTAGCTGGTCGAGCTCCACAAGGTAGCCGAGCAGGCCATGAAGGGCCTCATAGTTCGGCTGTGGCCTGAAGAGGCCATGCCTGGGAGCTACTTCGGCCTCGTGCGGCGGCTGGTGGATGCGTGCCCCTGGGTGGAAGTCATCAAGCGCTCCGCCTGCATTGAAGGTGCCCGTTGGGCCCTTGCCCGTGCAAAGGTGCACTGGGGCAGGCTGGATGCTGAGAGGCTTATAACGGACGCGCCGCCGGTGGGCAAGGAGTATCGTACGCCCGAAATGTACTATAAGAGTGTCCTGAAGGGTGCCTGCAAGATTGCGGATGAGTGCCCCAAAGATGTAATTTTTTAGTAGACTCGCAATGTGTTCTCCTGTGCGCTGAAAACTTTGTTCATATGCACTAAGCAACGCTTATTAATTTAAAATATTACCTTCTGTGCGGCCGTTTATCAAATTTGAGAGATGGCAAGTCGTCGGCTTCAACCCCCATGCCACGAGTGCTGGGGTGTTCGGGATAAACTTGAGCGCTCTTGTTCCCATTTTTTGGGTCCATCTAGGGAGGCGCTCAACACAACGAACAAGGCAACCGAACTTATAATGCTTGAACACTCTCACTTAGCCATAGAATTCTATAGTTTTAAATTTCGGCGAAGCCCCTAGTGTTCGGAAGACCGAGTTCGGGGCGCTATCCACGCCTGGGCCGGACGAAGCCGGTTCCTCTCTCTAAGCGGCATAAGTCTTTAGGGACTCGAAAAAACCTCTCGAACAGCGACCAGCTCTCGCCTTATCATGATGGTCAGTTTTAGCTTTCTCCACTCAGGCGCTCGCCCAGCTCAACCGGGGCGCAATCGCAGTGGTTCTCCCAGTGCTACCTTAGCCGATAGAACGGAACGTAAGGTACCAAAACATGGGAGCCGGGCAAACCCAACTATTGACCCAAGACATGATTCGGAGCCGATGCATATAATGCTATAAGTTCGGGGTGCCGCACTTGTGAAAGTGTTCGGACTTATCACACCATAATGCGGGGAAGATAAGCCCCTGGTGTATTCGGCCATACCAAAGTGTACGGATGCAAGATGTCATAAATGAACATATATGTAAAAAAAGAAATGCAATTATAAGCAAAAGGTGATGCATTGTTTATTCAAGGAATTTTGCTATGAGTGCAGAACGGTACAAATAGTGCGGTAAGCAAGGGTTTGGACTATTAGACGTGTCCCCCTCCAGGGGTAGGCTGCGGAATGGTGTATTAAATAGATTTAATGCTCATAATGGAGACCACCTGAGTGTTCGTCGTAGCCATTGTCCCTCCCTGGCTGTTGCATCGTGAGTTCGGCAGATCTACTGCCGGACAGGGCCTCTGGTGAGCGGAGTCCTGTGAAAAAAAAGGTGACACAGTTGGGAGCCCCTGGTGTGGTTGAGCCGCACTCTGGGCCTGTCGTGGTCGTGCCCCTCCCCCTATGCCCATGGTATCTCCAGAGCATAATGATGTACGCGAAGGGCTCGTCTTGCAACCATGCAAGGGCTGGGGTTGGGGCCGCATTGCTACGCGTGCTCGGAGCGTGCCAGATGGTCTTGATGTATGTTACTCCGGGCGCGTTTGGCCATGTCCGGTCGTTTAACGGCCGGACTGGAAAATTGCCTTAAGAGGCTGCTCTGTACTTCTGCCGCGAGAGCCGCTGTGTGTTCCTCCATTCGGAGGGAGCGTTCAGTGTTTCTGTTGACCGTGATGACTCCACGAGGACCTGGCATCTTGAGCTTAAGGTATGCATAATGCGGCACCGTGTTGAACTTTGCAAACACGGTTCGTCCGAGCAGAGCGTGATAGCCACTGCAGAACGGGACTATGTCGAAGATTAACTCCTCGCTTCGGAAATTATCCGGGGATCCGAAGACCACTTCCAGTGTGACTGAGCCTGTACAATTGGCCTCAACACCTGGTATGACGCCTTTGAAGGTCGTCTTTGTAGGTTTAATCCTTGAGGGGTCTATGGCCATCTTGCGCACTGTATCCTGATAAAGCAGGTTCAGGCTGCTGCCGCTGTCCATCAGGACTCTAGTGAGGTGAAATCCATCAACGATTGGGTCTAAAACCAATGCGGCGAATCTGCCATGGCGGATACTGGTGGGGTGGTCCCTTCGATCGAATGTGATCGGGCAAGAGGACCATGGATTGAACTTCGGGGCGACTGGCTCCATCGCATATACGTCCCTAAGTGCACGCTTCCGCTCCCTCTTGGGTATGTGGGTTGCGTATATCATGTTTACCGTCCGCACTTGTGGGGGGAAACCCTTCTATCCTCTACTGTTCGGCGGCCGGGTCTCCTCCTCGTCATCGCTATGCAGCCCCTTGTCATTGTTTTCGGCAATTAACTTGCCTGCCTGCTTGAATACCCAACAATCCCTGTTGGTGTTGTTAGCTGGCTTTTCGGGGGTGCCATGTATCTGGCAAGAGTGGTCGAGTATTCGGTCCAAATTGGATGCACCCGGAGTAGTTCTTTTGAATGTCTTTTTTCGCTAACCGGGTTTAGAGCCTCTGAATCCGGCATTGACTGCCGTATCCTCAGTGTTATCGCCGTTAATGCGGCGTTTGTTTTTGTTACGACGCGACCTGCCATTGCGGTCCTTGTGGTCCGGACTGCCAGAATTTTTGCTGAGATTGTTACTGCGGGCTAGCCAGCTGTCCTCCCCCGCACAGAAGCGGGTCATGAGTGATATGAGGGCTGCCATGGATTTCGGCTTTTCCTGTCCTAGGTGCCGGGCCAGCCACTCGTAGGGGATGTTATGTTTGAAGGCTGCGAGTGCCTCTGCATCCGGACAGTCGACGATTTGATTTTTCTTTGTTAAGAACCGTGTCCAGAACTGTCTGGCCGATTCGTCTGGCTACTGAATTATATGTCTTAGGTCATCGACGTCTGGTGGTCGCACATATGTGCCCTGGAAGTTGTCGAGAAATGCGGCTTCCAGGTCCTCCCAACACCCAATTGACTCTGCTGGCAAGCTGTTAAGCTAATGCCGAGCTGGTCCTTTAAGCTTGAGTGGGAGATACTTGATGGCGCGGAGATCGTCACCGCGGGCCATATGGATATGAAGGAGATAATCTTCGATCCAAACCGCGGGGTCTGTTGTGCCATCATAGGATTCAATGTTCACGGGTTTAAACCCTTCAGGGATTTGATGATCCATTACTTCATCTGTGAAGCATAGTGGGTGTGCGGCGCCTCTATATTGAGCAATATCACGATGTAGCTCCAGAGAGCTTTGTCTGCTGTGTTCGGCCCGGCCAGAGTTGCTGTATCCGGCGCGACGGTAGTCGTCGTGGGTCGTGGGGCGCCCACGTGATCCATAGATAGATCTTGATTGTCTTGCCTTATCCTCTAATATATCCCGCAAGTCCGGTGCATTCCCCCGTGGCTTCGCGCTTTTCGAGCGGTGCCGGGGTACGGTTCTGGCGGAGGGCCTGGATGCCTCTCTGTCGCGGCCACGAGGTTGTCGGTCTGCCGTATTGTGCGCTGGTGATGAAGGTTTGTATGCTTCCTCCTCTAGTCGGGGGAGCTACTTGCGTTTTGGGTAGTTTTTGGAGGGGCGTTCGAGTTCATACTCTTCGGCCGCGAGGACCTCGGTCCATCTGTCGGCCAGCAGGTCTTGATCAGCTCGAAGCTGTTGCTGCTTTTTCTTTAGGCTGTTCGCCGTGGCCATTAGCCTGCGTATAAAACGCTCTTGTTCAACGGGATCCTCGGGCACGACGAATTCGTCATCGTTGAGACTTGCCTCGTCTCCGGAGGGAGGCATGTAATTTTCATCCTCCTCGTCTGCCGCTCTCTCCTGGGGGCTGGCTTCTCCGTCCTCCTGTGCTGAATCTTGCTGGAGGGGGTTGTCTTCGGCACTCTCTAGGGTGTTATTATCTCCGGTGCCGGAATCTCCATTTTTGCTGTGGCGGGATTTAGAGCGGCGCCGTTGACATCGGCGCTTGGGCTGTTTCTTAGAGGAATCTGCCTCTGCTGCTGCTTTGCCGTCCCCATCCTTTGGGGTGTCCACCATGTATATGTCGTATGACGAGGTGGTCTTCCAGTGCCCTGTAGGCGCTGGTTCTTGATCGTCTCCGGCATCGTCGTCCATACCGTCGATGTCTTCGGAGTCGTAGTCTAGCATGTCGGTTAGATCGTCAACAGTGGCTACAAAGTGGGTGGTGGGTGGGCTTTGAATTTCTTCGTCGTCCGCATCCCAACCATCCTGACCGCAGTCCGGCCAGGGCTCTCCTGATAACGAGAGATACTTTAACGAGTTCAGGATGTCGCCAAAGGGCGAGTGCTGAAAGATGTCCGCAGCGGTGAACTCCATGACCGGTGCCCAATCGGATTTGATTGACAGGGGCGCAGGAGGTTCAGAGTCCGGCAAGGAGTCCGGCACCTCGGAGTCATGAGCTTTGCAAAGGACGAGGTCGGTATTCGGCTCCATCGCCGTAGAAGTTGCAGCTCCCGAGGCGGTGTCCAGCCACCTGTCCTCGATCTGCGCGGTCGGCTCCGAACTATGGGTCGGAGCGGATTCGTGTGCGGCCTCCAAGGTACTGTCCGGCGGCAGAGCTAAATCATGCCCATCGTGACAGTGCGGCACGCTCGGCTGTGGCTCGAATCCATCGAAGATCAAGTCTCCGCGGATGCCAGCCGTGAAGTTTAGGCTTCCAAATCTGACCTGATGGCCAGGGGCGTAGCTTTCGATCTGCTCTAGATGGCCAAGTGAATTGGCCCACAGTGCAAAGCCGCCGAACACGAAGATCTGTCCGGGGAGAAAATTCTCACTCTGGACTGCGTTGTTGTTGATTGAAGAAGCCATCAAGCCTATCGGTGACGACACAGAGGAACTCTCAATGAAAGCACCAATGTCGGTGTCAAAACCGGCGGATCTCGGGTAGGGGGTCCCGAACTGTGCGTTTAGGCGGATGGTAACAGGAGACGAGGGACACGATGTTTTTACCCAGGTTCGGGCCCTCTTGATGGAGGTAAAACCCTACTCCTGCTTGATTGATATTGATGATATGGGTAGTACAAGAGTGGATCTACCATGAGATCAAGGAGGCTAAACCCTAGAAGCTAGCCTATGGTATGATTGTTGTAATGGTTGTTCGTCCTACGGACTAAAACCCTCCGGTTTATATAGACACCGGAGAGGGCTAGGGTTACACAGAGTCGGTTACAATGGTAGGAGATCTACATATCCGTATCGCCAAGCTTGCCTTCCATGCCAAGGAAAGTCCCATCCGGACACGGGACGAAGTCTTCAATATTGTATCTTCATAGTCTTGGAGTCCGGCCGATGATGATAGTCCGGCTATCCGGACAACCCCTAGTCCAGGACTCCCTCAGCTATCTTCAGAAGTGCCAGGCAAGCAAAACCCCCTTGTTCATTCCGATACAATCCTACTCTCTCGCTCCTGCTCTCTTTTATTGCATTAGGATAACAACGATTCATCTGTTTACTTGTTGCGGTAGTTGAACCCCTTTATCCTCTGCATGACCTGTCATTGCCACAGTAAATAGATGAAACCCACTAGCATGAGTAGGAATTGTTTGAGCCCTGATGTGCCTACTCATTCATGCTTGTTTGTCATGCCTGCTATTGCTTAGAGTTGTGTCAGGTCTGATTCATCTGGGATGAATCGGAGGTGTGTGAACATGTCCTACTGTTGAGAGCTAAGTGTGTGAATACGATTTGGTAAAGGTAGCAGTGAGATGCCATGTAGGAGTACATGGTGGGTTGTCTCATTGAAACCGTCCTCAGGAACTGAGATCTGTGTTTGTGATCCATGAACAGTTACTACCACACATTGGGATCCTTAATTGACTCTCTCGGCTTCTTAACCACCCTTGTTCTCTGTCCAGGAGTTGCAACTAGTTTCTAGTGTTTGTAGGATATGTGTGTGAGGCCGTGCGTAGCGCTGACCCTAGGGGTGGGCTATGAAGCGGTAGATACACCATGGCATGGTGTACCGGGTGCCCGTTTGGTGTCTCGGGAACCCTGCTCACATCGTTCGGGGCCGTATGTGGAAACCTTGGCCAGACTCCCAGCGGATGGAACCTGAATAGGCGATAAACCTGGACTAGAGACTTGAGTGTTTAGGTAGGCCGTGGCCGACACCCTCGCCAGGCTTCCGCTTGAAGGTTGCCGAGATACATGACATGTACATGGCGGTAAGTGGCGAGAGCGCGTGTGAAGAAGTGCACCCCTGCAGGGTTATCATCATCTATTCGAATAGCCGTGTCCGCGGTAAAGGACTTCTGGGTTGCCTATAACAGTTCATAGACAAGTGAAAGTGGATACTCTAAAATGTGCAAGATAAGCGTGAGTGCTGTGGATGGCCTTCTCGTAGGGAAACGGGAGCGGATCCATAGTGGTGTATTGATATGGTGAATATGTGGACTCGTGTGCGCCACCTCAAAAGAGTTACTTGCAGTCGTAGTTCAGGATAGCCACCGAGTCAAAGCTGGCTTGTTGCTGTTAAACTCCACCACCCCCTTTGTTGATACCGATGCATATGTAGTTAGTTCTGATGTAAGTCTTGCTGGGTACATTTGTACTCACGTTTGCCTATTTTATGTTTTGCAGAGAGACTTCGGTCTCGCTAGTAGTTTCGCGTGGACTTCGACGTTTAGCTTGTTACCTCAGCTACGATCTTGTGCCCTCGGCAGGATCTGGTGGATAGTCAGGCTTCTAAGCCTATTTCATTTGTAGATGTCTGTACTCAGACATGATAAGCTTCCGCTTGTGCTTGACTTGTATGCTCTGAATGTTGGGTCGCGAGACCCATGTTTGTAATATCTCGCTCCTCAGAGCCTAATGAATAAATATTTTAGTTGTAGAGTCATGTTGTGATGCCATGTTGTATTTGCACATATCGAGCATATTGTGTGTATGTTATTGAAATGCTTGGTATGTGTGGGATCTGACTATCTAGTTGTTTATCCTTAGTAGCCTTTCTTACCAGGAAATGTCTCCTAGTGCTTCCACTGAGCCATGGTATCTTGCTACTGCTCCGGAACACTTAGGCTGGCCGGCATGTGTCCTTCTTCGTTCCTGTGTCTGTCCCTTCGGGGAAATGTCACGCGATGAATGCCGGAGTCCTGTTAGCCCGCTACAGCCCGGTTCACCGGAGTCGTGCTAGCCCAGTGCTACAGCCTGGATTCACTCGCTAATGACCGACACGTTCGATGTTGGGTCATGGATGCCTGTCCCTGTAAGTTTGTGCCACTTTGGGTTTATGACTAGCCGTGTCAGCCCGGGTTCTCTGTCATATGGATGCTAGCGACACTATCATATACGTGAGCCAAAAGGCACAAATGGTCCCGGGCTATGGTAAGGCGACACCCGTGGGAATACCGTGCGTGAGGCCGCAAAGTGATATGAGGTGTTACAGGCTAGATCGGTGTGACTTAGAATCGGGGTCCTGACAGCTTTGGTATCAGAGCCTGACTGCCTGTAGGATTACCAAGCCAAACTAGTCGAAGTTGAGTCTAGAAAGGCTTTAGTTATATAAGGGAATTGATTGTGGAAGGGAACGTAAGGCTCTTTTACTCCTTATACCTCATGGCCTTCTGATATGAGTCAACCTCTTCTCTTCTACGGGGATTAAGAACTAGGCCTTCTCATCTATCTATCAGGATGACGTGTTACTAATCCATAGACTTATGAGATTGTTGGTTTTACACCCCAGTTCAGTTTATACTACTTCCGTGTGTCCATAGTTGGTCACGGAACCTTGATTTTGTGCTTCTGAGTGTTTATGCCACCATTTTTGCAGGATGTCTCAAATCATTTTGAGCATTTACAGCCGTTATGCTGTCCGAGTCATCCCAGGTTTCTAAATAGTCTGATGCACTTGCAAATCCTTTCTTTCTGTTCCCGATGTCCTTTTTGGTCAGAATAAGCACACTAACCAGTGCGTTGAGGTACTCTATTGCCTCGGTATATATGTTGGAGCTACTATTATGACCCTAGGTGTCTTAGAGAACCACTTAGTAATCTAGCCATGTTTTGTGTTCTCGATGTGATAATTCTGGCCTTTATTCTCGAAAGCATCCCGTGATGCCACTTAGTAATAGGTATTCTATTACTGGGTTCTTGAACCCGAGATTCACCCTACTTACTTCATGTTGATAGTGTTTGCTAGTTCCTTTAGGTTATTAGTAACCTTGCGATAGTCCTCGAGGTCCGTGGTATTTCCTTCTTCCAAATACCATGAACCATTAAGGCAGAAGTTATTTGAACCAACAGATCACAATCAGAGTACTCTTAAGGAGTTCTCCATTCATAATCGTGACTCTGCCAGTCCTACCTCTCTGCATGGGTTATCCGGAAGAAACATGTTGAACTTGGTTTGACATACTAATCTATGCATCCACAACTCAGAAAGTTATATGTTCCTTGAGTTGTCCCTCTTAGTTGTCTTCTGACCCTCGTCTATCAATTGATAGACAGGAGTAGTTGTGCAACCGTGTTCATCGATGCCTATTATTCTTGTGGTCCATCGAGCCATTCTATTCTGGAATGACTAGCAGAAACAAACTCCAGTACCTTGTCCATTTCTAGGATTGGGTCAAAGCAGTTGTATTCCGCAGATCAAATGCCAATCTAGCTTCTAATCTGTTCCACCCTGGAGTATTGCCATCTTATGTCAAGAATGTCATGGGAATTGTACAACCTCTTATGAATTCTTGATACAGTGATACTCTCGCCATCATTTTTCATTCCTCGGTCCCTGTGTTGTTGCAACCAAAATACCGACAAATGGAATGTGATGTGTGAAATCAATACTCCTAGCAACCTCGTTGCTTGGTAGTAAATGGAAAATATTCTCATACTTAGCGTGTTGGTTATTAAATCATCATTCTAAGACAGATCGTGCTACCTAGTCCTTATTTCTGGTGCACTCTTCGATCAATGAGTTAGGATTTCAATCCCTTGCTTAATTGATCACATCATCTTGCCTCGGAAGCAAGATTGTTCTCGAGCTTAATAACATATTGGTGGTTCATAATTTTCCGAATATCTTCTCGGAAGTATTACCAGGTTGTCACCTGACCGCTATGTAGGGTTCGTGATCAAGTTGGTTTTCCATAAACCACCCCTTCTTCAAAAATCTGTGTTGGATACCCTGAGCTAGTTGGTAAACTGAACAACAACTTGGAGAGTTGGAAGATGAAAGTTAGTCCGACTTAGTTCATTTTCAAAGGGATATCCTTGTGTTTGTGTGGTTATTGAAGAAAGATGATATCTTCACCGATTGGTCCCTGTGATCAGTTGTTGGATCTATTGCCTTGTCAAAATTTTGACTTGAGTATGGGCTATCGTCAAGTCAAGTCAGAACCAATGATATTCGTAATGTTGTCTTACCCGTGGTTGTTTCCTCGGGCATACTGTAACGCCCCGGATTCGATGCGCCAGGTGTCTTCCAGTTATTCGCCTTCGTTGCCATGTCATTTTCTTGCGTGTGCATTTTGCCATGTCATCATCTGCATGCTTTTCAAAACTTGCATCCGTTCGGGTCCCGCCGGTTCTCTCCGTTGTCCGTTCTGAGCCCAGCCACACTCGCACGCGCCCGCGGCACCTCCGAAATATTATTTTATAAGTGGCCAAACAATGTTCTCGGAATGAGTTGAAACTTGGCGTGCGGTCTTTATATAGTGTAGACAGGCCGCCTGCCAAATTTCGTCGCATTCGGAGTTCGTTTGACTGCCCAACCGTTAAATATTTAACTGCAGTATAGCCGGTATATTCGTCGGACGTTTTGGTCTCCGAAACTGCTGTGGGGCCTTTCTCTCTTCCCAGCCCAATGCATCCTACGCAGCCCACCTATGCCCAGCCTACTCCTCCTCGTGCCCGGAGCCGTCCGATCGTGATCCGAGGGTCCGAAAACGGATGGAAACCCCCAACCCTAGCTGCTTTTGCTATATATAGACCCCCTCATGTCATTTTTGGCCTTCTCCTTCCTCCTCCTCAGAATCCGCGCCCCCCCAATAATCAACCGCCGCCACCAGCATCCTTCTCCTCATTTTCCGGCGAGCCCCAACCCTCCACCGCCAAGTGGCGCGTCCCCACTGGCCGCGCCGCCGAAGCCAGCCTCTCCCAGGCCTCCACGTGTCCTCCCGCGCTCCGCAGCCCCCAGCGCCGCTGCGGCCCGCCTGGGCCCAGGGAAGGACCGCGCCGGGCCGAACGGGGCCGCGACTCCCCGCGCCCCGAGCTCCGCCTTCGCTCTGCCCACGCCCGATCCCCGCAGGCGACCAGCGTCTCACCGCCGGCGACCACCAGGCCAAATTCCGCCACCTGCTCCTCTCTCCTTCCCCTGCCTGTGCTTCTTCCTCTTCCTCTAACAGAGCTCTCTCTCCCCATGTTCCGCAGGACCCCGGAGCCTCGTCGTGCCGCTGCAAGGAGTTCGCCGGATCTCGCGACCCCCGTCGTTCCTGCGCTCAGATCCGTGCCGCCCCTCGCCGTCCTTGTCCACCTCCGGCCGGATCCGGTGCCCAGGGACCGGATCTGCCCATTCCCGCCGTCTTCCCATGTTGCTGGAGTCCCAGCTCCCGCCAGAGTTCATCCGTCCGCGCCGCCGTCTTCTTCGCAAAGCCAGGGACGAGCTCGCCCGCTCACAGTGCCTCCCCGTGTGGGCCCCATCTCCAGCGCCGCCGGCCACGTGGGCTTCCCCACGGCCTAGATCCCGCCGACCCGATCCACCACCGACCTGGGCCGAGCCCAGCTAGGTGAGCCCCGCCTAAAACCCGCCCGGTCGCATTTTAGTTATCCTGCGCCCGTTCTGTTTTTTTTCATAAAAACTGCTAAGTCCCCGAATTTTTGCATAATCATGCCATGTTCATCGCATCATAACTTGCTGCATACTGCTCCGTTTCGTGCGTGTAATATGTCAAATTGTTCGTCGCGACGAGTACTTCATTTCATTCCATTGCATCATTTTCATTTGAGCTCATATTGATGCCCGAAATGCTGTTGGAAGAGTGCATGTTGCTGTTAATCTGCTGAAACTGTTATAACATGCTCATTTGTCATTTTTGCCTTGTTTGATGTGTGCATCCTATAAGGTTGATGTCTACATGTGTTTTGATCTATGCCATGCCATATTTCCAGAGGTGCCATCCATGTATTTTTGTGAGTCTTGTAGTGAGTGCATCGAGCTTGTTAAGTAGTGTACTTGCTATTACGGTTTTCCTGACTGATTCTGTTATATTTTGTTTCTATGTAAACCTGCTGCTACTAGTCATTCTATGCATATTCTGGAGATGTTCACTAAGGATGTTTTGTTATACATGTCTTGCTCTATCCATTCATGCCCCTGGTTGCATTTATAGCCTACTGTAACATGTTGTAATCTTGCTCCAAACTTGCCAAATAATGTTGCTGTCAGCCTGTTAACATTAAGTTCAGTTTTGGCCATGTGTTTTGCTAGTGATTCATGTACTCTATGAACTTGTTCTTGCCATGCTTAGCTTCATAGACATGTATTCTTACTGTTGGTTGCCTTGCCATGCCATGTATTGCTCTGTGGTGAGTGATTCAAGCTCACCAACATGCCTACTTATTGTTGTTCCTGCCATGTTTGAATCTGTCATATAACTTGCCATGTTTACATGGGTGCCATCATATCTTCTGATCCTTTTTGGCTCATGGTCAGTAAAGGACTTTTGTTCTATGCAATTAGTAGATTCATGCGATGCCTTTGTTTGCCATGTTAAGTTCCTGTACCATGTTGTTTGATAGCTATAAACATTGCAACCTGATGTTATTTTCTGCTAAGCCTGAAACTGTTATAATTTGCAATCTTTCCATGTCTTTTTGAGCATGTTCTAGTGATTCCTGGAGATAGCTCAGTGTTCATGTTTTGTTATGCTTTACCTGTACATCAGGACCACGCCTTTTGTTTTCATATTGAGGTGTTGTAGCATGTTGTTTTGGTGCTTGCAATATGCCTACTTGCTGTTTTGGACAAATTGTTGCTATAACTTGTATGGTGCGTATGTGTTGCACCGTTGCTCCGTTTTGAGCGTGATCTATATGAAACTTGCTTGATTTTGTATGTAGCTTCATATTATCATGTTGCATCCTTGTTTTGAGGTGTTTGCTTGATGTTTGAATGCCTTTTGCATCAATGCCATGTTTAACTTGTTTTGCTCATATCTTCTAGGCCGTAGCTCCGAATCTAATGAACTTTATATGTAACTTGACTAGAATTTCGTGTAGATCCTCTTGGTGCTCTTTAACTTGCTGTTTAACAACTTGAACATAAGGTTTATTCAGTTCTGGACCAATTTCTAAATTTGCATATGAGGACTTACCGGAATTGTTATATGTTGTTTCCGGCCTCATTTAAACTTGCCTTGATGTGTTGCTCTTGTATGCATCATCTCTTGCCATGAGTAGCCTCATCTAGCTTTGTCATGCATCATGACTATTGTGCATTATGTCTTGTCATGTGTGGTGTGTTTACCATGTTGTGTGCTTCTTCTCGATAGTTCCCGTTTCATTGCGATCGTGAGGATGCGTTCGTCTACGTGTGGTTCGTCTTCGTGGCTTCATCTTCTTCATGGACTCGTTCTTCTTCCTAGCAGGATTTCAGGCAAGATGACCACTACCCTGGATCTCACTACTATCATTGCTATGCTAGTTGCTTCATTCTATCGCTATGTTGCGTTACCTATCATTTGCTCTTCAAGCCTCCCCAAATTGCCATGAACCTCTAACCTTTGTCACCCTTCCTAGCAAACCATTGCTTGGCTATGTTACCTCTTTGCTCAGCCCCTCTTATAGCGTTGCTAGTTGCAGGTGAAGTTGAAGTTTGCTCCATGGTGGACAGGGTTATGTTGGGATATCACAATATCTCTTATTTAATTAATCCATCTATATACTTGGTAAAGGTTGGAAGGCTCGGCCTTATGCCTGGTGTTTTGTTCCACTCTTGCCGCCCTAGCTTCCATCATACCGGTGTTATGTTCCCGGATTTTGCGTTCCTTACGCGGTCGGGTGATTTATGGGACCCCCTTGACAGTTCGCTTTGAATAAAACTCCTCCAGCAAGGCCCAACCTTGGTTTTACCATTTGCCTCACCACCACCTACTTTTCCCTTAGGAGTCGCTCTCTCGAGGGTCATCTTTATTTTAGCCCCCCCGGGCCAGTGATTGTCTAAGTGTTGTCCAAACTAGAGCACCGTGCGGGGCCATCCCTTGGCAACTTGGGTTACGTCGGTACCTGTACGCTTAGCTTATCCGGTGTTGCCCTGAGAACGAGATATGTGCAGCTCCTATCGGGATGTCGGCGCATCGGGTGGTCTTGCTGGTCTTGTTTTACCATTGTCGAAATGTCTTGTAAACCGGGATTCCGAGACTGATCGGGTCTTCCTGGGAGAAGGTATATCCTTCGTTGATCGCGAGAGCTTATCATGGGCTAAGTTGGGACACCCCTGCAGGGTTATAAACTTTCGAGAGCCGTGCCCGCGGTTATGTGGCAGATGGGAATTTGTTAATTTCCGGTTGTAGATAACTTGACACCAGATCCGAATTAAAATGCATCAACCGCGTGTGTAGCCGTGATGGTCTCTTCTCGGCGGAGTTCGGGAAGTGAACACAGTTTCTGTGTTATGTTTGACGTAAGTAGGAGTTCAGGATCACTTCTTTATCATTACTAGTTGACGACCGCTCCTTTGTTTCTCTTCTCGCTCTCATTTGCGTATGTTAGCCACCATATTTTGCTTAGTCGCTGCTGCAACCTCACCACTTTACCCCTTACTTCCCATTAAGCTTTGCTAGTCTTGATACCCATGGTAATGGGATTGCTGAGTCCTCGTGGCTCACAGATTACTACAACAATAGTTGCAGGTACAGGTTATGCGATGATCATGACGCGAGAGTGATGTTTGCTTGTTTTGGAATTCTTCTCCTGCTTCTTCTTCAATCAGGGGATAGGTTCCAGGTCGGCAGCCTGGGCTAGCAGGGTGGATGTCGTTTGAGTTTCTGTTTGTGTTTCATCCGTAGGCGGATGGTGATCTTATGTAAGATGATGTTGTATTCGTGTGGCATTGTATGCCTTATGTATGTATCCCTACCTATTATGTAATGTTGATGTAATGATATCCACCTTGCAAAATCGTTTCAATATGCGGGTCTATCCTTGGTGGGACGTTCGAGTTCCTTTTGGATAGGGTCACATATTGGGCGTGTCAAGTTGGTATCAGAGCCTCGACTGAACTAGGAGCCCCCCTTGATTGATCGTGTAGCTTGGCCGTTGTTGAGTCTAGAAGAAAACTATTTTCGGAGTCTAATTTATATCGGAGAGTAGGAATTCTTTTAACTCCTCTGCCCCTTCGTCGCTCTGGTGAGGAATCTTGGCATAGGTGTTTTGTATTACTCCTCTTCCCCTTCAAATTTTTCTTTAGGATCACGTAGTTGGTTTTTTGATTGTTGTTCCTCTGCTCTTTTTATCCGGTGCATTTCTCGTCAAGTTGACTCGAGCCTCTTCATCTTTGAGTTCAATACTCAGTTGCTTTCTTTTCCCACCCGCCCACCCTTCTTCCTCTCGGAGCCGGAGTCCGTAATCGAGTATCTATCCTACTCGTGCGAAGTCTTTGCTTTCTTTCCTCAATGATTTCAACCAGTATTTTCTCTTCAAGATATTCGTCAGTTTCCCCTTCCAAGTTGCCTTTGTTTTCCCGCCCTCCCACCCTTTTTCTTCCCAGAGCCTGAGTCTCTTTCGAGCATCAATTTCATTCGTGTGGAGTCTCTTCAGTCTTCCCTCAATTATTTCAACCGGTGAATTCTCGTCTCGTTCGTCATTCTTCATCCCTTTCTTTTTCCGGTGCACTCAATTCAAGTTTTTCGGGTTGATCATATTTTTTTCCTCGGCTCGAGTGTTTTCCCTGCCCGTTCCCCTATCGCCAGTTAATCATTCCGGAGTGTTCAAGACACCTCAGGAGATTCGTCTGTGTTCGAATTAATTCGAGGTTGTCACCTCATTCAAATATTTCAATTGTTCCGGTGCATCATCTATCTGTTCATCATCCCTTTCCAACGGTGTTTTTTCTCTTCAGTGGGCCCTAACCCACAGGTCTTTTCCCAGGATCTTACCTGACTCTTCTAATTCCCCGGAGTTATTCTCAATTCTTTTCAAGTGTGATGTAAGAATGGATCACATCAGTCACATGCCTTCTCCAAGATCGATTTCAAATCATTTTCATTGTTGACTCAACCTTTTCAGTTTTCATTTCCCCGGAGTGTCTCAGTAATTTTGGTGGTGTTTCTCGTCGTCATTTGAAGACCGAAGAAGAGTTTCTCCTCTAAATCTTGCCCGTTCTCTCGAAGTTTCGTGGTTCTAGCTTCATGTTATCCTCTCAAATTATTACGTTTGTCAGATATTCTTTTCTTACCCATCCGGAGTATGTCAGGAGTTGATTTCTGTTTCTTTTCACCGGAGGCCATCATTCCGGTTATAGTTCTCTATTTATCCCGGTGCTTCGTTCAAGTGTTCTTTAATCAGCTCGAGTTCTTCCTGTTCTTTGGCATCAAAATCCCCTCTAGCTTATTGGTTCTTCTAATTCTTCCCGGTGATTCATCCTCTTTCACCAGTCATTTCCGAATTTTAACGGTGGTTCTTTCAGTTTCTTTTTCTTTGATTATCTTTTTAATCCATTTGTTCTTTCGAATCCTACTGGTGGTTCATGAAGACCTCCTCAAGTTTGAGATATGTCACTTCTCAATCCTTTTTCAAGAAGAATAAGTAGTATGCAGACCCATTGCTTGTCATCAATTTAATTTGATGAAGGATAAGCATACAATAAATCTTATTCTTATATCCTCCAAGTGAGTAATCCCATCCTTCGGAGTTTGTTCTTGATGAATAAATTCTAGTTTCAAGTGTTTTCATCTTTTCTTTTACGGAGTTCAAATTTCCTCGGCCATTTCGTCAGAACCTCCATCTAAATCATCGCAGGGTTAACCTTATTCTTTCCATCCTTGAACTCTATCTCATCATCTTTTGTCACCGGAGTTCTTCATGGCGTTCTTCAGGATTTAATTCACTCCTCAAGTGTTCATCAAGATTCTTCTCGAAGGAGCTCAAGTATCTTTCTTCTTGCATATCAAAGTGCAATTAATTCTCCATATCCTTTTGAAGTGGAGTTTTGCATTTCTTCGTTCTTCTCAGCCATTCAATCTTTTCCACTTGTGGTCGGAGATCACCTCATAATTTTGAGATGTTATCTATAAGTCCACAACAAGCTTATTCTTTTCGTTGTTGATTTTCTCAACAACTCCGTTCAAACCTTCCTTCGAAAGATGCTTTCAATTTCATTCGTGGCACAAGTTGTCATTTTCTTCTCCATTCTTTTCATTCAACTCTTTCAATTCTTTTCGGAGGTTTTGTGTCATGTCTTCATCAAGTATCATTCCATCCTCTCTAGCTCGTGTTCTATTCTTCCATGTTCAGCCGGAGTGCTGTCTAAATCCTTTCAGTCTTATTCGTTTCTTATCTCGTTCTAATCGGAGTGGTTTCATAGTCTATCTGATTCCGTGAGCTTTCGATTCTCGTCATTCTCGTTGTTCCTTTCTTCTTCTCGAGTGCTCTCGATTCTTTGCTTCTTCTCTTGAGTTCTTGTTTCACCTCATCCCTTTTTCCCTTCCGTCTTGGTCCTAAGATCTCGGGACGAGATCTCTTGTTAGTGGAGGAGTGTTGTAACGCCCCGGATTCGATGCGCCAGGTGTCTTCCAGTTATTTGCCTTCGTTGCCATGTCATTTTCTTGCGTGCTGCATTTTGCCATGTCATCATCTGCATGCTTTTCAAAACTTGCATCCGCTCGGGTCCCACCTGTTCTCTGTGTTGTCCGTTCTGAGCCCAACCACACTCGCACGCGCCCGCGGCACCTCCGAAATATTATTTTATAAGTGGCCGAAAAATGTTCTCGGAATGAGTTGAAACTTGGCGTGCGGTCTTTTTATAGTGTAGACAGGCCGCCTGCCAAATTTCGTCGCATTCGGAGTTCGTTTGACTGCCCAACCGTTAAATATTTAACCGCGATATAGCCGGTATATTCGTAGGACGTTTCGGTCTCCGAAACTGCTGTCGGGCCTCTCTTTCTTCCCAGCCCAATGCATCCTACGTAGCCCACCTATGCCCAGCCTACTCCTCCTCGTGC
The DNA here is from genome assembly GCA_963921465.1 of Triticum timopheevii. Taxonomy (NCBI): domain Eukaryota; kingdom Viridiplantae; phylum Streptophyta; class Magnoliopsida; order Poales; family Poaceae; genus Triticum; species Triticum timopheevii. Next base: position 248,395,476 of record OY997262.1, on the reverse strand, counting down.
TCGGAGCTGTCCGATCATGATCCGAGGGTCCAAAAATGGATGGAAACCCCCAACCCTAGCTGCTTTTGCTATATATAGACCCCCTCATGTCATTTTTAGCCTTCTCCTTCCTCCTCCTCAGAATCCGCCCCCAATCATCAGCCGCCGCCACCAGCGTCCTTCTCCTCGTTTTCCGGCGAGCCCCAACCCTCCACCGCCAAGTGGCGCGTCCCTACTGGCCGCGCCGCCGAAGCCAGCCTCTCCCAGGCCTCCACGTGTCCTCCCGCGCCCCGCAGCCCCCAGCGCCGCTACGGCCCGCCTGGCCCCAGGAAAGGCCCGCGCCGGGCCAAACGGGCACGCGCCTCCCCGCGCCCTGAGCTCCGCCTTCGCTCTGCCCGTGCGCGATCCCCGCAGGCGACCAGCGTCTCGCCGCCGGCGACCACCAGGCCGAATTCCGCCACCTGCTCCTCTCTCCTTCCCCTGCCTGTGCTTCTTCCTCTTCCTCTCACAGAGCTCTCTCTCCCCATGTTCCGCAGGACCCCGAAGCCTCGTCGTGCCGCTACAAGGAGTTTGCCGGATCTCGCGACCCCCGTCGTTCCTGCGCTCGGATCCGTGCCGCCCCTCGCCGTCCTCGTCCACCTCTGGCCGGATCCGGTGCCCAGGGACCGGATCTGCCCATTCCCGCCGTCTTCCCATGTTGCTGGAGTCCCAGCTCCCGCCGGAGTTCATCCGTCCGCCGCCGCCGTCTTCTTCGCAAAGCCAGGGACGAGCTCGCCCGCTCACAGTGCCTCCCCGTGTGGGCCCCTATCTCCAGCGCCGCCGGCCACGTGGGCTTCCCCACGGCCCAAATCCCGCCGACCCGATCCACCACCGACCTGGGCCGAGCCCAGCTAGGTGAGCCCCGCCTAAAACCCGCCCGGTCGCATTTTAGTTATCCTGCGCCCGTTCTGTTTTATTCATAAAAACTGCTAAAGTCCCCGAATTTTTGCATAATCATGCCATGTTCATCGCATCATAACTTGCTGCATACTGCTCCGTTTCGTGCGTGTAATATGTCAAATTGTTCGTCGCAACGAGTAATTCATTTCATTCCATTGCATCATTTTCATTTGAGCTCATCTTGATGCCCGAAATGCTGTTGGAAGAGTGCATGTTGCTGTTAATCTGCTGAAACTGTTATAACATGCTCATTTGTCATTTTTGCCTAGTTTGATGTGTGCATCCTATGAGGTTGATGTCTACATGTGTTTTGATCTATGACATGCCATCTTTCCAGAGGTGCCATCCATGTATTTTTGTGGGTCTTGTAGTGAGTGCATCGAGCTTGTTAAGTAGTGTACTTGCTGTTACTGTTTTCCTGACTGATTCTGTTATATTTTGTTGCTATGTAAACCTGCTGCTACTAGTAATTCTATGCATATTCTGGAGATGTTCACTAAGGATGTTTTGTTATACATGTCTTGCTCTATCCATTCATGCTCCTGCTTGCATTTATAGCCTACTGTAACATGTTGTAATCTTGCTCCAAACTTGCCAAATAATGTTGCTGTCAGCCTGTTAACATTAAGTTCAGTTTTGGCCATGTGTTTTGCTAGTGATCCATGTACTCTATGAACTTGTTCTTGCCATGCTTAGCTTCATAAACATGTATTATTACTTTTGGTTGCCTTGCCATGCCATGTATTGCTCTGTGGTGAGTGATTCAAGCTCACCAACATGCCTACTTATTGTTGTTCCTACCATGTTTGAATCTGTCATATAACTTGCCATGTTTACATGGGTGCCATCATATCTTCTGATCCTTTTTGGCTCATGGTCAGTAAAGGACTTTTGTTCTATGCAATTAGTAGATTCATGTCATGCCTTTGTTTGCCATGTTAAGTTCCTGTAACATGTTGTTTGATAGCTATAAACATTGCAACCTGATGTTATTTTCTGCTTAGCCTGAAACTGTTATAATTTGCAATCTTTCCATGTCTTTTTGAGCATGTTCTAGTGATTTCTGGAGATATCTCAGTGTTCATGTTTTGTTATGCTTTACCTGTACATCATGACCATGCCTTTTGTTTTCATATTGAGGTGCTGTAGCATGTTGTTTTGGTGCTTGCAATATGCCTACTTGCTGTTTTGGACAGATTGTTGCTATAACTTGTATAGTGCGTACGTGTTGCACTGTTGCTCCGTTTTGAGCGTGATCTATATGAAACTTGCTTGATTTTGTATGTAGCTTCATATTATCATGTTGCATCCTTGTTTTGAGGTGTTTGCTTGATGTTTGAATGCCTTTTGCATCAATGCCATGTTTAACTTGTTTTGCTCATATCTTCTAGGCCGTAGCTCCGAATCTAATGAACTTTATATGTAACTTGACTAGAATTTCATGTAGATCCTCTTGGTGCTCTTTAACTTGCTGTTTAACAACTTGAACATAAGGTTTATTAAGTTCTGGACCAATTTCTAAATTTGCATATGAGGACTTACCGGAATTGTTATATGTTGTTTCCGGCCTCATTTAAACTTGCCTTGATGTGTTGCTCTTGTATGCATCATCTCTTGCCATGAGTAGCCTCATCTAGCTTTGTCATGCATCATGCTTTTTGTGCATCATGTCTTGTCATGTGTGGTGTGTTTACCATGTTGTGTGCTTCTTCTCGATAGTTCCCGTTTCGTTGCGATCATGAGGATGCGTTCGTCTACGTGTGGTTCGTCTTCGTGGCTTCATCTTCTTCATGGACTCGTTCTCCTTCCTAGCGGGATTTCAGGCAAGATGACCGCTACCCTGGATCTCACTACTATCATTGCTATGCTAGTTGCTTCGTTCTATCGCTATGCTGCGTTACCTATCATTTGCTCTTCAAGCCTCCCCAAATTGCCATGAACCTCTAACCTTTGTCACCCTTCCTAGCAAACCATTGCTTGGCTATGTTACCGCTTTGCTCAGCCCCTCTTATAGCGTTGCTAGTTGCAGGTGAAGTTGAAGTTTGCTCCATGGTGGACAGGGTTATGTTGGGATATCACAATATCTCTTATTTAATTAATGCATCTATATACTTGGTAAAGGATGGAAGGCTCGGCCTTATGCCTGGTGTTTTGTTCCACTCTTGCCGCCCTAGCTTCCGTCATACCGGTGTTATGTTCCCGGATTTTGCGTTCCTTACGCGGTCGGGTGATTTATGGGACCCCCTTGACAGTTCGCTTTGAATAAAACTCCTCCAGCAAGGCCCAACCTTGGTTTTACCATTTGCCTCACCACCACCTATTTTTCCCTTGGGAGTCGCTCTCTCGAGGGTCATCTTTATTTTAGCCCCCCGGGCCAGTGCTTGTCTAAGTGTTGGTCCAAACTAGAGCACCGTGCGGGACCATCCCTTGGCAACTTGGGTTACGTCGGTACCTGTACGCTTAGCTTATCTGGTGTTGCCCTGAGAACGAGATATGTGCAGCTCCTATCGGGATGTCGGCGCATCGGGCGGTCTTGCTGGTCTTGTTTTACCATTGTCGAAATGTCTTGTAAACCGGGATTCCGAGACTGATCGGGTCTTCCTGGGAGAAGGTATATCCTTCGTTGATCGCGAGAGCTTATCATGGGCTAAGTTGGGACACCCCTGCAGGGTTATAAACTTTCGAGAGCCGTGCCCGCGGTTATGTGGCAGATGGGAATTTGTTAATGTCCGGTTGTAGATAACTTGACACCTGATCCGAATTAAAATGCATCAACCGCGTGTGTAGCCGTGATGGTCTCTTCTCGGCGGAGTTCGGGAAGTGAACACGGTTTCTGTGTTATGTTTGACGTAAGTAGGAGTTCAGGATCACTTCTTGATCATTACTAGTTGACGGCCGCTCCTTTGTTTCTCTTCTCGCTCTCATTCGCGTATGTTAGCCACCATATTTTGCTTAGTCGCTGCTGCAACCTCACCACTTTACCCCTTCCTTCCCATTAAGCTTTGCTAGTCTTGATACCCATGGTAATGGGATTGCTGAGTCCTCGTGGCTCACAGATTACTACAACAATAGTTGCAGGTACAGTTTATGCGATGATCATGACGCGAGAGCGATGTTTGCTTGTTTTGGAGTTCTTCTCCTGCTTCTTCTTCAATCAAGGGATAGGTTCCAGGTCGGCAGCCTGGGCTAGCAGGGTGGATGTCGTTTGAGTTTCTGTTTGTGTTTCATCCGTAGTCGGATGGTGATCTTATGTAAGATGATGTTGTATTCGTGTGGCATTGTATGCCTTATGTATGTATCCCTACCTATTATGTAATGTTGATGTAATGATATCCACCTTGCAAAAGAGTTTCAATATGCGGGTCTATCCTTGGTGGGACTGAAGGAAATATGCCCTAGAGGCAATAATAAAGTTATTATTTATTTCCTCATATCATGATAAATGTTTATTATTCATGCTAGAATTGTATTAACCGGAAACATGATACATGTGTGAATACATAGACAAACATATAAGTCACTAGTATGCCTCTACTTGACTAGCTCATTAATCAAAGATGGTTATGTTTCCTAACCATAGACATGTGTTGTCATTTGATTAGTGAGATCACATCATTAGGAGAATGATGTGATTGACATGACCCATTCCGTTAGCCTAGCACTTGATCGTTTAGTATACTGCTATTGCTTTCTTCATGACTTATACAAAGTTCCTACAACTATGAGATTGTGCAACTCCCGTTAACTGGAAGAACACTTTGTGTTCTACCAAACGTCACAACGTAACTGGGTGATTATAAAGGTGCTCTACAGGTGTTTCCGAAGGTACATGTTGAGTTGGCATAATTCAAGATTAGGTTTTGTCACTCCGATTGTCGGAGAGGTATCTCCGGGCCCTCTCAGTAATACTCATCACCTAAGCCTTGCAAGCATTGTAACTAATGAGTTAGTTATGAGATGATGTATTACAGAACGAGTAAAGAGACTTACCGGTAACGAGATTGAACTAGGTATTGGATACCGACGATCAAATCTCGGGCAAGTAACATACCGATGACAAAGGGAACAATGTATGTTGTTATGCGGTTTGACTGATAAAGATCTTCGTAGAATATGTAGGAACCAATATGGGCATCCAGGTCCCGCTATTGGTTATTGACCGAGAATGGTTCTAGGTCATGTCTACATAGTTCTCGAACCCGTAGGGTCCGCACGCTTAACGTTACGATGACAGTTTTATTATGAGTTTATAAGTTTTGATGTACCGAAGTTTGTTCGGAGTCCCGGATGTGATCACGGACATGACGAGGAGTCTCGAAATGGTCGATACATAAAGATTGATATATTGGATGACTATATTCGGACATCGTAAGTGTTCCGGATGTTTTCGGAGAAAAACCGGAGTACCGGAGGGTTACCGGAACCCCCCCGGGAAGTAATGGGCCTTGATGGGCCCTATTGGAGAGAGAGAGGGGCCGGCCAGGGCAAGTGGCGCGCCCCCTCCCCTTGAGTCCGAATAGGACAAGGAAGGGGGGGCGGCGCCCCCCTTGCCTTCCCCCTCTCCCACTCCTTCCTTCCCCCTCCTTCTTGGAATAGGAAAGGGAGGGGGGAAACCTACTTGGTGTAGGTTTCCCCCTCCTAGGGCACGCCTCCCCTTAGGCCGGCCCCCTCCTCCTCTCCCCCTTTATATACGGGGGCGGGGGACACCCCATAGACACAAGTTGATCTACAGATCGTTCCTTAGCCGTGTGCGGTGCCCCCCTCCACCATATTCCACCTCGGTCATATCGTCGCGAAGCTTAGGCGAAGCCCTGCGCCGGTAGAGCATCAACATCGTCACCACGCCGTCGTGCTGATGGAACTCATCTCCGGAGCTCGGCTGGATCGGAGTCCGGAGATCGTCATCGAGCTGAACGTGTGCTGAACTCGGAGGCCCCGTACGTTCGGTGCTTGGATCGCTCGGATCGTGAAGACATATGACTACATCAACCGCGTTGTGATAACGCTTCCGCTTACGGTCTACGAGGGTACGTGGACGAACACTCTCCCCTCTCGTTGCTATGCCATCACCATGATCTTGCATGTGCATAGGAATTTTTTTGAAATTACTACGTTCCCCAACAGGGACGTTCGAGTTCCTTTTGGATAGGGTCGCATATTGGGCGTGACACATACACCATTATATCCTTTGGTCTGACCGATGCTATCGCCTTGTTCACATAATTGTGGAATTCCACTTATATGGAAACCTAGATGAATTGTTGTTGAGCCCATCAGCAACATTTTTATCTCCTCCATGATTCGTGTTGAACATTCAGCTACTATTGGAAACTTATATAAGCATTATCTTCGTGTTTCGTTCATGAAGAATATGCTTGGATGAAAGAAGTGACTTCCTCTAGTTCATGTGCATTGGATGCAAGATGCCGCTGTGAATTCGAGAAAGCATGTTTTTACTTCCTATGGAATCATCCCGAGTCGGTCATGCACGTGCGAAGTATTCTGTGGTCTGTTAGACTGATCATCTTCGTTCCATATGAATTCCGTATCACACCAAGCCACTGATTGATTTGTTCAAGGAGAAGAAGTTTCTTCTTAAGAGCTAGAATTATGCAAGGACTTCGATATCCTCGTTGATGGTTCCTCCCTGAACTCGGTAGTGTTTCGTTGTAAGACTACCAGGTGACCATGCTTGTCTGGGACAGCGTGTTCACATGCTTGTAGCAGAACCAGCTCATGTTTTGGAGCTTGCTACCGTAGTTCATCTCCCAAGAATCTCGCAATATCATTTTGCCGATTTGTGTTGCAACCTTTCATTTTCGGACATGTTGTCTGAAGTATCCTGTTACTAACCAGATCTGAATCTCAGGCAGATATGATGGTTGGAACATTCCAACATTTGCATTTTGTTCCTAGCTTGCACCGTCTTTGTGCCATTTCACTATGGGCTGCCTTCTTAGTAACTCTTGTTCAGGATCATCCTCAAAAGTTGTCCTACCATGGGTCCCATCCATTCCCGATGATAAGCAAAAATCATCCATTGCATTGTCTTCAACAAGGTAGTCCACACCATCCATCCTAGTCTGAGTATGCCATTCCTTCGAGCTCTTTCGATCGATCAATTGTAAATTGCCTTAAGATGGTATGAAGAGTTTCAATGATCTATGGATCAAAAGTAATTCTTTTTGCCACTTAAGGGAGCAGTTCAACGAGTCACCTTTTTCAAGGTCCCCGTTACGGGATCAGGGAAATTATTTCCTCGCCACCTTGACACCATCCACCATCTTTCTAAGTGTGGAATTGTTGCCCACCAAATCAAACCTCGCTGTTTGTTCTTCCATCCCTCTCGATGTGTTTTGTGTCTCAACTCAAGATGTTTCAACATCTCATTCCGCGTGTTGAGATTGTATAGTTCGATCTTTGAGAAGATCAATCCTAGTAGAGTTCCTTTCCGCCGTCGTGGTCACATGGATGAATATCTCAAAAGCGAGGATGTCAAGATCAATGTATGCAACAAATCAACAACCTTATGAGGAGCAACCTGGATTGCGAAGATTGTGTTGGTCTTGTGCCCCTCTCCGTCTTCTTACCTCACGTCTTGAATCTCGGGACGAGATTCTTGTTTAGTGGGGGTGAGTTGTCACATCCCAGCTAGTCCATGCATTAGAGTGTTGCATCATGTCTACTTTCCATCAGAAACTTGAATTGGGGAAGCCAGAACCCCCAGAACCCCTCTGAATTCAACTAGGCTTACTAAAAATATTTTCAATGAACCTGAAATGCCCTTCTAAAATGTTCACCCTCTTTGTCTTGGGTTAGAACCTCTGGCAAAATTGGTGCACATTTTTCTAGGTCAACAGAAGGTCATTGAATTAAATCATATGTAAATTGCATTTGGGCATTCAAATGCTAGTAAATATTTTGAATTCTCAAATAATTCTGAAAATAAGTGTGGGCTGTTGGAGATATTCTAAACAGAGCCCCTGATTATTTTCAGGGTTTTTAGAAGTGCCTAGCTATTTTTAATAAAGCCACAAACTTACAGAAAAATAGAAAAAGAAAAACAAAGCAAAGCAGAGGCTTACCTGGCGCCCACCTGGCAAGCACACCTGCCGGCCCAGCCCAGCCACCGCTCCAGCGAGCTGCTTGGCTTGGCCCGGCAGGCAGCCAGGTGCTCGATGTCGGCACCAGCGCGCGCCACGCAGCTCGCCGCCCTGCTTCCTCCCCTCGCCGTTCTGCCTCCCTGGGTCGGTCACCCACTCCTTCCCCGAGCCCACAGACATGCCCTTTCCTCCCCAGCTCCTGTCCCTCGCTCTCCCGCACCATGGCCGACACCTCCGCAGCTGCACCGTCACCGTAGTCGCGCTCTCCGTCATACCTGCGCCGTGCCACCGTGTCCAGAAGCTCCGCCGCCCTCCTCTCCTTTGAGCAAGCCGAGCCCCGAGCGCTCGCTTGCCCCGAAGCCTCTGCACCGACCTCGCCCGACTCCGTCACCGCCGAAGATCCCCTTTGCCGTCACCGCCGCAACAGTTCATCCCCGACCTTGCCGTCAGCTCCGTTGCAACCGCCGTGAGCCTAGCTACCTCCCCATTCTTTCCGTTCCCTCTCTCGAGCCCCGTAGCGACTGTACGTAGCTCACCCGCATGCATCACTGCGGAGCTCGTCGCCGACGAGGCTCCGGCCACCCAATGTCCGTGCTGCCTTGTCCACTAGCCCTAACGCACCCCCAGGAGCTCAACGCACTAACCCACGCGCCTCGCCGTGCCCCCTAGCGACAAGTCCGAGCTCACCCGAGCGCCGGTCGCCGCCAAACTTTTCGCCGGCGACGTTTCCGGCAACCCCGAGCCCAACCACCGCCACCAAACGCTGCGGCTTGCTCCCAGCTACGCGTAGACACTCCCTGCCGCCCATTTGGTCGCCGGAACGCGAAATTGCACTCCAACCGTCGCGTCTGGCCTCACCGGCGGCTAAACACCGGCGGGTTTGACCCGTTGACCTTGACTGGGTGGGCCCAGGTTGACTTCCCCTGAGCCTATGACAAGTGGGGCCCGCTCTGCTAATTAACCTAGGGTTAGCGCTAACTAATATTAGTTAGTTAAACTAACTACTGACACGTAGGGCCCATAGGTCAGTTTCACCTGGACCAGCCCCGTTGACCGCTGACGTCACCCAGACGCAATGCTGATGCAATAACTAATTACTGGAATTATTCTTATACAGGAAATTCCAGAAAATAACTAAAACTTCTACAAAACATAGAAAATCAATCGTAGCTCCAAGTCAAATAAATTATATATGAAAAATGATCAGAAAAATCCAATCTATCCATCCGCACTGGTTTCATGCATGTTAGAACACATTAACCTTGCTGTTTAGGTGAAACAAGTTAATGCACTATTATGACCTTTTAAAATGGGTTTGCATTTGAATCTCTCGTTCAAATGGACTCATCTCAATCTGTTCTAGCTTGCATTAGCCAAAACACATTCCTATTGCAATGTCATAGCATGCATCATATTGTGCATTGCATTGATCGTGTTTCTTCTCTGTTTGTCGGTGTTGTTCCCCCCCGGTAGACGTTGTACCGACGTTGTGATCGTTGACACTGATGAAGACTCAATGCTATCTTCAGAAGTGCCAGGCAAGCAGAACCCCCTTGTTCATTCCGATACAATCCTACTCTCTCGCTCCTGCTCTCTTTTATTGCATTAGGACAACAACAATTCATCTGTTTACTTGCTGCGGTAGTTGAACCCCTTTATCCTCTGCAAGACCTATCATTGCCACAGTAAATAGATGATACCTGTAGGACTTTGAGAAGAGGTGTCTAGGGGGGGGGGGGTGATTAGACACTAAGTACCAAAGTTGCAATTTTTAAGTTTCCTTAAGTTTAAGTGGAGTTTAGGCACAAGTTTAACAATCACAATACGTATCAAGCAAGCATGCAAAGAGTATATGAGCAGCAGAAAGTAAAGCATGCAACTTGCAAGAATGTAAAGGGAAGGGTTTGGAGGATTCAAACGCAATTGGAGACACGGATGTTTTTGGCGTGGTTCCGATAGGTGGTGCTATCGTACATCCACGTTGATGGAGACTTCAACCCATGAAGGGTAACGGGTGCGCGAGTCCACGGAGGGCTCCACCCACGAAGAAGCAACCTTGTCTATCCCACCATGGCCGTCACCCACGAAGGACTTGCCTCACTAGCGGTAGATCTTCACGAAGTAGGCGATCTCCTTGCCCTTACAAACTCCTTGGTTCAACTCCACAATCTAGTCGGAGGCTCCCAAGTGACACCTAGCCAATCTAGGAGACACCACTCTCCAAGAAGTAACAAATGGTGCGTTGATGATGAACTCCTTGCTCTTGTGCTTCAAATGATAGTCTCCCCAGCACTCAACTCTCTCTCATAGGTTTTGGATCTGGTGGAAAGAAGATTTGAGTGGAAAGCAACTTGGGGAAGGCTAGAGATCAAGATTCATATGGTAGGAATGGAATATCTTGGCCTCAACACATGAGTAGGTAGTTCTCTCTCAGAAAATGTATGCTGGAAGTGTAGATTCAGTCTGATGGCTCTCTCCACGAATGAGGAGTAGGTGGAGGGGTATATATAACCTCCACACAAAATCTAACCGTTCCACACAATTTACCATACTCGGTGGTACCGAATCGTTAAACTCGGTCAGACCGATTTAGCAAATAATGTGACCGTTAGGGTTTTCGGTGGGACCGAAATGCAACTCGGTGAGACCAATATGGTTAGGGTTAGGGCATAACGTAATCTCGGTAAGACCGATTACACAAACTCGGTGAGACCGATTTTGGTAATAAGCTTTCCAGAGAGGTAGTCAGGCAAACTCGGTTTGACCGATTACACAAACTCGGTGAGACCGATTTTGGTAAAGAGTCAACAGAAAGTTCGCATTGTAATCTCGGTAGTACCGATTGCTCAAACTCGGTGAGACCGATTTTGATAATGGACATACACAGAGAGATTACAATCCATCTCGGTGAGACCGAGATCCCTATTGGTAAGACCGATTTGCTTAGGGTTTGTGGCAGTGGCTATGACTTTTGGAATCAGTGGCGCCGGATAGGAAGAATCGGTGTGACCGATTTTGGCTTTTGGTTTAGGTCATTTGTGGAAGTGGGAAAGTAGCTGAGGGTTTTGGAGCATATCACTAAGCACATGAAGCAAGAGGCTCATTAAGCAACACCTCATCCCTCCTTGATAGTATTGGCTTTTCCTATAGACTCAATGTGATCTTGGATCACTAAAATGTAAAATGAAGGGTCTTGAGCTTGAGGCTTGAGCCAATCCTTTGTCCTTAGCATCTTGAAGGAGTTCCCATATCCTTTAGTCCATGCCACTTCATTGTTGAACTTATCTGAAACATATTAGATAAAAGTGTTAGTCCAACAAGAGATATGTTGACATTAATTACCAAAACCACCTAGGGAGCACTTGTGCTTTCAATCTCCCCCCTTTTTGGTAATTGATGACAACATACATCAAAGCTTTAGATAAAGATATAAAGAGTAGCAAGTAAAGCTTTGGAAAGACATGTAACAAACATAGGCTCCCCCTACATGTATGTAGTCATGTGAATATGGAACATAAAAGCATGTGAGAGCATAAACATGATAGAGCAGGCAATGTGTTACATGTATCTTGGCCATATGCATCAGAGCAACGAATGTTAAAGAAAATACCTTCATGCTCATGAGTCCTTCTTGCAAACAATATGTACATCAGCAAGAATTCCTCATACACATGATTGTGATGCATACACTTACCTTGTAGTCTTGAGTTGGCTTAGGATGAAATGAACCTGCGTAAACAAGGTTAGGTAACACAGATACATCTACCAGCCAGAGCAAACAAAAGAAACCACAAGAATACCAAGACTGGGATGACATGTAGAGAGTGAGTACTAAGTACCACATTGGATTAGACATGTCCCCAAGAGTAAAGATATGCAATGAATTTAAATGATTTCTTTCCCTTAGATGTCTTGCTCCCCCTGAATCTAACATGGGATGCTGGGAGAAGATAGGGAATAGAGAATCAGAGCTGAAAAGTCAGAGTTGAAAGATATGAATGATGATCAGAGCTAATGTATGCTAATGCAAATAAGCACAACAGATCATATGAACATGTCTCTCCCCTCAAGAAGACATGTGAGCATCTCTCCTCTTGAACATCAAGCTTCTGGGATCTCTGAGAAATACTTTCTACTTAAGTATTCTCTCCCCCTGGAGACCTCTCTCTCCTTTGAGGGTCTCTCCCCCTAGAAGATCTCTCTCCCCCTTTAGGAGATGATATCTCTCTCCCCCTTAAGAAGGTGATAAACTCTTTCTTATTTGATGTGATCTCTCTCTAAATGATAAGCTTTGACGTTCTCTCTCTCCCCCTTTGACATCAATTTCCAAGAAGGGTTTTCTGGAATCCGTTGAATGGGTTTGGTCCTTGAGACACAGCACAAAGCAATGATAAAAATGTGATGCTTGTAGAGGACAAGATTCATTGAGTGGAGTTGGATTAGTAGAAACATAGAATATGTGGCAAACTGTTTTCCTGATGTGAAGTCGGTGGCACCGAGTGGTATGCTTCGGTTGTACCGAACAGATTCGGTTATACCGAAAATAACAAATCGGTGAAACCGAGTTCATCTCAGAGAAAACACTTGTCACCTCAGCTCACTAGACTTGAAGATCTCACAAAGATTTGCAAGGAATTTACTGAAAGATGTGCAATGAATTGGATGCAGAAAATACAGAGCAAACATAAAGAAATCTAGATGAAGTTTTTTTGGAAGGGGAAACAAATATGGATGAGACAAATGCAAAAACACAGAAAAGAACACAAGAGAACTTCATCTAGAGATGGTCGGCGACAAAGTCACCTATGCTAGAGTATTTGACTTAGGAGTCAAGTGAGATCACTTGATCATAGGTCATACTCATCGTTTAAGCTCAAAATGGGGTTGCCATTTTTCGTTTAAGCATCTTGATGTATTCACATCTTGTCGAATTGCTTTAGCTCATGACTTGGAGTAAAGCTTCTCTAAGATGGAATAACATACCTTGGTTGGTGGTGTAGTCCATGTAGTTGAACTTGTGTGGGTTGCTCAAGGTTGATGTAGCTCATCAAGAATTTGGAGCACCACTTGGAATTTTAGTCCATCTACCTACATGGGTCAGTTCTTGCAAGGAAGAGCACTTGTGTATCCAAAAATGACAATCATGAAGCTCAATTGAGAATTTTTCAAAGGATATGTTGGAGTGGTTCCGTGCTTCCTTGTCTTCAACCACCATAGTGTGGAAACTTGGTGATGTAGAGATTGCTCAAGATGTGAGTAGATTACAATCTCATGGAATTGGATTCCACCAAGTACTTACATTTGTTAGATAACATGCAAGATACAAATATATCCAAGACATCAAATTTTCATCATAAGAGAAATATCAAGGATTAGTCATAAGCTCATGTCTTGCATGTGTCCAATGAAGTTTCTACTCCAAGTTTGAAGCATCGATGATGTTCAATTCTCCTCTTAACCTGCAAAACACTTTCTCATCAAGAGGTTTAGTGAATATATCCGCTAATTGCTTTTCGGTGCAAACATGCTTAAGATTAATGTCACCCTTAGCAACATGATCTCGAATGAAATGATGACGAACTTCAATATGCTTAGTTCGAGAATGTTGCACAGGATTATGACCAATTTTGATAGCACTTTGATTGTCACAAAGCAATGGAACATGTCTCACATATATCCCATAATCTTTAAGAGTTTGGGTCATCCAAAGTAATTGAGCACAACATGAGCCAGCGGCAATATATTCAGCTTCGGCGGTGGACATGGATACCGAGTTTTGTTTATTGGAGGACCAAGACACAAGAGATCTACCAAGAAATTGACATGTACCCGAAGTGGACTTTCTACCAACCTTATCTCCGGCATAGTCCGAGTCGGAATAGCCAACAAGATCGAAAGAGGCCCTCTTAGGATACCAAATGCCAAAGTTTGGTGTATGGATTAAGTATCTCACTATCCTTTTCACGGCCTTAAGATGACATTCCTTAGGAGTAGCTTGATATCGTGCACACATGCACACACTTAGCATGATATCGGGACATGAAGCACATAGATATAACAATGAACCAATCATAGAGTGATAAACCTTTTGACCAACTGGTTCACCATCTTTGGTCAAGTCATTATGTCCACTAGTAGGCATGGGTGTAGACATACCTTTGCATTCTTGCATATTGAACTTATTGAATAAGTCCTTGGTGTACTTCATTTGAGAAACAAAGGTACCTTCCTTAGTTTGCTTGATTTGCAACCCAAGGAAGAATTTCAGTTCACTCATCATAGACATCTCAAACTTTTCCGACATTAGCTTCCCAAACTTTTCAGACATTAGCTTCCCAAACTTTTCACTAAAATGAGGGTTAGTTGAACCAAATATGATATCATCAACATAGATTTGGCACACAAATAGTTCTCCATTAACCCTTTTAGTAAAAAGAGTAGAATCAACTTTCCCAATTTCAAAGCCTTTTTCAATAAGAAACTTGGTCAAGCATTTATACGATGCTCTAGGAGCTTGTTTAAGACCATAAAGAGCTTTGTGAAGTTTGTAAACATGATTGGGTTTCTTAGGATTGACAAAGCCGGGAGGTTGCTTTACACAAACTTCCTCCTCTATTTCACCATTTAGAAAAGCACTTTTAATGTCCATTTGGTACAAGGTGATATCATGATGATTAGCATAGGCAAGTAAGATGCGAATGGACTCAAGTCTAGCAACGGGGGCGTAAGTCTCACCATAGTCTATACCTTCGACTTGTGTGTAGCCTTGGGCGACGAGACGTGCTTTGTTGTGAACTACTTGTCCATCTTCATCTTGCTTGTTGCGAAACACCCATTTTGTACCAATGATGTTGTGGTTGTTGTCGGGCTTCTCAACCAACGTCCAAACTTGGTTCCTCTCAAAGTTGTGTAGCTCTTCATGCATAGCATTTATCCAATCCAGATCTTCCAATGCTTCTTCAACCTTCATAGGTTCAATGTTATGAAAGAATAGTTTTCACAAAAGTTAGCTAAACGAGTTTTAGAGCGAGTGATTCTCCCGGTTTGAATGTCATTGTAGATTTGCTCGAGGGGATGATCTTTAGCAACTCTTGCTCGAACTCGTGAAAGCTTTTGCTTGGGTCTTCATTGAACATCTTCTTCATATTGTTCTTCTTCTTCTTGGCCTTCTTCATCGTTGGCGTTGTCGTTCTCTTGTCGTGGTGGAGAAGGAGGTTGTTGACGTTCATCTTGATGCACTTCCTCGTTTTCTTCATCTTGGTGTGTCCCGCTCGTGGATGCTTCCGTATCAACTCTTGGTTCACCTTGTCGTGAAGTTGAAGCTTCCACTTGGACAGACGAGGTACTCTCCTTCACCTCCGTTGGACGAACCTTGCCAATAGCCAAGTCTTGAATTGCTTCCGAAGGATCTTTGTCTCCTACATCAATTGGCAGTTGCTCTACTTGCGAGCCGTTAGATTCATCAAACTTCACATCTACCGTCTCTTCAACCTTTCAGGTGAAATTGTTGTAGACACGGTAAGTGTGAGAGTTTGAGCCATAACCTAGTAGGAAACCTTCATGAGATTTAGGACCAAATTTAGAGCGACGATGCTTATCAAGAATGTAGCACTTTGAGCCGAATACTCGAAAGTATCCAACTTCGGGTTTGTTACCGGTGAGGAGCTCGTATGCGGTCTTGCCGAGTAGCTTGTGAAGATACAAGCGATTTGTTGCATGACAAGCTGTCTCAACCGCTTCTGCCCAAAAGTGCTTCGGTGTCTTGTACTCATCAAGCATCGTTCTCGCCATTTCGATGAGCGTCCGGTTCTTCCTCTCAACAACTCCGTTTTGTTGAGGTGTGTACGTAGCCAAGAACTCGTGTGAAATCCCTTCTTCGTCAAGAAAGGTGTCCACATTTGTGTTCTTGAACTCCGTTCTGTTGTCGCTGCGAACCTTCTTGATCTTTACTTCAAATTGATTTTGAGCCTTCCTTGCGAAGTTTTTGAAGATCTTTTGGACCTGCGATTTATCATCGAGAAAGAACACCCACGTAAATCTTGAAAAATCATCAACTATAACTAGACCAAAAGAATTTCCACCGAGACTCTTGTAAGAGTTGGGACCAAAGAGATCCATGTGAAGTAGCTCGAGTGGCCTCCTTGTGGTCATGATGTTCTTCACGGGATGCCTTCCTCCAACCTGTTTACCTGCCTGACAAGCGCTGCAAAGTCTATCCTTATCAAATATGACATTGTTAACTCCAAGGATATGATTTCCTTTAATAAGCTTGTCAAGGTTTCACATACCAACATGACCTAGTCTTCTATGCCATAACCAACCTTTTGAGGATTTAGCAATGAAGCAAGTTTTAGGTTGAGCCTTTTTAGTGAAATCAACAATGTATAGATCACCTCTACGCACACCGGTAAAGACCATTTTATGATTGTCTCGACGAAACACTTGGCAATCTACTTCAGTAAACAAGACATTGAAACCGAAATAAGCAAGTCTAGATACTGAAGGTAAGTTGTATCCAAGAGATTCAACGAGCACGACATTTTGTATGGAGCTATCATGTGATATGGCCACCATACCGAGGCCAACCACCTTACTCTTTGAGTTGTCACCGAAAGTGACATACTTTCGAGGACTATCATTATCAGCAAGCTCACAAAACATGTCTTTATCTCCGGTCATGTGATCGGTACATCCACTATCAAGAACCCATTCCTTTCCTCCTGACATATATCCCCGAAGATTTGCCATAAGACCAAAATGTCTCATTGCATCATCAAGATCGAAGTCACTATCATCATCCTCATCATAGTATCCATGTTCAACATCGTCATGTGGTGGATCAAGTCCTAGAGAGGGCAATTCATTAGAGTGAGTTTGACAATGATCTTGCTTATGAATTTTTATTTCGGAAATAATATCACTAATAATACCAACATTTCCTTTGGCACACATAAGGTTTGTAAGCTCAAATAGACGATCACCAAACATAGGATCACTAGAATTCATCTTACTCAAAGCAATAGACTTATGAAGAATTTCATCAAGATTTTTCAAGGAATAATCTGGAAATCGTTTCTCAAGAAATTTCCATATAGTGTAGGCACACTTAAAAGTAGGCAAGCATCCAATCAAGTTTCTAGGCAATCCTCTAATGATAAGTTCGGCAGGTCTAAGATTCCTAATCATGTCAATTGACTCATCATGGGTAGGATGCATAGGATCAACATAAGGTGCACAATGGCTAGCAATGTACTTGTTCAAATTATATTGATTGAAAATAACAAGCATCTCATTTTTCCACTCATGAAAATACTCTCCATCAAGAATAGGCACTCTATGTCTAAGACTCCCAATAGTAGACTCATCCATCTTCCTCCAATGGTGATTAAACCAAAGCAATGGAGACCAAAGCTCTGATACCACTTGTAGGACCTTGAGAAGAGGTGTCTAGGGGGGGGGGGTGATTAGACACTAAGTACCAAAGTTGCAGTTTTTAAGTTTCCTTAAGTTTAAGTGGAGTTTAGGCACAAGTTTAACAATCACAATACGTATCAAGCAAGCATGCAAAGAGTATATGAGCAGCGGAAAGTAAAGCATGCAACTTGCAAGAATGTAAAGGGAAGGGTTTGGAGGATTCAAACGCAATTGGAGACAAGGATGTTTTTGGCGTGGTTCCGATAGGTGGTGCTATCGTACATCCACGTTGATGGAGATTTCAACCCATGAAGGGTAACGGTTGCGCGAGTCCACGGAGGGCTCCACCCACGAAGAAGCAACCTTGTCTATCCGACCATGGCCGTCGCCCACGAAGGACTTGCCTCACTAGTGGTAGATCTTCACAAAGTAGGCGATCTCCTTGCCCTTACAAACTCCTTGGTTCAACTCCACAATCTTGTCGGAGGCTCCCAAGTGACACCTAGCCAATCTAGGAGACACCACTCTCCAAGAAGTAACAAATGGTGCGTTGATGATAAACTCCTTGCTCTTGTGCTTCAAATGATAGTCTCCCCAACACTCAACTCTCTCTCATAGGTTTTGGATCTGGTGGAAAGAAGATTTGAGTGGAAAGCAACTTGGGGAAGGCTAGAGATCAAGATTCATATGGTAGGAATGGAATATCTTGGCCTCAACACATGAGTAGGTAGTTCTCTCTCAGAAAATGTATGCTGGAAGTGTAGGTTCAGTCTGATGGCTCTCTCCACGAATGAAGAGGAGGTGGAGGGGTATATATAGCCTCCACACAAAATCTAACCGTTACACACAATTTACCAAACTTGGTGGTACCGAATCGTTAAACTCGGTCAGACCGATTTAGCAAATAATGTGACCGTTAGGGTTTTCGGTGGGACCGAAATGCAACTCGGTGAGACTGATATGGTTAGGGTTAGGGCATAACGTAATCTCGGTAAGACCGATTACACAAACTCGGTGAGACCGATTTTGGTAATAAGCTTTCCAGAGAGTTGGTCAGGCAAACTCGGTTTGACCGATTACACAAACTCGGTGAGACCGATTTTGGTAAAGAGTCAACAGAAAGTTTGCATTGTAATCTCGGTAGTACCGATTGCTCAAACTCGATGAGACCGATTTTGATAATGGACATACACAGAGAGACTACAATCCCATCTCGGTGAGACCGAGATCCCTATCGGTAAGACCGATTTGTTTAGGGTTTGTGGCAGTGGCTATGACTTTTGGAATCGGTGGCCCCGGATAGGAAGAATCGGTGTGACCGATTTTGGCTTTAGGTTTAGGTCATTTGTGGAAGTGGGAAAGTAGCTGAGTGTTTTGGAGCATATCACTAAGCACATGAAGCAAGAGGCTCATTAAGCAACACCTCATCCTCCTTGATAGTATTGGCTTTTCCTATAGACTCAATATGATCTTGGATCACTAAAATGTAAAATGAAGAGTCTTGAGCTTGAGGCTTGAGCCAATCCTTTGTCCTTAGCATCTTGAAGGAGTTACCATGTCCTTTAGTCCATGCCACTTCATTGTTGAACTTATCTGAAACATACTAGATAAAAGTGTTAGTCCAACAAGAGATATGTTGACATTAATTACCAAAACCACCTAGGGAGCACTTGTGCTTTCAAAACCCACTAGCATGAGTAGGAGTTGTTTGAGCCTTCATGTGCCTACTCATTCATGCTTGTTTGTCATGCCTGTTATTGCTTAGAGTTGTGTCAGGTCTGATTCATCCGGGATGAATCGGAGGTGTGTGAGCATGTCCTACTGTTGAGAGCTAAGTGTGTGAATACGATTTGGTAAAGGTAGCGGTGAGAGGCCATGTAGGAGTACATGGTGGGTTGTCTCATTGAAACCGTCCTCAGGAACTAAGATCTGTGTTTGTGATCCATGAACAGTTACTACCACACATTGGGATCCTTAATTGACTCTCTCGGCTTCTTAACCACCCTTGTTCTCTGTCCAGGAGTTGCAACTAGTTTCTGATGTTTGTAGGATATGTGTTGGAGGCCGTGCGTAGCGCTGACCCTAGGGGTGGGCTATGATGCGATAGATACACCGTGGCACGGTGTACCGGGCGCCCGTTTGGTGTCTCGGGAACCCTGCTCACATAGTTCAGGGCCGTATGTGGAAACCTCGGCCGGACTCCCAGCGGATGGAACCTGAATAGGCGATAAACCTGGACTAGAGACTTGAGTGTTTAGGTAGGCCGTGGCCGACACCCTCGCCAGGCTTCCGCTTGAAGGTTGCCGAGATACATGACGTGTACATGGCGGTAAGTGGCGAGAACGTGTGTGAAGAAGTACACCCCTACAGGGTTATCATCATCTATTCGAATAGCCACGTCCGCGGTAAAGGACTTCTGGGTTGCCTATAACAGTTTATAGACAAGTGAAAGTGGATACTCTAAAATGCGCAAGATAAGCGTGAGTGCTATGGATGGCCTTCTCGTAGGGAAACGGGAACGGATCTATAGTGGTGTATTGATATGGTGAATATGTGGACTCGTGTGCGCCACCTCAAAAGAGTTACTTGCAATCGTAGTGCAGGATAGCCACCGAGTCAAAGCTGGCTTGCTACTGTTAAACTCCACCACCCCCTTTGTTGATACCGATGCATATGTAGTTAGTTCTGATGTAAGTCTTGCTGGGTACATTTGTACTCACGTTTGCCTATTTTATGTTTTGCAGAGAGACTTTGGTCTCGCTAGTAGTTCCGCGTGGACTTCGACGTTTAGCTTGTTACCTCAGCTACGATCTTGTGCCCTCGGCAGGATCTGGTGGATAGTCAGGCTTCTAAGCCTTTTTCATTTGTAGATGTCCGTACTTAGACATGATAAGCTTTCGCTTGTGCTTGACTTGTATGCTCTGAATGTTGGGTCGTGAGACCCATGTTTGTAATATCTCGCTCCTCGGAGCCTAATGAATAAATATTTTAGTTGTAGAGTCATGTTGTGATGCCATGTTGTATTTGCACATATCGAGCATATTGTGTGTATGTTATTGAAATGCTTGGTATGTGTGGGATCTGACTATCTAGTTGTTTATCCTTAGTAGCCTTTCTTACTGGGAAATGTCTCCTAGTGCTTCCACTGAGCCATGGTAGCTTGCTACTGCTCCGGAACACTTAGGCTGGCCGGCATGTGTCCTTCTTCGTTCCTGTGTCTGTCCCTTCGGGGAAATGTCACGCGATGAATACCGGAGTCCTATTAGCCCACTACAGCCCGGTTCACCGGAGTCCTGCTAGCCCAATGCTACAGCCTGGATTCACTCGCTGATGACGGACACGTTCGATGCTGGGTCATGGATGTCTGTCCCTGTAAGTTTGTGCCACTTTGGGTTTATGACTAGCCATGCCAGCCCGAGTTCTCTGTAATATGGATGCTAGCGACACTATCATATACGTGAGCCAAAAGGCGTAAACGATCCCGGGCTATGGTAAGGCGACACCCGTGGGAATACCGTGCGTGAGGCCGCAAAGTGATATGAGGTGTTACAGGCTAGATTGGTGTGACTTAGAATCGGGGTCCTGACAAAAATATTTCCCATTCTTCTTTTTACTTGTTGGGAGCTTTCCCGTGTAAATAGTTTTTCTTTCTTTTTCTTTCTTTGGGGGTCGAGAAGACTATATTGAAAATGCTTAGTGGCTCTTATATGCATGATTGATTATTTAAACCTAGAGCCCATATTACTTGTCTTCTCTCTTGAGTTGAATGCTTGCAGATTCCAGCTTAGTCCAATGCACGTGCACTCTTATTATTATACACACCATTCGGTCGTGCAAGTGAAAGGCAATGATGATGATACATGATGGACTTATTGGGAAGAGAAAAGCTGGTATGAACTCGACCTCTCTTGTTTTTGTAAATATGATGATTCATCGTTCCTGATTCAGCTATTATGAAGTAAACATATTTGCAATGACATTCAAAGATTATAGTTGCTTGTGCCATGCTTGATTAGCTATGAGTTATAATGGTTTACCTTGCGTGCCAACATGCTATTAGAATGATTATGATGTGGTATGATGGGGTGGTATCCTCCTTTAAATGCATTGAGTGACTCGACTTGGCACATGTTCACGCATGTAGTTGAATCCAATCAACATAGCCTTCATGATATTTATGTTCATGGTGGATTATATCCTACTCATGCTTGTCCTCGGTGTGAATTAATTTTAATGCATGTTTACGTCTGTTGTCACTCTCTCAATTGGTCGCTTCCCAGTCTTTTGCTAGCCTTCACCTGTATTAAGCGGGAATACTGCTTGTGCATCCAAACTCCTTAAACCCCAAAGTTATGCCATATGAGTCCACTATACCTACCTATATGCGGTATTTACCTGCCGTTCCAAGTAAATTTGTATGTGCCAAACTCTAAACCTTCAAATAAACATTCTCTTTTGCATGCTCGAATAACTCATATGTCAACTAGAGCTGCCCTTATCTTCCGTGTTAGGCGGGTTATTCTCAAGAGGAGTGGACTCCGCTCCTCATTCACGAGAAAATGGGTGGTATTCGGGATGCACAGTCCCATGATTTATGCAAACTAAATCAAAATAACTGCAAACAAAACTCCCCTTGGGACCCGTTGAATGTTGGAGGCACTCGTTGTTTCGAGCAAGCCATGGATTGATGCTTGTGGAGGAAGGGGAGTATAAACTTTACCATTCTGTTTGGGAACCGCCTATAATCTGTTTAGCATGGAAGATATCGTCGTCTTTTAGTTGTTATGTTGACAATGAAAGTATGCCGCTCAAAATATAATTTATCTCTATTTCAAAACCGAGCTCTGGCACCTCTACAAATCCCTGCTTCCCTCTGCGAAGGGCCTATCCATTTACTTTTATGTTGAGTCATCACCCTTCTTATTAAAAAGCACCCGCTGGAGAGCACACTGTCGTCTGCATTTATTATTATTGGTTTATATTGGGTATGACTTGACTAGATCTCTTTTACCATGAATTACAATGTTTAGTCAGTCCTTGATCTTTAAAGGTGCTCTGCATTTATGTTTTGCGATCTCAGAAAGGGCTAGCGAGATATCATTTTGTTATATCATGTTATGATTATTTTGAGAAAGTGTTGTCATCTGAGTTTTGTTATTATGGCTCGCTAGCTGATTATGCTATTGATATGAGTAATTGTGAGACTACGTGTCATTGTGAGTATGGTTATTTCATAATAATTGCTGAGACTTGAATGCTGGCTTTTCATGTTTACAACAACAAGAGCAAACAAAGTTTGTAAAAGTTTTTCTTTTTCTCTTTCAGTTTTTCAACTGAATTGCTTGAGGACAAGCAAGGGTTTAAGCTTGGGGGAGTTGATACGTCTCCGTCGTATCTACTTTTCCAAACACTTTTCCCTTGTTTTGGACTCTAACATGTATGATTTGAATGGACTAACCCGGACTAACGTTGTTTTTAGCAGAACTGCCATGGTGTTGTTTTTTGTGCAGAAAATAAAAATTCTCGGAATGTCCTGAAACTCCACGAAACACCTTAGAGAAAATAAAGAAAAATCCTCGCAAAAGATGAAGACCAGGGGGCCCACACCCTACTCACGAGGGTGGGGGGCGCCCCCCTGGGCACGCCCCCTACCTCGTGGGCCCCCTGGTGGCCCTCTGACGCCAACTCCAACTCCATATATTGGCTTTCAGGGAGAAAAAAATTAGAGAGAATAAATCATCGCATTTTACGATACGGAGCCGCCGCCAAGCCCTAATCTCTCTCGGGAGGGCTGATCTGGAGTCCGTTCGGGGCTCTGGAGAGGGGGATTTGTCGCCGTCATCATCATCAACCATCCTCCATCACCAATTTCATGATGCTCACCGCCGTGCATGAGTAATTGCATCGTAGGCTTGCTGGACGGTGATGGGTTGGATGAGATTTATCATGTAATCGAGTTAGTTTTGTTAGGGTTTGATCCCTAGTATCCATTATGTTCTGAGATTGATGTTGCTATGACTTTGCTATGCTTAATGCTTGTCACTAGGGCCCGAGTGCCATGATTTCAGATCTGAACCTATTATGTTTTCATGAATATATGTGTGTTCTAGATCCTATCTTGCAAGTCTATAGTCACCTACTATGTGTTATGATCCGGCAACCTCGAAGTGACAATAATCGAGACCACTCCCGGTGATGACCATAGTTTGAGGAGTTCATGTATTCACTATGTGCTAATGCTTTGTTCTGGTTCTCTATTAAAAGGAGGCCTTAATATCCCTTAGTTTCCAATAGGACCCCGCTGCCACGGGAGGGTAGGACAAAAGATGTCATGCAAGTTCTTTTCCATAAGCACGTATGACTATGTACGGAATACATGCCTACATTACATTGATGAACTGGAGCTAGTTCTGTGTCACCCTATGTTATGAATGCTACATGATGAACCACATCCGGCATAATTATCCATCGCTAATCCGGTGCCTACGAGTTTTCCATATACTGGTTTACACTTATTTACTTTTCCGTTGCTACTGTTACAATCTCTACAAAATACCAAAAACATTACTTTTACTGTCTTTACTTTTGTTACCGTTACCACCACTATCATATTACTTTGCTACTAAACACTTTGCTGCAGATACTAAGTTTCCAGGTGTGGTTGTATTGACAACTCAGCTGCTAATACTTGAGAATATTCTTTGGCTCCCCTTGTGTCGAATCAATAAATTTGGGTTGAATACTCTACCCTCGAAAACTGTTGCGATCCCCTATACTTGTGGGTTATCAGAAAGCAAAGTAGCGATCCACATTATCCAGCTCTCTATGAACCCTTTTGCTCTTAGAATCTCAAAAAGGAAAGGCCAAGATAGCGAATCGAAAGCCCAAGAGGTATCTAGCTTCAGAAGCACACCTTTGGCCTTCCTTTTGTGCAATCTTCGGGCCATTTGCTGGACCAACAGAAAGTTGTCATGAATGTTTCGGCCCCTTATGAACGCAGATTGATTTATATGCACCAACTCCCCCATTCTCGGCCTTAGTATTGTTGCCAGCAGCTTGGATGCAAGTTTTGGCATGCTATGAACAAGGTTCATCGGCTTGAAGTCGTTGATGCAACAAGCTTTCAGGTGATTTAGGGATGAGCGTTATGATAGCCTGGTTTAGCCGCCCAAAACCAATACCGTTGCCCAGAAAAAAATTGTGCAGTGCTGCAATCAAATCTCCTTTAATGATCTCCAAAGCCTTTTGGAAAAAAGGCCAATAAAGCCATCAGGCCCCAGGGCTTTGTCCGACGGCATCTCCTTCACCACGTCCCAAATTTCCTCTTCCAAGAAGATGTACTCCTGATCAGCAAGGTCAATAGCCCGAATGTGTAATGCTCCAAGGTCAAGTGAGTGCTCCCGGGCTTCATCTTTTCCCAGCAGATCTCTATAGGTGTTGAAGAAAGCCTCCTCTTTGCCCTACTGATTTGTGATGACCTGACCTCCCACATGAAGAGTTGGGATGAAGTTCTTCATCCTCCTACCATTGGCTACCAAATGGAAAAGCTGCAAATTTGCGTCCCCTTCCCGCAGCTAGGTAATCCTAGACCTTTGCCGCACAATCGTTCCCTCCAGAGAAGCAAGACCTAACACCACTGCTTAAGCCCGCTTCTCAGCCCATGCTCCTCCTGTGGCAACAGCCGGCTCTCTTGCACGCAATCAAACCGCATGATAACAAGGTTTGCAACTGCAATCTGGAGCTTGATGTTTCCCACTTTTTTCTGTCCCCAAGCATCAAGTGCTCTCGCAGTGTTCCTGAGCAGCACATCCAGCCTGTGAAAAGGGTCCGTGATGTCGCTATCACAAACCCAAGCCTCCTTCACAACATCCAGAAAGCCGTTGAGCTTCGTCCAAAACTTCTCAAACCTGAATCTTCTCTTGTAATGCAAGCGTCCTTCCATCGCCAGGAACAGGGGCAGTGGTTAGAAGTTGAGGTAGAGAGGGCTTGCATTAGGTACTCCGGGTGGTCCAGCTCCCAGTTAATGGAAACAAAGGCCCTGTCAATTTTGGTTATAAAGCATGAAAGTTATAAAAATATGTATAAGTGAATGGTGTATCAAAGGCCCAACAACTACACCCTAACATCTGGTCTAGGGACATCTAACTTGCCTATGGCCCGTGGGCTGTGATGAAGTGCTAACAACTACAACCTAGCCTCTGGTGCAGGGAAGGCTAACATGCCTACGGCCCGTGGGTTTTGATGAAGTGCTAGGACATCTAGGGTTGTTCCATCGCACGGATCGCACGCCCATAGCCCGAGCATTATCTTGAACCCGATCAAAGCTTGCATCCACTACCCATCCACCTGCCACCTCAAGGATAAAGTTTTGGAGCTCTAGTTCTCCTCCCTAGATTTATCTAGTGAGAGTGGAGGGAGTACATGCCCATATGGGTGGGGGATTATAAGGGATGTATCTCTTAGAATTAAGTTGATGGTATCCTAAAATAACGTGGACCATCTATACATTTGGGGTATAACAACTAGTTTCAGTTTATACTGAAACAAGACTGTCACAGAGCACCACTATTACAAAGGGAGTACCTTAATCTTGTGGGTAAAATTATAATAAGGGTAGCTAATGTTTAATATTTTCTCACACCTATAGTTCATCATTAATCCTAGTCTCAAATTACAAGAGGTGTGCCTCGACCATGCAATGAAGATATGGTGATAGAATGGTCGCTACGGTGGGAACTTTGGCCTGGAAGGTGATGCCCTGTAAGTTGTGGATAGCTAGGTTGATTGGAGAGGCAACAATGGGCTGCCGTTGTGTGATTAGCAGCTCTGAAGAGACTAACACAAAGTAACAGACAATCTCCATGAACAGTTGAGACTAACCATCTATTGATGATGTTGTCTCATTTGCATGTCATTCCATGGATTCTTTTCGATAAAAGATGAATTTTATTGACTCGAAATGAAACATCAAATGGATACAAACAAAAGAAGCACACCATCATCAAATGGCTCACTACCATACCAAAGATTATGCGCCAAAGTTAGCAGGAATCTAAGAAAAGTTACCATGCATGATGGGGAAAAGTGTGAGATGAAAGAGACACTATTTGGCAAATACACAATAGGAAAATATACACAGAGAGTAGCAGCAGCTCAACTCCCCCGACCCTCCCGGCTCGCTCACGTGAGTGACAGGGGGAAACCCTACCCGCCCCACCTCTCGACCCTGTCGCCGACGGCAGGCGCTAACGGGAAAATCCCAGTCGGCGTGGCGGCGGCGGGGCGTCTTCATCTCCTCTGCTCGTGGGGCTCCAGCGCAGGATGGCGCACTCGGGTGGCGGTGTCGGGCTGCGATAGGGCCCAGCGGCACGACGACAACGGCACTGGGTGGCGGCATGGCTGGTTGGCGACATGATGGTGGTCATGGCCCCGTGTGGGGTGTGGTGTGTGTCGGTGTCAAAACGGGCGGATCTCGGGTAGGGGGTCCCGATCTGTGCGTCTAGGGCTAATGGTAACAAAGGGCAAGGGACACGATGTTTTACCCAGGTTCGGGCCCTCTCGATGGAGGTAAAACCCTACTTCCCGCTTGATTGATCTTGATGATATGAGTATTACAAGAGTTGATCTACCACGAGATCATAGAGGCTAAACCCTAGGAGCTAGCCTATGATGATTATGATTGTGTCTCTAAGGACTAAACCCTCCGGTTTATATAAACACTGGAGGAGGCTAGGGTTTACACAGAGTCGGTTACAAAGAAGGAAATCCATTACCTGGATCGCCAAGCCTGTCTTCCACGCAAAGGAGAGTCCCATCCGGACACGGGACGAAGTCTTGAGTCTTGTATCTTCACGCTCCAATAGTCTGGACAAATTATATAGTCCGGCTGTCCGGATACCCCCTAATCCAGGACTCCCTCAGTAGCCCCTGAACCAGGCTTCAATCACGATGAGTCCGGCGCGCAGTTTGTCTTCGGCATTGCAGGGCGGGTTCCATCTCCGAATACTCCAAAGTACCTGTTCCAACGAACAGTGTCCGTCTTCCCATCAATGTTGTACTCCTTGGCTTCTGTGCTTCAATAATGGCCATCTCCACGTGTCGAGCAAATACGAGGAGCCGGGGCATTTTTCATTTGCCACCCTGGCCCTGTAGGCAAACCGTCTATTTGAAGGGACGGGGATCTTCAGATCCAAACCTCACCTTCTTCCTTTGAGCAAGCATCCAACAGAGCGCTCTGGAAAAAACCATTCCAACATGGCCGATCGCCGCAGCTCTTCTTCTCGTTCCCTTCACTCCAAGCCAGGCGACTGGGAAGAGTGTTCAGTTCCTCAAAGCCGTTTGATAGAGTTACATACCCAAGGGTTTCTTCCACCGGCGTTCATGGTTCCCGTCTGAGCCGGACTACCAATGTATAATGGCGGGGAGCAGGCAGAGAGATCTCCTAACCCATCCCCAGGGGAGCGAATATGCCTCATCCCGCATCTGTTAAGAGGCGTCGGGTTTCCAATCCACCCATTCCTTCGCGGGCTCCTGGAGTTCTATGGCCTCCAGCTGCACAACTTCACCCATGCTTCCGTGCTGCACATAGCGGGATACGTTGCCCTTTGTGAACTATTTCTGGGTTGCGAGGCTCACTTTGGTCTATGGAGAAGTTGTTCTGCCTCGTCCCTCGCAACCAGGGGGAATCCATATGTCAAGTGGGCGGAGCCGAAGTATGGCGCGTCGCCGAGACCGGATACCTGTCCGGTACTCCCAAGAAGGCACCCGAAAACTGGCCCTCGGAGTGGTTTTATGTTGATGACGTTCCCCTTCCGGATCCAGTCTGGACAGGTCTCCTTGAGTTCAATAATGCTCCGCCGAAGGCACACCGAAGTTGGCACCCTCAGGGCCCCCAAGAGGAGGATACGAGAGAAAACATTTCCTGATGAGCAGGATAAAGATACTGGCCAAATCAGGGCTGACAACAGTCAAGGTTATAGCAATATGCATAATGCAGGGAGTGCAGCCGCTCCAATATCGGGGGAAGCCCATGTGGCACTACAACGGGGAAGACGATGCCACCCACTGCGGTCGTAAAGGTCCTGACTCCGCCACTGCTCTAGCGAGGATATTGTCCGATTTGTATAAAGGAGAAGAAGAAGAATTTCTCCATATTAAACCGCGGGATGGGTTTTCTATGTACAACCCCCAAGCTGGGTAAGCCGTCAGTCTTTCCCCTGCTCCATTCATTCTGGCGTCCTTCGTTACGATTATTTACCTCGATATTTCTAAGCAGCAACTGAGGAAGGCCGTGGAAGGATTCAACAGCCCCTTCCCGCAGCTAGAGGACCCCGGAAGGGCCTTCGGTCCAGGACTTGAAGAAGATCCAGATATTACCGTGGAGCTCATCAATGGGACATTTTATCAGGCCAGCTGTGATGGCGCCTCGGTGGCTATCGTCGGTGACTATCCCGGACTGCTACCTGCATCGCGTGTAAGCAAAGTCGAAACCTTGTCCTCTGAAGAGGACTCCTTTCTGATGCCATGCCTTATGCTTAAAGTATCGTATTTCTATAGAGACG
Organism: Triticum timopheevii; assembly: GCA_963921465.1. Classification (NCBI taxonomy): domain Eukaryota; kingdom Viridiplantae; phylum Streptophyta; class Magnoliopsida; order Poales; family Poaceae; genus Triticum; species Triticum timopheevii. The sequence continues at coordinate 248,366,480 of OY997262.1, read as the reverse complement.
ACCATCGAAACGCGGCGCCGAGCCCCTGGGGGCTCGTTGGCAAAGGGCGTCCGGATCGGGCAGGCTTAAGAGGAAGGCGGTTAGGGCCGAAACGCTATTACAGAGGTATGGTAAAAACCTGCTCTGTGATTCTTGTGTTTGAAATGTAACAACGTCCTTTGTGTTCTGGCAGAAAGAGGAGTCGCCGGACTATATCCTAAGATACTACCGATCACGCCTCCACCAGCCGGATTCCAGAACCGGCTTCAAGGGAGGAGGCCAATGTGGGGCCGATGTCGAATTGTCCTCTGACAGAGGATGCGGAAATGCTCTTCGCCATGAATTCCGAAGTAGAGAGTGCCATGAACCATCGGCGCCGACGGGCCGTACTTCGCAATAACATCTTTTCTGAAGAGGATTTTAATGCGTTCAATTCGGGAGACGCATACATCCGAGCTGCTCAAGGCGGGCTCGCCGAGCGACGGACCAGTATGCCAAAGATATACGGGTAAGAAAATTTGATAAGCATATACATCAGTAGCCCCTGAGACTTGAAACAGTTGGAACAACTGTTTTAAGGATCATTTTATGCACATGTCCTTGTAGATAAAAATACCCAATTGTCTCAAGAGCTGGAGGAGTGCAAGACCCAGCTGAGGGCCGCTGTTGCCAAACTAGAGGAGTCCTAGAAGGCCTCATCTGGTAACATACGTCTCAATAGAGAAATTTTATGGAAATGTACCAGTTAGTAATTGGCTTGTTTGATAAATCTAATAGAAAATTCTGCAGGCAATCCCGGGGAGAATCCAGAGATCATAGGAGAGAGCGAGTCACATCTCCAAAGGCAGCTAAAAGCTGGCGAGCATGTTCTTATGCAAGTTAGGCGGGAGGAGAACGATCTTCAAGATGCCAATGTCCGACTGGGCGTCGAATTAGGAGATGTTCGCGCTCAGCCGGCGGCCTCCGTGAAGGAGAACAGAAGGCTTCATCGCGGCATTTATGGTAAGTGCCTAGACGAACTGTAATACAGCTCGGCGAGGAAGCATATTGAAAGAGTTTATATCTGTAGGTATGTTGACGGGCCACCCTAAAGAGGAGATGCCCGCATCCGCAGGTGATTTACTGCAAGAACTCTCACAGCTGCACGAGCGAGCTCGGCAGGTGATGCAGGGTATTGCCCAGGCCTTGTGGCCATCCACCTCCCTGCCAAAAGGCATGGGGGAGCTCGTGGATGTGCTCTAAGGAGCACGGCGGCGCTTCCGATTGTGGAAGATGTCAGCCTACCGACAAGGTGCAAGAGAAGCCTGGGCCATGGTGAAGACGCGCTACACCAAGCTTGACCCGAACCATATGGCCGAAGTCAGACCGGCGGGGGCCAGATGGGCAAGAAATTCTCGTGAGTCTAGTGTATGACCAGGTAGCGTTAGCCGCAAAGTATTCCCAACAGGATTGTAAGCTAGATAGCCTGTTGGACGGTATGGAGGAAGAATATAGTTAGTCCAAGTGACTATGTAATTCAATGGACATATGTGATACGTCTCCGTCGTATCAACTTTTCCAAACACTTTTGCCCTTGTTTTGGACTCTAACTTGTATGATTTGAATGGAACTAACCCGGATTGACGCTGTTCTCAGCAGAACTGCCATGGTGTTGTTTTTTGTGCAGAAAATAAAAATTCTCGGAATGTCCTGAAACTCCACGGAACACCTTAGAAAAAATAAAGAAAAATCCTCGCAAAAGATGAAGACCAGGGGGCCCACACCCTGCTCACGAGGGTGGGGGGCGCCCCCCTGGGCGCGCCCCCTACCTCGTGGGCCCCCTGGTGGCCCTCCGATGCCAACTCCAACTCCATATATTGGCTTTCGGGGAGAAAAAAATCAGAGAGAAGAAATCATCGCTGTCGGTGTCAAAACCGGCGGATCTCGGGTAGGGGGTCCCGAACTGTGCGTCTAGGCGGATGGTAACAGGAGACAAGGGACACAATGTTTTTACCCAGGTTCGGGCCCTCTCGATGGAGGTAAAACCCTACTCCTGCTTGATTGATATTGATGATATGGGTAGTACAAGAGTGGATCTACCACGAGATCAAGGAGGCTAAACCTAGAAGCTAGCCTATGGTATGATTGTTGTAATGGTTGTTCATCCTATGAACTAAAACCCTCTGGTTTATATAGACACCGGAGAGGGCTAGGGTTACACAGAGTCAGTTACAATGGTAGGAGATCTACATATCCGTATTGGCAAGCTTGCCTTCCACGCCAAGGAAAGTCCCATCCGGACATGGGACGAAGTCTTCAATCTTGTATCTTCATAGTCTTGGAGTCTGGCCGATGATGATAGTCCGGCTATCCGGACACCCCCTAGTCCAGGACTCCCTCAGTAGCCCCTGAACCAGGCTTCAATGACGACGAGTCCAGCGCGTATATTGTCTTCGGCGTTGCAAGGCGGGTTCTCCTCCAAATTCCATGTGCTTGCCGAATAGTGTCCGGCTTCCTTACAAATGTTGCGCTCCTTGGCTTCCACGCCCAATAATGGCCCTCTTCCACGCGTCGCACGAATGCGAAAGGCCAGGATATTTTTTATATTTTACCCCCTAGCTGCACAAATAATCTGCCTATAAGAGAGGCAAGAATCCAGATCCAAATCACACCACCTTCCTTTCGCGAGTACTCATCGGAGCGCTTCTGACCAAAAATCCATTCTATCATGGACCTTCGACACGGCTCCTCCTGTCGCGCTCCCAGCCCTCCACTAGGAGATTGGAGGAGATGTTCAGTCCCGCACAATGAGCTGGTGTCGCTCCAAGCGGAGGGATACCTTCCTCCGGCCTTTATGGTCCCGGTTCGAGCCGGGCTGGCCACCTACAAAGGTGGGAAGCAAGCAGAGGCCACCCCTAGTCCCTCCAAAGGAGAGTGGGTGTGCTTCGTCCCCTATCTAATAAGGGGGCTTGGATTTCCCGTACATCCGTTCCTCCACAGGCTTCTGGAGTTCTACGGACTCCAGCTTCATCACCTCACGCCCGCCTCTATTCTGCACATTGCGGGTTTCGTAGCTCTTTGCGAGCTGTTCCTGGGCATCGAGCCCCATTTTGCGCTGTGGAAGAGGCTATTTTGCCTCGTACCCCATTCTCACGAGGGGTCAATATATCAAGTGGGCGGTGCCGAAATATGGCGCATCGCCGGGACCGGATATCCATCCGGAACCCCAAAGAAGGCGTCCGAAGACTGGCCTTCGGAATGGTTTTATGTAGAAGATGCTCCACTGCCGGACCCAGTTCGGATCGGCCTCCCGAAGTCCAGCAAGGCTCCTCTGAAGAAACGCCTAAGTTGGCGCCCACGGAGCCCTCAACAGGAGGAAGACATGAGCGTCCATTATTTGATGGGCCGGATAAGGTTGCTGGCCCATTCTGGACTGACCATGATTGGAGTCATGGCCACGTGCATTATGCGAGGGGTGCAGCCGGTCCAATATAGGGGCCACCCCATGTGGGATTTCAACGGGGAGAATGATGCCACCCGTCATGGCCGCAAAGGGCCGGGATCGGCCGCAGATCTGGTGAAGATTCTGTCCGGCCTGTACAAGGGGGAGAAGGAGGACTTCCTCCAGACGTGCCCATTGAATGGGTTCTCCATGAATAACCCTCAGAGCTGGGTAAGCGGACGTTTATTTATCCGACCCATGCTTTCAAAGTTAAGTACCTTACTTTATGGTTTTGACGCAGGAACTGCGCCGGGATGTGGGGAGCATACATAGTCCGGCCCCACAACCCGAGGATCCAGGAAGGTCCCTTGATCCGGCCTCCGAAGAGGATCCGGACATAAAGGTGGAGCTAATCGACGGGGTGTTCCACCAACTCAGCATGGACAATGCCCGGGTCGCCGACTACCCCGGCTTATCTCCGGCTTCCCAGGTAATCATGGCCGGGGTCCTGACACCACTACTTCGTTCTTGCGTATTTCTGATCACTGTACACCACGGTGTCTTGCAGGAGGTGCCTTCAAGGCGGGAAGCCGAACCCGCGGCGGCTGACCAACAAGGGTCAGTCCGGCCCAGCAGGTGGAAGAGGGGTGCGGTGCGAATCGAAACGTCACCGCAACGGTATAGCTCGCGACCGTGGTTTAAGGAAAAGATTCCTAGGAGGTGCATTAATGCTCATGACTTCTCCAGGAGAAAGAGCGCTCGCCGGACTATGCCCGGAGAGGTTGCCAACCAAGCCTCCGCCAATCAGGCTCCAACACCTGGTCCGGAGGGGGAGGCAAGCGCAAGGCGCGAGCCGGATACTCCTCCAATGGAGGATGCCGACAGGCTGTCCAGCACCAGGTCTGAGGTGGAGAGCGCCATGAATCATAGGCACCGCCGGACAGTTCTTCATGATGCGTGTTTCTCCCCCGAGGCATTAAATGCCTTTAATGCGGGAGACGCGCACCTCCGTGCTGCTCAAGATGGTTTAACCAGAGCCACGGAGCAGTATGTGAAGGACATACGGGTAAGGGATTTTAATAGCTGTATATGCCAGTAGCCCCCGGGGCTTAAAGTAGTTAAAATAACTAATTTAAGGATCATTTGATATGCAGGATCTTACGGAGAAGAATACCCAATTGTCCCAGGAGCTCCAAGAGTGCAAGGCCCAACTTGAGGCCGCACTAGCTGCCGCAGGAGGAGACACAGAGACCCCCTCCGGTAACACATTATTTTTTAAAATGACAAACGGTGTGCGGCGGGCGTATAAGTCTGACAATGATATTGCAGATGTTGCCGGACTGGATCCGGACAAGCAACACCTACTGCGCCAGCTGAAGGCCGGCGAGAGGGTGCTTATGAAGGTGCAGCAGGAGAGGAACAAACTCCAGGATGCCCACACCCAGCTTGGGGAAGAGCTGAAAGGTGTTCGGGCCGAGCTGTCTGGCTCCGTGAAGGAGAATAAGCGGCTTCGTCGTGGCATCTATAGTAAGTGCTTGAGCGAATTCTTTTGAAAAGAAGAGTTCGGCGAGGAAGTCAATTGACAGAAATATGTCTGTAGGTGTGCTCACAGGTCGCCCTGCGGAGGAAATGCCCGGTTCAACGGGTGACCAACTTCCCGAGCTGGTGCAACTGCTCGAACGTGTTCGGCAGGCGATGAGTGGTGTCGTCCAGGCCCTATGGTCGTCCGTATCCCTACCAGAGGGCCTTGGAGAGCTTGCAGAGAAGCTTCAGGGAGCACAACAGCGCTTCCGTCTATGGAAGATATCGGCCTGCCGTCAAGGTGCTAGGGAGGCCTGGGCCATGGTGAAGACGCGGTACAAGAAGGCGGATCCAAACCACATGGCCGAGGTCGGACCTGTGGGGCCCGATGGGAAGGAGATCCCTGTGAGCTTAGTGTACGACCAAGTAGAGTTGGCCGCTAAGTATTCCCAACGGGACTGTAAATTAGACAGCCTGTTAGACGGGATTGAGGATGAGTATAGTCAGTCGATTTGACAATGTATTTAAAATGACATGTAAAATGCCTTCTAGCCGGATTGTAGATCGTTTGTCTTTGCCGACCTTTTCGCTTCAACCTCGGGACCCTAGAGTCCGGAGTGTGTCTGAATACCTTCTCGGTTATGAAAAAACCGGGGCATGCATGGAGACCAGGCGTAGGGGTCATTAGTGCTTTATCAGACAAGTGCCCAACTAGTTATGTTATATTACATGGTTAGTAAGAAACATCTTCCAGGGAGAACAGTTCTGTTAAGGGTTCCTTTGCCTGGGAGGCATGCCCTAAAGTGCATGTCTGGACTGCAAAAAGAGCAGGAAAACATCTGGGGGTAGATAAATAAAATAGGTAAAAAATCATCTTTCAAGTCACCGACCGAATATTCCCTTAAGAACGCTAGCTTTCGGCTTCACCTAGTCTGAGGTACACATCCGGCTGATCCGGTAGTAACAATATCAGAGGTGCTCCCTTTACCTCCTAGCCGAACAATCGGGAACGTAGGGGTAAGCACAGGAGCCAGGCAGCCCAGCTTGGCCAAAACTTAAGTCATATCGATGCATATAATGGTGAATAAAAGGTACATGCAGAAGTTTGACACATGTGTTGGGCATGAAGCCCGTATAAGTAAGCTTTTGTTAAAGAAGCCCCCAGGTATAATGAGTGCGGGTAGCACATCAAGTGTGTGCGAACAATGCGCAAATCGGCCCTCAAGGGCTTTATGAAAAAGTGGGAAAAAGAGAGACAAAATTCAACTGAAGTATAAAATGTGGACGGGGGAAGGAGACGAACTCTAAGTCCGGCGTTAGGCGTAGAATCTTCGGAGGCGGGCTGCGTTCCATGGGTTTGGCTCAAGTCGGTTGTCCGATGCGTTTTGCAGACGGTATGCTCCGCCGGTCAGGACTTGGTCGATGATAAAGGGACCTTCCCATTTGGGCTTGAGTTTGTCCTTTTTCTTGTCCGGCAGGCGTAGAACTAGTTCGCCAACATTGTAAGTTTTAGCCCATACTTCTCTGCTTTGATATCTTCGAGCCTGCTGCTGATAGAATGTGGAACGAGCCTTTGCCACGTCGCGCTCCTCCTCTAATGCGTCCAAGCTGTCCTGCTGATCCAACTCAGCTTCTCTTTGTTCGTACATGCGCACTCGAGGTGAGTCATGAATTATGTCGCAGGGCAAAACTGCCTCCGCGCCGTAAACCATAAAGAATGGTGTGAATCCGGTAGTACGGTTTGGCATGGTCCGCAGCCCCCAGAGTACGGAGTCGAGCTCCTCTACCCAGTGCGTGTTAGATTCCGTAAGGGACCGCACTAGTCTGGGTTTGATGCCGCTCATTATTAGACCATTTGCTCATTTAACTTGACCGTTGGTTTGAGGATGATAGACTGAAGCGTAGTCGAGCTTGATGCCCATATTTTTGCACCAGAGTTTAACCTCGTCGGCCGTGAAGTTCGTGTCGTTATCGATGATGATGCTGTGGGGGACGCCGTATCGGTGTACCACCCCGGATATGAAGTCTATCATTGGTCCGGATTCGACCGTTTTAACTGGCTTGGCCTCTATCCATTTGGTGAATTTGTCCACCATGACCAATAGGTACTTTTGCTTGTGGGTTCCCCCTTTAAGGGGTCCAACCATGTCAAGCCCCCAGACCGCGAACGGCCAGGTGATGGGTATAGTTTTGAGGGCGGTGGGTGGCATGTGGCTCTGATTAGCAAAGAGCTGACAACCGACGCATCGTTGGACTAAGTCCTGAGCATCTGCCCGGGCCGTCGGCCAATAAAATCCTGTAGGGAAGGCCTTGCCTACAAGGGCCCAGGCTGCAGCGTGGTGTCCGCCTAGTCCGGCGTGAATTTCAGCCAGAAGGTTTCGCCCTTCCTCTTCGGAGATGCACCTTTGAAGGACTCCGGTTGTGCTTTCCTTATAAAGTTCTCCCTCATGGACCTTGTAGGCTTTAGATCGCCGAACTATGCAGCGGGCCTCATTTTGGTCTTCGGTAAGTTCCTACCTAATTAAGTAGGCTAGGAATGGTTCTGTCCACGGGGCAATTACCGCCATTATTTCGTGGGCTGAAGGTGTTATTTCGTCGGCTGAGCCGCCGATTATGTCAGATTGTTCTGTGTTGGGTGGTGCGGTTGCTTCCGGGTTGTTATTTCCGGACTCCTCTTCCCATAGTACGGATGGCTTGAAGAGCCGCTCCAGGAAGATATTTGGAGGGACAACGTCGCGTTTTGCGCCGATGCGTGCCAACACGTCGGCTGCTTGGTTGTTATCCCGGGCTACGTGGTGGAATTCGAGTCCTTCGAACCGAGCTGACATTTTTGGGATAGCATTACGATAGGCTGCCATTTTTGGATCCTTGGCATCAAAGTCTCAATTTACTTGGGATATTGCAAGGTTTGAATCCCCGCGCACCTCTAGGCATTGAATACCCATGGAGATTGCCATCCGAAGACCATGTAGGAGGGCCTCGTATTCGGCTGCATTGTTGGAGTCCGTGTACATTATCTGAAGTACGTATTGGATTGTGTCTCTGGTTGGGGACGTCAATACGATGCCAGCCCCCAAGCCGGCCAACATTTTGGAGCCGTCGAAATGCATAATCCAATTGTAGTATGCGCCGTACTCTTTAGGGAGTTCGGCTTCGGTCCATTCAGCGATGAAGTCTGCTAAAACTTGCGACTTTATAGCTCGCCGTGGCTTATAGGTTATGTCGAATGGTAAGAGCTCGATGGCCCATTTCGCAATCCTGCCCGTTGCGCCGCGGTTGTTTATAATGTCGTTGAGGGGTACTTCGGAGGCCACTGTTATCGAACACTCTTGAAAGTAGTGTTGCAGCTTCCGGGATGCCATGAACACCGCGTATGCTATCTTTTGATAATGCGGGTACCGGGACTTGCCGGGAGTTAAGACAGTGGATACGTAGTACACTGGTTTTTGAAGAGGGAATTTATGCCCTTCTGTTTCTCGTTCGAGAACGAGCACCGCGCTTACTACTTGATGTGTTGCCGCGATATATAACAACATTGGTTCGCCCAGGTTAGGCGCGGCCAGGACCGGATTTGTTGCCAATATGGCTTTTATTTGTTCGAGTCCGACAGTGGCAGCATCCGTCCACTCAAAGTGTTCGGTGCGCCTGAGGAGGCGATAGAGGGGTAATGCCTTTTCTCCCCGACGGGAGATGAAGCGGCTTAGAGCCGCCATGCATCCAGTCAATTTTTGTATTTGTTTGAGGTCTTTTGGAATATCCAGCTCTGATAGAGCTCAGATCTTGGCTGGGTTTGCTTCAGTTCCTCTACCGGATACAATGAAGCCCAGGAGCTTTCCGGCTGGTACGCCGAAAACGCATTTTTCCGGGTTCAGCTTAATATCATATGCTCGGAGGTTGTCGAATGTGAGCCTCAAATCGTATACTAGAGTTTCGACGTGTTTGGATTTGACGACCACGTCGTCTACGTATGCCTCTACTGTTTTGCCGATCTGGGTAGCCATACATGTCTGAATCATGCGCTGATATGTAGCGCCGGCGTTTTTGAGTCCGAAGGGCATTGTGTTGAAGCAGAATGGTCCGTTTTGACTCCGGAACCCTGCCCATCTTGAGGCTCAAGGGCCTGAAAGTTTTCGAATTTGTAAGCTTGGATTGCCGGACATTGTCCAACGAGTCTGGTCCGATGTGTGACTTTAGGTTCAGTGCTTGATCGACGTCCGTCCCTCCGTGGGAATCTGGCATGGAGGGTTCGGGAGTCCGGACATAAATAGTTTTTAATACAGAAGAAGAGTCGCTGCTTTGTTCCTCTACCACCGCAACGTGGCGGGTAACCTGGGGGGAGTTAATCTCTCTCAGATCGGTTTTAAGCCCAATCTGATTGTAGTCTGTAGCGACTCCCAGGGCGGCGATGCGATCCAAGAGCTCGTTTACGGACGAGAGCTCTATTGGATCCAACTGCTCGGCGAATTCCGAGTTGACGTGGAGATTGCTTTCGATGACCTGAGAGGTCATCGTCGAAGCGGTGGCCGAACAGGCGGTCATGAGAAAACCACCTAGCCGGATAGTATGGCCGGCGGCCAAGGCTCCTTTGGTGATAATACCGTCTCTAAAGACGGGAAGAGGCATCCTTCCTGATCGTGACGGCACAGAGGAACTCTCAATGAAAGCACCAATGTCGGTGTCAAAACCGGCGGATCTCGGGTAGGGGGTCCCAAACTGTGCGTCTAGGTGGATGGTAATAGGAGACAAGGGACACGATGTTTTTACCCAGGTTCGGGCCCTCTCGATGGAGGTAAAACCCTACTCCTGCTTGATTTATATTGATGATATGGGTAGTACAAGAGTGGATCTACCACGAGATCAAGGAGGCTAAACCCTAGAAGCTAGCCTATGGTATGATTGTTGTAATGGTTGTTCGTCCTACGGACTAAAACCCTCCGGTTTATATAGACACCGGAGAGGGCTATGGTTACACAGAGTTGGTTACAATGGTAGGAGATCTACATATCCGTATTGCCAAGCTTGCCTTCCACGCCAAGGAAAGTCCCATCCGGACACGAGACGAAGTCTTCAATCTTGTATCTTCATAGTCTTGGAGTCCGGTCGATGATGATAGTCCGGCTATCCGGACACCCCCTAGTCCAGGACTCCCTCAATTGCGTTTTACGATATGGAGTCGCCGCCAAGCCCTAATCTCTCTCGGGAGGGCTGATCTGGAGTCCGTTCGGGGCTCCGGAGAGGGGGATTCGTCGCCGTCGTCATCATCAACCATCCTCCATCACCAATTTCATGATGCTCATCGTCGTGCGTGAGTAATTGCATCGTAGGCTTGCTGTACGGTGATGGGTTGGATGAGATTTATCATGTAATCGAGTTAGTTTTGTTAGGGTTTGATCTCTAGTATCCATTATGTTCTGAGATTGATGTTGCTATGACTTTGCTATGCTTAATGCTTGTTGAAAGTGCTAGTTATCGACTAGAGGGGGGGTGAATAGGCGATTTTTATGAAAGTCTTCAAAATGTGGAAGTTTCAAAGACAAACAATAGAAATGACCTAATTGATATGCAACAGAAGATAAACTACAACAAGCAAACCATAGTCAAGCATGCAATGATGTGACAGTACAAAGACTAATAGCAGCTCAGTAGTAAGGATCAGGATGGAAGATAGTATGAAGCCAATCAACGATAGTAGTCAAGCAATGAAGTCAAACAGGTACGACAGATAGGCAATGACTTCATGAAGACAAACTCTAAGTAAAGGGAGGGAGAGGATAGAACCAGTCACTTGTTGAAGACACAGGATTTGTTGGACCAGTTCCAGTTGCTGTGACAACTGTACGTCTGGTTAGGGAGGCTGAGATTCAACTCAGAAGACCGCGTCTTCACCTTATTCCCCTTGAGCTAAGGACACACAATCCTCGCCCAATCACTCTGATAAGTCTTCAAGGTAGACTTCCAAACCTTCACAGACTTCATGCACCGGCGATCCACAATGACTCTTGGATGCTCAGAACGCGACGCCTAACCGGCTGGAGGATTCACAGTCCTCAAGTGTAATAAGTCTTTAGGTCACACAGACAGAAAGACTTCAGTGATGCCTAACACTCTTTGGCTCTGGGTGTTTGGGCTTTGTCCTCGCAAGGATTTCTCTCTCAAAAGGCTTCGAGGTGGGTTGCTCTCAAACGACAAAAGCCGTGCACTAACTCTGAGCAGCCACCAATTTATGGTGTAGGGGGTGGGCTATTTATAGCCACAAGGCAACCCGACCTGATATGTCCGAAATGACCCTGGGCCACTAAGGAACTGACACGTGCTCCAACGGTCAGATTTCAAACACACACGGCAACTTTACTTGGGCTACAAGCAAAGCTGACTCAGCCAGCTCTGGATAAGATTTGCTCTCATTGTCTTCGCTCAAAGACATAGGATTTGGGTTGAGCATCACTTCAGTCATGCCAACTTTGTTCACTTGGACCCCACTTAACAGTACGGTGGTTCCTATGACTCAACAAAGAAGAAAAGGAAACAACCAAACCACACAGTCTTCGCGCTCCATAGTCTTCACTCAATGTCTTCTCATGTCATAGTCTTCAATATGAATATCTTCACATACCACCATTGTCATCAATGTCTTCATACATTTTTAGGGGTCATCTCCGGTAGGTAAACCGAATCAATGAGGGACACTACCTGCGTTATCCTGCAATTCTCACAAACGCATTAGTCCCTCAACTAACTTTGTCATCAATACTCCAAAACCAACTAGGGGTGGCACTAGATGCACTTACAATCTCCCCCTTTTTGGTGATTGATGACAAACTGGTTGAAGTTTTCAACGGGGATAAAGTATGTGAAATTGTAAAGGATAGGGTATTGTCATCATAAGTGGCAAAGGCTCCCCCTGAAGATGTGCATATAAGTAATTTGCTTTTGGAATGCAAATGCACATGGCAGGTTGTACTTGTGGAGATCCTCTTCAACTTATGAAGATAATTCATCATGCATGAAATGATATAACTAAGAGAATGACATGCATAATGAAAAATGGACGTCTGCAGAATGATCTAAGTGCGGAAGTTATCATCGCACATGCGGAATTTATCATCGCATCACAGAAAAGCAAATAAGTAGCAGACGACCATCGAGTTTAAGTGTTACAGCTCAAAGAACCAAATGTATCAAAAGCGAGAGTTGTAAACACTAGGCAAAATATAAAGCAACCACCCATTGAACCCGCTTGAAGACTATCAAACTCATATGCTTCTCCCCCTTTTGTCAGTAAGGACCAAAAAGGTTTGAAGACATAGAGAATCTACTCGTCCTCTTGAGGAGTAGGTGAAGCAGCAGGGTTGTCGTTGTTGTTTGGCGGCGCAGACGTACTTGGTGCAGTGTCGATGCGTGCAGAAGTAGGGGGCGGTGAAGTAGCATCGTCTTCATCATCGATCACTTTGGCATTTACAGTTGTCGCGGAGGAAGAATAGTCAGAATCTTCAAGGGATGGAGTTCGACGTAGGACAACATTCCGTGGAGGAGTGGAGTCAAACTTTAATCTTTCATTGAAGCCATCGTCATGAAGATCCGCTTCAGCACTGAGCAGCGTCAAACTCTTCCATGATCGTCGACAGGTCTCGTGAGTGACAAAAGCATTCTTTGTGGCAAGATTTCGAATGCGATTGACGTCCACCAAGAGGCTTTGCATCTGTCGCTTGAGCCAAAAGTGATGCTTGTCTTGTTTCTGATGCAGTGCCACAAGAAGTTCTCGGTCATTTAGTACGCGAGAGCGCTTCTTAGGCCTTTGGGCAATTGTGCTCTCAGTAGCTTCAGTTTGCGCACGATGAGGCAGACGAGTGTTCCCAGCCATTGGATAGACACGAGTTACTGCTTGGACTCCTTCCATGGATTGAGTGAAGCTTTGTTGATCAGCATTTTGAAGACAAAGAGGCTTCTTGGCAGGCTCAGGGTATATGGCTTCAACTGACATATCAACCTCTGGTTGAAAGATCAGATGATTGCGAGCAGAGGGCTGATAGTTGATAGAGGAGTGTAGCTTGATAAGGCGCATGACCCATGGAGCATAGAATTTCAGGCCAAAAAGGTCAGATCCAGATGCAGCCAGTTGCCGGATGAAGAAATCTTGTGTATTGAAGCTGATGCCATTGAGGATGTAAAAGACCAATGTCTTCATGGCTCCTTCAAGTTTTGCAGCAGATGAATGCCCTTTGATAGGCCATAGAGTTCGCCTGATGATGTGATATATTGTGAGAGGCAGATACTCAAGGTCATCAACAAAGAACTCCTTTGTGTATTCAGAGTCAGGTGGCAGAGGCTTCATCATGCTCAACATCTAGATCATGTTGGGCTCTGGCTTATGGAAGATGCTCTCCAGTGCATTGCGGTGAAGTTGACAATCAGGTTCGTACAGCTGTCCGGGAGTGGGTAGGCCTGTAAGCTCAATGACGTCAAGAGCTTTGGCTTCATGATGAACATTTCCTGTCATCCACTCGAGAACCCATGTCTTTATATCCCTGTTGTAGCCGTGAATGTGGAGGGTAGCATAGAATTGAAGCAAAAGTTCCTCATTCCAATGTTCTTTGTCTGTCACAAAGCTGAGCAGACCTGCATCACGAAAGCAGTCAAGTCTTCTTCTAAGCATGGCAGTCCAGCAATGGCTTTAGTGTCGAGGCGCATATGAGGGAAAATGCACCCTTGATCATACAGAATGCAGGAGTAATAGCTTCGCTGTTGATAGCTCCAGAAACGATCAGATGATATTCTTGGCCTTGAGTAGGGGTTCTTTGCACTGTCAAAGAAGGTGTTGTGGCTTTTGAAGCCATTTGCATTGAAGGAACCTGTTGAGGTGGCAGTACCTGGAAACCTTGGCAGTCTTGGCTTTGGTTTCTGGACCTGAGGCCTATGCTCAATGTGATAATCAAACTGAGGACCAGAGGCACTAGGCGGAGGTACCAGAACGGGCCATTTGACAGTGATTAGCTGACCATAGTTGTATGCTTGCTCAATTGTATAGGGCCGTGGTGGCGGAACGGGAATAGTGGCAACAACAGAGGCGCCAGGCTGCACAATAGATGCTTCAGGAGCAGTTCCATCATTGGCTTCTAGCACATTGGTTGGTGCAGGCTCCACATTTTCTTCAGCCATGACTACGTCATTGGCTTCATTTGTGTTGGTGGTGGCAGCCTCAAGATTTTCAACCTCCACTTGATGAGCTGGAGGGTCGGGCACTGGCACGTTCACATCAGGAACAACTTCTTTAGTAATGGGGGGAGTAGGGACATGTTCTTCTCCTTGATTGTCATCGGCTGATGCAGCCGGATTTTCTTCAGCAGCTTTGGCTTCAGACACGGAGACATTCACAGTCGGAGTGGCTTCTGGAAACACCTGACGTGCAACAGATGGGTGGCACACTTCTCCTTCTGGAATGCTCGAAACAGGGACCTGAGGCCTTGGTCCTTTGCGAAGCCTGCGTAATGCTGGCGACGCCTTTGGAGATGGAGTTGGCTGGGCCTCAAAGTCTTCTTGTTCTTCTTGCACAGGTGGTGTGACTTATTGTTGTTGTTGGGGAGTACTCGGGGAGTCTTGTTGTTGTGGGTGATCAGCCCATGATGCATCCTGAGCAATTGGCATCAGAGGACGACCAATGCTGATGAGTTCGCTGTTCGTGAGAACAGGCGATGATACCAAGTTGTGTTTGATCTCAGGAAGAACTTCATCATCTTCAACATTGTCATTGTGACCAATGTCTTCAGCAGCGGTGGGATCAACTGCTGGAATGTCTTCAGCTTCATGAGCCTCTATGAAAGCAGGCTCATGAACTATCATCCGTCGTTCTTGGTGTTCAGATGCAGGGCGAACCACTGAGATAGGTTCAACAACTAAGGGCTCTGTGGGAGCAGCCCGATTCTTCTTGGTTTTGCGCTTCTTCTTGGAGGGAGCAGCATCAGAGGCTTTAGTATTTTTCCTTTCCTGGCTTCAGCCTCGGCATTCCTCGTCTTCTTCAGTTCTGAAGCGGTTGACATGACCTTTGGCTTCGAGCCAGTCATGCTGCTTGGGAAGATTATGCGAGGTGCTTCCTGCCTTGAAGGTGCAGATTGGGCAGGTGATAGCTTCTTCTTCTTTGCAGCCATTCTGGGGTCAATGCCAGGACGACCAAGAGCCTTGCGCTTCTCAGCCTCATTGTAGGCTAGCACATAGTTGTCAGCCAGAGTCTTCATACGCTCACGCGAGCCTTGAGCTCCTTCGCGCTTCTTGAGAAAGGCTTCTTTAAGCTCGTGTAGCATGATCTTTAAGTTTTTGACATCTTGCACGCTGAGCTTTGCCACATGCTTCTTGAACTGAGCTTTCTCATAGTCGATCTTGTGCTTCAGTTTAATGATGCGCTGAGCAAGAGCTAGCTCAAAAGCAATGGCGCCATTGAAGGAGGGGACAATTGCATTTTTACCCCTAGTTGGTTCCTACCCACGGGTTTTGCCCTTACTTTTCGAGCTTGCTCAGTTTTGCCCTTACTTCTTCCATCGAGGTCCCTCGAATGCCCTTTGACCGTTTGACCAAAACTTTGAAAATTCATAACTAATTCATATGAACTCAGAAAAATGCAAATAAGATATCAAAATGTTCAGATAAACATTACCTTTATGAGCATATCATTTGCATTCAGGACAAAAGCATTGTTTAAACTACCCGAGGTAATTAATGTTATTAACATTATTAAAAATAAATAGGTATAAACAATATTGTTTTCGTGAATAAAAATTATTTGCAAATGTAGGTGATGTTTTCTGAACATCCTGATACCTTATTTGCATTTTCCTGAGTTCATATCAACTTGTTATGAAGTTTCCAAATAATGGTCAAAGTCGTTAGAACATTCAAAACAAGTAGATACAAACTCAGAAAAATGCAAATAAGTTATCAGGATGTTCAGAAAACATCACCTACATTTGCATGTAATTTTTATTCATGAAAAAAATATTGTTTATACCTATTTATTTTTAATAAAGTTAATAACATTAATTACCTTAGGTAGTTTAAATGATGCTTTTGTCCGGAATGCAAATGATATGCCCATATAGGTAATGTTTATCTGAACATTTTGATATCTTATTTGCATTTTTCTGAGTTTGTATGAATTAGTTATGAATTTTCAAAGTTTTGGTCAAACGGTCAAAGGGCATTCGAGATACCTCGATGGAAAAAGTAAGGGCCAAACTGAGCAAGCTCGAAAAGTAAGGGCGAAACCCGTGGGTAGGAACCAACTAGGGGTAAAAATGCAATTGTCCCTTGAAGGAGACGCTGAGGCCAATGGGAAGTTGCAGATCTTCAAAGCTAAGATTTGGGGTGTCAAACCACTCATCAATGAAGTTATGGATGATTGCCACATCGAAGAGAGGCAAATTATTGAAGATCTCTGCTTCTTCCTTGCTCTTGATCAGTTGGTCAAGGGCATCATCTGCAAGATCTTCATCGCTGGACAGATCAATGTGCTCTTCTCGCAGAATGGCAGCAGGAGTCAAGGTCTGATCAGTATGCTTGACGATTTTCATTTTCTTCTCCGTCTTCTTGGAGATACGTGAGAGATCTTCAGACTGCACACTGTCTTCAGGAGGTGCAGTGGCCAGTGGCTTCGCACGTGAAGCTTTTTGAGGAGAAGCTGATCCTGAAGCCTTAGTCTTCTTTAGCTTTTGCAGCTTTGGAGGAGGAGCTGGGGCTTCATCAGTGTCAGCATCATTATCAGAATGATCCACTTTGGCACCTTGGACCAAGATGTAAGTGATGAGGCCATCAAGGTTGGAGAAGGGGCCGATGACATTGGGTTCTGCATCACGTGAGCCGTCAGCACGGGGAGCAGAGGGACCAGGGTTGAAGTCTAACCCCAATGACTTCTTGTTTTCCTTGGCCGATGCCTTTGCATGCTGGAAGTTGCGCTTGAAGAGAGTATTGTCACGACACCACAGCAATGATGATGGGTCGGCATTTTCAGGCCGAGGTCCACGGACCATACAAGGATAGAAACCCTGTGCAATAGCTTCAATTCTGTTCTTGGGTTGAAGGCCTCGATAGAGAATATCACCCCAAGGAATTTTGCTAGCATTCTTCTCAGCGTATTCCTGGGTCACGAACTTGTATTTGAACCATTGTTCAGCCCAATATCGTCGAATCCATTGGACTCGTGTCTTGCGCTGATGATAATTCTCTTTAGGATCTGTCTTGTAAAGCTCTGCGAGGTCATCAGGCAAATATTTTGATGTTCCCCCACGACGCTGTCTGCCACCCTTCCTTACTGATTTCTCTGCAGCCATGAACTTCAAACTGAATGGTTTCAACACGTTCAAAGGCTTCAAAGGCTTTCGCTTGCTGGACAAACAGGAACTGGCTTCGTGAGAGTTAATGTGATGCTGTAAGAATTCTGCAAACAAATGCAAACTATGAGAACCAAGGGATTCTCCCATGGACATGTACCTGTGACAGCATTAGAGATGCGAGGGAAGGGGAAGAGGTCATATGCATTCTCAGAAGATTTTGAAGATAAATCAGTTTGAAGACATTGACCTCATGATGCGAAGACATTTAGTTATATGTTGAGAGTTGGTTCTAGATTTGTACGAATCCGTGAATAAGTACAAGTGAGGAATCAAACTAGATATGAAGTTTAAGTGAATATACTAGGCATGATGATATGCAGACAGAATAGATCTAACATTGTATAGGCAGAAACCAATTTTGGTAAATAGGATGAATCTTTGAAGATCAAAAAGATGGTAAAAATAGAGTTATATTTACCACATGAAGAACTGCTAGATGGGATGAATAGGAGACCGAGCAGTTCAATCCACCGTGCCCTAACTTGGCGACGGAGAACACCTACAGCGGCGGCGGAGAGGACGATGTCCGCGGCCGGCGTGAGGACAGCGTCGGAGAAGTCGCG
Source organism: Triticum timopheevii (assembly GCA_963921465.1). Taxonomy (NCBI): domain Eukaryota; kingdom Viridiplantae; phylum Streptophyta; class Magnoliopsida; order Poales; family Poaceae; genus Triticum; species Triticum timopheevii. Next base: position 248,348,619 of record OY997262.1, on the reverse strand, counting down.
GCAGCTAAGCGCTTTGTTGCCGGCGTCGTCGAGAGCTAGCAGTGGCGCTAGGGTTTTGACGAGGTGGAGAGGTGGAAGAAGGTTTTCTTTACCGCAGGGGACATGTATTTATAAGGAAGTGTGCGGCACAGCGCAATTACGCTGGTGCCCCTGGCGGTTCACATCTGAGGGGCACATGGCAAGCATGCAACACACTCAAAGTTGTCTCACGTTCCCACGCCCGCCAGTTTTGTCGGATGGTTGTTTCGGCTTCTCCGTATTTCAAACAATAAGTATGAATCATTTAAAACAGACTTAATGTTTGTCTCTGTGTCTTCTACTGACTAGGACGTAGAGAAGACATTCGACAGTTTCAATAGAATGCATATGATTTGGACAGATAGAGTTTGAGATAGAAAGCATAGAGATATTAGGGTCCGATCACATTCACTTAGTTCAAAAGATTCAACTAGGAAGACATAGCTATAAGTGAATGCTGTAGAGGACAGAACACTAGTATATATATCGGAAAGCAATCAAATCAACATAGTGAAGAAAATCATGAAGATAACTTGAAATTGAAGACAAATTGAATGCGAAGACACTACAAAAATAACGCCATGAGTGAAACACTTCAAACAGAGAAATTTGGTTGTGGCGTTACCCACCGTATAGGAAGTATTAGACCCAGACACGGCGCACAATTATTGTGGCGCTCCGAAGTCAAATTCCACGTTAATGTATTCACACTCAGAATGTAAGTTTTCATTGATTGAAGATATACTTTACTTCATGTGTTGCACATCTAAGTCATCAACATGCATAAGTGTTAGGATGTGTGCCTGATCACAGGACATTTGAGGATTCCAAAATATTTAGCTCACACCGTAACTTGCAAAACCTTTTCTCATCCAAGGGCTTTGTGAAGATATCTGCCAGTTGCTCTTCAGTGTTGACGTGAATGATGTCAATATCTTTCTTCATGACATGATCTCTGAGAAAGTGATGACGAATTTCAATGTGCTTTGTCTTCGAGTGCTGGACTGGATTGTTGGCAATCTTGATGGCGCTTTCGTTGTCGCAGAAGAGAGGTACTTGTTTCAGATTGATGCCATAGTCCTTGAGAGTTTGCTTCATCCATAGAAGCTGAGTGTAGCAAGATCCGGCAACAATGTATTCAGATTCAGCAGTTGAGAGTGATACACATTTCTGCTTCTTTGAAGACCAACAGACAAGTGATCGTCCCAGAAAGTGACATGTGCCTGATGTAGATTTGCGATCCACCATGTCACCAGCATAATCAGCATCCGAGAATCCAACCAAATCAAATTTTGAGCCCTTTGGATACCATAATCCAAGTGTTGGGGTGTAAGCCAAATATCGAAGAATTCGCTTCACAGCTAAGTGATGCGATTCCTTTGGTGCCGCTTGGAATCGAGCACACATGCAAACACTAAGCATAATATCTGGCCTAGATGCACATAGGTAAAGTAAAGAACCAATCACGGAGCGGTATACCTTTTGATCAAACTCTTTACCATTGTCGTCGAGACCCAGATGGTGTTTGGCTGGCATTGGCGTCGTGTAACCTTTGCAATCTTCCATTCCAAACTTCTTCGGACAATCTTTGAGGTATTTTTCTTGAGATATGAAGATGCCATTCCTTTGCTGACGAATTTGAAGACCAAGGAAGAACTTCAGCTCACCCATCATGGACATCTGATATTGCTCTTGCATCATGTATCCAAACTCATCACTATACTTCTGATTGGTGCAGCCGAAGATAATGTCATCCACATATATTTGGCACACAAACAGTTCACCATCATATGTCTTCGTGAAGAGTGTGGGATCGAGGGATCCAGGTTTGAAGCCTTTGCTCTTCAGGAAGTCTTTGATCATATCCTACCATGCGCGAGGAGCTTGTTTGAGGCCATACAGTGCTTTATTTAGCTTGTACACCATATCAGGATGTTTTGGATCTTCAAAGCCAAGTGGTTGAGCGACATATACTTCTTCAATCTTGCCATTGAGAAATGCACTCTTCACATCCATTTGATATAGCAAGATGTTGTGGTGGTTAGCATAGGCTAGCAATATGCGAATAGCTTCAAGCCTAGCCACAGGAGCAAATGTTTCATCGAAGTCAATTCCTTCAACTTGAGTATATCCTTGAGCCACAAGACGTGCTTTGTTTCTGACGACTTGACCATGCTCATCTTGCTTGTTTTGATATATCCATTTTGTGCCAATAATGTTATGCTTGCGAGGGTTAGGACGCTTGACAAGTTCCCAAACATTGTTCAGCTTGAACTGTTGAAGTTCTTCTTGCATAGCTTGTATCCATTCAGGTTCAATAAAAGCTTCAGCAACTTTCTTGGGTTCTGATAGTGACACAAATGAAAAGTGCCCACAGAAATTTGCTAACTGTGTTGCTCTTGAGCGAGTAAGTGGACCAGGTGCATTGATGCTATCAATTATCTTCTCAATTTGTACTTCATTTGCAACACGAGGATGAACTGGACAAAGACCTTGCTCTTGCTGATCATTGTCATCATTGGGAGGATTGTCTTTGGTATGAGCATTGTCTTCAGGTTGGTTAGGTGCAGAAATGATAAGTTCCTCTTCAGGTTGTGCTTCAGAAGGCATGATTTCACCAGTTCCCATCAGCTTGATAGATTCGCTGGGCGGAGCTTTGTCTAGTGTACTTGGCAGGAGCTCTCTTTGTGAACCATTGGTTTCATCAAATCGCACGTCCACAGTTGCGACGATTTTGTAGAGATAGAGGTTGAAGACTCTGTAAGAGTGCGAGTCCTTTCCATAACCGAGCATGAAGCCTTCGTGAGCTTTAGGTGCAAATTTTGACTTGTGATGGGGATCCTTGATCCAGCACCTAGCTCCAAATACTCTGAAGTAGCTGACATTTGGCTTCTTGCCAGTAAGGAGCTCATAGGATGTTTTGTTCAGAAGATTATGGATGTAAACACGGTTGATGATGTGACATGCTGTATCAATAGCTTCAGGCCAGAACTTTCTTGGTGTCTTGTATTCGTCGAGCATTGTTCGAGCCATCTCAATGAGGGTTCTGTTCTTGCGCTCTACTATGCCATTTTGCTGAGGTGTGTATGGAGCAGAGAACTCATGAGTGATTCCCATTGTATCCAGATAAAGATCAAGTCCGATGTTCTTGAACTCAGTGCCGTTGTCACTTCTGATATGCTTGATCTTGATGCCATAATTGTTCATGGCTCGATTTGCGAAGCGTCTGAAGACATCTTGCACTTCAGTCTTGTAGAGAATTACATGCACCCATGTATATCTTGAGTAGTCATCAACAATGATGAAGCCATAGAGACAAGCAGTTGTTGTGAGGGTAGAGTAGTGAGTACGCCAAATAAGTCCATGTGTAACAGCTCGAAGGGTTGAGATGTTGTCATGATTGTCTTCGAGGGGTGCTTTGCCCTAGTCATCTTTCCAGCTTCGCAGGCACCACACAAATGATCCTTCTTGAACTTGACACCCTCGATGCCTATGACATGCTTCTTCTTGACGAGTGTGTGTAAGTTCCTCATGCCAGCATGCCCCAGCCTCCGATGCCAGAGCCAGCATTCTGAAGCTTTTGCAAGAAGACAATCTGCAAGCTGTGGACCTGCTGAGAAATCTACCATGATTAGTGCATCCGCTGTCCATAATCCATTCTGAAGCATGAGGTGTCATACCCTACAGTGTAGTTAGGAGGATAGGCTTCACAAAGAGTGTTGTGAAGCATAAGCATTTGACGCACACAAGGATTATCATAGCATAGATCAAGGTTAGGACTCATAGTATGACTGGTAAGCGATTCAGATGTGGAATACATAGTAAGTACATTTTATCATGCGTCCCTTAATGTGTTTTAGGTCCCCAGCAATAGCATCGGACGCCTTTGATTACAGGCTGGAGACCTTACTCTGCAAAAGAAAGTTAATTCTTCTTCACCACCCACATCTTCAGGGGTGGATTAGAAGCAATGAGTCTAAGTGCAGCATATGAGAATTTTGGCCTTGAAGCCCTAGCAAATAGCCTTGCAGGAGATGAATGATACTCATATGAATAAGCAGAAAAGTTCTTAGTTTTATGAACATAGCGGTTTGAAGACACACGCTCATATTCATAAGTTTGAGTACGATTTCCCTGCAAAACATTGGCGTTAGGGTGACTCAGGTGAGTCCTGTATCTGTATGAAGCCTTTGGGCCATATGAAGCCATAGGTCTGGGGTTTGTCTTCTTCCTTGGTGGTGTCACGATGACATTCACAGGAAGATTCTCAATACACTACTTAGGTACCCAGATCTTCTTCATAGGTGGTCCATTCTTGCAGTTAGTACCAATATACCTGGCAAACATTTCACCATTCTGATTTTTGAACAGTTTATAGTTTGCATCAAAGGATTCATCAGTGATGATAGGGTTAGCGCAAGTGAAACCAGATAAGGTGGATGGATCTACTGAAGGTTCCTTTGCAGCAATCCATGTGGTTTTGGGATACTGCTCAGGCTTCCAGTAGGAACCATCAACATTCATTTTCCTCTCGAACCCAACACCCTCTTTCCTAGGGTTTCGGTTCAGAATCTGCTTTTTGAGGACATCGCAAAGTGTCTGATGTCCTTTCAGACTTTTGTGCATCCCTGTTTCAAGCAATGTCTTCAACCTAGCATTTTCATCAGCAATAGTAGTGGTATCCTCCGCAGAGGGGTTAGTTACCACATCTGTAGTTGAAGACAATGCAACAGTAGCAGCAGTGGAACATTCAGCAACAAAGGTAGCGTTATCACGCTCAATGCATTTTAGGCATGGTGGTTCAAATCCATCCTGAGCGGAACTGATATGTTGAGCGCGAAGTGACTCATTCTCTTCTTGAAGATCTTCATGAGCCGCTCTCAATTTCTCAAGCTCTTGCTTCCTTTGAAGATAATTGTCGGTGTCAAAACCGGCGGATCTCGGGTAGGGGGTCCCGAACTATGCGTCTAGGCAGATGGTAACACGAGACAAGGGACACAATGTTTTTACCCAGGTTCGGGCCCTCTCGATGGAGGTAAAACCCTACTCCTTCTTGATTGATATTGATGATATGGGTAGTACAAGAGTGGATCTACCACGAGATCAAGGAGGCTAAACCCTAGAAGCTAGCCTATGGTATGATTGTTGTTGTTTTTTCTACGGACTAAAACCCTCCGGTTTATATAGACATCGGAGAGGGCTAGGGTTACACAGAGTTGGTTACAATGGTAGGAGATCTACATATCCGTATTGCCAAGCTTGCCTTCCACGCCAAGGAAAGTCCCATCTGGACACGGGATGAAGTCTTCAATCTTGTATCTTCATAGTCTTGGAGTCCGGCTGATGATGATAGTTCGGCTATCCGGACACCCCCTAGTCCAGGACTCCCTCAGTAGCCCCCGAACTAGGCTGCAATGACGATGAGTCCGGCGCGTATATTTTCTTCAGTGTTGCAAGGCGGGTTCTCCTCCAAATTCCATGTGCTTGCTGAATAGTGTCCGGCTTCCTTATAAATGTTGCGCTCCTTGGCTTCCACGCCCAATAATGGCCCTCTTCCACGTGCCATACGAATGCGAAAGGCCAGGGTATTTTTACGTTTTACCCCCAAGCTGCGCGAATAAGTTGCCTATAAGAGAGGCAAGAGTCTGGATCCAAATCACACCATCCTCCTTCCGCGAGTACTCATCGGAGCGCTTCTGACAAAAATCCACTCCACCATGGACTGTCGATGCGGCTCCTCCTCTCGCGTTCCCAGCCCTTAGCCAGGAGATTGGAGGAGATGTTCAGTCCCGCACAGCGAGCTGGTGACGCTCCAAGCGGAGGGATATCTTCCTCCGGCCTTTATGGTCCTGGTTCGAGCCGGGCTGGCCACCTACAAAGGTGGAAAGCAGGTGGAGAACACCCCCAGTCCCTCCAAAGGAGAGCGGGTGTGCTTCATCCCTTATTTAATAAGGGGGCTCGGATTTCCCATACATCCGTTTCTCCGGGGGCTTCTGGAGTTCTACGGACTCCAGCTTCATCACCTTACGCCCGCCTCCATTCTGCACATTGCGGTTTTTGTAGCTCTTTGCGAGATGTTCTTGGGAATCGAGCCCCATTTCGCGCTGTGGAAGAGATTGTTTTGCCTCGTACCCCGTTCTCACGAGGGGTCGATATATCAAGTGGGCGGAGCCGAAATATGGCGCATCACCGAGACCGGATATCTATCCGGAACCCCAAAGAAGGCGTCCGAAGACCGGCCCTCGGAATGGTTTTACATAGAAGATGCTCCAATGCCGGACCCAGTTCGGATCGGCCTCCCGGAGTTCAGCAACGCTCCTTTGAAGAAATGCCTGAGTTGGCGCCCGCGGAGCCCTCAACGGGAAGATGACAGGAGCGTCCATTATCTGATGGGCCGGATAAGGTTGCTGGCCCATTCCGGATTGACCATGATTGGAGTCATGGCCACGTGCATTATGCGAGGGGTGTAGCCGCTCCAATATAGGGGCCACCCCATGTGGGATTTCAACGGGGAGAATGACGCCACCCGTCATGGCCGCAAGGGGCGGCCGCCGATCTGGTGAAGATCTTGTCTGGCTTGTACAAGGGGGACAAGGAGGACTTCCTCCAAACAAGTCCATTGAACGGATTCTCCATGAGTAACCCTCGAAGCTGGGTAAGCGGACGTTTATCTATCCGATCCGTGCTTTCACAGTTAAGTGTCTTACTTTATAATTTCGACGCAGGAACTGCGCCGGGATGTGGAGGGCATACACAGTCCGGCTCCACAACCCGAGGATCCCGGCAAATCCCTTGATCCGGCCCCGAAGAGGATCCGGACATAAAGATGGAGCTAATTGACGGGGTGTTCCACCAACTCAGCATGGACAATGCTCTAGTCACCATTACGGCTGACTACCCCGGTTTATCTCCGGCTTCCTAGGAAACTATGACCGGAGTCCTGACACCATTACTCCATCCTTGCTTATTTCTGACCACCGTATACCAACGATGTCTTGCAGGAGGTGCCTTCAAGGTGGGAAGCCGAACCCGCGGCGGCTGACCGACAAGGGTCAGTTCGGCCCAGCAGGCGGAAGAGGGGTGCGGTGCGAATCGAAACATTGCTGCAACGGTATAGCATGCCATCGTTTTTAAGGAAAAGATTCCCGGGAGACGTATTAATGCTCATGACTTTTCCAGGAGAAAGAGCGCTCGCCGGACTGTGCCCGGAGAGGTTGCCAACCAAGCCTCCGCCAGCCAGGCTCCAACACCTGGTCCGGAGGGGGAGGCGAGCGCAAGGCGCGAGCCGGATACTCCTCCAACGGAGGATGCCGACAGGCTGTCCGCCACCAGGTCTGAGGTGGAGAGCGCCATGAATCATAGGCGCCGCCGGACAGTTCTTCGTGACGCGTATTTCTCCCGAGAGGCGTTAAATGCCTTTAATGCGGGAGACGTGCACCTCCGTGCCACTCAAGATGGTTTAACCAGTGCCACGGAGCAGTATGTGAAGGACATATGGGTAAGGAATTTTAATAGTTGTATATGCCAGTAGCCCCCGAGACTTAAAGTAGTTTAGAATAACTGATTTAAGGATCATTCAATATGCAGGATCTTACGGAGAAGAATACCCAAATGTCCCAGGAGCTTGAAGAGTGCAAGGCCCAACTTGAGGCTGCGCTAGCCGCCACAGGAGGAGACACAGAGACCCCCTCTGGTAACGCATATTTCAAAAAGGATTTTATGGCGTGCGGCGTGCGTATAAGTCTGACAATAATATTGCAGAGGGCGCCGGACTAGATCCGGACAAGCAACATCTGCTACGCCAGCTGAAGGCCAGCGAGAAGGTGCTTATGAGTGCAGCAGGAGAGGAACAAACTCCAGGATGCCAACACCCAGCTGGGAGAAGAACTAAAAGATGTTCGGGTCCAGCTGTCTGACTCCGTAAAGGAGAATCGGCGGCTTCGTCGCGGCATCTACAGTAAGTGCTTGAGCAAACTCTTTTGAAAAGAAGAGTTCGGCGAGGAAGTCGTTTGACAGAAATTTGTCTGTAGGTGTGCTCACAGGTCGCCCTGCGGAGGAAATGCTCGGTTCAACGGGTGACCAACTTCCCGAGCTGCTGCAACTACACGAACATGTTCGACAGGAGATGAGCGGCGTTGTCCAGGCCTTATGGCCGTCCGTCTCCTTACCCGAGGGTCTCTGAGGGCTTGCGGAGAAGCTTCAGGGAGCACGGCAGTGCTTCCATCTGTGGAAGAGATCGGCCTGCCATCAAGGCTCCAGGGAGGCCTGGGCCATGGTGAAGACGCGGTACACAAAGGCAGATCCGAACCACATGGCCGAGGTCGGACCTGTGGGGCCCAATGGGAAGGAGATCCCTGTGAGCTTAATGTATGGCCAAGTAGAGTTGGCCACTAAGTATTCCCAACGGGACTGTAAATTACATAGCCTGTTAGATGGGATTGAGGAGTACAATCAGTCGATTTGACGATGTATTTAAAATGACATGTATAATTCTTTCTAGCCGGATTGTAGATCGTTTGTCTTTGCGGACCTTTTCGCTTCAACCTCGGGACCCTAGAGTCCGGAGTGTGTCCGAATACCCCCACGGTTATGAAAAAAACCGGGGCATGCATGGAGACAAGGCGTAGGGGTCATTGGTGCTTTATCAGACAAGTGCCCAACTAGTTATGTTATATTACATGGTTAGTAAGAAACATCTTCCAGGGAGAATAGTTCCGTTAGGGGTTCCTTTCCCTTGGAGGCATGCCCTAAAGTGCATGTCCGGACTGCGAAAACAGCAGAAAAGTATCTGGGGGCAGATAAATAAATAGGTAAAAAGTCATCTTTCAAGTCACCGACCGAATATTCCCTTAAGAATGCTAGCTTTTGGCTTCACCCAGTCTAAGGTACACATCCGGCTGACCCGGCAGTAACAATCGCAGAGGTGCTCCCTTTACCTCCTAGCCGAACAATCGGGAACGTAGGGGTAATCACAGGAGCCAGGTAACCCAGCTTGGCCAAAACTTAAGTCATATCGATGCATAAAATGGTGAATAAAAGGTACATGCGGAAGTTTGACACATGTGTTGGGCATAAAGCCTGTATAAATAAGCTTCTGTTAAAGAAGCCCCCAGGTATAATGAGTGCGGGTAGCACTCAAGTGTGTGCGAACAATGCGCAGATCAGCCCTCAAAGGCTCTATGAAAAAGGGAGGAGAAAAGAGAGAAACAAAAGACAGCTGATTTATAAAATGTGGACGGAGGAAGGAGACGAACTCTGAGTCCGGCGCTAGGCGTAGAATCGTTGGAGGCGGGCTGCGTTCCATGGGTTCGGCTCAAGTCGGTTGTCCAATGCGTTTCGCAGACGGTATGCTCCGCCGGTCAGGACTTGGTCGATGATGAAGGGACCTTCCCATTTGGGCTTGAGTTTGTCCTTTTTCTTGTCCGGCAGGCGTAGAACTAGTTCGCCAACATTGTAGGTTTTGGCCCGTACTTCTCTGCTTTGATATCTTCGAGCCTGCTGGTGATAGAATGCGGAGCGAGCCTTTTCCACGTCGCGCTCCTCCTCCAATGGGTCCAAACTGTCCTGCCGATCCAACTCGGCTTCTCTTTCTTCGTACATGCGCACTCGAGGTGAGTCATGAATTATATCGCAGGGCAAAACTGCCTCTGCACCGTATACCATAAAGAATGGTGTGAATCCGGTAGTATGATTTGGCGTGGTCCGCAGCCCCCAGAGTACGGAGTCGAGCTCCTCCACCCAGTGCGTGTTAGATTCCGTGAGGGACCACACTAACCTGGGTTTAATGCCGCTCATAATTAGACCATTTGCTCGTTCGACTTGACTGTTAGTTTGAGGGTGATAGACTGAAGCGTAGTCGAGCTTGATGCCCATGTTTTTGCACCAGAGTTTAACCTCGTCGGCCGTGAAATTCATGCCGTTATCAGTGATGATGCTGTGGAGGACGCCATAACGGTGTACTACCCCGGATATGAAGTCTATCACCGGTCCGGATTCGGCCGTTTTAACTGGCTTGGCCTCTATCCATTTGGTGAATTTATCCACCATGACCAATAGGTATTTTTGCTTATGGGTTCCCCCTTTAAGGGGTCCAACCATGTCAAGCCCCCAGACCGCGAACGGCCAGGTAATGGGTATAGTTTTGAGGGCGGTGGGTGGCATGTGGCTCTGATTAGCAAAGAGTTGGCAACCGACGCATCGTTGGACTAAGTCCTTAGCATCTGCCCGGGCCGTAGGCCAATAAAATCCTGTACGGAAGGCTTTGCCTACAAGGGTCCGGGCTATGGCACGGTGATCGCCGAGTCCGGCGTGAATTTCAGCCAGGAGATTTCGCCCTTCCTCTTCGGAGATGCACCTTTGAAGGACTCCGGTTGTGCTTTTCTTATATAGTTCTTCCTCATGGACCTTGTAGGCTCTAGATCGCCGAACTATGCAACGGGCCTCATTTTGGTCTTCGGGGAGTTCCTGCCTAATTAAGTAGGCGAGGAATGGTTCCGTCCACGGGGCAATTACTGCCATTATTTCATGGGCTGAGGGTGTTATTTCATTGGCTGAGCCGCCAATTGTGTCAGAATGTTCGGTGTTGGACGGTGCGGCTGGTTCCGGATTGTTATATCCGGACTCCTCTTCCCATACTACGGATGGCTTAAAGAGCCGCTCCAGGAAGATGTTTGGAGGACGGCGCCGCGTTTTGCGCCGACGCGTGCCAACACGTCGGCTGCCTGGTTGTTATCCCGGGCTACATGGTGGAATTCGAGTCCTTCGAACCGAGCTGACATTTTTAAGACGGCGTTACGGTAGGCTGCCATTTTCGGATCCTTGGCATCAAAGTCTCCGTTTACTTGGGATATTGCGAGGTTTGAATCCCTGCGGACCTCTAGGCGTTGAATGCCCATGGAGATGGCCATCCGGAGACCATGTAGAAGGGCCTCGTATTCGGCTGCATTGTTGGAGTCCGTGTACATTATTTGAAGCACGTATTGGACTGTGTCTCCGGTTGGGGACGTCAAGACGACGCCAGCCCCAAAGCCGGCCAACATTTTAGATCCGTCGAAGTGCATAATCCAATTGGAGTATGCGCTGTACTCTTTAGGGAGTTCGGCTTTAGTCCATTCAGTGATGAAGTCCGCCAAAACTTGCGACTTTATAGCTCGCCATGGTTTGTAGGTTATATCGAATGGTAAGAGCTCGATGGCCCATTTTGTAATCCTGCCCGTCGCGTCGTGGTTGTTTATAATGTCGTTGAGAGGTACTTCGGAGGCCACTGTTATCGAACACTCTTGAAAGTAGTGTCGCAGCTTCCGGGATGCCATGAACACTGCGTACGCTATCTTTTGATAATGTGGGTACCGGGACTTGCATGGAGTTAAGACAGTGGATACGTAGTACACTGGTTTTTGAAGAGGGAATTTGTGCCCTTCTGTTTCTCGTTCAATGACGAGCACCGCGCTTACAACCTGATGTGTTGTCGCGATATATAACAACATTGGTTCGCCCAAGTTGGGCGCGGCGAGGACTGGATTTGTTGCCAATATGACCTTTATTTCTTCGAGTCCGGCAGTGGCAACATCCGTCCATTCGAAGTGTTCGGTGCGCCCGAGGAGGCGATAGAGGGGCAATGCCTTTTCTCCCAAACGGGAGATGAAGCGGCCACCACGCATCCTGTTAATTTTTGTATTTGTTTGAGGTATTTTGGGATATCCAATTGTGACAGAGCTCGGATCTTGGCTGGGTTTGCTTCAATTCCTCTACCGGATACAATGAAGCCCAAGAGCTTTCCGGCTGGTACGCCAAAAACGCATTTTTCCGGGTTGAGCTTAATGTGAGCCTCAAATCGTCTACTAGAGTTTCGATGTGTTTGGTCTTGACGACCACGTCGTGTACGTATGCCTCCACTGTTTTGCCAATCTGGGTTGCCAGACATGTCTGAATCATGCGCTGATATGTTGCGCCGGCGTTCTTGAGCCCGAAGGGCATTGTGTTGAAGCAGAATGGTCCATACGGAGTAATGAATGCCGTTGCGGCTTGGTCTGTCTCCGCCATCTTGATTTGATGGTATCCGGAGTATGCGTCGAGGAAGCACAATGAATCATGTCCTGCGGTAGCGTCAATGATTTGATCGATGCGGGGAAGGGGGAAAGGATACTTTGGGCAAGCCTTGTTAAGGTCTTTAAAATCGACACATAGGCGCTAGGATTTGTCCTTTTTGGTTACCATTACCAGGTTCGCTAGCCAGTCCGGATGTTTTATGTCTCTGATGAATCCGGCTTCCAATAGTTTGGCTAGATCCTCTCCCATTGCCTGTCTTTTTGGTTCGGAAAATCACCGAAGAGCCTGTATGACTGGCTTGAATCCTTTTAGGATGTTTAGGCTGTGTTCTGCCAGCCTGCGTGGGATTCCTAGCATATCTGAAGGGTGCCAGGCAAAGATATCCCAATTTTCCCGAAGGAATTCTTGTAGTGCGGCGTCTACATCAGGGTTTAATTATGCCCCGATGGAGGCCGTCTTTGTTGGGTCCGTTAGATGGACCTGGAATTTGACTATTTCGTCCGCTGGTTTAAAAGAGGTGGACTTGGATCTCTTATCGAGTATCGCATCGTGCCTGTTCACCGTGGAGCGCAGCGCAGTGAGTTCCTCTGCCGCTAGGGCTTCGGATAGTGCCTCTAGGGCTAGTGCGGCTGTCTTGTTTTCGGCGCGGAGTGCTATGTCCGGATCACTGAACAGAGTGATGATTCCATTGGGTCCGGGCATTTTAAGCTTCATGTAACCATAATGGGGTATAGCTTGAAAAATTGTGAATGCCTCTCGCCCTAATAAAGCGTGATATCCGCTGCTGAACGGGGCCGCTTGGAGCGTGACCTCCTCGGACCTGTAATTGTCTGGTGCGCCGAACACCACATCCAGTGTAATTTTTCCTGTGCAGTGTGCTTCCCGACTAGGGATTATTCCTCTAAAGGTTGTGCTGCTTCGCTCAATGCGGCTCCACTCTATTTCCATTTTTCGAAGGGTTTCCTCATAGATGAGGTTTAATCCGCTGCTGCCATCCATGAGTACCTTGGTAAGGCAAAAGCCGTCCACTATTGGACTGAGGACCAATGCGGCTGGTGCTCGGGCTGTTCGGAATTTTGGTTCATCGCTGGCGTTGAAGGTGATAGCCGTGTCGCTCCATGGATTTGTTGTTGCTACTTTGTAGACTTCGGCGAGGCTGCGGATTGTTCGTTTCCGCATATTATTTGATGCAAAAGTCCCGAAGACTGTTAATACCGTACTAGTGCTATTAGTCTGGTCCTCCGGGGCTAGAAGCTCTTCGCCACTTTTGGCCACCTGCCGTAGTATCCAACATGCTCGAAGGCTATGTGTTGGAGTGGCGCCCTCTGTACTATGTATTTTACAGGGTCCACGGAGCCATCCCTCCAGTACGGTTCCGTGCCCTTTAAAGGGTTTTTGCTTTTTGGTTTTTGCCCCAGGTGCCCGAGCATGATGCAACCTTTTTTTTCGGACTAGGGTTGTGTTCGGAGCCGGATTGTCCCAAAACTTAGTTTCGGTTTTCCGGACACTCTCCATCGCAGAGTACTTTCGTACTACAGACGCCAGGTCGGCTAAGCGTGTAATTTCGTGACGACTTACGGCGTTCAAGATTCCCTTGTCCGTGCAATTGTTGCAAAAAATTGAGATTGTGTTTTCCTCACGGCAGTCCTTTATCCTGTCCATAACCAGGAGGAATCTGGCCCAGTAATGATGTACTGTCTCCGTGGGCTCTTGCCGGATTTGAGATAGATCGCTTATGTTTGGGTGGGCGGGTGGCATTAAGTTCGGAACCCTGTCCAACTTGAGGCTCAAGGGCCGAGGAGCTTCCGAATTTGGAAGCTCGGATTGTTCGATGTTGTCCAACGAATCTGGTCTGCTGCCTGACTTTAGGTTCAGTACTTGGTTGACGTCCGTCCCTCCGCGGGAATCCGGCATGGAGGGATCCGGAATCCGGACATAACTGGTCTTTAATATGGGGGAAGAGTCGCCGCATTGTTCCTCCACCACAGCAACGTGGTGGGTATCCTGGGGAGAGTTGATCTCTCTCAGATCGGTTTTAAGCCCAATCTGATCGTAGTTTGTAGTGACTCCCAGGGCGGTGAAGTGATCCAAGAGCTCATTTACGGAGGAGAGCTCCATCGGATCTAGCATCTCGGCGAATTCCGAGTTGACATGAAGATCGCTTTTGATGACCCGAGAGGTCGTCGTCGGAGCGGCGCCCGAACAGGCGGTCATAAGAAAACCACCTAGCCGGATAGTTTGTCCGGTGGCCAAAGCTCCCTTGGCAATGGTACCGTCTTTAAAGACGGGATTAGGCATCCTTCCTGATTGCGACGGCACAGAGGAACTCTCAATGAAAGCACCAATGTCGGTGTCAAAACCGGCGGATCTCGGGTAGGGGGTCCCGAACTGTGCGTCTAGGCGGATGGTAACAGGAGACAAGGGACACAATGTTTTTACCCAGGTTCGGGCCCTCTCGATGGAGGTAAAACCCTACTCCTGCTTGATTGATATTGATGATATGGGTAGTACAAGAGTGGATCTACCACGAGATCAAGGAGGCTAAACCCTAGAAGCTAGCCTATGGTATGATTGTTGTTGTTGATTTTTCTACGGACTAAAACCCTCCGGTTTATATAGACACCGGAGAGGGCTAGGGTTACACAGAGTCGGTTACAATGGTAGGAGATCTACATATCCGTATTGCCAAGCTTGCCTTCCACTCCAAGGAAAGTCCCATCCGGACACGGGACAAAGTCTTCAATCTTGTATCTTCATAGTCTTGGAGTCCGGCCGATGATGATAGTTCGGCTATCCGGACACCCCCTAGTCCAGGACTCCATCAATAATCATAGGATAGCTTTTCATAAGTGGTTGAGAGCGTTTCATGACGAATTTCAAGTTCTTGGTACTTAGCATGAAGATTTTTATGTCTTCAACTAAGGACTGTGAATGTGTCATTTCCGCGTCCAACAGGTCATCGCTTTTGTCTAACAGTTTTTGAGTATGTTCCATAGCCTTTTGTTGTTCAGTTGCAATTTTAGCAAGTGTTTTGTAGCTGGGTTTGGATTCACAATCAAAGTCATCTTCAATTGATGTGTGAAAGTAAGCATCACGTGATTTTACCTTGGCACCACGTGCCATGAAGCAGTAGGTGGGAGTAGGATCGTCTTCATCATCAGCTTCAGCGTTGGTGTGGAAGTCATTGTCTTCAGTGTTGAAGATGGACTTGGGAACATAAGCTGTGGCTAGAGCCAGACTTGCAACGCCAGGGTCGGACTCCTCTCCAGACTCCACCTCCGCCTCCTCAGAAGCAGACTCCTCCTCTGAATCCATCTCCTTGCCAACAAAAGCACGAGCCTTGCCAGATGAGCTCTTCTTATGAGATGAAGAACTTGATGAGGACTTGGAAGAAGACTTTGAAGATTTCTTCTTCTTCTTGTCATCAGAATCATATTCCTTGCTCTTCTTCTTTTTCTTCTCATTTTCCCACTGTGGACACTCAGAGATATAGTGTCCAGGTTTCTTGCACTTGTGACATGTTCTCTTCTTGTAGTCATGAGTGGAAGCTTCATCATTTCTTGAGCTGGATCGTGAAGACTTTCTGAAGCCCTTCTTCTTAGTGAACTTATGGAACTTCTTCACAAGCATAGCAAGTTCCTTTCCAATGTCTTCAGGATCATCAGAATTGCAGTCAGATTCTTCTTCAGATGAGGAAACAACTTTTGCCTTCAAAGCGCGAGTTCGGCCATAGTTGGGACCATAGATATATTTTTTCTCAGATAGCTGGAACTCATGTGTGTTGAGCCTCTCAAGTATATCAGATGGATCGAGTGTCTTGAAGTTAGGACGTTCTTGTATCATGAGGGCAAGGGTGTCAAAGGAGCTGTCAAGCGATCTCAGTAGTGTCTTGACGATTTCATGCTTGGTAATCTCAGTTGCGCCGAGAGCATGAAGCTCATTTGTGATGTCGGTGAGGCGATCGAACGTGAGCTGGACATTTTCATTGTCGTTTCTCTTGAAGCGATTGAAGAGGTTGCGAAGAACACTGATCCTTTGATCTCTCTGGGTTGAGACGCCTTCGTTGACCTTGGATAGCCAGTCCCAGACTAGCTTCGACGTTTCCAGAGCACTCACACGGCCATACTGTCCTTTGGTCAGATGACCACACATGATGTTTGAGGGAGTCCTGGACTAGGGGGTGTCCGGAGAGCCGAACTATCATCATCGGCTGGACTCCAAGACTATGAAGATACAAGATTGAAGACTTTGTCCCGTGTCCGGATGGGACTCTTCTTGGCGTGGAAGGCAAGCTTGGCGATACGGATATGTAGAGCTCCTACCATTGTAACCGACTCTGTGTAACCCTAGCCCACTCCGATGTTTATATAAACCGGAGGGTTTTAGTCCATAGGACAGAACAACAATCATACCATAGGCTAGCTTCTAGGGTTTAGCCTCCTTGATCTCGTGGTAGATCCACTCTTGTACTACCCATATCATCAATATCAATCAAGCAGGAGTAGGGTTTTACCTCCATCGAGAGGGCCCGAACCAGGGTAAAAACATCGTGTCCCTTGTCTCCTGTTACCATCCGCCTAGACGCACAGTTCGGGACCCCCTACCCGAGATCCGCCGGTTTTGACACCGACATTGGTGCTTTCATTGAGAGTTCCTCTGTGCCGTCACAATCAGGAAGGATGCCTCTTCCCATCTTTAAAGACGGTACCATTGCCAAAGGAGCTTTGGCCGCCGGCCAAACTATCCGGCTAGGTGGTTTTCTTATGACCGCCTGTTCGGCCGCCGCTTCGACGATGACCTCTCGGGTCATCAAAAGTGATCTTCACGTCAACTCGGAATTCGCCGAGCAGCTAGATCCGATGGAGCTCTCTTCCGTAAACGAGCTCATGGATCGCATCGCCGCCTTGGGAGTCGCTACAGACTACGACCAGATTGGGCTTAAAACCGATCTGTGAGAGATTAACTCTCCCCAGGCTACCCACCATGTTGCTGTGGTAGAGGAACAACGCGGCGACCCTTCTTCTACATTAAAAAGATGTTATGTCCGGATTCCTGATCCCTCCATGCCGGATTCCCGTGGAGGGACGGACGTCAGTCAAGTGCTGAACCTAAAGTCAGGCAGCGGACCAGATTCATTGGACAACATCCAGCAATCCAAGCTTCCGGATTCGGAAACTTTTCGGCCCTTGAGCCTCAGATTGGGCGGGGTTCCGAACTTAATTCCACCTGCCTACCCAAACACAAGCGATCTATCTCAAATCCGGCAAGAGCCCGATGAAACAGTACATCATTAATGGGCCAGATTCCTCCTGGTTATGGACAGGATAAAGGACTGCCATGAGGAAAACGCAATCTCAATTTTTTGCAATAATTGCACGGACAAGGGAAATATGAATGCCATAAGCCGTCGCGAAATCACACGCTTCGCCGACCTGGCATCCATAGTACGAAAGTACTGTGCGATGGAGAGTGCCTGGAAAACCGAAACTAAGTTTTGGGACAATCTGGCTCCGAACACAACCCTAGTCCGAAATAAAAGGGTGCATCATGCTCAGGCACCTGGGACAAAAACCAAAAAGCAAAAAACCCCTAAAGGGCACGAAACCGTACTGGAGGGATGGCTCAGCGGACCCTGTAAAATCCATAGTACAGAGGGCGCCACTCCAACACATAGCCTTCGAGCATGTTGGATACTACGGCAGGTGGCCAAAAGTGGCGAAGAGCTTCTAGCCCCGGAGAACCAGCCCAACAGTACCAGTATGGTATTAACAGTCTTCGATACTTTTGCATCAAATAATATGCGGAAACGAAAAATCCGCAGCCTCGCCGAAGTCTACCAAGTAGCAACAACAAATCCATGGAGCGACACGGCTATCACCTTCAACGCTAGCGACGAACCCAAATTCCGAACAGCCCGAGCACCAGCCGCATTGGTCCTCAGTCCAATAGTGGACGGCTTTCGTCTTACCAAGGTACTCATGGTTGGCAGCAGCGGATTAAACCTCATCTACGAGGAAACCCTTCGAAAAATGGAAATAGACTGGAGCCGCATTGAGCGAAGCAGCACAACCTTCAGAGGAATAATCCCTAGTCGGGAAGTGCGCTGCACAGGAAAAATTACACTAGATGTGGTGTTCGGCTTGCCGGACAATTATAGGTCCGAGGAGGTCACGTTCCAAGTGGCCCCGTTCAGCAGCGGATATCACGCTTTACTAGGCCGAGAGGCATTCACAATTTTTCAAGCTATACCCCATTACGGGTACATGAAGCTTAAAATGCCCAGCCCAATGGAATCATCACTCTTGTCAGTGATCCGGACATAGCGCTCCGTGCTGAAAATAAGACAGCCGCACTAGCCCTAAAGGCACTATCCGAAGCCCTAGCGGCAGAGGAACTCACCACGCTACGCTCCATGGTGAGTAGGGACGATGAGATACTCGATAAGAGATCCAAGTCCACCTCTTTTAAACCAGCGGACGAAATAGTCAAATTCCAAGTCCATCCCACGGACCCCACAAAGACGGCCTCCATTGGGGCATAGTTAAACCTTGATGTAGACGCCGCACTACGAGAATTCCTTCGGGAAAATTGGGACATCTTTGCCTGGCACCCTTCAGAAATGCCAGGAATCCCACGCAAGCTGGCAGAACACAGCCTAAACATCCTAAAAGGATTCAAGCCAGTCAAACAGGCTCTTCGGCGATTTTCCGAACCCAAAAGACAGGCAATGGGAGAGGAGCTAGCCAAACTATTAGAAGCCAGATTCATGAGAGACATAAAGCATCCGGACTGGCTAGCGAACCTGGTAATGGTACCAAAAAAGGATAAATCCTGGCGCCTGTGTGTCGATTTTAAAGACCTTAACAAGGCTTGCCCAAAGGATCCTTTCCCCCTTCCCCACATCGATCAAATCATTGTTGCTACCGCAGGGCACGATTCATTGTGCTTCCTCGACGCATACTCCGAATACCACCAAATCAAGATGGCGGAGACAGACCAAGCCGCAATGGCATTTATTACTCCATATTGACCATTCTGCTTCAACACAATGCCCTTCGGGCTCAAGAATGCTGGCGCAACATATCAGCGCATGATTCAGACATGTCTGGCAACCCAAATCGGCAAAAACAGTGGAGGCATACATAGACGATGTGGCCGTCAAGACCAAACACGTCGGAACTCTAGTAGACGATTTGAGGCTCACATTTGACAACCTCCGAGCATATGACATTAAGCTCAACCCGGAAAAATGCGTTTTCAGCGTACGAGCCGGAAAGCTCTTGGGCTTCATTGTATCTGGTAGAGGAATCGAAGCAAACCCAGCCAAGATCCGAGCTCTGTCACAGTTGGATATCCCAAAAGACCTCAAACAAATACAAAAATTGACTAGATGCGGCAGCTCTAAGCCGCTTCATCTCCCGCTTGGGAGAAAAGGCATTGCCCCTTTATCGCCTCGTCCGGCGCACCGAACACTTCGAATGGACGAATGCCGCCACGGCCGGACTCGAAGAAATAAAGACCATATTGGCAACAAATCCAGTCCTGGCCGCGCCCAACCTGGGCGAACCAATGTTTTTATATATCGCGGCAACACATCAAGTTGTAAGCGCAGTGCTCGTCGTCGAACAAGAAACAGAAGGACACAAATTCCCTCTCCAAAAACCAGTGTACTACGTATCCACTGTCTTAACTCCATGCAAGTCCCGGTATCCACATTATCAAAAGATAGCGTACGCGGTGTTCATGGCATCCCGGAAGCTGCGACACTACTTTCAAGAGTGTTCGATAACAGTGGCCTCCGAAGTACCTCTCAACGACATTATAAACAACCGCGACGCGACCGGCAGGATTGCAAAATGGGCCATTGAGCTCTTACCATTCAACATAACCTACAAACCACGGTGAGGTATAAAGTCGCAAGTTTTGGCTGACTTCATTGCTGAATGGACTGAAGCCGAACTCCCTAAAGAGTACGGCGCATACTCCAATTGGATCATGCACTTCGACGGCTCTAAAATGTTGGCCGGCTTGGGAGCTGGCGTCGTCTTGACGTCCCCAACCGGAGACATAGTCCAATACGTACTTCAAATAATGTACACAGACTCCAACAACGCAGCCGAATATGAGGCCCTTCTACATGGTCTCCGGATGGCAATCTCCATGGGTATTCAACGCCTAGAGGTCTGCGGGGATTCAAACCTCGCAATATCCCAAGTAAATGGAGACTTTGATGCCAAGGATCCGAAAATGGCAGCCTACCATAACGCCGTCTTAAAAATGTCAGCTCGGTTTGAAGGACTCGAATTCCACCATGTAGCCCGGGATAATAACCAGGCGGCCGACGTGTTGGCACGCATCGGCGCAAAGCGCGATGCCGTCCCTCCAAACATCTTCCTGGAGCAGCTCTTTAAGCCATCCGTAGTATGGGAAGAGGAGTCCGGAAACAACAATCCGGAACCAACCGCACCGCCCAACACCGAACATTCTAACACAATCGGTGGCTCAGCCAATGAAATAACACCTTCAGCCCACAAAATAATGGCAGTCATTGCCCCATGGACGGAACCATTCCTAGCCTACTTAATCAGGAAGGAACTCCCCGAAGACCAAAATGAGGCCCGCTGCATAGTACGGCGATCTAAAGCCTACAAGGTCCACGAGGGAGAGCTTTATAAGAAAAGCACAACCGGAGTCCTTCAAAGGTGCATCTCCAAAGAGGAAGGGCGAAATCTTCTGGCTGAAATTCACGCCGGACTAGGCGGGCACCACGCCGCAGCCCAGGCCCTTGTAGGCAAGGCCTTCCGTACAGGATTTTATTGGCCGACGGCCCGGGCAGATGCTCAAGACTTAGTCCAATGATGCGCCGGTTGCCAGCTGTTTGCTAATCAGAGCCACATGCCACCTACCACCCTCAAAACTATACCCATCACCTAGCCGTTCGCGGTCTGGGGGCTTGACATGGTTGGACCCCTTAAAGGGGGATCCCACAAGCAAAAGTACCTATTGGTCATGGTGGACAAATTCACCAAATGGATAGAGGCCAAGCCAGTTAAAACGGCCGAGTCCGGACCTGTGATAGACTTCATATCTGGGGTAGTACACCTTTATGGCGTCCCCCATAGCATCATCACTGATAACGGCACGAACTTCACGGCCGACGAGGTTAAAACTCTGGTGCAAAAATATGGGCATCAAGCTCGACTACGCTTCAGTCTATCACCCTCAAACTAACGGTCAAGTCGAACAAGCAAATGGTCTAATCATGAGCGGCATCAAACCCACTTTAGTGCGGTCCCTCACGGAATCTAACACGCACTGGGTAGAGGAGCCTGACTCCGTACTCTGGGGGCTGCGGACACGCCAAACCGTACTACCGGATTCACACCATTTTTTATGGTATACGGCGCAGAGGCAGTTTTGCCCTGCGATATAATTCATGACTCACCTCGTGTGCGCATGTACGAAGAAAGAGAGGCCGAGTTGGATCGGCAAGACAGTTTGGACGCCTTAGAAGAGGAGCGCGACGTGGCGAAAGCTCGTTCCGCATTCTATCAGCAGCAGGCTCGAAGATATCAAAGCAGAGAAGTACGGGCCAAAACTTACAATGTTGGCGAACTAGTTCTACGCCTGCCGGACAAGAAAAAGGAAAAACTCAAGCCCAAATGGGAAGGTCCCTTCATCATCGACCAAGTCCTGACCGGCGGAGCATACCGTCTGCGAAACGCATCGGACAACCGACTCGAGCCAAACCCATGGAACGCAGCCCGCCTCCGAAGATTCTACGCCCAGCGCCGGACTCAGAGTTCGTCTCCTTCCTCCGTCCACGTCTTATACTATAGCTGCCTTCTATTTCTCTCTTTTTTCCTCCCTTTTTCGTAGAGCCTTTGAGGGCTGATCTGCGCATTGTTCGCACACACTTGACATGCTACCCGCACTCATTATACCTGGGGGCTTCTTTAATAGAAGCTTATTTATACGGGCTGTTGCCCCACACATGTGTCAAACTTCTGCATGTACCTTTTATTCACCATTATATGCATCGATATGACTTAAGTTTTGGCCAAGCTGGGTTGCCTGGCTCCTGTGCTTACCCCTACGTTCCCGATTGTTCGGCTAGGAGGTAAAGGGAGGACCTCTACGATTGTTACTGCCGGGTCAGCCGGATGTGTACCTCAGACTAGGTGAAGCCGAAAGCTAGCGTTCTTAAGGGAATATTCGGTCGGTGACTTGAAAGATGATTTCTTACTTATTTATTTATCTGCCCCCAGATGCTTTTCTGCTCTTTTCGCAGTCCGGACATGCACTTTAGGGCATGCCTCCCAGGGAAAGGAACCCCTAACGGAACTATTCTCCCTGGAAGATGTTTCTTACAAACCATGTAATATAACATAACTAGTTGGGCACTTGTCTGATAAAGCACTAATGACCCCTACGCCTGGTCTCCATGCATGCCCCGGTTTTTATATAACCGTGAGGGTATTCGGACACACTCCGGACTGTTGGGTCGCGAGGTTGAAGCGAAAAGGTCCACAAAGACAAACGATCTACAATCCGGCTAGAAGGCATTATGCATGTCACTTAAAAATACATCGTCAAATTGACTAATTGTACTCCTGTTCAATCCCATCTAACAGGCTGTCTAATTTACAGTCCCGTTGGGAATACTTAGCGGCCAACTCTACTTGGCCGTACATTAATCTCACAGGGATCTCCTTCCCATCGGGCCCCACAGGTCCGACCTCGGCCATGTGGTTCGGATCCTCCTTCGTGTACCGCGTATTCACCATGGCCCAGGCCTCCCTGGCGCCTTGACGGCAGGCCGATATCTTCCATAGATGGAAGCGCTGCCGTGCTCCCTGAAGCTTCTCCGCAAGCCCTCCAAGACCCTCGGGTAGGGAGACGGACGGCCATAAGGCCTGGGCGACGCCACTCATCGCCTGCCAAACACGTTCTGCAGTTGCAGCAGTTCGGGAAGTTGGTCACCCGTTGAACCGGGCATTTCCTCCGCAGGGCGACCAGTGAGCACACCTACAGACACATTCCTGTCAATCGACTTCCTCGCCGAACTCTTCTTTTCAAAAGAGTTTGCTCAAGCACTTACTGTAGATGCCGCGACGAAGCCGCCGGTTCTCCTTTACGGAGTCAGACAGCTGGACCCGAACATCTTTTAGTTCTTCGCCCAGCTGGGTGTTGGCATCTTGGAGTTTGTTCCTCTCCTGCTGCACGCTCATAAGCACCTTCTCGTCGGCCTTCAGCTGGCGCAGCAGATGTTGCTTGTCCCGATCCAGTCCGGCACCCTCTGCAATATTATTGTCAGACTTACACACACACCGCACTTCATAAACTACTTATCTTTTCGAAGTATGTATTACCAGAGGGGGTCTCTGTGGGTCCCCCTGAGGCGGCTAGTGTGGCCTCAAGTTGGGCCTTGCACTCTTGAAGCTCCTGGGACAGGTGGGTATTCTTCTCCGTATGATCCTGCATGTAAAATGATCCTTAAATCAGTTACTCTAACTACTCTAAGTCTCGGGGGCTACTGGCATATATAGCTATTAAAATTCCTTACCCGTATGTCTTTCACATACTGCTCCGTGGCTCTGGTTAAACCATCTTGAGCGGCACGGAGGTGCGCATCCCCCGCATTGAAGGCATTCAACGCCTCCGGGGAGAAACACGCGTCACGAAGAACTGTCCGGCGGCGCCTGTGATTCATGGCGCTCTCCACCTCAGACCTGGTGGCCGACAGCCTGTTGGCATCCTCCGTTGGAGGAGCATCCGGCTCACGCCTTGTGTTCGCCTCCGCCTCCGGACCAGGCATTGGAGCCTGGCTGGCGGAGGTTTGGTTGGCAACCTCTCCGGGCACAGTCCAGCGAGCGCTCTTTCTCCTGGAAAAATCATGAGCATTAATATACCTCCTAGGAATCTTTTCCTTTAAACATGGCGGTGTGTCATACCATTGCGGTGACGTTTTGATTGACGCCGCACTCCTCTTCCGCCTGCTGGGCCGAACTGACCCTTGATGGTCAGCCGCCGCGGGTTCGGCTTCCCGCCCTGAAGGCACCTCCCGCGGAGCACCGTTGGTATACGGTTGTCAGAAATAAGCATGGATGAAGTAATGATGTCAGGACTCCGGTCAGAGTTACCTGGGAAGTCGGAGATAAACCGGGGTAGTCGGCCGTAATGGCGATTAAAGCATTGTCCACGCTAAGTTGGTGGAACACCCCATCGATCAGCTCCACCTCTATGTCCAGATCCTCTTCGGAGGCCGGATCAAGGGATCGTCCCGGATCCTCGGGCTGTGGAGTCGGGCTGTGAATGCCCTCTACGTCCCGGCGCAGCTCCTGCGTCGAAATCACGAAATGAGACACTTGACTTTGGAAATATGGATCGGCTTAATAAATGTCCGCTTACCCAGCTTCGTGGGTTATTCATGGAAAATCCATTCAATGGACTCGCGCGGAGGAAGTCCTCTTTCTCCCCCTTGTACAAGCCGGACAAGATCTTCACCAGATCGGCAATCGATCCCGGCCCCTTGCGGCCATGACGGGTGGCGTCATTATCCCCGTTGAAATCCCACATGAGGTGGCCCCTATATTGGAGCGGCTGCACCCCTCGCATGATGCACGTGGCCATGACTCCAATCATGGTCAGTCCGGAATGAGCCAGTAACCTTATCCGGCCCATCAGATATTGGACGCTCCTATCACTCTCCCGTTGAGGGCTCCGCGGGCGCCAACTCAGGCGTTTGTTCGGGGGAGCGTTTCTGAACTCCAGGAGGCCGATCCGAACTGGGTCCGGCAGTGGGGCGTCTTCCATATAGAACCATTCCGAAGGCCAGTCTTCAGATGCCTTCTTCGGGGTTCCGGATAGATATCCGGTCCTGGCGATGCGCCATATTTCGGCTTCGCCCACTTGATATATCGACCCCCCGTGAGAACGGGGTACGAGGCAAAACAGTCTCTTCCACAGCGCAAAATGGGCCTCGATGCCCAAGAACAGCTCGCAAACGGCTACAAAGCCCGCGATGTGCAAGATGGAGGCAGGTGTAAGGTGGTGAAGCTGGAGTCCGTAGAACTCCAGGAGCCCCCAGAGAAACGGATGTATGGGAAATCCGAGTCCCCTTAAGGCAATAAAAAATGCTTCTAAAAGTGTGAGATCATTTAGTGTAAGAGAAAATTGAGTGTTGTACGAACTTGTGATGGTGAAGAATAAAAGCGACAGACTACATAATAAAGGTTGCCATCACAAGGGGCAATACAACGTAACGTTCTTTTGCACTAAGGGGTTGAGCATACAAACAAATGAGCGCATGGCAACCTCTACTTCCCTCTGTGAAGGGCCTATCTTTTACTTTTATGTATTTACTTTTATGCAAGTGTCAAAGTTTTTCTCTCTATTCCTTTTATTTTTCTCCTTTGGCAAGCATCATGTGGTTAGGAAAGATCTAGGCACATATGTCCAGTTGAATATGGGTATCATGAGTTATTATTGTTGACATCACCCTTGAGGTGAATATGTTGGGAGGCGAAGCCGTAAGCCCCTATCTTTCTATATGTCCGGTTGAAACATTTTGCTCATGTGTATGCGGTGAATTTTAGCAATCATAGAAGACTATATGATGGTTGAGTATGTGGACTTGCCCAAAGGCTCCGATACATGACCCTTCCTGAAAAGATGATGAATTGTAACTGAAAACATAGTTTGTTGGTTTCTAATAGAGTTTATGCTTTATACTTTGATTATGTGATGAATTGTTACTTATTCATGAGAAGTCTATGATAAAAGTTCTATGATAAAAGTGTTATGTTTAAGTTTGTTGCTGTTATAATAATCTACATGATGCATCTATGTCCGTATTTTGTTTTTATCGACACCTCTCTCTCTCTAAGATGTGGACATGTTTCTCGATTTCGGTTTTCGCTTGAGGACAAGCAAGGTCTAAGCTTGGGGGAGTTGATACGTCCATTTTGCATCATGTTTTCCTACTATTATTTATGATGTTTTTATGCATAATAACGCTTTTTGGAGTAATTCTAATTCCTTTTCTCTCATAATATGCAAGGTACACACAAAGAGGGAGAATTCTGACAGCTGGAAATCTGGACCTGAAAAAGCTACGTCAAGCCACCTATTCTGCACAACTCCAAACAAGTTGAAACTTTAAAGAGATTTTTTATGGAATATATGATGAATGTTGGAGCAAATAAGTACCGGAGGGGGGCACCCTGGTGAGCACAAGACACCAGCACGCGCTTGGGGGCCCAGGCGCGCGCTAGTGGGTTGTGCTCATCCAGGCCCACCTTCGGTGCCCATCTTCTGGTATATAAGTCATTTTGACCTAGAAAAAATAAGGAGAGGACTTTCAAGATGGAGCGCCACTGTCTCGAGGCGGATCTTTGGCAGGAGCACTTTTGCCCTCCGGCGGAGCAATTCCGCCGGGGGAACTTCCCTCCCGGAGGGGGAAATCATCGTCATCATCATCACCAATAACTATCTCATCTTGGGGAGGGCAATCTCCATCAACATCTTCAAAAACACCATCTCCTCTCAAACCCTAGTTAATCTCTTGAGTTCAATCTTTGTACTGGAACTATAGTTTGGTGCTTGTGGGTGACTAGTAGTGTTGATTACATCTTGTAGTTGATTACTATATGGTTTATTTGGTGGAAGATTATATGTTCAAATCCATTATGCTATTTAATACCCCTCATCTTGAGCA
Source organism: Triticum timopheevii (assembly GCA_963921465.1). Taxonomy (NCBI): domain Eukaryota; kingdom Viridiplantae; phylum Streptophyta; class Magnoliopsida; order Poales; family Poaceae; genus Triticum; species Triticum timopheevii. The sequence continues at coordinate 248,321,834 of OY997262.1, read as the reverse complement.
TGATTATTGTTTATGAGTAGTTACTTTTCTTCTTGAGGTCACGGGAGAAATCATGTTGCAAGTAATCATGTGAACTTGATATGTGTTCGATATTTTGATAGTATGTATGTTGTGATTCCCTTAGTGGTGTCATGTGAACGTCGACTACATGACACCTCACCATATTTGGGCCTAATGGAATTCATTGTGGAGTAGTTATTAGATGATGGGTTGTGAGAGTGATAGAAGCTTAAACCCTAGTTTATGCGTTATTTCCTAAGGGACCGATTGGATCCAAAGGTTTAATGCTACAGTTAGAATTTATTCTTAATACTTTTCTCATAGTTGCGGATGCTTGCGAGGGGGTTAATCATAAGTAGGAGTTTTGTTCAAGTAAGAATAGCACCTAAGCACCGATCCACCCACATATCAAATTATCAAAGTAGCGAACACAAATCGAACCAACATGATGAAAGTGACTAGATGAAATTCCCGTGTACCCTCAAGAACGCTTTGCATAGTATAAGAGACCATTTTGGCATGTCCTTTGCCTCAAAAGGATTGGGATACCTTGCTGCACTTTTGCTACTATTATTGTTACTTGCTCATTACAAATTATCTTACTATCAAACTACTGTGTTACTCACAATTTCAGCACTTGCAGACATTACCTTGCTGAAAACCACTTGTCATTTCCTTCTACTCCTCGTTGGGTTCGACACTCTTACTTATCGAAAAGAGATACAATTGATCCCCTATACTTGTGGGTCATCATTGGCTGCCCTCGATTTCAGCACAGGTGGAGGCGTGCGGGTGGGCATCCGGCCAGATCTAGTGCCACGGGGCCGGCTGGTGACGTGAGGTGGTGGTGGGTGCTCGTTTGAGCACTTGGTGGAGGCTAGTCATCGACGGCCTGGTCCTGGCCTCCCGGTGGGGGTCAACTGGTGTTTGTGCCTGCCGACTGTGCTAGTGGTTGTGTGTGCCCGGCGACTCCAGCGTTTCGAGCTGGCTGGGCGGCGTGGGTTGGGCAATGGCCCAGTGTGGCTGCTGCCCCGGCCGTGGGTGGCTCGATGGCAACTTGGCATGTTGGTAATGACGGTGTCTGGCATGTTCTGACATTGGCTTGTCCGTAGTAGACTTGTGTCGGCAATCGATTCCTCTCCTCGTCGTCCGAGCATTTCTTCTGTCAATGGGTTGTCCTTCTCCCAGCTGCGGTCCATCGCTCGTCCCGCGCCCGGTGTGTGCTACCTTTTGAGCTTGTGTTGGTTTTTCCCTTGAAGAGGAAAGGGTGATGGAGCACAGTGCAGATAAGTATTTCCCTCAGTTAAGAACAAGGGTATCAATCCAGTAGGAGAAACGCACAAGTCCCCAATGGATGCACCTGCACAAACAATCAAACACTTGCACTCAATGCGATAAAGGGGTTGTTAATCCCTTCACGGTCACCTGCAAAGGTGAGATCTGATAGAGATAGATAAAACTAAATAAAAGATAACTACATATTTTTGGGTTTTTTTGGTTTATAGATCTGAAATTAAAAGATTGCAAAATAGAAGATCGGAAACTAATATGATGGAAAATAGACCCAGGGCCATAGGTTTCACTAGAGGCTTCTCTCATGAAGGCAAATAATATGGTGGGTAAACAAATTACTATCAAGGAATTGATAGAAAAGTGCAAAGTTATGATGATATCCAAGGCAATGATTATGCATATAGGCATCACGTCCGTATCAAGTAGACCGACTCTTGTCTGCATCTACTACTATTACTCCACACATCGACCGCTATCCAGCATGCATCTAGAGTATTAAGTTCATAAAGAACAGAGTAATGCCTTAAGTAAGATGACATGATGTAGAGGAATAAAATCAAGCAATATGATGAAAACCCCATCTTTTTATCCTCGATGGCAACAATTCAATACGTGTCTCGCTACCCCTACTTTGTCACTAGGTGAAATCACGCAAGATTGAACCCAAAGCTAAGCACCTCTCCCATTGCAAGAAAAACCAATCTAGTTGGCCAAACCAAACTGATAGTTCTAAGAGAAATACAAAGATATAAAATCATGCATAAAAGGATTCAGAGAACATTCAAATAATATTCATAGATAAGCTGATCATAAATCCACAATTTATCAGATCTCGGCAAACACGCCGCAAAAGAAGATTACATCGGATAGATCTCCAAGAACATCAAGGAGAACATGGTATCGAGAATCGAAGAGAGGGAATAAGCCATCTAACTACTAGCTACGGACCCGTAGGTCTATGGTAAACTACTTATGCTTCATCGGAAGGGCAATAGAGTTGATGTAGATGCCCTCTATGATCGAATCCCCCTCCGGTAGGATGCCGGAAAAGGCCCCAAGATGGGATCTCACGGGAACAGAAGGTTGCGGCGCTGGAAAAGTGTTTTCGTGGCTCCCTCTGATGGTTCTGGAATATATGTGAATATATAGGACGAAGAGTTGGGACTGGAGATCCCCGAGGGGGGCACAAGGCAGGGGGCGCACCCTCCACCCTTTGCCACCACTCGCGGCTCTTCTGGCTTGGACTTCAAGTCCCCTGGGTGTCTTCTGGTCCAAGAAAAATCATCATGAAATTTTATTCCCTTTGGACTCCGTTTAGTATTCCTTTTCTGCGAAGCTCAAAAACAAGGAAAAAAGAGAAACTGACACTGGGCTCTAGGTTAATAAGTTAGTCCCAAAAATAATATAAATTAGCATATTAATGCATATAAAACATCCAAAACAGATAATATAATAGCATGGAACAATAAAAAATTATAGATACGTTGGAGACGTATCAGTGTGGCAGGGCCGACATCGTCCCGCGCACGATGTAGCAAGATCGAGCTTGTCTCGTGGATGGTGTAGCAGGACCAACCTCATCTAACACATGGTGCCGCATGACCGAGCTCGTCTCGCGCTTGGTGCTGTAGGACAGGTCAATGGAGGCCAGTTTTGTCGGGCCTATTGGGTCTCAGTGTTGGGGGTTTGCCCACGGGTGTGAAAGGCGGGATATTTCCACTAGTCTCTTTGGTGGGGGTAGCAGCAGATATGGGGTGAGGTGGTGGCAAGGTCTTAGATGCCGGGGCAGTGGCCCTGGTGGTGGTAGCGCAGTGCTCATGGGCAGAGCCCGTGGTTTGGTGATGTCCGGTGGCCATGGCCAAGTGGGCGGCATGCTAGTGGGGTGTAGAGTTCGGTGGCGTCGAGTGTTGGCCGGGTGAAACATGTTGTCGGTGTCAAAACCGGCGGATCTCGGGTAGGGGGTCCCGAACTGTGTGTCTAGGCGGATGGTAACAGGAGACAAGGTGAAAGAACATGCGGTGCCCCCATGTTTGGTTTTGGTAATTGATGAAAATCTCTATGGACTAATGGTTGTCTTGAGTTATATTTGAAGGATTTGTCCATAGGCTTTTCTTGAAGTCCATGTGTTGGTTTCAAGGAGTTTATGAGTTGACCAAGGTGTTATTAAGGAATTATCCAAAGATTGGTCATGTGAGTGTTGAGCTTATTGCAAGCATGTCTTGAAGAAGAAGATTGTGTGATCATTCATGTTTACCTTCAAGACATCATCCAAATGAAGAGAGTTGGAAAGATTCAAGGTTGATCAAGACTAAGTCAAGAGTGAATCAAGTTGATCAACTCACAAAGCGTAGAAGTTGTACCGAGAGGGATCAAGTGATCCCATGGTATGGTAAGCATTGTCCATTGCACTTTGTGTACTAACCCATGGTCTATGTGAGAGTTCTATGTGGGGTTAGGTACGTATCCATGGGCTTGCATCAAGAGGAAGATATCATACAACCCATGGAAAGGATGACATCAAGTGGTGATCTTCATCAAGATTGCCGTGTGCAAGTTCAAGTGGAGCATCACGAAGAGATCAAGTGCTTGAATCTTGCCATCCATTGTGGTGTGAATGGACTTGTGAAGATGAGCCGAAGAGTGGCTCACCCATAGTGGACTATGGGGGAGCAATCATCTAGTCTTCATCGAGCCAACGCAATCAAGAAAGGTGGTCCAACTTGAGGGAGTGAAGATCGTCATCATCTAGCTCAAGTGGACCATGTGCAAGGCAAAGGTTTGCCCTTGATAGGTTTTCTATTTTACCGGTCTCATGGTAGTTGTGGGAGACCGGGTTATAGGATCGATTGCCGTACTATCAAGGGGGCTCTCGATGAGTTGCTTGATCGTATCGTTCGTAGAGAGCTCAAACCGTTGCATCCTTGCATCATGTTTCTTGGTTCTTGTTTGATTCTCTTTGTGAGTCTTAGAGCTTATGGTCATCTTGATGACAAGCTTGAGTTCATCAAAAACGGAGTTTGCATGCGACTTCTATGATGTTTTCGGTGTTGGAGGTTTTACCGGTCTTCTCCGAGGAAGGGTTCTCACCATTTTATTTTGGGCCTTTTCTCTTTTGCTTCTTATTGATATTTCTTTCAATATTGTGTTAGCCCTTGTCGCTAGCTTTCCAACAAACTTGGTTTCATCAAATTCAGAGTCCGTTTGCAAAAGTTGTGGAAGTTTTGGTGTTCTGAAAAGGCTGCAGCGGTACTACCGCGAATTGGAGCGGATGTAATTTTTTACTACCGCTCCAAAGCGGTACTACCATGGCTCCTACAGCGGTACTACCACTCCGGACCAAAAAAACTTGTCCCAAGTCCTGTGGAGGTAGGTACGGAAGTATTTGTTTGTACCGCAAGCAGTAGTACCGCGATCCCTAGCGGTAGTACCGTGAGGACGAGCGGTAGTACCGCTCTGTGCGGGTTGTGAGCATAACGGTTGGATTTTTCCCAACCTATAAAAGGGGGTATTCTTCCCCATTGAACCTTATCCTTTGAGCTCGTGTTCTTCCTCCATTGTTGACCTTCTTCGAGCTTGCTAACTCTCAATCCCTCCATGGATTCTTGCTAGTTTTTGAGGGAAAAGAGAGAGGAGATCTAGATCCACATTTCCACCATTCACTTTCTTCTCTATGTGAGGGGAACCCCTTGGATCTTGATCTTGGAGTTCTTGGTGTTCTCCTTCTTGTTCTTCCTCTCATTTTCCTCCCTGGAATTAGTTGCTTCGATGGGATTTGAGAGAGAAGGACTTGGGCACTCCGTGTGCCCTTGCCATTGCATTTGGTGCATCGGTTTGAGTTCTCCACGGTGATACGTGGAAGTTACAAGTTGAGAAGCTATTACTCTTGGGTGCTTGGTACCCTTGAGCTTGTTCCTCTTGGGTGCTTGGGCGCCCTAGATGGTTGGTGGTGTTCGGAGGTCAATCATTGTGGTGTAAAGCTCCGTGCAAGCATCGGGGTCTCCAATTAGGTTGTGGAGATCGCCCCGAGCAATTTGACGGGTTCTGGTGACCGCCCCCAAGGGTTGCCAAAGTGTACGGGTTCGATGACCGCCCCCAAGGGTTGTCATTTGTACGGGTTCTGTGACCGCCCTCAAGGGTCCCTTAGTGGAATCACGACATCTTGCATTGTGCGAGGGCATGAGGAGATTGCGGTGGCCCTAGTGGCTTCTTGGGGAGCATTGTTGTAAGTGCATCTAGTGCCACCCCTAGTTGGTTTTGGAGTATTGACAACAAAGTTGGTTGAGGGACTAATGCGTTTGTGAGAATTGCAGGATAACGCATGTAGTGTCCCTCATTGATTTGGTTTACCTACCGGAGATGACCCCTAAAAATGTATGAAGACATTGAAGACAATGGTGGTATGAGAAGATATTCATGTTGAAGACTATGACTCGAGAAGACAGTGCGTGAAGACTTTGAAGCACGAAGACTATGTGTTTTCGTTGTTTCTATTTCTTCTTTGTTGAGTCATAGGAACCACCGTACTGTTAAGTGGGGTCCAAGTGAACTAAGTCAGAGTGACTGAAGTCATGCTCAACCCAAATCCTATGTCTTCGAGCGAAGACAATGAGAGCAAATCTTATCCAGAGCTGGATGAGTCAGCTTTGCTTGTAGCCCAAGTAAAGTTGTCGCGTGTGTTTGAAATCTGACCGTTGGAACACGTGTCAGTTCCTTAGTGACCCAGGGTCATTTTGGACAAATCAGGTCGGGTTGCCTAGTGGCTATAAATAGCCCACCCCCTACACCATAAATTGGTGGCTGCTCAGAGTTTGTGCACGGCTTTTGTCGTTTGAGAGCAACCCACCTCGAAGCATTTGAGAGAGAGAAATCCTTGCGAGGACAAAGCCCAAACACCCAGAGCCAAAGAGTGTTAGGCATCACTGAAGTCTTTCTGTCTGTGTGACCTGAAGACTTATTACACTTGAGGACTGTGTATCCTCCAGCCGGTCAGGCGTCGCGTTCTGAGCATCCAAGAGTCATTGTGGATTGCCGGTGAACGAAGTCTGTGAAGGTTTGGAAGTCTCCCTTGAAGACTTACCAGAGTGATTGGGCGAGGACTGGGTGTCCTTAGCTCAAGGGGAATAAGGTGAAGACACGGTCTTCTAAGTTTAATCTTAGCCTCCCTAACCAGACGTACAGTTGTCACAGCAACTGGAACTGGTCCAACAAATCCTGTGTCTTCAACAAGCAACTGGTTCTATCTCTTCCAACCTTACTTAAGTTTGTCTTCTTGAAGTCATTGCTTATCTGCTCATCTGTTTGACTTCATTGTTTGACTACTATTGTTGATTGGCTTCATATTATCTTCCATCTTGATCCTTACTACCTTACTGCTATTAGTCTTGTACTTTCACATCATTACATACTTGACTATGGCTTGTCTAGGGTAGTTTATCTTCCGCTTCATATCAATTAGGTTGTCTCTATTGTTTGTCTTATAAACTTCCAAGTTTTGAAGACTTTCATAAAAATCGCCTATTCACCCCCCCCCCCTCTAGTCGATACTAGCACTCTCAATTGGTAATAGAGCCTGGTACTCCCTTGTTCTGTGTGATTCGGTTTAACCACCTGGAGTTTCAGCTATGTGGACTGCAGGATTGAGGAACATATCTTGTCCCACCTTTGACGGTCATGAGTATCCCCGATGGAAGGCTGTCGGTGTCAAAACTGGCGGATCTCGGGTAGGGGGTCCCGAACTGTGCGTCTAGGCGGATGGTAACAGGAGACAAGGGACACGATGTTTTACCCAGGTTCGGGCCCTCTCGATGGAGGTAAAACCCTACGTCCTGCTTGATTAATATTGATGATATGGGTAGTACAAGAGTGGATCTACCACGAGATCAAGGAGGCTAAACCCTAAAGCTAGCCTATGGTATGATTGTTGTAATGTATGTTGTGTCCTACGGACTACAGCCCTCCGGTTTATATAGACACCGGAGAAGGCTAGGGTTACAAAGAGTCGGTTACAATGGTAGGAGATCTACATATCCATATCGCCAAGCTTGCCTTCCACGCCAAGGAAAGTCCCATCCGGACACGGGACGGAGTCTTCAATCTTGTATCTTCGTAGTCTTGGAGTCCGGCGAACGATGATAGTCCGGCTGTCCGAACACCCCCTAGTCCAGGACTCCCTAAGTAGCCCCTGAACGAGTCTTCAATGACGATAAGTCCGGCGCACATAATGTTCAGCATTGCAAGGCGGGTTCCTCCTTTGAATAATCCAGAGAAGATCATGAACACCAGGATAGTGTCCGGCTCTGCAAAATAAATTCCACATTCCACCGTAGAGAGGATAAAATGCACACAAACTCAATCTGCTGACGTATTTTGTGGCGTAACGTCACACCACCACCAAGCCTTTACTTGAATCGTTTTTTATTATACCACCTCAGCACGTTTAGCGAAGCGGTTTCCTTGGCACGTCCTGTCGAAGCAGAGATCGTGTTCCCCTTATTCCGGGATTCTCATCAATACGGACGTGGGTAACCCAACCGCGCCATTGATGGTGGCGCTTGGGAGATAAGTGAGTTTTACCAGGCTGGTGGGGGACGCATAGTCTTCGTCCGCCCCTATATAAGGGATAAGGGTTAACCTTCTCACCTACGCCTTCTTCCTCCTTTGCTTATCCATCTCCGCGCACTCGAGCTCCAGCGCCCTAGTTCGGGCATCTCGCCTTGACCTTCTCTGACCATGTCTGGAGCGGGAGGCAAATGGTTGGCCTCCACCATTAAGGAGGAGCACATCACCAAGCTGCGCAGCACCAGATACCTTTCCGGCGACATCGCGCATCGGCTGCCCGACGAGGGGCAGCTCATCCCTACCCCCGGGCCCCATGAGAGGGTTGTTTTCCTCCCCCACTTCCTCCGCGGACTGGGTTTTCCACTTCACCCTTTTGTCCGGGGGCTCATGTTCTACTACGGCCTGGATTTCCACGATCTAGCGCCGAATTTCATCCTCAACATCTCGGCGTTTATCGTCGTGTGTGAGGCCTTCCTCTGCATCCGGCCCCACTTCGGCCTGTGGCTCAAGACCTTCAACGCCAAGCCGAAGGTTGTGATGGGCACGCAAGCGGAATGCGGAGGTGCCATGTTGGGCAAGATGCCCAACGTTCTTTGGCTCGAAGGGGCCTTCGTGGACTCCGTTAAGGGGTGGCAATCGGGGTGGTTCTACATCACCGAGTCGCGCGAACCCACGTGGGCGGCGGCCCCCGAGTTCAGATCTGGCATCCCCACGCAGCTCACCTCCTGGAAAGAGAAGGGCTTGTTGTGGGGCAATCCGAAGGAGCTAACGGGACTCCGAGCCTGTATCCAGAAGCTGGTGAACAATAAGCTCCGGCTCGTCGACGTGGTCCAAGTCATGCTCATCCGCAGGATTCTCCCATGCCAAGAACAGGCATTCAATCTGTGGGAGTTCAATCCGGAACAGCACCAGGCGCTAAGCGGGCTCTTCGACACAACGTACGAAGGCGCCTGGAGGGTGCTGTTTAAGCGCGCCGAAGCCCCCGCATCCGCGATAGAAGATCGCGGATTCCGCTCGCAGCATCCAGCTGACGAGGTAACTGATTCAACCCCTTTACGAGACACTTATTGTTAAGAGTTTGACCCTAAGCGGGTTTCAATCTTCCTTCTCCTTTGACAGGAATGGATGAAGAAGGCCGAGCAGCTCATCTGCCCGGCTCCCATGCCAGAAGACCCAGTGGACGCCCGTCTAGCGGGGTTGCTGGTTCCGGCACCGCACGTGGTGCCGGAGAAGAAGGCCAAGAAGGTGGCCACGGGTACTCGGAAGAGTACCCGTTTTCAGGTGTCCGACGAAGAGGCGGACTCCTCCCCCGAAGATGAGGAGGAGGAAGAAGACTTTCTCCCAGAGGAGGGAGAGAGAAAGAGGAAGGCCTCCCCTACAGGGGAGGCCGAAGGGTCCAAGAGGGGAAGAACTATTCCTCCGGACAGCTCCGCCAACACCAACGTTGGCGAAGAGGAGTGGCCTTCAAGGGCCAGGCCTCCAGCGAGATCGTAAGTATCCGGATCCCTGTATAATATGAAATTTCTTTCGTGCCACATAGTGCCTTTCTAATGCCGCATACTGTCTGCAGTCCGGCCGACGATGATCTCCCCGCTTCATCGAGCGGGTCATTGGCCCCCCGCGCCGATGAGGACGCCGAGGTGGGATCCCAGAGAGGGACCCATCAGGAGGAGGCTCCGGAGGCGCCGCAAGGCAGCCTCCCGGACTTTGCGCCGGACTCTACATCGGAACCTGCAATGGTTCCGGAGTCTGGCAGGCGGCCCCTTCGAAAGAAGGGCAAGACCGTGACGCCGGCGGCCTCCGTCCAACCGGAGGCGCCGGACAACTTGCTGGAGGCGCTCAAAGGCGCTTCCATCGAGGAAGAACACCGCACTATCATGAGTGCGGTGATTCATAAGGTTCAGCTCGCCAAGAGCGGGCTGACCGAAGCCTGCAGCAGCCTTCTAACAGGCTTTGAGGTAAGAAGTTATAATTATGTAATGTAATACCGCATAGACAGTAGCCCCTGATGCTCAGTTCGGCGTTCGGAAAGAAAAGCCGGACTGAGGATCTTAAAAGATATACGCAGGGTTGCTTAAAATATGTCAATATGGGTTTGCAGGCTGCGCTGCTGACCTCTGCCGCACTGACTGCGGAGGTCGGTGCATTAAAACAGGATCTCGAGCGGTCCGAGCAAGAGCTCGGCCATGCCAAGAAGCAGCTCAAGTTCAAAGAAGGTGAGTAACACCACTTTGAAGATTTACCTTACAGAAAAGGATTTAGGTTGCAATAAAATTAACAAGGATAATATGGGTATTGCAGGGGCCACGAACGAGGTGGCAGCCCTGAAGGAGGCTGTGTCCGCAGCCAAACGCAGTGCGGCCGCGGAACGGGCAGAGCGAGAAAAGCAGGAGGCGCAGCTGGCGGAAGTACGGCAAGAGCTCCAGGCTCTCATGGAGAAGCATGAGAGCTTGGAGCGTGACTCCAAGACTCGAGAGTCCGAGCTTGCCTCGGCTCTCGAAAGTGCCAAGTCCGCCAAGGCCGAGGCCCGTAAGGCCCTTCAGGAGGTTGAAGATGTAAAGAAGATAGCGGCGGGTAAGGCATTTTTCATGCAAAGCAAGCATGTTAATGTAAACTACCTGACACTTACCCGCATTCGGAGCTCTCCAGGGGTGTTTGCGGATCTGCCGCGCAGTGTGTCTGATGCCGCCGCATTCTACCGTGGCGAGGAGGGGAGCTCAACGGAGAAGGTCTTCTCGTCTCAGTACGCTGAGGCCGGCCATCCGGTGCCCCCAAGCGACCAGTTGAAGCAGCTGGTCAAACTCCACAAGGTAGCTGAGGAGGCCATGAAGGGCCTTATAGTCCGGCTGTGGCCTGTACAGGCCATGCCTGGAAGCTACTTTGGCCTCGTGCGGCGGCTGGTGGATGCGTGCCCCTGGGTGGAGGTCATCAAGCGCTCCGCCTGTATGGAAGGTGCTCGTCGGGCCCTTGCCCGCACAAAGGTGCATTGGGGCAGGCTGGATGCGGAGAAGCTTCTCACTGACCCACCGCCACCGGGCAAGGAGTATCGCACGCCCGAAATGTATTATAAAACTGTCCTGAAGGGAGCCCGCGATATTGCGGATGAATGCCCTAGAGATGTAATTTTTGAGTAAACTCGCTATGTATTATCCTGTGCGCTAAAAACTTTGTTCATATGCGCTTTAAGCAACACTTGTTTAATTTAAAATATTACCTTCTGTGCGGCCGTTTATAAAATCTGAGAGATGGCAAGTCGTTGGCTTCAGCCCCCGAGCCGCGAGTGCTGGGGTGTTCGGGATAAACTTGAGCACTCTTGTTCCCATTTTTGGGTCCATCTAGGGAGGCGCTCAACACAACGAACAAGGCAACTGGACTTATAATGCTTGAACACTCTCACTTAGCCATAGAATTCTATAATTTTAAATTTCGGCAAAGCCCCTAGTATTTGGAAGACTGAATCTGGGGCGATATCCACGCCTTCGTCGAACATTATCCGGAACTTCGCTCGAAGCGGCGTGAGTCTTTAAGGACCCGAAAGGACCTCACGAACAGCGACCAGTCTCTCGCCTTATCATGCCGGTCAGTTTTAGCTTTCTCCACTGAGGCGCTCGCCCGGCTCAACCGGGGCGCAATCGTAGTGGTTCTCCCAGTGCCACCTTAGCCGACAGAACGGAACGTAAGGCACCAAAACGTGGGAGCCGGGCAAACCCAACTATTGACCCAAGACATGATTGGGAGCCGATTCATATAATGCTATAAGTTCGGGGTGCCACACTTATGAAAGTGTTCGGACTTATCACACCATAATGTGGGGAACATGAGCCCCTGGTGTATTAGGCCGTACCAAAATATACGGGTGCAAGATGTCATGTAATGAACATATATATATATATATATATATATATATATATATATATATATATATATATATATAAAGTAATGTAATTGCAGTCGAAAAGTGCTGCATTATTTATTAAAAAAAGGAAAGTCTGCTATGAGTGCGGACTGATACAAATAGTACGGTAAGCAAGGGATTTGGACTAATTAAACATGTCCCCCTCCAGGGATGAGCTGCGGACTTAGTGTATGTAATCGAATTTAATGCTCGTAATTAAGACCACCTGAGTGTTCGTCGCAGCCTTCTTTTTCCCTGGCTGTGGCATCGTGAGTTCAGCAGGTTCACCGCTGGACAGGGCCTCTGCTTAACGGAGTCCTGTGTATACAAAGAAGTAAAATAATAAAAAGAGTGGCACACTTGCGAGCCCCTGGTGTCGTCGAGCCGCACTCTGGGTTCATTGTGATCGTGCCCCTTCCCCTACGCCCATGGTATCTCCAAAGCGTAATGATGTACGCGGAGGGTTGTTCTTGCAATCATGCGAGGGCGGGGGTTAGGGCCGCATTGCTACGCGTGCTCTGATCGTGCCAGGTGGTCTTGGTTGGTATTGCTTCGGGCGCGTTTTGCTATATCCGGCCGTTTAACGGCCGGACTCGAAAATTGCCTTAAAAGGCTGCTCTGTACTTCTGCCGCGAGAGCCGCTGTATGTTCCTCCGTTCGGAGGGAGCGTTCCATATTTCCGTTGACCGTGATGACTCCACGAGGGCCTGGCATCTTGAGCTTGAGGTATGCATAATGCGGCACCGCGTTGAACTTTGCAAACGCGGTTCGTCCGAGCAGAGCGTGATAGCCGCTGCGGAACGGGACTATGTCGAAGATTAACTCCTCGCTCCGGAAATTGTCCGGGGATCCGAAGACCACTTCCAGTGTGACTGAGCCTGTACAATTGGCTTCCACACCTGGTATGACACCTTTAAAGGTTGTCTTTGTACGTTTAATCCTTGAGGGGTCTATGCCCATCTTGTGCACTGTATCCTGATAAAGCAGGTTCAGGCTACCGCCGCCGTCCATCAGGACTCTCGTGAGGTGAAATCCATCGACGATTGGGTCTAAAACCAATGCGGCAAATCCGCCATGGCATATGCTGGTCGGGTGGTCTCTTCGATCGAAAGTGATCGGGCAAGAGGACCATGGATTGAACTTCGGGGCGACTGGCTCCATCGCATAGACGTCCCTTAGTGCATGCTTCCGCTCCCTCTTGGGTATATGGGTTGCGTAAATCATGTTCACCGTCCGCACTTGTGGGGGGAAACCCTTCTGTCCTCTATTGTTCGGTGGTCGGGTCTCTTCCTCGTCGTCGCTGTTTAGCCCCTTGTCATTGTTTTCGGCAATTAACTTGCCTGCCTGCTTGAACACCCAGCAATCTCTGTTGGTGTGATTGGCTGGCTTTTCAGGGGTCCCATGTATCTGGCATAAGCGGTCGAGTATTCGGTCCAAGTTGGACGGACCCGGAGTGGTTCTTTTGAATGGCTTCTTCCGCTGACCGGGTTTAGAGCCTCGGAATCCGGCGTTGACTGCCGTATCCTCCTTATTGTCGCCATTAATGCGCCGTTTATTTTTGCTTCGACGTGACCTCCCGTTGTGGTCCTTAGTATTCGGACTACCAGAATTTTTACTAAGGTTGTTGCTGCGAGCTAGCCAGCTATCCTCTCCCACGCAAAAGCAGGTCATTAACGATGTGAGTGCTGCCATGGATTTCGGCTTTTCCTGTTCCAGGTGCCAGGCTAGCCACTCGTCGCGGATGTTATGTTTGAAGGCTACGAGGGCCTCTGCATCCGGACAGTCGACGATTTGGTTTTTCTTTGTCAAGAACCGTGTCCAGAATTGTCTGGCCGATTCCTCTGGCTGCTGAATTATGTGGCTTAGGTCATCGGCGTCTGGTGGCCGCACATACATGCCCTGGAAATTGTCGAGGAATGCGGCTTCCAGGTCTTCCCAACACCCAATTGACTCTGCGGGCAAGCTGTTAAGACAATGCCGAGATGGTCCTTTAAGCTTGAGTGGGAGGTATTTGATGGCATGGAGATCATCGCCGCGGGCCATACGGATGTGAAGGAGATAATCCTCGATCCAAACCGCGGGGTCTGTTGTGCCATCGTAGGATTCGATGTTTACGGGTTTAAATCCTTCAGGGGTTTGATGATCCATTACTTCGTCAGTGAAGCATAGCGGGTGTGCGGCGCCTCTATATTGAGCAATATCACGACGCAGCTCGAGAGAGCGTTGTCTGCTGTGTTCGGCCCGGCCGGGGTTATTGTATCCGGCGCGACGGTATTCGTCACGGGCCGTGGGGTGCCCTCGTGATCCGTAGATGGATCTGGATTGTCTTTCTTTATCCTCCAATACGTCTCGCAAGTCCGGCGCGTTCCCTCTTGGCTTCGTACTTTTGAAGCGATGCCGGGGTACGGTCTTGGTGGAGGGCCTGGATGCCTCTCTCTCGCGACCACGGGGTGGTCGGTCTGCCGTATCGTGCGCTGGTGATGAAGGTATGTATGCTTCCTCCTCTAATCGGGGGAGCAACTTGCGTCTGGGGTAGCTTTTGGAGGGGCGTTCGAGTTTAAACTCTTCGGCCGCGAGGACCTCGGTCCATCGATCGGCCAGCAGATCCTGATCAGCTTGAAGCTGCTGCTGCTTTTTCTTTAGGCTATTTGCCGTGGCGATAAGCCTGCGTTTAAAACGCTCTTGTTCGACGGGATCCTCGGGCACGACGAATTGGTCGTCGTTGAGGCTTGCCTCGTCTTCGGAGGGAGGTAGATAGTTATAATCCTCGACCTCTTTGTTTGCCGCCCTCTTGTGAGGGCTTGCTTCTGCATCCTCCTGCGCTGAGTCTTGCTGGAGGGGATTATCTTCGGCACTCTCTGGGGTATTATTATCTCCTGTGCCGGAATCTCCATTCTTGCTGTGGCGGGATTTAGAGCGGCGCCGCTGACGCCGGCGCTTGGGCTGTTTCTTTAAGGAACCTGCCTCCGCTGCTTCTTCGCCGTCTCCGTCTTTTGGGGTGTCCACCATGTATATGTCGTATGATGAGGTGGTCCTCCAGTGCCCTGTAGGCGCTGGTTCCTGTTCGTCTCCGGCATCGTCATCCATAGCGTTGATGTCTTCGGAGTCGTAGTCTAGCATGTCGGTAAGATCGTCGACAGTGGCTACAAAGTGGGTGGTGGGTGGGCTCTGAATTTCTTCGTCGTCCGTATCCCAACCATCCTGGCCATAATCCGGCCAGGACTCTCCAGATAACGAGAGATGCTTTAGCGATTTTAGGATGTCGCCGAAGGGCGAGTATTGAAAGATGTCCGCGACAGTGAATTCCATAACCGGCGCCCAATCAGATTCGATTGGCAGGGCGTGGGAGGTCCGGAGTCCAGCAAGGAGTCCGGCACCTCGGAGTCACGAGCTTCGCGAGGGACAAGGTTGGTGTTCGGCTCCATCGCCGTGGAAGTTGAAGCCCCCGAGGTGGTGTCCAGCCACCGGTCCTCGATCTGGGCGATCGGCTCCGGTCTAGGGGCCGGAGCGGATTCTTGTGCGGCCACCAAGGCACTGTTCGGCGGTAGAGCTAGATCGTGCCCGTTGTAACAGTGCGGCGCGCTTGGCTGTGGCTCGAGCCCGTCGAAGATCAAGTCTCCGCGGACGTCGGCCGTGAAGTTTAGGCTTCCGAATCTGACCTGATGGCCAGGGGCATAGCTTTCGATCTGCTCCATATGGCCAAGTGAATTAGCCCGCAGTGCGAAGCCGCCGAATACGAAGATCTGTCCGGGGAGAAAAGTCTCACCCTGGACAGCGTTGTTGGTTGAAGATGCCATCGAGCCTATCGGTGACGACACAGAGGAACTCTCAATGAAAGCACCAATGTCGGTGTCAAAACCGGTGGATCTCGGGTAGGGGGTCCCGAACTGTGCGTCTAGGCAGATGGTAACAGGATACAAGGGACACGATGTTTTACCCAGGTTCGGGCCCTCTCGATGGAGGTAAAACCCTATGTCCTGTTTGATTAATATTGATGATATGGGTAGTACAAGAGTGGATCTACCACGAGATCAAGGAGGCTAAACCCTAAAGCTAGCCTATGGTATGATTGTTGTAATGTATGTTGTGTCCTACGAACTACAGCCCTCCGGTTTATATAGACACCGGAGAAGGCTAGGGTTACACAGAGTCGGTTACAATGGTAGGAGATCTACATATCCGTATCGCCAAGCTTGCCTTCCACGCCAAGGAAAGTCCCATCCGGACACGGGACGGAGTCTTCAATCTTGTATCTTCGTAGTCTTGGAGTCCGGCGGATGATGATAGTCCGGCTGTCCGGACACCCCCTAGACCCGGACTCCCTCAAAGGCCATGATGAAGAAGCTGCTCATGTCCAAGGATAGCGAACTATGGACCGTCACTGAGATTGGACTCACTGATCTATGCAAGATGGCAGAGGCTGATGACATTCACAAGTATACGCTACTGAACCTCACAGCAAAGGATGTCATCTGCTGTCATTTGTCCAGAAATCAGTTCAGGAATGTTATGCACCTCAATCACGCGAAGCTAATCTGGGACCGGCTATCTGATGTATATGAAGGTCATCGCACTCGTCACGATCAGCCGTTTGAAGACTACAAGGAATCTCTCAAGAAAATGACCTTTTCACCTGAACCATCAGCATCCTCATCATTCCACATGGCAAGGGGTGATAAGGTAACTGAATGCTATCTCTTTGAATCTAGTGATGATGACTCAGGTGATGAATTTGGGCCCAGTTATGATAAGCTTGCTTCCCTTGCCACTAAACAACAAATAATTTTAGAAAAGGTTCAAGACATGCTTAGTAAGAGCGATGATATGTTGGGTGCTGAAATGGATCAGTCAAAGGCTTTGGCTGATAGTCTTTAGAGACTCCATGCTAAGTTTGACGCCCTTCAAGATCAACATAATGCTCTCTTATCTGATCATAAGAAGCTCTCTTCTGAATATCTTCAAAGAAAGCTAGACCTTGAAAAGATAAGAGTGGATTATGAAGATCTTCAGAAGGAGCGTGATTCACTTCGCACTCAACAGATCAGTTCCTCTCAGGAAGGATTTGAACCACCATGTTTAAAATGCATTGAGCGTGATAACGCTACATCTGTTGCTGAATGTTCCACTGCTTCTACTGTTTCATTGTCTTCACCTACTGATGTGGTCACTAACCCCTCTGCGGAGGATACCACTGCTGTTGCTGATGAAAATGCTATGTTGAAGACATTGCTTGAAACAGGGATGTACAAAAGTTTGAAGGGACATCAGACTCTCTGCGATGTCCTCAAAAAGCAGATTCTGAACCGAAACCCTAGGAAAGAGGGTGTTGGGTTCGAGAGGAAAATGAACGTTGATGGCTCATACTGGAAGCCTGAGCAGTACCCCAAAACCACATGGGTTGCTGCAAAGGGACCTTCTGTAGATCCATCTACCTTATCTGGCTTTACCTGTGCTAATCCTATTATCATTGATGAATCCTTTGATGCAAACTATAAGCTGTTCAAAAATCAGAATGGTGAAGTGTTTGCCAGGTACATTGGTACTAACTGCAGGAATGGACCACCTATGAAGAAGATCTGGGTACCTAAGCGGTACATTGAGAATCTTTCTGTGAATGTCGTCATGACACCACCTAGAAAGAAGACAATCCCCAGACCTATAGCTTCACATGGCCCAAAGGCTTCATACAGATACAGGACTCACATGAGTCACCCTAACGCCAATGTTTTGCAGGGAAATCATGCTCAGACTTATCAATATGAGCGTGTATCTTCAAACCTCTATGTTCATAGGACTAAGAACTTTTCTGCTTATTCATATGAGTATCATTCATCTCCTGCAAGGCTATTTGCTAGGGCTTCAAAGCCAAAATTCTCAGATGCTGCACTTAGACTCATCGCTTCTAAGCCCCCACTAAAAATGTGGGTGGCAAAGAAAAACTAACTCTCTTTTGCAGAAAATGGTCTCCAGGCAGCAATCAATAGCGTCCGAAATTATTTCTGGGGACCTAAAACTCACTGAGGACGCACGTTAAAATATCATTCGATATGCTTCACATCTGAATTTCTTATCAGTCAATGTCCTAACTTTGATATAAGCTGTGACTGTCCCTATATGTAACAAATGCATATGCTTCACAACACATGTGTGAAGCCTATCCTCCTAACTGCACTATAGGGTACATCACCAAAAGCTTCAGAATGGATTATGGACAGTGGATGCACAAATCATATGACTGGTGATCGAAGTCTTCTCATGGACTCAACCTTACGTCCATCCGACAAGAGTCACATCACATTTGCTGACACTGGTAAAAGGAAAGTGTTGGGACTAGGTAGAGTTGCAATCTCAAAGGATCAACACATGGATAAAGTGATGCTTGTTGAATCCCTTGGTTTCAACTTAATGTCTGTCTCAATGCTTTGTGACTTGAACATGATTGTGATATTTGGAAAATATCGTTGCCTTGTACTAATGGAATCTGACAAATCTCTAGTCTTTGAAGGGTATCGAAAAGATGATCTATACATGGTAGATTTCTCAGCAGGTCCACAACTTGCCGTTTGTCTTCTCACGAAAGCTTCAGAATGTTGGCTCTAGCATCGAAGGCTGGGACATGCTGGCATGAGGAACCTACACTCACTCGTCAAGAAGAAGCATGTCATAGGCATTGAAGATGTCAAGTACAAGAAGGATCATCTGTGTGGTGCCTGTGAAGCTGGAAAGATGACAAGGGCAAAGCACCCCTCGAAGACAATCATGACAACATGTCAACCCTTCGAGCTATTGCACATGGACTTATTTGGACCTACTCACTACTCCACCCTCACAACTACTGCTTGTCTCTATGGCTTCGTCATTGTTGATGACTACTCGAGATACACATGGGTCCATATAATTCTTTACAAGACTGAAGTACAAGATGTTGTCAGACGCTTTGCAAATCGAGCAATGAAAAATTATGGTGTGAAGATCAAGCACATCAGAAGTGACAATGGCACTGAATTCAAGAACACTGGACTTGATCTGTATCTGGATACTATGGGAATCACTCATGAGTTCTCTGCTCCATACACACCTCAGCAAAATGGCATCGTTGAGCGCAAAAACAGAACCCTCATTGAGATGGCTCGAACAATGCTAGATGAGTACAAGACACCAAGAAAGTTCTGGCCCGAAGCTATTGATACAGCATGTCACATCATCAACCGTGTGTACGTTCATAAGCTTCTGAACAAAACATCATATGAGCTACTTACAGGCAAGAAGCCGAATGTCAGTTACTTCAGAGTATTTGGAACAAGATGCTGGATCAAGGATCCCCATCACAAGTCAAAATTTGCACCTAAGGCTCATGAAGGTTTCATGCTTGGCTATGGAAAGGATTCACACTCCTACAGAGTCTTCAACCTTTATCTCTACAAAATCGTTGAAACTGTGGATGTGAAATTTGATGAAACCAATGGTTCACAGAGAGAGATTCTGCCAAGCACACTGGATGAAGCTCCTCCAAATGAAGCAATCAAGATGATGGGAACCGGTGAAATCATGCCCTCTGAAGCACAGCCTGAAGAGGAACTTATCATCTCTGCACCAAATCAACCTGAAGACAATGCTCAGTCCGAAGACAATCCTCCCAATGATGACAATGATCAACCAGAGCAAAATCTTCGTCCTGTTCATCCTCGTGTTGCAAATGAAGTTCAAATAGAGAAGATAATTGACAGCATCAATGCACCAGGTCCGCTCACTCGATCAAGAGCAACACAGCTAGCAAACTTCTGTGGGCACTTTTCTTTTGTGTCAATATCAGAACCCAAGAAAGTTGCTGACACTTTTATGGAACCTGAATGGATTCAAGCCATGCAAGAAGAACTTCAACAGTTCAAGCTCAATAATGTCTGGGAACTTGTCAAGCGACCGGATCCTCGCAAGCATAACATTATTGGAACAAATGGATATATCACAACAAGCAAGATGAGCATGGTCAAGTCGTCAGAAACAAAGCACGTCTGGTGGCTCAAGGATACACCCAAGTTGAAGGAATTGACTTTGATGAAACATTTGCTCCTGTTGCTAGGCTTGAAGCTATTCGTATACTGCTAGCCTACGCAAATCATCATAATATCTTACTGTATCAAATGGATGTGAAGAGTGCATTTCTCAATGGCAAGATTGAAGAAGAAGTATATGTCGCACAACCACCTGGCTTTGAAGATCCGAAACATCCTGATATGGTGTACAAGATGAACAAGGCACTGTATGGCCTCAAACAGGCTCCTTGTGCTTGGTATGATACAATCAAAGACTTCCTAAAGAGCAAAGGCTTCAAACCTAGATCCCTCGATCCCACTTTCTTCACGAAGACATATGATGGTGAACTATTTGTGTGCTAAATATATGTGGATGACATAATCTTCAGATGCACCAACCAGAAGTACAGTGATGAGTTTGGGTACATGATGCAAGAGCAATATCAAATGTCCATGATGGGTGAGCTAAAGTTCTTCCTTGGTCTTCAAATTCATCAGCAGAGGAATGGCATCTTTATATCTCAAGAGAAATACCTCAAAGATTGTCTGAAGAAGTTTGGAATGGAAGACTACAAAGGCTACACGACGCCAATGCCAGCCAAGCACCATCTCGGTCCCGACGACAATGGTAAAGAGTTTGATCAAAAGGTATACCACTCCATGATTGGTTCTTTGCTTTATTTATGTGCATCTAGGCCAGATATTATTCTTAGTGTTTGCATGTGTGCTCGGTACCAAGCGGCACCAAAGGAATCGCATCACTTAGCTGTGAAGCGAATTCTTAGATATTTGGCTTACACCCCAACACTCGGATTATGGTATCCCAAGGGCTCAAGATTCGATTTGGTTGGATTCTCGGATGTTGATTATGCTGGAGACAAGGTGGATCGCAAGTCTACATCTGGCACATGTCATTTTCTTGGTCGATCACTTGTCTGTTGGTCTTCGAAGAAGCAAAACTGTGTATCACTCTCAACTGCTGAATCAGAATACATTGCTGCTGGATCTTGTTGTGCTCAGCTTCTATGGATGAAGCAACTCTCAAGGATTATGGAATCAACCTGAAACAAGTACCTCTCTTCTGCGACAACGAGAGTGCCATCAAGATAGCCAACAATCCAGTCCAACATTCGAAGACAAAGCACATTGAAATTCGTCATCACTTTCTCAGAGATCATGTTATGAATAAAGATATTGATATCATTCATGTCGACACTGATGAACAACTGGCAGATATCTTCACAAAGCCCTTGGATGAGAAAAGGTTTTGCAAGTTACGGTGTGAGATAAATATCTTAGAATCCTCTAATGTCCTGTGATCAGGCACACATCCTAACACTTATGCATGTTGATGACTTAGATGTGCAACACACAAAGTAATGTATATCTTCAATCAATAAAGATTTACACTCTGAGTGTGAATACATTAACATGGAATTTGACTTTCGAGCGCCACGATAATTGTGCGCCGTGTCTGGGTCTAATACTTCCTATACGGTGGGTAGCGCCTCCACCAACTTTTCTAGTTTGAAGTGTTTCACTCAAGGCGTTATATTGCAATGACTTCGCATTTGGTTTGTCTTCAATTTCAATTTGTCTTCACGACTTTCCGCACTATAATGATTTGATTGATTTATGATATATATATACTAGTGTTCTGTCCTCTACAAAATTCACTTATAGCTATGTCTTCAAGATTGGATCTTTTGAACTAAGTGAATGTGATCGGACCCTAACCTCTCTATGCTTACTATCTCAAAATCTATCTGTCCAAATCATATGCATTCTGTTGAAACTGTCGAATGTCTTCTCTGCGTCCTAGTCAGCAGAAGGCAAAGAGACAAACATTAAATCTGTTTAATTGGCTTATCTTTACTGTTGAAATCCGGAGAAGCCGGAGCAACTCTCCGACATGCCTGGCGGGCGTGGGAACGTGGGACAACCCTGAGGGTGTTGCATGCTTGCCACGTGCCCCTCAGATGTGAACCGCCAGGGGCACCAGTGTAATTGCGTTGTGTCTCTCACCTACTTATAAATACCTGTCCCCCTGCGGTTAAGAAATACTTCTCCCACCTCTCCACCTCCGTCAAAACCCTAGCGCCACCGCTAGCTCTCGGGACGACGCCGATGACGAAGCGCTTAGCTGCCGCGACTTCTCCGACGCCGTCCTCACGCCGGCCGCGGACATCGTCCTCTCCGCCGTCGCCGTAGGTGTCCTTCGTCGCCAAGTTAGGGCACGGTGGGCTGAACTGCTCGGTCTCCTATTCTTCTCCATCTAGCAGTTCTTCGTGCGGTAATTATAACTCTATTTTTACCACCTTTTTGATCTTCAAGATTCATCCTGTTTACCGAAAGCTGTTTCTGTCTATTCAAAGCTAGATCCATTCCGTCTGCATCTCATACTGCTTAGTTGATTCGCTTAAGATTTCTCCTAGTTTGATTCCTCAATTGTACTTATTTACAGATTGGTACAAATCTGGAACCAACTCATCTATTTAAGTGAATGTCTTTGCAACATGAGGTCAATGTCTTCAAACTGATTTATCTTCAAAATCTTCTGAGAATGCATATGACCTCTTCCCCTTCCCTCGCATCTCTAATGCTGTCACAGGTACATGTCCGTGGGAGAATCCCTTGGTTCTCATAGTCTTCATTCATTTGTAGAATACTTACAGCATCAGTTGAATTCTCCTGAAGCCAGTTCCTGCTTGACCAGCAAGCGCAAATCTCTGAAGCCTTTGAACGTACTGAGGCCTTTCAGCTTGAAGTTCATGGCAGCAGAAAAATCAGCAAGGAAGGGTGGCAGACAGCGCAGAGGAGGCACATCTAAAGATCTGCCTGATGAATTAGCAGAACTATACAAGACAGATCCTGAAGAAAATTATCATCAGAGGAAGACGCGAATCCAATGGATTCGACGCTATTGGGCTGAGGAGTGGTTCAAATACAGATTTGTGACAAAGGAATATGCAGAGAAAAATGCCATCAAGAAACCTTGGGGTGATATCCTCTATCGAGGGATTCAACCCAAGAGCTGAGCTGAAGCCATTGACCAAGGCTTCTATCCATGCATGGTCCGTGGGCCACAGCCAGCGAATGCAGATCCCACTTCACTACTATGGTGTCGTGATGATTCGCTCTTCAAGCGCAACTATCAATTCGTTGTGGCTTCGGCCAAAGAGAACAAGAAGACCTTGGGCTTGGACTTCAATCCAGGTCCCTCTACTCCCCGTGCTGACGGCTCTCGTGAAGCCAATCCCAATGTCATTGGCCCCTATGCCAACCTTGACGGCCTCATCACCTATATCATGGTCCAAGGCGCCAGAGTAAATCATTCTGACGATGGTGCTGACTCTGATGAAGCCCCTGCTCCTCCTCCTCCAAAGCCGCAGAAGCAAAAGAAGTCTAAGGCTTCAACCTCAGCTGCAAAGCCACCTCCGAAGACTTTGCGTGCGAAGCCACTGGCCACTGCACCTCCTGAAGCCAGTGTGCAATCTGAAGATCTGTCCCGTGTCTCCAAGAGAACGGACAAGAAAAAGCAGCTTGTTAGAACATCTGATCAGCGAGCCTTGACTCCTGCTGCCATTCTGCGTGAAGAACCCATTGATCTTTCAAGCGATGAAGATATTGCGGATGATGCCCTTGAGCAGCTGATCAAGAGCAAAGAAGAAGCAGAAATCTTCAGCAACCTGCCTCTCTTTGATGTAGCCATCATACACAATTTCATTGATGAGTGGTCCGACACCCCCAACATCGGTTTTCAAGATTTACAGCTCCCAATTGGCCTTAGCGTCGCCTTCAATGGCGCCATTGCTTCTGAGCTAGCACTTGCTCAGCGCATCGTTGAGCTCAAAAACAAGATTGATTTTGAGAAGGCTCAATTCAAGAAGCATGTGGCCAATCTGAGTGTTCAAGACATTCGCAACTTCAAGGTCATGCTCCATGAGCTCAAAGAAGCCTTTTTGCAGAAACGCCAAGAAGCTCAGGGCTCTCGAGAACGCATGAAGCTTTTGGCTGATAAGTGTGTGCTTGCCTACAATGAGGCTGAGAAGCGCAAGTCCCTTGGCCGCCCTGGTATCGATCCCAGGATGGCTGCAAATAGGAAGAGGAAGCACCCTGCTGAACAGCCTGAGCCATCACACCAAGAAGCCCCTCGCATTATCTTCCCGAGCAGCATGACTGGCTCGAAGCCAAAGGTCACCATAGCCACTTCAGAACAGAAGAAGACAAAGGTTGCCGAGGCTGATGCGAGAAAGAGAAAGCATGCTGAAGCCTCTGATGCTGCTCCCTCCAAGAAGAAGTGCAAGACCAAGAAGACTAGGGCTGCTTCCACAGAGCCCTTAGTCATTGAACCTATTTCCTTGGTCCGCCCTGTGTCTGTTCATTAAGAAAGAAGGATGGTTGTCCATGAGCCTGCTACCACAGAGGCTCATGAGACTGAAGATATTCCAGCAGCTGCTGAAGACATTGGTCAAGAAGACAATGTAAATGATGATGAAGTTCTTCCTCAGATCGAACATCAAATGGTATCATCGCCTGTTCGCACGAACAGCGAAATCATCAGCATTGGTCGTCCATTGACGCCAATTGCTCAGGATGCTTCGTGGGCTGATCACCCACAGCAACACCAAGACTCCCCTAGTACTCCCCAACAACAACAACAACGAGCTACACCCCCAGTGCAAGTAGAGGATGAAGACCTTCAGGCTCAACCAAGCCCATCTCCTAACTTGAAGCCAGCGCTTCGCAGGCTTCGAAGAGGACAAAGGCCTGAAGTCCCTCTGTCGAGCGTTCCTGAAGGAGAAGTGCAACGTTCACCTGTTGCACGGCAAGTTTTCTCTGAACCAGCTCCAACAGTGAACATCTCCATGTCTGAAGCCCATGGTGCTGAAGACATTCCGGCTGGATCAGCCGAAGAAAAAGAAAAAGAAGTGAGTGTACCAACTCCACCTGCTATTGAAGAAGAAGAAGTTCGTGTACCAACACCCCCAGCGATTGAAGAAGAGGCAGTTCATGATTTGAATGTGCCTGTGCCCGACCCTCCTGTTCGTCAAGAGGAGGTTGAAAATGTTGAGGCTGCCACAACCAACGCCAATGAAGCCAATGACGTAGTCATGGCTAACGCCAATGTGGAGCCTGCACTAACCAGCGTGCCTGAAACCAATGAGGCCACTGTACCTGAAGCTCAAGAGAATGCTGCACCTGACGGCAATGAGGAGGCTGCACACGAAGCCAATCTGACAACTGCTCCTGAAGCACTTGTTGTGCAGCCTGAACCCTCTGATGTTTCCCCTGCTCCTGTTCCGCCACCAAGGCCTCACACGATTGAGCAAGCATACGATCACGGTCAGCTTGTCACTGTCCGATGGCCAGTTCTGGTGCCTCCGCCTGCTACCTCCGGCCCCCAATTTGACTATCATGTTGAGCATCGGCCTCAGGTCCAGAAGCCAAAGCTGAGATTGCCAAGGCTTCCAGGTATTGCCAACTCCACCGGGTCCTTCAATGCTAATGGCTTCAAGAGCCACAATACATTCTTTGACAGCGACAAGAACCCATACTCCAAGCCAAGAATTTCGTCAGATCAGTTCTGGAGCTATCAGCAGAGAAGCTATTACTCATGCGTGCTATATGATCAAGGGCGCATTTTCCCCCATATGTGTCTTGACATTGAAGCCATTGCTGGATTGCCGTTCTTGGAAGAAGCACTTGACTGCTTTCGCGATGCTGGTCTGCTTCATTTTGTGACAGACAAGGAACACTGGAATGAAGAGCTATTGCTTCAATTCTATGCCACTCTGCACATTCGCGGCTACTACAGAGACATCAAGACTTGGGTTCTCGAGTGGATGACTGGCAATGTTCATCATGAAGCCAAAGCTATGGACATCATCGAGCTTACTGGGCTAGCCACTCCAGGAGAACTGTATGAGCCTAACTGTCAGCTACACCACAATGCTGTGGAGAGCATCTTCCATAAGCCTGAACCCAACATGAGTCAGATGCTGAGCATGATGAAGCCTTTGCCATCTGACGCTGAGTCTCCCACACATTTCTTTGTTGAAGACCTTGAATATCTGCCACGCACCATATATCATATCATCAGGCGAACTCTATGGCCAGTCAAGGGACACTCATCATCAGCCAAGCTTGAAGGAGCCATGAAGACATTGGTCTTCTATATTCTTAATGGCATCAGCTTCAACACTCAGGAATTCTTCATCAGGCAACTTGCTGCTTCCGAATCTGACCTGTTTGGTCTGAAGTTTTATGCTCCCTGGGTCATGCGCCTCATCAAGCGACACTCATCTGTCAATTATCAGCCCTCTGCTCGCAATCACATCATATTTCTGCCCGAGGTTGATATGTCAGTTAATGCTGTATATTCTGACCCTGCCAAGATGCCACTTTGTCTTCAGAACATTGAGGACCAAAGCTTCACTCAGCCTATTGAAGGTGTTTAAGCAGCAACAAGAGTCTACCCACTAGCTGGTAACACCCGTTTGCCTCACAGAGCGCCAACTGAAGCCACTGAAAGCACCATTGCGCAAAGGCCTCGGAAGTGTTCTCGTGTTCTTAATGACCGAGAGCTTCTTGTGGCTCTTCATTAGAAGCAGGATAAGCATCATTTCTGGCTCAAGCGCCAAATGCAAAGCCTCTTGGTGGATGTCAATCGCATTCGCAACCTTGCCACCAAGAATGCTTTTGTTGCTCATGAAACTTGCCGAAGATCATGGAAGAGTTTGACTCTGCTCAGTGATGAATCTGATCTTCAAGACGATGGCTTCAATGAAAGATTCCAGTTCGACTCCACTCCTCCAAGGAATGCTACCCTCCGTCAAACTCCCTCTCTTGAAGACTCTGAATATTCCTCTTCCGCGGCAACAGTTAATGCCAGAGTGATCGATGATGAAGATGACACTACTTCACCACCTCCTACTACAACTGCGCGCATCGACACTGCCCCAAGCTCGTCTGCACCGCCAACCAACGACGACAACCCAGCCGCTTCACCTACTCATGATGACGAGTAGATGCTCTATGTCTTCAAACCTTTTTGGTCATTACTGACAAAAGGGGGAGAAGCGTATGAGTTGATAGTCTTCAAGCGGGATCATATGGGCGGTTGCATTATATTTTGCTGCATGCTTACAAGTCTTGTGTTTTGACACATTTGGTTCTTTGAGTTGTAACACCTAAACTTGATGGTCGTCTGCTACTTCTGCTACTTATCTGCTTTGCGATGATAAATTCCGCATGTGCGATGATAACTTCTGCACTTAGATCATTCTGCAGACGTCCATTTTTCATTATGCATGTCATTCTTATTGCTATATCATTTCATGCATGATGAATTATCTTCATAAGTTGAAGTGGATCTCCACAAGTACAACCTGCCATGTGCATTTGCATTCCAAAAGCAAATTACTTATATGCACATCTTCAGGGGGAGCCCTTGCAACTTATGAAGACAAATTCCTATCCTTACAATTTCACATACTTTATCCCCGTTGAAAACTTCAACCAGTTTGTCATCAATCACCAAAAGAGGGGAGATTGTAAGTGCATCTAGTGCCACCCCTAGTTGGTTTTGGAGTATTGACGACAAAGTTGGTTGAGGGACTAAAGCGTTTGTGAGAATTGCAGGATAACGCAGGTAGTGTCCCTCATTGATTCGGTTTACCTACCGGAGATGACCCCTAAAAATGTATGAAGACATTGAAGACAATGGTGGTATGAGAAGATATTCATATTGAAGACTATGACTCGAGAAGACAGTGCGTGAAGACTTTGAAGCGCGAAGACTGTGTGTTTTCGTTGTTTCTGTTTCTTCTTTGTTGAGTCATAGGAACCACCGTCAT
Source organism: Triticum timopheevii (assembly GCA_963921465.1). NCBI lineage: Eukaryota > Viridiplantae > Streptophyta > Magnoliopsida > Poales > Poaceae > Triticum > Triticum timopheevii. The sequence goes on along the minus strand of OY997262.1, from coordinate 248,294,196 downwards.
GTTAAGTGGGGTCCAAGTGAACTAAGTCAGAGTGACTGAAGTGATGCTCAACCCAAATCCTATGTCTTCGAGCAAAGACAATGAGAGCAAATCTTATCCAGAGCTGGATGAGTCAGCTTTTCTTGTAGCCCAAGTAAAGTTGCCGCGTGTGTTTGAAATCTGACCATTGGAGCACGTGTCAGTTCCTTAGTGACCCAGGGTCATTTTGGACAAATCAGGTCGGGTTGCCTAGTGGCTATAAATAGCCCACCCCCTACACCATAAATTGGTGGCTGCTCAGAGTTTGTGCACGGCTTTTGTCGTTTGAGAGCAACCCACCTCGAAGCATTTGAGAGAGAGAAATCCTTGCGAGGACAAAGCCCAAACACCCAGAGCCAAAGAGTGTTAGGCATCACTGAAGTCTTTCTGTCTGTGTGACCTGAAGACTTATTACACTTGAGGACTGTGTATCCTCCAGCCGGTTAGGCGTCGCGTTCTGAGCATCCAAGAGTCATTGTGGATTGTCGGTGAACGAAGTCTGTGAAGGTTTGGAAGTCTCCCTTGAAGACTTACCAGAGTGATTGGGTGAGGACTGGGTGTCCTTAGCTCAAGGGGAATAAGGTGAAGACACGGTCTTCTGAGTTTAATATCAGCCTCCCTAACCAGACGTACAGTTGTCACAGCAACTGGAACTGGTCCAACAAATCCTGTGTCTTCAACAAGCAACTGGTTCTATCTCTTCCAACCTTACTTAAGTTTGTCTTCTTGAAGTCATTGCTTATCTGTTCATCTGTTTGACTTCATTGTTTGACTACTATTGTTGATTGGCTTCATATTATCTTCCATCTTGATCCTTACTACCTTACTGCTATTAGTCATGTACTTTCACATCATTACATACTTGACTATGGCTTGTCTAGGGTAGTTTATCTTCCGCTGCATATCAATTAGGTTGTCTCTATTGTTTGTCTTCTAAACTTCCAAGTTTTGAAGACTTCCATAAAAATCGCCTATTCACCCCCCCTCTAGTCGATACTAGCACTTTCAATTGTGCCTCCACACCGCTCCACACAGAGATTAGCATCCGCAAGGGTGTGAACTTCGGGATACATCGTCGTCTCCACGTGCCTCGGTTATCTCTTACCCGAGCCCTTTACTTATGCACTTTACTTTGTGATAGCCATATTGTTCTTTGTCATATATCATGCTATCACATAGTTGCTTATCTTGCTTAGCATAAGTTGTTGGTGCACATAGGTGAGCCTAGTTGTTTTAAGGTTTTGTGCTTGACAAATTAACCGCTAGGTTTATTCCGCATTTGTTCAAGCCAAAACGGTAATTATTTTAAAGCGCCTATTCACCCCCCCCCCCCCGCCTCTAGGCGACATCCTCGATCTTTCACAAGGGACACGATGTTTTTACCCAGGTTCGGGCCCTCTCTATGGAGGTAAGACCCTACTCCTGCTTGATTAATATTGATGATATGCATAGTACAAGAGTAGATCTACCACGAGATCAAAGAGGCTAAACCCTAGAAGCTAACCTATGGTATGATTGTTGTATATCTCTATCGACTAGCCTGGCCTCGGTTTATATAATGAACCAGAGGCCTAGGATAACAAGAGTCCTAGCCGAATACGCTAGTGGGGGAGGAGTCCTTGTCTTGATCGCCAAGTCTTGCGGAATCTTCCTTGTATGTGCAACTGTCCGGACTGGCCCATGAGTATACGGCCATGGGGGTCCTCGGCCCAATTTAACAGATCGGGAGATGACATGGTGAGTACCCCCTAGTCCAGGACACCATCAGTAGCCCCCTGAACCGGTCTTCAAGTTTAGGGACGCTCCTCGATTCTTCCGAACCGTTCTTCATCTTCAGTCGTCGGTCTTGAAAACTGGTTCAACAAATCTTGTCATCTTCGATCTTGAGGATCTCCAAAATGCATTCGACGAGTTTACACGTCGGGTATCCGAGGAGCCCCTTTAAGTTTCCGGTCTTTATCAATTCCTTGTTATTTTTATGCCACACCTCGGGTTTGAAGTTGCTCCCGGGCGGCAGCGTCCTCTTGCGTCCGAGCTCCAACGCCGGACCGCATTCGAGGTATCTTTTGCAGCCGCACACCAACGCCGGACCGCTTCCCAGTTCTGACGCCGGAATGTATCCGAGCTCCAACGCCGGACTATGTATCTGAGCTCCAACGCTGGACTGTATCCGAGCTCCAACGCCGGATTATGTATCCGAGTTCCAACGCCGAACTGCATCCGAGGTGTCATAAATCACCTTGGTTCAAAGAAGTTTGAAGGATTTTAGCTGAGCTTAATGCCGGAAATGCCCTCTATGGAGCCTTATGCCGGACTGCTTCCGAGGTGGTGCACCACCCCGAATGTGGGCCGATTTTTGTCAATATTTTCGATTGGTGCAATTTATTCTCTGCCGAGATATATAGTCAGTAGCCCTCAAGGTGGGTATCGGTCTAAAACCTGAGATGCACATGAAGGATGACATAAGACCGCTGATCCCCGTAGCCGCTGAGACTCAGGTTGATTTGTAAAATCGGTCTGAGGATCAAGTCCTAGCTCGGCAGAATACTTCGGGACACAAAAAGCGGCGTGCTCAGTCCTCAAGACTCAGGTTGGGTGCGGCTGACCAACCTGAGGATCAAAATCTCGTCGGAGACTGTATTACACTTAAAATTTTCTACATTGGACAGGCAATGCAGTAGCCCCCGAGACACTGGTCGGGTGGCAACACCAGATCAGGGGATCGATGTGCCCCTTTAATATTTGTAAATAATGAGCCCGAAGCCCAGTAGCCCCCGAGCCTTAATGCGGGCACGGGTGGCCGAATTAAGGATTGATATCCATAGTAAAATCACAAATTATGTGTAATGACTCTATGTATCCAAGTACTTTACGTCATTAATGCTCGGATCCGCATTGTACAAAACTTTGTTGACCGACCATCGGCTTCCACCTCCTCGGCCAATAGCCGAGGAGTGTTTGTCCTACTTTATAAAGCCTTTATGAGGGCAAAGATTCACAACAAACAAGGCGATCTGGCCATACGGTTTTATAAACAAAGGTACGCAGAGAGATATGTTATATTACTGTTTAACAAAAGAAATGTCTTCCAGAGAAAATAGTCCCGCTATCGGTTCCTTTCTTTGGGTTGTCATGCTAAGCATGATCATGAAACCTCAGCTCCAATGTAAGAGCAAAATATCGAGGATTTAGTTTGGGAGGCCAGTTAATAGCCCCCGGTAGTGTTCGGCGACAGTCGAGGTCAAGCCGTAAACACTTCGGCCATTGTTATGAATGGCCCGTCGTTTAACACCGTCATCAGATCGCTGACCAGTTTACGCTTATTGTGGCGGTCAGTTTTCGGCTTTCTCCACTGAGGTGCTTAACCATGTCAGCTGGAAGCACAATCGCAGTGGTTCTCCCTTTGCACACCTAGGCGAACAAAGCGGAATGTAGGAGGCAAGCGCAGGAGCCGGGCAACCCAACTATTGACCGAAGACACAATTCGAAACCGATGCATATATAGCAATATCTGAGAATGTTTTTGTCGAATCTCTAAAGGTGTCTGGCGTTGCACTGCGAGACTTGTGCTGAAAACACACAAATAGTTTAAAAAGTGCTATAAGCTTGGAAAACCAAAAAACGTCAGTAAAAACTTGACGTCCAAACGAGATCAAGTGTTCGGTGCCAATCCGAAAATTGGCCTTAGCAAAAGAAGTGCTTCTGTCGTGCTTTAACATGATACATCCTATCTCAAGATGTCAAGCGGGTCAGCCTACGGCTTCTCCCTGGCTAGTGACCACACGCTCGTGTCGAAAAAAGGAGTGATAGATAATAATAATAATAAAACTTTGCAACGACTAAGAAGAAGAACACTTATCATAAAACGGCTCATATAAATTTAAGAGCCCCCAAGTGACTTGGGTAAAAGAATGATTGCATGTACCGAAGTACTTATATCATATCTATGTTCAACCGAACTTTAAACGCGTCTTAACCGACCGTCGGCTTCTCCCTCTTCGGTCAAGGACCGAAAAGTGTTATGTACTCCATCTGTCGAGAATATCGATGGTGTTTCCAATAACCGGGCAATCAGGCCATAAGGCTGTAACAGACAAAGCGCGCTCAGGGAACTTATGCTATATTACTGCGAAGTGTAAGAAGCATCTTTGAAGAAAATAGTACCCCCACCGATACCTTTCTTCGGTGCTCATTGTTATTACGAGACTTGTGCAATAGATTTTTTGTACTCATGAGTTCCGTTGTGTGCCGACCATCATTGAAAACTATAAGAGCGCTAGCTTTCGGCTTCACCCAGTGTGAGGTCCGGCTCGGATGACCCGATCGTGACAATCGCAGAGGTGCTCCCTTTACTCCCTAGCCGAACAATCGGGAACGTAGGGGTAAACACAGGAGCGAGGCAACCCAGCTTGCAAATCGCTTAAGTCAATATGGTGCATATTGTGGTGTAATACACGAATAAGGAACGAATCCGTACAGGTATAATCATATGCAAGAGGAAAAACTTCATGAAGGAAGCCCCCAAATGAATTAGGTATTTGAATTTATGCGTCACAAACAAAGTTTGGACAATACATTTTTTTACAAGCAACATTTTTCCAAAAAAGTATAATGCTTGGTCGAACCGAACACAAGTTAGAAATTAAAGCTTTGAGCATGAAAGCGACTTAGCTGGTTAATGTGTTCGGTATTGATGACACGGTCCGAGCTTGATACGGGACAAGGTTCCATCCCCCAAGCCGGTCCCGAGGTGAAGGAGCGAAGAGCTCGACACGCCGAAGTGGTGACATAGCACGGTCAATGCAGACCGGCAGAGTGACGCCAAAGTCCCCGGATCATTTTCTGGCGCCGAAGTCAATGTCGATGCAGGGCGTCGGCGTGATGCGGTAAAAGCGTGGCAAAGCCTGAATTCACAGGTCGGTCCGAGCTTCGGATGCGGCGTTTGCCAGACTATGTACAGAAACTGACCGAATCACCATGCGACTGTCGTTAATGCGGCCACCATTTGATAGACCTGTGTACATATGATGGACAAACCAGAGTAATAATTCCTTGGGAAAAATGAACCCAAACAAGCAAAAATACTGGGATTAATAGCAGCTGGTTTATCCGAAGGAAGGTGATTCCAAAATTGGGACTCGATCCGCGCACCCATTGCCTGATGGGCGATAAAACGATGGCATGGCAATGCTGGTAAAGGTTGGCTCGCCGAGGCAAAGCCCTCGGTCCAGCTAACGTGACGGAGCTGGTCGGCTAGTGACGCCGAAGTGTCCGGAGTAGGTTGATGAAGAGATGGCGAAGCCCCCGGTCCAGCCGAGATGTCGAAGTAGGTCGGCGTGATGGACACCAGCTTGAAGAAGCAATAGTGCGGAACTGCCGATGCTGGTCGTGACATGGTCGATGCCGGCTTGATGAAGCGACCGTGCGGCGATGCCGGTATGCCCGCTCCGTGTAATCCGTGGGGCGGCGATCTTGGTGATGATTTATCCTTCGCGATGTCGGACTCTTGTTCGGCTTGCCGAGATGATGATCCGAAGAAGTTGAGCTCGGCTCAACAAAGTGACGACGTGTCTAGCGCAGGTCGGCAGCCATGGAGCAATATTGCCGGACTGGTTTGACACCAGCATGATGTTGAAGATCATGTTCAAAAGATTTTAAAGTTAGTGGGATGTGTTCGGGAACAAAACACAATACCCCATACTAAACTTCCTTCAAAAAGGATGTCCGAAATCCCGTTCGTAAAAAGGACTAACTCGGGTCGGATTTGTTTTCGCGCAGAAAACAGATCCGAAAAGTGATGCATTAATCGGAAGGTTCCCGGAGTTTGGACGGTCGGATCGAGCTGAAATTTGGAGGGGTGGTAGATATAGGAATTCCGCAGTCAATCAACGGTTGGATCTTCCAAAGGAGGTCCGAGCTAGAAGCTGGACACCACGCCCTGAACTCGTCCAGATTTGACAGGGCTCCGGTATATCATAGATTGTCGGAGATTCCTCCATTGAAACTCGACGAAATTTAGCGTGGCTGTTGTAGACGTAATTCCGCACTATTTACACTGAAGCAATCGTCAAATCGACGCTCGAGGAGGTGGTGACGGCAGATACAAGTTCGTTGTCCAGAAAAACAGCACGGTCGCCCGAGGGCAATGCTGACGTTGAGCCCCCGGGCTCCCTAGATGATTCCTCCATGATCTTGATAGAGATCGGAGCTGATGTTGATGAAGGCCCTCATCCGAACATGGCGATCGGAGGTAGGGCGCAGTCCTTGGTCGAACCAAGGTGACCAGTCGAGCTGGTGACGAAGATGCCGAAGTCGCAGTTGATCTGCAGGCGAGCCATCAACATTTTGCCGAACACACAGCGGAACTCTCAATGAAAGCACCAATGTCAGTGTCAAAACCGGCGGATCTCGGGTAGGGGGTCCCGAACTGTGCATCTAGGCGGATGGTAACAGGAGACAAGGGACACGATGTTTTTACCCAGATTCGGGCCCTCTCGATGGAGGTATAACCCTACTCCTGCTTGATTAATATTGATGATATGGGTAGTACAAGAGTAGATCTATCACAAGATCAAAGAGGCTAAACCCTAGAAGCTAACCTATAGTATGATTGTTGTATATCTCTATCGACTAGCCTGGCCTCGGTTTATATAATGCACCAGAGGCCTAGGATAACAAGAGTCCTAGCCGAATACGCCGGTGGGGGAGGAGTCCTTGTCTTGATCGCCAAGTCTTGCGGAATCTTCCTTGTATGCGGCAACTGTCCAGACTGTCCCATGAGTATACGGCCATGGGGGTCCTCGACCCAATTTAACAGACCGGGAGATGACGTGGTGAGTACCCCCTAGTCCAGGACACCGTCACATGTTCTATCTTCAGACGGACCGGCGGTGGCGAAGCTTGTTCCCTTCTTGAAGGCATCGTCGCGGCTCTCACTGCCCGTCGTGCGGCTCCAGGGGAAACTCTGATCCTCGGATCGGGCGGTGGCGGTGCTCCGGTGTCGTATCCTTCTTGAAGGTGTCACGTTGGAGCCCACGGTTCGGCGTATGCGGCTTCATTTCTTCGCGGTGGCATGTTCCCGCTGCTCTTGTAGTGCTAGGGGTAGTGTTTTTGCTATCGGCGCCTATGTATCGTGCCTTGGGTGTGTGCATGTGTTGTCGTTGCGTGTGTTTATATCAAGTTGTTGTTGATCATTGCTTCATATATAAAGCGGGACTAAAACTTTTTTTATAAAATATACATACAAATGAATACATTAGCTGGTTTGCAAGTTCCTAGCTGAGTGGAGGGCTGATGCATGCAGCTTTTTTTGAAAGATCCAGTAGAATGCTGGCATTCCATTTCATTAGCGGAAAGCAATGGAAAAAATACAAAGATGGAATGAGGGTCCTAGGACCAGTCTTTGTGGGTTACAACACTGCTAGCCTATAATCGCATGAGCTAACTTTTCACGGCGGACCCCAAAAGGGGCTCTCCAAGTAAAATGCTCCCGCTTGCCGCCAAAGCTCGATGGAGTGCTCGATGGCCTTTGTTATGTCTTCAACAGATGGTGTCTCCCTCTGAAAATGCACCGGTTCCGTTCTTTCCAAATCTCCCAGCATGTCAAAAGCATGGCGACATTGCTGGCTGCTCTTTGTGCTAGTTGGGTGCTAGTCATCATCCTCTGGAGTGAGTCTAGTGTGCTTTCTCCCTGTACTTGGTTTCTTGGGTCTAGCTGTTGGCATCCTCCTCTTGCTCCAACCCTTGCCCAAACCTCTCGAGCCAATGGGCAGCTCCATAGAAGGTGATGTGCCGTCTCTAGGTTTCAGACACACAGAGGGTAGAAATAGTTGTTAGGCCAGCCGCGCAGTTGAAGCCTGTCACTAGTCCAGAGGCGGTTTTGCACAAGAAGCCAGGTGAAGATCTTGATGCACCCTGGTACCTTGGATCCCGAGATAAGCTGCTCCCACTCAGCTTGCACTCTGCCTTGGAATTGAGCAGCATAGGACTGATCTTGTCGAGTATTGTCCCTTTGCACCCATCGTCCACTGAATCTGGTCCCTGCGCCCGTCCCCTAGTTCAGTGGCGGCCGCGGTGATCACACGGTGCAGCCGGATGAACTCTGGCAGCAAGGGCTGAACATTCCCATGCCGCAGGTCCTTTATCCAGGTGTCGTCCCTGGGCGCAGGCTAGAATGTAGGGGAGGGGGTAAGCGCAGGCTAGGGTGCTCGACCAGATCCAGGAGGAGTGCCAGAATAGCACGGTAGCACCATCTCTGATTGTGACCAAGGTAGCGGCCGCGAAGAGGGCCTTGTCGCTATCATTGCATGGTGCAGTGGCTCCGTGCCAACCCATGGCCGGTCAGGGTAGGTCCAGGAGATACAGAGCTACCGAAGTCTAAGGGCTCGGCTAAAACGCTCAAGGTCGAGGATCCCCAGTCCTCCCTGCGATATGGGTGAGCACACTGTCGACCAGTTGACCTTGCAGCTACCACCGGTGTTCTCCTCGTCTTGTTTTCGTAGGAACCTATGCCGGAATTTGTCAATTTCCTTTAGTAGCTTCTTTGGAACTCGAAGGACGGATAGTGTGAAGGTTGGCATGGCACCGAGGACACATCTAACTAGAACTCACCTGCTAGCTATGGGCAACAGCTTCCCCTTCCATCTCGCGAGCCTAGCCTTGATCCTACCTAAGATGAACTATAAGTTTGCTAGTCTCAGCCTGGAGAGAGTGAGCGGCAACCCGAGGTAGGTGGATGGGAATTGCCCCTAGGTTGCACCAAAACTTTCTAGTACATCGGCGAGGTCAATATTCTCACATCTAATGGGTAGTGCCATAGATTTTGAAGGGTTGATGTGCAGGCCTGTGGCTGCTCCAAAATCATGAAGAATTTGCATGAGAGCATCTATCTCTTGCCTAACTGGGTTTGTGAAGATAACAGCGTCGTCGGTGTATAAACTAATTCTAAGCTTTAACTCCCATCCCGGCAGTGGTGCGATGATCTGCTGCTGGCTGCGGCCTGAAGAAGATGGTAAAGTGTGTCAATTGTGAGGATGAACAGGAAGGGAGACAGGGGGCGCCCTGCCGCAGGCCTCGCCGATGTTGTATCCTTTTGCTGGGGGTGCCATTCAGAAGGAATGAAGACGAGGATGTGGAGAGGAGCAGGGCTATCCAGTCTCTCCAGCGCGCACTGAAAGCCCTCTGCTGCAGCAACTCTAGGATATATTCCCAGGACAAATTATCGAAGGCCTTTGCGATGTCCATCTTGAGAAGCAATGTTGGTGATTTCCATCTATGCAGGGCCTTGATGCAGTTTTGGACGTATAAGAAACTATTGTGGATGCATTTTGTCCGTAGGAAGGCTGATTGTGCTGGTGATATTACTGTGTGGATTACACTGGCTAGCCTGAGGGAGAGCACTTTGGAGATCAGCTTCGTGATGGAATGAATGAGGCTAATCGGCTTGTAGTCACTGACCGAGACCGCTCCATCCTTCTTTGGCAGCAGAGCTACGATAGCCATGTTGAGTGATCCAAAGTTTCTGCCAACTAGATTGTAAAACTGGTTGAATGCCGCCATGATGTCGCCTTTGATTGTTAACCAACATGATCTGAAGAAGACGCAGGAGAAGCTGTCTGGCCCCAGCGAAGCCTTGATTGCATGCCACACTTCCTCCCCCATGAAAGGGTTGTCCAGCCCTCCGCCTTGCAGCCTGGGCATCGCTAAGGAGTGCCAGTTTACAGTAGTATAGCGGAGTGCTGTTGTTCCTAGTAGGGAGGAGATCATGGATCACGCTTTCCTTATCCTCCTGCGAGGTGATGACTCCAGACGGCCCCTGGAGGGTGAGAATGAATGCGTTTCGCCTCCTAGCATTAATCTTTTCCTGGAAGAAGGCCGATGGCGCATCTCCGGCATGCATCCAAGTGATCCTGGAGGCCTGGCACTTCCTCGCACGGTCGATTGCTGCAACCGCTAAAATTCTGAGCTTGAGCATTTTTTTCGAAGATGGAATTCCGCATCAGAGAGGGCTCTAGTTTTGTGTGCTATGTCGAGGCGCAGGACTACTTCAGCTGCGATATGCATCTGTAACTTGGCGCCTCCAAAGTGTGATTTACTCCATATCTTGAGATATTTTGCTACCCGCCCCATTTTCTCCTTCAGCCTAGCAAAAGCACATCTAGATGTGGTCGGGCGGTTCCAGGCATTTTGAACCACCTCCTGGAAGCGCGGGAATCGGGGCCAAAATGATTCAAATCTGAACCTAACCGGGCGGTGCGGGGCTGACGTAGCTGCAAGAAGCAGGGGGCAATGATCCGAATAGGATGTGGACGCAGCCTGCAGGAGGTATGGCGGGAAAATCCCCTCCCACGCGATGGTGTAGAAGAACTTGTCAATGCAAACTAGGGTGGGTTTTGATGCTCATTGCTCCAGGTGAAACAGTGGTTCTTGTATTTGATTTCACGTAGGCCACGAGCGTCGATCACTGCTCTGAATTTCCCCATGATCCTACGGTTGATGTTGTTGTTACTCTTATCCCTTGCCTCATATATTATGTTGAAATCTCCGTTAATGAGCCAAGCTTGGCCTGTCGGGGGTGCGACCCTAGCTATTTCTGCAAGGAAATCATCTTTCCGATCATCGGCCGTCGGTCCGTATACTGTTGTGAGCGAGTACTCTTTACTTGTTCCTCCTCTCTGAACTTTAGCCGTGATGGAAAAACACCCTATGGAGTGAGACTGCACTAATACTGCACTAGAGTTCCAGAATATGGCCGCCCCTCCTCTTGTACCAATGGCTGACAGAACTATGCACTGGTCTAGCCAAGTGCCACCCACTTCTCTAGCTAAACAGGTGGACTGACAATCTATCTTAGTCTCTTGTAGGCAGATGATAGCAAGCTTGTGTGCATGAGTGGTGTCATGGCGCCTCGCCGGCGTGTTCAGTCCCCTCACATTCCAACTCATGATCGATATGTTGGTTTCATCCATGGGGCAACCAGCAGAGACTCTTAATATCTTGGGAGCAAACATGGTATGCATAATGAATTGCCGACGACTAACTACTGCTGACATTAACACGAGCACACCAGCCCTACAACTTGGGGTTGACGGCGGCCACCAATAGGCCCAAAACCTCACCGGCAAACAACCATCCCGATAACTTGACGACTGTTACATCACACCATACAGGAAACTAAACCTAACTCTACCTAGCTCACTTCTGGTCGTCGACGGCAAATTGCTAAACTACGTCTGTCTAACATGGGGAACAAGGCCCAGAGGCTTCTCCTTTCTGGCCGGGCAGGCCAGCGATCTCCTTGAGCACGCGGGCGACGAGGCTGGTAAGCTTAGCGATGGAAGCAATGTCCTCGTCCGAGAGTGGCTCATCAAAATGGCAAATGAGGGCTTTCGCCGCCCGTGCCGTCATATTTTCCTTCGGCCCCAGGGCCCCGAGCCCTTGCACCAGACGCAACGTTCCCCGATGCAAGACCAGCACCGAGTAAGGGTTTTCTGCCTGCCTTGCGCTCTGCCTGACCGGCTTGGCGTGCGGCCTAGCCTTGAGCGGGGTCTTGTCTCTTGCCGGTGGCTTCCTGACGATCGCCGGCATCAGCTTGGTGAAGAGGGGCTATTGTGCTGCGTCTTCTCCTTCCCCCTGGAGCTGCATCTCCGTGACCCTCTGCGTGACCTCTCCAAGCTGCACCTCCTGTGTGTTGCTACCTCTTGAGCACTGCATTGGTTTTCCCTTGAAGAGAAACGGGTGATGCAGCAAAGTATCGTAAGTATTTCCCTTAGTTTTTAAGAACCAAGGTATCAATCCAGTAGGAGGCTCCTCAAATGTCCCTCGTACCTACACAAACAAACAAGAACCTCGCAACCAACACGATAAAGGGGTTGTCAATCCCTTCACGGTAACTTGCGAAAGTGAGATATGATAGAGATAATAAGATAAGATAAATATTTTTTGTATTTTTATGATATATATTGGAAAGTAAAGATTGCAAAATAAAGATAGATGGAAAACTTATATGATAAAAGATAGACCCGGGGGGCCATAGGTTTCACTAGTGGCTTCTCTCAAGATAGCATAAGTATTACGGTGGGTGAACAAATTATTGTCAAGCAATTGATAGAAAAGTGCATAGTTATGAGATTATCTAGGCATGATCATGTACAAAGGCATCACGTCCGCAACAAGTAGATTGAAACGATTCTGCATCTACTACTATTACTCCACACATCGACCGACTCCTGCCTGCATCTAGAGTATTAAGTTCATAAGAACAGAGTAACGCATTAAGAAAGATGACATGATGTAGAGGGATAAACTCATGCAATATGATATAAACCCCATCTTTTTATCCTCGATGGCAATAATACAATACGTGCCTTGCTGCCCCTGCTGTCACTGGGAAAAGACACCGCAAGATTGAACCAAAAGCTAAGCACTTCTCCCATTGCAAGAAAGATCAATCTAGTAGGCCAAACCAAACTGATAATTCAAAGAGACTTGCAAAGATAACCCAATCATACATAAAATAATTTAGAGGAGATTCAAATATTTCTCATAGACAAACTTGATCATAAACCCACAATTCATCGGATCTCGACAAACACACCGCAAAAAAGAGTTACATCAAATAGATCTCCAAGAAGATCGAGGAGAACTTGTTATTGAGATTCAAAGAGAGAGAAGAATCCATCTAGCTAATAACTATGCACCCGAAGGTCTGTGGTAAACTACTCACAACTCATCGGAGAGGCCTTGGAGATGATGTAGAGGCCCTCCATGGTCGATTCCCCCTCCGGTGGAGCACCGGCGAAGGCTCCAGGATGGGATCTCGCGGATACAGAAGGTTGCGGCGGTGGAAATAGTTTTTCGTGGTGCTCCTGGATGTTTTCAGGGTACGGGAGTATATATAGGCGAAGGAGGTAGGTCAGGGGAGCCACGAGGGGCCCTCGAGGGTGGGGGCGCGCCCTCCTACCTCGTGGCCGCCTCGGTAGCTTCTTGACGTCCACTCTAAGTCTCCTGGATTGCGTTTGTTCCAAAAAGATTGCTCCCAAAGGTTTCATTCCATTTGGACTCCGTTTGATATTCCTTTTCTTCGAAACACTAAAATAGGCAAAAAAAACAGCAATTCAGGCTGGGCCTTCGGTTAGTAGGTTAATCCTGAAAATGATATAAAAGTGTAAAGTAAAGCCCATAAACATCCAAAACGGGTAATATAATAGCATGGAACAATAAAAAGTTATAGATACGTTGGAGACATATCAAGCATCCCCAAGCTTAATTCCTGCTCGTCCTCGAGTAGGTAAATGATAAAAAGAGAATTTTTGATGTGGAATGCTACCTAGCATATTTCTCAATGTAATTTTCTTTATTGTGGCATGAATGTTTAGATCCAAATGATTCAAGACAAAAGTTCATATTGACATAAAAACAATAATACTTCAAGCATACTAACAAAGCAATCATGTCTTCTCAAAATAACATGGCCAAAGAAAGCTATCCCTACAAAATCATATAGTCTTGCTATGCTCTATCTTCATCACACAAAGTATTTAATCATGCACAACCCCGATGACAAGCCAAGCAATTGTTTCATACTTTAGTATTCTCATACTTTTTCAACTTTCACGCAATACATGAGCGTGAGCCATGGACATAGCACTATATGTGGAATAGAATGGTGGTTGTGAAGAAGACAAAAAAGGAGAAGATAGTCTCACATCAACTAGGGGTATCAACGGGATATGGAGATGCCCATTAATAGATATCAATGTGAGTGAGTAGGGATTGCCATGCAACGGATGCACTAGAGCTATAAGTGTATGAAAGCTCAACAAAAGAAACTAAGTGGGCGTGCATCCAACTTGGTTGCTCATGAAGACCTAGGGCATTTTGAGGAAGCCCATCATTGGAATATACAAGCCAAGTTCTATAATGAAAAATTCCCACTAGTATATGAAAGTGAAAACATAGGAGACTCTCTATCATGAATATTATGGTGCTACTTTGAAGCACAAGTGTGGTAAAAGGATAGTAACATTGTTCCTTCTCTCTTTTTCTCTCATTTTTTTATTTTGGTGGGCTTCCTTGGCCTCTTTTTTTATAAAGTTCGAAGTCTCATCCCGACCTGTGGGGGAATCATAGTCTCCATCATCCTTTCCTCACTTGGGACAATGCTCTAATAATGAAGATCATCACACTTTCATTTACTTACAACTCAAGAATTACAACTCGATACTTGGAACAACATATGACTCTATGTGGATGCCTCCGGCGGTGTACCGGGATATGCAATGAATCAAGAGTGACATGTATGAAAGAATTATGAAGGTGGCCTTGCCACAAATACGATGTCAACTACATGATCATGCAAAAGCAATATGACAATGATGGAGCGTGTCATAATAAACGGAACAGTGGAAAGTTGCATGGCAATATATCTCGGAATGGCTATGGAAATGCCATAATAGGTAGGTATGGTGGCCGTTTTGAGGAAGGTATATGGTGGTGTATGGTACCGGCGAAAGTTGCGCGGCACAAGAGAGGCTAGCAATTGTGGAAGGGTGAGAGTGCGTATAATCCATGGACTCAACATTAGTCATAAAGAACTCATCTACTTATTGCAAAAATCTACAAGTCATTGAAAACAAGTATTACGCACATGCTCCTAGGGGGATAGATTGGTAGGAAAAGACCATCGCTCGTCCCCGACCGCCACTCATAAGGAAGACAATCAATAAATAAATCGTGCTCCAACTTCATCACAAAGCGGTTCACCATACGTGCATGCTACGGGAATCACTAACTTCAACACAAGTATTCCTCAAATTCACAACTACATTAACTAGCATCACTCTAATATCACCATCCTCATATCTCAAAACAATTATCAAGCATCAAAGTGATCATGATGGAGCGTGTCATAATAAACGGCGGTGGTTTAATTTTTCTATGATAGTTTTTATTATACCCAACTTGGACACCCATCATTCTAGGACCAACTTTATAACCATAGAAAATACCATGTTGTTCTAAAAGACTCTCAAAATGATATAAGTGAAGCATGAGAGATCAGCAATTTCTACAAAATTAAACCACCGCCGTGCTCTAAAAGATATAAGTGAAGCACTAGTGCAAAACTATCTAGCTCAAAAGATATAAGTGAAGCACATAGAGTATTCTAATAAATTCCAAATCAAGTGTGTCTCTCCCAAAAGGTGTGTACAGAAAGGATGATTGTGGTAAACTAAAAAACAAAGACTCATATCATACAAGACGCTCCAAGCAAACCACATATCATGTGGCAAATAAAAATATAGCTCCAAGTAAAGTTACCGATAGACAAAGACGAAAGAGGGGATGCCTTCCGAGGCATCCCCAAGCTTAGGCTTTTTGTTGTCCTTGAATGTCTTGGGGTGTCATGGGCATCCCCAAGCTTAGGCTCTTTGAAAGGATCGATGTAGTTGACTAGGGGGGGGGGTGAATAGGCAACTAACAATTTTTAGCTTTTCTTTACCAAATTAAACTTTGCATCAAAGTAGGTTGTCTAGATATGCAACAAGGTGAACAACCTATATGATGCAACAACAACAAGCACACAAGCAAGCAAGGAATATAACACAAGTAAGCTTGCAAAAGTAAAGGCACGGGGTAACCAGGAGTGGAGCCGATGAAGACAAGGATGTGTTACCGAAGTTCCTTCCTTTTGAGGGGAAGTACCTCTCCGTTAGAGCGGTGTGGAGGAACAATGCTCCCCAAGAAGACACTAGGGCCACTGTATTCTCCTCACGCCCTCACACAATGCGAGATGGCGTGATTCCACTATTGGTGCCCTTGAAGGCGGCGACCGTACCTTTACAAACAAGGTTGGGGCAATCTCCACAACTTAATTGGAGGCTCCCAATGACACCACGAAGCTTCACCACAATGGATTATGTCTCTGAGGTGATCTCAACCGTCTAGGGTGCTCAAACACCCAAGAGTAACAAGATCCGCTAGGGATTAGTGGGAGGAATCAAATTTCTCTTGGTGGAAGTGTAGATCGGGGCCTTCTCAACCAATCCCGAGCAAATCAACAAGTTTGATTGGCTAGGGAGAGAGATCGGGCGAAAATGGAGCTTGGAACAACAATGGAGCTTAGGGATGGTAGAGGTAGTCAACTAGAGGAAGAAGACACCCCTTATATAGTGGAGAGACAAATCCAACCGTTATCCACTTACTCAGCCCGCGACATGCGGTACTACCGCTCCGGACAAGTGGTACTACCGCAGGGGCTCACGATACTACCGTGATGGACCGCGGTACTACCGCTTCAACGGCAAGGGCTAGACCAGGCCAGAGCCGCCAAGGCTGAGAGCGGTACTGCCGCTGATGTGGTACTACCGCTCCCCCTTGCGGTACTACCGCAAGGCTAGAATGGACTAGGCTGGGAAGGGAACGGATGAATAAAAATACATCCGTGCCTACTTCCGCTGAAAATCAAATAGTGCAAAAATCCGACATGGTACTACCGCGCCAGGCATGCGGTACTAACGCGCAGGGAGCAGATGTAAAAAATTACATCCGCCCCTACTTCCGCTCGTGTTACTGAGCCAGACCAGGGCTCATGGTACTACCGCGCTCCTGGGGCGGTACTACCGCGTAGGGCGCGGATGTAAAAAATTACATCCGCCCCTACAACCGCAAGAGAGGCTGAGCCTGGCCTGAGGCAACGGTACTACAGCTCCATAGGAGCGGTACTACCGTGTGCTCCTACGGTACTACCGCAAGGGCTTGCGGTATTACCGCAGGGGCCTGCGGTACTACCGCTCCTAGGAGCAGTACTACCGCATGCCTCAGAAGCAACACTAGGAATCCTTCTTTTTGCACAAAAAGAAGGTAACGGAGGATGCTCCAAGGTGCACAGGGAAAGGCGGTGCAAAGGGAGAAAATGTGTACGTGATGATTCCACCCGGACCTTTCCACCACAGACCCCCTCTTAATAGTATGGCTATCCTACGACTCCAATCCACCAAAAGAGATGTAGAACACCACCATCTTCAATAGTCTTCGAGGGGTACCAAACCGTCTTGTGCCTAGCGACGAAGCGACTGAAATACTTAAGGCACACGATTAGTCCGCAAAAGCATTGTCATCAATCACCAAAACACCTTAGGGATAAAATGCCCTTACAATCTCCCCCTTTTTGGTGGATTGATGACAATACGGGATTTGCACAAAGGGAAAGAATATAGCACAGGAGCAAACCCCACATCTCTAAAATATAGACGAGCTCCCCCTAGATGCGTGCCGGAGGGTAAAGTGCTTTTGACTGCATGGCACGTATACTAGGATCAACACCCCCCCTATATTTTATAGACAATGTATATCTTGCAAAAAAAGGCTAACACTAAGCAAGATAGTATGAGCAAGATAGTATGAGCATAACATAAATAGCGCAATATAACATAAGCTCAATAGGTAATAAGGTACGATAGAGTGCATATGTCTTACACCATATGATAGACCAAGTCTCACGAGCAAACTAAACCAAAGCAAGCAAGGTTCAAGGTTCAACAGAACAAACACGAGCAAAGCAAACACAAGACACAAGACTCTCGCAAAACGCAAATCCCTACACTCTCTCCCCCTTTGGCATCGAGACGCCAAAAAGGCAGAGAGGACACCTACACACAAGTGGTGGCTCAAGCGGAGTAGTCAGATGCACGGTCCTCGTCAGACTCGGCAGCAGGAATGGTCTCCTCGACGTCCTCCTCAGAATCAGTCCACTTGAAGCCTTGTTTCACCATCGACTCAGCCTCTGGAGTGATGCGATCCTCAGAACCGCCAGAAACATCCTCTCCATACAGCCTCATGATCTTCTTGTCCCGGCGGCGACTCTCCTTGGAGACAACATGAGACCTGTACTGACCCTTGGCCTGCATGCAGAACAAGGTCTTCATCTTGTTCTTCAACTTCTTGGCCCAAAGGTGGTAGGGGTGTAACCCTCAAAGCTGACCTCATCTGCTGGCTCCTCCTCATCCTCATCTGCATCCACATCCATGGCAGCCGCAGCGTCAACACGAGAAGTGGTGTTAGCCCACTGAGTCTTGACACGGAGCCGGATGGAATCATGTGGAATCCAATCAGGGGCCTCAAAGTCATCCTGAGGGTAGAGCTTCTCCCAAGTTACTGAGATCAACTGAAACAGATATGGTCCATAGATGGGGACCTTGTGGTTGAAGATGGCAAACCTAAGCTCATACCACATGATGTGTGAGGCATCAAGTGGTAGCGTCTGAGAGTTGCGCGCTTCTTCACACACGAGACACATGTCCACAAGATAAGCATGCACCTTGTCCTTATCGCCAATGCATGGGAAGAGAGAGTTGCGGAAGATCCGGTACATGATGTCCAGGAAGGAGTTGAGCACCCAAGAAGACTTGCCACTGGAGAGCTTCTTCTCAACAAGGAAGGGCTGAAGCTTGTTCTTGTTGGCTGACTCGGAATTGGCATGAGGATGAACACCTTGGGGTGTGGCGAGCCCCGCATCCGAAACACCAAGCAAAGTCATGAACTCCTTCCAGGTAGCTGTCAGCCGCCGACCATTGGTCATCCAAGTCATCGTCCGATCCTCATTAGGATGAAAGTACGCTAAGGCGAAGAACTGAGCCACAATCTCCGGATCATAGTCTTTGTGAAAAGAGATGATATGCTCAATGCCAAACTGCTCCACTAGATCCAGAGCCTCACAAAAGTACGCCTAGTGCTTCTCTTCCCTCATATGATGCATGTCGATCCAATGCACATCCACATAGATATTCCGCTTGGCCTTGATCACGTCCAGATAAATGAGATTCTGCTGCTTGGTCCAGAACAACTCATTCCCACGAAGGTTGGCATGAGGATTCACATAGGGATCGATCTTCCTTCGAGAGATGAACTCAGCAAGCGGCATCTCATCCATACCCATGACGGGTTCCTTGTCCTTGGTAGTGGTGGTCTTGGTCCTGCGTTGGGGGGCACTGGAGCCCTCAGGAGCTTCATCTTGATTGCGCAGACGCTTGGAGCCCGTGTCACGGCTTGGGTTGGAACGGCGAGCATGAGCACCTGAGCCACACACCACAAAACAAACACGCAAGAAACGCGAGAAGGATCAGTGCAAAGAACGCAGCAAAACAGTGAAACAAGTAGAATTCGCACATAATAATTGCCACATGATAGATTTGACAGAAATTGTAGCACTGCTTGGTTGCGCGGAACTAAGAAATTAGTGCCGCTCCAGATCACGGTAGTACCACGCGTGCGGTAGTACCGCGATGGAGGTACGGTAGTACCGCACGGGCGGTAGTACCGTGCCGGAGGAGTGGCAGTACCGTGCGTTTTCATATCCGAAACAGCAATTGAATCTGGGAACTACCGTGACGACAAAGCAGTACTACGGTCGATCAAATCTACCATGAGACAACATATTATGTGTAAACTCTACGCATTACTACTCTCCTCCAACCTACTCTTGCAAAGATTTAGCCTAAAATCTCAAGAACAACTAGCATCTCCCCAAAAACCTAGAAGCAAAAGAACACACCAGAAAGAGAGGGATTTGGGGAAAGACCTTTGTCCATGGCAAGAGGAAGTGGTGGGGAACGATCCCATCGGTCGAATCCAAGGAGAGCAGCCGGAGAGGGAGATCCGGCGAGGGTCTCCGGCGCCGTTCGTGTCCAGGAGAGAGAGAGAGGTGGCGTGGGAAGAAGGAGTGAATGGGTATGGGGGAGTTGGAACTCCCCTTCCCGCTGTTAACCCCCATGCGCTCACTACGCCACGGTAGTACCGCGACTCATTGCGGTAGTACCGCCCGGGCGGAAGTACCGCGCCGTGGGCGGTAGTACTGCTCCACCAGCGGCAGTAAAAAATTACTGCCGTGCTGGTTGTGGTAGTACCGTGCCCTGCGGTAGTACCGTGGCGGACCACGGTAGTACCGTGAACCCAAGAAAATGCAGTTACAAGCATGGGAGAAACGACTTTGCACGGAACCTTAAAGGGAACACACACACCAACGAGCTAACAAGCAAGACACCGCAAACAAACAAGAGACAACTAAGACCAAAATGAAACACAACCTCTCCAAGGAGGGGGCGGTGGCCGGAGCCACATATGTTTGAGTTGATTGGTACGGCACCGCGAAGAATTATCCTTGGGCCCATGACCAAAACGCGTCTTTGGAGCACATGTACCATCAAAAATGCCTAATGTGAAAGAGTTGATCAATTTATGCATAATGGGGGGAGGGAGAGTTCATTAAGAGAACAACTCTCCCCCTATGTCCATGCGTACACCTAAACTAGACAACAAGTTGAGTGTGGTGGGATGTGCAAGGGTTCAAGTCACATTGCTCAAATCAATGATATTTAGCTCATGCCTTAACTCGCAAAATCTTGCTTCATCCAAGGGCTTCGTGAAAATATCTGCAAGGTTATCATGAGTGTTGACATACTTGAGCTTGATCTCCCCTCGCCTAATATGATCCCGGATGAAGTGATACCGAATCTCAATATGCTTCGTCTTGAAGTGTTGCACCGGGTTGAGAGAAATCTTGATGGCACTTTCATTGTCACACCAAAGAGGCACTTTGTCACAAATGACACCGTAATCCTTTAAAGTTTGCCTCATCCATAAGAGTTGTGCACAACAACTACCGGCCGTGACATATTCTGCTTCGGTGGACGAGAGAGACACACAACTTTGCTTCTTGGAAGACCAACTTACCAAAGAGCAACCCAGAAATTGGCACCCTCCGGAAGTGGACTTCCTATCCACTTTGTCTCCCGTCCAATCGGAATCCGAATATCCTTCAAGCTTGAAGTTTGCTCCTCTTGCGTACCATAAGCCAAAGTTTGGGGTATGCGCCAAATATCGAAAGATTCGCTTGACCGCCACATAGTGGCTTTCCTTCTGTGCGGCTTGAAACCGTGCACATATTCCCACACTCAACATGATATCCGGTCTAGATGCACAAAGGTAAAGAAAGGATCCAATCATGGAGCGATATACCTTTTGATCCACCACTTTACCATTGGGATCAATGTCAAGTTGGCACTTGGTAGGCATTGGAGTAGAGGCCGGCTTGACATCACTTAGCTTCAATCTTTTGAGCATGTCTTGAGTGTATTTGGCTTGGTTGATGAAGGTACCTTCTCTTATTTGCTTGATATCGAAACCAAGGAAGAACTTCAACTCTCCCATCGAAGACATCTTGAACTTAGAGGTCATGAGAGCGGCAAATTCCTCACTGAAAGCTTTGTTAGGGGAACCAAAGATAATATCATCAACATATAGTTGGCATACAAACAACTCCTATTTGACCTTCTTAGTAAAAAGAGTGGGATCGATTTGCCCAACCTCAAATCCACGATCTTGTAACAACTCGGTAAGGTGGTCATACCATGCACGTGGTGCTTGCTTAAGGCCATAGAGTGCCTTATCGAGTTGATACACATGATCCGGGAAGTAGGGATCCTCGAACCCGGGGGGTTGCTTGACATAAACCAACTCATTAATAGGACCATTAAGAAAAGCACTCTTCACATCCATTTGTTGTAACTTAAAGTTGTGATGGGAAGCATAAGCAATCAACAAACGAATGGATTCGAGGCGAGCATGAGAGCAAAGGTTTCACCGTAGTCGATACCCTCGACTTGGGAGTAGCCTTGTGCTACCAATCTTGCCTTGTTGCGAATGATGTTCCCATGATCATCTTGCTTGTTATTGAATATCCACTTGGTTCCAATGACGTTGTGGTTCCCCAACGGCCTTGGCACCAATCTTCACACCTTGTTGTACTCGAAGTTGTTGAGTTCTTCATGCATGGCATTGAGCCAATCCGAATCTTCGAGCGCCTCATAGACCTTTTGGGGTTCAACACAAGAGACAAACGCGTGATGTTCACAATAGTTTGCTAATTGTCTACGAGTGCTTACCCCCTTTCTTAGGCTTCCAACCACATTCTCCATGAGAGGACCTTGGGTGGTGAGCTTGGAAGCAATCTTCATGGCACGACGCTCTAATTCCTCCTCGGATGTGTAAGGAGGAGGGTTAACTTGATTATCCTGAGCGCCGTCATGAGCTTGTTCTAGACCTTGAGCTTGCTCTTGATCTTGAACTTGCTCAAGGGGGAGAACTTGACCTTGGGCATCATTTGGTGGTTCACCACCAGCTTGAGGTTGATCTTGCCCTTGGTCTTGTTCACGAGGTTGAGGGCCTTCACTTTGTTGTTTGGAAGCGTTTGGGTCTTGGGTTGGTGATGGCTCCACTTGAGTGGAGCATTGTCCTTCTCCTTCGGCCACAAGGGGTTCCTCAATGGGTAGGATATGACCCACACCCATTCTTCTTATGGATTGGGGAGGAATTTCATCACCAACATCACAAGTACCACTTTGCTCCACTTGGGAGCCGTTATTTTCGTCAAACTCCATGTTACACGTCTCCTCAATGAGTCCGGTGGACTTGTTGAGGACACGGTAAGCATGAGAGTTTGTAGCATAACCAACAAATATGCCCTCATAAGCTCTAGCCTCAAATTTAGACAAGCAAACACATTTCTTGTGAATGAAACACTTACACCCAAACACCCGGAAGTACTTGAGGTTGGGCTTGTTACCAGTAAGTATTTCATAAGGTGTCTTGTTCAAGCCTTTGCGGAGGTAGAGCCGATTGGATGCATGACATGCTGTGTTGACGGCTTCAGCCCAAAAGTTGTATGGAGACTTGAACTCCGCCATCATGGTCCTTGCCACATCCATCAACGTCCGGTTCTTCCTCTCCGCGACACCATTTTGTTGAGGGGTATATGGTGCAGCATATTGATGCTTGATCCCCTCATCACTAAGAAACTCATCCAAGGTGTAGTTCTTGAACTCGGTGCCGTTGTCACTTCTTATTGTCAAGATCTTTGCATCATGTTGACGTTGAGCTTCATTTGCAAAGTTGATGACGGTTTGTTGAGTCTCACTCTTCCTCTTGAAGAAGTATACCCAAGTGTATCTTGAATAATCATCCACAATCACCAAGCAATACTTTCTACCTGCAAGACTATCAAAGGATGGAGGTCCAAAGAGATCCATGTGAAGGAGCTCCAAGGGTCTCTTCGAGTAGATGATAATCGTGGGAGGGTGAGCCTTCTCATGAAGCTTCCCTTCAATACAAGCACTGCAAGCACGATCTTTGGCAAAACTAACATTTGTTAGTCCACGGACATGGTCCCCCTTGAGAAGACTTTGCAAAGATCTCATATTGACGTGGGCTAAACGGTGATGACAAAGCCATCCCACATCAACTTTAGCCATTAGGCACGTCGCGGTCCTCCGAAAAGTTAATCACATAAAGACCTTTCTCGACATGCCCAACAAAGGCTACTTTAAGAGTCTTGCTCCGCAAGAGGGCCACGGTATCAATATCAAAGAAAGTGGCAAAGCCCATGAGTGCAAGTTGACAAACGGAAAGTAGATTGAATGCAAGGGACTCAACAAGCATGACTTTCTCGATCGTTAGATCATGAGAAATGACAACCTTGCCAAGACCCAATACCTTAGAAGACGAGGCATCACCCCACTCGACGTTGGTGGGCATAGAAGGAATCTTGTGAATGTCAACCACCAAGTCTTTGCTTCCGGTCATATGATTCGTTGCTCCACTATTGAGCAACCATGATCCCCCACCTGAAGCAAACACCTACACGAGATCAATGCTTGGTTTTAGGTACCCATTTTGTAATGGGTCCTTTGATGTTAGTAACAAGGGTCTTAGGGACCTAAATAGACCATTCATTGTACTCATAAGGAGAACCAACAAATTTAGCATAAACATGCCCATCACTAGCATGGCACAACACATAAGAAGGGTTAAAGTCGCCGGCTTTGTTGGAGGAGGTGGTTTTGCCCTTTTTGACACCAACACCCTTCACATTGTTCTTCTTCTCCTTAGGAGCACTGTCGGTGTCAAAACCGGCGGATCTCGGGCAGGGGGTCCCGAACTGTGCGTCTAGGCGGATGGTAACAGGAGACAAGGGACACGATGTTTTTACCCAGGTTCGGGCCCTCTCGATGGAGGTAAAACCCTACTCCTGCTTGATTAATATTGATGATATGGGTAGTACAGGAGTAGATCTACCACGAGATAAGAGAGGCTAAACCCTAGAAGCTAGCCTATGGTATGATTGTTGTTTTTCCTACGGACTAAAACCCTCCAGCTTATATAGGCACCCAAGAGGGTTAGGGTTACACAGATTCGGTTACAATGGTAGGAGATCTACATATCCGTGTCGCCAAGCTTGCCTTCCACGCCAAGGAAAGTCCCATCCGGACACGGGACGAAGTCTTCAATCTTGTATCTTCATAGTCCAGGAGTCCGGCCAAAGGTGATAGTTCGGCTATCCGGACACCCCCTAATCCAGGACTCCCTCAGTAGCCCCTGAACCAGGCTTCAATGACGACGAGTCCGGCGCGCATATTTTCTTCGGCATTGCAAGGCGGGTTCCTCCTCCTAATACTTCATAGAAGATTTTGAACACAAGGATAGTGTCCGGCTCTGCAAAATAAGTTCCACATACCACCGTAGAGAGAATAATATTTACACAACTTCAATCTGCTGACGTATTCCATGGCGTGGCATCACACCACGGCCAAGCCTCTATTCAAATCGTTTTTACTGTTCCACCTCAGCGCGTTTAGCGAGGTGGTTTCCTTGGCACGTCTTGTCAAAGCAGAGATCGTGTCCCCTTATTCCGGGATTCTCATTAATACGGGCATGGGTAACACAGTCGTGCCCGTTGGTATGTCTCCTCTATCGAAGGCGAGTCCCGAACGGTCACGGGGAAGGCTCTTGGTATTCAACCTCTTTATAAAGATACCAAGGCTCCACTCCTTTCTTTCAATCTCAATCGAATCCTCCCCTTGCCTCGAGTTCCAACACCCAAAGCTCCAGATTCAGGCGCTTCGGACCTTCGATGATGTTCGGCTCCGACCTGCAAGGCCGGTGGATGCCTTCCTCTGTTATGCAAGAAGACGTGCTAAAGCTAAGAGATGCCAGGTATCTAACCGGCGATTTCGCATAGGCTGCCTGCCCAAGGGCAGGTTATTCCCACTCCCAAGCCTGGCAAAAGCATAGTGTTCGCATCTCACTTCCTTCGGGAGCTAGGCTTCCCGACGGACCCCTTCGTGAGGGGTCTCATGTTTTACTATGGGTTGGAATTTCATGACTTGGATCCGGAGTCCATCCTCCACATCTCATCGTTCATTGTCTTATGCGAAGCCTTCCTCCGCATTACCCCTCACTTTGGATTGTGGCTCAAGACCTTCAAAGTGGAGCCGAAGATGATCAAGGGGCAGCAGGCAGAGTGCGGAGGGGCTGTTATAAGCAAGAATGCTGATGCTCCGTGGCCCGAGGGCTCTTTTCAAGAAGAGCTCGGCTTATGGCAACAAGAGTGGTTTTATATCACAGCTCCCAGGGGCACCAAATGGGTGGCGCCACCTGCCTTTCACTCGGGTCCTCCGCCGCGGCTGGTGTCATGGGTCAATAAAGGACTTGACTGGGGGCCGTCCAAGGACGTGCCCTTACTGCAGGGCCGCATTCAAGATCTCCTAGAGAGAGAGATCACTCTGGTCATAGTAGCGCAGGTCATGCTGATTCGTCGAACCCTGCCCCGCAAACGTCGCCCCCTCCGCCTGTGGGAATTTAACCCGGTGGGACCACGAGCTCTCCAACATTTTATGGGCGCGACGCCCGTGGAGATGTACAAGCTTTTCTTCGGATCACAAGCGATGTGTCCGTACTTGACCGAGGATGCAGGTCTGAACTACAATCGCCCGGATACTCAAGTAAGTAGCCCTGTACCCGGACACGCTACCCCATATTTATCATGAATTCGCCCTCAAAAGAGTTGTCCCTTGAACAGGAGTGGATAGCGAAAGCAAAGTTAATTAGGTGTCCGGCCCCCCTCCCTGAGACCACGCCGGATCCCGTGTTAACCAGGATGCTGGAGGTTGCGCCTTTGAAAGAAGGTGAAGGGGGAACAAGGAAGCTACCGCCTCCGCGAAGGAGGCTGCCAGGAAAGGAGGGATCGAGAATCCCTCCATCCAAGGGAAGAAGAGGACCGCCTCTGAAGACCCGGAGACCATGGTCTCAAAGCGGGGGAAGAAATCTTCGTCAGAGGGTCCTGCGCCAAGAGATGTCTCGGCCGCATTATGCCCCCAAGGGGATCAGCCCTCCACCGAGCCGTAAGTAAAAAGGGGAGTTTTTAAAGTAAAGGATATCCCTGCCCTATTTCTGATGAAGATAACCGAAGTTTTACCTTGTAGTTCAGATCTCAGCCCTTCTCAGCAGAGCTCATCTTCGAGGGATCTTCGTCCGGAGATGATAGAGAGAGAGATGCCTCCCCCTGCCGTACCGTCTTGCGAGGCGGGCGACCCTGAGGTGTTGTCGCGGAGGGTTTCTCCGAGTCCGGTGGGGCCGAAAGGTGGTCGTATTTCCCCTCAAAGCCCTCCGCGTCCGGCCTTCGAAAAAGGCCATCGGACGAGTCCGGCACCACCTGGTGTACGGTCGGAGGAGATGGAGGATCTGCTCGAGCGAGCGTCTATCTCAGAAGATCACCATGCGTTAATGGGTACGGTGATTGAAAGGATTTCATCCGCTGAGAGCAGATTGCATGAAGTCGTCAGCAGTTTACTGACTGGTTTTGAGGTACGCAAAATGATGTACCTTCTAACAGTTCCGCATATAAAATGCGCCCTGTGTAGATAGTAGCCCCTGAGGCTCGGTGTGTTGTCAAAAATGACAGCGCGCCGAGGATCATAATCCCAGGTATAATGTGTCTCCCTTCCTATGCAGGTGGCGAAGGGTCCGGTGGCTAGCCGGACTGATGAATTTGCCGAACTAAAGCGGCAACTTGACGTGGCAGATGCCGACATCGCGCTTGTCAATAGGAGACTTGATGAGTCACAAGCTATGCAATTTCTCCGTGGACACCTGGTAAGGGAGCCTGATGCCCGTGCCTTACAACATGTATGCTTGATGCAGATGGTGCCGCTGCCATGGAGAACCTTTGGGCAGAGCTCGCTCGAGCCAGGGAGCAGGCCAGAAAGAGTGATGCGGCTGCCTTAAAGGCGGTCGAAGAGCTAAAAGCCGAACAAGCTGCTCACTGCCGAAGCAAGAAAGAAATGGCCGAGATGGCCGTGAAGTTGAAGAATGCTACCGACCGCTACAAGCTTCATGAAAAAGAAGATCGAGCGGTGCAAGAGGACCTGAAGAAGGCCACTACCAAGGCCAGGGATGCTCGCTCTGCGATGAGAGCTATGAAGGAAGAGCTGCGTTAGGCCGGTGATATCGCGGCTGGAAAGCCCTTTCTGCTGCGGAGGAAATTCATGGATCCTAATTATGCTCAGTTGGACCGGCTGTGGAGTGCGGAGGATGCTTATCTGGACTTGGCGGCAAGTGCCGCGGACGCGGCCGAACACTTCCGAGATCAAAAAGATCACGAAATGGAAAGGGTTTTTTGGTCGTAGTTCCATAATCCAGAGCGCCCACTTCCATTAACCGATCGCTTGGCCGAATGGGCGGAGCTGAATAGGTTATACGGACTTGCCATGAAGGATGTCGTGAGTCTTTTGTGGCCGAAAAGGCCCGAGCCGAAGAGTTATTTTGGCTTGGTGCAGCAGTTCCTTGGTGGGGTGCCGCATATCAATGCAATGAGGCGGCCGGCATGCATAGAGGGAGCGCGGATGGCTCTTGCCCGTGTCAAGACATACTGGGCGGAGATGAAGGCCACCGATGTTGCATCCCAAGATTCGGACGGAAGCCGAGTACCTGTCGAGCACTATTTTCAGGAAGTTCTGCAGGGCGCTCGTTTAATAGAGACGCAGTGCTCGAAGGATATTATGTTCGAATAACATGTATTATTGTGAAAAAATGTATCGATGGAATATAAAAGCTTTTTATACTTGTGCCTTTCAAGAATTAAAATACCTCCTGTGCGGCCGCTAATGTATATGTATATATAACCTGAAAGATGGCAGTCTTCGGCTTCAGCCCCCACGCATATAATGCGGGGGTGTTTGCAAAAGGCGCATTTTCACACTTGATCCAACGTCTTGGTCCTATAAAAGAGGTGGTAGCGCAGCAAACTAGGCAACCGGACTATAATGCTTTATCACTTTCACTTAGCCATAGGAGTTTGATAGTGGGGCTACTATATAGCCCCTAAGGGCACCGCGCTCACCCGAATTCGGGGCGCGTATGTGCCTGACCGGGAAACGGCCCTTCGTCAATGCGGAGGAATCCTATAGATTCCGGCGGGTCATTGAGTGGTTGACCAGTCTCACGCTATATCATGACAGTCAGTTTTCGGCTTTCTCTACTGAGGTGCTCGCCTGGCCGAACCGGGGCACAATCGCAGTAGTTCTCCTGGTGCCGCCTTAGCCGATAGAGCGGAACGTAAGGCAGCAAAACACAGGAGCTGGGCAAACCCAACATTTGACCAAAGACATGATTCGGAGATGATGCATATAAGGCCTAACTCGAGACGCCGAACACTCCCAAAGGTATTCAGTCTTTATGAAAATGGGACAAACAGCGCCCTTGGTAATAAGCCCCTGGTGTCCAGGTACGCGCAAAATTCTGATGTGGCCCATGCCAAAACGCCAGCCTCCTCCTCGGTTATGGCAAAAAACCAGGGGATGTGCATCAACAAGAGACAGTAAAAAAGGTTTACGCGGGGTCTTAATCTGAAAAGAATCCTTGCAACGGGTTCCTACTGCACGTCTGCGCCTGTGTCTCCATTGTGTCGTATCCTGGGCGGGTGTAGCACGGTGTTCATCTGTAAAAGAGAGGAACTTAGTTGAAAAAGATCATGCGAAAATGTACATTATATTAAACGAAGTACGATTCAAAAAATGAATAAGATTGAGCTTTACTGTCTCTTGTTGTACAGGCGCGGAGCCCCTAGTGCAGGGGTATGCGGCTAGTAAGCCCTTGTATGTTTACGCCAGACTCGTCTAACCGTGTCCGGGGTCTGGACGACCTGTTTAGGTGCTTTGATTAGTGAAGCCGGTTTAGTGCGTGGCTGTCCAGGCAGTCACACAATCTTCCGCGCTCGAGGAACACTCGATATTTCCCTTTAAGGAGATGATGCCTCGTGGACTGGGCATTTTAAGTGTAAGGGATGCATAATGCGGTATTGCATTAAAGCGGGCGAAAGCTTCGCGTCCCAGTAGTGCTTGGTGGCTACTTGTAAATGGGGCGAGGTGGAAGGTTAACTTTTTTTGGTGGAAGTTATCGGGTGAGCCGAACACAACTTCTAGCAGTAGAGAGCCCGTACAATGGGCATATGGGCCTGGCATTACCCCTTGAAAGGAAGTGTTGCTATGGCGAATTTTGGTTGGGTCTATCCCCATTTTGCGGATTGTGTCCTGGTATAGCAGGTTTAGATCACTGCCGCCGTCCATTAGGACTTGTGTAAATTGGAGTCCGCCAATTATTGGTTCTAATATCAAGGCAGTCCATTCTGCATTTCGGATACTTCTAGAGTAATCCTGATGGTCGAAGGTGATTGGATTTAACAACCAGTGGCAGGACTCCTCTGGGATAGGCCGTATGGCGCGTACCTCTATGGGTGTCCCTCTATTTGTCCCTTTTGTCATGTGAAATGAGTTAACTGTCTTGACTTCATGTGGGAAATTCTTTTGTTTTCCGTTGCTCTGCTTGTGGGGTTCGTCATCGTCCTCGCTTGGTGTGTCGAGCCCCTTGTGTTTGGTGTTGAGTTTGTCGGACTGCTTGAAGACCCAACAATCTCTGTGGGTATGGTTTGCAGGCTTCCCGGGAGTACTGTGGATTTGGCATATCTTGTCCAAGATTTTGTTTAAGATAGATAGCTCGTCCCTTTTATCCTTAAGGGGCAGTTTTTTATGATTCTGCCGAGAGCTTTTGAATCCGGTGTTGACTGCCGTGCTCTTCGGGCTGTTTCCCTTGAAAATTTGCCCGAAAAGCATCCTCGAGCTCTTCCCAACTTCCAATGGTGTTTTCTTTGAGCTTGAGGGGTAAGTATTTTTATGGTGTGGAGGTCATCTCCTCTAGCCATGTGTATGTGGAGGATGTAATCCTCAATCTAGACTCCAGGGTTTGTTGTTCCGTCGTATGCCTCTATGTTTACGGGCTTGAATCCCGCTAGAAATTCATAATCCAGAACCTCATCGGTGAAACATAGGGGGTGTGCGGCACCCCTATATTTAGGTGTACCGTAATATTCGGATACTTGATGTGTTGCATTGCTTACTAGAGCTTGCTTTCTTGGTTCGTAGATAGATCTAACTGGGCCATCTTTTTGATGCGAATCCGTGTGCGGATCGCGTGCCGGCTTGTGTGCGGCGCCGTTTGCCGCTCTATGTTTGCCATGGGGTCGTCTATCCGACCGGGTGGTCTCCTTGTTCTTTGATTGCGGGGGCTCTACGGCCTCCTCATCAAATTCGGGCAGTAGTTTTTGCTTCGGGTAGCTCTTTGTTCAGCGACTGTCGCCGTATTTGTCTACGGTGTTGAGTACTTTGCTCCATCTAATTCTGAGCGCATCTTCCGCTGTTTTGAGCTTCCGCTTCTGCTTTTTCAGGCTTCGTGCTGTGGCGACGAGCCTTTTGTGGAGGTTCTTCTGCTCCGGCAACTTGTCCGGTGTGAGATCGCCCGGACTGTTATCTTTGCCGGGGACGGATTGTTTATCCATATTGTCATGTTCGGACGGTTTCTCCATTGCATGTTTGCCGTCCACCGGTTCGCCCTGATCTATGGCTGGGAGTGTATGGCTGCGGTCTTTGTCGAGGCAGGATTTTGAGCGGCGCTTACGTCGCCATTTTGTCTGCTTTTCGAGGGAATGATCCCTCGTGGCGTCCCGTTGTTCCTCATTGTTGCTTCCTTTAGGTGTGTCCACCATGTATACATCATGAGATGACGTGGCTGTCCAGTGCCTTATAGGTGCTGGTTCATTCTTATCTCCTACATCATCGTCCATACCGTCGATGTCTTCAGAGTCGAAATCGAGCACGTCGTTTAAACTTTCGACAGTGGCTACGAAGTGGGTGGTGGGTGGGCTTTGAATTTCTTCGTCGTCCGCATCCCAACCTTGCTGACCATAATCCGGCCAGGGCTCTCCTGATAAAGAGAGAGACTTTAGTAAATTCAGGATGTCACCAAAGGGCGAGTGCTGAAAGATGTCCGCGGTGGTGAACTCCATGATCGGCGCCCGATCGGGTTCGATTGGCAGGAGCGCGGAAGGTTCGGAGTCCGGAGGGGAGTCCGGCACCTTGGAGTCACGAGCTTCGCAAAGGAGAGGGATGGTGTTCGGCCCAATCGCCGTAGAGATCGCAGCCCCCAAGGCGGTGTCCAGCCACCCGTCCTCGATCGGCGCAGTCGGCTCCGAGCTAAGGGTCAGAGCGGACAGTGGTGCGGCCTCCAGGGCACTGTCTGGCGGCAGAGCTAGATCATGCCCATCGTGACAGTGTGGCGCGCTTGGCTGTGGCTCGAACCCGTTGAAGATCAAGTCTCCACGGACGTCAGCCGTATAGTTCAAACTTCGAAATCTGACCTGATGGCCAGGGGCGTAGCTTTCAATCTGCTCCAGATGGCCAAGCGAATTGGCCCGCAGTGCAAAGCCGCCGAATACGAACATCTATCTGGCGAGAAAAGTCTCACCCTGGACCGCATCGTTGTTGATGATCGGAGGAGCCATCGGGCCTAAAGATGACGACACAGAGGAACTCTCAATGAAAGCACCAATGTCGGTGTCAAAACCGGCGAATCTCGGGTAGGGGGTCCCGAGCTGTGCGTCTAGGCGGATGGTAACAGGAGACAAGGGACACGATGTTTTTGTTTGGTAACGTAGCAGAAATTCAAAAAATTTCCTACGTATCACCAAGATCTATCTATGGAGAGACCAGCAACGAGTAGAAAGGAGAGTGCATCTACATACCCTTGTAGATCGCTAAGCGGAAGCGTTCAAGTGAACGGGGTTGATGGAGTCGTACTCGTCGTGATTCAAATCACCGATGATCAAGTGCCGAACGCACGGCACCTCCGCGTTCAACACACGTACAGCCCG
The DNA here is from genome assembly GCA_963921465.1 of Triticum timopheevii. Lineage (NCBI taxonomy): Eukaryota > Viridiplantae > Streptophyta > Magnoliopsida > Poales > Poaceae > Triticum > Triticum timopheevii. Next base: position 248,262,086 of record OY997262.1, on the reverse strand, counting down.
GTGACGTCTCCCAAGCCTTGATCCAGCAAGGAGAGAGGGAGAGGTTGAGGAAGACTCCATCCAGCAGCAGCACAACGGCGTGGTGGTGGTGGAGGAGCGTGGCAATCCTGCAGGGCTTCGCCAAGCACCGCGAGAGAGGAGGAGCACTTGGGAGAGGGAGGGCTGCGCCAGGGGCAAGTCTGAAGCTCCCATGCGCCTCCCCACTATATATAGGGGTGGAGGGGGCTGGTTTCTTGCCCTCCAAGTCCATTGGGGCGTTGGCAAAGGTGGGAGGAAAGAAATCCCATCATTTTCCTTCCCCACCGATTGCTATCCCCCCTTTTTAGGGATCTTGATCTTATCCCTTTGGGATATGATCTTATTCCTTCTAAGGGGGGATCTTGGTGCTCCTTGACCAGGGGTGTGGGGCCTTTCCCCCACTACCCACGTTCATGTGGGTCCCCCCATGCAGGTGGGCCCCACTCCGGAACCTTCTAGAACCTTCCCGGTACAATACCGAAAAATCCCGAACATTTTCCGGTGGCCAAAATAGGACTTCCCATATATAAATCTTTACCTCCGGACCATTCCGGAACTCCTCGTGACGTCCAGGATCTCATCCGGGACTCCGAACAACATTCGGTAACCACATGCAAACTTCCTTTATAACCCTAGCGTCATCGAACCTTAAGTGTGTAGACCCTACGGGTTCGGGAGACATGTAGACATGACCAAGACGTTCTCCGGTCAATAACCAACAGCGGGATCTGGATACCCATGATGGCTCCCACATGTTCCACGATGATCTCATCGGATGAACCACGATGTCAAGGACTTAATCAATCTCGTATACAATTCCCTTTGTCTAGCGGTATTGTACTTGCCCGAGATTCGATCGTCGGTATCCTTATACCTTGTTCAATCTCGTTACCGGCAAGTCTCTTTACTCGTTCCGTAACACATCATCCCGTGATCAACTCCTTGGTCACATTGCGCATATGATGATGTCCTACCAAGTGGGCCCAGAGATACCTCTCCGTTTACACGGAGTGACAAATCCCAGTCTCGATTCGTGCCAACCCAACAGATACTTTCGGAGATACCTGTAATGCACCTTTATAGACACCCAGTTACGTTGTGATGTTTGATACACCCAAAGCATTCCTACGGTATCCGGGAGTTGCACGATCTCATGGTCTAAGGAAGAGATACTTGACATTGGAAAAGCTCTAGCAAACGAACTACACGATCTTTGTGCTATGCTTAGGATTGGGTCTTGTCCATCACATCATTCTCCTAATGATGTGATCCCGTTATCAACGACATCCAATGTCCATAGCCAGGCAACCATGACTATCTGTTGATCACAACGAGCTAGTCAACTAGAGGCTCACTAGGGACATATTGTGGTCTATGTATTCACACGTGTATTACGATTTCCGGATAATACAGTTATAGCATGAATAAAAGACAATTATCATGAACAAGGAAATATAATAATACTTTTATTATTGCCTCTAGGGCATATTTCCAACAGTCTCCCACTTGCACTAGAGTCAATAATCTAGTTCACATCGATATGTGATTAACACTCAAGGTCACATCCCCATGTGACTTACACCCAAAGAGTTTACTAGAGTCAATAATCTAGTTCACATTTACCATGTGATTAACACTCGATGAGTTCTGGGTTTGATCATGTTATGCTTGTGAGAGAGGTTATAGTCAACGGGTCTGAACCTTTTAGATCCGTGTGTGCTTTACAAATCTCTATGTCATCTCCTAGATGTAGCTACCACGCTCTATTTGGAGCTATTCCAAATAACTGTTCTACTTGGAGCTATACTAAAAGTTGCTCCATTATACGTATCCGGTATCTCTACTCAGAGCTATCCGGATAGGTGTCAAGCTTGCATCGTCGTAACTCTTTACGTCGAACTCTTCATCACCTCCATAACTGAGAAAATTCCTTAGTCCACTAGTTACTAAGGATAAATTTGACCGCTGTACTGTGATCCATTCTTGGATCACTCTTGTACCCCTTGACTGACTCATGGCAAGGCACACTACAGGTGCGGTACACAGCATAGCATACTGTAGAGAGCCTATGATCAAAGCATAGGGGACGACCTTCGTCCTTTCTCTCTATTCTGCCGTGGTCGAGATTTTAAGTCTTAACTTCATACCTTACATCTCAGGCAAGAATTCCTTCTTTGACTGATCCATCTTGAACACCTTCAAGATCATGTCAAGGTACGTGCTCATTTGAAAGTACTATTAAGCATTTTGATCTATCTTATAGATCTTGATGCTTATTGTTCAAGTAGCCTAATCCAGGTTTTCCATTGAAAAACAGTTTTCAAATAACCCTATATGCTTTCTAGAAATTCTACATCATTTCTGATCATCAATATGTCAACAACATATACTCATCAGAAATTCTATAGTGCTCCCACTCACTTCTTTGGAAATACAAGTTTCTCATAAACTTTGTATAAACCCAAAATCTTTGATCATCTTATCAAAGCGCACATTCCAACTCCGAGATGCTTACTCCAGTCCATGGAAGGATCGCTGGAGCTAGCATACCTTTTAGCATCCTTAGGATCGACAAAAACTTTCTGATTTGTATCACATACAACCTTTCCATACGAAGACTGGTAAGGAAACTCGTTTTGTCATCCATCTGCCAGATTTCATAAATGCAGCTAATGCTAACATGAATCCGACAGACTTAAGCATCGCTACGGATGAGAAAATCTCATCGCAGTCAACTCCTTGAACTTGTGAAAAACTCTTCGCCACAAGTCGAGCTTCATAGATGGTGACATTACCATCCACGTCCGTCTTCTTCTTAAAGATCCATTTATCTCAATGGCTTGCCGATCATCAGGCAAGTCCACCAAAGTCCATGCTTTGTTCTGATACATGGATCCTATCTCGGATTTCATGGCTTCTAACCATTTGTCGGAATTGGGCCCACCATTGCTTCTCCATAGCTCGTAGGTTCATTGTTGTCTAGCAACATGACCTTCAAGACAGGATTACTGTACCACTCCGAAGTAGTATGCGTCCTTGTCGTCCTACGAGGTTCGGTAGTGACTTGATCTGAAGCTTCATGATCACTATCATAAGCTTCCACTTCAATTGGTGTAGGTGCCACGGGAACGACTTCCTGTGCCCTGCTTCACACTGGTTGAAGTGATGGTTCAATAACCTTATCAAGTCTCCACCATCCTCCCACTCAACTTTTCGAGAGAAACCTTTCCTCGAGAAGGGACCCGATTCAAGAAACAATCCATATTGCTATCAGATCTGAATTAGGAGGTATACCCAACTGTTTTGGGTGTCCTATGAAGATGCATTTTATCCGCTTTGGGTTCGAGCTTATCAACCTGAAACTTTTTCACATAAGAGTCGCAGCCCCAAACTTTTAAGAAACGACAACTTAGGTTTCTCCAAACCATAGTTCAAACGGTGTCGTCTCAACGGAATTATGTGGTACCCTATTAAAGTGAATGTGGTTGTCTCTAATGCCTAACCCATGAACGATAGTGGTAATTCGATAAGAGACATCATGGTACGCACCATATACAATAGGGTGCAACTATGATGTTCGGACACACCATCACACTATGGTGTTCCAGGCGGTTTTAATTGTGAAACAATTTCCACAATGTCTTAATTGTGTGCCAAAACTCGTAACTCAGATATTCATCTCTATGATCATATCATAGACATTTTATCCTCCTGTCACAATGATCTTCTACTTCACTCTGAAATTACTTGAACCATTCAATAATTCAGACTTGTGTTTCATCAAGTAAATATTCTCAACATCTACTCGAATCATCTGTGAAGTAAGAACATAACGATATCCACTACATGCCTCAGCACTTATTGGATTGCATACATCAAAATGTATTTCTTCCCACAAGTTGCTTTCTAGTTCCATTTTACTGAAACCGAGGATTTTAGTCATCTTGCCCATGTGGTATGATTTGCATGTCTCAAGTGATTCAAAATCAAGTGAGTTCCAACGGTCCATTTGCATGGAGTTTCTTCATGCATATACACCAATAGACATGGTTCGCATGTCTCAAACTTTTCAAAAATGAGTGAGCCCAAAGATCCATCAACATGGAGCTTCTTCATGCGTTTTACACCAATATGACTTACATGGCAGTGCCACAAGTAAGTGGTACTATCATTACTATCTTATATCTTTTGGCATGAAAATGTGTATCACTACGATCGAGATTCAATAAACCATTCAGGTTTAATACTAATCTTGATGGTAGAGGGAGCGTGCGATGTTTGATCACATCAAACTTGGAAACAATTCCAAAATATATCGTTAGCTCACCTTTAGCTAGTCTCCGTTTTTTTCCGTAGCTATTATTTCGAGTTACTAACACTTAGCAACCGAAACGGTATCTTATACCCTGGTGCTACTAGGAGTACTAGTAAATTACACATTAACATAATGTATATCCAATACTTCTATCGACTTTGCCAGCCTTCTCATCTACCAAGTATCTAGGGTAATTCTGCTCCAGTGGTTGTCCCCCATATTACAGAAGCACTTAGTCTCGGGTTTGGGTTCAACCTTGGGTTTCTTCACTAGAGCAGCAACTGATTTGCCGTTTCATGAAGTATCCTTTCTTGCCCTTGCCCTTCTTGAAACTAGTGGTTTCATCAACAATTGATGCTCCTTCTTGATTTCTACTTTCGCGGTGTCAAACATCGTGAATACCTCAAGGATCATCATATCTATCCCTGATATGTTATAGTTCATCACAAAGCTCTAGCAGCTTGGTGGCAATGACTTTTGGAGAAACATCACTATCTCATCTGGAAGGTCAACTCCCACTCGATTCAAGTGATTGTTGTACTCAGACAATCTGAGCACAAGCACAACAATTGAGCTTTTCTCCATTAGTTTGCAGGTTAAGAAAATCGTCGGAGGTCTTATACCTCTTGACGTGGGCGCGAGCCTGAAATCTCAATTTCAGCCCTCAAAACATCTCATATGTTCCGCGACTTTTCGAAAAACGTCTTTGGTGCCTCAACTCTAAACCGTTTCACTGAACTATCACGTAGTTATCAAAACGTGTATGTCTGATGTTCGTAACATCCACAAACGACGTTTGGGGTTCAGCACACTGAGCGGTGCATTAAGGACATAAGATTTCTACTGATTGCATAATCGCTACTGTCAACTTTCAACTATATTTTCTCTAGGAACATAACTAAACAGTAGAACTAAAGCGCGAGCTACGACATAATTTGCAAAAGGTCTTTTGACTATGTTCAAGATAATTAAGTTCATCTTATGAACTCCCACTCAGATAGACATCCCTCTGGTCATCTAAGTGATCACATGATCCGAGTCAACTAGGCCGTGTCCGATCATCACGTGAGACGGACTAGCCAACGTCGGTGAACATCTTCATGTTGATCGTATCTACTATAAGACTCATGCTCGACCTTTCGGTCTCCGTGTTCCAAGGCCATGTCTGTACATGCTAGGCTCGTCAAGTTAACCCTAAGTGTATTGCTGTGTAAATCTGTCTTACACCCGTTGTATGTGAACGTAAGAATCCATCACACCCGATCATCACGTGGTGCTTAGAAGCGACGAACTATAGCAACGGTGCACAGTTAGGGGAGAACACTTCTTGAAATTGTTGTAAGGGATCATCTTATTTACTACCGTCGTCCTAAGTAAACAAGATGCATAAACATAATAAACATCACATGCAATTATATAGTAGTGACATGATATGGCCAATATCATATAGCTCCATTGATCTCCATCTTCGGGGCTCCATGATCATCATCGTCACCGGCATGACACCATGATCTCCATCATCATGATCTCCATCATCGTGTCTCCATGAAGTCGTCTCGCCAACTTATTACTTCTACTACTATGGCTACCGGTTAGCAATAAAGTAAAGTAATTACATGGCGTTGTTCAATGACACGCAGGTCATACAATAAATAAAGACAACTCCTATGGCTCCTGCCGGTTGTCATACTCATCGACATGCAAGTCGTGAATCCTATTACAAGAACATGATCAATCTCGTACATCACATATCATTCATCACATTCTTGTTGGCCATATCACATCACATAACATACCCTGCAAAAACAAGTTAGACGTCCTCTAATTGTTGTTTGCATGTTTTACGTGGCTGCTATGGGTTTCTAGCAAGAACGTTTCTTACCTACACAAAACCACAACGTGATATGCTAATTGCTATTTACCCTTCATAAGGACCCTTTTCATCGAATCCGTTCCGACTAAAGTGGGAGAGACTCGCACCCGCTAGCCACCTTATGCACCAAGTGCATGTCAATCGGTGGAACCTGTCTCACGTAAGAGTACGTGTAAGGTCAGTCCGGGCCGCTTCATCCCACAATACCGTCGAAACAAGATTGGACTAGTAACGGTAAGCATATTGAACAACATCAACGCCCACAACTACTTTGTGTTCTACTCGTGCAAAGAATCTACGCAATAGACCTAGCTCATGATGCCACTGTTGGGTAACGTAGCAGAAATTCAAAAAATTTCCTACGTATCACCAAGATCTATCTATGGAGAGACCAGCAACGAGTAGAAAGGAGAGTGCATCTACATACCCTTGTAGATCGCTAAGCGGAAGCGTTCAAGTGAACGGGGTTGATGGAGTCGTACTCGTCGTGATTCAAATCACCGATGATCAAGTGCCGAACGCACGGCACCTCCGCGTTCAACACACGTACAGCCCGGTGACGTCTCCCAAGCCTTGATCCAGCAAGGAGAGAGGGAGAGGTTGAGGAAGACTCCATCCAGCAGCAGCACAACGGCGTGGTGGTGGTGGAGGAGCGTGGCAATCCTACAGGGCTTCGCCAAGCACCGCGAGAGAGGAGGAGCACTTGGGAGAGGGACGGCTGCGCCAGGGGCAAGTCTGAAGCTCCCATGCGCCTCCCCACTATATATAGGGGTGGAGGGGGCTGGTTTCTTGCCCTCCAAGTCCATTGGGGCGTTGGCAAAGGTGGGAGGAAAGAAATCCCATCATTTCCTTCCCCACCGATTGCTATCCCCCCTTTTTAGGGATCTTGATCTTATCCCTTTGGGATATGATCTTATTCCTTCTAAGGGGGGATCTTGGTGCGCCTTGACCAGGGGTGTGGGGCCTTTCCCCCACTACCCACGTTCATGTGGGTCCCCCCATGCAGGTGGGCCCCACTCCGGAACCTTCTAGAACCTTCCCGGTACAATACCGAAAAATCCCGAACATTTTTCGGTGGCCAAAATAGGACTTCCCATATATAAATCTTTACCTCCGGACCATTCCGGAACTCCTCGTGACGTCCGGGATCTCATCCGGGACTCCGAACAACATTCGTTAACCACATGCAAACTTCCTTTATAACCCTAGCGTCATCGAACCTTAAGTGTGTAGACCCTACGGGTTCGGGAGACATGTAGACATGACCGAGACGTTCTCCGGTCAATAACCAACAGCGGGATCTGGATACCCATGATGGCTCCCACATGTTCCACGATGATCTCATCGGATGAACCACGATGTCAAGGACTTAATCAATCCCGTATACAATTCCCTTTGTCTAGCGGTATTGTACTTGCCCGAGATTCGATCGTCGGTATCCTTATACCTTGTTCAATCTCGTTACCGGCAAGTCTCTTTACTCGTTCCGTAACACATCATCCCGTGATCAACTCCTTGGTCACATTGCGCATATGATGATGTCCTACCAAGTGGGCCCAGAGATACCTCTCCGTTTACACGGAGTGACAAATCCCAGTCTCGATTCGTGCCAACCCAACAGATACTTTCGGAGATACCTGTAATGCACCTTTATAGCCACCCAGTTACGTTGTGACGTTTGATACACCCAAAGCATTCCTACGGTATCTGGGAGTTGCACGATCTCATGGTCTAAGGAAGAGATACTTGACATTGGAAAAGCTCTAGCAAACGAACTACACGATCTTTGTGCTATGCTTAGGATTGGGTCTTGTCCATCACATCATTCTCCTAATGATGTGATCCCGTTATCAACGACATCCAATGTCCATAGCCAGGAAACCATGACTATCTGTTGATCACAATGAGCTAGTCAACTAGAGGCTCACTAGGGACATATTGTGGTCTATGTATTCACACGTGTATTACGATTTCTGGATAATACAGTTATAGCATGAATAAAAGACAATTATCATGAACAAGGAAATATAATAATACTTTTATTATTGCCTCTAGGGCATATTTCCAACAGTTTTTACCCAGGTTCGGGCCCTCTCGGTGGAGGTAAAACCCTACTCCTTCTTAATTAATATTGATGATATGGGTAGTACAAGAGTAGATCTACCACGAGATTAGAGAGGCTAAACCCTAGAAGCTAGCCTATGGTATGATTGTTGTTTTTCCTATGGACTAAAACCCTCCGGCTTATATAGGCACCGAAGAGGGTTAGGGTTACACAGAGTCGGTTACAATGGTAGGAGATCTACATATCCGTATCGCCAAGCTTGCCTTCCACGCCAAGGAAAGTACCATCCGGACACGGGACGAAGTCTTCAATCTTGTATCTTCATAGTCCAGGAGTCCGGCCAAAGGTGATAGTTCGGCTATCCGGACACCCCCTAATCCAGGACTCCCTCAAGCACCCTCTACCTCTTTCACAAAAGTTTGCTTGAGAGGAGGAGGTCGTTTGGTCTTGTCGTTCTTCTTCTTGTTCTTGGACTTGGGTGTGAACCCAATTCCCTCCTTGGACACAACTTCCTTTTGATTGCTCAAAAGGTCGTTGAGGTTCTTCTCACCTTGAATGCATGTAACAAGGCCTTTTTCAAGTTGATCCTTCAACTTGGCATTCTCCTCCACAAGATGCACATGCTCACAACACGGGTTAGTGGCATACGCATTATCAATTAATACCATATGAAGAAAGGTGGTCGTTTCCTTGGTTAGCTTAACTTGGAGTTGAGCATGGGACTCCTTGAGGTTAGCATGAGCACCCTTCAAGACCTTGTGAGCCTTGTCAAGTAAATCAAACTCCTCCTTGAGTCTAGCATGATCAACACCAAGTTTAGCCTTCTCGAAAGTTAGCACAGAGACACAACAAGAGCATGATCAAGATTTTTCTTTAACTTAGCATGGTCATTGTTGTGTGACTCCTCAAGAGCCAAACGATGCACACGCTCTTCCTCAAGAACATTAGAGAGATACGAGACTATGACCTTCCATCTTAGAGATGGTTTCTTCGTGAGCCTTGATCATGTCATTGGCTTCACCAAGTTGTTCCAAAAGAGCAACAAAGTGCTTCTTGGATTTGCCCTTGAGCTTACTCATAAAAGACTCAAATTCATTCACTTCCCCATTAGACTCCTCATGTTCATTAATGCAATCCGTCAAAGAGGAATTAGTAATGATGGTGATTTTGATGTTGGGGGTTACCTTGTTAGAGGCTTTGGCCATGAGGCACTTGGCGGTGATGTTCTCGTTGGGTGAATCGAAGAGAGACATCCGGGGAGTGGTGGCAATGGCAACGGATGCCATGGCCATTGATTCACTATCTTCATCATCATCGTCATCCTCACGGTATTCTTCTTGAACCACCAACCCTCGAGTAGGAGTCTTTTTGGTGAAGTTGTTCTTGTTGGGGAAGGACTTGGCTTTGTCTTTTCGGATGAGCTTGCCACCATTGTCTTCCCGCTTCTCGTAAGGACAATCCGCAACGAAATGGCTCACATTGGCACAGTTGTAACAAGTTCTTACTTGTTGCTTGCCCTTGAAGCCACTTGAGTTGTTCTTGTTGAAATTGGGCCTTGAGTTCTTCTTGCTCCAAAATTGCCTTGAAGCAAGAGCCATGTGCTCATGATAATCATATTTTGTATCTTCGGGGTTGCTCTCCTCATCTTCCTATTCTTCCTCTTCTTCCACAATAACCTTGGACTTCAAGGCAAGGTTGGGCTTCTTTACCCTTTGAGAGCGAAGCACCGCGTTGTCGGCGGTCTTGTCCAAGATGCTCATTGCAACGAACTCATCCAACACTTCACTTGAGGTCATGGAGTGGAAGTCCGGTCTTTGACGAATGACAGAGGACATGGATTGTTGTAAGGCATCATGGCCTTGAGGAACTTGCGCTTGATCCAATTGTCATCCGTGTCCTTGCTCCCATGATCTCGGAGTGAGACCGCGAGTTTGGTTACTCTCCGAAAGAGCTCATGAGGTTTTTCATCTTCTTTCATTGCAAACTCATCGGCTTCATCTGGCACCACTTCATAGTTGGAGCATTGAATGCTTGCGCGTCCCGATAGAGAGATACAACGTATTGCCATGCGTCTTTGGCCATAGCATGGGGTCGGAGATGAGGGAGATCTTCGGGGAGGATAGCATCTTGGATGATGAAGAGAGCATTCTCATTGAATTGATTATCCACTGCTTCTCTAGGGGTGAAGTTGCTTCGGTCATGTGGATAGAAACCTTCTTCAATGATTCTCTAAAGATTAGTATTCACATGATTTAAATGACGCTTGAAGCGATACACCCAAGAGTCAAAATCCTCATTTTTCACAATCATAGGAGGAGGGTCGACATGATTTAAATGAGTAGAGGGAATCGGTCCTCCATACGTTGGAGGTTCCACATGGGCAAAGATGCCGGTGCCATTTCTACCACTAGTAGAAGGACCCTTCTCACTATTAGCTTCCCCCTTGTCGGAGTTAGCATCCGTCACCATGTTAGTGGGATCACCCACTTTCAACGACAAGGTAGGTAGTTTAAGTCCTTCTAAGAATTTATTAAACATGCTTTCAACCTTGGTTTTCATGGAGGTTTTCAATGTGTCCAAGGCCATATTGAATTCCTCACGAGACACCGTGGTTTTCCCATCACCCATAGACGAGATCGGATTCACACCGGAGTGCTCCTCCTCCCCACTGTCTACGGTGTCAACCATACTCTTCGGACGGCAAAGTCCTTAATAAAGATACGAGGCTCTGATACCAATTGGAAGATCGATATAATTGACTAGAGGGGGGGTGAATAGGCAACTAACAATTTTTAGATTTTCTTTACCAAATTAAACTTTGCATCAAAGTAGGTTGTCTAGATATGCAACTAGGTGAACAACCTATATGATGGAACAACAACAAGCACACAAGCAAGCAAGGAATATAACACAAGTAAGCTTGCAAAAGTAAAGGCACGGGGTAACCAAGAGTGGAGCCGGTGAAGACGAGGATGTGTTACCGAAGTTCTTTCCTTTTGAGGGGAAGTATGTCTCCATTAGAGTGGTGTGGAGGCACAATGCTCCCCAAGAAGCCACTAGGGCCACAATATTCTCCTCACGCCCTCACACAATGTGAGATGCCGTGATTCCACTATTGGTGCCCTTGAAGGCGGCGACCGGACCTTTACAAACAAGGTTGGGGCAATCTCCACAACTTAATTGGAGGCTCCCAACGACACCACGAAGCTTCACCACAATGGACTATGGCTCCGAGATAACCTCAACCGTCTAGGGTGGTCAAACACCCAAGAGTAACAAGATCCGCTAGGGATTAGTGGGGGGAATCAAATTTCTCTTGGTGGAAGTGTAGATCGGGGCCTTCTCAACCAATCCCGAGCAAATCAACAAGTTTGATTGGCTAGGGAGAGAGATCGAGCGAAAATGGAGCTTGGAGCAACAATGGAGCTTAGGGATGGAAGAGGTAGTCAACTAGAGGAAGAAGACACCCCTTATATAGTGGAGAGACAAATCCAACCGTTATCCACTTACTCAGCCCGCGACCTGCGGTACTACTGCTCCGGACAAGCGGTACTACCGCAGGGGCTCACGGTACTACCGCGATGGACCGCGGTACTACCGCTTCAACGGCAGGGGCTAGACCAGGCCAGAGCCGCCAAGGCTAAGAGCGGTACTACCACTGACGCGGTACTACTGCTTCCCCTTGCGGTACTACCGCAAGGCTAGAATGGACTAGGCTAGGAAGGGAACGGATGAATAAAAATACATCCGTGCCTACTTCTGCTGAAAATCAAACAGTGCAAAAATCCGACAAGGTACTACCGCGCCAGGCGTGCGGTACTACCACGCAGGGAGCGGATGTAAAAAATTACATCCGCCCCTACTTTCCCTCGTGTTACTGAGCTAGACCAGGGCTCATGGTACTACCGCGCTCCTGGGGCGGTACTACCGCATAGGGCGCGGATGTAAAAAATTACATCTGCCCCTACAGCCGCAAGAGAGGCTGAGCCTGGCCTGAGGCCACGGTACTACAGCTCCATAGGAGCGGTACTACCGTGTGCTCCTACGGTACTACCACAAGGGCTTGCGGTACTACCGTCGGGGCCTCCGGTACTACCGCTCCTAGGAGCAGTACTACCGCATGCCTCGGAAGCAACACTAGGAATCCTTCTTTTTGCACAAAAATAAGATAACGGAGGATGCTCCAAGGTGCATAGGGAAAGGCGGTGCAAAGGGAGAAAACGTGTACATGATGATTCCACTCAGACCTTTCCACCGCGGACCCCCTCTTAATAGTACGGGTATCCTACGACTCCAGTCCACCAAAAGAGACGTAGAACACCACTGTCTTCAATAGTCTTCGAGGGGTACCAAACCGTCTTGTGCCTAGCGACGAAGCGACTGAAATACTCAAGGCACACGATCAGTCCGCAAAAGCATTGTCATCAATCACCAAAACACCTTAGGGATAAAATGCCCTTACACTCTTGTCACTCCTTATTCCATAGTCAATCAAATCTTTACCCAAAACATGAAAACTTCACAACACAAAACTCAACAGGAAATCTCATAAGCTCCGTTAGTGCAAGAAAGAAAAACCACCACATAAGGTACTGCAATGAACTCATTCTTTATTTATATTGGCGTTAAACCTACTGTATTCCAACTTCTCTATGGTTCATACCCCCCGATACTATCCATAGATTCATCAAAATAAGCAAACAACACATTAAAAACAGAATCTGTCAAAAACAGAACAGTCTGTAGCAATCTGTAATTTTCGAATACTTCTGGAACACTAAAAATCCTACCAAAAGAGGACGTCGGCAATTTTTCTATTGATCTACTGCAAAAGTAATCAACTAAAAAGCACGTTTCTGTGATTTATTAAAATCATTCTCGTAAGTGCAGAAGTTTCTGTTTTTCAGCAGAATCAAATTAACTATCACCGTAGGTTATCCTATAGGTTCTACTTGGCACAAACACTAATTAAAACATAAAACCACATCTAAACGGAAGCTAGATGAAAAATTTATTACTAAACAGAAGCAAAAAGCAAGAAACAAAAATAAAATTGGGTTGCCTCCCAACAAGCGCTATCGTTTGACGCCCCTAGCTAGGCATAAAAGCGAGAATAGATCTAAGTATTGCCATCTTTGGCATTCAATTCATAAGTGGCTCACATAATAGATTCATAAGGTAATTTGACTTTATTTCTAGGGAAGTGTTACATGCCTTTCCTTAATGGAAATGGGAATCTAACATTCCCTTCCTTCATATCAATAATTGCACCAATCGTTCTAAAGAAAGGTCTACCGAGAATAATAGGACATGAAAGATTGCAATCTATATCAAGAACGATAAAATATACGGGCACATAATTCCTATTTGCAACAATAAGAACATCATTAATCCTTCCCATAGGTTTCTTAATAGTGGAATCCGCAAGGTGCAAGTTTAAAGAGCAATCATCAAAATCATGGAAACCTACCACATCACATAAAGTTTTCAAAATAGTGGAAACACTAGCACCCAAATCACACAAAGCATAGCATTCATGATCTTTAACTTTTATAGTAGGTTCCCACTCATCATAAAGTTTTCTAGGTATAGAAACTTCCAAATCAAGTTTTTCTTCATAAGATTGCATCAAAGCATCAACGATATGTTTGGTAAAAGCTTTATTTTGACTATAAGCATGAGGAGAATTCAACACGGATTGCAACAAGGAAATACAATCTATTAAATAACAATTATCATAATTAAATTCCTTGAAATCCATAATAGTGGGTTCATTGCTATTTAAAGTTTTTATCTCTCCAATCCCACTTTTACCAAATTTAGCATCAAGATCTAAAAACTCCGAATCATTGCGACACCTTTTAACTAAAGTTGACTCATCTCCAGTCCCATCATTATCAAGATTCATATTTCAAAACAAGGATTTAATAGGGGACACATCAATAACTTTTAGATCTTCAACATTATTTTCATGGAAACTAGAAGAACACGCTTTTACAAAGCAATCTTTCTTAGCATGCATCCTAGCGGTTCTTTCTCTGCACTCATCAATGGAAATTCTCCTGGCTTTGAGAGACTCATTGATATCGTGCTTAGGTGGAATAGATCTAAGTTTCAAAGAATCAACATCAAGCAAAAGTCTATCAATGTTCCTAGCCAATTCATCAACTTTAAGCAGTTTTTCTTCAAGCAAAGCATTGAAATTCTTTTGAGAGATCATAAATTCTTTAACACTATTCTCAAAATCAGAGGGCATCTTATTAAAATTTCCATAAGAGTTGTTGTAGGAATTACTATAATTATTAGAGGAATTACTAGAAACGGCCTAGGATTAAAGTTTCCTCTATAAGCATTGTTACCAAAATTATTCCTACCAACGAAATTCACATCCATAGATTCATTATTATTCTCAATCAAAGTAGACAAAGGCATATCATTGGGATCAATAGGAGGATTCTTAGTGGCAAATAATTTCATAAGTTCATCCATCTTTCCACTCAAAACATTAATCTCTTCTATCGCATGAACTTTTTTACTAGTAGATCTTTCGGTGTGCCATTGAGAATAATTAACCATAATATTATCTAGGAGTTTAGTAGCTTCTCCTAAAGTGATTTCCATAAAAGTGCCTCCCACGGCCGAATCTAAAAGATTTCTAGAAGCAAAATTCAATCAGGCATAATTTTTTTGTATGATCATCCATAAATTCAAACCATGTGTAGGGCAATTGTGAATCATTAATTTCATTCTTTCCCAAGATTGGGCAACATGCTCATGATCAAGTTGTTTAAAATTCATAATATCGTTTCTAAGAGAGATGATCTCAGCGGGAGGAAATACTTAGAGATAAAAGCATCTTTGCACTTATTCCATGAATCAATACTAGTTTTAGGCAAAGAAGAAAACCAAGTTTTAGCACGATCTCTAAGTGAAAACTGAAATAACTTCAATTTAACAATATCATTATCCATATCTTTCTTCTTTTGCATATCACACAAATCAACAAAGTTGTTTAGATGAGTAGCGGCATCTTCACTAGGAAGGCCGGAGAATTGATCTTTCATAAAAAGATTCAACAAAGCAGCATTGATTTCACAAGATTCAACATCATTAAGAGGAGCAATCGGAGTGCTAAGGAAATCATTATTATTGGTATTGGAAAATTCACACAATTTGGTATTATCTTGTGCCATCGTGACAAGCAAACCAACACACAAGCACACAAGAGACAAGTGAAAAAGAGAGGCAAACGGAAAAGAGAGGGCCAATAAAACGGCAAGGGTGAAGTGGGGGAGAGGAAAACTAGAGGAAAATGGCAAATAATTTAATGCGAGGGAGATGAGTTTGTGATGGCTACTTGGTATGTCTTGACTTGACCGAAGACCTTCCCGGCAACGGCGCCAGAAATCCTTCTTGCTACCTCTTGAGCACTGTGTTGGTTTTCCCTTAAAGAGGAAAGGGTGATGCAGCAAAGTAGTGTAAGTATTTCCCTCAGCTTTTGAGAACCAAGGTATCAATCCAGTAGGAGGCTCCTCAAAAGTCCCTCGTACCTACACAAACAAACAAGAACCTCGCAACCAACGTGATAAAGGGGTTGTCAATCCCTTCACGGCAACTTGCGAAAGTGAGATCTGATAGAGATAATAAGATAAGATAAATATTTTTGGTATTTTTATGATATAGATTGGAAAGTAAAGATTGCAAAATAAAGATAGATGGAAAACTTATATGATAAAAGATAGACCCGGGGGCCATAGGTTTCACTAGTGGCTTCTATCAAGATAGCATAAGTATTACGGTGGGTGAACAAATTACTGTCGAGCAATTGATAGAAAAGTGCATAGTTATGAGATTATCTAGGCATGATCATGTATATAGGCATCACGGCCGCAACAAGTAGATCGAAACGATTCTGCATCTACTACTATTACTCCACACATCGACCGACTCCTGCCTGCATCTAGAGTATTAAGTTCATAAGAACTGAGTAACGCATTAAGAAAGGTGACATGATGTAGAGGGATAAACTCATGCAATATGATATAAACCCCATCTTTTTATCCTCAATGGCAACAGTACAATACATGCCTTGTTGCCCTGCTGTCACTGGGAAAGGACACCGCAAGATTGAACCCAAAGCTAAGCACTTCTCCCATTGCAAGAACGATCAATCTAGTTGGCCAAACCAAACTGATAATTCGAAGAGACTTGCAAAGATAACCAATCATACATAAAATAATTTAGAGGAGATTCAAATATTTCTTATAGATAAACTTGATCATAAACCCACAATTCATCAGATCTTGACAAACACACCGCAAAAAAGAGTTACATCGAATAGGTCTCCAAGAAGATCGAGGAGAACTTGGCATTGAGATTCAAAGAGAGAGAAGAAGCCATCTAGCTAATAACTATGGACCCGAAGGTCTGTGGTAAACTACTCACAACTCATCGGAGAGGCCTTGGAGATGATGTAGAGGCCCTCCGTGGTCGATTCCCCCTCCGGCGGAGCGCCGGCGAAGGCTCCAAGATGGGATCTCGCGGATACAGAAGGTTGCGGTGGTGGAAATAGTTTTTCGTGGTGCTCCTGGATCTTTTCAGGGTACGGGAGTATATATAGGTGAAGGAGGTAGGTTATGGGAGCCACAGGGGGGCCACAAGGGTAGGGGGCGCGCCCACCCCCCTAGGGCACACCCTCCTGCCTCGTGGCCGCCTCGGCTGCTTCTTGACGTACACTCCAAGTCTCCTGGATTGCGTTTGTTCCAAAAAGATCGCTCCCGAAGGTTTCATTCCATTTGGACTCCGTTTGATATTCCTTTTCTTCGAAACACTGAAATAGGCAAAAAAACAGCAATTCGGGCTAGGCCTCCGGTTAGTAGGTTATTCCCAAAAATGATATAAAAATGTAAAGTAAAGCCCATAAACATCCAAAACGGGTAATATAATAGCATGGAACAATCAAAAATTATAGATACGCTGGAGACGTATCATGTGTCCACCACCAGGGGAGTGTGGCGGGCCAGGGAGAGGGCTGGTCCCATGTCCAAGGATTCACCACAGCCTCCATCATCTTCGTCGTTGAAACAGAGAGGCTTGTCCAGCTTGGCAACGATCGCCTCGTCAATCTTCAAAGCCATGGCGTCTGGATGGGGCGGGGGAGGGAGGCTCTTCTTTGCTCCTTGGAAGAACTCCGCAATCGGGTCCGCCGGCGCCTCCGGCTCCACAACGGAGTCGACGGCGAGCCTCTGCTCCTGGGCAAGCTTGTGCGGTGGAGAGAGCAGGGAGGGGCCGCCCGAGGTCTCCGCCACAGCCGCGCCATGCTTGCTCCGGGCCGCCTCCTTGCCCCGGCCCTTGGACGGGTGAGGATGCACAACCACAACCTCCTTCCTCTTGGTTGTCTCGAGCGCGGGCCGCTTCTCGATGCACATGTACCGTCCCCTCGGCGTGCCCTGGTGGTGGCATGAGGCAGGAGTGCGGCTGCGCGGCTTCTCCGCGGGTGGCACCGGAGACGAGGTCGAGCCGCGGTCGCCGGCGCGCCCCCTGCCGAGGAGTGTGTCCTTCCAGCTCCTCATCTGGTACCCTGGGTCCCCGCCATCGTTGTCGCGCCGGACCTCTACAGCCAGCATGCCCCGACAGCCCGTGGAGGCGATGCAGGCCTGTGGGCGCATGGAGGGTGCCGGGGGATCGCCAGCTTGCCATCCTCCACGCGCTCGACCCAGACGCCCGCCTAGATTGTTAGGTAGGAGTGATCATTAGGCTCGTCGTCGTCGGAGGGGATGTCGCTCTGCGGCGAGCGAGACGACCGCGGCGAGAGCGGCGTCTAGTCTTCTACTCGGTCCAGGTGGAGAAGCAGGTCGTATTGCAGCAGCTCCGGTGGTGGCGCCACAGCATGGCTCGGGGGAGAGTATCCCACCATTTCGTCGACACACCCAGCGCCCCAAGCGTGTTTCCATATCGTGAGCTTCGTCGGGATGTGGGCAGTGTCCCAGCACCACACCCAGCACGTGAACAGCTTGGTGTCGACGCGCTCATGGGTCCGGCTGTCGAGGCGGTCGATGATCACCTTGTCACCGATGGCCTCCAGCGCGCCCTCCATCATCCAGAGCTGCATGGGGAGCTTCTCAATGATGACACGCACGTGCAACATCCACTTGAGCCAGACGGCGTGAGCATCCTCTCTCCATGGCTCGAGCAGGAATGGCACGCCGTCGACCGACAGCGAGCCGCGCCGCACAACCAAGACTTTGTGCACCGGCATGGTGAAGTAGACGAAGAAGTCCTCAGGGTCGTGGTTGGTGATGCGGAGGAGGTGCGTGGGGATCTTGAGCTCGCGCTCGATCGCGTGGCCTAGGGACAGCAGGCTCGCCGCGTGCGCCATGGTTCCCACCACCGTAACCACCATGGTGTGCTGGTTCAGCAGGAACACCTGGTGCTCTGATACGTCTCCAACGTATCTACTTTTTCTCACGCTTTTCCTCTTGTTTTGGACTCTAATTTGCATGATTTGAATGAAACTAACCCCGGACAGACGTTGTTTTCAGCAGAACTGCCATGGTGTTGTTTTTGTGCAGAAATAAAAGTTCTCGGAATGGAAGGAAACTTTGCGAGGATTTTTCATATCAATAATAAGAATTTCTGAAGCCAAGACCTGCAGGAGAGGGGCACCTGGGTGGGCACAACCCACCAGGGCGTGCCCCCCTCTCCTGACGCGCCCAGGTGGGTTGTACCCACCTGGTGGCCCTGCAGACCTCAACCCTGACTCTATAAATTCCTATTTTTGGAGAAAAAATGGCAGAGAAAGAATTATCGCGATCCATGAGACGGAGCCGCCGTCAAGCCCTGTTCTTCCTCGGGAGGGCAGATGTGGAGTCCGTTTGGGGCTCTGGAGAGGGGGATCTTCGTTCTTTGTCATCACCAACCCATCTCCATCGCCAATTTCATTATGCTCCCCACCGGGAGTGAGTAATTCCTTCATAGGCTCGTTGGTCGATGAGGAGTTGGATGAGATTCATCATATAATCGAGTTAGTTTTGTTAGGGCCTAATCTCTAGTATCCACTATGTTCTTAGATTGATGTTGCTATGACTTTGCTATGCTTAATGCTTGTCACTTTGGGCCCGGGTGCCATGAACTCAGATATGAACCGTTTATGAATTCATCATTATATCCATGTTTTAGATCCGATCTTGCAAGTTATAGTCACCTACTACGGTTATGATCCGACAACCCCAGAGTGACAACAACCGGGCCCACTCTCGGTGATGACCGTAGTTTGAGGAGTTCATGTATTCACTATGTGTTACTATCACTATGTGTTAGTGCTTTGTTCCGGTTCTCTATTAAAAGGAGGCCTTAATATCCCTTAGTTTCCAATATGGATCCCACTGCCATGGGAGGTTAGGACAAAAAATGTCATGCAAGTTCTTTTAATAAGCACGTATGACTATTTACGGAATACATGCCTACATTATATCGATGAACTGGAGCTAGTGTCGTATCGCCCTAGGTTATAACTGTCACATGATGAATATCATCCAACAAGTCACCGATCCAATGCCTACGAATCTTTCATATATTGTTCTTGCTAAGTTACTATTGTTGCTACTGCTATCGTTACTGCTACAATATTACTGCTATCACCGTTACTGTTACCGTTGCTCCTGTCACTACTATCAAAACTTTCAAACTACTTTGCTACTGATCACTTTGCTGCAGATAATTAATCTCCAGGTGTGGTTGAATTGACAACTCAGCTGCTAATACCTTCAAATATTCTTTGGCTCCCCTTGTGTCGAATCTATAAATTTGGGTTAAATACTTACCCTCGAAAACTGTTGTGATCCCCTATACTTGTGGGTTATCATGCTCCATCGCTCGCGAGGAGGCGATGACCTTGTGGCTGTTGCGGGGGCGGCGAGCATGGTTGATGAGGGCACCCGACGCCATGGCCTGGCGATGTGGAAGCGGAGGCGGGGGCGAAAAGGTCAGGCGCTCACGGACCGGCCGGCGGGGGGAGCGCGGTGGGCCAGCAGCCGAGCCCTTTCCTTTGTTGCGTGGATTTTCGGAGCACTCCCAGCCGAAGTGGCCTTGCCGCTTGCAGATTATGCAGCGGAAAGGATCCCTACAGTCGGTTCTACGGTGGTGAGGGCTCAGGCAGCGGAAGCAGAGACCCTTGAATCTGCTTAAAAAGGCGTCCCTACTCGCCGAGGAGCTATGGCCGCGGCCGTGGCGAGGTAGCTGACTCCCCTTGAGCTGCCTAACACTTAATGTATCCCTATTGGCGGGGCGGTTCTTTCGCGCTTGATGGACTGCCCATCCTTCTTCAATGTCGTCGGCGGCCGAAGATGGCAAGGGGTGATGGATTTGAGACGGGGACGCTCAGTTGGGGGGGCCAGGCCGCTCCCTTCCGGTCCGAAGCCTGCATCCTCGGCCCCAGCGCCAGATCCATGCGGGGGACAGCTCGGGCTCCGGGGATCCCGCGGCGACGAAGACAGAGGGGTCTCCAGCACCTCTGACGGACCGCTGCATTCACCATGGATCTCCCTTTCGGGGGTGCCCCATTCAAAGCTCGCGGCAGGCGAGGCCGGAGCTCGCGCAGGGGAGCGGGGCGGCATAGCCCCTAGGGCGGTGGCAGGAGTAAAGGGAGGGCAGGGTGGGTGGGTGGCCGCCGCAGCCGGAGCGGCCAGCGGCGCGGGCGGAAAGGGAGAGGAGCTCAGCCCATGTGACGATTAGGCCGATCCAGGGCCGAGTTTTCTGCATGCAGCTTTCGTGCATGGGAGAATTTTTTTTTTTAGGACACGGCCATAGACACACGAGACACACGCATTTATATACCCAAGCATGCATATCTTTACACACGCGAAGAAAAATATTAGAAACTCCAGTGACCCGACGTGATACGGGTGCGCATTGTCCCGTGACAATGGTTACACCTTTTGTGACCGGAAATAAACGTGCCCCTGTACATACATGATACATACATCGATCATTTTAGTTCTCCAAAAGATGGTCGCTGTCGTCGGGCGGGTGGGTGCCGGCGGGGTGCATCTCCACCTCATCCTTCCGCTGCAGCTGCTGGTAGCGCTTCTCGGCCTCGGGCATGGCCCCCATGATGGCCCTCGGCCGCAGGTTCACGTCGTCCAGGCGCTGGTACACGATGT
The DNA here is from genome assembly GCA_963921465.1 of Triticum timopheevii. Lineage (NCBI taxonomy): Eukaryota > Viridiplantae > Streptophyta > Magnoliopsida > Poales > Poaceae > Triticum > Triticum timopheevii. The sequence goes on along the minus strand of OY997262.1, from coordinate 248,240,655 downwards.
CGTTGGTTAACATCCCCGCGCACACCATGCTGATGGTGTCCCAGCTCTCCACCAGCGGCATCAGGATGATCACCGCCGAGCCCACCGTCCCCCACGCGATCGCGATCGCCGCCCACAGCGTGAAGTACCCCAGGCTGAACCTCCCCGCCGGCACCGACAGCGCCGGCCACAGCACCACGATCACGACCGTGAACACCAGGCCCCACTTGACGATCCACCGCTTGGCGTGCATGAGCTTCGCCTCCTGGAGCTCGTCGTCGTCTTCGGCGGCCACGCTCTCCACCGTGGTTATCCGTCTGCAGCTCTCCCAGTCGTAGTTCTGCGGCGACACCAGGCTGCACACGCCGTGCACGGCCCCACCCACCAGTATGGACACCAGGTTGCCCGCCAGCATGGGCGCGTTCCGGCCGGTGGTGTCCAGGTTGACGCGGCCGTACTGCACCTTGGCCACCGTGAGCCAGACGATCACGCCGAGGACGCAGTCGCTGATGGTGCCGAGCATGGCGCCGAAGGCGTTGGCCTTGCTCCAGAGCAGCAGCAGAGCGATGGGGATGACGGCGGAGCCCACGAGGACGCCCATGGCCAGGTACATCCACCCGAGGGACACGCCCACGAGGTTGAGGACGACGGCCAGGACGCCCATGGAGCATCCGAAGGCGAGGATGACGGCCCTGGACACGAGGAGGATCTGCTTACCGGAAGCGCCAGGGTTGACGTAGGTGCGGTAGATATCGTAGGTGAAGAGGGAGGAGACGGCAACGAGCTCTGCGGAGCCCGCGGAGGTGACGGCCATGAAAAGCATGGTGAGGAGGAGGACGGAGCCAGGCTTGCCCATGAGCGCGGTGGCGGTGGCCGGCGGGACGAGGCCCTTTGCCGCCTCCGCCGCAGCGATAGGGAGGTCGAGGGCGAGCGCGCCGAGGCCGAGCGATGTTGCCAGCGAGAATGGCACTGCGAACCACACCAGGCCGCCCAGCAGGTACCCCATGTGCGTCGACGACGGCCTAGCGGCGATCGCGCTCATCCAGTACCCCTGCAATTATATTAATCCAATTCCAATGCGCGATCGATCAAGCATTCAAGCTAACCAGCACACCGCCGGACCGGAGCGCGGGAGGGACAATTAAGGAGGACTGTCACTTACGTTGTCGACGAAGACGGTGCCGAAATTGCCGACGATGTTGATGATGCCGAAGACGAGGCCGCCGGAGCTGAGCATGGTGAGGTAGGAACCCTTGAGGTTGCCGTGGACGGGTCCGCAAGACTGACCAGAGCGCGAGAGGTCGCCGGAGCAGTCCCTGGCGGCGCTGGCGACGACCAGGAGGCGCTCGTACACCACCTTGGGGCTGCCGAGGCTGCTGCTGGAGGTGTAGACGAGGAAGACGAAGACGAGGAGCACGGCGTGCACGACGACGGAGTGGATGTAGCTGGCGAGGAAAGTGGCCTTGAGCCGCCGGCGAGCGTGTACACGATGACGCCGAGCGGGATGAGGAAGCTGGCGGCGTAGACGTTGACGCCCGTGAGCGCGTGCACGACGGCGGAGCCGCCGAGCAGCAGCATGGCGGTGACGATGACGTTGGTGGCGAGGCAGAAGGTGAGGAAGACGAGGTGCGCGCGGGCGCCCCACCTGGCCCTGACGATCTCGCAGACGGTGTGCGCGTTGGGCGCCTTGCGCTTGATCTCGATGGCCATGACCCCGAAGAGGAGCACCTGCACGGTGGCGCCGCTGGCGTACCAGAAGGGCCCGCTCACGCCGTAGTGCCACGCCACGTTGGAGCTCTGCAGGATGGTCGCCGCCCATGTCCACTGCGACACGATCACGCTGGCGATCAGCCCCGTCTTCACGCTCCGGCCGGCTGTGTTGAACCACTCCGACGTCTGCAGCTGCGACCTGCCCACGTAACGTTTCTCCAACCACACCTAACATCATTTTCTCGTTTTCGTCAGTCAATTCCGATCCGCGAATTAATTTCTCTACCTGATGATGACAAGTGATCAAAAAACACTCCTAAAAGATAGAGATTTTATCAGAACACTCGTAGTACCAGGAAGGAAGTGAAGAGCGCGAAGAAAGCGCCGAAGCCGAGGACGACGGCGTACCCGACGGCCTGCGTCAGCACCGGCTTCCCGCCGAAGAAGCTCTCGTCGCGGCTGCAGACCCCGTCCACCACCGAGTAGTACTGCCCGCCGAAACCCAGCTCCGGCGGCGGGCACACCACGCCGCCACCGCCCGACATATCGGATCAACTCTCTTCCACCACGGCGAACTCGAATCAGGAATCCAAGACTCGCGCGTTACGGTCAACGGCTCACTCTACCAATCCAACTCCAACTGATGGATGGGGAATTGGGAAGGGGTGGAGAGATTCACACTCCTCCAATCAAAGGAAGGCACTTGGCTGCTGGCTCTTGGATTTTTATTTTTTTTTGAAAGATCCAGTTGCCTGGCTCTTGGATGTGGATGGATGCATCAATCACCACTGCGCGCCACCGTATATATACAAGTCGTTGAGGAGAAAAAAATTAACCAACTGGTTCTTTGTTTGGAGAATTAACCAATGGATTCACATTGCTTCCGTGTTTTGTTGTGTGGTTGGGAGAATCTTTGACCTGGGCTATTTCGAGCCAATATGGAAAACATTTATAAGAGCCCACTGGTGTATGTTCATGCCAGTTGAATCAAATAAATATAGAGGGATAATTTTTCATCTTACAGAAAAACTATAAAATACACTTACGATTTTCCAAGTAGCCAAAGCCATGTATAATCATGGTAGGTGTCATGATCCACTGTAATACGAAATGGAGTGCAGTGGAGTCTAAATCCCGAAAAGTCGTCCTGATTTCTGTAACTCAATCATGATGTAAACTGATATTTCTTTACTCCAGAATCTACGGTTGCGACGGAATCTGAATCAAGCCGCTTCAGCAACTATTATAAATGATATGTCACCCCAAAGAGGTGAAAAGCATCATTTCGACATACTCCATTTATCAATAGGATGTGTATGACCTTCTTTCTTTAAAATCCCTATTAGATTGTGCATCTATGCCCATGCGTGTGAATTTTTTGTTGATTGTTGGTTTAAAATAGTTAACCGCTCATGTCGAATGATTTCCAACAACAACATCACCCTCCGGATACTTTTTTTAAGCAAGCCATTTCATATAAGAAGAATATATTTGCCCAGTTCATTGAAAAAACCAAATGAAAACCTGGATTATAATGCAAAAGATACAAAAGAAAAACTAAAGTTTTAGGGTAGGGTTTAGATGAACACAGACACAGTAACATCAAGGAATATCATCTGAGCCAAACACAAGAGTGCCGAGGCCCAAAAGCGCCAAACACGAGTCTTGTGCAACCATAATGACCACTGACCTCTAAAAAGATCCAATCCTCCTAGAGACTCGCCACCCGCTCTCCATGCAAGAATTATGGGCTGAAATTACCAATAGGACAGGAACCCGGAACGTCGGAAACCTGTCTTGGCAAGGTCTATCTTCACCTTTCTGTTGATGCCCGCCAAAGCACGGATTGCCACTATCACCTGAGAAGAAAGTGACATATTCGCCGCTATCCAAAGCGTGCATGCACAAATGGATCGCCTTAAAGATCTGTTCGGCAAGCGCAAGTCTTCTTTATCTTCATTGTCCTCAAGACGGTTCTCAAGTGGACATTCCTCCGATCTACCATCCTACGCAAGTACACACCGGTCTCGACATCATCACCATGAACACCGATAAGCCGATCAAGCTCCAAACCAATTTCACGACAATGGATTGTAGAGCGTGAATGGAGAAAACGTGAAGCTCAAAGGTAGCAAGATGCTTTCGACCGCCAAGTGCACCAACTGGAAGAACGGTGTCCATCAACAACAAGATGGTGATGGCTTCCTTGAGTTTGATGAATACACTCTCATATGGCGGGAACAAGCACTTGAACATCGACAAGAGCAAGGAAAACCTCCTGTCGATGTCAAAACCGGCGGATCTCGGGTAGGGGGTCCCGATCTGTGCGTCAAGGCTGATGGTAACAGAAAGCAAGGGACACAGATGTTTACCCAGGTTCGGGCCCTCTCGATGGAGGTAAAACCCTACTTCCTGCTTGATTAATATTGATGATATGGGTAGTACAAGAGTAGATCTACCACGAGATCGTAGAGGCCAAGCTTTAAGAGCTAGCCTATGATGGTATGATTGTAATTGTGATCGGCCTTCTAAGGACCAACCTCTCCGGTTTATATAGACACCGGAGAGGGCTAAGGTTTACATGGAGTCGGTTACAAGGAAGGAAATATAATATCCGGATCGCCAAGCTTGCCTTCCACGCCAAGGAGAGTCCCATCCGGACACGGTCCAAAGTCTTGAGTCTTGTATCTTCACGCTTGAATAGTCCGGACGTTGTACACAGTCCGGCTGTCCGGATACACCCTAATCCAGGACTCCCTCAGTAGCCCCTGAACCAAGCTTCAATGACGATGAGTTCGGCGTGCAGTATTGTCTTCGGCATTGCAAGGCGGGTTCCCTTTCCGAATATTCCAAAGTAATCATCGAACACTTAGACCGTGTCCGGATCTGCGAGATGATCTTCATATGCAACCGTAGAGAGAACGAAATTTCACAAATGCAATCTGTTGACAACTTTTTCTGATGACGTGACTTGTTATTACGGTCGGATCATTATTCGAACCGTTTTCCCTCAACCAGCTGCAGCGCACATTGCGAGGCGGCTTCTGTGACACGTCTTTGTCAAAGCAGAGATCATGTCCCCTCATTACGGAATTCTCATCAATACCGGTATGGGTAATCTAACCGCGCCGCTAATCGTGGCGAGTGGGTAGACGAGTTCCACCAGGCAAGTGGGGAGGCGCAAAAAAGCATTTACCGCCTCTATAAAGAGGTTAGGTTTCTTTCTCTTTTACCCACGCATTCTCCTCCCGCTTGCTCATTCCCCTCAGTTCGAGCCCTAACGCCCAAGCACTCTTCTTCTCCACCGAAGAGAGGTTTTCCAAAGATGTCCGGATCCGGAGCAGGAGGCAGATGGATGGCCTCGACCATCCAGGAGAAGGACATCAAGAAGCTCCAGGGAGCCAGGTATCTAGCCCAGAAGATCGGCCACCGTCTTCCATCGGCGGGACAGGTTGTCCCCACTCCGGAATCTCACGAGAGAGTTGTGTTCCTTCCCCATTTCATCCGTGGGCTCGGGTTTCCCCTTCACCCATTCGTTCGGGGAGTCATGTATTATTATGGGATCAATTTTCATGATCTTTCCCCCAACTCCTTCCTCAATATCTCGACGTTCATCGTCGTGTGCGAGGCTTTTCTCCAGATCCCACCTCACTTCGGCCTATGGCTGAAGATCTTCAATGTGAAGCCCAAGGTGGTGAGTGGCGAACACGCCGAGTGCGGCGGCGCCATGGTAAGCAAGATGCCCAAGGCTGTTTGGCCGAAAGGCGCTTTCAACGACTTCGTCAAGGAGTGGCAGCAGTAGTGGTTATATATCACCAAACCACGCGGCAAAAAGTGGGCGGCAGCACCAGAGTTCAGATCCGGAGCTCCACTGCGGCTCACGTCCTGGCCCGAGAAGGGCCCGAACTGGTCCTCGTCCGATGAGCTGTCACTGCTCCAGACGCGCATTCAGGGCATGGTCGGTAGGGACGTCAAACTCGTCGACGTAGTCCAGGTGATGCTAGTTCGCCTGGTTCTCCCCTGTCAGCGCCGAGCTTGTACTCTGTGGGAGTTCGACCCAGCCGAGCACCAAACCATTCGGGAGCTTTGTGATTCCTCCCACAAGGATATCTGGAAGGTGCTCTTCAAGTCCGGCAAATCGTGGCCGGGCCCTGCCGAGGACCGTGGGTATCAATCACCTCATTCTCCAAGCTCGGTAAGTTACAGCCACGCTCTATCTATTCATGCTTCAGCTGGCATGTCATGAGGGAGACACCTTAATCGTGTTTCATTGTGACCTCAGGGATGGATAAATAAGGTGGAGCGGATACATTGTCCGGCCGGACCTCTTCTGACGAAGATGCTGGTCCCTGCGCCTTACGAGGCGCCAAAGAAAGAGGCCTCCAAAAAGGTCAAGAAGACTCGGAGTGGCCTTCGCCGTCGCGAGGCTTCGGACGCCAAATCCGAAGACTCCAGCGACGATCCTTCGTCTGAAGACGAAGAGCAGGAAGCAGAGGAGGATGAGCCTCACTCTGATGGCGGGAGGAAAAGGACAGCCTCCACATCTCTGGAGGCCAGATCACCCAAGAGGGGGAAAGGTTACCTCCTAGAGGCATCCACCACGGCTGCCGATAGCAGCCCGGAGTGGGATCCCAGGGCCCAGCCCCTAGAGAAGTCGTAAGTATCCGAACACGCATGTGTGTCCGGGATTGTTTTTGGGTATAGTAGTTTTAACTGTTACCATATTTTGCACAGTCCGGCAAGGTTCTCCGCCGGCCGGTCCCCGTTAGAGGATTCACTGGGCTCAGACGCCCTGGCGAGCGAGACGCCTCCACGGGCCCCTTCCCCAGAAACCTGGAGCGACACTGAGGTGTCATCTCGATAAGACCCGGACCAGGGAGGACAAATCCCTAGAGCCGGACATGCGGGGATGGGTATGGCCCCCGAGACCTCTAGGGTTCTGGGATCAAGCGAGCAGCCACCATCGATGGTGGGGGGCCTGCCTACCCCGCCATTGTCCTCTGTTCGAATAGAGCTACCGGGCAGTCTATCGATAGCGTTGAAGAACGCGTCTATTGTCGATGAGCATCGGGCCCTCATGGGAGCGGTGGTCGAGAAGATTCAGTCCGCCGAGAGCGGGCTGAACGAGTCCTGCCTTGGCCTTATAAAGGCGTTTGAGGTATGTTTCCTAGGAAACCTTTGAGGAATTGTCATAATATGAGTAGTAGCCCCTGATGCACTGTCCGGCGGCGGAGACAGAGCCGGGCAGGGGATCAAATCCTCTGTCCTCATAGGAGCGTATGTGAATGACGTATACCCTTTTGTATGAAAACAAGCATCTGCAGAGAGGACGGCCGCTTATAATTCGGAAGTGTCTGGACTAAAGCAGAGCCTTACACGGGCCGAGGAGGAACTTGGCTGTGTAAAGAAGCAACTGGAAGACAAGCAAGGTATGTTGAAAACATTTGTCTTGAAGTTGGCACGAACGAATAGTTGTGCATAACGAGAAATATTTGTATTGTATGATGTAGGAGCGGGTACCGAATAGGAGGCACTAAAGAAAGCTTTGGCTGATGCCAACAAGAAGGCTGAGGCCGAACAAGCGCTTCATGAAAAACACGAGGCCAAGGTTATCGCAGCTGAGTGAGAGCCCCAGGAAGCTGTGAAGAAAAGCGAGGGCTTGCAGAAGAGTCTAAAAGGGAAAGACTCCGAACTCGCCCAAGCTCTCGAGGCTGCGGAAGGTGCTCGGGAAGAAGCCCAAGGTGTTGCGCGGGACATTCAGGAGGCCCGAAAAGTTGCGGCTGGTAAGACCTTCTGTATTCTTAGCTCTTTATCTACTACCACTATAAAAGAAAGAGAGGGGCAGATCCAAACAATCAGATCCATCCATTAACAAGATCTAATGGCCCATAATCCTTCTGTGTTTAACGCTACCAACCACGCACTTACGAAACGCTAACCCTTCATCTCTCTCCGCACGTCCTCTGTCGCCCCCACTAACCGCTCACACATATCGTGCTTCTTCTCTCCCCCGCACCATCTTTTGCTCCCCCGCACCCGCCGCTCATCCCCGACGTCCCTTCTCATCGCCAGCGCCACCGTGCTCCTTCACTCCGCCACTCGCTCGGCCCCGCCGCCCCTTCACTCTTGCGCATGGACGGGGGAGGCCGCACGCACGCACCAGAGACCGGGCGGCGGAGGCCGCACCCGATGGGGAGGCCGGACGGCGGTGGTCGCACGCACATGAGGCCGGACAACGACGACGGAGGCCGCACGCACCTGAGGCCGGACAGCGACGACGGAGGCCGCATGCACCTGAGGCCAGACAGCGACGACGGAGGCTGCACGCACCGGATGGGGAGGCCGGATGGGGACGGCGGGAGGCCGCACCCGGCCGACGGGGAGGCCAGCACGGCGATGGCGGGAGGCCGCACGCATCGTACAGGGAGGCCAGAAGGCGACGGCGCGAGGAGGCGGCACGCACCGGACGGGGAGGCTGGAAGGCGACGGACGCTGCACGCACCCGACGGCGACGGCGGAGGTCGATTTGGATTATCCACTGGTATTCCAATTTTCCTTCCTTACAAATTTCGTTTGCAAATTTCTGACTTTTAGGTATGTGCGTGCAAAGCAGGAGGTGTTTGCACATCCTGCAATTTGATGCAAATTTCTTCCCTTCTAATGTTCCGATGCAATCGATCTAAAGTTCCTGGTTAAGCGTAGTTCTATTTGTTTTTTAGAATTTGCATTGGAACTTTTGCTCGGTGGGCTGACACCAGCATAGAAACTTTTGCCCTCTTATGCATCAGATGTTTGTATTGTAGGATTGGATCAAACTGCGAATTCTCACGTTGAGACAATGATGTTGACTGATGCACCTCTTCTATATACTCCTGGACAGGTAGCTTAAGTTATAAATAATATGATTAATCTTCAATTAATGTTTATCTTTATGACCTTAATTTGTCGGAACTCTGTGTTTCATGATGCTACTATAGATAATTGCAAAGTGTTTTTTCAAGGCAACACTTTGTTTGTCTGGTCGAACATTTTTTTAAGATATTCAGCACAATCAATCACCTGGTAAGAACATTTACCTAGCTTGGCACAATACAATTTATAACATAATCATGTAAAGTCCCACCAATAATTGTTCTTTAGCTATGTGTTTCATTTCACCGGTCTACATGAACACTCTGTGTTACAAAAAAAGATTAACCAAGGTGGTGCTTGGTTGAACATATGCCACTGGTTAGGAGGGTATTTAAGCATTTATGTCGTTATCAATACCTTTGACATTGCCTCTATTATTTCAACATGTGTATATGCAAGTTAACCAGCTTCATCTACCTGGTATGAAAGAAATGAGGCATGCTAATCGCAAGCATTGTTTGGATCCAAGCTCTCATGATGAGTAAGCTCTATCACCTCCACAAGACTGCATGCCCTCCTTGATCGTTACCCTTTTGCACTCATGCTTGCTATCTGAAAACTTCTGCAGGCACAAGAAGTACCCCCTCTTTTGCAGTATTGATTAAAACCAATTTTACTACGGTGTCATCATCATCACTCGAAGAAAAGCACCCGGTCTGATTATTTCCATGTTACTCTGTTAGAGCTCACTGTTGATGGGTTGTTGGAACTGCGACAGAGCAATCGAGGCCAGTGAATTGGATTCTATAGTCGAGGGGAGCTCTGTAGATTGTAACACATCATTTTTTTTCCTGCGTGAAGGTGAGCTGATTCAACTCTCCAAAAGCAAGATCATTCTGTTTATAAACAATTTGTTAAATTCGTAGATTAAGCCCAGGTCCTACCAATTCATCCAAAAGAACCAACGACCCAGATCCTATGTACCATTATTTCCAAACATGATTGAGTACACTGGTTAATAGATTGACATTTTTTTTGTTACCCTGATCAGTAAGGCATGGCCCTACTATAAATTTTTGTTGCGCCAAGAAAACAAAAGGGTTACAAAGAAATAGAAATGCATATATTGTGGATTGATGACTAAACAAGTTTGCACGCAAATCCCTGAAAACATGGTAAAGCCTTCGGTTGAGAGTTAAGAATTATTCCTATGTTGCTCTGGAAACGAACGTCATATCTGAATGCTTGCTTAATTTAGGTATATATATGTAAGAGCTAAAACTGATCCATACTCTTTCTAAGATCAGATTTGGGCATATAAATGGCTCTCGGTTATACATAAAATTAGAAATGGATGTACTGTAGGAGCCTATGGTCAGGTTGAGGGTACAATTATATCAGATTATATATACCGAGGCAAGCAGACTGACACCCCGTCTCGCAGCCGCCACCGCTCCCTGGGCCCACTCCATGTGGATTCCATATCATGGACTAACGCCGCTGCGACGCCTGGCCCGATTAGGCAATATATGTTATTTTTTGTTTAAATCCTATAGGAATTGCAAGTTTGCAGCCACATGTTGACATCTTGATTCAACCCATGATACTTTCTTTGATGTCTATTTCTTTTTGTAATGCAACTTTTCTCCCTGCATAAATGGCTATTAGGAGAGGACGATGTCAGCTGCACCGATGCTCATGCCGATGTAACTGAATGTGCAAATTGTTTCTTCAACAAAAAGTTGCAATGTGATTCGAAAGTACCAGTTTTTACACTGGAGGATCCTGAATTGATGCATATATTGGCTCATAAAGTAACTAGGCTCTGAATTGCGGAATGAGGAGACGTGTGCTTATGGTTGTGTTAGTCTCTCTACTCACTCACCTTCATATGAAAAGGTACTGAAGTACATCAGAATTTTTTATCCCAGTGCATCAGAATTATTTCTTTGCTGCAGGGTTTCTACTGCTATTGTTAAATCTTAAAGAAACATCTGTTCCTGGTTCAGATGTTTACAAGTTCCCTTTGTTCAAACATGGAAATGATTTATTTGCAAACTTCAATGCAAAACGGTTAGTTAGTCTTGAAACTGCATCTATATATACTTTCGAGCCGTGCTATTGATGCCGCATCCAGATTATTGGTATCTTCTCTTTTTCTTTTCTTGGGAGAGGTAACAACCAAGGTTTCACTCAAGGATCGAGCAAATGCAGTTCTAATGTTTGTTTCTTCTAATTCTAAGCCTGAGTGAGGACTTTAACTGTCCATGAAATATTTCTCCTCTTATATCTAAAAAACTAATATATGGAACGAGAAAAAATAGATTTACTGGATTTTATCAAATTCTATTTGGTGCATAATTTATTGCATATTAGACGTAATGATGTCGATCTATTATATTTATTAGGTGGGTGGACCATGTACCCTATATAGTATTTCTCAACTAGGTTAGAATTTGACATTTCTGTCATGCGAGCTTTAGAGAAGGATTGATCTGATTATCCGTTGATGTTCTAGAGTTTAGTTTGTTGGTTGCTTCAGTTACGGTGCTTTTATTTGGAATAAGAATGACTCCAGGTGCTTAATGGTGTAATGCTAGGGACAAATATTAGTTTCAGCTTCTGTATAAGAGATACGATCAGACTATTATTAGTGAGTTTGTATTCTTTTATGGAGTGCATATCAACCAAAAACATAAATTGTACATGCAAGATTAATAAAATTGTGAATTTTATATCGAAGACATGCATTGCACTTCTTTTTCTTGGGCACACCAACAGATCAATATTATGCTTAAACTGTGGTTTAGTATGACATAGAACTACCCTTATGTGCCAACAGCCTTTCGTGTGTCGAACAGTGTTAAGTTCTGCCACTTCAAGTTAAGCCAGATGATGGTTGGGTCGGCATGTGAAATGAAAGTACATAAATAATTTCTTTCTTGGAAGATGTCATATGTACGTATTCCAAGAAGACAAATTTTCCATCGCTATCACACTGGCAAAACCTATGAAGACACCGCTATATAAATTTTTACTTCTTTTGATCTTTGGAAACATGTGTTTTGTGTTACCATGTCCCCTTTAAAAAGTGGTTACATCAGAAATCAATCAGTTTCATTAGTCTACACGTCCATTATTTTACAAGGTTTCTTCTATGCTTGTTTTGACCATTGGAATTTTCAAAGACCACCGCCGCAAGAACATGTCACTGGAGGCTCAAGATACAAGGCCCAGCTGGAAGAGACATCTTCCCAAGGTGTGCTCGCAAGTATGATATGTTTCTTTTTCTCCATGTTTACGCCTCCCTTGCTCGAGGGCTGGTTATCCAATTCTAAAAGAGGAGCTTGCTATGGCCATCCAGGGTCCAAGGCGATTACATACGCGACGAATGCAGATGCATATGGTAAGCTCCGTGTTGACATGACGAACCAACACCAGTTGGGAGCCCGGATGAAGAAGGCTGCCGATGGGAGAAAGAGGAGAAGCGATGGGATGTTTATGGCAGCTTACGGATGATGTTATCTTAGTTTGTGGATTCTGTTTTGGTCAACTCAGAGATCTTGTTTCGTGTCTAAAGATCCCCTTTTGCCCACTTTTCAAACCATCATAAATGGTCAAACAATGCACTTCAAATAACTAAGTTAGGAATCGCACGGATATTTTACAAAAGGATGTACTTATCTTCTGAATTTAGACATGCGTTGCACGTGCAAGCTTACTAGTATGTGATAATGGGAAGAATCCTAAGAGGCAAGCTGAATTCTTATTTTTCCAGGGGCTTTTGCGGATCTTCCTCGCAGCATATCAGATGCCGCCCAATTCTACCGCACCGAGGAGAAGAAGTCTGCAGAGAGGGATTTCTGGTCGCAGTATTTGGCGCCGAACTATCCGGTACCATTTATCGATCAGCTAAAACAGCTGGTCGAACTGCACCAGGCGGCCGAACAAGCCATGAAGGACTTAGTTGTCCAGCTATGGCCTGTGGAGCCAATTTCCAGCAGTTACTTCAGACTCGTCAAGCAGATTCTGGACGCTTGTCCTCGGCTTGATGCTATCAAGCGATTAGTCTGTATAGAAGGCGCGCGTATGGCGTTTTCCCATGCAAAGGTGCATTGGGGGAGGCTTGACGCGGAGAAGCTGATGACTGAGGTGTTGGGGAACGTAGTAATTTCAAAAAAAATCCTACGCACACGCAAGATCATAGTGATGGCATAGCAACGAGAGGGGAGAGTGTTGTCCACGTACCCTCGTAGACCGTAAGCGGAAGCGTTAGCACAACGCGGTTGATGTAGTCGTACGTCTCCATGATCTGACCGATCCAAGCATCGAACGTACGGCACCTCCGAGTTCAGCACACGTTCAGCTCGATGACGATCCCCGGGCTCCGATCCAGCAAAGCTTCGGGGATGAGTTCCGTCAGCACGACGGCGTGGTGACGATGATGATGTTCTACCGGCGCAGGCCCCCCCCCCCCCGCCCCCGTATATAAACAAGCAAGGGGGGAGGTCGTCCGGCTCTAGGAGGGCACGCCAAGGTGGAGGAATCCTCCTCCTAGTAGGAGTAGGACTCCTCCTTTCCTACTCCTACTAGGAGGAGGAAGGAAGGGGGAGAGGGGGAAGGAAAGGGGGGCGCCGCCCCCCCCCCCCTCCTAGTCCAATTCGGACCAGAGGGGGGAGGGGGCGCGCAGCCCATGCTGGCCGCCCCTCTCTCCTTTCCCCTAAGGCCCATAAGGCCCATTACTCTCCCAGGGGGGTTCCGGTAACCCCTCCGGCACTCCGGTTTTCTCCGAAAACGTCTGGAACACTTCCGGTGTCCTAATATAGTCGTCCAATATATCAATCTTTATGTATCGACCATTTCGAGACTCGTCATGTCCGTGATCACATCCGGGACTCCGAACAAACTTCGGTATATCAAAACTTATAAACTCATAATAAAACTGTCATCGTAATGTTAAGCGTGCGGATCCTATGGGTTCGAGAACTATGTAGACATGACCTAGAACTATTCTCGACCAATAACCAATAGCAGAACCTGGATGCCCATATTGGTTCCTACATATTCTACGAAGATCTTTATCGGTCAAACCGCATAACAACATACGTTGTTCCCTTTGTCATCGGTATGTTACTTGCCCGAGATTCGATCGTCGGTATCCAATACCTAGTTCAATCTCGTTACCGGCAAGTCTCTTTACTCGTTACGTAATGCATCATCCCGTAACCAACTCATTGGTCACATTGCTTGCAAGGCTTATAGTGATGTGCATTACCGAGAGGGCCCAGAGATACCTCTCCGACAATCGGAGTGACAAAACCTAATCTCGAAATACGCCAACTCAACATGTACCTTCGGAGACACCTGTAGTACTCCTTTATAATCACCCAGTTACGTTGTGACGTTTGGTAGTACCCAAAGTGTTCCTCCGGTAAACGGGAGTTGCATAATTCTCATAGTTACAGGAACATGTATAAGTCATGAAGAAAGCAATAGCAATATACTAAACGATCAAGTGCTAGGCTAACGGAATGGGTCATGTCAATCACATCATTCTCCTAATGATGTGATCCCATTAATCAAATGACAACACATGTCTATGGTTAGGAAACATAACCATCTTTGATTAATGAGCTAGTCAAGTAGAGGCATACTAGTGACTATATGTTTGTCTATGTATTCACACATGTATCATGTTTCCGGTTAATACAATTCTAGCATGAATAATAAACATTTATCATGATATGAGGAAATAAATAATAACTTTATTATTGCCTCTAGGGCATATTTCCTTCAGTCTCCCACTTGCACCAGAGTCAATAATCTAGATTACACAGTAATGATTCTAACACCCATGGAGTCTTGGTGCTGATCATGTTTTGCTCGTGGAAGAGGCTTAGTCAACGGGTCTGTAACATTCAGATCCGTGTGTATCTTGCAAATCTCTATATCTCCCACCTGGACTTGGTCCCGGATGGAATTGAAGCGTCTCTTGATGTGCTTGGTCCTCTTGTGAAATCTGGATTCCTTTGCCAAGGCAATTGCACCAGTATTGTCACAGAAGATCTTCATTGGTCCCGATGCACTAGGTATGACACCTAGATCGGAAATGAACTCCTTCATCCAGACTCCTTCATTTGCTGCTTCAGAAGCAGCTATGTACTCCGCTTCACATGTAGATCCCGCCACGATGCTTTGTTTAGAACTGCACCAACTTACAGCTCCACCATTTAATAAAAACACGTATCCGGTTTGCGATTTAGAATCATCCGGATCAGTGTCAAAGCTTGCATCGACGTAACCATTTACAACTAGCTCTTTGTCACCTCCATATACGAGAAACATATCCTTAGCCCTTTTCAGGTATTTCAGGATGTTCTTGACCGCTGTCCAGTGATCCACTCTTGGATTACTTTGGTACCTTCCTGCCAAGCTTATTGCTAAGCATACGTCAGGTCTGGTACACAGCATTGCATACATGATAGAGCCTATGGCTGAAGCATAGGGAACATCTTTCATTTTCTCTCTATCTTCTGCTGCGGTCGGGCATTGAGTTTGACTCAACCTCACACCTTGTAGCACGGGCAAGAACCCTTTCTTTGCCTGATCCATTTTGAACTTTTTCAAAAATTTATCAAGGTATGTGCTTTGTGAAAGTCCTATTAAGTGTCTTGATCTATCTCTATAAATCTTGATGCCCAATATGTAAGCAGCTTCACCGAGGTCTTTCATTGAAAAACTTTTATTCAAGTATCCCTTTATGCTATCCAAAAATTCTATATCATTTCCAATTAATAATATGTCATCTACATATAATATCAGAAATGCTACAGAGCTCCCACTCACTTTCTTGTAAATACAGGCTTCTCCAAAAGTCTGTATAAAACCATATGCTTTGATCACACTATCAAAGCGTTTATTCCAACTCCGAGATGCTTGCACCAGTCCATAAATGGATCGCTGGAGCTTGCACACTTTGTTAGCACCTTTTGGATCAACAAAACCTTCTGGCTGCATCATATACAACTCTTCTTCCAGAAATCCATTCAAGAATGCAGTTTTAACATCCATTTGCCAAATTTCATAATCATGAAATGCAGCAATAGCTAACATGATTCGGACAGACTTAAGCATCGCTACGGGTGAGAAAGTCTCATCGTAGTCAACCGCTTGAACTTGTCGAAAACCTTTCGCAACAAGTCGAGCTTTATAGACAGTTACATTACCATCAGTGTCAGTCTTCTTCTTAAAGATCCATTTATTCTCAATGGCTTGTCGATCATCGGGCAAGTCAACCAAAGTCCATACTTTGTTTTCATACATGGATCCCATCTCATATTTCATGGCCTCTAGCCATTTTGCGGAATCTGGGCTCATCATCGCTTCCTAATAGTTCGTAGGTTCATCATGGTCAAGTAACACGACTTCCAGAATAGGATTACCGTACCACTCTGGTGCGGATCTTACTCTGGTAGACCTACGAGGTTCAGTAGAAACTTGATCTGAAGTTTCATGATCAATATCATTAGCTTCCTCACTAATTGGTGTAGTTGTCACAGGAACCGGTTCTTGTGATGAACTACTTTCCAATAAGGGAGCAGATACAGTTATCTCATCAAGTTCTACTTTCCTCCCACTCACTTATTTCGAGAGAAACTCCTTCTCTAGAAAGGATCCGATTTTAGCAACAAAAATCTTGCCCTCAGATCTGTGATAGAAGGTGTACCCAATAGTCTCTTTTGGGTATCCTATGAAGACACATTTCTCCGATTTGGGTTCGAGCTTATCTGGTTGAAGTTTCTTCACATAAGCATCGCAGCCCCAAACTTTAAGAAACGACAACTTTGGTTTCTTGCCAAACCATACTTCATAAGGCGTCGTCTCAACGGATTTTGATGGTGCCCTATTTAACGTGAATGCGGCCGTCTCTAAAGCATAACCCCAAAATGATAGCGGTAAATCAGTAAGAGACATCATAGATCGCACCATATCTAGTAAAGTACGATTACGACGTTCGGACACACCATTCCGTTGTGGTGTTCCGGGTGGCGTGAGTTGCGAAACTATTCCGCATTGTTTCAAGTGTAGACCAAACTCGTAACTCAAATATTCTCCTCCACGATCTGATCGTAGAAACTTTATTTTCTTGTTATGATGATTTCCCACTTCACTCTGAAATTCTTTGAACTTTTCAAATGTTTCAGACTTGTGTTTCATCAAATAGATATACCCATATCTGCTCAAATCATCTGTGAAGGTGAGAAAATAACGATACCCGCCGCAAGCCTCAACATTCATTGGACCACAAACATCAGTATGTATGATTTCCAACAAATCAGTTGCTCGCTCCATAGTTCCGGAGAACGGCGTTTTAGTCATCTTGCCCATGAGGCACGGTTCGCAAGTACCAAGTGATTCATAATCAAGTGATTCCAAAAGCCCATCAGTATGGAGTTTCTTCATGTGCTTTACACCGATATGACTTAAACGGCAGTGCCAAAAATAAGTTGCACTATCGTTATCAACTCTGCATCTTTTGGTTTCAACACTATGAATATGTGTATCACTACTATCGAGATTCAATAAAAATAGACCACTCTTCAAGGGTGCATGACCATAAAAGATATTACTCATATAAATAGAACAACCATTATTCTCTGATTTAAATGAATAACTGTCTCGCATCAAACAAGATCCAGATATAATGTTCATGCTCAATGCTGGCACCAAATAACAATTATTTAGGTCTAAAACTAATCTCGATGGTAGATGTAGAGGTAGCGTGCCGACCGCGATCACATCGACTTTGGAACCATTTCCCACGCGCATCGTCACCTCGTCCTTAGCCAATCTTCGCTTAATCCGTAGTCCCTGTTTTGAGTTGCAAATATTAGCAACAGAACCAGTATCAAATACCCAGGTGCTACTGCGAGCATTAGTAAGGTACACATCAATAACATGTATATCACATATACCTTTGTTCACTTTGCCATCCTTCTTATCCGCCAAATACTTGGGGCAGTTCCGCTTCCAGTGTCCAGTCTGCTTGCAGTAGAAGCACTCAGTTTCAGGCTTAGGTCCAGACTTGGATTTCTTCTCTTGAGCAGCAACTTGTTTCCTGTTCTTTTTGAAGTGCCCCTTCTTCTTCCCTTTGCCCTTTTTCTTGAAACTGGTGGTCTTGTTAACCATCAACACTTGATGCTCCATCTTGATTTCTACCTCTGCGGCTTTTAGCATCGCGAAGAGCTCGGGAATAGTCTTGTTCATCCCTTGCATATCATAGTTCATCACGAAGCTCTTGTAGCTTGGTGGCAGTGATTGAAGAATTTTGTCAATGACACTATCATTAGGAAGATTAACTCCCAGTTGAATCAAGTGATTATTATACCCAGACATTTTGAGTATATGTTCACTGACAGAACTATTCTCCTCCATCTTGCAGCTATAGAACTTATTGGAGACTTCATATCTCTCAATCCGGGCATTTGCTTGAAATATTAACTTCAACTCCTGGAACATCTCATATGCTCCATGACGTTCAAAATGTCGTTGAAGACCCGGTTCTAAGCCGTAAAGCATGACACACTGAACTATCGAGTAGTCATTAGCTTTGCTCTGCCAGACGTCCTTAACGTCATCAGTTGCATCAGCAGCAGGCCTGGTACCCAGCGGTGCTTCCAGGACATAACTTTTCTGTGCAGCAATGAGGATAATCCTCAGGTTACGGACCCAGTCCGTGTAATTGCTACCATCATCTTTCAACTTTGCTTTCTCAAGGAACGCATTAAAATTCAACGGAACAACAGCACGAGCCATCTATCTACAAACAAACATAGACAAGCAAAATACTATCAGGTACTAAGTTCATGATAAATTTAAGTTCAATTAATCATATTACTTAAGAACTCCCACTTAGACAGACATCTCTCTAGTCATCTAAGTGATCACGTGATCCAAATCAACTAAACCATGTCCGATCATCACGTGAGATGGAGTAGTTTCAATGGTGAACATCACTATGTTGATCATATCTACTATATGATTCACGTTCGACCTTTCGGTCTCCGTGTTCCGAGGACATATCTGTATATGCTAGGCTCGTCAAGTATGACCTGAGTATTCCGCGTGTGCAACTGTTTTGCACCCGTTGTATTTGAACGTAGAGCCTATCACACCCGATCATCACGTGGTGTCTCAGCACGAAGAACTTTCGCAACGGTGCATACTCAGGGAGAACACTTCTTGATTATTAGTGAGAGATCATCTTAAAATGCTACTGTCAATCAAAGCAAGATAAGATGCATAAAGGATAAACATCACATGCAATAAATATAAGTGATATAATATGGCCATCATCATCTTGTGCTCGTGATCTCCATCTTCGAAGCACCGTCGTGATCACCATCGTCACCGGCGCGACACATTGATCTCCATCGTAGCATCGTTGTCGTTTACGCCATCTATTGCTTCTACGACTATCGCTACCGCTTAGTGATAAAGTAAAGCAATTACAGGGCGTTTGCATTTCATACAATAAAGCGACAACCATATGGCTCCTGCCAGTTGCCGATAACTTCGGTTACAAAACATGATCATCTCATACAATAAAATATAGCATCACGTCTTGACCATATCACATCACAACATGCCCTGCAAAAACAAGTTAGACGTCCTCTACTTTGTTGTTGCAAGTTTTACGTGGCTGCTACGGGCTTAGCAAGAACCGTTCTTACCTACGCATCAATACCACAACGATAGTTCGTCAAGTTAGTGCTGTTTTAACCTTCGCAAGGACCGGGCGTAGCCACACTCGATTCAGCTAAAGTGAGAGAGAGAGAGAGAGACACCCGCCAGCCACCTTTAAGCTCGAGTGCTCGTAACGGTGAAACCAGTCTCGCGTAAGCGTACGCGTAATGTCGGTCCGGGCCGCTTCATCTCACAATACCGCCGAACCAAAGTATGACATGCTGGTAAGCAGTATGACTTGTATCGCCCACAACTCACTTGTGTTCTACTCGTGCATATAACATCAACGCATAAAACCTAGGCTCGGATGCCACTGTTGGGGAACGTAGTAATTTCAAAAAAATTCCTACGCACACGCAAGATCATAGTGATGGCATAGCAACGAGAGGGGAGAGTGTTGTCCACGTACCCTCGTAGACCATAAGCGGAAGCATTAGCACAACGCGGTTGATGTACTTGTACGTCTCCACGATCCGACCGATCCAAGCACCGAATGTACGGCACCTCCGAGTTCAGCACACGTTCAGCTCGATGACGATCCCCGGGCTCCGATCCAGCAAAGCTTCGGGGATGAGTTCCGTCAGCACGACGGCGTGGTGACGATGATGATGTTCTACCGGCGCAGGGCTTCGCCTAAACTCCGCGACGATATGACCGAGGTGGAATATGGTGGAGGGGGGCACCGCACACGGCTAAGGAACGATCCGTAGATCAACTTGTGTGTCTATGGGGTGCCCCCCCCCCCACCCCCGTATATAAAGGAGCAAGGGGGGAGGCCGGCCGGCTCTAGGAGGGCGCGCCAAGGAGGAGAAATCCTCCTCCTAGTAGGAGTAGGAGTCCTCCTTTCCTACTCCTACTAGGAGGAGGAAGGAAGGGGGAGAGGGGGAAGGAAAGGGGGGGCGCCGCCCCCCCCCCTCCTAGTCCAATTCGGACCAGAGGGGGGAGGGGGCGCGCGGCCCATGCTGGCCGCCCCTCTCTCCTTTCCCCTAAGGCCCATAAGGCCCATTACTCTCCCAGGGGGGTTCCGGTAACCCCTCCGGCACTCCGGTTTTCTCCGAAAACGTCTGGAACACTTCCGGTGTCCTAATATAGTCGTCCAATATATCAATCTTTATGTATCGACCATTTCGAGACTCGTCATGTCCGTGATCACATCCGGGACTCCGAACAAACTTCAGTACATTAAAACTTATAAACTCATAATAAAACTGTCATCGTAATGTTAAGCGTGCGGACCCTATGGGTTCGAGAACTATGTAGACATGACCTAGAACTATTCTCGACCAATAACCAATAGCAGAACCTGGATGCCCATATTGGTTCCTACATATTCTACGAAGATCTTTATCGGTCAAACCGCATAACAACATACGTTGTTCCCTTTGTCATCGGTATGTTACTTGCCCGAGATTCGATCGTCGGTATCCAATACCTAGTTCAATCTCGTTACCGGCAAGTCTCTTTACTCGTTACGTAATGCATCATCCCGTAACCAACTCATTGGTCACATTGCTTGCAAGGCTTATAGTGATGTGCATTACCGAGAGGGCCCAGAGATACCTCTCCGACAATCAGAGTGACAAAACCTAATCTCGAAATACGCCAACTCAACATGTACCTTCGGAAACACCTGTAGTACTCCTTTATAATCACCCAGTTACGTTGTGACGTTTGGTAGTACCCAAAGTGTTCCTCCGGTAAACAGGAGTTGCATAATTCTCATAGTTACAGGAACATGTATAAGTCATGAAGAAAGCAATAGCAATATACTAAACGATCAAGTGCTAGGCTAACGGAATGGGTCATGTCAATCACATCATTCTCCTAATGATGTGATCCCATTAATCAAATGACAACACATGTCTATGGTTAGGAAACATAACCATCTTTGATTAATGAGCTAGTCAAGTAGAGGCATACTAGTGACTATATGTTTGTCTATGTATTCACACATGTATCATGTTTCCGGTTAATACAATTCTAGCATGAATAATAAACATTTATCATGATATGAGGAAATAAATAATAACTTTATTATTGCCTCTAGGGCATATTTCCTTCATGAGGGACCGCCGGAGGGTAAGGAGCACCGCAAGCCCGAGCTGTACTACGAAGGCGTACTGAAAGGGGCCCGCCTTGCGGCGGATAAGTGTGCCAAAGACATTATATTTCCCTGAGGGCATTTGTGCCTCTTTTTGTAATATGGGATAATGGCATTTTTATTATATATTGCATGTTTTGTTTGAACATATGTTCTTCCTGTGCGGCTGTTTATTGTACGCAAATCCTGAGAGTTGGCCAGTCGTCAGCTTCTGCCCCCTCGTAAAAGGAATACGGGGGTGTTCGGGATATATCTGAACGCTCTTTATCCCATAGTTGGGTCCTTTTAAGGAGGTGTTTCTCTCCGCGAACCAGGCAATCGGACTATAAGGCTTTATTACTCTAACTTAGCCATAGGAATTCAAGTATGGTCGGCGCAGCCCCTAGTGTTCGGAAGACCAAACTAGGGGCTCTATTGGCGCCTGATCAGAAGACTGATCCATCGCTCTCAGCATTTATAATGGCGTTGTGCGGAATAAATCTTTAAGGATTTTATAATCTCTCGAACAGCTGACCGACTCTCGCTTCATCATGACGGTCGGTTTTCGGCTTTCTCTACTGAGGTGCTCGTCCGGCTGAACCGGGACACAATCGCAGTAGTTCTCCCAGCGCTACCTTAGCCGACAGAACGGAACGTAAGGTACCAAAACATGGGAGCCGGGCAAACCCAACCAATGACCCAAGACATGATTCGGAGCATATGCATATAATGCTATAAGATCGGGGTGCCGAGCGACCGTAAAGGTGGTCAGACTTTTATTGCCGTTCTGTGAAGCCCCTGGTGTAACTAGGCGGATGAGGGAGTCCTGGACTAGGGGGTGTCCGGACAGCCGGACTATCATCGTCCGCCGGACTCCAAGACTACGAAGATACAAGATTGAAGACTCCGTCCCGTGTCCGGATGGGACTTTCCTTGGCGTGGAAGGCAAGCTTGGCAATACGGATATGTAGATCTCCTACCATTGTAACCGACTCTGTGTAACCCTAGCCTCCTCCGGTGTCTATATAAACCGGAGGGCTTTAGTCCGTAGGACATAACATACATTACAACAATCATACCATAGGCTAGCTTTAGGGTTTAGCCTCCTTGATCTCGTGGTAGATCCACTCTTGTACTACCCTTATCATCAATATTAATCAAGCAGGACGTAGGGTTTTACCTCCATCGAGAGGGCCCGAACCTGGGTAAAACATCATGTCCCTCGTCTCCTGTTACCATCCGCCTAGATGCACAGTTCAGGGCCCCCTACCCGAGATCCGCCGGTTTTGACACCGACATTGGTGCTTTCATTGAGAGTTCCTCTGTGTCGTCACCGATAGGCCCGATGGCATCTTCAACCAACAACGCCGTCCAGGATGAGACTTTTCTCCCCGGACATATCTTCGTGTTCGGCGGCTTCGCACTGCGGGCCAATTCGCTTGGCCATCTGGAGCAGATCGAAAGCTACGCCCCTGGCCGTCGTGTTAGATTCGGAAGTCTAAACTTCACGGCCGATGTCCGCGGAGACTTGATCTTCGACGGACTCGAGCCACAGCCAAGCGCGCCGCACTGTGACGATGGGCATGATCTAGCTCTGCCGCCGAACAGTGCCTTGGTGGCCGCACATGAATCCGCTTCGGCCTTTAGTCCGGAGCCTATCACCCAGATCGAGGATCGGTGGATGGACACCACCTCGGGGGCTTCAACTTCCACGGCGATGGAGCCGAATGCTAATCTTGTCCCTCGCAAAACTCATGATTCCGAGGTGCCGGACCCCTTGCCGGACTCCGAACCTCCCACGCCCCTACCAATCAATTCGGATTGGGCGCCGGTTATGGAATTCACCGCCGCGGACATCTTCCAACACTCGCCCTTTGGCGACATCCTAAATTCGCTAAAGCATCTCTCGTTATCGGGAGAGTCCTGGCCGGATTATGGCCAAGACGGTTAGGGTACGGACGACGAAGAAATTCAGAGCCCACCCACCACCCACTTTGTAGCCACTGTCGACGATCTAACCGACATGCTAGACTATGACTCCGAAGACATCAACGGTATAGATGACGATGCCGGAGACGAACAAGAAACAGAGCCTATAGGGCATGGGAGGACCACCTCGTCATATGACATATACATGTTGGATACCCCAAAAGAGAGCGATAACGAGGACCAACGGGCCGCGGCAGAAGATAACCCCGCCGATAAACAACCAAAACGGCGGCACAGACGCCGCCCTAAATCCCGCCTCGACAACAACAACGCTCCTAAGGACCCCGCAATACAGCAGGGCACGCAAGTGGACGACAAACACGCGGATAAGCAACCGTCCGAACATGACGAGTCAGATAATCAGTCCAGGCCCGGCGAAAACGACAGTCCGGACGATCTCATGCCGGACACGCCGCCGGAGAGCAAAAACCTTCGGAAAAGACTCGTCAACACTGCAAGAAGCTTGAAGAAGGAAAAGCGGAAGCTCAAAACAGCGGAAGACACACTCAGAATGAGGTGGAGCAAAGTGCTCAAAACCGCGGATAAATACGGCAATGGCCACCAATCAAAGAGCTACCCGAAGCGCAAGCTGCTACCAGAATTCGACGAGGAGGCCATAGAGCCCCCACAGTCAAAAAATAAAGAGGCTGCCTGGTCGGATAGACGGCCAGATGATAGGCCAAATTCTGAAAGCGGCGCCGCACATAAACCAACTAATGAACCTGGAAAGGCAGATGGCCCAGCCAGGTCCATTTACGGGCCAAAGAAGAAGGCCCCAGGAAACAAGGCAGCACGTCAAGTGTCCGAAGATAACGGCACACCCAAATACAGGGGCGCCGCACACCCACTATGTTTCACCGATGAGGTGCTGGACCATGAATTCCCAGCAGGATTTAAACCCATAAACATAGAGGCCTACGATGGAACAACAGACCCTGGAGTCTGGATAGAAGATTACATACTACATATACACATGGCCAGAGGAGATGATCTCCACGCCATAAAATACCTACCCCTCAAGCTCAAAGGGCCAGCCCGTCATTGGCTTAAAAGCCTCCCAGAAAACACGGTGGGAAGTTGGGAAGAGCTCGAGGACGCGTTTAGAGCAAATTTTCAAGGGACTTATGTCCGCCCACCGGATGCAGATGATCTGAGTCATATAACTCAATAGCCCGGAGAGTCAGCGCGCAAATTCTGGAACGGGTTTCTCACCAAAAAGAACCAAATAGTCGACTGTCCGGACGCCGAAGCCTTAGCAGGTTTTAAACACAATGTCCGAGACGAATGGCTTGCCAGACACCTCGGCCAAGAGAAAGCGAGGACAATGTCCGCGCTAACAAGCCTCATGACCCGCTTCTGTGCGGGAGAGGATAGCTGGCTAGCAAGATGCAGCACCAGCGACCCAAGTACATCTGAGATAAGAGATGGAAACGGAAAATCATGGCGCAAAAAAGAGCAGCGTCGGAATAAAGAGAAAAGCCCAAAGAGCACGGCAGTCAACGCCGGATTCAAAAGCTCGCAGCCAAACAACAAAACACCGCCTCTTAAGGATGACAGTGATGAGCTGTCCAACTTAAACAAGATTTTGGGTCGGATATGTCAAATCCACAGTACCCCCGGAAGGCCTGCAAACCACACCCATAGAGATTGTTGGGTTTTTAAACAGTCCGGCCGACTAAACGCCGAACACAAGGGGCTCGACGCGTCAAGCGAAGACGATAAACCCCACCAGCAGAGTACCGGAAAACAAAAGACTTTCCCACAAGAGGTCAAAGCAGTAAATTCACTTCATGTGATAATACGGAAAAATAATGCGGCACTTTCTAAAAAGAGGCTCGCACGGTCCAACCCTGCAGACCATAGAGATTGGATATCAAAACCAATCACTTTCAACCACCTGGACTATTCTAGAAGCGTTCGAAACGCGGGACGGACTGCCCTGACATTGAATCCCATAATCGACGGACTACAATTTACTAAAGTCCTAATGGACGGAGGCAGCGACTTAAACCTGCTGTATTCAAACACAATCCGCAAGATGGGGATAGACCCTACCAAAATTCGACACAACCGCACTTCCTTCAAAGGAGTGACACCAGGCCCTTACGCCAAGTGCATAGGCTCCCTATTACTAGAAGTTATGTTCGGATCACCGAACAACTTTCGGCGCGAAAAACTAATTTTTTATATCGTCCCATTTAAAAGTGGATATCAGGCACTCTTGGGACGAACGGCTTTTGTCCGTTTCAACGCCATACCGCATTACACGTCTCTTACACTCAAGAGGCCCGGTCCACGTGGCATCATTTCAGTGCGAGGGTCACTTAAAGACCCCGGACTCGGATAGACGAGTCCGGCTTCAGTAGGCTAGGGGCTCCCTAGCCGCACACCCCTTCACAAGGGGCTGCGCGCACAAACAACCGCGGGTTCATTCAAACCCCGCTTTACTTATTTATATTTCTTCTTTCACACATACCTTTTTCGCACGAATTGTTTTCAAACTAAGCGTTCCTCTCTTTTTACAGATGAACAACGTGCGTACCCGTCCAGGATAACGGCACAACGGAGACACAGGCGCAGACGTGCAGTAGGGACCCGTTGCGAGGATTCTTTTCAGATTAAGACCCTGCGTAAACCTTTTTTACTGTCTCTTGTTGTTATTTTCCCTTGGTTTCTTCCTATAACCAAAGCGGAGCCTGACGTTTTGGCATCGGCCGCGTCAGAGGACCATGCCCGTACCTGGACACTAGGGGCTTAGGGCATTGTTCTGCCCATTATTATAAAGACCGAACACCTTAGGGTGTGTTCGGCGTCTCGAGTTAGGCATTATATGCATCAGCTCCGAATCATGTCTTTGGTCAAATGTTGGGTTTGCCCGGCTCCTGTGTTTTGCTGCCTTACGTTTCGTATCATCGGCTAACGCGGCACCAGGAGAACTACTACGATTGTGCCCCAGTTCGGCTGGGCGAGCACCTCAGTAGACAAAGCCGAAAACTGACTGTCATGATATAGCGAGAGACTGGTCAACCACTCGATCGACTACCGGAATGTTTAGAATTCCCCGCTTTGACGAAGGACCGTTTCCCGGTCAGGCACACACGCGCCCGAACTCGGAGAAGTGCGGTGCCCCCAGGGGCTATATCGTAGCCCCACCCTCGAACTCCACTGGCTAAGTGAAAGTGTTAAAGCATTATAGTCCGGATTGCCTCGTTTGCTACGCTACCACCTCCTTAACAGGACCGAGACGTCAGATTAAGTGTGAAAACGCGCTATTTTGCGAACACCCCCGCACCTTGTGCGTGGGGGCTGAAGCCGAAGACTGCAATCTTTCAGGTTATACAAATGTATACGTAAACGGCCGCATAGGAGAAGTTTTACTACTTGGGACGCACAAGTATAAAAAGCAGTTATAGCATAATCATTGTTTTACAAGCTAAAATGTTCATTTGAACGTGACATTTTTTTGAGCACTGCGACTCTATTACACGAGTGCCACGCATAACTTCCCCGAAATAGTGCTCGGCGGGGAGCCGGCTTTCATCCGAACCCTGGGCGGCAACAGCGGTGGCATCCATCTCTGTCCAATGCGTCTTCACACGGGCAAGAGCCATCCGCGCGCCTTCAATGCAGGCCGACCGCTTCATCTCCTTGATATGCGGCACCGCTCCAAGAAATTGCTGCAGTAAGCGGAAGTAGCTCGTCGCCTTGGGCCTCTCTGTCCAGACATGAGCCACGATGTCAGTCATGGCAAGTCCGGACAATCTATTCAGCTCGGCCCATTCGGCCAACCGGTCGGTCAATGGAAGTGAGCGACCCGGACTATGGAATTGAGACCAAAATAGCTCTTTCGCCTTGTGATCCTTCTGGCTCCGGAAGTGCTCAACTGCATCAGCCGCACTTGCCGCTAAGTCCATATACGGATCCTCCGGACTCCACAGCTGGCCAAATTGAACATACTTTTGATCCATAAACCGATGACGCAGCAGAAAAGGCTTGCCAGCCACGATATCTCCGGCCTGGCGCAGCTCCTCCTTCATGGCCCGCATTGCAGAACGGGCATCCTTGGACTCGGCGGTGGCCTTCCCCAGGTCTTCCCGCTCCGATAAGCGCTCCTTTTCAAGAGCCTCATTGCGGTCGGCAGGATCTTTTAATTTCACGGCCAATTCGGCCATCTCTTCCCTGCTTAGGCAGTGTGCAGCCCTTTCGGCTTTCAACTCCTCGGCCGCCCTCGAGGCAGCCGCGTCACTCCTTCGGGCTTGCTCCTTAGCTTGAGCAAGTTCGGCCCGAAGACTCTCCACAGCAGCAGCACCGTCTGTATCACAACATATAATTTATCAGAGGAGGGCTTTGACCCCCTTAATAAAGTGACTGCGGAGAACTCATTTACCTTGCGACTCGTCAAGTCGCCGGTTGACAAGTGCGATGTCCGCATCCGCCACGTCAAGCGACCGCATCAACTCGGCAACTCCACTAGTCCGGCTAGCCCTCGGACTATCCGCCACCTGCATAGGAACAGCGACATTCATTATTTGAGATTTTGATCCTCGGCATGCTGTCGTTTTCGACAACCTACCGAGTCTCAGGGGCTACTATCTATACAGGGCGCACTTTTATGTGCAAAACTGTCAAAAAAAGAGGCGCGTCATTCTCGCGTACCTCAAATCCCGCCAGCAAACTCGTAGCGGCATTACGCAATCCGCTCTCGGCGGACGAAATCCTTCCAATCACCATACGCATCAACGCACGGTGATCTTCTGAGATGGACGCCCTCTCAAGCAGATTCTTCAGTTCTCCCGGCCGGATACTAGCGGGTGCCGAACTCTCCGGCCCCTCCGGACTCGGGGATACCCTCCGTGATGATACTTCAGGCTCGTCTGCCCTATCTGACGGCACAGCAGACGGGGGCGTTTCGCTCTCCATCATCTCCGGAAGAAGGTCCCCCGAAGAGGAACTCATCTGAGAAGGCTGCAAATCCGAACTGCAAGATAAAAATTTCGGTTACCCACAGAAGAACAAATGGAGGTATTTTCCTACTAATGAACTCCTCTTTTCATACTCACGGCTCGCTGGAGGGCTGATCCTTCGGCGATGATTGTACGTCCGGATTCTCCCCGGACGCCGGACCCCCCGGTGAAAATCTCTTCCCCCGTTTAGGGGCTTTGGCCTCCGGATCTTCGGAGGCGGTCCTCTTCTCCCCCTGGAAGGAGGGGTTTTTGATTCCCCCCTCCTCAGATGCCCCTGTGGGCGAAATAACAGCTCCTCTATTTTCCCCATCGCTCCCTTCTACGGGCGCGACCTCCAACATTCTGACCAGCACGGGCTCCAGTGCGGTCTCTGGGAGGGGAGCCGGACACCTTATCAGCTTTGATCGCGCTACCCACTCCTGTAAAGGGTAATGGGTCAGGAGGCAAACTCTAGAAAAGCAGACAAACAGAACGTCCGGACTCTGAGCTATTTACCTGAGTATCTGGCTGATTGCAGCTTAGGCATGCGTCCTCGGTCAATTCCGAACACGCTACCTGCGGTCCGAAGAACAACTTGTACATCTCCACGGGTGTCGCACCCATGAAGTGTTGGAGAATTCGAGGTCCCTCCGGGTTGAATTCCCATAGACGGAGAGGACGGCGTTTGCAGGGCAGAAGATGCCTGATTAGCATAACCTGCATCACCACGACCAGATTGATCTCCCTCGCCTAGAGGTCTCGAATCCGGCCATGCAATGAGGGCACGTCTTCGGACGGCCCCCAATTGATCCCTTGGTTGACCCACGACTTCAGTTGGCATGGAGGTCCCGGGCGGAATGAAGGCGGCGGCTTTTGCTTGCTGCCCTTCGGAGCGGTGATATAGAACCACTCTTGCTGCCACAGTCCGAGTTCCTCTTGGAAGGAACCCTCGGGCCACGGGGCATTGGCCTTTCTGCTTATGGCCACCCCGCCACACTCCGCTTGACGCCCCCCCGATCATCTTCGGCTCCACATTAAAGGTTTTCAGCCACAGGCCGAAGTGGGGAGTGACGCGGAGGAAGGCTTCGCAGACGATAATGAATGCGGAGATATGGAGGATGGACTCCGGAGCCAAGTCGTGGAAATCCAGCCCGTAGTAGAACATGAGCCCTCTCACGAAGGGGTCCGTCGGGAAGCCTAAACCCCAACGGAGGTGGGATACGAAGACAACGTACTCACCGGGCTCGGGGGTGGGCACGGCCTGCCCTTGGGTAGGCAACCTGTGCGAAATCTCGTAGGACAGGTACTTGGCCTCACGCAGCTTTAACACGTCCTCCTCCATGACGGAGGAGGGCATCCACCGACCTTGGAGGTCGGAGCCGGACATGGTTGAGGATCCGAAGTGCTCGAATCTGGGGCTCTGGGTGTTGGAACTGGGAGCGAGAAGGAGATTCGATGCGAGATTGAAGAAAAAGAACGAACCCTGGTCCTCTTATAAAGGGGAAAAATACCAAGGGTCATCTCCGTGACCGTTCGGGATTCACCTCCGATGGAGGAGGCGTGGCGACGAGCACGGTTGGGTTACCCACGCACGTATTGATGAGAATCCCGGAATAAGGGGAACACGATCTCTGCTTCGACAAGACGTGCCAAGGAAACCGCTTCGCTAAACGTGCTGAGGTGGTGTAATAAAAAATGGTTCAAGTAAAAACCTGGTAGCGGTGTGATGTCATGCCGCATAATACGTCAGCAGATTGGACTAGTGTGCATTTTATTCTCTCTACGGTGGAATGTGGAATTTATTTTGCAGAGCCAGACACTATCCTGGTGTTCATGATCTTCTCTGGATTATTCAAGGGAGGAACCCGCCTTGCAATGCCGAACATTATGCGCGCCGGACTCATCGTCATTGAAGCCTGGTTCAGGGGCTACTGAGGGAGTCCTGGACTAGGGGGTGTCCGTGTTGGGGAACGAAGCAGAAATTCAAAAAATTTCCTACGTATCACCAAGATCTATCTATGGAGAGACCAGCAACGAGTAGAAAGAGAGTGCATCTACATACCCTTGTAGATCGCTAAGCGGAAGCGTTCAAGAGAACGGGGTTGAAGGAGTCGTACTCGTCGTGATCCAAATCACCGGAGATCCTAGTGCCGAACGGACGGCACCTCCGCGTTCAACACACGTACAGCCCGATGACGTCTCCCATGCCTTGATCCAGCAAGGAGAGAGGGAGAGGTTGAGGAAGACTCCATCCAGCAGCAGCACAACGGCGTGGTGGTGGTGGAGGAGCGTGGCAATCCTGCAGGGCTTCGCCAAGCACCGCGAGAGAGGAGGAGTACTTGGGAGAGGGGGAGGGCTGCGCCAGGGGCAAGGGTGAAGCTCCCATGTGCCTCCCCACTATATATAGGGGTGGAGGGGGCTGGTTTCTTGCCCTCCAAGTCCATTGGGGCGTTGGCAAAGGTGGGAGGAAAGAAATCCCATCATTTCCTTCCCCACCGATTGCTATCCCCCTTTTTTAGGGATCTTGATCTTATCCCTTTGGGATATGATCTTATTCCTTCTAAGGGGGGATTTTGGTGCGCCTTGACCAGGGGTGTGGGGCCTTTCCCCCACTACCCACGTTCATGTGGGTCCCCCCATGCAGGTGGGCCCCACTCCGGAACCTTCTAGAACCTTCCCGGTACAATACCGAAAAATCCCGAACATTTTCCGGTGGCCAAAATAGGACTTCCCATATATAAATCTTTACCTCCGGACCATTCCGGAACTCCTCGTGATGTCCGGGATCTCATCCGGGACTCCAAACAACATTCGGTAACCACATACAAACTTCCTTTATAACCCTAGCGTCATCGAATCTTAAGTGTGTAGACCCTACGGGTTCGGGAATCATGCAGACATGACCGAGACGTTCTCCGGTCAATAACCAACAGCGGGATCTGGATACCCATGATGGCTCCCACATGTTCCACGATGATCTCATCGGACGAACCACGATGTCAAGGACTTAATCAATCCCGTATGCAGTTCCCTTTGTCTAGCGGTATTATACTTGCCCGAGATTCGATCGTCGGTATCCTTATACCTTGTTCAATCTCGTTACCGGCAAGTCTCTTTACTCGTTCCGTAACACATCATCCCGTGATCAACTCCTTGGTCACATTGCGCATATGATGATGTCCTACCGAGTGGGCCCAGAGATACCTCTCCGTTTACACGGAGTGACAAATCCCAGTCTCGATTCGTGCCAACCCAACAGATACTTTCGGAGATACCTGTAATGCACCTTTATAGCCACCCAGTTACGTTGTGACGTTTGGTACACCCAAAGCATTCCTACGGTATCCGGGAGTTGCACAATCTCATGGTCTAAGGAAGAGATACTTGACATTGGAAAAGCTCTAGCAAACGAACTACACGATCTTAGTGCTAGGCTTAGGATTGGGTCTTGTCCATCACATCATTCTCCTAATGATGTGATCCCGTTATCAACGACATCCAATGTCCATAGCCAGGAAACCATGACTATCTGTTGATCACAACGAGCTAGTCAACTAGAGGCTCACTAGGGACATATTGTGGTCTATGTATTCACACGTGTATTGCGATTTCCGGATAATACAGTTATAGCATGAATAAAAGACAATTATCATGGACAAGGAAATATAATAATACTTTTATTATTGCCTCTAGGGCATATTTCCAACAGTCTCCCACTTGCACTAGAGTCAATAATCTAGTTCACATCGATATGTGATTAACACTCAAGGTCACATCCCCATGTGACTTACACCCAAAGAGTTTACTAGAATCAATAATCTAGTTCACAGTTACCATGTGATTAACACTCGATGAGTTCTGGGTTTGATCATGTTATGCTTGTGAGAGAGGTTATAGTCAACGGGTCTGAACCTTTTAGATCCGTGTGTGCTTTACAAATCTCTATGTCATCTCCTAGATGTAGCTACCACGCTCTATTTGGAGCTATTCCAAATAACTGTTCTACTTGGAGCTATTCTAAATTGTTGCTCCATCATACGTATCCGGTATCTCTACTCAGAGCTATCCGGATAGGTGTTAAGCTTGCATCGACGTAACCCTTTACGACGAACTCTTTTACCACCTCCATAATCGAGAAAATTCCTTAGTCCACTAGTTACTAAGGATAACTTTGACCGCTGTCCTGTGATCCATTCTTGGATCACTCTTGTACCCCTTGACTGACTCATGGCAAGGCACACTTCAGGTGCGGTACACAGCATAGCATACTGTAGAGAGCCTATGATAAAAGCATAGGGGACGACCTTCGTCCTTCCTCTTTCTTCTGCCATGGTCGAGCTTTAAGTCTTAACTTCATACCTTACAACTCAGGCAAGAACTCCTTCTTTGACTGATCCATCTTGAACACCTTCAAGATTATGTCAAGGTACGTGCTCATTTAAAAGTATTATTAAGCATTTTGATCTATCTTATAGATCTTGATGCTCAATGTTCAAGTATCTTGATCCAGGTTTTCTATTGAAAACACCTTTCAAATAACCCTATATGCTTTCTAGAAATTCTACATCATTTCTGATCAACAATATGTCAAGAACATATACTCATCAGAAATTCTATAGTGCTCCCACTCACTTCTTTGGAAATACAAGTTTCTCATAAACTTCGTACAAACCCAAAATCTTTGATCATCTCATCAAAGTGTACATTCCAACTCCGAGATGCTTACTCCAGTCCTTAGAAGGATCGCTGGAGCTAGCATACCTTTTAGCATCCTTAGGATTGACGAAACTTTTCTGATTGTATCACATACAACCTTTCCTTACAAAAACTGGTAAGGAAACTTGTCTTGACATCCATCTGCCAGATTTCATAAATGCAGCCAATGCTAACATGATTCCGACGGACTTTAAGCATCGCTACGATGAGAAAATCTCATCGTAGTCAACTCCTTGAACTTGTGAAAAATTCTTCGCCACAAGTCGAGCTTCATGGACGGTGACATTACCGTCCACGTCCGTCTTCTTCTTAAAGATCCATTTATCTCAATGGCTTGCCGATCATCGGGCAAGTCCACCAAAGTCCATGCTTTGTTCTGATACATGGATCCTATCTCGGACTTTATGGCTTCTAACCATTTGTTGGAATTTGGGCCCACCATCACTTCTCCATAGCTCGTAGGTTCATTGTTGTCTAGCAACATGACGTTCAAGACAGGATTACTGTACCACTCTGAAGTAGTACGTATCCATGTCACCCTACAAGGTACGGTAGTGACTTGATCCGAAACTTCATGATCACTATCATAAGCTTCTACTTCAATTGGTGTAGGTGCCACAGGAACAACTTCTTGTGCCCTGCTACACACTTGTTGAAGTGACGGTTCAATAACCTCATCAAGTCTCCACCATCCTCCCACTCAACTCTTTCGAGAGAAATCTTTCCTCGAGAAAGGACCCGATTCAAGAAACAATCCATATTGCTTTCGGATCTGAATTAGGAGGTATACCCAACTGTTTTGGGTGTCCTATGAAGATGCATTTTATCCGCTTTGGGTTCGAGCTTATCAATCCTGAAACTTTTTCACATAAGCATCGCAGCCCCAAACCTTTAAGAAACGACAACTTAGGTTTCTCTAAACCATAGTTCATACGGTGTCATCTCAACGGAATTACGTGGTGCCCTATTTAAAGTGAATGTGGTTGTCTCTAATGCCTAACCCATGAATGACAGTGGTAATTCGATAAGAGACATCATGGTACCCACCATATCCAATAGGGTGCAACTATGATGTTCGGACACACCATCACACTATGGTGTTCCAGGCGGTATTAATTGCGAAACAATTTCCACAATGTCTTAATTGCGTGCCAAAGCTCGTAACTCAGATACTCATCTCTATGATCATATCATAGACATTTCATCCTCTTGTCACGATGATCTTCAACTTCACTCTGAAATTACTTGAACCATTTAATAATTCAGACTTGTGTTTCATCAAGTAAATATACTCTACATCTACTCGAATCATCTGTGAAGTAAGAACATAACGATATTCACTGCATGCCTCAGTGCTCATTGGACTGCACACATCAAAATGTGTTACTTCCAACAAGTTGCTATCTTGTTCCATTTTACTGAAACCGAGGCTTTTCAGTCATCTTGCCCATGTGGTATGATTTGCATATCTCAAGTGATTCAAAATCAAGTGAGTCCAAACGATCCATTTGCATGGAGTTTCTTCATGCATATACACCAATAGACATGGTTCGCATGTCTCAAACTTTTCAAAAACGAGTGAGCCCAAAGATCCATCAACATGGAGCTTCTTCATGCGTTTTATACCGATATGACTTACGTGGCAGTGCCACAAGTAGGTGGTACTATCATTACTATCTTTTGGCATGAACATGTGTATCACTACGATCGAGATTCAATAAACCATTCATTTTAGGTGCAAGACCATTCAAGGTATTATTCAAAGTAACCATTATTCTCCTTAAATGAATAACCGTATTGCGATAGACATAATCCAATCATGTCTATGCTCAACGCAAACACCAAATCTCGATGGTAGAGGGAGCGTGCGATGCTTGATCATATCAACCTTGGAAACATTTCCAACACATATCGTCAGCTCACCTTTAGCTAGTCTCCGTTAATTCCGTAGCTTTTATTTCGAGTTACTAACACTTAGCAACCGAACCGGTATCTAATACCCAGGTGCTACTAGGAGTACTAGTAAAGTACACATCAACACAATGTATATCCAATATACTTCTATCGACCTTGCCAGCCTTCTCATCTACCAAGTATCTAGGGTAATTCTGCTCCAGTGGTTGTTCCCCTTATTACAGGAGCACTTAGTCTCGGGTTTGGATTCAACCTTGGGTTTCTTCACTAGAGCAGCAGCTGATTTGCCGTTTCATGAAGTATCCCTTCTTGCCCTTGCCCTTCTTGAAACTAGTGGTTTCATCAACAATTGATGCTCCTTCTTGATTTCTACTTTCGCGGTGTCAAACATCGTGAATACCTCAAGGATCATCATATCTATCCCTGATATGTTATAGTTCATCACAAAGCTTCAGCAGCTTGGTGGCAATGACTTTGGAGAAACATCACTATCACATATGGAAGATCAACTCCCACTTGATTCAAGTGATTGTTGTACTCAGACAATCTGAGCACAAGCTCAACGATTGAGCTTTTCTCCGTCAGTTTGCAGGCTAAGAAAATCGTCGAAGGTCTTATACCTCTTGACGTGGGCACGAGCCTGAAATCCCAATTTCAGCCCTCGAAACATCTCATATGTTCCGTGATGTTTCGAAAACGTCTTTGGTGCCTCAACTCTAAACCGTTTAACTGAACTATCACGTAGTTATCAAAACATGTATGTCCGATGTTCGCAACATCAACAAACGACGTTTGGGGTCCAGCACACTGAGCGGTGCATTAAGGACATAAGCTATCTACTGTCCGCATAATCGCTACTGTCAACTTTCAACTATATTTTCTCTAGGAACATAACTAAACAGTAGAACTAAAGCGCGAGCTTACGACATAATTTGCAAAAGGTCTTTTGACTATGTTCAAGATAATTAAGTTCATCTTATGAACTCCCACTCAGATAGACATCCCTCTGGTCATCTAAGTGATCACATGATCCGAGTCAACTAGGCCGTGTCCGATCATCACGTGAGACGGACTAGCCAACGTCGGTGAACATCTTCATGTTGATCGTATCTACTATACGACTCATGCTCGACCTTTCGGTCTCCGTGTTCCGAGGCCATGTCTGTACATGCTAGGCTCGTCAAGTTAACCCTAAGTGTATTGCTGTGTAAATCTGTCTTACACCCGTTGTATGTGAACGTAAGAATCCATCACACCCGATCATCACGTGGTGCATAGAAGCGACGAACTGTAGCAACGCTGCACAGTTATGGGAGAACACTTCTTGAAATTGTTGTAAGGGATCATCTTATTTACTACCGTCGTCCTAAGTAAACAAGATGCATAAACATAATAAACATCACATGCAATTATATAGTAGTGACATGATATGGCCAATATCATATAGCTCCATTGATCTCCATCTTCGGGGCTCCATGATCATCATCGTCACCGGCATGACACCATGATCTCCATCATCATGATCTCCATCATCGTGTCTCCATGAAGTCGTCTCGCCAACTTATTACTTCTACTGCTATGGCTACCGGTTAGCAATAAAGTAAAGTAATTACATGGCATTGTTCAATGACACGCAGGTCATACAATAAATAAAGACAACTCCTATGGCTCCTGCCGGTTGTCATACTCATCGACATGTAAGTCGTGAATCCTATTACAAGAACATGATCAATCTCGTACATCACATATCATTCATCACATTCTTGTTGGCCATATCACATCACATAGCATACCCTGCAAAAACAAGTTAGACGTCCTCTAATTGTTGTTTGCATGTTTTACGTGGCTGCTATGGGTTTCTAGCAAGAACGTTTCTTACCTGCGCAAAACCACAACGTGATATGTCAATTGCTATTTACCCTTCATAAGGACCCTTTTCATCGAATCCGTTTCGACTAAAGTGGGAGAGACTGGCACCCGCTAGCCACCTTATGCACCAAGTGCATGTCAATCGGTGGAACCTGTCTCACGTAAGAGTACGTGTAAGGTCGGTCCGGGCCGCTTCATCCCACAATACCGTCGAAACAAGATTGGACTAGTAACGGTAAGCATATTGAACAACATCAACGCCCACAACTACTTTGTGTTCTACTCGTGCAAAGAATCTACGCAATAGACCTAGCTCATGATGCCACTGTTGGGGAACGTAGCAGAAATTCAAAAATTTTCCTACGTATCACCAAGATCTATCTATGGAGAGACCAGCAACGAGTAGAAAGAGAGTGCATCTACATACCCTTGTAGATCGCTAAGCGGAAGCGTTCAAGAGAACGGGGTTGAAGGAGTCGTACTCGTCGTGATCCAAATCACCGGAGATCCTAGTGCCGAACGGACTGCACCTCCGCGTTCAACACACGTACAGCCCGATGACGTCTCCCATGCCTTGATCCAGCAAGGAGAGAGGGAGAGGTTGAGGAAGACTCCATCCAGCAGCAGCACAACGGCGTGGTGGTGGTGGAGGAGCGTGGCAATCCTGCAGGGCTTCGCCAAGCACCGCGAGAGAGGAGGAGTACTTGGGAGAGGGGGAGGGCTGCGCCAGGGGCAAGGGTGAAGCTCCCATGTGCCTCCCCACTATATATAGGGGTGGAGGGGGCTGGTTTCTTGCCCTCCAAGTCCATTGGGGCGTTGGCAAAGGTGGGAGGAAAGAAATCCCATCATTTCCTTCCCCACCGATTGCTATCCCCCTTTTTTAGGGATCTTGATCTTATCCCTTTGGGATATGATCTTATTCCTTCTAAGGGGGGATTTTGGTGCGCCTTGACCAGGGGTGTGGGGCCTTTCCCCCACTACCCACGTTCATGTGGGTCCCCCCATGCAGGTGGGCCCCACTCCGGAACCTTCTAGAACCTTCCCGGTACAATACCGAAAAATCCCGAACATTTTCCGGTGGCCAAAATAGGACTTCCCATATATAAATCTTTACCTCCGGACCATTCCGGAACTCCTCGTGACGTCCGGGATCTCATCCGGGACTCCGAACAACATTCAGTAACCACATACAAACTTCCTTTATAACCCTAGCATCATCGAACCTTAAGTGTGTAGACCCTACGGGTTCGGGAATCATGCAGACATGACCGAGACGTTCTCCGGTCAATAACCAACAGCGGGATCTGGATACCCATGATGGCTCCCACATGTTCCACGATGATCTCATCGGACGAACCACGATGTCAAGGACTTAATCAATCCCGTATGCAATTCCCTTTGTCTAGCGGTATTATACTTGCCCGAGATTCGATCGTCGGTATCCTTATACCTTGTTCAATCTCGTTACTGGCAAGTCTCTTTACTTGTTCCGTAACACATCATCCCGTGATCAACTCCTTGGTCACATTGCGCATATGATGATGTCCTACCGAGTGGGCCCAGAGATACCTCTCCGTTTACACGGAGTGACAAATCCCAGTCTCGATTCGTGCCAACCCAACAGATACTTTCGGAGATACCTGTAATGCACCTTTATAGCCACCCAGTTACGTTGTGACGTTTGGTACACACAAAGCATTCCTACGGTATCCGGGAGTTGCACAATCTCATGGTCTAAGGAAGAGATACTTGACATTGGAAAAGCTCTAGCAAACGAACTACACGATCTTAGTGCTAGGCTTAGGATTGGGTCTTGTCCATCACATCATTCTCCTAATGATGTGATCCCGTTATCAACGACATCCAATGTCCATAGCTAGGAAACCATGACTATCTGTTGATCACAACGAGCTAGTAAACTAGAGGCTCACTAGGGACATATTGTGGTCTATTTATTCACACGTGTATTGCGATTTCCGGATAATACAGTTATAGCATGAATAAAAGACAATTATCATGAACAAGGAAATATAATAATACTTTTATTATTGCCTCTAGGGCATATTTCCAACA
Source organism: Triticum timopheevii (assembly GCA_963921465.1). Lineage (NCBI taxonomy): Eukaryota > Viridiplantae > Streptophyta > Magnoliopsida > Poales > Poaceae > Triticum > Triticum timopheevii. Next base: position 248,201,784 of record OY997262.1, on the reverse strand, counting down.
GTCCGGACAGCCGGACTATCATTGTCCGCCGGACTCCAAGACTACGAAGATACAAGATTGAAGACTCCGTCCCGTGTCCGGATGGGACTTTCCTTGGCGTGGAAGGCAAGCTTGGCAATACGGATATGTAGATCTCCTACCATTGTAACCGACTCTGTGTAACCCTAGCCTCCTCCGGTGTCTATATAAACCGGAGGGCTTTAGTCCGTAGGACATAACATACATTACAACAATCATACCATAGGCTAGCTTTAGGGTTTAGCCTCCTTGATCTCGTGGTAGATCCACTCTTGTACTACCCATATCATCAATATTAATCAAGCAGGACGTAGGGTTTTACCTCCATTGAGAGGGCCCGAACCTGGGTAAAACATCGTGTCCCTCGTCTCCTGTTACCATCCGCCTAGACGCATAGTTCGGGACCCCCTACCCGAGATCCGCCGGTTTTGACACCGACAGCGGACGTGAAGCGTGGCTGTCATTTTCGGCAAAGAGGCATCGACGATGAACGACGGCCGGTAAGTATTTTCTAAGTCTACGTATTGTAGTAGAATGATGTATAAAAAGAGGTGTTATTTGGCGGAACCTGTGGTGGCCGGACTGGAGGGTGTTGTGAGTGGATCAATAGTGAATCCGAAATGCCTTCTACCTGCATGCTCCTGCCATAGTGTGTCCGGGCTGGTTCCACACCGCCAGTCCTGTTCTGCGTCAATCGTTAGTTTGTAAATGCAAATGCTTGAAGGCAGCTGGGCATCCTCTTGTTGTTGGTCCAAGGGTCCCTGATCGGGCCCCGGTGGGTCCAGCCGTTATACCGTGAGGTAGTGCGGACTCCGCAATGGGTGCCTGAATAGTTGGCCAGATTGATTTACCATGTGGGATCTAGTCAACGCGGTTTATCCCGTTGGCATACGGCAGACTGCCGCATGGTGGGAAGGTGCCTTACATATTTTAGGAGATGTTATTCGTGGTTTCGTACCCGTGTGGGCTTCATGTGTTATGAAGCCCCCAGACTACTAGGTCTGGAGGTACTGCAATTGACTTGTTGTGGTTGATGTGATTATGGGCGATCGGCCATATTTTTATGCTCTGGGGGGGGGGGGGGGGTTCTATTGACTAGACGCCTCTCCTCATTGTTTCCGGCCCGCGACCAACCGCCTTGTTTTGAGGATCCAGCATTCTCTATTGGTGTTCTTTGCCCTCCTTCTAGGAGTTCCATGAATGTCGCATGGTTGATCGAGCCTGTGGCTCGGGCCGAATAGGCTTGAGTTGTTCTTTGTCCGTTTACCGGACTGGGAGTTGCTGGACTTGGCACCAGTTTCCTTGTCTTGACGTTTATGACCTTTGGGCTGAGGCTTGAGGGTGCCTCTTCGTGTATGCTTCTTACTGTCTTGGACCGCAGTGATGTGTGGACGTCTGGGTGTGTGCCTGTGGTTTTCCTGCTCGAGTTGAGGTAGCCAGTTGTGCCGTGTATGCCCTTTGTTGGGGCTGTCGAGTTCGTATTTTTTGGTGGCCAGTACCTTGGTCCACCTATCCAGTAGCACGTCTTGGTCAGCTTTAAGCTGCTCTTGCTTCCTTTGCAGGCTCCTTGCCGTGGCCATGAGCCGTCGCTTGAAGCGAACTTGTTCCACTGGGTCTTCAGGTATGCCGAATTTGTCATTGCCGAGGCTTACCTCGTCGTCGGAGGGGGGTGTATAATTGTCCCTCTCCAAGTATTCCATCGTGACCGGTCCGGCCTGCTTGAGGGTAGGCTGACCAGAGCTGTATTCCTCTTCAGCACCATCCGGACTGCTTTTGTCTCCGGGGTCGGTGTTGATGTGGCGGGGCTTGGAGTGGCGCCGATGACGCACATGTTTTGTTCTTCTTCCTAAGGGGTTACCCTCCGTTGCCTCACCGCCATTGGTTTCCTTTGGAGTGTCCATCGTATATATATCGTATGAGGAGGTGATCGTCCACCGCCCTATGAGCGGTGGCTCCTGTAGTTCTCCTGCATCATCGTCTATACCATCGATGTCTTTAGAGTCGGAGTCAAGCACGTCGGTTAAATCATCGATCATGGCAATGAAGTGGGTGGTGGGTGGGCAACGAATTCCGTCATCGCCGGCTTCCCACTCAAGCCGGACATAGTTCGGCCCAGAGCCTCCTGACAAAGAGAGAGACTTCAATGAGTTCAGCATGTCGCCGAAGGGTGAGTGCTGAAAGATGTCCGTAGCGGTGAACTCCATCACCGGAGCCCAACCAGGCCGGGCGGGCTCGGAAGCGCGCGGACTGGAACCTACATCCGGATATGAATCTGGGGGTCCGGAGTCACAGGCTCCCTCGGAAGTGAGGCCTGTGTTCCGCTCCATCGCCGATGAGGGCACGGCCTGCGGGGTGGGGTCCAGCCCTCCATCCTTAGGCAACGCAATCTGCCCCGGATTTAGATCTGGGGCTTCTGCCGGGGTGATATCCCGAGCATCGTCTGATGGCAGGTCTAAGCCGTTCTCATCGTGACTGTTCGGCGCTCCTGGTGCTGGCCCGAGTCCGTCGAAGATCAAGTTTCCGCGAATATTCGCTATGTAGTTCAAGTTTCCGAACCTTACCTAGTGGCTGGGGGCATAGCTATTGATCTGCTCCAGGTGGCCAAGCGAATTGGCCCGCGGTGCAAAGCCGCCGAACACGAAGACTTGTTCGGGGAGGAAAGTCTCGCCCTGGACAGCGTCGTTGATGATGGTTGAAGGATCCATCGATCCTGACAATGACGACACAGAGGAACTCTCAATGAAAGCACCAATGTCAGTGTCAAAACCAGCGGATCTCGGGTAGGGGGTCCCGATCTGTGCGTCAAGGCTGATGGTAACAGGAAGCAAGGGACACAGATGTTTACCCAGGTTCGGGCCCTCTCGATGGAGGTAAAACCCTACTTCCTGCTTGATTAATATTGATGATATGGGTAGTACAAGAGTAGATCTACCACAAGATCGTAGAGGCCAAGCTTTAAGAGCTAGCCTATGATGGTATGATTGTAATTGTGATCGGCCTTCTAAGCACCAACCTCTCCGGTTTATATAGACACTGGAGAGGGCTAGGGTTTACATGGAGTCGGTTACAAGGAAGGAAATATAATATCCGGATCGCCAAGCTTGCCTTCCACGCCAAGGAGAGTCCCATCCGGACACGGGCCGAAGTCTTGAGTCTTGTATCTTCACGCTTGAATAGTCCGGACGTTGTACACAGTCTGGCTGTCCGGATACCCCCTAATCCAGGACTCCCTCACCTCCCGTCACCACTTGGGATGCCATGAAGTGAGCCAAGAGAGCAATATTTGTGCCTACCGACTATACTTGAGATCTCTTCAAGATGCTACAAGTTCTTAAGCAAGGCACCAAGTCCATGGAGGAATACTACAAGGAGATGGAAATTGCAATGATATGAGCCAATGTGAAGGAGTCGGTTGAAAAAACCATGGCTCGTTTCCTCAATAGACAACCATCTAATCAAGCGGATTGAGGATTTTTCAACCATACAATAATTTTCTTGAGTTGGTACATCAAGCCACAACGTGAAGAGATAAGTACAAGAAGATGTCAAGTGCTCCGAGTACTCTACTAGTCATCAAGAACCTTAGACACCAACACTCAAGCTCCCCCGAGTGTCATGGCTTATACTCAAGCTACCCTCTAGTGGTGGTCATTCAAGCTCCAAGGCACCGATAACTATACCAATTACCAATATTGCAAGGGACTCAAATGACAAGACAGTCAAGATTGAATGATTCACTTGCAAATGCCCCGGTCACAAGTCATTTGAGTGCCCTGGTATGAAGCTTTGAGTGGAGCAATGGAAGCTTTGCAATAAGTTGCTCGTCATCGCCATCTCAATCAAGACAAACATGATCAAGTGTTTTGTGACACTGACAAGAGCCCTGTAAGTGCATCTAGTGCCACCCCTAGTTGGTTTTGGAGTATTGACGACAAACGTGGTTGAGGGACTAATGTGTTTGTGAAAATTGCAGGATAACACAGGTAGAAGTCCCTCATTGATTTGGTGTACCTACCAGAGATGACCCCTAAAAATGTATGAAGACATTGAAGACAATGGCGGTTCGTGAAGACATACACGTCGAAGAAGATGACGTGTGAAGACATCGTTGAAGACAATGGAGTGCGAAGACATAGTTTCTTTTGTAGTTTCATTTTCTTCTTTCTTGAGTCGTAGGAACCACTGAACTATTAAGTGGGGTCCAAGTGAATAAAGTCAGAGAAACTGATGTGATGCTCAACCATAATCCTATGTCTTCGAGTGAGGACAATGAGAGAAAATCTTATCTAGAGCTGGATGAGTCAGCTTTACTTGTAGCCCAAGTCAAGCTGCCACATGTGTTTGAAATCTGACCGTTGGACACGTGTCAGTTCCTTAGTGACCTAGGGTCATTTTGGACAAATCAGGTCGGGTTGCCTCCTGGCGATAAATAGCCCACCCCCTACACCATAAATTGGTGGCTGCTCAGAGTTAGTGCACGGCTTTTGTCCTTTGAGAGCAACCCACCTCCGAAGCATTTGAGAGAGAAATCCTTGCAAGGACAAAGCCCAAAACACCTAGAGCCAAAGAGTGTTAGGCATCACTGAAGTCTTTCTGTCTGTGTGATCTGAAGACCGTTGCACTTGAGGATTGTGTATCCTTCAGCCGGTTGGGCGTCGCGTTCTGAGGATCCAAGAGTCATTGTGGATTGCCGGTGAACAAAGTCTGTGAAGGTTTGGAAGTCTACCTTGAAGACTTACCAAAGTGATTGGGCGAGGACTAAGTGTCCTTAGCTCAAGGGGAATAAGGTGAAGACGTGGTCTTCTGAGTATAATCTCAGCCTCCCTAACCAGACGTACAGTTGTCACAACAACTGGAACTGGTCTACCAAATCCTTCTCTTCGTCAAGCAACTGGTTCTATCACTTCGTTCTTTACTTATTGTTTAGCTTCGTGAAGTCATTGCTTATCTGTCCTGTTAGGATTCATAGTGTGAAGTCATTCTCTATGATTGCATATTTGGCTTCATAGTGTCTTCCTATTCCGATATGTTCTACCTAGCTGCTTTTAGTCTTCGTGCTTTCATTGTACTGTTTACTTGACTATGGCTTGTCTAGTGTAGCTTACCTTCTGTCGCATATCATATAGGTGTTAATTGGTTGTTTGTCTTCGAAGATTTTGCGTCCTTCGAAGACTTTCATAAAAATCGCCTATTCACCCCCCCCCCTCTAATTGATAACTAGCACTTTCAAGCCCTAATCTCGTTATCTCAAAAATCTTGACACTTCAACAACACAATGATGATGACCAACATGGCCATATCATCCACACAAAGCGAACATTCATGGAAGATCCATCAAAGTCATAACCGATAGAGGAAGCCGCTAGAATTTGGCAAGTGAAGAACTATGATCCAAGTTGCATCTTCCAAAGAAGCGCCATCCTAGACCATACAAGGTCCAATGGTTGAGTGATTCCGGTGGTATCAAATGCTAGCGCACCGTTGAAATTACTTTCAAAATTAGAGCATATGAGGCTACGAATGAGATGTGGTGCCGATGACCGTTTACCACTTCCCTTGGGACCCCCTTGGCTTTATGACTGTGACGTCAAGCACGATGGGCGAACCAACCACTATAGCTTCAAGTGGAGGGGTGTTGGAATAAGGGGACAACCCTCCCTCTCCCGAGAGATCGGGAGTGTAGAACCAAGCCGTTTGCCAGCTCCATACTAACTTCAGGAGGTCAAGCCCCAAGTAATCAGACTACACGCGTAGCTGGATGTTAGCACCTCCACAGTCACAGACGGCTTTGTCGTTCTTCTTGAATTTAACATGGAATAAGTACCTCTACAATTTGAAATGTGGCTCCATGCCAAGGAAGCATTCACATAGTGTGATGAAATTGGCTATGTGGAGAACCACATTGGGTGAGATGTGGTGCAGCTGGCGCCCGTAGAAATGAAGAAGGACGTGTATGAAGTTGTGTAGTGGAAGGAAGAGCCCTGCACACGAAAATAGTGTGGATCACGTGGTACTGGTCATCAGCCTAACCTTTCTTCGCTTGCAACCAAGGAAACACATTCTTCCTCGACAAGAATCCCTTTGCGACAAGATCCCTCAGGTTCTTACACTTGGTGGTGGAGGAGAGCCACTTCCCTTTCGTATTGTTGGCAACACCCTCCTTTTTTGCCTTGCCAGCAACGCTGCTCCATCCGCCAGTTCCTCGGTCCACGCCACTTCTACCCCTGTTGTCGCGTCTGTGACCCCTCGCTACACATCATTGAATGGATTTGGCTTGGTTGCAGAGGATTAAGAGGAAACAAAGCAGCTCAAGAACTAGCAACAATGGTGGGAAGACTCACGGGTAAGAAGGAGAAGATAGAAGACGGGCAACAAAATGTGGAATGAGCCTGCGTTAGTTGTGACCTCCTTTTTATAGCTACTCAAGACGCCCAAGTGATGGATTGGGTGTGGTGGAACATGCATACCGCATCGACAGAGTTGCCCACTACGCATGTTGCAGGCGCAAAGATCAAGGCGCCATCATAGCCAAAAGGGAACTAAATCGATAGCATTTGGTTGTTCTCCTGTACTTACAACGACAATGCTGGGATATGACCATCATGAAGCCCTAGAACACCTTGATCCCCGCGTGGGGCCAGACCCGTTTGATCCGGATAGATACGATGTATCTCTTTTGACCTAACGATCAAGCCTAGCTGCGAGGGATGACGTCACGCCACCCACAACGCTTCGCGGCATGTCCATATGGGAATCTTACAGGTCATCGTCATCGTCAGAAGGGAAATCAAAATGCTTGCAAGTCGGATGATCGCTTAATTAAATAAGAAATCAGACTCCAGCTAACCCATTGATTTTCGGTCCTCGAGCTGTTAGAGAAGCCAAATTAAGATGAAGTCGCTTTATCTACTCAGCTAGCAAAAAGAGAAAAAGGAGCTTGTCCAGATTTTGCCCTGGGCGATGCAGAGAGGGTGCGCGGTCAAATTCCGGACAAGCTCGGAAGCTATTGACGATACATAGTACCAGGGGTGGCCTGTTAACTGGGAAATCGGTCACCAGGTCGGCCTCAGGGCACAACATGCCAAGGCATAGCCCGGGTCGCTCTTCCCGCGTGAAGCATGCCTTCCAAAAAAATATCATCTTTACATACAAATTAGGTCTACTCTAGTGCTCTATGTCGGTTAGTCGATCAGGTCTTGTCCCACTTTATAAGGCGGGATCTACGGGATAGTAGAGACGGAACAATCTCCATCCATCACAAGTTCACCACCTCATGTGCTATCCCCTCTGGTACTACCAGACTCACCCACACCCTTACCAGACTCGCCCACACCCTATCAGTACCAAATATCATCAACATGCTCTCGCTATGCTATCCCCTCTGGTACTTCCGGACTCGCCCACACCCTATCAGTACTACACGGTTTCTAGTATCATCAACAACTCACGTTATTTGAACTATCCCTCTTTGCCCACGTCTATGAAGCTTGGTGGGCCATTCACCCTACGTGAAGGCTTCAATGAGGGTTCCCCACTTTGGACACCCATGCACCCGAACCAGTGTTGGGGGTCAGGAGTGTTGTTGTTATACCACTGACCCTAAAGTCTCCTAACGAGAACTCCAAAGCTCAAAATATATTCCATTCGGGAAAAGACGACATCAAAAGTTGCCCTTAGACGGATCCCCGACCCCCGCGTCACTCCTCAAGGCGACACGGGGGAACTTCAGATCCCCGCCGCTGGCCGTCCTCCTTCCCTCCACTCCCCCTCGCCGTCGCCAAGGGCCTCTGCGGGGCAAAGCCCGGGCAGGGCCGGCGGCAGCCGGGCTCTCCTCGGCACGGCTCCCCGCCCCATGGCCATGGCGCGGTGCTTGGTTAGCGGCGGCGCTTGGCCGCGTGGTGCGGCGAGGGCGCGGCGGCGGCATGGCACGGTGGCTGCGGGGGTGATGGAGCTTCGTTCGACGGCGTTGTCTGCGGCTGCGACGGCCGAAGGTCTCGGTTCCATCCTGATCCTCCTCCCTGGATCTGGATCTGGCCGGTCGGGACCTGGACATGGCTGCCGGTGGGCGTGGTGACGCCGGGCCTCCACGGCTGTTGGGCACGGTGGTGGTGGTGGTGGTGGTGGTGCTGGCGGTTGCGTCGGGGGCTCGGTGTGGTAGTGGCTGGCGATGGCGCACAACGGAAGACGTGGAGAGGCGGCGGTCTTGGCAGGGACAACAGCGATGTGGTGAGACGGGCTGGTGGCAGTGGTGCTTACTGGAGGCGGCGGCATGAACCACCGTCTAGGTTGGTGGCGGAGCTGCGATGGCTCTGCTAGGATGGAGTTCCTGGCCAGCAGCGATCGTTCGGGCCACCTCTGGGTTGTGTGGCGAGCGGCGGCGGTCTTCCGATGGTGCCGATGTGGGAGTTTCCCGCGGCTTGGTGCTCGATCGTCGAAAGGCTGTCACTTTGGAGCGGATGATAGCTTTCGGTGCCGGTTCTAGCCCTTGTTGGAGGAGTTGGGTGGTTGCGGTTCCTCAGCCAGGTTGTAGGTGTTTGGCGGGCGGCGTTTTTCCTTGCTGTGCAGTCTGTCGGTGGTCCTTGGCTATGCAACTACAATGGCGAGGCGTTGCAGTGGTGGCGGTGCGAAGCGTCTTGGATGGTGCTGCCCAATTCCTTCGAGGTGTGGAGATGTGCGATGATCGGGTGAAAATCTTGCACGGCTCTTGCGGGGCCGGTGGCGATGGCACCCATGGGTGTCGTCCCCCTCCTTGGAAGCGTCGTCGAGGTGATTTCAACATTTCCCTCGCTCATGTGGAGTTGGTTCTTGTCTCCGGGCGAAAGCCTTGATTCAGTCAGATGGCGGCATCTTGGTGTCGCTCCTCTGTTGGGAGCATCGTGTTTGGAGACACGGGTTCGTTCCTCGTTGCTCTTCTCCGGTGTTCGTCGTGGTCCTATTCTGATTCCCGATGGCGCTATGCACGGCCATCGCCGATGCTTCCAAGACGGTGTCTTCCTCGGTTCGGAGCAAGTCCTGCCATTTACCTATCACCTTCTCTTCGGCATTCAGGGCAGATGGTGCGTCGACAAGCAAAGTTCAACGGGAGCAGGTGGTCTTCGAAGGTGCCGGTGTGGGTAAGACGCGGTGTTGTTTTTAGGGCAGGCACTTGTGCTTTGTAGTGTTGTATGGTCGTTGGTGGTGTTTGTGCTACCCTCGTTGTTCACAGCGAGTTGTAGTCTTCTTGTACTTACAATTCTGCCTTCTATAAAGCTATGATACGCCTAGGCGTACTCTCAAAAAAAAAATCCAATTCTTCACAAAATTTTCCACACATTTAGAAGACATAAAACATGTTTTCTGTAATAAAAAGAGAGAGCTAAATTTCATTTTAGTTCTGTTTTCTGAATTTACTATTCAACCATGAGGATTTAAGCTCATGGGCTCATGGCCGAGAATGCCCTCCCCCAACAAATAACTGCAACACGAAGACCAAAAACAGGCATGAAGAACCAAAGCAGACACAAAAATCATGAGAAGGATACAAGGCGAAACTTCAACCGTGCCAAACCCTGAAATTACCCCCCCCCCCCCCCCCCCTCCCTCTCTCCCAAAAGATAAGATCATCAAAAATGATCTTATATTTTGAGACCTAGTGTCAAAAACGATCTTATATTCTGGTGAGGGAGTAGCAAACTTATAACTAGATGTCCACTTTCTAGTTGTCGTCTTTCCTTTCAATTTAATCTCTCACCTTTCATCAACTACACTTGGATAAAAAAGGAAGGCAAAACAGAAACAGTAAAACCGCAGAAAGCTCCTAAAAATTACAACAATATAGGAAGAAATAACACGCAAGAAATATTTCTGCAGCAACCACTTATTTTTCAGTCTTTCGCCTTTTCTTAGCAGCAGTTTCAAGATTTGGCATTTTCTTAGCAGCAGTTTCAATATTCGGCATTTTCTTATCAGCAGTTCCATTGTTCGGCCTTGCACCTTCCTTTCCAGAGTTGTGTCTCTGATCTTTGTCCTTGAGACGATTCTGCGACCTCTGTAAGAAACAACCAGTGCAAAGAATATCAGGATAGTGGGTGCGGAAGCACCAAGCAACTTCAAGAACTAAGCGCCTGTTTGGCAGTCATCCAGCTCCGCGGAGCGGACGGAGCGACCCATCAGCCACTCCAAGAAAATAGGTTGCGGCCCGCTCCGCTCCGGCGCAGAGCTGCGGAGCGGAGAGCTGTCGAACAGGGCGTAAGACCAATACAGGACAAACAAAACTGGACTATTGTGGTTTCTCAAAAAAATGAATATCAGATTATCCATTCGCCAAAAATATCGGATTATTCTGTGTCCATCATCTCACTGTAACCTCCATGATGACATGCTGCTGGAGATCATTTCAGCGCAGTCCAGTCTGCCTTTTAATATGGCGCCTAAAAGCCTTCGATGTGTATTGTGCCTAGATGCTAATACAACTATGGAGGATGTGATCCCATACCTTCTGTCTTCTTCGATTCTGCCGCTGCCTGCCTGAATCCTTCTTGGGCTTTTGTACTTGCTGAACATTTAGCAGGTATAAACAAATTAAATTCCATATGAAATACAAATCCAGATTCAGAAAACATTTCTGTCGCACAAAATCAGTAATTTCAACGAGTGCCAACACCTGAGCAAGAGCTATAGTTCGGGCATGTCGTTCAGCATGTGTCTCTGCCTCTTCCTCCAGCTCACCATCACTGTTGAGCACCATCTTAAGCCTACCTTCTCCCAGTAGTTTCTTTGATCGAGCATGTCTCTAAAATAGACAAAATAAAGTGAAGAAATGTGGCAACGGTAACATTCACAAGTGACAGCAAGTAACTCTTATCAATTTTCAACAAAGAGAGGTAACTCTTATCATTTGTCTTATGTAGAACAGCTAGCCCTCTTCATTTGAGGTCTAACAGGTGGGAACCATTATAGTAGCTTTCGGAATTACATACCTTTGATTCAAGATGTACCCTGACCATCTCCTCACTTAAGCACATGATTCTGGGACAAAGCTTGCACTTATACACAGATTTGCACTTCAGAATGTAGTTATTGAAATCGACCTCAACGGCGTCATCCTTGTTAACAGCACCTTTGGCAGAATCAGCATCACCACTTGATGCTTTCTTAACAGGCAAACTGATTGCTTGGTATTGTTCATACACCAGACTGCTGTTCTCATCTGAAAGTAGACCTATAGTTAGTCTGTTAAAGTTGCTTGCAGAGAGTACAATCATGTGATAACACTAATTAATCAATAGAGCGACTTATGCACATATTGAAACATTACATGGTATGTTTAGGTAATGATACTTCACATCGAAGTTGTCTAACTCTATGTTCAATCCTCCAATACCCCAAAATAGTATACTGAGATCAAATTCCACACCCTACGGTCATTGACTAGTAAACTTAGAACCCATTGGTAACATCCTAAGGTAAAACAGAGCAGTTCTTAGTTGCCAAACAACAAGGTGGAGGCAGCATAGGAAGACAATTGCACTTCTCTTAGCATGAATGTAGTTTTGTGAGATGACATTAAAAGGCTAGTGTTTCTATGTTCGAAAAATATAAACAGAAGGTCCCTCAAGCCTCAATGACACTATACAAGGCAGTGAAACATCTGGAAAAGCAAGAAAAAGGGTCATGCCACGGACCACGACAATACTTAACTCTCAACATCTCGTACGACAGAATCTAATACGGAAGACAGAAGTGTCCAGGTATGTAGTCACAGACAGTATTAGCCACTTCACTACAAGAGAGAGCGTAATATAGCCCAAATCACAGCTTTCTTTGAACCTCATTTCCGTCAAAAAATGCAATCTCTCCTAGTCCAAATTGAAGGGGGCATGAAAGCGAGAACAAAGAATACCTTCACAAGGACTGTCAACATGATGTCCAGAGCTGTCCTCACTTTGGTATCCTGAACCTGATAGACAGGAGCAACCAATGAGAAAAAAGAACGCATCACAATATCTGCACATTAATGTATTATAGTGATTCGTGGACCATCAAAACCAACAACATGCAGCAGATATAACATGCAAGAATATTAAACAAATGCCGAGGCTTTGGCAGGACAGAGCAAATTAACAGCATCAAACGATGATTACTCTACTCCGGTGGTTTTAATATCACATCACCCTCTAAGAGTTGCACGCTCAGTATATGAAGCAATAGTACAGGTCGAATATGTCCATGGAATCAAAGTGAGCAAATTCACTAGTACAAACAAATCGGCTACGCATGACGCATGGAGAATGAGCTGAACAGCGCATGTAAATGGCACCAAGTAGATAGTAGTAACAAAGAAGAGCTCACCCTCATCTTCGGCCTGCTCATCTACTTCCTTTTCCTGTTCTTCCCCCGACTCCACCTCTGCTTCTTCATCATCTTCTTCTTCTTCTTTTACTTGTTCTTGCTCCTCTTCTACTTCCTCCTCCGAGACCTCTTCTTCCGCGGGGTCGCGGTCCGAATCTGAACCCGACGAGGAGGAGGACGAGGAGGCGCTATTGTCGCCGTGGTCTTGCCTGAAGTAGCGCCTCTTGATCATCTTGCCCGATGCCGCCGCCGCCGCCGCCGCCTGTTCTCTCGGGTGAGGTGGTTTTGGGGGTTATGCTGGACGAAGCAGAAGACGGCGTAGGAGGGAGGGCTTGTAGGCGCAGAGAAGCCCAGGCCGTTCGATCTAGGTCATACGCCAGTTCCTCTTCTTTTTATTCCGTGCGTTGGGGCTCAACAGCTCGCCCGATGGACCGCCAAGCTGAAGCTGGTTCCTTTTGCCGATTGGGTTTTCTTTCCGGTTGGGGTGTACAGCGCTCTGCTTCTCGCCCAGGCGGCCCAGCTCGCCCGCTAGACCGCCTACGCTGGGGGGTTTTCCCGGGTGGTTCCTATATGACGCCCGTTAGCGTCGAGGAAACGTGGCTTCGCTGAAGCGCGGGAGGAGCTGCGCGGGATGGGCCGGCCCACCTCGCGAATTCAAGCGTTGCCATTCAAACTGGTTTTGGGAACCTTCTAGAAGGTTCCCTAAAGCGGTTTTCTTTCTTTTTTCATACTCTTTTGCTGGTTGTCCGATTTTTCCTGTTTCTTTATTCTTTTTTTGTTTCTGTTTTTTAATTCTGTTTCTTTTTCTTTCTCTTTTTATATTTTTCGTTTTTATTTTCATCCTTTGTTTTCAATAAAGTTTAAAATTTCTTATTTTCTTCATGATTTCATAAAAACATATAGTTTTTAAAAAAAAATCACAATTCAAAATTTGTTCGACGTACATTACAGAAATGTTCAATGTATATTTTAAATTTGTTCGGGATATATCACAAAAACCATCAGTGTGTATTTTCAAATTGTTCAGCGTACAGTACAGAAATGTTCAATGTATATTTTAAATGTGTTCGAGATATATCACAAAAACGTTCAGTGTGTATTTGAAAATTGTTCAGCGTACATTACAGAAATGTTCAATGTACATTTTAAATTTGTTCGGGATATATCAAAAAAATGTTCAATATGTATTTCAAAATTGTTCAGCATATGTTACAAAAAGGTTCTATGTATATTTAAAAAAACTTTTCTTTTTGGAATTTCGAAATTCGTGTTCAATTTTTCAGTAATTGTTCACGTTTGAAAAGTATTTTCGAATTTATAAATTGTTCATGGTTTTAAAAAGGGTTTCGCGTTTGTCAAAATTGGTTCAGAATTTTTTTATTTTTGTTCTTGATTTTCTTGAATTGTACAAAAAATTTCAAAAGTTCTTTGTTACTTTAAAAACTCGCGCTGCCTCCATATAAGAAGAAGTTATCAGCTCAACTGGTTAGTTTCTAGAGTTGTGGAACGGGACGTCATGGGTTCGATTTCCTGTCGGTGATATTTTTGGCGTTTTTTCTCATGCGCTGGAGCTCCAGACCTGGGCCGGCCCATCAGTGTCTACCTTCAGCGAACGCTCCTCTGCTTGACGCTGACGAGCGTCAGACAGGAGGTCCCGTTTTCCCGGTTGGATGTACAGCGCTCTGCTTCCTTCCTGTGCCGTTTTTCTCTACTTGCTTTTCTTTTTATTATTTATTTATTTATTATTGTTTTTGCGGGGGTTTTCTATTTTTTACAAAAAAATGTGTGACCACTTTTTCAAAATTGGAATGAACCATTTTTAAATGCTTGTACACTTCTAAATATGTATAGGAGCGTGGCCCATCACGGATCAAAAATCATGTTTGACGAAACAAAGTAAAAAATAAAACAAAAATTCTAGCCAGCTGTCTAGGGTAGGAAAGATGTTTCCCCGGCAACGGCGCGAGAAAAAAAAGGTTGATTACCTTTGATCTGATCTCGGATGTAAATAATATTTACCTTTTCCCCCATAAGTAACCCTGAGTGGTTGTCTGGATACACGGAATTAGATGTGAGATTTTAGAAAACAAGTTTTTGGAGGATTTATAGGAATATCAGTTTTAGAGCATCTACGGTCGAGCGCCTCAAACCAGCTTTATACGCCCCGATGGGTCGCCGGTTACTGTCCGGTCACAATAGTTGCAGTTTGATTTAGGGAGTCCCAACCCTGTGAAGCTTAACAAACAAAGAAAACGATAGAGACTTCCGGGTATAGGGTGACGACCTTAATGAATCAAGTATTCAGGTGGCAGAGTTTTTAGACCCAGACGGGCGCCTCAAACGGTCCTCAAACGCTCGGGCTGACCAGCACCCCTCATATCGAGCCCAAATACGTCGAATCAGGTCCACGCCGGCCGACCTGACCCCACATATATTCCTCTCCATCCGCTCGTCGAACCAAACCCTAGCCACTTCACTCCACTCCACTTCGCCACCCAAGCTCGTCCCCGGCGTCATCCAACCGTCTCCGGCGTGGCGGGTGATACGTCTCCGATGTATCTATAATTTTTTATTGTTCCATGCTATTTTATTACCCCTTTTGGATGTTTATGGACTTTATTTTACACATTTATATCATTTTTGGGACTAACCTACTAACCGGAGGCCCAGCCCATATTGCTGGTTTTTGCCTATTTCAGTATTTCGAAGAAAAGGAATATCAAACGGAGTCCAAACAGAATGAAACCTTCGGGAGCGTGATTTTTGGAATGAACATGATTCGGAGAGCTTGGAGTGCAAGTCAAGAAGCTTCCGAGGGCCCCACGAGATAGCCCCCCCTCCCCCCCCCCCTAGGGCGCGCCCCCTGTCTCGTGGGCCCCTCGGGCGGCCACCGACGTACTTCTTCCTCCTATATATAACTACGTACCCCGAAAACATCCAGGAGCACCACGAAACACAATTTCCACCGCCGTAACCTTCTGTATCCGCGAGATCCCATCTTGGAGCCTTCGCCGGCACTCTGCCGGAGAGGGAATCAACCATGGAGGGCCTCTACATCAACATCCTTGCCCCTCCGATGAGTTGTGAGTAGTTTACCACAGACCTACGGGTCCATAGTTATTAGCTAGATGGCTTCTTCTCTCTTTTTGGATCTCAATACAATGTTCTCCCTCTCTTGTGGAGATGTATTCGATGTAAACTCTTTTTGCGGTGTGTTTGTCGAGATCTGATGAATTGTGGGTTTATGATCAAGTTTATCTATGAATAATATTTGAATCTTCTCTGAATTCTTTTATGTATGATTGAGTTATCTTTGCAAGTATCTTCGAATTATCAGTTTGGTTTGGCCTACTAGATTGGTCTTTCTTGCCATGGGAGAAGTGCTTAGCTTTGGGTTCAATCTTGCGGTGTCCTTACCCAATGACAGAAAGGGTTGCAAGGCACGTATTGTATTGTTGCCATCGAGGATAACAAGATGGGGTTTATATCATATTGCTTGAGTTTATCCCTCTACATCATGTCATCTTGCTTAATGCATTTCTCTGTTCTTATGAACTTAATACTCTAGATGCAGGCAGGAGTCGGTCGATGTGTGGAGTAATAGTAGTAGATGCAGGAAGGAGTCGGTCTACTTGTTATGGACGTGATGCCTATATACATGATCATGCCTAGATAATCTCATAACTATGCGCTTTTCTATCAATTGCTCGACAATAATTTGTTCACACACCGTAATACTTATGCTATCTTGAGAGAAGCCTCCAATGAAACCTATGGCCCCCGGGTCTATCTCTTATCATATTTACTTTCAATCTACCTTTATTTGCATCTTTACTTTTTGCATCTATATTATAAAATACCAAAAATATATTTATCTTATCATACTATCTTTATTAGATCTCACTTTCGCAAGTGGCTGTGAAGGGATTGACAACCCCTTTATTGCGTTGGTTGCGAGTTCTCAGTTTGTTTGTGTTGGTGCGTGGGACTTTTGAGGAGCCTCCTACTGGATTGATACCTTGGTTCTCAAAAACTAAGGAAAATACTTACGCTACACTTTGCTGCATCACCCTCTCCTCTTAGAGGAAAACCAACGCAAGCTCAAGACGTAGCAAGAAGGATTTCTGGCGCCGTTGCCGGGGAGGTCTTCGCTCAAGTTAAGACATACCAAGTACCCATCACAAACCCATCTCCCTCGCATTTACATTATTTGCCATTTACCTCTCGTTTTCCTCTCCCCCACTTCACCCTTGCCGTTTTATTCGCCCTCTCTTTCCAATCTCCTCCTCTCTTTTTCGCTTGCTGTTTTTCTGTTTGCTTGTGTGTTGGATTACTTGTTGCCATGGCACAAGATAATACCAAATTGTGTGACTTTTCGAATACCAATAATAATGATTTCCTTAGTATTCCGATTGCTTCTCTTAATGATGTTGAGTCTTGTGAAATCAATACCGCTTTGCTAAATCTTGTTATGAAAGATCAATTTGC
The DNA here is from genome assembly GCA_963921465.1 of Triticum timopheevii. Taxonomy (NCBI): domain Eukaryota; kingdom Viridiplantae; phylum Streptophyta; class Magnoliopsida; order Poales; family Poaceae; genus Triticum; species Triticum timopheevii. The sequence continues at coordinate 248,184,948 of OY997262.1, read as the reverse complement.
CGGCCTTCCTAGTGAAGATGCCGCTACTCATCTAAACAATTTTGTTGATTTGTGTGATATGCAAAAGAAAAAAGATACGAATAATGATATTGTCAAATTGAAGTTATTTCCGTTTTCACTTAGAGATCGTGCTAAAGTTTGGTTTTCGTCTTTGCCTAAAAACAGTATTGATTCTTGGAACAAGTGCAAAGATGCTTTTATCTCTAAGTATTTTCCTCTCACTAAGATCATCACTCTTAGGAACAATATTATGAATTTTAAACAACTTGATCATGAGCATGTTGCCCAATCTTGGGAAAGAATGAAATTGATGCTTCGCAATTGCCCTACTCATGGTTTGAATTTATGGATGATCATACAAAAATTTTATGCCGGTTTGAACTTTGCTTCTAGAAATCTCTTAGATTCGGCTGCGGGAGGCACATTTATGGAAATTACGTTAGGAGATGCTACAAAATTGCTTGATAATATTATGGCTAATTATTCTCAATGGCACACCGAAAGATCTTCTAGTAAAAAAGTGCATGCTATAGAAGAAATCAATGTTTTGAGTGGAAAGATGGATGAACTTATAAAGATGTTTGCTAATAAAAATACTCCTCTTGATCCCAATGATATGCCTTTGTCTTCCTTGATTGAGAATAATAATGAATCTATGGATGTGAATTTTGTTGGCAGGAATAGTTTTGGAAATAATGCTTATAGAGGAAATTTTAATGCTAGACAATTCCCTAGTAATCCCTCTAATAATTATGGAAATTTTTACAATAATTCTTATGGTAATTTTAATAAGATGCCCTCTGATTTTGAGAATAGTGTGAAAGAATTTATGATTTCTCAAAAGAATTTTAATGCTTTGCTTGAAGAAAAATTGCTCAAAGTTGATGATTTGGCTAGGAACGTTGATAGACTTTCGCTTGATGTTGATTCTCTTAAAATTAGATCTTCTCCTCTTAAGCATGACATCAATGAGTCTCTCAAAGTAATGAGAATTTCCATTGACAAGTGCAAGGAAAGAACCGCTAGATTGCGTGTTAAAAAAGAAAGCTTTATAAAAGCGTGTTCTTCTAGTTTCCATGAAAATAATGATGAGGATCTTAAAGTTATTGATGCATCTCCGGTTAGTTCTATGTTTTGAAATATGAATTTTGATGATGGGAGTGATGATGAATCAACTTTGCCTAGAAGGCGTCCCAAAAATTCGGAGTCTTTAGATCTTGATGCTAAATTTGGTAAAAGTGAGATTGGAGAATCTTCAACTTCTAATAATGTTGAACCCACTATATCGGATTTCAAGGAATTTGATTATGATGATTGTTCTTTAAAAGGTTGTATTTCCTTGTTGCAATCCGTTGTTAATTCTCCTCATGCTTATAGTCAAAACAAAGCTTTTACCAAACATATCGTTGATGCCTTGATGCAATCTTATGATGAAAAACTTAATTTGGAAGTTTCTATACCTAGAAAACTTAATGATGAGTGGGAACCTACTATAAAGATTAGAATTAAAGATTATGAGTGTTTTGCTTTGTGTGATTTGGGTGCTAGTGTTTCCACGATTGTGAAAACTTTATGTGATATTTTAGGTTTCCATGATCTTGATGATTGCTCTTTAAATTTGCACCTTGCGGATTCCACCATTAAAAAGCCTATGGGAAGGATCAATGATGTTCTTATTGTTGCAAATAGAAATTTGGTGCCCGTAGATTTTATCGTTCTTGATATAGATTGCAATCTTTCTTGCCCTATTATTCTTGGTAGACCTTTCTTTAGAACGATTGGTGCGATTATTGATATGAAGGAAGGGAACATTAGATTCCAATTTCCCTTAAAGAAAGGAATGGAGCACTTTCCAAGAAAGAAGTCAAATTACCTTATGAATCTATCATGCGTGCTACTTATGAATTTAGTGCCAAAGATGGCCCTCGTTAGATCTATCTTTGCTTTTTATGCCTAGCTAGGGGCGTTAAACGATAGCGCTAGTTGGGAGGCAACCCAATTTTCTTTATGTTTTTTTTGCTCCTGTTTAGTAATAAATCTTGCATCTACCTTCTGGTTAGATGTGTTTTTATCTTTTAATTAGTGTTTGTGCCAAGTAGAACCTATAGGATAACCTACGATGATAGTTGATTTGATTCTGCTGAAAAACAGAAACTTTGCACGCATGAATATAATTTTGTTAAATCACAGGAACGTGCTTTTGCGTTGATTCTTTTTGCTGCTATTCAATAAACAAAATTTCCAGGACTTCCTATTTTGGTAGGATTTTTAGAGTTCCAGAAGTTTGCGTTAGTTACAGATTGCTACAGACTGTTCTGTTTTTAACAGATTCTGTTTTTCGTGTGTTGTTTGCTTATTTCAATGCATCTATGGCTAGTAATTCAGTCTATGAACCATAAAGAAGTTGGAATACAGTAGGTTTAACACCAAAAGAAATAAAGAATCAGTTCATTGCAGTACCTTATGTGGTGGTTTTGTTTTCTTTCATTAACGGAGCTTATAAGATTTCCTGTTGAGTTTTGTGTTGTGAAGTTTTCAAGTTTTGGGTAAAGCTTCTATGGACTATGGAATAAGGAGTGGCAAGAGCCTAAGCTTGGGGATGCCCATGGCACCCCAAGATATTCAAGAATAGCCAAAAGCCTAAGCTTGGGGATGCCCCGGGAAGGCATCCCCTGTTTCGTCTTCGTTCATTGGTAACTTTACTTGGAGCTATATTTTTATTCGCTACATGATATGTGTTTTGCTTGGAGCGTCGTGTATTATATTAGTCTTTGCTTTTTAGTTTACCACAATCATCCTTGCTGTACACACCTTTTGGGAGAAGCCTATTTGATTAGAATTTGCTAGAATACTCTATGTGCTTCACTTATATCTTTTGAGCTTGATAGTTTTTGCTCTAGTGCTTCACTTATATCTTTTAGAGCACGGTGGTGTCTTAATTTTGAAGAAATTACTAGTCTCTCATGCTTCACTTATATTATTTTGAGAGTCTTTTAGAACAGCATGGTATTTGCTATGATCATAAAGTTGGTCCTAGAATGATGAGCATCCAAGTTGGGTATAATAAAAACTATCATAGAAAGTGAATTGGATGCTATGATCAATTTGATACTTGATAATTGTTTTGATATATGGAGGTAGTGATATTAAAGTCATGCTAGTTGGGTGATTATGAATTTAAAGAATGCTTGAGTTGAAGCTTGTGATTCCCGTAACATGCACGTATGGTGAACCGCTTTGTGATGAAGTTGGAGGACAATTTTATTTATTGATTGTCTTCCTTATGAGTGGCGGTCGGGGATGAGCGATGGTATTTTCCTACCAATCTATCCCCCTAGGAGCATGCACGTAGCGCTTTGGTTTTTGATGACTTCTAAATTTTTGCAACAAGTATATGAGTTCTTTTGATTAATGTTGAGTCCATGGATTATACGCACTCTTTCACCCTTCCACCATTGCTAGCCTCTCTTGTATCGTGCAACTTTCGCCGGTACCATACACCCACCATTTACCTTCATCAAAACAGCCACCATACCTACCTATTATAGCATTTCCATAGCCATTCCGAGATATATTGCCATGCAACTTTCCACCGTTCCGTTCATATGACACGCATTACTTTTGTCATATTGCTTTTTGCATGATCATGTAGTTGACATTGTATTTGTGGCAAGGCCACTTTCTTAATTTTCATACATGTCGCTCCTGATTCATTGCATATCCCGGTACACCGCCGGAGGCATTCATATAGAGTCATATCTTGTTCTAGCTTTGAGTTGTAAATCCATAAAAGTGTGATGATCTTCATTATTAGAGCATTGTCCTAGTGAGGAAAGGATGATGAAGACTATGATTCCCCCACAAGTCGGGATGAGACTTCGGACTTTAAAAAAAAGAGAAAGGCCAAAGAAAAAAAAGGGAAGAGAAAAAAGGAAGAAAAAAAAATAAAATGAGAGAAAAAGAGAGAAGGGACAATGCTAATATCTCTTTTTCCACACTTGTGCTTCAAAAATAGCACCATGATCTTCATGTTAGAGAGTCTCATATGTTGTCACTTTCATATACTAGTGGGAATTTTTCATTATAGAACTTGGCTTGTATATTCCAATGATGGGCTTCCTCAAAATGCCCTAGGTCTTCGTGAACAAGCAAGTTGGATGCACCCCACTTAGTTTCTTTTGTTGAGCTTTCATATATTTATAGCTCTAGTGCATCCGTTGTATGGCAATCCCTACTCACTCACATTGATATCTATTGATGGGCATCTCCATAGCCCGTTGATACGCCTAGTTGATGTGAGACTATCTTCTCCTTTTTGTCTTCTCCACAACCACCATTCTATTCCACATATAGTGCTATGTCCATGGCTCACGCTCATGTATTGCGTGAAAGTTGAAAAAGTTTGAGATTATTAAAGAATGAAACAATTGCTTGGCTTGTCATCGGGGTTGTGCATGATTAAATACTTTGTGTGATGAAGATAGAGCAACAGTCAGACTATAAATTTTGTAGGGATAACTTTCTTTGGCCATGTTATTTTGAGAAGACATGATTACTTTGATTAGTATGCTTAAAGTATTACTATTTCTTATGTCGATATGAACTTTTATTTTGTATTCATTTGGGTCTGAACATTCATGCCACAATAAATAAAATTACATTATGAATTGTGCTAGGTAGCATTCCACATCAAAAATTTCTTTTTTTATCATTTACCTACTCGAGGACGAGTAGGAATTAAGCTTGGGGATGCTTGATACGTCTCCAACGTATCTATAATTTTTTATTGTTCCATGCTATTATATTACCCCTTTTGGATGTTTATGGGCTTTATTTTACACAATTATATCATTTTTGGGACTAACCTACTAATCGGAGGCCCAGCCCATATTGCTGTATTTTGCCTATTTCAGTATTTCGAAGAAAAGGAATATCAAACGGAGTCCAAACGGAATGAAACCTTCGGGAGCGTGATTTTTGGAACGAACATGATCCGGAGAGCTTGGAGTGCAAGTCAAGAAGCTTCCGAGGGCCCCAAGAGATAGGGGGCCACGACCCCCTATAGGGCACGCCCCCCTGTCTCGTTGGCCCCTCGGGCGGCCACCGACGTACTTCTTCCTCCTATATATACCTACGTACCCCGAAAACATCCAGGAGCACCACGAAACACAATTTCCACCGCCGTAACCTTCTGTATCCGCAAGATCCCATCTTGGAGCCTTCGCCGGCACTCCGCCGGAGGGGGAATCAACCACGGAGGGCCTCTGCATCAACATCATTGCCCCTCCGATGAGTTGTGAGTAGTTTACCACAGACCTACATGTCCATAGTTATTAGCTAGATGGCTTCTTCTCTCTTTTTGGATCTCAATACAATGTTCTCCCCTTCTCATGTGGAGATCTATTCGATGTAAACTCTTTTTGCGGTGTGTTTGTCGAGATCCGATGAATTGTGGGTTTATGATCAAGTTTATCTATGAATAATATTTGAATCTTCTCTGAATTCTTTTATGTATGATTGAGTTATCTTTGCAAGTCTCTTCGAATTATCAGTTTGGTTTGGCCTACTAGATTGGTCTTTCTTGCCATGGGAGAAGTGCTTAGCTTTGGGTTCAATCTTGCGGTGTCCTTACCCAGTGACAGAAAGGGTTGCAAGGCACGTATTGTATTGTTGCCATCGAGGATAACAAGATGGGGTTTATATCGTATTGCATGAGTTTATCCCTCTACATCATGTCATCTTGCTTAATGCGTTACTCTGTTCTTATGAACTTAATACTCTAGATGCAGGCAGGAGTTGGTCGATGTGTGGAGTAATAGTAGTAGATGCAGGCAGGAGTCGGTCTACTTGTTATGGACGTGATGCCTATATACATGATCATGCCTAGATAATCTCATAACTATGCGCTTTTCTATCAATTGCTCGACAGTAATTTGTTCACCCACCGTAATACTTATGCTATCTTGAGAGAAGCCTCTAGTGAAACCTATGGCCCCCGGGTCTATCTCTTATCATATTTGCTTTCAATCTACCTTTATTTGCATCTTTACTTTTTGCATCTATATTATAAAAATACCAAAAATATATTTATCTTATCATACTATCTTTATTAGATCTCACTTTCGCAAGTGGCCGTGAAGGGATTGACAACCCCTTTATTGTGTTAGTTGCGAGTTCTCAGTTTGTTTTTGTAGGTGTGTGGGACTTTTGAGGAGCCTCCTACTGGATTGATACCTTGGTTCTCAAAAACTAAGGGAAATACTTACGCTACACTTTGCTGCATCACCCTCTCCTCTTCGAGGAAAACCAACGCAAGCTCAAGACGTAGCAGCGGGCAGTGGATACGAGTCCTTCACCTCCAGATCCATCGACCCCGAGCTCATCCCACGCGGCCCCGAATAGGAGATGGTCGTCAGCTTGTGCTCCGCCGTGCTAGGGAGGAGGCCCATGCACGGCAGCGGTCGGACTCCTTCCGTCGGGAATCATTGTGTCCGCCCAAATGGCGCATGGATCTAGCGCTAGGGCAGTCGTCGCTGCCTCACCGGAGGTGGTGCGGTCCATCTGACATATGAACACGGTGGCGGACTCGCAACCCCCCTCCCCCGTTGGCGCGCCGAGGCCATGGACGCACCGTGGGTGTCGTCCGACGCAAACATGGTGTGGCGTGCCTGCCATGCGCGGTAGTGGGCACGGGACGCAGCGGTAGCGCTTGTTGCTGTAGACGTCGGCGAGGCAGAGTCGCATACTCCGGCACCCCATACAGTGCACCAGTCCAGGCACCGCAACTGCGTCATGGTGGATGTCACTGGCTTGTCCCAGGACGGATCCATCATTGATCTGACATCCACCAGCACCCAACCGGTTCTCGGCTCCGACGAGGAAGAGTAGGGCATGGGAGTCAGTGGCGTCTTGAGTCTCATGAACCGGCTCGTGTCCCATGCCACTATAAAAAACACACATCCGTGACATTATGGCCCGAACGGAAAAAAATATCTGTCATGCTTATGACACTTCTATGACGATAATTGTGACAAAAACACTATAATCATAGATGTGGTGGGCTCCTACTTCTATGACAAAAAATCATGACATAAATTGGGCTTTTTCGTCCTGGGCGGGCCGGAGACACACCTGCATGACATTTTTTGGGTCGTCCATGACGGAAAAAATTGTGGTAGAAGTAAGGGCGAGGAAAATATCGGGGAGTTCCCGGTTACGGTGGGTGGTCGGGGCCGAGCGATGCACTATGGTTTGTGCATTTCTCTCGTACCCGCGTGGATGTGAGGCATTAGCTAACTGAACCCGAGCGACCGCACTAGCTACGTTACTGAACCCGAGCGATCGATCCCTTGCCTATTAACTGAACCCGAGCGATTCATTCGCTGTTGACTGAACCCGAGTGATTCCTTCACTGTTGTTGCTAACTGAACCCGAGCGATCAATCACTGCTGCTGCTTACTGAAGCCGATGGAGCCCCGTGCGAGACGTAGCCAGTCGATGTTGGGTCGCCTCTGAATGAACAGTAACCGTTACTACCGTGTGCGTGGTACATAGAATGAGTTGAGACGTGGCGAGTTGAGCCGGTTGGTTGTGGGGTTGGATGAACAGGACCCCATGGTAGTAGGCGATTGCCGCTGGATGAACATGACCCTGAGGAGGCTGCCACACCCCAGCCGGTTGGGGGTGGATGAATAGTACCCCATGGATGCTAGATGAACAGTAGCAGGTGGAGGCTGGATGAACAGTAGCCCGTGGATGAACAGTATCTGGTGGATGCAGGAGAAAGTCTTGGTGGATGAATAGTAGTAGGTCGAGGCTGGAGGAAGTTGATGATGGATGAACAGTAGCCCGTGGAGGCTGGAGCGAGGCAGTAGACGGTGGATGAATAGTGGCCCGTGGAGTCCCATTTTGCGGTATGCCACACCCCTCTCAATGAATAGGACCCCGTTTCGATCGCAGGCGCTCCAAAATAAGTTTGTTTCCTCCGTTTGCGGTACGCCACACCCTTCCCGATCAACCGGACTGTCAGTGTCAAAACCGGCGGATCTCGGGTAGGTGGTCCCGAACTGTGCGTCTAAGGCTAATGGTAACAGGAGGCGGGGGACACGATGTTTACCCAGGTTCGGGCCCTCTCTATGGAGGTAATACCCTACTTCCTGCTTGATTGATCTTGATGATATGAATATTACAAGAGTTGATCTACCACGAGATCGTAGAGGCTAAACCCTAGAAGCTAGCCTATGCTTATGATTGTTGTTGTCCTACGGACTAAACCCTCCGGTTTATATAGACACCAGAGGGGGCTAGGGTTACACAGAGTCGGTTACAGAGAAGGGAATCTACATATCCGAATTACCAAGCTTGCCTTCCACGCAAAGGAGAGTCCCACCCGGACACGGGACGAAGTCTTCAATCTTGTATCTTCATAGTCCAACAGTCCGACATAAGCATATAGTCCGGCTGTCCGAGGACCCCCTAATCCAGGACTCCCTGAGTAGCCCCCGAACCAGGCTTCAATGACGATGAGTCTGGCGTGCAGATTGTCTTTAGCATTGCAAGGCGGGTTCCTTCTCCGAATTCTCCAGAGTACCTGTTGTAACGAGCAGTGTCCGGCTTCCCATTTAATGTTGCACTCATCGGCTTCTGTACCTTAATAGTGTCAATCTCCACGTGTCGAGCGAATGCGAGAAGCCGGAGCATTTTTACACTTGCCACCCTGACCATGTAAATAAATCGTCTATTAAATAGACGGGGATCCTCAGATCCAAATCACACCATCTTCCCCAAGCGAGGATTCATCAGAGCGCGCCCGAAAAAAAACATCCCATCATGGCCGGCCACCGCAGCTCCTCCTCTCGCCCCCATAGCGCCAAGCCAGGTGATTGGGAGAAGTGTACCATATCCCATGGCCAATTGGTGAAGTTACAGACCCAGGGGTTTCTTCCAGCTGCATATCTTGTCCCGGTTCGAGCCGGATTAGCCACTTTTGACGATGGGGAGCAAGCAGAGAGTTTTCCCAACCCATCCAGGGGGGGGGCGGGTGTGCCTTGTCCCTTACTTGCTGAGGGGAATCATATTTCCAATCCATCCGTTCCTCCGTGGGCTCCTGGAGTATTATGGCCTCCAGCTGCACAATTTCACCCCTGCCTCCATCCTGCATATTGCAGGTTATGTCGCCCTTTGCGAGTTATTTCTGGGTTGCGAAGCTCATTTCGAGCTATGGAAGAGGCTATTCTGCCTCGTCCCTCGCAATCAAGAGGGATCAATATTCCAAGTGGGCGGAGCCGAAATATGGCGCATCGCCGGGACCGGATACCTGTCCGGCACTCCGAAGAGGACATCCGAAGATTGGCCTATCGAGTGGTTTTATATAGAGGACGTCTCCCTTCCTGACCCTATCCGAATGGGTCTTCCTGAGTTTACAAATGCCTCGTTAAAGAAACGCCATAGCTGGCGCCCTCGGAGCCCCAAGGAGGAAGATAGCAGAGAGGTTCTTCAACTGATGGGCAGGATAAAAACGCTTGCCATATCTGGATTGACAATAATCGAGGTTATGTCAATATGCATAATGCGGGGGGTGCAGCCGCTCCAGTATCGGGGGCGTCCCATGTGGCACTTTAACGGAGAAGACGATGCCACCCGCTGCGGTCGGAAAGGTCTGGACTCCGCCACCGCTCTGGCGAAAATATTGTCCGATTTATACAAAGGAGAAGAAGAGGAGTTCATCTGCATTAAGCCACGGGATGGATTTTCCATGTACAACCCCCCTAGCTGGGTGAGTTGCTATCTTTTACTCAACTCTATTCATTCCCGTAGTCTTTCATCACAAATATTTACCTCGCTAGTCCATAAAAGGAAATGCGGAAAGCTATGAGGGAGGTCCACAGCGCGCCTCCATAGCTAGAGGACCACAACCGGGCCCTCGACCCCGGACTCGAAGAAGATCCGAACATATTTGTAGAGCTCGGCGACAGGGTGTTTTACCAGGCGAGCTGTGATGGAACCTTGGTGGCCATCATTTCCGACTATCCCGGCTCCTCCCTGCATCACATGTAAGTAAAATAGGAGACCTATTTTCCGAAAAGGATTCACTCTTTCCACCTTATCCACCGCATATGTATTATGCTATAAAGGGAAGGCCATCGGCGCGCCATGCCGAACCCGTGGCGACTCACCAACAAGGGGCGCCCAGACTGGGTAGGCTTCCAAAAAGGAAAGCGAGCAGAGACATGGCCGAGCCGCCATCGAAGAGGTATGGTTTAAAACATGCTCCGTGATTGTTATCTTAAAATATAACAATATCCACTGTGTCTTGGCAGAAAGAACATTCGCCGGACTATATCCAGGGATCCTGCCCATCACGTGTCTACTAGCCGGATTCCAGAACCGGCCTCGAGGGTGGAGGCTAATGTGGGGACGACACCGAAAGGTCCTCCTACAGATGATTCGGATAGAATATCCGCTACAAATTCCGAGGTGGAGAGCGCTATGAATCATCGGCGTCGGTGGGCTGCACTCCGCGACCCTAGTTTTTCCGAAGAGGCTTTCAATGCCTTCAACTCGGGAGATGCGTACATCCGAGCTGCTCAAGATGGGATTGCTAGAGCCACAAGCCAGTATTTAAAATATATACGGGTAAGCAAAATCTGATAATTATGTATATCAGTAGCCCCTGAGACTTTAAATAGTAGGTACAACTGATTTAAGGATCATTGTATGAATAGGTTCTTACAGAGAAGAATACCCATTTGTCTCAAGAGCTGGAGAAGTGTAAAGCCCAGCTAAGGGCCACAACTGCCGAAATGGAGGAATCCAAGTAGGCCTCATCTAGTAATATTTCTCTCGATCGAGAAAAAACGTAATATCGTGTTCCATTTAGTGTTCGGCACGTTGCAGATCTAACAATAGATTCCACAGACAATCCCGAAGTGAATCCGGAGATCCTACAAGAGGATGAATAAAGAGCTCAATGACAGCTAGAGGCTGGCGAGCGTGTACTTACACGGGTCCGGTAGGAGAAAAACAATCTCCAGGATGCCAATCCCCGGCTGAGTGTAGAATTGAAAGATGTTCGGGCTCAGCTAGCTGACTCCATGAAGGAGATAGAAGGCTTCAACGCGGCATTTTTAGTATGTGCTCACATGAACCTTTATATAGTTCGGCGAAGAAACGGACTAACAGAGTTATGTCTGTAGCTATGTTGACTGGTTGCCCTGAAGAGGAGATGCCCGGATATTCAGGCGATCTTCTGCAAGAGCTTTCGCAACTGCACGAACAAGTTCGGCAGGTGATGTAGTGTGTCGCCAAGGCCTTGTGGCCATCCGCCTCCCTGCCAGGAAGCATGGGGGAGCTTGTACAACTGCTCAAGGGAGCGTGGCGGCACTTCCGACTATGGAAGATATCTGCCTATCGACAAGGTGCGAGGGAGGCTTGGGCCATGGTAAAAACACGGTATACCAAGATCGATCTGAATCACATGGCCCGAGTTAGACCTGTAGGGTCAGATGGGAAGGAGATTCCCGTTAGTCTGGTATATGACCAGGTAGGATTAGCTGCAAAGTATTCCCAACAGGATTGTAGGCTAGACAGCCTCTTGGATGGCATAGAAGAAGAAGTATGTGAGTCTAAGTGACTATGTGCTTCAATTGACATATTTGTCCCTAGTCGGATTGTAAATCATTTGTCATGGCAGACCTTTTCGCTTCAGCCTCCGGACCCGACAGTCCGGAGTGTTTCCGAATACCCGCTCAGTTATATAAACCGGGGTACGCGTGGAAACCAGACGTAGGGGTTATAATTGCTTGAACAGACAAGTACCCCACTAGCTATGTTATATTACATGGATAGTAAGAAACATCTTCCAGGGAGAATAGTTATGTTAAGGGTTCCTTTCCCTGGGTACGCATGCATTAATGTGCATGTCCGAACTGCGAGCAAAAATGCAGTATATGCAACATCTGGGGGTTTGTATTGTAATAGGTAAAACATCTTTAGTTCACCGACCGAATATTCCCTTAAGAACACTAGCTTTCGGCTTCACCCTGTCTAAGGTACACGTCTGGAGTACCCGACAGTAACAATCGCAGAGGTGCTCCCCTATGCCCTAGCCGAACTAACGGGAATGTAGGGCATAAACACAGGAGCCAGGCAACCTAGCTTGGCCAAAACTTAAGTCATATCGATGCATATAATGGTGAAGAAAAGATACATATGGGAAAGGGACACATATGCAGTGGGCGTGATGCCTGGAAGATAATTATATTAAGCTTCTGCATGAGAAGCCCCCAGGTATAGTGAGCACGCATACTTGAGGATTAGCGCATCAAGAGTGTGTAGTCAAGTCACACTTAAAGCCTTAGAGCCATAAAAAGAAAGAGAGAGGATATAACTAAAAAGTAAAAAAAAAGGCGGAGGGAAGGAGACAAAAAAAGAGTTCGACACTAGGCGTAGAATCTTCGGAGTCTGTCTGCGTTCCATGGGTTCGGCTCGAGTCGATTATCTGATGCATCACGCAGGCGGTACGCTCCTCCGGTGAGAACTTTATCAATGATGAAGGGACCCTCTCACTTGGTCTTGAGCTTGTCCTTTTTCTTCTCTGGTAGGCGTAGAACGAGTTCACCAATGTTACAAGTTTTGGCCCGTACTTCTCTGCTTTGATACCTGCGAGCCTGTTGCTGATAAAATGCGGAGCGGGCTTTTGCGACGTCGCGCTCCTCCTCCAGGTCATCTAAAATGTCCTTCCGATCAAGCTTGGCTTCTCTCTCTTCATACATGCGCACTCGAGGTGAGTCATGAATAATATTGCAGGGCAATACCGCCTCTATGCCGTGCACCATGAAGAAGGGTGTGTATCCGGTAGTGCGATTTGGCGTGGTCCGCAGCCCCCATAGTACGGAGTCAAGATCCTCGACCCACTACGTGTCTGATTCCTTCAGAGATCGCACTAGTCTGGGTTTGATGCCTCTCATAATAAGACCGTTTGCTTGTTCGACTTCCCCATTTGTCTAAGGGTGATAGACAGAGGCGTAATCGAGCTTAATGCCCATGTTGCCGCACCAAGTTTTCGCCTCATCGGCTGTGAAATTCGAGCCATTATCAGTGATGATGCTGTGGGGGACACCATAATGGTGCACAACACCTGATATGAAGTCTATCACTGGTCCGGATTCGACCGTTTTAACTGGTTTGGCCTCTATCCATTTGGTGAATTTATCCACCATGCCCAACAGGTATTTTTTCTTATGGCTTCCTCCTTTAAGGGGTTCGACCATATCGAGCCCCCAGACTGCAAAGGGCCAAGTTATGGGAATTGTTTGGAGGGTGGTGGGCAGCATATGGCTTTGGTTGGCGAAGAGCTGGCAACCGACGCAATGTTGGACGAGGTCCTGTGCGTCTGCTCAGGCTGTTGGCCAGTAGAAACATATACGGAAGGCCTTGCTTACAAGGGCCCGAGCTGCAGCGTGGTGGACGCCGAGTCCAGCATGAATTTCAGCCAAGAGCTGCCGCCCTTCCTCTTCGAAGATACATCTTTGAAGTACTCCGGTAACGCTTTTCTTATAAAGCTCTCCCTCGTGGACCTTGTAGGCTTTACATCACCGCACAATGCAGCATGCCTCATTTTGATCCTCAGGGAGTTCTTGCCTACTTTGGTAGGCTAAGAAGGGTTCGGTCCATGGGGGATGACAGCCATGATTAGATGGGCCGAAGGTGTTACTTCGGTGGCAGAGCCTCTGATTATGTTAGTGTGTTCAGGATCTGGGGTTGTGGTCGGATCCGGACTAGTATTGCCGGTTTCCCCTTGCCACACCACGGATGGCTTGAATATCCTTTCCAAGAAGATGTTAGGTGGGACGGGGTCGCGCTTAGCGCCGACGCGGGCAAGGAATCCGCCGCTTGATTGTTTTCTCGAACCACATGATGAAATTCAAGCCCCTCGAATCGAGCTGACATTTGGAGGACGACATTACGATAAGCTGCCATTTTTAGATCCTCGGCGTCAAAGTATCCATTTATTTGAGATATTTCGAGGTTGGAATCCCACGCACTTCTAGGTGTTGGATGCCCATGGAGACAGCCATCTGAAGACCATGCAACAGAGCCTCGTATTCGGCTGCATTATTGGAGTCTGTGTATAATATTTGGAGTATGTATTGGACTGTATCTCTGGTGGGGGATGTCAAGACAACACCCACTCCCAGACCAGCTAGCATTTTAGAGCCGTCAAAGTGCATGATCCAATTGGAGTATGCGCCGTACTCTTTAGGGAGTTCGGCTTCTGTCCATTCGGCGACGAAGTCAGCCAGTACTTGCGATTTAATGGCTCAATGTGGTTTATATGTAATGTTGAATGGGAGGAGCTCGATGGCCCACTTAGCAATCCGGACCGTGGCATCGCGGTTATTTATTATATCGTTGATGGTACTTCGAAGGCCACCGTGATTGAACACTCTTGAAAGTAGTGTCGTAGTTTCCGGGATGCCATGAAGACCGCGTATGCTATCTTTTGATAATGTGGGTACCGTGACTTGCCTGGTGTAAGGACAGTGGATATGTAGTATACCGGCTTTTGAAGTGGGAACTTATGTCCATCCTCCTCTCGTTCGACGACAAGCACAACGCTTACAACTTGGTGTGTTGCTGCTATATATAACAACATGGGTTCGCCAATGTTTGGTGCGGCCATGATTGGGTTACTGGACAGGAGGGCCTTTATTTCTTCCAGTCCGGCCATCGCCGTGTCCGTCAACTCGAAGTGTTCGGTGCATCGAAGAAGGCGATAAAGAGGTAGTGCCTTTTCTCCCAATCGGGAGCTAAAGCGGCTTAAGGCAGCCACACATCCAGTTAATTTCTGGATTTGCTTGAGGTCTGTTGGGGTAGCCAACTGTGACAAAGCTCGGATTTTATCTGGGTTTGCTTCAATTCCTCTATTGGAAACAATGAAGCCCAGCAACTTTCTGGCGGGAACACTGAAAACACATTTTTCCGGATTGAGATTGATGTCATATGTTCGAAGGTTGTCGAACGTGAGCCTCAGGTCGTCTATTAAAGATTCGATGTGTCTCGTCTTGATGACCACATCGTCTACGTATGCCTCAACTGTTTTGCCGATTTGTTCTTCCAGGCATGTCTGAATCATGCGTTGGTAGGTTGCACCGGTGTTTTTGAGCCCGAAAGGCATGGTGTTTAAACAGAAAGGGTCGTATGGGGTGATAAATGCCATTGCGGCTTGATCGGACTCTGCCATCTTAATTTGATGGTATCCGGAGTATGCGTCGAGGAAGCACAATGAATCATATCTTGCAGTAGCATCGATGATTTGATCGAAGCGGGGGAGGGGAAAGGGATCCTTGGGCAAGCCTTATTGAGGTCCTTGAAATTGACACATAGGCGCTAGGATTTGTCCTTCTTTGGTACCATCGCCAGGTTTGAGCTAGTCCGGGTGTTTTATTTCTTTGATGAATCCGGCCTCGAGTAACTTGGCTGGCTCCTCTCCCATAGCCTTGTCATTTAGGTTCTAAAAAGCGCCGTAGTGTCTGTCCGACCTATATCCCTTCAAAATGTTGAGACTATGCTCGGCCAGCCTTTGTGGGATCCTTGGCATATCTGAAGGGTGCCAGGCGAAGATGTCCCAATTCTCGCGTAAGAATGCCCGCAGTGCAGCATCGATTGTGGGGTTCAGCCGTGCCCCAATGGATGCTATTTTTGTAGAGTCTGTTGGGTGGACTTGGAATTTGACTATTTCGTTCGCTGGTTTGAAAGAGGTGGACTTGGATCGCTTATCGAGTATCACGTCGTCCCTATCCACCGTGGAGTGTAATGCAGTTAATTCTTCGGCCGCGAGGGATTTGGATAATGCCTCAAGGGCCAGGGCGGCGGTCTTATTTTCGGCACGGAATGCTATGTCCGGATCACTGGCTAGAGTGATGAGTCCGTTGGGCCCGGGCATCTTGAGCTTCATGTACCCATAATGGGGTATAGCTTGGAAGCTTGCGAATGCATCCCGCCCTAAAAGGGCGTGGTATCCACTACTGAACGGGGCCACTTGGAATGTTATCGCTTCAGACCTGTAATTTTCCGGCGTGCCGAATACCACATCGAGTGTGATTTTTCCCGCACATCGTGCCTCCCGACTAGTGATAATCCCTCGGAAGGTCATGCTGCTTTGCTCAATGCGGCTCTTGTCTATTTCCATTTTGTTGAGGGTTTCCTCGTAGATGAGGTTTAATACGCTGCGGCCGTCCATGAGCACTTTAGTAAGCCGGAAGCCGTCCACAATTGGACTGAGGACCAAAGCGGCTGGTGCTCGGACTGTTCGTAATTGAGGTTCGTCACTGGTATTGAAGGTTATAGCCGTGTCGTTCCAGGGACTTATTGCTGCGATGTGGCAGACTTCAGCGAGGTCGCGGAGTGCTCTCTTGCGCCTGTTATTCGAGACGAAAGTCTCGAAGACTGTCAACACTGTATTGTTGTTTTTTGCGGGATGATGCTCTGTGGTATTGTTAATGAGGGGATCCTCGCCACTCTTGGCCACCTGCTGAAGTATCCAACATGCTCTAAGGCTGTGTGTTGGTACGGTATCCGGTGTGGTGTGAATTTTGCATGGCCTGTTGATCCATCCCTCCAATACGGTTCCATGCCCTGCAGTGGGCTTTGGTTTCTTTGTGATTGGATCGGGTGACTTGCGAGAGTGCACCCTTTTGGTTCGGACGAGGGGTTTAGTGAGAGCCGGAGGATCCCGGAATGTTGCCTAGGTTTTCCAGGCGCTTTCCATCGCACAGTACTTCTGTACTATGGCCGCCAAGTCAGCGAAGCGTGATATGTCACGACGACTTATGGCGTTAAGGATGCCCTTGTCCGCGCAATTTTTGCAAAAGAATGACATTGCGTCTTCCTCGCGACAATCCTTAATCTTGCTCATTACAAGGAGGAATTTGGCCCAAAAGTGATGTGCTGTCTCTTGGGATTGTTGTCTAATGTGGGAAAGATCGCTTGTATCTGGGTGGATGGGTGGATTTAAGTCCGAACCCTAACCCGGTCTGGGACCCAGAGGCTGAGGAGCTTCCGAAGTTGGAAGTTTGGGTTCCGGGGTGTTACCCAATTTTTCCGGCCCGATGTCCGGATTCTAAATTCAGAGTTTGGGTCATGTCCTCCCGCGAGCGGGTATCCGGCTCAGAGAGCTCGGGAATCCGGACATAGTTCGTCCTCAAAATAGAGGAAGAGTTGCTGCATTGCTCCTCCACCACCGCTATTTGATGGGTGATCGGCGGAGAGTTGATCTCTCTTTGATCACGTTTAAGACCAATCCGATCATAATTCGTAGCAACTCCCAAAGCGGCGATTCGATCCAGGAGCTCGTTCAAGGACGAAAGCTCCATTGGATTCATCTGCTCGGCGTATTCCAAGATGATGCAGAGGCTGTTTTTGATGACCCGAGAAGTCATTGTCGGCACGGCGGCCGAACGGGCGGTCATGACGAAGCCGCCTAGTCGAAGGGTTTGGCCTAAGGCCAGGGCTCCCCTGGAGGCGATGTTGTCCTTGATAATAAGGCGAGCCATCAAAACTTTTTTCGATGTCACAGTGGAACTCTCAATGAAAGCACCAATGTCAGTGTCAAAACCGGCGGATCTCGGGTAGGGGGTCCCGAACTGTGCCATTTTGATTGTAGGTGGTCGAACAGAAGTCTGTTTCCTCCGTTTTGTGGTATGCTAGACCCATTCCGATCTACAGGATCCCATTTTGACCATAGGCGGTCGAATAGTAGGTCGTTTCCTCCGTTGTACGGTACGCTAGGCCCCGTTTCTGTTGTTCCATCCAAGCCGATGACTCCCGATGAACGGGACGCATTTTGTTGCCTCCCGATGAACACCACGTTGTTTCTTTGTTCTGACCCAGCCGGTTGGCTACAGATGAACAGGAGGCCATTGCTGCTGTCCGTTGCCCCTCCATGTACACGAGCCCTGGCCGCACGTATGCGCAAGTACGCGTTTGAGACCCCTGCCCGTATGTATGTATGTGGCCGTATTTTCTGGCATGTGGTTATACGTATGTGTACACGGTTTAGAATGGACTACCTGAACTACTACGTCGGGGGCTCTACTATAACATGTGTCGCTGCTTGCTCGACCACGGTTCATCGTTGTAGAGAGACCGATCGACCAGTATGTACGTACACGCGCGCGACCAGATAGACAATGCTGCGTACGCTTTGACCGAGTGGGTCCCAGCTATCAGGGAGAATAAGGACGCACTTCCTTAATTACGTCCGAAGATATAACTATTGGGTCCCAATTGTCAGGGGAGGAATCATTTTTATTTTGCGAGTAATAAGGAGGCACTTCTTTGTGTTCAAAGATGTAGCTGGTGGGTCTAGCTGTCAGCCTCACCGACTAAAGTCCTCTTCCAATGATTGTTGTTCGTCGACCTCATTGACCATGCCACACCAAGAGCATAAAGGCAATGGACGACGGTGAGGCCTAGGAAGGGAACGACGTGAAGCCAGGGAAGACGAGCTAGGTGAATGCCCACACGGAGGGGAGTACGAAGGTTCACTGGTTCGGCTGTGGTGTAAGGCTGCCCTCGTCGGAGAATAATAGGGGGTGTGGATGAGTAGAGGGAAGGCCTGGCCAGCGGTGGGAGTAGGGTGGGGCGGTGAGGCCTGCGTGGCAGCACAGCCGGCCACCAGAGGCAGGAGCAGGCGGTACAACCGACGCTGGTTTGGGCTGCTGGAGCAAGAAGATCAGAGGTTGAAGAAGCAGCATGGCTGTTGGATTAACATCCAATGGTCTCTGCTGCTAGAATCATTTGTTGACTAGGTTGACAAAGCCCTGTGTATGAGTCACCTTAGTAGGCCCACAAGTCAGCCGCCTAACCTGGTGGGACCTAGCTAGCAGCATGAGGAATCATTTTTCTTGTGCGTGATAAAGAGGCACTTCCTTGCATGCAAAGATGTAGTTGTTGGGTCTCAGCTGTCAGGTAGAGGAAACTATTTCCTCCGGTAATAAGGAGGCACTTCCTTGTGTGCAAAGACGTAGCTGGTGGGTCACAACTGTTAGGAGGAGCAATCATTTTAGTTTGCATAATAAGGATGCACTTGCTTTTTTGCGGCCGTGGACCATGCGTGTCCCTATTATCAGCCTCTCCACTTACATCCCTCTTCCGATGGCTGTCGTTTGTTGACCACATTGACCACGCCGCGCCGAGAGCATCAACGCCATGGACGACAGCAAGGCCCAGAAAAGGGACGACGCAGAGCCGGCGAAGCCACAGCTGTGGATGCCCATGCTGAGGGGGGTACGAGGGCTATGACTGGTTCGGCTGCGGGGTGAGGCTGGCATCGCTGGAAAATAATAGGAGGTGCGGGTGGGTAAAGGGATGGGCTGGCCAGTGGTGGTGTAGGATTGAAAGTATGTCTAGGGGGGTGATGACCCACAAGTATAGGGGATCTATTGTAGTCCTTTCGATAAGTAAGAGTGTCGAACCCAACGAGGAGCAGAAGGAAATGACAAGCGGTTTTCAGTAAGGTATTCTCTGCAAGCACTGAAATTATAGGTAGTAGATAGTTTTGTGATAAGATAATTTGTAACAGGCAACAAGCAATGAAAGTAAATAAAGTGCAGCAAGGTGGACCAATCCTTTTTGTAGCAAAGGACAAGCTTGGACAATTTCTTATAATGAGAAAGCGCTCTCGAGGACACATGGGAATTATCGTCAAGCTAGTTTCATCACGCTCATATGATTCGCATTCGGTACTTTGATAATTTGATATGTGGGTGGACCGGTGCTTGGGTATTGCCCTTTCTTGGACAAGCATCCCACTTATGATTAACCCCTATTGCAAGCATCCGCAACTACAAAAGAAGTATTAAGGTAAACCTAACCATAGCATGAAACTAATGGATCCAAATCAGCCCCTTACGAAGCAACGCATAAACTAGGGTTTAAGCTTCTGTCACTCTAGCAACCCATCATCTACTTATTACTTCCCAATGCCTTCCTCTAGGCCCAAATAATGGTGAAGTGTCATGTAGTCGACGTTCACATAACACCATAGAGGAGAGACAACATACATCTCATCAAAATATCAAACGAATACCAAATTCACATGACTACTAATAGCAAGACTTCACCCATGTCCTCAGGAACAAACGTAACTACTCACAAAGCATATTCATGTTCATGATCAGAGGAGTATTAATATGCATTAAGGATCTGAACATATGATCTTCCACCAAGTAAACCAATTAGCATCAACTACAAGGAGTAATCAACACTACTAGCAACCCACAGGTACCAATTTGTGGTTTTGATACAAGATTGGATAGAAGAGATGAACTAGGGTTTTGAGAGGAGATGGTGCTTGTGAAGATGTTGATGGAGATTGACCCCCTCCGGATGAGAGGATTGTTGGTGATGACGATGGTGATGATTTCCCCCTCCCGGAGGGAAGTTTCCCCGGCAGAACAGCTCCGCCGGAGCCCTAGATTGGTTCCACCAAGGTTCCACCTCGTGGTGGCAGAATTTCGTCCCGCAAGCTTGTTTATGATTTTCCAGGGTAAAAGTCTTCATATAGCAGAAGATGGGCACCGGAGGGCCACCGAGGGGCCCAGGAGACAGGGGGCGCACCCAGTAGGGGGAGCGCGCCCCCACCCTCCTGGGCAGGGTGTGGGCCCCCTCTGGTACTTTCTTCGCTCAATAATTCTTATTAATTCCAAAAATGACTTTCGTGGAGTTTCAAGACTTTTGGAGCTGTGCAGAATAGGTTTCCAATATTTGCTCCTTTTCGAGCCAGAATCCCAACTGCCGGCATTCTCCCACTTCATGATAAACCTTGTAAAATAAGAGAGAATAGCCGTAAGTATTGTGACATAATGTGTAATAACAGCCCATAATGCAATAAATATCGATATAAAAGCATGATGCAAAATGGACGTATCAACTCCCCCAAGCTTAGTTCTCACTTGACCTCAAGCGGAAGCCGAAATCAAAAAATATGTCTACATGTTTAGAGATAGAGGTGTCGATAAAAATAAAATACGGACATGAGGGCATCATGATCATTCTTATAACAGCAACAAACATAAATTTTGTCATATGATTTCTTATGCTCAAGTAACAATCTGTTCACAATGTCAAGTATGGTTCAGAAACTTCATTGAGAACTAACAAACTATAATCTCAGTCATTGAAGCAATTGCAATTTATCATAACATTAGAAAGAATCATGAATAGAGCTTTTCAGCAAGTCCACATACTCAACTATCATATAGTCTTCTACAATTGCTAACACTCACGCAATACTTATGGTTATGGAGTTTTAATCGGACACTGAGAAAGATAGGGGCTTATAATGTTGCCTCCCAATGTCTTCACCTTGGGTGATGTCAACAATAATAGTTCATGCTAACTTACATCCAATTGGATATATATATATCAGGATCTTCCCAACACGAGGTGCTTGCCAAATGATAAAATGAAAAAGGGAAAGGTGAAGATCACCTTGACTCTTGCATAAAGTAAAGACATAAAGTAAAAGATAGGCCCTTCGCAGAGGGAAGTAGAGGTTGTCATGTGCTTTTAGGGTTGGATGCACAAAATCTTAATGCAAAAGAACATCACTTTATATTGCCACTCGTGACATGAACCTTTATTATACAGTCCATCACTTTTATTACTTCCATATCACACGATTGTATAAAGCTTATTTTCTCCGCACTAATAAGTCATACATATTTAGAGAGCAATTTTTATTGCTTGCAACATGACAACTTACTTGAAGAATCTTACTCAATCCATAGGTAGGTATGGTGGACTCTCATGGCAAAACTGGGTTTAAGGATATTTGGAAGCACAAGTAGTATCTCTACTTGGTGCAAGGAATTTTGGCTAGCATGAGGGGGAAAGGCAAGCTCAACATGTTTGAAAGATCCATGACAATATACTTTAACTGAGATGTGAGAAAACATAACCCATTACATTGTCTTCCTTGTCCAACATCAACTCTTTAGCATGTCATACTTAATGAGTGCTCACAATCATAAAAGATGTCCAAGATAGTATATTTATATGTGAGAACTTCTCTTTCTTTATTACTTCATATTAATTGCAACGATGACCAAAACTATGTTTGTCAACTCTCAACAACTTTTATGCCTCATACCCTTTATATGTGAAGTCATTACTATCCATAAGATCAATATGAACTCTTTTATTCTTTTTATTCTTTCTATTTTCTCAAGATCATAGCAAGATAGCAGAGCCCTTGACTCAACACTAATCTTTATTATGTAGCTCACGGACTCGATTACATAAAGAGATCACAAAGCAAAACTCGAACCTAAATTCAAACCAAAACTTTTATTCTACTAGATCAAGATATTACTAAAAGGATTGAACTAAGAAAAACGGTAAAGATAGGAGTGTGATGGTGATACGATACCGGGGCACCTCCCCCAAGCTTGGCAGTTGCCAAGGGGACTGCCCATACCCATGTGATTATGTCCTCGGAGGTGATGAAGGCGGTGATGATGATGGTGGATAATCACACATTGAGCATAAAAGCTCCTCCAACTTGCAGATAATGCCCTTGAGTGCGATGATATGATCCTTCAACAAAATATTTTCTTGTGTGAGATACTTGTTTTGTATACAAGCTAACTCAATCATCTTGAAAGCTTCAATCTCAGTTGGGGTAAAGAGATTAGGTTGAGGTTGAGGGATGTCTTCTTCTTCCACCACCGGAGCTTGGTCCTCCATGGCCTTCTTGATCCCTTCATCCTTGTTGATCTCCTCTGGTTCTTCTCTTTTCAGCTCTATCTTCAATAGCCAAGCATCCTTGTCTTCATTGTTGAAGGAGGGTGGCGTCATGATGCTCTAAATCTATAACAGAAACATCTCGAAATGAAAACAGAGGATTTTTGCGTGATACGGTGGTCAAAACCTCCGGGAGATTATATAATGATTTTTTACCGACCAAGGGAAGTATTGTGCAAGAAAACGGAGTCCGGGAGGCACACGAGGTGCCCACGAGACAGGGGGGCACCCAGTAAGGGTGGGCGTGCCCTCCACCCTCGTGGGGGCCTCGTGTCCTTCCCGGATTACTTCTTGCTTCCTAAAATTATTAAATATTCCAAAACAGAGAAAAAATGCCATTAGAGTTGTTTTGGAGTCGGTTTACTTACCGTACCACATACCTATTCCTTTTCAGAGTCTGAAACATTCTGGAAAGTGTCCCTTATGTATTCCTCGGGGGTTACGGTTTCAATAATATTAGTTTCAACATTTATAGGATTACCTGAGATATAATGTTTGATTCTTTGACCGTTCACCACCCTCGGACTTGTGCCTTCGAAGTTGTTGATTTTTGTGGCACCGGAACGGTAGACCTCCTCGATAACATAAGGACCTTTGCACTTAGAGAGAAGTTTTCCTGCAAAAAATCTTAAACGAGAGTTGAATAGCTACACATAATCACCTATGTTAAACTCACGCTTTTGTATTCTTTTGTCATGCCATCTTTTATCTTTTTCTTTGAACAGCCTGGCATTCTCATAGGCTTTGGTTCTCCATTCATCAAATGAGCTAATGTCAAATAACCTCTTCTCACCGGCAAGTTTGAAATCATAGTTGAGCTCTTTAATAGCCGAATATGCCTTATGTTCAAGTTCGAGAGGTAAGTGACATGCTTTTCCATAAACCATCTTATACGGAGACATGCCCATAGGATTTTTATATGCGGTTCTATAGGCCCATAATGCATCATCAAGTTTCTTGGACCAATTCTTTCTAGATCTATTAACAGTCTTTTGCAAAATTAATTTGAGCTCTCTTACTCAATTCTACTTGACCATTAGACTGTGGGTGATAATGAGATGCAATTCTATGATTAACATCATACTTAGCAAGCATTTTACGAAAAGCACCATGAATAAAATGTGAACCACCATCAGTCATGAGATATCTAGGGACTCCAAAACTCGGAAAAACAACTTATTTAAGCATCTTAATAGAAGTGTTATGATCAGCACTACTAGTTGGAATAGCTTCTACCCACTTAGTAACATAATCAACAACAACTAAAATATGTGTATATCCATTAGAGGCAGGAAAAGGTCCCATATAATCGAAGCCCCAAACATCAAATGGTTTAATAACAAGAGAATAATTCATAGGCATTTCTTGATGTCTACTAATATTACCAATTCTTTGACATTCATCACAAGACAAGACAAACTTATGAGCATCTTTGAAGAGAGTAGGCCAATAAAAACCGGATTGCAATACCTTATGTGCAGTTCTATCTCCAGCGTGGTGTCCTCCATATGGTTCGGAGTGACACTTGCATAGGATATGTTCCTGTTCATGCTCAGGTACACAACGTCTAATAACACCATCTACTCCTTCTTTATAAAGGTGTAGGTCATCCTAGAAGTAATGTCTTAAATCATAAAAGAACTTTTTCTTTTGCTGGTATGTGAAACTAGGTGGTATAAATTTAGCAATAATGTAATTAGCATAATTAGCATACCGTGGAGCAGTACAAGAAGCATTAATGACCGCTAATTGTTCATCAGAAAAGCTATCATCAATATGTAGTGGGTCATCAAGAACATTCTCTAACCTAGACAAGTTGTCTGCAACGGGGTTCTCAGCTCCCTTTCTATCAATAATATGCAAATCAAATTATTGGAGCAAGAGACCCATCTAATAAGTCTAGGTTTAGCATCTTTCTTTTCCATAAGATATTTAATAGCAGCATGATCAGTGTGAATAGTAACTTTAGAATCAACAATATAATGTCTGAACTTATCACATGCAAATACAACTGCTAAGAATTATTTTTTAGTAGTAGCATAATTTCTCTCGGCAGTATCAAGAGTTTTACTAGCATACTGGATAACATTTAATTTCTTATGAACTCTTTGCCCTAGAACAGCACCTACAGCATAATCACTAGCATCACACATAATTTCAAAGGGTAAATTCCAATCAGGTGGCTGAATAATAGGTGCAGTGATCAAAGCTTTCTTAAGTATTTCAAATGCTTCTACACAATGATCATCAAAGACAAAAGGAATATCTTTTTGCAATAAATTAGTCAGAGGCCTAGAGATTTTAGAAAAGTCCTTAATGAACCTCCTATAAAAACTGGCATGACCAAGGAAACTTCTTATACCTTTAATGTCCTTGGGACATGGCATCTTTTCAATAGCATCAACTTTAGCTTTATCAACTTCAATACCTCTTTAAGAAATTTTATGCCCCAAGACAATGCCTTCATTAACCATAAAGTGGCACTTTTCCCAATTCAAGACAAGACTAGTGTCTTCACATCTCTGCAAAACTCTATCAAGGTTGCTCAAGCAATCATCAAAAGAGGATCCATAAAGGGAGAAATCATCCATGAATACCTCACAAATCTTTTCACAAAAGTCAGAGAATATAGCCATCATACATCTTTGAAAGGTAGCAGGTGCATTACATAAACCAAAAGGCATACGTCTATAAGCAAAAGTATTGAAAGGACAAGTAAAAGTAGTTTTTGATTGATCCTCCGCTGATACAGGTATTTGAGAGAAACCAGAATAACCATCTAGAAAGCAGAAATGTGTATGTTTGGATAGTCTTTCTAGCATTTGATCAATAAAAGGTAAAGGGTAATGATATTTCTTAGTAGCTTTATTTGATTTACGGAAATCAATTACCATTCTATAACCTGTAATAATTCTTTGCGGAATCAATTCATCTTTATCATTTGGAACGACAGTAATACCTCCCTTCTTAGGGACGCAATGGACATGACTTACCCAATCACTATCAGCAACGGGATAAATTATACCTGCCTCAAGGAGCTTTAGTATCTCCTTTCTTACCACTTATTTCATCTTAGGATTTAACCGTCGTTGAGGATCTCTAACTGGTTTGGCATCTTTCTCCACTTTTATTTTGTGTTGGCATAGAGTGGGACTAATGCCCTTAAGATCATCCAGAGTATATCCAATAGCAGCACGGTGCTTCTTCAGAGTTTTCAATAATCTTTCTTCTTCCTACTCTGAAAGTTTAGCACTAATAATAACAGGATATATATTCTTTTCATCAAGATAAGCATATTTAAGATTATCAGGTAATGGTTTGAGCTCAAACACGGGATCACCCTTGGGTGGAGGAAGATCCCCAAGGATTTCAACAGGCAAGTTGTGTTTCAAAATAGGTCCTTGTTTAAAGAATACTTCATCTATTTCCCTTCTTTCATTCATAAACATATCATTTTCATGATCTAGCAAATATTGTTCTAACAGATCAGTAGGAGGCACGCCAATAGAATCAAGACCAATAATTTCATCCTTACTAGGTAATTCTCTATCAAGGGGTTGTCTACGAAACCTAGCAAAGTTAAACTCATGTTTCATATCCCCCATGCCAATTGTAACAACATCCTTTTCACAATCAATCTTAGCATTGACAGTATTCAAGAAGGGTCTACCAAATATAATGGGACAAAAGTCATCTTGTGGGGAACCAAGAACAAGAAAATCAGCAGGATATTTAACTTTCCCACACAATACTTCAACATCTCTAACAGTCCCAAATGGTGTAATAGTATCTCTATTGGCAAGCTTAATAGTGACATCAATATCTTCCAACTCAGCGGGTGCAATATCATGCATAATTTCATTATATAGGAAAATATGTATTGCACTAGCACTAGCACCCATATCACATAAGCCATGATAACAATGATCTCCTATTTTAACAGAAATAACAGGCATGCCTACAACAGGTCTATGTATCTTAGCATCGGGTCTAGCAATAATAGCAGTTTCACCACAAAAGTAAATAACATGCCCATCTATATTAGCATCCAAGAGATCTTTAACCATAGCAACACTAGGTTCAACTTTAATTTGCTCAGGAGGTGTATATGTTCTAGTATTACTCTTACGAACCACAGTTGAAGCTTTAGGATGATCCTTTATTCTAACAGGAAAAGGTGGTTTCTCAACATAAGTAGTAGGAACAATAGGATCATTATAAGTGATAGTCTTTTCTTCAACTGTAATAGGTGCAACTACTT
Organism: Triticum timopheevii; assembly: GCA_963921465.1. NCBI lineage: Eukaryota > Viridiplantae > Streptophyta > Magnoliopsida > Poales > Poaceae > Triticum > Triticum timopheevii. Next base: position 248,157,878 of record OY997262.1, on the reverse strand, counting down.
TTACTTCAGTGGGAGGATTATATTTAAACCACTTCTCCCTAGGGAGATCAACATGAGTAGCAAAAGATTCACAGGAAGAAGCTACCATCTCATAGTCAAGTCCATATTTAGCGCTAAATCCACGAAAAGGATCGGTATCATAAAAGATTTAACAGAATCAAACTTAGGTGTCATACCTGACTCCTTACCATCATCGGAACCCCAATCTTCAGAGTTGCGTTTAATTCTTTCCAATAAATCCCACTTGAATTCAGTAGTCTTCAGCATATAAGAACCACCACAGGAAGTATCAAGCATGGTGTGATCATTGAGAGAAAGCCGAGCATAAATTTTTTTGAATAATCATTTCTCTTGAGAGCTCATGATTGGGGCATGAATATAGCATTGACTTAAGCCTCCCCTAAGCTTGAGCGATGCTTTCTCCTTTGCGAGGCCAAAAATTATATATATAATTACGATCACGATGAACAAGATGCATAGGATAGAACTTCTGGTGAAATTCCAACTTCAATCATTTATAGTTCCAAGATCCCGTATCATCACATAGCCTATACCATGTCAATGCGTCTCCCTTCAAAGATAAAGGGAAGACCTTACTCTTAACAACATCATCGGGTATACCTGCAAGCTTAAATAATCCACAAACTTCATCCACAAAGATAAGGTGTAAATCGGGATGCAATGTTCCATCTCCTGCAAAGGGATTAGCTAGCAGTTTCTCTATCATACCCGAAGGAATCTCAAAGTAAATATTTTCAGTAGGTTAAGTAGGTTGAGGAGCAACTCTTTGCTCTACTGGTTGGGGCGAAGATGCCCCAAACAGACCCCTCAAAGGATTAGTTTCCATAGTAACAAGTGACAGAAAATTTCAGCACACTATATAAATGTTTCGTTACCAAGTTCCACTCACCAAAGGCGCTTCACTCCCCGGCAACGGCGCCAGAAAAGAGTATTGATGACCCACAAGTATAGGGTATCTATCGTAGTCCTTTCGATAAGTAGGAGTGTCGAACCCAACGAGGAGCAGAAGGAAATGACAAGCGGTTTTCAGTAAGGTATTCTCTGCAAGCACTGAAATTGTAGGTAACAGATAGTTTTGTGATAAGATAATTTGTAACAGGTAACAAGCAATGAAAGTAAATAAAGTGCAGCAAGGTGGCCCAATCCTTTTTGTAGCAAAGGAAAAGCCTGAACAATTTTTTATAATGAGAAAAGCGCTCCCGAGGGCACATGGGAATTATCGTCAAGCTAGTTTCATCACGCTCATATGATTCGCGTTCGGTACTTTGATAATTTGATATGTGGGTGGACCGGTGCTTGGGTACTGCCCTTTCTTGGACAAGCATCCCACTTATGATTAACCCCTATTGCAAGCATCCACAACTACAAAAGAAGTATTAAGGTAAACCTAACCATAGCATGAAACTAATGGATCCAAATCAGCCCCTTTCGAAGCAACGCATAAACTAGGGTTTAAGCTTCTGTCACTCTAGCAACCCATCATCTACTTATTACTTCCCAATGCCTTCCTCTAGGCCCAAATAATGGTGAAGTGTCATGTAGTCGACGTTCACATAACACCACTAGAGGAGAGACAACATACATCTCATCAAAATATCAAACGAATACCAAATTCACATGACTACTAATAGCAAGACTTCATCCATGTCCTCAGGAACAAACGTAACTACTCACAAAGCATATTCATGTTCATGATCAGAGGAGTATTAATATGCATTAAGGATCTGAACATATGATCTTCCACCAAGTAAACCAATTAGCATCAACTACAAGGAGTAATCAACACTACTAGCAACCCACAGGTACCAATTTATGGTTTTGATACAAGATTGGATAGACGAGATGAACTAGGGTTTTGAGAGGAGATGGTGCTGGTGAAGATGTTGATGGAGATTGACCCCCTCCCAATGAGAGGATCATTGGTGATGACGATGGTGATGATTCCCCCTCCCGGAGGGAAGTTTCCCCGGCAGAACAGCTCCGCCGAAGCCCTAGATTGGTTCCGCCAAGGTTCCGCCTCATGGCAGCGGAGTTTCGTCCCGTAAGCTTGCTTATGATTTTGTCCAGGGTAAAAGTCTTCATATAGAAGAAGATGGGCACCAGAGGGCCACCAGGGGGCCCAGGAGACAGGGGGGCGCACCCAGTAGGGGGGCACCCCCCCACCCTCCTGGCCAGGGTGTGGGCCCCCTCTGGTACTTTCTTCGCTCAATAATTCTTATTAATTCCAAAAATGACTTTCGTGGAGTTTCAGGACTTTTGGAGCTGTGCAGAATAGGTTTCCAATATTTGCTCCTTGTCCAGCCAGAGTCCCAGCTGCCGACATTCTCCCTCTTCATGATAAACCTTGTAAAATAAGAGAATAGCCATAAGTATTGTGACATAATGTGTAATAATAGCCCATAATGCAATAAATATCGATATAAAAGCATGATGCAAAATGGACATATCAGGGGGGTGATTAGACTACTTGACCAAATAAAAACTTAACCTTTTCCCAATTTTAGTTCTTGGCAGATTTTAGCAACTTAGCACAAGTCAAGCAATCTCAATACAATTCAAGCAAGCATGCAAAGAGTATATGGGGCAGCGGAAAGTAAAGCATGCAACTTGCAAGAAAGTAAATTGGAGGAGTTTGGAGGGAGCAAGCGCAATGTTGACTGATACGTCTCTAACATATCTATAATTTTTGATTGCTCCATGCTACTTTATCTACTGTTTTGGACTATATTGGGCTTTATTTTCCACTTTTATATTACTTTTGGGACTAACCTATTAACCGGAGGCCCAGCCCAGAATTGTTGTTTTTTTTGCCTATTTTAGTGTTTCGAAGAAACGGAATATCAAACGGAGTCCAAACGGAATGAAACCTTCGGGATCGTGATTTTCCAACCGAACGTGATCCAGGAGACTTGGACCCTACTCCAAGAAGTGCCAGAGGTAGTCACGAGGGTGGAGGGCACGCCCCCTACCTTGTGGGCCCCCTGGCGCTCCACCGACGTACTCCTTCCTCCTATATATACCTACGTATCCCCAAACGATCAGAAGAGGAGCCAAAAACCTAATTCCACCACCACAACCTTCTGTATCCACGAGATCCCATCTTGGGGCCTGTTCCGGAGCTCCGCCGGAGGGGGCATCCACCACGGAGGGCTTCTACATCATCACCATAGCCCCTCCGATGAAGTGTGAGTAGTTTACTTCAGACCTTCGGGTCCATAGCTAGTAGCTAGATGGCTTCTTCTCTCTTTTTGATCTCAATACAATGTTCTCCCCCTCTCTCGTGGAGATCTATTCGATGTAATCTTCTTTTTGCGATGTCTTTGTTGAGACCGATGAATTGTGGGTTTATGATCTAGTATTATCTATGTAAAATATTTGATTCTTCTCTGAATTCTTTTATGTATGACTGAGTTATCTTTCCAAGTCTCTTCGAATTATCCTTTTTGGTTTGGCCAACTAGATTGGAAGTTCTTGCAATGGGAGAAGTGCTTAGCTTTGGGTTCAATCTTGCGGTGTCGTTACCCAGTGACAGAAAGGGTTGCAAGGCACGTATTGTATTGTTGCCATCGAGGATAACAAGATGGTTTTTTTATCATATTGCATGAATTTATCCCTCTACATCTGTAACGCCCCGGATACAACTTTCCATATTAGTAACTCCAACTCTTGCCTTTTCCGGAGATGTGTTATGATATTTCCTTCGTGGTTGGGTTTTTGTATTTTGTTTTGCATTTCATCTCATGGCATCATACGCTTTGCATCCGCATGTTTTCATAAAACCCGTATCCGTTCGTAGTTGCCGATTCTCTCTTTGTCTCTTTTGACCAATTGTCAGACCGCTTGTCTTCGTTAACCGTTCTGAGACCAACCACCCACTTGCACGCGATCGCCGTGTTCCTCTTCACAGTGCACAGATCCCTCGTGTGCATGTCCGAAAACTGCCCCGATCCCGAACCGGTCGGTCGTGACCGATGAGTCCGGATCATCCCCTAACATCTATAAATCATCTCTGTTTTCTTATTTGGACTCTCCTAGTGTGTTTTTCTCGACCGTTAGATCTTGATCGGAGGGTCCGTTTTGCCCCTAAGCTAGTCCACCTAGTTATTTAAACAGCCCAACCCTAAATTTTAGGGATCTTGTCCCATCCACCCTCTCCCGAGCGCCGCCACTCTTCTTGTCCCTTCCTCATCGGGATCCTCCCCGATCCAAAAATCCAGCCATCCACCTGCGCCTCCCTCCTTCCTCGTTTTCCCTAGCCGGACAACCCCCACCGAGATCCAGGTCCTCCAGCCGCCACCTCCTCGGTTCCTGAGGCACCGCCTCCTCCCGCTCGTTACCTCGTTGCCTCTCCGCATGCACGCCTCCCTCCGGCCGTCGACCGCGTGGAGCTCGCTAGCGCAGCCTCCCGCCAGGTCGTCCTGCTCCCTGCCATGTCGCTCCTTACTCTTTTCTCTGCTTCCTCTGGTTGCCCCTCACCTCCCCGTCTCTTCCCCTATAGGAACCCATGGCGCCATCCCCATGGAGCTGCGACCGCCGTCGTCGGACGTCTCTGACGTCGCCCAACTCTGGCCTCCCTCGCCTCTCCCGCATCACTGGAGCCCCGGCGAGCCCTTCCTTCTTCTGCGCCAAGTCCGCCCGCCATGCCCCGTTTCGCATCGGCCTCGACCGAGGAGAACAAGCAGCACGGTTGCCTCCTTCAGCTCCGCCCGCACGCCACCTCGCCGGAGAACGCCGTCCCCGCCCGGACGCGCCCCTGCTTCCTCGACCTCCTGACCCCCCACGCCCGAGCAGCACGGGAGAAGAGCACCCCGCAGCAGCGCTCGACCCCGTGCTCGTCTTCTCGCCCAGACGGCCACCTCGCCAGCATCCCAGGACCCGAGCTCCGCCGCGCCCCCGCACGAAGCCGCCGTCCTTCGCCAAGTTCTGCTGCTGCCGAGCTCTGCTTCTGTCGAACCTTGGACGAGCACGTCGCCCCGCCAAGTCCCGCTCCTGTTGACCGCGCCCCGCCTGCATCTCGCCACTCCCGCCTTGGATCCGGCCGCCCTTGCCATCCCGCTCCTCCGCGCCAAGTTCGCCGTCGCCGTTTCCCTGCATCACCTGAAGCCGCCCGCGTCTTGCCCCTCTGTTTGCTTCCTCTGCGTCGAGCAAGGCCAGGCAACCGCGCACGTGTTGACTGCATCGTCAACCCGCCCGAGCGGGTCGACCTCCTCTCCAGCCGCGCGGCAGGGCCCAGCTCCCTTCGCCCTTCCGGCCTGCCTCTTCCACAACCCGGGCCAAGCCCATGGTGAGCTTCAGATCCAGCGACCCTCCTTTGTTTTTCCCTCCTGTTGGCCCAAGTGTAGTTTCGGCCCGATGCATGTTTTTTTTTCCTTGCTGCGAATTTATCTATTTATCCAGTTAACTGCATGTTACAGATTGCACCCTCATGTTCATGCATTTAATAACTAATTAACCGTGCATCGGATTAAAATAAATTATATATGTAAAATGCTTAGTTTTTCATCTAGTTTCATAATTTGTCACTTTCATCCATGTTTAAAATGTTTAAAGTGTTGTTTGATTAAATTTGCTCAAATGCCATGTTAAAATGATTTATTTCATAACTAAATAACCGTAGCTCCAAATTTAATAAACTTTATATGTAAATGGGGTGGAAAAATGCATAGAATAACTTGATCCACTTGATTTTCCTGTTTAACAACAATAAAATATGTTTTAGGGCAGAACAGTACCAAATCTAAAATTTGGACATGAGGATTTTCCGGAATTGTTGTTTGTTCTTCCGGCCTCATTTAAACTTGCCTAGTTAGGTAGTTTCATTATGCTTCACCCCTTGCCATGTTTAACAACATTTAATATTGATGAGTAGCATAACCGAGAGAGAACTAAATAATTGATGTGGTGTTTTGTCAATATGCAACTCGTTGCATATTGAGCTCCACTTAACTTGTAGTATTGTTTGTTGCACTTTGCCATGCCATGCCTCATTAAGCCGGACATGCATCATACTTGATTGTGCATCATGCCATGATTATGCTTGTGTGTTTACCATGTTGTTTGTTTCTTTCCGGTGTTGCTTTCTAGTTCTGGTAATGTTGCGATTGTGAGGATTCGTTCGACTACTCCCGTTCGTCTTCTTCATGGACTCGTTCTTCTTCCTATCGGGATTTCAGGCAAGATGACCGTTACCCTGGATCTCACTACTATCATTGCTATGCTAGTTGCTTCGTTCTATCGCTATGTTGTGCTACCTATCATTTGCTCTTCAAGCCTCCCAAATTTCCATGTCAGCCTCTAACCTTTTCACCCTTCCTAGCAAACCGTTGTTTGGCTATGTTACCGCTTTGCTCAGCCCCTCTTATAGCGTTGTTAGTTGCAGGTGAAGTTGAAGATTGCTCCATGGTGGACAGGGTTATGTTGGGATATCACAATATCTCTTATATTGTTAATACATCTATATACTTGGTAAAGGGTGGAAGGCTCGGCCTTATGCCTGGTGTTTTGTTCCACTCTTGCCGCACTAGTTTCCGTCATACCGGTGTTATGTTCCCGTATTTTGCGTTCCTTACGCGGTCGGGTGATTTATGGGACCCCCCTGACAGTTCGCTTTGAATAAAACTCCTCCAGCAAGGCCCAACCTTGGTTTTACCATTTGCCTCACCTAGCCCTTTTTTCCCTTGGGTTTCCGGAGCCCGAGGGTCATCTTTATTTACCCCCCCCCCCGGGCCAGTTCTCCTCCGAGTGCTGGTCCAAACCGAGCGATGTCCGGCGCCCCCTGGGCAACCAGGGTCTATGCCAACCCGATGTCTGGCTCATCCGGTGTGCCCTGAGAACGAGATATGTGCAGCTCCTATCGGGATTTGTCGGCATAGCGGGAGGTCTTGCTGGTCTTGTTTTACCATCGTCGAAATGTCTTGTAAACCGGGATTCCGAGACTGATCGGGTCTTCCTGGGAGAAGGTATATCCTTCGTTGATCACGAGAGCTTGTCATGGGCTAAGTTGGGACACCCCTGCAGGGTTTAAACTTTCGAGAGCCGTGCCCGCGGTTATGTGGCAGATGGGAATTTGTTAATGTCCGGTTGTAGATAACTTGACACCTGATCCGAATTAAAATGCATCAACCGTGTGTGTAGCCATGATGGTCTCTTTTCGGCGGAGTCCGGGAAGTGAACACGGTTTCTGGGTTATGTTTGACGTAAGTAGGTGTTCAGGATCACCTCTTGATCATTGCTAGCTTCACGACCGTTCCGCTTGTTCTCTTCTCGCTCTTATTTGTGTATGTTAGCCACCATACTTGCTTAGTCGCTGCTGCAACCTCACCACTTTACCCCTTCCTTTCCCTTTAAGCTTTGCTAGTCTTGATACCCATGGTAATGGGATTGCTGAGTCCTCGTGGCTCACAGATTACTACAACAACAGTTGCAGGTACAGGTTATGCGATGATCATGACGCGAGAGTGATGTTTGCTTGTTTTGGAGTTCTTCTTCTGCTTCTTCTTCGATCAGGGGATAGGTTCCAGGTCGGCAGCCTAGGCTAGCAGGGTGGATATTGTTTGAGCTTCTGTTTGTGTTTCATCCGTAGCCGGATGTTGATCTTATGTATGTTGTATTGATGTACTCTTGTGGCATTTGTATGTCTTGTATGTATCCCCATCTATTATGTAATGTTGATGTAATGATATCCACCTTGCAAAAGCGTTTCAATATGCGGTTCTATCCTTGGTGGGACCTTCGAGTTCCTTTTGGATAGGGTCGCATATTGGGCATGACAAGTTGGTATCAGAGCCTCGACCGACCATAGGAGCCCCCTTGATTGTGGGCCGTTGTTGAGTCTAGAAGAAAACTGTTTTCCGAGTCTAGTTATATCGGAGAGTAGGAATTCTTTTTACTCCTCTGCCCCTTCGTCGCTCTGGTGAGGAATCTTGACGTAGGTGTTTTGAATTACTCCTCTTCCCCTTCAAATTTTTCTTTAGGTTCACGCAATTGGTTTTCCGGTAGTTGTTCCTCAGCTCTTTTATCCGGTGCATCTCTCGTCAAGTTGACTCGAGCCTCTTCATGTTTGAGTTCAATCCTCAGTTGTTTTCTTTTCCCACCCGCCCATCCTTCTTCCTCTCGGAGCCAGAGTCCGTAATCGAGTATCCATCATACTCGTGTGAAGTCTTTGCTTCCTTTCCTCAATGATTTCAACCGGTGTTTTCTCTTCAAGTTCTTTTCATCTTATCAAGTTTTCCCTTCTTCTTTCAGTCGGAGTGCTGCCCAAATTATATCAATCTTATCCCTTCTCTATCTAGTTTTAACCGGAGTGGGTTCAATATCTATCTTATCACTAAACCTCTTGGTTCTCGTCGTATCCCTTGTTCCTCTTTTCTAATGGAGTGTTTTCAACTTTGCTCATCTTCGTTGTTTTCTTCCTTTCATTTTGCTCAACCTCTCAAGGTTCTCTGGTTTCACTCATTGGTCGAAAAAGCAACTTTGTTTTACCTCTTCCTCTTCCTTTCCCTCCGGTGCCATCCTAGATCTCGGGACGAGATCCTCTCATAGTGGTGGAGTGTTGTAACGCCCCGGATACAACTTTCCATATTAGTAACTCCAACTCTTGCCTTTTCCGGAGATGTGTTATGATATTTCCTTCGTGGTTGGGTTTTTGTATTTTGTTTTGCATTTTGTTCATGTCTTGCATTTCATCTCATGGCATCATACGCTTTGCATCCACATGTTTTCATAAAACCCGTATCCGTTCGTAGTTGCCGATTCTCTCTTTGTCTCTTTTGACCAATTGTCAGACCGCTTGTCTTCGTTAACCGTTCTGAGACCAACCACCCACTTGCACGCGATCGCCGTGTTCCTCTTCACAGTGCACAGACCCCTCGTGTGCGTGTCCGAAAACTGCCCCGATCCCGAACCGGTCGGTCGTGACCGATGAGTCCGGATCATCCCCTAACATCTATAAATCATCTCCGTTTTCTTATTTGGACTCTCCTAGTGTGTTTTTCTCGACCGTTCGATCTTGATCGGAGGTTCCGTTTTGCCCCTAAGCTAGTCCACCTAGTTATTTAAATAGCCCAACCCTAAATTTTAGGGATCCTGTCCCATCCACCCTCTCCCGAGCGCCGCCACTCTTCTTGTCCCTTCCTCATCGGGATCCTCCCCGATCCAAAAATCCAGCCATCCACCTGCGCCTCCCTCCTTCCTCGTTTTCCCTAGCCGGCCAACCCCCACCGAGATCCAGGTCCTCCAGCCGCCACCTCCTCGGTTCCCGAGGCACCGCCTCCTCCCGCTCGTTACCTCGTCGCCTCTCCGCACGCACGCCTCCCTCCGGCCGTCGACCGCGTGGAGCTCGTCAGCGCAGCCTCCCGCCAGGTCGTCCCGCTCCTTGCCATGTCGCTCCTTACTCTTTTCTCTGCTTCCTCTGGTTGCCCCTCACCTCCCCGTCTCTTCCCCTGCAGGAACCCATGGTGCCATCCCCATGGAGCTGCGACCGCCGTCGTCGGACGTCTCTGACGCCGCCCAACTCTGGCCTCCCTCGCCTCTCCCGCGTCACCGGAGCCCCGGCGAGCCCTTCCTTCTTCTGCGCCAAGTCCGCCCGCCATGCCCCATTACGCCTCGGCCTCGACCGAGGAGAACAAGCAGCGCGGTTGCCTCCTTCAGCTCCGCCCGCACGCCACCTCGCCAGAGAACGCCGTCCTCGCCCGGACGCGCCCATGCTTCCTCGACCTCCTGACCCCCCACGCCCGAGCAGCACGGGAGAAGAGCACCCCGCAGCAGCGCTCGACCCCGCGCTCGTCTTCTCGCCCAGACGGCCACCTCGCCAGCATCCCAGGGCCCAAGCTCCGCCGCGCCCCCGCCCGAAGCTGCCGTCCTTCGCCAAGTTCTGCTGCTGCCGAGCTCTGCTTCTGTCGAACCTTGGATGAGCACGTCGCCCCGCCAAGTCCCACTCCTGTTGACCGCGCCCCGCCTACATCGCGCCACTCCCGCCTTGGATCCGGCCGCCCTTGCCATCCCGCTCCTCCGTGCCAAGTTCGCCGTCGCCGTTTCCCTGCATCACCTGAAGCCGCCCGCGTCTCGCCCCTTTGTTTGCTTCCTCTGCGTCGAGCGAGGCCAGGCAACCGCGCACGCGTTGACCGCATCGTCAACCCGCCCGAGCGGGTCGACCTCCTCTCCAGCCGCGCGGCAGGGCCCAGCTCCCTTCGCCCTTCCAGCCTGCCTCCTCCACAACCCGGGCCAAGCCCATGGTGAGCTTCAGATCCAGCGACCCTCCTTTGTTTTTCCCTCCTGTTGGCCCAAGTGTAGTTTCGGCCCGATGCATGTTTTTTTTCCTTGCTGCGAATTTATCTATTTATCCAGTTAACTGCATGTTACAGATTGCACCCTCATGTTCATGCATTTAATAACTAATTAACCGTGCATCGGATTAAAATAAATTATATATGTAAAATGCTTAGTTTTTCATCTAGTTTCATAATTTGTCACTTTCATCCATGTTTAAAATGTTTAAAGTGTTGTTTGATTAAATTTGCTCAAATGCCATGTTAAAATGATTTATTTCATAACTAAATAACCGTAGCTCCAAATTTAATAAACTTTATATGTAAATGGGGTGGAAAAATGCATAGAATAACTTGATCCACTTGATTTTCCTGTTTAACAACAATAAAATATGTTTTAGGGCAGAACAGTACCAAATCTAAAATTTGGACATGAGGATTTTCCGGAATTGTTGTTTGTTCTTCCGGCCTCATTTAAACTTGCCTAGTTAGGTAGTTTCATTATGCTTCACCCATTGCCATGTTTAACAACATTTAATATTGATGAATAGCATAACCGAGAGAGAACTAAATAATTGATGTGGTGTTTTGTCAATATGCAACTCGTTGCATATTGAGCTCCACTTAACTTGTAGTATTTTTTGTTGCACTTTGCCATGCCATGCCTCATTAAGCCGGACATGCATCATACTTGATTTTGCATCATGCCATGATTATGCTTGTGTGTTTACCATGTTGTTTGTTTCTTTCCGGTGTTTCTTTCTAGTTCCGGTAATGTTGCGATTGTGAGGATTCGTTCGACTACTCCCGTTCGTCTTCTTCATGGACTCGTTCTTCTTCCTAGCGGGATTTCAGCCAAGATGACCGTTACCCTGGATCTCACTACTATCATTGCCATGCTAGTTGCTTCGTTCTATCGCTATGATGTGCTACCTATCATTTGCTCTTCAAGCCTCCCAAATTGCCATGTCAGCCTCTAACCTTTTCACCCTTCCTAGCAAACCATTGTTTGGCTATGTTACCGCTTTGCTCAGCCCCTCTTATAGCGTTGTTAGTTGCAGGTGAAGTTGAAGATTGCTCCATGGTGGACAGGGTTATGTTGGGATATCACAATATCTCTTATATTATTAATGCATCTATATACTTGGTAAAGGGTGGAAGGCTCGGCCTTATGCCTGGTGTTTTGTTCCACTCTTGCCGCCCTAGTTTCCGTCATACCGGTGTTATGTTCCCGTATTTTGCGTTCCTTACGCGGTCGGGTGATTTATGGGACCCCCCTGACAGTTCGCTTTGAATAAAACTCCTCCAGCAAGGCCCAACCTTGGTTTTACCATTTGCCTCACCTAGCCCTTTTTTCCCTTGGGTTTCCGGAGCCCGAGGGTCATCTTTATTTACCCCCCGGGCCAGTTCTCCTCCGAGTGCTGGTCCAAACCGAGCGATGTCCGGCGCCCCCTGGGCAACCAGGGTCTATGCCAACCCGACGTCTGGCTCATCCGGTGTGCCCTGAGAACGAGATATGTGCAGCTCCTATCGGGATTTGTCGGCACAGCGGGAGGTCTTGCTGGTCTTGTTTTACCATCGTCGAAATGTCTTGTAAACTGGGATTCCGAGACTGATCGGGTCTTCCTGGGAGAAGGTATATCCTTCGTTGATCGCGAGAGCTTGTCATGGGCTAAGTTGGGACACCCCTGCAGGGTTTAAACTTTCGAGAGCCGTGCCCGCTGTTATGTGGCAGATGGGAATTTGTTAATGTCCGGTTGTAGATAACTTGACACCTGATCCGAATTAAAATGCATCAACGGTGTGTGTAGCCGTGATGGTCTCTTTTCGGCGGAGTCCGGGAAGTGAACACGGTTTCTGGGTTATGTTTGACATAAGTAGGTGTTCAGGATCACCTCTTTATCATTGCTAGCTTCACGACCGTTCCGCTTGTTCTCTTCTCGCTCTTATTTGCGTATGTTAGCCACCATACTTGCTTAGTCGCTGCTGCAACCTCACCACTTTACCCCTTCCTTTCCCTTTAAGCTTTGCTAGTCTTGATACCCATGGTAATGGGATTGCTGAGTCCTCGTGGCTCACAGATTACTACAACAACAGTTGCAGGTACAGGTTATGCGATGATCATGACGCGAGAGCGATGTTTGCTTGTTTTGGAGTTCTTCTTCTGCTTCTTCTTCGATCAGGGGATAGGTTCCAGGTCGGCAGCCTGGGCTAGCAGGGTGGATATTGTTTGAGCTTCTATTTGTGTTTCATCCGTAGCCGGATGTTGATCTTATGTATGTTGTATTGATGTACTCTTGTGGCATTTGTATGTCTTGTATGTATCCCCATCTATTATGTAATGTTGATGTAATGATATCCACCTTGCAAAAGCGTTTCAATATGCGGGTCTATCCTTGGTGGGACCTTTGAGTTCCTTTTGGATAGGGTCGCATATTGGGCGTGACAACATCATGTCATCTTGCTTAAGGCGTTACTCTGTTTTTAACTTAATACTCTAGATGCATGTTGGATAGCGGTCGATGAGTGGAGTAATAGTAGTAGATGCAGAATCGTTTCGATCTACTTGTTTTGGACGTGATGCCTATATACATGATCATTGCCTAGATATACTCATAACTATGCTCAATTCTGTCAATTGCTCAACTGTAATTTGTTCACCCACCGTAGAAAATCTATGCTCTTGAGAGAAGCCACTAGTGAAACCTATGGCCCCCGGGTCTATTCTCATCATATCAATCTCCATTACTTTATTTACTTGCTTTGTTTTTACTTTGCCTTTTACTTTTTTACTTTGCATCTATCTATCAAAAATACCAAAAAATATATTATTTATCATCTCCCTCAGATCTCACTATCGTAGGTGACCGTGAAGGGATTGACAACCCCTAATCGCGTTGGTTGCGAGTTGCTATCGTTTTGTGTAGGTACGAGGGACTTGTGCATGGTCTCCTACTAGATTGATACCTTGGTTCTCGTAAACTGAAGGAAATACTTATGCTACTTTGCTGCATCATCCTCTCCTCTTCGGGGAAATCCAACGCAGTGCTCAAGAGGTAGCATTGACATGGAGATTTTTAGCGTGGTTTCGATAGGTGGTGCTATCATACATCCACGTTGATGGAGACTTCAACCCACGAAGGGTAACGGCTGCGCGAGTCCACGAAGGGCTCCACCCACGAAGGGTCCACGAAGAAGCAACCTTGTCTATCCCATCATGGCCATCTCCCATGAAGGATTTGCATCACTAGGGTGGATCTTCACGAAGTAGGCGATCTCCTTGCCCTTACAAACTCTTGGTTCAACTCCACAATGATGATGGAGGCTCCCAAGTGACGCCTAACCAATCTAGGAGACACCACTCTCCAAAAGGTAATAGATGGTGTGTTGATGATGAACTCCTTGCTCTTGTGCTTCAAATGATAGTCTCCCCAACACTCAACTCTCTCTCACAGATATGGCTATGGTGGAAAGATGATTTGAGTGGAAAGCAACTTGGGGAAGGCTAGAGATCAAGATTCTTGTGGTAGGATTGGAATATCTTGGTCTCAACACATGAGTAGGTGGTTCTCTCTCAGAAAATGAGTAGTGGAAGTGTAGGTATGTTCTGATGGCTCTCCTCACGAATGAAGAGTGGGTGGAGGGGTATATATAGCCTCCACACAAAATCTAACTGTTACACATAGATTCCCAAACTCGGTGGGACCGAATCAACAAACTCGGTTAGACCGATCCAGGTAAAAATATGAACGTTAGAGTTTTCGGTGGGACCGATATAGTCATCTCGGTGAGACCGATATGCTAGGGTTAGGGCATAATGCAATCTCGGTGAGACCGATCGCATAAACTCAGTGGGACCGATTTCAACAATAGGCACACAGAGGGTTGGTCATGCAAACTCCGTGGGACCGATTCGCTCACTTCGGTGAAACTGCAGTGTTACAAAAAGGAAACAAGGAGTTTGCAATGCAGACTCGGTGGGACCAATTCGCTCATTTTGGTGAGACCGAAATGTTACAAAAAGGAAACAGGGAGTTTGCAATCCCATCTCCGTGAGACCGAAATCCCTATCGGTGAGACCGAAGTAACCAGGGTTTGTGGCAGTGGCTATGTCAAATGAAACCCGGTGGCGCCGGATAGATCAAATCGGTGGGGCCGAATTTGACTTTCAGGTTTAGGACATATGTGGATGTGAGAAAGTGGTTGAGGGTTTTGGAGCATATCACTAAGCATTTTGAGCAAGTAGTCCATTAAGCAACACCTCATCCCCTTTTAATAGTATTGGCTTTCCTATGGACTCAATGTGATCTTGGATCACTAAAAATGAAAATGTAGAGTCTTGAGCTTGTTGCCAAAATATGTCCTTTGCATTTTGAGGGGTCCACATCTTCTAGTCCATGCCATGCCAATCATTAAACTTTCTGAAATGATCATCTTGAAAGAGCATTAGTTCAATGGACTATATATTGTTAAGAATTACCAAAACCACCCAGGGATTAGTTGCACTCTCAGGTGGGAGTAGGGTGGGCCGGTGAGGCTTGTGCAGCAGCACAACCGTCCATGGGAAGAAGGAGCAGGTTGTCCCGCAGGCGCTGGTTTGGGTGGCTGGAGCAGGAAGATCAGACATTGAAGAAGCCCGACGGCCATTGGATGAACATCCATAGTCACTTCTCTCATGTGTTGACTAAGTTATCACACCCTTGCGTACACGTCAATCTTTTTTTCTAGGAAAGCGTATGCGTCAACCAAGTAGGCCCACAAGCCATCCTCAAATCTATGGAAAACAACATGCAAACCATCAGCCATTATTTCTAATAATTTACATCTCATTTGCTAATTCCTAAGGATTTTTTTGAGACCATATTCTTTTTGTTAGCATTACAACCATATTGTGGCCACAGTTAAAAAAACTCAAGGAAATTCTGCATATTTCAGTGCAGTCCAAACTATTTTTAATCCCGAAATTTCGAGTCACATTCAAACTAATTTGAAAAATAAATCTATTTATATATAAAAAGTACTTGACGGGGTCATCAGAATAAAGATAATTAGCTTAGTAAATCCCACAATAATTAGAAAGATTCGACCTTTAATTCTGTGAGACAACAAAGTTCAGCCATTAGATCTTCGTAAACCAGGTGGGTCTATGCCGTGAGACAACAAAATCCAACCATTAGATATTTGTAAACCAGTTGGGTCAGAATAAAGATAAGTCCAACCATTAGATCCTCGTAAATGATGTGGGTCCATAGGGTCCAATGACGGCTTCACGTCGATTTTCATGATCCCAACCACAACCCCAATGGTTGGACCATCCCGTGAGGGATCAGAAACACACATGCATCATGCATCATTAAGAAGAAAAAAACATACAGGTTGGGCCATCACACGCATACGGGATGGACCATGCCATCAGCAATGAGGCCATCCCAGAAGAAAAAAGGGGTCTAATATGCCTAACCAAATCAAAACTATCATATTTCTCCAAACAGAATATGTGTCCACATGGAATCCAGTGTTTTTTCCATCATGCAAACATGAGAAATATGACCATCCATATAAGACCTTCCCCACGACCTCATAGGTTCGTTGCCCTCAAGATTTTAGGTTACAACTTCTACATGATCTTCCTCCCACATCATCTTCCTCCGGCGACCCAAACTTCAAGATCAACTTCAGAATTGCCTTCCTCCAGTGGCCACAGGATAGCTCTGTCGAGCAATCAGGAAACATCAAGTAAGTTCAATCTGCACGAAATTATAAATGATACCGACTCATGGATCAATGATGGTTCAATTATCCTCTACGCAGACCTCATCTAAGAATATTTGCCATGTTACCCCAGAAGGTTGATTACGTAGAATCCTGTAGGTATGGGTGAAGGAAATATGCCCTAGAGGCAATAATAAAGTTATTATTTATTTCCTTATTTCATGATAATTGTTTATTATTCATGCTAGAATTGTATTAATCGGAAACATGATACATGTGTGAATACATAGACAAACAGAGTGTCACTAGTATGCCTCTACTTGACTAGCTCGTTAATCAAAGATGGTTATGTTTCCTAGCCATAGACATGAGTTGTCATTTGATTAACGGGATCACATCATTAGGAGAATGATGTGATTGACATGAACCATTCAGTTAGCTTAGCACCCGATCGTTTAGTATGTTGCTATTGCTTTCTTCATGACTTATACATGTTCCTATGACTATGAGATTATGCAACTCCCGTTTACCGGAGGAACACTTTGTGTGCTACCAAACGTCACAACGTAACTGGGTGATTATAAAGGTGCTCTACAGGTGTCTCCGAAGGTACTTGTTGGGTTGGCGTATTTCGAGATTAGGATTTGTCACTCCGAATGTCGGAGAGGTATCTCTGGGCCCTCTCGGTAATGCACATCACATAAGCCTTGCAAGCAATGCAACTAATGAGTTAGTTGCGAGATGATGTATTACGAAATGAGTAAAGAGACTTGCCGGTAACGAGATTGAACTAGGTATTGGATACCGACGATCGAATCTCGGGCAAGTAACATACCGATGACAAAGGGAACAATGTATGTTGTTATGCGGTCTGACCGATAAAGATCTTCGTAGAATATGTAGGAACCAATATGAGCATCCAGGTTCCGCTATTGGTTATTGACCGGAGACGTGTCTCGGTCATGTCTACATTGTTCTCGAACCGTAGGGTCCGCACGCTTAAGGTTTCGATGATAGTTATATTATGAGTTTATGTATTTTGATGTACCGAAGGTTGTTCGGAGTCCCGGATGTGATCACGGACATGACGAGGAGTCTCGAAATGGTCGAGACATAAAGATTGATATATTGGACGACTATATTCGGACACCGGAATTGTTCCGGGTGATTTCGAAGAAAACCGGAGTGCCGGAGGGGTTGCCGGAACCCCCCGGGAGAGTTAATGGGCCACATGGGCCTTGGTGGGAAGAGAGAGGGGCGGCCAGGGTGGGCCGCGCGCCCCCTCTCCCTCTGGTCCAAATTGGACTAGGAGGGGGGGGGCGGCGCCCCCCTTTCCTTCCCCCCTCTCCCCCTTCCTTCCCCCTCCTAGTAGGAGTAGGAAAGGAGGAATCCTACTCCTACTAGGAGCAGGATTCCTCCTCCTTGGCGCACCCCAAGGGGCCGGCCGGCCTCCCCCCTTGCTCCTTTATATACGGGGGCGGGGGGCACCCCATAGACACACAAGTTGATCTTCGTGATCGTTCCTTAGCCGTGTGCAGTGCCCCCCTCCACGATATTACACCTCGGTCATATTGTAGCGGTGCTTAGGCGAAGCCCTGCGATAGTTGAACATCAAGATCGTTACCACGCCGTCGTGCTGACAAAACTCCTCCCCGAAGCTTTGCTGGATCGGAGCCCAGGGTGCGTCATCGAGCTGTACGTGTGTCAAGAACTCGGAGGTGCCGGAGTAACGGTGCTTGGATCGGTTGGACAGGGAAGACGTACGACTACTTCCTCTACGTTGCGTCAATGCTTCCGCTTCGGTCTACGAGGGTACGTAGACAACACTCTCCCTTCTCGTTGCTATGCATCACCATGATCTTGCGTGTGCGTAGGATTTTTTTTGAAATTACTATGTTCCCCAACAGTGGCATCCGAGCCTAGGTTTTATGGTTTGATGTTATATGCACGAGTAGAACACAAGTGAGTTGTGGGCGATATAAGTCATACTGCTTACCAACATGTCATACTTTGGTTCGGCGGTATTGTTGGATGAAGCGGCCCGGATCGACATTACGCGTACGCTTACGCGAGACTGGTTCTACCGCCGTGCTCTGCACACACGTGGCCAGCGGGTGTCAGTTTCTCCAACTTTAGTTGAACCGAGTATGGCTACACCCGGTCCTTGCGAAGGTTAAAACAGCACCAACTTGACAAACTATCGTTGTGGTTTTGATGCGTAGGTGAGATTGGTTCTTGCTTAAGCCCGTAGCAGCCACGTAAAACTTGCAACAACAAAGTAGAGGACGTCTAACTTGTTTTTGCAGGGCATGTTGTGATGTGATATGGTCAAGACATGATGCTAAATTTTATTGTATGAGATGATCATGTTTTGTAACCGAGTTATCGGCAACTGGCAGGAGCCATATGGTTGTCGCTTTATTGTATGCAATGCAATCGCCCTGTAATGCTTTACTTTATCACTAAGCGGTAGCGATAGTCGTAGAAGCATAAGATTGGCGAGACGACAACGATGCTACGATGGAGATCAAGGTGTCGCGCCGGTGACGATGGTGATCATGACGGTGCTTCGAAGATGGAGATCACAAGCACAAGATGATGATGGCCATATCATATCACTTATATTGATTGGATGTGATGTTTATCTTTTATGCATCTTATCTTGCTTTGATTGACGGTAGCATTTTAAGATGATCTCTCACTAATTATCAAGAAGTGTTCTCCCTGAGTATGCACCGTTGCCAAAGTTCGTCGTGCCCAGACACCACGTGATGATCGGGTGTGATAAGCTCTACGTCCATCTACAACGGGTGCAAGCTAGTTTTGCACACGCGGAATACTCAGGTTAAACTTGACGAGCCTAGCATATGCAGATATGGCCTCGGAGCACGGAGACCGAAAGGTCAAGCGTGAATCATATAGTAGATATGATCAACATAGTGATGTTCACCATTGAAAACTACTCCATCTCACGTGATGATCGGTTATGGTTTAGTTGATTTGGATCACGTGATTACTTAGATTACTAGAGAGATGTCTGTCTAAGTGGGAGTTCTTAAGTAATATGATTAATTGAACTTTAATTTATCATGGACTTAGTCCTGGTAGTATTATCATATCTATGTTGTAGATCAATAGCTCGCGTTGTTGCTTTTATATGTTTATTTTGATACGTTCTTAGAGAAAATTGTGTTGAAAGATGTTAGTAGCAATGATGCGGATTGGATCCATGATCTGAGGTTTATCATCATTGCTGCACAGAAGAATTATGTCCTGGATGCACCGCTAGGTGATAGACCTATTGCAGGAGCAGATGCAGACGTTATGAACGTTTGGCTAGCTCAATATGATGACTACTTGATAGTTTTAAGTGCACCATGCTTAACGGCTTAGAATCAGGACTTCAAAGACGTTTTTGAATGTCATGGACCATATGAGATGTTCCAGGAGTTGAAGTTAATATTTCAAGAAAATACCCGAGTTGAGAGATATGAAGTCTCCAACAAGTTCTATAGCTAAAAGATGGAGGAGAATTGCTCAACTAGTGAGCATGTGCTCAGATTGTCTGGGTACTACAATCGCATGAATCTAGTGGGAGTTAATCTTCCAGATAAGATAGTGATTGACAGAATTCTCTAGTCACCATCACCAAGTTAGTAGAACTTCGTGATGAACTATAGTATGCAAGGGATGATGAAAATGGTTCCCGAGTTTTTCATGATGATGAAATCGATGAAGGTAGAAATCAAGAAAGAACATCAAGTGTTGATGGTTAACAAGACCACTGGTTTCAAGAAAAGGGCAAAGGGATAGAAGGGAACTTCAAGAAGAACGGCAAGCAAGTTGCTGCTCAAGTGAAGAAGCCCAAGTCTGGACCTAAGCCTGAGACTAAGTGCTTCTACTGCAAAGGGACTGGTCATTGGAAGCAGAACTACCCCAAGTATTTGGCGGATAAGAAGGATGGCAAAGTGAACAAAGGTATATTTGATATACATGTTATTGATGTGTACTTTACTAGTGTTTATAGCAACCCCTCAATATTTGGTATTGGTTCAGTTACTAAGAGTAATAACTCGAAACGGGAGTTGCAGAATAAACAAAAACTAGTTAAGGGTGAAGTGACGATGTGTGTTGAAAGTAGTTTCAAGATTGATATGATCATCATCGCACACTCCCTATACTTTCGAGATTAGTGTTGAACCTAAATAAATGTTATTTGTTGTTTGCGTTGAGCATGAATATGATTTGATCGTGGTTATTGCAATACGGTTATTCATTTAAGTAAGAGAATAAACTGTTGTTCTGTTTACATGAATAAAACCTTATATGGTTACACATCCAATGAAAATGGTTCATTGGATCTCGATCGTAGTGATACACATATTCATAATATTGAAACCAAAAGGTGCAAAGTTAATAATGATAGTGCAACTTATTTGTGGCACTGCCGTTTAGGTCATATTGGTGTAAAGCGCATGAAGAAACTCCATGCTGATGGGATTTTGGAATCACTTGATTATGAATCACTTGATGCTTGCGAACCATGCCTCATGGGCAAGATGACTAAGACTCCGTTCTCCGGAATAGTGGAGCGAGCAACTGACTTATTGGAAATAATACATACTGATGTATGCGATCCGATGAGTGTTAAGGCTCGCGGCGGGTATCGTTATTTTCTGACCTTCACAGATGATTTGAGCAGATATGGGTATATCTACTTGATGAAACATAAGTCTGAAACATTTGAAAAGTTCAAAGAATTTCAGAGTGAAGTGGAAAATCATCGTGACAAGAAAATAAGGTTTCTACGATCTGATCGTGGAGACAAATATTTGAGTTACGAGTTTGGTCTTCAATTAAAACAATGTGGAATAGTTTCACAAATTCATGCCACCTGAAACACCACATCATAATGGTGTGTCCGAACGTCATAACCGTACTTTATTGGATATAGTACAATCTATGATGTTTCTTACTGATTTATCAATATCCTTTTGGGATCATGCATTAAAGACAGCTGCATTCACGTTAAATAGGGCACCATCTAAATCCGTTGAGACGACACTATATGAACTGTGGTTTAGCAAGAAACCAAAGTTGTCGTTTCTTAAAGTTTGGGGTTGTGATGCTTATGTGAAAAAGTTTCATCCTGATAAGCTCAAACCCAAATCGAAGAAATGCATCCTCATAGGATAGCCAAAGGAGACTGTTGGGTACACCTTCTATCACAGATCCGAAGACAAGACATTCGTTGCTGAGAATGGATCCTTTACAGAGAAGGAGTTTCTCTCGAAAGAAGTGAGTGGGAGGAAAGTAGAACTTGATAAGGTAATTGTACCTTCTCCCTTATTGGAAAGTAGTTCATCACAGAAATCTGTTCCTGTGACTACTAGACCAATTAGTGAGGAAGCTAATGATGATGATCATATAACTTCAGATCAAGTTCCCACCGAACCTCGTAGGTCAACCAGAGTGAGATCCGCACCAGAGTGGTACGGTAATCCCATTCTGGAGGTCATGTTACTTGACCATGACGAACCTACGAACTATGAGGAAGCGATGATGAGCCCAGATTCCGCAAAATGGTTTGAGGCCATGAAATCTGAGATATGATCCATATATGAGAACAAAGTATGGACTTTGATGGATTTGCCCGATGATCGGCAAACCATAAAAAATAAATGGATCTTCAAGAGGAAGACGGACGTTGATAGTAGTGTTACTATCTACAAAGCTAGACTTGTCGAAAAAGGTTTTTGACAAAGTTCAAGGTGTTGACTACGATGAAATTTTCTCACTCGTAGCGATGCTTAAGTCTGTCCAAATCATGTTAGCAATTGCCGCATTTTTATGAAATCTGGCAAATGGATAAACAAAACTACATTCCTTAATGGATTTAAAGAAGAGTTGTATATGATGCAACCAGAAGGTTTTGTCAATCCTAAAGGTGTTGACAAAATACGCAAGCTCCAGCGATCCATCTATGGACCGGTGCAAGCATCTCGGAGTTGGAATATATGCTTTGATAAGTTGATCAAAGCATATAGTTTTATACAGACTTGCGGTGAAGCCTGTATTTACTATACAGTGAGTGGGAGCACTACAACATTTCTGATAAGTATATGTGAATGACATATTGTAGATCGGAAATAATGTAGAATTATTCTGCAAAGCATAAAGGAGTGTTTGAAAGGAGTTTTTCAAAGAAAGACCTCGGTGAAGCTGCTTACATATTGAGCATCAAGATCTATAGAGATAGATCAAGACGCTTGATAAACTTTTTCAATGAGTACATACCTTGACAAGATTTTGAAGTAGTTCAAAATGGAACAGTCAAAGAAAGAGTTCTTGCCTGAGTTACAAGGTGTGAAATTGAGTAAGACTCAAAACCCGACCACGGCAGAAGATAGAAAGAGAATGAAAGTCATTCCCTATGCCTTGGCCATAGGTTCTATAAAGTATGCCATGCTGTGTACCAGATCTATTGTATACCCTACACTGAGTTTGGCAAGGGAGTACAATAGTGATCTAGGAGTAGATCACTGGAAAGCGGTCAAAATTATCCTTAGTGGAATAAGGATATGTTTCTCGATTATGGAAGTGACAAAAGGTTCGTCATAAAGGGTTACGTCGATGCAAGTTTTGACACCGATCTGGATGACTCTAAGTCTCGATCTAGATACATATTGAAAGTGGGAGCAATTAGCTAGAGTCGCTATGTGCAGAGCATTGTAGACATAGAAAATTGCAAAATACATAATGGATCTGAATGTGAAAGACCCGTTGACTAAGATTCTCTCACAAGCAAAACATGATCACACCTTAGTACTCTTTGGGTGTTAATCACATAGCGATGTTAACTAGATTACTGAATCTAGTAAACCCTTTGGGTGTTGGTCACATGGTGATGTGAACTATGGGTGTTAATCACATGATGATGTGAACTATCGATATTAATCACATGGTGATATGATCTAGATTATTGACTCTAGTGCAAGTGAGAGACTAAAGGAAATATGCCCTAGAGGCAATAATAAAGTTATTATTTATTTCCTTATTTCATGATAATTGTTTATTATTCATGCTAGAATTGTATTAATCGGAAACATGATACATGTGTGAATACATAGACAAACAGAGTGTCACTAGTATGCCTCTACTTGACTAGCTCGTTAATCAAAGATGGTTATGTTTCCTAGCCATAGACATGAGTTGTCATTTGATTAACGGGATCACATCATTAGGAGAATGATGTGATTGACATGACCCATTCAGTTAGCTTAGCACCCGATCGTTTAGTATGTTGCTATTGCTTTCTTCATGACTTATACATGTTCCTATTACTATGAGATTATGCAACTCTCGTTTACCGGAGGAACACTTTGTGTGCTACCAAACGTCACAACGTAACTAGGTGATTATAAAGGTGCTCTACAGGTGTCTCCGAAGGTACTTGTTGGGTTGGCGTATTTCGAGATTAGGATTTGTCACTCCGAATGTCGGAGAGGTATCTCTGGGCCCTCTCGGTAATGCACATCACATAAGCCTTGCAAGCAATGCAACTAATGAGTTAGTTGCGAGATGATGTATTACGGAACGAGTAAATAGACTTGCCGGTAACGAGATTGAACTAGGTATTGGATACCGACGATCGAATCTCGGGCAAGTAACATACCGATGACAAAGGGAACAACGTATGTTGTTATGCGGTCTGACCGATAAAGATCTTCGTAGAATATGTAGGAACCAATATGAGCATCCAGGTTCCGCTATTGGTTATTGACCGGAGACGTGTCTCGGTCATGTCTACATTGTTCTCGAACCGTAGGGTCCGCACGCTTAAGGTTTCGATGACAGTTATATTATGAGTTTATGTATTTTGATGTACCGAAGGTTGTCCGGAGTCCCGGATGTGATCACGGACATGACGAGGAGTCTCGAAATGGTTGAGACATAAAGATTGATATATTGGACGACTATATTCGGACACCGGAATTGTTCCGGGTGATTTCGGAGAAAACCGGAGTGCCGGGGGGTCACCGGAACCCCCCGGGAGAGTTAATGGGCCACATGGGCCTTGGTGGGAAGAGAGAGGGGCGGCCAGGGTGGGCCGTCCCCCTCTCTTTCTGGTCCGAATTGGACTAGGAGGGGGGGCGGCGCCCCCCTTTCCTTCCCCCCTCTCCCCCTTCCTCCCCCCTCCTAGTAGGAGTAGGAAAGGAGGAATCCTCCTCCTACTTCCTCCTCCTTGGCGCGCCCCACGGGGCCGGCCGGCCTCCCCCCTTGCTCCTTTATATACGGGGGCGGGGGGCACCCCATAGACACACAAGTTGATCTTCGTGATCGTTCCTTAGCCGTGTGCGGTGCCCCCCTCCACGATATTACACCTCGGTCATATTGTAGCGGTGCTTAGGCGAAGCCCTGCAACAGTTGAACATCAAGATCGTCACCACGCCGTCGTGCTGACAGAACTCCTCCCCGAAGCTTTGCTGGATCGGAGCCCGGGGTGCGTCATCGAGCTGTACGTGTGTCAAGAACTCGGAGGTGCCGGAGTAACGGTGCTTGGATCGGTTGGACAGGGAAGATGTACGACTACTTCCTCTACGTTGCGTCAACGCTTTCGCTTCGGTCTACGAGGGTACGTAGACAACACTCTCCCTTCTCGTTGCTATGCATCACCATGATCTTGCGTGTGCGTAGGAATTTTTTTGAAATTACTATGTTCCCCAACAATGGGTTCATGTCTTAATGATGTCATGTGCATACTTTTTACCCATCTACAAAAGGCTAATGCCATGGATGTTTCTTGCTGAAACATATATGGTGCATCAGAGATGGTGTTCATATTATAGATCAGGCCTATTAATGGATCAACGATACTTAGATTATACTGTCGGCAGTGCTAATCTAAAAAGATTTCACATGTTAGCTCACAAGTTTCATTATGTATAAACAGACATGGAGAAACATACATAGATGGTTTCCATGTTTGATCAACCTCAGATGATATAGTGGTTTCCTTTCATAATGCCAACAGCTTTGTAGATCGGAAATAATGTAGAATTATTCTGCAAAGCATAAAGGAGTGTTTGAAAGGAGTTTTTCAAAGAAAGACATCGGTGAAGCTGCTTACATATTGAGCATCAAGATCTATAGAGATAGATCAAGACGCTTGATAAGTTTTTTCAATGAGTACATACCTTGACAAGATTTTGAAGTAGTTCAAAATGGAACAGTCAAAGAAAGAGTTCTTGCCTGTGTTACAAGGTGTGAAATTGAGTAAGACTCAAAACTCGACCACGACAGAAGATAGAAAGAGAATGAAAGTCATTCCCTATGCCTTGGCCATAGGTTCTATAAAGTATGCCATGCTGTGTACCAGATCTATTGTATACCCTACACTGAGTTTGGCAAGGGAGTACAATAGTGATCTAGGAGTAGATCACTGGAAAGCGGTCAAAATTATCCTTAGTGGAATAAGGATATGTTTCTCGATTATGGAAGTGACAAAAGGTTCGTCATAAAGGGTTACGTCGATGCAAGTTTTGACACCGATCTGGATGACTCTAAGTCTCGATCTAGATACATATTGAAAGTGGGAGCAATTAGCTAGAGTAGCTCTGTGCAGAGCATTGTAGACATAGAAAATTGCAAAATACATAACGGATCTGAATGTGAAAGACCCATTGACTAAGATTCTCTCACAAGCAAAACATGATCACACCTTAGTACTCTTTGGGTGTTAATCACATAGCGATGTTAACTAGATTACTGAATCTAGTAAACCCTTTGGGTGTTGGTCACATGGCGATGTGAACTATGGGTGTTAATCACATGATGATGTGAACTATCGATGTTAATCACATGGTGATATGATCTAGATTATTGACTCTAGTGCAAGTGGGAGACTAAAGGAAATATGCCCTAGAGGCAATAATAAAGTTATTATTTATTTCCTTATTTCATGATAATTGTTTATTATTCATGCTAGAATTGTATTAATCGGAAACATGATACATGTGTGAATACATAGACAAACAGAGTGTCACTAGTATGCCTCTACTTGACTAGCTCGTTAATCAAAGATGGTTATGTTTCCTAGCCATAGACATGAGTTGTCATTTGATTAACGGGATCACATCATTAGGAGAATGATGTGATTGACATGACCCATTCAGCTAGCTTAGCACCCGATCGTTTAGTATGTTGCTATTGCTTTCTTCATGACTTATACATGTTCCTATGACTATGAGATTATGCAACTCCCGTTTACCGGAGGAACACTTTGTGTGCTACCAAACGTCACAACGTAACTGGGTGATTATAAAGGTGCTCTACAGGTGTCTCCGAAGGTACTTGTTGGGTTGGCGTATTTCGAGATTAGGATTTGTCACTCCGAATGTCGGAGAGGTATCTCTGGGCCCTCTCGGTAATGCACATCACATAAGCCATGCAAGCAATGCAACTAATGAGTTAGTTGCGAGATGATGTATTACGGAACGAGTAAATAGACTTGCCGGTAACGAGATTGAACTAGGTATTGGATACCGACGATCGAATCTCGGGCAAGTAACATACTGATGACAAAAGGGAACAACGTATGTTGTTATGCGGTCTGACCGATAAAGATCTTCGTAGAATATGTAGGAACCAATATGAGCATCCAGGTTCCGCTATTCGTTATTGACCGGAGACGTGTCTCGGTCATGTCTACATTGTTCTCGAACCGTAGGGTCCGCACGCTTAAGGTTTCGATGATAGTTATATTATGAGTTTATGTATTTTGATGTATCGAAGGTAGTTCGGAGTCCCGGATGTGATCACGGACATGACGAGGAGTCACGAAATGGTCGAGACATAAAGATTGATATATTGGACGACTATATTCGGACACCGGAATTGTTCCGGGTGATTTCGGAGAAAACCGGAGTGCCGGGGGGTTACCGGAACCCCCGGGAGAGTTAATGGGCCACATGGGCCTTGGTGGGAAGAGAGAGGGGCGGCCAGGGTGGGCCGCACGCCCCCTCTCCCTCTGGTCCAAATTAGACTAGGAGGGGGGGGGGGGGCAGCGCCCCCCTTTCCTTCCCCCCTCTCCCCCTTCCTTCCCCCTCCTAGTAGGAGTAGGAAAGGAGGAATCCTACTCCTACTAGGAGGAGGATTCCTCCTCCTTGGCACGCCCCACGGGGCCGGCCGGTCTCCCCCTTGCTCATTTATATACGGGGGCGGGGGGACACCCCATAGACACACAAGTTGATCTTCGTGATCGTTCTTTAGCCGTGTGCGGTGCCCCCCTCCGCGATATTACACCTCGGTCATATTGTAGCGGTGCTTAGGCGAAGCCCTGCAACAGTTGAACATCAAGATCATCACCACGCCGTCGTGCTGACAGAACTCCTCCCCGAAGCTTTGCTGGATCGAAGCCCGGGGTGCATCATCGAGCTGTACGTATGTCAAGAACTCGGAGGTGCCGGAGTAACGGTGCTTGGATCGGTTGGACAGGGAAGACGTACAACTACTTCCTCTACGTTGCGTCAACGCTTCCACTTCGGTCTACGAGGGTACGTAGACAACACTCTCCCTTCTCGTTGTTATGCATCACCATGATCTTGCGTGTGCGTAGGAATTTTTTTGAAATTACTATGTTCCCCAACAATGGGTTCATGTCTTAATGATGTCATGTGCATACTTTTTACCCATCTACAAAAGGCTAATGCCATGGATGTTTCTTGCTGAAACATATATGGTGCATCAGAGATGGTGTTCATATTATAGATCGGACCTATTAATGGATCAATGATACTTAGATTATACTGTCGGCAGTGCTAATCTAAAAAGATTTCACATGTTAGCTCACAAGTTTCATTATGTATAAACAGACATGGAGAAACATACATAGATGGTTTCCATGTTTGATCAACCTCAGATGCTATAGTGGTTTCCTTTCATAATGCCAACAGCTCCATCTGAAACAAAAATAAAAAAACAATTGTCAATAAAATTTTATTGATTCATCTACTATGATTTCATATAGACTCATCTATACATACATAGATGGTTCCTGTATTTGGTCAACCTCAGATGCTATGGTGGGTTCCTGTCGTAATTCCAACATCTCCATCTGAAACAAAATTTAAGACCAATTGTTAATAAAATTGTATCGATCCATCTACTGTTATTTCATATAGACTCATCTACAGAAGGCTAATGCCATGGATGTTGCTTCCAGTGTTTTCACGTTAAGATAACATATAGTCGAAGTCTAGAATCATACAACTATACAGAAAGAAGTGGGATTGCTTGCTGCGATATAGATAAACATATATGGTGCATCAGATAGTGTTCATATTATAGATCAAACCTATTAATGGATCAATAATACTTAAATTACACTGTAGGCGGTGGTAATCTAAAAGCGACAAAAATATTTTGTATTTATAGAGCTTGCATGTCATTATATTACTTACTTTATCAATCAACACTTTGTTCTTATATTTTTAGGGCCTCAAAGATTATGGCACACACACCGTTGAATGAATTGACTACTGGAAACGAGACATGGACAATCAAAGTCAAAGTTTTAAGACTTTGGGACACAATTAACTTATTAACTAATGAACTCATTAGCACTGATATGGTTTTATTAGATAAAAAGGTGCAAGTATTACATATATAATATCTCTTCAATTTACCCTTTCCAAAGTTTGCTGATGTTTTCTCTCTATGTAAGATGATGTAATCCATGCTTCTATTGGGAGCAAACTGGTCAATAAATTTAAACCAAAAATTAAAGAGGTACAAAATTAAGACCTTCAAAATCTGGGAGTATGAAAAATACCAACCATTGAAGAGCAATCTAAAATAAGTTTTGTCTATGATACAACCGTGAAGGAAGTGGATGAAGGAAAATCCAAGTTTTTGGACTACCACTTCAAATTTGCTGATGGTGCTACCTCAGATAGTAGGGTGATTATTGATACATATTGCTCAGGTACAATCAAAATCCATATCTTAGAAAAAACATCGGTGAACTAGATTTTTAAGTATGATTATATGCAGATGTCATTGGATTGCTTATTGCAATGAAGCCAATATAGCAAGTGCAAAAAAATAAAGGGACGGACATGGCGCAAACTTCAAACGTCCGTGAGGTTGAAGTCCTTTTACTAGAGCAAGTGATTATATTCTATAGATATTTTTGAATTACATATATGATCTTTATATCACTTTTTCATGATTAAATGCATGAAGCGGTGAGATAATCAGAATCACGCTATGGGGGGATATCTGCAAATATGATGAATGAAAAGCTTTAAAAAAAATAAACAATAGTGATTGTCACTTCAAATTTGGTCAGAAAATTCAATGGTGAGAACTATAATCACTATGTGTAAACCTGAATCCAAATTACTGACAATTTATTACCAGGGCTATCACTACGCACGACAAATGCCTCTAAAGTCTTCCTGGACCCTGAAATTCCAGAGACAGACCAAATTATTGACAGGTATGTATATAATAATGCAATTATGTATGTTTTTCAAGTTACAAGTTTATGTGCTCATATTGTAATGTATTATAGGCATTGTGAAAGCTATGTTATTCCAACAATGATTGGAATTGACAAAAGCACCCAAGGAGCGATTGAAGAGCAAATGTTCTACAATAAAAAAACATTGAGGGAAATTATAGAACTACGATATGTTGATGTTAAAAGAAAGGTTTCCATGTGGACTTGATCATAAAAGTCTTATACCTTCTCTATTTTACATTATTATGTAAACTAATATGTTTTACCTTCAATAGGAATTTGTATGCAGAACAAAAGCAACAATTGATGATTTTATATAGAAACACCATAACTATATTTGCACTTCCTGTCATTAAGTATCTGAAAATCCCAACATAAGGTGAGCATTTTATGCACTAGATTGTCTTTGGTGCCATTTCTTTTAATAATAGACCAGTAATAACTGATACTGTCATATAAACTCAAGGTACGCGAGGAGGCGACAACAACAACTTTTGTTAGGTTTAATGAGGTAGCAAAGAGTCTTTTAGGCAACATATCTGCATCAACCCTATTAGAGCAGGAGGGATTCAACAACATAGTATCAGATATTATAAAAGACCTTTATGGCAGAACACTCATATTTCGACTTAAGTTAAATTCAAGGAATCTATAAGAGTGTATGGAAAATTTTAAAGTGAGCTTCACTTTTGAAGATGACAGACTTGAGATGGAATATTCAAATGAAATAGTTGAAGATATGCACATGCACATTTTAGTATTTTAAATGGTTTATAAAATTATAATGCAAGAACATTCTTTATAGGGCATACTGGAAAGGCAAGACACACAAGGTTCTTCAAATTTTGCTATGCAGAAATCCGATAACGAGGTATTGCCACTAATTAATGGTTTTGCTGTCACGAGTGTGCGATTTTTGTTTTAAAATATTAAAAAAAAATAAGTCAACCACTCCAAGAATGCAAGAATGATGAGAAGGAGGATATGTGTTGAAAGGAAACCTCTAAATCATCTAACGAAAAGAAACTGAGGACAAGGAGACAGAAGTCTAGCAAAATATATGAAAAAGATGTGACAATGTTTGCTTCCAGAAATAGCAGGAAGCCAATTGTTAAAATCGAAGCTCCTGATGACGAGGTAACAAATTGAAAAAAAATTATCTTCCTGTATATGCATTGATAATTGTTTACAACCTATTTATTTATGACATCACAAAACACACAGGAAGAGCCAAAAACTGTTTCGCCGAAGATAAAAGGAGAGACAAACATAAGAGATGTCAAGATTTGAAAAGAAAGGCTTTGCGAAATAAAAAAAAGTTCTTATAGAGAGCAATCTATTTGATAATGAGGTATTCTTTCAAATTACTTACCCTCATCTATATGTACTAAAAATAATAATCCATGAGAGTGTATCGGTCATTTCCCACTTTGGTCTAATTTTGTATGCATTTGATCTTATATATGTATTACATAATACATTGTTAAATATGATGATGATATACAAGCTTAATATCTACCATGCATTTACAGAAATTTATGAATGTTTCAATAATAACATTGTTCTTGCATTTATGCAGCGAGACAACAATAGTCACGCTAACAACAACTGTACCAGCACAGATAACCGTAATGAAGAATGGAACGCCAAAACTAGCAGCAGAACAAAGAAGGGAAGGACCGATTGCATAAAGAGGAGGAAAATATCATCTGAAGACATGCAGCCAACCTTGTATGATAGACGTAAGAGGATTAGGAGAGAACAAGCGAGATACATGGGCTAGGCATTATACAGCAGCAAGTGCTGACATACGTCCAATAGCTGCAAGAATTGAAGAATATACTATACACACTCTATACTTAGTAGTAATTTGCATTGATAAACAATTATGTTTATTTTATGCTCCACGAGAGTACGGATTGAAGTTATGATGTGTACTCAGACATATACTTAAATTATTTTTAGTTACAATCACTTGTGTCTTCTTTAGCATCTACCTCATTCAACACTAACAACGCCCATAAAGAAATAAACACTGATTTATCTTTAAGAATTGAAGAAAATAGAAGGAGGCATACCCAACTGGAGATGAAGATACATAGCATGATTGGAACTGGAACATGTAATCATTCCCAAAAAACACCTCCTTAAGATTGACATGTGGCGCTCTTACTCTTCATGTCACAAATATGATACCACCTGTCCAAATCAAATAAAAAAATTGATATCTAAACAAGATAATAAATTAAATTACTATAAAACA
Organism: Triticum timopheevii; assembly: GCA_963921465.1. NCBI lineage: Eukaryota > Viridiplantae > Streptophyta > Magnoliopsida > Poales > Poaceae > Triticum > Triticum timopheevii. Next base: position 248,126,092 of record OY997262.1, on the reverse strand, counting down.
GACTAAAGGAAAACATTTTGCGATACTATAGAACTTCTAGATGGGTGCTGGCTTGGATGCTCGGCAGAGTAGAAGTCGTGTACATCGCCAGCACACACCGTATGGTGACGCACAAGATGCCTTGGTAAAGTATACACTAACTTATACAGTATGTACTTACATTTTAAAAATGTACACTAACTTATTAGTATCTACTCTATACCTCATTCAACACTTATAGATCACTTGAAAAAAACATGCTATTCAAGAATTTAAGGGAAAAATATGAAATACTTACAGCTAACAAGCATTTCCTTAATTAAATTATATTGGTTGAATGGCACAAGGACAGGAAAAGGCTAGGAGAAAGGGGAAATAATACAGAGTCAGGAAAAGGAAAAATAAGGACCTGCAGCTCAACTTGGAACAATGTTGCCATTGCAGGCCTGCGGGAGATGAAATCCAAAAGACCAAATCAACTGCACGGACGACAGCATCAACGGCAGCGTCCAGATCGATGATCTCGCCTACACTCTGGTGTAGTAGATCCCCTGCTAACCCTCAATCGACGTCAATGGTCACCCCGTCGAAGCACCAGGTGCGGGGGTGGCTTCAGGTTAGGACGAGCATCCTGAATGCAGTGAATCAAGAGAGCAACATCAGCAAATTTTAACTGAGAAGAAAAATAAGAGGAGAGGAGAAAGGGGATCGGCCAAGAACATTCTCACTTTTGTGAGGAAAGAAGAACGGAGAAGTCCAGAAGACTACAGAGTGGGTAAAGTAAAGAGTAATACTGGTGGGACCCATGACATCAATTACGTACTGCGGAAACTGTGAGACAAAACAATGTAACGTCAAAATATAAGGCAACTTGGTACTGCCGAGGTTTTTTTAAAATACAAAACTTGGTAGTACTGTTGAGTGCACGTGTATTGAAGCAAACACCAACAAACCTTTTATGCATATACGGACACTGTATATAAAAATAATAAAACATTTACTCTACAAAAACAATAAAAAAATATGCCAATATTTCATAGCGTTAGTGAAATAATTTATGACTACACGAAAACAAGAAGAATAACTTGACACACACAAAAAAGCGACATGGTAAAAATGTTAGAAAAAATATATAATTTTGAAGAATTCAACCGAACATAAAACTAAAAAGACCTTTACCCAGGTGAAATCTACATTACATATATCAACTTATAACTACAAGCATTAATTTGCTTATTCTCCAAATAGAGTTGTATGTTTATCTCAGTCAAACCTACATTACCTGATGGTGATTGGTTAGCCACAGGAGAATAACACAAGACAATATCTGTACTACCATGGCGAAAATGCTAAATGGAGGCCGAGCTCCATGGAGCTCTTAATTTTGAAAAATTTGAAAATCACATTTTGAAGCTTAAAAAAATCTGAAAAAGTGTACGCATTCATACGGATGCGTAATACATGTGTGTGAAATTTGAAGATGATATACATTACGATGCGAGCTATATAAAAAAGGCAAAATCATGATTTTGAAATGATGAACAGTGCACCCACTGTTCACTACAAAAAATGCATGAATTTGTCTTTTTTATTTAGCTCTCACCATAATGTATTTCATCGTCAGATTTTACACATCCATATGAACGCCTATGGATTTTTCCACAATTTTTTGAAACTTAAAAAATATGATTTTTAATTTTTCAAAAAAAGACGAGTTCCATGCAGCTCGTCCTCCAAAATGCTGCACTCCAACCATGGCATGATACTACTCTTAAAAAAGAACATAAGCAAGGTACTCACTCCGTTTCATATTAGTTGTCGCTCAAACGAATGTATCTAACACTGAAATATGTCTACATATAAATATTATTATTTTTAGACAGAACACATAGGCAAGCGATCACCCTTTCTACTTGTCTATGTAAACAAATACTATATCTGTCTCAAAATGTAAGATGTTTTTTCTCGAATAAAAAACAAGTACAGAAAAAAAACATGCCAATCAACCATACCAAATCAAATTAGTATGGCATGAATAATTAGCAGATAAAGGGTGTTTGGAAAATAATTATATTCAAATATCAATAAAAATCAAAGAATAAACTTTCCAAAATTGTAATACTTAAAAAATGTCTCAACAATTGCTTTCAAGTTTACTTCAGAAAATAACAAATAAAATATATCTTCTAATTCAACTTGCCAAAATCCTAGCCCGCGCATCGAGCGGGCCACTTTGCTAGTTTATATAAATTTAAAATCCAAATAATTTTCCCCGCATAAAAATCAATGAAATTTAAAATGTCGAGATGCAAAAAAATAAATTTGAAACTAATTGTTGGTTTGTTGTGTCTTAAAAATGTACAACCGATTTCTCATTACTAATAGCCCATTTTCTGCGCAAGCCGAATGCATCGCTTGCAGCCCAGTAGGGCTGACAAAAGCAAGTAGGCCTTGGTTGGGTATTCTACAAAAAAAAAACAAAAAACTGGGCTAGTCATTTTCAGAAAGAACAAAACAACAACTGGGTTGGTCTTGTGGTAAACATAAAATAAAAGGCTGGCTAGACTGGCAAGAATGCCCCGCATAGCCCAGTTGATACCCTGCTCTGTCTCAAAAACAAAAAGAACTGGGCGAGCTGCTGGGTCCCTCGTGTCAGCCGCTCATTGTGCAATTCTTTAGTTTATTGACTACGCTGACAATGGCATGGGACCTAGATGTCAGGAATCCATTAGGAGGAACCATTTTTTGGCTTGAAATAAGGAGGCACTTGCTTGTGTACTACCATGACCCTGGTGGGTCCCTACTTTCATCCTCTCCATGTACAATCATCTCCTGATTGTATATGTGTCAACCTAGTAGGCCCACAAGTCAACCTCTAAAACCGTGGCGGAAAAATACAACCCATTCCACCTGTTCACACGAAAAGTTCAATATTCAAAGCAAAGTAACAGGTCTGATCCAGAGATAGAGTACTGAACTTCCACGTTGACAACCATCATAGCCAACTTAACTATCTACTCCCACTAATACTCTAGTGTACAAGCACTAACTTACTCTTAGCTAACAAGACGATCCCGGCCACTTATGACCCACAAGTGAATGGGGTCAATTGTAGCCTTTTCGATTAGTAAGGGTGTCGAACCCAATGAGGAGCAGAAGGAAATGACAAGTGGTTTTCAGTAAGGTAATGTCTGCAAGTGCTGAAATTGTAAGTAACAGAGTACTCCCTCCGTTCGGAATTACTCGTCGAAGAAATGAATGTATCTAGATGTATTTTAGTTGTAGATACATCCATTTTTGTGACAAGTAATTCCGAACGGAGGGAGTAGTTTGAGAGCAAGATGTTTTGTAATGAGCAAATAATGATAGTAGTAACAAAAGTGCAGCAAGGTAGCCCAATCCTTTTGAGGCAAAGGACAGGCCAAAATGGTCTCTTATGATAAGAAAAGTGTTCTTGAGGGTACACAGGAATTTCATCTAGTCACTTTCATCATGTTGGCTTAATTCGTGTTTGCTACTTTGATAATTTGGTATGTGGGTGTACCGGTGCTTAGGTGTTGTTCTTGCATGAACAAAACCCCTACTTATGATTAACCCCCTCGCAAGCATCCGCAACTACGAGAAAAGTATTAAGAATAAATTCTAACCATAGCATTAAACTTTTGGATCCAATCGGTCCCTTACGGAATAACGCATAAACTAGGGTTTAAGCTTATGTCACTCTTGCAACCCATCATCCAATAACTACTCCACAATGCTTCTCTTAGGCCCAAATATGGTGAAGTGTCATGTAGTCGACGTTCACATGACACCACTAAGGGAATCACAACATACATATCATCAAAACATCGAACACATATCAAGTTCACATGATTACTTGCAACATGATTTCTCCCGTGACCTCAAGAACAAAAGTAACTAGTCACAAATGATAATCATGCTCAAGATCAGAGGGGTATTAAATAGCATAATGGATCTGAACATATAATCTTCCACCAAATAAACCATATAGTAATCAAATACAAGATGTAATCAACACTACTAGTCACCCACAAGCACCAATTTATAGTTCCGGTACAAAGATTGAACACAAGAGATGAACTAGTGTTTGAGAGGACTTGGTGATGTTGAAGATGTTGATGAAGATAGCCCTCCCAAAGATGGGAGAGTTGTTGGTGATGATGATGACGATGATTTCCCCCTCCGGGAGGGAAGTTCCCCCGGCGGAATCGCTCCACCGGAGGGCAAAAGTGCTCCTGCCCAGGTTCCGCCTCGAGACGGCGGAGCTTCGTCCCAAAATTTCTCTCCTTAATTTTTCTAGGTCGAAATGACTTATGTACCAGAAGAGGGGCATCGGAGGTGGGCCTGGATGAGCACAACCCCAGGCGCACCCTGGTGTCTTGTGCTCACCAGGGTGGCCCCCTCCGGTACTTATTTGCTCCTGTATTCTTATTTATTCCATAAAAAATCCTCGTGAAGTTTCATCTCATTTGGAGTTGTGCAGAATAGGTAGCCTGACGTAGCTTTTTCAGGTCCAGATTTCCAGTTGTCGGAATTCCCCCCCTTTGTGTGTATCTTGCATATTATGAGAGAAAAGGCATTAGAATTACTCCAAAAAGCATTACTATGAAATAAAACAACATAAATAACAGTAGGTAAACATGATGCAAAATGGACGTATCAACTCCCCCAAGCTCAGACCTTGCTTTTCCTCAAGCGAAAACCAAAATTGAAAAAGATGTCCACATGCTTAGAGAGAGGTGTCGATAAAAACAAAATACGAACATAGAAGCATCATGTAACTTATTATAACAACAACAAACTTTAACATAAAACTTTTATCATAGACTTCTCATGAACAAGTAACAATTCATCACAACGTCGAAGTATAAAGTATAAACTCTATTGGAAACTAACAAACTATGTTCTCAGTCAACTTTGCAACTACAATTCATCATCTTTTCAGGAAGGGTCACGTATCGGAGCCTTTAGGCAAGTCCACATACTCAACCATCATTTAGTCTTCTATGATTGCTAACACTCACCCGTACACATGAGAAAAACATTTCAACTGGACACATAGAAAGATAGGGGCTTATAGTTTCTCCTCCCAACGTATTCACCTCAAGGGTGATGTCAACAATAATAACTCATGCTACCCATATTCAACTGGATATATGTGCCTAGATCTTTCCTCACCACATAATGTTTGCCAAAGGAGAAAATAAAAAGGAATAGAGAGAAAAACTTTGACTCTTTCATGAAAGTAAAACATAAAAGTAAAAGATGGGCCCTTTGCAGAGGGAAGCAGAGGTTTCCATGCGCTTTTTTGTTTATATGCTCAACCCCTTAGTGCAAGAGAACGTCACATTATATTGCCTTATGATGGCAACCTTTATTACGCAGTCTGTCGCTTTTATTCTTCGCCTTCACAAGTTCGTACAATGCTCAATTTTCTCTTACACTAAATGATCTAACACTTTTAGAAGCAATTTTTATTGCCTTTTTGCACCGATGACAACTTACTTGAAGGATCTTACTCAATCCATAGGTAGGTGTGGTGGACTCTTAAAACAAGATTTGGGTTTAAGGGTTTTGGATGCACAAATAGTATCTCTACTTAGTGCGGAATTTTTGGCTAGCAAAGATAGGGGCAAACACCATATTGAAGGATCTATGACAATATAACTTCTATGTGAATAAGAACAATCATAAATCATTACGTTGTCTTCCTCGTCCAATGTCAACAATTTTGGCATATAATATTTTGATGGGTGCTCACAATCTTAAAAGATTTCTAGGATAGTGTATTTGCATGTGAATCTTCTCTTCCCTTATTAATTCTTTCATGAGTTGCGTCATTGACCAATGTTATGTTTGTCAATCTACAATAAAATTTTCTACTTATAATTTTCCTTGTGTAATGTCATCACTTACCATAAGATTAGCATATGATCTTTTTCATTTATTTCCTTTCTTTTTATTGAAACATGTAAGTAAAATAAGCAAAACTCAAATTAAACTTTATTATATATCTCGCACATGATTACAAAGATAGATCACTAAGCAAACTCTCCAAAAGAAAGGATCGAACTAAACTTTTATTCATCTAAAGCAAAAGATAACTATGGATCGAACTAAGAAAAGTAAAGGCAAGAGATAATGGAGGTGATACGATACTAGGGAACCTCCCCCAAGATTGGTGAAATCCAAGGGGAGTGCCCATACCCGATACTCAATTTCTTTTGGTGATGAAGAAGGAGGAGGTGGTGATGAAGCGGTAACGATCTTGTCCTTTTTCTCTAGCTTGGTTTGGAGGTGAAATTATCTATCCTCAATTCATCGTTCTCATCCTCGAGCTTTAGTATCCTATTGCATAATGCTTCCTTGCTTTCCTTCAGGAAGCGAGGAGGGACTGGTTCATCTTCATCTTCTTCATTAGAAAACCATATGTAGGGATATGTGTCCTTGAAGATATTTTTATCTAAAGGTTGATAAGAAGCCGGGCTCTCCTTCTCGGAATCTTGAGATGACATAATTTTAGATATGTTGGGAAAACAACAAGAAAAGAAAACATGAGATTTCTCCGCGATACAGAGGTCACGGGTTCGGGGGGTATATAAAGATTTTTTTTCTTGTGAAACAAGCTAAATAGAAGAGAAACGGAGTCCGGAAGGTACCCGAGGTGGGCACAACCCACCTGGGTCACCTTCGTGGTAGTTTCTTATTTTCCTAATTTTTTTAAATATTCCAAAACTGACAAAAAATTATTTTTGCGGATTTTTTGGAGTCTGTTTACTTACTGTATCATGTACCTCCTCTTTTTCACGATTCTGGAGTGTTCCGGAAGGTTTATTTTATGTGCTCTTCCAGTGTCATAGTTTGGATAATATTGCTTTCAACATTAATGGGCGTACCAGAGATATAGTGTTTTATTCGTTGCCCATTAACAACCTTCGGGTTAGTACCTTCGGCATTATTTATTTTGATAGCTCCAGATCGATAAACCTCCTCGATAACATAGGGTCCTTCCCATTTTGAGAGGAGTTTTCCTGCAAAGAATCTGAAATGAGAGTTGTACAAAAGAACATATTCTCCAATCTTGAACTCATGCTTTTGGATTCTTTTGTCATGCCATCTTTTAACTTTTTCTTTAAATAACTTGGCATTTTCATAAGCTTGGGTTCTCCATTCATCTAATGAGCTAATATCAAATAACCTATTTTCACCAGAAAGTTTGAAATCATAGTTGAGTTCTTTAATTACCCAATATGCTTTGTGTTCTAACTCAAGAGGCAAATGACAAGCTTTTCCATAAACCATTTTATAGGGAGATATACCCATAGGATTTTTATATGTTGTTTTATAAGCCCAAAGTGCATCATCTAGTTTCTTAGACCAATTCTTCTGGGACCTATTGACAGTCTTTTGTAGGATTAGTTTATTTTCTCTATATCTAAGTTCAACTTGACCACTAGACCGAGGATGGTAGGGTGCTGCAATTCTATGGTTAACATCATACTTGGCAAGCATTTTACCCACTTAGTCACATAATCAACAACAACCAAAATATGAGTATACCCATTAGAGGAAGGAAAAGGTCCCATGAAATCAAATCCCCAAACATCAAATGGTTCAATAGCAAGCAAATAATTCATAGGCATTTCTTGACTCTTATCGATATTACCTATTCTTTGGCATTCGTCACAAGATAAAACGAACTTACGGGAATCCTTGAAGAGAGTAGGCCAATAAAACCCATATTGCAATACCTTATGAGCGGTTCTGTCTCCCGCGTGATGTGGAAAGGATCGATATGGTTGACTAGACGGGGTGAATAGGCAACTAACAATTTTTAGCTTTTCTTGACCAAATTAAACTTAGCATCAAAGTAGATTGTCTAGATGTGCAACTTGGTGAGCAACCTATATGATGCAACAACAACAAGCACACAAGCACGGGATACAACACAAAGAAAGCTTGCACAAGTAAAGGTAAGAGATAACCAAGAGTGGAGTCGGTGGAGACGAGGATGTGTTACCGAAGTTCCTTCCCTTTGAGAGAAAGTACGTCTCCGTTGGAGCGATGTGGAGGCACAATGCTCCCAAAGAAGCCACTAGGGCCACCATATTCTCCTCACGCCCTCACACAATGTGAGATGCCGTGATTCCACTATTGGTGCCCTTGAAGGCGGCGATCAAACCTTTACAAACAAGGTTGGGCCAATCTCCACAACTTAATTGGAGGCTCCCAACGACACCACAAAGATTCACCACAATGGAATATGGATTGGAGGTGACCTCAACCGTCTAGGGTGCTCAAACACCCAAGAGGTAACAAGATTCGCGAAGGATTAGTGGGGGGAATCAAATTTCGCTTGGTGGAAGTGTAGATCGGGGCCTTCTCAACCAATCCCTAGAAAATCAACAACTTTGATTGGCTAGGGAGAGAGATCGGGCGAAAATGGAGCTTTGAGCAACAATGGAGCTTAGGGAGGGAAGAGGTGATCATCCTGGGGAAGAAGACCCCCTTTATATAGTGGGGGAAAAGATCCAACCGTTACCCACTTACTCAGCTCGCGAGACGCGGTACTACCTCAAACACTCACGGTACTATCGCAAGGTGCTATGGTACTACTGCATCACTTTGCGGCACTATTGCTCGTGCGGTAGAAGCTAGATGAGGTCCTATTGCGGCAACAAGCGGTAGAACCGCCGGAGCGGTACTACCGCGCGCCCCTGCGGTACTACTGCAGGGCAGGGCTCAACTAGGCTGGAAAAAGTACAGACTAAATAAATTACGTCTGTGGCTATTTCCGCTGAGTTTGGGACGTGCGAAAATCCGGCACGGTACTATCGCTCGCAGGGAGCGGTACTATCATGTAGGGGCGGAAGTAAAAAATTACTTCCGCGCCTACTTCCGTGCGCGACAGCGTTCTGGGCTAGAGGCAGCGGTACCACCGCTCGCGATGAGCGGTACTACCACATGGCGCGGTACTACCGCTACCTAGAGCGGTACTACCATGGAGCACTGCAGTACTACTGCTCCCTTGAGCAGTACTACCGCACGCCACAGAAACTATAGCACTTGAAAGCCTTAATCTCGTAGAGACAAGAATAAACGGACGGTGCTACAATGAAGCGAAGGAAAGGTGGTGCAAAGAAACAGATGTGTACGTGTTGATTCCACCCTAACCTTTCCGAAGCGGAACCCCTCTTAATAGTATGACTTTCCTACGAATAGAGAACCACCGTCTTCGATAGGCTCCGAGGGGCAACAAATCGTCTTGTGCCTAGACATGAGATATCTGAAATGCTCAATGCACATGATTAGTCCGCAAATGCACACACTACAAAAAAAAGACACATCCGTGACATTTTGGGCCGAACAATTTTTTTTCTGTCATACATATGACACTTCTATGACGATAATTGTGACAAAACCTGGTATCATCATAGATGTGGTGGGCTCCTACTTCTATGACAAAAAATCATGACAGGAAATGGGATTTTCGTCCTGGGCGGGCCGGAGACGCAACTGCATGACATTCTTTGGGCCGTCCATGACGGAAAAAACCGTGGTAGAAGCAAGGGGAAGGAAAATTTTGGGGAGTAGCGGGTTACGGTGGGAGGTTGGGGGCCGAGCGATGCGCGTTTATCTCATACAGGTATGCGCGTGTGTGCGAGGCGTTGGCTCTAACTTAACCCGAGCGAGGCGTTGGGCTCTAACTGAACCCGAGAGATTGCACTGCAGGCTACGCATTACTGAACCCGAGCGATCGATCGATGGCTGGTAACTGAACCCGATCGAGTGATTCCTTCGCTACTGCTGCTAACTGAAGCCGATTAATTGGATGAAAAGTGAGCGTTGTGGGGGGGGGGGGGGAGGGGTTGGATGAACAGTGAGCGGTGGCGTTGCCTCTGGATGAATAGGACCCCGTGGTGTGGAGGGCTGGATGAACAGTAGAGGGTGGAGGGGTGCCCGTGGAGGGGCGGTTGAACATGACCCCGTGGTGTGGAGGGCTGGATGAACAGTAGACGGTGGAGGGGTGGTTGAACAGTAGCCGGTGTAGTAGCACGCGGTGGACGCCGGATGAACAGGAGCCTGTGGAGGCTGGAGGAGGTCGACGGTAGCCTGTGGAGGCTAGAGGAGGTCGACGGTGGAGATGAACAATATCCTGTGGAGTCCGATTTTGCGGTACGCCACACCCCTCCCGATGAACAGGACCCCCGTTTCGACCGTAGCGCTCCAACACAAGTCCGTTTCGTCCGTTTTGCGGTACGCCACACCCCTCCTGATCAACAGGACCCCCGTTTCGATCGTAGGAGGTCCTTTTCGTCCGTTTTGCGGTACGCCACACCCCTCCCGATCAACAGGACCCCCGTTTCGACCATAGGAGGTCCGTTTCCTCCGTTTTGTGGTACGCCACACCCCTCCCGATCGACAGGACCCCGTTTCGAACGTAGGAGGTCCGTTTCGTCTGTTGTGTGGTACGCCAGGCCTTGTTTCCATCACCTGTTCCATCCAAGCCCTCCCGATGATCACGACCACGCATTCCGTTCCGACCCAGCCGGTTGGCTCCCATGCGTTCTGTTGCCTCCCGATGAACATGACGCATTCCGTTGCCTCCCCATGAACACGACGCATTTCGTTGCCTCCCCATGAACACGACGACAACGCTGTTTCTCTAGCCATGTACACGAGCCCTCTCCGTACGTATGCGCGAGTAAGCGTTCGAGACCCTGCCCGTATGTACACATACGTGGACGTATTTTCTTTCTTGCACCCTGGCCACTGTACGTACGTGTACATGCTACGTGCGCGCCTCTACTACGACACGTGCGCGCCTCTACATCCACCAGTATATATGTATGTACACGTTCGCGGCCAGAATGACAATGCTACGTACGCTTCGACCAGGTGGGTCGCGACTGTTAGGCACTTCCTTGCGTGCGAAGATGTAGCTGGTGGGTCCCAGCAGTCAGGGGGGCGAATCGTTTTTTTTGCCCGGACACACTTCCTTGCGTGCGAAGATGTAGCTGGTGGGTCCCAGCAGTCAGGGGGAAACATTTTTTCTCGAAATACGGTGGCCTGTCCGGTGGGTCCCCGCTGTCAGGTGGAGGAATAATTATTTTGCACGTAATAAGGAGGCACTTCCTTGCTGCGGCCGTGGACCCAGCTGTCAGCCTCTCGACGTACAGTCCACGTCCGATGGAAGCCGTTCCTTGACCACGTTGACCATGCCGTGCCGAGAGCACCAGGGCAGTGGACGATGGCAAGGCCTAGGAAGGGGACGACGCGGAGCCGGGGAAGACACGGCAGTGGATGCCCACGCGTAGAGGAGTACGAGGGTTCACTGGTTCGCTGCGGTGTGAGGCTGCCGTCGCCGCAGAATAACATGGGGTGTGGGTGAGTAGAGGGATGGCCTAGCTAGCGGTGGGAGTAGTAGGGGGCGGTGAGGCCTCCGCCGCACCGCAGACGACCACGGGAGGCAGGAGCACGAGGCACGACCGGCGCTGGTTTGGGAGGCTGGAGCAAGAAGACCAGAGGTTGAAGAAGCACTACGACCGTTGGATGGACATCGTACGGTCACTGGAGCTAGAATCATGCATATTGACTAAGTTGACAAAGCCCTCCGTCCCCATCAACTTAGTAGGCCCACAAGTCAGCCTGCCACTATACTGGGTCCCAGCTAACAGGGGGAGTATTCATTTTTTTTGTGCGTAATAAGGAGGCACTTCCTTGCGTGCAAAGATATAGCTGGTGGGTCCGAGCTGTCAGCGGCGGTAACGTTTTTTTCACGAAATACAGAGGCCCTTTTGGTGGGTCCCCGATGTCAAGTGGAGGAATCATTATTTTGCGCGTAATAAGGAGGCATTTCCTTGCGTGCAGCCGTGAACCTAGCTGTCAGCCTCTCCATGTACAGTCCACTTCAGATGCATGTCGGTTGTTGACCATGTTGACCAGGCCACGCCGAGAGCACCAGGGTGGTGGACGACGGTGAGGCCTAGGAAGGGAACGACACGGAGGCAGGGAAGACTCGGCAGATGTTTCCCACGCGGAGGGGAGTACGACTGTATGAGGGTTTACTGGTTCGTCTGCCATCGCCGGAGAATAACAACAGGTGTGGGTGAGTAGAGGGATGGCTAGGCCAGCGATGGGAGTACGGTGGGGCGGTGAGGGCTGCGCGGCAGCACAGCCGGCCGTGGGGAGGAGGGAGCAGGCAGTCCCGCCGACGCTTGTTTGAGCGGCTGGAGCAGGAAGAGCAGAGATTGAATAAGCACGACGGCCGTTGGATAGACATCGTACGGTCACTGGAGCTAGAATCATTCATATTGACTAAGTTGACAAAGCCCTCCATCCCTGTCAACTTAGTATGCCCACAAGTTAGCCTACCACCATGGTGGGTCCCAGCTAGCAGGGGGAGTATTCATTTGTCTGTGCGTAATAAGGAGGCACTTCCGGTGGGTCCGAGCTGACAGCGGGGGAACGTTTTTTCGTGAGATACGGTGGTCCGTCCGATCCCAGCAGTCAGGGGCAAAGGTTTTTTTCGCGAAATACGGTGGCCCGTTCGATGGGTCCCAGCAGTCAGGGGGGAAACGTTTTTTGTGAAATACTGGTGGCCCGTCTGTTGGGTCCCTGCTGTCAGGTGGATGAATAATTATTTTGCGCGTAATAAGGAGGCACTTCCTTGCGCCTGCCATGGACCCAGCTGTCAGCCTCTGCACGTACAGTACTCTTCCGATGGAAGTCGGTCGTTGACCACATTGACCACGCCGCACCGAGAGCACCATGGCGGTGGACGACGGCGAGGCCTAGGAAGGGGACAACGCGGAGCCGGGGAAGACGCGGCAGTGGATGCCCACGCGAAGAGGAGTACGAGGGTTCACTGGTTCGGCTGCGGTGCGAGGCTGCCGTCGCCGCAGAATAACAGGGGGAGTGGGTGAGTGGAGGGATGGCCTGGCCGGCAGTGGGAGTAGTATGGGGACGGTGAGGCCTCCACGGCAGCACAACCGGCCACGGGAGGCAGGAGCATGTGGCACGACCGACGCTGCTTTGGGCGGCTGGGGCAAGAAGACCAGAGGTTGAAGAAGCACTACGGCTATTGGATGGACATCGTTGACCATGCCGCGCCGAGAGCACCAGGGCGGTGGACGACGGTGAGGCCTATGAAGGGAATGACACGGAGCTGGGGAAGACACGGCAGTGGCTGCCCACGCGGTGGAGAGTACGTGGGTTGATTGGTTCGGCTGCCGTCGCCGGAAAATAACAGGAGGTGTGGGTGAGTAGAGGGATAGACAAGCCAGGGATGCGAGTATGATGGGGCCGTGAGGCCTGCCCGGCAGCACTGCCGGCCACGGGAGGCGGGAGCAGGCGGTTCCGACGGCGCTAGTTTGGGCGGCTGGGGTAGGAAGATCAGAGACTGAAGAAGCACGATTGCCGTTAGATTGACATCTAACGGTCTGACGCTGGTAGGGTCAATTGTTGACTAAGTTTATTTTTTGAGAAACCTTGTGTATGCATGAACTTAGTAGGCCCACAAGTCAGCCTCCAAATCTGTGGCAGACAACATAAAGCCCATTTGCTACTTTTTATAATTTGCAGCCCATTTGCTAATTCTTAAGTAATTTATTACAGCCAATTTTCTGCCCAGGACCACGGTCAAAAAGTTCAACCTTATTTTGCATGTTTCGGTGGAGTCCGAACTGTTGTAAACCCGAAATGATAAACATTTTTTAAGAACTTATTTATTTGCCAAAAAAATCGTTTTGTTTTTGTAAGCAAATAAGACGTGGGACAATTGAGTTGGTTTAAGGGAAAACGAGTGGTAAAAAAATCAGCGCTGGGTGGGAAAAAACAACAAAAATAAGGATGTAAATATGAAAAGGGAATTTCATGTGTTTTCAATATAATGATACGTGTATATGAACTAGTAAAACTATAGGTAGAGATTAGAAAAAGGATATAGGACATGCGTTTCAAGAGGAAAATAGAACTGGGCTGTGTGTTTGATTTAGTAAAAAAAACTGCCTACTGATGTTGTAAGACAAAATATAACTAACGTTGGCGGGCCAGAGGCCAGTAGATACCTGCTGGATCTTTGTGCCCCGTTGTCGTCATGGGCTGGGCCTGTTAAAAACAAAACCAACCCTGGGCAGTCTGCAGCCCAGTTGAAACTTGCTCGACCTGAAAAACAATATACGTGCTCAATAAACGAGAGAATTCTGCAAGTACAGACTGATAACTGGGATGCAGCACAAATATTGTTTTTTTATCATGATAATAAGTGCATGCACTTGTTTCGAAAAAATTGGAGAACTGGGAATTTGAACAGCGGGTGCTTATGCTACCCATCAAATAAAAATCAGGTGCCTGAAAATTCATTTTGAAACAAATGATTCAGCTTTATATCCACGCCGACCCTCGGCATGATGGTTGGAAGCAAATGCAAGTTCATACCAAAAGATCCTTAACAACAATACCAACTTGCGGATGACAAGGTAGTACAACTACCAATACCAAACTAACTTATAATCTTTTTACTCCTGGCCCTAGTATTCGTCTGGTAGAAAATCTTGCGAGGACCAGTTCCCGCTCCTTCTCTCGCTCCAGGTCCCCGAGGTGGTACTGGTGCATCACCCAGTTGGTCCTCTGCTGGCCGATGTTCTTGTTGGTGTGCAGCACCAGAACCTTTTTTGCTGCCCGTCTGCTGGTCGTTGACCATCACCGGCAAGGTATTGCCGGTCTTGTGCCACATTGCGTGCATGCCGCACTCCAACTGTATCTTGCGATGCGTCCATGTGCCCCTTTTGAACGACCTGGAATTGCGCTGGAAGAAATGCTTCGTTAGGCCACTTAGTGTGATACCTGCAGTATTGTGGAATACATGTTTTAGTGTACCTACTTGGCATTTTCATAACATCTTTGGCATGTTGCAGTCACTTGTTTCACTTTTTATTAACTGTCAAATTGTAATTGCTTCACCAGGTTTGTGTCTAAAAAGAAAAATAGATCTACAAATAAAGGAATATGTTTGTGCAAGTAGACGGCCGATCGGTGTCTTACCTGGAAGTTTCTCAGGTTGGGTGTAGCATATGCCGTGCTCGCTGTCGATGGTTGTTATGAACAAATCAATGAGAGACTGAAATCTCGCTCTGTCAGCACTCACTTTGGCCTCAAGGTGCTCGATCAGCTCCTGATCCGTGGGATCGAACTTGATGCCAGCCGGCAGCACCGGCCAATCCTTCTTCGACTTGCATCGGTAATTCTAGTTATATGGTACTCAATGTATGATCAATCGACTGTTTTAAGTGAATGATGAAAGATTTCGACATATAAGTGGTACTCCAAATCTGAAGTCCAGAATACCCGAACACGCCGCCGGAATTCTTTTGTCACCTCACGCGCAGCATGTTGTCACGTCAATTCAATGTGTGGACATGATGAATAATTTGACCGACGTATACTAGTACTGCTATTGTACTACTTACTAGTTGTATTTAGTGTCACAATTTATACACAGGTTTAACTAACAAGTACGCACTTGAAGCCTAACTGATATATATATATATATATATATATATATATATATATATATATATATATAGACACACACACACACACACACACACACACACACTATTCTGATCACGGGATCAGAATAATATTCTGATCACAACATGAACTTCACGAGTAACGCGTCTGACCTTTCCCGAGTACTAGGTTGAACTTCAGCTAAGAAGTGTCGAGATGGGGCTTGCAATATACCGCTGGAAAGCTATGAACGTCAGTATCATGACCCAAGTTGAATTTTTGGCAAAAAGAAGCGGTTTAAGAGCAGTTTTGAAAATCGTTTTTCCTTCATACAAAAAACGTGAATCGTATTTTTGATCGCATTTCTAAACTGTTTATCGTAATGATGCAAATAATATGGCATTGGAAAGCTGCTACAAAACCTCTCTTTCCACATGTTGAAAGTTTTCTCTAATTCCTTATGGTTAAAGAGTAATTTGGAAAATCATAACATTTTGCAAACCAAACAGCCGAGTTCGTATTTTCAATGACATTTCTGAATGGCTAATCCAATTGAGGCAAATGATATGGCATTGGAAAGCTTATGAAAATGCGCTACTTTTTCATGCTAAAAGTTTTTTTTATTTTTGGACGGTTTAAAAGAAATTTAGAAATCAATACAAGTTCTAACGATTTTGTACTTTGAAGCTAATTTTTTAACCGTATGTCCGAATGCAGCAAATGATATGGCGTTGGAAACCTTGAGGAAATGCGAAACTTTTTTGTATGTATTATTTCTCCTATTTCTTTATGGTTTTAAGTCAGTTTCGAAAATGGAGAAAAACGTATTTTCACCGTATTTTCTACGAACTTTAACGGAATGGTGCCAATAATATACCGTTGAAAACCTATGGAAAATACGAAACTTTTTCATGTTGATGGTTTTCTCTGAATCCTAGCCATTTTCAAGTAATTGCGAAAATGGCAGGATCATTCGTTCTGCCTTTATCGCGAAACTGATTCTTCGAAAATGCACCGCGTGAAGACTTGAACTTCTCGGCATGTCTACTTGAACTTCACTATGATTTTCACGTGCTATTTTGACCGTAGCTCTCCATCCACTCACCGAAACACTCACCAGAATTGAGCAAGTGTCATACCAGTGGAAAGCTGTTGTGAACACGCAACTTTCCCGTGTTGATCGTTTTTTCATACTCGCGACGATTTTAAAAGTTTTTCATCTGAAATTCATCCACTCTAGTATTTGAACTTCTTGCTATTTTCAGTTGAACTTCTGTGACGTATTTTCGTTTGTAATTTTCTCATCCATTCATCAGTGTTACACAAATGATATTCCATTTGTATAAATCTCTCTCAAAATAATTTTTTTAACTTTCTCCGACGAAGGACTTGAACTTATAACAACAAAAGTTTTAGCCTTTGCTTTTTTATTCTTTTTTAATACAAAATGCACACCGTCTAGTACATTAACTTCTGGTAGTTATCAACCTGAACTTCTCTCGGTTAGGTGAAAATATTTGGGTTTTTTGATGAACTTTTAATCTGATTTTCTTAATCCTTTTTTATTAATTTTGAAGCGCTCTATTTTTAATAGTTGAACTTCTTGTTTCCATTCTTTTATAACGAGGAAAATCTGAGTTTTCTATAATCATCGAGCTTCTCCATCTTTTTTAATATGGACTTCCTAGTTTTATTTCTTAATCTCTTTTGTGAAATTTTGAAGCTCTCTATTTTTAAAAGTTGAACTTGTTGTTATTTAATTTTTGAACTTCTTGTTTTCATTCTTTTATAACGAGGAAAATCTGAGTTTTCAATAATCATCGAACTTCTCTATCTTTTTAATATGGACTTTCTGGTTTTATTTTTTTAGTAATGGAAAAAATCCTACTTCCTGGTTTTCATTCTTTAATTTTTGAACTTTCTCGGGGCGAGCACTTGAACTTCTATCAATAAAACAAGAATGAGAAGGCAAAAGCTCGGGTTCAGCTCGTCCTCGAGTAGGTAAATAATAAAAACAAAGTTTTTGATGTGGAATGCTACCTAGCATAATTCTCAATGTAATTTTCTTTATTGTGGCATGATTGTTCAGATCCAAATGATTCAAGATAAAAGCTTATAAAACATAAAAATAATCATGCTTCGAAGAATACTAACAGATAATCATGTCCTATCAAAATAGCATAGCCAAAGAAAGATTATCCCTACAAAATCATATAGTTAGGCCATGCTTCATTTTCATTACACAACCCCGGTTTCAGCCAAGCAATTGCTTCGTACATTTTAACGTGCTTCAGCTTTTTCAACTCTTACGCAATACATGAGCGCAAGCCATGGACATAGCACTATGGTGGTATATGGTGGTGGTTGTGAGGACAAAAAGGGAGAAGATAGTCTCATATCAACTAGGCGCATGAACGGGCTATGGAGATGCCCGTCAATAGATATCAATGTGAGTGAGTAGGGATTGCCATCCAACGGATGCACTAGAGCTATTAATATATGAAAGCTCAACAAAAGAAACTAAATGGGTGTGCATCCAACTTGCTTGCTCACGAAGACCTAGGGCATTTTGAGGAAGCCCATCATTGGAATATACAAGCCAAGTTCTATAATGAAAAATTCCCACTTAGTATATGGAAGTGATGACATAGGAGACTCTCTATCATGAAGACCATGGTGCTACTTTGAAGCACAAGTGTGGAAAAAGAGATAGTAGCATTGTCCCTTCTCTCTTTTTCTCTCATTTTTATTTTTTTTCTTTTCTTTTTTTCTTCCTTTTCTCTTTTTTTTTCTTTGGCCTTTTTTCTTTTTGGCCTTTCTCTCTTTTTTTCTTTTTTTTCTTTTTGTAAAGTCCGAAGTGTCATCCCGACTTGTGGGGGAATCATAGTCTTCATCATCCTTTCCTCACTTGGACAATGCTCTAATAATGAAGATCATCACACTTTTATTGATTTACAACTCAAAGCTAGAACAAGATATGACTCTATATGAATGCCTCCGGCGGAGTACCGGGATACGCAATGAATCAAGAGCGACATGTATGAAAATTATGAAGGTGGCTTTGCCACAAATACGATGTCAACTACATGATCATGCAAAGAGCAATATGACAATGATGAAGTGTGTCATAATAAACGGAACGGTGGAAAGTTGCATGGCAATATATCTCGGAATGGCTATGGATATGCCATAATAGGTAGGTATGGTGGCTGTTTTGAGGAAGGTTAATAATGGGTGCATGATACCGGCGAAAGTTGCACGGTATAATAGAGGCTAGCAAAGTGGAGGATGAGTGTGCGTATATCCATGGACTCACATTAGTCATAAAGAACTCATATACTTATTGCAAAAGTCTACTTGCCCTCGAAGCAAAGTACTACTACGCATGCTCCTAGGGGAAGGGTTGGTAGGACTTAACCATCGCGCGATCCCGACCTCCACTCATAAGGAAGGCAATTAAAAAGAGCACCTCATGCAACAAATTTGTCACACAACTTTTACCATACATGCATGCTACGGGACTTGCCAACTTCAACACAAGTATTTCTCAATTTCATAATTACCCACTAGCATGACTCTAACATTACTACCTCTATATATCAAAACAATTATCAAGCATTAAATTGATCCTAGTGTTTTATGCACTTTCTATGATAGTTTTTATTATACCCAACTTGGATGCTCATCATTCTAGGACCAAATTGTAACCATAGCAAATACCATGCTGTTCTAAAAGACTGTCAAAATAATATACGTGAAGCATGAGAGACTAGCAATTTCTTCAAAACTAAGCCACCGCCGTGCTCTAAAAGATATAAGTGAAGCACTAGAGCAAAAACTATCAAGCTCAAAAGATATAAGTGAAGCACATAGAGTATTCTAGCAAATTCTAATCAAGTGGGCTTCTCCCAAAAGGTGTGTACAGAAAGGATGATTGTGGTAAACTAAAAAGCAAATACTAATATAATACACGATGCTCCAAGCAAAACACATATCATGTGGCGAATAAAAATATAGCTCCAAGTAAAGTTACCAATGAACGAAGACGAAAGAGGGGATGCCTTCCTGGGGCATCCCCAAGCTTAGGCTTTTGGATATTCTTGAATATCTTGGGGTGCCTTGGGAATCCCCAAGCTTAGGCTCTTGCCACTCCTTATTCCATAGTTCATCAAAGCTTTATCCAAAACCTGAAAACTTCACAACACAAAACTCAACAGGAAATCTTATAAGCTCCGTTAGTGAAAGAAAACAAAACCACCACATAAGGTATTGTAATGAACTAATTCTTTATTTATTTTGATGTTAAACCTACTGTATTGCAACTTCTCTATGGTTTATAAACTATTTTACTAGCCATAGATGCATCAAAATAAGCAAACAACACACGAAAAACAGAATCTGTCAAAAACAGAACAGTCTGTAGCAATCTGTAACTAACGCAAACTTCTGGAACTTTAAAAACCCTACCAAAATAGGAAGTCCTGGAAAATTTATCTATCGATCAGCAAAAAAAAGAATCAATGCAAAATCACATTTTTGTGATTTAACAAAACAAATTTCGTGCGCGCAAAGTTTCTGTTTTTCAGCAGAATCAAATCAACTATCATCATAGGTTATCCTATAGGTTCTACTTGGCACAAACACTAATTAAAAGATAAAAACACATATAAACAGAAGGTAGATGCAAAATTTATTACTAAGCAGGAACAGAAACAAAAAACACAAATAAAATTGGGTTGCCTCCCAACTAGCGCTATCGTTTAACGCCTCTAGCTAGGCATAAAAGCGAAGATAGATCTAAGTAGTGCCATCTTTGGCACTCATCTTTTTAATGGAGTTATGCTCAGGTCCAGGAGGCTCTTTGCGTTTACCTTCATGCTCAGAGATCCTTTGATCTAAGGCATCCAACCGCTTATTGCAAAGTGTGATCAAATTATTCATGCGGTTGATACTCCCACCAATATTCTTAAGTGGTTCAACAAGTTTTTGCAATTCATGTAATTTCTCTAAAATTTGGGTTCCTTCAAGAGAGAAGGGTGATCCTTTTTGTAGGGGAAGTACTCCTACTATCCCCTCTATAATTTCATAAGCAAAACTAGGATAACCTTTAATAAATACCCCTTTTGCGGCGAAATCAAGGAGTTGTTTGTGGGGTAAGGTTAACCCAACATAAAAATTGCGAATTAAAATCTTGAAATCTCCTTCTATAGCACAACTACAATAAGATTCTAACATCCTAAACCAAGCATCTTTTAAATTTTCTCCTTGTCTTTGCTTGAAGTGGAGAACTTCAAAGTTGGGAGACAAAGGGATAAAGATTGAGCTAGCCATAATGATAAGGTAAATGATCTAACACACGAGCAAACGGAAAAAGGCAAGCGAAAAGAGAGGAGATTGGGAAAGAGAGGGCGAATAAAACGGCAAGGGTGAAGTGGGGGAGAGGAAAACGAGAGGCAAATGGCAAATAATGTAAATGCAAGGGAGATGAGTTTGTGATGGGTACTTGGTATGTCTTGACTTGAGCGAAGACCTCCCCGGCAATGGCGCCAGAAATCCTTCTTGCTACGTCTTGAGCTTGCGTTGGTTTTCCTTGAAGAGGAAAGGGTGATGCAGCAATAGTAGCGTAAGTATTTCCCTCAGTTTTTGAGAACCAACGTATCAATCCAGTAGGAGGCTCCTCAAAAGTCCCACGCACCCACACAAACAAACAAAGAACTCGCAACCAACACAATAAAGGGGTTGTCAATCCCTTCACGGCCACTTGCGAAAGTGAGATCTGATAGAGATACTATGATAAGATAAATATATTTTTGGTATTATATAATATAGATGCAAAAAGTAAAGATGCAAATAAAAGTAGATTGAAAGCTTATATGATAAAAGGTAGACCCGGGGGCCATAGGTTTCACTAGTGGCTTCTCTCAAGATAGCATAAGTATTACGGTGGGTGAACAAATTACTGTCGAGCAATTGATAGAAAACCGAATAATTATGATATTATCTAGGCATGATCATGTATATAGGCATCACGTCCGCGACAAGTAGACCGACTCCTGCCTGCATCTACTACTATTACTCCACACATCGACCGCTATCCAACATGCATCTAGAGTATTAAGTTCATAAGAACAGAGTAACGCATTAAGAAAGATGACATGATGTAGAGGGATAAACTCAAGCAATATGATATAAACCCCATCCTTTTATCCTCGATGGCAACAATACAATACGTGCCTTGCAACCCTCTCTGTCACTGGGTAAGGACACCACAAGATTGAACCCAAAGCTAAGCACTTCTCCCATGGCAAGAAAGATCAATCTAGTAGGCCAAACCAAACTGATAATTCGAAGAGACTTGCAAAGATAACTCAATCATACATAAAATAATTCAGAGGAGATTCAAATATTTCTCATAGATAAACTTGATCATAAACCCACAATTCATCGGATCTCAAAAAACACACCGCAAAAAGAGTTTACATCGAATAGATCTCCACAAGAGAGGGGGAGAACATTGTACTAAGATCCAAAAAGAGAGAAGAAGCCATCTAGCTAATAACTATGGACACGAAGGTCTATGGTAAACTACTCACAACTCATCGGAGGTGCAGTGGTGCTGATGTAGAAGCCCTCCATGGTCGTTTCCCTCTCCGGCGGAGAGTCGGCAAAGGCTCCAAGATGGGATCTCACGGATACAGAAGGTTACAACGGTGGAAATTGTTTTTCATTGGCTCTCTGGTTGTTTTCGGGGTACGTAGGTATATATAGGAGGAAGAAGTACGTCGGTGGCCGCTCGAGGGGCCCAGGAGACAGGGGGGCGCGCCCAGGAGGGGTGGGTGCACCCTCCTATCTCCTGGCCGCCTCGTTTGCTTCTTGACTTGCACTCCAAGTTCTCCGGATCACGTTTGTTCCAAAAATCACGCTCCCGAAGGTTTCATTCTGTTTGGACTTCGTTTGATATTCCTTTTCTTCGAAATACGGAAATAGGCAAAAAACAGCAATACGGGCTGGGCCTCCAGTTAGTAGGTTAGTCCAAAAAATGATATAAATGTGTAAAATAAAGCCCATAAACATCCAAAAGGGGTAATATAATAGCATGGAACAATCAAAAATTATAGATACGTTGGAGACGTATCACCAGACGCCTCCTAGCTAATAAAAAATGGGGATGCGTGGAGGCACGTAAATGGTAGTAAATAGAACACCCACGGTTTCAATAATACTTGTGTTTCCGATTGTAACGTGACAACACTTGTTCCAAAATGACTTTGTTGATTGTTAATGTGCGCGCCTTCGCAAATCGGACTGCAAAATTACCACAGAATGTTGGTGCCATGTCATGGCACCAATCCAAGTTTCATTATTTTCATGCGTGTTTTGGATTTACAGGAATTAAAAAACTAAGTTTCTCGATGTTTCCAGCCCAGCCACGATGCCCAGAATTTTGAATTTCATTCCCATTTCTTGCATGGAACCTAGAAATTTACCCGAGGACACACATGTGATTTTTCAACCAACTTTGGTGCACTGGAACATGTGCTTGTATTTCAAATTTGAATTATGCACACAAAGGTGACACGTTCCCTCTCAGAACCGCGAGCCTTCTTGAGAGAAGCTCCGATTTGCAAGAAGCTTATACTAAAATTTGTTCCTATTCGGCCAATTTTTTTACCATGGCATGGTACTACCATGACATGACACCATGCCAAGTTTCATGATTTTAAAACCAAGTTTCTCAATGTTCTTGACCGAGCCATGATGCCCAGATGTTTGAATTTTATTCTCATTTTTTGCATGGGACCTAAAAATTCACCCGAGGACACAGATGTGATTTTTCAACCAACTTTGGTGCACGGGAGCATGTGCTTGTAGTTCAAATTTGAATTATGCACATTAAATGACCAAACACTGAATTAATGTGTAAAAAAGGTCAAACGAAGCTGGAATAATTCCAAAATTTAACAGGGCACTCATGTAGTTATATGTTGCCTTTGTAAATAAACTCAAGGGAGACAGTGTATATCGTTTCGCACTCAAAGGTGGCACGTTCCCTCTCAGAACCACGAGCCTTCTTGAGAGAAGCTTCAGTTTGCAAGAAGCTTATACCAAAATATGTTCCTATTTGGCCAATTTTTTTACCACAGCATGGTAGTACCATGACATGACACCCATGCCAAGTTTCATGATTTTCAGATGTGTTTTGGATTTACAAGAATTTTAAAACCAAGTTTCTCAATGTTCTCGGCCGAGCCACGATGCCTAGATGTTTGAATTTTATTCTCATTTCTTGCATGGGACCTAGAAATTCACCCGAGGACACAGATGTGTTTTTTCAACCAACTTTGGTGCACGAGAGCATGTGCTTGTAGTTCAAATTTGAATTATGCACATTAAATGACCAGAAACTCAATTAATGTATAAAAATGACAAACGAACCCGGAATAATTCCAAAATTTAACAGGGAACTCATGTAGTTCTATGTTGCCTTTGTTAAGAAACTCAAGGGGGGCAGCGTATATCGTTTCACACTCAAAGGTGGCACGTTCCCTCTTAGAACCACGAGCTTCCAAATTGTCCCAATTGTTTACCACAACATGTTAGTGCCATGACATGACACCATGCCAAGTTTCATGATTTCCAGGCGAGTTTTGGATTTACATGAATTTAAAATCTAAGTTTCTTGATGTTCTCGGCCGAGTCACGACGCCCAGATGTTTGAATTTTATTCTCATTTCTTCCATGGGACCTAGAAATTCAACCAAGGACACACATGTGATTTTTCAACCAACTTTGGTGCACCGGAGCATGTGCATGCAGTTCATATTTAGATTATGCACATTAAAATTCCAGAAACTCAATTAATGTATAAAAATGCCAAACGAACCCAAAATAATTCCAAAATTTAACAGGGCACTCATATAGTTCTATGTTGCCTCTGTAAAGAAAATCAGTGGGGAGGCAGCGTATATCATTTCGCACACAAAGGTGACACGTTCCCTCTCGGAACCACGAGGCTTGTTGAGAGAATCTCCGGTTTTGCAAGAAGCTTATACTAAAACTTGTCCCAATTTAGCCAAAAATTATACATATGAAAACAGGGTTTAGATTATCCCGAACATCTCGCTACCTAGACCAATAATGTACTATGATTTGAATTCAACATAAAATGGATACAAATATTTGAATTGGAGAGCGTATGGTACATGTAGTTCATAGTGAAATATGATTACTGCTATATGTTCACATGGTATGATTACTGCATGTTTTTTGTTATCAAGATAATATTTAAATTATTGTATAACTTGACAACAATTGTATTCAAATAAGGAAAATTGATTCAAATTTAGTCCATATGGTAGACGACAATATATATGTTCACACGGTGGAGTAAAATGTTCTTATATGATGGAAGATCAAAATGTACGACTACATCAATTATAAACCGCAAGGTCACCTAATTATATATTCAAATTCAACATAACATGGATTCAAAAATTGAAATTCGAGATCCTGGCATTTGTAATCATATAAATAGGGACATTACTCTTTCTTTCGGTGGGAATTGATTTGTTTTTTGTTGTTGTTGAGGGAAGTGCGAATCGATTTGGTACTGTGCAGGGTAATCTTGTTCTCCCTATTTTTTTTACATTTTCTTGTAGTTTTTCAATGGCATCTATAGAAATATAGTAAAAGAAGACATGACTCTCTTGTGTATTGTATGAATTGCTTTTTTTACACGTTAAGTTTGTTCTGCCGAACAAGGAATCCGCACCTTGTTATCCCGAAAATTTCAAGCTCGAGTATCTTTTGTCTCACCTGCTTTGAAACTCCCACCTCTTCAACCCTCACCGCGCCTTGTTATCCCAAAATTTTGACGCGCGCAAAAACTCCCTCCTCATCCGAAATCGGTCCCGCAGCCCAGACACGCGAAATCCCCCTTCTACCCCTCAGCCGGAAATGAAGCTCCACATCGCGATGTCAAAACCGGTAGGGGTATGCTGGTAACTCACCATCCATTTCAGACAAGCGCGTCCCTAAGCTTGGCTCCCCCTCCCCTTCGCCCCCCATTCGTACACCGAGGCCGCCGAAACCCGCGAAACCCCACACTCCTTCGTCGGCCTCCCAATCGCCGCCCAGCCGGAGACTCTTCCCCTACTACGTCGTCCACCGCAACAGCTCGCCGTCCCTCATCCACTGCACCAGATGAGGATCCGTCATCGATCTCGTCGTCCTGCCGGATCAGCCGCCCCGTCCTCCACCTCCAAGGAGCTGCCCCGACATTCGCCTCGTCTATCGTGCCACCTCAATCCCCACATCGCCGTCTTGACCTGCCCCACCGGAACCGTAGCACCCTCACCAATTCCTCCGATGAAGCCGAGGCCAACTCGGCACCACCAAGGAGGTTCTGCACTCACCGCTGCATTTTATCTTTTATTCGATCTCACGGGGCTGCCGGTGCTCGATACCAAGCAGACATGGCGGTTCTCAATCGACGGCGCCATCGCCAGCCACATCATCCATGGCGTCTCTCCCCCATGTCGTTGCTTCCTCAGCGGCGACTTCCACAATGGCACTAGCTGTAGCTGCTCCGGCTCTCGCTCGTGCTGCGGCTCTATTCTTGCTGTCGGTCGCGCTGTTGCACTGCTCTTGCTTTCGTTCGTGCTGCTGCTCTGCTCTTGCTCTCGCTTGCGCTGCTGCTGCTGCTGCACGACCTCCGGCAGCTACAGGAGTTGCTGCTTTAGCACTCGTTCGCGGTGCTACTGCACGACTTGCTCTCTACTAGTGCGTTCCCTGCTCGAGCGTCTGCTGATTTAGATCACTGCTTCTGTGCTACTAGTGCTCGAACGCCCTAAACATCTATTGCAGTGCTATGCTACTAGTTCAATCAGTTTCAACAGTAAAATTCAGTTTCGACTGTAAAGTTCATTTTCTTCAGTTAAGTTCAGAGTGAACAGTACTTACGTCATCTGTCAGAGCGTCCGTGGGGTGGCTAATGCGTTTTACATCTAGCACTTTTGGGTGATGTATTTTACATCATCTATTGCAGATGATATTAAGGTCCCACTTCATATTAACGTTGTCTATCTTGTCCTGCTTGAGCCTCGCCACCGTACACCTCACCGAAGCTGCTCCAACGACGGAACCGTCCATCACAGCGGAGCAGTACCCTCGGCGCTGTTTCCAGAGGCCTCGGATCTTCTTCCCTGCCTCCGACAGTCACACAGCATTACCATCCTCCACGTCCAACCCAATGATGCTGAGGTCCACAAGGCTATGCCAAAGAGGTTGTACACTTGTCGCATCATTTTGTTACTCTGCATTCATGTCGATCCCTCAGGGATCCTTTGCTATGGAACTACTATTCATGCATTTGGTTAGAAGGAGTGGAGCAAAGCAAAACTGGAGGATTTTTTTCCTTTGGTATCTCCTTCGAAGAAAAATGTAGGAATTTTATTCACTTGGACACCCTTTTCAAGTTAATATGTATGAAGAACAGAACTAATTGCATTACTGGCATAATAAGATTCTTATTTTTTTCATTTTCACATGGTTTGACTTTAATTTGATCACATTTCTCCATTCATGTGTTCTTCCAATTCATGTGAACCAAACACCCAGGTTGACTGAAATTCTATGTTTCCAAATGCTCTGTTTTGCACGTGCATTCCTATCCTATTCCTGTGTTTTTCCTGTCCCTGCGTTTATAGAATCCTCCAATTCTAAGGAGCCCTTACACATTTACTTCATTTTCAGATAGGCGTCAAAGAAAACTCTGTGTGTTATGTCCTCCTCCTCCCGTGTCGTCACCTACCCCACCTGAGGTGCACCATCGACAGAAGCATTCACTGCAGCAGAGATCCCCCTTGTAGACTTTCTTTCGCCGCCTCAGATCATCTTTCCCATTGCCGGCAGCCACGCCAACTCATTACCATCATCGATTGAGCAGATGAACCTGAGGACTACACAGTTCCGGAAGAGAGGTCGCAGCCTTTCATGTTTGCTTACGTTATACATCGGTTATTATTACCTGCTACTTTATCGTTCAAACTTGAGTTTTTAAATGCCCATGGGTCTCATATCGAGCCAGCAACGAATAGTATCTATCTACTATATGGTTCATCTGGGGTCTTCTATGTGGTTCATGTTGGGTGGGCAACAAACAATAGATGATCCATTGTCTATCTTTTAAAACCGAAGCTATAATCTACTTTCTATCATTAGTTTTGGATCCATCCACTCGTTTGCTACCATCAGTCTTGATTTTTGCATGCACCCCTTAGGCCTTACAAAATCTAACTATTTTTTTATTATGCATGTCAGATATTGTACACAATCGTACTGAACATGTAGACAAAAGAGAAGACCATTGCGTGGGAATATAATGTCATTCACACGCCGCTCCATGGTGGGCGAAGTGGCCCCCCTCCTGCATTTCTAGATTCTATTCTAGAGGAAGATAACTGTTCAGATGGGGATTCAGAAGGAGCCGACCATGCCTATTTACCACCTGAGGTGTTTGCTCTAACCTGTCATGCTGATGTTGGTCATATCATGCATATGGAGCCTCGCATTGCTTACATTATACATCTTATATGTCATCAGCTTAGTTTAGATTTGCTTTGTGTGAATGCCACCTGTTTGGTTTCTATATCATACTCCCGCCATTCCTAAATATTTGTCTTTTTAGAGATTTCAACAAGTGACTACATACGGAACAAAATGAGTGAATCCGTATGTGGTAGTCTATTTGAAATCTCTAAAAAGACAAATATTTAGGAACGGAGGGAGTATATGGGAATTATGCAATGCCATCTTCTTTATCCAGGCATCATATACGTGAATCATGCAATGCCATCCTGTTTAGCCAGTCATCGTATATGTGAATTGTATCGTGCCATATTTTTTCCATAATGTATTCCACTTGTCAGCAATGATTATACATTCATCTACTCTTCCTGTGCATCAGCCATTTGAGTCAGTCATGGGAAAATCTGGAGTGAAAACAAGGTCTTTTGAGCAGTCAGTGCTACCTGTCGATGCACATTTCTTGCTGGTTACAGATAGCTCCTCAGAGGAGGATTTAGAGACAGATGACCAGTCGTATTCCCCCCTCCCACGAGGTGCATGCTCCAACTTGGCTGGGTTATATTGCTCATATCATGCATATGGTTTCTTGCATTGCCATGCCATCTGCTTAGATTAGACATGCTTTGTGTGAATGCCTCCTGTTTGCTTTCTATATCAGATATGTGAATTATGCAATGCCATGTTTTTCAGCAAGTTATCATATATGTGAATTATGCACCGCCATGTAGCCAGGCATCATATATGTGAATTATCTCATGCCATCTTTTTTTTCATTACGTATTCCATTTGTTGACAATCTGTGTATATTGAACTACTCTTCATGTGTATCAGCCATTTGAGCCGGTTATGGAAAAATCTGGAGTGAAAACAAGGTATTCAGACCGGGCAATGGTACCTGTTGAAGCATATATCTCGATGGTTACAGGGAGCTCCTCAGAGGAGCATTCAGGGACAGATGATCAGTCCTATATCCCACCTGAGTTGTATGCTCCAAGTTGCAATGTTTATATTTCTCATATGATGCATATGGTGTCTTGCATTGCTTACTTTAGACATCATATGCACAATATTTAATTCCATCTGCTTAGTTTAGAGATCATAAATGCGAGTGCCAGCTGCTTAGTATATGAATCAATTATGTCAATTATATGATGCCATCATGTATACTTAGACAACATGTATGTGAATTATTTCATCCCAACCTATTTTAGAAAGACATCATGTCGTGGAATTGTCACGTCCGATGTCCTAGTGAAAGGACTTAGTTGTGGAGCCATCGCAACTAGGAAGCCTGAAGGGGTTAATCAGGACAAGGGACACGAGAGGTTTATACTAGTTCGGCCCCTTACGGTGAAGGTAAGGCCTACATCTAGTTGGGTTGGTACTGCTTATGTTTCGATGAACAAGGAGCGAGACACGCTATGCCCGGCTCTCGATGAGTTGTTTCTTGCCCTAAGCCGCCAGTGGGTCGTCCCCTTATATACAAGGGTTGACGCCCTGCGGCCTACAGAGTCCCGGCCAGCTCATAGACAGTGTCCGGCTTGGTGACTGGTTAAATCTACCTTATGTTACAAGTCATACCATCATGACGGTTTATCACTATGGGCCTTAAGCTGCCTGTGGGCCTTAGACCCTTTATTGAACCGCCATCTTCATGCTTGGTCTCGGGCTTCTTTCTGCTGAGTCTTCTTTGCATAACCCGGCCCCCCTTGGGCGGCTTACACAAATAGTTATATCCCCAACATTAGGCCCCAGATTGATTTGAACCGGTTCATGTCAATCTTAAAATACCTTAAGAAATAAGCCTTCAGTCTTCTATCAATGCAAAAGGGTTTAACCCGCCATGACGTCATCTTCTGGATCCACGTTAACCCGTCGTGACGTCTTCTCCATTTAAATCCTTATTTTATTCTGCTATATCTTCAACGGATCTTTGCCTTTACTGATTGTCCCGAAACCCGAGGCGTCGGGGTCGCTCGATAATGATATCCAATCTCCTCGTTTCTCACGGCTTCTCAGTCAGCCCTTCCTTATAAATAGGCACGACCTAGGTCTTTTCCATTCTCCCCCTTCGGTCGTCTTCTTCCTCTCACTGTTTCTCTGCCGCTCGAGATCCACCGTCGTCGCTGCCGCAGATCTCCTCATCCTCGCCAACTCAGGCCGCTGCATCAACCTGATTTGACCAGAAAACCGCGATGAACCTCTGTAGCAACTCTGCATCTGTAAGTTTCCTCCTTCTTGTTCCTCAGATCCGCATTAGGACCTTCGAGTTCCTCGGTGTTCTTCGCTGTTCGTCAGGAACCCCTCATGGATTTCATCACCACCACCGTTTCTTGATCTTTAAGATGATATAAAACTAATGCGGTAGCTATTTCGCACCCATTTCAAATGCAAGTAGATTCCTCTTCTCTATACAGAAGCCTTGTTTAGAACTGATGAACTTATCTGTACTAGTTTTAGGTCTAGAAGATTTTCTTTCTTGTGCACCTGTTTGATCCAAAATAATATCCGCCAACTGCGAAACCTGTTTGTGTGACACTTAGGCAAAATCTGTTTCTATCGGATCCATTTAGTCGCAGCGACTCTCACCGCCGGCTTTAAAAAAGATAACACTGAATTACAGCCTTACCAATTCCTGGCGGTTTAAAATAACTTAGCTGCTTCTGATATTCATAGCGGCTTAACTGACCAGATATAATTAGTCATATGTCATTAGTCCCTGTCTTAAGCCGCCATTTTGAATAGACTTAAAAATACTTTCCTTCCGGGCTAAAATTCAACCGGAGCTTCTTATTTTGTCATAGGCTTCCACTTACGTCATGGCACCTAAGGCAACCAAGGCTCCTGTGACCTGTAATTGGGTCCAATCCACTGTCACAAAGAGCAAATTGTCTGAATTTGTGAAGTATGGCCATCTGCCCAAGAAGGAGGTCATGTTTTATCGTGCCCTTGACCCGTCCGAGGAGAAACCTCAGCCCAAAGAAGGGGAGGTGATAGTTTTTACGGATCATATGAGCTGGTGATTTGCTCCAACCGGTTCAAAATTCTTCAGGGATGTTTTGCGTTTCTTTGACCTCAGACCTCAAGACATCGGGCCCAATTCCGTGTCAAATATTTGCAACTTCCAAGTCTTCTGTGAGGTGTACCTGTGAGAAGAGCCCAATCTGCTTTTGTTCAGAGAGCTATTCTACTTAAACCGGCAGAATGAACGTGCCAACGGGCCTAGTCTAGAACTTGGTGGCATCTCGATTCAGCGGCGGAGAGACTGCCTTTTTCCTTATGCTGAACTGCCGAGTCATCCGAAGGATTGGAGATATAGTCTCTGGCTATCTCAATCAAGTACATAGCAACCGTGACCTGGAAATTGACATGGTGAAGCAAATACAGCAAAAGTCTGAGGTATAACTTATGCCCCTTTTCTGAATCATACTTACTGTGTCAGCCCCCAAGTCTATTGCTTATGAATAAATATGCTGTAGACTTAGAAAACTGCTTAGCACTGCTCTGTCCGGTTTAGAAAGAAGATATTTAACCCGGTTGTAACATGATACGTTGAACTTGCGATACACATTAGCCCCCAAGTGTCAAGTATCTTTTCTTGCAAAGTTCTTGGGACTTAATTTGCATGAACCGGCATTGTAAGTTAAAATTCTTCAGCATACATTAGCCCCCAAGTGTCAAGTATCTTTTCTTGCAAAGTGCTTGGGACTTAATGTTATCTTACCATGCTTCTGACTATAACCCAACATCAATGTAGGCCACTATAAGTCAATTTGAGTCGGAGATTGCTGACCTGAAGAGTTGTCTGACAGCTCAAGAACTTGAAATTCAAAAGTCCAACTCCAAATTTGAATTCAGCGTCTCTGAACAAGAGAAGTTGAAGAAGAATTTTGAGGCAGAGAAGAAAATCTGGGCTGATGAAAAGGCTTCACTGGTGACCCGGGCTGAGACGACACAGGCATCACTTGCAGAAGCAACAGCCGAGCTGTCCGGCTTAAAGCGCCAGATATCTCAAATGGTCTCAGCCATCTTCGGTAAGTTACTGTATATAACCTCAAATATTGTAATCCTTCCTTTGATGACTATTTTAATCGTTATCTCCAGCTCATCTTATGTTTATGAACGCAGGCCCCAGGAGCACAAACCTCAAGCAGAACATGTTGATCAAACTGAAAGCGGTTTACACTCTAGTGGAGCAACTGTACACCGGGTCACAATGTGCTTTGGCCGTTGTAGCTTTATCAAATAACACTCCCCACCTCCTGCAAGACGTGCTGAAGTGTCTTGCTGTACTACCTCAACGGGTTGAAGATCTAAGGCGGGCGTCCTCAAGAGCCGGGGCCATAGCCGCGTTGAGCCGGGCAAAAGCATGGATTCTAGAACTAGACCCGGCCGACCTCGCTCTTGGATACCCGAGTCTGAAAGAGGATGGGACCGTATTTGATGAACAGGATTTCACCGCCTGCGTCAAAGATATATGCACCGTCGCTACTCTTATTGGGAACGACACTGACCTTACCAAGTATCAGCCGGGCTATGACAGTGAGAACCAGAGAATTCCAACACCTCCCTATGATGAAGTCAGCCTAATCCCTCCAACTCGTAAGCATACCTTTTCCCCTGAAGTGGACCCAGCCGGTTTAATAGATGATGAAGCTGAGTTTGAAGCCTTGAGTGGCATTGACTGGGCCTTGTCAACCTTCCAGGACATGGCAGCCGACGGAGAGGCGGAGAAGGATAACCCGAAATCTTCAAGCCCAGCAAAGGAGTGAACCGCCAGGCGTTTTATGACTTTGCAAAAACAATGCTTCATTATTCAGACTCGGGGAGTCTTGTAATAGGGTAGAAAAACATCTCAATTTTTGTCATGCCTTCGCGCATGTTTATGGTGCTTAGTACTTTCGTAAGCCGCCATCGCTATATATTTCCAACCTATGTTGATCTTTTATTTCCTTGATGTTAAATTTGCTTACTTTATCCTGCGATCCCTTTGGTAATCTCACCTGCTTATATGACCTACATCATGCGGGTAAATTCAACTCCTGAAAGTTGGAACATATAATGTTCACCTGACACTTAACATCCTGGGGTGATCAATATTAAGACGGAAGAACAAAACCATCTCATAGTGCTTTCAAGAAGGCCTCAATATAGTCAAATAATTATGCTTATGAAATATAATGGATAATAAACAATATTCAAAGGCTTCTGATTTGGATACGATCAGTAAACAGTTCCAAAGGGGTTAAGCTAAGACTCGGATATGATCATATAGCCCCCAGTGGCTTTGGCGATGCTGATCAAGTGGGTATCGACAACTATGTTCTCTTTGGTTCGAATACGACCTATGTTTGAACAGGAAGCCCCCAAGTGACCATAAGAGTTGTTTAATGACGCTGATTCGATACGATCCATGTCAGACCCAAAGGGGTTAAGCTATGATTCAAATATGATCAAGAAGCCCCCAAATGGATTTGGCAGTATGCCGATCAAGTGGGTATCGACAGCTATGTTCTCTTTGGTTCGAATACGACCTATGTTTGAATAGGAAGCCCCCAAGTGATCATGGCTAGATTCAGATATGATCATAAGCCGGACCAAAGGGAAAGCCGGATTCAGATATGATCCGCTTCCTGTTGGTTGTTTCCACCACTTGATAAAGAAGACATATAAACCTTTGTGGGTAAAAAGGACAGATGTCCTGCTTTATTGCTTTATATAATATATACATCATCAAAATATAGACATCTTGAGAGCCGGTGGCTCAAGTATAGTAAGGCCGAAGATGAGCGATGTTCCACGGTCGGTGGGTCTCCTCCTCTGACTTACGTGAGTCTTTGTGCTCTCGAACATCGATGAGGTAATATGACCCGTTGTTCAGATTCTTGCTGACCACAAAGGGTCCTTCCCAAGGGATAGCTTGTGCATATCGGACTGATCCTGGATGAGCTGGAGCACTAAGTCGCCTTCCTGAAAGGTTCTGCTTCTAACCCGGCGGCTGTGGTAGCGGCGCAGGTCTTGCTGGTAAATCATCGAGCGGGCTATTGCCAAGTCTCGCTCCTCATCCAACAAGTCAAGTGCATCCTAATGAGCTTTTTCGTTATCAGCCTCAATGTAAGCTGCCACGCGGGGTGAATCGTGCCGGATGTCACTTGGCAGAACTGCCTCTGCTCCATACACCATGAAGAAAGGTGTGTACCCTGTAGATCTGTTAGGCGTAGTGTTGATGCTCCACAATACAGAGGGTAACTCCTCCACCCAACAACCCGGAGTCCGCTGCAAGGGGACCAAGAGCCGGGGTTTGATACCCTTCAGGATCTCCTGGTTAGCTCTTTCTGCTTGACCATTGGATTGTGGATGAACAACAGCCGAAACATCAAGCTGGATATGTTCTCGTTGACAGAACTCTTCCATGGAACCCTTGGAGAGATTAGTGCCATTATCCGTTATGATGCTGTGTGGAAAACCAAAACGAAAGATCACCTTTTTTATGAACTGAACCACCGTGGCTGCATCACACTTACTGACCGGCTCTGCCTCAACCCACTTTGTAAACTTATCCACTACCACCAGGAGGTGTGTCTTTTTATCCTTAGACCTTTTGAAAGGTCCAACCATGTCAAGCCCCCAGACTGCGAACGGCCAAGTAATTGGGATCATCCTCAACTCTTGAGCCGGCACATGAGCTCGTCGTGAGAATTTTTGACATCCGTCACATTTGCTGACTAGATCCTCTGCATCAGCATGAGCCGCCAGCCAATAGAAACCATGACGAAAAGCCTTGGCCACAAGAGATTTTGAGCCGACATGATGACCACAATCTCCTTCATGGATCTCACGAAGTATCTCCTGACCCTCCACAGGTGACACACATCGTTGAAACGCCCCAGTGACACTGCGGTGATGTAACTCGCCATGAACAATCGTCATAGATTTGGATCGCCTGACGATTTGCCTCGCCAAGGTCTCATCCTCAGGCAACTCTCCCCGGGTCATATAGGCCAAATATGGCACTGTCCAATCCGGGATGACATGAAGAGCTGCCACTAGCTGTGCCTCCGGGTCTGGCACTGCTAGTTCTTCCTCTGTAGGTACCTTGACAGAAGGATTATGCAAAACATCGAGAAAGGTGTTAGGCGGTACCAGCTTACGCTGAGATCCCAACCGGCTTAAAGCATCAGCCGCCTCATTCTTCCTTCGATCAATGTGCTCCACTTGACAACCTTTGAAGTGCTCAGCCACAACATCTACTTCACGATGGTAAGCCGCCATAAGGGGATCCTTGGAGTCCCACTTGCCTGACACCTGTTGGGCCACGAGATCTGAATCGCCCAAGCATCTTACTCGGCTCAAATTCATCTCTTTGGCCATCCAGAGACCATGGAGTAAGGCCTCATACTCGGCTGCATTGTTAGTACAAGGAAACATAAGCCGGAGCACATAACAAAAATTGTCTCCTCGAGGGGAAGTTAAAACAACTCCAGCCCCCGAGCCTTCTAGCTGCCTGGACCCATCAAAGTGAATAGTCCAATATGTGTTATCTGGCTTCTCCTCAGGTGCCTGCAACTCTGTCCAATCATTGATAAAGTCCACCAAAGCTTGAGACTTAATAGCGGTACGTGACATGTACTTCAAACCATGAGGCCCAAGCTCAATAGCCCACTTGGCGACTCGTCCTGTGGCCTCCCTGTTCTGGGTGATGTCTCCCAAGGGGGCATAACTTACCACAGTTATAGGATGACTTTGCAAGTACTGCTTCAGCTTCCGGCTTGTCATAAACACTCCGTAAACAAGTTTCTGCCAATGTGGATACCTTTGTTTAGACTCAATGAGCACCTCACTGATGTAGTAAACTGGACATTGAACCGGATGCTCCCTGCCAGCCTCCTTACGCTCCACCACGATGGCAACACTGACGACTCATGAATTAGCAGCCACATATAACAGTAGCGGCTCTTTATCAACGGGAGCCGCAAGGACCGGTGGCTCAGACAACTGTCTCTTTAAATCTTCAAAGGCAGTATCAGCAGCATCACTCCAGACAAAAGTGTCTGTTTTCTTCATCATCTGATACAGTGGTAGGGCCTTCTCTCCTAACCGGCTTATGAACCGGCTTAAAGCAGCAACACGACCCGCCAATCGCTGAACATCATTGATGCACGCCGGTTTAGCCAGAGAGGTAATTGCCTTGATCTTCTCCGGATTAGCTTCAATGCCTCTGTTTGAGACCAGAAAACCCAAGAGCTTGCCTGCAGGTACACCAAATACACACTTGGCCGGGTTAAGCATCATCTTATAAACCCGGAGATTATCAAAGGTCTCTTTCAAGTCAGATATCAAGGTTTACTTCTCTCTGGACTTCACCATGATGTCATCCACATAAGCATGAACATTGCGCCCAATTTGATCGTGTAGACAGTTTTGTACACATCGCTGATAAGTCGCCTGAGCACTCTTGAGCCTAAATGGCATAGATACATAACAGAAGGCTCCAAACGGAGTGATGAAAGCCGTCTTCTCCTGGTCCTTAACTGCCATCTTGATCTGATGATAACCAGAGTAAGCATCCAAAAAACTCAACCGCTGGCAACCCGCCGTAGCATCAATGATTTGATCAATACGGGGGAGAGCAAAGGGGTCAGCCGGACAAGCCTTATTTAAGTCCGTGTAATCCACACACATCCGCCAGGTGCCGTTCTTCTTGAGCACGAGCACAGCCAACCACTCCGGGTGAAAAACTTCAACAATAAACCCAGCCGCTAAGAGCCGGGTGACTTCCTCTCCAATAGCTGTCTGTCTCTCTTCGTTGAACCGTCAAAGAAACTGCCTGACCGGCTTATATTTTGGATCAATATTGAGAGTGTGCTCAGCGAGTTCTCTCGGTACACCCGGCATGTCAGAAGGTTTCCATGCGAGGATGTCCCGGTTCTCACGGATGAACTCAATGAGCGCGCTTTCCTATTTAGGATCCAAATTGGCACTGATACTGAACTGCTTAGACGAATCACCCGGATTGAAATCAACAAGCTTGGTTTCAGCAGCCGACTTAAACTTCATCGCCGGGTCATGCTCGGTGGTTGGCTTCTTCAGAGAGGTCATATCCGCTGGGTCAATGTTGTCTTGATAAAACTTCAGTTCCTCTGCTGCACAAACAGACTCAACATAAGCCACGTCGCCCTCCTCACATTCCAGGGCTACCTTTCGACTTCCATGCATGGTGGTGGTGCCCTTGTGAGCCGGCATCTTAAGCTGCAGATAAACATAACACGGCCGTGCCATGAACTTGGCATAAGCCGGCCGCCCAAACAGAGCATGATATGGACTCCTGATTTTGACCACCTCAAACGTCAATTTCTCAGCCCTGGAATCATACTCATCTCCAAAGGCCACTTCCAGTTCAATTTGGCTAACTGGGTAAGCTGACTTACCGGGAACCACTCCATGAAAAACAATGTTGGACGTCTTCAAATTCTTATCAGTTAACCCCATGCGTCGAAAGGTCTCATAATAGAGGATATTAATGCTGCTACCCCCGTCCATGAGTACCTTAGTCAATTTATATCCACCAACCTGAGGTGCTACCACTAAGGCTAACTGACCCAGATTATCAACCCGGAGGGGGTGATCTGCCCTGCTCCATACAACGGGCTGTTCTGATCACCTTAGATTACGGGGAATTGCCGGCTCAACAGAATTCACGGCCCTCTTATGAACCTTCTGGTCACGTTTGCACAATGTGGTGGTGAACACGTGATACTGCCCACTATTCAGCTACTTCGGATGGCTTTGATATCCCGACTGCTGCTGCTGTTGCTCCCCTTGACCAGACTACTGTTGATTATAACCGCCTTGATGTCCTTGAAAGCCGGAACTTGAACCGGCGCCCGGGCCATGAAAGCCGCCATCTCCTGAACTGCCGCCTGACCCATGATTGCCATCAAACGTGTTGGAATTCTTGAAAGCCTTCATGATTGCGCAATCTTTCCATAAGTGGGTGGCGGGTCGTTCCCGGGTGCCGTGTCTCGGGCAAGGCTCATTGAGTAGCTGGTCAAGAGATGGGCCTGACCCGCCAGATCTAGGGGGCAGTATTCCCTTACGTCTCTGATTATTACCTTGCACATTGGCATTGGCCACAAACTCCGGGTTACCCTCCGCCTTACGCTTATTGCCTCCTTGATTCATCGGGTTATACTTCTGGCCCTTTCCATTGCCGTTCTTCTTTCCCTTCCCTGTCTTTTCCTGACCAGACGCAGGATCCTTGGTACTATCAGAGTCGGCGTATTTGACTAAAGCTGCCATCAGCGTACCCATATCATTGCAATCATGCTTAAGGCGCCCCAGTTTTTGTCTCAGTGGCTCAAAGCGGCAGTTTTTCTCCAACATAAGGACTGCAGAGCCGGCATCCATCTTGTCAGTCGAATGTATTATCTCCTTCACCCGGTGTACCCAGTGAGTCGTGGATTCACCCTCCTCCTGATTACAATTTGTCAAGTCCACAACCGACATAGATTCCTTGCAGGTGTCCTTGAAGTTCTGGATGAAACGGGCTTTTAGCTCTGCCCATGAATTAATGGAATTGGGTAGCAATCCCTTTAACCAAGACCGGGCCGTTCCATCTAACATCATGGTGAAGTACTTAGCCATTGCTGCGTCGCTGACCTCCAATAGCTCCATGGCCATCTGATAACTTTTGATCCACGCTCCGGGCTGTAAGTTGGCCGTGTAATTCGGCACCTTTCGAGGTCCCTTGAAGTCCTTGGGTAAACGTACATTACGCACAGCCGACACCAAACAAGGAACACCGCCGGTTCTAGTAGCCACTCCCATTTCAATGGAAGTTGTCGGGTACTCTGGAAAATCTTGATGAGCCGTCTGTTGAGCCGCTAGCTGAGCAGCCCGCTCGTTCTCCTGACGTATTCAGTATTGTACCGGGTTATAGCCACCGGGCTGGTTACGGCGCTGGGCGTTGCTTGACAAAGCTTCTGACTCCATGTGCCTGCTGTAACTCGGACTCCGGTTTTGACGAGGTGGTGCTAACCAAGGCGGAGGAGTTGAATGAATCCTGTCCCGGCTATAAGAATAAGTCTCTTGCTGAGCCAGGGCCGTCTGGACATGTTCTCTGATCCTCCGGGTCTCCACTGCCGTTGGATCATCACCGTCCACCAGGAGAGCCGCCAAGCGCGCCGATGCTGCGATTAAGTTCTCCATGGGGTTGGAAAAGTGACCCGGTGGTATCGGCACGTAACGGGGCGGTGCCATGTTCCCATGAGGAGGTGCCATCTCCCGAGGCTGAGCCGGTCCTCCTGTTCCGGCTGTCATAAACTGATTTGCATCTGGCGGGTTACTCAGGCTGGCTCCGGGCGTAGCAAAAAGATTCTGAGGATCATAAACCGGGGGTAAACGGGACTGGGTTTTCTGATGTCTCCTCCTCATCACCTCGTTAGACGCGTTCAGGATCATCGTGAGCTGGAAGGCCTCTGACTGTAGCCGTTGTGCCCGTGCATCCAAAGCCACCCGTTCTGTGGCTAACCTGGTGTCCTCAGCTGCCAAGGCCTCCTTGGCCTGAGCTATTTCCTCACGCACCCGTGCCACCTCCGTGTCATGCTCATCTTTATTTGCAGGAATAACCGTGGCGGTTAACAGGGTCGTAAGCTTATCCATGAGATCTATCAGCACCTGAGCCGGCGGGCGCATGAGGCCTCCTGCCCCGGCCGCTCTTAACCCGGACGTTATTGCTGTATTGGCTGTAGAGTTCTGGCCGGGTTGAGTCCTAGCCATGAAGACTCCTTCCCATCTTGGCGGCTCATAGGGGTCCGGAATACCGGGGCCATCGGAACAGCCCCCAAGCACGCCGTCTTGCACTTGGTACAGCGAATCTGTTGAACCGGCGGACGAATCACCATCGGAGAGGACGGCCATCTCACCTTTACCCTCTTCAGATCCTTTAGGAAGTTCCTCTCCATGGATGCAGCCCACGAAGGCACGCTTCATGACGGGTTGAATTTGGGCGGATCTCACGCACTGAGCCGTCTCGACGAGGTCGGTGCAGTTGTCCGGCTCAGGGCCTGGCTCACCAATCCGGCCGATGAAGACGTGGATTCCGCCGAAGGGGACCCGGTACCCGTACTAAATTGATCCGGCGTCGGGGTCATTGATGTAGATCTTTCCACGATGACTCTTGGTCATCCGGACCACTACGTATCCCTTGAGCCCTTCGAAGTTGCCCTTCAAGAACTCAAATCCACCGTGCGCTGGCCCCACGGTGGGCGCCAACTGTCGTGGAATTGTCACGTCAGATTTCCTAGTGAAAGGACTTAGTTGTGGAGCCATCGCAACTAGGAAGCCTGAAGGGGTTAATCAGGGCAAGGGACATGAGAGGTTTATACTAGTTCGGCCCCTTACGATGAAGGTAAGGCCTACGTCTAGTTGGGTTGGTATTGCTTATGTTTCGATGACCAGGGAGCGAGACACGCTATGCCCGGCTCTCGATGAGTTGTTTCTTGCCCCAAGCCGCCAGCGGGTCGTCCCCTTATATACATGGGCTGACGCCCTGCGGCCTACAGAGTCCCGGTCGGCTCATAGACAGTGTTCGGCTCGGTGACTGGTTAAATCTACCTTATGTTACAAGTCATACCATCATGACGGTTTATCACTATGGGCCTTAAGCCGCCTGTGGGCCTTAGACCCTTTATTGAACTGCCATCTTCATGCTTGGTCTCGGGCTTCTTTCTGCTGAGTCTTCTTTGCGTAACCCGGCCCCCCTTGGGCGGCTTACACAAATAGTTATATCCCCAACACATCATATAGTTTTGTCATGTCATCCTGTTTAGGTACTCATATGTTGAATTATGCCATTATATCCTGTTAAGTTATCCATCATATATCTGAAACTGTGTCATGCTATCCTGTTTAGTTAGGCATCATATATGTGAAATTGTGTCATGCTGTCCTGTTTGGTTAGACAACATATATGTGAATTACCACATCTGTCTATCATACAATGTCTGTACGTTCAATTTTTTTCTTGTTTATCAGCCATTTGAATTGGAGGGGGTGATGGCAGTATCTAACGGAGCAAAAACCCGTTCCTCACAAAAGCCAGTGCTACCCGTTGATGCAGATAGAACCATGGTTGTACTGGCCCACAAACTAGCCCCACCACACATAATCGAGACTCTTCCAGATTGCATACTTACACCATTGGGCAGAGAACCAGCTACAACCCATCTAACCGCAACCCCAGCGGATACTAACCCACTTCTAGTTGTCAAAGCACCATGTCCACCATAGAGTACCCCCACACGAGCAGTTTGTAAAGCTACTGCAGTGCCCAAAGCACGAAGACCACCACAATAACCCAAACTCCACGTTTAAAGCAGAAGAGAAACTGTTCTTAGGTTAGATTCCGTAGCTATGGTCCATACTCCTGTGGGGACCCCGACTCATGAGTCGAGATCACCGAATGCACGTGTACAGTGATCCCAGAGATCAATGCTCACTGAACACACAGAAGCTGAATAACAAGAGTCTTACATCAATACATACCGTCTTACACAAATTATGACCATTATGGTCAAGTCTTACATTGATAAAGCCTTAAGGGCTGAACATCAAATGAAACACAAGCAGCGGAAATCTTTGTCGATAAGTAGAACCCATGCCATCTGCCTTAACCCTACAGGCATTCTGACTGGGAAACGTCCAAGTTCGCATGTTCGTCTCTAAAGAATTCTTCTTCGAACTCCGGTTCTTCCGTGCCTGGTCAATTAAATAACCAGTGGCAAGCCAATGAGTACTTTGAATGTACTCGCAAGCAACCCATGTTTTGGTTCAAGATACAACAATGCATGATATAGGTAAATTTTTGCGGAAAGCTAGTTTTAAGTGCAATGACATGTTCAACAACTTGTAAGACATGCATCAAGTAACCATGAGGACATGTTACAGATATCAACATAAATAGAGTGGGCACCAACCCATCTCAATCACGTCAAGTCCTTTCACTTGACCCAAGTCATTTTATCAACACACACACTCGGTTTGTAAACAAGTGGACGTAGCCCAAGAGCGGTTACCCAACTGTCCTTGACTGTGGAGACGGCTATTCGAATAGTTTTACACTCTGCAGAGGTTGCACACTGTACCCACAAGATCCGGGGAACTTCCGTGTCATCCACGACCCGCGATACCTCAAGTACTCGGGGTAAGCACCCGATCACTACCTTTCCCTAGACGACACTAACATGGAGTCCACTCGTTGCTCCGTATCCTCACGATGTACATCATACGAGACTCACTCGAGATTGTAACATCCGAGAGGGGACACAACGGTGTATCCAGTGCCCTGTGAAAACAGTCATGGCCGCCCTACCTGGTACGACCCCGTCCCGAGAGAGCGCACCAACAACTCTCCCGTCACTAGTAATGCGGGCTCCGAGCTAGTATCGGTCTAGGTAATCAATAATGCCCTTTCCCATATAAGGGTAGAGTGGTTGCGCATGTAAGGTTGGAATAACGGTCGCAACTTAAACCAATCCGTTTTTGAAAACAATACACACACTTGCCTCAGTATACCACTTCATCATCAAGTGGCTACCCAACTCAACATCTCCCTCGGGAATAAGTGGCACCCGACGGGTTTTTCGAAAAGTCCTTTGAAAATACTTTGTCTCCTTTACCATGCATATTCCCGTCCCTTTTTGCGTAGCACTACTTTAGCATCGTATCTACTCCCACCAGCATAACCCTCATAAGAAGGTAGGGTCATTCACAATGCAAGTATCAACGAGGAATTAACGGTGGCAAACCATCAACGTGGGTACCACCTCATCATGATTCCGATGCAACAATAATAAAGAGCTATATGTCATGCATAAAAAGGGTTTCATAGACATGGTCAAAGGGTTGCTTGCCTGGCTCAACAAAGTTTCTGGGTCTTCAAAGTCTTCTGGTCCAACTCCTTCGTCAGCAACGCCATCTATCGTCACAAAATAATAACGAGAAAAATAAGGCAATAATAAAACAGAAAAACCAAAGTGCTCAGAAAAATGTCAACTCATTTTTGTTAAATGCTAGGGTGAAAGCTAAGAAGGGGAAAATTCCTAGTTTTGGATTTGGAGTAGCAGAATAGGAGAAATGGATTTACAAAGGTATATTTAAATGCTAAAAATCACATTTAAATATTTCCAGTGAAGGAAAGGTTGTTGGATTAGAATGGAAGTTGCACCATTAAATAGGTTGCAATATTCTAGGAATTTAGGAATTGGAATTAATTCATTTGGATAAATATTTTGTC
The DNA here is from genome assembly GCA_963921465.1 of Triticum timopheevii. Taxonomy (NCBI): domain Eukaryota; kingdom Viridiplantae; phylum Streptophyta; class Magnoliopsida; order Poales; family Poaceae; genus Triticum; species Triticum timopheevii. The sequence continues at coordinate 248,082,696 of OY997262.1, read as the reverse complement.
CTGTGGAATATTTGGAAAAAGTGACAGAAAAGGAAAAGAAAAAGGGCCCTGTTCCTGCCGGGCCAGAACAGCTGCGGGGCAGCAGGCCCGCCAGCGGGCCGGCCCAGCCGAGCTAGCGCACAGTGCGCGCGCCCGCCCACCCATTTCAAACCTGACGGCCGGGGCCCGCAGGTCAGAGAGAGAGAGGGGCGCGGGAACGAGGGAGAGGATGACAGGCGGGGCCCACCTGTCATCACTAACCCGTGGACAGGGGGGTCGCGGTGCTCACCGGCGACGATGCAGGCCACGGCAAGCTCCGGTGAGTGCGGGGATGGCTTCAGGAGACTGCCGCACGTCGGTGGGTGGTGGACTTGGCCGGCGGGGGTGCCTGGTTCGCCGGCGACGAGGAGCTGCGATGGAGGAGCTTCGGGTGGCGGTGGCTCTGGCCGTTTCCGGCTGCAAAAGGAGTGGGGGAGAGAGGGGAAACGGTCAGTGAGAGGAGGTGGTTCCAGATTGAGGAAGAGGAACGGCGGAGAGGGCCTGTACCCGGAGATCGACGGCGACCCGAGGCGGCGGAGCTCGAGCTCGATCTCGAGCTCGGGCTCGTCTGGAGAGGGGTGAGTGGTGTAGGGGGAGACTTGGGTGGTGCAGGGAGCGAGTGGTGGAGAGACAAGGGTTCGGGGAGGCCTTTAAATAGGCGAACGGCGAGGTCTAGTAGACCCGTGCGCCGGCGAGCTCACGCTCGTCGCTGCAGGGCTCGGGGGAAGCAGGCGTGGTGTCTGGGGTGTTCCTGGACTTGGATTACGCCGAGGTATATAGAGAGGGGGAGTGGGGAGCGGTCAGAGGGGCGCGCGTGTGAGCCGTGCCATTGGCGCGCTTGGGCGGCCTCTGTTCGCTAGCGCGGAGGTGCGGGGAGGAGGAGAGAGGAGGTGGCCGACCGTGTAGCGTGCCGCGGAAACCGAGGCGCATCGGCAGGCACGCGGGGGAGGCCCGAGGTGGTCGGAGCTGCTTGGCAGGGGGCGGCTACAGTGCGGGAGCGCACTGTAGCGCGCTCCAGAGCGCGTCTATGGCTGCCCTGGCATTGTTTAAGAGGCAGGGGGCATGCCCACTCGTTTCTGGCAGTGCTAGGGAGGAGTAAACAAGTGGGTAGGGGCATTGGATGCCATGGAGGGCCACTGGAGTGAGGAGGGAGGTGAGGAAGAGAGAGAAAGGGGCTGTCTAGAGAGGGAGAGAGAGATTTTACCCCTCCAATAAGTGAGCTGTGGTCTTGCCATTGCTACTGGAGGTGAAAGGGGACTAGGAGGAGCTGTGTTAAAAAGTTGAGGTCATGGAGATTAGTGGAAGTGGTCAAAAATGGAATTTTGGTAAAGTGGCAGAAGGTGTTTGATGCTTGTTTGGTTAAGCAAATGAGCTCCAAATGCCAAGAGATTCCACAGGGTGAAATGACACATATAAGTATGGCCTTCCACCAATTTGGAGCTTATTTGGGTAAAGTTGCCAATGCAACTTTTGTAAACCCTAGAAATGAGCAGAAATAGACTTGCGTAGATCTAGTTGAGCATAACACTTCTCCTTGATGCACCACTTGGTGTAGTGGCCTCATTTGGTGATGTCAACATGCTCACAAAATTTGGGGTTAAGGGGAGAAAGTTGGTAGTACAAAGTTGCTCAAACTTGATTCTGGTCAGAGAGGGTTTTGGGGCCTTTTGGTGAACCAAAATGACTTTGATTGACATGAGGCTTTGCAAGATCATCACAATATGCATTTGTGACTTGCTGGATTTTTCTTGGATTTTTATGAAAATATTTCCTGTAGAAATATTTGAAATCCTTGAAATGGGCAGAAATGGTTTGGGAGGTTTTGTCCAATATTTTGATCATGACCATATGTTAAAACTCTTATATATGGAAAATATATGTCCACTGAGTTTCCCTGATTTTTGTCAAATATTTTTGAAACAATAAAAAATAATTTTTCCCTATTAAAGACCATTTCTAGCCTTAAGAAAAAGCTTTTAATAAAAATAGGAAAATAGTTTTTAAAATTATATTTTTGTGGTTTTCGGGTATCCTATATCTAATAGGTTTCAAATATACCTTTTGAAAGATTTTTCACACCTCAAATCAAGTACTTCAGTGCAAATCTCAATTCAAGGGTTTTTGGAAAATTAATTTTAGAAAATACTTTTTGGCCAAATTATTTTTGTAAGAAAATACTATATTGCTCTATACACATGGCATGATCATTGAACAGAAGTTTTGGGCAAGGAGATGAAGTATAGAAGGTGAAACTATGTTGACTTTTGAGAGCACTTAAACGAATCACAGAGAGAAAACCAACTCCAAAATAAAAGGCAAATAATGCAACAGTTTTTGTTGGCCCAAATTTTCATGCTTTAATAATGCAAATGAAATGTTACAAATGCAGGGTGTGACAGACCTACCCCCCTTACAAGAATCTCGTCCCCGAGATTTCTAAACTAGGCTTTAAAGAGATACGGAAACTCGGATCTAAGGTAGTCTTCACGCTCCCAAGTTGCTTCTGCTTCAGTGTGGTTGCTCCACTGGACCTTGAAATACTTGATGGTGCGGCTTTGAGTGTGTCGCTCAGCCTCATCCAGAATGCAGATGGGCCTCTCACGGTAAGTCAAATCAGGCTGAAGGTCAATGGCTTGGTGATTGACGTCCTTGTAAAGATCGGGCTTGTCTGGAACTTGGAGACACTTCCGGAGTTGTGATACGTGGAACACGTTGTGCACATCGGATAGTTCAGGTGGCAGTTCCAACTGGTAAGCCACTTCTCCTCGTCGTTCAGTGATCTTGAAGGGGCCGATGTATCTTGGGGCGAGCTTCCCTTTAACATGGAAACGCTGGGTTCCCTTGAGAGGTGTGACCCGGAGGTAGACATGGTCTCCAACTCGGAAGTTCATGTCTCTAGGATGTGAGTCAGCGTAGCTCTTCTGCATTGACTTGGCAGTCTTCAAACGCTCTCTGACAAGCTGGACTTGCTCTTCTGCTTCACGGAGGATATCGGGCCCAAAGACAAGTCCTTCTCCGGTCTCTGACCAATTGAGGGGTGTTCGGCACTTCCGTCCGTATAACACCTCAAACGGTGCCATCTGAAGGCTTGACTGATAACTGTTGTTGTAAGAGAACTCGGCGAAAGGGAGGCAATCTTCCCACCTAGCCCCATATGCTAAGACATAGGCTCGGAGCATGTCTTTGAGTATCTGATTCACTCGTTCTGTTTGACCTCCGGTCTGTGGGTGGAAAGCAGTGCTGAAGGACAACTTGGTCCCCATGGACTCTTGGAACTTCTTCCAGAACCTTGAGGTAAACTGGGTTCCTCAATCTGACACAATCTCCTTGGGAACACCATGAAGGCTTACGATTCTGTTGATGTAGAGGCTGGCTAGCTGGTTTCCCTTGTAAGTTGTTTTGACTGGAATGAAATGGGCTACTTTGGTCAAATGGTCGAGTATGACCCAAATGGAGTCATGTCCCTTATTTGACCTAGGTAATCCAGTGATGAAGTCCATTCCGACTTTATCCCATTTCCACTCGGGAACCTTGAGTGGTTGGAGCAATCCAGCGGGTCGCTGATATTCAGCCTTGACTCTTTGGCATATATCACACTTTGCAACATAGGTGGCAATCTCCCTTTTCATCCCGTGCCACCAAAATCTTTCCTTCAGGTCTTGATACATCTTAGTTCCTCCAGGATGGATGGAATACGGGGTGTCATGAGCTTCTTGCAAGATCAGATTCTTGAGCTCAACCTTGTTGGGCACGCAAATGCGATTCCCAAACCACACAATTCCTTGCTCATCCTCTGAGAATCCTGGGGCCTTGCCTGCCTTGATCTTCCTCTTAATGCCTTCAATACTTTCATGTCCCTTCTGAGCTTCCTTAATATCATCCATCAGGGTAGGCCTAACTTCGAGGTTGGCCAAGAATCCTGGTGCAACCAGTTCCAACCTGAAGCTTTCAAGTCCTTCATACAAGGCGGGTAGCTTGTCCTTAAGCATAACATTCAAGGAACAAGCCTTCCTGCTTAATGCATCTGCTACCAGATTAGCCTTCCCAGGGTGGTATTGAACACTGAGGTCATAATCCTTGATCAACTCTAGCCATCTTCTTTACCTCATGTTCAATTCCTTCTGAGTGAAAATATACTTCAGACTTTTGTGATCCGTGTATATCTCACACCGCTTCCCTAGGAGGTAATGTCGCCATGTCTTCAGGGCATGAACCACTGCTGCTAACTCAAGATCATGAGTAGCATAGTTCTCTTCATGAGGCCGTAGTTGCCTTGAAAGGTAAGCTACGACTCTGCCTTCTTGCATCAGAACACCTCCCAGTCCGGTTCTTGATGCATCACAATATATCACAAACTCCTTGTGTATATCTGGTGTGGCCAGAACTGGGGCGGTGGTCAGTCTCCTCTTCAGCTCCTGGAAGCTTTCTTCGCACTTCGGCGTCCATTCAAACTTCTTGTCCTTCTTCAAGAGCTGAGTCATGGGTCAGGCAATGCTTGAGAATCCTTCAACAAACTTGCGGTAATATCCCGCGAGTCCGAGGAAGCTTCTGACTTCCTTCACATTGCTTGGGGATTGCCATTCAGTCACGGCTTCAATCTTAGCGGGATCGACTGACAATCCTTCTTCGGTCAAAACATGACCCAAGAATCCAACTTCACGCAGCCAAAATTCACACTTGCTGAACTTGGCATACAGTTGGTGCTCTCGAAGCTTGTCTAGGACCATCCTCAAGTGTTGCTCGTGCTCTTCTTCCGTCTTCGAGAAGACAAGAATGTCATCAATGAAGACAATGACAAACTTGTCCAAATATTCCATGAAGACCTTATTCATGAGATACATGAAGTAAGCTAGGGCATTGGTCAATCCAAAGGACATGACCGTGCACTCATACAGGCCATATCTAGTTACAAATGCCGTCTTCGGAATATCTTGGGGTCTGATTTTCAGCTGGTAGTACCCAGATCTGAGGTCGATCTTGGAGAACACCTTGGCCCCATTGAGTTGATCAAACAGATCTTCAATCTTGGGAAGTGGGTACTTGTTCTTGATTGTAACTTCATTGAGGGAGCGGTAGTCAATGCACAAGCGGATGGTACCGTCCTTCTTTGCCACAAACAGAACAGGTGATCCCCAAGGGGAGGCACTAGGGCGAATAAATCCCTTTCTCAACTGCTCTTCTAGTTGCTTCTTCAATTCTGCCAACTCCTCCGATCCCATTCTATAAGGCTTCTTATAGATGGGTCCTGCTCCGGGTATGAGCTCGATGATGAACTCAATATCTAGGTCAGGAGGCATTCCCGGTAGCTCATCAGGAAAGACATCGGGGTATTCGCATACTACCGGCACTTGCTCCAATCCAACTTCAGTCAGATAGTTGACTTGGTTGGCTTGAGCAGAGGAGGGGTTGGGGGCAAATTTAACTTTGACTCCTTGCTCATTAGTCACAGTGACCGTCCGGTTGGCACAATCTAACAAGCCTTGGTGCTTGATGAGCCAATCCATTCCTGAGATCACATCCAAGCCTTGCGATCTTAAGATGATAAGGTCTGCTAAGACGTCTACCCCATTAATGACATTCCCGACTCCTTTACATCCTATCTTGGCTCTCATCTCTGCTCCGGGGGTTTGTACCACCATAGGGTTATTCAGGGGTGTAGGGGTCAGGCCACTTTTTAATGCAAACTTTTGGGTGACAAATGAATGCGTGGCTCCAGAATCAAACAAGACAGTTGCAGGTGCTGAATTGACAAGGAACGTACCCAGCACGACGTCCGGGTCTTCCTGGGCTTCTTCTGCAGTGACATGATTCACACGACCCTTGCCGTTGTTGGGCAGGTTGCGGGGAGCTTGGTTCCTTGGTGGCATTCCACGACCTTGTCCTGGGTTCTGCGCATTGGGGCGCGGGGCGTCGGGCTTCTTGTTGGGGCAATACTTGGAGTAGTGTCCTGGTTGACCACACCCAAAGCAAGTGACTTGGTTGGGGTTGCTGCTCCTGCTGGTATTGTTATTGGGGTTGTTGTAAGCTGGCCTGGGGTTGGCATACTGCTGAAGTGGATAGTTGGTGCGGGGTGGAGGAGCTCTTGGCTGCTGATAGGTTGGCTTGACCGGGGCTGGTTGCCACGGGCGAGGCTTCTGGTTGCTGGAGCTACCCTTGCTGATCATCTTGCACTTACGGGTATCATCCAAAGCACGTCGCTTGTCCTCAAGCATGAGTGCCTTGTTCACCAGATCAGGAAAGGTCGGGCAGTCACACACAACAAGCGAGTACTGCAGAGTTTGGTTATGGCCTTCCATGAAGCGCTCCTTTTTGGCAGCATCAGTGCTGACATCCTCAGGAGCATACCTTGAGAGAACACTGAACTTCTGCATGTACTCCTTGACAGTGCTACTACCTTTCTTCAGGGCTCGAAACTCACGCTTCTTGATGGCCATGATTCCAGAAGGAATGTGGGCCTTGCGGAATTCTGCCTTGAAGTCATTCCAAGTGATGTTTTGCTCAGCATGCATGGCCTTGAAGCCATCCCACCAAGCTCTGGCAGTTCCCCCGAGACAGTGGGCAGCATAGGCCACCTTCTCACGGTCTTCAGTGCAGCCGACTAGTCCCAACAAGTCCTCAATGGTGCGGACCCAGTCGTCTGCATCTAGGGGTTCAGCAGTCTCGATGAAGGTGGGTGGTGCGTGCTTCTTGAACTCCACCAACGTGGAACGTCCATTGCCATGTCCCGCCGGCTGGCGATTGACAGCTTGAGCAATCACCTGGAGGGCTGCAGTGTTGGCTTGGCGTTCCTCTTGGAAGGCTTGGAGAAGCTGAGCCATGTCCATGCTTGGAGGAGGTGGTGGGGGTGGAGTCTGTCCTTGGGCTTGGTCCTGGCTGACTCCTGCTTCAGCAGAACCTCCGGCTTCTTGCTGCTGGGTAGAGGTACCAGTACGTGTTACAACAGGCATCCTGTTGGAGTGGTCAAGGTCTCATGATTGGGAAAATATGGGGAAAGCAATATAGATGGGACGCCTAGTAAGGGGGTTGGTATGACACTATTTGTTTTCATGCAAGGGCCAAAAGGGCCAAACACATCCATTAAAGTCCAAATGGGTGATGTAGTCGCTTACAAGTTCCCGAAGGAAAGCACGACATCCATCAAACACATCAAAAGCAAACAAAACACTACATAGTTTCATATGAACCATTACAAGGACTCGACTTCGCATAGGGGTACATGACCTATCCTACCGTAGGGTTACTAACGGGCATATCCAAGTTGTGAATGATGCCTAAGTGGTGGAATGCTCGGTCGCGTAGTCTGGCTCTTCTGGGTCTTCCTCCTCATCACCAGTAGCGTGTCTTTCTTCATTGCTTGAAGGGGTGGGGGAGTGGAGGAGCTCAACACGGCGTTGCTTTGCTGGTGGGGTGAAGAGCTTGCGGTAATCCCTTGCGCTCATGCCGTGTTGCTGTGGTGGTTCTCCATCCTTTGGGGGTCTTCCGCCTCTGTATGCGATTGCGGGCTGTCCAGGGGGAGCACCTTCTTTCTTGATCCTATCCGTCTTCACTTGGGCTTGGATAAGAAGTGCCTTGCTCTCATGAAGTTCCTTTCGGAGTTCCATTGATTCCGAGGCCAAGTGTTGCGCCAAACTATCGGCACAAAGGCTAAAGTAGGTCTGGAATCGGAGTGGAAGTCCTTCTTCTAATGGTGGAGCTGGTGCACTGCTCTCATCCTCACCTTCCTTCCGATAAGGCAAGAAGCGGGTTGCCAACTCGTCTGCCATCTCTGGAAGAAGGTCTCGGAGGCGGGTGAGTGCCTTGAGGGTTGCCGTCTCGACGGCAAGAACTAGTGTTGCCATCTGGGGTCCCTCGAAGAACCAGCTTGTTGGAGAGTCATTGGCCTTCACGATTACTTCCACACGATACTCCGTCTCGGTGTCATTGATCCAATGCTCATGGTAGGTGAAAATGGGGGCTCGGTGGTACTGACACTTCTTGAGGCTATCCTCGAGAAGCACGGGAAATCCGGTGGTCAGGAAGTCTTCGGGTACGGCAGCCATCTACAAAGGTTTAATGGGAGGGGTTAATAGGGAAATATATCTTGGGTTGGGTATGGTTCAGAAAAGAAGAGAAGTTTAGATGGTCTCAAGCTAACTAACGTCCATGCTAACTAAGGCTTCCTACAGTAAGGATGGCTCTGATACCAGCTCTGTGGGGACCTCGACTCATGAGTCGAGATCACCGAATGCACGTGTACAGTGATCCCAGAGATCAATGCTCACTGAACACACAGAAGCTGAATAACAAGAGTCTTACATCCATACATACCGTCTTACACAAATTATGACCATTATGGTCAAGTCTTACATTGATAAAGCCTTAAGGGCTGAACATCAAATGAAACACAAGCAGCGGAAATCTTCGTTGATAAGTAGAACCCATGCCATCTGCCTTAACCCTACAGGCATTCTGACTGGGAAACGTCCTACTTCGCATGTTCGTCTCCAAAGAATTCTTCTTCGAACTCCGGTTCTTCCATGCCTGGTCAGTTAAATAACCAGTGGCAAGCCAATGAGTACTTTGAATGTACTCGCAAGCAACCCATGTTTTGGTTCAAGATACAACAATGCATGATATAGGTAAATTTTTGCGGAAAGCTAGTTTTGAGTGCAATGACATGTTCAACAACTTGTAAGACATGCATCAAGTAACCATGAGGACATGTTACAGATATCAACATAAATAGAGTGGGCACTAACCCATCTCAATCACGTCAAGTCCTTTGACTTGACCCAAGTCATTTTATCAACACACACACTCGGTTTGTAAACAAGTGGACGTAGCCCAAGAGCGGTTACCCAACTGTCCTTGACTGTGGACACGACTATTCGAATAGTTTTACACTCTGCAGAGGTTGCACACTGTACCCACAAGATCCGGGGAACTTCCGTGTCATCCACGACCCGCGATACCTCAAGTACCCGGGGTAAGCACCCGATCACTACCTTTCCCTAGACGACACTAACATGGAGTCCACTCGTTGCTCCGTATCCTCATGATGTACATCATACGAGACTCACTCGAGATCGTAACATCCGAGAGGGGACACAATGGTGTATCCGGTGCCCTGTGAAAACAGTCATGGCCGCCCTACCTGGCACGACCCCGTCCCGAGAGAGCGCACCAACAACTCTCCCGTCACTAGTTATGCGGGCTGCAAGCTAGTATCGGTCTAGGTAATCAATAATGCCCTTTCCCATATAAGGGTAGAGTGGTTGCGCATGTAAGGTTGGAATAACGGTCGCAACTTAAACCAATCCGTTTTTGAAAACAATACACACACTTGCCTCGGTACACCACTTCGTCATCAAGTGGCTACCCAACTCAACATCTCCCTCGGGCATAAGTGGCACCCGACGGGGTTTTCAAAAAGTCCTTTGAAAATACTTTGTCTCCTTTACCATGCATATTCCCGTCCCTTTTTGCGTAGCACTACTTTAGCATCGTATCTACTCCCACCGGCATAACCCTCATAAGAAGGTAGGGTCATGCACAATGCAAGTATCAACAAGGAATTAACGGTGGCAAACCATCAACGTGGGTACCACCTCATCATGATTCTGATGCAACAATAATAAAGAGCTATATGACATGCATAAAAAGGGTTTCATAGACATGGTCAAAGGGTTGCTTGCCTGGCTCAACAAAGTCTTCTGGGTCTTCAAAGTCTTCTGGTCCAACTCCTTCGTCAGCAACGCAATCTATCGTCGCAAAATAATAATGAGAAAAATAAGGCAATAATAAAACAGAAAAACCAAAGTGCTCAGAAAAATGTCAACTCATTTTTGTTAAATACTAGGGTGAAAGCTAAGAAGGGGAAAATTCCTAGTTTTGGATTTGGAGTAGCAGAATAGGAGAAATGGAATTACAAAGGTATATTTAAATGCTAAAAATCACATTTAAATATTTTCAGTGAAGGAAAGGTTGTTGGATTAGAATGGAAGTTGGACCATTAAATAGGTTGCAATATTCTAGGAATTTAGGAATTGGAATTAATTCATTTGGATAAATATTTTGTCCTGTGGAATATTTGGAAAAAGTGACAGAAAAGAAAAAGAAAAAGGGCCCTGTTCCTGCCGGGCTAGAACAGCTGCGGGGCAGCAGGCCCAGCCAGCGGGCCGGCCCAGCCGAGCCAGCGCACAGTGCGCGCACCCGCCCACCCATTTCAAACCTGACGGCCGGGGCCGGCAGGTCAGAGAGAGAGGGGCACGGGAACGAGGGAGAGGATGACAGGCGGGGCCCACCTGTCATCACTAACCCGTGGACAGGGGGGTCGCGGTGCTCACCGGCAACGATGCAGGCCACGGCGAGCTCCGGCGAGTGTGGGGATGGCTTCAGGAGACTGTCGCACGTCGGTGGGTGGTGGACTTGGCCGGCGGGGGTGCCTGGTTCGCCGGCGACGAGGAGCTGTGGCAGAGGAGCTTCGGGTGGCGGTGGCTCTGGCCGTTTCCGGCTGCAAAAGGAGCAGGGGAGAGAGGGGAAACGGTCAGTGAGAGGAGGTGGTTCCAGATTGAGGAAGAGGAGCGGCGGAGAGGGCCTGTACCCGGAGATCGACGGCGACCCGAGGCGGCGGAGCTCGAGCTCGATCTCGAGCTCGGGCTCGTCTGGAGAGGGTTGAGTGGTGTAGGGGGAGGCTTGGGTGGTGCAGGGAGCGAGTGGTGGAGAGAGAAGGGTTCGGGGAGGCCTTTAAATAGGCGAACGGCGAGGTCCAATAGACCCGTGCGCCGGCGAGCTCACGCTCGTCGCTGCAGGGCTCGGGGGAAGCAGGCGTGGTGTCTGGGGCGTTCCTGGACTTGGATTACGCCGAGGTAGATAGAGAGGGGGAGTGGGGAGCGGTCAGAGGGGCGCGTGTGTGAGCCGAGCCATTGGCGCGCTCGGGCGGCCTCTGTTCGCTAGCGCGGAGGCGCGGGGAGGAGGAGAGAGGAGGGGGCCGACCTCATAGCGTGCCGCGGACGCCGAGGCGCATCGGTAGGCGCGCGGGGGAGGCCCGAGATGGCCGGACCTGCTTGGCTGGGGGCGGCTACAGTGCGGGAGCGCACTGTAGCGCGCTCCAGAGCGCGTCTATGGATGCCCTGGCATTGTTTAAGAGGCAGGGGGCGTGCCCACTCATGTCTGGCAGTGCTAGGGAGGAGTAAACAAGTGGGTAGGGGCATTGGATGCCATGGAGGGCCACTGGAGTGAGGAGGGAGGTGAGGAAGAGAGAGAAAGGGGCTGTCCAGAGAGGGAGAGAGAGATTTTACCCCTCCAATAAGTGAGCTGTGGTCTTTCCATTGCTACTGGAGGTGAAAGGGGACTAGGAGGAGCTGTGGTAAAAAGTTGAGGTCATGGAGATTAGTGGAAGTGGTCAAAAATGGAATTTTGGTAAAGTGGCAGAAGGTGTTTGATGCTTGTTTGGCTAAGCAAATGAGCTCCAAATGCCAAGAGACTCCACAGGGTGAAATGACACATATAAGTATGGCCTTCCACCAATTTGGAGCTTATTTGGGTAAAGTTGCCAATGCAACTTTTGTAAACCCTAGAAATGAGCAGAAATAGACTTGTGTAGATCTAGTTGAGCATAACACTTCTCCTTGATGCACCACTTGGTGTAGTTGCCTCATTTGGTCATGTCAACATGCTCACAAAATTTGGGGTTAAGGGGAGAAAGTTGGTAGTACAAAGTTGCTCAAACTTGATTCTGGTCAAAGAGGGTTTTGGGGCCTTTTGGTGAACCAAAATGACTTTGATTGACATGAGGCTTTGCAAGATCATCACAATATGCATTTGTGACTTGCTGGACTTTTCTTGGATTTTGATGAAAATATTTCCTGTAGAAATATTTCAAATCCTTGAAATGGGCAGAAATGGTTTTGGGAGGTTTTGTCCAATATTTTGATCATGACCATATGTTGAAACTCTTATATATGGAAAATATATATCCACTTAGTTTCCCTGATTTTTGTCAAATATTTTTGAAACAATAAAAAATAATTTTTCCCTATTAAAGACCATTTCTGGCCTTAAGAAAAAGCTTTTAATAAAAATAGGAAAATAGTTTTTAAAATTATATTTTTGTGGTTTCTGGGTATCCTATATCTAATAGGTTTCAAATATACCTTTTGAAAGATTTTTCACACCTCAAATCAAATACTTGCAGTGCAAATCTCAATTCAAGGGTTTTTGGAAAACTAATTTTAGAAAATACTTTTTGGCCAAATTATTTTTGTAATAAAATGCTATATTGCTCTATACACATGGCATGATCATTGAACAGAAGTTTGGGGCAAGGAGATGAAGTATAGAAGGTGAAACTATGTTGACTTTTGAGAGCACTTAAACGAATCACAGAGAGAAAACCAACTCCAAAATAAAAGGCAAATAATGCAAAAGTTTTTGTTGGCCCAAATTTTCATGCTTTAATAATGCAAATGAAATGTTACAAAATGCAGGGTGTGACAACTCCTTTGCTGTTGCATCACTATATTTACTCATACCAACTACTTTCGAATTTGAAGGATCCAATTGAAAATCCAATGGCGCAACAGGTATGTTTTAATCCTATTTCTTTAACTGGATTGCTGTTCTAACTTCTTGCTCTATGTTGATTCCAGTTTAAGTTGTATAAACAGTTATGTTCTCATGTGATGCACGTTACAAGTGCTGCCAATGCTGTGTAGTTTATCACACTTATATTCTGTCTATGCTATTGTGTCTTAAAAATATATGAGTTGAACTGTGTCTCTATCTTGATTAGGTAACATAAACTAGAATTATATGGACAATACAGTGACCATAGTACATAGATATATGATTGTTTGATGCTATTATCCTGTCCACCTTACTTCTGAACTGGTTTACCAAAATGAGTTTCGTATACTACAAGCTAAACCTGTGATGTGTCTGCTTGTTTCTCTTGTAGTATGCAAACAGAATATTGGAGAAGAGCACCCCACTATGCAATGGTAGAGAAAGTAATGTAGATAAGGTTCAAGATAGTGAGACAACCCTGTTGGTCTCCAAGAAAGGTGATAAAATAAATCTTGTAGACAGTGAGAAAACCCGATAGTCATGCGTTGATGTAGTGTTCGAGTTACTGGCTAGTACCGCTGGCACAAGCTCTTCGAACTTGCTGCCTGAATCACTTCGGCTTCTTCAGTCTCAGCTACAAGCTGAAAGGCATCAGTCAGCTATGCTGCCGCAAGAAGCTGAAGGACAAAGGAAGTCCCTGCAGAATTCAGATGCGTACTTTCTTGTGCAACAGCAAGCGCTGGAGGATTTAAGTGCCAAACAAGAGAAAGTTAATAATCTTGCTAAGCATCTTGCCAGCATTATGGGTACCTAGGATATTGTTTCTTGAGCTCTTCTGAAGTGGTTTCAGTTCTGGACTTGTTTTGCTGCGGTTTTTATATGCTGCTTTGTTCCCTATATTAGCACTAATGGCGAACTTTGATGCCCAGTGGATGTAATATGTGTAATAGCCGTGATAGCCTAGCATAAGTTGCTTGCTTATTTATTTCCTTGTTGTCTTGTTTATTTGTTTGCTTGTAGTCAGTGTAGTTCTTTTTCCGCGGCTTGCTAGTGGCCGCAATGATCTATTTTTTTAAAACTAGGCCACAATAACCATGGCTAGGCACTGGGCCTCCTACCGGCCATAGAAACAATGGGCCTTCTATGGGCCATAGAAATAATGGGCCTTCTACGGGCCGTAGACACAATGGGCCTTCTACGGGTCGTATCATCAATGGGCCTTATATGGGCCGGACGATCGATCAGCCAAACATGGGCCAATAACAGACCACATTATGGCCGTAAATGGGTTAGAGTTGGAATCATCCGTTTATGGGCCGATCATAACGAGCCGTCGTTAATAGGCCGTATTTGATGACGCTATAAATACGGCCCAATGTATTAATGGGCCACAAATGGGCCGACTATAACAACGGGCTGAATTTGGCCCACAAGCAGAAAATGACAGTAACAGGCCGTAAGTAACCGAATGCTGGAAATGAACCCAAGAATAAGTGGGCCCTGAGAAGGCCAAAAGATAACATGGGCTGGAAACGGCCCAATGGAATAATGGGCCGTTAATGGGTATAAAGTGATACACTGTTCATTACGGGCCAGTTTCAGCAGGGGCCATTAATGGGCCAAGAGTTACGAAGGGCCCAATATGGGCCGAAAGACGTCATGGGCCATACATGGGCTGGAAATTAGAACGGGCTGGAATCATATTAGATGGCCCAGATGACGCTACTGGGCCTAATTCGGATAGGCCGTAACGGGCCCTATGTTTGCGGGCTGTAAATGGGCTATATGCGAACAGACCGTTAACAGGCTTTCCGTGGGCGGGCCCGGCACCTTTTGACCAAGTCAAACGGGCCGGCCTTTTCACACGAATGGTCCTCTGTTGGGCCGTGCCACGTGTTGACGTATCATAGGCGCCTTCGGTCCAATGAGTGGATGACATCTATCCCAACGGTGAGATGACACGTGTTTACTCCAGCCAATGATGATTTTACACGTGGAAAATCCCCATTGGTCAGGGCTATTAAAGGGTTATCGGATCCAAAATCGTACCCGATAGCTTAACGGCATTCCGTTACAGTGGATGCGACGTGTCGGTCACCCTTGACGGCCATGACCAATGCCGATTTTCCATGTGTAAAATTCTCATTGGCTAACGGATCCACGCGTCAGCTCCGCGTTGGCACAGGTGTCACTCATCCAACCATCGAGATGGGCCTATGATATGTTGACACGTGGACCGGCCCAAAAGTGGCCCACAAAGTTTAAATGGGCCGGCCCAACCGAAGGCCCATAATATTTAGCGGACCATAATGGGCCGGCCCAGTTAAAGGCCCACAAAATTTAGTGGACCATAATGGGCCGGCCCAGCTAAAGGCCCACACGATTTTGCAGACCATAATGGGCCGGCCCGGCTAAAGGCCCACAAGATTTTGCGGACCACAATGGGCCGGCCCAGCTAAGGGCCCACAAGATTCTGCAAACCATAATGGGCCGGCCCAGCTAAAGGCCCAACATTCTCTGTCAAATGAGCCCATCAACGTCCTATCCTAAACTTGTCATCAACGCGGCCCATGGTCACTTCTGGCCCGTTAACAGTCCGCTAAGTAATTGGGCCGAATTACGGCCCAGTGTATTTCCGTCCTGTTAAAGGTCCGGCTTCATTTGGGAACATTTACAGTCCATCAAAACTTTCGGCCAATAAACAACCGTGAAGGATTTGGGTCATATTCGGCCATGTCTAACATTCGGCCTGTAAGAGGCCCACTATAGATTTGGGCCACTTTCGGCCTGTTGTCATTTTCGGCCTGTTAACGCCGGACGTAAACCATGGGCCATATGTGGCACAACGTCATATCGGGCCCATTAACGGCCCATATAAAAATGACGATAATCTAGCCCGACCGAAGTTCCGGCCTGTTAAAGGCCCATGTATTAGGTCAGCGCATTTACGGCCCATCCGAATTTCGGCCTGTCAAAGATCCGCATTGTAAATGGGCCACCATTTCGTCCTGCTAAGTCTAGTGGGTTATTTGGCACAATCAGGGCCCAATCTCACTTTTGGTCTATTAAAGGCCCATGTTTTTTATGGGCTCGAGATATTTACACCTGTAAACGGCCTATTTTTACTGAGGGCCCAAATTATGTTTAGGCGTGTTAAAGGCCCACTATGCACAGGCCTACCAGAAAAAATATGAAAGCTTATGCTGATTTAGGCCCAGATATTTTTAGTGGGCTACATGCCAATTTTGGCCCGTAATCGTTTAAAGCCCAATTGGAATGGGCTCGACGAATGGTTGCATGTTGGGCTCCTACGAAGCTTTCGGCCGAATACATTACTAAGATAAACCTACACTATACAAAAATAGCATTGTAATTACTGCAGCCTGTGGCAGCATCATAAATGTTGTGTCACAACAAAATAAATTCCAACAATACAACAAAAGGCCTGTTGGCATAAAGTTTACAGTCCTTCCAGATAAAGCACCATCAGATGTATAGAAGCACATATCATTTGACCTGAGTGCTAATGTTTCAGGCTATAGAATCTCATGGAGCAGCACGATCTCCACCTTTTTACCGCCATTGCTCTTGAACAATGAAGCGAATGTCTGATAGTCTGGTTTCAAAACCATTCCTATCTTGACGACATTTCTCAAATACTATTCTTGTTTCCGAAACAACGTCCATTAGGGATTGGACTTGTGTCTGGAGCACAGATATATCACTCTGTCTAGCAGGAAGATTTTGTTCAGTAGGCGATTTGGACGAGGTTACCTTGACAACCAACCCAGAATTACACAGGAAGGTGCTTTTTGCACTATTAGTGGAAAGATATTGATGCACTGCAGCAAGAGGTGACATTGTGCCTGTAGTAGCCTCGTCACCTTTAGGTGGTTGTGGCTGTTCAATCATTTGTTCCATAGCTTCCTGAAAGTTTAAACTTGTCTATTAGTGTACCAGATAAGTTACTAATGAGACAAAAACAAACAAAGTAGGTAAATGTTTATACATAACTTATTTTGGTGAACTACTGTTGTAAGTGCATCTAGTGCCACCCCTAGTTGGTTTTGGAGTATTGACGACAAAGTTGGTTGAGGGACTAATGCGTTTGTGAGAATTGCAGGATAACGCAGGTAGTGTCCCTCATTGATTCGGTTTACCTACCGGAGATGACCCCTAAAAATGTATGAAGACATTGAAGACAATGGTGGTATGTGAAGATATTCATATTGAAGACTATGACATGAGAAGACATTGAGTGAAGACTATGGAGTACGAAGACTGTGTGGTTTCGTTATTTCCTTTTCTTCTTTGTTGAGTCATAGGAACCACCGTACTGTTAAGTGGGGTCCAAGTAAACTAAGTCAGAATGACTGAAGTGATGCTCAACCCAAATCCTATGTCTTCAAGCGAAGACAATGAGAGCAAATCTTATCCAGAGCTGGATGAGTCAGCTTTGCTTGTAGCCCAAGTAAAGTTGCCGTGTGTGTTTGAAATCTGACCGTTGGAACACGTGTCAGTTCCTTAGTGACCCAGGGTCATTTCAGACATATCAGGTCGGGTTGCCCAGTGGCTATAAATAGCCCACCCCCTACACCATAAATTGGTGGCTTCTCAGAGTTAGTGCACGGCTTTTGTCGTTTGAGAGAAACCCACCTCGAAGCCTTTGAGAGAGAGAAATCCTTGCGAGGACAAAGCCCAAATACCCAGAGCCAAAGAGTGTTAGGCATCACTGAAGTCTTTCTGTCTGTGTGACCTGAAGACTTATTACACTTGAGGACTATGAATCCTCCAGCCGGTTAGGCGTCGCGTTCTGAGCATCCAAGAGTCATTGTGGATTGCCGGTGAACGAAGTTTGTGAAGGTTTGTAAGTCTACCTTGAAGACTTACCAGAGTGATTGGGCGAGGACTGGGTGTCCTTAGCTCAAGGGGAATAAGGTGAAGACACGGTCTTCTGAGTTAAATCTCAGCCTCCCTAACCAGACGTACAATTGTCACAGCAACTGGAACTGGTCCAACAAATCCTGTGTCTTCAACAAGCGACTGGTTCTATCCCTTCCCATCCTTTAGTTTAAGTTTGTCTTTGTGAAGTCATTGCCTATCTGTCATACCTGTTTGACTTCATTACTTGACTACTATCGTTGATTGGCTTCATACTATCTTCCATCCTGATCCTTACTACTTAGCTGCTATTAGTCCTGTGCCTTCACATTGTTGCATACTTGACTATGATTTGCTTACAGTAGTTTATCTTCCGCTGCATATCAATTAGGGGATTTCGCTTGTTTGTCTTCGAAACTTCTGAGTTTTGAAGACTTTCATAAAAATCGCCTATTCACCCCCTCTAGTTGATACTAGCACTTTCAATTGGTATTAGAGCCAGGTTTCGATCCTGGGACCTGTGGGTTATGGGCCCACCATGCTTCCGCTGCGCCACTCTGATGTGAACTGCCAGGGGCACCAGCGTAATTGCACTTTGCCGCACACCACCTTATAAATACTTGTCCCCTGCCGTAAAGAAATCCTTCTTCCACCTCTCCACCTCGTCAAAACCCTAGCACCACCGATAGCTCTCGACGACGTCGACGACGAAGCGCTTAGCTGCCGCGACTTCTCCAACGCTGTCCTCACACCGATCGCGGACATCGTCCTCTCCGCCGTCGCCGTAGGTGTCCTCCATCGCCAAGTTAGGGCACGGTGGACTGAACTGCTCGGTCTCCTATTCATCCCATCTAGCAGTTCTTCGTGCGGTAATTATAACTCTATTTTTACCACCTTTTTGATCTTCAAGATTCATCCTATTTACCGAAAGTGGTTTCTGCCTACGCAATGTTAGATCTATTCTATCTGCATCTCATACTGCCTAGTCTATTCACTTGAATTTCATGTCTAGGTTGATTCCTCACTTGTACTTATTCACGGATTCGTACAAATCTGGAACCAACTCACATCACATAAGTGAATGTCTTCGCATCATGAGGTCAATGTCTTCAAACTTATTTATCTTCAAAATCTTCTGAGAATGCATATGACCTCTTCCCCTTCCCTCGCATCTCTAATGCTGTCACAGGTACATGTCCGTGGGAGAATCCCTTGGTTCTCATAGTCTGCATTCGTTTGCACAATACTTACAGCATCACATTAATTCTCCCGAAGCCAGTTCCTGCTTGACCAGCAAGCGTAAGTCTCTGAAGCCTTTGAACGTATTGAAGCCATTCAGTTTGAAGTTCATGGCTGCAGAAAAATCAGTAAGGAAGGGTGGCAGACAGCGCCGAGAAGGAACATCCAAAGATCTGCATGATGACCTAGTAGAGCTCTACAAGACAGATCACAAAGAGAATTATCATCAGCGCAAGACACGAATCCAATGGATTCGACGCCATTGGGCTGAAGAATGGTTCAAGTACAAGTTCGTGACCAAAGAATATGCAGAGAAGAATGCTATCAAGATTCCTTGGGGTGATATTCTCTATCGAGGGCTTCAACCCAAGAACAGAGCTGAAGCTATTGCACAAGGCTTCTATCCCTGCATGGTCCGAGGGCCTCAGCCTGAAAATGCCGATCCCACATCATTGCTCTGGTGTCGTGATGATACTCTCTTCAAGCGCAACTTTCAGCACGCCAAGGCTTCGGCCAAGGAAAACAAGAAGTCATTGGATTAGACTTCAACCCTGGTCCCTCTGCTCCCCGTGCTGACGGCTCATGTGATGCAGAACCAAATTTCATCGGCCCCTTCTCCAACCTTGATGGCCTCATCACTTACATCTTGGTCCATGGTGGCAAAGTAGATCATTCTGATAATGATGCTGACACTGATGAAGCCCCAGCTCCTCCACCAAAGCTGCAGAAGCAAAAGAAGCCAAATGCTTCTAGATCAGCACCTCCAAAAGCTTCACGTGCAAAGCCACTGGCCACTGCATCTCCTGAAGACAGTGTGCAGTCAGAGGATCAATCACGCATCTCCAAGAGGACGGAAAACAAAAAGCAAATTGTCAGGCATACTGATCAAACCTTGACACCTGCTGCCATTCTGCGTGAAGAACCCATCGATCTGTCCAGCGATGAAGATATAGCAGATGATGCCCTTGAGGAGCTAATCAAGAGCAAGGAAGAAGCAGAGATCTTCAACAACTTGCCTCTCTTTGATGTGGCAATCATTCACAACTTCATTGATGAGTGGTTCGACACCCCAAATCTTAGCTTTGAAGATCTGCAGCTTCCCATTGGCCTCAGCGTCGTCTTAAATGGCGCCATTGCTTCTGAGCTAGCTCTCGCTCAGCGCATCGTTGAGCTGAAGAACAAGATTGACTATGAAAAGGCTCAGTTCAAGAAGCATGTGGCGAAGCTTAGCGTGCAAGATGTCAGAAACTTCAAGGTTATGCTGCACGAGCTTAAAGAAGCTTTTCTCAAGAAGCGTGAAGAAGCTCAGGGCTCTCGCGAGCGCATGAAGAGTTTGGCTGACAAATGCGTGCTTGCCTACAATGAAGCTGAGAAGCACAAGTCTCTTGGTCGTCCTGGCATTGACCCCAGGATGGCTGCAAAGAAGAAGAAGCTCTCTACTGCCCAGCCTGCACCATCAAGTCAAGAAGCCCCTCGCATTGTCTTCCCAAGCAGCATGACTGGCTCAAAGCCAAAGGTCCTTTCAACCGCTTCAAAATAGAAGAAGACGAGGGCTGCCGAGGCTGAAGCCAGGAAGAGGAAGAATACTGAAGCCTCTGATGCCGCTCCCTCCAAGAAGAAGCGCAAGACCAAGAAGAATAGGGCTGCTCCCACAGAGCCCTTGGTTGTTGAACCCATCTCAGTGGTTCGCCTTGCGTCTGAACATCAAGAACGATGAATGATAGTTCATGAGCCTGCTACCACAGAGGCCCATGACACTGAAGATATTCCAGCAGCTGAACCCACCGCTGCTGAAGACATTGGTCACGATGACAATGTTGAAGATGATGAAGTTCTTCCTTAGATCGAACACAACATGGTATCATCGCTTGTTCTCACGAACAGCGAACTCATCAGCATTGGTCGTCCTCTGACGCCAACTGCTCAGGATGCATCGTGGGCTGATCACCCACAGCAACAAGACTCCCCAAGTACTCCCCAACAACAATAACAAGTTACACCACCCATGCATGAAGAAGAAGAAGACTTTGAGGCCCAGCCAACTCCATCTCCAAAGGCGTTGCCAGCGTTTCGTAGGCTTCGCAAAGGACAACGGCCTCAAGTCCCTCTTTCGAGCGTTCCAGAAGGAGATGTGCAACACCAACCTGTTGCATGTCAAGTATTTTCTGAACCCACTCCAACTGCGAATGTCTCCGTGTTTGACACCCAAGCTGCTGAAGACAATCCGGCTGCATCAGCCGATGAAAGACAAGAAGACGTACGTGTCCCCACTCTCTCAGTGATTGAAGAAGTTGTTCCTGATGTGAACGCACCAGTGCCCGACCCTCCAGCTTGTCAAGTGGATGTTGAAAATCCTGAAGCTGCCACTACCAACGCAAGTGAAGCCAATGACGTAGTCATGGCTAAAGCTAATGTGGAGCTTGCACCAACCAGTGTGCCTGAAGCCAATGAGGCCACTATTCCTGAAGCACCTATTGTGCATCCTGAAGCCTCAGCTGTTGCCACTGCTCCTATTCTGCCACCAAGGCCCCATACATTTGAGAAAGCATACAATCATGGTCAGCTAACCACTGTCCGATGGCCCATTCTGGTATCTCCGCCTACTGCCTCTGGACCATAGTTTGATTATCATGTTGAGCATAGGCCTCAGGTCCAGAAACAAAAGCCAAGACTGCCAAGGTTCCCAGGTACTGCAAACTCACCAGGGTCCTTCAATGCCAATGGCTTCAAGAGCCACAATACCTTCTTTGACAGCGCCAAGAACCCCTACTCAAAGCCAAGGATATCATCTGATCGGTTCTGGAGTTATCAGCAGCGAAGCTATTACTCCTGCGTTCTGTATGATCAAGGGCGCATTTTCCCTCATATGCGCCTCGACACTGAAGCCATTGCTGGACTGCCGTGCTTAGAAGAAGCACTTGACTGTTTTCGCGATGCCGGTCTGCTCAGCTTTGTGACAGACAAAGAACACTGGAATGAAGAACTTTTGCTTCAATTCTATGCTACCCTCCACATTCGCGGCTACAACAGAGACATCAAGACATGGGTTCTCGAGTGGATGACTGGACATGTTCATCATGAAGCCAAAGCTCTTGATATCATTGAGCTTACAGGCCTACCCACTCCTGGAGAGCTATATGAACCTGATTGTCAACTACACCGCAATGCACTGGAGAGCATCTTCCATAAGCCTGAACCCAACATGAGCCAGATGTTGAGAATGATGAAGCCTTTGCCATTTGACGCTGAATACCCAATGGAGTTCTTTGTTGATGACCTTGAGTATCTGCCCCGCACCATATATCACATCATCAGGCGAACTCTATGGCCTCTCAAGGGACATTCATCAGCGGCCAAACTTGAAGGAGCCATGAAGACATTGGTCTTTTACATCCTCAATGGCATCAGCTTCAATTCCCAAGAATTCTTCATCAGGCAACTTTCTGCGTCTGGATCTGACCTTTTTGGTCCGAAGTTCTATGCTCCATGGGTCATGCGCCTCATCAAGCGACACTCATCTGTCAACTATCAGCCCTCTGCTCGCAATCATCTGATTTTTTTTGCTAGAGGTTGATATGTCAGTTGAAGCCATATACTCTGACCCTACCAAGAAGCCTCTTTGTCTTCAGAATGTCGAGCACCAAAGCTTCACTCAACCCATCAAAGGCATCCAAGCAGCAACACGTATCTATCCAATGGCTGGAAACACTCGTCTGCCTCATCGTGCGCAAACCGAAGCCACTGAAAGCACCATTGCCCAAAGACCTAAGAAGCGCTCTCGTGTTGTCACTGACCGAGAACTTCTTGTGGCACTTCATCAGAAACAAGATAAGCATCACTATTGGCTCAAGAGACAGATGCAAAGCCTCTTGGTGGATGTCAATCGCATTCGAAATCTTGCCACCAAGAATGCATTTGTTGCTCACGAGACTTGTCAGTGATCGTGGAAGAGTTTGACGCTGCTTACTGCTGAAGCTGATCTTCAAGACGATGGCTTCGCTGAACGATTCCAGTTTGACTCCACTCCTGCACGGACTGCTGTCCTACGTCGAACTCCATCCCTTGAAGACTCTGACTATTCTTCCTCTGCGGCAACTGTGAATGCTAGAGTGATCGATGATGAAGATGATGCTACTTCACCACCTCCTACTTCTGCACGCATCGACACTGCACCAAGTATGTCTGCACCGCCAAGCAACACCGACAACCCTGCTGCTTCACCTACTCATGAGGACGAGTAGTTTCTCTATGTCTTCAAACCTTTTTGGTCCTTACCGACAAAAGGGGGAGAAGCATATGAGTTGATAGTCTTCAAGTGGGTTCATATGGGCGGTTGCTTTATACTTTGCCTCGTGTTTACAACTCTCGCTTTTGAAACATTTGGTTCTTTGAGTTGTAACACTTAAACTCGATGGTCGTCTGCTACTTATTTGCTTTACTGAGATGCGATGATAAATTCCGCATGTGCGATGATAACTTCCGCACGTAGATCATTCTGTAGACGTCCATTTTTCATTATGCATGTCATTCTACTTGCTATATCATTTCATGCATGATGAATTGTCTTCATAAGTTGAAGAGGATCTCCACAAGTACAACCTGCCATGTGCATTTGCATTCCAAAAGCAAATTACTTATATGCACATCTTCAGGGGGAGCCCTTGCTTCTTATGAAGACAATACCCTATCCTTTACAATTTCACATACTTTATCCCCGTTGAAAACTTCCACCAGTTTGTCATCAATAACCAAAAAGGGGGAGATTGTAAGTGCATCTAGTGCCACCCCTAGTTGGTTTTGGAGTATTGACGACAAAGTTGGTTGAGGGACTAATGCGTTTGTGAGAATTGCAGGATAACGCAGGTAGTGTCCCTCATTGATTCGGTTTACCTACCGGGGATGACCCCTAAAAATGTATGAAGACATTGAAGACAATGGTGGTATGTGAAGATATTCATATTGAAGACTATGACATGAGAAGACATTGAGTGAAGACTATGGAGTACGAAGACTGTGTGGTTTCGTTATTTCCTTTTCTTCTTTGTTGAGTCATAGGAACCACCGTACTGTTAAGTGGGGTCCAAGTGAACTAAGTCAGAATGACTGAAGTGATGCTCAACCCAAATCCTATGTCTTCGAGCGAAGACAATGAGAGCAAATCTTATCCAGAGCTGGATGAGTCAGCTTTGCTTGTAGCCCAAGTAAAGTTGCCGTGTGTGTTTGAAATCTGACCGTTGGAACACGTGTCAGTTCCTTAGTGACCCAGGGTCATTTCAGACATATCAGGTCGGGTTGCCCAGTGGCTATAAATAGCCCACCCCCTACACCATAAATTGGTGGCTGCTCAGAGTTAGTGCACGGCTTTTGTCGTTTGAGAGCAACCCACCTCGAAGCCTTTGAGCGAGAGAAATCCTTGCGAGGACAAAGCCCAAACACCCAGAGCCAAAGAGTGTTAGGCATCACTGAAGTCTTTCTGTCTGTGTGACCTGAAGACTTATTACACTTGAGGACTATGAATCCTCCAGCCGGTTAGGCGTCGCGTTCTGAGCATCCAAGAGTCATTGTGGATTGCCGGTGAACGAAGTTTGTGAAGGTTTGTAAGTCTACCTTGAAGACTTACAAGAGTGATTGGGCGAGGACTGGGTGTCCTTAGCTCAAGGGGAATAAGGTGAAGACACGGTCTTCTGAGTTAAATCTCAGCCTCCCTAACCAGACGTACAATTGTCACAGCAACTAGAACTGGTCCAACAAATCCTGTGTCTTCAACAAGCGACTGGTTCTATCCCTTCCCATCCTTTAGTTTAAGTTTGTCTTTGTGAAGTCATTGCCTATCTGTCATACCTGTTTGACTTCATTACTTGACTACTATCGTTGATTGGCTTCATACTATCTTCCATCCTGATCCTTACTACTTAGCTGCTATTAGTCCTGTGCCTTCACATCGTTGCATACTTGACTATGATTTGCTTACAGTAGTTTATCTTCCGCTGCATATCAATTAGGGGATTTCGCTTGTTTGTCTTCGAAACTTCCGAGTTTTGAAGACTTTCATAAAAATCGCCTATTCACTCCCCTCTAGTCAATACTAGCACTTTCAATTGGTATTAGAGCCAGGTTTCGATCCTGGGACCTGTGGGTTATGGGCCCACCACGCTTCCGCTGCGCCACTCTGATGTGAACCGCCAGGGGCACCAGCGTAATTGCGCTGTGCTGCACACCACCTTATAAATACTTGTCCCCTGCGGTAAAGAAATCCTTCTTCCACCTCTCCACCTCGTCAAAACCCTAGCGCCACCGTTAGCTCTCGCCGACGCCGACGACGAAGTGCTTAGCTGCCGCGACAGACTAACTTACATTGGCTGCAAACCAAGTAGTTAAATGAACACATCACAGTACCAATCAGTTCAAGGCAGGAGGAGTAAGGACTTACAACAGCGGGTTGAACTGGTGTGCTCATGCCGTTCATCTTGCTGGTGTGGCAATCCTTGAAGATTTGCACTGCATTCGGTTCAGGTTCTTTTTGGTCCGCATGGGCTTTCCTCTGTATTTGGAACAAGTCAATATAGATACGATAATATGGCACAAAAAGAAGAAGGAAGTAGTAGCTATTTACAAGAGCCTCGCAGTGTGCAATATAGCTACGAGATCCCGTTGTCTGTTGGAATTTCACTTTAGAACAGTTGGTTTTGTTCTTCAAACAGTTAGCCTAGACGAAGATACACTTGTAAGGCACATACATAAATACAAGTTCAATATGTGGTCTGATCAAATACATATAGCCTACCTGATACTTTGGATCGGACTAGTGTTTAACGAGGGCTGTCCAGTCTTCATCTGTAATATATTCCACTTGAGATGTTTGGGCCATTTGATTGTTAGCCTTGCCTTCAAAGTGAGATTTTCTAAGGTGGTACCGATACTTGCAGAGCAGACTGAAAAACATGAGTGCATGCTTGTTTAGTTGCATCATCTTTCGGATCCAACTTGAACCTCATCTGTTGAATAAAGAATGTGAGTCTTATTAGGAGGAAGCTAGAAAGTATGGGACGGAGCAAGACAATTTTACTAATTGCGATGAATAACATTACTTACGGATAAATGGTCAAGGACGGTTTAAACTAGGTATTGTATTTCTCATTCCTGTACTGGATCCACGTTGGGAGGATACGTTCATGACACCTAACGGCAATGGCTGCCTCTGATACTAACTTGGCTGACTCTGTAGCATCACGTGGCCTTTTTAAACCTGCCGCAAAATGGATCTCCATTCTTCCTCCTTTAGATTTTGTTAATTTGTCAAGCATTATCCCTGATGTCTGTTTCCTCTTGCGCCGTGGTGCTAGTTCAACAACGAATATGGAAAGTGTTAGTGTACATCAAACTGTGAGAGTACTTATAAAGGAGCATGCAACTGCAACTTGACTCGGTCAGATACCGTCTTGGTGTTGATGCTCATGAAGTTCATCTGATCTTGCCAAGTCCTATTGTGTCAGCAGTGCTTCAGAAGTAGTGTTAGGTGTGAAGGCAGCTTGGGATCTGGCCAGTTCCGGAGCAAACAAACGAGTAACTGGTTGAGATGCTGGTACAGTTGAAGCGGATGCTGCAGCTGGTGGAGCAGGTGATACTGTGTTTGTAGATTTAGCCGGTGGACTTGGACCTTCTACTGCACTATAAGTACCAGTAGAATCTCGACGGCAGAACCTTTTCTGTTTCACCCGACGAGTAACAACACTCCCTACTATATTATTTTCCTTGCTCTTTTTTGACTTTGCCATGTCAAGCTGTACCCACAACACAAAAGAAGAAAATCACTCTTCAGAACTCATTGATGCATGATATAGACAAGCAATACTTTGATGTAAGACAACCGTATGAGGATGGAATATGTAAGAAAAACAGGACGACATGACATATTCACAGCTACGATGTGCAAACTAAGCAGAAGGATTTTCAAGAAAATAGAAGTAATGCTAGCTAGACACCATATGAAAGATGCAACCAATATTACTCTGCCAAGTTAAAAGTGTCTTGTCATAAGTGGCAATTCAAAAAATTAGAAGCAGTATAACGTAGAAATCAATGCAAAATGCAACCACTATCAAACTGCCATGTTAAAAGCGTCCAATCATGAGTGACTGATGCGGGATACACAACAGCAGTACTTTGATGTAAGAACATGGTATGATAGATAGATGCAGTGTATTCTAGACACAGAAAGCCATGTCATATGCACATGTATAACGTATAAACTCAGCAGGTGCAATTTAATCAAAATAGAAGAAATACAGGCTAGACAACATATGCAACATGAAACCAATTATCACACTGTCAACTTAGAGCAAGCACCTGCGATAGTGGAGTACGGGAGATGAACTCATCATGTAGACTTGGGACTTCAACTTCATTAGCAGTAGCAGTGGCAAATCTAGAGAGTCTCTGTTTGCGTCGGTGCGGAGGACCACCAACATCCCCTAACTTACTCTTTTCCTTCTTATTTTCTGATATTGCCTTATGAACTCAAAACCACAAGAAGATGAATAAAATTAGCTCTGCATAACTGGTTGATGCATGATACAGATGAACACTACTTTGATGTAAGGCAAGCGCAGGATAGGAGGATGGAATATATACAAAAAAAGACAGCATTTCATATTCACACGTATGATAGGAGGATGGAATATGTATGAAAAACAGTAAGCGGAAGGCATTTCAACAAATTAGAAGAAATGAAAGCTAGGCACCATATGAAGATGCAACCAATATCACTCTATCTGGTAAAAAGTGTCTCGTCGTAAGTGCCATTTCAAGAAATTAGAAGCAGTACAAGCTAGAAGACAATGCAAGATGCAACCTACATCACAGTCCCAAGTTAAATGTGTCTTATGAGTAAGTGATCGTTGCAGGTATAAGTTGTAAGCTACGCAGATGCAATTCAACATAATCAGAAGCAATACAAACTAGACATCATACGGAAAACGCAACCACGTATAACAGTTCCAAGTAAGAGCAAGCACCTGTGATAGTGGAGTAGGGGAGATGTGCTCATCATGTACACGTATGTTCTAGAAACAGGAACACGTGTCATATTCACAGGCATTATGTGTAAAGTAAGCAGATGCAATTCAAGTTAGAAGCAATACAAGCTAGACATCATACACAACATGCAACCACATATAATAGTGTCATGTTAGAGCAAGCACCTGTGATGGTGGAGTAGGGGAGATGTGCTCATCATCTACACAGCTACGTTGACTGTCCAGCCTTGTGTTGTCTTGCGAATCTTGTTGGGAGGATGGCGGAGTAGAATCTGTAGAGACCCCCTGTTTGAGTTGCTCCGAAAGACCACAATCATCCATTGCCGGACTAATTTCCTTCAGCTGTAATGATTTTGCATTGTGAAGTCAAACCGATAAGAAAAAGGAATACAATTCGCTCTTCAGAACTCATTTATGCATGATACTGACGAACACTACTCGGATGAAAGGCAAACACATGATGCGAGGATGGAATATGTATGAAAAACAGGATGGTGTGACATATTCACACCTATGATGTGGTAACTAAGCAGAAGGCATTTCAACAAATTAGAAGCATTGCAAGCTAGACACAATATGAAAGATGCAACCAATATCACTCTGCCAAGTTCAAACTATATGGCGTTTCAACAAATTAGAAGCAGTACATGCTAGAAATCATATGCAAGACACAACCAATATCACAGTGGCAACTTAAAGGTGCCTTATCATAAGTGACTGATGCGGGATATGCAAGAATAGTAGTCTGATGTAGAAACAGGAACACATGTCATATTCACAGGCATTATGTGTAAAGTAAGCAGATGCAATTCAACAAAGTTAGAAGCAATACAAGCTAGACATCATACGCAACATGCAACCACATATAATAGTGCCAAGTTAGAGCAAGCACCTATGATGGTGGAGTAGGGGAGATGTGCTCATCATCTACACAGCTACGTTGACTGTCTAGCCATGCGTTGTCTTGCGAATCTTGTTGGGAGGATTGCGGAGTAGAATCTGTAGAGAACCTCCGTTTTAGTTGCTCGGAAGGACCACCATCATCCAATGCCTTGCCAATTTCCTTCAGCTTTATTGATTTTGCATTGTGAGGTCATAGCGACAAGAAAAAGGAAAATCATTCGCTCTTCAGAACTCATTCATGCATGATACTGACAAACACTACTCTGATGGAAGGCAAAGTCATGATACGAGGATGGAATATGTACGAAAAAATGGACGGCTTGACATATTCACACCTATGATGTGGTAACTAAGCAGAAGGCACTTCAACAAATTAGAAACACTGCAAGACACCATATGGAAGGTGCAATCAATATCACTCTGCCAAGTTAAAACTGTCTTGTCATAGGTGGCGTTCATCAAACTAGAAGCAGTACATGCTAGAAATCATATTCAAGACGCAAACCAATATCACACTGCCAACTTAAAGGTGTCCCATCATAAGTGACCTATGCAGGATACACAAGAAGAGTAGTTTCGTGTAAGAATATGGTGTGATAGATAGATATAGTATGTACCAAAAACAGGAAAGTGTGTCATATTCACATGTATCATGTGTAAGCTAAGAAGATGCAGTTTACACTAATTAGGAGCAATACGAGCTAGACACCATATGCAACATGGAACTAGATATCACACTGCCAAGTTATAGCAAGCACCTTGGATGGTGGAGTAGGGGAGCGGAGACTTGGACCTTGTAATTCACTATCAGTACAAGGAGAATCAATACAGATGCTCTGTTTACATTGCTGCAGAGGACCACCATCATCGCCTTCCTTACTATTTTCCTTCCTCTTTCTTGATTTTTCCTTGTCAAGTCAAACCCACAAGAAAAAGGAATAAATTTGCTCTTCAGAACTCATTGATGCATGATACTGATGAACACTACTTTCATGTAAGGCAGCCGCATGATAGGAGGATGGAATATGTATAAAAAATAGGACGGAGTGACATATTGACATGTATGATGTATAAAGTGTAAACTAAGCACAATGTGCTTGAACTTGTTAGAATCGATGCAAGCTAGAAACCATATGAAAGATGAAACCAATATCACTCTGCCAAATTAAAAGGGTGTCCTAACAAATGTATTTGACCAAATTAGAAGCAATACATGGCAACAAGCTAGAAATAATATGCAATATGCAACGAATAAAGGTGACTGATCGTAAGTGATTGATGCAGGATACAGAAGAGAGGTAGTTTCATGTCCGAACAAGGTTAACACATAGATGTAGTGTTTACCAAAAATAGGAAGGCATGTCATATTCACAGGTATAGTGTGTAAACTAAACAGATGCAATTTACCCTAATTAGAAGCATTACAATCTAGACACCGTATGCAACATGCAACCACATATCACACTACGAAGTTAGAGCAAGCACCTGTGATGGTGGTGTAGGGGAAGTGCGGTCTTCAGGTACAGAGCTACGTTCAATATCTTCATTTAGGCTTGCTATTTCTTGAGAATCATGTGGAGAGGATGAAATTGCATTCTTTATAAGAGTATTGCGTCTCATATTAACCCACGCGCGTGACTGTCTCGTCATAAGCGATAGATGCAGGATACACAAGAACAGTAGTTTGAGGTAAGAACATGGTGTGATAGGCAGATGTAGTATGTACCAAAAACAGGAAGGCGTGTCATATTCACATGTATAATGTGTAAGCTAAGGAGATGCAATTTAACAAATTAGGAGCATTGATGAGGGATACACAAGAAAAGTAGTTTGATGTAAGAACATGGTTAATAGAAAGACGCAGTATGTACCAAAAACAGGAAGGCATGTCATATTCGCAGGTATTATGTGTTAACTAAGCAGATGCAATTTACCCTAATTAGAAGCATTACAAGGTAGACACCATATGCAACATGCAACCACATATCACACTGCCAAGTAAGAGCAAGCACCTGCGATGGTGGTGTGGGGGAATTGCGGTGATCAACTAGAGAGCTACGTTGCCTATCTTCATTTAGCCTTGCTGTTTCTTGAGAATCATGTGGGGAGGATGACACTGCACTCTTTAATCGAGTAGGGCGTCTCACAGTAACTCACTCCTGTGACTGTCTCATCATAAGTGATTGACGAGGGATACAAAAGAGCATTAGTTTGATGTACGGACATGGTTAATAGACATATGTAGTATGTATCAAAAACAGGATGGCATGTCATTATTAAAGGTATAATGTGTAAAGTAAGCAGATGCAATTTAACCAAATTGGAAGCAATACAAGCTAGACACCATATGCAACATGCAACCACGTTTGACAGCGCGAAGTTAAAGCAAGCACCTGGGATGGTTGTGTGTGGCAATTGAGATCATCAACTGCAGAGCTACGTTTACTGTCTCCAACTGCTGACATCGCACCCATTAGAGCAATGAAACACTTAGTGCTCATCGTCGAATTACACTAGAGCAACTTCTATCTTTTCTTTTCTGCATTCATCAACACTGCGTCAGAGTCTGAAATACCCATGCATAAAAAAACAATAGTGTGAGTATGGGTGAAGTGTGTGCACAATTAGTACAATGTAAAGGTAGCAGATAGCAGGTCAGTGAGAAATAAATGATGGGAGACATATGATAGCTCTACAACATGCATGGCACACTAAATTACTATAGGATTCTGTGAAAATAACAGTCGACTGATAGAAAATAGGTCAGTCCATTTTTTCTGCACCGTCTGATGTACAAAGAACGGGCAGATCGCCTTCATCTACCTCCAGCCAGTCAGTGTTGACGATCTTCCTCGAAACGCCAGTGACCATCGGCCCAGTATTCTTCCCCTGCCTGTGCCCTCCCCTCGACCTCACTGCACCGCCGTGATTGGCACCGCCCCCCGGCCATCCATTCAAGACCTGCGGACCTCCAGATCGGGCGCAAGCAGCTCCTGCGCCCCACACCCCTATGATAGACACCGATGCGCCGCTTCCCCAGGGAACAAGCGTACTAGGTGCTTCGCGTGCCTAAGCGAGTGCTGCTTCTTTTAATTGTGGTTCGACTGACCCTGAATTGAAATCCAGGAGGGCTACTAACCTCTAGCGAAGGTGAAATAGTAAAAGGGAGGAAACCTTGTGCATTTAGTATCACGAAGAAGATGCAGTAAGAAGCGCTCAACTAGTTTCTTTCGTGGGATGAATACGGTGTGAGCGGAGACATAAGATTTGCATGAATAAGGGAAGAGGAGTACCTCTTTCTGCTGGCAGTGCTGTGTCCTCCTTCTGTTTTTCTGACGATCTTCTTGTTGTTTGCCGGAAACTAGAAGTTGTGGAGGACGGTGCAGCCTTGGACGAACCCATGGCCAAGTTGTTGAGTGTGGTGCGGTGGCCGTCTGTCGGCGGCGGGGAAGCAGATCCGAGGCGGCGAACGACGGCGTAGCGGGAACAGCTCCGGTGCGGTGGACGGTTGTGACAGTGGAGCCGCAGCAGTGAGGCACATGACGGCATGGTCGATGTGGTTCTGGTACGGCGCACGTCGGTGTCGGTGTCATGGAGGCAGCTCTGCCTCAGCTTCAGTTGCTAAGTCCTTGAGGGCGTTGCGGTTGCGGTTGCGTTGGATGACGACGTCGGGGTACCGGCTCCAGCATGATGGAGGAGGGTGGAGGTGGATTGGCCGCTATGGGGTGGAGGACGGAGGAGGCTGGGGTTTTGTGGCTGGTGGAGAGGGCGTTTTCGCGCCCACGGAGTATGAATGGGGAAACGGAGGGAGGCGGGGAACTAAGGGGGAACAATGTTTTGGTTTGAGACGCGCTTGTTTGAAATTTGGGGAAAGTTAAAAACTTTGCCCCCATCTAAAATTTCGGACATATTGCGGGTTGGGGGTAGGACATTCATGTCAGGTGTCCCAAATGTGGGTGGGATAGATTTCGGCCGAGCGCATGGGTGTTTAGGCGCCCACGGCGTATGAATGCTTCTCGGAGGCGGTTGAGACTGGCGTCTTGGTGAAGTTACAGACCTACCCCGGTTTAGACCTTTGGACATCGGGCCGATAGGCTACATCGGCTAGAGTTAGGACAATAATTTCCTACCACCAAAACATTAGTCTCGCGCGGTTTCGGGTGACCAGAGGCCTATTCGGCACTTCGTTCAATATTTGGTAGCAGAAGCATTAACGTTTTCGGTTCTCTTGAATTGAACTTTCAGGATTTGTCAAACTTCACAAATCTTTACTCTTGAAAATCCTAAAGCTACAATTATTTTGGAATGGAGGGGGTACATTTGAATATACATTGTACACGAGTATATATTAAAAAATATGCAACTTACCTCAGTTCATGCATGGTTCCAGATATAATCTCCTTGGTTGCAAAAAAAAGTTAGATATGCGTATGAATATATATAGCATGTTCAAACTCACAACAAAGATTGATGCCCCCTTTTACATCTGATTTACAAATGCCATTATCTCGGGTTCAAATAGATGAATGCACTTCCTATGAATTCGAATCTTTGAAACCCCCTTTATGTTGAATTCGACATGTATTCTATTTCGTAGCTAGAAATTTGGAATGTATCCATGCAAGTGACAATGTATAAAGTGCTTCACACTAACAACATGGAGTGCACTAATTAATGTTTATATATGAATTGCAAAAGCATCCATTGCCTGTATTTCAAACCGCTCTCACTCTATGGATCGATAATATGAAATAAACACATGCACATGCTAGAATTCAATAAGTATGGGTGTCTGATAGACCGATTTTCGTCCATACGCAATTTGCAAAATTCATGATCTCATCCAAAAATAGTAATGCCATTTATATTTTAATTTAATGCGTAGAACCGCCTTTTAAACCTAGATGCACTATGCCTCGCCCCGTTCTCACAAACGCGTTATATATCTCCCTATCTAACGCATAAGTGCACACACTTTATATGCATCAGCATTTCTCTTTCACACATGCTCACAATCTCTCTCAGGGTGTCGGGGTGTCTCACGCACATGCTCTCTCTGTTTCTCTCGCACTTTCTGACTACTATGTACCACTCTTTTCACTAATCTCAGTTGGAAAACACTATTTCTCTCACATGCATATATACACATGCACAGTCTCTACTAGCCCTCTATACGCACATATATGTGCCTACGTGTCTCCCGCATGCACATTATATTTAGGCCTCTCTTGCAAACATTGCCCCCCCGACACACCTCTCTCTTAGTAGTGGCAGATATGATTTCATCATATCATTTGGTAGGATATCCCTGGCTGTTAGGCTGGATGGTAATGCGAGGTAAAGTTTTACACTAGTTCAGATCGGACCCTTGTAGTTGAAGAAAGAGCCTACTCCTGGTACTGTATATTAGTGATGGGGGTGTCTACAAAGTACACGTGAATACCAGGCATTGTGCGTGTGTGTATACTATCAACGAACTATCCCCCAAGCTTGTATAACATACTAAGGGCCTAGGGTTACAAATCATATATAGTCGGCTTATCACCAGTGGGGATAGAGTCCTCCGTGACTCTGGTAGCTTCGTGTTTTACGCCGAGTCCTCCACATGGGTCTTCGTATAACACGTCTCGGTCCAACCTATCTGTGGCGTAGGATGGAACCGACCCATGAGTCTTCATGTTGACCCACCACAACTAGAAATGATGTGCCCACCACACCACACACGCAATCGGCCACTAAGAAAATAAGCATATACAATAGTACAACGATATCTAGCTCACGATACGTCTCCATATTTTGTTGATGACACTGATGGACTTTGCATTTGATGCGTGCTCCGTATTTTGTTGACGACACTTACGGTCATTGTATTTGAAGCGAAAGCACGATATGGTCACTGGACGTCAGAATAAGCTCATCACGGTCACCATATACATTTTGTCATGCTAACCAACATGTGGTTGGATGGTTAGAGGACAGTTGTTTCTCGAGCCCACCAAGGTTAAAGTCCCGGTGCTCGCATTTATCTTGTGTTAATTTCAGTATTTTTCGGCGATGTGCGTTCAGTGGGAGGAGACGTTCCACTCGACTAAGAGGCACCTATGGTGACTTCATAAAATCTCAAGATCATATATGCTGGCCCACTCTCTCGAAGATGCTCATAGGGGTAGGGTTCGCGTGTGTGCGCTTATAGCGGTGAGTGCTTGCGCGTATATATGAGCCCTTGCATCTGTACCGTGTTAAACAAATACATGTCATGATTATACGGTCACTGCTCACCCGTACAACTCCGTATTTTGTTGATGGCACAATCAATTGACCAGTCAAACGTTCCATGCGGCGCAACTAGTGTTGCACCACCGAGGCGCGTAACTGTGGGGCCCACCCGTCAGCCCGTATATGAAAGAACGAAATGGTAGTTTGAGTCTGTACTATGTTAATAAAATAGGAGTACATTTTAGGGTGATCATACAGTCACTGGCTCACCATACAGCTCAGTAATTTGTTGATAAGACGATCAATTGACCAGTCAAACGGTACACATTCAGCAGCGCACATTACCATAGGGCCCACCCGTCAGCGCGTATATGAAGGACAGAAATGGTAATAAATTAGTGGTCGGTAGGTATTCGAAGTCGTGAGACCTCTGGTTGGCAGGCACCGGCGGTTGGGGGGGGGGCGTTCATTGGGCGGTGGTGTGGGGATCCCCGCAGAAAAAGCTCGCCGCGCGGGGAGAGAGGGGGCTTGAGGGATGGCCGGTGCGGCGTCGGACCGGCGGTGGGGAGTGGTTTCGGGGAGGGCGGGCCGGCCGCGGGCGGCGGGGTCTGGCGGTTCGGCCGGTGGTGGCTGGCAGCTCAGGGGGGGGGGGGGGGGTGGAGTTTGATGATAAACTGGAGGCCCTTGATTTTGTATCCAATGGCTGGAAAATCTAATGACTAGAGATGAAAAAGTCAGTCGACTGACGTGTAGCCTCACCCCGCACGTACACATGCACGCACGCAAGACACACACGCATGTAGGCATGCAACACTGACACGTACACATAACGTACACACACACACATACTGGCGTGCAACACTGACACGTACACATGCACTCACGAACACATGCACGTACGCACCCATGCATGCAACACTGAAACGTACCCTTGCACGCACGCAACACTCGCACGCCTGCATGCACACAGCACACGACGCAAGACACACGCTCAACCTATATGTGCATGCACCCTTTATTAAGGACTTGGATTGTTACAGGTATTAATCAATCTTATCTGTGATAAGCAGAACATTGATGTTTGCAGCGGTCTTTAGGAATCACAACGTATCGAACGGGCTATCAACATAGTAGGCTTATCTACATGAAAAAGATGACGTCACACTCAATGAACAATCATCGGTTCATGAAATGCCCGCTTCTGTCCGCCTTGGCCCACCAAAGGTTCCTCTGCTGTGCGCTGCCTATGTTGGGTCACTCACATGCAGGCCATGCACCCAGAGAGCCCACACGTCAGTGGAAGAATGGTGCGGTGTCCTAGGTCAGAGTCGAGGGCGCCACTCGCGGCACGCCCAGCTGAACACGCCTCCGTGCTGCATTCAAACGCCTCCATGAAACCCGACCGTGTGGAAGCCGAGAAACCCACTCTGGACACACGTCCGTTCATGACCGGGCCGGCGTTAAACGTAACGCCGGCCGAGCTCCTCCCATCCGCCGTCTATTTAATCTCCTATTTAAACGAGGCCAAACACCGGCCAAGAATCACACACCTCCGCCGCTCCCCTATCTCCTCCACCATTTTGTCCACTCTTACAATGGCTTACGAAGAGTAGTTATTCCGCATCCAAGCCGGCTGGGTAGCCCGCCGGATACGAGCTATGTAGCTCGCTGATCCACCTCCCTCCCCTCACCTGACGGAGCCAGTTGCCGCCCCAAGCCGGCGCGTAGTTCAGCAACTCGCCACTCCAAGCCAGCTCGACGAGGAGCAGCGCACGGGCATTGTTGCTGCCATCCATGCCACCGCCTCGTACCGCGTGTCCCGTTTCTGTGGCAGAGACTCCCATGCCGGCGGCCGCGCCATGCAAGCAGCGACAGAAGCCGGGTGCGCGGAGAGCGACGAGTCGGTGGCCAGCGCCTCCACGTCCACCGCCATCATCAAGGAGAAGTAGAACACGGGAGGCCGCCGCCGCTTGGGTCCCATGAAGGCCATCACGGAGGCGATGCTGGCGTACACAGCAGGTGTCTTGCCGGATCCTTTTGTTGCGAGGACCTTCATCAACCCCGCATGGGCTCCACAGAAGAGGGGAAAGTTAACTCGAGCCGGTGCCGGCCATGGCGAAGTAGTGGCTGGTGATGAACTCGAACCGGTGCCGGCCACCATCATCTTCGGCACCAGCCAATGATATCAGTTTGGCAGTGGGGAAGCGAGCCGTCCTTTGCGCTGAAGCATATACCTCCGGGGCTCCTAGCAGTTCGGTGATCGTGCTACCGGACATGAGGAACACAAATCAATCGGCGGGCAACCATTTAGGCCAGGTATTATATACCTGTGCTGTACAAAACTAGCACCACGTAGTTCATTTGAATGTAATGAAATCCGTCATGTTTGTATGAAAATCCGGTATTTTATATGATTTCAGTCTTTGTTTATATGAAATATCAGTTTGTCTACGTGTTTGCGTGAATTTCGTCCGGTTGGTTGAGTTGCTGTCATAATGTGTGCGGCTACGGTCAGTCTGCGGGTCGCCGATCGGTCTGCGGGCGGCTCGGGCGGTGTTGCGGGACAAAAAAGCACAGCTTGTGCGATCTCGTCTCCAACGTGCGCGCTAGAGGATGCATGACAGCATGAGCACCCGAGCCATTCCTCGTTCATCGGTGGCAAAGGCACCGGTGGACAAAAGGGTCGCCAATATTTTGGCTACCCCGGGCAAGATCCAAACAACCCCTCCCAACAGATTCAAATCCCTCATTCGCCGTGGAATTTTGCCACGTGTTGTTTTCATGGACTAGCAAGATGCCCGTGCATTGCACGGAACATCAAGATGCATTTTTTTACAAACTCCCGCATGCATGTAAGGGATAATTAATGTCCTCCTTTGCTAGTACCACGAGGCAAACACCATTAATATTGCATCGATTAGTGTTAGTGGCCTTGTATATCTGCAAATTGTAATTTTGATAGTGGCCCCTTGTATATAAAAATGGAGGGAGAAAGATGAGAGATAAGGTGAGGAGGAGTGTGGCGTGGTGGTTACTGGTGGTCGAACTGGGCGGAGGCATGGGGATGGACGGCGCATTATGTCTAGGTTTGTATCTCTCTCTCACACACCCACGTAGGTGGGGGACGTGCACGAAGAGAAGAGGTGCACACACGATGCACGTACTCCCGTCTCTTTCCCAACCACACCCGCGCGGGTACACGGTGGAGCTCATTTCTAAATGAAAAAGGCAGCCCACGTGGTAATTTGGCACGTGTACTGGTAGTCCACTTGGTGGAGGGAGGATCGTCTACCACGGCTGAACAAACAAATTGCGACTTGACGCGTTTTGTTAAATTAAAAAAAGAGGCAAACCATGTGGGGCCTACCTTAGAGGCAAGGCTCTATATACTGGAGTACTTTTGATGTGTTCCGTCAACTCGCAGAACGAGGAGAAGCTTGCTTAGTACGCCGTCTCCCCCGCCCACGGGTGCAGTGGCTCGCAGGATGAGGTGAAGCTTGCTTACGAGTACTACTACTACTACTACTACTACTACTACTACTACTGTACGCCTTTACGCCCGATCCCTCGGCCACGCGCATGGTGGCTCGCAGCACGAGGAGAAAATTTTACTACTCCCTCCGTTTACTCCTCGTCCCTACTACGTACTTTGGTTAGTACTCCCTCCATTTACTTATACAAGTCCAGTATAAAAAAATACATTTTGCATCTATACAAGGCCACAAATAGTAATCGAGACAAAAGTTACTACTCCCTCCTTTCCAGTTTACGACTCAATTTCAAAATCTCTCCGACCAAGGTAGACGGTGAGTGGTCGAATTAATTTCGTAGTTTGCACAAGTAATTAGTATGCTCGTTTTTCTCAAGAAGTTATGTTTACCGAGGCATTAATTAGAATGAATGCATGAATGACCACTAAATTTCCATGAACTTGTACATGCATTGGTTAGTTTCCTCTTGACACTGCTTGCGTTGGGTGATCTAACGCACCTCGAAATCCAACATGTAATGGTACTACTACTAGTATAGTAGAATTGAGACTTATCAAATGGAAAAACGAATGTTTTTTAGATGAGCCCTATAAACCCTAGTGGGAACGTACTCCATAAAAACAGATTTTTCCAAAACTAAGTCACTCCCTTTCATGAATTCTGTAGTATACTCCTCTGTCGATGCCCCCTTTCATGAATTCTGTACTTCCTATCACCGACATGTGGGACATATAGCAACCGGGTCAACATGTCAAGAACCAAATAACAGTGCAGAACAGCAGGGGGCGCACCCCACTCGTACCGGCCCAATAGTAGTAATGAGCAATGAGACGTCAAATCACAATGCCGCACCTTCCCAGACGGACGAAGCAACCATTATTTCACACTTTGGTTTGCCATCATCTTAAACCATGTAGTATTGCTTCTGCCTCAAGAGGGACACCCGCATCGCCTTGGTACATCATGACACATGGGACCGCATGACAGGCCATGCTCCCCCGCCGATCGCTCGGTAAAATCACCTCATTTTTAGTATACTTCCTCCGTATCGGTTTACTACATGGCATGCACGTCGTTCTAGGTTGATAATTTAACTAGCTATATATGTGATGAACAACACTCTAGCCTTTTAAAAATGTATACTTTTGTACAGTAGTACTATCGATGGATTGCGCCATGGAGCAAAAATTGAAATTAAAAAAGGTGGTACATATAGAGAGCGCTCGTCGCCAAATTATGCATATAGTACTATTAAAAAAGCTGGTACGTGCTTAATTGGGGTGCTATATTCTATTAAAGAAATACTAGTAGTATGTACATACTGAAGAGTTAAAGTAACGAGAAGAAACATAACATAGGTCTGCTGGGGGCTTAGCACAACACACCCTTCAAATTAAACTAAGCACACCTGAAATTAAACTATGCAA
Source organism: Triticum timopheevii (assembly GCA_963921465.1). Lineage (NCBI taxonomy): Eukaryota > Viridiplantae > Streptophyta > Magnoliopsida > Poales > Poaceae > Triticum > Triticum timopheevii. The sequence goes on along the minus strand of OY997262.1, from coordinate 248,042,940 downwards.
CTAATCCAGTAGACACTGCATTAGAAGTTTAGAACCACCATGAGCAACGACACTGCCACCTTACTCGGAGTCCTCGTCCACGTCCTTGACTTCGTCCTTGTCCCTCTTCCTCTTGGCCGATACTTCTTTGCATGAATCGCACACTTGGCTGTTGCTCTTCATCCAACCCTTGTAGATATTGAAACAAAGGTAGTCATCCATTGCAGCGTAGTGGATGTGGTCTATATCTAGTACATTCTGCTGCCATGCATGACGATGAAATGTGTAATGAGGTTTCTCCAGTTTACGGTATGAAGGATGAACCATGGCTCCTGCCAGGGTCAGCACTAAAGGCTGACGAGAGGGCACCAGCCGATTCTTCTGGAGGTCGAAGGGTTTTCCTACAACGAGGCCTATCCGACCCAGGACTTCTTTGCCGTTCTTAAAGTCTACAGTAACGAATTTCACTGTTTTGTCCTTGAGGAAGTTCTTAAAATCCTGGCACTCAACGTCGGCATGGCATATGTGGTAGACCAAGCAAATGTTATGTACGCAAACCTGGATCACGGCAGGCTTCTTCCTCTCTTCGTCCTTTAGATCCTTCTCTCGTCCCAGGACTGTGGTGTACTCAACATCTAGCCCAGCGACCCACTCATCATCTGAGTCTTCGAACATGCGTCTGAAGCGAGAAAGGCATCCTTTCACCGTCGCGGAAGAACGGGTGTAGATTACGTCAAACTCATCGCCGTGATGGTTCTAACCTTGTACTCACCGCCGATCGTGGAGATTTGGGACGCCATGGATTTGGGAGGAGGGTTAGGATTAGTGGAACTGCTGTAATGTGAATGGACGGGACGACTAGGAGCAAACCGACATAGTATTGAAGGATGTGCGGGGACGAGTAGGAGCGAACTGCTAGCGTGCGAACGGCAGGGCAGTGGCTTTCCATTCTCCCATGATACGGGCTTCCGAGAGCCCTTGAATCTCAGATCAAACGATTGCATGGCGTGATTCTAGACCTATGGTTGAATATCCTATCCTGGAGGGTTATTCCGCAAATTTTCAGCAACTTAGCATGCGACCGTTTGATCTCAGATCCAAGGGCTGCCAGCAGCCCGTATCATGGTAGCACCTACCACGACCGTTGCGTCGCTCACGCGGTCGCGCCCTTGGAGATTTAACATGGTGCGTTAGGCTTTCTGATGTTGGCGTGTCATACATAGTCATCACTTAGTCACTCATACTACAACAAGGTTGGCTATAAGTGTATTTTTTACTCCTCTCTATCTCTTTCTTCGTACTCCCTTCGTCCCATAATATAAGAACGTTTTTGACACTAGTGTAGTGCCAAAAACGTTCTTATATTATGGGACACAGGGAGTACTAGTATTTATTGCATTTGCCAAGGAGTGACCTCTTCCAATGAAATGGTGTTGCTAAGTTTGCTTCATTTAATTAGCTATAGACTCAAAATTGTCTTTCACCTAGGTACACGCGCTTGCACCGTTTCTTCCTTGGGTCACCAAACTAGTCTCTCTCTTCTTGATTAACTTGCCACATCAGACTTTATGCCTATGTGGCAAGCTTATTACCTGTAGGAGCAAGTAAAAGTAAGTACAATAGTGCGCTTTACATGGCATTTTTGCATATGTGGAGGAAAGAGAGGCAAGGAAAAAAGTGGAGAAGTGGGCTCTCATGCAAGAGCCAGCCTCTACTACATGGTGGAGCATTGGGAGAGGCACCTGTATGGAGGTGGTCAGGAATCAGGAGACTCACGCTGGTCGTAGCGCCGTAGTTAAAATGATAATGGCAAGTCAAATCACGGGGCCCCACTTGTCCAGCAGTAACCCGCTGTCAAATCACACAGCCCTACGTTTGAAGCAGCCTACTCCCTCGTCTTCTCGCGTCTCTGTCGAACCGACTAGGCGGAACTTCCCCGCCTATCGCGCAGGAAAAGCCCCGCCCTCGACTTTTAAATACAACTACATCCGCTTAAGAATCCAATGATATACTTTTTGTGACATAGTAACTCATATTTAGTTAGTCAAATGGATGATCTAGAACTACGTGCAGGCCCTATAAACCGAGATGCCTAAAAATTAAAAACTGAGACGGAGAGGGTAGTTCAGCACGTATCTTTTTAGATCAATATAGTCGGGTTTCACCAAGGAGCAAAACCAAGTGGTAGGCTGCTTCTGTTGTGTTGGCGTAGCAACTCAAGCAGGGCCAGTCCGCACACAAAATGGCGACACACTTAACAGGACCCCTTTGGCCGACATGTGGCTCATCCACCGTCTTGTTCCACGTGCGATGCACCAAATTACAGTTCGGAGCAGCGGTTGGAATTGGAGGCACCCCGGTCGTAGCGCCGCAGTAGTAGAAAATGAGCGATGAGGGGTAAAATCACAAAGCCCCACCTTTCCCTCATTAAGCTAGACGGATGAAGCAACCATCATTTCACTCTAGGGCGCAAGAGCATAAAGAAAAGAGAAAACAATGATGTGTGCGGTAGCTACCTAGGGCACCCTAGGGTAGGGGTCTCCACTACAGATCCTTTTTTTCAAAGCGCCTCCACTACAAATCGGCTTCTCCCTTGTCCTCTTGAAGAAAACTGATGATGAGTGCGGCAGTAGGGTTTGTAGGAGTACTACGGCGTGCGGGGCCATGTCATAGTAAACGGGTTCAAGTTGACGCCTTAAATATGTGTGGGCCACTTGGTTTTACGGGAACGAGGCAACATTTTGGGTTCGGGGACCAGTGCAGATATAATACGTACAAAAAATTGTGGACGTAGGTTCGACCGAAAGGAAATGATGCATGGGCCTTGCATTTTCATATACCTGGGGCCGCGTGAAATTTGCTACTCTACTCAAAACTAGTTAGGTACACATGTATTGAGCGCATGAGATTTCGAAACCAAATTATGAATAAATACACACTATAGCATGTAAAGCTTTGAGTCATATATGCATGATGTAGATGTTCGTTTAGTTCTTATAGTTCATCTCATTCAAAATCAATTAGTTTTATAAAAATGTTAAGATTCATGGGGTTGTGCATTGTAAATCATAAAGTAAAAAACAAATAATGGAAATTCATTTAGAAAAATAATCAATTATGATACGGAAGATTCTAGAACAAAGGAGAAGTGCTTGTGTTTTGAGGTTTGTGCATTATGCTTAAGTTCAACCATGGAGTCTTCTAAATTGTACATGTGGCAGATCTGGTGGAATGTTGATGATATACAATGGCCAGTAGTGCTCGGATTTGCCCATCTCTGCACTGTCGGGTTAGCTTCATCCAGCTACAATCTTTCAAAGTTATTGGCACACTATATAGTTCTTGTGCCATAGTTGCATGTTTGGGAAAAAAGCTACTAGTGGGTTGTACTATCTATTTAGGAATAGAAGATGTATACATGGAAGTTGTAGGGAAAGAGATGACATGGAGCATCTCAATTCCTAGGAGTAGGGATTGGAAAAGAGATGTCATTTGGTTCACATCATAGGAACTTTTCTATTGAATATAGAGATCACATGTATCTCAATTCCTATGAGGAGGGATTAGAAAAGAGATGTAATTTGGTTTATATCATAGGAACTTTTCTATTGAATATGCGCTAATGTTTATTTTCCTTTGAAATTAAGGGAGGATAGGAATCCATTCATATGAACCAAGTGGCTCTAAAGCTATAGAAATGATATCATGTTTATTTCCTTTGAAATGTGGAGTATATGAATCTATTCCTATGAACCAATTGGATCTAAAGTAAAAAATCCTATAAAAATCATATCATATAGAGTTCCTATTATATTCCTCGACACTAAAGGATGGTTGAAATTGCTGCGGGTGACACGATGGTCTTTTTTTGTAGAATCCTCACCCATCTTTATAGTTACCTCTCGAAGATGAATGAAATGATATATACAGGGTATTCTACATGTGCAATTTGGTACACGAAAACTCGGTAAAAGTTTGCGAGGTTCAAATTTTCAATAAAGCTATATGCACTGCATTTCGGAACGGAGGGAGCATACGACAGTTGCTAACACTCACGTGGAAGATTTGTGTGTAGGAGGAGCGGCTGTTCTGTTAAATGACATGGCAAAACTGACACTGTCGGATGCCGATCTAACGGTTCTTATGGCGTTCGTCAGGAAATGGCTTGTGGCGAACGTTTGTCGGATAATGATTTACAGACACATGCATTGCATTGATATGTGCCACCCTCTCTCTCACGCACACGCACCCTCACGAGTCATGACTCTCCCGAGTCCTCTCGCAGACTTGCACGTCGCACCCACCGTCTATCTGCAGGTAGACGTCATGCACATATGTGCTCTTCACACCCTACCATCAGAACTTCTAAAAAACAAAAGACGGCGCGCACATTTTATTTTAGCTCACACGTCACACACTTATACTATTACTCTTGCGGCGAACATTCTTTGGGCATAGTATATTGTACTCTCACGAAGAGAAGCGATGCACGCACGCACTAGTTCTCTCACACCCACTCGTGGGTACACGTAGGAGCGCATTTTTTTGAAGCTTGTACAACAAAATCACTCCACTATATATAAAAGCAGGAGCCTTAGCGCTTGCTTTAATAGGGTTCCTCTCGTTCACTCTCTCATGCTCTCCAGATCTAAGCAATACATAGGTGGCCACACTCTCTCGCAGCTCACGGCTGGTCACAAATCCGGCCGGACAACCTCGACCTGGGCAGGGGTGTAGGTGCATCGTTCTGTTGGAGAATGTTGCATAAAATAAAAATTTTCCTACGTTCACCAAGATCAATCTAGGAGTTCATCCAGCAACGAGAGAGAGGAGTGCATCTACATACCCTTGTAGATCGCGAGCGGAAGCGTTCAAGAGAACGGGTGTCGGTGTCAAAACCGGCGGATCTCGGGTAGGGGGTCCCGAACTGTGCGTCCAGGCGGATGGTAACAGGAGACGAGGGACATGATGTTTTACCCAGGTTCGGGCCCTCTCGATGGAGGTAAAACCCTACGTCCTGCTTGATTAATATTGATGATATGGGTGGTACAAGAGTGGATCTACCACGAGATCAAGGAGGCTAAACCCTAAAGCTAGCCTATGGTATGATTGTTGTAATGTATGTTGTCCTACAGACTAAAGCCCTCCAGTTTATATAGACACCGGAGGAGGCTAGGGTTACACAGAGTCGGTTACAATGGTAGGAGATCTACATATCCGTATCGCCAAGCTTGCCTTCCACGCCAAGGAAAGTCCCATCCGGACACGGGACGGAGTCTTCAATCTTGTATCTTCGTAGTCTTGGAGTCCAGCAGACGATGATAGTCCGGCTGTCCGGACACCCCCTAGTCCAGGACTCCCTCAGTAGCCCCTGAACCAGGCTTCAATGATGATAAGTCCGGCGCGCATAATGTTCGGCATTGCAAGGCGGGTTCCTTCCTTGAATAATCTAGAGAAGATCATGAACACCAGGATAGTGTCCGGCTCTGCAAAATAAATTCCACATTCCACCGTAGAGAGAATAAAATGTACATCGGTCCAATCTGCTGACGTATTGTGCGGCGTGACATCACACCGCTACCAAGCCTTTGTTTAAATCGTTTTTTACTATACCACCTCAGCACGTTTAGCGAAGCGGTTTCCTTGGCACGTCCTGTCGAAGCAGAGATCGTGTTCCCCTTATTCCGGGATCCTCATCAATACGTGCGTGGGTAACCCAACCGTGCCTGTCGCAATGCCTCCTCCATCGAAGGTGAATCCCGAACGGTCACGGAGACGACCCTTGGTATTTTTCCCCTTTATAAGAGGACCAAGGACCGTTCCTTTTCTTCAATCTCGCATCGAATCTCCTTCTCGCTCCTAGTTCCAGCACCCAGAGCCCCAGATTCGAGCTCTTCGGATTCTCAATCTGTCCGGCTCCAACCTCCATGGTCGGTGGATGCCCTCCTCCGTCACGGAGGAGGACGTGTCAAAGCTGCGGGAGGCCAAGTACCTGTCCTACGAGATTTCGCACAGGTTGCCTGCCCAAGGGCAGGCCGTGCCCGCCCCCGAGCCCGGCAAGTACGTTGTCTTCGTACCTCACCTCCGTCGGGGTTTAGGCTTCCCGACGGACCCCTTCGTGAGAGGGATCATGTTCTACTACGGGTTGGATTTTCACGATTTGGCTCCGGAGTCCATCCTCCAAATCTCCGCATTCATCATCGTTTGCGAAGCCTTCCTCCGCGTCACTCCCCACTTTGGCTTGTGGCTGAAAACCTTCAATGTGGAGCCGAAGATGATCGGGGGGCGTCAAGCGGAGTGCGGCGGGGCGGCCATAAGCATAAGGGCCGATGCCTCGTGGCCTGAGGGTTCCTTCCAAGAGGAACTCGGATTGTGGCAACAGGAGTGGTTCTATATCACCGCTCCGAAGGGCAGCAAGCAAAAGCCGCCGCCTTTGTTCTGCCCGGGACCTCCATGCCGACTGATGTCGTGGGTCAACCAAGGGCTCAATTGGGGGTTGTCCGAAGACGTGCCCTTACTGCAGGGCCGGATTCGAGACCTCCAGGCAAGGGAGATCAATTTGGTTGTGGTGATGCAGGTTATGCTAATCAGGCATCTTCTGCCCTGCAAACGCCGTCCTCTCCGTCTATGGGAGTTCAACCCGGAGGGACCTTGGATTCTCCAACACTTCATGGGTGCCACACTCGTGGAGATGTACAAGTTGTTCTTCGGACCGCAGGTGGCATGTCCGGGATTGGCCGAGGACGCAGGCCTAAGCCGCAATCGCCCAGATACTCAGGTAAATAGCTCAGAGTCCGGACATTCTGTTTATCTGCTTTTCTAGAGTTCGCCTCGTGACCCATTACTCTTCACAGGAGTGGGTGGCGTGATCGAGGCTGATAAGGTGTCCGGCCCCCCTCCCAGAGACCGCACTGGAGCCCGTGCTGGTCAGAATGTTGGAGGTCGCACCCACGGAAGGGAGCGATGGGGAAAATAGAGGAGCTATTATTTCGCCCAAAGGGGCGTCTGAAGAGGGGGGAATCAAAAACCCCTCCTTCCAGGGGGAGAAGAGGACCGCCTCCGAGGATCCGGAGGCCAAAGCCCCTAAATGGGGGAAGAGATCTTCCCCGGGGGGTCCGGCGTCCGGGGAGAATCCAGACACACAATCATCGCCAAAGAATCAGCCCTCCAGCGAGGCGTGAGTATGAAAAGGGGATTTCGTCAGTAAGAAAATACCTCCATTTGTGCTTCTGTGGGTAACCGAAATTTTTATCCTGCAGTTCGGATTTGCAGCCTTCTCAGATGAGTTCGTCTTCGGGGGACCTTCTTCCGGAGATGATGGAGAGCGAAACGCCTCCGTCTGCTACGCCGTCAGATAAGGCAGACGAGCCTGAAGTATCATCACGGAGGGTATCCCCGAATCCGGAGGGGCCGGAGAGTTCGGCGCCCGCTGGTATCCGGCCGGGAGAACTGAAGAATCTGCTTGAGAGGGGGTCCATCTCAGAAGATCACCGTGCGTTGATGCGCATGGTGATTGGAAGGATTTCGTCCGCCGAGAGAGGATTGCGTAATGCCGCTATGAGTTTGCTGGCAGGATTTGAGGTACGCGAAAATGACGCACCTTCTATTTTTTGACAGTTTTGCACATAAAAGTGTGCCCTGTATAGATAGTAGCCCCTAAGACTCGGTAGGTTGTCGAAAACGACAACGTGCCGAGGATCGAAATTGCAAGTAATGAATGTCGTCGTTCCTATGCAGGTGGCGGATAGTCCGAGGGCTAGCCGGACTAGTGGGGTTGCCGAGTTAATGCGGCAACTTGACGCGGCGGATGTGGACATCGCACTCGTCAACCGGCGACTTGACGAGTCGCAAGGTAAATGAGTTCTCCACAGTCGCTTTATTAAGGGGGTCAAAGCCCTCCTCTGATAAATTAAATGCTGTTACACAGACGGTGCTGCTGCTGTGGAGAGCCTTCGGGCCGAACTTGCTCAAGCTAAGGAGCAAGCCCGAAGGAGTGACGCGGCTGCCTCGAGGGCGGCCGAGGAGTTGAAAGCCGAAAGGGCTGCACACTGCCTAAGCAGGGAAGAGGTGGCCGAATTGGCCGTAAAAGTAAAAGATGCTGCCGACCGCATTGAGGCTCTTGAAAAGGAGCGCTTATCGGAGCGGGAAGACCTGAGGAAGGCCACCGCCGAGGCCAAAGATGCCCGCTCTGCAATGCGGGCCATGAGGGAGGAGCTGCGCCAGGCCGGAGATATCGTGGCTGGCAAGCCTTATCTGCTGCGTCGCCGGTTTATGGATCAAAAGTATGCTCAATTTGCTCGGCTGTGGAGTCCGGAGGATCCGTATATGGACTTAGCAGCAAGTGCGGTTGATGCTGTTGAGCACTTCCGGAGCCAGAAGGATCACAAGATGGAAGAGCTATTTTGGTCTCAATTCCATAGTCCGGATCGCTCACTTCTGTTGACCGACCAATTGGCCGAATGGGCCGAGATAAGTAGATTGTCCGGACTTGCCATGACTGACATCGTGGCTCATGTTTGGCCAGAGAGGCCCAAGGCGACGAGCTACTTCGGCTTACTGCAGCAATTCCTTGGAGCGGTGCCGCATATCAAGGAGATGAAGCGGTCAGCCTGCATCGAGGGCGCGCGGATGGCTCTTGCCCGTGTGAAGACACATTGGACAGAGATGGATGCCGCCGCTGTTGCCGCCCAGGGTTCGGATGAAAGCCGGCTCCCCGCCGAGCACTATTTCGGGGAAGTTATGCGTGGCGCTCGTGTAATAGAGTCGCAGTGCTCAAAAAATGTCACGTTCAAATGAACGTTTTAGCTTGTAAAACGATGATTATGCTATAGCTGCTTTTTATACTTGTGCGTCCCAAGTAGTGAAACTTCTCCTATGAGGCCGTTTGCATATACTTTTGTATAACCTGAAAGATTGCAGTCTTCGGCTTCAGCCCCCACGCACAAGGTGCGGGGGTGTTCGCAAAAAATAGCGCGTTTTCACACTTAATCCGACGTCTCGGTCCTGTTAAGGAGGTGGTAGCGTAGCGAACGAGGCAATCCGGACTATAATGCTTTATCACTTTTACTTAGCCATTGGAGTTCAAGGGTGGGGCTACGATATAGCCCCTAGGGGCACCGCACTTCTCCGATTTTGGGGCGCGTGTGTGCCTGACCGGGAAACGGTCCTTCGTCAAAGCGGGGAATTATAAACATTCCGGTAGTCGATCGAGTGGTTGACCAGTCTCTCGCTATATCATGACAGTCAGTTTTCGGCTTTCTCTACTGAGGTGCTCGCCCAGCCGAACTGGGGCACAATCGCAGTAGTTCTCCTGGTGCCGCGTTAGCCGATGATACGGAACGTAAGGCAGCAAAACACAGGAGTCGGGCAAACCCAACATTTGACCAAAGACATGATTCGGAGCTGATGCATATAATGCCTAACTCGAGACGCCGAACACTCCCTAAGGTGTTCGGTCTTTATGATAATGGGCAGAATAACGCCCTAAGCCCCTAGTGTCCAGGTACGGGCATGGTCTTCTGACGCGGCCGATGCCAAAACATCAGGCTCCGCATTGGTTATAGGAGGAAACCAAGGGAGAATAGCAACCAGAGACAGTAAAAAAGGTTTACACAGGGTCTTAATCTGAAAAGAATCCTCGCAACGGGTCCCTACTGCACGTCTGCGCCTGTGTCTCCGTTGTGCCGTTATCCTGGACGGGTATGCACGTTGTTCATCTGTAAAAAGAGAGGAAAGTTTAGTTTGAAAACGATTCGTGCGAAAAAAAAGGTATGTGTGAAAGAAAAAATATAAACAAGCAAAGCGGGGTTTGAATGAACCCGCGGTTGAGTGTGCACGCCGCCCCTTGTGAAGGGGTGTGCGGCTAGGGAGCCCCTAGCCTACTGATGCCGGACTCGTCTATCCATGTCCGGGGTCTTTGGGTGACCCTCGCACTGAGATGATGCCACGCAGACTGGGCATCTTGAGTGTAAGAGACGCGTAATGTGGTATGGCGTTGAAACGGACAAAAGCCTTTCGTCCCAAGAGTGCTTGATATCCACTTTTAAATGGGACGATATGAAAAATTAGCTTTTCGCGCCGAAGGTTGTTCGGTGGTCCGAACACGACTTCTAGTAATAGGGAGCCTGTGCACTTGGCATAAGGGCCAGGCATCACTCCTTTGAAGGAAGTGCGGCTGTGTCGAATTTTGGTAGGGTCTATCCCCATCTTGCGGATTGTGTTTGAATACAGCAGGTTTAAGTCGCTGCCTCCGTCCATTAGGACTTTAGTAAATTGTAGTCCGTCGATTATGGGATTCAATATCAGGGCAGTCCGTCCCGCGTTTCGAATGCTTCTGGAATAGTCCAGGTGGTCGAAAGTGATTGGTTTTGATATCCAATTTATATGGTCTGCTGGGTTGGACCGTGCGAGGCTCTTTTTAGGAAGTGCCGCACTATTTTTCCGTATTATCACATGAAGTGAGTTTACTGCTTTGACCTCTTGTGGGAAAGTCTTTTGTTTTCCGGTGCTCTGCTGGTGGGGTTTTATCATCTTCGCATGACGCGTCGAGCCCCTTGTGTTCGGCGTTTAGTCGGCCGGACTGTTTGAAAACCCAACAATCCCCGTGGGTGTGGTTTGCAGGCCTTCCGGGGGTACTGTGGATTTGACATATCCGACCCAAAATCTTGTTTAAGTTGGACAACTCATCGCTGTCATCCTTAAGAGGCGGTGTTTTGTTGTTTGGCCGCGAGCTTTTGAATCCGGCGTTGACTGCCGTGCTCTTTGGGCTTTTCTCTTTATTCCGGCGCTGCTCTTTTCTGCGCCGTGATTTTCCGTTTCCATCCCTTATCTCGGATGTACTTGGGTCGCTGGTGCTGCATCTTGCTAGCCAGCTATCCTCTCCCGCACAGCAACGGGTCATGAGGCTTGTTAGTGCGGACATTGTCCTCGGTTTCTCTTGGCCGAGGTGCCTGGCAAGCCATTCGTCTCGGACATTGTGTTTAAAAGTTGCTAAGGCTTCGGCGTCCGGACAGTCGACTATTTGGTTCTTTTTGGTGAGAAACCTGTTCCAGAATTTCCGCGCTGACTCTCCGGGCTGTTGAGTTATATGACTTAGATCATCTGCGTCCGGAGGGCGGACATAAGTCCCTTGAAAATTTGCTCTAAACGCGTCCTCGCGCTCTTCCCAACTTCCAACAGTGTTTTCTGAGAGGCTTTTATGCCAATGACGGGCTGGCCCTTTGAGCTTGAGGGGTAGGTATTTTATGGCGTGGAGATCATCTCCTCTGGCCATGTGTATATGTAGTATATAATCTTCTATCCAGACTCCAGGGTCTGTTGTTCCATCATAGGCCTCTATGTTTATGGGTTTAAATCCTGCTGGGAATTCATGGTCCAGCACCTCATTGGTGAAACATAGTGGGTGTGCGGCGCCCCTGTATTTGGGTGTGCCGCTATCTTCGGACACTTGACGTGTTGCCTTGCTTCCTGGGGCCTTCTTCTTTGGCCCGTAGATGGACCTGGCTGGGCCATCTGTCCTTCCAAGTTCATTGGTTGGTTTATGTGTTGCGCGCTTTCAGAATTTGGCCTGTCATCCGGCCGTCTATCCAACCAGGCAACCTTTTTATTTTTTGACTGTGGGGGCTCTATGGCCTCGTTGTCGAATTCTGGTAGCAGCTTGCGCTTCGGGTAGCTCTTTGGTTGGTGGCCATTGCCGTATTTATCCGCGGTTTTGAGCACTTTGCCCCACCTCATTCTGAGTGTGTCTTCCGCTGTTTTGAGCTTCCGCTTTTCCTTTTTCAAGCTTCTTGCAGTGTTGATGAGTCTTTTCCGAAGGTTTTTACCTTCCGGCGGCGTGTCCGGCGTGAGATCGTCCGAACCGTCGTTTTCGCCGGGCCTGGACTGATTATCTGACTCGTCCTGTTCGGACGGTTGCTTATGTGCGTGCTCGTCGTCCACTTTTGTGCCCTGCTGTATTGCGGGGTCCATAGGAGCGTTGTTGTTGTCGAGGCGGGACTTAGGGCGGCGTCTGCACTGCCATTTTGGTTGTTTATCGGCTGGGTTATCCTCTGTCGTGGCCTGTTGGTCCTCGTTATCGCTCTCTTTTGGGGTATCCACCATGTATATGTCATATGCCGAGGTGGTCCTCCCGTGCCCTATAGGCGTTGGTTCCTGTTCGTCTCCGGCATTGTCGTCCATAGCGTCAATGTCTTCGGAGTCGTAGTCTAGCATGTCGGTTAGATCGTCGACAGTGGCTACAAAGTGGGTGGTGGGTGGGCTCTGAATTTCTTCGTCGTCCGTATCCCAACCATCCTGGCCATAGTCCGGCCGGGGCTCTCCCGATAACGAGAGATGCTTTAGTAAATTTAGAATGTCGCCAAAAGGCGAATATTGGAAGATGTCCGCGGCGGTGAATTCCATAACCGGCACCCAATCCGAATCGGTTGGTAGGGGCGTGGGAGGTTCGGAGTCCGGCAAGGAGTCCGGCACCTCAGAATCACGAGTTTTGCGAGGGACAAGATCAGTGTTCGGCTCCATCGCCGTGGAAGTTGAAGCCCCGGAGGCGGTGTCTATCCACCGATCCTCTATCCCGGCAATCGGCTCCGGACTAATGGCCGGAGCGGATTCGTGTGCGGCCACCAAGGCACTGTTCGGCAGCAGAGCTAGATCATGCCCATCGCAACAGTGCGGCGCGCTTGGCTGTGGCTCGGGTCCGTCGAAGATCAAGTCTCCGTGGACATCGGCCGTGAAGTTTAGGCTTCCGAATCTGACCTGACGGCCAGGGGCGTAGCTTTTGATCTGCTCCAGATGGCCAAGCGAATTAGCCCGCAGTGCGAAGCCGCCGAATACGAAGATCTGTCCGGGGAGAAAAGTCTCACCCTGGACAGCGTCGTTGGTTGAAGATGCCATCGGGCCTATCGGTGACGACACAGAGGAACTCTCAATGAAAGCACCAATGTCGGTGTCAAAACCGGCGGATCTCGGGTAGGGGGTCCCGAACTGTGCGTCTAGGCGGATGGTAACAGGAGACGAGGGACACGATGTTTTACCCAGGTTCGGGCCCTCTCGATGGGGGTAAAACCCTACGTCCTGCTTGATTAATATTGATGATATAGGTAGTACAAGAGTGGATCTACCACGAGATCAAGGAGGCTAAACCCTAAAGCCAGCCTATGGTATGATTGTTGTAATGTATGTTGTCCTACGGACTAAAGCCCTCCGGTTTATATAGACACCGGAGGAGGCTAGGGTTACACAGAGTCGGTTACAATGGTAGGAGATCTACATATCCGTATCGCCAAGCTTGCCTTCCACGCCAAGGAAAGTCCCATCCGGACACGGGATGGAGTCTTCAATCCTGTATCTTCGTAGTCTTGGAGTCTGGCGGACGATGATAGTCCGGCTGTCCGGACACCCCCTAGTCCAGGACTCCCTCAACGGGGTTGAGGGAGTCGTACTCGTCGTGATCCAAATCACCGGAGATCCTAGCGCCGAACGGACGGCACCTCTGCGTTCAACACACGTACGGTCAGCGTGACGTCTCCTCCTTGATCCAGCAAGGGGAAGGAGAGGTTGATGAAGATCCAGCAGCACAACGGCATGGTGGTGGATGCAGCAGGGATCCCGGCAGGGCTTTGCCAAGCGTCCGTGGGAGGGAGAGGTGTAGCAAGGGGGAAGGGAGGCGCCAAGTGCAAGGGTGCGGCTGCCCTCCCTCCCCCTCTTTATATAGGGTCCCCAGGGGGGCGCCGGCCCTGGAGATGGGATCTCCAAGGGCGGGGGGGGGGGGGGGGGCGGTCAGGGGGGAGGCTATCCCCCCAAGGCAAGTGGAGGCGCCCCCACCCTAGGGTTTCCAACCCTAGGCACAGGAGGGCCCAAGGGGGGGCGCACCAGACCACTAGTGGCTGGACCCCTCCCCACTTCGGCCCACGGGGCCTTCAGGGATAGGTGGCCCCACCCGGTGGACCCCCGGGACGCTTCCGGTGGTCCCGATACAATACTGGTGACCCCCGTAACTTTCCCGATGGCCGAAACTGCACTTCCTATATATAATTCTTCACCTCCGGACCATTCCAGAACTCCTCGTGACGTCCAAGATCTCATACGGGACTCCAAACAACTTTCGGGTTACTACATATTCATATCTCTACAACCCTAGCATCACCGAACCTTAAGTGTGTAGACCCTACGGGTTTGGCAGACATGCAGACATGACCGAGACGCCTCTCCGGTCAATAACCAACAGCGGGATCTAGATACCCATGTTGGCTCCCACATGCTCCTCGATGATCTCATCGGATGAACCACGATGTCGAGGATTCAATCAATCCCGTATGCAATTCCCTTTGTCAATTGGTACGTTACTTGCCTGAGACTCGATCGTCGGTATCCCAATACCTCGTTCAGTCTCGTTACCGGCAAGTCACTTTAATCGTACCATAATGCATGATCTCGTGACCAGACACTTGGTCACATTGAGCTCATTATGATGATGCATTACCGAGTGGGCCCAGAGATACCTCTCCATCATACGGAGTGACAAATCCCAGTCTCGATTCGTGCCAACCCAACAAACATTTTCGGATATACCCGTAGTGCACCTTTATAGCCACCCAGTTATGTTGTGACGTTTGGCACACCCAAAGCACTCCTACGGTATCCGGGAGTTGCACAATATCTTGGTCTAAGGAAATGATACTTGACATTTGGAAAAGCTCTAGCGAAACGAACCACACGATCTTTGTGCTATGCTTAGGATTGGGTCTCGTCCATCACATCATTCTCCTAATGATGTGATCCCGTTATCAATGATTTCCAATGTGCATAGTCAGGAAACCATGACTATCTGTGGATCAACGAGCTAGTCAACTAGAGGCTTACTAGGGACTTGTTGTGGTCTATGTATTCACACACGTATTCGATGTCCGGATAATACGATTATAGCATGAACAATAGACTATTATCATGAATAAAGAAATATAATAATAACCATTTTATTATTGCCTCTAGGGCATATTTCCAACAGTCTCCCACTTGCACTAGAGTCAATAATCTAGTTACATTGTGATGTATCAAACACCCATTGCGTCTTGGTGTTGATCATGTTTTGCTCTAGGGAGAGGTTTAGTCAACGGATCTGCTACATTCAAGTCCGTATGTAGTTTACAAATATCTATGTCTCCATCTTGAACATTTTCATGAATGGAGTTGAAGCGACGCTTGATGTGCCTGGTCTTCTTGTGAAACCTGGGCTCCTTGGCAAGTGCAATAGCTCCAGTGTTGTCACAGAAGAGTGTAATCGGCCTCGACGCATTGGGTATGACTCCTAGGTTGGTGATGAACTCCTTCACCCAGATTGCTTCATGTGCTGCCTCCGAGGCTGCCATGTACTCCGCTTCACATGTAGATCCCGCCATGACGCTCTGCTTGCAACTGCACCAGCTTACTGCCCCACCATTCAAAATATGCACGTATCCGGTTTGTGACTTCGAGTCATCCAGATCTGTGTCGAAGCTAGCATTGGCATAACCCTTTACGACGAGCTCTTCGTCACCTCCATATACGAGAAACATGTCCTTAGTCCTTTTCAGGTACTTAAGGATGTTCTTGACCGCTGTCCAGTGTTCCATGCCGGGATTACTTTGGTACCTTCCTACCAAACTTACGACAAGGTTTATATCTGGTCTGGTACTGGTCATGGCATACACGATAGACCCTATGGCTGAGGCATAGGGGACGACACTCATCTTTTCTCTATCTTCTTCCATGGTCGGGCATTGAGCTGAGCTCAATTTCACACTTTGCAACATAGGCAAGAACCCCTTCTTGGACTGATACATATTGAACTTCTTCAATATCTTATCAAGGTATGTGCTTTGTGAAAGACCTATGAGGCGTCTTGATCTATCTCTATAGATTTTGATGCCTAATATGTAAGCAGCTTCTCCAAGGTCCTTCATTGAAAAACATTTATTCAAGTAGGCCTTTATGCTGTCCAAAAGTTCTATATCATTTCCCATCAAAAGTATGTCATCCACATATAATATGAGAAATGCTACAGAGCTCCCACTCACTTTCTTGTAAACACAGGCTTCTCCATAAGTCTGCATAAACCCAAACGCTTTAATCATCTCATTAAAGCGAATGTTCCAACTCCGAGATGCTTGCACCAGCCCATAGATGGAGCGCTGGAGCCTGCATACCTTGTTAGCATTCTTAGGGTCGACAAAACCTTCCGGCTGCATCATATACAGTTCTTCCTTAAGTTGACTGTTAAGGAATGCCGTTTTGACGTCCATTTGCCATATCTCATAAGCATAGTATGTGGCAATTGCTAACATGATTCGGACGGACTTCAGCTTCGCTACGGGAGAGAATGTCTCATCGTAGTCAATCCCTTGAACTTGTCGATAACCCTTAGCGACAAGTCGAGCTTTATATATGGTAACATTACCATCCGCATCCGTCTTCTTCTTAAATATCCATTTGTTTTCTATTGCTCGCCAATCATCGGGCAAGTCTGTCAAAGTCCACACTTTGTTTTCATACATGGATCCTATCTCAGATTGCATAGCTTCAAGCCATTTGTTGGAATCGGGGCCCGCCATCGCTTCTTCATAGTTCGAAGGTTCACCGTTGTCTAACAACATGATTTCTAAGACAGGGTTGCCGTACCACTCTGGTGCAGAACGTGTCCTTGTGGACCTTCGAAGTTCAGTAAGAGCTTGATCCGAAGTATCTTGATCATCATCATTAACCCCCTCTCTTGTCGGTGCAGGCACCACAGGAACATCTTCCTGAGCTGCGCCACTTACCAGTTCAAGAGGTAGTACTTCATCAAGTTCCACTTTCCTCCCACTTAATTCTTTCGAGAGAAACTCTTTCTCCAGAAAGGACCCGTTCTTGGCAACAAAGATCTTGCCCTTGGATCTTAAGTAGAAAGTATACCCAATGGTTTCCTTAGGGTATCCTATGAAGACACATTTTTCCGACTTGGGTTCGAGCTTCTCAGGTTGAAGTTTCTTGACATAAGCATCAAATCCCCAAACTTTTAGAAACGATAGCTTAGGTTTCTTCCCAAACCATAATTCATACGGTGTCGTGTCAACGGATTTAGACGGTGCCCTATTTAAAGTGAATGTAGCTGTCTCTAGAGCGTATCCCCAAAATGATAGCGGTAAATCGGTAAGTGACATCATAGATCGCACCATATCCAATAGAGTGCGATTACTACGTTCGGACACACCATTTCGCTGAGGTGTTCCAGGCGGCGTGAGTTGTGAAATGATTCCACATTTCCTTAAGTGTGTACCAAAATCGTGACTTAAATATTCACCCCCACGATCTGATCGTAAGAACTTTATCTTTCGGTCACGTTGATTCTCTACCTCATTCTGCAATTCCTTGAACTTTTCAAAGGTCTCAGACTTGTGTTTCATCAAGTAGACATACCCATATCTACTCAAGTCATCAGTGAGAGTGAGAACATAACGATATCCTCCGCGAGCCTCAATGCTGATTGGACCGCACACATCAGTATGTATGATTTCCAATAAGTTGGTTGCTCGCTCCATTGTTCCGGAGAACGGAGTCTTGGTCATCTTGTCCATGAGGCATGGCTCGCATGTGTCGAACGATTCATAATCTAGAGACTCTAAAAGTCCATCAGCTTGGAGCTTCTTCATGCGCTTGACACTAATGTGACCAAGGCGGCAGTGCCACAAGTATGTGGGACTATCGTTATCAACTTTACATCTTTTAGTATTCACACTATGAATATGTGTAACATTACGCTCGAGATTCATTAAGAATAAACCATTCACCAGCGGGGCATGACCATAAAACATATCACTCATATAAATAGAACAAACATTATTCTCGGATTTAAATGAGTAGCCATCTCGAATTAAACGAGATCCTGATACAATGTTCATGCTCAAAGCTGGTACTAAATAACAGTTATTGAGGTTCAAAACTAATCCTGTAGGTAAATGTAGAGGTAGTGTGCCGACGGCGATCACATCGACCTTGGAACCTTTCCCGACGCGCATCGTCACCTCGTCCTTCGCCAGTCTCCGCTTATTCTGCAGCTCCTGCTTTGAGTTACAAATATGAGCAACCGCAACGGTATCAAATACCCAGGAGCTACTACGAGCACCGGTAAGGTACACATCAATTACATGTATATCACATATACCTTTGGTTTTGCCGGCCTTCTTGTCCGCTAAGTACTTGGGGCAGTTCCGCTTCCAGTGTCTGCTTCCCTTGCAATAAAAGCACTCAGTCTCAGGCTTGGGTCCATTGCTTGACTTCTTCCTGGCAACTGGCTTACCAGGCGCGGCAACTTCCTTGCCGTCCTTCTTGAAGTTCTTCTTACCCTTGCCCTTCTTGAACTTAGTGGTTTTATTCACCATCAACACTTGATGTTCCTTTTTGGTCTCCACCTCCGCTGATTTCATCATTGAATATACCTCAGGAATGGTCTTTTCCATCCCCTGCATATTGAAGTTCATCACAAAGCTCTTGTAGCTTGGTGGGAGCAACTGGAGGATTCTGTCGACCACCGCGTCATCCGGGAGTTAATAGAACTTGTCGGAGACTTCATATCTCTCGACCCGGGCGTGAGCTTGGAAAACCATTTTTAGCTCTTGGAACATCTCATATGCTCCGTGCTGCTCAAAACGCTTTTGGAGCCCTGGTTATAAGCTGTAAAGCATTCAGCACTGAACCAGGGAGTAATCATCACTACGCGACTGCCAGGCGTTCATAGCATCTTGAGTTTCTAGGAAAACGGGTGCTTCACCTAGTGGTGCATCTAGGACATATGCTTTCTTGGCAGCTATGAGGATGATCCTCAAGTTCCGGACCCAGTCCGTATAGTTGCTGCCATCGTCTTTCAGTTTGGTTTTCTCTAGGAACGCGTTGAAGTTGAGGGCAACATTAGCGTGAGCCATTTGATTTACAAGACATATTGCAAATATTTTAGACTAAGTTCATGATAATTAAGTTCATCTAATCAAATAATGAACTCCCACTCAGATAGACATCCCTCTAGTCATCTAAGTGATCCATGATCCGAGTCAACTAGGCCGTGTCCGATCATCACGTGAGATGGACTAGTCATCATCGGTGAACATCTTCATGTTGATCGTATCTTCGATACGACTCATGTTCGAACTTTCGGTCTTTCGTGTTCCGAGGCCATGTCTGTAGATGCTAGGCTCGTCAAGTCAACCTAAGTGTATTGCGTGTGTAAATCTGGCTTACACCCGTTGTATTCGAACATTAGGATCTATCACACCCGATCATCACGTGGTGCTTCAAAACAACGAACCTTCGCAACGGTGCACAGTTAGGGGGAACACTTTTCTTGAAATTATTATGAGGATCATCTTATTTACTACCGTCGTTGTAAGTAAACAAGATGAAAAACATGATAAACATCACATGCAATCAAATAGTGACATGATATGGCCAATATCATATTGCTCCTTTGATCTCCATCTTTGGGGCGCCAAGATCATCTTCGTCACCGGCATGACACCATGATCTCCATCATCGTGTCTTCATGAAGTTACCAGCCAACGACTACTTCTACTTCTATGGCTAACGCGTTTAGCAATAAAGTAATGTAATTTACATGGCGTTCTTGAATGACACGCAGGTCATACAAAAAATAAACACAACTCCTATGGCTCCTGCCGGTTGTCATACTCATCGACATGCAAGTCGTGATTCCTATTACAAGAACATGATCATCTCATACATCACATATATCATTCATCACATCCTTTGGCCATATCACATCACAAAACACTTGCTGCAAAAACAAGTTAGACGTCCTCTAATTGTTGTTGCAAGTTTTTACGTGGCTTCTATAGGTGATATAGCAAGAACGTTTTCTTACCTACGTTAAAGCCACAACGTGATTTGCCAACTTCTATTTACCCTTCATAAGGACCCTTTTCATCGAATCCGCTTCAACTAAAGTGGGAGAGACAGACACCCGCTAGCCACCTTATGTAACTAGTGCATGTCAGTCGGTGGAACTTGTCTCACGTAAGCGTACGTGTAAGGTTGGTCCGGGCCACTTCATCCCACAATACCACTGAAGCAAAATAAGACTAGTAATGGCAAGAAAGTTGACAACATCTACGCCCACAAAAAATTGTGTTCTACTCATGCAAAGAGAACTACGCATAAACCTAGCTCATGACGCCACTGTTGGAGAACGTTGCATAAAATAAAAAAATTCCTACGTTCACCAAGATCAATCTAGGAGTTCATCCAGCAACGAGAGAGAGGAATGCATCTACATACCCTTGTGGATCGCGAGCGGAAGCGTTCAAGAGAACGGGGTTGAGGGAGTCGTACTCGTCGTGATCCAAATCACCGGAGATCCTAGCGCCGAACGGACGGCACCTCCGCGTTCAACACACGTACGGTCAACGTGACGTCTCCTCCTTCTTGATCCAGCAAGGGGGAAGGAGAGGTTGATGAAGATCCAGCAGCACGACGGTGTGGTGGTGGATGCAGCAGGGATCCCGGCAGGGCTTCGCCAAGAGTCTGCGGGGGGGAGAGGTGTAACAAGGGGGAAGGGAGGCGCCAAGTGCAAGGGTGCGGCTGCCCTCCCTCCCCCCTCTTTATATAGGGTCCCCAGGGGGGGTGCCAGCCCTGGAGATGGGATCTCCAAGGTGGGGCGGAGGCCAGGGGGGAGGCTTGCCCCCCAAGGCAAGTGGAGGCGCCCCCACCCTAGGGTTTCAAACCCTAGGCGCAGGGGGGGCCGAAGGGGGGGGGCGCACCAGCCCACCAGGGGCTGGTCCCCTCCCCACTTCATCCCACGGGGCCCTTCGGGATAGGTGGCCCCACCCGGTGGACCCCCAGCACCTTCTGGTGGTCCCGGTACAATACCGGTGACCCCCGAAACTTTCCCGATGGCCGAAACTGCCTTCCTATATATAATTCTTCACCTCTGGACCATTTCGGAACTCCTCGTGACGTCCAGGATCTCATCCGGGACTCCGAAAAACTTTCGGGTTACTGCATATTCATATCTCTACAACCCTAGCGTCACTGAACCTTAAGTGTGTAGACCCTATGGGTTCGGGAGACATGCAGACATGACTGAGACGCCTCTCCGGTCAATAACCAACAGCGGGATCTGGATACCCATGTTGGCTCCCACATGCTCCTCGATGATCTCATCGGATGAACCACGATGTCGAGGATTCAATCAATTCCGTATACAATTCCCTTTGTCAATTGGTACGTTACTTGCCCGAGACTCGATCGTCGGTATCCCAATACCTCGTTCAGTCTCGTTACCGGCAAGTCACTTTACTCATACCATAATGCATGATCCCGTGACCAGACACTTGGTCACATTCATCTCATTATGATGACGCATTATCGAGTGGGCCCAGAGATACCTCTGCGTCATACGGAGTGACAAATCCCAGTCTTGATTCGTGCCAACCCAACAGACAATTTCGGAGATACCCGTAGTGCACCTTTATACCCACCCAGTTACGTTGTGACGTTTGGCACACCCAAAGCACTCCTACGGTATCTGGGAGTTGCACAATATCATGGTCTAAGGAAATGATACTTGACATTTGGAAAAGCTCTAGCGAAACGAACCACACGATCTTTGTGCTATGCTTAGGATTGGGTCTTGTCCATCACATCATTCTCCTAATGATGTGATCCCGTTATCAATGACATCCAATGTCCATAGTCAGGAAACCATGACTATCCGTTGATCAACGAGCTAGTCAACTAGAGGCTTACTAGGGACTTGTTGTGGTCTATGTATTCACACACGTATTACGATTTCCGGATAATACGATTATAGCATGAACAATAGACAATTATCATGAATAAAGAAATATAATAATAACCATTTTCTTATTGCCTCTAGGGCATATTTCCAACACGTTCACGCTGTCGTCGGCGGCGAGGGAGGAGACCAACGGCTGCCCGCGCGTCCCGATCGGCGGCCGTGCCGTTATCTCAGAGAGAGCGCCGGCTCGGGAGGGCCTCCGACCTCTTCTTCCTCCCTGCGGTACTGTGGCCAAGATGCGGCCTCCCGACGCCGTCTTTGCCACATGCTGACGACCCTCCGATCTATATTCCTTCGAAACCTGCCTTTCTCTACTGCCCCAGCTCCCTTCATGTGGATCCTTTTCTACTTCCGTCCGCTGTTCCAAAGCCACCTAGACTTCTGCTATTATTAGAAGTAAAGCTAGTTCATACAGTCGACTCAAAGCGTTGGTTCAAACAGGGAAGAAAGTGGGAAAGCTTTAGCATGAATCTAGGAATTGGTTCTAAGAGGAAACGGGGGAAAGTAGAAATATCTGTCACTGTTTAAATAACCGTATTTCGTATTTGCGCAAACAGGGATGTATGTCTCCATATTGTTTTGGGATGTCTGTCTCCATATCGTTTCTATCCGCACAATCAAAAGAACACACCTCAGTTTTAGTCAACTGCGCAAAATGACATGGCTATCCCTCGTTGCCATCGTCTAACCTCCCGTATTCAAGGTATCCCTACAATGGTAGTAACTAAGGTAGAATGACCAACACAATCTAAAAGAAGCTGATTCGTACATTTTACTTCCTGATTGCAGTGCAGGGACGAGCGAAAATAGCTGCATCCTAGTCCGGAATGCAGTTTCTACCAGTTCATCCATGGACCGAGGACTAGCTGGCACGGCTGCACGACGGTTTTTTGGACAGGTGCGCGGTCAAGAGACATTGTGGTCTGCTTATTTCTGCAATAACGGTGCTTAAATTTAGTGGAATGCACAAGCATTTTAGCTGGTCAGTACACTGCATGGTTCAGTTCAGCATTCCAGCTGAGACCACAATTATAATTGGTTATTCTGGAATGAGAGAACCTAACCCTGGATGGTGGCAACAACAAAACACCAGAGTGAACTCCAGGAAATTTAAGCCTGCCGGGAGGCCCTTTGCTCAGAGAAGCCTTGCTTGTTTTTTCTGATTTATAAACCTTCTCACAACTTTGTCTTTTGCTGTGAACCAGTATATGTTTGTTATGTTCTATGAATCATTTAGATGTATAAAATTTCTTAACTTATGCTTTTCAAGTTTTTTATGAAGACGAGTTTAATGTGAGTGTTCCACATGAGCGCTAGACTAGCGTGTGAACGTTTGGAATTTATTACATTGTGGCCTCAATTAACTGCATGAACCACTATAACAAGATACATAGTTGCTTATATGTCAGACAACAGATTGTTGATTGTTAGCTTGTCGATAGCCTAGTGTTGAAGCGAGCTGAGCCAATGTGCCGTGTTTTGCAGAACTGCTTACAAGTGGGGTAGCACCAATAGTGTTTACAAGTACTTATGTATACGTCGGTGCATGGTTCTCGAACGAGTGCTCTATTTCATCAAAACACACACTGCTCATATGATAAACCATGACAACTTATGTCTTACCATGCCATATTCATGAAAAAACTAGTGAGGACGCATCTGTTTCGGCAACAATTACGATGGTTCTCACATGATTCACAGGCACACAAAAGTAGCAGCAGTTCCCATAGACGGATTCAAACAGAGTACTAGCCCCAGAGGGCTCGATAACAGGCAAGGTTCGGATAATTAGACACAATCCAAACTACTATTAAATACTAGCTGGGGAAACTATTTCATACCTTGATCTAATTTGGGATGGACACAAGACGGACCTTGCCATGAACATCATCGAGGACGTCCCGCAACAGCTCAATCCTGTGAACCTTCATGAAGACAACCTTGTGGCCTTGCCACTGATAAACTTGTTTGTGGAGGCATGCCACGTCATCTTCCTACGTAAGCTGATAAGAACAGTATGCCTCACAAACGAAGGAGTAGCTTTGAACTTCTTGTGCTTCAGTACACCCTGGACAACACGCCTGACAACAGTGAGGCTGGAATACAACTATTCATTGGTATAACCGCAAATGGCTTCCAGGATCCAACAGTCTAAGAACTCTGTTTTCCCAGTGCGTATATTCAGGTCATCCGCCTCATAGCGAGTGACATGTACAACAACACAATCCTTGTCTGCATCAGGGCTCTAATTGAAACAGAAACAAATTCTGAATTACTTTTCAGTATAAGGAACACAAGTTATTTCAACCACTATGTATAGTATGGCATCGAAGCTAATGAAATTTTGCATTATTAATCACCACATACTTCCTTTTCTAAAAAAATCACCACATACTTAGATGAAAAACCACAACCAAGATTGGCAAAGAAGGAAATCACCTTGGGCAGCTCAACGGGGGGGGGGGGGGGGACAGATCCTCGAAGGGGGAAACTGCTCCTGCAGTGACACGGGGGCTGTAACCTCAAATGGGGCGTTGACCATCTCAATAGTGGCCGTGAGCGTATCTAGGGTCGGCTTGGTGGTTGCCTCCATCTTCTTGGAGCTCTCTATCTCGTGGGGATCAGCCTCCCGCGTCTGCTCCAATATCGGCAGATCTTTGCCTGATTCTCCTTGGTCCATCATGAAACTGACGAATACTAGGAGACCACTAAAAGGAAAAGACAATCGCAATGACAATGAAACAAAAAAGAGAGTGAGGACCGGTTACTGCTTTGCAAAAGTTCTTTTTTTTCTCTGAACGAAAATATACGAACATCACGGATCCGCTTACCTTCCCTTCGTTCGGAGAGAAGAACAGTGGCAGATGCGAGTGTTTCCTTTCTTGAAGATGGTGAGGGAGAAGGGGATTCAGCGAAGAGTGAAGTGATGGTTGCTTCGTCCATAAAACTTAGACTGCGGGGAGGTGGGGTTTTGTGATACGACGGCTCGTTACTACCGCGCTACGACCGGGGTGACTCTTCGCCTGCATACTGCCTTCTAATTTGGTGGATGGCATTTGGGCCCGCGCGCTGCATGGCCCGCATGTCGGTGAAGAAAAGTATAACAGCATTCAGTAGAGGGAGACGTTTCAATGACCTAGCAGGAGCTAGAAGCGGTAGAGTGTCTCCACTGTACTAGTTCTGGGTAGCTGTAGAGTGTCTCCACTGTACTAGTAGTAATTGTTTCTCTGGGCCCAAGACAAAACAGCCCATCCACACTAGTAAATAGTAAAATCAATTCAAAAGCCCATATATTTACTGAATGAGAGGCGCTACCCACACCTAGCACACCCCCCAAAAACCTGGGTGCTCTTCTTCCTCCTCGCTCCCACCCACCTCACGTCAGCTCGCTCCACTCATACCCCCAAATTCCTCACCTCACTCCTAAAGAAAACCCCAGCTCCCCTTCTTCCTCACTCCTACAGAAAACCCCCAGCTCCCCTTCTTCTTCGCTCGCACTACAACTAGGCTCGTCATTCGTTACTCTGCCCAAATCCGTGAGCGCGACGCGATGCCCTCGAGGAAAATGGAGTTGGCTGACCCCAGCACCAAGAAGATGAGGCTCCTGCCAGCGGCGACGCCTGTTGTAGATCCCGCACCCGGCAATGCAGGGAGAAGCGGCGACCCTGCCCCCACCGGATCCCAGGAACCTGTAGAATCTCGGGTGGACCGCATCAGCGATCTCCCGGATGCCGTCCTTTGGGAGATCATCTCGCTTCTCCCCACCAAGGATTTCTACCGCACCCAAGTCCTCTCAATTCGGTGGCACCCTCTATGGCGCGCCGTGCCCCTTAATCTCGACTATCGTCAGCTATCTCTCATCAATGATTTTGAAATCCCCAGAGCCATCATCTCCTCCCACCAGGGCTCCGTTCAAAGCCTCTGCATCCCGTCATGCTACCTGAGCAAGCATACCATGCCCTGCACGGTGGACGCCTAGCTGAAATCCCCTGAATTCACAGAACTACAGCTGCTTGTGTTCTACTATTCCCCTGGAAATCACATACCACATACTGAACGCCATGAACTTGTGCCCTTAGCATCGATGTCCATCTCGCAGTTTTCCTCCTCTCTCCACACCGCCACCTTTACGTTGTGCTACCTACCAGACAATCTGGTACTAAACCTTCGACTCCCATTTCTCAAGAAACTTTCACTTGTGCGGGTTCGTATATCAAAGGCCTCATTGCACATCATCATCCACTCCAGTTGCCCTGCTCTGGAGTGCTTGGTGCTTGTTTTCACAGTTAGAATCGGTTGTCTCCGAATAAAGTCGCCTAACCTTGTAAGAATTGGAATTTCTTTTGACGGAAGGCAGCTCATCATCCAAGATGCCCCTTCACTTCAAAGGTCGATCCTTGATTCTAGTTATTCACCATTGCAAATAACCGTCCTCTCTACACCTAAACTGGAGACCTTGGGTGTAATACATGATCTCTGTGCTCATTTCAATATGGTGTTTGGCTCCACAGTTCTTTAGGTACTTTATATTATCATCTACACTTGTAACCATAAGCTGCATTTTAAATTTCTGCGCATAATTTATATATCATCTTGGAGTACACATTTTGTACTAATATTATGTTCTATGCTCAATGAAGAGTTTCTCCATGGATGGCCTATCAATGGTGCTGGATTCTGTCAAGATCTTATATATCCAAATGAATAGTTTTGATCTGAACAAGATTATTGGCTTGCGGCAATGCTTTCCATGTCTGGAGAAGTTGTATATAAAGGTGATAATTTCACGCACATTGGAAGCCCGCATATAGTGTACTAGAATTAACCGTTCAGCTGTTGCCCTTTCGATACTCTTCTTTTAGACCTTAACTGTTTTCAATCTTCATGTCTATTTAGGCAACAGGACGGGGTAAGAAAGTTATAACCAATCGGTGGATTCGTAAGCATCGGGATTTTCTCACTTCTCATGAGATTCGATTGAAGACAATAACGCTAGAACGATATGTATCCAACCGTGCAAACACAAGATTTGTCACATTCTTCCTGCTGAATACGAGGTTACTATTGTCCATCAGGCTTAAGTTTATCAGCAGCATGGTTTTGATGGATGGGTATGTCGAAGAGAAAAAAAGGAGTTTTAGGTGGGCAAAAGAGCTTCTGAACGTGCCGGGCTTCTATTTACAACATATTGTGGTCATAATCCAGTAAATTTTACGACCCAGGATGTTCATTCTATGGACCTGACCGATCCATTTGACTGTGACTGCCGAAAACAGTGCTGGAGTTAGATGTTGTTGCCCTTTTCAATCTGGGTTTTTTTGTAAACCTGATGAACAATTAACCCTCGTGGTTTTGTACAGTTTGTAAGCTGGAGTTAGATGTTCCTGCCCTTTTCAACTCGGTTGTGACTGTCATATTTTCTTTGAAACAAGGCAAATGGCTTGCCATTCGTTTAATTTAGAGTGAAATATTGTAACTAATCCCAACCAAGGGAAATAACATCACTCTCGCCGGCTGCTTGAGCTCACTGTGCATTACAGAAGCCAAGTGATTAGCCCCCACCAGCACCCACAAACTTATTTCGAACTAGCACATCAAATGGGCTGTAAATTTTCATAGGAAAGGCTACATGACCGTGACAGATTTGGATTCTGACATTTGGGACCCGTGAGGAAAAACCCTATCCAAGGTGGTGTCGACTTACTAGCCAGTCAACAACGATTCTGCCTACCAGCCGTTGGATTGACATCCAACATCTGTCGTGTATCTTCTATCTCTTGTCTTCTTCTTCCTCCAGCCGCCCAAACCAAACCACCCTATCGGCTCCGCCTGCTCCCGCCTCCCATGGCTGGCTGCGCCACCACCGCCCTACCGTACGTACGCTCCAATGTTGGCTAGTCCCCCCCTCTATTCCCCCACACGCCCTGTTATTCTCTGGCGTCGTCAGCCCCAACACACACCCGCGCCCGAACCAGTCAACCCTCGTACTCCCCTCCGCCTGCGATTGGACCGGCGCATCTTCAACAGCTCCTGTTCGTTCCGTCTGAGGCCTCACCGTCGTCCTCCGCCCAGCGGCCTTGGTTCGCTCGTCGTGCGTGGTGCGCCGCCCTCTTGCGTTGTCAACATCGTCAACAACTGAGAGGAACAAGGAGATGACTGTACGTGGAGAGGATGACAGTAGGGACCCACCAGCATCATGGCAGCACGCAAGCAAGTGCCTCTATAGTACAGGCCCAAAAATATGATTCCTCCTAATGGTTGGACATCTGGGGCTCACGCCATTGTCAACATAGTCAATAAACGAGAGAATTACACTACGAGCGGCTGACACTAGGGACCCAGCAAGTCGCGCAGTTTTTTTTAGGAACAAGCAGTTGTTATTTATACTAGTTTCAGCGACGGATCAGGGTAACAATGGGGCTGTGTGGGGGTTGTGGCCCGTCTAGCTAGGGTCTTATTTATGCTTACCACATCATGAGCCCAGTTGTGTTTTTTTCTTGCTGATAATGGCTAGCCCAGTTCTATTTTTTTAAAGAAATACTGAAACAAGGCCTACGTGCTTTATCGGTCCTGCTGGGCTGCAAATCTTTCAAGATGAGGAGAGTTTCATTCGGTTTTCCCAGAAATGGGCTGTACATTTTTAAAACAAATCAAACCGGGAATTGGTTTCAATTTTTTTTCATTACAAGATCTTAAATTCCATTGATTTTTATGCATGGACAATTATTTGGATTTTATATTTATATAAATTATTTGTCAAAATAGTTTGAATGTGAATCGATATTTCTGGATTAAAACAGTTGACCGCACCGAAATATGCAAAATTTCGTATACTTTTTAACCGTGGCCACAATATGGGGTGTAATGCTAACAAAAAGAAGATGGGCTCCAAAAATATACTTAAGAATTAGCAAATGGGCTGTACATTATTAGAAATAATGGCAGATGGGTTGTATGCTGTTTTCCACAGATTTGAGGCTGACTTGTGCACCTACTACAGGTTGACGCGTATGCTTTCATAAAAAAAAGGTTGACACACACGCAATGCCCTATCAACTTAGTCAACACACGAGAGCAGTGACTGTTGGATGTCCATCCAACGGCTGTCGTCCTTCTTTAATCTCTGCTCTTCATGCTCCAGCCGCTCAAACAAGCGCCAGCGGTACTGCCTGCTCCCTCCTCCCGCGGCTGGCTATGCTACCGCACAGGCCTCACGGCCCCACCATACTCCCATTGCTGGCCTAGCCATCCCTCTACTCACCCACACATGCTGTTATTCTCGGGCGATGGCAGACGAACCAGTAAACCCTTGTACTCCTCCGCGTGGGAAACAACTGCTGAGTATTCCCTAGCTCCGTGTCATTCCCTTCCTAGGCCTCGCCGTCGTCCACCGCCCTGGTGCTCTCGGCGTGGCCTGGTCAACATGGTCAATGAACGACATCCATCAGAAGTGGACTGTACATGGAGAGGCTGACAGCTGGATCCACGGCTGCACGCAAGGAAATGCCTCCTTATTATGTGCAAAATAATGATTTCTCCAGTTGACAGCTAGGACCCACTGGAAGGGCCTCTGTATTTCGTGAAAAAAACGTTCCCCCCGTTGACAGGTCGGACCCACCAGCTATATCTTCGCACACAAGGAAGTGCCTCCTTATTACGCCCCAAAAAATGAATACCCCCCTGCTAGCTGGGACCCACCATATTGTTCGGCTGACTTGTGGGCCTACTAAGTTGATGCGGATGGAGGGCTTTGTCAACTTAGTTAATACTCCAGTGACCGTATGATGTCCATCCAACGGTCATAGTGCTTCTTCAACCTCTGGTCTTCTTGCTCCAGCCGCCTAAAGCAGCACCGGTCGTGTCGCCTGCTCCAGCCTCCCGTGGCCGACTGTGCTACCGTGGAGGCCTCACCGCCCCCATAATACTCCCACCACTGGCCAGGCCATCCCTCCACTCACCCACACCCCCTGTTATTCTGCAGCAACGACAGCCTCACACCGCAGCCGAACCCATGAACGCTCGTACTCCTCTCCACGTGGGCATCCACTGTTGCGTCTTGCCCGGCTCCGCGTCGTCCCCTTCCTAGGCCTCGCCGTCGTCCACCGCCGTGGTGCTCTCGGCGCGGCGTGGTCAACGTGGTCAAGGAACGGCTTCCATCGGAAGAGTACTGTACGTGGAGAGGCTGACAGCTGGGTCCACGGCAGCCGCAAGGAAGTGCCTCCTTATTATGCGGAAAATAATTATTCCTCCACCTGACAGTGGGGACCCACCGGACGGGCCACCAGTATTTTGCGAAAAAAATCATTTCCACCTGACTACTGGGACCCACCGGACGGGCCACCATATTTTGCGAAAAAAACATTCCCCCCGCTGTCAGCTCGGACCCACCGGAAGTGCCTCCTTATTACGCACAAAAAAATGAATACTCCCCCGGCTAGCTGGGATCCACCTTGGTGGGAGGCTGACTTGTGGGCCTACTAAGTTGACGGGGACGAAGGTCTTTGTCAACTTAGTCAATATGAAGGATTCTAGCTCTAGTGACCGTACGATGTCCATCCAATGGCCGTAGTGCTTCTTAAACCTCTGGTATTCTTGCTCCAGCCGCCCAAAGTAGCGCCGGTCGTGCCGCATGCTCCTGCCTCCCGTGGCCGGCTGTGCTGCCGTGGAGGCCTCACCGCCCCCTACTATTCCCACCGCTGGCCAGGCCCTGCGGCGACGGCAGCCTCACACCATAGCCGAACCAGTGAACCCTCGTACTCCTCTCCGCGCGGGATTCCACTACCGCGTCTTCCCCGGCTCCGCATCATCCCCTTCCTAGGCCTCGCCGTCATCCACCGCCGTGGTGCTCTCTGCGCAGCGTGGTCAACGTGGTCAAGGAACGGCTTCCATCGGAAGAGTACTGTACGTGGAGAGGCTGACAGCTGGGTCGACGGCCACAACCCAGTTTTTTGTGATTTGCCAAGTAAGTCGCTTTGTCAGGCCTGTTAGGCTGCAAATCTTTCAAGACGAGGAGAGCTTTCATTCGGCTGGCCGAGAAAATGGCCCATCAGTAATGAGAAATGGGTTGTACATTTTTAAAACACATCAAACCGGCAATTAGTTTCAAATATCTTTTTTTTCATTTCAAGATTTTAAATTACATTAATTTTTATGCGTGGAGAATTTGCTGGATTTTATATTAATATACATTTATTTTTAAAATCAGTTTGAATGTGAGTCGAAATTTCGGGATTAAAAACAGTTCGGACCGCACCAAAATATGCAAAATTTCGTATAATTTTTTAACCGTGGCCACAATATGGGCTGTAATGCTAACAAAAAGAATATGGGCTCCAAAAAACCTTAAAAATTAGCAAATGGGCCGTAAATTATTAGAAATAATGGCAGATGGGCTGTATGCTGTTTTCTACAGATTTGAGGCTTTCCTAAAAAAAGGTTGACGCAGAAGCAGTGACTGTTGGATGTCCATCCAACGGCCGTCGTGCTTCTTCAATCTCTGCTCTTCCTACTCCAACCGCTCAAACAAGCGCCGACAGGACTGCCTGCTCCCTCCTCCCCGCGGCCGGCTGTGCTGCCGCCTGCCGCACAGGCCTCACCGCCCCACCATACTCCCATCGCTGGCCTAGCCATCCCTCTACTCACCCACACCTGCTGTTTTTCTCCGGCAACGACAAACGAACCAGTAAACCCTCGTACAATCGTACTCCCCTCCGCGTGGGAAACAACTGCCGAGTCTTCCCTGCCTCTGTGTCGTCCCCTTCCTAGGCCTCGCCGTCGTCCACCGCCGTGGTGCTCTCGACGCGGCGTGGTCAATGTGGTCAACGACCGACTTGCATCGGAAGAGTACTGTGCGTGGAGACGCTGATAGCTGGGTCCACGGCCGCAGCAAGGAAGTGCCTCCTTATTACACGCAAAATAATTATTCCTCCACCTGACAGCGGGGACCCACCGGACGGGCCATCGTATTTCACAAAAAAAACGTTTCCCCCCTGACTGCTGGGACCCACCAGCTACACCTTCGCACGCAAGGAAGTGCGTCCGAAAAAAATGATTCGCCCCCTTGACTGCTGGGACCCACCAGCTACATCTTCGCATGCAAGGAAGTGCCTGACAGTCGGGACCCACCTGGTCGAAGCGTATGTAGCATTGTCATTCTGGTCGCGAACGTGTATGTACATATACTGGTGGATGTAGAGGCGCGCACATGTCATAGTAGAGGCGCGCATGTAGCATGTACTCGTACGTACAGCGGCCAGGGTGCAAGAAAGAAAATACGGCCACGTATGTGTACATACGGGCGGGGTCTCGAACGCCTACTTGTGCATACGTATGTCGAGGGCTCCTGCACATGTCTGGGTCGGAACGGAGAAACAGTGTCGTCGTCGTGTTCATGGGGAGGCAACGGAATGCGTCATGTTCATGGGGAGGCAACGGAAGGCGTCGTGTTCATCGGGAGGCAACAGAACGCGTGGGAGCCAACCGGCTGGGTCGGAACGGAATGCGTCGTCGTGTTCATCGGGAGGGCTTGGACGGAAAATGCGATGGAAACGAGGCCTGGCGTACCGCAAAACAGAGGAAACGACCTTGTGTTCGACCGACCACGTTTGAAACGGGATCCTGTTCATCGGGAGGGGTCTGGCGTACCGCAAAACGGAGGAAACGGACCTCCTACGTTCGAAACGGGGGTCCTGTTGATCGGGAGGGGTGTGGCGTACCGCAAAATGGATGAAACGGACCTCCTACGGTCAAAACGGGGGTCCTGTTGATCAGGAGGGGTGTGGCATACCGCAAAACAGAGGAAACGGACCTCCTACGGTCAAAACGGGGGTCGTGTTGATCGGGAGGGGTGTGGCGTACCGCAAAATGGATGAAATGGACATCCTACGATCGAAACGGGGGTCTTGTTGATCGGGAGGGGTGTGGCGTACCGCAAAACAGAGGAAACGGACCTCCTACGGTCAAAACGGGGGTCGTGTTGATTGAGAGGGGTGTGGCGTACCACAAAACGGACGAAACGGACCTCCTACGGTCAAAACGGGGGTCCTGTTCATCGGGAGGGGTGTGGCGTACCGCAAAACAGGATTCCACGGGATACTGTTCATCTCCACCGTCGACCTCCTCCAGCCTCCACGGGCTACCGTCGACCTCCTCCAGCCTCCACGGGCTCCTGTTCATCCAGCCTCCACCGCGCGCTACTCCACCAGCTACTGTTCAACCACCCCTCCACGGGCACCCCTCCACTGTCTACTGTTCATCCAACCCTCCACACCACGGGGTCCTGTTCATCCAGAGGCAACGCCACCGCTCACTGTTCATCCAACCCCCCCCCTGCAATGCTCACTGTTCATCCAGAGAGGCAGCATCGATCGACTTTAGTTAGCAGCAGTAGCGAAGGAATCGCTCGATCGAGTTCAGTTAACAGCCATCGATCGATCGCTCGGGTTCAGTAACGCGTAGACTGCAGTGCAATCGCTCGGGTTCATTTAGAGCCCAACGCCTCGCTCGGGTTCAGTTAGAGCCAACGCCTCGCACACACGTGCATACGTGTACGAGAGAAACACGCATCGCTTGGCCCCCGACCTCCCACCGTAACCGGGAACTCCCCGAAATTTTCCTCGCCCTCGCTTCTACCACGGTTTTTTCCGTCATGGACGGCCCAAAGAATGTCATGCAGCTGCGTCTCCGGCTCGCACAGGACGAAAAGCCCATTTTCTGTCATCATTTTTTGTCATAGAAGTAGGAGCCCACCACATCTATGATGTTACCGGGTATTGTCACAATTATCGTCATAGAAGTGTCATATGTATGAGAGAAAAAAATTTCGTTCGACCCAAAATGTCAAGGATGTGTCTTTTTTTAGTGTTCCACTCAGCATACATCCTCTTGCCATTTGTCATCCAAGTCATTGTCCGCTTCTCATCCGTGTGAAAGTTTAAAGTACAAGTACTCCCTGGGTGATTTTGGTAATTAATGTCAACATATCTCTTGTTGGACTAATACTTCTACCTAGTATATTTCAGGTAAGTTGAACAGTGGAGTGGCATGGTCAAGATGACGTGGAACCCCTTCAAGATGCTAAGGACAAACATTGGCAAAAGCTCAAGACTCTACATTTTTCATTTTATTGATCCAAGATCACATTGAGTCCATAGGAAAGCTAATACTATTAAAAGGGGATGATGTGTTGCTTAATGGCTTGCTTGCTCAAAGTGCTTAGTGATATGCTCCAAAGCCCTCAACCACTTTCTCATATCCACATATGTCCTAAACCCAAAAGTCAAACTCGGCCCCACCGATTTGATCTATCCGGTGCCACCGAGTTCACTTGACATAGCCACTGCCAAACCCTAATCAGTTCGGTCTCACCGATGGGATCTCGGTCTCACTGAGATGGGCTTGCAAACTCTCTGGTGACCTATTACTGAAATCGGTCCCACCGAGTTCATGTGATCGATCTCACTGAGTTTGTTTGACCAATCCTCTGTTTGCTCATTACCAGAATCGATCTCATCGAGTTTGTGTAACAGGTCAAACCGAGTTGAGGTTTTACCCTAACCCTTGCACATCGATCCCACCTAGTTGACCTTCTCAGTCCCACCGAAAACTCTAACGTTCACATTTTGATCTGAATCGGTCTGACCGAGTTTTACCATTCGGTCTCACCAAGTGTGGGAACCTGTGCGTAACGGCTAGATTTTGTGTGGAGGCTATATATACCCCTCCACCCATTCTTCATTCGTGAGGAAAGCCATCAGAAAGTTCCTACACTTCCACTATTCATTTTCTGAGAGAGAACCACCTACTCATGTGTTGAGACCAAGACATTCCATTCCAACCACAAGAATCTAGATCTCTAGCCTTCCCCAAGTTCCTTTCCACTCAAATCATCTTTCCACCATAGCCAAATCTGTGAGAGAGAGTTGAGTGTTGGGGAGACTATCATTTGAAGCACAAGATCAAGGAGTTCATCATCAATACACCATCTATTACCTTTTGGAGAGTGGTGTCTCCTAGATTGGTTAGGTGTCACTTGGGAGCCTCCGTCAAGATTGTGGAGTTGAACCAAGGAGTTTGTAAGGGCAAAGATATCACCTACTTCGTGAAGATCTACCCAAGTGAGGCAAGTCCTTCGTGGGCGATGGCCATGGTGGGATAGACAAGGTTGCTTCTTCGTGGACCCTTCGTGGGTGGAGCCCTCCGTGGACTCGCGCAACCGTTACCCTTCGTGGATTGAAGTCTCCATCAACGTGGATGTATGATGGCACCACCCATCGGAACCACGCAAAAATCTCCGTGTCTCTAATTGCGTTTGCACACACCAATCCCATCCCTTTACTTTCTTGCAAGTTGCATGCTTTACTTTCCGCTGCTCATATACTCTTGAAAAATGTATTGTAAATCTTTGAAACTCGCGCAACTGTATTGTGAATGTTTGAAATTGTGCTAATCTCCAAGCTCAACTTGAAAAACTTAAAAACTGCTATGTTTACTTGTTGAGGGTCTAATCACCCCCCTCTAGACACCTCTTCTCGATCCTTTCAGAAGTGGACAGAAGCAAAGAACTGAGCCACCAGCTCCGGGTCAAAGTCAAGATGGAAAGTAATGATGTCCTCAATATACCAAATTGCTCCACCAAATCCAGAGTCTCACCAAAATATCCCCGGTTCTTCTTCAGATAGTCCATACCAATCAATTGAACTGGCACATAGGTGTTTGATGTCTGCAAGAACTACGTCGGTATTTCCCCAAAGAGGAAGGGATGATGCAGTATATCGATGGTAGGTATTTCCCTCAGTGATGATACCAAGGTTATCGAACCAGTAGGAGAACCTCCTCACACCATGTAAACAACACCAGCACATAAATAACAAATACTCGCAACCCGACGTGTTAAAGGGGTTGTCAATCCCTTTCGGGTACGGCACCTTAAGTAGGCAAAGAACGTGAGGTAAAAAGTGGTAGATAGGATAAATAGATCGCAGAACAAATAAATTGCAGCAAGGTATTTTTGTATTTGTGGTTTAATAGATCTGAAAATAAATGCAAGATAAAATAGATAGCAAAGGCAAATATGACAAAAAGAGACCCAGGGGTCGTAGGTTTCACTAGTGGTTTCTCTCGAGAAAAATAGCAAACGGTGGGAAAAAAATTACTGTTGGGCAATTGATAGAACTTCAAATAATCATGACGATATCCAGGCAATGATCATTATATAGGCATCATGTCCAAGATTATTAGACTGACTCCTGCCTGCATCTACTACTATTACTCCACACATGGACCGCTATCCAGCATGCACCTAGTGTATTAAGTTCTTGAGAAAATGGAGTAATGCAAGAAGAACGATGACATGATGTAGACGAGATCCATTTATCTATTTAGGTAGATATAGATCTCATCTTGTTATCCTTAGTAGCAATGATACATACGTGTCGGTTCCCCTTCTGTCACTGGGATCAAGCACCGTAAGATCGAACCCACTACAAAGCACCTCTTCCCATTGCAAGATAAACAGATCAAGTTGGCCAAACAAAACCCAAATATCAGAGAAGAAATACGAGGCTATAAGCAATCATGCATATAAGAGATCAAAGATGACTCAAATAACTTTCATGGATAAAAACATAGAGCTAATCATAAACTCAAAGTTCATCAGATCCCAACAAACACACCGCCAAAAGACTTACATCATATGGATCGCCAAGAGACCATTGTATTGACAATCAAGAGAGAGAGAGAGATAGGAAGCCATCTAGCTACTAACTACAGACCCGTAGGTCTACAAAGAACTACTCACACATCATAGGGGAGGCACCAATGGAAGTGGTGAACCCCTCCATGACAATGTCTAGATTGGATCTTTGTGGTTCTGGACTCTGCGGTGGCTGGATCAATATTTCGTCGACTCCCCTAGGGTTTCTGGAATATTGGGGTATTTATAGAGCAAAGAGGCGGTTCGGGGGGCACCCAAGGTGGGCACAACACCCCAGGGCGCGCCTGGCCTCTTGGCGCACCCTGGTGGGTGCTGCTCACCTCGAGCAGCCCCTCAGGTGCTTCTTTGGCCCATTGGCTTTCTTCTGGTCCAAAAAGAAATCCTCCAGGAGTTGCGTTGCATTTGGACTCTGTTTGATATTGATTTCCTGCGATGTAAAAAACATGCAGAAAACAAAAACTAGCACTGGGCACTATGTCAATAGATTAGTACCAAAAAATGATATAAAATGACTATAAAATGATTGTAAAATATCCAAGAATGATAATATAACAACATGGAACAATCAAAAATTATAGATACGTTGGAGACGTATCAGCATCCCCAAGCTTAATTCCTGCTCGTCCTCGAGTGGTAAATGATAAAAACAAAATTTTGATGTGGAATGTTGCCTAACATGTTCATCACATTCTTTTCTTTATAGCATGGACATATGGACTTTTATATGATTCAAAGAAATAGTCTAGTTTTGACATGAAGACTTTAATACTCAAGCATACCAACAAGCAACCATGTCTTTCAAAATATAAGCACTAAAGCAAGTTATCCCTAGCCCATCATGCTCAATCATTGATCCATTCATGAAACACACTCGAATATTAGCTACACCCAATGCTCAAACACGATCATAGTGCCCCTTAGTTGGTGCTTTATAAGAGAAGATGGAGACTCAAGTTCAAAATAAAAATTGCATAAGTAAAAAAGAAAGGCCCTACGGGGAGGGAAGTAGGGATTTGTAGAGGTGCCAGAGCTCATAACTTAAATTGAGAGATAAAATTATTTTTGAGAGGCATACTTTTCCTACCAACAAAAACGACTTGGAGCATTCCAACACTTTCCATGCTAGATACATCATAGGCGGTTCCCAAATAGAAAAGAAAGTTTATTCCTTTTTCCACCACAACTTTCACTTTCCATGGCTAACCGTATCCACGGGTGCCCTCCATACTATCACTTTGCAAGCAATTTATTATTTGGCAACATAAAGTAAATTCATTTATTCATTTCGGGACTGGGCATCCCTAGTACCTTTGCCATACTCTCGTGCAATGAAAAATATTGGCTACCCTTTACCGCCTCGCGAGTAGTAGAGCACACTTTGAACATTAGAGATGGCACATGCAAATTTGCTTAGAACGGCATGGAAGTACCGCATATAGGTAGGTATAATGGACTCATAAGGCAAAACTGGGTTAAAGGATTTTGGATGCACAAGTAGTGATCATACTTAGTGCAAAATGAAGGCTAGCAAAAAGATTGAGAAGCGACCAACCAAAAAGCAAAAAATCTCGTACCCAAGCATTAAGCATAAGTAACACCGAATAATGCACCATAAGTAGGATATAAATTTCATTGCATAACTATTGGTTTTCGTTCTTGCATAGGGAATCACAAACCTTAACATCAATATTCTTACTAAAGCACAATTACTCATTAACATGACTCACATATCATATCGTCATAGCTCAAAACCATTACTGAGAATCAAGTTTATTTTGTCCTATGATCTTCATGTAAGTTTTTATTATATCCTCCTTGGATATCTATCACTTTGGGACTATTTTCATAAGTTGCTTTTGATAAGCTCAAACAAATATAAGCGAAGATCATCAGCATAAATTTTTTCTTTCTCTCAAAATAATTTAAGTGAAGCAAGAGAGAATTTCTTAAAAATTTACTAACTCCCAAATAAATCTAAGTGAAGCATGAGAGCATTTCTTCAAAATTAACAAAGCACACCATGCTCAAAAAGATATATAAGTGAAGTACTAGAGCAAGTCCATGGCTCTAAAAATTTAAGTGAAGCATAGGAGCAAGCATAGCATAAATTTTTGGCTCTCTTAAAAGGTGTGTCCAGCAAGGATTCAACACTTAAAACACAATCCAAAATAAGAAAAGACTCATATCATACAAGACGCTCCAAGAAAAACTCATATCATGTGACGAATAAAAATATAGTTTCAAGTAAAATACCGATGGTCGTTAGAAGAAAGCGGGGATACCACTCGGGGGCATCCCCAAGCTTAGTTGCTTGATACTTCTTTGAATATTATCTTGGGGTGCCTTGGGCATACCCAAGCTTAGCCTTTTGCATATCCTTATTCCCTCATCCATCGTAAGATAAACCAAAACTTGAAAACTTCAATCACACAAAACTCAAACAAAACCTCCGTGAGATCCGTTAGTATAAGAAACCAAACCACTACTATAAGTACTGTAGCAAACCTATTCTTATTTGGTTTTTGCATTATATCTATTGTATTCCAACTTTTCTATGGCAAAAACTCATCAAAGAAAACCATAGAATCATCAAAACAAGCACACAACGCAAAGAAAACGGAATCTATCAAAAACCAAACAATCTGTAGCAATCTAAAATTTTTGAATACTTCTGTAACTCCAAAAAAATAAATTGGTGGACATGAGGAATTTTTCTATTAATCCTCTGCAAAAAGAATCAACTTAAAAGCACTCTTCTTAAAAAAATGACAACGAATCTCGTGAGCGCAAAAGTTTCTATTTTTTGCAAGATCAAATAAACTTTCACCCAAGTCTTCGCAAAGGCATTGCTTGGCACAAACACAAATAAAACACAAAAAACACAATCATAACCGTAGCATAATTGTGCTAACACTCAAGAATAGAAAACAAAAGCAAAAATAAATTTATTCATTGATTTGCCTCCCAACGAGCGCTATCGTTTTATGCCCCTAGCTAGGAATAGCGCGTATGATCTAAGTTTTGTCATCTTTAGTTCTAGATCCATAAGATGCCCTCATGACTCATTCATATGGTGGCATAATTCTTGTTCTAGGGAAGTGTACCATTCCCTTCCTTAGTGCAAATTGAAATTTAATATTGCCTTCTTTCAAATCAATCACGGCACCAATAGTATGCAAAAACGGTCTACCAAGAATAATTGGACAAGATGGATTGCAATCAATGCTCGATGAGATTTTTGCACTACCAAGAGTATGAAAATAAGGTGGGAGGATAACTTCAGAATAAAAGTTTTGTAAATGGTCGCTTAAGCCAATAATATTTGTTGTACACATGGAGCAAGAAGTGCCTACATGTACGTGCCTATATTACATGTGCATGGCGCCTATATAGCATGTTGTGGGTGTATGAACTACTCCTAGCCCAAAGTAATTGTTGATGGGCTAATGATCGGCTAATTAAAATTGGCCTAGCACACGCACGTACGTAGAGCTCGTACAAATATGCATTGAGTATTTACGGCCGGCCGGCAAGCCCGTATACTCCTCCGAATATTTAAAATACCTAATTAACTTTGCATGTACATGTATTTTCTTGACCTATTTGATTTTATTTGAATAGGCAACATGCACGTGGGCAATCGGGTGCATACTATAGGTAAAAGTGTTCCAAGGCTGGCTAATGGAGTCGCGTACTTGACAAGGAAATATACTCATCAAATCTGGAAAGGGATAATGTGGATTGCATAAAAGGCAGGCTTCGTGTAGGAAGCCTTGCATGGCAAGAAGAAAAAGGTCGGGCGCCACATGATCTCTTGCCATCTATTAGTTTTTTCCGCGCCCATATATATAGGCATAAGTCTACTCAAGACAGGGGTGCAGGAAGAGA
This sequence comes from Triticum timopheevii, assembly GCA_963921465.1. Classification (NCBI taxonomy): domain Eukaryota; kingdom Viridiplantae; phylum Streptophyta; class Magnoliopsida; order Poales; family Poaceae; genus Triticum; species Triticum timopheevii. Next base: position 248,002,543 of record OY997262.1, on the reverse strand, counting down.
AGATGAGGGCTCACGGGCGGGGGCCAGCCGGATGAAGAACAATTCATGCAAGAGGAGCGAGCCATCTAGGCGAGAAGGTGCTGCACAAAAAGAGCAGAGGACAGAAGAGAAAACACGTAGAAGAAGACGCGCATGTGGCAGCAGCATCGTGGTTATTGGATGAACCGCGGACAAGCGTGCACGCCGGCCGTGGAAAAACGTGCGCTGGGAGAGACACTGTAACCATACAATAATCTTTTTCTTCTACGTGCTATCATTTATTTTGCAGGATACCTAAGGACACCCCTGGAGCACAACATACACACGCACCCGCCCAAGCGATGGCATGTAAGTGCAGATTTGATGGCAGTGACGGCAAAGGAGACGCACCCGTGGCGGCGTCGCCAAAGTGAAACTCAAACACGAAGGAGCACGCGCTTGCGATAGCCGTGTAGGCCCTGTCTTGCAGTGATGAGCATGCCGCGGAGATGACGGCACGTGCACTAGGAGAGGACAGCCAGCCAGAACAAGCAGGAGGTAGCCCACGGAGACGAGGCACACACAAGACGGAGCAAGCAAAGATGCGCCATGGCGGCAGCGTTGAGAATATCAGGAAAGCCACGCCCACGACGGCGGCACGCTGGTTGGGCAACATGCACAAGGCCTAGCGTTGTCCAATGGCGGCAGTGCATGGGCCAAGAAGGATCCGTGGAGGCCAGCTACGTACATCTATTTCTCTTTTATGTATGCAGGTAGAAAGCACACATCTCACGGATGGAGGACCAGGGAGCAATCACAGATCTCACGGATGGAGGACCACACGCAAGAACACTGCCTAAGAGGAGACAGAAGGGACACAACGTACCAGGAAGAGCACCTCACGTAGGCAACAAGAGGACGCGCCTGCGCCCCTGGTGGCAGCATCGATGAGATCGGAGGGCACACCCATGCAGTGGCGCATGCGCCAAGGGAACACGGCGACAATACCCTCACACGGAAGCAGAGCAGCGGGGAGAAGATGAATGCGCCCACCAAAGGATTTCCGGTGGTGCAATAATCTTCTTTTTCTATGTGTTTAGGTCATCACACACCCGGATGCGGCGGATGAAGCGGCGGCCAATGTGGCGCTCTCACACATGGGCGCACACTCACCCATGGACGCACATAGCAAGGAGGAGGCGTCGAGCCTGCTTGGAGGCCAACCGCTATCTACCTCGTCAAGCCAACGCTATAGAGGACGAAGGCGTGGAGTTCATCCAGACGACGCCCTCAACTTCATCATCAAGCCGGCGCCATGGATGTGGCTGCGTGCCATGGAGGATGGATACTCGGAGCTTCCTAGGACGACACCCGACGTCTTCATCATCAAATAGGCACCATGAAGGATGGAGGTGTGGAGCTCCCGAGGATGCCACCGCCGTGCCGCAGAGGATGGCGACACAGAGCCCGCCAAGATGACGCCCCTCATCAACATCATCAAGCCGGTGCCGCGTAGGATGAGGGCATGGAGCTAGCAAGACAACACCATCGACGTCTACCCCATCAAGACGGAGCCCGCAACCCGGAGCCCGTGATACGAAGAAGATGTCATTTTTGTGAAGATGACACACGCCCATGATGCTGCCCACAACACGGAGCCCGCGATATGAAGAAGATCGCGTTACGCGATGACAGGTCTTCATCGACCCTTACCACAATCCCGCGATGTGTTTCCTTTGTCTTGGTGGACTACCGAATACGGCGTCCAGCCGAGCTTCATGACGTACAAGTCTCGGCGTACAGGCGGTATGCTCTTTGTCTTACCAGACCACCGAATACACTGTCTAGCTAAGACGAGGCATCAACCATGCCCCTCCATCACGCCTCCTTTCTTTGGCACTGCGATGTTTGACCTTGTCTCGGTGGACCGCCGAATACGGCGTCCAGCCAAGACAAGGTGCACCCGTCATTGCATATAGGTCTCATCATCGTACGGGAGACGTGATACTTGTCTTAGCAGACCACCGAATACGGCGTCTAGCTGAGACGAGGCATCAACCGCGCCCTCCATGATATTGTTACCTTTCTTTGGCCCCGCGGCGTGATCCTTGTTTTGAAGACCACCAAATACGGCGTCTAGCCAAGACGAGGCATCCACCACGCCCCTCTAAGGCATTACCTCTGACGGCCTTGTGAGGCGGAGTCTTTGTCTCTGCAGACTGCCGTAACCTCGGCGTCCAGTCGAGACGAGACGACAACCACACCGGGCATGCCGATGCGTGTGCGCCTTGGTTTCACACCGACGCCGGTCTTCACAAAAGAATACTCTCACGAGGCAACCCCTTGCGTACCCCGGCGAAGCTACTACATCGTCAAGAAGTCCAAGCCAAGCAGGATCCATGCTACCCCAACACCAACTACATCAACGCTGTCAAGACCGACGAGGTGCGACTGCGAGGGCGGACATGGCTAGCACAAAGCCATGTTTTGAGCAGCACGTGTACCGACGAGGACACGGGCTTTGCCGCTGCCCACACAACTCACACCATCATCATCATGCATGGAGAACGCGAAGCGAAGATGACGGAGACGACCACACGGCTTAATCGGAGGTATCTCGCGGAGCAACCCACAGGAGTAATTAACTGGGAGCCTTCCAAGGCCCCGGGAACCAGAGATCGCACATCACCATAGTCAGCCTGGCCGCGCTAGTAGGCCATTGAGCGCATATCGGGAATTGTATTTGTTATCCTTGAGATTAATAAAATATTGTTCCCATATCTTTGTTTTCATTGTGTACTACACTGGTACGCCCACAACATTTAATTTTCGCTGGAGCATAAAGAGATAACAATATAATAACCCAGGTTATTTTTATTTTTTCTCGTGTCAAACAAATTTGCACGCCCGGTGGGACCTGGTTCTCCTCCATCTTTGCTTCGTTGTGGTCATCGAAATTGTCTTCGCCAATCTCCCAGTGTGCATAGTATGCTGCAAGGATCTCCGCCAGTAAGTCTCTTTATTGCAGGTGAACTCTCCCATGGCAGCAAATCGGAGCCAGTGGTGATCTACTATGGATCATTGCCACCTATGGTCTTCGTCGAGCATGGCGCCAGGGTCTACATGTACCAAGCACAAGATACCGTGTAGTTTCAAAACTGTGCAGACAAAGAAGGTGCAAAGGCGGGAGGCTGCCAAGATGATGAAGCGCCACGAGCGAATGCTGGAGGCGCACCCTGTTGAAGGAGTCATCAAGGGCAGACATCCATGGAGACGTGGAGGTAGCTCAGCGCCTCCGCTCTAATACCACCAACAAGAGGGAAAGTGCGGCATCCCTTCATGCCGTTACCTGGACCGGCTCCACTCGAAGCCGCACCGAGGTCAAGCTACTTCAAGTCTTGGAGGCCATCTCCCACAACCCGCGTAGGCTCATGGTTGCAGGTAGGACGAGGCGCCAATCTCTAAGGCCTTGTACAATGGGAGGTGCTTAAAGAGATGCTTAGAAAAATAAACCGGGTTTTTCTGAAGCACTGGTGCCTATTTCTATAGGAGAGGCGCTTAGTTAAGTGTCTATCTTGTATAAATAAGCACCGATGCCTAAGAAAAGCCTGGTTTATTTCTCTAAGCACCTCCCCTGAGCACCTCCCATTGTACAAGGCCTAAGTCATTGTACTCAACATGTGAGCCTCGATGATAGTCTTCACCAACTCGCCAATTAGAGCGGGGGGCATCTGACATGCGCCTATGCTGGAACTAATGGTCAAGACACCCAAATGATGCGAGGAAGCCTCAACCCACGCAACGGTGGTGGCCATGCGACCCTCCATGGAAAACACTTCCATCATGACTTGCGTCTCATCCTAGACGGGGAGCTCAGTCACAACTCCAGATGAGAGGCAGACAGGGCTGCATCATCAGCTCGGCACCATGCGCCGCCCCGTCCTCTCCAGGTGAAGGGTCGTCAATGCAACCACCAACTTGAGCTTGCCACGGGTGACACATCACTGATCAAAGGAGGGGTACCGTCCACACCATCACCGACGTTGAGTGGTCTCAAGGTGGGGCACCGACTACACCTTTGTAAACATGGAGTGCCTCCAAGATGGGCGCCATCCACCTCCATTGACGCAGAGCTCCGTTAGGCAGGGCTCCTTTTTCACCTTTGTCGACAAAAATTTGGTTAAAGACGGGGCACTATCTACACCACTACCAACACGGAGTAATCTCGAAGGTGGAGCACCTTCTAAACCACCGTCAACAGGGAGCTCGCATAAAGTTGGGTGCCGTCTACATGTCCTCTGATCTTGCCCAAGGACGGCGTACTTTTTGAATCATGGTCGACACAGAGTCGTCTAACGGTGGGCATCTTCTACACCATCTCGAAGCTCATCCGAGGCGGGGTGTTGTCAACCACCCACAACATGGACCTCACCCAAGGCGGGACACCTACAACGCCATCGACACGCAGCCCATCGATGTTGAGGCACCATCTACACCACCATCGATGTGGAGCTTGCCTAAAGCGGGGCTTGGTCGACACTACCGCCCAGGAGGAGCTTGGCCCGTCCAGGGATCGGTCTACACTATCGTTGATGCGGAGCACGCCCAAGGTGTCATGCAATCTATGCTGCTAAACATGCTAAGTTGAGGACACTGCCTACATCGTCACCGGCACAAGCTCACCCCAGGTGGGGTGTCATTTACACCGCCGCTGAGGCGGAGCACCGGCCATACCATTGCTGAGACGGAGCTCGTCCAAGGAAGGGAGCCATCTACGCCATTGGAAAAGGAGCTTTCCTGAGGCGGGAACAACGTTGACCCCGTCGCCGACATAGAGCTCGCCTAAAGTGGGGTGACATCTAAACCAATGCAGAGCTCGCCCAAGGCAGGCGTGCCTTGTCAGGACTGGATTTTCGGGATATTAATTTCCCAAAAAAATGGCCCATGTGCTCACCAGCCCTAGGATTACTGTTAGCTGATGAGGCACCAACTTGATACAGAAATTCGAAGCAAAGTACATAATATGTAGTACAAGACCATTCTGGCCTATGAGTACAACAAATGGTTTCTAGTGGCTGATGGCGGAAGCGGTTTGTGGTTCATCGGTGTCTATGGGACTCCGTTTCCCACAGGAACAGCTGACCAGGATAACTCCTATCTTTGCGAGGCTGCTATCACCATTGCGTAGGTTCCGGGGCTGTCACCGCAACGCTCCTCTCCATGCAAGAAATCTGGCCAAGACAATAGCCAGGGACAAGCCAGTGAGTACTTTCAATGTACTCGCAAACATTATGAACGCTGGTATAATATAACAAATGATAATCATGCTCCGAAATATTCTATGATCACAACGTCAGTCACGAAATAAAAAATCCATGATGCAGGCCAGCAGGTTGTTTATATAAAACATGAATATGCAATCAGAGAGTAGAAATAGAATGCACTGATCGAGTGTCTGAAGCGACGCCTCGAAAGGATAATGATATAAAGCACGCCTCAGTCGGGCGTCTGAGCGACACCACATAAAGGGCTTATAAGTGGAATAAGTAACAAACATGCCACAGTCGGGCGTCTGTGTGACACCACACAAAGGGCTTATAAAGTAAATAAATAACAAACATGCCACAGTCGGGCGTCTGTGCGACACCACATAAAGGGCTTATAAAGTAAATAAATAACAAACATGCCACAGCCGGCCGTCTGTGCGACACCACATAAAGGGCTTATAAAGTAAATAACAAACATGCCACAGTCGGGCGTCTGTGCGACACCACATAAAGGGCTTATAAGGTAAATAATCACAGTGAATATCCAGGAGGTAGAACCGTCCCAAGGATACTCGATAATTCAATAATATAAATGATTAGTCAGCGGACTAATCATTTATATTATTGAATTATCGAGTATCCTTGGGACGGTTCTACCTCCTGGATATTCACTGTGATTATTTACCTTATAAGCCCTTTATGTGGTGTCGCACAGACGCCCGACTGTGGCATGTTTGTTATTTACTTTATAAGCCCTTTATGTGGTGTCGCACAGACGGCCGGCTGTGGCATATTTGTTATTTATTTACTTTATAAGCCCTTTATGTGGTGTCGCACAGACGCCCGACTGTGGCATGTTTGTTATTTATTCACTTTATAAGCCCTTTATGTGGTGTCGCACAGACGCCCGACTGTGGCATGTTTGTTACTAATTCCACTTATAAGCCCTTTATGTGGTGTCGCTCAGACGCCCGACTGAGGCGTGCTTTATATCATTATCCTTTCGAGGCGTCGCTTCAGACACTCGATCAGTGCATTCTATTTCTACTCTCTGATTGCATATTCATGTTTTATATAAACAACCTGCTGGCGTGCATCATGGATTTTTTATTTCGTGACTGACGTTGTGATCATAGAATATTTCGGAGCATGATTATCATTTGTCATATTATACCAGTGTTCATAATGTTTGCGAGTACATTCAAAGTACTCACTGGCTTGTCCCTGGCTATTGTCTTGGCCAGATTTCTTTCATGGAGAGGAGCGTTGCGATGACAGCCCCGGAACCTACGCAATGGTGATAGCAGCCTCGCGAAGATAGGAGTTATCCTGGTCAGCTGTTCCTGTGGGAAACGGAGTCCCATAGACACTAGTGAACCACAAACCGCTTCCGCCATCAGCCACTAGAAACCATTTGTTGTACTCATAGGCCAGAATGGTCTTGTACCACATATTATGTACTTTGATTGGAATTTCTGTATCAAGTTGGTGCCTCATCAGCTAACTGTAATCCTGGGGCTGGTGAGCACATGGGCCATTTTTTGGGAAATTAATATCCCGAAAATCCGGTCCTGACACGCCTTCTGTGCCGCCACTGAGGCGGAGCTCGATCTCTACACTTTTGCTTACACGAAGCCCGTCCAAGGCCACCTTGCATGGCTTTATGGTAATCCTATGTTGCAGCTTGTTGAGGCAGCAACATCGTCAACATCCACCCCGACATCCACACAACACACGGCCACAACATAGCCCAAGCACCGGCGAGGACAAGCTGTACACCACTGACATGTCTTTTCCCGATGAAGCAATCCATATCTTGCCGGGCACTGACGAGGTGAAGGCAAGTCATCTAGTTCGACACCAACAAGGCGAACACCACCAGGCCAGGCACCGATGAGGCGAAGGCCACCCACTTCATCATCAGGCAATGACAAGACGGAGCAACGCGGCTAAGCAGAGCCGGAGCAATGGGCGTACCGCTCTCCCTTTCACTTCATCAACACATCCCCACCATCTACACTGAGCCAACGGAGCAATCGAGGCCTTCAACAAGACACTCGGCAAGATACTCAAGAAGATGGTGACAAGGAAAAGGAGAGACTGACATGATCATCTCTTCGAGTCCCTCTGGGCGTACCGTGTTACAGTTCGTACCCCAACATAGGCAACCTTGTTTTCTCTGGTTTACGGGAGTGAGGTGGTCCTACAACTAGAGGTCCAGCTACACCCTTTGAGAGTGGTTATCCAAGATGAGATCACCCTAGACGAACATGTACAACTATAGTTTCAGGTGCGAAACGCCCTTGAAGTGGGGCGACTTCATGCCCTATAGAACCTGGAGCTTTACCGCCAGAATATGGTGAGATCTTACGACAAGCTCCTCAAGCAATGTGTCTTTCGAAAAGGTGAGTTGGTCCTCGTGTCAGGCGGCCCATCGTCATGATGCAAAAGACGAAGGGCAAGTTCGAGCCAAAGTGGGAAGGACCATATTTCGTCGAGCAAGTCTATGATGGGGAAGCATACCAGCTTGTCGATTACTAGGGAGTCTGACCTATGCCCCCAATCAACGGAAGGTTCCTCAAAATATATTTTTCTTAAATTTTTTCCTCTTTTCTTGCCTTTCGGATTTTTATTTGGGAAATGTTTTCTGTGGGCTATAGGATCCATGGTGCATTCTGCTTTGCATTTCATGGATATATCTCGTTTTCCCCAATTTTTACGCACTAAGTCCAACAAAAAATGGCTTCCCCCTATCGCACTACATTGTTGTTTGAAGTTTCGGCTACCCTAGGACTTGTTGGAGGGCGGCACAATGTGTCGATTTGCAGGTGGAGCGGCTCCTACACCCACAATGCACGACATGTACCAGGTGTATGCTTCTGGAGGCAGCGGACATGATACCTGGGAACATCTGAGTATTGAGACCCCGCGCTCTTCATGTTTCCCGGCATGCCTCGTGTTCACAGAGGCTCACACTCTAGGGAAAACTATAGAAAAAGATCATGGAGGGCTGCCTGAGCCAACACAAGTTCGTTTGGTGCGTAGTAACATGGCAACCCTGGGGTGCGCCACCAGAAGCCCTAGATAAAGTGCTAGAGGGTTTTTCCTAGTCCACAGAGGCGAACAACTCACTTCCAAGTTCCCAAGGTGGGCCCCCTAGAAATCATGGAAAAAGAGAACTCAAGAAGTTCGAGCCGAATGTCAAAGCAAGTCCATGAAGTCCGCGGCCAATCAATCATCCGCGTGAGCAATAAGATGAAATTCTGAAAGTCCAAGAAGCAAATTCAAGAAATAAAATCCCAATAGTCCAAGAAGTAACCAAGCGTTCCCAGGCAGTAAGGAACCCATTGGAAGGAAGGCAGAAGGTAGCTGTTCACCACCCCTCAATATGCATGAAGGAAAATCGCTAAGCTGTTGTCCCAAAACCATTTTCCCTGAACTTATCACACCCAAGTCTCTGGGCTCATGGGGCGTGTGCAGGGGGCATGTTGAGTTGTGGGGGCCCTTAGTATGATGATGGGCTAGAGTATGAATTTTTGTTGCCTCTCGGAAGCATCTCAAAACACGACGTCTTCATACACGTACACCAAAGCTATTTAAGTTGTTGAGTTGCAATCATCAAGGCCTTTCGACGGTTCCCAATGACAAGTCCTTGGGTAGCCTTCTTGGATATCATGCCTATAGCTGGTGTATAACGGGAAAGCCATCATTTTAAAACCCGCAAAAAAAAATCCCTCTCTTTTTCGCCTGTTTTCGTTTGGTGTTCCTAGTTGTGCTCCTCCAACATCTTTTGCAGCCATGGAGAGACACTCCCTTTCATCGTCGACGACATTCAGATAACAACCACTACATCAAACTACGTCTTTGGTGTTTGGGTGTAGCAATACCCATGCATCTCTGACAACACCGATGAAAGCCCGACAACCAATGGTCTACACCGACACGCACGATGGGCGCCAGAAGGTAACGCCTACGCTCACGAAGGTGGAGCAGATTCGTCTCCGCAACCCCGTCCCAACAACAATGAAGCATGGGGGCAATGTCAACCCCTCAATTATCCGTAAGGCCGATGGCATACTGGCGCACCACCAGAGTTGTCACACCATGGATGGTGTGACCGTTCGCTCAACAAAGGGGAGCTATCAATGGTCTACCGATGCCTCACCTACATCAACACACAGAGATCATGGGAGCAGTGTAGCACGCCAGTGCAGCCAGCGTGAATCTGTGTAACCCTCCAATGAAGTCGGCTGGCACCGTAGCAGCTAGACGGTTGCGAAGAGTTTGGTAAAAATTTTCTTTTTGTTTTCACGACAAGGCATGATGTTCCGCCGTGGAATGAAGACGGAATAGCTTGCTTTGTTGACTGGCATCATGCATGTTATACGATCCAGCGAGCTCCCTACAGAACACAAGTGTGGGTGGACATGCCTACACTATTTTTGTTACTAACCAATCTTCTTAGAAACCGTGCTCACGGTGTCACGGAGAGGTCATCTTTGAGCCATCTCTTTTGGCTGCATATGGGTCATGCATGTAACACCCCCAGTGTCATGCTACAGTAATCCTCTGTTAATGGTGCCAAGTCACCATGCTTACTGAGCTAATTATCACTTGATGAAAAATCAAAGTCAAATTGAAATTCAGATTATGAGTGAAATTCAAAATTCTCAGACATGAAAACTAAAATGTTCTTCATGTGCCAAATAATCCATACCTAATGTTGGTAGTGAACCAACATTTTTGCAAATGTCTAAGTGCCCTAAACCACTTTAAAACAGTGGCTAAAACTATAGTTTAAATGCCTTTTTAAATTATGAAGTTTGCAAACTATTTCAAAAGCCTCACAATCTTTTTGTGGCAGTGACCAATAATTCTTTGAAATTGTTTTGGCCAGTGGCATATTTTCGCAAAGTCAATTGTGGCTAAAAGAAAAGGCAAAAGCTACTGGAAACAAAAGAAAAAAGAAAAGGAAAAGCAAAGCGGCGGGAGAGCCCCTGGCCTTCCCATGGGCCTTGGCCCGAGCCAACTGGCCCAGCTAGGCCAGCCCACTCCCCCTCCCCCGGTCGCTTTCGGTTCCTCCAACCGGATGGGACTGCGCACGCCCGTCGCCGCCCAAACACCTCGCCTGCGACGCCCCCTGCAAGAGGATAAGGCCCCGCACCTCCCGTTCTCCTCGAGTCCCCCCTTCACCAATGCCACTCCCACTCCACCACTCGCGCCTCTCCTCCCCCAGATCCACCTCTCCCCTCTCCCTCTCCTTTGCTCTGGAGAGGAGACCGACACGGTCGCCGCTGTTCTCCGTCGTCCATGCTGCCACAACCACCTCGACGTCTGGTGGTCGCAGCTGGAGCCTGGAGGCACTGCAGCACCGGGGATCCGCCGTTCTCCATCTCCGATCGCTGCCGCCTCCTTCGTCTCCGATGCCACCACTGCAGCTCCTAAACCATCACAGGGCTATGTGTGAGCCGCGCGGTGAGCTTCTCCGTCCCTTGCTCCTCTTCGTTGACCCCTCGCGGACCATAGCTACCTCGTCGTCGTTGCCGTGAGCCCTTCGCCGCGGATCGCCTCGCCGCCGTGGCCATATCCCCTGTCGTGCTCACCTGGGCACAGCATCGAGCTCCTGGCGCTCCCATTAGCCCAACGAGCTCAAGCACGTGCCTCCCCGTGCCCCCTAGCATAGTTCCCGTCGAGGACCCGATCACGCTGCCGCCGTAGCTCGTCGCATCCACTTTTCCGTCCGGTTCCGGCGAAACCACCATCACCACTAAACGCGGCACTCAGTGCTCGTTCGAACGCGCCCAAGCGCGCGTGAAACTACCCACCGTAGATGAAACCTGGCGCGTTCCGGCGACGCGCCGCCGTGTTTTGGGTCGTCGGAGCAACTCCGGCACCGGCCGCCGACGTGGCTGGCCTGGGGCCACCCCAGAGCCACTGCCAGTGGGCCCCGTGGGTCCCAGCTGACTGGGTTGACCCAGTTAACTGCTGACCAGGCAGCCCAGTGCCACGGACACGTGGGCCCCGCCACCTATATTAATTAATTGAAATGTTTTAATAATTGAAACCTAATTAGTTACTAATTAGAGACTGACATGTGGGGCCCAGTAGCTATTTAACCTCAGATTAGTTTAATATAAACGTTGTTAATTTCAGTGGCTGACATGTGGGCGCCACCTATCTGGTTTGACTGGTCAGCCGACCTATTGCCCTGCTAATGTCAGCATTGGATCATGTTGATGTCATAATTCCCTTTTCTGTTAATTTAACTAATTCCAGAAAATGGTTTAATCTTTGAAAATTCATAGAAAATAAACCATAGCTCGGTTGGAAAACTTTATACATGAAAGTTGCTCAGAACGATGAGACGAACCCGAATACGCTAACCACATACCTGTCAGATGCTTCTAACTATCTGAACATGGAGCATTCCCCTCCGATCATCTGTCTAACATAGGTCTAGAACCGGGAATACATTCCCGGTTGAATTCCCCCTTCACCTATATCGTGTAGCCATATGTTAGGTCACACCCGGCATAGCATATTGCCACGTTATGCTTTGTGATGCTATGTTTGCTTTATATTTACTGTTTCTTCCCCCTCTTCTCTCCGGTAGACCCCGAGACCGATGCTGCCCCTGTGATCGACTACGTCGACGACGACCCCTCCTTGCCAGAGCAACCAGGCAAGCCCCCGCTTTGATCATCCCGATATCGCCCATTCCTTTCTCTCATACTTGCATTAGATTTTGCTACTGTTATTGTTTTCTCCTATTCTGATGCATAGCCTGCTTTTGTAACCACTTTGATACGACACTGCTAGAGTAGTTATTCGGTCGTGGTCATCGAGGGTGATTCCGCCTTAACCACTTTGATACGACACTGTCGTGCAACCCCTGAAGTGTGAACCTCGAGAGTGGATCCCCTTACGTGCACACTGATGATTACATCAAGTGGAATCGTTCGAGGGTGACTCCTCAGGTTTTCCCCTTGGTGTTAGACACACGGTTACTATGGTTACTATGACTTTACACTGAACCATGTTACTAAAGACGGGTCGACTATGAGGGGTACCCGCGCGAGCTTAATTGCGAGTGATGTGGAGTCGGGTTGACCTCGAAGGTGCCCGCGAGATAAATACGAGGCATGGCCGGGCATTCTTAGCCCTTGTCGCAAGTCCTCGAGACGGGGCGACGGGGTCACATCTTTCGTGAGTCTCTACTTGTTACCGTGCGTTCCTAATCCACTACGATTTGGATATTTGATCTGAGGGGCCTTTGGCCTGATAGCACTAACCATCACGTGGGCATAGTATGGGCGTTCTGTGTCGTATGCATCAGCCGAAGCTTAATAGATGTCAACGACTGAGCGGCGCCCGTCGGGTTGGACTGTCTAAGCACCTGCCTTTTTAGGGAGGTAGCTAGGTCTGCTCACCTGCCGCCCATGCAACGTGCAGGAGTTCCCAGGGCGATGGCCCATGACCGCTGGGGGCATAGGTTTAATCCGGCGTGCTGGCCTCTCTATTAAGCCTAGGTCGGGTTGCGGCGTATTGTTTGGCCGAGGCCGGGCATGACCCGGAAAGTGTGTCCGGTCGGAGTTAATCGAGCGTGGTGGGTAAGTTGGTGCACCCCTGCAGGGAAGAAAACATCTATCGATAGCCTTTGCTATGGTAACAGACACTTGGAGTTGTATCCCGATCGATACAACTAGAACTGGATACTGATGAGAAATGGATTGTGATGAGAAATGGATAGTATGGCTCTAGGATTGCTTTCTCGCAGGGAGTCGAGAAAGGATCTCTGGCCGAGGTTGATGTCACTACTACTACTTTACCTTATGCTACTCTTATCTCTTATGATGCTCCAAGATGCTTGGAGCGGCTTGAAGATGCTAGTATTCGATAGGCTACGCTTTCCCCTTCTCTTCTAGCATTCTGCAGTCCAGTCCAGAGATACAGGCCATTTCATTGATACCGATGCATATGTAGTGTAGATACTTGCTTGCAAGTACTCTGGATGAGTACTCACGATTGCTTTGCTCCCCCCTTTCCCCGTTTCTTTTTCTTTCCGGTTGATGTAAACAGATGTCAGAGCCCAGGAGCCAGATGCCACCGTCAATGCCGACTACTACATGGAGACCGCCGATAACCAGGAGTAGTTAGGAGGCTCCCAGGTAGGAGGCCTTGCCTTTTCGATCATGTTGCGTTTGTGCTAGCCTTCTTAAGACAAACTTGTTTAACTTATGTCTATACTCAGATATTGTTGCTTCCGCTAACTCGTTTGTATTCGAGCTTATGTATTCGAGCCCTCGAGGACCCTGGCATGTAATATAAAGCTTGTGTTATTTTAATTTTTGTCTAGAGTTGTGTTGTGATATCTTCCCGTGAGTCCCTGATCTTGATCGTACACATTTGCGTGTATGATTAGTGTACGATTGAATCGTGGGCGTCATAAGTTGATATCAGAGCCGACTGCCTGTAGGTAGCCCCCTTTCCAACTTCTTGGCTGAAGTTGAGTCTATCACTACAAAACTTTTACTAACATGGTTGTGTGTCTTACGGGCCCACGTCGCCATCGGGTGGTATTAGGATCTTTTAATCCTCATCTATACTCTGGGACTCTGAACTCTCTTCTATTCGGGTTAATTTTTTTTGCTAACTTTAACATTAGGATCTCATAACGACTTTCCCTGGAGAGCCCCTTCATTCCAGATGGTTGCCTGCTTCACCAGAAGACTTCAAAGATATTCTCCGATCTATTCCTGAGAACTTGTGTTGATTTCTTTTGCAATCCCTTAATACCGTTGAATCCTTATGGATAACTGCATACCCTCGCCGTTCTTACTTCCATTCCTAGTTGTTCTTGTTATTACAAGATATCCGAAAGTATTCTCCGACTTTCGAGAATCCATTTTTTTCGACTGCCTTGTAGCTCTTTTCTGCCTGAATAACCCTATGAATAATTCCACACAATTATCAGGGATTTGTTCATCCCCAGTTGATTAGATGTCTCACAAAATTCTTCGAATGCAATTTGATCTCCTGAAGATCCTCTGCAGCCTAGTGCTCCTGAAAGTCTTGTCTGCCTGCATTATGGTAAAATCCATAAATTCAGCAATATTCATTAACATCCTTTGTCATTGTCATCCTGAGCCTATTGATTCATTATGTTGCGATTGCTCGCAATCATCAGTCGAATCCTCAAATTTGACCTTCCTGCTCATATGTCATTTTGGACATGACTTGGATCTCGGCCAATCATGTTGTAATTGATTGTCCACCTAGTTCCCTTCAACTTGAACATCGAAATTATTCAGCTGCTTCTATAATCCGATGCCTTTGCACTATTTCTTCTTTTGGTTGAGCATTGTTACTCACATCAGATTCTTTGTGGTCAGCCATATCCTTTGGTGGATTATTATCTGACCGTTCCTCCGATTCTCAAATCCTTGAGTTTTGCCCCTGATACATAATGCCTTTGATAAATTGTATCCTCTGCTTACCATGCTCTACTATTGAGCTGATGTTATATGCTCTAGAACTTAGTGGTATATGTTCCTAAGATACCCCTACAGGTTGAATCTATGTCTTGCCTAATCTGAGTGAGCTCGAAAGAAATGTAAGTCATACTCTTTTGGTGCTTCACCAAATAAATCTTTCGCACTACAAATTCTTCGAAAACGAGGAGTGAATGAAAGGTTATGCATTGAAGAAGTGGGAGTCGACCTTCAACCTTAGTGTTCATGCCCATGCGCCCGATGTAGAACTTATCATGGAAGATGCTTGTAAAAACAATTACCCCTTGTTATAAGTTCATCTTGTATCGGTCGTTTGATCATTCATAACCATGGTTCCAACCATAGTTTCTCCTTAATTCCATTTCCCGGACAAGTTAAAATACTTTTCTTCTGCAAGTCATTTCACTTGTCCAACCTCTAATTTGACCTACCTTCAAGTATTGCCTCATGTTATCTCGAGGATATTGTGTCATTGCACTACCTCTTGTAAATTCTTAATTGAAGTGATACTCCGTCACATCATTCCTAGCCTGATTGGCTACATCATTATCGTCCTAAATTTTAACTATGCTACCTAGTCCTTCCCGGAGCACAATTTTTCAATGATGAGCTAAGCTTACGTCGCTCTTCCTCGTCTTATCATTTCGCCTTGAACAACAAGCTTGGTTTCGAGTTTGCGTCGTACCCGTGGTTCCAATAACTTTTCGCTTCATCATTCCTTCGACTTGATGTCATCGCTAATCGATTACATCTTCCTGAAATCTCTCGACAATTGTGTCGTGCTCGTCAACATTCTGAGCTCTTCCAGCATATCAATCAAATTCGTGATGAGAACTACCATCCTTGACCCTCGATGATTTGAGTTATCATCGACAACTCCCTTATCTTCTTTCCAACACATGTTTGATCATGTCTTGGTTATACCTTGGACTCCTTGCTATTCTTGCAATTGTTCCTTGACTATTTCTAGTGATCTTCAACTCCAATCCCTACTTGTAACACCATGTTAATGCTACCTCGAAGCATGAATGAGGTATTCCGTATATCAACAAGAACATTGGAAGCACATTGTCGAATGTTTCTTGATCTATTATCCAAACACCGTTGTATGGGTAGTATCATGATTCTTCCCTCGCCCCATTATCTAAATGCTTTTGAATTTGCCATCATATCATGTATATCCTGCTCCGCTTCCCCTTGGGAAGGATATACTCCCAATCCTGGTGTGTAAACACATTTTCCTTTCCAATGTTCTGATTAATCTAATGATCACCTTTTCTTTTCCATTGTTTTGTTTAACATTTCTGGTGGTTTATGCGATCTAAGCAGTAATAGTTCCCTGCTTATGAAAACACCTTGGTGTACAATTTGTCAGTGAGACCTTGTTATTATTGCTGTTGACATTCCGGTAACCATCGATGGACGAGAACTTTGCCTATTTGTCCGCCTTGTTCAACGAGCAGGAAAATAGTTCTCTCCGTTCCTCGCCCTTGGTAACAATGATGTTGAAAACATAACTGACAGTCTATCATCTGACATGCCTTGCTATTGGCCCCTTTATACTTTTAACCCACATGGTGGGCTCATAACCCACAATTCCATAGGATCGGAACCTGACCCTCCTGTATATCTTCGATTCCAAAATATTCTTGCATTTTGCTTCGCATCATGTCACAAGCCACCTTCTGAGAGATGATCTGTTCCCGATGCTCTGAACCCCTTCCTCACACTCTGTTCATGTATCAATCATTTGCCCATTCGCTTGAAACTTCCTATTGTACCTTCTTTCTTTGCTCTCGATGTTAATTAAGTTTCAACTCGAGAGATACTTCTGCCTCATTCCTTAAATCGTTCACCAGATAATTAACCCTATAAGGGACAGTTCTCCTGAAGTTACTCTTTACTTCACCACTTAAATCTCTGGACGAGATTTCTTGTGGTGGGGGAGATTTGGAACACCCCCAGTGTCATGCTACAGTAATCCTCTATTAATGGTGCCAGGTCACCATGCTTACTGAGCTAATTATCACTTGATGAAAAATCAAAGTCAAATCAAATCCAAATTATGAGTGAAATTGAAAATTTCTCAAACATGAAAACTAAAATGTTCTTCATGTTCCAAATAATCCATACCTAATATTGGTAGTGAACCAACATTTTTGCAAATGTCTAAGTGCCCTAAACCACTTTAAAATAGTGGCTAAAACTATAGTTTTTAAATTATGAAGGTTGCAAACTATTTCAAAAGCCTCACAATCTTTTTGTGGCAGTGCCCAATAATTATTTGAAATTGTTTTGGCCAGTGGCATATTTTCACAAAGTAAATTGTGGCTAAAAGAAAAGGCAGAAGCTACTGGAAAAAAAGAAAAAAGAAAAGGAAAAGCAAAGGGGTGGGAGAGCCCCTGGCCTTCCCATGGGCCTTGGCCTGAGCCAACTGGCCCAGCTAGACCGGCCCACTCCTCCTCCCCCGGTTGCTTCCAGTTACTCTGATCGGGAGGGACAACGCGCGCCCGTCGCTGCCCAACCACCTCTCCTCGAGTCCCCCCTTCACCTACCGCCACTCTAATATGTCTCCATCGTATCTATTATTTTTGATTGTTCCATGCTATTATATTGCCTGTTTTGGATGTTTATGTGCTTTACTTTACACTTTTATATCATTTTTGGGACTAACCTACTAACCGGCGGCCCAGCCCGAATTGTTATTTTTTTGCCTATTTTAGTGTTTCAAAGAAAAGGAATATCAAACGGAGTCCAAATGGAATGAAACCTTCGGGAGCGATCTTTTTGGAACAAACGTGATCCAGGGGACTTGGAGTGGATGTCAAGCAACAGAAGAGGCGGCCACGAGGGTGCCCGGTGCACCCCCTAGGGGTGGGCGCGCCCCCACCCTCGTGGGCCCCTCAAGCGTCCACCTACCTACTTCTTCCTCCTATATATACCTACGTACCTTGAAACCTTCGAGGAGCACCACAAAAACCTAATTCCACCGCCGCAACCTTCTGTATCCGCGAGATCCCATCTTGGAGCCTTCGCCGATGCTCCACCAGAGGGGGAATCAACCATGGAGGGCCTCTACATCATATCCTAGGCCCTTCCGATGAGTTGTGAGTAGTTTACCATAGACCTTTTGGTCCATAGTTATTATCTAGATAGCTTCTTCTCTCTCTTTGATTCTTAATACAAAGTTCTCCTCGATCTTCTTGGAGATCTATTCGATGTAACTCTTCTTGCGATGTGTTTGTCGAGATGCGATGAATTGTGGGTTTATGATCAAGTTTATCTATGAGAAATATTTGAATCTCCTCTGAATTCTTTTATGTGTGATTAAGTTATCGTTGCAAGTCTCTTCGAATTATCAGTTTGGTTTGGCCTACTAGATTGATCTTTCTTGCAATGGGAGAAGTGCTTAGCTTTGGGTTCAATCTTGTGGTGTCCTTTCCTAGTGACAGCAGGGGCACCAAGGCACGTATTGTATTGTTGCCACCGAGGATAGAAAGATGGGGTTTATATCATATTGCATGATTTTATCCCTCTACGTCATGTCATCTTTCTTAATGCGTTACTCTGTTCTTTATGAACTTAATACTCTAGATGCAGGCAGGAGTGGATCGATGTGTGGACTAATAGTAGTAGATGCAGGCATGAGTCGATCTACTTGTCACGGACATGATTGATACGTCTCCAACGTATCTATCATTTTTGATTGTTCCATGCTACTATATTACCCGTTTTGGATGTTCATGGGCTTTACTTTACACTTTATATCATTTTTGGGACTAACCTACTAACCGGAGGCCCAGCCCGAATTGCTATTTTTTTTTGCCTATTCAAGTGTTTCGAAGAAAAGGAATATCAAAAGGAGTCCAAATGGGATGAAACCTTTGGCAGCGATGTTTTTGGAACAAATGCAAACATGGAGACTTGGAGTGGACGTCAAGCAACAACTGAGGTGGCCACGAGGGTGCCCGGTGCGCCCCCTAGGGGTGGGCGTGCCCCCCACCCTCGTGGGACCCTCGGGCATCCACCGACCTACTTCTTCCTCCTATATATACCCATGTACCCTGAAACTATCAGAACCGACCACGAAAACCTAATTACACCACCGCAACCTTCCGTATCCGCGAGATCCCATCTTGGAGCCTTCGTTGGCGCTCCGCCGGAGGGGGACTCGGCCATGGTGGGCCTCTACATCATCTCCAAGGCCCTTCCGATGAGTTTTGAGTAGTTTACCATAGACCTTCGGGTCCATAGTTATTAGCTAGATGGCTTCTTCTCTCTCTTTGATTCTCAATACAAAGTTCTCCTTGATCTTCTTGGAGATCTATTCGATGTAACTCTTTTTGCGGTGTCTTTGTTGAGATCCGATGAATTGTGGGTTTATGATCAAGTTTATCTATGAGAAATATTTGAATCTCCTCTGAATTCTTTTATGTGTGATTAAGTTATCTTTGCAAGTCTCTTTGAATTATCAGTTTGGTTTGGCCTACTAGATTGATCTTTCTTGCAATGGGAGAAGTGCTTAGCTTTGGGTTCAATCTTGCGGTGTCCTTTCCCAGTGATAGTAGGGGCAGCAAGGCACATATTGTATTGTTGCCATCGAGGATAAAAAGATGGGGTTTATATCATATTGCGTGAGTTTATCCCTCTACATCATGTCATCTTTCTTAATGCGTTACTCTGTTCTTTATGAACTTAATACTCTAGATGCAGGCAGGAGTCGGTCGATGTGTGGAGTAATAGTAGTAGATGCAGGCAGGAGTCGATCTACATGTCACGGACGTGATGCCTATATACATGATCATGCTTATATAATCTCATAATTATTCTCTTTTCTATCAATTGGTCGACAGTAATTTGTTCACCCACCGTAATACTTATGCTATCTTGAGAGAAGCCACTAGTGAAACCTATGGCCCCGGGGTCTATCTTTATGATATAAGTTTTCCATCTAGTTTTATTTGCATCTTTACTTTTCCAATCTATATCATAAAAATACAAAAAATATTTATCTTATCATATTATCTCTATCAGATCTCACTTTCGCAAGTGGCCGTGAAGGGATTGACAACCCCTTTATTGCGTTGGTTGCGAGGTTCTTGTTTGTTTGTGTAGGTGCGTGGGACTTTTGAGGAGCCTCCTACTGGATTGATACCTTGGTTCTCAAAAACTGAGGGAAATACTTACGCTACTTTGCCGCATCACCCTTTCCTCTTCATGGAAAACCAACGCAAGCTCAAGACATAGCAAGAAGGATTTCTGGCGCTGTTACCGAGGAGGTCTTTGCTCAAGTCAAGACATACCAAGTACCCATCACAAACTCATCTCCCTCGCATTACATTATTTGCCATTTGCCTCTCGTTTCCCTCTCCCCCACTTCACCCTTGCCGTTTTATTCGCCCTCTTTTTCCTTTGCCGCCCTCTTTCCCAATCTCCTCTCTCTCTCTTTCGCTTGCCTTTTTGTTTGCTTGTGTGTTGGATTGCTTGTCGCGATGGCGCAAGATAATACCAAATTGTGTGACTTTTCCAATACCAATAATAACGATTTCCTTAGTACTCCGGTTGCTCCTCTTAATGATGTTGAGTCTTGTGAAATCAATGCTGCTTTGCTGAATCTAGTTATGAAAGATCAATTTTCCGGCCTTGCTAGTGAAGATGCCGCTACCCATCTAAACAACTTTGTTGATTTGTGTGAGATTCAAAAGAAGAAAGATACGGATCATGATATTGTTAAATTGAAGTTATTTCCGTTTTCACTTAAAGATCGTGCTAAAATTTGGTTTTTGTCTTTGCCTAAGAATAGTATTGATTCATGGAAGAAGTGCAAAGATGCTTTTATCTCTAAGTATTTTCCTCCCGCTAAGATCATCTTTCTTAGGAACGATATTATGAATTTTAAACTACTTGATCATGAGCATGTTGCCCAATCTTGGGAAAGAATGAAATTGATGATTCACAATTTCCCTACTCATGGTTTGAACTTATGGATGATCATACAAATTTTTATGCCGGATTGAAATTTTCTTCTAGAAATCTTCTAGATTCAGCCGCGAGAGGCACTTTTATGGAAATAACCTTAGGAGAAGCTACTTAATTCCTTGATAATATTATGGCTAAATATTCTCAATGGCACACCGAAAGATCTACTAGTAAAAAAGTGCATGCTATAGAAGAAATTAATGTTTTGAGTGGAAAGATGGATGAACTTATGAATTTTTTTGCTACTAAGAATGCTCCTATTGATCCCAATGATATTCCTTTGTCAACTTTGATTGAGAATAATAGTGAATCTATGGATGTGAATTTTGTTGTTAGGAATAATTTTGGTAACAATGCTTATAGAGGAAACTTTAATCCTAGACCGTTCCCTGGTAATTCCTCTCATAATTATGGAAATTCCTACAATAATTATTATGGTAATTTTAATAAGATGCCCTCTGATTTTGAGAATAGTGATAAAGAATTTATGATCTCTCAAAAGAATTTTAATGCTTTGCTTGAAGAAAAATTGCTTAAAGTTGATGATTTGGCTAGGAACATTGATAGGCTTTTGCTTGATGTTGATTCTTTGAAACTTAGATCTACTCCTCCTAAGCATGATATCAATGAGTCTCTCAAAGCCATGAGAATTTCCATTGACGAGTGCAAAGAAAGAACCGCTAGATTGCGTGCTAAGAAATATTGCTTTGTAAAGGCGTGTTCTTCTAGTTTCCCTGAAAATAATGATGAAGATCTAAAAGTTATTGATGTGTCCCCTATTAAATTCTTGTTTTGCAATATGAATCTTAATAATGATGGGACTGTAGATGAGTCAACTTTAGTTAAAACGCGTCCCAATGATTCGGAGTTTTTAGATCTTGATGCTAAATTTGGTAAAAGTGGGATTGGAGAGGTCAAGACTTTAAATAGCATTGAACCCACTATCTTGGATTTCAAGGAATTTAATTATGTTAATTGTTATTTAATAGATTGTATTTCCTTGTTGCAATCCGTGTTGAATTCTCCTCATGCTTATTGTCAAAATAAAGCTTTTACCAAACATATTGTTGTTGCCTTGATGCTATCTTATGATAAAAAAACTTAATTTGGAAGTTTATATACCTAGAAAACTTTATGATGAGTTGTAACCTACTATAAATATTAAAATTAAAGATCCTGAGTGTTATGCTTTGTGTGATTTGGGTGCTAGTGTTTCCACGATTCCGAAAACTTTGTGTGATATTCTAGGTTTCCATGATCTTGATGATTGCTCTTTAAATTTACACCTTGCGGATTCCACCATTAAGAAACCTATGGGAAGGATCAATGATGTTCTTATTGTTGCAAATAGGAATTATGTGCCCGTAGATTTTATCGTTCTTGATATAGATTGCAATCTTTCTTGTCCTATTATTCTTGGTAGACCTTTCCTTAGAACGATTGGTGCAATTATTGATATGAAGGAAGAGAATATTATATTCCAATTTCCATTAAGGAAAGGCATGGAGCACTTTCCAAGAAATAAAATCAAATTACGTTATGAATCTATCATGCGAGCTACTTATGAATTGTGTGCCAAAGATGGCGCTACTTAGATCTATCCTCACTTTTATGCCAAACTAGGGGCGTTAAACAATAGCGCTAGTTGGGAGGCAACCCAATTTTATTTTAGTTTTTTGTTTTTGCTTCTGTTTAGTAATAAATTTTTCATCTAGCTTCTGTTTAGATGTGTTTTCTTATTTTAATTAGTGTTTGTGCCGAGTAGAACCTATAGGATAACCTACGGTGATAGTTAATTTGATTCTGCTGAAAAACAGAAACTTTGCGCGCACGAAACTAATTTTAGTAATTCACATAGATGTACTTTTGCGTTGATTATTTTTGCTGTAGATCAGAAGAAAAACTGCCCAAGACTTCCTATTTTGGTACGATTTTTAGAGTTCCATAAGTATTCGAGAGTTACAGATTGCTACAGACTGTTCTGTTTTTTACAGATTCCGTTTTTCGTGTGTTGTTTGCTTATTTTGATGCATCTATGGCTAGTATTGGGGGGGGGGGGGTATGAACCATAGAGAAGTTGGAATACAGTAGGTTTAACACCAATATAAATAAAGAATGAGTTCATTATTGTACCTTATGTGTTGGTTTTTCTTTCTTGCACTAACGGAGCTTATGAGATTTCCTGTTGAGTTTTGTGTTGTGAAGTTTTCAAGTTTTGGGCAAGAATTTGATGGATTATGGAATAAGAAGTTGCAAGAGCCTAAGCTTGGGGATGCCCATGGCACCCCAAGATATTCAAGGATAACCAAAAGCCTAAGCTTGGGGATGCCCCGGAAGGCATCCCCTCTTTCGTCTTCGTCTATCGGTAACTTTACTTGGAGCTATATTTTTATTCATCACATGATATGTGTTTTGCTTGGAGCGTCTTGTATGATATTAGTCTTTGGTTTTTAGATTACCACAATCATCCTTGCTGTACACACCTTTTGGGATAAGCCCACTTGATTAGAATTTATTAGAATACTCTATGTGCTTCACTTATATCTTTTGAGCTAGATAGTTTTGCTCTAGTGCTTCACTTATATCTTTAAGAGCACGGCAGTGGCTTAATTTTGTAGAAATTAATGATCTCTCATGCTTCACTTATATTATTTTGAGAGTCTCTTAGAACATCATGGTATTTTCTATGGTTATAAAATTGGTCCTAGAATGATGGACATCCAAGTTGGGTATAATAAAAATTATCATAGAAAGTGAATAGGATGCTATGATCAATTTGATACTTGATAATTGTCTTGAGATATAGAGGTGGTGATATTAGAGTCATGCTAGTTGGGTGATACGTCTCCAAAGTATCTATAATTTTTGATTGCTCCATTCTACATTATCTACTATTTTGGACTATATTGGGCTTTATTTTCCACTTTTATATTATTTTTGGGACTAACCTATTAACCGGAGGCCCAGCCCAGAATTGCTGTTTTTTGCCTTTTTCAGTATTTCGAAGAGATAGAATATCAAACGGAGTCCAAACGGAATGAAACCTTCGGGATCGTGATTTTCCAACCGAACGTGATCCAGGAGACTTGGACCCTACTCCAAGAAGCTTCCAAGGAGGTCACGAGGGTGGAGGGCGCGCCCCCCTGGGCGTGCTCCCTACCTCGTGGGCCCCTTGGAGCTCCACCGACGTACTCCTTCCTCCTATATATACCTACGTATCCCCGTACGATCAGAACGGGAGCAAAAAACCTAATTCCACCGCCGCAACCTTCTGTATCCATGAGATCCCATCTTGGGGCCTGTTCCGGAGCTCCGCCGGAGGGGGCATCCACCATGGAGGGCTTCTACATCATCACCATAGCCCCTCCGATGAAGTGTGAGTAGTTTACTTCAGACCTTCGGGTCCATAGCTAGTAGCTAGATGGCTTCTTCTCTCTTTTTGGATCTCAATACAATGTTCCCCCCTCTCTTGTGGAGATCTATTCGATGTAATCTTATTTTTGCGGTGTGTTTGTTGAGATCGATGAATTGTGGGTTTATGATCCAGTATTATCTATGGAAAATATTTGATTCTTGTCTGAATTCTTTTATGTATGATTGAGTTACCTTTGCAAGTCTCTTCGAATCATCCGTTTGGTTTGGCCAACTAGATTGGTAGTTCTTGCAATGGGAGAAGTGCATGGCTTTGGGTTCAATCTTGCGGTGTCCGCACTCAGTGACAGAAAGAGTTGCAAGGCACGTATTGTATTGTTGCCATCGAGGATAACAAGATGGGGTTTTTATCATATTGCATGAATTTATCCCTCTACATCATGTCATCTTGCTTAAAGCGTTACTCTGTTTTTAACTTAATACTCTAGCTGCATGCTGGATAGTGGTCGATGAGTGGAGTAATAGTAGTAGATGCAGAATCGTTTTGATCTATTTGTCACGGACGTGATACCTATATACATGATCATTGCCTAGATATACTCATAACTATGCTCAATTCTGTCAATTGCTCAACAATAATTTGTTCACCCACCGTAGAATACTTATGCTCTTGAGAGAAGCCACTAGTGAAACCTATGGCCCCCGGGTCTATTCTCATCATATCAATCTATATCACTTTATTTACTTGCTTTGTTTTTTACTTTGCCTTTACTTTTTACTTTGCATCTATCTATCAAAAATACCAAAAATATTATCTCTATCGGATCTCACTCTTGTAAGTGACCGTGAAGGGATTGACAACCCCTAAGCGTTGGTTGCGAGTTGCTATCGTGTTGTGCAGGTACGAGGGACTTGCGCGTGACCTCCTACTGGATTGATACCTTGGTTCTTAAAAACTGATGTAAATACTTACGCTACTGTGCCGCATCATCCCTTCCTCTTCAGGGAAAACCAACGCAAGCTCGAGACGTAGCAAGAAGGATTTCTGGCGCCGTTGCCGGGGAGGCTTACGCAAAAGTCAACATACCAAGTACCCATCACAATCCCTATCTCTCGCATTACATTATTTGCCATTTGCCTCTCGTTTTCCTCTCCCCCACTTCACCCTTGCCGTTTTATTCGCCCTCTCTTTTTCGTTCGCCTTCTTCCCATATGTATCTTTGTTTGTGTTTCCTTGTGCCTTCTATATGCTTGCATCTTCGCTCGCTGAAAATCTATTGATATGTATCCACTTAAAGTGTTCTACTTGGATCATCTTTGATCCTTATGCGCTCGTGCTGAACCCCAACTAGCTTAGTTGATGGGAAATCTTTAGATGAGCATGCTCATTATGTGCGTCACCGTTTGTCTGAAAAAGGGAGACCCTTACGGTATCATATAAATAGTTTGCTATGCTATGCTGGGAATCTTTGTGAAATGTGTGATTTTACTTGTTGCTCTGAGAACCCTAAAAAACACCTTCCCTACCTATGTGAGTTCAATGATAATAAAATTTTATCTTCTTATGCAAAGGGTGTTTATAGTTACTATGATATCGAACAAATTGAAGAATTTGTCGTTTTTAAGGGTGCACATGAAGTTGCTTCTTTGATTGAAAAGTATGATTTTACTCTCAACAAATCTAAAAATTCCGTCATACTTACATATTGCAATGAAAACCTTGCTCATAATGTCTATGTCCAAGAGTTTATTGAAAGAATGACCGTTGCTTTGGAAAAAAATAATGACATGCATGAATCTATAGATAATGATGATTCCGATGAGTTGGTTGAAATATCCCTTGATGAACATGATGCTTGCTATTCTTGTGGCCATGATGCCAATATTTATGAAGATGAATTTACTATAGTTCCTTATGTTAAACACGAGATCGTTGCTATTGCACCCATACTTGATAATTCCTTTGATGAAAAGCATGATTGCAATGATTTTATTATAAATTCTCTTGATGTCAATGGTGCTAAAAATATGCAAAACCCTAAGCTTGGGGATGCTAGTTTTGCTATGTCTACTATTTGTTGCAATGATCACGATTGGGGTGATTTTTCTTATGATCTTGAAAATTTATTTAATCCCCATGATGAATATGAGATTGATAATATTGTTTGCAATGATATTAAAAGTGGTTTGGAAGAGTGTCAACTTTAGATCCCACATATTTGGAGAATGTTCAATCTTATGAAATTTTTGATGAAAGTGGGTTTGGAGAGGTCATGACCTTAGTTAATGATAATCCCACTATTTTGGAAGAGTGTCAACTGCGCATGCATGTGGATCGTGTTGAGAATATGTTATGTGATAGCTATATTGTTGAATTTTCTTATGATCCTACATGTAACTATTATGAGAGAGGAAAATATGGTCGTAAAATTTTTCATGATAATAAATTACCTCTCGTTATGTTGAGATTGCTATTGTTTCTTTCTGCTTCCTTGCATATGCTAGTTTTTGCTTGCTGTGATAATTTGTTTGCCTATAAGATGCCTATGCATAGGAAGTATGTTAGACTTAGATGTGTTTGTCAAGTGTTTCATGATGCTCTCTTTGCGCTTCAATTCTTGTCTTTCTTGTGAGCATCATTAAAATTCTCAATGCCTAGCTAGGGGCGTTAAACGATAACGCTTGTTGGGAGGCAACCCAATTTTATTTTGTGTTTTTTGTTTTTGCTTCTGTTTAGCAATAAATAATCCATCTACCTTATGTTTGGATGTGATTTTATGTTTTAATTAGTGTTTGTGCCAAGTAGGACCTATAGGATAACCTACGATGATAGTTGATTTTATTCTGCTGAAAAACAGAAACTTTAGCACTCACGAGATTAGCTACCATTTTTTACTGGAGAGTTCTTTTGCATTGATTCTTTTTGCTGCTGATCAATAAACAAATTTTCCATGACTTCCTATTTTGATAGAAGTTTTAGAGTTCCAGAAGTTTGCGTTAGTTACAGATTACTACAGACTGTTCTGTTTTTGACAGATTCTGTTTTTCGTGTGTTGTTTGCTTATTTTGATGAATCTATGGCTAGTAAATGAGTTTATAAACCACAGAGAAGTTGGAATACAGTATGTTTAACACCAATATAAATAAATAATGAGTTCATTACAGTACCTTGAAGTAGTCTTTTGTTTTCTTTCTCTGACGGAGCTCACGAGATTTCTGTTGAGTTTTGTGTTGTGAAGTTTTCAAGTTTTGGGTGAATTCTTTTGATGGATTATGGAACAAGGAGTGGCAAGAGCCTAAGCTTGGGGATTCCCAAGGCCCCCCCAAGATAATCCAAGGACACAAAAAAGTCAAAGCTTGGGGATGCCCCGGAAGGCATCCCCTCTTTCATCCACTTCCATTGGTAATTTACTTGGAGCTATATTTTTATTCACCAACATGATATGTGTTTTGCTTGGAGCATCTTGTATTATTTGTGTATTTGCTTGTTAGTCTACCACAATTATATTTGCTGTACACACCTTTTGAGAGAGCCATACATGAATTGAAATTTGATAGTTTTGCTCATAGTGCTTCACTTATATCTTTTGAGCTTGATAATTTTTGCTCTAGTACTTCACTTAGATCTTTTAGAGCATGGTGGTGGATTTGTTTTAAATAAACTTGATCTCTCATGCTTCACTTAGATTATTTTGAGAGTCGTTAATAGCATGGTAATTTGCTTAATGTTAATATACTTGGTGTTCAAGATATGTGAAACTTTCTTTTGAGTGCGTTGAATACTAAGATAAGTTTGATGCTTGATAATTGTTTTGAGATATGAAGGTGATAATATTAGAGTCATGCTAGTTGAGTAGTTGTGAATTTAAGGAATACTTGTGTTGAAGTTTGTGAGTCCCGTAGCATGCACGTATGGTGAAACGTTATGTGATGAACTCGGAGCATGATTTATTTATTGATTGTCTTCCTTATGAGTGGCGGTCGGGGATGAGCGATGGTCTTTTCCTACCAATCTATCCCCCTAGGAGCATGCGTGTAATACTTTGCTTTGATAACTTCTAGATTTTTGCAATAAGTATATGAGTTCTTTATGACTAATGTTGAGTCCATGGATTATACGCACTTTTTCCCATCCTCCCACCATTGCTAGCCTCTCTAATACCGCGCACCTTTCGCCGGTATCATACACCCACCATAAACCTTCCTCAAAACAGCCACTATACCTACCTATCATGGGATTTCCATAGCCATTCCGAGATATATTGCCATGCAACTTTCCACCGTTCCGTTTATTATGACACACTCCATCATTGTCATATTGCTAGCATGATCATGTAGTTGACATCGTATTTGTGGCAAAAGCCACCTTTCATAATTCTTCCATACATGTCACTCATGTTTCATTGCATATCTCGGTACACCGCCGGAGGCATTCATATAGAGTCATATTTTGTTCTAAGTATCGAGTTGTAATTGTTGAGTTGTAAGGAAAATAAAAGTGTGATGATCATCATTATTAGAGCATTGTCCCAAGTGAGGAAAGGATGATGGAGTCTATGATTCCCCCACAAGTCGGGATGAGACTCCGGACGAAAAAAATAGGCCATAAAAAAAGAGAGAAAAGGCCCAAATAAAAAAATGAGAGAAAAAGAGAAGGGACAATGCTACTATCCTTTTACCACACTTGTGCTTCGAAGTAGCACCATGATCTTCATGATAGAGAGTCTCTTATTTCGTCACTTTCATATACTAGTGGGAATTTTTCATTATAGAACTCGGCTTGTATATTCCAATGATGGGCTTCCTCAAAATGCCCTAGGTCTTCGTTAGCAAGCGAGTTGGATGCACACCCACTTAGTTTCTTTTGTTGAGCTTTCATATACTTATACCTCTAGTGCATCCGTTGCATGGCAATCCCTACTCACTCACATTGATACCTATTGATGGGCATCTCCATAGCCCGTTGAAACGCCTAGTTGATGTGAGACTATCTTCCCTCTTTTTGTCTTCTCCACAACCACCGTTCTATTCCACATATAGTGCTATATCCATGGCTCACACTCATGTATTGCGTGAAGATTGATTTTTTTTGAAAATGTTAAAGTATGAAACAATTGCTTGGCTTGTCATCGGGGTTGTGCATGATTTAAATACTTTGTGCGGGGAAGATGGAGCATAGCCAGACTATATGATTTTGTAGGGATAACTTTCTTTGGCCATGTTATTTTGAGAAGACATAATTGCTTTGTTAGTATGCTTGAAGTATTATTATTTTTATGTGAATATGAACTTTTGTCTTGAATCTTTCGAATCTGAATATTCATACCATGATTAAGAAGATTTACATTGAAATTATGCCAAAGTATCACTCCGCATCAAAAATTCTTTTTTTATCATTTACCTACTCGAGGAGGAGCATGAATTAAGCTTGGGGATGCTTGATACTTGTCCAACGTATCTATAATTTTTGATTGCTCCATGCTACTTTATCTACTATTTTGGACTTTATTGGGCTTTATTTTCCACTTTTATATTATTTTTGGGACTAACCTATTAACCGGAGGCCCAGCCCAGAATTGCTGTTTTTTGCCTTTTTCAGTATTTCAAAGAAATAGAATATCAAACGGAGTCCAAATGGAATGAAACCTTCGGGATCGTGATTTTCCAACCGAACGTGATCCAGGAGACTTGGACCCTATTCCAAGAAGCTTCCGAGGAGGTCATGAGGGTGGAGGGCGCGCCCCCCTGGGCGCGCCCCCTACCTCGTGGGCCCCTCAGAGCTCCACTGATGTATTCCTTCCTCCTATATATACCTATGTATCCCCGTATGATCAGAAAGGGAGCCAAAAACCTAATTCCTCCGCCGCAACCTTCTGTATCCACGAGATCCCATCTTGGGTCCTGTTCCGGAGCTCCGCCGGAGGGGGCATCCACCACGGAGGGCTTCTACATCATCACCATAGCCCCTCCGATGAAGTGTGAGTAGTTTACTTCAGTCCTTCGGGTCCATAGCTAGTAGCTAGATGGCTTATTCTCACTTTTTGGATCTCAATACAATGTTCTCCCCCTCTCTTGTGGAGATCTATTCGATGTAATCTTCTTTTTGCGGTGTGTTTGTTGAGACCGATGAATTGTGGGTTTATGATCTAGTATTATCTATGGAAAATATATGATTCTTCTCTGAATTCTTTTATGTATGATTGAGTTATCTTTGCAAGTCTCTTCGAATTATCCGTTTGGTTTGGCCAACTAGATTGGTAGTTCTTGCAATGGGAGAAGTGCATGGCTTTGGGTTCAATCTTGCGGTGTCCTTACTCAGTGACAGAAAGAGTTGCAAGGCACGTATTGTATTGTTGCCATAGAGGATAACAAGATGGTTTTTTATCATATTGCATGAATTTATCCCTCTACATCATGTCATCTTGCTTAAAGCGTTACTCTGTTTTTAACTGAATACTCTAGATGCATGCTGGATAGCGGTCGATGAGTGGAGTAATAGTAGTAGATGCAGAATCGTTGCGATCTACTTGTCACGGACGTGATGCCTATATACATGATCATTGCCTAGATATACTCATAACTATGCTCAATTCTGTCAATTGCTCAACAGTAATTTGTTCACCCACCGTAGAATACTTATGCTCTTGAGAGAAGCCACTAGTGAAACCAATTGCCCCCGGGTCTATTCTCATCATATCAATCTATATCACTGTGGGGACCCCGACTCATAAGTCGAGATCACTGAATGCACGTGTACAGTGATCCCAGAGATCAATGCTCACTGAACACACAGAAGCTGAATAACAAGAGTCTTACATCCATACGTACCGTTTTACAAAAGTAGGACCATTATGGTCGAGTCTTGAGTATGACATTGCAGCGGAAATCTTCGTCAATAACTTGGACCCATGCCATCTGCCTTAACCCTACAGGCATTCTGACTGGGAAACGTCCTAGTTCGCATGTTCATCTCCAAAGAACTCTTCTTCGAACTCCGGTTCTTCCATGCCTGGTCAAATTAATAACCAGTGGCAAGCCAATGAGTACTTTGAATGTACTCGCAAGCAACCCATGTTTTTGGTTCAAGATACAACAATGCATGATATAGGTAAATTTTTGCAAAAAGCTAGTTTTGAGTGCAATGACATGTTCAACAACTTGTAAGACATGCATCGAGAGAATTCAAGTAACCATGAGGAAAGGTTACAGATATCAACATAAATAGAGTGGGCACCAACCCAACTCAATCATGTCAAGTCCCTTGACTTGACCCAAGTCATTTTATCAACACACACACACGGTTTGTAAACAAGTGGACGTAGCCCAAGAGCGGTTACCCAACTGTCCTTGACCGTGGACACGGCTATTCGAATAGTTTTACACTCTGCAGAGGTTGCACACTGTACCCACAAGATCCGGGGAACTTTCGTGTCATCCACGACCCGCGATACCTCAAGTACCTGGGGTAAGTACCCGATCACTACCTTTCCCTAGACGACACTAACATGGAGTCCACTCGTTGCTCCGTATCCTCACGATGTACATCATACGAGACTCATTCGAGATCGTAACATCCGAGAGGGGTCACAACGGTGTATCCGGTGCCCTGTGAAAACAGTCATGGCCGCCCTACCTGGCACGACCCCATCCCGAGAGAGCACACCAACAACTCTCCCGTCACTAGTAATGCGGGCTCCAAGCTAGTATCGGCCTAGGTAATCAATAATGCCATTTCCCATATAAGGGTAGAGTGGTTGCGCATGTAAGGTTGGAATAACGGTCGCAACTTCAACCAATCCGTTTTTGCAAACAACACACACTTGCCTCGGTATACCACTTCGTCCAAGTGGTTACCCAACTCATCATCTCCCTCGGGCATAAGTGGCACCCGACGGGGTTTTTGAAAAGTCCTTTGAAAATACTTTGCCTCCATCACTATGCATATTCGCGTCCCTTTTTGCGTAGCACTACTTTAGCATCCTATCTACTCCCACCGGCATAACCCTCATAGAAAGGTAGGGTCATGCACAATGCAGGTGTCAACGAGGAAGTACGGTGGCAACCATCGAAGTGGTTATCACCCCATCATGATTCCATTGCAACAACGATAAGGTACTATATGACATGCATAAAAAGGTTTCATAGACATGGTCAAAGGGCTGCTTGCCTTGGTCTTCAAAGTCTTCAAGTCCTTCTCCTTCTTCTTATCCAACTACTTCATCAAATACGGGATCTATTCGTCGCAAAAGAAATGACGAGAAAATAAGGCAATAGTAAAATAGAAAAATCAAAGTGCTCAGAAAAATGTCAACCTATTTTTGATAAATACTAGGGAGAAATCTAAGAAGGGCAAAATTCCTAGTTTTGGATGTGGAGTTAAGGAAGAGTGGAAATAGATTTCCAAAGGAGGATTTAAATGTTCAAATTTGAATTTAAATTTGAATAGTGCAGAAAAGTTTGATGGATATTTACGAAAATTACACCATTAAATAGGTGAGATTTTTAGAAAAATATGGGATTTGGAATTATTGCATTTGGATTATTATTTAATCCTGTGGAATTATTTGAAATATAACAGAAAAAGAAAAAGGAAAACTGGCGATGTGTCACTGGGCCAGAAAGGCCACAGTGCAGCAGGCCCAGAAGGGATTCAGCCCGCACGAGGCTGCCACCTCGAAGGCGTAAAGACAAAATACGCCTTCCGTCGATGCAGGAAAATGGTTCGCGCGCGCGTGCAATTTTAAACCTGACGGGGCGGGCCCACCCGTCAGTATGTGAGGCTGACTGACGGGCCCCACGGCCGTCGTCCTCTACCTCAAGCCAGAGAGGGAGGCGAGCTCACCGGCGTCGCTGTGGTCGACGGCGAGGCGATCCGAGGGCACCGGCGTGCTCAGGGCGGAGTAGCCATTCGGGTGGAGGTGGAGGCGGTCGCCGGAGCGCAGGGGTTCGCCGGCGAAGAGGAGGACGGCGGAAAAGCTTCGGGAGGAGTTCGCCCCGGTCGATTTCGGCTGCAAACAACGTGGGGGAGAGAGGGGAAATGGTCAGAGAGGTGAGGTGGTTCCATATCAAAAGAAAGAGAGGGCAAAGGAGGCCTGTACCACGAGATCAACGACCGACCGAGGCGGCGGAGCTCCGGTCGATCCCGAGCATAGAAGCTCTCCGAGGCTGATTGGGTGGTGCGGGCGCGTGCTTGGGGGTGTGAGAAGGAGGTGGATGCCACGAGAGAGACCTGGGGCGTGCTTTAATAGCCGGGCGCCGGTCCACCGTGGACTCGTGCGCCGGCGAGATCACAGGCGAGACCAGAGGACGTGTGGGCACACGAGGGTGAGTCCGGGCCATTCGTGGATGAGGTCTACGACCAGGTGAACAAAGAGAATGAGCGGGGAAGGGCCAGAGGCTGCGCGCGTGTGAGTTCGCTCATTGGAGCTTTCGGGCGGCTGGCGCGCATGCGAGCTGAGGCGAGAGGAGGGAGAAGGAGGAGGGGGACAGAGGCGTAGCGTGCTGCGGATGTCGAGGAGCCTCGGCTGGCGTGAGGGGGAGAGCCGAGGTGGCCGGAGGCGGTTGGAAGGGGGCAGCTACAGTGCGGGAGCGCACTGTAGCGCGCTCCAGAGCGTGCATATGGCCGGCATGGCCATTTTTTCAGCGCTCTAGGCTTGGCCTCTAGTGTCTAGGGGCTCTAGGGGGAAGTAAACAAATGGGGAGGGGCATTGGATGCCCTGGATGGCCACTGGAGGGAGGAGGGAGGTGAGGAAGAGAAGGAAAGGGGCTGTCCAGTGGGGTAAATGAGGTGGTTTCACCCCTCAATCATTGAGCCGAGGACTTGCCATTGTTACTGGAGGTGAATGGGGTCTAGGAGGAGCTATGGCAAAAAGGGGAGCTCAAGGAGAATAGTGTAAGTGGTCAAAATGGTGATTTTTGAAAAGTGACAGAAGGTGTTTGATGCAAATTTGGGCAAGCAAATTAACCCCACTTGACATGAGAATTAACAGGATCAATTGTCACACATAATGGAAGTTGACCACCAAGTTTGAGTCCATTAGAAGAAAGTTGCCAATGTAACTTTGGTAAACCATAGAAATCAGCAGAAATGGCTTTGCCAAGATTTAGTCATGAAAATCTATTCTCCTTGATGCACCACTTGGTGTAGTGTCATAATTTGAGGATTTGAACATGTCCACAAAAATTCAGATCAAAAGGACACACTTGGCAATGTAGAGTTGTTCAAATTTGGTTCTGGACAGGAAGGGTTTTGGGGTACTTAGATCAAGTTAACTTGTTCTCCAACTTGTGCAACTTGGTCTAGATGAATTATTAGACCATTTGAGCATGTTCACAAGGTTTGAGAACATTTGAACATGTTTGGTAGTGCAAAGTTGTTCAAACTTGAAAAAGGACAGAAGTGGTTTTGAGAGGGTTTCATGGGGTTATACTATTCTCCATAACATGATACTTACCAAGATCATCCAAAATGTCACATGTGACATGCTAGAATTTTCTTGGAATTTTTGGAGAATATTACCTTTGTAAATATTTCAGAAGCTTGAAATATCCAGGAAGGGTTTTTGAGGGATTTGACCAATATTTTGAACATGACCATGTGTTGAAACTCTTATATATGGACAATATATGTCCTATGAGTTTCCCTAAATTTTGTCAAATATTTTTGAAGCAATAAAATAATTTTAACATATTTAAGACCATTTCTGGCCTTAAGAAAAAGCCTTTAAATAAAATAGGAAAATAACTTTTAAAATTATATTTTTGTGGTTTATGGGAGTCCTACATCTAATAGGATTCAAATATATTTTTGGAAAGATTTTTTCACACCTCAAATTAAGTACTTGCAGTGCAAATCTCAATTCAAGGGTTTTTGGAAAACTAATTTTAGAAAATACTTTTTGGCCAAATTATTTTTGTAAGAAAATACTATATTGCTCTATACACATGGCATGATCATTGGGCGGAAGCTTGGGACAAGGAGATGAAGTATAGAAGGTGGAGTTGTGTTGACTTTAAAGAGCACTTTGAAAACACAGAGAGAAAACCAACTCAAATAAAAGTCAAATAATGCAAAAGTTTTTGTCAAACCACATTTTATCATGATTTATTAGCTTAAGTGTCGTGGCATGAAAATCAGGGTGTGACAGACCTACCCCCCTTACAAGAATCTCGTCCCCGAGATTCCCAGACTAGGCGCGGAAAGGAATACAGAAACTTGGATCTGGGGTAGTCTTCAAGTCCTCATGTTGCTTCTGCTTCTGTGTAGTGCTCCATTGAGCTTGAAGTACTTGGTGGTGTGGCTTCGTGTATGACGTCCTGCTTGATCCAGGCTGCTAAGGGTTTTCTTGCGGTGGTCATATTGGGCTGGAGGTCGATGGCTCGGTGATCGATGTCCTTGTAGAGGTCGGGCTAGTTAGGAAGTTGGAAACGTTTCCGGAGTGGTGTCGTGTGGAAAAACGTTTGTGCACAGTGGGTGACTCAGGTGATAACTCTATCGGGTAGCCGTCTATTCTTCGTCTTGCGGTGATCTTGGAGAGGGTTCTTAAATCTTGGAGTGATCTCAAAGAGGGCCGATGAATCTTGGTGTGGGTCTCCTTGTCATGGAAATGCTTGGTTCCTTAGAGAGGAGTGGTTTGTAGATACGCACGGTCTTCAATGAGGAAGTTCACTTCTTGGCGATGGCGGTTGACATAGTTCTTCCTCCTAGACATGACGATCTTCAGATGTTCCTTGACCAGCTCAAAGATTCTCCTTCCGTCTTCGGGTAGACAAGTATGTCATCAAAGAAAGATGACAACTAACTTGTCCGAGCACTCCATGAAGTCTATGGGGTACGTAAAGTGGGCTGAGGCATTGATGGTGGTCATGGTTGAGTATTGGCCAAGGTCTTATGATCTAGAACCAAAGCCCAAGGTCAGGATCCGACCATGTTGTGGCTTGGTAGGGCTTAAGGGTTTCAAGGATTCTAGTGTGCGAGTGAACATTTATCATCTTATCTCCAAGCGCGGTTTCTGAGATGCCAATAGTCTATCTAGTCCTTTAAACAAATCATATCATTGATAGCATCATTTTGCGTAGGTCAACTCCAATCATTACTCATGTGATTCATATCCTCATGACTCCCAAGAGGAGGTCTAACAAAATCAGATATGTCTATGATCCCCAAACTCATGTGTGTGGCTACCCCTAAAAATCCATGGGTAGAGCATATAAGCTGCTAATCTTGAATTTAATCACCACAATCCAAGTGCTCAGTCTATTGATCCAAGGTCCATGATAAAGCATCTCTATCCTAAGGAAACACGTCGTAAGCCACTCCAAGATCTTGTTTCCTTCCTATGAATCAACTCCAACAGCCCATTAACTTCCATCAATCACTACATAATCCATTTATTCCACAAATCCAAAGTCTATGGTGTTCTACATGATCTCCTAATGTTCCTATAATCCCCAAATACTGGAAAAGGCTATCTCTACTATAGTAAGTCCACCAATTTCCATTATCATGGTCACGTAAACTCCAACCTCAAGCTTATATAGATCCCTAAATAAACTCTGACAATTAGTCCAATCTCCAAGTTTATTATCCTCCAAGAAACATGGTATCATGATCGAGATCATCAGTCTAAATCCAATTTACTCCAAACCATGTAGACTTACTCACCACCTATACTCAGCTAGGATCACTTATTTAAATCCAAATCTTATGTCCAACGAGAATTCCTACATGCTTCCCCAAAGTCATACCATAATGTCAACTATCGCCTATCAATATCCCCTGGCTAAGTCAAATCCTCATACTTTCAAGAATTCAGCTTGCGATCTTAATTGTCCCATTAAATCCAATTTACTCAAGGGTAATGAAAGCTGTGCTACTCTATAATCATGATCCCACCAAGTTCATCTACCAACATGAAAACCTCATAATCCACCAAATAGTCTCGGATAATTCCTCAAGATCACCGATATAAACTCATCAAGTCATTTGTCCTCTGTTCCTTTATCCTCAGATTGGTCCTATGGCATCATGAGTTCCGGTGCTATATTAGGATGATAAGGTGCTCATTCCCTACGTCCACTAGTTCCATAGTGAACCCAATGTTGAGCGAGGCTATGGAAGCTTAACTGGTTCTCTTGCAACTTTGTGGGTTAAGCACATGGTTAAGGATTCGAGATGGGTTATATCGTGAAGTCTCGAAGGGTCTATGAATGGGTTTCTAGTCTGAAGGGTTAAATCATAACTCTCTATGGGGTTTCACTTGGTTGAGGAGGCTGCAACAAAAGTCTTCATTGTTAGGCGGTTGCCGAGGCAGAATCCTTAGTGTAGATTGTCTTGCCGGCCTTCAGTTGAGGAGAGAGAGGCGAAAGGGAAAAGTAGCATAGAGGAGGGGAATGCCTAAAGGGGGTTCTATAGTGCTAGTGCAAACAAACAGGTGCAAAAAGGTCCAAACAAAAGAAACAAGGTAAGGAAGGTGATATAGTCGCATACTTGTCGCCTAGGGCAAAAGTGCGACCTATATCAAAACACAAACAAATAAAAACAAGCAACACACAATCATGGTTCTATTCAAACAATCATACGGCTCGACTGCGCATAGGGGGTACACGACTCATCCTACCCTAGGGGTTCTCGGACTCAGTAGTCGTGCCTTGTGACTCATGTAGTCTTCTGAGTTTTCCTCAGGTGTTGCTACGTCTCTTGTAGTTGTTCGATGAAACAATCCGGGTTGAGCCTGAAGATTCTTCAACAACTTCTCGCATGTTGAAGTGATGGGGTGAAGGTGGCTCCTCATAACTGGTATTGACTTGGTCTTCTATTGTCTCCTTATTCACGATGATCCCTTTTTGTCTTCTAAGCCGTCGACGGTACCAGGTAGGTAATCCTTTATGTAATGACACTAACAAGGCATAGTAGAGGTCCAATCTGCCGGATACGCTGTTGCCAGTATCATCACCGAGAGCGGGGGGATGAAGAGAACTGTTTTCCTGCTCACTATAGTGAGGCGGACCAAATGGCTAGGTTCTCATCCACCGGTGGTTGCCGACACAACAATGGTAAGGACAGGATTGCTCTACTAGCGATGTATACCATGATCTTGCATATCCTATGCCCTAATCATCGTAGGCTAAGGTTGCATCATCTTGGGGCAGTGTCAAGGGTGTCACCATCTCCTGGGTCTTCAGGTCCTCATTCCTTGAGGATGTATCTTCTCTTGGTATCGTCTTGTTGTGATGTCACCAATCTTGTGTTCGGGAGATGTGGGTGAATGTTTGGCAAGGCATCTTCCCTCTAGCTTATCCACGAGGATTACAAGGAATCCAGTGGTCAGGGGCATAAGGGTTCTAGCGACCAAAGGTTTTGAAGGGGAAGAGATCAATAAGGAAAGTATACCTTAGTTTTTAAAAAACTGAGAAGGGAAGAGAAGTATAGATAGTTTTGAAAACTTGTAGTAGTTTTGGAAATAGTTTTACCCTAACTAACGACCATGCTAACTAAGGCTTCCTACAGTCAGGATGGCTCTGATACCAGCTCTGTGGGGACCCCGACTCATAAGTCGAGATCACCGAATGCACGTGTACAGTGATCCCAGAGATCAATGCTCACTGAACACACAGAAGCTGAATAACAAGAGTCTTACATCCATACGTATCGTTTTACAAAAGTAGGACCATTATGGTCGAGTATTGAGTATGACATTGCAGCGGAAATCTTCGTCAATAACTTGGACCCATGCCATGTGCCTTAACCCTACAGACATTCTGACTGAAAAACGTCCTAGTTCGCATGTTCGTATCCAAAGAATTCTTCTTCGAACTCTGGTTCTTCTATGCCTGGTCAATTAAATAACCAGTGGCAAGCCAATGAGTACTTTGAATGTACTCGCAAGCAACCCATGTTTTTGGTTCAAGATACAACAATGCATGATATAGGTAAATTTTTGCAGAAAGCTAGTTTTGAGTGCAATGACATGTTCAACAACTTGTAAGACATGCATCGAGAGAATTCAAGTAACCATGAGGATAGGTTACAGATATCAACATAAATAGAGTGGGCACCAACCCAACTCAATCATGTCAAGTCCCTTGACTTGACCCAAGTCATTTTATCAACACACACACACGGTTTGTAAACAAGTGGACGTAGCCCAAGAGCGGTTACCCAACTGTCCTTGACTGTGGACACGGCTATTCGAATAGTTTTACACTCTGCAGAGGTTGCACACTGTACCCACAAGATCCGGGGAACTTTCGTGTAATCCACGACCCGCGATACCTCAAGTACCCGGGGTAAGCACCCGATCACTATCTTTCCCTAGACGACACTAACATGGAGTCCACTCGTTGCTCCGTATCCTCACGATGTACATCATACGAGACTCACTCGAGATCGTAACATCCGAGAGGGGACACAACGGTGTATCCGGTGCCCTGTGAAAACAGTCATGGCCGGCCTACCTGGTACGACCCCGTCCCGAGAGAGCGCACCAACAACTCTCCCGTCACTAGTAATGCGGGCTCCAAGCTAGTATCAGCCTAGGTAATCAATAATGCCCTTTCCCATATAAGGGTAGAGTGGTTGCGCATGGAAGGTTGGAATAACGGTCGCAACTTCAACCAATCCGTTTTTGAAAACAACACACACTTGCCTCGGTATACCACTTCGTCATCAAGTGGTTACCCAACTCATCATCTCCCTCGGGCATAAGTGGCACCCGACGGGGTTTTTCAAAAGTCCTTTTAAAATACTTTGCCTCCATCACTATGCATATTCCCGTCCCTTTTTGCGTAGCACTACTTTAGCATCCTATCTACTCCCACCGGCATAACCCTCATAGAAAGTTAGGGTCATGCACAATGCATGTGTCAACGAGGAAGTACGGTGGCAACCATCAAAGTGGTTATCACCCCATCATGATTCCGTTGCAACAACGATAAGGTACTATATGACATGCATAAAAAGGTCTCATAGACATTGTCAAAGGGCTTCTTGCCTTGGTCTTCAAAGTCTTCAAATCCTTCTCCTTCTTCTTATCCAACTACTTCGTCAAATACGGGATCTATTCGTCGCAAAAGAAATGACGGGAAAATAAGGCAGTAGTAAAACGGAAAAATCAAATTGCTCAGCAAAATGTCAAACTATTTTTGATAAATACTAGGGAGAAATCTAAGAAGGGAAAAATTCCTAGTTTTGGATTTGGAGTTAAGGAAGAGTGGAAATAGATTTCCAAAGGAGGATTTAAATGCTCAAATTTGAATTTAAATTTGAACAGTGCAGAAAAGTTTGATGGATATTTACGAAAAATACACCATTAAATAGGTGGGATTTTTAGAAAAATATGGGAGTTGGAATTATTGCATTTGGATTATTATTTAATCATGTGGAACTATTTGAAATATAATAGAAAAAGAAAAAGGAAAACTGGCGCTGTGTCACTGGGCCAGAAAGGCCACAGTGCAGCAGGCCCAGAAAGGATTCAGCCCGCGCGAGGCTGCCACGTCGAAGGCGTAAAGACAAAATACGCCTTCCGTCGACGCAGGAAAACGGTTCGCGCGCGCGTGCAATTTTAAACCTGACGGGTGGGGCCCACCCGTCAGTATGTGAGGCTGACTGACGGGCCCCACGGCCGTCGTCTTCTACCTCGAGCCAGAGAGGGAGGCGAGCTCACCGGCGTCGCTGTGGTTGACGGCAAGGCGATCCGAGGGCACCGGCGTGCTCAGGGCGGAGTAGCCGTTCGGGTGGAGGTGGAGGCGGTCGCCGGAGCGCAGGGGTTCGCCGGTGACGAGGAGGACGGCGGCAAAGCTTCAGGAGGAGTTCGCCCCGGTCGATAGCAAACGACGCGGGGGAGAGAGGGGAAATGGTCAGAGAGGTGAGGGGGTTCCAGATTGAGAGAGAGAGAGGGCAAAGGAGGCCTGTACCACGAGATCAACGGTCGACCGAGGCGGCGGAGCTCCGGTCGATCCCGAGCATAGAAGCTCTCCGAGGCTGATTGGGTGGTGCGGGCGCGTGCTTGGGGGTGTGAGAAGGAGGTGGATGCCACGAGAGAGACCTGGGGCGTGCTTTAATAGCCGGGCGCCGGTCCACCGTGGACTCGTGCGCCGGCGAGATCACAGGCGAGACCAGAGGCCGTGTGGGCACACGAGGGTGAGTCCGGGCCGTTCGTGGATGAGGTCTACGACCAGGTGAATGAAGAGAACGAGCAGGGAAGGGCCAGAGGCTGCGCGCGTGTGAGTTCGCTCATTGGAGCTCTCGGGCGGCTAGCGCGCATGCGAGCTGAGGCGAGAGGAGGGAGAAGGAGGAGGGGGACAGAGGCGTGGCGTGCTACGGATGTCGAGGAGCATCGACTGGCGTGAGGGGGAGAGCCGAGGTGGCCGGAGGCGGTTGGAAGGGGGCGGCTACAGTGCGGGAGCGCACTGTAGCACGCTCCAGAGCGTGCATATGTCCGGCATGGCCATTTTTCCAGCGCTCTGGGCTTGGCCTCTAGTGTCTGGG
The DNA here is from genome assembly GCA_963921465.1 of Triticum timopheevii. NCBI lineage: Eukaryota > Viridiplantae > Streptophyta > Magnoliopsida > Poales > Poaceae > Triticum > Triticum timopheevii. The sequence goes on along the minus strand of OY997262.1, from coordinate 247,960,964 downwards.
GGCTCTAGGGGGAAGTAAACAAATGGGGAGGGGCATTGGATGCCCTGGATGGCCACTGGAGGAAGGAGGGACGTGAGGAAGAGAGGGAAATGGGCTGTCCAGTGGGGTAAATGAGGTGGTTTCACCCCTCAATCATTGAGCTGAGGACTTGCCATTGTTACTGGAGGTGAATGGGGTCTAGGAGGAGCTGTGGTAAAAAGGGGAGCTCAAGGAGAATAGTGTAAGTGGTCAAAATGGTGATTTTTGAAAAGTGACAGAAGGTGTTTGATGCAAATTTGGGCAAGCAAATTAACCCCACTTGACATGAGAATTAACAGGATCAATTGTCACACATAATGGAGGTTGACCACCAAGTTTGAGTCCATTTGAAGAAAGTTGCCAATGTAACTTTGGTAAACCATAGAAATCAGCAGAAATGGCTTTGCCAAGATTTAGTCATGCAAATCTATTCTCCTTAATGCACCACTTGGTGTAGTGCCATAATTTGAGGATTTGAACATGCCCACAAAAATTAAGATCAAAAGGACACACTTGGCAATGTAGAGTTGTTCAAATTTGGTTCTGGACAGGAAGGGTTTTGGGGTACTTAGATCAAGTTAACTTGTTCTCCAACTTGTGCAACTTGGTCTAGATGAATTATTAGACCATTTGAGCATGTTCACAAGGTTTGAGAACATTTGAACATTTTTGGTAGTGCAAAGTTGTTCAAACTTGAAAAAGGACAGAAGTGGTTTTGAGAGGGTTTCATGGGGTTATACTATTCTCCATAACATGATACTTACCAAGATCATCCAAAATGTCACATGTGACATGCTAGAATTTTATTGGAATTTTTGGAGAATATTACCTTTGTAAATATTTCAAAAGCTTGAAATATCCAGGAAGGGTTTTTGAGGGATTTGACCAATATTTTGAACATGACCATGTGTTGAAACTCTTATATATGGACAATATATGTCCTATGAGTTTCCCTAAATTTTGTCAAATATTTTTGAAGCAATAAAATAATTTTAACCTATTTAAGACCATTTCTAGCCTTAAGAAAAAGCCTTTAAATAAAATAGGAAAATAACTTTTAAAATTATATTTTTGTGGTTTTGGGAGTCCTACATCTAATAGGATTCAAATATATTTTTGGAAAGATTTTTTCACACCTCAAATTAAGTACTTGCAGTGCAAATCTCAATTCTAGGGTTTTTGGAAAACTAATTTTAGAAAATACTTTTTGGCCAAATTATTTTTGTAAGAAAATACTATATTGCTCTATACACATGGCATGATCATTGGGCAGAAGCTTGGGACAAGGAGATGAAGTATAGAAGGTGGAGTTGTGTTGACTTTAAAGAGCACTTTGAAAACACAGAGAGAAAACCAACTCAAATAAAAGTCAAATAATGCAAAAGTTTTTGTCAAACCACATTTTATCATGATTTATTAGCTTAAGTGTTGTGGCATGAAAATCAGGGTGTGACAATCACTTTATTTACTTGCTTTGTTTTTACTTTGCCTTTACTTTTTACTTAGCATCTATCTATCAAAAATAGCAAAAATATTATCTCTATCAGATCTCACTCTCGTAAGTGACCGTGAAGGGATCTCACTCTAGTATGGTTGCGAGTTGCTATCGTGTTGTGCAGGTACGAGGGACTTGCGCGTGACCTCCTACTGGATTGATACCTTGGTTCTCAAAAACTGAGGGAAATACTTATGCTACTGTGCTGCATCATCCCTTCCTCTTCAGGGAAAACCAACGCAAGCTCGAGACGTAGCATTGGGTGATTATGAATTTAAAGAATACTTGTGTTGAACTTTGTGATTCCCGTAGCATGCATCTATAGTGAACCGCTTTGTGATGAAGTTGGAGCACAATTTTATTTATGGGATATTTAAATTAGTGCCCCTGGTTCCTTAGTTGTGCTCACTTTTCCCCACGCTCCAAACGTTTGCTCACTTTTCCCCTCTTCCTTAGCTGAAACTCTCACAAATGCTCATAGCGGGTGTCGGTGTCAAAACCGGCGGATCTCGGGTAGGGGGTCCCGAACTCTGCGTCTAGGCGGATGGTAACAGGAGACAAGGGACACGATGTTTTTACCCAGGTTCGGGCCCTCTCGATGGAGGTAAAACCCTACTCTTGCTTGATTGATATTGATGATATGGGTAGTACAAGAGTGGATCTACCACGAGATCAAGGAGGCTAAACCCTAGAAGCTAGCCTATGGTATGATTGTTGTAATGGTTGTGTTGTCCTACGGACTAAAACCCTCCGGTTTATATAGACACCGGAGAGGGCTAGGGTTACACAGAGTCGGTTACAATGGTAGGAGATCTACATATCCCTATCGCCAAGCTTGCCTTCCACGCCAAGGAAAGTCCCATCCGGACACGGGACGAAGTCTTCAATCTTGTATCTTCATAGTCTTGGAGTCCGGCTGACGATGATAGTCCGGCTGTCCGGACACCCCCTAGTCCAGGACTCCCTCAGTAGCCCCTGAACCAGGCTTCAATGACGATGAGTTCGGCACGCATATTGTTCGGAATTGCAAGGCGGGTTCCTCCGAATAATTCATAGAAGATTGCGAACACCAGGATAGTGTCCGGCTCTCCAAAATAAATTCCACATTCCACCGTACAGAGAATAATATGTACACAAGTTCAATCTGCTGACGTGCTTTGTGGCGTGACGTCATGCCACTACCAAGCCTTTACTTGAATCGTTTTTTATTATACCACCTCAGCGCGTTTAGCGAAGCGGTTTCCTTGGCATGTCTTGTCGAAGCAGAGATCGCGTTCCCCTTATTCCGGGATTCTCATCAATACGGACGTGGGTAACCCAACCGTGCCCGTCGCCACGTCCCCTCTATCGGAGGCGAGTCCCGAACGGTCACGAGGACGACTCTTGGTATTCTCCCCCTTTATAATGGGACTAAGGATCGTTTCTTTTCTTCAATCGCCAATCGAATCTGTTCCTTGCCCCGAGTTCCAACACCCAGAGCCCCAGATTCGAGCGCTTCGGACCTTCAACAATGTCCGGCTCCGACCTGCAGGGCCGGTGGATGCCTTCCTCCATCACGGAAGAGGACGTGCTAAAGCTGCGAGAAGCCAGGTACTTAACCTACGAGATTTCACATAGGTTGCCTGCCAAAGGGCAAGTCATTCCCACTCCCGAGCCTGGCGAGAGCGTTGTGTTCGTGTCCCACCTCCGTCGGGGTTTTGGCTTCCCGACGGATCCTTTTGTGAGAGGGCTCATGTTCTACTATGGGTTGGAATTCCATGACCTGGCTCCGGAGTGAAGGAAATATGCCCTAGAGGCAATAATAAAGTTATTATTTATTTCCTCATATCATGATAAATGTTTATTATTCATGCTAGAATTGTATTAACCGGAAACATGATACATGTGTGAATACATAGACAAACATATAGTCACTAGTATGCCTCTACTTGACTAGCTCATTAATCAAAGATGGTTGTGTTTCCTAACCATAGACATGTGTTGTCATTTGATTAATGGGATCACATCATTAGGAGAATGATGTGATTGACATGATCCATTCCGTTAGCTTAGCACTTGATCGTTTAGTATACTGCTATTGCTTTCTTCATGACTTATACAAGTTCCTGTAACTATGAGAATTATGCAACTCCCATTTACCGGAGGAACACTTTGGGTACTACCAAACGTCACAACGTAACTGGGTGATTATAAAGGAGTACTACAGGTGTCTCCGAAGGTACATGTTGAGTTGGCGTATTTCGAGATTAGGTTTTGTCACTCCGATTGTCGGAGAGGTATCTCTGGGCCCTCTCGGTAATACTCATCACTTAAGCCTTGCAAGCATTATAACTAATGAGTTAGTTATGAGATGATGTATTACAGTACGAGTAAAGAGACTTACCAATAACGAGATTGAACTAGGTATTGGATATCGACGATCAAATCTCGGGCAAGTAACATACCGATGACAAAGGGAACAACGTATGTTGTTATGCGGTTTGACCGATAAAGATCTTCGTAGAATATGTAGGAACCAATATGGGCATCCAGGTCCCGCTATTGGTTATTGACCTAGAATGGTTCTAGGTCATGTCTACATAGTTCTCGAACCCGTAGGGTCTGCACGCTTAACGTTACGATGACAGTTTTATTATGAGTTTATAAGTTTTGATTAACGAAGTTTGTTCGGAGTCCCGGATGTGATCTCGGACATGACGAGGAGTCTCGAAATGGTCGAGACATAAAGATTGATATATTGGAAGCCTATATTTGGACATCGGAATCGTTCCGGGTGAAATCGGCATTTTACCGGAGTACCGGGAGGTTACTGGAACCCCCCTGGGGGGTTAATGGGCCTACATGGGCCACGAGGGAGAAGAGGGAAGGAGCCAGGAGGGGCCGCGCGCCCCTCCCCCTCCTAGTCCGAATAGGACAAGGGAAGGGGGGCGGCGCCCGCCTTTCCTTCCCCTCTTCCTCCTCTTTCCCCCCTTCTCCTACTCCTACATGGAAAGAGGGAGTCCTACTCCCGGTGGGAGTAGGACTCCCCCCTTGGCGCGCCCTCCTTGGCCGGCGGCCTCCTCCCCCCTGGCTCCTTTATATACGGGGGCAGGGGGCACCCCATAGACACACAAGTTGATCTACGGATCGTTCCTTAGCCGTGTGCGGTGCTACCTTCCACCATATTCCACCTCGGTCATATCGTCACGAAGCTTAGGTGAAGCCCTGCGCCGGTAGAACATCAACATCGTCACCACGCCGTCGTGCTGACGGAACTCATCTCCGGAGCTTTGCTGGATCGGAGGCCGGAGATCGTCAACGAGCTGAACGTGTGCTGAACTCGGAGGCCCCGTACGTTCGGTGCTTGGATCGGTCGGATCGTGAAGACGTACGACTACATCAACCATGTTGTGCTAACGCTTCCGCTTACGGTCTACCAGGGTACGTGGACGAACACTCTCCCCTCTCGTTGCTATATCATCACCATGATGTTGTGTGTGCGTAGGAAATTTTTTGAAATTACTACGTTCCCCAATAGTGGCATCCGAGCCTAGGTTTTATGCGTTGATGTTATATGCACGAGTAGAACATAAGTGAGTTGTTGGCGATACAAGTCATACTGCTTACTAGCATGTCATACTTTGGTTCGGCGGTATTGTGAGATTAAGTGGCCCGGACCGACATTACGCGTACGCTTACGCGAGACTGGTTTCACCGTTACGAGCACTCGTGCTTAAAGGTGGCTGGCGGGTGTCTGTCTCTCTCACTTTAGCTGAATCGAGTGTGGCTACGCTCGGTCCTTGCGAAGGTTAAAATAGCATCAACTTGACGAACTATCCTTGTGGTTTTTGATGCGTAGGTAAGAACGGTTCTTGCTAAGCCCGTAGCAGCCACGTAAAATTTGCAACAACAGAGTAGAGGACGTCTAACTTGTTTTTGCAGGGCATGTTGTGATGTGATATGGTCAAGACGTGATGCTATATTTTATTGTATGAGATGATCATGTTTTGTAACCGAAGTTATCAGCAACTGGCAGGAGCCATATGGTTGTCGCTTTATTGTATGAAATGCAAACGCCCTGTAATTGCTTTACTTTATCACTAAGCGGTAGCGATAGTCGTAGAAGCAATAGATGGCGTAACGACAACGATGCTACGATGGAGATCAAGGTGTCGCGCCGTTGACGATGGTGATCATGACGGTGCTTTGAAGATGGAGATCATAAGCACAAGATGATGATGGCCATATCATATCACTTATATTGATTGCATGTGATGTTTATCCTTTATGCATCTTATCTTGCTTTGATTGACGGTAGCATTTTAAGATGATCTCTCACTAATTATCAAGAAGTGTTCTCCCTGAGTATGCACCGTTGCGAAAGTTCTTCGTGCTGAGACACCACGTGATGATCGGGTGTGATAGGCTCTACGTTCAAATACAACGGGTGCAAAACAGTTGCACACGCGGAATACTCAGGTTATACTTGACGAGCCTAGCATATACATATATGGCCTCGGAACACGGAGACCGAAAGGTCAAACGTGAATCATATAGTAGATATGATCAACATAGTGATGTTCACCATTGAAACTACTCCATCTCACGTGATGATCGGACATGGTTTAGTTGATTTGGATCACGTGATCACTTAGATGACTAGAGAGATGTCTGTCTAAGTGGGAGTTCTTAAGTAATATGATTAATTGAACTTAAATTTATCATGAACTTAGTACCTGATAGTATTTTGCTTGTCTATGTTTGTTTGTAGATAGATGGCTCGTGCTGTTGTTCCGTTGAATTTTAATGCGTTCCTTGAGAAAGCAAAGTTGAAAGATGATGGTAGCAATTACACGGACTGGGTCCGTAAACTGAGGATTATCCTCATTGCTGCACAGAAAAGTTACGTCCTGGAAGCACCGCTGGGTGCCAGGCCTGCTGCTGATGCAACTGACGACGTTCAGAACGTCTGGCAGAGCAAAGCTGATGACTACTCGATAGTTCAGTGTGCCATGCTTTACGGCTTAGAACTGGGTCTTCAACGATGTTTTGAACGTCATGGAGCATATGAGATGTTTCAGGAGTTGAAGTTAATATTTCAAGCAAATGCCCGGATTGGGAGATATGAAGTCTCCAATAAGTTCTATAGCTGTAAGATGGAGGAGAATAGTTCTGTCAGTGAACACATACTCAAAATGTCTGGGTATAATAATCACTTGATTCAACTGGGAGTTAATCTTCCTGATGATAGTGTCATTGACAGAATTCTCCAATCACTGCCACCAAGCTACATGAGCTTCATGATGAACTATAATATGCAAGGGATGAACAAGACTATTCCCAAGCTCTTCGCAATGCTTAAAGCTGCGGAGGTAGAAATCAAGAAGGAGCATCAAGTGTTGATGGTTAACAAAACCACCAGTTTCAAGAAGAAGGGCAAAGGGAAGAAAAAGGGGAACTTCAAAAAGAACGGCAAGCAAGTTGCTACTCAAGAGAAGAAACCCAAGTCTGGACCTAAGCCTGAGACTGAGTGCTTCTACTGCAAGCAGGCTGGACACTGGAAGAGGAACTGCCCCAAGTATTTGGCGAACAAGAAGGATGGCAAAGTGAACAAAGGTATATGTGATATACATGTTATTGATGTGTACCTTACTAATGCTCGCAGTAGCACCTGGGTATTTGATACTGGTTCTGTTGCTAATATTTGCAACTCGAAACAGGGACTATGGATTAAGCGAAGATTAGCTAAGGACGAGGTGACGATGCGCGTGGGAAATGGTTCCAAAGTCGATGTGATCGCGGTCGGCACGCTACCTCTACATCTACCATCGGGATTAGTATTAGACCTAAATAATTGTTATTTGGTGCCAGCGTTGAGCATGAACATTATATCTGGATCTTGTTTGATGCCAGATGGTTATTCATTTAAATCAGAGAATAATGGTTGTTCTATTTATATGAGTAATATCTTTTATGGTCATGCACCCTTAAAGAGTGGTCTATTTTTATTGAATCTCGATAGTAGTGATACACATATTCATAGTGTTGAAACCAAAAGATGCAGAGTTGATAATGATAGTGCAACTTATTTGTGGCACTGCCGTTTGGGTCATATCGGTGTAAAGCGCATGAAGAAACTCCATACTGATGGGCTTTTGGAATCACTTGATTATGAATCACTTGGTACTTGCGAACCGTGCCTTATGGGCAAGATGACTAAAACGCCTTTCTCCGGTACAATGGAGAGAGCAACAGATTTGTTGGAAATCATACATACAGATGTATGTGGTCCAATGAATGTTGAAGCTCGTGGCGGATATCGTTATTTTCTCACCTTCACAGATGATTTGAGCAGATATGGGTATATCTACTTAATGAAACACAAGTCTGAAACATTTGAAAAGTTCAAAGAATTTCAGAGTGAAGTGGAAAATCATCGTAACAAGAAAATAAGGTTTCTACGATCTGATCATGGAGGAGAATATTTGAGTTACGAGTTTGGTCTACACTTGAAACAATGCGGAATAGTTTCGCAACTCACGCCACCTGGAACACCACAACGAAATGGTGTGTCCGAACGTCGTAGTCGCACTTTACTTGATATGGTGCGATCTATGATGTCTCTTACTGATTTACCGCTATCGTTTTGGGGTTATGCTTTAGAGACGGCCGCATTCACGTTAAATAGGGCACCATCAAAATCCGTTGAGACGATGCCTTATGAACTATGGTTTGGCAAGAAACCGAAGTTGTCGTTTCTTAAAGTTTGGGGCTGCGATGCTTACGTGAAGAAACTTCAACCAAATAAGCTCGAACCCAAATCGGAGAAATGTATCTTCATAGGATACTCAAAGGAGACTATTGGGTACACCTTCTATCACAGATCTGAAGGCAAGATTTTCTTTGCTAAATTCGGATCCTTTCTAGAGAAGGAGTTTCTCTCGAAAGAAGTGAGTGGGAGGAAAGTAGAACTTGACGAGATAACTGTATCTACTCCTTTATTGGAAAGTAGTTCATCACAAGAACCGGTTCCTGTGACAACTACACCAATCAGTGCGGAAGCTAATGATATTGATCATGAAACTTCAGATCAAGTTTCTACAGAACCTCGTAGGTCTACCAGAGTAAGATCCGCACCAGAGTGGTACGGTAATCCTATTCTAGAAGTCATGTTACTTGACCATGATGAACCTACGAACTATGAGGAAGCGATGATGAGCCCAGATTCCGCAAAATGGCTAGAGGCCATGAAATCTGAGATGGGATCCATGTATGAAAACAAAGTATGGACTTTGGTTGACTTGCCCGATGATCGGCAAGCTATTGAGAATAAATGGATCTTTAAGAAGAAGACTGACGCAGATGGTAATATAACTGTCTATAAAGCTTGACTTGTTGCGAAAGGTTTTCGACAAGTTCAAGGGGTTGACTACGATGAGACTTTCTCACCCGTAGCGATGCTTGAGTCTGTCCGAATCATGTTAGCTATTGCTGCATTTCATGATTATGAAATTTGGCAAATGGATGTCAAGACTGCATTCTTGAATGGATTTCTAGAAGAAGAGTTGTATATGATGCAGCCGAAAGGTTTTGTTGATCCAAAAGGTGCTAACAAAGTGTGCAAGCTCCAGCGTTCCATTTATGGACTGGTGCAAGCATCTCGGAGTTGGAATAAACGCTTTGATAGTGTGATCAAAGCATATGGTTTTATACAGACTTTTGGAGAAGCCTGTATTTACAAGAAAGTGAGTGGGAGCTCTCTAGCATTTCTGATTTTATATGTAGATGACATATTATTAACTGGAAATGATATAGAATTTCTAGATAGCATAAAGGGATACTTGAATAAAAGTTTTTCAATGAAAGACCTCGGTGAAGCTGCTTACATATTGGGCATCAAGATCTATAGAGATAGATCAAGACGCTTAATAGGACTTTCACATAGCACATACCTTGACAAAATTTTGAAAAAGTTCAAAATGGATCAGGCAAAGAAAGGTTTCTTGCCTGTGCTACAAGGTGTGAAGTTGAATCAAGCTCAATGCCCGACCACAGCAGAAGATAGAGAGAAAATGAAAGATGTTCCCTATGCTTCAGCCATAGGCTCTATCATGTATGCAATGCTGTGTACCAGGCCTGGAGTATGCTTAGCAATAAGCTTGGCAGGAAGGTACCAAAGTAATCTAGGAGTGGATCACTGGACAGCGGTCAAGAACATCCTGAAATACCTGAAAAGGACTAAGGATATGTTTCTCGTATATGGAGGTGACAAAGAGCTAGTCGTAAATGGTTATGTCGATGCAAGCTTTGACACTGATCTGGACGATTCTAAATCGCAAACCGGATACATATTTTTATTAAACGGTGGAGCTGTAAGTTGGTGCAGTTCTAAACAAAGCGTCGTGGTGGGATCTACATGTGAAGCGGAGTACATAGCTGCTTCTGAAGCAGCAAATGAAGGAGTCTGGATGAAGGAGTTCATTTCCGATCTAGGTGTCATACCTAGTGCATCGAGACCAATGAAGATCTTCTGTGACAATACTGGTGCAATTGCCTTGGCAAAGGAATCCAGATTTCACAAGAGGACCAAGCACATCAAGAGACGCTTCAATTCCATTCGGGACCAAGTCCAAGTGGGAGACATAGAGATTTGCAAGATACATACGGATCTGAATGTTGCAGACCCGTTGACTAAGCCTCTCCAACGAGCAAAACATGATCAGCACCAAGACTCCATGGGTGTTAGAATCATTACTATGTAATCTAGATTATTGACTCTAGTGCAAGTGGGAGACTGAAGGAAATATGCCCTAGAGGCAATAATAAAGTTATTATTTATTTCCTCATATCATGATAAATGTTTATTATTCATGCTAGAATTGTATTAACCGGAAACATGATACATGTGTGAATACATAGACAAACATATAGTCACTAGTATGCCTCTACTTGACTAGCTCATTAATCAAAGATGGTTGTGTTTCCTAACCATAGACATGTGTTGTCATTTGATTAATGGGATCACATCATTAGGAGAATGATGTGATTGACATGACCCATTCCGTTAGCTTAGCACTTGATCGTTTAGTATACTGCTATTGCTTTCTTCATGACTTATACAAGTTCCTGTAACTATGAGAATTATGCAACTCCCGTTTACCAGAGGAACACTTTGGGTACTACCAAACGTCACAACGTAACTGGGTGATTATAAAGGAGTACTACAGGTGTCTCCGAAGGTACATGTTGAGTTGGCGTATTTCGAGATTAGGTTTTGTCACTCCGATTGTCGGAGAGGTATCTCTGGGCCGTCTCGGTAATACTCATCACTTAAGCCTTGCAAGCATTATAACTAATGAGTTAGTTATGAGATGATGTATTATAGTACGAGTAAAGAGACTTACCAGTAATGAGATTGAACTAGGTATTGGATACCGACGATCAAATCTCGGGCAAGTAACATACCGATGACAAAGGGAACAACGTATGTTGTTATGCGCTTTGACCGATAAAGATCTTCATAGAATATGTAGGAACCAATATGGGCATCCAGGTCCTGCTATTGGTTATTGACCGAGAATGGTTCTAGGTCATGTCTACATAGGGTCCGCACGCTTAACGTTACAATGACAGTTTTATTATGAGTTTATAAGGTTTGATGTACCGAAGTTTATTCGGAGTCCCGGATGTGATCTCGGACATGACGAGGAGTCTCGAAATGGTCGAGACATAAAGATTGATATATTGGAAGCCTATATTTGGACATTGGAATCGTTCCGGGTGAAATCGGCATTTTACCGGAGTACCGGGAGGTTACCGGAACCCCCTGGGGGGTTAAGTGGCCTACATGGGCCACGAGGGAGAAGAGGGAAGGAGCCAGGAGGGGCCGCGCGCCCCTCCCCCTCCTAGTCCGAATAGGACAAGGGAAGGGGGGCGGCGCCCCCCCTTTCCTTCCCCTCTTCCTCCTCTTTCCCCCCTTCTCCTACTCCTACTTGGAAAGAGGGAGTCCTACTCCCGGTGGGAGTAGGACTCCCCCCTTGGCGCGCCCTCCTTGGCCGGCAGCCTCTTCCCCCTGGCTCCTTTATATACGGGGGCGGGGGGGCACCCCATAGACACACAAGTTGATCTACGGATCGTTCCTTAGCCGTGTGCGGTGCCCCCTTCCACCATATTCCACCTCGGTCATATCATCGCGAAGCTTAGGCGAAGCCCTGCGCCGGTAGAACATCAACATCGTCACCACGCCGTCGTGCTGACGGAACTCATCTCCAGAGCTTTGCTGGATCGGAGGCCGGAGATCGTCATCGAGCTGAACGTGTGCTGAACTCGGAGGCCCCGTACGTTCGGTGCTTGGATCGGTCGGATCGTGAAGACGTACGACTACATCAACCGCGTTGTGCTAACGCTTCCGCTTACGGTCTACGAGGGTACATGGACGAACACTCTCCCCTCTCGTTGCTATATCATCACCATGATCTTGCGTGTGCGTAGGAATTTTTTTGAAATTACTACGTTCCCCAACACGGAGTCCATCCTCCATATTTCCTCATTCGTTATCGTCTGTGAGGCCTTCCTCCGCATCACTCCCCACTTTGGTTTGTGCCTCAAGACCTTCAACGTGGAGCCGAAGATAATTGAGGGGCGTCAAGCTGAATGCGGCGGGGCGGTTATAAGCAGAAGGGCCGATGCTCCATGGCCCAAGGGCTCTTTTCTGGAGGAGCTCGGCCTGTGGCAACAGGAGTGGTTCTATATCACCGCTCCTAGGGGCAGCAAGCAGAAGCCGCTGCCCATCTTTCGCTCGGGCCCTCCACAACGGCTGATATCATGGGTCAACCAAGGGCTCAGCTGGCGGCCGTCAAAGGACGTACCCCTACTGCAGGGCCGGATTCGAGACCTCCAAGAGAGGGAGATCAGTCTGGTGACGGTGATGTAGGTTATGCTGATTCGGCGCCTCCTGCCCTGCAAGCGTCGCCCCCTCCATCTGTGGGAGTTCAATTCGGGAGGGGCCGCGAGCTCTTCAACATTTCATTGGTACAACACCCGTGGAGATGTATAAACTGTTCTTCGGATCACAAGCAATGTGTCCGGAATTGACCGAGGATTCTGGCCTAAGCTTCAATCGCCCGGATACACGAGTAAGTAGCTCCGTGTCCGGACATATCGTTTATTTGCCTTTCTATAGTTCGCTTTTTGACCAACTGCCCTCTAAACAGGAGTGGATAGCGCAAGAAAAACTGATATGGTGTCCGGCCCCCCTCCCAGAGACCGCGCCAGATCCCGTGCTGGTCAGGATGCTGGAGGTTGCGCCTTCAGAGGAAGGCAAAGGGGAGAACAGAGGAACTACCGCCTCAACCAAGGAGGCTTTTAAGGAAGGGGGGATCGAGAATCCCTCCTTCCAGGGGGAGAAGAGGACCGCCTCCGAAAGCCCGGAGGCCAAAGCCCCGAAGCGGGGGAAGAAATCTTTACCAGAGGGTCCTGCATCCGGAGAGGCTCCGGCCGCACAGTCTCCCCTAAAGGATTAGCCCTCTAGCGAGCCGTGAGTAGAAAAAAGGGAGTTTTGTAATAAGGGACATCCCTATTTGTGCTTCTGAGGATAACTTAAGTTTTTACCTTGTAGTTCAGATCTCCGCCCTTCTCAGATGAGCTCGTCTTCGGGGGAACTCCGTCCGGATATGATGGAGAGCGAGACGCACCCATCTGCCGGCCCATCGGATGGGGCAGACGAGCCTAAAGTGTCATCATGGAGGGTATCCCCGAGTCCGGCAGGGCCGAAAAGTTCGGCACCAACTGGTGTGCGGCCGGGGGAGCTGAAGGATCTGCTTGAGAGGGTGTCCATCTCAGAAGGTCACCGTGCACTGATGAGTATGGTGATTGAAAGAATTTCATCCGCCGAAGGAGGATTGCATAACGCCGTCAGGAGTTTGCTGGCGGGGTTTGAGGTACATAAAAATGACATACTCTTTGACAGTTTTACACATAAAGTGCGCCCTGTATAGATAGTAGCCCCTAAGACTCAGTAGGGTGTCGAGAACGACAGCGTGCCGAGGATCAAAATCCCAGGTATTGATTTTCGCCTTTCCTATGTAGGTGGCGGATAGTTCGATGGCTAGCCGGACTGATGGAGTTGCCGAACTAAAGCGGCAGCTCGACGCTGCGGATGCAGACAACGCGCTGATCAATAAACGACTTGATGAGTCACAAGGTAGGTTTTTTTTCCGTGGTCACCTAGTAAGGGAGCCGAAGCCCATGCCTTACAGTATGTGTGCTAAGTGCAGATGGTGCCGCTGCTGTGGAGAGCCTTCGGGCAGAACTTGCTCAAGCCAAGGAGCAAGCCAGAAGGAGTGACGTGGCTGCCTCGAGGGCGGCCGAAGAGTTAGAAGCCCAAAGGGCTGCACACTGCCGAAGCAGGGAGGAGATGGCTGAAATGGCCCTGAAGTTAAAAGATGCTGCCGACCGCAATGGGGTTCTTGAAAAGGAGCGCCTAGCGGAGCGACAAGACCTGGGGAAGGCCACCGCCGAAGCCAAGGATGCCCGTTCTGCAATGCGGGCTATAAAGGAGGAGCTGCGCCAGGCCGGAGACATTGTGGCTGGCAAGCCCTTTTTGCTGTGCCGAAGGTTTACAGATCCGAAGTATGCTCAGCTTGGCCAGCTGTGGGGTCCGGAGGATCCTTATATGGACTTAGCGGCGAGTGCAGCAGACACCATTGTGCACTTTCGAAGTCAGGAGGATCACAAGACGGAAGAGCTATTTTGGTCTCAATTCCATAGTCCGGAGCGTTCACTTCCGCTGACCGATCGGCTGGCCGAGTGGGCTGAGCTAAATAGATTGTCCGGACTTGCCATGACAGATATCGTGACTCATGTCTGGCCGGATAGGCCCAAGCCGAAGAGTTATTTTGGCTTATTGCAGCAATTCCTTGGGGCGGTGCCGCATATCAAGGCGGTGAAGCGGTCGGCCTGCATAGAGGGTGCACGGATGGCCCTCGCCCGTGAGAAAACATACTGGACAGAGATGGATGCCACCTTTGTTGCGACCCAGGCTGCGGACGAGAGCCGGTTACCCGCCGAGCACTATTTTGGGGAAGTTCTGCGTGGTGCTCGTGAAATAGAGTCGCAGTGCTCAAAAAATGTCATTTTCAAATGAACGTTATGGTTTGTAAAACGATGTTTATAATGTACATGCTTTTTGTACTTGTGCGTTCAAGTATTGAAATATCTCCTGTGCAGCCGTTTATGTATACGTATGTATAACCTGAAAGATGGCAGTCGTCGGCTTCAGCCCCCACGCATAAGGTGCGGGGGTGTTTGCAAAAATAGCGCATTTTCATACTTAATCCGACGTCTCGGTCCTGTGAAGGAGGTGTTAGCGTAGAAAACGAGGCATTCGGACTATAATGCTTTATCACTTTCACTTAGCCATAGGAGTTCGAGGGTGGGGCTATGACATAGCCCCTAGGGGCACCGCGCTCTCCGAATTCGGGGCGCGTATGTGCCTGACTGGGAAATGGTCCTTCGTCAAAGCGGCAGAATTCTAAACATTCCGATAGTCGATCGAGTGGTTGACCAGTCTCTCGCTATATCATGACAGTCAGGTTTCCGCTTTCTCTACTGAGGTGCTCGCCCAGCCGAACCGGGGCACAATCGCAGTAGTTCTCCTGGTGCCGCGTTAGCCGATGATACGGAACGTAAGGCAGCAAAACACAGGCGCCGGGCAAACCCAACATTTGACCAAAGACATGACTCGGAGCTGATGCATATAAGGCCTAACTCGAGATGCCAAACACTCCCTAAGGTGTTCGGTCTTTATAATAACGGGCAGAACAATGCCCTAAGCCCCTAGTGTCCAGGTACAGGCAAGAATTTCTGGCGCGGCCGATGCCAAAACGCCAGCCTCCTCATTGGTTATGGTGAAAAACCGTGGGATGTGATCAACAAAAGACAGTAAGAAAGGTTTACGCAGGGACTTAATCTGAAAAGAATCCTTGCGACGGGTCCCTGCTGCACGTTTGCGCCTGTGTCTCCGTTGTGCCGTATCCTGGACGGGTGTACACGTTGTTCATCTGTAAAAAGAGAGGAACTTAGCTTGAAAGGAAATCGTGCAAAAAATGTAGTAAAAATTGAAGTATGAATAAATGAATAAAGCTGAGCCTATATTAGCTCATACGCACAGCCCCTTGTAAAGGGGTGTGCGGCTAGGGAGCCCCTAGCTTATTTTATGCCGGACTCATCTAGCCGTGTCCAGGGTCTTGCACGACCTTTTAGTGAGACGATGCCGCGTGGACCGAGCATTTTAAGTGTAAGAGACGCGTAGTGTGGTATTGCATTAAAGCAGACAAAAGCTTCACGTCCCAATAGTGCTTGATGGCTACTTTTGAATGGGGCGACATGAAAGAGTAGCTTTTCGCGTCGGAAGTTGTTGGGTGACCCAAATACAACTTCTAGTAGTAAGGAGCCCGTGCACTTGGCGTAAGGGCCTGGCGTCACTCCTTTGAAGGAAGTGCGGCTATATCGAATTTTAGTAAGGTCTATCCCCAATTTGCGTATTGTGTCTGGATATAGCAGGTTTAAATTGCTGCCGCCGTCCATCAGGACTTGTGTGAATTGTAGTCCGTCGATTATAGGATCCAATATCAGAGCAGTCCATCCTGCATTTCGAATACTTCTGGAATAATCCAGGTGATCGAAAGTAATTGGTTTTGACATCCAATCTCGAGGTTCCGCTGGGGTGGACCGTGCGACGCCTACTTTGGCGGGTGCCGCACTATTGTTCCGTATTATCACTGTTTTGACTTCTTGTGGGAAAGTCTTCTATTTTCCGGTGCTCTGCTGGTGGGGTTCGTCATCATCCTCGCTTGGCGCGTCGAGCCCCTTGTGTTCGGCGTTGAGTCGGCCGGACTGTTTGAAAACCCAAAAGTCTCGATGGGTGTGGTTTGCAGGCCATCCAGAGGTGCTGTGGATTTGACATATCTGATCCAAAATTTTGCTTAAGTTGGATAGCTCGTCACTGTTGTCCTTAAGAGGCAGTGTTTTGTTGTTCGACCGCGAGCTTTTGAATCCGGTGTTGACCGCCGTGTTCTTTGGGCTTTTTTATTTATTTCGGCGTTGATCCTTTCTGCGCCGTGATTTTCCGTTTCCATCTCTAATCTCGGATGTACTCGGGTCGCTGATGCTGCATCTTGCTAGCCAGCTGTCTTCCCCCTTGCAAAAGCGGGTCATGAGGCTTGTTAGCGCGGCCATTGTTCTCGGCTTTTCTTGGCTGAGGTGTCTGACGAGCCATTCGTCTCGGACATTATGTTTAAAAGCTTCTAAGGCTTCGGTGTCCGGACAGTCGACTATTTGGTAAGGAACCTGTTCCAGAATTTGCGCGCTGACTCTCTGGGCTGTTGAGTTATATGACTTAAATCGTCTGCATCCGGAGGGCGGACATAAGTCCCTTGAAAATTTGCTCTAAACGCGTCCTCAAGCTCTTCCCAACTTCCAACAGTATTTTCTGGGAGGCTTTTGAGCCAATGCCGAGCTGGCCCTTTGAGGTTGAGGGGTAGATATTTTATGGCGTGGAGATCATCTCCTGTGGCCATGTGTATGTGGAGGATGTAATCCTCAATCCAGACTCCAGGGTCTGTTGTTCTGTCGTATGCCTCTATGTTTACGGGTTTGAACCCCGCTGGAAATTCATGATCCAGCACCTCATCAGTGAAACATAGTGGGTGTGCAGCGCCCCTGTATTTGGGTGTGCCGTTGTCTTCAAATACTCGGCGTGTTGCATTGCTTCCTGGGCCCCTCTTTTTTGGCCCATAAATGGACCTTACCGGGCCGTCTGTTTTCCAAGGATCAGGAGTCGTCTTGTGTGCGGCGCCGCTTGTCGCTTTTGGCCTGTCATCCGGTCATCTATCCGGCCAGGCGGCCTCTTTGCTTTTTGACTGTGGGGGCTCTATGGCCTCCTCGTCAAATTTTGGGAGCAGCTTGCGCTTTGGATAGCTCTTTGTTTGATGGCTATTGCCATATTTGTCCGCGGTCTTGAGTACTTTGCTCCACCTCATTCTGAGCATGTCTTCCGTTGTTTTGAGCTTCCGTTTTTCCTTTTTCAGACTTCTTGCAGTGGAGACCAGTCTTTTGTGCAGGTTCTTATGCTCCGGTGGTGTGTCCGGCGTGAGTTCGTCTGGACTGTTGTTTTCGCCAGGCATGGATTGATTGTCCGATTCGTCCTGCTCGGATGGTTGCTTGGTTGCGTGTTTGTCGTCCACTGGTTTGCCCTGCTCTATCGCTGGGTCATTGGGAGTGCTGTTTTTGTCGAGCCGGGACTTAGGGGGGCGTCTGCGTCGCCGTTTTGGTTGTTTGTCGGCGGAATTATCCTTTGCCATGTCCCATTGTTCCTCGTCATCGCTTTCTTTTGGGGTGTCCACCATATATACATCATGGGTTGGGGTGGCCTTCCAGTGCTCGGTGAGAGCTGGTTGCTTGGTAGTCTCCGGCATCGTCGTCCATACCGTCGATGTCTTCGGATTCATAGTCTAGCATGTCGGTTAGATCGTCGACAGTGGCTACGAAGTGGGTGGTGGGTGGGCTTTGAATTTCTTCGTCGTCCGCATCCCAACCGTCCTGACCGCAGTCCGGCCAGGGTTCTCCTAATAACGAGAGATGCTTTAGCGAATTCAGGATGTCGCCAAAGGGTGAGTGCTGAAAGATGTCCGCGGCGGTGAACTCCATAATCGGCGCCCAATCGGATTCAATTAGCAGGTGCGCAGGAGGTTCGGAGTCCGGCAAGGAGTCCGGCGCCTCGGAGTCACAAGCTTTATAAGGGACAAGATCAGTATTCGGCTCTATCGCCGTAGAAGTTGCAGCCCCCGAGACGGTGTCCAGCCACCCATCCTCGATCTGCGCGATCGGCTCCGCACTATGGGTCAGAGCGGATTCGTGTGCGGCCTCCAGGGTACTGTCCGGCGGCAGAGCTAGATCATGCCCATCGTGACAGTGCGGCACGCTCGGCTGTGGCTCGACTCCATCGAAGATCAAGTCCTCGCGGATGTCAGCCGTGAAGTTTAGGCTTCCAAACCTGACCTGATGGCCAGGGGCGTAGCTTTCGATCTGCTCCAGATGGCCATGTGAATTGACCCGCAGTGCGAAGCCGCCGAACACGAAGATCTGTCCGGGGAGAAAAGTCTCACCCTAGACGGCGTTGTTGTTGATTGAAGAAGCCACCAAGCCTATCGGTGACGACACAGAGGAACTCTCAATGAAAGCACCAATGTCGGTGTCAAAACCGGCGGATCTCGGGTAGGGGGTCCCGAACTGTGCGTCTAGGCGGATGGTAACAGGAGACAAGGGACACGATGTTTTTACCCAGGTTCGGGCCCTCTCGATGGAGGTAAAACCCTACTCCTGCTTGATTGATATTGATGATATGGGTAGTACAAGAGTGGATCTACCACGAGATCGAGGAGGCTAAACCCTAGAAGCTAGCCTATGGTATGATTGTTGTAATGGTTGTGTTGTCCTACGGACCAAAACCCTTCAGTTTATATAGACACGGAGAGGGCTAGGGTTACACAAAGTCGGTTACAATGGTAGGAGATCTACATATACGTATCGCCAAGCTTGCCTTCCACGCCAAGGAAAGTCCCATCCGGACACGGGACAAAGTCTTTAATCTTGTATCTTCATAGTCTTGGAGTCCGGCTGACGATGATAGTCCGGCTGTCCGGACACCCCCTAGTCCAGGACTCCCTCAGCAGGCGTTTGCCGTCTTGAATGTCCATTGACCGTTAATTGCTGACGAGTGGGGCCGAGTCTTCGTATGACTATTGCTTGCTGACGGGTGGGACCGCAAGGAGACACGTATTGGGCAGCTTGTCTGAATCTAAAACAGATCTAGACAGGCCGCACTTCACCGCACCGCCCCGCCCCCTCCGCCGGCGTCGTGCCGCATCCACCGCTGTTGTTTCCTCCACCCTATGCCCTTTTCCATTCGTCGGCGACGCCGCGTCTCCGCCAGATATAGCCCACCTCCCCATCTGGGATTTCATAGCGATGTTGAGTGAGGACGCCCGGAATGCAGTCGACCGTGGAGAGGATTGGGTCGAATCTGCGGCAGATAATTCATGGATTAAACCTGGGTAAGCATTGTTTCCTCTCGAATTGACGTTCTAAGTCGTATTGTAGGACGTATTTGACTTCTGTTTGCTTGAATCGTTCGAATTTGTGCTCGATTTTACCCAGCTAACTGAAGCCTTTGTTTCCTTCCCCCAACAAAATAGGATTGATCCCGCGCTGGCTTTCCGGCTGGCGATTAGAATGGAAACTAGTGTGCTGCGTGGTACTAAACCGCGTTTGATTTCATCATTTTTCTATCCCAAAGTGGTAGAAACCAGCATATCTTTCAAAGATTTGCGAGCTGAGCTCCGAAACACCTATCCCTGGAGTGATGCCGATGTTGTTGAACTGAATTACTTCAGCAGTGACGAGCAAAGATTTCTCCCACTAACTTGCGACAATCATATGCCGTTGCTTTTTGCTGGGATTGCTGGCTGCCGATTCGGTTAACTCCAAATCGATGTGCTTCAGCCACGCGCAGAACGGGCGAAGGGGAAGGGAGTTCAGACATCATCTGTCTCTGCTAATAGCCAGCACCCCGGCACTCCTTGTAGGTCGACACAAAGTAAAGCAAGTGGTTCGTGGAGCCACAACATGCCTGGTGCCAATTCTCGTTCCGATTCAGCTGCTGCTTCTCGTGTACCTTCTGCAGTTGGTGTAGAAGAAGATGCAGAACCTGACGAGGCAGTGCCTACAAATGATGATGAAGACGAGATGATGTTTCCTGAACTAGTCGATGTAGCCAGTCAGCAAGCAGTGGATGACGAATATATGGAGGAGCCAATCAGCCAAGCTAGGTTTGATGACACTGACGATGAAGAGAAGGTGGAGAACATGGATAGCTTAATCGAGGATGAATACGATGGTGATGACATGCCAACAATTGAGTGGAATAGGGAAAAACCTGAGCTTACTGTAGGTACCATTTTCCAATCAATGGTGGACTGTCGGAATGCAGTGACAACATGGTGCATTATATCTGAAAACACCTATAAGATTAAAAGGAGTGAGCCAGCAAGGTTCACAGTTTTTTGTCCATATCCTAGGTGTAGGTGGAAGTTGCATGCATCTCGTATGAGAAAGAGCAAATATATTCAGGTAATCGAAGTTCAGTTAGTAATTTAGTTTCAGATCGTTGAGTAAGGTTTCTTAACTGTTCTTTACCCTTTTATTTTGTTTCAGATAAATAAAAACGCACACAAGCACACCTGTCCACCTGGAGGGGGAGGGGGGAAGGCCAAAACCAAGCTAGCAAAAACTAGGTGGGTGGCAGATGCTATATTGGATTGGCTGAGAGACGAACCTGGACTTGGTCCAACAGCACTCCATGGGAAGCTTTTTGAGAAGTACAAGATAGAAATTCCTTACATGAGAATTTTCAATGCTATGGAAAAGGCTCTTGACAGAATTAATGGTCAATGGAATGATAGTTTTCAGTTGCTTTACACTTTCAAAGCTGAAGTGGAGATGGCAAGTCCAGGGAGTGTTGTAGAGATTGACAAGCATACAGTTCCATTCAAAATAAATAGGAAGTCATTTTAGAAGGAGTGCTTCAGAAGGGCTTTTGTTTGTTTCAAGGCTTGCTGGCAGGGGTTTCTAGATGGTTGCAGGCCCAATTTGGCTGTAGATGCTACACATTTGACTGGAAGATGGAGAGGACAACTAGTAGCAGCTTCTGCAGTTGATGGACACAACTGGCTATTCCCAGTTGCATTTGGTGTGGTGGAGGCAGAGTCTGAGGAAAGTTGGGTCTAGTTTCTGCAACAGTTGCGCAACATTATAGGCACACCCCCAGGTTTAGCTATACACACAGATGCTTTCAAGGGTTTAGAGAGTGCAGTGGAAATTGTATTCCCTGGAGTGGAGCATAGGGAATGTATGCGACACCTAGCGCATAATTTCAAAAAGAAGTTCAAAGGTAAAGTTTATGATGAGAGCTTATGGCCAGCATCATACACATGCAGCAAAAGGAAGCATGAACACCATTTGAGAGTGTTGTATGCTCAAAATCCTCTTGTGAAGGAGTACATGGATGCACATCATGGCAAGGTGTGGTCAAGAAGCAAATTCAACGAAATCTGCAAAGTAGATTATGTGACCAGTAACCTTGCAGAATGCTTCAATTCAAAGTTCAATTCAGTGAAAGGGCTCTTGTTGTGGCAAGCATTTGACAAGATGAGGCAAATGATCATGATAAAGATGGCTCTTCGCAAAAGAATTGCAGAAACACAATATGTTCGTCATCAAATGCTCCCATCACTGATTAAGGCATTGCACTTGAAGGAAAGAGGACTGAAGATGAAATGTATTCGATCTGGTACATATGAGGGAGAGGTTACCTATACTGCTGACACTACAAATAGGGTATGGAGGTATCCTGTGAACCTAAGTACTAGAGAATGTAGTTGTAGGCAATGGCTGAGGATAATGCAGCAGCAATGGAGACTGAAGATGCAGTGGAGAATGCAACAGCAATTGAAGCAGTGGAGAATGCAGCAGCAAATGAAGCATCTTGGTATGTGTTTGCACCCTTTGTAGAATGCAGCTACCCTTTTGTTCTCTTTTTTGCCTATGTCTTATAATTTTATTTACCAGCTCTAGCGAGAAAAGTCCAAGAGATGAAGAAGCAGAAGATTTTGAAACCATGGCCTTTGATGGTTTTGAATCTATAAGAGAGGAAGAGGAGGGCGTAATTATTCCAATTGTGCCTTTAAAGATTACTGAACCCATAGATGACCGTCAAATGGTCGTCAAGTGCTTAGCGAGTGCAACTACTCCATCAGCACCTCCACGAGGAAAACCCCAAGTAAAGCCCAAGATCAAAAGGAACAAGAGTCTGAAAGAAAAGAGCATCTCAACTTGGGAAACCAGGAGCAAGACGGCGAATCCAGCTGCAAACACAAGGAGCAAGTCGAAAATTTGAATTAAGTTGTTGGGAAATGTTTGTGTTGTCAATTTGAGGGCGAGTGGATCGCTTAAAACTTGGTAGATTTGTATTAAGATGTTGGCATCTTAAAACTTGGTAGATTTGAGCTACTGTGAAAACTTATCAGTTGTAATAATGTTGCTTCTACTTTGGTTTCTTATTTGAGTCAGAATTCAAATTTCCATCAAAATTTGAATTTAAATCAATATTTGAATTTGGGCCAAAATTTGGATCCGAGTCAAAGTTTAAGTTGAACATTGGAGGTTCATTGCTCTGTGCGGTGTATTTGATCGAGCATTTGAAGTCCAATATTCATAGGTGAACAGTCCAAATGAGAAATGTGCTAGAAACGAGCTCGAAAGCTAGGGTAAACAGCCCTATTTGAAATCAAGTTTTTCTTGACCTTGCCTAAATGAGGCATATTTATTTTTATTAACACTTGTTCCATATATATAGGGTAAAAACGAAGTCTCACTATTTATTGAATAATATTCATATTACTACATTTTTTTTGAAAAAATATGCTTTTATTTCAAAACCGTCAAATAAAACATTTATATATGAAAATGAAAAAGTAAGTTCAGATCCTTCTTACTCACTCCAAAATGAAGCTATGGAGATTTTTCTGATTTTTTAAAAAATTTTTTGATTTTTTTTCAAACCCTAAACCCTCTCTCCCTATTCTACGAACTCTGAAAATGTTCATAGGTGATAGCTCATTTGTGTGAAGACTTTTTTCATGAAAATGACCTACACCAAGTTTATTTTTTTTCTCATAACCTTGTCACATATGACGGCTATATGCGCAAGAATTACAACATTTTTATTTTTTGAATTTTTTAAAAACATTAGAACTTGATTTCGACAGATCACTTCAAAAAATGATTTTTTGAAAAAACGCCCCTATACCAAGTTTATATTTTTATGGTAACTAGGTCTCATAAATGGACAAACTACGTTTGTTTTATATTTTTGCGATTTTTTCTAATTTAGTTATGGCCATTTGAAATCTGGTCAAACCCTAATAACCCCGTTGACTCGCTCATAACCCCGCAGAAATGCTCCAAACCCTAGCGTCGAACGTGCGCCGTCGGATCCTACCAAGCGTCAAACACCACCCGTCAGATGTGGGGCAGGCATGCGCGATCCGCGTGATGCATCCTGATTGGCTACTGCACTGTCCTTCTCAGATTTTTTATGATCTGCCCCACTTTACATATGAAATTGTATTTTAGCACATGACCACCACATGTCAGTGTTAAGAGTTGGTTCAAATATTCAAACTACAAAATACAATGTGGCAAATCGTCAATATAGCTTCCCCTTCTCCCCTTCTCCATCTGACAGACAAAGGCATCGAGCAGATCGAGCAATTCCTCTGTTTCTTTCCCCATCTTCTCATTCTTCTTCTTCTCGAGCAACTCCTCTGTTTCTTCCTCTAGGGCGATATGTCGACCTCCTCGTCAGCCCCCCGTTCCACGTGGCCGGTGTATGGTCCAGTGCCGATGACTCGATGCACTGACTTCCCATGGACGGCGCCACTGAAGCGGTTCACTTCGAAGGAGGAGAAGAATGGGAACTTTGGGCGCGAGTTCGTCAAATGCGAGAGCAAGCCGGAGGGGCAGGTTAGATCTGAGTTTTCCTCGCATCCTTTATCTCTAATTTCTCAAAAAATCTGTCAGATTTGGATTTAGGTTACATGATTTCGTTTTCAGATCGTGAAGAAATGCCACCATTTCGAGTGGATGGATGATTACATCCAGAGGCTTCAATGGTCGGGCTTGCTGGATTCGAGGGGGAATGCAATCCGAGAGTCCAATCTGCCCCATGACAGTGCTGCTCCGGCAGCAGCAACGCGTCCGGAATACCCGACGGCGTTCGAACTGAAGACGGAATTGAAGAAGATGAACAAGAACTTCAAGGAGCTTATTGAGTTGAAGAAGCAATCCAATCTGATATCTTTAGGAATACTTGCTCTAGGAATTTTTTACTTGATGGCCATCTCTCGTTAGAGATGTTTGTCTACTGTTGTTTCCACTGTTTAGCAATCCAAGTCTGTTTATCTCAAATGCAACTCTGTTTAGTGCAACTGTCGATCTCTGAATGTATGCAGTTTACTGTTAAGTTTCGACACTTTCTGTTTCGGCAGAAAACAACTACCAGTTCAGTGATAGGATTATTTTGTTAGCTAATAACCTCGAGTGTTGGATCATACCCTAGCTCATCAGATGACAGTAAGTAGTGCTTGAGCAGCACAAGGGATATACATCAAGTTCATCTCTTCTCTCTCGCACTTGCCAAACTTTTGTCCTTGAGTTCGCTAGTTCTGCTAAAAAAAACCTAGTTCGCGGGCCCAAAGAGAAAGCCCAGAAACAAGCGATGTTTCTTTTTTTGGTTAGGAAGGATTGCTTTGTTCTTTTTTGTTTCTAATTGCTTTTTTCATTAATTTGATTGCCCAATCTCTTCTATCTCAATGAGGAATTTCTTTGGCTTTCCTTTATGGGTCCCTTCATTTTTTAGAATCAAAGTATTTGCAAACCGCAGTATTATTATGCCTAGTGAACCAATACTTCATGATTAGAAAAAGAGGTCTAACCCTCTTTTTTATATACTTCAAACATAGTGAAGTTAAAACTACACTTTTGACTAAAGCCAAATATCTCAAAGTATTTGATACTTCAATATTTATGAAAACCAAAGTATTCTTTGAAGGGAGCCCTTCTTTGAATACCTAAAAAATACAGAGCTCTCAAACTAAAGCCATGTACAAATGTACAATATGTTCTTATTTTTAGAAGGCATCTATAAACACATCATTTTTAGTTTGTTTGGTTAATTTTTCCCACGCCAATTAGCCGTGTCTAAACTTGGGACAAACAAAATACAAACATAACAAAGCATTAATATAACACACATAACTTAACGTAGATAGGGTTGCTAGGGAAACATAAGTTCTTACATAGACACCGATAGATAATATCTAATAATTAACCTTACATACATAGGGTAGCTAGCTCAGGCAACACACACACCAAACTTACAGTACATAGTAGATAGATAGGGTAGCTAGGGCAACACCACCATGTCTTCACCGTCGTCTTCACCTTAACCGCCGGCTTCACCGTCTTCGTCGCCGCCGGCTTCAGTACTCCTCCTCCTCAAGGCCGTTGTCGCCGACGTAGTACGGGAGGCTATGCATGCGGTTGCGAGCGGGGAAGACGCTTTCGAAGTCGGTGAAGATGTTATAGGTCGTGAATGCGATGAACTCGCACCCACACCAATACACCTTGCCGAGTAGGTAGTAGCCATCGAACCTGTTGGTGAAGTGGACGACGAGCCCTACCACTGGAGCGTTGGCGTGGGGACACTGCTCCACGAGGTTGAACATGGGTGGCGAGCCCACCGGGAGGTGGTGGAAGCCCGCACGGAGGAACCCCCATGCAAGCTCAGTGCTTCCCCTCCAGCGGGAGAACACCCACACGCGGAGGGATTCCTCGACGACGACGTTGGCGGGGTACCGCCCTTCCGGCACGGTGGGCGGCGCTTGAAACGTCGGCCCGTTGTACTGCATCTTGCTCGCTTCGCTGAGTGGAACGGCTTTGGCTTTTGGGGGAAGAAGAGAAGTTGGAGGCGCAGATGGATCTGTAGAAGAAGAGGCAATGAAGGGCAGTTTAAATAGCCGGGGGAGACAAAGTGGGTACACGCGCAACCGGCATAGATCGTGACTCAGTCCGTGCATGAACCGATGCGATCATCAATTTGTGAACGTGAATTGATGCGAGCGTGCTTTGCGTGCTCTGCATTGGCGGCTGCCTGCCTCCCCCTTCTGCGTGCTCTGCGTTGGCGGCTTCCTACCTCCCATTCACAAGCGTGCGTACAGCCTGCGGCGTGAACCGATGCCTCGACATATGGACGTGACCGTGCGTGCAGCCTGCCCCTTCTGCCATTAGCACGTATGCCTGCGACGTGTGAAACGACGTTGCGGAGCGACTGAATCCACCGACAACCGTGCGGCACGGATCGATGCGTGCGTGTCGGCGTGCATGCATGCGATTAGGTCTAGGTCACTAGATGCGTGCATGGCAGTGTTCGCATGCATAGCAGGCTACATCGATGCCAAAGCCGGGCATGCATAGCAGGCTGCATCCATCCATAGTAGGCTTTTTTAATTGGGCTACCTTTTTAATTTATTACCAACAAACTAACGGGCCCGTCCTATGAACACAAACACGGCCCAACCAGCGAAGCCACAGCCACAGTTAATAGAGTCCAACGTGGCCCCACAAGTCAGTTAACGGCCAAGACGGCAAACGTCCGTTATGAACATTTGTGAGAGTTTCAGCTAAGGGAATGGGGAAAAGTGAGCAAAAGTTTTGAAGCATGGGGAAAACTGAGCACAACTAAGGAATTGGGGGCACAGATGGAATAAGCCCTTTATTTATTGATTGTCTTCCTTATGAGTGGCGGTCGGGGAGGAGCGACGGTCTTTTCCTATCAATCTATCCCCCTAGAAGCATGCGCGTAGTACTTTTTTTCAATGATTTGTAGATTTTTGCAATAAGTATATGAGTTCTTTATGACTAATGTTGAGTCCATGGATTACACGCACTCTCACCTTCCACCATTGTTAGCCTCTCTTGTGTCGTGCAACTTTCACCGGTACCATACACCCACCATATACCTTCCTCAAAACAGCACCCATACCTACCTATTATGGCATTTCCATAGCCATTCCGAGATATATTGCCATGCAACTTTCCACCGTTCCGTTTATATGACACGCATCATCATTGTCATATTGCTCTTTGCATGATCATGTAGTGGACATCGTATTTGTGGCAAGGCCACCTTCATAATTTTCATACATGTCACTCTTGATTCATTGCATATCCCGGAGGCATTCATATAGAGTCATATCTTATTCTAAGCATCGAGTTGTAATCTTGAGTTGTAAGTAAATAAAAGTGTGATGATCTTCATTATTAGAGCATTGTCCCAGTGAGGAAAGGATGATGGAGACTATGATTACCCCACAAGTCGGGATGAGACTTCGGACTTTATAAAAAAAGAGAAAGGCCAAAAAAAAAGAGAAAGGCCAAATAAAAAATGAGAGAAAAAGAGAGAAGGGACAATGCTACTATCCTTTTTACCACACTTGTGCTTCAAAGTAGCACCATGATCTTCATGATAGAGAGTATCCTATGTTGTCACTTTCATATACTAGTGGGAATTTTTCATTATAAGAACTTTTCTTATATATTCCAATGATGGGCTTCCTCAAAATTCCCTAGGTATTCGTGAGCAAGCAAGTTGGATGCGCACCCACTTAGTTTCTTTTGTTGAGCTTTCATACATTTATAGATCTAGTGCATCCGTTGCATGGCAATCCCTACTCACTCACATTGATATCTATTAAAGGATTCTCCATAGCCCGTTGATACGCCTAGTTGATGTGAGACTATCTTATCCTTTTTGTCTTCTCCGCAACCACCATTCTATTCCACTTATAGTGCTATGTCCATGGTTCATGCTCATGTTTTGCGTGAAAGTTGAAAAGGTTTGAGATTACTAAAGCATGAAACAATTGCTTGGCTTGTCCTCGGGGTTATGCATGATTAAATACTTTGTATCATGAAGATAGAGCAACAGCCAGACTATATGATTTTGTAGGGATAACTTTCTTTAGCCATGTTATTTCGAGAAGGCATGATTGCTTAGTTAGTATTCTTGAAGTATTACTATTTCTTATGTCAATATGAACTTTTATTTTGAATCATTTGGATCTGAACACTCATGCCAAAATAAATAAAATTACATTGAGAATTATACTAGGTAGCATTCCACATCAAAAATTCTGTTTTTATCATTTACCTACTCGAGGATGAGCAGGAATTAAGCTTGGGGATGCTTGATACGTCTCCATCATATCTATAATTTTTGATTGTTCCATGCTACTATATTACCCGTTTTGGATGTTTATGGGCTTTACTTTACACTTTTATATCATTTTTGGGACTAACCTACTACTGGAGGCCAAGCCCGAATTGCCGTTTTTTGCCTATTTCGGTGTTTTGAAGAAAAGGAATATCAAACGGAGTCCAAACGGGATGAAACCTTCGGAAGCGATCTTGTTGGAACAAATGCAAACCTGGAGTCTTGGAGTGGACATCAAGCAACAACCAAGGTGGCCACGAGGGTGCCCGACGTGCCCCCTAGGGGTGGGTGCGCCCCCCACCCTCGTGGGCCCCTCAGGCGTCCACTGACCTACTTCTTCCTCCTATATATACCCACGTACCCTGAAACCATCAGAACAGACCAAGAAAACCTAATTCCACCGCCGCAACCTTCCGTATCCGCGAGATACCATCTTGGAGCCTTCGTTGGCGCTCCGCCGGAGGGGGAATCGACCACGGAGGGCCTCTACATCATCTCCAAGGCCCTTCCGATGAGTTGTGCACTACAGGAAACAGATAATTTGCCGTCTGTGGATCACAGACGGCAAAGACCTAAATCCAGACGGCAAAGATTTTGCCGTCAAAAAGCAGACGGCAAACTCAGACGGCAAAGAATAGCCGGCAAAGAATACTTTGCCGTCAGCTTTTCATCGGGAAGACGGCAAAGACTTTGCCGTCAGCCAACTATCCATTTGCCGTCTGCCATAAAAATAACAGACGACAAAGTTTGCATCTTTTGCTGTCAGGCGATTTCGTCTTTACCGTCAGTTGACTCCATCTTTGCCATCATCCTCGAACCCACAGACGGCAAAGAGATTTTGTTTTGTTTAAATATAAAAACAACAATGCTTAGGTGGACACGCTAAGGAAACGTACTCGGTGAAGGAAAAGCATGCGCTAAGGAAATGTACGACCCAGAACCGCTTAAGTGCTTATATATATGTGGTGGTTACACTTTACATAAAAGACCCCCACATAAAAATAAAGAAGAAATTAGTCCTGGTTTCTTGCAAGAACCTTACAAAAATTTGTAAAAAAGAAATCTAATCTTCGTCTTCTCCTGGGCAAGGCAGGGCCGGCGACATGGCTGGGCGAGGTAGGGCCGGTGGCGCGCACGGAGGGGCGAGGTAGGGCCGGTGGCGCGCACGGAGGGGCGAGGCAGGGAGGTCCGGTGGGGTCACGCGCATCAGATCCGGCGGTGGCTGCTCGACCTTGACCGGATCCGCAGGGTCGCGCGCGCGACGGCAGGAACTCGATCTGTGGTAGGGTCAACGACCTCCATGGCCAGCTCCTGCAGATGGTGGAGGGATAGAAAGAACTTCAGGTCTAGGCAAAGAAACGAGGAAAGGGAGAAGAGCTCGGGCCGTCCGGTGGGAGTGCGGGGTCGGCGGGCGGTGGGCGTGGACGGAAGCTTCGACGGGGAGGTGGTGACAGGAGGCCACCACAGGCCAGCGCAGCGGAGGCGACGGGCCGGCCGCGCCGAGGCGACGCCGCACCGGGTCGGCACAGCGGAGGCGACGAGCGACGCGCTGGCCACGCCGGGGGTGACGGGGGTAGGGGCCGGCCGCGCCGGAGTCTACTGGAGGCGGGGCCGCCGCCTCTCCGCTCGCCAGTTGCCAGCGCCGGCCATGGATCGATGCGTGTGTGTGTTGTGTGGTGTGTGGTGTGCGTGGACGGGTGGGGTGTGGGGTGTGGCTGTGGGTTAGTGGGTGGGTGGGGCTGTAGGCGTGGTAGTGCGTGCGTCACGACGGGTGGGTGGGGCTGCGTTTGTTTGGACGGGCCGCCACGTCATCGATCCGTGGGATCGATCCGCGTGGTGTGCTTCTTTGTTTGCCGTCTGCGTTTTTTATACAGATGGCAAAGAGTGTATTTTGCCGTCTGTAATATAAAACGCAAACGGTAAAGATTTTTGCTGTCTGTATTTCATATTACAGACGGCAAAGGATCTTCTTTGCCGTCTGTAATATAAAATGCAGACGGCAAAGATCTTTGTTGTCTGTATTTTGTTTTATAGACGGCAAAGTTAGCTCTTTGTCGTCTGTGTTTTTTTGGGTAGACGGCAAAGACTATTTTGCCGTCCGTTTTTGTTTGCCGTCTGCAGACGACGGCAAACCCTTTCTTTGCCGTCTGCCCGATGAAAAGCTGACGGCAAAGACGAACCCTGACGGCAAATTAGCCGTTTCCTGTAGTGGTGAGTAGTTTACCATAGACCTTCTGGTCCATAGTTATTAGCTAGATGGCTTCTTCTCTCTCTTTGATTCTTAATACAAAGTTCTCCTCGATCTTCTTGGAGATCTATTCGATGTAACTCTTTTTGTGATGTGTTTGTCGAGATCCGATGAATTGTGGGTTTATGATCAAGTTTATCTATGAGAAATATTTGAATCTCCTCTAAATTCTTTTATGTGTGATTAACTTGTCTTTGCAAGTCTCTTCGAATTATTAGTTTGGTTTGGCCTACTAGATTGATATTTCTTGCAATGGGAGAAGTGCTTAGCTTTGGGTTCAATCTTGCGGTGTCCTTTCCCAGTGACAGCAGGGGCAGCAAGGAACGTATTGTATTGTTGCCATCAAGGATAAAAAGATGGGGTTTATATCATATTGCATGGGTTTATCCCTCTACATCATGTCATCTTTCTTAATGCGTTACTCTGTTCTTTATGAACTTAATACTCTAGATGCAGGCAGGAGTCGATCGATGTGTGGAGTAATAGTAGTAGATGCAGGGATGAGTCGATCTACTTATCACGGACGTGATGCCTATATACATGATCATGCTTAGATAATCTCATAATTATTTGCTTTTCTATCAATTGCTCGACAGTAATTTGTTCAGCCACCGTAATACTTATGCTATCTTGAGAGAAGCCACTAGTGAAACCTATGGCCCCCGGGTCTATCTTTTATCATATAAGTTTTCCATCTACTTTTATTTGCATCTTTACTTTTCCAATCTATATCATAAAAATACCAAAAATATTTATCTTATCATATTATCTTTATCAGATCTCACTTTCGCAAGTGGCTGTGAAGGGATTGACAACCCCTTTATTGTGTTGGTTGCGAGATTCTTGTTTGTTTTTGTAGGTGCGTGGGACTTTTGAGGAGCCTCCTACTGGATTGATACCTTGGTTCTCAAAAACTAAGGGAAATACTTATGCTACTTTGCTGCATCACCCTTGCCTCTTCAAGGAAAACCAACGCAAGATCAAGACATAGCAGTGATGCCTATATACATGATCATGCCTAGAAAATCTCATAACTATGCGCTTTTCTATCAATTGCTCGACAGTAATTTGTTCACCCACCGTAATACTTATGCTATCTTGAGAGAAGCCACTAGTGAAACATATGGCCCCCGGGTCTATCTTTTATCATATAAGTTTTCTACCTACTTTTATTTGCATCTTTTACTTTCCAATCTATATCATAAAAATACCAAAAATATTTATCTTATCATATTATCTATATCAGATCTCACTTCCGCAAGTGCCCGTGAAGGGATTGACAACCCCTTTATTGCGTTGGTTTCGAGGTTCTTGTTTGTTTGTGTATGTGCGTGGGACTTTTGAGGAACCTCCTACTGGATTGATACCTTGGTTCTCAAAAACTGAGGGAAATAATTACGCTACTTTGCTGTATCACCCTTTCCTCTTCAAGGAAAACCAACACAAGCTCAAGACGTAGCGCGCTCCCACTCCCCCACTTGCGCCTCTCCTCCCCCAGATCCACCTCTCCCCTCTCCCTCTCCTTCGCTCTGGAGAGGAGACCGACGCGGTCACCGCTGTTCTCCGTTGTCCACGCAGCCACAACCACCGCATCGCTTCGTCGACGCGTCCATCGTCTTCGTCATCGTCTTCCTCGACGTCTGGTGGTCGCAGCTGGAGCCTGGAGGCACTGCAGCATCGGGGATCCGCCGTTCCCCATCTCCGATCGCCGCCGCCTCCTTCGTCTCTGACGCTACCTCTGCAGGTCCTAAACCATCACGGCCTACGTGTGAGCCGCGCGGTGAGCTTCTCCGTCCCTTGCTCCTCTTTGTTGACCCCTCGCGCACCGTAGCTACCTCGTCGTCGTTACCGTGAGCCCATCGCCGCGGATCGCCTCACCGCCGTGGCCATAGCCCCTGTCATGCTCACCTGGGCACGACATCGAGCTCCTGGCGCTCCCATGAGCCCAACGAGCTCAAGCCCGTGCCTCCCCGTGCCTCCTAGCATAATTCCCATCGAGGACCCGATCGCGCTGCCGCCGTAGCTCGTCGCCGTCCACTTTTCTGTCCAGTTCCGGCGAAACCACCACCACCACTGGACGCGGCACTCGCTGCTCATTCGAAAGCACCCAAGCGCGCGCGAAACTACCCATCGTAGATGAAACCCGGCGCGTTCCGGTGACGCACCGCCGCGTTTTGGATCACCGGAGCAACTCCGGCACCGGCTGCCGACGTGGTAGGCCTGGGGCCACCCCCGGAGCCACTGCCAGTGGGCCTCGCGGGTCCCAGTTGGCTGGGTTAAAACAGTCAACTACTGACCAGGCAGCCCAGTGCCACTGACACGTGGGCCCCACCGCCTATATTAATTAATTAAAATGTTTTCGTAATTAAAACCTAATTAGTTACTAATTAGGGACTGACATGTGGGGCCCAGTAGCTATTTAACCTCAGATTAGTTTAATATAAACTCTGTTAATTATAGTGGCTGACATGTGGGCGCCACCTGTATGGTTTGACTGGTCAGCCAACCTATTGACCTGCTGATGTCAGCATTGCATCATGCTGATGTCATAATTCCCTTTTCTGTTAATTTAAATAATTCCAGAAAATGGTTTAATCTTTGAAAATTCATAGAAAATAAACTGTAGCTCGGTTGGGAAAACTTTATACATGAAAGTTGCTCAGAATGACAAGACGAACTCGAATACGCTATCCACATACCTGTCAGATGTTTCTAACTATCTGAACATGGAACATTCCCCTCCGGTCATCTATCTGACATAGGTCCGGAACCGGGAATACATTCCCGGTTGAATTCCCCCTTCACCTATATCGTGTAGCCATACGTTAGGTCACACCCGACATAGCATATTGCCACATTATGTTTTGTGATGCTATGTTTGCTTTATATTTACTTTTTCTTCCCCCTCTTCTCTAAGATAGACCCCGAGTCCGATGCTGCCCCTGTGATCGACTACGTCGACGATGACCCCTCCTTGCCAGAGCAACTATGCAAGCCCCCCACTTTGATCATCCCGATATCGCCCATTCCATTCACTCATGCTTGCATTAGATTTTGCTACTGTTATTGTTTGCTCCTATTCTATTGCGTAGCCTGTTTTTGTAACCTGCTTATTGTTACCTTACCTGCTTATCCTAAACTGCTTAGTATAGGTTGTTTAGTGATCCATCAGTGACCCCCACCTTGTCCTTGTTGCCCCTGCTTCATCATCGAAGACCCGATCAACGGGACCGAAGACCAGGCCCCGGCACCGCACATCACTTCCCCTTAGTTGTTCGACACTGCTGGTTACTATCAAGTGCCGAGGGTGAGACCTCATTAGCACTTCTAATGTTAATCCGGTAGAGTAGTTATTCGGTCGTGGTCATCGAGGGTGATTCCGCCTTAACCACTTCCGATACGACTCTGTCATGCAACCCCTCAAGTGTGAACCTCTATGGTGGATCCTCTTATGTTCACCTTGATCATTACATCGAGTGGAATCCGTCGAGGGTGACTCCTCAGGTTTTCCCCTTGGTGTTAGACACACGGTTACTATGGTTACTATGACTTTACACTGAACCATGTTACTAAAGACGGGTCGACCCTGACGGGTACCCGCGTGAGCTTAATTGCGAGTGATGTGGAGTCGGGTTGACCTGGAAGGTGCCCGCGAGATAAATACGAGGCGTGGCCGCGCATTCCTAGACCTTGCCGGAAGTCCTCGAGACGGGGCGACGGGGTCACATCTTTTGTGAGTCTCTGCTTGTTACTGCGTGTTCCTAATCCACTACGATTTGGATATTTGATCCGAGGGGCTTCTGGCCTGATAGCACGAACCATCACGTAGGCATATTATGGGCATTCTGCGTCATATGCATCAGCCGAAGCTTAATAGACATCAGCGACTGAGCGGCGCGCACCGGGTTGGACTGCATAAGCATCTGCCTTTTTAAGGAGGTAACTAGGTCTGCTCACTGGCCGCCCACGCAACGTGCAGGAGTTCGGCCGGAGTGCTGACTTCTCTATTAAGCCTAGGTCGGGTTGCGGCGTATTGTTTGGCCGAGGCCGGGCATGACCCAGGAAAGTGTGTCCGGCCGGAGTTAATCGAGCGTGGTGGGTAAGTTGGTGCACCCCTGCAGGGAAGAAAGCATCTATCGATATTCTGTCCTACGGTAATGGACACTTGGAGTTGTATCCCGATCGATACGACTAGAACTGGATACTCATGATGAGAAACGGATTGTGATAAGAAATGGATAGTATGGCTCTGGGATTGCTTTCTCCCAGGGAGTCAAGAAAGGATCTCTGGCCGAGGTTGATGTCACTACTACTACTTTACCTTATGCTACTATTATCTCTTCTGATGCTGCAAGATGCTTGGAGCTGCTTGAAGATGCTAGTCTTCGATAGGCTAGGCTTTCCCCTTCTCTTCTAGCATTTTGCAGTCTAGTCCACAGATATAGCCCATTTCATTGATACCGATGCATATGTAGTGTTGATCCTTGCTTGCGAGTACTTTGGATGAGTACTCACGGTTGCTTTGCTCCCCCTTTTCCCCCTTTCTTATTCTTTCCGGTTGATGCAACCAGATGTCGGAGCCCAGGAGCCAGACGCCACCATCGATGCCTACTACTACGTGGAGACCGCCGACAACCAGGAGTAGTTAGGAGGCTCCCAGGAAGGAGGCCTTGCCTTTTCGATCATGTTGCTTTTGTGCTAGCCTTCTTAAGGCAAATTTGTGTAACTTATGTCTGTACTCAGATATTGTTGCTTCCGCTGACTTGTTTGAATTCGAGCTTATATATTTGAGCCCTCGAGGCCCCTGGCTTGTCATATAAAGCTTGTGTTATTTTAATTTGTGTCTAGAGTTGTGTTGGGATATCTTCCCATGAGTTCCTGATCTTGATTGTACACATTTGCGTGTATGATTAGTGTATGATTGAATCGAGGGCGTCATAATGCAACTAGTGAAGAATAAATATTCAGGGAATCTAGCTCGATTTGCTTCGCACTCGAACCCTATTCGGTGAGGGGGCATTTGTTCAATGAGATTTTTGCCCTACGAAGAGTACGAAAATAAGGTGGGAGGATAACTTCAGAATAATAGTTTTCTACATGGTGGCTTAAGCCAATAATATTTTTTGTACACATGGAGCAAGAAGTGCCTACGTGTATGTGCCTATATTGCATGTGCATGGCGCCCATATAGCATGTTGTGGGCGTATGAACTACTCCTAGCCCAAAATAATTGTTGATGGGCTAATGATCAGCTAATTAAAATTGGCCCAGCACACACACGTACGTAGAGCTCGTACGAATATGCATTGAGTATTTACGGCCGGCCGGCAAGCCCGTATACTCCTCCGAATACCCGAAATACCTAATTAACTTTGCATGTACATGTATTTTCTTTATCCATTTGATTTGATTTGAATAGGCAACATGTACATGGGCATCGAGTGCATAGTACTCCCTCCGTTCCCAAATACTTGTCTTTCTAGGCATTTTAAATGGACTCAACATACGGATGTATGTAGATATATTTTAAAGTGTAGATTCACTCATTTTGCGCCGTATGTAGTCACTTGTTGAAATCTCTAACGGAGTGTAAAATAAGGTGAGAGTTCAGGGTGGACGTGACGAGGGGCTTTCGCCCCGGCTCGCGGCTCGTTCTGGCCCGGACTGTGCGGTCCTGGCTCGCTCAATAATATGGCCGGTCCGGTCCACGCAAACAGGACCGAAATTCGGTCGGTCCGGTCCGCTGAAAGCTCGGTCCGGCTCGAAGGACCGAAGGCCCAGCCCAATATACAGCTAATCAGGAGAGCCCAACGCATATAGTCGTGCCTCGTGCGTGCGTGACCTAGCGAGCGAGCTTCCTCTCTCCCTCGCCTCCCTCTCCCCTGCGCGGCTGCGCCGTCAGGCACCTTCTTCTCTCCCCTACGCTGCCCCCCCTGCCTCGCCTCCCTTTCCCCGGCACTGGCCCCCTCCGCCTCGCGCCGCCGTGCCCTCGCGCGGCTGCTCCTCGTCTCCCCCGCGTAGCCGAGCCACTCCCTCTCTCTTCCTTGCCTCTCCCTCGCGCCGCCGTGCATCAGGAGCGTCTTCTCCGGCTCCGGCCACCCTGCTTCTTCTCCGACCACCCCTCCGCCACGCTGGACCCACATGGCAGTGACTGGATGTCGCCGGACCGTGAGGACCGCCGGTCCGCACCGAGCTTCGCGCCTGCCGGTCCGGTCCCTGAAATCAGGACCGCTGCACTGCTCGGTCCGGTCCGGCCCGGACCGCCGGCGGCCGGTCCAAACGACGGCTCGGACCGGGACCGGACCGTGTCCACCCTGAGTGAGAGTACATGTAAAAGTGTTCCAAGGCTGGCTAACGGAGTTGCGTACTTGACAAGGAAAAATACTCATCAAAATCTGGAAAGAGATAACGTGGATTGCATAAAAGGCAGGCTTCGCGTAGTAAGCCTTGCACGGCAAGAAGAAAAAGGCCGGGCGCCACATGATCTCTCGCCATCTATTAGGTTTCTCGACGCCTATATATAGAGGCATAAGTCTACTCAAGACAGGTGGTGCAGGAAGAGAAGACGAGGGCTGACGGGCGGGGGCCAGCCGGATGAAGAACAATTCATGCAAGTGGAGGGAGCCATCCAGGCGAGAAGGTGCTGCACAAAGAGAGCAGAGGAGAGAAGAGAAAGCACGCAGAAGAAGACGCGCCCGTGGCGGCAGCATCGTGGTTATTCAATGAACCGTGAACAAGCGTGCAAGCCGGCCGTGGAAAAACATGCGCCTGGAGAGATGCGGTAACCATACAATAATCTTTTTGTTCTACGTGCTATCATTTATTTTGTAGGATACCTAAGGACACCCCTAGAGCACAACAGACACACGCACCCGCCCAAGCGATGGCATGTAAGTGCAGATTTGATGGCAGCGACGACAAAGGAGACGCACCCTTGGCAGCGTCGCCAAAGTGGAACTCAAACAAAAAGGAGCACGCGCCTGTGATGGCCGCGTAGGCCCTATCTTGCAGCGATGAGCACATCGCGGAGATGACGACATGTGCACTAGGAGAGGACAGGCAGCCAGAACAAGCAGGAGGCAGTCGGCGGAGACGAGGCGCACACAAGACGGAGCATGCAGAGATGCACCGTGGCGGCAGCGTCGAGAACATCAGGAAAGCCGCGCCCACGACAGCGACACGCTGGTCGGGCAACATGCACATGGCCTAGCGTTGTCCAATGGCGGCAGTGCATGGGCCAAGAAGGATCCATGGAGGCCAGCTACGTACATATATTTCTCTTTTATGTATGCAGGGAGAAAGCACACATCTCACGGACGGAGGACCAGGGAGCAAGCACACATCTCATGGACGGAGGACCACACGCAAGAACACAGCTTGCAAGGAGACAGAAGGCACGCAATGTACCAAGAAGAGCACCTCACGTAGGCAACAAAGAGGACGCGCCTGCGCCCTTGGTGGCAGCGTCGAGGAGATCGAAGGGCGCACCCATGCAGTGGCGCGTGCGCCAAGTGAACACGGGGACGACCCCCTCACACGAAAGCAGAGCGGTGGCGATAAGATGAACGCGCCCACGGAAGGATTTCCGGGAGTGCAATAATCTTCTTTTTCTATGTGTTTAGGTCATCACGCACCCGGATGCGGTGGATGAAGAGGCGGCCAATGTGGCGCTCTCACACATGGGTGCACACTCACCCATGGACGCACATAGCAAGGAGGAGGCGTCGAGCCTGCTTGGAGGCTGACCACCATCTACTTCATCAAGCCGGCGCCATAGAGGACGAAGGAGTGGAGCTCATCTAGACGACGCCCTCAACTTCGTCACCAAGCCGGCGCAATGGAGACCCGGAGCTTCCTAGGATGACGCCCGCCGTCTTCGTCCTTAAACAGGCACCATGAAGGACAGAGGTGTTGAGCTCCCGAGGATGCCACCGCCGTGCCGTAGAGGATGGCAACAAGGAGCTCGCCAAGATGATGCCCCTTATCAACATCATCAAACCAGTGCTGCATAGGATGAGGGCATGGAGCTAGCAAGACAACACCATCGAGGTCTACCTCGTCAACCCGGAGCCCGCAACCCGGAGCCCGTGATACGAAGAAGATGGCGTTTCCGTGAAGATGACCCACGCCCATGATGTTGCCCACAACACGGAGCCCGCGATATGAAGAAGATGGCGTTATGCGATCACAGGTCTTTATCGACCCTTACCACGATCCCGCAATGTGTTTCCTTTGTCTTGGTGGACCACCGAATACGACATCCAGCCGAGACGAGGTGGACTCTTCATGACGTACATGTCTCGGTGTACAAGCGGCATGCTCTTTGTCTTACCAGACCACCGAATACAGTGTTTAGCTAAGACGAGGCATCCACCATGTCCCTCCATGACGCCACCTTTCTTTTGCACCGCGATGTTTGCCCTTGTCTTGGTGGACCACCGAATACGACGTCCAGCCAAGACGAGGTGCACCCTTCGTTGCATACAGGTCTCATCATCGTACGGGCGGCGTGATCCTTGTCTCAGCAGACCACCAAATACGGCGTCGAGCTGAGACGAGGCATCAACCGCGCCCCTCCATGATGTTACCTTTCTTCGGCCCTGCGGCATGATCCTTGTTTTGGCAGACCACTGAATACGACGTCTAGCCAAGACTAGGCATCCACCATGCCCCTCTAAGACGTTACCTCTCACGGCCTTGTGAGGCGGAGTCTTTGTCTTTGCAGACTGCCGTAACCTCGGCGTCTAGTCGAGACGAGACGCCAACCACACCGGCCATGCCGATGCGTGTGCGCGTTGGTTTCAGACTAACGCCGGTCTTCACAAAAGAATACTCACATGAGGCAACCCCTTGCGTACCCCGAAAAAGCTACTACATCGTCAAGAAGTGCGAGCCAAGCAAGATCCATGCTACCCCAACACCAACTACATCAATGCTGTCAAGACTGATGAGGCGCGACGGCGAGGGCGGACATGGCTATCACAAAACCATGTTCTGAGCGGCATGTGTACCGATGAGGACACGGGCTTTACCTCTGCCCACACAACTCACACCATCATCATCATGCATGGAGAACGTGAAGCGAAGACGACGAAGACGACCACACGGCTTAATCGGAGGTATCTCGCGGAGAAACCCACGGGAGTAATTAACCGGGAGCCTTCCGAGGCCCCGGGAACCAGAGACCGCACATCGCCACAGTCAGGCTGGCCGCGCTAGTAGGCCACGGAGCGCATATCGGGAATTGTATTTGTTATCCTTAAGATTAATAAAATATTGTTCCCATCTCTTTGTTTTCATTGTGTACTATGGTACACTGGCAGGCCCGCAACATTGAATTTTCGCTGGAGCATAGAGAGGTAATAATACAATAACCCAGGTTATTTTTATTATTTCTCGTTTCAAACAATCAATATCAAGAACAATAAAATCTATGGGCACATAATTCCTATTTGCAAGAATAAGAACATCATTAATTCTTCCCATAGTCTTTATAACAGTAGAATCCGCTGAGCGCAAATTTAAAGAGCATTCTTCAATATAGGTAAGACCAAGCACATCACATAAAGATTTCGGAATTGTAGAAACACTCGCACCAAAGTCACATAAAGCAAAACACTCATAATTTTTAATCTTGAATTTAATAGTAGGTTCCCACTCATCATGCAATTTTCTAGGAATTGAAACTTCTAATTCCAATTTTTCTTCAAAAACTTTCATCATAGCATCAACAATATGTTTAGTGAAAGCATTATTTTGTTCATAAGCATGGGGTGAATTTATCATGGATTGCAACAAAAAAATACAATCAACCAAAGAGCAACTATCATAATTAAAGTATTTGTAATCCAAAATAGTGGGCACATCACTAGTTAAAGTCTTGACCTCTTCAAACCCACTTTTATCAATTTTCTCAACAAGATTTTCACCCTCCGAATCATAGGGACGCCTTCTAACTAAAGTTGACTCTTCTCCAGTCCCCTTTTCATCAATATTAAATTTACTAAACAAAGAATCAATAGAAGAGACACCAATCACTTTAAGATCTTCATCACTTTTATCTTCTAACGAGATTGGTTTAGCAGCCATTTGATTCACTAAAGTGGCTTGTGCATCAGATATTTTTCCCAACAAACTTTCAGCAAAAGCATACTTAGATTGAAGATTGCACACTTCTCTACTAATATCATCAAGTTGTTTTGTTATAGCTTCTAACACAATGGAGTATTCTGTCGGATGTTGGGTTCCGGCAGACCCTTAAGGTTTGAACTCTGGGGTGCGCACGGAGATCTTTCCCCTACCGATCTACGTCCGATCGCCTCACGAGAATCTAAGCTAACATGATGAGCAGCACGAGGGACACAAGATTTATACTGGTTCAGGCCACCGTTGTGGTGTAATACCCTACTCCAGTGTGTGGTGTGGTGGATTGCCTTAGAGGCTGATGATGAACAGTACAAAGGATGAACAGCCTAACAAGAGGTGTTCTTGAGCTGGTGCGATGAACTGCTTGGGTGAGTTCGGTCGCCTCTAGGTCTAATGAGCACTCGATCTAATCGTCCCCTTTGTGTGTGGTGGTTAGTCCTATTTATAGAGGCCCTGGTCCTCTTCCCAAATATTGAGCGGGAAGGGCGCCAACAACGGCCATCACTACTAGGAAAAGGCCTACTAATGGCGCACCTAATTTGGCCATTAATGGTGCATTAGTGGTGCATCATTAGTGCCACGCCATTAGTATATTTTACTAATGGCGCACCACTGGTGCGCCATTAGTATCTGGTATACTAATGGCGCACCTCTGATGCGCCATTAGTGTATACAGAAGTGCGCCATTAGTAAGCCTCCCAGGGGCCATGTATACCCAGGTGCTCTAGCATACTAATGGCGCACAACAACAAGATGCGCCATTAGTAACCTCGGCATACTAATGGCGCACTGTTTAGTGATGCGCCATTAGTATACTTTGTCATACTAATGGCGCACTGTGATGTGATGCGCCATTAGTATGAATATTAGGTTTTTTTTCTTTTTTATTTTCTGTTTTTTGCACAGGTTACAAAATGTATAATTGGACAAAATATAGATAGCACACATCAACAATAGATTCATCGAATACAATAGAAGATTAGTCTTTGAATACAATTCATCATATTAGTCTCCGAATACAATTCATCATATTAGTCTCCGAATTGAAAAGACCGAACAAAGATAGAACATTATATTGCAAGTCTCGAGACCGCGAGTAGCGAGTTTGTCTTCACATTACAAGTCGATATCGATCATCTAAACTACCATCACATAGAAGAGAGCTGCGGTCATCACGATGAGCATCATCACGATGAAACTCGTCTTCATCCGGTTCCTCCAACGCTCCCTCCCCTCTCCCGCTAGATAGCGGGCGTATCTATATTCGGCCTCGGCCCTAGTGGTGTACCCTTTGTAAATGTTACCGCTGAATCAATGAACCTGTCTCCGACACTCCTCCCAGTCGTCGTAGACTCCGTGAACCTTACCCTTGTACACGACATACGTCGGCATCGCTATGCACTAGCCAAACGAAACGTTAGTACCAATTCATAGACAATACATAAGCACTATATAAGTATGCAACAGAACGATTGGAAGAGAAAAGCAAGACATTAATAGCTTCGATTACATCTAAGTTGAACGACTCTCGAAACCAAAGGGACATACTACAAGTTCATTAAAGTTTAATTACAACATGAGCCAATCGATGTTTCAGAACTAGACACAGCATCACTGCTTTCGACTCGACTCAAGGGACCGGAGCGTGGATGAAGCCGCCGTCTATCGTGGGAGTCATGAAATAACGGTCGTTGTCAGCCTGCATTTGTAGCATTGTGTCGATGTCACTGTTGGACAGTTGATTGTTGAGGTAGAACTGTCCCGAGGTACGAAGGACATCTTGATGGATGATTTTCGCAAACTCCGACTGGATGCGAAAGAATTCTTGTCGGAGGTCCACGTCCTGGATTGCCGACATGCTCTTTGCCCAATCTTTGAGTTTACTCGGTAGCAGAAGTTGATGATGGTCCCGTACGATCGCCCGCATGTGATGGATGGCGTAGTAGGCACCCTTCTGACCGCCAGGCAGCTGCTTGACGCAGCAGAACATCGTATTGTGGGAGAACACGTGCTTGCCGTACTTACGAATAGGCTTGGTGAAGGTGCCTCCAGATTTGGCGTAGCCGGGGAGAACATCATCAAGAACCTTCTTGACATTTGTGTAGTCTACGTTCGACTGACGGTCCGGGTCAAAATACGTGGCCATGGAATATTTCGGGCTTAGGAGGATGAGCGTGCAATGTGTGTCACTGCAGAAAACACGGAATGTTAAAAGAAAAACGATCGAAATCTAAGAATTCATATGTTACGGGCCGGTTGAGGGGAGGACTTACTCGGGAAAGTAAGGCACGAGGAAGTTATCCTTATCTTGGTTTGCCAGAATGATGCCTTCGAGGTAAGAACTCGCGACTTTTCGGTCCCCAGCGCTGCCAAAGATCTTGGCACGCATGTAGAAGGGGTCGAATATCACGATGTCCGGGGTCTTGTCGCGAATGATCCGCATCTCCATACTCAGCAAAAATAGCCGAACGAAGGTGTAGTGTAGCGGATGAAGGTTCAACATAGCGTGGATGACATCAAACCGCAGGACGATCATACGCCCGATGGAGTTATCCACAAAGCCCTTGCCCTCTGGCATCTTGGCTGTGAAAACCGGGTATGCCACATCCTTCTCTCTGAGACGCCGCTTCTCCAAAGAAAGAACACTATCATGCAGACTCCGCATAGCACCGGTTGCAGCATTGAGCATATTTGTCGGTAGCATCGCCCTACCCGCCACATGCACCCTCCTC
This sequence comes from Triticum timopheevii, assembly GCA_963921465.1. Lineage (NCBI taxonomy): Eukaryota > Viridiplantae > Streptophyta > Magnoliopsida > Poales > Poaceae > Triticum > Triticum timopheevii. Next base: position 247,917,396 of record OY997262.1, on the reverse strand, counting down.
GAGACATCCTTAGGTGAAGGTGGCCCGTCCTGAGCACGGATCGTACTCGGTGCCGGCTGGCTCGCACCCTTCTTAGTCTTTCTTTTGCGTGCCTTCTTCTTCTCCTGTAATGGGACCGAGTTCTGCTCACAGACCGCCTTCTTGAGTGTGTTGGGGCTGATAATATTTGCACCTCGCCTATCTGAGGCTCGGTGAAGTCGGCAGCTGGAGGCGTCTCCTGAGAGCTGAACGCCAGACGGCGCCTGTTGCAACTTGGCTTCTCCGCGGTACCAGCTAGATCACACACGTCTTTTGTTGGGTTGGGTTCTTGAGAAGGAGGCCCCATGAAGTCGCCATCGTACCCATGATCGGCAAAGTACTGATCAACGTTGCCAAATGTATCGTCGTCGTCATCGTTCTGATCCTGTGCCATATGCATGTTTGGATCCAGTGGCATAGGGATGTTCGGCACCGTTGCGGCGGTCTTGCCATGGGGCCAACTTGGCGCCGGCACGACTGGCGGTGTTGTCTTTGGGGTGGTGTCCCCCGCCCCCAAATGAATCTGGCTCTTCGGCCAAAGCAGGGGCTAGCTCAGGCAGGCGCTGAGGGTCATCACGTCATCATCGTCGGCCCCGACAGGTCGAATCGGAGGTAACAACTCATCGCAGCCTGGCAGCACCCTAACCAGTTGAACCCTAAACAAGTTGGGTGGCATCTGGGTACCGTGGAACAAGGGGTTGCCCGGTTGAACGATTTTGCCCTTGGCGACATCGACCAACTCGTTGTTCACGAAGTGCAGGAGAGTGCACGGAACATCGGCGGCGCCCTGTGAAAACATGTAGGGCGTCAGGGATGCCCAGTCAAAGGCAAGGAGATGAAGTCCTCGGCCGAGAGAGGCTTAATTAGTTACCGTGATGATGTCGTCGAGCTCGGCTAATGTCGAGGCACCGCCAACGGCGGGCGTGCAGTTGACGGAGGGGCTGGCTGGCGTACACCCGGGTGCATTAAGCTCCCGTGCCGGCGTCGGAGACACCAATGCCGCCTACGCCGGAGGCACCAATGGCTCCGCCATCGCATTATGCGAGTTGCTGGCCGTGAAGCTAGGAATCGGGGGCGGCCCCTGTTGGCCGCCCGCAATCCACGCACTCAACCCCGAGATCAAGGTAGGCACAATGGCGGTGATCGTCGCTCCGAGTCGTTGTTCCACTTGCTCGTGGACAATCTCCGGAATCCGCGCCACCTGTGCCTTGAGTTCTTGAACCACGCACGCCTGGCTTTCCGAGCTGGTCTTTTTCTCCTTCCGCACACCAGCGGTATAGTATGACCCCCATTTTTTCGACAAGCCTTTGCCGGCCACACGACCAGCTGACGTCGGCTTATTGAGCTTATCCTTGTTCTTCATTACATTCAACGCCCTATTTAGAGTGGTGTCCCAAGGGTTGCTCTTAGTCGACCCCGCCCTACTGCTTTCAGTCGCCTGCAGAAGGAAAGTGAACCATTTAGAAATTTGGCTTCATTAATTAGAACGCAACCATATGGAGCTAATTACGCGGGGGTGTATTCCTTACCAGAACAAGCTCAAGCTTCCTGGTCTTCGGATCCGTGGTAAGCTCCTTTGTTTTCGGGTCCTTCTTGTACCGGGCCCTGACAAAGTTCCTTGTCTGCTTGTCACTGTATTTATCAAAGAGGGGCGGTAGGCCTTGCTCGGCACGGTCCGCCTTCTCCTTGTCCCATATAGCCTCCGCCACTCTGTAACCGCCGGGACCGAGTGTGTGTTCCTCTATGTTCAGCTCCCGCATTTGTTTCCCCCACTGACTTGATTGGGAGTTTGCGGTGCTCGAGCAATCGAGCTTGAAGTCGTTGTAGTCATCTTCAGTGATCGAAGGATTTTTCTCCTTGATCTTCTGATAACTCTCACCTTTCTCGATCATTCTCTTCACATTGCTTTTCCATGTAGACAGGGCGTTGCTCATCTTCGTGAGGGCAGCATTGTTCACTTTATTCCCTTTGAGGCTTGTGTTTGCAAATTCAGCGGGGAACTTGTATCGTTCGTGCAGCTTCGTGAAGAGGAGGTTGGGCAAATTCCCTCGGTCAGGATGCCTCAGGTTCTCAGTGTTGATCGAGACGGTGCTCCAGAGAATGCACCCGAGCTGAAGCGAGTACCCCTTGACTATTCGTTCGGGCGCCGTTGGATTCCCGTTGGAGTCCACTTCAGTAACTTCCTCCTTGAGGGTGAGGAGCACGATCGGGCGCCGGTCCTTCCGTTGCCTCTTCGGTTGGCTGCCATCTGTGCGTGCGCCGCCATCATCAGTGGTGGCATCCTCGGCGGCACCATCAGTGGTGGCATCAGTGGGGTCATCCTCGGCGGTACCATCAGTGGTCTCAGGATCGGTGGGGAAGGCGGCATCCTCATACAACTGAGGTTGGTCCTCCATCTCCTGGGACAGCTCCCAGAATGCCTTGCCGCCCGAACCCCCGGCCTCATCGTTGTTGGCCATGTTTCTCTCTAAATAGGAACATAGTTTGGTCAAAAAGTTGGTTATTGTTTAGGGTTTGTCGACACCGAGGCACCCTAAAAGCTAAGCTTTTATCATTGAGGGTTTTTTGACGCTGAGGCACCCTAAAAGCCTAAGCTTTCATCATTAGTCACAAGTACCCCATATGTCCTATTTTTAGCAAAGTCATGCTAAAATTCACGGAAAATTTCAGCATGACCTTTGCTGAAAATAGGACATATGGAGTACCCGAATTTGCTGGAATGGAAATTAATCGACATTCCAGCAAACTCAAGGGCCTCTCGGGTGGACAAGGCAAAAAAGCCTCCATCACAACAAAGCAAATCATTGCATGGGCATACAGATGCTAAAGTAAGAACGCCAGAAGTAGCATTAAACCATTTCCGCAGTACTATGGTGATTTGAGATCATCTATTTATGTTCGCAAAGAGTAGTTTATGATCTAAGACTAAAAGGAAATGCACCTGCAGTACTAAATTGTCGGCCAGTCTACAAAACTGATCCCAGCATTTTAAACAGTCCCTAGCAAGAACACAAATGTGGAAGCAAGTCAATCGCACAACATAAGAAACAAATTGGCAGCTACTGGCTAGAGCTAGTATTATGTTATCATGTTTTCCGAACAGATTATAGGAACCTCAAATATATGACGTTTTGCAAATGGAGATTATAAGGAACACCGACATTCGGCAAGTTCACGGGTTACTACATTGTATATATGAGACTGAAAACATCAGTTTCGGAGAGATGAACTAGATAATAAAATTAGAAGATGAACTTGTAATAGTTTCACGAGGTTTGGTTGGACACTGTAAGTACACTTTCTACCTAACATCGTTCAAACCACAGAGTAATCTACTTGCAGAACAGTATGAGAACTTCCATTAACAAAGGAATCTTGGTTCAAATAACTTTGCTTGATATGTCACCTTGGTTCAAATTAATGGAGGTTTGGGCTCTCTGATTTACTGGTTGTTGGTTGACTACTCTTTTCAATCAGATTTCTTGCGTCAAACTGGAGATAAACCTTTTCCATTAACAAAGGAATCTTGCCAGACTAAAGAAATCGTCAAATACCATCCGCTAACAAGAAAAGGAACAAAATCTGAAGTTTTAAACACAAACAAGGAAAAGGGGTAGCATTTCAGTTTCTCAAAATGTTCAAGAACAGAGTACTGAACATTAGGTTTGACATCTGCATCATCTTTCAACACAACCTACACATTCCAAGCTGTAAGAAACTGAAAAGCACTTACTTAAATTTGTATGACCAGCCACCTACAACTGTATGACCAGCCACCTACAACTATCATCAAACAGCAAGGGGACAGACACCACTGCAACTACTAGGCAAATCAACCACTGCAACTACCAGTACGTGTACCTCCACCATCTACAGCACAAAATAAAACAAAACTAAAGCCTAACACACCTACAATTAGGGGAGAAAAACAACCGCAAAGCTCCTAGAACCCGCAACTACAAGCTCCTAAACAACTACAGACCTAGAACCCGCAACTACAAGCTCCAACACAACTCAGGCGAGCAGATCATGTATTTGACTGGACAGTGCATAACACAACAAATCAGCAAGCAATGAATTGAAGCTAACCCTAAATCAGAGGTTGGGGAATTGGAAAATGGTACCTCAAATTAGGCTGAGCCGAGTGCCTGAGTGAAGACCGGGCGGTGGGCGGCTGCGGTCGGGGCAGGGCAGCAGGGTTGCGGCCACGGGCGGTGGCGCGGCTGGCGCCGAGCGCCGGGCAGGCCGAGGGCGCGACGGAGAGACAGGCGGTGGGGCGCCGGCGTCGGGAGAGGAGAGGGCAGCGTCGCGGCGTCGAGGCGGCGGGGCAGCGGCGTCGGGGCGGCGTCGAGGCGGCGGGGCGGCGGCGTCGGGGCGGCGTCGAGGCGGCGGGGCAGCGGCGTCAGGGAAGGGGATCGAGGGCGAGGGCGAGGGAGAGAGAGGGGATAGCTAGGTGGGCCGTCGGGGAGGAACTATGGATGGGGGTGGCACAATACTAATGGCGCACCACCCCTCGGTGCGCCATAAGTACATCCACACTAATGGCGCACCTCACCATGGTGCGCCATTAGTAATTTTTTTTTCTGCTCGAGCCAACAGGTTATATTCCACCTGACCTGTTCCACATCAAGCTCCCTCTACTAGCTCGACTGGTCAGCAGCCAGTTCTCACACCAGGAGGTCCTGGGTTCGATTCCCAGGCTCCCCAAATTTTTTTTCATTTAAAATGCTGTTTGATACTTATTTGTGTTTAAATATGTTCAAACTTGTTTAAATCATAATAGTAATATTTTTTTATACGACAGTAATAATTTTTTTAAAAATATCATCCAACAGTAATGCCGGTGGAGCGGGGGAGGGTGCGGGGGGTGCGGGGGGTCGGCGGCGGCGGTTGAGTAGGGGGAGGGGTGCGGGGGGTCGGCGGCGGCGGTTGACTAGGGGAGGGGTGCGGGGGGTCGGCGGCGGCGGTTGAGTAGGGGAGGGGTGCGGGGGGTCGGCGGCGGCGGTTGAGTAGGGGTGGGGTGCGGAGGGTCGGCGGCGGCGGCCGGTGGACCGGGGGGTGCTCGGCGGCGAGGGGGACCGGATCTGGCGAGGTGGGATAGCGATCGAGATGGAGGGGGATCGAGATTGAGTGTCCATGAAATTTAAAAATATTCATGATAGTTCAAAAAGTGCCCATGAAATACAATCGAGAAATGAGGGCTACGATTTAAATACAATCGATCTTAGCTAGCTATCTGTTCACAATCTTCTTGCCCTTCTTTTTCGCAAATGGAGTTCTTCTGTGGAACGGACGTCCTTTAGGTAGGGTGGTCCTCCTTCTTCTTGTGGTGTATGCTGCTACTTCATCATCGTCGTCATGTTCGATCCTCGGGTCGCCGTACTTGTCGAAGTCTTGCTCATTGGCTACTCCATCCATTCCGATGATCTTCCTTTTGCCTCTCCTCACGACAACACGACTGGGCTTTGACGGGTCGGTAATGAAGAAGCATTGGTCAACTTGGGAAGCCAGTACCCATGGCTCATTTTTCGCGGTGACGTTTGCGCCCGCGGTCTTGGATTTGGCTTCGGGTATAACCATGATGGTGAAATACCGGTCTTCTTTTAGGACGCTCTTCGCCCATCTGACAAGGAACATCGGGACCTTCTCTCCAGCATATCTCAGTTCCCAGATCTCCTCGATCCTTTCGTACTATCTGTCCTTGTCGTTACCGGTGTAGGATTCCATCGTTACCCCGGAGTTCTGATAACCATCACTCTTCATGTCCTTGGCCTCGGTGTACAATGTGTAGCCGTTGATATCGTACGCCTCATAGGTCATCAGGTTGTGCTCGGTGCCCTGTGACAAGGCGAATATGAGTTGTTCTTCCGCGGAAGAATCCTCATGTAAAGGGTACGACAGAAGCTTCTGCTTGAACCAACGCGTGAAACATGAGTTGTGCTCTTTGATTTTATCTCCGTCCGTCCTCTGTTGGCCCCGGTTATTGTACATCTTCTTAATACAGGTTTTGTGCTCTACCACCCAAGGATCGACCACATCTATGTGTTGTAGCGCGACTAGGTTTGCTCTTTCAAAGTCGGCGAGTCGACCCTCTAAGTCGACATGCATTTCGTGGCGACCCTCACGGTGACCCCATCCAGCGAGCCTGCCGAGGTGCCTGTTGACGGGCAGACCAACGGGGTTCTCGATGCCTAGATAATTCGTGCAGTAGGAGATGCACTCTTCGGTCAGAAAGCCCCTGGCTATACTTCCCTCTGGACGTGACATGTTGCGAACGTATCCTTTGATGACACCATTCATCCTTTCGAACGGCATCATGCTGTGCAGGAACGTCGGCCCGAGTTGGATGATATCCTCCACTATATGGACTAGCAGATGCACCATAACGTCGAAGAATGCGGGCGGGAGGTACTGTTGGAAATATGCCCTAGAGGCAATAATAAATTAGTTATTATTATATTTCCTTGTTCATGATAATTGTCTTTTATTCATGCTATAACTGTATTATCCGGAAATCGTAATACACGTGTGAATACATAGACCACAATATGTCCCTAGTGAGCCTCTAGTTGACTAGCTCGTTGTGATCAACAGATAGTCATGGTTGCCTGGCTATGGACATTGGATGTCGTTGATAACGGGATCACATCATTAGGAGAATGATGTGATGGACAAGACCCAATCCTAAGCATAGCACAAAGATCGTGTAGTTCGTTTGCTAGAGCTTTTCCAATGTCAAGTATCTCTTCCTTAGACCATGAGATCGTGCAACTCCCGGATACCGTAGGAATGCTTTGGGTGTATCAAACATCACAACGTAACTGGGTGTCTATAAAGGTGCATTACAGGTATCTCCGAAAGTATCTGTTGGGTTGGCACGAATCGAGACTGGGATTTGTCACTCCGTGTAAACGGAGAGGTATCTCTGGGCCCACTTGGTAGGACATCATCATATGCGCAATGTGACCAAGGAGTTGATCATGGGATGATGTGTTACGGAACGAGTAAAGAGACTTGCCGGTAACGAGATTGAACAAGGTATAAGGATACCGACGATCGAATCTCGGGCAAGTACAATACCGCTAGACAAAGGGAATTGTATACGAGATTGATTAAGTCCTTGACATCGTGGTTCATCCGATGAGATCATCGTGGAACATGTGGGAGCCATCATGGGTATCCAGATCCCGCTGTTGGTTATTGACCGGAGAACGTCTTGGTCATGTCTACATGTCTCCCGAACCCGTAGGGTCTACACACTTAAGGTTCGATGACGCTAGGGTTATAAAGGAAGTTTGCATGTGGTTACCGAATGTTGTTCGGAGTCCCGGATGAGATCCTGGACGTCACGAGGAGTTCCGGAATGGTCCGGAGGTAAAGATTTATATATGGGAAGTCCTATTTTGGCCACCGGAAAATGTTCGGGATTTTTCGGTATTGTACCGGGAAGGTTCTAGAAGGTTCCGGAGTGGGGCCCACCTGCATGGGGGGACCCACATGAACGTGGGTAGTGGGGGAAAGGCCCCACACCCCTGGTCAAGGAGCACCAAGATCCCCCCTTAGAAGGAATAAGATCATATCCCAAAGGGATAAGATCAAGATCCCTAAAAAGGGGGGATAGCAATCGGTGGGGAAGGAAAATGATGGGATTTCTTTCCTCCCACCTTTGCCAACGCCCCAATGGACTTGGAGGGCAAGAAACCAGCCCCCTCCACCCCTATATAAAGTGGGGAGACGCATAGGAGCTACACACGAAGTTCTGGCGCAGCCCTCCCTCTCCCAAGTGCTCCTCCTCTCTCGCGGTGCTTGGCGAAGCCCTGCAGGATTGCCACGCTCCTCCACCACCACCACGCCGTTGTGCTGCTGCTGGATGGAGTCTTCCTCAACCTCTCCCTCTCTCCTTGCTGGATCAAGGCTTGGGAGACGTCACCGGGCTGTACGTGTGTTGAACGCGGAGGTGCCGTGCGTTCGGCACTTGATCATCGGTGATTTGAATCACGACGAGTACGACTCCATCAACCCCGTTCACTTGAACGCTTCCGCTTAGCGATCTACAAGGGTATGTAGATGCACTCTCTTTCTACTCGTTGCTGGTCTCTCCATAGATAGATCTTGGTGATACGTAGGAATTTTTTTTTGAATTTCTGCTACGTTCCCCAACAGGTACATCTCAAGCTCGCATAGTATCACCATGATCTCTTCCTGTAGCCTTCTGAGTTGCCTCATGCCAATCGACTTCCGAGAGATGACGTCGAAGAAGTTGCATAGTCCAAATAGCGTTTCACGGACGTGCGCATCCATGATCCCACGGATTGCAACTGGAAGTATCTGCGTCATCAGCACGTGACAGTCGTGAGACTTCATCCCACTGAACTTCTGCTTCGCTGGGTCTAGGTATCTTCTTATCTTCCCCGCGTAACCGTAAGGAAGTTTTACTCCTAGGAGGCAGGTGAAAAACTGCTCGATCTCCTCCTGACTTAGAGTGAAGCACGCGGGAGGGTAGTCATTTCCGGTCTTCTTGGCCTTTTTGCCTTTGCGACGACTTTCTATGTCCTGCTTCGCCTCATCATCATCATCATCATCATTAGCGTGAAGCTCCTGCCTGATGCCCCTTGATTTCAAGTCTGCCCTTGCTTTCGGCCCATCTTTGGTCCTCTCTGGCATGTTGAGCAGGGTACCAAGCAGACTCTCGCACACGTTCTTCGTGATATGCATGACATCAAGGCTGTGAGGCACACGATGGATCTTCCAGTATGGCAAGCCCCAGAAAACAGACCTCGTTTTCCATACCTTCAGCAGCGGCTCTGGCGCCTTTCGCTTCTTTCCCGGCTCTGGCGCCTTTTGCTTCTTTCCCGGCAGTGGGCAATCTTTCCAAATTTTCAAGAGCTTGTCTATTTCCTCGCCGCTCGTACACGGGCGTTTTCGGGGTTCGGTTTCACCATCGAACAGATCCTTGCGTTTCCTCCACGGGTCATCGTCGCGAAGCCACCTTCGATGTCCCATGAACACGGTTTTCGAAGACCCGGGATCTCTATCTAGTGGCGATACATTGTGTCATCCATGCACCTTACGCATCCAGAAAATCCGTGGACTACCTGCCCCGCAAGATATTCGTAACCGAGATAGTCGTGCACCGTTGTGAGCAGTGCGGCTCTCATAGGGAAATATTCTTTCTCTGCGGCGTCCCACGTATTGGCTGGCATTTTCCACAGTGTGTCAATCTCCTCTTTCAGCAGTCCCAGATACAGATTGATGTCGTTCCTTGGTTGTTTCGGCCCTTCAATTAGCATACTCATGTGAATGTACTTCCTCTTCATGCACAACCAGAGGGGAAGGTTGTACATCCACACAAACACAGGCCAGGTGCTATGTGTGCTTCTCTGGCTGCCAAACGGATTGACACCATCGGTGCTCGCGCCCAGCACGATGTTCCTTGGATCATTCCCAAATTCTGGGTCTTCGAAGTTCAGCGCTTGCCACTGGCTCGCATCCTTAGGGTGACTCAGTATCTTGTCTTTTTTATCTATCTCCGGATCATTTGCGTCATCTTCTCGCTTCTTCTCCTCCCTATCCGCGTGCCAACGCAGGAGCTTTGCTACCTTAGGGTCCGCGAAATACCGCTGCAGACGAGGAGTGATCGGAAAGTACCACACCACTTTTCGAGCAGCTTTCTTCCTCTTCTTGTATCGAGTGACGCCGCACACCGGACATATGGTAGACTCCGCGTGCTCGTCCCGATAAATGATGCAATTGTTCATGCACACATGGTATTTCATGTGCGGTAAATCCAGAGGACACACGATTTTCTTCGCCTCCTCCAAACTGGTCGGGCACTTGTTCCCCTTGGGAAGACGTTCGTGCCAGAATGACATGTTCTCGTCGAAGCATGCGTCAGTCATTTTGTGTTTTACCTTCATCTCCAGAGCCATGAGCGTTACTTTCAGGCAGGTATCCTCGGGCCTGCATCCTTCATACAATGGAGTAACCACGTCTAACTCAAGTTGATCCATCTTGGCTTTCTCTCGGGCGGCAGCTCTTGCGTTAGCCGTTTGCTTGAGAAGCAGCTCTTGAATATGAGGGTCCTGCACCCAGCCCATCGATGGTCCAGCGTCGTCTGCTCCGCCGGCATCATCATCATGTCCTGCATCTTCTACATGATGACTGTGTACAGCATCACCGTCATGATCATCTCCTGGGGATTCTTCGTCTTCTCGCCCGCCCAAGCCGCGGTGGTTGTCTTGCTGCCCTTCCTCATTTCTTGCCCAGCCCCCATGGACGACTTCGTAGTCATCTTCATCACCTTGCCACCGATAGCCATCCATGAAACCACGCAAGAGCAGGTGGTCCCGCACCTGCCCGGAATCCGGGTCCGCAATAAGGCTGTTCAGCTTGCATCTTCGACACGGACATCTTATCTCCGTCTCGTTCTTTTGAAGCATCTCGGCCTTCGCGGACCTCAAAAACCTATTCACGATGCCTTCGGTCATCGTGCGGACCATGGTCGCCTGCGGGGTAGAGCAAAACGATATTTTAGAACCAAGAAAAAATTAGGCATGACTTTCCCTAAAAATAGGACCAAAAAGAATGCTTAATGCCAAAATTCTCGCCGAAACGGAAATGAATCAACATTCCGGCAAAATATGGGCAACTATCGCATTTCAAATACCGGTACACCTCCAAACACAAACACATATGCAACACCACAAACATATGCAACACCACGAACATACATAGATCTAGCTAGGCCATAAAAAGTGCATGTGCACATTGTTGTAGGGAGAACAACATAAATATAGCTTCCCCCCTTACTTACCTATCAAAACAAGGTAATTTAACCACTTAATTTGAATGAATCTATGGTGGAAATGAGGTGAAAAAGAGGAGGCACCCGAGACAAGGAGGAGGCAGTGGAGAGAATGAAGTGGGGAGAAAGTGAGTGTGGGAGGAGAGGCTGTCCAAAATATCTTGTTGCTGCCCACTTACTAATGGCGCACCAACCACAAATGCGCCATTAGTAATCCAGGTTACTAATGGCACACCCTCTGGTGGTGCGCCATTAGTAGTTTTGCAAAAAAAAAACATACTAATGGCGCACTGTCCCACAGTGCGCCATTACTAGTTTAAACTAGTAATGGCGCACCGTGGAACAGCGCGCCATTAGTAGTTTTGCAAAAAAAGGAATAAAAAATATAATAAAAAAACAACATTAGTGGCGCACTTTCTGACAGGTGCGCCATTACTAGTTACAACTAGTAATGGCGCACTTCGTCCGGATGCGCCATTAGTATGTTTGGACAGGCGCACTAGTTCAAAAAAAAATTGATACTAATGGTGCACCTTGGGCCAGGTGCACCATTAGTAGTTTCAACACTAATGGCGTATCAGAAGGTGGTGCGCCATTAGTATATACTAATGGCGCACCACTTGTCTGGTGCGCCATTAGTTTCAATCCCATCTATAGCCCTTTTTCTAGTAGTGCATTTTGGAGGGGAACATCTAGTACAAGTTATCCTGACTAAAGTTGGTCTTCGGCTGCCAAAGGCGCTGGCGATGACGCCGTCTTGGGCTCCACGGTGACCTCCATCCTGCCACTCCACTGGTCTTGGTCTCGTTGCACTGAAATGGCAACCTTTGCTTGATGCCTTGGTACTCCGAGCCTATGCTTACCCCCTTTGCACCAAAGAGGAAACAAGGACACTGCGCAGGCCGGTGCCCACCTGGTCTTGATCGTCATGGCTTGCGTCACGAGCACCTCGCAAGGTACCCTGCCTTGATCTCTCCGCCTCCTCGCGAGCCTGCCTGATGAGGGCGTTCCTGAGGAAGTCGTGTGTCGTCCGTCTCGCGAGGCTTGGCCCCTCGCGAGGGTCTTGAGTCTTGTGCTGATGAAGATGGGCCGTACTGGGCCACCACTTGAGCCATGCTGTAGGCCGCAGGCAGGCAATTCTAGGGACCCCCGTTCCCAGAATGCCGATAGTAGCCCCCGGGCCCAAGGCGCGCTCGGACTTGGCTTAGCAGAGAAGCAAAGGGGCAAGTGCAGAGCGCCGCGGGCGCCATCAGCCTGCGGCCTTTGGTGACTCCGCTTCCCCACACTCCCTCATTATGCGCCTGGGTAGGCGGCCACGAGGCTTGTACACAGTCATCCTCCCTTTGTGCATGCGTGCTTCTTGTTCCCTTTTCCTCCTCGAGCCCCTGCTTCCGCTTCCAATCCATCTTGAGTTCTTCCCCCTTACATTGCCATGGCGCCAACAAAAAAGGATAAGGGGAAGAAACCTGCGCCTTCGACCAGCGCGCCTCCGGCGGCTGCTCCCGCCGTCGACAAGTTTCTCATACTCAATCTGGAAGCCCTGGAGAAGGTCTGCTCCGTGCTTGCCTCCAGCTTCAATGAGTGTGGGAGGACGATGGTCTGGCCCGTGTCCCCTGCCTCCTTCGACAGGATCGTCATTGAGGTCCGATTCTTTGTCTATGCCTTGTGGGCGGGTTTGGTTCCCCCTTTTCCGCCTTCTTCGATGCGGTGCTTTCCCGTTACTAGATCCACATGTTTCATCTTGGCCCCCAATCCATTACTTTGCTTGCTGTCTTCGCCTTCATCTGCGAGGCCATGGTGGGGATTCCTCCCTCTGTTGCCCTTTTGTGCCACTTCTTCTGTCTGCGTTTGTCTGACCCTTCCCAGTGTTCGGGATGCGTGAGCTTCCAGGCCGTGCCGGAGATGGTCGCCTCGGGGATCAATTTTGGCCTCCCACCTTCCGCGAGAGGGTTCCGGGAGCGGTGGATGTATGTGGACGTTGGGGTGCCCAGCTGTCGGAGTAATGGGCCACGAGTAGGCTGACCCGGGGCCCTAGATCTTTCTAGACATCGGGGCAGGCCGCGCCCCTCCGACTCCCAGAGAAGCCGAGTCCCAGACGGCGACCCCCAAGAAGCCGAGTCCCAGACGGTGACTCCAAGGCAAGCCAACTATGGGAGTCGGCCCATGACACTTCACGAAGCCCGATGTGGGGTACGGTCACGACGTGGCCGTCCCTCCCTGCCTATGAGGGACTAGCATGGCTACAGTGAGCCGTATCGCCGAAAGATCCTCGGCGAGGCGCGACACTGTTGCCAGGCCTGCCCTGACCTCAGCCACAGTGCACGACGCACTGTGCCCACGACGCTGGCCTGTACGGCCCGAAGACCGCGGGGCCGCCTGTCAGTGGGTGGACCGAAGGCGGCCAGAGCTCCCGAAGACGGCCCTGTGGGAGTCGGCCTCCCCGGAGTCGGCCGTCTCCCCTCCAGGGGCCCACAAGCCATTAACCAGATTGGATGGGGAATGGTGACAGTGATCGCCCGATAGACGGCGGCACTGTTGCCACGACCCGGTGACCAAGCCTGCGTCACCAGGAGTGCTGCATAGTTCCGGGCCTATCCGCGGGGACCACTAGTCGGCGGGCCCCAAAAGCCGGCGGGAAGAACGGCGGTGTGAGAGACAGACGGCTGGGGCCAGCACCCAGCCGGATTACCATTGTACCCCCGGGGGGTAGGCCTATATAAACCCCCCGGGGCACCCATGCAAAGTGTTCGGACCTTGATAGAGATAGACCAGATAGCCCAGGGAGGAGAGAACTAGCCTTGCTCTCTCCTGCCTCCCGAAACAGCTCCAGGAGCACCATTGTAGTCACCTTGCTTTAGTGACCATGCGGAGACCCCGCAGAGCAGCAGTAGGGGTGTTATCTCCCCGGAGAGCCCCGAAGCTGGGTAAGATTCGCCGGCGTGCATGTCTACGTCTTATCCCGTTTCCAGGCACCGGCGATGTTCTACTCGCCCCCACCATGATAAGCCATCCTTTGGCATATGTCGCACCCAACCCCCGACATTTGGCGCCCACCGTGGGGCGAGGTGCACCGTCGTTCGGAGATCTGTTCTGGACAGGAACCCTCTTCCTCCCTGGCGAGCGCAGTCAGCCAGGCTCGCCAGATGGAGTCTGCATCGACACGCTGCGCGGCGCAGAGGCCGCCTGCGCCGCGAGCAGCCTCGCCAAACTTGTCGGCGAGGTGCGCCTCTCCGACGAGCCTGCATCCGACGATGGCGCGGGTGGCCCTGAGAGCCTCCTCGCGGGCCTCCTAGACCAACTCCACGTCACCGGCGAGCCTGCCGTGGACTTGGAGTCCGTAGGCTCCACCGACCCGATGTTGGTGGACTCCGACGCCGTGTTGCTTTACATTTTCCCCACCAACGTGGTGGCCTACGACGAGCCGCTTCCATATGAGGAGAGCGACGGAAGCGCCGTCACGGAGGTGCTCGTCATCAGCCATGGCGAGCACTCCGGTGAAGAAGCCCAGGACCCACTAGCTGCGGCCCTGCAAGACCTTACCGCGCCCATTCCAGAGGACGCAGACGCCGAGATGCTGGAGACACGCCGCCTTCAGATCATCAAAGGCGCCCAGAAGCTAGCAAGCATGAGGCGCTTGTCAGAGGCATACCAGCGTGAGATGGATCGCGCCGTAGGCAGCTCGCCGGCTCCGACTGGGCCGAGCCGTCTAGGCGCGGTCATTCAGCGCGGCGCAGCCATCGCTGACTTGCTCGGAGCAAAACGCCCCGTGTACGCCACCCCAGCGGAGAACATCCGTGCCTCTCAAGTGGCGACTGACGAGCTGAAGAAATTCGAGGGCGAAGAGCGCCGTGTAATGACGGAGCGGGTCCAGCAGCTCCTTGACGCGGTTGCTGTGCAAAACGCGGCCGGCGGCCGCGCAGATGCGCTGCAGCAGCCGAACGACGACTTGCCTCCCTGCCGAGATCAAGGCGCGACCTCTCGGACGCCGACTGGCGGAGTCCGCGAAAGGAAAGAGAAGGAGCCGGCTGTCAGTCACAGCCGGACTCACATCACCATCGAGCGCGACCAAGACGGCCGCACGAGAGCAGTAGAGCGGCGGGACGACTACCTGCCTCCCACGCCCAGAAGAGAGCGGCGAGTTTCCCCGCCGCCTGTTGAGCATCCCACTCTCGGAGGTCGCCTTGGCCACCGGGAGGGAGTCAGAGAGAACGACGCCCGCGATCGGATCGACCGACTCCACCGATCCCTGGCGCTGGAAGAGGAAGACGAGCTGGGTCCGCCTTGCTTCGGGCCCCGCATCAGAGACGAGCCTTTCCCAAAGGGTTCACGCTCCCCCGAGACACACCCAAGTACACCGGCTCCGTGAAGCCGGAGGACTGGCTAATAGGCTACTCCACAGCCGTCAGCATAGCGAACGACAACAAGCGAGTTGCCGTGAAGTACGTTCCTCTCATGCTCCAGGGCACGGCCCGGACATGGTTGAACAGCCTGAAGCCCCGCAGCATCAACAGCTGGGTCGACTTCACCGAAGCCTTCATCCGCAACTTCACGAGCACGTACAAGCGACCTCCCAAGCCGCGCCAGCTCTCCTTGTGCGTGCTAGGCCCTGATGAATCAACACGCGACTACCTCACACGCTGGGGCGAGCTTCAGAACTCCTGCGAGGGCGTGCACGAGGTGCAGGCTATCGAATACTTCACCGCCGGGTGCCGAGAGGGCACCCTCCTCAAGCACAGGCTCCTCTGCGACGAGCCAGAAACCCTCGATGAACTGCTAGTCATAGCAGACAAGTATGCAACGGCCGACTCATCCATGAAGACGGAGATTCAAGTCAACGCGGCTGGCAAGGTGACTCCCCAGGCTCCCAGAACTCCGGCTGGAGACACCAGTCGGCGACAGCAACAGAGCGACAACAAGCGCAAGGCCCAACAGCCGAGTTCCAACAGTCGGCAGGTGGCGACTGTTGAAGATCAACAGCCGGAGGGGCAGCCTCCGGCCAAGCGGCAGAAGGGCAGCAAATCCAGTTGGCTGCCAGCTTTCTCCTATGAGCAGACTATGGATGGTCCCTGCAAGTTCCACAGTGGTGCGAAGCCGTCAAACCACACCACCAGAAAGTGCCACTGGCTCACCAGGATCGCCAAGGGAGACAGCCTCACTCCTCCGCCGCCTGCTGGGCCGCCGCCTCCGCCGCCGCCCCAGCAGCCGGCGGCTCGACCAGTCGGCGCGGTACAAGACGAGTTCCCAGAAGAGCACGGAGCCTATGTAGTGTTCACCAGTGTGGCAGATGACCGGCGCAGCAGGCGCCAACAGCAACAAGAAGTAAATGCAGTAGCAACAGATGCTCCAGAGTTCATGCATTGGTCCGAGTGGCCTATCAGTTGGAGTCGGGTGGATCACCCAGAGGTGATGCCGAGTCCGGGCTCTTATGCCCTGGTCCTAGGTGCTACCTTGGCCACTGATAGGCGGGCCGCCTGTTTTTCGCGAGTCCTGATAGACGGAGGCAGCAACATCAACATCCTGTACAAGGACACCATGGAGAAGCTAGGAATCAAGCGAAGACAGCTGCAGAGCAGCCGGACCGTGTTCCATGGAATTGTACCCGGCCTCTCCTGTTCGCCGATCGGCAAGATCCTGATAGACGTCCTCTTCGGAGACAAAGATCATTTCTGCCGAGAGCCGGTCTGGTTCGAGGTGGTGGACTTGGAGAGCCCGTACCATGCCCTGCTTGGCTGACCTGCCTTGGCCAAGTTCATGGCGGTCCCTCACTACGCCTACCTAAAGATGAAGATGCCGTGTTCCAAGGGAATTCTGACCGTGGCCGGCGACTACAGGAAGTCGTCGGCCTGCGCGGCCGAAAGCAGTCGGCTGGCCGAGTCTATGGTGATTGCAGCCGAGAAGCGACTCCTTGATCGGGTTGTGATGATGGCAGGGAAGCAGCCCGAATTGTCGCCCGACCCCAAGGAGTCGGAGGCAGAAGGATCATTCAAGCCGGCCAAAGAGACAAATAAGATACCCTTGGACCCGGAGCACCCAGAGAGGTACGCTGTCATGGGCACGGGCCTTGACAGCAAATAGGAAGGCGAGCTCGTCGATTTCCTCCGTGAGAATCGCGACATCTTCGCATGGTCCCCCAAAGACATGCCTGGTGTCCCGACGGAATTCGCCGAGCACAAGCTACACGTCGGGCCAGATGTGAAACCCGTCAAGCAGCCCTTGCGCCGCCTGTCAGAAGAGAAAAGAAGAGTTGTTGGAGAAGAGATTGCCCGGCTCCTGGCAGCCGGCTTCATCATGGAAGTGTTTTTTCCAGAGTGGCTGGCAAACCCGGTTTTGGTGCTGAAGAAGAACAAGCAATGGCGGATGTGTATCACCTACACGAGCCTCAACAAAGCCTGCCCTAAGGACCCGTTTGCTCTGCCAAGAATGATCAGGTGATAGACTCCACAGCCGGATGCGAGCTGCTGAGTTTCCTAGATGCATATTCAAGATATCATCAGATCAAGCTAAACCCGGCGGACAGACTGAAGACCACCTTCATCACGCCATTCAGAGCCTTCTGCTACCTCACAATGACGTTTGGTTTGAGGAATGCCGGCGCCACCTTTCAGCGTTGCATGCAGAAGTGCCTCCTCAAGCAACTCGGCAGGAATGCCCACGTCTACGTGGAGGATGTAGTGGTGAAGACGGAAAAGCATGGGACGCTGCTGGAAGACCTCAAGGAGACCTTTGAGAATCTGCGCCGATTCCAGATCAAGCTCAACCCTGAGAATTGCGTTTTCGGAGTACCAGCCGGCCAGCTCCTTGGCTTCCTGGTCTCCGAACGCGGCATAGAATGCGACCCCGTGAAGATCAAAGCCATTGAGAGGATGGAGGTACCCAGCCGACTGCTAGATGTGCAAAAGTTCACCGGCTGTTTGGCATCCATCAGCCGATTCATCAGTCGGCTGGGCGAGAAAGCTCTGCCCTTGTATCAATTGATGAAGAAGACCACCTTTTTCGAGTGGAACCACAAGGAGGATGAGGCATTTCTCCAACTGAAGAAGGTGTTGACTACTCCCCCTGTGTTGGCGGCTCCGACTCCCATAGAGCCCATGCTCTTGTACATCGCCGCCACCAGCCGAGTAGTCAGCACAGTCATCGTAGTCGAGCGCAAGGAGGAAGGCAAGGCGCTCCCTATCCAGAGACCGGTGTATTACCTGAGCGAGGTACTGTCGACCTCCAAGCAGAACTACCCTCACTACCAGAAGATGTGCTACGGCGTGCATTTTGCCGCCAAGAAGCTGAAGCCTTACTTTCAAGAACACCCAATCACTGTGGTTTGCACCGCTCCACTCGCTGAGATCATTGGAAGCCGAGATGCCTCCGGTCGAGTAGCAAAATGGGCTATAGATCTGGCTCCTTACACCATCTACTACCAGCCCCGCACCGCCATCAAGTCGCAGGCGCTGGCCGACTTCCTCGTCGACTGGGCCGAGACCCAGTACCTGCTGCCAGCGCCTGACTCCACCCATTGGCGGATGCATTTCGATGGCTCCAAGATGCGCACCGGCCTGGGAGCAGGCGTCGTCCTCACCTCCCCTAAGGGCGACAAGCTCAAGTATGTGCTGCAGATCCAGTTCGCCGCCTCCAACAACGTTGCCGAATATGAGGCGCTCATTCATGGGCTCCGGCTTGCCAAAGAACTCGGCATTCGCCGGATCCTGTGCTATGGCGACTCCGACTTGGTGGTTCAGCAATCATCCGGCGACTGGGACGCCAAAGACGCAAACATGGTGAGCTACCTCTTCCTGGTGCAGCAAGTTAGCGGATACTTAGAGGGGTGCGAATTCCTTCACGTGCCAAGAAATGACAACGATCAAGCAGATGCCTTGGCACGAGTCGGCTCCACTCGCCAAGCGATACCTTCCGGCATCGCCCTTCAGTGCCTCCTCAAGCCGTCTATCAAGCCTTCACCAGAGTCAGACTCCATCTTTGTGCCGGCTCCTCCAGAAGTAGTCGGATCCGACTCCAGAGCCCCAGAAGACGGCCTCAAGAAAACCACAGTTGAAACCGGCCCGGGGACTTCAGAACCCGGCCCGGGGACTGTGCCAACCGGCCCGGGGACTTCAGAACCCGGCCCGGGGACTGTGCCAGCCGGCCCTGGGACTTCAGAGTCTGGCTCGGGGACTGCACCAGTCGGCCCAGGGACTCCGTCAATCCAGCAAACGGCCGCAGACTCCAGCCCGCCGCCTCCGAGCCCGGCCACCCTTGTCCAAGTCGCTGTGGTAGCAGTTGAAGAGATAGTAGCACCTTCATGGGCGCAGCCCATCCTCAAGTTTCTAGTGAACAGAGAGCTGCCGATAGATGAGATCCTGGCTCGAAAAGTGTAGCGCCGAGCGGCAGCATACACCATAGTCAATAGAGAGCTAGTCAGGCGCAGTGTCACTGGTGTCTACCAGCGCTGCGTAGAATCAGAACAAGGCCAAGCAATTCTCAGAGACATCCATCAGGGCGAGTGCAGCCACCATGCGGCTTCAAGGGCACTCGTCGCCAAAGCCTTTCGGCACGGTTTCTTTTGGCCGACTGCCCTGGAAGAAGCTAAAGAGCTAGTCCAAAAATGCAAGGGGTGCCAGATGTTCCGCTCCAAGCCACTTCAGTCGGCTTTCGCGCTGAAGACAATCCCCATCGCCTGGCCATTCGCAGTTTGGGGCTTGGACATGGTAGGACCATTCAAGACGGCCCGAGGCGGCCTAACTCATCTGCTTGTCGCGGTGGACAAGTTCACCAAGTGGGTGGAAGCAAAGCCCATCAAGAAGTTGAACGGGCCGACTGCAGTAACCTTCATCACCGACATCACGGTGCAGTACGGCATACCGCACAGCATCATCACCGACAACAGCACAAACTTTGCCAAGGGCGCCTTGGCCCGTTTCTGCGCGACGCAGGGCATCCGATTGGACTTAGCGTCCGTTGCCCATCCGCAGTCAAACGGCCAGGTGGAACGAGCAAATGGCCACATCCTGTCTGGCATCAAGCCTTGACTGGTCGAACCACTCGAGCGTTCGGCCGGCTGTTGGATCGAGGAGCTACCAGCCGTCCTCTGGAGTCTGCGCACGACTCCAAACAAGTCAACCGGCTTCACGCCTTTCTTCCTCGTCTACGGTGCTGAAGCCGTCATCCCGACGGATATAGAGTTCGACTCTCCACGAGTCACCATGTACACCGAAGAGGAAGCTGAAGAAGCACGCCAAGACAACGTTGATCTGCTGGAAGAGGGCCGGCTGTTGGCACTCAGCCGGTCCAGCTTCTACCAGAAGAGTCTGCGCCGATACTACAACCAAAAGGTCAAGCCGAGATCGTTCCAAGAGGGCGACCTTGTGCTCTGGCTGATTCACAGAACAGCCGGCTAGCACAAGTTGTCGGCACCTTGGGAGGGTCCCTTCATCATCAGCAAGGTGCTAGGGAACGGAGCCTACTATCTGATTGACGCTCAGAAGCCTCAAGCGCGCAAGAGAGACGAGCTCGGGGACTGCCTTTTTGTTAACTGTATGATAAGAATCACGCTTCCGAATATGCTACTCTTTTTATCATACCATATGGCATCGGGTCCGATCAGTCGGCCCGGGGACTTGTCGTCTTGCGCTATGAAACGCTTCCTGCAGTCAGACAAGTAATGTGTTGCACTCAAGCCGTCTCCTGTCGAAAGCCGCAGCTCGCAGAGTGACTGTTGGTACACGGAGAACAAGCAAGAATGGGCGCACACACGAAAAATGGCTAAGGACCTAAAGCTTATGCATAGCTCAAGCCGGCTGCCAACCTCCCTCCGCAGAACAGACTCATAAGTAGTCGGCTCGCCATCTTAGCTTTTATCAAAGACGGCCGACTCTTGGATAGTCGGCCTATCGCTTTCTAGCCGACTTGCTAAAGAAACTCTAAATGGCCAAGTACTTGCCTTCCCGAAGTAGCCAAGCACTTGACCTAGCGACAGTCCGTAGAGTGGCTGTCCAGCCGGCAAGGCGGCAACTAAGGGAAGACGACAAAGGAAAAAGTCTAAGGAGCAATAAGCAAGGAAAGGCGGAAATCGGATAAAAATTTACATAGGCCCTTGGCCGAATTTTCGAATAGAAATTCAGGATACACCCCGCGGCTGGAATTGTTCGAACCTAACAAGTCTTTCAAAAGATTAATAAAGACAGATAAACAGAGGCGGAAAAAGCAGTCTAGGAGGCGGCCTCCGGGGCCGGAGGATCGGAGGTTACGGCGGTGTCTGGTGCCGGGGCAGTTGGCTGGGCGGTCTCAGCTTGGTCGCCTCCGGCGGCAGTCGCCTTGTCTCCGCGCGGCTCGTTGCTGGAGGCGCGATCGGGCTGAGGCTGGCCGCCTGCTCCGTCTTCTGGCGCCTCCTCCTTGCCTCCGTCCTCCGCCTCGTCCTCCTCCTCCGCGCTGGAGTCGATCGCCTCCGCCGAGTCTTCGCCATACTCCGGGTTCATCCCGAACAAGTCCGGCGACACTTCCTCGCCGCCTTCAGCCCGCTCGGGCACGAAGACGTTGATGTCTGTGTACTCGGCGATGGCCGCTGCGCGCTCGACAAGGGCGCCCTCCACGGCCTCCAACTCGGCCTGGGCCTCTGACCGGAACGCGGCCAGGCGGTCCAGGTCCAGCCCCGGATACCACGCCTTGATGAACTCCAAGGCCCGGCGTGCTCCGGCCCGGGCCGAGGAGCCCTTCCAAGCCTCGAGACGGCCGGCGGCGACTTCCAGCCAGTCGGCAGTCTGACTGGTGGTGTGCAGAGCCGGCATGTTTGGCCACAGGGCGGCAACCGCCTGGGCGCCGGCACGTTGAAGCCGGCGCAGCAGCCGGTGAGCCGGACGGAGACGGGCTTCAACGCTCAGGAGCTACTCGTCGATGGTTCAGGGGGCATTAACGGCAATCTCCTCGCCCTTTGCCCTTCGCGCCTCCTGAGCAGCCTCGATGGCCAGAGGGACTGCCTGTGAATGACCAGGAAAGAAGTCCGCCAGGACAAAAGAGAAGAAAGCCAAAAAATCAGAAGCCGGCCTGACACATAGTCAGAAGCCCAAAGAAATGAAAGAGACTTACCATCGACGATGTCCTCAATATCGTGGTAGCCAGAGGTCAGCATCGCCTCCTTATCAGTCCAGGCGGAGCGCTCGATCTCGAACTCGGCCATGAGAGCGGCCTCCCGCGTCTTGGCCTCATCCTGCGCCTTCTGGAGCAGCTCCCTCTGCTCGGCCAGGTGCATCGCCAGCAGGTCACACTCTTTGGCGAGCCTGCCGCACTCCTCCTCCTTGGCACGCCGAGCAGTGTTGGCCTCGCCCAGCTGCTCCTGAAGGGCGGCGTTGGCACCTGAAGAACGAAGAAAGAGACAAGCAAGTCGTCAGTAAAGTAGATCGCCGGGGAGATCCGGCCCGACTGCTCAGCAGTCGGCTCGAATCTCGGGGACTACAGCCCGCGGGTGCAGCAGCGCGCCCACGCGAAGAAGGAAGAAAAGAGCTCACCCCGGCTTTCCACCAAGTCGGCGGTCCGCTTTTTTAGCTCTTCAACATTGCGGTTGAAGGCACCGGCGCGGAGGTTATGATACTCCTACAAAAAGCCGACAAAAGCAAAGTTAGTATTCGGAACTCGCCAGAGGGAGTTCCGAACCGCCTGCTCAGCTGCCGGCCCAGAACTTGGGGACTACACCCAGTGGGTGCGCTGGCGCGCCCCCACAGAGAAAGACATGAATCAAAAAGAAAGAAGGAAACATACCCGGACAGATGTCCGCGCGGCCAGATGCGCCCTGTTGCAGACTTGAAGGGCGTCGCTCTGGGCACGCAGTTTCGCCTGGACGTCCAGGAGCGCTTGGTTCAGCGGACCGGTGCCGCCTCCGCGCAACCACCCGGTGGGCGCGGCACTGGAGGCCTCGACGTCTAGACTCGTCGAGCTGGCGGTGCCGGTTTCCGGAGCTCGCGGCGCCGAGGTCGTCCTCTCAAGCCGGCGGCGCACCGGCTCGGCGACTTGAAGAAGCAGCTGCGCCTCGGCCTCGTCCGCGATCGGCAGGTACGACTGACCTGCCGGCTGTTTGCCGTGCGGCCTCCCAGACAGTGGCGGAGGCGGCGCGAGGGTGTCTGAGCCTGAAGCCTCGCCGCCCTCCTCCACGAGGGGGTTCTCGGTGCCGACCTCTCCGGTCTGCCCCGTGAACTCCGGACCCGGCGGCGCCGATGACAATGGGGGACGAGCATCGCCGATCGGCGACGCGCGGCCTCCTCAGCACGCCGTTTCGCCACAGCAGCGGCTTCGGCGTCCTCCAGCTTCTTCTGGGCATTGGCGGCCGCCTTCTCGGCCTACGCCTTCTCCAGGCGGTCGGTCTCCTCCTCCTCGTCGCGCTTCTCCCGCGTGTTCCGCTCCGTCGCCTCCCGGAGGTCGGCGGCGGGATCGACCCGCCGGGTGTTGGCAGATGTCTCTGCCGACCCCATAACAGAGGGGATGGCGACTCTTTCGAGGGAGAGGGGGGCCCTGAAGAGGAGCGGAGGGAAAATCAAAGAAGACTCGGACAAGATCCAACAAAGGAAAATAAAAGAGCGCAAAAACATACGCAGAAACTAACGGCGGCCTTCTCACTTCCCTTGGGAAGCGGTTGGCCTTCGCGGCCGCCTCCTCCCGGTTGGTCGCGGCGGCCGCCCCCTTGAACTTCTTCGGCTTGCTGCCGGGCGTGCTCGGCCCGGCGTGACGCCTCTTCGCGTCGCCTTGGCCGGCCTGGCCGGCCCTCGGCTGGTGGCACGGGACGACCTCCCCCTCGGTGTCATCTTCAGGCTAGTCGGCGAAGGTGGCCGAGGGCCTGAAGCCGCCGTCTGCCCCTTCTCCGTCGCCTTCGGTGTCGGCCTCCAATGCCGCCGCCCCCAAGTCGGGGTCGTCAACGTCGCTGTCCGCGCGGTCTGGGACGTAGTCGCGGGGCTGTCTCGTGGCGCCGGCTGCGGGCTCCATGAGGGGGTTCTGCCCAGAAGAAACCAACAAGAGTCAAAACCCGGAGTCGGCCGCAAAGAAGACAAAATTATAGAAAGATGCGACTTACCACTGGAGGGGGGTTGTCGCGCGAGTATGGCTCCTTGCCGACTGCCAGTCCTCCGTGAACTCGCAGTACGCGATGTTGTTCACCAAGTTCGCCACCTCCTTGCGGGGCATCTCCTTGGTGCACATCCGACTCGGGTCGTGGCGGCCGCTCATCTGACAGATTAGGTGAGGCCGGCCTTGGAGCGGGAGGACTCGGCGCGCCACGAAGGCGGCCAGAAGGTCGGATCCGACGAGGCCCTCCGACTGTAGCAAGACTCGGAGTCGCGCTACGGCGGCGGCTCCGGAGGGAGTCAGCGACCTGGCCCGGTGAGGCCAGCTGGTGAGCCTCCCAGTTAGGGGGGCGGGGTTGAAGGGCGGCAGGTTGACCCAGTCGCCGTCGGTGGAGAGGTTCTTCACGTAGAAGTAGGAGCGCTGCCACATCTTCATCGACTTTATCAGCGAGATGGGAGGAAAGGGGTTGTCGGCTGTCGAGCGCCGCACCGCGATGTAGGTGCCGCACTGAGCCGGCGTGCCGGCGACTTGCGTACCAAGCTTCGAAGAGAAGAATTCTCCCCACAACTCGAGGGTGGGGAGAACGCCGAGAAAACCTTCGCACAGAGTGGCGAAGGCAGAGAGCAACACCACCGCCTTTGGAGTAAGGTGGTGCGGTTGAAGGTTGTGGAACTCCAGGAATGAGCGGAAGAAACCGCTCGCCGGCAGCCCCAGGCCGCGCATGAGGTGCGAGCGGAAGATGACCCGCTCGCCCTCCTCCGGCACGGGCCGGGTCTCTCCCGCCAGCGCGGGGCGGGCGCGCACGAGGTCCGCACTGGGGAGACGGCGGCTCCGGCGGAGGAACTCGATATGTTCCGCCTCCACATCTGAACCGTCCCACACGCCAGAGGGCGTGGCGGGGGCCGTGGCGGAGGAAGAACTCATCGCCGTGGTGTGAGGTGCTCTTGCTCGCGGCGGAGGAAGAAGAGAAGGCAGGAGAGTGGGGGAGAGGATGCGCGTGCGGTGCCGCCCCGCTCCTCCCTGCCTATTTATAGCCCTGTAGGCTGAGGAGCTAAGGGGGCGGGCGTGGCATTAACTGTGCACAAAGCCCCATGCCACCCCACGATTTACCCCACGAAGTTACTGCATGCAGTAACGACGTGGGGAAGCCAACCGTTCGCGACCGC
This sequence comes from Triticum timopheevii, assembly GCA_963921465.1. Lineage (NCBI taxonomy): Eukaryota > Viridiplantae > Streptophyta > Magnoliopsida > Poales > Poaceae > Triticum > Triticum timopheevii. The sequence continues at coordinate 247,892,376 of OY997262.1, read as the reverse complement.
AGCGGATCCGTTCGGATGCCGAGGCGCGGTAGTGGCGGGCCCCGCCTGACGGCCCGTCCTGTCGCGCGCGTGGGTGAGCAGACTATCCTCTCCACGTGGTGCCACGCGATAGGACCGCCTCGATGGCAGCAGGGAAGCGTATTCAATACGCCGCTTCATTTCTCGCCGCAACTTACAAACAGCTGCCCCTCGCTGAACAAATCCGACGTCAGCAAGTCGGCCAAAACGAAGACGACGGCCGAATCTTAGAGTCTGCGCGGGGAAGTTTGAAACTGTTGAAGCCCCACGAGGCGGCGTCAGCAGGGCTTCACCAGCTTCGGGGACTACTGTCGGAGTAATGGGCCACGGGTAGGCTGACCCGGGGCCCTAGATCTTTCAAGACATCGGGGCAGGCCGCGCCCCTCTGACTCCCAGAGAAGCCGAGTCCCAGACGGCGACCCCCAAGAAGCTGAGTCCCAGACAGCGACTCCAAGGCAAGCCGACTCCAAGCTGGCGACCTCCAGGGAAGCCGACTATGGGAGTCGGCCCATGACACTTCACGAAGCCCGATGCGGGGTACGGTCACGACGTGGCTGTCCCTCCCTGCCTACGATGGACTGGCATGGCTACAGTGAGTCGTATCGTCGGAAGATCCCCAGCGAGGCACGACACTGTTGCCATGCCTGCCCTGACCTCAGCCACAGTGCGCGATGCACTGTGCCCACGACGCCGGCCTGTACGGCCCGAAGACCGCGGGGCCGCCTGTCAGTGGGTGGACCGAAGGCGGCCAGAGCTCCCGAAGACAGCCCTATGGGAGTCGGCCTCCCCGGAGTCGGCCGTCTCCCCTCCAGGGCCCCACAAGCCATTAACCAGATTGGATGGGGAATGGCGACAGTGATCGCCCGATAGACGGCGGCACTGTTGCCATGACTCGGTGACCAAGCCTGCGTCACCAGGAGTGCTGCACAGTATCGGGCCTGTCTGCGGGGCCCACCAGTCGGCGGGCCCCAGAAGCCGGCGGGAAGAACGGCGGTGTGAGAGACAGACGGCTGGGGCCCGCACCCAGCCGGATTACCATTGTACCCCCGGGGGGTAGGCCTATATAAACCCCCCGGGGCACCCATGCAATGGGTTCGGACCTTGATAGAGTTAGACCAAATAGCCTAGGGAGGAGAGAACTAGCCTTGCTCTCTCCTGCCTCCCGAAACAGCTCCAGGTGCACCATTGTAGTCACCTTGCTTTAGTGACCATGTGGAGACCCCGCAGAGCAGCAGTAGGGGTGTTATCTCCCCGAAGAGCCCTGAAGCTGGGTAAGATTCGCCGGCGTGCATGTCTACGCCTTATCCCGTTTCCAGGCACCGGCGACGTTCTACTCGCCCCCACCATGATAAGCCATAATTTGGCATATGTCGCACCCAACCCCCGACACTAGCCCCCTGCTCATGCACCCGACGCTGCCTGCTATTCCCAATCCTGGTTGGGGTCACGAGGAGCTTACGAGCCCCCAGCTCGCTTTCAACTGGCATCGCTTCGAGAGGCTGAGGGAGCTCGGGGTGACGGCTCCCCGGGTGGTGAAGGAGTTCCTCCAGCGTTGCATCACTCCTCTCCAGCGCCATTCCCACCCAATGTGGGCTTTGTCCGGTCGCCAGGACCGTATGAGCCTCCAGGAAGGGGATCTCGCGCTTGAGATGCTAAAGAAGGTGCTGCAAGTCCTGACTGGCAACCCCTCTCCTGGCAGCGTTCGTCATGGAGGTGCCCAGTTGTATCTTTGCACAAACAGGGTCGACTTCATGAGGCAGATGCCCCGATTCGATGAATGGGGGCTGCACCCGGCTGGCCTCGCGGGGCCACACGAGTACCCGGTTGCTGTGGTCCTTCCCCCAGCCGCCCGTGCCGACCTTGCCCCGGGAGCCGTTGCAGGGAGGCAAGTATTGGCAGGAGCTGGGGGGCCTGATGTCGAGGTGCCGATGTCGCGTGGGGCTCCCGAGGCATCATGCTCCGGAGCTTACGGAGCCCCTCGCGAGGTGGTGGCTGATGAGGGGGTGCGACCTGCCGCTCCCGAAGCCGAAGCCCGCGAGGCCTCGACAGGCCAGCAAGAGGTGGCACCTGATCGCTCCTCTCAGGCTAGTGCCCTTGATGTAGGCCGTCTTGATGCTTCGGCTCCTATGTCGCGCGCCGGCCCTCACGTCGCGATCTTGGTCCGGTTCCGCATAGATTTCGAGGCCCTTCGCAAGAGGAAGGAGGCTTCTGGTGGTGATGATCACCCGTACCGCCCACTGAAGCATAGGAAGTACTTCACCATGGACGAGTAAGTCCCTCCTTCTTATAGTTCCTTGTTTGCCGCTCCCTTGGTTGACCGTGGCCTTTCAGGATCCCCTCTGATGAGCCCGCAGAGCCAGCTGAGGAGCCGCCTCCTCAGGCTTCTCGTCCATCACCGACCTTGATTGTCCCGAGTCTGCGTGCCGCGCTTGGTGCAAGCTCGGCTGGAGATGCAGACCGGTGCACCTTGAGCCTGTCGGTGCGCTGCTCTTCCCTCGTGAGCTCTCCTTAGGCACAGCCAGCTTGCCCCGAGCTCCTCCACTAATCATAGGCGGTGAGTGGCTGAAGTCGGTTTTCGGGTCCTTAGCGGGAGGTGGATTGACGGCTAGCCGGGTCCCTCGCGGGGCCCGCCCGGCGATCGCTATGGCGCCAGCCCCCAGCCCCCTGCCGAGAGGGGTCGAACCACTCCGGGGCCCTCCGCCAGCGTCGATGGCGGAGGATGATGTTGAAGATGTGCTCGGACGTGCGCGGGAGCGCAGGGCTGTCCGCTAGGAGTTCCTCCAGAGGGCGGCCGATGCAGTGAGCCAGCTTGGCACAGAGCTGGCGGGCGAAGACACGCGTCTCGAAGCTGAAGGCTTGAGGCTGGTCGAGGAGCGGCGCAAGCTTAAGGCGGCTATTGGTCTCGCGCGCCACCAGCATGACCTCGAAAATGCCAAGGCCGAGGCATCCCTGGCAGTCTCTCGGGAGGCCTGCTCCCGGGCCCTTAAGGAGGCTCAGGAGGCAGATAGGCGACACGAAGTTGCGGAGGAGCACGCGTGGGAGCTCCAAGACTGGTGCAACTCCCTGGAGCAGCAGGTGGAGCTGCGCCGAGCCGCCCTTGCACTGCTGAAAGGGGGGCCCACTGAAGAGGAGGAGCTCCAGAGGTGTGAGGAAGGGCTGACACTGGAGACTGCCGAGCGCAACCTCGATCTGGAGCGGTTGGAGATGAGGGAGCGCCAGGTCACCCAGGCGGAGGACGACGTCGGTGCGCGGGAGGCCCGGATCCAGGAGCAGATCGATTGTCGCGTGGTGGAGGCCCGCGCCAGCCTCGAGTGCGAGTATGGAGAGCGGCTAGAGTTGCTCAAGGCTGAAGCCGCGGGCAGGACTGCTGCCCTTAGGACCAGGCTGACTGAAGCCACTCAGCGAGCTGAGGCCACCGCTGTCGCACTAAGCTCGGCGTAGGCTGAGCTGGCCTCCTTCTGCGCCGAACTGCTTCTTCTTCAATGGCGGTTTGATGATGTCAAGGCCGTCGCGCAGGGGAATGCGGACGAGATCCGCCAGCGGCAGACGTTGGAACACATGCACGGCCCCATGCTCCGGACACTCAGGGAAAGGGACAACGCGGCCTTGGGCAACATCTGCGAGGCAGTCACTGAGGAGCCGCATGTGACCAACTACGCCGACAATCTCCGGTTCTTCACTGATGTAGTGACGCATCTGGAGAACCGCTCTAAGAGGTCTCGCCAGCTAGTGGAGGAACGGATCCGCGGCCTGCTCGCGCGGGCATTCTCCCGAGTCTTCAGCCACCTCCAAAACATCGACCCCCTCTTTGACTTCGATGCCGCCATCGCCCCGGTGCCTGAGGCCATCCGAGGCGACCTAGTGCGGTGGGTGGAGGACAATGAAGATGCGCTCGTTCGGGCCTTCACCTCTGATGACGACGGGGTGATCGTCACTGCTGATGAAGGCGATGTGGTGAACAGTGGTGAAGACGATGCCAACAACGGCGATGAAGAGGCTGGTGGCGATGACAGCGGTGCCAGTGTCGCCTCTGAGGACGCCCTGGGGGATGCGGTGAGCGACAAGTCCGATTGATCCCGTGCTTCCCTCTGCTGTTTGTCCTCCACAGGATGAGTCTCGGGCGTGGCCCTAAAGGTTGTGAGAGCATTTTGGGAGGGGAAGCCCCTCATGTAAAAAGATTGTTTCCCACGTGTTGTTGAGATCATCGCCGGATGGGCGCCTGCATGATGCCATGATTTTCGTGATGAGTAGGTTGCTGTGGTTTTACCTTCGTCTTGGCGAGCCTAAAGTGGGCTTGCAGTGTCCATCCGAGGGTCTCATGAGGGTCCTGTTTGACCATGCGGCGAGAACCTGGCTGGAGCGAATGCTGGCCACGGGATGGCGGGTGCATATGTTGGGCCCTGCCCTACTCGCGAGGGGCCCGCGAGAGGGTGGCAGCTAGTGTGAATTCCAACTTGAACAGAAATCAGAGCACGAGAAAGCACACGAATAAGACACGACATGCCTCCCCGCACACACAAATGCAAATTCGACTTCAACTTAGATCCGAAACGAGAAAGCTTGTTCGCACAAAAAGAAGCAAGAGCAAAAGGCCGCGTCCAGCACCTAGTCTAGTCATCGACGTCTTCTGACCAACGCGGAGCTAAGTGCTGCCACTGGGCATGGGAGGGAGCCCCCGAGGCCCGAGGGTGGCTCTCCGGAGACTCCGGGGCGTGTACAACCCCAACTCATTATTACATGAGAGTGTCATGGGCGGCGAGCTTCACAGGCACTGGGCCTTCTTCACAGGTACTGACCTTGCTTCATATCGCCACATGAGGTCCTCGCCTTGTGCCACCCTTGACGCCATCGATGGCGACAGGAAACCAAGACGACGCCAATGGGGAAAAGGGGACGCCTGCAGTTCCCCCGGCGACCACGGGTCCTCTGCCGGGGGCAGGCTCTGGGGTACCTCCCCGGCAGAGGGCCTACCTCCGAAGAACGCCTTTCTCCGCATGCCGTGGGGAGGAGCCTGGCTTCCGGCCCCTCTCCTGCTGCCCCCAGTGCCCTCGTCCTGAGGGGAGGGAGGTTGCCGCACTGGGGCAGCCATCCGCTGCAGCGACCTGAACCTCCTGCGACCCATGGTTAGCATAAGCTTGCTCCTGAGGAATTAGCGGTACCCGATAGTTGCTGCCACTGGCACGGTTGTCGAGGCTCCCGTGAGGCTCCTAAAAGAGCTCGGCTTCTGGTGCCTCTTCCTCCCAGCCTGGCCCGAGGAACGAGCCATGGTCTTCCTCCAGTGCGTACCCTTGATCCACCATGTGGGGCACGTAGGCCTCCGGGGTCACCACCCCAAAGGCCTCTCTGTGGTGGTCCGTGTGCCATGCAGCTCGACTTGAAACTCCATCTTGGGGACGGTAGAGCGGTGGCCCGCTAGGACCATAGGCAGCGATGCGCATGCCCTCGCTTACCAGGGGCGGCGCCGGCGCAGCTTGCTGCCCGGCGCTGATGGCCAGGCCGGTGTTGATAAAGCCCTGAGGTGCACCCGGGGGCGCGCGGGCACGGATTGGCCCGCCTCGTGATCCTCCTGGGGTGGAAGCTGGACGCAGAACGGGGGTGCCCCTGAAGCAGCGGCATCCAGGAGCTCGGCAATGCATTCCAGCAGCACATCGTGTTCGCTTTCTTTTTTTTGACCTTGAAGACTGCAGGGCTTGCACCCTGTCGGTGTCAAAACCGGCGGATCTCGGGTAGGAGGTCCCGAACTGTGCGTCTAGGCGGATGGTAACAGGAGACAAGGGACACAATGTTTTTACCCAGGTTCGGGCCCTCTCGATGGAGGTAAAACCCTACTCCTGCTTGATTGATATTGATGATATGGGTAGTAAGAGAGTGGATCTACCACGAGATCAAGGAGGCTAAACTCTAGAAGCTAGCCTATGGTATGATTGTTGTAATGGTTGTTGTGTCCTACGGACTAAAACCCTCTGGTTTATATAGACACCGGGGAGGGCTAGGGTTACACAGAGTCGGTTACAATGGTAGGAGATCTACATATCCGTATCGCCAAGTTTGCCTTCCACGCCAAGGAAAGTCCCATCCGGACACGGGATGAAGTCTTCAATCTTGTATCTTCATAGTCGTGGAGTCCGGCTGACGATGATAGTCTGGCTATCCGGACACCCCCTAGTCCAGGATTCCCTCACACCCCACAGCATTTTATTAATGCAAAGATAAAACATCACTAGTACAAAGTTTCCTCAAGAAGAGGAAGAAAAGGAATAACAAAAGAAAGCTATACAGGAAAACTAATCCTAATAAGTACAAATGTACAGAAGAGAACAAAAACAACTCCCCTCAAGGAGGAAGGAAATCAATCCATTTAAGTAATGCCTCCTTGTGCTTCTGTTTGATTCTATGAGAAAGCAGAGTGAGATCATGAATGAATCCATATGTCCATGCTATGAAGGAAGGCTTGATGTTCCTGAAAGCCCTGTCATTTCTAACCTTCCAAATGTTCCACCAGGCAGTAAACACCACTTCAGCAAAGAAAGGTTTGTTGAACTCCATTCTAGCATGGAAGGCAATCTCCACCATATCCTCACTGTCTTTCCAGTGAATCTGCAGGTAGATCCATACGCGAGCACTGAAGTTACACTGGAAAAAAAGATGATTTCTGTCCTCCAAAGTCCCTGTTGGGCAAAGAACACATTGTGGTCCCGCATTAATCTTCCATTGCCTTCTTTGAATCATGTCCTTGGTGTTAATCCTGTCCATTATAACTAGCCAGGAAAACATCTTGATTGACATGGTACAGCAACTCTTCCAAATCCATCTCAAAATTGGGTTTGCTACCATTGGCTGGTAAGCAAAGTCATAGAACTTTTTTGCAGTATAAGGAGATTTCTTTCCATGCCTCCATTCCCAAAGATCATTGCAGCTGGAATCCAGATGGAAAGATCCCATTAGGGTCGAAAGCTGCTGCAATTCTTGATAAGCTTGCTTAGTGAGGGGCAAGAAAAAGAGATCTTGCAAGCTACCAGCCAGAAAGACTTCCTTGACTGAAAGGTTTTTGTGGAGGCAAAAAGAATACAATCTAGGAAATCAATCCAGAAGAGGCACATGACTGTTCCCAATTTGCCAATAGTCAGACCAGAATAACACAGTGTCTCCACTATGAACATTAACCTCAGTCACTGCTCTGAAACTATCCATCAACTTGCAGACATCTCCCCACCAAAAAGAACCACAAAGGGTGGTATCATGAGGAATTCGTTCAAAATAATAAGAATCCCAAATTAACTGAACCCAAGGCACATCCATTTTATTGTAAAATTTATTTAGAAACTTCAGAAGCAGAGCTTGATTTTGCAAACCTAGATTTAAGATTCCAAGACCCCCCCTTTGCTTTGGGCCTGCAAACAAGAGGCCAAGCTGCCAAAGAATGGCCCTTCTCCTGACCATATTTCCTCCATAAACACTGCTTTTGGATCCTTTCCAACTACTTCAAAATACCCTAAGGGATTGACAGGGTACAAAGGAAGAAGATAGGCAAAGAAGAAATGACATAATTAACTAATTGCAACCTGCTTCCCTGAGGCAAGAACCAAGAACTTGCTGTCAACCTCCTCTCCATACAATCCACCAAGGGAAGAAGATCCACAATTTTAGGCCTGGTAGTCCCAACAGGCAGTCCCAGATATGTGAAGGGCATTTTGCCTAACTTACAGCCAAAGAAGGCAGCAAGATCAGTAGCCTCCTGGTCAATCACATTAATGGGGTACATTGAAGATTTATGAAAGTTAATCTGAAGTCCAGTTGCCCCAGAGAAAGAATATAACACTGATTTCAGAGCCCCCAAATGATCCCTATCAACCTTTAAGAATAACAGTGTGTCATCAACATATTGTACCACTGGAAAGTCAGGATCATGTGTTGGCAGAGGCCTGCTTATTAAACCCTACTGAAGAAGGTTATTAATCAAAGTCTGCAAAAGATCAGCAGCAATAACAAAGAGCAAGGGAGAGATTGGATCCCCTTGCTTGACTCCACATTTGCACTTGAAATGATTGCCAGGAACTCCATTGAGCAAGACAGAAGAAGTGCCAGATGACAGTATCTGCCTAATCCATGTAATCCATCTATTGTCAAAACCTTTTGCAGCAAGAATCCTCAATATAGCGTCATGCTGGATGGAATCAAAGGCCTTTTCAAAATCCAACTTGAGCAAAAGGATGGGTTGTTTAGACTGGTTGCACTGATGGATATATTCAAAAGTCCATGCAAGACAATCCTGGATTGTTCTTGATTTGATGAAGCCATATTGGTTTTTATGAATACATGTAATGATTTCCTACTGAAATCTATTAGCAGCCAGTTTTGTAAGGAATTTCAGACCAACACTAGTAAGTGATATAGGCCTAAAGTCTCCCACCGCCTCAGGCGACTGTTTCTTTGGTATCAGTGTAATGTAAGCATCATTGAGATTTTCTAACTGCATTGTACCAGCATGAAACTCATGCACTAACTAAATAAAATCAGCAGAAATTATTGACCAGCACTTTTTAAGAAAAAGACCATTGAAGCCATCAGGCCCCGGTGCCTTATCAATGGGCATTTCATTAATAACTTGTTCAATCTCCTTAATCTCAAAAGGCTTTGTGAGAACCTCCAAGCCCTGAACCCTGGGTATTAATGAAAGAATGTTCTCATCCAACACTATTGGCTTAATCACCCCCATTCTGTCTTTGAAGGCTCTCAAGAACTCTCTGGCCATAACCTCATGATTAGATGTGACAGATCCATCAGACAACATTAGACTAGCAATTGAATTTTTTCTGTATCTCTCAGTTGCCATTGCCTGAATTTTTTTGGAATTTTCCTCTCCAACTTTAATATACCTGATAGTACATCTCTTCCTCCAGTAAAGGTATTGCATATGTAGCAGGTGCTCATGATGCTGCTTGATGATTTTTCTGAAGTTACTTTCAGTCCTAGAAAGATGTCTCATGTCCTCAAGATTGTCCAACCAAAGAGTTACCCAGTTACGTTTCTCAACCAGACCTTTAATATGAGATAAGACTTTTTGCCATTTCTTCAAAGCAAACCGCAAAGCCTTTAATTTATCAACAATAACTGCTGCAATATGATTTTTACGAGAAGGACGATTCCAAACCTCTTGCACACAATCAAAGAAGTCTGCACCGCAGCAGCTCTCGCGCCACTGTGAGCGCGGCCTTCATGTTCGCCTGCTCCCGTCGGGTGTGCGATGCCATGGCCGCAGCATGGTTTGAGGCCCTTGCTGTCGAGTGTACCTGACGCGGAGTGAGGGAAGGCGACGCCTGACCACGTTGCCCACCCCTTGTAGCACTCTACGAGGCGCGGGCTGCCTGAGGTGTGGGGTTGAGGTCACCTTGGGCAGGCGACACGGCATGGGCAGGCCATGCCGCCCAGCAGTCGGAGTTGGCCGTCGGGTCACCAGACATGGAGGCGATGAAGCGGCGGAACGTAGGACGGAAGAAGGAAGATTTCGGTGGCGCACCCCTATATGGCGTGCCAAATGTCAGATGTTGGGTTCCAGCAGACGCTTAAGGTTTGAACTCTGGAGTGCACACGAAGATCTTTCCCCTACCGATCTACGTCCGATCGCATCGCAAGAATGTAAGCTAAAACGATGAGCAGCACGAGGGACACAAGATTTATACTGGTTCGGGCCACCGTTGTGGTGTAATACCCTATCCAGTGTGTGGTGTGGTGGATTGCCTCAGATGCTGATGATCAACAGTACAAAGGATGAACAGCCTTGCAAGAGGTGTTCTTGAGCTGGTGCAATGAACTGCTTGGGTGAGTTCGGTCGCCTCTAGGTCTAATGAGCACTCGATCTAAGCGTCCCCTTTGTGTGTGGTGGCTAGTCCTATTTATAGAGGCCGTGGTCCTCTTCCCAAATATTGAGCAGGAAGGGTGCAAACAACGGCCATTTTGGAGGGGAACATCTAGTACAAGTTATCCTGACTAAAGTTGGTCTTCGGGTGCCAAAGGCGCTGGCGATGACGCCGTCTTGGGCTCCACGGTGACCTCCATCTTGCCGCTCCGCTGGTCTTGGTCTCGTTGCACTGAAATGGCAACCTTTGCCTGATGCCTCGATACTCCGTGCCTATGCTTGCCCCCTTTGCACCAAAGAGGAAACAAGGACACTGTGCAGGCCGGCGCCCACCTTGCGCCTGCCTTGTCTCGGTCGTCATGGCTTGCGTCACGAGAACCTTGCGAGGTACCCTGCCTTGATCTCTTTGCCTCCCCGCGAGCCTTCCTGGTGAGGCTGTCCCTGAGGAAGTCGTGTGTCGTCCGTCCCGCGAGGCTTGGCCCCTCTCGAGAGTCTTGAGTTTTGTGTTGATGAAGATGGGCCGTACTGGGCCACCACTCGAGCCACGCTGCAGGCCACAGGTAGGCAAGTCCGGGGACCCCCGTACCGAGAACGCCGACATATTCCTTAAGTTCTTCAGTAAAATATTTATTATGCTCAAGTTGTGTAGTCATGTATTCCTTAGTACTTTTCTCAATTTCAAGCAAAATATTTAGATAAGGAACATCATAGTATTTTCTCTGATAGATCATGAAAACGCAAACAAGAACGCACACAAAAACATATCTGACGATAAAACAGCGAACGAAAAAGAGGGCGAATAAAATTGCAAATTTTTCTGAAGTGGGGGAGAGGAAAACCAGAGGTAAATGGTAAATAATGTAAATTGCGAGGTGATGAGGTTTGTGATTAGGAACCTAGTTGATGTTCAAGATCCTCCCCGTCAACGGCGCCAGAAATTCCTTTTGATGTCTGCTAGAACTACGTCGGTATTTCCCCAAAGAGGAAGGGATGATGCAGTATAGCGACGGTAGGTATTTCCCTCAGTGATGAGACCAAGGTTATCGAACCAGTAGGAGAACCTTCTCACACCACGTAAACAACACCTCCACACAAATAACAAATACTCGCAAGTCGACGTGTTAAAGGGGTTGTCAATCCCTTTCGGGTACGGCGCCTCAAGTAGGCAAAGAACGTGAGGTAAAAAGTGGTAGATAGGATAAATTGATCGTGGAACAAATAAATTGCAGCAAGGTATTTTTGTATTTTTGGTTTAATAGATCTGAAAATAAATGCAAGAGAAAATAGATTACAAAGGAAAATATGATGAAAAGAGACCCGGGGGCCGTAGGTTTTACTAGTGGCTTCTCTCGAGAAAAATAGCAAACGGTTGGAAAACAATTACTGTTAGGCAATTGATAGAACTTCAAACAATCATGACGATATCCAGGCAATGATCATTATATAGGCATCACGTCCAAGATTAGTAGACCGACTCCTGCTTGCATCTACTACTATTACTCCACACATCGACCGCTATCCAGCATGCATCTAGTGTATTAAGTTCTTGAGAAAACGAGTAATGCAATAAGTACGATGACATGATGTAGACGAGATCCATTTATCTATTTCAGCAGATATAGATATCATATAGTTATCCTTACTAGCAATGATACATACGTGTCGGTTCCCCTTCTGTCACTGGGATCAAGCACTGTAAGATTGAACCCACTACAAAGCACCTCTTCCCATTGCAATATAAATAGATCATGTTGGCCAAACAAAACCCAAATATCAGAGAAGAAATACGAGGCTGTAAGAAATCATGCATATGAGAGATCAAAGAAGACTCAAATAACTTTCATGGATAAAATCATAGATCTGATCATAAACTCAAAGTTCATCGGATCCCAACAAACACACCGCCAAAAGACTTACATCATATGGATCTCCAAGAGACCATTGTATTGATAATCAAGAGAGAGAGAGAGAGGAAGCCAAATAACTACTATCTACGGACCCGTAGGTCTTCAAAGAACTACCCACGCAACATAGGAGAGGCACCAATGGAATTGGTGAACCCCTCCATGACGGTGTCTAGATTGGGTCTTGGTGGTTCTGGACTCTGCGGCGGCTGCATCAACATTTCATTGACTCCCCTAGGGTTTTTGGAATATTTGGGTATTTATAGAGCAAAGAGGCGGTTCGGGGGGCACCCGAGGTGGGCACAAGCCCCCAGGGTGCGCCTGGGTCTCCCGGCGTACCCTGGTGGGTGTTGCTCACCTCGAGTAGCCCATCAGGTGCTTCCTTGGCACATTGGCTTTCTTCTGGCCCAAAAAATCCTCCAGGAGTTGCTTTGCATCTGGACTCCGTTTGATACTGATTTCCTGTGATGTAAAAAACATGCAGAAAACAACAACTAACATTGGGCACTATGTCAATAGGTTAGTACCAAAAAATGGTATAAAATGACTATAAAATGATTGTGAAACATCCAAGAATGATAATATAACAGCATGGAACAATAAAAAATAATAGATATGTTGGAGAAATAGCAGTGTTCTTCTTGGCCTTGATCACATCTAAGAAGACGGGATTTTGCTGCTTGGTCCAAAATAAATCATTGCCCCTGTTGAGTTCTCTAGGCTTGACGTAAGGTTTGAGCTTTCTTAGAAACAGAAACTCCGCTTGAGGCATTTAATCCATGCCGACAGCTGGCTCCTTGTACTTGTTAGTTGTGTGCTTGACATGACATTGCGGGGTACTGGAGCCCTCAGGAACTTCTTGGTTGCGAAGCCGCTTGGAGCTTGTGTCACGGCTGGGATTCATGCCCCTTGCATTGGAACCTGAGCCACCACCTATGACACACAAACCCAAACACATGAGGAGAGCGAGAAGGATTATTGCAATGACAAAGGCCAAAACCAAACAAAACAAGTAGAGATGAGATTGGATAGACAAAACAAAGTAGTTTTGAAGTCAGCGGTAGTACTGGCCCAAGATGCGGAAGGAAAAATTTACATCCGCTCTGGACGCGGTAGTACTGCGCCGGGTTGGCATGGTAGTACCGCGCTTAGAACGGAAGTAATTTTTTACTTCCGCGCGCCGGGCGGTAGTACCGCTCCAGAGGAGTGGTAGTATCACACGAGGTGGATCTTGCATGAGCGGGTGGTAGTACCGCTCTAGAGGAGTGGTAGTACCACATGGAATGTATCTTCGCAAGAACAGATCTAAGAACATCCGTAAAATTAGATCGGTACTACCGTTTATCAAAACTACACTGTTGCATTGTACCAAATGACATATCTACTGCACTAGCACTGTCCTATAGTCTCCTCTTGCAAAGATTTAGCCAAAGATCACAAGAACTACACATGCATCTCCCAAAACCTAGAAGCACAACAATGGGGCAAAGAGAGAGGGACTAAGGGAGATACCGGGTTCCATGGCAAGAGGGCGAGGTGGGGATTGATCCCACCGGTTGGAATGCAAGGAGAGTGGCCGAAGACGGAGATTCGGCGAGGTCCACCTGTGCCATTCTTGGGTAGGCGAGAGAGAGATGCTGTGAGGGGAAGAGATGAATGGGTATGAGGGAGTTGGAACTCTCCCTGTCCGCTCTTAACCCCCACGTGCTCGTGAAAGCGCGGTAGTACCGCGGGTCATCGCGGTAGTACCGCCTAGTCGGAAGTACCGCACGCAGGGCGGTAGTACCGCTCTTCCAGCGACAGTAAAAAATTACTGCCGCAATGGAAGTGGTAGTACCGTGTCGTGGGTGCAGCTGTGCAAGCACAGGAGCCACCCATCTCTAGCGGTAGTACCGTGGCTTGCCACGGTAGTACCGCAAACCCAAGAAAGTGCACGTTTCGACAAAGAACAGAAAAACACGGCCTGTGCAAGCAAACTTCAAGCAAGCCACGGTAGTACTGCAAACCCAAGAAAGTGCACGTTTCAACAAAGAACAGAAAAACACGGCCTGTGCAAGCAAACTTCAAGCAACCGGACACGCAAACGAGCACACACGAGGCAACACAAACACAAACATAGCTCCAAAGAAGGCAAAATACAACGAGGACCAAACATGAACCAAAATCTCTCAAAGAGGGAGGGCGGTGGCCGGAGCCACTTATATTTGAGTCAATTGGTATGGCACCGCGAAGAATTATCCTTGGGCCCATGACCAAAACTCGTCTTTGAAGCACAAGTACCATAAAAAATGGTTAATGTGAAAGAGTTGATCAATTTATGCATAATGGGGGGAGGAAGAGTTCATTGAGAGAACAACACTCCCCCTATGTCCATGCCTACACCTAAACAAGATATCAAGATGAGTATGGTGGGGTGTGCAAAGGTTCAAGCCACATTGCTCAAATCAATGATATTTAGCTCATTCCTTAATCGCAAAATCTTGCTTCATCCAAGGGCTTTGTGAAAATATCTGCAAGGTTATCATGAGTGTTGAAATAGTTGACCTCGATCTCCCCTCACCTAATGTGATCCCGGATGAAGTGATACTGAATCTCAATATGCTTCGTATGGAAGTGTTGCACCAGGTTCAGAGAAATCTTGATGGCACTTTCATTGTACACCAAAGAGGCACTCACTACTAGGAAAAGGCCTACTAATGGTGCACCTAATTTGGCCATTAATGGCGCATTAGTGGTGCGCCATTAGTGCCACGCCATTAGTATATTTTACTAATGGCGCACCACTGGTGCGCCATTAGTATCTGGTATACTAATGGCGCACCTCTGATGCGCCATTAGTGTATACAGAAGTGCACCATTAGTATGCCTCCCAGGGGCCATGTATACCCAGGTGCTCTGGCATACTAATGGCGCACAGCAACAAGATGCGCCATTAGTAACCTCAGCATACTAATGGCGCACTATTTAATGATGCGCCATTAGTATACTTTGTCATACTAATGGCGCACTGTGATGTGATGCGCCATTAGTATGAATATTAGGGGTTTTTTTTATTTTTTATTTTCTGTTTTTTGCACAGGTTACAAAATGTATAATTGGACAAAATATAGACAGCACACATCAACAACAGATTCATCGAATACAATAGAAGATTAGTCTTTGAATACAATTCATCATATTAGTCTACGAATACAATTCATCATATTAGTCTTCGAATTAAAAAGACCGAACAAAGATAGAACATTATATTACAAGTCTCGAGACCGCGAGTAGCGAGTTTGTCTTCACATTACAAGTCGATATCGATCATCTAAACTACCTTCACATAGAAGAGAGCTGCGGTCATCACGATGAGCATCATCACGATGAAACTCGTCTTCATCCGGTTCCTCCAACGCTCCCTCCCCTCTCCCGCTAGATAGCGGGCGTATCTAGATTCGGCCAAGGCCCTAGTGGTGTACCCTTTGTAATTGTTACCGCTGAATCGGTGAACCAGTCTTCGACACTCCTCCCAGTCATCGTAGACTCCGGGAACCTTACCCTTGTACACGACATACGTCGGCATCGCTATGCACTAGCCAAAAGAAACGTTAGTACCAATTCACAGACAATACATAAGCAATATATAAGTATGCAACAGAATGATCGGAAGAGAAAAGCAAGACATTAATACCATCGATTACATCTAAGTTGAACGACTCTCGAAACCAAAGAGACATACTACAAGTTCATTAAAGTTTAATTACAACATGAGCCAATCGATGTTTCAGAACTAGACACAGCATCACTGCTTTCGACTCGACTCAAGGGACCGGAGCGTGGATGAAGCCGCCGTCTATCGTGGGAGTCATGAAATAACGGTCGTTGTTAGCCTGCATTTGTAGCATTGTGTCGATGTCACTGTTGGATGGTTGATTGTTGAGGTAGAACTGCCCTGAGGTACGAAGGACATCTTGATGGATGATTTCCGCAAACTCCGACTGGATGCGAAAGAATTCTGGTCGGAGGTCCGTGTCCTGGATTGCCGACACGCTCTTTGCCCAATCTTTGAGTTTACTCGGTAGCAGAAGTTGATGATGGTCCCGTACGATCGCCCGCATGTGATGGATGGCATAGTAGGCACCATTCTGACCGCCAGGCGGCTGCTTGACGCAGCAGAACGTCGTATTGTGGGAGAACACGTGCTTGCCGTACCTACGAATAGGCTTGGTGAAGGTGCCTCCAGATTTGGCGTAGCCGGGGAGAACATCATCAAGAACCTTCTTGACATTTGTTTAGTCTACGTTCGACTGACGGTCCGGGTCGAAATACGTGGCCATGGAATATTTGGGGCTTAGGAGGATGAGCGTGCAATGTGTGTCACTGCAGAAAACACGGAATGTGAAAAGAAAAACGATCGAAATCGAAGAATTCATATGTTACGGGCCGGTTGAGGGGAGGACTTACTCGGGAAAGTAAGGCACGAGGAAGTTATCCTTATCTTGGTTTGCCAGAATGACGCCTTCGAGGTAAGAACTCGTGACTTGCCGGTCCCCAGCGCTGCCCAAGATCTTGGCACGCATGTAGAAGGGGTCGACTATCACGATGTCCGGGGTCTTGTCGCGAATGATCCGCATCTCCATACTCAGCGAAAATAGCCGAATGAAGGTGTAGTGCAGCGGATGAAGGTTCAACATAGCGTGGATGTCATCAAACTGCAGGACGATCGTACGCCCGATGGAGTTATCCACAAAGCCCTTGCCCTCTGGCACCTTGGCCGTGAAAACCGGGTATGCCACATCCTTCTCTCTGAGACACCGCTTCTCCAAAGAAAGAACACTATCATGCAGACTCCGCATAGCACCGGTTGCAGCATTGAGCATATTTGTCGGTAGCATCGCCCTACCCGCCACATGCACCCTCCTCGAGATATCCTTAGGTGAAGGTGGCCCGTCCTGAGCACGGATCGTACTCGGTGCCGGCTGGCTCGCACCCTTCTTAGTCTTTCTTTTGCGTGCCTTCTTCTTCTCCTGTAATGGGACCGAGTTCTGCTCACAGACCGCCTTCTTGAGTGTGTTGGGGCTGATAATATTTTGCACCTCGCCTATCTGAGGCTCGGTGAAGTCGGCAGCTGGAGGTGACGACGCCTATTGCAACTTGGCTTCTCCGCGGTACCAGCTAGATCGCACACATCTTTTGTTGGGTTGGGTTCTTGAGAAGGAGGCCCCATGAAGTCGCCATCGTACCCATGATCGACAAAGTACTGATCGACGTTGACAAATGTATCGTCATCGTCGTTGTTCTGATCCTGTGCCATATGCATGTTTCGATCCAGTGGCATAGGGATGTCCGGCACCGTTGCAGCGGTCTTGCAATGGGGCCGACTTGGCGCCGGCACTATTGGCGGTGTTGTCTTTGGGGTGGTGTCCCCCGCCCCCAAACGAATCTGGCTCTTCGGCCAAAGCAGGGGCCAGCTCAGGCAGGCGCTGAGGGTCATCACGTCATCATCGTCGGCCCCGACGGGTCGAATCGGAGGTAACAACTCGTTGAAGCCTGGCAGCACCCGAACCAGTTGAACCCTAAACAAGTTGGGTGGCATCTGGGTACCGTGGAACAAGGGGTTGCCCGGTTGAACGATTTTGCCCTTGGCAACATTGACCAACTCGTTGTTCACGAAGTGCAGGAACGTCGGTGGCGCCCTGCGAAAACATGTAGGGCGTCAGGGATGCCCAG
This sequence comes from Triticum timopheevii, assembly GCA_963921465.1. Lineage (NCBI taxonomy): Eukaryota > Viridiplantae > Streptophyta > Magnoliopsida > Poales > Poaceae > Triticum > Triticum timopheevii. The sequence continues at coordinate 247,874,886 of OY997262.1, read as the reverse complement.
TCAAAGGCAAGGAAATGAAGTCCTCGGCCGAGAGAGGGTTAATTAGTTACCGTGATGATGGCGTCGAGCTCGGCTAATGTCGAGGCACCGGCGTGCAGTTGACGGAGGGGCCGCTTGCTGCAGAGGTGCCGGCCGGCGTACACCCAGGTGCATTAGGCTCCCGTGTCGGCGTCGGAGACACCAATGCCGCCTCCGCCGAAGGCACCAATGGCCCCGCCATCGCATTATGCGAGTTGCTGGCCGTGAAGCTAGGAATCAGGGGCGACCCCTGTTGGCCGCCCGCAATCCACGCACTCAACCCCAAGATCAAGGTAGGCACAATGGCGGTGATCGTCGCTCCGAGTTGTTGTTCCACTTGCTCTTGGACAATATCCGGAATCGGCGCCACCTGTGCCTTGAGTTATTGAACCTCGCGCGCCTGGCTTTCCGAGCTGGTCTTTTTCTCATTCCGCACACCAGCGGTATAGTATGACCCCCATTTTGTCGACAAGCCTTTGCCGGCCACACGACTAGCTGACGTCGGCTTACTGAGCTTATCCTTGTTCTTCATTACATTCAACGCCCTATTTAGAGTGGTGTCCCAAGGGTTGCTCTTAGTCGACCCCGCGCTACTGCTTTCAGTCGCCTGCAGAAGGAATGTGGACCATTTAGAAATTTGGCTTCATTAATTAGAATGCAACCATATGGAGCTAATTACGCGGGGGTGTATTCCTTACCAGAACGAGCTCAAGCTTCTTGGTCTTCGGATCCGTGGTAAGCTCCTTTGTTTTCGGGTCCTTCTTGTACTGGGCCCTGACAAAGTTCCTGGTCTGCTTGTCACCGTATTTATCGAAGAGGGGCGGTAGGCCTTGTTCGGCACGGTCCACCTCCTCCTTATCTCATATAGGCTCCGCCACTCTGTAACCGCCAGGACCGAGTGTGTGTTCCCCTATGTTCAGCTCCCGCATTTGTTTCCCCCACTCACTTGATTGGGAGTTTGCAGTGCTCGAGCAATTGATCTTGAAGTCGTTGTAGTCATCTTCGGTGATCGAAGGATTTTTCTCCTTGATCTTCTCATAACTCTCACCTTTCTCGATCATTCTCTTCACATTGCTTTTCCAAGTAGACAGGGCCTTGCTCATCTTTGTGAGGGCAGCATTGTTCACTTTATTCCCTTTGAGGCTTGTGTTTGCAAATTCAGCGGGGAACTTGCATCGTTCATGCAGCTTCGTGAAGAGGAGGTTGCGCAAATTCCCTCGGTCAGGATGCCTCAGGTTCTCGGTGTTGATCGAGACGGTGCTCCGGAGAATGCACCCGAGCTGAAGCGAGTACCCCTTGACTATTCGTTTGGGCGCCGTTGGATTCCCGTTGGAGTCCACTTCAGTAACTTCCTCCTTGAGGGTGAGGAGCATGATCGGGAGCCGGTCCTTCCGTTGCCTCTTCGGTTGGCTGCCATCTGTGCATGCGCCGCCATCATCAGTGGTGGCATCCTCGGCGGCACCATCAGTGGTGGCATCAGTGGGGTCATCCTCGGCGGTACCATCAGTGGTCTCAGGATTGGTGGGGAAGGCGGCGTCCTCATACAACTGAGGTTGGTCCTCCTTCTCCTGGGATAGCTCCCACAATGCCTTGCCGCCCGAACCCCCGGCCTCATCGTTGTTGGCCATGTTTCTCTCTAAATAGGAACAAAGTTTGGTCAAAAAGTTGGTTATTGTTTAGGGTTTGTCGACACCAAGGCATCTTAAAAGCTAAGCTTTTATCATTGAGGGTTTTTCGACGCTGAGGCACCCTAAAAGCCTAAGCTTTCATCATTAGTCACAAGTACCCCATATGTCCTATTTTTAGCAAAGTCATGCTAAAATTCACGGAAAATTTCAGCATGACCTTTGCTGAAAATAGGACATATGGAGTACCCGAATTTGCTGGAACGGAAGTTAATCGACATTCTAGCAAACTCAATGGCCTCTCGGGTGGACAAGGCAAAAAAGGCCTCCATCACAACATGGAAAATACATTGGCATGTGAAGAGGTGAAACAATATATGCATCTCCAAGCAGTATCATTCAACATTTTGGACAAACAGAGGACTTTAGTCCTCTGTTTTTGCTAACTGCTACACATACCCCCAAGTGAACCACTACAACATCTAAAAGCTAACAATTGTTTTTGCTTATATAATCAGATTTTTTGTGCTAAAAAAACCATAGAACAAAGCTTAATGATAGGAGAATAAGAACTAGGCTCAAAGCAAATCATTGCATGGGCATACAGATGCTGAAGTAAGAACGCCAGAAGTAGCATTAAACCATTTCCACAGTACTATGGTGATTTGAGATCATCTATTTATGTTCGCAAAGAGTAGTTTATGATCAAAGACTAAAAGGAAATGCACCAGCAGTACTAAATTGTCGGTTAGTCTCCGAAACTGATCCCATCATTTTAAACAGTCCCTAGCAAGAACACAAATGTGGAAGCAAGTCAACGCAATGCTATCTTTTCTTGTTTATCAGAAATGCACCCTAATTAGGCATTCACAAAATTAAGAGCAAAGTCTAGCTTGCAAACCACAAAATTAAGAGCAAATTAAGAGTAAATTTTTTTCAATTTTCATTGATGTTTCAAATTAGATCGGTGCACATGTGGCTGCAATTTCTATTGGTCATCCAAGATGGGTGTTCATAGTAAAGTACTCTATAGTGGCACTAACATAACCAAGGATTGCTTTTAAAAAAAACATAACCAAGAATCACCTTCCACGTGGCTTCTTCTCTTTAGCCTGGCTTCCTTCTGCAAAGTGGGCAAATACTTCTGTCTGCTGCAGTAGGTACTTCAGTCGCCCTTTCCCTTCTTGTTCTGTGATCAAAACCACGATGAGAATGCAATACACACCAAAGAATATCATATACAAGAATTGCAGAAATTAGACAAGGTCAGACCCACACTATCTATTCTTTCTTCATGATAAAATCAGGAGCCCATATAAACAGTCTAAACAGCACATGTGTGACCAACATCAACAAAGTCAGGTTGTCCTAAGAGGCTAAGATATTTTTATCAACTGGCATAGCTCCATGCAAATTACAGAATTAGTACATCAAAAACAAAAATAACCAGCATGTTGCCAACAGTCTAGACAACACAGCATGACCAACACCAACGAAGTCAAGTTGTCCAAAGAGGGTAAGATATTTGAATGTTCCATGCACACAAAACAACCAGCAAGTTCACAAGGGATGGTGAAGATGAGTAGACTATACTTTTGGGGCAACTCCTGTTCAGGTGTCCAAACGACAGCAGATGTCTACTCTAGTTTTAGGGCACACAGCCATTTACTCTTGATCAGGTGCTAAGTCGAGGCATAATGACAAACTCATATTTGATTATTACAACTACCGACAGTGAATATCACATCTCAAGGAGATGGATCAGAAATATTGTGCATACAACATTAGTATACACAAGTTGATAGGAAAACTTACAATGAAGATAGCATGCTGACAAATCAACTGTCAAGTATTATGGAGAAATGAATCATTATTTCTAATCTGATACTACACACATTTGAATAGAAACCAAATTCTAACAAGCAGTAGGTATTCATAGTGACATACTACAACATGGCAGGCTTATTTGTTCCATGCATGGAAAAGATGGACATTCAAAACCAAGACATAAATATCAGCCTTAGTGAAACTACAAGTTGTACAGCAGAGCAACATGGCAATCAGTGCTGCATATGGCATGAAAGAACATGGGCAGGTATAAACTAGAAAGATCAGTACTAAACTACCATTCATTCTTGTTAGTTCAAACCCCAAGTTATGCATATTTGATTCAGTTGCAGACCAGTTTATACAATTGACATGGAGTGGACCAGAACAACAAAACTAGATAAACTAGCACACTGGTGCACAATAGCAGCTTGGTTAAAAATCAAGTAACAGTGCAAATTCTTTTATTAAGCAGAAAATGGATACCCTACAACCAGACAATTAGGCACAAGTCATGTATCACAACATCAATGTATCATTTGGATGACCTATAAGTTACAATGGATAACCCGTTGCCAAATAAGATTGGGTAACATATAGCCAGGCTAGAATGGATATCCAATAACCAAATTCCAACAGGTATTAGACAGGCAGATTTGTTCCAATTCATGCAAAGTGACTTTCAAAATCAAGACAGAATTGAACAGGTCGCACCATGGCTTACCAACAAAATAAGATCGGAGGGGAGGCGGGGCGGCGGCGTCGGGAGAGGAGAGGGCGGCGTCGCGGCGTCGAGGCGTTGGGGCGGAGACGAGGACGACGAGGCGGCGGGGCAGCGGCGTCGGGAGAGGAGAGGGCGGCATCGGGGCGTCGGGGCGGAGACGAGGACGACGAGGCGGCGTGGCGGCGGCGTCGGGAGAGGAGAGGGCGGCGTCGCGGCGTCGGGGCGTCGGGGCAGCGGCGTCGCGGCGTCGTCGAGGCGGCAGGGCAGCGGCGTCAGGAGAGGAGTGGGGAAGGGGATCGAGGGCGAGGGCGAGGGAGAGAGATAGGCTTGGGCCGCCGGGGAGGAAATATCGATGGGGGCGGCACAATACTAATGGCGCACCACCCCTCGGTGCGCCATAAGTACATCCATACTAATGGCGCACCTCACCCTGGTGCGCCATTAGTATTTTTTTTATTTTTGCTCGAGCCAACAGGTTATCTTCCACCTGACCTGATCCACACCAAGTTCCCTCTACTAGCTCGACTGGTCAGCAGCTAGTTCTCACACCAGGAGGTCCTGGGTTCGATTCCCAGCCTCCACAATTTTTTATGCATTTAAAATGCTGTTTGATACTTATTTGTGTTTAAATATGTTCAAACTTGTTTAAATCATAACAGTAATATTTTTTTATAAGACAGTAATAATTTTTTTAAAAATATCATCAAACAGTAATGCCGGTGGAGCGGGGGAGGGTGCGCGGGGTGCGGGGGTCGGAAGCGGCGGTTGAGTAGGGGAGTGGTGCGGGGGGTCGGCGGCGGCGGTTGAGTAGGGGAAGGGTGAGGGGGGTCGGCGGCGGCGGTTGAGTAGGGGAATCGAGGGTGCGGGGGGTCGGCGGCGGCCGCCGGTGGACCGGGGGGTGCTCGGCGGCGAGGGGGACCGGATCTGGCGAGGCGGGATAGAGATCGAGATGGAGGGGGATCGAGATCGAGTGTCCATGAAATTTAAAAATATTCATGATAGTTCAAAAAGTGCCCATGAAATACAATCGCGAAATGAAGGCTACGATTTAAATACAATCGATCTTAGCTAGCTATCTGTTCAAAATCTTCTTGCCCTTCTTTTTCGCAAATGGAGTTCTTCTGTGGAACGGACGTCCTTTAGGTAGGGTGGTCCTGCTTCTTCTTGTGGTGTATGCTGCTACTTCATCATCGTCGTCATGTTCGATCGTCGGGTCGCCGTACTTGTCGAAGTCTTGCTCATTGGCTACTCCATCCATTCCGATGATCTTCCTTTTGCCTCTCCTCACGACAACACGACTGGGCTTTGACGGGTCGGTAATGAAGAAGCATTGGTCCACTTGGGAAGCCAGTACCCATGGCTCATTTTTCGCGGTGACGTTTGCGCCCGCGATCTTGGATTTGGCTTCGGGTATAACCATGGTGGTGAAATACCGGTCTTCTTTTAGGACGCTCTTCGCCCATCTTCGCCCATCGGGACCTTCTCTCCAGCGTAGCTCAGCTCCTAGATCTCCTCGATCCTTCCGTAGTATGTGTCCTTGTCGTTACCGGTGTAGGATTCCATCGTTACCCCGGAGTTCTGATAACCATCGCTCTTCATGTCCTTGGCCTCGGTGTAGAATGTGTAGCCATTGATATCGTACGCCTCATAGGTCATCAGGTTGTGCTCGGCGCCCTGTGACAAGGCGAATATGAGTTGTTCTTCCGCGGAAGAATCCTCATGTAAAGGGTACGACAGAAGCTTCTGCTTGAACCAACGCGTGAAACATGAGTTGTGCTCTTTGATTATATCTCCGTCCGTCCTCTGTTGGCCCCGGTCATTGTACGTCTTCTTAATAAAGGTTTTGTGCTCTACCACCCAAGGATCGACCACGTCTATGTGTTGTAGCGCGACTAGGTTTGCTCTTTCAAAGTCGGCGAGTCGACCCTCTAAGTGGACATGCATTTAGCGGCGACCCTCACGGTGACCCCATCTAGCGAGCCTGCCGAGGTGCCTGTTGACGGGCAGACCAACGGGGTTCTCGATGCCTAGATAATTCGTGCAGTAGGAGATGCACTCTTCGGTCAGAAAGCCCCTGGCTATACTTCCCTCTGGATGTGACATGTTGTGAACGTATCCTTTGATGACACCATTCATCCTTTCGAACGACATCATGCTGTGCAGGAACGTCGGCCCGAGTGGGATGATATCCTCCACTATATGGACCAGCAGATGCACCATAACATCGAAGAATGCGGGCGGGAAGTACATCTCAAGCTCGCATAGTATCACCATGATCTCTTCCTGTAGCCTTCTGAGTTGCCTCAAGCCAATCGACTTCCGAGAGATGACGTCGAAAAAGTTGCATAGGCCAAATAGCATTTCACGGACGTGCGCGTCCATGATCCCATGGATTGCAAATGGAAGTATCTGCGTCATCAGCACGTGACAGTCGTGAGACTTCATCCCACTGAACTTCTGCTTCGCTGGGTCTAGGTATCTGCTTATCTTCCCCGCGTAACCGTAAGGAAGTTTTACTCCTAGGAGGCAGGTGAAAAACTGTCGATCTCCTCCTGACTTAGAGTGAAGCACACAGGAGGGTAGTCATTTCCGGTCTTCTTGGCCTTTTTGCCTTTGCGACGACTTTCTGTGTCCTGCTTCGCCTCATCATCATCATCAGCATCATCATCATCATTAGCGTGAAGCTCTTTCCTGATGCCCATTGATTTCAAGTCTGCCCTTGCTTTTGGCCCATCTTTGGTCCTCTCTGGCATGTTGAGCAGGGTACCAAGCAGACTCTCGCACACGTTCTTCGTGATATGCATGACATCAAGGCTGTGAGGCACACGGTGGATCTTCCAGTACGGCAAGTCCCAGAAAACAGACCTCGTTTTCCATACCTTCAGCAGCGGCTCTGGCGCCTTTCGCTTCTTTCCCGGCTCTGGCGCCTTTTGCTTCTTACCCGACAGTGGGCAGTCTTTCCAATTTTTCAACAGCTTGTCTATTTCCTCGCCGCTCCTCGTAAATGGGCGTTTTCGGGGTTCGGTTTCACCATCGAACAGATCCTTGCGTTTCCTCCACGGGTCATCGTCGTGAAGCCACCTTCGATGTCCCATGAACATGGTTTTCGAAGACCCGGGATCTCTATCTAGCTGGCGATACGTTGTGTCATCCATGCACCTTACGCATCCAGAAAATCCGTGGACTACCCGCCCCGCAAGATATCCGTAACCGAGATAGTCGTGCACCGTCGTGAGCAGTGTGGCTCTCATAGGGAAATATTCTTTCTCTGCGGCGTCCCACGTATTGGCTAGCGTTTTCCACAGCGTGTCAAGCTCCTCTTTCAGCAGCCCCAGATACAGATTGATGTCGTTCCCTGGTTGTTTCGGCCCTTCAATTAGCATACTCATGTGAATGTACTTCCTCTTCATGCACAACCAGGGGGGAAGGTTGTACATCCACACAAACACAGGCCAGGTGCTATGTGTGCTTCTCTGGCTGCCAAGCAGATTGACTCCATCGGTGCTCGCGCCCAGCACGATGTTCCTTGGATCGTTCCCAAATTCTGGGTCTTCGAAGTTCAACGCTTGCCACTGGCTCGCATCCTTAGGGTGACTCAGCATCTTGTCTTTTTTATCTATCTCCGGATCATTTGCGTCATCTTCTCGCTTCTTCTCCTCCCTATCTGCGTGCCAACGTAGGAGCTTTGCTACCTTAGGGTCCGCGAAATACCACTGCAGACGAGGAGTGATCGGAAAGTACCACACCACTTTTCGAGGAGCTTTCTTCCTCTTCTTGTATCGAGTGACGCCGCACACCGGACATATGGTAGACTCCGCGTGCTCGTCCCGATAAATGATGCAATTGTTCATGCACACATGGTATTTCACTCGCAGTAAATCCAGAGGACACACGATTTTCTTTGCCTCCTCGAAACTGGTCGGGCACTTGTTCCCCTTGGGAAGATGTTCGTGCCAGAATGACATGTTCTCGTCGAAGCATGCGTCGGTCATTTTGTGTTTTACCTTCATCTCCAGAGCCATGAGCGTTACTTTCAGGCTGGTATCCTCGGGCCTGCATCCTTCATACAATGGATTAACCGCGTCTAACTCAAATTGATCCATCTTGGCTTTCTCTCGGGCGGCAGCTCTTGAGTTATCCTTCTGCTTGAGAAGCAGCTCTTGAATATGAGGGTCCTGCACCCAGCCCAACGATGGTCCAGGCGTCGTCTGCTCCGCCGGCATCATCATCTTCATGATCATGCCCGTCGTCTGCTCCGGCATCTTCCTCATCATCATGTCCTACATCTTCTACATGATGACTGTGTACAGCATCACCGTCGTGATCATCTCCTGGGGATTCTTCGTCTTCTCGCCCGCCCGAGCCGCGGTGGTTGTCTTGCTGCCCTTCCTCATTTCTTGCCTGGCCCCCATGGATGACTTCGTAGTCATCTTCATCACCTTTCCACCGATAGCCATCCATGAAACCACGCAAGAGCAGGTGGTCCCGCACCTGCCCGGAATCCGGGTCCGCAATAAGGCTCTTCAGCTTGCATCTTCGACACAGACATCTTATCTCTGTCTCGTTCTTTTGAAGCATCTCGGCCTTCGCAGACCTCAAAAACCTATTCACGATTCCTTCGGTCATCGTGCAGACCATGGTCGCCTGCGGGGTAGAGCAAAACGATATTTTAGAACCAAGAAAAAATTTGGCATGACTTTCCCTAAAAATAGGACCAAAAAGAATGCTTAATGCCAAAATTCTCACCGAAACGGAAATGAATCAACATTCCAGCAAAATATTGGCAACTATCGCATTTCAAATACCGGTACACCTCCAAACACAAACACATATGCAACACCACAAACATATGCAACACCACGAACATACATAGATCTAGCTAGGCCATAAAAAGTGCATGTGCACATTGTTGTAGGGAGAACAACATAAATATAGCTTCCCCCCTTACTTACATATCAAAACAAGGTAATTTAACCACTTAATTTGAATGAATCTATGGTGGAAATGAGGTGAAAAATAGGAGGCACCCAAGACAAGGAGGAGGCGGTGGAGAGAATGAAGTGGGGAGAAAGTGAGTGTGGGTAGGAGAGGCTGTCCAAAATATCTTGTTGCTGCCCACTTACTAATGGCGCACCAACCATAAATACGCCATTAGTAATCCAGGTTACTAATGGCGCACCTTCTGGTGCTGCGCCATTAGTAGTTCTGCAAAAAACAACATACTAATGGCGCACTGCTACACAGTGCGCCATTACTAGTTTAAACTAGTAATGGCGCATGGTGGAAAAGTGCGCCATTAGTAGTTTTGCAAAAATAGGAATAAAAAATATAATAAAAAAACAACATTAGTGGCGCACTTTCCGACAGGTGCGCCATTAGTAGTTACAACTAGTAATGGCGCACTTCGTCTGGATGCGCCATTAGTATGTTTGGACAGGCGCACTAGTTCAAAAAAAATTTGATACTAATGGCGCACCTTGGGCCAGGTGCGCCATTAGTAGTTTCAACACTAATGGCGTATCATAAGGTGGTGCACCATTAGTATATACTAATGGCGCACCACTTGTCTGGTGCGCCATTAGTGTCAATCCCATCTATAGCCCTTTTTATAGTAGTGACTTCGTCACAAGTGACATTGTAATCCTTTAAAGTTTGCCTCATCCATAGAAGTTGAGCACAACAACTACCAGCGGCCACATACTCCGCTTCGGTGGACGAGAGAGACACACAACTTTGCTTCTTAGAAGACCAACTCACCAAAGAGCAACCAAGAAATTGGCACCCTCCGAAAGTTGACTTCCTATCCACTTTGTCTCCCGCCCAATCCGAGTCTCAAAAGCCCACAAGGTTGAAGTTGTCTCCTCTTGGGTACCATAAGCCAAAGTTTTGGGTATGGACCAAATATCGAAAGATTCGCTTGATCGCCACATAGTGGCTTTCCTTAGGTGCGGCTTGAAACCATGCAAAAATTCCCACACTAAACAAGATATCCAGTCTAGATGCACAAAGGTAAAGCAAGGAGCCAATCATGGAACGATATACCTTTTGATCCATTTACCATTGGGATCAATGTCAAGCTGGCATTTGACGGGCATTGGAGTGGAAGCCGGCTTGACATCACTTACCTTGAACATCTTGAGCATGTATTGAGTGTATTTGGCTTGGTTGATGAAGGTTCCTTCTCTTCTTTGTCTGATTTCGAACCCGAGAAAGAACTTCAACTCTCTGATACGTCTCAAACGTATCTATAATTTTCGATTGTTCCATGCTGTTATATTATCATTCTTGAATGTTTTACAATCATTTTATATCATTTTTTGGTACTAACCTATTGACATAGTGCCCTGTGCCAGTTGCTGTTTTCTGCATGTTTTTTACATTGCAGGAAATCAATATCAAACGGAGTCCAAATGCAGCAAAACTTCTTGAGGATTTTTTGGGCCAGAAGACATCCAGTGGGCCAGGAAAGCACCTGGGGGGGTACCCCGAGGGGGAAGCACCCACCAGGGCGCGCCTGGGGGCCCAGGCATGCCAGGTGGGTTGTGCCCACCTCGGGTGCCCCCTGAACCGTCTCTTTGCTCTATAAATACCCCAATATTCCAGAAACCCTAGGAGAGTTGACAAAAATAAATTCCAGTCGCCGCAGTGTCCAGAACCACCATATCCAATCTAGACACAATCACGGAGGGGTTCACCACTTCCATTGGTGCCTCTCAGAATGATGCGTGAGTAGTTCTTTGTAGACCTACGGGTCCGTAGTTAGTAGCTAGATAGCTTCCTCTCTCTCTCTCTCTTGATTATCAATACAATGGTCTCTTGGAGATCCATATGATGTAAGCCTTTTGCGGTGTGTTTGTTGGGATCCAATGAACTTTGAGTTTATGATGAGATCTATGTATTTATCCATGAAAGTTATTTGAGTATTCTTTGATCCCTTATATGCATGATTGCTTATAGCTTCATATTTATTCTCTGATATTTGGGTTTTGTTTGGCCAACTTGATCTATTTATCTTGCAATGGGAAGAGGTGCTTTGTGATGGGTTCGATCTTACGGTGCTTGATCCCAGTGACAGAAGGGGAAACTACACGTATGTATTGTTGCTATTAAGGAAAACAAGATGGGGTCTATTTCTTCATAAATAGATCTTGTGTACGTCATGTCATCGTTCTTATTGCATTACTCCGTTTCTCCATGAACATAATACACTAGATGTTGGATAGCGATCAATGTGTGGAGTAATAGTAGTAGATGCAGGTAGGAGTCGGTATACTAATCTTGGACGTGATGCCTATATAATGATCACTGCCTGGATATCATCATGATTATTTGAAGTTCTTTCAATTGCCCAACAGTAATTGTTTTCCCAACGTTTTCTATTTTTCTCGAGAGAAGCCACTAGTGAAACCTACGGCCCCCGGGTGTCTTTTCATCATATTTGCCTTTGCGTTATATTTCCCTTTGCATTTATTTTCAGATCTATTAAACCAAAAATACAAAAATACCTTGCAGCAACATATATATTCCGTGATCTATTTATCCTATCTACCAATTTTACCCCACGTTATTTGCCTATCTTGAGGTGATGTACCTGAAAGGGGTTGACAACCCCTTTAACACGTTAGGTTGCGAGTATTTGTTATTTGTGTGCAGGTGCTGTTTACATGGTGTGAGAAGGTTCTCCTACTGGTTCGATAACCTTGGTCTCATCATTGAGGGAAATACCTACCGTTGATATACTGCATCATACCTTCTATTTGGGGAAATACCAACGTAGTTCTAGCAGACATCAAAAGCAATTTTTGGCGCCGTTGCCAGGGAGGATCTTCAACATCAATCAGGTTCCTAAACACAAATCTCATCTCCTCGCAATTTACATTATTTGCCCATTGCCTCTCGTTTTCCTCTCCTCCACTTCACAAAAAATGCCGTTTTATTCGCCCTCTTTTTTGTCCGCCGTTTTCTCGTCAGATCTGTTTTGGTGTGCAATCTTGTCTACCACGTTTTGTCATTATGGATATTTCTTCCTCTATTTTGTGCACCCTCAAGAACGAGGTTCTCAATTTTAAACAAAGGGGAGGAGAGAATTTAAAAGATGCTTGGTATAGGATTTGCAATGCTCGTATAGATCTATCCGTAAGCAATCTACCGTTGTTCTTCTTCGTTGTTTTTATGTGGGCATTACCTCTTGGTATAGAGTCGTCCTTGATATGATCACTGGTGGGAATTTCTTGATGTGTCCTTCTCTTGATGCTTTTAACGCTTTGGGAAATTTAGTGGGTTCACCACCACTCGTGATCGATGAAACAATATTGACTCTCAAGCATGTTATGGAAAGACTTGATGCTATTGAAAAGAAAATGCTTACCGTAGAACATGTTGAGAACTTGGATAGAAAGATGCAAAGTTATGCTACTAAAATTGGGTCAAAAGCGGGAGATGTTTTTAAGTTGTTAAAATAAAAGGGAAATATAATTCATGAGAGAATCGAAGAGAGCCCGTCTAGGATTGATAAAGTGGAAGATTTTTTTCTAATCTAGGTACGACTTTTGCTTCCCCTAAAACTCCCGTGAAAATTAGTAAGACTACTCAAGTCACTAAAAACAAAGGTGCGACTTCTAGCAATGATAAAGGAGATCTTAAGATGATTAGTATCCATCCCAACTTTATTGAAGTCATAAGAGACCCTTTTTGCGAAAATAAGTTTTTCAATCTCATGCCTAGAAGTATTGTCGCTGAGAATTTATATGCAAAATCGTCGAAAATCCTAAGTGTTCGATCAAAGAATTGGACAAGGATGACAAAACTTAGATCCTATGTGTTATGCCTAGTCAGGGGCGTAAAACAATAAGCTCTTGTTGGGAGGCAACCCAATGAATAAAATTTATTTTTGCTTTTTGCTTTCAGTTCTTGTGTGTTAGAAGAATTATGCTACTGTTATGATTGTGTTTCTTATGTTTTAGTAAGTGTTTGTGCCAAGCAAGGCCTTTGGGATGATTTGGGTGAAAGTTGATTGGATCTTGCTGAAAAACACAAACTTTGCGCTCACGAGATTATTTGCCATTTCTAATAGAAGAGTGCTTTTGAGTTGATTCTTTTTGCAGAAGATTAATAGACAAATTTCTCAAGTCAAACAATTTATTTCAGAATTTCGGAGTTACAGAAGTATTCGAAATATTTAGATTGCTACACACTGTTCTGTTTTTCAAAGATTCTGTTATCTTTGTGTCGTGTTCTTGTTTTGATGATTCTATGGTTTTCTTTGATGATTTTTTGCCAGAGAAAAGTTGGAATACAGTAGATATAATGCAAAAACAAAATAAGAATAGGTTTGCAACAGTACTTATAGTAGTGGTTTGCTTTCTTATACTAACGGATCTCACGAAGGTTTTGTTGAGTTTTGTGTGATTGAAGTTTTCAAGTTTTGGGTGATCTTACGATGGATGAAGGAATAAGGATTAGCAAAAGGCTAAGCTTGGGGATGCTCGAGGCACCCCAAGATAATATTCAATAAGTAGCAAGCAGCTAAGCTTGGGGATGCCCCGAGTGGCATCCCCGCTTTCTTCTAATAACCATCGGTATTTTAACTGAAACTATATTTTTATTCATCACATATTATGAGTTTTGCTTGGAGCGTCTTGTATGATATGAGAATTTGCTTGTTTTAATTTGTGTTTTAAGTGTTGAATCCTTTCTGAACACACCCTTTTGAGAGAGCCAAAAATTATGCTATGCTTGCTCCTATGCTTCACTTAAGTTTTTAGAGCCATGGATTTGCTCTAGTGCTTCACTTATATCTTTTTGAGCACGGTGTGCTTTGTTATTTTTGAAGAAACGCTCTCATGCTTCACATAGATTTATTTGGGAGTTAGTAAACTTTTTAGAAATTCTCTCTTGCTTCACTTACATTATTTTGGGAGAAAGAAAAATTATGCTCATGATCTTCACTTATATTTGTTCTAGCTTATCAAAAGCAACATATAAAAATAGTCCCAAAGTGATAGATATCCAAGGAGGATATAATAAAGACTTTCATGAAGATCATTGGACAAAATAAACTTGATTCGTAGTAATGGTTTTGAGATATGACGATATGATATGTGAGTCATATTGATGAGTAATTGTGCTTTAGTAAGAATATTGGTGTTAAGGTTTGTGATTCCCTATGCAAGCACGAAAGTCAATAATTATGCAATGAAATTTATATCCTACTTGTGGTGCATTATTCGGTGCTACTTATGCTTAATTCTTGGGTACGAGATTTTTTGCTCTTTGGTTGGCAGCTTCTCAATCTTTTTGCTAACCTTCATTTTGCACTAAGTATGATCACTAATTGTGCATCCAAAACCCTTTAAACCATTTTTTACTTATGAGTCCACTAGGTCTACCTATATGTGGTATTTCCATGTCATTCTAAGCAAATTTGCATGAGCCATCTCTAATTTTCAAAATAAATTTCTCTTTTATGTGCTCTACCGCCCATGAGGCGGTGAAGGGTGGCCAATAGTTTCCATGCTAGATGTGTTATTCTCATGATGAGTGTTTATTCACTTGTCATCGCACGAGAGTATGGCAAAGTTATTAGGGATGCCCAGTCCCAAAATAAATAATGAATTTACTTTATGTTGTCAAATAATAAATTCCTTGGAAAGTATTGGTATGGAGGGCAACCGTGGATTCGGCTAGCCATGGAAAGTGAAAGTAATGGTGGAAAAAGGAATAAACTTTATTTTCTTTTTGCGAACCTCCTATGATGTATCTAGCATGGAAACTATTGGGAGATCTAAGTCATTTTCCTTGGTGGGAAAAGTACGCCTCTCAAAAAAAATTATCTCTCAATTTAAGCTTTGAGCTCTAGCACCTCTACAAATCCCTACTTCCCTCCACGAAGGGCCTTTCTTTTACTGATGCAATTTATATTTTTGAATTTGAGTCTCCATCTTCTCTTATAAAGCACCAACTAAGGGGCACTATGATCGTATTTGAGCATTGGGTGTAGCTAATATTCGAGTGTGTTTCACGAATGGATCAATGATTGAGCATAATGGGCTAGGGATAACTTGACTTAGTGTTGATATTTTGAAAGACATGGTTGCTTGTTGGTATGCTTGAGTATTAATGTCTTCATGTCAAAACTAGGCTATTGCTTTGAATCATACAAAATTCCAAATATCCATGCTATAAAGAAAAGAAATGTGATGAACATATTGGGCAGCATTCCACATCAAAAATTCTGTTTTTATCATTTACCTACTCGAGGACGGGTAGGAATTAAGCTTGGGGATGCTGATACATCTCCAACATATCTATTATTTTTGATTGTTCCATGGTGTTATATTATCATTCTTAGATATTTTATAGTCATTTTATATCATTTTTGGTACTAACCTATTGACATAGTGCCGAGTGCCAGTTGTTGTTTTCTGCATGTTTTTTGCATCGCAGGAAATCAATATCAAACAGAGTCCAAACGCAGCAAAACTTCTTGAGGATTTTTTGGGCCAGAAGACGTCCAGTGGGCCAGGAAAGCACCTGGGGGTGCCCCGAGGGGGCAGCACCCACCAGGGTGCGCGGGTTGTGCCCACCTCGGGTGCCCCCCGAACCGCCTCTTCACTCTATAAATACCCCAATATTCCAGAAACCCTAGGGGAGTCGACGAAAATCAATTCCAGCAATCGTAGAGTCCAGAACCAGTAGTTCCATTCTTGACACCATCACGGAGGAGTTCACCACTTCCATTGGTGCCTATTTGATGATGAGTGAGTAGTTCTTTGTAGACCTACGGGTCCGTAGTTAGTAGCTAGATGGCTTCCTCTCTCTCTCTCTCTCTCTCTCTCTCTCTCTCTCTCTCTCTCTTTCTTGATTATCAATAAAATGGTCTCTTGGAGATCCATATGATGTAAGCCTTTTTGTGGTGTGTTTGTTGGGATCCGATGAACTTTGAGTTGATGATCAGATCAATGTTTTTATCCATGAAAGTTATTTGAGTCTTCTTTGATCTCTTATATGCATGATTTCTTATAGGCTTGTATTTATTCTTCGATATTTGGGTTTTGTTTGGCCAACTTGATCTATTTATCTTGCTATGGGAAGTGGTGCTTTGTGATGGGTTCGATCTTACGGTGCTTCATCCCAGTGACAGAAGGGGAAACGACACATATGTATCGTTGCTATTAAGGGTAGCAAGATGGGGTCTATTTCTACATAAATAGATCTTGTCTACATCATGTCATCATTCTTATTGCATTACTCTGTTTCTCCATGAACTTAATACACTAGATGCATGCTGGATAGCGGTCGATGTGTGGAGTAATAGTAGTAGATGCAGGCAGGAGTCGGTCTACTAATCTTGGACGTGATGCCTATATAATGACCATTGTCTGGATAACGTCATGATTATTTGAAGTTCTATCAATTGCCCAAGAGTAATTGTTTTCCCACCGTTTGCTATTTTTCTCGAGAGAAGCCACTAGTGAAACATACGGCCGCCGGTTCTCTTTTCATCATATTTTCCTTTGCGATCTATTTCCCTTTGCATTTATATTCAGATATATTAAACCAAAAATACAAAAAAACCTTGCTGCAATTTATTTGTTCCGCGATCTATTATCCTATCCACCACTTTTAACTCACGTTATTTGCCTATCTTGAGGCGTCGTACTCAAAAGGGATTGACAACCCCTTAAACACGCCGGGTTGCGATTATTTGTTATTTCTGTGTTGGTGCTGTTTACGTGGTGTGAGGAGGTTCTCCTACTGTTTCAATAACCTTTGTCTCATGACTGAGGGAAATACCTATGATCACTATACTGCATCATCCCTTTGTCTTTGGGGAAATACCAACATAGTTCTAGGAGACATCACTCTCCCATCATGGACATCTTGAACTTCGAGGTCATGAGAGCCGCAAACTCCTCATTGAAAGCTTTATTAGGAGAACCAAAGATAATATCATCAACATATAGTTGGAATACAAACAATTCCCATTTGACCTTCTTAATAAAAAGAGTGGGGTTGATTTTCCCAATTTCAAACCCACGATCTTGCAACAACTCAGTAAGGTTCTCATACCACACACGTGGGGTTGTTTAAGGCCATAGATTGCCTTATTGAGTAGGTACACATGATTGGGGAACTTGGGATACTCAAACCCCGGGGGTTGTTTGACATACACCAACTCATTAATAGGACCATTAAGAAAAGAACTCTTCACATCCATTTGCTGCAACTTGAAGTTATGATGAGAAGCATAAGAAATCAACAAACAAATAGATTCAAGGCGGCAACGGGAGCAAAGGTTTACCGTAGTCGATACCCTGAACTTGGGAGTAGCCTTGTGCTACCAAACGAGCCTTGTTGCGAACGATAATACCATGAGCATCTTGCTTGTTCTTGAATATCCACTTGGTTCCAATGACATTATGGTTCCCCTTTCGCCTTGGCACCAATATCCACACCTTGACATGCTAGAAGTTGTTGAGTTCTTCATCCATGGCATTGAGCCAATCCGGATCCTCGAGCGCCTCATAGACCTTTTGGGGTTCAACACAAGAAAGAAACGTGTGATGTTCACAATAGTTTGTTAATTGTCTACAAGTGCTTACCCCCTTTCTTAAGCTTCTAGGAACATTCTTCATGAGATGATCTTCGGTAGTTAGCTTGGATGCAATCTTGGTGGCACGACGCTCCAATTCCTCCTCAAGAGAGAGTTGAGGAGCGGTAACTTGATCATCTTGAGCGTCATCTTGAGCTTGTTCTCGATCTTGAGCTTGCTCTTGATCTTGAACTAGCTCGGGGGGAGGAACTTGACCTTGGGAATCACTTGGTGGTCCACCACCATATTGAGGTTGATCTTGCCCTTGATCTTGTCCATTTGGTTGAGGGCCTTCACTTTTTTCTTCGGAAGCGTGTGGGTCTTGGGTTGGTGATGGTTCCACTTGAGTGGAACATTGTCCTTCTCCTTCGGCCACAAGGGCTTCCTCAATGGGTAGGATATGACCAATACCCATTCTTCTTATGGCTTGGGGAGGAATTTCATCACCTACATCACAAGTACCACTTTGCTTCACTTGTGAGCCGTTATTCTTGTCAAACTCCATGTTACACGTCTCCTCAATGAGTCTTGCAGACTTGTTGAGGACACGGTAAGCATGAGAGTTTGTAGCATAACGAACAAATATGCCCTCATGATCTCTAGCCTAAAATTTAGACAAACGAACACCTTTCTTGAGAATGAAACACTTACAACCAAACACCCGGAAGTACTTGAGGTTGGGCTTGTTGCCGGTGAGAATCTCATATGGTGTCTTGTTAAAGCCTTTGCGGAGATAGAGCCGATTGGATGCATGACAAGCAGTGTTGATGGCTTTGGCCCAAAAGTTGTAAGGAGACTTGAACTCCGCCATCATGATCCTTCCCACGTCCATCAATGTCTGGTTCTTCCTCTCCGCTACACCATTTTGTTGAGGTGTGTAAGGTGCGGAATATTTATGCTTGATCCCCTCATCACTAATAAACTCATCCAAGATGTAGTTCTTGAACTCGGTGCCGTTGTCACTTCTTATTATCAAGATCTTTGCATTGATGTTGAGCTTCATTTGCGAAGTCAATGATGGTTTGTTGGGTCTCACTCTTCCTCTTGAAGAAATATACCCAAGTGTATCTTGAATAATCATCCACAATCACCAAGCAATACTTTATACCCCCAATCCTATCAAAGGATGGAGGCCCAAAGAGATCCAAGTGAAGGAGATCCAAGGGCCTCTTCGAGTAGATGATAGTCGTGGGAGGGTGAGCTTTCTGATGTAGCTTTCCTTCGATACAAGCATTGCAAGCACGATCTTTGGCAAAACTAAAATTTGTTAGTCCACAGACATGGTCCCCCTTGAGAAGACTTTACAAAGATATCATATTGATGTGGGCTAAATGGCGATGCCAAAGCCATCCCATGTCAACTTTAGCCATTAGGCATGTCGCGGTCTCAGTGGGTTGGTCCAAAAAGTTAATCACGTAAAGACCATTCTCGACATGCCCAACAAAGGCTACTTTAAGAGTTTTGCTCCACAAGAGGGCCACGGTATCAATATCGAAGAAAGTGGCAAAGCCCATGAGTGCAAGTTGATGAACGGAAAGTAAGTTTGTATGCAAGGGACTCAACAAGCATGACTTTCTCGATCGTGAGATCATGAGAAATGACAGCCTTGCCAAGACCCAATACCTTAGAAGATGAAGCATCACCCCATTCGACATTAGTGGGCATAGATGAGACTTTGTGCACGTCCACCACCAAGTCCTTGCTTTAGGTCATATGATTTGTGGCTCCACTATCGAGCAACCATGATCCCCCACTGGAAGCAAACACCTACAAGAGATCAATGCTTGGTTTTAGGTACCCATTTTGTAATGGGTACTTTGATGTTAGAAAAAAGGGTCTTAGGAACACAAATAGACCATTAAATGTACTCATAAAAAGAACCAACAAATTTGGCATAAACATGCCCATCACTAGTACAACATAACACATACGAAGGATTAAAATTGTTGGCTTTATTGGAAGAGTGGCATTGTCCTTCTTGACACCACCACCCTTCGTGTTATTCTTCTTCTCCATAGGAGTACCCTCTCCCTACTTCACAAAAGTTTGCTTGAGAGGAGGAGGTTGTTTGGTCTTGTCATTCTTCTTCTTCTTCTTCTTGGACTTGGGTGCAAACCCAATCCCCTCCTTGGCCACAACTTCCTTTTGATTGTTCAAAAGTTTGTTGAGGTCTTCTCACCTTGTATGCATGACACAAGGCCTTTCTCAAGTTGCTCCTTCAACTTGGCATTCTCCTCCACAAGATGCACATACTCACAACACGGGTTAGTAGCATTTGTATTATCAAGTAAAACCATATGAGGAAATGTGGCTTTCTCCTTGGTTAGCTTCACTTGGAGTTGATCATGAGACTCTTTGAGGCTATCATGAGAACTCTTCAAGGCATTGTGAGACTTGTCAAGTATATCAAACTCCTCCTTGAGTCTAGCATGGTCAATCCCAAGTTTAGCCTTCTCGGAATTGAGCACACGAGATACAACAAGAGTACGATCAAGATCTTTCTTTAATTTGGCATGATCATCGTTGTGTGACTCCTCGAGAGCCAAATGATGACCACGCTCTTCCTCAAGCGTATTAGAGAGATCCGATATCTCATAGGCATAGTCACGACTATGCTCTTCCATCTTAGAGATGGTTTCTTTGTGAGCCTTGATCATGTCATTAGCTTCACCAAGTTGTTCCAAGAGAGCAACGAAGTGCTTCTTGGATTTACCCTTGAGCTTACTCATAAGAGACTAAAATTCATTTTCTTCCTCCTTCGACCCCTCACTTCCATCAATGCAATCCGCCAAGGAAGGATTAGTAGTGATGATGGTTTTGATGTTGGGGGTTACCTTGTTGGTGGCTTTAGCCATGAGGCACTTGGCGGTGATGTTCTCGTTGGGTGAGTCGAAGAGGGACACCCGTGGAGTTGTTGCAATGGCAATGGAGGCCATGGCAACCGTCTCACCGTCTTCATCATCATCATCATCATCATCATCATCATCATCATCATCATCATCATCATCATCCTTATTATACTCTTCTTGTGCCAGCAACCCCTTGGGAGGAGTCTTCTTGGTGAAGTTGTTCTTGTTGGGGAAGGACTTGGCCTTATCTTTTTGGATAAGCTTGCCCCCATTGTCTTCCCTCTTCTCGTACGGGCATTCCGCAACAAAGTGGATCACATTGCCACAATTGTAGCATGTCCTCACACGTTGTTTGCCCTTGGTGCCACTTGAGTTGTTCTTGTTGAAGTTGGGCCTTGAGTTCTTCTTGCTCCAAAATTGCCGTGACGCGAGAGCCATGTGCTCATGATAAGCATACTTGCTGTCTTCGGGGCAGCATTCCTCTTATTCCTCTTCACCCTCTTCTTCCACACTAGCCTTGGCCTTCAAAGCAAAGTTGGGCTTCTTTGATCATTGAGAACGCAACACCGCATTGTCGGCGGTCTTGTCCAAGATCCTCATAGAAACAAACTCATCCAACACTTCACTTGAGGACAAGGCGTGAAAGTTCGGCCTTTGACGGATGATGGAGGACATGGCCTTGTGTTAGGGCATCATGGCCTTGAGAAACTTGCGCTTGATACAATTGTCATCTGTATCCTTGCTCCCATGATCTAGGAGTGAGACCGCGAGAGTGGTTAATCTCCGGTAAAGCTCACGAGGTTCTTCATCTTCATTCATCGCAAACTCATCGTTTCATATTGTACTACTTCAAAGTTGGAGCGTTGAATGCTCGCGCTTCCCTTGTAAATGGAAACAACATGTTGCCATGCTTCCTTGGTCAAGGTGAAGGGTCGGAGGTGTGCAATATCTTCGGGAGGAATTACTTCTTGGAGAATAAAGAGAGCGGACTCGTTGAATTGATGGTCCGCGGCTTCTCTAGGAGTGAAGTTGCTTGGGTCGTGCAGGTAGAAACCTTGCTCAATAATTATCCAAAGATTAGTAGAACTATGATTTAAACGACGTTTAAAGTGATACACCCAAGAAGCAAAATCCTCATTTTTCACAAGCTTAGGAGGAGGACCAACATGATTCATATGCGTGGAGGGTACCGGTCCTCCGTAGGTAAGTGGAGGTTCACCATGGGCAAAGATGCCACTCCCACTCCTACCACTAGGCAAAGGAATTTGCTCCCTAGTAGCTTCCCCTTTTTTGAGTTAGCATCTGCCACCTTGTTAGCGGGATCAACCACTTCCAACGGTTCGGTGGATAATTTAAGCCCGTCAAGAAACTCTATAAACATGCCTTTAACCTCGGCCATCATGGAGTTTTTCAATTTGTCCAAAGCCGCATTGAACTCCTCACGAGAGACCGAGGATCCCCCATCGGCCGTAGACAACGTGGGATTCTCAACTGGGTGCTCCTCCACCTCGTCCGTGGTGTCAACCATACTCTTTGTACGACAAAGTCCTTAATAAAGAGACGAGGCTTTGATACCAATTGAAAGGATCGATATGGTTGACTAGAGGGGGGTGAGGGAGTCCTGGATTAAGGGGTCCTCGACCGTTCGGCCTATGTGATGTGGGCCAAACTGATGGGCTATGAAGCTACAAGACAGAAGACTTCTTCCCGTGTTCGGATGGGACTCTCCTTTGCGTGGATGGCAAGCTTGTCGTCCGGATATGTAGACTCCTTTCTCTGTAACCGACTTTGTACAACCCTAGTCCCCTCCGGTGTCTATGTAAATAGGAGGGCTTTGTCGATAGAGGCAATCATCTTATATCTTATATTTACTAATTGGATGCACCATACGAGGCTCCATGTTAATCCTCATGTCTAAACAGTTATTTACCGTTGGATTAAAAGATCAATAGCCGAGATGTATTCTTGCACCGTGATGTTTGCAAGAGTCCAGAGATAATCAAATATGTTTTTTTCTCAAGAGTCCAGAAGATATTAAGTAATATATCTCTCCCTATAGAGCGATCTCTCTCCTCTCCATGTCCCCATATCACGCCGTCTCCTCCTTTACCTCTTCTCTCTCCCCCATGTTTCCAGCCCAAGGATTAATCAAGTGCATGTCCGATCAAGGTTGTGTACGTGCACCTCTAATGAGATATACTTTGCTTTTACAGCCGCAAATATTAATCGAGTACGTGCTCTGATCAAAGTTGTGTACGTTCATGTTCAATTGAGCCAGCATGTTTGTCGCATCTCGCCGGATGGGCTTCCGCATGATCGTGTGGAGAAGAAATCAAGTTAACTTGCTTCATCGTTGTTCACGGGCCGACCCTGGCCGACGGTTCATGACGGTTCTCTTGCCGTTGATCATGCCTGTGTTAGAAGCCAGAAGAAATTGATATGTGTTACATATACAAACAGTACGTACTAGCGCATCCAGTCGGCAAAAATCAATCAACCTGTTTAGGAAGTAAGCTTGGTACATGTATGTGTGTTCTTTACTACTATCTCTAGATCTGATGATCTTCTCCAATTTTGGTGACACACGCGTATGAAGATGCATGCGGAAACACGGCAACAAACCATCGAGCCGCCGGAGACAAGCAATAGTATTTTCCTTTTCTGGACCGGAGACAAGCAACTGTTCATACCGTAGCTGCCGCTAGCATAGCCTTATTTGGAAAACAATATCAACAGCCGTATATTTTTTTGTCAAGTAATGGCATCATCAATGTCTATTCATGTCGTAGACACACAGAACAGGTACACACTCCCAATATTTTTTTATTATATATATTTAGTGTATAATGAATGGAACAAGTCGTGTATATTTCTGTACGGATAGCCTGACTGCTACTTCCTTAAAGATTGTTTTTCTCAAGATAATTGGTGTGGTTGGTTGCTTGACTAAAGCGCTTGAAGGCATGAACTGATTAAAAGTGTATCATGTCGTTGGTGCTCATTAATATACATCATTAAAATTTGTTACACCGTTGGATTGTAGAAATAACGTCTAAGATTAAAGAAAAACTTGCGTACACAGATGGTCCCATTCAAAAAAAATACATCTGTCATATTCAACATTGGTTAAAAATACAGCCACGGTTCCGTAAAAGAGATAGCCTTACATCTGGCACGTTCAATATTATGGTGGGAGAAATAAAAACCATGTTTCCATAAAAAGAGATAGCCTCCTTCCATAAAAGTGGGCGCTGAAAAGGAAGAAAAAAACTAATCACATCTGACACGTTATACTTCGGTGGAACAAAACTAGATAAGTTGTGTCCATGGTTCCCTCATAAGAAAAGGATAATCTCCTTCCATAAAAACTCCAGCGATGAAAAAAAACAGATCTGAAGATAGACTCCTTCAATAAAAGTTGGTGGCCGATCCTCAAAAAAATAAAAAAATAATATTAAAAAGTTGGGCGCTGAAATAGAAAGAAAAAAAGATTGCATATGAGATCTGACACATTATAGTCCTGTGAAACAGAACTAAGAAAGTGAGGAGTGTCAACGGTTCCCTCAAAAAAGGGTACTCTCCTTCCATAGAAACTCCAGTGATGGAAAAATTCAGATCTGTTTGATTGCCCTTGAAAGTCTATCAGTAAAATAACGTAACATATAGATGGCCCACAAAAAAGAAAGAACCTACACGTAACGTTGGTGAAAGAAAATAAGGAAATCATCGATGGTTCCTTCTGTAAAAAGAATAGAATCCTTCCATAAAAACTCCACCGATGAAAAGAAAAAGGAAACATATCCATTCGATGTCCATTTTTTATCCTAATAAAAATAAAAAATAACTATTAAAACATCATTATATACATATAAACGTATCATGCGCCACAAAGATATCATATAAAGAGTACATTTTTTCTACAACCACTACTTTCCCTCTCATACAAACATCATTGTCTATGCGATGTACATATGTATAGTATGGATAGAAAACATTAAAAATTTCCCATGCAGGTTAACTAGAAGAGAAATTGTTTAAAATTTGTTGGTACAGACAACATCATATAATCTCCTCTTTTTAAAATATGTATATTATTCGCTACGGTATGACGTATGTTGATAGAAAGTCGTTCATGTATGTGTCCATTATTCTATATGGAAACAAAGTTTTTCTAATTCCACCGTGTTTCCGTGGCAAAAAGGAAGATGTTGTCTTTTTTAGGTTAAATAAGAAATTAAGATATAATGTTACAATAGGGCACTTCATCTTTATCCGTTCTCGAAACTATTAGATCACGAATACATGATACATGCAACAACTTCTGCATTTGGAACTATATTTTCTACCAACATAATACCCTTATGTAACCTCGATAAGTAGGACATCCATATTTCCAGATATCGGCCATAAATCTTATGTGGATCGCTATGACACAATTCGATGCATACAATATAATCACAAAATAGTCAAAGCAATGTAATTTAATTGGTATAGATGTGCATGTGTGATAATAATAACCTATATCAAAATATGAAAATTATTGTTTGATATTTCCAATTTCTCAAAACTTTGTTATATCTAATACTAAAATTGCTAGCCCGTGCAGGTGCACGGGTTGATGACTAGTAATCATAATCATACAGGCTAGACTTCTAGGGTTGTAGCCATTACAATCTCGTGGTAGATCAACTCTTGTAGTACTCATATTCGTCAAGATCAATCAAGCAGGAAGTAGGGTATTACCTCCATAGAGAGGGCCCGAACCTGGGTAAACATCGTGTCCCCCGCCTCCTGTTACCATCAACCTTAGACGCATAGTTCGGGACCCCCGATCCGAGATCCGCCGGTTTTGACACCGACATTGGTGCTTTCATTGAGAGTTCCGCTGCATTTTCACCAAAAGGTTTGATGGCTCTGTCAATCATCTACAACAATGCAGTCCAGGGGGAGGTTTTCCTCCCCGGACAGATCTTCGTATTCAGCGGCTTCGCATTGTAGGCCAACTCGCTTGGCCATCTAGAGCAGATCGACAGCTACGCCCCTGGCCATCAGGTCAGGTTTGGAAGCTTGAATTACGTTGCCGATATCCATGGAGACTTGATCTTCGACAGATTCGAGCCCATGGCAGCCGCTCCCTGCCACCACGATGAACATGACCTAAATTAGTCATCAGACTGTGCCCAGGAGATAGCGCCTGTAACTGCTCTGGCCCTAGATCTAGAGCAGATTGCGCCGTCCCGAGGACGGGGAGCTGAACCCTATCGCGGAAGCCGCAGACTCAGCGGCGTTAGAGCCGCACACAGAGCGAAACTCGAGCGGGGCTTGTGTCACCGGAACCTCGGATTCGTCTCCGACCATAGGTTCTGAACCGCGTGCATCTGCGCCCATCGAACATGATCAGGCGCCGATCGTCGAATTCAGCTCTGCGGCATCTTCCGGCACTCACCTTCAGGCAATGTGCTAAACTCATTAAAATCCCTCTCCTTATCAGGGGACTCTCAGCCAAACTATATCCGGTTTGGATTGGAGGCTGATGACGGAGAATTTCGCTTCCCACCCACCACCCATTTCATAGCCACTGTCGAAGACTTAACCGACATGCTCGATTACGGCCCCAAAGACATCGACGATATGGACCACGATGCCGGAGAGGAGCAGGCACAAAAACCACCTCTTACAGGGCGCTGGACAGCCACCTCCTCGTATGACATATACATGGTGCATACACCCAAAGAGAACAACGGCGACAATGAAAAGGATCTAGTCAAGGATAAGCCTCCTGAGATACAACCAAAGCATCGACGTCAGCAGCGCTGCTCTAAGCCACGCCGTGGAAAACAGAGCAATACCGGCACAGGAGAATATAATACTCCGGACGGTGTCGAAGACAACGAAGACCCCGTTGAGCCAACTTCCGAACAGGATGAACGGGAGGATGGGCGAGTAATCCCTAATGAACAGGCCATTAACGAAGATTCAGAGGACAGTAATTATCTTCCACCCTCCGAGGATGAGGCGAGCCTCGGCCACAAAGACTTGATCGTGCCTGCAGAGCCCGTCGATCAGGAGCGCTTTAAGCGTCGGCTAATAGCCACTGCAAGGAGCCTGAAAAAGAAGCAGCAGCACCTTCAAGCTGATCAAGATCTACTCAATGGCAGATGGACTAGTGTCCTGGTAGCCGAGGAATACAGCCTCAAGCGCCCAACCAAAAGTTACCCGAAACGCAAATTATTACCCTAATTCGATGACGAGAAGCACTGGAGCCCGTCCTACCAGTGCGTAATGCGGCTCACCGACCATGATACGTCCATTTTGCATCATGTTTTTATATCAATATTTATTGCATTATGGGCTGTTATTACACGTTATATCACAATACTTATGGCTATTCTCTCTTATTTTACAAGGTTTATCATAAAGAGGGAGAACGCTGGCAGCTGGGATTCTGGCTGGAAAAGGAGCAAATATTGGAAACCTATTCTGCACAGCTCCAAAAGTCCTAAAACTCCACGTAAGTCATTTTTGGAATTAATAAGAATTATTGAGCAAAGAAAGTACCAGAGGGGGTCCACACCCTGGCCACGAGGGTGGGAGGGGGGGGCGCCCCTGTCTCGTGGGCCCCCCGGTGGCCCTCCGGTGCCCATCTTCTGCTATATGAAGGCTTTTACCCTGAAAAAATCATAAGCAAGCTTACGGGACGAAACTCCGCCACCACGAGGCGGAACCTTGGCGGAACCAATCTAGGGCTCCGGCGGAGCTG
This sequence comes from Triticum timopheevii, assembly GCA_963921465.1. Lineage (NCBI taxonomy): Eukaryota > Viridiplantae > Streptophyta > Magnoliopsida > Poales > Poaceae > Triticum > Triticum timopheevii. Next base: position 247,847,489 of record OY997262.1, on the reverse strand, counting down.
TTCTGCCGGGGAAACTTCCCTCCGGGAGGGGGAAATAATCATCATCGTCGTCACCAACGGTCCTCTCAGCGGGAGGGGGTCAATCTCCATCAACATCTTCACCAGCACCATCTCCTCTCAAAACCCTAGTTCATCTCTTGTATCCAATCTTGTATCAAAACCACAAATTGGTACATGTGGGTTGCTAGTAGTGTTGATTACTCCTTGTAGTTGATGCTAATTGGTTTACTTGGTGGAAGATCATATGTTCATATCCTTAATGCATATTAATACTCCTCTGATTATGAACATGAATATGTTTTGTGAGTAGTTACGTTTGTTCCTGAGGACATGGGTGAAGTCTTGCTATTAGTAGTCATGTGAATTTGGTATTCGTTTGATATTTTGATGAGATGTATGTTGTCTCTCCTCTAGTGGTGTTATGTGAACGTCGACTACATGACACTTCACCATTATTTGGGCCTAGAGGAAGGCATTGGGAAGTAATAAGTAGATGATGGGTTGCTAGAGTGACAGAAGCTTAAACCCTACTTTATGCGTTGCTTCGTTAGGGGCTGATTTGGATCCATATGTCTCATGCTGTGGTTAGGTTTACCTTAATATTTCTTCTGTAGTTGCGGATGCTTGCAATAGGGTTTAATCATAAGTGGGATGCTTGTCCAAGAAAGGGTAGTACCCAAGCACCGGTCCACCCACATATCAAATTATCAAAGTACCGAACGCGAATCATATGAGCGTGAGGAAACTAGCTTGACAATATTTCCCATGTGTCCTCAGGAGCGCTTTTCTCATTATAAGAAATTGTCCAGGCTTGTCCTTTGCTACAAAAAGGATTGCGCCACCTTGCTGCACCTTATTTACTTTCATTGCTTGTTATCCTTTACAAATTATCTTATCACAAAACTATCTGTTACCTACAATTTCAGTGCTTGCAGAGAATACCTTACCGAAAACCGCTTATCATTTCCTTCTGCTCCTCGTTGGTTTTGACACTCTTAATTATTGAGAGGACTACGATAGATCCCCTATACTTATGGGTCATCAAGACTCTTTTCTGGCGCCGTTGCCGGGGAGTGAAGCGCCTTTCGTTAGTGGAACTTGGTAAGGAAACATTTATATAGTGTGCTGAAATTTTCTGTCACTTGTTACTATGGAAACTAATCCTTTGAGGGGCTTGTTCGGGGCATATTCGCCCTGACCAGTAGAGCAAAGAGTTGCTCCTGAACCTTCTGAACCTACTGAAAATGTTTACTTCGAGATTCCTTCGGGTATGATAGAGAAACTGCTAGCTAATCCCTTTGCAGGAGATGGAACATTGCATCCCGATTTACACCTTTCTATGTGGATGAAGTTTGTGGATTATTTAAGTTTGCAGGTATTACCGATGATGTTGTTAAGAGGAAGGTCTTCCCTTTATCTTTGAAGGAGATGGATTGACATGGTATTGGCTATGTGATGATACGGGATCTTGGAACTATAAATGATTGAAGATGGAATTTCATCAGAAGTTCTAACCTATGCATCTTGTTCACCGTGATCGTAATTGCATATATAATTTCTAGCCTCGCGAAGGAGAAAGCATCGCTCAAGCTTGGGGGAGGCTTAAGTCAATGTTATATTCATGCCCCAATCATGAGCTCTCAAGAGAAATGATTGTTCAAAATTCTTATGCTCGGCTTTCTCTCAATGATCGCACCATGCTCGATACTTCCTGCGCTGGTTCTTATATGCTGAATACTACTGAATTCAAATGGGATTTACTGGAAAGAATTAAATGCAACTCTGAAGATTGGGGTTCCGACGATGGTAAGGAGTTAGGTATGACACCTAAGTTTGATTGTGTTAAATCTTTTATGGATACCGATGCTTTTCGTGGATTTAGCGCTAAATATGGATTTGACTCTAAGATAGTAGCTTCTTTCTGTGAATCCTTTGCTACTCATGTTGATCTCCCTAAGGAGAAGTTGTTTAAATATAATCCTCCCATTGAAGTAAAAGTAGTTGCACCTGTTACAATTGAAGAAAAGACTATCACTTATAATGATCCTATTGTTCCTACTACTTATGTTGAGAAACCACCTTTTCCTGTTAGAATAAAGGATCATGCTAAAGCTTCAACTGTGGTTCGTAAGAGTAATACTAGAACATATACACCTCCTGAGAAAATTAAAGTTGAACCTAGTATTGCTATGGTTAAAGATGTCTTGGATGATAATGTAGATGGGCATGTTATTTAATTCTGTGGGGAAGCTGCTAATATTGCTAATCCCGATGCTAAGATACATAGACATGTTGTAGGCATGCCTGTTATTTATGTTAAAATAGGAAATCATTGTTATCATGGCTTATGTGATATGGGTGCTAGTGCTAGTGCAATACCTTTTTCCTTATATGAAGAAATTATGCATGATATTGCACCCGCTGAGTTAGAAGATATTGATGTTACTATTAAGCTTGCCAATAGAGATACTATTTCACCATTTGGGATTGTTAGAGATGTTGAAGTCTTGTGTGGGAAGGTTAAATATCCTGCTGATTTTCTTGTTCTTGGTTCCCCACAAGATAGATTTTGTCCCATTATATTTGGTAGACCCTTCTTGAATACTGTTAATGCCAGGATTGATTGCGAAAAGGATGTTGTTACAATTGGCTTAGGGGATATGGAACATGAGTTTAATTTTGCTAAGTTCCATAGACAAGCCCATGATAAAGAATTGCCTAGTAAGGATGAAATAATTGGTCTTGCTTCTATTGTCGTTCCTCCTACTGATCCGTTACAACAATATTTGCTAGACCATGAAAATGATATGTTTATGGATGAAAGAAGGGAAATAGAGGAATTATTCATTAAACAGGGTCCTATTATGAAACACAACTTGCCTGTTGAAATCCTAGGGGATCCTCCTCCACCCAAGGGTGATCCCGTGTTTGAGTTCAAACCTTTACCTGATAATCTTAAATATGCTTATCTTGGTGAAAAGAAGATATATCCTATTATTATTAGTGCTAACCTTTCAGAGCAAGAAGAGGAAAGATTATTGAAAACTCTGAAGAAGCACCGTGCTGCTATTGGATATACTCTTGATGATCTTAAGGGCATTAGTCCCACTCTGTGCCAACACAAAATTAAATTGGATGAAGGCTCCAAACCAGTTAGAGATCTTCAACGACGGTTAAATCCTAAGATGAAAGAAGTGGTAATGAAGGAGATACTAAAGCTCCTTGAGGCAGGTATAATTGATCCCGTTGCTGATAGTGATTTGGTAAGTCCTATCCATTGCGTCCCTAAGAAGTGAGGTATTACTGTTGTTCCTAGTGATAAAGATGAATTGATCCCGCAAAGAATTATTACAGGTTATAGGATGGTAATTGATTTCCGTAAATTAAATAAAGATACTAAGAAAGATCATTACCCTTTACCTTTTATTTATCAAATGCTAGAAAGACTATCCAAGCACACACATTTCTGCTTTCTACATGGTTATTCTGGTTTCTCGCAAATACCTGTGTCAGCGGAGGATCAATCAAAAACCACTTTTACTTGCCCTTTCAGTACTTTTGCTTATAGATGTATGCCTTTTGGTTTCTGTAATGCACCTGCTACCTTTCAAAGATGCATGATGGCTATATTCTTTGACTTTTGTGAAAAGATTTGTGAGGTATTCATGGATGACTTCTTCGTTTATGGATCCTCTTTTGATGATTGCTTGAGCAACCTTGATCGAGTTTTGCACAAATGTGAAGACACTAGTCTCGTCTTGAATTGGGAAAAGTGTCACTTTATAGTTAATGAAGGCATTGTCTTGGGGCATAAAATTTCTGAAAGATTTATTGAAGTTGATAAAGCGAAAGTTGATGCTATTGAAAAGATGCCATGTTCTAAGGACATTAAATGTATAAGAAGTTTCCTTGGTCATGCCATTTTTTATAGGAGGTTCATTAAGGACTTTTCTAAAATCTCTAGGCCTCTGACTAATTTATTGCAAAAAGATATTCCTTTTGTCTTTGATGATGATTGTGTAGAAGCATTTGAAATACTTAAGAAAGCTTTGATCACTGCACCTATTGTTTAGCCACCTGATTGGAATTTACCCTTTGAAATTATGTGTGATGCTAGTGATTATGCTGTAGGTGTTGTTCTAGGGCAAAGAGTTGATAAGAAATTAAATGTTATCCAGTATGCTAGAAAAACTCTTGATACTGCCCATAGAAATTATGATACTACTGAAAAAGAATTCTTAGCAGTTGTATTTGCTTGTGATAAGTTCAGACCTTACATTGTTGATTCTAAAGTTACTATTCACACTGATCATGTTACTATTAAATATCTTATGGAAAAGAAAGATGCTAAACCTAGACTTATAGATGGGTTCTCTTGCTCCAAGAATTTGATTTTCATATTATTGATAGAAAGGGAGCTGAGAACCCCGTTGCAGACAACTTGTATAGGTTAGAGAATGTTCTTGATGACCCACTACCTACTGATGATAGCTTTCCTGATGAACAATTAGCGGTCACTAAGGCTTCTCATACTGCTCCATGGTATGCTGATTATGCTAATTACATTGTTGCTAAATTTATACCACCTAGTTTCACATACCAGCAAAAGAAAATTTTCTTTTATGATTTAAGACATTACTTCTGGGATGACCCACACCTTTATAACGAAGGAGTAGATGGTGTTATTAGACGTTGTCTACCTGAGCATGAACAGGAACAGATCCTACACAAATGTCGCTCCGAACCATATGGAGGACACCACGCTGGAGATAGAACTGCACATAAGGTATTGCAATCCGGTTTTTATTGGCCTACTCTCTTCAAAGATGCTCGTAAGTTTGTCTTGTCTTGTGATGAATGTCAAAGAATTGGTAATATTAGTAGACGTCCAGAAATTCCTATGAATTAATATCTTATTATTGAACCATTTGATGTTTGGGGCTTTGATTATATGGGACCTTTTCCTGCCTCTATTGGATACACACATATTTTAGTTGCTGTTGATTACGTTACTAAGTGGGTAGAAGCTATTCCAACTAGTAGTATTGATCATAACACTTCTATTAAGATGCTTAAAGAAGTTATTTTTCCGAGGTTTGGAGTCCCTAGATATCTCATGACTGATCGTGGTTCACATTTTATTCATGGTGCTTTTCGTAAAATGCTTGCTAAGTATGATGTTAATCATAGAATTGCATCCCCTTATCACCCAACAGTCTAGCGGTCAAGTAGAGTTGAGTAATAGAGAGCTCAAATTAATTTTGCAAAAGACTGTTAATAGATCTAGAAAGAATTGGTCCAAGAAACTTGATGATGCATTATGGGCCTATAGAACTGCATATAAAAATCCTCTGGGTATGTCTCCGTATAAGATGCACTACAAAAAAAATACACTTCCGTGATGATACGTGTTTGTCATAGTAGGTCGCATTTTCTGTCATGCATGTACATCCATGACAATTTTATGACAGAACCCAGATAGTCATACCTGTGCTATCGTAGAAGTGTTCCATGACATTACCAAAATTATCATCACGGAAGTGTCCACTTCCATGACGATAAATCGCGCGTCACAGAAGTGCTTTCGTAAAGGGTGACCGACACGTGGCATCCACCGTAACGGAACGCCGTTAAGCTATCGGGTCGGGTTTTGGATCCGATAACCCGTTAACAGCCCTGACCAATGGGGATTTTCCACGTGTAAAATCATCATTGGCTGGAGGAAACACGTGTCGGCTCACCATTGGGACAGATGTCATCCACTCATTGGACAGAAGGCGCCTATGATACGTCAACACATGGCATGGCCCAACAGAGGTCCATTCCTATGAAAATGCCGGCCCATTTGACTTGGTCAAAAGGTGGCGGGCCGGCCCATGTAAAGCCTGTTAACGGCCTGTTCGCATATGGCTCATTTACAGCCCGCTAACCCAAGGCCCGTTACGCCCTATCCGAATTAGGCCCAGTAGCGTCATCCGGGCCACCCAATATGATTCCAGCCCATTTTCACTTCTGGCCCATGTATGGCCCATGACGTCTTTCGGCCCATATGAGGCCCTATGTAACTCCTGGCCTATTAACGGCCCGTGGTGAAACTGGCCCGTAATGAACAGTGTATTACTTAACACCCATTAATGGCCCGTGGTGAAACTGGCCCGTAATGAACAGTGTATCACTTTATACCCATTAAGGGCCCGTTATTCCGTTGGCCGTTTCCAGCCCATGTTATCTTTCGGCCTTCTCAGAGCCCATTTATTCTTGGGCTCATTTCCAGCATTCATTTACTTACGGCCCGTTACTGTCATTTTATGCTTATGGGCCAAATTCAGCCCGTGGTTACAGTCGGCCCATTTGTGGTCCGTTAACACGTTGGGCCGTTTTCACAGCATGATGAAATACGGCCTATTAACGATGGCCCGTTATGGTCGGCCCATGAACGGACGATTCCAACTCTAGCCCGTTTACGGCGATAATGCGGCCTGTTATTGGCCTATGTTTGGCCAATCGATCATACTGCCCGTATAAGGCCCATTGATGATACGGACCGTAGAAGGCCCATTGTTTGTGCGGCCCGTAGAAGGCCCATTATTTCTACGGCCCGTGGAAGGCCCACTGTGTATACGGCCCGTAGAAGGCCCACTGTTTCTACGGCCCGTAGGTGCAGTGTCACTACAGTAAATATTAGCCCATGGTTATTGTGGCCTAGTTTTAAAAATAGGTTGTTGCAGCCACTAGAAAACCGTAGAAAAAGAACTGCACTGACTACAAGCAAACAAATAAACAAGACAACAAGAAAATAAATAAGCAAGCAACTTACACTAGGCTATCACGGCTATTACACATATTACATCCACTGCGCATCAAAGTTCGCCACCATTGCAAATATAGGGAACATAGCAGCATATAAACGCCGCTGCAAAACAAGTCCAGAACTGAAACCACTTCAGAAGAGCTCAAGAAACAATATCCTGGGTACCCATAATGCTGGCAAGATGCTTAGCAAGCTTATTAACTTTCTCTTGTTTGGCGCTTAAGTCCTCCGGCGCCTGCTGTTGCACCAGAAAGTATGCATCTGAATTCTGCAGGGACTTCCTCAGTCCTTCGGCTTCCTGTCGCATAACATCTGATCGATGTCTTTCAACTTGAAGTTGAGACTCAAGAAGCCGAACTGATTCAGGCAACGAGTTCGAAGAGCTAGTGCCAGCAGTGGTAGCCAGTAACTTGAACACTACATCAAGACATGACTTTGGGGTTGTCTCAGTGTCCTCAATATAGTTTTTATCAGCTTTCTTGGAGACCAACATGGATGTCTCACTATCTTGAACCTTATCTGCATTACTTCCTTTACCATTGCATAACAGGGTACTCTTCTCCAATATTTTATCCGCATTCTAAAAGGGAAACAAACAAACACATCTCAGGTTTACAATGTAGTATATGAAACTCATTTTGGTAAACCAGTTCAATAGTAAGGTGGACAGGATAACAACATGAAACAAACATATATCTATGTAGTATGGTCACTGTATGGTCTAGATCATTCTAGTTTATGTTGCCAAATCAAGATAGATACAGTTCGAATCATATCTATTTAAGAATATAAGTGTGGGAAACTACACAGCAATAACAACACTTGTAATGTGCATGGCATGAGAACATACCTGTTTATTCAATTGAAACTGAAATCAACATAGAGCAAGTTACAACAGCAAACAACCAAACACGTTGAAGAAACAGGTTTAAAACATACATGTTGCGCCATTGGAGTTTCAATTGCATCCTTCAAATTTGAAATTGGTTGGTATCAGTAAATACAGTGATGCAAGAGCAAAGTAGTATGAACCATAGCTACGGAACCTGACCTGAGAACAATTCTTCTTCTGCTTTAAGCGTTGACTTCGGGTTTGGAGTGGTGGTCCTCGTGATTTGGGCACTGCAGTTGCCTTACTCACTTCTCGTGTTTGGGTGCTCTGTGGTGGAGACGGTGTTGTGTCAACGAGAACTAGGTGTCTATCTGCTGTGGTTGGGGTTAGAAGGGGTGTAGCTGGTTCTCTGTCCAACTGGGTAGGGGTACACTCTGCATGAGTGTGGCTTATGTGTGGTGGGGCTGATTCTTGGGCAAGTACAACCATGGTTCTATCTGCATCGACAGGTAGCACGATCTTTTCTGAAGACCATGTTTTTACTCCCACAGATACTGCCATCACTCCCTCCAACTGAAATGGCTGATAAACAAGAAAGTAATTGAATGTACAGACATTGTAAGATAGACATGTGCAATGGATAGCAGGGAAGAAAATAGGGCATGAAATAATTCACATTTATGTTGTCTAAGCAAACAGAATAGCAAGACATAATTTCACATATATGATAGCTAATTAAACAGGATAGCATGACACAATTTCACATGTATGATGGCTAACTAAACAGGATAGAATGACATACTTCAAAATATGATGACTATGTAAACAGGATGACATGATATAACTATACGATGTGTCTATTAAAGTGGTTGGTATGCCATAAATCACAAACATGTCGTCGATGGAAACATGATGGCATGATATAATTCACGGATAGAATGATATAATTTAAAATATGATGACTATGTAAACAGGATGAGATGATATAACTATATTATGTCTTTAGAAAATGGGTTGGCATGCTATAATTCAGATACATGTTGTCTATGTAAACATCATGGCATGACATAATTCAAATATATGATTTATATACTAAGGAAGTGAGCAGAGGGCAATTTCATATATGATGTGTCAACTAAGGAGATGGCATTCAATATTGTGTATATGATGTAAAAAATAAGCATTGCAATACAACATATGCATTATATGAGTAATATAACCCTGCCAAGTTTGAGCATACACCTCAGGGGGATAACAGGACTGGTCATCTGCCTCTGAATCCTCCTCTGAAGAGGTATTTGTAACCAGCAAGATATCTGCTTCAGCAGGTAGCATTGTCTCCTCTGAAGACCTTGTTTTCACTCCAGATTTCTCCATCACCAATTCAAATGGCTGATGCACAGGAAGAGCAGTTGAATATACAAACATTGTCGACAAAAGCAATGAGAAATACAAAAAAGGGACGACATGATATAATTCACATATATGACGCTTGCCTAAATAGCATGGCATTGCATAATTCACATACATAATGCCTTGCAACAAGATAACATTGCATAATTCACATATATAATGTCTTGCAACAAGATGGCATTGCATAATTCACATATATGGTAATTAGACACTAAACATGTGGCATTCACACAAAGCATGTCTAAACTAAGCAAATGACATAGCAATGCAAGATACCATACGCATGATATGAGTAACATAACCCTGCCAAATTAGGGCATGCACCTCAGGGGGGAAATATGACTGGTCATCTGTCTCTGAATCCTCCTCTAAGGAGCTATCGGTAACTAGCAAGACATGCGCTTCGTCAGATAGAATTGTCTGCTCTGAAGACCTTGTTTCCACTCCAGATTTTTCCATGACCGTGCCGAATGGCTGATGCACAGGAAGAGTAATTGAATGTACTAAAATTGTTGACAAATTTAACACATAATAAAAAAATGATGGCGTGATATAATTCACATATAAGATGACCGGCTAACCAGGGTGGCATTGCAAAATTCACATATATGATGCCTGGCTAGACAAGATGGCATTGCATGATTCACATATACGATAAAGAAACAAAACAGATGGAAACTAAGCAGATGACATCTTTAATGTATAGAGTAAGCAATGCAAGGCACCATATGCATGATATTACCAACATCAGTATGCCAAGTTAGAGCGAAGACCTCATGGGGTAAATAGGAGTGGTCTTCTCCTTCTGAATCCCCCTCAGAACAGTTATCTTCCTCTTGATTACGATCCGAAATGGGTGGACGGGGGGCTGCCTTTGCGCCCACCATGGAATGACGTATGCATGAAATTTTATTGCCACGCAAGGCTCGTCTCTTTTGCTCTACATGATCAGTTCCATTGTGTACAATAACTAGCATGGATAGGAATAAAACATAGTGAGATTATGTAAGGAGTGCATGCACAAATCCAGAGTGAGGGTAGCAAACCGTGGATAGACCCAAAACCAATGATAGCAGGCAGATAATAGCTTTAGTTAAAAAATACAGATAATGGCTCTTTAATGTTTGTTTGCACCCAACATGAAACTCATAGTAGACACCGGAGATTAACCAGATAGTAGACAGATAGTACTGATTGCTACCCCAATATGTACCCCACAACCATTTAAAAAGTCAAGTTTCAGCATTAGTTTGGACCTGACTCGGAGTCTAATAGGTGAACACGACGATAATGTAGCATGTCATAATATTAAGCGACGCATAACGTAAGCAGACACGGAAGAGTGCGACCTCTCTTGCAGACCCGTGTAGTCCTCAAGGTCATCTGCTCAGTTGATGATGGTAATGCAGTTGTCGTGGCTGCCGGCGGCGGGGAAGAAGATCTGAGGCGGCGAAAGACAGTCTGGAGAGCGGATCCCTACTGTGGTGAACCCTTCCATCATTGGAGCAGCTGAGCTGGGGTGGAACACAGCGCCGCAGGAGCAGGACAAACCACACAAGGTTTTCTTTGACACAAATCTGTAACAGAAGTAATTGAGTAAGGGCTTGTTTGAATTTGAGGATTCTAACAATGCAGGGATAGGAAATAGATAGGAATAGGATAGGAATGCACGTGCAAAACAGAGAATTTAAAAACACAGGATTTCTGCCAATCTGGGTGTTTGATTCACAACAATTGGAAGATCACAGGATGCAAAAAAGCATGGTGAGATTAAGTCAAACCACAAGAAAATGTACGATTATAATTCTATTATGCTACTATCTCTTAGTCTTGTGCTTGATGAATAGGAATATGAAAAGGAGGAGAAGTGGAAATTAGAATTCCTATGGTTTTTCTTTCAAGGAGACACTAAAGGAACAAATCCTACAGTTTTCCTTTGCTCCAATCCTTTGCACCAAATTCATGAAAAGTAGTACCATAGGAAACTTTCCAATTCCTATGTTTTTCATTCACTTTTCCTTTCAAGCGCTGGCAATTCAAGTAGGCAGGCTTGAGCAAGGAAAATCCTACACTAAAAAAATGTTTTTGTGCTACTTCTATTACTTTGGACCCAGGCCACTGCCATACTAGCTCAACTCCCAGGCACATCGACAAATGCACAACTCAAACGCGTAGAGATAAATAATGATGGCATTCAAGAGAGTCCATCATGGATAGCTAAGTTGCCTGGTACCTCACTGCTTGTCATATAGTAGGATAAAATAATCGTATTTCCTGTTACTACAGTGCTCAGTGGACAATATATATAACATGTAGAGTAAAAAAGAGATGCAACAAGTGTACAACCTCTTTGGTGAAGCAATGTCGATCTCAGCGTGATTGGGTTGGCCAGTGAGGATGCTCCGGCTGACTTTGCTGACGGAGGAGGGCAAGAAGATCTTAGGCGCCTGGAGATGGAGCCCGAGGTACCGCTCCGCTGTGATGGAGGGTTTCGTGGTTGGAGCAGCTCTAGTGAGTTGTTCGACGCCGAGGCTGAAGCAAGACAAGAGAGACAACGAACAACGTTAACCTGAGTGGAATTCTAATAGCATCTCCAATACATGACGTAAAATACATAACCACAAAGTGCTAGATGTAAAATACATCAGCCGCTCATCTCTGAACTTAACTGTCGAAACTGAACTTAACTGTCGAAACTGAACCTAACTATCGAAACTGAATTTTGCTGTCGAAACTGAACGCACTAGCAAGGTGAGGCTACACGTCAGTCGATTTTGGTTGGATATGAAATCAAGGGCCTGCGGTTCATCTTCAACCTCCACCCCCCTGAGCCGCCAGCCACCACCGGCCAAACAGCAGCCCACCGCCGCCCGCGGCCGGCGGTGCGCCTCCCTGCCCACCTCGAAAACACTCCCCACCGCCGGCCCGCCGCCGCCCCGGCCATCCCTCTAGGCCCCCTGTGCCGAGCTTTTTCTCCGGCGATCCCCACGCCACCGCCCCGCCAACGCCCCGCCACCGCCAGCGACCACCGCCCCCATCCTGAACCCGAAGATAGATAGTGGGGTACCTCTTCGGCGAGCCCCCCTCCCCGCTGCGGCTGGTTCTTCCTTCACCCCGGTGAGCCCACCCCTTGGAAATCGACTGACCCAAAAGTCTATTCAGTCGACTGAAGTGTAGCCAAATTGGAGCAGCATCGCAAGCAAGAGAAAGAGCGAGAGCAGCAGCGCGAGCAAGAGCAATAGCAAGAGCAGACCAGGCAGGGGACCGAGAGCAAGAGCAGAGCAGTGGCGCGAGCGAGAGCTAAAGCAGCAGCAGCTCCTACTGATGTGGACGTCGCCGCCGAGGGAGCGACGCCGTGGAGGAAGTGGCTGGCGACGCCACCGTGGACGGAGCCGCATCGTGTCGGCTCAGGACCGAGCGCCGGCAGCACCGTGAGATCGAATCAAGAAGAAAATGCGGCGATTAGTGTACAACCTCTTTGGTGGCGCCGATTAGGCCGCAGCTTCATCCGAGGAAACGGTGATGATGATGCTCTTCCGGTGGTGCAGGTGAAGACGACGGTGTGGGAACGGAGGTGGCGCAAAAGACGAGGGGAACGTCGGGGCAGCTCCTTGGAGGTGGAGGACGGGGTGGCTGAACCGGCGGGACGATGAGATCGACGACGGATCCTCATCCAGTACGGTGGATGAGGGATGTCGATGTGTTGTTGTGGACGACGTCGTCGGGGAAGAAGCTCCAGCTGGGTGGCGGACGGAGCAGGGTGTGGGGTTTCGTCGTGGGTTTTTGCGGCCTCGGTGTACGAATGGGTGGGCGGATGGGATGGCAGTGGGGAACCATGGCTTAGAGACGCGTTTGTCCGAAATGTGGGGTAAGTTATGAAAGTAACCCCCACCGATTTGAGGCGCTTCTTTCGGTTCAGGGGTACCACGGGCATTTCGCGTGTCGGGATTTCACAGGAGGTGGGAGATTTCGCGCGCGTTGTAATTTTGGAATAGCAAGGTGCGGGTTGAGATGGAGGGAGTTGTCGGAGCACAACGAGACAAAGATATATCTTAAATATTTCGGGCTAACAAGGCGCGGGTTGAAGAGGCGGGAGTTTCGCAGCATGATAGACAGAGTCGCTAGCTTCAATTTTCGGCATAACAAGGCGTGGCTTGAAATTTCGGAAGAACACGCTTAACGTGTACCAAAAAAAAGACAATTTGCACCTCAACACGCACAACACACACACAAACACCATTTAGACTAGAGTAAGGTACACGTGCATTGCACGCATGAGATTTGGCAACCAAATTATGAATAAATACCACATTATAGCATGCAAGCTTTGAGTCATATATGCATGATGTAGATGTTCGTTTAATTCTTATAGTTCATTTCATTCAAAATCATCATGTTTTTATAAGAAAGCTAATCTATTTTAAGATTCATGGAATTTTGCGTTGTAAGACATAAAGTAAAAACAAATAATGGCAAATCATGTAGAAAAACATTTGGGCAATTCTGATATGGAAGATTCTAGAACAAATAAGAAGTGCTTGTGTTTTGATGTTTGTGCATTATGCTTAAGTTCAACCATGGAGTCTTCTAGATTATACATGTGGCGAAATCTGGTGGAATCTAGATGATATCCAACGGCCAATAGTGCTCAAATTTGCCATCTTTGGACCTTTGGATTCGCCTCATCCAACGACCATCTTTCAAAGTTAAAGTTACCCGCTCACAATATAAAAATATATATAATATAATATATATATAGGGGTATAGATATAGATATGTGATGCGAAGGCCGCCCATCATCTCCATTTACGTGCATGGATGCGACATGGGCAAATGATGTCTGTCATCGGTATCTCAAATTCAAATCAGTCTGACCTTGTTCAATGTGTATACATTACATCATGCTCGTTTCCAAAGCACACCGCGTAGATCTCCGTTATATTCATGCATGCATGGGTTTCAAACATCAGGATCTCTTATTCAAATATTTCAATTCAACTTTACATTGATTATGACCTCACTTATTCTTTTAGACCCACACAGTAGTCTTCTCTTTATAATTGTACCACTAACTTCCTCTCGTGCATGCATGCACACACACTACCAGTCGGCATTATCTATCGCACGCATGCAATCTTTTTCTTCAGGTCGGTCTCCCATGAGGCACACACCCACACACATCCCCCTCTCCCTCATACCAGGCATTCTTTATCTCTCACGCGTGCATGCGCAACGATCGATGTTCCTCTATGTATGTGTGTATATAGCTAGGTCTTTCATAGTTTTCCACACAAACCGATCAATCGATATATCCAGTGAGGTCTCACCCTCTTTCCCACGTCCACATCGATCAATCTATACCTCTCCCACGTCCACATCGATCAATATATACCTCGCTATATAGGATTAACATAAATAGCTAATACACCCACATTAATTATATATCCAACGTCCCCCTCTCATCATCCATGCCTTCCGCTTCATCTCTCAAATGCATGAACAGTGGCGAAGACAGGGGGCAGTAAGGGCCCTGCCCCCCCTAACATCACTATATATCGAGGCTAATATGAATGTGATCATTAGACAATTGCTGCTAAAAAAGGTTTAATTTCATGAATTGACCCTCCTCGTAAAGGATTAACAATTCTTGGCCCCCTAGCTCATTTATTTTTCATGGCTCCGCCACTGCGTGCAACAGCGCACGTGTTCGCCCCCTCTCTCTAAATATCGATCTCGCACTTGTGCATTCCTTCATAGTCTCCCTCCACTCGGCCCCTCGCACCATCTTCTAGCCCCCCACCGGATTTTGCCACATGTACAATCTAGCAGACTCCATGGTTGAACTTAAGCATAATGCACAAACCTCAAAACAACAGTGGTTCTCTTTTGTTCTAGAATCTTCTGTGTCGTAACTGCCCAAACTTTTTTTCTAGTTGAATTGCCATTATTTGTTTTTACTTTATGCTTTACAACGCACAATTCCATGAATCATAAAATAGATTAAGGGCTTCTTTGATTCAAAGGATTCTCAAAGGAATTTTGGAGGATTCTAATCATTAGGAATTTTTTCTATATTGGTTGTTTGATTCGTAGGATTGTAAACCATAGGAATTTTTCCATATGATTCATTTGCACTAGATTTCATAGGAAACATCCCATCCACTCAAACCTCTTTGAAAGAATTCTGCGTTTTTTCTATGCAAAATCAAACACTCGTACAATCCTGTAGGATTCAATACGACATTCCACTATAATCCCATGTTTTTCCTATTCACGCGTTCTTAGCTTTTTTATAAAAACTAATTTGATTTTGAATGAGATGAACTATAAGAATTAAACGAAGGGCTACATCACGCATATATGACTAAGAGCTTACATGCCATAGTGTGGTATTTATTCATAATTTGGTTGCAAAATCTGATGCGTGCAATGCACGTGTAAATTACTAGTACTTCGAGTATGTGCAAAACACGTAAATTAGAATACCAATGGCATGCTACACAGTGTCTCTCTTACAGTTCATGAAGCCACGTGGCACATGTGGAGGCGTTGTTGCGACCTCCTTGCGTGGATTTATCACAGTGACATGCTGTTGGTTCCAGAAGAATGTACTCATCCTCCCTGATCCATACTGGCGGTACATGCACGAAGCAAAGATGTGCACACACGCCACGCACGCAGTCATTCCCTCGCACGCACACGCGGGTACACAGGCGGATGCAATTTTGTACCAAGATCCACCCCATGTGATAATTTTACGTGTGTAAAGTCGTTCACTTCATTGATGGTCAATTAATACAGCGCATGCAAATTGAGTGGACGTGAGGGCGGAAGAAAGACATTATTACTCCACTGCGCGCATGCGAGTAGTTAAATCGTGGGTTGCTAGTAGTACTTCCATTGGTCTCCTTCGTATTTTGTGCCAATTTTTGACAGTAACATAATATTTACGCATTTGAGCAGTGTAGTCTACTTGAAATTTATTTTCCACTAAACTCATCAGGAGCCGTTTCGGGCCTCGAAACCAAAACCATCAATTAATCTTTACCTTGTTCCCATCACATTCGAAAGCCTGCTCACACCTACTAGTACTACATACCAAACCTGAACGTGTTCCCACTATGCATGTATTAGTACTACTAGTGCTAGTACTTAGGTTATAAAAAGGGGAACTACCTAACCGAAAATAACTCTACCTTTCCTCCTCATAAGTGCTTCTTCTTCGTTCGTCGTTGCCATGGCCGGTGAGCAGAGCTCTAGGTCGATAACTACTCGTAACAAGGGAGCGGCAACCAAGGCTGCGGAAAAAAAAGAGGGCTCGCCACCACGCAGAGACCTCAAAAGATCTCTCATGGGCAGGCAATGGCTCCCAGGAGCGCCCTAGCTGCGGAGGCGAACATGCCGAGCCGGCGGAGCTGGAGTCTTTATTCCTCGACGGCATGCCCGATTAGCTCAATAAGCACCTCAATAAGCAGAAGGAGTTCATCCAAGGGTTGACGGAGTTGCTGAAGGAGAGCCTCGACGACATGCCCGCTGAGCTCAATCAGCAGGGGGAGTTGACCGCCGGCTTGGTGATGCTGCTGAAGAAGAGCATTGCCTCGGAGAAGAAGGTGACCGGCGAAATTCTGCGACTTCAGGAGGACAAGGCGAAGCTCTGCCACGAGATCGACCTGTTGAAGGAGAAGAATGCCGGCTGGAAGAAGTTGCATGAGAATAGTAGTTCCTCGATGAAGATGCTGCAGGCCCTCGTCATGGAACAGAAGGAGGAGTTGGGGAAGCTCCGCATCGAGCACCCGGCTGCTGTCAAGGTACGTAATGCGGCCGTGGAACAGATGATGAAGGCTCGCGTCGAGAAATCCCGCGTCATGGACAGAATGAAGAAGATGGCGGAGGAGACACGCAAGGAGATGGAGGTCGTGGAGGCGATGAAGAAGCAGTTATGACTCCACGGCGAATTAGATCATTTGGGGTGATAATCTTCCTTCTTCTTTTGCTGATGTGTTTCATCTTTTGCTTCGGGTGTTTCACCGCACGCGTCACGTTCTCTGTGAGGCATGAATAGAACAATGGTTTTTGTTTTTTGAGGGAATTAATAGAACAATGCTAACAATGAGATGTCTAGCAAATTAGATCATTTTTTATCGCCATATGGCATTGGGCTACCGTGTTTCGTGTTCCTCCGTCGCAGTACTACTCCAGTGGAAAACTTGAGTATACCGCACGGTTCTCTGCTCCTCCTCGATCAGGTTGTCGACGCATTTATACGAGCAGTCAAATCACAAGGCCCCACCTTCCAGCAGTAATGAGCCATCAAATCACAAAGGCCCTCGCCTCTCGTGAAACCGACCAAGCTAGACTGCCCCGCCCTCTAGCCTTTTAAAAACTGTATACTTTTGTACAACAGTAGTATCGATGGATTGCGCCATGCAACAAAACTTGAAATTAAAAAAAGGTGGTACATATAGAGAGCGCTCGTCGCCAAATTATGCATATGTTACTATTAAAAAGGCTAGTCACAATAATGGTGTCCAGCACAACCCACCCCTCAAATAAAACTAAGCACCCTGGAATTCTTTGACAAAACTAAGCACCCTGAAATTCTTTGACAACTAAACTGCTGGCTGTATGATGTTGGCCATATATATTGTACGTATATAATGTGAATAAACGAGTGGTAGTACTATACCAACTAAAATATGAAATGTAAGAAATACTAGTATGTACTTACTGAAGAGTTAAAGTAACAAGAAGAAACAAAACATAGTTCTGCTGGGGGCTCAGCACAACACAACCCTCAAATAAAATTAAGCACACCTGAAATTAAACTTTGCAACTATTCCGGTAGACACTGCATTAGAACCACCATGAGCAACGACACTGCCACCTTACTCGGAGTCCTCGTCCACATCCTCGACTTCGTCCTTGTCCCTCTTCCTCTTGGCCGATACTTCTTTGCTTGAACCGCAAACTTGGCTGTTGCTCTTGATCCAACCCTTGTAGATATTGAAACAAAGGTAGCCATCCATTGCAGCGTACTAGATGTGGTCTATATCTAGTACATTCCGCTGCCATGCATGACGATGAAACGTGTATGGAGGTTTCTCCAGTTTACCGTACGAAGGAAGAACCATGGCTCCTGACAGGGTCAGCATTGAAGGCTGACGAGAGGACACCAGCTGATTCTTTTGGAGGTCGAAGGTGTTGCCTACAACGAGGCCTATCCGAAGCAGGACTTCTTTGTCATTACCAAAGTCTACAGTGATGAATTTGACTAGGTTGCTCTCGAGGAATCCTTAAAATCCTGGCACTCAACGTCGGCATGGCATATGTGGTAGACCAAGCATAAGTCATGCACGCAAACCTGGATCACGGCGGGCTTCTTCCTCTCTTCGTCCTTTAGATACTTCTCTCGTCCCACGACTGTGGTTTACTCAACATCTAGCCCAGCGACCCACTCATCATGTGAGTCTTCGAACATGCGTCTGAAGCGAGAAAGACATCCTTTCACCGTCGCGGAAGAACGGGTGTAGATGACGTCGAACTCATCGCCGGTGATGGTTCTAACCTTGTACTCACCGCCGATCGGGGAGATTTGGGACGCCATGGATTTGGTAGGAGGGTTAGGATTAGTGGAACTGCCGTAATGTGAATGGACGAGGTGACTAGGAGCGAACCGCCGTAGTATTAAAGGACGTGCGGGGACGAGTAGGAGCGAACTCCAGTGTGCGAACGGCAGGGTAGTGGCTTTCCATTCTCCCATGATACGGGCTTCCGAGAGCCCTTGGATCTGAGATCGAATGGTTGCATGGCGTGATTCTAGACCAATGGGTGAATATCCTATCCTGGAGGGTTATTCTGCAAATTTTCAGCAACTTAGCATGCGACCGTTTGATCTCAGATCCAAGGGCAGCCAGTAGCCCGTATCATGGTCGTGCCTACCACGACCGTCGCGTCGCTTGCGCGGTCACGCCCTTGGAGATTTAACACAGTGCGTTAGGCTATATGATGTTGGCATGTCATACATAGTCACCACTTAGTCACTCATACTACAACAAGGTTGGCTATAAGGTTGGCTATAAGTGTATTTTCTTACTCCTCTCTATCTCTTTCTTCATACTCCCTCCGTCCCATAATATAAGAAAGTTTTTGACACTAGTGTAGTGCCAAAAACGTTCTTATATTATGGGACACAGGGAGTACTATTATTTATTGCATTTGCCAAGGAGTGACCTATTCCAATGAAATGGTGTTTCTAAGTTTGCTTCATTTAATTAGCTATAGACTCAAAATTGTCTTTTCACCTAGGTACACGCTCTTAGCACCGTTTCTTCCTTGGGTCACCAAACTAGTCTCTCTCTTCTTGATTAACTTGCCACATCAAACTTTATGCCTATGTGGCAAGCTTAAGCACCTCTAGGAGCAAGTAAGGTGCCCTCTGTTGCACGGAAGAATGAAATGCATTGATCGGGGTGTTGTTTATTTTGACAAAGGATGTGGGGGTCATCTCATGTGCAACCGGGTCGACATGTCAAGCACGAAATAACAGTGCAGAACAGCAGGGGGGGACACACCCCACTCATACAGGCCCAGTGTTAGTAATGAGCAATGAGCAGTCAAATCACAATGCCGCACCTTCCCAGACACGTGGGACCGCATGACAGACCATGCTCCCCCACCGATCGCTGGGTAAAATCACATCATTTTTACTATACTTCCTCCGGATCGGTTTACTACATGGCATGCACGTCGTTCTAGGTTGAGAATTTAACTGGCTATATATATAGGAGTATATGTCATGAACAGTATGCTAGCCTTTTAAAAAATGTATACTTTTGTACAGTAGTACTCCACTATCGATGGATTGCGCCATGGAGCAAAAATTGAAATTTTAAAAAAAGGTGGTACATATAGAGAGCGCTCGTCGCCAAATTATGCATATAGTACTATTAAAAAAGCTAGTACGTGCTTAATTGGGGTGCTAAATTCTATTAAAGAAATACTAGTACTAGTATGTACATACTGAAGAGTTAAAGTAACGAGAAGAAACATAACATAGTTCTGCTGGGGGCTCAGCACAACACACCCCTCAAATTAAACTTAGCACACCTGAAATTGAACTATGCAACTAATCCGGTAGACACTGCATTAGAAGTTTAGAACCGCCATGAGCAACGACACTGCCACCTTACTCGGAGTCCTCGTCCACGTCCTCGACTTCGTCCTTGTCCCTCTTCCTCTTGGCCGATACTTCTTTGCTTGAACCGCCAACTTGGTTGTTGCTCTTCATCCAACCCTTGTAGATATTGAAACAAAGGTAGCCATCCATTGCAGCGTACTGGATGTGGTCTATATCTAGCATATTCTGCTGCCATGCATGACGATGAAACGTGTAATGAGGTTTCTCTAGTTTGCGGTACGAAGGATGAACCATGGCTCCTGCCAGGGTCAGCATTGAGTGCTGATGAGAGGGCACCAGCCAATTCTTCTGGAGGTCGAAGGGGTTGCCTACAATGAGGTCTATCCGACGCAGGACTTCTTTGTTGTTCTTAAAGTCTAGAGTAACGAATTTGACTTTTTTGTCCTCAAGGAAGTTCTTAAAATCTTGGCACTCAACATCGGCATGGCATATGTGGTAGACCAAGCAAATGTTATGTACGCAAACCTGGATCACGGCGTGCTTCTTCCTCTCTTTGTCCTTTAGATCCTTCTCTCGTCCCAGGATTTTGGTGTACTCAACATCTAGCCCAGCGACCCACTCATCATGTGAGTTTTCAAACATGCGTCTGAAGCGAGAAAGGCATCCTTTCACCGTCGCGGAAGTATGGGTGTAGATGACGTCGAACTCATCGACGGTGATGGTTCTAACCTTGTACTCGCCGCCGATCGGGGAGATTTGGGATGCCATGGATTTGAGAGGAGGGTTAGGATTAGTGGAACTGCCGTAATGTGAATGGACGGGACGACTAGGAGCGAACCGCCGTAGTATTAAAGGACGTGTGGGAAAGAGTAGGAGCGAACTGCCAGCGTGCGAACGGCAGGGTAGTGGCTTTCCATTCTCCCATGATACAGGCTTCCAAGAGCCCTTGGATCTGAGATCGAACGGTTGCATGGCGTGATTCTAGACCTATGGGTGAATATCCTATCCTGGAGGGTTATTCTTAAAATTTTCAGCAACTTAGCATGCGACCGTTTGATCTCAGATCCAAGGGCTGCCAGCAGCCCGTATTATGGTTGAGCCTACCATAGCCGTCGCGTCGCTCGCGTGGTCGCGCCCTTGGAGATTTAACACAGTGAGTTAGGCTATCTGATGTTGGCATGTGATACACTGTCATCACTTAGTCACTCATACTACAACAAGCACTACTAGGGAAAAGCCTATACACAGAATCTTACCAGCAGCGCTCTTCAAAATACCACGCTACTACTACTTAGCAGCAGCACGTGTCTGCCAAACGCGCTGCTGACTTGGAAGTAGCAGTAGCGCGTG
The DNA here is from genome assembly GCA_963921465.1 of Triticum timopheevii. Lineage (NCBI taxonomy): Eukaryota > Viridiplantae > Streptophyta > Magnoliopsida > Poales > Poaceae > Triticum > Triticum timopheevii. The sequence goes on along the minus strand of OY997262.1, from coordinate 247,825,946 downwards.
CATCGCATACAGCGCTACTGCTATAGTTGCCATGACCTTGGCCCCCCGCTAGCTATAGTAGTAGCGCACTTTGCTGTAGAGCGCTACTGCTACTCAGGTTAGCTGTAGCGCGTTTTGGCAAACGCGCTACAACTATCCCTACCTTATCCCCACGCACGACCGGCCCTCTCACTCACACTCTCACTCTCGCCCGCGTCAACTGTCGTCGTCCGTCACCGCCGCCGCCGCCTTCGTCTGTCCGCCGCCGAGGTACTCCCCTCCTTCCGTCCCTCCTCCATCCTCCTGGCACATCCTCCCTCCGCCTGCGGCCGCCCCTCCCTCCTCCGCTGCCGCCCTCCTCCCTCCGCCTGCGGCCGCCCCTCCTCCCTCCTCCACCGGCAGCCCTCCTCACACCGCCCACGACCTCGCCGCCCCTAGCTACCTCTCCGTCGCCCCCCACCCCCTGCCACTAGTTAGTACTAGATTTAGTAGTAGTAGATGTTAATTTAGGGTTAGCTAGTACTAGATGTTGCTTAGTTAGTACTAGATTTTTAGTAGTAGTGGTGGTAGTTGAAATACTTTAGTTGTAGTTGAACTAGTTTAGTAAGTAAATTAATAAACTAGTTGAACTAGTTGAATTAACAGAACTAATCTATTTTTAGTAAGATAATTAATATAACTAGTTGAACTACTTTATTTTTAGAAAGAACTAGTTTTTTTTTCTATTTATAGTAAGTTTATATTTAGTAAGAACTAGTTGAATTAATAAAACTAGTTGAACATGTCATGTTTGTTGTTAGTGATAACTTATATGGTTTCAGGTGACCTCCGTCGTCCCCGTCACCGACCCCCTCCGACAGGGTAGTGGCTTTCCATTCTCCCATGATACGGGCTTCCGAGAGCCCTTGGATCTGAGATCGAATGGTTGCATGGCGTGATTCTAGACCAATGGGTGAATATCCTATCCTGGAGGGTTATTCTGCAAATTTTCAGCAACTTAGCATGCGACCATTTGATCTCAGATCCAAGGGCTGCCAGTAGCCCGTATCATGGTCGTGCCTACCACGACCGTCGCGTCGCTCGCGCGGTCACGCCCTTGGAGATTTAACACAGTGCGTTAGGCTATCTGATGTTGGCATGTCATACATAGTCACCACTTAGTCACACATACTACAACAAGGTTGGCTATAAGGTTGGCTATAAGTGTATTTTTTTACTCCTCTCTATCTCTTTCTTCGTACAGCCTCCATCGCATAATATAAGAATGTTTTTCACACTAGCTACTGTAGTGTCAAAAACGTTCTTATATAATGGGACACAGGGAGTACTAGTATTTATTGCATTTGCCAAGGAGTGACCTCTTCCAATGAAGTGGTGTTGCTAAGTTTGCTTCATTTAATTAGCTGTAGACTCAAACTTGTCTTTACACCTAGGTACACGCGCTTAGCACCATTTCTTCCTTGGGTCACCAAACTAGTCTCTCTCTTCTTGATTAACTTGCCACATCAGACTTTATGCCTATGTGGCAAGCTTAAGCACCTTTAGGAGCAAGTAAATACAATAGTGCGCTTTACATGGCATTTTTGCATATGTGGAGGAAAGAGAGGCAAGGAAAAAGTAGAGAAGTGGGCTCTCATGCAAGAGCCAACCTCTACTACTATATGGTGGAGAATTGGGAGAGGCACCTGTATGGAGGTGGTCAGGAATCGGGAGACTTACGCCGGTCGTTGTGCCGCAGTTAAAATGATAATGGCAAGTCAAATCACGGGGCCCCACCTATCCAGCAGTAACTCACTGTCAAATCACACAGCCCTACGTTTGCAGCTGCCTACTCCCTCGTCTTCTCGCATCTCTGTCGAACTGACTAGGCAGAACTGTCCCGCCGCCTACCGCGCAAGAAAAGCCCCACTCTCGACTTTTAAATAGTAGTATACAGTATACTAATTTTGTATCCATGGATTGCGCCCGCGCCATGGAGCAAAGCGTCTAGAAAACGGTGGTACACATGTACGGAGTATACAGCACGCACGTCGCGTTCACGTCGCACCCCAGATGGTCGGTCGGTCTAGGACGCTGCTCTCCGAATGGAACGCGCGTCATATTGCATTCGCACACACATGTGGGACGGCAATTGAGAACCGACCATAGGCACACTCCTTGGCCCCGCAAGTCGGTGACTTAATAGAAGAGGGAGACGAGCGATAGTACTAGAGAAGTGTTGTACTACGTTGGTGCCTGGACGATCCCTACAAGACACGGAAGATTAGTTCGTCCATGCATGTGACCAGTCTCCAGCAGACACGCCTGGATTGGCTATCGTCTACATATCGTGCAGGCTGTGTTGTGCTTGGCTGTAGTTGTGGTGAGAAATCTAAAAAAAGGTTTCTTGTCATCTCGCAAAATTATGTGTCATGTGCTTCGGATCACTGCGAGGGTTAAACAGCGACAACTGAGTTGGGCTAGTCTTTGGGGGCACATGCACGAATAGTGACTACTCGACTGCCATCTAGGTCAAGCCGGCTATGTTAATTAGGACATCTATCGATGGACCCCTTTTCTACGAGTTTATCTTTAATTTGAGCTTTGTTCCTCGTCTAGTTTGTCCGTCAGGATTCATGTTGTCTCCTTTGGGCAGTGAGGTTATGATTTCTTGTCACGTGGCATTTTTTCATGTTATATGTTATAATCCGGCGCTTCAGATCAAAATGACGACAACTGCGCCTCCGGGCCACATGCATGAAGACTTCTCGACAGTCATTGACGAGGTCAAGCCGGCTCCGGTAGACAAAATAAAACTAAGTACTACTCCACTATATAGGCAGGAGCCTCCGCGCTTGCTTGCTAGTGTTGCTCTCTTCACACCGTCTTGGCCTCTCCAGATCTAAACACGACAGCAGTGGCCACACACTCTCTCTCTCTCTCTCTCTCTCTCTCTCTGCTCACCGCTGGTCACAGATCCAGCCGGATCCTCTCCGTCGGGGAAGGTGAGAGGGTGCAACGTTCACGCGGTCGTCCTCGGCGACAGCTCTTACCCACTGCTGGGCGCGTCCCAATCAGCCTGCCTTGCCGTTCTCTCCCAAGCACCGTTGGCGAGGGAGGGCCTCCAACCCCTTCTTCCTCGCTGCCGTAGTATGGGCAGATCCAGCCTCCCGCCGCCCACCTAGCGACATCCCGGCGACCATCAGGTATAACTTCCTTCGAAACCGGCCTTGCTCTACTTCCCGAGCTCCTGACGTCGCTGCATTTGTAACTTTTACTATTTCTCAGGGCCCCTCGTAGACAGGATCGATTGGCTGTTCGAAAACCACCTAATTTTTTTACGTTTAAGAGGTAAAACTAGTTCATGCACTCGGATCTAGTACTACTTGGTTCAAACAAGGAAGAAAGGAGGTGGGGGTGGGGGAGGATTTGTCACCTGAATCTAGGACTTTGTCGAAAGAGGAAATAATGGGTGCGAAAAGTAGCAGAGACGGACTATCCAACTGGTCTCTAGGTCTAATAAGGAAATAAAGGGAAACGTAGTACAAACTCAATATAAACCCGATCTATTGGTTGAAAAAGGAAAGAAAGTGGGGACTGGGGGACAAGTAAACAGAGTAAGTCCAGCACTAGATTTGCTAGCCTCACACAGTATAAGGTGGCTATACTGAACAAAAATGGGACCAATCCTGATATCCTGTTCTGATGTTTGTTGCCCTGAGCCACTCTTATGTAATGCCACTAGTAAAATGCAGAGTCGCACTGTTAAAAGTAAGGACACGTTAAACCAATGTTGTTTTCAATGTAATGCATCCAGTAATATGAATCAATGGCACTTCTTTACATGTCCTGCTAAAATTTCCCGTTAAGATAAGTTGGTTCTTTTTTCTAGAAATGCAACTGTCCTGGTCCGCCTACTCTCCCGTGCCCAAAGTAATGTCGTATTTAACGGTTGTCATAGTTAATCCTGATGCCCACACTAATATCTAGCAATGCCACTGCTTTAGAAATTGCTACTGTCCTTGTAGGATTGCCATTCAGATAAGGAACATGCTTCTTTTCATTTGATGCATGTTTCATCACTTGTTACTTGTTAGTCACCCTCCTTTCCACCTTTTTTGTGTAAACAGAGATATACATTTCACGCTCGATCTTAGTTGAACTGCACAAATGATATCCAAATTATAGTTGAGCATTCCAGGAGCTTCACAACCAACCTTGATGTTGCTCAATTTTATTGCAACTAATGAAGAAGAAGCTCTGTGGGTTTCGTTTTCTGATGGAAATGGAACCGGGGCTGGAGCCCTTTTCTTAAAATTTTTTTGAAGAAGAAGCTACTAGCTCACGGGACATTGCTTCATTTTAGGTGAACTGCACCAAAAGGTCCCATGAATTGAATCATCCATGTTGGTGACTGAAAGAGCTAGCATTAGCATCCCAGTCTAAGCACCCCCGGCCTCCATCCTTGCGACGCACGGTACACCTCGTTTGCCACCTGCTCGACCCTAGTGTCACTGATAAAATGAAGTAATAATACAGTTAAAATAGAGTGAGTGTCATCTCTATCATTCCATTTCCAATGTAGATAAAGAAAGTGCTTCTCTTTGTTAAAGTATGTTTCATCAACTAGTCCCATTGTTAATGTTTAAGCGTTTCTGCAAACTGGGGTGCTTAATTTTAGTTTATATCTACAAAAATAGAGATTTGAATGTCTCAAGGCGCCTCCTTGTACTACTGCTGTACACTGATGTTCATCACTTGCAGAAGGTGTATCTAGGAGACTTGGGACGATGTCCAGTATGAGGCGTACCGTATGAGGCGTCGCAGGGCCCATCTCGCCCTCGGAACATGGCATACTGTGATACTATCGCAATATTTTCTTCTACTTATTTTGTGTGTTTCATCAACTAGTGCCACTATAATGTAATCACGCTTTTTCATTATCTGTGCAAACGGGGTTATTCAGCTGCATTTTGGTGGAACTGCACAAATGTACGTATGGAACCGGCATATATGCAGAGTGCGAGGTGTGCCAAGTAAAAATTAGCGACACCAACCATGCTGCATGCACGCATTGGCATCCACCACAACCAGTGGGATGTGTGGCGCTCTCTGTGGATGGATCTTTCTTAGGCAGCAAATCCTCTAACCAAATACTAGTAGCTTATATTGGCAGTTTTCTAGGGAGTACTCTTTTCTGAAAGAAGCACCAATCTATTTTTCTTTATTTGTACACTGTGTCACAACTTTGTCCCAAAGGTCCAGAGCTATTTTAGGGTGATTGGCGTAGTACTCGGAGACTGATTGTAAGCATGATTTTCTTTAGCTGTCACACTAATTGTAAGCATGAGCAGGTGGATGATTAGGTTAGTGAGAAGCTTACCTTAAACCCTACCGCCGCCGTTGAAACGAGGCGAGCATCGAGGGAACCGTGGAGAACGTCGGCGAAGCGACGTCGCGCCATCTGGCCTCCTCTTGCGGTGGGAGAATGAATACTCCTGTGGCTCCGGCTGGCTCTGCACCCTCACGAACGGCACACCATACTCGATCGATTCGTTATCCTCTGGGTGCTCGACCTTCGACCTGTACGCCCACCACCTCCGCCTGAATGTCGCCTCGGGCGAATCTGTCTGCTCCATCGCCCATAGGAGATACTCGATGAACTCGGAGGACTGCGGCGTGACTGCCACCGAGGAGTACATGTAAATCGCCGCCCTCATCGCTGCCGTCTCACTCTTTCGCATACATTGCCACATGGCCCGCACCATCCTCGAAATCTCCCACTCATTGTCAAACCAACTAAGGATCTCCTTCAACCAGGCTAACTTTGCCTGGTCGCCGCTGGCGATCTGCCTGATTCGCTGCTGCATCCTCTCCATGGATGTCGTTCTGAGTGGTCCGGTGCTATCTTTGGAAGATGGGAGGAGAGACGGTGGTCTTGCAATAGAGAAGAGGGAGAGGAGAGGAGGTGGTTTTGGAATGGAGATGATGGAGAGGAGAGGAGGTGGTTTTGCAATCGAGAGAAGATCAGAAGAGAGAGAGGCGAGACGGTGGTTTTGGAATGGAGATGATGGAGAGGAGAGGAGGTGGTTTTGCAATGGAGAAGATCAGAAGAGGGAGAGGCGAGACAGTGATTTTGGAATGGAGATGATGGAGAGGAGAGGAGGTGGTTTTGCAATGGAGAAGAGGGAGAGGAGCATGCGGCAGCGATTTAGGATTGGGAGAGAGGGCCGGCGCGCTGTGACTGAATGAAAATCAAAATCAATTTACCCTTCAATTAAGACAGCGACCCCACATTAACTAGTCTCCCTTTTATTCTGGGTCATAATTGACCATCATTTTCGCACATAAAATATATGTTATACATTGCCAAAAAAATATAATTTGAAAGTACATTCAGATACGAACCAAAAGATACAATTTTTGGTGACATGCATTCACATTTTGCTTGTCACATACAGTACGTGGTCAAACTTTGACCCAAAATACGCAAAACAACAAAAAAAATACTTCCAAGACCAGCGCCGCTCTTCCGCTCTTCTCCTGTTCCAATCTAAATCCACCGCCGCTCCTCTCCTGTTCCAATCTAAATCCAGCGTCGCTCCTCTCCTCTTCAATTTCAAAACCACCGCCCCTCCTCTCCTGTTCCAGTCCAAAACCAGCATCGCTCCTCTCCCGTTCTAATCCAAAACCAGCGCCGCTCCTCTCCTCTTCCATTCAAAAACCACCGCCGGCGAGTGAAGGTGCTGTGGAGAAGTAGATCGATGGAGGAGTACAACCGATACGTGAGGATCGCAGATGGCGACCCTGTGAAGCTAGCTAGGATGTTGGAGATAATGTCTTTGTTTGACAACAAGGACCAAATAGCGGCAACGGCGACATCCACGGCCAAATATCTGCAACAGAGCAAAAAGGCGGCGATACTCCCGGAAGGAGTCGCGCCGGAGTACATAGAGCTGCTCCTCTGGGCCATGGAGCAAATAGATTCACCAAATCCAATGGTGAGGGAGCGGTGGTGGGAGTATCGATCCCAGATGGAGCATCCACCAGATATTGAAGGATCGAGCATCTATATGGTGTCGTTTGTGAGGGTGTCCTGCCAGAGCGAGCCGGTGGAGTCTTCATCGACCGAACCCAACTGCAAGAGGAGAAAAGCAGTTGGCCCGACGACGCTTCCCTGCCATCGTCTCCCTCACTGTTCACATCATCTCACGGGGCGGCTGTCTGCCGCCGAGGAATAGGAGGGGACTGCCCCCCAGCCCAATAGTCGGGCAGGTTGTGAATTGTCAGGAGGAGCTTAGGGTTGTCAGTATTTGCAGGTTGTGAATTGTGTTTTGTGTTGTGTATTTCGATAGTAATTTCAGATATGAATGTCTTTTGAATTTCAAATTTGCAGTATTGAGCATATGAAGAATTTTATGAATTCTAGAGATCTATTTTTAGCACTTAAAAAAATGTAGTTTCATAGGAGTATAAAAGTGCAGACGAGAAGAAACTGCAAGTTTCAGTTTCACATAAGAAACTGCAAGTTCAGTTTCAGATAAGAAACTGCAACTTTCAGAGGCAGAGCATTTATATTAACACGGCCTTTTCAAACAGGGTTAACATCATGTTGGAAGTTTTATTCGTGGTAGAAAATGGAACTACCAGCCAGTTAACATCATGCTGATCAACATTCATGCATAGCACATCTTCATATGATGCACAGTCAAAATGCCCACACAATGTTGAGTGTGTGAAACACAGAGAAAACGAGGGACGGAGTTTTGGCAAGTGTTGGACGTGGTTTTGGGCTGCCCCGTCTAGGCTTTCATTTTTAACATGCGCAGCCCACGACGTTGGATGGGAGGGCCGGTTTGTATTTTCTTAGGGCCGTCATGTATCGACCGGCCTACGGACCTCCCATCCGAGGTTTTATTTTTGGCAGCCCAATTTATGTATTTTTTTGAAGAAAACGCAGCGGTCTATTCTATTTTTCTATATAAGAATAGGAACGCCAGGTACAACTTATGTCTCCCTTTTAACTATATTATATATATTTAAATTATTTTATATGTTATCATATATTATTTTTATTGTCATCATATATTTAACAGATACTTACATATGTAAGAAAACAATATCCCACATCTTATTAACTTATAAAAATAATTTCTTAACAAATAAAATCCTGGATAGTTTTGGCACGAAAATCCTAGTGATTGTGTATAAAAGCTTGGTAACATTTAAGGACGAATGTAATAATATCACTTATTATTTAAATATATTTATAACAAAATGCTCAGCCCTTGTTTATTTTTTGATAACATTGCTGGCCCAACCCAATATTATAATTAGAATCAGCCCAGCAAAATCGTGTATCTAGATAAAGTGCAAATGGTCTATAATTTTTTAGGAAATAAAATAAATGGGCCGCATGAAAGCTGCATTAATTGTTCACCCAGCCAAGCTAATGGATGTAATTCAAAAAAAATTCAAATTGACTGTAAATTCTACCACGCAAAAAAAAGACTGTAAATTCTGAAAAAATGGGTTGAATACATGCCACATTTTTGGAGGCTGAAATGTGAGCCAATAGGTCGAAGCCAACGCAAGTCGTTGTAAATTTAGTCAACAAATGATTCTGACATGTTAGCCATTGGATTTACATCCAACGGCCGGCATCCATGTTCAATCTCTCGTCTTCTTCCTCCAGCCCCGCCGGGACCACCTCCCGCCTCCTGCTGCTAGCAGCTCTGCTTAGCACGCTTCTCTATGTAGCGCTACTCCACCGTTGGCCAGGCCATCCCTCCAACCCTCCACACCTCCTGTTCTTCTCCACCGACTGCTGAACCACACCGCACTAGAACCAGTTAACCCTCGTACACATCTCCGTCTACGACTCTACTCCCGCGTCCTCCCATCTCCGGCTCGTTGCTGTCTGGGGCCTCGCCGTCGTCCACCTCCTTGGATGCGCTCGGCGCGGCGTGGTCAACGTGGTCAACGAACGACACCATCGGAAGTAGGTTGTGCGTGGAGAGGCTGACAGCTGGGTACACGGCCGCACACAAGGAAATGCCTCCTTATTACGCGCAAAATAATGATTCCTCCACCTGACATCTGGGACCCACCGGAAGGTCCTCTGTATTTCGCAAAAAAAACGTGCCCCCCGCTGACTTGTCGGACCCACCAGCTATCTTCGCACACAAGGAAGTGCCTCCTTATTACGCACAAAAAAATGAATACTCCCCCTGCCAGCTGGAACCCAGCATTCTGGGAGGCTGACTTGTGGGCCTACCAAGTTGATGGGGATGGAGGGCTTTTTCAACTTAGTCAATATGAATGATTCTAGCTCCCGTTACCGTACGATGTTCATCCAATGGTTGTAGTGCTTCTTTAACCTCTGGTCTTCTTGCTCCAGCCGCCCAAACCAGCGCCGGTCGTGCCGCGTGCTCTTGCCTCCCGTGGCCGGCTGTGATGCCGCGGAGGCCTCACCGCCCCCTACTACTCCCACCGCTGGCCAGGCCATCCCTCTACTCACACACCCCCTGTTAATCTATGGCGACAACAGTCGAAACAGTGAACCCTCGTACTCCTCTTCGCGTGGGCATCCACTGCTGCGTCTTCCCCGGCTCCGAGTCGTCCCCTTCCTAGGCCTCGCCGTCGTCCACAGCCGTGGTGCTCTCGGCGCGGCGTGGTCAACATGCTCAAGGAACGACTTCCATCGGACGTGGACTGTACGTGGAGAGGCTGACAGCTGGGTCCACGGCCGCAACAAGGAAGTGCCTCCTTATTACACGGAAAATAATGATTCCTCCACCTGACAGCGGGGACCCACCGGACGGGCCACTGTATTTCACGAAAAAAAGTTTCCCCTTGACTACTGGGACCAACCAGCCACATCTTCGCACGCAAGGAAGTGCGTCCGGGCAAAAAAAATGATTCGCCCCCTTGACTGTTGGGACCCACCAGCTACATCTTCACACGCAAGGAAGTGCGTCCGAAAAAAAAATGATTCGCCCCCCTGACTGCTGGGACCGACCAGCTACATCTTCGCATGCAAAGGAAGTGCGCCCGGGCAAAAGAAAAATGATTCGCCCCTCTGACTGCTGGGACCCACCAGCTACATTTTCGCATGCAAGGAACTGCCTGATAGCTGGGACCCACCTGGTCGAAGCGTACGTAGCGTTGTCATTCTGGTCGCGAACGTGTACATACATACTGGTCGTAGTAGAGGCGCGCACGTACATGTACGTACAGCGGTGAGGGTGCAAGAAAGAAAATATGGCCATGTACGTACATACGGGCAGGGTCTCGAACGCCTACTCGCGCATACGTACATGGCTGGGTCAGAATGGAGAAACAGCGTCATCGTCGTGTTCATGGGGAGGCAACGAAATGCGTCGTGTTCATCGGGAGGCAATGGAACGCGTGGGAGCCAACCGGCTGGGTCAGAATGGAATGTGTGGGCATGTTCATCGGGAGGGCTTGGATGGAACAGGCGATGGAAACGAGGCCTGGCGTACCGCACAACGGAGGAAACGGCCTTGTGTTCGACTGGCCACGTTTGAAACGGGGTCCTGTTGATCAGGACGGGCCTGGTGTCCCGCAAAACGGAGGAAACGGACCTCCTACGGTCGAAACGGGGGTCCTGTTGATCGGGAGGGGTGTGGCGTACCGCAATACGGATGAAACAGACTTGTGTTGGAGCGTACGGTCGAAACGGGGGGGGGGGGGGGGGGGAGGGGTGTGGCGTACCGCAAGATGGGACTCCACGGGATACTGTTCATCTCCACCGTCGACCTCCTCCAGCCTCCACGGGCTACCGTCGACCTCCTCCAGCCTCCATGGGCTCCTGTTCATCCAGCCTCCACCGCGCGCTACTCCATCGGCTACTGTTCAACCACCCCTCCACGGGCACCCCTCCACCGTCTACTGTTCATCCAGCCGTCCACACCACGGGGTCCTATTCAACCATCCCTCCACGGCCACCCCTCCACCGTCTACTGTTCATCCAGCCATCCACACCACGGGTTCCTGTTCAACCACCCCTCCACGGCCACCCCTCCACCGTCTACTCTTCATCCAGCCCTCCACACCACGGGTTCCTGTTCATCCAGAGGCAACACCACCGCTCACTGTCCATCCAACCCCCCCTCCCCCCCCCCCCCCCCGCAACGCTCACTGTCCATCCCAGAGGCGGCATTGATCGGCTTCAGTTAGCAGTAGTAGCGAAGGAATCGCTCCATCAGGTTCAGTTAACAGCCATCAATCGATCGCTCGGGTTCAGTAACGCGTAGACTATAGTGCAATCGCTCGGGTTCAGTTAGAGCCGAACGCCTCGCTCGGCTTCAGTTAGAGCCAACGCCTCGCACCGTAACCGGCAACTCACCGAAATTTTCCACCCCCTCGCTTCTACCACGGTTTTTTACGTCATGGACGACCCAAAGAATGTCATGCAGCTGCGTCTCCGGCCCGCCCAGGACGAAAAGCCCACTTTCTGTCATGATTTTTTGTCATAGAAGTAGGAGCCCACCACATCTATGATGATACCGGGTTTTGTCACAATTATCGTCATAGAAGTGTCATATGTATGACAGAAAAAAAATTCGTTCGGCCCAAAATGTCACGGATGTGTCTTTTTTTGTTGTAGTGATGGTATATGGAAAAGCATGTCACTTACCTCTCGAACTTGAACATAAAGCATATTGGGCTATTAAAGAGCTCAACTATGACTTCAAACTTGCCGGTGAGAAGAGGTTATTTGATATTAGCTCACTCGATGAATGGAGAACCCAAGCCTATGAGAATGCCAAGCTATCCAAAGAAACAATTAAAAGATGGCATGACAAAAGAATACAAAAGCGTGAGTTTAATGTAGGTGATTGTGTGTTGCTATTCAACTCTCGTTGAAGATTTTTTGTAGGAAAACTTCTCCATAATGGGAAGGTCCTTACGTTATCCAGGAGGTTTATCGTTTCGGTGCCATGAAAATCAACAACTTCGAAGGCACAAACCCGAAGGTGGTGAACGGCCAAAGAATCAAACATTATATCTCAGGTAATCCTATCAATGTTGAAGCTAATATTATTGAAACTGTAACCCTGGAGGAATACATAAGGGGCACTTTCTAGAACGTTTCAGACTCCGAAAAGGAAGTATGTGGTACGGTAAGTAAACCGACTCCAAAATAATTCTAATGGAAATTTTTCTCCTATCAGGAATATTTCAGAATTTAGGGAAGCAAGAAGTAATCCGGGAAGGAGACGTGGCCTCCACGAGGGTGGAGGGCGCGCCCACCCTTACTGGGCGCGACCCCTGTCTCATGGGCACTTCGTGTGCCTCCCGGACTCCGTTTTCTTGCACAATACTTCTCTTGGTCAGTAAAAATTCATTATATAATCTCCCGAAGGTTTTGACCCCGTATCACGCAAAAATCTTCTGTTTTCGTTTTGAGTTGTTTTTCTGACAGATCTAGAGCATCATGGCGCTGAAGATACGGATGCTTGGCTATTGAAGATAGAGCTGAAAAGAGAAGAACCGGAGGAGATCAACAAGGGTGAAGGGATCAAGAAGGCCATGGAGGATCAAGCTCCGGCGGTGGAAGAAGGAAACATCCCTCAACCTCTACCTAACCTCTTTACCCCAACTAAGATTGAAGCTTTCAAGATGATTGAGTTAGTTCGCATACAAAACAAGTATCTCACATAGGAAAATATTTTGTTGAAGGATCATATCGTCGCACTCAAGGGCATTATCCGCAAGTTGGAGGAGCTTTTACGCTCAATGTGCGATTATCCACCATCATCACCACCACCTTCATCACCTCCGAGGACATAATCACATGGGTATGGGCACTCCCCTTGGCAACTGCCAAGCTTGGGGGAGGTGCCCCGGTATCATATCACCATCACACTCCTATCTTTACTATTTTTCTTAGTTTGATCCTTTTACTAATATCTACATCTAGTAGATTGAAGTTTCGGTATGTATTAGTTTTGAGTTTTGCTTTGTGATCCCTCTATGTAATCGAGTTCGTGAGCTATATAATAAAGATTAGTGTTGAGTCAAGGGCTTTGCTATCTTGCTATGATCTTGAGAAAATAGAAAGAATAAAAAGAATAAAAGAGTTCATATTGATCTTATGGATAGTAATGACTTCACATATAAAGAGTATGAGACTTAAAAGTTGTTGAAAGTTGACAAACATAGTTTTGGTCATCATTGCAATTAATAGGAAGTAATAATGAAAGAGAGGTCCTCACATATAAATATACTATCTTGGACATCTTTTATATTGTGACCACTCATTGAAGTATGACATGCTAAAGAGTTGATGTTGGACAAGGAAGACAACGTAATGGTTTATGTTTTCTCACATCTTAGTTAAAGTATATTGTCATGGATCGTCCAACATGTTGGGCTTTCCTTTCCCCCTCATGCTAGCCAAAATTCCTTGCACCAAGTAGAGATACTACTTGTGCTTCTGAATATCCTTAAACCCAGTTTTTCCATGAGAGTCCACCATACCTACCTATGGATTGAGTAAGATCCTTCAAGTAAGTTGTCATGTTGCAAGCAATAAAAATTTCTCTCTAAATATGTATGACTTACTAATGCAGAGAAAATAAGCTTTATACGATCGTGTGATACGGAAGTAATAAAAGCGATGGACTACATAATAAAGGTTCATATCACAAGTGGCAATATAATGTGACGTTCTTTTGCATTAAGATTTTGTGCATCCAACCCTAAAAGCACATGACAACCTCTGCTTCCCTCTGCGGAGGGCCTATCTTTTACTTTATATCTTTTACTTTATGCAAGAGTCAAGGTGATCTTCACCTTTCCCTTTTTCATTTTATCCTTTAGCAAGCACCTCGTGTTGGGAAGATCCTGATATATATATATATATATATATATATATATATATATATATATATATATATATATATATATCCAATTGGATGTAAGTTAGCATGAACTATTATTGTTGACATCACCCAAAGGTGAATACGTTGGGAGGCAAAATTATAAGCCCCTATCTTTCTCAGTGTCTGATTAAAACTCCATAACCATAAGTATTGCGTGAGTGTTAGCAATTGTAAAAGACTATATGATAGTTGAGTATGTGGACTTGCTAAAAAGCTCTATTCTTGACTCTTTCCGATGTTATGATAAATTGCAATTGCTCCAATGACTGGGATTATAGTTTGTTAGTTCTCAATGAAGTTTATGATCCATACTCGACATTGTGAATAGGTTGTTACTTGAGCATGAGAAATCATATGATAAAATCTATAAATGTTGTTGTTATAAGAATGATCATGATGCCCTCATGTCCGTATTTTATTTTTATCGACACCTCTATCGCTAAACATGTGGACATATTTTTCGATATCGGCTTCCGCTTGAGGACAAGCAAGGTCTAAGCTTGCGGGAGTTGATACGTCCATTTTGTATCATGCTTTTATATCGATATTTATTGCATTATGGGCTGTTATTACATGTTATATCACAATACTTATGGAGATTCTCTCTCATTTTACAAGGTTTATCGTTAAGAGGGAGAATGTCGGCAGCTGGGATTCTGGCTGGAAAAGGAGCAAATATTGGAAACCTGTTCTGCACAGCTCCAAAAGTCCTGAAACTCCACGAAAGTCATTTTTGGAATTAATAAGAATTATTGAGCAAAGAAAGTACCAGAAGGGGCCCACACCCTTGCCACGAGGGTGGGGGGCGTGCCCCCCTGTATCGTGGGCCCCCTGGTGGCCCTCCGATGCCCATCTTCTGCTATATGAACGCTTTTACCCTGGAAAAAATCATAAGCAAGCTTACGGGACGAAACTCCGCCGCCACGAGGCGGAACCTTGGCGGAACCAATCTAGGGCTCTGGCGGAGCTGTTATGCCGGGGAAACTTCCCTCCGGGAGGGGGAAATGATCATCATCGTCATCACCAACGATCCTCTCATCGGGAGGGGGTCAATCTCCACCAACATCTTCACCAGCACCATCTCCTCTCAAAACCGTAGTTCATCTCTTGTATCCAATCTTTTATCAAAACCACAAATTGGTACCTGTGGGTTGCTAGTAGTGTTGATTACTCCTTGTAGTTGATGCTAATTGGTTTAGTTGGTGGAAGATCATATGTTCAGATCCTTAATGCATATTAATACTCCTATGATTATGAACATGAATATGCTTTGTGAGTAGTTACGTTTGTTCCTGAGGACATGGGTGATGTCTTGCTATTAGTAGTCATGTGAATTTGGTATTCGTTCGATATTTTGATGAGATGTATGTTGTCTCTCCTCTAGGGGTGTTATGTGAACATCGACAACATGACACTTCACCATTATTTGGGCCTAGAGGAAGGCATTAGGAAGTAATAAGTAGATGATGGGTTGCTAGAGTGACAGAAACTTAAACCCTAGTTTATGCGTTGCTTCGTAAGGGGCTGATTTGGATCCATATGTCTTATGGTGTGGTTAGGTTTACCTTAATACTTCTTTTGTAGTTGCGGATGCTTGCAATAGGGTTTAATCATAAGTGGGATGATTGTCCAAGAAAGGGCAGTACCCAAGCACCGGTCCACCCAGATATCAAATTATCAAAGTACCGAACGAGAATCATATGAGCGTGATGAAACTAGCTTGATGATAAGTCCCATGTGTCCTCGGGAGTGCTTTTCTCATTATAAAAAATTGTCCAGGCTTGTCCTTTGCTACAAAAAGGATTGGGACACCTTACTGCACCTTATTTACTTTCATTGCTTGTTACCCTTTACAAATTATCTTATCACAAAACTATCGGTTACCTACAATTTCAGTGCTTGTAGATAATACCTTACTGAAAACCGCTTATCATTTCCTTCTGCTCCTTGTTGGGTTCGACACTATTACTTATCGAAAGTACTATGATAGATCCCCTATACTTGTGAGTCATCAGACCACCTTCTGGCCGAGACAAAGCGGCAACTCAAGCCGAACACTAGTCGGCACTACCTCGCAGTAAAAGCAAAGACACTGTCGGCGTTCTGGGAACAGGGGTCCCCAGACTTGCCTGCCTGTGGCCCATGGCGTAGCGCCACCAGCGGCCCAGTACGGATTGTCTTTGTCAACCAACACTCAAGACCCTCGCGAGGGGCCAAGCCTCACAAGGCGGATGTCACAAGGCCTCCTCAGGAGCGGCCTCACCATGCAGGCTCGCGAGGGGGCAGAGAGATCAAGGCAAGGGGTACCTTGTGAGGTTCCCGTGATGCAAGCCATGACGACCAAGGCCAGGCGGGCGCCAGGCAGATGCCAACGCACGCAGTGTCCTCGTTTCCCCTTTGGTGCTAAGGGGGCAAGCGCAGGCGCGGAGTACTGAGGTATTAGGCAAAGGTTTCCATATCGGTGCAACAAGACCAAGACCAGCAGGATGATACGTCTTCAATGTATCTATAATTTTTGATTGTTCCATGCTATTATATTACCTATTTTGGATGTTTATGGGATTTACTTTACACTTTTATATCATTTTTGGGACTAACCTACTAACCGGAGGCCCAGCCCGAATTGCTGTTTTTTTGCCTGTTTCAGTGTTTCGAAGAAAAGGAATATCAAATGGAGTACAAACGGGATGAAACCTTCGAGAGTGATCTTTTTGGAACAAATGCAAACCAGGAGACTTGGAGTGGACGTCAAGTAACAAACGAGGCGACAACGAGGGTGCCCGGTGAGCCCCCTAGGGGTGGGCGCGCCCCCACCCTTGTGGGCCCCTCGAGCGTCAACCGACCTACTTCTTCCTCCTATATATACTCCCGTCCCTGAAACCATCGAGGAGCACCACGAAAACCTAATTCCACTGCCGCAACCTTCTGTATCTGCGAGATCCGATCTTGGAGCCTTCGCCGACACTCCGCCGGAGGGGGAATTGACCACGGAGGGCCTCTACATCATCTCCTAGGCCCTTCCGATGAGTTGTGAGTAGTTTACCACAGACCTTGGGGTCCATAGTTATTAGCTAGATGCCTTCTTCTCTCTCTTCGAATCTCAATACAAAGTTCTCCTCGATCTTCTTGGAGATCTATTCGATGTTACTCTTTTTGCGGTGTATTTGTCAAGATCCAATGAATTGTGGGTTTATGATCAAGTTTATCTATCAGAAATAATTGAATCTTCTCTGAATTCTTTTATGTGTGATTGGGTATCTTTGCAAGTCTCTTCGAATTATCAGTTTGGTTTGGCCTACTAGGTTGATGTTTCTTGCAATGGGAGAAGTGCTTAGCTTTCGGTTCTATCTTGCAGTGTCCTTTCCCTGTGACAACAGGGGCAGCAAGGCACGTATTATATTGTTGCCATCAAGGATAAAAAGATGGGGTTTATATCATATTGCATGAGTTTATCCCTCTACATCATGTCATCTTTCTTAATGCGTTACTCTGTTCTTATGAACTTAATACTCTAGATGCAGGCAGGAGTCGGTCGATGTGTGGACTAATAGTAGTAGATGTAGAATCGTTTCGGTCTACTTGTGACGGACACAATGCCTATATACATGATCATGCCTAGATAATCTCATAACTATGCGCTTTTCTATCAATTGCTCGACAGTCGTTTGTTCACCCACCGTAATACTTATGCTATCTTGAGAGAAGCCACTAGTGAAACCTACGGCCCCTGGGTCTATCTTTTATCATATAAGTTTTCTATCTACTTTTATTTGCATCTTTTATTTTCCAATCTATATCATAAAAATACCAAAAATATTATCTTATCTTATTATCTCTATCAGATCTCACTTTTGCAAGTTACCGTGAAGGGATTGACAACCCCTTTATCGCGTCGGTTGCGAGGTTCTTGTTTGTTTGTGTAGGTGTGTTGGACTTTTGAGGAGCCTCCTACTGGATTGATACCTTGTTCTCAAAAACTGAGGGAAATACTTACGCTACTTTGCTGCATCACCCTGTCCTCTTCAAGGGAAAAACCAACGCATGCTCAAGAGGGTAGGGAGAAGGATTTCTGGCACCGTTGCCGGGGAGGTCTTCGCTCAAGTCAAGACATACCAAGTACCCATGGCAAACTCATCTCCCTCGCATAACATTATTTGTAATTTGCCTCTCGTTTTCCTCTCCCCCACTTCACCCTTGTTGTTTTTATTCTCCCTTCTTCTGTTCGTCTCTTCATTTGCTTTGATGTCTTACTTGGCTCGTTTGCTCGTTCGGTTGGAATAATTGTTTATTTATTGCTAATCAGGGAACCTAAGATCTATGGATCCTCATCCTCTTGCTAATCTTTTTAAGAGATCCAATTACGATGAACCATTTGCTAGTGAGTTTTGTGCACTAGGTTATCTTTATGAAGCTTTGCTCGAAATTTGTGAATCTGAAAATTATGATGAAGAAATTTATGAAGAGATTCACGATAACTCCTTGAATAAAAAGCATGACCGCAATGATTTTACTATAAATTTTCTTGATGTCAATTTTTCTAATAATATGCAAAACCCTAAGATTGGGGATGCTATTTTTGCTATGTCTACTACTTGTTGCAATGATCATGATTGGGGTGATTCTTCTTATCCTGAAAATTTATTTAAGCCCCATGATGAATATGAGATTGATAATAGTTTTCGGTGTCAAAACCGGCGGATCTCGGGTAGGAGGTCCTGAACTGTGCGTCTAGGCGGATGGTAACAGGAGACAAGGGACACGATGTTTTTACCCAGGTTCGGGCCCTCTCGATGGAGGTAAAACCCTACTCTTGCTTGATCGATATTGATGATATGGGTAGTACAAGAGTAGATCTAACACAAGATCAAGGAGGCTAAACCCTAGAAGCTAGCCTATGGTATGATTGTTGTTCGTCCTACAGACTACAACCCTCCGGTTTATATAGACACCAGAGAAGGCTAGGGTTACACAGAGTCGGTTACAATGGTAGGAGATCTACATATCCGTATTGCCAAGCTTGCCTTCCACGCCAAGGAAAGTCCCATCCAGACACGGGATGAAGTCTTCAATCTCGTATCTTCATAGTCTTGGAGTCCGGCCAATGATGATAGTTCGGCTATCCGGACACCCCCTAGTCCAGGACTCCCTCAGTAGCCCCTGAACCAGGCTTCAATGACGATGAGTCCGGAGCGCATATTGTCTTCGGCATTGCAAGGCGGGTTCCACCTCCGAATAATTATTAGAAGATTGTGAACACCAGGATAGTGTCCGGCTCTGCAAAATAAATTCCACATACCACCGTAGAGAGAATAATATTTACACAAGTTCAATCTACTGACGTATTTCGTGATATGACGGCACACCACGGCCAAGCCTTTACTCGAATCGTTTTTATTGTTCCACCTCAGCGCGTTTAGCGAAGCGGTTTCCTTGGCACGTCTTGTTACAGCAGAGATCGTGTCCCCTTATTTTGGGATTCTCATCAATACGGACGTGGGTAACCCAACCGCGCAATTGATTGCGGCGCTTGGGAGATAATCGAGTTTTACCGGGCTGGTGGGGACGCATAGTTTCGTCCGCCCATATATAAGGGGATAAGGATCCACCTTTTTACCCACGCCTTCTTCCTCCTTAGCTTATCCATCTCCGCGCACTCGAGCTCCAGCGCCTAAGTCCGCACATCTCACCTTAACCTTCTCCAACCATGTCCGGAGCGGGAGGCAAGTGGATGGCCTCCTCCGTCACGGAGGGGCACATCAAGAAGCTGCGCAAGGCCGGATATTTGTCCAGCGATATCGCGCACTAGCTCCCCGACGAGGGGCAGCTCATCCCCACCCCCGGGCCCCATGAGAGGGTGGTATTCCTTCCCCATTTCCTCCGCGGACTAGGCTTCCCACTCCACTCCTTTGTCCGGGGGCTCATGTTCTACTATGACCTGGATTTCCATGATCTGGCCCCGAATTTTAGGCTCAACATCTCGGCGTTTATCGTCGTGTGCTAGGCCTTCCTCTGCATCCAGCCCCACTTCGGCTTATGGCTAAAGACCTTCAATGTCAAGCCGAAGGTAGTGGGTGGCAGCCAAGCGGAGTGCGGAGGCGCCATGGTGGGCAAGATGCCCAACGTCACCTGGCTCGAGGCTGCCTTCATGGAAACCATCAAAGGGTGGCAATCGGGGTGGTTCTACATCACCGAGCCGCGTGACTCTGAATGGGCAGCGGCCCCCGAATTTAGATCTGGCATCCCCACACGACTCACCTCCTGGAAAGAGAAGGTCCTGTTGTGGGGCGATTCGGAGGAGCTGACCGGACTCCAATCCTGTCTCCAAACCCTGGTGAACAAGAAGCTCAAGCTTGTCAACATGGTCCAGGTCATGCTCATCCGCCGGATTCTCCCGTGCCAACAGCGGGATTTCAACCTGTTGGAGTTTGATCCGGCACAGCACTAGACCTTGAGCAGGCTCTTCGATACTACGCACGAAGAGGCCTGGAGGGTGCCGTTCAAGGGTGCCGAGGCGCCCGCATCCGCTACTGAAGATCGCGGATTCAGCTCGCAGCGTCCAGCTGGCGAGGTAAGCTATATTATCCTTTACGGGACACTTGCTTTCCATAGTTTGACTCTATGTGGGATCTAAACTCCCAATACCTTTAACAGGCCTGGCAGAAGACGTCCAGATAGGTTAACTGTCTGGCTCCCCTTCCAGAAAACCCAGCGGATGCCCGTTTGACAGGGCTGCTGGTCCCGGCGCCTTATGTGGTGCCGTAGAAGAAGGCCAAGAAGAAGGCCACGGGAACCCAGAGGAGTTCCCGACGCCAGGTGTTATCGGACTCGTCGTCCGACGACTCCGAGGTGGACTCCTCCCCTGAAGATGAGGGGGACAAGAAAGAAGCCTCTCCCCAGCGGGGGCAGAGAAGAAGAGGAAGGCTTCCCCAACGGGGGAGGCCGAAGGGTCCAAGAAGGAAAGGACCCTTCCTACGGACTGTTCCACCCACGCCGACAACGACGAAGAGGAGTGGCCCTCGAGGGCCGAGCCCCTGGCGAGATCGTAAGTGCCCGGATTCCTGAATAACTCATAATTTTTCTTTTTGTCGCATATTGTCTTCTAACGCCGCATACGACCATGTAGTCCGCCCAAGGACAATCTCCCCGCTTCGTCGAGCGGGTCCCTTGGTTCGTCGGATGTGAATAGTGCTTCACTTCCGACTGCCTCCTCCCCCCGTGATGCTGAAGACGCCGAGGTGGGGACCCAGAAGAGGACCAGCCATGAGGAGGAGGCCCAGGAGGTGCCGCAGGGCAACCTCCTGGACTTTGGACCGGACTCCGCACCGGAACCTTTGGTGGTTCCGGAGTCCGGCGGGCGGCCCCTTCGTTAGAAGGGCAAGACAGCAACGCCGGCGGCCTCCGTCCAACCGGAGGCGCCGGATAGCTTGCTGGAGGTGCTCAACGGCGCTTCCATCGACGAGGAGCACCGCACTGTCACGAGTGCGGTGATTCAGTGGGTTCAGCTCGCCAAGAGCAGGCTGACCGAAGCCTGCACCAGCCTTCTAACAGGCTTTGAGGTATGTGATTGGAATGTGTAAAAATAGTACCGCATAGACAGTAGCCCCTGATGCTCGGTTCGGTGTTCGGAAAGAAAAGCCGAACTGAGGATCTAAAAAGATATACGTAGGAGTCTAACAAAAATATGTCAATATGGGAATGCAGGCTGCGCTGCTGACCTCTGCCGCACTGACTGCGGAGGTCAATTCCTTGAATCAGAGTCTCGAGCGGTCCGAGATCGAGCTCGGCTGTGCCAAGCAGCAGCTCGAGGACAAGGAAGGTGAGTAACACCTTATTAAAGTTGTACCTTATAGAAAAGGATTTGGTTTCAAGAAAAAAATGACAAGAATAACGTGGGTACTCCATGGGCTACGAACGAGGTGGCGACCCTGAAGGAGGCGGTGTCCGCGGCCCAACGCAATGCAGCCGCAGAACGTGCCGAGCGAGAGAAGCAGGAGGCGCGGGTGGCGGAGGTACGGCAAGAGCTCCAGGCTCTCGTGGAAAAACACGAGAGTTTGGAGCGTGACTCGAAGACTCGAGAGTACGAGCTTGCGTCGGCTCTTGAGAGTGCCAAAGCCGCTAAGGCCGAAGCCCAAAAGGCCCTCCAGGAAATCGAGGCAGTAAAAAGATAGCGGTGGGTAAGGCATTCTTCATGCAAAGCAAGCATGTAAAAGTGAATTACCTGTTACTTACCCGAATTCGGAGCTCTCCAGGTGCGTTCGCAGATCTGCCCCGTAGTGTGTCCGATGCTGCCGCATTATACAGAGCCGAGGAGGGGAGCTCGACGGAGAAGGTGTTCTGGTCTCAGTATGCTGAGGCCGGACATCCGGTGCCCCTGAGCGACCAGCTGAAGCAGCTGGTCGAGCTCCACAAGGTGGCCGAACATGCCATGAAGGGCCTCATAGTTCGGCTGTGGCCCAAAGAAGCCATGCCTGGGAGCTACTTCGGTCTGGTGCGGCGGCTGGTGGACGCCTGTCCATGGGTTGACGTCATCAAGCACTCCGCCTGCATTGAAGGTGCCCGTCGGGCCCTTGCCCGCGCTAAGGTGCACTGGGGCAAGAGGGACGCCGAGAAGCTTGTGATGGACGCGCCACCGCCGGGCAAGGAGTATCGCACGCCCGAGATGTATTATAAGGGTGTCCTGAAGAGTGCCGCATTATTGCGGGTGAATGCTCCAAAGATGTAATTTTTGAGTAGATTCGCATTTTGTTATTCTGTGCGCTGAAAACTTTGTTCATATGCGCTAAGCAACGCTTGTTAATTTAAAATATTACCTTCTGTGCGGCCGTTTATCAAATCTGAGAGATGGCAAGTCGTTGGCTTCGGCCCCCATGCCGCGAGTGCTGGGGTGTTCGGGATAAACTTGAGCGCTCTTGTTCCCATTTTTGGGTCCATCTAGGGAGGCGCTCAACACAACGAACGAGGCAACCGGACTTATAATGCTTGAACACTCTCACTTAGCCATAGAATTCTATAATTTTAAATTTCGGCAAAGCCCCTAGTGTTCGGAAGGCCGAATTCGGGGCGCTATCCACGCCTGGGCCGGACAAAGCCAGTTCCTCGCTCTAAGCGGCATAAGTCTTTAGGGACTCGAAAAAACCTCTCGAACAGCGACCGGCTCTCGCCGCATCATGATGGTCAGTTTTAGCTTTCTCCACTGAGGTGCTCAGCCCAGCTCAACTGGGGCACAATCGCAGTGGTTCTCCCAGCGCTACCTTAGCCGATATAGCAGAACGTAAGGTACCAAAACATGGGAGCCGGGCAAACCCAACTATTGACCCAAGACATGATTCGGAGCCGATGCATATAATGCTATAAGTTCGGGGTGCCGCACTTGTGAAAGTGTTCGGACTTATCACACCATAATTTGGGGAACTTAAGCCCCTGGTGTATTTGGCCGTACCAAAGCGTACGGGTGCAACATGTCATAAGTGAACATATATAAAAAGGGAGTGCAATGATAGGCAAAAAGCGATGCATTGTTTATTCAAAAGATATTGCAATGAATGCAGAACGATACAAATAGTGCGATAAGCAAGGGGTGGGACTATTTAACATGTCTCCCTCCAGGGGTAGGCTGCGGAATGGTGTATAAAACAGGTATAATGCTCGTAAAGGAGACCACCTGGATACTCGTCGTAGCTTTTCTCCTTCCCTAGCTGTTGCGTCGTGAGTTCGGTGGGTTTACTGCCGGACAAGGCTTCTGGTAAATGGAGTCCTGAGGATAAGAAAAAAAATAAAGAAAAAAGGATGACACACTTGGGAGCCCCTGGTGTGGTTGAGCCGCACTCTGGGCCTGCCGTGGTCGTGCCCCTCCCCCTATGCCCATGGTATCTCCAGAGCGTAGTGATGTACGCGTAGTGCTGGTCTTGCAATTTTGCGAGGGCTGGGGTTGGGGCCGCATTGCTACGCGTGCTCGGAACATGCCAGGTGGTCTTGTTGTAGGTTACTTCTTGCGCGCTTGACGGTGTCCGGTCGCTTAACGGCCGGACTCGAGAATTGCCTTAAGAGGCTGCTCTGCACTTTTGCCGCGAGAGCCGCTGTATGCTCCTCCGTTCGGAGAGAGTGTTTGGTGTTTCCGTTGACCGTGATGACTCCTCGAGGGCTTGGCATCTTGAGCTTGAGGTATGCGTAGTGCCACACCGCATTGAACTTTGCAAATGCGGTTCGTCCGAGCAGTGCATGATAGCCG
Organism: Triticum timopheevii; assembly: GCA_963921465.1. NCBI lineage: Eukaryota > Viridiplantae > Streptophyta > Magnoliopsida > Poales > Poaceae > Triticum > Triticum timopheevii. Next base: position 247,801,847 of record OY997262.1, on the reverse strand, counting down.
CTGCGGAACGGAACTATGTCGAAGATTAACTCCTCGCTTTGGAAGTTATCCGTGGATCCCAAGACCACTTCAATTGTAACTGAGCCTGTACAATTGGCCTCTACACCTGGTATGACGCCTTTGAAGGTCGTTTTTGTGGGTTTAATCCTTGAGGGGTCTATACCCATCTTGTGCACTGTGTCCTGATAAAGCAGGTTCAGGCTGCTGCCGCCGTCCATCAGGACTCTAGTGAGGTGAAATCCGTCGACGATTGGGTCTAGAACCAATGCGGTGAATCCGCCATGGCGGATGCTAGTGGGATGGTCCCTTCGATCAAAAGTGATCGGGCAGGAGTACCACGGATTGAACTTTGGGGCGACTAGCTCCATCACGTATACGTCCCTGAGCGCACGCTTCCGCTCCCTTTTGGGTATGTGGGTTGCGTATATCATGTTCACCGTCCGCACTTGTGGGGGGAAACCCTTCTGTCCTCTATTGTTCAGTGGCCGCGTCTCTTCCTCGTCATCGCTATGCAGCCCCTTGTCATTGTTTTCGGCAATTAACTTGCCTGCCTGCTTGAACACCCAACAATCCCTGTTGGTGTGATTGGCCGGCTTTTCGGGAGTGCCGTGTATCTGGCACGAGCGATCGAGTATCCGGTCCAAATTGGACGGGTCCGGAGTAGTTCTTCTGAATGGCTTTTTTCTGCTGACAGGGTTTAGAGCCTCTGAATCCGGCGTTGACTGCCGTATCTTTAGTATTATCACCGTTAATGCGGTGCTTGTGCTTATTGCGACGTGACCTACCATTGATTCCTTGATATCCGGACTACCAGACTTTTTGGTGAGGTTGTTACTGCGGGCTAGCCAGCTGTCCTCTCCCGCACAGAAGCGGGTCATGAGCGATGTGAGGGCTGCCATTGATTTCGGCTTCTCCTATCCTAGGTGCCGGGCAAGCCATTCACCACAGATGTTGTGTTTGAAGTCTGCAAGGGCCTCTGCATCTGGACAGTCGACGATTTGATTTTTCTTGGTTAAGAACCGTGTCCAGAATTGTCTGGCCGATTCGTCTGGCTGCTGGATTATGTGGCTTAGGTCATCAGCATCTGGTGGTCGCACATACGTGCCCTGGAAGTTATCAAGGAATGCGGCTTCCAGGTCCTCCCAACACCCAATTGATTCTGCTAGCAAGCTATTGAGCCAATGCCGAGCCGGTCCTTTAAGCTTGAGTGGGAGGTATTTGATGGCGTGAAGATCATCACCGTGGGCCATGTGGATATGAAGGAGATAGTCTTCAATCCAAACCGGGGATCTGTTGTGCCATCGTAGGATTCAATGTTCATGGGTTTGAACCCTTCGGGGATTTGATGATCCATTACTTCATCTGTGAAGCATAGTGAGTGTGTGGCGCCTCTGTATTGGGCTATATCACGACGCAGCTCAAGAGAGCTTTGTCTACTGTGTTCGGCCTGGCCGGAGTTGCTATATCCGGCGTGACGGTTGTCGTCACATATCATGGGGCACCCGCGCGATCCGTATATAGATCTTGATTGTCTTGCCTTATCCTCCAATATGTCTCGCAAGTCCGGCGCATTCCCCCGTGGCTTTGTACTTTTCGAGCGATGCCGGGGTGCGGCTTTAGTGGAGGGCCTAGAGGCCTCTCTATCGCGGCCACGAGGTGGCCGGTCGGCCATATTGTGCACTGGTGATGTAGGTTTATATGCTTCCTCCCCTAATCGGGGCAGCAGCTTGCGTTTGGGGTAGCTTTTGGAGGGGCGTTCGAGTTCGTACTCTTCGGCCGCAAGGATTTCATTCCATCTGTCGGCTAGCAAGTCTTGGTCAGCTCTAAGTTGTTGCTGCTTTTTCTGTAGGCTGCTTGCCGTGGCCATAAGTCTGCGTTTAAAACGCTCTTGTTCGACGGGATCCTCAGGCACGATGAATTCGTCGTCGTCGAGGCTTGCCTTGTCTCCGGAGGGAGGCATGTAATTATCGTCCTCTACCTCTTTGTCTGCCGCTCTCTCATGAGGGCTGGTGAGGGAGTCCTGGACTAGGGGGTGTCCGGACAGCCTGACTATCATCGTCAGCCGGACTCCAAGACTATGAAGATACAAGATTGAAGACTTCGTCCCGTGCCCGGATGGGACTTTCCTTGGTGTGGAAGGCAAGCTTGGCGATACGGATATGTAGATCTCCTACCATTGTAACCGACTCTGTGTAACCCTAGCCCTCTCCGGTGTCTATATAAACCGGAGGGTTTTAGTCCGTAGGACAACACAACCATTACAACAATCATACCATAGGCTAGCTTCTAGGGTTTAGCCTCCTTGATCTCGTGGTAGATCCACTCTTGTACTACCCATATCATCAATATCAATCAAGCAGGAGTAGGGTTTTACCTCCATCGAGAGGGCCCGAACCTAGGTAAAAACATCGTGTCCCTTGTCTCCTGTTACCATCCGCCTAGACGCACAGTTCGGGACCCCCTACCCGAGATCCGCCGGTTTTGACACCGACATTGGTGCTTTCATTGAGATTTCCTCTGTGTCATCACCGATAGGCTTGATGGCTTCTTCAATCAACAACAACGCCGTCCAGGGTGAGACTTTTCTCCCCGGACAGATCTTCGTGTTCGGTGGCTTCGCACTGCGGGCCAATTCACATGGCCATCTGGAGCAGATCGAAAGCTACGCCCCTGGCCATCAGGTCAGGTTTGGAAGCCTAAACATCACGGCTGACATCCGCGGGGACTTGATCTTCGATGGAGTCGAGACACAGCCGAGCGTGCCGCACTGTCACGATGGGCATGATCTAGCTCTGCCGCCGGACAGTACCCTGGAGGCCGCACACGAATCCGATCCGACCCATAGTTCAGAGCCGATCGCGCAGATCGAGGACGGGTGGCTGGACACCGCCTCGGGGGCTGCAACTTCTACGGCGATAGAGCCGAATACTGATCTTGTCCATTATAAAGCTCGTGAATCCGAGGCGCCGGACTCCTTGCCGGACTCCGAACCTCCTACGCCCCTGCCGATCGAATCCGATTGGGTGCCGGTTATGGAGTTCACCGCCGCGGACATCTTTCAGCACTCACCCTTTGGCGACATCCTGAATTCGCTAAAGCATCTCTCGTTATCAGGGGAACCCTGCCGGACTACGGTCAGGACGGTTGGGATGCGGACGACGAAGAAATTCAAAGCCCACCCACCACCCACTTCGTAGCCTCTGTCGATGATTTAACCGACATGCTAGACTATGACTCCGAAGACATCGACGGTATGGACGACAACGGCGGAGACGATCAAGAACCAGCGCCTATAGGGCACTGGAAGACTACCTCGTCATATGACATATACATGGTGGACACCCCAAAGGATGGGGACGGCGAAGAAGTAGCGGAGGCAGATTCCTCTAAGAAACAGCCCAAGCACCGACGTCAGCGGCGCCGCTCTAAAGCCCGCCACAGCAAAAGTGGAGATTCCGGTACCGGAGATAATAACACCCCAGAGAGTGCCGAAGACAACCCCCTCCAGCACAATTCAGCACAGGAGGACGGGGAAGCCAGCCCTCGAGAGAGAGCGGCAGATGAGGAGTTAGAGGATGACAATTACATGCCTCCCTCCGGAGACGACACAAGCCTCAACGACGACGAATTTGTCGTGCCCGAGGATCCCGTCGAACAAGATCATTTCAAACGCAGGCTTATCGCCACGGCAAATAGCCTAAAGAAAAAGCTACCCAAAACGCAAGTTGCTCCCCCGACAAGAGGAGGAAGCATACAAACCTTCATCACCTGCGCACAATACGGCAGACTGACCACCCGGTGGTCGCGACAGAGAGGCATCTAGGCCCCCCATCAGGACCGTACCCCGGCATCGTTCGAAAAGTACGAAGCCACGGGGGAATGCGCCGGACTTGCGGGATATATTGGAAGACAAGGCAAGACAATCCAGATCTATATACGGATCACGAGGGCGTCCCACGACCCACGACGACTACCGTCGCACCGGATACAGCAACTCCGGCCAGGCCGAACACAACAGACAACGCTCTCTGGAGCTACGTCGTGATATTGCTCAATATAGAGGCGCCGCACACCCACTATGCTTCACAGACGAAGTAATGGATCATCAAATCCCTGAAGGGTTTAAACCCGTGAACATCGAATCCTACGATGGCACAACAGACCCCGCGGTTTGGATCGAAGATTATCTTCTTCACATCCATATGGCCCGCGGCGACGATCTCCACGCCATCAAGTATCTCCCACTCAAGCTTAAAGGACCAGCTCGGCATTGGCTTAACAGCTTGCCCCCAGAGTCAATTGGGTGTTGGTAGGACCTGGAAGCCGCATTCCTCGACAACTTCCAGGGCACATACGTGCGACCACCAAACGCCGATGACCTAAGCCACATAATTCAGCAGCCAGACGAATCAGCCAGGCAGTTCTGGACATGGTTCTTAACAAAGAAAAATCAAATCATCGACTGTCCGGATGCAAAGGCCCTCACAGCCTTGAAACATAACATCCGCGACGAGTGGCTGGCACGGCACCCAGGACAGGAAAAGCCGAAATCCATGGCAGCCTTCACATCACTCATGACCCACTTCTGTGCGGGAGAGGACAGCTGGCTAGCTCGCAGCAACAACCTCAGCAAAAATGGTGACAGTTTGGATACTAAGGACCACAATGGCAGGTCGCGTCGAAACAAAAACAAACGCCGCGTTAACGGCGATAACAATGATGATATGACAGTCAACGCCGGATTCAGAGGCTCTAAACCCGGTCAACGGAAGAAGCCATTCAAAAGAACTACTCTGGGTCCGTCCAATTTGGACCGAATACTCGACCGCTCTTGCCAGATACATGGCACCCCCGAAAAGCCAGCTAATCAGACCAACAGAGATTGTTGGGTATTTAATCAGGCAGGCAAGCTAATTGCTGAAAACAATGACAAGGGGCTGCACAACGACGACGAGGAAGAGACCCAGCCGCCGAACAGTAGAGGACAGAAGGGTTTCCCCCCACAAGTGCGGACGGTAAATATGATATACGCAACCCGCATACCCAAGAGGGAGTGGAAGCGTGCACTTCGGGACGTATATGCGATGGAGCCAATCGCCCCGAAGTTCAATCCATGGTCCTCTTGTCTGATCGCTTTCGATCGATGGGACCACCCTACCAGTATCCGCCATGGCGGATTCGCCGCATTGGTTCTAGACCCAATCGTCGATGGATTTCACCTCACTAGAGTCCTCATGGACGGCGGCAGCAGCCTGAACCTGCTTTATCAGGATACAGTGCGCAAAATGGGCATAGACCCCTCAAGGATTAAACCTACAAAGACGACCTTCAATGGCGTCATACCAGGTGTCGAGGCCAATTGTACAGGCTCGGTTACGCTGGAAGTGGTCTTCGGATCCCCGGATAATTTCCGAAGCGAGGAGTTAATCTTCAACATAGTCCCGTTCCGCAGTGGCTATCATGCCCGGACGAACTGCGTTTGCAAAGTTCAACGCGGTGCCGCATTATGCATACCTCAAGCTCAAGATGCCAGGCCCTCGTGGAGTCATCACGGTCAACGGAAACACTGAATGCTCCCTCTGAACGGAGGAACACACAGCGGCTCTCGCGGCAGAAGTACAAAACAGCCTCTTAAGGCAATTTTTGAGTCCGGCCGTTAAAAGACCGGACATGATTAAACGCGCCCGGAGCAACATACATCAAGACCACCTGGCACGTTCCGAGCACGTGTAGCAATGCGGCCCCACCCCCAGCCCTTGCATGATTGCAAGACAAGCTCCCCGCGTACATCATTACGCTCTGGAGATACCTTGGGCATAGGGGGAGGGGCACGACCACGACAGGCCCAGAGTGCGGATCAACCACACCAGGGGCTCCTAAGTGTGTCGCTCTTTTTCTTTTCCTTTTTTTATTTTTATCTACAGGACTCCGTCTACAAGAGGTCCTGTACGGCAGTAGATCGGCCGAACTCACGATGCAACAGCCAGGGAGGATCAAGGACTATGACGAACACTCAGGTGGTCTCCATTACGAGCATTAAATCTGTTTATTACACCATTCCGCAGCCCACCCCTGGAGGGGACATGATTAAATAGTCCAAACCCTTGCTTTCCGCACCATTTGTATCGTTCTACACTCATAGAAGAATTCCTTGAATAAACAATGCAGCACTTTTTGCCTATAATTGCATTACCTTTTTTACATATATGTTCATTAATGACATCTTGCACCCGTACATTTTGGTACGGCCTAATACACCAGGGGCTTATGTTCCCCGCATTATGGTGTGATAAGTCCGAACACTTTCACAAGTGCGGCACCCCGAACTTATAGCATTATATGCATCGGCTCCGAATCATGTCTCGGGTCAATAGTTGGGTTTGCCCGACTCCCATGTTTTGGTACCTTACGATCCGTTCTGTCGGCTAAGGTAGCACTGGGAGAACCACTGCGATTGTGCCCCGATTGAGCTGGGCGAGCGCCTCAGTGGAGAAAGCTAAAACTTACTGTCATGATAAGGCGAGAGACTGGTCGCTGTTCGCGAGGTCTTTTCGAGTCCCTAAAGACTCACGCCGCTTAGAGCGAGCAACCGGATAGTGTCCGGCCCAGGCGTGGATAGCGCCCCGAACTCGGTCTTCCGACACTAGGGGCCTCGCTGAAATTTAAAATTATAGAATTCTATGGCTAAGTGAGAGTGTTCAAGCATTATAAGTCCGGTTGCCTTGTTCGTTGTGTTGAGCGCCTCCCTAGATGGACCCAAAAATGGGAACAAGAGCGCTCAAGTTTATCCCGAACACCCCAGCACTCGTGGCATGGGGGCTGAAGCCGACGACTTGCCATCTCTCAAATTTGATATACGGCCGCACAGGAGGTAATATTTTAAATCAAATAAGCATTGCTTAGCGCATATGAACAATGTTTTCAGCACACAGGATAACACATGGCGAGCCTACTCAATAATTACATCTCTCGGGCACTCATCCGCAATCTTGCGGGCACCCTTCAGGACAGTCTTATAGTACATCTCGGGCGTACGATACTCTTTGCCCGACGGCGGCGCGTCCGTCAGGAGCCTCTCCGCATCCAGCCTGCCCCAATGCACCTTTGCGCGGACAAGGGCCCGACGGGCACCTTCAATGCAGGCGGAGCGCTTGATGACCTCCACCCAGGGGCACGCATCCACCAGCCGCCGCATGAGGATGAAGTAGCTCCCAGGCATGGCCTCTCCAGGCCACAGCCGGACTATGAGGCCCTTCATGGCCTGCTCGGCTACCTTGTGGAGCTCGACTAGCTGCTTCAGCTGGTCGCTAGGGGGCACCGGATGTCCGGCCTCAGCGTACTGAGACCAGAAGACCTTCTCCGTCGAGCTCCCCTCCTCAGCCCGGTAGAATGCGGCGGCATCGGACACGCTGCGAGGCAGATCTGCAAACGCCCCTGGAGAGCTCCAAATTCGGGTAAGTAACAGGTAATTTACATTCACATGCTTGCTTTGCATGAGAAATGCCTTACCCTCCGCTGTCTTCTTCGTTGCCTCAATCTCCTGGAGGGCCTTATGGCCTCGGCCTTAGTGGCTTTGGCACTTTCAAGAGCCGAGGCAAGCTTGGACTCTTGAGTCTTCGAGTCGTGCCCCAAACTCTCATGCTTTTCCATGAGATCCTGGAGTTCTTGCTGCACCTCCGCCACCCGTGCCTCCTGCCTCTCTCGCTCTGCTCGTTCCGCAGCCGCATTGCATTCGGCCGCGGACACGGCCTCCTTCAGGGTCACCACCTCGTTCGTGGCCCCTGCAGTACCCATGTTATCCTTGTTATTTTTATTGCAACCTAAATCCTTTTCTGTAAGGTACAAATTTCAAAGTGGTGTTACTCACCTTCTTTGTCCTCGAGCTGCTTCTTGGCACGGCCGAGCTCTTGCTCGGACCGCTCAAGGTCTGCTTCAAAGCACCGACCTCCGCAGTGAGTGCGGTAGAGGTCAGCAGCGCAGCCTGCAAACCCATATTAACATAATTTTTAGCAATCCTGCGTATATCTTTTTTAGATCCTCAGTCCGGCTTTTCTTTCCGAACACCGAACCGAGCATCAGGGGCTACTGTCTATGCGGTATTACATTACATATTTTAAACTTCTCACCTCAAAGCCTGTTAGAAGGCTACTGCAGGTTTCGGTCAGCGCGCTCTTGGCAAGCTGAACCTTCTGAATCACTACACTCATGATAGTGCAGTGCTCTTCCTCGATGGAAGCGCCGTTGAGCGCCTCCAACAAGTTGTCCGGCGCCTCCGGTTGGACGGAGGCTGCCGGTGTCACGGTCTTGCCCTTCTGGCGAAGGGGCCGCCTGCCGGACTCCGGAACCACTGCGGGTTCCGGCGCGGAGTCCGGCACGAAGTCCGGGAGGTTGCCTTGTGGCACCTCCGGAGCCTCCCCCTCCTGGCGGGTCCCCTCCTGGGATCCCACCTCGGCGTCCTCAGCACCGCGAGGGGTGGAGGCGGTCGGAATGGAATCTACATCTGACGGGGCCAAGGACCCGCTGGATGAAGCGGGAAGATCCTCCTCGGCCGGGCTACAGATAGTATGCGGCATTAGGACACTGCTTGGCAAATCACTCAGGAATCCGGATACTTACGATCTTGCCAGGGGCTTGGCCCTCGAGGGCCACTCCTCGTCGCCGTCATTGGCGTTGGCAGAGCCATCCGGGGGAAGGGTCCTTCCCCTCTTGGACCCTTCGGCCTCCCCCGTTGGGGAAGCCTTCCTTTTCCTCTCTCCCCCCTCCGGGGGAGAGTCCTCTTTCTCCTCTACGTCTTCGGGGGAGGAGTCCGCCTCGGAGCCATCGGACGATGAGTCCGATATCACCTGGGGCCGGGAACTTCTTCGAGTTCCCGTGGCCTCCTTTTTGGCCTTCTTCTCTGGCACCACATAAAGTTCCATGACTAGCAGCCTCGTTAAACGGGCATCCGATGGTTCTTCGGGGAGGGGAGCCGGACAGTTGACCTGTCCGGACGTCCTCTGCCAGTCCTGTTAAAGGCATTGGGAGTTTTAGATCCCGCATAGAGTCAAACTATGAAAGAAATAAGTGTCCCGTAGAGGATGACAAAGCTCACCTCGCCGGCCGGGCGCTTGGTGTTGAATCCGCGATCTTCAGTCGCGGATGCGGGGGCTTCCCCGCCCTTGAACAGCACCCTCCAGGCAGCTTCGTACGTCGTGTCGAAGAGCCCGCTCAAGGTACGGTGCTGTGCCGGATCAAACTCCCACAGATTGAAGGCCCGTTGTTGGCAGGGGAGAATCCGGCGGACGAGCATGACCTGGATCACATTGACAAGCTTGAGCTTCTTGTTCACCTGGGTCTGGAGACAGGACTGGAGTCCGGTCAGCTCCTCCGAACTACCCCATAGCAAGCCCTTCTCTTTCCAGGAGGTGAGATGCATGGGGATACCAGATCTGAACTCAGGGGCCGCTGCCAATTTAGGGTCACGCGGCTCGGTGATATAGAACCACACCGATTGCCACCCCTTGATGGTTTCCACAAAGGCGCCCTTGAGCCAGAGGACGTTGGGCACTTTGCCCACCATGGCGCCTCTGCACTCCGCCTGGTTCCCCTTCACCACCTTTGGCTTGACATTGAAGGTCTTGAGCCACAAGCCGAAGTGGGGCGGGATGCAGAGGAAGGCCTCACACACGACGATAAACGCCGAGATGTTGAGGATGAAATTCGGCGCCAGATCATGGAAATCTAGGCCATAGTAGTACATGAGCCCCCGGACAAAGGGATGAAGTGGGAAGCCCAGTCCGCGGAGGAAGTGGGGAAGGAATACGACCCTCTCATGTGGCCTTGGGGTGGGGATGAGCTGCCCCTTGTCGGGCAGCCGATGTGCGATGTCGCTGGACAGATATCCGGCGCTGCGCAGTCTTTCGATGTGCCCCTCCGTAACGGAGGAGGCCATCTTCTTGCCTCCCGCTCCGGACATGACTGGAGAAGGTTGAGATGAGATGTGTGGGCTTGGGCGCTGGAGCTCGAGTGCGCGGAGATGGACAAGCAAAGGAGGAAGAAGGCGTAGGTAAAAAAGGGTGGATCCTTATCCCCTTATATATGGGCGGACGAAGACTATGCGTCCCCACCGGCCTGGTAAAACTCGCTTATCTCCCAAGCGCCACCATCAATGGCGCAGTTGGGTTACCCACGTCCGTATTGATGAGAATCCCGGAATAAGGGGAACACGATCTCTGCTTCGACAAGACGTGCCAAGGAAACCGCTTCGCTAAACGCGCTGAGGTGGTATAATAAAAAACGATTCAAGTAAAGGCTTGGTAGTGGTGTGACGTCATGCCACAAAATACGTCAGCAGATTGAACTTGTGTACATATTATTCTCTCTACGGTGGAATGTGGAATTTATTTTGCAGAGCCGGACACTATCCTGGTGTTCACAATCTTCTATGAATTATTCGGAGGAGGAACCCGCCTTGCAATGCCGAATAATATGCGCGCCGAACTCATCGTCATTGAAGCCTGGTTCAGGGGCTACTGAGGGAGTCCTGGACTAGGCGGTGTCCGGACAGCCGGACTATCATCGTCAGCCGGACTCCAAGACTATGAAGATACAAGATTGAAGACTTCGTCCCGTGTCTGGATGGGACTTTCCTTGGCGTGGAAGGCAAGCTTGGCGATACGGATATGTAGATCTCCTACCATTGTAACCGACTCTATGTAACCCTAGCCCTCTCCGGTGTCTATATAAACCGGAGGGTTTTAGTCCATAGGACAACACAACCATTACAACAATCATACCATAGGCTAGCTTCTAGGGTTTAGCCTCCTTGATCTCGTGGTAGATCCACTTTTGTACTACCCATATCATCAATATCAATCAAGCAGGAGTAGGGTTTTACCTCCATCGAGAGGGCCCGAACCTGGGTAAAAACATCGTGTCCCTTGTCTCCTGTTACCATCCGCCTAGACGCACAGTTCGGGACCCCCTACCCGAGATCCGCTGGTTTTTACACCGACAGCTGGCTTCTCCATCCTCCTATGCTGAATCTTGCTGGAGGGGGTTGTCTTCGGCACTGTCCGGGGTGTTATTATCTCCGGTGCCAGAATCTCCATTCTTGGTGTGGCGGGATTTTGAGCGGCGCCGCTGACACCGACGCTTAGGCTGTTTCTTGGAGGGGTCATCCTCCGCTGTTCCATCGCCATTCCCATCCTTTGGGATGTCCACCATGTATATGTTGTATCACGAGGTGGCTTTCCAGTGCCCTGTAGGTGCTGGTTCTTGTTTGTCTCCAGCGTCGTCGTCCATACCGTCAATGTCTTCGGAGTCGAAATCTAGCATGTCGGTTAAGTCATCGACAGTGGCTACGAAGTGGGTGGTGGGTGGGCTTTGAAGTTCTTCGTCGTCTGCATCCCAACCATCCTAGCCATAATCCGGCCAGGGCTCTCCTGATAAAGAGAGACACTGTAGCGAATTCAGGGTGTCGCCAAAAGGCGAGTGCTGAAAGATGTCCACAGCGGTGAACTCCATGATCGGCGCCCAATCGGACTCGATTGGAAGGGGCGCGGGAGGTTCGGAGTCCGGCGAGGAGTCCGGCACCTCGTAGTCACGAGCTTCACAAGGGATAGGGTCGGTATTCGGTTCCATCGCCGTAGAGGTAGCATCCCCCGAGGCGGTGTCTAGCCACCCATCCTCGATCGGCGCAGTCAGCTCCGAGTTAAGGGTCGGAGCTGACTCTTGTGCGGCCTCCAGGGCACTCTCCGGCAGCAGAGCTAAATCATGCCCATCATGATAGTGCGGCGCGCTCGGCTGTGGCTCGAATCCGTCGAAGATCAAGTCTCCGCGGATGTCGGCCGTATAGTTCAAACTTCCGAATCTGACCTGATGGCCAGGGGCGTAGCTTTCGATCTGCTCCAGATGGCCAAGCGAATTGGCCCGCAGTGCAAAGCCGCCGAATACAAAGATCTGTCGGGGGAGAAAAGTCTAACGCTGGACCGCGTTCTTTGTTGATGATCGAAGGAGCCATCGGGCCTATGGGCGACGACACAGAGGAACTCTCAATGAAAGCACCAATGTCGGTGTCAAAACCGGCGGATCTCGGGTAGGGGGTCCCGAACTGTGCGTCTAGGCGGATGGTAACAGGACACAAGGGACACGATGTTTTTACCCAGGTTCGGGCCCTCTCGATGGAGGTAAAACCCTACTCCTGCTTGATCGATATTGATGATATGGGTAGTACAAGAGTAGATCTACAATGAGATCAAGGAGGCTAAACCCTAGAAGCTAGCCTATGGTATGATTGTTGTTCATCCTACAGACTACAACCCTCCGGTTTATATAGACACCGGAGAGGGCTAGGGTTACACAGAGTCGGTTACAATGGTAGGAGAACTACATATCCGTAATGCCAAGCTTGCCTTCCACGCCAAGGAAAGTCCCATCCGGACACGGGACGAAGTCTTCAATCTTGTATCTGCATAGTCTTGGAGTCCGGCCAATGATGATAGTTCGGCTATCCGGACACCCCCTAGTCCAGGACTCCCTCAATAGTGTTTGCAATAATATTGAAAATGGGTTTGGAAGAGTGTCAACTTTAGATCCCACGTATTTGGAGTATGTTCAATCTTATGATAGTTTTGATAAAAGTGGGTTTGGAGAGGTCATGATTTTAGTTAATGTTAATCCCACTATCTTGGAAGAGTGTCAACTTTGCATGCATGTGGGTCGTGTTAAGAATATGTTATGTGATAGCTATTTTGTTGAATTTTCCTATGATCCTACATGTAATTATTATGAGAGAGGAAAATATGGTCGTAGAAATTTTTATCTTACTAAATTACCTCTCATCATGTTGAGATTGCTATTGTCTCTTTCTTATTCCTTGCATATGCTAGTTTTTGCTTGCCTTGCAAATTTGTTTGCTTATAATATGCCTATGTATAGTAAGTATGTTAGGCTTAGATGTGTTTGTCACATGTTTCATGATGGTCTCTTTGTGCTTCAATTCTTGTCTTTCATGTGAGCATCATTAAAATTATCAATGCCTAGCTAAAAGGCTTTAAAGAAAAGCGCTTGTTGGGAGACAACCCAATATTTTTCCTTGCTGTTATTCAATAAATATTTATTCTAGCTTATGTTTAGATGTGTTTTCATGTTTTAATTAGTGTTTGTGCCAAGTAGAACCTATAGGATAACCTACGGTGATAGTTAATTTGATTCTGCTGAAAAACAGAAACTTTTGCACGCACGATAATAATTTTAGTAAATCACAAAAACGTGATTTTACGTTGATTCTTTTTTATGAAGATCAATAGAAAAATTTCCCAGGACTTCCTATTTTTTCCGAATTTTAGAGTTCCATAAGTATTCGAAAGTTACAGCTTCCTACAGACTGTTCTTTTCTTGATAGATTTTGTTTTTCGTGTGTTGTTTGCTTATTTTGATGCATCTATGGCTTGTATTGGGGGGTATGAACCATAGAGAAGCTGGAATACAGTAGGTTTAACACCAATATAAATAAATAATGAGTTAATTACAGTACCTTATGTGGTGATTTTTCTTTCTTGCACTAACGGAGCTTATGAGATTTCTTGTTGAGTTTTGTGTTGTGAAGTTTTCAGTTTTGGGTAAAGATTTGATGGACTATGGAAAAAGGAGTGGCAAGAGCCTAAGCTTGGGGATGCCCATGGAACCCCAATATATTCAAGGATAACAAAAAGCCTAACCTTGGGGATGCCCCGGAAGGCATCCCCTCTTTCGTCTTCGTCTATCGGTAACTTTACTTGGAGCTATATTTTTATTCGCCACATGATATGTGTTTTGCTTGGAGCATCTTGTATGATATGAGTCTTTGATTTTTATATTACCACAATCATCCTTGCTGTACACACCTTTTGGATGAGACCCACTTGATTTGGAATTTATTAGAATACTCTATGTGCTTCGCTTATATCTTTTGAGCTAGATAGTTTTGCTCTATGTGCTTCACTTATATTGTTTAGAGCACGGCGATGGCTTTATTTTGATGAAATTGTTGATCTCTCATGCTTCACTTATATTATTTTGAGAGTCTTATAGAACAGCATGGTATTTTCTATGGTTATAAAATTGGTCCTAGAATGATGGGCATCCAAGTTGGGTATAATAAAAACTATCATAGAAAGTGAATTGGATGCTATGATCAATTTGATGCTTGAATTGTTTTGAGATATGAGGATGGTGATATTAGAGTCTTGCTAGTGGAGTAATTATGAATTTGAGGAATACTTGTGTTTAAGTTTGTGATTCCCGTAGCATGCACGTATGGTGAACCGCTTTTTGATGAAGTTGGAGCATGATTTATTTATTGATTGTCATCCTTATGAGTGTCGATCGGGGACAAGCGATGGTCTTTTCCTACCAATATATCCCCCTAGGAGCATGCGCATAGTACTTTGTTTTGAATCGCTTATAGATTTTTTCCATAAGTATACGAGTTCTTTATGACTAATGTTGAGTCCATGGATTATACATACTCTCCGCCTTCCACCATTCTAGCCTCTCTTGTGTCGCGCAATTTTCGCCGGTACCATACACGCACCATATACCTTCCTCAAAACAGCCACCATACCTACCTATTATGGCATTTCCATAGCCATTCTGAGATATATTGCCATGCAACTTTCCACCGTTCTGTTTATTATGACACGCATCATCATTGTCATATTGCTCTTTCCATGATCATGTAGTTGACATCGTATTTGTGGCAAAGCCACCTTCATAATTCCATACATGTCGCTCTTGATTCATTGCATATCCCGGTACACCGCCAGAGGCATTCATATAGAGTCATATCTTGTTCTAAGTATCGAGTTGTAATCTTGAGTTGTAAGTAAATAAAAGTGTGATGATCTTCATTATTAGAGCATAGTCCCAAGTGAGGAAAGGATGATGGAGACCATAATTCCCCCACAAGTCGGAATGAGACTTCGGACTTTAAAAAAAGAAAAGAGAAAGGCCAAATAAAAAAAGAAAGGCCAAATAAAAAAATGAGAGAAAAAGAGAGAAGGGACAATGCTACTATCCTTTTTACCACACTTGTGCTTCAAAGTAGCACCATGATCTTCATGATAGACAATCTCCTATGTTGTCACTTTCATATACTAGTGGGAATTTATCATTATAGAACGTGGCTTGTATATTCCAATGATGGGCTTCCTCAAAATGCCCTAGGTCTTCGTGAGCAAGCAAGTTGGATGCACACCCACTTAGTTTCTTTTATTGAGCTTTCATACATTTATAGCTCTAGTGCATCCGTTGCTGGTAATCCCTACTCACTCACATTGATATCTATTAATGGGCATCTCCATAGCCCGTTGATACACCTAGTTGATGTGAGACTATCTTCTCCTTTTTTGTCTTCTCCACAACCACCATTCTATTCCACATATAGTGCTATGTCCATGGCTCACGCACATGTATTGCATGAAAGTTGAAAAAGTTTGACAATACTAAAGTATGAAACAATTGATTGGCTTGTCATCGGGGTTGTGCATGATAAAATACTTTGTGTGATGAAGATAGAGCATAGCCAGACTATATGATTTTGTAGGGATAACGTTCTTTAGCCATGTTATTTTGAGAAGACATGATTGATTTGTTAGTATGCTTGAAGTATTACTATTTCTTATGTCAGTATGAAATTTTATTTTGAATTATTTGGATCTGAACATTCATGCCACAATAAAGAAAATTACATTGAGAATTATGCTAGTTAGTATTCCACATCAAAAATTCTATTTTTACCATTTACCTACTCGAGGACGAGCAGGAATTAAGCTTGGGGATGCTTGATATGTCTCCAACATATCTATAATTTTTTATTGTTCCATGCTATTATATTACCTGTTTTGGATGTTTATGGGCTTTACTTTACACTTTTATATCATTTTTGGGACTAACCTACTAACTGGAGGCCCAGCCCGAATTGCTGTTTTTTGCCTATTTCTGTGTTTCGAAGAAAAGGAATGTCAAACAGAGTCCAAACTGGATGAAATCTTCGGGAGCGATCTTTTTGGAACAAATGCAAACCAGGAGACTTGGAGTGGACGTCAAGCAACAAACAAGGCGACCACGAGGGTGGCCAGTACGCCCCCTAGGGGTGGGCGTGCCCCCCACCCTCGTGGGCCCCTCAAGCGTTAACCGACCTACTTCTTCCTCCTATATATACTCCCGTACCTGAAACCATCGAGGAGCACCACGAAAACCTAATTCCACCGCCACAACCTTCTGTATCTGCGAGATCCCATCTTGGAGCCTTTGCCGGCGCTCCGCTGGAGGGGGAATCGACCACGGAGGGCCTCTAAATCATCTCCAATGCCCTATCGATGAGTTGTGAGTAGTTTACCACAGACCTTCGGGTCCATAGTTATTAGCTAGGTGGCTTCTTCTCTCTCTTTGAATCTCAATACAAAATTCCCGTTGATCTTCTTGGAGATCTTTTCAATGTAACTCTTTTTGCGGTGTGTTTGTCGAGATCCGATGAATTGTGGGTTTATGATCAAGTTTATCTATGAGAAATAATTGAATCTACTCTGAATTCTTTTATGTGTGATTGGTTATCTTTGCAAGTCTCTTCAAATTATCAATTTGGTATGTCCTACTGTATTGATCTTTCTTGCAATGGGAGAAGTGCTTAGCTTTGTGTTCAATCTCGTGGTGTCCTTTCCCAGTGACAGCAGGGGCAGCAAGGCATGTATTGTATTGTTGCCATTGAGGATAAAAAGATGGGGTTTATGTCATATTGCATGAGTTTATCCCTCTACATCATGTTATCTTTTTAATGCGTTACTCTGTTATTAGAAACTTAATACTCTAGATGTAGGCAGAAGTCAGTCGATGTGTGGAGTAATAGTAGTAGATGCAGAATCGATTCGGTCTACTTGTCATAGATACGATGCCTATATACATGATCATGCCTAGATAATCTCATAACTATGCGCTTTTCTATCAATTGCTCGATAGTAATTTGTTCACCCACCGTAATACTTATGCTATCTTGAGAGAAGCCACTAGTGAAACCTATGGCCCCTGGGTGTATCTTTTATCACATAGGTTTTCTATCTACTTTTATTTGCATCTTTTATTTTCCAATCTATATCATAAAAATACCAAAAATATTATCTTATCTTCTTATCTCTATCAGATCTCACTTTTGCAAGTTACCGTGAAGGGATTGACAACCCCTTTATCACGTTGGTTGCGAGGTTCTTGTTTGTTTGTGTAGGTGCATGGGACTTTTGAGGAGCCTCCTACTGGATTGATACCTCGGTTCTCAAAAACTAAGGGAAATACTTACACTACTTTGCTGCATCACCCTTTCCTCTTAAAGGGAAAAACCAACGCATGCTCAAGAGGTAGCACAGGACGGCAGGACGGAGGTCATCATGGAGCCCAAGACGACGTCACCACCAGCGCCTTTGATAGGCGAAGACCACCTTTAATCAGGATAGCTTGTACTAGTTGTCCCCTTTCGAATTGACCGTTATTGGATCCCTTCCCACTCAATATTTGGGGAGAGGACCAGGGCCTCTATAAATAGGACTAGCCACCACAGTAGAAAGTTGGAGAACGGACTCAGTTCATCCTGGCACCCACCAAGCAGAAGAACACCTCTCCTCAGGAGGCTGTTCTTCCCTTGTACTATTCATCGTCAACCCAAGAGGCAATCCACCACGACCACACTGGAGTAGGGTATTACACCACTACGGTGGCCCGAACTTGTATAAATATTGTGTCTCTTGTGTTGTGAGTTCATCGAGCTAAGCTTAGAGATCGCGGCGAGGCTGATGACGAGATTCGGTAGGGGGAAATCTTCATGTGCACCCCAGTGTTCGAACCTCAAGGGTTTTGCCAGAATCCTAAATCCGACATTTGGCGCGCCAAGTAGGGGTGTGCTGGAGCCTTCCGTCCACCAGTTAGCCCGCCGTCGCTCTGCGGGTCCAATGTCTAGCGACTCGACGACCAGCATCGACCGCTGGGTGGCCTGGCTAGCCCGGGCCACGACGCCTGCCCAAGAAGGCCTCAACCCCACGCCCCAGGCAGCCCGTGCACCGCCAAACACTACAGGGCGGGGGCGGCGTGGTCACACACCGCCCGTCCTTACTCCGCGGCAGGTGTGGGCAGCAGCAAGGGCCTCAAGCCACACCGCGGCCACGGCGCCGCACACCCGACGGGAACAAGCAAACATGAGAGCCGCTCTCACTGTGGCTCGGGAGCTGCTGCGATGCAGGTTGATGGAGAGAGGTCGGGGTGCGTTGTTGGAGTGCGTTGCCAAGCTCCTGGATGCCGCGGCCTCGGAGGCACCGCCCTTCTGCTTCCAGCTTGCACCCCGGACCTCGGCCGGATCACGCGATAGACTTTGCCGCGCCCGTGTACCCCCAAGCACGCCCCAAGGCTTCATCGACACCAGCTCAACCATCAGCGCCAGACGCCAGGTCGCACCCTCACCACCTTCGATGAATGAGGGCA
The DNA here is from genome assembly GCA_963921465.1 of Triticum timopheevii. Classification (NCBI taxonomy): domain Eukaryota; kingdom Viridiplantae; phylum Streptophyta; class Magnoliopsida; order Poales; family Poaceae; genus Triticum; species Triticum timopheevii. Next base: position 247,783,364 of record OY997262.1, on the reverse strand, counting down.
TGCACGTTGCCGCCTATGGCCCGGGCGGGCTGCTACCCTACCATCCTCAAGACGGTGCGCTAGGCCGGGCAACATGGAGTGTGGGGAACTAGGCCGGGCAACATGGAGTGTGGGGCACTACAGTGAAGCCTTCCAGGTGGCAGCTTCGGAGGCTTACGTGCCCCACATGGTGGATCGGGAGTACGCGCTGGAAGACGACCCTGGCTCATTCCTCGGGCCAGGATGGGAGGAAGAAACGCTAGAAGCCGAGGCCTTCCAGGAGCCTCAAGGGAGCCTCACCAACCGCGCTGGCAGCAGCAGCTACCGGGTACCACTAATTCCTCAGGAGCAAGCTTATGCTAACCATGGGTCGCAAGAGGTTCAGGTCACAACAGCAGACGGCTGCCCCAGCTCGGCAGCCTCCCTTCCACCAGGAGGAGCGCACTAGGAGTTGCACGAGAGGGGTCGGGAGCACTGCCCCTCCCCACGGTGCACGGAGCAAGGCGTCCCCCGGAGGTAGGCCCTCTGTCGGGGAGGTGCTGCAAAGCCTACTCCTGGCAGAGGACCCGTGGTCACCGAGGGCACCGCTGGCGTCCCCTTTGCCCCTTGGTGCCATCCTGGTTTTCGGTCACTGTCAATGGTGGTCAAGGGTGGCCCAAGGCAGCGCCCTGGTCTGGCGATATGAAGCAAGGCTCGATGCCTGTGAAGAAGGCCCAGTGCTTGTGAAGCTCGCCGCCCGTGACACTCTCACGTAATAATGAGTGGTGCTGTACACGCCCCGGAGCCTTAGGATTGCCGCCCTTGTGCCTCGGGGGCTCCCTCCCACGCCTAGTGGTAGCACTTAGCTCCGCGCTGGTGAGAAGACATGAAGATTAGACCAGGCGCCGGACCCGGGCATTTGCTTTTTGACTCCCTTCCTGTAGTCGTGCTTCCTTGCTTCGGATTTAAGTTGGAGTTGAATTCTCATTTGTGTGCATGGGGCGGGTGAATTTTCGCATTCATGTGATTTCTTGTGTTCTGGTTCCAGCCATAATTTGGAGTTCGCACCGGCTGCCCCCCCCCCCACCCTCACGAGCCCCTCGTGGGCGGGGCTGGGAGAAGTGCACGTACGCTGCACGCATGCCATACTATAGCCGGCATTTGCTCTCACGAGGCCCTCTCGACCGGGTCGGCAGGTCCCTCAGGGGATCCTCGGAAGCTCGCAACCTCACGAGCCGGTTCATGACCTGTCCTGGATAAAGGTAAAATGTAATAGCAAGCTCGCCGCAGAGCCCGTAGGCTCATAGAAGCATATATTCAGCTTGCCCCTGAAAGCATAGAAACAACAATCTTTTTACATGAGGGGCATCCCCTCCCAAAATGCTCTTACAACCTTTGGGGCCGTGCCCGAGCTCCTGTATGCAGGATAAATAGCAAAGAGACACAAGATCAGTCAAACATGTCGCTCACCGCGTCCCCCGGGTCGCCACTTGATGCATCGCTGGCGCCACTATCGCTGGCACTGGCATCGCCATCACCATCACCGGCACCGCTGTCACCATCGTCGAACACATCGCCTTCGTCCGCCGCAACAAGTGCATCCATGTTATCCTCCACCCACCGCACCAGGTCGCCTCGGATGGCCTCAGGCACAGGGGCGATGGCTGCGTCAAAGTCAAAGTCGGGGTAGGTGTGCTGAAGATGGCTGAAGATGCAGGAAAACGCGCGCCCGAGCAGGCTGTGGCTCCTCTCCTCAACAAGCTGGTGAGCTCTCTCGGAGCGGTTCTCCAGGCGTGTCACCATGTCAGTAAAGAAGCGGAGATGACTGGCATAGTCGGTCGCGTAGGGATGCGGGACGTTCTCGTTACAGATGTTGCCCAGGGCCACGTTGGCCATGTTCCTGAGGTCCTAGAGCATGGGGGCGTGAATGTGCTCCAATGTCCACTGTTGAAACAATTCTTCCCAGTTCTGCTGTGCGGTGGACTCGGCGTCGGCAACCCACTGCTGAAGAGGAAGCAGCTCAGCGCGGGCGGAGGCCAGCTTGGCCTGCACCAAGACCAAGGCAGCTGCGGCGGCCTCCGCGCGCCGTTTTGCTTCAGTTAGCCTAGACCTAAGGGCGGCAGTCCGGCCCGCGACCTCGGCTTCAACCAGCTTTAGCTTCAGGTCATACCTGCTCACAAGATCTGCGTGAGCCTCGGCCACGTGGCGGTCGACCTCTTCCTGGACCCGAGGCGTCCTCCACTTGAGCAACCTGGCGCTCCCTCATCTCCAACCGCTCAAGCTCAAGACTGCGCCATGCGGCCTCCAGTGTCAGCGCTTCCTCATGCTTCAGGACCCCCCCCCCCGCCTCATCGACAGGCGTCCCCCTCAGCGACGCAAGGGCGGCTTGGCGCGACTCCACCTGCTGCTCCAAGGAAGCGCTCCAGGCTTGGAGCTCCCATGCGCGCTTCTCTACAATAACGCGACGACGATCTGCTTCCCGGGCCTCCTCCAAAGCTCGGGAGCAGGCCTCACGCGAGGACGCAAGGGACGCCTCGGCCTTCATGTTGTCAAGCTCGCGCTGGTGGCGCCCGAGGTTGATGGCCACCTTTAGTTTATGCTGCTCTCGATCAGCCGTAGGCCGTCGGCTTCAAGGAGCGCGTCTACATCCGCAGGTTCTCCACCAAGCTGGCCCGTCGCATCCATTACCTTTTGGAAGAACTCATGGCGGACAATGCTTGGTTTGCGCGCGAACTTGAGCGTGCAGCTGATGTCGGGCCCCGTCATGGGCGCCGTCAGCGGGATCCGAAGCGGTTCGCCCCCTCTCGGCAGGGGGCTGGGGGCTGGTGCCCCCATGGTCACTGGCCAGGCCCCGCAAGGGACCCGGACCGGCGCAGGCTCGCCGCTTGAATAGGGGCCCAGGATCAACGCCAACCAGCTGTCGTCCATGACTAGTGGAGGAGCCCTGGGTAGGCTGGCCGCGCTCTAGGCAAGCTTGCGAAGGAAAAGCGGCAAGGGCATGGGCTCAAGGCACCTTGCGGATAGGCTTGCTCGCTAGGGGCGGCGTGCAGGCTTGGTGTGCTCAAGGCTAGCGATGAAGGCAAGGTCAGAAGAGGCTGCTTCTCAGGAGACACTGCAGGCTTGGCAGGAGGGATCCTGAAGAGCGACAGTCAGGAAGGGAAGCAGCGATTGGGGAATTACAAGGATATCGTACTTACCCGTCTATGGCAATGTACTTCCTATGTTTCAACGGCCGGATGGTGCCACTACTACATCTCCAAGACTCCTTCCTCTTACGGAGCGAGGCTGGAGAGGCAGCCAGGTGGTCGACCTCAGGAGCGCCAAGCTGGGGAGAGCAATCGGGCTCCACCTCATGCTGGCTTGCGGTTGGAGAGGCACCCAGACTGCCTCTCCCCCTCAACGACCGCCTCAAGGCGAGCCTAAAGGGTTCCTGAGGACGGCGCCTCAGGAACCTCGAGCGACATCGGCACCTCGACAACCACGCCTCCGGCCTGTAGCGATGCTTGCCTCCCTGCGTCCACTCTTGGGGCAAGGTCGGTGCTGGCGGCAAGGAGGGGTGCCACGGTGAAATGATTCTCATGAGGCCCCACAAGGCCGACGGACGCAGCCCTCATTAATCAAAGGAAGGCATATGCCCCGCGAACTCAACCCTGTTCGGGCAGAGATAGAAGAGACAACCCCCTTGTGGCATATCGCCTGGCGAGGGGTTGCCAGTCAAGACTTCAAGCAACGTCCTTCGCACTTCGACGAAGAGCCCCGACTCCTAAAGCCTCATGCGATCCTGGTCATCGGCCAGGGCCCACATTAACCGGGAATGGCATTGGAGTGGGGCAATGCAACGCTGGAGGAACTCCTTCACCACCTGGGGCGCAGTCACGCCAAGGTGTCTCAACCTCTTCAACCAGAGCCAGACGAAGGAATGGCGAGAGCTCGCGAGCTTCTCGTGGCCCCAGCTGGAGTTGGGGATGGTGGGCGACGATGGAGGCAAGAGCAGGGGGCTGAGCACTTCAACATCCACGTAAACCCACCGTGTCCGGAACCCACTCGTGGACGGCGGGATATCAAAATAGATCCCCGAGGCGGCCGTCCCTGCCACAGCCCGGAAGCTCAGACACCCCGAGCACTACGAGGGGTCGGTCAGATGCAGCGAGAAGAAATGGCCCCAAAGGGCAACAGAAGGAGCAATGCCCACCATGGCCTCGCAAACAAAGGTGAAGACGGCGAGAAGGGAAACGGATTGGGGATCAAGATGCATCATGTGAATCTGGTAATGGGAAAGCACGGCGTTGAAGAAGGCGGAGAAAGGGGGAACCAGGCCAGCCAGCAGGGCGTCAACGAAGACTGAACCTAAGTGGCTGTCCTGTCAATGGAGGCTCGAGACGCAGGCCAAGCCATCGTCTCTCCCCACTCGTTGAAGCTGGAAGCGAGCACAGGGCGGACCTTGCCCATGGCTTCCCAGTTGAGCACCCGCAATCGGCCGATGGCAGGCTCAATTGTCAGGGGCAGGTTAGCTGAAGACAGAGGCTTCTTCCCTTTCTCTGTGTGAGTCGGCGCCATGGCAATGGAGGGGACTGAGCTCGAGTCAGATTGGACGCAGAGGCAGGGGCTCGAGGAGGAAAGAAGGATAGGAAACACGCCGCCCGCGAGGAGGAAATAACTGTGTAGGGTGCCGTGGCCGCCGCCCGCCACACGACGCCCCAGACTTGCTTGCCTGCGACCCACGGCGTGGCTCCACCAGCGGCCCAGTACGACCTGTCTTTGACAACCAACACTCAAGACCCTCGGGAGGGGCCAAGCCTCGCAAGCCAGACGACACAAGGCCTCCTCAGGAGCGGCTCACCAGGCAGGCTCGCGTGGGGGCGGAGAGATCAAGGCAAGGGGTACCTCGTGAGGTTCCCGTGATGCAAGCCATGACGAACAAGGCCAGGCAGGCGCCAGGCAGGCGCCAGTGCACGCAGTGTCCTCGTTTCCCCTTTGGTGCTAAGGGGGCAAGCTCAGGCGCGGAGTACCGAGGCATCAGGCAAAGGTTTCCATATCGGTGCAACAAGACCAAGACCAGTAGGACGGTACGATGAAGGTCATCTTGGAGCCCAAGACAGCGTCACCACCAGCGCCTTTGACAGGCGAAGACCACCTTTAGTCAAGATAGCTTGTACTAGTTGTCCCCTTTCAAATTGGTCGTTGTTGGATCCCTTCCCGCTCAATATTTGGGGAGAGGACCAGGGCCTCCATAAATAGGACTACCCATCATAGTAGAAAGGGGGAGAACGGACTCAGTTTATCCTCGCACCCACCAAGCACAAGAACACCTCTCCTCAGGAGGCTGTTCTTCCCTTGTTCTGTTCATCATCAGCCCAAGAGGCAATCCACCACCACCACACTGGAGTAGGGTATTACACCACAATGGTGGCCCAAACCAGTATAAATCTTGTGTCTCTTGTGTTGTGAGTTCATCGAGCTAAGCTTAGAGATCACGGCGAGGCTGAGGGCGAGATTCGGTAGGGGGAAATCTTCATGCGCAACCTAGTGTTCGAACCTCAAGGGTTTTGCCGGAACCCTAATTCCGACAGACACCACAGCTCGGGGATACACATATGACCTGCGGCATGACCTAGAAAACAGAGCAGGTCAGACCAGATCGATCTATGGATCGCTGGGGCGTGCCTGATGCGCGAAGATGGCCATCCGGCCGGACGTGACAAACATAACCACCCCCGGGCCGAAGACCGCAAATGAACTCCATCCGAGTTGCGTCGTGACTTGGCCCGATATAGAGGCGCCGCACACCCCCTTTGCTTCACTGATGAAGTAATGGAACATGAATTCCCGGATGGGTTTAAACCCGTGAACATCGAATCATATGATGGGACAAAAGACCCCACGATATGGATTGAGGATTTTCTTATCCATATTCATATGGGCCGCGGTGATGATCTTCATGCCATCAAATACCTCATGCTCAAACTTAAGGGACCTGCTCGGAATTGGTTGAACAGTTTTCCCGAAAACTCAATTAGCAGCTGGGAAGACTTGGAAGACGCCTTCCTCGACAACTTCCAGGGTACATATGTCCGACCTCCGGATGCCGACGACTTAAGTCACATAGTTCAACAGCCCGGAGAGTCAGCCAAGAAATTCTGGACTAGGTTCTTAACTAAAAAGAACCAGATCGTCGACTGTCCAGATGCCGAAGCCCTAGTGGCCTTTAAACATAGCATCCATGATGAATGGCTCGCCCGACACCTTGCCAAGAAAAGCCGAAGTCTATGGTAGCCCTCACGACGCTTATGACCCGCTTCTGCACGGGCGAGGATAGCTGGCTAGCCCGTAGCAATAACAATACAAGTGATCCTGGCACTTTTGAAGCCAGAAATAGCAACGGCAAGCCCCGACGCAACAAACACATGCGTCAAAGCAACAGTGATAACACCGAAGACACGGCGATCAACACAGGATTCAGTGGCTCTAAGTCCGGTCAGCAGAAGAAGCAATATAAAAGAAACAATATGGGCTCGTCCAGCTTGGACGGCATACTCGATCATCCATGTCAAATCCATGGCACTCCTGATAAACCAACCAATCATACCAACAGGGAGTGTTGGGTTTTTAAACAGACCAAAAAGTTAAATGCCGAGAAAAAGGAGAAGGGGTCGCAAAGAAAGGACGATGGCGAGGAGCCCCGGCCAACGAACACAGTGGGATAGAAGAAGCTTCCCCCAAGTTAAAACAGTGAACATGATATACGCTACCCATATCCCCAAGAGGGAGCACAAGCGCGCGCTCAGCGATGTCTATGTGATGGAGCCAGTCGCCCCAAAGTTCAACCCATGGTCGTCCTGCCCGATGACCTTCGATCGCGGGGACCATCCGACTAGTATCCGTCATGGCGGTTCAGCCACACTGGTCCTCGACCCAATTATTGATGGATTCCGTCTTACGCGAGTCCTCCTGGATGGTGGCAGCAGCCTGAACCCGCTCTATCAGGATACAGTGTGCAAAATGGCTATTGATCCCTCAAGGATCAAGCCCAAAAAAACCACCTTTAAAAGAGTCATACCAGGTGTGGAGGCCCGCTGTACAGGCTCAATCACACTGGAGGTGGTCTTCGGATCCCCGGAAAACTTCCGAAGCGAAGAGTTGATCTTCGATATCGTCCCCTTCTGCAGTGGCTATCACGCACTGCTTGGACGAACCGCATTCGCTCAATTCAATGAGGTTCCACACTACGCTTACCTCAAGCTCAAGATGCCCGGACCATGCGGTGTCATAACAGTCAATGGAAACACGGAATGCTCCCTCCGTACCGAGGAGCACACCGCTGCCCTCGAAGTAGAAGCACAGAGCAGCCTTTTCAGGCAGAACCTTAATTCGGCGGCCAAGCTCCGGGACACTATCAAACGAGTCCGAACTACTCTGCAGAAGGACAGTCCAGCTCATCAAGAGCTTGACTAGCAATTCGGCCTCCGTCCCACTCCCGACCAAACGGCAGCATTCGTACCATGTGTACATAACTACACACTCAAAATACCATGGGCATAGACGGAGGCACAACTAGACCGTGGTCCATAATACGCCTCAACCTCCCCTGGATCCACATACTTTTGAGGTTTCTTTTTCTTTTTCTTTTGAGGTTTCTTTTTTTTCCAGGTGGCCTGATTGTCGGACCTATCAAGGGATGGATACACCAAGACATAAGAAGCATTGACGTATAAGGGCATTTCCAGGTGGTCTCTTTAAACGATCGTTATGCCTATTTTAAAGACCCGCACACAGCTCTCCCTTGGTCGTGGCATGTTAAATAGCCATGTTGCTTATCGCACTACTTGTACAAATATGCTTTGACGTATTAATCAAACTATAATGCAAAATAGTTTGCGGCCCAATTTCTACAGCATTAGCCTATTACTTCATTTTTCTTTTGATATTTTTATCAATTGCACCCGTACACTCTGGTACACCTTAATTCGCCAGGGGCTTCATTACGCCCCATAATATGGCAACAAAGTACAAACACTTTTTTTACACTATAGTTCGGTACCCCGAACTTTAGCATTATATGCATCGGCTCTCACTCATGTCTTTGGTCAATAGTTGGGTTGCCCGGCTCCTGTGCTTACTACCTTACGTTCCGCTATATCGGCTAGGGTAGTAAAGGGAGAACTACTGCCATTTGTCCTGGTTTATCCGGATGAGCACCTCAGTAGAAAAAGCCGAAAACTGACTGTCATGATGCAGCGTGAGCCGGTCAGCTGTTTGAGAGGTCACAAATCTTTTGCGATTTTTTTTGCATTATGAGATGAATCGGTTTTTATCTGATCAGGTGTTTACAGCACCCCAAGTTCGGACTCATGAATACTAGGGTCTGCGCCTAAATTTCTATTGTCAAACTCCTATGGCTAAGTGAGGGTGATAAAGCCACATAGTCCGATTGCCTGGCTCGTTGCGCTAAATACCTCCTTTAAGCACCAAATGTTCGGAGAAAGAGTGTTTAGATTCATCCCGAACACCCCCGTAATACCTACATGGGGGTTGAAGCCGACGACTGGCCAACTCTCAGATTCAATGAAAACGGCCGCACAGGAGGTAAAATTTTAAATAAAAACAAGCATTATAATCTCGATCTTGTTTCATAGTACAGGACATGATAACATGAATGTATTCAGTTAAAGATAATATCCTTAGCACATGCTCCGCCACAATGCAGGATCCCTCCAGGACATCATCAAAATACTGCTCAGGGCGTGCGGTGCTCCTTGCCCGCGGGCGGTCCCTCGGTCGCAAGCTTCACGGCGTCCATCTTCACCCACTGTATCTTGACTCGGGCGAAGCCATAGGCGCGCCTTCGATACAGACCGACTGCTTGATGGCATCAAGCCGAGGGCAGGCATTGACCAACCGCTTCATGAGCCCGAAGTAGCTGTTGGGTATGGCTTCGGCAGGCCATAGCCGGATTATTAAATCCTTCATGGCTAGTTCGGCCACCCTATGCAGTTCGACCAGCTGCTTTAGCTGATCGCTAAAGGGCACCGGATGTTCTGGCGCAAGGTATTGTGACCAAAACAGCTTCTCCATTGAGCTCCCCTCTTCGGCGCGGAAGAACTCCGCAGCGTCTGAAATGCTGCGTGGCAGATCTGCAAACGCCCCTGGAGAACTCGAAATCCGGGTCAGTAAGAGGAACCTTTTCTTCACATATTTGCTCTGCATAATAAAGGCCTTACCCGCTGCGATTTTCTGGCCTCCTGGACTTCCTAGAGAGCGCCCTGGGCTTCAACCTGGGCATCGTGTGCGCTTTGGTGGGCCTTCGCAAGTTCAGACTCTTGATACGCAATGTTGCGCTCCGAGGACTCGCATTTCTTCACGGTATCCTAGAGCTCCTGCTGGACCTCACCGACCCTGGCCTCATGCTTTTCATGGGCGGCTTGTTCCTTGGCCGCTCTCTCCTCGGGCTTGGCCAGCGCCTTCTTGAGAGCCTCCACCTCGATCGGCGCTCCTACAAGTAAAACGACACTACGATCATTACAAATCATCTATCCTTTCTGATATAAAGAAGGCCATTGCATACCTTGTTTACCTCTAGCTGCTTTTTCACGCGGACGAGCTCTTCCTCGGCCTGCTCCATACTCTGCTTCAGTCCAGAGACCTCAGCAGTATGAGAGGTCGCAGCCAGTAACAACGCCTGCTTGTTCACATTGACTCATTCGGTTAGTCTCCTGCGAAACTTGTTTGATCCTCAGTGCGGCTTTTGTTTTCAAACACGGGACAGTGTCTCAGGGGCTGCTGTCTATACTGTGACATTCTTTTCACATAATTGCGTTGCTTACCTCAAAGCCTGTTAGGAGGCTTGTGTAGGCTTCGGTCAGTCTTCTCTTCGCGGACTGAATCCTCTCAACCACCGTACCCATAAGGGTACGGTGTTCCTACACAATGGAAGCACTTCGCAGAGCTTCCATTAGATTGTCCGGCGCCTCTGGCTGGACAGAGGTCACCGGCGGAATTGGCGCACCTCCTCCGTTGGAAGGAGGCTGCTTGCCGGGCTCCGGAGCCGCATAGGTATCCGGGACCGTATTCGGCTGGGGGCCGAACTGAATATGGCCCCCATCGCCAGTCTCCATGGGGATTTGCTCCCCCATGTGTCCGGCGGCTGAGGTTTCACCCTCCGACACTGCCCTAACGGCCTCCTGAGTCTCTCCATGGCCTGGGATCCTTCAGGACAACATCTCGGTGTCACGATGGCCTTGGGAGAGGAGGCCGCCGGAAGGGACCCGCTGTCCATCGCCTTCGGGTCTAGCAAATCCTCCCGAAGATGAGGATCGCTCGAGGTCGGACCGAGCCAGACTCCAAATGCATGATTCAACATGTTAAGACTATGAAGTAGAGAGGCCGGATATATGAATATGTCCGGGTTTTTGAGTACTCACGATTTGTACAGGGGCTTGTCTCGAGGGCGCCGCTCTGGGCTGCCGTCGACGTCCCACGCGGAGTTATCCACGAGGGAACCCTTCCCCCTCTTGGACGCCTCTGCCTCCAGATTTGTGGAGGCCGCCCTCTTCTTACTTCCACCCCAGGGGGAGAGTTGCTTTCCTCCTCCTCTTCGTCCCCGGCAATGGAGGAGTGAGTCTCAGTGTCTTCGAACATCATGTCCGATGCACCCTTGCGACGGAGGCCAATTCTGGTCCACTTGGCCTTCTTCTTGGCCTTCTTCTCCGGCGCTTGATAGAGCGCCAGAACCAACATCTTCGTTAGAAGTGGAATTGTTGGGTCTTCGGACAGCGGAGCCGGACAGTGAAACCGCTCCGCCTTCTTTGTCCAGCCCTGAGAGAATCAGTAGGGAGGCTTAGGCATCTTCCTCGAGTATGCATGTAAAGGGTACACCTTAAAAACATGAAAAAAACTTACCGGACTAGCGAGACGGGCCAAGTCGTGCCCACAGTCCTCGTTCGTATCCGACCACATCTCGCTGGACTTAAAAAGCACCTTCCAGATGTCTTCGTGCGTAGTGCCGAAGAACTGTAGCAAGGTCTGGTGCTTGGCCGGATCGTACTCCCACAAATGGCAAGTCCGGCTTTGGCATCGAAGGATCCGGCAAACAAGCATCACCTGGATCACATTGACAAGCTTGATATTGTTGTCTATCATGCTCCTGATGTGCGTCTGAAGCGCTGCAAGCTCATCCGACGAAGACCAGTCCAGGCCCTTCTCTGGCCAGGAGGTGAGCCACATCGGGGCTCTGGACCGGAATTCGGGAGCCGCGGCCCAGGTGGTGCCGCGCGGCTCTGTGACACAGAACCACTTCTATTGCCACCCTTTGGCGGTCTCCACGAAGGTACCTATTGGCAATTTGACGTTGGGCATCTTGCTCACCATGGTGCCTCTGCACTCTGCCTGTTGGCCACCCACCACCTTCGGCTTCACATTGAAGATCTTTAACCACAATCCAAAGAGGGGTGGGATGCGAAGGAAAGCCTCACACACGACAATGAATGCCGAGATATTGAGGAAAGAATTTGGGGCTAGATCATGGAAATCTAGCCCGTAGTAGAACATGAGTCCGTGGACGAATGGTTGGAGAGGAAACCCCAGCCCGCGGACGAAGTGGGAGATGAACACCGCCCTCTCATGGGGCTCCGGAGTAGGGATGATCTGCCCCTCGGCCGGGAGCCAGTGGGCGATTTCTTTGGACAAATACCCCGCCTCCCGAAGCTTCATAATATCCTTCTCCTTAACGGAGGAGGCCAACCACTTGCCCTGCGCTCCGGATCCGGACATGGTTGGAGTGCTTTCTTGGGGCGAAAAAGATGAGAACTTGGACGCTGGAGCTCGAGAATGGGGAGGCAGAGAGAGAAGGCGTGGGTGAAAGGGGGTGAATCCTTATCTCTTTATAAAGGCAGTGAATATCAAGCGCCTCCCCAATCGCCTTAAAACTCGCCAATTCCCCATGGGTCGTGCAGATGGCTGATACGTCTCCAACGTATCTATAATTTTTTATTGTTCCATGCTACTATATTACACCTTTTAGATGTTTATGGGCTTTATTTTACACATTTATATCATTTTTGGGACTAACCAACTAACCGGAGGCCCAGCCCATACTGCTGTTTTTTTGCCTATTTCAGTATTTCGAAGAAAAGGAATATCAAACGGAGTCCAAACGGAATGAGACCTTCGGGAGCATGATTTTTGGAACGAACCTGTTCCAGAGGACTTGGAGTGCAAGTTAAGAAGCAGCCGAGTCTCCCACGAGATAGGAGGGCGCCCCCCCTATAGGGCGCCCCACTATAGAGCGCGCCCCCTGTCTCGTGGGTCCCTCGGGCGTCCACCGATGTACTTCTTCCTCCTATATAAGCCTACGTACCCCGAAAATATCCAGGGGGCAGACGAAACACAATTTCCACCACCGTAACATTCTGTATCCGCGAGATCTCATCTTGGAGCCTTCGCCGGCACTCTGCCAGAGAGGGAATCGACCATGGAGGGCTTCTCCATCAACATCCTTGCCCCTCTGATGAGTTGTGAGTAGTTTACCACAGACCTACGGGTCCATAGTTATTAGCTAGATGGCTTCTTCTCTCTTTTTGGATCTCAATACAATGTTCTCCACCTCTCTTGTGGAGATCTATTCGATGTAAACTCTTTTTGTGGTGTGTTTGTCGAGATCCGATGAACTGTGGGTTTATGATCAAGTTTATCTATGAATAATATTTGAATCTTCTGTGAATTCTTTTATGTATAATTGAGTTATCTTTGCAAGTCTCTTTGAATTATCAGTTTGGTTTGGCCTACTAGATTGATCTTTCTTGTCATGGGAGAAGTGCTTAGCTTTGGGTTCAATCTTGCGGTGTCCTTACCCAGTGACAGAAAGGGTTGCAAGGCACGTATTCTATTGTTGCCATCGAGGATACCAATATGGGGTTTATATCATATTGCTTGAGTTTATCCCTCTACATCATGTCATCTTGCTTAATGTGTTACTCTGTTCTTATGAACTTAATACTCTAGATGGAGGCAGGAGTCGGTCGATGTGTGGAGTAATAGTAGTAGATGCAGGCAGGAGTCGGTCTACTTGTTGCGGACGTGATGCCTATATACATGATCATGCCTAGATAATCTCATAATTATTCGCTTTTCTATCAATTGCTCGACAGTAATTTGTTCACCCACCGTAATACTTATGCTATCTTGAGAGAAGCCACTAGTGAAACCTATGGCCCTCGGGTCTATCTATTATCATATTTGCTTCCAATCTACTTTTATTTGCATCTTTACTTTTTGCTTCTATATTATAAAATACCAAAAATATATCTATCTTATCATACTATCTTTATTAGATCTCACTTTCGCAAGTGGCCATGAAGGGATTGACAACCCCTTTATTGCGTTGGTTGCGAGTTCTTTGTGTGTTTGTGTAGGTGCGTGGGACTTTTGAGGAGCCTCCTACTGGATTGATACCTTGGTTCTCAAAAACTGAGGGAAATACTTACGCTACTATTGCTGCATCACCCTCTCCTCTTCGAGGAAAACCAACGCAAGCTCAAGATGTAGCAAGAAGGATTTCGAGCGCCGTTGCCGGGAGGTCTTCGCTCAAGTCAAGACATACCAAGTACCCATCACAAACCCATCTCCCTTGCATTTACATTATTTGCCATTGGCCTCTCGTTTTCCTCTCCCCAACTTCACCCTTGTCGTTTTATTCGCCCTCTCTTTCCCAATCTCCTCCTCTCTTTTCGCTTGCCTATTTCTGCTTGCTTGTGTGCCTGTTTGTCCTTACGGCTTCGCCTAAGGGTCCTGACCACCTTCTTAGAAGGATGGAAGAGATTGAATCAAATATTAGAAGCTTTATGAATTTGCAATTTGAGCATAATAATTTCTTTAGAAAAGAGCTTAAGGCACAAAAAGGTTTTTTGGGGTTTATGAACAAAGAGCTTGATGATATTAATAAATAATTTTATGGTGTTAACGCTCAAATTACCCGTCTTGAAAATGCTATAGCCAAAATTTCTCACAAGCAAGCCACCTTAGTCAATAAGATGGCCGCTAAACCAGAAAAATTAGATGAAAATAATAATGAGGATCTTAAAGTTATTGATGCATCTCCTATTAGATCTATGTTTTGCATTATAAATTTTGATAATTATGGGACTGATGATGAATCAACTTTGCCTAGAAGGCGTCCCAAGAATTCGGAGTTTTTAGATCTTGATGCTAAATTTGGTAAAAGTGGGATTGGGGTGGTCACAACTTTAAATAGCATTGAACCCACTATCTCTAATTTCAAGGATTTTGATTATGATAATTGTTCTTTAGAAGGTTGTATTTCCTTGTTGCAATCGCTTGTTAATTCTCCTCATACTTATAGTCAAAATAAAGCTTTTACCAAACATATTGTTGATGCCCTGATGCAATCTTATGATGAAAAACTTAATTTGGAAGTTTCTATACCTAGAAAACTTGATGATGAATAGGAACCTACTATAAAGATTAGAATTAAAGATCATGAGTGTTTTGCTTTGTGTGATTTGGGTGCTAGTGTTTCCACTATTCCGAAAACTTTATGTGATATTCTAGGTTTCCATGATCTTGATGATTGCTCTTTAAATTTGCACCTTGCGGATTCAACCATTAAAAAGCCAATGGGAAGAATCAATGATGTTCTCATTGTTGCAAATAGAAATTTGGTGCCCGTGGATTTTATCGTTCTTGATATAGATTGCAATCTTTCTTGCCCTATTATTCTTGGTAGACCTTTCCTTAGAACGATTGGCACGATTATTGATATGAAGGAAGGGAATATTAGATTCCAATTTCCATTAAAGAAAGGCATGGAGCACTTTCCAAGAAAGAAAGTCAAATTACCTTATGAATCTATCATGCGGGCTACTTATGAATTTAGTGCCAAAGATGGCACTCGTTAGATCTATCTTCGCTTTTATGCCTAGCTAGGGGCATTAAACGATAGCGCTAGTTGGGAGGCAACCCAATTTTCTTTGTGTTTTTTGTTTTTGCTCCTATTTAGTAATAAATCTCGCATCTACCTTCTGTTTAGATGTGTTTTTACCTTTTAATTAGTGTTTGTGCCAAGTAGAACCTATAGGATAACCTATGATGATAGTTGATTTGATTTTGCTGAAAAACAGAAACTTTGCACGCACGAATATAATTTTGTTAAATCACAGAAACGTGATTTTCCGTTGATTGGTTTTGCTTCTGATCAATATACAAAATTTCCAGGACTTCGTATTTTGGTAGGATTTTTAGAGTTCCAGAAGTTTGCGTTAGTTACAGATTTCTACAGACTGTTCTATTTTTGATAGATTCTGTTTTTCGTGTGTTGTTTTCTTATTTCG
Organism: Triticum timopheevii; assembly: GCA_963921465.1. Classification (NCBI taxonomy): domain Eukaryota; kingdom Viridiplantae; phylum Streptophyta; class Magnoliopsida; order Poales; family Poaceae; genus Triticum; species Triticum timopheevii. The sequence continues at coordinate 247,768,065 of OY997262.1, read as the reverse complement.
ATGCATCTATGGCAAGTAAATTAGTTTATAAACCATAGAGAAGTTGGATTACAGTAGGTTTAACACCAAAATAAATAAAGAATGAGGTCATTGCAGTACCTTATGTGGTGGTTTTGTTTTCTTTCACTAACGGAGCTTATAAGATTTCCTGTTGAGTTTTGTGTTGTGAAGTTTTCAAGTTTTTGGTAAAGCCTTTATGGACTATGTAATAAAGGGTGGCAAGAGCCTAAGCTTGGGGATGCCCAAGGCACCCCAAGATATTCAAGGATAGCCAAAATCCTAAGCTTGGGGATGCCCCGGGAAGGCATCCCCTGTTTCATGTTCGTTCATTGGTAACTTTACTTGGAGCTATATTTTTATTCGCCACATGATATGTGTTTTGCTTGGAGCGTCGTGTATTACATTAGTCTTTGCTTTTTAGTTTACCACAATCATCATTGATGTACACACCTTTTGGGAGAAGCCTACTTGATTAGAATTTGCTAGAATACTCTATGTGCTTCACTTATATATTTTGAGCTTGATAGTTTTTGCTCTAGTACTTCACTTATATCTTTTAGAGCACGGTGGTGCCTTAATTTTGAAGAAATTACTAGTCGCTCATGATTCACTTATATCTTTTTGGGAGTCTTCTAGAACAGCATGGTATTTACTATGGTTATAAAATTGGTCCTATAATGGTAGGCATCCAACTTGGGTATAATAAAAACTATCATAGGAAGTGAATTGGATGCTATGATCAATTTGATACTTGATAATTGTTTTGAGATATGGAGGTAGTGATATTAAAGTCATGCTAGCTGGGTGATTCTGAATGTGAAGAATGCTTGTGTTGAAGTTAGCAAATCTCGTAGCATGCACGTATGGTTAAAGTTGTGTAACAAATTTGAAACATGAAGTGTACCTTGCTTGTGCATCCTTATGAGTGGTGGTCGGGGACGAGCGATGGTCTTTTCCTACCAATCTATCCCCCTAGGAGGATGCGCGTAGTACTTGATTTTTGATGACTTCTAAATTTTTGCAATAAGTATATGAGTTCTTTTAACTAATGTTGAGTCCATGGATTATATACACTTTTACCTTTCCGCCATTGCTAGCCTCTTCGGTACCGTGCATTGCCCTTTCTCACCTTGAGAGTTGGTGCAAACTTCGCTGGTGCATCCAAACCCCATGATATGATACGCTCTATCACACATAAACCTCCTTATATCTTCGTCAAAACAGCCACCATACCTACCTATTATGGCATTTCCATAGCCATTCCGAGATATATTGCCATGCAACTTTCCACCGTTCCGTTTATCATCATCATGACATACTTTACTTTTCTCATATCGCCATTGCATGATCATGTAGTTGACATCATATTTGTGGCAAAGCCACCATGCATTATTTTTCATACATGTCACTCTTGATTCATTGCACCATCCCGGTACACCTCCAGAGGCATTCATATAGAGTCATATCTTGTTCTAGTTTCGAGTTGTAATTCATATGTTGTAATCAATGAAAGTGTGATGATCATCATTATTAGAGCATTGCCCAAAAAATAAAAAAAAGAAAGGCCAAAAGAAAAAAAAGAAAAAAAAGAAAATAAGAAAATAAATAAAAATGGCAATGTTACTATCTCTTTTTCCACACTTGTCCTTCAAAGTAGCACCTTTTTCTTCATGTAGTGAGTAGTCTCATATTTTTGTGCTTCAAAGTAGCACCATGTTTTTCATATAGTGAGTCTCTTAAGTTTTCTTTTTCATACTAGTGGGAATTTTTCATTATATAACTTGTCTTGTATATTCCTACGATGGGCTTCCTCAAATGCCCTAGGTCTTCGTGAGCAAGCAAGTTGGATGCACACCCACTAGTTTTCTTTTGTTGAGCATTCATTCATAGCCCTAGTGCATCCATTGCATGGAAATCCCTACTCCTCATGTTGACATCAATTGATGGGCATCTCCATAGCCCGTTGATTATCCTCGTCAATGTGAGACTTTCTCCTTTTTTTGTTTTCTCCACACAATCCCAATCATCATATTCTATTCCACCCATAGTGCTATATCCATGGCTCACGCTCATGTATTGCGTGATGGTTGGAAAAGTTTGAGATTATTTAAGTATGAAACAATTGCTTGTCTTGTCATCGGGGGTATAGAAGTTGGGAACATCTTTGTGTGACAAAAATGAAGCATAGCCTAACTATATGATTTTGTAGGGATGAACTTTCTTTTGCCATGTTATTTTGAGAAGACATGGTTACTTTGATTAGTATGCTTGAAGTGTTACTATTTCTTTTTATCAATATGAACTTTTATTTTGAATCATATGGATCTGAACATTCATGCCACAATAAAGAAAAATTGCATTATGAATTATGCTAGGTAGCATTCCACATCAAAGATTCTCTTTTTATCATTTACGTACTCGGGGATGAGCAAGAATTAAGCTTGGGGATGCTTGATACGTCTCCAACGTATCTATAATTTTTTATTGTTCCATGCTATTATATTGCCCCTTTTAGATGTTTATGGGTTTTATTTTACACATTTATATCATTTTTGGGACTAACCTACTAACCGGAGGCCCATCCCATATTGCTGTTTTTTTGCCTATTTCAGTATTTCGAAGAAAAGGATTATCAAATGGAGTCCAAACAGAATTAAACCTTCGGGAGCATGATTTTTGGAACGAATGTCATCCAGAGGACTTGGAGTGCAAGTCAAGAAGAAGCCGAGGCTCCCACGAGATAGGAGGGCGCCCCCCTATAGGGCGTGCCCCTCTGTCTCGTGGGCCCCTCGGGCGTCCATCGACGTACTTCTTCCTCCTATATAAGCCTACGTACCCCAAAAACATCCAGGGGCAGACGAAACACAATTTCCACCACTTTAACCTTCTGTATCCGCGAGATCTCATCTTGGAACCTTCGTCGGCACTCTGTCGGAGGGGGAATCGACCACGGAGGGCTTCTACATCAACATCCTTGCCCCTCCGATGAGTTGTGAGTAGTTTACCACAGACCTGCGGGTCCATAGTTATTAGCTAGATGGCTTCTTCTCTCTTTTTGGATCTCAATACAATGTTCTCCCCCTCTCTTGTGGAGATCTATTCGATGTAAACTCTTTTTGCGTTGTGTTTGTCGAGATCCATGAATTGTGGGTTTATGATCAAGTTTATCTATGAATAATATTTGAATCTTCTCTGAATTCTTTTATGTATGATAGAGTTATCTTTGCAAGTCTCTTCGAATTATCAGTTTGGTTTGGCCTACTAGATTGATCTTTCTTGCCGTGGCAGAAGTGCTTACTTTGGGTTCAATCTTGCGGTGTCCTTACCCAGTGACAGAAAGGGTTGCAAGGCATGTATGGTATTGTTGCCATCGAGGATAACAAGATGGGGTTTATATCATATTGCTTGAGTTTATCCCTCTACATCATGTCATCTTGCTTAATGCATTACTCTGTTATTATGAACTTAATACTCTAGATGCAGGCAGGAGTCGGTCGATGTGTGGAGTAATAGTAGTAGATGCAGGCAGGAGTTGGTCTACTTGTTGCGGATCTGATACCTATATACATGATCATGCCTAGATAATCTCATAATTATTCGCTTTTCTATCAATTGCTCGATAGTAATTTGCTCACCCACCGTAATACTTATGCTATCTTGAGAGAAGCCACTAGTGAAACCTATGGCCCCCGGGTCTATCTATTATCATATTTGCTTCCAGTATACTTTTATTTGCATCTTTACTTTTTGCATCTATATTATAAAATACCAAAAATATATCTATCTTATCATACTATCTTTATTAGATCTCACTTTCGCAAGTGGCCGTGAAGGGATTGACAACTCCTTTATTGTGTTGGTTGCGAGTTCTTTGTGTGTTTGTGTAGGTGCGTGCGACTTTTGAGGAGCCTCCTACTGGATTGATACCTTGGTTCTCAAAAATTGAGGGAAATACTTATGCTACTATTGCTGCATCACCCTCTCCTCTTCGAGGAAAACCAATGCAAGCTCAAGACATAGCAACGGCACGGTTGGGTAACCCATGCCCGTATTGATGAGAATCCCACAATAAGGGGACACAATCTCTGCTTTGACAAGACGTTCCAATGAAACCGCATCTCGAAATATGGAGCGGCAAGCGAAAAAATGGTTCGAAATAATGGTCCAGCGGCGACGTGATGTCACGCTACAAAAAGTTGTCAGCGAATTGGACTCATGAAATACTATACTCTCTGCGGTTGTGTGAGGTACTTGTTTTGTAGAGACGGACATGTTTTCTGTTTTCTAAGGATGCTTTGGAGTATTCGGAGGAGGAACCCGCCTTGCAATGCCGACGACAATCTGCACGCCGGACACCTCGTCATTGAAGCCTGGTTCAAGGGCTACTAAGGGAGTCCTGGATTAAGGGTTCCTCGGCCGTCCGGCCTATGTGACGTGGGCCGGACTGATAGGCTATGAAGATACAAGACAAAAGACTTCTTCCCGTGTTCGAATGGGACTCTCCTCTGCGTGGATGGCAAGCTTGGCGTTCAGATATGTTGATTCCTTTCTCTGTAACCTACTTTGTACAACCCTAGTCCCCTTCGATGTCTATATAAACCGGAGGGCTTAGTCCATAGAGGCAATCACAATCATAATCATACAGGATAACTTCTAGGGTTTTAGCCATTACGATCTCGTGGTAGACCAACTCTTGTAATACTCATATTCATGAAAATCAATCAAGCAGGAAGTAGGATATTACCTCCATAGAGAGGGCCCGAACCTAGGTAAACATCGTGTCCCCCGCCTCTTGTTACCATCAACCTTAAACGAACAGTTCGGGACACCCTACCCGAGATCCGCCGGTTTTGACACCGACAGGAGGTGAATAGGCAACTAACAATTTTTAGCTTTTCTTGACCAAATTAAACTTATCATGAAAGTAGGTTGTCTAGATGTGCAACTAGGTGAGAACCTATATGATGCAACAACAACAAGCACACAAGCAAGCATGGGATACAACACAAAGAAAGCTTGCACAAGTAAAGGTAAGAGATAACCAAGAGTGGAGCCAGTGGAGACGAGGATGTGTTACTGAAGTTCCTTCCCTTTGAGAGGAAGTACGTCTCCGTTGGAGCGATGTGGAGGCACAATGCTCCCCAAGAAGCCACTAGGGCCACCGTATTCTCCTCACACCCTCACACAATGTGAGATGTCGTGATTCCACTATTGGTGCCCTTGAAGGCGACAACCGAACCTTTACAAACAAGGTTGGGGCAATCTCCACAACTTAATTGGAGGCTCCCAAATACACCACAAAGGTTCACCACAATGGAATACGGCTCCGAGGTGACCTCAACCGTCTAGGGTGCTCAAACACCCAAGAGTAACAAGATCTGCGAATGATTAGTGGGGGGAATCAAATTTCTCTTGGTGGAAGTGTAGACCGGGGCCTTCTCAACCAATTCCTAGAAAATCAACAAGTTTGATTGGCTAGGGAGAGAGATCGGGCGAAAATGGAGCTTTGAGCAACAATGGAACTTAGGGATGGAAGAGGTGATCTTCTTGTGGAAGAAGACCCCCTTTATATAGTGGGGGAAAAGATCCAACCGTTACCCACTTACTCAGCTCGCGAGATGCGGTACTACCGCACACGCTCGCGGTACTATCGCAAGGTGCTACGGTACTATTGCATCCCTTTGCGGTACTACCGCTCGTGCGGTAGAAGCTAGGTGAGGTCCTGTTGCACTAGGCAACGAGCGGTAGAACTGCCAGAGCGGTACTACCGCGTGCCCCTGCGGCACTACCGCGGGACAGGGCTCAACTAGGCTGGAAAAAGCACAGACTAAATAAGTTACGTCCGTGACTACTTCCGCTGAGTTTGGGACATGCAAAAATCCGGCACGGTACTACCGCTCGTAGGGTCCGGTACTACCTTGTAGGGGTGGAAGTAAAAAAATTACTTTCGCGCCTACTTCCGTGCGTGACAGCGTTCTGGGCTAGAAGTAGCGGTACTACCGCACGCCGCGGTACTACCGCTACCCTGAGTGGTACTACCGAGGACCACTGCGGTACTACTGCTCCCTTGAGCAGTACTACTGCACGCCACGGAAACTAAAGCACTTGAAAGCCTTCAACTCGCAGCGACAGCGATAAACGGACGGTGCTTCAATGAAGCGAAGGAAAGGTGGTGCAAAGAAACATATGTGTACGTGTTGATTCCACCCTAACCTTTCCGAAGCGGACCCCCTCTCAATAGTTCAGCTTTCCTATGACTCAAATCCATCGAAAAGAAACGTAGAGAACATCCGTCTTTGATAGGCTCCGATGGGCAACAAATCGTCTTGTGCGTAGACATGAGATATCTGAAATGCTCAATGCACATGATTAGTCCGCAAATGCACTTTCATCAATCACCAAAACCACAAAGGGAGAAATATGCCCTTATAGATGTCCTCCATAAGCTTCAGAGTGACATTTCTATAGGATTTGTTCCTGTTCATGCTCAGGTACACAACGTCTAATAATACCATCTACTCCTTCTTCATAAAGATGTGGGTCATCCCAAAAGTAATGTCTTAAATCATAGAAGAATTTTTTTTTGTTGGTATATAAAGCTAGGTGGTATGTATTTAGCAACAATATAATTAGCATAGTTAGCATACCAAGGTGTACTATTAGAAACATTTATTGCAGATAACTATTCATCAGGAAAGCTATCATTAATAGGTTGTGGGTCATCAAGAATATTTTCCAGCCTAGACAAGTTATCAGCTACGGGGTTCTTTGCTCCTTTTCTATCAGTGATATGCAAATCAACTTCTTGTAGAAGAAGAACCCACATAATGAGTCTAGGTTTCGCTTTTTTTCCATAAGATATTTTATAGCAGCATGATAGGTGTGAATGGTCACTTTGGAATCAACAATGTAGGATCTAAATTTATCACATGCAAACACCACTGCTAAGAATTCTTTTTCAGTAGTAGTATAATTTCATTAAGCACTATCTAGAGTTTTACTAGCATAATGGATAACATTTAATTTCTTATCAACTCTTTGTCCTAGAACAACACCAACAACATAATCACTAGCATCACACATAATCTCAAAAGGCAAGTTCCAATCAGGTGGTTGAACAACAGGTGCAGAAATTAAGGCTTTCTTGAGTGTTTCAAAGGCTTCCAAGCAATCATCAAGAAAAACAAAAGGAATATCCTTTTGCAAAAGATTTGTATGAGGCCTAGAAATTTTAGAGAAGCCTTTGATAAACCTCATATAAAAACCAGCATGACCAAGGAAACTATGAATACCTTTGATATCTTTAGGACATGGCATTTTATCAATTGCATCAACCTTGGCTTTGTCCACCTAAATGCCTCTTTCAGAAATTTTATGGCCCAAAACAATACCTTCGTTAACCATAAAGTGGCACTTCTCCCAGTTAAAGACAAGATTTGTTTGTTCACATCTCTGCAAAACTCGATCAAGATTGCTCAAACAATCATCAAAATACTTCCCATAAACATAAAAGTCATCCATGAAAACCTCAACAATATTTTCACACAAATCAGAGAATATAGCAGTCATACATCTTTGAAAGGTAGCAGGTGCATTGCATAAACCAAAAGGCATATGTCTATAAGCATAGGTTCCAGAAGAACAAGTAAAAGTAATCTTTTCTTGATCAGGTTGTGAAACAGGTATTTGTGAAAAACCACAATATCCATCAAGGAAGCAAAAATGTGTGTTCTTAGATAATCTTTCTAGCATTTGATCAATAAAAGGCAGTGGGTAATGATCTTTTCTAGTTGTTTTGTTTAATTTTCTAAAACCAGTTACCATTCTATAGCCCATGACAATTCTTTGTGGAATAAGTTCATTCTTATCATTAGGAACAACAGTAATACCTCCCTTCTTAGGGACAAAATGAACATGACTTACCCATCTACTATCAGCTATAGGATAGATTATACCTGCTTCCAGAAGTTTCAATATTTCTGTTCTTACCACTTCTTTCATCTTCGGATTTAACCGACGTTGGTGATCAACAACGAGTTTAGCATCAAGTTCCATATTAATCTTGTGCTGACATAGAGTGGGACTAATGCCCTTAAGATCATCAAGAGTATATCCAATAGCAGCTCGGTGCTTCCTTAGAACTTTCAATAATCTTTCTTCTTCATGTTCTGAAAGGTTAGCACTAATAATAACAGGATATATATTTTTCTCATCAAGATAAGTATATTTGAAAGCGTCTGGAAATTGTTTTAATTCAAACACAGGATCACCTTTAGGTGGAGGAGGACCTCCTAGAGTTTCAATAGGTAGATTGTGTTTAAGCAGAGGTTGTTCGAACAAGATTCTATCTATTTCATTTCATTCACGCATATGCAAATCATTTTCATGTGCTAGCAAATATTGTTCTAAAGGATCAGTAGGAGGTACAACAATAGAACGAAGACCAATAATTTCATCCTTACTATGCAAATCTTTCTTATGAGGTTTTCTACTAAACTTGGGATAATTAAATTCATGATATTCATCACCAAAGCTAACACCGACAGTTTGTTTCTCACAATCTATTCAAGCATTGATGGTGTTCAGGAAAGGTCTACCAAAGATAATGGGACAAAAGTCATCTTGTGGGGAACTAAGAACAAGAAAATCAGTAGGGTATTTTATTTCCCCACACAAAACTTCAATGTCTCTAACAATCCCAATCGTTGATATCACTACAAAAAAAGACACAACCGTGACATTTTTGGCCGAACAATTTTTTTCTGTCATACATATGACACTTGTATGACAATAATTGTGACAATACCCGGTATCATCATGGATGTGGTGGGCTCCTACTTCTATGACAAAAAATCATGACAAAAAATGGGCTTTTTGTCCAGGGCGGGCCGGAGACGCAGCTACATGACATTCTTTGGGCCGTCCATGACGGAAAAAACCGTGGTAGAAGCGAGGGGGAGGAAAATTTCGGGAATTTCCCGGTTACGGTGGGAGGTCGGGGGCCGAGCGATGCGCATTTCTCTCGTACACGTACGCACGTGTGTGCGAGGCGTTGGCTCTAACTGAACCCGAGCGAGGCGTTGGGCTCTAACTGAACCCGAGCGATTGCACTGCAGGCTACGCGTTACTGAACCCGAGCGATCGATCGATGGCTGTTAACTGAACCTTCGCTACTTCTGCTAACTGAAGCCGATCGATTGGATAAATAGTGAGCGTTGCGGGGGGGGGGGGGGGGGGGGTTGGATGAACAGTGAACGGTGGCGTTGCCTCTGGATGAACAGGACCCCGTGGTGTGGAGGGCTGGATGAACAGTAGACGGTGGACGGGTGCCCGTGGAGGGGTGGCTGAACAGGACCCCGTGGTGTGGAGGGCTGGATGAACTGTTGACAGTGGAGGGGTGCCTGTGGAGGGGTGGTTGAACAGGAGCCGGTGGAGTAGCGCACGGTGGAGGCTGGATGAATAGGAGCCCGTGGAGGCTGGAGGAGGTCGACGGTGGAGATGAACAGTATCCCCTGGAGTCTCGTTTTGCGGTACGCCACACGCCTCCCAATGAAAAGCCCCATGTTTTGACCGTAGGAGGTCCGTTTCGTCCGTTTTGCGGTACGCCACACCCCTCCCAATCAACAGGACCCCCGTTTCAACCGTAGGAGGTCCGTTTCGTCCGTTTTGTGGTACGCCACACCCCTCCCGATCAACAGGACCCCCATTTCGACCGTAGGAGGTCTGTTTCCTCTGTTTTGCGGTACGCCAGACCCCTCCCGATGGACAGGATCCTATTTCAAACGTGGCCGGTCGAACACAAGGCCATTTCCTATGTTCTGTGGTACGCTAGGCCTCGTTTCCATCGCCTGTTCCGTCCAAGCCCTCCCGATGAACACGATGACGCATTCCGTTCCGACCCAGCTGGTTGGCTCCCACGCGTTCTGTTGCCTCCCGATGAACACGACACTTTCTGTTGCTTCCCCATGAACACGACGCATTCTGTTGCCTCCCCATGAACACGAAGCATTTCGTTGCCTCCCCATGAACACGATGACGATGTTGTTTCTCCGTTCCAACCCAGCCATGTACACGAGCCCTCGCCGTACGTATGCGTGAGTAGGCGTTCGAGACCCCGCCTGTATGTACACATACATGGCCGTATTTGCTTTCTTGCACCGTGGCCGCTGTACGTACGTGTACATGCTGCGTGCGCCTCTACAACGACACATACGCGCCTCTACTACGACACGTGCGCGCCTCTACATCGACCAGTATATATGTACGTACACGTTCGCGACCAGAATGACAACGCTACGTACGCTTCGACCAGGTGGGTCCCGACTGTCAGGCACTTCCTTGCGTGCGAAGATGTAGCTGGTGGGTCCCAGCAGTCAGGGGGGCGAATCTTTTTTTTTGCCCGGACGCACTTCCTTGCGTGCGAAGATGTAGCTGGTGGGTCCCAGCAGTCAGCGGGGCAAATCGTTTTTTTTTCCCGGACGCACTTCCTTGCATGCGAAGATGTAGCTAGTGGGTCCCAGCAGTGAGGGGGGCGAATCATTTTTTTGGCCAGACGCACTTCCTTGCGTGGGAAGATGTAGCTGGTGGGTCCCAGCAGTCAGGGGGAAATGTTTTTTTCACGAAATATGGTGGCCTGTCCAGTGGGTCCCCGCTGTCAGGTGGAGGAATCATTATTTTGCGCGTAATAAGGAGTCACTTCCTTGCTGCGGCACGTGGACCCAACAGTCAGCGGCTCCACGTACAGTACTCTTCCGATGGAAGTTGGTCGTTGACCACATTGACCACACCGCGCCGAGAGCTCCACGGCGGTGGACGACGGCGAGGCCTAGGAAGGATACGACACGGAGGCAGGGAAGACTCAGCAGTTGTTTCCCACACGGAGGGGAGTACGACTGTACATGGGTTTACTGGTTCGTCTGCCGTCACCGGAGAATAACAGCAGGTGTGGGTGAGTAGAGGGATGACTAGGCCAACAATGGGAGTACGGTGGGGCGGTGAGGCCTGCGCGGCAGCACAGCCGGCCGCGGGGAAGAGGGAGCAGGCAGTCTCGTTGGCGCTTGTTTGAGCAGCTAGAGTTGGAAGAGCAGAGATTGAAGAAGCACGGCGGCCGTTGGATGGACATCCAACAGTCACTGCTTGTGCGTCAACCTTTTTTTTAGGGAAGCCTCAAATATGTGGAAAATAGCATACAACCCATCTGCCATTATTTCTAATAATTTACAGCCCATTTGCTAATTCTAAAGGTTTTTTCGGAGCCCATATTCTTTTTGTTAGCATTACAGCCCATATTGTGGCCACGGTTAAAAAATTATACGAAATTTTGCATATTTCTGTGCGGTCCGAACAGTTTTTAATCCCGAAATTTTGACTCACATTCAAACTGATTTTAAAAATAAATGTATATCAATATAAAATCCAACAAATTCTCCACGCATAAAAATTAATGTAATTTAAAAATCTTGAAATGAAAAAAAGATATTTGAAACTAATTGCCGGTTTGATGTGTTTTAAAAATGCACAACTCATTTCTCATTACTGATGGGCCATTTTCTCGGCCAGCCAAATGAAAGCTCTCCTCGTCTTGAAAGATTTGCAGCCCTTGGCCTGACAAAGCGACTTACTTGGCAAACCACAAAAAAACTAGGCTGCGGCCGTGGACCCAGCTGTCAGCCTCTCCACGTACAGTACTCTTCTGTTGGAAGTCGTTCCTTGACCATGTTGACCATGCTGCGCGGAGAGCACCACGGCGGTGGACGACAGCGAGGCCTAGGAAGGGGACGACGCAGAGCCGGGAAAGACGCGGCAGTGTAAGCCTGCGCGGAGAGGAGTACAAGGGTTCACTGGTTCGGCTGCGATGTGAGGCTGCCATCGTCGCAGGGCCTGGCCAGCGATGGGAATAGTAGGGGGCGGTGAGGCCTCCGCGGTAGCACAGCCGGCCACGGGAGGCAGGAGCATGCGGCACGACCGGCGCTGCTTTGGGCGGCTGGAGCAAGAAGACCAGAGGTTGAAGAAGCACTACGGCCGTTGCATGGACATCGTACGGTCACTGGAGCTAGAATCGTTCATATTGACTAAGTTGACGAAGCCCTTCGTCCCCGTCAACTTAGTAGGCCCACAAGTCAGCCTCCCACCAAGGTGGGTCCCAGCTAGCTGGGGGAGTATTCATTTTTTTGTGTGCAATAAGGAGACACTTCCGGTGGGTCCGAGCTGACAGCGGGGGGAACGTTTTTTTCGTGAAATACGGTGGCCCGTCCGGTGGGTCCCAGCAGTCAGGGGGAAACAATTTTTTTGCAAAATACTGGTGGCCCGGCCGGTGGGTCCCCGCTGTCAGGTGGAGGAATAATTATTTTCCGCGTAATAAGGAGGCACTTCCTTGCGGCATCCATGGACCCAAATGTCAACCTCTCCACGTACAGTACTCTTCCGATGGAAGTCGGACGTTGACCACATTCACCATGCCGCGCCGAGAGCACCACGGTGGTGGACGACGGCGAGGCCTAGGAAGGGGACGACGCGGAGCCAGGCAAGACGCGGCAGTGGATGCCCACGCGGAGAGGAGTACGAGCATTCACTGGTTCGGCTGTGGTGTGAGGCTGCCGTCGCCGCAGAATAACAGGGGGTGTGAGTGAGTGGAGGGATGGCCTGGCCAGTGGTGGGAGTAGTATGGGGCGGTGAGGCCTCCACGGTAGCACAGCTGGCCACGGGAGGAAGGAGCAGGTGGCACGACCAGCGCTGCTTTGGGCGGTTGGAGCAAGACCAGAGGTTGAAGAAGCACTATGGCCGTTCGATGGACATCATACGGTCACTGGAGTATTGACTAAGTTGACAAAGCCCTCCGTCCTTGTCAACTTAGTAGGCCCACAAGTCAGCCCAACAATATGGTGGGTCCCAGCTTGCAGGGGGTATTCATTTTTTTGGGCGTAATAAGGAGGCACTTCCTTGCGTGCGAAGATATAGCTGTTGGGTCCGACCTGACAGCGAGGGGAACACTTTTTTGCGAAATACAGAGGCCCTTCCTATGGGTCCTAGCTGTTAGGTGGAGGAATCATTATTTTGCATGTAATAAGGAGGCATTTCCTTGCGTGCGGCCGTGGACCCAGCTGTCAGCCTCTCCACGTATAGTCCACTTCCGATGGGTCGTTCGTTGACCATGTTGACCATGCCGCGCCGAGAGCACCAGGGCAGTGGACGACAGCGAGGCCTAGGAAGGGAACGACACGGAACCAGGGAATACTCGGCAGCTGTTTCCCACGCGGAGGAGTACGAGGGTTTACTGGTTCGTTTGCCGTCGCTGGAGAATAACAGCATGTGTGGGTGAGTAGAGGGATGGCTAGGCCAGCGATGGGAGTACGGTGGGGACATGAGGCCTTCGCGGCAGCATAGCCGGCCGTGGGAGGAGGGAGCAGGCAGTCCTTTCGGCGCTTGTTTGAGAGGCTGGAGCATGAAGAGCAGAGATTGAAGAAGCACGACAGCCGTTGGATGGACATCCAACAGTCACTGCTCTCGTGTGTTGACTAAATTGACAGGGTGTTGCGTGTGCGTCAACCTTTTTTTATGAAAGCATACACCTCAACCTGTAGTAGGCGCACAAGTCAGCCTCAAATCTGTGGAAAACAACATACAGCCCATCTGCCTATTTCTAATAATGTACAGCCCATTTGCTAATTCTTAAGAATTTTTTTGGAGCCCATCTTCTTTTTGTTAGCATTACACCCCATATTTTGGCCACGGTTAAAAAGTATACGAAATTTTGCATATTTCGGTCGGTCAACTATTTTTAATCCAGAAATATCAATTCACATTCAAACTATTTTGAAAAATAATTTATATAAATATAAAATCCGAATAATTGTCCACGCATAAAAATCAATGGAATTTAAGATCTTGTAGTGAAAAAAATTGAAACTAATTTCCGGTTCGATGTGTTTTAAAAATGTACAGCCCATTTCTGGGCAAGCCGAATGAAACTCTCCTCGTCTTGAAAGATTTGCAGCCCAGCAGGGCCGATATAGCAAGTAGGCCTTGTTTGGGTATTTCTTTTAAAAAAATAGAACTGGGCTAGCCATTTTCAGCAAGAAAAAAACACAACTGGGCTCATGATGTGGCAAACATAAATTAAACCTTGACTAGATGGGCCACAGCCCCCGCACAGCCCCGTTGTTACCCTGATCCGTCGGTAAAACTAGTATAAATAACAACTGCTTGTTCCTTAAAAAAAACTGCGCGACTTGCTGGGTCCCTGGTGTCAGCCGCTCGTAGTGTAATTCTGTCGTTTATTGACTACATTGACAATGGCGTGAGCCCCAGATGTCCAACCATGAGGAGGAACCATATTTTTGGGCCTGTACTATAGAGGCACTTGCTTGCGTACTGCCATGACGCTGGTGGGTCCCTACTGTCATCCTCTCCACGTACAGTCATCTCCTTGTTCCTCTCGGTTGTTGACAACGTTGACAATGCAAGAGGGCGGTGCACCGCGCACAGCGAGTGAACCAAGGCCGCAAGGCGGAGGATGACGACGAGGCCTCGGACAGAACGAACAGGAGCCGTTGAAGATGCACCGGTCTAGTCGCAGGCGGAGGGGAGTACGAGGGTTGACTGGTGCGGGCGCGGGTGCGTGTTGGGGCTGACATCGCCAGAGAATAACAGGATGTGTGGGGGAATAGAGGGAGGGACTGGCCAATGTTGGAGGGTACATATGGTAGGGCGGCGGAGGCGCAGCCAGCCATGGGAGGCGGGAGCAGGCGGAGCCGACGGGGTGGTTTGGTTTGGGCGGCTGGAGGAAGAAGAAGACAAGAGATAGAAGATACATGACAGATGTTGGATGTCAATCCAACGGCTGGTAGGCAGAATCATTTGTTGACTGGCTAGTAAGTCACACCACCTTGGATAGGCTATTTCCTCGCGGGTACCAAATGTAAATATCCAAATCTTTCACGGTCATGCAGCCTTTCCTATGAAAATTTACAGCCCATTTGATGTGCTAGTTCGAAATAAGTTTGTGGGTACTGGTGGGGGCTAATCACTTGGCTTCTGTAATGCACAGTGAGCTCAAGGAGCCGGCGAGATTGATGTTATTTCCCTTGGTTGGGATTTGTTACAATATTTCACTCTAAATTAAACGAATGGCAAGCCATTTGCCTTGTTTCAAAAAAATATGACAGTCACAGCCGAGTTGAAAAGGGCAGGAACATCTAACTCCAGCTTACAAACTGTACAAAAGCACGAGGGTTAATTGTTCATCAGGTTTACAAAAAAACCCAGATTGGAAAGGGCAACAACATCTAACTCCAGCACTGTTTTTGGCAGTCATAGTCAAATGGATCGGTCAGGTCCATAGAATGAACATCCTGGGTCGTAAAATTTACTGGATTATGACCACAATATGTTGTAAATAGAAGCCTGGCACGTTCAGAAGCTCTTTTGCCCACCTGAAACTCCTTTTTTGCTCTTCGACATACCCATCCGTCAAAACAATTCTGCTGATAAACTTAAGCCTGATGGACAATAGTAACCTCGCATTCAGCAGGAAGAATGTGACAAATCTTGTGTTTGCACGGTTGGCTACATATCGTTCTAGCGTTATTGTCTTCAATCGAATCTCATGAGAAGTGAGAAAATCCCGATGCTTACGAATCGACTGATTGGTTATAACTTTCTTACCCCATCCTGTTGCCTAAATAGACATGAAGATTGAAAACAGTTAAGGTCTAAAAGAAGAGTGTCGAAAGAGCAACAGCAGAACAGTTAATTCTAGTACACTATATGCGGGCTTCCAATGTGCGTCAAATTATCACCTTTATATACAACTTCTCCAGACATGGAAAGCATTGCAGCAAGCCAATAATCTTGTTCAGATCAAAACTATTCATTTGGATATATAAGATCTTGACAGAATCCAACACCATTGATAGGCCATCCATGGAGAAACTCTTCATTGAGCATAGAACATAATATTAGTACAAAATGTGTACTCCAAGATGATATATAAATTAAGCGCAGAAATTTAAAATGCAGCTTATGGTTACAAGTGTAGATGATAATATAAAGTACCTGAAGAACTGTGGAGCCAAACACCATATTGAAATGAGCACAGAGATCATGTATTACACCCAAGGTCTCCAGTTTAGGCGCAGAGAGGATGGTTATTTGCAATGGTGAATAACTAGAATCAAGGATCAACCTTTGAAGTGAAGGGGCATCTTGGATGATAGCTGCCTTCCGTCAAAAGAAATTCCAATTCTTACAAGGTTAGGCGACTTTATTTGGAGATAACCGATTCTAGCTGTGAAAACAAGCACCAAGCACTCCAGCGCAGGGCAACTGGAGTGGATGATGTTGTGCAATAAGGCCTCCGATATATGAACCCGCACAAGTGAAATTTTCTTGAGAAATGGGAGTCGAAGGTTTAGTACCAGATTGTCTGGTAGGTAGCACAGTGCAAAGGTGGCGGTGTGGAGAGAGGAGGAAAACCGCGAGATGGACATCGGTGCTGAGGGCACAAGTTCATGGCGTTCGGTATGTGGTATGTGATTTCCAGGGGAATAATAGAACTCAAGCAGCTGTAGTTCTGTGAATTCAGGGGATTGCAGCCAGGCGTCCACCGTGTAGGGCATGGTATGCTTGCTCAGGTAGCATGACGAGATGTAGAGGCTTTGAACAGATCCTTGGTGAGAGGAGATGATGGCTCTGGGGATTTCAAAATCATTGAAGAGAGATAGATGATGACAGTCGAGATTAAGGGGCACGTCGCGCCATAGAGGGCGCCACTGAATTGAGAGGACTTGGGTGCGGCAGCAATCCTTGGTGGGGAGAAGCGAGATGATCTCCCCAAGGATGGCATCCGGGAGATTGCTAATGCGGTCCACCCAAGATTCTACGGGTTCCTGGGATCCGGTGGGGGCGGGGTCGCCGCTTCTCCCCCGCTGCCGGGTGCGGGATCTACAATAGGCATCGCTGCTGGCGGGAGCCTCATCTTCTTGGCGCTGGGGTCAGCCGACTCCATTTTCCTCGAGGGCGTCGCGTTGCGCTCACGGATTTGAGCAGAGTAACGAATGACGAGCCTAGTTGTAGTGCCAGCAAAGAAGAAGGGGAGCTGGGGGTTTTCTGTAGGAGTGAGGAAGAAGGGGATCTGGGGTTTTCTGTAGGAGTGAGGTGAGGAATTTGGGGGTACGAGTGGAGCGAGTTGACGTGAGGTGGGTGGGAGCGAGGAGGAAGAAGAGCACCCAGGTTTTGGGGGGGGTGTGCTGGGTGTGGGTAGCGCCTCTCATTCAGTAAATATATGGGCTTTTGAATTGATTTTACTATTTACTAGTGTGGATGATCTGTTTTGTCTTGGGCCCAGAGAAACAATTACTACTAGTACAGTGGAGACACTCTACTGCTACCCAGAAAAACAATTACTACTAGTACAGTGGAGACGCTCTACCACTTCTGGCTCCTCCTAGGTCATTGAAACGTCTCCCTCTACTGAATGTCGTTATACTTTTGTTCACCGACATGCGGGCCATGTAGCGCGCGGGCCCAAATGGCATCCACCAAATTAGAAGGCAATATGCAGGCGGAGAGTCACCCCGGTCGTAGCACGGCAGTAAC